>OY987303.1:42035222-47035222 GCA_963920635.1 Pseudeuparius sepicola | reverse complement strand
CACCGACACCGGAAAGTTATTTAATCCTGAAATACAGTTTGCACCAAGCTTAGCCGAATAGTACCACTTGGACTGGGCGTGGATGACTCTTCCCGCGTCTTATTAAATTCGCCGTATTTTCTATTAGTTGTCCCGAATAGTTTTGAGCTTGCTTACCGCCTGTAGACAAAACCGTGTCAAAAACAAAACAGACTTTCCGCGATAGAGGCTTAACCTGCACGTTTCTTTTTCCAGATACTCACGTGGATCTCTCTGGACCGGCCGTGGCAGTAACTTGAAATTGTTAAACAAATACTTTTCAATAATAGCTATTGTTAATCGAACCTTTAATAAACCGTGATAAAATTTGCCAAATCTTCCTTATTTGTACCCCACCCTGGACGCACCACTGAACTCTGGAATTAAATTTTCTATGACGAATGCTATCCTGGGTATAAAGCGGAGCATACCGCTCAAAAAAACTGGCGCCTGAGCAACCCGTTTCACCGAAGATCCGATTTTTCCTTTCTTAAATAAAAGAGGCTATAAGGAAGCTCCCAGGTGAGTACACCAAAAGGGAAAAATCGGACGTGAACGAAAATTACGCTATAAAGGAAAAAAACAGTTTTAAACGGCCTACTTAATTTTCAGAAAATACTACTACTAGATACAGTTGGCATCATATAAAACCGAGCCATTTCCTTGAAACTATTTGGAACAACGGGTCAATCTCACACTGAGGGACGGAGGGACCTACGGACGCAATGTTGCCAAATGTCAGAAGAGAATAAAAAAATCTCAAGCAACTGGATTTGCAGCCTTCGGTTTCATCTCATTTCAACAATACCTTCTTATTTCCAAAGATAAAAAAGTCGAATAATATAGGCTTATTTCATGGTGGCTAACTAAATTTTACATAACATTTTTTTTCTCAGACCACACAATATTGGAGAATATATTTTATGCAAGCACATGAAAACAAAAATTTACTGTAAACACACTCGATTTAAGGTTGTCGCGCCTCCCCAGACTTTGAAACACTCAAACCGTTGACTGACGTATTTATAAAGACTTCTCACGGCTATAGATTTATGTCCTGGAAAACAGATGGCTCTGATGGCTAACAACGTATTCTGCATTGTATTTTATCTCCGGAAAGCGCATGGTGAGCCAAAAATGTGTCAGACGTGACAGCCGTGAGAAGTCTTTAATAATATATCAGTCAACGCTCAAACCCTAAAAATCTGCTATGGAATGGGTGCGGAGAAGGTAAGAAAAGATATTAAAAAAATTTCCGCGCGTACTTGCTAAAAAAAACTTAGCTCGTCAACTTTAAGAAAAAATTTCATGATCTTTTTAGTTTCTAGAAAATATTTCATATTGCGTCGATAGTACGGGCAAAAATTCTGGAAAAAAATTATTGATATTACAGATAAAGATCCGCGTCTTCGACTTGATAAGTGAAAAGTTGGACCCGTCGTGGAGGGGGGGGGGGGCGTGAGGCCGGAAAGCGAAGCCGCCGCAATGATCAGACCTTCCAGATCCCCAAGCGAGTTGCAGTAAAGAAGGTAGCGGCGGCAAAGCCGCCGCCCGCCGCAGGCCTGGGGAGAATTGCTAGTATTAGTTTATTATTATGTGCCGAGCATTTTTGTTGTTTATTTTTACCAATAGGTACCTACCTACTTAAATAATAAAATTTATAATACAAAATTCGTTTTATTTAATTCAAAAAATGAGTGCAATTCCAAGGAAACGACACGAAACGGCCCGTTGGGGCCCAGCAGGCTTCAGCTCCTGTTGGGGCTCAGCAGGCTCCAGACCCTGTTGCAGCCCAACAGCGTGCAACCCCCGCCCCCCAACCCCAATCGATAGAAAGGAACCTGCCGGCTAGAGGACGGGGGACCGGGGAGGACGGGTCTCTAAAAGAAGGTATTAGTTTATGCGCCACTTTTTATCGAATTTATTAGCAATTCACATTTGTTTATAGATCCCACCCAAGTAGCACAAATTGTTTTTTAAAAGCTGTAACAGTATCTATACCGCTTTTTTATATAGCCTCAAGCTATATAATTAAGTGTTGTAAACCATCTTTCAGCACTAATAAAGTATCAATATATCCAAAAAAGGCCCCCATTTATACAGCATTTAAGTTCTATAAAGGGTTATAAAACAAGCTGAAATAGTAATTAAATTGCTTCTTTATTACGTCTTTTCAGCCCTTATAAAATATGTTATACAGCCACTAAGCAGTTGCTATATTGCTATATTCTTTTAATTGTTATATTAGAGGTATTTGCATGATACAAACACGATTTATAAAACCTTAAAAAGCATATATTGACGAACAAATCTTTTAAAAAATCATTTTTGCAATAAAACGGCTATATTAAAGCATACAATTTCTGTGTTCTCACAATCACAAACAGAAATATGACGACTTTGTTGAATAACGAAGTAGAATCTGGTACCTAATAAGAATCCGCCAGAAGACTCTTTTGCCTGTATATTATTAATTTTATTGCTCACCCTGGACCCGAAATTCATCTGCCAACAAAGTTTTATGGTAAAACCACTTATTTTAGTGCGAAATAACAACTGCGCCTCAAAAATTCCTTGAAATTAATTTAAACAAAAAATTTTTTTTATTCTTTCCCGTTTTTTCACAACTCCTGTATTTAAATAAATTACGTTACATATTCTGAAGGTATTGTAACTAATTATCGTAACAATAATGCAAAAATTTCCTTGTAACGTTAAAAAAATTATTGAACATATCAATATGGCCGCCCTATCACCTTCTTTTCCACGATACAAAATGGGTTCTTTCAAAAAGGTCACCATATACGATCACTTATAAATCGTTTAAAGAGCACTATTCTGCATAAAGGTGTCATTATTGATATTTAGCCGCTTATTAAGCAATTATAAATTATCAGAATTTAAAGAAATTATAATAAATAATAATAATGATGCTTTATTATCTCATGAATTTACTATTTGTAGTCTTCCTGTTTCATTGAATTTATGTCTCCAGTGCCATCTCTCGTTGGACGTTAGATATATTTTCTTTTTTAATTGATTTTTATTAATACCGTTAAACACACATTTTGCAATAAGTTCATTTTGGGAACTGGCCCAACACCGAAGTAAATAACAATATAACGTAATTTATTAATCTTATTTTATTTTAACTTTTTCTCTAGATTGTGAATAAATTAAACTCTAACCACAAATAATACTTTATGACTATAAATAAATAGCAGAAATAGGTAGCTACAATAAGGTATTGGTTATAAGAATATTGTAAGGTTTTTTTTATTTAATAATAATTATTATTTATTTCCAAAAACAGATAAAGATAAAGACCTTCAACTTGACACTGTCTGTCTCTATGACAGTTTTATCTATCGTTTTAATTTATTTGAACACCGGAAAAAGTACTTTTTACAGTTAAAACATCTGCTGGTATATAGTTCTAAAAGAGCATTTCAACTATATACTTGATACAGAAAATATTCTCTTGGTGATAGTTACAAAGCTTTTATACATAATCTATACTAAAGCTATATTAGAAGCTATTTGTCTTAAATAACTATATTGCTGAGAAATTATACTTTAATCACGCTTAAAACTCTATAGTATCCAGCCACAATAAAGCAAAAGATGGAGTATTAGATTACTTTATAGAAGCTATATGCAAGTTTATATAACTCTTACAAATCTGTTTTACTTATTCTATATAGAGGCTTCTAATACTGCTTTTACGAAGTAAAAATTATGCTATATAAATGGCGCAATGAAACACCTTTATAAAAATACTGTAAAGTAGTTTTAACAGCAACGTTATTTGGCTAATTTACTGAATAAGCAATTTGGTATCATATATTTCCTTAATATAACCAATTGGCCATATTAATTGCTGCAATATACTTTTTATAAAGTTTTAAGCAGAATAGCGCACCGAATGTGCTACTTGGGCACGGTCTGGAGCCGGGCACCGTTTCAAATGCCCAGCAAATCATAATAAACCAATACGTTTATAACAAATAAGTATATTGGTTTATTATTATGTGCCGCGCATTTATTTATTTTTTTGTTTATTTTTACCTATAGGTACCTACTTAAATAATAAAATTTATAATATAAAATTAGTTTTATTTAATTTAAAAAATGAGTGCAATTTCAAGGAAACGACACGAAAATAATGCAATGTGTACACAAGAGTACAAAAAAGGGCACATCCATTAAATTAAATTTATAAGCCCCTCATATTTACCTAAAATTTCTACTTTCGTTAAAAATATCCTTATATATATTCAATGACGAATAAAATGAAAAGTTAGGTTTCGCAGAAGATACAGGTTAGGATTTACTCGGAGAATTTCTAGAATTACGTTCAGTTCAGTATATAATTTGGATTACAATGTTGTTCATTGGCGGTGTTAGGATTGATCTAACCGGGTTCTAACTACGCTATGGAGTAGATTGAATCTATCAATCAATTATTATTATTATCACGCGGCCAGCTTGAAAGACATAAAAATGGTGATAATTTTTCTCTTAATAGATGTAACTGCTCCCAGCAACATAAACGAATAGACACCATAGGGATAAAAAACAAAAATGTAAATAAGGTTCAATGCAGTTTTCCGACCTCTATTGTGTCTGTTGGCATTACGCCAGTTACATCAACATTTCACACACCTGCCTATTTCTTAAAAGGGGGATATTTAGACACACACTTTTTTATTGGCAAATATACAGATATTTTATTTCCAGGGTTTAAAATTATTAATTATACATGGCTTTTAATGCCAGTAAATTAAATAGAAAATCATCCAACAAGTTTTTCTGATATAGAAAACAAATCTGACAGAAATAAATTGTTTAGGGCAGTAGACAGAGAATTAGAATCTTTACAAGAGAATAATACATAGATTGCGGTTGATTCACCTGAAAAATCTGAAATTTTGGATACAAAATGGGTGTTTACATATAAAAATTTAGAAAATGAGGAAATTGATAGGTATAAAGCTAGACTTGTGGTCAGAGGATTTGCACAAAGAAATATAGATCTAGAAAATATTTATTCACCTGTTGCAAAAATGATAACTATAAGAACATTACTTGCAGTTGGAAATCAAAGAGGTTATTATTTTAAACAGCTAGATCTAAAATCGGCAATTTTTAAATGGAAAATTGAATGAAAATGTATACATATATCCTCCAGAAGGTATAAAATGTAAAGAAGGCAAAGTACTAAAACTAATAAAATCGTTGTATGTATTAAAACAATCACCAAAGTGTTGGAATGAGGAAATTAATAACTTTTTACTGAGTTTGAATTTTGAAAGATCGGAAAATGATTTTGTCTTTATGTAAAGAAATATAGTAAAGAAAATAGGGAATTATTTTTATTATTATATGTAGATGATATTATTTTGACAGGACCAACTAAATGAACTGAAACACTTATTAATGTCAAAGTTTAAAATGAAAGAAAAAGGAAATTGAACAAATTTTTCAGGTTTGAAAATTTATTATAACAAGCTGAATCAACAAAATAACAAGCTGAATCAACAAATAAACCAGTTCGTGAACTCATAGGGTGTTTAATGTATTTAATGTTAGGAAGTCGACCAGATATACGGGGTGGGCCAATGGAAACTTTCCACCCCGATTTTTTTGGTTTAAAATAAAAAATTGGGAAAACGCTCGGACACGTCGATTTTTGATTTGAGGGGGAACTATTTTTTAAGTTTTTTTTTCATCCCCGTAGCTTGAACCCCCTAGCTGGAGGGACAGCAACCCCCCAAATTTGAATAGGGTATAGGGGTCGCGCCATACCTCTTTTTAAAGGTCTCATTGAGTTCTTTATGACCCTACAATTTCGCCTCATTATTTTTATCCGAAGCGAAATGACAGCTTGCCAAAACAAAAATAAATAAATCGATAATTCCTGCCTCTGAGCTTATTTCTAACGCAGCTCCTAAACAAACCGGGATGAACAGTTTGTGAACAACAGTTTGTTACATAAAGTTCACGTGTACACCTAAATAATACGACTTTGATTAGTTCCTAAGTATTTTTATTTATTTTTATTTCGATAAGCTGTCATTTCGTTACGGATAAAAATAATGAGGGAAAATTGCAGTAAGTATTTTTATTTGTTTTTATTTAAGTAAGTATTTTTAATTGTTTTTATTTTGACAAGCTGTCATTTCGTTACGGATAAAAATAATGCCGCGAAATTGTAGGGTCATAAAGAACTCTATTAGACCTTTAAAAAGATGTATAGTATCACAAGATTCTAGTAGCTATCAGCTTGTTTATCTCGGCAGTTTAGACGGTTTGTTATTCATAATAACTATTTTATTACGGATAAAAAACTAGACATTATTTTATATATACACGACGCTCATACAACGCTCAATTTTTAGGTTATGAAATACACGAAATCAAAAGCAGTCAAATCACAAATGCCTTCGTCAGCCATCTTGTCACTTTACGATAAGTGGTGCTCCCTACTTCAATGAGCAGGAAATCACACGTATATAATTGATTATTGTATAATAATGTTCGTAATAATATTATATTGAATATTTTAAGTTAAAATTTTAAAAATTTTAAAATTTTAACTTAGAGCAAAACTAAAAAGGCAAAACTAAAAAGGCACCCGCCCATGGTTTATTATAATTTTATTCTTTTACCCAGTAGTGTGTGCTTTGGGCCCTATAAAAATGAACTACTGATGAAATTGAACTTTTCTACTTTTTGTGTTACATTTTCAATACACTCGCACAAAATATTTGCATGCTCATGTCCTTGCCACTACAAGTGCCTTCAAGATGCCTGTTTGCCATCAAACAAAGGCAACAGGTGATGCTCCTCTATATACATACATATGGAGGGTACTAAGGATCTAAAGATGCCTTAGGTAGCCAAAATAACATATATATACAGTGTGTCCACGGATGGACTTAACTATAGTTGTAAAAAATTTTATTTTCAATTCTTCGAAAAAAGTAATTCTTCATAAAAAAAAGTCTGCTTGTTCTTAAAATAAAATTGGCATGGAAAAAATTGACATTACTTATACTAGGTGATCAGAAAATTGAAGAAACGTTAATTCGCATAAGAGTAAACTGCTTCTATTTGTAGAGATATTGAAAAAAGTTATAAAGAAAATTTGTGCAGAGTGGTGTGTTACTTAGGTGCACAAAATTTAAAAGAAACAACATACCTCCAATTTTTGCAACAACAGCTGCAAGTTTTCATGGAAAATGTGCCATTGCAGTTAAGAAGAACCATATGGTTTCAACACGACGGAGCTCCAGCACACAAAGCCAACATTGTAAAAGAATTTCTAAATATTGAGTTTGGAAGCAAATGGATCGGAATAAATGGTCCAATAAAATGGCCAATAAAGTTGCCAGATTTAACACCACTAGATTTTCATTTATGGGGATTTCTGAAAAATATTGTTTACAAAACTGCATCTCGGAATATTGATCAATTAATGGAAAAATAGAAGATGCCTGTCGGCAAATAACACCACTTGTATTAGGAAAGGTCACTAAGACAGAAGTTAGACGCCGTCTAGACATGTTTATCAAAAAAAGGTAGTCACACTGAAAATTATTTATAAGTAAGAACCAACCTACCATTTATTTTTATATTGTTGGATTTTGTTTTTCGCTAAAATTGTTAGGTTTTTAAGTATAATACATAATAAGTGTTTGTAATAACAGTTTTTCTTAAAAAAGTCATTCATACGCAGTTATATTTTTATAACTAATAATAAAATTTTAATACTATTTCCATAATACGTCTGTCCGAGCATCTGTCAATTGTGTTTCTGTTTCATATTTTTCATATTTTTACAAATAAAACGCATATAACTTCTTAATGAAACAAGCCATCAAAAAAATGTATTTAAGAAAGATTATCAGAAAAACGTGCTCTTTCGAAATATAAAGATAACCAGGTATGGCCCTGAGAAAAATATATTTGACGACGTCATAACCTATATTTCCCAAATTCCTAAAAACTATCTTTTTGGCCCAAAAGCAAGCATCAGTGGTCCTTCAAGAAACCCACAAGTCAAATTTTTACTGGCTGTTTTTGTTTGCCTATAATAACCCTGGAGCGTCGAGTTTGGGACACATATTGTTCTAACAAAACCTGCATTTTTTTCGTATGATTGTTTAAATGTAAACTGGATGCCCAAAGTTTAATATACTATATACTTGTTGTCACAAACATTTGGTTAATATGTTTCCATCTAAAATGTACCGTAAGTAAGATGTATCAAGTTTATATATTAATTTTGTCGACGGTTATCGAGGTAATTTATAAAAAAATTAGGCACCTATCTAATTAATGGCAATTTTTTTAGCCACGACCTATGACTGTTCATGAAGAAGAACTTTCTCTAAATATATGCGAATAAAAAAGTATATTTCATATCTTTATAATTTGCCTATTTTGCTCTTTAGATTCTATCACTAATCCGTATTTTTCAGAACACATTACAATGCACTTAATTTCGTTTTCGTACAAACGTCTTATAACTCCTAGCAAAATGTAAAAATAGTACATTGTTTACCTAGTAGGAAAAGCTGAACATTCCCGGACGACCGTAAAGATTGCCGCCTGTGGAGGCGTAAGCCGAGACTGGCAATACGGAGTCGGGGAATGTGGCTTTTCCTACGAGGTATACATACTATTTTTCCGAAAATCGAAAATTACTCAAAGAACATAAATTATTACAATCAACTTGTTAAAATTTTGAAATAAGCATTATTAATTTTATTCACAAATAAAGGATGCCATGAAATATTTGTTTTGTAACTATGGAAACAAAGTAATATTGAATTGTCAAACTTGACGCATGAAAAGTTTATTTTTGGCGTTTTCCCATAGTGTTTTCCGCATTTTCGAACGTTCTAAGAAGCAAAAGTAAAAGTATAAAGTGATGAGTGATGATGACTGTTCCATTTCTGTAACCCCCCCAGAACTCACGGAAGCAGTAAATACTGCCTCCTTGGATTTGTTGCCAACAAAATCCAGAGAAAAATATAACTATGCATACAATCGTTTTATGGAATATCGTAAGAATAAAAATGCAAGTTCATTCTCAGAAAATGTTGTAATGGCATACTTCTTGGAGCTTGGTTCCAAGATGAAATCTTCTACTTTGTGGGCGAACTATTCAATGTTGAAGGCAACCTTTGCAATTAGACATGATGTGGATATATCTAAATATCCAAAACTTCGTTCATTATTGAAACGGCAGGCAGAAGGCTATAGGCCAAAAAAATCCAAGATTTTAACTAAAGAACAAATCAACAAATTTATCCAGGAAGCTTCAGATAAAGAATATTTAATGATTAAGGTAGGTCACAAAACTTCAATTTTTATTCGGATTATTTACATATTTATTTATTGTTGTAGGTTGCTGTAATATTTGGTATTTCTGGAGCTTGTAGAATGGACGAGTTAGTTAAAATGACCTTACAAGATGTAGAAGACCTACAATCTAAGCTTTTAGTTGGCATACCAGACTCTAAAACGAATACATCAAGATCATTTGTAGTAAAAATTGTTTTCGAAAAACTTGTTCTCAATCATTTTTTTAGTTTATAAATAACTGTAAGGAAATAATATTTCCTTACAGTACAAAAATAAATATTTCCTAACAGTTACTTCCCGTTGCCTGGCAACGACTAAGTGCAAGGAAATATTGACTTTTTCTTTCAAAAATGTTATCAAAAATGTCAATATTTCTGATTGATTTTCGGAAAAAAACTTTTCTCATTAAACTTCAAAACTAAACGGGTATTTTGCAGGAAGGTAATCGTGGAAGCTAAGCGAGACCACGACCAACGCGTGGATTACCAAAAATGATAAAATAAAGAAAATAAGTGTGTACCAATAACATCCTTACACTACATTCCATCAAATCCTACGATAGGAACATGAAGAAAATTCCTTCAATTTTAATGCGCACCATAAACTAATTTTTCATGTTTTGCAGGGAAAACTTTATAATTAAACCAAGACGAACTGTTAACATTAACCATTCAAAAATTGGCCAAGTGTCCTATTCTCGCACGATGGCAATAGGCAATAATTTTTGTTCAAATAAACATTAAAATTTATGTAATTTTTGCTGCATCATATAACGATAACAATCCAGGAATAAATTGAACGACCTGTGTATAACAATTTAATATCAGCGTACACGATGCAAATAAATCATTACTACATTGCGCCGGTTCTCTAAAATAATAAATCTTCGTCAGCTGTCCCTTAAAGGTTGTTAGGGGTATTTTAGAGTACATAATAACACCTAAGGATGCAAATTTAGCCACCTACCTCTGTCGAGAACACCTTTAGTAATCATTTGTTTGACCGCAACTTTCTGATGTGTAACGGGCGCCGGCGTGCAGGTTGCAATTTTTCAAGAAAGGTATAGTGCTAATGACTAAATGGCTTATTCGAAAAAATCAGTATTTCTAATCCTCCGTAACGTTTTTATTTATGGCTATAAAAAAGTGTAACATGAAAATTGTTTGCATTAATTATTATTGTCAACACTTTTGAAATATCAAATGTAATAAAATGTGGGGCCTCTTCAGATAAAAAACTTAAATTATCTATATAGAATATCTAATTATGACAGTTTATTCTACATATTTGTTGTTCTTGTGACGTCATTACTAACCAAGTGTCATCTAGATATTTTTAAATGGCAACCACTATTTTCGATAGCGTTATTTAAAAGAACGCTCTTTTCTTGTATCGGAACGCAAATAATAATAATAATAATAATAATAATAATAATAATAATAATAGGAGATTCACTCAGTCCACTGTGGTTCTGCATGGCGATGAACGCTCTATCACATCGGTTGAACTCTACAAAATATGGCTTCGCTATCAAAAGCAACAACGCAGAAGCGATCAAGTTGAATCACCTATTATATATGGATGATTTAAAACTGATCGCAGCAACGAAAAACCAACTAACGCAAATGCTTAAAATTGTAGAGGAGTTCTCCAGGGACATCGGAATGCTGTTTGGACTGGACAAGTGCCGCACCCTTAATATCATCCGGGGAAAGCTCGAACAAAGCGCACACGAGATGCAGGACGGCCAGGAGATCGAAGCAATGAGCAAGGGAGATACATACAAGTATCTCGGGATGAAACAAGCTCAAAGGATAGACCATCGAACAATGAAGACTGATTTAACGAATGAATTCATCAAGAGAGTAAGACAAGTAGTGCGAACTGATCTTAACAGCAGGAATTTGTTTAAGGCCCTGAACACGTATGCGTGCTCTGTACTCAGCTATTCGTTCGGAATAGTGAATTGGACCAACACGGACATCAACAACCTGCAACGAAAAGTTAGGACACTACTGACAAAAGCTCATAAACATCATCCCCGTAGCGCCGTAGAAAGAACAACTCTGCCACGTCAACTAGGAGGAAGAGAATTGGCAGATCTCAGCAAGCAATTGGACCAACAAATATTAAAGCTGCGTAATTATTTCTACAGGCAGGCCAACAGCTCCACACTACATAGGGCTATATGCGGAGCAGACGTCTCAACACCGCTACGTCTGACGGAACACGAGCGTCAAAATCACCACCGAACCGACAACGATAAACTACAGAGGTGGTTGGGGAAGCCGCTGCACGGGAGGCATCCTAACGAGGTTAACCAGGAACATGTCGACAAGTTAGCGTCGAACTATTGGCTGACCTCGGGACGAATGTTCCCCGAGACGGAAGGCTTCCTACTGGCCATACAAGATCAGGTTATACCAACTCGCAACTACCTAAAATTCATTGTAGGAGATGCATCGGTAGTGGATGACAGATGCAGATACGGGTGCCCAACTTCAGAAACAATCCAGCACATAACAGGAGGATGTCAGATGTTCGCATCAACGGAATATAAGGAACGACACGATTCGGTTGCCAAGATCTTGCACCAGGAACTGGCGGAAAAGCTGCTGCTTGTGCAGGCAGAGAGGGTCCCATATTACAACTACACACCTGAGCCTGTTCTTGAGAACAGCAACTACAAGATGTACTGGGATCGTACAGTTCTGACAGATCAACGAGTTGCCCATAACAGACCGGACCTTATAATAGTTGATAAAATTTCTAGGCAGACAACTCTGATTGATGTGGCCATCCCGAACAACAACAACCTGCGTGTGAAGCAAGTCGAGAATATCGCGAAGTACAGAGATTTAGAAGAACGAATTAGAAGGCAATGGGAAATGGAGAACGTCCAGACGATTCCAATCATCATGTCAACAACTGGTGTTATACCAAAAAGTTTGCTGAGAAACATCAAGGAGCTGGGTCTAACTGATAGTCTTTACAGGTCCATGCAGAAAGCGGTACTACTTGCGACAGCCCGAACCGTCAGGAAATTCATGGGGAATGCAGGATCATCCAACAACATCGGTGTCACCTAGGGCCCGATAACATGGCAAGGGTCTCGTCCGAGCCAGATCCTTTGGTATCCGGGATACCCGGGATCTGAGTGAATGTTCCCCGTAGAGGGAGTGCGAATGCCTTTTGGCTAAGTCATAATAATAATAATAATAATTGGATTAAGAAGTTGTGGTGCACGCATGAACAAACAACTACCTTAATTAATGAAGTCTTGCTCGATCCTCTGAAAATGCCATTGTTTCTTACACAGGGTGCCACCTACTTGTTACCAAAAGACCAGCGGAATACGGATAACCCTGCCAAGTACCGCCCAATAACCTGCTTGCCTACGCTGTACAAGATAATCACTTCTTGCCTTACGCAGCGAATATATGCTCACTGCGAGCGGAACAACATCAATGGGATGCAAAGAGCAACTCATCATAGACTCTGTCATCTGCAACCAGGCTCATTCCAAGCAACGAAACCTCTACATGGCTTATGTGGACTACAAAAAAGCATTTGATTCCGTACCTCACGACTGGCTAACAGGTATCTTAAAGCTGTATAAAATAGATCATCATACAGTTTCCTTTTTAGAACACGTTATGACAACCTGGCGCACTAAGATAAAACTCAGAACCGCAAGCAGCAACATCGAGACCGACACAATCAACATCCGAAGAGGGATTTTCCAAGGAGATTCACTCAGTCCACTGTGGTTCTGCATGGCGATGAACCCTCTATCACATTGGTTGAACTCTACAAAATACGGCTTCGCTATCAAAAGCAACAACGCAGAAGCGATCAAGTTGAATCACCTATTATATATGGATGATTTAAAACTGATGGCCGCAACCAAAAACCAACTAACGCAAATGCTTAAAATTGTAGAGGAGTTCTCCAGGGACATCGGAATGCAGTTTGGACTGGACAAGTGCCGCACTCTTAACATCGTCCGGGGAAAGCTCGAACAAGGCGCACACGAGATGCAGGACGGCCAGGAGATCGAAGCAATGAGCATGGGAGATACATACAAGTATCTAGGGATGAAACAAGCTCAAAGGATAGACCATCGAACAATGAAGATCGATTTAAGGAATGAATTCATCAAGAGAGTAAGACAAGTAGTGCGAACTGATCTTAACAGCAGGAATTTGTTTAAGGCCCTGAACACGTATGCGTGCTCTGTACTCAGCTATTCGTTTGGAATAGTGAATTGGACCAATACGGACATCAACAACCTGCAGCGAAAAGTTAGGACACTACTGACAAAAGCTCATAAACATCATCCCCGTAGCGCCGTAGAAAGAACTACTCTGCCACGTCAACTAGGAGGAAGAGGATTGGCAGACCTCAGCAAGCAATTGGACCAACAAATAATAAATCTGCGTAATTATTTCCAGAGACAGGCCAACAGCTCCACACTACATAAAGCTATATGCGGAGCAGACGTCTCAACACCGCTACGTCTGACGGAACACGAGCATCAAAATCACCACCGAACCGACAACGATACACTACAGAGGTGGTTGGAGAAGCCGCTGCACGGGAGGCATCCTAATGAGGTTAACCAGGAACATGTCGACAAGTTAGCGTCGAACTACTGGCTGACCTCGGGAAGAATGTTCCCCGAGACGGAAGGCTTCTTACTGGCCATACAAGATCAGGTTATACCAACTCGCAACTACCTAAAATTCATTGTAGGAGATGCATCGGTAGTGGATGACAGATGCAGATACGGGTGCCCAACTTCAGAAACAATCCAGCACATAACAGGAGGATGTCAGATGTTCGCATCAACGGAATATAAGGAACGACACGATTCGGTTGCCAAGATCTTGCACCAGGAACTGGCGGAAAAACTGCTGCTTGTGCAGGCAGAGAGGGTCCCATATTACAGCTACACACCGGAGCCTGTTCTTGAGAACAGCAACTACAAGATATACTGGGATCGTACAGTTCTGACAGATCAACGAGTTGCCCATAACAGACCGGACCTTATAATAGTTGATAAAATTTCTAGGAAGACAACTCTGATTGATGTGGCCATCCCGAACAACAACAACCTGCGTGTGAAGCAAGTCGAGAAGATCGCGAAGTACAGAGACTTAGAAGAACGAATTAGAAGGCAATGGGAAATGGAAAACGTCAAGACGATTCCAATTATCGTGTCAACAACTGGTGATATACCAAAAAGTTTGCTGAGAAACATAAAAGAGCTGGGTCTAACTGATAGTCTTTACAGGTCCATGCAGAAAGCGGTACTATTTGCGACAGCCCGAACCGTCAGGAAATTCATGGGGAATGCAGAAACGTCCAACAACATCAATGTCACCTAAGGCCCGATAACATGGCATGGGTCTCGTCCGAGCCAGATCCTTTTGGTATCCGGGATACCCGGGAGCTGAGTGAATGTTCCCCGTAGAGGGAGTGCGAATGCCTTTTGGCTAAGTCGAGATAATAATAATAATAACAACTGTAAATAAAATCCTGGGTTTCGACCAAAAGTTATATTATTTATTTTTTTGTGTTGTTTATACGACGCGTTTCGGCATGTTTGCAAAGACTCCTTTGCTACCACCTACACAATGCACATATATTGTTAACAACATTATCAAAGAACAATTGCTTTCAAAAACATCAAAAAAGTTTTTGTTTTTTAAAATGTTTACTGATGTACATCGTTTTTAAGTTATAATAATGTTTTTAAATGTCATTTTTTGTAAACTACGTCCTACAAAATAAATGACATTTATTTTGTATACCTGATGATGGCAAACATGCCGAAACGCGTCGTATAAACAACACAAAAAAATAAATAATATAACTTTTGGTCGAAACCCAGGATTTTATTTACAATAATAAGAACGACTAGGAAAATTAAAAAAAAAAACGTGTCAACAACTGGTGTTATACCAAAAAGTTTGCTGAGAAACATCAAAGAGCTGGGTCTAACTAATAATCTTTACAGGTCCATGCAGAAAGCGGTACTACTTGCGACAGCCCGAACCGTCAGGAAATTCATGGGAAATGCAGGAACGTCCAACAACATCAATGTCACCTAAGGCCCGATAACATGGCAAGGGTCTCGTCCGAGCCAGATCCTTATGGTATCCGGGATACCTGGGATCTGAGTGAATGTTCCCCGGAGAGGGAGTGCGAATGCCTTTTGGCTAAGTCGATATAATAATAATAATACATTACATAACATTTTTTTTTAATTTTTTTAAATTTAACATTTATTAAGCTTGGTTAGTAAGGAGGTCACAAGAACGACAAATATGTCAAAATATACGCCTTTCAAAATTATCTTGGACGTGTCGAAGCGGTTTTTTTAATCGCACAGTACAACAATTTACCGAATTTATTCCAAACTTTACGTGCTCACTGTATTGAATCATACCAGAATCAAATATTACTTTTTTGTTTTTACCAAGTTAGTTGCTGGTATAAGTACTAGCGCTTTATGTCTCGTATTATACGAGTGTACAGGGTGTCCCAAACTCGACGCCCCAGGCTTATTTTAGGCAAACAAAAACAGCCAGTAAAAATTTGACTTGTGGGTTTCTTGTAGGACCACTCAAGCTTGGTTTTGGGCCAAAAAGATAGTTTTTATATTTTTCCCAGGATCATACCTGTTTCTCTTTATATTTGGAAAGAGCACGTTTTTCTGATAAACTTACGTAATAGTTATTTATGTAATATAACGTTGCGCCAATTCCACGGCTTCTCAAATCGACAACTTCCCCTACATTCCCTCGTACCGACCCGCTCCTCTCCGTAGAAAATAAAAATTGCGTCAACTGACGTATTAACACCCAAGTCAACGAAAATAGGTTAATAAATCGCTGCATTATCAATATGATAATTTATAAGTGGATTTAAAGTCTTACGGTGGTTTGAGATTCACGTAACGTGAAATTACGAGGATTTCTTTGATTGTCAAATTGATTAGTTAAATAAGGTATAATATATAAGTATAATTATTGTGTTATTATAGAAGAATCTCGTAGTGGTTTTTTACATTGGTTTATTACACTTCTTTATCTTAACCGCGAACCAAATCATTGGTTTATTTCAATTTTTAAAGCTTCCCTGGAGTCTTCGGGTGGAGGTTATGATGCTTCCCGGGCCCCCGAATAATCGAGAAATGAGAAAAAAACAAGCAATTTCCAATAGTGGTTTCAGAGGATTTTCCGTCGGTTTCTTTGATTCTACAGCCGTCCCGTTACTGGAAAGTGGTTAATCGTGAATCGGGAATTTCGGATTTTCGAGATCCTTTTTGGTACCTGAAGAAAGTACGACACCCAATTAATAGATTTACCACCTTGGATTTTTAGAAGGGCTCTATTCGAGGTTGTCGAAAGGCTTTTGCGAAAAAAGCCACCAATGTCCGTGGGCAGGGTTATACGATTTTCCACTATTATTCAGGCAGTCTAAGGCCAACCTAACAGCGCCGAATTTACTTTTTTTTGCACTGTAACTAGCAATGTCACGTAAGGTAATGTCGCGTAATAAGATATTAGATTTGCCGTCACTTACGCTTTTAAGGTTATCGCTGGCTTTCAAACCGCGAGAGATGGGAGGGGTAATTGCAACGTTGTCAGTTAAACGCCTTTGCGTCCGCTCGAATTGGAACGATTTCAAGGGCCGCGCGTGTACCAAGGCACTGAAGTTCAACTTTTTATGACTCATGTGGAATTTAGTTGTCGAGGCCTCTGGCCGAGGCAAAGAAACCACACGAGTCATAAAAAGAACTTCAGTGCCGAGGTACATATTATATACAGCGTGTCCCAATTTGATACTGGACACCTCAGAACTATATGAAGGACAAGGAAAACAAACGGTCGCTATTTTTTTATTGGTAGTCCCAAGGGAGAGTATCTCACAGGCGGTGGTATTTGGATGGGGTAATTATTTCATGGCCTGCTATGATTTTTTAAAATAGCTAATTTTCAAGAAACCCTTCTCCCGCCTTTTCCCCCCACTTTTTTTCTTAAAAATGTGTCCTTTTTGGAGCCTTCACGTCAAAATATTATTAAGAAAACTTGATCACCGTGAAAAAATAAAATTTTGAAGTGAAATCTCTAAGAAAAAACTGGAAGATAAATCTAAAAATCAAGTAGGCCTAGCCTTTTGAAATTTTGCGTATCTGCTCAGTTTTTCATTCTGAACAAGTTTTCTTAATAACATTTTGTCGTAAAAAAATCCCTAATGGGGTTTCTTGAAAATTTGCTAATTTAAAAAATCATAGCAGGCCATGGTGGTATTTGGATGGGATAATTGTTACCCCATCCAAATACCACCGCCTATGAGATAATCTCCCTTGGTACTGCCAATAAAAAAATACAGACCATTTCTTTTCCATGCCTTTCATATATTTCTGAGGTGTCCAGTATCAAATTGGGACACACTGTATTTTTCTTTTAAATCGGAAAAAAATGTTTTATTAGGCGAAAAAATAATCATAAGAGAAAATACAAACTGCTGCCTGTTGTGCAGCCTCCATGTAAAATATATTAATATTCAAACCTACTAAAATATTTATACTGAAAGATTGCGCTGCTATATAGGTTACAATTTCGCAATGTGTACGAAAAGTTAAATGGGATACATCGGCCGGGTTTTGAATATTTGGTAACTTTTGACGGGCGATGGCTCCGCGTCTGACTTTTGATTTTTACGTCTCGCCAAGGCCTACTTATTGAAAAAATCGTACAATAATGAGGTTTCTGAGCTTTTAATGATGATTTTGAGACACTTCACTACCGCGATTTCAAGAAAATAAATTTTTTGATATCCTGTTTAATTAAAAAGTTATATGCGTATTATTTGTAAAAAAAATATACCATGGTATTTTTTATTCAAAACTGAGTTAACCATGACTTATGAAACGTATATTTTTGACAGAAACAATTGACAGATGCTGGGACAGATGTATTATGGAAAAGTATTAAAATTTTAATATTATACTAATAGTATGAGAGCCGGCCGCATGATTTCAACTACTCTCCTTAAGATTATAGAATAAGATGTTATGTAAAATGTAGACGGTATATTTCTTTACTTGAAGCGAGTAGGTTGCCTCAATTAATATGGGCCCGATCATTGTTATTTAAAGAAGTTGTGGTTAATTTTTAGGCAAATCTACTCTCACATGATTATAGAACAAAATAGGAAAGAAGGCCCATGGAGCAACAATAAAAAAAGGGTCCCTTGGTCCGATAAGCGTATTTTCCGGACCCCGAAAATCCTCCGCTGTTAAATACGGCGCGAAAGACGAGTACCGTTTGATGTCCGGGAAAAATTTTTCAATCGCGTTTTTAGGGATATCTGACGGTACGGCCAGATGGCCGGAGAACGGGCCAACATATTTGATGAAACTTTCTCAGGTAAATTATTTATCATTTTCGAGTTATTAAGGATTTTCGGCGAAAACAACGCAGGTGGGACGCATCTTTTTTACGTGATTGGTCGACATTTTCCGTCACCCAAAAGCCAAAGTCCGAAAACTGTCAGAAATTGCCCTTTTTCGCCGAGCTACAGCTAGGTAAGTTATTTCGGCTCTGGGCTCTGGGGTCGTAAATTTTAGAACTTCCCTCAAGTCTTCAGGTGAGGTGCAGATGCAAATGGGAAAAAACACGCAATTTCTAAGAGCGGTTTCTCAGGATTTCCCGTCAATTTCGCTAATTCTACAGCCGTCCCGTTTCTCGAAACTTGAAAATCGGGAGTCGGGAAATTTGGTTAAATATCGGATTTTCGAAGTTTCTTTAGTTACTAGAAGAAAGTACAAGACCCAATTAAGAAATTTACCACCTCCTTCGATTTTTAGAACGACACTTTTCGAATTTATCACATGACTTTTGCGAAAAAGTAGTAAATATGTTCGTGGGACGGGTTATACCTATTTAAAAATTAAAAATTAACCACAACTTCTTTAAATCACAATGATCGGGCCTATATTATCTCAGGCAACCTACTCGCTTCAAGTAAAGAAATATACTCTCTACATTTTACATAACGTCTTATTCTCTAATCTTATGAGAGTTGAAATCATGCGGCCGGCTCTTGGACTATAAAATCAAGCAACTCTTACGCCTGGCGTAAACAAGAACACATGCGTTGAGATATTCGCCAGAGTCGCACTGAGGCATGACCTTTAGTTAATTTTAGTTTTACAATTGTTTACATCAAAATATTTCGGTAAAAATTATTGACTTAATTAAAATGGTTCAAAACATCGATAAAATTATTTGCGGAGTGTCTAAATAGCTGAAAACTACAAAATAAAACCGCGTAAAGATACTTTTGCGATCGAGTACGTCCCTGTTGCCAGACGCGCTGATATTTTATCTCCTTGTTTCGCGGAACGTCATCGAACACATCCAGTAAGAATTGCTCGATTTTAGTATAGTTATAAAAATATAACTGTATGAACGCCTTTTTAAAGAAAAGCTGCTATTATAAACACTTATTATGTATTATATTTAAAAAAAAACTAACAATTTTAGCGAAAAGCAAAAACCAACAATATAAAAATAAATGCTAGGTAGGTTCTTACTTATAAATAATTTTCAATGTGTCTACCTTCCTTTAATAAACTTTATGTGAGTCTAGACGGCGTCTAACTTCTGTCTTAGTGACCTTCCTCAATACATCTGGTGTTATTTGCCGACAGGCATCCTCTATTTTTTCTATTAATTGATCAATATTCAGAGATGGAATTTTGTAAACAATATTTTTCCGAAATCCGCGTAAATGGAAATCTAGTGGTGTTAAATCTGACGACTTTATTGGCCATTTTATGGGATTATTTATTCCGATCCATTTGCTTGCAAACTCAATATTTAGAAATTCTTTTAGAATGTTGGCCTTGGTGCTGGAGCTCCGTCGTGTTGAAACCATATGGTTCTTCTTAACTGCAATGGCACATTTTCCATGAGAACTGACAGCTGTTGTTGCAAAAATTGGAGGTATGTTATTCCAGTTAAAACTCCTTCGTAAAAATATAGCCCAAGTAAATGATGACCAATAATTATGCCACACCATACATTAATGCCGAAGTGTCTCTCATTCCGAATTGAATTGACAATATAAGGATTGCATATTTTATATGTCAAAGAATATATCATATATGTTAAACTTTCTTTGACATTTGCGCAAAAAAATAGGGTGGTTTATTTTTTTTTAATTTTTTCGATTTACCCCCATAATTTTTACAGTAGCAAATCATGATAGCTGATCAGCACAGCCGATTTTCTGACAAAACATTGACCGAGATATTTTGAGTGAGCCTCTTGTAATGGACACCCTGTATAAATAATCGAGAACCAAATTTCCATTTTTTATTGAAATTTGCTAAAAGAATATTTTTAAATATAACTTCAGTAAGTTAATGTCGTTTAAATCGTGAAACCCACAGAAATGCATACGTAGGCCAGTATAAGTATTAATTTTGACTTCATATTCGAATTTCTCAAAGGATTTAAAAGGTAACGAAAATAAAAGGGTAATCACTTAAATTGGGCCGTCCATATATACTTACTTTGCTTTTTCAATGTTTTATCTATGCGCATGTAATCTAAACATTAATCACTGTAGGTAGGGACTTAAACTACTTACTGCAGTTTTCTAGTCTTTCATTCTACTTGAGCGAATTTTACCCTACTTTGATTAGTCACCACTGTCAGTGAACTTGAAATGGTAGTAATTGTCAACCCTCCACCACACAAGCATCTTTACAATATTGACAAGTAATAGTATGAATTATTACTATTGTCTTCCATAAAAATGCATGACATATTGTTGGCTACTTTTAAACCGGAGTTAGAACACCATAACGAAATCAGAAGCGCTTGTCAAATATTAGTGGTTACCTGGTATTCTGGAGAGGCAGAGCATCCATTTTTTGCCTCTTAATGTCTGATTATAAGCATTTTGTTGGCCACCAATTGAAGCGTACCGTCACAGAATAATAGGAGACGTACCGTGTTACAGTTAGCGATAATTACGTGTTCAGCGACGGCGTTTCCGTAAAAACTACACTTAAAAAATTGAAAAATTATAGTTCGTGTAACGTAATTTGTCTTACAAAGCACCACATGTTCCGAAAATCCAAACGTGTACGCATACACGTGAATGGAGTTCCCAACCTACTTTGTTAAACATGCATATCATTATTGAAATTACGGCATGGCCCGTGTAATTTTCAAATTTCGGTCGTTGACAGAATCATCGAGCGAGGCAAACCGTCTATAAGATTATTATGCATGAAGAACTTTTTCCCATTCTTCTTCCTAAACTGTAAATTTTACAATTTGTTTCCCGAAGAGACTTGTCGTCAGCCACACAGAATTGATAAAAAAGAATTCAAAGGAAAAATTTATAAGAAAGTATGTTCGGTTGACAGGTTACCATATTGTCCATCTCGGAGTACGTTTGCTTGGCCCACTGAAATGTCGTAAAACTATCAATCTGCAGGTGTTTTTTTTTTTCGTTTTGTTCGCGTGGAGAATAGAAGGAATATCGCAAAAAATATATATTCGCGAAAGAATGAACGCGGAAATACCTTAAGGTGCGCGTATTCATACAAAGAACAAAGAGGAAGGAATTCGCTGGAATGAATTCGCCCGAATTTGTTCGGCGTTCTCTAAAAAATTGGCATTGTGTCCACATACGAACGAAAGAATGCGTTCGCAGTAATTCGTTTATTTTCGCGGGTATATTTTGTTTTATTATTAAAATAAATCTAATAAAATAAAAAAAATGGCGTGGCAGCAAAACGTAATAATTGTAAGTGTTAGTGAAGCATTTTTATAATCGTTGTGAACAGGATTTATGTAAGTATAGACGATAAGTACTTAGGGACGTATAGAATTACTCCACAATTTCAAATTTACAAATGTTTCAGATCATGTAAGGAGAAGCACAAAATAATGCTTTTTACCTTATTAGCGCCTTAGAATTACCCTGTTGTCATAAACGCCTATGACTGCGAGTTTGAGGCCGTATTCAAATATTTTTTGTACATTCTTCCCCTCTTCCCTGCAGTTATTCTGCCCAGTGAAAGACTATACCAAAGGAAACTTTCCTTTAGACTTTTCCATGTCTGATATATGAAGCATAAATGAATGTCAGAATATTGTAATCGGTTTTTTTCCTAACTCCTATAGTTACCTACTTAAAATATGGTTTATTGCACGGAATGCGCATTCTGGATCTCTGGCCTAATTCATTTACATTTGGAATTTTTATTACTTTATGTGAAAAATACACATGTTGTTAGGTAGGTATACCTATCAATTTAACCGATAATTGCTTTTTTCGGTACAGGAAACTGAAACAAACTTAATAAGGAACAACTTTTCAAGTTGACAGGAAAAACCATTATTTAATAAGGTCTGATGCTTTGATAGTGTTTGGTTCAGATTCAGCTTTGGACAATAATGAAGAATCCACATGTTTTAGGAAATACCGATAAATGTATTTCTGGATGTTCGGTAGCATACAGCAAAATATTATTGCCAGAAATGGGATATATTAGAATTAGAAAACGAGTCAGGGTATATTTTATCTGAGAGGCTCTATGTAGGTTTTCATTGTCGCTTTGGCTTGAGAATTTCTTTGAGAACGGAGGGAAATTTACTCTCCGAATGCTCAGAAAAACAAAGTTTTTATTTATTATATTTTTTTGAGTTTACGTTAACTAGTTATGTTAAGATGGCAATGAGTGGGACACTCGGTGTATGGGAAAATGTTTTCTAGTCGAGTCACATAACTATATTAATATTACCTATATAGTAATACTAAATCCTAACTACTAAATACTAATATTTTTTAAATAGGTAGTTTAAATCAATATCTGAAATAATAAGGAAAAATATTTGAAATTAGTGTCAGGAAACCTCAAAATCTTCGGATTTACAAGCTGCAAGTTACACTTATACTGAAAAGTTAAATAAAACTTTATTGGCAGGGTTTTCAATATATGGCTATGATTGAGGCGCGACGGGCTCATATGACGTTTGGTTTCACATCTCGCCAAGGCCAGCAATTTTAAAAAAACTACTTTAAAAGAAGAAAAGGCACTCTAAATAAATTTTGAAAAGTAACAAAAACTTTTTTATGGTAAATAAGGAACTGAAAGTGAATAAATCTTCAATTAAAATAAATAAATTCAATCTGGAAAAAACAAAACGTTCTAAAAACAAAATATAGATACGCCGTCGCCGTCAGGCGTATTCAAAAATTGCCTGTCTTTTTAAAATCAAGTTTCATATTAAGTTTTTTTATTCATTTTTTAAATAAATACAAATTATTAGTTGATGTTTAGTTGTTGTCTAGGATTCACCATGTTCTGCATGTAGTATTAAAGAACCTATAGACGATCTAAAAATTGCCAAGAAATTTTCACTTCCAACCTGTGAGATTACATTCTTTGGGTTAGTAAAATTATATATATTTTTAATGGACCATATTTGTCGGCATTTCATTAAGGCGAATAATCAGAACAAATTATTTAGCTTATCCAGTACAATGTTTTGAAGTCATTATGTTCTTTGGAAGCTAGAAGCAACAACTAATCAAAAAAATTCTTGCCGCTACTGGATAATATATAAATTTATGTGTTTAAGATAAAGATATAGTCATTGCTGGAAGAAATATTGGAACATAAAGAATCGGTCGCATCAACAAGTAAACGCGTGTAGAATTATTATGATAGTTTTGAAAAACTGTATACGATAAAAAAAATTCAACAGAAAATAATTTTCTTTAAAGCTTCTTTTGCACTTTGTATAAAATATCAAACATTTAAATTTGTAGAAGAATCCTGTATACCTACCATTTGGAAATACCTGCTTCATTTAGGGTTGAAAATGGGCGCGAAATATTCTCCAGGACAAATCTATCGGGGTAAGTAATTTTAACATAGACAGATATTTTATTACCTGTAATTATAAATAATAAAGTATTTTTTAGTAGTAAAGGATATCAATTGAAAAAAATGCACTCCCGCCACCTGATGTGCCACTAAAACAGCCTTTATAAAGTAATTTTGTGGTGATGTACCGCATTTTATCATTTTTCTGTTTAAAATTAAATAAAGGGCCGTTCGATCCCTCAAACTCTATTAGTTTATGGCCACAATACAAAGAAGACATTACATAATTCTTCCGAAGGCATTTACATATCTAGAAATGCCCAATAACTAGATTAATCTGTCCGCTAGAGAAAGAGCGATCACGTATCAAACCCGCCGTTAAACGTTTTAATCATTCGGGGGCTACGGATTTTTGTTCGTTAGTTATCTTCATTATCTTGAATATTTTAACAATATGTCATTTTAATTTTCCGTAACGAAACCGGGCCCTCCAAATAAATCTACTAAACAGATCGTCTCTATCCATCACTCTGAAATCACACCCGCTGCGAGCCTGACTTCACATCTTCGTATATTAATTCTAATCAAAATGCGGGCCGGTCACTTTTTGTGAGAGATATTACTTTTCCACATAATCGCTTTCGACTTTCGTTATGCTCAGATCGGCCACTCCACTCGTTTGATTTGGGATTGTTCGGAGAACATGATAATTCGAAAAGTCCTTGAAAGCCCCACCACATCTATTCAACAAGCGGTTTTCTTGAAATGTGAATATTTGGCAATTAAATTGAAGATTCAGATCTATGACTTTTTATTATCTTCCAAAATCATCTTCCAACAGTAATATATCACCTTATAATAATATATCACCTTATATCACCTTAATGTACACAGAATGTATGTATACAGAATGTATTGTATGTACATATTGTTGCATTTCCAACACTCCCCCTCAACAAGAATTATGTAATCCGAAACTCTCCATGTGTTTTTCATGATTCGGTTTAAACACATCTTTCGAAAGAAAATATCAGCTGTCATTAGTTCGGTGGATATATATTGGACATATATTTCTTTCTTCTTGTTTACTTCTATTATGTAGTGATAACGGATATCTATATGTTTCGTTCTTGAATGATGCATAGGATTCTTGGCAATTTGCTGTGCACTTTGATGGTCACAATATGGGATTGTCGAGTCTTCGTTCTCTTTACAAATTTCTTGAAGAAATTATCAAAAATATACTGCTTTTTTAGATGCATCAGACAAACCTACATATTCTGCTTCTGTACTTGATAACGATACAGATCTCTGTTTCCTTGCTTCCCAGCAAACTGCACTCCCAGCCAGTCTGAAAACAAAACCAGTGTAACTTTTAATATAATGTATCCTCCCTAATCAGCATCTAGATAACTCATCGAATTGATAAGTACAATGGAAGTCGCACAGGTACCACTTTCATTGTTGTTTGGGGCAGCCAACTCTAGAGAGATAGGTTTCAAATGGCAATAAGTAAGACAAGGACGCCTAATGAACGTGTCAGCTGATTCAGGCAAAGGAGGTATATAGGGATGTTGCATATTAATGGGCATGTTCCGTAATTCACTTTATTGTATGATCTGTATTCCGAAATTCGGGGCTTGTTTGTAGGACTGAGAATTTTTCTATATAACCACAATTATGTAAATATTGCACAGAAAAAAGTAGTGAATTGATTAAAAAAATACCTACATGGCAATTTTATGTACCTGGAACTAAATTGAGACAAATAAAATACAAATTCCAAAATAAAAGTTTATTTTAAAATAAAGGCCACAAAATATCTAGGATAAGGTATACATTTTCAACTTTAATTACTTATCTTAACTGATTTATTAATTTTAAAATTCAATTTAATAGGAAAAGCATGTAAGACAGGTAGCTTTTACATATTTTTATATAGTTTTCAATGTTTAGGCATCTAACAAAAAGAATTACAAATAATTACCTTATTAAAGGGACCAGAACCTCAAGATTCATTCCATCTTTGACTACGAAGAGCTAGGTTCATTAGCACAATATTTTGCCAGTTTTCCCTTGATAGAGTTTCTATCATGACTTGGAAAATAAAAAACTGTAGCAATTACATACTTTTTAAGTTTGCGCTGCCCAAAATTCTCTATGAAATTGCTCTCAATAAATTGTTGACTACAAATGCAAGTAAATACTTGTAGACAGTACAAAATTTTTCCTTTTTATTGCTGCAATCCACTTGTCTTTAATATCAGCTTATCTCTTGGAAAACTGCACAGTTATTAGCAAAGATTTTTAAGACTTACGAATGAAAAGAAACCCCACTATTCTTTTATTCTTTCCGCGTTTCCGCCCCGTTTGGTACATCCAAATACACAACAGGAGTTGACCCTCTTTTTTGTAATTTACAACTTAAACAGAGAGAATATAGTCACATAGATAAATTAAATTTTTTCTCCGATCTAAAAATAATAATAAACTAAACACCAACTAAGACACGAGACGAACTCAAATCAAATATAAATAATACAATAATTACTCCTATTCATTGGGACTTGGGACAGAAGGTCAGAAGGAAAATTAAAATGACGTTTGACAACGGAACTCGTTTGAAGCACAGGACACAAAAATAGAAAGTTAGGATAAACACCTCTTTTGTGTTATGTGGTTTTTGCCGGAATCAGCTGATTTATTTACTATTTCACTTGCTCAAGTTTGGCTGCCAGTTTCTCTCTCTACACTCCTTCCATCTACTTGTCAATTCAATGAGATAACCCTACAGTTTCTTATACCACTGTCTTCCTGATTGCTTCAAACCATATAAGGATTTTTTTAACTTTAGTACTTTGTTTTCATTACCATAATCAATGAAATTTTCTAGTTGTTCCACGTTTATTTCTTCATGCAAGTCACCATTTGTGTATGCCATTACTACAGTGTGACCCATTTGTTTTGGGGTCAGTCTGTAAAAAGTGTATCAATCGTGCGATTTGGCTGATTTTTTTTTTTTAATTGTAGAGCTCGATGAACTGCACATTTTGAACAAAAATTGCCTGGTTCGCATAAAATCCAAAGCCTACTATGACCGTTTTTATGAGCAAAATTTTAAGAAACCACATTAGCGTTTTTTTTTTGAAAAAATCTGTGTGCGCCAATGGATTGAGCACCCCTCGAAATGGGTATGTACAAAATTTCATCAAAATATTTCAAGTAATAACGATTTTGTAGAAAAATTAAAAATGCAGCCAAGGTACGTCTTTATTTTCAAAAATTCAAAGTTGGCCATGGAAAATAATTGAATTGTTTACTTTTATTAAGTGTCAAACTGTCTAAATTGAGTTCAGAAATTGTTTGTGCTCAATACAATTAATTATCATAATTATGGAATATTTAAGCATAAGAGACAAAATAGAAATTGTTCGACTCGTGGGCGACAACGAGCGCTCGGCAGCAGAAGCTGCGGCCGAATTTAACAATAGACACCCAGGTAGATCAGTGAGTCGAAGTACTGTACAACGTATAAACAATATTTTTGATGAAACTGGATCGATTTCTAAAAATTTATTAAAAACTAGGCAAAATGGACGCCGTGGACTTGTTGAAAATAACAATCAAATTCTGCAATACTTTAGTGACAATCCTCGAAATAGTGTTCGAACGGCTAGTTTAGACCTTCATATACCCAGAGAGAGTATAAGAAGATGTTTGAGACAAAACAAAATAAAACCGTTTAAGCCAAAATTTTTGCACACCCTGGAACCAGGAGATGAGGAGAGAAGATTAGAATTTTGCTATTGGCTGCAAGGTGAATATCTCCATAATGGCAACTTTTTAAATGAAATTTTATTCACCGACGAAGCCACGTTTACTACAAATGGTGTAGTATCAAGTCAAAACTGCCGTCACTGGTCAGCTGAAAATCCAGAGTTTATAATAAATGCAAGGAGACAATATTCACAAAAAATTAACGTTTGGTGTGGAATACTACGTGACAGAATAATTGGCCCATTTTTCTTTGAAGGGAATTTGAATGCGGCTGGCTTCTTGAATTTTCTAGAAATTGAATTTAGAAATGCTTTAGATGAGTTACCATTAAGATACCGTTTAAATTTAAAGTTACAGTTAGATGGCAGTCCTATTCATAATGCTCGTTTAATCAGAAACTGGCTAGATAATAATTTTGAAAACTGTTGGATAGGGCGAAATAGTCCTTTCTGTGAGTGGCCACCGAGATCTCCGGACTTAACTCCTTTAGATTTTTTTCTTTGGGGTACACTTAAGCAAAATGTTTATAAGTCAAGACCCCATAATTTACAAGAACTGCAAGCTAGGATAAACCGTAGTTGTGAGGAAATTACTCCACAGCAAATACGAAATGTAATTTTGAATGTACGCAAGAGGAACGACAAATGCATTGTAGAAAATGGAGGCTTGGTAGAAGTTACAAAAATTTTATAATTTTAATTGTTTTTATGTTTTGTGTTTATAAGCATAAGGTTGTATTATTACAATTCAATTATTTTCCATGGCCAACTTTGAATTTTTGAAAATAAAGACGTACCTTGGCTGCATTTTTAATTTTTCTACAAAATCGTTATTACTTGAAATATTTTGATGAAATTTTGTACATACCCATTTCGAGGGGTGCTCAATCCATTGGCGCACACAGATTTTTTCAAAAAAAACGCTAATATGGTTTCTTAAAATTTTGCTCATAAAAACGGTCATAGTAGGCTTTGGATTTTATGCGAACCAGGCAATTTTTGTTCAAAATGTGCAGTTCATCGAGCTCTACAATTTTAAAAAAAAATCAGCCAAATCGCACGATTGATACACTTTTTACAGACTGACCCCAAAACAAATGGGTCACACTGTATATCCATCTGATATATTTATAGATTTAGTTTACCGACATGGCTAAAATGATTCTAATGGAACGTTGCCTAGTTACTGGTGAAGTTGTCTCGTTGAAATCTACACCGGGTTTCTGAGTAAAGCCTTTCGCTGCAAGACGAGCTTTATGTTTTTTATATTTCTCCATCTGCGTTGTATTTTACTCCTAGTACCCATCTGCAACCTACAATTTTACGGTTTTTGGGTCTTTCTACAATATCCCATGCTTCCAGTGATTCATATTCGATTTTCATAGCTTTTCTAGATTCTTGAGAGAATTCTCCTGCCAAAGCTTCTTGGACTGAAGGATTGTCATCAGAAATAGCTATTTGTACTTCTTCACTGCCTTCTGCTACTTCACTTATTATATTATTGAACTTCTTTCTTGGTCTTCCAACATTCCCATCTCTTTACTATGACCTATTTTTATTGAGTTTTCTCCTTCAATATTGCTGGCATTGTCGTTTGAGATAGGATTATTTTGTTCAGGATTTTGTCTTCTGATTTCCACATTATCTTCCTTTTGGTTGATGTTCATCTGAGGAATAATGTAAGCCTTTACTCTTTAATTTATAATTTAGATTTTTTTCATTTAAATTACCATACGTTTTCCTACATAATTTTAGAAATTTTAAGACATTTCTTCATGGCTTATAAAATTAATTCATTTAATATATTTCTTATTTCCGCAAAGCGCTCGTAAAAAATTTGTTAAATTTCCATTTTGTGTTGCTTTTGAAATTGATATTAAATTGGTCTTAAATCCTGGAACATATAAAGCATTTTCTAATTTTACTTTTCTTATACCTGCGCCATTATCAATTCTTAAAATAACTACTGCTCCCTTTCCACAAATTTCTGTGTCGTCATCATCTGCTAATTGTACTCTCTGGTCAGTGATTGGAACGAAATTCAAGAATTCAGATCTATCTTTACACATATGGGATGTTGCACCACTATCAAGACACCATGTATTTTCTTCAAATACTTCTTCTGCTTTATTTGCACTAATATAATCTGTTACAATTAACTCTTCGTCAGCATAACTCGCTTTATTCTGAACCTTTATATCCTATTTTGTGGCAAAAATTGCATCTGTATTTGAATTTTCTTCTATAGGAATTACCTGCGTCATTGTTTGGACCCGCATTCTTATACATATTCATGTCATTTTTATTTTGACTTTTTACATCATTTTTCTTGATAGAATGTTTTTATTTGTTTGAATTTATAAATAGAGCCTGGAATTATTCATTATTCTCTTTTGGAATGTGAATATGTGGCAATTAAATTGAAGATTCAGATCTATTACTTTTTATTATCTTTCAAAATCATATAACAACTTCAACAATAATATATCACATTAAAGGTATGTGTACAGAATATATTGTATGTAAATCTTGTTGCATTTCCAACAGGTATAATTAGTGTATCTGAGATGGTTTAGTATAATACAGAGTGTCCCGTTATTCTTGGCAGATTCCTCTCGAGAAATTATGAAGATTTAGCGTATTGAAAGTGTTTCTATTTGGCCTCCCTGCGGAGCTACGGGTCCTCGAAGAGGGCCCCACGAAAGCACTTTTTCTCATGTAACTTTAGAACCGTTTAACCGAGCGCCCTCAAATTTTGTACACACTATACACTCAATAATACCCACCAACCACCTTTAAATGGACTCCCCTGGTATACAAAGTGTTTGTTTTTTAGGTGACTCATGTTGGTTTTTGCGTCAACACTTTTTTATCGGTACGGTAATTACGTTACACAAACTTTTTAGACACCCTGTAGGTCCCCAAACATTTTAGAACATTTTACCTCTCTTGCACTTTTCCCACAAAATGCGCCGTTCTCACTAAAAATCGCAAAAGTCAAATCTTGTCACTTTGCTCCTATTAAACACAACTAGGTCGAGTAGTTTTGATGCATAAGCATCATCTGTCAAGCTGTTAATTTTAATAGTGATTATAACGTGTACATAGTTTAACATGGCTTTGGTATACACCTTCTCAGAACAAGTCGATATGTTGCTAGTGTTGGGGTTTTGCGAAAGCAACTACCGCCAGTCTGTGCGTGTTTGTCAGCAACGTTTTCCAAATCGAAGGACACCTTCTCCCTGCACTTTTATGGATGTCGAGGCAAGAGCTCGTGAAATGGGTATGTTCTTTTCTCGAAAAAGAGATCGTGGGCGTCATATCACTGAAAGGAGAGAAGCTGCAGAAGAAAAAAATTTGGAGATATTAGAGGAAGAACCTACTACAGTATACGTAAAATATCACGTCACCTAGGTATAACAAAAAGTGTTACTCATCGAATAGTAAAAGAAAACCTCTTTCATCCGTACCATATTCAACTTGTCCAAGAGCTGACTCAGCCAGATTTTGAGAAAACTTACGTTTTTGCAGGCATTTTCAAAATAAAAGGAATAGAGTAGTTTTTAAGCTTTCACGGCCGTCGTTGAGAATTGGATGAGTTTCCGGGCTGTATTGCCGTGGTCGATGGTGTTGAATACCAGACGTTTCGCTGGACGTAGCTGCCAGCATCTTCAGTCAGTCTGATCATCAGTCGCGATCGAGCACTCTGCAAGACACCACTAAAGATGCTGGTAGCTACGTCCAGCGAAACGTCTGGTATTCAACACCATTGACCACGGCAATACAGCCCGGAAACTCATGCAATTAAAAGGAATAGAGTTCCCAACTTTTGTAAAAACATTATTTTTACTGACGAATGTAGTTTTACGCGTAGCGGAGTTAACAATCTCCATAACGAACATGTATACGCGTTAGAAAATCCTCATGCAGTTAAGAGTGTTCATTTTCAAAGAGAATTTTCTATAAACGTATGGATGGGAATCATAGCTAATTATTTAGTAGGGCCGGTGATTCTGCCTGTCAGATTAAATGGTGACAATTTTCTAGAGTTCTTACAAGAAAATTTACATGATACTTTGGATGCTATACCACTTGCTCTTAGAAGAGACATGTGGTTTATGCTAGATGATGCCCCATCACATTTTTCTCTTAATGTTGGACGTTATTTAAATAGAAAATTCCCAAATAAATGGATTGGAAGACTTTTATTTATGGGGCACAAAATCTAAAGTGTATAGTACTCCAGCCAATACAATAGAAGATATTTGGCAACGTATTGAAAGGTAGATAATGAAATAAAAAATAATCCCGAAGTATTAGAAAGAGTTAATTTCAATTTTTTGAGGCGAATCCACTCATGTGAAGAACAAAACGGTGGAATATTTGAGAATTTGCTTTAATTCTGTAGTAGTTATCATCGTCTGTTTAACATTGCCATACTTTTCTTAATAAATCATGTGAATACATTTCACGAATTTTCTTTTACTTTTAGGGAAATTGTAATACTTAGACGCTTATGCACAACACCAGTAGGCACAACCTACTCAACTAAATAATGGTAGGGTGCAAAGGTGACAAGATTTGAATTCTGCGATTTTTAGTGAGAACGGTGCATTTTGTGGGAAAAGTGCAAGAAAGGTAAAATGTTCTAAAATGTTTGGAGATCTACAGGGTGTCTAAAAAGTTTGTGTAACGTAATTACCGTACCGATAAAAAAGTTTTGACGCAAAAAAATTATGAGTGTATAGTGTGTACAAAATTTGAGGGCGATCGGTTAAACGGTTCTAAAGTTATTTGAGAAAAAGTGCTTTCATGGGGCAGCCTTCGAGGACCTGTAGCTCCGCAGGGGGGGCCAATAGAAACACTTTCAATGCGCTAAATCTTCATAATTTCTCGAGAGGAATCTGTCAAGAAACTTTGGACACTGTGTACCATAATATTGAAACATGAAATACGTGAAGTTTTTCACGAAACACCTTGTATATATCGATTCTACGCCGCTTCGTAGAATTCATAATTGGTATGAAAATAATCTGCTTTTTGCTTCGGTATCGAATATGAAACAGTTGCCGCCCCTGGCATTTATTCATCACCGGAATATACACAACAGGTTACGGAACATCAATCTTTGAGGCAACTTCCACCTGCCCCTAATCATCATAATCTTGAAATAGACGGAAACGCATAAGTGGAAGGGAAGCAAAATTGTTTATGTGATCAAACGTTGGGCGATTATAAATGACATAAAGGTACAATTACAATCATTTATCTTATACTCCTAATTAATTTAATTAAGAATATTTTTGAGTTGAAATATTTTCGGCACACACTTGTTTGTATGAAAAGTAATATGAAAACATTTCTAAGGAGAGACTCTCGAGACCAAAATAAGTCGATTTGGCCAAATATGCCTTACCAAAATGTTTCTCCTTTTCAATCTACAGGGTGCTGAAAAAATATTTTCGAGTATTTGCATTATTTTTGTAACCATTAGTTCAATCGAGCTGGAAGTTTGCATATTTAAGATTTCATAGCGAATAAATCCAAATATGGTATTAATTATTTTGAATTTATAAAAAATAAATAAAATATGAATAAAGGACAAAAAGTTTTAAAATAAACTGATACCATATTTAGATTTATCCTCTAATAAGAAAATGTAGGCATGCTTATTGCTCAGCTCCATTAACCCTAATGTTTGCAAAAAGAATGCAAAAGATCAAAAACATGTCTTCAATTTAACACCTTGTAGATGGAAAACGAAATACAAGGGAATCTGATTTCGGGCTATGTTCGTGCATATTTTGGGTACACTATTACGCATTAAGAGGGTAGTGACGTAGGATTTTTACGACACCACTATAGTTTTTAAATATTCCTACACACCCTACACGTCTCTACCAATAAGTTTGAGATTGAGATTGATTTGCACAAACAAATTCAAAATCTTTGTATTTTTTTGAAGCCACTGTCGTTTGTCATGACACCCCTGCAGGTTTTTTCACATATATATATATATATATATATATATATATATATATATATATATATATATATATCTTTCAGATTGATTTACACAAATAAAATCGGAATTTTCTTCTTTGGGATTTTTTGCAACGCCAACTGTCATTTATCACGGCATCCCTACAGGTGTTTCTTTCTATACTCCTACATCCTCTGTGAATTCCCCACAAATATCTTTGAGAGTGATTTACACAAGATTTTTTTATTTGGGAATTTTGGACATACCTGTTGATTTGACTAATTATGTCCGTTACAAACAAATAATGAGAAACAACTATAAAATGTAAAGACAACGGAATGTTACGACATTAGGACAATTAATACAATTATATCCTCGAAAAGTATTATTGGTCGAATATGAATACCTGGTATCAAATATGCATCTAAGAATTAATTTTTGAAAACGTTAATAAATAAGTTAAAATATTTGTAAACATTCATAATTATAAATCAAGGAGATAGGTTTTAGTGGCATAGCAGGCAAGGATAGCGAGAGTGATTTTTTTTCAACGGTGTATGGTTTGCCTGCTAAGCTACTGGAAGAACCCCCTTGATACAGATTAACACTTTGTTACAGAATACCCTGTATTACCAGGTGTTGGTAATTTTCAACATTTTGCTACATTTTAATTGTAATACTTTCCCTTTCGTTGGCTAACGAGTAAATATTTGTTTATTATGTGGTATAGGTCGTAATTATTATTACTTTGCATTTATGGTTTGCAATAAAAGAAGCACATAACCCATTACAAAATGTATAAAACCAATCATAAACTGACGCCGGTACAGGTGCACATTTTAATATTAAGGGCATTTTCTGCAAAATGACTTTCGTTTTCGATAAATAAAAATAACTTGTATATTTTCCAAAGTGCTGGATCATAAAAATGTCATAATAAACGCATTTTAGTTACACCCCTGTTACACAACAATATTTATATAAATATATTTCCATTTATTAAAATATTTATTTCGCAGCATAGGAGAGAAATTAACAAAGGAGTATTTCTGGGCAAAGTCCTCCAAGAAACGTTCTGGCAAGAAGAAAAGTTTCGACAAAAAGGGAGACAGCCTTCAAATCAGTGGCGTAACTACACCCCCGCAAGCCCCCGCGGTGCGGGGGGGGGCTGGCACTTTAGGGGGCCCGAGGCCCGAGGGCCCGCGCGAGCGGGGCGAGAGCCCGAGTTGTAGAAATAATAATAAAAAATATAATACAACTTGTAAACCAATATATCTTTATCAACATCTATGTACATAGTACATACATCATGCAATGCTTTTACACACACCGTTTTATTTCTTTGCACTGAAATCTGCGCAATCTGGCAACTCTGGATACAAACGCGACCGCACCGACTGCGGTGTAGTGAATACCTAGTACTCTGTCCGTCTGCCTTGTGTCCTGTTGCTATGTGCCAAGTCACAAGTCACTCCCCAAAAATTATTGTGCTGACAAAATTAAGTAAGTATTAAACTAACTATAAATATTACGTTTTAAATGTTTTGTAATAATATTGATTAGTTAGTATTAGTACGCAAGCATCCAAGCATATATCACCCTAATGTGCCCCACATACGAGGATGATAACTACGATTTATGAAATAACAAGCAAACAGTTACAAATAGTACATTGTTGATTGTTGACATTGATATTGTATACTGTTGTGTGTTGTGTTTTGTTTATTGTTTATTCTATAACAGTTACGGACAAACAACATCTTGTTATTGTCTTATACTGTATAAGATTGAACGAGACATGATGAGCCATTATTAATTAAGCAAGAACGTTAACTTAACCTCTGCGTGAAGTTAGCTTCGCATGACCGTGGCGTGCGCGCGAATACACAACATATTACCCTTCCTTGTTCTCTGATATTACCTAGTAGGAAAAGCTGAATTCAGTATTCAGTAGATGTCCGGGAATGTTCTTCAGGTTGCCTGTGCCAGGCACACAGTGTGCCTGTCGAGAGTGTCGAGGCGAAAGCGAGGCTGGGAATACGGAGTGCGGGATTTTCCTACGAAGCATTCATACCATTTTAGAATTAGACATGAAATTATAACATAATATGGTTTGCTTAAGACGTTTTATTTTGTAAAATTAAATACTTTGAAAAAATAATTTCGTTAATATGTTTTGGTGCAATGTCTCAATTATTTTTTATTGATTTTTGAAATTATGGTTTTGGTCTTCGCTTAACGTTAATGTCTGAAATTAGGAATGACTCTACAGCAGACTGATAATATATTTTTTAAATTAAAAATGTTATGTAGTATGTATAACATAACATAAATATGAAATATGAAATGATGTTTATCATTTTAACCCAACGGTTTTACAAAATGAAGATAGAAGAAAACTCCCAAAAATTACTTAATTCTTCAAATCGGAACCAGTCTCCAATTATTAAAGACAATGAAACTTCAAAGTTCTATGAAAACTTAAGTACCAACGACGAGCAAAATGAAGTTCCAGACACCAAACACAAAAGTCAATATGAAGATACCGGAGAGCACGACAGGCAAAATAAGAAAGATGTGCCTAATAGATAATGAATTATTACCCTGGCTAAACAAAGAAAATCCCACTGATATAGGGCATTTCTCCGACTGTGATATTAGCAGAAACGATAGTTTAAAAGAGCATGTGATTAGGATTGGCCTCTGCCAAAAGATGAAAAAAATAGGTCTTTTTCAGAATATTATTATTCTCTTGGGGAAAAAAATTCTAAGAAATGGCTGTTACTCAAAAATAAAAATGTTGCTTTCTGTCAACCTTGCTGGTTATTTTCTGCTTTGAGGGCGGGATGGGCTTCAGGAATATCGGATTGGCAGGGTTTAACTAAAAAAGCAAAAGAACATGTTTTATCCCGCAGTCGTATAACAAGTTGTTTTTTGTACGATACGTGGAAAATGAATCGTACCGTTGACAAAAAATTAGAAAAGCAAATTCAAAATAGGATGGGTTTTTGGAGACAAATTTTAGAGACTTTTTAATATAACGGCAATGTTATCGAAGTCAATGTTGGCTTTCAGGGGTCATCGTGAAGACTTTTCTATAACTACAGGTTATAATGGTAATTTTTTATCGACAGTTGCGAAATACGACCCCGTTTCTCAAAAGGGATCGATCAAATACTTGTCACCAAAATCCAAAATGAAATGATATCGGTGCTAACGAATCATTTAAATATCAATGAAGTACAATAACGGGTATTTCAGCCAAAATTATATATTATTTATTCTTTACAATGAACCAAGCTTTCGGCCATATTTTTGGCCTTCGTCAGGGCTAAAATAGTGTTACGTAAAATATATTATTGAGTAAGAACTATTTATATACTTACTATTGAGATGAATATTAAAAAGTTATGGTTCTAATGGATATAAACTTCCAAAAATGGAATAAAGTGTTATGTAAAAATTTTTGTGGGTGTCTACTGAAAATTTTGTAATAAATATTTAGAGTTGTTATAGAAATTTGAAATAAAAGAAAATCTTCATATTATGAAGCAAGTCATGAAAAACAAATGATAGCAGACAGTAATATTGTTATATAATATATATATATATATATATATTCTATTAGTAATAACTGTAATTTTACCAAAGAAAAATTTTTTTAAACAGTAAAAGTTATTTTTAACTCCAATTATTTTTGTTATAATAACACATACTATAAACAAATTTTTGGTACACCAATGGGTAGCTCTATATCTCCAATAATATCTCAATACATAATGGATGATTTAATAGATACTTGCATTTCCAAATTATCTTTTCAGGTGTTTTTTCTAAAAAATTTGTGGATGATATTATCTGTTGTTTCCCAAATCAAAAATGTGAAGAAATTTTAACAGTTTTTAACAATGACAACCAACATTTATCTTTTACTATTGAAAAAGAAAATAATCATTCTATTCCATTTTTAGATACTAAAATCATAAATTAAGTAATAATACTTTAATCACTGATTGGTACATTAAACCCACCAATACTGGAAGATATTTAAATTTTCACTCATATCAAAGTATTAGAATGAAAACTAACTCAGTTTTAACACTAAAAAATAGAATTGAAAAATTAGTACATCCAGCACTTTTACAAAAAAATTGATCAAATTAAAAAGTATCTTAATTGATAATTCATACCCTATAAAATTTCTAAATAAAATCATTTTTAATACTAGGATGCAACAAAATATTCCTACCACAAACAATAATTCTGGACTAAATCAACAAAACAATGAAATAATCAGTAATTTTTTCTATGGTTCCCTACCTTAAATTGAAGAATTGACACCAAAAATTATTAAAACTTTTAAAGATGAAAATAATATTAGAGTAGCCTTTAAAAATGTTAAACAAATTGGAAAATTATACACGAAATTGTTATAATTGCAATAAAAAATACATAGGCCAAACTTCCCAAAATTTATATAATAGAATTTCAGGACACAAAAGTGATGTTAAATTAAATAAAATTTCTTCTGCTTTTTCTGAACATATAAATATCACAGGCCATCATGCAAATTTTAACAATGTTAAAATTTGCAACAGTGATTTCAGAAAAATGGGGTATTAACCCAGAGTTTAAAAGTAAACGGCTACCAAAAATAAAATAAACATTTTGATGAACTCTGCCAAGATTATCGGTTGTCTGATAGAGAACATTTTAAAATAAACATATTTTTCAGATTTATTGACAATGCCTATTGTCAATTAAAAACGCGTTTTAGTTCACTAGAAACTATTACAAATATTTTAACTTTTTGTCACCCAGTATACTAGTAAATTTATCGATTGACGAAATAATAAAAAGAGGAGACTCTTTACAAAAATTTTACCCTGATGATATTAGAGAATCGTTTACTGTGGAGCTTACTGCTATGGTTACCAATAGAATAATATTAGACGAAATTAAACAATTAAAGGATATCACTGAATTACTTATTTTTTTGCTTAACAATTCAACATTATCTGATAGTTTTCCAGCTATTATATCCTCAATGTTATTATTTTTCACTCTTCCGGTTACAGCTGCAAGTTCCGAAAAATCTTTTTCCAAATTAAAAATAATTAAAACCTATTTACGCAACAGCATGATCAGGAGAGATTGGAAAATTTATCTTTAATTGTAGAATCCAAACTAGCTTCTGAAATGAATTTAGATGGAGTTATTTCGGACTTTGCAAATATAAAAGCTAGAAAAAAAGACTTTTGAATTTATTATTTTATTTATTTATTTATTATTATTTTAGATAGATTTTTGGAAACTATTTTTATTTTAGAGACTTTTATTTTAAATATATTTTATTTATATTTAGTTAGGAATTTTATTTTAAGTTAGTGATGCTAAGATTTTGTTGCTTTTTGTTTTTTTTGTGATATTTTTTTTTGTCATGACGAATCAGTATCTTTTTGTAACACGAATTTTTTTGTTTACAAATGTTTTTCTCCTACATATGCTACGAAAGTCGTTCTTAACAATTTAATAAGGGGGGGGGGCTCAGAGGATTCGCGGGGGGGGGGGGCGAAAATTTCTAGTTACGCCACTGCTTCAAATGACTTGTGGACTTGAAGGAGATAAGTTGTTTAAAACATATATACCATAAAAAGCACAAGTCGACAATTTATCAAGAGCTCAAGAAATTATAGTTGCAGTTTATTAAATTCGGGTTGATAATCAATCGTGCTGATCATCTTTGGAGTAAACGAATTATGTAGGTACTCCGAATTAAGTGTAGACAGAATCTTTATAGAAGACACAGCACACCAAATATAAATCATTGTTCGTTTGCGTCTAATAACATAATTTTCAAGGAATGACCATATCTACTACGGTCTATCCGGGCCATAAGAAAAAAATCACTGCTACATTATACAGAACAATGTGCCAAAATCTTACTTCGCAGTTTTATTTGACATATCGCATTATGGAGGCCAATAACCAGCGCTTTCATCAGGTATCATAGCATCCCTGCAAAAGAAAGCTTAGAAATCTGCACGACCGCGTTGACGAGTCTGCCACATTTAATATTCGTAGTTGCGTTTCCCGAAAGCGTGAGAAGCCCACTTACGGATGATCCGTGATCGCGTGACGGATGATCGTAATAAAAAGGCACCTGTTTTTCAAAGCCGCGCCGACTGACACGGCTTTTGTTATTGCCGAAAAACCCTGTATAGAAAGTGAAACTTTATATTCATCTCCAGACTTCTTTGTAGATGGCTGGCGAACCCGTCAATTTTAAATATGAAGAGGACGCAAATTATTGCTCGACGTAACATTTGTTTTCCAGCCAGCCAATGATATGTTTATGTCTTTGTTGGGTTCAATATGCTACGAAAAACAGCCGTTTTATTATCAAGATAATGATATAGTACCACGACTGGGACCTATCTATAGAAAACTGTTCAAAGAGTTAAGAGCGTTTATCTCCAAGTCTTGTGTATAATTTATTCGTGATTAATAGCTTGAAGGGCCATTGTATTTTTTACAGATGCAGGTAGTTGGAATGTTTTGTAGGAGTTACGGTTCACAGAGTTTTCGGAAAACTCTCTGTCTTCAAATTGGCTCCTGTAAGCCGCGCAATACCTAGAAAGTTCGTTACGTCACTTGTTAAAAACCAACCAAATTAAGTGTTATCTTGTTTACAAGTCTTAATATAATATTTCTTCAATGTACATAATACGTTAGGAAAAATGATTTGCAGGCGTTAAATAGAGCATTATGGCCCGGGCGCTAAACTGTTGTAATATATTAAAGTCCGCTATTATCGTTTCCTGACAGCGCGACAGCAACGACAGCGTAAAATGCGTTATTTATCTGTGGCTATGCAACGGAAATAAAATAATAATTAATTCTCACCCTCACAATACTCCAAACTAGGAGTACCCCAGAAGCAACCACATGCTTGTGCGGGGGAGGGGGGCAATTACTATTATTTTGTCTTCGTTGCCATTTGCGGCTAGGGCCGACTTTTTTCCCGATAGAACCAGGATAGCATTCGCTCAAGTACTATGGAAAACCCTAGAAAACCGTAGTAATCCCAGTGAGTGTAGGACAATTAGTAAATCACACGGATAAAGCCTATTTAGGAGCAATACCGTGAACCCATATTTGTCCAGCGCTCTTGGCCATAGCGGTGTTTTTCTTTAAAGACATATGCATACGCCTGCCTCGAACCAAGGTCGATCGAAGGCAGAAAAACATGCAGTCTAAAAAGTCAGCGCCAGTACGAGCGACGCCACCGCGGCCCCAAAAATGCGAGGCAACACGGACAGGCGGGTTTCTTGATTGATAAAGGCGCATAGCATGGGTTTGAACATCTAAACCGCTCGAGCATAAAATTTTGTATGGGGCAACCATCGTTTACGAATCTTTTACGCCCTTGATACATAAATAACTATTATTAATCAAAAGTGCTTTCCATTGCAAAATAAAATTAATATAATAAATTCAATCACATTCATTGTGTCTACTTTTAAGTGTAGATATATACAAATCGATAACAAAATTATTTTGTGCGATATTTGCAAAAACCATTTGTTGTTCGCAAGCTCCTCAAAAAACGCTTCTTTTAACGTTATCAGTTTTGTCAAAATGCAAATCCAGGGACGGCTACGATTTTTTTATACCTCGATTTTTACGAAAACCATTCAGTGTTTTTTTTTAAGTCTGACATCATAGCGTTAATCAGGACACCCCAAAAGCCCCATATACCAAACTGGAACAAAAAATATAGAGGGTGTTCGGCTCTACACCGTGGTAAAGTTGAGCAAAATAGGGAATTTAAAGGCACCAAGCGTGCCATGGAACTATTTTAAAATAGTTGAAGAATTAACAAGCCACCAAAATTGTTGATGGACAGGTCAGGGGATTGAGACGGCCAAGGCAAAACATTAATTTTATTGTGCTATAGAAATTTGTGCACGGCTCTTGCCGCACGGGGTTGAAATTTTGGCTCAACTCTCTCAACATATGGAATAATAATAGGCCGAAGAATAATGCTTTGATAATTATTGACATTCAGATACTGCTCCAACCAAACGAGGCTAGTTCTTCCGCCGATGTTGATACCGCCCCATACCATGATCTTACCTCGTTGAAAGGAGTGAACCGCTCAAACAGCTGCAAGGCGTTCTACATTTCCAGGATTCTTCTACACGCAATGCCTCCTTGAATCTGGCCGAAATTCAAATCGGGACTCATCAGAAAATAAAATTGTACTCCATTCCTGCTGCTGCCAATTTAAATGTTCTTGTACCCATTGTAACCTGGTTGTGCTATTTTCTAGTGATAATGCTCGAACTCTTACAGGCCAGAGGGCATTAATGTGATCTTCATGAAGCCTGTTTCGGACAGGTTGATCATTAACCCGCACTCTATGAGTATTGTGCAGCTGAATAACCAATTGCATAGCAGTGATACTGCGGTCTCGCAAGGCTAGCAATGTTAGGAATCTATTCTGAATTGGGGTAGTTACCCTTGAGCGCGTATTCCGTTCTGTGACTTCACCTGTTTCTCGGTATCTTATCCATAAACGATTAATAACACTCTTGGATGTGTTAACAGCTTCTGAGACAGCCCCGCAAATGATGTCTCTGCATATTAAAATTTTTAAAATGAAACGAAACTTACCCAGCACTAAAATGACAAATACCTATCCAATTAATAAGCATTTTCGATTGAATTTAAAAAATCTGCAACGATTTTTTTAATGTAAAAAACACTAATACGTTTGCATTATCAGTTGCTAGAACTGTTCATAGTCGTATTATTTTTTAAATATTTAAATACGAAATAATTAAAAAAAGATGGTTATTTTTGTAACTGACCCTTAGATTCTTTTGATGTGTGTATTACCGGTTTTCTTCCTATAAAAACATCAAAATTAAGTAGGCAAGCTCTGTTGTTTCAACTTGCATACAAATTGAAAAGACATGATTTTTAAATTTTAATTTGAGCCGATATATGATCACCGAAAATATGTTATACGTAACAGCCGGGAAAGCTTCATTTCTGGACTCGTAGACTCCAGGACTCACGTGCTAGTCCTGAAATGCGACTAGAAATTATTTCAGGACTTTTTACGTAAATTAATAATAATTATTAACTGCTCAAAGACACAGGCACCTCGAAATAAGTATAGCCGTCGAAGTGATTTTGGAGTAGGCATAACCAAGCACTGGTACGTTGTAAAATTTATTATTTTAATGACATACATTGTATCACCAGGGTGAGAATCATTATTATTCCTCACCAAGATACCACCCCGCCATAAATATGTAGTAGGTGAATTACGAGTCTGTCCTGGGCCCACTCAATAAATAACCAAGAAGCCATGGTATTGACGGCGAGGCCGGAGAGGCGCGATCCCAAGGGCCGATATGATAATCGGCCTGTTATTTTCACCTCCCCGCAAATTAGCGGGTTGAGATCAAGTGGCCAGGGGGCACGAAACCATATACACCTGCTCTGTTGCCCGCCACCCGTCAGTACGTCTATGCCTGAATGTCTTTTTAGTTCAAACCCTATAACCGGACATTTCATTTTCATTGTCTAGTTATACAGGGTGCACTGAGGAAAGAGGCCAATTAAAGGGTCTTGCTAAAATTCATTGACTTGGAGCGAATAGGTTTCTAATAGTCGCAGTAAAGGCCTTACTATTCCTAAATAGTTTACTTTGCTGTAATAGCAAAACACATCTTGCTAATGTCGTTGATAAGCTCACGTTTAAGGGTTAATAGAATATGAAAAAATATAATTACGGTAAATAAGTCCCCACTTGTGATATCAAGACACGAAATTGCAGTAATTAAGATCACTTTGCTATTATGCACCTATTAATGACAACTAGTGAACTCATTTGTTGCAAATCAGTCCGTTGTTACAGCAGCATTAACTCTAGTACGAGCTAATAGATTATTCCTGAAGTCGCTAACGGTCGAGCGCCCGTACCGAGAATCGCGGTTTTCCAGTTCCGTTCCAGAGTGGATACAAGCAAGTTGTGTGTCGGTGCCGGTTTATTTGTCAAGGTAAGGGAAAGGGACGCATTGTCTCACACGGAGGGGTTTACACATTTCCAAGTCGTTTGAACATTTCTTCGCATGTGCAAAACTCGATATTTACTCAAATATAACACGGACATTAGCAATTAAACACCAATTGGGATTGATTGTCACTGAGATTTTATTCTAACACTAATAACATGTCAACTTGTTAGCTGAATCAAAAATTTCCGGCCATTTTCAGAACAGTCTGTAAACAATTACTAAAATTAATAGTACGAGAGATGGCAACCAATACCATGACTCATAGCAGCCCGACTAAAACCGTGACCGTGAGCCGACTGTTGAGTAGTAACTATCAGAAGTGTAGCATCTTCGCGGGGGGGCGTTTCTGCTGTGTAAAAAAAATTGGTCGACTATGTCGTATAGCAGCCCGTCTGATATTGAAAATGTACATAGATTTCGTTATTTCATTACTAAAATTTGCGTTTTCAGACATTTTGCGCGTAGAGTTTGACCTGAGTGTATTTTCAAAAATGTCAACAAATCTGACCTAAGTGGCACATAGCAGCTCGGTTCATTGTTGTTTTAAATCATTCGTATGGATGCCCAGAATACAAAAATACTGTTTTCAGACATTTTGAGTGTCACCTATAACGAAAAAATGTGCCGGAGTCGCCCGGCAAACACTCCGGCTCTTGTTTCGCTCCTGTGTCAAGAACGGCCATTTACGTGTTACGTCCCTGTCTCTCGCTTCACCACAGCTGCTGCGCAAGATGGCTGTTCTGTTTTGACAGGTGTAACGACGCGTGTGTCAACGGTGATATCCAGTAATGCAAAATATGTGAGAAGATGTAGAAACCACGGTGTGTGTTTTGCAAAAAAACAACAAATGTGCCTACGAAAACATGCACAGCGGATAACCTTAAAAAGTGCAACGAACTAGCCGAATTTCGGAGCACAAAGCCATCGAGGAGAAAATCAATTTACTCCGATATCGTGTTGCCACGAACTGTTGATGCCGAACATGGATACCACTCAGTGTGTTACAAAAATTTTACTTTGAATTTGAAGTAAATTATACAAATTGAAAAGTTGTCTGATTAGTCATATGCTACATTCAATTTGTCTGAAATCATTTTTTTCCACATCTTGGCGATGCATTCAATCATTGACGATGAATTTCAGACATATTGCTATTAGTCACTTAGGTCAGATTTGTTGACCTGTTCGAAATGCTACAAAAATTTAAGGCGACATGTTTTTTGTCTGAAAATCGATTTTTCCGCATCAATTGACCCGACTTTACCTATAAAAATGATTTTCAGACGGGCTGCTGTAAGTTTGTTCTTTGTCTATTTTTTTTATTTTTTGAATTGGTCTCCTGGGTACGCGCTACAATCTGGGTGTCTGAAAACTGTGTTATTGGTGTCTCAGGGCTACTATCAAACTACATTCCGGAAATCAGACGGGCCGGTATGAGTCACTTAGGTCAGATTCGTTGACATTTTTGAAAATGCGCTCAGACCAGACACTATGCGCAAAATGTATGAAAATCGGATTTCTGGATACGGGGTCATATAATCTATCGATTCCGTGCGATTTTAGCCGGGACGCTATGAGTCAAAAATTTTGGTTACCATCTCTCGTACTATAAATGACGTTTTTCCTGATAGTCAAGCTTGACGTTTACTTTCTTTGCCAACTTTTGTATTTTCAAAGATTTTAAATATAACATCTGCAATACGTGTTTTCAGTTATTCGCGTTTTTGGCGAAAGCGATAAAGTTTTTCGAAAAATAACAAGAGTAAAAAAGTTTTAGAATTAAATTCTTCATAACACAAAGTAACAATTTTGTAAATTCGCCAACGAACAAAAAAGTTCCGTCACATTTTTAGGGGGCATCACACTGTATTAGACCTTTAAATGGTGCAATTGAACTATGTTTTCTGTCGATTAATGCCCTTGGTACACCCACAACTACCAAATTTAATTTTTCCAAGTTCAAAAATAACTATCAAGGGTACAACTTAGTATAGAGGTAAGTTGCGTTAAATCACCTTATTTTGGGCTCCCTTGTATGCTAATGCATTGTGTCGGTTCTTATTCGGAACACCCCCGGCAACCTTGAATAAATGTTAACAAACCTTTTCAAATCAACTAAATCTAACATAGAACATGTTCAAATAGTTAATTGAAAACAGGAGATATGAGGAACTTAGCCTAATTACTATAAACTACATATTGTTTTCACATCCGGGAAAAAGCACAATATTTGCGTCCAAAAATCACTCATCAGAAATAGTCATTCCCGAAGGACCAGCGGTATCACAATCGTCCAAATTATCACGTTCAAAAGGAAATACACAAATCTTCAAGACTGCTCGTCGTACAACCGAATTGTTGACTAACACGCTAACTACTCGTACAGTGCCATCTTCGCCGGAGTGCAGATTCACAATCTTCCCTATGTATGTTGATAATTCTTTAGTCTATTTTCTGGGACGTCAACGTAACTTGGTTCCGGAATCGCAATTGAAGACCCGAGTGCAAGAACCAGGTAGCTCCATTTTTGGTAGATATACAGTTACTGTGTATCTAATATGTACATGAGCTTTTACATCGTTCGGTGCAAAAACCAAGTAAGTTCGTTAAATATTAGACCAGTTATAATACATTTTGGAGCTACCTGTTTATACGTTCGGCGCAAGAAGCAGGCAGCTCCGGATCTGCCTGGTTTTTGCACCGTTTTAATTCAGGCATTGGGGGATAGATGGCTCTCTAATAGACATAATTTATATGCACGTGTTTATTTTTCACCATTGTTGTTAAAGAGGTTTACTCAAAATATGTTTTTGATTTTCAAAGCTCACTTTGAGCCATTTTTTAAAAAGACTTACTAATGAATAGAAGAAAAAAATTTCTATTTCAAAATACCGTTGGCTACATTAACAAACCCTAACAATATAAAGAGTTCTGCAACGCAATCCCTTGTAATAACTGAAGAATACTGCTTAGTAAAAGGCAACCAACTTAGTACTTTGCCATCAAATGAATACTTGTATCATAATCCTTTACCTATTAAGACTAAAAAGTTAAAAAATATAATGACTTTGGCTCAGGAATATGTCGCCAAACGAGACTTTGATTTCTATGCTAATTTGGTCACAGGACCTCTTCAAGTTGTAGAAGAGGAATCCACATCTGTAACAGATTTAAGTGAATATTTTTTTTTTCTCAAGTGAGTTTGTTTCATTTGTTGCTCCGAAAAAGTCGCAATTTCGTTTGTAAAAATGGAGCTACCTGGTTCTTGCACTCGGGTCGTCAATTAGGGATTTTCCAGCCAGAAAATGCGCTGGCGTCAGAAGAGTAGTTCATCTGAAGCTCTTAGGCCACAACCTAATCTGCATCAGTTTTATAGAACTAAAAAACTCTCGCTTATTACAACAGTTGTAAACGATCGTGTTTAATGTTACTCTATAGGGCTAGGCTGGTGAGGTACTAAAACTTCGGGAAATGCGATTTTAACCACTTTATTCCGCGTAAAACGACGGAGCCGAACGACGTGATGCTCACACCAGACATGTGTTGCTCTAACTCACAAATCTCACGCCAGAGGCGCTGGAAGTCGCTCGCGCGCCAACACAATTCAAATTTTGAAATAGATATTTATAGGTACGACGCAACAGTATCAACATCATCTGACAGGCAACAAGCAAAACAAGTGACCAGCGCCTCAAGTAGCCTAATCCAATCGACTTTACAAAGCGACAAGATCTCTTCTCTGAATATAGTTACTCAACCTGAAACTCCACAACTCACTAAAACTCAGACTTCTGAAATTATAGGAAAGTTAGAGAACGAAAAAGATATTGACTATAAACCAGAAAAATATCAAGCAGTTACCTTAGCTACAAAGTATGAGATTTGCACGTCTTTATTGAGATTTCCAGTGACTCTGAAAAAGTTGAGGAAAATCAGTACATATATTTCAATCTCCATTAATTATTTTGAGACAATTCATCATATGGAAGAACTAACCGCTAATAATGTATACTTTCAACGTCTAGGCTTACCCTAGTATCCAGTACTATCCAGACTATACTTCGCTGAGATAATCTTCATTCAAATGCTACGAGCTGTGCCATTCGCGAGAATCGGATCTTCAACCACTAGGTTGTTCATCGAGCAATTGTTAAAAGACATCCTTCCAGAGAGTATTCCAGTCCCTGTTATTCAAACTATTTGCGCTTGTGAATAAAACAATCTGTTATTCAACCTAATTTGTCCTGCAATTCTGTGACCAGCGACAACTGACGATCTATGGGAAGATGGAACTGAAGACTTTATTCTACAAAATATCCCTTTAATAGTCGGATTCGTCAATTCAATTATCAACAGAAACGTCCGACGATACCGAAGACCGAAACATTAATGGACACGAATTTGGACTTAATTACACCGTTGAAAGCAATCCCGAAATAGATGATAACTTCCACCAACGTGGGAGCGAACTTGACATTCCTATTTTAGAAGCGGACTCTGAAATACAAGGAATAAATAAATTTCCGTTATTAGCCACCGACTCTATGTAGTTGGTTTCTTACCGTTATTGAAGTAATGAGTGTTTACTGTTTATTCTTCAAAGATTCAACTACACTAGCAACCGGCTCACCAAATGGACCTACTTCCGGTTTAACCCGAAGCAGATTACACCATCTTAGCAGCAGAAACGCTAATCAAAATATAGTCCACGGACTATCAAATGCCTTTACTGGAAAATATCCGTTCCCGCCACTCTATGAACATAGAAGCTTTGAACTTCACATTCCCCAGCTTTACCAATTAATGGGTCAATTATCGTCAGTTAACACATCAATTGACTTTAGAAACCTCCCAGTATGGGGCCAGTTTAATGGCAACAATATGATGGTCCTTATTGGAACCAGGACCTTTCCAACCTGATATCCGGCTCAAAGGACCATAAATATGTGGTAGCCTTTGATACCCACGCCACTTATTTGGGGACGGACGATCTTTGTAGTTTTCCTTCCATGCTCTGGAGCTTGATGGTTCCTTTTGGGGGCGTCAGAATGAATTTAAGATAATTTTCTTCTCATATATTGTTTATTACTTTTGATATTATTGTTATTGTTTCTTTGGCAGCATTTACATGACAACGATAATTTTTACCTATTCTCCATCTTGTTTTGTTAAAAGTTTATGCAACCAAACTTAAATTCATAGTTTTATGATTCATACATAGATATCGCCACTCGTACCATATATAAAAAAATATTGAACGAGCCTTAACATTATACATAATTAATATATTATATAGGGTGCTTCAGAAAAACCTGGCATAACTTCTGGAGCATATCTATAGAATTTAAAAAATGAAAATAAAATTCTTATCGACCATGTGTCTATTGTGTTTAGTTTCTTAGATACAGGGCGACCAAGATTCCGTTTTAAAATTTAATATTGACCGTATCTTCTACTTTATACTAGGTACATTATTGAAATTTGACACTGTTGTGTTTTTGGGGAAGGAAAATATTATGAACATATCTCATAGATATGTTCTTTTTGAAGTTATTTGTTTGGTCTGGGATGTCCATAATTTTAGTACATATTTTCATTTTGCAACAAAAGTGTACTTGTTTCATAACGATAATTGGCAAAAAATGCTCCAAAACACCTGTTAACTGCAACATTCGAAACATTAAATTTTCATCTACCGCTTTCAAATGTTGCAGACCAACAATACATTCAAAATAATGAAAAAATGCCAAATGGACATTGGCCAAGACAATTGGTTTTCTTGAAATAGGGTGTCAAAATGTTGTCAAATTCAATTCTTTCCATTTTGAAAACGAATAACTTTTAGTATATCGTTTGTTACGTCCCCACGCTAAGATTTTATTTTTATTTTAAATTTCATATTATTAGACGCAGTAGATCCAATTACTATCATTTATCCCTTTCTCAGTCCTATTGCGGTTACAACAATAGACTTATCCGGTAACAATAAAAAACTGTCAGAAAAAAAATAAAAAGTCAGTCAAAACGCGCGTGGATAAAATTACCTATGTTAAAATAACAGTGTCTTTAATTGATATTCTCGTGTTTGGCGAAGAATCTCCTATCCCGAACAAGAAGAATAAGACGACTGCAAGCAGTAAAGGATTATACCCGCTATGGCGCGCACCTTTGTTTTTGGTGTTAGTTGGTCGAGCGGTACCTTTAAAGGTGGTCCATAAGTTAATTTATTTTTGGTGTGGGCCTAAGGATTAACGAAAACAACAGGGGAATTTTAATACATATATTGAAAAAGTAAATGGTACGCCTATGGCGTAATAATATACAGGTTACGAATTACACAATAAATGAATTGAGGATGCACAGACGTGAACAAAATGAATTATTAAAATATTCCTAAGTAAATATTACAGAAAAGAATCGATAATAAAAGGTTTCGCGCAAAATAATTATCTTTAAATTTTAGTAACTAGTTTCAGACCTAAGTGGCGAACAATACTAGCTTATAGCATAAACTGAAAATAGTACGTGAATTAAGCTCAATTTATCCCAAGAAATAATCAAAAATTATTGGCACACAAATTAGATAGCCTGATCACACAAACGATAATAAAAATATTTAAATTCTTAAAAATGATTCGAAATTGATAAAATTATTAAATAACTTGAAATTGGCACAAAAACGTACTTAACGTACTTAACATTGTATCGAATAATTTGATAAAATAAAATGAGAATTTTGGTTGGTATATATACGGGGCACCTCATTGGTATCTACGGGGCACCACACCGCTAATGCTTAGTTTCTCCCCAACCAGCACCTTTATATCTCGCCCTAACATATGGTCCTTCTATTCCCGGATCCTTACTTCAACCCAGTTTAAGTCGAAATAATCTCTGATAAATTTCAATAAGGAAGCTAACCCTGTTCGATGAAGTTTCTTTAGTGTGTTCGACTGTACTAAAACAGTTGGTTTTGTTGCCACGCGGCAGTCATTCGCGATTCTTTGAAACATCGACTTTTTTCTTTGCATCTCCCGCGACTCGTTTGCCATTTTTCGTTTGCACTGATTAGTATTATTTCACTAACTGTCGCGCATTTGTAACAAAATAAGTATACATTTTGTTATCTATCTCAATTTACGCCCATTCTTCCCAATTTGCGACTCTTTTTGAGTTATTTTCGTTCTTATTAAATTCTTACCCTTATTAAATTTATTCTTATTCTTATTAAATTTACCTACCCCTACCTAAACAACAACCTGGACTTCATTTGTTGCTTCCCAAATCATGCCTATCTTTTGATTTGGTTAATGTTGCACCGTACTGATGATTGCCAAATAGCATGAAACACGTGTATGCGGTTACTAGTTTTTTCTTTTTGTTAACTTTGAGTGTTTGCCCATTATCACCTTTTCTTGTAATTGTTACATTTACACTCGCTAATCTTACATCCTTATACATATGAAGGTAATAGCCTGCAGACAAACCTAGTGGTTTTGTTGGCTTTATACCTTCTCTCTTTATTATATTTTTTTACTTACTTTTTAAAATGTGCAAATGCTAACAAGTAAACTATATTTTTAGTCACTATATATTGTTGTCTTTTTAGTCATTTATTTATATCATTGTAAAGGGTGTTTTTTTAGAGGCGGAGAACTTTAAATTGGCAACACTGTTTCCTGCGACAGCCGATTTGACAGTTCTTGGTTTTGTTTTTAAATCAGTTTGGTTTGGCAATTTATCATGAATAGATTGACGCCGGAGCAACGTTTGCAAATTGTTCAAAATTATTTTGAAAAAAATGGTTCAATTCGAGAAACACATTGGGCATTACGTGAGTTTTATGGTGCTCATAATCGTCCTTCCAAGCGATTAAATCGAGAAACTATGGATCGTTTTTGCAATACGTTTACTATAAACCTAAACGATAATACGCATCCCGTAGTACGTCATACAGTGCGCACAAAACAAGCGATTGCAAGCGGTACAGAGACATGATCACTAACTTTTTCGTGCCTCAATTGGAAGGCAGTAATGTTGCAGACATGTGGTTTCAGCAGGACGGGGCCACATGCCACACAGCGAGCGATAAAATTAATTTACTGACAGAAACTTTTGACCTACGATTAATTTCACGAAATTGACCTCCTCAACTGACCACCTCGTTCGTGCGATTTGACTCCATTAGATTATTTTCTTTGGAGTTATGTAAAGTCACATGTCTACGCCGATAAACCAGAAACAACTCAGCACTGGAAAGCCAATATTCGACGCGTTATTGCCGAAATACAGCCTGATTTACAGCTAAGAGTGTGTGAAAATTGGACCTCCAGATTATGCCATGTACGCGCCAGCCGCGGAGGCCAGATGCCCGAAATCATATTCAAACATTAATGCCAAAGAATTATCTTTCAAATAAAGATAATTTCATGGATATTAAAAACATTTTTTCATGTTTTATTTCAATTTAAAGTTCTCCGCCTCTAAAAAAACACCCATTACATGTATAGCTAAATAATTTGTTGTTTTTTTTTGTAAATTTTTGATATAAATAATAATAATTATTATTATTATTTGAGATTATTGAACTGCATAGTTAATTCAAAACTTTCATAATGTCTGCTGAGACTCGCAAACTACCTTTATAGATATGTATGACTCGCTTATACATCAAAATCCATCTATAAGTGATGTCTCCAAGTACAATTATCTGTTTAGCTTTTTGCTAGGAAGTCCCCTTACTCTGGTCACAGATACGCCCCTGGCAAACCGAAATTATATGGTAGCATACAAAGCCCTCAAAGCAAAATATGTCTCAAACCCTGTCTCATAGCGGGAATCTGGACCTGCCACACATAGAACAGAACCCAAACAGGAAGTTCCAAAACCTTCATATCTTCATTGGCACTTCCAATTCCAATGGAAATCACCCATGCTGATACTGGTTCATTTGATAATGATAATTCTCCAGTAGAAGATGAATATTTTACAGATGAAGAATAAAAAACATCGTATAAACAGAAATTCCAAGAAATCTGGCTAAAAAAGAGTGAATTTTGCAAATGGCTCGTAAAGAATTCTAAGGGTGAACCATATTGCAAACTGTGCAATAAAACAATTCAAGGTGGAATCACGCATCTAAATAGACATGGAGAATCAATAATGCACAAGAAAAGGTACAAAAATGCAACAGAATTACCTAAGGTAAAATTAGTGTAAGAAAAAATCTAATATAAAATTTAATTTGTTTTCTTGGCTCAACAGATGTCTGGCTTTTTCAACGAAAAAAAGGAGGGACAAGTGTTGCTGGCAGTAAGAACAGCAGAGCTCAAGATGATTAGATTTATTTCAGAACATAACCTGGCGCTGTCTACTTTAGATCACCTTCCAAAATTGATTGCCTCAGTCTGTCCCAGGGACTCTTTAAATAAGGGGACCAAGTATGCCACAGTCTATCGCATAGGAAAAGTGAAGCCTTGAGGGGAAGTTTGTTTTTTCTCGACTCCAAGGAGACCACAAGAGGGCTTGTACAAGGTTACGTTATATGTTAGTGTCCATCTGCCATCAGGTTTTATGTGACATGTCAGTGCCAAATAATCCAAACGGGGAAGAATATTTCACATCATAATTAACATTTACTTTCAAATTTGAATTGTCTTAAATTACAGAGCAAAAATGACTTGGAATATTTACCTATGGTTATCTCGTTATGAAATAATGAATTGAGTTATAAATATTATCTAAAAATCTTAAAAAGTTAAGTACCCTTATTATAGTTCTAATAACAAGAAATGTTGATAATCTTTGAACTAATTTACTTTTTTCTTGTAGATTCAGCAACATATGCATTGCAATAATTTTTAAGTTTTCTAATTTCCAGATACTCGGATGTCAGTTAAAGGCATTGCACCTTTTTTAATTGCCTTTGGCCTGAAGGTTTATTAAAAAAATCGCTGGCATGAAAATAATAGGAGCAAGTTAATGCCATCTTGGATAAAGATACCTCCAGTAGTGCCAATAGTTCCAACCAGATTTTTCCTGTATCACCATAAGAAATCCTACAATTCCCATTACGTAGGAATTACATATAGGTAGTTTAAAACAAAAGTGGTAGGTATTTCGTAAATTTTAAAATATTAAGCAGGTAGCTTCAGTCAGGTCTTCAGTTTATTAAATAAAGATTCTACACAGTTTTTTAAAGAGTTTATCTACGAGTCTATTTTAGGTTTGTGAGATACCCTTGAGAGAAATAAAATTACAAAAATTTTATAAGGACTAATGAACACTGAGAAAAACTACATGATTAGAACTACTAGACCTAATCTTGTTAGTCCATCCCGAAAACTGTGAATGCTCTTCGGGTAGTTAAGGGAATAAAGTTCAAGTATACACATTACAAATTGATTGAGAAATCTGGTAAGAAGGTGCAATAGCGACAAATTGTAAATAAGTCTTTAAAGTTTATTTTACTGACTGATTAAATGTACTTTCCTGGCTAGAAACACTGAAAATTGTTGTAACCAATATTCTACAACTACATCGGCTCTTACATGTGGGGGGGCTCAGTGGGGGTGCTTATAATTCAGCTTTTTGCAAAATCGGTACTGACTTACCATACTTACTATTTAAATTCGGGGAAATAATTACTGGAAATGAATCCCAACTATAAAATAAATTTCTTTTATTTGGCAGTTGCCATATTCTGTACTTGTTGGTACAACATTGTCAAGTTCAATTTTTAGAAATTATGGAAACCATTATTAATTTTTACTAACAATCAATGTAGCTGTCATATTCATAGATTCTCTAATAAAATGGCATACTTGGCATCACTGTTACCATTAGAATGTGGAAAGAATAGGCCTCACTTTGGAAAGTATAATGCTGGCTCCCCTTACTTTAAAGAGTCCCTGGTCTGTCTTCTCATTAATCATCCATGAAACGACTTATGATTCGACATTAAAGTATAGTGCTAGTGTATAGTAGAGATTTAATGATGATAACACGAAATGTGTAGTAGAGAAATTTTGGGCGCTGTTGAGGCTGCTCGATTGTAGCGCACAGGGAATTTTTGACGTTGGGAAGAAACAATTTCCAGACAGTAATGTACCCCTCAAAAAGTTGATCGGTTTTGCAGCTGGCAATGTAGCTGTGTTGATGGGGACATTCAATGGGGTACAAGCCAAATTGCAACAGGAAGTACCCCATTTGTATGTCTTTGGTTGCTCTTGTCACTCGCTGCATCTCTGTTCTTCCGCTGCTTGTCAAGAGATACCAGGATCAATGGAAGAGCTGACCAGAGATATACACCGTAATTCAGTCATGATGTAAAAAATTTTAACCACAGGTGGAAAAAATTATCGTAATATGAATCGGAAATTAACAAATTCTTAAATAAAAAAAAATTGGGAAACAGTTGTCATCTAGGGATAATGTCATCAGAACTTGCCGACCATCTGCCGGCTGTAACTGTAACCCTCCTAACCTATAGCGTGTATGAAACTGACAAAAATACCCACAGAATGTGAAGGTGTTGCTGTTGCTGCTTTTATCACTTGATGGCGTTAGCAGTCATAAGTATTGTGGAGATTGGATTTAGTAATAATAGGATTTTTAATTTATCGCATAATTATTATTTGTCTTTTTTTTTAATTTAATTTTTAATTCTATTCTAAAGTGTATAAACCACCTTCACTGCTAAAGTACACGCATGAAATAATCTAATTGTGAGAATTCGAAATACCCCATTATCAGGACTTTTCTTCGGTTTTAATAATTCAGAAAAACCTTCTAACGTTAAACGTTAGAGTTTTCAATTAATTATACGTTTTCAAAAACAACTGGGTACAGATTTCATTTAAAATACCAAGTCGGTATTTGTGATATCAGACCCATCTATTATCCGGTGTTGCCGGTAGAACTTGCTGTCCCCTCTGACGTAGCGATGCAGAAAATATCTTCGGATTAACTTTCATTAATAAGGTTAACCACTGACAATGAAATACGGCAACATCGCTCACCTCAGATGTTTCCTCGGAATCAGGTGCGTCGAGCGGGTGCTTAGGCTGATTTGCCCCACGTTTTAAACTTGGCAAAAAACATTTTTTCGTATCTTCTTTTTCAGTGGGCCTGAATCACCCTGTATATGGATATTTTGCTCGTTCTGGTAAAAGACTAGATGCTTTAGAAAAGTTTCAATCTTTTGCAAACGTCAAGATTCAGTTTTGAATGTGCAATTAAGCGGACTGTTGAGCAATGGTCTGCTTTGCTACTTTTCTTCCGAAGCGAAGTTGATTTAGAAAATATAGCCAAAGCCAGACCAATTTTGGTTGCAATGAACAATGTTATACAGTGACCGGCAGAAAGTTGGATACAAATGGAAAACTTTTTTATTATTTATTTCTCAGAAAGTTTTATTCTTGATAAAAGTTGGTGTATCATACGGTAAAAAAGTTACTTACAGAAGTTGTTTGGAATCAAAGGTGGATGTCAGATTTAAAGTCACAGCCACCTAGTAAAAAAAAAGAAATTTAACTTTTTTTGTATTTTTTCGACCACCCTGTGTATTACAAAAAACAAAATTTTACGATTTACTTTTTTGGCTCTAACTTTTGAACCGACTTGTATAATTTAATGAAATTTTAATAGTTTATGTTGGCCATAAAGACTCATAAAACCATACTACCGTAGATGTTTCACATCGTCAGGGAAGTCAGGAACGGACTTGCCACCACACTCGTTGGGCCAAATTTTTGACAGGTGTCATTTTACAGAGCTGAAAACTGTTTTTTTAAATACTTTGGTCATTGCTCTTTAAAAAAGGTACTCTTCATTTCTTTCGACCAAATGAGCCGTTTTCGAAAAAATTAAGTTTTTGTATAACACTCAAAAGTTACTAATGCTAAACACCATTAGGTAAAAATCAGGTGGTTATTGTTTAATGAATTACCTACTATTGATGGAACTTGTCAAAACCGCCTTCAAGTAAAAAATAAATTTTAAAAATGGAAGAATATTCTTACGCAGAATATGCTAATATTCATTTAATTTATGGTGAAGCGCGGTCCAACTCTTCGAAGGCAAGAAGACTTTATGCTGAAAGATTTCCAGCTCGAACATTGCCAAGTCCAAAAACCTTTCAAATGGTTGATCGGAGCTTAAGGGAAACAGGTAAAAGATGATTAGAAAGTAATTATTCGAGTTAACGAATTAATTTGTGAAATTTTTTATTCAGGGTCATTTTTGCCGAGACGTGGAGGTGAGGGACCTCCCAGGAGCGCACGACACCCTCACGTAGAGGAACAAATTTTGCAAGATATTACTGACAACCCTTCAAGCAGCGTAAGAAAGCTCGCGGCACAAAACAATGCTACAAAATGGGTTGCACACGAAACTCTAAGAGAACAGTTATTGCACCCGTATCACGTTCAAAGAGTACACGCTATGTCCCCGAATGATTATCCAGCAAGACTCCAATACTGCAACTGGTTTATACAGCAACATAACCTAAATCTAAATTTTTCTAACCTTATTTTGTTTACCGATGAAGCCGGTTTTACAAGAGATGGCATAATAAACTCACACAATTTACATTTTTGGGCTGATGAAAATCCGCACGCCATAATTCAAAACAAACACCAACAACGGTTTATGGTAAATGTGTGGGCGGGCATCATCGGAACTAACCTTATAGGTCCATTTGTTTTGGAAGGAAGACTTAATGGTGAGCTTTATTTGCAATTTTTGCAGCAAAATTTAAATAATTTATTGGAAGACGTACCTCTTGATAGAAGAATGCAAATGTGGTACATGCATGATTGTGCTCCACCTCATTTTAACCGTATAGTACGTCAACACTTAACTAACGTTTTTGGCCCTCGATGGATAGGTCGAGGTGGTCCTGTTTTATGGCCACCAAGGTCGCCTGATCTAAATCCTTTAGACTTTTACTTTTGGGGACATCTAAAACAACTAGTTTATTCAACACCAGTAAATACTAGAGAAGAACTACTAGCGAGAATAACACAGCATTCTAACGAAGTTCGTAATAATGCCGGAATATTATTTGCAGTGCAGCGGGAAAATATTCGAAGACTAAGAAAATGTATTGAAGTACGTGGAGCTCATATTGAACATTTGCCAAAATAACATTTAAACGTTTTCATTATTTTTGTGTTTTAATAACATTGTAAATTAATTAAGCTCCGATCAACCCTTTGAAAGGTTTTCGAGCTGGAAATCTTTCAGCATAAAGTCTTCTTGCCTTCGAAGAGTTGGACAGCGCTTCACCATAAATTAAATGCATATCAGCCTAGTCTGTATTATGTTATTTTTAGGGTTCCGTACCTTTATGGACAAGCACTCGTTAATTGTGTGAACGTGTTAAAAAACTTAATTTTTTCGAAAACGGCTCATTTGGTCGAGTACCTTTTTTAAAGAGCAATGACCAAAGTATTTAAAAAAACAGTTTTCAGCTCTGTAAAATGACACCTGTCAAAAATTTGGCCCAACGAGTGTGGTGGCAAGTCCGTTCCTGACTTCCCTGACGATGTGAAACATCTACGGTAGTATGGTTTTATGAGTCTTTATGGCCAACATAAACTATTAAAATTTCATTAAATTATACAAGTCGGTTCAAAAGTTAGAGCCAAAAAAGTAAATCGCTAAGTACTCTTTTGGGGCCCTGTATCTCCGTTAAGGGGCACTGTAGAAATTTTTTCCTTTGACAAACTAGGGTTATTTTGACCTCCCCTGTATGCTTCCGAGAGATTAGGAGGTACTTACCGGACACCCTGTATACTTATTTTAAACAATAAACGAATTAATTACAATTTTATAAAATTATACAATGTGTCTGGTTTTTCGTGTTAACACCCCTGAAAACCTAAGTAGGCTGGGGGAATTGAATGGGGCAATTTTTTTATAAATATGTCCCTGAAAGGTCATCATTTGCGAGGTATTGGTTTGGCATTGCCGCGAAATCCTGGCCTACTGCGATTTTTTAAAGGGGTGCGTTTTTCGAAAAACCCTATTAGGCATTTTTTTTATTTGACACCACAGCGTTAATCAGGACACCCTAAAACCCCCACATACCAAATTTGAACAAAAAATATACAGAGAGTTCCATTCTGCAGGGTGTCAAAGTTGAGCAAAATAGGAATTTTAAACTCATCTGGCGAGTCAAGTGTGCCATGGAATTACTTCGAAACAGTTGGATGATGAACAGGACCACTCACAGTGTCGATGTGCAAAGATCCAATAAAAAATATACAGGGTATTTTTCTCTGGACCAGCTCAAAATGCTGAATTTTTATTAAACTTTATATTGGTCAGGAGTGCTCTAGAATCATTGAATAAATATTAATAAATACAAAAGCAATTTATTTCTTTACATCATCCAACCAACAAATAAAGACAATTCAAATTGTTGGACCAATAAAGTCACTGTCTAAGATGATACATTTTCTGTGCGTTTCCTGTTGCGGCACACCAGCCACCTTAACTTATATGGACTTAGTGACTGGCAGGCTTCTGTATTTTTTAGACTTAGCTCGTTTGTAATGTCTGGGGTGGTTTTGATATACTCGATTTTTGATCTGTATAAAGTTTAAAAAATTCAGCATTTCGAGTTGCTACAGAGAAGAGCACCTTGTATATTTTTTATTGGATCTTTGCACATCGACACTGTGAGTGGTCCTGTTCATCATCCAACTGTTTCGAAGTAATTCCATGGCACACTCGCCAGATGAGTTTAAAATTCCTATTTTGCTCAACTTTGACACCCTGCAGAATGGAACTCCCTGTATCAGATTTTAAATAAAAAAATGCCTAATAGGGTTTTTCGAAAAACGCACCCCTTTAAAAAATCGCAGTAGGCCAGGATCTCGCGGCAATGCCAAACCAATACCTCGCAAATGATGACCTTTCAGGGACATATTTATAAAAAAATTTCCCCGTTCAATTCCCCCAGCCTACTTACATTTTCAGAGGTGTTAACACGAAAAACCAGACACACTGTATGTGTCCTTATTTTAATAAATAATATTAAAAACACCTATAAATTTATTTGAGAAGTCAGGGGTTGTTTATAAAATTCCTTTTGATTGTAATAAAGTATACATTGGTCAAATATCTAGACATGTAAAAGGTAGAATAACATCACATAAAAATGATTGCAGATTAAATAAAGTACACTCGAGTGCCCTAGTTGAACATGTTATAAATTTTGATCATAAAATTAACTACAATGACACAAAAATCTTACAAATTGAAAAAAATATTGTAGAACTATTTATAATATTATTATCAGTAGTTTAAGTAATCTGTTGAAATTTTTGAAACAAGCTTTATATTTTTAATTTTTAACTTTTACTTTATTTTATATAGTCAGATGTATTATTTTTGACAACGTGTTTTCTATAGAAAATATATATTATTTTTTGTTTGTTTTTATGTGTTTCATAGTATCCCATCAGTGTTCCACGGTGAAACAAAAAAGAGGTTTTTAAAAAATATAGATATTTTCAAAATGCCGAAACTAAAACTTATTTTTCCTCAATTATGTTGCAGTTTAAAGTCCGTTAACTTAATATCCCAAGCTAAAATGATTTTTGATGTAATTTGGGTTTTTTTACAGGTAAAACAATAAAAATTGTTTCACTCTGGAGCACTATCCCCTACATTGTGAAGAAAAATTTTATATAATATGTATACATTAGTTAAACTTGCTTGTTACATATACCTATATTATATAAATATTATTATTATTATATTATTATATTGTAGCTGTCCTGAAGAAGGAATAAACAATTCCGAAAGCTTAGCAATTAACAAATAGCTGTCACTCCAGTCACTGCCTTCCGATCGATCGAGCGGCGTGCCGTCACGACCATTTCCGCGATTTTCGTTTCATTTCAAATGTATAGCTTGCGGTCACAAATTTAATAATTTATTACAAATTAAATATTGCGATTTGAGGGCTGATATTTGGTATGTGCTTTGTATAGATAGGCAAATATATTAAAATAATAAAAAATGTTCAAGTTCCTCATTTGCCACAATTGAATGCCCAACGTGGGTGAAAGGGAAGGAGAATTGAGAATGCGCATTGTCACACATGCCACTATAACCCACAAAGTACTGACCATAGAAATAGAGGTAAAAGGGAGAAAGCGATTAATACGGCATACCCAGAGTTACCTTTGGAGTTTTTTTTTGGGGGGGGGGGATTTTTCATATTTCCCGAAGACATAGACAAAAATTGAGTTCAATTTTGTTCTTAATTGAATGAGGAAAACTGCAAAAAACTTATAGCATGTTTAAGAAACGATAAGAAAGATAAATATCCTGAGTCTTTCCGGGAAGGGATGCCGGGGGAAGTTTTTGTAAGGCAAATTTTTTCAACTACATATTTATGCACCTGACAAACGGAAATGCTGTTGTTTTTTCTCTAAAGGAATGCAGGGGGTACTTCTTCTCCGCCAAATTGTTTTAATCACGGATTTTATTTCTGAGACCGTTTTGAATACCCTTATGAATGTATGTTTTCGTATTCTATAGCCCAATTAATTTAGAAACGCCTAGTCCGGCCCTGTCGGATTTCTCAAAAATCTAGTATGTATGTGACGCTTTTGTTTTGTCACGGCTAGCGGTCGCAGGTTTCGTTATTTAAAGTCCAAATTTCGCCTGGGGTCGCAAAAAAATAAGTGCCACATCGCTATTGAAGCGCGCCAGAAGCGGAAAAGCCGTTCCGCCGCTTGAGCCATTTTCCGATTTGGTAGGCGACGGGGAGACTCAAGCCTTGCGCGACATGCGCACTATGTGAAATGCAGGATAGTGGTAAGTAAATTTGTATCCCATAAACACTTTAAAATTATTTTGCAAACAAAATGACTAAAGCTCAATGATATCAGAAACTATAGACTGGTTTGTTTTGGTAAAGGCCTGATTCCCAGAACTAATCACAGGCTAAGCGCTCCATTTTCATTTTTTACACTGTCGGGTGGTCCAGGGCCCCTGAAAACTCTCTCCGCAGTGACCAAGTCAGAAAAGAAATAGGGTCATAGGGCAAGGAAAATCTCGATGGGAAGCGAGAGAAAGGTCCACCTAAGAGATTTAACACTTTCTCGGATTTTTAAAGAGGAAATTTCCCGGAAGAAATCTGATGGTTTTTATGTGTCGGTGTCTACCTAAAAATTATTCCGAAAATGTTGCGACATTGTCAGGAATTGCCCCTTATGTCGAGCAGTAGCTAAGTTATTTCGGCTCGGGGCTCTGGGGCCGGTGTCGTTAGACCTCTATTTCTGTCGTACTGACTACTGTCTGCGATAGGTACGTGGATGTGCCTAGATGTAAAGAAGGAACTAGAAGGAAGTCTACTCTATTATTGTGATTAAAATGAAAAAATATATATAAGAATTTTTGCATATAGCTATATGTATCCTTTTGAGCTTTCCTCGTCTTGCAGCCATCCACAGCACAAAAGTTCTTATAATTTTGATTCATTTTAATCACACAATAAGGCTTCGTTTTCGTTCCTTCCTTTAATGACTTTTTCTCACAAAATTTTCGCAAATTTTTGAAAATATGCTAATTTACCACACAATTTTATGTTTTCTTGGGCCTCCAATTCTATAAATCCGTCCCTGCGTGGATTGAAGGTATCCCTGGAGAAAATAGTCAGGAGCCGCCAAGTCTAGTGAACAAAAAGGCCACAGGAAGTTGCTGAACCTGCTGACACGCCTTTACGGCAAATGCACACTGTTCATTCGACTAATTTTAACACTCCATTGCTACTAAATTCCGGGTGTCTAGACGCGCAAGGTCGATTTGTATACCCTTCGTATAAAAAAAGGTCACCAATCTGTGTCCCGTGGTTTATAGAGGGTACTTTGGCAAATCACTTTTTTTTAACTTTGGCCCCACTTTGTGAGGAGTATTGATATGTTGTAAAAAAATGTTTAGAAGTATGGCCAATTCGATGCCACCATCCATTTTATTTTTAAGAATGCCTAATATGGTATTCGAAAATTGGTCATTTAAAAAAATCTTACCATGGAATAATCACCCAATCGAAATAGTAGTTTCTGCGAGATATATTCCCTTAGAGTGTTCACAAACAAACGCGAACACACTGTATAAAAATAGTCGAGTAGAGTACAGAGGAGGGCTTTTAGTAGAGTGAAGTCCCGATTCTAGAACTAGAATTAGAGGTAATTCTTTTATCTGGATTATGAATGACAACAGAAGAAGATATTTAGGTATCTACCTCCTAGTGAACTCTTTTTTTTATCCACTTGGTACAAATTGAAAAATTAACTAATATAAAGATTTGAGTATTAAACCGTGTCCAGGCATACCTCACAAAAATATTCGAACAAGCTAATAATTTGCCAAACATTTTAAGAGCCATTTAAATTAAGTAGGAAGTTTTATGTGGGATCATTTATCAACGTCAACGCAAGTAGCGGCGGTGGAATGTACCTGCTAGCGAGCAGATACACACGTTGTGCAGCAGAATTTTTGTAATTTGTCATCGGTGGCGGTGGTCCTTTTGATGCGTCCGCACAAAATAAACAAAGATTCAAATGTTTTCTCGAATATGTTCATAATTGTTTTATATAAAGGATATTATATATCTATATAAAGGATATTATATATTCAATAATTAAATTAACTTTATTTTTTATACAAAGTGCTCTCTAATCTTACTCCCCATGGCTGTCGGTCAACAAAAATTTCAGGTTAAGTTTAAAGTAATAAAATGAATAATGAAACCGCCACTTGCCAATAAGTATAGATATTTTTGTTGTTGTTCCTTGTTGTTGTAAAGCCGATTTTCCACTAAAGGAACTAGTCAAGTTTAACATAAAACATAAGACCAATCTCGGACAAATTCGAGACTCGTGTTTCCACCAAGCAGACAAAGTATTATCGGAGCTTCGTTTTTGTTTTCAGTTATTTTCCACCGAATCTAGTGTGTTTGTAATTGACATGTTTAAAGAAGATAATAATTGACATGTTTAGAGATGATAATTTTCTATCGTTGCCGGTGGTTGGTTTTTACTGCGTTCAATGGAAAAGTAGAAACGTAATTTGAATTTGAGTGCTTACAAATTCTTTCGGCTTACAAATTCTTAGGGCACAAAGATGACACTGATTCCGCTGAGAAACCCGATGTATAACCCCTCACATAACACTGTCAGCTACTTACAAAATACAAAATACTACTACGAAGACAATAAAAACCAAAGTAGAAAAGCGATCTGTTTATCACACTGTATATTATTAGCTTCTTGCGCTATTTTAGCCAGCACATCTCTTTTTGTTTCGATATTGATTTGCCGTTCCTCACTTTGTTCTAATAATTTTCGGATGTCCTCATTTCTTTTGCATTTTCTTGATCTACTCTCAGATGGTTCTGCTATAGGTTCCATATCTTTGATCTTGTTGCAGATTTCTATCGGGTGGTTAGGATATCGTCACTTGGATTATTTTCCAGAATCTGAATAATATATTTATTTCCCTTTTCGGATTAACATTATTTGTACGTTTGAAATACCCTCTCGAGCAACTTAAAATACGGCCATTTCACAGCTCATCTCCCTGTTTTACGTTATTTTTTTTTCAGAAATGCATAATGTTGTTTAAGTTGGCGAAAATTACTATCACAACAATCCACACTCCTTGTCCCGAACTCGCTGGAAATTTTTCTTCAAACGTCTTTGTTATTTTCGTACTTCGAGATTTGTTCCAATGTTCCTAGTATAAAGCAATCAACTTCTTCACTTCTGCTTCTGACCAGCTTTCCTCAGCTGTTACTTGCTCTATTGTTTGTTGTGTATTTCTTCCAGGATGTTAGTGTCTCGTCTTGAACTTGTGGTGATATTTGCAATATTATTAGTTTCAGGAATATTGCAATTTTTTATAATTTCTGGCATATTTTTAATGTAGTGTTAGAAATATAACAGAACGCGCAATTTCTACGTTATTTATTGTTTATCTAACAAAACAAATTCAAAGTACACGCGCTAGGCTCGAGAGTCGAGTGTCAGATCGTGAATGCTGATCGCCCCCGGTCGAGAGAGACGTCATCCCGGTCATCCGGCGTCTGGTCCCGGCAGCCCATTGTTTAGTCTAGCGCTGGACATCCAACACGGCCAGACTGACAGGTGTTCCGTTCTCGGAATCATCCTCCACGGAAGCACACGAAGACTCTGTAACATATTAAAAGAATAATACAATGCCAAGGTATATTTCAACCTTGCAACAAATCAAAGCTAAGGTATATTTCAACCTTACGACAAACCAGGGCCAAGGTATATTTCAACCTTGCAGCAAATCAAAACTAAGGTATATTTCAACCTTACAACAAATCAGAGCCAAGGTATATTTCAACCTTGCAGCAAATCAAAGAATATTTACTTGCCAGCATTCGTAGTTGCTGTAGTTTCACGCTCCAAAAATCCAACAAGTCGGACATTTCAGTTGCCAACGACCAGCTCATTGGCCACAACCTTAGTTGCTCCTTAGCATCTTTTATAATTTTATGTTTACTTGTACCAACTCGTTTCAATTCATAGCGACCTGCTTTGGTGATGTTCATAATTTCGTAGGGGCTCAAAAATTCAAAATTCTACTTGCTAACATGCAACTTGCTTGTCCTATGTACCAATACAAAATCCCCAACTGAATATTAAGTGGTGTTTCGTCTGTTTCTATTTAATTTCTCCCCTAGAGATTCGCTCGGAGCAAATCATTCCTTCACTCGTTATCTATCGAGTGACAAATTTCGTATTGGTGTTATATCATGCGACAGGTCATTTAAAACCGCCTGTATTAGTGGAGTTGCCGATTCGATCCCAATGAGGGCATGTAAGGGACTAATATTAGTTGTCTTTTGTACCATGATATTCAAAACCAGCTGGATTTTCCAAAGTACGTTTGGCCATTCTTGTTTTAATCGTGTTTCAATGCGAATCAAGTTCATAATCGTACGCATGTAGCGCTCGACTTGCCCGTTTGCTCTAGGAACGTCGGGCGTCACATAATGATATTGGATGTTCCATTCATCAAAAAACTTACAAAGCGACAAATTGTGAAAATTTGTACCGCTGTCCATTACAAATAACTTTGGCGTACCGAAACGTGCAATAAAAGTTTGTAGTGCTCTTTGTGTCTCATCAGCTTTGACAGTTTTTAAGGGAATCAGGTTATAATACTTAGTGAAAGAGTCAATTAATACCAAGACATGTTTGTATTTTTGAGATGAAACAGGCAATGGTCCAAGGCAATCTACATGGACCGTATGCATCGGGATAGGGATCTTTTCCGGTAGTAGTATGGATCCTTGGAAGGGACCAGTTCGTGTTTTCAGACGAGACAATGCCTAAAATAGATTTGGACAAATTGTCTCAAGCGTGGAAACCAAAAGTGCGCTGCAATTGACTTTAAGGTTTTATCGGTATCTACATGACACTGTTCGCCATGAAATATACGCAAAAGTCCTAACCTACTCTGCCGAGGTACAAAATAATGGATAACTTTTGTTTTATCAAGTAAGATTTGTTGATAAAGAAGGCAGTCCTTTTCTAGATATTGTTTAGAATCTAGCTTTCCTTCTCTTAAATCTTGCGACATCTGTTGAACTTCAGCATTACCCTTTTGTTCAATATGTAACCATGATTGATGGCATTTCACGCGTAGCACAGAAATTGGCTTGCGACTGAGGAAATCAACATGGTTTAAAGCAGAACCTTTACGATAAACAATTTCAAAGTTGAAATCTTGTAAGTATGTCCACCAACGAGCCATTCGGGGACGAATTTCCTTTTTATTTACGGTTGATTTTACAGAATTACAATCGGTGACAATTTTAAATTTGATACGAATTAAATAGACGCGGAAATGTTTCAGCGCGTTCACGAGAGATATTGTTTCGAATTCATATGAATGATACCTAGATTCATAAGAAGTGGTTCTTTTACTAAAATAAGCCACTACCCGATTTTGGCCATTATATTTTTGAAGTAAAACAGCTCCATACCCTATTGAGCTGGCATCCGTGTGCAACTCGGTCGGTAAATCTGGATTAAACACTACTAACAAAGGTTGAGATGTGAGACAACTAATAATGTAATTCTTTGCTTCCTCGTGTTCGCTTTCCCAAATGAAAGGAACGTCTTTCTTTGTCAAATGATTAATACAAGCAGTTCGCGTAGCAAACTCTGGAATATATTTTCTGAAGTACCCAGCTAACTTCATGAATTGTCGAATTTGCTTTACGTTTGATGGTGTTGGTAAACAAATCAGAGCCTCAACCTTGCGTCGACTAGGTCTGATGCCATCTGAACTTATCTCGCGACCTAAATACTCAGCTGTCGACTGAAATAATGAACACTTTTTGATATTCAAAGAAAACCCCGCTTTTTGTAATGCAACCAAATATTTCAGTCCTTCTTCAACAGTCGTAGCAGGTATGAGAATATCATCCATATATACAAGAGCAATCGTGTATTTAAGTTCACCTAGAGCGACATTAAGGGCTCTCTGAAAAACAGCAGGCGCGTTGCAAAGCCCGAAGGGCATTCGGCAATATTCGTAATGTCCGTCCGGCGTAACGAACGCTGTTTTGTGTATGGAATCGGGATGAATTGGGATTTGATGACAGATCTAATGATGTAAAAAAATCTTTTTCCTAAGCGATCTAACTGATCGTCAATTCATGGTAAGGGAAACTTATCTTTGACTGTATGTGAGTTCAACTCGCGATAGTCTACACATAGTCTGAAAGAACCATCCTTTTTCTTCACTAGTAAAACCGGACTCGCGTATGGCGACGTACTTTCGCGTAAAATGTTATTTTTTAATAAATCTGCAATAATAATTAATCGAACCTCTTCTCGTTCACTAGCTGCAAGATGATATGGGCGTCGTGAGACAATGTAATTGTCGGTTAAATTAATTTCCATTCTTGCCGTTTTTACCTCCGCGACTGCGGTACCACGTGTTATATTGTCTACAAAAGATCTCAACAAATTGTTTGCTTGAGTACGGTATTCCATAGGTGCCTGTAATTCATTGTCGGTGTCTTCCGAAATACGCAAAACTCTGGGAAGCTGTTTACTGATAATGCGAGTGCCATCACAGTCGGTCACCGCAGCTAGATTAGTGTTAGTAAATAAATTACAGCCAATAATAACATCATAATCTAAATGTATAGCCGGTACTACCAAAAATGTTAAGTGTAGTCAATCCACAGGCAATCACGGGGCCTGATATGTAGACGCTCCCCCTCCGCGTGACGTATCAGGCTGAAGATAAACAAACACGCGGGCCGCCGACGGGTCGGCCGGGAGATGGGATAGATACCTCGGGGCACTAGGCCTAGCGAGACATTACTTTGTTATACGAATTTATCAATATATATTTACTTAGCGCAATAGTGTCCTCTTTTATTTTAGTCAAAAAATATTAGACGACTTTATCTCAGAAGTGGGATACACCACACGCTCTTGAAGTGTGGCCCATAGACTTTGTTTTAAATTAATAGTGCGAAAGAGAGACGCGTTTCGAGTTGTTTTGGCCCATAGACTTTGTTTTAAATTAATAGTGCGAAAGAGAGACGCGTTTCGAGTTGTTTTGTCCCATAGACTTTGTTTTAAATTAATAGTGCGAAAGAGAGACGCGTTTCGAGTTGTTTTGTGCCATGAATGCTCCACGATCTGATTTGGAGGAAGCTAGTACCCGATCCATTACTCCACCTTTGACCCAGGAGGTTGTAGCTACAATGGCAAGAGAACTACAAGAGTTACGGGCTGCGGTAAGTGCGGGCTCAATTAGTGCTGGCAATAATGATTTTGTAAGACCCAATTGGGGTTTTTTTAAAGATGATCGCTTGATATCTGACTTTGACCCACAAGGCAGCTTGAGTGTTGATGACTGGCTACATAAGATCAATCAGTGTGCTTTTCTTTATCATTGGGATGAGGTTACAACGATTTATCTAGCATTAGGAAAATTAAAAGGGTTGGCACGCGTCTGGTATGACAGTTTAAAGAGCGCTCAGTACAGCTGGGCTCAATGGCAAGACATGTTGAAAGCCACATTTCCTTCAAAGGAAAAATTTTCAAAAATATTTTACGACGCGGCGGTTTATAAAAGCGAACCAGGACAAAGTCTAAGCACTTACTGTTTTTTAAAACTTAGTAAACTAAATAAACTAAAATTAAATTTCACGGATGATCAAATAGTCGATTGTATTGTCGCAGGGATTTGTGACAAGCAAATTCAATTGTCGGTTAAGGGAGCAAATTGCAAATCCTTTGTTGAACTGACCGAATTCTTGACAAATTTTCCCAGTACCAGTTGTGATTCTTCATCCTCCGCCAGTGGTAGCCGTACCTCAGTAAAATCATCAATTTCTACACAATTTAAACGCACGTTTGGCACAAACAATCGAAGCGATTATTTGCCAAAAAGATTTAAAAGCCGCGATCAGTGTTTCTCTTGTGGAAGTACAGGGCATAAACGTTTCCAATGTTCCCAAGAGAACAATCCAAAAAGATTAAAATGCAATTTTTGTAATAAATTCGGGCACACAAAATAAGTCCGTCAATTTAGTGAGTGGGTCCACGAATAAAAATATTTACATTAAGGCCGCCAGAATTGATAAACATCTCATAGAGTCGTTCGTTGACTTAGGCAGTGACTCTACCCTCATTCGAGAGTCGATCGCTGAAAGACTAAATATCCTAAAAACAATAATCACCAAAACAGTCAAGTTATATGGCTTTAACGACCAAACCTACGTCGTTCCGAAATACGAGTGTTACGTAGATATAACTGTTGACGGAGTAACGATAAAGACCCATTCATACATTCTAAAAGATTTGGAAATGAGGCACGATCTGCTTATAGGACAATCTTTTACAGAACACGACTCGCTTATTATGATTAAAACCAAACAAAGCTTACAATTTTATCAACTCCCCTTACCAAGCGATTTGTTGTTAGATTCTCTATTAAATGAACGATTCTTTGTGAATAACGTAGGTATTGTACCTAAGGGGGAATTCGAGACAAGTTTGGGATCTCTCCATTGCAAAAAAAATTTCTGTTGCCGATAATAGGAAAGTACACAACCTCTTGAATGCGTTTAAGGATCGCTTTTGTTTTAAATTAAGTATATTAGGAAAGACTAATACAATACAAATGAAAATTGAGTGTTTAACTGATCGACCGGTAGTATATAGACCTTATCGTCTGTCAATTTCTGAGAGGGAAATAGTTAAAAGTGTTGTTAAAGAGCTACTTGAAAATAACATTATAAGAGAATCAGTTTCGCCTTACGCAAGCCCTATTCTTTTAGTTTCAAAAAAGGACGGTTCCCCGCGGATGTGCGTAGATTTTCGAGCGCTCAATAGAATTACAAAAAAAATTAAGTGGCCCCTTCCCTTAATAGAAGATCACATCGACCAATTAGGCGGTTTTAAATATTTCATTACTCTTGACTTGATGTCAGGATTTTATCAAATACCAGTTAGCTCCGATTCGATTGAAAAAACAGCCTTCGTGACGCCCGATGGGCATTATGAATTTTTAAGAGTCCCGTTTGGGCTTACTAATGCGCCAGCAATTTTTCAAAAGTTGATGAACTCAGTACTCGGAGACAGTGCTCTTGTTTATATCGATGATGTGATAATAGCAGCTAAAACGGTTGAAGAAGGAATAGAGAAACTAAAGGTAGTATTAGAAAAACTACGGGCCCATAATTTAACATTAAAATTTTCAAAATGTTCTTTCTTTGAAACAAAGGTTGAATACTTAGGTCGAGAAATTTCAGAGGCAGGCGTTAGACCCTGTAATAATAAAATTTCCGCTCTACAGGGAATGCCTGTGCCACAAAATGTAAAAGAGGTGCGTCGATTCTTAGGTTTAGCTTCGTATTTTCGCCGATTTATTAAAAACTTCGCCTTAATAGCTGAACCACTTACTCAGCTGTTAAAAAAGATTGTAAATGGACATGGGGTCAAGCGCAAATTGAAGCTGTAAATTCTCTTAAAAATATGTTGATATCTCGACCTGTCTTAGCAATATTTAACCCCGAATTAAAAACCGAAGTGCATACAGATGCCAGCAAAAAGGGCATCGCCGGTATATTATTACAAATGGATAAGAATAATGAAAAACATGCTGTGGCGTATTACAGTCGCCAGACTACCATTTTTGAACAGAAGCTTCACTCTTACGAATTAGAAACCTTAGCGGTCGTTGCCTCATTACGTTATTTTCGCGTTTACGTCCTAGGAGTCAATTTCACTGTGGTTACCGATTGCTCCGCTATTAGAAGTACAGCAGTAAAAAAGGATATAATTCCTCGCATAGGTAGGTGGTGGATGGAACTGCAAGACTATAGTTTCATTGTCGAATACAGGGCAGGAACTAAAATGTCTCACGTTGATTGTTTAAGTAGGAACCCTCAAGAAGAGGTACCCCTTAAAATTTCTCAGATAACTAATCTTACCGCAGCTGATTGGTTATTGGCAGCCCAGTTGCAAGATGAAGAATTACTAAAAATCCGAGATATCCTATTGGCCAAAAATAAAAATTCGAACACAAAATTTTATTTCGAAACATATGTTTTAAAAGAAGGTAAAGTGCATAGGAAAGTAACTGATAAAATAACAAAGTGGGTAGTGCCCAGGGCGAATCGCTGGCAGATTTGCAAATTATGCCACGATGACATCGGGCATTTTGGATTTGAGAAGACTTTGGCAAAAATTCAAGAAAATTATTGGTTCGCAGGGATGCGCAGATTCGTTTTTAAATATGTTAAGTCGTGCCTAAACTGTTTATATTATAAATCACCCTCAGGACGAAAACCCGGTCAACTTCATCCCATTGAAAAGGTAACGGTACCCTTTCATACTATTCATATAGACCACTTAGGCCCCTTCATTAAGTCAGCGAAAAATAATACTCAACTGCTCGTGATTGTGGACGGCTTCTCAAAATTTTGCCTAATTGAGCCAGTACGAAATACAAAAGCCAAATACGTAACTCGTGCGATCCAAAACATTATTGATATTTTTGGAGTGCCAGTACGCATAATTTCGGATCGCGGCAGTGCATTTACCTCAAAATTATTTGAGAAATTCTGCGTGGAATATGGGATTAAGCACGTGCAGAATGCGGTAGCAACTCCTAGGGCTAACGGACAGTGCGAGAGGTATAATCGCACGATATTAGGGTCACTAGCAGCTTTGAATGGTGGCATGGAAGATGACATGTGGGACACTCACGTAAAAACGGTGCAAAGGGGAATAAACGGCACGGTGCACAGGGTACTACAAGTGACCCCTGCTGAATTATTATTTGGTTGTAAACCACGAAGTGTTCCGGAGGCCGTCTTAATAAACGAGCTCCAAGAAGAAATTGAGAGGTTAGATCTAACTAGCCTACGCAAACAAATACAGGCGCGGGTGGGCGCCGATCAAGAAAAGCAGAGAAAGAGGTTTAACTCAAAGCGTGCCAAGTCCAAGGGCTACGAGGTGGGTGACCTAGTAATGGTTACGAGAACAGACTTTTCAGCAACAGGCCAGAGTAAAAAATTATTGCCTAAATACAAAGGGCCTTACAAGGTCACAGCTGTATTGCCGAACGACAGATATGTGGTTGTTAGCGTAACAGAGACACACCGAAAGTGTCCTACGGTAGCCTGTGTTGATAGACTGAAACCGTGGATAACTTTACGAGAAGATGTAAGTATAGTTTGTTTGGTATGTAAAGCATTCGACGTATTCCCGTGTGTATATAAAATGCTCGAGGCATACATTTGATAGTTTGTTTGGTATGTAAAGCATTCGACGTATACCCGTGTGTATATAAAATGCTCGAGGCATACATTTGATAGTTTGTTTGGTATGTAAAGCATTCGACGTATACCCGTGTGTATATAAAATGCTCGAGGCATACATTGATACATTTGATAGTTTGTTTAGTATGTAAAGCATTCGACGTATACCCGTGTGTATATAAAATGCTCGAGGCATACATTTGATAGTTTGTTTGGTATGTAAAGCATTCGACGTATACCCGTGTGTATATAAAATGCTCGAGGCATACGTTTGATAGTTTGTTTGGTATGTAAAGCATTCGACGTATACCCGTGTGTATATAAAATGCTCGAGGCATACATTGATACATTTGATAGTTTGTTTAGTATGTAAAGCATTCGACGTATACCCGTGTGTATATAAAATGCTCGAGGCATACAATGTTATGTTTTCGCACGAATTTATGGTTACAGGATGGTAAAAATTGTATTGAGGACAATACAGATGATCAGGATGGCCGAATGTAGTCAATCCACAGGCAATCACGGGGCCTGATATGTAGACGCTCCCCCTCCGCGTGACGTATCAACAAACACGCGGGCCGCCGACGGGTCGGCCGGGAGATGGGATAGATACCTCGGGGCACTAGGCCTAGCGAGACATTACTTTGTTATACGAATTTATCAATATATATTTACTTAGCGCAATAGTGTCCTCTTTTATTTTAGTCAAAAAATATTAGACGACTTTATCAGCTGGTTTGTTGGCCCGTGATCTCAACAGTTGCACTAAATTTATGCTTAGCTAAAATTTCGCCTGCCGTAATACTAGCAATAGAGCATTCGCATTTAATCAGATCAGCACGAAAGCGTTCGATGTATTTATCCGTCATCAAAGAAATATTCGCTCCAGTATCAATCAAACCCATATAATTTTGTTTGTTTATTTTAACTTCCCTCGGCACTATAATTTTGTCAGACGGCAGACGTGTGAAGCGCACGGCATCGCGACGGTGTTCTATGGAATTTTTAAGGAAACATTTGCTTTCCGTTTGTCCTGTTTTGAAACAGAACGTGCATTTGTTTGAAGCCCCGGGCGTATTAGTAAAGCCAATCGATTATTGGATTGCGTTGCTGAATTATTTTTATTTACAATTTGTGATGGAAGCTGTTTCGAGAAACTGCTTACCGTACAATTCCGCTGGACGTGACCCGCACGGCCACAACGAAAACAACCGACAAACGACCTATTCATCACAGCAGACCGTTCTATTCGAGGCCGCTTTATACCGGGTGCTTCAGTGTCTGATTTTACCATTACATCATATCCCGAAGTTTGTTTGCTTAAAGTGCCTAAATATGAGAACAAATCCGCAATAGAATCAAAATTTCGCATTGTAACCGATTCCTTCTTTAATTCCATAAACAATTAATTCAATTAAGTCTGCTGTACCCCAATTAGCACGCAAATTTTTTTAACATGACAACTTTTTGTGAGCGTAAGTCGTATAGGTGTTAAAGGAATTACTATTGCACATACACGCTTCATACAGCAAACGTCCTAAAATTTTCTTCGGAGGGAATGCCTCCAAAAAATCAGTTTTGAAATTAGTCCAACTACGTACAGTTGGAATCCAACAATTAAACCAAATTTTTGCATCTTTCGTTATGAATCGGCCAACTCTTACCAATACCTGCAGGTCAGACCACATGAATTCTGCTTTGATCTCCTCCACTTGTTTTATCCAATTTTGGGCATCGTGGATCTTCGGATCAAAGAAGGGCAAATCAATCTGATCGGGTACAGCACCACATTGCTTAATGTACTTCACCATTTCCGCCATAAATTCTTCCATGATGAAGGCCGCTTTGGTACAACTCACGCAGGTAAAATGGGAAACGCGAAAACTACCCCACCGCTGCTGTTAGAAATATAACAGAACGCGCAATTTCTACGTTATTTATTGTTTATCTAACAAAACAAATTCAAAGTACACGCGCCAGGCTCGAGAGTAGAGTGTCAGATCGTGAATGCTGATCGCCCCCGGTCGAGATAGACGTCATCCAGCGTCTGGTCCCGGCAGCCCATTGTTTAGTCTAGCGGTGGACATCCAACAGTAGCCTATTTTATTTGCTGAAGTAATGGTCAGTTAAAAATAATATACAAAATAGGTTTAATAAACTTACTCGTTCCGTGTTGAAGAACAATGTAATTGCTGTTTAGTAAGCCGATCCCATGGTTAATAAGAACGATCTTGTAGGTATCTAATAAAGGACAATGTCCTAAGGGTACCCTTTTACCACTGGACCAAAGCTGGGAAACTACAGGGTGAGCCACAAATTTCGAGTCTAAAATTAGTAATTTTTCGGACTCTTACTTACAAATTATTATTAATTAATTACAAAAGTAATTACAAAATATGTCTACATCTTTTTTGCCCTATAAATATTACCGTTCAAATGTTTTAAGGAAACCACTTTACCTTGCATATGAGCGGAATTGTAAAACATCTGTTAAATTTTTACAATATGAAGTGCAACAGTTTCTAGAAAATGATAAAAATAGTGGACTATGTCCTGGTAAAAAGGAATGTATTACTTAAAAAAAAAACGAAAAAGCAAAAGCGATATTTAAATACTTCTATGAAAACCAGAAATGCATATAATATGCAAAATGGGTCACAAAAAAAGAAAAAAGGATTTGTGCTAAAACATAAAATATATATATATATATACATACAGATAATAGTCCAGTTTGACATTAAAAGAAGACATAGAAACCACACAGTATTTACTTGTCAAAGAACAGGGTACTTGCAAAAATAGTTATTTATGTACCAAGGCACTGAAATTCAACTTTTTATGACTCATGTGGAATTTAATTGCCGAGGCCTCTGGCCGAGGCAAATAAACCACACGAGTCATAAAAAGAACTTCAGTGCCGAGGTATATATTATATATTTTTTAAATCGGGAAAAAAAATTTTTTTCTTGAAATCGGCATTAAAATGTCCCAAAATCGTCATTAAAAGCACAGAAATCGTACAATAATGTAGCCCATTATTGTACGATTTTTTTCAATAAGTAGGCCTTGGCGAGATGTAAACATCAAACGTCAGACGCGGAGAAATCGCCCGTAAAAAGTGACCAAATATTCAAAACCGGCCGATAAAGGCCCATTTAACTTTTCGTACACATTGCGAAATTGTTTCCTATAGAAGCGCAATCCTTCAGTCTACATATTTTAGTAAATTTGAATATCAATAGATTTGTTGTGTAGGCTGCACAAGCAGCAGCAGTACGTCATTATACTTGTACTAGGTAGAGCGATCGGTAAAGTCAAGCAACGCCGCGCGTAGTCGGTTCGTGGACGGGTGATCCCTTATTATTATTTTCTTGCCTAATAAAACATTTTTTTTTCCGATTTAAAAAAAAATAATAATATGTACCTCGGCAGTGAAGTTCTTTTTATGACTCATGTGGTTTATTTGCCTCGGCCAGAGGTCTCAGCAACTAAACTCCACATGAGTCATAAAAAGTTGAACTTCAGTGCCTTGGTACATAAATAACTATTATTAGGCGAAAAAATTATCATAAGGGATCACCCGTCCATGAATCGACTACGCGCGGCGTTGCTTGACTTTGACGATCGCTCTACCTAGGTCAAATATGACGAGACATGGCACTTTCTGACAGAAAATTAAAACTGCTACCTATTGTGCTGCCTCCATGTAAAATAGAATAATATTCAAACTTACTAAAATATTTATACTGAAGATTGCGCTGCTATAGGTAACAATTTCGCAATGTGTACGAAAAGTTAAATGGGATTTATTGGCCGGGTTTTCAATATTTGGCCACTTTTGACGGGCGATGGCTCCGCGTCTGACGTTTGATGTTTACATCTCGCCAAGCAGGCCTACTTAATTAAAAAATCGTACAATAATGGGCTACTTCAGTGCCGATTTCTTAGCTTTTAATGACTATTTTGAGACACTTCACTGCCGATTTCAAGAAAAAAAATTTTGTTCAATTTGTATTTAATGGAAAGTCTTTGTATGCAGGATAACATTCCTCAAATGAAAACTACAAAATAATTGTTTTCTTTTTTGCAAACTGATGCTGAAAATGGCTTTTTGAATGTGGGCTTAAACAAAGCTCTGACGTCACTTATCTAAACATGGTAAATTTGGCAACATGGGGTTTCGGCTGGAATAATATCGTGTTTTATGGAATAACAGCTGTCAAGCGTCAAACTGTAATCATAACGTTATTAGTGGATGCAGATGATTATTTGCATTTGAAAATGCAGTGCTCAATCAAAGATCTGTGCCCATTAGGAAGTGTTAGTGTCATATTTTGAACGAGGTACAACAATGGAAGCAATTTTTGTGAAAGCTGAATCAAATAATTTGCCAAAGGTTGATGTATTCATGGTGGCAGATTATTTTACGAATAGCAAGCTCTATAACTCGGCAGAAATTCGTGGAGTTGAGACACAGAGGTAATCTAAAGAACAATATTGTTAATTAGATAAGTACCTATTACATAATGTATAATATTTCTTTCAGTGCGGCAAGAGAAGGATATGGTGATTGAGCGGTTCAGGAAAGTGTACTGTGAAAGCCAAAATATGCCCAGAACACAAGGTTCGTTCCAAAAATTATGCAGTAGTTTGCGAAATAGATGAAGTTGCCGAGAAGATCATTCAAGCACAATGTTTAGACTGCGCAGCTTCCCGAACAGGTTGCAAACATTCCGTGGCAGTTTTAATGTGGCTGCATAAGCGTAGCGAAGAACCTTCGCCTACGGAAGTTGAATGTTATTGAAAAAATTCACAAAACTAGCCGTGTGGGAACATCATTAAAGTATATCAACGTGATCAACTTTGGTAAGGTAAAAGTGACAACTGAAGTGGATAAACAGGAATTTTTGGAAGAAGTGATTGCCGAGGGACATAAAGTTGGTGCCGAAAGTCAATTGCTAAAATATTTTGAAAAAGATACAACATTGAAAAGACTGAGGCATGCACAATCTTTTGACACAGTTTCCTGAAAATTCTGTGGATGATTTTGTAAAATTTGCAAAAACTGTTGTCAGTCCGTCGGTGTGTAAAGAGGCTTGTGACGCAACTGCAAGTCAAGCAGATTCAAAGTTATGGACAGAGTTACGATATGGGAGAATAACTGCTTCAAAAGTGTATGAATCTGGTAGATGTAAAAAGGAGCATGGTTCTTTGGTGGAAACTATTCTTGGTAAACGAAGAATTCCAGAAACAGTTGCTATGAACAGGGGTAAAAAGGTAAAAGGAAGTGTTAGAGGAGTTACAAAAGAGACTTAGTCTAGTATTTAAAAACACAGGTTTAATGCTCTCTTCTGATTACCCTTGGCTAGGTGCTTCTTCACCAGATGCCGTGTCAGAAAAACATTATGTCGTGGAAATAAAGTGTGCAAGCAAACTAAAAACTGTTAACTTATGTGTTAACAATGGTAACATCACACCCAAGTATAATGCACAAATTCAATTACAAATGCATCTATTTAAAAATGGTAGGGATATTTTGTGTGGCAGATACAAATTTTAAGGAAAACAAAAAAAATGATTACAAAATATTACCAAGACTTCACAAATACAATAATTGATGCCGCACGGACATTTTGGACGACCAATGTATATCCAGTTTTACTAAAAAGTGTAAAGTATATCTTTTGTAGGTATTCTTTAGAGCATGTTATTATTAAAGAAATATATTACCTCACAGTTGAGATTTTGCATATATTCTTTATGCCCAGTTGGACAACTTCTGACATAAGAAAACTGTCAGTGGCGGGGCGTTTCTTTGTGGGACCCCTTCAAACTTTTAAGGGCGCCCGACAATGAAATTTTCGAAAAAAAAATGTCGGTTACCACTTGATTTTAAATATTCTCATTAAACGATCCTGAAAAATCCGCTGTTTCGTAAGTTATTTTGGCCTGAAAACATTTACTTTACAAATTGATTGCCAAAGGAATAGAAAAATAAACCTAAATAATTAGGCATTGCTATGTTATTTAAATCCTGAGTATATAGCTTATTAAAATATTGAGATTTTCAATGAAAACCAGGTAGGTACTTTGAGGACAATATAAAAATATATTTAAAATCAATATATTATTCAAATTTGTTTTATTAAATGTTTTTGTAAATTTATCAATCCACAAGCTATGTACATAAAGTCATCCACGTAAGGAACAAGCTTTGTATTTACACTTAAACGAGATTTTAACAACTTAAATTCACGAACTCTCCTTATGACTCGTTCGATATGAATTCTTAAACTGGCAATTCTTTCCATAACTTCAGACTTACTTAGTTTTTCTCCAGATTGTACACTTGGGGGTTTCACCAATATACAGTTTTTAGACGCTAACAAATTTTCAATGTGTTTAAATCCTCTGTCCGCCATAATTACACAACCATCGGTAAGTTTTTCTAAAAACCCTGATTTTTCAACGATAAGAACATCTGATGCTCTTCCTCCAAACCCTTCCGAAATAAAATTAATCACGCCATCTGGTGTACTTTATTGTAATGGATTTCTTGTACTCCGACCAGGTTAATGCCTGTTGCATCCGATGGTTTTTGTATTTCGATTTCCAGAAAATCAATTATATATTGAACTTCACTATACCTTGCTCGAAATGCCATTGGTAAAAGTTCCTTTACTTTTTCTTTTGGAGTAATGATTACCAGCTCTTTCAGTAACAAGCTTACGGCCATAAACAGACATAGAAAATTTCTTGCTAACTGTACTCTCCAACAAACCATAGGCGTTCCCTAGTTCTGTGAACGATTGGCCTAGTCGAATTTTTTGTAGAACCAAGCAAATGTTTACTCGGCTTAGATTTGTTCGTTTCTCCAATAAATCTAAAATATACTGACAATTCTAAGGTACGCCTATATAAAGTTGTAATTTTTTTTTAATTAAATTCATTGTATGTGTTATGGCTATATTTTTTAAATTTTCTTTGCATTCTTCTTCATCAGTTGATGACAAGACAATTTCTCTCCACAGGTTTGATTGGACTTAAGACTTGATTATTTGTGCCAGAACAGTAAAAGTAGGTGGTTCAGTGGTTGACCGGAATATTGAAGTTACAGGTAGATTTGTTTGAACACATTTGCTGGGCACGGTAGGTTTTACGTTAACCCCAAAATCTTGTTTTACTACTTTATCGTAGTGTTCAAGAATGCAGCTGCTGCTCTCCTAACACAACTGATACATCTAAGGTAAAAATTTCAAAAGAATATTTAAAAAAATTTGCTTGGACAATTACATTTTATTGTAATTTATTTCCCTTTCTGAGAAGGGTAAATAGAGACATAGTCGTCGTTGCCAGAGGTTACCGAGATGAGATGAATTTAAATTGCGGAATTCCTCCATTTCTTCCCAGAGGACAAAGGCAATTTACGACTGAAGGGGCAAATAAGGCAAGATCAATCTTAAAGACCAGATGGATTGTAGAAGCTAGGCATGATCACTTGAAGAGACTGAAAGGGACAAGTCAATTTGCGATTAAGACACGGCCATTGGCAAAATATTGATTATAGCAATATTGACTGGTTTCCACAATTAACATTAGACTATTAGACTATTTGAGAACAACTTTCGGCGTCTTTCAAGTTAACTTAAGTCCATCGTATATTTAAGATACAATGGACTAAATGAATTTATACTAGAAACACGAATATTTGATAGCAATCTAATCCGTACAAGGGGTCGTTTCTAGATTCAATCGAGGTGTAAAACATACTATATTTATGGAAGTAGATTTAGCACAAGATGACCCAATCACAGGCACATACTGCACGAGCAAGGCTAGTGCTAGAACATTGGGAACGTGTGCACGTGTCGCAAGTATTTTGCGGTACCTCGGATTTGCGGGACATGAAGAACAAATTCGGTATCCGACGAATGCGTTCTTCTTATATCTGTTTTGAATGCCGCTCAAAGGCCTATAATTGTTAATGAAATAATTTAAAAATCTTTTCGTTTGTTATATTTTCAATCCATAATATATTTTATTTGTTTAAAATAAATACTTGGTTCTTGACTCTTACCTATTAATTTAGTCATAATTTCGGTTTTATTTTATTTTATAATGTTTATAAATTGAATTTTGATCCAACCTGTATATTGAGGAATTCAAGATACATATCATTTATGTAATAATGGGTGAAAGCAATCTCAAAATACCACTAACAAATAGGTAGGATAAAGTGGATGAAATTATTAAATTTTGATTCAACATATACAGGGTGAGTCACATCTAAAGGCAGAGCCGAAAACACAAGGTAGAATTCCCTAAAATAAGCACATATGCTTAATAAACATTAGCTTAAAAATGCTTGGTTCTCCATATACAGAGTGTTGAAACTTTTCCAAATATTTTTTAATTTTTTTCTAGCCCGTTCAGGAATTATTTTATACATATTATGGGTTGTCATTTTGTGCAATAATTTGGCCCTGTTCAGATGAGCAGCGGCGTAGATACAAATAATTGTATTTTAAATGCCAGCATAATCACCTTGACACTAGTTTAAAAAATCCGACATTACGAAGAAACTGTACCAGAAATAAAAAAATACCAAGAGACACTTTTTGTTCCAAATTAAATGGGCTATCCAAAAAAGGCATTTTTGGTTTTGCACAGGGACGTACTACTTTTTTTCTACAATTATTTACAGTAACTATTTGTACCTACGCCGCTGGTGATCGGAACCGGGTCAAATTATTCCACAAAATGGCAACCGTCCAGTGTATAATGTGTACCAAATTTGGTTGGAATTCCTAAATGGGATCGAAAGAAATTAAAAAAATATGTTATTTTTGGAAAATTTTCAACACGCTGTATATGGAGAACCAAGCATTTTTGGGCTAATGTTTATTAAGCATATGTGCTTATTTTAGCGAGTTCTACCTTGTGTTTTCGGCTCTGCCTTTAGATGTGACTCACCCTGTATAAAACGTAGTACTTATTATAATTATTACTTAAATATCAATGCAGGGGTTATATCTGATATTAAATTGTACACTCCCAGCAACTTTGAGACAAAAATAGGCTCAATCGCCCAGTAAACGAACAGTACCTAGTGAATGAACACTACGCAACATTTTAATGAAAAATAAGGATATCTTTGTTGAGAGAGTACTACTATCACTTTCTAACGTTTTAAGCGCATGCGCCCTAAACAGTTCATTTATTGGCTTGTTATAATACCATTTCGTTGGTCAGCAGCAACAAGTGGAAGTGAGCATTGCTAACAATTGACGCAAAGGACGCCATTTTTCCCGGCAGTTTTAAGTATTTTATCTTAAAAAGTATTGAAATTAGTTGTATAAAACTGATATTTTTTGCATTACGGGCTAACGTTTACGTCAGAAATTCAATGAATGAACGGGGGTTCACTCGCGGGATTTATCATGCAAGTTTAAATATATGCCAAAACCAACCTTAAAAGTATCCTACATTAGTACAAATTAGCTACATTCACTAAATTCTGACGTGTTTAACCGCTAGCCAGTAAACGAACACCGTTTATTCACTGGAGTTCATTCACTGGAACGTAATTAATTTCCAGATGAGTTCGAAGTACCTACGTACGCTTTAAATATACAGAAAACTATTTATCCACTAAAATGTTGGAGAAATAAGTTTAAATAAAGCATCTTTACAATATGGAATACCAAAGTCCACGTTACACAATTAACAAAAAAGGTCCCTCTCGAGAGAAAAATGGGTCCTCCCGACCATATTAACTACCGAAGAGGAACAGAGGGTTACGAACTGGATTCTGGCTAAAGCCAAACTAGGTTTTCCCATGCATCCTGAGGAAGTTAAAACCTCTGTTCAAAAAGTTTTAAATAAATTCGTGGATGATAAGCCGGGAGAAAATTGGTTGCAATTATTGATTCTGCGAATCTAAGCGGAATACGGAGATAATTTAAAAAAGCAGAGCTTCAATAACCGAAGTGGCAATTCGAAAATGGTTTGAGGATCTACGAGAGTTTTTAAAAACCGCGAATATAGCCGTCCTCCTTTTACAGTTTTAAGTGATCTCAAATCGATTCCGAATCACTTTGAGATCACATTAGCTAACATCGAGTGTTCCTTTTACAAATGTTCAGTTGATTATGAAGTGATCAGTTTACGCAGCAAATCGATTTTTATGTAATTTGTGTTTGTTTTGAGTATTTCTGGGCTTAAGGTGGTGACAAATATTGAAAAATTCATTCAAGGGTTAGATTATAGATAACTGTTCCATTTACCAATAAAAAAATCATGTCACTGTCAGATCACTTCATGTTCATTTCACTTCAAAATCACTTGTGCAAAAAGTCAAAAGGAGGACAACTTATGTTGGAAATGATGAATAATCCTTCATGCATATTCAACGCCGATGAGACAGGGGTTAAAACATCAATGAAATCAGGTCTGGTTCTGCCCCCTGCAAGAAAAAACTTTACGAGCCTGTATGAAATTGCACCAGGGCATGAAAAAGTATCCATTACTATCCTTTGCAATTATGCCGCAAGTGGAACAATAGTTCCGCCGATTATCGTTTTCCCCTACAAACGAATACCCAGGGAACTAACTCTTTCTGTGCCAGAAGTATGGTCAATTGGACGATCTGACTCCGGTTGGATGACTGTGCAATATTTTTTGAGTATATAGCCAACGTCTTTTACCCTTGGCTTATTAAAAAGGGCACTAAATTTCCGGTAATCTTGTTCATTGATGGACACAAATCCCATTATAACTTAGAACTCTATGAGTTCTGCGTGGAAAAGCAAATCCTTCTGTATTGTCTGTATCCAAACGCGACACATACAGGGTGTAACTAAACTGATGGTCAAAAATGAAACCACGTATTCTTGGAGTCAAAATAAGGGCACTTCTTCATATATCTCTTTTCTCCTACGGGCCATAGTTTTTTTTATACAGAGCGTAGATGTTTGGAGAAAAATACACATATTTCTTAGTATTTCTAGAAGTATACGAGATATTTTCTTCAAACTTGGCGTGTCACATGAGCAGATGAGCCGTCAAACTTAAGGTTGACATGAAGCTTCTGAGGCTCCCAGTTGCGGAGATACAGGGTGTTAGTAAAATTAATTAGTTCAGAAAAATATTAATACCCTGTATAATCGCATTTTTTAAATTTGTTTTGAGTGGTGAATAGAATGGTTAACAAAAAGTATCTCTTAGTATTTTTTCATATTGGCAGCCGTTTCTTAATTATTTTTAAAGAACGGCAACGCTGCAATGAACAATAGTCACTTTAAGAATAAATCTAGCAATCTGTGGATGTCAATTAAACTTTATTTAACTAAATACGAAAGCAAAAACAATAATAAAAGAAACGTATTGCTATTAGAAAATTAAATTATTAAATGTTCGAAATGACCGCCGTCTCTTTCAATACGCGCAACTATGCGTTTCCGCATGTTTATTATTGCCATTCGCAAGTCCATAGCAAAAGTGCGTATCAGTCAATTCTTCAAATGAAAACATAATTTTCCAAAATATTGATACTAAGGTGCAAAGGTGGCAGCCAAATGATTCAAATAATGCCAAGTTTAATTGACATCCACAGATTGTTAGATTTATTCTTAAAATGACTTTTTTATTGCAGCATTTCCGTTCTTTGAAAATAATTAAAAAACGGCTGAGAATATGAAAAAATACTAAGAGATACTTTTTGTTAACCATTGAATTTACCAATCAAAACAAATTTAAAAAATGCGATTATACAGGGTATTCATATTTTTCTGAACTAATTAATTTTAATAACACCCTGTATCTCCGCAACTGGGGGCCTCACAAGCTTCATATTAACCTTAAATTTGACAACTCATCCGCTCATGTAACACGCCAAGTTTGAAGAAAATATCTCGTATACTTCTAGAGATACTAAGAAATATGTGTATTTTTCTCTAAATTTCTACGCTCTGTATAAAAAAAAACTATGGCCCGTAGGAGAAAAAAATATATGAAGAAGTGCCCTTATTTTGACTCCAAGAATACGTGGTTTCATTTTTGACCATCAGTTTAGTTACACCCTGTATATTACAGCCTCGAGATGTAGCTATCTTTAGGCCATTGAAAGTGGAATGGAAAATAGTTTGTCGCGCCCATAGGCAAAAAACGGCTGCCTCAATAACACGCCATAATTTTTGCGGACTATTTAAAGAATCATTTGAACGGGCCTGTAAACCGCCTACCATTATCAGTGGATTCAAAGTTTGTGGGTTATGTCCGTTGGATGCGGAAGCTGTCAATTACTCTAAATGCATATCTACCCGAAGGAACGAAATTTTCCAAGCACCACCTGTACATGCATTATCTCCTGAAGACTACAAATCAAGCTTGACGTTGACGTTGACAAAAAGTGAAAACGCACCACACCAGGAAACTACGAGTATTAAAAAGCACATAAATATTATATCCAATGTTATTGTTAACCAGGCAAATAACACACACCTCGAAAATTTATGGGGTGAACACCTTCGTTGGCCAGAACAAGGTGTTTCTTCAAAGAAGCGTGGTTCACATGACCAAATGCCTTTTGCAATAACTTCTGAAAAAAATTGATAGAATACCACAAAGAGCAGGAAAGAAAGAAGTCCGAAAAGGAAAATGATATAAAGAGACGAAAAATGGAAAGGGGGTTAAAGAAACAGGCTATCAACAAAACCAAAGAGTCTGAGAAGAAAGACAAAATTACAGAAATTGTTTCAGAAAGTCGGCCTTCAGATCAAGAGAATAGTGCAGATTCCCAAGGTAGTGTAGTAGTAAATACCTAGAATCAATTAATATTTTGTAATGTTTTTTTTTGGTAATATTTGGTAATGTTTTTGATTGCAGGTAGTGAAACGAAAGTAGAAAATTCTGGTGATGGCAATACAAAATTGAGAAACATACAAAGTAGAAAGAGGAAACGTGGAACACAGAAGAAAGAACCAACAAAAAAGGAAAAACGAGAGTCGATATCAGAAATTCCAATGGCTTCAAAGGATAATCAGTATGTGAATGTTGAAACAGAAATGGGAATATCCAGTACAATAGCTTTCTAAAAAAGTTACTTAAATTGATTCACTAATTTTTAGATTTTGCGCTTGGAGATTACGTTCTAGTTCTGTGCCATAGTAATAAATATCCAGGAGTAATCAAAGATGTCGATAGGGAAAACAAAAAATTCGAAATTAGGGTCATGAAGAAAACCAATGAAAATAATTGGGTATGGCCTAAGCCAATTGATCGAATTTGGTATAAGAAGAAACACGTTTTAAAGAATATACCTGAGCCAAAATATGATACCAATTTGAAGGTTTATAAATTCAATGAGTAATACTTACCTAGGTACCGACCAGTAGCGGTTTGTAACTGGTTTATACTTAAACTATAATAATGTGCATTAACTGGAGTTTGTTTATTTGTTGGTATTACCTATTCATTCACTAGGTTTTTGGAGACATTTTTAATTATTCGTAGAAATATGAAAAACCTTTTTCAGTAGGATGTATTTTTAGAGCACTTAACCAAGTTAAACAACCAAATAAGGTTTTACTGCAGTTTTTAACCCTTTGCGCAATTATTGTTCCAGCTGGTTAATAGTGTGAATATACAGATCAGCGTAGGTGCTAGTACCCCACAAACAGATAAATGTGGAAAACACAAGAACAGAGCGAATAAGATTAGTGACAACGAACTTGAAAACGTTAAGACGCACATTAAGTCCATCCCTAAATATACAAGTCACTACAGTAGACAAAAAATCCTAATAAGGTATACATAGATCATGACTTATCCATTTCTGCTCTCTATCACGACTACTACGTTGATGGTGTAATGGTAAAGGTTTATATCCCGAAAAAGAAAGCTACTACAGAAACGTATTTTGCAAGGAATTTAACATTGTATTTAAAATACCCAAAACGGACACGTGTAAAATCTGTGACTTTCTCAATATAAAGATTAAAAATGCTATGAGTAAAGGAGAATCAGCCGACACCTTAAAGACTCAACTTGAACTACATCATCGTAAAGCAGAAGCATTACAAAAAAGTCTTAAAGACACAGGTACATCACATACCAAATTTCAGAATTTTATCTTTGTTCGTTCTGGAAATATTTATAGAATCCCGTTTGTGAAACTGCCCCTTACGAGGGCTCTAGCCCCATGAGGGGGCATTTTTCAGGCCATGTTTATAGGAACTTTTTTCATTTTTTAGGTCGTAGAACACGCTGGTAAATTATGGCAGGCTAATTTCGGGACACCCTCTATAACCTAGGTATACATGACTGTATTGATGATACAAGGTACATGTTCATACATAATATACATGTGGCCGGAAAACTTGGCAAAGCGTGGTAGTGAGGAGATAGCAAGCATATTATATAAACATTTTAAGAAAAATCATAATGAATATAGGAAGCTCGTGGTATATAGTGATAATTGTGCCGGACAGAATAAAAATTGGACTGTAGTATGCTTATGGCAACAACTAGTTAAAGAAAACATTTTTGAGACCATAGAGCACAGATTCCTAGAAGTCGGACACACACATTTTCCATCTATAGAAAAGTATAAACGCTATTATTTAAAACAAGTATATATACAGTGTCCTCCAAAAAGTTCGCACCATATTAGGGGGGAAATTTTTAATTAACGTTTTATTTTGAATTTTAATTATGGAATTACCTTTTGCTTTAAAAACTATGAAAAATGACCCACTCAAACGTGGTCATGTGACTTTCGTTATCTGTCAAAAATGACATTTAAAAAAATATATCGCCAAAAATGGGTTTAGTTGTTAAAATATCAAAAAGTTTTACTTGAAAAAGTTGTTTGTTTTTAAATTTTACGTCAGTGTACCAAATTTGAACGCTTTACTAAAATATTTAGTTTTTTGCCAATTTTTAATATTTATGAAATTTCTGAAAATTTAAAAAACTCGAAACTTTCCTAAGAACTCTTTAATATCACTAGCTTTATCATTCTATTAAATTTTTATTACTAATTACCAATAAGAATAGGTATTTTTCAAAAGAAAATTATATTTACGCTTTAAAATTCTGTTGTTTGTTGCAAAGTTGATGTACCGTCTAGCATTTGGGGTATAAATTTAGCTACATTACGTTTCCCTGTTCTAAATTGATACCAAAATAATAATAAATTAAAATATCATCAAACTATTTTACGTATCTAAGCAAAATTCTTGACTTGTATGGAACAAATAATTATTACCTTTTAATTTCACATTAATCGATATTGATGAGTAGGCCATGGAGAGAATAGAAGCAATTGTTTTTATTTGATAACTGTCAAATAAAAACAACTGTCAAATAAAAACAATTGCTTCTATTCTCTCCATGGCCTACTCATCAATATCGATTAATGTGAAATTAAATTTAAAGGCCATAATTATTTGTTCCATAAAAGTCAAGAATTTTGCTTAGATACGTAAAATAGTTTGATAATATTTTAATTTATTATTTTGGCATGAATTTAGAACTGGGAAACGAATTTTAACTAAATTTATACCACAAATGCTAGACGGTACATCAACTTTGCAACAAACATAACAGAATTGTAAAGCGTAAATATCAATTTCTTTTGAAAAATACCTATTCTTATCGGTAATTAGTAATACAAAATTAATAGAATGATAAAGCTAGTGATATAAAATAGTTTTTACGAAGTTTTGAGTTTTTAAACTTTTCAGAAATTTCATAAATATTAAAAATTGGCAAAAAACTAAATATTTTAGTAGAGCGTTCAAATTTGGTACACTTACGTAAAATTGAGAAACAAACAACTTTTTCAAGTAAAACTTTTTGATATTTTAACAACTAAACCCATTTTTGGCGATATATTTTTTTTAAATGTCATTTTTGACAGATAACGAAAGTCACATGACCACGTTTGAGTGGGTCATTGTTCATATTTTTTAGAGCAAAAGGTAACCCCAAAATTAAATTTCAAAATAAAACGTTAATTAAAAATTTTCACCCTATGGTGAGAACTTTTTGGAGTACACTGTAGCCTGTTGACTGGTATCAAGCTGTTTTAAAAGCGAAAAGGAAAAACCCCAATCCAATGAAATCGTTCGCAAGCGATTTCTTCCGCTTGGTAACCTTAAACGCACACACTGTTAGAGTACAACTATCCTAGAAACGAATATCAATCTCGCTAGCAACCTATTTCATAGGCTGAAGTTATTTTCCACGACACATTTTAAATTATCAACATGCAACAATTAAATCCATTAGCATGAAGAATAATGCAGCTCAACCACGGGGTAGGTAACGAATGAGTCTATCTAAAGAATCTGAAGCTCATACTGCAAGTCGGAGGTTACCATCAATAAAAGGGTTGGAATTTTAACTAAAATTTATAACACTTCACCGCAAGCATTTAAGTGGTGGTCGCCGAAACGAGGAACAAATATTAATCGCGCTGATAAAACCGTAACAGATTGAGGCATGCGCCCGGTAAGCTAGTTCGGCAGCTTTATAAGCATTCTTGTTGAAATTGCGAACAAATTCGCCGTTAAGCCAGACCGAAGCATTGCCGCCGATCTTATCTGCGGTTATTATTTATTTTAAAAATGGAGTTTTTCTCGTTTGCACAAAGTTTGGTAGTTCGCTTAAAATTCGATTTAAAAAAGATTCTACAATCTTCCCAGATTAGATTTACAGCATTCAAGAACTTATTACTTTTTAGCCCCCAGACAAAATATAAACAAATTATAACAAATATTTGTGGCGATCTATGGGTTAATCCCGTTGCCAGTGGAGGTTCTTCTTACACGTCACGCACGTTACGTGTCCCATTGTTCAAAATTATTACGTCAATACACAACAATAAACTTTTTGTACTTAAAACAACACGTTTGCACTCATTTCGCACTTGACAGGAAACAATATACCATGTGCACATGTGCATCACACAGTCAAGTCCAAGCATATCACCATTGACTGGCGTATTAATAAAGACTGCTCACGGCTGTCATGTTTGACACTTCTGTGGCTCACCATGCGCTTCCCGGTGACAAAATACAATGCAAAATACATTGTTGACCATAAGCGCCATCTACTTTTCAGAATATGAAGCTACAGCCGTGAGAAGTCTTATTAATACGTCAGTCAACGGTATCAAACAGTTGACCGCGCTTCCGCGGCGTTGCCGGATAGGTGAATCGTCTGGGAAAATCAACAAGGCATTTTTAGCGAGATACGATTTTTAAAAATGTTATGATGGTTAACATACCATTCCGTTTTGGCGAGCAGTGGTGACATGACATCATTACTCAATATCACGTTTTATAACGATTAACAGAGGTCTCGACGTTGTTTGAAGATGATTGACTGCTGTCCGAGTGTTGTTTTGTGGTATTTATCAAAATTTATATTCTATGTTTACCGATTTCGGAACATTTATCGCCATAATAATTTAACTGTTGTTTTTCAAAAATCAAAATGGACATGATAACTAGTATAACATTAATTTGTGTTCACGTTTTCGCGTTTTCCGCCATAATTATAATAATAATGGTCTGTTTCGCACTTTTGGCAATCATAAGAAAAGGATTACGAAATTATTATGAGTGAAGAAAAACAAAATGACTTATAAACTATAAAGGCGAAGAAAAACTAAGTTGTTGATATTAAAACATCTAATATTTTATTAAATGGTGGGTAGTTTCTTTGTATAATTATTTCATTATCGTATCGTTATTATACAGATCAAGAAAAAGCCAATTTATACTGTAAACACATATTTTAGAATGAACATAATATAACAGAACATACAATAAGAAATATAGCAGACCTAGACAAAGATGACATAGACAGAACGGCCAGTACGGCAAGCACCTGCACAACAGAAAATAATCAAATTCAAAAAGTTTGGGCCACCAAAATGGTAACACAATTTGATAAAGAGGCTGCAGAATTGTTTTTGAATTTCCGTGAATAATTCAAAGCTGAATTCGATGAAAAAAAACTCAAAAATTATGTTGTGGGGGCAAGTTTCCGGTGTATTATATAAAAAACTTTTTTGTTGGAGATGGACGTGAAGGGGCAATAACGTGTAAAATTTAGCTACATGCAGAATATTTATACAGTGTCTGCCAGAAAGTTGGATACAAAGGGGAATTTTCTTTATTTGAAGTTTCTCAAAAAAAAAATTATTCTTGATAAAAGTTGGTGCTTGTGCTTAAACTCAAAATCCACCTGCAAAAATTTTGAAATTTCGATTCGTATACAGGGTAGGTTGAAAAATATGAAAATTCCTAAAGAGTAAAGTACCCTTATTTTTAGAACTACATTAGAGTGGCACTAACTTTGCAGAACTTTCACTTATTAAGTGTTTTTAAGATGCTAGTTAAATGTAAACAAAAATCATTGGTATCGTACTGTCATGCTCGAAGATGTGCCTCAAAATACATATCTAACATTATGTATTATACAGCGTGATGAGTAAAAAATGCGCAAGTGAAAATCTATATTTTTTTAATAACTTAAAGTTCTTTGTAAATTTAATTATTTTTTAATACGATGGACGATAGATAAGACTCGTTGAAAAGGGACATGAAAACTATTTTGGCTTATTTGGTTTGACAGAGACGGACTAGCTGTAGCACAATAATGTCAATTTTTTAAAGGCACATTTTTAGATAGCTTGAACCATAAACTAACAAAAGACACTCTTGGTTGATGCCGATAAAATGAACTGTTTACGAGAAAAAAATATTTTTGTTTGATACGAGTTTTAATACATAATTTTGTATGTCGGTTCAACATGAGCTCTTGTTATGCATTCCCTAGCTCTACGAATTGAAGATTTTTAAATCGGTACATGTCAAAAAGCAACCATAACAACAAGAAACAAATGTAAATAAAAGTTAATTTTTTCATAAAGAATGTAAATTTCATCGGTTTAGGTATCTTTACGAATGCAATAAAAACAAAAATATCTAGTTTTTTCTCGAAAACAGTTCGTTTTATCGATATCAACCACGAGTGTCTCTTTTTAGTTTAAGGTTCAAGCCATCTAAAAATATTATTTTTGTGCCGTTATCGTAAAGGGTGTAAAAAAAAGACATTATTGCGCTACAGCTAGTCCGTCCCTGGCAAACCAAATATGTCTTATGTATCGTCCGTCGTATTATAAAATAATTAAATTACACAAAGTATTTTAAAAGTTATTTAAAAAAATCGATTTTCAGGGGCGGGTGGGCCCTCTGGGGAAAATTTTTATAGGAACTTTTAATTTAATGTCAACTGTATAAATCCGAGAGATTCTTCCCACTCGTGATTATTCAAATAACAAAAGTTATGAAGCCCACATGAAGCTGTGGTAATTTCTGTTGCCTTTGATATAATATAGTATATAATAACCAAAACATATCTCAATAACCACTCGATAAGTACATAATTTAAAATTGTGTCTAAGGTTCTGTTAGTGGCATATGTTCTAGTTGCCTGTATGGAGTAATTAGCAAAGTTCGAAGAGGGAATGCTCGCTCCATCGCCAATGATATGATGTTCTTCCGAAAGAAAATACCTATTCGTGCCATGTCGTTCGATTTTTTCCACTCGTATACACTGGAAATTGGAAAATACCCAAGAGAACACTTTTTTTGATGTACAGAGATTGCCATTAAATTTATGGAATGTGCCATATACCTACCTACGTAACTTATCATGTTGGGCAATAGGTACTTTTATATTTATGTGGCAACCATCTACTGCCATAAGAATTGTAATAAACTTAAGCTATTATTTTAAATGATTCTTACTTGGGTAATGTGTAAATCTATTTACAATCTATAATCTATTTGCTTTTGGCCAAAATATATATTTCTTTTTCAACCCACAACAATATATAACAAATTATTTATTATTTTCATAAATTATTTATTATTTTCATAACAGTAGGGGCGACACTGAATCGGTCACCCATAGAAAGTATCTTGGTGAGAGATGGACAATAAAAGTCCTTTGTCCGGGGGCCACTGGAATATTTCCATCCGTATACTTTTTTTCAATAATTTTGGAGGTGTCACCTCGTATAAAAAGACGTAGTATCCTTTCGAATATAGTCTATTTTTATTATTCAAATAAAAGTGCGACATAATTTATCGTATTTCTCCTGAACGTAGCAATCCCGTCAAATTTGTCTAATTATACTCGTATATTGTCTGAGGTTTTTGTCAATAAAGCATAGGTTCTTGTACCCGCAGTCTGTATTTATAAATCAAAGAGAATATTTTTGTGACAATTTTATTCATCTTGGTAAAGGAAAAAACCAATTCCGAAAGCTTGATAAATGTCTTCGTGATTAGTCCACATGTGACTACGTTATTACTTTCCTTTATAAAATTTGTTAATTTACTCACCTTGTTTGCTGATTAAACCAAGGATCTTGATCACCAATACTCAATGCTAGTAAGTTTTTCTATCAATAAATATAAGATCAACACTACGTTATCCCTAAGCAATAAAGAAAACGTGTTCTGTCTTCTAAAACATGTCTATAGCATTTTTAGGAACCGCCGGGGCTTAAAAACAATTTCGGGCGAGATACATCATTGCATCGTTTACGTTGGCCGGCGGCATTCCCTCTAAGCTCAAATTTGATTACTGTTGAGAATGAGGCCTGAGTTAAGTCCCACATGTTAAGCCGAGACCCGGTCGGCGTAAGATCGGAGTCGACCCTTGTTTTTATGGGAAATAACTATGTGCACCTGAGGAATTTAAATCGGAGGAGGCCTGGGCCGAAACAGTAGCAAAGCAAAGGTGACACATCGCCCGTCGAAGCGGAAGATCTGATGCGGGCCTTACCGACATCGGTGCGTCCCGCTGTGAAGTTAACAGGGCCGTAGTATTAATTTTAGGCGTTCAAAAAATCAATAGTTGGAAATGGGCCCATTTCTATTTATACAATATCGAATAGGTGTTACATTATAATATACCGTTCTGGGCCTAAAGATGATAACATAAAATGATAAGTACCTCCTGTCCTCTATTACTTTACAAAGTAAATACTAAAAGACATAACTACAATCAATTTTTTGTTGTGGTCATTCTGAAAGATACCTTAATTTATGTCTGTCAATTTAAAAAAAAAGTAGCTTTATTTATTGAGTTACCCCACCTGTGAAAAATGCGGGTCTAGTAGTTGACGACTATTTTCGATCTGCTTCCCCTGTGCAAACTACCACAGTAAAAAATAGGCTACATTTTTTGTGATCTCACAATATGTGGCGGATGATACCTGTCGCGAAATTTTCAATAAATTAAATCTTCAATATTTACTGCGGTCCATGAAACTTTTTGAGAAGATAATAATTTTGCATGGTGCATATAATACAAACTGGAAAAACGACAAGAACAAGAAATCATTTTGAAACTGTGTGTAACAAAAACATTGATTGAACAATATAAAAAAATTCTTGTGAGTACGGACCTTGTTCTTTCCTAACGCTAAAGTGCACATCTTAAACGAGTTCTTGTTACCCTTCGTATTAATTTTTGTATAAGAATACTTTTAAGATTTTATTAAAATTCATGTCATTCGATTTAACTCCTTTGGATTTTTAAACTTAATCAGATTAAAACTGAATTTCAGAAAATTATAAATTTGCCCAATTGCTTTGACATTATTATATTATGAATATTAAATAATTCATCTTGCCATGAATGTTGGGGTAAACGCCTAGCTAGGGGTCTTGGGGCCCCGGTGCAGAATCCTTCATGGAGGCCCTCCCTCCTGTAGTCCAGTAAAGATATAATTTTTCAAATGAAAAAAATGCGGGAAAGTGTTTTTTTAAGGTTATTCAGGGACTGTTTCCTGAGTATCCAAACTAAAGATCACACTTGGACCCTCATTATAGAGCTCGCAATCGGGATAGTTTCTTACTTATTTTTAACAAAGAAAAAACATTGATAAAAGTTGTAGATAAAAAAGTTATCTACAACCTTGCTTTGTAGAGTTCTTTTATAACTTTATTATTTCACAAGAAATAAACGTTATTGGAAAATTAAGGAAAATTGTTGGGAATTAAGTTTCCTATAGATACAGCTTTTGTTAACATATTTGTTTGTTAAAAAATAAACACGAAAAATCGTTCAGAATGCAAAGAACCGTTTTTTAAAAATTTTTATTAGTACAAAAATATGTTTTACATCACGAGAGCAGTATCTGACTGACACAAAAATGGATACAAAGAGAATTTATAAACTCGGTGTAGCTTGCCGGGGTGCTGAGCCATTCAGCGTTTTTCTTGCAAGCTTCTTAGAAAGTGGTGAGGTAATTCCTCCCCTCGAAGATTCAGCAAACGAGGGTGCGAGGAAGCTGAACGTCTTCACACTTGGGCTGAGGTTTTTTCGAACATCTTGTAGAAATCTTCTTGTAGACAACAAAACTTATTAAGCAAATAACCAATAAGTATATACAGATCGTCCAAAGACTTGGTATATGGAAAGATTGTCCAAATGACAATGAAGGGCTGTTTTCGATTATCTTATTCTTTATCTGGTATAATTCATCAAGTTTAATATTTTCTAAATGAAGGCTAACATTTTCGATTTTTGTGTTGCTGATTCTTATGTCCAAATCAGGAAACAAGATAGTTTCGCTTGAATGGTGTATTTCATTTGTTATTGTTTGCTTTGTGTTGGAAATTTTGCATCCCACGGGGATTTCGATTAAATGTGTACCAAGTAGACTCACTGCTTCTTCTTGGTTAAAGCATTTTAATTTTAATTGTCCTTTAGTCGGGAATAGACATATCCATTTATTTGTGTTTTGAATTGGTTGAATTGAGGTTTCCATTACGTGTATTTTGGTTTGGCGACAATTGGAGGCATTTTTCATATCGATAATTTTAATTTCGAAAGCTGATTTTTCGTTGTTGTTCTGCAGGTCCAAGTTGTGACAGAAAAATTGTTTTGGGGAGACTTGTTTGCAAGATTCGCTCATAAATGCAAAATACAATTCATTTTTTACTAAATATTTGTTTTGAGAGATAATTGCCTTAAACTGACCCATTGAGTATACGGGAATGGAGTAAAGGTGGTAATAGTCAACTTCAAAAGGGTGAATCAACGGGACATGTAGGATATAAGAAATTCTAAAATTTTTTATATATGATTCAATTTTTACAACGCTTTCAAAAAGAGGAATATTTTGTAAGGTTAATTCAAACGGAAAATATTTCTTTACAGATGTTTCTAATTTTGTTAATTCAAGGAAAAAGTCATTTGCTTTTATTATGCTAGGGTGCATAATTTGAAGTTTGGTAAATACCAGAGAATTTTCAATGTCCTGTAGAATCGAATTTATAATTTCGTACATCGTGCTAATTTGGATAAGGGCGTCTTTAAGAACTAAAGAGCATTCCATAGCACTGAGAGAATTTTTGAGAACCATAAAAACTTTTTAAATTTTTCTTCCAAAATATTTTCATTGTGGCTTATTTGTGTAATGGTAGAATTGAACTTATCTATTAAGGAAATAGATAGCGAATTCTGTGTTTTAATACTCCTTTCTAGCTTGTTTTCGTTATTTTGAAGTTCTTCTATTAGTTTATCATAGCGTTCTGCGTCTGTCGAATCTAAATTTCCGGTTATTGATTTAAATATTGATCCTAGGCCATTGATTAAACCTCTTTTTTCTCTTTTGTAAGAATTTGGAATAATTGCTGTCAATTTAGTATTTATTTCATTTTCAAGAAATGTTAATATTTTTAAATGAGTTGCTAACTCGATTGGGTAGGTTTCGCTTGTATCAATAAAATTTTGTGTTAGCGTTTGCGAATGTTTACGCAGTTTGTTAAATTCTGTCACTACCGAACTTAAGTCATAGTAATGAATTAATTTGTGGGTTTCTCTAGCAATTTTATAATTTTAGCTGGATTGTTTATATGTATTTTTTCTTGTGAATCAGTAGAAACAGTTTTCATATTTCTATCTACGGTTTGTATTTTAGTTGATTTATTAAATTTATTTGCATTCTTTTGCCTAATATGTTTTTTAGTATAAACCCTTTCTTGAGGTTGGAATAATTCTGGGTTATCACGATTTTGATTAATTTTGTCTATAAGTCTTTCTTTATTTCGCATTAAATTGGAATTTATTTTGGAATAGAGACCTTTTGAGCGTTCTTTATGATCGTTAATATAATCATTTAATACAATTTTATCAATTTCTTGATTAAATGGATTATCTTCGCTAATGTGACCATTAATAACATCTATTGGTTTTAATTTTGTTGTAGAGTGGATACTGTGGTTGTATGCCAAAATTGCATAAATTATTTTCATTTTTATTGGAGTTTTTTGGAAACCTTTTGTATTTAATAAGCGAATGTGTTCTATAAGAGTGGAATGGAATCTTTCTATAATTCCGTTAGATTGAGGGTGATTAGGTGAACAAAAGTGTATATTGATTTTATGGAGTTTTAATAGCTCTAAAACAACTGAATTCTTAAATTCGGTTCCGTTGTCACAAATTATTTGTTTAGGGATACCGTGATGGGAGAAAAACTGAATTAAATTATCAACTATTTCGGTTCCTGCTAATGAATTTAAATGATAGGCTTGTGCGTATTTCGAAAAACTATCTACAATCGTCAAAAATTTTGATTTTTCGAATGTAAAAGTATCTAGATGAACTATTTCGAAAGGTTTGCTTGCTGTAGGGGTGACGTTCATTTTGATTCTTATTGGATTTCTCTCGTATTTGCTTTGTTGGCAGATTTCACAATCGTTTATAAAGGTTTGTACAGAATTTTTTATGTAAGGCCAATAATATTTATTCTTTACTCGTTCAACGGTTTCGTCTATGCCGCGATGATTAGACTTTCCTTCGTGGTAATTTTTTATTATGTCCTCGATATCATTTTTGTTAGTAACGTCTATTAATTTTTTATTACATTTTCGAAAATTGATTGAAGACCATTTAAAATTTTCTTGTAAAACATTAGTGAATCTTTGGTAAATGTCAGCATTTTCGAAATAAAGGTGATATTGTGAGTTCGGTAAAACGTAATCTTTGACAAATCGTATTACATCTTGATTAAAGTTATTTTCGGAAAATTGAACATTTATTCTTTTCTTTTTCTCAAATAAAATAGTAATTTTGGGTTGTGCGGGTGAGTGGTGTACAACAGAAATTATGATTTGATTTTGTCCGTAGTTTACGGGATTTTCGGAAATGGGAATATTGATGACTGGATTTTGTTCGGCATTCGAGTGTACAGTATTGTTGTCGGTTTCGAGGCGGTCATCGCCGTCTTCGTTATCGCTAAGGTCTTGGGTTTCATTATCTGGTATTACAAGTAGTGAAACATTGTCGGTATCTTGGGTTGCGTCATTATTAAGGGTTCTAGGAACGGAGTTATCGTTACTCATGTTATATGGGAATATATCACGTAAAACGTTCTCTGCAATTTCGTCTATTTCGTCAGTAACGGTTTTGGTGTGTATTTCAATTATTGAAAGCGCATCTGCGTTGGTGTTAAGTTTCCCTTTCTTGTAAATAATATTGTAATCAAATTCTTCTAATCGGATACGCCAGCGCAATAATTTCGAATTCGGATCTTTCAATGAAAAAAGCCACTGAAGTGGTTTATGATCGGTTATAATGTTGAATTTACGTCCATACAGATAGGGTCTAAAGTACTTGGTGGCCCAAATTATTGCTAATAATTCTTTTTCGATAACTGAGTAATTTTGTTCAGAATCGTTCAATGTGCGTGAGGCGTAAGCCACAGGTAAATCGTTACCGATAGGCCCTTGTGAAAGGACAGCACCAATCGCAACATTGCTCGCGTCTGTTGTCAAATTAAAAGATTTAGAAAAATCAGGATATTGCAGAATTGGAGAATTTGTAAGCAAATTTTTGCAAGTTTCGAAGCAAGAAATAAATTCATCATCATGTACTATTTTAGCATTTTTCTTTAGACATTTTGTGAAAGGCTTAGTAATTTTTGCAAATGAAGGAATAAAGCGTCTATAATAGCCAACTAATCCGAGAAAACCTTTGATTTGTTTGGTAGTTTTGGGTATTGGAAATTCTTTGATGGCTTTAATCTTGTCAGGGTTGGGTTTAACGCCGTCAGGGGTGACTATGTGACCAAGGTATGCAACTTCTTTCTTTAGAAACTCGGACTTATCCAGTTGTACTTTAAAATTTGTTTCGCGAAGTCTTTGGAAAACGGATTTAAGGCTTTCTAAGTGTTCTTGAAGAGAAGTAGAAAAAAATTATTATATCGTCTAAGTAGACAAGGCATTTTTCGTTTTGAATACCACGGAGGATGTTGTCCATTAATCTCTGAAAACTCGCGGGCGCATTTTTTAAGCCGAAGGGCATACGAAGGTACTCATAGTGTCCTTGTTCAGTGTTAAAAGCTGTCTTTTCTATGTCGTTTTCGTCCATTTATATCTGGTGAAAACCGCTAGCAAGGTCCAGTGTAGAAAAGTATTGACACTTTCCTAACTTGTCAAGTAAGTCGTGTATATTAGGTAATGGGTATTTGTCATCGATAGTATTGTCATTTAATTTCCGGTAGTCCACAACTACACGCCATTTTTGTTTACCCGACGCGTCAGCTTTTTTAGGGACGACCCAAATTGGTGACGACCAAGGGGAAACACTAGGGCGGATTATGTTTTGATTAAGCATTTTTTTTTATTTGGGATTCGACTTCTTGCCGGTGAATAAATGGGTAACGGTATGATTTGGAATAAATTGGCGTTTCGTCAGTGGTGCGAATTTTGTGCTTTACTTTATTAGTAAATGTCAAGGGAGTGTCTTCATTATAGAAAATATCAGAATATTCTTTACATAACTTTAAAATTTTACTCTTTTCTTCTGTGTTAAGGTGGTCTACGCGAATTTTTGTCAGGTCCAGAGGAGTTGTATCTGTTTCGTCAAAGTTATGCAGTTCAAAGTTTTGTAACTCGTTTCTGTAAAATTCGTCAACTTCTAGTGGTTCTGAAAAGTTTAAAGATACTTTGTTTTCTGTGTTATTTAAGATTGTCGTCAAAGCTTTTCCATTTTTCGCTATGGTTAAGCACTCGGGAATTTCGCAATTTTGAATTTTTTGGTAAGGTATTATTATTTCTCCATTTTGAATTGACGTATTTATTTTAATAACTTTTTTTGATCTGGGTTCTACGTGAATAAGATTTAATTCATTTTTTGTTGTATATGGATTAAGTTTTAATTTAGTACAGGGAGTAATAAAGGAATCATTTTCATAGTCGAGATGTGACTTTAAAAATTTTATGTGGTCCATTCCTATTAAACCGTCGAAAAAATCGTGGAATTTAAATAGACAAAATTTCATGTATGTATTATTTGGCATTTTGAAAATTTCTGGAGCCGGTATTGTTGCGCTATAACGGTGAGCAGATTTTTGATAAACCGAAGAAACAATAAAAGGGTCATCTCGAATTAAATTTGGAAAGAATTTTTGAGCTACTTCTGGATTTATAAAAGATTTGGTTGAGCCTGAATCAATTAATATTTTTGCGTTAAATTTCGGAAATTCGACATAATATAAACGTCCAGTATCGGTAAAATTAAAAGAAATAATAGTGTATTTTATGTTTGGTCGTTGTCTCGAGGCAAATTCATAAAATTTTCGTCTGATTGATCAGGGTGGTGGTCAAAATATTCTAGTTCTTCGTAATTTTGAGAATTATTTTCAAAATTTTCGTCATGTTGGGTAGATTCAGTACAAATTGGATTTAATTCGTCTATTTCAGTGTTAAACAATTCTTCAGAAATAAAGTTTCTTGACGTAGATGGGTTTTGTGTAAAATAACTGTTATATTGATTAGGGGTATAATTTAGTCGTTGTTGTTGAGGTTGCCTGTTCATAGTAGAGAGTTGTCTATTCATAGTAGAGGGTTGTCTGTTCATAGTAGAGGGTTGATTTGCATTATTAATTGGGACTGAAACACTCATTGGCGTTGGTCTTGTCATATTCGATACATAGGAATTATTGGGTCTAAAAACATTTCGATTTTGATTTTGCTGGGGATATTTGAAAACTTGGGAATTTTTAAAATATCTTTGTTGATTAACAGGACGGGGTTGAATGGGTAATGGTCGAGAAGGGAAGGTTTGTGGCGCCCTAAATTGATTGTTTTGCGTATGAGCGTTAAAGTTAGGTCTCATTTGTGTTTGTATATTGGGTCTAGGAACTTGGGGTTGGTTTCTATGGGAAAAATTTTGGAAATAGTGAATATTATCTTCTTCTGTAACAAAATGCAATGCTTCAACTAAAGTGGTAGGTTTCATACAACGAATAGTGGTACCTAAAGGTTCTTTAAGTCCAGCAAGGAAAGTTTTTAATGCTAGGCTATTGTACAAATTTCGTTTTAGTGCTTTTGCGTCTGCTGTTTGCTCGTGAATATCTACATAACTACATAAAAGGTTCAAAATATGTAAAACTTTGTGATAAAAATTTTGAGGTTTTTCATTAGGTAATTGTCTTAGCATTACTAAATCTCGGTTTAAGCAGGTTTCATCTCTTTGATCGGCAAAATTTCGATATAAAGCTTCTTTTAGTTCTGTCCATGTAGATATATTTTGAATATTTATTACTAATTTTGCATTTCCAGACAATTTGGAAACGAGACAGTTCAACAAATAAACATTTTGGAAAGAATTTGGATTTTTTAAATCATAAAAAGTATTGATTATCGATTCGCAAGTAACTAAAAATCTATTCAATTCGTTCGGATCACCGTCAAATCTCGGTACACAAGTTAAATATTCAGATTTAAATTCTGCCATATTTTCGGTTTGATTAATACTTTCACTTAAGGATAAGTAAGGGTGTGATTCTAAGGACTGAGAGTCAGATGAAGGTATATTTAAAATCAATCTTTCGAATTCATTTGTTAAATCGTCAATTGACATGAATTGCACTTACATTAGTAGAACGGCCCAATGCATTCTTCACTCCTTAAACAACAATAGGGTGGCGAACCAGATCAGCGATGCTTGTCTTCTCCGGTGACGTGCCCCCGCGAATTTGGACGATGCTGTTCCAAATTCCGATGCCAGCTGATGCCAAGCCTTCAATTCAGGTCTGCGATAGACGGGAACCCCGATTTTTGTGAGTCCACACCGAATTAAAGTTCGACACAACGTGACAACTGTTCGATATCCGGTTAATCGTAGATACGAAAATTACTTCGAACGCGTCGCGATGCGCAAGAGGGTAACCCGGACGTCCTACCGACTGCGCCAAAAATCGTTCAGAACGCAAAGAATCGTTTTTTAAAAATTTTTATTAGTACAAAAATATGTTTTACATCACGAGAGCAGTATCTGACTGACACAAAAATGGATACAAAGAGAATTTATAAACTCGGTGTAGCTTGCCGGGGTGCTGAGCCATTCAGCGTTTTTCTTGCAAGCTTCTTAGAAAGTGGTGAGGTAATTCACGAAACCACTTCTATTGCATTCTTCATTACGGGGGTCTGAGTGTGAACTTTTGATTGGATACTTGGAAGACAATTCAAGAACAATTATGCAAAAATCAGTTGGTCCACAATAGTTTTTACTGAAGGTTAATAATTAATATTAATATTAATATAATCGCTACACAAGTCTGTGACTCTGTTGTGTCTGGAATACTCGGCCGACGAGCGGTGTCGCGTCGGTCACAAAAAAGACTCGAGTGTTACGCAGACGTATAACGGAATATATTTAAAAGAGACCACGTAGAAATTTGCCTCTTACACCGTAAGCAACTATAAATGCGTGCATTTTTATTAAGTGTATTCGCCCTTTTGGCGATAAAAAAATACTTATTTCGGGAGATTTATTGTCAAGTACGAAAGCAATGTAAGGTGCCCCTAATCCGCGGTGCCCCGGAGCGACGCACCGATTTGCCCTAGCGTAGCTACGCCACTGGTAAACGTAATCAGATAATAATAAATATCTTTCATACTGCTCAATTTTTTAATCTAAATTCACAAGAACAATACTTTTGAAATAGAGGGTAAGCTTATCTTTTGCTATCCCTTACCGCGGAACGTATGAGATACACACATTTCCCAACCAAATTACATATTTTCTCGTAGTGTTGATTAGCGAATATTTGGCTTTTGTAACGTTTCTCTCGAAATAAAAATACACGGTGTTTCAGTTTCAAATTGGCAAACTTTGGGAAATAATAGGACTTTGAAAAATAATGCCACTTTCTCATAAACTTAATGTCTTTGGGGCTCCCTAAGAAACTTACAGGGTGCAGAGGAATTACACAGTTAATTAATATCTCTGAAGCTAACAATGCTATTCAAACCAAATTTGCTGCACTTATTGCTGGTCTAGGGTATCACAAAATGGTGATCAGTCTAACCAACGGTTGAGTTATGGGTAATTAGAAAAATATTCTTCATATTTTTTTTTTGTATGGTCTTTGAGTTAGAACAAGTCAAACGCTACTTTCTTCTTAAATTAGCATGATTAAGTAGCCATATCCTCGCCACTAGTTTTTCGCTCAAGTAGATACCTCACCATTTTATGTCAACCTATATGAGTAATAAGTGTAGGTACCATATTTATTTTGAATAGCTTTATTTCTTTTAGATAAGTATATCGAAAAAATATCTATGAAAGTAATGAGTAATGAGTAATGAATCTATTTTGTTGCGAACCTTAACACCTTGTAACTTCCTTCCCAAATGCATTAAGTTTATACGATAAGGTGACATTATTTTTTAAGAGTCTGTTCCACAATTTAAATCTGAAAAACCCTGTATACGTAGTTAATATACTTAGAACGTCAAATAGTGACTGATCTAGGAGCTCCATTTTCGCATACAAGCCTCGAAGAAGGTTGAAAAGTCCATCGATGTTGAGTAGAATGAAGGGAAATTTACGAGTGACCTCTGGGGATAACAAATGGAAAATTCAATTTTCCGTAACAGAAATGAAAAGTGGTTGTTGCTCATATTTCCAGGCAAGGCGTGTTCACTAAATGATTAATTAATAGAACCTGGCTTCGGAAAACCAAAGGCTTGAATGTTGCAGGTGGCTAAAAGGGTGAAATAATGACGTAATCTTGTAAATCAAAATCGAGGTTTTGGCCCATTTTTCCACACAAGCTCATCGAAAGTATGAAAATGTACATCGTCACTATCCCGAAAAACATAAAGAACATATTATATATAATTAACATATTATATACAGAGTGTCTAACTTAAGAGTGAAACAACCCTATAACTTCTTTAATTTTAAACCGACCAGAATAAAATTTTTACCAAAGGTAGATGTCTATGTTGCCTACTTATTTCCAAAAAATTAGTTGCCTACTCCAAAGTCAAAGCCACCTGCGATGCCACAAATGAGGCTAAAAATCCAAAAGTCATATCAGGCATTTTTTTTTCAAAAAAAATTACTAGAACAAGTTGTTCAGAATCGATTCAGAACTCTAAATACAAAATTTTGTCAAAATCAAAAAATACTAAATAAATAAAATTAAAGAAAAAATTTAAAATTTAAATTTTTAAAATTTGTTTTGTAGCTTTTATTTTAAAATAAATACAATAATTACTTTATGAAAACAACTTGCCTTCAAAACTTCCATGGCACACTTTTCTAAACGCAGAAAATTATTAAATTGCTGTTTTTGGAATTTAATTTTTTTAAATTTATATTTTTTGATTTTGACAAAATTTTGGATTTAGGGTTCTGAATCGATTCTGAACAACTTTTTCTAGTAAATTTTTTTGACAAAAAAAATGCCTAATATGACTTTCGGGTTTTAGCCTCGATTGTGGCATCGCAGGTGGCTTCGACTTTGGAGTAGGCAACTAATTTTTGGAAATAAGTAGGCGACAATGCCATATACATTTGGTAAAAATTTCGTTCTGGTCGGTTAAAAATTAAAGAAGTTATAGGGTTGTTTCACTCTTATGTGAGACACTCTGTATATTACACAGAAAAATCATATTTGTATCTTATTATGTTATCCCCAGTAGCCCAGTCAAATGGTAGTTATCCCGTAACAAAATTGCGGAAGTTTTTTTCTCAGCAATTCTAAGTATTCTCTGGGATACTGAGTCCGAATTTCAAGTTTGCTGCCATGTAGGAAGTCTTCACAACAAAAAACGGAAGAAACATCAAAATTTTCGCACTTTTTCAGTTTTTCGCTTAAAACTCGAAAACTGTGCATTTTTCGAAAATGACCATTTTAATCGATATTAAAGTAGAAAAAAATTTCCTACAAAACGCGCCTTTCAACTGTGATTTTGTAATGAGCGGTATCGGCGCTAGAGCTCGCTGACAAACAGCAATTTTTTTGCCCTTCTACGAAACCGTCAAAAACGCCCACGCCCACCCCTACAAAACTATCTGTGTTATCAACGAAAACCCTTATATCTTGTGAAAGTACATTAAATTTCCTACAAAGGACATTCAATATTCTCATAAGGGAAGAGAATGCAAAGTGAGAATTACGCAAAATGCCTTCAGTGCCCTACAGCCAAAACAAACTCTCCCACGTGTCTATCTCTCTATGCTTTCGTTATACTTTTGATTAGAAGAGGTGGTTTTGAATGAACTGATGGCAAATCATGTTTGATGAAAACATTAACAAATTATATTTACAACATATTTTGTAGATACATGACACTGAATATAAACCTGAATATGAAATTTGTATGTATGTGTAGTAGTAATGTATGTACTATGATATGAAATGAGTGAACGTCGAGCCCAGGATTGGGCCAGCACTTAGGATAGTAGGTTCTCCATCTGAAAAGAAAGAAGACATTGAGTGTTAGAACATGGTTACAAAGTATAGATAGATATAGTGAACTAGTATGAAGAAATAGCGATTTCATGTGCGCAGTTATTTTGGTGGGCTCCGTTTGGTTGTTGGTGTCCCAGGCAATGATACTTGGGCACTAGAAGGTCCAGGTGAAGGGTCCTGGGCAATAGAGGGTCCAGACAAAGGGTCAGGGGCTGTGGAAGGTCCTGGCTGAACAGTGAATTGCTGCTGTTCTTCAAATGAAAAACATTGTAATTAAATGACTAAAGTAATTATAGAAGAAAATTGATTAGTAAAGACGCATAACGCTGCAAAATATTTCATGAACTAATAGCTTGTGTCGCCTCAGCTGGCTCAGACAGTGATACTGCAAGCGGCTCGTTCAGGTCATTTTCCTTTTCTATATCCAAATTGTCATCGAAATTAGAGTACGACCCTTCACATTGCTGGCACAGTTTTGTACAGAACAGCCCTGCTCGCCTACACACACCGACCTTATCAATCTGTCTTGCATTTGCCAGATATAAGCGGAAGAAGCCTCTCGGGAACCGGGAGCTTCAGTGTGGTAATGGGAACCAACCCATTTTTTCTCAACTTTCACTCCCCACGGATCTAAGCAGTTTCCGATCCAGTGCTGCACCTGATGGAAAAACTCTAAACGCGTGTTGTTGAACTGCAGCTTCAATGGGAGGTCTGGAAGCATTGTTTGTTGATGCCTTGTACGCTGATGTCACGTATTGCTTATATCTCAACTTGTTGAGTGTTGCGGTTGGGAGGTTATCTTCATACAGGACAATCAGAAATCTCTCGCCAGCAGCTGTTATTTCTTTGGATGGGCTGAAGGGCAGTGAATTTAGTAATGTATGATTGGAGATCCGGATTTTTAGAGAGGGTCTTGAGAAATTCTCTTGATTGAATAACGCGGACGTAGAGTCGCAACCACTCATTGCGTGGCTGACGAGCATGTGGTTGGCAACACTTTTCTCCACTGTACTTCCCGGATGGTCGAGGAGCTGAGGGGCTTTACATCTTCCTGGCTTGAGAAAATATACATTGGGGGAGTTTGGTCAACCTCTTTTAGGAGTAATTCATCGAATGTGCAGCGCCCATTATGAGAAATAGACAGATGGGAAGGTCGTTTTGGCTGTAGGGCGCAGAAGGCATTTTTCGCAATTTTCGCTTTACACCGTCCCCCCTTATGAGAATGACATTAGGTTTTTGTTGATAACATGTATATTTTTCGAGTTGTATGGGTGGGAATGGGCGTTTTTGACGTTTCCATAAAAGGGCCCAAAAAGCTGTTTTTTAGCGCGCTCTAGCGCCGATCTGCTCATCAGAAAATCAAAGTTGAATAGTGCGTTTTGTAGGAAATTTTGTCTACCTTTTCGTTGTGAAGCCGACCTGCTACATGGCAGCAAACTTAAAATTCGGACTCGACACCCCAGAAAACATATAGTTCCGTTGAGAAAATACTTCCGCAATTTTGTTACGAAAACGGCCGTTTTGAACACCGATTGACTGGATTACAGGGGCCACTCGTAAATGTCCCTTCATTCTACTCAGTATTCTATGTACTTTTCAACCCTCTTGGAGGCTTGTATGCGAAATTGGGGCACCTAAATCTGTCACTATCTGACGGTCTAACTGTAGGTATACGTAGTTATTCCCTACTTTGCTCTTATATCCGTTTGCATGACTTCTCCATAAATCGGACACTTAGCTGTGTGTCACTTAACTTAAGTATACGTTATCTTGGTTTGCACCAAGCTCGGTCACTTTTTTGGCACCAAAATCGCGACTCTCAAGTTTTTACTTCTAATTTATTTGGACAATTTCATACTTCTTTGTAAAAAAACAGTTTCTAGGAGTAAAAAAAGTTTAGTATAGGTTTATCTAGATCTATCTCAAAGAACATACATAGGGTTGCAAAAATCTATTGTTTTCTACAGAGAATACCTATCGACCATGTGTATATCGTCTATTGTTTTTAGTTTCTTAGATACAAGGCGTACATACAAATGTACCTTTCATTAAAAATATATTGGTGAGCCAACGATATTCATTTATTTATTCATTTGAGGTACATTCAGGAACAAGGCCCATTACAGTATCCGATGATTAGAAATGACATTAGGTAATCTATAATCTCTAAATGCACGGCTACACATAAAGCTACGGTTTGCTAGAACATTCCGTCGAACACCGCCGAACACTGCGGACGTCGGCTGTATTCAAAACAATGAAAACGCCCAGGACGGTTTGCTAGATTCCGTTCAGCCGGGCCGACTGCAGACCACCCGAGTGTCAGCCTGAGCGTCCGTCGCCGCGTGCGTCTTAATCTGTTATTACAACGGAAACGTCGGCGTCCAGGGTGGACGCACGTGTCAAGCGGTGTGTCATTAAAAATGAATGTAACTAATGCAAATAAATTTTCTCCGTAGCAGGAGGAAACATTACTTGATTTAGTGAGGACGTATCCAGCATTATACCAAGTAACAAGTCGGAGCTACAGAAGTAACGTGTAATTATAAGATTAACTGACTTACCTGAAGTTTAATCTTAATTATTCGAGTTGCATCGTTCCATATGATAACACTTCGTAGTTCATCAGGTTCCTAGTTTTTCGGCACACCGTATATTTATTACTGGAAAAAAGGATTGATTTTTTGCTGCCGCGCGCACCGCTCGCCCGGTGTGTCATCTCGTCACTTTTATGAAGGTGAGTCTGGCGAAGAGTGGTATCTGAAGAACAGAGCGTTTCTGGGAGTCTCTAGAACATTGGGTTAGGGAGGGTTTTGTTATCATATGGAACGATGCAACTCGAATAATTAAGATTAAACTTCAGGTAAGTCAGTTAATCTTATAATTATTCTTCGTTGCATCGTTCCATATGATAACACTTCGTAGATGTTCAAAGTATTTGGACGCTCTGGGCTGCAAGTAAACTTATTAAGCATAACTTCGTGGACAATTGTTATAATAAGAGTTATTAATTATTATTATTATTATTATTTTTTTTTTTTTTTATTAGTACGAGAATTATAATATAATATATGTATATAATAACATTAGTATAAACTATCAATAGTATATAATATAATTATTTACTTTATTTACTTACATATGAATGTAAATAGTCTTTATATATGTAGTATAGTCTCTATAATTAATTAATTTATATAATATATATAACAATTTATGTGCTGTATGGAGCAGCTGGTGAATCAATCTAGTTTGGGTATTTTTTTTTTTTATGTTTTGTCGTTGAGGTTTACAATAGTTTTAACGAATTCGGTTTGATTGGTTGTAAGAGGTCGGTTATAGAACGTGTTAAATGTTGTCGAAGCTTGCGTCCACCCGGCAGCATTTTTAATCTGGTCTATACTTAAGCCTGCCCGATACGCTGCTGATGTGGACGCATGTCTTGTACTGTGGCTCGAAAACATCTCCGTATTAATCCCAGCTAATGTTAGCGTCGTTTTTATCCATCGACTTATTGTTTGTGACGTGGCTTTTCGATGTGGTTTTTTGACTGTTACAAATAATTGGTCACCTTGTCGTAGTGGTTGTGTTTTTTCTATATAGTATCTTAAGGTGGTATTCATGCAGAGCCCTGTTTTCTCGTTAAAATAGGGAAATATGAATATTGGTTGTAATTTGTTAGGTCCAGAAGTTTTAATTTTTTCTGATATTTTGATTGATATGTTTTCATCTGATATTGTTATGTTTTGTAATAATATGTTTGTAATGGTCTGGACTCTATGTCCCGTTGTAAGAACTAGCAAGGTTGCTAGTTTTCTAGAGAGATCTTGTAGGGATAGTGTCGATAGAGGGTACATTTTTTCGAGATACGTTAGTACTGGGCTTGGGTCCCAGGTTGAATTATATTTAGGGGAAGATGGGTTTAAATTATATATACCCTTTAAGAGTCTCTTTAAGGTCCGCTCTTGGTTTTCATTGAACGAGAATATTAAAGCTAGGGCTGATCTGTTGGTGTTTACCGTGGAATGGGACAATTTTTCGTTAGATAAACTAGAAAGGTAGTTTAGAATAGTGTTAAAATTAAATGAACAAGGATCTGCATTTTGGTCTTTACAATATGACCACCACTTTTTGTAACAGACATTATACTGTTTTAAAGTATTTGGTGCTAGTGACGCTAACATTATTGGTATTATTTCTTCTGGAATACCTTTCCTTAGATAAGATTCCCTGATAATTTGCTCACAGCCAGGGAAAGCGTGTTGTTCAATGGATGTGGTTTCCTGAAAGGGGATAATAGTAGCTGATCACTTGGTTCTAGGATCAGAGGCTCCACTACAGAGAGCTTTATGAATAGCGGAAACCACGGCTGTGATTTCCAGTTTGGTACTACCAGGATTCCAGTAGCATTATCCGCCGCAATTTTTTGTAAAACTCTATTTATGAGAGAGAATGGTGGGAATGCATAGAACCAGAGGTCCGTCCATGATACTGTGAAGGCATCGACGCATAATGCACCTGGATCTGGACCCCAAGATATGTAATTTTTACACTTGGTATTTTTAAACGTTGCAAATAGGTCTATTTCCGGAGAACCAAATTTTGACTTAATTAATTTAAAGGCTGTATTTGAAAGTTCATATTCTGTGCCTATGGATTTCCACCTAGAAGCAGTATCTGCATTTGAGTTTTGACTGGAGCTAATATAAGAGGCAAGGATAAATATGTTATGTTGTTCGGCCCATTGCCATATTTGTCTAGTGATATTGTTTAGATTATCGAACTTCACGCTTCCCATTCTGTTTATACAAGCTATAGCTGTGATGCTATCGAGCCTTAGTAAAATATTAATATTTCTTAAATTTTTTAAGTAACTTTTCAGAGCGAAAAGTGCACCTAAAAGTTCCAGTTCGTTTATGTGTTTTGTTTTCTCTCGTTCTTTCCAGAACCCGTGAGTACTCACGCCATTACAGTAAGCTCCCCAACCTGTAAGTGAGGCATCAGCGAAAATTGTTTGTTTATAATTTTTTGATGCTAGTTCCTGTTTGGCAGATGGGATATTTTTTATCCACCACTGTATGTCCTGCAGTCATTAAGATGGGATCTTCATTTCGTTGTTGTAGTTTTGATTATTGTTTTTTAGCGCAATGAATTTTGCTTTTTCGAATTTTTTTGTATATACCCACCCATATTTTACTGCAGGGCACGCAGCAACCAGTTTTCCCAATATACTAGCAAAGGTTTTAATTCTACATTTTTTTTGCTTTATAAGGTAATACAGCGGTTCTAAGATGTTTTTCTTTTTTTCGTCCGGTAAGGTGATATGCATTTCTATGCTGTCTAGTGTAAAACCTAGAAAGTGGATTGTTTTCGACGGTTTAAGTTTACTTTTATCCGTATTTATGATAAACCCCAGGCTAGTAAGTAATTGTACAGCCCGAGCTATGTATTTTTTACATGTTTGCTCTGATTTTTCTATTATTAGTAAATCATCTAAATAGGCTATACAAGTTATACCTTCGGCGCGGAGTTTTGAGAGAACAGGTTTCAGTATTTTTGTAAATATGAAGGGAGCTATATTCAGACCGAACGGAAGGCAATTGAAACAGAAATATTTATTTTCGAATTGGAATTTCAGGTATTTCCTATATTTCCTGCTAATCGGTAATAAGAAATAAGCATCTTTCAGATCTATGCTACCAAAAGAGAATTTTTTATGAGTTAGTTTTATTACCGACCTCATATCCTCAAGTTTAAAGTGAGGTGGGTTTATATTTTTGTTCAGATTTTTCAAATTTAAAATAAATCTGAATTTTCCATCGGGTTTTTTATTCAGAAAATATGGCGATAGAAAATCATTTTTATTATATCCACAAGACGATATAGCTCCCTTATCTAATAAGTCTGATATTGCTTTTTTGTAATTATTTAGTTCGTTTAGAGGAATTTTAATAGTTGGTTTACAATTTTGGTAGGGTTTTTTTTTACAAAGGGAAGTTTTATTCCTTGTACCCACGACAGAACCACCTGGTTCTTCGTAATATTTTGCCATTGGTCAAGGTGAAATTTTAATGTCCCTGCATATTTTTTGTTTTTTACCTCTAATACTGGTGTTTGCGCCTCTTCTGCTGGTACTCTTTCTGGCCCTGGTAGGTGTATTGTTTTCTCGATGGGGCTGCTCTGATTCGTTGTACTGTCTGCCCCCCTTCCTCTTTTTTCTTGGCGTTTGGCAGTTGGCGCCGGTCGTTTAAATAAAATGGCTTTGTTGTCACTTTTGAAGTTACTGCTTTTCCCACCATGGTAGAGGTTCTCTTCCGAGCTCGCATGTCTCCCGCAGCCTTTTTAAGGGCTTGGTTGGTTTTTATCTTTTCTTGGAGATTTTTCCCAAATAAGTATTCGTCCTGTTCTATGTCTTCTACAATTTTTTTACAATCATAATTCAGGGATGGTATTACACAATATCTTCTATGGGCTGATAGCGAACTGTGTATATTTGTTAATATCTGGCCCGCATCTGCCAATTTTTCCAGGTGATCCCTATTTGTGTCTGGATTATTAAGGACGTCAGTTAATGCTAACCCTATTGCGGTTAGAGCACTGCCTAACTCCTCTTGGCATCTTGCGAGATACTTATCTTGTCGCGTCTGACTTACTGTTAAGCATGCTTCGAGCTCTTCATTTAATTTCGGGGCACCGAGGGCTTCGCAATTTTTTGCCACAGGATATTTGTTTAATATATCCTTTTTGGCCTCTTTCTCAAGTCCTTTTCGGAGGAGTGGGGACCACCTGACGACAATTTCTTCATGAAGGTTCTTATTTTATCTAAAGAACACATATAATATGGCTCTTTTGTTTTATTATTATTTGTCACGGGCAAGCGTGAGTAAGTATATGATTATGTAACACATGTTACTTAATATTACCTACTAGGCATATCACAAGATAGCCTGAATACCATTTGGGTAAACTGCTATTTTTCCATCTATAAGTAGGGTATAACACGTGTAGGCACACATGTGCCTCACGATTTTTTACCCTGGGGCAGAGTCACATGACCTCCCTGATTGTGTATGTCATACCATATACTAGAATATCCGTACATACCTTCTGACCTTGCGGGGAATAATTCACGCTCCAATTTTGCCACTTTGCGTTGTAACCGCACAAATTCCTTCCTTCTCTTCCTCAGACGTCTTGCTGAACTGTCGCTCGATGTAGTAGAACTGCTCCCACTCGACATTTTTCGATTTTTCGTCCCGAATTTAATATTTTTCGTGGATTGTCGGGACGCGGGTACCGATTCGGCTAGGCACACCGATAAAAGTGACGAGATGACACACCGGGCGAGCGGTGCGCGCGGCAGCAAAAAATCAATCCTTTTTTCCAGTAATAAATATACGGTGTGCCGAAAAACTAGGAACCTGATGAACTACGAAGTGTTATCATATGGAACGATGCAACGAAGAATAATTAAAAACAATATATGGAAGAAAATAAGCGAGGGAATAGAAATTGAATGACGATGTCTATTGTAGGCAGATTTTATGATATCTCCTGTTATATACCTTAAAGCAGTTCCAAAAAGTTTTATGGAAAATCGAAAATATTCACGAAATTTTTGTTCATTTCTAAATAACCTCCTTTCAATAGTTATTTTAGTTAATTTCTTCGCTTGTCCTATTTAAGATTTTACTTGGCCTTTTGTTGGCTCGTCGAGAAGTTACCATAATCATTTCTTCCTCTTCCTCCTCCTCCATCAATAATAAAACAGCTGCTATTCTTGCCTTATGTTTATTGTTTATATTATTATATAGGTATATTATTTTACGGAACAACGACCGAACGCTCCGACGTTTCAATGAGGAATAATTTCTAACAAACCATCTTGCCTCAACGTCAGGCGCGGCGTTTTCGTCGACGCGAACGCTGTTGCTGTCGCTGTCCACACATACCGCGGAGAGGGGAGCGAAGAGTAGGCGTGTTTGCTCGCTGGTAGCGGAGCGTTCAAGTCAGTTTACAATCTTCCGGCGTATTAGCGCGTATTTAACCTCGAAAACAGAGCGTTGTATTCTTATATACCTACTTAATAATAAACAATATGGATCGCGAAATGCTAATTAGTTTTAGTCGCAAAGCCCTATGGGAAATAACTCATGCACATCACCTGAACCGAGGTGTTTTAGACAAACTTTGGGTCGAGATTTCCAAAAATATTTTTGTACAAATGGAATTCACCAAGTGTTTCCCTGCTTAGGTTTATTTCATGTACCCACACTGCACGTTTATTTTGCAAAATCCGAAATTTGAGTTGCAAATTTTCTCATAAAAATAATGTAAAAATATACATTTCTATAGCTGTTTCTATGAAGTTTGACTTTTCAATGTTTCCACTTTACTTCCAACCTCTCTGCGCAATACGCCAGTCAAAGCTGTCACAATCCGCTTACTGTGTGGACACTACCCGCACTACTCTCCGCTTTCCGCCCTGCTCTCCGGTCCGCCGGGGCGTTATGTGTGGCCGTGCACTGAATGTATAAACTTTTAACACAGCTTAATTAATTAATAAAATTGACTCGCAAAGTAGACGCAAAGAAATTATTTTCATGAACATATACTTACTAATTATGCTAGAAATTTATTTTTTAACTTGTTTTTTAAAGTTAACTGTGAAATGGCGAAAACGTCAAATGGCGAAAACGTCAACAATCATTAGTTGATTTCATCATTCTGTACAATGGGGAATTCTGTTTGTGTGTCTTGTGGGGACGTGAAATAAAAGTGATTTCTGAGATTAATGTTACACTGAGTATTAAATGATATTTGTGAAAACAGTTGAGAACCCATTTTATTATTTATTATTTTGTGTAAGTATAATGAGAATATCTCACACCTTCCGCCTATTCTCCAAAGATGGTATTTTAAAGTGTATCCGGAGATCAAATATATCGTTGCTTAAAATATTGTAATTTTCCATGAAAGACGATTTTGTTAAGAACTTGTTTTGGACACATTCGATTCTTTTAATATAAACTTGATATTGAGCATTCCAAACAGGTGACGCAAAATTTACTTTTGAAAACATACATAATATAGCGAAACATAGCACCAAGAAGAAGTAAAGCTTTTTGTTTGGCAGTTGATAAAGCCAAATGATTTGAAATTTTCAGTAACGATATAATTTACGTGAGAATCAAATTTTAATTTGCTGTCAAAGATCACTCCAAGATCTCTAATTTCGTTTACCCTTTTTAACACTTTGTTACCTAGGGAATAATTAAATCTATGGGCTGTACGATTTCTGGTAAATGTAATAACATTGCACTTTTCTAAATTTAGAAACAGGTCATTTTCCTTGCAATACCTTTCTAAACAGCTCAATTCTTGTTGTAATTCTAGGCAACCATTTATACAGTTAATGCTTCTATATACCTTCAGGTCACCGCGTATAGTAAAAAACTAGAAAAACTGAATATTCTCACATATTTTTATCTAGATTACAAACAACAAACGACCAAGATGAGACCCTTTCTTGAAGATACAGGATGAACAAGGGACGTGAATCCATCAGCAGTAGGTAACACAAAATTCTTTATCGCTTAAATATGACTTTAGCCAAGCCAAGGCAGGTCCATCCACCGACATATTGTAGCTGTCTCAACAGAATATGGTGATTTACCTTAATGAAGGCTTTGCTAAAATCGGTATAGATGGAGTCTACCTGCAATGTCTTAGGGGTTTCTGAGAGGCCATCCTGCTACAGCGGTAACCGCCAGCCGCTTTCTTTCTTCTTTGGTACACCCACAACGTGTACCAAATTTGGTTTTTCCAAGTTCAAAAATAATTGAGATATTGATTTTTTCCAAATTTCAAAGCCCACTTTCAAGGCCTCTTAACTGCTCAGGGGTGCAACTTAGTATAGAGGTAAGTTACGTTAAATCACCTTATTTTGGACTCACCTGTATTAGTTCAAGAGTCGGCCGCATGATTTCAACTCTCATAAGCTAGAATAAGATGTTATGTAAAATGTAGAGAGCATATTTCTTTACTTGAAGCGAGTAGGTTGCCTCAGATAATATGAGCCCGATCATTGTTATTTAAAGAAGTTGTGGATAATTTTTATTTTTTTAATAGGTACAACCCGTCCCACGAACATATTTACTACTTTTTCGCAAAAGTCTTTTGAGAAATTCGAAAAGTGCCGTTCTAAAAATCGAAGAAGATGGTATATTTCTTAATTGGGTCTTGTACTTTCCTCCAGTACTAAAAGAAACCTCGAAAATTCAATATTAAACCAAATTTTCCGACTCCCGATTTCCAAGTTTCGAGAAACGGGACGGCTGTAGAATTAGCGAAATTGACGGGAAATCCTGAGGAACCGCTCTTATAAATTGCGTGTTTTTTCTAATTTTTTATTTTTTCGGGGCATCGGAAACATCTGCACCTCACCTGAAGAATTGAGGGAAGCTTTAAAAAAATCCAACCCCAGAACCCCGAGCCGAAATACCTTAGCTGTAGCTCGCCGAAAAAGGTCAATTTCTGACAGTTTACGGACTTTGGCTTTCAGGTGACTGGAAATGCCGGCCAATCACGTAAAACAGATGCGTCCAATCGGTGTTTGTCGTTTTTTTCGCCGATCTTATTCTATAAGCTTATGAGAGTTGAAATCATGCAGCCGGCTCTCGTACTATATGCTCCTGCTCTGTGTCGGATCTTATGCGGAACACCCTGTATATTGGTAAAATTTGTAGACATAAAAGATCACATAAGAGGGACTGTAAATTACAAAAAATAAATTCGTGTAAAACATGTTAACAAATTAGATTATAAAATTAATTATAATTAAACAAAAATTTTCTTGAAATAATTGAGATTAATAAAAATACAAACGCAATTGAGGGGCTTAGATGCAAAGGGGTACAAGCGACATTTTCTTTAAAATGGAGTTAAGTGCAGAATTAGATACTTGACGTTCATTTCAGTTTTGTGGCAAAAGGATATTAGTGAATATGAATTCGTATGGCGCCATCTTTTATCGAGTAGCTTAAGCACTCACAAAATATTTGAAAATAGTTTGCGGCAAAGAGGTACAAGTGCACTTGTACCCCTTTGTTTCTAAACAGTGTTGAGTAGAGTGCGTTGGCGTCCACTGCATTTGTTTAGGTTATGCTCTACAAATAGTGAAGAAAATGTGTGATACAGTGAGAGATATTTTAAGTAAGTAGTAAAATATGTTATATTGAGTTGTTTGTTGACTTATGACAAGTAATTTGTTATGAAAATATTTTACGTGCTATGTATTTCAACGAAAAACATGTACAGGTAGGTGTAACATTGTTTTTATTTTTTAGGTGATGATTCAGATCTCGATAGGGATTTTGTACCATCAGAGGAATCTTCAGAAGATGATGTAGCACCTAACAAAACAAGAAAACGTCAAAGTAATCCAAAAAAATGGAAACGGATGGAAGCTAAAATTAAAAGAAACAGTGGTCAAGAATATGTTGGACATAGGGGAGAAGTTCATGAAGCCCGGCAAATTAAAGTGTATCCTCATATGTGTCGTTACAAGTGCAGTGAGATATCCGAGAATGAGAGACTGAAAGTATTTAAAGAGTTTTGGGATCTAGGAGATTGGAATCTTCAAACTGCATTTCTACAATCATGTATAGAGCTAAAAGATCCTAGGCGTCCTCTTCGAGAGGCTCAAAATCATAAGAAAGTTTCCACGACAATTTGCCTCACTGGAAAACGTGTCTGCAAAAAAATTTTTTTGTGCACTTTAAACATTAGCAACGAAAGATTTACTAATGTAGTGGCAAAAATAAGTGATACAGGAATTGCACCCACTGACAAAAGAGGCAAACATCCGCCATCCAATAAGTACGATGATTCTGCAAAAACTTTTGTGAAAAGACATATACATTCATTTCCAAAGTTTAAAAGCCACTACACACGCCATGATAACCCAAACAAAAAATATCTTGATTCTTCGCTGAGTGTAAACAAAATGTATGAACTTTACAAAGAGCTATGTATTGAAAAAAAATAAACGCCCAGTTAAGCACAGTTACTATCGCATGATCTTCAATACTTGCTTCAATTTAAGTTTCCATAGGCCATATACAGACACTTGTACATTATGCGACAAGCTAACAACTGTAATAAAAACAGGATCACCAGATGATGCAGCAACTGCAAAAAATAATAAAGAAATTCATCTGAGAAAGGCAGAGAAGGCAGATGCTAAACGCAAGGCAAAAATTGAAGCTTCTGAGTCTAATAATAAAGTAGCGATCTGCTTTGATCTGCAAAAAACATTTCCAACGCCATTACTGACCAACAGTAAGGTATATTATCTGCGCCAATTGTGGACCTATAATTTTTGTGTCCATGATTTAGCAACGGGCCAAGCTCAGATGTATATGTGGCATGAAGGGGAGGCATCGAGAGGATCTCAAGAAATAATGTCTTGCCTTTTAAAGTTCATCTCTGGGTTACCTCCCACAATAACCCACATTGATGCCTTTAGCGATAATGCTGGAGGTCAAAATAAAAACAAGCATATAATCAAGTTCTGGAATTATGTCATATTAAACACCCATATCGAGACTGTAGACCACAAATTCTTGGTCTCAGGACATTCATTCATGGAATGTGATCAAGATTTTGGAATTATTGAAAAATCCAAAAAGAAAACTTCATTTGTGTTTATTCCTAACCACTGGATGGATATTGTGGCAAAATCGTCTAAAAAGTTTCTGGTTGTTAAAATGAGCCAAGAAGATTTCAAAAGTATTGCACCTATGAAAGATATCTTGAAAGACAATGTGAAAGGTTTACGAAACATGCAATGGCTTCATTTCGAAAAGCAATCACCATGCAAGCTGTTCTTTAAAGAAACATTGACAGAAGAATTTTCTTATGATATAGTTGACTTGAAAAAGACTGGACGATCTGGAAGGCCTTTAAGAACTACTAATATTGAACTACCACCTCTTTACCAAGAGCATCTCAAGATTAAATTGCCCAAATACAAGAACTTGTTAGAGCTTTTGCCTTTTGTACCTCCCGTGTACCATGATTTCTATCGTGGACTCAAGCATGGCGAAGTTCCAACTCGGAGCCATTTGGTGCATCAAAAATTAAATGACCGGCCATCCCAAGAACCACTCAATGAGTCAGACCAAGATGTAGATGATCAGTTTTTAATATCTGACTATGATGAATAGTGTTAGTGTTGGATTAGTTTTTAAATTTAGTTTTTATTAATAATAATTAAAGATTCTGCACAACACTTCGGCTTCAAAAACTGTTTTAGAAGAAAAAGGGTCCAAGTAAAAATTTTGTGGTAAAGGGGTATAAGTGCAAACAATTTTTTTTAAAGAACCAAAATTTTAACAAAAAAACATATTTAACTCTTTTTAATCATTATGAGCAATCAAGTAACACATCAAATTCCATTTTTATGCTACATTCGTAATAATGAATAGTTTCTTGAATTTATGATTGAACACTAACTTTAGTTGTCTTTTTTGCAATAATTAGATTTTGTCACTTATTCCCCTTTGCATCTAAGCCCCTCAATTAATAAACGATCTGATATCGAAAGCCTTAGTAATATACATATATTCATACTTACTAAATAAAAAGTAATTTTAAAAATTGTTATTCTTACTATATTTGTTTATACATCCGTTAAAACAAAAAAATTTCGAACCTTATAAATGTTTCGACTTTGAAATCGAAACAAAATAATAATAAATGCATTTGATACCTATCAAAATTTATGTAATGATTAATTTATGATAAAAAGTAAATTTATAGCAGATTTTCTATTTTAAAATGTTATGCATGCTTCTTTTAATGAACCGAATGTTAGTAAGTATAATTTGAGATATGTTTTATATATTTAACTAAGTATAATAATTAGCTATAGTTGTCCTAAGGAAGGAAATAAAATTTTTCGAAAGCTTGACAAATAACAAATAGTTTTCTATTAATCCATTATTTGATTACATCTCATTACATGAGACAAAAATTTTATACTTACAGAAATATGGCCCAATATGTCACTGAAGAATAGCGCCCCTAGAGTCTCAAAGAATGACAAAAACGGAATTATACAAAATATTAAAGACACTTTCGCATTTTGAAGAAGTCTAATTGCAAGTGAACAGAGTAAAAATATCTTTACAGAATTCCCCAAATTTATTGATTATCCTCAACTGGTATTACTGCTTATTATACGTGGTTATTCCAATAATCATTCAAATCATATTTTCGAGCTACAATAAACAATCGAATTATGTTAGTCAAATATTATACGATAGTCACAACCCCGCAAGTAACAGGTGGAGCATGGTCTTATTGTTTGAATCATAACACTTCATTATCCATAAATAATGACAGAAAAAGTTCCTTCGTAGGAGGAGGAATACCAAACGGCAGGTGATTCCATAACTTTAAAAAATTGCCAGGTGAATGCCGGTTCCGAACTGTGCATGGCCCGTGGTCTCTGCAATTATTTCGGATATTAGATACACTACCTAATTTACTAAATTTCGGTGAAATTGTTAGAATATCAAATTTTGCACGGCTGCAACCGTTATACTCAAGAAACGGAACAGTAGGTAAACTTCCTATTGTCGGAAATTTCTTTGTGGTAAAAACAAATCCCTTTTTAATGTTGAATTTGAAATCTCCACTGTCAAAGCCCAAGAGCTTATCAAGCAGTGGTTTTTCCTGACACCTTTAAAAAGTTTTTCTTTAATCGGTTTATTTCAGGTTCCTGTGGAGAAAACTCCAATTAATAATTAAATAGGCACGGAGAAATTTACGACATATTTGGAGCAAAGGAATGTGCTTCACGTTTGCAGTGACTTTAGGTTATTAGAGAAGAAATTCTTCGAATTATCTAGGAGAAAATATAATATAATAATAATAATTTATTTAGGGATAAGTTTATAAATATTTACAAAAAGTATTATTGTCATTGACGTGTGCGGACTCTTCACAATTTACAAATTTTCCTTGCAATAATGATTATTGTGGATATTGAAGCTTTGAATATTTGTCAGGTATGCCAACAAGTATTAACTGAATCATTATTATTAATTTAATGTGCCACATACACATTTATACCCAGTACAATATCAGACATGAAGGGTTATAGATTGAGGGGGTATTACTTACATCAATTATTTTTGTATAATTATTAAATTATTGGTTGAAATGTTTTAGGGATGAAGTTGGGTCCGAGAAAACAGTAGCGTAATAGTCTAGTCTTTCCTACCTTGGGGCTACCATACGTAGTATTTCCTCTAAGAGTCGGTTATGACTTCTGTATCAAGGTAAGTTATTGTTTTTTTTTATACAGGTTGAAACACTTACTCACTCACTTTTGGAAATTATTATAATATTTTTTCTACAAACGTACCTACATAAAATGCCATTTTCGACACTGTTTATGTTGGGATTACAAAAATAAAGTCAATCTCTGAACCAAAAATATTAAACAATGACGCAATGCTGTGTAAGCGATACCTCAGGGACAGGGCCTCTTGAAGGCGTATATGTATTTCTATAACATAGTAGGTTTCACTTCTTAGTCAACTCTCTGTAAGAGAACTTACTTAAAATTAAAACTGCGTGCTCTGATTTCTGGGTATTATTTCAATCCCTTAACCCCAACAGGTTATGGGCCCAGGTCACGAGTTTAGTTTTGTTATTGTTTTTGTTTTTGTGTGAACGTTAAGTGCGAGTTTAAGTGCAAAAACAAAAGAAATCAAAATGGCTAATGAACCAGAAACAAAAGCCAATATTAAACCTTTTAATGGAGACAATTATTTAGTGTGGAAATACCGTTTACGAGCCATAGTTGAACAAGAGGGAGCATTACCCGTGTTAGACGAAGAATTACCGGACGAAATCACAGATGAATGGAGAAGATGGGAACGTTTTACAAAAGGGAAAATAATCCAATATCTCGACGATTCCATGTTAGGCGAAATTCCAGAAGGTGCCACAGCTAAACAAATAATTGAACATTTCGATACAACTTATACATGCAAGAATCTGGCTACTCAACTGAATGTGCAAGACAAATTGTTTAATTATAAGTTGAGAGCTGAAATCTCTTTGAAGAGACATTTCATAGAAGTAGACGAAATGGTAAGAGATTTAATTGCATGTGGAACAAGTGTAAACGAAATGACAAAAGTCTGGTACTTACTGAACACCTTGCCTCATTCATATGATGGAGTGATTACAGCAATAAAAACTATGTCCGATGATCGTCTGACCTTAGCTTTCGTTAAGAAGTTGCTGTTAGAGCATGAACAAAAACTGAAGAAAGAAAATGCTGATACAAGTACAAAAGCAATGCATTTTAAAACAAATCACAAATTCTTAAATAAACGAAAGCTTATAAATAAAAAACATTCACGAAAGCCATATCAAAGATCAGAATTTAAAACTATCCAAAAGTGTTTTTTCTGTGGCCGCCGGAACCATCTAAAGAAGGATTGTTATTACTATAAACAACATATGCAAAAACAAGAAAGGCACGAACCAAGAAGACAAAAACAATCCCACCATGAATCAAAATACTCTCCCGAAATTATGGCCGCCGTACCACCCTCTGAAGACGCGAAAAGCAGTTTCGCTTTCATGGTTAACACACCCGAAAGTGGACATATTGAACAGGAAATCGGAAATGTAAAGTTTATAGTGGATTCTGGAGCTACAGAACATCTTATAAACAATCTAAGCTACTTCAAAGAATACCAGGAATTAAAAGTACCAATTAAAATTTCCGTTGCGAAGAAAGAAGTCTGTATTTGGGCAACACATATGGGGAACATCGAAGTATTGTCAAATATGGGTTACCCTGGAGTTTTACGCAATGTCCTTTATGCTCAAGAGGTCCCAATGAATCTACTGTCTGTCAGCAAAATACAGGAGGCTGGTTTTTCCGTAAACTTCAATCCAAATGGAGAGGTAGACGTCAAAATGGACGAGAAGACCATAATGACAGGTAAGCGCATAAAAGAGTTGCATGTTCTACAATTCACTGTTCAAAATGCGTTGTCAGTTAAAAGAAATGGTCAAGCGGCATTAGGTTTTCAAGAAAATAAAAATAAATTATGGCATGAACGGCTTGGTCATATAAGTAAAAATAAATTTACTCAAATTAAAATGAAAGAACTAGCCGAAGACACTATTTGTCTAAATAAAATAAATCCTCTAAATTCATTATGCGAATCTTGTATACAGGGCAAACAAGCGCGACTTCCTTTCGCTAAAGATAAAAATAAAAATCACATTCGAAGGCCATTATACATTGTACATACGGACGTATGTGGTCCAATAACTCCACCAACAGTGGATGGCAAAAATTATTTTGTTTGTTTTATAGATGAAAATACTCATTATACGGTGACGTATCTAATAAGTAATAAATCAGAAGTAGTTTCGTGTTTTAAAGACTACGTGGAAAAAGCTGAGGCTAATTTTACTTTAAAGATGGTCTACTTGTATTGTGATAACGGGCGAGAATATTTATCGGGCGAAATGAAAGATTTCTGTAAACAAAAGGGGATCACATATCATTTGACGGTGCCGTACACTCCAGAACAAAACGCAGTGGCGGAGCGTATGAATAGAACATTGACTGAAAAGGCACGTGCAATGGTGCACAGTGCGGGGTTAAATAAACGTTTCTGGGGTGAAGCAGTGTTAACTGCTACATATTTAGTAAATATAATCCCCTCGAAAGCTGTTAAAGTAGAAAAGACACCGTATGAATTATGGCATAACAAAAAACCGAAACTACAATTTTTGCGGGTATTCGGTTGTACTGCCTATGTACATAATAAGACAAGAATACATAAATTTGATGATAAATCAAAGAAAAGCATTCTAGTAGGTTATGTACCAAATGGTTATAAAATATATATAGCGGAAGCGCGGAAATATATTGTTGCTCGAGATGTAATTTTTGATGAAACAAATTTTACAAAATCAAGAAAGGAACTTGATGACACGATCGAAATTGGTAGATATTTAGGTGAAAATACGAATGACTATTCAGTACAAACAAATACTGAAAGGTTCTCAGCAACAGGGGGTGCTGGTGATAAATTCGTAAATAAACTCCATCCAGGTAAAACAGATGAAACAATAAATAAATGCAATCAAACCCCGAATAAACGAAGTGTCACTGATGAATGCATTCCAACTAAACAAAATACTCTAGAGTTAGGTAAGCAAGGTCAAACGTCTCTGGATAGAGATGTCCCTGAACCAGATAATAAAAATCTGTGTTATCCTTTTCTTTCAAAGCATAGAAAAAGAGATCAAATACAGGATGTGAGAAGAAGTGAAAGGCTCAAAAACAAATCGCAAATTTCATACAAAAATCGTGACTTAGAAATAAACAATTATAATGTTTTAAACATTCAAACTTTAGATGACGAAATTCCTGCTTGCTATCAGGATATATTTAAAAGTCAAAATAAAGTTGAATGGGAAAAAGCAATTGTAGAAGAGTTAAACTCTTTACATGAAAATAAAACCTGGACATTAGTAGAAAAACCAAACAATGTAAATCTTGTTGATAGTAAATGGGTGTTTGCAATTAAAAATGATAGAAACGGGCGTCTGACCAAATATAAGGCGCGTTTGGTAGCTCGTGGTTTCAATCAATTATATAAACTAGACTACGAAGAGACATTTGCGCCGGTGGCACGAATTAGTACTTTTCGATGTCTTTTAGCATTCGCTAACCAAAATAATTTGTTAATTCATCAAATGGATGTAAAGACAGCGTTCTTAAACGGTGATCTAAAAGAAGACATATTTATGAAAATACCCGAAGGTATAACAGTTACAAATAATAATTTAGTGTGTAAACTAAATAAATCGTTATATGGTTTAAAACAATCTGCTCGATGCTGGTATGAATGTTTTGATAATATTATGAAACAGCGCGGGTTCCAAAACTCTTCGGTTGATCACTGTTTATATTTCTTTAACCGAGGTCAACTAAGCCAAAACATCTATGTAATTCTATATGTCGACGACGTTATAATCGTTACAAAAGAAGTAAGTACGATGAACGATTTTAAAATTTTTTTAATGCGAAAATTTCAAATGGTCGATTTAAAAGAAATAAATATTTTTCTCGGAATAAAAATACAGCGGACTGAATCCGAAATTTCTTTAGATCAAAGTACATACTTAAAATCTGTCTTAAATAAATATAACATGAGTAAGTGTAATCCGGTAAGTACACCACTACCAACAAAATTAAATTATGCAGCTTTAGAGTCAGATAAAGACTGCGGAGCACCCTGTAGGAATTTAATTGGTTGTTTAATGTACGTAATGCTAAGTACACGTCCAGATTTATGTACCTCGCTAAATATGTTAAGCAGATATCAAAATAAATCAAATAAGGAATTGTGGCAATCCTTAAAGCGTTTGTTGCGTTACATACAAGGTACATTAGAATTAAAATTAATTTACAAAAGAAGTAACTATTCAAACAAATTAATCGGCTATGTTGATGCAGACTGGGCAAATAATGAAACTGACCGACGAAGTACAACAGGGTATGTGTTCAAAATGTTTGAAAATTGTACAGTAACATGGAATACAAAACGGCAAAGCTCAGTTGCTGCATCTTCAACAGAGGCAGAGTACATGGCTTTATTTGAAGCTGTAAAAGAAGCGTTGTGGCTAAAATCTTTGTTAAAAGATATAGGTATTGAAATTTTACAACCAATAACTTTATTTGAGGATAATCAAAGTTGTATAGCTATAGCAACTAATCCTACCGGCCACAAACGTTCTAAACACATTGATATTAAATATCACTTCACTCGGGAACAAGTAGAGAATAAAGTGATCTGCCTGAAATATCTTTCCACAGGGAAACAGGAAGCCGACCTATTCACGAAGATGTTGCCAGCTCCTCGTTTCCTGGAATTGCGATGCAAGCTGGGACTGCAGGACGACTAATCATATTTTTTTTATTTTTTTTATTGTTAAAATAGCTAGATGGTTTGACTAGGTTTTTGTATAAGGGGTTTTCCCTAGTCCTCGCAACGAATGTTGAACCATGTTAAAACTCCCCGTAAAACGCAGTATCTATAGTTAAGCAATTATTTTTGAGTTGACTTGTTATTTTTGAGGGGGTGTGTTGGGATTACAAAAATAAAGTCAATCTCTGAACCAAAAATATTAAACAATGACGCAATGCTGTGTAAGCGATACCTCAGGGACAGGGCCTCTTGAAGGCGTATATGTATTTCTATAACATAGTAGGTTTCACTTCTTAGTCAACTCTCTGTAAGAGAACTTACTTAAAATTAAAACTGCGTGCTCTGATTTCTGGGTATTATTTCAATCCCTTAACCCCAACAGTTTACAAGCGTTAAAAATGTCACTTTATGATACTAGTGTCATAGTTATAAGCGCACTCGGTCAAAAATAATTTATGGCACATATTTAACAATGTTTTTAAGGTACGCTAGGCAATTTTATTATTGAAATGTCAAATTCAAGAAACAAAAAAGTTCAACTTACACATCTATTTTTCTAAAACCTATAAAACTTTTATGAGATAATAATAATTATTACTCATTAAAAAAAACAATTTTTTCATTACATTTTCAGTTCAAGTAAAAGCTCTAAAGTTGAGAAACTACTCGAACATGAAACAGAAGGCCGGGTCTGGGGAGAAGAGAAATGATGGAATATTACTTTCTGATGTTGATCTTCGAAAAATTCAGCTCCAGATTCTATTGTACCGGATTATTTTGTACCACATAATAGTATGTGCGTCATTTGTACGAAAGCTAGAAAAAGACTCAAGGGACGAAATCAACCATTACATATATGTCAGGCAGAAACGATAGGGATTCTGAAGTCATATGCAATAGAGCAAGGAAACATTGACATGCTGAACAGACTGACATTGGGTGAAGCTCAGAATGTTGAGGTGTATTGTAGCGAGGTTTTGGGCCTTGGATGTTATTTAGCCTCTTTTAGTCGTCTTCTGCTTAGGCGTCAGGAGTGGTGGGGTCCAGAATTTGTCGAGCCAGGGAAGTTGCAGGGGGGGTGAAATCGAACCAGCATGCAGCAGTTCACACCTTAATTATCCCATTTATTAGACCCAAACTATGTATAAAAAGAATAAATAAAATTAAACAATTCTTAAATTAACAAAATTAAACTCTTCTTCTGCTCCGGCGGATGGCCACAACCTCTGAAACAAAATCAGTACGCATTAGACAATCACGCGGGATTCGCAGGGCCTAGAATAATTAGAAATTAGCAGGCTGGGGGAGGCTAGCAGTATATATATCCTACGGGAACGGCACCGGTGACAGCTACAGAGACAAGCCTAGAGTTTTATTTGCAAAATCTTATTGGAGGAGCAGATACGGCTCTGAACGGCTGGATCGGACAGTCCCGCTACTCTATATCGGTGTTCCCCCAGCAGCGGTCGGCTATTTGGCGGCGTGGGGTAGCCCCGGCAATTATCTCCCGGCACTACGGTCGGATTTATCGGCTCGGTGAGGAGGGATAGCTCCGTCAAATAGCTAACGGTTCTTTCCAGCAGCAGTCCGGCGGATAGAAATTCGGCCTATAATGTGACAACCCAGGGACTCTTTAAACTAAGGGGACCCAGCATGTCACAGTCACATAGGAAAAGTGAAGCCTTGAGGGGAAGTTTGTTTTCTGTATACTCCAAGGAGACCACATAAGTGGGCTGGTACAAGGTTATGTTATATGTCAGTGTCCAACTGCCATCAGGTTTTATGTGACATGCCAGTGCCATAGATTCCAAAGGAGGCAAAATATTTCCCATCATAGTTCACAATTTTTAAGTTTTCTAACTTCCAGATAGTCACTTAAAGGTAATGCGGACAGAGTCCCAATAATTGCAACCAGATTCTTCTTGTCTCACCTTTAGTAATCCTACAATTGTCATTACGTGGGCATTATACGTACCTATTATACCTACATATTACAAATGGTTTGATGAACCTGGTAACAAGGTGCAATAGCGACAAATTCTCAAATAAGCAAAATCGGCACTGACGTACCATACTTATATATATTACTTAAATTCCTGGAAATAATTGCAGGAAACCAAATTCAAATATAAAATAAATTTGATTCATATGGCACTTGCCATATTCTGTGTTTGTTGACAGAACATTGTCAAGTCTAATTTTTAGAAATGGAAACCATTATTAATTTTTACTAGCAATCAAAGTACCTGTTACATTCATAGATTCTCCAATAAAATGGCATACTTGGCATCATTGAGACCATTAGAATGAGGAAAGAAACGGCCTCACTTTGCTGGGTCTCCTTACTTTAAAGGGTCCATGTGACAACCAATCAAATAACTAACGGTGTCGGTAGGTGGAAGACACCAGACGGAATAATCGGTCACGGTCTTATTACCAGTGGACTAGGACCCGGCGGTGAGATACCGGCTCCCAGCGCCATCTATCGGCGGTTCGGGCGGACACATTTGAACTAGCGGCCGCCGATTAGATGCGTCCGTAGTGTCCTCGATTGGCGGTTCGGGCGGACTTAGTGGTGACGAGAAGCGACGATTGCGGACTAGGACTTTGCGGTAAGATGTAGTCGAAAAACTTGGAAAAATTTTGTAACTTCGTTACAGTATTATCACAGCTATTTTAAGAGAGATCTTCAGAATCAGGTCATCAGCAAGAAGAAAGAGCAAGGTGAGAAAACGGAATGGCGTCAAAAACGTAATATCCACAAAAGTGCATTCAATATGATAACTGAATACGTTGCGAATAATGTTATGAAATTAGGCCAGTGCTATTTTTTAACGTTTTTGAAGGATATGTACATTGAATTCGTCAAGAGAAAACTACCAGATTACGAAGGTGTAATTGAACTTCGTGATCTAAAACAAAGATTATTGGCATTATTTCTAAGGCAGATCGCAATTGTTTCTTTGGACAAAAAGAAAGTTATCTAGCCTTTCAGTGGGGTTTTATTGAAAAACAGTCTTGATAGTATCGAAAAAAGAGATGTTATAAACAGAGCGGCGATGATCTTGCGCTCAGAAGTGAAGAAAATGAAAAAAAAAACGCTTTCTGATAAAATAACAGCGACGAATTTAATAGCAGCAGAATGTGATGTTCCAGAACTTCTAAGAGATTTTTATTCGACATTGATTTCTACAAGCGCTCGACGAAGAAACGGCGAAATTAAGCAAAGACTAGCAAATTCATTACATTAGGAATGACTCTGAAGAGTTTAACTGACAGTAAACAAGTCATAACTATCTTAAATAGACTTGGCCATTGCTGCAGTTATACAGTGCTTGAGGAACTTGAAACTAAAGCCACTTTGTCTTCGATATCCCAATCAGAGATTTGCCCTGAGGACATTGTACGTTTACCGAATTTACAAACAGAACTTGCGTTTAATAATTTTGATCGGTTTGTCGAATACAACCAGTGGAAAAGACACGCTGCATGGCACGGTCGGAATAATATTTCAGGATGCATCCGGTGTTTCACCTTCGTTTGAAGACAATTTTGGCCATGGTATAATTCGAAACGATGATGCCCAAGAGATTATTGATAGTGAGGCAAGAAAGAGACAACGATCCTTAGACGTTGTCACATTCGAATTAACACAGTATAATAAAAGGCCAAAGTGCCATGAAAAATTATTGTCTGTTGATAGTTCTCTGCAAACGTATGATGAGATTTCATGGCGCCATTGCGAAATCTGTATCATACATGGGTACTATCTCATCTTTCAAGATTGCCAGATACATCATCGTGGATCGGATTTAATAGTTTCAATACACGAAGATACGAGCAATAAACAGAATATATCCTACTTAACAACCATAAACTCTTCACCGACAAATTACTCTGTAGATGTTGAAACTATGCGTCAAGCTTTGAAAGCAGCTGCAGAGTGTCGCATGGATTATATCGAAGTTTTATATGATTTAGCAATTGCGAAAATAAATAAAATTTAGCAATTGCGAAAATTGCTCTTCAAATTCAGAGTATGGAGGGACCACCATTCGATAGATTATTCATTCATATTGGAACTTTTCATGTAATGATGGCTTTTTTTAAAGCAATAGGTAAATTTATCGATGGTTCTGGTATTACAAACATAATGATGAACAGCGAAATTCTAGCAAGTGGTTCAGTTAATAGTTTTCTAACCGGAAAACATTTTAACAGATGCAAGAAATTACATCCGTTATTATCACTAGCGCTACAGATACTTCATTTCGAAAATTTTCTAGCCGCATCTGAAATCGAAATAACTGATGATTTGAAGAAATGCTTAGAGAATTTCAAGGCATCCAAATCAGAAAATCCGAAAATCAAAGACAGATATTTACTACAGAACCTCGATAAGTACGAAGAGTTCAGAAATAAAACACAACTTGGAGAACATGGTAAAATGACGCAGTTTTACATGATGTATGTCCAATACATTGATTATTATCTGACATTCAACTATAGTATTCGATTAGGAAAACTCCAGATTTTGAAACACATCCTACCTCTTATTGAAAGTATATTTTTTATCTTCAATCAACAAAACTACACGGGATACATCGTATTGTACCATGACAAAATTCTAAAAGTGGAACATACGCACCCTGGCTTGGAAGTTAAACTAAACAAAGGTTCATTCGGCGTCAAAAGAACACCAAAGCCATTTTCAAGGCAGCCAATCGATCTAACGCTGGAACAGACGATAAACGCTAATGCTGCGAATAAATTAACTGGTATCAGTCACTTGACCAATTCCATCTCAGCTCGTCAACGGTGGTGCAAAAGCCAAGCATAAGATCGTCTCTAACAAGCCACATCATGGATAGAGTAGGTTTACGAAAATGTCAAGATATTACAGCTGACCTTGGAAGCAGTCGAGTAAAGAAGCATAGAATGAAATTAGAAAATATCATCAGCCACATAAAACAGAATATCAATACGTTTTCCGACGATCTTGATAAGGATTTTCTGTTCAACATTTCTACAGGTCAGTCCGTTAATAAGGGCTTAACGCGAATACCTTAGGAAATCAGCAAAGAGATCAGTTCATTAAAGAGTGCTGTGATGATAATAATAATAATAATAATTTTATTGACATTAATACAACACACAGTGTACAGATATAATATAATAATGTTTGTACAAATACATATTATCCTCGATTCATGTGTCTTAACCATAGAATTATTTAGAAGGATAGCAATTCAGATGGCAATTCGACACTAGAGTATAGTATACTCAAAGTGGCAATGATACATTCTCAAAGAAGAGATATAGATTATCAAAGAAGAGAAACAGTATACCAAAAGAGGCAATAATGCATTCTCAAGGAAAAGTAACAAGACACCCAAGATTTAAATATAACATGTAACAAAAGGGCGACCACAAACAGATACTGTGAAGAAAGAGTAAACTTACCATAGAAACCATTTAATTTTAATGGCTGTGTATGGATAGAATTTTAACGTTCAACGGATTTCGAAGTGCTGGATAAAGGAAATAAAAATTATTATAAAGTGATAAAAAAGGAAAATGCTTAGATGTTATAAATGGGATCCATGTAATCCAAGTTTAGTAAATATTTTTTGATCATGGTTTTCATGTAATTAATTGAATTGATCTTATTCAAATATATCTTGTAAATTTCAGGAAGGTAGTTGTATTTAGTCGCATACGTCAGGATATTTCTCTGGCCAATACTTTTATTAAAAGACGGAACCATCATATTACCTTTTTCTTTATGTCTCGTATTGTACTGATGTGTCATTTCTTGTAATATATTTTTGTGTTTGTATACAGTGTGTCCCACTTAAGGACTGACCACCCTTGTAAAATTTTTATTTATAGCTCGATTTTCATAAACTTTTTTTTGTCGGATAGCTTCAAAAATGGCATCAAACACATAATTCAGGTGCCTCATGCGTTAAAGTCATGGCCCACTGAGACGGTGTTTTAGTGCTGAAATTTCGAGAAGTACTATTAGGGATTTTTTTAGAGGAAATTAATGCCAGATTCTTATTCAGCATTGTTCGAAACCCAAACGTACCAATTTGCATTGCCGTAGCTCTACAAGGAGTTTCAAAATTTTTATTGTCACATTTAAGGGCTGACCACCCCCTTAAAATTTTTATTAATAGCTCTATTTTCATAAACTTTTTTTTTGTTGGGTAGAGCTTTAAAAATGGCATTAAATTCATAATTCAGGTGCCTCGTGCGTTAAATTCAAGGCCCACTGAGACGATGTTTTAGTGCTGAAATTTCGAGAAGTACTATTAGGGATTTTTTAGAGGAAAATTAATGCTGGTTTCTTGTTTAGCGTTGTTGGAAACCCAAACGTACCATTTTGCATTACCGTAGCTCTATAGGGTGTTCCAAAAAAAATAAAAGGAAAAGTAAGGCCGGATTCTTATATGCAGTGAGAGGTTCCAAACAAAAACGTACTAATTTGTAATTAATTTTCTTAATTTCTGGTAAGTTGGTCACTAAAATATTCATGAGGAACACATATTCTTTCAAAAATTTATTAGCGAACAAAATTTTTATTTAATTTAATATCATCAAATACATGAATACACAACACAACATAACATAAACTCAAATTTCAGTCATTTCAATTAGTCCTCCATTTTCTAATGCAAATTGGTACGTTTGGGTTTCCAACAACGTTGAATAAAAATCTAGCATTAATTTTTCTCTAAAAAGTCCCTAATAGTACTTCTCGAAATTTCCGCACTAAAACTTCGTCTCAGTGGGCCATGAATGTAACGCACGAGGCACCTGAATTATGCATTTAATGCCTTTATTGAAGCTCTATCCAACAAAAAAAAAGTTTATGAAATCGAGCTAAAAATAAAAATTTTACAGGGGTGGTCACTAATTAAGTGGGGCACTAAAAATTTTGAAATACCCTGTATAGCTATGGTAATGCAAATTGGTACGTTTGGGTTTAGAACGCTGAATAAGAATCCGACATTGATTTTCCTCTAAAAAAATCCCTAATAGTACTTTTCGAAATTTCAGCACTAAAACACCGACTCAGTGGACCATGAATTTAAGGCACGAGGTACCTGAATTATACATTTAATGCCATTTTTGAAGCTCTATCCAACAAAAAAAAGTTTATGGAAATCGGGCCATAAATAAAAATTTTACAGGGGTGGTCAGTCCTTAAGTGGGACACACTGTATATAAATGCATGCTGCAGTAATAGAGAGTTGTTTTATATTTAATACCTTTGCATCAGCGAAAAGTCTTCCAGATGGGTACCTTATTCTTTTATTATGTATAATTTTTAGAAATCTTTTTTGGATTACTTCTAGTGGATGCATATAATATCTTAACGAGCACCGTCCCCAATTGATGATGTTGTACCGCATACGGGATTCAACTAGAGCATAATATACGATTTTTTGATGGTATTTGTTTATCATGGTCTTAAAATACTTGAATTTGTATGTAAGAAGTCTTAATATTTTTACGACGTTCATTATGTGACGATCCCATCTGAGATGAGAATCGATTATAACTCCTAAATATTTAATTTCATTACTATACGTTATCTTTATGACTTTGGTATCATCTACCACTGATAATGTATCATAATGTGGGAGTCCGTTTTTGTAACTGGAAAAGGGCATAATTATCAATTAAAACGAGATCGGTTTCTACCAAACTTTTTAGTTGGTCCCATGTTTCAGCCGCTTAATATAGCAGTATCATCTGCAAAACAAAAAACGGATCCCCTCACTACTACGGCAAAAAGACTATTCACATATATACAAAACAATAGAGGACCCAGTACTGTCCCTTGAGGCACTCCAAACATTACTTGTTCTATAGAACTATGCGAGTTGCCAATCTTAACCATTTGTTGTCTGTTTCGCAAATAATCCAAAAGCAGTTCACCAACCCTGCCACGCAATCCGGCACCCTCCATGGCCCTTTTTAATTGATCATGACTGACCGTGTCAAAAGCCCTGGCTAGGTCCAAAAATACACAGAGCGTACGCTTGCTATTATCCATGTTATATCCGACCTCAAGCATCACCTTGATCATAACCTTGTTTTTACCCTTGATTCTGTTTACTGTTGGATATTATGTTCTCATTCTCTACTACAAAGATATCATTTTCCATTGTATATTGTTCTAGAATGATTACTAGAACATATCATATTCCTTTTGAGTATTGTTAAAACTTGCTTACTGCAAGAATTGCAGAATTTGATCTTCCCTTTGTTTATTATATTCTTTTCCCATGAGAACCCCAACACCTCAGCATAACAGATCTGTATAAATAGGACCTAGTAAAGTAAGAGTGTCAATTCTAGTCTTGTCTGTATCTAAGCCGAAACTCTGTAACTCGCGTTACTCAAATAAAAGTTTTTTAAAAAAGTCTTCGTCTTCACGTCGCCCGTAACATCCATATTGTTGAAGATTTTGTTTATTAGCGCTGTTACAGCATCTTCTGTAGACAGTCCCCTCCTAAATCCGAACTGGGAATTTGAAATTACATTAAACTTCTTTAAGGTCATAATACGATTATTTAGCGCTCGTTCAAAAATCTTTGCAAGGCAGCTAATAAGTGAGATGGGTCTGTAGTCTCTTATATCATAAATATCTCCTTTTCTAAATACAGGTATTACTAAGGCTATTTTGAAGTCATTTGGACAGATGCTGCTCGAAAAAATATTGTTTATAAGATGCGCCAGCGGAGCAGATATTTCCATTTTAATATTTTTAGCACTTCAGGTTTTACTCCATCTAGTCCCGGAGCTTTGTGGGATTTTAAAGAATCAATTAGCTGAACCACGAGGATGAGGGGACACCGTACCACTTGGTGACCGAGTGCCCTGCACTCGACAGGGTCAGATTTGAGTCCTTCGGCTCAGCTAAGCTGAGCGCAGAGGATGTATATGGTGTCAGGGTGGGTGAGCTGCGGGCCTTCATCAAGAGGGCCGGCATGGTGGCTGCCGTGTGACGCTGGCCTGTGGGGGCACAACGGGCCCACTGTGGCCTACGTGCCGGGCCGATCTAAGGCGGCCACCCCCTGCACAAGATAGATAGATAGATAGATAGATAGATAGATAGATAGGAGTCACATCGGGCATTAAGTAACATGTATTTGGTAAGTTATCGATTTGGTGTATTGGGTTGAACAATTTTTTCTGCGTATGACTGTCCCACTTGTACAAAATAGTTATTAAAGATATTTGAAATTTGGTATTGTTTTTTTATTATTTTGTTATTATGTTTTATTTCTACTATTGCTGAGTTCTGATTATTAGCTATAGTTCTGATTATATCCCATAGTTGTTTTGAATTATTTTTATGTTGATTTATTTTTTTGTTATAGAAATTTATAGTACGAGAGATGGTAACCAAAATTTTTGACTCATAGCGTCCCGGCTAAAACCGCACGGAATCGATAGATTATATAACCCCCGTATCCAGAAATCCGATTTTCAGACATTTTGCGCGTAGGGTCTGATCTGAGCTCATTTTCAAAAATGTCAACAAATCTGACCTAAGGGACTCATAGCGGCCCGTCTGATTTCCGGAATGTAGTTAGATAATAGCCCTGAGACACCAATAACACAGTTTTCAGACACCCAGATTGTAGCGCGTACCCAGGAGACCAATTCAAAAAATAAAAAATGAGACAAAAAAACAAACTTACAGCAACCCGTCTGAAAATCATTTTTATAGGTGACTTTACCTCAATTGATGCGGAAAAATCAATTTTCAGACAAAAAACGTGTCGCCTTAAATTTTTGTAGCATTTCGAACATGTCAACAAATCTGACCCAAGTGACTAATAGCAATATGTCTGAAATTCGTCGTCAATGATTGAATGCATCGCCCAGATGTGGAAAAAAATGATTTCAGACAAATTTAATGTAGCATATGACTAATCAGACAACTTTTCAATTTGTATAATTTACTTCAAATTCAAAGTAGGAAGCTGTACTCGATTCTTGCGCAGCCATCTTGCGCAGCAGCTGTGGTGAAGCGAGAGACAGGGACGTAACACGTAAATGGCCGTTCTTGACACAGGAGCGTAACAAGAGCCGGAGTGTTTGCCGGGCAACTCCGGCACATTTTTTCGTCATAGACGATACTCAAAATGTCTGAAAACAGTATTTTTGTATTCTGGGCATCCATACGAATGATTTAAAACAACAATGAACCGAGCTGCTATGTGTCACTTAGGTCAGATTTGTTGACATTTGTGAAAAGACACTCAGGTCAAACGCTACGCGCAAAATGTCTGAAAACGCAAATTTTAGTAATGAAATAACGAAATCTATGTACATTTTCAATATCAGACGGGCTGCTATACGACAGTCGACCATTTTTTTACACAGCAGAAACGGCCCCCCTCGAAGATGCTACACTTCTGAGAATTACTACTCAACAGTCGGCTCTAGGGTCATCTAATCTATCGATTTTACACGGTTTTAGTCGGGCTGCTATGAGTCATGGTATTGGTTGCCATCTCTCGTACTATTAGCATTGATTTTCGAATTAGTTTTTGAGTTGTTTGCGGTACTTTAAGTAGGTAGTTCTCCTTTTTTCGATGTAATTTGGGTACAGTAGATGCATTTTGTAGAGTTCATTCTTTTTATTTATTGATTTTAATATTCCCATTGAAATCCATTCTTTTCGCTTAATAATTTTTTGTTTTAGTTTAATAACCACAGTGCTTTCATTCACGCATTTATTCACAGTACCCTTCAGTGTTGTCGCTAAAAAAATTTGCATCCCCGGACTCGTGATATTCAGTCCAATTGACGTTTTTTATTGTTTCTCTTAGTTTTACATAATCAACCCTCTGCATACTATGATTCGTATATGTTGTCTTACGGTTCAAATCATGGATCGGCATACTTAAGGTAGCCTTATGGTCAGTGATATCAGTGTCCAGGACTCCAGCGCAACAACCCTGAGTGGAGTTGTCCTCATTTTTGCTGTGCAGAAAGGTGTGATCAATACAACTTTTTGAGTGGTTTTGTATACGTGTATCTGAATTTATCATCGAAACAAAACCAAATTCACTGAGTGTATTGAAATAATCGTTTACATCATGATTATCATTATTAATTCGGACATTGACATCACCTAACCATATGTGGTGACTTATATTTTTATTTTTTCTATACGATTGGAAGTAGCTCTGCATTGAGTTTACAAATAATGACTCGTTTATTTCAGGAGAACGGTACACACATGTTAGTAATATTTGAGTCTAATTATTGCAATATAAAATTAATTCCAAAATTTTGCATTGATCTATATAATGATACCGGATATATCTCTGTTTCAAACTAAAGGATATAATATAATCTATAATCATGGTTCTGTTAATAAGAATGTCGGGGTAGTTGTTTTTGTGAAGGATTCTGTTAAATATTCATCATCAGATGATGATGAATATTCATGAGATGATGAATATTTAACAGAATCCTTCACAAAAACAACTACCCCAACATTCTTATTAACAGAACCATGATTATAGATTATATTATATCCTTTAGTTTGAAACAGAGATATATCCGGTATCACAAAAGTCTCCGTCAAAACAATGCAATCGAAAGCGAACTCCAACTCGCCTAGAACCGCCCAGAAACAATCAAACAATGATGAGAGCAGGTTCGAGAAGCCTATCAAAAAGAACGCTGTCCTAACGTTTGCTGATGCTGTAGCTAAGAAGAAGATATCGATGAATGGAAAAGTCATAGAGGTTAAAATGCAGCGTAATCTATTCGGAAAATTACTTACATTATCACTCGAAAATAGTCTTGATATAGAATCTATATTGTCGGATAAATCAGGACTTTTCAAGGTTTTGGAAAAAGAAATACAAGGAGAAAGAGAACTTAACACGTCATGTGAGACATGTGACGTAATGATTTTTGATGGTTTTTTATTATCCATCAAGTGAAAGTCGTTGGCAGCATATCAAAGAAAATACTACAGGCATTCACGGCAAATAATGCACGTGAAATAGTGATTGTTTTCGACCGCTACTTTTTCCCATCGATTAAAGATAGCGAACATGTATTGGGAGGGAGCATTAAAGGAAATACGTTTGAGATTAGGGGATCTGAACACAAACGTCCTGCTAATTTCTCAAACGAATTGAAGAACATTTATTTTAAAGAGGCCCTAGTACAATTTCTCTGTGATGACTGGGCAAAGAATCACATGACACCTTTTATAGCAGGTAAAACGGTGTACGTAAATTACGAGTCGTGTTCCAAATTTGAAGTAATTGATGGACGAGTTTCAAGGACGATTGAGGAAAATATGTCGTGCCCTTCACATGAGGAAGCAGACACGAAAATTGTTTTTCATACATGCAAAATTAATTTTGATGCCCATGTAACTATCAGGTGCTCTGATACTGATATTTTAATTATAATGCTGGGGAACATGCATGTATTGCAAAATAAGTTACAGATAAAGATTCTAACTGGTACTGGAAATCATCGAAGATATTTAAATATAAATAAGCCAGACGAAACATTAGGAGAACGACTTTGTTTAGCCCTTCCAGCTTTCCACGCCCTAACGGGCTGTGATTACAACCCAGCTTTTTATCGGAAAGAAAAGACTAAACCTTTTCAAATATTACGCAAATCATCGAAATATATTGAAGGGCTGATTAATTTATCAACGTTATCCAGTATCGACGTGGAAGAGCAAACTTTTAGAGACATTGAACAATTCGTTTGTCAAATTTATGGACACAAACATATCGCCGACATCAATCTCTCACGAGCAGCGACCTTCATGAAAGCTTACAAATTTAACGATAAAGATGAAATACTACAATTAGATCAAAACTTCGAAAGTTCTATGCTTCCTCCCTGCAAATCTGAATTAAGGCAGCATTTCCTGCGAACGTCATTTTTCGCACAATTGTGGAGTAATGCACATCTCAGTATACCGACATTGTCATCCCCAACTGAGTTTGGATGGGAGGAACAAGATGACAAGTATGTTTTTAGATGGTTTGAAGGATCACTTAACTAGAATTGATAAAATCGTAGGAGACAATGAAGAAATTACAGGTATTTGATAGCATATTTTAAACGTCTTGATGATTCGTTTATAATATTTTTACAGATACTTTGGAAGAAGATAATGATAGTAATGATTGCGATTGCCGAATATTCCGAAAGGAGTTCAGAAGAAGAAGAAGAAGAGGGAAGCGATTACGACTCTGAGAATGATTGATACATAAAATTAATAGCTCCTTAGATTTAGAATTCATTACAATTATTTTGGAAACATAAATATGTACTTGCAGATCATTGCAATTTCAAAATTATTTAAAATAAAATATATCTGCAATTTTCTAAAAGTATACGTTGATTTTATTTATTACAATGCTGGACAAACGCTTTAATTTGAAAGTGCTACTTACTATATTTCGCAGAAGTATTTTTCATACAGACTCTTCGAGCTATGAAATACGCACGAATCGGCTCAGCAACCACTAGATTATTTATCGATAGGTTACTGAAAGATTATCCTCCAGAGAGTATCCCTATTCCCGGACCACTGGTACCTATGCTTCAAAGCATATGTTCATGTGAGTCAAGCGACCCAATTTTTGGACTAATATGTCCATCAATTAGAAACGATGTCGGACCTGATGAAGAACAAGATCTTTGGGATCAAGAATCCACTGATTTTATTCTTCCAAATATCCCATTAATAATGGATTTTCTTAATACTATTATACATGCTGAGCATGAAGTACCAGATTACTCAAATTCAACTACCTTCGACGACGCAGAAGATAGAATTGTAAATGGTCACGTAGTTGAGGCTGAAAACTGGCAAAACCTTGAAAGGTTAAGCTTACTCAGTCCAGGACTCAACTGCCTAATGGAATCCAACCCAGAAATTGACGATACAATGAAACAGAGAGGGCTAGAACTAGACCTTCCAATCATTGAACCAGATAGAGACTGCAAAGACTGAAAAGTTCATGTTAATGGACGAAAATTCAACTTGGTTTATAAATCTGATTGACATTATGAGTAATTACTGCTCATTTTTCAGAGAGTCAACTTCGTTATCAAATTGTTCACCTCATGGACCAACTTCAGGAATAATATCCTCTAGACTCATAAATATGAGTTCAAATGAACCTGACAATAATAATAATAATAATAATAATTCTCACCCTCACAATACTCCAAACAAGGAGTACCCCAGAAGCAAGTACATGCTTGTGCGGGGGAGGGGGGCAATTACTATTATTTTGTCTTCGTTGCCGTTTGCGGCAACAATATCATGATGACACTAACCCACGGATTTCCAGGAAAATATCCATTTGACCTACTGTATATGCATGATAGCTATGAACTAAGTATCCCTCAAGTTCACCAACTCATGGGACAGCTTTCAGCTATTAACACCATAACTTTACAGCAAGATCTCCCAATGTGGGGAGACATTAACGGTCAAAATACCATTCCTCATCTTGAGACTGTCAGAGATAGACGCGTTAAAATTCGCTCCTGAAAAATTTGAACTTTTTAGTTCATATATCCAGTTTTAAAGTATTTCTGATTAACCAGCGAGATACATGGACCTCACCTAGACGACCCCCTACGACCAAGACCCCGCCGAGGCCCCAGAAGCTCAGTTTGGGTGACTGAGGCGCCGCCCCCCCCCCATCAAAACATAGACTTTTTTATTCTGGGCCCCTACTGACGTAGCGAGATACATGGACCCCACCTAGACGCCCCCCTACGACCAAGACCCCGCCGAGGCCCCAGAAGCTCAGTTTGGGTGACTGCGAGGCCCCCCATCAAAACATAGACTTTTATTCTGGGCCCTTACTGACGAAGCAAGGACCCCCCGCCCCCCTGAAGACTCATCGCCTGACCCCAGTTCCCTTTTTACTTGTTAGGGTGAGACAAACGAGTAATTTGCTTTAGTGTGTGCTAAATATTTTTATTTTTTGTATTCTGCTTGTACCCATTTGCATTATGTCAGCTTCAGAGTACTCTCTCGATGGTTCGGAGAGCACCGAGCTAAATCTTAAATATCTAATCGAACAACAACAAACTTTTATTGCTCAGATTAAGGAAAAAGGTCAGATTATCGCTAATTTAACCAAAGAAGTTGCTAACCTTTCTGCGCAACTTAAAGAAATGTCCACGTACATCAAAAATATAAAGCTCCACGAACCACGAAAGAGGAAGAAAAGCGGCAACTCCTCCGATTCTTCCGTCTCTAGGAAAATTACGGTAACACAAACAATAAAGGCAGATGGGTTCAACATCCCTTCTATTATTCATAAAAAGAATCGTTCAAAATCCCAATCTTCCACAATGTCGGTTGTCAGTTCCATCAGAGGAACTTCAAATAATGTAATAACTAAACCTAAGGAAAGCAAGAGAAAAGCTATAGGCAAAAATCCACAATCAGATAAAACTAAAAAAGCATTAAAAATAATAAGACCAAAAAATAAATTAACAATACAAAAGAAGCCTCCGGCTCAACAGTAGAACTAGTTAATGACGTAGTAAATGCTGACAACAATAGCCAACAATTTATTAATATCGACAATGACCCTAATAAAGAAAATGACGAATACATGGACGCAGAAAATTATAATGTTTTAAATTCTGATAATGAGGAAAAAGTTACTCCCAATAAAAAACTAATTACCCCTATTGTTCTCCGACAAAAGGACAAGTGGTTGGAACTATCTAAAATCTTTAAAAATAAGAAAATTTCATTTGATAAAGCTGCAAACACCCCAAACGGAATAAAAGTTTACCCTTCAACCACGGAAGACTATAGATACATTCAAAGATTTCTGACACAAAGCAAACTAGAATTTCATTCATACCCCACGCCTGACGACAAATCATTGCATGTGTTCGTCCGAAATTTCCCTCTAGAATACCACACCGATGTGGCTAAAAACGATTTAATTGAAAAAGGTTATGAAGTAAATCAGTGATTAGATTGAAAGGGAAAAACCAAAAATTAACCAACAATCTCTTACTTATCCTACCAAAAACCCCTGATTCCAAAAATATATATAATGAAGAAGAAATAGCTGATAATTGGGTCACCTTTGAGCCAAAAAAAAACCAGGCCAAAGGTTACCCAATGTCACCGCTGCCAAAAATTTGGCCACTCCCAAACTTACTGCCATGCTGCCCCCCGCTGCCTAAAATGCGCATCTAACCACAACACCTTCCAATGCAAAAAATCTTATGATACTCCTTGCAAATGTGCAAACTGCGGGGGGCGCATCCGGTAAATTACAGCCAATGCCCCTTCTTCCCTAAATTAGGAAACAATAACAATAATAATTCCCAAATTACCCAAAATCAGGTTAACCCCGGTATATCGTTCGCAGCTACGACAGCAAAAAATTTACCTACTAATCAAACTCAAAATCAACGTCAAAACCAAAGTACACAGGATGTCTCTTCGCAAGACATTCTTAAAGAACTTGCAAGTATTCTCCCGGCCCTCAAAAAATTCGCTGCAATTATGAACTCAAGCCCAAATGCAAATGTGTAATTTAAATAGAAACGTATTGCCTGTAAAAATTAAATTTGCGACATGGAATGCCGATGGTATTCTGAATAAAAAAGAGGAGTTTGTTCACTTTTTACAGGATAATCAAATTCAAATTGTAGCGGTACAAGAAACATTTCTAAAAGCCTCAAAGAGATTTACACTGGAAAATTATATCATTCGTATAGAATACGTATCTGCTAAAATAAGAATGGCAAATGATCAAGTAGTAACAGTTTACTCGCTATATAAGTCACCAATAGGTAGATTTGCAACCGAAGATTTAGATGCTATTTTCTTGGATCAAAACGACAATTCGCCAACAATAGTTGGTGGCGATTTTAATGCGCGCCACAACAGCTGGTCGCCACTACCTAACAATCAACGCGGCAGAGTTCTAGAAAGGTACATGACCAACAACAATGTTCATTTCATTGCTCCCCTTGAGCCTACGCATTACCCACCAACTGGTACCCCGGCTGTTTTAGACTTTTCTTATAAAAAATTTTACGTGTCAAAACGAAGTTTATACATCCTCCGACTTAGACAGTGATCATAATCCGGTCGTGGTGGTCTTCGGGGTGTTGGACAACGAAGACTTCATTGGCCCAGACCTAAATAAATATACAACAAATTGGGAACTATTTAAAACTATATTATTCCAAAATACCCCACCTTTAAGACCCGTAACTGACGCACGTGACGTGGAAAACTATGCAACTACCATACAGGACTTAATAAAAAAACGCACTTACTCAATCGACCAGTCTCACTACTCTCACTAGAAACAAACAAAATATTACTCCGGAAATACGCAATTTAATTAAACAAAAAAAGACTCGCACAACTTACAGGACATAACGTAGAATATAACCGACTGACTAGACAGGTGAAAGACGCTATAAAAGAATTACGCAACGAGGACTGGCAGTACAAATTAGAAACACTCATGACTTCGGACAAAAATTTTTGGCAATTAATTAAAAATTTAAAAGGTAATCCCAAAACGCACACACCCCAATTCACGGGTTAAACGGAGTTGTATATACTCCAGAAGAAAAAGCTGAGGCCTTCGCTGATACGTATGAGACACAGTTCTCAGAGAACCAACACCCCGAAGACGACCTCGACTGGGAAGACGAAGTGATAATCTTCTCCAGACGAAACTTAACTAACGCCCCAATCGGAAAATTACCCTTTTGCGAACCCGGCGAACTAGAAAATATAATAAAATATCTACCTGTACGTAAAGCACCCGGTATTGATGGAATAAACAATAAAGCTTTAAAATTATTACCTAAAAAATACAAAGTGAGCATTTTACATCTAATTAACGGTATATTACGTTCTCAACACTTTCCCGCTTTTTGGAAGTTATCCCAAATTATAACAATTCCGAAAAAACAAATTCACTGTTTCCCGCTGATTATAGACCTATAAGTCTACTCCCCACCTTATCAAAAATAATCGAAAGAGTAATACTAAAAAGACTCAATGAGGAGCTTATTGATCTGAACATAATTCAAAATGAACAATTTGGTTTTTGTGCCTTTCATAGCACAGAACTCCAAGCCTGCAGGTTGATCGAGAAAATAACATCGAATCTACAGGTGGGTAGTAGCGCAGGGCTGTTACTACTTGACATATCAAAAGCCTTTGACAAGGTGTGGCATTGGGGGCTGATATACAAAATGCGGTATATCAGTTTCCATGGTACGCCTTGTTAAAAACTTCTTATTTAGTAGGCGCTTCTGTGTTAGGGTCGATGGCGCGGTATCCTCACAACGAGAGATTGAGGCGGGGGTCCCTCAGGGGTCGGTCTTAGGACCTATACTCTACTCCATTTATATCTCTGACCTCACCCCACATGAAAACACCGAAATTTTCTTATACGCGGATGACACTGCAATTTTGGCCACTGATAAATCTCCACACTTTATCAAAATTTTCTTACAAAATTCAGTCGAACCTCTTTTGGATTACTTTTTAAAATGGGAAATCAAAATAAACGAAGACAAAACACAGGCTATTCTAATTTCAAAAAAAATTAATATCCCTAACATCGGTCATATCAACATTAATGATAGTTTAATAGAATGGTCTGACGTAGCCACCTATCTCGGTGTCATTCTAGACAAAAAACTATAGTAAAATTATTTTAAGAAGTCCTTACTGGGACTGTCAATTGGTAATTTCGCCATCCTAAGTTGGCATCAATGCAGCAAAAAGTGCAACCGGGTCATAAGTTCAGGTCAGTAACGAGCCCATTTGCCCAATGAATTACTACTAATAACACGAACAAGAACAACACAGACAACGGTAAAACTCACGAAACGTACAAAACCCGCGAATATTTTCACTGCCCAAAATTTGAACCCTTTTGGACGATCCGGAAACCCTTCACTGTGACTTTCACAACACCGAAATAAAATTTGCCTGAGTACGCACCATAGACGCTGTCGTAAGTAGCTGATTATACCAAAATACCAAAATGAAAGTGTTTCCATGACGTTTGAAATTATTATTAAAACGAGTTGTAGTCATAGATATTTTTATTTGTAGCGGTATAGTCGTGATTGCAATAGGGCTTTTATTTTATTATGTTCTTGTTTTCGTATCACTTGGGTATCTTTTCACATCATAAATCAATGAGTGACGTCATTAACTGGTTGAGACACATATACCAATGTTATACCCATGGTTAACAGAAAATTCCTAGGGATTTTGTGGAGAATGTCATCTGACAAAATCGGGACTTCTTACAGTAATCGGGGTATAACTTGGGCCTCTCATATAAATTCACGCATTAATAAAGCCAAAGCCGCAATTTCCAATTTGTATCCTCTATTAAACAGAAACTCTAAACTTAGTTGTAAAAATAAGCTGTTAATTTTTACACAGGTAATTCGCCCTATTTTACTTTACGCCTGCGCCGCATGGTGTTTTGCCGCCAATTCTCACTTTAAAAAACTCCAAATTGTACAGAACAAATGCCTAAGATTTGTCGTCGGCGCCCCATGGTATGTATCTAACAGAACCCTACATAACGATCTAAATATTCCATCTATATTAGAATTTGTACGTAATCATACTGACTCACTCTATAATGTAAAGATTCCAAACCACCCTAATCCCCTCCTAACCGAGGCTTGTACTTACGTGGTCAACAGTCTACCCCACAAACGCCCCAGGCACTTTTTAATAGATGATATTTAACCTTATTTTTATTCTAAAAAAAATTCACTAATATTCCACAACTCTAAATCTAATACCTATATATTTTACATCACACTTCCTACGTCATTATTTTAATTTTTAATTCTTGTACACGCCTTATGTATAGCACACACTATGTATACCTAAATTAGAGGGTCCACCCTCCGCATCTCGTTTTGTCTCACCTAAACTCCTACCCTTAAGGTAATCTGTTTTTTAACAAGGGAAAAAGGCACCACAACGCCGACCCAATTTTAATCAAAGATATCAAACGTCAAACGGTCAAAATACCGGTAGAGACGGACCATACTGGAGACGGTATCCTCCAAATCTCATCTCTTTACACGAAGAGAATATTAGTGAAATAGATAATATAATATCTAATTACTATTTCATTGAGAACCCTACCAATACCCCGTAAATTTAAGGACGGAACCTTTGCTTAGTTTTAAGATCAAGACTAAGTCTACGCGCGTACATAACGGTTTTGTAGTTTATTTTGGAAATTATTTTACACTACTTACTTATTATTACAACCAACTACTTATGTAGTTAGGCTTTATTAACTAATAAGAAAAATAAAAAAAAAAATAATAAAAAAAAACAAAGAACCAAAAAAAAATCTCAGTTCCGATTTGTTAGTCGTAGCGTACACATCGGTTTTTGCGAGAAATAAAAAGTGAAGGTCTGTCGGGGTACCGGCCGACATGGGTGGTATTCGCCAAAATAATATAATTTTAAAATGGTTAAAAAGGAACCGAGCCACTTAGAATTGCAAAAGTGGATCAAAAAATCCTTTGGATTTACCATAGACCAACTGGATGGGATCCAATGGAACTCTTTAACGTCGAAAGTATATGTAAAACTGGTATCAGAATTGGTGCTGAAAAAAACAATGGCGAAATTTGAAAATGAAGTGGTAGAATATGTGGATGAAGAAGGAACTATATTTAAAATTCCAATTCAAGAAGGCGATGAAAAGGTGATTAAAGTCTATGATCTTCCATTAGAAACGGGTAACAGTAGAATACAGACCTTCCTGTCACAATATGGCAAGGTAATAGGCATTCGTAATGAAAAATGGTATGGTGATGAGTTTTACCCCATAGAAAATGGTGTTAGATCAGTTTTAATAAATATGAAAAAAACTATTCCCTCGTACATCACCATCGATGGGTATACATCTCTGGTAACCTATAAGGATCAAATAAGAACGTGCATAATATGCAGTGAACCAGGACACGAAAGGAAAGAGTGCCCAAAGAAAGCACAAAATAGAAACGTTGAAATAAGACGGCCCCAGGCCCCTACCCTTCCTGGAAACAAAACTCCGCTGTATTCAGAAATAATAGGAAAGAATAAGGAAACTCGAGAAGATCTTGTAATTCCGGAAACACAGTATTCAACTGACACAGAAGAAGACATAGAAAAAGTGGACTCAGAAATTAATAGGATAGCGATGGAAGGAAATGAACGAGAAAAAGAATCAACAATGGAAGAAAAGGAAAAAGAAAACCAAGATAGAATAGCAATGGAAGGAAAAGGACAAGAAAATGAAGAAGAAATGGAAGGAATGGAAGAAGAAAATCAAGACACAGAAGATGAAAAAGAAGAAACGTGCGATATCGGTCAAGTGGCTCAAGATAAAAATAAAAAAAAAACGGAAAAGGTCCAGGTCAACACCAATAAGCCCAAGTGAGGAAGAAAAGAAAATGCTGAAGATCACAATTAAGAAAAACAAAGATGGGGGCTGTTTCTTGTGTGACACGCAAGGAGAGTCAAATTAACTATAATAGGTAATACAATATTTAGGTAGTTGAATTAGTTATACAGAAATACCTATACTCTTTGTTTACGGTCGTTCTTGTTTGATTGAATTCAATTGTTGTTATTTATTGATATTAAAATAAAAATGGCAAATGTATTAAAAACAATATAAACCATTAACTGCAATGGTCTAAAAACGCGGTCAAACAAGGTTTGCTCAGTGATTTTATTAGAAATAATAGTGTGGATATCTGCTTTATACAAGAGCTAAATTTAGATTATTTTAGATGCCCAATAGGTTTTGATGTCATTACGAATGTAGGTCCAAATCTGAGAGGCACAGGAATCATGTTTAGAAGTGTCATAGACAAGGTGTTATGCTCGCCCGACGGTAGAATCATCTCTGCAAATATAGACAATGTAAGGTATGTAAACATATATGCTCCTTCAGGAAGCCAAAAACAAGGAGAAAGGAACGAATTTTTCTAAAATAAACTGCAAATTCATCTTGAGTTTGGCTTGCCGCTTATTATACTGGGAGATTTTACTGCGTAATAAAACAAAAAGATTCAAAAAATAAAGCCACATTATCCAAAATATTAGCAAACATTGTAAATAATCTTAACCTAGTTGACATTTGGGAACATATTCACAAAAACAAAATAGAGTACACCTTTCTAAGACAAGATAGCGCCTCTAGAATAGATAGAGCTTACACAAGCAGAGAACATGTGTCTATAATATCAAATTGTCAGGTCAAACCGGTAGCTTTCTCAGATCATAATGCATTTTTATTTCATATCAAAGTGGTAGGAAATTATTACATAAAGCACGGGTATGGAGACTGGAAACTCAAAAGTAAGCTTTTGAATGAGGCGGAAAATAATGACTTCAAAAAGGAATTAATGAACTTAAAAAAACACAAACTATATAAAGATGATATTCTGAAATGGTGGTTCTGTGTTTTCAAGAAGAGAGTTAAGTCCTTCAAAAACATGGAAATTAATAAAAATATAGAACGAAGAAACACTTTCGACTTTTATAATACAGCCCTATGGCAGGCAAAAAATAAAATGGAAAATGATAAAGATGCAATACATGAATTTCGAGAAATAAAGAACATAATTTATCACTTAAAACCAACATCAATTGATGAAAAATTCTCTGATACAAACAGAGACAAAGTAAATAATGTATATAGCTTATATGATTTAATGAAAATGAGAAAAAATCGAAATTCGTCTATTGCCATGCTTAAATTAGAAAATGGTGAGGAGCTTAATTCAACAAAAGAAATTTTGCAGTTTACACAAAAACACTACAAAAACCAATTCGAGGATAAAAAACTTTTAATGCAAATAACAAAAAACTAGAAATACAAGACAGCACAGATTTAAATAATCGCATTATATGAAATATTAAAAGTTTTAAAAGACTCTCAAACAAAAAAAGTTTTTAGGACATTTTTTTAAAGAAATAGGTGAGTCCCTTCAATCAATTTATAATAAGTTTTTAAATGGGAATAGTGCGCCACCGCCAGAATTTTCTGAAGCTGTAATAACGTTGATCCCCAAAGTAAAGAATGCGAATAGTATAGATAACTATCGGCCGATCACATTACTAAACTGTGACTATAAAATATTCACTAAAATAGTGGCAAACAGAATAAAAGAAAAAAGCGGGAAAATTATAGACCAACATCAATCTTGTGGTACCGGACGATCCATATTTAATAATTTATTATTAGTAAGGGACATAATAGAATACCACGCAAATAAAAACAAACAACTGGATCCATTTTAAGCCTTGATTTCTCTTTTGCCTTTGACAAAGTGAATCATGTCTACCTTTTTCAAGTAATGGAAGCCATGAATTTTCCTGATAAATTCACTAAAGTAATCCAAAACATTTTCAAAAGTGCCTCATCAAAAATTTTAGTCAATGGATTTATCTCAGAAAGTTTTAGAATTGAAAACTCAATTAGACAAGGATGCCCTCTATCCATGCTTCTCTTTAGCATTAGTTTAGAACCCTTACTTAACCTCCTGGAAAACTCGCTTACAGGAATTACGATGAACAATAATAAGTATATAACGGCTGCGTATGCAGATGAAGTTTGTATCTTTCTAAAAGACCAACAAGATATCAGTAAAATTGAAAATGTATTAAGTATATATGAGCAGGGAACATGCGCTAAAGTAAATTATCAAAAATCCAACATCTTGCTGCTAGGAGAACTGCAAAAATTGCCTAACACTGTGCTATATAATTTCCCAGTTAAAGACTGTATTAAAGTATTAGGTCTCTTTGTCAATGTTTCCATTAAAAAAATGATGCAAACTAACTGGGAAATAATAACGAAGAACATCCAAGCATATATTTTTGCAAATACCCTCAGGCATTTAGATTAGAAGAATTTGGTTCATAAACATAGGTATATGCCTTGTCAAAGTTATGGTACATTGCGCAAGTCCTGCCCCTAAGTTCACAATACAGCCAAAAAATTGTTCAAGTCACAGGAAAATATATCTGGCTAGGGAATTTGTATAGGGTCAGTCGGCAACAATTATATCTTAAAAAAAGGAAGGGGGTCTAAACCTTATTCATGCTGAAAACAAGGCGTTGGCGCTGTTTTTGAAAACGCAAGCATTGTCGTATACAAATGTAGGAAATAAAATCAAGTATAAATCAACGCTTAATTGAATATTAAAACCGTCCACAAATGCAACAGCCAACCCGTGCTATTGTAATACACTAGAAAAAATTAAAGCGAATAAATTAAATTTTAAGAAAAATGAAATTATCCAAACAAAAGAAATATACAAAACACTAATGAACAATATAAACAAGAGTTTGTAACATTTGCAAATTCCCATCTTTTATAGAAATATAATTTGAACAAGTGGTGCCATTTAGGGGTAGTGGTGAGAAGTTACTTTCCGCTCTTCTTTGTTAAATTCCACTGACACGCCGTTCGCGAGCGTTTTCTCTGGCACCTTCCAGAACTTTCTAGTACTTTCCGCTAGTCGCGTGCAGACGGCGCTGGCAACGCACTTGTTTAGTTTTCTTCTGTTACCACCGAAATGGAACGCGGTTGTTTTTGTTGATTTAGGGATATATTATTCCGGCGTTGGAGACAAACACAAAATTTTCGGCACAGATTTGAGATTCTAAAGAAACTTTTCGACAAAGTCTATTTTGGTTTGATTGGAGACCAGGCCGAAGTCAAATGGAGAGTGATTTGTAAGGTTCCTATAAGTGGAAATACTCCCATTATGTTTTCTGGCCCTTGTCATCCTACAGCTGATTTCGTAAGTTTTGCCGTCATGTTAATAGTTTTCATTGATATTTTTCAATGTGTATCCTTTTTAGGTTAAAAAATAACTACTTTCATGCAATTTTTATGTGTTCTGTGAAGCCTATTTGACTCGTTTTCTTTGGATTATTTAAAAAGGATTCCCACTCAATAGTGGTGAGTATACTCATAAATTTTTGAAGAACAAAGGAAAAACCAATAATTTTTTATAGGGAATAATTATGAGACGTTAAAAATTTCCGACAGTCTAATTTCCAAGAGCTTAATTTCCGAGAGTTTATGAGAGGTTAAAATTTCTGGAAGCTTGTGAATATTTTGAAGTTTGCTGTCAAGAGGTTAGATTTTGAAAAATAAGAAGATTCATGCAGAAATAATCACACATGTGCGTTCGTTAACTGAAGGATAGTAGGAACGTCTGCCTCCGAGTCATGGGGTTTGTTTGATTGTATGCAATGGTTCATAGCACCTAGACACCGTCTACATGGTTGAGGTAGGATTGACCCTTATCTGCATTCAGTTTATTTGAGCTGTGATTCTGCTAATTTAATAACAGTGATTTTATGATTTAACGTACCTGAACTTTGATAACTTTTTGTAGTATAAACTTAACCTTAAAATTTTAATTGCCTATAGTCGTAGAAATTTAAATCAACTTTCTAAATTTATGATCATATAAGAATAATAATTTTATCGTTATGCTAATTGTAAACGAAGAGTTTTGAAACCGTTTCGTAGATGCAAATATGTAATCTAAAGTTTGATTTTAAATTTAATCATATCTTGGAAAGGTGTCTGTTATTTTGGCAGTTACATTATAGGCAAATAGTTGCTTCACGGTAAATGTAAACTTTCAAGAAAAACTAATAAATGTCTCCACGCATTTGTGATTTTTATTTGTGAAAAAGAAGGCAGGGTTTGAATAAATTAATGAACTAGACCTTTCTTTCTTATTAATAATATTGCAGGGTATACAGAGATTCAGGGTTTTTCTATTGACAATATTTACTTCCATTTCCTACTTTAAGAAGTGATTTTGATATAAGGAAAATTTCAAAAGTAGGTGGCGCCCTATTTCTAGCTAAAAAAATAAATAAATATACCTATAATAAATTTTAACGAACCTGCGAATAACCCAGCTCTCCTCTAACCCTGAGTAGCACCCCAAAAAAAAAACTTTCGATACCCTACAACAGATAGCCCTAGACTGGCTAATTCAATGCATGAACAAAGCGGATATAACCTCAGTTTTAACCATGTGTGTATTACATATTTGTGGGTCTGTGATGTATTATAAACTCAGTTTGTGTTATTGCTTTGTTTTTCTCGTGAAAAGGGCTGTTAGTAGTGTTAGTAAAAGAGGCCATATAAGAGACCCAATGTTTGGTGCTCCTCAAGACTTTAGTGGCAATGTGCTCCCAACCCATAAAGACTTAATGAAGTGCTACTTGTAGTTATGCCAGGATTTACAAGGAAACTCTAAAAAATACCTACAGTTTCTCAGGTCTCAACTGCGGTTTATGATAAGTTAATAACAATATGGCAAAAGGCTTCCATACCTGTGCTTTCTAAAGTACGTATTATGACCCTCTTTCTGGTATATCACGATAAATACATGCACCTATTAAAACAACCAAAAGTTAAACTCTCTAATGCAAAATACCAGGAACTAGAACAATTTAAGAAAGAGTCTTGTGCAAAACTATTCGACATTGCGGCCTGCAAATGTTATTTTCATTTGTGCCAGTGCGAAAAATCTTAAAAGGTTACAACACCTGAACAGGTATTCCTTAGTGACCAAAGAACATCTAGGAAAATGTTTATAGGTAGCATGGATCTTGCGGCTACCCAAAAACTTCGAAGGGACGAAAAAAGAAAGTGGAAGAAGCTGGAAAATCAAAAATACTAAACACAGAACAGGGTGCTTCAAATACTGATGTTTTCAACGAAAGCAACAAAGAAATTATCTTCGATATGAATGATAATGAATCTAAATCTACATCACCCTGCTTTGTTCCAGACATTCCAGAGCCATCAACAAAAAGTGGGCACAAGGCTTTAAAAAAATATCATTCTTGACAAATGCGTCGAAGATTGCCAAATTTGGGCAAGACATGTGACAGATATGGAGTATCAAGCAGGGCAGCGGCAGCTATTGCGTCAGCTGTTTTAAGGGATGTTGGTTTGATTACTCAAGACAATTCATTTCAAGAAATTGGTAGTGCAAAGTACAAAGGGAAAGACAAAAATCACGAACCCTGGCCACAGCTGAACATCTGAACTTAACTGAAATTCGTGGTTTGTATTTCGATGGAAGGAAAGACAAAACACTAATTCAAGACATGGTGGAAGGTAAATATCACCATCGAGAAATTACAGAAGAACATCTCGTATTGGTCAATGAACCAGAATCTAAATAATTAGGATAAATCACACCTTCATCAGGCTCGGCAGGAAATATAACAAAATCAATTTTTGAATTTTTCTGTTCAAGAAACATTTGTCTTGATAACTTGATGGCTGTGGGCTGCGACGGTACTAACTTTAACACTGGTATTAAAGAAGGAGTGTTAAGATTGATTGAGCTTGAAATTAAACGTCCCATACAATAGTTAGTCTGTCAACTTCATGCCAATGAGCTGCCTCTGCGTCATTTATTCCAACACCTTGACGGAAAGACAAAAGGGCCTTCCACATTTTGAGGGCCTATAGGCAAACTTTTAGAGACTTGCGAGAAATTGCCTATCGTTAAGTATCACCCTATTAATATCGACTATGAGATTACCAATGTTGACAGCGCAGATTTGAGCACAGATAAGAAATATCTTCTTCAGATATCTCAAGCAGTTTCCAGCGGTGAATGTTATTTAAGCCTGGCTCATCGCAATCCAGGAAAACTTTCTCAGGTTAGGTGGTTAACTACAGCCAATCGTTTACTAAGACTATATGTGTCTACAGAAAGCCCATCCACTGCCCTCATAAATTTGATAGAATTCGTGATGAAGGTCTACGTACCAATGTGGTTCCGAATAAAAGCTAAACCTTCTTGTAAAGACGGCACCCGTCACGTGTGGATGACAATTAAACTTTTCCACTATCTCAGTGCCGACTTAAAAAAACATAGTTGATCCTGTCATTGCTAGAAATGCCTACTTTGCTCACTCTGAAAATTTAATGCTAGGAATGTTGACAGATGCAAAACAACAAGTGAGGGAACTTGACCTGCGTCGTATTGTGAAATGTAGAAAATCTGGAAAAAATACAACGAGGATTAAGCAATTTAAGATCCCATCACTTAATTTTGACGCTGCCAGGTACGTGGCTATTTGACTGGCATAATAATGATATCACAGAACCCCCAATTACATCTACCTTTTCTACTGAAGACTTAAAGCAGTTTATCAATAATCCTGAAACACCTATCGTGGATTGTCCAAAATTTCCATGTCACACTGAGGCAGTAGAAAGGTGTGTTAAACTAGTAACAAAAGCAGCAACATCTGTGATAGGACCAGTTGCAAGACATGGGTTCATTCTTGTGAGAATTCAAGGAAGGCAAGAAATGCCTAATTTTGAATCTAAACAATAGCTTTCAGACAGAGGTGTGGGTGGGAGAGTGGTACTGTATGTGCGGCCGCCTCCACGTGGTGGATAATAACCATTAAACAATTATGCAAAGAAATGCACTATGGAATTGAACATTGTAACTATGCCTATACAAGTATACAATACAGTATACCTTGTTATAATGTATATGTACGGAAAGGGGTCTGATTGGAGGCAGAAGAAGTCATAAAAATCTGAAAAAAATGGAATACATGTTTTTGCCACCCAAAACTAATTAGAGGTGTGACATGAGTTATAAAAATAAACTTCGGTACACATTGTTCTTTTAAATTAAAAAAATTAAATTTAAAAAATAAGTTTTATTATGCACAATAATTTAAAGATAGCAATCATCCAGCCATGAGCTGACCGCACCTTTGTTGCTTCTCATATATCGCTCTACATAGATCAAGCATGATGCGGTATGGCGCATCTGAACTGCAGGCGTCCTCTAGCCACTCCCTTGCAGTTTACATTATAAAATATTAAGGTTGTTCAAAACGACAGGAGTTATATTAAATTGGGTAATAATTCTGAAATGAAGTTGGAGAGTTAAATTATACTTTACTGACCGGGTTTTGAATATCTGTCTATGATTGATGGACCCGTCTGACATTTGGTTTTCAAGTCTCATCAAGGCCAACTTATAAAAAAAATCGTACAATGATGACATAGTTTAGTGCCGATTTCTGAGCTTTTATTGGTGATTTTGAGACTCTTTGGTACTGATTTTTTAAAAAATTATGCTAGAAGAATTATAACGTGAAGCCTATTTCGAGAAGACCATGATCGAAAATTTTAATTTTGTGTTTAATTCTGCGCCCCCTATTAATTGTCATGTTTTTGAATAAAACTGTTGCCAATAGTGAAGTTAGATAGCGTATTAGCTGGGCCTGACATCAGGGATTTGCCAGATATCCTCGATTTTCTTCCTGATAAAGGAAAGTTACCGTCTGCCATCTGCCATTTCATCGTCTTAAAATTGAAGCTGACGTTGTTTTTAAAGGTACATTCAAATTGACACTATGGATGCTCGGAGCGCTCTAACAACAATGTGTCTCTATGGCAACACTTTGCTGTCGACGCTCAGAGTGCTCTCCGAGTAGCAGCTCGAACGCACCTCAGGTAACCATTGTCAAAACTGAATAAATTAAATTGTTCTTCTAGTTGTTGTGTTCCACGGTTGGCAACAGTGCCGGAAGTGTGTGAGTTCGGGAAGCGACCACGGCAGTCTTCAGCGGGCCGTCCGAGAGAACTAATGCAGCCGCCGATCGCGTCGTTAGTAGTTGTATTCCCTGTGACGTTTGTTAATCTAGTCAAATACCAGATACCATAAATAGAGATGTAGTAAAGCCATGCAAGGTGTATTATTACACAATCAGCGGGTAAAATTCGGTGTCATAGAAACACTACAGTGGCGACGAGGATAAAAAAAAAATCAACATAAAAAAAAAGAAAATGGCTTCGTCCAACGAGAAGTTTTGTGAATTCAACTACGACATCGAAGACTTTCAAGTATATGAAGAAAGGCTGGAGCAATATTTTGTTGCTAAAGAAATTGCAACGGACAAAATGAAGGTCGCGCATTTGTTGAACGCTATAAACCCCATTACCTATAAATTGTTAAGAGACCTATGTTTTCCAATACTACCCAAAGAAAAAACGTTTTTGCAATTATGCGAAATTTTGAGAGCCCAATATAAAGCCCAAACAAGCGCATGGAGAGAAAGAAGAAAATTCTTCAAACTGACTCAAAATGAAGGAGAACTAGTTAGTGAATGGTACGCACGTGTTCGAGGTGCAGCAGTTACCTGCAGTTTTGGAGCTGAATTAGCAAAAATTTTGGCTTTTGGCAGCAAAGATGGAGACCGTGGTTTCCGCCACGTCATCAATGCACGTCATAGGGAGACGTCACAACGGAAGTACGCAGCGTCGTCATTTTGGTGCCGGTGGTAGCACTGACAGTCGACAGAAGTACGCATGCGCTGCGGGGAGACAGCAAGAACGGGAGTATCAGACAGCGCCTCCAGCAGCAGTGAAGACAAACAACCCGAGTGACAGATCAGTTAAGTCTAACCCTAATTTTAATAATTTTCCAAGCAAATGTAAACATTGTTCTAAAAACAATCACTCAAGTATGTCTTGTTTTTATAAAAACGCGAAGTGCATTAAATGCAAACGAATAGGTCATATTGCAAGTGCTTGTACCAATGTGCACAACAATAGTAACAATAAAAAAAACTTTTATTTAGTTGAGGATAATGACATGTTTTTCGTCAGAAAGGTAGCTGAAGACTCACCAAGTAAAACTGTTCTCGACCCAAAATGTGATGGTTGTTTAGACGTGGGTAGGTTTGACCAGTATTGTGTTTCTATGTATGCGGTTGGGGAAGGATGTGAGGATGAAAATCCTTTTAAAATTGAAGTTGAGATAAACGACTTAAAACATACAGTAATAATTGATAGTGGAGCAGGAGTTAGCGCACTAAGTAAAAGAACATATATGACACATTTCTCTCATTTCAGATTAAAAAATGATAATATTTTGCTACGGACTTACAGAGGTGAACTGTTTTGTCCGGAAGGATACTTCATTGTAAGCGTAAGGTTCAGGAACGTAAGAAAACCAGTAAAGTTCTATGTCGTTAAGGATGGTTCTGCGGATGTGCTGGGACGTGACTGGATCAAATCGTTTGGAATCAGAATAGAATTAGTAAACCAACTGTCAAATGTGGAGCAAGTTGAAGGGTTGATTGGTAACTTTCCAACTGTGTTTACGGACAGACTGGGTGAGTATAAGTTGTCAACAATATCATTGAAACTTAAAGAAAATTTTGTACCTGTGTTTGCGAAGCACCGGAGTGTTCCTTTAGCATATAAAGAGAAAGTAAGCGAGCAACTAGATAGGTTAGAAAGTGAAGGTGTCATTGAACAGATAGATAATAGCGAATGGGCTACGCCGCTAGTGCCAGTTTTGAAAAGTAATGGTCAGCTTAGAATTTGCGCAGATTATAAAATAACCGTTAATAAACATTTAGAAGATGTAAAATATCCCCTACCTAAAATCGAAGAAATTTTTAGCAATCTGAATAAGGGTGAGAAATTTTCAAGAATTGATTTACAACTTGCGTATATGCAATTTAAGTTAAGTGAAGAGAGTAGCAGAATTTTAACATGGAACTCTGAACGAGGATTATACAGGGTACTTCGAATGCCTTTTGGTATTAAATGTGCAACGAGTATTTTTCAACGCGAAATGGAAAAACTATTTAAAGGTATGCCGTTCGTGGCAGTTTTCGTTGACGATTTAGTAGTTTCAGGAAATTCAGATAAAGATCATTTAGAAAATTTAGAAAAAGTTTTTAATAAGTTGAAAGTAGCAGGTTTAACAGTAAAAAAAGATAAGTGTTGCTTTTTCCAAGATGAAGTAGAATATCTAGGTTATAAAATTTCAAAGGAAGGTCTAAAGAAAACTAAAAGTAAAGTTGCAGCGATTATAAATGCGCCACAACCAACAGATATTACTCAACTTAGATCATTCATAGGATTAGTAAACTATTATCATAAATTTATACCAAATGCAGCAGAAATTTTAGCACCTATGTACGATTTATTGAAAAGTAATCGTAAGTTTATATGGACTGAAAATTGCGAAAGATCTTTTGAAAAGGTAAAAAACTATTATAGCTTCAGACATTTGTTTAGCTCATTTTGATCAAAAACTACCTATAATTGTGACAACTGATGCCTCGGCAAATGGTGTCAGTGGAGTTTTATCTCATGTGATCAACGGAAAAGAACGTATGGTTACATGTGTGTCACGTACTTTATCTGATAGTGAAAAAAAGATGAGTACGGTAACAAGAGAGGCTTTAGCTATCTATTTCACTGTTTCTAAGTTATATCACTATTTATGTGCAAATTTTTTTACTCTTAGAACAGATCACAAGCCTCTAGTTGTGCTAATGGGGGAAAACAAGGGAATACCCCAAATGCAAATGAATAGAATTCAGAGGTGGGCTATTTTTCTATCATCGTTTAACTATAAAATAGAATATATAAAAGGCACCAATAATCAAATAGCCGACTTTATATCAAGGGTCCCGTTAGAAACAATTGTTACGTCAGAAGAAGCTAAAGGTAAAGTTTCATATATTAATTTCACCGAATCTGTAGAAACCTGGCCAATTAATAATGATAGGATAAGACAATCTACCAGAATTGATAATGAACTTCGTGATGTGATTAAATATGTCAAAAATAACTCGTGGCCGAGTAAAGTTAATGAAAATTTAAAAGCTTTCTATAATAAACGTGCCGAGTTGTATATAGATAAAGAAATTTTAATGTGGGGACATAGAATCGTGGTTCCAAAAGAACTACGCGGTCAAATGCTTCAACTTTTACACACAAGCCATCCAGGCATAGTTAGGTGCAAGTCACTAGCTAGATCAGCTGTTTATTGGCCGAAAGTCGATCAGGATATTGAGAATTTGATCAAGAGTTGTTTGCCTTGTTTAAACGTACGTCAAGATCCACCTAAAACTTATGAGACACCATGGCCTAAGGCTAGTGAAGTATTTGAGCGAGTACACATTGATTTTTGTAAGATTAGAAATGTAAACTGCTTGATATTGATAGATTGTTACTCGAAATGGATAGAAGTTTTCCCGATTAGAAGTAACAGTGCTGTCGAAACAGAGGAAAAGTTACGTGTTGTTTTTGCATGTTTTGGTATACCCAAAACAGTGGTAAGTGATAATGGACCACCATTTGGGTCCGAACAAATTAAACGATTTTTTCAGAAAAATTGCGTTGAACACGTCACTTCGCCTCCATTCCATCCAATGAGTAATGGTGCCGCAGAAAACACCGTAAAAACTTTTAAAAAGAGTATCAAAGCATCGGTTGAAGATACTAGAAACGGTAACGTGTCGCTAAATACACTGATATCTCGATTTCTCATAACATATAGAAATACTCCACATTGTCTAACGCATAAATCACCAGCTGAGATTATTTTTAATAAAAAACCCAGAACGATAATTACCGTGTTGACAGAAAATTCAAGTAGAGAAGTTAAAAACAATTTCAAAAGTAATTTTAAATGTAGGGAATATCGTGTAGGAAATCGTGTCATGATAAGAGATTATCGCACGGTCAATAAAAAAGTGTGGACACCAGCAACCATTGAGAAAAAAATAGGAAAAACTACGTATTTAGCTAGGTTAGATTCAGGTCAACTTTGGAAACGGCATGTAAATCAGATCATTGACCGAGGCATGTCTGGGGGATATTCCGGGGTCGCAGCAAGCACTGATGATGACAATAATTACCGTTATATCACTCTAACCAATCTAAAAAATCAACCTAATAAACCAATCCCGACGAATAAAGTCACGATTGATCCGGAAACGTCTGGCACGTTGGCGGAGGCAAGTCAAAGATCACCATCATTACCAACAACGCCCAGTAAGGCTGATTTTAATTCATATAATAATCCAATTATTTCAACTAGTGCAGCTGAACCAGGTCCTGACTTGTTGTACGATAATAATAGCTTTGTCTCAACAGGAGCAAATTCTTCTTATCGTTCTCCAGCTGCAGAGGAATTGCCAAGTACGAGTAAGATGTGTAGACCAGCAGACGCTATGTCTGGCCGGAGTCAAAGAGAGAGGAAACCACCCAGTCGTTTCAGCGACTATCTTTTTGGGGGAGAGGTGGATAGTGTAGTCGATAGTGCTTGACAAGAGCTAAATGCTCACTTGTATTTGTACAAATGTATTAACTTAGACAGGAGCTAAATGCTGACGTGTATTTGTATAGACTGCATAAATTTTTATGTATTTTGCTAAAAATGTAAATAATTCTCCGACAAAAGAGTAATCTGACTACATACCTAAGTTGCTCAAAGGACACAAGGTCGTATTGTTAAGGCAACAAAAGGGTTAAATTAATGCCAATGTTTTATGTTGCACATTGAGTCGAGAGAACAATCATAAAAGCTAGATATTAAGACTAGACATTAAGTATGGAAACAAATGTAAGTCACTCAAGTCACTGACAAGTAAATTGCGAGTAGACAAGCAGAGCACCCTCACATGTATTGTACCTACTGAATGACAGTATTGTTGTTATGATGTTAACCATAGAGGTTAAAACAAAATGTTTTATATGTATATGTAGAACAAAATATCAAAGCTAAATGTTTTCTAGGTGCATGTTAAACAGAAAACCACTGTACAATCAAAGGTCTTCCATGTGAACAAAACCAATGTACAGACAAAGGGTTTATGTAAAACAAAACCATACAAGGTTTTCTATGTACCTAATGTTGGAAGACTCAACATATTTCCGATGTGAGACAATACAAATTGTACAATAGTCATTAAGTAGTGTCATCTAAGTGTAGGGGAGTGTTGTGTTCCACGGTTGGCAACAGTGCCGGAAGTGTGTGAGTTCGGGAAGCGACCACGGCAGTCTTCAGCGGGCCGTCCGAGAGAACTAATGCAGCCGCCGATCGCGTCGTTAGTAGTTGTATTCCCTGTGACGTTTGTTAATCTAGTCAAATACCAGATACCATAAATAGAGATGTAGTGAAGCCATGCAAGGTGTATTATTACACAATCAGCGGGTAAAATTCGGTGTCATAGAAACACTACACTAGTTGGTGCGCAAATGTATTTCCTGGGTGTAAAACCACAGAAGTTTGTCTATTTCAGTGTCATACCTACCATAATCGTACATCAAAAGCGTTTTTTTTTGTTCAATTTAAATTAGTTTAGATTTACAAATTGCGATATTTTCTGATTTGCACTTAACTGCATGTTTAAAAAATCTCCAAGTGTAGTGGAACCTTCTTTTTGCCTGTTAACTATCTTATTTTCTTGCTTAAATGTTATCTTTAAATAGATAAAATGGTTGCCAAAAGTGTTGGCAGGTCCTGACATCAGAAATTTGCCAAATATCCTTTAATTTTAGTGGTTTTTTTTCGGTTAAAAGAAAGTTACTATCTGCTATTCCATTACATTAATAGTGAAGCTGGCATTATTATTAGAGCTGTGTTCGAGTTGAGACTGACTGCTCGGAGTGCTCGAACAACAATGTGTCTCTATGGCAACACTTTGCTGTCGATACTCGGAGTGCTTCCCGAGCAGCAACTCAAACGCTCCTCAGATAACAGTTGTCAAAAGTGAATAAATTGAATTTTTGCTGTTAGTTGGTGCGCAAATGTATTTCCTGTGTGTGAAACCAGAAAAGTTGCTCCATTTCAGTGTCATTATCACATTCCAAAATAAATGCTGCCGGCTCACCTATCAGTGATGTAGAAATAATAAAAATCCAACAGTATCAACAGGACTTCCAAAAATCTGATCATTAGATATTAGAGACGAAAAGTACCTACCATAACTAAGTACATTTAGAAAATCTCTGACTGTAGTGGAATCTTCTTTATTCCTATTAACTGTCTTATTTTCTCGCTTATTTTTTTGTTTTTTCAATAAAACAGCTGTCAATAGAGAAGATAAATATTGTGCTGGCTGGGCCTGACTTCATGGCTTTTCCAAATATCCTCGATTTATTTTTTTTCTCTTAAGACAGTTGTTGCCATCTGCCATTCTCTCTTCTTAAAATTGAAACTGGCATTGTTATTAGAGATGTGTTCGAGTTGACACTCTGACTGCTCGGAGCGCTTGAACAACAATGTGTCTCTATAGCAACGCTTTGCTGTCGACGCTCGGCGAGCTCTCCGAGCAACTCGAACTCACCTCAGGTAACAGTTGCCAAAAGTGAATAAATAAAATTTTTGCTTCCAGCTGCTGCACTAATGTATTTTCTGGATGTGGAACAAGAGAAGTTCCTCCATTTTAGTGTCATTATAACATTCCAAAATGAATGTTGCTGGCCCAACACATTTTCTGCTGTTTTCTTAACCTAGATCCATGGGACAATCACCGATGGAAATGAAAGCTCCCTTCCTCGTTAGCCCTGGCCCTGCCCGCCACTGGGATTGGGTACCACAATCTTAGGCAGGGTTGCAGGTTACCGGGATCCACCAGCGTGGAGGTGAGGATAGGAATTGGGTAGGAGAGGCTATAGCACTTCTGTTCTGCCTTGCGCTTCGCTACCCCATTTGGATCCCATAGAAAAAGTCTGCCCAGCGAAGGAAAGGCCATGGAAAGCTGAATCCTTCACTGGACAGACTTTATGTATAACTAGAGTGGATTTTTGACTTGTACAAGTATTTTAACTAATTTCAACTAATTAATTGAAGTTATATTTTTTACGGAAGGACATTTTAAATCACTTTAAAGGGTTACTCACTCCTCCCCAACCATTTTATGCTTATTGTATGGTACATTCGATGTGATATTAGTCTGATTCATAGATCAAATCTATTGACAATTTTTTGAAATATTTTCAAAAATTCTAGAACATTCTTGCTTTTGATTTTTTCGAAACAGCTTCATTAGCGTACTTCAGGGGTCGATATTTACCAATAGTTGTACAAGTCAAAGATACACTCTGTATAGAAAATACGGAAGAAAAATCTGTTGAACTTTCATATTAGTAATAGTTACAGTTTATTCAGCGAATGTTCGGCCCTACGTCACAACTCCCGCCCTCGTCTGATTCGTGAATATATGACCGATATCCATCGTATATTGACGAGTAAGACAAGGACGGGAGTTGTGACATAGGGCCGAACATTCGCTGAACAAACTGTATATACTGATTCTCAAAAAAGTTTCCTCCTTTTACTTTGTGTCTGGTCTCTTGGTTGGGAAACACATTAGTAATGATAATGTGTATATTAAAAAACTCTCATTTAAGGTGCAAATTTTTATTTTATTTTATTTAAGAATCTGGAAATTAATTGCGAAAAAGTTTTTTTTTTTTTTTCATATGAGGCTATGTTTTGGTATTTAGGCGTAGCTTTTAATTATACACAACTTTTCTTAATAACATTTTGCTGGATTTTCTGAAACAAGGGTACTTTACTCTTGTACAATTTTTTTAATTTTTTGACCTACCCTGTATGCTGTTTAACTTGCAACCATTCTAAGCGCACCTAATATGATTATTGAACTTACATCAACTTTCGGCAATATCTGTATTTTAGTTGTTTAAAAAAAAATCCCATATGTTGCACACTTAATTGACCACACTGTATATTCTCGTGAGATTTTCATGTGTAAATTTCTTCTATAGAAAAATACATTTTCTGTTTAGAATTATTACTTTCAAGATATCAAGAGCGAGGTTTTTTTTTTCAAAGAAAATACCAATATTGATAGTTTGTCAAATTCGAAGTCAAAACAAAATTGATTGGCTGTTAATGGTAGTCTTAAGTCTCGGCTTGACTACGAAAAGGTGGGTAAGGTTAAAATCTTAAAATACCAAACACCAAGTCATATTATAAAGTCAAAAATAATAAATAGGTATTTTATATTTACCACTAACCCCCTTTTCTTACAACCGCAGATAAAGTTACATAAATCACATCTTGAAATATCGGTTTATATTTTTGTTTTCGTCCTGTCACTTGTTTCATAGTTAGTTCTAGCATATGACGTTCAAAATTCTTAAATTCTAAACATTTGTCACGTGACAAATTATTTTCACTTTGCACTCAGCAGATATAGGGTACACTCATAAAATATACGTGCAAAAGAAACAAACTGAAACTTGAAAGGAATATCCACTTTTGTTCTCCCTACTAATCTATTAGATGGGGAATCCCTCAGTGGAGGCGTGGCGCCACTTCTACAGTATTCCATTTGCCCCTCCTTCACCCTACCACCTCACACTACTTCATTCTCTCATTATATTTTATTATAATCACATCCATTTGCTATTCGCTCGTTCCTCTCCCTACCCTGGTTTAATATTTAAGTAGTGGTAATGTCGCATTTATACCTATCCCTTTTCTACTTATTTAATTTCTCATAAAGGATATATTCTTAAACATTGTTCGCCAGACACCTTTAGAAATGCCCGTTGGGAATATGTGTCACATGCCATATGCGCCAAATGAGACCGATTTCATTGAACCTGTTCAATGCCCAAGATGATGGGCATTTTTCTCTGTCTAACACGTTTTGGATCCCCTATAGCGCTACTCAAGCTATTCATTTCCAAGCCGCTATGGAATAGCATTACTCAACGGAAAATAAAGGGTCAATGAGTGTTTGACCTAATGGAGCATATTTAGCTATATACACTGTGTCTCGTTTGTAATGTATACGCCCTTGAAAATCTAAGTAGGCTGGGGGAATTGAACAGGTGAATTATTTTTATAGATATGTCCCTGAAAGGTCATCATTTGCAAAATATTGGTATTGATTTGACCTTGCCGAGAAGTCCTGGCCTACTGCGATTTTTTAAAGGGGTGAGTGTTTCAAAAAAAAACATATTAGACATTTTTTTATTTAAAATCTGACACCACAGCGTTAATCAGGGCACACCAAAACCCCCACATACCAGATTTGAACAAAAAAATATACAGGGAATTCAATTCTGCAGGGTGCCAAAGTTGAGCAAAATATTAATTTTAAAGGCATCTGGCGAGTTAAGTGTGCCATGAAATCCCGTAAAAACAGATGAATGATCAACAGGACTACTCAAACTGTTAGACTTAGTTTGTTTATAGTGCTTGCAGCAGTTTGGATTTTCTCGATTTTTGACCCCAAAAAATGCAGTATTTTGAGTTGGCACCAAGAAGAACATTTTGTATATTTTTTTGTTGGATCTGCGCATCAACACTGTGAATGGTCCTCTTCATCACTCCACTGTTTTGAAGTAATTCCTTGGCTCACTGAACTCGCCAGATGCCTTTAAAACTCTTTTTTTCTTTTCATTTTCAATTTTTTTAATATATACTCAATTTGTTTATTATACTCTCTATAATAAAGTGTCAAGTTGGTTGAGAATAATACAGGAATGATTTAATTTAATATACTTGGTCTTAGTTTTATTGTTGTACTTTGTGGTTTTAAAAATAAAACACTTCTGTTGAAAATTTAATGCAAAAAAAGCATTTTCTAATAACAATTAGATTTACAAGTAAGAATACCAAGAAGAATAATAAACAGAATAACTAATAAATAAAAGAATATGACCAATACATTCATAACAGTATCACAAACATTAGATCAGCATTTCTAAAAGTGTGCTCCTGCGGAGCTGCAGGGCTCTATGAAAGATTCAGAGGGGCTCTGCAGCCAATATAAAATAAATTTGTACAAATAAAAGACAATATAATTCATCACATTAATCTCGTTAAAAACGCATAATAATTAATATTAATAAACACAAATGTACATATTTTTGCAAGTTTTCCTTATTATAAAACCTCGCAATCCTTAAGTAAGTTCATACAATCTGGAATTGCGGTAGCGAGTATTCGCACAATAAAATCACAAAAACCTCACTTATTACAATATACACCATTTACTTTTTAGGAAATTTAGGGAATTATGAATATATCAAATATATCACTAACATTAAAACATAAAAAAAGCCATAACATAACCTAAAAAATAATCTGAAGAAAAATCGGAGCTTTTGAGCATGTGCCGATGTCGATTTCGCGATTTATTCTTGCGAAATTTGCCAGAAATTGAAACTTTTTATTTGGGAATATTGTCGGTTCAAATTAACCAATCTGAATAATTTTCGTGATTCGCAACTGTGTGAAGTTAACTTATTTGTTTTGTTTAAGGAGGGGCTTGCTAAGCATTTTCTATGCCATCTCTGTGTACACTGCATGAAAATGGACATGAAAACATGCAATTACTTGGGCAACTGATTGAGCTAATGAATATAAACAAAATATGTTATAGTATATTAAGTGATAGCAGGATCTTTGTTTTCGGAAAGAGTATGAAAATTTATTGTATATTTATGCATCCCCTCTTAATAAAGTTTGAGAAACGCTGCAATAGATGAGCATAAACACCTTCAAAACTACTGAACTCCATCTGTTTCGTTGTAATACTAAATCTGTTACTTCGATAGCATTCATAATTTTTTTAATAGGTTTTACATCTTTTCATTAACCTAATTGCATTTCTAAACCTATCTCTTTTCCTGGCAGGAGTAATGCACAACGTCACCATTTGGATACCTTACAAGAGCACTAAAAGAAAAAAAACAATGATTGTAGACTAGAAAGTGTATAAGGGAGCAAATTTTTAAGAATACTCTTATAGCACTTTTTATTCCATTTTATTTTCATGTCGTGCCAAAATAAATGCCAATATTAAATGGTAAATTAACATGTGGTATTTTTTCCGAGAACCAAAACTGCAAACTTATCTTTATCTAAAAATAATGGCTACTGTTTTCCAATTACCAATTGATTCTGGTAGCTTGAATATGACAAAAATAAATGGTTGAAAAGTTAACTCTGATACCTATCACAATTTTCATAGCCAACAATATTATTTTAGGAAACAAACCTTTGATTTCCAAATCTCTTTTTACACACGGGGCATACGTTGAGTTCAGTTATCAACATGTGCTGTCTTTGGAGCACAAGCCGCATCTCCTGACACTGTAAATGTTCTGCATAGAGCAGCCCTTTCAGTAGTTGTACCCTTCTTCTCTCCTAAAATAGGATAGCATTTACGTTTGCTGGTTATCAAATTATAATTTTAACAAACTTTATTATAAAGATAGTTTACAACATGTGGAGTTTTCTCATTTTTTATAAGGAAAAAATTCGGCAATAGAAATAATTCTTTAATAAAGTGGGTTTAAAATAGTTAATGTGCTTCACTGGACTACACAAGCGCAGCGCTCCTAGGCCCCCTAAGGACTTATAGTTTGGACAAATTAGACATTGTTCCTGGAAAGCCTTGATATTGTCATTCTAAACAAAATGTCAAAAGTCCCCATTGGTCCGAGTGCGGCTAAAAATTTTACCATTAACTAGATATTTACAAAAACCCGTTTTACTCACTCGGATCGATGGGGGAATTTTGACATTTTGTTTAGAACCACAAAATCAATGTTCATAACAAAATTCAGCTTTCTGAGAATTTTCCGAAGTTGGGAGTTTTTCTGTTTAATTCCTTCCTAGACACAATGAAACTGACACAAAAATTATTAAAATCAAAAGCAAGATAAAAAAGAAATCATGGGATTACCGCTTTTGTGTAACCCCTTTTAAGGGGCCCAATCTTGCAGTGGGCCCTCAAAGAAAAAATGTCATTAAGAAAATCTTCATAATTTGACAAGAAGAACACCTAATATAGCCATTTATACAAAATTAGGGACCCCCCTGTATGTATGCTAATTATGCTCTTTCTTCTTCACAGTTATTACCTGCAAAATTTGATGCAATGCTCTCTGTAGGAACTTATTTATTCGTGAAACTGGAACATTATCCGACAATATCCCCAATGCTTCCAATGGGTTGATTTTGCTTGCATATTCCTCTAGCAATTGCAACGCTAGCTCAAAGTCAGGCAGTGCTGTTTTTGGAGACAAAACTAGTCCAGGCAATGCCAGTGGACAACTTTCCGGATCCAGGATCAGCTTTATTAGCAAGACGTAAACCTAAAATTATACACTTTACTAACTAAGTCTGCATCCGAAATACTGATATATTCTGGCAAAATTTTCGGTGCCTTTTTTAAATAGTTTATCTTCAACTACTCTACACAGGTAAAGTCGGGAGAAATTCACAGTTTTTAAACTATTAGGCGTAGTAAGAAACTAGTGAGGGAATGTTACAAACAACTCTGTTCAACTCTGATTTTAGGTTAGAAAATTACGAGATCGTGTTTATCAAAAACTCATACCAAATTTCAGCTCGATATTTCAAAATACACCAATAATTTAGACATATCAAGAATGAAATAAACAAAATAGGCTGCAATAAATATATCATAAGCCAAATCCGAGACTAAATCTTAAATCAAAAGTGCTGGAACTAGAAAATGATTTATTTAAAGCATAGGAGTGTCCAAAAAGTTGGGAGTGCCTACAGCCCCTTTAGTACAATAAGCAAGGGTTTTTTCCAGGAAAAAAATGTAGAAGTTTATTCTATATGCTGAATCCAAATCTGAGGTTTGCCACCTCGCCAGGCGTCGGCTTCACAATAAAAATTGCACATAGCCTCAATTTTTCGGCACTATTTTGAGTTTTTTTACTGTAACTCGAAAAGTAAGCATCCATCGATGGTACAAATCATAGGTATAGCAAATTAAAGTAAACTAAATATCCTTTAAAATGCATATAACAACTCTGAAGTTTGGACAATCCATAACGCCACTAGCGCTTGTTAAAAAGAAGCCATTTCTTAACTCTTCGCTAAGAAAGCCGAAAACGCTATTCTAACTTTGCGGTTGTACCCTACTATCAACCATAGACTTATGAACAAGGGAGACTCAACCATTCATTGTTGAATAGGCTTTTGTTGTGAATCAAACATTGCTATGAGTGTGAGAGAGAAAAAAGAGAGAGAGAACTTCATAATTCCGACTCCGAGCATCGCGGCCCAGGTTGACACCTAACCTAATATTTTGTGGTCGACACAATTCCGACCAGATATTTAATTCGCCAGTGGCGAAAGATTTTTAAAAAATAATAAAATTAGTTGGGAACAAACATTATATTTTTATGATTTTTGTTATACTGGTTGGAGTATATCTAGGCATTAACCTATAATATACACAAAATAAACCGAATTATCATTAAAAAAATTTTAGATACTTTAATATTACAACATATTAATTTTTTCAGTAAAAATAGGAAATAAGAAACACTTATTGTTACTTTTACAATCGTTTATTTAGAAAAACTATTGCGGATATAAAATACAGCGAATATAATATAATATAATATAACATATTATACAGATCATTGGTTCCACAAAGGCACAGAAAAACAGCAAGCGCTTGCTGTTTTTCTGTGCTTTCTTAAGTTAAAGCTGTGCTGTGCTCTCTTAAGTTAAAGCTGTAAGAGCTTCGTTGGTGAATCCTGGACTGCCATCGATTGATCTGTACCATTTAGACAAGGTTTCTATATGCGGTAAGGAACGGTTAAAAAAGTTTCTCACAAAATTATATGCCTTAGCTGAATAAAATGCAAATGTCAGTGCAAATGACCTTAAACTTGAATCTTGAGTTATTATACTTTGCGTGGAAGGTCCTTTTAATAATCTTTCAAAGACGTCTACGGCAGGTCCCGAAACTGATACCTGTAATGAAATGAAAATATTTATATTTTCGGCAAATAGGAGAGAGAAAAAAAACCAAAAGCTTCCAATTTCGGCTACCCTGTACAGTGTAATAATTGGTTGAGAGATACCTACATTATGACAACACGCTAGGGCAAAAACACTTTTACCTTTATTGTGGATTCTGATGACTCCGATGAGACATTTTTTCTTTAAGTAACGCAGAAGAGATTGCAGGGATGTAATTCGGAGCTTCAATCTTCTAACAGTCATTTGTAGGGTGTGACTTCGTTTTCTTTACTTTCCAACAGTTTCTTGTACTACTGCTAAATTTCTCCTTCTTCTCGCCGGAGTGGAAAAATCGCTACTTGCCAGTCTTCTATGTGCAATAAAAAGTTTAAATTTAAACCTAATCTTTACTTGATTGCCAATTTCTAGTACAAAAATATAGTTGTGGTTTCCATCCTTGTTGCATAAATAACTAATTTATCTGCAATAGCTTCTGCATCTCTTTCTCTGTTTAAGAAGCAGCAATTGTAGCTGACGAAAAGGATTGTATTCCGTCTTCAGCTTGTGCTTCCATTTTTTTGAATAGCTCTCTATAATTAAATAAAATTTGTATATACCTAGTACCTACATATCACAGAGAAGATAGATATAAAAAATCACTATTTCATATGCAGTGTGTTTCTTTTTGAGTCAATTCCGTTTTTTTACTTTATTAACTGATTTTCAAAATTCTTTTTTCCGCTTGCACTCAAAGAGCTATATTTGTTTATGTGCATTTTTTAGCAACGTCGTTGCTTGACCTACTGTGTTTAAAGAAAGTTCCCAAAAGTGACTCAAGTGACAAAAGTCATATACTTAGGTATTGTGACTGAAAAAACTATTTTTGATTTAGTCAAAAATAATGAAATGCATTATATTTTATTTAACATTTTTATACTTATATTAATCTATTTTTGAACATATATTAAATAAAAAAATATTATCAGACATCACAGCTTTTTTCTTGTAATCTGAGTTTACAAGACCCTGGTTCAATACATTACTTACTGATTTTCTTAATTTTCATTTCTTAATTACTTTTCAATAATCAGTAGATTTTTTAAGGTTTTTGCTTGAAGATATTAGTTTTTCCATTCATGAAACTACATTAATTTATGGATATAGTGTTTAAGTGGCTTACTTACCTATCTTTAGAAGCAGATGTGCTCCCAGACGAAGTAAGCAACTCCTCAAATGAAATGTTTTGCAACCTGCAGAATTGCTCTGTTATTGTTCTATTATAGTTATATACTATATCTCACCTGAATTCCGTAGGTCGCTCACTTAATTTTTGATCAGCTCCAGGTTTAACATACCGAGGACCATTTCCCTTTATAACTATTTTGCATGGATGAAAATGACCCGAACAATTTTCCGGGTGTTTTGGTAAACGCTGGTTCTCATTTAAGCCGACAAGGGAAAACGGAAGACCACACCTTTCTCCTTTCAGAATCCATGGGAAACCTACAAAATATTCCCAATGTTAACAAATTGTTATTTCAAATAACTGCCGAACTAAAAGCACCAAATCAACATAAAGCAAAGGCAGTACTTTGGATATTTATCAGTACTTAGTACCTACTACCACTACCTACTTATCTACGCTACTGAAGAGGGCCGAACATTATGGTGAAAATAGTGAAAATAATACATACCAGTGAAAAGGCGGTTCCGAGTTAAAAGAGTTCAACTTTCCGCACACCTGACACCGGCGCACCATTTTTTTTAAGTTTTCATATCACGTTTTTGCAAAAAATACACGTAAAAACCTGAAAATGCTTGAAAATCGAAATATTCCGACTACTAAAAACGTCGCAAACAAATCTTATGACGGCGTCAGGTTTGGTACCCGTCACAATGAAATATGGGAATTAAGGGGCGTTGTCGCTTAATCTCCATAAAATATTATACATACATTAATAAACAGCATTTAACAAGTTTACCACAAAATATATGCTTACGGGGTTTGCGTTTGCAACAATTATTCTTCGGTTAAGGCGCTACGATACCCCCCCATTTTCAAGGGTTTCGTAGTTTACATCTCCTACTTGCATTTCTTAATATTTTCACTTGATTTTTTTTTGTGGCTTAGATAAAACTACGAAGAATCGTCGTTGTGTATCACGAACTGTGCAGGACTAATGCGACACTGTGAAAAAAAATGTCAAACATACCCGAAATTCAACTATATTCGGTTAAGAATTTCGAGTATTTCCACCGCTCAAAAATAATTCGAAGGACACAACGACGATTGAGGCATTCTATAACATTATTTTAAGACTACTTTCAAGTCGATACGTTTGTTCGTTTGGCTATGATTTGAAAACTACGAACCCATTGCCCGGCAATAAAATGATCCGTGAATTGGCCATTCGAGCAGGAATTAGACGTACGGAGATAGGCGGGCGGGCGGGCGTTCGCTGGAACTCGTGGTTCCCCTACTTCCCCCTACTTCGGCGTACCTCACCGGGCTCGGAAACCACGTCAGGAGAACTTTCAATCCATATCAGATGGTTCATTTTTCATTTTATTAGTCTCAGTCTCCCTTATTTGTGTTTCGCTTGTTTTGAATGTTAGTATGTTAGCAAATATTTATATTTCCGAGTACCCGAAGAAAATATTTTCTACCGCGACATTATGTATGTCGACTGGCATATAATAATACTCATTATTATTATTCCTCCAGGAATTATAAATAAATAATTATTAATCCATTGCGCCACAAATAAATTTTAGAAAATAAATAATTATTATTCACAAAGTACCTACTTTTTGCTTTTGTGTAAAATGGTTTAATCCCTAGGGCATAAAATGGCCTGGTCGTGCAAAAAGAGTAAATTTAAATTCTAGACCAAATTGTGCGCTTGATTTTTACTTTAAAAATGTGATAGGTACAAGTAATAATTTTGCCAAATAAATGGGTCATGTGAAGCATTTTTTGAAAACGAATTCCTATTTAAATCGCTGCATGATAAAAGCTAATTTATATACTTTCCAGAGGGAACGATAATAATTCTGACATCCAGTCAGTTTTAGAAACTTCTTCGTTAGAAGATTGTTCGAAAGTCATTGGAGTTGAAAATCGGGCAAAATAAAAATAGTACATTTTATTGTTCCAGTCTGTCGAATTTATGACATTTTAATACATTTTCTAGGATGTTCGATAATTCAGATTTGTCAGAATAAGGGGCAGTCAGGGCAAGAATACCTATAATGTTTGATAATGATGTCACAACAGTCACATGTAGTGAAACCAATAGTAGTAATTTGTGGGCTTGAGTGCTTTTATTCCCGTAGGTACCTTATATGGTTTCCAGAATTTGAGAGAGGGGTACCTACATATTTTGCATTTTGCACACTTATTCGGATTTAGGTATAAGTAGTACTGCAGGTGCATAGGGTTTGGGAAACAAACTTTCTGGGAAAAACAGGGCTTTGAATGGAACATTTACAAGGGATTAGAAATTAATAGCTCCTATTATCTCACAACTATTACTTTATTTAAAAAGGGAGACCAGTTTCGTAACTCTATAAATTAGTCCTTGAGGATGTAATTTTATAGATTAACGAAACCGTTGTGATATAATATGGCCTATTCACTCTAATCCCTCTAAAGTGAACTCTTACAGTGTAGAAAGTTTTTAGTTAGATTTATTTATTATTACACAAATGTAAATATGGAATACCTACTAGTTATATAAAACATTTTGACGAAGTAGACTTTAGACGCACTTTTTTAGTCGTAGCAACACTATTATGCAGAACAATTATCCAATCAAACATTAATAGATGTTCAACTGACCCTAATGTGGTTCAAGAAGAATTCGGTAATCGAATCGTTAATTTATATTTTATAATTGAGCAATTACAAGTTTTTTTTATACACGAACCCTTCATAGCATGCACCTTTGCTGATATGAAAAATAATAGTAAAATTGCTTCGACGCCAAAAAGCTATGCAGTGTGTTGCCAACGAAAAGTGAACGCCCTGAAAAATATCATTTTTGCAATAAAGCAAACAGGCCACCGCCGTTTTTTAAATATATATTCGCGCTTCTTCGTCGGCATCGGCGAGACTCGTGTGACCCCGGCGGCCGTCGGCGGCGGCCGGCACGAGTTATTATTTCATATTATCTACACGTCTACACAGGAAAAAAAGACTGTTGTGATTTTAGTGAGTTCGTGTATATAGTCACTTTTCCATTACCTACTTTAAATATACAAGCAAATCCATGTGGTCCCAACAATATAATCTATACTTTTGACGTAATTGCAGATGAACCAATAAGTTTAAAATAGTTTGAATTTCCGTTAAGAAGATGTATTGTCACTTCGATACTAAAATTGGCATACTACAATGAAAGCATAACCTTGGTTTTAAAATATCTTATGTTTTATTTAAACAATTAAATTTATTTTATTTGAATAATAATAATTCTCACCCTCAGACTACTCCAAACTATATAAGAGTACCCCAGAAGCAACTGAAAAAACATTATAATTCATTGGATGAACAAAAAACTTAATTGCAACTTTTATATTCATCAATGTAAGTAATCATAGTCCAAGCAAATTGTCATTTTTTTATAGAGGTAGAAAAAAAAATGATTCTTAACAGGTAGATATTTTCAGGGTTGGTTGTGGGTAGCGTCCTGAGTATAACACCAAAAAATCACCGTCGAAGTCGTGTTACGAACCTCGCAATAGGAGTGGTTTTGCAAACATTTTTTTGCAATTTTTTTTCTTCTCATGTGTACAATTTTTTTTCTTCTTATGTATACATTATTACGTTCTCTACAACTTTCTCTCATGAAGTTTTTTTTTAACTTCAATACTTCACGAGATATAGGTAAAAGATCACCACTATCTAAAGTGCTTTATAAGGGTAAAAAAAAATTCTTTAAAACAAGCTGATTTTTTCAGGGTTAACTGGGGGTTAACTTAGGAGTGCACACAGTGATCGCAAATTAAAGGTTTTGAATCAACCCTACACTCTATATCGTTCGTAGTCATAATGAACACTGCAAGTGAATGGCTATAATTGATATTAGTACCCACAATTAAGTATTACAAATCCAGCAAAAATTCAGTGACAATAGTTGTAATTTCAGTATAATGAACAGTTAAATGTATCCCTATTCAATTCAACACCATGAAACGTTATGTTGTTCTGACAAAAGAATGTGCTTAGAAAAGAAGTATTATAGAATCAATTCCAGAACACGCTATTTATTGAAATAAAATATTACATTTAAATTATTCATTAGAATTCAATATCAATTGTAATTGAATTGATTATTGTTAGTTACAAAAAAGCTTCTGCTTGAGTTTGAGGAATAATATCTCATATTGAATTAAACAGGGTTTTTTTACAAAGTGACAGAGTTTTCTCAGTGTAGTACCCACGGCCGGCCTGCCCCTCAATCGTAGCACTATGAAGGGGCAGGCTGGAGTGGGGAGTCGTGGGAACCAGAGGAAGGAAAAGGATAGGCATATCTAATCGAGCGACGTTTGTCCTGAATTGAGTCGGGCATTTCGGGCGGATTTCATAAGTATCGTAGCCTCTTAACAATGCTTATATAGTCTTCTGTTATTATTAATAGATAAGCTGTACCCATTTATATCTGCGAAAAGGGGGTTGGGGGTCATAACCGAAAATCTGGCAACCACACGCGCTGAGAATTTACAGGGGAACCAAATGAATAGTAGACCAAAAGGATCTATGATTGCTTTAAAATGTAAATAGTTATATCTCCCCTTGCTTATAAGTCTATGCTATCAACCTTATATGTGCTACTCTTAATTTACAGGGAAGTAGGTCTTTATGAAGGAAAACATATTTGAAAAAAAATTGTATTAACGCGAGAAAAAGGAGGATAAAAGCACATCGTTATTTAACGGTTGCAATGTTCATTGGTCGTCCTCACCATGGTCTTCATCTTCATAAATATCACCTGGAACTGAGAATCGATGTATTAGATAACTATAATAAGTGAATCCATCTGGTTTATGTGTTTGTTTTTGGACAAAATTTATTATATCTTTGCACATTTAATATTATTAAAAAAAGGGCAAAAACACTCGGTTTGAGCAGTGGTATTGTTTGAAAGTAAGATGTAGAAGAAGTGAATACCTGCATAAAGCTCAAGATTGCGTTTGCAGGTATGCAAGGTACGAAGGCGGTTGTTTTTGTTTAAAAAAGTATTAAGATATATAAATATTTATGTGTTTTCCAATGGTGTCCTTTGTTTTTGGGATTTGCAGTGAAAGTAATGACACCATGTTATCAGTTGTAAATGCTGGATTAATATTGCGCAAGCCCAATTGACCACTTATACTGTTAAGCGCAAACGACCGAGTGGAAATTATTTGTGCTCGCCCCTCTTGCAAGTCGCTGAATTTCAGCTCAACCGTCTAAGAAGTGCAAGCGGAAAGCAGCTTGCATGCGCTCACTTCCGCTTGGAAACCTTAGACGCGACCTATGTCCAAATCGGTATTGTTATAAATAGCCTGTATGTACAAAATAGCAGTATATACTCCCAAAAGGATAGCCTTATGCAGGTATTGACTTCTTCTACTTCTACATCTTACTTTCAAACAATAACACTGCTCAAACGGAGTGTTTTCGCCCTTTTTTAATAATAATATACTACATTGTGCAAAGATATAATAAATTTTGTCCAAAAACAAACACATAAACCAAATGGATTCAATTATTATTATAGTTCTCTAATACATCGATTCTCAGTTCCAGGTGATATTTATGAAGATGAGGAAGACCACGATGAGGACGACAAATGAACATTGCAACCGTTAAATAACGATGTGCTTTTATCCTTTTTCTCGCATTAATACAATTTCATTTCAAATATGTTTTCCTCCATAAAGACCTACTTCCCTGTAAATTAAGAGTAGCACATTTCCGTTTGAATTAGGGGACCCGTCGACCATGGACCCCACTGAAGTTCCTTAAAGTCATAAAATAATTGGTTTTAGGTGTATAAGGTTGATAGTAGGGCACAACCGCAAAGTTAGAAGCGTTTTCGGCTTTCCTAGCGAAGAGTTAAGAACTGGCTTCCTTTTAACAAGCGCTAGTGGCGTTATGGATTGCCCAAACTTCAGAGTTGTTATATGCATTTTAAAGGAAATTTGGTCTACTTTAATTTGCTATATGATTTGTACCATCGATTGATGCTTACTTTTCAAGTTATAGTCAAAAAACTCAAAATAGTGGTTACCTCAAAATTGAGGTTACGTGCAATTCTCGTTGTGAAGCCAACACCTGGCGAGGTGGCAAACCTCATATTTCAATTCAGTGCCCCCAGGAGCATATAGAACCGTTGAGAAAAAACTTCTACATTTTTGCCTGGAAGCAACGTTTTTGAACCTTGGATGATTGAACTAATCCACCTTTTGGTCCTGTTTGTAATAAAAAAATAAATTTTACTTAACCACCTTGTGAACTAAATCTAAATAAAAAAATGACATAAGAAAAGTAACAAAGAATATGCGGTTAACAGATTGATCTTTTTTTAAATCATATACAGTGTGTCCCAGGATAAGTGAAACGAGAGGTATAAAAGACCAAAAATATTCGAGTTCGAATTTGGCCATTTGGGGTCCAGGCTTGCTTGCCTAGCAAATAATTTTCACCATATTTTATTTTGAAAAATAAAGTAGGCCCTGACAGGAACGATTTATTTTCTGTGTAGGTTAAGTGCCCTTTCTCGAAAAGATATCGAAAAATTTCATTAGAAGAAGTTTCTGAGAATTGAAAATTATGTCTCTCAAAAAGAGATTTTTTTTTACATATTAATAAATTTTAAATTAATTCTCTTTTTTGCTCCATCAAAATGTTTGATTCACACTTCAGTAGTACTTTCACGTTTACTTTTCGTTCTGCATTGTACCTGATTTTCGTCCAGTTTTATTTCCTATAGGTAGTAGGGTTTCCAGTCCGGGATCCCGGGATCTCGAAATTCCGGGATCCCGGAGGGGTTTTAGATGGGATCCTGGGATTTCGAGATCCCGGGATGCCGGTGGGGTCTCAAAATTCCCAGGTTGAGATATAGCGGTCCCGAAAATCCCGATTTTGTAAATGATCAAACTTTAATCCGTTCTCGACGGTTTTTGTGTAAAATGCATTTTTTTGTACTTTATTGGCATTTTATTTAGTTTTACCCAAGTTATTTACGTATTTATTATGATACAACCGGGGATTCACTTTTTCATTTCACTTACCTATACCTACCTAATACAATATTATGTAGGTAAATATATAAAAATGTTTTTTATTTTTTTTTTAATACTTTTTTCCGTATATTTGCATTTTTATTTAATATTGCTAATATTACGCATTTTAATGAAAATATTATTAGCATTGTTCTCGGGATCCCGGGATCCCGAGATCTCGAGATTTGGGTTTTGGATCTCGGGACCAAATGGCCAAATTCGAATTCGAAAATTTTTGGTCTTTTCCACCTCTCCTTTCACTTATCCGGACATACTGTATATTCACAATCATAATTTTTGTAAAAATATTCAAGAATTATTAATTTTTTACATACCGTAGGTAGCAAAAAATGCTGTTAATATATTGACCTTTGAATTTATTTGAAATGTCAAAACCTGTGTTTTGATTAATTTTAAACAATAAACAATAAAACTCTTAGGTTTCAACCATGCAAAAAACATCATTTATTTATTAATCATACAAAATATGTTTCGACACAAAGGCCATTATTAGGTAACTAACATTTTGTATATTTTAACAATTAAGACAAATATATTTCTAAAAGAAAAAGCATAAAAGTTAGTGGAGATTTACAATAAAAAAATTAAAGCATTCAAAAAGTGAAAGGTAAACTGTGTAAAATACTTACAATAATTTAAACAGTGGAATGCATATTTATAATGAAAATGTCTTTTAGCGTTGACTGACGTATTAATAAGACTTCTCACGGCTATAGCTTCATATTCTGAATAGTAGATGGCGCCTATGGTCAACAATGTATTTTGCATTGTATTTTGTCTCCGGGAAGCGCATGGTGAGCAAGAGAACTGTCAAACATGACAGCCGTGAGCAGTCTTTATTCATACGTCAGTCAACGCTTTTAGTCAAAATAACACATGGCAAGCAGTTACAATTCAGAACGAACAGTAAACGTGAAAGTACTATTGAAGCATATTTTGATAGAACAAAAAGAGATTTTTTTTACATATTAATAAATTTTAAATTAATTCTCTTTTTTGCTCCATCAAAATGTTTGATTCACACTTCAGTAGTACTTTCCCGTTTACTTTTCGTTCTGCATTGTACCTGCTTGTCCTGTGGTATTTTGACTAAGACATTTTAATTGCAAGTATGTATTCCTTTGTTTAAATTGTCAGTATTTTTACACCGTAAGGGTAAGCGTCCATTATAGGTAATTCAAATAATGTAAAAATAGGGTGATAAATAGTCTATGTTACCTATAACTCTATTTATTTTTGGTAACTGGTTTCACAGACTATATAATTTGATGTTTGTTGATTGATTGTTAGTATCCTGGATATTTTTTCACCCCTCTTATATTGCCTTTTTTCAGTGGTCTGAAGATACAGACAGTTTAGTCTGTGAAACCGGTTACCAAAAATAAATAAGAGTTATAGGTAAAATAGACTATTTATCACCCTATTTTTACATTATTTTTGCACCGTTTACTTTCGCTTTTTGAATGCTTTAATTTTTTTATTGTAAATATCCACTAACTTTTATCCTTTTTTTAGAAATATGTTTGTCTTAGTTTTTAATATATACAAAATGTTAGTTACCTAATGATGGCCTTTGTGCCGAAACATACGTTGTATAATTAATAAATGACGTTTTTTGTATGGTCAAAACCCAAAAGTTTTATAGTTTATTGATTATTGATATGACCAGGAAATATCATGTTTGCATTAATAATTTTAAAAGAATAATATAATAAAAAAATGGAAGATGTATTAACAGAAAGTGAATTTGTATAAGTTTAGTATTACAGTCCTTCCAAAATTAGAGAAAATTGCAAGAATTAGTCCCAACTTTTTTGACTGGCAACTGGCAATAATGTGATCGTGAATTTTTACTGAATTTTATATGGTTGGTAATGAAAGTAGGACTAGAGATTTTACGCCGTGAAATTTTCTCTGGGACAATTGATTTAATCTTTGAATAAAGAATCCCAGGGAGGAGTCAAAGCTCTATAGTAGGCATTATAAAATACGTGAGACAGAAATCGCCCTGTGTAAGAGCCAAGTTTTGACACAATATTTTGATATCTGATATGGTGATAGGTGCCAGTATGTGGTACTTGGAGACTTTTTCGGATATTATGCTTAGCTGTGCGGTTTGTGGTTCTTCCCTGGCTGCCAAAACTAAATGTTTGAGGACAATAATCCATCAGTAAGTAATTTTGTAATTTAAATTAACTTTTGAGATCATGCACCAAAGTGGCATAAGCGTTTTTGCAAGTACCTACTTCTTCATAATTGGAAATTTAAAATTAGAATTGATATATATATATATATATATATATATATATATATATATATATATATATATATATATATATATATATATATATATATATATATATATATATATATATATATATTATCAATGATTCGTAAACTTAAAGACATAAACCTGCCTTATAATTTTTTCCTGTATTGTAGATAATGATTTCACGAAAAATGACGATTTCTGCCCCAAAGGTGTGCGCCACTGTAAAAACAGAAATGGCATCCCACCATATGCAGAGACTATCCCAGTCGCGCGTAATCCCAGACTGCTCCTTCCTGGGATTCTTTATTCAAAGGATTTAATGGAACCACAAAAATGGCCTTATTGATAGGTTACGGTAACATTTTGTCACTATAAAAATAACTTACATTTTGTATCGACTAAATCTTGGGAAATCTTGGAGAAAATTAGGGTGCACTATACAGGGTCTTCCACAAGTGGTGCCCAAATTTTCAGCGTGTATTTCAACGCATCAAAATCGAAACTACCAACCTTTTTCAAATTTTTTTTCAAAAACTAGTTTTTTTATTTTGTATTTTGACCCATTAAAATAACGCTAATGAATTGGTTATGGGAAAAAACAACAAAGTAGAACATGGAAATCGATGATTCACTATCTTCATATTTTTTGTTAGAATCCTTCCAGCCAGGCACGAGTTATAATTGTGTTTACAAAAGTTGTTGGGGGCAGACAAGTAAAATATTCAATGATTTGTCAACAGGGACATTTGTAAAAAGACTAACCACATCAAAACTAGCTAATATATAATTATCCGGAAATTGATGTTCCCTAATTTTTTCTATTATTGCCACTTATTCAAAGAGAAGTTAGTATAGATAATTAGATAAAACACAGGGTACAATATGAGGCAGGTGGCTAGGTTATTGTTTCTGTTGTCATGACATTTTAACCTGAAATTTATTAATCTGTCACTTCACTTTGACGTGACATGATCTTTGAGAAAGGAGGAACATTTATCCTCCGAAAGCTCAGAAAACAAATTTGTTGAAGTTATTTTTTGAGTTACACGTTTAAAGTTTCGTTCATTTAGTGTTAAGAATTTATGAATTTTCGAGGCAACTTGAAAAAGTTGTCTTCCAATCAGTTTGGTGGCGAAAAACCCAATTAAAAATTAAATGGATCTGTTTGCGCCACAAATAAATTTTAGAAAATATTGTGATTCAGTTTTATTCTGCGTCACTTCAACAGGTGATAGAAAACCAAAAAATAACCGCACTTTCTTCTATAAACTATATCATTTTAGGGCCTGATAAAAAAGTTACAGGGTGTTAAATTTTTAAGAAATTTAGAACAAAAAATAGAACCACCTTGTATAGCAATAAAATGTATTCAATTTCTTATGTAAATTTTAATTGTAAACAAAAACGTTCTCTTGGCATTTACATCTGAAAAATTAACTTAAAACTTTTCTCCATAAGTAACACTCAAAGTAGAAAAAATGTGTTTTTTACTTTAAATACAGTAACTTTTCCCAATAAACTTACCCATTCAAGGTTTTACTTTTCAAGATACAGAGCGTAACATTAATTGTATCTTCCTTAAATGTTTTAGACCCTGTATCTTCAAAAGTATAGCCTTAAATAGGTGAGTTTATTGGAAAAATTACTTTATTTCAGGTAGCAAACACATTATTTCTACTTTAAGTGTTACTTATGGAGCAAATTTTTTAGATAATTTTTCAGAAATACCCCGAAATAATACAAAAAATCAAATTTGCCACGAAACCATGACACATACGAAAAATTACCAAGAGGGCATTTTTGTTTAAAATTACAATCTACATAAGAAATTGAATACATTTTATTGCTATACAAGGTGGTTCTATTTTTTTTTCTAAAATAATTTATACTAATTACCCATTTCTACGCCACTGGTTGTTCAAGATGTTTGATATTAACAGGTTTTATGCTAACCCATGCCATTATAACTTGTACCAAACATGACTTAAATATCTCAACTAGTTTGTAAAATATTCAATAAATTACACATATTTCTTGCAACTTTAACACCCTGTAACTTTTTTATAAGGCCTTAAAATGATCAGTGGCGTGCCCAGAAATTGTGTCTGGGGGGGGTTCGGGGGTTAAGCGAATGGAGGTTTAGGGAAGGGAGAATGGGAGGGGGGGGGGAGGAGAAAAATCTAAGACTGGTAGTTATAAAATATACTAAAAATTAAAAAAAAAACTATTCTTAAAAAGGTACAAAACTGATTTTAATAAACCTACAATCCAAAATCATGTTTTCGTTTTTTGGATTTGGACTTGGACTAAGAGTTCCGACTACTATCCGACCTGAAAACATCCCATATAGCATCTAATATTTTTTGAATATACAAAATAAGTTCCTAATGTGCAAAAAATATTCCCCCATATTTATAAAATATTTTTACAATATTTTACGAAATATGTTCAGTAAGTGCATAATATAACCAAGATATTTGTTAAGCGCAGATACAAATATATTAGATGAATGTCCAAATGATGTATATTTCCACAATATCTTGTGTAACATATTCCTAACTTAGTGGTTCTTATAAATATTTACAAATTGAACATTTAACTTAAGTACATTCCAGGCACGTTCACCTTAGGAATGTGCAATTTTGGAATATTGCTGGAACATGTTAAATAGTATATTCATACAGCAAATATCTTATGAATGTTCACAAATGGTTGTATATAAGACATTCACGATATAGGTACTTATCTTATCGATGTTCACGAGTGGCGATAACTGGAATATCATGACGTCACCGAGATTCTAGCTTACACTATTTTTAGCTAATATTTCCAAGTACGCCAATGGCTCAGTTGGTCAGAGCGTTGAACTTGTAAATCGATGGTTATAATTTACACGTAAATATTAAATGGATATACATAGAACATACAAAAATGCTTCTGAAGTTTCAAATTAATCTTCAATGAATATTTGTGGATATTTTTTATAATACGTGAAATAGTACCTTCAAAAGGCAAACACCTGAATGTTTCCTGAATGTTCAGATAATGTTTCTACAGTTTTTATGAATATTCCTACAATATGCATGTTCTCTGAAAAAATATTATCAGAATATTCCGCCAATGTAATTTTGCTATATGGGATTAGCCTCGCGACACCGCGGCGAGTTATTTTCCTGAAAACCTGCTTGCCCCGAGTCCCGATTGACCCCAGCGCAGCGTCCCGATTCGTCCCATTTGACGGTACAGATGTATTTGATCATCTGTATTCTGTACCCCTACCCCTGTAGCTACGCCGCAGAAGGAGAACTGTACAGTGCAATTATTATCATTATCCGAATATCCGTTTTTAGACTACAAAGTGTGCATTTGTTTTAACTCATAAAAGCTAACATTTTTGTTTAATAGAGTAGTTTAAAAAGAGTAGTTTTTCGGTTTTTCTTTTGTTTTCCATTTTTTTCTTCACTTTCCGTTTGAAAATTTAACCTGCTTGGGGGGGGGGGTTTGAACCCCCGAAACCCCCCCCCATGGGCACGCCACTGAAATGATATAGTTTATAGAAAAAACTGCGGTTATTTTTTGGTTTTCTATCACCTGTTGAAGTGTTGCAGATTAAAACTGAATCACCCTGTATATTCTTAAGTAAAAATTATAAAATAGCTACTGCAAGCTTTCACACAATTGTGCTTTTGTATGTCAAAAGTGTGGTAATTTTAAGAATTTTGATTTTTTTACTTATGATCCAATGGCGTATAACAAAAACATATCAAAACTTTTGACAACTTTGAAATGTGGTTAAAAATTTTGCACTTATTTCTGGAACATACTGTATACTATAAAAAACAATGGTATATTTTTTGTGGACAACAAACAATGAACATCACAATATACTTACATTTTGACTACCAGGCAGTCCTTTGTCATGAACCTTCTTACAATAATCCACTGCTTTGGGCACATCGCCCAACGCCCTTATGCAAATAGCCAATGCCTGTTCGTGCTTTCCCAGTCTTCCCAATATAATAGCTCTCTCCTCTAGCAGACTGTCAGTCGGGAAGTTATTCAAAATATTCTCGGCTGTATAATGTGTACTCTTCTCCAAAAATTGAATCAACTTCTTGCGAGTGTGTTCGCACGAAACCAAATCTTCACTCATAATTTTCTCCCTGTACTGGTGGATTAGGGCATTGTGGAATAATGTGTTGTTATCTTCCCACACGTGGACCAGATGTTCCAAGTAGGGGACCACGACAGATTTGTGCGATTTCAGCAGGAAGTCCAAAACTCTGGGCCTGGGCAGAGCCTCCACTTCAACAATGTCTTCAGTGAATATCTGAGTATACCACTAAATTAGTATTTAAGTCCACACACGCTGACCTGACAATCAAAAACTCAGCCTACGAGCGAGCGATACACTTGTTTATGGATAGATATCCTAGTAAGCATGAGTCCTAAGCATATTTTCTTACCTAAGGATATGACAATTGAATGCACATTTTGCAAAAAATAAAGTTGTTTGGCTTTTTTGGTAGATCGTAATTTTTTGCGCCATCTGTCTGACATCCAATACCGCAGGTGGATTCGGAACATTTCGATAAGACAAGAATCCGCCATTTTTCGAATGATAATATCGATACATATAATATATATATGTTTAATTCAACATGAAACTTTGACTCCTCTGGGCTTCAGCACTACAGTATACAGGGGTATTATTAAATAATTACCCAATTGAACATTGGACAAGACAGCATTGGTTTTCTTGAAATAGGGTGTTCAAATTTTATTAAATTCAATCCTTTCCATTTTGAAAGCTAATAAGTTTTGGTACATTGTTCATAGGAATTTTTTTTCTCAGTTTAAATGGTACAGTCGATGTGTAATGTTTGAAAGCGGAGGTAAAAATTTTATGTTTCGAATGTTGAAGTTAACAGGTGTTTTGGGGCAAGTTTTGCCAATTTCAACGCAAACGGTTGATTTTATCGTTATGAAACAAGAGTACACTTTTGTTGCAAAATGAAAAGATACACTGAAATGATGGACTTGCAAGGCCAACAAGATAATCTCAAAAAAGTTTCAGCAAAAAAAATAATAGGGGTTGTTAGTTTTTACCCTTTTTTAGGGCACTGTGTAAATGAATAAACTACCCTAAGGCGTCTTCCAGTAAGTAGATAAATTTCAAATTTTTAAGTAGCGCCGTTATTGAGATATAAATAAAAAAATACTTTTGGGTCACCCTGTAGACCCGAATAACTTGGCAAGGAAAGCCCAAATCAAAAAATTTTATATGAAAGACCCCCTTAAAACCACCTGCCGCACACCCCTTTAAAGTATTTACTCTACATTCTGAATCACCCTATATTATTGGATTTTTTTGAATCTACACTTCATTCCGATTCCAACGATATACAATGTGTCCACGGCAAAGCGGTATTACGTGTATATGACAATTTTTTTTTGCATTACTAACACAATTTTTTGTATTCTGCTCTTGCTTCACCAAAAAACTATTTTTAGTATCTTGGACTTTAAAAAATTTATAGAGGGCGCAAGTAGTAGCTTAAAAATAAAAATTGCATCTGGTAAAGTGCCTTTTCTGTGCGAAATATTGAAAAAGGTTATTAGAAAAACTTGCTCCGAATTAAAAAATATGACTGAAATTACAGAACTAAATATATTTTTTTTATTTATATATATTTCTTAAAAATATATAAATAAAAAAATTATTTAGTTCTGTAATTTGATACGTGATATTTTTTAATTCTGAGCAAGTTTTATATTAAGTTGTTCTCTATTCAAAATTGGGGGTCTTTACTTGGAAAATCATTAATTTTCTGACAGCTCACAATGTCATTTTTTCCATTAGTGGTGTTTGAAAAATCTGGAAGATATTCACTACCTTTGGGGGTTTCAGCAGCATCAACAGAAACAGGAACCCTTCAGGAAAGACAATCTGGGAGAATGTGAAGACTAACCTTTCTATGAATCAACTCAAAATCAGAGGGCTGAAGGCACAAAGCCTCTGGATCTTTCAGATTATGAAGCCACAGAAGGCCAAATGATGCCATTTCTCCACGTCATAAATAACAGCTAGGGTTGTTCACATTCCGATGTTCAATTTCACTTAACGTTCTTCTATTATAACGTATGGTGTCCAATAATCTTCGAATATCATTAGGGTGCATTGGTGTTAGAATCCTCATCCAAATTATTATTTTATTTCAGGTATTTCAAATATCAGTAAAATCTGAAAAAGCTCCTAAACATTTTTGAATTTTATTGTCATTCTCTTGGCTAAAATAAAAAAACTTGTTATTGCATTGATCGTCTATTTTTATCACAATATCCACAAACTCAAGTCAAATAAATTTGGCGATTGAACTGATAAACACATTTCACAAAAGCAAATGGCTTTTCGATTTTAAAAAGCAAAAGTTTGGTTTGCGAAACACCCTGTATAAAATTCTTGCTATCCCAGAAAACTGCATAACCCTAAATTGCCGGTCTGAATGTTAGTTACAGGACTATTCAAAGAAGGCTGGAAGGCTTTTCAGTAGAAGGCCTGCGAAGAAACCGTTAATTTCAGCAAGAAACAGGGCCGCCGGCTTGCCTTTTGACGTATCACTTGAAATGGGCTATTGGAAAAAATATTATGTAGCGATGAAACCTAAGTATACAATTTTTAATTCCGCTGGAATGCATCGCCTAAGATGGCCCGTAGGCCAGCGATTTAATCCCAGGTCTGTTACACCAACCCTAAAGCATGGCCATGGAAGTATGTTCTTATGAGGTTGCTTCTCTTGGAATACCGTTAGCCCTATCTATTTTATTCAAGGCAATATGGATGCATTTGTATACAGGGACATTCTCCAAAATACAATGTTACCCTATGCAGAATGAGAAATTCCTTTATGGTTCATTACGCATAGTAACTGAGTGGCTAGCAAGAGAACAACTTCTGAGTTTTGGACTGGCCATCTCAGTCACCTGATCTCAACCTGATAAGGAGAATTTCTGGGACTAAGTTGAGAGAAGAATGAGAACTGAAATATTTAGAAACAAGTAGGCATTGATCGACAAATCAATGAATTTTGGAGGAATATTCCAGAAGATGTAATTCGATAACTAATCTCATCCATGCCAAGACGATGTGCTAAAGCTAAAGTTACTGTGAATAATGGATATGCAATGAATTATTACCGAACATAACATTGCTTAAATTGTGCTTTTCATGTGTCTTATTTGTTCAGTAAGTTCAATAAAATAAAAATACAAATAATGTTGCTTTACTTTTGTCGCTCTAAGGTTGCCACCATATTTCTAATTTGAAATTACCTGACTTTTCTGGCTTTCCCTGACCAAATACACGGGGTTTAAGTTTTAAATTGACAAACTTTAGGAATCTGTAAGATTAATGCCACTTTCTCATATAAACTTATGTCTCTGGGGCTCCCTAAGGAAGTTATAGGGTCTCAAAGTTCGCAAAAAAAGAAAGAAATTTTTTAGCATCTCTGAAACTAATAAAAAATAAGCTGTTCAAACCAAATTTGGTACTCTTATTACTGGCATAGATTGACACAAAATGAGTTTGCACTAGGCTGTACTACTTTTTTTCTTACATTATCAACACTAATTGCCCATATCTCCACCACTGGTTTTTCAGTCAACTAGATACTTCACCACTTTGTGTCAACCTATACCAGTAATAAGTGTACCGTATTTGGTTTCAACAGCTATTAGATTTCGTTATTTTCCCTGATAATACAAAATATCTTTCTTTTCTCGCAAACTTTAACACTCTGTATCTTTCTTAGGGAGCCCCAAAGGCATTAAGTTTATATGAGAAAGTGGCAATATTTTTCAAATTTTTATTGTTTATCAGAGATTATCAGTTTAAAACTGAAACACCCGGTATAATATAATCACTATCACTTCTAAATCACCAGAGTTTTGAGTCAGCAAGATTTAAAAATATACAGGATGATTTTTTAATACTACCACCGTGATTTTATCGCTTATTTTGCGCCCTTAAAAAAAGTAAGGAGCAAAAATGTGCAAATTTTGGACAACTAAGTGCTGCTGAAAGAGAAATCGGTATCCATGGCCAACTTGTCGCGCAATATAAAAAAAAATCAAATTGAGCAAAACCATTAATAGCCGTGGAATGTTTATATTAAGAGACATAGGAAAACTTTTATATTTGAAATTGATGGCACTGAGAAGCTTTATCCATCCAGGTGCTCAGATAGTTTCAGCAAACTACACAGGGTCTTCGATTCTCTTGAGGGCATGTAAATTTTTGTCAATCTGAAGTTTTTTTTGCACAGCGCGAAAAGTTGGGCATGAGGCCCATTTCTTTTTTAAAGTCACCTGGCTGACCAAAAACGCCATATTTTATTTTCTTACGTATTTTGTGTGCGGCCCAAAATAAGTGAGAAAATCGCTTCATAAGAAATAAACAAAAAAATGCATAGCCTCAAGAAAGCCGAAGACCCTGTGTAATGTTTTTCAACTATGTGAGTACCCAGTTGCATAAAGCTTCTTAGTACCATCAATTTTCAATATGAAAGTTTTCCTCTATCTCTTAAAATAAACATGCTACGGCTATTCATTTTTTTGCTCAATTTGAGTTTTTTTTTATATTGCGCGACAAGTTGGCTATGGATGCAGATTTCTTTTGCAGCACCACTTACATAGCTGTCAAGAATTGACACATTTTTGTTTCTTACCTTTTTTTTGCCCAAAATAAGCGAGAAAGTTGCGGTGGTAGTAATAAAATCATCCTGTATATTTCGCTAAAAGTCAATATTTAAAAGCATTAAAAATGTAAGTCAAATTCCATGACTTTCAGAAAATTACAAGAAACTTCCTGGACACTTATTACATTTCCCTGACTTTCCGTGAATTTATTGCAATATTAAATAGAATTCCTTGATGATACCCGGTTTTTCCTTTTTTTTTCTGAAAGATTGCAACCCTGTAATAAAAGCACTTTTAGATAAATAATTACGTACTACCTTATTTGACATTTGAAAACAATTTCATTTCACCTGTGACAGCAGCCTACTATGACTCTTTAATCCAAATGGTTTTTAATTTCCGCCACTGACAATATTTTTAATGTTTTATTTTTAATTGATTTTTTCATGTGTTGCTTTAGGCCGGGTCCTAATTGGCAAAAATTTTTGATCGCGCGAGCGAGCGAGCGACGCGATGGAAAAACAAACATATATAGCAAAACGCATGTGGCCAAATCGGAGATGATCGCGCGCTCGCACGTCGCATCGCGTGATCGCGTTTGTTTGTTTTTCAAACCAGTTTGATTTTGGTCGCGCGAGCGTACGTTTTGGTCGCGCGAGCGTACGTTTGTGCTATTTAACATATTAATATGTCCAACCAGAATATATTAAAAGAACAATTAATAAATGAAGTGCAGAAACGGCCCACTGTGTGGAATAAGTGGTCCCCACTGTATAAAAACCGGGTGGCCGTAGATAAGGAATGGGAAGCTTTAAGTTTCGCTTTTTAATCAAAGTAAAATATTTAATGTAAACGTTCTCACACAACATTTGTGAATGCGTTTGTCGCGTGTCATTTTGCCACTGATCGACACAATCAAAACAGTAAATTCACAACACGAATCGTTCGCGAAAAAACACTGCAATTAGGACCCAAGCGCGATGATCGTGCAATATGGACGATGCGATCATCGCATCGCTCGCTCGCGCGATCAAAAATGTTTGCCAATTAGGACCCGCCGTAACTTTTGTCAGATAGAGTATCTCCAAATTTTAACAACACATTTAGACCGTCAGACACTCACAGATTTTCCGTATTGATTTTCTCATTTATGCCTTGGAGAGGGTTGAATGTTGAAAGGTAAATCGGTGCTGAGTTGGAAAATAGTAATTTTAAGTTTGGCCCCGGGGAAAACATGGAAAATTCGATTTTTCAAAACAGAAAAAAAGGTATTAATTCTCACTTATGCCATGTTCACCGTATATACCGTTCTTATACTATTGCGACCTCGAAAACCCAAAGGCATAAGTGTAGCGGTGCATTTTTCCCCACGCGTCACTTCTGCCAATCAATTTTTGGGCTAGTGAGGATATAAGTTTTCACCATTTCGAACGGCATAACTGACGGAGTCAGTAAACCAAGTCATTTTTTGTGTGATCTGCCAAACCCTTAATTCAACCCTTTTTCCACATGCTACACTTATGCCTTTGGGTTTTTGAGGTCAGAATAGTATAAGAAATCATACGGTGAACATGGCATAAGTGAGAATTAGTACCTTTTTTTCTGTTTTGAAAAATCGAATTTTCCATTTGTTTTCCCCGGGGGACAAAACTTAAAATTACTATTTTCCGACTCAACATCGATTTACCTTTCAACCCTCTCCAAGGCATAAATGAGAAAATCAGTAAGGAAAATCTGTCACTGTCTGACGGTGTAATTCTCTGTCCGAAAATTACAAAAATCATATACATATACGGTATGTGGAAGTGAACATGAGAAAAAACTTTTTTATTTATTATTTGATTTTACGATGTATCTGAAAAAGCAACAAGTTGTTCGATCTTTCTGTAAATATCTACAAATGAAAAGTGTTCCAAAGTATATTGTTTAGGCACGAAGAACGAGATCTAATAATATTTTATAAACAAGCGAGTCAAATCTATCGACGTGACACTTTACTTTGATATACATGCGATAAATACTCAGCCTAGACTAACCTTCAAACCTTCTTCGGGTGAATGGGTCAAGACCCAATCAGAGAACTCGATAATCAGCCCCATGTGCTCTGCGCCCAAATGTTGCAGGTACCCAACCGTCCTGTCCACACTGCCCTCCGTCCGCAACAGCTCCAGCGCGCGCCTGTGCTGCCCCTTCGTCTGGTACAGGATGATAAGCTCGTTGTGCTTGCCCATCTTCTTGAGAATCTTCTCGGTTTCGACCAGGTGACAGTAGTTGAGGCGGAGCAGCGGCGCCACCAGGGCATCATTGGTTTGCAGGTAGCACTTGAGCAACGTGGTGTCAATGATCTGAAGGAGCTGGATCGTGGATTTGCTGTGGACCTGCTCATTTAGGTTACCTCTTGCTTTGGCGGCAACCTGAAAACAAGGGGAAATACTAATGAGTTCTTACATCCTATGGATAGAGGCCGCACAGCGACTGTCAACAATGATATGATTGGCCACATTATGTGGGCGGTATCGAAAACATAATGAAAAACGCAGGTACGATCCTTTTCCAGAGACTGATAAGATTATGTCAATATTTTCTGGAATTATTGGCAGTGATTCTGTAAATTGCTACAAAGCGTACGAAGAAGGAAAACAATCTTTGCAATCTATTGTTGAAAAGAATTTTGGCAGTGTCAAATTTCAAAGAAAACACAAAGTCTTGTCTCTAAAAACGGTTCAATCTTCCGTTAAAGTGAACGGAGATATTATAGCAATCGATCCATTATTGCTATTTCAAAGAATATCGTTAACGATTGACAGTAAAAAAGATATGGAAACTTATTTACAATACGAGCTTGCCCCCTTTCCACTGTCACTTTTTACAGAAAATGGCATCAGAAAAAATGTTAAATCTCAACTTTACGATTTTTTTATGAGTATGAATGGACCAACGCATTCTAACGGTATCGTGCATGTCGTGGACGGTGGCTTTTTACTGCACAAAGTAATTTGGCAGAAAAATGAAACGGTGGAAGAGATCATGAATAAATATTTGCGCTATGTACAAAAACATTATGCAGCAAGCAGCTCCATCGTTTTTGATGGGTACCCCAAAATTGAAAAATCAGTTACTGCGACAACAGCACCAGCAACTAATTCAACTAAAAGAGGAGAACGTAGTCGCAGAAAAACCTTCGAAAATATTCCAGAGTTCAATTATCAAAACCATACAAAAATACCATTTTTGCAAGAAAAATTTTTATCAAACGAGAAAAACAAGGATAAAATAATAAAAACATTAATGGAAAGGTTACAGTCACAAGGATTTTTCTGTAAACAAGCAGAAGACGATGCTGATGCTGACATAATTAAGATATTGACCTTTTGGTCCTTTTGAATCAACTGAATTCAAATAATTATGACATTTATTTTCTCAAGCCAGGTTCTGGTAATATAAGAGATCTATTTTTCACCTCCAATAGTTTCAAATATAAATCCTTCAAAAATATCGTTGCATTTCTGCATTGTTTTTCTGGTTGCGATACAATTTCTGGATTTGCCGGAAAAGGAAAGAAAAACATAGTAAATTCACTGTTAAGACAATACAAATCTGTCAAATTTGTCCAATATTTTTTATAAGAAAGATGCAAACAAAGAAAATATCGCAAAAAATGGATTGCAATTAATCAAGTCAATTTATAAATGTAAAAATGAAAATATAACTGAATCATTTAAGATTTCGGAAATATCAATTGGCAAGAATAAAATCATCTTTTAAATTGGCAAATCTCCCACCAACTGAAGGCGCAGCAGAACAACATTGTTACAGGGCATATTATCAGCTTCAAACTTGGCTGGGGAACAAACTGACGGCAACAGATTGGGGCTGGAAGCAACATCAACGTGGCATTATGCCCAAATTGACAGATAAAGAATTAATTCCTGAAATATCGCTCAAAACTATTTGCTGCAGCTGTGGAACTGGATGTGACAGTCTAAAATGTGGCTGCCGAAAACATGGTTTGAAATGCACAAATTTATGTTCAAATTGTCATGCTTCTGAAAAATGCTCCAATGTTGAAGAAAAAACCTACGAGGGAGTAAATGATTCAGACGAAATTGTGGATGAGGAACCAAGACAGACTGGACAAAATATTGGATACGAAGACAATGATGGTCTTGAAGATTTCGAAGATCGACTAGAATCGGAAAGATTTGTCGAATCTAACGATGAAGAAATGTCATCAAAGAGGCAAAAACTAATGGATAATAATTGAATCCCATCTTTATTATTTAGAAAACTAACTATTTTCGCATGTTTTTTGCAAACTCTATGTTTCATGGATTTGCAATTTCTTGGTTTATCAATGTAACATGGAATCTTAAATTTTTCAAGTAATCAAATTGTAAATTTCCATAAATAGCGCAAAATTTTAAACAATGAATAACAAATTTTATTCAAAATCGAGTTTTTTCGTTTTTTTTTGCATTTTCTGAGAAAATTTTTCCTAGTGATGTATATTTTTTTTTACACCATCAGAAAGTAGAGGTTTTAATGAACAAAAAGCGCACCGACTTTTTTTAAAAAGCAGCTTTTTTGATTGAAAATGAGGTTACTTTTTCGGTTTAAAATCAAAAAAAGGGGTAAAAATAAATATTTTGTTTCGAAAAAATTACAGCGTATTCAGGACACAAGAGGGTAAGTTTCCACCAAATTTCGTGGCAATTTTTTTTGTGGGAGATAAAAATTAAAAACGAAAAAATCGGTTATTTCGATTTTTCGCGGATATTTTGAGGTTATGTGAAAGAAGTGTAAATACAATAGTTGTAGATCTTTTTATTGCCTACAACTTTGCCATTTAGCTTTTTTCAATAGGAATTGCAGTTTTGCTGGAAATCGTGATAAACCGTTTTCCACCACTAAAAGATCACCACTACAACTTCCGTACCTCAAATCGCCCTTAAATTATTTTTTCTATTCTTTTTGCTATATTTTCTTCCTTTTCCAATGGGTTTCATGCTGTTCTCGATTTTTTCACTTTTTGCCATTTTCAAAGGCTTAGGCCCTGGCCTATAATGAAAACATGAAATTTGTCATTTATATGCTTCTCCATATGCTAGTACCACATGCCCATAAGTTCTTCGTTTATGAAACTACGTAGGTACCATACTTTTGTTCTAATCGCGTGAAAATATAAACACGAATAGCGTCTTACAGTTAAGATGCCATTGAAGACAGCTAACGACAAAGTACTGCTAAATACCGTACGTGCTATCATGACTTGTTATCTTCTTAATTTTTTACTATATGTAAATGTTTTTTCACTGTATCTCCGAAACAAAAAATATTTTATTACATTTTTTTTTCGATAATTGGCCAATATTTGTCCTCTGCTACAATTTCCCAAGTTTATGCGTATAGGTTGAGGAACACCCTGTATAGTAGTAAGTTGATTTACTTGGTACACCCCAGAAATTTACAAAAACTTATTGGTAAATTTTCTATTTTTGGATCCGATCTGAAGGGTAGTGTTGAATATTTAAAAAGTAAGTTTCCTTTATTAAAAAAATATGAATATATTGTTAATGTTCATCTTGATGAAATGTATGTTAGTCCCGAGCTAAATTTTAAAGGGGGTAATATTGTTGGTTGTAGTGAAACAGATGCGACAAAATTAGCAAAAAAGTACAGGTTTTTATGATTTAAAGTATTTTTTCCAAATATAGGGATGTAGCTACTCTAATAGCTGTAAGTAATTTACAGCTGTCCAATTAAAAACCCTTATGACAAATGTGTTGCAAGAATTAGAAAATATTGGTTTTAAAGTTATAAGTTTCATATCTGATAACAATGCTGTCAACAAAAAAGCCTTTGAACTGTTTTGTCCAAATCTTCTTTTAGAACCCAGCATTATCCACCCCTTAGACACTCATAGACTACTTTTTTTAATTTTTGATTCTGTTCATATTTTGAAATGTATACGCAATAACTGGATTAGCAAAAGAACAGACAACTGTCAACTAGTATTCCCAGATTTTGACCTTAATACAGAACATTTATTTATAGCTCATTTTAAACACCTCAAAAATTTGTATGAATTTGAAAAATCTTCACTTGTAAAATTAGCTCATCTACTATCATACAAAGTAATGTATCCCTCTTCAATTCAAAAGCAAAATGTACGACTAATCTTAAACATTTTTAATGAAAAAAATGTTGCTGCACTGAAATGCGTCAGTAAAGATAATATAGAGTTATTTTCAAATGTCGATGGAACTTGCATGTTCTTAAACATTTTTATTAAATGGTGGAAGATTGTTAATGTGAAAAGTGCTTTGGAAGGAAAAAGATTCAATGATGAATATCGAGAACCAATAAGATCTAGTAGTGAATTACAAATAGAGTATTTAAAAAATATATCACTGGCTAAAAAATTGGAAGCTATCTGTACCTATTTCTCAATCACTCTCAGCACAAACTTTTCAGTCTCTAATACATACTACTGACACATTTTTATGACTCATACCTTATATTTTTTCTAAATATTCAACTTATTACCTATTATTAAGTAAATTCCAAAATGATGTGCCCGAAGGTCGATTCGGATATTATAGACAACTTTGTGGAGCAAATTATTACATTAGTTTCATGCAAGTATTAGAGTGAAAGAAAGATTAGATTTAAAAGTAGTATTCTTTTAACTTGTTCAAATAAAGATATACCTTTGAAAACACTGCTTCCATGTGACGATCAATCTCGGGACGAATTAGCAAACATAGATCCGTTTTACGAGGTGATTGATGATTTTTCATTTTCGTTAGATTGTGTCTCTAAAGATAAACTCAATATTCTAGTTTATATTGTGGGGTACGCTGTATGCAAAAAATTGAGAAATAAAAACTGACAGTTTTGTAATGATTGGCTTCAATCTGATAAAGAACTAGAATTAGATATACCGATTTAACTCTAAAACTAGATAGAGGTAAACTATTGTTACCATCCGAAATAGCATTAGTTTCCGTTTCAATTGCTTGGTATACACTACAAAAAATATGTGATAAATTCTGTAACATATTTTTAAGTGGTCATAATCAACTCTCAAAACTTCACAAACTTTGTTGCATAGCTCTTGAGAAATATATACAAGAACAAGATATTCACAAAGTTTGCGTTTGTAATGAGAGCGTATTTGACAAATTGGTTACTATTAATTTTACGGCTTGTTGGATAATGATAAATAATTTTGTAAAAAAGCAAAATGACTCAAATGATTCAAAAGCCAAATTGGAAAATGAAAGAAAAATAAAAAAAACTTTAAAAAAAGGGTGTTTTATTTATCCAGTCGTAGTTTTCTTTGTTTGTACATCTGTGTGACAATAAAAGTAAAAAATTAGAAGTATATATTATTAGTCCAGTACGTGGGTATCAAAAAGGGGTGTTTGAATGCAAAAGGTGGGGTAGTAGCGATTTTTTAGTATGTTGTTAGGCTTGGGGCCCTAATGAAAAATCAAAGTTTTCGACCTGGAGGCGCATGCGCTCGAGCCGCCATCTTGGATTTTAGGTACAAAAATTTGTTTTTTTTTTATTATGACTCAAAAACGGTGGCTTTCACGACAAAAGATGTTGTATACGAAGTTAAAGAGGACAAAATTTACTAATTTTTTTGTAGAAAAATTTTTTTTGTAGCACACATATGTTAGGAGTTACAGCTTCGTGAAGTTGCACTATTTAAAAAAAATGCGGAAACTTCATTTTGGTTGAGTTTTATTTTATTATTCTTATTATATATCATTATATTTTTACATAATTATAAAAAAAACTAAAAGGCATTTGAATATTATCATTTAAAAGTATTATACTTTTCGTAAACAAAGTTAAAGGCGAAAAGTATATCGCATTTTTTTTTTAAATTTAAGAATAGTAAATTATGATTTTAGAACGTTACAAAAATAAATTTCTACTACATTTGGTACGTTTCGATGGTCCGGGTTGGTTATTGTCGGTGTCCTGGTTGTAGTTTTGGTCCGTAGCTTGAAAAATGTCGTCATCCTCGTCCTCGCTTTCAATGCGGATTTCTGGCATATTTCCGCAAGATTCTCCGTTGCAGAAGCTACATATAACCGAACATTTAAGTCCACCCTTTCGGCAGCTGCATGCCCCACCACATCCCTTTTTGCAGTTACAAGATACCCATTTTAATAAGGAATCGGGAGCTGGTTTTTCCGCCATTGTTATGGGAGTGAGCCCGTAAGCGCCATGCTTCCAACCCCAGTCTTCAGGGTTTTTCTCTATGCCTCTCCATTTCTGTACTTGGTGGTACGTCCTAAAAGCGTGGAATTGCGCAGCGTCTTTTGTAGGTGGCAAAGAGGCAAGATTAAATTTGCTTTTCAGCGTAGATTTGGCGAAGCGTTGGAAACGAATCTCTTCCAAACTCTCTTTATCCATATTGCCACCATATAAAGCTACAAGAAAGCGTACTCCGGCCTCGACCGAAAAAGTGTTACTTTACGCGAGCCTGTAAGCAGAAACTTTTATCAAGAATGACTTTTTGTCGAAAAATGAAATTTTTAGTCCATTTGTCCTCTTGGGGACTCGATCCACGGACACACTGTATAAATCTCTTGTCTATGGCTAAGTTCATACAGTGAATCTCAAAAGCTGCACTTACTTCATATACCCGTGAATAATGTTTTGGGAAACTTAAAACATAATATAAACATAAACAAACAACTACAAAGTCAATTTTCCCAACCCCAATTTTGCGAATTCACTAGAAATTGAAACTTTTCTTCCCCGGAACGTTGTTCAGTTCAAATTAACTGATAAGAATAACTATAATAAAAGAATAAAATTCTAAATTTATAACAGAATGAATATTTAGTGTCCCCATTATAATTTTAAAAAGAAATGGCTTGTGGCATATGGGACAAAATGCTTTGGTAATTGGCAACACCAAACTAGTTTCCAATATCTAATGGAAATTATGTATGGGTTTTTCGGAGGTGTGCAGACCACGACAGGTACCTGTTTCGGGCTTGTTGGCCCTCATCAGGCAGACGTAGCGCACCTCAGCCGAAAAGACCCATACACGTTGGCTTAGTGGAAAAGGAACTAGTATAATGCGGTGAGCATTTACCATCCAACGCCATCTAGCTGGTACTGCCAAAACCAAAGCAATGTGAGTGTGTATATATCGACCGGTCGATCGACATATTTTTTATATGTCGACCGGTCGATCGACATATTTTTTATAAATTCATTCTCTAAATTCATTGTAACATAATTTAGTAAGAATATACAGATGTAGTTAAATCAAGTGCTTAATTTCGCTAACCCGGGCCCAAGAACTTCCTGACAAACGAGTTGAAGACCCAGTAAGAGTTCTTACAATTCAGAAGCGTGATTGGAGTGCAAATTAACGAGGAACTGATTTTGAGAACTATGAACCGTGAATTTTCAAAGAAATAGGACAATGTGGGGAAAAATTGTGTGAAAATGGAAGAATCTGGAAATTACGGGAAATCCGAGGATCTAGGAACATTTGGTATTAAAAGTGGTGTTATTGGCAATACAGACAGAAGTAAAAATCTGCTAATAAGATCGAAGTACGGGGTTTCGCTGTGTTTTTAGGAACAGGATCAGGAAATACCGGGAGTACGGTTCGGTCTGAACGATCGGTTCGGTGAGAACTGAGGGAAGAAGAGGATATTTTCGGCCAAGGGCGAACTAGGACTTTAATACCAATGCCGAGATTTAATCAAACGTTTACCCGATATTCAGGCGAGATGAATGATGTTGATGTTGAAGCATCCGGAGATGATCATCAAGTTGACATGACCACTCAAATGATGGAAATGATGCGGTTGATGGAGCAAAATAGGATTGCAAATGAAGAAAAGTTTCTAAGGATATTGGAGAGACAAACCAATGAATACCCGCAGCAAAGATACCATGTCATGCCAGATTTTAGTAAGACAATCAACGATTTTGACGGTGAAAAATTAGGCAAACCTGCGATGGAGTGGTTGGAGCAGCTGGAAAGCACGGTGTTGCTACATGACTGGCCAGCAGAGTTCAAGTTGGAAACCGCCAAAATTCATTTGGTAGGAGCGGCAAAGAAATGGTATACTGCGAATATAACCCAGATAACGACTTTCGATGATTTTAAAGTAAGGTTTACAAAGACGTTCAGATTAAAAATAAGTAAAACTGAACTATGGGACAAAATGTAACACAGAGCTCAGGGTTCTATGGTCACTGTTTTTGAGGACAAAAAAAATCTTCAGGAAGGCCGATTGTTAACGTCAAGCCGGTCTAGGCAACTGGGGGATACATGGTGAGAGCGGGTCAGAGAACGTGGGCTGGGAAACGAAAAAAAAGTCGGTTGTCTGAGGGAGAAGAATAACGTCAACAAGAAGTATACTTTTGTTTTGTCACATTCTCTAAATTCATTGTAACATAATTTAGTAAGAATATACGAATGTAGTTAAATCAAGTGCTTAATTTCGCTAACCCGGGCCCAAGAACTTCCTGACAAACAACGAGTTGAAGACCCAGTAAGAGTTCTTACATTACTGAATGTTATATATTTTTCTAAACAGAGTGTTAAATTTTCTAAAACTTTAACATTATTTTCTTATCAGGCCTCCAAATAAAAAAATGTAGGATAGAACAAACCGGCAATATTTTTCAGTATTCTACTGATCCTAGGAGTTTGTGCATTTAAAACTTAATCAACCTCTATACTGCGGCTCCCTTTTCTGGTACAACCTAGGGTACATTGACATGATCTTTGACAATTTTCTCTAAAAAGTTTTAAATTTTTGAACGTTCTACTTACGGTTTTACCATATTTAGATTAGTTTGGAGGCTTTTCCACCACAACTTAGCTGCTTTGAGCCCTATAGGGCCCTGTTATTTGGATTTCTTAATTTGCTCCGTATTATTTCCATATTAAGTTTTCTATAAAAATCTTCTAGTATTTTGAGAACTCTAATTGGCTCTCTGGTAAATTCACCAACATTATTTTTGAGTATATAAGAGCTGCAAATTGTTCCTGACAATAATTATTGAAAAATAAAACAAGATTTCATTGTAAACTTGAAGAGAACTGAAGAATATTCTTGGTCAATGACAATTTTTGACAAGTGAATTTGCAGGTTAAAATAACAAAACTTGGTAACCAAGGCAACAAGTCTAAATTTTTGGCAAAAGAAAATCCAGTAAGCTCATACAGCAAAATCTCAAAAACTGCACTTATTTCATATACCCGCGAATAATGTTTTGGGAAATTTAAAACATATAAACATAAACAAACAACTACAAAAAGTCAAGTTTCCTAACCCCAATTTTACGAATTCGCTAGAAATTGAAACTTTTCTTCCCAGGAATGTTGTCAGTTAAAATTAACCGATCACAATAATTATAATAAAAGAATAAAATTCGAAATTTATAACTGAATGAAATAAGTTGTACAGGGCAACCTTTTAACTGTATTAATTTGGTCAGAGTTAACACCTCCTTATTTTTCCTATTTTTGTAGGGCAGTAAATTGACTTTATAACACAGCTCTTGAAAAATATATAGGTTAAAGTAGCCCATATTGAACCGCCTCCCTATACTTTTTTAATTTCTTAAAGTAATAAATGGGCGGTGTCAATTTGCGCTACTTTACTATATGGGGTTTCTCATAAAAGGGATAGAAGACGTTGAAGTTCTTTTTTTAATTGAATTATGGCTATATCTACCAAAAAAAATCAAGCTGCTGAACAGAAATTTGGACCTGCTGTGTTTTTTTTGGGTAGAGAATCAGCTGAAGATGTCAATTTCCCCTCTGCCCACTTTCGGGATTTCATAAGAAAACTGTATAAAACAAAATGGCCTCTTATAGTTAGTCGCCAGGTAATTATACTTTTTTATGAAACAGAGAGAGTTCAGAAGATGTAGTTCAAATAAAACAAAACAAAAGAATATTTACAAGGTTTAAAAAGAAACTTTTAAGTTTATTTTTACAAAATTAAGGGAAAATTATTTAGCTTTTTACAAAAGGATTAATTGGTCAAACATTTGTTAAACTTGTAGTTAGAAAGTTCATCATATAAAACTTAAACTGTCCGAACGCTTCACTCGTTTAAAAGTTTCTTGACTCTGACTACCACTGTACAGGGTGTCTCAAACTCGATGCCCCAGGGTCGCTATTGGCTAATAAAAAACGCAAATGAAAATTTCACTTGGGGGTTTTCAATGAGACTACTTGGGATTACTTTTAAGCCCAAAATTTTATTTTTGGAACTTTTGAAAATGCCTGTAATGACGTCACGAAATACATATTTCCCTGAAACATACCTGTTTCTTTTTCTATTGTGAAAGGGCGTGTTTTTCTGATAAACTTTCATTAAGAAACTTTTTTCATGTCTCTCTTTGTTTAAAAGATACAAGCAGAAATATGAAAAATACGCATATTAAATATATCGGAAAAAATCAAGTTACCCGTGATTTAATTTGGTCTCCATGGAAAACAACAGACAGTTTGACTATACTAAAGCAGTTTGTGAAATAACTTGTCAATTTTAAAATATTTAGTCTTGGTTATTATTCATTTTTAATCGTTTATTTCAATCAAAATGACTACACATGATGAAAAAGTTGATATGATTTTAATTTACGGGGAAGCCCAAAAAAATGCCAGAAAAGCCGTGCAAATTTATCAAGAAAGATATCCAGACCGCCGAATTCCTGATCACAAAAAATTTATAAGACTGGAAAAAACTCTTCGCGAAAATCAAAGTGCATTTTGTACTCGCAGTGATGATGCAACAGCCCAGGTATTGCAATATTTTGAAGACAATCCCAGACATTCAATTAGGCAAGCTAGCAGGGAATTAAGTCCTCAGTTCAAAGAATTATGAGGAATAAATAGAGATATAAATATCACGCCTACAAGTTACACTATTTAGAACAATTAGGGGAACTGAATAGAGAGAAGCGAGTAAATTTTATTTCCCAAATTATAACAATACCAGAAATTGTTGACAGGCACGTTTTAAATCACATTCTTTGGACAGATGAAAGCCATTTTGTGAGCAATGGTATGCCAAACAGAAGAAATGAACATTATTGGTCAACAGAAAACCCTCATTTTATAAGGAATCAAGGTCATTTTGGTATAAATGTCTGGTGTGGCATCATTGGTCGCCATCTAATTGGACCTTATTTTTATGAAGGAATTTTAAATAGCGAAAGATATCTGAGTTTTCTTCGAGATGAACTTTCAATTCTTCTTGAAGATGTGCCTTTTCAATTAAGGCGATCAATGTGGTTTCAACATGATGGAGCTCCACCTCACGCAGCACATATTGTCCGCGATTATTTAGACGAAATATATGAGGATAGATGGATAGGGATTAAGGCCAGGGAAATCTCCAGACCTGACCCCTTTAGATTTTTGTTTATGGGGACTTCTCAAAAATAATGTATATAAGGCCCCTTCACAAAATATTGACCATTTGAAGGAAAAAATTATAATTGCGTGCCAAGACATTTCCCCGGAAATTTTAAGAAAAGCCACCCAAAGAGAAGTTCGGCGACGATATGAAATGTGTTTCTTAGAAGATGGGGGGCACATAGAAAATAATTTATAGTTAAAATTGTTATTTATTCATTTATTATTAATAGTTACTTGCAATGTTTTTGTTTGTTTTTTTATTTATAAAATTTAAAATTAATCACTTAATCACCCTGTATCTTCGTAACGAGGCGTTTTTGGACCCATGTTGATATAAACTTTTCGTCTTATTTTAACGAGTAAATTACGCCCCTGAAAGGGTGCCGCATAGTTTTGAATCACCCTATATATGGTAATTTGAACTTAAGGCATACCTAGGCATAAAGTAAATAGTGCATTTGTACAAATCAAATTTATTTTTAACAGGGACTCTTTAAAGTAAGGGGACCCAGCATTATACTTTCCAAAGTGAGGCCTATTCTTTCCTCATTCTAATGGTCTCAGTGATGCCAAGTATGCCATTTTATTGGAGAATCTATGAATATAACAGGTACTTTGAATGTTAGTAAAAATTAATAATGGTTTCCATGATTTCCAAAAATTAGACTGGACAATTTTGTGTATACAAGTGCAAAATATGGCAACTGTCAAATGAAAGAAATTTATTTTATAGTTGAAATTTTGATTTCCAGCAATTTTTTCCACGAATTTAAGTAATAAGTGCCGATTTTGTTTATTTAACAATTTGTTGCTATTGCACCTTGTTACCAAGTTCCTCAATCCATTTGTAAAATGTGTACTTGAACTTCCTTCCCTTGTTGAATGTATCTACTCAAAGAACTTTCACCGATTTCGGGATGGAATAATAAGATTAGGTCTAGTAGTTCTAATGATGTAGTTTTTCATGGTGTTCATTATAAAATATTTGTAATTTTATTTCTCTCCCAAGGTACCTCACAAACTTAAAATAAACTTGTAGTCGTAGATAAAAACTCTTTAAAAAAAGACCTGACTGAAGCTACCTGCTTAATAATTTAAAATTTTCGAAATATGATTTGTTTTGAACTACCTACTTACCTATACGTACTGCCCACGTAATGGGAATTGTAGAATTACTAAAGGTGATACAGGAAAAATCTGGTTGCAATTATTGGAAATACTACAGGCGGCCGCACTACATTTAATTGATACATCTGAGTATCTGGAAGTTAGAAAAGTTAAAAATGGTGAATTATGATGGGAAATATTTTGCCTCCTTTAGAATCTATGGCACTGGCATGTCACATAAAACCTGATGGCAGTTGGACACTGACATATAACATAACCTTGTATCAGCCCCCTTGTGGTCTTCTTCGAGTCACAGAAAACAAACTTCCCCTCAAGGCTTCACTTTTTCTATGTGATATGCTGGGTCCTCTTATTTGAAAGAATCCCTGATTTTTAACATACCTAAAGTCTATCTAAGTTACAGAGGCAGTGGATCAAAACATTGGCCACCACGTGACCTCTCTTCTCTTATTGGTCTGGCCGTCATAAAATGTCAAGTGTTTACGCGGCGAGCAGAATGCAGAGCCGCAGTCGAGTTTCCTGCATATTTTAGATCGGATCCGCGAGCAATATATTCTGTACATTTATTTTGCTACTTAATTTAAGGAAATTTATAAAGATCCACGAAAGGTAGAAACACAAATTTTAGAACTTCTAAAAGAATTAGTTCAGAATTACAAGCCACTTGGATATCAGTCCAACCCTGGGAATCGATCGCAAGGCGGTCATGTGACTTTGTTTATATCTACTGCCGCTGTAACTTGGACAGACTTTAGACAGTTTTTTCTTGTCTCTGCTCTTTTTCTCGAGGGGTCTTATCTCGTTGCTTAGAATAAAATCGCTTTTTTAACAATATGTAATTATGAAACAAGAATGCCAACACACGATTCGTGACTTTTACATTCAAATTTAAAAGCACTACAGTTATTTAAGAAGTCTTGTAAACTTGAATCATAAACATCATTTGTATCAATATGTTCAGAGAAACCACTCTAATTTTCCTAATAAATAATATATATGTAGGAACTGGGATGTACCAATGCACCCCTTGTTTTAATTATATTAAATTAAGGTTTTCAGGATCCACTTAGCTATTTTTTTAAGTGAAGATATGCATGTACAGGTTCTTCACGCGAAAACTAAGACCCCCCCTATTATTTCTCTAATTTTTGCAGGAGGAAAGTAAAAAACAGTTTTATATAAAAGCTGCAAGGTAAGTATCGGGCTTTAGAAAGGTGGGCTGCAGATTATTCAGGGTGCATCATAAAAGTGAAACAAAATATTTGTTTTATTAACTTGGCACCATATACAGTGTGTCCCACTTAAGGACTGACCACCCCTGTAAAATTTTTATTTATAGCTCGATTTCCATAAACTTTTTTTTGTTGGATAGAGCTTAAAAAATGGCATTAAATGTATAATTCAGGTACCTCGTGCCTTAAATTCATGGCCCACTGAGACGGCGTTTTAGTGCTGAAATTTCGAGAAGTACTATTAGGGACTTTTTTAGAGAAAAATTAATGCTAGATTTTTATCCAACGTTGTTGGAAACCCAAACATACCAATTTGCATTAGAAAATGGAGGACTAATTGAAATGACTGAAATTTGAGTTTATGTTATGTTGTGTTGTTTATTCATGTATTTTATATTAAATTAAATAAAAAATTGGTTCGCTAATAAATTTTTTAAAGAATATGAGTTCCTCATGAATGTTTCAGTGACCAACTTACCAGAAATTAAGAAAATTAATTACAAATTAGTAGGTACATTTTTGTTTGGAACCTCTTACTGCATATACGAATCCGGCCTTACTTTTCCTTTTAATTTTTTTGAAACACCCTGTGGAACAGTGGTAATGCAAATTGGTACGTTTGGGTTTCCAACAACGCTGAACAAGAAATCGGCATTAATTTTCCTCTAAAAAATCCATAATAGTACTTCTCGAAATTTCAGCACTAAAACATCGTCTCAGTGGGCCATGAATTTAACGCACGAGGCACCTGAATTATGCATTTAATTCCATTTTTAAAGCTCTACCCAACAAAAAGTTTACGAAAATCAAGCTATAAATAAAAATTTTACGAGGGTTGTCAGCCCTTAAGTGTGGCAATAAAAATTTTGAAACTCCCTGTAGAGCTACGGCAAAGCAAATTGGTACGTTTGGGTTTCGAACAATGCTGAATAGGAATCTGACATTAATTTTCCTCTAAAAAATCCGTAATAGTACTTCTCGAAATTTCAGCACTAAAACACTGTCTCAGTGGGCCATGAATTTAACGCACGAGGCACCTGAATTATGCATTTAATGCCATTTTTAAAGCTCTACCCAACAAAAAAAAGTTTATGAAAATCGAGCTATAAATAAAAATTTTACGGGGGTGGTCAGCCCTTAAGTGTGGCAATAAAAATTTTGAAACTCCCTGTAGAGCTACGGCAAAGCAAATTGGTACGTTTGGGTTTCGAACAATGCTGAATAGGAATCTGACATTAATTTTCCTCTAAAAAATCCCTAATAGTACTTCTCGAAATTTCAGCACTAAAACACCGTCTCAGTGGGCCATGACTTTAACGCACGAGGCACCTGAATTATGTGTTTGATGCCATTTTTTGAAGCTTTATCCAACAAAAAAAAGTTTATGAAAATAGAGCTATAAATAAAAATTTTACAGGGGTGGTCAGTCCTTAAGTGGGACACACTGTAGTTTTGCATGTCTTCTTTTAGCTAAAAAGCATTATCTAAATGCAAAGCAATAAAATATCAGCTGTCTATGACTTGCATAACATAAAAATGATCTTCACATACAAATATATTAGGTATGAGTTTTAGTGGAAAAATTATTTTTACGTTTTAAAGCTTCTAACCATTTTGTTCTTCTGTCCTGATTCTGTAGAACTGGTATACATGTTTTATTTGAATTTAAAGACGTATTCTCACAGGATTTTACCACACAATAATAATACATTTCGCAGTCTCTGTTAGGCAAATAGAAGAACTCAAGTTAAAAGTAGGTACACAACACTGGCAACACGACTAAATATTTTGACATCAATATGTTTATAATTATAATCCAGCAAGTAGTATGAGGATACTATAAGAAAAACATAGGGCCTGGGCTGGGGAGTTAACAACTTAAAACAAATAATTGAGGTTATAATCAGAAAACAACTTTTTAGGTTATAAGTTCAGCTCTTCTTCTTCATTTTGTGGAAGGGAACCGAGAAGGATTCTGCCAGACCCATTAAATAAAAGGATCTCAAAATCAAAAAATAAATTTACAATGTTTTCAAATCTATTCGATATCCACATAAGTGACCGTCGCCGGTTCTTTTACAGACATTGGAATTAGAAAATTCATATCTCAGTAACAGTAGCTAAAAGTTTAAAAATAATTTTGAAAAATCGTCAAGTTCCCTATTTTATATAAACTATAATATATAACTAAATTAAAATACCTATACCTCAACTTAGTATCGAATCCTAAGAATTGTAAGACATTACAATTTAACTGTTTGAATTTGTTTTTTCCAAAATTATTAAAGTTTGAAGGTTGGTGTAGCAGGATTTTTTTCAGACAGTTTTAACAATACTTTAAACTATCCATGGCTCCTGTAATCTATGCTAAATATAGATTGCAGTGTATTGGGCGAGCCAAAATATTTTTACCGTAATACCGGAACTTTGCATAAATTCCGTTGCAACTGTATTTTCCTCTATCAGGCCCAACATGTTTTCTTTTTTGCTCATAGAAAAATTATACGAGTTGTGTCATTATTCGAACTGTGAAAATAATCTGACAATATAAATTATTTCAGGGGATTCCATATCTATTTTTTCATTATGGTCATCGTGAATATTCATATCTTCTTTTCGTTGTACACGACACTCACTGAAAGCAAAAATGCTCAGCCAACTATATAAAAAGCAGCGTCAAATTTTGGCATGTTCAGGTTAAGTTACATTTTAAGCCGCAGATAAACCTCTACTTAAATTTCTGGGCAGTTAAGTATCACTTAAATGCTAAGAGTAACTGGTGAAAACCAAATTCGCAGCTGCTGGGAGCACAAATAAAGTGCATGGAGAGTGAGCGACAAAAGGAACTGATAAAAGAGTTTTATTAGTGTTGTGGCACGAATCAGCCAATAAAAAAATTAAACATTCTGCCGTAGAAACTCTATTTGCAGTCAGGCTTTTCAAGAAAATTTAAAAGTCCTAATAATAAGCAATTGTGCATGCTCAAAACCAAAAAAAAAACACCCCCAGCCGAATTCTATCAAACACACTCACCTCAGAGTCCACTTGCAACCGAAGCCTAATCTCCGTCAGATAATCAATGAGAGCTAATCGGCTCGTCTCCAATTCTTTCTCAGTGAGATCTTTTGTGAGTTCAGGCAGCTCGCCGCTCTGCTGCTGTTGGGGCAGCAGATCAGGGAATAGTCTTATGACGTCGTAAGCATCCGTCTTCAATTTAAGGAACTCCCTCATACTCTCGTGAAACTGCTTCTTGGCAAATAGATCGTACGCCAGAAGGGTCTGGATATGGTGTATTTTCTCCTGTTTATCCTCTTCGCATTCGTTTGATATTTCCTTGAAGGAAGAATAAATAGAAATAGAATCCAATGAAAATACGAGATATTCAGTCAGAATGTAAAGGTTTACGCAACACAATTTAAGGTAATTTAAAATTAATGTAATTTAAAGTAACAACAATTTTGTTTTCCGTGTCTGCAGGAACTATTTAATAATTTATGCCGGGGTGATAGTAGGTGAATGTCACAAATCAAAACGCAAGGATTAAGCCACAGAAATCATTGGAGGCTCCCTGGGGCCCTGGGCCCTCGCCATTCAGCACAAAAATACAAAACCTAACCCATAACAGTCCTAAACAAGAAATTGTAAACAACCATCTACTATAAAGAATCCGTACCCACTAGGGAGTTTCTCAATAGTCGTGAATTGTTTCTCCTCACATGTTGTTGTTTAATTGTTATACATAAGTTAAAAGTTGGTCAACTTTTATGTAACAATCCCATTGACATTTCAACTTATTTTTAATAGACTTCAAAAAAGGAGGAGGTTATCAATTCGGTTGTATGTTTTTTATGTTTGTTACCTCAGAACTCCGTCATTTATAAACCAATTTGGACAATTCTTTTTTTATTTGAAAGGGTATACTTACAGAATGGTCCCATTTAAATTTGAAGAAAAATTCCACCCCTAAGGGTGGACAAATAGGGGATGAAATTTCATATTGAACCGATTTCGATGATTCTTTTTTATTAGAAAGGGAGTACCTTAGAGGTGGTCCCATTTAAATTTAAAGAAAAAATTCCACCCCCAAGGGTAGATAAATAGGGGACGAAAGTTCATATTTGACCGATTTGGATGATTCTTATTTTATTAGAAATGGGTAATCTTAGGGGTGGTTACATTTAAGTTTGAAGAGAATAATTTCAATCCTAAGGGTGGACAAATAGGGAATGGAATTTAATATCGGACCGATTTCGGTAATTCTTAATAATTCACTAAAAAATAAGAAATAAAATTTTTTTACCAAAAATATTAAAACCGACTTCAAAAATTTGCCCGTATGCAAACACCACTAAAAATTAAAAAAAAAATTAACAAAAATAACACCCGACTTCACAAATTTCAACTAAAATTTTAGAAATATTAGATATTATTGCCTGTTATGAAAATAAATTAAAAATACTTAATATTTTCAATTTAACGTAACACATAACGTAACACATAACATTGCCATAGCAATTATCCTAGAAATGAAATAATAAAATGTCGTACCTACTACTAAAATAAAATAAACGCTCAGATCTTGGGCTATAAATAGCTGGTAGATTGCTTTTTACGCCTAGTTAACAATTTTGGAGGCACATACCGGGTGATTCACTCACGCAAATCCTAAGTTTACTCATTGTTTTTAAATTGAACACCCCGTATTTTATTATGTTTTTGGAAGGCCCTCAAAGAGTTAACAGAGTTATTTCCATTTTATTCTAAGAAAGAGCCTCAAAAGGCCCTTTTAGCTTATACTCGTAAGGGTGTCAAAATGCTAATGTTTAAGCTGTAAAAAATAGAGACATTTTCTTGTTATTTTTTTTGTTAATTGCAATGCCATCAATAAAAAAAACATACTGTATATAAAGAAATAAAGTTAACGCATATTAAATTGTGAAAACAGCTTTAGTTATTTACTGATCTTGTTACACCTTGTATATTTTTTAAAATCGGGACTTTTATTATGTAAAAAGGGGCATAGCAATGCTGCCATAAACTTTTGGTTAAGTTTTTAGAAAAGTTCCACCTTACGAAAAATTGGAAACATGCTAAATTAAATCCTCCTGAAAAGGTATTCAGCAAATTTTGCGCAAATCTGTGCATTTTTAGGTGGGTCGAAATTAATTTGTGTGGATTTTGGTTTTGTATTTTCTTGTAATTTTTGAAATACCGATTTTTGGTCATATTCTTTACATAAAATCTTATTTTTTAATATGAATGTTCCATGAGCAGACTGTGCCGCAATTGCTTCACTTACTTTCCATATCTTTCTTTTGTATTGATTTTGCCGATCCTTAGTGCCGATTTATAAAATATACTTACAGTTAACTTCAAAGCCAAATGAAACTGTTTTGCGTCGACTAAGACTTCTCTCTGTTTGGCAATGTCCACCGCCTGTATACACCATACTTGGCTGACACTAGCAGCAAAGAGAGACCCCGGTTGTGCAGTTACAATGAATCTATAATAAAATGTCTAAATTACAATTTAATTTCACCTTTACACCCATTTGTCCCTGAAATTCTTAAGTGGATATTTCTTCAAATCTGGTGAGAGTTTAAAGGCTCTTAATTAAAGTAAACTACATTATGCAAATTTAGGGCCAGAGTTTGTTTTTAAAATCCTCAAAAACCCTTGTAAACAATATAATGTCAAAGTAGGTATCTTAAAAATTGTTATTTTTATTGAACTTTTGTCATTACTTATCCACCCCACCTGACTTTTGGCAGATTTGTTAGCTTCTGCACAAGACCTCCTGGCTCTAATGTCAACACTTCGATGCAGTCAGTTAAAATACCAATAGCATAAGGTTCATCCCATGCGAGAGTGATAGGCACCTCTGACCATTTCAATGCTTTATTCCTCTCTGTCTGGCCATTTACATTGACCAACACTGTTTGCATTTCACGGCATAGTGCAAATGTGGTCTCAGAAACCTGAAACATCAAAGATTTAGGAGATAAAACAATTTATATGGGATAAAGTGGCATTACTTCCATAATGTCATTGTGCTATTTGAAACTGCCAGAGTAAACCTAGGTTTTCTTTAATTTCGTTTTTAAATATAATTTCCACCACCTGTTCGAAAACACCTCTGACATCACCGATTTGTATACATCACGATATTTGGAAAATGTGATATGAAATCGGCCTTTTTCACTAGGTTGAAGTTAGGCAATTTATATGATTATAAATAAAGAACATATTCTGTACTTTCATGTAGTAGAACCTGATTGTCCATAAGATATCACACAAACTTTTATTGCGGATATAAATTGTAACAAAGTTTAAACATCCCGCCACACTTTGCAAATGAGAGCACTTACCAATTTGCCCTGTTGTCATAATTATGATCGACATTTCCAATAAAGTCAGTTGCTTGTCATTCATTCAAAATTTGAAATATTGAATTTTCCAAACAATTTAGTAACCGAAGAAACAACAATAACAAATCCTTTGCAACAGACCCGATGTCCCAAAAAGGTTGAATTTAATATTTAATTTTTAGGCACATTCTCCATCACAAAAAAAAAGGAAAAATATTTCTTAACTTTATTTTCAATATACTTTAACAAAAGGGGCCGCGGTAGCGATGTTCCGAGCATTGCTTACTATTTAGACTACATGTTGCAATTGGCATATTCAGTCATTAAAATTATGAATGCTTTGATATATTCTTTATAATAAGTGTGGTGACTAGATTTTTACCGCATGGGAGTGAAGTTTTGAAATCACTCAAGTGCAGTACACGTGTTATACAGGGTGTTCCGGAAACAGGTCTAAAAAATTCACCTGGGTAATCTTTGACACATTTTATGGGGAGTGTTTGATATAAAATTTTTCGGTCCAAAGCATATTAAAGATGTATAAGGGTAAAATTCAAGTTTTCTTATATTTTCTCAAAAACCAGTTAAATTAAACAAATCATCAAGTCAAATCCTTGACTATTCTAGAATCGTTTTTTTTTCTTGTTTACTACAGGGGGTGTAAGTGAAAAATCTCCCGTATTCCTTTTACCAAAACTTTTTAGTTTTATATTTTTAAATAAAAATGATTGTATAGAGTTAAAGTTATTTAGAAACTTTTCTGTGTCTTGCAAAATTTTTATATTTGGATTGATTATATAAAAAATCCTGGGCTTATTTTATGATATCGATATTACAGGTTGCCTATGCTTTTTCTCTAGTTTCGTTATTTCATGAGTCTTAGCTTCGCTCAGACATGTCCATACTGCGAAAACACAAAATGCCATATTTGGATTAAGTAATTCCTTATTTAGAAGTTTTAATTTCCATTTTTTTTTTCATCTAACTGTCGGTGTTCTTTTTTGTATTAGTATCATCTTTTTTGAAGTTTATGGGAAAATCAATCATCCCAAAATCCCGGAATCAAAGTTTTTATCAGGATTGGATTCCCTAATACATATACATTAATTTTGTTGGGATTTTTGTAAATTATTGTGACTTTTTGGTTATCGTTTTTTTTATTAGTTACAAATTTTCTGTAATAATATTCAGGTTGTATTATTTCATTATTAGCGTGAAAAGCCAACATTGCAAGTTTATGTAAACTTGCTGAGACAAGAGTATATAAAATTATTTGTAATTGTTGATTTCGATTAAGTGAATTATCAAAATTCTACAAGACACAGAAAAGTTTCTTAATATGTATCTTGCCCTATATACAAATCTAAAAAGTAAAAAGTACTGTACACACCTCATAGGTAAACTAGAAAAAAAAACGGAAATATTACGATAGTTAAGTGCAATAAGTTGTACCTCACTACCAAAATTGATTTGTTTAACCTGGACCGACACTATATTAAAGAACCAAGCATGGCGTCACAATTTTATCGTTGTTTGCAATCTGAAGTCACGCTACTCGATGAAAAAAGTAGTTGTCTGTGATGGAAAAATGAACAAACACCTCCTATTACTTACTGGGACATATCCTAGGTCATATGTTAGTTTCTGGTGTGCTCATTTCAAGTTTGAAATAGCCAGTTTTTATTTTCCATGTTCGAGGTTCATGATTTCCTAAACTTTTTGGGCTTTTCTTATCCTTGGCATTGTTAGAATAGTGTATTAGTGGATATTTTAGTTTTTTGTGTGCATATTTTAGTTTTTTAAATTTCATTTCAATTGATTCTTTAAAAGCCAAAATGGTTAAATGTTAAATGTTCCGTGACTGGTGGCATAAATGGAACATATCAATGGCGAAAAAAACCAATTAAAAGTAAGTTTTCATGAAGTTCACAGTAATTCAGCAGAGAGTTTCCAAGTGGATAAAAAGTATTCGAGAACCACTAAGGAACCCTTGGGTGTTTAAGAATATTTTAAGTAAAGATCAAACTGAGAAGCAGGTGTATATATTTATTTATGTACGACTCTTTTAAGGTATATATAGATACAATAATTTTTCTTATTCTAAATAATCAATACGCATAAAAAATACCTTTGCATCACGATTTAATTGAAAATCCTGAAATTCAAAATAGACAAAATTCCAGTGAAAGTGTAATCATTGCAAATCTCAACGATCTGTTACTAAGCAAAAATAAGAAGACTGAAAATTGAAAGAGAAAATGCAATGTTTAAAATTTAGATATAATCGGCTTTTGCAAAAATATTCAAATGTATGCGACCCAAGAGAGAAAAAAGCGAGGCTTTAAAGACAGTACTGAACCCGTACCAGTGGCGTAGATTGGTGGGGACGAGAGGGGCGATGCCCCCTTCCACCCTCTTAGCCTGAGCGCCCCCTGGCCTGCCGCATGTGCCGATGAAGGTCCCAGAACAAATCCGAAATATTGGCCACTATACTCCAGTCTGAATAAAATAGAAAGTAGGTAAGTCTTGCGCAATGCTGCATTTGGATCGATGATCAAAAACAGAGTTGCCAAACGTGGCATATAAAGCTTTCTTTCCACGTCGAAATATAATCCATAACCCGCGATTTCTGATCACTTGCCTCGTTGATATGGCAACCTCGAATTCCAGGTTCTCCTTCTGTCAGCTCTGATTGGCTTAAAGGCCGAGCGCGCCAAATATCTATTTTTGGAGGGTCCGCAATCCATGGGCGCATCACGTCGCGAATACCTTCTCCCATGCATACTGAAAACCGCGGTTTTGCATTACGACAGGGGGCGAGTACTGTAGATTGTGCCACCTTATTTCGGAGTGTTTATTGTAATAATTATATTCTAATATAGTTTCCCGGTCTTCAGTGTAACATTACACAAAACTTTCCCATAATAAGACCATTTTTTACAAAGTTTATATTAACAAATATTGTTATAAAAACTCGACGTTTCGCTCCTGATTCGGAGCTTTTTCAAGATTAATTCCTATAAAAAAAATTAACATTAAATAGGTACTAATTACATTTTATACAAATAGAAAAATCTATGAAATAAATTAAATTGTAAACAGTCTACCTTAACATGACCTCAAAAATGTTTAAAAAGATTAATTTGCAAATTGTTGTTAGATATAAAGAATTGTTTCGGGTATTTATAAATTTAAAAACGATGGAAAAAATTTGACAGACAAAATTAGAAAAATATTTATAAGACTATCATATTGACAAATAGGTAACAATTTTATATATACAAGGTTCTGTGTTACAAAGAAAAAACGGTGGATACTGTAAAAGAAAGTACAGTTATTGGTTGGCTTATTATATAGAAATTCAAATTACGAAAAAACATTTATAAAATTGTACAAAATTATTTATATCTGTTTTGTTGTTAAAATTATTTCCTAATGAATTAATATAACAGGCTTCAAGAAAAAGTCTTTTCCAGTAATTTCTTTCACCGTGTAATATTTCAGTGTTGTCATAATCAAATGAATGTCCTGTCTTTAAGGTGTGGTCAGATAATCCAGAATGTTGATCATTATTAATTCTTATATTATATTTATGTTGGTAGATTCTTTTTCGTAAATATTGTGAAGTTTGGCCAATGTAACATTTATTGCCTTGACATTGTAAACAATTTATTTTATAAATAATATCGGATCTAAGTTTAATCTCTGTCTTATCTTTTAGTGAATTGTATAAAAAATTAATACAATTCATGGGTTGCCAAGCTGGTTTTAATCCAAAAGGTTTTAGTAAATCTTGTATGCTCTCTAGACTTGAATGGTAAGGTAACTTGACAAATTTCAAAATGTTATTATTCGGATTTAAAGAGTTTTGTAATGTTGTCTCAACAACAGGAAAGCGTAAATGATTAAGACGTTTTTTAATAATAAAATTGACAAACGTTCTAGGGTAGCAGTTGTTATAAAATATCCATTTTATTAATTTCAAATCTAGTTCCAAATAATCCTCATGCGATAAAAGAAAAGCTCAATCTACTAAAGCTATTATTGTAGAAATTTTGTATCTAAGAGGATGGAAAGAATAAAAATTTAAATATCTACCTGACCATGTCTGCTTTCTATACCATCTAGTTTTAATTTTATTATTTAAAAGTTCTAAATTGATATCCAAAAAATTGATAGAATTATTAGATGGAATTTCCATTGTAAATTGTAGGCGTTCATCGAAAGAATTAAAACGGCTAAATAAATTGTCAACTTCATTTTGTGGTAAAATAATCAATATATCATCAACATATCGGATATATAGTGGAATTGGATATTCAATAGAAGATAAAATATTATTTTCCATAGCAAATAGAGCTATATCAGCAAAAATTGGACTTAAAGGAAGGCCCATTGGGCAACCATATATTTGCTTGTATAAAACACCGTGGAAAGAAAAAACTGAAGAACTAAAAATGAACCCGATAATTGATATAACTAGGTCTTTTGATATATCAGTGTTAAGAATCTCAAAATTTTCTTCTATATATCTTAAAGTTAATTGTATAGGAGTATTTGTGAATAATGAAGCAACATCAAAAGAGACTATCTTATAATTGTGCTGATTGTCCAACTCTAGAACTTTTAACTTATCTACCAATTCAAAAGAGTTCTTAGTTGTATAAGGAGAATGATGTGTCAAAGGTTTTAATAAGTCTGCTAAAAACTGAGAAAGTTTATACACAGGAGAAGAAAAAGTGCTGATAACTGGTCTTAACGGATTGCCTTCTTTGTGAATTTTGACTAAACCATAAGCTTTAGAATTAGTGCCATTGTGACAACATAATTTTTTATACATAAAATCATCAATAAAATTTTCATTATGTAGTGCCTTCACAATCTTTAAAGTGGATGTTGGAGAATAAAAATAATCAGGTTAGCGAGATTAGTAATTTTTTACCACATGTTGTTTTGCCTCAATTTTTAGAATTTGAGCTACAAAAAAAACGAAAGAATCTTTAATATAATTAAAACTAATAATATTAAAAAATTAAATAGTCTCATTTTAAATTCTGATTTTTGCTTTCATGTTTTTAAACGAATTATAAAAAAGAATATTAACAGTTGGTTCAAGAATTTAACCCTATTAAAAGTACCTGAAGATATAGCCTATATTTTTGCATTAGGACCAAAATTTAATATACCTTCTAACAATTATTATAATAATAAATTTATTTTTGATTCAATATGATAGTCTTATAAATATTTTTCTAATTTTATGTCTGTCAAAATTTTTCCATCGTTTTTAAATTTATAAATACCCGAAACAATTCTTTATATCTAACAACATTCTGCAAATTAATCTTTTTAAACATTTTTGAGGTCATGTTAAGGTAGGCTGTTTACAATTTTATTTATTTCATAGATTTTTCTATTTGTATAAAATTTAATTAGTACCTATTTAATGTTAATTTTTTTTATAGGAATTACTCTTGAAAAAGCTCCGAATCAGGAGCGAAACGTCGAGTTTTTATAACAATATTTGTTAATATAAACTTTGTAAAAAATGGTCTTATTATGGGAAAGTTTTGTGTAATGTAATAATTATACGTTAAAAATGCAGGAAACACCTTCATTTAGGCCATTTAGGCAATTTTAAACAATATGGGGATGCCCATGGTGGCTTTCATAGAAATAATCGGCGAATTTTATACTGCGCATGACTGACCTACTTTCTATTTTATCCAGACTGAAGTATAGTCAATTTATACAATAAATATTTAAGTAGTTTCAAGTACATTTCTATATGTTATTTAAATAATCAGAAGTTCTCTTCGAATAAAATCTTTTTACGTTCATGATGTATCAACAGTGACCAATTTTGACAGTTTTAGACAGGAAAATAGTGCCCCCTTTAGAACACCTGACAACTATATGATTGAAAAATTCGCAAAAAATACAACTTTGATACAAGGCATGCTATGCTCACTCTCGCCGTTTGACAGTAACGTGTTTAGTTCCTTACTCCTATCACCTGAAGGCGCTAGCATCGCCGCTTAAACACAATGCACAAGCGTATGTTTACAAGTTGAAGGCTTATAATGGTTGCCCGGGGTGGCCAGGCCCGTTCAAATTTGTTTTGAACTTTCGTCCAGTGATTATTGTGATTTTCTTTACAAATAGTGTTTGATTTTATGATTGCTGAACTCTTAGTGATCTGTGCAATAATGGTTGTGCTAATAGGAAACAAGACTGTAAAAAGAAAATGCATTTACCAAAGATGCTGAGTTAAGGTTCCCTAATATATTTATTAAGTGATAATAATAAACACAATATATTTATTAAGTGATAATAATAAACACAATTATCACAGGTGCCTTGTTAGCGCGGCATCCGCGTCACCATAGCAACTAACCAACATACTAATTGTTGCCTGTCAGATAATCAGAAGTATAGTTTATCTACTATAATAGTTTTTCTTTCGTCGCAGAAAAATTATAATACAAAACTCGAGTTGTAAGCTTATTACATACTCGTGGAATTACAGCACTCACCGCTGCGCGGCTCGTGCGCACCTTTTCCACACATACGTAATAAGCTTTTTATAACTCTCGCTATGTAATATACTATTAATATGTATTTACAATTTTCAGAATAATATGCCTCCTTAGGTGCCCCTATAAATAATCAATAATAGAATAACAATGGTTAGGTTAGGTTAAATGCGAAACTGTTACCTATTAGGTGCAAACTTTTGCAAACATCAGGTTTCAATCAAACTGAAAAAAATTTAAAATTTATGGTGGATACTGAAGGCTACAAGGAAAGGACACAAGTTCAGGGTATGTGACATTCATTTTGCAGAAGATGCCAAGAATATTGTGAAGTTATATGAACTGGACGAAGGTGATTTTAATAATGTGCTATAAAGTCACCCACATTTACCATGAGAAGCTGAAGAACATGGAAGTGAAGCATTCCACGGTGGCATTGCCACCCAAGTTTTTTCCCATAGGGTGTCATCAACCATGTGATAAGACAATAAAAACATGGTAATTTTTTCCACAATTTTTGTATTTACTAGGGATATGGGGTTTTTTTCCATGCAAAATTTACTTTTGAATTGTCTTACGGAAGCAGCTGGTTGTAAATTTAATTTTAAAGCAAAATATAGGTCTAAATATGCCTAATAATGTAGTAAAGGTATATTTTGTACTTTCCAGGCCGTGAAGCACTACTGCCAACATCTGCCGAATGTACAGGGTGTTCCCGTATATGTTGACCCACCCCTAGAGCCTTTATTTTTCGAGTTAGAAAAAAATTACTTAAATGAAAGTTGTCAGGTTTTTTCTGAACCGCTAGGATCTGTTACTAGGTAAAACAAATGAGCGTCACAAATTTATGGAAAAAATATAAACTTCCTTTTTTTAATGGCCTGTATATTTGTGGATTTTTGAATTGCAGGCATTTTTCTGATTCCAACAATATAAATATGTTATATGTTTGCTCTAAGCATTCGCATGGTATTCCAAATTGCAGATAAATACGATCTTCATATTTAATCAAGGTTGCCATGGAAAAACATTTCAACTTCGACCTGAGCATTCCTATCAATCCATTATTTTTGGGACAATACACCTTGGTACCGTATAACTTTCATTAAAGTATTTTTTTTCTAACTCGAAAAATAAAGGCTCTAGGGGTGGGTCAAAATATACGGAAACACCCTGTACAGCCACCTTTGTTTACCTAATGGATCGATTGACAGCATCGACGGAGCGGCAAATAATGCAGACCATGGGAACGAACTGAGGTGTGCCGTTAAGTAAAATTCATCACATCTAACGTTTTAACTTGTAATGTTAAAGTTAAAGATGTATTAAAAAATGGCTTGGCAGAGAAGTTTGGCTGTTAAAGTGAAAATTAAAAAATGAGAAGTTAAGCAACTTTCTCAATAATTATATAAGAATAATTATAAATTTTGTTCACAGTAAGCCTGGGCTGTCGAGTTGAGATACCCTATACACTCCCAAACAATATTTAAATTTGGATATGGCACTGTTTATAGAACTTACCTACTCCTACTCTACACTAGCGGCACTTGTGACACGCCGTTTGATTGGATGTGGGGAGCGGCCTATCTTAACCTATCTATAATCTGTGGTACTGGGATAAGAAACATTCCGAAAACACTTTAAGCAAAAAATACACACGAGGCATTCACATTGACAACACTATCTACAATTAAATGCGTTAAGTGAGAGCTTTGTTAAATCCATTATTTAATAGAAAATTCAAATTACAATATAGCACACAACCATCAAAATACAGACATATTAGTCTTTCACACCTGTATAATTCTCACTTACTTTATTTTTGCAAAATAATGCCAAAATTGAATCGATATATCACTCGCCATTTTCAAATTAACCTAAAAATGTTCTCTAATGACAATGGACAAGTATACGTAGGAATGAAAAATAATTTTTTGCCTTGGAATTTGTAAAACATGTCTAGATAATCACGAAACCCAACCAACAGATTTTTTTTCTCATTAGTTTGCTCAAAATTTGAAAAAAACGGTCGCAAAAGTAGGGAATGTGACGTCACGATCCCTAATTTCAATAAGTACCTGCTATTTTCTTAGTACTTATTTCGTCTTTTTTTATATAACCAAGCATTCCCAGGCAAATTATTAGATTCAGTTTGTATGCGCCTGATGAGAAATAATCAAATTTCGTAGCATTTCAATGAAATATTTGGATTTTACTGATCGCATTCTGAACTTATTAGATGCCCCCTATAAAATATGACAGATGACATATTACTCAATGCTTTAAAGAAAATCGTCGGCAACGCCGCACTTTGCATATAACCTCACTTTCGCCGGCGGAACGCGGAAACCAAGGTTAATAACCTTAGTGAAAACTAAATAAATTCTATTCTCAGTTTTAAAAGAATCTTGCTGTGAATACTTTATTTTTTCGGTTTATAATGAAGACAAGATTTGTTAAAGCTTGTCCTGATAACTTGCCTTGCATAGATTTTGATATGGTGTGTCAATTTTATCAATAAAAACGGGGAGCAAAACATGGAGAAATGAAGAGGTATGTTTGTTATTTGATTTGTATATTGTTTTAATATTGCTTAATGATGATGATATAGCTTAAATTCTGGTTTTAGGTAGACTAGATAATAAATATTATGGTAACAATGTTATTGGAGACACGCAGAGGAAAGAACATAGCAATGAATGCATAATGCCCGGTTAAGGCAAAAATTACCCCCGAGCACAAAATTAATAAGAAAAATGTTAATGACACTGTGGTTAAAAATGAAGAAATTCAACTGAATAGTTGTGGAAGTAGGTATATTATGTTGTAATTACCCAACATAAGCAGATTAGTCCTAAATTATGCACATACCACGATGTACGAGGATCATACATCGTGGCACATACGTAGATACAGCTTTTTGTGCTTCTAGTTTAGTTGCTAGTACAGTAAAGAAATACTTATTGTGTATATACCTATAGTTAAGATATGGGGGAGGGGGCGTGGGGGTGTCGCACACCCCAATGTTGAAATCGATTATCAAAACAAGAAATCATGCGTTTGTAAAAACGATCGTTGATATCTACATGTGAGAACCATGATTAAGAACTAATTTAAATAATCTAGTGCAAGTTCGACAGCAGAGTTTCATTCGATATCAAGTGCTTGACCGTCAATGACTAGTTTTTGCGGGTATTTTTTTCTTGTATGATCTAATGAAGTATTTAAGTAATTAAGTCCGTAGTAGTACACTTTGTCGCATCCATTTTGATGCGGAAAGTTGTACTTTTCTGCACTAGTGACATTAACTTTGTCAACTAATAATAGAACTAAGTACGCTTGTAAAATTTTTGCAGGTAGGTACATATTAATGGAAAACTTATTTTAGATGAATGTAAGCAAGGTATTGCTTTTCTTTGCTGACTTCCTGGAAATAGCGAAGAATCATGGACAACATCAGTAGATTGTTATATTGGAAAAAATCAACACAAGTGCAATACAAAAATATGAAAGTCTACCTTACAGGATAGTTGACAAAGACATACCGACATACCTCAATACTTATTATACGTTGGAGTAGTATGAAGGAAGATTTTTGGCAAAAATCAAAACGTATTACAAGGAGGGATTGTCTGACATGTTAAAAAACGAAAAATGCCCTGTATCTCCGAAACGAATCGAGATTTTGAGATTCAACTGCTTTCCATTGCCCTCAAAAATCGAGCACAGTACACCTACCTACTCTTTGTCCATCTCTTCGCAGAATAGAAACCCCCCCCCCCCCCAAAAAAAAAATCCAGTTTGTTACACTCTGTGCATGCGACATGAAAACTGTATTATTTGATTTTGGAATATTTTCACTAAATTTAATAGATAACTTATTTGAGGTTTTGCCATAGAATGCAAAATAATGTTTTTTTTTTCTTGCAAATTAAAGAAATCTTAATTTTTTGCTGGCTGCTGCATTATATTTTTTTATTTTTAACTTCTATTAACCACAATCACAAAATATGCTTATGAAAATTTATTTTCCAGAATGAATATAGGTATAATATGTATAGTGAAAAAATTCTAAAGAATTATGTCATTTTTTATGAGGATGCTTCGGCAATCACAATATAATTTACCTAAATGGGTCTAAAATAGTTCAAGCTATGACAATAAAGTTTTTCGACTGAAAACTTGGCTTTATTGCGTTTTACATGTTATATTTCTAACATCACCAAGAACTGGCACCTTCTCCAATATTCTAGCTTTACATTTTTGAACCGATGCAGGTCTAACTACTTCTTGTAAGTAAGGGCTCATGAAATTAAAGTAATAAATTTTTTATATTCGGACCAGGTAAGTGCTTGACGTCTATAGGATTAACTTTTCTCAGTTTAGTTTATAACCAATCAATGCTGTTGATTAACACTAGCACAGAATAAATACCTAGGTGAAGCTATTTATTCTGTGACACTAGGTATTGAGGCTAAAATATCATCAGTTTCTTCAAACAACTAGCAGTCGGTGGAATATACTTGATAACAAGTAAAAAATCGTTTGGCAGAGCCACTAATCTAAAATCGTCAGCTAAAATGTTACACCTGGTTGGTTCTTTATTGTCTTTAATATATCAGCAAGTCTAGATATCTAATTTATGCAAGTTCAGTTAGGTACTTACGAATTGTGTCGTTTTATAGATAAAATCGACTTGTTTCAAATAAAAAAAAGTTTTGTAAACCAACCAGCATAACGTCCGAATCATCAATACCAATACCTAGTGTTCCCAGCATTTTCCTCAGCAAAATAGAATGGTTCATTTCCGTCATGGATTATTAGAATGAATGGTGAAAATAGTTCAAATCATAAAAAATAAAAGCTTGTAAAACGCGGGGCCGCGGGATCCGAGATCAGATATTCCGATTTGTGACGCCACAAAATAGGTTATGTTTATGTTTTCGCAGGCTGACAGCTTGGCATTGAGGTGCGGCGTTGCCAAACCTGGTGCTATGGCGGTAAATTTAGGGAAAAATAAAATCCAACAGGTAGTTACGTATATTGAACTTTAAAAATTAATTGCGGCAAAACGGGGGCGAAAAAAAAATTTAAAAAAATACAGCAAGTATATCTCACCCAATACTATCCGATGAGCAAATAAAAAAAAGTGGTGTATTAGTCCATTGTGTACTAATTTCATTGACTTAAAACTAATGTACTGCGAACAACTGAACATAGGCGCCGATTCCGCGGGTGCTCCGGGGCTCGAGTTTGGCCAGGTTGGAAGCTCAAGCAAAGGTGACAATCATATTTAAGATCAACAATGAGTCATAAAAGGCTGAATCTGAATGATATTATGCTTTTAAATATTTATAACAAATTGCAGACATCATAAGCCTGAATGAGTTATGTGACGAGTTCATAAAAAAATCGTCCATAATAAGACTAACCACTTTTGCGTTATTTACGCAAAGTAAGGTAACTAGTCGTTTTTTGTTTTTGTTTTGTTTTTTTTATTTTTTTTATTTTTTTTGTGTTTTTGTTTTTCTTTAAAGATCGCGTCTTAAAATTCAGAGGACTCTCATCAAGATGAATCAGCTGATATCTCCCTCTCATTAAATGAGACAAATTTTGTTTCCATTTGGAGGAAGTAAGAGACAGATATCCAGCTGATTCATCGGGATGAGAGTCCGCTGAATTTTATAGAAATATCTTCATTTTATTTCATTGGGGTGATAACTGTTCGTTTTTTGTTATGAGCTTTTATTTTATATTTATAAATAAAAAAATGTTTTTTTTAAATAACATTTGGAAGGGGGGTTGTATAGCTTGGACACCCAGCCAAATTTTGAGAAGTCGGCGCCTATGCAACTGAATAATATATAGTGTAATAATAAATAATAATAAATGATAAAGAATGAAAATTAACTAATTAAATTCACTTACAACAAAAATGCAGTTTTGTTATGTTTTTTCTTGATAATATTATACACTAATGGATATTTTTATCAACAAACCACCCTGTAGGAAAACTCGATTTTTTTTATTTACCATTACATTTACTAGTCTGTTTACTGTTTAAAGAGGCCTTGGTTCGAAACATTTTATATCACACACCCCACACCCTGCATAAAATCAGTCAATGATTGCAGTTTCATTTTTTAGACCTATTTCCTGAACACCCTGTACACTATATTTTATCTACACGGTGTGGTACATTTAAAGCAAAACCCTACAAAATCTTTTTAGGTTTATCAAAAACCTGTCGTTTTCACGAGGCGGAGTATCAGAGGGCAGACAAGGTAACGTCATTATAAACTTAACACGATTCATCAAAACTTTGTAGAGCAGATTTTGTCTCGTTCTTCTTTGCAGATTGTTTTGTAGCATTGTATAAGGTTAAGGATCTCATGTATGGAGAAGGGAATTAAATTATATATTTTCAGAATTTTTGCATTTTTTGGCAATAAATATGAGTTTAAAATAGGTTTCCAAAAACCTCTGTTTTTGCGATATAAGAAAATTTACTTGGAAGGGAATATTTTCATGACGTCAGACATGAATCAAACAAAACTGGCCTAAACCTAAGTTTGGTTTCAATACAATGTGACAACCTGTAGGAAATATTTTTTTGTTAGGTTAACAGCAATTATTATGTTCTTTGTTTTGTGGACATCCACTTGTTTTGGATATGAGAATTTTACTTTGGACACTGACATTACATGTGTCAAGGGATTCAAATTTGAAAATTTGGTATAGTGCCACCTCAATAATCCGAATCTCCATTAAACCGGATTTTTCAGTAATCTGGACAAGCACTTCAATTGCACTGTGTATTTTATAATCCGGATTTGATAGTGCTCGGTAATCCAGTCCTGCGTTTTTAGACCTCTCCTTTATACAAAAGTGGTCAGAATTATTTACTTATTATCCGGACCATCGCGGTTTTAATTAGTCCGGATTATCGAGGTAGCTCTGTATTTTGAATTTTTATTCCAATGAGTTCTAAAAATGTATAGGAAGAGCAATTTTGAAGAAAATGGAGAAAGATAGTGTCATCAAATGTTATCAGCTACAATTATAAGCTTATGGAAACTCATAAAAAATATATTTTTAAGAAAATAGTGACTGGAATATTTCCGTATGAATAATTTATTTGTTTTACTTACTTACATGAAAATCTTAGGTAAAACTTTCCTTCGGTGTATGTCTGCCCCGATTTTGTTGAAATTTTGGCTACCCCCTATTTTCGGGGTCCCTGAACACGAATCTGACCTCAGTTTTCGGCGCTCGGACGTAGTTTCCGAGAAAATGAATTTTCAAATTTCCTTTGACACTTCGCTTTTCACGGCGATATTTGAAGTTATAATCCGGATGAATTTTTACTGTATGCAGCTCAAACTGATCACCACCCTATATTGCACCCTTTGCCACCTCGAAACTTCGCGAAAACGCGCGGAAAAACCGAAATTTTGAAAGATTTTTGCCGTGTTGACGCCCGGCCCGGCCGCTGTTTTCGCCCGACAGGCGGCAGTTTTTTTCAGGTTTTTCCGCGGGTTTTCGCGAAGTTTCGAGGTGGCAAAGGGTGCAATATAGGGTGGTAATCAATTTGAGCTAAATTCATCTCAATTATAACACAAATAACCCTGTTAAAAGTGGGGTGTCAAAAGGAAATTTGAAAATTCATTTTCTCGGAAACTTCGGCCGAGCGCCGAAAACTGAGGTCAGATTCGTGTCCAGGGACCTCGAAAATAGGGGGGTAGCCAAAATTTCAACAAAATCGGGGCAGACATACACCAAAGGAAAGTTTTACCATATCTTATTTAAAGGATTCTTTATACCTATAAATTTTAGTGCTCAGTGACTGTAAGTGCCTACTTACCTAATGTAAAAAATATCTTGTCAGTAGATGCACTTGTGTAGATATTTTAATCTAAAATCAATCTCCAAACTTTACTAGCTGTTTCTCAGTGGAGATGCTTTTGAGATTTTAGTGGGGTAAATATACAACTTATTATATTAGGTATAAAATCCAGATTCTACTCAACTATAGTGCTCTAGGCGCCAGTCTATAAGTGTCTTGAATATTTCTTAACTTTGTCATAGCAGTTTTTCTGCTAATATTAATAATTGCAAATAATTATCAGTTAAAATTTTTTGAAATTTGACAAATGTCAAAAATGTCCACAGATTAATAAATTATAGCTTTGTTCCAACAACAGCTCTGAACAAATTATAGTGAGTCAGAATGCAGAAAAGTAATTCCAGAACCAACTAGATCTCTCAGAACCGGCTCAGAACTGTTGTTGGAACAAACGCAATATGATAGCAGTGATGCCCCACAACAAAGTGGCAACTAGAAAAAAATTAATACTGAATTTTATTTAAAATGCATAATACATTGCAGTAGAGTCACTTCTTTCAAATTGGCATGTCCATTTTACAGGTGATAATAGTAGTTTTCCCTCGAACTGATTTTAGTGATTTATTTGATAAGCCACATGAATTACAGCTATTTCTCAGGTTTATACAGTTTTAATGCAGTCAAATAAGAATTGCCTCATCCTTTTTCAACAAAATAAAATGGCATAACAAGTTTTCTTATAACATTTTGCCATAAACAAAAAGGTCACTTTTCAAAAAAAAAAGAGAAAATGCCAACAACTCAAATTAGACCTAGACTTTCGAAATTTCGCGTGCAGAATGGCACACTGAATTGTAAAATTTTTTGGCATCTCCGAATGACTTTAAAATGCATGCCAATTAGTTTTATGAAAAATTTACCAATTGGCAAGCAGTTTTGTAATGCAGAACATTATTAAAAGTTAAGTTAAAGAATATTAGTCATTGCTAAAAGTATGAAAATTTTCAGGTAGGTATCTCTGAACGCTTTTAAAATGCATGCCAGTTAGTTTTATGGAAAATTTGCACTGCCAAATGAAAATTTCATGATTGGCATGCATGTTATTAATGTATCAAGAGATATTTTAAACCATTTTTTTATATAAAAAAAAATGTATAAAAATATGTATAGGGTACTTTCGAAAATATTCATCACACGAAAAATTAAGAAAACATTTCTATAGTAAAAATCATGTACAACCAACTCAATTGTTTGAAATATTGTAATAACATATCGATAATTATTTATAATATAAAACGAGAATGCATATTTTTAAGCTTAACCTGGACCAACACTATTCTAAAGACCTGTGCATAGCGCTGTTTCAAGCGACCGCCACTGGCGCCACACGACGAAACAAATTTACACGGTGGTTTTAGTTAAAACACCATTGTTGTTTTATAAAATAAAAACATGCAAATATGTTTGTTACAACGAAGTTAATATTCAAAATAAATAAAATATTTATTTATTATGTCCCTCCAATTTGACAAGTTCACATGGCATATTTCCATACATTTTCTTAAGAAAAGCGAGTCTAAAAACAAGCAAGAGTATTTGGTACCTTTTGGTTTGAAACGAAGTCCAGGGCTAGTTGTAGTGTAAAAGCATAAAACGCATTAGATTTTTCAGTTTCTTCTTTATATGGAGGACTATTGGTTCGCTTTGAACCTATAAACAAAATTTTCTATTTTCATTCCTGCATACGATACAAAATACTCTTCCAAAATAATATCTATAATTCTCGCTTCTTCAGCTGGTTGAAAAGATCATCCCATAATTCCAAAATTGTGTTTATTCTTCTGCAATTCACCTAATGGTCTGTGCTTACCATTTTCTTCATGTGCACGAAAATTTAATGTTATCACAAACAAATCTACCTAGAAAAGGTCTATTAATAGGATAAAACTGACAAATACTGGACGCAAAGACAATTCGTTACCGTAAAAAGAAGGTAAATCGTAATAAAGCTGGATATTTAAAATTCGGGAGATTTTAACCCCTTAATGCCTGAATTCTGTATTTTTTCAAATTTCGATATTTTTTCTTAAATAACTGTAAAAAATGACTCCCTGAAACGAAAATATTTTATTCCAAAAATATCTGAGTAGTACTTTTTGAAATATAGGCTGTTGCCATATGGTAACGCTAGGAGCTTGTGAAGTCAAAGTGTCTAATTTTATAAGAAATCAAAAAGGTTTTGGCAGTTATTTGGAAAGCAATGAAACAGTGTAATATCGTCAAGTATATATTATTTTCAATAATATGCAATAGCAGATTATGCTATCGACAATGGAATGGCTGGAAATAGTCAATACATAAGGCTACATTACACTTCCAGCACATTGTTCTAATTATGGACTTGCATGTACTGCGCGCGCACCTTCTTTTTTTATGGCCTTCTGTATGCTGAACAAAGTGGTCAATTCTATCAAATCTAATATTATCTTAAATACGGCTATTATCTGAGGACTCTATTGATGCTGCAGGTCTTCCAGCACCTTTATGACGAACTTGATACGCAAGTTGTTAGTTAGGGTGCACTGTGTTGGACTTCTATTTTCTCGAATTGCCCCAATGGCGGAATAGCCGCGAAATTGCAAAAAAGAAAATAGTGCTGGATTAGAAAATAAATTATCCATATAGAAAGTATACCCCAACTGTCTTTTTCCTAGCGGAAGTTCATCTAACATGATCAGAAGTGGGCTAGCGGCTTTACCAAATAGAACATCATAGTCCGAATTCATTTTAGGACTCTTTCCCTGATAAAAATCAAAGTTTATTAGGTAGCCATCTTTAGTGTTTATAAACACTAAATCTGGAGCCTATACCACACACTCTAAATCTGGAGCCTATAGGCTCCAGATTTTGTAGCCAAACCTGATTGGCTTGCCCCGAATAAACTGTTTGCAACTGTGCTTCCCATAATACTTTACCATACTTTCATCGTATGCTAGGTTCAATTCCGGAACAAAATTGTGGATACATCGATCTTTTAGCATTTCAATCATTGGTCTAAGTTTCATCATTGCAAATCATATCTAGTGCTTGAGAAACTGAGAATCCTCTCCTGGAATTGAAAAATAAATATTTACTGAATGTAAGCGCCTAGCGTTGCCATATGGCAACAATCATGTTTACGAATATGTAAGTCAGCTAGTTTTTAGTAAAATGTCTTTATATTTTGTCAATGAATACTCTAACGCATTCTATACATAAATATAAATCCAAAGTAACAAAAATATGTGACACATAAAAATAAACATACTTACTCAAACCGAGGCTCCATTTTTTTCGATGATTTATTTGAATGGTATATTCTAGCACTGCACACACTCTAACAATCAAATGTAAACTGAATTTGCCAGTACGAATGTATTCCAAACAGTAATACGTCGGGAATAAGATTCCTACCGTAAACGAAATAAAATCGCTGACAAGTTAGGACGCGTCGAAAAGATCACCTGTTGGACGTTGCCATATGGTAACGCAAGGCGCTAATGGGTTAAACGTCAGAAACTGACTTCCCAATAACCACAGAGTACCCTCCTATAACCTATAATAAGTCGCCATTTTTTTTCGTCAAGTAGCGCTACCCCAGTCCGTAAACAACAATGAAATATGACGTCATGCTCGGGTCTTTAATATAGTGTCGGTCCAGGCTTAACAAAGCTCAACCTATAAAAAGTGAGATAATCTATCTTATTCAATAATAATTATTATAAAAAGTCACTAAATAGTTATAGACCGTTAGACAAATTTAGGTGCCCCATTTTCGCATACTAGCCTCGAAGAGAGTTGAAAAGTACATCGATGCTGAGTAGAATGAAGTGAAATTTACTAGTGGCCCCTGGGGATATCATACGGAAAATTCGATTTTCCTGAACAGAAATAAAAGGTGTCTGTTGCCCATATTTCCACGCTAGCCATGTTCACTAAATGATTAATTAATAGAACCTGGCTTCGGAAAACCAAAGGCTTGAGTGTTGGAGGTGGCTAAAGGGTCTTGTAAGGAAAAATCGAAATTTTGACCGATTTTTCCAAACAAGCCCATCGAAAGTATGAAAACGTACATCGTCACTACCCCGAAAAACATATTGGCTTGAGTGGCGCGAATGGATAAGTACATTTTGGGGTCGGAAAATTCAACGGAATTTTTTTTTCGATTTTTCAGTTATTTTTCCATGAACGAAATTAATTGCAATAAAAAGTTATAAATATGAAAATTGCCACCATTTTCTCACGCAAGCCGTTTGACATATGCTTAGAAAAAGTGATTCTAAGACTATATAACAAAAGGCTTGCGTGTCGGACAGGGTCATCACATTAATAATTATACATAATTTAAAAAATCTACAAATTTCCACCATTTTCTCATACAAGCTGTTTAGCACATGCTTAGAAAAAGTGATTATAAGACTATTGTAACAAAAGGCTTGAGTTAAATTGAAAAAAGTTAAAATTGGCAAAATGTGCCCCAAAACACCTGTTCACTCCAAAGTTTGAAAAATAAAATTATCGCCTACTTCGTTTAAATGTTACAGATGAATTGTACGTTCAAAACAAAGAAAAAAATGCCTAATAGGCATTGAGTAAACATCACTGCTTTTCTTGAAATAGGGTGTCAAAATTTTGTCAAGCTCAATCCGTTCCATTTTGAAAGCGAACAATTTTTGGTATATTGTTCATAGGGAATTTTTTTGTCACTTTAAATTGTTCAATTATTCTGTAAAATTTGAAAGTGGTAGTTGAAAATTTTATTTTTCGAACTTTGGAGTCAACAGGTGTTTTGGGGCACATTTTGCCAATTTCAACGCAAACGGTTGATTTAATCGTTATGGAACAAGAGTACACTTTTGTTGCACTAAAAGGATGAACCTGCAAGACCAAAAAGATAACCTCAAAAAAGTTATGAGTATAAAACCCGTTGAGCTACCCCTCCCCTCCGCCTCTGGGCGATGGGAATAAATTGTTTTCACAAGAAATTATTGCACTTCAGCGACTAAAGGACTGCACCAAGTTTCATTTAAATTACATAACTTCTGTAGAAATTTTTGCGAAAAATATGTTTTTCAAAGTGTACTTTTATCACCCTGTAACTTTCTTATTGTGCATTTTCGGACATATGTTTATAGGAAACTTTTTGTTTAAAATGGCATTTCCTACCTGTCATATTACGTTGGCCTCATAATTTAGAAACACCCTGTATAAAGAATTTTATAATTTTTTATTTTAATTTTGAAACTTCAGAGGATAGTGATAATGATGATGAATATAATGGAGATGACGCTGATGATGATGAAAATGAAGATGGGGTCTATGTAGAAGAAGTTGGAGAAGACAATAGCATAAACATCGACGTCTTAGAGTCAGACGACGATGAAGCAGGCGGAGAAGAAGAGGAAGTAGGTGAGATCGACGATGAGAATAATAATTATGTTGAATGAGTTATGTGATATTGTAAAACCGCATTTTGTAATATAATTCAGTTGGTAAAATTATTCAAGAAAGTACTTAACTCATTTCATTATCAATATTTTTAAAATAAATTGTAGATATATTTTTATATGAAGGCAATATCCACCACACTATTTTCAAAATATAAAACATTATTATACATAAGCAAGGAAATGTATGCTAAATTATATGATCCAAATATTAACCCTGCATAAACATTTCTAGATTTTTTTTCAGCTCTTATTTGCACATATAATAATAATATGCTCCATGTCCGGCAGTCAAGCCTTTTATTGCAATGGTCATACAATCATGTTTTCTAATCATAATAATATGTCAAACGGCTTGTGCGGGAAAATGGTGGAAATTTCTAGATTTTTTGTAAGCACTTTGTTAAATAAATTATGTATAATTATTATGATGGCCATGTCCGACATGCAAGCCTTTTGTTATATAGTCTTAGAATCACTTTTTCTAAGCACATGTCAAACGGCTTGCGTGAGAAAATGATGGAAATTTCATAAATTTCCCTGCAACTTTCCGACGCAAGTCTTCGTTCCGTCCACATCCGATAGTCATGCCAATTTCATTATAATGTCTAACACATCAACAACTTTCTATAGTTTCAAAGGCTTGTATGGAAAAATAACTGAAAAATCGAAAAAAAAATCCGTTAAATTTTCCAACCCCAAAATGTATATATCCATTCGCGCCACTCAAGCCAATATGTTTTTCGGGCTAGTGACGATGTACGTTTTCATACTTTCGATGGGCTTGTCTGGAAAAATCGGTCACCTTTAGCCACCTGCAACACACAAGCCTTTTATTTATGTTCAAGAAAATCGAATTTTCCATATGTTATCCCCAGGGACCACTCGTAAATTTCACTTAGTTCTACTCAGCATCGATGTACTTTTCAACCCTCTTCGAGGCTAGTATGCGAAAATGGGGCACCTAAATCTGTCACTATCTGACATTTTCTATTATCTACATCTATTATTTACATCCCAAGACATTTATGTGCATATGACTCATGTCCAATTTAGTTGCCAAGGCCTCTGGAACTTCAGTGCCGAGGTAGGTACATTGTACATAGATTTGTTGAAATCGAAAAAAAAAAGTTTTATAAGGTAAAGTAAACAAAAACGGAAATCGCCCATCCATAACCCGATCGCTCATGCTTACTTGACTTGAACGATCGCTCTACCTTGATCAAGCATGATATGCCACAACGCTTCTTGCAAAAACTACCAAGCTGGTGCATCACATGCAGCCTACATAGAATATTGACGTTCAAACAGACTAAAACACTTATACTGAAAGATTGCGTTGTTATAGATAACAATTCCGCAATGAGGCTGAGACACTAAATGATACTTTAGGCGAGTTTTGAATAAATGGCCAACTCATAGAAAAAAAAGAGTACCATAATGGCTTACTTTAGTGCCGCATTTTGAGCTCTTAGTGACTGGTTTGAGGCTTTTTAATGCCGATTTCAAAAAATATATATTTTTGAGCATCATTTTGCAACATTTAATTTTTTTTAGAATATTATGCAGAATGAACTATTTTAAAAACTAATAATATAAGTAATTGAATAAAACTTCATAGACTGTATGCAGACTGGCATGCAGATTATTAGTGTATAATGTTATCAAAAGTTCTTTTATAAAATGTTAAAAGCGTTTTGCTGTTAATCAATAATGTATTGTGGTACAATTTTCCAAAAAAAGAAGAACATTTAAAAACTGATATTTCAGCGCATCTCCATCTAAGGTCAATAAGATAGGAAGTGGTAGATAATCATCACTAGAGCGGGTTGCTTATATTGTACATTTGCCTCACTTTTATCACCGAGCAGGTCAATTCCAAGTATATAGCATAACGAGTAGTATACAGATCATTGACTATAACCTTCGGTACTTAGTGCACATGCTTAAGTGCATGAGAGAAAGTTATAGTCTAGCCAAGTTACAGTGGCAGTAGATATAAACAAAAGCACATGAACGCTTTGCGATAGATTGCCAGGGTTTGACTAATATGAGATTCCAGAAGTTCTAAAAATTGTGTTTTTACCTTTCGTGGCTCTTTTTAAATTTAATTTAATTTAAATTGCATTCCGCTTGCCGCCTAAACACTTGAGATTTTACGATGGCCAGACCAATAAGAGAATAGATCACATCGCGACCACGTGATTGTCAATGTTTTGATTCACTGCCTCTGTAACTTGGATATAGTATAGTATCACCCTTTCTCTCGCGAACTCGTTGCATGGTTAGTCTGCTAAAATAAATCCTATTTTTGTGTAATGAATAGACACGAGTGCCGCACTGCCCTCTGAAAGAAGGAGATAGACAGTGGAAGCGGTATGTTATCTCTATCTCTTTTTTTCATATGATATCGGTATACTACTCTCTCGTGTGCATGCTTGGAATGGTGTATTTCAAAACTCTCAATAATTTGTTAGGACCCAAAACAACTTAGTACACATTGGAACTGCATGCCAATTTTTAATATTATCCTTTTTTTTCCATAACCTACAACATATTACAATGGCATGCATTTTAAAAACATAACGTTCTACATAACAGATCTGCATGCCAATCGGTAAATCATAGTTTGGCAGTGAAAATTTATCATAAAACATATTGGCACCTCTAGAAATAAAAAAAAAAAAATTTTTAGATTTTTGGCCCCAGTTTTCTTGGGTGGCCATAGACAGCAACTTTCACAATGAAAAAAGAAAGCCACCTGGAAGACCTATCAATCATACTCACCACCGATTTTTTCTGCCAAAATAGCCGAGATATTTTGAGTGCGCCACTTATAAGCCATCCTGTATAAAGAAGAAACTGAAAAATCTACTACGTTCTATACTTACTTACACTACAGGTAGCCATGGACTTCATTTCAAACCAAAAGGTGCCAAAATCCTCGTTTACATTTAAAACGAACCTGGAACTAGTGCGGGTGACGTAACACTACTGGCCAAACTGGGGCCGCCCGTTCACATGTGTTTGATCATAGAAATAACGTCAGTGCGCAAGGTAATTCACAATCTTGATAAAACCGTCACAGATAGGACAAAAAGCATGTATACAAACTTATTTACACTTATTTTTTTTATTAAATGCACCATAGCAATCATGACCATTTTCAGTCATTTAGATGTGAGTAGGAAATAAAAATATGGGTTGTTCCAAACAATTTTAAAAATGCCAGAAAGTTGGACACCAATAGGAATTTTTTTATTTGAAGTTCCTCAAAAAAAATTATTCTTGATAAAAGTTGGTGCTTGAGCTTAAACTCCAAATCCACCCATAAAAATTTCGAAATCTCTATTTGTGTACAAGAAAGGTTGAAAAATATGAAAATTCCTCAAGAGTAAAGTACCCTTATTTTTAGAACTACAGCAGAATGGCACTAAGAAAAGTTGTTTGGAATCCCAAGACAAGAACTTTCAATAATTATTAAGTGTTAAATCATTGGTATCGTACTGTCATGCTCGAAGATGTGGCTCAAAATACATATCTAACATTATGTGTTGTGATGAATAAAAAATGCGAAAGTGTGATTTTTTTTCTTCTTTTGAGTAGGTGGCTGTGAATTCATATTTGACATTGTCTTGGGATTCCAAACAACTTTTCTTAGTGCCATTCTGCTGTAGTTCTAAAAATAAGGGTACTTTACTCTTGAGAAATTTTCATATTTTTCAACCTTCCCTGTACTTATACGAATAGAAATTTAAAAATTTTTACGGAAGGATTTTGAGTTTGAGCACAAGCACCAACTTTTATCAAGAATATATTTTTTTAGAAACTTCAAATAAAGAAAATTCCCATTTGTGTCCAACTTTCTGGCAGACACTGTATTATGTGTAGGAATGAAAATTATTGTATCTATCCGTTTCGCCGTAATTTATTCATTAATTTTTGGGACGAAATTATAAAATATAATTTTGCCTAAAAGATTGATCAAAAGCGGAAAAATGGTTTTTTTCTGGCTTTTAATAATGTTGTGGCGTCAATCTCATGCCTTTAATGTTTCATTAATTTAATGTTAGCTAACTGAAAAAATCATCCGCCATTCTCACGCATATTTTTAAACTTAGTCAATACTAAATACTTAATGTAATATACCTACCTTTAGTATTTTTACATTAAATATAAAAATACTAAGTACCTATTTGACTAACACTAAAAGTGAAAATGTTAAAATATAAAGCAATGAGAATGACGCCACATATTATTAAATGATTTAGATAAATTAAATTATCTGAAAATAATTAATACCATATATCTATTTTTTGGTGAAACTTGTAGACAAAATTGTTTTACTAATCATTTTGTGTTTACGACCTATCTTTGTTTCAACAAGCCACCTTAAAATACCCTTTTTTGTCATTTGTGAAAGTTTGACCTGAACAAACCGGAACACCCTGTATATAAAGACACAAATGCACACATTCTACAGCTCATTTTATGCGTTCACAGATTATTATTAAATGTATGAGACTTCTTGAAATCTGTACATCGCGCAGTGTCGGCTGCCGCGCGTACGGCTACTATTTACACGTCACAGCGGTGGAGGGATACAGTTCCAGGCTCGTTAGCTATGGAGGGCTCCGGCCTGGGTCAATATGCTATTCCTCTGTGGAAAATAATCGTGGACAATTTTTTTAATTTTCGTATGAGTATGACATGCCAGTTTTTGCGCTTACACCACCTGACATTTATGGTAGTCTTTACTAGTGCTGGCAAAAACCGGAAAAAATCAAAACCAATTAATCGGTTTCTGTTAAAATTGATTTCGGTTAAAATCGGTTAACCGAAACTCGACTTCAAAACCAGTTTTCGGTTTAACCGATTAAGCGGTTAACCGGTTTCCGGTTAACCGGTTTCCGGTTAACCGGTTTCCGGTTAACCGGGTTTCGGTTAACCGGGTTTGGGTTAACCGGTTTTCGGTTAACCGGTTATACGAAAACCGCTTTTGCCTCAAATAACCGATTATCGATTAAGCGCGGTTCTGACACTGTTACTGCTATGAAGACGCTAGAGAAAATAGAGACAGAATTCACAGAACGGAACTATAGCCATTGCCTTCGTCCGGACGTCACACGTTGGCGGGAAAGTTGTAAATTTAAATTTACAGAAAACTAAAGGAATTATCTATCAATAAATCTAAAAAAAATTTTTTTTTCAAAATTAGACGAGCCCATCTATCAAAAACTGAAAAATTGAAAACCAATTAATGGTTTCCTACTATATAGAACCGGTTTTGGTTAAAATCGTTTACCAGCATAATCATTAACTGAAAACCGAGTAACCGGTTAACCGATAAATCGATAACCGATTATTCGAAACCTGAATTAACCGAAAACCGGTTAACCGAATATAACCAGTTTTCAGTTTTGATTAAAACCACGGTTAACTGAAAATCGGTTAATCGGTTAACCGAAAAATCGGTTTCGGTTGCCAGCACTAGTCTTTACTACCATTGGGAAACGTTCAGTTATACATATAGAGATGAAGCAGTAAACACTTTGGAAGTATGCCCTTAATCGTACAAAACGCTTCACAAAAATTTACAAGTGGGCAATTTTTTTTTCAAATAAGCACAATTTTTTAACTAAATTGAAGCAAATTGCAGAGCTTACCTTAACAATGCAAGGTTCATTCGATCTGGTACTGCTTGTGGGAAACAGATCAGTCTGCTGGCCATTTAACTCTAATAAAGCATATTCGCCTCTATAGCCTACGCATATAGATTCTTGGCACCATACCATGGAACGAGATATATCTGTTAAATTTATGTCTTGTTGTAACTCGAGAAACTCATTATTTTTTAAGTAGTACAGCTGTATTTTCCTTTTTACCGCAACAGCCATCCTTACTATTATACTTGTGGTGCCTGTCAATGAGGTTTGTTTCTAAAAAAATAAATATGGGTAGGAAGTAAATATTAATGCATTAAATTCCATAATACCTTTGCGTTAATTGCGAAAGATGTTGCTCCCCTGCTTTTGTGCAACTGGTATATTGTATTAAAATTAATGGCATTTAAGTCATGAAGTTGAATCATATTATCTAAAATTATTATTATTTTGTTTATTACATTTACCCTTTTGGTTGGTTAAAATAGATTAACCATTATTTTAATAATAATAATCACGACTATGGCATTACACATAAAAATAATAAATAGGACTTTTTTTAATTAATAGTTTAAAATGTAATCTTTTCAAATTTGGTAGGTACTTTGGTATAATCAGCTAGTTGCAACAGCATTCTGGAAGGACTCAATTTTCTCTTTGATCTGTTAAAGTGACTGAATGTTCTCTTGTTCATTCATACTTTCGGCAGTGAATATTTCCGGTTTTTTAGGTTTTTGCCCGTAGGTTTTACCTTCATCGGTGTTATTGTTGTACGAACTTTATATTTTGGTTACTACTGGTGATACAATAATTGTAAATATTTTCACAATTCTTTTTTTTTAATAAGTTTATGTTTTGAATATAAGATATAGGTAAGTAAGATACAATCTGATTATTCAGAGAGGGTGAGTTTTTTGTAGCAGAACGAATTTTGGGGTTCAAATTATGGGTCGTTTTATTCCTTGTACTTTTCCAATAGAGTTAGAGTGTTGTGGAGCCTGTACAACATAATTAATGTTCATTGATTAAGTACCTATTACCTGGTTTATAAAATAGTATTTGAAAAATGTTGATTTTGGTGAAATTAAGACACCTAACCTAACCACTATAACATATTTCAAAAAAGGCAAGTTTCTGTTCAAAATTAAATTCTACATTTGACGAGTGCTTCGAGTTCTAATTTTATACAGGATCATATCATATTTTTTGTTGAATTCATGCACGTAAATAACGAAATTAGCACATAGTGCTAGCGGTACATCGACGATTCTTGAAATAAACGGCAATTTGTGATACCAAGGTGCCACTTGGTTAAGTTATTCCAAGAACCATTTGGTCGATTTGGCCTGAGGAACATTCGACATTTTTCGTGTGGGTAAATTTTATAAGGGGGGGGGGAGGGTGGAGGAAATTTAATGTTAACATTTTAAAAAAATTAAATATGGTCCAGAGAGGCGAGCTGGGTGTCGATTCCACATAATTTCGACTCGAGGAATTCAAGCGTAAATGCAACTCGGAAATGCGATCCGAGAACTGGAAGTCGATGAAAAGCCGTCATTTTCTAACCCACACAGGGTCATGTGACATGTCGATACTTATGTTTTTAAGGTCAGCGAGTTCATTTATGGCAACGAAAATGACCTTCGCTCACCGGAGGTGGGCTCTAGATACCGGAAGGGGCTCGAGGCACCGGAAGAAGCTCCCATGCTACATTTTCTGAAGAAGAGGGAGCCACAGTAACACACAGTCCTATCCTATCGAGTGCAGGGGGTGGCCGCCTTAAATCGGCCCGGCACGTAGGCCACAGTGGGCCCGTCGTGCCCCCACGGCCAGCGTCACACGGCGGCCAGCAAGCCGGCCCTCTTAATGAAGGCCCGCAGCTCACCCACCCCGACACCATACACATCCTCCGCGCCCAGCTTGGCTGAGCCGAAGGACTCGAATCTCACCCTGTCGAGTGCAGGGCATTCAGTAACCAAGTGGTGCGGTGTCTCCTCATCCTCCAGACGCCATCTGCACTCCGACTCCCCTCCCACCCTTATAAGGTGCCGGTGGCGAGCCAGGCAGCAGTGCCCAGTGAGGACCCTCACCACTCCCCTCAACTCTGTCCTAGGCAGACGCAGCAGCTCCCTAGAGAGGACGGGCGACGGCCCACGAATCATGAGCCTGGTCTGCCTCATCCCCGGAGCCCTGCGCCACTCCTCGACGAACCTGCCATGCAGCCATTCGTCCAGGGCTCCAATTGCTACCCGTGGTGCAATCCCCAATATTGGTTCAGGCCCCACCGGTCTTCTCATGGATCCCTCTCTAGCCAGTAGGTCCGCAGTCTCATTCCCCGCTATGCCCGCGTGACCGGGCACCCACGATAGAACGACCCTATTCCCTTTGGCTACCAACTTGAGCAAACTCGTTCCACAGTCCTCCACCAGTGGGGACCAAGTACGGTTAGCTCTCAGCGCCTGTAACGCCGCTTTGCTATCAGAGCAGAAGGTCAGCCTACGGCCCCTGATTCTGAGCCTGAGCGATTCCTCTGCTCCCATCATAATGGCGAACACCTCTGCTTGAAACACGGTGGTGTGCTCCCCGAGGGGGGTGGTCAGCCTCCTAGCCAGTCCCTGACAAAAGGCCCCTGCCCCCGTACCATTCCCCATTTTGGATCCGTCTGTATACCAGACGAGCCCACCCTGGGTACCGCTATTCCCTTCGGCCCACCCCTCCCTGTCTGGAAAGACAAAGTGAAGTCGGCCGTGGAAGCCGATGGAAGGAGTCTGCACATCCCTTCTCATTTCCAGGATGGGCATCTCCTCTCTCAGCTGTGACCACAGCTGCCGATGCCCGTAGATCGAGCCACCGGCGACCCAAAGGTTGAGACCCTCTAATCTGAGGGCCGCCTTGGCCGCCTCGTACTCCACTACTGCACCCAATGGAGGCAGCCCCACCAGGGTTTCTAAGGCCCGGGTGGGCGTGGTCCGCAGGGCGCCCGTGATGCACAGGCAGGCAAGGCGCTGTATTTTGTCCAACGCCGTCCGTGGTCTGGTCCTGCGAGTGCCGGGCCACCACGCGACGGCCCCATGAGAAATCATGGGAAAAATCATTGCACTGTAAATCCAGTGCATGATCCTAGGATTCAATCCCCACGAGGTTCCAACGGTTCCCACAGTGTCATGAAGGATAATGAATGCGACATATTTCAAGTAATTAGAAGTGAATAATACGCTTAAATTTTTATTTGTTTAATAAAATTTCAATATACAGGGTGTCTACTTTTAAACATATACAAATCCATAAATTCTTTATCTTTCGAGATAATCGCCCAAACTTTTTTTTCTAAAGGTATCAAAAACAGCTTCTTTCGACCTTTCTACAATTTTCAAAATGCAAATCCAGGGCCTGCTACTATTTTTTTATATCCCCGATTTTCACAGAAAACCATTTAGCGATTTTTTTACTTAAAATCTGAGACAGCGTTGATCACAACTCCCCAAAACCCCAACATACCAAATTTGAACAGAAAATGTACAGGAAGTTCCATTCTACAGAGTGACAAAGTTGAGTAAAATAGGAATTTCAAAGGCAGCTGTGCAAAGTCAAGGGTGCTGTGGAGTCCCCTCAAAACAGTTGAATGGTTAACAGGACCACTCAAAGTGTTGGTGTCCAAAGATCCAGTAAAAAATATACAGGATGTCTTTTTCTGGGCCATTTTGAATTGCTGAGTTTTTGGGATAAAAAATCGAGTATATCAAAACCGCCCCAGCCCCTATAAATGAACTAAGTCTAAAAATACAGAAGCCCGATAGTCAGTAAGTTCATATAAGCAATTAAGGTGGCTGGTGTGCCATAACAGGAAAGGCACAGAAAATGTATCATCTTAGACAGTGACGTTGATGACAAAGGTCCAATAATTTGAATTGTTTTTTATTTGTTGGTTGGCATATTGTAAAAAAATGTCTTACTTTTATATGTATTAATATTTTTCAATACCGGAGCAGTCTTGACCAGTATAAAGTTTCATAAAAATTCAGCATTTTGAGATGGCCAAGAGAAAAATATACATACATTTTTGTATTGAATTTTTTCACACCAACACTTTGAGTTGAGTGGTCCTGTTGACCATTCAAATGTTTTGAGGGGATTCCATGGCACACTTGACTCGCCAATTTTGCTCAATATTGACACCCTGCAGAATGGAACTCTTTGAATATTTTTTTCAAATTTGATATATGGGAGTTCTGGGGTGTCCTGATTAAAGCTGTGGTGTCAGATTTTAAGTAAAAAAATTGCTAAATGGTTTTCGTGAAAATCGGGGCTATAAAAAATCGCAGCCGGCCCTGGATTTGCATTTTGAAAATAGTAGGAAGGTCAAAAGAAGCAGTTTTTGAAGGTCTTCCGAACGAAAAAAGTTCAGGCGATTATTTAGGAAAATAAAGATTTTATGGATTTGTATGTTTAAAAGTAGACACACTGTATATTGAAATTGTATTAAACAAATAAAAATTTAAGCGTATTATTTATTACTAATTACTTGAAACATGTCGCATACATTATCCTTCGTGACACTGTGTTACTGTGGCTCCTCTTTCTTCAGAAAGTGAAACATGGGAGCTTTTTCCTGTGCTTAGAGCCCCCCTCCGGTGCCTAGAGCCCACTTCAGGTGACCTAAGGTCACTTTCGTTGCCATAAATGAACTTTCTGACCTCAAAAACATAAGTATTGACATGTCACATGACTGTGCGCGTTGGAAACATTAATCAGCCGTTGGTCGGCATATCTGTCAATAGTGGTCTAATTGAACAAACTAATATTTAATTTAATCAATGGTTTCCTTGGTTTCTTCTGATATCAATAATATTTTTTGTATAAATTATCTGTGATGCAAATAAGTTATCAAGATAATTAACATTCTTTATTCCATATTACGTAATCAAGTAATGCATGGATTATTTTAATAACATTTTGTTTCCTAAGTAAAAATGCCATTTTGACAAGGAAGATCAAAATAACCTTGTCTATAAAAAATATATATTGCAACTTTTAAAAATTATTTTCTTGGAGACGAAACTTTGTAGAGTTATGTTTTAAGTGGTCCTAAACAAGAATCCGTAATCAGTTTAGTCCTAAAAAAATCACTAATAGCACTTTTCCAAATTTGGACCCTTAAAACTAATTACAGTTGGCAATGTGTTAAAAAAAAATTGAATAGTGCGTCGAATGCCATTTTCAGAAAGCTATTGAACAAAAAAGAAAGATTTTCAAAATCGGCGCACAAATGAAAATTTTAGAGGGATGGCTTATCCTTAAGTGTGACATATATCGTTTTGCGTCTGCGTCTAAAATAAAGTCCGGTCTAAAATCGAAATGCAAAGTTTTAAGTGCTGTAAAACAAAAGCTTTTATACACTACGTGTGTACAAAATGTAACGAAGTCACTCACAAATGTTGTGCTATGAAAAAAAAAGCAGAAATCCGTTTCCTTGGTGGCAACAAAATAATTTGCTGTCTATCTGCGGAAGATGAAAACCACGAAAGCTACCTTGAGGAAAAAAATAAATCATTGGAGAAAACGGTTTGTGAACTGACTAAAGAAACGGCACACAAAGATAAGTACCTACAGAAGATTAGAGATGACCACCACCAGTTTGTATCCGAGGCATCGGCAAGGGAGGAGGAATTTAATATCCAGCTGGAAAACCAACAAAAAATCGTTACTGAACTCAATGGATATATAAACGAGCTTAAGAAATCAATTGCCCGCTTAAGTAAGGAACAAAAATCGGTAACTTGTATTAGCACGCAAACTTCCATAACAAAACTCTGTGATATGGAAATACAAACAGAAAAACCTGCGAGCCCAATTCCAATGCCACGGATGGAAAAAAACAACCTGCAAACGTAAAAATGCTGCCGACACTGAACCGAAATTGATTCCTGTGTCTACCAACATACGAGGTGGGATAGATAAGAAAACAAAAAAAGTTTTAGTACTAAGTGACGATTTCGGGAAAAATGTAAATTGGTCATGGGCCAAAAAAACTGACACAATTATGGTTGAGTACATCTTTAAACCTGGAGCATCGTATGAACAAGTAATTGAGCACCTCATCCCGCTGACGAAAGACTATACATGTAAGGATCATGTCATAATAATAGCAGGTTCAAATAATTTTTCACATAGTATTAAGTACCCAAGGTTTAGAAATATATGTGATCAAGTAAAAAACTGTTCACATACAAACATATCCATAACTAGTGTCCCTTTAACAGGCAATAACAAGGCAAATTACTTTATAGAGAGATTCAATAGAAAACTAAGTGACTTTATATATAGATTAAATACCTGCCTAGCTAGTGAATTAAACTTTATTGAAGTGAACAACTATTTGCAAAATAGGCCTGTCAGTCGTACAGTATTATGTTCAAAAAATTATAATGTAATTACAAATGAGATAACTCTCCACAAAAACCTAATCTTCATTAAGTCAGATAAAAATATGCAAAGTAGAAATGATTTTTCACTGAGAGATAGTGCACAGTCCTTTTTAGGGAGAACCGTGTCTCCATTGTCCAAGTACCTGTAGGCCCGCGTAAATTAAAAGTTTGTCACTTAAATGTAAAAAGTCTGTTGAATAAAATAGATGAAATTGAAATATATCTTGACTTAGCAAAGATAGATATCTTATGCCTGAGTGAGCACTGGCTACGAAATGACAACATAAAGCATATAGCTTTATCGAACTTTTATCTGACCTCACATTTTGGAAGAACCTCATCTATTCATGGTGGGGTAGGTATTTTTTGTAGAAACACGATTTGTGACGTGCGTGACCTCCGGATCACAAATTTTAGTGTTGAGGGACATATAGAACTGTGTGGTATTATTTGTGAAAAAAACGTGGCTGTTATTTGTATGTATCGGCCTTGCATGGAAACGTTTCCATGTTTTAACACTATAACACGATTGTTGAATAATATGTTTAGGGCTACTTCACAAAGGATGATTCTCTGTGGTGACCTAAATATTGACTTAAATAAGGAGTACCCTGATAAAAAGATATTGTGCGACATTTTGGAGTCTTATCTACTGCATGTAACCTCACAAATACCCACAAGAATATTTACAAACTGTAATGGGCATACTTCAATGAGTAAAATAGATTACATTATCACGAATATCCCTTCAAATAAGTATAACACAGAAATAGTAAATTTTTTGTGTGGATTTAGATAGCACTGAAAACGCCGACAGAGGTGAAAAAAATCTGAAAATTGTTTATAGACAAAAGACGGAAACAAACATACAGAAATTTGTTAATTATATTAAAAATGTAAATTGGGACCATTGTTTGAGAGGCATACTTCATGTAAATGCCCTTTGCCATAAATTTTCTGAGATCTTAACGTGCTGTTTAAATTCAAGTTGTCCAACCGTTATCTGAAATAGTAAGTCTAAAACTCGCAGTAAAAATGGCTGGTATACGGAATCTCTAAGAAAAGAGCGTAATCAGTTAGAGGGCTTGTTCTGGCTGGCCTGTGCACTGGGTAACGGTGAGATAAAGGAGCTCTATAAAGGTCTTCACCGACAGTATAAAAATAATATCCGAAATGCCAAATCTGCTTATTATCTCCAAAAAATACAAAACGCAAGCAACAAATCTCGCGAAACATGACGTATAATTAACTGGGAAATGGGAAGGAAAGCTGTAAGTAGACCTGACATTAAACTTATCCGGAACAATAGGGAAATCACCAGACCTGAGGATGTTGCCGACACCTTTCTTGATCATTTCAGTTCAGCAACAAAAGTTAAACTAGAGCAACACTTTGGACAAAACTTATCATTGCCTTGTACATCATCTAAAATGTTCTTGCAGTCTGTCTATCTTCCTCATGTAGAACCTAGCCTAATAAGAAATGAAATTATAAAATTAAAAAATAAAAAGTCAACGGGGCTAGACGATATAAATGTACAAATATTAAAGACGGTAAAAGATAGCCTATGTATGCTACTTGCACTGATCTTAAACAAATCGATACAGCAAGGAGTTTTTCCAGAAGCACTGAAAGTCGCCTGTGTTGTGCCAGTGCATAAGAAGGAAGGGCGCACCAATGTTGAAAACTATAGACAAATATCCCTTTTAAGTGTGATTTCAAAAGTAATTGAAAAAATCGTAGCAAAGATTCTTGTTGAGTATCTTGAAAAATTTATGCTGATTACTCCTTGTCAACATGGCTTCAGAAGGAACAGATCAATTGAGAGCGCATCTTACCAACTCCTAAACTTCATTTATCAGGAACTGGACAAAAATAAATTTATACTTTCCATATTCCTTGATTTTTCTTGTGCGTTCGACACGATTAATGTTGTTTTTCTCAGTGAAAAACTCTATAAATTAGGTATACGTGGAAATTTGCTTTCATGGTTAATTTCTTACGTATCTGGCAGAAGCATGAAGGTAAAGTATGGGGGTGTTATAACCGGGGGACGGGATGTTGGGCTGGGTGTCCCGCAGGGCTCGGTCCTGGGTCTACTTCTCTTTACACTATATGTAAATGATTTACCATCACATATATCGAATGGAATGGTAAGGATCTTTGCAGATGACACTACTATCACCATCTCAGCACCTACCTCTGATGCCTTGTCGTCGAGCCTAAATCAATCAATGGATGAAATTGACTCATGGTGCCAAAGAAATCAGCTCATATTGAATTCTAAAAAGACTGTGTATATGAATTTCCACATCCATAAAAAGTTAATACCATCTTTTGCGGAAGAGGCCGGTATATCGCTGTCACATAACACAAAATTTCTGGGCACTTGGCTCGACGGGGCGTTGAGCTGGGACGAACACATAAATTCCGTGTGTTCCAAGCTGAACTCAGCATATTATGCAATTCTCAAAATGAAAATTTTCATGATAACAAAAGACTTCATAAACATGTATTATGCACTGGCCTATGCACATATATCAAACAACGTAGTGCTGTGGGGAATAAACTCTCGTGCTCATAGGGTATTTGTCAGCCAGAAGAGGCTCATTCGTTTAATATTCGACCTACAGCCAAGAGAATCATGCCGAAGTATCTTTAAAAATAAACGAATACTAACTGTACCATCGGTGTTTATTCTGAAATGTGTACTATACATATATAGAAATAAACAGAACTTTAGACATACAAGTGAAAGCCACAGTTATGCCACACGAAATGGTAGCACGCTATTGATTCCATCGCACAAAAATGTGTTTTTTTACAAAATCTCCCTATTATAATTTTGTGAAACTTTACAACAAGTTACCTGATATCATTAAGATGTCTAAAAGCTATCAAACATTCAAAAAAGAAGTGACAAACATTCTACTAGACGATACATACTATAGTGTAAACGAGTTTTTAAGTCGTTAGTTGTTTCTGTTCTTATTGTATTATTTGTTTTTATTATATAAATTGTTTTACTCTTATACTGTGTATATATATATATATATATATATATATATATATATATTATATAAATTGTTTTACTCTTATACTGTATATATATATATATATATATATATATATATATTACTCTGTTTTCCTTCATCATTAGATATTTCTTGTTTCTGAGAGGTTAATAGGTTCTGAATTAAAAATATCAACGATCAGGTATTCAAATATATTATTGATTTATTATTCATTTTTACCAATCTTTTGCATTGCAATACGTTCACATAACTGGAAATTTATACCCGAATTATATAATGCTTTGTAATATAAATAATTAATGAATCTAATATTAATTTACCTAATAGTATTGAAGTAAATTCTCAACATAATATTTAGTGTGTGCAAATGGGCCCATTACTGACCTGAATTTAGAACCCGGTTGCATTTTCCCGGGATTGGTGCCAACTTAGAAAATCGACAGTCCCAGTAAGGACTTCTTAAAAGTCTGAGTAACATTGTATTAAAAATTATACATAACTAACTTTAACTCTCGTTTGAAAGTGCCATTTGAATTTTGTATTTTTTAATGAAAAGTAACTACTTTCCACTTTTTGATGCTGCAATTTTATTGCATGTGTGTTCACACATATCTACATGAATTGCTGCAGTTTTCTAGTAACAAAGCAGACCATTACCAACCTGATTTTCAAGTTACTAAAATTTGACATGCGATTAACAATACATTTTGCGACCTTTTTCATACAAAATATTGTAGATAAATATTTTTAGGATAATAGCCCTTTAATTAGGAATAATTACTGTTAACGTCAACAATGCAGTGATACACTTTGAGACATGTATCAGTGCGCCAACTCAAAAATTTAAGTTAGTTTAGAAAACTCCTAAAAAAGTAACTAAGTTGCTGCAACTTAGTTGCACAAAAATTGAGCAGTTTCTATTTACATGCAATACTTACTAATTGCAACATTTACTAATTGCAGTGTGAACAACTTATTTTATGCACATTTAGTTGCAGCAACGTACTTGCTGCAACAAAAACTGCATCGTCAGAACTGGGCTTTAGATAAGTTAAACGACTTCATATTCGAACAAAACATACTATACATACCTGTAAGACTTACTAACAAATTGTCGCCTATAACTTCCAGCTGCTGTATTGGTTTCTTACTAAATGATTTGTTGTATCTCATAAGCTGAACCTCGCATTTATCATCAGATTTAACAAGATTGTACATAAACAAGTGGCCTTGTCTGGTTCCAACCAGAAGGCTATTGTCTGAAACAAAACATATACCTTTTATTTTTAATGTCAATAAGGGCCAATCAAACTGAAATATTTTTAAAATTAAGGGAGCTTTTTTATCAATTGCAGAAATTTTTTCAATTTTATCGAATAAGTTCTAACACAGAATAAATAGCTTTGCAACAGAAGCCTCCTTACGGACATGTGTCAGAAAGAAGCGAGTCTCCATTTCAATTTACCGAAAGACAGACAGTATTTTAAGCATAAATTTGGTTCTAATACAATCTCTTCGCTATGTAGATTAACGTACAATCAAATAAAATACACATTATTCATGTATTCAGAAGATATTTCGCTACAAAGCGAGTCTCCTTTTGACACATGTCGCTAAGGATTTGTCTGTTTTGTATTATGAAAATTAACATATATTTGAATAGAACTTTTCCCCATTTCTGAACAGTGATTTTATAAAAGATGGCATACCGTTTCCATATGTCCAAGCACAACACACACACAAACACAGCATACACACAAACACACACACACAAACACACAACTTAGATTGAATAAATAGTATAAATTCAATGTAAACTAAACTTGGACATTTGTAAGATTTTACTTTTTCGTGACAACTCAATTATTAGCACCACCACTTAAATTTATTATAATGATTGCTGTTAGTCACAAGGATAAAGTTTGGGACACGAGCTGTAGGCAAGTGTCATATACAGTGTGATCCACTTCAAACCGGAACATCCTATAAAATTTGTATTTATCATCCGATTTTGATAGTTTTTTTTTAATGATAGTGCATCAAAAACTGTACTTTAGTGCAAAACAGCGCATTTGATTAAAAGAAAAAACAAAGGCCTACTATGATATTTTTTTGTTGAAATTGGAGAAATCATATTAGGCACAATTTTATAAAAATTCTGATTATGCCTCGGATTATGCTACTAGATTGGGCATCTCTAAAATCGCGATTTTTCTACCTCTTTTACCTGCCTACTTGCTTCAATCAAGTTGCGTGGGGATTAAAAACAACTGACATGTAACTTACTTTTCTTGAAATCAGCAGTGAAGTGTCTCAAAATCGTCATTAAAAGCTCAGAAATCGGCACTGAAGTAGCCCATTATTGTACGATTTTATAAATAAGTAGGCCTTGATGAGATGTAAACATCAAATGTCAGATGTGGAGCCGTAGCCCGTCAAAAGTGACCAAATATTCAAAACCCGGCCAATAAAGGCCCATTTAACTTTTCGTACACATTGCGAAATTGTTACCAATAGCAGCGCAATCTTTCAGTATAAATATTTTCGTAGGTTTGAATATGAATCTATTTTACATGGAGGCTGCACAACAGGCAGCAGTATTTAGGTAAGGGGTGACATTGACCACTAGGCTGAAATTGACCATAAACTCCAAAAATGTTTTTCTGCAACATGTTTTCAAATTTTATAAAATTATATAACATTAACATTACAGCTGCTTCTTATTAGATGTATGTATTAGAGTGTATAATTGATAAAAAATATATAGATTTTTTCAAGTAAAAATCACCCAAAATAAAATAAAATTTACGAGCAGTTCTTTAGAATTACACAGTTTTTGGTCCAATTTAGGGTAAAGTTGACCGTTTAGGTGACGATTACCGACAGGAAAATTCTTGCTCGGATGTGTACGATTGTGAGTCTTAATTGAGAATTGGTACTGTTCAGATGCTTTTTTCTCTTAAAATGACGAAAGGTGCAAAAATCCTTAAAAAATATGGAATGGAAAAGTGCTGTAAGTGAAGTATTAGACGGAAAAATTAGTGGTAATGGTACGCATCAAAAAAACCCTAAACAAAATACTTGGCCGGCACAGGAAAAACATGACATTTCAGTTGATTGTGGAAAAATTCAGTTAAAAGAACCTGAAATATTACACAGAGGTGAATTGTATTTTAGAGTCGACCTTAGTTCTTTTGATTTTAAAAAATAATTTTTTTGATAATAAACTGCTTTGTAGCATAATTTGTTGATGTATTAGTGGTCAAGTTAACCCCTACAATCCTTAGGCACATTCCATAGTCTAAAACATATTATGTATTCCTACAACACTAGTTAAGCGATGTGTTGACAAGATACTAAAACCAATAGTACACATCATTAAAACTCTCTCAAATTTGGTATTTTCCCTGAAAACCTAAAGGTAGCATTGGTAAAGCTATTGTATAAAAAAGGCAATGCAGGATCAAGAAATAGATGTAAAGCTTCTTGGAAGCTCAAAAATACGCATAGATCTGAAATTAGAAACTATTCAACCAACAACTCACTCACTGCAGCTGAATTTAACAATTTTTTTGTTAATATACCTAGTAATTTGCTGTCTGCCATTCCACACACAGATACGGATCCTCTGGAACTTGTAAACGCTACTGAAGGCTCTAATTTTCTGTTACCAGAAATCACTTTTATCGAAATGAGGAATATCATTAACTCAATGAAAAAGAATAACAGCTATATATATAACCTATATGACATAAGTGCGAGGGGGTAACCACTCTGCGAAATACTGTCACATTTTCGGCCGCAATCCCAGAAATCTTTGCGAAATCCTGCAGCAATCCGCGAAATCAATAAACGTTCCGCGAAATCTATACCGAAATCGCGAAATCGCAACCGAAATCGCGAAATGGCACCGCAATCTTTGCGAAATCCGCGAAATTCTCTGCGAAATCAGCGAAATCCCTCCCCGAGTTGTAGAAAACCAATAAAAACCGGGCGTTATATTGAGCCGCCGCCGGCCGGTTAATTGATGTTTGTAGGTTCGTTAGTAGCGTTATTAGTTAAAGTGTATATGTTTTTATAATCAGTTGTTTACAGCAGCATTTAGTAATTTTTCAAGGTGAGTTCATAATTATTTCATACTCAGTGGTGTAGCTAGGTGGAGGCGAGGGGGGGCGATCGCCCCCCCACGCCCCTTTAGCCTGAGCGCCCCCGCCCTGCCGCCTGCGTCGATCTGGCCCACTGCCCCGCACCCCGCAGTCCCCGCGAGAATGTTTTTTTTATAACACGCTTTTTAAACGAACTAAAAAGTATAAACGTTGACTGCGTTTTATTCCTTCGATTGTGCGATGTCGCCTTCACTAAATCCTTGCTCCATACTTTGAAAAGTTCGATTTGCTATGTAAAAGACTATTCAAATAATAACACAAACTTGCAGTGCAAATTTGAACTGTATAAGTAAGTTCTCACACGTCAAACGTTGAGTGTCAAATGAATCGTCGTAAATAATCAGTATTGCCAAACTTGCATGGCCGTTTAACTGGCGACCGGGGCTCGGACCGGGGTCGTATAGAATCTATTAATTTAATGATAATATTTTTGTTATGTAATTACCATGATCTGCATTGAAATTATATTGAAAGATATTAACAATAATAAATTCTTTTAATAAAAGTTACAACAGGTATTTAATAATACCTTATAATATGCTAACAAACTATATCAGAATAACTCAACGGTATAAAGTATTATAAAATAGGACTAAAAAATATAAAATAATTTCTCCTAAACCCATAAAGATGGGACGCGTGCACAGAAAAGTAGCTGCCATTGGAAAACATTATTTGGAGTGCAATAGGTACAAATGCGCATGCGTCAATAATTATTATTATCTACTTACTGCATGCGCCCCACTTTTTTAGTCCGTTTATTAAAAACTTGTTATATTAAAAAGTTTATTTTTTTATGTGACAGGTGTTACTTTTATTTTAAACCAAAGAATAACATGACTTTTTTGTATAGGCATTATTTTCTAATAAATAATATACAGTGTTATTCATAAAGTTTGCAACAAATGGGAAAAATTCGTATTATACGACTTTTTTGAAAACATGATTTCGGGATACGTTAGAGCATATATTGTGCCTAAAGAGAGTCTTGACGTCACAGCCCATGCCTGTCAAATTTGACATTTAAAACTAAAAAATGGGAAAAAATTGGGCTTGCTTTTGAAAATATCGGAAAAAAAGTGTTACATGCCAATTATCAGAAAGATATCAAGATATTTGTTTTTTTCTTTATTATATACCTCTTCAAATTGGTCCACGATATTTTTCCCACAAAACAACCTAAGACACTTATTTACTGGTCATCTACACATATTTTGTATTGAATTTTATGGTTTCAGTTTCAATTCCCGAAATACCAATTAAGAAAAAAAAACTAGTATCCTTCTAAAAATTGAGACTCACAATGATACAATACGAATACATTTTGTTAATAACCTTTTCCAATTTCCAAGGTAAAACCCCATTTCTCCTAATTCTTTTTTAAATGTCATATTTGACAGGCATGAGCTATGTAACGTCACGACTCTCTTCAGGCGCAATAGTATACCCAAAACATGCACCAACGTAGCCCGAAATCGGATTTTCAAAAAAAGTAATAATAACAATTGTTCCCATTTGGTGCGAAGTTTATTATCAGCATTGTTTTTGGGTGGATTTTCTAATTTTTGTTTACCTATTTCCATTCGACTAAACACAGTAGACGGCAATATTTCAGAAAGAAAATATTTCGGAAAATTTCGCCCCCCCCCCGTCCCCTAAATGCTGGCTACGCCACGGGTTCAGAAGAAGATCAACCGAGAATTTCCAAACAAGCCGGGAGACAAGTACCTATGCATAAATACAACAACAAAATACCTAATTTTTTTTCCATGCAATCTCGCGAAATCTCGTACAATCATCAGGAATCTCGCGAGATCATCAGAAATCTCGTGCAATCATCAGAAATCTTGTGCAATCATCAGAAATCTCGCGAAATCACCAAAAATCTCGTGCAATCATCGGAAATCTTGCGAAATCACCAGAAATCCAGGCTTTTGCGAAATACTGTCACATTTTTGACTCTAGTGGTTACCCCCTCGCATAAGTGTAAACATCATAAAACATTTAAAAAACTTAATTATTGTACCTCTCACACATCTGTTTAATTGCTGTATCAGATCTGCCGTTTTTCCAAGTTGTCTGAAATATCCAAAGTGATTCCAATTTATAAAAGGGGGGCTACTAATGATTTATCTAACTACCGGCCTATATCATTAACACCAGTTTTTTCCAAAATTTTTGAAAAATATATTAAATTAAAATTTGCTGAATACTTGGAGGTAAATAACCTCTTATCACAATCACAACAGGGCTTCAGAAAGGACAACTCTACAACGTCAGCAATATCCAGAACGATACATAGAGTAATAGATAGCTTTGAGAAAAATGAGTATGCTGGGTGTACCTTCTTTGACTTATCTAAAGCTTTCGACTGCGTGTCTCATGTGATTTTACAAAAAAAATTGGAACTTCTCGGCGTAGGGGATCCGTTTCTTAGCTTGTTGCAGTCTTATCTGAAAGGTCGCAATCAAGTTTGTTTTTATAGATGAATACTCACCAGTAGAAACGATTCGCCATGGAGTCCCGCAAGACTCTGTATTGGGACCCCTCTTATTCCTCATCTATATCAATGACTTACCAAACGTATTCATTAATGATCATATTACGCTATATGCTGATGACACAACGATTCTAAGTAATGCAAGTGAACAACAACAACTCACTCAAAAAATGACCGAAGCACAGTCAATGGCAAAGAACTGGTTTGATGCCGCAAAACTTAGTTTAAACTAAAAAAAAACGGAACATCTTATTTTCACCCTTAAACGTGACGTAATATCAACACCTATTACAGAAAACAAAGTCAAATTTCTTGGCGTTATTTTAGATCCAAAGTTGGATTGGCATGCTCATGTCGAGTGTGTTCCGGGAAAACTGAATTCATCAGCCTATTTAATCTATAACCTTAAAAGTATACTCTCTCTTGATACTCTAAAATTTGTATATTACGGCACTTTTCAATCGACATATTCATATGCAATACTCTGCTGGGGTCATAGTTCTCGGGTTTGTAGAATCTTTGCAATACAGAGGAGAGTTGTGCGGAGCATGACTGGTCTGGGTTACCGAGATGATGTTCGACAGAAGTTTTCAGAGCTCCAAATAATGACTGTGCCCTGTCTGTACATTTACGATTGCCTAAAATATATAAAAGGCCACACTGAAAGCTATTTTCATCAGTCCCAAATACACAATCACCATACTAGAGAAAGAGAAAATATTAGACTGCCTGCTTTACGCTTAGAAAAGAGTAGAACTTATATAAATTACTACGCACCATTGTTTTATAACAAATTGCCGTTGGAACTTAGAAATATGTCTCGCAATGAATTTCTTAGTGTTGTTAAACGGAAACTGCTAAATAAAGCCTATTACTCTATTCCAGAATTTTTAAACGATATTCTATAATGTAAATTTTTAGAAATCTTGACTCTACACTATATTGTTTTTATTAGTGTTCTAGTTTAATATTATTTTAATGGACACTTAATCATTTTATAATTTTATTTTATGTATAAAATATTGCACCAGTACCTGTACTTATTGACCTTTGACCTGGGTACATACTTTTGTATTTTTACACCAAGGCAATTAGAAAACTATCGGTCCTAAGTTTGCTGACAGCATTTTCAAAAAATTTTGAAAAACTTATGGCTACAAGGATAACTCAATTTTTTTATTGAATCTAATTTGTTTAACGAATTTCAACCCAACTATCATCGTGGTAGATCGACTCACACAGTGATCTTCTAATTTGTTTAAAATATACGTAGAGCTTTAGCTGATCATATGGTATTAGCATTATTCATGGATCTGTCAAAAGCATATACCTAATTGCCTAAGTCATAAAACTCTGTTGCAGAAACTAAATAAGTGGTAAAGTCTGTCTGAGTTCACTGAGTTGGCTACACTCATAGTTATAACTAATAGGCGTCAAATGACATCAGTCACAAAGAATAATTTTAATATTCCTGTTCTTCTGTGAGAACTGAACCGTTCGGGCGTGTTCACAGTTTTTCCTGGTCTTTAACATCTCTGAAAGACTGTGCACAATGGGCCTTTTTAACTATATTGAAGTTAGATAAAATTACATGATTAGATAGAACATAATCCAGTACTTTCTTTTGGTAGAGACCAATTTTTCATTAAAGTACCACATATTTTTTATTGGTCAAAAAATTGTTACCAAATTTATTTAAACATCCCGCCACATTTTGAATCAATAAGAGTACATACGTCCCGATTTGCCTCTTTGCCAGAATTATGTTCGACGTTTCCAATATTAAAATCAGCTTTTCGTCATCCATTCAAAATTTGAAATATGAAAATTTATTGTCAACTCAAAAACGTGAGAACCAGAGATAGTAACAGGACATTGACAACAACGCTAAAATTAAAGCAATCAGCATTTAGGGGCATTTTTAGCATGGAAGCAGGTGTCATGAAATTTTTACAATTTAGCTTTTAAGGATTTCAGAAAACGCAAATTCAGATCCTGCTGTGCATCCACAAATCTCATCTCCACAAGTAGAATATCAACTAAGTATAAAGATCCAACCAGTAAGTTCAATATACACTGCCAAAAAGGCAAGGCTGATGGAAACTGATATGAAATTTAATATTTTTATAATCGATCTAAAGTAAATTCATTTCCAAGATAGACTGAATATAAACACTTGCTCGCAGCTTACACGTGATTGGCCTAAACTGTACAGAGCCGCATTATATTATTTTGTATATACAGTGTGTCCCAATTTGATACTGGACACCTCAGAAATATATGAAGGGCAAGGAAAACAAATAATGGTTATTAGTACCAAGGGAGAGTATCTCATAGGTGGTGGTATTTGGATGGGGTAATTATTTCATGGCCTGCTATGATTTTTTAAAATAGCAAATTTTACGACAAAATGTTATTAAGGAAATTTGTTCAGAATAAAAAACTGAGTAGATTCGCAAAATTTTAAAAGGCTAGGCCTACTTTGATTTTTAGATTTATCTCCCACTTTTTTCTTAGAAAAGTGTCCTTTCTGGAGCTTTCACGTCAAAAGGACGCCCCTGAAAATAGATTTTTTTACACCTTCATGATAAAAATAATATTTTTAGATAGCTTGAACCATACACTAAAAAAATACACTCTTGGTTGATATGGATAAAATGAACTGTTGACGAGAAAAAACTATTTTTGTTTAATATGATTTTTATTACATAATTTTGTATGTCAGTTCAACATGAGCTACTTCATTTGTAAAACACCCAGTAGGTTTAAAATGTCTTACTATACTAAAATCTCTCTTTTACTATATGCTAGAAATTACATTTCCTAATTTGCTAATTTAAGATTGGCAGCATTGTTTTGGGCGCGTCCAGATGTGTATTTATGCTGCGCACGATAAATGCAACTTTAACACTTTTTTAACTGACCCGTCTTTTAACTGTTGCACTTTTTAGGCACTGCTTGCGTTCCATAATCCCTGTGTAGTTTAAATAGTTTGTAACTTTTTTTTGCTCAAACGAAATTAGTTGCAAAAATTAAGCTGTCATATACCCCGATTACTGTAAGAAGTCCCGATTTTGTCAGATGACATTCTCGACAAAATCCCTAGGAATTTTCTGTTAACCATTGGTATAAGATTGGTAAATGTGTCTCAACCAGTTAATGACGTCACTCATTGATTTATGATGTAAAAACTTACCCAAGTGATACGAAAAAAGAACATAATAAAATACAAACCCTATTGCAATCACGATTAAGCCTCTACAAATAAAAATAACTATGAGTACAACTCACTTTAATAATAATTTCAAACGGTATGGAAACACTTTTCATTTTGGTATAATTAGCTTCTTTTGGCAGCGTCTATGTGCGGACTCAGGCAAATTAAGCTTCGGTGTGTTAAAGTGACAGTGAAGGATTTCCAGATCGTTCAAATTGGTTCAAACATTTGGCAGGGAAAATATTCTCGGGTTTTCTACGTTTCGTGAGTTTTACCGTTATCTGTGTTGTTCTTGTTCTTGTTACTTTTCGTGTTATTAGTAGTTATTCATTGTGCAAATGGGCTCGTTACTGACCTGAACTTGTGACCCGGTTGCATTTTTTTGCTGCATTGATGACAACTTAGGATGTCGTAATTACCAATTGACAGTCCCAGTAAGGACTTCTTAAAATAATTTGACTATACTTACTTGTCACATTTGGTCAATGTGGTTTTTAAAAACTAAAGTTTCGTTAATAATTCTGTGGAAAATGGCAAAAATGTTTGAAATGATTTTAAATTACTGGAATAGAAGCTTTACCATTTAAAAATTTCTGCAACCTCTCGATGTGGGATATTTTCTCCACAAATCAAAATATTCTCAATTTTTTCTTGAAGAGTCAACATTTTATCTACATGTCTTTTGTAACAGTAACAGTGTATTAAATTGTCAAATAATGCAGTTGTTTTCCCAGCTTGTCAATTTCATGGCTTTCCATGGCCTACCCAGCAATTTTAACAATGTTAAAAGTGAATATAAAAATGATAGCTAACTGTTGGCCAGATATATAAAATAATATGACAAAGTGTTACTTTATTATTATTTTGTCATCAATTTAGTATTGAAAAAATGAATGCGGCTAAGTTTATTTCCAAAATGCTCGGCAACAGACCAACTTTGCATCAAACATAACCGATTTTTGGAGCTATGGTTTAATTTTATTTAAAAAAATACATGTTTTTACCAGTATTTAGCAATAAAAGGTTAGCAGTATGCAGTATGGCAAAGCTACTGGTATAAAATAATTTTTTCGTAGTTATGACCTTTCAAATTTTTTGGAAATTTTACAAATATTATACATAAATATTATTATAATATAATAATAGGTCTCTATATAAATAATATAATAATATATAAATATTTAAATAATAATATAAATATTATTATATAAATATAACAGTGTATGAGGAAACCTATTCAGCTACATTTTTCATAGTTGATGTAGACGTTCGCGCGATGACGCGTTCCAAAACTAATTCCTACACTTTTCTAACCAGCAATCATGTGACAAAATAACCACACCACCCTAACTGTAACCGGAGCAGACATTATCGTACTCTATACTCAGCATTAGCATGTCTGGTAGAAATGTCAGAACCTGTGACAGAGGCCTAACCTTACCTTGATATTCTGTAGTTCTAACCTAACTTCAAACACAGAGACTAGAGCCTTTTTCAGATGCGTAAAACGTAAATTAAATAAATAAATAAATGGGGCGGCGGTGTCCGAGTGGGTCTTTCGATTGGACCCACGCTTTGGCACCGTACGTCGTGGGTTCGAGTCCCACCACGGTATGTGCCATGGGTGTTGTGTTTGTATTTATGTTTGTGTATGTCTTTAGGTTTAAGATTAGGTTAAGAGTCTAACAGACAAACCTGGCAGGCCATGGTGAAAAGCCAAACGGTGCCTGCCAGATAAAGAAGGTGGAAGCCCAAACCGCGTAACGTCGGGGGTGGTCCACGGCACTGGGTAAATTACCTTAGATGTATAGCCCAATAAAAAAAAAATAAATAAATAAGCTTTATTGTCTAACAGAAGGGCATTCCATTTAAAAGACAATATGCAAAAAAATTACAGAAATACACTATTGTTTAATTAATTTGATTTGGGTAGGTATAGATGTCCTCTTATTACATGAAGCAGGTAAAAATTAGGTAAAAATGAGTCCCCTGACTATCCTTTTAAAATTGAGAAAACTATATTGTGAAAAATCAAGTTCAGAAAACTCATTTGCTAGCCTACACATATTGTACCTATATAGGAGATTTTAGCAACATATTAGTGTTAGCTCTATCCAAGTAAAACATATTGCTGGATCTTGTATTAGATGGAATATGAAAATTAAGGAACTCTGCACCATCAATTAAGCCCACCACTATTTTGAATAGAACTTGAAGTGCCAGGACATTGCGCCTGTCAATCAATGCAGGGACCTCAAACCTCGCCAGCAACTCCGATTGAGGAACACCTCTGGGTAGATATACACCGTCTTTTTTAAAAGATATAAACTTTAGAAACTTTCGCTGGATATTTTCAAGTTGACTGATATATTCATTATAATATGGACACCACACAATTGAGCAATATTCGAGTTTTGAGCGGACAAAGCTAAAATAAAGTGACTTTAAGGCATTTATATTATTGAAGTCTGTACTAAGTCTGAATATGAAGCCTAGTGTTTTCAATGAGGATGTTGTAACATTTGTTATGTGATTATTAAATGACAACTTGGGGTCAAAGGCAATCCCGAGATCCACAAATGAGAAAACCCTCTGAAGATTCACACCGTTAATATTGTATTCAGATGTAAGATAAGATTTCTTAGTTGTGAATGACATGACTTTGCATTTGTCAGAATTAAGTGGCAATTTATTACTGTTACACCACTCACATAGTTTATGTAGGTCAGCTTGGAGCTCCATGCAATCAGAATCAGACTTGATCTCACGAAAAACTTTTAGATCATCCGCAAACATCAGCACTTGACTCTCCAAATTATCAGTAATATCGTTTATGAACAGAGAAAATAGAATTGACGCTATTGCTAAATTCTGTTGATTACGGTCCTTTCCATCACCTATCAATAATATCAATATGGCCGCCGCTTAAAGAATTCTAGGGACAGAAATAATATTTACCTGTCACAATCTAATGTACAGTAAATGAGAGATTTTAGCATATCCCAGAAAACTGCCTTAAGTCCCCTACAGGGCCCCACACACTGAGTTCCTTTTCGACAATTTTATCCGACGGGTAAAATTGTTGGAACGATGAACGAAAGCGGTAAAAAAGAAAAGAAAAAACCGTTCTAAGTGGACTAAGGACTGGCTACTGAAATGTAGTTTACTAAATGTCTTCCAATCCTGCACCTACTACTTTTATCTAAAACCTTTTTCTAACACATAAAATTAAAAAGATATGGGGGTGGTGGGACACTGGACCCAAATAGACTTGTCACCTTTTTGAAATATTTTTTCCCAAAGCATTTGCTCCCAATTTGACATTTATCAAAGATAGAGCTCTCTCGATTTAATCAGAAAAAAAGAATGCGGAATTTGGACTTAAATAAATAGGTAAAAAAAGGTAAAATCTGAAGCACTTAGGTATTATATTAAATAGGGTTACCAGACGTCCGGATTAATCCGGACATGTTCGGGTTTTTACTAAGTCCGGGTGAATCAGAGCGGATTTTTCATAAACGTCCGGATTTTAAAGTATGCGTGGTTATAAACAACAAATAATGCAAAATAATAAACTTTTTCGCAGTTACTAAAAGCAGCCGAATTTCTTTTTGCCATCCCATCCCACAATGCCAATGTCTAGGCCAATGTGGAGAAAATATTTTTACTTATTGCTGCCCAGTGGACCAAAGAAAGAAATAGATTGCTTTTATCTGCTTCTGTGAAAGGAATAGAAATGACTACTTATAATTTAAAAAATATGAGCTGTTCAGAGTTTTACAATTTTGTGCTTTTTCCGGAAAATTTATCATTTTTGTAGATAAAATACAAAGCAGCGAAAAGTACCTGTAAAGTGTGCGTGTTGTAACTTGGTTTATTTGTAAGTTTTGCAAATATTTTTTTGCCCTTGGGCCTTGCTTTATTAGTAAAAAGAAAATAGGATAGTACAGTAAAATTGGGCCAAAACCCAAACATCCAAAAAAAAGTTCTTTCTAGCGCGAAATAATTCCATACCCTCCTAAGAGTTAGTACTAATAAGTTACACCACCACCAGCGTCGGGTTTCGGGGGGAGGGGGTGAAAAGGGCAGGAAATTCTTATTTTTCACAGTTTTGCGTGAATATCTAGTAAACTATGAGGTTTAGCCCAAACGTCATCCTATACGCAAATGATATACATTAAATTCCGAACAAGAATTGTTATATACAGAATTATGGTAAAGTGAACGGTTTCCGTGATATGGAGGGGTAAATATTTTTTTGTTTTTATTTCACATAGTGTTTGTTGAAAAAACTTAAAATGATACAGTGTAAATTAGTAACTGAATAATGTATGTAGAATATATATCAATATATCTATGCATATATAGATACATATTACACCCATAGATAGTTACTTTTTGTCACAACATAACCTCATAAGTATATGACTGTAAATATGTCCAATTCAAGTTAGTAGCCTTACTTAATTTGTACTCACTTTTTGCCCTCATTCATTATAGCGTTCTGATTTTCATTCGTTCTTTTATGTTAAATCATTCCCATATCTGATTTGTCCTTAGCTTTTAAAAATGAGAAAGTCATTAATAGGAAACTCATGTGAAAAACAAGAAAATATATTATATTGAAAAAATGGGAGAGAAATCAAAATGATACAAAAGGTTATAAGTTTTAGGTGAATCACTAATTGCGTTATCAGTCAGCACCAAATAGTTCACTCGAGGAAACAAATCTTCGTGTTCTTCGTCCACTTGAGAATCATCATTTAAATCGTCGTCGATGATTACAGTATCTCTATTGAGACATGCAAGTTCTAAGCAATTGCTGCACATACTTGAACAATTGAGACAACTTCTTCGACACTCGCAGTTTTGGATGCATCCATCTCTGCAGAAGCATACGATGAGGATTGTTTAATATATATTTTCTTGCTTTTCACATGAGCTTCCTATTCATGACTTTCTCATTTTTACAAGCTAAGGACAAATTAGATATGGGAATGATTTGACATAAAAGAACGAATGAAAATCAGAACGCTATAATGAATGAGGGCAAAAAGTGAGTACAAATTAAGTACCTAAGGCTACTAACTTGTATTGGACATATTTACAGTCATATACTTATGAGGTTATGTGTTGACAAAAAATAACAATCTATGGGTGTAATATGTATCTATATATGCATACATATATTTATATATATTCTACATACATTATTCAGTTACTAATTTATACTGTAATCATTTTAAGTTTTTTCAACAAAAACTACGTGAAATAAAAAGAAAGAAATCTTTACCCCTCCATATCATGGAAACCGTTCACTTTACCATAATTCTGTATATTTCTTGTTCGGAATTGAATGTATATCATTTGCGTATAGGATGACGTTTGCGCTAAACCTCATAGTTTACTAGATATTCACGCAAAACTGTGAGAAATAAGAATTTCCTGCCCTTTTCACCCCCTCCCCCCAAAACCCGACGCTGGTGGTGGTGTAACTTTTTAGTACTAACTCTTAGGAGGGTATGGAACTATTTCGCGCTAGAAAGAACTTTTTTTATGTTTGGGTTTGGCCCAATTTTGTGTTAGTTTTACTGTACTAGGAACCAGCATCAGTCAATCAGTACCTAAATAATGGAAAAAATGTTTACTTTGTAAATAAATAAAAATAAATAGAACAAATTAAAAATTTATTATGACTACGTTTATCTCGACGAGTTCGATCCGATTGAGAGAGGTTTGAATTCACTGGAGCGGACTCAAATAGATGGCATAAACCCTACAGATTGAAATTCAATCATATTTAAAATTTCAAGTTAAGCCGCTATTTCCAAACAGAAGTTGGCCAGAATGTGCACCAACCTACTGTGGAATAAGTATGATAAGTTAATGTCCCTAGAGAGGACTGAAAACCGTAGGATTCAATACTGATGATGTAAATGTAGAATTATAAAAGATTTGACATAACTCAATCGGATCCATTTCAATCCGATCGAGTTGTCACGAGATAAACGTAGTCTATGATAATTATTATGACGTCCGGATTTTCTCAAAGGCTTGTCCTGGGTAGATAAGTTTTCATCTGGTAATCCTAATATTAAAGGTGACTTGTAAATCTTACTGGTGTACTAGGTACATAGGTATAGGGACCCTTAATATGTAAATTAAAGATCCGCCCATTGGTGGACCCATAAAGGATTTATATATAGGGATAGATAGGCAACTCCCTATATTTTTTGGATGCGATACGCCCCCTGGTGACCTAAGTACAAACTAGATTATTTAAGCGGGAAATTTGAAATCTTTTATAGTCATTATACTTGCAATTTTTATTAAGACACGTTTTAATTTTATAACTCTACACAGACATATGATAAGTATCTGTCTATGTTGAGTTATAAAATTAAAACGTGATAAGTGACAATATTAGGATAGGTATAATCTCAGAGAAATAACCAAGGATTATTTCTCTGAGGGTATAATGAAAACAAAAACTATATGGGAATAATTTTATATATTACAAACATTTTGTAAAATACGTTCACCACAATAATAATTCTAAACGTCACAAATATATTATAACATTTTAGTCTTCTTAAGGTTATTTATATGTAAATTAAGAAAAAATGTATTGTTTAAATAGGTAAAATCTTAAATCTACATACTTTTTTGTTTTTCCGGTGAGGAAATGTTTCCAAGTATTGGTAGTTCAGCTGCAGGGCACTTCCCAACTAGTAGGTTCCTACCTACTAGCTATTAGTGAAATTTTATTGGGTAAATCCTCGAATGAATTTCTCGGTGAATCTGTAGAAAATAATAAATAATAATTATTATTAGTCTTTCATGGTGCACTGGGTATAATACTAGCAGAATACTAGATACCTATAATTTTAGTAATTTATTAAAAAGGTATAAAAAAGATAAAATGTCTATAAAAAAATTACTAATACGATTTCTAGGATTTTGGGAGTATAAAAAAATTCACAGTAGGCAAGTTATTGCAAATAGAATTTAAGTTTTAGAAATAAAAATTAAGGCACTGCCGAATGCAGCAAGAAGGTACACTTATTTGATTTCTTTAATTACCTAGATGTACTATATATACCTATATATTTTCTCGAAAAATATATCATTAATTTTGTCCTGCCTGTGTGGTAAACATAGCGGCACATACACGTGCCCCGAGTCACAACGTTTGAAGAAATAAACATCATTTGTAATACTTCTTACCAATGTAAATTGTGGGCAAAAATAAAGATGGCACAGCATCCCCCTTAATCCTAGAGTTTGACCATTTGCCTCCTGGGTATGAACATGTACAATCTGGCGTAAAATACATGCCACAAACCCGGTAGCATCTTCTTAAAATGATTGAAGGGGAAGATCATTTAATTTTTTGTTCCCATTTTCTTTCAGACCATAAGTTTACAAAGCTGTAAAAATAGCAGAGTTTGTTTTATCACAATAAAATTGAGATATTTTACTTACCGTTTTGTCTTTGGGAAGAATATGCATTCCATCTTTCAACTTGACCGTCGCGTCGTCCTTCTTCACAACCAGATAGGTACACAAACAAACCAAAACTATTTTAAAACACCAATCCAAATAATATATGAAAATAACGATAAATATATAAATGAACAAAACAAACACTAAAAAACGCAGAAAATATGAAACAATACACGAAAAACTATAAATAAAACGAACCGAGAATGACAAGCAAAACATGTCAAACGCAAGGCCACAAAAGAAAATAATGGCCGCCGGCCTCCGCCTACCAATTTTTGATTGATTTTTGATCCGCATTTGCGGACCTATCCACTGCCTTTAACTTATGAATGACTTAAGAAATTAAAATCATCCTTGGGTTAAATCCCCTCAGGTCATACAAAGTAGGTTCTTGAACTTAAGATTATTAAACTAAATTCTTAAGTTAAGTCTGCATAAACAGGGCCCTCAGAGAAATAATCCTTGGTTATTTCTCTGAGACAGGGCTTAACCGTTCTTTCAATAAAGGAGAAAATTAAATAAGAGTGAGAACTGAGAACAGGAGAGCGTGACAGGCAGAGGTAATGGTGGGTTGCCGTCAGCCATGGCCAGTGACCACACTTACCACTTACCGCTGCTTGAGTAAACGTGCCACTCGAGTGCCGAGCACCCCTTGCACGACATGACCTTAGGTTGTGCTCTATGCTCCTAATATTTAGACAACTTACCGTAAGCCGTAATAGACTCAATTTGATGGGTCAACTTCAAAAGGGACGTAACAACGTACGCTTCGTGCATTTTGAATTGTTTTCTGGGTTTCAGTTCAGAGGCTCCTCTGATTTTATAGTAGTTTGAAAGTTGTTGGTTCTTCTTGATTTTACACCAGCAAAATATACTAATAGAAAAACTACTTTTTGTAGTTGAGACTGTTGAGTAGTATTGAGAGACGAGACAAGCCTCTAATAATATTTTTTATACATAATATATTAAAATTTGAATAAAATAATATTCTTTGTGGAAAAGTGACTAATGCACTGTCCAGACAGTGCTGGTGCTGGTACAGAACACAAAATATATAGCTTAGGTTGGGTTAGGTTAGTACAGAACAGGTTACTTCTTCTTCTTCTAATATTTTTATGGCCTCTGCTCTTACGAACAGATGAGCCATGAGACCTACGTCACCTCTTCATTGGGACGGTGTCCGCCCAAATTGGAAACTAGAATTGTTTATCTCTTCCAATGGAGTTCTCTTATGAGCTTAAATCTTCCACGTATTATCTCTACGTAGGGACGGATATCGCCAACTATTGAGGTGTCCGCCCAACTTGAAAACTTGAATTATAAACACTGAAGAATACATTATTTTCTCTTCCCTTGGTATCATCTCGTGAGCTTTCCCTTCCTTTCCTTAACACTCCTTTCCTTTCCCTTCCTTTCCTTGCCGTTCCGTGTCTTTGGTACTCGTTGTTTCCCTTGCCTTTCCGTGTTGTGTTTTAAACTCCCGCTTGCCTTCCCTCCCCGGAGCCCTTCTCAGCCCGCCTATTCAGTGGAAACGGCCACGACATAATAATGTGGCTTCAAGTGGAACCACCATTTTATAGCCGGCATAGACAAGAGATTTATATATAGGGGAATAGCCGGACCGGATGGACCGGTTGGTTGGTTGGTCTCGGAAAACTAAAAAACTTTTTTTCTAAAGTGCTGGTATACAACACCCAGCGTTGCCAACAGAAAATATTTTTGGTACTAACATTGACATAAATGTAACAGATTTGGGGTATTTACGTATTTAGTAATAGGAGTAGTTATCTTTTTCCTCATTTTTACTATGAATAAAATGGAATGCAAATTTTATGTTTTTTTTTATAAAAACACAAAATATCCAGCAGAGGTCAAGGTTAGTTTATAGTTTAAATGAAGGTTAGGACATTCCCCAAGGTTACTAGAGGCTAGGGTTCCTTTATTAGGAGAGTTGTTGCAATCAACTGTCATCATCAAATTTCAATTGGTTTTGCATGAAAGTAGTGACTCTGAGGTAAAGCAAAAAGCATGTGGGATGTTGCCTCATAGGCTCGCAAGTAAATTTTTGAGAGAGTAATCGAAGCAGTATGAAAATTTGACATTAGAAAGACATTGTCATTTTAAGTTCAAAATATTTCAAGAAGATTATTATAAAGTATGCACATAAACTTGCAAGCATCCGTTGCAGCTCACCAAAGAGTGCCTTTTGCAAAACTAATAATATGTGGTTCAAGGTTCAGTGCGCATTTGAGCAAAAAGCGTTCGCGTCGCGTCCCTGTCGCGTCGAGCGTCGCGCCTGTAATTCAGAGTGGGAGCGTTGCAGCGCGTTTACGAAGCGTTCGATAACAATCCAGAGTTAAATTTCAGTTTACAATATGTATATAAAAGAGAGAGACAGAGAGAGAGAGAGAGTTACAGGGAGTAGTGCGGTCAAAAAAGAGTTAAACTCAATTCAAACATAGGTATACTTACTTGATATTCCTAATTTCTCTGCCACTTCAGCTTAGAGTTTATCCCACAGACGCTTATTTTTATATCCTAGTAGCTTCGTATTCCATAACGCAGGTCTCGATTGGATTTCTGATATCAACAACTCGGCAACGTCTTCTTCTTCAGAACTCATTTTGGCAACTGAACCACTGAATGCTACCACGACGCTCCGAAAATTCAATTCCGTTTGTTTTGATCCCCAACGCTGGTAGACAACGCGAACGCAACGCGACGTGACGCTGTACGCTCTCACTCTGATTGTTTGCATTTGATATCACGAAGTTGTTTTTTTTTTCGACGCGACGCGAACGCAACGCGACGCTCTCACTCTGATCAGTCCTTAACTCTGAAGAATTATTATTTAAAATGATTTATCACAAAATGTTCCACAAAGTTATTTGAGATGGTAATGCAGAGGTCTTATTATTATAGAATAAATGAAGACTAAACTTAATATAAAGCAGAGACTTCTGATATAAAGTAACAACTGCGAGATATTTTTAACACATATAAGGTAGATACCTAAATAGTCACTCTAAGTAACTATATACCTTTATATAGGTACTTAGTAAGATAATATTATATTTTAGATTACAAAATGAACTCAAATTTAGTGGTGCGCAGCCACCAATAACTATTTTGGATGATATATAAAAAGCAGAACATCCCTTTGCACAGTGGCGTAGCTACCATACCGCGAAACCCCGCGGTCGCGGGGGGGCCCTGCAGTCAAGGGGGCCCGAACCCTCGACCAAAGTCTAGAAATTAGTAGGTACCTATATCTCTGGACGCTGCCTCGACCGGGCTTATACTCCGTGTTCTGTTCTGTTTTGATATTATATTTTTGACTCTTTCTGTAACTGTAACTGCGTTGCTTCTTCAGAACGGTAGTTCTCTAAATTAAAATCAATAAAAAATATTTGAAAAATAATTGTTGTTCCCAAGACATAATAAGTAATTTAGCATTACTTTCTATAGAAGCTGATGAAGCTGCAGCAATGGATAAAAGCGAACTAATTAAAGTTCATCGACGTCTCCTGCACTAAAGACTATGATATCATCTAGGTATATTAAGCAGTCTTTGTACGTTAGGGTGGCAAACTCATTGTGTATCAATCGCCTAAACCTATTTTTGTTTGAAAGGCCTTCGAAAACCGCTTCTTTGGGGATGCAAATTCAGGGCCGGCTACGATTTTTTTATACCCCAGGTTTTCACGAAAACCTTTATTTAGCGATTTTTTATTTAAAACCTGAGACCACAGGGTTAATCATAGCACCACAAAACCCCCACATACCAAATTTGAACAATAAATATGTAGTTCTATTCTGCATGGAGTCAAAGTTGAGCAATATAGAAATTTTAAAGGCATCTGGCGTGATATAAAATCCCTTCAAAATGGTTGAATGGTCATCAGGACCAATCAAAATGTTGGTTTGCAAAGATTTAAAACAAATATATACAGGGTATTTTTCTCTGGGCCATCTCAAATTGCTGAAATTTTAAAAAACATTATACGGATCAAGAATGCTCTGGAATCATTGAAAAAATATTAAGACAAAAGTAATGTATTTCTGTACAAAATGCCAACCAACAAATAAAAACAATTTAAATTATTAGAACTTTCTCAACAAAGTCACTATCTAAGACGATACATTTTCTGTGCGTTTCCTGTTGTGGCACACCAGCAACCTTAACTGATATCGACTTATTACTGACTGGCAGGCTTCTGTATTTTTTTTACTTAGTTCGTTTTGTAGTGTCTGGGGCAGTTTTGATATACCTACACGATTTTTGACCCGTATAAAGTTCCAAAAATTCAGTACTTTCAGATGGCATAGATAATAACACCCTGTATATTTTGTATTGGACCTTTGCACACCAACACTTTGAGTGGTCCTGTTCACAATTCGACTGTTTTGAGGGGATTTCATGGTACACTTGACTTGGCAGATGCCTTTAAAATTCTTATTTTTCCTAAAATTTTACACCCTACAGAATGGAACTGCCTGTATATTTTGTGTTCAAACTTTGCATAATGGGGGTTTTGGGGTGTTTTTATTAACGCTGTGTGATTACATTTTAAATAAAAAAAATCGCTAAATGGTGTTCGTGAAAATCGAGTTTATAAAAAAAATCACAGCCCGCCCTGGATTTGCATTTTAAAAATGGTAAAGAGGTCAAAAGAAGAGTCTTTTGAAACCCTTTCAAACAAAAAAAAGTTAAGGCGATTATCTTCACTTTTAAAGTTGGACACCTTGTAGATATATTTTTGTTTTAAAAACTTTTTTGCTTTTATTTACTAAGAAACAGAAGTTTGTAATAGTTTCACCTCTAGGTTGTCGTAGGAGTGTTTTGAATAGATAACGGGGTTTAGGTCTTTGCGAGCGAGTAGTGAGTCAAAGCGGGTTCTGGGACAAAATGGCCGCCAAGGTCGTTGTTTGTTGCGAAGTCGCGATGGTGGGTTCAAGGTTAAATCACATTTCTGGGAATTTCGGTTCAAGGTCAAAGGGCGTGGTTTCCGAGAATCGCTTTCAAGGTTTCTGGGAATTGAACGGGGCGTGGTTTCCGAGAATCGCTTTCAAGGTTTCCGAGAATCGCTTTAAGGTCGGGGGGCGGGGCTTAGAGGTCAAAGGTCAAATTGCGCCAGAGTGGCTCTGGGAATTTTGGTGGTCTCCATTTCCTGAATCTCCCCCTCCACCCTTCTAGCTTTGATAAAAGGCATAGTTTGCTGTTTGGAGTTCAGTAGCCGAATTGAGCTAAGATGGCTTGCAGCAAAGAAATGGACTTGAAAACCATCAACAAATTTAGTTGCTTGTCTCAGAAACCGACGGTAAAGTTGGCGGAATTGGGTGAAGGTGTGCCGATGAAAATTCTCTCTGGCAAGGTGGTGCAAACGACGTTCGTGGAGACCGTTTTGCTTGAGTTGGAGCATGGTGTCATATTCCTGCCAAACAGAGTGACGGAGGTGTTCAAGCCGTGCATCGAACATTTTTCCAGTGAAAAATACTCGCTGGTTTACAAAGGACAACTGGATATGGGAAAAAACCACAAGGCCAATCAGTTTGAAATAGTGACCGGGGGAAACGTGGGGGAGTAACATGGGGGAACTAAAGTGGGGGGATTAAAATGGGGAATTCTTCAAATAAATAGTCTTGATGTAATTTGTGTTACATTAATCTTGAATGTTTAAATCATAAAACATATTTAATAAAGGAATAGAAAAACATCATGGTAGCCTGTATTTTAAATGTTAGAAAATATCTCATAATTATTTTAATAAAGGAACATCACCAAGTACTTTATTATGAGCAACGTATTAGTAAAATACGTCATCCTCCGAATCTCAAACTTTGTTTGATGTAAATTAAACAAAACTATATGTTGACGCGAGCCCGACCTCGCACGCTTGATGTACGGGTGATCCAAACTCGACGCCCCAGGCCTACAGCGAGAACACGAAAACTCAAAATAAAATTTCGAAAAGGGGTTCTTAAATGGGACATACTAAGGTCCAATTTTGACCGAAAATTAGCTTTTTTGATGTTTGGTAAAATGGCGCTGTGACGTCATCGATATTATTTTCCCAGAAATATACCAGTTTTTCTCTATATATTGAAAGTCCTTATCATTCTCAACAACTTTTATAGAAAGAAATTTTCTGTATCTTTTGTCGTTCCAAATCTACAGGGTCAAATATGTAAAAAAACATGGAATTTTTTCTAATCATTTTTCGAAATCTAGATAGCTATGGAAACAATTGATAGTCAGAAATTATTTAAGAGTGTTAGGGTGCCTTGCGCACCCTTAAATTTATTCAATTGGAATATTTAAAAACAATAATAACAAACAAGTTAGTAACAAGCACAATTCAGAAATTTAATAAATATTCCAGTTGAATAAATTTAAGGGTGCGCAAGGCACCCTAACATACTCTTAAATAATTTCTGACTATCAATTGTTTCCATAGCTACCTAGATTTCGAAAAATGATTGGAAAAAATTCCATGTTATTTTACATATTTGACCCTGTAGGTTTGGAACGACAAAAGATACAGAAAATTTCTTTCTATAAAAGTTGTTGAGAATGATAAGGACTTTCAATATATAGAGAAAAACTGGTATGTTTCTGGGAAAAAGATAATTTTCGGTCAAAATTTGACCTTAGTATGTCCCATTTAAGAACCCCTTTTCGAAATTTTATTTTGAGTTTTCGTGTTCCCGCTGTAGGCCTGGGGCGTCGAGTTTGGATCACCCGTACATCAAGCGTGCGAGGTCGGGCTCGCGTCAACATATAGTTTTGTTTAATTTACATCAAACAAAGTTTGAGATTCGGAGGATGACGTATTTTACTAATACTCATGCTCATAATAAAGTACTTGGTGATGTTCCTTTATTAAAATAATTATGAGATATTTTCTAACATTTAAAATACAGGCTACCATGATGTTTTTCTATTCCTTTATTAAATATGTTTTATGATTTAAACATTCAAGATTAATGTATTCGGGCATACGTTGGGTCACAGTAATACAAACACATTTTGTTAGAGGCAATAATATATGACACAATCGAATGAATAATAACATGTATGTTTAACCGATATACCGACATAGTCACCATAATTTGAATTTGATAGACATATAAATGGGTATCTTGTTTAAGGAACAAAATAAGACAAGTAGATTAAAAGAAGTTTTATTTTAAACAGAAGTATTATCTACAAGGTTATTTAATAACGAAATTGACATTTTGTAATCGTCCACTTTGGTAGATGGCCAGTGACCGGAGTCTGGTCCACACTCCCATCCTAGAATGGCTTCTGAATTCTCTTCATATTTTTTTATATTCTTTTGCAACCAATTTAGAATAAGCATATGACGCTCATTATGTACAGGCTGAAATTTATAAGTTAATTTCATATCATTTAGTGCCTTTGTAAAATCCCTCAAATTTTGTTATCTTGCAAGATACGCTGCTTCACAAATAAAATCATCAATGCATTTCATTAAATCCTTATAATTTGAAGTTAAGTTCTTGGTAGGATAGAACTGCTCTAAAAGGTATTCGTTGTTTAATATATTAAAAATATACAACTTATATTGGAGCCCAGATTCCAAACCATATTTCTTCAGAAGTGTATCAAGCATAAAATAATTTATTTGATCAATGTTTTCTACGTCACATATATTAATGATTTGTCTCACGTAATTATCAATATGTTGTTTTTTTTCCAACATTAAACGATACGTACAAATTTCATGAAGTTTTTGCTTAGCAACTTTTTCAAAACACTCGTTAGGGATAATAAAATCTGTTTTTTGTAGTATATAAGTCAATGAATCACCACGGCAATGCTGAAATAACACTTTGTGTGAGGCGAGATACGCTTCAAAGTCAATATTAACAAAGTCACTCATTTACGAATATGCATGTCCACAATGAATTCTAAGTTATATATAGTCAGTTTCCCTCCACTGATTTTTTACAAGATAACTTTGAAAGTATAAATATACATCAAATGTCTTATTAATTTTAAAAGAGTCCAAAATGCAAATAAGGCAACAACAAAGCTCTCTCCCTATTCAAAACTTAGACGTTGCAGATATAGATCAGACAGGCATCTAAGCATGGTAAACTGTTCCCAGAGTCCGTTAGAGCTGCTTTCATAGGACCTAGCAACTGTGGTAAAACAAATGCCCTTTTAAGTATAATATTTAATAAGAATGGTCTGAAGTTTGAGAATATTTACGTTTATAGAAAAAGCTTATATCAACCAAAATATCAGTTACTTCAAGATGTCTTAAAAAAAAGTTCCTAAAATCAGATATTTTCCATTCAAAGCTAATGATAACGTCATTGCGCCATCTGAGGCCTTGGAAAATTCAGTTTTTATTTTCGATGACGTGAGTTGTGATCGGCAAGATAAGATAAGTGAGTTTTATTCGATGGGACGACACAAAGGCGTTGACGTCGTATATCTTTGTAGTGTACAACATACTTTTCTTTTGAATTGAGAGTTGGCATAAGTTTGGGAAGTTTAGAATTTGGCGGTTTAGAATGTTCTGCGCAAAACGGTAGGTCCTTATGGAGGTCATGTAAATTTTCCGGATAGTCTAAATCGACTTCTAAAACGTATCCTTCTGGACTGTTATCCGGAATATTCATCACGTTAATGTTTGTATCAACCCATTGGAATTTACCGTAAGGAAGAGATTCAACCATTGCCCACCCGTATAAATTATTTACATCTAGATAAAGTAAGTATTTGGAAGAATTGTTAGGATCAAAATTTTTCATGTATTTGTTGTTTGCTTCAGAATATCTATTACAACATTGGCTTATCCCCCCTCTCACTCCTTTCTCAAAAAACATTAATATATCAATATCTTGAAAGGTTTCTAATCGACACCCTGTATATTTAAGCATACAGTCCCAAGTATATCCCGGTAAAGTGTAGTACCAAGCCGGATCCAAACCATAATTCTTTATACAAGTTTTCCTAAAGTTCTGAAAGATATCGGTAAGTATCATAATGTCAGTCTTGAGATAGGTGTCACTATATTCACCTAAACTTTGAATATTAAATTTATCCCAAACTATCTGAGCATGTCTGTAATCGCTTTGACTAATATGAGTATCTGTTAACTTGCTATAGAATTGCACGACTGGTGGTAAACACTTCTCATTAAGTTTATTTATGTCATCGATATATTCATAACAAAATACCCCCTTTTTGGTTAACAGATCTAGATTGTCCGAAGATACGTCACTAAATTCCTTTTGGGTATTAATAAAGTCATAAATAATAAACGATGTTTAGTGGCATATCAGGTAAAGGATATCAATTGAAAAAAATGCACTCCAGCCGGGACTTGAACCCGGGACTCCTACTGTGGCCGTAGGCACTTTAACCAACTAAGCTACCGGAGATAAGGGTTCCATCGGCTAGGTGTTATTTATTCCAATTGATATATAGTTAGTAGCGGTGAGATGTAGAAGACTTCGGCGTCTTCTACAGCTACTAGAAGGGGTTAGAGGGTGTAGGGAAACCATTCATTATTGTTGGTTATGTAAACTTCCTATTTGTTCTTCCACCCACAATATTCGACATATAGCGACTTAATGCAAGTATCGAACGTGGAAATTCTAACCTACAATGTCAAAGCCAGAATATGAAACACAGAAAGATTTTTAGTACCTGTAATAATTATAAATAATAAACGATGTTTAGTGGCATATCAGGTAAAGGATATCAATTGAAAAAAATGCACTCCAGCCGGGACTTGAACCCGGGACTCCTACTGTGGCCGTAGGCACTTTAACCAACTAAGCTACCGGAGATAAGGGTTCCATCGGCTAGGTGTTATTTATTCCAATTGATATATAGTTAGTAGCGGTGAGATGTAGAAGACTTCGGCGTCTTCTACAGCTACTAGAAGGGGTTAGAGGGTGTAGGGAAACCATTCATTATTGTTGGTTATGTAAAATTCCTATTTGTTCTTCCACCCACAATATTCGACATATAGCGACTTAATGCAAGTATCGAACGTGGAAATTCTAACCTACAATGTCAAAGCCAGAATATGAAACACAGAAAGATTTTTAGTACCTGTAATAATTATAAATAATAAACGATGTTTAGTGGCATATCAGGTAAAGGATATCAATTGAAAAAAATGCACTCCAGCCGGGACTTGAACCCGGGACTCCTACTGTGGCCGTAGGCACTTTAACCAACTAAGCTACCGGAGATAAGGGTTCCATCGGCTAGGTGTTATTTATTCCAATTGATATATAGTTAGTAGTGGTGAGATGTAGAAGACTTCGGCGTCTTCTACAGCTACTAGAAGGGGTTAGAGGGTGTAGGGAAACCATTCATTATTGTTGGTTATGTAAACTTCCTATTTGTTCTTCCACCCACAATATTCGACATATAGCGACTTAATGCAAGTATCGAACGTGGAAATTCTAACCTACAATGTCAAAGCCAGAATATGAAACACAGAAAGATTTTTAGTACCTGTAATAATTATAAATAATAAACGATGTTTAGTGGCATATCAGGTAAAGGATATCAATTGAAAAAAATGCACTCCAGCCGGGACTTGAACCCGGGACTCCTACTGTGGCCGTAGGCACTTTAACCAACTAAGCTACCGGAGATAAGGGTTCCATCGGCTAGGTGTTATTTATTCCAATTGATATATAGTTAGTAGCGGTGAGATGTAGAAGACTTCGGCGTCTTCTACAGCTACTAGAAGGGGTTAGAGGGTGTAGGGAAACCATTCATTATTGTTGGTTATGTAAACTTCCTATTTGTTCTTCCACCCACAATATTCGACATATAGCGACTTAATGCAAGTATCGAACGTGGAAATTCTAACCTACAATGTCAAAGCCAGAATATGAAACACAGAAAGATTTTTAGTACCTGTAATAATTATAAATAATAAACGATGTTTAGTGGCATATCAGGTAAAGGATATCAATTGAAAAAAATGCACTCCAGCCGGGACTTGAACCCGGGACTCCTACTGTGGCCGTAGGCACTTTAACCAACTAAGCTACCGGAGATAAGGGTTCCATCGGCTAGGTGTTATTTATTCCAATTGATATATAGTTAGTAGCGGTGAGATGTAGAAGACTTCGGCGTCTTCTACAGCTACTAGAAGGGGTTAGAGGGTGTAGGGAAACCATTCATTATTGTTGGTTATGTAAACTTCCTATTTGTTCTTCCACCCACAATATTCGACATATAGCGACTTAATGCAAGTATCGAACGTGGAAATTCTAACCTACAATGTCAAAGCCAGAATATGAAACACAGAAAGATTTTTAGTACCTGTAATAATTATAAATAATAAACGATGTTTAGTGGCATATCAGGTAAAGGATATCAATTGAAAAAAATGCACTCCAGCCGGGACTTGAACCCGGGACTCCTACTGTGGCCGTAGGCACTTTAACCAACTAAGCTACCGGAGATAAGGGTTCCATCGGCTAGGTGTTATTTATTCCAATTGATATATAGTTAGTAGCGGTGAGATGTAGAAGACTTCGGCGTCTTCTACAGCTACTAGAAGGGGTTAGAGGGTGTAGGGAAACCATTCATTATTGTTGGTTATGTAAACTTCCTATTTGTTCTTCCACCCACAATATTCGACATATAGCGACTTAATGCAAGTATCGAACGTGGAAATTCTAACCTACAATGTCAAAGCCAGAATATGAAACACAGAAAGATTTTTAGTACCTGTAATAATTATAAATAATAAACGATGTTTAGTGGCATATCAGGTAAAAGATATCAATTGAAAAAAAAATGCACTCCAGCCGGGAAGAACAAATAGGAAGTTTACATAACCAACAATAATGAATGGTTTCCCTACACCCTCTAACCCCTTCTAGTAGCTGTAGAAGACGCCGAAGTCTTCTACATCTCACCGCTACTAACTATATATCAATTGGAATAAATAACACCTAGCCGATGGAACCCTTATCTCCGGTAGCTTAGTTGGTTAAAGTGCCTACGGCCACAGTAGGAGTCCCGGGTTCAAGTCCCGGCTGGAGTGCATTTTTTTCAATTGATATCCTTTACCTGATATGCCACTAAACATCGTTTATTATTTATAATTATTACAGGTACTAAAAATCTTTCTGTGTTTCATATTCTGGCTTTGACATTGTAGGTTAGAATTTCCACGTTCGATACTTGCATTAAGTCGCTATATGTCGAATATTGTGGGTGGAAGAACAAATAGGAAGTTTACATAACCAACAATAATGAATGGTTTCCCTACACCCTCTAACCCCTTCTAGTAGCTGTAGAAGACGCCGAAGTCTTCTACATCTCACCGCTACTAACTATATATCAATTGGAATAAATAACACCTAGCCGATGGAACCCTTATCTCCGGTAGCTTAGTTGGTTAAAGTGCCTACGGCCACAGTAGGAGTCCCGGGTTCAAGTCCCGGCTGGAGTGCATTTTTTTCAATTGATATCCTTTACCTGATATGCCACTAAACATCGTTTATTATTTATAATTATTACAGGTACTAAAAATCTTTCTGTGATTAATAAAGTCCCCTTTATTGAGAGACGATGCTAATGTATCCAAAGAGAAGCCTAAAAATTTAAAGGAGTCGATGAATCTAAATTTAACTTCTGTATCGGTATCAGAAACTGTAAAACTAATATATTTTTCCTTGTTTATTGGAAGCAATGTCACATTGTGCTTTTTAGCAAGATCTCTTATAATAAAATGACTGTCGTACCCACTAAAGTTATGAAATACTATAGGTACTACAAAGGAGTTTCTGCAATTTAAGTTACAAGCTTGGTGTGCGTATCCGCGAAAACGCGATGTCAGATGGTCATGATCACGTACTATTATGTCGTTAGAATCAAACGGTTTTTCACATATGTGATACGTAGCACTTGCATTTTTTAAACTTATAGATTCACTCATTGGCGCATTATTTTTTAATTTTGGAGCAACAGAGAGTGCTATATGTTCCATTTCATTTGCAAACCAAGACATGCAATCAATATAAGGTTTTAGGATTGATTCAAAATCAGCATAAATAATAAATGGTACTTTTTCCTTATGGATATAATTTTTAAATTCAATATACTTGTTTTTCGGAAATGATACTTTGCAGTTGTTTATGTCTTGAGAATATTCAATGTGTTGGTTTAATTTTTCTTGGGATGAGTAATAATTTAAACATCTGTCACAAACAAACATCCTACCTTTATGTTTATTACGAAAAAGGTTGTGGGGAAACTCAAAGTGGTCCATTGTTAAATTACGAAGATATATTCAAGGTCTTGAACCACAATAATATAATCTAGTATATAAAATTGTATAAAGTAGGTAACTAGTTTCGGCTTTAAGCCATCATCAGACCTTATTTTTATATGGTTCACAAATAAAATGAAGTTGTAAAGTCAATATTTATATATAATATACTATTTCTTTATAATATGAATTTATTAATATTATATTGACTTTACAACTTCATTTTATTTCTGAATCATATAAAAATAAGGTCTGATGATGGCTTAAAGCCGAAACTAGTTACCTACTTTATACAATTTTATATACTAGATTATATTATTGTGGTTCAAGACTTTGAATTATATCTTCGTAATTTATGTTTATTAGTTTGGGATGCTATTAATCGCGATAAATTTTTAACCCAACAGTAATGATAATTGATTTCGGTTGTTGATTCATCGATAGGGAGAGCTTCATGCTCACCGACTTTCGGAAAATATATATCCTGAACTAGAAGTAAATTAGCATGTTTTTCCATTTTGTTTTTAGTTAAGCGAGCCGGAGAAGTTCTAAAAGATCTTGATTTGTCTTCATTTGACACTAACTCTAGAACATACACATTTACCGATATATTATTCAGGTTTTCGAATTTTGCTATTTGGCTTAGAGTTATAGGAAATTCAAGGCCATCTAGGATATGAGGATGTACGATTTGGTCTTCCAACAGGTGGATATAGAGCTGATACAACACTCCAAGCAAAACAAAGATTATCATCATTTTGAACGTTAATACAAGCGTGTTGATTCCGGGAGGTTTATGTAAGATCTACCACCGTTCCCCATCTCTACCTTGTTTATATTAACTTCCAAACTTAAGATTCTGTGAAGAGTCCAACCGGACTCCTGATGTTCGAAGGATTCAATGGCAGCTAAAATTTTTTCAATAATATTGCTTTCAAACCATTGTTTTAACTGTGTTCCTTGATCGATTATTTCATTGTTTGTATTAAAATACTTATTCTCAAGTATCTCTTGATCTCCAGACGTTTTAATATATTCTCCACAAAAGACAGCATTTACTTTAATTATATTGAATGATCTTAAGATCCTATTAATGCGAGTCTTAAAAACAAAAAACTCATCTTTAAAAAACTGCAGAATATCTACGTGCTTTAAATTAATTATAACACCTTTGCGTATACGATTATTAAAAATTGATTTTATATCCTCCCACTTTACCCTATCACTTCGACTTTCCCGCTTACGTTGACCTGTTCCAACATGTTGTAATTTTTTTAAGTACACTTTAAATCGTTTCAAATGACTCAAGTTAGTTTGCAATTTAATTCGAGTGCCATGATTACAGTCAGCCTTTTTCAATGCCTTATGAACTAACCGGATGTTTGAATTTATTATTTTTTTCCATGCACTAAAGTAGCCCCATCAGAGTTATTAATAAGCGTAAACACTTTTTCAAACGTTTTAATAATGTCATCACTTACCGTCCCGATTTGTGCTGACATCTTAAGATGTGTGAGTATGAAAAAGAAATGAGACAAGACCTCCGATCAAATATCTATTTGATCGGAGGACAAAACCGAGAAGGTTATAACTTAAATAGTAGAGTTTTCTTCCCACTCCTTTATTCAAGTTGAAATACATTAACGAGTTCATTTATTTCTCCAGTGAGTTTTGAATCTTAAAATGGAGACGTTCTTTAATCAACTAAATCAGAAATCGTTGATTAAACCATTCATGAATGCTCGACGTATAGAAATTGGACAAGAGCTTCAAGTATTATCGTTTAGAAGAGTTTGCACACAGTATACAGAAATAATTTCTGTGGAATTTTTTACATTTTACACTGTGCTACCGCAAAGGTTTACAGACAAATTCACTACCCAACGACTTATAGAATTAAATAGGGGAATTGAGTGTGGACAGAAGGTGTTTCTAATGAGCCTTGGACCAACAGAAGGTAGAACCACGAATTTTGAATTTTCCCTGGAAGAATGAAAACTTCTGTTGAGCTTAGACTGTTGAGTATGTACAATCGAAGGAAATTTCAAATGTATTTGAAATCTCCAGATGATTTAAAGCATGAGATTGAAATGTATGAGATAAATAAGAAAATTGCTAATATTAATTTGAATTTAATAAAAAGCATTAAAAAGTGAGTGTTGTATTTTTTTTCACCTGTATCATGTATAAAGAAAATGAAAGTGTATACTTACCTTCTCTTTTCTTATCACTTCGTTCCTTTCAGATATTATCAAATTTTGATGTTTTTTTGCTTAGACACTGATCACTTGAGTTCTTTTTTTAATCAGATAAATATCAAATGTGTTTTAGGTTAAGAAATGATGATGAAATTGGTAAATTATATGTTTATTAGGGACATATAATTACATATCAAAATCAAAAAATTCTCTAGATTTTGTCATAAGACTGTTGGTTTGGGTTTCTTCTCGCGTTAATCTATCCATATTTTGTAGAATATTTTTCTTCCTGGCTTCCAGTTTGGTTAGCTGCTCTTTGAGAGAATTTCTCTGCACCTTTATATAGCTGATCTTCCTTTTACAGAAGACGTTTGCGTGTCCCTTAACTTTGTGTAAATAGCTTGTTGGACTTTGCCCCCGGATTTGCTGTGTGTTGAAGAACTCTTCGTTACCTCCAACAGTCACATCACTGATGACACTTATGTTGTCATCGTCCCTCACCGATTGCAACAGGGACATATTTTTCCCCTTGCCTTTGCCCCTCCTTGATGGTGTTGGATTCTTTGAAGTAGATGGTTGAGGTGCGGGTTCGGGTTGGGTTTGTTGCCCTCCAAGTAAGGTAAATAAATCAACATCACCATTATTTTGGTTCAATGGCTGTAACAAAGAGAAAAAATCTGAGTACATTTTTGTTTGATTTTTCAAATTAATACTGAATTATGAGCAAATGAATGAATAGTAACGGTCTTTTCTTTTTTCTTGAATAGTCTTTTTAATTATTATCTCGTATTCCAAATAACCAAAAATCACTTCAACTAAATGAGAGAATAAATAAAAAAATCATTAAATGAGACATAAAAATGTTTAAAGATAAATAATATTTTTCATTGAACTTACAGTTATGATAATGTCTTGTAGTATATTAGCCCCACTGCACTGCATGATGACAAGTTTCACGAATTACTAATGCTGGTCACAGAACTGAAGAAAATTTTAGTTGAGAGCAAAGATGTAATGTAAAATTTTACCGAGCTTGCATTATTCTTGAGGGAACACCCAAGACCCAATCGAGTGTGTCGAAAAGTCTACCACACCAATCCACATAGTGCATTCGCTTTCCTCGTCTAAACGCGCAGGCGTGGTTCCCACAAAGGGGCTGGGCTTATCTCCTTGAAGGCTTGCTGCGCATGTGCAAGTGGGTGAAGCTAACCAGAATCGCTGATTTCAATGTTTACAAAACGCAGATGGCTAACCCTGAGAATGTTTTTGAGACAAAATTTCAGCTCGTCAGTTTAATGTTTAAAAAACACAGATGGTCAGAGAATGTTGATATGATCTCACACGTCGGCTCCTTTTTGCATAGGATGTTTACAAAACACAGATGGCATATTTTCAACGAATGACCGTCAGAATACTGGCTGAAAATGAAACTACTTTTATTTTCATAACTTTATTACGTGTTAAGACTACACAAATACTATAGCTCCACAACTATTGTTAGCTTTTTAATCCATTGATTCTTCACCAACTTATGGATTAACTTAATCATCCATTTTAAAATCAAGAGCGAGGAATATGTGGCAATAAAATAAACCACGCTTTCTAGGGATTGACCTGTTGTAACTTGTTCTCTGAGCTCATTTAACGTTTTAGAAATTGGTGTAACCTAGAGGCCCTGTATGACACGAAAAGTGACAGTTATTCGTTTTAACAGAGGTTGGACAACAGGTTTTGGCAGATCTAGTAACATTGTTTTTATTATATTTTTATATTGGCGGGTGTCAGTTTGTCAACAAACTGTCAACAAATTATTGACCATAGATAAGAAATAAATATACGATTATTGAGCGTGCTAATTTTCTTTTGCAAAAAGAAGGTTAAAAGGTAAAAATGACATCTTGCGAAATAAGAAACTGCAAGAATTCTGAGCAGGATGGATTTTTCTTAACACCCTTTCAAAAAAGCGCAGAAGAACGAGCACGATGGAAAGTGCAAATGAAATACCCTAACATGAGAGTTGGAAATGATACGAAACTTTGCGAGGTAAGTAAATTTAATTACATAAGTATCTAGTTCCTTTTTATTTTTTGTTTGATCTGTGATTTTAATCTGCAGAATAATTTCCTTAATCTGCATCAGCAACATAACATACCTAAGGTACCTAAATTAATATTAAATATTAGTACCTATTTGTTTTCAATAAAAGTCCATAAGTTTATACAAACCACTTATTAGAATTCTTATGAAAATTTCCCAAAATAATTATTCTAAAGTTTTTGCCTTCAAGGAGGTAAAACCTGTTGGGTATAGGTATTTACTGGACCAGCATAGGCATTTTTTCGTTTTGCGTTTCATGAAATAATGAAAAATGTATTTATTATATAAGTTGTGCGTGATAACTTTGGATTGGTTTATAATATTTTGTTACTGTAAAGGAAATTTTTCTACGACTAAATTCTCATAACGAAGAGACGTATATTCCAGAAAACTATACAGGATCTTCCACATCAAAACTTCCACCTCCATAATTTTTTGACCTATTTTGTTAATTTTTAAAAATTTTCGTTGCTTCTCGAAAGGAGAAAACTAAAAAATACGAAAAAAGTTGTTTGCAATTAGAAAATTCTTCCTATCGTGAAATTTGGAAAGAGACTGTAATATAATTTAATTCGTAAATACTTGTTCTAATACATTTTTTCGAAACCTCCTACAGGAAAAAACGCCACGAATAGCAATAAAATACTTACAAAATCTTACTTGTAAGGATATTTTAGAATTTATAATAACTGTTAGAGAGAGACAGTTTTGAAGGAGCTTTATTTTCCACTAAAACCAACAAAATCGGACAAAAAAGTAGTTAACACGGGTGGGAATTTTATATATGTGTAGTCAGTTAAATGTGTGAGCTTATTTTGTATTAATATTCCATTACAAATTTCTTGCTGATAAAAAAATAGCATTTGATGGCAGCGTTTTATTATGTTTAGGTAGCTTAAATTTAGTTCTTTAACTTTCACAGGTTCACTTCTCCGACATGGATTTCGAGTGTCAGGTTGTGCTGAAGAAACGATCCTCTCCTGCAACGTTTGATGAACGTGACTTTGCAAGAAAGAACCATTAAATATGTATAAATTTCTGAGAACTTGTACTAGTTTGATTTTTCCTATTTACTTACAATATATCTTTGAAAACAAAAATACTGTTGTCTTTTTTTTGAAATATAGATGATCTCTCTTGCATTGAAAAGTTATTAACTTTTATTTACAATTTGAAAGAAAGACTAATATCGATATTAAATACCTAGGTACTCATTTTTTTATTCAGCCTAATTCTATTAACCTTGTTTTTCAATAGTGGTTGATTCATATTACCAAAACAAACTTTCCAACTTTTTATTCCGTATAAATTTCAGTATTAATTTTGACGGTAGGTATAAGAAGAGAGTTTGACGAAACGAAACCATACAGTTTAAACCATTTAAAAGACCTTTTTGATTTTTATTTTTAAATGAAAGGAATAATAATTATTATTGCAGCTACGATTCCTATTGAAGAAATATTCGAAAGTTTAGTTAGTTGGTATGCTAGAGCCTTGTTTAATTTATGTATCTATATAAGTATACCACATTCCTATACAAATTTAATAAATGTTTTTATCCTGATATCCTAAAATTTTTGTTTGCTTGGAACAAATTATATGTTTCTTCACTTTTCCATTCAAACTTCAACAATTATTATTAGTGAAGCTTTGCAAATAATATACTTATTACCTACCCAATTTATTGGTTTTATCTATATTTTTATACATTTTAAACTGTGCCCTCATCTACCTACGTTTATGGCAGTTAAATGTCGTTAGCTTAACCTTAAAATCCAATTTTGACACATCCTGCTGCTAGGGGAATGATAGAAAGAGCGAAAAAATATATGTCTGTTGCACAAAATGAATTTCATAGGGAAAATAAGACCCTCGCCAGAGAGAGAGATCCGATCGTTGTCCAACCTCTGTTAAAACGAATAACTGTCACTTTTCGTGTCATACAGGGCCTCTAGTGTAACCCACTCTGTGTCAGCAACTGTACCATTTTCAAATATCATTCGAAGTTTATACTGTTTGATATTACTTGGTATCTTTGTCATTACAACTTCATCAGTGGTAGTTGTAGGAGTTAATGAAATGCAATTTAATGAATCATCCATACAAATAGCAACATCGTTTACGTCAAACGGTTTATAGACGTATATTATGTTATTGATAATCAGATAATGAAGTAACAGGTATTCTGCACTCAACATCATTTTCGAAAGTGTGACCCGCTTAAGTTGTCTCTCTCTTTTATAGGAATCAAACAACAAAATGCAAATAAAGGCCTTTATTTAAGTAAAAACTTACAACTTTTAGTAATCGATTAAGTATTTTTCTAACCAAGAATATAATTTTTTATTATACTTCTTTGAAAACACCTTATTTTCATCTGTTTTAGCAATAATGAAAGATGGGGTTTTTCGGGCTAGCGCACGGAAACAGCGCATGGAAAACCTTTCCGTGCGCTGAATAAAAATACCGAATATATGGCTTTAAAATAGAAATATACAGCAAAATAAACTAAATTTAAGAAACGCTATATGCTCTCTGATATTTAGCATGTACCTATTTTGTATTTTAATTCGTAAGTGTTTCAATATTTAGATACATTTCTGTAATATTTTTGACGTTTTATTCACCTTATCTGACAATAACTAATTTACAAGAAAGCACCTTTGAAATAATTTAAGAGAAACCATGGAAACGCATCATACATACCAAACACTATATTGTCTGCATTGTTTATTTTTTGTCAATTAAATTTATTATAATATGCCGATAAAATGTTTTAAGGTTCCGTTTTCAAAGAAGTATAATAAAAAATATCGTTTATTACACGTCCAGAAATAGATTTTTCCATGCTTGCATGACTTCCCCTGTGAGGCGCAGCCGAACACGGGAAATTTGTCACGTGCGCACGGAAAAATCTTTATTTCTAGACTCGTAATGAAATATACTATTTCACAATTCCTAAAGCTACACATCCATTTTTTATTTTCATTGTGGTTGAGGCACAACGGAATGTCTTTTTCAAATAGCGGCACCTCTATCCAATTGTTTTGCAAATTTCCAACATCAACCACTTTATTGTTGATTATTTCACGTAGAAAACGTTCTTTTTGATGCCCCTTCACGTAAACTATGTGAACGTCTAGTAGAGTAGTTTGCAGTATTTCAACCAATTTATTATACTCAACATGTCCACTCGAATATTTTATTCCCAGAAAATTTTCTTCCATAACTCGCACGTGCCTCTTATTTAAATGGTTAAGAGACATAAAACTTTTTGGGGGAGCTATAACCATATGCATCACTTGTCCATTAATTTTAATTGTCAATTCCTTGGGATAAAACTCATTCTCCACCGAGATACCTTGAATGTCTATTACAGCAATCTTAATCTTAACTTAGTTCTCGAATAAAACTGTTGGTATGATGCTGATGTTCCTGCATTTATATCTAGGGTCTGTTTACATCATATAGCTTCTTACAGTTTCGCTCAAGGGCAAATACTCCAAGACCCTGTCATGGGACGATGATGCAATATGCACGAGTCTTATCTGGAAATCCTTGAGAGCTCTCAATATCCAATTTAACATCAACAGTGCTCAGTTTAATTGTTTCATTGCGATGTGAGCAGTCGATAACGAACAGCGTCGCCCGGTTTTTAAAGTCAGCATAATTAAGTAGTGGGCTCTTATCGTGCGTATTCATAAAGCTTGGGTAGAAGTCTCTGTAATTATTGTAAACTTCCAAGTAATCCCTATTGAAATCTTGCCGCAAGCGTTCAAACGGAAAGTATTCACCGTTTATTATAAGGGGTACGTCAGAAATATTTACATGATCAAAGTATGTCGGGTCGGTTTTTGAATTTTCTTTGCGGTCGGTCTGAAAGCCGACAATAACAAACCTTGGGCTTTCCACTGTGGCAGAGGTTTTAACGGACCATATTTCTTTGGTTGCATTTACGGTGAGATTAGGTAATTCATGTAACTCCCATTTGCGAAAAGGTATCAAGATGGGTTTGTTACTCTTGAGGGCTTGCAATAAGTTATACTTAATTTTATCGTTTGGTATTATATTATATGTTTTACTTTCAGCTCGATGTTAGTAATGACTACTTCAACCATTAGATCTGGAGTTGTACCAGGTGTTTGTTCCAGCAATATAGAGTTTTTGTCATTTTGAGCTCTAGTTAACCGTATTGTTTGTTTACCAGAAATTGCATGTTGGTAATCGTTAAAGATGCCAAACAGGTGTTTAAGCGGAACTCTAAAACTGAACGTTGAGTCTCTATTCAAAATGGTTTTTTTCCCGGGGTACCACCAACTTGAGGTGAGTTTTTCATCGGTAGGGTTATAGCAAAGATACGCTCTGATACTGCTTAAAATGCCGGGGTCCCTCACAGAATCCACTTATTGTCCGTTAAGTTCGTAAGATATAGAGTCGAAGAAGAAAGCCGCTGCATTATTAACTAATTCGCAAGTGCCTTCTAGTTGTGTAGGTTTTATTTCTCCTTTAATAAAAATTGCGGCGTCATACATTAACAGCCAAGCATCTCCCTGATTAATTGTTATTTCAATGATGTCATTATTCATAAAAGACTTAATGAAAGGATAGTAAGTGCGGCTTTCTATGCGTTGGATTGACTCATCATACTTTGGACTTTGGTATACGTCGAATACATTTGGTGTCAACGACATTATATCCGAGCGACTTTAAAATATTTATGCTTTTAGGTGTAGGTGTCAGGTTGCGCGGTTGACGCTTCTGAGGTTCAGGTGAGAGTGTGTTTATAAAGTGGTTTAACTCGCTTTTATATGTGAGGCCCTCACCGAAAACTAGACCCATTACAAAGGTTTTACTTCTAATCTCACAATTATTTCTTCTCCACGGAAATTTACTAACTGAAAATTTTGATCCAAAATATATTTATCACTATATATTTCACACTGTAGAGTGTTAGTATTAGCTTTCAATGAAAAATCAGGTATTTCGTTAAGATTTCTTAAAATTTTAATTATCGCTGTCTCTATGGCAGCAATTTCGTAAGATCCTGTGGGTATTTCTAAAACTTTCAGTTCGTTTGCTTGATCAATTAAATAAAATTTATTATTCGGTGCCTCAATATTCGGTATCGTATTATATGAATAAAACCCAAGCAACGCTAAGCCGTATTGCAAAGTTGGGTCTAAATAAATGGGGTTACTGTAATCAACCGAGAGCACAGAGTTGTAGCCTTTCAACGTGAGTAACAACGACATGACTAATAGTTTTAAGTCGGTCAGCTCTTTTTATAAAGAAATTCGAGACAAAGATGTCCACAATTTATTTCATTAAATTTTTGACATGAATCGTTATTATATACAATTTTAACTTTTCCTAAATATTTAACAAGTTCCTTCGGTGGTTTTAAGTTACCGAAACTATCAAAGTATTCAACAATATTATTATCTTTCTTATATGCTACCCAGTGAGTGCCTCTATCGTTTTTAACATCTAAATTAATAATTGCAGATTCATACGCATGTGGTTTGCTTGGAAGTGCATCTCTCATGAATACACCTCTAAAATATAACAACTTTAATTTCCTGGCAAATTTTTCGAGGTCAACGTTAGTTAATGGTCTCTTGGGTAGCTTCACTGGGAGTTTTTTTGTTTCCTTAAAAATAAACCAAAGCCTCGCTTGTTTTTTCTCAAGTAAAGCCCCGATCCGATTGCTTCCGTCGCTTTGTTATGACGTTTTTGTACTTCCATCTTTTTCTGCATATCTTTCGCAGCGATAACTGTTTTAGCAATTGCGCTAGCACCACCTGCCACCGATCCAAGAGCTCCCAAAGCACCTAGGATTGGAATCAAAGGAAGAAACCCACCGCTCGCCTCAACAGGAATTATTCTGGGGATTCGCACTTTATTCTTTCCACCTACTTCCAACTGCTAAACGTGCCGCTTTAATTGCAGCTAGTGTGGTTTTCTTAATTCCTTTTTCATTATTAAGTTGATTTCCGTTAAATGATTTTTTCAATGATTTTTAATCTTTTTCACTATATCACGTTTGAACGATTTTTTTAAGCCCATACCTAACTTACGTTTAGTTTTCATTGTTGTAGTAACAAACCGAGCAGCTGTCTTTTCACCTAGTTTTGCGTCCTTAGACTTAACTCTTTGCCAAGCTTTATTTTCTAACACTCGATCGGCTTTATGTCGATCCTCTAAAGAGGAAAATTTCGAATATTCTATGTCGTGTTCCTTGCATGCAGCATCGAGAGGGTTTATGCCAGGGTCGCCCCTAGCTAATCTCTTGTTCAGCTTAGTTCCAGGTCCGCAATATTGGTATCCAGGAATGTGTAATTCAACTGGTAGATTACTGATAAGGGTATTAACCAAACCGTCTCCTGTGAATGATAACATTAGACTGAATGCAAGTCTTTACATGAATATATATTTATAAGTTCCAATTAGTAATTTATTTTCCTCGCTTAAATTTATTCTTTAACTGTTCACCACAAATATTTATATAATATCCGAGCGCATTAAGATTTTACTTAAACGGACCTCGGGAAAGTGTGTTTATATAAATTCTGTATACAGTATAATTTCGTATAATGAAACGACTTTATTGCAGATCCGCTTTAATTCACCGCCAAACATTGGGTAACGATGCCTGCGCTCTGAATTTTAAAACATCTTCGTTTAGCATAAATATTTAAGTTCAATTTAGACCTTGCAATTGATGATTCATAACCGCTATTTATGAATGGGTTATTATTTCACAACAGAGCACGTTACTGTCTTTCATTGCTATCGAATTATGGATCGCTTGATCCAGTTACTTTGTGAGTCATACCGTTGTTTATTCAGAGCAAATAAAAATTTAGAAATCGAATTCCAGTTACTCATAACACTCAAAGCATTTCCTTTATTGAACGATTTTCTACAGGAATTATTTTTAGAATCCTTGTTTTAAGGGCCCTCAGTTTTATTAGGGGCCCTCAGTTTTTTTAAGGACCCTCAGTTTTTTTAGGGGCACTCAGTTTTTAAGGGCCCTCAGTTTTTTTAAGGGCCCTCAGTTTTTCTTTTAAGGGCCCTCAGTTTTTTTAATGGCCCTCAGTTTTAGGGACCTCGGTTTCATTCACATTATGACTAATTCAAGATTAATAAAACACAAATTACAGCAAGAGTATTTATTTGAAGAATTCTCCACTTTAACCCCCCCACGTTAATTCCCCCATGTTACTCCCCCACGTTTCCCCCGGTCACTATTTCATACTGATTGGCCTTGTGGTTTTTTCCCATATCCAGTTGTCCTTTGTAAACCAGCGAGTATTTTTCACTGGAAAAATGTTCGATGCACGGCTTGAACACCTCCGTCACTCTGTTTGGCAGGAATATGACACCATGCTCCAACTCAAGCAAAACGGTCTCCCCGAACGTCGTTTGCACCACCTTGCCAGAGAGAATTTTCATCGGCACACCTTCACCCAATTCCGCCAACGTTACCGTCGGTTTCAGGGACAAGCAACTAAATTTGTTGATGGTTTTCAAGTCCATTTCTTTGCTGCAAGCCATCTTAGCTCAACTCGGCTACTGAACTCCAAACAGCAAACTATGCCTTTTATCAAAGCTAGAAGGGTGGAGGGGGGATTCTAGGAAATGGAGATCACCAAAATTCCCAGAGCCACTCTGGCGCAATTTGACGACTTTAAAATATTTATGCTTTTAGGTGTAGGTGTCAGGTTGCGCGGTTGACGCTTCTGAGGTTCAGGTGAGAGTGTGTTTATAAAGTGGTTTAACTCGCTTTTATATGTGAGGCCCTCACCGAAAACTAGACCCATTACAAAGGTTTTACTTCTAATCTCACAATTATTTCTTCTCCACGGAAATTTACTAACTGAAAATTTTGATCCAAAATATATTTATCACTATATATTTCACACTGTAGAGTGTTAGTATTAGCTTTCAATGAAAAATCAGGTATTTCGTTAAGATTTCTTAAAATTTTAATTATCGCTGTCTCTATGGCAGCAATTTCGTAAGATCCTGTGGGTATTTCTAAAACTTTCAGTTCGTTTGCTTGATCAATTAAATAAAATTTATTATTCGGTGCCTCAATATTCGGTATCGTATTATATGAATAAAACCCAAGCAACGCTAAGCCGTATTGCAAAGTTGGGTCTAAATAAATGGGGTTACTGTAATCAACCGAGAGCACAGAGTTGTAGCCTTTCAACGTGAGTAACAACGACATGACTAATAGTTTTAAGTCGGTCAGCTCTTTTTATAAAGAAATTCGAGACAAAGATGTCCACAATTTATTTCATTAAATTTTTGACATGAATCGTTATTATATACAATTTTAACTTTTCCTAAATATTTAACAAGTTCCTTCGGTGGTTTTAAGTTACCGAAACTATCAAAGTATTCAACAATATTATTATCTTTCTTATATGCTACCCAGTGAGTGCCTCTATCGTTTTTAACATCTAAATTAATAATTGCAGATTCATACGCATGTGGTTTGCTTGGAAGTGCATCTCTCATGAATACACCTCTAAAATATAACAACTTTAATTTCCTGGCAAATTTTTCGAGGTCAACGTTAGTTAATGGTCTCTTGGGTAGCTTCACTGGGAGTTTTTTTGTTTCCTTAAAAATAAACCAAAGCCTCGCTTGTTTTTTCTCAAGTAAAGCCCCGATCCGATTGCTTCCGTCGCTTTGTTATGACGTTTTTGTACTTCCATCTTTTTCTGCATATCTTTCGCAGCGATAACTGTTTTAGCAATTGCGCTAGCACCACCTGCCACCGATCCAAGAGCTCCCAAAGCACCTAGGATTGGAATCAAAGGAAGAAACCCACCACTCGCCTCAACAGGAATTATTCTGGGGATTCGCACTTTATTCTTTCCACCTACTTCCAACTGCTAAACGTGCCGCTTTAATTGCAGCTAGTGTGGTTTTCTTAATTCCTTTTTCATTATTAAGTTGATTTCCGTTAAATGATTTTTTCAATGATTTTTAATCTTTTTCACTATATCACGTTTGAACGATTTTTTTAAGCCCATACCTAACTTACGTTTAGTTTTCATTGTTGTAGTAACAAACCGAGCAGCTGTCTTTTCACCTAGTTTTGCGTCCTTAGACTTAACTCTTTGCCAAGCTTTATTTTCTAACACTCGATCGGCTTTATGTCGATCCTCTAAAGAGGAAAATTTCGAATATTCTATGTCGTGTTCCTTGCATGCAGCATCGAGAGGGTTTATGCCAGGGTCGCCCCTAGCTAATCTCTTGTTCAGCTTAGTTCCAGGTCCGCAATATTGGTATCCAGGAATGTGTAATTCAACTGGTAGATTACTGATAAGGGTATTAACCAAACCGTCTCCTGTGAATGATAACATTAGACTGAATGCAAGTCTTTACATGAATATATATTTATAAGTTCCAATTAGTAATTTATTTTCCTCGCTTAAATTTATTCTTTAACTGTTCACCACAAATATTTATATAATATCCGAGCGCATTAAGATTTTACTTAAACGGACCTCGGGAAAGTGTGTTTATATAAATTCTGTATACAGTATAATTTCGTATAATGAAACGACTTTATTGCAGATCCGCTTTAATTCACCGCCAAACATTGGGTAACGATGCCTGCGCTCTGAATTTTAAAACATCTTCGTTTAGCATAAATATTTAAGTTCAATTTAGACCTTGCAATTGATGATTCATAACCGCTATTTATGAATGGGTTATTATTTCACAACAGAGCACGTTACTGTCTTTCATTGCTATCGAATTATGGATCGCTTGATCCAGTTACTTTGTGAGTCATACCGTTGTTTATTCAGAGCAAATAAAAATTTAGAAATCGAATTCCAGTTACTCATAACACTCAAAGCATTTCCTTTATTGAACGATTTTCTACAGGAATTATTTTTAGAATCCTTGTTTTAAGGGCCCTCAGTTTTATTAGGGGCCCTCAGTTTTTTTAAGGACCCTCAGTTTTTTTAGGGGCACTCAGTTTTTAAGGGCCCTCAGTTTTTTTAAGGGCCCTCAGTTTTTCTTTTAAGGGCCCTCAGTTTTTTTAATGGCCCTCAGTTTTAGGGACCTCGGTTTCATTCACATTATGACTAATTCAAGATTAATAAAACACAAATTACAGCAAGAGTATTTATTTGAAGAATTCTCCACTTTAACCCCCCCACGTTAATTCCCCCATGTTACTCCCCCACGTTTCCCCCGGTCACTATTTCATACTGATTGGCCTTGTGGTTTTTTCCCATATCCAGTTGTCCTTTGTAAACCAGCGAGTATTTTTCACTGGAAAAATGTTCGATGCACGGCTTGAACACCTCCGTCACTCTGTTTGGCAGGAATATGACACCATGCTCCAACTCAAGCAAAACGGTCTCCCCGAACGTCGTTTGCACCACCTTGCCAGAGAGAATTTTCATCGGCACACCTTCACCCAATTCCGCCAACGTTACCGTCGGTTTCAGGGACAAGCAACTAAATTTGTTGATGGTTTTCAAGTCCATTTCTTTGCTGCAAGCCATCTTAGCTCAACTCGGCTACTGAACTCCAAACAGCAAACTATGCCTTTTATCAAAGCTAGAAGGGTGGAGGGGGGATTCTAGGAAATGGAGATCACCAAAATTCCCAGAGCCACTCTGGCGCAATTTGACGACTTTAAAATATTTATGCTTTTAGGTGTAGGTGTCAGGTTGCGCGGTTGACGCTTCTGAGGTTCAGGTGAGAGTGTGTTTATAAAGTGGTTTAACTCGCTTTTATATGTGAGGCCCTCACCGAAAACTAGACCCATTACAAAGGTTTTACTTCTAATCTCACAATTATTTCTTCTCCACGGAAATTTACTAACTGAAAATTTTGATCCAAAATATATTTATCACTATATATTTCACACTGTAGAGTGTTAGTATTAGCTTTCAATGAAAAATCAGGTATTTCGTTAAGATTTCTTAAAATTTTAATTATCGCTGTCTCTATGGCAGCAATTTCGTAAGATCCTGTGGGTATTTCTAAAACTTTCAGTTCGTTTGCTTGATCAATTAAATAAAATTTATTATTCGGTGCCTCAATATTCGGTATCGTATTATATGAATAAAACCCAAGCAACGCTAAGCCGTATTGCAAAGTTGGGTCTAAATAAATGGGGTTACTGTAATCAACCGAGAGCACAGAGTTGTAGCCTTTCAACGTGAGTAACAACGACATGACTAATAGTTTTAAGTCGGTCAGCTCTTTTTATAAAGAAATTCGAGACAAAGATGTCCACAATTTATTTCATTAAATTTTTGACATGAATCGTTATTATATACAATTTTAACTTTTCCTAAATATTTAACAAGTTCCTTCGGTGGTTTTAAGTTACCGAAACTATCAAAGTATTCAACAATATTATTATCTTTCTTATATGCTACCCAGTGAGTGCCTCTATCGTTTTTAACATCTAAATTAATAATTGCAGATTCATACGCATGTGGTTTGCTTGGAAGTGCATCTCTCATGAATACACCTCTAAAATATAACAACTTTAATTTCCTGGCAAATTTTTCGAGGTCAACGTTAGTTAATGGTCTCTTGGGTAGCTTCACTGGGAGTTTTTTTGTTTCCTTAAAAATAAACCAAAGCCTCGCTTGTTTTTTCTCAAGTAAAGCCCCGATCCGATTGCTTCCGTCGCTTTGTTATGACGTTTTTGTACTTCCATCTTTTTCTGCATATCTTTCGCAGCGATAACTGTTTTAGCAATTGCGCTAGCACCACCTGCCACCGATCCAAGAGCTCCCAAAGCACCTAGGATTGGAATCAAAGGAAGAAACCCACCGCTCGCCTCAACAGGAATTATTCTGGGGATTCGCACTTTATTCTTTCCACCTACTTCCAACTGCTAAACGTGCCGCTTTAATTGCAGCTAGTGTGGTTTTCTTAATTCCTTTTTCATTATTAAGTTGATTTCCGTTAAATGATTTTTTCAATGATTTTTAATCTTTTTCACTATATCACGTTTGAACGATTTTTTTAAGCCCATACCTAACTTACGTTTAGTTTTCATTGTTGTAGTAACAAACCGAGCAGCTGTCTTTTCACCTAGTTTTGCGTCCTTAGACTTAACTCTTTGCCAAGCTTTATTTTCTAACACTCGATCGGCTTTATGTCGATCCTCTAAAGAGGAAAATTTCGAATATTCTATGTCGTGTTCCTTGCATGCAGCATCGAGAGGGTTTATGCCAGGGTCGCCCCTAGCTAATCTCTTGTTCAGCTTAGTTCCAGGTCCGCAATATTGGTATCCAGGAATGTGTAATTCAACTGGTAGATTACTGATAAGGGTATTAACCAAACCGTCTCCTGTGAATGATAACATTAGACTGAATGCAAGTCTTTACATGAATATATATTTATAAGTTCCAATTAGTAATTTATTTTCCTCGCTTAAATTTATTCTTTAACTGTTCACCACAAATATTTATATAATATCCGAGCGCATTAAGATTTTACTTAAACGGACCTCGGGAAAGTGTGTTTATATAAATTCTGTATACAGTATAATTTCGTATAATGAAACGACTTTATTGCAGATCCGCTTTAATTCACCGCCAAACATTGGGTAACGATGCCTGCGCTCTGAATTTTAAAACATCTTCGTTTAGCATAAATATTTAAGTTCAATTTAGACCTTGCAATTGATGATTCATAACCGCTATTTATGAATGGGTTATTATTTCACAACAGAGCACGTTACTGTCTTTCATTGCTATCGAATTATGGATCGCTTGATCCAGTTACTTTGTGAGTCATACCGTTGTTTATTCAGAGCAAATAAAAATTTAGAAATCGAATTCCAGTTACTCATAACACTCAAAGCATTTCCTTTATTGAACGATTTTCTACAGGAATTATTTTTAGAATCCTTGTTTTAAGGGCCCTCAGTTTTATTAGGGGCCCTCAGTTTTTTTAAGGACCCTCAGTTTTTTTAGGGGCACTCAGTTTTTAAGGGCCCTCAGTTTTTTTAAGGGCCCTCAGTTTTTCTTTTAAGGGCCCTCAGTTTTTTTAATGGCCCTCAGTTTTAGGGACCTCGGTTTCATTCACATTATGACTAATTCAAGATTAATAAAACACAAATTACAGCAAGAGTATTTATTTGAAGAATTCTCCACTTTAACCCCCCCACGTTAATTCCCCCATGTTACTCCCCCACGTTTCCCCCGGTCACTATTTCATACTGATTGGCCTTGTGGTTTTTTCCCATATCCAGTTGTCCTTTGTAAACCAGCGAGTATTTTTCACTGGAAAAATGTTCGATGCACGGCTTGAACACCTCCGTCACTCTGTTTGGCAGGAATATGACACCATGCTCCAACTCAAGCAAAACGGTCTCCCCGAACGTCGTTTGCACCACCTTGCCAGAGAGAATTTTCATCGGCACACCTTCACCCAATTCCGCCAACGTTACCGTCGGTTTCAGGGACAAGCAACTAAATTTGTTGATGGTTTTCAAGTCCATTTCTTTGCTGCAAGCCATCTTAGCTCAACTCGGCTACTGAACTCCAAACAGCAAACTATGCCTTTTATCAAAGCTAGAAGGGTGGAGGGGGGATTCTAGGAAATGGAGATCACCAAAATTCCCAGAGCCACTCTGGCGCAATTTGACGACTTTAAAATATTTATGCTTTTAGGTGTAGGTGTCAGGTTGCGCGGTTGACGCTTCTGAGGTTCAGGTGAGAGTGTGTTTATAAAGTGGTTTAACTCGCTTTTATATGTGAGGCCCTCACCGAAAACTAGACCCATTACAAAGGTTTTACTTCTAATCTCACAATTATTTCTTCTCCACGGAAATTTACTAACTGAAAATTTTGATCCAAAATATATTTATCACTATATATTTCACACTGTAGAGTGTTAGTATTAGCTTTCAATGAAAAATCAGGTATTTCGTTAAGATTTCTTAAAATTTTAATTATCGCTGTCTCTATGGCAGCAATTTCGTAAGATCCTGTGGGTATTTCTAAAACTTTCAGTTCGTTTGCTTGATCAATTAAATAAAATTTATTATTCGGTGCCTCAATATTCGGTATCGTATTATATGAATAAAACCCAAGCAACGCTAAGCCGTATTGCAAAGTTGGGTCTAAATAAATGGGGTTACTGTAATCAACCGAGAGCACAGAGTTGTAGCCTTTCAACGTGAGTAACAACGACATGACTAATAGTTTTAAGTCGGTCAGCTCTTTTTATAAAGAAATTCGAGACAAAGATGTCCACAATTTATTTCATTAAATTTTTGACATGAATCGTTATTATATACAATTTTAACTTTTCCTAAATATTTAACAAGTTCCTTCGGTGGTTTTAAGTTACCGAAACTATCAAAGTATTCAACAATATTATTATCTTTCTTATATGCTACCCAGTGAGTGCCTCTATCGTTTTTAACATCTAAATTAATAATTGCAGATTCATACGCATGTGGTTTGCTTGGAAGTGCATCTCTCATGAATACACCTCTAAAATATAACAACTTTAATTTCCTGGCAAATTTTTCGAGGTCAACGTTAGTTAATGGTCTCTTGGGTAGCTTCACTGGGAGTTTTTTTGTTTCCTTAAAAATAAACCAAAGCCTCGCTTGTTTTTTCTCAAGTAAAGCCCCGATCCGATTGCTTCCGTCGCTTTGTTATGACGTTTTTGTACTTCCATCTTTTTCTGCATATCTTTCGCAGCGATAACTGTTTTAGCAATTGCGCTAGCACCACCTGCCACCGATCCAAGAGCTCCCAAAGCACCTAGGATTGGAATCAAAGGAAGAAACCCACCGCTCGCCTCAACAGGAATTATTCTGGGGATTCGCACTTTATTCTTTCCACCTACTTCCAACTGCTAAACGTGCCGCTTTAATTGCAGCTAGTGTGGTTTTCTTAATTCCTTTTTCATTATTAAGTTGATTTCCGTTAAATGATTTTTTCAATGATTTTTAATCTTTTTCACTATATCACGTTTGAACGATTTTTTTAAGCCCATACCTAACTTACGTTTAGTTTTCATTGTTGTAGTAACAAACCGAGCAGCTGTCTTTTCACCTAGTTTTGCGTCCTTAGACTTAACTCTTTGCCAAGCTTTATTTTCTAACACTCGATCGGCTTTATGTCGATCCTCTAAAGAGGAAAATTTCGAATATTCTATGTCGTGTTCCTTGCATGCAGCATCGAGAGGGTTTATGCCAGGGTCGCCCCTAGCTAATCTCTTGTTCAGCTTAGTTCCAGGTCCGCAATATTGGTATCCAGGAATGTGTAATTCAACTGGTAGATTACTGATAAGGGTATTAACCAAACCGTCTCCTGTGAATGATAACATTAGACTGAATGCAAGTCTTTACATGAATATATATTTATAAGTTCCAATTAGTAATTTATTTTCCTCGCTTAAATTTATTCTTTAACTGTTCACCACAAATATTTATATAATATCCGAGCGCATTAAGATTTTACTTAAACGGACCTCGGGAAAGTGTGTTTATATAAATTCTGTATACAGTATAATTTCGTATAATGAAACGACTTTATTGCAGATCCGCTTTAATTCACCGCCAAACATTGGGTAACGATGCCTGCGCTCTGAATTTTAAAACATCTTCGTTTAGCATAAATATTTAAGTTCAATTTAGACCTTGCAATTGATGATTCATAACCGCTATTTATGAATGGGTTATTATTTCACAACAGAGCACGTTACTGTCTTTCATTGCTATCGAATTATGGATCGCTTGATCCAGTTACTTTGTGAGTCATACCGTTGTTTATTCAGAGCAAATAAAAATTTAGAAATCGAATTCCAGTTACTCATAACACTCAAAGCATTTCCTTTATTGAACGATTTTCTACAGGAATTATTTTTAGAATCCTTGTTTTAAGGGCCCTCAGTTTTATTAGGGGCCCTCAGTTTTTTTAAGGACCCTCAGTTTTTTTAGGGGCACTCAGTTTTTAAGGGCCCTCAGTTTTTTTAAGGGCCCTCAGTTTTTCTTTTAAGGGCCCTCAGTTTTTTTAATGGCCCTCAGTTTTAGGGACCTCGGTTTCATTCACATTATGACTAATTCAAGATTAATAAAACACAAATTACAGCAAGAGTATTTATTTGAAGAATTCTCCACTTTAACCCCCCCACGTTAATTCCCCCATGTTACTCCCCCACGTTTCCCCCGGTCACTATTTCATACTGATTGGCCTTGTGGTTTTTTCCCATATCCAGTTGTCCTTTGTAAACCAGCGAGTATTTTTCACTGGAAAAATGTTCGATGCACGGCTTGAACACCTCCGTCACTCTGTTTGGCAGGAATATGACACCATGCTCCAACTCAAGCAAAACGGTCTCCCCGAACGTCGTTTGCACCACCTTGCCAGAGAGAATTTTCATCGGCACACCTTCACCCAATTCCGCCAACGTTACCGTCGGTTTCAGGGACAAGCAACTAAATTTGTTGATGGTTTTCAAGTCCATTTCTTTGCTGCAAGCCATCTTAGCTCAACTCGGCTACTGAACTCCAAACAGCAAACTATGCCTTTTATCAAAGCTAGAAGGGTGGAGGGGGGATTCTAGGAAATGGAGATCACCAAAATTCCCAGAGCCACTCTGGCGCAATTTGACGACTTTAAAATATTTATGCTTTTAGGTGTAGGTGTCAGGTTGCGCGGTTGACGCTTCTGAGGTTCAGGTGAGAGTGTGTTTATAAAGTGGTTTAACTCGCTTTTATATGTGAGGCCCTCACCGAAAACTAGACCCATTACAAAGGTTTTACTTCTAATCTCACAATTATTTCTTCTCCACGGAAATTTACTAACTGAAAATTTTGATCCAAAATATATTTATCACTATATATTTCACACTGTAGAGTGTTAGTATTAGCTTTCAATGAAAAATCAGGTATTTCGTTAAGATTTCTTAAAATTTTAATTATCGCTGTCTCTATGGCAGCAATTTCGTAAGATCCTGTGGGTATTTCTAAAACTTTCAGTTCGTTTGCTTGATCAATTAAATAAAATTTATTATTCGGTGCCTCAATATTCGGTATCGTATTATATGAATAAAACCCAAGCAACGCTAAGCCGTATTGCAAAGTTGGGTCTAAATAAATGGGGTTACTGTAATCAACCGAGAGCACAGAGTTGTAGCCTTTCAACGTGAGTAACAACGACATGACTAATAGTTTTAAGTCGGTCAGCTCTTTTTATAAAGAAATTCGAGACAAAGATGTCCACAATTTATTTCATTAAATTTTTGACATGAATCGTTATTATATACAATTTTAACTTTTCCTAAATATTTAACAAGTTCCTTCGGTGGTTTTAAGTTACCGAAACTATCAAAGTATTCAACAATATTATTATCTTTCTTATATGCTACCCAGTGAGTGCCTCTATCGTTTTTAACATCTAAATTAATAATTGCAGATTCATACGCATGTGGTTTGCTTGGAAGTGCATCTCTCATGAATACACCTCTAAAATATAACAACTTTAATTTCCTGGCAAATTTTTCGAGGTCAACGTTAGTTAATGGTCTCTTGGGTAGCTTCACTGGGAGTTTTTTTGTTTCCTTAAAAATAAACCAAAGCCTCGCTTGTTTTTTCTCAAGTAAAGCCCCGATCCGATTGCTTCCGTCGCTTTGTTATGACGTTTTTGTACTTCCATCTTTTTCTGCATATCTTTCGCAGCGATAACTGTTTTAGCAATTGCGCTAGCACCACCTGCCACCGATCCAAGAGCTCCCAAAGCACCTAGGATTGGAATCAAAGGAAGAAACCCACCGCTCGCCTCAACAGGAATTATTCTGGGGATTCGCACTTTATTCTTTCCACCTACTTCCAACTGCTAAACGTGCCGCTTTAATTGCAGCTAGTGTGGTTTTCTTAATTCCTTTTTCATTATTAAGTTGATTTCCGTTAAATGATTTTTTCAATGATTTTTAATCTTTTTCACTATATCACGTTTGAACGATTTTTTTAAGCCCATACCTAACTTACGTTTAGTTTTCATTGTTGTAGTAACAAACCGAGCAGCTGTCTTTTCACCTAGTTTTGCGTCCTTAGACTTAACTCTTTGCCAAGCTTTATTTTCTAACACTCGATCGGCTTTATGTCGATCCTCTAAAGAGGAAAATTTCGAATATTCTATGTCGTGTTCCTTGCATGCAGCATCGAGAGGGTTTATGCCAGGGTCGCCCCTAGCTAATCTCTTGTTCAGCTTAGTTCCAGGTCCGCAATATTGGTATCCAGGAATGTGTAATTCAACTGGTAGATTACTGATAAGGGTATTAACCAAACCGTCTCCTGTGAATGATAACATTAGACTGAATGCAAGTCTTTACATGAATATATATTTATAAGTTCCAATTAGTAATTTATTTTCCTCGCTTAAATTTATTCTTTAACTGTTCACCACAAATATTTATATAATATCCGAGCGCATTAAGATTTTACTTAAACGGACCTCGGGAAAGTGTGTTTATATAAATTCTGTATACAGTATAATTTCGTATAATGAAACGACTTTATTGCAGATCCGCTTTAATTCACCGCCAAACATTGGGTAACGATGCCTGCGCTCTGAATTTTAAAACATCTTCGTTTAGCATAAATATTTAAGTTCAATTTAGACCTTGCAATTGATGATTCATAACCGCTATTTATGAATGGGTTATTATTTCACAACAGAGCACGTTACTGTCTTTCATTGCTATCGAATTATGGATCGCTTGATCCAGTTACTTTGTGAGTCATACCGTTGTTTATTCAGAGCAAATAAAAATTTAGAAATCGAATTCCAGTTACTCATAACACTCAAAGCATTTCCTTTATTGAACGATTTTCTACAGGAATTATTTTTAGAATCCTTGTTTTAAGGGCCCTCAGTTTTATTAGGGGCCCTCAGTTTTTTTAAGGACCCTCAGTTTTTTTAGGGGCACTCAGTTTTTAAGGGCCCTCAGTTTTTTTAAGGGCCCTCAGTTTTTCTTTTAAGGGCCCTCAGTTTTTTTAATGGCCCTCAGTTTTAGGGACCTCGGTTTCATTCACATTATGACTAATTCAAGATTAATAAAACACAAATTACAGCAAGAGTATTTATTTGAAGAATTCTCCACTTTAACCCCCCCACGTTAATTCCCCCATGTTACTCCCCCACGTTTCCCCCGGTCACTATTTCATACTGATTGGCCTTGTGGTTTTTTCCCATATCCAGTTGTCCTTTGTAAACCAGCGAGTATTTTTCACTGGAAAAATGTTCGATGCACGGCTTGAACACCTCCGTCACTCTGTTTGGCAGGAATATGACACCATGCTCCAACTCAAGCAAAACGGTCTCCCCGAACGTCGTTTGCACCACCTTGCCAGAGAGAATTTTCATCGGCACACCTTCACCCAATTCCGCCAACGTTACCGTCGGTTTCAGGGACAAGCAACTAAATTTGTTGATGGTTTTCAAGTCCATTTCTTTGCTGCAAGCCATCTTAGCTCAACTCGGCTACTGAACTCCAAACAGCAAACTATGCCTTTTATCAAAGCTAGAAGGGTGGAGGGGGGATTCTAGGAAATGGAGATCACCAAAATTCCCAGAGCCACTCTGGCGCAATTTGACGACTTTAAAATATTTATGCTTTTAGGTGTAGGTGTCAGGTTGCGCGGTTGACGCTTCTGAGGTTCAGGTGAGAGTGTGTTTATAAAGTGGTTTAACTCGCTTTTATATGTGAGGCCCTCACCGAAAACTAGACCCATTACAAAGGTTTTACTTCTAATCTCACAATTATTTCTTCTCCACGGAAATTTACTAACTGAAAATTTTGATCCAAAATATATTTATCACTATATATTTCACACTGTAGAGTGTTAGTATTAGCTTTCAATGAAAAATCAGGTATTTCGTTAAGATTTCTTAAAATTTTAATTATCGCTGTCTCTATGGCAGCAATTTCGTAAGATCCTGTGGGTATTTCTAAAACTTTCAGTTCGTTTGCTTGATCAATTAAATAAAATTTATTATTCGGTGCCTCAATATTCGGTATCGTATTATATGAATAAAACCCAAGCAACGCTAAGCCGTATTGCAAAGTTGGGTCTAAATAAATGGGGTTACTGTAATCAACCGAGAGCACAGAGTTGTAGCCTTTCAACGTGAGTAACAACGACATGACTAATAGTTTTAAGTCGGTCAGCTCTTTTTATAAAGAAATTCGAGACAAAGATGTCCACAATTTATTTCATTAAATTTTTGACATGAATCGTTATTATATACAATTTTAACTTTTCCTAAATATTTAACAAGTTCCTTCGGTGGTTTTAAGTTACCGAAACTATCAAAGTATTCAACAATATTATTATCTTTCTTATATGCTACCCAGTGAGTGCCTCTATCGTTTTTAACATCTAAATTAATAATTGCAGATTCATACGCATGTGGTTTGCTTGGAAGTGCATCTCTCATGAATACACCTCTAAAATATAACAACTTTAATTTCCTGGCAAATTTTTCGAGGTCAACGTTAGTTAATGGTCTCTTGGGTAGCTTCACTGGGAGTTTTTTTGTTTCCTTAAAAATAAACCAAAGCCTCGCTTGTTTTTTCTCAAGTAAAGCCCCGATCCGATTGCTTCCGTCGCTTTGTTATGACGTTTTTGTACTTCCATCTTTTTCTGCATATCTTTCGCAGCGATAACTGTTTTAGCAATTGCGCTAGCACCACCTGCCACCGATCCAAGAGCTCCCAAAGCACCTAGGATTGGAATCAAAGGAAGAAACCCACCGCTCGCCTCAACAGGAATTATTCTGGGGATTCGCACTTTATTCTTTCCACCTACTTCCAACTGCTAAACGTGCCGCTTTAATTGCAGCTAGTGTGGTTTTCTTAATTCCTTTTTCATTATTAAGTTGATTTCCGTTAAATGATTTTTTCAATGATTTTTAATCTTTTTCACTATATCACGTTTGAACGATTTTTTTAAGCCCATACCTAACTTACGTTTAGTTTTCATTGTTGTAGTAACAAACCGAGCAGCTGTCTTTTCACCTAGTTTTGCGTCCTTAGACTTAACTCTTTGCCAAGCTTTATTTTCTAACACTCGATCGGCTTTATGTCGATCCTCTAAAGAGGAAAATTTCGAATATTCTATGTCGTGTTCCTTGCATGCAGCATCGAGAGGGTTTATGCCAGGGTCGCCCCTAGCTAATCTCTTGTTCAGCTTAGTTCCAGGTCCGCAATATTGGTATCCAGGAATGTGTAATTCAACTGGTAGATTACTGATAAGGGTATTAACCAAACCGTCTCCTGTGAATGATAACATTAGACTGAATGCAAGTCTTTACATGAATATATATTTATAAGTTCCAATTAGTAATTTATTTTCCTCGCTTAAATTTATTCTTTAACTGTTCACCACAAATATTTATATAATATCCGAGCGCATTAAGATTTTACTTAAACGGACCTCGGGAAAGTGTGTTTATATAAATTCTGTATACAGTATAATTTCGTATAATGAAACGACTTTATTGCAGATCCGCTTTAATTCACCGCCAAACATTGGGTAACGATGCCTGCGCTCTGAATTTTAAAACATCTTCGTTTAGCATAAATATTTAAGTTCAATTTAGACCTTGCAATTGATGATTCATAACCGCTATTTATGAATGGGTTATTATTTCACAACAGAGCACGTTACTGTCTTTCATTGCTATCGAATTATGGATCGCTTGATCCAGTTACTTTGTGAGTCATACCGTTGTTTATTCAGAGCAAATAAAAATTTAGAAATCGAATTCCAGTTACTCATAACACTCAAAGCATTTCCTTTATTGAACGATTTTCTACAGGAATTATTTTTAGAATCCTTGTTTTAAGGGCCCTCAGTTTTATTAGGGGCCCTCAGTTTTTTTAAGGACCCTCAGTTTTTTTAGGGGCACTCAGTTTTTAAGGGCCCTCAGTTTTTTTAAGGGCCCTCAGTTTTTCTTTTAAGGGCCCTCAGTTTTTTTAATGGCCCTCAGTTTTAGGGACCTTGGTTTCATTCACATTATGACTAATTCAAGATTAATAAAACACAAATTACAGCAAGAGTATTTATTTGAAGAATTCTCCACTTTAACCCCCCCACGTTAATTCCCCCATGTTACTCCCCCACGTTTCCCCCGGTCACTATTTCATACTGATTGGCCTTGTGGTTTTTTCCCATATCCAGTTGTCCTTTGTAAACCAGCGAGTATTTTTCACTGGAAAAATGTTCGATGCACGGCTTGAACACCTCCGTCACTCTGTTTGGCAGGAATATGACACCATGCTCCAACTCAAGCAAAACGGTCTCCCCGAACGTCGTTTGCACCACCTTGCCAGAGAGAATTTTCATCGGCACACCTTCACCCAATTCCGCCAACGTTACCGTCGGTTTCAGGGACAAGCAACTAAATTTGTTGATGGTTTTCAAGTCCATTTCTTTGCTGCAAGCCATCTTAGCTCAACTCGGCTACTGAACTCCAAACAGCAAACTATGCCTTTTATCAAAGCTAGAAGGGTGGAGGGGGGATTCTAGGAAATGGAGATCACCAAAATTCCCAGAGCCACTCTGGCGCAATTTGACGACTTTAAAATATTTATGCTTTTAGGTGTAGGTGTCAGGTTGCGCGGTTGACGCTTCTGAGGTTCAGGTGAGAGTGTGTTTATAAAGTGGTTTAACTCGCTTTTATATGTGAGGCCCTCACCGAAAACTAGACCCATTACAAAGGTTTTACTTCTAATCTCACAATTATTTCTTCTCCACGGAAATTTACTAACTGAAAATTTTGATCCAAAATATATTTATCACTATATATTTCACACTGTAGAGTGTTAGTATTAGCTTTCAATGAAAAATCAGGTATTTCGTTAAGATTTCTTAAAATTTTAATTATCGCTGTCTCTATGGCAGCAATTTCGTAAGATCCTGTGGGTATTTCTAAAACTTTCAGTTCGTTTGCTTGATCAATTAAATAAAATTTATTATTCGGTGCCTCAATATTCGGTATCGTATTATATGAATAAAACCCAAGCAACGCTAAGCCGTATTGCAAAGTTGGGTCTAAATAAATGGGGTTACTGTAATCAACCGAGAGCACAGAGTTGTAGCCTTTCAACGTGAGTAACAACGACATGACTAATAGTTTTAAGTCGGTCAGCTCTTTTTATAAAGAAATTCGAGACAAAGATGTCCACAATTTATTTCATTAAATTTTTGACATGAATCGTTATTATATACAATTTTAACTTTTCCTAAATATTTAACAAGTTCCTTCGGTGGTTTTAAGTTACCGAAACTATCAAAGTATTCAACAATATTATTATCTTTCTTATATGCTACCCAGTGAGTGCCTCTATCGTTTTTAACATCTAAATTAATAATTGCAGATTCATACGCATGTGGTTTGCTTGGAAGTGCATCTCTCATGAATACACCTCTAAAATATAACAACTTTAATTTCCTGGCAAATTTTTCGAGGTCAACGTTAGTTAATGGTCTCTTGGGTAGCTTCACTGGGAGTTTTTTTGTTTCCTTAAAAATAAACCAAAGCCTCGCTTGTTTTTTCTCAAGTAAAGCCCCGATCCGATTGCTTCCGTCGCTTTGTTATGACGTTTTTGTACTTCCATCTTTTTCTGCATATCTTTCGCAGCGATAACTGTTTTAGCAATTGCGCTAGCACCACCTGCCACCGATCCAAGAGCTCCCAAAGCACCTAGGATTGGAATCAAAGGAAGAAACCCACCGCTCGCCTCAACAGGAATTATTCTGGGGATTCGCACTTTATTCTTTCCACCTACTTCCAACTGCTAAACGTGCCGCTTTAATTGCAGCTAGTGTGGTTTTCTTAATTCCTTTTTCATTATTAAGTTGATTTCCGTTAAATGATTTTTTCAATGATTTTTAATCTTTTTCACTATATCACGTTTGAACGATTTTTTTAAGCCCATACCTAACTTACGTTTAGTTTTCATTGTTGTAGTAACAAACCGAGCAGCTGTCTTTTCACCTAGTTTTGCGTCCTTAGACTTAACTCTTTGCCAAGCTTTATTTTCTAACACTCGATCGGCTTTATATCGATCCTCTAAAGAGGAAAATTTCGAATATTCTATGTCGTGTTCCTTGCATGCAGCATCGAGAGGGTTTATGCCAGGGTCGCCCCTAGCTAATCTCTTGTTCAGCTTAGTTCCAGGTCCGCAATATTGGTATCCAGGAATGTGTAATTCAACTGGTAGATTACTGATAAGGGTATTAACCAAACCGTCTCCTGTGAATGATAACATTAGACTGAATGCAAGTCTTTACATGAATATATATTTATAAGTTCCAATTAGTAATTTATTTTCCTCGCTTAAATTTATTCTTTAACTGTTCACCACAAATATTTATATAATATCCGAGCGCATTAAGATTTTACTTAAACGGACCTCGGGAAAGTGTGTTTATATAAATTCTGTATACAGTATAATTTCGTATAATGAAACGACTTTATTGCAGATCCGCTTTAATTCACCGCCAAACATTGGGTAACGATGCCTGCGCTCTGAATTTTAAAACATCTTCGTTTAGCATAAATATTTAAGTTCAATTTAGACCTTGCAATTGATGATTCATAACCGCTATTTATGAATGGGTTATTATTTCACAACAGAGCACGTTACTGTCTTTCATTGCTATCGAATTATGGATCGCTTGATCCAGTTACTTTGTGAGTCATACCGTTGTTTATTCAGAGCAAATAAAAATTTAGAAATCGAATTCCAGTTACTCATAACACTCAAAGCATTTCCTTTATTGAACGATTTTCTACAGGAATTATTTTTAGAATCCTTGTTTTAAGGGCCCTCAGTTTTATTAGGGGCCCTCAGTTTTTTTAAGGACCCTCAGTTTTTTTAGGGGCACTCAGTTTTTAAGGGCCCTCAGTTTTTTTAAGGGCCCTCAGTTTTTCTTTTAAGGGCCCTCAGTTTTTTTAATGGCCCTCAGTTTTAGGGACCTTGGTTTCATTCACATTATGACTAATTCAAGATTAATAAAACACAAATTACAGCAAGAGTATTTATTTGAAGAATTCTCCACTTTAACCCCCCCACGTTAATTCCCCCATGTTACTCCCCCACGTTTCCCCCGGTCACTATTTCATACTGATTGGCCTTGTGGTTTTTTCCCATATCCAGTTGTCCTTTGTAAACCAGCGAGTATTTTTCACTGGAAAAATGTTCGATGCACGGCTTGAACACCTCCGTCACTCTGTTTGGCAGGAATATGACACCATGCTCCAACTCAAGCAAAACGGTCTCCCCGAACGTCGTTTGCACCACCTTGCCAGAGAGAATTTTCATCGGCACACCTTCACCCAATTCCGCCAACGTTACCGTCGGTTTCAGGGACAAGCAACTAAATTTGTTGATGGTTTTCAAGTCCATTTCTTTGCTGCAAGCCATCTTAGCTCAACTCGGCTACTGAACTCCAAACAGCAAACTATGCCTTTTATCAAAGCTAGAAGGGTGGAGGGGGGGATTCTAGGAAATGGAGATCACCAAAATTCCCAGAGCCACTCTGGCGCAATTTGACCTTTGTCCTCCAAGCCCCGCCCCCCCGACCTTAAAGCGATTCTCGGAAACCTTGAACGCGATTCTCGGAAACCACGCCCCCTTCAATTCCCAGAAACCTTGAAAGCGATTCTCGGAAACCGCGCCCCTTGACCTTGAACCGAAATTCCCAGAAATGTGTTTTAACCTTGAACCCACCATCGCGACTTCGCAACAAACAACGACCTTGGCGGCCATTTTGTCCCAGAACCCGCTTTGACTCACTACTCGAGCGAGTATTGCCACGCCCCCAGAGCGGCAACCTACTCGCTGCCTATCGAGCCTGTGCACGTGAAAATCTCTGATAGTGAATCTGTCGGTGGGTATTAGGCATATTTCCTGCAACAGGACAACATCGAATTTTTGTTCTAGGATGAAGCTTTCAAGCTCGGATTTTTTTATGACGAATGTGACAGGCATTCCAGGAAAGTGTCCGAAGATGTTTATTATCTACCGCCATTTAAACGGAGTGGAAGTACGGAGCAAAATAGCGTGGGAATCCACCTCACTTGCGGAGGGATTGTAGGAAGTTTACCAGGACCGAAATTTGGTCCATGGCAGACGGGATGTCGCCAAAGGAGGCGAGGGTTTCTTTCAGGTTTTCTAGAACGGAGGCGGCCTTGTCTGTAGCACTGGGCTTGGGGGGGGTTTGTGGGGTGGCAGCCTTAGCGAAGGAGCGCACCCTAGGAACGGCCTTGCAGCCCCTGTAACTCGCCGGATGCGGCAGGTCACAGTTGGCACACTTGGCCGGGGTGTCCCTAGATTTTTTGCATTCATATGTCCAGTGCGAGGACGCGCACTCAAGACATAGAGGGGTGGCTGTGCACCTGGACTGAGCGTGGCCAAATTTCTGGCACCTATGACATTGAACGATCAGGCTAGGTGACTTTTGAGGCTGGAATTTAACCTGGGTCAGACCAAGTAGACCTTGGTCTTCGAGCAATGAAAGTGATTTCGGAGTCCTAGGTAAGACGATAAGGACGAGAGGCATGGGGCTGCCATCTCGTTTCTTTAGCCGGATAACGCTGTTTAGATCGTAGCCCCTAGAGACTAGGTCGTCATTTATTTCCTGCGCGGAGAAGGCGTAGGAAACTCCACATGCAATCACGTGGAGAGTCTTCTCCTCTGGGGTGGGGAAGGTGTGGAATAATTTGTTATGTTCCAGGACCTTGATAATGGCCCTGAAATCATCAGGAGTGGCCGGCACGATACGGATACCCAGCTGGATATCCGTGGCCCTAGTGTATTTGATTTTGTGGTTGCGGAGGACTTTGGTAAGGGGTACCCACTTACTTTTGTCCCTGAGGACAATGGGGGTTATGGATTTTGGTTTGGGCGTAGAGTTAGGGGCTACTTGAGAGGTGGAGGGGGTAGCAGAATTTTGCTTGCCCTGCTGAGGGGTAGCAGGGGCTTTGAAGAATTGTGCCGTTGACAATGTAGTTATGCCCCCCTTAGAGGTGGTTTGGGATGGCTTCGGAGATTTATCCTGGGGTTTCGGAGGTTGAAAATGCTTCGGGGGTGGTTGTAGAGGTGGGAAGTCCTCACGGGAGCGACGGGCCCTCTTCGCCTTAACCTGACGAAATCCTTAGTCATCGGAAGCCGAGGGGTCCCCGAGCTCCTTCTTGCGTTTACACGCGGCTTCGTCAACCTCCATATCGTTGTTGGGGGTTTGGGTGTATCTTTGGGGGGGCGTTGCCTGGATTCGGCTATTTGGGGGGTCGGGGTAGATTGCCTGGATTCGGCTGATTGGGGTGATGGGGTGGATTGCCTGGAATCGACTAATTGGGGTGGTGGTGTCTGGGGAGGAGCCCTTGCGGCCGCCAGCTCCGCACGGAGAAGGGACAGGTCGGTAGCCATCCCTCTCATGGTCGCGTTGAGGGCTCTAATTTGCTCCCGCAGGAACAAATTATCGGCCTCAAGCCGGCTGATGAGATCCGCTTGGGGTGAAGGTTCGATTGGGGGTAGAACAAGCCTTTATGTGGTCTAGGAGAGCCTCAGGAATTTTGGGTTGGGAGGGTGAAGCGGGGGGGGATCCCCCCATCGAAGGAACCGGTCGACGAATTTTCGTCAGTGGCTTGGAAGGAACGGGACGCCCCTTGGGATGCCTCCGTGCTGGATATTTTGCCCAGAAATGGGCAGTTTGGGGTGAATTAGTGGCGAAAAAAAAGTAAAAGGTCGGACCCACGGGGGTGCCTGTGGGTCGACGAAAACTCTGCGGGGCCCAAGTGGGCCCTAGAGCACGCTTAGAAGAAGTGAAATGTTGGGAAAGATAGAAATACGTGACTGGATCGTAGCTGAGTAGTCTCTCTTCAGTGGAACACGCTGGTAGCTGGCCCGCACACGAAACGCGACGTGAACTCCACGACTGTCGCAGTAAAATTTTTTTGTGTGTTTTTGACTTTATGGGGCTCCCCGATTACGTGGTTAAAATTAATGTGTTGATGACCGATACACCCTGTATATGAGGATCTATATTAAATCTAGTACAGTTTCACTTAAAGGTAAATACTCCATGGCATAGTCATGAACAATTATGCAGTAGGCTCGAGTTCCATCAGGAAATCCATCGCTATTTTCTATGTCCAACTTAACCTCAACTGTGTTTATTTTTATATGTAGATTCATTCCGGCGAGAAAAGTCAATGACAAACAGGGTTGCATTATTTTTGTAATCTGCATAGCTAAGTAGCGGGTGACTCTCCATTGCATTCATATAACTCGGCTAATAATAATAATAATAATAATAATAATAATTCCGTTCCGGTTTCCGTCAGGAAATTCATGGGGAATGCAGGATCGTCCAACAACATCAATGTCACCTAAGGCCCGATAACATGGCAAGGGTCTCGTCCGAGCCAGATCCTTTTGGTATCCGGGATGCCCGGGATCTGAGTGAATGTTCCCCGTAGAGGGAGTGCGAATGCCTTTTGGCTAAGTCGAGATAATAATAATAATAAAATAATAGGATAATTGTCATAGGGCCGCTGCCTGGGTATCGCCAGGGCATGTCTGGAGCCGGCGCTGGGCATGACAGTGAGCGGGACGTCGGTGACAGGGCGCTGATGAGGCGGGCCCCTGTTGCACAAACAGCTACAGCCCAGCAACACGAACATCTACAACATGGGAGCCAAACGAGAACTAGGGTTCCACCCACCGAAGGTGCTGCGCGGGAACTTCAGCCAGCGTTCACTCAGGCGGGATTACAACGACGACGCATGAAATGGACTGGGTCCATGAATGAATCGATAATGCGTATTTTTTACAGGGTGACAAACTTAGGACAAGAGATGATCGGCTACCGACAACAACTGCATGCCGAGTTCTGCAGGGAGTTTCCACACATGCAAGTGTCTGAACAAAGAGTGTCAGATCAGTATCGAACTATTCTAAGAAATAACCGAATTCCAGAAACGCGACTTAACGCTATAAAACGGGAAGTTGAGCTAGAGATCCATGGCGAACACATAGACATAGACAACAACAACGGGGAAATTCAAGTGCCTGGACCACAACAAGAAGCCGGAACGGCAGAGCGAACAACTGAGAATCGGGAAATTCAAGTGCCTGGACCACAACAAGAAGCCGAGACGGCGAGACGAACAACTGAGAATCGGGAATCAGTTAACGAAGAACACTTTGAAAGCCTGGACACACAGCTGAGAAGGGCGGTATTGCGATACGAAGGCACAGACCCACTGAGCAGACCACCGCTACCAAGATTGAATTCTTCCAGGAAGCTTGCAATCATGCTCGATATTATGAACACCAGAATTTTACCCAACTATGTTTCAGTAACACCCACATTAGAACATATGCACATGTTAATCTACTGTGCCGCAACGGTCATCATCACTGCAATGGGAGCCAAGATCCGGACGGCTCAAGAGTTAAATGAACGCATGAACAAATAACTACCTTAATTAATGAAGTCTTGCTCGATCCTCTGAAAATGCCATTGTTTCTTACACAGGGTGCCACCTACTTGTTACCAAAAGACCAGCGGAATACGGATAACCCTGCCAAGTACCGCCCAATAACCTGCTTGCCTACGCTGTACAAGATAATCACTTCTTGCCTTACGCAGCGAATATATGCTCACTGCGAGCGGAACAACATCATGGCAATGCAGCAGAAGGGCTGCGCGGAGGGCGCAATGGGATGCAAAGAGCAACTCATCATAGACCCTGTCATCTGCAACCAGGCTCATTCCAAGCAACGAAACCTCTACATGGCTTATGTGGACTAAAAAAAGCATTTGATTCCGTACCTCACGACTGGCTAACAGGTATCTTAAAGCTGTATAAAATAGATCATCATACAGTTTCCTTTTTAGAACACGCTATGACAACCTGTCGTACTAAGATACAACTCAGAACCGCAAGCAGCAACATCGAGACCGACACAATCAACATCCGAAGAGGGATTTTCCAAGGAGATTCACTCAGTCCACTGTGGTTCTGCATGGCGATGAACCCTCTATCACATCGGTTGAACTCTACAAAATACGGCTTCGCTATCAAAAGCAACCACGCAGAAGCGATCAAGTTGAATCACCTATTATATATGGATGATTTAAAACTGATGGCCGCAACCAAAAACCAACTAACGCAAATGCTTAAAATTGTAGAGGAGTTCTCCAGGGACATCGGAATGCAGTTTGGATTGGACAAGTGCCGCACCCCTAACATCGTCCGGGGAAGGCTCGAACAGGGCGCACACGAGATGCAGGACGGCCAGGAGATCGAAGCAATGAGCATGGGAGATACATACAAGTATCTCGGGATGAAACAAGCTCAAAGGATAGACCATCGAACAATGAAGATCGATTTAAGGAATGAATTCATCAAGAGAGTAAGACAAGTAGTGCGAACTGCTCTGAGAACAGCAACTACAAGATGTACTGGGATCGTACAGTTCTGAGAGATCAACGAGTTGCCCATAACAGACCGGACCTTTATAATAGTTGATAAAATTTCTAGGAAGACAACTCTGATTGATGTGGCCATCCCGAACAACAACAACCTGCGTGTGAAGCAAGTCGAGAAGATCGCGAAGTACAGAGACTTAGAAGAACGAATTAGAAGGCAATGGGAAATGGAAAACGTCAAGACGATTCCAATTATCGTGTCAACAACTGGTGTTATGCCAAAAAGTTTGCTGAGAAACATAAAAGAGCTGGGTCTAACTGATAGTCTTTACAGGTCCATGCAGAAAGCGGTACTACTTGCGACAGCCCGAACCGTCAGGAAATTCATGGGGAATGCAGGAACGTCCGACAACATCAATGTCACCTAAGGCCCGATAACATGGCAAGGGTCTCGTCCGAGCCAGATCCTTATGGTATCCGGGATACCCGGGATCTGAGTGAATGTTCCCCGTAGAGGGAGTGCGAATGCCTTTTGGCTAAGTCGATAATAATAATAATAATAATAATAATAATAAGCACATAACAGGAGGATGTCAGATGTTTGCATCAATGGAATATAAGGAACGACACGATTCGGTTGCCAAGATCTTGCACCAGGAACTGGCGGAAAAGCTGCTGCTTGTGCAGGCAGAGAGGGTCCCATATTACAACTACACACCTGAGCCTGTTCTTGAGAACAGAAACTACAAGATGTACTGGGATCGTACAGTTCTGACTGATCAACGAGTTGCCCATAACAGACCGGACCTTATAATAGTTGATAAAATTTCTAGGAAGACAACTCTGATTGATGTGGCCATCCCGAACAACAACAACCTGCGTGTGAAGCAAGTCGAGAAGATCGCGAAGTACAGAGACTTAGAAGAACGAATTAGAAGGCAATGGGAAATGGAGAACGTCCAGACGATTCCAATCATCATGTCAACAACTGGTGTTATACCAAAAAGTTTGCTGAGAAACATCAAGGAGCTGAATCTAACTGATAGTCTTTACAGGTCCATGCAGAAAGCGGTACTACTTGCCCGAACCGTCAGGAAATTCATGGGGAATGCAGGATCGGCCAACAACATCAATGTCACCTAAGGCCCGATAACATGGCAAGGGTCTCGTCCGAGCCAGATCCTTTTGGTATCCGGGATGCCCGGAATCTGAGTGAATGTTCCCCGTAGAGGGAGTGCGAATGCCTTTTGGCTAATTTTTGGCATGCAGAAAGCGGTACTACTTGCGACAGCCCGAACCGTCAGGAAATTCATGGGGAGTGCAGGAACGTCCAACAACATCAATGTCACCTAAGGCCCGATAACATGGCAAGGGTCTCGTCCGAGCCAGATCCTTTTGGTATCCGGGATACCCGGGATCTGAGTGAATATTCCCCGTAGAGGGAGTGCGAATGCCTTTTGGCTAAGTCGAGATAATAATATAATTGCCTACGCGGTACAAGATAATCACATCTTGCCTTACGCAGCGAATATATGCTCACTGCGAGCGGAACAACATCATTGCAATGCAGCAGAAGGGCTGCTCGAAGGGCGCAATGGGATGCAAAGAGCAACTCATCATAGACCCTGTCATCTGCAACCAGGCTCATTCCAAGCAACGAAACCTCCACATGGCTTATGTGGACTACAAAAAAGCATTTGATTCCGTACCTCACGACTGGCTCACAGGTATCTTAAAGCTGTATAAAATAGATCATCATACAGTTTCCTTTTTAGAACACGTTATGACAACCTGGCGCACTAAACACGTATGCGTGCTCTGTACTCAGCTATTCGTTCGGAATAGTGAATTGGACCAACACGGACATCAACAACCTGCAACGAAAAGTTAGGACACTACTGACAAAAGCTCATAAACATCATCCCCGTAGCGCCGTAGAAAGAACAACTCTGCCACGTCAACTAGGAGGAAGAGGATTGGCAGATCTCAGCAAGCAATTGTACCAACAAATATTAAATCTGCGTAATTATTTCTACAGGCAGGCCAACAGCTCCACACTACATAGGGCTATATGCGGAGCAGACGTCTCAACACCGCTACGTCTGACGGAACACGAGCGTCAAAATCACCACCGAACCGACAACGATAAACTAAAGAGGTGGTTAGAGAAGCCGCTTCACGGGAGGCATCCTAATGAGGTTAACCAGGAACATGTCGACAAGTTAGCGTCGTACTATTGGCTGACCTCGGGACGAATGTTCCCCGAGACAGAAGGCTTCTTACTGGCCATACAAGATCAGGTTATACCAACTCGCAACTACCTAAAATTCATTGTAGGAGATGCATCGGTAGTGGATGACAGATGCAGATACGGGTGCCCAACTTCAGAAACAATCCAGCACATAACAGGAGGATGTCAGATGTTCGCATCAACGGAATATAAGGAACGACACGATTCGGTTGCCAAGATCTTGCACCAGGAGCTGGCGGAAAAACTTCTGCTTGTGCAGGCAGAGAGGATCCCATATTACAGCTACACACTGGAGCCTGTTCTTGAGAACAGCAACTACAAGATGTACTGGGATCGTACAGTTCTGACTGATCAACGAGTTGCCCATAACAGACCGGACCTTATAATAGTTGATAAAATTTCTAGGAAGACAACTCTGATTGATGTGGCCATCCCGAACAACAACAACCTGCGTGTGAAGCAAGTCGAGAAGATCGCGAAGTACAGAGACTTAGAAGAACGAATTAGAAGGCAATGGGAAATGGACAACGTTCAGACGATTCCAATCATCGTGTCAACAACTGGTGTCATACCAAAAAGTTTGCTGAGAAACATCAAAGAGCTGGGTCTAACTGATAATCTTTACTGGTCCATGCAGAAAGTGGTACTACTTGCGACAGCCCGAACCGTCAGGAAATTCATGGGGAGTGCAGGAACGTCCAACAACATCAATGTCACCTAAGGCCCGATAACATGGCAAGGGTCTCGTCCGAGCCAGATCCTAGATCCTTATGATATCCGGGATACCCGGGATCTGAGTGAATGTTCCCCAGAGAGGTAGTGCGAATGCCTTTTGGCTAAGTCGATATAATAATAATAATAATAATGCTCATCCTCACAATACTCCAAACTAGGAGTACCCCAGGAGCAAATACATGCTTGGGCGGGGGAGCGGGGCAATTACTATTATTTTGTCTTCGTTGCCATTTGCGGCTAGGGCCGACTTTTTTCCCTATACAACTAGGATAGCATTCGCTCAAGTACTACGGAAAACCCTAGAAAACCGTAGTAATCCCAGTGAGTGTAGGACCACGGATAAAGCTATTTAGGAGCAATACCGTGAACCTACATTTGTCCAGCGCTATGCATGCGCCTGCCTCGAACCAAGGTCGATCGAAGGCAGAAAAACATGCAGTCTAAAAAGTCAGCGCCGGTACGAGCGACGCCACCGCGGCCACATAGTTGTGATAGGTCTCCAAAAAGTCGTTACCAACAAAATTCAATCTCTGACGTTCGAATGGAAAATATTCACCGTTTACAATTAATCTTACAACTGTCGTATTTATGTGATCAAATGACGAAGGATTTCTTTCAGAATTATCATTGCGTTTAGTCTGAAATCCGACGATGACGTACCAAGGAGTTGACAAGGCTGCTGATAATTTTACGGCCCATATTTCTCTTTGGGAGTTTACAGTAAGATTTGGCAATTGATGTAGCTCCCACTTGCGGAAGGCTATTATAATTGGACGATCAATTTTTATACATTTAAGCAGATCCAATCAAATCATATCATTCGGCTGAATATGTTTAACCTTTAATTCAATGTTGGAAATTGTTATTTCTGCAGTTATGGCAGGATCTAGTCTTGCACCGTCTTTGCTTAGTACTAAGGCATTGTCATCATTTCGAGCTCGTATTAGTCTCACTGTTTGTTTACCATAAATTGCCATCTGATAATCGTTGAATATTCCAACCAGATGTTTTAGCGGTATTTTTACATTGTTAACAGCAAAAGATTTATCAACCCCAACCCAGCTAGCTGTTGACATGCATTTTTCGTCATTTCCAGCATAGCAAAGATATACGATCTGATCATGCTCACAATTCTGGGGTTTCTATTTCTTTACCATTTAGTTCATAAGAAATGGAATCGAATAGAAATGCAGCCCCATTGTTGGAATTTGCAATCTCTTTCATCAGTTCTCTTAGTCACTGTACCTTTGACAAAAATCGACGCATCGTACATCAACAACCATGTATCGCCCTGATTAATGGTTATTTCCACAGTATAATTATTCCTTTACAACTTTACAAATCGGCAATAGGTGCGATTCTCTAAACTTGAATAGATTCATCATAGATTGGAGTGCGATGCACATTAAATACTTGAGGTGTTAGGAACATAGTCGAGTGATTTTAATAATTGTTGATTTTCCAACGAGAGCCGATCTGCACCCTTCGATGAAATATTTGCTAGTGAATTTTTGAAGCATTGTGATTGCCTTTTATACGGTTGGTATCTGTCACCAAAAACCAAAACCATTTTTTAACGAGTTATCTATATAGCAAAAATTTCATACACTTTTCAACTCCGACCGCACAATTATTTCCTCTCCTCTAAAATTTACAGGTTGAAAGTTCTGATCAAGAATAGTTACAGTCAAATTATTAATCTCACGCTTTGCAACTGGCATGTACATACACTAAATTTTTTGGAGACTCGTCTATTGCATAACCAGGATCACTGCCTTACTGTAAACTCGTAAATCGTATGAGTTGGTTGATTTTTATAGTCTGCTCCAGATGTTACGATACAATCTATATACACGTATGTATAATTCTGACCTTCACGATGTTTACAGATATATCAAAAGTATATGCAATTGTCCAGGCTCTAATAGACTAGGAGAAAATCCTAACATATGAGCAATAGAGTAAATAATAATAATAGAAAATCGACTGAAATTGGATTTTTCTGATCAGATTCCTCTTTTATTAAAGCTCCAACTATGTATTTTTTTTGAGCCTCAATTTCGTACGAGCCTGTGGGAATTACTAAACATTTGCGATATCCATCAGCGTTTATATAATAAAATTTCTTGACACCAACATCTAAGTATATTGGGTATGGTGTTATATGTGTGAAATTCTATCAGTGCCAAACCATACTCAAAATTTGATTATAAATGTATAGGAATATTAAAGTCAATAGACAATCTGGAAGTAAATCCGTGTAGTGTGAACAACAGCGACATGGATGAATTCTCTCATTAGATTAATGCTAGGTTTATTCAATCACTCTCTTATAGGTAGTACCTGTAAAAAATATCAATGTTTAATTTGACCGAAACTTTGAAATTAAAAAATGTTTCTTGTTTTCAAAAATAGACCTTTGAGTTTCCTGTGCTTTGTTATATTAAATTAAGTATAGGAAACTTTTCTGTCCAGTATAGTTTGTACAATATTTATTTTATTTAACTCATAGTGATAATATTATATGAAATTAGACGCATAAATGTTCAGTTATCTACTTAAAATGGGACTTTAAGAATTTTGTCTAAAATCGTAGTCGATTTACAATTTTTTCTCCCCTCGGTATCCTACATCTACACTACTATCTCATAGTAAGATGTCAATGTTCGGCCCTACGTCACAACTCCCGTCCTTGTCTGACTCGTGAATATACGACCGATATTCATCGTATATTCATAAGTAAGACAAGGACGGGAGTTATCATGTAGGGCCGAGCATTCGCTGAACAAACTATGTACCTACCTATCTTTCGCATCAGAAATCCGAATTTAATGAAATTTGGTAGTTTGAAGTGGGTAATTATAATTGTTTTTAGAAAAAAAAATTAACCACCTTGTATAGCAATAAAATGTATTCAATTTCTTATGTAAATTTTAATTGTAAACAAAAACGTTCTCTTAGCATTTTATGTTCATATGTGTCATGGTTTCATAGCAAATTTGATTTTTTCGCATTATTTCGGAGTATTTCTGAAAAATTAACTTAAAACATAAGTAAGACTCAAAGTAGAAAAAATGTGTTTCTTATACTTTAAATACAGTCCCATTCAAGGTTTTACTTTTCAAGATACAGAGCGTAACATTAATTGTTATCTTCCTTAAATGTTTTAGACCCTGTATCTTCAAAAGTAAAAGGAGGCAGTCCCCAAGCAATCCTGAAAAAATCATCCTGTTTGAATTTTTTTTTGCAAAACCGACATCTTTCTGGTCTATTAATCTTTCATTATTATTCATTTTTTTGACGTCTAGGTACCAAACCTATTACTAAAAGTCTACTTAATCGTTGACTGGCGTATTTAATTTCATGGCATGAACGAAAGAAACTTCGAAGTGGCCATATTATAATGATCAAAAAATATATTATTTAAGTCCAGTGATGGCAATTATTTTTCTATGTTAACGGTGGCCACTGTTGTAGCCCCTCATAGAAATAAGCAAGGGTTATTTCTCTGAGGTGGGCCCGCACAATCATTTGTGTAGTAACCATAATAATAAGGTTATAAAGTTATTCTTCAACAATTACAAAATAACACTCACTGCGTAGCCTCAATGATAAGTATAAAAATACGAGATAAGTGCTTATAAAAATTTTGGCACCCTATAAATTACATGTTTTAAAGGGTCACGGTGGGTCACGTGTAGGTATATTTAACTTTTGCATAAAACTCGTTTTTCTGACAAGAGGCGCATATACAGGGTGTCCCAGAATATGTAGGCATATCTTCTGGATTTATACAGGGGACGATAAAATAACAAGACAAGTTCCTATAAAAAATTTCCCCAGAGGGCCCACCTACGGAGATACAAGCCCCAAAAGGACACCCCTGAAAATCCTTTTTTCTAATTACTTTAAAAATACTTTATGTTATTTAATTATTTTTTAATACGATGGACAATATAGATAAGACTCATTAAAAAGGGCCCATGAAAACAATTTTGGTTTATTTGGTTTGCCAGGGACGGACTAGCTGTAACACAATAATGTAAATTTTTTTACACCCTTTACGATAAAGGCACAAAAATAATATTTTTAGATAGCTTGAACCATAAACTAAAAAAATACATTCTCGCACAAGCATGTGGTTGCTTCTGGGGTACCTACATAGTTTGGAGAATTGCTAGGGTGAGAATTATTATTAATATTATTATATCGATAAAATGAACTGAATTTAATACGATTTTTGTTACATAATTTTGTAAGTTCAACATATATTATGTGCTCACTGCTCCTTCTAATATTATGAATTCCCTAGCTCTACGAACTGAAGATTGTTAAATCGCTACATGTCAAAAAACAACCAGAGCGACAAAAACAAATGCAAATAAAAGTGACATTTATTTAAATAGGCACAGAAATAATGTAAATTTCATGGCTTTAAGTCTCTTTACGAATGTAATAAACACAAAAATAGTTTTTTTTCTCGAAAACAGTTCATTTTATCGATATCAACCAAGAGTGTCTTTTTTTTAGTTTAAAGTTCAAGCTATCTAAAAATATTATTTTTGTGCCTATCGTAAAGGGTGTAAAAAATGACATTGTTATTGTGCTACAGCGCTAGTCCGTCCCTGACAAACTAAATAATAAGCCAAAATTGTTTCCATGGGCCCTTTTTTAGGAGTCTTATCTATTGTCCAACGTATTAAAAAATAATTAAATTACACAAAGTATTTCAAAAGTTATTTAAAAAAAGATTTTCAGAGGCGTCCTTTTATTAGGGGCTTGTTATGTCCGTAGGTGGGCCCTCTATGGGGAAATTTTTTATAGAAACATGTTATTTTAACGACCCCTGGTATAAATCCGAGATTATTGCCCACATTTATGGGACACCGTGTATACCTATAGATAGAAATTTGTTTCGGAGTGGACTCATGATGTATTTTTTCAAAGTCATCGATAACTGTATTTTTCCTTTATTTTTTTCTCCAATATAGGGAGAAGGAAGTTGAACCCCAAACCCCATACATAATTTTCCCCCCTGATGACTACCTTGGCACTTACCTATAGGTACCTACCTACAAAGTGATTCAACAGTTTGACCCATAAAATGGCTTTTTTCGATCTGTATAGCTATAGCAAAGCAGGCATAATTTTAATTTTTTGATCAATACAAATTTTAATCTAAGTAGTTTATACCTATACTCACATTTTGAGAAAATAATTAAGTATTTGAAAATATTTATCACATGCAATGCCCATCATAGGCTTTTTGCGCAAATGCTAATGACGGCCATTGAGATAAACATTTTTATTTTAAATAATTTTTGCCCCAAAATGTGAGTAACTAACTTAGATTAAAATTTGTATTAATCAAAAGTTTAAAATTATGTGCGTTGCTCGCTATAGATCGAAAAAAAGCCATTTTATGGGTCAAAATGTTGAATCACCACGTACCTACGTGCTGTACATTGAGTCTTATTTTAAAAAATCGTGGCTTTATAGCCAATGGCATATAATATAATCACCCAATCGAAATATTATAGAGCCTGTCAGATATCTTCCTGGACTGTTCACAAGCAAACGCGGACACACTATTGGTAAGTATATGATCATTGAGTAAAGGAATATTCTATCTTTTAGGCACTATCAGTGGTATTATTAATGGAAATGGAAAATGAAGAAGACTAATAAATAATATTCTTCGTTTGAGAAAGAGTCAAACAATTTTAAATACCTAGGTATAATACCTAACTATGTAGCTAGATTTTCTGTGCAACAAGCTAGGTAGAACCTACCTACAAATCCTTGTCTGTAAATATTTATAAATAGTACCTATATCTTAATCTTTTAAAATCTTAAACTTTTAATGGAAAAACTTGTATATCTAAGTGTCTCTACTATTAATTAGGTAGGTAGGTATGTTAGATAATTTTAATTCTCTCCCGAATACTAATAGAATATATAGAATGATTTTGAGAAGCAACTGCAAACTATTTTGACTCAGTGGATAAGATGAAATTTAAAATTTTGCGCCACGTCCAACTTTCTCTCTAGGCGATTCGCAATTGGTCCAACCGAATTTACCGATAGAGGTCCGCCATGGACTACAAGTATGTTTGTAAACTGGGTTTTTCAACAAATTTATCAAAATATTAAAGTCTGATGGCGAAAACTCTGTGATTTTGAAGGAATGTGTGTAAATAGTAACTATCTATTGATATTTTAAATGTAAATTGTGGTGCGGTCCGTGTAATTATGAAATTTGGTCACAGTCTGATGACAAGTTGGGGTTATGTTAACCCTTGCGGCCTTAAAGCAAACGTATGATGGTAAATGAGGAAAATAGAAAAGTGAACTTTTTTGGAGAATTCCTTATATATTTTTTAATTCCAGCACAGTGTGAGTGTTTCAGATATCGCCCAAAGTAATTTTGAAGCATCCCAATATCATGTAACTGAGATCCTTTTAATAATTTTTATTTTAATCAATTATTACTTTTGTACCTACACCTTGTCACAATATTTTTGAGTGTTTTTATTGTTATTATTAGAATGTTCCATTCAGTGTTTTTAATATTAAAATGTAATTTATCCTTAGTTCTTTACTGTTGACAATTAGACAGTGCTTTGATTTTGTAGGTGGCACCAACAAAATATTAAGGAACATATTACTGAAAAAATGGATGAAACTAATAAATGTTTTCATTGAGTGTTTTTAACCATGCAAAGTTTGGAAGGGGCATCTGAAGAGGGTGAAGTAAGTACCTACCTTTGCCACAGCTACCGTATTCTAATTTGAATGTGATTCTCGTGCTCCCATTTTTCGCATTGACTTCAGTTTCAATGATCTACTTTACATTTTCCACATTTTTTATCGAGAATTATTACTTTCAGTGAAGCATATTAGGTAGTACTGATTGATAATTTACAGTTATTCATGCACCAGAATCATATGACTGATATTTTATGTGAAAATGTTTACGATATAAAGTATATTCCCAGTGGGGCTTATTTTGCATAATATGTTTCAATAATTTAAGAGTACCTACTGCCACAATGAACCACATGTGTGAGGGAAAGGGCAACCAATTATTGAGTCGTCAATTACTTTTATTTTACCTTCAATTCAATGGCATTTGCAGTTAGGACCCACTTTTCCCTTAACTGAAAAAGTACCTAGATTAAAGATATTTTATATTTACACATAAGGAACTATGCATTGGGAGGGGCTTGGGAAGAAAATTCAATATCCACCCCAGAGCTCCGAGCTAGTTCAGCTAGATAAAAATTCTGATTCTGATGTAGATGTCTGAAATTTGAACCACAGTTTTTTTTCTCTAAAGCCGCTAGGTAACCAAACAAAATAACTCCCTACGCTAATGAATTCTACAAAAAATACATTTACAAACAAAAAAGTTAGCAGTGGCTATTTATAAGTCTGATATATATAAAAGTTGGTATACGTCCTGTGCTCTCATTGGAAAGTTGAATCACGTGACTTCTTTGGAAGTACATTTAACTCCATACATGTCCGAAGTAAACTTATTTGAAGTTAGCTATGTTGGAAGTGCATATTTCTCAAGCATCGTTGCAGTAAGGAGCGTATGCCCTCCTTTTTTGGCGATAGGGGCTGCTGTATGAAAAAAGAAGGGGCATTCGCACCATATTGTGGCAGTCGGCATTGATGGGTGCTGCCGTACGTGCAAAGAAATCACGTGACTCAACTTGCCAATGAGAGCGCAAGACATATACCCACTTTCATATACGTCAGATGTATAAATAGCCACTTTGATAAAGTTATGGTACTTTTAAGAAACGAAGTGGCTATTTATATGTCCGACGTATATAAAAGTCGCTATACGTCTTGCGTTCTCATTGGTGGAGTCACATGACACAACCTTATTTCTACCGTCCGATGGATGATGAATCTTGTTTACTAAGTCGATTGGATGATGTCCGAGATTATTCAGACCTATCTTGTCTCATATTTTATATTGCGTGTGCCCTCCTTTTTCGGCGATGGGCGCTGCGGTATGAAAAATGAAGTGGTAATTATTTCCAATGGTGTAACCGTCAACCCACCCCCGATTTACTTGAAATTTTGGCTACCTGCCGCGGCGCCGCGCCGAATGTGTTACAACGCCGAACGTCGGGCAAAATTAGGGGGTACCTAGCCAAAATTTCAAGAAAATCGGTGGGTGGGTGGTGGGTTACACTATTGGAAATGATTGCCACTTCTTTTTTCGTAAGGCAGCGAGTATCGCTGCCAACTGCCACAATATGGCGTGATTGCCCCCTTCTTTTTTCATACGGCAGCGCCTATCCCCAAAAAGGAGGGCATACGCTCCTTATTGCAGAGATGCTTGAGAAAAATGCTCTTCCGACGTATCTAAATAAGTTTACTTCGGAGGTGTACGGAGTTAAATGTACGTCTAAAGAAGTCACGTGACTCAACTCGCCAATGAGAGCGCAAGACATATACCAACTTTTATATACGTCGGACGTATAAATAGCCACTGCCTTTAAGAAACTTAAACAAAACAAAAACGCCCTGTATCTCCAAAACGAATCGAGACAATAGGTTTGCGGTTTGCGGCAATACACTACTCTCGAAAAATGGAGCATTGGACATCTTAGCTATTTTTTGTCTCTTGGGGAAATAGGAGATACCCCCCACCAAAAAAAAACACCCAAGTTGGGACACCCTGTACATCTGAGCAATTACCAGATTACAGCATGATTGTGAATATTTGTATTTAGTATATTTAACAAATATAATAATGATAATCACGCTGTAAAGTTTACAACACGAGCTGTGGACGAGTGTCATAAATCATCTGAATAAATAACAGACACTGTTTGCGAGTAGAATACCATACTTTGTCTAAGACTGTCAAATGATTTCAGCTATAATTACTACACCTCTTTATTTTTATATTAAAATAAAAGGCTGAAGCGCTTCGACTTGACTTTTCATAGCACGCACTGTTTTTTTGTTGTAAGTTTAAAGTCGTGCCGCAAGTTGAAGGTATTTGAGTCTAAATTAAAACTTGATTTGATAAATCAGTGGGATCAGCAAATAATTATTTCATTATTCACTAGTGAATAATAGACATTATTATTATTAAGGAAACACGTGTATATTGAACTTTTTTTATACAATAGTCATGAACAAATATCTTTATTCACAATTATGGTGTACTAGTACGAGAGCCGGCTGCATGATTTCAACTCTCATAAGCTTATAGAATAAGATATTGTGTAAAATGTAGAGAGTATATTTCTTTACTTGAAGCGAGTAGGTTGCCTCAATTTATATGGGCCCCGAAAATCCTCCGCTGTTAAATATGGCGCGAAAGACGGGGGCAAGTCTGGACCTCGGAGACGCGAGTTGTGTGTGAAGTCCCGCTCTACAGCCAGTTCCATGTACCGCTTGATGCACAGGAAAAAATTTTTTCAAACGCGTTTTTCTTGAGATCTGACGGTACAGTGAGATAGCCGGAGAACAGGTCAACATATTTATTTAAAGAAACTTTTTAGGTAAATTAATTCTCGTTTTCGAGTTATTAAGGATGTTCGGCGAAAAAAACCACCAACACAGGTGGGACGCATCTTTTTTATGTGATTGGCCGGCATTTCCCGCCACCTAAAAGCCAAAGTTCGTAAACTGTCAGAAATTGCCCATTTTCGCCGAGCTACAGCTAAGTTATTTCGGCTCGGGGCTCTGGGGTCGGAATTTTTAAAGCTTCCCTCAAGTCTTCAGATGAGGTGCAGATGTTTCCGGTGCCCCCGAAAAATTAAAAAATGAGAAAAAACATGCAAATTATAAGAGTGGTTCCTCAGGATTTCCCGTCAATTTCGCTAATTCTCCAGTCGTCCCGTTTCTCGAAACTTGGAAATGACAAGTCGGGAAATTTGGTTAAATATCGGATTTTCAAGGTCTCTTTTGGTACTGGAGGAAAGTACAAGACCCAATTAAGAAATTTACCATCTTCGATTTTTAAAACGGCACTTTTCGAATTTGTCAAAAGACTTTTGTAGTAAATATGTTCGTGGGACGGGTTGTACCTATTAAAAAATTAAAAATTATCCACAACTTCTTTAAATAACAATGATCGGGCCCATATTATCTTAGGCAACTTACTCGCTTCAAGTAAAGAAATATACTCTCTACATTTTACATAACATCTTATTCTATAATCTTATGAGAGTTGAAATCATGCGGCCGGCTCTTGGACTATACATTGCTGGCTTCAAAAAAGTTGTGAAGTAGGTATTTTTTTTAGCAGAGATCAGAAAACTCAGATAACTAGATGGAAAAGAGCCGTTTTCAGGCTTGCTTTCTCTTCAATAGATAGCGCGAATATACTATAACCCTTTTTTGTTAAAAATGCGTTAACTTTTTCAACCACTTCTCTAATTTTGAGAGGAGTAAGTATAATAAATCTATATAAATTCATTTTCATCAAACTCGGAAATATTAAATGAGCTGTCAAAGTCCGAGTTATTTGGCGAGACGACTATACACGAACATCAATACAATATCACTTTTTTATTTCTCAGCCTACTGCTGAGCAGGAGTGCTATTTTCTTAACATTGGGATTATAATTAATAAAATCGTTAATAAATTAGCAAAAGGTATTATCAGATTATTAGGCATACCACCATTTAAGAAGAGAATTTAACAACTGCAAATAATTTAATTATTCAGTATTTAGGTGTAATGTGACAACCAGACTTATTAAATAAATTATCTACAAAAATTACAAAAATTTTGCCTTTTCAAAAATGTGATTTAAAAAATAAAAAAGTAGCCATAACCGGGATTTGAATCTGGGGCCTTTCATAACCAAAGCGAGAAGCATGCCACTAGAACATTGTGTTTCCATATAAAATTTACGTAACTAGCCACATTTAAATTTAATTACCATACTTAAAAGTTTTAAGTCTATTTAACGATCAATGTGTTAACTGAAATTGTATCTTCTAGTCATATATTAATTCTGGTAATGTGAACAAGTTAGGTATAAAGTTATCAGTTCTAGTTATCACAAAAAGTGTTGTAAATTATTTTATTTTTTCAAAAGCACCTGCGGTCTCATTTTCTGAATGTCAAAATGAAAGCGTGCATACTCCTGCCAATTTCAAATTCATTTGAAGTTCTGTCAAAACAAGACTAATATAAATAATTACTTCTATGAATATTTTTGCAAAATCTATATTATTTTGAGTAAAATAGTGTACATTCTTCGGTGAAAGTTTGATTACAGCATCGCGAAATCTCTGACCATCGCGCTGACCTTGGCGCTACGTACCTTGGTGGATCTAACGTATCCCTTGGCTATAATGAAAGATTTTTGACCTTGGTATGTAATGTACTATTGCTTGTATGTTTAAAAGATGCAGTCAATGTGTCTTAAATTCTTATACAACCTCTAGTAGTGGAACATTGTCTCTAAATAGTTTTATTATACATTTATTCATAACTACATTAATTTTAACAGTGGGTAGGGAAAAATACCCTGAACACGAAATCACAATTACAATTAAATTCCAACTTTTTTTAAAGCCGAATTAATTTTTTTCTAAATCTCATTTTTACCTATTTGGACCTCTATTTACGGCTGCCACTGACTTATTTTCAGGGCGCATGAGGCATCGGATGACGCTTGCCGTCATGCGCGTCAGCATTGTTGCCAGATGTACGCAACTATTTGTATTGAATCATGCAGAGAAGCATTTAAAAATTTTAAGATATTAACTCTTGCTGGAGTGTACATATATGAGCTGTGCATCTTTGTTTATAAGAACAGGGCTGCATTTTTGAGCTGTAAAAGTCCACATTCTTATCCTACAAGGGACAGGGAAGCATTAGTTCCTTCGCAGCATAGAACAACAATGTTTCAGAAGAGCTTTCAATACATGGGGTGTAAATTGTTTAATAAACTTGATATTACACTTCGAAATGCTGCCAATCTTAAAGTGTTTAAAAGGGGCCTAAAGAAAATGTTAATCGAGCAGGTCTATTATTCTGTCAATGAGTTTTTATTGTAATGTGTGTCTTGTAGATATACTTGTCTTTGTCTTGACCTTTTCTTGGTTACTGTACTGTATTTGCATTTTAACTTAAGAAATAAAGTATTATTATTATTATTATTATTATTATTGTAGGCGAATGTTCTGCCAAATGCTTGCGGAAATTATGGACAAATGTTAACGCCTACCTCTTGTAACGGTTAGTTTTGGCCTGAAACAACTGCCAACGAGAAAAATTAATGAAACGACTGCTTACGTGATCTTTTGATTTTTGGATGCTTTATTAAGTACTCAACTAGGGGGCTTACATGATTTCGTGAACCTCGAAACCACTGAGGACGATATTTTTCTCGATAGAACGAACTTCACTCACTTTCACTTGGGGCACTAATTTTTCCGCTCACGAGTTCACTGATAATCCTTTTTATTGCACCAACACGTTCCTAGAGTAAGTAGTTGTGTTTCGCTTCCTCAGAAATAAGAACGTCAACATTAGCCAACCTCTCTGGGATATAGTTGCTTAAAATTACCTTACTTTCCGCTTAAGTGGTTACCATCACCAACGACACACTTCTCATTCTTTTATTTCTCGTTATGTTTGCTTTTCATCGTTATTAGGGCTCCATATTTGCAATAGAATCATCTCCGTGGGGGTGGTTCTCCCCTGTGACATTGGTTCAGTCGTAAGTACTCGAATCTTTCTAATTTTCTCCTTTCGATCTTTATAGCTTTTTCGCACATAATATTGGGTACGCATTATAAATAGTTTGCAAATATGTTTGGGCTTCTTGGGTCTTTTCATGATGTTATTTGTTTCCCGTATTTCACAGAGCACATCATTCTCCATACTTTTGTTTGGATATTTTTGAAGGTTATGTCGCATTCATTGACACTAGTACCTTCGGAAGAAGCATTCCTGTAATGAAACGTGGTGAAGTTTTGCACGAGGGCCGTCTTAGTTTCGCTACCTGCCGACAGGTGGCGCGCTGGGCGTGGATTTCTTCTTCTATCTCCTAAATAGTTCCGCGGTAGCTTGACTGACATTCTGCTGGCATTCTTCATAAAGGATCATTACGTCTATCATTTCCGCATTTGTCTAGAGAACCATTTTGGTAAAAAAGCAAAAATGTTGCACAAAGAGTACCGCATAAACAGAATGTAGACAACTCTGGTTTCTGTAGTACGTACGTGCTGCCGTCTGTTAGAAAGGTTCGCTAGTTACCGTGTCAGAAAGCGCACTGTAGACTTTTGGTTTTGAACACAGAGAGGAGTGAGAGAGCTCTACCACAGATTCGGCGACGTTAATAATCATAATAATAATAATAATAATTCTCACCCTCACAATACTCCAAACTAGGAGTACCCCAGAAGCAACCACATGCTTGTGCGGGGGACGGGGGCAATCACTATTATTTTGTCTTCGTTGCCATTTGCGGCAAAGGCCGACTTTTTTCCAGATAGAACTAGGATAGCATTCGCTCAAGTACTACAGAAAACCCTAGAAAACCGTAGTAATCCCAGTGAGTGTAGGGCAATTAGTAAATCACACGTATAAAGCTATTTAGGAGCAATACCGTGAACCCACATTTGTCCAGCGCTCTTGGCCATAGCGGTGTTTTTCTTTAAAGACATGTTCATGCCCCTGCCTCGAACCAAGGTCGATCGAAGGCAGAAAAGCATGCAGTCTAAAAAGTCAGCGCCGGTACGAGCGACGCCACCGCGGCCCCGATAATAATAATAACAATGACGAGATGGCACAACGGAGACACCTAGAATAGAAACTAGGTAATCTGATAGAAACCGGCAGCAGATCCTTGACAAGTTTGACGTATAACGTATAAATAATAGCAGTGACTATTATAGTCACTGGTAATAGTTGTGTCTTCAAAATCTATCGAATTTCGGAAACAGTTTCAGTATTTTCCAGCCTCTGTTTGTAGACACTGAGTGTGTTTTGTGCGTGTGATTATGAAGGCCTCTTGTATTGTTATAGCGCGTGCGGTGAAAAGTGTAGTGAAAAGGGTCTCTCGAGTTAGATACTGAACATGCCAAGTCCAAGGTGTGCTAACACCCTGTTATTGTTCTGTCAACTAGGTAAATTCATAAACTGAATATTTTTTCGTATTTAAATTATCAATAAATAATGGCAACGTCACGGCCAGTGCCATGTGCTGCAGCTAACGTCGTAGTCACATGCGTTCAGGTGCGCCTCGTTATGTGGTATTTGGGACAAATTGCCCCATTATTTAAACATGCAGTAAATTTTTTTTTTTTGGGTTTTCGGCATATATGTACCTCCCTGATGACGTGGTTAAAATTAATGTATTTATGAATAAATCTGTCTTTAAGTGACAGTTCATTCATTTATTGGTCATTTATTTGGAATGCAATTGTTTGTTTTCTGTTTCCACACCACACTAGTCAAAATAATCACCAAAATTAGAAATAAAGCATGGAATCAATACAAAATAAGTGTAATGCTAAAAGCGTGAATTTTAATGCAGAAAATCGATACTTACATGGGCTAAAATAGTTATTTATGTACCAAGGCAGTGAATTTCAACTTTTTATAATGAATGTGGAATTTAGTTGCCGAGGCCTATGGGGCCAAGGCAAATAAACCACGAGTTATAAAAGGGAACTTCAGTGCCGAAGGACACATATTTTTTAAACCAGGAAAAAAAAGTTCAGTTGTCCTTGGCGATATGTGAGAACCAAACTATCAGAGTAGAAGATCAGCCTCCGGCCCCTCACCCTGAGCCTAAGCGATTCCTCTGCCCCCATCATGATGGCGAACACCTCCCCCTGGAACACAGTGGTGTGCTCCCCGAGGCGGGTGGTCAACCTCTTGGCCAGTTCTTCACAGGAGGCACCGGCCCCCGTTACATCCCCCATTTTGGATCCATCCGTATACCAGATGTCCGATATGGGTATTGCCATTACCCACAACCCACCCCGCTCTGTCCGGAAAGACAAAGTGAAGCCGGCCGTGGAAGCCGATGGAGAGCGTCTGCACATCCCTTCTCATTTCCAGGATGGGCCTCGCCTCCCTCAGCTCCGACCACAGATGTCGGTGTCCTAAGGGCCCTAGTGATGCAGAGGCAGGCAAGTCGCTGTAACTTGTCCAGCGCTGTCCTTGGTCTAGACCTGCGAGTGCCGGTCCACCTGACGACGGCCCCATGGGTAATCATGGGAACAATCATTGCCCTGTAAATCCAGAGCATAATCCTAGAGTTCAATCCCCACGAGGTGCCGATGCCTCTTGGTCCTCGTGAAGATATGTTCCTCAAAGGTCAATCTAGAGTCCAGGCAGACTTTTAGATAATTGACCTTCTTTCTCTTCTCAAGGCTAACCCCCTGCAACTCTATACGAGGAATGGGGTCCACCTTTCTCTTCTTGGTGAATAACACCAACTCAACCTTATTTGGGTTGACACTTAATCTGTTCGTGTTGCACCAGCGGGTAAACCTCTCCAGAGCTCCATTTAGGAGATCCTCCAGAAGCCCCACCTTGGTGCCCTGAACTAGCACAGCCCGGCCTCGACCTCCATGCCTGCGAGCATGGATCGGGTCCACCTTACCAAGGCTTCCCTAACCCCCACGCCCTCCACAGCCCTGCAGATTGATTCCACTGCTGCGTTGTCAAAGGCCCCTTCTAGGTCTAAAAGACCCCCACCGACATCAGTCCACCCTCCGTCAAGCCTTGCGGTGAGATGATGCAGGGCCGAATCCACGGACCGGCCCGTCAGGTACGCATGCTGAGTAGGACACAGAGGCGCATTAAGAGTAAGTTGCTCTTTGAGATATCTCTCCAGTGTCTTCATCAAGAAGCTGGTGAGGCTGATGGGTCTGTAGGGCTTGGCGTCAGTGTAATCACTGCACCCTGGCTTGGGGATAACGATCACCCTGATCGGCATTCACCGCTGGGGGATGTGTCCTTTGGCGATGGACGCTCGGAATATGCCTACTAGTGGTCTGGTGAGTTCCCCTCCCATCTCTCTGGAGAAGAGCTGGGAAGACCCCATCCAGTCCGGCCGACTTGTAAGCTGAGAAGGACTCGATGGCTCATTTGACCCTTTCCTCGTTGACCACCCGCGGGGCCATGGTCAGTGATAGTGATGGACGAGCCACAGGCCTCGTCCTTCTTCTGCCCCAGTGTGGAGCCCGGGAAGTGTGGGCATGTGGGGACGAGGTATACACTCCCTCCCCAGTGTGAATGCTGCCCAATTTTGCTAGAGGCTCTGTCGAGAGCACCCTGCGTAGACTAGATGATGCGGGCGTGCAATTGACGCTCTTGCAGTAGGCCCGCCAGGCACTTCTCTGTGAGTTCCTTAGCTCATGCTTATAGACCTGTAGTTCTCCCAGTGGACTCCAAGGCAGGATCGTTTGGCCCTGTTCAAGAGCCTTCTGACCTGCCTCCTGAGGCATTCCAGGTTTGCATTCTACCATGGTGTCTTGCCTTCCCCTGTCCTTCTTTTCAGGGGACAGTTGGCCTCATATGATCGAACAATGATGGAGCCCAGCCGCTCAGCGGCATCCCGCCAGCCGCCCCTCTAATTCCCCCCAGTTGGTTGTTCTTAGATTTCTGTACTCTAGGTCACCCTGAGGGGGTTCCCTGAGAATAAAAGAAATGTATCTATGGTCCGACAAAGAGTCGTCCATTGACACGTACCAGTTTCCTACCTCCCCGAGAAGCATCCGCGTACATAGCGTAAGGTCTATAACGGAGCGCCTCCCCGTGTGAAGAACGTAAATTCAGATCTACGGTTAGCAGTGTGTAAGCCCGCCACTGCCATGAATTCTGTCAGTTGCTCCCCCCCCTGCGGTTGCAATCCGCGCTATCCCACAGAAAGTGATGGGCATTGCCATCGCATCCTACAAGGAGAGGGAGGCTTTTTTCCTTGCAGAAGGAGCACAATGCCCTGTGTCCTTGTCATCGTCATTGTTTTTGTTTTTGGTTTCGCTCTTTTCTTAGTTGGTCCCACGAGTAGTGCGGAAATAAAGGTCGACGCCCGCAGAGCCGCCTACAGACGCTAGGCCTACTTACACCTGGGATTCGGCCTGGTGTCCCAGGGACACTGAGGATTACGGATTCTTTTTTCAAGGTTTACTCCTTGAGATCCATCGTGTTCTGTTTACATCAGAGGAATCTCGAGATGGGTGCGACATTTCGTCGCGCACGATTATCTTAGGGGTTACCTCATCTAGGGCTATTAACCCATCACTCAGGCATATGGGGCCCGATATCGAGTCCCACACACGCTAAGCGACAGATATGTATTCACCCCTCTCCTCCCTTTTCAGTCCATTGCGGAATTGTTACCTATAACAATGCAATCTTTAAGTATACATATTTTGGTTAGTTTGAATATCAATAATAGACTGTAAGAGAGGTGCCAGAGGACTCGACTTAGGTACAGCCAACGATATATAGGTATAGATACATTACCAAAGGCAACTTCTTTTGTTTCATGATATTGAAAAGATGTTATTGTTGATACATTCAAGTTTTCCACTTTTTTTATACGATTTAGGTTATTTTGAAAATATAAGTATCTCAAAGCATATATACAATATACAAGTCTATCAAAAAACTATTTTTATTATGCATTACAAAATAAGAAAGGCTGAATTTAAGAAATGCCAATGTAAACAAATTACCTCGTCTTCTTCCCCCGACCCGCTAATGTAGAAGCAAAATAAAACCAATACTTCGCAAACAATGACCTTTCACGGACATATCTACCTAATATTATCAAAAAATATCACATAAGGCAACTGGTGGAAATTTTCTCGTTGTTAACTGTGGAACCATAATGATTTAAGTATGCTGTAACTATAAGAAGTACTCTTTGTCTTTTACAGAAAAGATAAACAGAAACTCAGAACTCCTTGAATGAAATCGAAGTAAAAATAGGTATAAGTTAGTAGGTGCCTCTAAATTTTTTGCCACATTCTATAAATTATCATGTTCTCTCAAAGGGCCGCATTATGTCTATAAAATATAGTCTACCTATAGAAATTTATCTCCTTGTGGGCTCATAAATAAGATTATCGACTTTTAAAAGTAGGTATTAAAAGTAGGTGTTTGTTTATTAAAATGCTTCCCAGGCGAAATTTTATGGACACATCTATTGGTTAAAAATAATAAAAACAAAAAATTTAATGATTTTTTTAAATCTCTGCAACATATGGAAATTTCGGAACTTTTTCTATTGCATATTATTAGGCTCCCAAAGGCACAACTTTACCCCCCATTTAATTGGCCTCTTATCTCTTATCGCTTCTGGGTTCCCCATCCTTAGTCATGAAATTAGGGCAGTCTGTATGTGTACATAAATCATAGTAGTTAGAATTACTGGTAATATTATTACAATGTTAACGTTTTTCAGTGTGAATATAAGAAGGCCAAACTGAGCTATACCTGCCTGCCTTTCCCGACATGCTCCCAGGACAGCGGCCCGCTATCAGCCTATACAGAGGCCGGTCCGTCAGTCTGCACCGACGCGGATGACAGGATCGATGATCAGCTGCCGACGTTTGACATTTTCAAGAAGCTCGAGGAATTGAGTGAGGCTTTGCCAGAGTTAAACTTTGAGTCCGAGGGACAGTTCATTTCGGTATGTCTTACGACAAAATGTTTTATATTTGAAACACTGTAAACTCGTGAGCAAAATATTTTTCAATGGCTCGCCTTTTTGTGGCCAAAGTAACAACTTCATATAAAGCTTTTTTGTGGTGCTGTACCAAAGATAAACTTTCACACTCTATCTTATTAAGCGTTTTTGCTCCAGTTTTATCTGTGACGTTTACAACTGGGACACCCTGTATATGTAGGTATTATTATTCTGCTAACAAATTATACAACCAAACTAAAATATTTACTAATAACAATATAAAAGGAAATAGCCATATACCCCAAGTTTTTGCTCTCCAGTTCCAGAGTGATTCGGGGAGGAGGGGGGTTAATTACCCCTTTACCCTCCCCTGGTATAGCTCTTGTCTTTTTCTCCTTAGATATAATATACTATTTAAACTCTCACTTTGGGTACTTGAGAACGGCTTACTTTGGAAAGTTTGCAGACACAGGAATGATATGAGGTTATGGTTGTGACATTATGAATTAGCTTCCTAAGTTCTCTATTAAATTTTTTGGAATAACTGTTTTCCTCTTGTTACAGGGGGTAACTTACAAGTCCCTGATATTAGAAGAACTTGTACAGAGAGAAAGACTGAATACTTTAATTCTAAACTTGTACTCTGGCAACAAGGGCTATTGTTTTGCCTTTCGATCTCTATCCCGTACTGACCCAAAGTATACACTAGGTAAGTTTATTAACACAGTCAATAATATTGCTTACAATGAAATACTTGATTATTATTAAAAGTAGCTTGAAGTTTTAGTTTTTTGCCAGATGAGTAAAAAAATCGCTTTTAATTTTTTCACTTTGATTTGAAAGATTTTGAGGTTTTATTGTTAACCTCATATAAAAACACCTCTGATGTCACTGATTTGAAAATAGGATACACTTGCCAACTTCATCAGTGTATGCAGTATAAAAACTATTTAAAAATAAAACAAAATGTGTAATAAAAAGTAGCTAGGTTTTCTTTGCTTGACAGCAGGCGGTAGGTAGACTTGTATTCGTTTTGGGCTTTCCAAAGGACGAAAATTTAAGAATGATATGATTATGGGCCAATTGCATAGTCAAACTAAAGTACCCTTTAAAATTAAAGGAGCTTTCTAACAATCCAAACATTGTTTAATATTGTTGCAAAAGTTTCTTCACCTAATTTTAAAGTCAAAATATATTTTAGTTGAATGTATTATGAAGTTGACCCTAACTGCCATTTCAATCACAAGAGATATTCTCCTTCACAACATGCAGTTCTCTGTTCGCTTGTTGTTTGTATTTTTATGAAAATTTAACCATTTGCCTGACGGCGCACTTTGCGAAAAATTCTCACAAAAATTCGACTTACAACAAAATGTAGTTCCCTCTATTTGCCCAAATTTACCATATTATTTGTCGAAAATGTACCTATCCACACCAGGAATCGGACTTATTATTACTTATATTATATTATGTGTATATTTTGTTACTTGTTACTGCCTTTTTGTCTGTTAAACAAACGTACCTACTTACTTCGGTACCCAATTATTGAAACAAAAGTCACAAATGTATCTAATTATAATTAAAAAGAGGGTTGAATATTTATTAGAAAAGATAAACTAAGCCAAAGTGCAGACTGCTCTAGACTGCATAGACCCTTTGAACTGTCCCGCTGCGGCTTTGCTACATGTTTGCACAGGGCTTGTAACGATCGAGAAGGTTGTGGAAACCCATGTAAACAAAAGCAACTTACGGTTTGTTTGCCCCTCAGCAGAATGACCTTATGGCCCCTGTCAAGTGACATTAAACTTAAATGGTTTATTCTGTGGCCCTTTCTTTTTCACCAATGAAGATATACAGGGTGTCCCAATAAGGACTCCCGTCGATGATATCTCAGGAACAAAAAGAGATATTTTAATTCTGCAAATGCCGTTCGCCAGGACGTGAAGAGGGCTTCATTTGTAACTGCTAAGAGTTCATTTTGATTTTGGCGAATAGATGGCGATGAGGTGCAAAGAAACTTTTCGATCCTAGGAACGTTGGTATGTAGCGCATATGAAAGACTGGGTAATTTGGAGAAACTTTTGTTCTATGGATGATTTTCCTATTGTTACTAGTTTCTGAGATAACCGCTCTACAATGCCATTTATCAAAAATGAGCTAACTCGCTTAAAATGAACTTTAGAGGAAAAAGTTATTAAAAATATCTTTGCAGTTTACTAGGACGAAGAAAATAGCGGCACCTGTCAAATTATTACACATCCGATTTGCCGGGAGGAACGTAAGTGACCCATTTTTCAGTTCAAAATGAACATACTGTACCTACAATTTTCCCTCAAAATTGGGAAAAAGTATATCTAATACTAATGACAATAACACCATGTAGGTAGGTACATTTAGACAACGACAAATTGGCTGAATTTATTTTTATTACTATGATTAACCATTATTACCAACATTAATAAACTCATTAGACACGAAACAAATTGACAACGATAGAAAATTTCCTGGGCGTTTGAAGTTAAATGCCATATTGAAACAATGGACACAGCCACCTTCGGTTAATAAAAATAAATTCAGCTAAATTGTCGTTGTTTAAATGTATGTACATGCATGGTGTTATTATTATTACATGACACTGGAAATTACCTTTTTTTCAATTTGAGGGTTAAATTATACAGTATGTTCATTTTATACTGAAAAATTGGTCACTTCCGATACTTCTGGTAAAACCGGATGTGTAATAATTTGACACGTGCTGCTACATTCTTCATCCCAGTGAACTACAAAGATATTTTTAATAACTTTTTCCTCTAAAGTTAATTTTAAGCGAGTTCGCTCATTTTTTTCTCAGAAACTAGTAACAATAGGAAAATCGTCCATAGAATAAAAGTTTCTCTAAATAACCCAATCTTCCAGATGCGCTACATTCCAATGTTCCTAGGATCAAAAAGTTTCTTTGCAGAGCAGCGCCATCTATACGCCAATATCAAAATGAACGCTTGGCAGTTGCAAATAAAGCTCCCTTCACGTCCTAGCGAACGGCGTTTGCAGAATGAAAATATCTCTTTTTGTTCCCGAGATATCGGCGACGGGTGTCCTTATTGGGACACCCTGTATAGAGCATAACTCACTTTACTAAAATCTCTCCTTAACTTCGCACTAGATAGAAATGACATTTCTTAATTTGGTAATCTGAGGTTTGGCAGCACTGTTTCGGGCACGTCCAGGGGTGTATTTATAGTGTAGGCAAGTTAGACTTTTTAGAAGAAAAAATTTATAAAGTTTTGAAATTTTGGTGGTGAACTCCCAGTAGGGACCCGAATACAGATCCGAAGAGTTCCCACCCCCGAGGGGAGCTTCATCCCCTTTTGCCCAAAAAACCACCCCCAAACGTGACCTTGACGGTGTTTTTTGCGTTTTGCACGTAAACCGTAACTCTGACGAGAAAAAGTTATAGGACTTTTTAAATTCTTCATTAAATTCTCCACAAAAATGGTCATATAATTTTTTTGCGTATCTCCCCCCAACTCGAATAAATGACTTTGGAAAATATGCATAGTTTTCACCGCGAACAAAAAATAGGCCTTGCGCCGTATTTTGCGTCGGTTATCTCGAAAAGTAGTAGCGTGAGCAAAAAAATGTATAGAAGCAAAATTGTAGAACAGTTCTTTCTATACAAGATCCATATTGGACAAAATATTTTTGAGGAAGTATTAGTGGACATATGATGATTTTTTATACCTGTGTATTCTGTACTTTGAGCGTGTTTCCACACCACCCATCAGGTAACGCTCTCGGTGCGTTTTTTAAAGTGGTTTCCCCTATAGGCCTATTCCACTAATGAAATATAAATATTTAATCAATTGAAAAGGAGAAAGAAGTGTATTTCCGTGCAAATAATTTAATTAAAAATCATGGTAAAGCGCTTTCGGCTGTTCAGCCATCCTCAGTACCACTTGTCAAGTGTGTACAGGAAAATTGGAGCATAAAGCATTATACAATAGTAAAACCCATAAAATAGAAGGTCACACCAAGTCACATTTTAAAAATATTAACAAATTATACAACTGTGGGCAGCCAAGCTACCCAAATTATTTAAACAAAAGACCAGCAGAAGTGTCAAATGCATCGTGGAAGGTGGAAGTCAATGCATTTGGCACTTCTGCTGGTCTTTTGTTTAAATAATTTGGGTAGCTTGGCTGCCCACAGTTGAATAATTTGTTAATATTTTTAAAGTTTTTAAAATGTGACTTGGTGTGACCTTCTATTTTATGGGTTTTACTGTTAATGCTTTATGCTCCAATTTTTTCTGTACACACTTGAAAAGTGGTACTGAGGATGGCTTAACAGCTGAAAGCGCTTTACCATGATGAACTACACTTCTTTCTCCTTTTCATCTATATATGCGTGCACACAGCCCCGCACTCCTTTGTATTTAATCAATTGCCTCTGCAAAATGGTCCTGCTCGATGGAATTTAAACAACTCTGCCCATGACAATGAGAACACGTTGTAGAGCAGTGCAAGCCAATCTTTGCACATGTACAATGCTTTCCACAGCCCTTTTTACAGCCGCAAGATATGAGCTGCAGAATTGAGGCTGCAGCTGGTGCTTGAGTAGTGAGCACTGGCATTAGAATGTTGTTAGTTTTTCTACAGCCCCATTCAGTTGCTCTCAAATTTCTTCCTTTCCACAAATGAATTTGATGAAAAACGCGATAGGAATGTTGTCTTACTGCATCAGATGTAGGTGGTAGTCTGAACAAAATGACTGCGTTACTCGACTGGCTAACTAGCTTATTAAATAAAATAAAGCGATAATGGTTTAAAGATGTCTCTTGTCGGGGTGCCTTATATAGAGCAAGCGTAAATTTCTCCCCAGCTCTTGCAACGTCATCTTTTCCTATGAAGGATTATTGAATACGGCGACCACTTCTTGTAAATCCTTTCTGGTATTTATTAGGCATATGGTCTGTGATTCTCCTTTGCCAAAGAAAGCAGACATGGTGTTGCAGCCGCACTAAACGCATATGAGCAAATAAAATATTATCTTTGCAATATTTTAAAACTGTCGAGTTTTGTAAGTCCTGGGAACTATACACCCAAATATCGCTCTATGTTCTCCAGAGAAAGACATTCGCTTTTTGAGAGACACCCAAGGAAATATTAAGGAAAGGGTGTATATAGTTCCCATGACTTACAAGAGACATCTTTAAACCATTGTCGCTTTATTTTGTTTAATAGGCTAGTTGGCCAGTCGAGTAATACAGTCATTTTGTCCAGACTACCACTACATCTGATGCAGTAAGACAACATTCCTATCGCGTTTTTCATCAAATTCATTTGTGGAAAGGAAGAAATTTGAGAACATCTGAATAGGGCTGTAGAAAAACTAACAACATTCTAATGCCAGTGCTCACTGCAGCAGCTCATATCTTGCGGCTGTAAAAAGGGCTGTGGAAAGCGTTGTACATGTGTAAAGATTGGCCTGCACTGCTCTACAACGTGTTCTCATTGTCATGGGCAGAGTTGTTTAAATTCCATCGAGCAGGACCATTTTGCAGAGGCAATGGATTAAATATTTATATTTCATTAGTGGATTAGGCCTATAATAGAGGAAACCACTTTAAAAAAACGCACAGAGAGCGCTACCTGATGGGTGGTGTGGAAACACGCTCCAAGTGCAGAATACACAGGTATAAAAAATCATCATATGTCCACTAATACTTTCTCAAAAATATTTTGTCCAATATGGATCCTGTATAGAAAGAACTGCTCTACAATTTTGCTTCTATAAATTTTTTTGCTCACGCTACTACTCTTCTAGATAATCGACGCAAAAGACGGTGCAAGGCTTATTTTTTGTTCGCGCTGAAAACTGCTTATTTTCCAAAATCATTTATTCGCGTTGGGTGGGAGATACGCAAAAAAATTATATGACCATTTTTGTGGAGAATTTAATGAAGAATTTAAAAAGTCCTATAACTTTTTCTCGTCAGAGTTACGGTTTACGTGCAAAACGCAAAAAACACCGTCAAGGTCACGTTTGGGGGTGGTTTTTTGGGCAAAAGGGGATGAAGCTCCCCCCGGGGGTGGGAACTCTTCGGATCTGTATTCGGGTCCCTACTGGGAGTTCACCACCAAAATTTCCAAACTTTATAAATTTTTTCTTCTAAACGTCGGTTTTTTATCTAACTTGCCTACACTATTAGCATGTCTGGCAGGAATGTCAGAACTTATGACAGAGGCCTAACCTTAACCTGTGGTTCTAACCTAACTTCCTAACCTAACACAGAAACTATAGCCTTTTTAGAACAGAGTTTAGTGTTGATTTATATCTATTCAAATTTAGGATTCGTGTGCGTAAAACGTAGATTCTGTTGATTATGGCCCTTTGCAAATCGATGAGGTCAGAGGTGTTTCTAAACAGGTGGTTAAAACCTCTTTTTAAAAGTTTAATTATAGGACAACTGATTGTGATTGTGGCATTCTGGATGTAGGACCTTTGTATTCCATATGGATTTTCATTAATCATCTATTGGTTAATTAATGGGTATGTTTCGGTCTAGAAGACGACACTGCCAACATGATAGAGATGAGAGAGTGGCTTTACGAGCAGGACGACCTGCTCAGCTACATCAGCAATGAGGAACTCCCGCCTTTCCTGGTCGACCGCCTTGCGCAGGAGTTCAGCTTTCTGTTTTACAGCGGCTGCATCATTTGCGAAGTGAGAGATTACCACAAGTCCAATCCCAAGTACCAGGTGCAGCATGTTCTCCTCAGGCCTACTCAGAAGGTAAGGCATCTATAAAATGACTTTAAGTGTAAGGTTGAAATATGGATCTAAGTCGGATCGTGTTTTTACCCACAAATGAATAGATACTGCCCATAATTTGTCCTCCGTTACCTCAATGCCTCTATCACTTGCAGAGTATTTTGGCTGATACCAACAACATCGTAGATGAAAAGACGGAACTGACGAATGAAGACAAAGACTTTGTGGAAAGTCAGATACTGTTGGCGACGGAGCCGGACCTGTGCCTGGACCCCGATCCGACGATAGAGAACAACGTGGCGGAAGTCCACAACGAGAGCTACCTGTGGACGACGCGCCCTTTCCGGCGGATGGCCAAGAAATTCTCGCAGGTGACGGTGAACAGGAAGCGGAAACTGGATCGGTTCACGCACAGGCCGGGCTTGGAGTTGTACGATTTTGCAAATCGGATAAAAAGCCAATCGAAGGTAAGTCGTTTACATTTCATATTGCTTTTAGTGTTGAATGGATAAAGAGACGCAGAGCTGTAAAATCTCAACACAAATAAACTGGACCAAACTACCTTTTTAAATTCCTCCACTTAATGTTTTTAAGTTCATACAATAAGGGCGTTAGAAATTATAAACTTGATTTGGATGTGAAAATTATATGACTAGGAAATTATAAATAAACTTGAGAAAATGTTAAAATCTACAAAGAGCAAATAAAAAGGAAAAAGAAAATTTGCGAGGACACAGAAAGTCGAAACTATATTTTTCAGCGATCAACCCAAAAATAAGTTTTGTTTGAGCAATTTTTTGTTTGGAAAATATTATTTTACAAGAATACACCGGAAAATGACCAGGGACTGGTAATAAACTTGAATTCAAATGGCTAGCGAAATAACGGTTTTGGGTGATTTTTGGTGATTTTTATTGCCAACCAAACCCCTAGAAAATAACATTCTTTATTGTGGGGTATTTCTAGCCATTGACGGCCGTTGACAATAGATTTGGGTGTTTACTACCTGATATAATTAAAATACTTATCAATATGTTTATATTTATAGCTGCAGACGGAAATTAATTTCGGAATTGGTCATTTTCGTGTTGTGTGGTTGGCAATGGCTAAGGTGTGGCGTGCGCAGGTCTATCTGTCATTCTATGTCCGGCGTCCTTGCGTTTTGTTTGCGTCGCTTTGGCCGATAAGTGCTTTTTTGATCGTTTTAAGTGTGTTTTTCGCAGTTTTGGAACAGTTTTTTACTGTGCACAGTGTTTGTTGTTTATTTAAAAGTGCTCGGGTGACGAAATAAAGTCTTTGTATTTCGTATTGTGAAGAGTGAGAGTGGTGAGAACATCGAACAGTAATGGGCCCCCCTTATTGTAAACATTGCCACGAACATATCGCCTCTCTCATTAATTATTTTGAGCATGAGAGAAACAACAAGGGACCCCTGTTGGCCCTAGAAAAAGTACGACAGGTCAGTTAGTGTAAGAAGGTGTTTGTAGAAATGGTAGGCAACCAGTAATACAAACCTTTGTATATTAGGTGTACAACGACAATACAATTTAAAATCAAGTCGCGTCCTTTGAAAACCAACCTTAAGCTAAAAAAGTCCGTTATTTTGCTAGCTATTTGGATTCGAGTTTACTACCTTTGTGTAGTAGTAGTATAATAATAAATTTATTCATCAAAATTATCACAGGAAGAATATATCAATCCTTGATAGCTCTACAAAGCTGAAAAACAAATTATCATAACAATCAAGTAGGCTCCCTTGAAATGTCAATTTTATGCGTACCATGGTATCTGAGGATTTATTTAGCAATTTAAATGTTTAAGCCACGGCCCTCGTAAAATAAATTGGGCTGCTTTTCCAATACAATCATTTGTCCCACTTATATACATATACAGGGTGTCCAACTTTATTACTGTACAAATCAGTAAAATCTTTATTTTTGGAGATAATCGCCTAAACTTTTTTTTGTTTGAAAGGCCTTCAAAAACCGCTTCTTTTGACGTTTCTGCCATTTTCAAAATGCAAATACAGGGCTGGCTGCGATTTTTTTATACCCACGATTTTCACGAAAACCATTTAGTGATTTTTTATTTAAAATCTGACTCCACAGCGTTAATCAGAACATCCCAAAACCCCTTTAAACCAAATTTGAATAAAAAATATACAGGGAGTTCCACTCTGCAGGGTGTCAAAGTGGAGCAAATTAGGAATTTTAAAGGCATCTGCTAAGTCAAGTGTGCCATGGAATCCCCTCAAAACAGGTAAATGGTCAATAGGACCACTCAAGGTGTTGGTGTGCAAAGGTCCAATACAAAATATACAGAGTGTTCTTTTCTGTGCCATCTCAAATTACTGAATTTTTGGAACTTTTTGGGGGTAAAAAATTGTGTATAACAAAACCGCTCCACACACTATAAACGAACTAAATTTAAAAAATACAGAAGCCTGCCAGTCAGTAAGTCCATATCAGTTAAGGTAGCTGGTGTGCCATAATAGGAAACGCACAGAAAATCTATCATCTTAGACAGTGACTTTGTTGAGAAAGGTCCAATAATTTAAATTATTTTTATTTGTTGGTTGGCATTTTGTAAAGAAATGAATTACTTTTGTGTTTATTAATATTTTTTCAATGATTCCAGAGCACTCCTGACCAGTATAAAGTTTAATAAAATTTCAGAATTTTGAGATGGCTCGGAGAAAAATACCCTGTATATTTTTGTAGTAAATCTTTTCACACCAACATTTTGAGTGGTCCTGTTGACCATTCAACTGTTTTGAAGGGATTCCATGGCACATTTGACTCGCCAGATGTCTTTAAATTTTCTATCTTGCTCAACTTTGAGACCCTGCAGAATGGAACTCCCTGTATATTTTTTGTTCAGATTTGGTGTATGGGGGTTTTGGGGTGTTCTGATTAACCCTGTGGGGTCAGATTTTAAATAAAAAAAATCGCTAAATGGTTTTCGTGAAAATCGGGGGTATAAAAAAATCGCAGCCGGCCCTGGATTTGCATTTTGAAAATGGCAGGAAGGTCAAAAGAAGCGGTTTTTGAAGGCCTTTCAAACAAAAAAAAGTTTAGGCGATTATCTCCAAAAATGAAGATTTTACGGATTTGTACAGTCTTAAATTATTTAATAGAAGAAAAACAAGAAAAAATATAAAAAAAATCAAAGTAGGCTTAATGCTTTTAAATTTTGCACACCTGAGTAACTTACCACGATGAACAAATTTTCTTTATAACTTTTTTCAATATCTCTACAAAAGAAGCAGTTTACTCTTATGAGAATTAACGTTTCTTCAATTTTCTGGTCACCCAGTATAAGTAATGTTACCTTTTTTCATGCCAATCTTATTTTAAAAACAAGCAGACTTTTTTTTATCAAGAATAACTTTTTTTTTTCAAAAAATTGAAAATAAATTATTTTACAAGTATAGTTAAGTCCATCTGTGGACACACTGTAGATAGAAGGAAGTTGAAGTTCAAAAGCAAAACAATCTAAGGGCAATACCGCAATACCAATACATTTTAAATTAATATTAATGACGTGTTTAGATTATACAACCAAAGTCTAGAGAATACTATCTAGAGTATCTAGACTTTGGTACAAACAATTACTGAAACTGGAAATTGCCCCTATTTATACTTTAGCGGATAATTAAGGTGAAAATAACAATACCTACTTTACTTACTATACTGAGAATTTATAATTATTGTAATAAACTACTCGTAATAGCTCCACTAGCACTAATTCACAAGCAAGGCGCTGGGTTTTGCACAATGCACATGTCGAGGCTTCTGATAAAAATATAGTGGAGTCTGGCGTCTGGTGCCGGCCGGCCGGACCTGTGATTCGATGATTCCCTTGAGGGGAATCATTCCAGGGGAGGGGAATGAATGACGTTCAGCCAGAGGTTCTCCATCGTAGCCGTTCAGGGGCACCCTGACGGCGCGGGCCCCGGGCCTCTGCCAACGGCACTGCTATTGACTACATTGGTCTAAAAAATTAATCAGTGGCTTGCTTCTACAATATTGCAGGTACAAAAGTGCCTAAGTAATATGCAGTCGATTAATTTTCTGGGTCACTGTAGTCATAAACGTCAACAGTAATTTAATCTGGCATACTCTGCCCACTCTTTTTTGGTTCTTTGGTGATATAGAGAGACCTCAGGACAAGACTTGCGTGCTGCGGGCTTCCAAAATAATATTAGCTGTTTTCACGAAGTGTTTCTGAACTGGTCCTAACCTAGGTACTATTTAATTCTGGCATGCATCACGTGCAATCGGCCTACTAGTGTTTACATGAATTTCATGTCGGAAATAAATACCCAGCCGAGTAGTAACCATCAATGTGATTGTCTTAAAGAAATTAAAAAATTCAATGTCGCCAATGATATTGATAGTTACTAGTTCGGAATAGCTTAATAGTGTAATGGGGCAACAGTCTTGAATTCGTTTTGTCCTCCTTTTAGGTGGACCCCATTTCGAAGTTGTTAAGGAGGCGCCACGAGGGCCTCAAATCCTTGCCCGTGCCCAGCCTCGAAACGCCCGCTCTCGCCCCGCCGAGGGACGGCGTCTTCATCAAAGAGTTCAAGACTTACCAGCGGCCGATCGAGACGAGCGACTGCCTTCCGCAGCTCATCGAGGAGTACGTGTTCGAGACGGACATGCCCTCGAAAGGCGAGGGCAAGCCGAGGGTGTACCACATCAAGCTGTCGATATTCCAGAGGCCGGCCAACTGCGAGTACCTCGGTGAACTCTACCTAGACAGGGATCACAAGAGGAACGAACAGGTCAGTGACCAATAATAGTTGTTGTAACAATATGAACAAACATTGTAGCCAACAAAAAGCTTTGACAAAGCAGAGTCAAAAAACTGCTAACAATAGGGTACCTACTTGACAAAATTTTACAAACTTGATAAAACAATTCCTGGACACTTGCTTAAGACCCTACGATTATTTAAAAAATATATATTTACGTAATTATCAAGTTTTTAGACTTTCTTCGAAATTTGGCGGGAAAGCACTTATGACGTCACAGGTGTTTTGAAAAGGCAATTTGGCAACATAGTGATACCACTGAAGTGTTCTGAGACATAACCTTATTCGGCAGTGAAAGTTGCAAGGAACGTTGAAATTTCAAAATTCTAACCTCAAACTCCCAGACTTATGATGCCCCGTGAAATCACATTTAGTCAAGAAGTGATTTTTTTTTTTCGTAAATACCTATTCAATCGTTTTTCTGCAAATTTTTTTTGCTAGGTTGGGCCTAAAGTCCCGAATGCGGGCTCAGTACTTCTAAGCACTGGCGCCTTTATAAACGTGCCTTCAAGATGGTCTCTAGGCCGAGGTTCTCTCTTTATTAATAACTCATAACACTGTACTATTACTACAACGTAGGTACAAACCTTTGCAGTTTTATCCCATGAATTTCGGCAGACGCTAACATCGGATTATTAGAAAAAATTGTGCTACTAAAAAAGCATCCACGGATTGTCCTTTCAGGGTCCATGATACCTTACCTTACACATCTAACAACACTATAACTAGGTCCGCGAACAATATGTAATAGTAACAAACGATAATAAATCACACAGATATTATCTACTAATGTTTTGATTTAGCGAGATACGGAATGACAGTTCGCATCACGGGATGTCATCTGCCGATCAGAAAACCATACGTGTTAGATGACATGTGGATATATGAATATGGTTAGATATCTAGGTGGGCGGGTAACGTTGCCACATACGCGAGTATTTCCTGCATTATTGATACCAGAATATTTATAGTATGTCCCGTATACAGATATTTTAACTAAAGTGTTATGTAGCAGAGATGAAGAATGTAGTTTCCAGCGTGTGCAGCATAAACTGACACCATTTTGCTATAGAGGAGTCAATATACGGAACATATTCGTAATTAAAAAGTCTTTATGTGACAAAATTTGTGTGTGCAATGGTGTTAGTTAAAGTTCAAAGGTTGCAATACATTAAGTAACCGATATTCATAGGCAAGCTGGAGATACTTGAATAGAAAACTGCAATTTGCCCTTGTTCCACGGATTATTGAAAACGGGCACCGGCAACGTTACAGTTCCGTTTCTCCTGAGAGGCACAGAGTTGCCACTTTTGGCGTTCTGGTCAATAGAACGACGAAACTGTAGATTTCAGACTGAACAAAATTGTGCAACTTCGTCTTTAATTATCATCAATAAATAAGGGTTAAAAGCCGTTGTTTCATTTATTACATGTTATGTTGGTGCATCTACTGTAAACAGAGTACAATTTTAGAGCAATTAAAAATATTGTCAAGTACCCTATTCTTAAAAATGGAAAGAATACAAATAAATGTGAAGTTACTGCATTTTTGAATCCTCTTTCGCTTTCTAACAACTTCGTATTATGCGGATGTGCTAGGATACACGGATCATGTTTCGCTCTCGAACGGAGCAGTTATTTTTAATAAAGAAAGGTAGTTAACCAGTATCTCCACAACGAAGACATTTTGTAATTGTGGAAAAGGCGATTGATTGGATTGGCAATTACATAATTGAAGACTTCAAATTTAATTCTTTTCTGGGTCAAGATCTAGGTGTGGTGAAAAGAAATTTTTCTTTGACAGAAACTAGAGTACTTAACATTTTTTTTTCATAATGAATATTTATATTCAAATAATAAATGATGTTTAGTGGCATATCAGGTAAAGGATATCAATTGAAAAAAATGCACTCCAGCCGGGACTTGAACCCGGGACTCCTACTGTGGCCGTAGGCACTTTAACCAACTAAGCTACCGGAGATATGGGTTCCATCGGTTAGGTGTTATTTATTCCAATTGATATACAGGGTTAACTATCACTGAGTACAAAAATTTTTATGGCAGATAAAGAAAAATTAGACTTGCTAAAATAAATTTTCAAAAATTTTCTAACATTTGTCTTAAGCCTAAAAAAATTTTTTTGCAAATTGTATTAAACCCCTCAAAAAACGCCGCCTATAGACGCCCGCGCGACATGTCTAAAAATTTCGCATATGTCAATAGCGCGGCGTTGCCACGTCTATCAATTTATCCGAGGATTCACCACAAAATTTCGATTTCCTTTTAAAAACGATTACTTTCTAAGGAACATGTAGAATGCCTATGAAACACCTACCTTACTGACATTTCCAGGATTGTTTGCACCATTTTCTGTTTTCTTGCTTTTTTACATTAAAAGTCACACAACACAACATTCACATTTTTTAAATCTGTTGGGGATCTCTTGGTTTCCCTCTGCTATTCCTTTTGTTTGAAGCGAGGTACTCAGCCTGACGACCACGACGAGGTAGATCCCCTCCGCCAGGAAAACCCCGAAGGGTAACCGAAAAATCACAACTGCACTAGCACACATTGCACAAATGCACATGCAAAGCACTACAGTAGCTGTTCAAAGAGGCCGCCGTTAACTTCGATGCACAAATTCACTTGGTTAACTAAAGAAGTCCGGATACGTGCAAAAAGTCCATGATTATTCCGGATTTGAACAGCTGCACCTTCAATTCGTTCACGTAACTGCTGCTCGTTGTCGATTTCCTGCTCGTACACAATCGCCTTCATGAATCCCCAAATACAAAAATCCATTGGATTCAAGTCTGGTGATCGCGGCGGCCATGCAATTGGCCCTCCTCTTCCGATCCAACGGTTGGGGCATTGGTCGTCTAAAAGTGCACGAACAGGTCTCGCAAAATGGGCTGGTGCACCATCGTGCATAAACCACATGTCATGCAGTACTTGTAGTGGCAAATTATCAAACAAAACATTTGTCAGAAAATACAAGTATCGTTCAGCGTTTAAATTTTCCGGTAGAATGTATGGTCCAATTAATCGATCTCCATAAACTCCATCCCAAACATTGATGGAAAACCGACGTTGGAAATTAAACCGCCGAACAGCATGTGGGTTCTCATCGGACCAAATATGGCTGTTGTGTCTAAAAAAAAAAACAAAAATTATAAATATTCACAATTTTGGCGAAGGCGTTAGGATTGACATAGCCAATTTTATAATAAATAAAAAAGATAATATGGAGGAGAGAAAGCTATAAGTAAGTAAAAATTTACATACGTGTTTAAAACCCCAGGACGTGTGAAGCAGCATTCGTCTGTCCAAAGAATGTTGAAAACAAAGTTTGGGTCTTGGGCGATTCGATCACGTAGCCAAGTGCAGTAGGTCATTCTCACCGGAAAATCATTTGCTTCTAATGCTTGGACCTTTTGTATGTGATAAGGGTGAAGGCCGTTTTCCCTTAGAATCCTCCATGCCTGTAAATAATTGTATTGTTACATTTTAAATTTTATGTAGGTATTAGGTGCAAGCAAAGACAATCCCATCACATGGGATAGTCTTTGGTAGAAGTCAGTTTTATTGGTTTTATTTTACTTGCCTTGTTCTGAGATATTCCCAATCTCCTTGCAATAGCTGTAGTGCTTATGGAAGGTTGCTCTTCCACCAAATCAAGCACTGACTCAACATCGTCCATGTTCATTTGCCCTCCAGGCCCACCCCTTCGAGCTTGCAAAACACCAGTGTTTCGCATACGTTGTACAATGTTCACGAAAGTACGTGGGTTAGGCATATTTGCCCTGTTAGGAAAACGAATACGGTATTCTGCTGCAGCTCGATGTGCACTTTCATCGCATCTCCCGTACATTATAACCATGTCCGTTAACTCGGCGTTCGAATACTCCGGCATTTTCACAAAGACGCTGAACGATTTGCCGCGAAAATCAAGACCAAACTGGGAAATAACGCCATGTTACATTCGCAAATGCCCTCCGTCGGCTACTAGCCAAACTTGAAAAGGTTTGTTCCAACAGGGCCAATAACCGTGCTCAAGCACGTTCAGCGCATGCGCACTACCCCGCTGGCTGTTCCAACTGAATTATGTACCTACCGACACGGGACGATACACGCACACTGTTCCAGCCGATTTATGGATCATTTGTGTATCGTCCTTGTACGATAAAAACGGTGCCTGGTCTAAAGCAATAACCGCGTGTACTGACATGCGCAATGTATAGTCATGTGACAGAGATAAACAATAACCTCATATTTTTGTTTTTACGTAGATGGTTTTAAATCGATGGCTGGGATCGTGTTTTTTATTTCTTGTTGGTTTTTGGCTTGTTGGGTAGGGCGGGGAATCGTTGAACAATAATTTTTTAGAGTGAAGAGTGAGGTTAGCCCACCGAACATTCGGTTAGCCACATATTAAACACGCAGGTTAGGTGCGGTTACAAAACGTGATTTGGTCGATTTGATTCACAATCCGTTCCATCTGAAATTTTCTTTGGGATCGCACATGAACGGTGCAAAACTAGCGCATGCATTCTTTAAGGGTTATCATCTAGTTCATGTACAGTTCTGTGACGGTACGTAAATTCGAGTTGGAACAAATGATCCCAAAGAAAATTTCAGATGGAACGGAAAAATTGTTCAACGATTCCCCGCCCTACCCAACAAGCCAAAAACCAACAAGAAATAAAAAACACGATCCCAGCCATCGATTTAAACCTATCTACGTAAAAACAAAAATATGAGGTTAATGTTTATCTCTGTCACACGACCATACACTGCGCATGTCAATACACGCGGTTATTGCTTTAGACCAAGCACCGTTTTTATCGTACAAGGACGATACACAAATGATCCATAAATCGGCTGGAACAGTGCGTGTATCGTCCCGTGTCGGTAGGTACATAATTCAGTTGGAACAGCCAGTGGGGTAGTGCGCATGCGCTGAACGTGCTTGAGCACGGTTATTGGCCCTGTTGGAACAAACCTTGTTTGTACAGTTAGTTGCCTAGCTAGTAAGTTGTGAAATGACGCGGAGCAGTCGAAAAAACGTTTCATAGACTCGACCGGGCCGATACGTCGCTTAATTCATACCGCCGAGGCTTCAGAACAATAAATCCTTTATCTATGCTTCAGAAGAGGTTAGATGGTGGACAAGAATTCATCAGAGGAGCTCCGGGGGTATTAAGGGAGACGGCTTGTGGTGTCGCGGTACTCAGCTTTCCGCGAGACTAGGAACCGGTCCGGATACGAGCTAAGGTAAGGGGAATCTAATAGCGCTGCATCTGTACAGATTCAAATCGATTGTTATTTATGTATTTTTTAAATTTGTTTGAGTAAAAAGGTATTTTCACCGTTCCTAAATCAACGGCAACACCGCGGAAAATCACTTCAGCTGTCAGTACCTGCAGAAGCCAAATTGGATGACGTCATTAAAAGCGGGGATTTACAGGGAAAATAGGGGTCTTTACCCGTTTTTTTAAAGATCGTAAAAAAAATCTAAAAATATTTTTCTATGTTTTCTTAAGCCACCCTGCGCACGTGGTAAAAATTTTTGTACTAAGTCATAGTTAACCCTGTATAGTTAGTAGCGGTGAGATGTAGAAGACTTCGGCGTCTTCTACAGCTACTAGAAGGGGTTAGAGGGTGTAGGGAAACCATTCATTATTGTTGGTTATGTAAACTTCCTATTTGTTCTTCCACCCACAATATTCGACATATAGCGACTTATTGCAAGGATCGAACGTGGAAATTCTAACCTACAATGTCAAAGCCAGAATATGAAACACAGAAAGATTTTTAGTACCTGTAATAATTATAAATAATAAATGATGTTTAGTGGCATATCAGGTAAAGGATATCAATTGAAAAAAATGCACTCCAGCTGGGACTTGAACCCGGGACTCCTACTGTGGCCGTAGGCACTTTAACCAACTAAGCTACCGGAGATATGGGTTCCATCGGTTAGGTGTTATTTATTCCAATTGATATATAGTTAGTAGCGGTGAGATGTAGAAGACTTCGGCGTCTTCTACACATTTTTTTCAATTGATATCCTTTACCTGATATGCCACTAAACATCATTTATTATTTATAATTATTACAGGTACTAAAAATCTTTCTGTGTTTTATATTCAATCCTTGGATCACGCCTGATATTAAGTTGATGATTCCCCTTTGTGACAGGGAGTTATCGGATTATCGTAAGTCTGCAAGCTTTGCGAGTTTCTGTACGGCAGTTCCTAATAGGGTACTTGACGAAATTTTACAAACTTGATAAAACAATTCCTGGACACTTGCATAGGACCCTACGATTATTTCTAAAAATAATATTTACGTTATTAGTAAGTTTTTAGACTTTCTTCGAAATATGGCGGAGAAGCACTTATGACGTAACAAATGTTTTAAAAAGGCAATTTGGCAACATGGCTAAAAATATGAAGTGTTCTGAGATATAACCTTAATCTGCGGTGAAAGTTCCAAGGAAAGTTGAATTTTCAAAATTCTAACCTCAAACCTCCAGACTTAGGATGTCCCGTGAAACCACATTTAGTCGAGAAGTGTTTTTCGTCAATATTCAGTCGCGTTTTTCTGCAAATTTTATTGGCAAGGTTGGGCCTAGGTACGGAATTCAGGCTCAGTACTTATAAGCACTGACACCTTCATAAAAGCGCTTTGAAGATGGTCCCTAGCCCCATGTTCTCTGCTTATTATACTTTACTATTACTACAAAATACAAACCTTTACAGTTTTATCCCACGAATTTTGGTAGACGTGAACATTGGATTATTAGATCCATGAAAGCATTCAATTTCGTATTGCCCTTTCATGTAATCCTTGTCCATGATAAATTTACCTATAATACACACCTAACAACATGATAACTACACAAACAATATAATAAATAAGAATAACACTATAATAAATCACACAGATATCCACTAATATTTTGATTGAGCGGCATACAGAATGGCAGTTAGCATGACAGGACGTCGGGTGCTGTGGCTTGGGTGGGCGGGTGACGTTGTTACATAGACGAATATTTCAGGAAGTCTGAATATTTATCGTATAATATGTTCCGTTTACGCATATATCTATTAACCAAAGTATCATGTGACAGAGATGAATTATATAGTTTCCAATGTTTGTGGCATAAGCAGACACCATTTTGCTATAGAGGAGTCAATACATGGAACATATTCGTAATTCGTAGGCTGGACCAACACTATATTAAAGACCTGTGCATAGCGCTATTTGAAGCCATCGCCACTGGCGCCACACGACGCAAAAAAATGACAGGGTGGATTAATTTTAAAAACACCATTGTTGCAGAATTTTTTATAAAATAAAAGCATGCAAATGCGTTTTACAACGAATTTAACTTCCAAAATAAAATAAAATGCTTGTTTGTTATGTTCCTTCATAGGTTTCATTCATAGATTTTATTAAGAAAGGCCAGTCTAAAGTATTTTGGTACCTTTTGATTTGAAATAAAGTCCATGGCTATAGTTTTAGTGTAAGTAAGTATAGAAAGCATATTTTTTTAGTTTCTTCTTATAGTATGGACCATTGGTTTGCTTTGGGGCTACAAACAATATATTTTTTTATTTTCATTCTGCATATGTTACAAACTACTCTTCCAAAATGTAATATCCAGAATTCTAGCTTCTTCAACTGGTTGAACAGATCATCCCTTAATTCCAAGATAGTGTTTATTCTTTTGCAATTCACATAATGGTCTTCGTATTCGATTTTCTTCATGAGCATGGAAATTTCATGTTATCTCAAACAAATGTACCTATAAAAGTTCTGTTAATATGATAAAACTGCGAAATATTGACGCAAAGAGAATTCGTGACTGTAAAAAGGACGGAAATGGTAATAAAGCTAGATATTTAAAATATGGGATATTCAAAACATCAGAAACTGACATACCTATAACCACAGAATAGCCCTGTTATAACCTATAATAAGTCGCCATTTTTTTCGTCGTGCAGCGCCACCCCAGTTCGCAAACAACAATGAAATATTACGTGATGCTCGGGTCTTTCATATAGTGTTGGTCCAGACCTAGATCAAGTATAATGATGTACGGGGCCTTTGAACAGAAAAACCAAACTGCTGCTTGTTGTGCAGCCTCTATAACAAATCCATTGATATTCAAACCTACTAAAATATTTATCCTGAAAGATTGTGCTGCTATAGATAATAATTTCGCAATGTGTACGAAAAGTTAAATGGGCCTTTATTGGCCGGGTATTGAATATTTGGTCACTTTTGACGGGCGGTGGCTCCGCGTCTGACATTTGATGTTTACATCTCGCCAAGGCCTACTTACTGAAAAAATCGTACAATACTTCAGTGCCGATTTCTGAGCTTTTAATGATGATTTTGGGACACTTCACTGCCGATTTCAAGACAAAGTATTTATGTGCCAACATTTTTGTGTGCATTTGCAAAATGGCCGACCTGTCTAAGTCACGTGTTCGAAAATGATCAATAGACTATCTGTTCTGTGTAACTAAATTGAATAATTTCTCTTTCAGAATGGAGTGGCATGTAGATTTTCATTAGGATCGAGGGCAAATGCCCATAGGTATATACACCAATTCACGGAGATATTTACGGAAAGCGGCAGGAAACCTGTGCGGATAAGACATGACATTAATCCAGATCTCAAGTTGCGAGTAGTAGGCCTACAGAACCAAGTCCAACAGGTATGTAATAAAGGCACAACTTAGGTTAGAAAGCATGGTTCAATTTTCGAAATAAATATCATAGGTGGTGCCGCCAAATCCGAACATAGCAAACATGGCGAAAGAACACATAAACCAACTGAACCAGCAGTACCAGAAGCAACAAAGTTGCTCACCAGTCATAAATGGTACTGTCACTTCTAATCCAGCTATAGTTGCCCAAAAGCAAGTTACCCATCAAAATGTACCCATTTTGGTAAGTTTTATATATAAATACTTGTTTACAACCAAATCTGTCAGTACCGTCAATAGCTTTTGTCTCGTACTATTTTATAACGAATTAGAGTGCCGGATAAAATTAATTATTCTCACAAGAATGTCATTGTATGTTCTGACCCCATTTCATTTATTTATTTCAAGAATGTGGTTATTATAGATCTAGAACTCAAACCAATTTATATTATGGTAAGATTTTTTGGTGTGGTTGGTATGTAACCTACAAATGAAGAATTTTATATGCTTTTGATAGCTTAGTATATTCTAATTTTCTGTCTTCTTTTTTTCAAAAGGTTGACTTTTAAATATCTTGGGATATCCTGCATTTCTCAGGGAAGTTTATTTGAAAAAAGGTTGTCTCTTTGAAGGACAGATTTTGTGTGGAATAATAATAATTCTTACCCTCACAATACTCCAAACTAGTAGTACTCCAGAAGCAACTCAATGCTTGTGCAGGGAATTACTATTATTTTGACTGACTTCGTTGCCATTTGAGGCTAGGGCCGACTTTTTCCGATGGAACTAGGATTAGTGATGGGAATAATCGGGATATTTTAATCATCGAGATATTAGTAACATTGAGTGCTTCATAATCGAAATAATAATTCGAGATATTAATCGAATTATATACCGATTTTTATATTTATGTCTCGGTCGGTTCGGTGTTCGGTCAACCGATTTCGAATATTTATTCTAAATATTGATACTATTTTTTAATTTTTGGCGAATGAACCGGGATTCTAACTACTATACTCGCAACTTGCACAAAATACAACAGCCAACGGTTTGCATTTTCCAGCGTTTTCTATATCTATCTCTTTAATAGTTAATAGCCTTCTCACTTTCTCACAGTCTCTCTCGTCGGTACGGGAATTCGAGTTCGGCTTCGATTTCGATTTTAGTAATATTAATTTGGAGCACAGTAAACAATATCTAAACTGTGTTTGAAGTTTCAAGTTTCAACTCAACGTCTCGCTCTCGATTCGTAAGATCTCGACAGTCGACAGTGTACACTTCTATTTTAATACTACTAAAAAATTATCTCGAGATATTTGAAAATAATCGAAATAATTCGATTCATTCTATAATCGAATTATTCGAATTATTTAATTCGATTCTTCCCATCACTAACTAGGATAGTATTCAATCAAGCACTACGGAAAACCCTAGAAAACCGTAGTAATCCCAGTGAGTGTAGGACAATTAGTAAATCACACAGATAAAGCTATTGAGGAGCAATACCGTGAATCCACATTTTTGTCCAGTGCTCTTGGCCATCAGCAGTGTTTTTCTATAAAGACATATTTATGCATGCAGTCTTCCTCGACCTTGATTCGAACCAAGGTCGAGCGCAGGCAAAAAAACATGCAGTCCAAATAGTCTGGCGACGCTACGAACATTACCGCCTCGGCAGATTTTAAATTCATTGCCTTCTTTTTTTATTATTTTCAAAAGGTTATAGCAACTAACCCAACCTTTAATGGAATCCCAGCAAAGTATCTATCGTCCATTGCAGTCTTACTCAAAGTAATTCGACGTCAGGGAGTATAAAACCGCACAGGACTGGGTTTAATACCCCGATTCCTTGAAAAACGCTGGAGAAAAAGAAACTTCAAACTTATATGTTGACACTAAAGGAAAGGACGAGCTATGTGCACAGTTAACAGAATGGTTTATACAGCCTTTGGCCACGCAACATCCCCTAACGTTAATATCGCAACTATGTATTACTAAAACGCAGATGAGTACGGCAATCTCAGAGAAGATCTGACACATCATAACAATCGTCTACAACAGAGCTCGCTTGAAAATAAGCTGAGTCAAAGTTAGTCGAAGCACGGGAGTCTGAAATTATTTGAGAGTCAGGCTTACTGTATATACTGTGGTTCTACACAATAAATAATTTTTGGACACTAGGACCAACAACTGTAGTTTTGTTGTATTCTGTCAAGGAGTGGTATTCAGTTTAGTATACAGTTTAGTATACTTGTGAGAAAATCTGTATTTATTGACATATTTCGATGAGGTCCTATACTATATTAAGATAAAGCACAGAAATAAACACTAAATTTTTGGTCATACTCTTCTTGAAAACAACTTTATATTATTATGTCTGATTTTTCACTTAATATCTAACACAATTTAATTATCCCAGTTTGCTACAGATTTTAAATAAAAGTGAAATTTATTTCATACGGGCCAGACCTCAGAGAAATAACCAAGGAAAGCGGGGGTAAGAACAAAAAGTAAACACAACCAACATGTTTTTGAGTGATGCCACTTACTCCACTGTTTACAGCATTTCATTTCAAAATAGACGGGTTTAATAATGGCATTAAATGAAGGCATACCTCCCATAACGCTAAATTAACAATAATTGTAGCTATTAATTCCTTGTATATAACAATTTTCTAAAACTAAATCACGCTGTAATTATAGTAGCTAATTATAATTTTAATAAAATCGTCAACAGATACCTCAAACCGCCCAACATGCTAATTTATAGACTATTTATTAGTATTTAGGATATAGTGACTGATTTTGTATACAATGGGAAGCAGAAACTGTGTGGTGTGTGGCCAAATTGATATTGCTCAGGATTCAGGATATAACCTATCACAGGTCGTAAGGTTGTAATGTTCGGTAAATTTGCATAAGATATTGCTTCACTACAAACATGTGCATTTTGATGCTTTTGCTCCCTCTATCCTTGGTTATTTCTCTGAAGGCCAGACTCAATACCGCAAATGGTGCCTTTTTTAATAGGTTTTGCCTGATACCTTTGTCAGTTCGTCTGCGCAAAATGACCATGGACAAATTTCTGAGTATGCCCGAAAGTCAACACTGGCGCCACCTGACTTTTCTAATAACTTTTACTCACACTATTACAGGTTAGAGAAATGTAGTTCAGTTACACATATAGAGATAGCACTGAAAACTGTCAGCAAACACCTCCTTAATAGACATACTGCAAATCCAAAAAGTCTATAATACTGTCCTTTTAGAACTTACTTTCTAGTTTAATTCCCTGGGAATGATTTATGGACCAATCGAAAGGGAAAAATCTCTGAAATAATATTCTAAAGGGGGGTACCCTCTCAGAAATGACCAGAAATTAATTAAAAACTACTAATTATTTTTACACAAAATGTCAATTTCAGATACAAGGCCTACTATAAAGACAGGCCCTGGCGCACAAAAATCACGCGACCATCTTAGTCAGACGTTACATGTCATTTGTCACATAACTGAAAGCGGCAGCTTGGGTTTTGAGAAGTTTTCAATGTTTAAAGTGTTTTTAAACGTCTTAGTTTATATTTTAGAAACAAGTTTGTGTCTAGTGCGCGTGTGTCCTGGCGGAGGGGAACCGCCCAGGTGTTATTATGGCCTCTGGGTGTCTGGGTGGGAGTCGTGATGCTCGCATCGACGCGACGCGACGCGTGAGCGCTGTAAGGGGAATTCTCCCCCGAACCACAGAATAGGGAACCCGGAATGGACTATTATGGACATGGGACAGTATTGGACAGTGGAGCCTGAGACACAGAGGGGTGAACTGCTTACGGGAGATCCGCGAGTTCAGACGGTCCGGTTGGCTGGAAGCCGATCCTGTTGACCACGTTCGGGTTTGTGTATTTATTGTATTCACCATTCACCTTGTGCGAAATAAATCAGTGTTGTAACGTACTCGAGGATTTTCGTTGCCGACCCACGCCCTGATATGGTTTCTATTCGGTCTTCAACTGAGACCTCGTCAATATTTACAGTATACCTACTGAGGTTAGTTTTCATTTTTATTTCGTAAAAAATAACCTAAATACCGAATATTGGGTCTGTTTATATTATAATTATACATATTACAAAAGCCAGGAAGAAAGTGTCGCCATAACAAACATTTGTTTTGCCTCGGGATGAAAATTTCCGCCAAAAATGGATTCGTCAAATCCCAACTGAGATTTAATTTCTAAAAAACCCTTAAGTATGTGTGGCTAACACATTTTCAAGAAAGTGAAACAATAATTAAAGTGGACAAATGTGTTGTGGGAGGAAAATACCTATAGAGAATATCACCTAAGCTAAAGGAAGGTGATGTCCCAACAATTTTTGAGAATGTGCCAAAATATTGTGAGTGCAGTGCCGTTTAACTCTCAGCCTGAAACAGCCGAGGCAGGTTGAAAATTTTGAAAAACAATTAGAGAAAGCTTGGATGCACAACCAATAATGTAATAGATGAAAGAAAACTTGCCAAATTGTTACGAAATTTGTTTTTTCTACTTATCTCCAAATGCCTTTCATTATATAGAACTAAGTTGGTCACGTGACTACGCGATTATGCGTTAGCGCCGTGGCCTGTCTTTATCGTTGGCCTCGTTTCAGATTTGAGTGACTTCATGAAAACAATCTTCAGAATTGGTTGTAGCCTAATGGGTAAAGGCGCGTGCCTATGAAAGCATAATATAATTCATCGTTGGTTCAAATCCCACATGATGCTTTTCTTTTCTTTTTATTACTTAATTAAAAGGTTTTTAATTTTATTTTGTACTTTATTCCCATGTCACGAGGTTGGTAAAGAAGTTTAGTCCGCCATCTTGGGGCATCCGCCATATTGCATTTAGTATGACGTAACTCATTGTTTTCTACTCGTCACACCCTTTCGTTTGATAACTATATCAAGGAAGTTTTGAAGAAATATGTAATCCGCCATCTTGGGGCTGCCGCCATATTGGATTTAGTGACATCACTTACTTTAATGTTTTCTACCTGTCAAACCATGTCAAGTAGGTTGTGTGCCATCTTGCGGGTGACCGCCATTTTGAATAAATTACAATATTGAGTTTACCAGATTGGATTGTCTCCAGATCCAAAAGTGTGTGCAGAATTTCAGCTCAATCGGTTGGGTAGAAGTGGTTTAAAATTACTAACACTAACAGGGCAAGTCAAATAAAAGCTTGTAAAAATAATCCCTACAAAAGTCGGCGAGAAGTCAGGCAATATTGCATTAAAAAAATTAAGGCAAATATGTTTTTTGTTTGTTTTAATTATTTTCGTGGTAAAATTTAATTTTTAATGCCCTATTTACTGCAACATGATTTGCATGATAATATATAGTTTAAATTTATAATAAAAAAAATTGCATAAATAGACACTACTGTTTTCAGCAAAGCCATTTGCAAAACAACAGCCACAAGATGCAGCAGATGTCTAGCGAAGAAATGGAAATCAATGCTCTTGCAACAGAATTTAAGAATTCAGCTCAACAATTCCAAGCCTCCGGTATGTATTCATCGAGTATATTTTGAAGTGCCTTAAAAACTCCTTGAAACTTAGATGATCTACAAAAGTACTCTAAAATTAGTTATGAATATTCAAAACAAGTTTTATTTATTATCTATTTAAAATAGTAGAAAATATTTCAATGCAATTGAAGCTGAAGCCTAGAAGATATTAGGAAGAATCAGGGAAACATGAAGTTCATTGTTGATGAAGGCATAGATGTTGTGGATCCAAAATGGGGCCTTACATAATGTTGGAAAAGTATTAATTTTTGTTTAAATTAAAATTTTGTGTAATTCACATTGTTGAATTTTGTTTGTTTGTTAAGGATAAAATACTTGCAATATCCGTCTCGGCTAAGGAACACTAGCTGACAATCACCTCATAAGTTATAGGTGACATCTCAGGTATTTTAAAAGTTTGAACTTTTTTGTCACAAATAGGTATACGAAAGAATTCAAAACATGTCAATATTTGCGATGTAAAAGATTTAATATATTCATATTTGACAAATTGAATTGCTGTGTATATTTAATTTTAAAAAGATGCACTTTAATGCGGATGCCAATTTGACCTATAGAAACTGTTAAAATGTTTCCTAATGACATAATATCTGCAATATATACACATCAAAAGAATCGAAGGGACAAATACAAAATTGCACATATATTTTTTAATTATTTCGTATTTAAATGCTAAAAAAAATTAGTACGGCTATGAGCAGTTCTAGCCACTGATAATGCAAACGTGCAAACTCTTCAATATCTTGTGTTTCAAATTTTTTGGATACTCTCATCTCGACGAGCAATTTGGCATGTTTTATCGAAATGCATAAAATGTTTTCGAGTCTCTCCCCGCTGCCTTTCTCCGTTAATGGCTGATCTGCCTTCGCATCGCATTCACCAAATTAAACCATTTCAGACAGTCGGCATTGACTAAGCGAGACCTATTCTCGTCACCCGCGGTAAGCAGAGAGAGGTTAGATCGTAAAAGGCCTATTTGCGCGTATTTGCTCGTTTGTATGTTTCACCACAAAGGCGCTCCGTTTGGAATTGGCTACTGATCTTTCCATTGATTGCTTCCTCGCGGCGCTCCGAAGATTTATCGCCAGGCGTGGCAAATGCAACCTAATTTTTTCTGACCAAGGCACCAACTTTGTAGGTGCTTGAACGGAGTTTGATCAGTGTATGCAAAATGCTTGCGCAGAAGATCAAATAAAATGGTCACTCAATTCTCTTACTTCTCCTTATTTTGGGGGGCTCTGGGAGGCTGGAGTCAAATCGGTGAAGTCACACTTACTACGAGTGGTCGGCAATCGATTATTAACGTATGATGTCACGGCAATTAACTAAACACAAATACAAAATTAAAAATAGTGATTCATTGATTGTCAAAACTAAGTGACAGTTTTTTTGGACACTGACAGTTATGCAGAAATGTTTACACACCAAAAGAAATTTCTACAAAATAGCAACAATCTTTTGTGGCCATGTCCAATGTACTTCCTTAATTTTCGAAAAATGGATGGTATGTGAGGATGACTTTCATCCATTATTAGAGAGCATAGGTGGTTAACATTAATTTAATGGGCCTGTTTCACACTTTTTTTATTTTTGATTATGAATCTTAATATTAAATAATTTTTTTCCGATTTTTTTTCGGCCGGGGAAATGCCCCAAAAATGTTTTTGAAATTCAAATTCCTTGGGCCCGTGACAAACGCTTATTGGCTACTGTTTTGCAACGTTGACACGATATACAGCAATATCGATGTTTCTATTTGAGATTTGTGAAGACCGAAGAAGAAGAAAATTTACGTAACTTATGATATGTTGTGACAAGTGGCAAAAGCCAAATAGACAACACATGACCTCAGTATATCAAGGGGCGGCGCGGCGGTGCACGAGTGGGTCGAAAAGAGCAGAGTCCGTAAAAAGAAATAAAAAAATTACCTCAATATCAATTATTTTAATAATATACCAAAAACGCAATGTTTTTCACTTTTTTGAGGTAAAAGTTACTTGCAGAATGGCCGCCAACTTGTACGTTGTCCCAACCTAAATAAATCTAGCTTATAACAACATTTTGCCAGTCAATTATACAGGGTGTCCCAATAAGGACTCCCGTCGCCGATATTTCCGGAACAAAAAGAGATATTTTAATTCTGCAAACGCCGTTCGCTAGGACGTGAAGAGGGCTTTATTTGAAACTGAAAAGCGTTCATTTTGATAATGGCGTATAGATGGCGCTGCGGTGCAAAGAATCTTTTCGATCCTAGGAACATTGGAGCGTAGCGCATTTGAAAGACTGGGTAATTTGGAGAAACTTTAGTCCTATGGACAATTTTCCTATTGTTACTAGTTTCTGAGATAACCGCTCTACAATGTAATTTACAAAAAATGAGCTAACTCGCTTAAACTCGCTTAAAATTAACTTTAGAGGAAAAAATTATTAAAAATATCTTTGTAGTTCACTAAGGACGAAGAAAATAGCTGCACGTGTCAAATTATTACACATCCGGTTTGACCGGAAGTGACTCATTTTTCAGTTCAAAATGAACATACTGTACAATTTTCCCTCGAAATTGGAAAAAATATACCTAATAACAATAACACCTTGTAGGTACATGTAGACAACGGCAATTTGGCTGAATTTATTTTTATTTTATAGAAATTAACCATGTATGTTTACAATAAATATGTTCAAAATTATTTCCATACCTAAATACGAGCAGCGGGCAGCGGCTACAGCACTGTTTTTACCGTTCTACATAAAATAATACCGTTGACTGACGTATTAAAGAGACAGAGCCACCTTCGGTTAATAAAAATAAATTCAGCCAAATTGTCGTTGTCTAGATGTATGTAGGTATATACATGGTGGTATTGTTATTATATGACACTGGAAATTACCTTTATTACTTTTGCGGGATAAATTGTACAGTATGTTCATTTTAATCTGAAAAATGGGTCACTTCCAGTACTTTCGGTCAAACCAGATGTGTAATAATTTGACACGTGCAGCTATTTTCTTCGTCCTTAGTGAACTACAAAGATATTTTTAACAACTTTTTCCTCTAAAGTTAATTTTAAGCGAGTTAGCTCATTTTTTATAAATGACATTGTAGAGCGGTTATCTCAGAAGCTAGTGACAGTAGGAAAATAGTCCATAGAACAAAAGTTTCTCCAAATTACCCAGTCTTTCAAATGCGCTACGCTCCAACGTTCCTAAGTTTCTTTGCACCGCAGCACCATCTTTATGCTAATATCAAAATGAACGCTTATCAGTTTCGAATAAAGCCCTCTTCACGTCCTAGCGAACGGCGTTTGCAGAATTAAAATATATCTTTTTGTTCCGGAGATATCGGCGACGGGAGTCCTTATTGGGACACCCTGTATATACATAACCTTGACAATCAAAATTTAATTTATTAACTCGAAATATTCTGACTATTATTCTTAATGCTAACTCTCGAATGTGTTTTCTGTCATCCCCTAACATGGCTATCAAAAGGTTTTCCGGATGACCAAAATATTCCTTTCTCTCAATTACGGGATCTATCACCTTTTTTAGTTCTTCAGGGAGGTAGCAATATTTGCTGATAATGCTAAATAATTGTCTAACACCATCAAGACGAATTGCATTTAATTTCAAACCGGCATACGGTATACATTTTAACTTTTGCAGGTTTTCAAAAAAACATTTTTCAGTTTTATTAGTTCGGTTTACATTAGAGAATGATAGAATAACACGGCCAGACCACAGAAATTGTTAGACACGACACACGACCCACAAAACATCTACCTGCGTCTGCACGGTCGAGTTACGACAACCGTTTATACAACTGTCTTTCTCTAGAGAATCGATTTCGATTCCAAGTGCACGTCCGAGATTATAATGGAGATCGAATTTTTGGAGCTTCTATTACTAGTATAACCAGCAACTTCGCAAACGCAATTTCATTGCTCCAAATTAAGGCGCGCAGTTTAAAATTTTTATACATTTTTTTAGTTAATAACAAAATTAGGTATTGATGAGAAAGATGCTGAGGGGGATTTTTATTAAAGAGTTATGTGATTAATTTCATTCTAGTAGTAAGAAATATTGAAATTCAATTGAGTGAACGAGGCCCATTGTAATGACCTCTTGTCAGAATATATATATTTTTAAATACAGTGTGTCCATGAATGTACTTGTACAGTTTTTCATAGATTGACTTAGGCGTAAACGAATAAAAAAATTTATGAGTTGAAATTTGTTGTTCGGGCTTCATGCTTACTTTGTTGGAAAGTAATTTGAGTCACATTTTTATTTTTCAGAAATTAAGTCGGCTTCGGTAGGAGCCAAAAACTTATTTTTGGTTTAAGTAAAATTCCTCTTCTGTAAAAGATACCGAAAAATTTAATTAGGAAAATTTATTCAGAATATCAATATCTGATGGAGTTTGTATACTCAGGGTAGATAATGGAATGGGAATGTTTGTGGTTTGTCTGATGCTGAATAATATTTTGTCTGAAAAATATGAAAGAAAATTAGGTGTTCCATAAAGATCAATTCTTGAGCCCCATATACCTATAGCAACCTATACCGCGCAAGAGAGACGTCCGACCAGGGGAATAATTTAGCGGCCATTTTAAATCCTAAATGAGGCGGGAAATTTAAATAATTTATACAGGTGGATTTCATAAATAATGTAATGTCTTGGTTGTCGTTTTGTGTAAAATGGAAATTATTTTAGTTCAAAGTACAACATAGGTCCAAGATTTTTGTTGGTTTTGGTTTTGTAGGTTGAGGAATTATACAACTTAATCAAAACAACATATTTTAATCATCATAAAGAGAACTAATTTAATTATTATTGTACATTATACCTTATACAATAGCTACATTATAAATAATTACTTATAAAAAAACATGAAAATATTTTTTATTTTCCAGGAACATATATCTATACCTATTTCTGAATTTTAAGGCGGCTAGTTTTATTCCTTAGAACTTTTTCTTTTGGTTTATTTAAAAAAACAAGCAAAAGAAAACTTGGTAACGTCCTTATCTTACTCATGAATATACGATGGATATCGGTCGTATATTCACGACAAGGACGGGAGTTGTGACGTAGGGCCGAACATTCGCTGAACAAACTGTATAGGCGTTGTTGTTCTATTAATTCTTTCCAAAGCCCATAATAAATAAAATAAAATTTGAATTTCTAAATGAGAGCCTAATGTAAAAATACGTCATTCCTGATCTATAATAATTCATCAGTTATGTTTTGTGATTTCGCGGTAGAAGATTTAAAAATTTTGCTTTATTTAAACTTTTTTCCGAGAATTGTAAACTAATTAATAAGACCATTTAAATCAGTTGTCATTATAGCAATAACAATGGTACTTTAGAGTTATAATAGCATAAATTATGTTTGAAAATCTACCTGGAAAAATAGCTTTAACGTAGTAAGAAGTGTTTTGAACTTTGTTTCGGTCTTTTTTTTCTAAGAATTTTTTGAGAAACAGAGACAAGTTGAAAGTGGTGTGAAGAGGTGATATGATCTAGAAACCATGATTATTGGCCGAGATCCATACATAATGCAGGTGAAATTTATGTCGCTAAACTTATCGCTTATGCCAACTGATTTGATTGGATCTAAAGTCTATCCAAGTTACAGAGACAGTGGATCAAAACATTGGCCACCACGTGACCTATTCTCTTATTGGTCTGGCCGTCATAAAATGTCAAGTGTTTACGCGGCGAGCAGAATGCAGGGCCGGCTCTTCCCTCAGTCGAGTTTCCTGCATATTTTAGATCGGATCGCGAGCAGTATATTTTGTAAATTTATTTTGCTACTTAATTTAAGGAAATTTATAAAGATCCACGAAAGGTAGAAACACAAATTTTAGAACTTCTAAAGGAATTAGTTCTCGCCACTTAGAATCTCATATTAGTCCGACCCTGGTAATCGATCGCAAGACGGTCATGTGACTTTGTTTATATCTACTGCCGCTGTAACTTGGATAGACTCTAGTTATTAATTATTCAATACTAAGTCACAGCTACAATAAATATCAATAATTTAAAAGCTTTGAAGAGCCCTGGAGCATATATAAGGAATTCATGACAAACGTGTGCTAAATTAGAAGGCAGAAGAACTTTTATGTGAGAGCTAATGCATTTATTGTTTATTCAGTTACAAGATAAATATAATGGTCACAATGCTGTAGTCTCACCATGGTTCTTGTACTTAAGTATCTAAGTAACACACTCGTTAAAACATTGGGTATATTATTATACATATGTCCTTTTCGGTGTACTGGAATGAAGAAAATAAAGATTTAAGCAATTAATTGTTTACTTAATAAAAGGGAAATTTCATCATACGCCACTGATATGGGATAATAATTATTTATATTATTGTAAAATTGTACAATACTACACATTATACAAAACGTATAGAAGTGTACTCTGAATGAAAATATCATTTTTTTTAACAATAAACACAAAACAATATATTTGTGATAGAAATCTCAAATCTCCAAAAGGCAATCGACTCCTAAAAGAAGGGATCAGAGACCCTATTTTTTGCGGAAAACCACCAGAATTCCTAACAATCGCACGTTGTACCTATCCCGTTGTTGCACACTTAACCACACAAGAAAACACGGCATTTTATGGACGTCTTACATCAAAATGGCCTTCACAACAATAATATATCTTTGGAAGAAGGTTCATGACAGCGACCTGCATCAAACCATAATTTTCTCCTCTCAGGTCCAGGTGTTAATCAAACAAAACTCTTGTTGCTGTTGTTACCTACTATTATTACTGCAATAGCTCACAAAACACTTTAAACATAATGTGGTGTTTTTTACAGAAACTTTGCCAACAAATCACTCATAAACATTGTAAACATAAAACTTTTATAATACACAGAACAAAGCTGGGTTAGGATTTTCTCATTCCATAAAATGAAAAAAGTAAGGTCCCCCGTGATTGTTGATTTGTAGCTAACTTAACCTAAGACCAGGAAGCCTGATTTACATCCGATCAAAAATTCTATAGGATTTATTTACATAGTACAAATACTTTATGACATAATTTTTGGAAAAATCGTTATATTTTGTAAATGAAGAAAAATAATGTTTCTATAGTAAATAAACATTTTAATTTTTTTTTCCGAAAATCAATCAGAAATATTGACATTTTTGATAACATTTTTGAAAGAAAAAGTCAATATTTCCTTGCACTTAGTCGTTGCCAGGCAACGGAAAGTAACTGTTAAGAAATATTTATTTTTGTACTGTAAGGAAATATTATTTCCTTACAGTTATTTATAAACTAAAAACAAGTTGATTGTAATAATTTATGTTCTTTGAGTAATTTTCGATTTTCGGAAAAATAGTATGTATACCTCGTAGGAAAAGCCACATTCCCCGACTCCTTATTGCCAGTCTCGGCTTACGCCTCGACAGGCAATCTTTACGGTCGTCCGGAAATGTTCAGCTTTTCCTACTAGGTACACAATGTACTATTAAATTGCTTGTCACTAATCTGTACCGCAAAAGGAAACAAATAATGCCAACTTTGGAAAATCGTCAACTTCCCTATTCTTCAGAGACATCTTGTGATTTTTCTAAAATCATTGTCTCCATATTTACAAACACACACATTCTTCTGTTATAACTTTTTTTTGTTTGTTGTACGTGTATGTATTTTTGGAGACAATGATTTTAGAAAAAACACGAGAATTCTCTGGGGAATTATATTACAGTGCCTTAAGGTAAATGTATCTTGTATCTAGTAGGTAACCAAAAAATAAGTTTTTAGTTCCTTTCTAGTGCAGTGTGCAGTTTTTTTGTATCTGAACGTTGAATTTTTTTGTATACTAAAATATATACATTTTATGGTTCATTTGGTTGTTATTTATTAACATCTTTGTGCGTTCCGTAGGTAAATACTTCAAATAATAACTTCTCTCGTTAACTGAAGGTGAACCTTTCTTTTTAATATTGCATAAAGGCGCAAAGACGGCTAAAATTGGCCTCGACTTTTGGAGAGTTTTGAATTAGTCAAATTTTAAAATTATTATTAAAAAACCCAGCATTGCACAGGATTGCTTGTGGTTAGAATTTAGATTTTATTTTAAAATGTTTTTTTTTATATGAATGATGGCTGGCTCTTCCCTCAGTCGAGTTTCCTGCATATTTTAGATCGGATCGCGAGCAGTATATTCTGTAAAAAAAAATAAATTTATTTTGCTACTTCATTTAAGGAAATTTATAAATATATAAACAAAAATTTTAGAACTTCTAAAAGAATTAGTTCAGAATTACAAGCCACTTGGTATCTAATATTAGTCCGACCTTGGTAATCGATCGCAAGGCGGTCAAGTGACTTTATTTATATCTACTGCCGCTGTAACTTGGATAAACTTTAGATAAAATCCTGTTCTCACATCCTATTGAAACTTATGGGTTCGTTGTGGGATCATATTGTGCATCTAGCTGTTCACACAGTGTTGAGAACACATCTGAGAAACATACCTTTGTTTTTCGACTCTCATATGTGGATCCGACTTTTACATAACTGTCTGGTAACCTACAACTATTCTACATTCAACCAGTATCTTAGAAAAATCCCAAATATGTTTGTATCGCTTTCAGCGGCGAACGCCAAACAGCAACAGCAGCAGCACAAATACCTCTCGGGCGAAAGCAGCAACACTGCGATGATCAACCTCCTGAACAAATCGCCGTTGTCCAACATCAACAGCGACATTGGCACGGCGGTGGCGGAGTCCGTGATTGCGCCACAGATGCCGCAGCAGAGGCTGCTCGCTCGCAAAATGACGCTGTCCAGCTTGGCCAATGCGCGCATACACAACGTGGTGACGATGGGCAATAGCAGGATAACATTGGCGGAGCAGCTGGCACAGCCGCAGATGCAGACGATCACGTTGGCGTCGGTTAATAGTGGGGGAAGCTACGTGAACTATACTGCACCTGCAAAGCAACAGGTTAGTAGACAAGTAGGACATCAGTGTTTATACATTGCTGTGGTTTTGTTGGTGGAGAATAAGCCGAAGATGTCAATTTCTACATATCTCACTTGCGCTGTTTTTGGATCTTGCTTCTACTAGTAACTCTTTTGAGGTTCTCTTTTTGGTCCTGCAGGTTCATCATTTTAGAGGCATTTTTTTTATTTTGAAATAAATATACAGGGTGTCCAACTTTAAAACTGTACAAATCCGTTAAATCTTCATTTTTGTAGATAATCGCCTAAACTTTCCTTTGTGTGAAAGGCCTTCAAAAAGCGCTTCTTTTGACCTTCCTGCCATTTTCAAAATGCAAATACAGGGCCGGCTGAGATTTTTTTATATCCCCGATTTTCACGAAAACCATTTAGCGATTTTTTTATTTAAAATCTGACCCCACAGCGTTAATCAGAACACCCCAAAACCCCTATATACCAAATTAGAATAAAAAATATACAGGGAGTACCATTCTGCAGGGTGTCAAAGTCGAGCAAAATAGGAATTTGAAAGGCATCTGCCCAGTCAAGTGTGCCATGGAATCCCCTCAAAACAGTTGAATGGTCAAATGTTGGTGTGCAAAGGTCGAATACAAAATATACAGAGTGTTCTTATCTGTGCCATCTCAAAATGCTGAATTTTTATGAAACTTTATACGGGTCATGAGTGATGTGGAATCATTGAAAAAATATTGATAAACACAAAATTAATGTATTTCTTTACAAAATACCAACTAACAAATAAAAACAATTTAAATTATTGGACCTTACTCAACAAAGTCACTGTCTAAGATGATACATTTTCTGTGCGTTTCTTGTTATGGCACACCAGCCACCTTAACTGATATGGACTTAATGACTGGCAGACTTCTGTATTTTTTAGATTTAATTCGTTTATAGTGTGTGGAGCGGTTTTGATATACTCGATTTTTGACTCCCAAAAATTCAGTGTTAAGATGGCACAGATAAGAACACTCTGTGTATTTTGTATTGGACCTTTGAACACCAACACCTTGAGTGGTCCTATTGACTATTCAACTGTTTTGAGGGGATTCCATGTCACTCTTGACTTGGCAGATGCCTTTAAAATTCCTGTTTTGCTCAACTTTGACAACCTGCAGAAGAGAACTCCCTGTATATTTTTTATTCAAATTTGGTATATAGGGGTTTTGGGTTGTTCTGATTAACGCTGTGGGGTCAGATTTTAAATACTACTGCTAAACGGTTTTCGTGAAAATCGGGGGAATAAAAAAATCGCAGCCGGCCCTGGATTTGCTTTTTGAAAATGGCAGGAAGGTCAAAAGGAGCGGTTTTTGAAGGCCTTTCAAACAAAAAAAAGTTTAGGCGATTAACTCCAAAAATGAAGATTTTACGGATTTGTACAGTTTTAAAGTTAGACACCCTGTATACTTGTTTCATAATGATAAAAATCAACCGTATGCATCTGAATTGGCAAAACCTGCCCCAAAACACCTGTTAACTTCAAAATTCTAAAAATAAATTACACCTGCCGCTTTTAAATTTTATTAAGCTTAAATGTACGTGATGTTTAGGCGAAACTTTATTGAAACATAATTAAGCGATATTGAAGTGAATGAAGTCAATTAAATTAAATAATTAAACTAAAAGTGTATGTAAAAGTAGTGGTCTACACTTTTTGGCAATGAGTGATAAAAAATTGGTCAGGAAATGAATAAAAACTATGCACAAGGCTCAAGTGACTATACGTGACTATATAGGGTGTCACGAAATTAGCCTATCATAATTTACCTGCGCGTTCTGCGACGAAAAAGAAATGAAAAAGTGGCCTTCCAGTACATTCTATGAAAAAAAGGTGCTTGTTGGACTCTGATAGCATGCACCATTTTAGAGTAAAATCGTATTGGAAATGTGATAAGAAAATGCGTATTAGAAATTAGCCTGCTATAATTTACTAGCGCCTTTACAATTTGAAAAAAAAAATCCTGCAAACATGGCCTCAAAAATGCCCCCTAAAGGGGCTGTAGCCCCCGAAATGAACAATTTCACAACAGTTTTTCCATATATTTCCAGAGAGAACAAAGATAAAATTCTGAAATTGGGTATGTGATATTCCAGTGAGATCTGACATTTACCAAGGTAGAGATAGTTTGACATTCTTCATCATAGGTGTCCCAAATGGAGGGGGTCAAAGATTTAAAAATGCCCTCCAACATTTTTATGTACTTTTTTCATGATTTATTTTCCCAGGTATCTCACATATCAAATTTCAGACTTTTATCATTGCTCCTTCTGGAAATATTTATAAAAAACCATTGGCGAAACTGTTCATTTCAGGGGCTGTAGTTGCCTTAAGGGGCATTTTTGAGGCCATGTTTACAGGAACTTTTTTCATTTTTTAGATCGTAAAAGGCGCTATTAAATTATAGCAGGCTAATTTCTAATATGTATTTTCATATTCTTATTTTGTTGAGTAAGTGAATTGTAGGTTACTGTAAAGCTGTACGGGGATTTTAGTTTTGGTCTTATCGTGTAAAGTGAGTTGTGTATACCTAATATTTTAATCTTGTATGTTTATGTTTTATCTCAATTACTTCCATTTTTTTTTTGACTAGTCACATAAACTGATACGTTTACTGAACCAATTTTACTGTGATGAATAAAATTACTATTATTATATCACATTGCAAAAAATTTTCAATATGATTTTACTCTAAAATGGTGCATCCTCTCGGAGTCCAACTGTTTTTCATAGAATACACTGAAATTTCATAATTTTAGAAGAAATCTGGGGAAAAAGCAGACACATAATTTGGGGTATTTTTAACCCCTTGACCCTCTATTTGGGACCCTTATGAAGAAGAATGTTAAACTATCTCTACCTCTGTGAATGTCAAATCTCACAGGTATAATATCACACCAAATTTCAGAATTTTACTTTTGCCTCTTTTGGAAATACCTATTTAGAAAAAAAACATTTGCGAAACTGTCCATTTTGGGGGCTAGAGCGCCCCTAGGAGACATTTTTGAGGCCATGTTTATAGGAACTTTTTATTTTTTGGGTCGCAGAACGTGCTGGTAAATTATGGCAGGCTAATTTCGGGACATCCTAAGTACGTGTAGAAAATGCAGGAGTTTAATCTTTGGTCCAAAATATTACTATTGAGCTTAACAACTACAGGTCAAATCTCAATAGTTACTGAGATACAGGATGTTGTAGATTCTTTTAATTGAATTATGGCAATATCTCACAAAATAATGAAGCTGCTGAACTGAAATGTGGCACTGCTATGTTTTTGGTCTTGTAGGTCCATCATTTTAGTGCATATTTTCATTTTGCAACAAAAGTGTACTCTTGTTTCATAACGATAAATGAACCGTTAAGGTTGAACTTGGCAAAATTTTCTCCTACCGCTTTCAAATGTTACAGATCAACTGTACATTCAAAATGAAGAAAAAAAATGTCAAATGGACATTGGTTTCTTGAAATAGGGTGTCCAAATTTTGTCAGCTTCCATCCTTTCCATTTTGAATGCGAACAATTTTTGGTACATTGTTCATACGGATTTTTTTTTCACTTTAAATGATTATAATAATAATAATAATAATTACAAAAAGAAAGTTAGCGGCTTTATGGGACTATAAATTTTGGCAACTGGTAATATCATACCAACACCCAAGTTAATGGATGTGCCGGTGCTTTCATATTTGAATCGTTCGGGAAGGTAGACTACGACAGCTGTTTCCCCTTATTAGGTTCATCAAGGCAGCCATAACCCTCCCGAACGACTCAAACCGAAACAGTAGCACTTATAATAGTGTAACTTGCACTTGGAGGTGAGAAACCAACCAGTGGCGCCATCTAGTATCAATCTGATGCTGACACTAGATGAAATATGAAAGCACCGGCACATCCATTAGAACTTGGATGTTGGTATGACATTACCAGTTGCCAAAATTTATAGTCCCATAAAGCCGCTAACTTTCTTTTTGTAAAAATCTATTGGGGACGTGAAATTTTATCGTCTTTTTAATAATAATAATAATTCTCACCCTCACAATACTCCAAACTAGGAGTACTCCAGAAGCAGCCACGTGCTTGTGCGGGGGAGGGGGACAATTACTATTATTTCGTCTTCGTTGCCATTTGCGGCTAGAGCCGACTTTTTCCCGATAGAACTAGGATAGCATGCGCTCAAGTACTACGGAAAACCCTAGAAAACCGTAGTAATCCCAGTGAGTGTAGGACAATTAGTAAATTACATGGATAAAGCTATTTAGGAGCAATACCGTGAACCCACATTTGTCCAGCGCTCTTGGCCATAGCGGTGTTTTTCTTTAAAGACATGTGCATGCCCTTGCCTCGACATCGGTTCGAACCAAGGTCGATCGAAGGCAGAAAAACATGCAGTCTAAACAGTCAGCGCCGGTACGAGCGACGCCACCGCGGTTGATCTGAATTTCAACTTTTTGTTGTGAAGTTAATAAGCCAGCCATGTTTTTCCCTTTTTTGCAACTGAGAAAGCCTTTAAAATTTAATATTAAGTTCTCTAAGGCCTTAATGTCACGCCCCTAAAACACCTATTGTTTTGATGTTTGCGTTGTTGTCGGGGGCATATGTATCAAATGTTTAATTTCTTTAAAAAATGTTCTAGTTCCTTGTCCTCTTGCCCCTACTGCTTTTAAATTTACATTAATTTATAATAATATTAATAGTAATAATGATGTTCATTTTTGCTGACAAAATCATACAGGCTGTGACAAAGCAACATCAATTAATGTGTATCAACAGTTTCTTAAGGCGTGTACAGACCTGACGAGATGAGCGCGAGATGTGCTCGAGACGCGCCAAATATCCATGTGTGTACCGGGCTCGCGAGCTTTGCACGAGCCGCTCGTCGGAGGTTCGTGCCGACCCATCTCCTGTCGGTTTTTCGACGGCAGATCAATGGAAGCGTGTGGCTCAGTGTAGACGGGTTCTAGCATGTGCGTCGTGGTGAAAAACTGCATCTTTTAATTCTTCGATAAGCGCATTAATATTACAAACATTTGGAATTATTTCACCATTACATTGCTTTGAAATTCTGAATAAATATTATAAACTGGTATAGGAATACATTTTCAAAGTCACTTGGAGTCGTTCTAGTAAAATTTTTATACTAACCACAATAATGTGTTGAAACCTCAAATAGTACATCAAATCCTGAGCAGTCCTTCTTTTGTAAAGATCAGTACTCCACCATCTACGTTTTTCTTTTTTTTTAATATAAATTATTATTAGATGCAAGCTACATCGCAGCACCACACAAAATAATACTTGCCGCTGCCTTTTCCTCGTCCGACATCTTCCAATATAGCGGGCGCTGAAAACTACGGAAATCAATGCTCGCAGCTGGTGCGCGAGAGGATAGAGCTCGTCTCCAGTGCAAGGTAGGTTCGTTGTTAACGCGTCTCGCGCTCGTCTCGTCAGGCCTGTATGCATCTTTAGAAATCAAATGTGTGCATACATTTTTCAAGCAGATATGAAATTATTGTTTTTTTAAACCCTGTTTCGCTTTCTATCAATTTAATATTTTATGGAAGGCTGCGAAAAGCTCTAACAGCTCTGTAATATGGACCTTTCCCAAAAAAAGGTGAATTATGAGCTGGGACAGACAGATCATTCGTTGTCCTAGTGACGATGTGGAAATCCTCATTGCCGAGATTCATGTTTGTGCTAAACAAAGAACTATTTCTTCTGACAAACATCATCAGTGACATAAAGTACATTAATGGCAATGTTAGAAAGTTCAATTTTTGAAAGTAATGCTTACATGAAGTTTTATGATGTAATTTTAATAGAGACCTGATGATTTTCTTCTGCACCCTGAATATTGATACCGCCAACGATATATAGGAATAGAAACATTATGAAAGGCAACTTGTTTTGTTTCATGATTTTAAAATAGTTATATATGTACCAAGGCACTGAAGTTCAACTTTTTATGACTCATGTGGAGTTTTGTTGCTGAGTGATAAAAGTCATAAAAAGAACTTCAGTGCCGAGGTACATATTATATATTTTTTGAAATCGGAAAAAAAAATGTTTTATTAGGCAAGAAAATAATATTAAGGGATCACCCGTCCACGAACCGACTACGCGCGGCGTTGCTTGACTTTGACGATCGCTCTACCTAGGACAAGTATGATGAGACACGGCACCTTCTGACAGAAAAACCAAACTGCTGCTTCTTGTGCAGCCTACACAACAAATCTATTGATATTCAAATTAACTAAAATATGTATACTGAAGGATTGCGCTTCTTATAGGAAACAATTTCGCAATGTGTACGAAAAGTTAAATGAGCCTTTATCGGCCGGGTTTTGAATATTTGGTCACTTTTGACGGGCGATTTCTCCGTGTGTTTGATGTTTACATCTCGCCAAGGCCTACTTATTGAAAAAATCGTACAATAATGGACTACTTCAGTGCCGATTTCTGAGCTTTTAATGACGATTTTGGGACAAAACCATGTTTTCTTGAAATCGTACAATAATGGGCTACATTATTGTACGATTTCTGTGCTTTTAATGACGATTTTGGGACATTTTAATGCCGATTTCAAGAAAAAGATGTTATTGTAGGTAGATTCAATGTTTCCAGTTTTTTGATACGATTTAGGTTATTTCATAAATATAATCATCATATATACGACATACAAGTCTATCAAAAAACTATTTATTATGCATTACAAAATAGGAAACACTGAATTTAAGAAATGCCAATGTCAACAAATTACCTGGCCTTCTTACTCCCGACCCACTAATGTAGAAGCATAATACAACTTCGGATAGAAGCAAAGTAATATACTCATAGTTGTAAACTATCGATAGGAACCAAATCCCGAAGCCTGGCAATCCCGACACAAGAACTATTCAATTTAGTCTCAAGTTTGGCAGTGTGGTCTTCCCAGCTCACTGCGACATCCAAACTGACTTCCAGGAACCTCGCACCAATAGTTTTGCTTTTCGGCAGGTGGTCAACCAAAGAATCCTCAACAGTGCCAACGAGTCGAAGTCCCTGTCGGCGCTGCTGGTCGGCACGCCGGCCGCCGACAGGCCCGACATCATCGGCCCCAACACGAACTCGCTGCTGCTGGAGAAGCTGGAGGGCGCGACGGGCGGCCCGCAGGGCTTCATCGCGCCGTCCAAGCCGGCCTCCGCCCAGCAGTTTGTGGTGCAGTCGCCCAAGGGCAACGCCATCATATCGCCGCTGAGCAGCCCGCCCCTGCAAAACGCCAACACGGTCAATGTGCAGAGTTTGAGCTTTGCGCAGCTGCAGAACCTGCCCAACGTGCAAGTGCAGGTGGCAGGTGAGAATATATACGATAAAATTCTGTGGCGGTATAGAATTAAACATGTGGCATGTTACCAAATACCAGAGCTGCCGACTTAGATGCGTTTAGCTGTAGACAATGTTTACTTGCAAAAAGTTTTAGATTGAACAAGTCAAAATTCAGAGCTTGACAAATAAATATGCGTATCGTTGACATAATAATGCTGGGTAGAAGGTATAAAGTTAGATGGAAAGTTTGACGGGTATATTGTAAAGAGCAAAGAAGGTAAACTAGATCCCTGTGGAACACCTGTATGGACTTTTAGATATTTCGACAACTCACCATTATAAAAAAATGCTTTGGGATCTATCAGTGAGAAAATCCCGAATAAGTAGCTTCGCATTGTCTGACATTTCAATGTAATTTATAATAGAGACAAGTATAGTATAACTAAGAGTGTCAAACGCTTTTATATAGTCAAGCAGCACCAACACTTTCAAAACTTTCCTATCTATGGCTGAAAATAGGTCATCTGAGATGTGCAATAATGCGGTCATGCAGCTAGGACCCTCCCTAAGTTCCGATTGAATGAGCGGTATGATTTGGTTATCATTTACATGATTACGGATTTGTAGTTCCATGGCCTTTACCAGAATTTTGGAAAATAGGGGAAGAATACTTATTGGCCTTAAATTATGTATATGTCGCAGGCATCGGGCGTAATACGTCATTTCGTGGAAAATCTAGTCATTACACGTATTGCCGGCAAAAGCTGTAATAAAATAACTATTACCTTGTTTGACTCAAATTTTGCTTCATTTAAAGGATTGCCCTTCTTCATTTTATTCAAACAGTGTAATCGGCCGTTACAGCATCTGACTGCCGTTTGTTCAGTCAAATTCTACAAATTTTCAACAAATGTCTGAACAAACAGCAGTCAGACGCTGTAACGTTCAATGGTTCGGCCGATTACTCTGTTTGACTAACATAAAGAAGGGCAATCCTTAAAATGACGCAAAATTTGAGTCAAACAATTTAATAGTTATTTTATTACAGCTTTTGCCGGCAATACGTGTAATGACTAGATTTTCCGCGAAATGACGTATTACGCCCGATGCCTATGACATATACAGGGTGTCCCGATAAGGACTCCCGTCGCCGATATCTCCGAAACAAAAAGAGATATTTTAATTCTACAAACGCCGTTTGCTAGGACGTGAAGAGGGCTTTATTCGAAACTGATAAGCGTTCATTTTGATATTAGCATAAAGATGGCGCTGCGGTGCAAAGAAACTTAGGAACGTTGGAGCGTAGCGCATTTGAAAGACTGGGTAATTTGGAGAAACTTTTGTTCTATGGAGTATTTTCCTACTGTCACTAGTTTCTGAGATAACCGCTCTACAATGTCATTTATAAAAAATGAGCTAACTCGCATAAAATTAACTTTAGAGGAAAAAGTTATTAAAAATATCTTTGTAGTTCACTAGGACGAAGAAAATAGCGACACGTGTCAAATTATTACACATCCGGTTTGACCGGAAGTACCAGAAGTTACCCATTTTTCTGTTTAAAATGAACATACTGTATAATTTATCCCGCAAAAGTGAAAAAAGGTAACTTCCAGTGTCATATAATAACAATAACACCATGTATGTACATACATCTAGACAACGACAATTTGGCTGAATTTATTTTTATTAACCGAAGGTGGCTCTGTCTCTGTCCATTGTTTCAATATAATATTGAGCTTCAAACGCCCAGGTAATTCTCTATCGTTGTCAATTTGTTTCTTGCCTAATTAGTTTATTAATTTTTGTAATAATGGTTAATCATAATAATGAGGATAAATTAAAATATGGTATTAGTTTACGGAGAATGCAGTAAAAAGTGCTGTAGCCGCTGCTCGTATTTAGGTATGGAAATAATTTTGAACATATTTATTTCTTAATTTCTATGTCACCTTCGGTTAATAAAAATAGATTCCGCCAAATTGTCGTTGTCTATATGTATCTACCAGGTGTTATTGTTGTTAGGTAGGTATATTTTTTTCAATTTCGAGGGAAAATTGTACAGTATGTTCATTTTGAACTGAAAAATGGGCACTTCCGGTGAAACCGGATGTGTAATAATTTTGAACGTGCCGCTATTTTCTTCGTCTTAGTGCACTACAAAGATATTTTTAATAACTTTTTTTCTTTAAAGTTAATTTTAAGCGAGTGAGCTCATTTTTTGTAAATTACATTGTAGAGCGGTTATCTCAGAAAATTGGAAAATTCTCCATAGAACAAAAGTTTCTCCAAATTACCAAGTCTTTCAGATACGCTACGTTCCAACGTTCCTAGGATCGAAAAGTTTCTTTGCACCGCAGCGCCATCTATACGCCAATGTCAAAATGAACTCTTAGCAGTTACGAATAAAGCCCTCTTCACGTTCTAGCGAACGGCGTTTGCAGAATTAAAATATCTCTTTTTTTCTGGAGATATCGGCGACGGGAGTCCTTATTGGGAAACCCTGTATGTTCAGGGTTTTGTACTTTAAGCAAGGGGATAACTTTCGCTTTTTTTTTTCCAACAATATGGGCAATCTGAGTTTGTTAAACAGAAGTTAATAACATGCTTTAAGAAGGGAAGTAAGAAAGGCAAGCATAAGTTTAGTGTTAGAATATTGATACTATTTGTTTAAATTTAATAGGTTAGCATCGACAGGAAATTTCGCTACTGAATTTACAAACTGTTCGTTCATTTTATTAGCATCTGCTAGGTTATCGGGTAAGCACTGAGACTTTGGTTTTTTGTTAGATATAGGAATTTTGTTGAAATAAGCTTTAAGTTTCCACCGAATTGCCGAGGTCATATTATTTCTTAACTGTTGTAGGTTGATAGATCGTCTGGGTCTTTATATTTCTTATATTTATTTCTGTAGTAATTTCTGTTATATATCATTGCATGTATGTACGGTAGTAAGGTCATGGTCCGAATCGCACTGCCACTGTTCACAGTGCTCAGGTCGCTAACGACCGGTCTGATTTGTTAGTTTGCTGATACACTGAATGATGGTGATTCGATTCGGACTGGTCGTAAGTGCGCTTACAAAATTCCGAAGTTGAGGTTGTGTTTTATCGTGTCAACAATGTGTCAATCTTATGTAATCTGTGGTGTCAAAATTAAAAATTTCATCAGAGATGAACAAAACATGCATTTAATAAGAAGAAAAAGGGTGTTTCTTGAAGAATCAATTTCCCCTTTCCCTTTGTGCACTGATAGCAGTGAACCAGAACTCTTTATTGATTCTTCAACTTCTTCGAGTAGGTGATAATGAAGACTATACTACTTAATTAATTTAATTCGTAATAATTCATAATATGGAATACTTTGCAAAACATATTGTCAAAGTAAACAACCCTGAAACCCCCCATAGAGTCAGCGTCAGCAGTTGCGAGGAGCTCGAAGGAGTAGGGGACCCATGTCGACGCGAATACGTAATAGGGAAGTTGACAGTTTTTCAAATTTAGTGCTACAGAATTCTCTTTACCATCAATATTTTGTAATACATGTTATATTTTATTTTGGAGCTCTGTTAGAGATAAAATCCACTTTTTGTTTTGCCGCCAATTTGAGCGATTTTTAAAAATACACGTCACAATAGTATTTCCTATTTTTTGGGCTATGTCAGTCGTTCCACGATTTCTTCTTCTTCTAACCTGGCTGTATCGAATAATATGCTTGACCTGGACCAACACTATATTAAAGACCTGTGCATAGTGCTGTTTCAAGCGATCGCCACTGGCGCCACACGACGAAACAAATTTACACGGTGGTTTAATGTTAAAACAGCATTGCTGCAGAATCTTTTATAAAATAAAAACATGCAAATATGTCTGTTACAACGAATTTAATATCCAAAATAAAATAAAATATTTGTCTGTTATGTCCCTCTAATTTGACAAGTTCACACGGCATATTTCCATACATTTTCTTAAGAAAAGCGTAAAACTGCAGATGTATGCAATGTATTGTGAATGGCAGTGTCACTCGCCATAGCCATTTTAAAGCTGCGCCAAATTTACTGTGTCTGTATTGCATAGGACGAAAGCTTGGAAAGAGAAGTTTCGCTGACCCAGGATTCTGTAAGAAACTCTGATACGTCTATTACTGTTATTTATCACTTCTGCTGGTGCACTCAGTTTACACCAGCCATTGTTTACAAAACTATGATTGTAGTAGGAATTATGACTAAACAGGCATAAATATGCAAAATCACCTAAAACTTGCTAAATCTACTAAAAAGGCCCAGCAGTGACACAACAGCTGATCAAAGAAATATGGCCGACCCAATGCCTTTTAGGTCACGTGGCAGCGACTTCATATCTACACAAATTTTCTTCTGATAATGTAAAATATCAGTTTCTTAGATTTTCACGTATGAATTATTTGTTTCTCTACATAAAAGTTGGGCAGTTATGCCATTTTTATAAATTGATTCCTTTTTTTCCTGCTTCATTCTGAATTTCCCTACTACTCCGCCACGTTGACTGTTGATCTCGACCATTACAACTAAGGATACAGAAGGAAAGAGACTTGTGCTATGTATTACAATTGTTTAATACAATGCGATGCATTTTTTGCAAGAAGCATGATTTTTATGCCTAGAGATCCAATCTTCGATTCTATTAATGATAGGGAATTCAATTTGGGCTCATTTTGTCGAAAGTATAAATAAAATCTGTAGTTTCCTCATCTGAGTCGTTAAAAAGAGAGAATTATATTTTTCAGTGATTTTCAAGCATTCAAGGTCAAACTTTGATTCACCGTATGTCCAAAATGAATTAACTCAGCTCGATTTTTTCTTAATTATAATCATAATTTTGTATAGAACAAAAAAGTGCACTATAATTTTCTAGGATTTCACAAAATCGATTATATCTGTCTGGGGATTGACTTAAATTTTCAACTTATACATTTGGCTTTCTTCTTCATCCTGTATTTTGAGTGTTCCAAACTGAATTGGAAAATTAATATTTTTAATCAGCAAGTTTTCTTTGCTCGCAGGTTTTAGTCAACCCATCTCCCTCTCCCTGAGCGTTTCATCAGGGAACATACACGGGCATCCGGCAAGCCTGCTGGTATCCACGCCCGTGACTACCTCCACTCAAACTTCAACTACGGCGTCGCAAGCGGGAATTAGTTCAGAAGCAGTCGAGGGCCAGAAAGTTGTCTTGACCAGTGCCGGTACCTCAAACTTTGGTAAGTCGCTTCTGGTAATCATTTAGAAATGTACTCATCTTAGCACAGACATAGAAAAGCGGGAATTTTGTAGACAAGGATTGAGGTTATGGACTTGTTTAAGCAAAAACCAAGGTCACAAGTTTTAGAAAATTTCTTCAAATATCGTTGTTTTTTTCTTTTGTCAAGAAAATTGCAACCTTGCAAGTTATAATTTGTCCTAATCCTGCTAAGCCATTTGATAGTAGTCTGAAAATTAAAATACCAGACTCTATTCAAACTAAACGCAAGTAAAAGATAAACAAAAGTTGTTGCATGGCTAGCACGTGATCGGCTTGCTATTGGCCGGCAGGTGAGTTCAGCGAGTCGTTATTTATTACAGAGGTGTATTGAGTGAGTTGCAAGTGGACTTTTAATGTTTTCCGATATAATTCTTTCGCTGTTTATTAATTGTTGGAGCTACGATTTGTGTTAATAGTAGAAATTTGCAGGTAAGTGAATGACTAGGTGTGCCATAAAAGTTTGTTTTTAAAGTTCTTAATACTGGGGCATATTATTTTAATATTTTATATTATAAAATTCATAGAGATCGTCCTTAATGCGGCCCTGTCCCCTATTAGTCCTCAGAATTGTACACGTGTTTCCATCGTGTAAGTGTTTATGCCCAACTTGCATTTTGATTGAATAGAGTGTAGTACAGGGTGTCCCAGTTACCTAGGTAACATGATAAAACCAATTTTCTTGTTAATTTTAAAGATAAATTGATGGTTCAAAAACTAAACTTGTTTAGGTCAAAGTATTGTTGAATTGTATTTTCGCGCCATTGTTATGAAATGTCAGTTGGTACTAGACTTGACAAGAGTTCTGTAATGGCCGAAGCGACCGCCGCATATTTGTAACGTCTACTGGAAAATAAACCGCTGAAGAAATGGAAGCAGTCTAATTTTATCGAAGGAAAAAAAACAACAAAACTTATGTAGAATTTTCTGAGGAATTCAAATATGACATCAAGTTTAATATACAGGGAGTTGTTAAAAAGTCATTTCAAAAAAATCACTTTTTTTCACATCATAAGCAACAGCATTTGCTTGAGTTCTTTTCGCAAATTTCCACACACACATTTGTATCACAATTTTTAAATTGCACGAGAATATTGCTACCGGCAACGCGTAACGACGCCTACCGCGATCCATATTTTGCATGTTTTCATTTTTTATTGTTTTTTCTAAGCAACATAACTGCCTGAGAGTGGTTATTATGACATGATTGTTTAGTTTACTGGCTAGCCGGCCACTGGGTGCTAACGCCGTTGGCAGTCAGAGACTTAGCGCATCAGATGTGCTGGTAATTCAATAATTGCAGATTACTATATTACTTATATGGGAGGGCAAGTTCAGACACCACCGGATAGATGGCTCCACTCATCTTGGAAAGTAGGATGATAGTTTCTGTGCACAGTTATTCAACCGCAGCTAATTCATATCAGTAAAATTACTTCAAGGTATTGTTAAAAAAGTGTCACAGTTCGTTTCAGTCCTACCTTAAAGTGAGTTTAGAACCCCTGAGTTTCGTTCATGTGAACTAATTGCAGTTTAATAACAATTCCCAAAACAAAAGCAATGGCCGGGTGATGGCAGTAACATGCGGTAGGAAGGAACAATACCGACTGTGGCTTGTCAATATGTTGAGTACAGGTGTGTGGACTGTGGCATGTAAAGCTTTCCGCGATTCGCGAAGCCATGAACTTATTGAAGTTGAAAGTAAACAGTGATAGAGTGTTTTAGTTTTTATGTATATTTCCACATTTTGTGCTTAATTTTCGGTTTTGTCTGCTACTACAGTCTCCATAAACAACGTGCATCCATTGTGGGAAACTAAGAGCTCCCTTTCCTCCTACATACCCACTAATTACTGTTGATTGATATTTAAAAATCAAAAAGGTTATAAATAGGCTCGTATACTTCAGACAAAAATATTAATTTTTTTATCTATCAGTAGAAAATGAGAAAAAAATCGACCCGTGTCTTTCATTTTTTTTATATTTGCTTTAGATTAGCTGTAATTTTATAAATAATACTTTCGCACCAGAGGTTGTGACGTAGTTGCCCTTGCTTATACAAGGGTATTTCATAAATTTTACTGGAATTCTGATATAGTTTGTTAGCATATTATGCTATTATTAAATACCTGTTGTAATTTTTATTACAAGAATTTATTATTGTTAATATCTTTCAATATAATTTCAATGCAGATCATGGTAATTAACAAAAATATTATAATTAAATTAATACATTCTATACGACCCCGGTCGCCAGGTAAACGGCCATGCAAGTTTGGCAATACTGCTTATTTACGACGATTCATTTGACACTCAACGTTTGACGTGTGAGAACTTACTTATACAGTTCAAATTTGCACTGCAAGTTTGTGTTATTATTTGAATAGTCTTTTACATAGCAAATCGAACTTTTCAAAGTATGGAGCAAGGATTAGTGAAGGCGACATCGAACAATCTGCCATATTATGTGGAATTGGAAATGGTGTGTTCGTTTATTAAACTCGGGGGGACCTCCGGGAGTCGGCCATGCTGCCGCTTCGCGGCCTCACGTCCGTCCCGCGCGGGATTCGCCGTCCAATCGAAGCCGTGGGTTTACGTCCCTGCCTGCCTCTCCGGTCTCTCTGCTATGATTGTGGAACGTTTCTTCTTTTTAGGTTCTGAGTATTTGTCATTAACAAAAAGGAAATGAAAATATCACTTTAGACATGAATTATTATTCAAACTTTACTATAAAAAGGTAACCAATTAGGGAAAGAATGAACACAACATAATTTACAGTTTATTGAGCAATAATTTACAATACAACTTAACTATTTAACTTAGATATATTTCATAAAATTAAAGGCCTCACACAATAACCATTATGTGATCTAAAAGGTATATTAATTGATGGTTTACCCTCGAATGTATATTGAGTGTTGCAAATTCTCGAATTCGTCTTATTATCCTCTCTACATGAATTGGAAGGGAAGCAATTCGTTTGCTTTTTATGTAGCGCTGAGGCACAACTTCCTTTTTCAAGATAATCTTGCATCCCACAGTTTTGAAAAACATCCAATTCTTACCATCAGGCTCAAGCTAAAAAAAAAAGAAAAATGTATCTTACTATTCTTATACAAAAATTATTGCAATAAAAGTTGCTCGAATAGGTAAGTAAGAACTTAAATATGAAATAAAATTTTGAATTTATAATGAACAGAATTGATTTACGAGTACAATAATATAAACTATATAATATACTTAATATTATTATAAACTTTATCTCTATATGTAATAAAAATTATTAACGGGTTATTTTGAGGTTTATTACATTCAGGTAGATGTAGTCTTATAACCCCAAGACAGTAAGTAAGTATTAAAAAAGGAAGTAAAAGTGCTTCAAACTATCTATAACAGATAATATGTACTTACGTTGAAATCGTCTTCGCAACAATACAAAAACGTTTTCTTCATTGGAAGACCAACTGTTTCCAACCACCGTTTTCGGCGAATTTCGTCGGTGTCGATAAAAACAATTTTCCAGAGTTTCTGCTGGAGTTTTCACAAGAGGGAACGAACAACCTCCATGACTATTATAACGACGCGCAAACTAGTAAATAACTAAAGATCACTTGCTTATTTTCTGCTAACGCATTGCGCAAAGGGCTGATAATCTTCGCAAGTAGAAACGTTTTCAGACAACTATTGATATTATGAAAAAGGTTGTGGGGAAACTCAAAGTATATATATTATTGTGGTTCAAGACTTTGAATTATATCTTCGTAATTTAACTATTGATAGTTTGATAGCGGTTGTATTTATAAAGGTTAACAGGCCATGTCAGGTTATTTTATTTGACGGAAGACGATGAGAGGAGTAGGCGACGTCGCCGGTTCTTAAATTAATGCTAACTATGTCACAGCCATTTCATTACGTATTCAACTCAATTTTGCAACTAAACTACCGCGAAAAAAAAATTTTCTTTAGTGTTTCCGGACATTTAAAGGCGATATCTAGCCATTGCAAAAATAAAAAAATGTGGTATACGAGCCCATTCACTTAGACTATGCATACATTTTTTGAAATATCTGGGAGAAGGTTAAAAAAAGTAAATTTATCATAATATGTTAGGCTATTGGCAACTCCGGGCCTCTGGGTAGGCAGCCTCGTCGCGCGAGTTTAACAGCTGATCAGGTAAGCGCCGTCAACAAGGGGCTTTAATACACATCTGAAAAATATTTTTCCTTTTTTTTGGTTGACTTGAATTTTTTTAATTTCGGATTCATATTAAGCAATTTTTTCCCACCTGTGGTTAAAAATTTTTACATTATGAATTGGGAGAACAAAAGGAACCCAAATAAACAAATATACAGGGTGTCTCAAAAATGTGACTGGTCAAACCGGAAGTCGGAAATGAGAACCAACAATTCTTCGTTACTCCCCTTATACTCATTACTAATATTTCGGGTTAAAGTTCAACTTCACAATTTTTTGGGAAAGGGTATTTTTTTGAAATAACTTTTTAACAACTTCTGTATATTAAACTTGCTGTCATATTTGAATTCCTCAGAAAATTCTACACAAGTTTTTGAACCATCAATAATTTATCTTTAAAATTACCAAGGAAATTGGGTTTATCTCATTAGCTGGGCCACATTGGCTTATATATGATGGCAGTAGGTTATGAACAACCCTGCATATTCAATTTTTGGTCGTACTTCTCTTGAAAGTTGTATTACATTATTATGATAGCTGCGCCCAATATAGACAAAGCTACGCAAAGACTGTCAGAACCATTGTTGACATTTCTGCGAGGCATACCAAATATTTTGCATAAAATTTTATACATTGTCTGCCAGAAAGTTGGATACAAATGGGAATTTTCTCTATTTGAAGTTTCTCAAAAAAAAAATTCTTGATAAAAGTTGGTGCTTGTGCTTAAACTCAAAATCCACCCGCAAAAATTTTGAAATTTCGATTCGTATACAGGGTAGGTTGAAAAATATGAAAATTCCTCAAGAGTAAAGTACCCTTATTTTTAGAACTACATCAGAGTGGCACTAAGAAAAGTTGTTTGTAATCTCAAAACAATGTCAAATATGAATTCACAGCCACCTACTCAAAAGAAAAAAAAATTCACACTTGCGCATTTTTTACTCATCACGCTGTATAATACATAATGTTAGATATGTATTTTGAGGCACATCTTCGAGCATGACAGTACGATACCAATGATTTTTGTTTACGTTTAACTAGCATCTTAAAAACATTTAATAACTGAAAGTTCTGCAAAGTTTGTCGTTTTTTTGTATCCAAGTAAAATACTCCTACAATTTCAAACATAACATAGCATCTAATCTGTGGAACATAAAAATATTTTAATAGAGCAACAATTTAAGAGTTATTTAATAAATGAGAATTTAACTATAAAAATTATACAGCGTGATGAATAAAAAATGCGAAAAGTGTGAATTTTTTTTCTTTTGAGTAGGTGGCTGTGAGTTCATATTTGACATTGTCTTGAGATTCCAAACAACTTTTCTTAGTGCCACTCTGATGTAGTTCTAAAAATAGGGGTACTTTACTCTTGAGAAATTTTCATATTTTTCAACCTACCCTGTATACGAATCGAAATTTCAAAATTTTTGTGGGTGGATTTTGAGTTTAAGCACAAGCACCAACTTTTATCAAGAATATTTTTGTTTTTGAGAAACTTCAAATAAAGAAAATTCCCCTTTGTATCCAACTTTCTGGCAGACACTGTATAAAAAAACTAACTGAATTAAAATACCTAGTCATATCTCAACTACTATCGAGTACCAATATTTGCCTGTTTTATTTTTTTCTGTTTTTTTTTGTTCTGCTGTCCACACGCAACAATTTATCTGTAACGATTTACTTGCGCATGCAAATCGTACAATACATCGTTGCGTGTGGACCGGCCTTAACATAATTTTTTGCTAATGATATCAACAATGCTTTCAACTATAATAATAGTGGGTCCATGTTATGAACTTAACCACTTTTGTGAAATCTTTATTTGTTGGCCGATTTTCATCAACTTTTTTTGTCGGGTTGGTGTTCAAAATGTGCGTTCAGGAAAGTTGGTAACTTTATTTTTGGTCAAATTTCAGAAAGTACTATTAGGGATTTATTTTAGAAAAAACTTACTGCAGATTTTTATTTAGGATCACACATGACCTATCACCTGTGACAATTTTCATTGTTCTAAAATTCGAAAAAATAAATAATTATTAAATTATTGAAATTTAACTTTTTTACAACTTTTTAAGTATTGATTAAGAAAAATTTTTTGTAACGTTAAAAAACTATAATAAATTACTACAATTAAAAAATCCTTATTTATAGAAAAATGAAAATTGGTACAAATAGATTTTAAGGGATCCTAAACAAGAATTTGTAGTGTTTTTTCGAAAAAAAATCCCTGATAGTACTTTTTGAAATATGAGCTCATAAAAGTGACCATACTTTTACATGATTACAATCAAGAATAGTCACCCACTCATTGAATGTGCATTTTGAAAACCTACATAACAAAAACAAGTTTATCAAAACCGATCTACAAATAAGGATTTTACAAGGGTGCTCAAGATACACCGAATGTCTGCTGAATCGATGCGCCCGCTAATGGTTCCCCTTCCTTGTCGCAGCGCATCCGGTCAGCTCGGCCACGAAGGTTCCTTCTCAGCAGCAGGTCCGGCCCCAGACGGTGTCCGTCTCGCAGGGCGGCCACCAATTCCAAATCATCTCGCAGCTGCAGCGGTCGGGGCGGCAGCAGCTGGCGGCGACGGCCATCGGCCAGCCCCAGCTGACGGGGCTGACGGCACGGTCGCTACAACCAGGCACACCAATCACCTTTAAGGTAGGGGACAGTCGGGTGTTGTCGATAGTCAATTTGTTTGCCGTACGGCGTCGTATGAAGTTGTAAATCTTTTTCATATTTTTTACAATGTGTGCGTAAAAAATATAAGACAAAATATTCACACGTAGATTTCAAACTTTTTGTTAATCGAACACCAACTATATACAGGGTATTTCTAAATCACTTCTAAATATTTTACTCAAAACGCTTCCCCCTCCAAGTTGAACCTCTCTAAAATGTATGTTACAAATGGTTTTTATTTATTTGCTCTGCTCTGAAAAAAAAAAACGAAAATGATGAAATTGTGACATTTTTTCAACCTTGAAATGTGGCTGCAAGGGGATGTACAAACCAACCCCTAACTTAGCTTCAGGGCCGTAGCCAGGTGGGGCCAGACAAGGCGTTGCCCTGCCTGAGCCAAAAGTTTACCGTTCACCTCACCAGAGCCGTAGATAAGGCGCTTCATTGAGAAAAAAAAAACGAGGAAAAAAGGCATGATGATTTTTTAATTTATTATACCTAATTTAAACTGAATTTGTCCTTACATTTTCTAAAAAATGTTGCCTGCTTAAAAAACAATAATCTTTTGCCCCACCTTCAAACAAATTTCAATTTACCTACAGTGTGTCCCACTTAAGGACTGACCACCCGTGTAAAATTTTTATTTATAGCTCGATTTTCAGAAACTTTTTTTTGTTGGATAGAGCTTCAAAAATGGCATTAAATGCATAATTCATGTGACTCGTACGTTAAGTTCATGGCTCACTGAGACGGTGTTTTAGTGCTGAAATTTCGAGAAGTACTATTAGGGATTTTTTAGAGGAAAATTAATACCGGATTCTTATTCAGCGTTACCAATTTACATTACCTTAGCTCTACAGGGTGCTTCACAAATTTTAATGCCCCACTTAAGGACTGACCAACCCTGTAAAATTTTATTTATAGTTTGATTTTCATAAACTTTTTTTTGTTGGATAGAGCTTCAAAAATGGCATTAAATGCATAATTCAGGTGCCTCGTGCGTTAAATTCATGGCCCACCAAGACGGTGTTTTAGTGCTGAAATTTCGAGAAGTATTATTAGGGATTTTCTTAGAGGAAAATTAATTCCGGATTCTTATTTAGCGTTTTTCGAAACCCATACTTACCAATTTCCATTACCATATCTTTACAGGGTGTTTCAAAATTTTTAGTGCCCCACTTAAGGACTGACCACCGAGCTGACCGTCCCTGTACAATTTTTATTTATAGCTCGATTTTCATAAACTTTTTTTGTTGGATAGAGCTTTAATAATGGCATTAAATGCATAATTCAGGTGCCTCGTGCGATAAATTCATGGCCCACTGAGACTATGTTTTAGTGCTGAAATTTCGAGAAGTACTATTAGGGATTTTTTACAGGAAAATTAATGCCGGATTCTTATTAAACGTTGTTGGAAACCCAAACGTACCAATTTGTATTACAAAATGGAGGACTAATTGAAATGACTGAAATTTGAGTTTATGTTATGTTGTGTTGTTTGTTCATCTAAATGGCAACGAAGACAAAATAATAGTAATTGCCCCTCTCCCCCGCACAAGCATGTGGTTGCTTCTGGGGTACTCCTAGTTTGGAGTATTGTGAGCGTGAGAATTATTATTATTATTATTATATTTGTCGATGTTAATAATTGAAAAATAATAACTTTGTTTTCTAATAATTCTTTAAAAGAATATGAATTCCTCATGAATATTTTAGTGTAAACCAGAAATTAACAAAATTAATTACAAATTGTTACGGTTTTTTTTTTTTCGAACATCTCACTGCGTATAAGAATCAGGCTTTACTTCTCCTTTTAAATTTTTTGGAACACCCTGTAGAGCTACGGTAAATGCAAATTGGTACGTTTCGGTTTCCAACAACGCCAAATAAGAATCGAGCATTAATTTTCCTATAAAAGATCCCTAATAGTAGGTACTTCTCGAAATTTCAGCACTAAAACACCGTCTCACAATGGGCCACGAATTTAACGCACGAGGCACCTGAATTATGCATTTAATGCCATTTTTGAAGCTCTATCCAACAAAAAAAAGTTTATGAAAATCGAGCTATAAATAAAAATTTTACAGGGGTGGTCAGTCCTTAAGTGGGACACACTGTATAATTACTACACTGGCCAGAAAATGTATTTAAAAATTATAGACATAATGTGGCCCTTTGAAAGAATATGATAATTTATAGGGCACTATGAGCACTAACTTTTATTTTTACTTCCATATCACAAACAGAGTATTCTTGCTTCCTGCAAAAATAAAAATTTTACAAGGGTGATCAGTCCTTAAGTGGGGCACTAAAAATTTTGAAACACCCTGTAGAGCTACGGTAATGCAAATTGGTATGTTTGGGTTTCGAAAAACGCTGAATAATACTCCGGTATTAATTTTCCTCTAAAAAATCCCTAATAGTACTTCTCGAAATTTCAGCATTAAAACACCGTCTCAGTGGGCCATGAACTTAACGCACGAGGCACCTGAATTATGCATTTCATGCCATTTGTTAAGCTCTAACCAACAAAAAAAAGTTTATGAAAATCGAGCTATAAATAAAAATTTTACAGGGGTGATTAGTCCTAAGTGGGGCACTAAAAATTTTGAAACACCTTGTATTATGCCACATAATTAGCAAAAAAAAACATCGATGTAAAATTTTATGTTCGTATTATATGACTTTGAAATTTTCGCCTGAGGCGTGATTTTTAATAACGAAAATTAAATTCCATTTTTTTATCCTTCCTCTCCCCATCGACAAAGTACCGCCCTGTAGGTACCTTTCCCTCACTTCTCTAATGTGTACTTGCCCTGAGAGGAAAGTGGTTTGCCCTGCCTGCAGTTTCCGCCTGGCTATGGCCCTGCCTAGCTTATATCAGAACTTTTCGTATCAAATTATTGATAATGTTGTTTATAGTCTTTAACACAAAATAAAATAACATTTAACAGAACAACAATAAGAACTGTTACTGCCGAGAAATAACCAAGGATACACGGAGCAAAAGCATCACGATGCACACTTTTGTGGTCAAACAACATACAGGATGATTTCTTTACCACTACCACCGCGATTTTCTCGCTTTTTTTGAGCCCTACAAAAAAATATGCAGGAAACAAAAATTTGGCAATTTTGGGTAGCTAAGTGGTGCTGCAAAGGAAATAGGCATCCATAGCCAACTTGTCACACAATATAAAAAAAATCAAATTGAGCCAAACAATAATTAATATCAGTAGCATGAGATAGCGGAAAACTTTCATATTGAAAATTGATGGCACTAAGAAGCTTTATGCAACTGGGTACTCAGATAGTTGAAGAAAATTACACAGGGTCTTTGGCTCTCTTGAGGCTATGAAATTTGTTCTGTGTATTTCTTATTAAGTTATTTTCTCTTTTATTTTGGGCCGCACAGAAAATACATAAGAAAATAAAATATGGCAATTTTGGTCAGCCAGACGACATTAAAAAAGAAATGTGCCTCCACGCCCAACTTTTCGCACTGTGCTGAAAAAACTTCAGATCGACAAAAATTTTCATGACCCTCAAGAGAGCCGAAGACCTTGTATAATTTGCTGAAACTATCTGAGCACTTGAGTGGATGAAGCTTCTCAGTGCTATCAATTTTTAATATAAAAGTTTTCCTATGTCTCTTAAAGTAAACATTCCACTGCTATTGATAGTTTTGCTCAATTTGAGGTTTTTTTTTATATTGCGAGACAAGTTGTTCATGGATGCTGATTTCTTTTTCAGCTCCACTTAGCTGTCCAAAATTATATTTTTATTCCTTACATTTTTTTAGGTCGCAAAATAAATGAGAAAATCGCGGAGGTAGTCCTAAAAAAATCATCCTCTATAATGGAAATTTATCAAAGTAAACAAACATTACGTGTATACAACGTTTACCTGCGATAGGTTATTTCCCGAGAAATATCACTTTGCCCACGCACCACGCACTTTTTGCATCCCATTGTATACAAAATCAGTCACTATGTATACTAAAAAAAATAGTTTATACATGAACAAAAAAAAACACTTGAACACCAAACTGCACACGTAAACAATCAGAGGAAATGACACGCTGGGATAAACACGAGGCGATTTGAAGTGTCTGTTTATGATTTTATTAAAGTGATAATTAGCATGTGATAACTAGGTACATCAAAATAAAATTGTCATTTATAAGGAATTATTATTAAACCTCCCTGTTTTGAAATGAAATGCAACAATAGGGTACATGGCATCACTCAAACAGATGTTGGCTCTATTTACTTTTTGTTCTAACTCCCTATGTCCTTGGTTATTGCAAAAAAATTAGTACCTATCCTAATAACAAAATGACACCTACATAAGTAACAAAACAGTAAAAATAAAAATCGCAATAAATGTTTAAAATGGCCTCCATCTGATGAGAGGCACGACTCTATTCTCCATGCCATGGAATTGCGTATTTTTTTAAATGTTCCGGGGGTATTTCTAATCACTTCGGATGATTCTACAGTGCGATGTCTTAAAGTGTCAATATCTTTGATAGGAGTTGAATATACCAACGTTTTAGGATATCCCCAAATGCAAAAATCTTACGGGGATCGCGCAAGCCAGTTTTGAGGACCTGCCCGACCTATCCAACAATTTGGAAAAACTGCGTCTAAAATGGCGTCTTCAGTAAACGGGTAACTCTTCCCGCTGTAGGTGGCAGTATGCATTTGCATTTAATCTCAATGGAAGGAAGCATGGTCCAATTAAATAATCATCAATAATACCAATCCAAACATTTATAGTCTGTTCCCTTGCAGTTGATAGCACACAACTTGGATTAGAACCATAAAAATGTAAACTATAGGCGTCCGATATTTCATTATCATAATGCATTAATAATTTGGTCAAAATAAATTATTAGGCGCAATAAAACCGTTATTATAAATGGGCATAAATAGACCAGGTACCTAGGAAGTAGAACATTTTAGAATTTTTAGAGGTTAGAGGCCCATTGGCCAGTAATTACCACAAAAACGCGCAACGGATTGCGGTGTAGATGCAGTTTCGTTACGATAGTGCTGTTGCCGTGCCAGTAGCAATTTTTTTGTGTAATTTAAAAATCGTGAGAAAATGTGTGTGCCACTTCTTGTAGTCTGCGGAAACTCGTGAAAAGCTCTCAATAAGTGCTGGTGCTTGTTTCAAGTTTTATATCGCTTGCCCTTTGTAGATTCAAGACTGACACCCCCCTGGACAATAACATAATGCAGATGAAAGGTTTTTTTTTATTACTTAAGTTTAACCTTCGACATTCCGAAATAAGGCTAAATACCTTATGTAGTGTGGCAGCATCGCTCTCCAGAAGTCACATTGTCTGTGTCCTTTCAAGCAGAGGCGTCGAATTACATGAGTATGAGTAATATGAGTATAGCCCCACATTTTGAACTAAACAAATAATGTTTTTGGCTCACTAAAATTATCTTCGCGGGTAGTTGGTAAAAAATTCTCGGCATGTGGACCGTAAGGACTATTATTTTTAGATTAGGTGACACGAGATAATATGGTGATATATGGCTATACAGTAGTCACAATTTAGTGAACTAATTCCGGTAAAGCGATTGCACTATTTCAGTGGTGGTCACTTTTGCGAGGCTTGAAATTAAGGGCACCTAATCGATGAAAAATTCCAAGAAATAATGTTTATCCACAAACACTAACAGTACTATGTACCAACATTAGCCAAGATGGCCGACAAACAAGTGGCTTCAGAACAACAGAGCAATAAAATCTGCAAATACTGCAAGAAAAATGTACGTAAAGATCCTCAAACCTGTCCAAGGTGTGGTGCATTTTATCACCTAAGCTGTGCTGCCAGAATTAAGTCCTGCTGCAATGAGGACATCCCAGAAAAGCAAGTAATTCCCGAAGCACAAGAAATTAGCTCACAAGTGATGGGTGTTACTGAAGATGTTCTTCTGAAGCAGGAGAACAATTTACTAAGAAACATAATCGAGGACAAGAATACTATAATTGGTGATAAGGAATATGTAATTTCATTATTGGAAGCAAAGATAACCCAATTAGAAGGTAAAATTACTGAACTCCAAAATAATAAACAACAAAAAAACACAACAAGAAATGTAAACATGAACAAAAAAATGCCTGTTTTTATGCCTGAATCAGAGTCGAACGAAGAAAAGGAGACGCGCGGTGGCCCAAATTCAGGGCTGAGGCAAGTGGTATCGGAGCGAGAAAATGATCTCTCGGAATCACTGCCGGAAGTGTACCAAAAACAAAGGAAAATTATGGATAACATCATAAATTTGGGCACAAATAATGTTGTTTCCCAAACGGCTAATCCCAGTGCTGCTGCCTGGTCTCGACAGGATAGTGATCACCAAAGTAAAGAAGAGTACACGCAGGTTAAATATGGACGGAGAAGGAGGCATGGGACTCTGGGTACAGCTACTGACTCTTCAAATGTCACTGTTGGCCTTGAGGGTAGTGCTACACCAAAACATAAGAAAATTTGGGTGTTTCTAAGAAAAGTAAAAGATAGTGTTACGGTGGAAACTGTGCAAAATTACGTTAGGAATAAACTCAACGTTGATTCTGAAAATATATCTGTTAAAAAGGTACAACCGCATTATCACACGAAGGACAATAACTGTTTCTTATTGGGTGTTGAGCCAGAGTTCAAAGACAAAGTATACGATTCTTCTTTTTGGCCATCAACCGTTATTTATGACCGTTTCAACTTCCAAAAAGGTCAAAAATTCTTGGATAACCCAATGATTAATAATAAAGCAACTCCTCCTTTTTTAGGAGTAAAGAAAGACTAAGTCTGCCTAAGTCAAGAAGTATTGTCTTTTGCCATCAAAATGTACAATGCATCTCAAATAAAATTCTCGACATAGAGACTAGTTTTCAGTTTTCTGATTTTCTGTTAATCTCTGAACACTGGCTTAACTATGACCAGCTGAATTGTATAGAGTTAAGAGGCTTTTCATTGTGTAGTTCCTACTGTCGAGTGAAGTCTATTCACGGGGGAGTTGCAATCTTTGCTCGCGACACTTTAGACCTGCAATACAAAGTCATTGATGTATCTGATTTTTGTGTTGAAGGAGTGCTTGAATGCTGTTGTATATCTATCTGTCATATCAAAGTTAATTTATTGGTAGTGTACCGACCACCATCTGGTGATTTTCATATCTTTTTAGTCTTGCTTAATGGTTTACTTAATCAAATCTGCACACAAGCCAAATACATTTTGATTGGTGGTGATTTCAACATTGACTTTTGTTCCGATAGTGTAAACCTCAGTTTACTAAATGATCTTTTAATTTGCTACGGTGTGAGAGATACTGTTAAGGTGCCTACCAGGGTGACTAGTACATCACAAACTTGCATAGACAATTTATTGACAAATATCGATAGTGACAGATGTCACATTCGAGTTGCTGACTTGAGTATCTCAGATCATTATTGTCAGTCTATCACCATACCTGCCGGAAGTATTAAACATGTGGCTGATTGTTATCTCTATACTCGAGATTTTTCACAAAGCAACATAGGATACTTTAAAACACTTCTAAATCTAGAAAACTGGGAGGAGGTGTATAGTCAAACATGCCCGAACTATGCTACTGATACTTTTCTTAAAACTATTCTCTATTATATTGACATTTGCTTCCCATTTAGAAAAATTAGAATCGGCAGAGCTGTGGAGCATATTATCGCGCCGGAATTACTTGAAATGAAACGGAAAGTCTCATTGTATCAAACTTTGGCACGACGAGATCCTAAATACAAAAAGGTTAGTGTATGGCTAACTAAAAAGTATCGAGAGGATCTTAAGAAAGCTAGAGTTGGGGAAATTGATGCCAAAATTTCAAATGCCAGAAACAAATCAAAAACAATGTGGCAGATCATTGGTGGTTTACAAAAGAAAATAAAAAATAATAATGTTGAGATTGTTACAAATAATGCACCTGTTCCAGTGGACGTTATGGTTGATAATTTCAACAAGAATTTTACATTAAAACCTGATGGTAGGATGATTGATTATAATTATACTGCCAATAACCTTAGTCTTAAGACCTGCCCAAATACAATGTTTCTACATCCTGTCAGCAAAGAAGACATTGGTCTGCTCATTTGGCAGCTTAAAAACTCAAATTCCACAGGTATTGACTACATTTCTAATAACTTACTTAAAAAATGTGCGGTGCAACTATGTGAACCTCTTGCATTCTTGCTAAATCTCTCCATTGAAAACGGGGTTTTTCCTGATTGTTTAAAGCTGGCTAGAATTATACCAATTTACAAAAGAAACGATCCCAACGATTATACAAATTACAGGGGAATTAGTCTTCTGTCAAGCGTTTCGAAGGTTTTTGAATTGCATGTGAAAAATCAACTGGCTAGCTTCTGCCTTTCAAATGAGATAATATCGGATGATCAACATGGTTTCATCAAATGCAAGAGCACTGAAACTGCTTTGGATAGTTTTACTGGAGAAGTTGTAGGCTTACTGGATAGGGGTCTTCATGTTTGTGGTTTGTTCATAGACTTTAGTCGTGCTTTTGACTATGTTAACCATGATTTATTGCTGTACAAGCTTTCCAAATATGGAGTGCGGGGTATCCCCTTGAGTCTCTTTCAATCTTACCTATGTGGTAGATCACAGTTAGTAGAAGTCCGAGGCACTAAAAGTAAGCCCAGTAAAATGGTGATGGGCGTACCTCAAGGGTCCATTTTAGGTCCATTATTATTCATATTGTATGCCAATGACTTAATTCATCGTATATCAAACTTCTTACCTTCTAGTAAAACGATTACGTACGCTGATGATACTAATATACTTGTCTCTTCTACAGATCCCTCAGCTTTGATGGACTCTGTGCAATCTGTATATAACCAAATACTCATATGGGCTGATAAAAACCAACTGTTATTAAATTTTAGCAAGACAGCATTAATGAAGTTTTCACTTAGGGGCCATGATAGTAGTTTTGAGATACTTGGAGATACTGATAAATGTGTCAGAAATGTTGAAATGGTTAAAATGCTGGGCATTGTTTTCGATTATAGACTGTCTTGGGAGCCTCATGTCAGCAGCTTATGTGAGAGGCTGCGAAAGGGTTGCTATGCCCTCAGATTCATGTCTAGTCACTGTGGTAAACATATTCTTCTCACTCTATATTATGCAAATCTCCATTGTCACCTTCGATATGCTATTGTGAACTGGGGTAACAGCTCTCATGTTGATAGAGTTTTTATGATACAAAAGTATGCTGTAAGAATCATTGCAGGTTTGAATTGGCGTGAATCATGCAGAGAAGCATTTAAAAATTTTAAGATATTAACTCTTGCTGGAGTGTACATATATGAGCTGTGCATCTTTGTTTATAAGAACAGGGCTGCATTTTTGAGCTGTAAAAGTCCACATTCTTATCCTACAAGGGACAGGGAAGCATTAGTTCCTTCGCAGCATAGAACAACAATGTTTCAGAAGAGCTTTCAATACATGGGGTGTAAATTGTTTAATAAACTTGATATTACACTTCGAAATGCTGCCAATCTTAAAGTGTTTAAAAGGGGCCTAAAGAAAATGTTAATCGAGCAGGTCTATTATTCTGTCAATGAGTTTTTATTGTAATGTGTGTCTTGTAGGTATACTTGTCTTTGTCTTGACCTTTTCTTGGTTACTGTACTGTATTTGCATTTTAACTTAAGAAATAAAGTATTATTATTATTATTATTATTATTATTATGTAGAGCTGCGGCCAATTTGAACTTGCAGGTCTAAATTAAGGAGACCCGGCGACATCTGGCAACATCGCCGAAGACCCTGTGTAATTTGCTGAAACAATCTGAGCACCTGGATGGATAAAGCTTCTCAGTGCCATCAATTTTCATTATAAAAGTTTTCCTCTGTCTCTTAAAATAAACATTCCAAGGCTTTTAATAGTTTTGCTCAATTTGAGTATTTTTTTTTATTGCGCGACAAGTTGACCATGGATGTCGATTTCTTTCGCAGAACCACTTAGCTGTCCAAAATTGTCACAGTTTTGTTTCTTACGTTTTTTTTTTGTATGGTGCAAAATAAGCTAGAAAATCGCGGTGGTACTTTCAGGGGTAATATAACAAGTGGTGTGCCTATTATCGATAATACCTTTCGTTAATTTTACGAATTATAATCCCAAAGCTGAAAATACCACAGTCGTGGTATTTTCTTAGCATTGGGATTATAATGAGTGATAAATTAACGAAAGGTATTATCTATTATTAGGCATACCACGAGTTGTATTTAAAAAGAAAATTTAACAACTGCAAACAGTTTAGGAATCATTCATTGTGTATGTATAGCCATAATTCAACAACCCAACTTCTTAGGAATAAATTAACTTTAAGTATTATAAATATTTCCCCTCTTCAAAATTTAATTTAAAAAATAAAAAAACAGCCACAACCGGGATTTGAACACGCGACCTATCGTTGCCAAAGCGCGAATCATGCCCCTACCATTGAGTCAGATGAATGTTTTACTTAACTAGCCGTATATAAATTTAACTAGGTACCATGGCTAAAAGTCAGTTCATTTGACAGCTGTCATTTAGGTTGAACTTTGGGCTCTGAACATGTTTTTTGTGCTAATAGATATTTAAAGATCAATGTGTTAACTGAAAACATATCTTCTAGTCCTATATTAAATTTGATAATGTGAAGAAGTTATCGGGTTATCAGTTTTAGCTGCCGCAATGGCTATTGGTTTAGCGTAACTAGGACGTAACTAAGAGAGTAGGATTTCAGCGAAAATACCACTAGTGGTATCGCTGAAATCACCACCTGATTGGTTAATATTTCAAAAATTATATCATTTCATTGCTTCATATTGGCAGGCATTGAAATCTCCAAACATAACACTTTTATAGAAGATGAGGTGATTTTGGATTGTTTAAACTTATATAAAATAAAATAGTGTTCACTCTATGGGGTAGATCACTCGAAGTGGAGTTCACTAAATCGTGACTACTGTACTTAGAAAACAAAAAAAATAAAATTGACAATTTATTACATTTAAGGCATTTATGGAATATGGAACTAGTTTGTTTATTACGACTACACCATTATTTAAAATATATTTGAATACATACAAATTTTACAATATTTTCAATATTTATTGACAGCTGTCCACCCACAAAACAATAAACAAATGTCAAAAAAGCACCATTAAAGAAAACAACCCAGTTTAAATCCGATGGTTACCTAAGGCCGTTAAAAAATATTTTGGAGATAAATCTAACCTGGTTTAAACCCAAAATGGGCTTTTTCGGTTTAAACCCTTGGCCTCATCACTGTTTCTTGCATTTTGTGACAATATAGTGCCATGCGTTCCAGCAGCAAATAGATTTGGCCCCTCACCTTTTACCTTTTTATTATTGTATGACATTTTTGTTAATCTGACTTTTTAAATCAACTTGATACTTATTGAATTTTTTACCCCCCTTGACTTGGCAGATGCCTTTAAAATTCCTATTTTGCTCAACTTTGACACCCTGCAGAATGGAACTCCCTGTATATTTTTTATTGACTAGAGTTTTGGGATGTTTTGATTAACGCTGTGGGGTCAGATTTTAAATAAAAAAATCACTAAATGGTTTTCGTGAAAATCGGGGGTATTTTGAAAATGGCAGGAAGGTCAAAAGAAGCGGTTTTTAAAGCCCTTTCAAACAAAAAAGTTTGGGCGATTATCTCCAAAAATGAAGATTTTACGGATTTGTACAGTTGGACACCCTGTATATTATGCGAAAGCTTGCACAAGTTGGATTTTTGCAAGTTGAAAACTTGGATCCAACATCGTTATCAAACTAACTTTGAAATGATGCACGAATTTCATTATATATGTTTGAAGGTGGCAAACCCTGGGCAGCTGACGGACCTGCCGTTCAACTTCGACAACTGACGGTTGGTGCCTCTGGTGCCGGCGCCGGCTGCCACCCCTTCGCCGCAACCGCAGCATAGCTTAATACCTTTTTAATTTGTAAGGATTGCATGTGAGTAAGCGTAACGTTTTAATTGATTTTTTAGAGTAATTTAAAATAAACTGTGATAATTAGTTGTTTAAAAGGATTTTCATTTATTAAATGACACTGGTCACACAGACTCGTATACGATATTATCATAGATTACTGCGATGGTTTAGCTTCTTTAAAAAAGGATTATATAAATACCTACGTAAGCCAATGCCCTGATAATTTCTAATTTGCTACATTCATACCTCTTTTAGGTACCTCTCTTTCTGAAATGATGAATGGATATATTAGATAATAATATCTATTGTCTTCATTGTAGACATCACAGACAAATAAAGAAAAAGGTTATGTTAGCATTAATATAAGAAAATTCCAATGCATTAAAATAAATAATGAATAATAATAATTGGTACTGCGAAACTGCTAATTAGAGACCATGAGCTGAAATTTGGGGGTCAATATTACCAACCTTGACTTAACTTTGAATGTCAAATTTTGGTTTTTACGGTTTTATCTTTATTGTGATTCTACTTATTGATTACTTTGCACAGGCTTCAAGGCAGAAAAGTATCAGATTATTCTAACTAGATTCCTAGTTCAAAGACATGGTCTAGCAGCTGTATAGTAAATATTTACTATAATCACAGAATAAATAGCTTTATTACTCGTTAGTCTGTGCTATAATAGATTAAAGGAGACATTCTAAAACATTGTTGAAACCGTCCACCAAAAATCCTAGGACTCCAACTATCAAACTTTAATTTTGAAACGAAAACAAATTAAAACAGATGAATTGTAATGCGTCTTAAAAAGGTTTTAGATATTAAGTTGAGGTGTAGGTATTTTAATTTAGTTATTAGTTTCTATATAAAATTTTAAGCAAAATATTTGGAGTCACTCGCAGAAATTTCAACAATGCTTCTGACAGGCTATGTTTAGCTTTGTCTACTAACAAAAATTGTCTAGTAGATGATTGTGATTTTCAAAGCCCTGTTTAGAGTCGGCGATTTTTATTGCTGGCAATAAAAATTGCTGACATTTTTGTTGCACGCAATGTTTGTTGCAAAGGTGGTATCTGTTTACAGTTGGCAATTTATCTAATGCAATTCTATTTTTTGGTGAATACTGTCAACCAAATATTTAGTAAATAAAATATTTGAAGTTTTTGCGGTGTGTAGACTGTATCCGTAGTGTTTCGGGTTATATTAATTTTACCAAAGATTCTAATAATAACATAGAAAGATCCTAATAGCAACATAGAAAAGGAAGTTTTATGTAGTGTTTTTTTATTATTAAGGTTGTTAGCACAAAAATCTCTAAAAAATACTAGAATTGCAATTGCAATAAAAATAGGTCTGGAGCTACTCTTTGCAATGCAATAAAACTTGCCACAGATGATTCAAAACGGAGTTAATGCGCGTGCGCACAACAAAAATGTCAGCAATTTTTATTGCCGGCAATAAAAATTGCCGACTCTAAACAGGGCTTAAGGCCGCTTCACAGCTGGCAATTTTCGTTGCCGACAATAAAAAGTGCTCCAATCTTTTTTGAATGCAATTTTTATTGCAAAAACGAAATTGTTTTGCACCCAGCAATCTATGAGTGCAACTTGTCTTGCAAGGAAGTGTAGCCAATATATCTAATTTTAGGAGACACATTTATTCTGACAGCAGAGCAGAGTGTGTGCACTTAAAACAACAATGAAAAAAGTTTCTTAATCAAATCAAGACACACACACAGACACACAGGTTCATATAAAGTTCACCTCCATTTGCCAATTCCACGCTCCTAGAGATTTTATGAAAACATTGGTAATTGATTTATACCCAAAAAATCTCTAGAATTGCGTTGCAATTGATGGCAATAAAAATGCCGCATGCAGCATTTTTGTTCCCGCAAGAAAAATTGCAGACAGCTGATTAAGAATGACATTGGGTGCATGCACGCAATAAAAATTGCAGCAATTTTTATTGCCGGCAACAAAAATTGCCAGCTGTATTGCGGCCTTTAGTAAAAATTATTTTTTCTTCTCTTACTAAGGTTCTTGGAATGCCACTGACATATCGATACTGTTTTTTTTTGTCGACGTTTCTACTTAAAAAGTTTGTACTCTTGATCTCATTAAAGTTTTTCTAGTAGGTAAGCCAATGAATAAAGGACTCCAGGAAGGATCATGTTTGGGATTCACGTGCGACCGGTATAGTTCCTGCATATGGCGGAATGCCGTTTTCGGTTTCACAGTGGCGTGTATCTTTGAGTTGTTTCAATAAACTAATCGAGGCAGAACCCCTGATTTTCCGTAAAATCAGTACCTACCTACAATACAGGCCAAAAATTATAAGAAGAAAAAGAGTAATAGTCGACCATATACAGTACTGTTTCGGGACGGGGATCCCTCATCAGTATGGCTCACCCGACTATCAAGTGGTATACACAAACGTGCCTAAGTGATGAATTTACTAAGGAATCAATTAATCACCGAAGCAATCAATTGATCATGGAGTATTATAACTTATAAGGATAGCACACCCGAAGGTGCGGCACAAAGCCACCATTATAATACTCCATGATCAATTGATTGCTTTGGTGATTAATTGATTCCTTAGTAAATTCATTGATTAGGCACGTTTGTCTATACCACTTGATAGTCGGGTGAGCCATACTGATGAGGGATCACTGTCCCGAAACAGTTCTGTATATTACTCTTTTTTTTTTCTACCAATGTTTTCGGTTTTGACCCGCATCTTCGGGAGTGGTATCGTTATAATACTCCGTGATCAATTATTGATTGCTTCGGTGATTAATTGATTCCTTAGCAAAAATTATAAGTCACGTTATGAAGAATCAGGTATTTACACAAACGCCTATGCCACTTTGGTGCATGGCCTCAAAAGTTAATTTAAATTACAAAATTACTTACCACAACCATTTTAGTTATGGCAGCCAGGGAACTGCCACAAACCGCACAGTTAAGCATAATAACTGGAAAAAGTATCGAAGCATCACATACTGGCCCCACCATTGTGTTACATATTTAAGTCTTGTGTCAAAACTTGGTTCCTAGTAGGAACTTCCTACACGGAGTGATTTCCATCTCGCGTATTTTATAATGTCCATAAAGCATTGACTCCTTCTTGGGGTGTTTTATTCATTGAGGTAAGCGGTAAAAAGGGTCCCAGAAAAGAGACGAATCAGAATATGCACTCGGCTAATTATCGAGGAGAACAGAGGGGTATTTTTTTATTTGGGCTGTTCCACGGGTGTCAAGCTTTGCACGGCCCTGGCGCTTTGATATATTTTCTTCGCTTTAGTTTAAAAGATTTTAGTGTTTTACTGTTTGAACACCTCTGATGTCACTGATTTGGAAATAAGGTACACTTGGCAACATAGTTGATCTGAATTATATGTCTATGATCTCCATCTCCTTTAACCCTTTCAGAACAGAATTTAATGCATTCTGAGCCAGGTTAGACGGCACTTTTTAGAGCCGGCTAGACGCATGTCATATACAGGGACCAGCAGAAAGTTGGACACAAAATGTAATATTTTTAAACTCTGATTTCAATTACTTTAAATTTCTAGCTGCTAATCGAACAAAATTGAAGTTTAGTAGCAAATTTGTGTGTTATCCGATGATAAGTTGCGCTTGCGGTATTTTGTTTTTTTGTAATACACAGGGTGGCCGAAAAAAAAATACAAAAAAGTTAAATTTCTTTTTTTTTTTTGACTAGGTGGGAGTGACTTTAAATCTGACATCCACCTTTGATTCCAAATAACTTTTGTAAGTAACTTGTTACCGTATTTTAAAAAATAAGGGAAGTTTACTCTTGAGTTATTTTGACATTTATGAATTTACCTCGTATCCAAAAAGAGATATTTAAATTTTGACATGTGCGTTTTGAGTTTGAAATGATGCACCAACTTTTATCAAGAATAAAATTTTCTGAGAAATTAATAATAAAAAAGTTTTCCATTTGCGTCCAACTTTCTGCCGGTCACTGTATACCTGCCACATGATATGCATACGGCATGAAAATAATTCCGTATAATAGAGACAGTACAAAATCTCATGAACTGTAGCCTTAATTGCAGAAATGTCGAAAACGCAGGGAACTTTGTCATTCCTTGACCACTAACTAAATATAAAGGTCCGGCACACTACCTCTACTGACCATCAGCTGGACTTGGCTGCTCTCGGATGTATCTGCCAATCCATATGGCAAGTCACTTTTTAATGTTCGACTGATATATATATAGGGTATGTTTAGCATGGTATCAGACATACCAGTCAGTAGCCTGTATGCAAAATTTCTGTCTGGCAGATATATCAGTCAGCCCTGGACCAACACTATATTAAAGACCTGTGCATAGCCCTGTTTCAAGTGATCGCCACTCATACCACACAACGAAAAAAGTTAACAGGCTCGTTTAATGTAAAAAACACCATTGTTGCAGAATCTTTAAATCTTTTATAAAAACATGCAAACATGTTCCAACTTATGTTGTTCATTTCTCCCATGTCATACTTATCAAACTTCAATGCACGTTTGCCACATATCGCACATCCGGTGCAACATTGACGCAAGTGTAAATAATGCAATTTTACAGGACAGACGTTTAAAGATATTTAAAAAATATAAAGTTAAGTATCGCGTTGGTTTAAATAAAATATTCTTTTTTTTAATGGAAATAGTTTTTATAATCCATTAGCTATTTTGGGTCAAAATAAAATTTATGAGTCTGATCATCTATATGTTAAGAAAAGGAAACAAAATAGAAAATTGCCCACAATTGCGTCATTGTTCTACTAAATTTTTCAATTTACCCGCCATAATTATTATTAGTAGTTGAGGACTAAAATAAAACTAAAAAAATACTGAAAAAGTAATGAAGTTATTTATTACTTAACAAATGTTACTAACTAAAACAGTTTTAAGAGTTTAAACACTTTCCTATTGTAATTATAATTTTTCTTTAAAAGAGGGAACTGTAAAAAGTTTCGTAATACCTTGGTACAATGTTCGTTTTAAGCAAATGCAACAAATCATCTTTCTTACAACCAGTAATACATATTTTTGAATTGTAGGCTCGTTTCAATTTCACCTCACCTAGCTTTTTTTTGCTCATGGATCGTCTAACTTTGTTGTTAATGTTCACCTCGATAAAATCTTCATCGAATGAAGTTTTATACGAGTAGGTACTGCTGCCCTTTGTGAATCGTACCATTTTCATTTCAGATAGTTTAATTACTTGCCCATTAACATCTTTTGCAGTATTCAGTCCTATCTCATCCGCAAGAGCCTTTAAATCGCAGAAGTCCTCATAATTTAACTCGTGGACAATAAACGGATTTCCAGTTTTTTTCGCATTTCTGATTATTTGTACATATTGATCGGGCACATAAATGGGACCAGATTTCTTTGCTCTTTTAATTGACTTTTCAATTACAGAATGAGCACTATCACCCTCATTCTGGGTATGGCCGCGAATCAGAAACTTATGGGTCACAGATTTTATTGCTAATTCCGTAATCGCATAATAATACATGGAGAGAATGAAGCTAAAATAAAATCAGTATGTAAGGTAAAATTAATATACATGCAAATCAATAATTACCGATTTTTTTGTTGACCGCAACAATTGTCTGTATAGAAAACCATGTCAGAATTAGGATGATCTTCGGCAATTTTTTGCAGGAACTTTAGAATACAGGAGCCTATTTCGTTCGCCCCTCGGTTCCCCAGTCCCTCGTGCCAAAAGTAACAGGTTGTAGCTTTATTCTTTATATCTGATATCTAAAATTCAGTAAAAGTAAATATCACGAAATCAAAAACAGTAATAAATAACATTGTGATATAGGTTATAGGTTTACTCACTGTAAAATTTAAGCAATTAAGTTTTGACTTATAAAAGAAGGCTGATGATTCCCCAATTGGCACAGGCATCACGGCCTGCAAATCGTAAATAGCAACAATGGTGTTACTTTCAGGCTCCATACACATTTGAATATCGGCTGCCTTTTCTTTTCTGCTAAGGTCTTTTTGTTTTTGATGTTCCATGTACTGTTTTTCTATCTTCAATTTTTCCTCTCCAGTAGCGTTTTTATAAGACTCGCATAGGTCACACATGTCCTTTTTAGGCAAAAAAAAAAAAGAAATATTAAATTGGGTATTAAATATTCGAGAATATGTATCGTATGTAGCAATTTCTTTATTTATTGATTCACGAAGTGATTTGTAATGGCGATGCATTTCTGCGATTGTAAGGCCACCATCTATAAATTCACGGTTTGTGTTAGCCCGGACATAATGGCTCTCAATTCGGGGTATGCTATCTATATGTAAGCGTACAGATTCTAATACTTCAGGTTTCATCTTGCGCTGTTGCTGGTGTTTTCCACGGTTGTCAATAGGCGTAAAACCAGTGTCAGTCATTTTTGCTGCAATTACTGTACGAAGGGTTCTCTCAGCTATGCCCAACGTGTTTATTAAGAATGTTTTACACACTCTGATGTTTTTACCCTCACTTGTTAAGGAGAAAGAGCAGTTGGGTTTTCTGACCTTTGTCGCATCAGTTTTTAGGCGCCGATAAGGAACCTCTAAAGGAGAGATGCAAGAACTTAAAAAATATCGTTGTCTTTGCAGCGTTTTTAATGCCCAATCGTCTGTAAATATTCTAAGTCTCTTCTCATTTGTGAATTTGGTTGGACAAGCTAGCCTGCATTTACTGGTGCATGGTGGTTTCATATTTCTGGCCCCAACAGTCTTGCCCGTTCGGGACACATACTCCTTCCCAGAATTTTTCAAAATTTTTGCTTTATTCTTTTTCCACTGATCTTCATTTCTTCGCCTTTTCTTACCCTTTTTCTTTGGAGAGTTCACATCGTTTTGATTAAAAGACTGTACCCTGTAGAAGGTTCATTTCCTATACATGGTCTACTAGAAGACGCATTACTTGAAGTAGAGCTACTAGAAGACGCATTACTTGAAGTAGAGCTACTTGAAGATGATTCACTAGAAGAGGACCCACTTGAAGACGAAGATAAAGAACGTTTGTATTTATTGACTTTAATTGGTTTATAGTCATCAGCACTGTCATCTGCAGAAAAAGGTTCACTGTCAGTGGATGTATCTAACTGATAACTATTTTGTTGGTCCCCTTCAGCTAAAACAGAAGATACATTTAGTATTTAGTACATTCAAGTAATCATTGCCAAGGAGATACCTTCCTGAAGAACATAAAGAGGTTTCATGCTAGTATCACTTGCAGTTTCATTTAAACCTGCGTTACCGTTAGATACAGGTACCTCAGATATATTTGTTTGCTCATTTTTTTTTATCTAAAAATTCAAACTTAATAATTAGTAAATACAAATAATTGTTTTCAAAGAAAGATCTAGTTGTAATCATACGATATTTCATACCTTCTTGAAGAATATCAGGTTTAATGCCAGCATAACATGTAGTTTCATCCAAACCTACATTGTCGCCTGATTCATGTACCTCATTTAAACCTGCGTTACCGTTAGATACAGGTACCTCAGATATATTTGTTTGCTCATTTTTTTTATCTAAAAATTCAAACTTAATAATTAGTAAATACAAATAATTGTTTTCAAAGAAAGATCTAGGTGTAATCATACGATATTTCATACCTTTTTGAAGAATATCAGGTTTAATGCCAGCATAACATGTAGTTACATCCAAACATACATTGTCGCTTGATTCATGTACCTCAGAAATATCTTTTTGATTCTGTTGATCTATGAAAAGTCAAAATTAAAAGTAATAATTTCCGAGGAAAATGTGTGAATTATTTAGTACCTCCTTGCGGAACATCAAGTTTCATATCGGTACAATTAGTAGTTTTATCCACACCAGCATTGTCACCAGACTCATGTTTTTCAGATAAATATTGTTGATTCTGTGGCCAACAGCTGTACAGTGGAGAAGCTACTTCCTCTCTTCCTAACATCATTATCCGAAACGCACGACCTTCCATGACGATCTGAATGAGTTAATCTCTTCAATATCGAACACGCTAAAATTACGGGAAACAGTTATAACACTGACGCATTCCTAGAGTAATGTTATTATTCCGATAAACTACATTATTACATTTCCGTAAATATTCTGTTATTAAGATATATAAAATTATTTAAAATTATACTTAGTAATGGCATAAGTGTAAATTTGCATTATTGTTCAGTAATTTTTATCGAAATAGTACGGAATAATACACGATTTTAACATCTAAGTCCTTCCCTCTATACTATTCGCATCAATTTAGATCGGGAAACACTGACATATTTGTATGTTTATGATAAAATTTGGAAAATATTGACACAATTGTAAATTAGGGCATTGTTCTATTATAAGGATTAGTGCATTTGGAGAAACAACGCCATAATATTATATTATAATTTATTGATGCCATACATACATAGTAGTATTTTCACAAGTCAGAAGTAGTATTTTCACAAGTCAGAATAATAGTATTTACGTCGTTGTTTTGTTACAAAATTTCGGAAACAATGACGCAATTGCAACACTTTTGACATTGTTCTACTATGTAGATGAACAAAATTTAAGAAACAATGACATAATTGTACATTTGCGTCGATTTAGCACTGACACTCCACGAACGACCGCGCACAACTGACCAATAGGCCGTTATTAAGCCTACGAGGCACACATTTCCCGCCAGATCTACGACTTTGGCGCCATCTAGGAATAACTATTGTAACTAGATCAGCGTCGTTGTTCCACCAAGTGTAACAATCTTTTTTGAAAGTTTTGACGGTATTAGTATATTTTGTAGGCTTTTTGCATTTACGTCGTTGTTGCACCGGATGTGCGATATGGTGGTGTTTACAAATCAGTGCCGTCAACGGCCCTTGTAAAATAAACTAGACTGCCATTGGGGCCTAGTCCCTCCACCAATTTGAAGCCATCCAGCAGAGGGCGCTGGCGCCTGCCTGGATAGCCACCATATCGTGTGCATTCTAGAGGATTTAGAGTGTATTCTAGGGGCAAAGCGAAATTTGTGGTGGCAACACAAAATGACATTTAACAATGGCCAACCACGGCCCTCGTGCATTTGACAGCCAATGACGTGAGCGCCCAATATGGCCGACCTTTCGTTGGGATATATTCATTACTGCCTGTGGTCAAAAGTAGAAATCACAATATTACCTCAATTTTATTTACCAATTAAAACATATTTTTAAGCAGCGATTAATTTTAGTTCAAAAACATAATTAACTGATAGGGTTAATTGATTCCAACCCTGTTAATATTAATTATTCATACATACATTGTAGAAGGTTGTCTGTGAGAGTAGTTCCAGATATAAATTTTATTAATTTTGGTGAAAAATTTTGTGGATAAAAGAACTTTTGTTTATTTTACTCACGCAATAGCATCAAATATGGTATTTAATTGAAACAGAAATAAACCGTCAAAATGAAACCATGTGAGATGTTCCAAATGTTTAAAATTGGGATGATATTGGTGCGCAAACTGTGTCTTTTGAAATATTCAAATCACCTTCCATGGGGTTGTCTGTCATAACATCGTATGGATCTGTGTTTTGTAATCAGATGCCACATATCAGGACTTCAAATAATGCAAAATATATAAGACTTTGCACAAACTGATAGAAATTGTATGGCATCTTGGGAAGTATCAGATAATTTAATAAAAACATAAACTTATTAATTATATTTTATTTGTAACTAGTCTTTTTTTAAATTTTGTTGTAAAGTATGGTTTCATTTTCTATAATTCCTATTGGATCGTTGAGTGAAATATTGGAATGGAAAACAAGCATTGGCTGTATCATTATTTTATTATTATATTCACCTTTTAACAACTTGAACAATAATTTTTTGGCATAAATAGTATTTTTTATATAATTGGAATTTAATTAATAATCTTTTTTATCGAACTTCTCGTTATCTAAGTAGGACAACATTTGCTCAAATACCAACCTTAATGTTTTTGTGATTGTTTCTGAATTTACTTTCCGTAAAATGAGACTTGTATATATTATATCACATTATTTAGTTTTATTTATTATTTATTAAAATTATAAAAGTATAGTTATATAAGCTTACCCTTGTGCCTAGTCTACCTTAGGAAAAGCTTTTAAATAAATGACTACGTTTATCTCGACGCATTCGATCCGATTGAGATAGGTTTGAATTTACTGGAGCGGACTCAAATAGACGGCGCAAACCCTACAAATTGAAATTAAATCATATTTAAAACTTCAAGTCAAGCCGCTATTTCCAAACAGAAGTTGGCCAGAATGTGCACCAACCTACTGTGGAATAAGTATAATAAGTTAATGTCCCTATAGAGGATTGAAAACCGTAGGATTCAATACTGACGATGTAAACGTAGAATTATAAAAAAATTTGACATAACTCAATTGGATCCATTTCAATCCGATCGAGTTGTCACGAGATAAACGTAGTCAATGGTAGAAAGCAAGCACACTAAGTCATGTTAGAATATTTTCCTTCTGTGAAATGAAATAAATATCAGATTGGTTACAAACTTCCAAACAGTTGACCATTGACCAGATATTTTGCTCAGTGATCGAATTCTCTTATCCAGGTGTCTTGTGGCAATATAAGATGATTTTGTAAAAGATTAGTAAATTGGCATTAACTAGATTTAATATTTCGCTACCTAGAAGTATTATTAATCACTATAAAATCAGGTGCTCATTAAATTTATACTTATTATTTGAAACGACAGAAATGCAGAGGAATTTTTAGACTTACATTAGTAGTAAGTCGATACAAGAACCAACTATAGTGAACCATTTAGGAACTATAGACAGTGATAAACCCAAAAAATGAATAAATACAATTGTTATTGCCTATGAATGTCTGAAGATACTCCGCGTTTGTACAGAAATATGTACAGAGTGTTCTGCCTAAAAATTGTCATCCCTATAAATATCGCTCTAACCCGATATTTCCTTCCAAAAAGTTTATATTCAGAGAAGCAACAAGAATGTCAACATTATGATAGTTTCTGTGGCATTTGCACAGTAGTACAACTTGTGATAATAAATTAGTGATATCAGTGGTAGTAGCCTGGTTTATTCCATTAAATCAGATAAGTTTTGGGTGGGACACTCTCTACAGTGACATACCTTTCATAAATTCCTGTATCTGTAAATGGTAAACGGCACTGTAATGTATCTATGAACATAATATTGTACAGCTGTAAATTCGAAAGACCGTTTCTCATGGATTGGATAATGTAAAATTTGTAAGTAATTATTTTTATTAATGTTGACCCCCTATGATATCCTTTTATGATTTTAAATTCAATAAGTGACAGAAAGTTATAGTAGAATCAGTATGGGCTGATTAATTATAAATGACCCTCTGTCATTCTTTAACTTTCTCAGGTAACAAAGGTAATATAAAAAAAGTATGCGTTTTTTAAATAAAACATTCTGCTCATTTTTAAAATATCAAAATATCTTAAAATAATTGGACACATGAAATGTGTAATATCCATTTAATAAAATTTGTGGTTATCTTAAAAAGGCCTTTTTTAATTTCATAGATTGATCATTAAAATTGCACACATTATTGCATAAAAAAATTGTAACCAAAATTAAATATCACAAAAGCTCAACAAGTCTTACATAGAACATGATGCCCTTAATAAAAAATGCAGGCCTAATATTGCAAAGGGAAAAAAGGCTTATATCGTTGACACTGACGTATTTATAAAGACTTCTCACGGCTATAGCTTCATGTCCTGGAAAACAGATTGCTCTGATGGCTAACAATGTGTTTTGCATTGTATTTTGTCTCCGGAAAACGCATGGTGAGTTGAAAAAGTGTCAGGCGTGACAGCCGTGAATCTTTATTAATACGTCAATCAACGCTTATATTGTTTTACTCATAATAGTGAGTAGTTCAAAATGTAATAAGTATACAGGGAGTTTCATTTAAAAAACTGTATTTTCTAAAGCTCTTGTCTTTTTGGTTCACATAAAACTGTCTATATTTTTTTGCATCTCTAAAAATATGAATTATAGATGGTGGTCACAATGTAATACCTACCTTGTACAAAGTAGCAAACCAAATAAATTTTCTTGGTTATTCGTTAACAGTCTTCTATTTATTTGGATATTTATTATCAAATTAACTTTCCTGGAAAGTTAGATCATAATAATTATATTCAACTTTGGTACGAAGACATCACCATTATTTCACTACGTAGTTCTCCTGCCTCAATTTTAAAAAGATTTCCCACAAGTCCTGTCTGTGTGTCTTTGGTTTTGTCTGTAGGCCACAGACATTATTGAATGTTTGGTAGAGAGGGCAAAGAAAATTATTTTGAAAGATATACTGAATTTGTGTTGCTAATAACACAGTCCTGGAATATGCATCATTTGTAAATGTTATGTTTATTTCAGCTAAAAATTAATTTTGAATCAATTCTGAATTTTTTCGCCATTTTGGAATATGACGTCAAAAAACCCCATTTCGAATTATGGTGTATTGTGTGAATCAGGTTTAAAGGTACTTTTCATTTTATGCTTATTTCCCTAGATCGAGCAGCCTACTATTTAAATTGACATTGCCAGATGTAGTTATTTGGGACAATAATAATTAGATTCCACTTTAGTTTAGATCTTATAAAAACCATGAAATTATTAATAAAAAAAAACCATTGAAACATTCCAGCAAACAAATTTGGCATACCATTTGTCTACTTGAACAAAATAAATTTAGAAATGAATATTTCTTCTATTAGCTCCAAAACGTTACGATTCTCTCTTATGACATCTGTATGTAAATGTAACCTATACAGTGTGGTCCAAACTTTATCTGCAATACTTTAAAAACTGCTGAAAATTTTCAAAAAGGGAGATTTTTTTCATATAAACATATGTATCGAAACCCTAGCGGTTTTCGTTATAATATTATAATATATATCAAAGTTCATTTTTTTTTCAAGTTTTCTTTTTTATTATTATTAAATCCTATAAATTAAAAATAATTCGGCTTATCTACTTCCACCAGTGCCGGAGAGGCGGGGGTCAACCATAATATTTTTCAATAAAAAAATGGTACGCCACTGGAAAAGTAATATTTTTCTGCCTTAACTAAATTTTCCAATCAATTCTGAGGAAAAAAGTATTTTTGAAAAAATGTACTTTTTTTGAAAAATTAATTTTTCTGTTTTAAATTTTTGAGCAGAAGAAAATTAAAGTTGGTGTAGGCTTTTGAAATTTTACACACCTACTCAGTTTTTAATTCTGAACAACTTTCCTTAATAACATTTTGGCATAAAACCTACATACAGGGCACCTTACTGGTGTGAAAAATTAGTTTTTCAAAATTTCCAAGACACATGATTTTTCGAATCTAGAAACCTTTTTGTAGACTTTGCTAAAAAAATTAAAACGCTCATAAATGATTTTTTCAAAAACGGTACATTTTTCGGTAGAAAGTCGAGAATACTTTTTTTCTTAGAATTGGTTGTGAAATTTAGTGGAAGCAAAAAAGATTACTTTACCAGTAGCGTACCATTTTTTTTTTATTAAAAAATATGATGGTTGACCCCCGCGTCTAAGGAATTGGTGGAAGTAGACAGGTCAAATTATTTTTAATTTATAGCACTTAATGTGTGTCTAAACTGTACCAAATATGTCTGCCAAGATGTCGTCCTTTAGGAAAAATAAAAGAAATCTTGAAAACAAAATTTGATGCCCTGTATAACGAAAACCTCTAGGATTTCGATACATGTTTGTATGAAAAAATCTCCTTTTTTTGAAATTTTCTAGCAGTTTTTAAAGTATTGCTGATAAAGTTTGGACCACCCTATATATTTTGTTCTTATCTCAATTTCATTTTACAAAATTTTGAAGTTTTACATTGCAATAGTTTTTCGTGCGTTTAGATTTGCGATAAAGAAGTGCTTTGTGATATATTGCACAAACAATTGACCATTTTCGAACACGTGACTTTGACAGGTTGGCCATTTTGCTTGGAGAACAACCAAAGCTCTTAAATGCATGTGAAATCGATAGTTTGCATAGTTTTAAGATAAATTAAAGCCTTATCAGGAACTTTCAAACCTAAAAGGATTCATATTATATTATATATATATTATAGGAAATCGAAAATTTTAGTATGTTGCACTTGTTTAACACTTGTGCAGTTTTTCGTTTTTTCTACTCTGTAAAATGGAAAGTACTGACTATTACAAGTCTCTTGATGAAGATGTTAAGTGCATATATGAAGGCAAATCAAAAGTTGTTGATGCTGTCAATTCATAATAGGACCTTAAAGCGATGGATTTTGACAACTTCGACCTGGTGAATTATCTGATCCTCACTCACAGTTTGTAGTGCTTAAGAGCTTGCAATCTTTTGAATTTTATGAATCTAGATTAGGTAGTGCCTCGGGTAGTGCAGAATGTTGGTGTGAAACAAGTAAACCCGAATGCTTATGTTGTCGTTGGAAGTTGGAAACATTGCAGTGAGGTAATAACATGATCAAGATACCTTCATAATAGTGCTTTACTATTTTAAACAAATTAATAGCACCTCAACCTTAAGAGGGGCCAGTGAATTAACTCGTTTTATTAAACTGGACTTTCAGGATGTTCTGCCGTAGTCGATGTCGGTTGTTACTAAACATTTCGCTGGTCATGGCAGCCATCGTCTTCACTAGTTTCTTGCTATATATGCTTAATCGCAGCTGGCGACCATATAAATTTTCACCTATGTTACACCATCAAGTTGTTTTAGCTGTCATAAAAAAGTTTATTTTATTAAACAAAAAAACTAGAGAATGCTAGTTTCCTGCACAAAAATAAACGATTTGCAAAATTCAGACAACTTTTATGACGTCAAAATCGGTTCGTGTTCCCGAACAAAAGTTTCAACAATTTCAATTTTATTTATAATTTATCGATTCCCAGAGGCAATTTTTGAAAAACTAATGATATCTATATTAATTATGCCCTTGTGAGTCCATTTTGAAATAATATTTACAGGGTTAAATGAAAAATACTATAAACCGGAGTCTGATTCTCACAATCCTAATTTGCTACCAGTTTCGTAATATTTTTATTACATCATCAGGCATGTAGGATTATATACTAGATGCAGTCCAAACACGAAAGTTGTGCAATCATGTATTAAAAACATTATTACTACAGAAGCAACATACAAAGAACATTATAAGATGTAGTACTGCACCTGCACCCTGGATATTCTGTATAGGAAATGGCCGTTATTCGATTTTTTGCCAAAAAATAGAAATTTAAATTTTCTTAACAGTGACGTCAGTGTTCGGGTCCATACAAGGGCATTTCTGAGAATATATTGAATATTATATTATACATTTTTTTAATATCTTGGAGTTTCTCATCTCACTCCATACAATCTCATAAACAACTGAAAAAAGTGGTGTATTAGCCCTTTGAACAGTACTCAACCTTGGAACGAACAAAGCTAAAATAGAGTGATTTGACTGTGTTAATATTTTTCATGTTAGAGCTGGTTCTACATGTAAACCCAGACATATTTGTGGTTGAATTAATTGTATTAAGAATATGAGTATTAAAAGATAGTTTACATAGATAGATTGCTGTAATGAAACTTCTGCCGAGGTATGTATATTGTTTTAAATGTTTACTGACAAGGTGGGTTTATGCAAGCCAATTTAACATAATTTAACATAACGTAAGAGTTAACCAACTTTTAACTTTTGTCTTAAAATTAAAGAAAATCTCAGTTTGCGCATCCGTAATTTCATTGCCAACAGTAAGTAACAAACTCGCAAGTAGTTAGTACAAAAACTCCCTAGCACTGGTTTATTATTTATTATTTAGGATGGTTATGGGTTAAATTTTGTATTTTTGTGAAGTCCTGCGTCGCCCAGGGGGCCTCCGATATTGAAATCAAGGACTAATAGATCTTAAGCGAAAATTTGATTTTGACATTTTTCCCCTGTATTTGCGCAGACTGAAATTATTAAATAATCCTTGCATAAAACGTGTATACCAAATTCTTATGTTACATTTCGTTACTATTAAATTACATTAAATTGTCTTGCATAAAACCACCTTTAAAAATATTCATGTATTATTTAAAAATTTAATATTCTCAGTAGGCCGTGAAAAAATTAATAATGTATTAATGTTCGTGTATATTGGATATGTTTTGAGATTTCACTGATATTCTCGAAGTCAATTTCAGGAAAATCTTAAAAGCTCCTAAACATTTTGGGATTTTACTATGGTATTCTCTTGGTTACAACAAATATTTTTGTTATTATCTATCTTTATTTCGAGGGCCACAAATTCAATTTAAATAAATTTAGTATACAATTTGAAAACGGAAAAAGATAATGATACAAAATTTTATATAATTATGATTGCCTTGGCGAGTAGTTTTCAAAAGTGAATGAATATATAGTGTTCCGTTTAAAAAACATGTTTGGTTTGCCACGCATTTGCTAAACACGTATAGAAATTCTTACTTTTCCAAAAAATTGCGTAATTTAACCTGCAACTTTTATTTAAAACTTTTCTCTGGCATATAAAGTTAAAAACTTAGCTAAGCGTGGACACCATGTACATAGGGGGTATCATGTCTGTGATTGGGGGCTTCAAGCATCCCGGCTTGAGCCTCTTTTGCTTGTTTCCCTGCTTCGGATCTGTGATGTTTCTTGTTTTTTTTTTTTCATCCTAAGGAAGATTTGAAAAGAATTTCAGGAAACACTTACTCTGTTGTCACACATCACTAAAATCCAATTGAAGGCAAGAGAGCGGGCCAACGAAGAGAACTGGGCACGTCTCAAATATCGTGCCACGAAACACCAAAACAGGCAAACCACGTAGTGAAGTAATGTTATGTTTTCTGACCGAACATCGCAATATAATTAATTACTATCTACTTTTCTATCATGTAATGATAGATACTGTAATCCAGATTCAGCCGAAAAAGATTGTTTGTTGTGACAGGAAATTGGGATTTCATATTTACAAACAGCTTAATATTTTGATAAAATGATGCCTCTTTTAGAAACAGGTGTGCGTGTTACATAAGCATTTTAAAAAGTCCATAAAGAAAGTAAAGGGTGAGTGGCATTTATAACTAAACACCCTGTACTCTGTTAACACGAAACTGCCAGTTTTTTATATTGTAGTCGTGCATAGATTTTATCTGGTATCTTTGTGTTCTGGTACAGCCTTCCACAGTGCGTCAACTGATACCACCAAACAGAATACAAATAAAATTACTTGGCTAAAGTGTCAGTTTGCTATATGGTTATTGTTAAACCGTTAAATATATGACGAATTGTGGTACGAATTTTTTATTTACTTCTCTGCATCCCCAATTGTCCAGATAATCACCTAAAGATCAAGCTTGTTTTGCATTACGCTTAGATCTTATTTCGGTAAGTAAAATATGTACACAGTTAACCTACAGCATACTGTATCGAGAATACAAAGTTTATTTACAAAAAATTTAGATATTCGCTAAATGGTCGACTGCTTTTTTAACAGTTTCAGTTTTACGTTAAACTAATAAGGGCAACCTCAAAAGCTTGATATTTGGAAGAGATATTAAAAAATTGATTTATTTACACGAAGCTCAATTGTCATGTTATGATAAGCACAAGCTTAAAATCACCTAGTATGTAGGTATTTTAGTATACAGTATGTCCCTGGAGTGACAGGTATCCGACTAGGTGTAAAAAATTGCAATTTGGATCATGGAATATAATGAAATCTAGCATTATATCCTGCTGGTCAACCAGATGTTGTAAAAATGGGTTAAATCGAGTAATATGCAAAGTGTTTTTGCAGTTGGTTTAAAAAATTGCCACGAATAAACTATATAACTATTACGAAGAAATTCTAAACATTTTCACTCATTTCAAGCTACCAAAACAATGTCCATACTTGTTACTTTAACAACTTATGGCAATCGTATGCGATTGTCAGTGCAGCTTAGTGCAGTTCTGATTAAGTTTTAGCTCTAACTTGACCAGTTTATTTTGTGCATGTGTTTTATTGATCGTTTACAAAACATAAGCTCTGGAAAGTTTTTTTAGTTTAAATAGCTACTATAAATGTAATATTTAATATATCGGTAAAAGCATTGAGTAGGCTTCATGTAGGTATAATAGTGAGTCTACAATCTCAATGCCAATAGATCCCAGTTACTTGTTTTAGGACGAATTCAAGCTGTTTCTCGTCGATTATGTTGTTCTAAGGCATCGTCCGTGACATAGATCTCAGTGCCGATAGATCCCGGTCAACTGCTTTAGGGCGACTTGATGAGTTTTCACTTTTTTTATTAATGTACCCCTTACTTTCATCCGTCAAGTTCAAAAATTTTGAAAAAATTCAGTTAACTGTAGTGGCTCATGCCAAATAAATTGAGGAATTTTTATAAAAATCTATAAACCAGTTTTTGAGAAACCCTAAAAACTCTACAAATTGTACTTGGTATATTTCTCCTAAACTGATTTAAGCAAGTAGACAGGTAAAATAGGTACTTAAATCGCGATTTTCATTGGTTTCTAGAATTTTTATTGTTCAATACTTTTTATCAAAATTTGGTATAAACCCCTTTTAAGGGATGCCCAATCCTATGGCGTAGTCAGATTTTTTAGTGATGGGTAAATGTCTAGTCATGATATTTTCGTGACTGGTCAAGTTGACCATGTCCTTGACCACCTGGACAAGTTGCTTAATGGCATGATTGCCGAATGTTGACTGACCAGTAATTGACCGGTCAAGATGACTGTGACCAGTTGATGCCAATACTAAATTTTTTATAAAAATATGCCTTATATATGATTTGTCCAATTTTAACCCAAAAAATGTCTTAGTAGGCCTTGGTTTTTTAAATCAAAATATGCCATTTTGCCCTAGAATACAGTTTTTGATGACCTATCGCTAAAAAACGCAATTAAAATCGGATCATGGCATTCGGAAGTATGAAGCGGTGTCTTTTAAACTACGTGATACAAACTGGCTCTCTATGCAAAACCGTCATCGGCTTCACTCCGCCACTCTGTTTCATAATATGCAATAAAACACCACTGTACCTTGTGAGGAAGATAAGATACCATACGGATACTCATAATCTCGGCCTTCGATTTGGGGGCCTTATTTCACCACCCTTTCATCGCACTACCTTTTTTTAGAGATGTTTTACATACACTGTTTATAAACTCTATAATTCCCTCCCAGCGAATCTAAAGGCGCTCGGGTCGAATGAGTTCAGGTTTGATTATAAAAAGCATATGTTACTACATACTTAAAACAGTTTGTTCGCATGGTGTTTCGTCTTATTGCCTCCTGTTCTCTGCACTGCTTTACTTGTGTATAAATTAAGACCTGTGTTATCATTATATATATTCAACCGGTCTGCAAAATTGTACCTAAAATGTATTTGTGACCCTACAATTTATTATACAGAGTTATTCAAAAACAAATGCCACCCGTAGGAGAGCGGTATTCTACTCCAAAAATAAAGTGACCCGTGTTTTTTCTTTTTGTTCAAAGCTCTATATTAAGGGCCCCACGGGCCCTTAAAAGGGGCCCTGAAATTTCGTTTTTTTGCTATATCTTTTAAATGGCTTGATCGATTTTAATGATCTTTTGCACATGTTCATAGATAATTATGTCATAATTATGTTATAGTGCAATATCCGCAACCGCCAGAGGGCGCCACTTGTGACAAACAGTTTCATTTATTATGCTCAGAACTTTTTTGCCCACAGTTAACTTGTAAATTAATTTGAACCACTTTGTAAAAAATTCCATTCTCTACAAAAAAAATATTCTAGTATTTTTTCCATAAATTATGCCATTTCGGAGATAACGCCCAAAATTCAGCCATCATGCACATACCTTGTACCCACGCATATTAAATATTAGTGGCATAATGATCTAGTTACTTTTGGAAACAATCAAAATTAAGAGGACTTATTAAGTATTTGACATTTAGTTTCAAGCAAATGCTAAGAAGTTGAAGGAACTTAGTTTGAATTGACTTTAATAAATACCTAATAGGTAAGCAGAAATGAATTTCACTCCAACAGAATACTCTAACATGCTTCAATGAAGAAAACATGGTCAAAAAGTAAATATGATTGTTTCATTGTTTGTTTCCAAAAGTAATTGGATCATTATGCCACTAATGTTTAATATGAGTGGGTTCGTGGTCCGTGGCATGATGGCTGAATTTTGGGCGTTATCTCCGAAACGGCATAATTTATAGAAAAAATACTAGAATAATTTTTTGTAGAGAATGAAATTTTCTACAAAATGGTTCGAATTAATTTACAAGTTAACTGTGGGCAAAAAAGTTCTGAGCATAATAAATGAAACTAGTTGGCAAAAGTGGCGCCCTCTGGCGGTTGCAGATATTGCACTATAACATAATTATGTGACATAATTATCTATGAATGTGTGCAGAACATCATTAAAATCGATCAAGCCGTTTAAAAGATATAGCGAAAAAACAAAACTTTAGAGCCCCTTTTAAGGGCCCGTGGGGCCCTTAATATAGAGCTTTGAACAAAAAGAAAAAACATGGGTCGCTTTATTTTTGTGCTGTGCTACGAATGGCATTTGTTTTTGAATAACCCTGTATATTTCAATTTTTTTAGGGGGTTGGAATATATAAAAATGTACATTTACTTTATGCTTTGTTATTCTAAAGGTACCTTTTTGGTGCATTTGTATTGCAATAAATATTAAATTAAATAAAATAAAATTAAATATTAAAGTTTCGTTCATTCACTGTTAAGAATTCATGAATTTTCCAGGCAACTTGAAAAAGCTGTCTTTCGATCAGTTTGGTGGCGAAAAACCCAATTAAAAATTAAATGGATCTGTTTGCGCCACAAATAAATTTTAGAAAATAAATATTATTATTATCATACATACAAATTTTATGGGACTGTTACAGTTTCAAGTAGGTCACACTGTAGGTAATGGGATATATTTTATTTTAGTAGTCGATTTTACAAAAAAATCTACAGTATGTTTCCGGGAACAATTTTGGTAGGAGGTTTTCAATGTTGTGATAAAATTTCATTCACAGAAAATATACGCTATGCGGCGTATATTTTCTGTGATTTCATTGTTTAATAAAATAAATAAACCGAATTCCAAAATTATAGACTCCCCCGCACAAACATCAGTTGCTTCTGGGGTACTCCTAGTTTGGAGTATTGTATTATTATTCCTATACCTACTCGGACAAATAATTATTTGTCGGAGTTCCTATATTTGAAAACACAGGTACATAAAAATAATGAAAATAATACTGGGTTTGCTGATTTTTGAGACAGAGAAGGAAGAGATGAGTCAGAATGAGTTTTACATAAAATATATACATGTGGTTGTTTAAATATTTTCGTATTGGGGTACCTATCTAATATTGGAAATGACCTTTTTGTTTTCTAAACTAAGTATATATTTTTAACATTAATTTTCTGGGCATCTGGGTCGACAAATTCAGTAAGATTTCATTAAGGCATTGTTTGTTTTTTATTTTATTTATAGCAGAGATTCTTTAAAACAAATTCTCTTGGAATTTGAAACATGTAGGTGGGATCTTTGTCAATTTCATTGCTCTTTTATTATATACCTATAATGTTTAGGAACAAAAACAGCTTAATTTTTGCAGAGGAACATATTTTCCATGTTTGACATTTTCATGTTTAGAAACAATTGCCATGAATTTTAATTACTAAATATTTTTATTACCTAAGAAAAATGAGTTCTCTGGCAAAAATTAAGGAATTTCTGTTCATAAACATATGCTCTAAATAGACCAGGCAATGATAATACAATTTGGCTAACGATTAATGCCCATCTGCCATTTGGAAAGCTTAAATAATTATCTAAAAACAATTAATGCAAATATAGGGCATTAGGGGGAAAGTGCATAAAAAATGGGCAAAATAATCAATTGATGCCCGTCTGCCGTTAATGTGGACAAATGTCCTAGTAAGTAAATGCGTCAGAAGCTTAACGGCAGAAGTTTTGAGAAGTACGTATGTCAGGACTTCAGGAAAATGTAAAAAAAAACATAGTCCCAAAAAACTATTGATGACCGTCTGCCAATGATAACAAAGCTTGTAAAGGTCATAGTAACCACAAATAAACGATCAGCAAATGGATTGGATGTATGTATAATTTTTGTATTATTAAAAAACAATCGATGCCCGCAGCAATTTTTTTAAGATGTATTTCACATTGTCAAATATCCATTACTTCAATGGGAGACAGTTACCTCAAATAGAACAAAAATTAATAAAAAAAATAATGTACATTTTTTCCGTATACAAAAACTATTGATGCCCATCTGTGATTTTATTAATGGAATAAATATGCTATTTCAAGACATTCCATTTATTGGCAGACGGTTAATACATGTACAACATTAATTAGCAGAAAAAAATAATGTGAAATTTGTGTATTTGGTTTGGTTTGTGCCATTGTTCTTTTTTTTTATTACATTTTGCTTTGGAAATGTCTTTCTTATTTAAAAGCCTAAGTATATTCACATACCTAAGTGTTTAACCTAAATTAAATCATTTACTCATAATTATATTTCAGGTCACCTAGAAACGCAACGTACTGACGTTGCAGAAAAGCATGCGTGACGCACGTAGTATGTGCGTCAATACACATAAAATATAAACAAATATTTTGTATAAATACAGCTCCCCAAAATGAAATAAATCAGATCCAACTCGTTTGTGTTTATTTCTCATATCGATCGCTATGCCCAAGCCACCTTGGCCCTAGCAGAGAGTGAAGTTGCTCTCTGGTAGCGATATAGATCCCTTCACAAAAACCTTTCCACCACCACTCTGCCGTGCTAAGCTGAAGCGTCCTAACTGACAAAATTTGATATTTTGTCCTAAATGCATTTTTGGATACCTACCCTACCCCTTTAACTAATTCACTAAGCAAAATCGTCCTATCTCATTTTATTAACCGCCAATTATGTGTATTTGTTTTGTCCTATCTACAAAATCATACTAAATACTAAGATATGTTGTCCTAACTAATATTCCATACCTACTTTTGTCCTAACTGCACACATAGGACATTTATTTGTGTACACATAAGTATTCTTAAATGCGTTTACAAAGCAAAAAGGTCCTAACTGGCAGATTGGACTAATCAGTTTAGGAACACTTGTTTGGTGTGTGAACAGTTCGCGACATAGGACAAAATAGCTTATGTTGATAACACTAAACGTCCATAAAAAATCACCAGAAATGCGCTAGGAAATGCACGTAAATTAGAACAAGTTCTAAACGCATGCATTTTGTTGCAGCAACTCAGTTGCATGCATGGAAATGTACAAGTGAGAACCAAGGTGAGAACCCTACTTTTATGGGAGAAAATATTATTTTTTTATAAAGGGTGTCAGCAAATTAAACCGAGATGACTCTACAGATGATAGTAAATGTGATGTTAAGAACTTTTTTAAATAAACATTTGTCCGCTGACGCTTTGTTTTTAACATACAGCGTGTTATTATTAACTTATTAAAATGATTTTTTAAAATTATACGTGGAATTACTAAAGATATCGATTTCAAATTTGGTAGGGATCATAATGTCGTAAAGTGCTATTAAAACAAAGTAATGCAGGAATTTTTAAAGCGCCAGTGGCTTGCGTAAGGGTAATGCGAGTTTCCGTTTTTCAAAATAACGTTTACTCCTTCTTTAAGTAAACGGAAATAGTTCTGCAATCCACAATCAAATGTTCTAAACAGAAAATGTCTCAAATTTACTGAAAAGGGACTCACTCTAAAATTGAAATTTTAACTGAAAAACATTAATAATAAGTATATAATTATTAACAGATTGAAACACTGCTCTTTGGCTCTTGTAAATGAAGACCAATACCACCCCACGTTGGAGTTCTTGATTGATGTCACTCCAGAGGAACGTCTGCTTTAACGTGAAAGTAAATATTTCTACAATTTTAAGAAAGCTAATTACGATGAAATTAACCACAATCTTTCTAACATTCACTGGGAGGAAATTTTTCATTCTCCTCTGGTTTCAGAAAATGTCGACATTTTATCTTCATATAAACAACATTATTCGCCCCTAAATTTTATAAAAATAAGAATAATCCCATTTACCTATTTTTCAAACCAAACCGTAAGTAAAGTAAAAGTAGCTTAGCTATAAAAATCAATTCGATTACAATCAACTGTCAAATCTTCGTGTGAGGTCAAAAATATTAATACGAAATGATTTTGAAAATGAATTGACCTATAATTAAAAAAATTCTGCCATTTTGTCTCTATTAAACAAAAACATACTGGTGATATTCCGCCTACGAGGTGACGGGTGGCCAGGCGGTAGTAGATTTGTTCGCTGACTATTTTAATAGCATATTTGAACCCCGTAGGGCATCACCCGGGTACGCCAATCATTCTCACATACCTATGCAGAGTTGTTGTCCCAGTCGTATTCATCTGACGTAGGACGAAGTCCTGAGTGTGTTAAAACAAATGTGAGGATCAGGTGACTTGCCTTCTATTTTGTAAAAAAAAAAAACATGTTCCAATGGTCTGACAAAACCTCTCACAGTTATTTAATCAGTCGCTGGGCACTGGTGAGTTCCCTGAGAGGCAAACTATCAGTTGTTCTAAAATTATTTGAGAAACTTATTTACCCAGTTATACAGGGTGTTTCTAAATTATGGTGCCAACGTAATATGACAGATAGAAAATGTCATTTTGAACAAAAAGTTTCCTATAAACATGGGTCCTAAAGTGCATAATAAGAAAGTTAGAGGGTGATAAAAGTATAGTTTGAAAAACATCTTTATCGCAATAACTTCTACAGAACTTATGCAATTTAAATTAAACTTGGTGCAATTCTTTAGTAACTGAAGTGCAACAATTTTGCGTAAAAACAATTTATTCCCATCGACCAGAGGCGGAGGGGCGGGGTAGCACAACGGGTTTTCTACTCATAACTTTTTTGAGGTTATCTTTTTGGTCTCGCCGGTTCATCGTTTTAGTGCATCTTTTTATTTTGCAACAAAAATGTACTCTTGTTTCATAACGATAAAATCAACCGTTTCCGTTGAAATTGGCAAAATATGCCCCAAAACACCTGTTAACTCCAAAATTCGAAAAATAAAATTATTGCCTACCGCATTTAAATGTTTTACAGATGAATTGTAAGTACAAAATTAAGAAAAAAATGCCTAATGGATATTGAGTAAAACATCACCTTGTTTTGCTGAAATATGGATTTCAAAATTGCACCAAGTTTCATTTAAATTGCATAACTTCTGTAGAAGTTATTGCGATAAAGATGTTTTTCAAACTATACTTTCATCACCCTGTAACTTTCTTATTATGCATTTTAGGACCCATGTTTTTAGAACACTTTTTGTTCAAAATGACATTTTCTATCTGTCATATTACGTGGGCACCGTAATTTAGAAACACCCTGTATATTCTCACATCAGCGAGTAGGTTGTGCTTTGCGAGCATTGTGTGAAGTCTGTAACGAAGTTACCAGTTTTAGAATTTTTCTTTTTATTTCATACACTTAAATTCCTTCACCGCGCTATTTTTAGCTGCCGGCGGGCGCCGGAGGTTTTTTTTTATGTATTCATATCAATGAATTGTTTTTTTTTTGTACATGGAAGACCCGCGTTCGATATGTTAATTGCATTTAATTAGCCTTGTGTTTTAACTGTTTTCCGGCTTTCCGCCGCCTTTCGCCTTTCAATAATTGTTTATTTTGCCAGAGGGATGAGGGATGCCTAACAGGGGTAGAAATGATAAAAAGTCTGATTGTGGCCTAGGAGCGCCGTTCTTTTTTTTAACTAGGTAATTAAGGCCTGCCCGACCCAGAGAGACCACTGTCAAAGACCTGTCAGGGGTGCAACACCCCCTAACTGCCAGACTATCCTCCGACTACCGTTTTCACTACCAGAAAGGTGGGGATGACCCCCCGATCCGTCGCCGCGGCCTCGACTAATGAGTGGCCGGCGCACTCACCTAGAGAGGGCGCCACCCAAACCAAATAAATAGGCTGCGGCTGCCACGGAGGCTCTCTTCTCCTTCGTCCGATACCAGTCTTGGTGAGTATTATTAGGCTGTTCCGCCCTAGCCTGACCCCTCCTAGAACCTACCCAAACCCGAACTTGGGAGAACGAGCTTTTCTTTGACCAACTTAAACTTTCCGTCTAAACAAATACCCTAGAGTTATCTATTCAACAAGTAAGATAGGATTAACCATTAGTAATTTGATTTTCCGTTAATAAGATAATGTCGCACGTTTCCTAATTTTCAAACCATTAGTTTTTGAGCTTGCTTTCCGCATGACCCTCACACCGCGTCTAAATCACTAAAAACCGCTTATATAGTCCCGCCAATAGAAGCTTACATAAGTATTCTTTTTCTTTGCTTACAGATTCGTGGACCACTCTGGGCCGGCCGTCTTAATTTCCTTTTGCTTTGTTATTATTCTTAAGAAAACCTATGTAAACAAAATAATAAACCGTGTAAAATTTGTACCAAACATTTTACTTACACCCTATCCTCGATACACCACTGAATCTTGGAAAATATTTCCTCTGACTGAAAGTTATCTGAGTACAGCGGAGCATACCGCTCTAAAAAACTGGCGCCTGAGCATCCGTTTCACCAGAGGTCCGATTTTTCCTTTCTTATATAAATAAAAGAGGAAAGTGGAATTACAGCACTCGCGGCTGCGCGGCTCGTGCGCAACTTTTCCACTCATACGTAATAAGCTGTTTACAACTCTCGCTACAACTTGCCATAGTATGTATTTTCTTTACAATTCGTTGGGGGTATAAATGCATTTAGCGATTTTTTTGTTTAAAATCGGACACCACAGAAACCCCCATATTATGCCATGTTTGAACCATAAACATAGAGGTAGTTCTATTCTACAGGATCTCAAAATTTAGGAATTTAGCCCAATTTAACTGTTGTTCTATCTCTCACCGTTTGCAAGCTCCCCATGATGTTCATTCTTATCCGGGACACATTGTATAATATCTCCATATCTTTGACCGTTTTCCACCAAGAGAGGCTAGGCCTCTAAAAATTATCACCCTGTACTTTATATTTTTGTAGGAAAAATCAAACTTTTAAAATTTTGATAAATGGTATTTTCAAGTACAAGGGCAACTAAGAGTAGCCAATAAAGTGGGGTGCCTTTTTGTCATTTGGACTGGGAAAAATTTTAAAATGAACATTTTATTACTAAATATAGACGTCGCGATTTTTGAGAGACAGATAGAGCGAAAATTGACGAAGTTATATTTAAAATGTTTGCTCCCGGAATTTGTAGATCCGACCAGAACACATCTTAGAGGCACAAAGTAGGAAAATAAAAAAGTAATAGAAATCCAAAATACCACATAGATCTAGCATAACCTACATACCTACTGTGGAAATAATAATTTATTGAAACACTGTTCTACTTTGGCTGTTTGATTGAAAGTTATCAAAAAATTTCTTTCCAATTCAGTGCACTTATCAGAAAAACAATTATTATTGCATACAAAATGCCGAAATATACAGACAAAACTTATGTTTTTTTTTATTAATTTCTATAACCCAATTTTCCGCAAGACACTGAAGAAGAAAACAGGGTTAGTAAATAACAAAAAAGACTCAAAAATATACTTTCGGATTTCGCACAAATAGGTGGCTATGTGTTTAATATTTATATTCAACAATAGCACAACAAATACACCATCCGAGTCAACAACAAAACGTCATGAAGTAGACAGGTTGCAGCCTTACAACTTTTGTATTTGATTTTTTTTCTAAGTTGATAAATAAAAAAGTTTTGGGGTAGCCTAATTTCGCGGGATCGCCCTGTACATTGTACATACCGGCGACCAGCCGCCCGATTCGGCTCTCACTGCCCGACGGTCAGCCCCGCTCGGGTCCGAAAAAACGTCATCCGGCGTCCGACACAGCGTTCCTCGTGCTACCGTGCTGCCGGTGGGAGGGGAAGGTACGAGAGTGCGTGGTGAGGGGTGGCGAGAGGAGAATATTTCTGAGATTGCAGCCAGTCATCACGACCGTTAATTTTAGATCTTGTCTGCGAGGTCATGACTCTTTAATATTCCTCAGAGGTAGTTGAGAAATTTCAAATTGTTTTTTGTCAGAATTTGTTTATGTCACTGTGTGGACACTCATTAGACTTTGTCTGTTTGTGTTGAAATAAACAAATAAATAAATAAAAAAATACTGTAGACTAAATAGTTTGTTGCCAGAATCCATAGGGTCACCTAAGAAATTATGTTGAAATGGACACTGGATCGCAGCTTGGTGTAATCCATTATAAAATAATCGATTTTTTTTTCAGCTCAAATTAGTAATCGGGTATCGATTATATTTTCAAAGTAATCCGTAATTATTTTGAAGAATTTGTTTGAATACCTAATAAATATTTATGGAGTCAGTGCTTGCAACACCTCCACCCATTCGAGTTTGCTGCTGACCATGCTAGATTGTTTGATGTCTGAGAAAACTCCAGGACTCATCAACAGTTTGGTGTAAGCTTGGGGAGAGGTAACAACTGTGCTGATGATTGCCATGCAGGTGACTTATCTAAGCAATATATTGTTGTGTTAGGTTGAATAATGTTTGTTGTAAGTATCCATTTATCTTTAGTAAAAATATAGCTCATTTTGATCACCATTTGGTTTAGTAGAGAAAATGCATATCTAGAGATCATTGCTATTAAAATAAAAAGACATTTTCATTTTTGCTATTATAAATAAACAATCATTGATATTTTGTGCTTAAAATTGAAGTAGGCATTATTAAGATCACTGACCCTAAATTTTGCAAACTAATGAAAATTTTTATGAAGTAAAATTGCACAATTATTATTCTAATAGCTACAACGCTGCATAAGCAATTATTATAAATAAACTAGTCGGATAATAAGTTTGAGGCCACTGTGTCAAAATATATTTCATAATAAAAACAAGCTGCAAATTATTTTTTTAATCAAAAAGTTCTGATCCCGGAAGAAAATAATGGGACAACCTAGAAAAGTGAAAAATACAGTTTTCATTACTGGAAAATGCCACCAGTAATTTTCGAATATGAAACATGTTTCAAGGTTCATAAGAGATAAAAAATTTAGATTATAAAGTATTTATTACACTATGTATAAGAGTATCCAGAGAATTAACTCGACTTTTACTGATTTCAATACAATTAAACAAATCTGTATCAGATATAGGACTTCCTCCTGGCTTGTGAAGGTAGCACAGGTCTTGATCTTTCAAAACAACTGTTAGACTCCCTGTACACAGACTTTCTTCTTCCTCTGTGGGATCAGTTAAGATGATTTTCCTGGATGAAAAACTTCATTGGTGCCAATACTATTTCCAACTAAACTCTGACTATACCAGGTTGCTCCAAGGTGACCCAACCCCACCCCATTTCTTTTTTACAAATGTTTTATTTATAATAATTCCAAATGTTTTTGAATATCCAATTATATTATATCCTAAAAAATGTTTATAGACTAATAGGCCTTTTTCACTAGTTAAGTTAGGTAATTTGTATGATTAAAAATGGAGAACATATTCAGTAATTTCATGTAGTAGAGTCCGATTTTCCATAAAGGTACCACACAATTTTTTAAATGGCAAAAAAGTTGTAACAAAGTTTCAATATCCCGCCACAGTATGCCCCGATTTTTGCCCTGTTGTCATAATGTTGATTGATATTTTCAACATTTAAACTTAACTGTTTGTCATCCATTCAAAATTTGAAATATGAAATTTGTTGACTGCTCAAAAACGTGAGGATCAGAAGATAATAATATAATAGCAGGACATTGGCAACAATGCTAAAATTTAAGCAATCAGCGTTTTGGAGGCATGACGTCACTTCCATAGAAAATTTGACCTTAATATTTAACTTTAGCCCTTTTCCCGGTCTCAGAAAAATCGGAAAAAATCTTTTCGTTTTTTATTTTCAACATACTTCATGATGCACTTATAAAAAAAATATTGTGATAAAGGTCCATTAGGTGAGGGTGAGCCTATCATTATCACTTGAAGCACTCTGAATTAGTCAGGTTCTCATGTATCCTCTACCTAATGATACTTTAATTGTTCCTCAGATTTTATGAAGAATAACCACTCTTCAAGTAATTTTGACATTAAAATTGATAAAGAATTGCCAATATAAAAACTCACTCATCAAACACTGCGAATGTTGTAGATATTGGAATGCTCATCACTTTCAAAGGTTTTCTCTCCTCTATGTTCACTTGTGGAATATGTAAAGTAGGATCGTAGGATACTAGGGGCAGAGTAACTGAAACAAATTAATATAAAAAAGGGGATGTAAATTATCGTTTCAAAGCATCTCTGCAATTTTGAAAATTTTTTGATTAAAATGTTCTCTTCTCCATATGTAGACAGACAGACTTCACAGACTGTAAATTTTCCAACCTCAAAATGTACTTATCCATTTGCGCCACTCAAGCCAATATGTTTTTCGGGCTAGTGACGATGTACGTTTTCATACATTCGATGGGCTTCTGTGGAAAAATCGGTCAAAATCTCGATTTTTCTTTACAAGATTAAGCCCTTATTTCAACCCTTTAGCCACCTGCAACACTCAAGCCTTTGGTTTTACGAAGTCGGGTTCTATTAATTAATCATTTAATGAACACGGCTTGTGTGAAAATATTGAATAAAATTGTGAAAAATGAAAAATTGAATTTTCCATATGTTATACCCAGCGGCCACTCATAAATTTCCCTTCATTCTACTCAATATCGATGTACTTTTCAACCCTCTTCGAGGCTTGTATGCGAAATTGGGGCACCTAACTCTGTCACTATCTGATGGTCTATGTCTATGTGAAATAATTAATTTTTGATATTCCAAATATTTTTTGTTATTGCATGTATCTTTATCCCGAGATCCACAAATCCAAGTTAAATAAATTTAGTATAGAATTTGAAAAGTGAATATTTAAAAAACGGAAAAGTGAGGTATTAATACAAAGTTTTATATCATTTTGATTGCTTTGACGAGCAGATTTCAAAATTGCAAAAATACATAGAGTTCCTTTTTAAAAACATAACTTTGGTTTGCCTCGCATTTGCAAAAAACCTTATAGAAAATTTCTTACTATAGTCCAATTTTACAAGTCCTTACTACGCCTGTCAACTGATAATTTCGATGTTCTAAGTTGGTATCAATGCAGGGAAAAATGCAACCAGATCTCATATTCAGGTCAGTAACAGACCCAGTTACGCACACCAAATGTTTGCCATTATAAATCAATAAGTCGAAACGCATATGCCACATTCTTATAACGATGATTACAGAAAATTATTAGGGAGTTTCGTGGAGAATGTCTTACAGTAATCGGGGTATATCCTAGAAAACTGCATAAAATTCCCTACAGCTTTTATCTACACCTTTTTTTCTGCTACAAAATATTAAAAAGTTATAGGGGTAGTGGGAGACTTAGCTTGGACACCCTGTACAAAAGTAAAGTTATAAGAAACTTACTTGTTTTAAGGGCTCCAACTAGAGCCAACAGTGCAGCATCTATAATCGATCCGCTGTAATCAAGACATATTAAGTCTGCATATAAACACCAAGCAAGTTTGTCTGGATAAATACCCAAGTCTTCCAAATGAATGCAGCCAGAATTTTCCACTATATTAGCAAGCAGCTGAGTTAAAACTTGAGCGTGGTCACTGGGAGGACCTGGTTTAAATTTTGAAGAACACAGAGGGGACAGTTCTAAGTTTGGAACTAAGAACCCTTGATTTGGTGTCTCGGCTTTAGGGCGGCAGAGTTCCTAAAATATAATTGCAAAATTAAAGACAAATTAAACACCTTTTTTTTAGAAATTTAGAAAGTTTTGATTGTGAGTAATAAAATAATCTTACAATAAATAAGAGTACTGTTTTACATGGGTCACACCTGGCTGTATTAATTACATTTTTGCCAACCATCATATGTATAACTAATACCTGCTAACACATTACAGTATAAAAAACATCATAAGGCTAACACAGATACAGCCATACAATTAGAAATCACAATCTTAAAGTCACTCAATGATATTGCAGACAACGGGGTAGTTTTGTAATAACCAGTTATTTAATTTGTTATTTAAGTAACTTCTGCCACAAATCTAAGGGTAGGAAGTTAAGCAATTTAGGACCAACAAATGTAACATGTCACTACAAAGTGTATCTATACAGTTATTAAAAAAAAAACATTTTTCCATGAAATTTTTCTAAAGTAGTTTTGCTAATCCTGTTCCTTGTTTAATCTACCATAATTTAAAGTCTGCAATATTCCAATACTTCATAAATCTAAATCATAATCATATATTAAAATATTTTTTAAATATTAATTTTGAATAAGTTTATTTACATTTTTTTAATACATTTATAACTGATTATATTACACTATACAAATAAACTCAATAATAAGTACTCGATAAGTATAGCTTGTGTGAGTACAAGTATAGATGCATACAAAATTATGATTAAGATATTAATAATATTATTATTATGAAATACATATATATATTAATATATTAGTTATTAATTAAATTTCATGGTAAGAGAAGAATACGAAAAATTAGATTTCAATATCCAATTTTTAACTTTTAATTTATACATTTTATATATTTTAGTTAATTTAATATCATTAGGAGTAATTTCATAAACATATGGTAATAAAAAATTAAAATGCTTTTGGCCTATAGCTTTGTTTGCTTTGAATTTTAAAATCAATTTATTTATAGTTTCATACATGTATTCTTGATTATTTTTAAAAACATACAGTTAAATATTGTAGCAATGTAGCTGCTTATTGTCGTTTTATTTGTTTCTTTGAATAATAAATTTGTTGAATGTTACCAAATTTCGCAGTTATTACACTGAATAGCAGTTTGGTTTGATTTCAACTTTTACTTACAACCTCCACAAAAGAAATCTGTTTATGATCTACCACATTCACTTCTGTCTAATGATGATACAATAAAATTCTTCAATTTTTCTTTAGATTTATTATCAGTGGGATTAGTAGGATATTTAAACGATATTGTGCTCTCTTCATCTGAGTTCGTTCTTCATATATATTCTTTAAATGTCTCGCCAAAAAAATCACTTTTCTGCTTATTTGTTGGTTTATGGTAGTAACTTTTTCTTGTTGGAAAACTAAAATTTCTCTTTGTGGTAGATAGTGTTTTTTGCTATATTATATGAATAATAGTGAATATTCCGCTTTATATCTAGATTTGTAAAATCTGATGTTTATTGCTGAAATTGATTATTTAAAGTAAATATTTTATTCATTCATTTTTGAAATACATACTGATTTTTTATAAACACACCTGTTTAAATTAATAGAAAACCCTGAAAAAACGATTCATAATTTTACCCCCTCCAATAAATATCTATATCATAGGGCACTGCTTGAAAACACTCAAATTTTAGACCCATGATTATGGCAGACTTCTTACAATCACTAATTTTGAAGGAAAATGTAGTCTCAGCTGATAAAACCTGTAGATTAGTTTCTTAATTGGCTTTTGATTATTCACCCTAAACATTCCATTTCAACAACTGGCTGAGGTAGATTAGAAAAGCAAAACAAGTGTTATTAGTATTTAGCATCAACACATTAGTCCTGTACCAGTCAACAACAGTCAATAGCAGATCTTCTGCCAACAAGGAACAGTTATTAGGTGCTTTGTGAAAAGTTTTTCTGATGTAATACCTAAATTAAAAACCGAGTCGAGAGGATATATTGTAAGTAAGGTTAGAATTCATTCAAATTTCAAAGCTACAAGAAAAATTGAAATCCAAACTTTATTGGGGAATATTTTATTTTATTATTGACATGTGTCAAAAGGAGACTCGCTTTTTAGCGAAATATCTTCTAAAGGCATGAAAATGTGCATTTTCTTTCGGTAATCTACATAGCAAAGAGATTGTATTAGAACCAAATTTATGGTTAAAATTCTGTCTGTCTTTACGTAAATTGAAATGGAGACTCACTTATTTTTGACACATGTCCGTAAGGAGGCTTCTGTTGCAAAGCTACTTATTCTGTGCTAATGGTAACTAGAACATAGACATGGGTGTACTTTTGGTGAAAAATGGGTATTTATTTTGCAGACTTTCCCCCCCTTTTTGTCGGGAAATTCAAACCTAAAATGCATAAAATTTGCATGATGTGGCTCAATTAAAATGCAATGTTAACCTGGCAAATAATTGAAGTGTGATTCTATGGCTATATATTTTTGATAAAAATACCAATATTTGAAATGTTGTAGATTTAAAGCAAATAAGGACAGTTTTCTCTCTCCGATTCATTGTAAACATAGACTATCTTTTTTGGTGGCTTTGACAGCAAGTTTCAGGAATAAAGCTCCGTTTTTAAAATTGTGGGATGGGAAAATATTAAGTTAAAATTCATTGAATTTTGAAGTTTTATGGGCGTTTGCTGATATAATATTGGTAAACGTAAATAAAATGATATTTTAATAATTTAAACTGTTTTTATTTAGGTACTAAATTATGTAATGAATATTAGGTATACAGTGCCACCTTGATAATCCGGGTCTCCATTAGACAGGATTCTTCAATAATCTGGACAAGCATTTCAATTGCATCGTGTAATTTATAATTAGAATTTGATATTGCTCGGTAATCCGGATCCGCGGTTTTATACGTCTACATTCGAACTACATAAGAAAACTAAAATCGATAGTGAGGGACTCCCCCAACTTCCAATTTAATATCTCGAATTCACATAACCAGTATGTGCCTTTGATTTGCCTGCAGTGCATCACGTCTGAAGATTAATAATGGTTTAATTGTTTGTTGGTTGTCCATAGTGCGGGGTGGCCCATCCAAGAGGAAAAGGTATGTTACGAGGAGACAGGTTAACATTTTTTGCAAAATAATAAAAAAAATAACCTACACAGCCATTACAGAACCTTCAAGTAGTATTCCTGAATATTTAGTTTTTTGAAATAACTTCTGGTTCTAGCGGAAATGAAAGTGATTTTCTCTATTTTACAACTTACACATTCCATTTAACCATTATAATAGGAATCCTTTTTTAATTCTCATTCTAACGATATATAATTTAACCTATTTATCTCCAACCGTTTCCGAGATATTTATCAGAGAAACTCCACTAAACTAGGCAAGTAGGCAAAACAATAACACCGAATTTATGACAAATCAAGTCAGAAGTGACAATCAATTAGGCTGTTAATTCAATATTTATATTTAGGTACCTAAAATTTTGTTGCTGAAGCTGTTACTAGTTAAAGTTTAAATGCATCTCTCTGTAATTTTCCGTTATTTATTCTGAAATAATTTAAAATTCGTTCTTTCTCGTCCTCACTAATTCTAAACCCAATTTTTCTCTTGCTAATCACACTTCCTGTCGATCTTAATCTTCGATACAACTTAAATATAAATGAAGCACTCGGAACATTTCTATTTGGATATTTGTGAGAATACTCCTGAAAGTTTCTACATGACTTTTATCATTTTTGATAAAGACCTTTAAAATATCACAGCATTCTTCTTTCAAAAACATTTTTTAAAACTGTAACTAGTAAAACACTTCAGTAAGAAAATTTTAAGACTAATCTGACAGGTAAATGGAAATATTGAACTTATGCAGCCTACTTGATTGTCAGTTTTATTATCATGGCTTACTTGATTGTCATAAATTTGGTTTTATTGTTTGGCTTACTCGGATAGAACATCAGACACTGACCATGAGACCATGTATCTAGTTTAATGATGAATGAGATAGACAGGTCAAATTATATATCGTTGGAATCAGAATTAAAAAAGAAATCCTATAATGGTTAAATGGAATGTGTAAATTGTAAAATAGAGAAAATTATTATTAAAAAAAAATTATTTTTTAATTTTCCAAAAAAGATTTTTTACGATAACGTTTTTACCGACCCCAGCATACAAAATCTGACTACACCATCAAATTCCCCTTAATTTTTACTACAATATCATTTTTTGAATGACGATATTATGTTAACCTGTCTTGGATGGGCCACCCTGTACACACAGGGTGGGCCAAATTGGACACTTTTAAAGGGAAACTCCTATTTTTAACGGAGATAGACAAAAACTGATATTGGTGTCTGAGGCTCGTTTTTTATTATAAACTTAATGGCATAAACCGCAACTCGATATCTGTCACCGTTCTTGAGTTTTTGGATTCTATGTAAGAAAGTGCTTTAGGAGTGATTTTACAGAAACACAAAATTTTCAACCCGAAAAAAGTTACGGCCACTTTTCGAAAACGCACATTTTCGAAAAACGCCCTGTAACTCAAGAACGGTGACAGACATCGATTTGCGGTTTTCGCCATTAAATTTATCACAAAAATAAGCCACAGACACCGATATCAGTTTTTGTCTATCTCCGTCAAAAATAGTACTTTCCCTTTAAAAGTGTCCAATTTGGCCCACCCTGTGTACAACATAGTGTTATTTTACTATATTATTACACATATTAAAATGCCTTCTAAAAGAAAGCTATTACACTAAGAATTCAACACCTGCCAATACGAACCAATGAAAGTTGTGAAAGATTAATCAATCGGGTGATAATTTCAGTTAGTGGTATTATCGTATGTAATATCACTAGTGCAGGGAATTTTATCGATAATTTTTTCGAAAGCAAAGCTCCAGGGATTTTATCTCTGAAAATAAAAGCCCAATTTGTACGAGCGGTTTTGCTAATGGGCAAAATAGGGCTTGAGAATAAAATTATCTAGAACAATTTCCGGCACGAGTGGTATTTGTCGAGATTATTTCACGAATACGATTTAATAATTTCTGTATTAATTTTTTCTATGTTTACATTTCCAAAACGACTCATTTTGAACGAGTTTATTGACAGCTTCGACTGTAGAGTTCGAGTAAACAAACATGACACTTGGGTATCCAAGGCAAATGCTTTTATACCTACACCCTGTCGGCGTTAGTTTATTTTCTGAATGTGTCATAAATTTAAACGGAGGCGGAGGTCTAAATAACAAGAATTTAGCAATGTAAAAGTTATATAAATTCATGGATATAATGCTTAATAATACCGCAACATAATTTATAAGCATAATTTAGAACAGTGTGAAACACACAAACTTTAACAAGTAGGTACGTGTTTGTATCCAACAGATTCGCGGTTGCTAAGCAATGAAGTGATAATTTGCACAAGTTCAATTACCAGTAATTGAAGACCTCGGTGCAAAAACCGGACAAGTCCATAGTTTACAAGTTTTGGGAAAATGAAAAAGAAACTCCCGGACTTGTCTGGTTCTTGCACACATGAATGCGAGCAGCCAAGTCCTAAAGCTATATATCAACGTTATTCTGCTTTAGATTTGACTGATTCTTACACCAATCGATCGGCAATATTTTAATACATAAATGTAGTGGAAAAAGTCAATTTAACCATATTTATAAGTTTTGAGAAAATGAAAAAAAAACTCCCGGACTTGTCTGGTTCTTGCACCGAGGTCTTCAATTGCACTAGTGCAAATTATCGCTAGCAGAGGCATATCATTGGTTGAATTTTTATGGAAGGAGCTACCTTATTGGATGCAAGCAGTATAATGAGGGAAATAATCGCTGAAATCCTACTCTTAGTTATGCTCTAGTTACTCTAAACCAATATTGTGGTAGCTAAAGTTGATTGGTAGCTTCTTCACAGTACACAGTAGGACTAGAAGATGCAATTTAATTAACACATCCTAAATGACAGCTATAAAATAGACTTCAACCTAAGCATGGTAATTAATTTCAAATGCGGCTAATTAAGCAAATTTTATATGAAAGCACAATCGTCTAGTGACATGATACTCGCTTTGGGTGCGAGAGGTCCCGGGTTCAAATCCCGGTTGTGGCTACTTTTTTATTTGTTAAATCACATTGAAAAGGCAAAATATTTTTAATTTTTGTAGTAAACCTATTTAATAAGTTTGGTTATCAAATTATGCCTAAACACTGAATAATTAATATTTGCCGTTGTTAAATTCTCTTCCTAAATACAGGGTGCGGCAAAACAAGCAGTTTCGAAGGGCTATTAAATAAAATTGTCACAACTTACGAAAAAGTGGTTTATTCTGATTGAGCCCGTACTACAAGCCAAGATCACATAGGCAAGAACTGAAGTTTTCAACTGCGTTCTGGCACATATCGATCGGAATGGCGGCGATTTCCTCTCTAATAAGGATCTTCAGTTATTCCAAGTGGTGAGGAGGATGCTTAAAAACCTTTTCCGTGAGATAGCCCCACAGGAAAAAACGTAAATGCTCAAATCTGGTGATCTCGCCTTGCCGACCACCCCAGGTCACCCTGCCACCGTTCCCTTCCTAACCGAGGTTATATTGTGGAATAAATAAAACAAAAGAGGGTGGACATGATAGGGTTTATTGCCTGGTAAGCAATTCACAAGTAAAAGATCTTTTGAGGGGTTTACACCCTTGAGCCTGTTTGCCGTTTGTCCTTAAGGTGACCATACTAACGATGGGGTTAAGGCTCTACAATCGGAGCATCAGCCAAATAGCCTACACCTCGACTTAAACTATTTCTAAATATATGCGCTAAGCTACTTAAGCTACGTAATTAAATTATGTACTTAACAGTAAACAGCCGAAACTCTGTGACTAAGGATGGTGTGATGCGAAAGCTACTTAAGTAGGATAACATAAGTATAAACCATAAGAGCCAACACCGGTGGTGATGTGGAAGCCTTATAGGAAGGTGCTACGGGTGTATATGTCGCTGTGCAGACGTGCAAAATACTCGAGAAAATACTTCCAGAACTGATTACAAGACACTTATTACTACACTTAGCTGTCTGTTGGCCACTTTGGGGCTCCTCGCATGGATCGTACGGGTGCTGTGGTCGTGCCTGCACCTGGCAGGGATCTACGGAGTGGTCCGATGCTTTCGAGTTAACCAGGTGGATGACCAAGACTATACGTGTGCGATTCTACCACTAGGTAAGCGATGGACGTGCAGGAGGGTGTAGCAAGCAAGCGTGCGAGAAAGGAAGAGGCCTACAAGGGTTTTAAAGCAATCAGGACACAATCTTTCAGCGAGAAGATTTCAAACTAAGATTTGTACATGTTTTTGAAAGGTAAGCAATTAGTTCATACTCAATTATGTTTGTAGCAAGCTAGTAAACGCGAAAATCGGTTATTTATTTATCAAAGCAGTCATATCTCACCTTTGGTGTAGTGTGGCCACATGTACTTTTCACTTTCGTGTGAAAAGTTGCTTCTTTTTAAGTAAATACGACTCAAGAATAGGCTTAATCCGAACAAACTCGAAATATGGTGTAGAAAAGAATCTACCACCTCCAAAAAAGGGCCTAATCTTAACTTTACTTATTGTATCCGAAAGATTAAACTTTTCGAAGATATGCTCTCCCTTCAAGAATAAGAAGCAAAATGGACGATACTCTCAGGAACAGGAAATTCCAGTAACTTTCAAATCTAGGGAATTTTGATTGCAAATGGCACACATGTGACTTAAGTGGCATATGACTGACATTTGACATCTGTCTTTAATGTCAGTTTGACATTGACACTGTTGACAGTTCTGTTTGTTTATTTTTCTTTAAACAATTATTGAGCACAAACTATCGCCAAAAGGCTACTATATTACTTAAAAGTTTATTGAGATTTTATATCAAAACCAGAGGTATTTATGACGCTATGTTTACATTTGTAAATCTTGATTTTTAATTCTTAAGGTTATGATTTCACTAATCTGTTTTTGTTTCAAGCAACAAGAGGATTGGAAAAGGGGCCCCAAATCTTCTGGGGACCTTCTTGGCAAAAAGTAACAATATTATGGCGGCCTACCAGGACAAAGAGGAGGGGAACTGCAGGATCGAGGGGACTACTTGGGTAAGCTAGATAGCTAAGTTCAATGATCTTAACAATATTATCTATTCTATTCTTTTCCAGAACGTTAGAAGATTGGACCAGATTTGTTCCATATATGGCACCTTTAAATATTATCTCTGTAAAATAACTGGAATACATATTTATTTAGCAAAATTCAGGTATTTTACTCAATAAATCAACTATGCAAAATAAGACCGTAACAACTCCATCAAATCTCATAAAAAAAAAGAATAAAAAAAAAAGAAGTAAACCTACCAATGCAGAAAATTCCCTCGTGGTAAAACTAGGATGCTGGGATTTAGGACAACGGACAGTTGCTCTGATTGGTCGCCTTTTACGACCGGGGGAGATCCCTTGGCGTTATTCTTAGACCGACAGCCACACGGCCCTTGCATGATCACGAAACATAGGCAAGTGACTATCCAGTAGGAGCCGGATTGGGTGGATTGGGTGGATGCGCCTTGAGGTCTTTCGCGTGCCAGACCCCTAGGGCACGTCCATTCATGTCACAGAGTTCATACGACCATGGGGAAAGGATTCGCGAAACACGGTAAGGACCTGTATATTTTGGGGAAAGTTTTGCAGTGAATCCTTTCGAAGCATCTGATAAAACATGCGCACGTTTCCAAACTTGTTGGTTCAAGCTAAATCGTTCTTCCCTGCGGCGCAAATCGTATGTGTGCTTACTCCTATTGTAGGCAACTTTGATACGTTTCGCCACATCTTGGCATATCTTTTCCAAGACCTCGTTCTTGCGCAAATCCGGTTGGGGCGTGTCGACAGCAGGGTCATCAATTAGAGGTTTGGAATTTCCACTTATGGAAATCTTTCGTCCAAAATGGAGAAGATTTGGGGTGAGACCAGTCACTTCATGCCTGGCAGAACGGATGGCATAGGCAACCTTAGGTAAATACTTGTCCCAATCCCTTTGTTTATCTGCTACATATGACGTTAGCATTGTTTTCACTACTCGATGGACCCTTTCAACAGGGTTGGCTTGTGGATGGTAGTTTGCGGTGTGTTTGACCTCAACGCCATACCTCTCCATGGTCTCCTTGAAGAGCCTGCTTGTAAACTGGACTCCATTATCCACAATAATCCGACTCGGGGGTTCCATGCACGAGGATGACTTGGTCTTCGAGCACACGTGCTACTGCATTAGCTGTTGATGTTCTCAACGGGAAAAGAAGGACAAATTTTGTAAAACAGTCACATACTGATAGGATATAAACATAACCGGAGGAGGATCTGGGTAGTGGGCCAACGAGATCGGCACACAGTAGTTGCCAGGGTCGAGACACTGTCACGACCTTACTGAGCATCTTCCCTGCTGGGGCTTTTTGCTGTGGTTTGGTACTTAGGCGTACTACACACCTGGTAATGTACCTTGCTACATCTGCTTTTAAGCAGGGCCAGTAGTATCGCTCTGAGATTCGCCCTACCGTCTTATATCCTCCTAAGTGCCCACATGTTGGGGGATCATGATTCTGCTTAATCACTGTTTGACGCCGCTCTTTTGGTACTACTTCCAACCAGTCATAGGTCGAATCTGTTAGGTCGGGATAGGAAGTCTTAGCGCGCTTGTAGAGCACCCCGCTCTCAAGCCGCCAAAGTGGGTATCGACGTGGCATCGAGGAGACTCGCTCACACATTGTGAGGTACCACTTGTCAGTCGTTTGAGGGGTCTCGGCCGCCACAGTAGTCACCATGGGGACCGATCGGGAAAGAGCATCCGGAATGACATGCTCTGCTCCTTTCCGGTGCACGATCTCAAAATCGTACTGTTGCAACCTGACCGCCCATCTCGCGATTCGACCAACCGGATCTCGGATGCTGTATAGCCATTTCAGACTGTAATGATCAGTTAAAACGGTGAATTTCGTTCCCTCTATGTATGGTCGCAACTTCTCCACTGCAAAGATAACTGCAAGACACTCTTTCTCTGTAGTGCTGTACCTGCGTTCATTCTTGGTAAGCGAGCGACTTAGGTAGCATATTACCTTTTCCTGACCTTCCTGAACTTGTGTCAGGACCGCCCCCAAACCAAAGTCAGATGCATCAGTTTGCACCACAAAAGGGAGTTCGAAATTGGGACAACTGAGAACAGGCGCACTCACCAAGCGCTCTTTTATAGATTCCAGGGCACGTTGGCATGAATCATCCCACAAGAATTCTTGATTTTTGCGAGTCAGATTTGTCATGGGTGCGACAACAGTAGAAAAGTTGGGTATAAATCTTCGGTAATACGAAGCCAGGCCCACAACTCTTCGCACCTCAGTGACAGTACGAGGGGTTGGGATTTGTATGACCGCCTCTACTTTTTGAGGATCCACCATGAGCCCCTCCGCATTGACAACGTATCCGAGATATTGGAGTTCCGGTTTGCAGAACGTGCACTTATCCCGATTTAGGGTCAAACCTGCGCCCTTGATCCTCTTGACCACAGTTCGCAAAACCTCAAGATGCTTCTCAAACGTAGGGGTGCAGATTATCACATCGTCAAGATAAACGAACACATACTGTTCCAAATCTGCGCCAAGAACACGGTCGATCAAACGTTGCCACACCGCGGGGGCACTGTGCAACCCGAACGGCATTCGGCAGAACTGAAAGAGGCCACGGTTTGGGACCGTGAATGCCGTGTACGGTCTGCTCTCTGGGGCCACTGGTATTTGCCAATAAGCAGACTTTATGTCCAGAGTTGTTAAGTACCTCGCATCTCGCAGCTTGTCCAGGATAGAGCTCACCCATGGGATCGGGTAGGCATCTGGCTCACTCACCGAATTTAATTTCTTATAGTTGACGCAAAAACGCCACCGTCCGTCACCTTTACGAACCATTACTATAGGAGAAGACCAAGGCGACGTTGAGGGTTCAACGATCCCTTGCGCCAGCATGTCGTCAAGTTCATCATTGACATGCTTCTGCAGTGCTGGAGAGATGGGGTAGTAGCGTTGCTTTATAGGTGCCGACGTAGTTTTAATGTGGAGCTCCACAAGGGGCGTACAACCCAACTTATCACCCATGTCTGAAAATACCTCGTCTATTGTACTGGTCAACTGCCATCGTTGGTCCTCAGTCAAGGACTCATAGGGACATATAGCACTGATCATACACCTTCGTTCCACGATGTCCGACCCAAATGACCACTCCCCAGCGTTGAGATCTGGGATTATGTCCATTTTCTTCCAAAAATCGACCCCTAGGATAAGAACATGGGGTAGGGATGGTACCACCAGGACCTGAATAACCCTAACTCTGTCCCGAAGGGCGATTGGTATACAGACAGTACCCCGACTGGTACAAACTTGACCATTGGCCACGGTACAGTTTGGCCGTTCCTCCGAATTAATAGAGCAATGCTCTTTCATGATTTCCCAACCTGGTTTACCTATGATGGTGTGACTAGCTCCACTATCTAGCAGACCCAGAAAGGACAATCCATAAATTTTCACCGTTAGGTAAGGACGCTCATCATCCTTGGCATGTTCGATAATAAAATCCAAGACTGCTCGGCGACTATAGAAGCTTTTGGTGCAAAGACATAAAGACAGCGAGCTCGACGTGCACCCTACTGCCGGCTCGCTTTGGCTTTTTTTGCCTTACAGTCCGGACAAGCCGTTGCAATAACACCCACTCGCCCACACCTAAAGCAGTGGATTCGCTTTGGCTCCGGACATTGCTTGAACCGATGGCCTGCCTTTTCACAATTCCAACACTTGACAGAGACAGATGTTGTCTCTACAGCGTCGACTTTAAGTTGTTGGTTGGGCTGGACAGGGCTTATTTCAGCTCGAGATAAGTTACCTCCAGTCCTACGATATGCAAACTCCGGTTCTACCAGGAATTTTGTATTCGTCGGTGGTGGACAGAACCTTTGAACTCGCAGTTCGGTTTCCTCCACAAACCGTCCGATGCGCAGTAGCTCATTTACTGAAAAAATAGGGTGGACTGCCAAGTGCGTCTGGATACTAGGCAGAAGGTTTCTCCTGATAATTTGGACTCTAGATGCTTCTGGTGGAATTTCCGACAAGCGTGAGAACATATTCTCCATCACAGACACATAATTTATGAGTCGTTCCTGAGCTCCTTGGGTCCTCCTTCTAATCTCTTCCCATAGAGTGTACTCATAATCATATGGTTGGAATGCTTCTTTGAGTTGCTTGACGAGATCATCCCAGGACACAAATCGACCCATGCGGTACCAAAGCAAGGCGTCTTTTGTAAAAAGCTCTGGTGCGGCCCGAAGCAACTGCTCCTTTGACACGCCTCGTGACATACGAAGCTCCTCCACCCGCTGCAGAAAATTGATTACGCTTCCCGCTCCATCATATTTAACGTTCCACCGGCCAACATCTACAGGACGAGATAGCACATTATACGTTCCATCATCCAGAGAGGGAAAATGTAAATTTTGCAGGCGACCTGCTAGAGGATCCACAGTTGAATTGGCCACATTCGTCTGGAAGTGTGGTTGAGGGTAAGTATCTTCATAAGTTCGAACAAGGTCCTGAAATCGTACCGATGGTGCGTACTCGTTTACATTGGGAGCCCTGGGGAGAGCATATGCATTGAGGTTGTTACCATCTGTGGGAGGTAGGTGTGCCTGTGAGTGTGATTGGGATTCCAGGGAGTGTACTTGTGGCATGTGCGAATGGTTATAAGTTGATGGTACTAATATCTGCCGAGAGAATTGTTGATGCTGTGACGTTTCAACTGAAAGCCTGGGGTTTACGGAATGAGAAGTCTGAGGCTCATGAGAGCTCCGGATTGAAATCATGTTGCTTCTTAGAGGGGTGGCAGCTGCTTCCCCTGCCTCACAACGAACATCTCGAACACCGTGAGCATTCTGTGGACTGTCAGAAGCTGGTTCCACCTGATGGTCTTGCATCGGGGGTTCTCCCCTTACTGACGATTCCTCTTCCGAGTCTGTGTCCTCATATACCGACATGAGCGACACAATCAGCTGTTGGTCAGTGGCAAGTAGTGATTTTCTCCTTATCTCCATCGAGGGTTCACCTTCTGTAGCTATCCTGTTCAGACGAGCCTGCAGCTGCAACAATCGGGATCTAACCCTGAGGAATTCATTCCTCTTCTTTTCAACCTTAAAGTTCTGGATATCCCCTGCTAAAACGTTCAGCTTCCGCTCACACTCTTCCAAGTCCTCGACTGGATTTATGTTAGAAACCAGAGGTGCTGTCGCTTCTCCTAAACGTTCTCTTCGCCACGCAGCCCTGACGGCTTCTCGTTTGTCTGAAACAAGATCTCTCAAAGGTTTTAAGCCTCTAATCCCCATTTCGTAGTCCAGATCGTCTCCTGCCAATCGGTTAATGTCCACCATTTTGTTTGCTATCGCCTCTCCCCCCACAGAAAATATTTTCAGCACTGACACTGACTTAACTTGTTTTCACTAACCAATGCCTATATTCTCTATAACTACCTAATTTTACTTACTAACACTACTTTTTACTAACTAAATTAACACTAACTTAAGACTAACTCACTGTAACTAGCACTACCTATATACACTAAACTTACACTAAGTATAACACACTACAATATAAGTTATAACACGAGTTAGGATGAAAGTTGTATCCTTTTATGTGTACTTTCACAAACCACAATCTCAAACTTTCCCTTTCCAAAAAAGAAAAAAAGGAAAAAAAAAAGGGGGGGTAGGAAGTCGATGTCGTATACTGTCGCTTACACCTCAGTAGAGTCGCACAATAATTTCAATTTAGATTTGTTTATTGTAATACCACCCTGTATCTATCAATGTATTTCTCAAAATCTAAATGTATTTCAAGAAACTAAAACCAAGCTTTAATCGTTTGCCAAATGTGTTCTTTTATTTCTTCCGATACCTTATACTCGAGAAAAAATCATTTGCAACTAAAACTTTTTAAAAAAATTAACACCCTGTGTTGAATCTGACTGCCGCTTGCTGTGAAAACAACTAAGTGCAGTAAGTAGCTCAAAATAACTGCAAAATATGCCAGTCAATTGTTTCGGATCACCACAATGGTGAACAGTGTTGCACTAGAACCTAAATGGAAAGTAGCTTTCTACATTTACAAATCTACCACCTAACAGTACTAACCTTCATATTTTGTGTGATCTACCAATCTACTGTCACCGTCTTAGAGGTTACCCTCGATATATTCTTAAGACGAAAATCAAAGGCAAAACACCAACAAAGAGGCTCAAAAGTCACTCAAAACCATAACATCTGTTCGTAATGATTTACTAAACACGTTGGGCGCCAGTTTGCCACCGTTCCCTTCCTAACCGAGGTTATATTGTGGAATAAATAAAACAAAAGAGGGTGGACATGATAGGGTTTATTGCCTGGTAAGCAATTCACAAGTAAAAGATCTTTTGAGGGGTTTACACCCTTGAGCCTGTTTGCCGTTTGTCCTTAAGGTGACCATACTAACGATGGGGTTAAGGCTCTACAATCGGAGCATCAGCCAAATAGCCTACACCTCGACTTAAACTATTTCTAAATATATGCGCTAAGCTACTTAAGCTACGTAATTAAATTATGTACTTAACAGTAAACAGCCGAAACTCTGTGACTAAGGATGGTGTGATGCGAAAGCTACTTAAGTAGGATAACATAAGTATAAACCATAAGAGCCAACACCGGTGGTGATGTGGAAGCCTTATAGGAAGGTGCTACGGGTGTATATGTCGCTGTGCAGACGTGCAAAATACTCGAGAAAATACTTCCAGAACTGATTACAAGACACTTATTACTACACTTAGCTGTCTGTTGGCCACTTTGGGGCTCCTCGCATGGATCGTATGGGTGCTGTGGTCGTGCCTGCACCTGGCAGGGATCTACGGAGTGGTCCGATGCTTTCGAGTTAACCAGGTGGATGACCAAGACTATACGTGTGCGATTCTACCACTAGGTAAGCGATGGACGTGCAGGAGGGTGTAGCAAGCAAGCGTGCGAGAAAGGAAGAGGCCTACAAGGGTTTTAAAGCAATCAGGACACAATCTTTCAGCGAGAAGATTTCAAACTAAGATTTGTACATGTTTTTGAAAGGTAAGCAATTAGTTCATACTCAATTATGTTTTAGCAAGCTAGTAAACGCGAAAATCGGTTATTTATTTATCAAAGCAGTCATATCTCACCTTTGGTGTAGTGTGGCCACATGTACTTTTCACTTTCGTGTGAAAAGTTGCTTCTTTTTAAGTAAATACGACTCAAGAATAGGCTTAATCCGAACAAACTCGAAATATGGTGTAGAAAAGAATCTACCACCTCCAAAAAAGGGCCTAATCTTAACTTTACTTATTGTATCCGAAAGATTAAACTTTTCGAAGATATGCTCTCCCTTCAAGAATAAGAAGCAAAATGGACGATACTCTCAGGAACAGGAAATTCCAGTGACTTTCAAATCTAGGGAATTTTGATTGCAAATGGCACACATGTGACTTAAGTGGCATATGACTGACATTTGACATCTGTCTTTAATGTCAGTTTGACATTGACACTGTTGACAGTTCTGTTTGTTTATTTTTCTTTAAACAATTATTGAGCACAAACTATCGCCAAAAGGCTACTATATTACTTAAAAGTTTATTGAGATTTTATATCAAAACCAGAGGTATTTATGACGCTATGTTTACATTTGTAAATCTTGATTTTTAATTCTTAAGGTTATGATTTCACTAATCTGTTTTTGTTTCAAGCAACAAGAGGATTGGAAAAGGGGCCCCAAATCTTCTGGGGACCTTCTTGGCAAAAAGTAACAATATTATGGCGGCCTACCAGGACAAAGAGGAGGGGAACTGCAGGATCGAGGGGACTACTTGGGTAAGCTAGATAGCTAAGTTCAATGATCTTAACAATATTATCTATTCTATTCTTTTCCAGAACGTTAGAAGATTGGACCAGATTTGTTCCATATATGGCACCTTTAAATATTATCTCTGTAAAATAACTGGAATACATATTTATTTAGCAAAATTCAGGTATTTTACTCAATAAATCAACTATGCAAAATAAGACCGTAACAACCCCTCAGAGAGACGAGGCTCGCAGGAAACATCTACTGCAATTTTGTCATTGAAATCTGCACTGTGTATGCCCTAGCCCCGTCTTGTTGGAACTAAATATACTCAAAGCCTTGTTCTTTAGCCAACCGTTCCAATTCTGAGTAAAAAAAATATTCTTCAGTAGTGATGTCGCTGCCATCCCTATCGATATGTGCCCGAACGCAGTTGAACATTTCAGAAATCGCTTGCATCAATGAATCGCTTCTGGAGGACATAATCTTGCCCATGTCATCTTTAAAAGTTAAGTGAAAAAATGGGGTGTAGTACTGGCTCAATCAGAATAAACCACTTTTTCGAAGTTGTGCCAATTTTTTTTAATAGCCCTTCCAAACTGCACTGTTTGATTTGCCGCACCCTGTACAACTCGCAATTTATTATTTCCTTATCCCGGTCACCGCAGTCCGGATTATCGCAGTCTGGATTATCGAGGTCGCACTGTACATTTTTAATTAGACTAGGCACTACCCTCATAGATCCTCATACAACGCCGCTTTTATATGTATCATATACAAACACTTTGACTACTGTGTGTACCAAAGCTAGTACACACTTGATGTTTAGCAGAAACTGTGTGTCTGCATGTGGCCACAGGCAATAGCATGGTTCTACGTGCTGTGTACACAAGGCGGACACAGTATCCACACATTTAAATGCGCCTATCAATTCAGTTAGTTTGTAGCAAAATTCTGGCGAAGCAGTTTGAACTTTTTTTTAACAGATGGCGCTATTAGGTACTGAACTAGATTCTGGATGCACTGCTATGGTCTTCTAATGGGTCTTCTATTTGGCATGGTTAGTGTTTACTGTGTATGTAATACAGAGCAATACCAAAATAGAAGTAACAATAGGGAAATGGAAGGTTAAAAGAGACGTTTTGTTCCTCACAACTGGATCTGTTCCAGAAATGGTTGAGATACAACAAAAAGGGATATTGTGAGGAAACTTTCTACAGTGCAATACAACCAAGCAAAATCAATCATATAGTCGTTTCGGACCAGAAAACGTCTTATTACAATTCGCTGTGGTACAGAAAAGTGGGTGTAGAACAATGATATATAGGAACAGATGAGTCATGGTAATACAAATAACACTGTTTTGTTTTGCTTCTACATTAGCGGGTCGGGAGGAAGAAGACGAGGTAATTTGTTTACATTGGCATTTCTTAAATTCAGTCTTTCCTTTTTTTTTAATGCATAATATAGTTATTTTTGTTACAAGTACCTAAAATGAAGTTTTTCAGGACGAATCATTCCTGTTTCCGGAGAGGCGTTAGCCGAGTCAACAAACACTATTTTTTGTCATATGCTCCCAAAATTTTGTTATACGCTTTTTACAATTCTTCAGAACGCTTAAAGTTGCAAATTTTCCATAATTTTTGAAATCATAATGTTCGAAAAAGTTGGCTTAGTAATTGATATTGTAGCAACAAGTTTGTTTATTTGATAATTTTGACATGCCATTCATTCATTTAGGGACTAGGCCGAAAAATAAGCATTTTACGGACTTAAATGAGTCCGTAAAATAGCTATTTTTGGGAGCTTATGACAAAAAATAGTTTTTTAATAGACTTGTATGTCTCATATATGCTTTGAGATACTTATATTTACAAAATAGCCTAAATCGTATCGAAAAACTGGAAACCTTGAATGTGCCAACAATCTTTTTAAAATCATGAAACAAAACAAGTTTCCTTTGGTAATGATTCTATTTCTATATATCGTTGATGTAGAGTTTTTAGTCAACAGTTGTAAATGCAAAAACTGACAAGCCATAACAGGGAAAATAACATGAATATGTAACACAAAATTTCAAGAAGAAATCTCGAATAAAATTTTTAGTGAGGGAAACATGCAAATTGAGAAAGAAGAAACTCAACGCCTTGAAAGAAGTCACAAACTCATCGATACAGAACAAAGACGTAAATGCGCAAAATTACAGTGCTAGTAAAACGGACGAGAATATGCAATAAAGAACAGAAAACGTGATAAATTGTCTTTCCAGGCATGCAATGCCAAATTAATTTGTACAAATTGTTTTTTGAAACCCATAAGTAATAGGGTACTTGACAATATTTTTAATTGCTCTAAAATTGTACTCTGTTTACAGTAGATGCACCAACATAACACGTAATAAATGGAACAACTGCTTTTAACTCTTATTTTTTATGATAATTAAAGACAAAGTTGCACAATTTTGTTCAGGCTGAGATCTACAGTTTCGTCGTTCTATTGTCCAGAACGCCAAACGTGGCAACTCTGTGCCTCTCAGGAGAAATGAATATCTGTTACTTAATGTATTGAAACCATTGAGCTTTAACTAACGCAATTGCACACACAAATTTTGTCCCATAAAGACTTTTTATTATGAATATGTTCCGTATATTGACTCCTCTATATCAAAATGGTGTCTGTTTATGCTGCACACGCTGGAAACTATATCCTTCATCTCTGCCACGTAACACTTTAGTTAAAATATCTGTATACGGAACATACTATAAATATTCAGGTACCAATAATGGGGGAAATATTCGCGTATTTGGCAACGTTACCCGCCCACCAGGCATCTAACCATATTCATATATCCACATGTCATCTAACACGTATGGTTTTCTGATCGGCAGATGACATCCCGTGATACCAACTGTCATTCCGTATCTCGCTAAATCAAAATATTAGTAGATAATATCTGTGCCATTTATTATAGTTTGTTATTGATATTTACTATTATATATTGTTTGCGGACCTAGTTATCGTGTTGTTAGATGTGTAAGGTAAGGTATCATGGACATGGACCCTGAAAGGACAATCCGTAATTTGCCGAAATTGGACGCTGTTAGCGTCTGCCGAAATCCATGGGATAAAACTGCAAAGGTTTGTACCTACGTTGTAGTAAGAATACAGTATTAAAGAGAGAACCTCGGCCTAGGGACCATCTTGAAGGCGCGTTTATGAAGACGCCATAGTGCTTAGAAGTACTGAGCACGAATTCCGGACTTTAGGCCCAACCTAGCCAAAAAAAATTTACAGAAAAAGGATTGAATATAGGTAAGTATTTACGAAAAAAAAACCTTCTTGACTAAAATCGTCGATGGAGGAAGGAACCAATCAACGCTAAAAGTGGCACAGACTAACGTTGCAAAGCTATTTATTCTGTGAAAGTGGTTTCACGGGGCATCATAAGTCTGGGAGTTCGAGGTTAGAATTTTGAAATTTCAACTTTCCTTGTAACTTTCACTGCCGAATAAGGTTATGTCTCAGAACACTTCAGTGGTATCGCTATGTTGCCAAATTGCCGTTATAAAACACTTGTGACGTAATAAGTGCTTTCCCGCCAAATTTCAAAGAAAGTCTAATAACTTGCTAATTACATAAATATATATTTTTTAAATAATCGTAGGGTCTTAGGCAAGTGTACAGGAATTGTTTTATCAAGTTTGTAAAATTTCGTCAAGTACCCTATTGTCAGACAAAAATATAAACATTGTATCCAATTATGGTACACACAGTCTTAGGTAATAATGTTACCGACGTAAATTCACCAGAAACAGTGTGTACAATTTTATGACACAATTTAGGGTACCTAGTTTTTTGATAAAAAAAATGTTTTAACTTTGCATTTGTGACAAACCTTAACAATAAATAATTAGATATTTAATATAAATATGTTTTAGTTTCAGGGAAAAAAATTAAATAGTTTGACCAGTAGTCAAAATGTTAAGTGCTGGACAGTGTTTTTTATGAATATCCAAGATGAATGAATATTATATAGTTAAATTATTTTAAGAAGTCCTTACTGGGACTGTCAATTGGTAATTTCGCCATCCTAAGTTGGCATCAATGCAGCAAAAAATGCATAAGGCCAGGTCAGTAACGAGCCCATTTGCACAATAAATAACTACTAATAACACTAACAAGAACAACACAGATAACGATAAAACTCACGAAACGTACAAAACTCGCGAATATTTTCTCTGCCCAAAGTTTGAACCCTTTTGCACGATCCGTAAAACCTTCACTGTCACTTTCACAACACCAAAATAAAATTTGCCTGAATACGCACCATGGACGCAGCCGCAAGTAGCTGATTATATCAAAATACCAAAATGAAAGTGTTTCCATGACGTTTGAAATTATTATTAAAATGAGTTGTAGTCAAAGTTATTTTTATTTGTAGCGGTATAATCATGATTGCAATAGGGTTTTTATCTTATTCTGTTATTTCTTTCGTATCACTTGGGTAACTTTTCACATCATAAATCAATGAGTGACGACATTAACTGGTTGAGACACATATACCAATGTTATACCCATGGTTAACAGAAAATTCCTAGGGATTTTGTGGAGAATGTCATCTGACAAAATCGGGACTTCTTACAGTAATCGGGGTATATATACATTGCGGCCCATTACACATGCCTATTTAATATCTACTTAACACATGGCACATAATGCATGCGAATTTTATAGATAAAATTATCCACTATTTATATACAAATTATCTCTATGGTCCGATAAAGGACACCGGTGAGGGAGCAAATGTACATGCTCACAAAATGCCCCTTCATCATTGGTCTAAGTGTGGCGTGAATATGAACAGTGTTGCCATATGTTTTACCCGATAGGAACAGATATTTTTGAATTTTTACATTCTTTTAAATAATACCGTGGAGTTTTCTCAACCCATAAAATTGGATAAACAACAAAAAATAAAGTGGTGTATAAAAGTGGTGTATTATCAAAATTAAAGTGGATTTACGCAAAACAATTTAACGAAATTTAATATTATTAACACAATTTAACGTAACATAGGAATTCATTATCCCATTTATGCAAGGACTATTTAATAATTTACGCCTGCACAATAACAGGGAAAATGTCAAAATCAAATTTTCGCACGAGATCTATAAGTCCTCGATTTTAATATCAGAGACCCCTTGGACGACGTAGGACTTCACCCATCATCACAAAAATACAAAACCTAACTCATAACCATCCTAAATAATGAATAATAAGCAACCAGTGCGAGGGAGTTTTTGTTCTCACTAGTTGTGAGTTTGTTTCTAACTGTTGGCAATGAAATTACGCATGCGCAAACTGAAATTTTCTTTATTTTTAACGCAAAAGTTAAAAGTTGGTTAACTTTTACGTTACGTTACATTACATTAAATTATGCTGTATAAACACTCCCATTGAATAACATATATTTTAACTTCTCTCTTAAGTTACGTTAATGTTAAATTATGTTAAATTGGCTTGCATAAACCCACCTTTAGTTATGTTAAACAGACCCTCACAATGCTATTATTGCCCTAATTGAAAAAGTATAAGAAATTAAATGACCTGTAATTTGAGCCCCAAAATATATAGTGTGTGAAGCGCTTGTGGATCTATGAAAACTTTATTGGCAAAAGGAAGCCAACCGTATTAGCCATGGACGAGGCTATGGATCACACGCTTTGCCAATTTTTTCTGACAAAAATTAGCAGAGATTTTTTGGTGTGTCAAAAGGACACCCTGTAGACAATACAGTCTAAAGGTGCAAAACCTCTGGAATATTGTGCATGCCCAGAGAGCCACACGTCGTTGACATATATCATGAGAGATGCGTCTGGCTCCAGGGATGCTGCATCTGCCGAAGCGAGAATTGAGGGTGTTCACTTAATGAGAGTGGGAGTACAGATGGTGCCTGGAAGATGAAGATACCCTATACCATATAATTACAATTACAGTGTGTCCTGCACTCAACAAGGTTAGATTTTTCAACATAGCTGGCTACAAGAAGAGGATGTGTAGGTATGTGTGTGTATGGTGTGATGGTGGGGGAGTTGCGAGCCAATTTAGGCAGCCACAGCTGACAAGTAGGTAGGTAGATAGATGACCATATGAAAAATTTCCCAATGTGTAATAGATTCATTTCTGCAAACCATTTCTGTCTTCAAAGATATATTATAATAAAGTCTACATTTTAAATTACAATCACAGGAGGTGCTTTAAACCAGCAAATATGAGTCTGCTATCTATACCTACACTATACAATCTATAGATACATCTGAGCACGAACCCATTCGAGGCAAAGCGAGGCTGGACGAATGCTTTGTTTGTATCCACGCGAGCTCTGAACGAAATCAGTTGAGGCAACAAATGGCATCGCATATAAAATAATATTAAAATCTATTACGTACAACATAATGTTAATATAATATATGATATTTTTGCCACAGATTGAGACGGTTGTCATATTCCATAATAAAACTTAGTGCTTTCTCGTTATTCCAACTCATTATTATTTAATAGTAATAATAGCCCTTGAACACGTGTAAACATTGGCTGTATTCGATTGACAAAAAGAAAAAACTGGATCAGGTGATCCTGAATCACTAGAGATCAGCTGAATAGAAGAAATTTTCATGCATCAGAGAAATGTGATTGTACGCTCAAGAGCAATTAAAACTCACATGTCCCTAGAATATGAAGAATTCCTAAATCCAAGATGCAATGAGCACTAATGAGGCAAATATGCACGTATGCCATCCACATAAAACCAAATTCTCTTTGAAGTACCAAGTGGCGCAGATGGCTTCCGAACAGCCTCGGAACAGACCAAAGCACTACAAGCATCTCTTCTGTCTCGCCTTGCTTCGAAACAGATGTATATTAGGTATTTTTGGCACAAGTAAGAATATGAGATAAGAGGTAATAAGTTACAGCGCCAAATTGCACGATAGCCAATAGGAATCTCATAGCTTAAATTAAAAACTTACTGCCTTTATACCACAAATTACAGAAGTCCTACCAATTTTCGCTATTGCAGAGCCATCGCATGTGCTAATGGAGCCTACGTTAAGAATGACGGCTCTAAAACTATTGAAGTCTCTCCCGTCGGGTCTAATATTATGCGCCAAATAATCTCTATAATATTTCATGGGATGTAATGACCTAAAATTAAAAATCATATCGGGTATTAGGTATAAATTGAGCTTGAAACCCACGAATTTATATAAACTCAAAATTATTTTAACAACTCATCACTAATAAAAAAATTAATAAATACTTACTTGTACTCCTCGGCCATATCCCTTAGTTACAATTACAAAATTAATAACACAAACAAACCTTTTTACAAAAATATGTCAATGAAATTTGAAAATTGTCTCTTGTTCAAAAAAGACTCAGAAAAATAAAAAACTTTTTTATTTTTCTGAGAAAAAAGAGTAATAAGGTTAGAAACACAAAATATAAAAGTTAGTTAGTTCTTCTTCTTCTTTTCTTTTTATGGTCTATGCTCTTCCAAACAGGTTAGCCACTTGGGGTTTTCGCCACCTCTTCGTTGAGTCGGAAATGTCTAACTGTTGCTGTATCCCGGATACAGCCCAACTTGGTCACTTCAACAAATTGCTACTTTCTTTTTTCAATCCTTTCCTTCCCAAGATTATTGTTTCCCTGTGGATCTTTTTCATACTTTCTTCAACGTAAACAGTATTATTAAATTATTATTATATCTAGTCCTAATCTAATAGACAGCAATGGCAATATGACAGCATAGGTATGTATTGAGTATGAATTGACCCTCTTAAATTTTTACACGGTAATTACTGTGATGATACTGATGCTAGTGATGATGATTGATGATGAATTGATGGATGATGGCTTTGACAATACATAAGACTAAAAATATTTCACGATTACATGCTCACATTTTAAATTGTTCACTGTTCATTAAAAAATTACATATTTATTATTGTTTATGTTTACTCTGATTGAGTGTAAATATTAATAACCAATAAAATCATTTACTACACAGAGTTAACTACATTTCGAATTAATTACGTAGTTAATGTAAGTTAATTAATTGTAATTAATATAAAATTTTCGCTACATTCCCAACCCTTCTCACTACACACTAATCTACACTATTTATCCAACAAGACTAGTCATCGCCCTCTTGGACAGAATTATTAAAATTTAAACATGCAATCAGTGAGGCGGCTCCATATCTCTGGGCGGCTACCCCGGGACCGTTGCATTGCTACCCGAGGACAAAATTCTAAAATCCTATAAAGGAACGATCCTCGTACAATAAACTGGAAAGCCATTGAATCCTAGATCGTAGTCCCTCCACCAATTTTTAGCGATCCGGCAGAGGGCGCTGGCGCCCGCCTGGATAGCCGCCATATTGTGTGCATTATAGGGGATTTAGAGTGCATTCTAGGGGAAAAGCGAAATTTATGGTGGCAACACAAAATGACATTTCACAACGGCCAACCACGGTCCTCGTGCATTTGATATTTGACAGCCAATGACATGTGCGCCAAATATGGCCGACCTTTCGGTGGAACATATTTTTTATGAAGGCATAATGATGACCCAATATGGTCTATGTCCAAATCACAGAAATAGAAGATATGGAAAATATTTCTTAGTTCAGTTATGTGTCAAAGCCAAGGGTATGTGACATGAGCACTATGCCAAAAAATACAATTTACACTCAATTTATTTACAGATAAAAATAACTAAATCTCTATTATACAGGGTGTCCCGGGAGGAAAGAGACATACTGCTACTGTGGATAAGGCTAGCTTAGATTAATGAGAAATGCTTAGTTAAAGCTATTAATATCAATTTTCTTTTTTTAAATGAAGGCCCGCAGCTCCCCCATCCTAACACCAAGCACGTCCTCATCGCACAGCCTAGCCATGCCGAAGGACTCGAATCCGACCCTGTCAAGCGCAGGGCACACTGATACTAGGTCCTCTTCTTCCAGGCACCATTTGCACTCCCGCTCCTCCTCCACCCCAATGAGGTGTAGGTGGCGGGCCAAGCGACAGTGCCCAGTGAGAACCCTCACCAAACCCTTAATTTCCTTTCTTGGCAGACCCAGAAACTCCCGGGATAAAGCCGGTGATGGCCCACGAATAATGAGCTTCGTCTGCCTCAGTCCCGGAGCTCTGAGACACTCCTCAACGAATCTGCCCTGCAGCCATTCGTCCAGGACTCCAATTGCTACCCGAGGTGCGATCCCCAGGTCGGTGGTGTCATTAACCTCGATGCCCGAGTGCCCAGGCACCTTATTCCCTTCGGCCACCAGTTTGAGCAGACTCGCCCTACATTCCTCCACCAGAGGAGATGTGGTGCGGTTTGCTCGCAGCGCTGGAGAGCTCCTTTGCTGTCGGAGTAGAAGGTCAACTCGCGTCTCCTAACCCGGAGTTTAAGTGATTCCTCCGCCCCCAACATAATGCCAAACAACTCCGCCTGGAACACCGTAGTGCGTTCTCCTAGGGAGACTGTAAGTTTACAGGCCAGTTCCTTGCAGTAGGCGCCGGCCCCCGTTCCCTTCCCATCTTGGACCCGTCTGTGTACCAGACTAGTCCCTTCCGGATACTAGTGTTCCCTTCCATCCACTTTTTCTTTTCTGAGAAGGAGAAGTGGAGTCTGTCTTAAAAAAACGCTAGGTATAATAGATGGTTTGAGTGGTATAAAAAAATTGTAGCCTGCCCCAAGGTCTATACACGACGAATTTAAGATGCCAACGCCCCGACGGGACTATGCGAACTAATATATGGGCCATCGTAACCATGTGAACGGTGATATCCACCGGGTCTACACTGCGTTGTTCTTTGTTGGTGTTCATTGTTGGCATGGCGCATAGACTAGTTTAGCATTGAGCCTATAGGGAGCGTATTTCTTATATTCATTGGCGTATTCTAGAGACCTTGAGCCTGCTCTGAATTTGCGGTAGGAGTAACCTAACCTATATTATATATTTTGTGGGTAGAAGTAGGAAGTACCCAAGAACGTTAAACGTCTGGTTTAACCACAGGTGAGGGAATACCCAGTTGTATATCTTCCTGTCGGCGCCTTTGATCTCGGCGGTAGTGACTTTCGTTTTTATACAAACTCATTCTCCAATAGAATCTCACTTTGAAGTCACGTTACTTCTTTATTTTAGACCACGCCAATGACGTCAGAACCTATAGACCGGTTTGTTTTGATAAAAGCTTGACGCCCAGAACTAATCACAATCTAAGCGCCCCATTAAATTATTCTGAAAATGTCGCAAGATTGTCAGAAATTGCCCCTTTTTGTCGAGCCGTAGCGAACTTATTTCGACTCTGGGCTCGGAGGCTGGCGTCGTTAGACCATCCCCCAAGTCTTCAGGTGAGGTTCCGATGCTTCCGGCGCCCCCAAACAAGAAAAAAACATGCGATATCTAAGTGTGATTCTGGAGGAACTATAACCAGGAATCACCGGGTGTATAGTTGGTTGATGGTTGACTTTCTGTCTTTGTTTGTAGCATGTTGTTAGAGTAGTATGGATATATTTAATCTTGGAGTCAAAATAAAGGGCATTTTAACAATGGGGCACCACGTCTATAGGTTTTGACGTCATTGGACCACGCCCTATAAAAATCGATGGGACACAGGACCGGGATTAAATTATTTTCTTACATTAATGGTTTGGATATTGTTATAACGTCTGTGCACAGTTAAAGGAATAATTATTTATACCTGTGGATACACTGATGGTAAAGAATTCTGGGAAATCCCAAATCTGGTGGAATTTACTGGATATTGTTTATTCTGTGGTTTAACGTTCTTGGGAAGTACCCAAGAACACCGTTCTTGTACCCAAGCCCAAGAACACCGTTCTTGTTCTTGCCCTATATATTTTGTGGTGGTGAAAGAAAAATAAACTGATTTTTAGTACCTTTCAAACAAAAAAAATCAGGCCAATATCTCAAAAAAATAAAAATTTTATGGATTTGTATAGTTATAAAAGTCGACAACCTGTATTAAAAAAACTTTGATTTTCCGGTTTTTCTTGTGAGTGGGAGTTTTTAAAATAAATCACAACCATCACAGACAGAATTCCTGGACAGGAAAATCGTTAATCGAAATCGAAACCATTTTTGAGAGTTCTATGGTTTCTGTTAAATCGTCAATCAGCTGTTTTGTGCTTGTTTTTGGTCGTTTTGTTTCTTGTTGTTTCCCGCTTTCCGCTTTCAAAAGAGCTTTGTTGCCATTGTTCCCGGCCCGGGCCAATGTGGTAACGTAACGGCCGTTGCGATCGTCGAATTTTCTTTTGGCCCAAAGGCACTTCTACCATCAAACTTAATCTCATTCTAACAATAAAGAAGTGATCATTGCCCTCATAGTTTGCCATGGCTTCGATAAGAATAGCGAACGACCAAGAAAACATTGGTCCGGATATTCGCCAGGGGAAGCCATCAATGGCGGCTCAATCGAAACGGGCAGCCTTCGGCGTTATCAACGATAACCAGCAGAGGAAAAACAATGCTCAGATCTCAAAAGCAAAGGTAATTTCTTCAGATCTTCTCTTGTTTGAGTTAAAAAACCAAATAATATTTTTTACCAAAAAAATACGTTAATCATTTAAACTGTTGTGGGTTGGCCTGTCACAACAATAATATACCTAATATGAATTACAGCCATTGGAATTGTTTGCTTCTATAATAATTTACAATAATATCTAATATCATTGAGTGAAATATAATTGTTCACTCAACCATAATATTGAAAGTGGGAACCGGCAAAGCATGAAATAAAATATTTTTTCTACGACTATATTGTATGTCCGATGTCCGTTTCCGTTTGTAATTATTGGGAAATTTACTACTACATTGCGGTTTTTTGTAACCAATGCAGGAATATCATTATGCATGGGTCCGCTCAATGATGTCAAAACCTATAGACATGGTGCCCTATTGTTAAAATGCCCCTTATTTTGACTCCAAGATTAAATATATCCATACTACTCTATAAACATGCTACAAACAAAGACAGAAAGGCAACAATCAACCAACTATACACCCGGTGATTCCCGGTTATAGTTCCTCCAGAATCACACTTAGATATCGCATGTTTTTTCTTGTTTGGGGGCGCCGGAAGCATCGGAACCTCACCTGAAGACTCGGGGGTCTAACGACGCCAGCCTCCGAGCCCAGAGTCAAAATAAGTTCGCTACGGCTCGACAAAAAGGGGCAATTTCTGACAATCTCGCGACATTTTTGGAATAATTTAATGGAGCGCTTAGATTGTGATTAGTTCTGGGCGTCAAGTGTTTATCAAAACAAACCTGTCTATAGGTTCTGATGTCATGGGGTCCGCTATACAAATTCGAGTGAAGCAGTAGGAGACCATGGAAAACAAATGCGACTACAAGGGCACTGGTGAATGTGACAGTTCAGATTTGTTGATTTATGTCTATTTTCGTACCTAAATATTTTTAAAGTGAAAAATTTAAATTAGTTTGTTACTTATAACAAAAGTGGACAGTTCTAGCAGCAATAAGATAGAATTGACACTGTGGGTGCGTTTACCGTAGAGACAGCGAAACAGCGTTTTGCTTGCAGTATGGGCTTGCAGCATGGCCCCTGGTAAAATAAACCGGACTGCTTTGCATACAGCTCCGCCTGGAAGACAGTAGCGTATTCTTCCAGACTGAAGTGTGCTTCACCTCTTGGCCTTTCACAGAAGATGCCATCGCCCACACCAACTAATTCTGGAACTGTGAACCAAGTTACATCCGGCATTTTCATGGCGCTACCACTCATTGGTATTCAGATATAAGATGCTTAAGTGCAGATGCAGATTGCCACTAGTTTGAGTGGGCATCCAATCTTACAATTAAGATATTCTTACAATTTTTATGTTAAACATTTTTGAATTTGTGTACAAGGTACAGCGGTATAAAAATTTTGATTTTTTTGCCTCATATGACAAAAGAATGCCGCTCAGAAGAGCTATTGATCGTACACACCACCGATTTTTTCTGTCCAAAAAATACCCGAGATATTTTGAGTGAGTCATTTATATAAGCCACCCAGTATAATACTTATATAAATATAGTATCAGGAATGGTTTTTCTTACAAATTGTAAGTAATTAAAAATTCAAATTGGAACTGTTCATAAATGACGTGACTTCTTTGCACATACATTTAACCCCATACATGTCGGAAGTTTGGTAGAAAATTTATTTGAAGATACGTCGGAAGTGCATTTATAATAATTCCTGTTTTTCAATCATCTTTTTTTTTTCATACGCCAGCGCCTATCGCTACCGACTGCCACAATATGGGGTGAATGTCCCCTTCCTTTTTCACACAGCAGTGCCCATCGCTGGTGACTGCCACAATATGGTGCGAATGCCCCCTTCTTTTTTCATAAGGCAGCGCCTATCGCCAAAAAAGGAGGGCATATGCTCCTTTTGCAATGGCGCATGAGAAAAATGCACTTCCGACGTATCTCCGAATAAGTTTACTACGAACTTGTTTGAGGTTAAATGTACGTCCAAAGAAGTCACGTAATTCAATTCGCCAATGACAGCAGAATATGTATTCCGACTTTTATACAGGGTGATCTAGTCATGATGTAAAAAACTTTAACCACAGGTGCAGAAAAATTAGCGTAACATGAATCCAAAATTAAAAAATTCTAAAATCAACCAAAAAAATAACATATTTTCAGAAGTGCATTTAAACATCTAATTAATGGCGCTACTGACTGGCCCCGATAGTGAATGTCGCGCGGAGGCCAGCATCTCCCGGTGCTCAGTTGCCAGTTGTATCAACATATCGTAAATTTGCTTGTTTTTCTCTTACCCAGAAATCTGAAAAAATTTCGATATATTAAGAAAACAGAAGAGTTCGATCATTTTTCTGGAGTTTTTAAATTTTTGGGAAACAGTTTTCTGATGTGACGATAAATACAGCATGGTCTAAGTTAAATTATTACCTTTTTAATTTTCCAATATCAATCCAATTTTTTCCCCTTTTTTAGAAAATACCAAAAATATGTCGAACAGTAATATTGCATTGTGTAGGGACCTCTTGGTTTCCCTCAGCCGATACAAGTTGTTTACAGCGAGGTACTGACCCTGAGCCCGACAACCATGACAAGGTGGATCCCTCCCACCGGCAATACTGCGAAAGACTGCAGTAGCAAACAAAACACAAATCTAAGCACAAAATGTAAAACAGGCACCAAAATTAGAAAATACCACCATTAACTTGAACACACAAGTTATGTCTGTTCGTAAGCGATCCACGAATACGCGCAAATAATCCGGGATTATTGCGGATTTGAACGGCAGGATCTTCAATTCACGCATGTAACTCTTGCTCACTCTCAACTTCAGTTTTGTACCGGATGGATTTCATGTAAAGCCAAACACAAAAGTCCATTGGATAAAGTGCGGGGATCGCGTTGGCCATGGTGCAGGCCCTGTAAAATGTGCTGGGGCCCCATCATGCATAAACCACATGTCGCGGAGAAAGACAAGTGTCAGCCCACATGTATCATGCGCTCTTCAGTTGGTGCCATCACCATCTAGGGCCCTAGTGTCATAAGAATTTGCCCCCTCTATCGTATAAGAAATCTGTAACTGTCCTAGGGTGTAAGAAAGTGCTGAATAACTGCACAGTGCACTGCTGCTGCTTTTATCACTAGATGGCTCTTTTTTTATTGAGTTTTAATTCATAAAAACATGTTAAATTAACAAACTGATACATTCTAACGTTATAGCTTTCAATTAATTATACATTTTCAAAAACAACTAGATTACAATTTATAATACATCAGAGTCATCTATGAGGCATTGCCGACAGAACTTATTTTACAGATTTCTATTCGAATAGAGTACCACTAGCGGCCACTGCACTAACCAGTCAACTGAGTAAACGCGTGAATGGGTGAACCTGTGAACGTCAACAACGTTAGTCAGTAGGCTACGGTTTATCAATAACGGAAAATATGCAAAACGGGTGGTCACCGTTAAGGTTTAAATGTTACTGGTAATAATTTTCTTGTGTAATTTAAAACCTATGAGTATTGTGTGTGAGGAAAGTTGCGAAAACTTCTCATGTAAATGCAAATGAGTGTGGTGTGATTAAAACATTTTCTCAACGTGTTTCAAACGTTATAATGCTTGCCATTTGAAGAATCAAGCCTGACAACCCCGATATTGCCGATAAAAGATACCCAAGTGTTTCTTATTTCTTCAGATTAACTTTCAATAATAAAATTGAATACTGACAATGAAATGCGGCAACATTGCTCATCTCAGATGTTTCCTTAGAATCAGGTGCATCGGATTTGACGGGTGTTAAGGTTGATTTGCCCCACGATTTAAACTTCGCCAAAAAAATTTGTTTTCGCATTTTCCTTTTTAGTGTGGTTAAAATTGTTTACATTATTACTGAATCACCCTGTATATGTCTGACATATAAATAGCGACTGTGTTTTAAATTTTATTTAAACTTTTTTCCTTTTTTTATATTTTTGTTTTAGTTTAGTGTTAGCAAGGTAGGAAACTGTTAATAGTGAACAGTAAACAAAAACTACAAATGGAGAATTTGTTATTTACTTTCAGTGTTAGTTTTCTTCCTACTTTCTTTAGGGTTACAAATGCTACTTTCTCCCTCAGATTTCTTTTTGATTATAAATATAATTGTTTTATTATACAGACACTTTTGGCAGTTTTTTATTGTTTGTCTTGTCATTCTGGTGGATTGGTTTTGATTCTTCATGCCACAAAACATGCCACAAAAATATGTTTTATCTTATTTGTCTTACTAACCGTAATCACTGTCTAGAAATTAGAAAGAAGTATTCTTTTTGCTGATAATTGATGTGTAATACGCGACTGAATTTAAGATGCCAACGCCCCGACGGGACTATGCGAACTAATATATGGGCCATCGTCACCATGGGAACGGTGCTAGTCTTGGGTCTACACTGGTGTGTTCTTTGTTCTTGTTCATTGTTGGCATGGCCCATAGACTAGTTTAGCTTTGAGCCTATAGGGGGCGTATTTCTTATATTCAATGGCATATAAACCAATCATAAAATATGAAATTAAAAGTTTGTAAAATAATGAGAAATTTAAATTTTGATTAAACTGGACTTGACCAGTCAAATTGGTCATGTCGATCACCTGGACATGTTAATTACTTAATGACCTGACCGCCGAATTATGACTTGACCGGTCATTGTCCAACACTACTTTTATTTGGGAAACAAAAATATAAAAAAGTATGGCTCATTTTTCTTATATTAATGTGTCAATTTAGTACACATCTCTCTAAGGCTCTACTAGAAAATATATTACTTATATTACTAATAAATAAGTAACTTAAGAAAAATACATTTTCAGAGCAACATGGGAAACGTAACACTGAAAAAGTTGCACTAAACCATGACACTTTAAGCTATAAAGATATATGCTCACACGCTGGCCATTGGCAGCTTGTATAGTCATTTATAGTATCATGGATGTTCATGTTCCCAAGTATAAGTCGCATAGCCATAAGTATCCTCGGTGGTTCACGTCTCATATAATTCAAAACATGAAGCTTAAGGCAAAAATTTTAAAGAAATATAAAAAGTCTGGCAATGTATTCCTTCTTCACGAATTTCAAAGATACTTGGTGAATGTTCAATCGTCTATTTCAGACAATCCCCGACAGTTCTGCAGTTATGTCCATGCCAAAAACAAAACTAGTAGAATTCTAGCCAGGATGAAACATGTCAACACTGTTGTTGACACTCCCTCTGGAATTGTTAGTGGGTTTGCTGACTTCTTTAATAGCGTTTTTGTGGCATCCACTGAGTCTTTCAATGTTAATAACATTAATGATTATCTGTGCACCAATCACTTAAATATGTTTGGAAACATAACTGAAAGTGAAATTGTTATGACAGCCAAAAGACTGAAAAATAAGAGAACATCGGGCCCTGATGGTATTCCTTCCTTCGTTGTCAAGGACTGTGCGACTGTATTTATAGCTCCTTTTAGTCAAAATCTTCATTGCGGTGGACATTTGCATATTTCCCGAATCCATTGTATGTCCTATTTTCAAATCCGGTGATGCATCTGAAATTAGCAACTATCGCCCAATATTCATCTTATGTAATTTTGCAAAGATTTTTGAGGTCGTTTTATATAACAGGATTTATTCTGCAGTGCACTTATCATTGTTTTCTTTTCAACACGGTTTTTTGTCTCAGCGTTCAACTGTCACTAACCTCACACTCCTTACTCAGTTTGCCTCTGAATACGTTGACAAGCAGGGTCAGATTGACGTTGTTTATACTGATTTTGCCAAAGCTTTTGATCAATTAGACCACCATATCCTCTTAAAGAAAGCTTTCTCTATTTGGTCTCCATTCTTCTGCTTTATGGCTTCTCCAAAGTTATTTATCACAAAGAAAACAATTTGTGTCTTACAATGGATTTAACTCTTTCAACTACTTGGCAAGATCTGGAGTGCCACAGGGGTCTAATCTTGGTCCATTGCTGTTTCTCTTATTTATTGATGATATTACTACTAGTGTAAAATGTAATAAGCTCAAAATCTATTGCAGTGTTGCCTCATTGGAGGACCGTGTTGCATTGCAGCGGGATATTGATAGGCTTCAGGCTTGGTGTGGTATGAATAGATTACAATTACATGCATCTAAATGTAAAGTGGTTAGTTTCTCGCGTAAAAAAAAACATTCTTGAGTATGACTATACCGTGGCAGGGACTGCGATTGCGCGTTTGAAGACAATGAAGGATCTATAGTACAATTATTTTAAGAAGTCCTTACTGGGACTGTCAATTGGTAATTTCGCCATCCTAAGTTGGCATCAATGCAGCAAAAAATGCAACCGGGTCATAAGTGCAGGTCAGTAATGAGCCCATTTGCACAATGAATTACTACTAATAAAACAAAGAACAACACAGATAACGGTAAAACTCACGAAACGTACAAAACCCGCGAATATTTTCACTGCCCAATGTTTGAACCCTTTTGAACGATCCGGAAAACCTTCACTGTCACTTTCACAACACCGAAATAAAATTTGCCTGAGTACGCACCATAGGCGCTGTCGCAAGTAGGCGATTATACCAAAATACCAAAATGAAAGTGTTTTCATGACGTTTGAAATTATTATTAAAATGAGTTGTAGTCATAGTTATTTTTATTTGTAGCCGTAAAATCGCGATTGCAATAGAGTTTTTATTTTATTATGTTCTTTTTTTCGTATCACTTGGGTATCTTTTCACATCATAAATCAATGAGTGACGTCATTAACTAGTTTAGACACATATACCAATGTTATAACCATGGTTTACAAAAAATTCCTAGGGATTTTGTGGAGAATGTCATCTGACAAAATCGGGACTTCTTACAATAATCGGGGTATAGGTGTCGTATTTGACTCGAGACTCACCTTTGCCTGCCATATCACTCAGAAGATAAATAAGGCTTCTAGAGCGTACGGTTTTATTGTGAGGAACTGCAATTCATTTACCAATTTGGATGCACTTTTAATCCTTTACTCGTCATATGTAAGATCCAAACTTGAGTACGCATCACTGACTATGGTACCCTTTTTATAACTGCTACAAGGAGGCACTAGAGAAAGTTCAGTGCAAATTTCTTAAGTTTTTGTCATTCAAATCGGACGGAGTGTATCCTGAGCAAGGGACTCCCTACACTAAGTTTTTGAACAGATTTCATATACTGTCTCTTGATTCGAGAAGAAAATGTGCGTCAATTATACTTCTATACAAATTATTACATAACCGCTTGATTTACTTTCTCAGCTCAAATTTGTTAGACTAGGGCCCAATGGCGGTTCAGTTTATTTTACTACTTGACCTTGGCTATTGCAATAAAAAAACAAATTTACAGTATTTTATACACTTTATTTTTGTTAGCTATTTTAGAAGATTTTAAGCCATGTTATAAAATAAAAGTTGTGTGACATTATTTGGTCAAAATATTACTTTGAAGTAAAATGCAATATTGGAATAATAAAAAAAATACTTAAGTAATATTAATAAGCTGATCTTTTTCCAGCCTCTTGGTGAATCAAACATCCAAAATGCGGCAAACAACAAAAATTTCTACAATGACCTCAATAAGGAAAACAGGAAAGCTGCCAGTGCCGACGACAAGGAGAATTTTGGCAACCCGGTTGTGCCAGTCGCCGAATTTGAGGCGTTTAAAGTGTACGAGGATAATGTGACCTACGAAGAAAAGCTGATCCTGATAGATGAGAAGCTGAAAGCGAAGAGCACTTCATATGTGTACAAAGGCACCCTTGAAGATAGATTTTACACTAAGACTGAGATTGCAGATATGGAGAAGAGGGGGATTATACCCGCAAGAAAAGAAATCGAGGACACTCCGGAGGAGCCGATACCAATGAGCGTTGAAAAGTGTGAGGATATTAGCATAGGGTCTCTCCTGGAAAGTGGCAGGCAGAAGGATCTGTTCTTTGAGATGGACGAATACAGATGTGATATTTATCGGTACTTGAGGGAACATGAGGTAAGATAGATATTTGAATATGAGTTTCTATAATTTGACAAGATAATATAATATCAGAAACGTTGAAAGCTATTTTTATGTATATTAAGTTCCCCCTTACCATAAATGAAATATTGGAATCGGGATATTTTCCAGTGGATTTAGCCCTTAAAGGACGGCTGCGGTTTTACTGGCCACGGCCTGCTGGACGGGATTGGGAAGTGCTTGCCACTCTGGTAACTTCCCGCTCTGACAATCTAAAATACGTCCATGGAAGTAAGGCTATATTTTGTTTTATTTGACTTTGTGATAAAAAAAATCAACGCAACAAATTGATATTAAATGAAAACAGTGTATTATACAGGGACTCTTTAAAATAAGGGGACCCAGCATGTCACAGTCTATCACATATAGAAAAGTGAAGCCTTGAGGGGAAGTTTGTTTTCTGTATACTCCAAGGAGACCACATAAGTGGGCTGGTACAAGGTTATGTTATATGTCAGTGTCCAACCTCCATCAGGTTTTATGTGATAGATAGTGCCATAGATTCTAAATGGACCGGGAGATAGTGACAGATTTTTGGACGTGATTTTACTCAGTATGCCTTTCAAAGGGCATTATGTGGCACATATTCTCACAATAATAAGGTATGAATCAGAGAGTCATCCTGGGTTCTTCATGTGAAAAACTGAGTTTTCAATTATTTGAAAAATATGCGTTTTGATATGATTTTATACAGGCTGCCATGTGTTTTATAATGAACTTCAAAATAAAAAATTCCTCGGAAAAAATAGGCATACCGTTAGGGTGGGTCCAAAGGGCTATTATTGCCACGTGATCTTGTATTTTAATAATTAATTTTTCCACGTTTCTGAACAGGCTGCCAATGAGAAGTATGCAAGTTCTTATTATGAAAATGCTGAAAAAAAGATGGCATACCGTTTGCGCATGTCCAAGTACACTTTACATCGAATAACTCGTTTAAATGATTAAATAACATTCAATTTAAACAGTACTTGGACATGCGCGAAAGGTATGCCATCTTTTTTTCAGCATTTTCATAATAACAACTTGCATACTTCTCATTGGCAGCCTGTTCAGAAACGTGGAAAAATTAATTATTAAAATACAAGATCACGTGGCAATAATAGCCCTTTGGACCCACCCTAACGGTATGCCTATTTTTGCCGAGGAATTTTTTATTTTGAAGTTCATTATAAAACACATGGCAGCCTATATAAAATCATATCAAAACGCATATTTTTCGAATAATTGAAAACTCAGTTTTTCACATAAAGAACCCAGGATGACTCTCTGATTCATACCTTATTATTGTGAGAATATGTGCCACATAATGCCCTTTGAAAGGCATACTGAGTAAAATCACGTCCAAAAATCTGTCACTATCTCCCGGTCTAAAAGGAGGCAAAAGATTTCCCATCATAATTCACAATTTTTAAGTTTTCTAACTTCCAGATAGTCAATTAAAGGTAATGCAGCCGCCTGCAGTAGTCCGAATAATTGCAACCAGATTTTTCTTGTCTCACCTTTAGTAATCCTACAACTCTTAAGCAGGTAGCTTTAGTCATGTCTTTTTTTAAACAGGTTTTATCTATACAACTATAAGTTTATTTTACGTTTGAGGCACCTTGGGAGAGAAATAAAATTACACAAATTTTATAATGACACCGAGAAAAACTACATGGTTAGAACTAAGTACAAGACCTAATCTTATTAGTCCATCCCGAAATCCGTGAAAGTTCTTTGGGTAGATACATACAACAAGGGAAGAAAGTTCAAGTACGTACCTATTATACCTACATATTACAAATGGTTTGAGGAACCTGGTAACAAGGTGCAATAGCGACAAATTCTCAAATAAGCAAAATCGGCACTGACTTACCATCCTTATATTACTTAAATTCCTGGAAATAATTGCAGGAAACCAAATTCAAATATAAAATAAATTTGATTCATTTGACAGTTGCCATATTCTGTGTTTGTTGACAGAACATTGTCAAGTCTCATTTTTAGAAATCATGGAAACCATTATTAATTTTTAATTTTTACTAAGAATCAAAGTACCATAGATTCTCCAATAAAATGGCATACTTGGCATCATTGAGACCATTAGAATGAGGAAAGAAACGGCCTCACTTTGGAAAGTATAATGCTGGGTCCCCCTACTTTAAAGGATCCCTGGTATTATATAACACAAAGCAAAATAAAACAATAATTATAAAAAATAAAAATAATCATACAGTTCCTTGTATGTATAAAACTTTTTACGCGCCATTATTGAAAGCAAAAAAGGCTACCACGTCTAATTCTCGACTATTCTTAGAGTACAATTTCTCTAACATAGGTCCGGGTAGGTCAAGGACGAATTTCTTATACACGCCTCCTACACGCCTCCTGGCCACCCAGTTTACAACCCGCAGTGGCGTGTTCAATCATTTTAGCCATAAAATATAAACCTTTCCCTTTATCACCAACGTTTTTGAGGGACATCGTACAAAATTTTGACACTTAACAATTCTAACACAACGTACTCTCTGTAACAAACTGAAATATTCCAAAATTTACAACATAATATATAATCCTAACACTCAGGTAGAAATAGAACTATCTGCGACACCACTGGCCGCTCGTTGCTAGGTACCGTATCCAAGGGGTGGTGCTTCCGGTACGTAAACAACCGTGACCTAGGTGGACCTACGTTGTAGAAATTGAACTATACCGCGCTGCATACCCACAAGCTGGTCTGAATTGCCTCTACCTAATCAAATATAGTATACACGCATAACTAATCATGAGGAAGCATTGGCCAGACATGGGTCTAAAAATGCGTAATAAGAAAGTTACAGGGTGATAAAGAAACATATTTTTGGCAATAACTTCCACAGAAGTTATACAATTTAAATGAAACTTCGTGCAGTCTTTTAATTGCTGAAGTGCAACAGTTTCGTGTAAAAACAATTTATTTTCATTGCCCAGAGGCAGAGGGTATGGTAGCACAATGGATTTTTTAGGTCTTGCAGGTTCATCATTTTAGTGCATATTTTCATTTTGCAATAAAAGGTTTTACTTGTTTCATTACATTAAAATCTACCATTTGCATTGGAATTGGCAAAACAAAGTTCGAAAAATTTAATTTTCAATTAGTGCTTTCCAGGGGCTCTTTAAAATAAGGGGACCCAGCATGTCACAATCTATCACATAGGAAAAGTGAAGCCTTGAGGGGAAGTTTGTTTTCTGTAAAATCCAAGGAGACCACATAAGTGGGCTGGTACAAGGTTATGTTATATGTCAGTGTCCAACTTCCATCAGGTTTTATGATGTGACATGCCAGTGCCATAGATTCTAAAGGAGGCAAAATATTTCCCATCATAATTCACAATTTTTAAGTTTTCTAACTTCCAGATAGTCAATTAAAGGTAATGCGACCGCCTGCAGTAGTCCCAATAATTGCAACCAGATTTTTCTTGTCTCACCTTTAGTAATCCTACAATTCCCATTACGTGGGCATTACGTATAAGTAAGTAGTTCAAAGCAAAAATGGTATTTCGTAAATTTTACATTATTAAGCAGGTAGCTTCAGTCAGGTCTTTTTTTAAACAGTTTTTATCTACAACTATAAGTTTATTTTACGTTTGTGAGGTACCTTGAGAGAGAAATAAAATTACAAAAATTTTATAATGAGCACTGAGAAAAACTACATGATTAGAACTAAGTACAAGACCTAATCTTATTAGTCCATCCCAAAATCTTATTAGTCCATCCCAAAAAAGAACTGTGAAAGTTCTTTGGGTAGATACATTCAACAAGGGAAGAAAGTTCAAGTACGTACCTATTATACCTACATATTACAAATTATTTGAGGAACCTGGTAACAAGGTGCAATAGCGACAAATTCCCAAATAAGCAAAATCGGCACTGACTTACCATCCTTATATTACTTAAATTCCTGGAAATAATTGCAGGAAACCAGATTCAAATATAAAATAAATTTGATTCATTTGGCACTTGCCATATTCTGTGTTTGTTAACAGAACATTGTCAAGTCTAATTTTTAGAAATCATGGAAACCATTATTAGTTTTACTAACAATCAAAGTACCTGTTATATTCATAGATTCTCCAATAAAATGGCATACTTGGCATCATTGAGACCATTAGAATGAGGAAAGAAACGGCCTCACTTTGGAAAGTATAATGCTGGGTCCCCTTACTTTAAAGGGGTGCTTTCAAATTTTACAGAATGATTGTACCATTTAAAGTGACAAAAAATTCCCTATGAACAATGTGTCTACCAAACATTTTTGACTTTCAAAATGCAACGGATTGCACTCTATTTCTGTTTTGGCTTATACGCTATTGAATATAAGAAATACGCCCCCTGTAGGCTCAATGCTGAACTAATCTATGGGCCATGCCAACAATGAACAAGAACAAACAACACACCAGTGTAGACCCAAGGCTAGCAGCGTTCCCATGGTGACGATGGCCCATATATTAATTCACATAGTCCCGTCGGGGCGTTGGCATCTTAAATTCAGTCGCGTATTGCTCCTCGATTGTATCAGCTTATATCCGAAATATTGAAAAAAGTAAATAAGAATAAACTCAAAAACGCGTGCTAACTCTGTTGTTTCGATAGAATAACAGCATTGTTTTAAGGATTTAATTTTAACTATTTTCTGTTTTCATAAAAATATAGTAAACAAAAAACACACCTGCCATTATTTACATGATACGTGTGGTTTGTTGATTTATTGCAAGTAGACTTGTAATTTGTATTTGTTTCTGTAGTACTTTAATGTTTAATATTCAAATAGTTACCCACGTGTTAATCTACAGATCTGTTGGTTGTTTTTATTTATTTCCTAACTTTTCCTTTGTTCATATTTTTGAGTTATTATTATCTAAAAGCATTGTGAAAAATTAAAAGAGTGTTTGATTAAAAGAAATTATACATTTGGGAATTGTATTTTTGCCAAATTTAAAATCATGTCTAGATTTTTTTTTGGAAGGGGGAACAAGTATTGATCATATTGAGTAAATAGGACAGGACTGGACCTTACCATGTGGAAGATTTTAGGAAAATAAGGCCTTTAAGTTTGTTTATAGAATGTTTAATTTTCAGTTTATACAAACATACAAAATTGGGTTTAAGTTTTAGATATTTGAAGAAGTTTACAGTTATTAATTTCTTCAATATTAAACTTCAATTTCCCTAAGTTGCTATTGGCAGCAAAAGCCTGTAATATATCCAAAGTGATGTCCATTTTACAGGGTTTATTTTAGACTTAAGTGTCGGTGTAAGTTAATCTCGGACCTTATCAGATTTCCCCAATTTCAGCTCCGCAACAGACCAAAACCAGGATACATGAAGAAGCAGCCTGATGTAACCTCGAATATGAGAACGATCCTGATTGACTGGCTGGTTGAAGTAGCACAAGAATACAAGCTGCACACCGAGACACTGTACCTGTCTGTAAACTATATTGATCGGTTCCTGAGTTATATGTCTGTAGTTAGGGGGAAGTTGCAATTAGTTGGCACTGCTGCAATGTTTTTAGCTTCGTAAGTATTCACCGTTTTGGATTTGGGACTATATCCTCTGATGTTTTATTAGGGCATAATAAAAACTAATAATGATAATCGACTGATTCAGGTTGATGTTGAAGTCTTCATCAGACAGTCTACAAAACAATATTACTTTTTTTTTTTCAATTAAAATATTGTGGTATGGTGACAATCATGCAAAATCTTAGAAATGTTTCACATAAAAGTTATAGATACCAAATTCTGCTTTTCTTTGGTGATATCAATTTTTATGCAGAGTGTTGAGCAAAATCGTGACAACAGAATTTGTTTTGCCCGCTATCAAAATATCCTCCAAACATAAAAAATAAGAGCGTGTACGGATAAAAAATAAAATCTATTTTTAAATTCTTAAAAATAAATGCACCTGTCTCTGATAGGTACCTATTCATACCAATCAGTTTATCGCTAGTGACCTCTCTAACAAAACTTCTGAACTGAATCGGTTGGGGTGTTTGGCTGTAGTACCTGGCCCAACACTATATTAAAGATCTGCACATAGCGCTGTTTCAACAGGATGGTTTAATGTTGAAAACAACATTGCTGCAGAATCTTTTATAAAATAAAAACATGCAAATATGTCTGTTACAACTAATTTAATATCCCAAATAAAATGATTATTTGTTATGTCCCTTTAATTTGACAAGATAACACACATTCGATTTTTCAGTTTATTCTTTATATAACTAGTGCACCTTTGGTTCGCTTTGGAGCTTTAAACAATTTATTATATTTTCATTCTTGCATAAGTTACAAAATATCCAAAATATAATATCTAGAATTCTCACTTCAACTGGTTGAATAGATCATTCCGTAGTTCCAAAATAGTGTTCATTCTTCTGCAATTCACGTAATGGTCTATGCATACGATTTTCTTCATGAGCATGTAAAGTAAGTAAGTAAGTTTATTTAGTTTCAGAAGACATTACAACATAAATAAATTACAATGCAATGTATGAAACGGGTCACACTTTATAAGAAAGATAGTACAAAATAAAGATGCCATAGACATCCCATTATAATACAAACACATTTACATATTAAAAAAATTAAAAATTCAAAATATAAAAATTCCAAAATTTAAAAACTCATCCACAGAATATGGTTCTACTCTACACAAGTGCTTGATCACTTCATGTTATCACAAACAAATCTACCTATAAAAGCACTGTTAATATGACAAAAACTGCGAAATATTGACCACAAAGAGAACTCGTTAGGTACCGTAAAAAGAATTTAAATGGTAATAAAGCTGGATATTTAAAATATAGGATATTCTAAACGTCAGAAACTGGCACAATAATAACCACAGGATACCCCCCCCCCCCCCCCCCCTCCTGTAACCTATAAGTCGCCAATGGCGATTGCTTCAAACTGCGCTATGCACCAGGTCTTTAATAGTGTCGGTCCAGGTCAGTCCAGGCGGTACCGCTGTATGTGAATCTGCATTTTCGTCCTTGACCCATCCGGGGCGGACCGACACGCCCCACGCATCCAAGTAGGAAGGCGCCGGGAATCCAAAGGTGGGGGACGGTTGTCGTCCTATTACATCACCTGATCTTGGTACGCAGAACGTGCTTCACGTCTGTTGCCTCTTTCGTTAACTTCTCTACGTTTATGTGTACCCATGTTTTGAAAATTTCACACTATTAAAATTTTTTAAGAAAAAATATGTGAAACTGTTATATTAGTTTATTAGTTTTTGCTTATTCATTTTATTTAACTGTTTCCTTTATAACAAAGTCATAATATAATTTTCATATGCCTATTGTTGAGACGCAAACAACAATGTGGCATAGGAAACGGTTATCATATGATGTAGGTTTAAATGTCAAATTTGTTTTTGTTTTGAATAGGCATTTTTTATGTTGGCTGATTACAATGCAGCCTTAGTCTATGTTTATTATTTGTCTGAGGTGTAAACATAGGGGATAGCTTGCTTTAGATTGAAATTACGTCCCACTCTGTCAAACTATTGACAAGATGAAGGAAGGAAATTATTCGTAGTTGATATCGTTTTTATTTGAACATTTTTGCTATTCATAATAATTAAAAGTCTATACCTGCTTTTGTAATTTACACAAAATCTGTTTTCCAGGAAATACGAAGAGATATATCCCCCAAACATAAGCGAATTCGTATATATCACGGACGACACGTACTCAACCAGACAGGTGGTACGGATGGAGCAACTAATACTGAAGGTGCTCGGCTTTGATCTCTCCGTTCCCACTCCTCTTACTTTCATCACTGCAATATGCGTCGCCAATAAACTTACCAAGGAAACAATGTACTTTGCCATGGTAAGTGAACATAGGGGTGGGACTAATAGTTATAGGGTAGTTGCGCAGAATAAATAGCTTCGCTGTAAAAGTCTTCTTAATGACATTCATAAAAAATAAGTTAGTCTCCATTTAAATTTATTTAATAATAAATTTAATTGTAATATAATCTACTCAACAATCTATTTGCAATGTATATTAACATAAAATGCATTTAAGACAGCGGCATATTCATCTGAGAAAATGGGGAACTTTTTTTATTTCTTTAATATATTTGCCTATCTATAGAAAGAGCACATACCAAATTTCAGCCAAATCGCAATATTTAATTTGCAATAAAGAATTAAAGTTGTGACCGCAAGCTATTCATTTGAAACGACACGAATGGTTGTGACGTCACACCGCTCGATCGATCAGAAGGCAGTGACAGGAGTGACAGCTACACAGAATTAGGGAAGGAAGAATGGAAATTTAACGTTAAAATAAACAGTTCGGCGACCATTTCCAGAGGGATCTGATGTGGGTCAAAAATAAGAACCGCCTAAAAGTTTAAATTTAACAAGCACTTCTTTAACTGAATGGTGAGGCCACGGGACTAGTAATTCGTAGGTTCCGGGTTCAATCGCACAAGAAGTTTTTTTTAATTATCACTGCATTCTACCTCTTATATTTATCACTGATTATCATTTTTAGTAATAATTGGACATTGGATATTATGAAGATTATTACTCACAATCTATTCCATAGTATATTTAAATTCAAAGTACTTACCTACCTAATATGAAATTGTCAGTAGCAGGAAAAATGTAATACATTGCTCGATGCGTAAGCTCTTTTTGGCCTCGGAGAGAGTTTTAAGACCCGAGGCAACACGGGCGTTAAACAACCTCCTCGAGCAAAAAAGTGCGCTTGCGCATCTCGCAATGTAAATAACTATTTAATACAGCACACTCTTTTCAAACATTATCAACAATATCAAGGCTGAGATAGACTTTAAGACGGATAGACAAGGATGGGACGTTCTCGTGGATCTTTCTGAACAAAGCTGTGCTGTAGTTTTTATACATGTGTCACCCATATTAGTTTATATATTGTGCCGCCACCCACCAGAGGCGCCACCACCAACGAGCTACTTGACGTTACAACCAAGGAGGGTACGTTACAAGAATGATTTGAATTATGCAGTTTTTAATTGCTTATATTTATTACATAAAAATGAAAAATTTGTATTTTTGTGAACTGTGGTTCATTTAATGGCAATAAATTAGGTTTAAAAGTAATATTTTTCAAATTTAATTTTTGTGCAAGTTCCCCATTCATTGCCTGCCAATATGAACCATTGAAATGACATAATTATGAAATATTAACCAATCGGGTGATGATTTCAGCGATAATACCACTAGGTGGTATTATCGCTGAAATCCACATTATCTTGTAATGCTAATCCAATAAATATCTACTAACACGATAAATATTATTCAAAACTGAAGGCTCACGCTAAATTACAGCTATCAAATAGACTTCAACTTTTAGGCATGGTAATTAAATTTGAATATGGCTACTTAGCAAATTTTATATGGAAGTAAGAAGAAAATATAAATTTTTGTTCACTCTAACCTAATCTACATTTTATATTGGGTTTTCCGCAGTACTTGAGCGAATGCTATCCTAGTTCTAACGGGAAAAGTCGTCCCTAGTTGCAAATGGAAACGAAGACAAAATAATAGAAATTGCCCCCCTCCCCCGCACAAGCATTTAGTTGCTTCTGGGGTACTCCTAGTAGAAGTGGAAGTAGGCAGGACGAATAATTATTTTTTCTTGAAATCGGCAGTACCTACGGGTTAGTCACCGGTCAACATTTTTTCGTGCAGTGAATTTAATTTACTTATTTACTAGTCATAATATTATTCTCGACATGAGTTCCTTTCATATTATCTGAATTGAATATTTTATTTTATTACTTAAGTAGTTTTTCTTGAAATCCGAAGTAAAGTGTCTCAAAATCGTCATTAAAAGCTCAGAAATCAGCACTGAAGTAGCCCATTATTGTACGATTTTACATCAAACGTCAGACGCGGAGCCATCGCCCGTCAAAAGTGACCAAATATTCAAAACCTGGGCAATAAAGGCCCATTTAACTTTTCATACACATTGCGAAATTGTTACCTCTAGCAGCGCAATCTTTTAGTATAAATATTTTAGTAGGTTTGAATATTAATCTATTTTACATGGCGGCTGCACAACAGGCAGCAGTTTGGATTTTCTATCAGAAAGTGCCATGTCTCTTCATACTTGACCTAGCTAGAGCAATCGTCAAAGTCAAGCAAAGCCGCGCATAGTCGTTTCATGGAAGGGTGATCCCTTATGATTATTTTTTTGCCTAATAAAACATTTTTTTCCGATTTAAAAAAATAATATATGTACCTATGTACCTCGGCACTAAAGTTTTTTTTATGACTCATGTGGTTTATTTGCCTCAGCTAGAGGCATCGGCAACTAAATTCCACGAGTCATAAAAACTTGAACTTCAGTGCCTTGGTATATAAATAACTATTAATTTACAGCATTTAATGTGTGTCTAAACTGTACCAAATATGTTTGTGTTAACTGTCTCCTTTAGGAAAAATGAAAGAAAACTTGAAAAAAGTTGAAATTTGATGCCCTGTATAACAAAAACCGTTAGGATTTTGTCACGTTTATATGAAAAAGTCTACTTATTTTGACATTTTCTATTGATTCTGGAAGTTATGCGGGTAAAAGTTGGACCACCCTGTATATTTTAATATTAATTAAATTTGACTTCATATATTATGACTACTCCTCAGAGAAATAACCAAGGATAGAGAGACAAAAAGCATCAAAATGCTCACTTTTGTAGTCACCCAAGATACAGAGTGGCCAGGGATTGTTGTCAGAATAGGTGTAAATGAAAAAATATATATTTAGAAATTATTAGAAAAAGTTGCTTAGAATTGAAAATTATGCCCCTCTAGTGATTTTCAAAGTAATTAGCCTACTTTGATTTTCATCCATTTTGTTTTCTATAGGTAGTTGAACTATCTTTGTAGTTTTATATTGCTGAACACACATTTGCAATCAAATTTGCTTACTTTTTTTTACTATTTATAATGTTATTGCTATAATTTGCTAAGATTTGACATATAGAAAATAAAATCGACGAAAATCAAAGTAGGCCAATTGCTTTGAAAATCTGTAGAGGGGCATAATTTTCAATTCTAATCAACTTTTTGTAATAACATTTTTCGATATCTGGGGCACTGAACCTACAAAGAAAATAAATGAATCGTTCGTGTCAAGGCCTACTTGATTTCTCAAAATTACAAATACGGTAAAAATTATTTCCTATACTATATCCAAGTTACAGAGGCAGTGAATCAAAACATTGGCCACCACTTGGTCGCATTGTGACCTATTATCTTATTGGTCTGGCCGTCGTAAAATCTCAAGTGTTTAGGCAGCGAGTGGAATGCAGGACCGGCTCTTCCCTCAGTCTAGTTGCAGAATCTCAAATATTAGTCCGACCCTGGTAATCGATCGCAATGCGGTCATGTGACTTTGTTTATATCTACAGCCTCAGTAACTTGGATAGACTAGACAAGCAGGCCTGGATCCCAAATTTTGTTCTCATTTACACCTATTCCGACAGCAATCCGTGGACACACTTTATAACGAAAATTTACCAAAGTAAACAAACATTACGCCTGTGTGATAAGTTATGTCCTGAGACATATCACTTTGGCCATACCCCACACACTTTTTGCATCCCATTATATACAAAATCAGTTACTATACCATAAATAGTTATAAATTAACAAAAAACATTTGAAAACACGAAAATACACACATAAACAATCAAAGAAAATTACACACTGGAGTAAACAACACAAATAGTATACAGATATATTTAATGTGGCGCGAAGGGCGGCGTTGCCATGTTGGATGACTTGAAGTGTCTGTTATACAGTGTGTCCATGGATAGAGTTCACGTAGGGTGTAAATGACAAAAAAATTTCGAGTTGAAATTTGAGCTTCTGGGGATCAGCCCTGCTTGGTTTTAAACTAATTTGTGACATAATTTTACTTTCGAAAAATCACGTATGCCTTGGGAATTTTGTAAAAACTAATTTTCCACATCAGTAAAGTGCCCTTTCTGTAGGTTTTACGACAAAATGTTATTAAGGAAACTTGTTCAGAATGAAGAACTGAGTAGGTTTGCGAAATTTCGAAAGTCTAGGCCTACTTAGATTTTTGTATTTTTTCCCACTTTTCTTCAGAAAAGTGCACTTTGGGTAGCTTTCACATTAAAATGTTATTAAGAAAACTTGTTCAGAATGAAAAACTGGGTAGGTGTGAAAGAATTTCAAAAGCCTAGGTCGACTTTGATTTTTGTGCGTTATAATTTTTTAGCAGAAAAAAATCAAAGTCGACCTAGGCTTTCGAAATTTGTCACACCTATCCAGTTTTTCATTGTGAACAAGTTTTCTTAATAACATTTTAATGTGAAAGCTACCCAAAGTGCACTTTTCTGAAGAAAAGTGGGAAAAAATACCAAAAAATCAAAGTAGGCCTAGACTTTCGAAATTTCGCAAACCTACTCAGTTCTTCATTCTGAACAAGTTTCCTTAATAACATTTTGTCGTAAAACCTACAGAAAGGGCACTTTACTGATGTGGAAAATTAGTTTTTACAAAATTCCCAAGGCATACGTGATTTTTCGAAAGTAAAATTATGTCACAAATTAGTTTAAAACCAAGCAGGGCTGATCCCCAGAAGCTCAAGTTTCAACTCGAAATTTTTTTGTAATTTACACCCTTCGTGAACTCTATCTGTGGACACACTGTATATATAAAAAATATATATAATTACAGTGTGATTTAGTGTTAGTTTAAAATTGTCACATACAAGGAATTAATATCTACATTTGTATTTAATGTTATAGAAAGTGTGTCTTCATTTAATCCCATTATTAAACCTGTTTATTTTCATATGAAATGCTGTAAGCAATGGAGTACGTTCTTGCTTCCTCTATCCTTGGTTATATCTCTGAGTACTAATCTAACGCTACATTTATGCTTGTAGCGTACATCTCTTCTTTGTTCATCAGAATAATTATTCAGTCCTCATCACGGACCTTTGTGTTTTGCACAATGCTTGAAATCAAGAGGTCTATGGACCCCCACAACTAGCCTTTAGTTTCGATTATTGAAGGGTTTTCATACTTTTTTTGAGGTTGTTACTTGACATCATGAGTTCTGCTGCCTCTTTTTTGAAAAATCTAAAGAACTCTTAATACTTTCCATCTAGACAAGTAATAAGTGTTAACCTTGCAGTACTTGTGCGAGCTGGCACTTCTGAATGGCGACAGATACCTAGAATTTCTGCCCTCCACGTTGGCAACCTCCGCAATAGCCATCGCTCGCCACACTTTGGGCCAGTCGACGTGGCCTAAGGAATTCATCTCGACCACTGGCTACGATCTCCGTGCCATGCTGCCCTGCATCGACTTCCTCACCATGATGTTAAGGACGGCCCCCACGTTGGCACAACACGCTATTCAGGTATGGTGCTTTTTTAAAGTTCGTTTCAGTTTGGGTACAAAATGAAATACATGCGTAATTCAGGTATTTGACTATTAATTTCATTTTTTATTAATTATAATAACACTAAATAAGCAATGGTTTAAATGATGATCATAAAACATATTTATTATTTCTCAATAACAAACCTTATAACATGTATGCATGAAAACTAATGACAACTAAATATTGGGACACTATAAATTTACTGCTAAAAATGAGACGAGTAGACAAGTAGGCTGCAAAAACAATACAGTTGGGGACTACAAGAAATGTCAGTTTATTCTGCAGTTTCTTATTGTATTTGAGTGAATCACTGCATTTATGAAAATGATCCTTGGTATATCTACAAGTTCAAAAATTTGTGGGTTGGTGCTTATTGCCGCAATAAAACAATAGTGAAGTGGTTGATATCCCTAAAACTACAGTGTAGAATATAATTAAGCATTATGGAGAAACTAAACATGCCCTAAATGAAAAAGCTAAAAAGTCCGGGTTATCCAAAATATGGAAATAAGAGAATGTTAGTAAAAAATGCAAAAAAAATCTGAAAAAATACTGTAAAGGAAGGTACAGCTGAATAGAATCACAAAGCTGGACTAAATTTGTCCAATGTAATAATGTCGCAAATGGATACATAATTATAATAATAGATCGGAAGATAGTGACAGATTTTTGGACATGATTTTACCCAGTATGCCTTTCAAAGGGCTTTATGTTGTGTATATTCTCACAATAATAAGATATGAATCGGAGAATCATCCTGGGTTCTTCATATGGAAAAGTGAGTTTTAATTTATTCGAAAAATATGCGTTTTGAAATGATTTTAGTTAGGCTGCCATGTGTTTTATAATGAAGTTCAAAATAGAAAATTCCTCGGAAAACCATAGGCGTATCGTTAGCGTGGGCCCAAAGGGCTATTATTGTCACGTGAACTTGTATTTTAATAATTAATTTTTCCACGTTTCTGAACAGGCTGCCAATGAGAAGTATGCAAGTTCTTATTATGAAACTGCTGAAAAAAAGGATGGCATACTATTTCCGAGGAATTTTCTATTTTGAACTTCATATTGTAAGTTCCGTTATATCTTCTAAAAATATTGAGTCTATGTTAGCCTCAGGTAAAGTACACGCAGACTATTTACCATTTAATCTTTCTAAGGAATCATTTAAACCACTACCAAGATATCCACAGAAAATCTCAACTATTTTACACTGATCAGTGACTGTTACATTCTCATCCTTGATACATATTAAGATGTTTCAGGTTCAGGTTTGTGTGATCTTCCTAAATTTGCATTAACTACTCTTCACACGTTTTTATTGTAGTTTTCAGAGTGTAAGATTTTATTTTGGTAGTATTCATGCATTATTCATGTGCTCGCATAATAGGGTACTTGACGAAATTGTACAACTTGATAAAACAATTCCTGGATACCTGCATATGAACCTATGATTATTTCTAAGAATAATATTTACATAATTAGCAAGTTTTTAGACTTTCTTCGGAATTAGGCGAGAAAGCACTTATGACGTCACAAGTGTTTTAGAAAGGCAATTTGACAACATGGTGATACCCTTGTTTATGGAATCCCTAGTTAGCCATTGTGTGACAGAGTCATAAGGATACGAGAGCAATATAATAATAATAATAATAATTCTCACCCTCACAATACTCCAAACTAGGAGTACCCCAGAAGCAACCACATGCTTGTGCGGGGGAGGGGGGCAATTACTATTATTTTGTCTTCGTTGCCATTTGCGGCTAGGGATGACTTTTTTCCCGATAGAACTAGGATAGCATTCGCTCAAGTACTACGGAAAACCCTAGAAAACCGTAGTAATCCCAGTGAGTGTAGGACAATTAGTAAATCACACGGATAAAGCTATTTAGGAGCAATACATAGCGGTGTTTTTCTTTAGACATATGCATGCGCCTGCCTCGAACCAAGGTCGATCGAAGGCAGAAAAACATGCAGTCTAAAAAGTCAGCACCTGTACGAGCGACGCCACCGCGGCCCCAAACACTGATTTGTGTTTATAGTTAGATTATTTTATCACTCACGTCCAGCAAGTCAGAGAAAGAATCGGACCTCATGAGAATGTTAGTGTCATCTGCATAGTTTATAACTGGTATTACCGTCAGGGACGATCTCAGTGATATTATTAATATAGATTACAAAAAGCAGTAGTCCCAAGTTACTTCCTTGTGGAACACCTGCATCAATTTCCAATGCACTTGATGCAAACTGCCCCCCGAGCCGTCATCTGTAACCATCTGAGATCGTCCCGACAGGACAGTCGACAGCCAGGCCAAAGCGGGCCCCCTAACACCGTACCTCTCCAACTTATCAAGCAGAAGGCCATGGTCCAATGACAGCATACCGGTACATCGGGGGCCATGGCTTGGGTTTGGGTGGGGGGAGTATTTCCTCATTATTGAAATCTGAATATTTATGTTATATGTTCCGTAGACACATATTTTAACCAAAGTGTCACGTGCCAGAGATGAAGGATATAGTTTCCAAGTTTCCAGCATGTGCATCATAAACAGATGACACCATTTTCTTATGGAGGAGTTACACGGGACACATTCCTAATAAAAAAAGTATTAATGTGACAACATTTTTGTGTGCAATTGCTTTAGTTAAAGCTCAAAGGTTGTAATACATTAAATAATAGATATTCATAGGCAAGCTGGAGACATTTGAATAGAAAAGTATAGTATTGCTAAAGTCGCTTGAAACAGCATAAAAAAACTAATTGGCATCACAAAAAGAATATAGGACATAAGCGTCACGCAGTTTTCAAAAATATACATATTCTACAAGCAACATAATATTTCACTTTTAATGTTTATTTAAGGTCATCGTCAAACAACATAAAGGTTAATGCACCATATAATATTGTCGAAAGGTCTCTAAAAAGCCATATCGATTGTAACTATTTACGCAAGTATACCATAAGATGTGTGAAATTATGGCACGGCTATCCACCGCAGTCACTTGTTTTTACAATATCTATCTTCTCTGTCTTCTTCATCTCTTTTTTCTACTAATACCAGGTTCGGTTTAATATGGTTAAAAAAGCGTTTTGTCTCGTATTTTATTGCCGAGCTGCCTGTTCTCGAGCTACCCTGGTAAAATATAAATGAACTCTCTTGGAACACGCTCTGCTACTGGTGAAAATACCAGACTTATCAGCAGAAATCACCCGTATAAAATTCAAAGGTCTTTTATGCCGTTGACGTTGACCTAGTCAAGGAGGCAGCCAATAAGAAAGCGAGCATAGCGATTTGATTGGTCAGCGTTTCGGAGATCCACGGAGAAGGTGTCGACATAGGGCAGTTAGGCCAGTATAACCAGTGCCGTGCATGGAAATAAGGATTGAGCTTTATTTTACGGATTTTAGTTTTATGTATAGATTTATGTGTGGTATTGTTTTGTGTGAAACAAAATTATCGGTTTGAATTATTTCAAAGTTTATTTTATTCTTTTTTAGAGCATTTAAATAAAATTTTTATATTATTAAGGGCCGCGCACCGCCTATGACTCGGTTTTGTTTTACAAAGCAAACACTACCCAAGCATTTTTAAGCTGTTCCAAGTGACTTCATTTATACCATACAATTTGCCTTTGTTTCACGAATTATTGCCAACAGGCACCGGAAACACTGCAATGCCTTCGTCTTTAATTATCATAAATAAAGAAGGGTTAAAAGCCATTATTACATTTATTACATGTTATGTTGGTGCATCTACTGTAAACATTATACGATTTTAGAGCAATTAAAAATATTATCAAGTACCCTATTGTTTCTTTGCAGCACGATAGCCATCGTAAGCATCCCTAGTATCTAGACCTTGCTGTCCAGTGTAATTTTTTTACTTTCTGACTCTCCCTGCAATAGAATTTATCCACTTGCTGAAACCATTCCCTCCAGCTGTGATCTTTCTTGCTGGACAATAATTCAAGTTAAGGAAATACAATAAATGTGAAAGTTTTATAAGGTTGAACTACAGGTAACAATTTAAAAGTGTATTTTCAAATTTTTCAAGCCACTGTTAATGGCAAAACATAAGCAAGCCATGCTCACATGAGCAAAATCTAAAAGGGCAGTTTAGATTATATTGTATTTCACTAGTGTGAGTCTGGCTTGCTTTTGTTTTGCTGTAGTTTTAAGAATATTGAGTTCATCTGCCACTTCATGTATTGTTTTATTGCGACAATAGTGTTTAAGCACCAACTCACGAATTTTTAAACTTGTAGGAGATACCACGCACTATTTTGTTCATGAATGTAGTGACTCAATAAGATAAGAAATTAAGTTTTTAGTGCTCGTAAAGCAGTATACGAGTATAGAAGAGGGCATATGAATAGTGAGGAATGAATGTTCAATTTACACACATCAACTATTGCAACTAAGAAACTACCATTTGAAGAAAAAAAAAACTATTTAATCAGGTATTTATTTTGTTTCAACTATTCCACAATTATTTGAGTTTGTGTAAGCTGTGTTGCAAAGCGGAAATTCCCAATTATTCGATATAAGAAAATACAAGGACTGCTTATACAGTGTGTCCCAAATTCGATGCTCACCATTGGGATCTCGGTAACTACAAGAGATAGCGAGTCGGTTAAATGGGGAAAGTTTTAGACAATTTTATGGTCAATCTGATGCCGCTGAGAAATCAAGGCTAACTGGGATCGTTTTCGAGTTATTACCAAAAAACCGAATTTTATCATTTTCGTTTTTCTTAAATATCTTAGAAACCGATGGTTTCTCAAAGACAGGACTTTGACATTATTAAGGCACTTTTGTCCAGCCTTTTAAGCGGTAATGTCAGTTTCTTTAAGAAAGTTTTCATTTTCGAGATATGACACAACTTTTGATTTTCTTATGGACGCTATCTTGGATTTTTACAAATTCGAAATTTACATGAAATTCTCTTTATAATGATGTGTCACACTAATGATTTTTTCGTTAGTTGTAACACTTAAAAGCGTTTTTTTTTTGCCTAATACTAAGTAGGCCATGACAAGTCTGTCAAAACAAATGCAACAAACCAAACATTGAATTCAAATTTTTGTTAAGATCTGGATTCCCTAATACCATATGGGTTATTAACAGCCCAGTAATGGTGCTTATGTTTATTAAAAATGCCATTGTTATGAAATCTTGTTTCATCGGTCCAGCAAATGTTTAATGGAAAGTTATCAATAACTTCACACTGATTGTTAAACCAATGACAGAAATCAAGTCGGCGTTCAGTATTTCCCGGCCTTAACTTTTGCACTATCACGGGTTTATAGGGGTGATATTTTTTGTCAAGTATCTATGAATAGTCGTTTTCGGCAAAAGAGTTCTGCGACTTATCTCTCAAAATGAAATCGTCGGTGCTTCATTAAACTTTGTTCAATGTTTTCAACATCTATTGGCGCAATCGCCTGGAACCATATTTCGGTCTGGGCACAACAAAACTCTCAAGTTGTTCTAAATTCCTACTCAATCTAAGAAAAATTTAACGGTGAGGCCGCTGCCTTTTAGGGAATAATGTATGATAAACTCTTGTTGCCACTGTTAACTAACTATTTCTATAGTTTTTTGTGTAACAATAATTGTACATATCCACCTTTTCGCTAGTACTAAACGGCATTTTTACACATATCTCAAAACACTGACGGCTTCATAACAATAACAACAACTGAGAGTTTCATTTGTTTTGACAGACTTGTCATGGCCTACTTAGTATTAGACAAAAAAAAACGCTTTTAAGCGTTACAACTAACGAAAAAATCATTAGTGTGACATATCATTGCAAAGAGAATTTAATGTAGATTTCGAATTTGTAAAAATCCAAGTAGGCGTCCATAAGAAAATCAAAAGTTGTGAGTCATATCTCGAAAATGAAAACTTTCTTAAAGAAACTGACATTACCGCTTAAAAGGCTGGACAAAAGTGCCTTAATAATGTCAAAGTCCTGTCTTTGAGAAACCATCGGTTTCTAAGATATTTAAAAAAAACGAAAATGATAAAATTCGGTTTTTTGGTAATAACTCGAAAACGATCCCAGTTAGCCTTGATTTCTCAGCGGCATCAGATTGGCCATAAAATTGTCTAAAACTTTCCCCATTTAACCGACTCTCTATCTCTTTTAGTTACCGAGATCCCAATGGTGAGCATCGAATTTGGGACACACTGTGTTTGGTATTATGAGCTATTCAAATTCGTAAAGGACTTCCCTAATATTGTAGCGCTAAAAATTATGTGTTGCTTTACTTTTGTCCGAAAGTGTATTCAAACGAAATTTCACAGAACAATTAGCACCCAGATGTCACCAGATGTGATAATACCCTTGTTTATGGACTCCCTAGTTAGCCAGTGTGTGACAGAGTAATAAGGACATGAGAGCATTATTGGATACAAACAACAGATGGCGCTAAAAATTAAAGTAGTCCAGTCACCACCTACTAATTTTCTTCTATTAAAACCTACCAAAAAACAGCTGGACAACTTTCTTTTTTGCAAAATCTGCCCCCTGTATCTAGTGTATTTCTGTCATATCCTTATGTCAGTGTCAGACATTGGCTAACTAGAGTATCCATAAACAAGAATAATACCAAGTTCGCCAAATAGCCAGTGGCGGAGATATGGGTATACACTACATTTGTTTTATTAAGAAAAATACTAATAAAGACCTCTACAGAATTTTCTTTTGTGCACTTGCATACCTCTTTTATTCTAAGCAAAAACTGTGTTTTGATATTTTTTGTGTCTGCCACACTTTCATTGCAAATTTGATTTATCTTTTGTTGCTCTTTTTGGATGCACAAAATAAAATTGTTTCCATAAAAAAACATTTTAGATTTCTAGTTAGCCAGAATGATGAGAACTGACTAAAATATCAGTAATTCGACAAAACAATAATGTCATCCATAGCCAACTACTATTTTGCTACCTATTTTTTCTTTTATAACTGAAAATCAAATTGTCGAAAAAGTTACATAACTAAGTGGTTCCTTACTGGTAAGTTTTAATTTTCTCGACGATAAAGCCGCTTGCATACTTGGCGAATATTCAGAGATCGCACTCGCACTTGCTTATAATCGACTTTTTCCTGCCTGGTACTCCCACATGCATTGTTAATAGTTTCTAATTTTTTTTGTCAATAATTGTTTTTGGGCATTCAGATTTTTTCCACTTAAGAGTACAATAGGCACACGTATTAAGTATACAGGGTAGGTAAATTTCAAGAAAGTCGAAAATTCGCTCCACCCTAATGTACATTATATGACAATGGAAATTCCCTTTCTTTTAAATTTGAGGATTAAATTATACAGTATGTTCATTTTATACTGAAAAATGGGTCACATCCGATACTTCCGATCAAACCGGATGTGTAATAATTTGATACGTGCCGCTACATTTTTCATCCTATGAACTACAAAGATATTTTTAATAACTTTTTGCTCTAAAGTTTAATTTAAGCGAGTTAGCTCATTTTTTGCAAATGACAGTGTAGAGTGGTTATCTCAGAAACTAGTAACAATAGGAAAATCGTCTGTAGAATAAAAGTTTCTCCAAATAACCCAATCTTCCAGATGCGCTACATTCCAACATTCCTAGGATTGAAAAGTTTCTTTGCATCGCAGCGCCATCTATACGCCAATATCAAAATGAACGCTTAGCAGTTGCAAATAAAGCTCTCTTCACGTCGTAACGAACGGCGTTTGCAGAATGGAAATATCTCTTTGTTCCCGAGATATTGGCGATGGGGGTCCTTATTGGGACACCCTGTATATTTTCTTAATAAAAAAAATGATTTTTATTATTAATTGAATTATAGCTGCCTTGGAAGCACGCGATATTTCTGGAAGTGTGTACTCAAACTTGTTTATTTTACGCATACATGGATCTGCCACAACGAAACTTGCAAAAACAGGTGCTGTGGGTGGGACTCTTAATAAAATGTAGCTGTATTAATCAGCTGAATGGTAAATAACCTTTGGGGTATGCTTTCACAGATTTTATAGATCATTTCTGCTGTTTGTTTGTCTCAGCTAGGGTTTCCAGTCCCGGTACCTATTTAGTACCGGGATTGTCCCGGGATTTTACCCAAAAAGTGTGATCCTGGGATTTTCCTCATGGTCCCGAAACCTTAAAAGTCCCGAATTTTTTTTTATTACGTCAAGTTTTAGGTTTTAAACTTAAATAAAAATACTTATATACCTAGTCATATATTTTTGTAGTTGGAGTTGGAGCTACTTTAGTTGTATGTTGTATTTTTTTTAAGTCATCTTAGTTTTAGCAAAGATCATAGAATATCATGATCTTTGGTTTTAGTTTATTTTGCGTTTGTTATTTTTACCTAGGTACCTACTACCCAGGGGACGCTATTCATGTAACCAAAACTCGTCCGCTTCGCGCATGTGACGTCACTCGCAGCGTCTTATTTAAATTCGCATGAACAGTTAACTAATAGTGTTTACATGGTTTACTGTTTGGCTCTACGTTTTCATATGGTCTGCGTGATTTTGTATTTTAGGAACACATTGTTATTAACAATACAGTAGAACCTCGATTATCCGTGCGTGTTTAATCCGGGCGGCACCAAACAACCTGAAACTGATAGTATTGATCTACTTCAGCTAAGGAAAATGAAGGAATTGATAAGAAACAGAGTTTACGAAGCTAAAAAACCGAAAAAATCACTAATTTTTCAAGTGATTTTATTCACATATTTATACACAGTACAATGCATGTAAGTACATATGTACTTTCATACATAAAATATGATGTATGTACATCGAGGTCCCAGCCAGCCCGGATAATCGAGGTTCTACTGTATATATCTTTAACAACCCAAAATATTATAAATATAATAAAATAAATATATAAAATTACCTAATAGATATGAAAATAAGAACAAAAATTGCCGGACGTCTAATGTTTTATTTTTGTTTATACACTTTGCAAAGTCACACTTTCAGCAAAGTGCTTGGAACAAACATAGGATGTTTTAACGTTGAACTTGTCCTTTCTCCCTGTAGCATGAATCCATTTTTTGCATATATCAACAACTGTTTTTGGGAAACGGAAAAACTTTACGTTGGGGCACGGGTTTTTTTTTTTTTCGACTCGTCAGAATTGCATCCGTACACTGCACAACGCATTGTTTTTTTGATCATTAAAAAGCAAGAAAATCCGAAAAAGACTAGCAAATTCGATCACTGCTCGTTGCAATGACGAAATTTATTGTATTATGTGACAATTAACACTCAAAAATCTATAGAAAATAATCCGGAAAAACTCGAAAACACTTGAAACACTCGAAGAACACTCCAAAATTCTCTAAAAACACTTAAAAACTACCAAAAATGCAGCTACTGCAAGTAATTAGAATGGCGAAAACGACTGTGTCGGCGCCTGTCAGCACCGACAGCTGATTAAACGCTGCGGGTGACGTAGTTCTCCCCACTTAGGCTCCGCCCATCATGCGCAATATCTTATCTTTGTTGGTTGTATCATGGGTACTACCCACATTTAAATGAAAATATTTCTGTTTTAAAAAAATTTTCTTCGCAAAATTTGTTATAAAGAAACATCATCTTGATATCGGGACCATTTTTCGGGACTAGTACCGGGACTTAAAATTTTGGACCAAAGTCCCCAATACATTTTCGGTCCCGAGACTTGGAAACCTTAGTCTCAGCATATTACAATTTTGTATGTTAAAATAAAAAATTAAACATGGAAATTTACAGAGTAAACTTATATTGTTTTCTTTTCAGGACAAATACAAGCACCAGAAATATTTACATGTTTCGGATTATAAGCCAAGGGATGTGCCTATTTTAGCGAATTAATATTCTATTTTAATATTGAAATTGACTAAGTAGTTACTGTATTTGTGCCCTATTTGTTTGTTTTATAATTTTTAAAATATTTGCATGTCACATTTTTACTTTATCTCATTCGTACTGTAATTTTGTAATTCCGGTTGTACATCTATGCAAGTTTTAAACTCTAATTGTTTTTACTTATTTATATTATAGAGCTAAGGTTTAACTAGGGTTTTTATGCGGACAACAGAAAGGTGAGTGTTTCATATCAATAATTGGAATATCCTTGTCCTTATGTACTCACATTTTTTGAATATATTTTGATATTTATGATATAAAACTTTATTATTTATAAACGTAGCTGTAGAAAATGACAGTAGACTTACGGTTGACGTAAGCTTGCGTGTACATACGTACACCGAAAACGCAGCGGTATCGAGTTGAAACCTTGGTGCAGAAACACCCCACTTGAGCCGTGTGATTAGAATATACATCAACTGTAAAGGAGCAACTAGAAATTGCATTTTAAAAATATGTAAAACGTTTAAGAACTTATTTTGAGTGATTTTGAGAGAAACAAAAAACGTCCAACAAAGGGATATAAATAACCTTCAAGTCACCTTCATTACGTTTCTTGGTGTTACGTTTTAAAACATGCTTTACTGTACTTTTGAAACTTGACGTATTCAATCTTTGCATGCTTACATCAATGTGTCACGTAATAAATAGGTATTGGGCTTTGCTTTAATTGTCTATTTCCTTTTCTGCATCTACAAATGAAATATCATTGAACAAAGAAATACAGTTTTTCTTAATAAAATAGAAAATCATGCAGTTTTTGCCAAGAAATCTAATGCCATCTAAAAAAACCAACGAACATCAAACAAAATAATTATAACCAAAAGACCTTTTATTGAATGGTGCTTCATCCACGAGGAGCTTCAAGCACTGGATACGCAGCGCACCGGAACCTGAAAGTGGATTTGAATTAAAAACTAGATGCCTATTTCGTTGACACTTTGACATCTGCCTAATGCGATTTTGATGATAAATATGAATAACAGAACTTGCAGAAAAAACATAAATATATTAATATCTGTAAAATGGTAAGAGATAACCACAAAGTGTCATATTAAATTTCTGTAGATGTAGGCGTATTTACAGGAGATTAATTAAAACTGTTAAACAAAAATATTATTCTTCCAGGATTAATACGTCAGATGATAGACATGTTGGTTAGTCGCAAATGAGTTAAGGCGTTAATACTGTTAATACCTGGCCTTCTTGGTCTGAACTAAACGATTATTACTATGATTATTCAATTACGGCGAAGTTGGCTGCTAAGATTCCTACATTTGGGGATACGCTACATTTGATGCGTACGATAAATGCAACTTTCCACACTTTTTTAACTGACCCGTCTTTTAACTGTCGCACTTTTTACACTATGTACACTGCTTGCGTTCCATAAACCCGGTGTAGTTTATATGATTTCTAACTTTTTACACTCAATCGAAATTCGGTGCAAAAAGTTAAGCTGCTGTCATACTTGGTCAATGCGGTTTCTGAAAACTAAAGTTTTTCTAAAAATTATTATTACATTCGCGCGATGAAGCCTTCCAAAACTAATTTCTACATTTTCTAACCGGCAATCATGTGACAAAATAACCACACCGCCCTAACTGTAACCGGAGGAGGCATATCGTACTCGGCAGTTATATGGTATCACCATACTAATTTCAAACCCATCTTCTTACTGCCTACCCTCCCAAAAATCATTGAAAGGCTGGTTAAATGTCGAATGTTGCCCTTTTTATAAAAAAAACAACATTTTGACTTCTCAATATGGCTTTCAGGCTGAAGGAAATACTAACGATGCAATGTGCTCCTTGTTACCTTTCACATCGTGGCCAAGTTATTTGCGCCAATGGGGGAAATGTCTAGTGAAGGTGTCCTACAGGGTTCAGTATTTGGGCCAATCTTATTCCTGACCTACATTAATGACCTTGCATTGATAAACATCGAAGGCAAATTCACTTTGCTCTGGCAAGGTAAGGACCCCGATCTCCTAAAAGGCACACTGGCCAATGATATTCTCAAGGTTAAGACCTGGCATGAATAATCAGTTTCCTTTCAATGTACAAAAAAATATTGACTTTTGGGATATATGTCTGAAATATAATAATCGTAATGAGGTTATCAGAGAGCTCATTGTGCTGCACAAGTTGTATATTGTATTATTCAAGAGGTTATGGGCCCAGAAAGCGGGTAATATAGATTTGAAGAAATTGTTTAAAACTGAGAAGTTATAAAATGGCTCAAATAACAAAAGAGTAATGCAATAATAGAAATGTTGAACGAGAAAAATTATCATACATGGAAGTATAGAATGGAAATAATATTAGAACAAGTACGGACCTCGGAGCACCACCAACTTGAGGGGTGCCAAGTTGTCTCCGCGCTGAAACCGCGGCAGGATTTTTATGATGCCACTGTCGCTTGTCACAGCACCCTTACAAGTTTTTTCTCTACTCCTATATCCCCTACCTGTCTCCCACAAATCTTTAAGATTGATTTGCACAACAATTTCAGAATTTTCTTCTTTGTGATTTTTTTGCGAAGCCACTGTTGTTTGTTACAGCACCCATACAGGTTTTTTCTATACTCCTACATCCCCTACGAGTTTCCCACAAATATCTTTGAGAGCCAGATTAATTTACACAAAAAGTTCAGAATTTCTTTGCAAATTTTTTGTGACACCACTATCATTTACCATGGCATTCCTACAGTTTCTTTTAATACTTCTACATCTCCTACGCTTCCCCACAAAATATATTTCAAATTTGAGATTGATTTACACAATAAATTTTTCTTTGGGATTTTTTGCGACGCCACTGTTGTTTGTTACACCACCCCTACAGGTTTCTTCTATACTACTACATCACCTATGCGTCACTCAAAAATATCTTTGAGATTGAGATTGATTTACACAAAAATCAAGATTTTCATTCGTCACGGTACCTCCTACAGGTTTTTTCTATATTACTACATTCCCTATGCGTCTTCCAAAAATATCTTTAAGATTAAGATTTACACTACAATAAGACTTTTGTCGACGCCAATGTCTTTTGTCACGACACCTCCTACAGGTTTTTTTCTATATTACCACATCCCCTATGCGTCTTCAAAAAATATAGTTGAGATTAAGATTGATTTACACAAAAATAAGATTTTTTTCTTGGATTTTTGCGACGCCTCTCTCGTTACTCACGACACCCCTACAGTTTTTTTCTATACCTACTCCTACATGCCCTACGTGTCCCCTACAAATATCTTTGACATTGATTTACACAAAAAGAATCTGATTTTTTTGTGATTTTTGCGACGCCAGTGTCGTTTGTTATGGCAATCCCTACAGATTTTTTCTATGCTACTATTACTAGAGTTCCTGGATAGGGAGAGTTAGGACAATAATGTCACTTTTTAACAGAATTTTTTTTTCAAAAGTCACATCAATTTTGTGGATAAAAAATAATTTGGGATACATTCCATGGGCGTAACAAACTTCTGATCACAGGTGTTTCTATATGTACCTACTGTGGTACACGCGCGCCATCTATGAGCCATCTATGAGATGAGGAATATACTAAACAAATGGGGGGTTATTTGAAAAGCTCCTCCTATTCATTTAATTACTATTACTGTTACTAAATCGTATTTGTTGGCAAAATTCACAGTTTAATTATGAAAAAGTGTAATGAAGGTCATAATTAAACTGTAAGTTTTGCCAGCAGATACGATTTAGTAATAAAAATGCAAATTTTTAAAATTAATGTATTGGATACATTTATATGTATATAATCCAAACAATGCTTCGCTACAGACTGTGCTTCACCGCAAGCTATATAGGTCTGTGGTAAAAGTCTTCTAATGTAGGTAACCTCTGCTCTAGTTTCTCTCCAGTTCCAATAATTTTATTTTACATTGGTCTGCATAAATTACTACTATTTTTTAAATACAATCGAAAATACATAATTTATTAGTAGTCGTGGTTGTGCACTAGGATTTGGAGTTAATTTTTAATCTAAAATACGAGATAAAATATATCTTATTATGCAGATAGGTATTTCATTATCATACCTCACAGATATGTTACTTTATTGATTTATAGTCTCCATTTATTCTAATAGGACATCTTCTTTGCTGTTTTCTCTACTGTTTTCTGTAATAATAATTCTGCAGAACGCATTTTGTGATAATGGAGTCATTTGAAATAATTCCCAGAGCTTTTACACTTCTTGCTAGCATGCGCGTTAAATGCGCTAAACCATATTAGTTTCGCCATACCATACCAGGTAGGTAGGCATTTAGTTATTTCTAATAATCGGGCAGCTGCAACTAATGCTTGAAAACTACTAAAGTGCAATATTTTACATACTACCTGCATACTTTGTGCAGATGTAAAAGTCAATAAAAAATTTCAATAAATTAATATTTAATTTATCTATACCTAATCTTAAAATGGTGCAATTTTGAGGTGTTATCAATTGCCAAAACACAAGTGAAGATTATCAGTTGTTTCCATTGCCTGTGAAAGATGAGAAAAAATTAAAAATTTGGAAAGTAAATAGAAAAAGCAAAATATGCCAGGTAAGTCATTATTATATGTATAGCGGTTTTTTTATGTACAAAAAAATGTTTTGGTGCTTTTTACAAAAAAAAAAATACAAATCATGTATTTTATTTTGCTGTTAAAATATTTAAAAAAATCGACTTTTGGAACGTGAATTGGACAAACTGAGATTCAAAATTGCCCAGAATAGTAGAGATAATAAAGAAATTTAAATGAGTTTTTAACGAAAATCAAATTCAAAATCTAGATCGGAAAAAAATCATGCAAGACACAGCTCTCAACTCTATTATATGTATTGCCAACATGCCATAATATATTAGGAAAAATTATTAACCGCTTTTGTTTGTTTCCTGTCAGAATATATGTATTTTGCCAAAATTAAATATAAAACAAAAAAAGTGCCCAGGTCAACTTTGCTGCAAGTAAAAGCATTATTGGAATTAGGGCAATAACGAATTTTTGATTTTTAATCATATAAGAATAATATAAAATCTTTGAATAATGTTATTGTTTATTTTTATTCTGATTCTGAGACCTTATGTAGTTATAAGTACATAATAGTTAGTTATTGTGATCGTGTAGGTACTATAATATAGGTCGGTATTGTCGGTATGTTTTAATAATGTATTTTCAAATGTAAGAATAAATGAATTTCATTTTGTTGTTTAATTAAAAATGTCCAATACCTAATGGCCATTTTTTTTAACTCAAAACTTAAAATATTTGATATAGTTATTCATATTTTACGCCTAATAAGTTTGCTTATCGCGGGCAACCAGACATTCACTGTTTTAGTTTTCTATTAAAAAAAAACACTCCTCATCATTTTTCTTTAATTTGACATAAATCATAACCTAAATACAAGAAACCTCTAATTTGACATACTGTTTCTATGGAAATCTAAAATTTTAGCGAAGGCAAAAGATAGAAAATATCTATCTAGCTATCTCTTTAATGCCCAAAATCGGCGAATAATAACACTAATGACTTTAATGTCCTAACTCTCCCTATCCAGGAACCCTAACTACTACTACATCCCCTATGCACCTCCCAAAAATATCGTTGAGATTAATATTGATTTACACAAAAATAAGATTTTTTCTTGGATTTTTTTGCGACACCTCTGTCATTACTCACGGCGCGGCACCCCCTACAGGTTTTTCTCGATATTACCACATCCCCTATGCATCTCCCAAAAATATCGTTGAGATTAAGATTGATTTACACAAAAATAAGATTTTTTATTTTTTGCGACGCCACTGTCATTACTCACGGCACTCTACAGGTTTTTTTCTATATTGCCACATCCGCTATGCATCTCCCAGAAATATCATTGAGATTAAGATTGATTTACACAAAAAAATCAGATTTTTTTGTGATGTTTTGGGACGCCACTGTCGTTTGTCACTGCACCCCTACAGATTTTTTCTATACTACTACATCCCCTAAGCGTCTCCCAGAAATATATTTGAGATTAAGATTGATTTACACGAAAAAAAGATCTTTTGTTTTTTTTGCGACGCCACTGTCGTTACTCACGGCACCCTTACATATTTTTTAATACCTATTCCTACATCCCCTCCGTATCCCCCAAAAATATCTTTGAGACTGACATTGATTTACACAAAAAAAACCAGATTTTTTGTGATTTTTTTGCGACGCCACTGTAGTTTGTCACGGCAACCCCTAGAGATTTTTTCTATACTACTGCATCCCCTATGCGTCTCCCAAAGATATCTTTGAGATTAAGATTGATTTACACAAAAAATAAGATTTTTTCTTGGATTTTTGCAACGCCACTGTTGTTATTCACAGCACCTCTACAGGTTTGTTCTATATCTACTCCTATATTCCCTACGTGAACACGAAAATATTTTCGAGACTAAGATTAATCTACACAAAAAAACATTTTTTTTTTATTTTTTTAGACGCCACTGTCGTTTCTACGGCACCCCTACAGGTTTTTCTATACCTAGTCCTACTTCTCCTACGTGCCTCCCAAACATATATATTTAATAAGATTAATTTAAACAAAAAAAATCAGAATTTTCTATTGTCTTTTGCGACGCCACTGTCGTTTGTCACGCCACCCCTGCAGGTATACTCTATATACTCCTATACATCCCTTACGGGTCCCTCAAAAATATCTTATTGAGATTGATCTACACAAAAAGAATCAGATTTTTCCTTTTGGGTTTTTTGCAACGAAATAAAAATCGAAAAATTTTCGAGAAATTTTCCGTAAAATTTTGGAAATGTCCATATTTTCAAAAAAAAATCACACAGTTGTCAAAGTAATACTCACTTCCAGTCAAACCAGAAGACAGAAATAAGAACAGACAATTTTTTGCTACTCCCTGTCTGTATAGTCATTACTAACATTCCGTGATAAAAGTTGCCCTCATTTAAAAAAAAAAAAAATTAATAACTTTTTGACGATCCTTCATATAAAAAAAACCTGAAATAATATTCGGATCACCTATAAAATTCTACATTAAATTTTATTTTTAGCTCAAAAATAACAGTCAGTGCACATTTAAATTGGACCACCCTTTACAACTTTTATATTGAACTTTTGTTTCTGGAGTCAAAAATAAAAATTTCGGTGGATAACCCTGTACGTACGGTATTCTCCCGGTTTTTTTTCAGGGACTTTGTTTTCACACTTTATAGTTTTTCTAGCGACAAAATATTTAGGTAACATTTGACAGAGATTTTCACTGCCAAATATTTAACCCTTGTCTATCCGGATAGACAAGGATTTAACTAGATTTCCATAAAATTACCAGTGCTTCAGTTAGGTACCTACCGTCGATGGAGGAAGGAAAAGATTAGTTTCCTAATGCGAAATACCGACTGACTCAATACTCTTCGGAAGAAGATGGAGCCACCGTCGAATACTTCTCGGCGCGGTGGGGGAAACGAGGCTTCCCAGTCCGACACGGTTGTTCGGTAGATGGCGCACTTGCACCATCCTCGGATTACGTCTCGGCGTTGAGGTGGAAGAGAGGCTTCTGTCCGGTAGATGGCGCACTGCGCACTTGTAATGCGGCTTCCCAAGACGAACTTTTGTTCGGCAGATGGCGCGCTTCGCGGCTTGCCAAATCTGTTGATTTGACCTTGGTTGTTTGCGTTTTTTGTGCTGGTACGAATGAGTCATCGCCATCGATCGACGGCTGAAAGATATATTTTAGATTTTGTATTCCAGCGTTCGATTCGAGTCGCCCGGCCGCGGCCCCGCCCCCCTCTTTGCCTATGGAGGCGGTTTTTTTAAAGTAGCGAGTAACGTTATTAATTGTTAATAACAAATTTCTCGAGTCTTTTTAAAATAATCTCTTTATAATGGAGTTATAACCACAGAAAATATACGCTATATTTTCTGTGGTTATAACGTTGATTGATTCCTTCCTCCATCGACGGTTATAATATTCATATACAACAAGGTGACCAACTCCTGGCTGACGAAAACCGGGACAGTAGTTAGGTACCTAGCCAGGGGCGGATGGGACCACCGGGACACTGGGCAAATGTCCGGTGGGCCGGTCATTCGAAGGGCCCCGGAGGGCCGCCGCAGGCTCGAAGGCTCATCGGCCATCGCATCTTAAATTTTAAGACAGTCTTAACTACTTGACAAAACAAAAGGCAATCATTGTTACAATAATTGTTGTAAGTAGGTAGTTAATTTAAGATAGGACGGTGCAACTGGCCTTAATTAATTATTTTTGTTTTGTTATTTTTGTTCTATTATTTCTTTACGTGTTTTACGGCAATGTAGAAGGGGCACACCATTATTTTATTTTTATTGAACTCGAAATTTCGACTTTTAAAGTCGCAGTCCGACTTTGAAGTCGAAATGCCGATTTTGAACACAAAATTTTGACTTTGAACTTCGGCTTTGAAAGTTGGAAGTTCATAAAGTCAAAACTTCGAGTTCAATGTCGGAATTTCGAGTTCAAAGTCGGATTTCGAATTTCAAAGTCGAAATTTCGAGTTAAAAGTGGGAATTTCGACTTTATAAAGTCGGAATTTTGACTTCAAAGTTGGCCTTCGACTTTAAAAGTCGGAATTTCGAATTCAATAAAAATAAAATAACGGTGTGGTCCTTCTGAATGTTTTGTTATTTTTATATCTTTATATTTAGAGAAAAAAGTTTTGTTTTACGAGAGTTATGATTTTATTTATGTTTTCATAAAACATGTATATTTTGTTTTATTAAAAAAATACATTATCTACATTGTTTGTTTTTTAATTGTTATTATGATAATAATTAAGAAAAGAAAAATCTAAAGCCAAATGAGATGTTTAGGGGCCGCTTGGGAGACAAATGCCCGGGCTGGTTAGGTAAAGTCCATCCGCCCCTGTACCTAGCTATTTTTTACCTATAATATGCAACTGTCAAGTTTTGTAGTTTAATCAACTTATGATTTTGTTAGAATTATTGATCTAGTTCATGCTATTAACCAATAAATACCACCCAAGGGAAACAAAAAAGAATTTGTGATCAAGTAATATAACAAAAATAAAATTTAACTCAAAGCCACAGGTACATAAATTAAAAAAAAACAAATACTGGCTGTTTACAATATACAGGGTGGCCCAGGATAAGTGAGCCAATATGTGTAAAAGAAAAAAAAAATTCGCGTTTAAATTTGATTGTTTGTGGTTCTGATTTGCTTGACTTATGACTGGAAACTAATTTTTAGCATATTTTCGTTTTTGAAAAATCAAGATGGCGTCGACAGCGACCATTTATTTATTTTCATTGTAGGTGAAGTGCCTTTTCCTTTAAAGATAACAAAAAAATTCATTAAGAAAAGTTGTTCCCAATTAAAATTACTCCAGGGTACCAAATTTTGGAAAGATCGGCCTACTTTGTTTTCCCACTTTTTTTTCTAAGGCGCTAAAGAAAAAATGAAAAAATTAAGTAGGCTGATTGTCTCAAAATTTGGTACACGGCAATAAGTTTTAATTCTAAACAACTTTTTCTCATAAAATTTTTCGATACCTTGTATTTAGAAGCCACTTCTAGCCCATCTTTCCAAAATTTGGTACCAGGTGGTAACTTTTAATTGGGTTTTAACAAATTACATAGGGTCTTCGGCTCTCTTGAGGGCATGAACATTTTTGTCGATTTGAAGTTTTTTCAGCACAGCGCGAAAAATTGGGCATGGAGGCCCATTTCTTTTTTAACGTCACCTGGCTGGCCAAAATTGCCATATTTTATTTTCTTATCTATTTTCTGTGCGGCCTAAAATAACCGAGAAAATCGCTTAATAAGAAATAAACAAAAAATGCATAGCCTCAAGAGAGCCGAACACCCTGTGTAATTTTCTGAAACTATCTGAGTACCCAGTTGCATAAAGCTTCTTAGTGCCATCAATTTTCAATATGATAGTTTTCCTCTATCTCTTAAAATAAATATGCTAGGGCTATTAAATTGTTTTGCTCAATTTGAGGTATTTTTTATATTGCGCGTCAAGTTGGCTATGGCTGCCGATTTCTTTTGCAGCACCACTTAGCTGTCCAAAATTGCCACATTTTTGTTTCTTCACGATTTTTTATTGTAGGGCGCAAAATAAGTGAGAAAATCGCGGTGGTATAATTCTAAAATAATCATCCTGTATATAAAAAATAGGTTGATCAGTTATATAAAATTTATAAAAAATATTACAAAAAGTAAAGTATGAAACAAACATTTAAAATAAACTATAAGTTTTAAGTACAGGGTGGACCAACGTTTGGCGCCCTGCCGGAGGGGTCTCCCATGGGGGCCCTGGTTATGATGTATGTAGGATATGATGTATTCATATCTAAATAGATGTAAATTCTTTGCCTTGACTGTCACCAATTCCAAAGGTAACTCAATTTAGAAAGAGAAAAATATTTCTAAAATTTTAGTTGAAATGTGCATACGGGCAAATTTTTGAAGTCGGTTTTAATTTTTTCGTTAAAGTTTTGTTATATTATTTATGCTGTAAACCGTTGATTGAATCTTCCATCGACGTCTAAACCAAATTTTCTGTATGAATGACAACTATATAAATTTAGATAGACATAATATTTTTTATACTTAGGTATGTCAGTGTTAATACTTATGCTTATGAAATATTGTGTATAATAAACGATATCGATCGACGATAATCGAATAACAAAACATGAAGATAATATTATAAGTATATTCCGTTGTTTGAGAACCGACGATATAAACTTTGATTATATACCTATTATAAACAAGGATTAAAGGTATCAAAGCGTTGATGTAGAACTTTGGAGAACAGATATGTCATTGTTCCCTTCCTCCATCTGCTGCGAATATGAAAAAATACTAAGAGATATTTTTTGTTAAATATTTTTCTGAAGTAATAAATTCTAATAACACCCTGTATCTCCGCAACTGTGAGCCTCAGAAGCTTCATTTCAACCTTAAGTTTGACGGCTCATCCGATCATGTGACACGCCAAGTTTGAAGAAACTATCTCGTATAATTCTAGAGATACTAAAAAATACGTGTATTTTTCTCTAAACTTCTATGCTCTGTATAAAAAAAAACTAAGGCCCGTAGAAGAAAAAAATATATGAAGAAGTGCCCTTATTTTGACTCCAAGAATACGTGGTTTCATTTTTGACCATCAGTTCAGTTACACCCTGTATACAGTGTCTTAAGACTATTTTACGGTATAACTTTCCAATACCGCCCTGTTTTCGAGATAATAATAATAATGACAGAAAGTTGGACACAAATGGGAATTTTCTTTATTTGAAGTTTCTCAAAACAAATTATTCTTGATAAAAGTTAGTGCTTGTGCTTAAACTCAAAATCGACCTGTAAAAATTTTAAAATTTCTATTCGTATACAGGGAAGGTTGAAAAATGAAAATTCCTCAAGAGTCTTATTTTTAGAACTACAGCAGTATAGCACTAAGAAAAGTTGTTTGGAATCCCAAGAAAATGTCAAATATGAATTCACAGCCACCTATCCAAAAGAAGAAGAAAAATCACACTTTCGCATTTTTTATTCACTGTATAATAGATAATATTAATATTAGCTATGCATTTTGAGGCACATCTTCAAGCATGACAGTACGATACCAACGATTTTTATTTACGTTCAACTAGCATCTTAAAAACACATAATAACTGAAACTTCTGCAAAGTTTGTCGTTTTTTTGTGTCCAGGTAAAATACTACTACAATTTCAAACATAACTTAGCAACTAATTTGTGGAACACAAAAATATTTTAATAGAGCAATAATTTAAGTTATTTAATAAATGACAATTCAACAATAAAAATATCACAACAAAAAAATTATTACGAGAATAAACATTTCAGTGACTACTCTACATGTGACCCTTCCTTCGCTTCCTTTCGCCTTCAACCAGCGACTATCCCACTAGGCAATATAACAAATTTTTGAGGTAATTATGGAACGTAGTATACGCACCGCCCAATTTTCTTGAAATTTTGGCTACCCACCTATTTTCGAGGTTCCTGACCAAGAATCTAACCTCAGTTTTTTGAGGCCGGACGTAGTTTCCGAGAAAATGAATTTTCAAATTTCCTTTTGACACCCGACACCCCATTTTTCACGGCGACATTTGTGGTTATAATCCAGATAAATTTTACCGTGAAAAAGTGGGGCGTCAAAAGGAAATTTTCGGAAACTATGTCCGACCTCAAAACACTGAGGTCAGATTCGTGTTCAGGGACCTCGAAAATAGGGGGGTAGCCAAAATTTCAAGAAAATCGGGCGGTGCATACACTATGCTCCATAATTACCATTTTTGAATACGCTTCTTCAATGTTTGAATACGATTTTGCAGACTTCTAAGCTTCACAACTCACAACGCTTTCTGCTACGGCTTTTTGAACCTGTCCAAGTTCAATTTTTTGTTTTTTTTTATTGGGGACCTTCCCTACGACTCGTGCTCGATTTGGACAAATAACTTGGGCAACCTGGTAACTTACAAGGTATTGCACCTAAAAAGTAAGTATATTTTGTAAAAATATAATGAAATTAACTAGCCATGAAAATTTAAAACCTTTAGCTAAACGTGGAATTTTTAAAGGTGCACGCAGGGTTGCCACCTTTTCAATTTTAAAATACGGGACGTGACGGGCGTTCGGGGGGGGGGGGAGGGGGCTACAAAATGTTTTACTGAAAAAGGCCAATGAAAAGGAATAAAAGAAAACCACTATTTTTTGTTTTTGTTTTTTCTTGAAGATAACACAAAAACAAAACAAAACAAATTATGAAACTAAACTAAATAGATTCTTTAAAAATAAAAAAAAAACAGAACATTTTCTGTTTTTTTTTCTTGAAGGGATAAACTTCCAAAAACAAATTATCATGGCTGGCTAATCACGACTAACCAAAAATAAATAAATCCTTTAAAAATAAAAAGAAATCACAGAACATTTTTTGTGATATATCACATAACACACAAGAAATTGACATTTACGAAAATTGTAGTGTGGCGCCAATGAAGGCATGAAGGACTATAATTTAGTAAATTTTGTGTTCACATGTGAGTCGCGGCTTGGACTCTAGATGGTGGTTATTGTGTGAATGCCGTTCGCATGTAACATTTTTAATTTTTCACCTTAAATTTTGAAAATACGGGATTTATAGCGTCCCGTATGAATGTTTGCCGGGACACGGGACATTTTACTTAAGGAAGTGGCTATTTATACGTCCGACGGATACAAACGTCAGTATACGTCTTGCGCTCTCATTGGTCGATTGAGTCACGTGACACATTACCTTACTTCTACCGTTCGATGGATTATGAATCGGCTTGTTTACTAAGTCGATTGGATGATGTCCGAGATTATTCAAACCTTATCTTGTCTCATTTTGTATTGCGTATGCCCTACTTTTTCTGCGATGGGCGCTGCGGAATGAAAAATGAAGTGGTTATTTTATTATTTACAATGATGTAATCCACCCGACATTCGGCACCGCGCCGAATGTCGGGGGGTAGCCACAATTTCAAGAAAATCGGGGGTGGGTTACAACGCCGAACATCGCATCGGGCGAAAATACGGGGTACCTACCTAGCCAAAATTTCAAGAAAATCGGGGGTGGGTTACACCATTGGAAATTATTACCACTTCTTTTTTCATACGGCAGTGTCTATCCCCCAAAAAGGAGCAGTGCATACGCTCCTTATTGCAAAGATGCTTGAGAAAAATGCACTTCCGACGTATCTAAATATTAGTTTACTTCGGCTTCGGACGTGTACGGAGTTAAATGCACGTCCAAAGAAGTCATGTGACTCAGCCCGCCAATGAGAGCGCAAGACGTATACTGACGTTTGTATCCGTCGGACGTATAAATAGCCACTTCCTTTACTTAAATACAGGACTGTCCCTTGAAATACGGGACGGGTGGCAACCCTGGGTGCACGTAAAGTTTCACCAGTCGATTCTACAACACACCGTTGATTGAGGACCATCGACGAACACACGTAGTCTCCCTTTCAATGTCTTGTGTTAAAAGTGTTGTTCACAGACCTACAATAACCCAAAGCTTTATGAAAAATATATAAAAATGTAACATGTAACTTACCTTAGAATGTTTCTTGACTACAAAGTCAGCCCTTTTTATGGCCTGCACCCATTTGGCGCTCAAAACCGGATCCTTAGGAAAGGCAAAAACGGACACTTTTGGCTTTGGCTCGGTTAGGTTAGGCAATTTGGGCGTCGATTAATTCGTTCCTTCATCGACGAATTTGGGACACAACACTTCTCGGGCATGGCTGAGAAAACACAAGAAAACACCCATTTTGATATTATACATACAATGAGAGACTTGCCTTGATGGCAAGTCTCTGTATACAACAAAACACACTTTCACTTCCTAACCTCCGTATTTAGGTATCCTTTATCTGATGGCTCAAACATGAAATGTTTTTGATAGGCACACACTAATTATCGGACTAGAACACCACTGGTCCTCTGCACACTACTGTATCCACCAAATACACGTAATAACAATCACAGATTACCCAGTAACGATAATATAAGTGGAAATAAAAATAAGTAAACGAGGAAAACGAGGAACAGATACAGATCAAAAACAAAAACAGCTGGACGTCGTCGCGTCGGACGACAGTAGTTGTATGGCCTTGTTCATAGGTGGCGGTGCGCTGACCGTGTAGTTTTCTGCGCTCTTCCGTCGTCGATGGAGTGACCTTTTGCCCGAACCGTTGATTGAAGATTCCTTTCTCCATCGACCGACTCGAATGGGGGTTTCGGAATTTGGCGCCACCGTACGGACGCGTGTCGGTGAAATGTAAGAGAACGAGACAGAAACATTTAGTAACAAGTGGGAATGTGACAGACAGACCATAAGGATCATATTCGCATGCCACCCTAAGGGAGGATATCTTCCCCTTCTTCAATCAACGGTACCTACCTACTAACTGCCGACTGACGTAGGTATTTATAACACTTCTCACGGCTAGAGCTTCATGTCCTGGGAAACAGATGGCGCTGATGGCTAACAATGTCTTTCGAAAGGGTTATGTGAGCTAAAAAGTGTCAGAGGTGACAGCTGTGAGCACTCTTTATTAATAATAAGTCAGTTAACGCTATTACCTTTGCCTATGCCTGAGCGTTGAGTGAAACGATTTGAGTTTTGAGATTTGAGACATTAAAATTTTTGTCTTTTAATTTCCTTTCAAATTCATCAGTTACTACTTTGTAGTACTTACTTTGCCAAACAATCACCTTTTAGCTTTCGATTAACACATTTCCCGTTCATTACCTATTTGCGTGGTTCTTGTATTTGGTTTCTAAAAAAAGAAGGTACCTATAAGTTGACGGTCATATACTCAAATTATTTTAAGAAGTCCTTACTGGGACTGTCAATTGGTAATTTCGATATCCTAAGTTGGCATCTATGCAGCAAAAAATGCAACCGGGTCATAAGTTCAGGTCAGTAACGAGCCCATTTGCACTAATAACGCGAAAAGTTACAAGAACAAGAACAACACAGATAACGGTAAAACTCACGAAACTTAGAAAACCCGCGAATATTTTCATTGCCGAATGTTTGAACCAGTTTGAACGATCTGGAAAACCTTCACTGTCACTTTGACACACCGAAGCTAAATTTGCCTGAGTCCGCCCATAGACGCTGCCAAAAGCAGCTGATTATACCAAAATGAAAAGTGTTTCCATGACGTTTGAAATTATTATTAAAATTAGTTATAGACATGGTCTTTTTTATTTATAGCGGTATAATCGAGATTGCAATAGGGTTTTTATTTTATTATGTTCTTTTTTTCGTATCACTTGGGTAACTTTTCACATCATAAATCAATGAGTGACGTCATTAATTGGTTGAGACACATATATACCCATGGTTAACAGAAAATTCCTAGGGATTTTGTGGAGAATGTCATCTGACAAAATCGGGACTTCTTACAGTAATCGGGGTATACCTAGATAATATCTCACAGATCATTACCCACCAAAGAATCGATCGAACAGAATCACTGCCAAAACGGAGGATTTTCGAACAAAAATAACCTGAAACTCTGAAAAACTTGTCACTTGTCACTGCCACAGTCCGAATCTCAATCTCACTTTAAAGTCGATTCGTTTCCTCATTTAAGTATTTACACTTGCATGCCGCCATCATTGCCCTCTGCCGGAGGTGGAGGAGCCAACAGTAACCGAACGAGAAACCGAACCGTGCCGAATGACGAATTACGATCGGGTCTGTATATACAGCGTGATCTCTGCGCTCGGCTTGGCCGATCGCGAAGCAAAGAATCGGAAAAATGGTCCAAACGGCCGAACCGCTTTTCCGATCGGGGCGCCCTTCGACACGGAAGAGGCCCATACGGGTCCGAGGCCCCACGCCAAAGTCGAACTCGATCGGCGACCTAGGTTCGAAACGCCGGCCCCTTAAAAAAAAATCGAAAAAAATCCCGGGGCCAGATGGCTTTTCCGATTCATGTGCCCTTCCATAGGTCTGGAGTCCGTACGCATGCGCCGCCCTACGCGAAATTTCGACTCGAAATATCGAAAACTGCGCCCGGTAGAGGCCGGGGAAGTGGTCTGGGCGTACACACACACACACACACACACATACATATTGCCAGCAGCGGGGGCGACTATAAACACCTAGGAGGTCCGACAGGGCCGGACTAGACGTTTATAACAAGATGTTATAGAACAAGTAAAGGAAGAGGCGGTAAAAATCAATGAAATTATGGACGAGAGGAAAAGAGAAGAAATTACAAAGAAAGAAAATAAAGCAAAAGCTCTAATTGTTCGATGCGTTCATAATAATCAGATTGAATATCTTCGAAACAAGAAAAATGCTTACCGAATGTGGAAGACATTAGAAGAAACGTATGAGAAGAAAGGATATTATCTAGTCAATTGTATTTAAAGAAGCTAGTATCATTAAAATTGAGAGAAAATGAACCATCGGATAAATACATAATCACATTTGAAGAAATTGTACGACAGCTGAAAATAAGTGGCGATAAATTGACGAACAAAGTTTAATCTTCAATTTGTTACTGAGTCTTCCAAAAAGTTATGAAACTGTAGTGACAGTTGTCAGAGTATGACAGTTGTCAGAGTATGAAAAAAGACAAACAACAAATGGTCGACAAAATACAAATTATGAAGAGACTGCTTTTGTATCAAATAGAAGTGGATGTTATCAATGCGGGGATACATCGCATTTTAAGAAGGAATGCAGCAAGAGGTTCGGGTTTAAGACTTAATCAAGGTTATGGAAGAAACTACAAGAGAGGCGATCAAAGAAGTTACCAAAGAGGAAATTATAATGAGACGACTACAAGGTATATATATGGACAAGGAGAAGAAAGAAATGATAGTACTACTACACAAAATGGTACTCCGATGCAGTTCAGAGGACGAGGATATGGATGGAGACCAATGAGAGGCACAAGACGATTCGGTCAAAGTAATCCAAGGTCAAGTTATGCTCAAGGACAATCACAGAGAAGTACTAATTCAGAACTAGAGTGTGATAAGAACATTTTAAGGAATATTTTTCGAACTCAATTATGCGTGATAATCCAATTTATATTGATGTAGCAAAGGGTGAAAGTTCCATGGTTGCATTGGAAGTAGGAAATATTCAAATAATAAGTAATGTAGGTAACAGAAAGATAAGATGTACAATGAAAAATGTATTTTATGCGCCAAATTTGAGGACAAATTTATTATCAGTTAAAAAGTTAAAGAAAACAACTTAAGATAGTTTTTGAAAATGGTCAAGTCAAAGTAATAATTGATAATAGTAGGCGAAAAGAAAAATTGATACGAAGTACTTATCTTTTCAGTGTGTAAAATTTATGAATTTTAACGAGGAATGTTTAAACGCACAAAAGTCAGAAGATTTTATGAAATGGCATAAGAGGTTTGCGCAAATAGGGTTTTCAAATTTAAAAGAAATAATAAAAGGGGATGTTGTTTTAGGAATTGATAAAAATATTCGTATACAGGAAGTTGAATTTTGTGAACCATGTATTGAGGGAAAAATAAGTAGAACACCTTTCGGTATAAGGATTAGAAGTTTTACGATATTGGAAATAATACATTCAGATGTTTGTGTATCAGTTACACCAGAAGTTCATGACGGGAAAATTTATTTTGTTACTTTTATAGATGACTTCTAACTTTACAGCGGTTTATTTAATTAAAAATAAGAGTGAAAGAATTAATAACATGGTAATTTCAAAGTTTTCAGTTAGAATTTCAAAGTTCCGTTGTGATAATGGAGGAGAGTATAAATCAAATGAGTTAATAAATTTTTGCAAAAATAATGGTTTAATTTTAGACTATACTACTGTACCCTATACTCCTCAGCAAAATGGTAAAGCTGAAAGAATGCATTGTAGCTTAGTTGAAAGGTCAAGGGCTTTATTAAGTGATTCTGGTATAGATAGATGTTTTTGGAGAGAAACTATACTGTAGACAAACTATGTTATGAATAGATCACCAGGTCAAAGGTTAGTTTCACCAGCAGTAATTTCAAAATTTTTGATTTAGTAGCATATGTATGTTAGGGTTCCTTTATTAGGAGAGTTGTTTCAATCAACTGTCATCATAAAATTTCAATTGGTTTTGCATAAAAGTAGTGACCTTGAGGTAAAGCAAAAACCATGTGGGATGTTGCCTCATAGGCTTGCAAGTAAATTTTTGAGAGAGTAATCAAAGCAGTATGAAAATTTGACACTATAACTACATTGCCATTTTAAATTCAAAATAATTCAAGAAGATTATAAAATATACACATAAACTTGCAATCATCCGTTGCAACTCACTAAACCCAACAAACACTCAACTTCTGGATTTTTAATGGGCCATTGCTGTAATTGATGGATTTGTGATGGGATTGGTTAGCCTTCAATGGCCCATTTCAGGTAAAGTGTTGTAATACTACCGATGGAAATATGAGAAGAAAGCACCAATGGGAAAATAATGGTTCTTTGCCATGCAACCATCAGCAAGGGATGTGCAAATATATGAATGATGTGCCACTTGCGGTCCACTATAGGCAAAAGTCCACATAATTACCTCTACTTTTTATTTAAATTACCATGACTGGCAAAACCTGATGGGTTTACCGCGCTTGCGCTGTGTCACCGTTCATCATTTTTACTGCCTTGAGGCCGGCGTCGCTGGCGCCATATTGTGGTCGTGTGTTGCCGTGTGTGCGTGCACGCCGAGTTCGTTCGGTCCATAGTGCATCAAAATGTGGTCAAAATATAAGCCATACTCTATCTGCATGTTGTGAGGAAGCGACTTATAGATGTGGATTATGGATTTGTGCATTGTGTTATGGTAAATAGGTGAAAGATAAGGAAATTTAATATATGAACCTGGGGGCTATGCATACCTGATACCTACAGGTTAAATCGAAGTTATGAGATTGAGTCTCACACTGATCCCAACGTAATTTTATTTTTAATCAAACATCCAAAATATTTGTCGGTTTTTAAAGTTAATAGTTAAAAAATTCTAGTTAAAATAAAAAATTAATGTTGGTATTTGATAATTTCAATAATAATTTATGTTCTTTCTCTTTTCAGGTAAACATCTGGTGTTTTATTACAATTTTGAATTTTTGTTCTTGTCTCTAATTTTTATAGTGATTTTGTGTAAGTTTTTTTAAAATTTTGCATTGTTCTTGTTTTCAATATATTAATTGTTTATTATTATTTGCCTTTGATTTAAAAATCACCGTATAGGTAATTCGGAAATCCGAAAATATACCATTTGATGTGTACAAATTAAATGACCAGCAATGTTTGAAGTATAAAAGACCTTTAATGGTCCACTATAATTATAACACACAACCTCTATTGGTACTCCTATGGTGGACCATAAGTAAATTTGCACTGGCCATCCATGCTGGAAAAGTGACTGATGGAACGCAGCCGGCCACCGGGACATTACGGACCCGGGCCAATGATGGTTTCCATCATCGTTCCAATGATGCAGTGATGGTTACCCAATACATTTTTACCAATGGCCCATTTATCAGTGTTTGTTGGGAAGAGTGCCTTTTGCAAAACTAATATGTGGTCCAAGCTTCAGTGCGCATTTGAGCTAAAGCAAAAGTAACTGAGAATTATTATTTAAAGTGATTCCAGTATCACAAAATGTTCCACAAAGTTATTATTATAAGAGATGGAAATGCAGAGGTCGTATAGAATAAATGAAGACTAAACTCAATAAAGTAACAACTGCGAGATGATATAACAACACATAATTTTTTTTATAAAGGTAGATACCTAAATAGTCACTCTAAGTAATTATATACGTTTATATACTTAGTAAGATAATATTATATTTCAGATTGCAAAGTTAACTCAAATTTCCTGGTGCACAGCCACCAATAACTATTTTGGATGATATATAAAAAGCAGAACATCCTGTTGCAGCCCTTAATGGTGAAAAAAGTATTGGATGAATTGGACTGATGTAAATTAAAAACAGAGCGGGGGCTACATAGAAGATTTTGCCTTTGCCATTGTTCGGATATATTTTCCAAATTAAAAACAAGCTGAAAGAATGATTGCATTTTCTATTTATTCTCTTGAAATAACTTATCGAAGATACTTACCAAATTATGAAATAAAAATTGTGATTACCTACCTAAATTGGGAATCAGGAACCTTTGGCACTTAGAAAATACTTATTTTGCTTAATTCCACACAGCAAAACTTTGTTTTTGCACTCGACGCGCGTTTCGCTAACCATGTTAGCATCATCAGGAGATGATTAAGTTTAACTGCTGGTTGTTTTATATGCTCTGCCTAAACTGTGCTCCTAATCTCCTCCTTCCTTTCTTCCCTGATTTTTATGGCCTCTGCCTTTACAGCAAGTTAGCCAATATGGGGTATACGCCGCCTCTTTAAAATCATCGGTTCTTTCTTTAACTTTCGGGAAGGCACCCTAAAGTGCATCTGAGATTACACTCATCTTCCCTTTTCGGAGCCCCCCCTCCGCCCGCCGACTCAGAGGAAACGACAACGACATGTGGCACCACCATTTTATCGCCTGATGGACCGGTCACGGTCACCGACATGTTACAGTCTCGGCCGGGGCAGGAAGACTGCACCTCCCAAGGTCTATTGAGTAGAGCCCTCTAAAGACCTCGTGTACCTCCATATCTCTGTACCTAACAAACTCGATTATACACGGCAGAATACAAGACCCGTTATCTTTCCTTGTATAAGCTATAGCCTTGTATATAAGCTGTAGCCTGATTGACTAGCTATTGACTGATATATTATTAAAGACTGCTCACGGCTGTTCAGTCAACGCTAGTTGTTTTATATGCTCTGCTATAGCCCTTCTAAATAGTGAATTATTCAATGCCAACATAAATATTACCAGAGCATATAAAACAACCAGCAGTATAACTTACTCTTGAGAAATCATCCGCAAATTCAATGACCTTGAGCCATATTGGTGGGATAGAAGTCAGAGGTGTAGTCGGGAAAATCAATTCAGAAATACAGAGTAGTATTAGTAAAGTATATAGTGTGTAGTAAGCACAAGCAGTTTTTACTCCTTCTTGGGATTCTTTATTTAAAGATACTAGCAAAAAGCACAATTTACAAAAAACCACACTCCACGGCACTGTAATATCTCTCATACAGCCAAAAAAGAACTGCCCAATCGCCCCGACACTGCATCAATTGGACAGAATCTATTCCCACATGGCGGCTGCGCGAACACGTGCGCAGAATTTTCCCGCCATGCGGAGTAAGACTGCTGGTTGTTTTATATGCTCTGGTATAACTTTCTCTTGAGAAATCATCAGGGTTGGGAATGTAGCGAAAATTTTATATTAATTACATTAACTACATTAACTACGTAGTTAATTAGAAATGTAGTTAACTGTGTGTAGTTAATGTAGTAAATAATCTGATTGGTCGATTGAAGGTCATTTCTGTCGATAGTCAACGTCCCTATTATTAACACGCGCTCTCTAACCTCACTTTATACTCTCAATAGTCTTAATCGGTGCATACATTTTATAGGCGGGCGGCCGCCTGGCATTTGCGTTCACGAACCCTTTTTCGAGGTATAAAGTATTGGGACCTTTACCACTCGGTTCAGCATGTTTTTCGGCATAGGAAATGAAGATCTAGGACATTCGCTATTGGTCGAGATTAATGCTAGAGGCAAAACCATAAGAAATTTAAAATTTTCTATTTTTAAATTTCATCTCCCGATATCTAGAAAAGTAAACGGGCTATTCGAAAGATTTTGGTTGCTTATGAAAGTCCTTTTAATTCTCTTTCGAATAGTACTTCAAAACATGCCAAAATATATTTCTTTGATAACAAAAAATCAAAATATTAACGTCAACCGCAAATGGTGTGAAAATTTATTTTTATTTCCACCGGCCTAACTCCCTTATTTGATTATATAAATTAACTTTTTCGTTACACGAAAAACTGCGCAATTTCATAGGGAACAATTCGTCTCGATTAATGTGGTACTTATTTCCATAAGCAAAGTCACCAGAGCCGATTAAATCCAAGCGCGCGCCGCGCTCTGCGCTCAGGAAGGGGGGCCGCCTCACCCCCGCTCTGGGCTAATCGACAGCCGTCGCCGCCGCCGCGCTGCGTAAATTTATGCGTAAATAAATACAATTTGTCTAGTTTAGATTTGGAGTTCTAATAAGGCGCTTATTTTTTATTTTCTTTCGCGTTGTTTCTGTAGACGTGGCTCGCGTGTACTGTGCACCTACTTGTGTATGAACATTGTACTTACAAAAAGATTTCAACGTATTTGCCAGTTATTTCATATATTTTGTTGTTGCAACGTATAAAAGGTAGGTACCTAATAGTTATAGTATAGGTTATGTATAAGTTATTTATTGTGTGTTTTCTCGGTTTTTATAGAATTACCATGAATGATTCATGCCTTTTTTGCTATCAAAAATTAGCCGATTCTACGGAAGTCGTTAATAAACCAACATTTCAGGGATTTAAGACGATCTTTTCGGCGGCAGAAATAAGAAAAGACGATCTCTCTCTTAAAATTTTATCCCGGCAAACCGAAATACTGCAAAACCCCGAAAATTTTAAGTTCCATAATAATTGCAGGAAAACGTTCTGCAGTAAATATAATCTTGATAAAGTTGTTAAATCTCGACAAGATGATCCATGTTGCAGTTCTAGCAGCAGTAGCCGATTTAGTGATAATTTCAATGTAAAAACTGACTGCTTAATTTGTGGCAAAAGTGGAACACTTAAAAAAAAGGGACTAGTAACTATTAGAACTGGAACAGGAAGTGGCACTAGGGAAATATTACTGAAAAGTGCCATATTGCGCAATGATAGCATACTGCAAGGGCGATTGGAGTTTTTTACAGATCTTTTTGCCGCTGAAGCCAAATATCATGCTTCATGTAACGCACAATATGCAAGTCAGAAGAACATTGCCGCTAGGAAACGAATAATACAACTTCCAGAAAAGCACAACCAAGTTGAGGACGCTTTGCGGGTTTTATTTGCTAAAATTAAGTGTGACGTTTTTAGCCTAAAAAAGTGCATAACTTTGGCAAGTGTTTGTCGGCAGTTAGGAAGAATACTAGGGGACCTAAATATCGATTCTGATATCTCTAAGAATTCAAGCTACGTTCGAGAAAAAATAGAAAATCATTTCAGAGATAGCATAGCTTTTGTGCAAAGCCCTGGAAAATCGACACTTGTTCTTTCTCAACAGCATGTTTATGATATTATCTATTCCGTGGCAATGAAAGATGATTGCAGTTCCGATGACGAAGAGGTGGCAACAATTCATAATGAAAATGAAAATTTGTTATTGCATAAATCTGCGGGTGTGTTAAGAAGATCAATCCTGAGCCATAGAAATTACGTAAAAAGCTACTCAGCTCCACAAGCAATAAATGAAATGAAATGCAAAGAAGAAATTCCTCCCCTATTGTATCAGTTTGTTTCCTGGATATTAAATGAAAAACACTTTACCGAATCCACAACTGGCATTGATTGACATTAATGTTGTTGCCATATGTTCAACAATACTAAATAGTGTTGATAAATGTAAGGTCATAACAAGTTTCAGTTTAAGTCTTTCAATTTTTATTTATCAAACTGTGAGATGCAGAAATCTAATTGACATATTATATAACTTTGGTTACGGTATTTCTTATGACGAAATAAGAAAGTTGTTAACTACTCTAGCAAGCAAACAGATAGAAAATTCTGGAAATAAAATTTTTCTACCTCAAGGACTAGTTCAGGTTGACAAAAACGATGGCAATTTTATACATGCCAGTATAGATAATTTCGACCTGAATGAAGAGACACTTGATGGAAAATTGACAACTCATTCCATGGCAACGGTGATATTTCAGAATAAATCACAACTATCGCAACTTTTCGAAGAATCGACATTCCAAAGAAAAACAGAACGTTCCTTGAATGAGAATCAACGTTCCGATTTGAAACAAAACCTTCTTTTGTACAAAAAGCCATCCCAACGCCATTTTGAAAATGATTTTGACGTAACGACGGATACTTTATGGATGATGATGAATTATAGAAAAAAAGCAGAAACTTATATGGGATGGAACCAGTTCAATGAAATAATTTCTGAAAACAAGCAGCCAGTATCTAATATATTTTATTATTCATTTATCAATGCACCTCCATCGTCTTACGATACAATTTACACGGCCCTTGTTCAGTTGACAAATATAGCAGAAAATCTTGGACAAAATCACATCATTGTGACGGCTGACTTAGCAATATATAGTAAGGCGCAAGAAATTTTGTGGAGCAAGCCCCCTTTATTAGCAAATAAAGTTACTATGCAGTTGGGTGGCATGCACCTAGTTATGGCGTTTATTGCCAGTATTGGTACTATTTTTGGCGATGGTGGCTTGACTAACATTTTAGTTGAATCTGGGGTTTACGCGGAAATATCTTGCAGGCAAATGTTGCAGGGGAAACACCTCTATCGTGCTTTTCGTGGAATACGTCTTGTGTCAGTCGCTTTATACCGTTTGCTTTTTAAATCTATGGAATCCTGGTTTATAAATAACCATGGGTTAAATGTTTTCAGTAACGAGATTCAAGACGTATTAAGCAAATTAGAAGATTTATGTAATAAAAACGATACTTTAAATGACACCAACGATATTTTGCAAAATATACTCCGTCAATCCGACGTGTTTAAAAAAAATATGTCTCAATTTATAAAATATGGCTGTGAGAATTCAGCGACATTTAATTATTGGTATTTATTTATTGAAGCCGCAGCTATACTTCTTATGTTGTTGAGATCTGAACGAAATGCAGATTTTCACTTGCATTTAAAAGCAGTGAATGCTACTCTTCCATTTTTTCGAGCCGGTGGACGTAACAATTACGCTAAATATACCCCCATCTATTTACTTGATATGGAAAATCTCAAAGAACAGAACCCTGAATCCTACAAATACCTTGAAAGTGGAAATTTTGTTGTGAGACGAACCGATTCAAAAAAATTTAATTTCGTTGCGTCGGACATGGCCTTAGAACAGACGATTAATAGAGACTGCAAAAGTTCTGGGGGTGTAATAGGTTTCACAAGAAGCGAAGAAACTCTAACTAGGTGGTTGATAACAAGACACTCGATGGGCGAATATTCCAGACAAATAGAAAATTTAATATTACACTGCAAAAAATCAAACCCGGTAGAGGGCATCTCTGAAAAAATCAGAGAAGAAGAAGACGCCACTAAAATGTTCACCTTAATTGACTCTACGTGGGTTAATCCTTTTGATGCATGTAACTTTTCAAAGGACTTGATTCACATTGCGACTGGAAAAGTGGCTTCAGAAGTCGTTAAGCAGTCCCTGTTAAATTTTAAAGACAAAGCCGTTGATGGTACCAGAAAGTTTATACGTGAAAGACTCACAAGTGACAGTGAAATCAGCTTTTGGAAAAGCTCGCCTCGAGAACAAATAAAGTCATTTGCCCTAGAGCATATTGGGTATAAAAAGAGTGAAATACACAAAAACACTAATCCTGAGTTTATGTTTCGAAGAATTATCAGCGCAGCGCAGTTTAAACATATGGATTTTGCTGATATTTTGAGTTATGAGTTAACTCCAGTTCCTGCTTAAATTTTTCATGAAGACGGTACAATGCGAAAAACAGCAAAATCGGAATTGGCGAATAAGTTAGAAACGTATACTGAAGTTTTCGTTACAAGACCAGAACAAATTGGTTCCTATTTTATAGATGGGATGTTGCTTTTACAAGAACTGAATGAAAAGTCATTTAAAACGTTTTCAAATCTTGGAGATACTGTTTTAAAGAAACTATTAAATATTTTTCAAGAGTATCCTCTTTGTAAGACAATAACTATTATATTTGACAGATACGATAATAAAAAATCAGTCAAAAGTGCGGAAAGAGAAAAAAGGGGCCAACACACTATAGGAACATATTCAATCACTGGTTCGAGAAATGTGCCTAAATACAGAGAATTCCTAAAATCTGCAACAAATAAAATGTCACTTATAAAATTTTTAACTCAACATTTCATCGACTCATCGCGAAAATTACCGGACGGTAAAATACTTATTGTAGCGGGAGGACTTCTTGATGGAAATCACAGTATAAAGGTAAGAATTGTTTTCCTCCATTATCGTAATGTATGTAACATATAAATTATTATTCTCCATAGATTGAAAATTCGATTGTTATTCAAGACGAAGGGCTAAAGTGCAGTCACGAAGAGGCTGACACCCGTATTATTTTTCACCTGATTAATGACAGTACACCAGAAAAAATGATCGTGAGGTCAGATGACACCGATGTACTAGTTTTACTATTGTACTTTTATTGGAATCACGAAAAACTAATAACGAGGGAAATATTTATGGAAAAAGGACATAGTACAGTCTCAGTGGCTAAAAAACGATACATTCCCATTCATTCTCTAGCACAAACTTTGGGAAAAGCTGTTTGCGACGGTCTGCCAGCACTCCACGCCCTAACAGGGTGTGATACGACAAATGCTTTTTTTAGAATTGGGAAAAAAACGGCATGGCAAATTTATTATCGAAACTATAATAATTTAGAGTTGCCGTCGTTTGGAAAAAGTTCAATCGACGAAAGTTTAACTGTTGCTAGAAAGTTAGCTCTATGCCTCTACAGAACCGAAAAATGTAAGGATTTAAATGAAGCTCGATTTTTTCTAACAAACAAAACAAATAAATCTGCCACAGAAATTCCTCCCACTGAAGACGCCTTCTACTTACACGCGCAAAGGTGTCTTTTTTTTATTACAATTTTATTAACTAAATAATAATTTATACTTTTTCATTTTTAGATGCTATTACCAAGTTCGCATATGGCTATCGAGTGATGTGGGTATGCCCGAAACATTAGAACCTACGAACTTCGGATGGGTTAACAAAAACGAAATTTTAGTTCCAAAATTCTCTACTAATCCCGCAATTCCACCAGAAATTCGACCAGTCATTAGCCTTTTTTGTTAGGACAAAACCTGCAATACAAATAAATGCACTTGTAGAAATGAAGGGATAGTATGTACAGTAGAATGCAAATGTTATAGTACAAATAACAATTGTCCAAATTTGCCTATAGTTTTAGATAAAAATGAAGACGACAATGATTCTGATTACACGTAGCAATAAACATTAAAAACAAAATTAAATGCTTTTTGTCCTGTTTATATTTTATTCAAAATTTAGCGAAAACGCAACTCATCAAATATCTTTTTCCGGTGCCTACTTCTTATTGTAAGTCCGTTTGTCAAATAATAATAGGTACATATTATTAGGTAAAAACCTATCGACTATTCGAAAAAATCTCCTATATAAATGTTTACTTCATAAAGATCCTGCATGGTTTTGTACTCTTCCTGGCTATTATAAATTAATCCGACACGCCGCCTTTCCGCGACAATATGCAACGGGCGACCAGCAGGCCGCGCGGGGGTGAGGTGGCCCCCCTTCCTGAGCGCAGAGCGCGGCGCGCGCTTGGATTTAATCGGCTCTGGTGACTTTGCTTATGGAAATAAGTACCACATTAATCGAGACGAATTGTTCCCTATGAAATTGCGCAGTTTTTCGTATAACGAAAAAGTTAATTTATATAATCAAATAAGGGAGTTAGGCCGGTGGAAATAAAAATAAATTTTCACACCATTTGCGGTTGACGTTAATATTTTGATTTTTTGTTATCAAAGAAATATATTTTGGCATGTTTTGAAGTACTATTCGAAAGAGAATTAAAAGGACTTTCATAAGCAACCAAAATCTTTCGAATAGCCCGTTTACTTTTCTAGATATCGGGAGATGAAATTTAAAAATAGAAAATTTTAAATTTCTTATGGTTTTTCCTCTAGCATTAATCTCGACCAATAGCGAATGTCCTAGATCTTCATTTCCTATGCCGAAAAACATGCTGAATGGACTGGTAAAAGTCCCAATACTTTATACCGCGAAAAAGGGTTCCTCCTTAACTAAGCGACTTTTGGACGCTCCGCCGCCCGTCTATTACGTCTAGGTACATGTGCAATATAATTTTTACAAATTATAATAATTATGGCTGGACGAAAATACCATAACCATTACGAAGAATTGAAGTTTCTAATTCTAAGCACAAAATTAGACAACGGACGATCTGCGGCAATCAAAAAATAAAAATGTGTTATTTATTATTATTATTTATTGACAAATGTGATGTCCAAGACTGAATTTAAGTGGACAAATTTTTATTTTTATTTTATATTTTATAAATAAAAAGAATTATTTTTATCTCGGTTGTTTTATTTATATTTTATCACACTGATAAATCAGTAATCCTTCACCGTGTAAAAATTTAATATGCAATAATATGCTGTCATTATTGCTGTCTGTTTAGGACTAGACATAATAATAATTTAATAATACCTGCGGTACCTACCTGTACCTACCCTTCCTACCTACCTACCTACCTTGCCTACATACCTATTTACCTAAACATTTTGAGTGAGAATAAAACAATGAAACAAATTATTGACCAATTTTATTTAGTCAAATAGGGCATTTTAAATGTTTAAATTTTGCGTAGTTAGCGTAGTTAAAGTTATGTAGTTAATGTAGTTAATTGTACAAAAACATGACGTAGTGAATTACATTAACTGGAAATCATCCGCAAATTCAATGACCTTGAGCCATATTGGTGGAATAGAAGTCAGAGGTGTAGTCGGGAAAATCAATTCAGAAATAGAGTAGTATTAGTAAAGTATTTAGTGTGTGATAAGCACAAGCAGCTTTTACTCCTTCCTGGGATTCTTTATTTAAAGATATTAGCAAAAAGCACAATTTACAAAAAAACGCACTCCACGGCACTGTAATATCTCTCATACAGCCAAAAAAGAACTGCCCAATCGCCCCGACACTGCATCAATTTGACAGAATCTATGCCCACATATCGGCTGCGCGAACAGGTGCGCAGAATTTTCCCGCCATGGGGAGTAGTCCTGCTGGTTGTTCTATATGCGCTGATATTACTATGACAACGCTGACAAACAAGGATAGTGCTAGGATATGTGCCATCCTCAGGGTTGGGAACGTAGTTAATATGACATTAATTACGCAATTAATTACCGTAGTTAATGTAATTGACTACGTCATGTTTTTGTACAATTAACTACATTAACTACATAACTTTAACTACGTGTCAACTACGCAAAATTTAAACATTTAAGATGCCTTATTTGACTAAATACAATTTTTTAATAATTTGTTTTATTCTTTTATTCTCAAATTGTTTAGGTAAATACCTAAGTATTATTAAATTATTATTATAACTAGTCCTAATCTAATAAACTCTCTTAAATTTTTACACGGTGATTACGGTGATAATACTGCGAGGATAGTGATGATTGATGATGAGTCGATGAATGATGACTTTGACAATGCATAAGACTAAAAAGATTTTACATCGTTCAGTGTTCATTTATTAAAAATTTACATATTCATTAATGTTTATGTTTATTGATTACAACTAAGTTAAAAGAAAAATAATCATTTTTATTTATAAAATATCAAATAAAATAAAAAAATGTCAACTTAAATTCAGTTCTGGACAATAGGTACCTAATTTTGTGCTGAGAAATTTCAGTTCTTCATATTTGTTGTGGTATTTTCGTCTAGCCATGATTATGTTTTGTAAAAATTATTGTAAATCTAAAGTGAGGTTAGAGAGCGTGTGTTGACGTCGACTATCTACAAAAATGACCTTCACCTTCAATCAACCAATCAAATCATTTATTACATTAACTACACGGAGTTAACTACATTTCGAATTAATTACGTAGTTAATGTAGCTAATGTAGTTAATGTAATTAATAGAAAATTTTCGCTACATTCCCAACCCTGGCCATCCTAGATTGAATGGACATTTCGTATCTTTTTTTCAAGGTCAAATGGTCAAATTACCAGAGGCGCTTTCGGGTATGGTGTGTCAAGCTCTGTGTGTTTGAGACTCCGTTTTGATTGAGTGCCGTTCATACCCGAACGCTCTATAGGATCCAGTTATTATTTTTGTTTTATGTCTATGAACTAATCTTCAATTTACTATGCAAATGCTATAATTGCAAATAGAAATGGAAAAAGGGTTGATAGTGAAGTTATGGTAAGTTATATTTTTCGTTAATTAGCATTGACTCTGCAAGAGAATCAAGCGAATGTCCATAAATCATCAAACTGACAATCAATGATTCAACTCGGAGCGTCACGTCCCTAATAAACGGCTGGTGCTCAAGGGGGCAGGGGGGAGGAAAAAAGAGCAACTCTGGAGCATCAAGCTCAAGCATACCCGAAAGGATGAAATGGAAGTGGAGTACTCCTGAGTACCTAGCTCCTGGAGTGCTCTAAGTGTAATAGCCGAAAGCGACTCTGGTAAGTTATATTTTTCGTTAATTAGCATAATTCCACAAGAGAATCAAGCGAAGGTCCATAAAACATCAAACTGACAATCAATGATGCTAATGCGCAACTCGGAGCGTCACGTACCTAATAAACGTCTGGTGCTCGAGGGGGCAGGGGGAGGAAAAAAGAGCAACTCTGGAGCATCAAGCTCAAGCATACCCGAAAGAATGAAATGAAAGTGGAGTACTCCTGAGTAGCACTGGAGTGCTCTATGTGTAATACCCGAAAGTGACTCTTATTACATATTAATCAAAATTGAGCTGGACCAACACTTAAGCCGAATTCGAGCGGATGACCAATTTTAACCAGGTTATAAAAAGTTAGGTTAGATTATAAGAAATTGAACATTAAAATAATTTTTGATCATAATAGAAAAATCTGGTGTGTTCACCTGCCTTCGAGCGGCGGACTCCGAAAGGGGTGCGGCGGCGGGGGGGTGGAGCAACCACTGCGAGGGGCTCCAGGGGGGGGGGTCGGCTTGGCGCCCACTGTGGCGACTCGCGGGGACCCCTCAGGGAGCACCTACGCGGGCGCAGTGGGCAGGGGGTTGCCACGGATCGTGGTGGGTCTGCGCGGTCAGGTCACGGACTTTGACCGCGTGGCCCTACTGGATTTCGTCGGGGCCATGGGCCACAGGGTGGCGGTGACCGTGATGGGGGGATCAAATTTCGCTCCCGCCATCAGGGGCACATGGGTGTGGCGACGGCACCTGGTGGTGGAGGTCGGGGACACGGAATCCGGGGAGTGGGTCCGCAGGGAGCTGGTCGACATCAGACCCTGGGGCTCGCTAACCTGGAGGAAGTGGACCCGAAGAGCCTCCGCCCCAGGAGGGCTGTTCTGTGGGTTCCGGGCCGTGGGTTGTCGTTGATACCTAGTACCGCGATAGTCCGCTGCCTGGAGGTGCAGAACTCTGCTGCAGTCGCTGGAGGGTATGGCAGAGGGAGGATGGGCCCGAGGGAATGCGCCTGGTGGTCGGGATAGACTAAGAGTCGGTCCCGATCATCTTGAGCAGGAACTCGGAGCTCAGCTGCCTTGGCGCCTGTACAAGGGTGGTGTTCCCGGGGCCCGCCAGGCCGGGGAGGGGAATCCAAGACATGGTAGGTCTGGGGTCACCCCCTCGGGTGGGGCGGGGCGAGGGCTCGCCACAAAGGGTAGAGTTAGGAGCGAGTCGGGAGGTGACAGGGCTGGGCCCTCTCACAGCCCGGCCGTAAGTAGGACGGTCGAGGTACCCCCTCCGTTGGGGGAGGACATCTCGACGACTATGGGCAGGGTGGCGTCGGCGGTGCCCCCTCCAATGGGGGGGGGGGGACATCCTGGATGCCACAATGGACACCGGGGGGGGCTGCGGGGGCTTCTAGCCACATAGAGGAACCCGCGGCCTCACCGGGAGAGGCCGAGGTGATGGACGAGGGAGGAGGGGACGACGCAACAAGTGTGGCGTCCCTGGCTCGCTCGGCCGTCGAAAGGAGGCACCTCTCGACCTCGTCGGATGAGGACGAGGGGGGCCCCATCGGGCCTCTTAAGGAGAAATAAAATTAAAAAAATGAAAATCACGCAGATCAACCTACAGCATGGCAGGGCCTTAACGGCTCAGCTCTGCAGAAGGGTGGTGTGGGAGAATGTGGATATTGTACTCATACAGGAACCCTGGATAGTACAAAATAAGGCGCGGGGCCTGGGCTCCATGGGAGGTAATCTGTTTTTAGCGGATGCCTCACAGGGAGCCTCCAGGGCCTGCGTACTTACTAGGGGGGTAGATGCCTAGACCAGTCGTCTAGGGACTTGGTACCTTTGGTGATGCAGCGGGTAGTGATAGCCTCAGCATACTTCCCCATACAGGCCCAGTGTCCACCGGAAAAGCTCAGATTTCTGGATACCTTCTGTGAGGAGAGAGGTCTCCCCCTTCTTGTGGGATAGCAATGCCCATCACTTTTTGTGGGGCAGTGCAGATTGTAACCGCAGGGGGACCAACTGACAGAATTCATGGCAATGGCGGGGCTACACGCCGCTAACCGTGGTTCAGAATTTACGTTCTTCACCCCGGGGAGGCGTTCCGTCATAGATCTTACTCTGTGTACGGGACTGCTTCTCGGGGAAGTGGGGGACTGGCACGTGTCTATGGACGACTCTCTGTCGGACCATAGATACATTTCGTTCACCCTCGGGGAATCCCATCAGGGTGACCTAGAGTACAGAAATCCGCGGGCAACCAACCTCTAGGAACTAGAGGGACGTCTGGCGGGTTTCCCACGCAAACACAGAACCGTGGAGGAGCTCGACGCCGCCGCTGAGCGACTGGGCTCCATCATTGTTCAAACGTATGAGTCCAACTGCTGAAAAGGAGGACAAAGGAGGGCAAGACACCTTGGTGGAAGGCCAACCTGGCACGCCTCAGAAGGCAGGTTCGCAGGCTCTTGAATAAAGCCAAACGTTCCGGCCTTGGAGTCCACTGGGAGGACTACAGGTCCGCCCAAAGGCTCTACAAACACGAGATCAGGAGCTCTCAGAGAAGTGCCTGGCGGGCCTATTGCAAGGGCGTCAATAGCACGCCTGTAGCTTCTAGGCTCTGCAGGGTGCTCTCGAGAGATCCTCTGACAAAGCTGGGCAGCATTCGCACTGGGGAGGGGGAGTTTACCTCAACCCCGCGTGATACCCTGCTGCAGTTGTTGACCACTCACTTCCCGGGTTCCATATTGGGTCACGGGGAGACCGCGGTGAGTGGCCCGCTGATTACGGACTACGGCAGGGCGGCCAGGGTGGTCAACGAGGAACGGGTCAGATGGGCCATCGGGTCCTTCTCACCTTATAAGGCGGCCGGTCTGGATGGGGTCTTCCCGGCTTTCCTTCAGAGGGACGGGGGGGGGGGGGCACTCACCTGACCACTGGTAGGTGTGTTTCGAGCGTCTGTGGCCAGGGGGCATGTTCCCTGGCGATGGATGCAGATCAGGGTGATTTTTATCCCCAAGCCAGGGCGCAGTGACTATACTGATGCCAAGGCATACAGACCCATCAGCCTCACCAGCTTCTTGATGAAGACACTGGAGAGGCTGGTGGACAGATATTTAAGGGAGCAGCGTGCTCTCAATGCCCCTCTGTGTCCCAACCAGCATGCGTACCAGATGGGCAGGTCCGTGGATTCGGCTCTGCACCATCTCACCGCTAGGCTGGACAAGGGACTGGAGGGGGGATTACTCTCGGTGGGGGTCTTTCTAGACATAGAGGGGGCCTTCGACAACACAGCAGTGGACTCGATATGCAGGGCCGTGGAGGGCGTAGGGGTCGGGGAAGCCTTGGTAAGGTGACCCGATCCATGCTCACTGGCAGGGCGGTCGAGGCCGGGCTGTGCGGGGAACGAGTGACCGTCAATTCATCAAGAGGCTGTCCTCAGGGGGGGGGGTCTGGAGGAGCGTACAAGCGTACGCGGACGACATAGTGATCCTAGTTCAAGGCACCGACGTGGGGCTTCTGGAGGAGCTCTGGAGAGGTTCTCTCGCTGGTGCGATATGAACGGATTAAATGTCAACCCTAACAAGGTTGAGGTGGTGATATTCACCAAGAAAAGAAAGGTGGACCCCACTCCTCGCATAGAGTTATGTGGGGTACACCTCGAGGATAGAAAGAAGGTCAAATATCTGGGAGTCTGGCTGGATTCCAGATTGACCTTTGAGGAGCATATCCTCATGAGGACCAAGAAGGCGTGCAATGCGCTTTGGGCGTGTCGTAGAGCCGTTGGTACCTCGTGGGGATTGTACCCAAGGATCATGCTCTGGATTTACAGGGCGATGATCGTTCCCATGATTTCACATGGGGCCGTCGCATGGTGGTCCGGCACTCGCAGGACCAGACCAGGGGCGGCGTTGGACAAGATACAGCGGAAGCTGACCTTCTGCTCTGACAGTAAAGCGGCTTTACAGGCGCTGAGAGCAAACCGTACCTGGTCCCCATTAGTAGAGGACTGTAGAACGAGTTTGCTCAAGCTGGTGGCTGTAGGGAACAGGGTTGTTCTATCGTGGGTGCCTGGTCATGCGGGCATAGCGGGGAACGAGACTGCGGACCTACTGGCTAGAGAGGGATCCATGGGCAGACCAGTGGGGCCAGAACCAATATTGGGGATTGCGCCACGGGTCGCAATTGGAGCTCTGGACGAATGGCTGCATGGCAGGTTCGTTGAGGAGTGGCGCCGGGCTCCGGGGATGAGGCAGACTAGGCTCATGACTCGTGGGCCGTCGGCCGCCCTGTCTAAGGAGCTGCTGCGTCTGCCAAGGTCGGAGTTGAGGGGAGTGGTAAGGGTCGTCACCGGACACTGCTGCCTGGCTCGCCACCTGCACCTTATAGGAGTGGGAGGGGAGCCTGAGTGCAGATGGTGTCTGGAGGATGAGGAGACCCCGTACCACTTGGTCACCGAGTGCCCTGCACTTGACAGGGTCAGATTTGAGTCCTTCGGCTCAGCCAAGCTGAGCGCGGAGGATGTGTATGGTGTCGGGCATGATACAAGAAAAGAGAGATATGATATTGCGCAGGTTGGACACCATATTGGCGCGTCACGCGGTTATAAACAATGGTACAAGTTGTATCATCTGGTTATAAACAACCGAAACGTCAGAAACGTCTGAGTGTCATTGTAGTGTGTTCTCTGCATTTTCAGCCAATTTGCGGAAGTTTGCGTTGTAAAATTACTGTTAATTACTCTTTGGTCCATTTGTCCCTTTGTAAACTCAATCAGTGAACGTACTGTAATACTTTGCATGTCATAAGTGGGCGGGAACTTACCGCGTGACGTAATTGCGCAGAAGGGAACGAAATTGAGGCGGCTAAATATCATATCTCTCTTTTGTTGTATCATGGTGTCGGGGTGGGTGAGCTGCGGGCCTTCATCAAGAGGGCCGGCATGCTGGCTGCCGTGTGACGCTGGCCTGTGGACAAAAAGAAATTTACAGGAATTACATTTCACAGGTAATGTTAACAATAGACAGAGCCGTATCAATATAATTTATAATATCCATTTTGGAAAAATATTACCTTAGGTATGTATTTTTCAAGGGTGTTTCTTGCTTCGATTCCAAATAACCCCATATTTTCTTACCTAGGTTTTTTTATAATTTTACTAGGAATACTGTTTAATCAGACCCTGGCGTGTCAGCCATATTGATCACAGACTTAGCCACACCCCCTGAACCCGTTTGCTATATGCGACAAAATAATTTTATCGCGCCCCCCCATACTACTTCAATGGCTAAGGCTAACCAATTGAGATAGTATAGGGGGGGGGAGACGCTATAACGGTACTTCGCCGTATGCAAGAACGGTAGACGCACAGGATTGCTCAATCGGGCAAATCTCTCCACCGGCGTGACGTCACCGCTAGACTGCTATCTGCTAAGCGCGCCGGGAGCTACCGTTTAAAATATAGAAAGGGTGGGTTTTCTGTAGATGTTCTGTGTTTTTGAGCTACTTTTGCCAATCCTTTGATTTTTATACACTATTAAGAGTACAGAGAACTTTTATTTTTTACTTAGAATGTATCAAGACTAAGGGATTAATTTATAAAATGGCCAATATATGGAATAATTGCATACTGAAGAAAATTTCGAAAATAGTTATTTATGTACCAAGGCACTGAAGTTCAACTTTTTATGACTCATGTGGAATTTAGTTGCCGAGGCCTCTGGCTGAGGCAAATATAAAATATTATTATTATACAAAGTATTTTGAACGTTTGAAAGACGGTAAGTATGATACTAATCTTTTGCGATATTATTTTATAAATTAATATTAAAAATAATGTATGCCAAATTTTAGTTTCAATTTATTACGAGTATAATACTCTTAATAAACACTATGAAAATTATGTTTCACAAAAGGTTCGATAAAAGGCGCTTATAGGACTTGACATTTGGTTTTATTGCACCTGTACTGGTACACACTCTGTGATGCCTGTTTTACATTGACAATTTCTTCATGAATTAATTCATGAAGTCACTTCAAGGGCAAATTATTATAAAAAGTCGTGTATTACACTGGCAATTTCTTCATGAATTAATTCATGAATTTCTTCATGAAGTTACTTCACGAATTAGAGCATGTCCTATTTTCCGTCAAGTTTTGCGTGAACTTCAGGAGTACTAACATTGAAAATTTGAACACAAGAAAGGTTATATTTTGATACTAGTTTTGTTTGAGGCATTAGACGAGAAAGAGGAAAGTACATAGTTTTAAAGATAAAAAGTGTGTGAAATGTTACAATATGTTTTATTTATGTATTCCGCTGCCAAGGCACAGCTCCCTCATTCACGAAATAATCACAAAACTCCTCTTGGGCAGCAACGCAAGCATGTCTTGGTGAGCATGTTTGGTAAGAAAGTCCAAATTGAAATATATAGTCTTTATCAAGCTCTTCTAGGATGGAAGTAGGACATTCGGGTCTCAAAAATTATGTAATGTGCAACATGCCAATGTTATGGTTTGCACTTTTTCCACATTCAAATTAATTTTAGTCAAAAAACTCTAAATCGTTTGGCTAAAATGCCAAATGCATTTTCAACTACTCTTCTTGCCAGATTTAATCTGTAGTTAAAGAAGCTTTGGCTGAAGATGGAAAGGTTAAACTCTTTTACCTAGCAGTTCACTCTGTAAATCTCTTTCATAGTCATTTTCCGTAAAATAACGAGAACAAATATAACTGTTATTAGGGTTGAAACTTCCATTCTTTTACATCTTGCCACCCATGCTCTCCTAATCGTTTGTGAAACCATATCTTTTGACTTGGGGAAGGTATGGAACATAATATTTTCGACTGCTTTTTTTAAAGCGTAAGTTGTATTACAACCATAAACAGCACACCTCGTTCCTGTCATAATGTATTCTAAATAAATAAGAAAAATAAAGTATAGGGGTAAAGTGTATTTAAAATGATAAAATATAAGTACCTACCTATTAAATAACCCAGTACCTACAAAAAAATCGAAGACAATGACGAGGAGATCTCAAATCTAACTTCTAACCTATAATGGCACAAAACATTCGATATTAGAGGATAATTTGACAAAATATATTAGTTCTTACGTTTTTAATACTAAGCAAGATGGTACTAATTTAGTATAAATATTCAATAATAGATTGAAAACTAAAAACAGGTTACATAAAATAAAGAAAACACAGTCAAAACCCGCATCAACACCCGCACCGCTGATGTACAAATAACACCGTTAGTCTAGCGCTGACGTCACACCCATCTGCCGACTGGCGAACATTACGCTTACCAGATCGAGCAATCCTGTGCGTATACCGTTCTTGCGCCGTATGTTAGAAATGGGATCATGGGGTGTGGCTAAGAGTAGTAACGATGTGGCTGACACGCCAGGGCCTGATTAACGAAAATTTATTCAAATTTCAACAATAAAAACATGAAACGGTAATGTCAAATTTACGTGTTGTTTTTTAGTTCTTTGATCGTAATAAGGTTTAACAATATGTTATTAATACTTTTTCAACGTTTTGTTTTAACTTCAAAAATACAGTATGTCCGGTGATGAGGTAAACAAGAGGACAAAGAATGGACCAAAAATTTCATTTTTCGACAAAAAGTCATTCTTGATAAAAAAATTTGCTTGCTGAAAAAAGATGGTCTAGGAAGAGAATTTTTAATTTTTTTATACAGGGTGCCCAAAAAATACAAAAACATACCATCAACAATACCTACCTTTATTTTTAAAAATATCAAAAACTTTTACTTAGAAAAGTTTTTTGGAATTAAAACACGTGTCCGATTGTCACTTTTCAAGAAAATCGGTCGACTTTAATTTTTATTTTCTATCTATTTACATTAGTTGACTGATTTGCTTGAAAAATGACAATTGAAGACGTGTTAACTCTTTTCTAAGTTAAAAGTTTTTGATATTTTTTGGGCACCCTGTATAAAAAAATCAAAAATTCTCTTCGTAGACCATATTTTTTCTGCAAGCAAATTTTTTTTAAGAATAATGACTTAAATAATATACATACATATTGTACATAAGTTTTGAGTTTCTGAAAATAATGCAGAATTAGAATATCTATTGAATACTACTGTTGTTGCAATCTTATAATTGGAGATAAAACAATGAAACACAATATTACAGAAATATTATTTATATATTACATTAGAGAAAATAAGCGTTGACTGAAATATTTTTTAAAGACTGCTCACGGCTGTCACACATGACACTTTTTTGAATCACCATGCGCTTTCTGGAACAAAAATGCCATTTGAAATACATTGACAACCACCACTGCCATTTTCCGGAGACAGAAGTTTCTTGCGTGAGCTGTCTTTATAAATTATCAGTCAACGAAATAAGTTTGAAAATAACAATATTACACTCTTAAGCTGCGTACAGACTGCGTGTGGTGTTTGCTTGTGTTTGCAAACACCGGAAAACACCGTCCACATTAAGCGTTTGCGATGTTCGTGCTGTTCGTGTTCGCTGATGCTTGCAAACACCTCACGCAGTCTGTACGCAGCTTTACAGACATACCAAAATGCTCTATTGTCCTTTAAATAAAACAATCTTATTACTTCGATGCCTAATATTGTCAGACTTGTTTATCCTATTTTTACTAAAGTAATATTATCTTATGTTAACATATTTAGTTGCTATAGCCTTTATTAGTAAGAAAAGATGATTATCCAAGGGAGATTGATCGAAGCTGTGCCTTACTAACTTAACAAATATATTTTTATTTAATAATGCCTTCAGAATAGAAGTACCTAACTAAAACTTCTGCTGGAACTAACTTAAAATTATTAAAAATAATGGTTTCTTTCATAACTTTTTCAGATGTCATACATATTTGCATGACATCCGTTGAGGGATACTGTAGACTTCCTCTATTTTTTAAATTTATAAATGAAAATAAATAAGTATCATTAGTTTCACTCGTTAATGAATTATTACATTGTTCGCAAATAATTTTTTTAATAAAAAAATTTACCACGTGCCCAGCAATATATGTTATTATATATTGTGAAAATTCTGATATCGGACCTTGCGAATAATCATGGTCCATCATTATTGCATCTAAGTCAGGCATGTTATCATTGATTTCAGAATTTTCCTCGCTATCACTTACCCAAAATGCTCTATAAGCAGTCAGTCGTTGATCTATTAATTTGTTGAACGGGATTGCATTTTAAAATCTGAAGATGTTCTAAAGGTATGCAATTTCCATGAAAGCTTTCACGTAATTGTACATGTAGGACCAGTAATTTTTTATACGCTGTTTGAAACTGCCGAGCAGTGGGATTATTATTATTTTAGCCTCCTTGAGATCGTATTGATCCAAAAAATAATTCAATATGATCTTGGCATATTTTATACATTGTCAAAAATTGTAACATACCTTTGTTAATTAACTTTTCATATATTAATTTCAAGCTATTTATACATATTTTTAACCCTAAAAAACCAGTATATCTCTCACTATCTAGAAGTAATGTGCCATCAATATGTGTTTTTAAAGATTCAAGATATTTATCGGCAGCATTTAAAAAAGATGTTATTTTTTCAACATTTTGTTTAGAAACTGGTTTTTTAAAATTATATTGCAACAAATTTCTAGAATTTAGAATATCAAATAAATTATTCATAATAATAATAAATTTCACTGTAGCACTATCCCCAATAAATTGTCTCATTTGCAATTCTTTTTCACAAAATTCCAAAGCCACTGCAACACTTTCACTAAATACTTGTGTTGCCAGCCTTACTTTCATTTTTTGTTTTGCGAACATTATATGTTGTGAGCGTAACTTATTTGCTAAATGAAAAGATTCGTTTTCTTGTAATTTGTGTAGTTCTTTTAAATAATTCCAAGAAACTATTTGATTGTTGTTATCGATAAGAGAACCCTTTTCCCCCATGTATTTCTAATTAGCTTAATCATATGACATGGATCGAAAAACAGAACCACGTCTTCGTTAGTTGATGGATGTAAATCTCTATGATCTAACTTACATCCTAAACGATTTGCCATGGTTAAATTTACAGGTGGGCCATCACATGTTAAACTACCCAACAAACACTGAACTTCTGGATTTTTAATGGGCCATTGCTGTAATTGATGGATTTGTGATGGGATTGGTTAGCCTTCAATGGCCCATTTCAGGTAAAGTGTTGGAATATTACCGATGGAAATATGAGAAGAAAACACCAATGGGCCAATAATGGTTCTTTGCCATGCAACCATCAGCAAAGGATGTGCAAATATATGAATGATGTGCCACTTGCGGTCCACTATAGGCAAAAGTCCACATTATTACCTGTACTTTTTATTTAAATTACCATGAATGGCAAAACCTTATGAGTTTACCGCGCTTGCGCTGTGTCGCCGTTCATCATTTTTACTGTCTTGAGGCCGGCGTCGCTGGCGCCATATTGTGGTCGTGTGTTGCCGTGTGTACGTGCACGCCGAGTTCGTTCGGTCCATAGTGCATCAAAATGTGGTCGAAATATAAGCCATACTATATCTGCATATTGTGAGGAAGCGACTTATAGATGTGGATTATGGATTAGTGCATTGTGTTATGGTAAATAGGTGAAAGATAAGGAAATCTGGGGGCTATGCATACCTGATACCTGCAGGTTAAATCGAAGTTATGAGATTGAGTCTCACACTGATCCCAACGTAATTTTATTCTTAATCAAACATCCAAAAGATTTGTCGGTTTTTAAAGTTAATAGTTACAAAATTGTAGTTAAAATAAAAAATTAATGTAGGTATTTGATAATTTCAATAATAATTTATGTTCTTTCTCTTTTCAGGTAAACATCTGGTGTTTTATTACAATTTTGAATTTTTGTTCTTGTCTTTAATTTTTATAGTGATTTACCTATTTTAAGTTTTTTTAGAATTTTGCATTTTTGTTCTTGTTTTCAATATATTAATTGTTTATTATTATTCACCTTTGATTTAAAAATCACCGTATAGGTAAGTCGGAAGCCCGAAAATATACCATTTGATGTGTACAAATGAAATGACCAGCAATGTTTGAAGTATAAAAGACCTTTAATGGTCCACTATAATTATAACACACAACCTCTATTGGTACTCCTATGGTGGACCATAAGTAAATTTGCACTGGCCATCCATGCTGGAAAAGTGACTGGTGGAACGCAGCCGGCCACCGGGACATTACGGACCCGGGCCAATGATGGTTTCCATCATCGTTCCAATGATGCAGTGATGGTTACCCAATACATTTTTACAAATGGCCCATTTATCAGTGTTTGTTGGGTAACTACTTCTATACCAATTTCATGACATTTTTCTAGGCACTGTAAAACCAATCCTTTTTTTTGGTCTCCATGTAGTATCCTACCCTGTGAGAGGTCTACAAGATCTTCTTTTAGTGTGGGCCTAAGGGTGTATGACGGAGACACAGGGTAGTTTGAAATATGTATATTAAGATTAATTACGGAACAGTACATTACGTTACTAAAATACAGAGAAAGTTTAAAAACATGTAATAATTAAATAATGAATAATTGTAAAAATCTATGAATTCGCACAACGCCACTCAAGGTATCCGAAATATGAACTCTTTTCATGTAACACAATCCAAACGTTTAAGAAAAAGATACACTGTTAAACAATTGAACTTAATTTAAGGTACAAAACAGTCAAAACAATATGTCAAAAATGGCACGAATACACAAACCATGGCAATAAAATGACAATATTCAGATCAAAAGTACAAAAATTGCAAAATATTTCCCAAATAGCACAAAATTAATTGATTACTCTGTACAACAAATTGGCATAAAATGTAAATCAATGTTACTCAAGTTTGTGGCATAAAATGATTCAATTAAAAGACAATACTCTTGCAAGCAACACCAAAATTATATGGCTCAAAATTCAGAATAATCGTACGGCATGAATAGAAGTTGTTAATAGGCATATTGACTAGATAAAACACTCATTACCTCAACTGACATAACTGCAAATAAGTTTACCAAATCCTTAGTATAAAAATGAAAACAAAAAGACTCAATTTCTGATATTAAAAATCTAAAATTCAAATAAAAATTGCACAATAAAGTCAATATATCTCCAAAGTTTCCAAAATGATTTCAAAATTTCAAAATAAAAGGCAATTCAAACACAGGGCATCAAAACAAAAATATCTTACTACTTGGTCAGTCTAACTTACTCAGGTGCTTAGAATTTTGGTGGTTTCGTTCAAGAGTTGCTAAGACATCTGGACTGGGGCCGTGGGCCGCGGGTCCCGTCCCGCGACCTGGTGGATCGGTTGGTCGTCGACTATTGTTTCTTGATCTGCTACTCGTCTTCTACTGCTTCCTGCGAATGAGCCCTTCCGGTATTTATAGGTCTCCGGGTGCCCCGCTACTCTTTCCCGCGGCTTGCCAAACCGTGCGAACTTTTGGGGAGACCGGTTCTCGCGAAATTAATTAAGGCAATTATCGTAAATCAGTCAAAATTAATTACTGCAATTAGCATAAATCGATCACTTTGAGACGTTTATTATATCAATTATCATAAATCCGTCCCGCGGCCATGTTTTGTGCTACTTTATGGCACCCCTCCCTTTGGCGGCACCGCCGGCTAATGCGGTACTCTAATTAAGACTTTGATTTACTGCGATGGGTTTTGAGATTTTGGTTGAGGCCCCGAGGGGACTCCGGCGAAAAACTAACGTTAAGTTTCTAGTTTGGGAACCGAATATTATATATTTCTGTTAAAAAAAATCCCGGGCACCACATCCAGTAATTCCGGCAATTAAAAAATAACCCACTGGAATTTTCCAGTTACCGTTTAACAGGAACACCAAAGCATCTTTCGCAAGGGTATCCTCTTGTGAACCTGTTCCCATGTCTACATGACCATAATATTTGCTTTGGCTTGGGACCCATTCTTCATGTTTACGAATAGACATTTCGTCGATGATCAATGCACAATAAAATTGCTTGTCCTTTTCTGATGAAACTTTTAATCGTAGCGCTTCAAATGACTCACTAGTGAATCCTGGGGGCCGTTCATAAATGGAGTGACTGTTTTGGGAGGGAAGAGCGAGAGTGACAAGACGTCACAACAAATTACCTCAACTTTTAACACATTCCTGAACGCCGCTAGGTGAATGCAGGGTATTTCTAACCTCAAATATTTTCCAAAACTTCTTGCTTTTCTGTGAAATAAATAAATGTGGGAGTAATAAATCCCGTGCCCAAAATGGATAATAAAGGGCCTCATAAAGGGAAAGTTTTGCTGGGTTATGTTGTGGCAGAAAATGGCACAAAAATATATAGGTTAAAAGTTAAGGCGCGTATTTACTTGCAACAAAATGCTACAAACGCAGAATGCAACAAACATCTTAAAAGTTCGTGCTGTTTCCAGCAGCACCCGGCAGCCGTAGTAATTGTGTTGATCCGCGAGGTCTTCGGACAAATGGATGCAGATGATAACGTGGAAGTGGCTGCCGGTGCTCTTTTGATTATAGATGCTTTAACTATCAATAAAAAAAGAGACAAAAGGAAAAACCCAAGAAAAAAGAAAAGTGTGGACAAAAAGTCTTTTTTTACCACATGAGAATATGGCACGCTCCGGGGTATAGATATCATCTACATAGTTGCAAAATTTTACGAGGATGGCTGCAGAAGATTGAGAGAAGAACAACTAATTCCCTTTATGCAAATCTGGTTAATTACCGACAAGCCTCGGAAAATGTTCTGGGCGTTTGGCGCGGCGTACTCACTAGCGAATTGTGCGAAGCGCGCGCGGCGCGTTCTGCGCGTTTGGAGCATTTGTGAGCATGTCACTGTCTTGTCACTCCTTTGTTCCCCATGCTCTCGACTGCGGCGACGATAGCGTCACACTAGGGTTCAATTAGGAGAGTTGTTGCAATCATCAACTTTCAATTGGTTTTGCATAAAAGTAGTGACTCTGAGGTAAAGCAAAAACCATGTGGGATGTTGAATCATAGGCTTGCAAGTAAATTTTTGAGAGAGTAATCAAACCAGTATGAAAATTTGACACTAGAACGACATTGCCATTTTAAATTCAAAATAATTCAAGAAGATTATAAAATATGCACAAAAACTTGCAAACATCCGTTGCAACTCACCAAAATAGTGCCTTTTGCAAAACTAATATGTGGTTCAAGGTTCAGTGCGCATTTGAGCAAAAGCAAAAGTAACTCTGAGAATTATTATTTAAAATGATTCTAGTACTTATCACAAAATGTTCCACAAAGTTATTATTATAAGAGATGGTAATGCAGAGGTCTTATAGACTAAATGAAGACTAAACTCAATAAAGTAACAACTGTGAGATGATATACCTAACACATAATTATAAGGTAGATACCTTAATAGTCACTCTAACTAACTATATACCTTTATATACTTAGTAAGATAATATTATGTTTTAGATTACAAAATTAAGTCAAATTTCCTGGTGCACAGCCACCAATAACTATTTTGGATGATATATAAAAAGCAGAACATCCCTTTGCAGCAATTTACGGAAGCCCTTATTATTGGATGAATTGGCCAGATGTAAATTAAAAGCAGAGCGGAGGCTACATAGAAGATTTTGCCTTTGCCATTGTTCGGATATATTTTCTAAATTAAAAACAAGCTGAAAGAATGATTGCATTTTCTATGTATTCTCTTGAAATAATAACTTATCGAAGATACTTACCAAATTATGAAATAAAATTGTGATTACCTACCTAAATTGGGAATCAGGAATGTTTGGCACTTATAGTCGCGCACTCGACGCGCGTTTCGCTAACCACGTTAGCATCATCAGGAGATGAATAAGTCTAATGATTAGATTTAATCATCTCCTGATAATGTTAACATGGTTATAGCGACACTCGCCTGCAAAAACAAAGTTTTCGTGTGTGGAATTAAGCAAAAGAAGTATTACTCACACCTACCTAGTTTATTTTACTATTTAGTTTATTATTTATTTAGTTACATAAATGTAATTTGCGAATAAGATATATATCTTCCATCCTTTGGGGAAGAAATGTTTGGATTGTTTCTGTAGCAACGTAAATCAAGAGCACATTTTAGGTTATAAAGATAGTCAAAGTCATCAGCTGGCATCACGATATATCAAAAAATGAACATGGGTGGAGGTGTGGGAAGGGAATGGTGGGTATTCAAGTTTTAGATATTAAAATTAATACCCGCGCCTTCACCAAAAGTCTAAAGATATCGAATAAAACATTTCAAATTAAACAACCACTTATTATTTTAAACCATGATTTATTTGCCTGTGCAGGTAACAAATAAAATAAATGCTGAAATAAACCTCTTAGGTGAAAGTTTTATTTCATAATTTGGTAAGTAACTTTGGTAAATTCTTTCAGGAGGATACATAAAAATTGCATTTAGCAGCAGCGCATTATTTCAATAGGTAATTAATTTATAAGAGCTCTTTAATTTAGAAAATATATCCGAACAATGCAAAGTCAAAGTCTTCTATGTATGTACCTCCACTCTGGTTTTAATCTCTCCAATTCCAATAATTTTTTCACCGTTAACTCGTCTGCGTAAATTGCTGTAACGGAATGTTTTGCTTTTTATATATCATCCAAAATAGTTCCTGATGGCTGTGCACCAGGAATATGAATTATTTTTTTAGTCTAAAAATAATATTATCTATAAGTATATATAAGTATGTAGTTACTTTATAGTGATTAGTCTTTATTTATTCTATAGGGCCTCTTTATTGTCATTTCCTATAATAGACTAATTTTGTGGAACATTTTGTGATACTGGAATCATTTTAAACAATCATTCTCAGAGTTACTTTTTTCCTAAATACGCACTGCACCACATGCTAGTTTTGCAATAGGCACTCTTTGGTGAGCTGCAACGGATACAAGTATAATGCACAGATTTTCTTGAATTATTTTGTAATTAAAATGACAATGTCGTTCTATTGTCAAATTTTCATACTCTCATACCACCTGCTTAATGTTCGCGTATGTGGTAAACATGTTTTAAATTCCCTGCGAACGTAGTTGTAGGCAGCTGGAGAATAATAGTGGAGAGTTAGCGCAAACACTTTCAACTCCTCTGAATATTGCTTTGGCAAAGGTTGTTTTTTTGTCTTCTTATATTGTCTAAGATAAAGCTCTTGGAGACCACCTAGCTTTGCAATGATGTCTACATATTCTTCCTGCATATAATTTTTTTTACGAAGTTCTGCTACTATAGCCTTCATGCTAGCAATGCGCTTCTCACGCCGATGAAGTCTTTTTCGCACCGAGGCTAACCTTTTTTTCCTGTCTCTACTTACAAGTATAGTTTTATTAAGAGTAACCATTAATTTTCTTTTCCTTGGTGTAACGGTAGGATCAATCAGAGAAGTAGACTTACAATTTGATTCTGAATAACTTGCAGAAGTTTCATATACACTGATGTCCATAGAGTCTTTGGTAGACGATGTACTGGGCAATGAAACTAAATCAATGTTATGGGTTATTGTCGGTGTCGATGTTGATGTTTCTCCTGCTGGTAATGGTACCTGCAGTTGGACCTATAATCATAAAGCAAAATTTATGAGTATAAAAACAAACTTTTGGTATAGTGTGCAGTCGCAGGATATATAGTAACTATTATTGGCAAACTAATGTCTTGTAAATAACCGACTTTCAAATGTATATTTGTGTTTTTTCACATAATGGAAAAGTCCTGGGGATTCATCAGCCAAAAATATAACTCTTATGTTTTCCTTTATTTAGATTACCTACTTACGTATCTTTCGGTTTTTTGTAACCGTCATCAGATCCAAAAATTTCAAAATATGTCTGATTATAGATATAATTTTATTTTAAATATTTAAAATAACAGTTATAAAAAATAATAAATTAAAATAGGTAATAATTAATAAGATAAATTTTATTCCACCATGACGCCTTCCTCAAGTCATAATAACTCAAGTTATAATAATTGTTTTGTCCTATAACTATAAACATAATTTTTGAATTTTTATAGCTGGATGAGGGTCAAGGTACTCTCCACTAACCTTGGATGAGGGTTACAAAAAATTAAAACGTCCTACCTAAAAGAAAACATAATTATAAGTTGTATTTTTGGCTGAATCCCCAGGAATTTTCCACTAAGAAATAACAAATAAAATATTTACACACTACGTTTGTTATTATAATGAATTATTTTAACTATTGATAACTTACCTGTGCCTGATTTAGTGTTGGAGTAGCATTATCTTTCAAACGGACATAGCGTAATGAACTTCGATCAAAAAATTCTTCAGAGAAATGTTTGGAACATAAAACGCTATATTTTGAGGGTTTCCATGTACCTCTGTTTACGAACCGAATCCAAGTATCAAGGCGACGATCTTTCGGAAACCTGAGAAAGAAAATAGGTTTGTTTTGATTTCAATTTTTAATGCTGATAAAAATAGATAAAAAATACAATAGGAAGGTAGGTACACTAGCATGGGTATAATAATAAATAGGTATTATTATGTGAATCTTACAATTGAAATTTGTAGATTCTTTTTACTTTTTCTACGAGAAAACGACTGCTGAATTAAACTAATCCATAGCAATAATTATTACCTACCTACTTTTTATTATTATGTTTTAAATATATGTTGTAAAGTAAACCAGGTGAGGTAGGTGGTTATTATGATAAAAATATGAGATTTTTAACAAAATAAATTTTGGGTTATATCTAAACCTATATAAACAAGGTCTAAACTAAAAAATCTTACAAGTTATTGAGGATTTAATAATGCTTTTCATAAGGTACCAAAGTGGATATTATAATTTATATTAATGCGGCCCTGTCTATTGTTTATGTTACCTGTGAAATGTTATTCCTGTAGATTTCTTATTGTCCACATTATTCCTACTCGTGCAACTCCGGACAGCGCACGACACCATTGTTTTAATCTCCGATCAAATATGACTGATCGGAGGTTTTAATTACTTTTTTTAAACTCTTAGTTCAAAATAGAAAATATATCTCACAAAAACTGCACATTTAACACTGAACAACCAACTGACGCTAAAGTAGTAACCACAAAATATAGGTAGTAACTACGCGACTTAGGTGCTCCCGTTTGTGGTCACGTGACAGCTTCTCCCCCCCCCCCATACTAACTCAATGGGCTAACCATATTTTGTGGGCTAATAACCTACTAAAGAGCTATTTTTTGATTGAAATAAGGATGTTTGGTTTTTGATTTGTATTTTGTAATTTGTAATCCTATATATTTTGTGTTTGTAATAATAATTGTAAAAAGAGGCGAAAACGGAGTAATTAGCATTATTATTACCACTCTAGGTCAACACAACAATACAAAAAAGTTATTAATTATTGTTAAAATGTGATACCAGTTTTGAAGTTGGAAATGTAGTAGTTAATAAAATTGTTTATTATTCTTAAATACTTCAATAATAATAAGTTCTACAGTTACCAAATTAATAATAATGTCCCTTACGATCCAGCAGATAATTACAGATGCAAAACGTTTGGCTAACCGTTTAAAAGAGCGAGATCTAATTGCGGACTCGTTACTCAACGAAACCCATGTTGTCAATAAGAAAATAGATGCCATGAAGCAGGTAAGGATACGAAATTTTCCATTTTGCCAGTAGAACCCTCAGTATACCAAACATGGAAATTTGAAGAATTAACAACGTGCAATTTCAAAAAATTAAATCTTTCACTCGCTTCAATTTTCTAATTTTAATATTGTCACTTTAGTCGCCTAGTAACGCTTTGTTGTCGACCATCTAACTGCTCTCCGAACATCAATTTGAACCGCTCTTAAGACATCGGTGTAAAGTTGGCAGCAGTTTTACTGGTAGCCAAAAATATTAATTTTTTTTACAGGCAATTAGACCAGGAGATAGTGACAGACTTTTGGACGTGATTTTACTCATAGTACGGGAGCCAGCGACAGATCTTGGTGACAATTTGATGCAAAGTTGAAAACCCTTTTATTTCTTAATTTGTTACCCGGAAATGAGAATTTTACTTTTCTGGCTAGCTTTTAACGGTGCAACGTTCCGCTACAGGGCTTAAAAAAGTGCAGAAAATAATCAAAAATGACTAAATCGAGCAAAGCTAAACCTTCTTTAATTTGTTCATGTAGACCGTAAACAGTCATCAAAAACCTTTCTGGCATCATTCCGATGGTGCAAAAGCTTTCTGTTTAACCAACGAACACTGCAGAATGGAATCTAAAATGTCCGAGTCGAGCAAAGGTAAACCTTGTTTTATGTTTATTTACACCATAAATAATTTAAAAAAACTTTTCTGGCATAATTCTAATCAGGAAAAAGTTGTCTGGCAAGCGATTAAAAGTAGGGTGCGCAATGCCTGTCGGCCGCGCGTGCGCCTGTGGACCTAGACTGTATTAAAAAAATGGCAGTGCCTCCGCTGCCGGCAACGGTGCCCGCAAAATAAACTAATGGCTGCCGGCGCCGGTTGCCCCCTCAATATTCTTCTCGGATGCTGGCAATGGCGCCCCAAAATTGACTAGAGACTGCAGATTTTGAGTGCCCAAAATCTGGCCACATTGAACAAGCGGGAAACTAAGAAGCTGTTGCATCGAATTGAGTTAGAAGACTGAAATGTCGCGTCTATTTAAAAAACGAGATATTAGATATTATTGTGGAACCCTATATTTTACGAGATTAAAGAGGTTTATGTGCTTTAAAACCTGCAACTTCCACGCCCTTCCTACTAAATTTATACATAATACCATAGCCGAACGATACGTTCGGCTATGATAATACCGTGTTACAAAAAAGTAGGTTAATCTATTGACCACAGATTCTTTGGGATAAAGTGACTTTTCTCTTGTTATTTTTCATTTAGACGCTTCTACATCAAATACAGGGTTCTAAAAGTTGATTTTTAAAAAAACAATTTTATACAGGTTGTCCCGTAATGATGTGCAAATATTTCGAGAAAGTGTTCTACAGGTACTAGTTTTAACTTTTCAATTTAAGCCTCCCCTGCAAAGTTATTCCAGAAGAACTGGGTTTGATTTTTTTTTTCTGAAAAACAGTTGAATATAGAAACTTGAATTTTGGGATACGTTACCACAGCTAGTTGAAAAACACTTTACGGTAGAATTACTTTTTGCATCGTGTGCATCTTAAGGGTAAACACTGGAAACACCTAGGTAATACTTGTCTTTTTTTACAGAACTTTTATTACCGCTTTTATTTGACTTCACCTGTTAGTAGATATATTATGTATGTTAGTTAGTATGTGCGGGTCAAATATTGACAAATCTTTAAACTACTTCCACCCAACCTCGTATACTCAATAGTGATATTTGTTCAAAATGGCGGCCGCCATAAATATGGGGAATACCTTTTTCTTCACAACCTCCTTGACTTAGATATCAAGTGACCTTTCACTATATTTGATAAGATGAATGACGTCATACTAAATCCAATATGGCGGATGCCCCAAGATGGCGGACGCTCCAAGATGGCGGACTAAATTTCTTTAGCACCTTCATGACGAATAAAATAAGTTTAGGTTTTCGTTAAGTGCCAAATTGACACAAGATTTTTTAAATGAAAAAGCTTGTCGCGCAAATTGTAAACAAAATACTTCGGCAAGTAGGTAGGTACTTGCTTATCAACCAGTCACTGTCCAATAAAATTCGTTATCTACTTTTATTATGAATATTTCGCACGACAAGCTTTTCAATTTCAAAAAGCTTGCCTCAATTTGGCAATAAATTAGCTTAACAAAAACTTATTTTATTCATTTTAGTATAAAAGCTTGTTTTTATTTTTTTTGCAAAATAGATTATTTAAATTATAGAAAGTTTTTTTTCTCTTGATATTTTTCATTGACTTGATAGTTTGACCGGAAAAAATAGAATTTCTTTTTTGTTTCCTATTTTGATAAGTTATTAAAAAGTAAACATACTAAGCGGGCTTAATTTTTGCCACTTTCTTATTTTACTATTTACAAGCATGGTAGTGAATAGTTTTTCCTACATTCGGAAGCATTTAAATATTAAAAAAATATTTTAAGGAAATAAAGCTTCCTCCTTTCTCAAAGATCATGTCACGTCAAAGTAAAATGAAAGATTTATCTGTAATTTATTTATCTGTCATTTATTTATCTGTCAATTAACTTTCATAAAGGAGGAAGATTTATTCTCCAAACCTTTATTTAAATTTATTGTTTATAAGTTTTGTACTTCAGTTATTAGCACTTAACAAATAAAAAATTTAAATATCAATAAAACAATTACATTTATTTATTGTCTACAAATAAAAACAGTTATTCTTAAACACATAATATAGTTAAAAATATCTCAATGAGGACAGTCATAAATGTATCAATCGTTTGCGTTAAAATTGTTTGGAACATAAGTATTTTTTTAATACAGCGAAGATTTGCGTCTAGTTCCATAGGCGCGCGCGGCCGACACGCATCGCGCACACTACTTTTAATCGCTTGCCAGACAACTTTTTCCCCATTAGAATTATGCCAGAAAAGTTATTTATGGTGTAAATAAACACAGAAAACAAGGTTTACCTTTGCTCGACTCAGACATTTTAAATTCCATTCTGCAATGTTCGCTGGTTAAACAGAAAGCTTTTGCACCATCGGAATGATGCCAGAAAGGTTTTTGATGACTATTTACGGTCTACATAAACAAATTAAACAAGGTTTAGCTTTGCTCGATTTAGACATAATTTTTGATTCTTTTCTGCAGTTTTTAAAACCCTAGCGGAACGTTGCACCGCTAAAAGCTAGCCAGAAAAGTGAAATTCGCATTTCCGGGGTACAAATTAAGAAATAAATTGGCTTTCAACTTTGCGCGAATTGTCACAAAAAATATGTCGCTGGCTCCCGTACTATCAGTAGGTATGCCTTTCAAAGGGCATTATGTTGCTTATATTCTCACAATAATAAGGTATGAATCAGAGAGTCAACCCGGGTTCTTCATATTATGGAAAAGTGAGTTCATTTATTCGAAAAATATGCATTTTGATATGATTTTAGTCAGGCTGCCATGTGTTTTTAATGAAGTTCAAACTAGAAAATTCCTCGGAAAACCATAGGCATACCATTAACGTGGACCCAAAGGGCTACTATTTCCACGTGAACTTGTATTTTAATTTTTAATACTTAATTTTTCCAGGTTTCTGAACAGGCTGCCAATGATAAGTATGTAAGTTCTTGTCATAAAACTGCTGAATAAAAGATGGCATACTGTTTTGTGCATGTCCATATTGAGTAAAATCACGTCCAAAAATCCGTCACTATCTCCCGGTCTAAATTTCCGAAATCGAATGTTGAAAGGATTATAGAAGAAAAATTACCAGGAAAATAATTTTGGCTGCTGGAAAAACGGCTACTACAGGCTGTTCACAATTAGAAGAAGCCTGCTGAGTCAATACAAAACCAAGGTTTAAAAAATATATTTACATATACAGGGTGTTTCTATATAGGCATCGACCGATACCGGTATTGGCCATATCGGTCTTCTTAGACGATATCGATATCGTTAGCCGATATCGATATCGGGTGATATGTAAAGGGCGTCATCGGCCTCTAATAAAAATATCAATTATGAAGTACAGTGGTGTCCAGATATAATGAACCCACTATTAGAGAAACTTCCGGCTATAGTGAAGTCTACTTTAGGTACCGTAAATTTTTCCCATAAGACTAATACATTTTTTATCCAGTTATAATGATCCCGCTTATAACGAACTTCAGGATAAAGTGAACCAAATTTTAATCACTTACAGTATACAATTTCCGTTTATAGTAAATTTTCTGGGGGTTCTCCGGGCAATTCTTGTGGTTCCCTGGTAGTTCCCCGATTTTAACTTCGGATGTGAAGTACCTACATTAATTTTATCAGTAGCGTTGAAGATTCTACTGTGAACAGAGTGAATCTTATTAGTTTAGTTTATAGTCTCGTATCGTTGGCTGACTTATTAATAAGACTTCTCATGGCTATAGTTTCATGTCCTGGAAAGTAGATGGCGCCTATGGTCAACAATGTATTTTGCATTGTATTTTGTCTCCGGGAAGCGCATGGTGAGCCAGAAAACTGTCAAACATGACAGCCGTGAGCAGTCTTTATTAATACGTCAGTCAACGCTCGTATTGTAGGGATGGGCAAATTTCACTTTGAAATTTTCGTGAAACTTTCGAAATTTATGAAATTTAAAGAAATTTTCGCGAAATATTTGAAACTTTCAATGTGATGTTGAAATTTATGAAATTTAAAGAAAGTTTCACGTGAAAATTTCGCAATAATTTCCTATAAACAGTCCCCACCCAAGCCCAAAAATTATGTATGTGCATGAAAGTGGTATAGGTATAGGGTGTCCCAGATAGAGATGGGTAAATTTCAATTTTCCCGGGAAGGTGAAATTTCACTTTGAAATTTTCATGAAATATATGAAATTTTCGCGAAACTTTCGAAATTTATGAAATTTAAAGAAATTTTCGCGAAACTTGCAATGCGAAGTTGATATTCATGAAATTATTGTGAAATTTGCAGTGACAATTTCTTTAAATTTCTTATCAACGGTCCCCACTCCACCCAAGCCGAAAAATTATGTATGTGTATGAATAGGTACAGCCTGCACCAATTGGTACAGGGTATCCCAGATAAGACGTTACGCTCGATTATCTCGGCAATTTTTGGGCTAAATTGATGGCTCAAAAACTAAGCTGGTGTAGTTTTTTCCAAGAAATCGAATACCGCAAAGAAAAAACAATCGAGCAACAAATACAAAAGTTATGGCATATAATATGCCATGCCTAGTATGATTATTCGATTAAACAAAATTTCAGATCACAGAACGTCCATCGGATACAAGTCGTGCTACCGTGACCGCGCAATGCATATTTATAATGTTTTGGTTTTGGTTGGGCATTGCGTAAAGCAACAGCCGGCACGGGCGCGTCCATATACACAGTGTCTCACTTAAGGGTGAAACAACCTTATAACTTCTTTATTTTTTAACCGACCAGAACGAAATTTTTACCAAAGGTAGATGGCATTGTTGCCTACTTACTTCGAAAAAATTAGTGGCCTATTCCAAAGTCAAAGCCACCTGCGATGCCACAATCGATGCTAAAAGTCCGAAAGTAATATTAGGCTTTTTTTTTTCAAAAAAATGTACACTCTGTATGTTTTCGCGAAACTTCCAGATTTTAACGAAATTTATGAGAAAGTTTCGCATTTTTAAGGATATTTCTGAGAAAGTTTCGCGTTTAGTTGGAAAATTTATGAAGTGAAACTTTCGCTTGAAACTTTCAAAAATTGCACTGAAATTTCACTTTATGGGATAAGTGAAATATTTAACTTTTGAAAGTTTCAAATGGGAAAATTTCAAATGAAATTTTCAAGCGGCACAACCCTACGTATTGGTCATTCACAATGGAAAAACAAAAACGTAAAGCATTAATACTAAAAGACAAGTATGATATTATTGAAAAAATACAAAATGGTGCTGAACAGAGTGACATTCGTCATGAACTGAGTTTGCCTAAAGCTACCGTGTCCGTAACTTGGAAGAAAAGAAAAGATATTTTATCATTGTATGGTAACGTTAATGTTAATTAAAAAAAAAAAACAGCTCATGACGAGCTAGATAAGGGACTTTTACAGCGGTTTACTCAAAAAAAAAAGGAGATAATATAGTGTTCCCTTGCTAAAAAAGACTTTACATGTTCATGTAATTTTTTATAACTGCATATGAAATTAAACTTATTTAATCTAAATGTAACCATATAAAATAGATACATATGTTACTCGTAATAAGCATGGGAGATTTTATTTTTCCTTTTATAGCGAACCCTGGATATAGTGAACTAGTTTGTAGGCATTTTCAGTTCACTATATCGAGATGCAACCGTATTTCAATTGCTAAGGCATTTAAAAAAAAATTAAAACAAATACTAAATAGAAAAACAAATAAAGGTCTATTTTTAGTTCAAATTTAATACAAAAATACATTTAAAATGTAAAAACAAAAGATAAGTTAAAAATTAATATTTAAAGTTAAGTTTTGGCAAATTTGTGAAAAATTAGACCAATACTAAGAATACTACTCGCTGTTTCTAAGCTTTCGATCCTCTCTGGTATTCCCCAGTCGAACGAATGCAACATCGCGCAGCAATGCGGACTGCCGAGCTTTGACAAATTCGGGGATTTACCGCATGGAATTGTATTCGATTAAGCCGGTTTAGAGAACACCGAGTTTGTTGTGTGTTCTTTTTACTTTTAGCAATGTATGGTTAAGCCATGTTAAATGGTAATGGTAGGTATATCTATTTTTTTTTAATAGCACAATATTATCTAATTTTTATAGCAAAATATTCATAATAAAAATTTATAGCCGATATATCGGTATCGGCCGATATCCAGTCATGCATATATCAGTATCGGCGACAACAAATCATATTGGTCGATCCCTGTTTTTAAATTATGGTGCTAACTGCCAACGTAATATGACAGGTTAAAATGTTAATTTTAAACAAAAAGTTTCCTATAAACATGGATCCAAAAATCCATAATAAAGATTTTTTAATAGCAGATAGCAATTTTAAAGGCATCTGGCAAGTCAAGTGTGCCATGGAATCCCCTCAAAACAGTTGAATGCTAAACAGGGCCCGAGACAGTACCACTCAAAGTTTTAGTGTTCAAAAATCCAATACACAATATACATGGTGTCTTTCTCTGTGCCATCTCAAAGTACTGAACTTTTGGGGTAAAAAATCGAGTATATCAAAGCCTCCTCAGATACTATAAATGAACTAATTCAAAAAAATACAGAAGCCTGCCAGTCAGTAAATCCAAATGAGTTAAGGTGGCTAATGGGCCACAACAGGAAATGCACAGAAAATGTATCATCCATGACAGTGACTTTGTTGACGATTGTCCAATAATTTAAATTGTTTTTTTATTTGTTGGTTGGCATTTTGTAAAAATATAAATTACTTTTGTGTTTATTAATATTTTTTCAATAATTCCAGACCACTCTTGACTCGTATAAAGTTTCATAAACATTCAGCATTTTGGGATGGCCCAGAGAAAAATACCCTGTACATTTTTGTCCGTGGCGTCACCTCGGGGGAGCCATGTTTTATTTTGTTTTTGTTTTGTTGGTTTATTAAAAATATGAAAATAAAAGAGTAATTGTTTCCTTTTTACAATTTTTGTTTTAGGTAAAATAAAATTGTGATAAAAATATTGAAATGCTGTTCCTTGTCTTGAGAAAGAAAAGTGAAGGTGCCCCCGTTTCTGAAGTCACGCTGAATCTTTGCACTCCAACAGTTTGAGTGGCCCCGTTGACCATTCAACTGTTTTGAGGGGATTCCATGGCACACAGCCAGATGCCTTTAAAATTTCTATTTTGCTCAACTTTGGCACCTTGTACAATTGAATTCCCTGTATATTTTTTGTTAATATTCTGAATACGGGTATTTTTAGGTGTCCTGATTAATGCTGCGATGTCGTATTTTAAATAACAATCTCTACATGGTTTTAGTGAAAATCGGGGTATTTAAAAAATCGTGGTCATGCACAAAATATTCTTTATGGTGTGAAATGAATATTCACTCCAACAAGGTGGGTTCATAACAGTTTTGGACATTGGTGCATTACCCCTACAAATGGGTTGACAAATTGCCGCCGAATTGCTTAAAACAGTTGGAATGAAAATCTCCGCAACACAACCCACATTGTTGGACCGAATAATTTATTTAAAATCACAAATAACTTCTTCACACAAAAATTACGAAAATAAACAAGAGTCAATAACCCTTTTTTACAGAGAAAAACACTAAAGAAACATTCCATCAGTTACCGTGTTTGAATTTTATGCGCATATTAAAATAGGTACTTTAATATGGGGAACAATGTACGTAACGTAATTGGGTTGTTATGGCCATAAGTGGGTGTCTTCAGCAGTAACGTGATTGTTTTGACTTGAGTTATCATGCACAAACAATATTAGACATTTTCTCTTGTGCAAACTGATTTTTTAAATATATGTTAGATAAGAAATAAGAAGTTTGTTCACAGGCAAAAATTATAAAACATGTGTTTTTGTATCAAAACAAAGTTACTTTTTCTAATGAACCTAGATTGCCAAGGCTTTAGCTTAGTTGACACAAGCGGTTAGAAAGACTAAATTAATTTCACATACTGCATCTTAAAAACTAGTGACAAAATATGTTCATTAGACAGTTATTTTGTTTTGAGAAAGGATTGAAGGGAACACATTCCTTTTATCCTTTTGGCTGCTGATTTTTGATAACACGCTAAAGTGAGTAATGAAAAATGAAGTTTTCTGTGAGAAAGTTAGAGCTACAAAACCTTTTTATTCAGAATATTAATTCTATGCGAATATGGGGGAGTAAACTTTGGAAGAAAAATTCACATCAATAGTCATATGCCTGGACACTGGACAGGCACTCCCAAGCAGAGCCGGGCAAATCTATTTAAAAAAGATCGTTTTAAAGATCTAAAGATCTTTTCCTCATTTGTTTTCGTTCATTTTTGAAACGTTTCTGTGATTTTTTTTTATATAAAATAGTGTTTTATTTTTGAAGAATAAAAAATGGTGCTCTAGGTTGCTGTAGGAATAAGAGTTTTTCTTTTTATATCTTATATCTACATATTTGTAAAATATGTTCTCATTTTGCCCCAAATTGTTGAAGTAGTTCGTTTTTGAAACTTTTCTGTGATTTTTATACAAAATAATGTAGGTAGAAAGGTAGGTATATATTTTTTAGAATAATGAATAGTTTTGTACGAACAAGGATTTTTCTTTTTATACATATAATCTACATATTATTTCTAAAATATGTGTATTACGAATTCAGTTACTTATGTTACTAACGAGCGTTCATTTAAAGCAGTTTACCTCAGGAGATCTCTAGGTCTCAGCTAAAATGCAAATTGTCAGAATTCGCGAAAAATGACTAATAATATAAACAAACTGACGTACATTTTACCTACACCTACAAGAACCTATTTTGAGGTCAAACTTAAATGAATGCTTTATGTTAATATGTATTTTATTTTCAATTATCTATTTCTCAAAATTCCGAATTTTATAACTTAAGTTATAAAATTATAAATTGCATAAATAATCGGTGAACACGAGAAAAGTCTAATTCTCCATCATATGTATATCAACTGATTGATTACGTAACCAGTTCGGTTAGAGTAGTAACTTTACCTAACTAGTTACGTAAAATTTTACTTTACACAACTAGTTACGCAAAACTGGATGTATTATCACTTGCTCAGGTTTTGAAAGATGTCACTCTATACTATGAAAAAAAATTAGGAAAAGTATTTATAGACATCTATATCTCTTAACTATATAATATCATGCATTTTGTTTAAAGATCGTTTAGAAGATCTTAGATCGGTTAGAAGATCTTGGATTGTTTAGAAGATTTTAGATCGTTTAGAAGATATTAGATTGTTTAAAAGATCTTAGATCGTTTAGAAGATCTTAGATCGTTCAAAAGATCTTAGATCGATTGATCTTTTTTAAATAGATCATTTTTAGACGATCTTTGATCTAAGATCGTTTTTGCATGAAAAGATATATTTTTAAACGATCTTAGACCTTTTTTTGAAAAACGATCTGATCTATGATCTAGATCTTTTTTGGCGCAATCTTTCCCAGCTCTGCTCTCAAGCTAGGGTTGGCACAATTTAGAATCACTTTCAAAAGACTATAAACCCCTTAATACATACCTGCATGCAAAAAGCATAATGTGGGTCCCATACATGTAAGTAAAATGTCGCCCTGTCCTGTATCGGAAAGTAGTATGTTAAGGAGAACCCCGTATACAATATGTTTTGTGTTGTAGTTCCAGGATGAGGTAGAACAGCTAAACGAAGTCGCCAACCAAAAGCCACATTCCCAACTTATAGCCAACATACAGAAGGAAAGCCGCCACCTGCGTGAAATCCAACAGGAAAACCGAGAGTTGCGCGCTGCTTTGGAAGATTACCAGAACGCCGGCGAGCTGATCATGACCAAGTATAGGGAACACACCAACGAGCAGATTTACAAGTCACGGATAGACTTCAAGGCGCTGCAGGTGCAGCAGTACCACGACCTCATCAGGCGGCAGGCCGAGAAGATACAGGAGATGGCCGCCGTGATGCAGCGGGCAGCCAACATAGACGAACACAAGGACACGAGGCTGGTGGAGATTGTGTCGAAGTTGCAGGCGGAGAATCGTGTAAGAAAAAATCCACCATTCTTGTGTGTGTTTGTCCCGAATAGCAATTGGCTTGGCAAAAAGGACGGTTTTTTGATTTTGGCAAGAACAGTGGGGTCCACCTTGCAAGAAGCCAAACTGTTTAAGTTCAATTTGTTAATCTGCAATATTTAGATGATGTACAGGGTGATTTAATCAAACATGTGTACCCTGTTCTTTCATAAATGGCTCTAGATAAATTGTGTTTTATTCCTAGCCACATTAACTTCTAAAAAAGTGTGAAAAATTGTTCCTCCGGAAACATACCATTTTTATTATGCCTTTTGAAAGCCCGCTTTATGTAAAGCATTTTTTCCAAATATCATTTTTATTTATACTCAGTCGTTAAGAAGTTATGGGGAAAAATTGTATTACATATTACAATTCTTGAAACTCTAATTTCAGAACATATGTTAGTGCATGATTGAAATACCTATTTTAGGTTATACCGCTGTATCGCTTATCTGCAAAATTCGACATTTTGGAAAACGGGCAAAAAATAGTTTTTTTACTGAAAATATTGGAAGAGGTTATTAAGAAAAAGTACTTGAGTTGTAATTTTATATAAGTTTGTCATTTTTCTAAAAGAAATTCTCAATTTTTTCTTTCTAAAGTTAAGTTGAAGTGTTTTACAAAAGCTTAAGAGGGGGTTGCCGACAGCTAATGTGACGTTAGATTTCGTATTTTTTTAAGTGGTATAGCATAAAATCTAATAACATTTTACTTGGCAAAAATTTAGTACAAACATATCTGTCTTCATATTAATCATAAGATATTACAATCAGTGTTTTGTTTTATAGGTTATGAAAACTTTGGGAAAAATAATAATTCCAGTGCATATGCTTTTAAGAAATAGAGATGGGAAAGTTCCCACTTTACAAAAATTTGTGGAAAGTTTCCGACAAAAATTTCCGAAAGTTTCCAGTTTTCTTTTTTTTAATGTTTAGTTTAATTAGTCACACTTGGAGCTTTCCAAAGATACCAAATATGTCATATTTTGAGTGAAATTTGTTAAAGATATTGCAGAAAAGGTATAATATCACAAAATGTAAAAGGTTTGCTTTGTAATTGGCATTTCATGATGAAAATTCAAAATTCCACTTTCAGATTTTAAACTATTAGTATTATTATTTAATTACTACCTACAGTAAAAAACGTAGGAAGTGAGTTTTTTTTTTGTTAAAAAATACTCATTATTTTTTTGCAGATTTAGCTGGGACAAAAAAAAACATTACTTCCGCTAAACCGAAAGTGATATGTAACCCTGTTGTGCAGTTTTTTTATTCACGTTACTAGTGAAAAAATTGAAACAAAATTGCCATCTTAATTTTAAAAAAATGGTAATTTGGTGATAACTTTTTTGTTTGAAATTAAACTGTTTTTTTTTCTTGGCGGAATTCAATTTCTTTGGAAAAAAACAACACAAGTTTAGTGTTTGAACCACCAATGTATCTTGAAAATTACCGAGATAATCGCTAGTGACATCTTAATTGCGTCACCCTGTACAAAAGTAAACATATAAAATAGAAAACTGAAAAACATAGATAAATAAAAAAATATATTAAATATCATAAGTAAAAAAGTATATAGAATATAATAAAAAATATTTTAACTGTGGTTAATAGCACACAGTTCTTGATTCTTCTTTGTATTTTTTAGGTTATGTCATGAATCTTGGCCAGGCATTTATGGCGGCAAATTTAAAATTTCCACATAAATTCCCGGAAAACTTTCCGGGAATGTTTCTGAAACATTCAGGGAAAGTTTCCTAAACCTTCAAAGTTTCTTCCCGGAAAGTTTCCAAAAATGGACACTTTCTCGACTTGGAAAGTTTCCATTGCCCATCTCTAGATTAAAATGAAGACATAAATGTTTGTACTAAATTTTTGCCAGGTAAAATGTTATTAGATTTTACGCTATACAACTTAAAAAAATACGAAATCTAACGTCACTTTCGCTGTCGACAACCCCCTCTTAACGTAGTACGTAGAATCAACCAAAAGGTAACTTTTGAGAAAACTTCTCTAAAAAAATTGGCTATCAAATTTTTGAATATGTCACATCGCCCGATGTAGTGAATTGTTTTCACCAGTTTCACTTTTTAGAAATATGTAGTTAGGAAGAAAATACATTTTTCAGAACATAAAATCTATAACGGTTTACGAAAAAACAAGGTGCACATGACAAATGAATCACCCTGTATAATTATTTATTATTATTAGTTATTTATTTTAGTCACAACGGGCTTTCTTTATTTGTATCAACTAAAGCAGATTTGTCAGATTAGTGTAAAAACTAAAAACTACCCTAAAACTATATTTTGGTGATAGGTAAAGCCCCTACATCAGAAAAGTCGGGAAACGCAATATTTCATTCAATTTTGATTAAAAGTATAAAATCTGCTGTGACAGAAGTTGCAAATGGGATGGAAATTGTTAATTTATCACAACTATAGCCTTCGAATTTTTTTTTTAATAACAATGAGGACTGATTTTTACGAAAGCGTATAAGGGCCACCTTGTAAATATTTTTTCCCGAACTAAATTCTGACTTATAAGTCGGAATTCCGACTTACATCTTGGAATTCCGACTTACATCTCGGAATTCCATCTTACAAGTCTGAATGATAGAAGTATTTCTTTACCACAATGAAGGGTCCCAGAAGTATTATTTTTTGCGAAAAACTTAATACATATGTACTAAAAATGGAACGTAACACAAAGTAGGTATAACTGATGAATATTACACGGAAAACTAAAGGAAAATGTCACCTTACAGGGAGACAAAAATGTTCACGTGACTTATTAGAGAGTTAAAGCAAAGCCCAATACGTAGACGTAGGCATAGAAAATGACAGCTACGCATGCGTGTTAAAGAGTTTTCGAATGTACGGTTCTTGTGGGGACTTACGTTGACGTAAACTTGTGTACCCAGCGGTATCGAGCCGAAACCTTGGTGCGGAAACATCCGACTTGAGCCAAGTGATCAGAATATACGTCGACCGTAAAAAAAATAGTAAGTTGGAATTCCGACTTACATGTAGGAATTTGGTTCGGGAAAAAGTATTTACACGGTGGCCCTTCTACGCTTTCGTAGATTTAACCTCTGAATTATTCTTTATTCTGTGAGCCATGCCTATTATAATGTTATATAAGAGCTTATCATCATTGTGCTCTTGCTATTTATTATTTAGAATATTTTTCTTTTAGGGCTTAAGGGAAATGTTGGATATTGCCTGGAAATATGGATCTTTGAAAACTGCTGATAAAAACATCCAGACAGATAACAACGATGCTTCATAGGAAGCATACTACCTACTATAAGTCGTAATCTAACCTAGTAGCTTTTGTTAAGATTTTAATTTATTGCTTTAATTTCATTAGAAATTGTTACCTCGATTGATGATTTATTGTTATTTTTTTTATATTATGATAGAACATCCCGAAAATAAAACACTAATTTTATAAATCAATTTTTATTATTCAAAAATTACACCCCTACCCTCACAATCTAGAAGTTGTATATTCTTCTGGAAATTTGAAGGAATGTTTACCAGTTGCAAACATATTCGGCAGCAGTCCTGCATTTGGAATGATATTCCACGAGAGTGACAATGTTATATTTTTGTTTGCTCTGTAATAGAAATAGAAATTTTAAACAAACATTTTTTCGCAGGGTCTATTGTAATTCTTTTTTCCTCCATTATTTCATGAAATATGGAAGAATTTTAATGATTCAAAAAAATGATTCGATCGAAACAAATGTGGAATTTTAACATGCAGTGTTGCTAATGACACGGATAGTAACAAAAAATTCTTGGTTCTCATTTCTGACTTCCGATTTTACTGGAAGTGAGCATCTGTTGGTAAATTTCTTCAGACATGAAAGATGATACTTATATGAGTGTATATCATTGAAATAACGGAACCGAAAAGCACAAAATATACAGGGTGTAAAGAAAAAACTGACCAAGCGATTCTCAATTCCAGTCAAATTAGAAGTTAAAATAGGAACTGGGCCATTTTTGTTACTAGTCATTGGTTATTTCCTTAGATTCAACTTAAGAATTTTATGCAATTCATGCATACAGTCATTGGCTTTTCGATTTTTTTGAATCCTCAAATTCCCTACATATTTTGTCAAACAAGAATAACGACATACCCTCTACAGGGTGATCCAAATTATCTGCCCTAGGTTTATTATGGGGAAAAAAGAAAAATATGCTGCTTTATGGGTACTAAATGGTACGTCATAAGGAAGAGTTTTTGGTAAAAATAATGAAAAGTGGCAATGCTATTTTCTCTTTTGTATATTCTCATATTATATTTAGTTTAAAAAATGTTACAACTTGAAAAGTTAACTTTTAACACCCTGGAGCTCAGGCAATATAGGAATAAGAGCATAAAATCATGGTTAAAAACCACTTAATTTGTTACCACAGAACACGTTTTTCCTTTCAAGTAAATATTTAGTAAAAAATTTGTATGGCAACAAGCAGCATTTGTAGTCACCGTTATGTTCCGGTGACTCAAGGTTGTTGGAGTTTAAAGGTTGCATCGCAACCACATCGGGAGGTCGGCCAATCGGAATTTAGAGTAAAAAAGCGTGCGAATACGTCACTCAGTTCCCAAGTTTGAATACAAGTAGAAATAATTATTTTCGCTCAATTTAAGTGAGGATACAATTTTTAATGGCATTTGTACGAAAGCCTAGAAGAGCCACAGCGGAGAAAAATGTATAATTTCGTAAAAAAGTAAGAAATTATTTACTTTTTAACAAAATTATCCATAACTGCCTACTTTATGAAATTATAAATTTTTCTCTACAGTGACCATTCCAAACAATGTAAAATTCATATTGAAAAAACTAGCAGTAAAGTGGGAAGAACGAAGGAAATAATGTTGTAATCAGGAAAAGAAGAGTACACATAATATTGCGATATTGGATTTATATAAGTCAAGTAAGTTTTTATAAGTCATAAGTTGTTATTGCATCTATGTTTGCATAATTTTATAGGATTTAAGATGTGCTTATTTGTCGAAATTCTTGTGAAAGAAGAGTCCTCTTTAAGATAATTAAGATAATTCCTAACTGGTAAGATGAAAATTAGTTTTAGATATTTCAAACTCTAAAGTCGCAATTACTGCAAGATGACTTCAAGGTTCCAGAAGCCTCGTTTAAGCTCTGAATGGCACAATTAGGTTCAATTTGTAATTTTAACCTATAATTTTTATATGCAAGTGTTATGTTCAGCCAGTGTGTGTTTCGTGCTATACCTCAAAATGTTGATATTTAAAATTGTAACCACTCAAGAAAAGCGCATTTCAACCAACTGCTGCTTTAACTTTCTATAAAATGTGAATGTGCATCTATAATTTTTCTTCTTTGTAGTGGTTGACATTTTTGTCACTTCACAAAAACGACCAAATCCTTCAAACGATTGTAAGGAACTAAAGGTGGATTTATAAACTCGACGTTTGCGTTGGCGCTCGCCGTTGCCGTTTGCGTCGAAAATTCAATCCGAATATTTTACGTGTAACCATTTATAAACGCCGTCGAACGTTGCCGTCTGCGTCCGATGCCGTCCGAGAGATAAACTAATTTCATCTTTCACGTTCCGTCGTTCAAATTTCTGGACGCAAACTGCGAAGGTCACCGTCAACTTCGAGCGCCAACACAAACGTCGAGTTTATAAATCCACCTTAAATGTAATTTACGATGAGTAGGTATTTCGGTCCCTATCAAAGTGACAGTTACTTTAAAGTTGTTTTTTTTGTTGTAATTGGAACTTTGTAGTATGTAATTTTAATATGGAGTGGGAAGTAAAACCTACCATACAGTAGTTTTCTCGAGTAGCAGGAAAGTTAATTTCACTTTAAATATGACTATATAGTTCCGTAACTTTGTAGGTATTTCTAAAGTCGCTAAGATATAGAACTTACTTTCCCCTTTACTATAAAGTAGGTAATAAAAATTTTAAAGTGATAAACAAGTAACACAACAAAGTAATTATCACCATTGAATATAACTTTAGAGTTAAAGCGACTTTAACGTAGGTTTGCATAGTAACAATTCTGTTCCAGATACTTCAGAACCTACTTAGAAGTACTGAAACTGTAAAGTTCCAACTTGTAGTGGCAATTACTATGTAATTATTCAAACTTTCTAAATATAAGTAATAACAACTAATAAGTTGATTTTTAAGTAATATTTACAAAATAACTAGGTACTTATTCAAAGTTCCCATCTCAGTTACCGCTTCAAAAATGATCAAATGACATACCCAAAAGCAACCATCTGATGTTTATACATAAAATTTGTATTTGTCATCCGAATTTGATCCGAGTTTAGGTATTTAAATGGCGATTTTCATTGGTTTCTAACATTTTTATTCTTCGATATTTTTTAACAAAACTTGGAGCAAATCAGTTTTAAGTGATGCCCAATCCAGTGGAGTAATCAGAATTTTTATAAAAATGTGCCTAATACGGTTTATCAAATTTTGACCCAAAAAATATGTTATATTTATCACTGATTATCATTTTTAGTAATTGAACAAAGGTTGTTTTGAAGATCATTATTACTCACAATGTATTATATGTATTGTATGTATTTAGAGCTTTATTCGAAATACATATAACCTGAAATTGTCGGTAGCAGGAAAAATGTAATACATCGGAGGTACTTTTAATGACCGAGGCAACGCGAGCGTTGCCTCGGTCTTTAAACAACCTCCTCGGCCAAAAAAGTGCACTTACGCATCTGGCAATGTAAATAACTATTAAGTGTTTTATATAATTCATCTAAAAATTCTTAAAAATCAAATTAACACGTGATTTAGAGTGAAAATTATCTTTTAGTAAATTGTAGCTGGCACTGCTGTAAAATCAGTTTTCAAAGTATTGTGATTGAAATTTACAAAAAATTGTTCATCCTGTAAGATGCAGAAAGAAAATTTGTATTTTTTAGAAATACACACTTGCCACTGGTATTATTATTTACTTACTTCAAACCATTTCCATCATCCCAGAAATAGTATTTTGTGTTCATGTTCTTAAAATCTAACACGGCATTTTCTCCTCTCTGAATGATTTTGTCCCATAGAACCACCTGAAACAAAACTGATTTTGTAAGAATCTTCTGCCTAAGTAAACTTTCATATTATCATTGTTTTTGAACAAAATTGTTCAACCGAAGCTAGTTCACATCACTGAAATTCAGGGGGCGTTCTATTAGTGATGAAAGCAATTATGCTTATTATACAGGGTGGCTTATACTATAAGTGGCTCACTCAAAATAACTCGGCTGTTTTTTGACAGAAAAAATCGGTGGCTGGTGGGATTAAAAGCACTTCCTGGCAGCCTTCTTTTGTCATAATGAAAGTTGGTGACTATGGCCACTTATGAAAACTATGGCCTGTATAATTAATCCATAATATAATTCTTCTAGTAATATGAGCAAAAACTGATTCTGTAAATTAGTTCAATTGGAAATTCCCCATTTAAAAATTAACCATTTTAAGGTGAATTCATCCCTGCCTCCATTGCCACCATAAAGTTCTTAACTCAACAAAAGTACTGTTCACAGGTGATCGGTGAAAAGCGAGGGGTATACCATTCAGGTAATAAGTGTACAGAGTAACACATTGCCCAGAAATCACAGGTAATCATAAAAAAATCACAGGAAATCTATGGTGATCACATGTAAAAATCTTCAAAAATTATAGATAATCAGGACTATCAGTAGAAATCACAGGAAATGTGACGAAATCATAAGTAATCAGCGAAAATCGCTGGAATTTAATCCCAAGAAATTATAGTACATCACAGTCACATTTCTGGAAATCGTTAATCATTAATATTCATACGGTAATCATAAGGGTAATCATACAATTTTGAAGATCATTGTACAAATTTGAGACACCCGATCGGGGTATCTCACTCAGGTAATCAATGTACACCGAGGTCTACACATTGTCCAGAAATCACAGGTAATCAGAGTAAATCTCAGGAAATCAGTGGTAATCACAAGTAATCGGTATTAATATAAATCACAGGAAATCAGTGAAGACATCATAAGTAATCAGGTAAATTCACAGGAAATCAGTAAAGAAGCATCATCGGAAATCACTGGAATGGGGTCATTTCATAAAAAATTTTTTTTGTTTTCTTTGCGTTTACTTTATGTATTATGTCTTTTAAAGTCCCAAAAAGTCCACCCGTTTGTTTTTATTATCTTTAACTAGGCCAAAAATTAGAATTGAAATTTGAAAATCGGGGTCCTGCTGACGTCAGCTGGACCCTTTACCAGTCACTTTTATAAGTTCGGGCTAAAAAATTTAATAGATTTACTTGTTTTTTACCACTTATTATTAATAAAAGGTATACAACTGGGGTGTATTAATTATATGGCACACCACTATAACAAGATTGTAGTTTAATTATAGTTTTATGATGTAATTTAAATAGGACATTTTAAAGTAATAAACCCTCCCAGGTAGATGACAAAATAGCCGGCAACATCGCACCACTGTCATTTTGATTGTTTACGTCTTACGCCCTCGGAGTTAACCTCATCGATAGTTGGTGATTTGTTCTTTGTGTTGAGAGTCTTTCATTTTTCATTATGAAAACTAAACAATGCTTTAACAAAGCCGTCTTCCATGCTGAACACTATTATATTAAGCAGTAACTCACAACAAAACGTAAACATGGCTAGCCAAACGAATAACGAATAACAACATAAACAAACCAACGCAATAAAAATAGGTCACAGCTGTGATTTGACAGAAAGGTGGGCGAGCTGTTTAAATTTGAACCTGACCGTTTTGCGGCGTTGCCGGACCTACAAAAAGTACCTATACTCACTCCGTGGACATTTTTATTTTTTTTTCGGCCAAACGGGCCTTCAAAAAAATTCGAAAAAATCCATAAGTATATTTTAGTCAAAGCTATCATCTGAGCTTATCAGAAAAAAACGTGAAATGTGCCCATTCTGTTCTATCCAAATCTTAGGTAGGTAATTATACAATTTTGGAAATCAATGTAGAAATTTGAGACACCCCTTTCGGTGAAAAGATTCTCAGCAAATGGACCATATGTTGGGAAGGGGCACCCAATGGATTCTCAAGTAGTGTCTACATAGATATAATTACAGGATTTTACTTGACTGTTTCAACAAAACTCCAAACATATTTTTAAGAACGCTATAAAAGGCAAAATATTTTGTATCATACTTCATCAACACATCAAAATAGGTAGTCCAATCATTTTTACATAATTTTATACTCTGAATAACTAGGGTTGCCATACGTCCATTTTTTCAATGGTGTCCGTTTTTTCAATGGTGTCCGTTTGTCCGGTCCATTATTTACCCGCGTCCGAATGTCAGAACGTTTATTTTATATGTTTTGTGGTAGAAATAATGTGCCACAGAATAACGGTTTATTTATTTTGTGATCGGCAATAGAATTTCAGCTTACTATGGTTGGTAACACTGCCAAAAGGCAGACAGTTGGCTGTTTTTGGTACTGGTGGTGAAGGTGGCTAGTTAGCGGCTAGAGTTTTGTATTATTTTGTTCCTACAGCAAAATCGCTCATTCAAATAAAAGTAAATAGAGATATGGATTGTTTATCATATTACAATCATGTTAAATGTAAGAAGCAGCTTTTAAAAAAGTGTTATCAGAAAAATACGAATGGTCGAAAGATAAATCAGGTGCAAGTACAGGGTGGCCCATCCAAGCGGAAAAAGTGTGCTACGTGAAGACAGGTTAACATAAAATCGTCATTCAAAAAATGAGGTTGTAGTAAAAATTAAGGGGAATTCGAGGGTGTACCCTAATTTTCTATACGGGGGTCGGTAAAAAAGTTATCGCGAAAAAACATTTTTTCCAAAATAAAAAAAATATTTTTTTACCTACACATCCATTAGAGAACCTTTAAGTAGTATGTATTCCCGAATATTCAGTTTTTTTAATATAACTTCCGGTTATAGCGGAAATGAAAGTGGTTTTCTCTATTTTACAACTTACACATTTCTCTTAACCATCACAGTATTCCTTTTTTAATTCTGAATCCAACGATATATAATTTGACCTATTTATCTCCAACCGTTTCCGAGATATTTATCAGAGAAGCTCCATCAAACTAGATACATGGTCTCATGGTCGGTGTCTGATGTTCGATCTGAGTAGGCCAAATAATAAAACCAAATTTATGACAAATCAAGTCAGCCATGATAATAAAACTGACAAGCGAGTAGGCTGAATGTTAAAGTGGCTATAGCCATTCAACTGCATTCAACTTAATTAAAAACCTCGTGGAAATTATGAAACATTTATTATTTTTACTACTCTCATATTTATTATAACAACAACAATATGATTAGTTATTAAAAATTAGTTAGAAGTTCATTTACATTAAATGTTCAAAATGGTTTCCATTATTATTTACACATAACCTAAGTCTTTTTAAGACATTTTTTCGGACATTTTCAAAGATTAAAGGACGATTGTTTAAACTATCAATTTCTAATTTTACTCATCTTTTAATCTCCTCAACATTTTCGGGGCGGTTCTTATAAACTTTATTTTTTAAATGCCCCCACAAGAAAAAATCCAAGGGGGTTAAATCTGGACTACGTGGCGGCCACCTTATCGTTCCATGTTTACCAATCCAATTTTCAAACGAATTGTTCAAAAATTCCGTTATGGGCCCACAGTTAAGGAAGGAAGTGCCATCTTGCTGCCATATTAATTGTCTTTCTTGGAGTTGGTTAAGAAAAATTAATGGCAGCTGGTCAAAGTATTGTTCCAATTCGTTCTGGATTAAATGTAGGTATTTCCTACCTGTCATACTTCCTGAATAAAATAGAGGGCCCATTATAAAATTTCCCACAATTCCGCACCAAACACCCACGGAATTTCTGCCGGATTTCACAACTTCACGAAATGCCCGTGGATTGTCGACAGACCAAAATATACTATTTTTCCGGTTGTATATTCCCGCCGTTGTAAATGTAGCTTCATCAGACCAAATAATTTTTTTAAAAAATCCAGCTCCACCTCTTGCAAAATAAAAGTTTAACATTGTTTGACAATATTCCAGTCTTCTTGCAGCATCTCCAGGGAATAGCCTTTGAACAGGTAATATTTTGAAGGCTTTAAATTTGCTTAATTTCATTACCCTTTGTATTGTAGACCGGGGAATTTGTAAGTCTCTCGCTGCATCTCTCTGAGATTTTTCGTTATTTCTTCTGAAATAATTTAAAATTCGTTCTCTCTCGTCCTCACTAATTCTAAACCCTTTTTTTCTCTTGCTAATCACACTTCCTGTCGATCTGAATCTTCGTTCGATACAGCTTACATATAAATGAAGCACTCGGAACATTTCTATTTGGATATTTACGAGAATACTCCCTCAAAGTTTCTACGTATCTTTTATCATTTTTGATGAAGATCTCTAAAATATCATAGCATTCTTCTTTCAAAAACTGCAACTACTAACAGCTTCAGCAACAAAATTTTACACTATCTGACACGTAAATAGAAATATTGAATTGACAGCCTACTCGATTGTCAGTTTTATTATCATGGCTGACTTGATTTGTCATAAATTTGGTTTTATTGTTTGGCCTACTCAGATCGAACATCAGACACCGACCATGAGACCACGTATCTAGTTTGATGGAGCTTCTCTGATAAATATCTCGGAAACGGTTGGAGATAAATAGGTCAAATTATATATCGTTGGATTCAGAATTAAAAAAGGAATCCTGTGATGGTTAAGAGAAATGTGTAAGTTGTAAAATAGAGAAAACCACTTTCATTTCCGCTATAACCGGAAGTTATATTAAAAAACTGAATATTCGGGAATACTACTTAAAGGTTCTCTAATGGATGTGTAGGTAAAAAAATATTTTTTTATTATTTTGCAAAAAATGTTTTTTCGCGATAACTTTTTTACCGACAAAATTAGGGTACACCCTCGAATTCCCCTTAATTTGTACTACAACCTCATTTTTTTAATGACGATTTTATGTTAACCTGTCTCCACGTAGCACACTTTTTCCGCTTGGATGGGCCACCCTGTACATCTGTGGCCTCCAAATAAATAGAAAAGTGGAATTGAATGTTTGGTTTTGTTGGGTTGGGTTGTGGGAGAAGTGTCCATTATTTTTTGAAATAATATATGGCAACCCTATGAATAACTTTTTCCCATAACTTTTTTCGTAATACAGTAGTCACTACATTGCGAACATACCACAACCTGAACATCTTAACAGTGGCGCAATCAGAGGGGGGCCCCGGGGGCCCGCCCCCCCCCCCCTCGAGATTTTCTGATAATAACAATTACTAGATGTATATATTTCCAATATATTCTAAGTAAACGTTTTGCACATAATCGAAAATTTAGTATAAAAATGAACTCTCAATTTATTTTGCGTCCGACTGTACCATACCTATTTCTGCTGTGTGTATAGTTGCCGTCTTGCCGCATATTACTATTACAGCATCACGTTGGTGTGCGTGCGCCGCCTTCCACCACTCCGACTGAAAAGTCGTAAGAGGTGCACGAGCCACATGCAAGCTTTTGTTATTGTTTCCTCGACGACTGATACTTTACAGATTAGTTTTACAGAATATTATAGAGACGACTTGTGACTGTTTGAGAAAGAAAGGAGTTAAGTGAGTAGAAATATATTTTTCTAATGTTTCGTTCAGTTTACGATGTAGTTGACCACCAAAACAGCTCGTTTAAATTTAATACATATGTGCTAAAAACAACAGGATTATGTATTTATGTTTTTTTTTTGGGTGATGTATGTTCATCGTGGAAACAAGAATTTTTATGGCATTGATTGATATGAAAACTAGGTTGTTTTTTAAAATAAAAATATATAAACAATGGCCAGAAAAAAACCTCTTCCTCATTATAGCCACTATTGTAGAAGAGTTATTTTGATGTTACGCTATATATGTTTTACCCATTTTGTCACTATTTAATACAAAAAATGTTTTTAGTATAGGCTGAATCCGGGGATCAAGCCCTTGTGGATCATCTAAGTTCTTGCGGTGGCAATGCCACCTATCTCAGTCGGAGCATTCAAAATCAAATCTTAGATAGATGCAATCAACTAATTGTTGAAAAAATCGTTGAAGAAATTAACTCTGCCAAAGCTTTTGTAATATTAGCTGATGAAACAGCTGACGTGTCAAATAAAGAACAGTTAACTTTATGTGCCAGATATATTAACAAAAAATATCAAATTTGTGAAAAAATTTTACAGTTTGTTGAAATTACTTCCGCTACTGGTGCCTCTATTGCAAACTTTAGATAATCTGGGAATCAACTGCAAGTACCTATGCGGACAGGGATATGACGGAGCAGCTGCTATGTCTGGAAATACGAAAGGTGTTCAAAAACTGATTGCAGAAAAATTCCCTGCAGCTACATATGTACACTGCGCATCACACAATTTGAAAAAACAAAATATTGAGTTATTATGCCCGGAAACAAAAAAACCTGGCTTGAAGAAGTTATGTCCTACACGATGGGTAGCAAGACATGATGCCGTTTTAGTCTTTGAAGAACTGTATAAACCGCTCGTGGCAGCTTTGGAAGCAATAGAACAATGGACCGACTGTGCTACTTCTTCTGAGGCATCTGGATTGCTGGTCACCATCAAATCTCCTAAATTTATAATCACTTTGTGTTCAAAAAGAATTTACGCTTACACACTGCCTTTAAGTAAGATACTGCAAACCATTGATCTTAATCTTTGTAAAGCGTTGGAGTTAGCCGATAACGTTGCAGATCAAATTAAGCAAATAAGAGACCAGGCAGATGAGCATTTTAAAACTGTTTTTGGTGAATACGATGTAGAAATTAAGATACCCAGGCTACCATCACGACAAACACAACGATTAGTTTTGAAAACCGATTCTGCATCTGACTATTTTGAGATCACAATTTTCATTCCATTTTTAGATGACCTAATAACAAACCTTGAGGACCGATTTTTAAACCATCGAAAACCATTCAAAACTTTGAATGCTTGTTTCCTTATGATGAGCAAGATTTTCAAAATCAATATAAATGTTTTCTCGAGCTTCACAACTTTTACCAACCACATGGGTTTTTAGAAGCATTCAAAACTTTGAATGCTTGTTTCCTTATGATGAGCAAGATTTTCAAAATCAATATAAATGTTTTCTCGAGCTTCACAACTTTTACCAACCACATGGGTTTTTAGAAGAGTTTTGAAACAAAACTATGTTGAAAGCGGAACTTGAGCTATGGTACAAAAAATGCAGTAATAAGAACTTAAAAGAAGATCTGGTTAAAGTTTTTTCCGAATGTGATGCCAATATATTTCCAAATATAAAACGAATTTTACAATTTTTTTAACAATGCCTATTACAACATCAACATCTGAGAGGTTTTTTTCAAATTTAAAATATTTAAAAACCTATTTGCGTAGTACTACGGGTGAGGATAGATTAAACGGTTTGACAGTCCTCTACGCCAACCCCGATATAGATATCATTGTGGATGAAGTCCTGGACCAAATCAGCCCCCCCCCCCCCGAACAAAATTTCTGGTTGCGCTACTGCATCTTAATAAAAGATCGAGTATTCCAAAACGTGAACAACTAAAAATTCAGTATCCCCAAAACGTAAACTTTTTTTTCTAAAAAAATGTAGACAAAATGATTTTACTCAAAACTAGGCATCTTAGTGCCATGACACTAATATCCATTTTTGTATAGAAATTTTGTATTTTCTAAAATTTATTTGTGTCGCAAACAGATCCATTTAGTTCTTTAATTGGGCTTTTCTCCACCAAACTGGTTAAAAGACAACTTTTTCAAGTTGCCTGGAAAATTAATAAATTCTTAACAGTAAATGAACTAAACTTTGAACTTGTAACTCAAAAAATATCTTCAACAAATTTGTTTCCTGAGCTTTCGGAGAATAAATCTTCCTCCCTTCTCAAAGATCATGTCACGTCAAAGTGAAATGACAGATTAATAAATTTCAGGTTAAAATGTCATGACAAGAGAAACAATAGCCTAGCCACTTGTCTGATATTGTACCCTGTGTTCTATCTAATTATCTATACTGACTTCTCTTTGAATAAGTGGCAAAAATATTTTACAGAAATACAGACAACTGTGTTGCTGAGTGTTCAGTTGAATTCAGTAAAATATTATTGCCACTTACTCAAAGAGAGTTTTTTTTTAAAACAGAAGAGTAGACTTTACATATATTAATAAGTTAACTTAGCGTTAACTGTTTTTGGTTAATAGATAAGTGTTACGTTATAGTGTTAGTGTTATTAGACAGTGCCAGTGCCAAATATAAAAAACTAAAATTAAAAACAATAATTCCGCACCTGCATTAACTACTTCAAAACTTCAAAACAAAGGTGAGTTTTTAACCAAAGTTTTTACCTATCTATTTACTATTTATTTTTATTGTATAATAAACATTAAGATTAAGAAGGGGTAAGTGGTAAGTTACGGATTTTGCTTTATTAACTTTTTCTTTGAAAAACGGGAATTATTGTTTTATGCACTTTTTTAGTTTTTATATTAATTATGCAAAAATAAGAGATTTCTACTAATAAGAAAAAATTAAAAAGCCCATGCCGAAAGTAGGTACCCACCTCCACCTCAGTACCCCCCTATTTTTTTAAGTGACGCACGAGGGTGTTCTTTTCAAAACGTATAGGATGAAAAGTAGTTGCACCCGACTTTATTCAGATTTTAATTTTGAAATTTTCACTAGTGGGGGAAATACCCACCCACTTTTTAGTCCAAAAGACTTTCGAAGTAAACGATGCATAAGGAGAGATTTATGCCTTGTTTACGTACGCTATTTTCTCCCGACATTCGGCGCTTAACATTTCGGGGAAGTGCATTATTTATAATAGGGAGTGGATAAAGGTCCGCGAGTCGTGGACTTTAGTGTATATTTTAAAGGTCCGCGAGTCGCGAATCTCGATCCGTAAAGCAGTAGACTTGTTCCTTCTTGAAAATACCGGTCCTTGAAACGAATAGCATAGATTAAAGGAGCCATAGATAATCAAAAGCATTGTTGAAACTGTCCGCAAAAAATCCCGCTACACCAACTTTCAAACTTTAATTTTGGAGCGAAAACCAGTTAAAAGAGATGAATTGTAATGTCTTACAATTCTTAGGACTCGATACTAAGTTGAGGTATAGCTATTTTAACTTAGTTATTCCTTTTTATATCAAAGTTTATGCAAAATATTTGGTGTAGCGTGCGGAAATTTCAACAATGGTTCTGACAGTCTATGTGTAGCTTTGTCTATGCGAATAGTAAAAGAAGGAACATCCTAGATAAGACACCCCAAACCTATGGAAATAAATAAAAAAAAAATAAAGTGGCTATTTATACGTCCAACGTATATAAAATTCGGTATACGTCTTGCGCTCTCATTGGCAAGTTGAATCACGTGACTTCTTTGGACGTACATTTAACTCCATCATACACGTCTGAAGAAAAATGATTTAGTCTGAATGTCTGAAGTGAATTTTCTCAAGCATCGTTGCAATAAGGGGCGTATGCCCTCCATTTTCGGTATGAGCGCTGCCTGTATGAAAAAAGAAGGGGTAATTATTTCCGAATGTCGGGCGAAAATAGGGGGTTAGCCTAAATTTCAAGAAAATTGGGGGTGGGTTACACCATTGGAAATAATTACCCCTTCTTTTTTTATAAGGCAGCGCCCATCGTTGACAACTGCCACGTATAAATAGCCACTGCCTAAAAATAACTCTTGACGTGGGATTCGAACCCGGACCTTCCGACTGGTTTTCCAGTGCTCTACCACTACTCTAACGATGCTCTGACGAATCTCCTGTTGTACATGAAGACGTCCGGCGACTCGCGGACCTTTAAAAAATACATTAAAGATCCGTGACTCGCGGACCTTTATCCACTTCCTTTATTAATAATTCCTGTATTTTAATATTCTTTTTTCGTACGGCTGCGCCCGTCACTACCGAATGCCACAATATGTGGCGAATGCCCCTTCTTTTTTCATACAGCAGCACCCATCGCCAAAAAAGAAGGGCAGACGTGCCTTATTGCAATGTATACTTCGGACGTATACAGTGTGTCCACGGATAGAGTTCACGTAGGGTGTAAATGACAAAAAAAAATCGAGTTGAAATTTGAGCTTCTGGGGATCAGCCCTGCTTGGTTTTAAACTAATTTGTGACATAATTTTACTTTCGAAAAATTACGTATGCCTTGGGAATTTTGAAAAAACTAATTTTCCACATCAGTAAAGTGCCCTTTCTGTAGGTTTTACGACAAAATGTTATTAAGGAAACTTGTTCAGAATGAAGAACTGAGTAGGTTTGCGAAATTTCGAAAGTCTAGGCCTACTTTGATTTTTTGGTATTTTTTCCCACTTTTCTTCAGAAAAGTGCACTTTGGGTAGCTTTCACATTAAAATATTATTAAGAAAACTTGTTCACAATGAAAAACTGGATAGGTGTGAAAGAATTTCAAAAGCCTAGGTCTACTTTAATTTTTATGCGTTTTAAATTTTTTAGCAGAAAACTCAGCAGAAAAAAATCAAAGTATATCTAGGCTTTTGAAATTCTTTCACACCTATCCAGTTTTTCATTGTGAACAAGTTTTTTTAATAACATTTTAATGTGAAAGCTACCCAAAGTGCACTTTTCTGAAGAAAAGTGTGAAAAAATACCAAAAAATCAAAAGTAGGCCTAGACTTTCGAAATTTCGCAAACCTACTCAGTTCTTCATTCTGAACAAGTTTCCTTGATAACATTTTGTCGTAAAACCTACAGAAAGGGCACTTTACTGATGTGGAAAATTAGTTTTTTCAAAATTCCCAAGGCATACGTGATTTTTCGAAAGTAAAATAATGTCACAAATTAGTTTAAAACCAAGCAGGGCTGATCCCCAGAAGCTCAAATTTCAACTCGAAATTTGTTTGTCATTTACACCCTACGTGGACACACTGTATATGGGGTTAAATTGGGGTTCAATATACGTCCAAATAAGTCACTTGACTCAACTCACCAATGAGAGCACAAGACGTTTACCGAGTATTATATACATCGGACGTATAAATAGCCACTGCCAATAATATAGGCCATAGAAATGTTTAAATGGTGTATTTCAGCTGGTTCCTAAGGATGGTAGGTATCAAGTCAGCTAATCAAGGTTTTAGATTTCACAATTTTGGGTTTGCTAAGCATTTTCTGTGCCATCTCTAGATCTTTAACTGAACTACGTTTCCATGACGTGGACCAATAGTGGCAGTAAAAGCTACCAGGAATGTCAGGTGGACTTAGTGTAAATAGGGTGTGAAAATGGATGTGAAATAGTATATTATACACTAAGTTGAGAAGTGAGCCATTATTTACCGAGCATTTTTATATCGTGAGGCGCATAGCGCCGAAGGATATAATATGCGAGGTAAATAATGGCCTTCTCAACCGAAGTGTATATAGAATTTTTTTTTCTACTAACATTGAAATATTGCCATATTTTACATATTTGAATAGATTTAGCGTGGGAGTTGAGTTGTCAAGCTGACAAAATGAAAATAATTTTTAAATGTCATATAGAAAATGTTTCATTATTGGAAGTGACTATTTATACATCCGACGTATATGAAAGTCGGTATAAGTAAACTGATTTAGATACGTCGGAAGTGCCCTCCTTTTTCGGCGATGGGCGCTGCGGTATGAAAAAAGAAGTGGCAATTATTTCCAATGGTGTAACCCACCTCCGATTTTCTTGAAATTTTGGCCCTACTTTCGTCCGACATTCGGCGCCTGCCAAATGGTTAAGCTCGATTTATAAACTTTGCCGTTTGACGTTTGAAAGTTGGACATCGAAGATTAATTATTATATTATAAACTCAAATTCCGTCAGGAATAACAACGGACCTCCTGGAGCTGGAGGTCCATTATTGGGATAACCAAAACCAACATTTATTTATCTTTTTCCATTCACCGTTGCCTCTCCGGCCAATGAAGTGCCTTGTGGTGCCTTCGTAAGGGTCACGTGGGAGGTCACACATGGTTTCCCAGTTTATCAGCTGATCATCTGTATTGATTTTGTGTAATGTTTTTAATATTAATTATCCAAAATAACGATACATAGTAGTTAACAAAATGTATTTAGAGTTGCTAAACGACTTTGAAACAGCAGCTGCGTCAACGTCAAACGGAAACTTCAAAGTTTAAAAATCCGGCTTTTTTACAGCGCCGAACATCGGGCAGAAATAGGGGGTACCTACCTAGCCAAAATTTCAAGAAAATCGGGGGTGAATTACCCTATTGGAAATAATTACCACTTATTTCTTCATACATACCACAGTGCCCATGGCCGAAAAAGGACGGCATACACGCTCCTTATTGCAACGAAGCTTGAAAAATGCACTTCCGACGTTTAATCAGTTTATTTCGGACGTCTATGGAGCTAAATGTACGTCCAAAGAAGTCACGTGACTCAACTCGCCAATGAGAGCGCAAGACGTATACCGACTTTCATATACGTCGGACGTATAAATAGCCACTTCCTTCATTATTTACCTAGGTATTTTTTTATTATCATTATTTACCTAGGTAGAGAACTATTACTTCTCATTAGAGGAATGAGGTAAATAATGGCGATTTCTCAGGTTAGTAGTAAAAAAACGTTATTTATAGACATGGTTTTTCAAAAAACTACAAATTTGTGTGCGATCATTTAGTACACAAAAATAGACAAAGCTCTGAGGCATAACTGAGTATATTGAATTTTTTGAAAAAAGGCACCGTTTGCTACATATCGACTCAAACCCATAGCAAAGTTAGATTACCTGGTTCAATTCATTATTTGGTGTGGTATATTCAGCAGTAAGGTAAAGAAACAGCTCTTTCACATTCCAGTTAAATAAATGTGTTAAATCTGTTTGCAAATCAAACGTAAGGAATCCCAGGTCATTCCTTTCTCGTGATGCACTATAGTCTGGTACATTTTTCCTAAAAATATGTACAACTTCTTATTCTCATTTTTAAATTTATTTAATGCTTACACCACAACTTTAACAGTATTTATTTTTGCATCTGTAGTATAATCTAAGAAAACAGTAGATATAAAACAACAAAAAGTTAAACATGCTAAAACACTAAATGCATAGGCTAAAATTGTGTTTACTCGTTGCAATGCAGAATGCATTTTTACTAGATTTGATGACCAGCTTTCCGCTTTAATCTGTACTATTCAATATTATTATTACTAAAATCTAGGTTAAGTTGAATTGAGACGTCAACGTAAGACGTCAACAAAACACGTCAACAAACTCACAAAACAAAAAAGTTGTTTTTTTGACACGTCTCAACCACGGCCCTCGTAAAATAAGCTGGAGTGATTTGGAATTACCATAATTTGTCCCACGTATATACAGTGACCGGCAGAAAGTTGGACACAAAAATTTAATATTTTTAAACTCTGATTTCAATTAATTTAAATGTCTAGCCGCTAATCGAACAAAATTAAAGTTTAGTAGCAAATTCATGTGTTATCTGATGATAAGTTGCGCTTGCGGTATTTTGTTTTTTCGAAAAAAATACAAAAAAGTTAAATTTCCTTTTTTTGTGACTAGGTGGCTGTGACTTTAAATCTGACATCCACCTTTGATTCCAAACAACTTTTGTAAGTAATTTTTTACCGTATTTTAAAAAATAAGGGTACTTTACTCTTGAGTTATTTTGACATTTTTGAATCTACCTCCTATCTAAAAAGAGATATTTGCGTTTTGAGTTTGAAATGATGAACCAACTTTTATCAAGAACAAAATTTTCTGAGAAATTAATAATAAAGTTTTCCATTTGTGTCCAACTTTCTGCCAGTCACTGTATGTCCCACCCAGAGAAATGGAGTAGAGAGAACGCGCTAGAAGCTGCGCGAACTGCCTAATAAAAGTGGCGGTCATATTAAACCAACTTTACTATAACTTTACTAAACTTACCGAAAACATGATACTCCCGGAGGTCTCCTAGACTTATAATTCATTTGTCGCGGGACAAAAAACCGACTCCGATCGGGGAACACCGGAAAGCGCGAACGTGAAGCCGTGAAAACTACGCGAAAGCCGACAACGTCCATACTCACGTTCGCGCCTCTTCGCGGGGTTTCGCGCCGCGAATGTGGAGCGGCCTTTACAGCTTGGTACTGCACACGACATTTTCCAAAAACACTGACCATTTCTCTGCTGAAAATACAACAACTATCGCTTAAAACAAACTGCAAACGTCAAACTGGGGACAATATGCCGGAAATTACATTTGCCTGGAAATAGGATGCGCAGTAGGTCAAAGCGCGTTCTCCCTACTCCATTTCTCTGGTCCCACCGAAACTGAAAAGTCGGCCATATTGGGCGCACACATCATTGGCTGTCAAATGTCAAATGCACGAGACCCGTGGTTGGCCGTTGTCAAATGTAATTTTGTATTGCCACCACAAATTTCGCTTTTCCCCCAGGATGCACTCTAAATCCCTTAGAATGCACTCAATATGGCGGATATTCAAGCGGGCGCCAGCGCCGGCCAACCTTGGGTTTATCCAAAACCTGTAATTTTCGCCAGGCGGTTTAATATGAGGGGAGACATCCATATATTTACATAAAAACCATTATCAAGTTAACACCATCAAAACTCCGTAGAGGAGATTTTGTCTCGTTTTGTTCTTTGCGGATTGTTTTATAGCATTGTGTAAGTTTAAGGTCTAGTAGATGGAGGAAGGGAATTAAATTATTTATTTTCGGCATTTTCGCAATTTTCACTTTGAATAAATACGAGTTAAAAGATCCTTTTTCGGGACAAAACCTGCCTAAACCTAAAACGCTGTAGGGTTTGGCCGTAGATAGAGGAGGGGAAGATACATGAATAAACAAAAATATATGATGCCAACACGATCGGTGATTTTGTTGTTGATTAGTCGGTTTTCTATTTATGTTTCCCAATAGAGAAACCGATATGATTGGCGGATGTACTTACGTGACTACGTCATGTGACCAAGCCAGAGATATGGAGTCGAGGAGTGGACCAAGCCGTTGAGTGAGTAATAATAAGAGGCGCAACCTTTATTACGGGACGCAGCGTAGCCGAAAACCCGGCCCGAGATAAAAAGCGTCCGAGACAAAAAATACATATCTTCCAGTAAAATAAAAAATATATAAAATTGTACTGTTAGCCCGTTGTAGAGGGATCGGTGTTCTCGAAAACATAAACAAGTTGTAAAAATCCGTGGTCGCTAGGCGACTATAGCGAGTGGGGGCAACGGCAACGGGGGGCTTTAGGGTAAGCACACGAAAACCGGTCACGCAATTTTATATGGGCGTTGCGCCTCTTATTATTCCTCACTCAACGACCAAGCCCTGCGTGATGACGGAGTGTTTAGAAGTTACAGTGCAAAGTACTTTTTGTTTTACCGAAATGGTTAATAATTGTGTTTTGTGCAGCAGATGCGTCACTGATGAATATAAGGCACGTAACCTGAAAACCCAAAAGTAAATAAACACGTTTACTTTTTTGGTGTGTTTTTAATGTTTGTTTACATTGTTTGGATACTTATCTTGGCATAATACAAAGGTACTGATGGACAATGGCAATGCGGTATATTCCCCTCCTCTATCTACGGGTTTTGCTCGCGAAAATATGCTTTATATATCTCTCAATCTCAGAAAAATAAAAAACTATTTTTCTGAGCTCTCAACATAGTAAAATATCTATACACTAGATTTCGACAGGTAAATATTTGATGTCCCTATAGAATTCCGTAAGCGGCGGCCATATTGATATTATCATAGCCGAACAAATCCTACCTAAATACTGATATTATTGATAAGTGACCAAAAGGGCCTTAATCAACAGAATTTATGTTTTACGCAGACGAATCCTAAATTTCAATAAATAGAAATTATTATTAAACTGTGTTCTTTGTAGCACAGAAAAAAGCTATAGTTTTTCAAGGTTAGTAGAGGCAAACTAACCTTGATAGTTTCTGTGCTTGAAATTAGGTTAGAACAGAGAACTGGAGTAGGGAGAACGCGCGTTGACCTACTGCGCATCCTATTTCCCGGCAAATTTAATGGCCGTCATATTGTCCTCACTTTCACTTTCACGTTTGCAGTTTGTTCTCAGCGGTAGTTGTTGTATTTTCAGCAGAGAAATGGTCAGTGTTTTTGGAAAATGTCGTGTGCAGTACCAAGCTGTAAGAATTATAAGTCTAGGAGACCTCCGGAAGTATCATTTTTTCGGTAAGTTTAGTAAAAACAATCGCCGAAATTTTGGGCACCATAGCGCCTATTGGTGCCCAAAATTTGTATCTGTATAATTTTAATGATTTTGCAGATTTCCTAAAAATGATAATATGTTGAATATGTGGTTAAAAATTCTTAACTTGGGGACTGATTGGACTTTGAGTCCAAATAAATTTGTTTTTTTCAAAACATTTTGCTGCTGATGCCTTTACCAGAGTATATAAAACAACCAGCAGTATAACTTACTCTTGCGAAATCATCCGCAAATTCAATGACTTTGAGCCATATTATGGGAATAGAAGTCAGAGGTGTAGTCGGGAAAATCAATTCAAAAATACAGAGTAATATTAGCAAAGTTTACAGAATAAAATATAAGTTGGGTCACTCGGCGCGGCTCCTTTATAAATTGGACATCTAAGAGAGTCGCCGACGTCGACTTTTTGCTTCGCATATACCCGGCAGCATTTTTCCGTTTCCTATACGGTTAGCGCAACCGAGTGCGCTAATCGTGTAGGGAACGGAGGCGAGACCTGCTTTCCGTCTCCTATACGGCTAGCGCAACCGAGTGCGCTAGTCGTGTAGGAAACGTGGCGAAATATACAAATAGGTATACAAATAGTTTTCTTTGAAATAAACCTATTAAAAACAAAAAATCACTAAAAATTGCGATAGTGGGTACTTATAATTACGACGAAATGGGTACTTCTGTAAATTAATAAATCGAAGCCAAACTTGGTAGTCGCTAGGTCTAACTGGAGTGCCAAATTATGGTAGTACGAGGATCGATCAATAAGTACCCGTGTTTGACGACAGGTGACGATGCTGAGAGAATTTGACATTACCGTCGTGTACTGTCATCTGTCAAACCACATCATACTAAATTTCATATTGATTCAGAGGTTAGTTTTTATATGACAGTCCATACGTGTCCATAGTTTTGCAACAGTGGTTTCCATTGTATGTATGGACTATAGGGACATACCCAATCGGTTGCAAATACGTTTGCTTTGAAGTAAATAATAATAGATAATATATGATATTTATGTGTTGATGAGATAAGGTCAACCGGGCAACCGATTGCGCTAATCGTATAGGAAACGGAAAAATGCTACCCGGCCCGGCATATACCATGCACTAGCGCACCAGTAAGCGACTGCGAAACACGTGCGCGGCGCTTCCTTTGATGTCGGCCGCCGGGTCGAGTGACCCAACTGCTATTTTATTCTGTAAACTTTGGTATTAGTAAAGTATAGTGTGGGGTAAGCACAATCAGCTTTGACTCCTTCCTGGGATTCTTTATTTAAAGATATTAGCACAAAGCACAATTTATCAAAAAGCACACTCTACGGCATTGTAATATCTCTCATACAGCCAAAAAAAGAACTGCCCAATCGCCCCGACACTGCATCCATTTGACAGAATCTATTCCTACATGGCGAACAGATGCGCAGAATTTTCCCGCCATGGGGAGTTTTACTGCTGGTTGTTTTATATGCTCTGCCTTTACTGTGCATCGTGGCGAACGAGGACGAAGACCTCTAAAGTAGTCTGCAGTGTCAAGTCCGTTAACAATGATACGCACATGGATGAAGTTGGTTTAATATGGCCGCCACTTTTATTAGGCAGTTCGCGCAGGTTCTAACGTATTCTTCCTAATCCATTTCTCTGGGTTGGAACTACGGAATATCAAGGTTAAGGTAAGGCCTCTGTCACAAGTTCTGAGGTGGGGATAATGAGCGTCCAACATGTGCAAAGATTCTAATCAAGAATCCGCCATATTATACACGCGTCCGCGATTTTCTTATAGGGTATGGAGAATTAATTAATAAATTAAAAAATAATCTTAAAATTTTCATTGTGTATTTTATTTTTAAATAGTTATTGAGAATATTGCACAGCACAATTATTAGTTTTCTATATACATTTTATTTCATTGGCTGTGGTTTGAACGGTACCTAGGTTGGTTAATGGTAGCAAACGAATAAAGTAACCACCGCGCTTATAATATATGACTTTCACTGCCAGACATGGATTATTCGTTTGCAGCTAGATTAATGGTAAGTTGTGTTACAAATATTAACAGGATTCCTATAATACACTGCTTGTTTTTTTAAAGGGGAACAGAGCCTGTCAAATATGACAGTTATTTTTTCGCGAAAATAGCTATTATTGTATTGCATACCACAAATTTCTTTTACGACCACTTATCTTTTGGTTTTGATTACTAGTAGTAGGTGTTTCTTGATAAACAGTTTTTATGGGCTTAGTTAGGGCTGCCATTTTAACCACTTTCGGGGCTTATCTGATCCCCCTTTGATTATTGGAGGGGGGTTGTCTGGCTTTAAACCATCCCCCTACCCTACCAACTTAGCAAATTTCAATATGTTCTTAACCTAAGCCTATTATAACCGAAAAAGAAAGTCGGAAGGTGCTAAATGTGTATAGCTGCTTTTTCGTTTTTATTTGGGTGGGTTCGGATCCTTTTGTGACCTGAATCCGTTTTCCCGACAAACTACTCTCCCCTCCTAAATCAAACACACCTCGTAAAAAATCAACATACAATGTTTATTACCTATAAGGTGTACAATCGATTAAAATATTACAAGTTTATCACAACTTAAAAAAATCAAAGTTAAAAAGTTTGGAACGTTCTGTAGTTTTGAAAGTCTCTTGGAACTACCAGCACTTGAGGTTTGAGTAAAAGTTTGTACTTGCGGTTGATACACTTGACCGGAGAATATTCTGAGTGTTCGATGTGACGACCTTCCCTCTTGTGATTGTTCGATGTGACGACTTTCCTGCTACGAACTGGCCTTAACGGGTGGCTTGCAGTAGGCGCATGTGGTGACTAGCTAGACCAGAGCCAATCTCAGGTGTTGTGCAGATGTTGCCGTACCGTTTCAGCAGCGTACTGGTCGAAGGTGGGTGTCCTTTGCTGTCAAAGTGTCCCAGTCTCCGTGTCAATGGTGTACATATATAACAAACACAAGAGCAGCAGTTAGTCCAAGAATGCCTATATTTGTGATTTAAAATGCGTAGAATACACAATGATTTATAAAGTAGGTATACAAAATTCAACTTAAACTATAACTACTTATATTATGACTTAATTATTAGAAATATAAAATTCATCTGAATTTAGAAACCTGCAATGAATTGCTAGTCGTTTAACTTTAGTTAAACTATGAAATTTGATTCGAAAAATTTGGAAATTATTAATAAAATTATGACTTGAATATTAATATTATAATAATTCGAGAGCGAAATTACAAAAGGGGAGAGGATCGTGACGCCGTTCGATTCATTCCGTACAACCGGGGTACATAAAAAAAGTGCAGCCAATAAGAATCGAGCTGCCGGAGTCAATTGATGGTCTATTTCAAATGATTCTCTTTACTTGTATAGTAAATAATAACAAAACAAATGCTATTATATTTAAAGCAATTTAACATACTCACTTCTACTTCAACCTGTTCGTAAATATCTACATAATAAATTCCACGGTCTGTGTTAACAAATAACGTAAACAAATCGATATTTTTTGCGCGTTGCGCTACCTACCACAGGAGGTCGCTGGCGGTACGCTCGCGAAATGAAATTCATTTATAATTTGAAATATCAACAATTTAACAAGAAAAGGTAAGCTGTACCATCCTATAATAGGGGTGCCTTCGTAGTTTATGTCTGTCTGGATTGACATAAAAACGTTGTAACGGGTTTCTTGGAATTTGCAAAAAAATCCGTTACACTATACTAACTTAAATCTAAAAACAAACACACAACACCCAATAGGCACTTTCGTCGTGGGAATCGAACCCACGACGCACGATGCCAAAGCGTGGGTACAACGAAAGACCCACTCGTGCACCGCCGCCCCCCGATAAACAGTTCTATAATAAAATATATTCATAACATAAAACCAATAATAGCAATATGAAATAGCAAAGTAGGACTTCTTAAATATTGATACGCAAAATAATTAATCAATGTAATTATTATGTATAGTTCGTCCTTCATCTTTGTATTTATTTTAACTTGTTTTTAGAAAATTGTTGAAAGTCTAAAATTTTAACTTTTTTATTACCAAAAATGTATTTTTTTTATCATACACTGTAGGCCGAAATAAAGAAGTACATTGCCCGGATTTTATTGAGCCAGAGATGTGGCCACCTAACAGCCCAGAATTAAATCCGGTTGATTATTCAATTTGAGGTATTTTCGAACAAAATTTGTATGAAGGACAACAATTTGAAACAATCGAGCAGCTCAAAGAAAGAATGCAGTTTGTTTGGAACAATTAGGAACAGGGTGCAATAAATGGGGCTATCAATTTATGCTAACTTAATAAAAAAATGATATTTCGCGAATCCGGTAATTTCGGAAAAAGCATATTAGTACAATTTTAGCTAACAGTTTTCATTTGGAACGAGCTCAAATGCACTGTTATATAAATTTTTTTATAAGTCCGACCCTGTACATTTTTTTTCTTTCAAATTTATAGTTAAGGACATGTTAGGTTCTAAGCCCTGCAAAAAGAAATTAAATCGCCCAAAAAACAAAAAAAATCTTTTCAATTAAAAAATGTATCTACTCCTTTATTTCGGCCCACAGTGTAGAATAATAAAGGTATTGATTTTTAGGTTGACATTTCATTGTTAAACAAGAATGAGATTTGTCAATGTAATTATTATGTATAGTTCGTCCTTCATCTTTGTAAGTACCTATTTCTTTTAACTTGTTTTTAGAAAATTGTTGAATTGTCTAAAATTTTAACTTTTTTATTACTAAAAATGTAATTTTTTTATCATAGATTAATAATTGTATTGATTTTTAGGTTGACATTTGATTGTTAAACAAGAATGAGATTTGTGAATGTATTTATATAACCTGATGATGGCTAAATTAAGCCGAAACCTACGTAGTTTTCGTTATACTAAAATAAAAAAAAATTACATGCAAGATAAAAAAATTTCGTCGAACCCACAACATATAAATGGCAGATATCCAGGAAATTCGTCTTAAAATAACTCAAAAAAGTTTTAGTTTGATTCAAATTTAGAGTGTTAAATAAATATTTATACCTACTGGCATTAACTTTGCTCCATTGGTTTTCGGCGGAAAGATTTTTTCTTTTCGGATATTGTTGTCTAACCTATATATTTTGTGGCTCAGACTAGTATTTGTGGTGGTTGAAATATCTGAGGGCACATTTGTGGTTGCCCAGAGGTGCCAAACGATTTTCTTAAATTTTATTCTTTTACCAAATAATTCACTACAAAGTAACTCAATTCTCGGAATTATTTCCATAAAAACATATCGGTTTATGACCCAAGCCGGCAAGTTAATGAAAAATATGCTAGAAAACCATGTTTGTTTATACGTTCGGCGAGCCGACAAACACGGGAACGTCTCGAGAACATCTGCAGATCGGAACTAACGGCTAAAGCCACGGCCGATTCTAGTATAAAAGGGGGTTGCTCCCAAAGGCGGGGAGTCGCAGATCACCAGCTGTAGAGCGAAGGCGAAGTCCTGCCCGAGAAGCCATCGTGAGCCCGATGCCGCCCCTGCCATGAAGTCAACACCAAGAACCAGCAGCAAGTACCTTCCTCTGTCCGTTGAATTGGCCAAAAAGTAAGGGATTGACTTTCGTTTTGTTAGGTTTTATCGATTGAATTGCCTTTCACTTTCCAATTAATTCGTTTATTTCATTTTATTCTGAAAGCTTTTAGCGATTACTTGGCGCGCCGTTTATTTTTAAATGATTTATTTAATTTTGTCCTATTTTGAACTGTGCCGTGCCAAATTAAATCTTAATATTTTATGCTAAATTTTGGGTATTTGTAAAGACTATTTTGTGCCAATTTTAATTAATTTTTAAGTATTTACATACTATCATTTTCTGTAATCATTCTAATTTGTGTGCTAATAATTTTGATATTATTCTTGGACTATTTTGAACCGTATTCACTTAATATTTTCTGCAGGTTCTGTTATCATTGCGTGCTATAAATCTATGTATTGTTTGCCTGATAATTGGACACCAGTTAGTAAAATTATAGATACTTATTTTGCGCTAAAACTTTTATTGTTGTTTCTTTTCCGTTAAAATTATCCATTAATACTTTGATATTTGCTTGCTGTAATTTAAATTTTTATTTTATTTTCTATAGACGTGCTTTTAAAATTTTTCAATATATGTATTTAATTACCCCCTGTATTTCCGTTAATCCTTAGATTCACACGAAAAATAAATTAACTTGTGGACCACCCCTATACATTCCGCTCGCCAACTTACCATCATTCAAAGGTGGCCGCCACAAATGGTGTCAGGTGTGGGGTCAAAAGGATTTTAACGGTAAGAGTGCAAAAGTGAGTTGTTAAATATGACGGAAAACAAAAAAGTGGCTATTGTTAAAATTGAGAGGTAGCGCCAAGCAGTTAATAGAAGCGGAACCAGAATTATAAATAACAATGCATTGGGCTAAATTAAAAGATAAAAACAGTTCGAACGGCGACATGTGCCAGGTACGGCCACAAAAATGTGCATAGACGCTAGGCAGCGATACGGGGAAAGTTGTCGCCAATTTTTGACCAGGCTTAAAATTTTGGGAAACAGGACCATAGCGTTTGTAAATGTCCCGGTAAAAAATCAAGTTTTAAAAGAAAAGTTAGAAATGGATATCACGGCGCAATTTGTTATTTATGAATGCCAATAAAACAACGAGTTTTGTCGTTAAGACCAAGAAATATTGTCACACAAGTTTACGTGGGAGACGCGTGGTGCAGCTTGAAGACTGCGCGCCTCCACCACGTGTCACAACTGAGTGCCTTCACACGGAGCCTTTCACATGTGACGCACTACTTGTGTGTGCCGGAGGGTTGGATTAACCCTCACAGCTTGCCGGGATCACTGGGTGCGGGAGTCGCGAAGCGCAGAAGAAAGACAGCAGGTACAAACTAGGGTGATGTTTATTCTTGCACTCACAGGTATGCCTCTAACAGTATCTGGACCATGGCGGAGGTAGCGCGGACTGTGGACCGACGCGACCGATAGTACGTAGAAGTGACCGGGACGCGAGCTGCGCCCTTGACCCGACGCGACGGCGGGGTGCCGCTACTGACCCACTGACGTCTTCAACAGTGCCCAGGGGCGCTGTCGTCTGCCCCTCGGAGCCCGACCTGAACAAGGAGGCTATTTAAGCGGGATACATTGCCAGGTCAGACCACCGAGGGTGGTCAGTGATCGAGTAGCTGCTAATAAGCGGGGCTTACTGATCCCCAGCCTGTGGCTGGTGCTGGATTTATACTCGCAGATTTTGCCGACTCGGCGATTGGACTTTGATTTATCTAATGTTTATCTTATCGAGTAATCCTCGTATATTTTGTTATTGATTGTCCCCTGTATTTTGTATAATGTTTTCTTTATTTGTTATGATTCAGTAGAAGTAAGTTTGAATAGTTTGGTCATCGGTCCACAGATGTCACTTTGTTGACAATATGATCGAAGCAATAGATTACGCGGAAAGAGAGGAATCTATTGAAAGAATGGTTAGGTTCCATCAATGTCATCAAGAAGGTATGAAATTGTCACACACCAAGAGGAACGTTACCGCATAACGCCCAGAAGTGTTTTATTGCCACCAAGTGGGCCACTTCGCCCGCGAATGTTCGAAATATCGCCAGGAGCGCAGCATGCCACTGCCGAATAATAATCGGCTTTGTCTTCAATGCAGGCGTCCAGGTCACAATGGGCGCGATTGCCTGGAGAATTTTCCGTTGTACCGTCGGGTCGTCGTGAAGTACAGCGTCATTTAAACGGTCAACCAACTTCTCAAGAACCTCGGAGTACGGCTGTAGCGCAAGGAACTTGGTATTTTAATAAAGAAACCGATCCGTAACGGCTTTAATAAATAATAAAACTCTTGGGTTTCGACCATAAAAAAATGTTATTTATTTGTCAGTATACGACGTACTTTCGGCACAAAGGCCATCATCAGGTAACTAACAATTTGTATTTTAAATATTAAGACAAACATACTTCAAAAAATCGTCTGTTCTTCTCGTTGGCTAATTGTAGTAGTAGCAGCTTCTTGTATTTATTTAAATCATGTGTTTGGTTATGTCTTCCAGCGGGGGGCCGCAACGTACGTCGTATGCTAACAAATGAATAACGTTTTTTTATATGGTCGAAACCAAAGAGTTATATTATTTATTGATATTGATAGGACCAGGAAATACCATTATTACATTGGAAATTGGATCGGGTGAAAAAAATCCTAACTATGCCACCGCTGGAAGACTCCATAACCAAACACAAACACAGCAAAGCAACGGAACAATATTAGTTAGCATTAGAACGATGTTCGTATTATACGCGTCCACGTTTTGGAACCAGAATTACCTACTATGTCTATGCAGTTGCAGTTAGGTGCTCCGAACAAAAATTCGAGGCGAAGGCATCACCTGGCGTGACCACCTGTCTAATACCGTGCGCCTCACGTCCGCGCAATTCCTTACGCCCCTGTCCACTACTCGGTGTTGCCGTTTATGGCAACATGTCGCCAAACTGAGAGCTTTTCCACTTCATGAAAGCGTGGCGACGACTTTTTAAAAAGAGCTATTTTTTCGCCACTTTTTACCATTCGGGATGAACATAAAAAATAAAAAACCTCTTAAAGAACAGGCTTTTATTTAAGCCAGATACTAAAACAAATAAAATAAGTTTATGTGTTCGTTAAGGTAAGTAGGTACCAAATTGCGAAATTTCGCAATTGAAATCAAAAAGCTTGTCCGTCGAAATTTTCATAAAAGTAGGTACCAATTAATTGTATTGGACAGTGATAGGTAGGTTGATAAGCAAGTACCTACATACCGAAGTGTGTATTTTTTTTGCAATTTGCGCGGCAAATTTGGCATTGAATTACCTTAACGAAAACCTAAACTTATTTTATTCGTTGCAGTACCTACATGGCTTAAAGAAAAGCTTGTTTTTAAAAAGGTTTTTTTATTTTATTTTGTGCTTTTTAGTATTTTTTTTTTATTCCCATGTGACGAGGTGGCAAAATAAATATAGTCCGCCGTCCGCCATCTCGGGGCATTCGCCATATCGGATTTAGTATGACGTCTTTCGTCTTATCGTTTTCTACTCGTCAAACCATTTCATTTCATACCCATGTCAAGGAGGTTGTCAAGAAATAGGAATTCCACCATTCTGGGGCGATCGTCATATTGAATTTAGTATGACATCGCTCACTTTGTCGTTTTTTTCCTTTAATTTTTTGATATCCATATCCATATCAAGGTTGTTATAGAAGAAAAAAGAAATCAGCCATTTGGAGCGGCGGCCATTTTGAACATATTTCAATATTGGGTTTGTTCCAGAACAAATTGGTTCAGAACTATTCTTGGAACAAGGCTATTGAGTATACTAACAAACGTATTAAAGGTGTAACATGTACGTACATCTTGGACGAAACATATGTACCTACATAAGACGTACAGTTTAAGTACAGATTACATACTAAAGACGTACTTGGTACATAGAAATGGGTTATAATGGGCATAATCACGTACGTCCTTGTTAGGGTTAAAATGCGCCAAAAAAATCTTAATTTCTTTATAAAAAAATATATAAAACTAATTTTGTTTGTTGTTTTTGCACCTATCACGAGCCGAAGCCAGTTTTGGAGGGCTGTCTCGACCTCTTTAGTTTCCTTAGCTTCGTTAGTTTGGCGAACTGCATCTGAATAAAAGAGAACACTATGTAAGTACACAAAACAAAGTACATAAATAATATGAGAACATGTTATTATAATTTACGGGGAGTTCTAAGATTGCTCGCGTGTAGGTATTTTTTAAATCACGTCCTTATATAAAAAAGTTAATGCTACTATTTTGACGAGATTTACCTAGCTCCTAGCTGCTTTAAGAGTCCTAAATACAATAAATTATTACCCTCACCCTAGGTATGATGTATTATAAGGTGTATTATATTATTATGTATATTGTATAAATATAAATAATTATACATTTTATATTTCTACAGTGCTCTCGTAATGGCAATTGGTAATAATTATCACAAAATCTGTTCTTTTTATGGGCAAAATAAGGAAATTCCTTACAAAAGATTCACATGCGCCCTATAGTTCCCGCCGTTTTATGAGGGAGGTACCTAAAAGGACAACGTCATGATCATGACATGACGGGTTTTGTGCTCCTGCCAATAGCATTTCTGATTTAGAGATAATAATATGAGTACCTACCTATAGGAAGGTATAGATAACAATATTAAAATGGTAATTTTTAAACTAAACCACAGAAAATACCATGCGAGTACTGCCACGCACAAACCCACCAAGACCCATTTAGACTTTTTGCTTTCCGCTTTCAAATGGAATGTACCTAACAAATAATAAAACAGTAGGTACTTACCTTCTTTATTTACCCGATACACCACTGGCACATAACATACAAACGATGAAAACACCCAACTTTTTTTTAAGTCTCCAGAATTCACGAAAGAACGAACAAGTTCTACGCTTTAGAGAATAATGCTCTACTCCAAAACACAGCGGACGGCAAATGGCGGACGCGGACGCGACGCATTCGACGCGGTCCGATCTGTCAAGAACGATCATTGCATTGTTGCCAAGTGACTTCCAGTAGATTTTTCCTATTTTCGCAGCCAAAGGTTGGAAGAGAGAATGCTAGAGAGAATGTGCTGCAGTGAGCTGCATATTTAGCATTTTCCATATAATTGTATTTTTTATCTTTTGAAACCGTTTTGTTGTAAGGAAATAAAAAATATGTGCTACTTTTGAGAAATGTTTAACAAAATTTTAATTAAACTCATGAGAATATTGATCTCTTGAAATTGTACTGAACATTGATGATGTTTCAAAATGTTTTAAGTTTTTTTATATAAACAAATACCTTGTGATATTCAATGGTTGTCAGTATGTTTACTGGTAAAGCAGTCAACCTGCTTCCAGCGCCGCCTACTCCAAACGTTTTAACTAAACTCTCGTGTTGTGACCCAGTATCGGCTCGCGCCTGCGCGTTACCAACAGGTTTCTTTAGTCAAAGAATTAAATTTTCATGTTATTTTGAGAATAAAAAAATAGTAATGGGGAAGTAGTGATTCCATTGGAAGAGGTATTTATATTAGGTTATCGACCTTCCCACTCTGGCTCAAATTCGGACGATCTAAAGACGTACTTTATCGTACGTACTGTTTACTTACCGACATTTACATACCTACTGTTTACGTACATTTTATATATATGTATGTACGTACTGGCATAAATATGACATAGAATGTACGTCTTTAAGACGACTAGTGCTGTTTGGGCTAGATTTTAGTGTCACCAGCACTAAAAACGTGTGCAAAATTTCAGCACAATCGGTTGGGCGGAAGAGGTTTAAAGGGATGGATCTGTAGTTGTAGACGCATCCTCAGCATTTCTAAAAAAACACGTCCTTGTTTGCTCTGCTTACAGCTGCCCACTTGGTAGATATATTTGCTGAAAGTCTATTTGATATTGAATTCTTGTGCCTTTTATTAAAATTTGTGACCCAATCGACCCCGGGAAAGTTATTTTTGAGTCTTCTTTCATTGCGCCCTTTTTTTTTTATCCAAATAGGACTTCACTAATAACCTCAGGTCTAACAGATCGAATATGGAAAGCCCCAAGATGCAACTAGATTTAAGCACCATTTCTTCTTCATTTGACAAAAGACAAGGTCGTCCCTCTGTGGGATAAGTGCTACGTTTTTTACACAGTAAAGCCAAAGTTGACCTAGGAACGTTATCCTTCTCTGATGCTTGATCTAAGCCTAACGTCTTTGTTTGAACCGCGTACTGCATTTTGGAAGTTTAATTGTGTGTAATTTTTGTAAAGATTATAGTTTCCCGGAAAGATTTACACCCTCTAACCCCTTCTAGTAGCTGTAGAAGACGCCGTAGTCTTCTACATCTCACCGCTACTAACTATATATCAATTGGAATAAATAACAACTAGCCGATGGAACCCGTATCTCCGGTAGCTTAGTTGGTTAAAGTGCCTAAAAACATCCTTTATTATTTATAATTACAGGTACTAAAAATCTTTCCGTGTTTCATATTCTGGCTTTGACATTGTAGGCTAGAATTTCCACGTTCGATACTTACATTAAGTCGCTATATGTCGAATTTTGTGGGTTGATGAACAAATAGGAAGTTCACATAACCAACAAACATGAATGGTTACCCTACACCCTCTAACCCCTTCTAGTAGCTGTAGAAAACTCCGTAGTCTTCTACATCTCACCGCTACTAACTATATATCAATTGGAATAAATAACAACTAGCCGATGGAACCCGTATCTCCGGTAGCTTAGTTGGTTAAAGTGCCTACGGCTACAGTAGGAGTCCCGGGTTCGAGTCCTTTTAACCACCTACATTAGAATTAGATTGGGACATTGCCAAATACCAGAATATTTATAAAGGATGGGGATATTAGACCTATATATCATGAATTTAATGATAGAAATAAAAGAAGGTCGGCTATCTATACTGTGTGTCCCAATTTGATACTGGACACCTGAGAAATATATGAAGGGCAAGGAAAACAAATGGTCTCTATTTTTTTATTGGTAGTCCCAAGGAGGAGTATCTCATAGGCGGTGGTATTTGGATGGGGTAATTATGTCATGGCCTGCTATGATTTTTTAAAATAGCAAATTTTCAAGAAATCCAATTAGGGATTTTTGTACGACAAAATATTATTGAGAAAACTTGTTCAGAATGAAAAACTGAGTGGATTCGCAAAATTTCAAAAGTCTAGGCCTACTTTGATTTTTAGATTTATCTCTCACTTTTTTCTTAGAAAAATGTCCTTTCTGGAGTTTTCACGTCAAAATTTTATTTTTTCACGATGAACAAGTTTTCTTAATAATATTTTGACGTGAAAGCTCCAGAAAGGATACATTTCTAAGAAAAAAGTGGGAGAAAAAGGCGAAAAAGCTAAAAATCAAAGTAGGCCTAGACTTTTGAAATTTTGCGAATCCACTCAGTTTTTCATTCTGAACAAGTTTTCTTAATAATATTTTGTCGTAAAAAAACCCTAATAGGGTTTCTTGAAAATTTGCTATTTTACGAAACGACGCATAATTACCACATTTAAATACCACCACCTTGGAGATATTCTCCCTTGGGACTACCAATAAAAAAAAATAGACCATTTGTTTTCCTTGCCCTTCATATATTTCTGAGATGTCCAGTATCAAATTGGGACACATTGTATATACTGTATTCGATAAAACAAATTCTAACATCATTAATATGATGATGTACTTTATTTGACTTTTAACAAAATAAACCTTTAATTGACTTTTTGTCGGACTCCATCCGCGGACGCACTGTATATAATTTTCACATCTTTTCCTAAGTATCTAAGCAGTTCTGGGGAGGTTTTCATCCTTCAAAACTGTCAAAATATTCGACATGATTGCCGAATTTTTTATAAGCTACTCAATGTGTTCCGCTGTTACGTTCCACATCTAAATTTAAAATTGCCGACTCGTTTTTATGTGGACCAGTTCGTGGGATGGTATATCGCATAAAGGCACCTCTAAAATTTCTTAATTTCAACTTTTTCACATGGACATTGCTAATTAAACGTGTTCGAGACAATTTTTAACATCTCGCGGAGGTTATATAATCTCCAATGGGAAGTTGCTTCCGACATTCAATTTCTATAAACAGATATGATATGCCTGGGAATTAGTTAATACATTTTAAGGATGATAAATGGTGATCGTAGTTTAAACCATGATTAGATAGAAAGATAAAAATATCTTATTTTATTATCTTATCTAGAAAGGAAAATCTTTATCCAGTCTAGTTAAGAAGTGATAATTTTTAGATTTCAATAGGTCCTCTGGATTAATAAATCAGTTTATTGACAATGACTTGAGTCGTATCGTAATAATGTCGACGAATAACATTATTTTTCGTGTTTATTTTTTACTCGCAGCACTTTTTTGTGTCTATGGTAAGTAAGCATTTATTTATTTATTGGATAAATCCATATCCTTAAGAAACATTTCAATATCCACCATAGGAACCTACGTATACGTAATTCATCTTATTACATTATCGTTACTGCAGTGAAATTAATTTAAGATTTTCTCCTGCTTCAGAATTTTAACGTTCGGATAGGTATTGAGAATTTTAGAGCTTTATTTTACCTACCTTCAAAAGGGGGGAGTTCAACATGATATAGACGCAGTGTGTCCCCAGGAATGTAAATGAGAAAAAATCAAGTTGGGCCTTAATATACTGGCAATAACTTCTGCTTCGGACGAGGCTTCGGATTATATATAATGGAATTTTAGGGTTACCTACTTCAAAGCACCTATTAGATAGTTTTGGAACTGTTTATTATTTGTCTTTTCATCCTGGTATAATATTCCGCTTTTGTCTGAATGTATATCATTATTGGTTTACATTTGTGTTCATACATTTATCCCAGTGTTGGTAAATTGTCAATCATCAAACGACACGACCACCGATGACTCAAATCTGAAAGAGGAATGGTCGTATTGTTTCGACTTCACATGGTTCGGTCCGGATTTCGACAATGTGACCAGATATAACGGGACTTGTGGCGACTATCTGGAGGAAACCAGAGCTAGTGAAGACATTCCATGTGCACCGCCGGTTGTAATATCTTGTAAGTATTAGTGTTTCACAAGACAAGATTTCTTGTCTTGCTACGCCTATTCTTGTCTTGTCTTGCAGAGCAAGACAAGAAATTAAATTCATGCTTGTCTTGCCCGACTCTTGCTATGGAAAAAATCTTGTCTTGCAAGCAAGACTTCTTGCAATTTCTTGTTCTTGCATTTTTTGTTTAGTGACGTGATCGCAGCAAGAGTCTTGCTACCAAGACTCTTGTTGGCGAGACTCTTGCATTATTTATTGCGTACAAAGCTTGTCGAGACAAGTTGATGCAGCGCTGGAGAACCGCCGTGCGGCGGGTCGATGATTTATTTTTGATTTTGCAAAGCAAGAAAAGAAATTTAAAAGAGTCTTGTCTTGTTCTTGCAGCAAGAACAAGACAAGAACAAGACATTTGTAAGAGTCTTGTGAAACACTAGTAAGTATTGCCACGTAAAATAAAGAATAAGAATTTTATGTTGTATAACTTTTTTCCACAGCTGCCTCGTTCTCGAGCAGTGATGCTAACAGGCCATAATTAAGTCCTCAAATTTAATGAAAAAAGTCCCTAGAATTCCATAGACACCTACCCTAGTTTCAAAATATCTCTAGAATTTGTATAAAGTCCCTAGATTTGCACAGATAATAGAAATGAAAACTTAAGTTTTTACTGAAGCTTACATAAAAAACTTCAAAAAAATTCTTTAAAAACAAACTAAATACTCTCAAACAAAAACAAATACCTCGATTAAAAAAAACAACTGGAGTAGAGCACCTATTATAAAAAGAAGAAATCCCTAAAAGTAACTTGAATTCCCTAAATTTTCCCTAAATGGAAAAAAATATTCTTAGAAGTAGGAAGAAATTTCCTAAGGTGGCATCACTGTTTTCGAGCTATATGATGTGTTTACCATTACATTTTTTATTTTTCCAACCGTTGAAAATATCCAAACGAAATTTACTGATACGACCTTCTAAAAAAATTGTTTTCTACTACCACATATTTATATATTTGCCGTTTTCTCTACAATGTATAGAATTGATAAATAGGCAAATCCAGTTTACTAAACGAATATAATTTCATATACATATCCTAGGCACAATATGGAACATGGAATCGAAACCAACCAATCACAGTTAACATCTACTGCGCGTGCTTGCAAATCAAGCTACTTTGATATTTATTGTATTCCAAAACATTAGTGTGATTTGTCAAATTATTTTCACCGTTTATTCAAATATCCGGTTAGAAGCTATTACACGTAGACACAAATATGTAAGTATATTGTACGTATAACTGGAGTGTCCATATCGCCCTCAATTCATATTTGGCCATAACCGATTAAAATGTCAAAGTAATTATACCTACAAAATAATAATAACTTCCTTGGTCAACTATTATGTGTTACATAATATCTATTATTTTTCTTTTCAAAATCTAAAAATGACTTTTCAAATGGATTATTTCGAGACTGTGACAGATACATATATAAATATCAAGAGACACTTTTTGTTAAGAATAAGAAACTTAATTATTGCCCGAAACAATATTTTTTAGAGGGCCGTATATTGGACTTTTTTTGATAAAATAAATTTGGGGAACTTATTATCATACGATTTTGCGACAGTCGATCACTACTTGTATACATACTGTGTACTAATTTTCGTTTCAATATCTTCAACGGGCGGGGGCAGTGGAAAATAGTTAAGTAGGTATATGGAAAATACTCTTTTTTTGTTAACTGATGAAATCTACCAGATAAAACTCAATCACCGTGTATACGAATGACATTTTATTCGTTTGTTTAGATGATGGTACTGCCCCGGATATAGATTACTTGTGGCAGCATCACAGAGCGAGTGTTCTTTGTAGACAATCTGAAAATCAAGTGTGTGTTAGTTACAAGTATCTTTATAATGGTAGAGGTAAGTCTAGGTCTAGGTAGTTAGTACTCATTCCACTAAACAACTACATAAACTATGAACCATGTTGAAAACAAATTTAATTACCGTTATTAGATATTTTCTGAAAAAATGCGTTCCCCTTATTTAACTGCAAGTTTTACAAAATAGGAACAATAGAAGACAGGTATATGTTCATTAATTTTCAATTGTATGTATCCCAAATCGATAGATTAAAGTCTACCGAAACAAGGACTACGTTTATCTCAGCGGAGCGGATTAAAAATTTCAAGTAGATCCGCTATTCACCGTGGAAAGTTGTAGGGTTTTTTCTGAACCGTTAGGATCTGTTACTAGATAAAACAAATGAGCGGCGCAAATTTATGAAAAAATATAAAGTTACTTTTTTTTAATGGAACGCCCTGTATATTTGTGGATATTTGAATTGCACGCATTTTTCTAATTCCAACAATATAAATATGTTATATGTTTGCTCTAAGCATTCGAGTGATATTCCAAATTGCAGATAAATAAAATCTTTATATTTAATCAAGGTTGCCGTGGAAAAACATTTCAACTTAGGCAAGGGCATTCCTGTAAATCCATTATTTTTGGGACAATACACCTTGGTACCCTATACAACTTTCATTTAAGTAATTTTTTTCTAACTCGAAAAATAGAGGCTCTAGGGCTGGGTCAAAATATACGGGAACACCCTGTACATAAGTAATATACCTACATTTTAGTAATACAACACAACATTTTTTATGCGCTTCGCACTGTCGCGATAATTTATCCTGGGTCTTCCACCTTCTTGTCCAGCTATGTGGGGACTGTTCAAATTTAAGTTCGTTTAGGCTCTGCTCCTTTTTATACACTTTACAAATCTCGAAATGTTTGGATGGTCAGCCAATATTTGTTGTTCAAATCCTCTGCGCCAACCCTCTACACTATTTGTTTTCAGTAAATATTGTACAACAGACTCCACAAATCACATCTTGTGCCTCGGCTGGAACAATTTCATGGTCACATAATAACTCAAAGCTGGCAACTACATCCTTTAGCGGCACAAAAGGTAGTGCAGCAAGCATTCACATTTTTAATGCAAATTAAACACGGGTCTCATATATTCTTTTTAAGCCACAACTTTGGACATTTGTTACGAGACACTGTGTAAAATGGAAAAAGCAACCTCGATGCCTGGTGGGGGAATTCCTTCCTGATGGCATTAATCATTGCGTTTTCAAAGTCTGTAGTGATTGTTTCCGGAGACAAGACGGTTCCAATTGTTTTACTTGCTGAAGAAGTTCCACATATTATGTAGTCTCGTTCTTGCCAGGAAGCAATACAGAAACTAACGGTAGAGGTGTATGTTGTCTCAAGCCGTGAAGTGTATACAACTGATGAAATAGTAGTGGAGCAATCTTAAATGTGCCATCCGCAAACCAATGTTCACTTTCGGCCAGTAGTCGAAGATTCTGCTTCGTGGAAAAATTAAAATTCTGTTATCTTCCGGTCCGGAATCGAAAAGAAAAATTGTTCTTCTTTGTAGGTCTTGGTATATTCTTCGGGAAATACAATTATACTGCGATGCTCTGGGAGGACTGGGTAAGACAAGTGATGGCTCCTGATATTCCTTATCGACCTTTTAATGTTGTTCACACTTGGAAGTCTGGAAGTTGTTGCCTGACTGCACATCCCGGAAGGGCTGGAAATTATTTGGTGTGGCATATGTATCTTGGGAATTCTTTGCTTTCGAACATTTCGTAAATTATAATTGCCTCTAAATTTGCTGCATCTCCACAGTGGGTGTGCTCTTTCCACGTCTTAATAATTTGTTCGCCAACTGTGGCTATTCCAGATGGGCATCTACATTTTTGATACTCTGAACACTTCCAGTGAACTTTATCTTCAACGAATCTCTCTCGATACTCTCGATAGTAGCAGCGACCGTTGAAAACTAACTTCTTTCTTAATTTTTCTGATTGCAGGAATTCAAGAGGCAATCTTGACAAAGTTGAGGCTCAGAAAACAGATGTTTACACGTCGAATTTAACTTTACTTATATGACAATATATCCCTAAAGGTTATGATTTATATATTGCGGACATCAGTACAATCAGTAGGTACTTACTTGCCATTTTCCATATTAAAATTAAATTATATTTAAAATATAATAAAAACATTATTATTCGGAATTAGATGGTACACATTTTTTTAGTATTGCATTACAGGTAGGTAGAGTATTATGAAATAATTACCTCCAGCATTTCCTTTATAAATTCTTTTCCAGAAAAGCATTAACAGTACAATAATAATGGTGGAGGTGGAGGCGTGGAGGTAACTAAATTAATATACTCTACATACCTGTATTTTATTTATTATGTTTTTAATTTTTATTAGTGCAGATACTTGCAATTTTCCATACTAAAATTAAATTATATTTAAAATATAATAATAACATTACTATTCCGAATTACATTTTTTTCCCAGAAAAGGATTAGTTATCCTCTGCATTGTTGATTTTAGAAATAGGTACAATAATGAATATATTTCTATGAATGCTTTTATAATACTGTACTAACTATTTATCTAAACTTATCCTAACTTGAGCTTGCGCAAACAATTTGTCCCGCGATGAGTTTCCCTACGATGAATTGCGTGCGGTGTATTTTCCCAGCGGTGAATTGTTTGGGCGGTTTAACTTGAAATGTAACTAAACCGCTAACTTCACTACTGTTTTGTTGCCAAGACCTAACCTCAAATTATTAATTTTCAAAAATCAATCATATCTGTGGTTGTGATAGTAGTAAAAAAAGAAAAAGTGCCTGCACAAACCAGTTTCCTACGCAGTACACCATTCATTCGCAGTGTGTGAGGCTATAGTTATTTGTCATTTCCAAACAGAAATTAGCCAGAAGGATGCCACCTGGGCACCAACCTAAAATGGAATAAGTATAACCACAGAGAAGACCAGAATACAAGGAGTCCATCTTGTCAAATATGTCAAATGGAGCACAACTTTTACATAATTTTTCACACACCCTATAAGATCGTTCAGACAATCTATGAAGTAGACTGCGTTCTTCATTTGTTATAGATTAATTTAACCTGAGAAAGAAGATCCACAGTGACCTACAATGTGTATTCTGGTCTTCTCTGTGGTATAACACAATGAATTGGCAAGTTGTACTTATCACTTCGATAGTATTACAAGATAATATCCCTGGAGAGGATTTAAAAAGCTCTTGATTCATTAGTGTCGATGTAAATACCAGAATTGTAAAAGAATAGATTTTACCCAATCGGATTCATTTCAATCCGATCGAGTTGCCACGGGATGAACGTAGTCACATGTCATTCAAAATAAAATGTTTACCGAAATATGTGAACAATATGAACACCATTATTTGCCGCTATAAAGTGGCTAGGACGACTGATACGTCACTGCCTTTCACGACACTCGCATACAGCCATTATCATCCGCAGTTCTAGGGCGTCCAGTATGAGAACACGGCAAATACGTATAGCTTATTTTTCTGCGATATAGTCGCTACTGCGGTAATATGCACAATGGCAGCAGCTCGAGCAACACGCGTGCGTGCTTCCCATTAGGCGCAGAGATGTAAAGTTGATGCGTTCCGCCCTAGCCCTAGCCTTTCCCCTGTTTGTATTTTGCATTTATTTCGGTGACAATTTTATTTGTCATTGATACATCTGTCAATAAACTAATGTCTATCGATTTTGTTTACAATCGGAAATTAGTGAACACATCTATTCAAGTAAGTTTTCTTCTCATTCCAGTGAATAATGCTACCTATATGTGTGCCAAGGTGCAGACTCGAGGAGAGGGTGACGTTACCAGCGGTTGTTTCAAAGAAAAGCGCGAGGGATACGAACTTGAAATGTGCGTCTGTAAATCGTCGGTTGGCTTGCACAAGCCTTGTAATTCGGCTATACGACAAGGCCCTTTCGTACCTTTGTGGTTATTTTACGTTGCTGTGTCATATTTTTCCACGAGAATATTGTTATAATACGTTACCAAATTTTTATTCTAAAATCAAAATATATCTATGTCATAATTATAAATTATAAAATAAATTATTATTTACCTGCCGTAGTATCTAATAATAGGGTAAGTAGTTAATAAAATATGTGTACAAAATACAAGGAGAAGAAAGAAATAGTTTTCTGTTTTTAATACTATAGCAAGTAGGTTCCCACATAGGTATGTTTCATTATTTTTTTATTATTTTCTATTATTTTATGTTATTTTCATTTTATTTCTATATTACCTATGAAAATCCTGTCGCAGCTAAGCCTCGTTCTTTGCAAAAATGAGGGAATGGGCAAAACATATTATCTACCTACAGCATTTCGTAATATTAAAGCAGTTTGAACTTCTTTACGACGGTTTTTATAAATAGTTTTCTTGTTTTTTATTTATATTATCAAATAATTTTTTATATTCAAAATTATGTATAAAGTGAATTTTAAATAATTATTATTCTTTGGATGTTCTGATTCGTGGCGAATTCGCTGGTTTCACTTAGTTTTGACATTATTTCGATTAGGTATCCTCTTTTAAAAACAATACTATTTGGGAATCTGTTCCTAGACGCTACCCGCTTCCAGCTCAGTTCCGCAAGTTAAAAATAAAAATAGATAATATAATATATAATCTGGACACAATGTATTATAGTGACATCAATCACAGGTCCATTTTTTAAACAATATAATAACCAATAACTTACATATAAGGAGTATTTTTGTAAAACCCACCCATGTTTTCAACATCCTCCCCCCCCCCCCCACGCGGAAAGTGATATTTATCAAATATCAGTCTATCTGGCCTGTTAGGCACTCTACCAGAGCGTGCAACAAACGGAACGGGTATCCTGCTTTTGATGTATAAAGCCAACACCAGTAACGGGATTTCCATTGCTGGAAAGCTTTCTACTAAATGCCTTGCTCTGCTGCTTGGTACTGTCTCTTGAAAGAGATACTGTACCTTGCCGGATGACTAAATGTCGTCAGCATCGTGAATCTTCTTAAATTGTGCCCAAAATGACAACCATCCTTTGATGTTTCCATCAAACCCTTTAATATCGATAATAGGTAATTTGAATTTACGTTGAATACCTGGAGATCCTGTCGACTACTGTTACTGTACGACTTTATGCAGCATCCTGTCTGATTGTGTCCTGTCACGGTCGCCAAATGTTACGGAATCTGTTTCTAGACGCTAGCTCAGTTCCTAAAGTTCAAAATAAAAATAATATAAAATCCGAACTTTAATCAGACATATATAATGACATAAATCGCAGTCCATTTTTTTAACAAATATAATAACCTACATATAAGGTGTGTTTTTGTAAAACCCACCCATGTTTTCCACATTATTATTGTAAAAATTTAAATTAGGCGCCCTAGTAGGTAGTTTTTTAGGTTCGAAATGAAAAAGCAAAACGACTGCTCTACAATTTCAGAAGTTAAGTATGGCTAACTTTTAATTCTAAAAAGATTTTATTATACAATTTTCCTTTTTCCAACAAAAAAGTCACTTTGCATGCAAAAAAGTTTATCGTATATAAGATAGGATTCAAGGACCAACTCCAAGAAATTTTGTCGATTTTATTGTTGTTTCAAGCTGTAAGTATATTGTTATTGCAGTCCTAAAAAATTTTACTTTTGAGGTTATCATAATTATGTCATTAAAACAACAAGAACACATAACTTTCTTTGAGGAGACGGCAGATGAGGAACATCTATATACCTCATTATAATAGAGAGTTGAAGTGCAGTCTCTTACGTATACCCTTAACGTTATTCTACTTAGTTGTTTTATAGTAGGTACATCTTCCAAACTCCTTTATTTAAGCATAAATATAGTCCTCGCCAAACGGCTACCAAAATAACGACATTTGTTAGCTTATAGCTGGTTTACACTATGCAATCAAATACTAACATTTTTTATAGGTATTTCAGAAAACGTTTTTATTACTCGCGCCATAAAACATCGCAAAGCAGTTCAAACATGTGTAGTAATTTCTGTAACGTTTCGGTGTCTATGACCTATGACGTTATGCGCGGGGGGGGGGGCGCTTAAAAAAAGAACACATTGTACTTTGAAGAATGCAGGTGAGGAGTTATTGTTTTTTTTTTATTATTTTTTTTTGTAGGTATTTTGCACTGACTCTTATTAATATTTATATTTTAAATGTAAAGTCTAGTTTTCTTGTTTTATCCGAAATATAATGTTCTATAACTTTTTCGGCAAAGTTGCTGATATTATGCAGCTGCAAAGTTTTTATTCATAGACACCATCGCTAACGAATTATGACGTTCATCATTCATGGAATGCCTTAAAAATGTCTTTATTCTCTTGAGAGTCGAAAAATAACGCTCTGATTCGGCTGTTGACATAGGTGTAGTGTGTAGTTATAGTAATTTTTAATATCTTAATTGTTTCGCTATAGGTTTCTTCAAAGTTATTATGAGTCATAAATGCTAGCAAATTTAAACCATGCGCGATATTTCTAATGTCCTCTTTCAGGTAAATGACTTCCAATTCGGTTTTTAATTTTTCTTTGTAAGTACAACATTGGATAAAAACGAACAACTGTATTTAGTATCGATACTGGAAAATTGAGTGGCAATACTAACCTTGCCTAAAAATGCTAGTTCTATATACAGGGTGTCCAACTTTAAAACTGTAGAAATCTGTAAAATCTTCATTTTTGGAGACAATCGCCTAATCTTTTTTTTTTGTTTGAAAGGCCTTCAAATTCAGCTTCTTTTGACCTTCCTTCCATTTTCAAAATGCAAATCCAGGGCCGGCTGCGATTTTTTATACCCCAGTATTTCACGAAAACCATTTAGCGATTTTTTTATTTAAAAAATAATAATAATCGAAGTAGGGATAGATAGAAGGCAGCTAATTCCCCACGAAGATGCATTCCAAACATGATATACTGGGTGTATCGTTTTCGTGATTCCGAGCATTCCAGCGAAGTGTCTAGTTAAATTGCCTCATTGCCCGAACTCGAACTGTACTTTATCGGTTGTTTGCGGGCTGTAGCCCCACAGCCAGTGGCGACAGTGGCGTTCCTAGATGTTTGGCCGCCCGTCTGCAGAATATATAATAAAAAAATTTCCTTCGGGTTATAAAAACTAGGCTTTTCCGTCTCTTGTAATTACCTACGAGGTAATTGCAAAAATTATTAGGTATGTATTCTCAAAAATATGTAACTCAAGAGTAAAGTACCCTTATTTTTTAAAATACGGTAAAAAGTTACTTACAAAAGTTGTTTGGAATCAAAAGTAGATGTCAGATTTAAAGTCACAGCCACCTAGTCAAAAAAATAAATTTAACTTTTTTGTATTTTTTCGACCAACCTGTGTATTACAAAAAAAAACAAAATACCGCAAGCGCAACTTATTATCGGATAACACATGAATACGCTACTTAACTTTAATTTTGTTAGATTAGCAGCTAGAAATTTAAATTAATAGTAATCAGAGTTTAAGAATATTAAATATTTGTGTCCAACTTTCTGCCCGTCACTGTATTTGTAACAATAAAATAACACAGGCAATCAGTCTTATTATAATGAGTAAAGACCGGATTATATTACTCATATGTTTTGGGTAGAATTTCCAGACTGAAAGGAACAAGGTAAATGTTTCTTTAAAATAAAAAAGAAAAAGAAACTAAAAATGAATTAGGTTTGCAAAGTAATAATGTAATATGTAACTGAAAATAAATATATTTTGCATCGGAAAAAAATACAGGGACTTGTAAAAATAAATAAAACATGTTCTTCTAAATGAAACAAAAAAAATAAAATATTTCTAAAATATTGGGGTTATCCCTTAGGTACAAGGCACAAGATACAAGTTAAACAAATGGTACTTTTCTGGCTTTAACACTGGCAAACTCTGATATTATATCACTGATATTTTATTGTATCAAGTAGGATACTTTCAATGGAAATTATTGCTAAATCGGTTAATCTCTCCTGGCTCATAGAAGACCTTAGATAGTTTTTTATAATTTTTAATTTAGAAAATGATCTCTCCGCGGATGCTACGGTAACTGGCAAGCACAAAGGTATTCGGCGGAAAACTATTCGTGAGAGAATTTTTGAACAAGTACTCTAAAACAGTTCTTGGACTTGCAGTATATTCTGATGGAAGAAAGATATTTAATTTTTTTAGCTCACTACCTATATGGTCTGAAGCGTCGATATCTCCTACGAAATTTCAGGCCTATCAACGCCGCGCCGCGCCGCGCAGTTGCCACAGAGCAAAGACCAGAATAGAGGTAGTGCCGACTGCCGACGGCCGACCGACGCCGCCCACGGGTTACAGGTTCATATAAATATTATTGATATCAATATGGTGTTGTTGCATTGTTGACGATATTCTTTTTGAGGGCGAATGCAAGTAATGTAGAGACTTACTACCTTTTTTCTGAATAAATATTTTTTCGCGACGGAAGGGCGGCCTGTGGCCGCCCCTGGATTTGGCCGCCCGTCTGCGACGCAGATCTCCGCTGCCGGGTCAGCTCGCCCCTGAGTGGCGTAGCCAGCATTTAGGGGCGGGGGGGGGGGGGGGGCGAAATTTTCCGAAATCTTTTTTTTTTGTGAAATATTGCCGTCTACTACCTATGTTGAAATGGGTAGACAAAAGTTACAAAATTCCACAGAAAGTAAAATGCTATTCATAAACTTTATACCAAATGGCATAGTCTGTGACGTCGCGAATCTCTTGAATAATACAACATTTTTACAAGTGGCGCAAACTTTATGAATATCACTGCACTGTATATTATTTATTAAAACATAATAAATACCTATACAAAAAATCTTGTTGTCTTTAAAATATTATAAATATATTTTTTAATAGGTATACCTAACACGTTTTTAAAAAACGGACTGAAAAACGTGGGGGCATGCAATAGATAATAATAATAATTTGATGCATGAACTTAAGTCACCAACAATTGTACCCTTGTACCCTATTGCACTGCAAACAATGTTTTCCAATGGCAGCTACTTCTCTACACTTTTTACTGTTATCTGTTGCACGCGCCCCATGTTTTTGTATCTTTATGAGGCTAGGAGAAATTATTTTATATTTTAAAAGCGTGTTATAAAAAAATAATCTCACAGGGACTGCCCGGAGCGGGGCAGCGGGTAGTGGGCGCTCAGGCTAAGTGAGCTGAGTGAAGGAAAAGGACCGTAAAAGGGCACAACGGCTGCCAAACCTCGATACTAACAATCTGAATTGGTCCAAGAACAACGAATATAACATTGTTGAACCAGCCACGTGAGCCACGGTTATTAGAAGCGAGATTCATTCATTCAATGCCTAGTAGGTAGGTACCTAATACCTACTTAGTGTAATTAAAATGTTACCACTATAGATGTCATCAGACAAAATGTAGATACTATTGTAAATAAATTTACTACGTCATATCGTAAAGAATCTACTATGACTAGGTTATGTTATGGTAATATACAATAATAACAGGTATTCATTAGATTTTTCTGTTCCGGCATTCTAAGAAAATTATCGATAAATATAAAATTGATGTGTGAGTATGTACCAATTAAACAGAGCTCTTTCCAGTACAGATATAATGTAGCTAGATACCTATGTAATTATAAATAATGACTTGAGAGTGCTGCGTTTACGTGAAGAACTAATAGCCTATTCTTTTCTAGATAATTAGCAACAATCTAACGGAGTTGAAGGTTTGCAAATTCAGATAATTTTTGTTAAGTTCCATAAAGAGCTGAGGTGGTATCAAGGAACAAAGATATCAAAGCTTTACACCAGTTTTTATTAATATTAATTAAATGTTGTTAAATTATAGGGGAATGGGGGGCAATATGGGGTATTTAATTTCATGGCTACATATTCCTCCGATGTATAAAAAAATAATTATACCTGGAATATTTTCAGGTAGTTAGATAGATTTAGTAACATTAGCAACATTTTGTATAACATAATCAGTAACTGAGTTTTCACTTTTTTGGACTAATTGGAATAAAAATTGAGGTTTGCCCCGTTTTGCCCCGTATGCGGGGTTTAATGGGATCCCAAGAGGGGCAAAATGCTTACAATAATGCTTTAAGATAGTGAGTTTTTAATGAATTCAAGAGACGTTTCTCCAAAATGCTTTATTAAGCAAACAGTAATCTTTAAAATAAGAAATAAAAAACGTAAAAAACATGAACACGTCTATTCGTTTTTCGTTTATATCGTCTTGCCATCTGAAAAAAAAAAACAAATTAAATCATATTCGGGGTGATTCCGTTTTATTCTGGGACACTTCAGCAGAGATAGAAAATCATAAAATATCATTTTATCTACAGTCGCTTCGTTTTTTTAACGTCTTATTTTTATTTTTCCAACCGTTAAAGATATTTAAACGAAATTTGGTACACAATATGCATCGATTCATCAAGTGTCACAAAATGTGATAATACCAAGTTCTCAATTTATAGCCAGTAGTGGAGATATGGGTGTATACACTACATTATTTGTTTTATCAAGAAAAATACTGACACGGCCCTGTAGATAATTTTTTTATTCTGAGAAAAAATTGTATCTTGGCATTTTTTGTATCTGCCATAGTTTCACGATAAATTTGATTTTTATGTCATAACTCCTTTGTGAAATGCCAGAAAAAATTATAGTAATTTAAAATAGTAATTTTTGCATCACCTTAATATCATATCGTTAATTTTCCCACATTTTCGCCTCTTCCCTCCATTTCCGTTTTCCTATAAATACCATTACAAGTAATAGAACAATCACTGTCAGTGTGATCGTCGCGCCCTGAGGATGTCCCGTGCAATCGAGGACGAAATCTTGGAACGAGAAGTTTCGCTGACCTAGGATCCATCCGGTAGAAACTCATATTCATTCATCTGCCCGTGGAAGTTTACAATCAAGATTAATACCAAAAGTGTTACAAAATAGGCATAATAAAATGAAACCCTACCGTAATCACTACTATGTCGTTATATAAATAAGAATAATCGGAGATACTATCAATCTAGACGAGTAAATATACCGTCAGTTAGTGACAGATTTAGGTGCCCCAGTTTCGCATAGAAGCCTCGAAGAGGGTTAAAAGTACACCGATGTTGAGTAGCGTGAAGGGAAATTTACGAAATTTACATATTATGGAAAATTCGATTTTCTTTAATTTTCTGTTGTCCATATTCTCACGCAAGCCGTGTTCATTAAATGATTAAATACAACCTGGCCCATCGAAAGTATGAAAATGTAGATCATCACTAGCCCGAAAAACATACAAAAACATATTATACATTATTAATATATTATACAGGGTGGGCTAACGGAAACTTCCCTCCCAGATTTTTTTGGTTTAAAATACAAATCTGGGAAAACGCTCGGAAACGTCGATTTATGATTTGAGGGTAAACCATTTTCAGTTTTTTTCATACCCCTAGCTTTAACCCCCTAGCTGGGGGGAGAACAACCCCCAAATTTAAAGGCCTCATCGAGTTCTTTATGACCCTACAATTTCACTTGTAGATACACCTAAATAATATAACTTTAATTAGTAAGTATTTTTAGTTATTTTTATTTTGATAAGATGTCATTTCGTTACAGATAAAAATAATGAGGCGAAATTGTAGGGTCATAAAGAACTCGATGAGACCTTTAAAAGAGGTATGGCACGACCCCTATCCCCTATTCAAAAATAGCTCCCCTCAGATCAAAAATCGACGTGCCCGAGCGTTTTCCCAGATTTTTATTTCAAACCAAAAAAATCGGGGTGGAAAGTTTTCATTGGCCAACCCTGTATATATTATATAGGAAAATCGAATTTTCCATTATGTTGTCCCCAGCGGCCACTCGTAAATTTACCTTCATTGTCACTATCTGACGGTCTAAAATAAATGTGTTGTAGGTAAAGTAGGTGATAGTAGTATAACAGGTATACCACATAGACAAAGCTACCCATATATTGTTATTGTTGAAATTTCCGCACGCTGCACCAAATATTTTCCATAAAATTTTACATAAAAACTAATAACTAAATTAAAATACCTATACTTTAACTTAGTATCGAGTCCTATAAGAAATGTAAGATATGATAATTTAATTTATGTATTTTAATTTCTCTTTGCCCCAAAATTAATGTTTGAAGGTTGGTGTAAAAGGATTTTTTGTGGGACAATGTTTCTGACTATCTATGGCTTCTTTAATCTATTAATCAGTAGCATAAAATTAAAAAATACTTAAAGTAATTTGGCGTTAGACCCGTATTCCATATCCTCTTATTGCCATAATCACCGTATTACCTATTTTCAAAAAATTTCTTACTTACTATTTATATTTTAAAGTATAGTCTAACTGAAGAGGTTTCCAAGACACCATGCTTGAAGAGAAAATTTTGATTTTCAACTTTTGTGAGGCTCCAGGCTCCAGCCAAAAACTTCAGCTCTACCTCTATATGGTTTATTAACAGTTTTTAATAGTTTGAGTTATTTAGTTAAAATATATAGACAATATAAATATATTACTGTGCTTTTCCTTTATTATTAGATATTTTTAGGTATTTTACATATCTTTTCAATGAGTGATTTGTGTACTTACTGTCTCAATAGTGATAGTTCTGAATTAAAAATATCAATGATCCAAACTGTGTCTAAAATATTTGTTTAAAGTTATTTCAATTATAATTTGCAACTAGTTAAAAAATTTTGGGTATTGCAATACTTGTACGTAACTGAATGATATGGTCTGTAATATAAATTAATAAATATAATATCAGTGTACCTAATATTATTTATGTAAATTCTCAAAATATTTAATGTGAATAAATGGGCTCAGTACTGACCTGAATGTAGGAACCAGTAACCAGTGCATCTTTCTCTGCATTGACGACAACATAGGTACATCGTCGAAATTACCAGTTTTACTGTTCTATACTAAAATCAAATAACTCTTACGCCTGATGTAAACAAGAACGTATGCGTTGAGTTTTTCGCCAGAGCCGCACTGAGGCACGACCTTTATTTAATTCTACTTTTACAATGGTTTACGTCAAAATATTTCAGAAAAAATATATTGGCTTAATTAAAATGAGTCAAAATATCGATAAAATTATTTGTGGCAGTGTCTAAATAGCTGAAAACAACAAGATAAAACCGCATAAATACGCTTTTGCGATCGAGTACATCCCTGTTGCCAGACGGGCTGATATTTTATGACCAATCGCCTTATTTCGCGGAACGTCATCGATCACGTGCTTTTATTTACGCCAAGTGTAAGAGTTGCTTGATTTCAGTATAGTAAGGATTTCTTAAAGTTGCATGTATACCTAATAATTTAGATCATACTGACGTACGTCGAAACCTTGCCATTAATGGGTGCAATCACAGAAAATATACGCTACGCGGACAGAAGTTCCACACAATGTAATTATTTGGCAGCCCGAAAGGAAGCCGGCTCTCGAAAGCCGGCTTCCCCTGGCTTTCAGCAGTGTCTATAGAAGAAATCTTCCATAGTTCTGCCTTCACGGCCTTGGTACTTTCATTACTCAATACTAGGCGGCAGCACGCTAGGGAAAAGCATCCGAAAGCGGCGTTGCCGGATTGTGCAAACAGTCGGTGGTTTTACCGAACTATAAAAATAAAGAGAAGATCTTTAATAAAATGGGCTTGCCCATTTAGAATCCAAGGTTAACAGTGACGCTGTCAGCAGTAACTATAGAATTCTTCCCTGCGCAAAAACCACCCCTGCACCCCTCAAGGAACAAAATAATAACTACATTATTCTTCACTAATAACATAATAATAATAACATGTAATATAATATAGCAAGTTAATATTGCTTTGTTTTTCAAGCCCGAGCTATGTTCAAAGTTGCAAGTCTCTAGCTCATCTAGTTTAAAATCGATTGCAGAGGACAAGAAAGCGAGTTAATAAAACATGGTAAAAAGGCATTAATTTGTTAAATTCAAATAATAGATAGTCTCATTTGTCATTTTTGTGTTATTTTTGTATTATAGAGAATACAGCTGTTTTAGTTTTTCGTGTTAGAAGAATTTATATTTATTATATGTATTTCAAGATTATGCAAAAGGTTTTAAATAAACTATCCACATTGAAAATGAAGAAAAAAATGCCAAATGAACATTGGTTGAAACACATTTGTTTTCTTGAAATAGGGTGTCCAAATTTTGTAGAGTTTCAATCCGTTCCATTGAAAGTGAACATTTTTTGTTACATTGTTCATATGGGTTTTTTTCTCGCTTTAGATAGTACAGTCGTTGTGCAATATTTGAAAGCAGTACGTGAATACTTTATTTTTCGAATATTGAAGTCAACAGGTGTTTTGGGTCACGTTTTGGTAATTTAAACGCAAACGGTTGATTTGATCGTTATGAAACAAGAGTACTTACGCAGAATGCTGCAGAATGAAAAGATGCACTAAAATGATGGACCTGCAGGATAAAAAAGTTAACCTCAAAAAAGTTACGAGTAAAAGCACGATCCAAAAACAGACCAAGTGGCGCCCTCTGTGACATATGTAGAAATTATCAGCTTATTCTCCATCCCCAAAAACACAGCAGTGCTAAATTTCAGTTCTTTGGGAGATATTGCCATAATTCAATTTAAAAAAAAAAATAACTACAACGCCCTGTACCTCAGTAACTACTGAGATTTGACCCGTAGATATTAAGCTTAATCGTAATACTTTGACATCCCCTACCTGCTCCCGCAAGATGTCCACGTACTTACCCTGTATAATATCTTTGACTCAAAAACGCGCAGATAATCGGACCAAGAATAATTCTTGGTCCGATTATCTGCGCCGTTTTTAGCAACGACGTTCCAAATGATTCCAGATGCATGAACATGAACCCGTGGTAGAAAAATTTACAAGCAAAAATTATCCCTTCCAACTTCCAACCCTCGGATAGATTGCTTTTGGTCCAACTATGATAGTTTTTTGAAAGCCTAGCCACTATAACTCTTATTTCACGAATCCATGGTAGAAAAAAATCATCGTACAAAAGCTACCCCATGCACCCCCTAAAAAATTGATAATTCCATTGTTCTTAGTTCGATGTTCACCGTTGTAGCAAGGACGTTCCAAATGATTCCAGATGCACAAATTAGTGGTTGAAAAAAATTTGTCAGGAAAAACTACCCCCTCCACCAGAGATATTGTTTTTGAGACGATTATTTAGTCATTTTTTGAAAAGGCATTACTATATACCTAACTTATTTCACGAATCGGTGGTTGAAAACATTTACGGGGCAAAAACTACCCCTTCCCATCCCCGAATGTTTATTTTCAATTTGATTATTGTCGTTCTTTGAAAAGACATTCACTATTTCCCTTGTTTCACGTATCCGTGGTTGAAAACATTTACGGGGCAAAAACTACCCCTTCCCACCCCCGAAAGCGTATTTTTAATTTGATTATTGTCGTTTTTGAAAAGACATTCGCTATATCCCTTATTTCACGAATCCGTGGTTGGAAACATTTACGGGGCAAAAACTACCCCTTCCCACCCCCGAAAGTTTATTTTTAATTTGATTATTGTCGTTTTTTGAAAAGACATTCACTAATATTCACTGTATCCTTTATTTCACGAATCCTTGGTTGAAAACATTTACGGGGCAAAAACTACCCCTTCCCACCCCAGAAAGTTTGTTTTAAATTTGATTATTGTCGTTTTTTGAAAATGCAATCACTATATTCCTTATTTCACGAATGTGTGGTTGAAAACATTTGCGGGGCAAAAACTACCCCTTCCCACCCCAGAAAGTTTGTTTTTAATTTGATTATTGTCGTTTTTTGAAAAGACATTCACTATATCCCTTATTTCACGAATCCGTGGTTGAAAACCTTTACGGGGCAAAAACTACCCCTTCCCACCCCCGGAAGGGAAGTTTGTTTTTAATTTGATTATTGTCGTTTTTTGAAAATGCAATCACTATATTCCTTATTTCACGAATCCGTGTTGAAAACAGTTGCTGGGCAAAAACTACCCCTTTCCACCCCGAATTGTTTTTTTTTAATTTGATTATTGTCGTTTTTTGAAGGGTATGCTGGGGGTATTATTCGCCCAACAATTTTTTTAACCACGAATTTGTGCATCTGGAATCATTGCGAACGTCCTTGCTAAAATTGGCGAGGATCCGACAATATAAGTTATCATTTTTGTTCTTAAAGGGGTGCTGGGGCCGCTGGGGGTAGTTTTCGCATTTTTTTCTACCGCGAATTCGTGAATCTAGAGTCATTATATAAGGACGTAGTTGCTAAAATCGGCCAGGATCCGACAATGAAGTTATAATTTTTTTAAAAGGGTACTGGGGAAGTTTTCGCCCAACAATTTTTTTAAAGTACAAATTTGTGCATCGGGAATCATTAGGAACGTCCTTGCTAAAAACGGTGGGAATCGTACCATGAAATTTTCCTTTTTTCCTTAAGGGGTAGTGGGGGGTAGTTTTTGCCCAACAAATTGTTTCAACCGCGAATTCGCGCATCTAGATTCAACCGCGAATTAGTGAATCTAGAATCATTTAGAACGTACTTGCTAAAATCGGCCAAGATCCGACAATAATAAAGTTATCATTTTTGTTTTTAAAGGGGTCCTGAGGGTATACTTAGTTTTCGCACAAGAAATTTTTTGAACGGCGAATTCGTGACTCTAGTCATTAAAAACGTACTTTCTAAAATCGGCCAAGATCCGATAATGAAATTATAATTTTTTTAAAGGGGTGCTGTGGGTAGTTTCCGACCAACAACTTTTTTAAAGTAGGTACAGATTTGTGCATTATCTGGCATCCTTAGGAACGTCCTTGCTAAAAACGGTGGGAATCGTACCATGAAAGTTATCTTTTTTCTTTAAGGGGTAGTGGGGGTAGTTTTCGCACAACAAATTTTTTCAACCACGAATTCGCGCATCTGGAATCATTAGGAACGTTCCTTGCTAAAATTGGCGAGGATCCGACAATGAAGTTATCATTTTTGTTCTTAAAGGGGTGCTGGAAGGTAGTTTTCGCACAAGAAATTTTTTTCAACCACGATTTTAGTGCATCTGAAATCATTACGAACGTCCTTTCTAAAATCGGCGAGGATCCGACAATAAAGTGATCATTTTTTTCCTAAAAGGGTGGTGCTGGGGATAGTTTTCGCCCAACAATTTTCTTCAACCACGAATTCGTGCATTTGGAATGATTAGGAACGTCCTTGCGGGGATCATGATATCAAATGAATATTTCAATTTCAACAAGTATTCAGTTAGTCCCAAAATTAAATAGTAAAACCGATAAATTTGGCATCATTGACATCCTGTACATATTTTCTACATTGTAGAACAAATATTTACCGTATACTAAGTGTATAGGTACCTAATTAGTAAATAAAATAGGCAGGAATAAAATATATTATTTGTAACATCTTCGTATATTTTAATTAGATAATGATTAGCTCTGAAGCACTCTGTATAACTTAGTATACGTCATACGACTTCTGCAAAGACGAAGCAAATAATAAATCCCACTATTATTTCGTATAGTTCAAGGCCTCTGACCATCTGCCGGGAAATAGATTTTGATGACCGAAAGCGGTCGCCAGCATAGACAGCGTTTATGAAACCTTTATTCCTAAACCACCGGCAACACGGTTAGGCTCTTCAGCTGACTGCTGGCGCCTCTAGCGCTTTTAGCGGAGGGCATTTTACGGTTTTAAAAATCGAACGATTCTGCATCCGAGCACTATCTGTTAGGCCAAGGCAAAACCAAGTTTCGGTGTGCTATACATATTTTACGAGCCCGATGCTATTGGCACTTCTGTCCGCGTAGCGTATATTTTCTGTGGGTGCAATCACAGAAAATTTCTGTGGGTGCAATCATACCGTGATCAAGGGGAAGAAGCGAACCTATTATAACATACCTATTTTATGGAAGCCGTTTGAAACACAGGGCGTTAAAGAGTAGGGCAATTCATTGACCACAGATTCTTGGGTACTTATGGCATTTTTTTAGACGCATGTATTTCAATATATGGCATGTTGAAGTTGCATGTAAAAAAATAATTAATTTATTAATAAATCCTCCTTCCACCTTTTTGGATCTGTCACGCGGTTTTATAGTATTTTCTATTTTTATTTCTTTTGTTTTACGTGTTAGGTTTTTATGAAAAATGAGCTAAGGCGCTTGTCCAAAGTAACTTTTTGTACTTAATAAACTTATTTCGTCAGAGCATTAGTTTTTAAGATACGGTTTGTGAAATTAATTTTGCCTTTAGGTATTAATTGTTTTAAGCCCTGTATCTTCGAAATAAAAACCTATTAAATTTACCAAACATTCATTTGGAAGATCGCAGTTACCCATGAAATTAAGGCGGATTTTTTCATAATAATTGTGCTAGACTAGTATCTCCGAGACATAATTAATTTCATAAATCAAGATAATAACAAAATCGCAATAAATATTCAAAATTTCTTTCTAACAGTTTTTTAAAGAATACCATGGATAGACGAAAAAGTAAAAATGAAAAGTTAGGAAGAAATTTTTATTAGGAAGAAAATGTTATTTGCGGATTTATTTGCTTAATAATCAGCAAGCCAACCTTTCTAAAACCAGATGCAACTTTTATTTAAAACTGTCTACTCTATCTGCAGAAACTTTTTGCAAATCGGAAAATAATAATTAGAAAAAACGCTTACTAGAGGATTCGGAGTTTTCGTGTGAAGACTATCAACAAATCTAATATTCTTAATGTTCACACGCCTTGGGGCCTTGAAATTAGACCCCTTGAAATTAGACCCCACAACTTTACACTTGTTTGGTTTATGTCTGTAAAATGATAGTTACCTATGCAGTGCGTGAACTTTCTTGTCATTATGTAGGTAGGTACCCACCTAAACACCTAAACATAACAAATTGTCAACTTATTTCTTAAAGTTTGAAGTTGGAGATAGCCAGCTTGTCAGGCTGTAAAGGCAAAACACACACAACGCATCTTTTGAACAATAGTTAGATTTTCTCATAGGTAGATATCAATTAATACCTAATTGACTGATTGAATAATTATTGTCAAATCGATTTTCCATAAACAACTTCTGTCGCCGATTTCAGCATTACAATACAATGCACCTCAATCTTTTAAATTATACCCAAAGTAGGAACAAAAATAGATCAAACAACCCGTTGAAATAAGTTGTCAGCATAGGCAAATCTACATCCATTAATCAAGTTGACACATACTTTTTTGTATTCATTTTTACTACATATAGTTTGAAGGTTGCATTGCATATTTTATCCTTGAACATTCTATTGATATCTACTAATATAAATATACCTAAGTTTATAAAAACCCTAGCTTAGCAATAATTGATGTAATGTACAGTAAGTCACAAGAGGAAGAACTGTAGGTACCTATTTAGGCAACAAACACAGTTCAAAAATTGCAAATATGCACGGCATTGCCGTGCTCTTAAGTATTTATTAATAATTCGATAAAGGCTTGGCAGCGGCTATTATTTTTTTGAGTTCTATTGTTTCTGTTTGGGATAGGTGTGGTGCACCGGTTCAACCTTGCTCTTCAAATAATTTGGGTGATTGTGATTGTTGCGCAACTATTGTAGATATTCAGGTTTCTGTTACACATGCCACTTAAGCATTTTCCACTTATGAGTCGCCCTTGTTAATAAAAATATAGTGTGCAGGTAAAACTCGGTTGCGACCCCTCGGATAGATTTCTTTTGCAAACGCATTTTGAAATTACTTGCTTAAGCACTCGTAATATTCAGCCTAACTTTAATTGTGGAACGGAAGCAAATTAAAACAGTAAAGATTCAACATTCTTAGGACTTAATACTAAGTTGCGGTTGGTATAGGTATATTAATTTAGTTGGTATAGGTATATTAATTTACTTATTAGTTTTTATATAAAATTCCAGTCAAAATATTTGGTTTACCTCGCGGAAATTTTAACAATGACTCTCATAGTGTAGGTGCAATTTTGTCAATATGAGAAAGGTCTGTGATGGTAATGGATTTTCGGATTTCTTCTTCGGTTAAAAAAAATTCTAAAGCAGAAAGCTAATACCAGCAGGAGCAGGTCCTGCTAGATGATTGCTAACCCCTTAGAAACAAACGATTACGGTTCCAATAGCGCCGACAGTGGTCAATACTGGGGGTAATAAACACAATTTTTTATTCTCATTCGTGAGTATGAGAGCAAAGTGGCAACATGGGAATACTTTCTGCATAATTTTTACACAATTTAAAATATGCATAATTTTAATTTTAAACATTATAGTTGTTCTAAGAACGTTTCTATCACGAAAATTATATGTATACTATATAAGACCATACTGTTCACTTTTTATATAAATTATTTATAATGTCTCTCGGAACCTTTTTGGAGCGAACCGTGTGTGCGTATCCTTTTCTATATTTTTGTAGTTTAATATTTTATATTTTTCTCTTTCATTTTAAACTAAGAACGCTTGAATTCTTATTGCTGACTTGGATTTTCAGGGAGTTTTCTGTCTTGAAAGTATCATCCATTTTCCTTTTAGCTTTTGAAAATGAGGAAGTAAGATATTAAAAATCCATGATTTGTTGGCTTAGTTTTCATATTAATGCTATTATAAAAATGTTTGTACTATTATAAAAACTAAGACTATATATTTTAAGATATAATAATAACAATTTTTATTAGCTGCAGTAGCTATTTAATTAATTTAATAAAATAATGCTTGAATCAAAATCAATAATTACAAATTACAACACTTATAAAAAAGTTATAATTAATAATATGCTCTATTAGATTAATTTTTAAGTGCATATATTCCAATAATTTATTTTTAAATGTCGAAATGTTTGTATATTTTTATTTCATTTCACATTGTATTTAAATTACTTACCCCTTTTTAAAAAATTGAATTTTGTTCATTTTTAGATTTCTTATAACACATCATAAAAGCATTGTTCCTTTTTGTATTGTGCTCATGTACATCATTATTTTTTAAAGAAATTTTTATAATATGTAGCTGCAAGGTCTAAATTAATTTTATGAATATAAATCCAAACTCTAAATTTTAAATAATTTTCTAGGTTCAACTGATTTAATGTCTGCAGCATACAATTCTACTGTCACTGTCTTTACCACACTTTAATATTACCCTAATCTCTTCTTTTCTCCTTGTCAGCTCCGGTTTTAGCTTGACTACCGCCGGGTGCTAAGTTAAAAAAAACGCCTCCTCTCCTCTCCTCTCCTCTCCTCTCCTCTCCTCTCCTCTCCTCTCCTCTCCTCTCCTCTCCTCTCCTCTCCTCTCCTCTCCTCTCCTCTCCTCTCCTCTCCTCTCCTCTCCTCTCCTCTCCTCTCCTCTCCTCTCCTCTCCTCTCCTCTCCTCTCCTCTCCTCTCCTCTCCTCTCCTCTCCTCTCCTCTCCTCTCCTCTCCTCTCCTCTCCTCTCCTCTCCTCTCCTCTCCTCTCCTCTCCTCTCCTCTCCTCTCCTCTCCTCTCCTCTCCTCTCCTCTCCTCTCCTCTCCTCTCCTCTCCTCTCCTCTCCTCTCCTCTCCTCTCCTCTCCTCTCCTCTCCTCTCCTCTCCTCTCCTCTCCTCTCCTCTCCTCTCCTCTCCTCTCCTCTCCTCTCCTCTCCTCTCCTCTCCTCTCCTCTCCTCTCCTCTCCTCTCCTCTCCTCTCCTCTCCTCTCCTCTCCTCTCCTCTCCTCTCCTCTCCTCTCCTCTCCTCTCCTCTCCTCTCCTCTCCTCTCCTCTCCTCTCCTCTCCTCTCCTCTCCTCTCCTCTCCTCTCCTCTCCTCTCCTCTCCTCTCCTCTCCTCTCCTCTCCTCTCCTCTCCTCTCCTCTCCTCTCCTCTCCTCTCCTCTCCTCTCCTCTCCTCTCCTCTCCTCTCCTCTCCTCTCCTCTCCTCTCCTCTCCTCTCCTCTCCTCTCCTCTCCTCTCCTCTCCTCTCCTCTCCTCTCCTCTCCTCTCCTCTCCTCTCCTCTCCTCTCCTCTCCTCTCCTCTCCTCTCCTCTCCTCTCCTCTCCTCTCCTCTCCTCTCCTCTCCTCTCCTCTCCTCTCCTCTCCTCTCCTCTCCTCTCCTCTCCTCTCCTCTCCTCTCCTCTCCTCTCCTCTCCTCTCCTCTCCTCTCCTCTCCTCTCCTCTCCTCTCCTCTCCTCTCCTCTCCTCTCCTCTCCTCTCCTCTCCTCTCCTCTCCTCTCCTCTCCTCTCCTCTCCTCTCCTCTCCTCTCCTCTCCTCTCTTCTCCTCTCGCTACGCGTCGTTCAGCCAACTGCAATCGCGTGCGGAAAAGTGTCCCTTTCCGCACTTGTTAGGAAATATACTATTTGGGTCCTAACCAATCAGTGCGAGTTTCGAAATACACTTTAGTAGGTAAGTAAATAATTCTTATATTTAGGCATACGAAAATGGAAATACTGATTTGACAAAATTATGCAATTTTTTCCTTATATGTAAATTTTCACAGAATCACATACCCTAGTGACGCGATACGTTTGAATGAAAAAGTTTCATTTAATTTATAGAAAAAAGCTCAAAACAATCGCCAATTTTCATTTATGTTACTTAGTTTTATTACGATTAAGAGTACTTGTTTTGTGCTTAGATTTTTGATAGTTCAAGTTTTAATCTTTCAAACAGAAAAACATTCTATGTAAAAATTGTTAAGAAATATAACAATTCTTGTTCTGAATTTAATGTATATCATTTGCGCATAGGATGACGTTTGCGCTAAACCTCATAGTTTACTAGATATTCACGGAAAACTGTGAAAAATAAGAATTTCCTGCCCTTTTCACCCCCTCCCCCCGAAACTCGACGCTGGTGGTGGTGTAACCTTTTAGTACTAACTCTTAGGAGGGTATGGAATTATTTCGCGCTAGAAAGAACTTTTTTTTTGATGTTGACGAATCGCTCAGTTCTTGGTACCGAGCAAGGATAACACCAACAGCCTGCGATAGGTCGCCAGAGACTCTCGAGGGGCAGAACCGGCAACCTATTACCCGTTCTCCAGCTTCCTGGTAGGAGCCGTCGCTACCCGCTAGACCGAATAACGAACTCAGGTCATGGGTCAACCTATATGTCCTCAATTCGGCCAGCGAGTAGCTAGTTGGTGGTCCAAGTGGCGGCCAGGAAACCGACTGATCCACTGGATGCCTTGGCGGCCGAAGCGCCGAAATTTATACCTGAATTATTGTTTATGTCAGCAAGTTATGTTCCGGGGTCGAAAATCTTCGTTTTTAAAAAGGTTTATTGAACGTAGGGTATAAACTATTACTGATCGATTAATTGCGGTCGCGATATTTATATAAATTGGAAATGCGGTGTACGAAAAATAAAAAGCTGATTCCGCTGATTCGGGGTTTTCGTCCAGGTCGGTGTGCTGTGGGGTCGATGAACATAACTCTTCCCCCCTTAGGATGGAAGTTCGTCCTCGGGCTTCTTGTTGAGTTGTTGAAGTTCTTGGAGTTCTGAGAGTGATATTCTTGGTTTGAAAAAGAGTGTTTGGAGTCTTTTTCGTTTTCTTAGGATGAAGTAGATGATGACACACATTAGAGTGATGATAAGAAGTGTGGCTGACCAGGTTGTTGTGGAGATGACGACTGGATCTAGGTGTATGGGTTGGATAGCCGACAATTGCGGTGTTTCTTGAAGAGACTGTAAATGATTTAGTTGTAGACGATACTTGGGATTAATTTTGACAGGAACGATGGCTGGGATTTCGGCTTCTTCTTGCGTGGCGGTATACCATTGATTTTCAATTTGAATTGGACAGGGTGATTGGATGATTGCTGGTTGCTTTATGATTTTTTCTGTTTTTGAACATTTTTCGGTGATACGGAGTGGGTGATTTGTGCTGGCAATGAGGCTTCTCTTAGTTTGATGTATGATCGGTTGCAGGAGAATGGCAGTGGTGCAGTTTTCTAATGTGGGCAGTTGACATCTGGTTGTTGACATAGTTTGACAGGTGATTTTTCTTTCTGTAGGTGTGCATGTGGAATACCAACGATTATTCCCATAGTAAACAGCAGGGGGTACCAAAACGATATCTTCTTTGTTATGGATTGGGTAAACTTGGTAGAGTGGGAATACAAGTTCATCAAGGATAGGAATTTTTAGGATAATGAGTATCTGACTTTCTGTAGAGATTATTGTACTTTGAGCAGTTTCGATTAGTTCAAAAGGGTGCATGTTATCGGATAAGAGAGAGGCTTTATTATAGATTGATTTGAGTTGATTTTCTAGTTTAATAATTTCAGAGAGAGAAAAGAGTTCAATGTTCGACTGTTGCAATGCAGCTAAATTAATAGTTCGAAGTAATTTTTGAAGGAATTGATTTAAACGATCGAGATTAAGTATTTCGCTATGAAGTGAGAGATATTTGTCAAATTCGTCGCTGAGGAGATTAATATCTTGTGCAATTTTAACTGTGTTATTATTAATAGTTTCAACTAACATGTTATATCGTTTTATTGTTTGTGAGGCATAAGTTGTAGAGTTATTGAGGGTGCCAATAATTTGAGATTGCTTGTTTTCGATAGCTTGAATATGTTTTTCCAAAAATATACGATCATTCTCGTCGAGATTACCTGTGATTGATTTAATGAAAGTACCTATATAGTTCATAATTCCACGTTTCTGTCTAGGGCGAATTAGTTTATGAAAATTGTCAAGAGTTTCATGATAAAGCAGTTGATATTGATTAAACATTTTGTAATAAGACGAAGTCGTTGAAGTATTAAAAAGAACTAAATTAACGGGGTAAAGTTTAAGGGTATTATCTATAGTGCTTAAGTTGAAAGTAAGTATGTGACGGTGAAAGTGGTCAAATAATTGTGCTTGGCCTACCAATTCTTGATAGTATCCATTATTAGGGATCGGGTGCACTTGAAGGGCCAGGCAGTTGGTTATTAGGAGGGTGTTTCTGTAACAAGGGAGGTTTGCGTAAGCGTTTGATTTTTCTAGGATGAGAGTTAGTGGGTTTATTCTTAGTAGTTAAGACTTTAATTTTTGTATTGTCAGTAGAGGTAACAGTAGCGGGTATATAGGGTGCGTCGAGTTTGTTACGAGTGTTTTTGGAAAGGTACACGGTTTGTCCTTGTTCTGGAGTAGGAGTGGGATCTGGTAGATTTTTGTTGCGGTTTTCTAAAATGCGGGTTTCTTTTTCGTGAAGTTTAGTGTAAAGGGAATCAATAAAAGGGCGGAGTTCATCTTTATGTCGTTGATTATATTTTTCATAAATAGGTAAGTCGTCGTCGAATTGTATTTCTTCGATATAGGGGCCGTAGAGGATTGAGAAAGGGGAGTAGCCAGTAGCTGAGTGGATGGATTGGTTATAAATAAGGACACAGTGGGTGATTAGGTCTTGGAAATATTCTCTAGGTCGTTCATCTTGCATAACGCGTAGTTTTTCTGTAAATGTGGAATGGAATCGTTCGATAGGACTGTTAGAGTTAGGATTATTAACTGTGGTAAAATGGAGTTCTATTTTGTGGAGTTTACAAAATTCTTTAAAGAGATTATTGGAAAATTCAGTTCCTTCGTCACAGACAATTTTGCGCGGATAATTGTGATGAGAAAAGTAATGACGTAATTTGCTGAGAATGGATATATTCATTTTGTCTTGTATATTGTAAACTTGAGCGTATTTGGAAAATGAATCTATGATTGTTAGAAAACTTTGACGATTACAGCAAAAGGTGTCTATGTGGATAATATCAAAAGGTTTTTGTCCTAATAGGGGGCCTTTGAAGGGAAGTTTATAAGGGTGTCTTTCATATTTATTTCGGAGGCATATATCGCATTTATTAATATAATCGGAAATCGTAGTGCGCATATTTGGCCAATAATAATGGAGTTTTAAGTGATTGAGAGTTTCGAGTATGCCATTATGATTTTGCTTGTGGTAATCTTGAACACATTGAAGTTGTTTATCGGGATTCTCTATGTCTTGAGTTTGTTTAGAGCAGAAAGAGATACGAACGGTTTCATTAAAAGTATTGCGGACATATTCAGATATAAATTTTTGGATATCCGTTTGTTCTGTGAGGATATGGTAGCGTTGATTAGGAGATATTATAGAATGGAGAGTGTTTTTAATGTCAGTTTTCCAATCTTTTTCAGTAAGAGTTACGTAATATTGGTGTTTACTTTTGAATTTAAGGATGTATTGAACGTCATGTTTGTTTCCAAATTTTAAGATAATTTGATTAGGAAAATAATTAATGGGTTCTTCGGAAAATGGAATAGTTGCAATAGGGTTTTCGTGTGTGGAGTGTTGTGTGGATAGTCCAGTTTGTTTTTCATAAGTTTCGTTAATAAAGTCGTCAATATTAAAGTCATCGTCATGTGAGGGAGGATTTACACAGATCGAGTCTAATTCATGCATATTGAGTTCGATACGGGAAAGAGCGTCGGCTACAAAATTTTCTTTACCTTTGCGATATACAATTTCAAAATTATATTCTTCTAATTTGAGTTTCCACCGGGCGAGACGAGAATGGGGTTCCTTAATTTTATAGAGCCAGACTAAGGGGTTGTGATCGGTTTCTATGGTGAATTTTACACCAAAAAGATAGGGCCGGAAATGTTTACAGGATTCTATGATTGCAAGGAGTTCTTTCTCGATTGTGGAGTAGTTTCGTTCTGCGGTAATAAGGGTGCGGGAGTAGTAAGCGATTGGTTTTCCTTTTTGGGATAGGACAGAGCCAATAGCAACGTTAGAGGCGTCAGTAGTTAGTGTAAAAGGTAGAGAAAAGTCAGGGTATTGGAGAATTGGGGAGTTACTTAGAGCGGATTTACATTTTTCAAAACAATCTATATATTGAGGGTGGTCAATTTCAATTTTGGTGTCTTTTCGTAAACAACGTGTCATGGGTGTTGTCATTTTTGAGAAATTAGGAATGAAGCGGCGATAATAGCCTATTAGTCCCAAGAAACTTTTAATTTCCTTAGTAGTTTTAGGAATGGGGAAGTTTTGGATTGCGGATATTTTGTTTGGATTGGGTTTAATGCCTTCGGGAGTAATCACGTGGCCAAGGAAAGCTACTTCTTTGTTTAGGAATTCAGATTTGTCGAGTTGAATTTTTAGGTTTACTTCACGGAATTTTTGAAAAATGGATTTTATATGTATAAGATGTTCTTGTAAAGATTTGGAAAATATAATGACGTCATCCATATAGACAAAACATGATTTGTAAAGGTATTCTCTTAGAATTTCATCCATCATGCGTTGGAAGGTCGCTGGGGCGTTTTTTAGACCAAACGGCATTCTTGTATATTCGAAGTGGCCATTGGGAACTGTGAAGGCGGTTTTTTCAACGGAGTTGGGGTGTACTTCAATTTGGTGAAAACCTTGGGCTAAGTCGAGGGTTGTGAAGTATGTGCATTTGCCTAAATTGTCAAGTATTTCGTCGATGCGGGGAAGGGGATATTTGTCTTCAACCGTATTATCGTTTAGTTTGCGATAGTCTATAACCATGCGAAACTTGCGTTTACCGGATGCATTCATTTTCTTTGGAACGATCCAAACGGGCGAAGAATAAGGGGAAATTGAAGGTCGGATTATATTTTGTTCTAAGAGTTTATCAATTTGGGAAGAAATTTCGCTTTGCATGACTTTAGGATGTCGGAAAGAACGGGAAAAAATAGGAGTTTCGTCTTTTGTGCGGATTTCGTGTTTGACAGAACTAGTAAATGACAGATCAGATGATTCATTGTAAAAAATATCTTTAAATTTATGACATAGATCAAGAATTTTTTGCTTTTCTTCGGAATTCAGATGTTTTGTTCGAATAGAGTTGGGATCAAATGAGTTATTGGAGAAGGGAGGTGATAATTCTTCAAAATCGGATAGTGGATAAACAGATATTGGTTCAGGGAAGTCAATATTTAAATTTTCTGGTTGTGGTATTTCTACAAACCCATCATTGGCATGGTGTATTGAAATTGGGAGTACAGTTTGGTTATCAAGGGTAATTTCTGGGAGTACAACTTCACCATTATTGATATTTACTGGGATACGGAGTCGATTATTCGAACGATATATAACTTCAAATGGAACGGAAACGCCTAATTTACGAATAGAAAATATATGAGTTTCATAATCTATATTTGCACCTAATTGGTCGAGTTCACCAGTACCTAAAAGAATATCGAAATCGTTGTGCCAGTCGGCAATTCTAACTATAAACGGTTGATCAATGCCAATTTCGTTAAAAACGGGAAAATAAAGGTTTTCGGAGTAGGTTTTAGGAGTTTTCATAGAAATAAGAGTAAAGGGTTCAAAAAATTGATATTTTGGATCGAAATTTTGTGCAGCTTCGGGAGTTATTACAGTATCGGATCCACCAGAATCTATTAATACTTTAAGATTAGAATAAGGGAGATAGAAAAATGGAAGTTTGGTGGCTTTTGAAATATTATTTAATTCGATAATTCGGGATTGGGAGGAGATTCCGAGGCTTGTTCTCGAAAATTTTCGGAAAAGTATTCTTCGGTTTCTAAATTGGAATCGCATTCTATATTATTATGGAAAGTACGTGTGGACATTGGGGTTGGTTTGTAAGTTTGCTGTGACGGCAATTTTGAAGTTATGGACATGGGAGTTGGAGTTGGACGATATTGATTTTGGAAGTAATTATTGTTGGGTCTATTAGATGGTGGGCTGAATACTTGTCTATTAGGTGGAGGGTTTTGTCTTTGAGGAATGGGCCTATTTGTGTTGCCAAAATTTCTAGGTGAGTTTGAAGGACCTTGATTAAAGTTTTGAGGGAATTGTTGATTAAAATTTGGGTTCATATTCGTATTATGATTAGGTTGTGGGTTGCGAGGTGGTTGAGGATTTTGATTAGTAGGGCGATTGGTAGTGGTAGGTTGACTGTTTCTTTGATAATCGCGGGGATAGGTGGTAGATTTAAGATAAGACATATATTGCTGTTGCTGTTTGTGGTTATCTAAAGCTATGCATTTTTGAAGTGCTTCGTCGAGAGAGTTTAATTCAAAATGAGATAAATGATCGCAATAGGGATTGTTTATGCCAGTACAAAATGTTCTAAGGGCTTGTTTTCTGAAAAACGAAGCTTTAAACTCGATTGCCTGAGCGTTATTTTCATGTAAAGAAACATGCTGTAAAAGATCATTAAGTGCTAAAGTTATTCGGTTGTAATAGTCATCATAAGATTCAGAACGCTTTTGAACTGTGGTGGTTAATTGTGTTAATAAAATTTCTTCTGTGCGACGGTCGCCATATTTTTGGAGTAAAAGGGGCTTTATTTCTGCCCAAGAAGTTTTATTGTGTAAATTTAAGAAATCACGAGCCTCATTTTTAATTTTGGAAACGATATGAGTGTTAATTATATATAGTTGAGTGGCATTAGCACCTTGTTGAGTGAAAAAAGCAATTAAATTATCAACTGAATTTATAAATGTGGAGAGGTTATCTCCCGGTTTATATTCTGGAAGAGTGTTGCACAAATTATTAATGTCGGTATTTGTTAAAGCCATTTCTTGAGTTTTTGAAGTTGAGGGCTGAGAAATTAAAATTTGAGGGTTTTTTAAATCTTCAGATAAATTTTTAGAATATGGTTTAAAACGAGGTTTTTGTTTAGGAGCTTTTGGAGTAATAGAAAAATGAGCTAAATCTTCTAATAATGAACCTTCAGGGTAATCAGAACTCATGAGAAAAAGGAAGTGAACTTACAGGACAAGAAGAATCGCTCTGGACATCCCTGCCGTATGGTTCTCCAATCTCTGCACAGGTTTCTTCTCCCAGGTCGTTGATAACTGCCAAATCGTTGAGACGAACCGATGATCCTCCTTTGGATTCCGTGCAGCTATCCTGTTCGCAGCGCCAGTTATGTTCCGGGGTCGAAAATCTTCGTTTTTAAAAAGGTTTATTGAACGTAGGGTATAAACTATTACTGATCGATTAATTGCGGTCGCGATATTTATATAAATTGGAAATGCGGTGTACGAAAAATAAAAAGCTGATTCCGCTGATTCGGGGTTTTCGTCCAGGTCGGTGTGCTGTGGGGTCGATGAACATAACTAGCACTTTGGTGACCTACTTTTCGGCTGTTATTTTAATTATTGCTTTGATTGCGAATATTGATTTATTCTGAGTTGGCATGTGTTTGCACATAAATCCTATTTAGGGATTTGTAAAATTATTAGTTTAGTCATTTAGTTAAAAGATGTCCTTACTTTTCAGCTTATTCAACTTATTCCAGAGATGTGGCATTCCTCTTACAAATTGAAACTTTAATTTTAATTACTTCTTCAAACTGTCACTTCGTGACACTATAGTAACAAATTCGCCCAAATGTATTTTGCTAAAATCATTGTAAATCACTCTAGCCGATGTTTATCATAATGTGAAGATTGAAAAGTGTGACAATGAAAAATAGTACGGCCGTACGCACATTAATTAGAAGCTTTTATTTAAATTTACCGGTCAGTGTGAAATCTTACAACTGAATTTTAAACTAGTTCCATCAAACCGATTGAGTTGAAATTTTGTACACACTTTTGGTACTGGTGACAATACAATATAGTATACCTACTCAATATTGTAATTTTCTTTACAACCCCCTTGATATCAGTATCAAATCAAAGGGTTTGATGAGTAGAAAAGGACACGGTGGGTGACGTCATACTAAACACAATATGGGGGTCGCCCCAAGATGGCGGATTACCTATTTCTTCACAGCCTCCTTGACATGGGTATCAAATGAAAGGGTTTTTCGAGCAGAATACGTGACGTCATTCTAATTTTAATATGGCGAATCATCCGCCGCGGATGGTAGCTCAAAACTTACGGGAGAAAGACCTTGTAATAATAGATATAGATTAAGACATATTAACTAAAAAGCGCAAAATAAAATAAAAAATAAAAACAATTTTAAAAACAAGCTTTAATTTAAGTCTTGTACTAAAACGACTAAAATAAGTTTTCTTGAAATCGGCAGTAAAGTGTCCCAAAATCGTCATTAAAAGCTCAGAAATCGGCACTGAAGTAACCCATTATTATACGGTTTTTTCAATAAGTAGGCCTTGGCGAGATGTAAACATCAAACGTCAGACGCGGAGCCATCGCTCGTCAAATGTGACCAAATATTCAAAACTCGGCCAATAAAGGCCCATTTAACTATTCGTACACATTGCGAAATTGTTACCTGTAGCAGCGCAAACTATCAGTATAAATATTTTAGTCGGTTTGAATATCAATAGATTTATTATGGAGGCTGCACAACAAGCGGCAGTAAGGTTTTTCTGTTCGAAGCGGCCGTGTCTTTGTCATACTTGACCTAGGTAGAGCGATCGTCAAAGTCAAGCAACGCCGCGCGTAGTCTGTTCATGGACGGGTGATCCCTTATTATTCTGTTCTTGCATAATAAAACATTTTCTTCCGATTTCAAAAAAAAAATATGTACCTCGGCACTGAAGTTCTTTTTATGACTCATGTGGTTTATTTGCTTCGGCCAGAGGCCTCGGCAACAAAATTCCACATGAGTCATAAAAAGTTGAACTTCAGTGCCTTGCTACATAAATAACTATTTCTTGAAATCGTCAATAAAGTGTCCCAAAATCGTCACTAAAAGCTCAGAAATCGGCACTGAAGTAACCCATTATTGTACGATTTTTTTCAATAAGTAGGCCTTGGCGAGATGTAAACATCAAACGTCCATTTAACTTTTCGTACATATTGCGAAATTGTTACCTTTAGCAGCGCAATCTATCAGTATAAATATTTTAGTCGGTTTGAATATCAATATATTTATTATGGAGGCTGCACAACAAGCGGCAGTAAGGTTTTTCTGTTCGAAGCGGCCGTGTAGGTAGAGCGATCGTCAAAGTCAAGCAACGCCGCGCGTAGTCGGTTCATGGACAGGTGATCCCTTATTATTCTTTTCTTGCCTAATAAAACATTTTTTTCCGATTTCAAAAAAAAATATAATATGTACCTCGGCACTGAAGTTCTTTATATGACTCATGTGGTTTATTTGCCTCGGCCAGAGGCCACGGCAACAAAATTCCACATGAGTCATAAAAAGTTGAACTTCACTGCCTTGGTACATAAATAACTATTATATTTTCAAAATTTGCTTTCAAAAAGGTTGAATGCTCTGGAATTTTTGACATTTGCTAGGGTAATAAACCTTAAAATATTATGAGATTATAGTTATTGCATGCGAAAATATTTGTCAAAATTGATAAATTACCCTGTACATCTGTAAAAAAAAGATAAAAAGGTTTTTAATAGCCATTTCTGATTAATCTGAGCAGGGCTCTTCGCAGTAGCAGTATATCCCTTTCCTCCTCAGACACCCTGTGCTATATTTTTGATTTTAATGTAGATTTTACTATACAGGGTGTTCCAGAATTTAGTTTACAGGAAATAACTTCGTCATCGGTAAAGGTAAAAAATTGCTGCCAGACTACAGCCACATTACTCTTCCTAAATCCATTATTTAATAGTAAATTCCAGTATTGCACACAAATCCAAATCCCACAATATACCGACATATTTTCACTTGTTTAGACATTTATGCCCCTCGTAACCAGTCTCTTTTAAAACATAGAATCACATCACTCTCTATTTTGAAATTTACCCCTTTACACCAACTTTCAACCACTCCCTTCTTAAAGTCAAAAATCCTCTCTAGTCAACTTCCTTGACTAAAAACTATTGTATTACGAAAACTAAATATTGTTATACCCACATTTCCATCGTTCGCGTAGAGCGACTTTGTCAAAAAACAATTCATACCATCCTCTTGTAGGCAGGATTACGTATACCAAATTTGAAACCGCGCACAAACAGACATATTTTTCTGATGAAATATTGTTCGACATTTTATAACATTTAGCGATTTTTTTGCTGATATACAGGGTGAGTCACATCTAAAGTCAGAGCCGAAAACACGAGGTAGAGTTCGCTAAAATAAGCACATATGCTTAATAAACATTAGCTCAAAAACGCTTGGTTCTCCATATACAGCGTGTTGAAACTTTTCCAAATATTTTTTTAATTTCTTTCGAGCCTGTTTAGGAATTCCAACAAAATTTGATACATATTATGGGTCGTCATTTTGTGCCATAATTTGGCCCTGTTCAGATGAGCCCCGGCGTAGATACAATAATTTTATTTTAAATGCCAGCATAATAACCTTGGCACTAGTTTAAAAAATCCGAAATTACGAAGAAACTGTACCAGAAATAAAAAAATACCAAGAGGCGCTTTTTGTTCCAAAGTGAATGGGCTAGATTGTAGATTGTAGATTTCTTGGGGTCGTTTTTTTTGCCCTTACGGCCTTTCTTCACTGCGACCTAATTAGATCTTTTGTAAATGACCCTGCTCTAATAAATTCCAAGGTCACCTAGGCTTTTGACGAAGCTTAGTATTTTCCTTGGGGCTAAGTTGCCAATTTCATTTGGATTTATATTGATCCTTTCGAAATATTTAAGTCTGTTTCGAATTAAGAGGGGACACTCACACAGTATGTGCTCGCTAGTCTCATCCCGTTCGTTGCAGAATCTGCATAGTCCATTGTCTGTTTTGCCCATTTTTTTAAGATGATATCTTAAAGGGCAGTGTCCAGTCAGGAGACCTGTGATGAGTCTTAATTCATTCTTGTTTAGAGTGAGAAGCTTTTTGGCGTTCTGAGGCGAATAGGTAAAAAATCTTTTCGCTTGTCTTTGTCCCGGAGTGTTACTCCAGTAGGCTTCCTTTTGTTCCTTTTCTCATGTTTTGATCTCTGTCAATAGGTGGCTTTTGTTTATGCCACAGAATGGTTCAGGACCGTAAAATGGAGCCTTAGCCCCTTCTCTAGCGAGGCTATCAGCAATTTCATTCCCATGAACACCTTCATGCCCTGGCACCCACATTAAGGTCAATCTGTTGCCTATAGCCAGTTGCTTTAGATGTGTTTTACATTCCCAGGCAACCTTAGACTCATAAGTATAAGACTTTAGAGCTTTCAATGCTGAATGGGCTATCCAAAAAAGGCAAATTTTTTTGTTTTGGCACAGGACCGTACTACTTTTTTATACAATTATTTATAGTAACTATTTGTATCTACGCCGCTGATCATCTGAACGGGGTCAAATTATTGCACAAAATGGCAACCGTCCAATGAATAATGTGTACCAAATTTGGTTGGAATTCCTAAATGGGCTCGAAAGAAATTAAAAAAATATGTTATTTTTGGAAAAATTTTAACACGCTGTATATGGAGAACCAAGCGTTTTTGAGCTTATGTTTATTAAGAATATGTGCTTATTTTAGCGAGTTCTACCTTGTGTTTTCGGCTCTGACTTTAGATGTGACTCACCCCGTATAATTTAATTTTCAGCAAAATTCCTATATCGATAATATCGATATACACAGGCTAAACTGGGCATTATCATTTTTGATTCTCTTATTCTAATAAGGTCTTACATTCCTTGTTCGTTTTTGGATTCCTATAAAGCCTTAATAATATTTCTAGATATAGGGAATCAATAGATTGATATTGTTGTTGAAGTAAATAATAAAAAAAAACAAATTAATAATCTCACATTAGTATCCTGTTCCATATAATGACAAGAAATGTCGGTACTATCATGACCGCATAGTTTTAATATTCATGTAGTTTGGTCAATTTAAATTTAGGTACATTACACTTAACGAACTACTAATTAGGACATTTTTTTGCTTGTTAAAGAAATAATACAGGCATTATATTGTCCGTATACAGGGTGGAGAAAACTTCGATGCCCACCATCGGTATCTCGGAAACTACGAAAGATACAACATTGGTCAAATTAGATTAAAAAAAACGAAAAAATGGGATTTTTAAAAATAGTTGAGGAGCATAATGCACATTTACCTACTGCGTGTGTTTTTTTGTGAAGGGAAGTTACGACTGTGTGGAATCTCTTTATTGTATGCTACCTAATGGCGTAGTACCGGGTGTTTACCTTCGAGTTGTGCCGTTTGGTTTTTATGACGTCATAAATCCAATATGGCCGCCATACAAGATATTTATTCCTTCCATCAAGAATAACTTCTTCCAGAGGGCTCATACGCAAAATGTACATAGAATATTTTCTATTCTGCATGAGCAGGTGAACAAATTTAGATCTTATCAATTTTCCCATATCTTCTACGGTTTAAGAGTTATGATCTATTATATATGTCACCATCGATTTAATACCATCGGATATTTATTAAGGGTAAAAAATAATGATTGTGCTGCTATTTACTCACAATAAGTTTAATATTACACTTACATGCAACAAACATTGCAAGTACAGTCATTACAATGGTATGAAATACACTTGAATAATACATACAGGGTGTCCGGTTAATAATTATATATCAACTACACTCCACATATTTCGGACCAAAATATAACCATTGAGGCCAATACGCTTTAATGGAAATGTTGTTTGCTTAAGAGCTTAAGGCGTTGAAGTTCATTTTTCTGAAATTGAATTATGGTTACATCTCTCAAAATAAACAAGCTGCAGAACTGAAATTTGTCACTGTTGTATTTTTGGGGACGAATAATAATAATAAAATCATACGCAGGGGGGATCTGACCTGTGAGAGGGGCAGATTCACGGGTGTGACGATCCCGCGATTCCCAGTTTCGCATGGAGAGGCTTGGCCTGTGACAGGGGCAGACCTACGGGTGTAACAATCCCGCGATCTCCAGTTGCGCAGGGAGGGGTCTAGCTGGTGACGGGGGTTGACCCTCGGGTGTGACAATCCCGCGACTCCCAGTTACATAGGGATGGGTCTAGCCAGTGAGAGGGGCGGATCTTCGGGTATAACTATCCCGTGTTTCCCAGTTAACGCAAGGAGGGGTTTGGCCGGTGACAGGGGCAGATCCTCGGGTGTAACGATCCCGCGTTATCCTAGTTGGCCCGTGTGGGTAGTGGGTTTGAATACTCCTACCGTGGCTCCGCGAGTCGTAAAAGGCGACCGAGGGCCGTCACTCCCACGTTACGGGAGAAACCCATGGACATGGAGAATTATAGGAATTTTGTTATAGGGCCGCTGCCTGGGGATCGCCAGGGCTTGTCTGGAGCCGGCGCTGGGCATGACAGCGAGCAGGACATCGGTGACAGGGCGCTGATAAGGTGGGCCCCTGTCGCACAAACAGCTACAGCCCAACAACAACACGAACAGGGGAGCCAAACAAGAACTACGGTTTCCATGAATGAATCGATTATGCGTATTTTTTACAGGGTGACAAACTTAGGACGAGAGATGATCGGCTACCGACAACAACTGCATGCCGAGTTCTGCAAGGAGTTTCCACACAAGCAAGTGTCAGAACAAAGAGTGTCAGATCAGTATCGGACTATTCTAAGAAATAACCGAATCCCAGAAACGCGGCTTAACGCTATCAAACGGGAAGTTGAGCTAGAGATCCATGGCGAACACATAGACGTAGAAAACAACAACGGCGAAATTCAAGAGCCTGGACCACAACCAGAAGCCGAAACGGCAGAACGAACAACTGAGAGTCGGGAATCGGGTAACGAAGAACACGTTGAAGGCTTAGACACGCAGCTGAGAGAGGCAAGATCCGGACGGCCCAAGAGTTAAATCATGCAAGACCAGAACCACGAATGTCTCCGTAAAGACATAGGACAAGTAACGGATTATATCAGAGGAGTTAGAACTAGAAAGGTTCAGAGTGCGGTGCAGGAAATAATGAGCCGCACCCATATGCATTCTCAGCGTGACCCCGCGAACATCACTGCTCAACAATGTCTTGATACATTAAAACAAAAACTTTCTGTTTTCGCAGGGCGTCTGAGAAGATACAAGGCTAGTAACAACAGGAAACGAGCCAACAAACTCTTTGAGCGATCAGAAAAGGGTTTCTACCGTACTTTGAATTCTAGCCCTGATGCCACAAATACGAGTTACCCTAACAGAGACCAGGTTGACGGTTTCTGGAGAAATCAACTTGCCACACCAGGTTCATGCAATGTCAGTGCAAGCTGGATCAGTGAAGAACGTGAGATAGGCCGGAAATATAGCCAGATGCAACATGAGCAATTCACAACCGATGAGGTCTCCAATGTCATCAAGAATTCCCACAACTGGAAGGCACCATGTCCAGATCATCTCCAAAATTATTGGATTAAGAAGTTGTGGTGCACGCATGTGCAAGTAACTACCTTAATTAATTAAGTCTTGCTCAATCCTCTAAAAATGCCATTGTTTCTTACGCAGGGTGCAACAAACCTGTTACCAAAAGACCAGAGGAATACAGATAACCCTGCCTGCCTACGCTGTACAAAATAATCACATCTTACCTTACGCAGCGAATATATTCTCACTGCGAGCGGAACAACATCATTGCAATGCAGCAGAAGGGCTGCGCGAAGGGCGCAATGGGATGCAAAGAGCAACTCATCATAGACTCTGTCATCTGCAACCAGGCTCATTCCAAGCGGCGAAACCTCTGCATGGCTTATGTGGACTACAAAAAGGCATTTCATTTCGTACCTCACGAGTGGCTCACAGGTATCTTAAAGCTGTATAAAATAGATCATCATACAGTTTCCTTTTTAGAACATGTTATGACAACCTGGCGCACTAAGATACAACTCAGAACCGCAAACAGTAACATCGAGACCGAGACAATCAACATCCGAAGAGGGATTTTCCAAGGAGATTCACTCAGTCCACTGCATGGCGATGAACCCCCTATCACATCGGTTCAACTCTACGAAATACGGCTTCGCTATCAAAAGCAACAACGCAGAAGCGATCAAGTTGAATCACCTGTTATATATGGATGATTTAAAACTGATGGCCGCAACCAAGAACCAACTAACGCAAATGCTTAAAATTGTAGAAGAGTTCTCCAGGGACATCGGAATGCAGTTTGGACTGGACAAGTGCCGCACCCTTAACATCGTCGGGGGAAGACTCGAACAAGGCGCACACGAGATGCAGGACGGCCAGGAAATCTAAGCAATGAGCATGGGAGATACATACAAGTATCTCGGGATGAAGCAAGCTCAAAGGATAGACCATCGAACAATGAAGACCGATTTAACGAGTGAATTCATCAAGAGAGTAGGACAAGTAGTACGAACTGATCTTAACAGCAGGAATTTGTTTAAGGCCCTAAACACGTATGCGTGCTCTGTACTCAGTTATTCGTTTGGAATAGTCAATTGGACCAACACGGGCATCAACAACCTGCAGCGAAAAGTTAAGACACTACCGACAAATGCTCATAAACATCATCCCCGTAGCGCCGTAACTCTGCCACGTCAACTATTAGGAAGAGGATTGGCAGACCTCAACAAGCAATTGGACCAACAAATAATAAATCTGAGTAATTATTTCCACAGACAGGCCAACAGCTCCACACTACATAAAGCTATATGCGGAGCAGACGTCTCAACACCGCTACGTCTGACGGAACACGAGCATCAAAATCACCACCGAACCGACAACGATAAACTACAGAGGTGGTTGGAGAAGCCGCTGCACGGGAGGCATCCTAATGAGGTTAACCAGGAACACGTCGACAAGTTAGCGTCGAACTATTGGCTGTCCTCGGGACGAATGTTCCCCGAGACGGAAGGCCATACAAGATCAGGTTATATACCATCTCGCAACTACCTAAAATTCATTGTAGGAGATGCATTGGTAGTGGATGACAGATGCAGATACGGGTGCCCAACTTCAGAAACAATCCAGCACATAACAGGATGATGTCAGATGTTCGCATCAACGGAATATAAGGAACGACACGATTCGGTTGCCAAGATCTTGCACCAGGAACTGGCGGAAAAACTTCTGCTTGTGCAGGCAGAGAGGATCCCATATTACAGCTACACACCGGACCCTGTGCTTGAGAACAGCAACTACAAGTGTACTGGGATCATACAGTTCTGACAGATCAACGAGTTGCCCATAACAGACCGGACCTTATAATAGTTGATAAAATTTCTAGGAAGACAACTCTGATTGATGTGGCCATCCCGAACAACAACAACCTGCGTGTGAAGCAAGTCGAGAAGATCGCGAAGTACAGAGACTTAGAAGAACGAATTAGAAGGCAATGGGAAATGGACAACGTTCAGACGATTCCAATCGTCGTGTCAACAACTGGTGTCATACCAAAAAGTTTGCTGAGAAACATCAAAGAGCTGGGTCTAACTCATAATCTTTACAGGTCCATGCAGAAAGCGGTACTACTTGCGACAGCCCGAACCGTCAGGAAATTCATGGGGAATGCAGGCACCTCCAACAACATCAATGTCACCTAAGACCCGATAACATGGCAAGGGTCTCGTCCGAGCCAGATCCTTATGGTATCCGGGATACCCGGGATCTGAGTGAATGTTCCCCGTAGAGGGAGTGCGAATGCCGTTTGGCTAAGTCGATAATAATAATTTTCACCCTCACAATACTCCAAACTAGGAGTACCCCAGAAGCAACCACATGCTTGTGCTGGAGAGGGGGGCAATTACTATTATTTTGTCTTCGTTGTCATTTGCGGCTAAGCTGAAGATGCCAATTTCTACATGTATCTCACAGAGGGCGTCACTTGCGCTGTTTTTGAATGGAGCTTTTACTCGTAACTTTTTTGTGGTTTCCTTTTTGTTGTTGCAGATCCATCATTTTAGTGCATCTTTTCAATATGCAAGGTACTCTTGTTTCATAACGATAAAATCAACTGTTTGTGTTGAAATAATTGGCAAAATGTGCCCCAAAGTACTTACCTATGTTAACTCCAATACTCGAAACATTAAATTTTCAGCTACCGCTTTTAAATGTACATTTAAAATAAACAAAAAAAAATGCAAAATGGGAATTGGTCAAAACACCATTATTTGTTTTCTTGAAATAATGTTCATATTTTGCAGAGTTTCAATCCGTTCCATTGTGAAAACGAAACATTTTTGGTACATTGTTCATAAGGACTTTTTTCTCACTTTAAATGGTACAGTTGATCTGTAACATTTAAAAGTGGTAGGTAAAAATTTTATTTTTCGAATGTTGGTGTCAACAGGTGTTTTGGGGCACATTTTGCCAATTTCAACGCAAAGGGTTGATTTTATCGTTATGAAACAAGAGTACCTTTTTGTTACAGAATGAACAGATGCACTAAAATGATTGACCTGTAAGACCAAAAAGAGAACCTCAAAAAGCAAGTAAAAGCACGATTCAAAGTGCAAGTGACGTCTTCGTCCCCAAAAATACAGCAGTGCCAAATTTCAGTTCAGCAGCTTCATTATTTTGGGAGATCTAGCCATATTTCAATTTTAAGAAATGAACTTCAACGCCCTGTATCACTTAAACAATTATTTACTATTAAGGCATGTTAGCCTCAATATTTTGGCCCGAAATATGTGTAAGTTGCTATTTGGACAATTATTAACCGGACACCCGGTATGTATTATTATAGTGTGTTTCATACCATTGTAATGACTCTATTTGTAATGTTTGTTGCATATAAGTGTAATAAACCGATGGTGACATTTATAATGGATCATAACTCGTAAACGGTAGAAGATATGGAAAAATGTATAATTACTAAATTTGTTCGTCTAATCATACAGACTAGAAAATGTTCTATACACATTTTGCGTATGAGCTCTCTGGAAGGAGTTATTCTTGATGGAATGAATAAATGTCTTGTATGGCGGCCATCTTGGATTTATGACGTCATAAAAATCAAACAGCACAACTCGAAGGTAAACACCCGGTACTACGCCATTACGTAGCATACAATAAAGAGATTCCACATAGTCGTAACTTCCCTTCACAAAAGGTCCCACGGAATACATTATGCCCCTATACTAAAACGTTACCTATATCTTCTGTACTGGTGATCCGATATTAATGAAACTTGGTAGTTTTAGGTTTTCGGTCAAGGACGACACGATGCTGTTGTCAGAAATTTTCTAGGCCTCCTAGATTTCGAGCAACCGCAGCCAATTTTAGTTTTTCTTATGGCCGCCATAGTGGATTTTTACTCCATTGGATACGCTCTGCCCCGACCTCGTATTGAACCAAGGACGATCGAAGGCAGGAAAACACGCAGTCTAAATAGTTCGCGACGCTATGAACGTCGCCACCGCGGGCCGATCATGCGGTGTCCCACAAATACGTATGACAAGTTTTTCTTGAAATATTTTGCTTTAGATTAATAATGACAAGAAGTAAAATACTACAGAGAAAAGTAGGATAGGTGATAGGTACCTACCTAATTTTGAAAAAATATATTTGCTTTATATTATTCACACAGCCTGTGTGTGTATACAGAAAATAGATCACCGACGCACACAATTATTATTTTTTAAGACTTGCAGTTACAAATTACAAGCCCATATTAAAGAGCAAGCAACCGACAGATAATTATTTAGATTACAATCTACAATATCGTCGATATCTAATGTCCAGTTAGTTATTCGTAATTTGCGTTTCAGCTAAACGATATTTTATATGCCTTGAGCTTCGATAGAAAAACAGCGTTACCTTAAAATTCTCGGGAGTGGCACTACAATTAATAACCTTGCGCGTCTGTTTCAGCAGGATGTTTTTGCTATTTTGGTTTTCGTTCATAGCGCACAGTCACATTTCTATTTTCGTAATGTTATTTTATTAAAATACTCAATACCGGAAAATATAAATGATGTTAATTTATTACCCAGCTGTTCGGGTTGCAGCCTTTGTTCTCCTGCGAAACAAAAAATTATTATTAAAAAAAAATAATGCATACATACTATTACTCAAAGCGAAACTGGTCCATTACCTAGCTAAGACATGTGTTATCGAATACATAGGTAGGTATTCCACTGAAATTATCGTAACAAAAAAGGCAATAACGGTTGCTCCTGTTTATACGCAATTTCACCGTCTACGGATACATCAATTTCTAAACAATATCACCTAAGCATTCCTGTTATAAAAAGCGGTCTTATTAATTCCATTGTGTAAGTTCTTTTCTTGTTCAACAAATTATAAGAATGTGTAATGGTCGGGAGGACAGGAAATCCATTACAGCGAGCCTGTGCCCACTACTTTGAAAAATATATTTGACCTGAAAGAGAAGAGCTTGCTTAGAGAGAGATCAGGCGGTTGGGTGGATTTTAAAGGTCAAAGGAGGAAGCGCGGTCGCTTGTGTGGAAGATTGTGATCGGGGTCATATCTGTTGCTGCTCTGAGGAGGGTGCTTTACTTATACAGGGTGTTCGAAAAATACACGGAGATATTTTAGAGGGTGATTCCCTGTTAAGAAATATGAAAAAAAGTTTCTATAAACATGGGTCCGGAAATGCAGAGTTTTCAAGATACAGGATGTTAAATAAAAAAAAATAAAACATGAAATTATTAATGTCTTAAAAATTATTTACTCGATTCTGTTGAAATTTGGCAATGTTATTTGTTGTATTAAGAGGCTAATTTCGCCCTAACTAGATTAAATTTATAAGTCCAGTGGCGTCCCGGGGGGCACCTTAGCGAATATTATTATCAAAAAAATGTACGCCACTACCTTTTTTGTAACTTTAATATTTTTTGTTTGATTAAGCATCTAACAATACAACTTCTTTCCCTCTTGTATTGTTTTCCTATCTCACTTCGTTTTCGAGAAAAAAAATAAAAACCGTTTTATTGCATGAAACTGGACAAAATTGGTTGTAGTGTACTTTATGTTATGATATTGGAGAAGTGGCAATAACACTTTTTCCTAGAAATGCTTTTGATTATTTGTTTTCCAAGGCACTTGTGATTTTTTTTGCAAAAATTGATAAACCAATTTTGTCCAGTGACATGCAATATATTTAACATCCTGTATCTTGAAAACTCTGCATTTCCGGACCCATGTTTGTAGAAACTTTTTTTCATATTTCTTAACAGGGAATCACCCTCTAAAATATCTCCGTCTATTTTTCGAACACCCTGTAGAGAGCATTGAACAGATTCATAGCTTTTTCCTTTTGGATTTCAGTATGCTTGAAAAACGCGATAAAGCTATATAGTTGGACTCCTAGCGAGTAAACGATTTCGGTGTCTTTTACTTCAATCTTGGAGGAGGAAGCTGGAGCTGTTTCCTGAAGACTACGGCTTGGATTTGGTCATGGTTTATCTTGATTTTCTAACAGCAGGTTCTTGTATGCCTGCCGAATGTAAACGACTGAGAAAGTTATCGTATATCATCGGCGTATAGGTAAAGTGATGTGTGGGGAATGTGGAGTGTCGCTGATCAAGATGTTACAAAGAATGGGTCTAAGTATGGACCTGAGAACGCTCCATAATCGTGGGGCTTTACCAAAGAAATATGAGTTCCAGGCCGGACTAGAAATTACATTACATAGAATTTTCGCTAAACTTATTTTTGTACATTTTGTTTTGATTCAAAATATATGGAATAAAATTCGAAAAATTCACATTTATAACACCCCGTAACACAGGCAATATATGATTAAGATCATCAAGTGTGCTAAAGTTGGATTGTGTAACGGATTTATCTTTTTGTCATTTCTAAATCCGTTACTCGTTTTTATTTTTTTGATTTTTACCTTAAAGCTATTATTTTTGAACAATCTCAAATTTTCTAATTAATTTATTTTCTGGTAATGTTTCAATTCATTAATACTAGTGCTATTCAATTTTCTGACAATTTATAAAATTTTAAAACTTAAATTGTTTCGAATAATTAATACATAATTTCCAAATTAGAGCGTTTAAAATAATACGCCCATGCCTTTCGCGCGCCATGTACGTCAGCCTAGCCTCTACACCAGCACAGATTCAAAATGCGAAAACCAAGTGCAAATTATGTGTTTATTTATCAGCAGGTATGAAATTAAAAAACAGTTTAGTGAATAAACCGATTTTTCGGTTCTTTTGACACATAATTTGGGTATAAAGTCGGTTTTGTTTATGAAATACGTTTATGGTCGAACCTAATTGGTCGAGGGCGGACTCATGACGTAGGTCCTGCCGGTCGCTCGCCAGACGCCAGGGTACCATTTTTCAGACGAGTTTGCTCCCGTCTTCGCTTGTATTAAGTTCTCAGAGGCATCTGCCCATTTTTGCCAAATTTTCGACATTTTCGGCATTTATCTCGCTCAATTTCTGCCATCGGTGATTTATTTAAGTGGTTTTGTATTTTTATATTGGGGATTTACTTGGCGTGACTAATATTTTTGGGTTTTACTGTTTTTCTATGTTCACGGCATCGTGAGGCAACGGCGCTTGCACGAGGCCCTTTTGGCTGCGTAGCTGATGAAGCGCGGGACACAGCGAGCAGGTGGTGGCTGTTTCTCCTAGAAGACCCTACAGGTCAGTAATTTCTTTTGATTTTTGCTTAGTTCAGCGACTTTAGTACTCACCTGTAGCGGTTTTTTTGACGTGCTGTTTTTTTGAGGGACTTATTTTGTCTATAAGGCCCCGGCCATCTTAAATTGAAAAATATAGCACTGTCTTTCTTTGAATACCCACCATCTTGCGGTTGTTACCTTGTTGAATATTTTCAAGTTTTTGGTCACGTTAGTCACATTTATTGTTCGGGTTAAGTCGCGATTCCGTACCTAATGCCGGGCCATTTAAATAAATTTATTAATTTCCATATTTTATATTTACCGTACAAACAAGTTATCTACTTGATTTAAAATACAGATTTAAATTTTGAAATTTTCATTAAAATACGACTGGGGCATTCTCCCACATCTTTTTTATAATTAAAATATTAAGTATTTTGCTATTCTGGTCAGTTAACTTATCGTTATAAATTTAGAAAGCTAGGCATAGTTTCCAATAGTTTGGAGTAGTTTTCAATAGTTAAAATTAAATTTAATTTTCATCGTTATTTGTCAATAAATAATTTTATTATAATTAAATATTAATTATTAATCAACGTTCACCAATTTTTGTAAAAAGCTTAGACCTTGACCTTGTCTAATGCTATTTTCTTTCTGATCTGTTCACGCTTGTAACACCATCTCTGAGGACGCTACGACGAACAACGTAACGGGAGTTGCATAGGCATAGGTGTGGATTCCTGGTCAGCTCGTACATAAATGATGGGAAACTACCACATACAAAAATAAACATATCGATAATATATTACCTAGTTATATAATTCGCAAATTGAAGTAACAGTGCCCAAGTTTGTCATAGAGCTCTGCATGAAGATGTCCAAAAGTAACGCGAAGTTGTCTTCAGAAAGGGCCAAAATATATAAAAACAAATATATGACGTCATTTTCTAGCACTGTAATAGAAATTTGCCACTGTAAAAACTGACTTAAGAACCTGAAAAAATATGTTTTAGTCATCTGTGTTAATATTTATCCATGAGTATACTCGCTTGAGCCAGCATTTCATAGTTCAGGCATGTGATTTCCGTAACATGGATTTTTTCTGTATTTAATGAGTTGGTAACAAACATTACGTATAATTTTCGGTTAGAAACACTCCAGTTGTGCCATGGTAGGAAGCAAATGTTTGCATATATATATTCCTGCTGGAAAAATATGAAATCGCAATTAATTTACCAAAATTATTCAAATGCATTCTAACCTCATTTTCTACGATTTGTCCCAAAGTTGGAAACGAAATTGCACATAAAAGAATTATGCAGAAATAACTAATTTCAAATGAAATTCCCAAGTACTGCGTTCCCTAAAAAAGTAAATATAAAAGACTAGTAAATGTGAAAGTGAAAGTAAATTAATTTTTACCGTCTCTAGCGAAACCAAAAAGCTACATATCGCAATGGTGCCAATAATGGCCGTTGTAGTTAAAACATTTTGAAAACGCTTGCTAAAATTGCGAATATATCTAAAATTATTTACAGGATATAGATACCAATAACTCCTAAAATCTTGGCAAAATTCACTTACTGCTTTAAAGAACTATGGCGGCCCAATAAGTAGATCATCATTTTGAATATTTGGTGTTGATAATATTGATCATATATCGACAAAATATTGTCATTGCAAAACATTCTAAACCTAGTTAGGCAATCATTTAATTTTTGAAGTTCGTATAGAATAAAAACGAGAATATATGCATATGAAAATAGAAAACTTGTTGCCCATATTGCACTCATGAGTAGTCCGACGTAAAAAATAGTAGCTGTTATATAATTATTATGATCCATGAATTTCATTTTATTAGTGAATTTAAGAAGTTCAAATACCTCTTCGGTTTTCTTTAGTCCTCGAATATATAGTATTGAAATAGAGTTATAACTTAAGAGAAAAAAGATAATTGCACAAAAGCACGACATTATGCCAGAAAATTTTGAAAACTTCTGTTTTGTTTTTTTAAACGCATAAATAACTGGTATCGATATATTCGTCATTCTAGTAAACATGTAGTGAAAATCATTTATTTTAAGGACTATATTGATGCAGACTGCAGCAATCTAAAATCATAAAACAATTTACAAAGTTGACTAGAGCTTAAAGCTAAAATAACATAGATGACTGTGCGCAGACAACGCAATAATATGTCCCTGGTAGCACGTAGTCAGCTACAAGATTTTAGCATTATTATGTTTATCTAGTCTTACGTACTTACATATATTTGTAGGCAGAAAAACATACTAAATCTAATCAGATGGTTCAGATCCCATACAACAATAAAATAAATTGCTTCTAACATAGTGAAAAAGCAAATTAAAACTGTGTAAATTTTAAGCAAAATCCACATGGGAGGAATTTTCATAATCCCCAAGTAATTGCAATTGTAAATAATTTGCATTGGCAAACTATCTAAAACATCACAAATCATGTACAAGAAAATATTGAATTATTCTGATTTAAATATTTACCCATTTTACGCATGAAATCGTCTTGCTTCTGTCAACCACAATTTGCTAGATAGCCATAGCGACAGTAAGTATAGCATTCTGCAAAACAAGAACGAGTTTTGATAGTAGTGGTCATTACTGCATTAGTGGTCGGATTACAGCAGGATGCCCGCAGGTCAGTTCCAAAGAAAATACTATCGGTAGCAGAATATTATTTGGATGTATACCATGCTTCGAGCATCCAACATGGTGTCTAGACCAAGTTAAAATTTGATTTTAGGCGGGGGAAGACTTCATTAATGCGGTACACTCTGAAGTATGGTTGTGCTCCTGGCATTCGGTAATGCCAGCAAGAGTGGACCAATAGTAGAGCGATATCTCTCACAATTTGGCATGCAGTGTCTCAGCCATGCAAGCACTTGCATCCCTTGCTCTCGAGATATGACGGATTAGTGTTTTGCGAGCATTTTTTGTAGGATATAGATATCCAATATGTTTTTTCGAGACATGCAAAATTTGGCGTATTAATCTGACGAGTGAATTCAAATCGTAACTTTTAGATAAATGTCTATATAAAAACAATAGTAATGTATGCATTTTGGTGTTACCTGACCTAAAAACCATCACGTCACTACGTTCAGTTTCGTGGAAATGTCCTGGCCTATCTCTCCTCCGATTTGAGGACAAATAAATCAATAGTGTGCAGAAGAAATGGACCTAATATATCATTATTCATCACAAAAGTCATAGGCAAGTGGATACTGTCAATTAATACAATCTGGCGAAAACAGATAGTCTATGCCATTTGAACTATAATATTTCAAAATAAGGATTATATTTGGCCAGATGCAAAGAACTAGTCTGTTAGCCTATTTTACATATCCATTAACTAACATCCAAAAAAAATATTTGAATGATGCAGTGATCCTAAACGATAAGTGCAAATTATAAAATGGTATTTCATGTGCCCTAATCTTGAAGAGGTTATTACAGGCTTTGTGTTTGCCTTTGAAAACCGTATAGTACCCGCTATTTCTACTATACGCAAAATCGTACATAAATGATGGGAAACTACTGGATGTTTAACTGGATGCAAGAAATGTGGCAATGATCAACAAGGTGATCGGGGAAGAGTCTTTTCTGGACAAGGAATTTAATGTTTGTGCAGTGGCCGAAATTAGATAACCCTTTTCTAGTCGGAAAATAGCCGAAGAAGTTGATTGCAATGCTCTTGCTGTTCGAACCATTTTAAAGAAAAATGGCTACAAGTCTTATAAAATTCAAGTTACCCAGGAAATTTTTCCCGAGCACTGGAATAGACGTGTCGAAATTTGTGAAGCCATTATGGATAAAGCTGATGATAACATGGTTAGCCCTTTTTTATTGATGGTACCTGGTACCTTATAACAGCTGAAAAGAACTTGGAGATGCTTCAAAACCAGGTTATTCCTGGAGTAAGAATTATGTAGGAACTAATTTCGTCGGCTAGAAATTATTGTATTGCAGAAAATTCAATAATATAGGTATCTACAGTGTGACCCACTTCAAACAGGAACACCCCTATAAAGTTTTGCATTTATTATCCGATTTTGATCGAGTTTTTTAACGACAGATCATCAATAACCAACTGTACTTTAGGGCAAAGCGGCACATTTTATTGTAAAAACCAAGAGCTGCTGCGATTTATTTCTTGGACAAATCATATTACGCATATTTCTACAAAAAATTCTGACTACACCATTGAATTGGGCATCCTAAAAAAGGTTTTGTACTCAATTTTGTTAAAAAAATATCGAATAATAAAAATTCTAGAAACCAATGAAAATGGCTATTTAAATACATATTTAACCTGCCTGCTCGCTTAAATGAAGTTGCGTGTGGATTAATAACAATTAAAACTGTAATTTACTTTATGACAAATAATAGTAATGTCAATAATTATACCTAAATACAAAAACCGTGATGTAAAAATTATGAAATAATTGGTGGATTAGTAGATAACAATTTAAATTTAAATTTTTCTTTAGGTTTTTGTATTTGGGTACCTATACCTATTTGTAATAAATCAAGGTAAAGTTTAAATTATTTAAAATTTAAAAAAATATGTAGTTAAATCGCGATTTTCATTGGTTTATAGAATTTTTATTGTTCGATATTTCTTAACAATAACTATTGGTACGTTTTAAGGGATGCCCAATCCAGTGGAGTAATCAAAATTTTTATAAAAACATTTCTAATATGATTTGTCCAATTTTGGAGCAAAAGATATGTCGTGGTAGGCTTTGGTTTTTTAAAATAAAATGTGCCGTTTTTTCCTAAAGTACAGTTGTTGATTACCTATCCGGTTCAAAGTGAGTCACACTATACGGGTGTAACTGAACTGATGGTCAAAAATGAAACCAAGTATTCTTGGAGTCAAAATAAGGGCACTTCTTCATATATTTTTTTCTCCTACGGGCCATAGTTTTTTTTATACAGAGCGTAGAAATTTAGAGAAAAATACGCATATTTCTTAGTATCTCTAGAAGTATACGAGATATTTTCTTCAAACTTGGCGTGTCACATGAGCGGATGAGCTGTCAGATTTAAGCTTAATATGAATCTTCTGAGGTCCCCAGTTGCGGAGTTACAGGGTGTTATTAAAATTAATTAGTTCAGAAAAATATGAATACCCTGTATAATCGCAAAAAGTATCTTTTAGTATTTTTTCATATTCTCAGCCGTTTCTTAATTATTTGCAAAGAACTGCAATGCTGCAATAAACAAGTCATTTTAAGAATGAATCTAACAATCTGTGGAAGTCAATTAAACTTGGAATTATTTGAATCATTTGGCTGCTAACTTTGCACTAGTATCAATATTTTGAAAAATGATATTTTCATTCGAAGAATTGACTGATATGCACTTTTGCTATGGACTTGCCAATGACAATAATAAACATGCGGAATGGCATAGTTGCGTGTATTGAAAGAGACGGCGGTCATTTCGAACATTTAATAATTTAATTTTCTAGTAGCATTACTTTTCTTTTATTATCGATTTTGCTTTTGTATTTTGTTAAATAAAGTTTAATTGACATCCACAGATTGCTAGATTTATTCTTAAAGTGACTATTGTTCATTGCAGCGTTGCCGTTCTTTGAAAATAATTAGGAAACGGCTGCGAATATGAAAAAATAGTAAGAGATACTTTTTGTTTACCATTGAAGTTCCCATTCAAAACAAATTTTAAAAATGCGATTATACAGGTTATTCATATTTTTCTGATCTAATTAATTTTAATAACACCCTGTATCTCCGCAACTGGGAGCCTCAGAAGCTTCATGTCAACCTTAAGTTTGACTGCTCATCTGCTTATGTGACACGCCAAGTTTGAAGAAAATATCTCGTATACTTCTAGAGATACTAAGGAATATGTGTATTTTTCTCCAAACTTCTTCGCTCTGTATAAAAAAAACTATGGCCCGTAGAAGAAAAAAATATATGAAGAAGTGCCCTTCTTTTGACTCCAAGAATACCTGGTTTCATTTTTGACCATCAGTTCAGTTACACCCTGTATATATTCATCCCCCATTTCCACCCCTTCGGATAGACGATTTTGTCCAAGAGCAACCCAGACCGTCCTATTGTATAGGTAAGATTGCGTAATATGTAGGATCAAATTTAAAGCCTTAATCCTTTCGAAAATTATTGTGGGAAACAATACTTCACTCAGGTTGTGATGTGGAAGTAAAATAATGTGTTTCAAAAAGTGGTTTATCTCTCCTGACTTTACTCTACTATATAAAGGGTTTTCCATTTGGGACAAGTCGATCTTGGCATCCTGTGGCAGCCATGTTGTTTTGGTGGCGTCACTGATGCCGAATCACCATGGCAAGTTACACCATTGAGCAGCACGTGCAAAAATGATAAAACTTTATTATCAAAATGAGTGTTCGTTAGTGCAAAGGTTGCGCGCGTTGCGCCTATTTTACGGCAGACGCGGTGGCCCATCAAAGTCGACTCTTCATTGTTTGGTGGCCAAATTCGGGACAACCAGTTCGGTAAACAAGCAGCCAGCACCCTTACGTCAAAGGAACGCCAGATCAGCCGGGAACATTGCCGCAGTCCATGAAGTGTCCAGGAGAACCCGAGGCAGTCAATTCCTCGCCGTGCACAGGAACTAGGCCTTTCCAAGACTTCAACTTGGCGAATTTTGCGTCGGGACTTGGGCCTACATCCGTACAAGATCCAACTGACCCAGGAGCTCAAAGTTAATGACCATACACAACGCCGTTTGTTTGCTGACTGGGCTTCGGAGCGTTTGGACCCTAAATTTTGCCGAAAAATCATCTTTAGCGACGAGGCCCATCTTTGGATGAATGGGTTTGTTAACAAGCAAAATTGCCGTAGATATATGGGACGACGCCAACCCACACGAGGTTCATCAGGTGGCAATGCATCCACAAAAAGTTACTGTTTGGTGCGGATTGGTCCGTACTTTTTTGAAAATGACGTTGGTGAGGCCATCACCATTAACGGCGAGCGCTACAGAATGATGCTAGCAGATTTCCTTTGGCCCAAATTGAACGATATGGTGGTAGGCGACATGTGGTTCCAGCAGGACGAGGCTACGTGCCACACAGCAGACGCCACGATTGACATTCTGCATGAACGATTTGAGGGTATGGTTATCTTTCGCAGAGGTGACGTGAATTGGCCACCAAGATCGTGCGATTTGACCCCGCTAGACATTTTCTTGTGGAGTTACCTGAAGTCGCAGATATGCCAATAAGCCGCAATCAACCGATGCCCTTAAAGCCAACATAACCAATGCCATCGCTCAAATTCAGCCGGATCTATGCGGCAGAGTCATTAAAAATTGGACCACTCGGATCTATGCCACCGTGAGGAGCCGCGGCGGACATTTAATAATATGGAATTAATATTCCATACATACATGGGCCTTTCAAATAAAAAAGAATTTCGTTAATACTTCACACACAGCTTGTTGTATTCCATTTCAACATCGACCCGTCCTTATTGAAAAACCCTTTAGTATAATCAGATAATGGGGCAATTAGGAAGTCCAAGAGAAAACCTCTAAAAAATTTGCGAGCTGGGACAGAAATCGACAGTTTTACTTTTACAAAAGTAATTACTCTAATTAAAACAAAAACTCTATAGAGTGTGTCCCCGGATTGAGTTAATATAAGGTGTAAAGAACAAGAAATGTTCGAGTTGAACTTTGAGCTTCAGGGGATCAGCGCTACTTGGTTTGAAACTAATTTTCCACACATTTTCCCTTTTTGTAGGTTTTATGACAAAATGTTATTAAGGAAACTGGTTCAGAATGAAAAACTGAGTAGGTTTACGAAATTTCGAAAGTCTAGGCCTACTTTGATTTTTGGCATTTTCCCACTTTTTTAGAAAAGTGCACTTTGTGTAGTTTTACATCAAAATGTTATTAAGAAAATTTGTTCACAATGAAAAACTGGATGGGTGTGAAAGTCTACTTTGATTTTTGCGCGTTTTAATTTTTTAGCAGAAAAAATCATAGTCGACCTAGGCTTTCGAAATTGTTCACACATATCCAGTTTTTCATTTAGAACAAGTTTTCTTAATAACATTTTGATGTGAAACTACACAAAGTGCACTTTTATAAAAAAATGGAATGCCAAAAAATCAAAGTAGGCCTAGACTTTCGAAATTTCGCAAACCTAGTCAGTTTTTCATTCTGAACAATTTTCCTTAACGACATTTTGTCGTAAAACATACAAAAAGATCACTTTACTGGTGAAAAATGAGTTTTTTCATAATTTACAAGCAGGGCTGATCCCCAGAGGCTCAAATTTCAACTAGAATTTTTTTTGTTATTTACACCTTATGTGAACTTAGTCCGGGGACATACTGTAGAAAAACCAAAGGAAGGTGAAAATTTTTTTGGTTGAAAATTAAAAACAAAATGTTGTTCCTCATAGTTTCCGGACACCATGTGACTATGCTCGAAACAGGTATATATACTTAATAAATTTAATTAATATTAAATAAATCCAGACGACTACTTGTGAAAGCCTGAAATATACTTGCCAGAATTTATACTCAGGGCTCGAACAACAACTTTGAAGATACTGTGCAAAGGTTAATCTCAAAGACTAATTATTTGCCATTGAAAACTGTAAAATTACCATCAAAGAAACAAATAATTCCAAACTAACGATTCTTATAATTAGAAATTGATTGGCTGCATATTTATTGCATTATTGAGTATTGTATCAATGATAAAAAAATGAACAAAGAAGTTTACAAAGGTATGAAAAATATTAATAATGAAAGTAGCGACTTCGATTGCTATCTCATCATGTAGCGCACCAAATTAAATCTTCAAGGGTAAATCACAAGTGGCGGAAATTGCATCGATACATTTTTCAAAATAGTGCTTGAGATAAAATATTTGTCAAGAACATTTTCCGGCACATGTGGTTTTTGTTGAGAATGTTTCACCAATACGATTCCCTTATTAATTTCGTGTATATTTACATCTCTAAACGAATAATTGCGAAAGTAATAGTTCAGTCTGGGGCTTCCGAGTAAACAAACAACCCTTGGATGTTCAAGGCAGGCGCGATGTTTTAGACTTTTTGATAATGGTTTATTTTCTAGGTGCACATAAATTTAAACAGAGCGTAATCTAAACAGTTTATCAATGAATAAATTACAAACATTCGTTTATATACGATGTCTAGTAATACCGCAACATAACTTTTGGCTGCATAAGTTGGAACATTCAAATTTCGGCAAGTGGGTGTGTGTATTGAGCAGATCCGTGGTTGCTAAGCAACAAAGTGAAAAACACCCTCGTGAACTTAACGCTTTGGTATTTCCCAAGGGAATTTATCGTATGTAATAATCACAAGTGGCGGAAATTTTATCGATAATTTTTTCGAAAGCGCTATTTTGCCAATTTGTAGGAGTGGTTTTGCTAATGGGGAAAATAGGGCTTGAGAATAAAATTATCTAGAAAAATTTCCGGCACCAGTGGTATTTGTCGAGATTATTTCTCGAATACGATTTAATAATTTCTGTATTAATTTTTTCTATGTTTACATTTCCAAAACGATTAATTTTGAACGAGTTTATTGACAGCTTCGACTGTAGCGTTCGAGTAACCAAACATGACGCTTGGATATCCAAGGCAAATGCGATTATACCTACACCCTGTCAGCATTGGTTTATTTCTTGAATGACATGTGTCATAAATTTAAACGGAGACGGAGGTCCAATAACAAAAATTTAGCAATGTAAAAGTTATATAAATTCATTGATACAATGCTTAATAGCACCGCAACATACTTTATAAGCTGCATAATTTAGAATAGTGTGAAACAAACAAACTTTAAGAAGTAGGTACGTGTTTGTATCCAACAGATTTGCGGTTGCTAAGCAACGAAGTGATAATTCGCACAAGTGCAATTACCGCGACAATTTGCACAAGTGCAATTAGCTACCTTATTGGATGCAAGCAGTATGAGGGAAATAATCGCTACTAAAGGCATATGATCGGTTGTTTTTTTAAGAAAGGAGACATCTTATTTTTACATCAGTATGAGGAAAATAATCACTTACAATCTGCATAGGGTTCGATTTATTACTAACAATTTTTCCTAGTGCACGAATATTTTGGAAATTGTCTTGTCGCAGTCGTCGTAGATTAATAAAAAGTAAAAAGTAATGCTTCCAAATTTCCTGTCAAAATGGGACAGAAAAATACCAGCGTAATCGCAACTATATGTATAGTAGTTCCTAGACTGGCAGGAGAAAAAGTTCGGGAAAATTTCCCGTTGCTAATGGTAACGGTTCAATAAAAAAGCGTCTGGGTTGTCAGGAAACAACCACAAAACTTGAGATTACTTCTAAAAAGATAAGTACATACAGTTTGTTCAGTTTGTTCAGCGAATGTTCGGCCCTACGTCACAACTCCCGTCCTTGTCTTACTCATGACTATACGACGGATATCGGTCGTATATTCACGAGCCAGACAAGGACGGGAGTTGTGACGTAGGGCCGAAAATTCGCTGAACAAACTGTAGTACCTAGGTGTTGCGTCCAGAACATTGCATTTTTAAAAATAGCCCTTATTATATCATCTGTTGGTTTCTTTGTTTTTTAGACAGAAGAAAAAATCATCCTTTCAATTTCAATTCGATGTCTTTTCAAAAAAATAATAACTGCTAATTACGCGGAATCGTGTGCAGATTCTCTTGTTTGTTCTGAAGGTGAAATATCGTCGTCTGACGTAAATATCGAATTGACCTACTGTTGAGATCCAAGATCCCACAGTAGGTATAGTAAATTACATGTTTAAATCATTATATACAATGCTTACACGGATAAAATTTATACATATATCTATTTATCTATCTAGGATCAGGGTGACCGCCTCAGATCTGCCCAGCACCTAAGCCTCAGTGGGCCTATTGTGCCTCATAGCCGGCATCGCAGGGCAGCCACAATTCTCAATGACGGTCCGTAGCTCCCCTCTCCTGACACCATACACATCCTCTTCGCTCAGTTTGACTGTGCCCAAGGACTCAAACCTTACCCTGTCTAGCTCAAGGCATTCTGTAACCAGGTAATGCGGGGTCTCCTCATCCTTCAGACACCATCTGCATTCCCACTCCTGCCCACCCTAATGAAGTGTAGGTGTCCAGCCAGACAGCAGTGCCCGGTGAGGACCCTCACCAATCCCTTTAATTCTCCTGTCCCGCAACCATTCGTTCAGGATTACAATTGCAAGGGCTCCGTCCCCATCGGCCTGCTCTGAAGGTCGTTTCCCTCGATGCCCGAGTAGTAAGACAAAGGGGTTTCTGGCCCAAAATTGCCGCCGTTTCCAAAGTAGACGGTTCAAGGTTTATCTGTGGATCGCTTTAAAGGTCAACCTGCCTAGATTTCTCAGAATCCGTTCAAGATGGCCCGCTTCAAGGTGTCCGCGGTTTCAAGATCGGAGAACTCAAGGTTGCTGGGAAATCGTGGTTCAAGGTTTCCCGCGGTTGAAGGTTGATTTCTGAGAGTTGGTTGCATAGATTGGGAGGTTATAGATTTTCCCCACCCCCCCTCGTTTTGCTTGATAAAAGATAGTTTGCTGTGGTGGAGAGTTCAGTAGACGACGTGATGGCTTGCAGCCAAAAAATGGATTTGAAAACCATCAACAAATTTACTTGCTTGTCTCAGAAACCGACGGTGAAGTTGTCGGAATTGGGTAAAGGCGTGCCGATGAAAATTTTCTCGTTGAAGCTGGTGAAAACATAGTTCTGGGAAACCATTTTGTTGGAGTTGGAGGATAGTGTCGTTTTTCTTGTGGGTAGAGTGACGGACTCTTTCAAACCTTGCCTTGGACATTTTTCCAGTGGAAAATACTCGCTGGTTTACAAAGGACAGCTGGATATGGGGAAAAACAACAAGGTTAATCAGTTTCAAATAATAGAAAGTTAATTTTCATTGGCCCAAAATGTCTGTTGGAAAATATCTTGTGTACTTGTAATTCTGTCATTTTAATAAAGGAATAGAAAATTGACGTCCAAAAAATAGCTTTTGCTTTGTCCTAATATGTCTCTTAGAAAATATCTTGTGTACCTACTTGTAATTCTCTCATTTTAATAAAAAAGGATAGAACTTCATCCTGTATTTTATTATGAGTAATAACACCACATCGAATCTGGACGAGCGAAATTGTTTATAGAAAAACAGGTACCATTGTTGTAAATAAAACAATTTTCCGAAATCCCAAACGTATTTTATTTGCCATGAATAATCCGCATGTACAGGGGGGCCATTTTTAGACGCCCAACCTCTGTTGGTGGAAAACGGTCAAAGATATGGAGAGATTATAAATATATGGGATGTGATATAGGGTGTATAAATAAATAATAAATTTGCCCATTTATAGACTCTTTGCAAATACGACGCTAGGCGTGGCGACGCCAAGAAATATTTTTTTCCCACCAGCATACCACTTTTGTTACATCGTTCGAAAGCCCTAGTTTTTTTGAACATTTTTCATTAATGCCGTTTTTCTTTATTCTTTTCTGTTAAACAGTTATTCTTCAAAAACGCATTAAAATATTAATTTTTGTTAATCGCAAATGACGTAGCATTTTCAATGATTTTATTTTTGGGGATATTCCCCCGTCCCTTTATTTGTTTGAAAGATTTTCAAACCGCGTCTTTTGACCTTCTTGCCGTTGTCAACATGAAACACTTTTTTTATACCCCTAATTTTCACCAAATGTATTTAGCGATTTTTTTGTTTAAAATCGGACACCACAGCGTTAATAAGGACCCCACAGAACCCCCCTATTATACCAAATTTGTACAAAAAAGGAAGTTTTGTTTTATAGGAAGCCAAAATTTAGCAAAATAGAAGTTTTATAGGAATCTGGCGTGTCGGCGGGTCAAGAGTCAAGTATGCCATGGAATTACTTCAAAACAGTTGAATGGTCAGCACGACCACACAGGGTATAAAAATCGATTAGGTGTATCAAAATCGCCGCTGAAATTATAAACGAACTACGTCTAAAATTTATAGAAGCCTGACAGTCAATCAATAAGTCCAGATAAGTTAAGGCAGGAAGTGTGCCACAACAGAAACCCATAGAAAAAGGTATAATTTTATTAGAGGATAGCTTTGTCGAGAAAAGTCCAATAATTTAAATCGTTTTTTACTTGTTGGGCGATACTTTGTAAAAAATGGATTATTTTTTCATTTATTAATGCATTTCCAAAAATGTATAATAATTCCAGGGTGCATTTGACCCGTATAAAGTTTTAAAAAAATCAGCACTTTGAGATGACACAGAGAAAAATAACGTGTATATTTGTTATTGCACTCCAATAGATAGATACCTTGTATAGTCCTGTTGACCATTCAACTGTTTTGAGGTGATTCCATGGCATAGGTTGTTATTGATATTTTATATTGAGATCATAGTTGTTGTAAAAAAAGTGACAGTGACAAAAAATAAATAAATAATAATTGTGTTTCAAAACTGAAAAATAAAGAAAGTCCGTTCTACCTCGGATTTAAGTATTTATTTATTAGGTAAGTTGTCGACAACTGGTCCTTCAAACTTTAAGAATTTGCCCTGTGGAAGAAACGTTTGCTGCTGAATCTATTTAGTTAAGCCAGGACGCTAATAAACAATGTCTGAATCTGGAGCACAACTACGGAGATGAATGATTGACGAAGAAAGCTATTACAATGAAGAAGACAAAGACGTGTCCATAAATGGTGAAAGAAAAGCAATCGACAGTGCCAATAAAATCGACAGAAGAAAAGCTACCGCCAGTGCAAGAGAAATCGTTACGAAGCTCTGCTAGAAGTTGCAAGAAACAAGAGCAGGTAAGATTAAAAATGGAAATGAAGAAAAAAGAGCTTTTACGTAAACATCAGCAAGAGATGTTAGACCTAGAATTAGCAATGAAATTAACAACACTTGAAGAGGAGTCTGGAATTTTAGATAGTGAGTCAGAGGATACGCCTGATGTCGACAGATGGATGGATGGTCAATGTCCCTGGAAGGATAAATCTGAAAATGCTTCTTATTCTTCGAATCAAGACAAAAGGGTAGGTAAAATAAACAAAACTGAAAGTAATAAACAAATAGCTACTCATCAACTTGCGAAAATTCCTACTAGATAGTCAGTTCCTAAGGATTTACCTATATTCAGTGGTAATCCACTGGAATGCCTAAATTTTATTTATCAATACGAAAATACGAACGCTATTTTTGTGGTTATTCGACGGAAGAAAATCAATGCAGACTGCAAAAATGCTTAAAGGGTCATGCTAGAAAAATTGTAGAAAGTTTATTGATATTTACTCAGAATGTTGAGGAGCTCATAGACATCTTAAGAAATACACTCCTGGACAAAATTAACGCACCACTTTAATTTATCTAAATATTAACAATAAAAACACAAAATAAAACTAAGTTACATTGAAATGGTAATGAACACCTACAAATTAGTCAAACATGACTTTAACATGACCTTAATTTGCCTTAATGTTTCATTAAAAATGTGTTTTTGCTGAAAATGCATAAATAAGCTAGCATAACTCAAATTAAAAAAGAAAAAAAAATCAGCAAAACAGAATAAATCAATATGGGTCCACACTAATGCCGGGTAGGCCCTCCTCTACTTCTTATCATTGCTTTCATGCGTCGAGGCATGCTTGATATCAAATGTTCAACAAGAGCTTGCGGAATATTCTCCCATTCTTCAATAGCCACCTCTATGAGTGGTTGTGATTAGCAACAGGGGTCTACGATTTTGAATCTTTTTTTTTGAGAGAGTCACATAGATGTTCTTTAGGATTCATGTCAGGGCTGTTAGGTGGCCACTGTAATAAAGGAATATTAACATCATTTAGGTAGCCAATAACTTGTCTAGCCACATAAGGACGAGCGTTGTCCTGCATGAATAAAAAATTAGGTCCAACAAACGGAGCAAAAGACAGTACATGTTCGACAATATAATGTTGTCTAAGTAATATTGGGCATTCATAGACCTCCTACGTATAGGGACCAACTCCGTTCGAGCATCGAAGCAAATTCCTCCCCAAAACATTTTAGAGCCAACACCAAAAGGTACTTTAGGAGAGGTATTGCAGCTGTCAAACCTTTCTCTTTACCTTCGCCAGACACGCTCACGTCTATCTGGACCTTTTAGGCTAACATTAGTTTCATCGGAGAACAGAACTTGGTTCTAATCCGTTGATGGTCCAATTCTGATGTAATCTGCAAAATTCAATCTCTGAACTTTGTGTTCTCTGGTAAGAAATGGCCAATCCTGCTTCATGTAAACTTTTTCTAACCGTTCGAGAAAATATAGAGATATTTCGAACGTCTGCTAATTCATTGTTTAACAGATTGCTGGTCACTCTCCTGTCGTTTTCGCCCTTGCCCTGGTCTTGGATGGCACGAGCCCGTCTCATTATGTCGTCTCACCATGCGGCAGATGCTGGAATGATGGCTTCCTAACAAACCAGCAACATATCTCATTGAATATCCTTCATCCAGGAGAGTGGATGCTCGCACTGCATCCTCAATTGACAAATTTCTTTGTTTTCCTTACTTGATTTACTCGCAAATGAACTTCCCAACATGTATGTGATAAAAACAATCACACTTTGTTTTAATCACCACTTTTTAAGAAAATTTTGACACAGTTTTAGTCTAAAACGAAGTTTCATACAAATTACTGACAAAACAAGGAAGTTAGCTTAAATAATAACTGTCACTGTCAAACAAGGTCCATGGCCTACTTGTCGAGAAAAAACATATAAAAATATAAAAATACCCAGAAAAATATGATTGGTGCGTTAATTTTGTCCAGGAGTTTAGATTTGGTCGTTCTGAACACATTATGAAATGATGTTATTAGATAAAATAAAAACATTTCATATAGTTAAAGAGGACAAATTAGACATGTTAATCGATTTTTCTGACGAGATTAAAAATATGGTAGCAACTATTGAGGTTCTAAAGGAAGACGACCACTTACGAAATCCAATTATTTTAGAAGATATGACAATGAACAAACCATGAAACAAAAGACTAAAAAAAGGGAGATTATTTTAGCAACCAAAGAATTAAAAATTTAAAAGAAATGCTTTTGTTGTCATTGGCACCTTACATTCATACCGAAAAAATTAAATCAATGACAATCGATGAACGATGGAGTTTTGTGACTTCAAAGAAAACTTGTTTTTCATGTTTGACACCAGGACATAGTCTAAGAATCTGCCAAAAGATACAAGTGTGTGGAATTAACAATTGCCCAATACCTCATCATTAACTCTTGCACAAAGAAGTGGAAACTAGTTCAGAGAACACAGATGCTCCACACGAAATTAATCAAATTAATTGCCATATCGCAACAAATAAAAATGTTTTATTGAAATTTTCGCATTTCTAAAAAGGCGATGTCGAGAGATATTAAGCTTTTTTCCCGGGAGAAATCGGATAGTTTTTATGTGTCCTCTGTCTAGAAATTATTCCGAAAATGTCGCTTGGGGCTCTGGGGTCGGAATTTTTAGCGTCCCCCGAGTCTTCGGGTGAGAGAAAAATCGAGAAATAAGAAAAAACACGCAATTTCCAAGAGTGGTTCCGGGAATTTCCGTCGATTTCGGTAATTCTAAAGCCGTCCCCTTTCTCGGAAGTAGAAAATCGAGAGTCGGAAAATTTTCTTCGATATCGGTTCTTTCGGTACTGGAGGAATGTACAAGACCCAATTAAGAGCTTTACCACCTCCTGCTATCTTTAAGAGCACCGCTAAATTTTCCAGTTGGTCCTTGCAAGTTAATAATTTTATTTTAGCCTTTAAAAACCTCTTTGGCATTGGCCTATAATAGAAAATCCAAACGTAAATGTCTTGTTTTATATGTTTGACTGGCACCGTAAGAATCTCTATGACTCTCTCAGAAATCCAAAATAGGATAATAATATTAATAACGAAAACAGGGCTTAACAAGAACAACAATAAGAAGGTTTTTAAAAATTTCAGCTGCTGTTTGTCTAGTACATTGAAAAATAAGGAAAGAAGTAAAGAAGAGAAATTAGTAAATATAAATAAAATAATTTAAATTATAAAACACAAATATTTTTCTATGGAAATATATATTACTCGGGTGGAATGAAAAACGAAGGTGGCAGCATATTTCGCGTTGAAATATTTCACCAAAAATATAATAGGTATACAGGGTGTATCAGAAAACCCTGGCGTAAATTCTGGAGCATACATAATTTAAAAAATAAAAAGAAAATTTGTATTGACCATGTGTCTATCGTCTTTGATTTCTTAGATACAGGGTGTCCAAGTTTACTTTTAAAAGTTAATATTGACCGTATCTTCTACTGTATACTAGGTAAAATATTGAAATTTGGCACTACTCTGTTTTTGGGGATAAGAAATAAGCTGAAATGATGAAACAATTTCATATAGACATTGGACAAAACACTGTTGGTTTTCTTGAAATAGGTTGTAAAATTTTTTCACACTCAATCCTTCCCATTTTGAAAACCAATAATTTTTGGTACATCGTTCATAGGGATTTGTCTCTCACTTTAAATGGTATCTATAGTTGATCTGAAACATTTGAAAGTGCTAGGTGAAAATTTTCTGTTTCGAATGTCGGAGTTAACAGGTTAACAAGAGTACTTTTTGTTGCAGAACGAAGAGATGCACTAAAATGATGCAGCTGCAAGATCAAAAAGATAACCTCAAAAAAGTTACGAGTAAAAACACGAGCCAAAAATAGTGCAAGTGGCGCCCTCTGTGAGATACGTAGAAGTTGGCATTTTCAGTTTATTTTCTATCCCCAAAAACACAACAGTGCCAAATTTGAATAATGTAGGTACCTAGTATAAAATAGAAGATACGGTCAATATTCAATTTTAAAAAGTATCTAAGAAACTAAAGACGATAGACACATGGCCAATAAGAATTTTGTTTTAATTTTTTGAAGTTCTGTATGCTCTACAAGTTTTGCCAGGTTGTTCTGAAGCACCCTGTATATAAATCGAACTAAGTATTTCTGGTATCAATCGGTGCACTAGCAAATTATAGACTATTAAAATGGTTGGTTTCGATGTTTACTTATTTGCCATTCAGCTGAATAGAAAATTTTAAAGAATTATTATAAAAGTTGTGACGACAGAAGTGGTTGTGTTTCCTTTTTGGTCATCACAAGTGTGTTTTTCTGGTTTTCTCTAAATAGGATGATGGAGGCACCCAAAACCTTGTAAACTACACGAAAAATCTTTTTTTGTGTACGATCAAACAAATTGCTACATTAAAATTTACTTGTATCGAATAATAAAAAATCTCAGATGATGTGGACTTTATGTGACACTGTACCTATGAAAATTTCCACAAATACAAACTGATTTCCAATATATTTTGTGCATCCGTTCAAGCTACACGTTCCACTTTCCGGCGTTGTCACGAGTCACGACCTCTCAAAGATGCTCTTTAACCGACTGTTCGATTACGGTTGTGTCGTCGCCCGCCGATGGAATATTCTAACTCCCTTTTATTAGCAATGCGGCGAAGAGAAACAATACGGGTGCCGTTGGTGTCGGCGTGCCACCAAGAGAAAGAAAACCTTTAGTTCTCGTTCGGAGTTGGCGCTAGTCGGTTCCCAGTTGACCGGTAGAAACCGCGTCGCGAAGTCTGTACCCATATCCGCGATCGGTGGTGGCGCTTTCTACCCAGTGCCGCGGCTCATCGCTATCTCCGCACCGACGCAGACTCCGTAAGTACCGAGGCACGCGGAATTTATGTCAGTGGAAAATATACGAATGGAGAGAAAATGACGCGATTGTGTGATATATAAAAAATTGGAACAAACAAGGGTAAAATACTGTACTCTCATACTTCTCTGTGGTGACATTTTCTTTGAAAAAAAAAAAACGGACACATTTCAATCTTATGTTGATATGATAAAAGGGTATAGAGAATAATTATTGTTGTAAATGTCATATATAAAACTGATGCTAGAAATACGCCTATGGCATATTTAAATTAATTTTTGGGTTCTCATTCAATTTGACATAAATAGTTATTTATGTACCAAGGCACTGAAGTTCAACTTTTTATGACTCACGTGGAATTTAGTTGCCGAGGCCTCTGGCCGAGGCAATAAACAACACGAGTCATAAAAAGAACTTCAGTGCCGAGGTACAAATAATATATTTTTTGAAATCGGAAAAAAAATGTTTTATTAGGCAAGAAAATAATCATTCGGGATCACCCGTCCACGAGCCAACTGCGCGCGGCGTTGCTTGACTTTGACGATCGCTCTTCCTAGGTCAAGTATGACACGAACAGAAAAACCAAACTGCTGCTTGTTGTGCAGCCTCCATAACAAATCTATTGATATTCAAACGTACTAAAATATTTATTCTGAAAGATTGCGGTGCTATAGGTAACAATTTAGCAATATGTACGAAAAGTTAAATGGGCCTTTATTGGCCGGGTTTTGAATATTTAGTCAATTTTTTATGGGCGATGGCTCCGCGTCTGACGTTTGATGTTTACAAATCGTAAAATAATGGGCTACTTCAGTACCGATTTCTGAGCTTTTAATGACGATTTTGGGACACTTCACTGCCGATTTCAAGAAAAAAATATTTCATACAAATTTGTTCTAGAATGATGAGATCTTGCACCAGAAAAATCCTCTTCTTGTGTCATCTAACACTTAAAAAGATTTTTATGTGTGTTTGCAATGCTCTGTATGAAGCGTTTTTGAATAGATACTTTTATATGTACTTTTTTGCGTAAAATGGAATTTTCTATCGACAGTTTTGTTTATGACATTTACAGCTGGGACACCCTGAAAAAAATTTGGAAATATTCGGAAAATTTTCAGGTATAAATTATTTTTCGTTCGACAATTCTTTTAAAAATGCATGCACGCAATAATATTGGGATATAGTATACATTAAAAATTTCAGACCAGTTTTAAATCATAAAATATATTTGATAGATTATTTCAAGAGAAAAAAATGATAAACGCTAGGTTGATCAAAGATTGAGCAGATTTCCTTTGCCCCTTCAGAGGGCATTATGAAATCGATGTATAATTTTCTGAAACTATCTGAGTACCCGATTGCATAAACCTTCTCAGTGACACCTATTTTCATTACAAAAATGTTCTTCTATCTCTATATTATAATATACATGCTACGGTTATACTAATAGTTTTACCCAATTGGAGTTTTTTTATAAGTTGGCCATGAATGCCGATTTCATTTTCAGCGTCACCTAGCTATGCAAAATTGTCACGTTTTTATTTCTGACGTTTTTGTAGGGTTCAAAATAAGCGGGAAATCGGATAGTAGACCTAAAAAAATCATCCTGTATACTCGTACACGATTAAAGAAATTTTTTGCATTTCTGAACAAGCTGTGAATAATAAGTATACAAGTCCTTATTTTAAAACTGCTGAAGAAAAGCTGCGGCATACTAAACTAACTATATATGTTTGCGAATATACCCCAAGTACTTACTATATTTACTAATACTCGCAAAATCATGGAATGTTATTTCATAATTTTACCCGATTTATTCGATGTAAACTGTACTTGGGCATACACATAGGGTATACCATCTTTTCATCAGCAGTTTTACAACAAGGCCTTGTATACTTATCACTGGTAGCCTGTTCAGAAACGCGGAAATATTCTTTATTCAAATTAATCCAAGTACACCTGACCATATCAGCCCTTTAGGCCATAATAACTAATGAACACTGAAAGGCATACAGACCAAAATCACAAGCAAAAATCTGCCACTGTCCCTAACTACCGGTCAATAAGAATAAAAAATTAATAGTTTATAGGTAATTTGTAAAACTGGGAGATTCTAAGGGTTAAAAACTACCAAATTTAATTTTTTTAAATTTTTGTAACTAGTGCAAATAGAGATCGAGACAAAAATTTTAATGTCAGCATTGGCAGTGAAATTTTCGAAGTATGTTTCTAACAAAAATTGCATAGTAGGCAATTTTTGTTGAAGGTTTGTTTTCGTGTGCTTTGATTGGACACTTTATGCGCACGAAAAGGTCAATTTAGTGCTACCGATAAGTACTAAAATTTTGATTTGAATACCGCACACCCTTATAATATATTTTACCCCTAAAGTTATATTCAAAATACCAGCTCACTTGTTTGACTTTGAGAAAAAAATTTTTTTTTAAACTTCTGGAATGGGCAGGTTCACAAAACTTGCAAAGCGAAAAATTACACACTTTTGGGAAATTCTTGGAAATTCTTAATTTAAAATCTTCTGCTCATATTCACGGATACCTGGATATTAAGAATAATTTAAGGTGGTAATAATGTTCTAGCTACTATATTCATGTTTTGTGAAAATTGCCCCAACATTTTAAAAATTGAAATATAAATATTAGTTAAACAATAAATTTAAATTGTTAGCTGGTAAGTTACATATTATTACATATTAGAAACATAAATAAATAATTTCTAAATATCCCTACAGTTTATATACAAATAATTAAGGGAATAGCCGGCATACGTATAAACAAAGGCAGGTTGATTTTGAATTTTTCTTTTTGTTAGATTTTTTCTTGGCTCTCAACCTCATTTAATGACCTTATTTCAATTCAACGCATATTATTTATATGACCAAACTATATAGTCCATTCATGAGATTTATAAAATGATTCTAAGATAATACTGGAATCTGGAGCATCCGTCCAATAAAATTAATTCGGATTATAAGCGATCCCTACCACGACATTAAGATACATTCTCCGCAGCATCCATATGAGATGTGCGCGTAAATACAATCGTTGTGTGTAATAGAAAGTAAACGTGCGTGAGAGAGGCACTCCAGACCATGTGGTTATATTATTATACCGCAGAGAGGAGAAGTGAATACCTTGCAAGTGACTACGCAGTTATTGCTTATGTTTATCCGAACCTGGCGAGAATATATTAATTTCAATGGACGTGTGACACAATAATTTTTTGAACCAATAAAGTTAGTGCACTTTAACAATATCCTGGTTCCAAATGCACATTTTTGAGCTGTTCCAGAACCACTTCGAACCAATAACCAATCAAAACACAAGAAAATTGTTCCAGAACTTTTTTCCACGAATCAGACGATATAGCTGTGGTTAGGAACTGTTCGCAACTTAGTAATAGGTACAAACCGTCTATGTCGATGTTTACAGTTAAGCCAAGGTACCTCACTCATGTTCATGTTGTAACAAACATGAGAAAAACCTATTTTTACTCCATATAAAATCACTCAGCACTGCAAGTTTTTGAAAACGGATGATAAAACACACAATTATATTCTAATCTTCCCCCATGCGTATTATACAGGGTGAGTCAGAATTTATAGTAAATACTTTATATGGGTGTCCGGCAGGTGGTTTTAAGGGGGGCCTTTCATATAATTTTTTTTTATTTGGGCTTTCCTTGCCAAGTTATTCGGGTCTACAGGGTGACCCAAAAGTATTTTTTTTATTTATATCTATTTATATATAAAATTTGAAATTTGGCATGTGTTATCTACTTACTGGAAGACGCCTTGGGGTAGTTTATTCATTTACACAGTGCCCTAAAAAAGGGTAAAACCTAACAACCCCTATTAATTTTTTTGCCCAAATTTTTTTGCAACAAAAGTGTACTCTTGTTTCAAAACGATAAAATCAACCGTTTATTGAAATTAACAAAACGTGCCCCAAAACATCTGTTAACTTCAACATTCGAAACAAAATTTTTACCTACCTCAAACGTTACAGATCGACTGTAGATTTAAAATAAGGAAAAAAATACCAATTGGACATTGGTCAAAACAGCATTGGTTTTTTTGAAATGGGGTGTTCAAATTTTGTTAAATTCAATCCTTTCCATTTTGAAAGCTAATAAATTTTGGTAGATTGTTCATAGGAATTTTTTCTCACTTTAAATGGTACAGTCGATGAACGTTTGAAAGCGGTAGGTAAAAATTTTATGTTTTGAAGTTAACAGGTGTTTTGGGGCACATTTTGTCAATTTCAACGCAAACGGTTGATTTTATCGTTATGAAACAAGAGTACACTTTTGTTGCAAAATGAAAAGATACATTGAAATGATGGACCTGCAAGACCAAAAAGATAACCTCAAAAAAGTTTGAGCAAAAAAATTAATAGGGGTTGTTAGTTTTTACCCCCTTTAGGGCCCTGTGTAAATGAATAAACCACCCTAAGGCGTTTTCCAGTAAGTAGATAACACATACCAAATTTAAAATTTTTAAGTAGCGCCGTTATTGAGATTTAAATAAAAAAAATATTTTGGGTCACCCTGTAGACCCGAATAACTTGGCAAGGAAAGTCCAAATCGAAAAATTTTATATGAAAGACTCCCCCTTAAAACCACCTGCCAAACACCCCTTTAAAGTATTTACTATACATTCTGACTCACCCTGTATAGGTGTGCATCAGATAGGTAAAAGGATTAATAAAGTTTTGTTGGAAAATCTACTTTACGGGTGCGAAAAATTTGTTTTTTTTCAAAATTTTTAATTCATAATATGTCATTTTTGGAAACTAAAATTATATCTATGCATAATTTAGTTTCAAAATCAACAAGACTGAAACCCACAAGTTGTATCAACTCGAACATTTTTTATCTTTTACAAGAGTCATTTCACCTAACCGGGTCACAGTGTTTACATACTTGCATATACAGAGCCAACTCAGATTTCAAGATTTCTGTGTTTGAATCCCTTCAGAAACTGGGTACATCACTTATGCGCCTATTGAAATCTCCGTATTTCAATGTATTAGAGATATGAAAATCAAATTTGGTATACGTTTTCTATAATAGAATTGTGTTTTTTTTTGATTAAATTTCCTGGTCGTGATTAAATTAAAATTCTTGGGTGCATCAAGGGGTATACAGGGTGGATCACCTAAAATTCCCCGAAAGAAATTTTTCGATAGAGACTGACAAAATAGTTTTATTTATTAATAAATATTGAGTGTTGCTGTCGCATGTATAAGTTGTTTCTTTTTTAATTTAATTATGGTTTACAACACCAAGAAAAATTTTATATGCGTTGCTTACTCAGAGAAATAACCAAGGATAGAGGGAGCAACAGCCTCAAAATACATACATTTGTAGTCAACCAACATCTTATGCAAATTTACCGAAGTAAACAAACATTAGGCCCGTGTGTACAACGTTTACCTGAGATAGGTTATGTCCTGAGAAATATCAATTTAGCCGCATACCACACACTTTCTGCGCCCCATTGTATACAAAATCAGTCACTATATCCTAAACACTAATAAATAGCCTTTAAATTAGCAGAAAAACAATTAAATATAATTACACTGCAATTTAGTTTTAGTTTAAAATTGTTAGAAACAAGAAATTAATAGCTACATTTGTTAATTTAGCGTTATGGGAGGTGTGCCTTCATTGAATCTCATTATTAAACCCTTCTATTTTGAAATGAAATGCTGTAAACAATGGAGTACGCGGCATCACTCAAAAAGATGTTGGCTTTGTTTACTTTTTGTTCTTACTCCCTCTATCCTTGGTTATTTCTCTGAGGTTGCTTATATTTTTGGTGAATCGCTATCCAAATGAGAGAAGGCAGCTAGATCAGAAAATTTTCACCACAATGCTTTTAACACTGAGTTTATTAACAAACTCTTCGCCTTAGCCCATATATTTGACTACTGAAAGTTTAAAATGACAAAACAACTTTGAGAGATAGATTAGTTCCTCCGTTTTTATAGTTTTGGAAATAATCTTAGGGTAGATATCGGAAAAACAGCACATTATTTGCTTCAAATTGACAGACAATTCGGATGCACAACCTTTTAGGGTCAATCTTAAGGACAATTTTTATTAGAAAAATTTAATTTGAGCCTATCAATAAAGCCTTCGACGAGCTCTGCGAGACTTTTTCTATAATGCGAAACAAAAATACCTGATTTCCTTGCGGCGTGTAAATCCGGGGAGTTTTAGGTGAATCACTCTGTATATATCAACCCCACTTTGTTCCGTTTATTCTTCGAATTTTTTGACTAAAATGCAACAAAAAATAATTATTAAACTTCATAGTAGGTATAGGTAGGTACCCCATTTTTCAAAGTGCGGAGGTGTAAAATGAAAAATGCCGTATAAGAAACGTCACATTATGTTTTGGTCTAAATAATCTGTCATATTGGTCATCGGAAAATTATACATAGGTAGGTAAATATGTTCGTTCATAAGGGCACTTATCTACCATTATTACCATTTTTTTTAGCATTATTAATGGGACACCCTGCTTACCCGCTTATTTAAATCTCCATACACCGATGCGCATTATATTTCGCAGGAGAGCATACCTACTTTCTATTGTACGGAAAACAATAATTTTTCTACCCATATCTTTTAATGATGTAAATAAACATTAGACCATACAGGGTGATTCACTCATTATTTAAAAAAAATATCCACAGGTGGAAAAAATATCTTAATGCAAATACAAAATTAAAAAAAATATATTTTCTTTGCTTTGCTTTAGAGATCAGCTTTCAGACTCGGGCGACAAGGCTGATGACTCCCGGCTCACAGTTGCCACATGTACAACATATATCGTAAATTTACCTACTTATTTTTTACTTTTTCCTCAGAAATCTGAAAATATGACAAAATTTCGAGTTACCAATTTCTCGGGAAAGGGGTTTATGCTGTTTGCTATACAGGGTGTCTACTTTTAAGTGTATACAAATCGATAAAAAATGTATTTTGTGAGATATTTTCAAAAACCTTTTTTTGTTTGAAAGGCCTTCAAAAACCGCTTCTTTTGACCTTTCTGCCATTTTCAAAATGCAAATCCAGGGCCGGCTGCGATTTTTTAATACCCCCGATTTTCGCGAAAACCTTTTAGCGATTTTTTTATTTAAAATCTGACCCCACAACGTTAATCAGAACACCCCAAAACCCCTATATACCAAATTTAAATAAAAAATATACACGGAGTTCCATTATGCAGGGTGTCAAAGTTGAACAAAATAGGAATTTTAAAGGCATCTGCCAAGTCAAGTGTGCCATGGAATCCCCTCAAAACAGTTGAATGGTCAACAGGGTCACTCAAGTAGTTGGTGTGCAAAGGTCCAATACGAAATATACAGAGTGCTCTTATCTGTGCCATCTCAAATTACTGAATTTTTGGAACTTTAGACGGGTCAAAAATCGAGTATATCAAAACCGCTCCACATACTATAAACGAACTAAAAAATACAGAAGCCTGCCAGTCTGTAAGTCCATATCAGTTAAGGTGGCTGGTGTGTCACAACAGGAAACGCACAGAAACTGTATCATCTTAGACAGTGACTTTGTTGAGAAAGGCCCAATAATTTAAATTGCTTTTATTTGTTTATTAATATTTTTTCAATGATTTCAGAGCACTCCTGATCAGTATAAAGTTTAATAAAAATTCAGAATTTTGAGATGGCTCAGAGAAAAATACCCTGTATATTTTTGTAGTAAATCTTTTCATACCAACATTTTGAGAAGTCCTTTTGACCATGCAACTGTTTTGAAGGGATTCCATGGCACACTTGGCTCGCCAGATGTCTTTAAAATTCCTATTTTGCTCAACTTTAACACGGTGTAGAACCGAACACCCTCTACATTTTTTGTTCAAATATAGTATATGGGGGTTTTGGGGTGTCCTGATTAACGCTGTCAGATTTTAAATAAAAAAATCGCTAAATAATTTTTGTGAAAATCGGGGTATAAAAAAAATCGTAGCCGTCCCTGTATTTGCATTTTGACAAATTAAAAACGTCAAAAGAATCGTTTTTTGAAGACCTTTCGAACAAAAAAAGGTTTTTGAATATATCTCACAAAATACATTTTTTATCGATTTGTAGGTATACACTTAAAAGTAGACACCCTGTAGGTAAGTAGAGCATGGTCTAAGTTTTATTATTTGTAAACGACATACCGTTCTACCACACACACCGTTCTATCACCTCACAGAACATCACATAAAGGGTTGCATACACTGCTGCTTCTGCTGCTAGAAATATATTATGTGTGCGGAAAAGTCTGCAAGCAATTGCCACAGCTTGCGAAGTGACTACAATAATACAGCGCGTGTCATTTATAGAATTAAGGCCACAAGGATAAAATGCAGATGATCGAGAGATCAGTATTTTCCTTATTTCTTCATAACCTTCAACCGAATGTTCATCAATGATTAACATAGTGCAATAAACTGTGACAACAGCGCTCATCATGAGCGTCGATTTACTCAGGTGATAAGGTTGATTTGTTTCAAGTTATAAAACTTCGCAAAAAAAATTCGCATTTTCGCATCCTTACGGTTAATTTTTGAAAAAAAAGGAAGTAAAGTAGGCAACGAAATAGTGCCACGAACGAAAATGAGCCGATTTAAGGTCGAGCTTAACGCGAACAGTGTTGACAAATTTTATGTTTAGTTTTCTGGTGTACAGACTAAAAAGTAACAGTATTCCTATATAGGGCGCCCCAGTATATCGGACAAACTCCTGAGTTGTGTATTGTGTAGGGGATGTAATATGGATGTGAACAATTTTTTTACAAGCCACAAAAAGGCGGCAAATTGCCTTCAAACTAAGTCTGTGAAATATACAAAGTTAAGAAGCGTGCACGTTCTTGAATTTGCCGTTCATTGTGCATATTATTACTGCAGTAGAAACTTAAGTACCCCAGAATAAATATGCTATATACTTTCTGTGTTCCCACAATAGCCAAATTTGTTGTTTCTATTTTGCATTTATTTCGGTAAGAGTTTTATCACAGACCTATTAGCGAAGCTATACAGGGTGTTTCAAAATTCAATACAAAAAATGAATAGAGCGCCTAAAGAAACAGGGGTTTGCAAATTTTAGGGAGATTTGATACATAAATGTAGACACAGTTCAAAATATTCGATTTTTTTCGCGCAACTTACGATGGCTGTAGCTCGGAGGGGGTGCATTTTAGGACACATATTTATAGGAAAAAAGAAAGTCTTATTTTTTGCCCCAAAAATACGCCCTTAAAATCTTTGTACTGAATTTTGAAACACCCTGCATAGGTCTGTGGTTTTATGTAAGGCGGTTTTATGATATTTTGGTACAGCAGCATAATATATTCCGTGGGATCTTGTGTGAAGGGAAGTTGCAGCTATGTGGAACCTTTTTATCGTATGCTAGGTAATGGCGTAGTATACTGGGTGTTTACCTTTGAGTTGCGCTGTTTGGTTTTTATGACGTCATAAATCCAAGATGGCCGCCATTCCATCAAGAATAACTCCTTCCAGAGGGCTTATACGCAAAATGTGCATACGCAACATTTTCTATTGGCGAACAATTTAGTTATAATCAATTTTTACGTATCTTCTACCGTTTACGAGTTATGATCCCTTCCCTATATGTCACCATCGGTTTAGAACCACCAGCTATTTATAAGGATTAAAAAATAATGATTGTGCTGCTTTTTATTCACAATAACTTTAGATACACTTATATGCAACAAACATTACAGTAGTTTCATTACAATGGTATGAAACACATTTTAATGATACATACAGGGTGTTGTTTGTTTATGAGGTGACATAATGGAAGTTCATTTTTTTTAAATTACATCTCCTAAAATAATTATGCTGCCGAACTGAAATTTGGCACTGCTGTATTTTTCGGGACGTAGAATAAGCTGAAAATGACAATTTATACGTATCTCACAGAAGGCGTCACATGCGCTGTTTTTGAATCGTGCTCTTTCGCAATTTTTTGAGGTTATCTTTTTGGTCAATCATTTTGGTGCATCTGTTCATTCTGTAACAAAAAGGTACTCTTTTTTCATAACGATAAAATCAACCTACGCGTTGAAATTGGCAAACGGTGCTAATTTGTTGACTCCAGCCTTCGAAAAATAAAATTTTTACCTACCACTTTTAAATGTTACAGATTAACTGTAACTGAATGGAGCTTTTATAATTATAATATATAATAATCCTTATATTTTGTCCCGAAATATAATTATGTAAGGTTGCTATATGGACAACTATTAACCGGACACCCTGTATGTGTGTATTTCATATCATTGTAATGACTCTACTTGTAATGTTTGTTGCATGTAAGTGTAACATTAAAGTTATTGTGAGTAAATAGCAGCACAATCATTATTTTTTTACCCTTAATAAATAACCGATGGTTCTAAATCGATGGTGACATATACAACGGATCATAATACGTAAAAGGTAAAAGATACCGAAAAATTGATAAGATAAAAATTTGTTCGTCTGCTCATGCAGGATAGAAAATGTACTATGCACATTGTCCGTATGAGCCCTCTGCGGAAAGAGTTATTCTTGACGGAATGAATAAATGTCTTGTATGGCGGCCATCTTGGATTTATGACGCCATAAAAACCAAACAGCGCATCTCGAATGTAAACACCCGGTACTACACCATTACGTAGCATACAATAAAGAGATTCCACATAGTCGCAACTTCCTTTCACAAAAAAAAAACACGGAGTAGGTAAATGTGCATTATGCTCCTCAACTGTTATTATTCTGGAGGATGTTTCTATGACCTAGATCTTTTGTTTTAAAAATTGGTGAACACACCTATTCTGTGAAAAAAATGGGGTACCTATTTATAAATATAGACACATATATTTTTTTAACATATATAAAACCTGGGACACCCTGTAGGTATAAGATAATGAACTGAAAAATTTCAATGTTATATTTTTCGAAATTATCACATAATCTCAGGTTTATTTTTATGAGTGATATTAACATTGTGTTTTATTTTATTGATTTGGAATTGTGTAATAACGCAATTAACAATAATAATTTTTGATATTGACCCGCATTCATTGTTTATTTTTGCATTGCCAGTAAAAGGAAAAGTTTTCTATTTTTTTTTAATTCCTAGTATAATAAAGCACGAGGTTATTTTGTGTTACAACCTCAAGATAACGGAACGAAAATATATAGATACGTGAAAGAGATTCTTAAAAAAGTCCTTTGGTAAATTTTTGTACCAAAATAGAATGAGGCAGTAATCAGGACTGTTTAGAAGTAAGTAAATTATAGCCTTTAAAATGCCCAATATCAATGAGAGCAAAATCTATAATTCTCATAAATATTGCTTTATGGGTTTGCTTTTGTTTTGATCCAAACTTGTCTTGACCAATTAAAATTAAGATAATGCATCCGGTAGGCCTGTGGAGTGACTTGTAACAACAGGTCATTGATACTTGTGCCGTGTATAATAATAGTGAGGCAAAATGTTTTTAAAAATTTGTTCAAGATTAAGATGTATAATAAAAAAAGTTAAATAACAAACCTTTATATTTCTAGTTGTTACACTTTTCTTACTAGCTCTCCCGAAATTTATGTCGTGACATCGTGACTCTCAGATTACATCAGGTAATGGGAACGTTTTGTAAAACCAGTGTTATAGTTATAACGTCAAAATCGTTAAATCAAGTTGATTGGTAGGATCCCTCTTTAATATTGAAGTGAAATAGTAATAATTTAAGAGTCCAAAGATATCGTATATGTTGGACTGAAAGTTTTTAATTTGTTGGGATAGGTTACAGCTTACTAAAAAAATCGGCAGTGTCCAAAACTTTTTTCAAAAAATATGCCATCTTAATAACTGTTAAAACAATTAACATTACAGTAGCCTACTTGATAAAATGGTGACATAGTCAAAGGTCATTGCAATAATATTATATCAAGTGGTATTCTAGACACTTGGCATTGTTAATTAATCCAGAAATAAAATGAAAGGTATTGCTTTTTTAATTAAAACAAATTTATATGCATGTGAAACACGGAATTTTGCGTAACAAAAATATTACTTCACGTGAGCATGAACGTGATAACATTATTTCACACAGTTTCTACCTTCTTGAAGCGTATGAATAAACAATATAAATTGCCTTATTGCCTTCGCTTACGTGTCATACACCTATAAACTTTTACATAAAAAATGAATTTGCCCAGATGCTTGCCTCGAAAGAGCATTTTTATACTTCCGAATGACATTTTGTACACAAATTGGGATACCTACTTACATTTTGGTATTATTCCATAGAAAATTAAATAGAACTACAAAGAAAATAATTGAAACTATGCATACATATGCATTATGCAAATACCAAAGACACATTAAATATGCAGCCGTATAGAAAGGTCTACCTACCGATTTTTACACCTCGCATCAACAGCTGTTCGTTTAAGATGAAATTAGAGATAATTTTTCTTTGATTGATTAGCTTAGGTGTTTGCCATATCACAACATGCGAACAATAAAAGGAAGTGCCCATTTGCTGAGTCATTGGCAAAATACTTTTCGTTTCCGATTTCAAAATTATAATTTAGATTTTCATGTGTCAAAAATTAAGCGGTATTTTTTATGAAATTTATTTTGATAATTTAATCGGTATAGAAGCTCATCATCAAAATAGGTTGGATAGAAGTCACGGTAGGTAAGGTATGGGGAGGGGTGCCAGGGGGTGGCCTTTTCCAAAATGAAGTATGATTTAAAAAATCGAGGGGTGCCAGCGATTTTTAAAAACCGCGCATACGCTGAATTAGAAGGGTGCACACTTTTTACCTAGGGCACACTCCATGATAGCCGTTAATAATCAATCATCTAGTAGTAACTACGCCATCGCACTGATTTGCCGCAATATTTTTGTGGGATAAATATTAAAATCCGAAATTCCAGTGAATTGCTTAGAAATAATTGGGGAAATCTAGAGGACAGATCTTTTTGTATTTACAGAACAGGTTAAATAATTTAACTATACAGGGTGGACCCAGATCGACTATACGATAGGTGTAAAAGACAAAAAAATTTGAAGTTGAAACTTGACCTTTGGGGGATCAGTCTTGCTTGATTAGAAACCAATTTCCACCATATTATTATATTTTAAAAATCAAGCACGCCTTGACAGGGGCAATTTATTCGTTTCCAGTTCAGGTAAACTACATTTTCCTTAAGAGATATCGAAACATTGTATTGGAAAAAAGTTGTCGAGAATGAAAATTTATGTCCCCGTACTAAATTTTAAAACAATCGGCAGACTTTGATTTTTTTTAATTTAAATTTTATTTTTTGGAAAAAAATCAAAGTATGCCGATTGTTTTGAAATTTAGTACAGGGTCCTAAATTTGCATTCTGAAAATGTTTTTCTGACAAAATTTTTCGATAAATGTACTTGATTTGCGCTAAAACCGCAAAAATTGAAAAAAAAAACAAAATGTGCCGATTGTTTTGATACGGTGATTTGGAATTGCATTCTGAACAACTTTTTTTAATAAAATTTTTCGATATATCTTGAGGAAAAGGTAGTGTACCTGATCTGAAAATGAATAAATTGCTCCTGTCAAGTCCTGCGTGATTTTTAAAATATAAAAATACGGTGCAAATCACTTTCTAATCAAGCAAGGCTGATCCCCCAAAGCTCAAGTTTCAACTCGAAATTTTTTTTGTCTTTTACATCTATCGTATAGTCCATCTGGGTCCACCCTGTATATTCATAAATTAGACATTGTTGACTTGCTAACGCTAATTTAAAATTTATTTAAATTACTGAAAAATTGTATATTTGATTATAACACGAAAGTGACCAGATAAAAGAATTGTTATTTATAAGAATATTAAAAAGTAGAAGTCACTTCATGTTTATCATTATTGATAACATTGTTTAGATCATAAGTAGCCGTGGTTAAATAGGTTTAGGTTCATTTATACAAATTAATTGCATAATATTTATATACAGTGTGTTTCATCAGACAATTCCGTCTTTTTCGAAAGATAGGCTGATTTTCAAAAAAAATTTTTTTCAAACTATAGTACTGGAAGAACTTTACATTTTGGGTAATAAACCATATTAGGCATTTTTTTTAGAATGAAATGGATAGTGCCATCGAATTGGACATAGTTCTAGAAATTTGGTCTAAGTTACACAGGGCGTTCACCAAATGAGGCCAAATTTCGAAAAAATGGGTTTTCTGGAGTATCCTGTATACACCACCGTGCATATTTTAGACAATTGATTAAGCTTTTTCTAAGGCATTATTTTTCATATTATAGCCAAATAGCCAATGTAGCTCATACAGGGTGTCCGTAAAAAATCAAATTTTACCAAAAAATCGTTTGTTACGTAGCTATATTTAAATATTATATTTAAATAAAAAAAATGGGATTTCACGGTATTATATTAGTCTCCTTTTGAAAAATATATTTCTTTACCATTAAAGGCATCATCATTCATCCTTAATTAATTTTGCTTTATTCAACAAATTGAAAATTATCAATAAAATCAGGCGTATCTTGAATGTCCTGAAAACGATATCGTCTACATATTCGAGAGTTACTAAGTGTCTAGAGGCTTTCATGTTTTTATATTCTTTAAAAATATTAATGATTATTTGGCGTAATTCTACTTCGGTTTTTGCATTCTTGTTCATTTTTGATCAAAAAACTAGTAGGTTCATTCCTTGCTAGGACCCATCTCATATTTATATAGACAATTTTGTATTCGCTAAATTGGTTTAAAATGTTCTAAAACGTGGAAAACCAAAACATCAACAAAATTTATTCTGGTATAAGTATTCTTTTTGTATTATGGGATGCACAGATTTAACTTTTTCGTGTAAGGAAGAAAAGTGCTGTTACAGAGTAGTGTTTGGGTTATTTTTCAGATTTGGATATACCACGTGACATATATTCATGATTGTGTGTGGTAACCATGAAATCTTAGTTCGTGGTCGAGACTAAGAATTTTCCGGATTTTTTAGATCAATAAAATTCTATTTATAAAAACAATCAAATTCTGGGCGTGTCAAAATACCAATTATAGAAGTAGAACAAAGACTTGTGTCCGTGATCAGAGGATTTATCATATTAATAAGATAAGCCTGACATTACATATATACAATGCAGATTAGCAATAGCTGAAGGTCTATATTCGGATTCCCAAACACCAACTCACAGAGAGCGAAACATCGAAAACATCCACTACAAACATCAGGTAGACGTTCTTCGGAATGTTGAATTTGAGAGCAGGCCGGTTTCGGTAAAATTAAAATTTCTGGAGATGGAAGATACTTAAAGAAGTTTCACATTATTACACATTCAGCTGTCTTTAAAAACAAACATGCAAATTTGCTCAATGTGTTGTGTTCTGTTTTGGTGACTTCCTATGAGAGTAATAATACAGAGATAGCCAACAAAATCGTTTTGTATTGGAAGTTTGCTGTAGAAAGGCATTTAAATTGGGTACACCACAAATTTCTATAGTGGAAACGAACTAATCTTGACATATTGAAAATTTATATCATGAGAATTAGAAAAGCAATATTATACACCTAGTATAATATCGTAGAGGTTGAACTAATGCCTTCAAAGTGAAATACTCATCGTGCCTTTGTCTTATAATTATCTGGGAAAAAAAGACTGTAGCATAATTGATTGTTACCACACATTAGACGTGAGGTGAACACGTGGGAAAACTGTCTTAACCCATTAATAGATGTGCTTGCTCGAGCTGAATGATGTGAACAAATCATCAAAACCAAATTGGGTCGAGTGCGAATTACTCATTTAGGTTTAAATTAAAAAATTGGCCTCAGATTGTAAATTTTATTTAATAACGATAGAACCGCTAATGTCTAACCCCTTCTAGTAGTTGTAGGAAACTGTGGAGTCTCTTACATCTTACGCCTACTCACTATTGGTCCGTGGAAACTACTATAACACCTATCGTAGACAGGAGCGGACCGTAAGTTTTGGAGGCCCTGGGCTAACACTATTATGGGGCTCCCGTTTGTTTCGGTAGTCAAAAACCTGCTTTTTCTTCTTCAAAAATTGTATAAATTAACACCTCACATTTCACAAAAACGAAAGATCAGTTGATTCAAGCGAAGCGTTTCTCAAGCATAAAGAAGCAAATAATAACCTCAAACTGATATAGGTACGATTGACGGGGTATAGATGCCAACAGGGCCCACAATTGACGCTGTGTGCCTAACTTATTTTTATTTTTTTTTGTAGTTAACGTAAACTTACCAGTGCCTGACACCTTAAGGATTGATTTATCCAATTTTAATCTATAAAAATAAATTTGGCGCATTTGTTGATGATTCTTAATATGGAGTAAGTAGGAGAGACATCACTGGAAATAATTACCAACAGCCGAAATCAAATCTGCAGTTTATTTTGTAAACAAAATTTTAAAATTTATATTTTTTTATCCAGTAACTGACAGCGATTTTTGACTAGACCCTTAGCCTGAATCTGATAAGCCCAAAACCTGACACCCTATAAAAATTGTCACACCAATTTTTAAAAAGGGAAACACAAGTGATTATTGTTAGAAATGTTTATTTATTCGTACATTCTCATTTCTGGAACATATAGTAACTTATTCTTGAGTAGAAAGCTTTGGATTTTCAATTTTGTAAATTATTATTTGTTCATTATGTCACAGTTGTTATTAAAAATAATGTTGGCTTTTATTTACCCATTTCTTTTATTTTTCTATGATAATATTAATTCTCGTAAATGTATTTCCATGTTATTTAGCTCCAACTGTTTTTTTTTTTCTCATTTAATATGTTCTATCTGTTTTCTATTTATTGTTCTTCTCTTCCCCTCCCTCTTTTCTTCTCCCTATCCTTCTTTTTTATTTCTTCTAAAAATACTGTTTCTTCTCTACCCCTGACAGACTGCATAAATTCTCTAGGGTCGTTTCTTAACAACTGCACATCTTTGAACTTATTTTGAATGATTTAATTTAATTTGACATTGCAAACTTGTAAAGATCGTAGTAGTAGTTATTGGTCCTGTTCAGAGCTCTCGACAAGAAGAAGACATGGCTCAGAATCGTTGAGTGACAAATCTATACATGTTCTGATGCTCTTGAAATGGCTGACAGGGGTGTTAGGCATTGGAAATATTTAACCCATTGACGCGAAATTTGTACACCATTATAAGGTTTTTTGTTAGAGACTTTAGAGATCATTTTTGCATGACTTGTGATTTTACCATGGACTGACAGCTATGTCAGGCATTGGCTTAGCACAAATATAACATAAGCCAGTAGCCAGTAGCTGACATCCCAACCAAAATCTTCAAAAACTTAAAATAGTTCTAAATTATTATCTTACTTTGTTTGCTTAGAAGTATAAGCCACAAAAATTAATTCCGTTGAAAAATCTATACTAAAAACACGTAATTACACACTATTTTTTACAACGCTGAACCGCTGCACTAAACAATTTTGTTAAAGAAACTACAATGAATATAACTTCGCTATAAATTGAAAAGTCAGTAAAAATAGAGAGATCAAGATGACTATCTAGGAACATATACATAACTCATAACTATGGTGATACTGTGATTTCTACCAACATAAGCATTTCAATAGAATATGGATTTATATCTGCTTATTACTTTTATTAGGCACCTTATTTTTTTAATTAAATAAAGCATGTGTCAGGTTTAGGCAAGGTGGCAAGCACTGGTACGTTTACGTTATTTTTTTTTAATTTTCACCGCGGTGAGGCCGGGCCTGGCGGGGCCCCTTGTGTGAAAGGGGCCCTGGGCTGCAGTCCATAAAGCCCATGCCTAAATCCGCCCCTGATCGTAGAGAACCCGCCTGTTCCGGTAGCTTAGCTGGCTAAAAGTGCTTACGGCTCTAGTATATAGGAGTCCGGCTGAAGTGAATTTCCTTTACCTGCTATGCAGCAAAAACATCTCTCTTGACTTACAATTACAGGTATAAAGATCCAACCCTATTTTTCCTTTATAAATTTTAAAATTGAATTCGAAAACTGGACCGGACTTTATTTTAAAATCGTAGCTAACTAAAGGTGTTGACGTTACCTTGTTTCCTGGGATTTTTTTATTAAAATTGGTTTTGATAAATGGTTATCCAAATATTAATGATAATGAATAATATTCCGCGTGTCTAACCTGCTGCGCTAAACACATATTAATAACTATCTATTCACTTAACAGTAGGTCAAATTGTGACTAATAATTATTATATTGATATGCCAATGATCTCTGCGAGCGATGCTTATCACAGAAACCCAGTTCTACATTATGTGGGTATATGCATGTATTTGCCAGTTAACTCTGTTTATTTTGTTGAGTTATTAGTTCTTGTAAAGATGCAAATTAATTTAGGTACAGAGGGGCTCATTATAAATTGACACTCCCTTAATTATTGTTAGTTAGAAAAAAAATTTTTTTTATAAAAGTTTTAGATACTAATACAAAGTTTTTTGTGACGCTATTAGACCTTATACTGTGTGTTCTAGAAAGACGTGGCAGACATAACTTATGTTTTTTTAAAATGGAACACCTTGTATATTTTTGGATTATTGAATTCTACGCATTTTTGTGAGGGATTACCCCTTGGGTCATATAGGTTGGCATGGAAGACAAATGCCAAATTATAGTAATAATTATTGACAGTTTGCAAGTATATTCAGGCTATTTTAAGATTTCAGAGAAAAATTAATAAGGGAAATTGGGAGAAATCAGTAATTTTAAACAGTAACAGAGTCAACAAACTTCATCAGATTTATTGTTTGAAATTTAATTTTTATTGAAAACGACAATAACATTTAGAAAAAGGATATACTAAGTATTACAAATGGTCCATAGGGCGTCCATCTTGCTCAATGTATTTATTGTTATCTGCTACTAACTTTCTGTTTATTCAGTCAACGATAAAATTGCTGTGTTCAGTAATTATTATGTGGATTTCTTCCTGAATTCTACCTTTCAATGTTTCTACATTTCCTGGTCTGCCAAAATAAATTTTGTTTTTTAAATGTTATTGCCGTTTTCAATAAAAATTAAATTTCAAACAATAAATCTGACGAAGTTGATTAACTATGTTACTATTTAAAATTTCTCACTTCTCTCAATTTCCCTTCTTCATTTTCCTTGAAATCTTAAAATAGCCCGTTTTGTTTTCCAAAGCGCGAATATACTTATTGTAAACTGTCAATAATTATTACTATTATTTGGCATTTGTCTTCCATGGCAACCTATGACCCAAGGAGTAATCCCTCACAAAAAGTCTCAGTTCTGAACGAAAGGTAGGAGCGGACATATAACATACAGTGTGACCCATTTGTTTTGGGGTCAGTCTGTAAAAAGTGTATCAATCGTGCGATTTGGCTGATTTTTTTTTAAATTGTAGAGCTCGATGAACTGCACATTTTGAACAAAAATTGCCTGGTTCGCATAAAATCCAAAGCCTACTATGACCGTTTTTATGAGCAAAATTTTAAGAAACCATATTAGCGTTTTTTTTTGAAAAAATCTGTGTGCGCCAATGGATTGAGCACCCCTCGAAATGGGTATGTACAAAATTTCATCAAAATATTTCAAGTAATAACGATTTTGTAGAAAAATTAAAAATGCAGCCAAGGTACGTCTTTATTTTCAAAAATTCAAAGTTGGCCATGGAAAATAATTGAATTGTTTACTTTTATTAAGTGTCAAACTGTCTAAATTGAGTTCAGAAATTGTTTGTGCTCAATACAATTAATTATCATAATTATGGAATATTTAAGCATAAGAGACAAAATAGAAATTGTTCGACTCGTGGGCGACAACGAGCGCTCGGCAGCAGAAGCTGCTGCCGAATTTAACAATAGACACCCAGGTAGATCAGTGAGTCGAAGTACTGTACAACGTATAAACAATATTTTTGATGAAACTGGATCGATTTCTAAAAATTTATTAAAAACTAGGCAAAATGGACGCCGTGGACTTGTTGAAAATAACAATCAAATTCTGCAATACTTTAGTGACAATCCTCGAAATAGTGTTCGAACGGCTAGTTTAGACCTTCATATACCCAGAGAGAGTATAAGGAGATGTTTGAGACAAAACAAAATAAAACCGTTTAAGCCAAAATTTTTGCACACCCTGGAACCAGGAGATGAGGAGAGAAGATTAGAATTTTGCTATTGGCTGCAAGGTGAATATCTCCATAATGGCAACTTTTTAAATGAAATTTTATTCACCGACGAAGCCACGTTTACTACAAATGGTGTAGTATCAAGTCAAAACTGCCGTCACTGGTCAGCTGAAAATCCAGAGTTTATAATAAATGCAAGGAGACAATATTCACAAAAAATTAACGTTTGGTGTGGAATACTACGCGACAGAATAATTGGCCCATTTTTCTTTGAAGGGAATTTGAATGCGGCTGGCTTCTTGAATTTTCTAGAAATTGAATTTAGAAATGCTTTAGATGAGTTACCATTAAGATACCGTTTAAATTTAAAGTTACAGTTAGATGGCAGTCCTATTCATAATGCTCGTTTAATCAGAAACTGGCTAGATAATAATTTTGAAAACTGTTGGATAGGGCGAAATAGTCCTTTCTGTGAGTGGCCACCGAGATCTCCGGACTTAACTCCTTTAGATTTTTTTCTTTGGGGTACACTTAAGCAAAATGTTTATAAGTCAAGACCCCATAATTTACAAGAACTGCAAGCTAGGATAAACCGTAGTTGTGAGGAAATTACTCCACAGCAAATACGAAATGTAATTTTGAATGTACGCAAGAGGAACGACAAATGCATTGTAGAAAATGGAGGCTTGGTAGAAGTTACAAAAATTTTATAATTTTAATTGTTTTTATGTTTTGTGTTTATAAGCATAAGGTTGTATTATTACAATTCAATTATTTTCCATGGCCAACTTTGAATTTTTGAAAATAAAGACGTACCTTGGCTGCATTTTTAATTTTTCTACAAAATCGTTATTACTTGAAATATTTTGATGAAATTTTGTACATACCCATTTCGAGGGGTGCTCAATCCATTGGCGCACACAGATTTTTTCAAAAAAAAACGCTAATATGGTTTCTTAAAATTTTGCTCATAAAAACGGTCACAGTAGGCTTTGGATTTTATGCGAACCAGGCAATTTTTGTTCAAAATGTGCAGTTCATCGAGCTCTACAATTCAAAAAAAAAATCAGCCAAATCGCACGATTGATACACTTTTTACAGACTGACCCCAAAACAAATGGGTCACACTGTATGTATATATATACTTCGTTGGAATCAGAAAAATGCGTAGAATTCAATAATCGAAAAATATACAAGGTGTTCAATTAAAAAAAAACATACGTTGTCTGCCACGGCTTTGTAGAACACACTGTATACGGTCAAATAGCGTCACAAAATACTTTGTATTAGTATCTAAAACTGTTGTAAATTTTTTTTTCTAACTTCAAAAACTAACAAGTTAAGGGGGCTGTCAATTTATAGTGAGCCACCCTGTACATGGAGAACATTTACACTGTTAATAAAAAACAGTAACTGCTCTTGAACTACTTTCCTACCCTACCAAGATTTTACGAGTCTTAAGTATGATAATGTTCACTGGCAATAATAAACAAACTATTTCCACATCACTACGTAGGTGGAAGTATTTTAAATAACCTTGAAAACCAAACTGATAACATTTTCATCGTTGGGTAAATCACCGCAGAATTAAAGCATGCGACAAGTTCTAAGGATATCTGTATGGTACTTTTATCTTCATGTTTCGCCACGTGACTGGAGGTATGCTTAATGCCTATAATGTTCTTTCCATTCTATTGACTCGGACCTAATGCTGCAAACACATTTAATCCAAACATTATTTAATCCTTGAAGTATCCGTATACATACATTCTAACAAATAATGTCCAGTGATCGGCGTCGGCAAGTTTCTATATAAGTATGATAGTTTTAATATAATGCCGGGTCTTCGGTGGTACTTTCTCTAGTCATTAGAAGTTATTGCCGCTTCAGACGTCGAATTTTTCAGCGGATAAGAGATGCTGCGAGACTGTTGCACATTGCACAAGCCGCACCAGTACGTGTCGCGGAAATTTTTGTTCGAACATTTTTTGCTCTAACGACATTTATTCGTACCACAGAACCACTAATACTAATTAGGTTTTGGGTGCATTTAAATTTCAGTTAATCCTATTTGTATTTCAGAATTTTTTTACATGTTTTCACATCCTGTAAGTATTTCCGAAACGAAACGTTTGCGGACAAATTGGATATAAGAAAAATTACGAAAGTAATGTCCCTAAAACGTGAACGATTATTTTATAATTGTCCGTAATAATCCACAAAAAAGTTGAGATTGATATTTTAGGTCCAAGGCAAAATTTACAGAGTCGTTGTGAAAATATAGACCTTGGTTAAGAGTCGATCGCCCTGTACCAGGTATAATATTTTTATTTTTTGCGATGCAAAAAATATTTCAAACAAAGGTTGCTTGATATCATTCAAATCTTAGAACTGTGTTTCAAAATCAGGGTATTTGTTAAAATCAGACCAAACCAAACTTCCATTTTTTCAGTAGTAAGTGTAATGTTTTTTTTTTTCCAAATTAAGAATCTAGCCCAAGTTGACACTCCTCTTAACTATTAAGTCCAAGAAAGTCATAAGTTTGTTTTCTCATGGCCAACTTAATCATGATAAAATTGAAACATTTCTCCACTGCTGCGAGGGTATAGCAACCAAGTTTCTGTTGCGTATAATAAAGAATATAGTAGATAATATACAACATATATATATACATTCAATATACCCCTATAGTCAGAAAACGTGGAATTTTATTAAATAATAATTATTAAATGGTATGTAAAAATAACATAACACTTAGGTACTATTGAAGAAACTGAAGTTTGATTTGGCCGGATGAAACACTCTTTGTAGGATTTAACACGGTTCGAAAACTTCAAGCTTTTGTTTAATTTTTTTTATATCACACAAAATAAGAATTTATATGCCAGATATAGTTTGTACATGAACATCCGGTAAGTACCTGTACCTGGAACACAAAAAATATAGCTTGGTGGAATACCAAAACAACTTCAAAACAGTATCAAGCACAATAATTTCTTTCCCGTCTTGTATTTAAACTAAACACTAACACCAAAAACAAACGAACGCGCAAAACCATACATATTGTATTATTTGAAAAATCGAAAAATGTAATAATAATTCACAATAAATGGAACTTAAAAACGAAAAGCCAGAGAACTGTTGCGCCCGACACTATAAGTACGAGAGGAAAATGACGTTTTACTTACAAAGCACTCAAATTTGGCTTCCAGTTCATCTCTCTAGACTCCTTACATATACTAAAAAAATTGGCATCATAGGTGGAGTTTTTTTATTAATGATTTATTTTAAAATTTAACTTTGGGGTTATTTTCTTGCTTTAAAAAAGATGAAAAATTCACCAATCAAACATGATCACGTGACTTCAGTTATATGTCAAAAATGATACCTAAAAAGTAAATTCGCTAAAAATGGGTTTACCTATTTCATATTATTTCAAAAAGGTTTATTTGGTTATTTTTAAGTGTAGCAAATTTGAACGCTTTATTAAAATAATTTCTTTTTCTTGAAATCGGCATTAAAATGTCCCAAAATTGTCATTAAAAGCACAGAAATCGTACAATAATGTAGCCCATTATTGTACGATTTTTTCAATAAGTAGGCCTTGGCGAGATGTAAACATCAAACGTCAGACGCCGAGAAATCGCCCGTCAAAAGTGACCAAATATTCAAAACCCGGCCGATAAAGGCTCATTTAACTTTTCGTACCCATTGCGAAATTGTTTCCTATAGAAGCGCAATCCTTCAGTATACATATTTTAGTAAATTTGAAAATCAATAGATTTGTTGTGTAGGCTGCACAAGAAGCAGCAGTTTGGTTTTTCTGTCAGAAGGTGCCGTAGATCATTATACTTGTCCTAGGATCGGTAAAGTCAAGCAACGCCGCGCGTAGTCGGTTCGTGGACGGGTGATCCCTTATTATTATTTTCTTGCCTAATAAAACATTTTTTTTCCGATTTCAAAAAAAATATAATATGTACCTCGGCACTGAAGTTCTTTTTATGACTCATGTGGTTTATTTGCCTCGGCCAGAGGCCTCAGCAACTAAACTCCACAGTCATACAAAGTTGAACTTCAGTGCCTTGGTACATAAATAACTATTCTATCATTTTTAAATAATTCTGGATATTTTAAAAACTTGTAACTGCATAAAACTATTCACTATATCACTAGCTTTATCAAACACTTTTTATTGCTAAATATCGATAACAATATGTGTTTTTTTAAAAAGATGATATTAACGCTCTAACGTTGTTATGTCTGCAAAGTTTATATACTGTCAACCATTTAGAATATAAGCTTTCTTACATTAAATTTTCCAGTACTAAATTGATGCCAAAATAATAATAAATTGATGAAATATCATCAAACTATTTCACTTATCTAACCTAAATTCAGCATTTTGCAATATATATCTTTGTTTTTTGTATTCTAGCCGTAAAAAGTGGTGAATTTTGGTTAGGTAGGTATAGTTTGGTGATACTCTAATTAGTTAACTCCACCAAATTTCGAAAAAGGAACGCTTAAGAATTCAGGGTATTCAGGGGTGTAAATATGACATTTGGCTTAGTAGTAGTTCAGAGTTTGGTGTTTTTGTTTTAGGAATTCCTTTATTGCTTACCACATAAAAAAGTATGAGTAAAGCCTTTATGTCCAAACTCCAGTATTTACCCTGTTCAATTAATCAACATACCTACCTACTCAAGTGAAAAAATGGACTATTTTTTAATATTGAATTAATAATTATAATAATTAATTTGAATATTTATTTGTTCTGAAGTGAAAACGACGAGAGAACCCGAGAAAATAGAAAATATCTACTAAGTTTTTTAAATATGTGCAGCTTCTTTGAATTTTCTTCTGTACTATTGAGCTTCTTTTCGTTTACTTGGTACCTTAACAAATTCATTCAGTGTTGACTGGCCCATATAATGTTCTGCCATTCCAGATCTTGAGGCCTCTCCTTTTTGGTCCTTCTTGCACGGGCGTAGCCAGGATTTAGTTTTGGGGGGGGGGGGGGGGGGGTTTAGTTTGAGAAGTAAATAAAACAACAAAAATATACTTACATGTTACATGAAATTTAATATCTATATATTCATCCGAAAAACTACGACATATTTATAAAGTTATTAACTTTAAATGAAATGGATAAATTAATTTCGTTCCTCTGCGCTAAATCTAAAACCATTAAAGAAGAAAGCTTTTTCTTTTAAATATATCCACTACTTCATCTGCATGAATTTCTGTTCCATAGTGAATGTTCATTAACCATTAAGTCTGTTTTCACTTGTAGTGTTTCGTAAATAGTTTTTCAGTCTCCTTAGGCTCGAGAAAGACCTTTCTGGGGTAGCAGTGGATACAGGAATGGTAGCCAAGATTTGTAGTAATGTGTAAATATTAGGATAAAGGTTTTTATCGCACATATCTAGGCATTCCAAACTAGATTTCGGGGTAGGCAGTCTTCTTATCAGCATGCAAGGTAGCTGAAGCTTTGATAGCTAAATCCAAATTTGTTTCTTTATTAGAAACCCTTTGACCTTGACTACACCACTTTTTCCAGTAGTCCATACCTTTAAGTTTATCACCCTTCCTTTTTTTCCCCTCCATTTTTCGACAGTAATAATGATTCACGTATCTATCCTTAACAAGGTCATCGAATAACAGCGCACTAAAATTACTCACTTACACGGTACACTTAATTCTCTTCACTATTCGTTCACCACTTTTCACTTTTATTCGCTTCGAGTTCGCATGGAACAATACTGCCGTAAGCGCGGTCACGCGCCGCGGCGCCGCTTATATAGCAGCCCAGTAGCCGTCCAGAAACTTCCACGAACTTCCACAAAGTTCCGCTCATTTCGACCGAGGGGCGTGGCGAATAATCGAGAAACAACGCAAAGTGTCCCTACAATACAAAATAGTTCGGCTGCAACTGCGTCTGCCTCTCGTCAAAAGATGGCGCTAGGCGCTACTATTACTACATATATTCAAACGTAATAATAATTTGACTCTTCACTCCTCGTATTTTTTCGGTATAATATTAGGTAATATTTTGCTTATTTCGGGGGGGGGGGGGGGGGTTGAACCCCCGAAACCCCCCCCTTGGCTACGCCCGTGCCTTCTTGTACTCGGTTAATGTTACTTTGAGAGTTGTCTTTGTTCTGTGCTTCTCAAAAACTGGAGGCTATATTTCCATACTTACTTATCATACTTCATGTAATTAATTTGTACTTTGCAAATAATAAAGAGTAAATAAAAAAATAATAGTAAATTTCAATAAAAACATTTATACGTTTGTTTTTACCTACTTTCACCCCCTTGCAAAATTGTTCTCCAAATCAATGCCAAAATTGAGTTACTTCACTCGAAACAATAACACAAGTTATGAGAAAAATATTTCATCAATTTTTTCTTAGAAATCTTTGTTTACAATCTAATATATCTACAGTTCTTATCTTTTGTACAGTGATGCAGCCGCACGAAGTTTCCTTGAAGCACCCTGTAGATCGCAATAAAATTGAACGCTGGCGGCTTCCACGACTTTGCAAGCGCGAGCTAGCAGCAGGGATAATTGTGAAACTGCCTAACGTTCTTGGTTCGTTCTTCGTTCTCTGTAATTGCGTGCAGCCTCATGCTATAGATTGAAGGTGTGTTCCGTTCAAACTATCTCATCGTTTCTTTCGCGAGCGGCATGTCAAAAATCACGGATAATAATCCGAAAGGTCGATAGTAAACAACAATCAATGAACTTAAATGGCAGCTTTTTTGTGTACATGTATAGAGGCTATATTATAATAGGGGAGGCATTTTGCAAAAGAGTATTCGTAATAGCCCACACATACGGATGGTGAGTCAACCTACCCAGAGAACCACATAAAACGTTAACTTCAGATTGATTTGGATGCCTTTTGGGCTGTTGGTCAACTAGATCTGATGGTATATAAAACGGAATGTTATTCCAGTGAACTGATGCTCAAGAATGGGTTGTAGATAAACTTTTGTGCGCACTTTTTTACTTTTGGGCTGTGTTTTGAGGTCTTTGAAGATGATGCAGGGGTTTCCTAATAAGTACTTTGATTTTTGTGCGTTTTAATTTTTTTAATAGAAAAAATCAAAATGTCTAGTGAAAATTTTCACACTTATTCAGTTTCTCACCCACGAGTTTCATTCATAACATTTTTACATGAAAGCTACAAAAATGACACTTTTCTAAAAAAAAGTGGGAAAAAGGGCCAAAAAAATAAAGTAGTCAACCTATTCAGTTTTTCGTTTTGAAAATCAAAAGGTAACTTCGCTGGTGTGATTTTTTTTTTCGAAATTTGCAAGGTGTACATGTTTTTTTGAAATTAAAATTCTCCTGACAGATTCAAACTGATTCCAAATAGTTTTAACCCAGTATTTTGCAGGAACTCTGATGCAATTCGAAATTTATCAATTTGGATTTGTTCAATATGAACAGTGCCCCACCAGTGCAGTTAATAGTAATTGTGTGTTGCAAAAACTACTGAACGAAAAATGGAAAACAGGATCATCTCCACTAGACATATAATGTTGTTGTTATTTTCTATCCTTATGTATGGAGATTTCGACATAAGCAAAAAGCAAAACATAATGAAACAAATTAGGTTAAATTTTATTATTGAGCCAACTCATGGAAACGGTTTAACAACTGTTGCTTCTCTATCCAATCTGTAACTTAACTCAAAATAATAATCCTCAACCTCACAATACTCCAAACTAGGAGTACCCCAGAAGGAACTGAGTGCTTGTGAAGGGGAGGGGGGCAATCACTATTATTTTGTCTTCGTTGCCATTTGCGGCGATCCTTACAAGGGGTAACAAAATAAAGTAGGCGCTTTGAATAAGGCTATCTCACAACTGACACTTACACATTAATGAAGTGAAGTGAAGGCACCGTCCTTCATACTACATGTTGAAAAAGGGAGTGACTAAAATCAATTGATCAACAAAAGTCGTGAAAAATTTGGGCATAGAGTTCAATCGAACCAGCGATTCTCATAGACAAAGCATTACTATAAGTCGTAGGTAGCCTGAGGCCAACAAATCATCAAAACAAGCATCAACAATGTCATCCAATTAGTAGCGCTACCCCAAGCGAGCTTTCAAGGTTCTTCTGGGGAAATACTTCAACTGTTTAGCGCAATTCGTAATGCATCACAGAGGTGACCGAAAATAATAATGCCCGGTTGTTGCCATGGCCTTTAAAGATCTTTAGATTTATCGCCCGCAGAGCATGAAACCTACACATAATTTCAGGACTCATTCTGTTGCAGAAAATTTGCCTCAGGATTTGATAAACGTGCGCGCGACTATGAATTCTAGGGTACTTGTAATTTCTTCGTATTTACCTTATTAGACGCGCATGACTGCTATTTAACAAAAATCATGTTGAAAATGGGCTGATGGAAATGTCCAAGGTGAAAAAAGGTTATAAGAAGCCTAAAATTTAAATAAAAGTTTTAGATTTCAAAGAGAAACAAACTGTAATATAATAATTAACATAGTCGAAATTTTGTTCTATTAGGGAGATTTTTCGCCTGTGGTAAATATTATCATAGATTAAATATTGTATAGCCTGTAATAGTTGTAAGAAACTCCTCCTTCTTTGATTTACCTACCCAAAGCGCCGAACGTGACAGTCACACAAGGTATTGCCATAAAGAGAGAAATTTAAAATGTACACTTTATTATGATTAATATAATAATTGTTAATACTATTTCTAGTAGGTATTATTAGAATAATATGAATATTGCCCATGTCCTTTCATGAAAAATAAATACACATTGTTGATAGAAAATAGAGAAAAAGTATTTGTAATTCACTACTCCCCTCTCTATGTTCCTGGAGCGTCTTAAATGGCACAGTATTTACCTCTTGATAATAACAGTGCAGAAATCACTATACAGTGTGTCCCAATTTGATATTGAACACCTCAGAAATATATGAAGGGCAAAGAAAACCAATGGTCTCTATTTTTTTTATTAGTAGTACCAAGGGAGAGTATCTCATAGATGGTGGTATTTGGATGGGGTAATTATTTCATGGCCTGCTATGATTTTTTAAAATAGCAAATTCAGAAACCGCATAGTGGAAGTAAAAGGCGAAAAAGCTAAAAATCAAAGTAGGCCTAGACTTTTGAATTTTGCAATTCTACTCAGTTTTTCATTCTGAACAAGTTTTCTTAATAACATTTTGTCGTAAAAAAAGCCCTAATAGGGTTTTTTGAAAATTAGCTATTTTGAAAAATCATAGCAGGCCATGAAATGATTACCCCATCCAAATACCACCGCCTATGAGATACTCTCCCTTGGGACCACCAATAAAAAAATAGAGACCATTTGTTTTCCTTGTCCTTCATATAGTTCTGAGGTATCCAGTATCAAATTGGGACACACTGTACATATATTTCTTAATTGAAAAACTCTTTATCTTCTCTGGGTTATTGTGAATTACTATTATGATATTTTACCTGAGATCTGTGCATCTTCAGCTATTGCACACTGTTAAGCGGGTGTGGGTGCATAGGATGACAAATCAATACATGAATTAGTGGCATTGGGTATTAACGTAATAAATTCTCTTTGTCCTTTACCCATATCTTAGTTTCATTTATTACTACAGATAAAAATAGGAATTGCATTCATTCTTCGTATAGGAGTTATAGCACTAATAGCGTCTCAGTTTCAGGCAACCTTGTAGACATATACGTAGGTATATTTCTTATGTTGATAACTCTTATTGTACACATATTATGACATCACCATCATTTTAAATAGTGTTGTATTTATCGAAAATCTCATAGGCGACCATAATGACTCTAAAAACTATAAAAAATTAATGAACTTGCTGAACGGAGCGCTAGGTAGGGTTAGAGTATGCGTTAGAGTATACGCGGTCCCTAAGTGCGCAAGGCCATAAACATGTAGTTCAAAAGACGCCCGATAGGTGCGCTGCTCAGTGTAGATGCATGCCGGTGGTAGAAATTGTTGGGTGAAGTAGGCCAGTGTTCTACGGAAAATCCAAAGGATAAACTGAAATAAACGGAATTGTGTATTATTTTATAACCTTTGGCTGCGCTAGAAAAGGCAGTGTGATATCAAATTGAAGTTTAATAGACACAACTGCCCATGCGTTTTGTGCACTAATACATAAATAATTGTAGTGGATGTAATATTTTAATTTTCTTTGGGAAAATTGTAGGATCAATTGTAGGATCAATAGAGACTGATTTAAATACAATTAGGTTATGCCATTCCTAGGAATGTTAGGGAAAACAAAAATAAAAATATCTGTTTAAATGTCACAAACACGAAATACAAAAAATTATTATAAAATTGTCTGGAGAAAAAAATAGTTAAAGTATTTGCATTCGTTTGAATCCGCGGAACGCTATCATTATAGCTTGGCAGATGGGAAGTGCCTTCGCGTCGTTCGAGCTGCTGTCCTTTGCGCACATTACCACAATAGAAACTTAGCTATCGCAGCATGAAGCTCCATTTGGTTTGTACACAGAATAGGCCTCGTAAAACTGATGGGGATGATATTTATAATAATATGAAATTGTTGTGACATATATGTCTAATATTTTATTTACGTACCTTTAGAAGAAAATATCATTTAATCGCAGATAGAAGCGTTTACTAACCTTACTAAATTAACTAAACATTAATGCTATATAAATGCATATTAGCGTAACTGTCCATGAGTGTCCATGGCCTTTTTGCGGCCGCTGATAGATTTTTATGAACCCCGGATAGAAATTTTCTTCAGTGTACCTATACCTATTAACATACAATAAAGTGAATTAATTTATTATCGAATATAGAAGGTACAGTTAAAAGAAACTGTCTTACTGCATTCTTTTGATCTTATTACTGACTGGTCTGAAGAATTCGTTTAAAATAATAATTGTTTCTATTTATTTACAACAGAAGAATAAAAAATAATTCTTAAACAGAAGGCTAAAACGCGGCAATATCATTCATACATAAAGATTATATCGAAAGTATTTAATCCTATTATTAATGCGATTATTTATCTATACTTAAGTGGCTATGCTCCTTAAATTTTATTTCCCCTTTGATGACTATTATTAAAATTTGATGTTAAAAAACAAGACATTCCATTTAGAGAAATTTATTACGATATTGAATATCAATAACCAAATCGCCCCCCTCGTAATCTGTACCAACCTTGAACCAGACCTAAGTCAAATCAATCTCAGCAGCTGCCCGTTTCGGTTTCGAAACTTTCTCCCAGAGACGGAATCGGAAATTTCTTCGGCTTTTTTAAGACACGTCCTATTTTACTATTATTACACGAATACCACGGAAATAAGAATGCAACGAGAACTGTATAATAAAATTTCGTTTCCACAAGGTAGATTACGAGTTCACGGGCTTGGAGAGCACTTAAATAAACTCATAAATTGACCTTTTTTAAATTATTTTTATTGCAATTTTCACAGGGATATGTATCCTGACCAGATCCACAAATTTTGATAGTATGAGAGCCTGCCGCATGATTTCAACTCTCATAAGATCATAGAATAATATGTTATGTAAAATGTATACAGTATATTTCCTTACGAGTAGGTTGCCTCAATTAATTTGGTCATGATTTGATTTGATCATTGTTATTTAAAGAAGTTGTGGTTAATTTTTAGGCAAATCTACTCTCATATGGAGCAACAATAAAAAAGGATACCTTGGTCCTTTAGACATCTGAAAGGCGTATTTTCGGGGCCTCGAAAAGCTCCGCTGTTAAATACGGCGCGAAAGACGGGGCAAGTGTGGACCTCTGGGACGCGAGTTGTGTGGGAAGTCCCGCTATAGGTACAGCCAGTGCCAGTGCCATTCATACCGTTTGATGCCTAGGAAAACATTTTTTCAAACGCGTTTTTCGGTAGATCTGACGGTACGGCGGAATGGCCGGAGAATGGGTCAACATATTTAACGAAACTTTTTCAGGTAAATTATTTCCCGTTTTCGGCGAAAAAAAAAAACCGACCAACGCAGATGGGACGCATCTTTTTTACGCGATTGGTCGGCATTTCCCGTCACCTAAAAGCCAAAGTCCGAAAACTGTCAGAAATTGCCCCTTTTTGCCGAGCCCCAGCTAAGTTATTTCGGCTCGGGGCTCTGGGGCCTGAATTTTTAAAGCTTCCCTCAAGTCTTCAGGTGAGATGCAGATGCTTCCGGTGGCCTCGAAAAATAAAAAAATGAGAAAAACACGCAATTTCGAAGAGCGGTTGCTCACGATTTCCCGTCCATTTCGCTAATTCTACAGCCGTCTTGTTTCTCGAAACTTGAAAATCGGGAGTCGGGAAATTTGGTTAAATGTCGGATTTTCGAGGTTTTTTTTGGTACTGAAGGAAAGTACAAGACCCAATTAAGAAATTTACCACCTCCTTCGATTTTTAGAACGGCATTTTTCGCGAATTTATCAAAAGACTTTTGCGAAAAATAGTAAATATGTTCGTGGGACGGGTTGTACATATTAAAAAATTAATAATTATCCACAACTTCTTTAAATAACAATGATCGGGCCCATATTATCTGAGGCAACCTACTCGCTTCAAGTAAAGAAATATACTCTCTACATTTTACATAACATCTTATTCTTTAATCTTATATGAGAGTTGAAATCGCATGCGGCCGGCTCTTGGACTAGGATGTCACAGTTGTGAATCAATGTATCCGTTGCGTTTTCTGCTGCTGGTTTCTTACTAGCAACATTTTGGTTTGAATTGTTCAAGAAGAGTTGTGGCTGACCTAGTGGACCTAAGAAGAAACAGTTCTCTCAGTCTACCGTCTCGAACACTAATTATTCAAATTTGAGAAAACCAGCACATCCGCATTACGAGCTAATGCTGGTATGACGTTACCCAAATACGGCTGTCTTAAGAAAGAGTGCAGTATCTACAAAATGCCGCTTTTCAAAAATTTGCATAAACGAGTTTCTTCTGTAAAGTGCTTTATCTTTGTATCGACTTCAAACTAAAGAATTTTTGACACTAGAAATTGAAGGTAATGATTTTAAATCGACTATTTCCGTCATACTGGTTTTAACCAATAAGATGTTAGAATGCCTTGTTTGATTAAATAAACTAAATAAATAAAGATAGCTCTTTTCTAAAAAAACAATCGTATGCCTTTGATGGCGTTAGTTGTTTACAATCCGCGGTTCTGCTCCATACAAACAGCGACTTGCCAAATTTTTTTTGCTCCGAATGATGCAGCTGAAATAGCCATTTGGAGGAAATAATACTTTGTTTATTTTTTTCATTACAATAAATCACCTATGAACTTCTAGTCGGCCACCGAACAGAGAAAATTATTAAACTGTCAATGTGCTTGTGTCAGTCAGGTAAAATGTCATAGTATTAATCGTTTTAATAAAAGAAACAGTATGTGCCATGGGTGTTGTGTGTTTGGTGTTTGTATTTAGTTTTAAGGTAGGATAAGTTTAGATATAAGGAATTTTGACAGATATTAGTTGGGAGGAATGGTTTAGAGCCAGACAACCCCCCCAACAAGCCGAAGGGGGATGCAATAAGCCCTGGACCTGGGTAAATTGCCTTTGACGTCTAGCCCATAAAAAAAAATACAACAAAAATAAACAGAAATGAGGATACTCCTGAAGAATGCACACCTCCGGAGAGCAGAAAATTTGGTTAGTTTAAACTAATGCTAAAATATCGGAATTTAGGCTCGACCTAAATGAAGAAGGACATTTACATGGTGTGTTGTGATCGGTCCGCGAGCGTCCGCAAAAGTGCTTTGCAGACGCTAACGGACCAATCACATCATACCAAGTTTTTTGTGGACGCTCAGGAACCAATCACAATTTTACACCACGTAAATGTCCTTTTCGGTCATTGGTTCCGCCCGAAAAATGTCATTATTTGACACATACCTACGAAGAAAAATTTTTTTACTAGCTATTGTGTATAGGTACTAATGAATTTATGTAACTTATACCTTGTTAAACGAGACCTCTGTTTTAATATACTCAGAAAATAAACCAGTACCTACAAAAAGTCAAAAAAATTACGCCTGCGTTGAACATCCAAACGTCATGTTTGTTTACTCGGGCCACATTCCGACGCCCAAGCTGAGGCTGTCAGTTTCGCCATTATTCAAAACAGGAAACTCCTTCAAAGTAGTTCGTTTTGGAGATGTAAATATAGAAGAAGTTAATAAAGGAATCGTATAGTGAAATATTCTCCAGCAAAATCCATTCCTGCCGGACATTTTTCTTCGTAAATTTATTCTCAAGGGCTATTTTGCTCTCATCCAAGATCACTTGTACGAATTGGCCTCTTTACGCTTGTAGTAGGTGCTAGATACAGTTAGCACAATATGTAATCCCACAAAGCCCATCACTTTTAATTTTGTAAGGATGTGAACTAGATCATTTTTCTGCTGCTTACAATCAGCCAATCCTATCCCTATCGTAGGTACTGTGTGTTTTGAATAATACGTTTGATCGGAATCGCAAGTGAACTTTTCAAGGCACTATAATATCTATCACAATAAAATATATAAATTATACGGTGCATTGTTTTATCTCCCAACAGTTATCGAGAAATAACTTTTTAAACATATGAAATAACATAGTGAGTATTACTTTACATGTTACCTCTACCACCCATTCCTCAAGGTAAATTGTATTGAAAGGTTACATTAAACAACCACTCCTTCGAGCCAGCGTCATGAATTTTTTTGTGGCTGTGTATGCCTATTTTCAGCTGTTTAAAAATGTCTATTGTTTGGCGATGAATCGTTCATTAATTGAAATGAGACGGAAACATGGCTATATGATGCCGATAAAAGAATTTTGCGTGTGCGTGCGTACAAGCCATCAAGTGACCCTCGGAGATTCGCTGGACGGAGATGAGGAAGATATCAATGTTGACAATAAATATTTCTTCGGGATAATTCTAAATTATTTTTCAATGACAAACAAGTGTCAACTGTCAACAACTGTCACATTCTGCGTATAGTTAGAGGGTAATAACAAAAATCAATCATAAAATTTGCCTTTACAGGATGCATCTAGACGAATGAGAGACAATTTTTGGGCGCATCACAATGAAATTAGATTCATTTAATAGCTTAAAAGAAAACGAGAACTTAAACAAAAATAAAGCTATGGAACAATTATTGTATATTAAACTCGCATACAAGAGAAATATAACAAAATAAGAAAAATTTAAATTTAGACTTTAATATCAAAAGAGCCGAGGAAATATTACCGAAGTTCGGTCTGACATTGAATTTGAAGATTAGAGACAGTTTGTATATTGTTGGTATGTTGGTTTCTATTTCTTCCTTTACGATTTAAGGAAATTTTGATATAGTTGATTGTGCGACTTAGGAGATCCTTCAGGTAGTTTCTAGATTAGAAGAATCTCTCATGTCACTTTTATGATTGGGATTCTCAGAGCTCTTTTTAGTATTTTCAATATAAGATATCCAGTGCCTATACGGTTTATAATATTTATCCAGAATTCCTGGTAAGCCGACAATAAGACCAAGCGATCATCTTAAAGAATCATAATTACCGGAAGCTGTTGATGTTGTAACTAATTGAATATAAAGACATAAAGAAGAAATGAGTTTACATAATGTGTCCCAAAAAGTATGCGACTTCGGAAATTATTGTTCTATCGACTTCTCAAGAAATTTTGCTCTATATATAAATGTTTCGGCTCAATATCTCAAAATGAAGTATTTTTTGTTTATGTCGATTTTTGCGGAACCGGACTCCTTTATGAGACAGTCAAGTTTTATCACTGTAAAAATATTAAGTTGATATTGCAGGTTGTTGAAAACTTATTAAAAACGTACATAAAAATAAGTATTAAAGTTTTTTTCATTAAGAATTTTACTTTCAATAATATCGGAATCAAACCAGAATCAACAACTTAAACAGTATTAAAGAAATCTACAACAAATAGGGAATTTTTCATATGTTTGATTCGATTCTCTGTAAGTGCTTAAAATCGATAATACGTACCTGCTCTCACCGAAAGTGGTTTACCTACCAGCCATCCGAATTTTATGCATTTATTTCAAAAGATATGTGGAACTGGTTTTTGCTGAAATCCTTAACCGTGAACTCAGTATTTGTCTTAGGATTTTACGATAAAAAATATTTACGGGTAGAGCACCTGTGGTTATCGTGAATTCAGAAATATCGGCATAAAAATAAAGATTACAAATAGCTGTGGCCTTAGATCCATCTATTATCAATTCATTCTTATAAATACATTAACATCGCAAACAAATTTATATAATAGCTTATAATAATAATTATTGTTATTGGGATGTATCTGAAAAAATTATACATGTTGTTGGATTTTATGGTATATGGTCTGACGTTTCCTTAATAAAAGTCGCTGATAAGGCTGTAAATACGAGAAGATTATTGGATTGGCTTCTAACTTACACATTAGTTTATAAGGTAATAAAAATAGTAATTTTTATAACGACGAAAAGGAGTGGCTCCCATTATTAAACTCCAATCAATTGTAATAATAAATGCAAAACGTCAAATAAAAATAAGATAAAGTTTTCAATATCTTTCCTAAGACATAGCTTATACGCTTCTCAAGTACCTACCTATTTGTTGTAACAAATTGGGAGTTGGATAGCTCGGAAATCTTCAAATCCGTTTTACAGCTTATACTGTATAATATATCTATCAAAATTTTTAGGACAATAAAATTAATAGGATAACTTAATGTACTATAAATTCTAAGCATTAGGTTTTAAAAAAATTAAATTATAGCCCAATTTTTGCTGCTTTTTGCTACATGTGGTAGCTCTTATTAACTATGATGCACTTTTTTACTGCAACTAACGACAAGCAACATGCAACTTTTTCCCCGTGCGAGAAGTTGGAATCTACATGATTGGGTCTATCCGGAGGAAGGTACAACATTTATTGTAATTTTATCTCAAAGGAAAATTCGAGAATATAGACTTTCTAACACATGGCAGATGGTATCCGTATCTTGTATTGATGTCAAATATTTTAGTTTGAAGTAGGCTAAGTCATTTTTGTAGAAACGAATAACCTTATTCGCTGCAAAACTATGAATAAATTGAAACAATCCCATTTTTATAATGGAAATAGCTGCAGTACGAATATCTGAAATTCAAATTTGTCAGCTTGCCCCCAGCGGAATACACACAGAACCAACCATTCGCCGTAGATACGAAATAAATGGGCATATTTATGACACTCTCTAAATATATTTGTTTGTTTGTTGGGCACGCGGGCTATCTTTAGCAGGGTATAGTACAATTGGCTTCTGCCTGAACTTCTTTGTTTCTAGTTGCCCAAATCAGACTGCCGAACTTTTCTATTGTTTGTTTTATATTAGACAAACTATTACTGTTTGCCATTAGGTAGTAAATTAATATTTAAATTCACGTAACCACAAAAGTTAGTCAGACGAAGATAGTATTACGAAAAATAATTTCTGTTTTCAAAATGTTCAAAATGTCTCCCGCAGTGCCTAGCATAGGTCAGAGAATTAATTTTTAGCTGACTGCGGCGACAAACTTGGGGTTATTCTTAACTTACTGCAGCCCAATACAAGAGGGTGACTTAATTTGGCCCCCTAGCGGCCATATCAATTTTGACCCGATCAGGCTATGTGCAGGTATTTTAAAGTAGCCTGTATTGTTGAGCAAAATCGGCCAAGTCACTCGATTATTATAGCCTAAAGGATGAAATTTAGGCCCACTTTTAAAGGTCCACGGTTCCCTTAATCCGGACTTATTCGCGAAATGAAAAAACACAGGTCCCAGTGGACTGCAGAAATTTGTGGACGCAATTTTGTGTATTATACCTATTAGATTTTCATATACCGCTTATATTATTCTTTTTCATACAAGGTGTCATGAACAATCCAAAGTAAATTTAATTTCAGATTGGAACTAAAAGAATAAAAATTCTAATGCATAGCTATTTTAATTGCATTTTTATTATGCCAGATATTCTGCTATTTTAAATAAACACCACTTCTACACCCTAATTATGTATGTTGTCCCTGCGTCTTTGGATTATCGGAATAGGAGCCAATGTCAAAAAATCCAGTTATGACTTTGTATTCTGGGCATTTACTTTTTAAAAACATTCTCTAAAATTAAATAAGAAGTATACCTAAATTAATCCTGAGCAAACAAAAGCTACTTCTTAAATTTGACATAAATCCCCTTAGACACGTTTTTGTCAGACGACTTATTTGATGTTTTAAATAGGTAGCCTTTAAAATTTCACTTAGCCTAAAATTTCAATTTGATCTAGGCAAAACCGTTAGAGCTGGGAACGTCTTCTAAAAATTCAGGCAAACAACATATAGGTACCTACTATAGTTGTGCCTTATTTAACACAAATCATATTTCCATATTTTTACATTGATGAAACGCTATAATACACCTATCGTGTCTAGTATTGCTTCCAAAAAGAGACATTTTCAGTTTACGATTCTGTGCTATAAGTAGGTACCTCGAATTAAGTCTGCAAAAATCCTTTATGTAAAGTCACTGGGACGTTGTCTCTGACAATCGTACATTTCTTGAATATTTTCAACAGGTTTTTTTTGGTTGGATACTATAAACAGAAACATCAACTCATCAGTATTTACAATTTACATTTCAGGTCGACTTACAATCGATACCCTAGACAAACTGTGTATAAAAGTGCAAAAATAAGAATTGACGTAACTTACCTATTTATAGGTAAATATAATGCTTTTATATAAATATGTCAGTTTAAAAAAACTTGAATACGGATCATAGAAATTAAGTCAGAGCCACTTATTTTTAGCAACCAGTTTCCTGTTCCTTCCAATTTTGTTTTTTTATATCTTGTTTGTTTTAATTTATTTGCACTTAGCGCAATAAATTTAACTTTTCGTAATTTTCAAAAAGAACTTGTTTAATAACAATGCAAATACATTACACTCGACATGGACCACTTACTTTAGTCTTGACCTCTTTGAATACTTTTTAAATAAAAAACTTTGCTGCTTATCGCTGCTTATCTAATTTTGTTGCAGAGTTTGATCAACACTCTCAAGTTTTCAAAATATAATAATTACAGGGTGGTCCAACTTTTTTTGGCTAAAACTTCTGGACTCTAAAGAAAAAGTCAAAGTAAAGTAGATTTTTGTATCGAAAAATTTCATTTTTTTCATGTGTTCTTTAATTTCTCCTAAAGGAAGAGAGTTAAAGCAAACCTATTTGGTACAGTGTAGACACCTATTAAATGCAATAAATTAAAAATAATTTGGCCTGTCTACTTACATCAGTGCCGGAGACGCAGGGGTCAACCATAATATTTTATAATAAAGTATGGCACGCCACTGGAAAGTAATCTGTTTTCGCCTTTACTAAATTTCCCAATTAATTCTAAGAAAAAACTATTCTTGGCATTTTTCGAAAAATGAATCTACCGTTTTTGAAAAATTCATTTTCTATTAATTGACGGAGGGTCACTTGGAAATATCTTGACAAATATGCGTTTTCGGAGAACTTTATTTGAAAAAGAAAATATTTGATGAGCTAGCTTCTTGTAAAAATACATTCTAGATCCATGGCCTACTTTCTGAGATATTTTTGAAAAACACAAAATTGTCCAAACTTTTTCGATATTCTTATAACTTTTTTATATCAAGGGTTACCAAAACAGTTTCTAAGTGAAATAAGTGGACAAAACTATATAATTGCTTCAAACCTACTCTATTAGAATTTGGAAAAATGCAGCGGTTTAGTGGGTGCGCTCTCTTTCAGTACCTACTTAAAAAAAGTTACTCGAAGTTAACAGGCCATGGTGTCAGACAATGACTTACTTTATGCACTTTCAATCGGTATATCGTAAACGCTACACGTCCCTTGCGCTAGCCTGATTTATAAATAAAAAGTAAATAAAAATTTAGAAGGCAAAATGCTTTCGGTTCGGTTAAATAAAGCGATTTCATTAATTGCACAATACATTATACATTGCAAAACTTTGCAGGGAGGAATCTGCATCTTGCACAGTTTTTAAATTTTCTAGTATGCCTTGGAAAACAATAGCACGGAGAGCTCCTTTCAGTTAATCAAATCGATAACTGTTATTTAACCAAACTTTCAAACCCTCTTGCCAGTAGCATTCTAAATAAAACTATAAATCAGGCTAACGCAGGGGATATGTAGCGCTTCAGATATGTCTATGGAAAGTCTGTGAAATAAGTAATTTTTTGACGCTATGGCCTGCTATAATTTAAACTTCAAAAACAAAATTTGAACAAAAAACATTCTACAGGGTATCAAAGTTGAGCAAAATATGGGTTTCAAAGGCATATGGCGAGTCATTACGTGTACTATGGAATTATCTCAAAACAGTTGAATGGTTAACAATACTACTCAAAGTGTTGGTGTGTAAATATCCTACAAAAAGTATACAGAGTATATCTTTTTGGGCCATCTCAAAATGCTGTATTTTTATGAAACTTTTTTACGGGTCAAAAGAGGTCTGGAATTATTTAAAAAATATTAATAAATGCAAAAGCAATTTATTTTTTTAGAAAATGTCAACATATTTAAAAAATTATTTGTTATTGGACCTTTCTTAACAAAGCAACTGTCTAAGATGAAATATTTTCCCACCGACTTATACTGATGCGTAGCCTTCTGTTATTTTTAGACGTACAGGGTGTCCCATTTTGGGTGTTTTTCTCAAAAATCTCGGTTATTATTAAAGCTAGAGGGTTGCAGTTTTCACGTCACTATACTACTTTTTTGAGAGGAATTTGTTGGGCCAATCAGATTTTAGATAAGTTTTATAGTTTCCGCGCATTGGCGCAGGACTGAAATTTTCGATTTTTTCGAAACCTCTCTCCTGGCTACAACTTATATATATTCGTTGCATATATATATATATATATATATATCGAGAAATTTAATCAACTATTTTTATAGATTTTTTGGCGTAGAATCGAATGGAATAATTAGTTTTTTGGTAGCGTTAATAGTTTTTGAGATATGAACCAAAGTTATATTTTTTTTAAAATCGGAACCATAGTTCATATCTCAAAAACTATTAACGCTACCAAAAAACTAATTATTCCATTCGATTCTACGCCAAAAAATCTATAATAATAGTTGATTAAATTTGTCGATGTATATAAGTTGTAGCCAGGAGAGAGGTTTCCAAAAAATCGAAAATTTCAGTCCTGTGCCAATGCGCGGAAACTATAAAACTTATCTAAAATCTGATTGGTCCACCAAATTCCTCTCAAAAAATTAGTACAGTGACGTGAAAACCGCAACCCTCTAGCTAGAAGAATTACTTGACGTAACTAATTTTCTTTCGACGGTGCATAAATATGACGTAAAAAAATTATATAAATAAGAGGTACTAGGTTTTAAATCACATTTACGCAAATTTGGCAGAATTTTTTGACATTTGACATCTAATGTTTATTTTTTATGAAAGTATACAGAAAACGTTCACTTGTTATTTAGAACTAACCAATAAATTTCCTTATTTATTTTCTGCAAGAGTAACTTGAGGAATGCTCGCTTCTGTGAATTCGTATCAGTTTCTAAAATAGGTATCTCGGCCTCTGTATATAAAAACTAATACGATTATTTATGAACGGGGTCCTGCTTTGACGTGTTTCGGGAGATGATCCCAAATCTTTTAAACTAAATTAGTATACTCATCGCGTGCGAATTAACTTAATTTTACGTAATCTGAATTTAAATAAAATATATGTGGATCCGATTACGTTGCTGTTTAACATACCAGGCTTTTGTGAATTCACTGCTCATCAAAATTTAACAATAATAGGAATGTGGAAATAAGGAACTTGTGCAACTTAATGGCCTAGAAGAATCAAACAAAGGAAAAGTAACTATATTACTATTACTATCCTACATAGGCATTTTTACAAACGATTATTTTTACGAAATTTAAATATTAAAACGTTACATCATAATATTTAATTGAATATACATGGTACCTATATTTGTTATGAATGCTTATTTAAAGAGATAAGAAAAATCTTTAGTTACTCCCGTACTGCACAATAAAAATATAGGTTTATTGGCATATATTAAAACATAGACAAAGCTACATCTAGAGTGTAAAAATCATTGTTAAAATTTTCGCCAGGCTCACTAAATATTTTCCCTAATATTTAATATTTCTGTGATTGTCTAAGTTTCTTATTTTTCCGTTTAAAAAATGAATTAAATGTTTTAATTTATAAGTAACAGCATAAATAAGGGTTATACTGCGATTTCAGCAAAACTAGGTTATATGCCTTGCATAAGAATAATTTAAGCAAAGGGTTTCCACAATACCTATTACCTATACAATACTAGATGATTATGACGCCAAAGCTGTAGTCTCCAAACAGAAACATGGGGTGCATCTTTAAACAAACTAGATTCATCTATCTATGGGTAACAAATATTGTAATTTAATGTCATTCTATAGTCAAAAAGAAGTCGGGATTACTTAAAAAAAAACTGGTTTTCAGCCAAAATGCTTTTAATTTACAGTTTATCAGAATCGCTTTTCGTTGCAAATTCCTTGAGGGCTAAAATAATTCATATCTGAACAATTAAATGAGTGAAAATATGTGTTTTTGTATCTTAAGAATAATATTAATATAAGTGCCTATGCACCCAAAATTCATAAAACTTGCTACAATAGTTCTTTAGTTTTCAAAGATAAGAAAGTATAGTGGAATTTATACCTAACCGTTTACTTGTTGTGGTAATAAAAGTATCATCTAGGACAATTGACTAGTTGGAAGAACGAGTGGTAATTTTCTAGTTTATCCATTTTTGGGTTAGAGAAAAACTAAAATTACCTTTGTGTTGTACATAATCCCAGAAACACGGAAACCACTTTCATATGTTGCGCTAATGACCGGAAGTGTCCCGAAAAAATTATTGAAATCTAGAGACAATAATACGTATAAAACCAGCGCCATGATGTTTTTCAGCGGCTATTGCGGGTGCGCTGACTTGGTTACTAGGCAATGTTGTCAAACGCACTAATTAAAAATGTTTGACCCTTTGGGAGTTGCAACAGAGTTGCTCCTTTCTATCATCACAATGACCCTGTGGGCGTTAAACAAGTTTCTTTTTAGGGCAAGGAAAATATCAAATATGATGTCAATTTCGTTTCGAAAATATTCTCTAGACTTTTGTAATTAAATAAGGAAATCGCTACACTCAGGGCAAGGAAAATTTTTAAGGAAACATTTTTAATTCGTGCATTTGACAACATTGCCTAGTAACCAAGACAGCGCACCCGCAATAGCCCCTGAAAAGCATCATGGCGCTGGTTTTGTATGCGTATTATTGTCTCTAGATAATTTCAATAATTTTTTCGGGACACTTCCAGTCATTAGCGCAACATATGAAAGTGGTTTCCGTGTTTCTGGGATTATGTACAACACAAAGGTAATTTTAGTTTTTCTCTAACCCAAAAGTGGATAAACTAGAAAATGACCGAGCGAGTCATAGTTCTGTCAGTTATGAATAATAACTATACTATTATGAAAGGGGACAATAATGAACTTTCCTCCAAAAAATTAAACTTTTACCTATTTTCACAATGCAAGATTATCTCTGTCGTAATATTGTGATTGGTTCCTCCAATTTAATTGGTCGGCAATTTGATTATTAAGAATTCAAGTTAATAGACGATTTTAAACGGCCATTCACTTTTTTGATATAAAATTAGGTAATGCTCCATAACAATTTGTTGCATTCAATTCCAATCCAGATGATATAGAACTAATAATGCAGTTGAATTGAAAAGAAATTCATGCGTTTTTTGTAAAAAAATGTGGGTTCAGACAATGACCAATTTATTTCGTTACTCTTACTTTATACAAAACTTGAAATTTTACTGCAACGTGATTGAAAAGGCCATTACGTATGGTGTTCCTTTAAAAAAAATTGGAAATCTGCGAGCGTTTAGCTTAGTGTTTTTTACGTGCATCAATCAATATCGGGTGTTATATTATTTGTTAATGCAAGTTGATAAATAAATACAATAGTGATCATTGTTGTCCTAAAGCAATACCTACCATAATTAGATGGTATTACTTTTCCCAGAAACGAAATAACTTTGTTTGTTTGTTTGGTTGTTGCAATATTACTATTCAAGAATTATTTTAGTGGCATAAAAATCTATTAAAGAAGAACATTTTTTTAAATGCATGTAAATGGGCAAATAGTATTATTTCAAGACATAAAAAATACGTAAAACTGAAGGTCTATCTAAGAAGTTTTTCATACACGTTCTAGATTTCTACTTCACGCCCATTTATTTAATCTATGTTGAAAGATAATTTCGAAATATCTAGACCATCACTTCTTTTCTTTGTATTGGAATATTTCTTTAGTTCCAATCACGATCAATAGAAACATTTAACTAGTAACTAGGCATATTGTATTTGCGATTTAAATATTAGAATCATTTATACAAACATTTTTTAGAAACATTTTTCATGACGATAACAGTTTCAGTAGTTCGATTTTTAAGTCAACAGAGTTATCGCCCTAATTTGTGAACTACAGACTTGATAATTTATCTATCCTGAAAGCATTGGGAATCTAACTGAATAATATAAACAAATAAAAATACTATTTCGTACTTCGTTGAAAATATCACTTTAGCTACTTCTACTTTGATGTTACTGGGCCTTTCGCTGAGATTGTAGTTCGTGAACCACATGACAGTTATTTATACGTTTTTGACAAACTATACTCAACAAACACAAATTAATGCTGCATTATGCTGATGTAGGTGAACCATATTATTATTATAATAGTTAGAATAGCAGAGAACCTGGTTATAGATCTGGCTTCGAATGTGCAGACTGCAGTGAATATGGGAATTGGGATCTTGCAGGCCAAGCTATTATTTTTGTATTTGTACTATATGGATCTAAGGCAATATAAACCTATAAGGACATTATGTTCAAAGAAAAAGTGTGGCCAATTATATTTCAGACCTAACCTGTTATTTTCAAATGATGCAACCAAAGAACCACGAATAATAGATTACAAGCTCATTGATGGGTGTGTCTCAAAATCGTCCTATAAAAAAGAAGCAACACAAAAATATGTATCGCGGAACAACAATCTCCGTTTGGTTCTTTTGTCCCTGTCAGCCGTTTTAATTTTTGATTGATGAATTACTCTTGATTATATCAGGGCAGGTCAAATTTTACTCGCCTTTTTATAGCTTATTTGGGATTACATTTACGAAGAGTGTCTGTTTATAAAAAAAATTGTAAAGAGAAAACCACTGTTCTCTATGGTCCAAAAACAATTAATCACAAAGTGTGTTATAGCGTGGAATACCTTAAATAACCAGTTGCGGAGAAGTGAGTAATTAGTACGATTTATTATAGAACAAAAATTTAGTATAGTAATAAAATTGATTGGTTTTAATGTCGGGTAAGTAGATAATCACACATATATGTCTAAAAGTGGTTTTCCAACGTTGTGGGCTAAAGTAGCCTAAGGTTGGCTTGCTTCACTTCTAACGGATTGTATGATGTCATTTGTGATAACTTTAACGTCAATATATTGTAATGTCTTGAAAGGGGGTGAAAACAATTTAAAATAAAAAAAAATACGAAAAGTTACCTGTCACAGGGTTGTAAAGATTAATTGCATTTACAGGGTTTGAGTTTGAAAAAAAGTATAAAGAGAATTAACTACAATAATTTAATTCTTACAACTTGCATATGTTGCATTGTTTCGTTTGTGGTAGGTATTATTGTTTGTGGTTGAGGCAATCTTATGAAAATCCAAAGACACAATCGATTTACTCCAGCTAAAGTGATATTTTACGTAACCGCAAATATGATCCCGAATTTGCAGGTGTTTGTCAACCAAATTTAGAACCGGCATGCATTCGGCGAGAAAAAAACTGGCGAGTGAAAAGCAAATATGGCGAAAGCCATTATTTTTGCTTATAAAACAAATAAAACTGTGACAGCTGTGTGGTTGGCTTTAAAAATACGATGGTGCAAAATTAGAGCGTAACAGTTTTAACACGCCGATAAATGATTTCATATCAATTTTCATGGTAGGGAATTTTGTAACAGATACTTACATAGGTAGATCTGTTCGGTACAACCACAGTATATACAGTAGCACGACTCTCTCAAATATTTTCAGACTCTCTCGCTTCGACTAACTTCGACTCAGCTTACTTTCAGCTCGCGAGGGCTCTGTTGTAGCAGATTGTTAGGATGCGTCAAATCGTCTTTGACAGAGCCGTATCGTCCGCCTTTTAGTGGTACATTATATAGTTGCAATCCTAAGGGGACCTAGCATTAGGTATATCTTCCAATGTGAGGTCTATTCTTTTCAAATTCTAATGGTATCAATGATGCGAAGTATGAAATTTTATTGGAGGATCTATGGATATAGCAGGTACCTTGATTCTTAAAACATATATGTGTTCCATGATTTCCAAAAATTATATTTGGCAATGTTACGTCGCCAAGTGGTAGAATATGGCGTATGCCATACGTGATACATTTATTTTGTAGTTGAAAGTGATTATAAATGTTATTTTTGGCGATTTATAGGAATGAGTATGGGGAGGAAGTGCCTATTTAAAAAAACGTTATTACAAGCATCCGCATTTGACTTTCCACAGGTAAGAACCGATGTAGTTCTAGGTTACAAGTGCCGTATTTCTATAGTCGGGAAGGTAGATTTATAAATCAAGGTGAATACCCAAGTGGTTAGCTCACAAACTTAAATTAATATCGTAGAAAAACTCTTTTAAAAACTGTATAGAACGCTGTAGACATATTATTGGGACTCCAGAAGGCAACATACTTATCCACAACGGCAGAAATTTTGTCGGATCTTTTTCTTGCTAGCGACTTTGTTGTAAAAGTGTTGGGCCTAAAATATACTTTCAGAAAGTTACACAGGGTCTGCGGATCTCTTGAGGTCATGCCACTTTTTTAGTTTACTAAGGCGATTTCTTGCTTATAGTATACAAACATATGAAAAACATAAACAATTTTAATTAACAATTTTATTTTTCTAATATTGTCTTACTTGCTTATTTTAGATTTAAAGAAAAAGAACCTCTTAAATCAAAAGCAGAGAAACAAGTTTTTTATTTGTTAAATGTTTGTGATGAACCTCACCATCAACAGAAACAGTTACAAAACAAAAACAGAAAAGAGAAAAATTAAAACACAGCAAAAAATTAGGAGTAACCGTATAAAAACTCTCGATGGTTTAATAAAAGTTCTATTTAACCAAGACCAGAAATCTCGTATTTTACTAATCTTTGTATAGGTGTCGTTGAGCTTATTTAATATTATTAGATTAGTATGAGTATTACGAACATGATAAATTATATATTTTTTAATTGATTTATAATTAAATATTAATAATTAATAATCTAATTTAAAATGTTACACGTAACAAACAGATGTTGCTGGCTGATTTTGTAAGTATTCTTTGGAAAAAAAATCCTGAATATTTCTTAAAGCAATTCTTAAAAAAATTAACTTTTCACTATTAAACATGATTCACATTATATAACATGCCCCTTTTATTCTGATTTTTATTATATAAAGATTTTAACAACTAAAAAAAATATTTTGAAATACATTTTAAACGTTAATTTTTATAGAGAAAAAGACTAAAAAATATGTGTTCTATTCTTTTTAGAAATTGTAAATGTTTGTAATTTTAATAAATATTGTATAACCTGAAGATGGCTATTATCAGCCGAAACGTACGTAGAAGAAATAAATAAAAACTATTGAATGGTTCCAAATGTTTGATATGGTAGTAACCCAGGAAATTGATCAATAAACAAAATCTACCAGGAATACAACAACTAATAATTAAACATCACTAATGTCTATAAAATATTTAAAATTTGCACTTATTTTATATAGATACCTACTAATAGGACTGGGAAATTGTTAGCCATGTTTTTCCAAAAAACTTTTCTTATTATTCGAACTACTACAATAAGGATACCTAGATCAAATATATTTCTAAGATTTTTTCGAGAATATATAATTTAAAAGTCAATCCAGTTCGATACTCCATATCGAGATGTAGCTAAATATTACAAATCCTTCTTTCCCTGTTTAATTAGCGGACGTTGCCTGGCCAAATTCGGTTAATTGTGCACATAGCTTTTTCTTGCGTTCAGTGTCAACAGTTAATTTTGAGGTGTATTTTCTCTAGAATTTTTCCTGCCATCGATTTACGAAATATACGGTTTATGCTACCTGGCGTAGAATAACTTTGAGTAAGCACAGGTCTACTAACTATCAGATCAGAACCATTGTTGAAATAAATTATTTAAGGTCTAATACTTGTACCTTACATTACAATTAATATTATTTAAATTTGTTTTCGTTTGAAAAAGTTTGGAAATTGGTGTGCCAGGATTTTTTGCGGTCGGATTCAACAATGCGTCTGATTATCTATATCTCCTGTAATCTATGGTACAACAAACTAAGTTATCTATTTTTATTATGAGTTGGGTACAAGGAAATTCAAAAAGTAGAAGTAATATTACCTATACCTACCAACTTATATTTTTGAGGAGAATTTGAATTCATCCCCGTATTATTCTCGTTAGCTGTTCATATAAGAAGATAAATAACATTAGTTTCATGTGCGGACGACTGAAATGAGCTTTCAACTTGTCGAATATAATATATCCACGATATCTCTAGGATGCGATATTCAATTGTTCTGTTTTGTTTTCGCCATCGTAATCAGCACAAAGAATTACAATTCTTTCCCAAATCAACCTATGGTCTATCTTTAAAATAAGCAATTGTGAATACTTAACTTGATACAGCCTACAAATAACAGAAAAAATTAAGGTTCTTAAAAATTTGTCGGAGTCAACGAAATCAACTTAAACATTATAGAAAATTGACTGTACTCTGTAACTAGGAAAACCAGTTGTTATAAATAGAATCATAATTCTACATCAAACAATTTATATACATGAATTATTGTTAGTGGGAGGAAGAGGTCGTTAAATATAGTTTTTAAGTAAGAGTTTTTCTTTTCTCGTTGAAATATGTTTTAAACTTTAATAGTTGTAAAGGTAGAAAGAGCCCATTTAAAGTAAAAAAAAATGGATATCATTTTGTATTGAGACATCCCAACGTATTGTTCGGTAGGTAATTACACACTTTGCACTAATTTATAATTGGCACTGTTGAAGTTCAATTGCAAAATTCAGTTTAAAATCAATTAAAGCAGTAGAAACTAATTGTCTATTACAGTGTTATTGAGGAACAATATAACCCATATTCTCATAGACTGAGATTGATGTTCCATGATATGTTATTATTGAAATTTTTTACCAAAGGTTTTGAACTATGGTCAATTCGATCAGACTATTCATTTTATTCTTAAAAGATGCCTAATACAGTTTTGTGATTTTTGGGGGTTTTCTTTTAATAACTAGGCCATGGAATAGGACCATTTGAAAAAATTATAACCCAAATGTAGAGCTTTTCGAGTACTCTAGACACAGTTAAAAGAATAATAAATATCTATAGGTTGAAAAAAGTTTTTCGAAAAGCGGTCCATCTTTCGAAAAATACGGAATTGTCTCGACTCAAAGTGAAATACACTGTACATGACAATATGAATACTTCTTCTTCACCTTTTACCTTTTACCTTTTACCTAGTACTTAGAGCAAAACGAATAATTCCTAAGCAAATTATGTAAGAACCAGAACAATTATTATATTTTACTTGTATATGTATATTACTGTCAATGAAGTTTGTCTGTACTTTTTGTGTTTTCGTGGTTCTCAACGCTATTGTACTAAGTACTGTCCAGGTAAATCTTACTTTATGTAATGTATATAGCCTAAATGGGATCCAGGCTGTATATCGCAGCTATAAATATGTTTGTCTGTTAAAAACTCCAAGAAATTTAAAACGAAACCTCATAATTAAAAACCCTATTTAATGACACTCGAAATTTAGCATAATGCAGTATAGGTTTAAAACTGCCACTATAATACTATCAGTAATATGAACAAAATACCCAAGTATTCAAAATATCTGGAGAAGAGGAGGTTTCAGAAATAAGAGTATTACACGGCAAAAAAGGAATTGTAATATTACACAGTATAACGTTGGTTAAATTACGACCAACGTTATGTTGTGTAAAGTTCGATAACTCTGTGTAAAACAGATTTCCATAATAAAATATGTAATGAAATTTACATAAATTTTCCAGTAAATTTTCTGTTCATGATTATGTCATTTTCCAAAAACATTTCTGTAGAATTAGGTATTTAAAAAAATCTTGTAAAGGAACATATGCTTTTATGTGATTTTCAATATTGTTACATGCATTTTCACATTTTAATCTGGAAAGTTACATAATCTTTTAAAAGTAACTTACCATGTATTATTATGTGATTTTACTATCTTTTCGTGGATTTAAAGAAAACTACATAATTTTATAATTAATATAGGTACCATATTTTTTTATGTAAAATTTCAGTACTTTTTCTTTGTTTTTTGATTCATTCTGTATTTTTTATGCTCTCATATATAGGGTGTTCCGGAGCGAGCCTACAAAAATTATTACAGGAAGTGACTTATACATACAACATTGTACAGGGTTTCCCATATTAAAACACCTATTTTAATATGGGCATAAAATTCAAACGAGGAACTGATGGAATTTTTCTTTAGTTTACCATGATTCGCTATCTTTGGGATTAATTAAATTACATCATGAAGCAAGCATCTGTCACCAAATCACCAACAATATGGGCTGTGTGGAGATTTGCACGCGGAACCCAGCGTGTTAATAAAAGTGATTTGGTGACAGGTGCCTACCTGATGACAGTAATTTAACCTCAAATTTTATGCGTATATTAAAATGGGTACTTTAATATGGGGAAATCTCTATTTCCATTAACTTATTTATTTTTTAGATTAGCAAAAAATGTTAATAAATAAGATACTAAGGTGTAGATTAGAAATACAATTACGAATTTGAAATAAGTTTGATTTTTCTTCTATATTATATATTATTATTATTTGCGTTTTGAAATATATTGTGCATTTTGCCAAAAATATTGTAACATTATCACATATTTAATAGTTCAATTGTTGTTTGGTAAATTGAAATTTTTAATATAGACAGCAGATTTAAAAAATGCATAAAGTACCTTATAGGGTATTTCATTAAAGTTTGGATCTTATCCGGAAATCGTCGTGTATAAGTTTTCTTCTAGGTTAAGCCCAGACAATTTCCTATAACTTTTGCATTTTTTATAACTTGAAAAATAAAGAAATTATTCAAACAGGCGAAATGTTGTATACCTACTACAGTCTACAGTACAAATCATATAGTGAACTACTTTTAGTTTTTTTCGCAACATTTACAACTTCGAAATATTTTCTCTGTAGATACGCTCCCTCCGGAACATTCAGAATTATAAATAAAAATACCGGTATAATTTTGAACGGTTTATTAGACAAACCAAATTAAGGAACATAAAAAAAAACATTATACCTACTGTACTGCACTTGTTACTAGAATTTTAGAACTGAGTCTGAGGGTGATGAGAAACAGACGAGACCCTTTGCCGTGTGATTCAAGACGTTGGCGACGCGCTTGTAGTTGCTTGTGCCTTCGAATTCGCGTAATTTGTTGCGTGAAAATACAGAAATGACGTAGGATCACATATATTTTGGAATTTTACATTGTGATATTACATCATTATGGAATTTTTCATTGTGACATTACAGACTTATATTTGGGATTTAAAATTCCACAATTTTTAGGTATTTTTTTCCATTTTACATACGAACTTCTCAGTTTTTGTGGAAAATAGCATAAAACCGTGAAATTACATATTTTATAGTGCACGTACAGAATAAGTTATTTAATTTATTTCACGTAAGGTTATGTACTATTCCACCCATTTTTTACTGTGTAGAGAGTGTGGCATCATTTTTGGCTGCCTCCTCTTATTTCGAGATGTTATACAAGAAGGAGTAAGGACCCTTTGGGTAATATCGTCCTCCTAAGACATTATACTTCTTAAAATCCTTAGATATATATTAAAAATAACAACAATAAACATTTTGGATCAGTAAAGCCATATTCTTTATTAACTATTTGACAAAAATAAAATACATCAATTCTTAGCAAGAAAAATAACGATTTTTAAAAACGTGGTAAATGGACGATATTTCTGCCCGTTGCTGAAATTTCGCCCACTTGGTTTGAAATATCGCCCGTAATATAAATACCATTATGCGGCGAACATTCCGGACATTCAAAGGCCTCTAAGCTTCTGTGAGCTTCTGTGAGCCCGACACAATTTTCATGGACCCAATTCTTGCATTTTACACATTGTCTCATATCATATTGTACGTATTAAAATAAAAGGTTGAAATATCGCCCATCCTCTTTGTGTGGGTGAGTTTATTGCAGACTGTGGCGGTTGGCTATTTAGATTTAAATGGGCGGTTGCTATTGGCTGTTCAAAACACGCTATTAAAAAGGACTAACCTCACTGGTTAGTAGAAAAACTTCGACAAAGCGCCAAATTTAAAAGTGGGTGATATTTCAGACTGGGCGATATAAGCGATATTACCCGAAGGCACCTTAGTAGTATAGAATACCTTTCCAGCAACATGCTGGAATACCTTTCTAGCAACATTTTGTTGGTGTTTTAACACAATGAATGACTGGAATAGTTATTTATGACCGACCAGAAAATATAAAGCCCCTTATAATAATTTATAAATATATTTAGGAAGGAAATCACCAATCGCATTACTCGCAACTCGTTTAGTAGCATTTCGACATCCTTTTTTGCATAACAATTTTTACTGCCCTGGATTTGTTTGAAAACCTGAGCACATATTATTAAAAATATTTTTTGGTCTATGTTTTAAATCACGTGTCAAATATTTCATAAAATTTAATATTAAAATCTTCCAGAACATTGGCGGTTCGGGCTGCTCTCCTATTTTTTTTGTAGACGACTCATCTCGTTTTTTCAAAGTTCTTTAAATATTATAACCCAGACATCCCATTTTTAAGTAGAGATAGTAGATCCATTCTTTAGCAATAATTTTAAACTTATTGTTTTAATTGCAGTATATTAACAATCATCTGCCCTTCATCTGTCGCCAAAACTATCGGTCTTTTAACCGTTTTGCATTTGTAGTTTATTATTGTTACTATCTTGAAACTTCCTCAGTTTTTTCCTTCTTCAATGAACTTTGCCATATCTCCTTTTATTAAGTATAAGTATGTTTTGTATTTCCTTGCATTTAGATTTTTTGGTTTCGTTCTTCTATGCATCTGTGAAAATAAAGCTGAATAAGTTTACAAGTGACTTTGCCAATGACAAGTGTGTTTACATTTCTTAGATATGATCTTAACATTTTGCAATTTTCTTGATTAACTATAATTAATGTAAAGACAATAATATGTAGGTTTATTTGGTCCTATTTTAGAGAACAATTCTTGCCGCTTCGAAGTCGGCAAATTTGGCTTAAATATTGGCAACAAAAAAATGTCGTATAAACAATTTCGTTGAACTTGTGGTTTTTGAATATTATATTTAAATAAATTAATAGTAAATAGGAAGAAAATAATAATATATCAGTTGCCAAAACCGCAAATGAGAACATATAAAACTGTTGTTATTTAATTAAAATTTGTCACTTTTTATTTCCAGTAATTTCTTCCTGAAAAATTAAACTAGATTTTCTATTATAGCGGTAATTGCTATTTATGCACATGCGTACACCTACTAAAATATAAAATAGCTCTCGAATAAATTTAAATTTTCATATACCGAGATCTGACTCAGGATGTCTTTTGAAATACCGAACTGGAAATAAACATCCTAAGAACTGCGCAAGAAATTAAAACGATGACACAACTAATCGGTACCAGTTTTGTGAAGGCCGTAAAATTAATGCGACAAAATGTTACTTAACTACAGCCGTGATATTGACATTGCAGACCACAAAATTCGCGAACAACCCACGTTATGACCCTAGTAGACATTGATTCTAATACAAGACAATTTAGAATTACTCGATCCAACAACAAAAATAATACAATACAGTGAGATTTGCTACTGGGAGATTCGATTTCGAATTTTCCTCCCCCAGTTATTTGCTACATATGTTGTGGGATTGTTTTTTTGAGAAAACCCATACCAAATTTGAGCCTGATATCACAATTTTTTTTAGGAGATACGAAGACTAAAATTGCGAAATTAACCAGAAAATCTCGCTTCACATAACTTCCAATATCCCGTAAATCAAAGTTCAATGGAAATTCGACGAAATCGATAACGAATATTTTCCACTTTGGGCTCTTATAGAAAAAGTAGTTTGCGTGTAACTGTGATATTTACCAGACGTATATTTTTAAATGAAGTTGAGAGTTGAGACATTGAATTACTTGTGGGTATCCTAGTAAACTTACTTAAAAATAATTTGTAAACATAGCTGATGTCTTTATAAGATTCTCGATATGTAGTGTGTCCGCCTTTTCTTGTGAACACTCTAGAAATATACCTACAGGGTCTCCCAACGAAAATTTGAACCCCCAAAAATTAGAAAACCGAAAAATATTTGAAAATTCGCCGAGACCCGTCGATTTTTGTTCTTGGAGGGAGCTTTTTTACAGTCAAGCCATCTCGATATGTTCATCCCCCTAATCCCTAGCAACGTGAACTTTAAAATTTCAAATGGAACTACCCCACTTGTAGCGCATCATTTTAAAGCCCTTTTAATTGCGAATACAGTGATGCATCGTTTTTAGAAATCTGTTGAGATTTGACAGAATTATTGGCTATAATAACGGAATGTTGGCAATCCACTGCACGCATAGTAATTTCTTACACAATTGCTCGCCACTAATATTTTTTTTACATACTACACACGACCAAATTACCTAGTTTTTATTGACGTGTCGATCAGTTTACAAAAAAGTCACAAATTAAAAAGCTGAAGCAAAACAAAAAAAATACGAATTCAAACCTTATATCTTTTTAAAATAACAAAAAGTCACTGTCACAAAAAAGTCCCCGTTTTTTGCTTGTAACCACAAAATCGTTAGTTTCAGCCTTCTATTGAAAGTGGAAACGTATTTTCGAAATGGTTTATTCTATCGCGGAAAGGGTAGAAATTGTTGCAATTTGTTATCGAAATCATGATTACTACAGCTACAGCACGAATTGCAACAATTTCTAACCTTTTCGCGATAGAATAAACCATTTCAAAAACACGTTGACACTTTCAAAAAAACGGGGACTTTTTGCGACTTTTATTACATACTTTAAAAAGATATAAAGTGTCAATTCGTATGAACTCTTTTGTTTTGCTTCAGTTTTTTGATTGTGACTTTTTTGTAAACGTCAATAAAAACTAGGTAATTTGGTCGTGTGTAGTAGATAAAAAACTTATTAGTGGCGGGCATTTGTGTAGAAATTACTATGCGTATACAGTGGATCGTCAACTTTCTGTTTTTAGCCAATAATTCTGTCAAATCTCAACAGAATTCTAAAAACGATACATCATTGTATTCGCAATAAAAAGGGCTTTAAAATGATTTGCCACAAGGGGGGTAGCTCCATTTGAAATTTTAAAGTTGGGGTTGCTAGCTAGGGATTAGGGGACGAACATATCGGGTTGGCTTGACTGTCAAACAAGTTCCCCCCAAGATCAAAAATCGACGGGAATTTTCAAATATTTTTCGGTTTTCTAATTTTTGGGGGAGGTAAAGTTTTCGTTGGGAAACCCTGTATGAAGAGCCTAGTAAAATTTAGCATTATATATTTTTTAAATTGACCTAAGGCAATGTATCTCACAGACACCATTATTTTGAATGGGTGATTATTCCATGGCTATGATTTTTCAAAATGGTCAATTTTCAGAATACCATATTAGCAGTGACTATATATAGTCACTGATATTAGGGATATTTGACGTTACTTCAAACCTCTGTAGACCAAATTTCACGAAAAAAACAACCGATCGGTTTTCTTTTAAGGTTTAAATACAACAAAAATCGCCGCCCCAAGCTATACCGATGTTAGCTACAGTTAGGTTAGGTAATATAATAAGTTCTACTTTTTCTGCTACAAGAATCTTAACCTTATCTCTAAATCTACGTATCTACACATTTTCGTGTCGTCCTTTTCATAGCTACCTTGATTTGTCTAATTGTTTTCCCATGCTTCCCGCTGTAATTTTGGATACAAACGGTCTTAAATCGACCAAACCTTGAAATTTTCAGCCCGTTTTTATTTATTTTGTCCATGTTACAAGGCACGCTTGACATCTGACTTTATAAACTTGTGGAAATTTCTGTTGCATTGAAACCTTTATAAGAAGAAAACCTATCGTTACTTCCTAAGTGAATTTTGTATGCATTGGTTTGATGTAACGCCAAATAATGTCACGGGGTCAGATTAAAAAAAATAATGAAAATTGTTCGTTTTAAACAAATCTTAGCTCACCATGGAATAATCATCCAATCGAAGTAGTAGTGTCTGTGACATATATTTCCCTAGCTCAATCTCACAAGCAAACGCAGACACATTGTAGACACTATTAGTTTTTTAATTCTCTATTGATTCGGGTAGGTACCTACTTACTATATTATAAATGTGACAGTTTTGATATGGAAAGATCAAGGTATATAATATAAAGCAAGTTCTATATTTTAATATATAATTTTAACACTAAATGCTTCTTTTAAGATTTGTTTCATAGAGGAAGAAGACATAATTTTTGGTAGGTACTTACGGAACATAGGTAAACCTAACCTTATTGAGGGGCACATAGATATCATGCTATTGCAGATAAATCTAGGAGAATAGACATTATAACTGGCTGTACATACAGGGTGTCCAACTTTAAAACTGTACAAATCCGTAAAATCTTTATTTTTGGAGATAATCGCCTAAACTTTTTTTTGTTTGAAAGTCCTTTAAAAACCGCTTCTTTTGACCTTCCTGCCATTTTGAATATTCAAATCCAGGTCCGGCTGCGATTTTTTTATACCCCCGATTTTTACGAAAACCATTTAGCGATATTTTTACTTAAAATATGACCCCACAGCGTTAATCAGAACACTCCAAAACCCCATATACCAAATTTGGACAAAAAATATACAGGGAGTTCTATTCTGCAGGGTGTCAAAAAATAAAAAAAATCGCTAATTGGTTTTCGTGAAAATCGGGGGTATAAAAAAATCGCAGCCGGCTCTGGATTTGCATTTTGAAAATGGCAAAAAGGTCAAAAGAAGCGGTTTTTGAAGGCCTTTGAAACAAAAAAAAGTTTAGGCGATTATCTTTAAAAAAGAAGATTTTACGGATTTGTACAGTTTAAAGTTGGACACCCTGTAGGTAGGTACATAGAATTATATTTATTTGATGGTATTTTTCTACCAGTTTTAGTACACCTATTAATTTAAAAATATATACATATGTATATTATTACTATTACTAGGTAATCATCTCTTATTGTTACACCTTCAGCTCTACCCACATAATTATGCTGTCGGTACATATGTTTCCTGTTTACAAATTTATTGGTTTTGGTAAAATTCCCACTTACCTGTATTCAGTAATTGTTTTGTTTCATATTTTAATAAATCATCATCAACCTAACAATAAATCCGTTTCACAGTAATCATTGTAAATATTGTATACTTAATTCACAAAATCTACAAGAATCCGGAGTTTGCAAACTGAAAAAAAATGAGAATATACAGGGTGCCCCACAAGTAAGTGCCAAATGGCAGTTCAACACTCTAAATAATAATATTTACCACCCCTACAATAGCATGTGGTTTATTCTGGGGAACTCCTAGTTTGGAATATTGTGGGCGTGAGAATATTAAATATTTTTTTCCGCTCTTAGTTTTTAAGACAAACAGGTTTAAACTCTTGGTCTAAGTAATGACATACGTACCTACAGAGGATACACTTTTATATGTCCATAAAATATTACTGGAGATATTCGCCTGAACTTTTTAATTTGAAAGGCCTTCACAAAGCGCTTCTATTGACATCCCTTCCTTTGTCAAAATGCATATCCAGAAACGGCTAAAATTTTTTTATACTCTCGAATTTAATTATTAGAACCATTTAGCGTTTTTTTTATTTAAAATCGGACACAACAGCGTTAATTAGGATACCCGAAAACCCCAACATACAAAATTTTAACCAAAATATACAGGAACTTCCATTTTACAATGTAAATTTAAAGGCATCTGGGGAGTCAAGTACCTATGCCATGGAATTACTTCAAAACAGTTAAACGGTCAACAGGAAAGCTCAAAGTGTATCTCTAAAAATAAAGGTTTTATGGATTTGTATAGGTATAAAAGTAGACACCCTGTATAATAATAAAATACCAAAACAAGCTAAAAACAGTCGACTGTCATGTAACCATGCAATTCATTAGATATTGGATGCTGGTTAACTTTGTCCATTACTGAAAATTGTTTGCCTTGAAAGCCGTTAAAACTATAGTTTGTCCCTTAGACAAGGAAAATAATTATATTGGTCCTATTTACAAACAAAACAATGCACTTTACCATACTAAAAGTAGAAGGAATTTGAAGAAGTTATATTGAGAAAAAATAAAGTTTTAGGGCATCTTTCAAAAGTAGCTTGTTAAATATTTTCCTGTGAATCGAAATCCCGGGCTCTTGCTTTTCACTTCACAATTCACTATCGTAAGAGTATATTTTCACCTTAATCACCGTTACTTTTAATTCACAAAGTCACGAAATTAACTCACAACCTACTCGCTTTGTCTGCCACATATAAAATGGCTGCCGTTCAAAACGACGTAACAAAATCTATACACGGCAGGGTAGGCCAGCGCGGTGTCCTCTCTCTTTCCTTGTCTAAGGTGAGTCCTATATTTTATGTCATATAGAACATCTTTTTTTTCTTGTTTAGAAGAAAGTTCAATTAGATATTATTTTGAATGTTTTCAGGTGGGTCTATTTTGGATAATTTTGTAAACCAAGCTTTAGTTATTTAACAAACATTTTCTTTCACCAACGTTAACTACTATTCAAAAAGTATTGCTAATAATGCTAATACTTCTTTGCAATAAATTACTTACATGCTCGTATCTTATCTAGTACAAAATCGAATTCTTTGTGAAAAGATTAGATTAGCCAACTTCTATTATCTCCAAATTAGTTTCCGGGATAGGTGCGGCAAGTTATTCTGGTTAATTTATATTGTTAAAGTATTATTATTGGTATGTAATGTAGGCGTATACAGAGTGTCCTACACATCCTATTGCCCATCGTGAATCAAACTTGGCGTTAGGCAGATTTTCAGAAAATCTACTGGAAATTTTCAAAAAATGATGCCACTGGCATCAACCAACCAATACACTGTATAGTTTCACAGTACAAGGTACAAGAACGAAAAGTTGAGTTTTTCGTACTACTACGGAAATATAGCTACTTTTCGTCCGAAACATTTTTGTAAAATCTTAAATGGTATTGTTTATTTTTTCATTACAATTAATCTTAGATAGTTACGAAGTTCTAGATGACCATGGAATAGAGAAAACTATTCCACTGTCAATGTGCTTGGGTCAATCAGGTCAAATATTATAGTTTTAATAACTTGAGCAAAATAGAAAGAATGCATATGAGGCATATTTCCGGAGATAAGAGCAGCAAACTATATAAGTGCTTAGCCAACAAATTTAGCAAAAAAAAGTTTTATTAGTACCTTCTTCATATTCAATTTCAGTAACATCCATAATATATAAATATATGTAAGTATTTGCATTAGTTTTATCTGTGCGGGATTGGATAATTTTGTTCTAAACGGCATTACCTTACACGTAATTGCAAAAGTGTCTCCATTTTCTTTTCCGAAAGAGTTTATTTATAAAAAAAGGCCACCGGTATAACATAAAACGACCGTTTTCTCAGTGGTCAAGCATTGGCCTCTGAGAACCAAGGACGCGAGTTCAATACAGTCGGGCGTGTTTTAGAAAAAAAAAACTGTTGTAATAGAGGTCGGACATGTGTGTTCACGAGATTGGTTTACTGATAGAAATTGTAAATTACCCCACAGCCCACTGATACCTTTGGCTGAGGTCATCTGGGATTTCTTGCAATAGGCGGTATCTACCGCCGGTACGTAATATACTAAAATGACAAATGTGCTCTAGCACACCTTTACCAGTAATTGTTATGGTCTAAAACATTTTTTATCAACATTCAATCAATATTAAATACCTTTCTCTTACTCACGCCGCCGTTTGTTGTTACTTGGCACAACTTACTGCCTACTACCTACTTCCTAATAAATAGAGAATTTATTAATTTTATTTAAATTAGAATTATCACATTTATAAAATATGAATTTGAAATATTCCGTGTTATTAATAGGCATAATTAATTTCAAATTAGTTGTCAGTTATCCTTAAAGAATGCATAAATATTCTTTCTGATTTTTAAGATTTATTTCAACCATTCATATTCGGTTGTAAATTTGATGTTAAGATTTATTGGCAGCTATAACGTATGAAAAGAATGGCTTGGGAAAAATTTCAAGTGAAAAATATTTAAGCTAAATTAGTAATTATAACTAAAGGGCGGAATATATGCATTTGATTTCAATCGAAATATGCGCATATATATGCATCATTTTTGTTTGAAATATGCAATAATATGCATTTATTTGGCCAAATATGCAATAATATGCATTTATTTTACATGTACAAATACCATAAAAAATATCAAAACTGATGAAAGGTTTATTTCAAGAAAAATGAAAGGAAAACAAATACATAAAATACCTCGTAAAATAATTATATTAAAGCAGAATTATAAAAACATTTTAATTTAAAGTTGTATAGTAGGAATTTTATGATTAAATAGTTTTCAAAGTTTTCTGTCAGTAAAAATATGTTTATATATAGAAAAGCTTCTATCAACACCTGCCGATATAATAGGACAATATTTTAATTTGGGTAGTAAGGTATAAGGCCAAGGTGCAACTTCGTTGGATGATTTACCATCAAAAATACTCTTTACTGCCATTAAAGATTTTAACCCTTCATTCATTTCTACAGTAGCACCGTAGCATCTAATTTTTTTCTAACTTTAATACCTACATCACCGGGAACCTTTCTACAGTTAGCGGAAAATGTTTGAACAAAATCAATCCATTCGCTTAAACCTAAATTTCTACTTTCTACTAATGAAAGAATTATATCTGGTATAAAACTAAAATTAACTTTAATAAAAACAAGTTGGTTAGATACATACGCATTTTTCAATATTTCTTGACTTTGCACTACACACTGCTAGTTGTCTCTATAGGCTCTCATAATCTTGTTTATATCTTACATCTATAAATAAGTATAGGAAAAACATGCAAATATGCAAAAAAATATAGTTTTTCCAGAAATATGCAATGTTTTGCGAAATTGAATAAAATATGCAAAAAATGCATATGTATGCAATTTGCATATATTCCGCCCTTTAATTATAACCTAGTTGCATAGAGTAAAACAAAGGGATTCATTTCATTACTTTTCCCGTTAATTTTGAGTTCCCAATTCAAAATTAAATTTTAACGTTAATTTTGTAAAATTTTTCTCAAAAATTTCCCTTCATGCGTTACAATATAAAATTTCAGCTACAGTTATATTAAAAAGTAGTTAAACTTCAAATATAATAATACTTTTAATAAGTCTATTATATTTACCAAGTTTTCCTATAATATCCACCATAATCTTTAATTAGGTATAGATAGATGTCATAAAATAAAAATTAAAATCGAACATCAAACAATAAATAAAATATACCTCACGAAATAATATAACGATATGTATATAGCACTGTATTATTATCTCCTTGCATACATAATATACTCAAACTCCATAATATTTTCTGTAGTATTGTACATACCTGTATATACAAATTACAAGGTAACACCATGAAGGCATTTATAATTGCTACAATAGGTAAATACGACACTTGTTGGACCTTTTTTTCAGAATAAAATCACATCATATCTTCTTTACATTTCAAGAGAGTCACCTCGCGTGTCAATAATTTACGGTAGTTTCTTTGTTTGCAGAGTTTGCAAGCGCCTCCTTGACCACCGTGGGAAACTATAATGAAGCATTGGTGACAGCCCAAACATGATTCCAAATCGACTGTTGTTGTTGTTTGTTTATTACTTCGCATGTCTAGGTAAGTAGGCTATAAATGGTTATTATACCCTTATTGCTGTAAGAAGTGCGGATTTTGCCAGATGACAATTTTTCACAAAATTCTTAGCAATTTTCTGTTGTCCATGGGTATATAACATTGGCATATAATATATACGCATATTATGCGTTGCAACCAGTTAGTTACGTCACTCATTTATTTATGGTGGTAAAAGTTTCCCAAGTGATACCTACTAAAAGAGCATAATAAAATAAAAACTCCATTGCAATCACGATTATACCGCTGCAAATAACAATAACAATTAAGACTACTCATTTTAGTAATTAAAACGTCATGTAAACACTTTTCATTTTGGTATTTTGGTATAATCAGCTGCTTTCGGTAGCGTCTATGTGCGGACTCGGGCAAATTTAGCTTCGGTGTGTCAAAGTGACAGTGAAGGTTTTCCGGATCATTCAAACTGGTTCGAACATTCTGCAGTGAAAATATTCGCGGGTCTTGTACGTTTCCTAAGTTTTACCCTTATCTGTGTTGTTCTTGTTCTTGTTAACAAGCGCATACCGGCCCTGCCGGACCATAGGCCTTGTTGTGGCCCCCGCTCCTGTGTAGTAATGCGTGTACCTATGCTCTCGTCTACAGGACGCAGTTTTCGATATTTCGGGCCCAAATTTTGCGTAGGCCGTCCGAGCTCAATGGCAACAACCCTATTGAAGGGCGTCCGAATCGGAAGAGCCGTTCGGCCCCCGGAATTTTTTTCCCGTTTTTTTCGGGAAAAATGGCTAGCGATTGGAAGGGGGAGCGCCGGTCGAGTTCAATTTTCGCGTGGGGTCCCCGACGGATACGGGTCTCTCGCCTGCCAGAGGGCACCCCGATCGAAAAAGCCGTTCGGCCGTTTGGGCCGCCTTTTTTTCGCGATTTGGCGAGGTCCCCGGGATCATAATACTGTATACATCGTGGCCAAGGCGTACGCCCCGCCCCCCCCCCCCGATACTTTATTTACAAATTTCGTACCGATTTTGGACTTTGGGGGCTCAGAGGCCCATCTGTTATTCCATATGTGTCTTTTTCAGTTAAGGGCGCGCTATTTTTATGTAAAATCTCGTGGAATAATTTAGCAAACCCCACGGGACACCAACTATGCCTTATACGGCTGTATCTTTTGAATCGTAATAGGTAGACAATTGAAAATTTCACAGAGTGTGTATGGCCGCTATAACAACAAATAATAAAAGTAAAATAAAGTTAATACAGGGACCGGCAGAAAGTTGGACACAAAAATTTAATATATTTAAACTCTGATTTCGATTAATTTAAATTTCTAGCTGCTAATCGAACAAAATTAAAGTTTAGTAGCAAATTCATGTGTTATGCGATGATAGGTTGCGCTTGCGGTATTTTGTTTTTTTTTTGTAATACACAGGGTGGTCGCAAAAAATACAAAAAAATTTAAATTTCTTTTTTTTTGACTAGGTGGCTGTGACTTTAAATCTGACATCCACCTTTGATTCCAAACAACTTTTGTAAGTAACTTTTACCGTATTTTAAAAAATAAGGGTACTTTACTCTTGAGTTATTTTGACATTTTTGAATCTACCTCGTATCCAAAGAGAGATATTTAAATTTTGATATGTGCGTTTTGAGTTTGAAATGATGCACCAACTTTTATCAAGAATAAAATTTTCTGAGAAATTAATAATAAAAAAGTTTTCCATTTGTGTCCAACTTCCTGCCGGTCACTGTATAATAGTTTCGATTTTTGTTAAGAATGATGACACGTCTAACTGACTACAATCGAACATTTCTCAATCAGCGAAGTAGCGCAGTAGAAGCGTGCTGGGCTCATAACCCAGAGGTCGGGCGTTCGAAACCACGCTCTGGGGCAAACTTTTTTATTTCTTTTTTATTTTTACTAAAGTATTCTTAAAAATATGTAGTGTTAAATATTGTACGGTGGTACGGAAAACTTCGTGTGCGAGTTCGTCTCGCACTTGGCCGATTTTTAACCTTATACCTACTTACTTTTGTATTGTTATACGTAGATAGTTGCAGTATTTGGCATTGCAGGAGCATGCCGCAGAGACGAGTTACAGAAATTACCATTAAATGATATTAACGACATGGATTCTATTAAAACTGTGAAAATTCCCGATAGCAAGACAAACAAACCTCGGTCATTATTTGTTATTTGTAATAAGCGGTAAAATTATAAGTTTTAATTTTGTTGAAAAGTGTCGCAAAAATGCATCCCTTCGTCCCCAGTCTACCAGGCACACTAGATTCTTTATAAGATATTATAACGGAAAATGCTCCGTTCAACCTGTTGGTATAAATACTTTTAGTAAAATTTCAATTTCTAAAAAAAAACTGAAATAGGTAGCTGCTCAAATTCTGGAAGGTGAACCGGAAACTTCACAACAATTCTAAAAAGAGTTTTAAGTGAAGAACCTGAGACCTTCACAGGCAATGAAGAAAACAAAATTCAAAAAAATACTGGAAATGAAGTTTGTCCATCAGTTACTTCGACTGCGTCTCGAGCTAAAAACTTCATGCCTCGTGCAACAAATATGCACTTTTTGTACTAGTTACACAAATAAATATTTTTCTAAGTATAATAGAATTGTGTTTTTCGTATAGCAAAAAGACAAACTTTTCAGGGTATATTAGGTGTCTCAAATAAAGTCCAATTATCCTTAGTTTTTGAAATGAAAAGACCAGCTTACAACCAGGATGATGCAGTTTTCTCTGGAGAATCTGAATCTAGCTTCAGAATTTATATACAGGGTGTTTTCGAAAAGTTAAGGACAAAATACAGTTCGAGAAAATCTTGACAAATATGCATTTTCTGACAACTTTATTTGAAAAAAATTTCCTTTTTTGATGAGCTAACTTTGCTTAGAAAGACAATTGAGATCCATGGCCTACTTTCCGAGATATTTATCAAAATCCCCAAAATCGCCGAAATTTCTTCGGCATGTAACTTTTTTGTTTCAAGAGTTACCGAAATTTTTTTTAATAAAATTTATATCTGTCCTGCACACTAGAAAATTTTAAAAATGTGAAAAATGCGCAAGATACCGATACCTCGCAAGAAATTTCCAAGATTTCCAATGTTGGGAAAAAAATACCTAAAACATGAAGGTACAGGATTCGAGGCCACGGCTCACTACAATAAAATGGACACATTTTTCGGTGGGTACTAAGAGAGCACCCATTAAACTGTCTTATTGTTTTAAATTCTGATAAAGTAGGCTTAAAGCAATTAGTTTTGCCCACAAATGACATTGCGGGAAATTTTTTGGTAAATCTTGAAACAAAAAAGTTACAAAGCGAAGAAATTTCGGCAGTTTTCGGGTTTTTCAAAAATATCTCTGAAAGTAGGCTATGGATCTCAAATGTTACACAAAGTTACCCTATCAAAAAATCAATCATTTATTTTAAATATAGTTCTCAGAAAAATAAATGGTAAGATTTTTTGGGGGGATTTGTTGGACGAAAATTTTTATTTGTATCGTGCATAGGCGCTTGTAAGCCTGCCTTGGTTTCAGCACGGCCACAACTGGGCATTCCTCAAGTTGGTGGCGCTCTGAGGTCTGTACTTGTTACTTTTCGGGTTATTATTAGTTATTCATTGTGCAAATGGGCTCCTTACTGACCTGAACTTATGATCCCGTTGCATTTTTGCTGCATTGATGCCAACTTAAGATGTTGAAATTACCAATTGAGAGCCCTAGTATAAGGACTTCTTAAAAAAATTTGACTCTTGTTAGGTACCTGGTACCTACGTGTGTATAGGAATATTAAATATTTTTCTTGTATTTTTGGATTAACTATAATGGACTACTATACCGTACTTTCACCATTTTAGTATACATAGCCATGGCTGGGCGGCGCGCCGCCGTGTATTCGGCTAGGTTCGTCAGTCGTTGGCGGGGGGCGGGGCGTGTTTTTTGCTCGCAAAAACTCGACTGATAAGCGGTGCGGGACTACTGTGTACTCCCCCCGCCAACGACTGACAAACCTAGCTGGACGCACGGCGACGCGCGGCCTATTCCCCTATGTCTACTAAAACGGTGAAAGTACGGTATAATAGGAGACATGAATCCCTAATATACGTGTTCTTACATTTTGATTATTTTATAAAGTGATTGTGCATGAACTAATTAGGTTAAACTAGTCAAACTATGCGCAGTGAGGCAGCACCCTTGACTGTCAGGTGACTTTGGTTTTTGAGGCGAATTTTTTGAACATTTTCTCACCTATCTTATGCAGAATTGTATTCTTAATCTTACTTCCATATCAATTGGAGAGTCCAAAAGTCTATACCGTACTTTCACCGTTTTAGTATACATAGCCATGGCTGGGCGGCGCGCCGCCGTGTATTCGGCTAGGTTCGTCAGTCGTTGGCGGGGGGCGGGGCGTGTTTTTTGCTCGCAAAACTCGACTGATAAGCGGTGCGGGACTACTGTGTACTCCCCCCGCCAACGACTGACAAACCTAGCTGGACGCTCGGCGACGCGCGGTCTGTTCACCTATGTCTACTAAAACGGTGAAAGTACGCTATACGGTATAGCAATTAAGTTGGGAATCAAGAACCTTTGCCACTTAGAAAATACTTCTTTTGCTTAACTCCACACACCAAAACTTTGTTTTTTGCACTCGACGCGCGTTTCGCTAACCATGTTAGCACAATCAGAAGATGATTAAGTCTAGAAGACTTAATCAAAAGAAGTATTTACTATAGTAATTATCATGATAGTACTCGTAGCACAACGACAATGTTACAAGCATGCGGATTTTCAAAAAGAAAAACTTTTGCCAATATTGGGAAGTTAAAAAATTTACGAAATTTTCTGATCATTTTTTTTTGTTTATGGAGTATGAGTAGGGCTACAAGAATTTTTTCCCGAGAGATAATATTTAAGTATCCAGTCATCTCCGCTGGAACACCTGCAAGATTGTATGTACTTGTTTTATTATATACAGGGTGATTCAGTTTTATTCTGCGACACTTCAACAGGTGATAGAAAACCAAAAAATAACCGCACTCTCTTCTATAAACTATATCATTTTAAGGCCTTATAAAAAAGTTACAGGGTGTTAAATTTGTAAGAAATATGTGGAATTTATTGAATATTTATCAAACTAGTTGAGATAATTAAGTCATATTTGGTACACGTTATAACGGCATGGGTTAGCATAAAACCTGTTAATATCAAACACCTTGAACAACCAGTGGCGTAGAAGTGGGTAATTAGTATAATTGTTTTTAGAAAAAAAAAATGAACCATCTTGTATAGCAATAAAATGTATTCAATTTCTTATGTAAATTTTAATTGTAAACAAAAACGTTCTCTTAGCAGTTCTTCATATGTGTCATGGTTTCATAGCAAATTTGATTTTTTCGTATTATTTCGGGGTACTTCTGAAAAATTACCTTAAAACTTCGCTCCATAAGTAACACTCAAAGCAGAAAAAATGTGTTTCTTACTTTAAATACAGTAACTTTTCCCAATAAACTAACCCATTCAATGTTTTACTTTTCAAGATACAGAGCGTAACATTAATAGATGTATCTTCCTTAAATGTATTAGACACTGTGTCTTCAAATGTATAGCCTTAAATAGGTAAGTTTATCGGACAAAGTTACTTTATTTCAAGTAGCAAACACATTATTTCCACTTTAAGTGATACTTATGGAGCAATTTTTTTAGATAATTTTTCAGAAATACCCCGAAATAATACAAAAAATCAAATTTACGAAACCATGACACATACAAAAAATTACCAAGAGGGCATTTTGGTTTAAAATTAAAATTTACATAAAAAATTTAATACATTTTATTGCTATAGAAGGTGGTTCTTTTTTTTCTAAAAACATTTCTACTAATTACCTACTTCTACGCCACTGGTTGTCCAAGGTGTTCGATATTAACAGGTTTTATGCTAACCCATGCGGTTATAACGTGTACCAAATATGACTTAAATATCTCAACTAGTTTGGTAAATATTCAATAAAGACCACATGTTTCTTAAAACTTTAACACCCTGTAACTTTTTGATAAGGCCTTAAAATTATATAGTTTATAAAATAAAGTGCAGTTATTTTTTTGGTTTTCTGTCACCTGTTAAAGTGTCGCAGAATAAAACTGAATCACCCTGTATAATAACATTATACCCTTGGCTAATGAGGTATAAAATTAAGTATCTGCACTTCAACGTATCTATTAGTACCTATACATCTTTGCTGCGAACTAATGATACAAGAACAAAATGGTATTGTCTATATTTGATTGACTATAAAGATCTGCTTCTTGTAGGAATAAAGGCAGCTGCTTCTATAATGCTCTTTTCTTACATGTATCTAATTTACTACATACTGTTTACTATTCTTTAAATTGTTTACTGTTCTCTAAATTGCCTCAACGTCTGCAACTGGGGGCGACGAATGTTATGAGCTTCGATTTCGCGAGGAAGTGGCGCAATCATGCCAAGTCGGCTGCTTCCGCTATTCGCCGCTGCATTTTATATGCGGCTGTAGCATACGAGAAGGCTCTCAGTTTTTAAGCCAAAAACCGTGTTAGTTTCGCCTGTTCCCGCGCCTCGCGCCATATGTCAAACTTGGTCCGATCTTTTACTTTGGGACTGAACAGTCTCTCTGACTGAAATTTCAGTCAACGACCTAACCTATTATGTGGTCTCGGTCTCAGTCGTTCCGTCAACAAGTGCGTGGTACGGGTCCTCGCTTTCTTACAAAATTATTCTCGGTGCCTCTCGTGTTGAAAGAAGGAAACAAAATGAAAAATAGTGTACAGGACACATTGAAAAGTAACTTTTTAAGTCTCTCATTGACAGAAAAAATTGAAATAAAAATTCTTGGGAGACCAACTCGAGATGTTCCTACAATTATCTCAACCAGATAAAGTTGCAATTCGGAATTTTATCTTTGTTCTTTCTGGAGATATTTAGAAAAAACCGTTTGTTAAAGTGTCCATTTCAGGGACCATAGCCCCCTTAGGGGACATTTTTGATGCCATGTTTATAGGAACTTTTTTCATTTTTTGGGTCGAAGAACGCGCTGGTAAATTATGACAGGCTAATTTCGGGACATCCTGTATATGAAGAAATTAAAACAGGAGCTTTCTGTTCTGCACATTTTGTGGAAAATTAGAATTAGCGTTACGAGGGCAAAGAAGACACTCAAAACCATAATATTTTTCTAGAATTAATCGATTTTTCATCCGAGTTAGATTCTATTATGCAAGAACATTTAAAAAGTTCTACAGTTACAGTATTCAAGGGTACATAAAAAACGGTGCAAAATGAAATTTTGAACAACATGCTGGAAGTTTTGTGGCCAAGAAATTCGGGATCAAATAAATAAAACATATTCTTTTATTTAGATATTACATGATGGAAATATTTGCGTTATTAATTTCTTAAAAAAAACACTAGAAAAAACGGGAATGATTGTTTTATGCACTTTTTATATTATTTATGCAAAAATTCGTCATTTTCTAAAAACAAAAAATAAAAAGGCCCATGCAGGAAGTAGGTACCCACCTCGATACTCGCCTATTTTTAAAATTCACCACGAGTGTGTTCTTTCTTCTTTTGAAAACGCATGCCCCCTGTGCATTAACCCTGGAGCCACCACTGGTAAAATCACAGGTGCCAGAAATTTTATTAATGAATTTTCGAAATCGCTATTTCTTTTCATTTTCTGATAAGGGATTTAATCTGAAAATAAAAGGCCAATTTTAAATTGACCACGAGTGTGTTCTTCCTTCTTTTCAAAACGCATCCCCCTATGCATTAACCTTCGAGCCGCCACTGGTAAAATCACAGGTGCCAGAAATTTCATTGATACATTTTTCGAAAGCGCTATTTCTTTTCATTTTCTGATAAAATCCCGAGAGCGACAGGGATTTAATCTGAAAATAAAAGGCCAATTTTAAATTGACCACGAGTGTGTTCTTTCTTCTTTTGAAAACGCATCCCCCCTGTGCATTAACCCTCGAGCCGCCACTGGTAAAATCACAGGTGCTAGAAATTTTATTGATACATTTCTCGAAAACGCTATTTCGTTTCATTTTCTGATAAAATCCCGAGAGCGACAGGGATTTAATCTGAAAATAAAAGGCCAATTTTAAATTGACCACGAGTGTGTTCTTTCTTCTTTTCAAAACGCATCCCCCCTGTGCATGCATTAACCATCGAGCCGCCACTGGTAAAATCACAGGTGCCGGAAATTTTAACGACAAATTTTTTGAAAGCGCTATTTCTTTTCATTTTCTGATAAAATCCCGAGAGCGACAGGGATTTAATCTGAAAATAAAAGGCCAATTTGTACGAGTGATTTTGCTTATGGCCAAAATAGCGCTTGAGGATAAATTTACCAAGAAAAATTTCCGGCACTTGTTTTAGTTGAGAATATTTCAGGAATGCGATTCCTTTATTTATTTATTGTATATTTGTATCGTCAATACAGTCTAAGATTTTAATGAATGAATGAATAATCGCGAAAGTCATAGATCGGCTGGAGCGTCCGAGTAGGCGGAGTTTACATGATGCCGGCAACTTGTACAAGTCACTAAAATCCAGTACTAAAAGCAACTCCTTTAAAATGTTGTTGTGGTTTACATAGTTCCAGTTCTCGTTCAAGTAACTTCTAATGCTTAGCAAGACACATAAGTATAACAAGTTTGTTGTTTGAAAGTTTAAATGACGAATTCGAGTCAGAAATCAGTTTTACTTTAGAAAAATGCTTGGTTATTTCACTAAATTACAACCTGTGTATTCCAAAGGCATTCCTCATCACTCATCACTATTATAATTCCAAAAATTTGACTGTGATATTCTCCCTTCATTTAAAATGCACATAAATATAAACAGTGGCCCTATATAAACAGTTTCGCAATGGTACATAAAATTACATAACTTAATTTGTAAAAAATGTCTAGTAATATTGTAACATTATTTTCAGCTACATAATTTAGAACAAATAATTTCTGCAAACAAACAAATAATAAACTCCCTTGGGTATTTCCCAAGAGCATTTATCGCTAGCAAAGGCACATGATATATATACAGGGTGTATCGGTCATCAGTACATTAATTTTAACCAGGTAATCGGGAAGCCCCATAAAGTTAAAACACACACAAAAATTTTACTCTATGTTTAAAAAATGGGCAAATCAATTTTCGTCCGTGCTTAATAAACGCCGCTTTAATCTCGTTTAGAGGGGAGGTCTTACCTCTCCTTAAGCGATGGAGGGGAACAGTGTCGGAATTGCGCGATGTTGACTAATTTCAGAGTGGAACAAAAATTAGGTAGGTACCTTTGAAAATTATTCCTGTTGGTAGGTTTGCTATCTCACGAACTAATGGTTATTGCATTCTTCATGCGCGCACAGAAATAATTTAACAAACATCACTTTGCTGATATTTTAAGTATCTAGGCAGCGGAAAGAAGAATGATAGTAAAAAGGACTTTTACCTAGACTTAAGCCTGGTTCATGCAGCAACTTTATCTTTATGCTTTTGCTTTTGCAATTAGAACTGCACACGCTTCGTTTTGTCAAATTGCCAATTCGAGGTTAAGAAATACAAAATTGTTTGCCAAATAAAAGCTATACCTAGGTATTGTACCCAACTGAGTAGGTATTGTTAACTATAAGGATAACTCCACCACGCGAAAAACTCTATTTAGCAGCAAAAAAGTTCGAATGGATTCAAATTTCGCATGTGCAAATAATTTTTAAAAAGCAAGCTGCCTGAACGTGTGCAACACCTTCGACACAAAACGTACAATCTTATCCGAGTATTTTTTATTTTAATAATTAGGCTTAAATAAATTATTAGAAAAATATTTTTACAATCGTGCGATTTGTTTAAACGCCGATGAAGGACGTTTATTAGTAATAACACTGGTGAAAAATGCGGCTGACTTCAAAATTACGCACTTTTTTCCCTTACGAACAGCACTTTTAGCCCCAAAATGAATATGTCACATTTCGAAATATTGCAGCTACCGGTTGCAGGGAAGAATTCCGGCCGCGCCACGAGAAGAAATACGCGTTTCCCGAATATCGGCAATGTAAAAACTGTTTAGTTTTAATTCCTGTTATTAGACTAGACACTAGACACCGCCTGCGTTTGGGACAGAGTAATGTCAATGTTGACAGTGCCAGACTTGCAAAACGAAAAGCCATCACATATTTATACCTACTGGTGTCAAAAGTCGCCAATTTGTCGTTACATGACATGGCAGTTGCAACAAGAGTAAGCATATCTAGAATATATGTTTTTTTTTATTTTGTAGTAATCTTTAGATTGAGACTAAAAAATAAATGAAACCGGTCGTTTGATTTTAGGCTCTTATAAATTTAAAAAAATCAAAAACAAATTTATAGGTAATTTTATACAAACTAAAATATCAAAATATTAAATTAAACTTAGCTTTACCTGTTAGTATTGTATGTTAGTATCATAGCCGGACTAAACATTGTTATTAGTCCTTACTTATGTATGGTTCAAATCTTGCAAGTGAATTTTAAACCTCTTCCACCCAACCGATTGAGCTGAAATTTTGCACAAACTTTAGCGCTGGTGACACTAAAATCTAGTATACTCAATAGCTTTGTTCCAACAATAGTTCTGAACCAGTTTATTCAAACAAACACAATATTGTAATTTGTTCAAAATAGCCGCCGCTCCAAGTGGTGAATTACCTTTTTTCTTTTATAACAACCTTGATATGGACAACAAAAATTGAAAGGGAAAAAACGAAAAGTGAGTGATGTCATACTAAATTCAATATGGCGACCGCCCCAAGATAGCGAATTTCCTATTTCCACACAACCTCCTTGACATGGGCATGAAATGAATGGATTTGACTAGTAGAAAACGATAAGGTGAAAGACGTCATACTAAATCCGATATGGCGGATGCCCAAAAATGGCGGAGGCCCCGAGATGGCGAACTAAATTTATTTACCACCTCGTCACATGGGAATAAAAAAATACTAAAAAGCACAAAATAAAATAAGAAAAAAGCCTTTTTAAAAACAAGCTTTTATTTAGGCTATGTAGGTACTGAAATGAATAAAATAAGTTTAGGTTTTCGTTATGGTAATTCAATGCTAAATTTTGCAATCAAAAAGCTTGTGGCGCAAATTGCAAAGAAAATACATACTTGGGTATGTAAGTACTTGCTTATTAACCAATCACAGTCCAATAAAATTAACTGGTAGACCTGCTTTTTGATTTCAATTGCGAAATTTCGAAATTTGGCATTGAATTAGGTATCTACTTACCTTAACGAAAAAGTAAACTTATTTTATTCGTTTTAGTATTAAGCTCAAATAAAAGCCTGTTCTTTAAAAGGTTTTTTTATGATTTCATGAAGTGAAAAAACTCTTAGTTTGGCGACATGTCGCCATAAACGGCAACACCGAGTAGTGGACGGTAGTAGTATAGCTATAAGAGCACGAGCACAATTTCCCCATGTATTTCTTATGGGAGCAAAATCCTGCACTTTTTTGACCAAACTTACCCCCTCCACTCCCAAACCACGCCCCCCCCCAGCCAATCGCACCGACTCTGAACCCTGCCGAAGATGTCCGAGTCCAGCGACCTTCGCCCCTGCTCCCAACCCTGCCGAAGGTGCCCGGCTTTCACCGACCGTTGACCTTCGCTCCAGCCGCGACATGTCGAGACTCGCAACTAATAAAAACCCTAAATCATAATTAAGCCATGACGTCCCCCTGTCGACCTTTAGCCGCGGCCATGCATGGATTTTTGCTACCACCTCTGCCTGCGTATTTTTGCGTCCGCGACGCCGAGACACGTCGAGACTCGCAACTAATAAAAACCTAACACCTATAGAAAAAATATCAGCTTGCAATATGTACGTGATGTAATTCCGCTGAAAAAAAGTACTTTCTCTTTGTCGAAATAAGCGCCTATGAAACGAGCACGCTGATCTCATCGGTACTGGCGATAAACAATTTGTAGGAAAAGTGTAATAAAGAATAGATATGAGATACATATGAGTGTATACATTTTCTTGACTACATTACCTAAGGATGTATCAAAAATCTATCTTCCTATATTTAGAGACTGCTTCTCAAAGGAAAGTGGACATTACATTTGGGGCATAAATTAACCATTTTTAGTTGAGTTTATAACCATCTAGGTAAGTAAATTTCTTTAATTCCGAGAAAGCCAGGCCCTGTTTTAAATTACTTGACTAAAATATAATAGGTGCAAAGTTCATCAGTTTTTAAAAATATCCCGTCACACGATTATCAAGTTGAAAGACTAGCTGCAAAATCGGATTTTGTACAACGCGTTTCCTGTTTAAAATTTCACCCAGAAAAAAAAAGGTACTAATTCTTACTTATGCCATGTTCACCGTATGATTTTTATACTATTCCGACTTCGAAAACCCAAAGGTATAAGTGTAGCGTGTGGAAAAAGGTGGAATTAAGGGTTTAAAACCCTTAAACGGTCTATATATGGAATAAAATGAGGGCATGCAACATGTTCTTCAATAATGAAAATTAAAACAATGTTCATTTTTGACTGTCCATTATCCTACCAAGAAAAAGCTTATAGCGTCTAAGCGACTATAAAAACGACTCTAAAAACGTCTAAACGACTCTAAAAAACGACTAGACGACTCGTAAAAACGACTAGACGATTCGAAAAACGACTAGACGATTCGGAAAAAACGACTAAACGACTCTGAAAACGACTAAACGATTCTGGAAAACGACTAGACGATTCGAAAAACGACTAGACGATTCGGAAAAAACGACTAAACGACTCTGAAAACGACTAAACGATTCTGGAAAACGACTAGACGATTCTGAAAAACGACTAGACGACTTGAAAAAGCGATATACCATGGAATACCATCGAATACCATGAAATACCATCAAAGATCATGGAATACTATCGAAAACCACGGAATACCATAAATGGTCTTGGATATCCCTGTGAAAAAATTTGCCTCGGGGAGAGCATAAAAGGAAATTATCCGTGATCGATGCTCTGTGATGGAAAGATCGTCTTTGATAATACAATCACTCTCAGTTAAAGACATGTTTTTGTCACTTGAGATTGAACCTAGGAGTTATGGTATCCAACACACCAATGACGGATTAGTCATGGGACAAATACCAGTAACTGTTGAAGATAACGTATTATGTATTGGAGATCAAAATTACCCTTACACCAGGTCTGTCTCAACTGCTTTTGAAGAACAAACCACAAGGTATTAATGAGAGTGACCTAAAAATATACAAACAATTGTTGATTACTAATTTTCGATAGGTTCAACAAATCAGGTTTTAAAAGTGTGTTTAGGTGCCTATGGTTTCATCTGGTATATGTTCCATACAGGATTCGAATATTAGCCCACATTCCAAAGCCAAACACTCGGCATTTATGTAAAATTCTAGGAAATGCTTGGCAGTGTGGTAATAATCTCGACGCGCTGTTGTAGCAGGGCTCCGCTGGCTCCCGCAGGCCTCGCCGGTCTCTGTAGACTCAGCAGGTCCCTTTAATGATGTGTACCGCAGGCTCCGATTAAATTAAAAAAATTACTATTAACACTAAAATACCCGGACAATAACCATCATTCCAATGCCAAAACACTCAACAGTAGTATTTCTGCGAATGCATCGCAGCCGGGCGCGGATGACTCACATCCGCTAGCCGGAACTTGTCAGGACAGGTTGACGACCTAAAAACAATTCTCTCTACTTAGATAAAAATATAATGTCCAATAAGATTTTTTTCACACACTTTTATATATAAGCACAGATAACGTAACCATATAAGTATATATTAGAATATTATAAAATATTTAAGCCCCATATAGTTCGAATTTGAATGGGATATTATGTTACATGGGTAATATATCTCAACACTTCGTACACAAACAAAACTCGCTCGTTCTTTACAGTTTAATTACTGTGAATTCGGTACCTACTAAAGCGGCAGACTTGGAATGCCGCAGTAGCAAATACAATATGAAGCGCAGCTCTGATGTATACTAAAAATGTTATTATAAAACTTGAGACGCACACATATTTAAAAATATAAATACCGCCGGATGAATGCAAGGCCAATTTACGGAATATAGCAAAACAATTAGATTATGGACATGGATATTAATTTCTTTAGGTAAAGGTAATAAACATTTGATACTATCGACAGGAGTCTACGCAAAATAATTGTATCAGTATTCAGCAAATAAAAAAGTTATGGGTACCCGTCACCGATGAAAAAGTATACAAAACTGATAAAATGTTCGTGGGATCTTGTATATTAAAATATTTAATCGCGTATCTAAGTTGTTATTTTATTCATTGCCTATCCCACAAATTTGGATTTTTAGCTCTTGTAATCGCTCGATCACGATTGAAACTACACTCATAAAATGTTTAAAAAATGCCCACCCCACGTGATCGCTCGACAAAAACAAAACGTGCAAAGTGGCTACTGCTCGAGGTTTGACCTTTGTCTTTAGGGACACGTGTGACCCAGTTGATGTAGAATCTAAAAAAACCCTGTAAATCATACTTCCATAGCATAGAATCTAAAATCCCCCGGTACAGTACGGATGAAAATTTCAAACCAGGCATAATCAACATGTACGTTCAAAGTGAAAAAAACTTGTCGGTCAACTGTTTAACCCCGAAATTTTGTTGATTTCTAGGAATAAAAAGAAATACTGCAATTGTAAGTCCAAACCTATTTACGCTATCAAATTCGTTTAAAATGCGAATGATAATTTGCCGAATTAAAACCAGGCGTGAAAAATTCAACATACGTCCCTAAGAAGTTCAACCAATTTTACCCTGGAAATACAACATTTTTAATGAATAAAATATCGAACATACAACAACCCCCTTCTAAATATAGTATAAATCATGTTTTTTTTTGATAATGTAGAAAGCTAAACTGAAAATTGTTGCTAGAGGTTCTAAAAACCGGGGTGCCAAAAATCAACTATTATTAGAAAAATACGCTGATGTCATAATATAGCCGTCGATGTCACCGTTAGCGTGTCCTATGAAAAATGCGTTCTGCTTAATAAGGTGTAAAAAAATCCATGACGGGGCTTAGATGAATAAATAAAGTTTGATGTATGTGAAAGTATAGACTAAATTTTCGTATAGCCCGCGTGATCGCTCGAGGTGGCGGTATCCTCTGGACTAGAAAATATCATATCGGCTCAATCTCCAAACATTTTCATTTTGAATTATACGTTTTCATTGATGATAGATCTAGCAAGAAAATTGGACTGGACTCGATATGAGAGACATTAATCTAACTTTCACTAAACTGCACGTACTACTTAGAGGGTTGTAAGCCGTTTTAATAAAAGCACCAGACTTGCTTAAAATTCATGGCTAAACGTTAACATAATGTCATACAAACATGCGGCACGCAAAATATTAAGAATAGATATATGAGCTCAAACATGTTGATCAAAAAATATATTAATTTCTGGCGATTTAGTTTAGCAGTTATCATTTAAAAACAAAACCTGGTCCCAATATTCAGTGAAAATAATAATTGAAAACTTTGAACCTTATAAACCACCACTAAATAGCGAGTCGGAAAAAGTAAAAAAATATATATAAATATATTATTTTGATATTATAACCGAAACTGAATTTATTGGGGTGAAGATGTAAGGAAATATTTTTAGCTAGGAAAAAGTAATACAATTATCATAGGTACTGGTTGCAGAACCCGTTGTCAGTTTTGCAAGGATTTTTGATACAAATATAATTGCTAACGTTTAATTTGTTTACCCCATTTACGAAAATGATAACAAAATTGGATCAGACAAGATGTTTTTTCGAAGTATAGTTTTTAAACACAGGGTGCCACCACCGGTTTTACGATATAGGTTTAAAAATGCGACGCAAATACATAAAAAAAAATACCCTAGAGATAAGAAAAAGAAAGATTCTTGGTGATGTATAAAAAGAAATCAGGTTACATCTAATGCCCCAGACAGTGGAATAAACATCCCCGAGCGATGAGATATAACCAAACATCATTTTTCCAACGGCACAGTCATTTTCACTGGAAAAACAACCAGTAACCGTTCAAATTCCATAGATAGATACTGCCGTAATCCAAAATTTCACTGAACTACGCGTATCTATTATACTGAAGTAGGTACTGATACACTTCCATCTTTCCAAAGAAAAACAAACACGAAACTCAGACTTTTCATATATTACAACGCCTCGAGTCTTTGTGGCCAGGACCGAGAATCTACTGAAGCAAGTGCGACGCATAGGACGTGAAAAGTGCCGAGTTGGTTTTATTAAACAATGAAACTTATACCTACGTGTATATATAAAATAAATGAGAAATATGCCAGAGATTTGAAACCTAATTGTGTTGCAAGTTTGAGGTCCAAAAAAATATTGGTTTTAATTTTTTAAGGTGAGAAACACATCTAACAACCAGTTTGGAAATATACAAGGCAAAAAAAAGTAGTGATGTGGCTGCCCCATTTTATGTTTTATACAGGTTGGATTATTTTAGAATAGTTGTTCAATAGACCGAGACAACATCATAAACGCTTCCCGTTAGAACAGAATCTGATGAGAAAAATTCAATCGACGGCCCCGCACAACTTTTCTAATAATTTTTGATCAGCCGTCGTTTTTCGAAAAAAAAAATCTGTATGCTTTTCACTTGCAAACATTCGTCTAAGTCACGTCTTGGAATTTTTTTTTGTTACATTCTATTCGAATGAAAGGTGTTTCCTAGGTTACCTCGGCCTCCCAATCAACTTTTCTAATAATTTTTTGTTTCTTTTTCACTTGCAAACATTCGTCTAAGTCACGTCTCGGATTTTTTTTGTCATATTCTATTCGAATGAATGGCGTTTCCTAGGTTAAACCTTCCGATCAACTTTTCTAATAATTCTTTTGTTTTTTTTTTCCACTTGACGTGACTTAGACGAATGTGACGAACGTGACTTAGACGAATGTTTGCAAGTGAAAAAAATGACTGATAAAAATAGTTAGTCGGAAGGCCCCCCAGATAACATTGATATTTTGTTTGAACAAAATCTGTAAAAAAAAATGCCAAGACGTGACTTAGACGAATGTTTGCAAGTGAAAAAAAAAAAACAAAAAAAATTATTAGAAAAGTTGACCGGAAGGTTTAACCTAGGAAACGCCTTTCATTCGAATAGAATATGACAAAAAAAAAATCCGAGACGTGACTTAGACGAATGTTTGCAAGTGAAAAAAAAACAAAAGAATTATTAGAAAAGTTGATCGGAAGGTTTAACCTAGGAAACGCCATTCATTCGAATAGAATATGACAAAAAAAAATCCGAGACGTGACTTAGACGAATGTTTGCAAGTGAAAAAGAAACAAAAAATTATTAGAAAAGTTGATTGGGAGGCCGAGGTAACCTAGGAAACACCTTTCATTCGAATAGAATGTAACAAAAAAAAAATTCCAAGACGTGACTTAGACGAATGTTTGCAAGTGAAAAGCATACAGATTTTTTTTTTTCGAAAAACGACGGCTGATCAAAAATTATTAGAAAAGTTGTGCGGGGCCGTCACGTCATTAAGTTTCCAATAATTTGTAAAAATCTCATTGAATCATATGGAAAACACACAAATTTCGACTTATTGAGGGGCATTTTCTCCCTTCTGTTTAGGGTTATAGATCACTCCAATCGTCCTTGCATTCTTATTCATCTATGTCTAAATTTTTTTTGTCGCATTTTGTTTGAATGAAAGGCGTTTCCTAGGTACCACGGCCCCGCACAACTTTTCTAATAATTTTTGATCAGCCGTCGTTTTTCGAAAAAAAAAAATCTGTATGCTTTTCACTTGCAAACATTCGTCTAAGTCACGTCTTGGAATTTTTTTTTGTTACATTCTATTCGAATGAAAGGTGTTTCCTAGGTTACCTCGGCCTCCCAATCAACTTTTCTAATAATTTTTTGTTTCTTTTTCACTTGCAAACATTCGTCTAAGTCACGTCTCGGATTTTTTTTTGTCATATTCTATTCGAATGAATGGCGTTTCCTAGGTTAAACCTTCCGATCAACTTTTCTAATAATTCTTTTGTTTTTTTTTTCCACTTGCAAACATTCGTCTAAGTCACGTCTCGGATTTTTTTTTGTCATATTCTATTCGAATGAAAGGCGTTTCCTAGGTTAAACCTTCCGGTCAACTTTTCTAATAATTTTTTTTGTTTTTTTTTTCACTTGCAAACATTCGTCTAAGTCACGTCTTGGCATTTTTTTTTACAGATTTTGTTCAAACAAAATATCAATGTTATCTGGGGGGCCTTCCGACTAACTATTTTTATCAGTCATTTTTTTCACTTGCAAACATTCGTCTAAGTCACGTCTTGGCATTTTTTTTACAGATTTTGTTCAAACAAAATATCAATGTTAGTTATCTGGGGGCCTTCTGACTAACTATTTTTATCAGTCACTCGAAAAAATCTATCTATACTTTTCCACTTGCATCAAATATTCGTCTAATAAGTCCCGTTCCTTATTCGATTTTTTTATTATATTCAAAACGAATGGCGTTTTTTTTTCGGGAATTCGGTCTATACTATTCACTTGCATCAAACATTCGCCTAAGTCTCCATCATGGAATTTTATTTCAGATTATATTCGGACGAGAGGCGTTTTCTAGGTTACCTCGGTCTCCCGAGCAAAATTTTCTAATAAGTATATTTTTTTTGTCAGTCGCCGGTTTTCGACAAAAATCTGTATACTTTTCACTTGCAAACAGTCGTCTAAAATTTTCTTGGATTTTTTTGTCAGATTCTATTCGAATGAAAGGCGTTTCATAGGTTATCTCAACCTCCCGATCAACTTAATAATTTTTGGTCCGTCCGATTTTTGAAAATTCTGCCTACTTTTCACTTGCATCGAATATCCGTCTAAGTCCCATTTTGTAACTATTTATGCCACTTTCTATTCGAAGGAAAGGCGTTTTCTAGGTTACATCGGTCTCCTGAGCAACTTTTTTATAATAACTTGTTTGGTCAGTCACCGTTTTTGGAAATTCGATCTACTTTTCACTTGCATCAAACATTCATCAACGCGTTAACGAAATGTTAACCAAAATCTAGTTACTACTTTCAATTTCATTAGACGTATTTTCTTAACAAATTTAAAAGCTTGTCTTTTGATCCCAAAACTATTACTACCCATAGTACCTTTGTGTCTATAGAACTGAGATAGCATTTGTTCAATTATTAGTATATCTTTCATGATGTCCCATTTATTTGACTTACGAATTAGACGTATTTTCTCATCAAAATTAAAAGACAAAAGGTAGTTTTTGATTCCCAAACTTGTAAATTAGGCTACTTTTTTCTTGACCTGAATATTTCTCTGTTTTCGATATGTATTATAGGCTTACTATCCACGGAAGTAAAGTCAACAGTGCGTTTTGTATTTTAGTTAGGAAACCCAATGTTATTCATTTTTATCTGTCTAAAATATCAAGGAATACCCCCAAAAGCTAGCAAACAGACTCTCAAAATGTGCAAACAGTCTATAAAAATTCCATTGGAAATCTCATTATTACTATAGTGCCTTTTTTTATTAATCAGAAGTGTATATGACTGAAAGTATTGTTTTTGGTGAAATTTTTATTAAATCGGGTTAAAATGAGCGATTTCTATGTTTGGAGGTTGTAAATCCTTGTAGGTAATACGCAAACATGATTCAAAAAGGAATCCAACTGACCATTATTAAACTACAACTTTTTGTCTAAAAAATTCAAAGAGTTTACGCTTCCAAGATAATAAGCTGTTACAAATAACTGTTGATAAAGTAGACATATTTTAATCACATTTACTAAACAATTGATGACAATATTTTTGGATCTTTTAATTTACGACGCAATAATAAGGCTTTACATAATGTCGAGAAAATAGTGAATTGTCACTTGCAATATTTTTGATTCTAGATAATCGAGAAAATTGTCGTTATTAAACCTAATTATTAAATTCAGTTGAAAGTCAACGCACAAGATTTTTGTATGTTATTTACTCTCAGCCTCGTTGTCTCAGAATTCCTATTTAAGATTTTCCCCCTATTACCTCAATTAGTAACTTATTGAAACTGAATTTTGCGTCATTTTCAGAGGACAAAAATCCCATGAAAATATGATTTTTTTAATTTTATAACGTTCAGTATTTTTTTTATTTTGATTATATAGTTACCACCTAGCTTGACCCAGTGAAACTGAATTTTACGCCATTTTCAGAGGATAAAAATCCGTTGAAAATATGATTTTTTTAAATTTTATAACGTTCAGTATTTTTTATTTTGGTTATCTAGTAGCTTGACCCAGATTGAATTTTTCTTTTCATCAGATTCTGTTCTAACGGGAAGCGTTTATGATGTTGTCTCGGTCTATTGAACAACTATTCTAAAATAATCCAACCTGTATAAAACATAAAATGGGGCAGCCACATCACTACTTTTTTTTGCCTTGTATATTTCCAAACTGGTTGTTAGATGTGTTTCTCACCTTAAAAAATTAAAACCAATATTTTTTTGGACCTCAAACTTGCAACACAATTAGGTTTCAAATCTCTGGCATATTTCTCATTTATTTTATATATACACGTAGGTATAAGTTTCATTGTTTAATAAAACCAACTCGGCACTTTTCACGTCCTATGCGTCGCACTTGCTTCAGTAGATTCTCGGTCGTGGCCACAAAGACTCGAGGCGTTGTAATATATGAAAAGTCTGAGTTTCGTGTTTGTTTTTCTTTGGAAAGATGGAAGTGTATCAGTACCTACTTCAGTATAATAGATACGCGTAGTTCAGTGAAATTTTGGATTACGGCAGTATCTATCTATGGAATTTGAACGGTTACTGGTTGTTTTTCCAGTGAAAATGACTGTGCCGTTGGAAAAATGATGTTTGGTTATATCTCATCGCTCGGGGATGTTTATTCTACTGTCTGGGGCATTAGATGTAACCTGATTTCTTTTTATACATCACCAAGAATCTTTCTTTTTCTTATCTCTAGGGTATTTTTTTTATGTATTTGCGTCGCATTTTTAAACCTATATCGTAAAACCGGTGGTGGCACCCTGTGTTTAAAAACTATACTTCGAAAAAACATCTTGTCTGATCCAATTTTGTTATCATTTTCGTAAATGGGGTAAACAAATTAAACGTTAGCAATTATATTTGTATCAAAAATCCTTGCAAAACTGACAACGGGTTCTGCAACCAGTACCTATGATAATTGTATTACTTTTTCCTAGCTAAAAATATTTCCTTACATCTTCACCCCAATAAATTCAGTTTCGGTTATAATATCAAAATAATATATTTATATATATTTTTTTACTTTTTCCGACTCGCTATTTAGTGGTGGTTTATAAGGTTCAAAGTTTTCAATTATTATTTTCACTGAATATTGGGACCAGGTTTTGTTTTTAAATGATAACTGCTAAACTAAATCGCCAGAAATTAATATATTTTTTGATCAACATGTTTGAGCTCATATATCTATTCTTAATATTTTGCGTGCCGCATGTTTGTATGACATTATGTTAACGTTTAGCCATGAATTTTAAGCAAGTCTGGTGCTTTTATTAAAACGGCTTACAACCCTCTAAGTAGTACGTGCAGTTTAGTGAAAGTTAGATTAATGTCTCTCATATCGAGTCCAGTCCAATTTTCTTGCTAGATCTATCATCAATGAAAACGTATAATTCAAAATGAAAATGTTTGGAGATTGAGCCGATATGATATTTTCTAGTCCAGAGGATACCGCCACCTCGAGCGATCACGCGGGCTATACGAAAATTTAGTCTATACTTTCACATACATCAAACTTTATTTATTCATCTAAGCCCCGTCATGGATTTTTTTACACCTTATTAAGCAGAACGCATTTTTCATAGGACACGCTAACGGTGACATCGACGGCTATATTATGACATCAGCGTATTTTTCTAATAATAGTTGATTTTTGGCACCCCGGTTTTTAGAACCTCTAGCAACAATTTTCAGTTTAGCTTTCTACATTATCAAAAAAAAAACATGATTTATACTATATTTAGAAGGGGGTTGTTGTATGTTCGATATTTTATTCATTAAAAATGTTGTATTTCCAGGGTAAAATTGGTTGAACTTCTTAGGGACGTATGTTGAATTTTTCACGCCTGGTTTTAATTCGGCAAATTATCATTCGCATTTTAAACGAATTTGATAGCGTAAATAGGTTTGGACTTACAATTGCAGTATTTCTTTTTATTCCTAGAAATCAACAAAATTTCGGGGTTAAACAGTTGACCGACAAGTTTTTTTCACTTTGAACGTACATGTTGATTATGCCTGGTTTGAAATTTTCATCCGTACTGTACCGGGGGATTTTAGATTCTATGCTATGGAAGTATGATTTACAGGGTTTTTTTAGATTCTACATCAACTGGGTCACACGTGTCCCTAAAGACAAAGGTCAAACCTCGAGCAGTAGCCACTTTGCACGTTTTGTTTTTGTCGAGCGATCACGTGGGGTGGGCATTTTTTAAACATTTTATGAGTGTAGTTTCAATCGTGATCGAGCGATTACAAGAGCTAAAAATCCAAATTTGTGGGATAGGCAATGAATAAAATAACAACTTAGATACGCGATTAAATATTTTAATATACAAGATCCCACGAACATTTTATCAGTTTTGTATACTTTTTCATCGGTGACGGGTACCCATAACTTTTTTATTTGCTGAATACTGATACAATTATTTTGCGTAGACTCCTGTCGATAGTATCAAATGTTTATTACCTTTACCTAAAGAAATTAATATCCATGTCCATAATCTAATTGTTTTGCTATATTCCGTAAATTGGCCTTGCATTCATCCGGCGGTATTTATATTTTTAAATATGTGTGCGTCTCAAGTTTTATAATAACATTTTTAGTATACATCAGAGCTGCGCTTCATATTGTATTTGCTACTGCGGCATTCCAAGTCTGCCGCTTTAGTAGGTACCGAATTCACAGTAATTAAACTGTAAAGAACGAGCGAGTTTTGTTTGTGTACGAAGTGTTGAGATATATTACCCATGTAACATAATATCCCATTCAAATTCGAACTATATGGGGCTTAAATATTTTATAATATTCTAATATATACTTATATGGTTACGTTATCTGTGCTTATATATAAAAGTGTGTGAAAAAAATCTTATTGGACATTATATTTTTATCTAAGTAGAGAGAATTGTTTTTAGGTCGTCAACCTGTCCTGACAAGTTCCGGCTAGCGGATGTGAGTCATCCGCGCCCGGCTGCGATGCATTCGCAGAAATACTACTGTTGAGTGTTTTGGCATTGGAATGATGGTTATTGTCCGGGTATTTTAGTGTTAATAGTAATTTTTTTAATTTAATCGGAGCCTGCGGTACACATCATTAAAGGGACCTGCTGAGTCTACAGAGACCGGCGAGGCCTGCGGGAGCCAGCGGAGCCCTGCTACAACAGCGCGTCGAGATTATTACCACACTGCCAAGCATTTCCTAGAATTTTACATAAATGCCGAGTGTTTGGCTTTGGAATGTGGGCTAATGTTCGAATCCTGTATGGAACATATACCAGATGAAACCATAGGCACCTAAACACACTTTTAAAACCTGATTTGTTGAACCTATCGAAAATTAGTAATCAACAATTGTTTGTATATTTTTAGGTCACTCTCATTAATACCTTGTGGTTTGTTCTTCAAAAGCAGTTGAGACAGACCTGGTGTAAGGGTAATTTTGATCTCCAATACATAATACGTTATCTTCAATAGTTACTGGTATTTGTCCCATGACTAATCCGTCATTGGTGTGTTGGATACCATAACTCCTAGGTTCAATCTCAAGTGACAAAAACATGTCTTTAACTGAGAGTGATTGTATTATCAAAGACGATCTTTCCATCACAGAGCATCGATCACGGATAATTTCCTTTTATGCTCTCCCCGAGGCAAATTTTTTCACAGGGATATCCAAGACCATTTATGGTATTCCGTGGTTTTCGATAGTATTCCATGGTCTTTGATGGTATTTCATGGTATTCGATGGTATTCCATGGTATATCGCTTTTTCAAGTCGTCTAGTCGTTTTTCAGAATCGTCTAGTCGTTTTCCAGAATCGTTTAGTCGTTTTCAGAGTCGTTTAGTCGTTTTTTCCGAATCGTCTAGTCGTTTTTCGAATCGTCTAGTCGTTTTCCAGAATCGTTTAGTCGTTTTCAGAGTCGTTTAGTCGTTTTTTCCGAATCGTCTAGTCGTTTTTCGAATCGTCTAGTCGTTTTTACGAGTCGTCTAGTCGTTTTTTAGAGTCGTTTAGACGTTTTTAGAGTCGTTTTTATAGTCGCTTAGACGCTATAAGCTTTTTCTTGGTAGGATAATGGACAGTCAAAAATGAACATTGTTTTAATTTTCATTATTGAAGAACATGTTGCATGCCCTCATTTTATTCCATATATAGACCGTTTAAGGGTTTTAAACCCTTAATTCCACCTTTTTCCACACGCTACACTTATACCTTTGGGTTTTCGAAGTCGGAATAGTATAAAAATCATACGGTGAACATGGCATAAGTAAGAATTAGTACCTTTTTTTTTCTGGGTGAAATTTTAAACAGGAAACGCGTTGTACAAAATCCGATTTTGCAGCTAGTCTTTCAACTTGATAATCGTGTGACGGGATATTTTTAAAAACTGGTGAACTTTGCACCTATTATATTTTAGTCAAGTAATTTAAAACAGGGCCTGGCTTTCTCGGAATTAAAGAAATTTACTTACCTAGATGGTTATAAACTCAACTAAAAATGGTTAATTTATGCCCCAAATGTAATGTCCACTTTCCTTTGAGAAGCAGTCTCTAAATATAGGAAGATAGATTTTTGATACATCCTTAGGTAATGTAGTCAAGAAAATGTATACACTCATATGTATCTCATATCTATTCTTTATTACACTTTTCCTACAAATTGTTTATCGCCAGTACCGATGAGATCAGCGTGCTCGTTTCATAGGCGCTTATTCCGACAAAGAGAAAGTACTTTTTTTCAGCGGAATTACATCACGTACATATTGCAAGCTGATATTTTTTCTATAGGTGTTAGGTTTTTATTAGTTGCGAGTCTCGACGTGTCTCGGCGTCGCGGACGCAAAAATACGCAGGCAGAGGTGGTAGCAAAAATCCATGCATGGCCGCGGCTAAAGGTCGACAGGGGGACGTCATGGCTTAATTATGATTTAGGGTTTTTATTAGTTGCGAGTCTCGACATGTCGCGGCTGGAGCGAAGGTCAACGGTCGGTGAAAGCCGGGCACCTTCGGCAGGGTTGGGAGCAGGGGCGAAGGTCGCTGGACTCGGACATCTTCGGCAGGGTTCAGAGTCGGCGCGATTGGCTGGGGGGGGGGGCGTGGTTTGGGAGTGGAGGGGGTAAGTTTGGTCAAAAAAGTGCAGGATTTTGCTCCCATAAGAAATACATGGGGAAATTGTGCTCGTGCTCTTATAGCTATACTACTGACGGTGGGGGAAGAAATTGCGCGTGGGATTAGACAGGTGATCACTCCAGATCTGATGACGCCTTCGCCTCGAATTTTTGTTCGGAGCTCCTAGCTTCAACGGCGCATAGACAGAGTACGTAATTCTGTTTCCAAAACGTGGACGCTTATAATACGAATGTCGTTCTAATTCTAAACCGATATTGTTCTACTCTTTTGCTCTGTTTGACGATCTGTTGGAAGTGCTCCGTAAAATGTGCAACCCGTTGGCTATTTCTTGGACTATCAATAATATCCAAACTTGTTGGAATCACCGCTGCAAGTTTGCAGTGAAATAACAAGTGATTTATTCGTATTTCCACTCAAAAAATCAATGTTAAACGTTAGCTGCCTTCGTGTATAAAAGCAGTACTTAGAGGACCTGCCGTATTTCTGGCGGTGGGGATCCACTTGTGATCGTCAGGATGCGTCCCTGTTGGAATGAAATTATCAGTTGGGGAAAACCAAGAGGTCCCTACGTTTGGCATCGCGCCACTTCAAGTGTGTAAAAAAGACAACGATGTGAAAACGTGTCCGCGGCCATCGTGTAAAAACAGTGCAACTGGTTACCTCTAACTGCTTCTTGTGCTTTTTGAGAAGATTTTTGGATAGTAAACACAAGAAACGAGTACGACACCCGCAAGGAAAATCATCGAGGCATCTGAAAGGTAGTTTTTTGCATGCTACCCTATTGAATGAAATTGTACGGTGAGGAAAACCAAGAGGTCCCTACTGTTTGGGATCGCGCCGCTTCAAGTGTGCGGTGTGTTCGGATTTTCGTGTTAATGCCTACCTACGTCTTCGCAGCCATCGTGTAAAAACAGTGCGACTTGTTACCTAGTGCTTCTTATTATGATTTTCGAGAGGATTTTTGAATAATAAACACAGGAAAGGAGTACGACAAGGAAAATCATCGAGGAATCTGAAAGGTAGTTTTGCATGCTATGCGCTAAAAGAACCATTAAAGATTTGTGCAAAAATTAGTTGAAAATTACTGAATTCCTCAATTATTGTGAAAGAGCTATACAGTCCAACACACGAGAGAAGTCCGATGAAAAACTCAGTCTAATCGCGCCAAAGTCCATTTTGCTAACATATACGGCTGGCGCTTAGACTGAGTAAAATGTAATTGCAGATTCGTAACAAACGCATTTTTCCCTACCTGTCTTTAAAATTAATATACTGATTACCGATAGACCCTGTATAACATTCAGATACATATTCTTTTTTTAATAAAAACGCTACCTTATCGAATATGCAGTATCACTCTAAAATAACCTTGTATAATATTTCTCCCATGGAAAGGGATTGGAGATCATCATCGACATAAAATTTACACTACCAAAGTATGTATCCTATTTGCAAATCGGTGACCTCAAAGGCATTTTTAAAAGGGATTTATAATAAAATCTCATGCCTAATACTTTAATTAAGGCGAAAAAAGCAAAGGGAATTTGTTGCTTATGTGACAACCGACTATAAAGCTATGGCTTCAAATTACTTTATAAAATGGTCAAGTACCCTTATATTTCTACTAAGCCGAAATAAGATGTATAGAAGTAGTCAATCTGTTGCAAGCAAATTATTGAATTTCCGCTAAAATGTTTGTTTCTTTAAGTATTCTTACTTATACTGTCTTTTGATGCTCTTAGTTGTATTTTATGCCTAAATCTTTTTTTACAGTGCATTTTCTCAACGATATTATTTCCCGGTGAAACTACAAAAGTATTTCGTAAGCCCGCGTTCGCAAATGCATAATAAGCAATTCCAGAGAACAGGTAATTAATTTTTATTTAGCACGCACCGTCAGCAACCAATAAAAATAAAATTTAGCTCTTGGAACTGCAATGCTGTAGTAATAAGAAATTCCTTGCATTTTAAATTTATTAGGTAGAAAAATTGCAAATTGTATTGCCTCCCCGACTTCATAACCTAGTTTGTAACTGTTGATGTAATCTTTATGTCCCCAAATTCACGACATGTTGCGTTTATTCCACCCAAATAATGACGTTGATTATATAACAAACAAGCGCATTTTGACGGCTCTCTTGGTTGCCCATTCGTCAAAATGTAAAATTATGTGTAAGTCGGTTGCATTATTAATGAGTCACAGACAAGACTTTCTGCTTTGTGAAAAGTTAAAAAAAATAAAACCATTTCGCATGCGGTGAATTATGCTGCATTAAAAACAAAAATATTTTTATTTTATATTTTCATTTTGGGAAGCAATGTTTTATATAAAAGTTAAAGATGTAATGTTGGCCCTTTCAAAGAACATGGTAGAATTTATTGGGAGTCGCAAAAATTGTATAGGAAACTTATACTCTTATACTTTGACAAAGAGTGTTGTCGTTGTCGTTTCTTAACAACTGAATATGCATCTATGTTATTCAAAAATAATAAACAATAACTTTGTTAACAGTTCTATAAATGGGAAAATAGTACGTACCTACTTCTTGAATACTGCACAAACGGTTGTGGGTTCATAGTTATTAAAATACACCATAAAAAAAGTTCCCCAGTATTTGATGCCCTAATTTGTTCCATCCATTTGAATCGTTTGATTTTGAAAATTTGAAAAACAGAAAAATAATTAAAATTTGCGTTTAATATAAAATGTTTGTTTTAACCGAAACAGGAATGTTTAGATGACCAAGTTTAGCTGTGACCAACAAAATTATGACAGAAAATGCCTCCAAAGTAGGTAATCCCAAAATTATAAAAGGTTGCTAACATCTAAACTTGAAATTCACCTGTCAACTTTTTGAGTAGACCAGAAAACACTACAAATAATTATGCTCATTGAAAGCTAATAAAATCAGTTTTAGAGGCCTTTTTCGTTACAGTATATTTGAGCGAACGTTATTCTAGTTAGATGGCGAAACTACGTCTAAGCTAAAAATGGCAATAAAAGCAAAATATCTTCAAATCGTTAGTTGTCACCCATCCATCTTCCGCTAAATAGAAGAGAATAAGTAAAAATAAATGTTTTTCAAACAATCTCTATGATGATTGGATAATAATTTTTACACGATCCTACGTAATTTTTCTTTAAAAAATATTAGTATTGTTAAATTATATGCAAAAATCCCGATCAACATAACATTGTGCAACTCATTGTGCGCCCATAATTCTAGATACTTTCATTCAAAAACATACGTAAGTGCTGCAGTTTGCCGTATACCATTTTCAATATTAACCAATCAACCTTGATATTGTTATAAAAACATGAGATTACGTATAATGTCACAAGTTCTAATTAACAATTGAATCGATTATGCATTATAATAACATATATGAAAATTGTTAGAAATGTTTAGTGTTCACTTTCACTAAATAAAAGATACCGCGAATTGTGTTCCTTATGATAACTAAAAAAATTGACCATTCTGGTCAAACAAAATTCAAATTGGAATTGAGACACAGTTTTATAAATTTAAGGTTGGTTTGGCGGCATTTCCGTCATAATTTTGTTGGACAGAGGCCCTCAAAAGGTTCCATTATCTTAATGTTTCAGGGTTTCCCTGTAATGCATCCATTTTGGGATGTATCATATTGGTCAGGAATATTTTAGAGTCTCCAATCTTCGTAAGTGCTCAGTATTGTACCTAAAATATGAGAGAATTTCACAAGCAAATGCGTCAACTGTTGGAAGTTTACATAAAGTTGGTAACCAAGGCGCCTATACTAAAATCGAGCAACTCTTACGCCTGGCTTAAACAAGAGCACGTGCGTTGAAATATCCGCCATAGCCGCACGGAGGTACGACCTTTATTTAATTTTAGTCTTACAATTGTGTACATCAAAATATTTCAGACAAGAATTATCGGCTTAATTAAAATGGTGCAAATCATCGATAAAATTATTTGTGGCAGTGTCTAAATAGCTGAAAACAACAAGATAAAACCGAATATCTACGCTTTTGCGATCGGGCACGTCCCTGTTGCCGAGTCGGGTGAAATTTTATAGCCTACCTACCAATCGCGGATCGTCATTGAACACGTGGTTTTATTTACGCCAGGCGTACGGATTGCTCGATTTTACTATAGTCTGGACTATTATTGTTGAAGAAATCCACTATAGAATACATACAAAGGCAAGGGTAGAAAATCACAGAATAGTAGTAACTAGTACCAGGGGCGGATTAGAACTATGTTGGGCCCTAGGCTAAATTTATTGAAGGACCCCTTGACCCGTCAAAATAAAAAAATGAGGTAAAATTTAGGTACAATTTTAAGTGGCTATAGTTTTTATCAACAATTTTATTTATTTTATAAAAGGACATATTGAAAAAATATTAATTTAACATTTAACTTTATGTACATACTAAGAACAGAGTAGATACATATAGGTCTTATTATTAATTAAAACCTTTTTTCCTGGCTTTTATACTTGCAAAGCTTGCCACATATTTTTTTGTTTCTATATTATTAAGGATTTGGGTTTTTGTCGGTTTTTGTTCTCAACAAATACTTCTAAAACGAAGTAAAAAATAATATCAGAAATTATGTATCTACTTAAATCGAGACCTAAAGAGCGAAAAAATCCTAAAAAAAGCTAAAAACAAAAAAATGCATATACGTATACTAAAATCGAGCAATCCTTACGCCTGGCGTAAATAAAACCACGTGTTCAATTACGTTCCGCGATTGGTCGTTAGGCTATAAAATTTCACCCGACTCGGCAACAGGGACGTACTCGATCGCAAAAGTGTAGTTATGCGCTTTTATCTTGTTGTTTTCAGCTATTTAGACACTGCTACAAATATTATTATAAATGTTTTGAACCATTTTAATTAAACCAATAATTTTTTCTGAAATATTTTGATGTAGACAATTGTAAAACTAAAATTAAATGAAAGTCGTGCTTCAGTGCGCCCCTGGCGAATATCTAAACGCACGTGGTCTTGTTTCCGCCGGGCGTAAGGCGCATAAGAGTTGCTCAATTTTAGTATAGAGAACAAAAACCAAAAACAGGAAGCAAGCAAATCAGAGGGGGTTGCCGACAGCGAAAGTGACGTTAGATTTCGTATTTTTTAAAGTTGTATAACATAAAATCTAATAACATTTTACCTGGCAAGAATTTGGTACAAACATCTCTGTCTTCATTTTAATCATAAGATCTTACAAGCAGAGTTTTTTTTTATTGGTTATGAAAACCTTGGGAAAAATAATAATTCCAGTGCATATGCTTTTAAGATCTTATGATTAAAATGAAGACAGAGACGTTTGTACTAATTTTTTTCCGGGTAAAATGTTATTAGATTTTATGCCATACAACTTAAAAAATACGAAATCTAACGTCACTTTCGCTGTCGGCAACCCCCTCTTTTTCAAATTTCAGCAGAAAAAGATCAACCTACCTTCAATTTGTCGATAATTCACACCCATTTTGACATTCAGAATCAGTATCACTGGTATTAGTATTAATGTTTTTGAAAAAAAAAAACAATTATTTTTAAAATATTTTGCAAAACTTCGGCTTGCCTTTAATTTTGCAATTTTTCTTTGTTTTTTGCTCCACTTGGAACCGAGCTCGTCTGAGGAACACCACTCATATATATTTATTATTCTTAATTGCTTTGTTGTTACTGACACCACGATACACTGAAAACGGTATGTCCGCGCGCAGGTGCTGTGACGTCAACGGTGACGCTTATTCGACAAAATCATGGCTTACTTTTATTTTTAAACAGAAATTTGATTCGTTTTATACTGAGCTAGACAACCACATATACCTACACCAAAGTGTCTCAAGGTGCCTACATTATATCTTTGGATTTAACTTGACGCGAAATTGATAACTGACGTATGTCAGTGAGACTAATTTCAGGACTATTTTTTATAAGTTGGCCGCGCTTTTGTCGAAATGACGTAGATGCGCAGAAGAGTTTAATTTTCGTTTTCCTAGCTGGCATACCGATATCTGTGTATCGTGACTGACACTAAATTAACGTAACCTAACTTATGAAAGCACAGAGAATAGAGTGAACAACAGAACATTAAACACGACTGACCCCATCGTCGGCAGATGCGGCACTGGCGGCAGCGCCACGCCGTGGGCAGATGCCGATATTTGCGATATCTTCGTATCATGCATGCGTCACTGTGGACTAAATAGAGTAGAGAGTCACTGTGGACTAAATAGAGTACCTACCTAACAGCCTAGATGAAAAAATAAGGAGTGATGTTTTCTTTGTCTGAAATTTCCAATATTGCAAAATGCAAAATTTAAAACCTTTTCCAATTTCGAATTCCGATCGAAACATCGAAATAAGAATGGGCCCCCTAAAGCCTTGGGCCCCTAGGCTATAGCCTACTCTGCCTATAGGGTAATCCGCCACTAACTAGTACTAATTAACGCTTTAATGTACCACTTCAGGTAGGTATATATATTTGGCAAAGACATTGACATGTAAAAGTGCAATTTGTGCCTATGATATAAAAGTTATAGGTCGTGGGTGAAATGATAAATTTTAGCCTGCCCATAGATCTTACAATACGGCTCATAGCCAGCATCGTAGTGTAATTTCAATATCTTACTTTTTCTTCAGAGTGTTGAACTTGGGAATATGAGTGTTCTGTGTAGAGTTTACTAAGGCCAAACACCGACCTTGGAAGCTTTTCCGCTTATTAAATGTCGTTGAATCGCTAAATGATATAGTGCAGCAGTGGAGAGTGATTGCATAAAGTCTGTTTAAGAACACAGAGAAACTTAAATAATTGTTTCAAGCAATGCCTTCTCGCGCTAATCCATCTTCTATTTTACCACCGATTTCAATAATTGGCCTTAACTAACCACACCTTCCGAAGTAATCGAGGTTACTAACTTACCTACATCACGAATCGTTACTAGGTATGTGCATACTGATCTTATATTTCTCGAAAAGGAAAGGGCATGAGGTGCCTCCAGAAATCAAATATTCGTGTAAATATATTCAGTAAATGCACTTTGCTGTCTCATAGTTGAATTATTTACCTTTATTCTAACGGTTTCAGTATATATTATGGGTACGCGTTTTAAAAAAATTATTTATTTATTTTCCAAACTGTTCGTATGTTCTAACGCAAAAGGAAAAACAACCTTTTTAAATATTGCACGCCTATATCCCGTGTAATTACGATAAAATTGCTTTTGTTTCAGATCACTCTCCCACATGTGGCGAACAGTTAGTAACGCAAACCGTGTATGGTTTCTTGGAGTTCACAACCACCATCGGAAACACTGTCATGATATTTAGCCCCCACAGTGCCGAGGTGAAAGTACCCGGTAAGTGTTATGCAGTTATAAGAAATCAAGTTCAGAATTTTATTACGAATGTGGAATTTGGTTGCCGATGTATATAGAGCTTTAAGTGATTAAAAGGAACTGCAATGCCAATTTGGGGAACTGAGGTAAAAACAAAAAACTTGCCATCAGCAGTTCATTGCATTTTATGGGATTTGTCTTCATCCTCAAAGTTTATTCTGAAAGTAAATAAATGTTTGTTTAGAGCGACTTCAGCGCTAACCGTGATCGGCCGTTTACAGAATTTTGCGTTTCGATATGATTATGCTATAAAATAACATGAACATAATAATCGGATATATTTATATTATATTAAAAATATGTAAGCATTATGGAATTTAACTAGAGTTTATTTATAATCAAAATTCTAAAGACTAGGTAAATATTTAAAATTTGAACAATTAATATTAAATTTATGTTTGGTTTAAGTAAGGTATAAAATTTTCACTAAATATGTTATGTTTTAATGTTTAACTTTTATTAGATAAAGTTTATAAGTCCGTTTATAATAAAAAATCTTATCAACAACATGCCCAAATTGAAATCGAATTTCATGGCCATAAGTATTTTGTATTACTGTTATGCCTCTTAAAAAATACCTAGAAAATGAAACCAATGCCTATCGTTCCCTATACCTACTGAGTGTAAGTAATATGAAGACATGACAAGTTGTTACGGGTGGAGTATCTACTAGTGTGGCATATACAGTGACCGGCAGAAAGTTGGACACAAATGCAAAACTTTTTTATTATTTCTCAGAAAATTTTATTCTTGATAAAAGTTGGTGCACTATTTCAAACTCAAAACGCACATATTTAAATATATCTTTTTGGATACGAGGTAGATTCAAAAATGTCAAAATAACTCAAGAGTAAAGTATATACCCTTATTTTTCAAAATACGGTAAAAAGTTACTTACAAAAGTTGTTTGGAATCAAAGGTGGATGTCAAATTTAAAGCCACAGCCACCTAGTCAAAAAAAAAAGAAATTTAACTTTTTTTTTGTATTTTTTTCGACCACCCTATCCCTATGTGTGTTACAAAAAATGCAAAATACCGCAAACGAAACTTATCATCGGATAACACATGAATTTACTACTAAACTTTAATTTTGTTCGATTAGCAGCTAGAAATTTAAATTAATCGAAATCAGAGTTTAAAAATATTAAATTTTTGTGTCCAACTTTCTGCCGGCCACTGTTATGAAATAGCTTTCAATCTTGCATTCAAAATTTCAAAGTCCCCATGTATTCTCAACAATGAAATATTTATTACATCAATACAATAGGTATATTGATGTAATTTAGAGGTTTTAACTAAATTAATAGATCTTAAGTTGACGTGTAATTAAGCATATTTTTTATTAGCTATTTATTTATGTATAGGAAATTATTATTTAATATGTCAGTATAATTATTAAACGTCCGATTTTTAGTACAGTAAAACTAACACAAAATTAGGCCAAACCCAAACATAAAAAAGGCCCACTAGTGCGAAATAGTTCCATACCCTCCTAAGAGTTAGTACTAAAAAGTTACACCACCACCAGCGTCGGGTTTCGGGGGGAGGAGGTGAAAAGGGCAGGAAATTCTTATTTTCTGTACGTAAATAAATTCTTATTTTCTGCCCTTTTCACCCCCTCCCCCAAAACCCGACGCTGGTGGTGGTGTAACTTTTTAGTACTAAGTCTTAGGAGGGTATGGAACTATTTTGCGCTAGAAAGGACTTTTTTTTTTGTTCGGGTTTTGGCCCAATTTTACTGTACTATTTGATGTATGTATGACATACTATCTATAACTTAATAGTATATGATATGACATATTATCATAATATGCCATCAAAATAAGACGTTTAATTAATTATTTATCTATTAATATATTAAATAATAGTTTCCTGGGTTACTCCTATATACATAAATGAATAGTAGGAATTTTAATGGCATCTGGCGAGTCCAGTGTGCCATGGAATTACTTTGAGACAGTTGAACGATCACCAGGACCCCTCAAAGTATTGGTGTGAAAAAATTCAATACGAGAATATACAGGGTATTTTCCTCTGGACCATCTCAAAATGCTGAATTTTTATGAACCTATATACGGATCATGAGTGCCATGGACTTTTTGAAAAATCTTAATAAACACAAGAATAATTTTATTTTTTACAAAATGCCTACCAACAACTAAAAAACAATTTAAATTATTGGAAAAATTTAAATTATTCTCAAAAATGATACAATTTCTGTGCGTTTCCTGTTGTGGCACATCAGCCACCTTAACTGATATGGACTTACTGACTAGCAGGCTTCTCTATTTTTTTAAATAAAAATAGATGATGGGGTAATCATTTTTAAATCAGATACCAGCTAAATCTTGTAGCTTCTTCCTATATTCTTGACACATAGAGAGGAAGCAAATGCAATAAAGTAGTTGTTTCTTCCATTTACTGTTTACTGTTCACACTAACGTGCGAACACCAGACAAACATGCAAACAAACAAACAAACAAACCAATAAAAGAAGTGATAAATAAAATATTAAGGCGGACTTATAATATAATAGTAGGTAGTATAATAATCAATAGTAAGTAAATTAAGTTTATGGTTACATTAATATCTATACTAATAGTACAATTTTATAATAATAGTAAACAGTCCCTGACCTAAACTGTACTTAAATTATTAAAATTAAAAACTTTTTCCAATAAACTTACCTATTTAAGGCTGTACTTTTGAAGATACAGGGAAGATAAAATTAATGTTATCTCGAAAAGTACAACCTTGAATAGGTAAGTTTATTGGGAAAAGTTACTTTATTTAAAGTAAGAAACACATTTTTTCTACACACAGTTCTCGCGAGTGGTAAATGATTTTCCAGACTAGAAAAAAAATTACTCTTTGGAAGTAATATGTTAGCTTCCTCATTGTGCCTAAACAATTAGCTTACTGGTTTTTATTTTTTTTTTATAGTGGGACATTCTGTAGAATGGGATGCTATAAGTAACACTCTATTTATTTCAACAATTTCTGTAGTATGTACAGGGTTATTCACTGAGAATTGACCCCCCCCCACCTAACTTTTTTGTTTTTTAAGATAAAAGGGTGATTCAAAAAGCAAAATCAATGGTTCGACGAATACTTTTTTATGCCATGATCGTTTAGTGTACAGGGTGTTCAAAAAAAGTAGAATCAAGGGCAATTTAATTTTTTTAAATGGAACACCATGTATATTATTGGATTTTTGAAATCTGCTCATCAAGGCAATCAAAGTGATATTAAACTTTGTGGCATTATATTTTTCCGTTTTTGAAAAATTCCGTATTCAAATTTTATACTAAATTTATTTAACTCGAATTTGTGGATCTCGTGCTAAAGATAGACGATCAATGTAATAACGAAAAATATTTGCTTTAAACAAGAGAGTAATATAGTGAAACTCCAAAATGTTTAGGAGCCTTTTCAAATTTTACTGATTATATTCTCGAAATAAAGAATTTCAGGAAAATCGTAAAAGCTCCTAAACATTTTGGAGTTTCACTCTTGTTTAAAACAAATATTTTTCGTTATTACATTGATCGTCTATCTTTATCACGAGATCCACAAATTCGAGTTAAATAAATTTAGTATAAAATTTGAATACGGAATTTTTCAAAAACGGAAAAAGATATTGCCACAAAGTTTAATATCATTTTAATTGCCTTGATGAGCAGATTTAAAAAATCCAATAATATACAGGGTGTTCCATCTAAAAAAATTGAGTTGCCATTGGTCCTACTTTTTTGGAACACCCTGAACACTAAACGGTCATGGCATAAAAAAGTATTCGCCGAACCATTGATTTTGGTTTTTGAATCACCCTTTTATCTTAAAAAACAAAAAAGTTAGGTGGGGGGTCAATTCTCAGTGAATAACCCTGTACATATAGCTAGTGTAGAAAATAAAAATAAATATTAAAAATTAAAAAAAATTTATCACAAAAATCTTATTCAAACATCTTCCTACGCGTTACAAATTTGTTATCTTTAACTTGCTTTAATAATGCGTCAAATTTGGATCACCAGGCATACGCATTATATTTATATAGTGTAGTATTTTCAATTTTTCGATAAAAAGTAATTCTTTACAAAAAAGTCTGCTTGTTCTTAAAATAAGATTGGCATGGAAAAAGTTAAGTTAGGGGGTGACCAGAAAATTGAAGAAATGTTAATTAGCGTAAGAGTAAACTACCTCTATTTGTAGAGATAGTGAAAAAAGTTATAAAGAAAATTTGTCTATTGTGGGCAGTGACTTAGGTGTACAAAATTTCAAAGCGGTTGGCCTACTTTGATGTTTTAAATTTAATTCTCTTTTTTTCTTCAAATAAATAGTTTTCTGTAAATAGTACGATAAAACTGTATTAAGAAAACTACCTCAAAATGGAAAACTGCGCACCGTGACAAAATTTAATGCCTACTTTGTATTTTGGGAAATATTGGAGAAAAGTCAAAGCCGGCCCAGGATTGTTAAAAATTTTTCTTCATACAGAGTTACCTATTCTGAGTAACTTTTATGTATACAGTTTTGTCCGACTACATACAGAAAATCATTTAATCGAGAAAAAAAAAACAATAAACAAATAAAAATATAAAAGGTGGCCTAACATCCAAATTTTGTACACCTAAGTAACTTACCACGTTGATCAAATTTTCTTTATATATTTTTTCAATATCTCTACAAATAGAAACAGTTTACTCTTATGCCATATAACGTTTCTTAAATTTTCTGGTCACCCAGTATAAGCAATGTTAACTTTTTCCATGCCAATCTTATTTTAAGAATAAGCAGACTTTTTTTTATGAAGAATGATTTTTTTTCGAAACATTGAAAATAATTTTGTTTACAAGTATAGTTGAAATCTTCAGTTAATATTAAATATATTTTTTTCAGAACCCGAAGCAATTGCATTGCCAAACACCGTGATCGAGACGAAACCTGTCAGTGTGAAATCTGAAGTAGTGATAAAGCCCACTCAAACACGTACACTTTCAAAAGACAAAGTCGAAAAGACACAAATTGTGAAGTCAATAGTGCAAGTGCAATCAGCAGCACCTAAGAAAGCGTCCAGTAAAGTGGAGATCAAACCGACAAAAATAAACGTGGTCCCAAGTCCCCCTAGTAGCAAGAGCCCTGTGATCAAAAGCAAGGTAGAGGTAGTGGGGGCATCGCAGCCACCTCAAAAGTAGGTACTATTAATACTTAGAACTATAATCAAATAAGGACGGAATACACTTTAGAGGAAAAGAGTTTTTAAATGTTTGTTCCTATACACAAATACTTTAGTCTGAATGTTTTGAACAAAAAAATGCTTGCTGTGCGTTTAAAAAAGCACAGAATAATTCTGCGACACATAAGTTACAAAATAGTAAGTCGTAATTGCCTGGTAATAGATAACTTTATGAATTTAAATTATATTTAATTTCCATGATTTATTGAGGAGATAATGAGGTTTAAGATATTATGAGTCTGAAGATATAAACCTTTGTATTCGGGGTGGTCATTTTTTTTGACAATTCTTCATGGTTTTGAATCTTAGTCAGAGAAGGTACTAGCAGTCACTATAGTTCTATAGTCACTGGTACTAGGTTTGTAGCTTAACCAGTTTGAGCAACTTTTGCCTTTAAACATCTACATAGTTAACTATCAAAATTACCTATCTGTTAAGTTAGACTATAAGGTGTCACTCGCGACTTTGTCAGTAGTTTTCAAGGTAAATTTACAGCCTAAATCGGCTATGGTGAGCAAGGAAAAGTATGCGTATATAATGTGCAAACATATTGTTTTTTCCTTGCTATATGTTATAAACCGTTGCTTCAAGAACTTATGCGCGACTATAAACAACTATTTCTTGTAAAAAAAATATATTTTGAAGATTATGGAAACAGTTGGGATTACTACGATTTTCTTGAGTTTTCAGTAAGACTTGAGCGAATGCAATCCTAGTTCTATCGGGAAAAGTCGGTCCTAACTGCAAATGGCAACGAAGACAAAAGTAATAGTAATTGCCCCCCCTTCCCCGAACAAGTATTCAGTTGCTTCTGGGGTAATCCTAGTTTAAAGTATTGTGAAGCTGCATATAATAAATAATAATTATTATATTATTGTTATTATTATAATTGACGCTCTACCTACAATCAAATACAAGTTTATTTCTTAACCCCACACCTGACACTAAAGTATCTAGCATACGTTGCAGATTTTAGGCGATCGTTTGGTTTTAACAGGGGCTGTATTTCTGGTTGTCCTTGGTTTTAGCCCTTCAATAATCAACAGATGACATCAGTGAAACTCACAAAAATGTGTATGGTCAATCAGGGTTAATCCGAAAGTAATTTTAATATTCAAGGAGAAATGTCGCACTACTATACCTATCTGTAATCTCATTTATATTTGGGCATGTTGGGTTTTGTTTAAATTTATTACAAAAAATAAATAAAAACATATCTAATAAGAAGACTTGCTATTTCCATATGTCCGACTTCAACCTGGGATACTTAACATCTTCACCTCCAACGTTTAAACAAACGAGATATTTTTGCTGCTGTTCCATTTTTCTTAATTTCTGGATCTACACGAAAATATGAAATGGCTACACTTCCTATAACAGCACATAGGTATAGGCATAAAAGTTTTGAAAACTTCAAATTCACAACAAATTATCCAATGTAGCAAATGACATTTGTCAATGATCTGTATACCCACAAAATATATAGGTTAAGAAATGCGGCGTCAATGCTTTTGCCTGGCAACACCGCTGACAGGAGGCAGAACGGTCAGCGCCACCTTACCGGGTTGGATGAACCTTGGTTGGAATTTCTGTAAGGAATTCTGCGGGGGGGGGGGGGGCAAAGGGGGAGAAGCGGGAAATTTGAACTGGGATCTCCCACTGGAATATTAAATTATTTTTAATTATTGCTTTATTTCAAAAAAGAGCGCATAATGTAATATATTCCGCCACATTATGTGTTCCTTTTCAGAAATAAAACAATTAAAAGGACTATTGGGATATATTAAAGTATTTTCGTTTTTTATATATATTTAAAACAAAAACCATTTTAAATATAAAACAAAAACCAAAGAAACATATCAGGCAGGTATAATAATAATTCTCGCCCTCACAATACTCCAATCTAGGAGTATTGTGGGGGGAGGGGTGGCAATTACCCTGATATACTTAAAAATAGTTAATCTTACACATTATTTATTAATGAATAAAGCAATTTGACCTATTGTAGATGATGCTGAAGTAACTCCGGCCATGTTTGACATTTTTCGGGGATACGCCACCTGCTGTGTCTTCTATTCTCAAATTAAGTTGCCTCCATTCTCATTGTATCTAAAATAATAAAAAGGTGTTATTTTTTACTATCGGCACCACCTATATCTTTAAATCAAACAGAAAACTACTACTGGAGTTAAACAATGACAAACACATTAAAACACAGAAAATAATAACTGCTGAAAAACAACGACTACTAGTAGACGGGGCTTTCAGTACGAGTCGAGTTTAGCAGTCGAACCAAACGGTTCGACTATGCTTTTACTGACTATTGTTATTAATCTAGTGGTAATAACATAGACAAGAAGAAACAACAGGAATAAAGGGAATAAATATAACTTGTAACAGTGTCTCTAAAAATAGCCCCCTAACCATACTTTTCACACTGCCTATTTATATTTGGAATATTCCTCGAATAACACATTGATAATAATTCGGGAAGAACTGTTATGGGTTATGGCATTAATAAATAATAACATATTTGACTTACCTTTTTCGAGATTGTTGATAATTTTTTTTAATAAATCTTCAAAATTTGCAAACTCATCGATCGCCAAGGCGTCTGATCCGGCGATTCTATTGGTCCAACCTTCCTACCCGTAATGTATAGGCAACCCGTTTAACATAGGGTCGCGTTCAGAGCGAATATAACTCACTTTTTGCTACCTTCGATCATACTCTTCGGCCTTCACAACCCGACGTATTGGCCGACCTGTGTTGCCAAGGCGCCGGACCCAGTTGCATACCCCTGTGTATACCTAGATGACCCATTCAAATGGCATTGTAATCCACGTTGATATACAATAAAATATCAAAACAAAGACCCTGTAGTGGTGCACAGATGATCCGTAAATATATCGCCCACCAGTGGAAAGTTCGGTTTGATCCAGTATTTCTAGCACCACACACGACGCATTTTAAGCGCCCCATCACTATTCACTATAATAGGTTGATATTTAAACAAATGTAAAGAGTTTATTAGCGTTTTTAACCTGTACTCGGCGCGCACTACAACAAGAGACAGGCGTTCGGTCCTGCCGCGTCGTTGCCAAATCTATTACGCTTGCCCCAGTTTTCCTTCATCTATGCAAGCAGACTTAGTACATAATTTAATATATTTTCAACATGTGTATTTTAATATTTCCAATTATAATATGATATATTATATAATGAAGAGATAATATTAACATAATTATATATCTCTGATGACTTTGCTATATTTACATTGTAAGAAATAAGTGCTTTCATTATTTGTCACATTAGGGAACTTGCAACTCTGCAGAAAAATGTTGTAAATAAACACCAAAATGTTGAGGACGAAGTTGTGTATTGGATTATGGATCTAGGTATACAGATCATTGACATTTGTTCATTTCAATAAACGCGGTAATTATACTCCTCCTGACTTTAGTGAATACGGGGGTTGTACCGATGACGGTTGAAGGGCTTTTTTGTGACATCAGAGAGCTATAACCAATAATAACCGAATCGCCTATACGTGATTGGTATTTACCTGTTATTAATGGTTATTCGCCTAAAATCGACTATTATATTATTAAATCGCGTGTTAAGACTAAATGTACAGCACGTGCGTGGTGATTTAACATTTTGACCCATAAAATGGCTTTTTTCGATCTGTAGAGAGTCACACGCATAATTTTAAACTTTTGGTCAATACAAATTAAACTTTTGGTCAATACAAATTTTAATTTAAGTAATTACTCACATTTGGAGACAAAAGTTATTTAAAAATATTTATGGCAATGGCCGTCATTAGTATTTGCGCAAAAAGCCTAATAACGGCCATTGTGTTAAATATTTTTAAATAATTTTTGTCTCAAAATGTGTCAAATTGAGTCTTAAGAAACAACCCGTTTGCACAACATTACCTATAATTTTACTTGCCCGCCATACTACCGTGCTACGGCAAAGCAATGTAAGTGCAAAATTGACAAAAATGATTTTTTTGTGCACTAGAAGCACACAGCGCATGCTCTTTCGTAACGATATGACAAATAGTTTCCAAGATATTAACTTACCAAAACAATTTAATGTGAACATTTTATCGGGGATCTAACGACAAAAAGTGTAACAAACAAAATTGGGGAATTTTTATTTGGGCAAAATAGCTGATAGCACAAAACCCGTTACATTATTTATTATTTTTTCTTAGTCAAAACAAGTAACAGTGCATTAACTTCTGTTGTCTCTGGAAGTTTCTTTAAATATTTTAAATGGTAACTATTGTGCATTTTGCCATAGTTTTACTTAATCAACTGTATCTTACATTGTTTTGTCATTGTTAAATTTCGGAATCCCAACGCTATAAAAGAGGATACAAAAGAATATATCGTTTTGCTTATTTTAGTTATCCCCAAACAATATTTTTTTAAAGAAATCATATTGTACTACCTACTATGTCAAAACGATGCATTATAACAATGCATTGTTTTCTTCTGTTACTGAAAATTTTTCTAAAAGAAATATGCCTACTTTGTCAAAAGAATTTATCGCGAATAATACTTTCCTTAGAGTTCAATCGGCAAGCATTATAATATTAGATGTGTTTTTAAACAGATTTTAAAACATCTGGCCAAGTTTCTTTAAACTCAGTACAATAGTATTCGAAAGCGAGTATCAAATTCTTTAAAATTATCTCATAGTGGCTTTTTTGCAATTACATTGAAATAAGCGACCTAGGTTGTTTCAGGTTTTTTTTAATGTTTATTTTGAATAAAAGGAAAAAAGGGAAAAAATTGGTTTTTTATTTAAACATTCTCAATCTTAACGATTTAGGAGAAAATAAGCACTTTTTGTTCTTGCCTCTCTGTGTGTCTGTTTGCATGTCATTTTTATTCGATTAAGTCGATTTTAAAATTTTAAATGACAAGAAAGGAATGTATCACGTGCGTAAAGTTTATGGAAACGACGCGACTGTTAAACACGCAGACCAAAGACAACTACTGTAATCGGAGAGCAATACAAAAATATTGTTAAATAGTGATGACGTTTGTTGTTGAAATTAGTTGTAAGTTTCAAATCAAAACGCACTGAAGTTAGGCTTTAATATTATCCTCTGTTTCCGAGAAAATACGATAGTGAAAATAATGGTATATAATAAAAGTGCACCATCGAAGCTAACATTTTTGTTACATTTTACAATATTGTTCAGAAGTTGATCAAGTATTAATCAATTAATATAGTCATACCATATACCTAATGGAGTAAGATTACAATTGATTCACCAGAAGCAACTTCTATTTTTTAACCCCACACCTGACACCATAATAACTTTTAGATTTCGCATTTCGACGGAAAACGACATAGGTTGTTAAATATTTTGAAGGTGGTAAAGTGTCACGTCAATGTCTCATCTTCAAACTTTTTAATTTTTCAGGTTAGAAAAAAATTACACAAGATATTGTGAAAGATATCTGAAGTTTTCTGCATCTAATATAACATAAGTTTAGGACTTTTTTCTTTAAACCGCTAACCAAGGAAAACATCTCTCTACAATTAATTCTACCCAAAAATAAACAAAAAAAGTTATGGCGCGTTTAAGAAACATCTTGTATTTTTCAAACGAACCAAAAGGTCAGGACGTAGTTTGCGGCATTCAACTTTTTGTCGAAAAAGAACACTGAACACCTTAACTACATTTGTCTATCAAGGGAACTAGAAGAAACCCCACAAAGCGTTCAATTAGGGACACCCTGTATTTTACTAATCGAAGTGCAAACAAATATATAGTGGATATCACGAAATTACATTGTCGCATTTGCCTAACCGATACCATGACCTAATTTAATGCAATTCATCTAGTACTATCAAGATATTCTAAATAATTTTGATATGTTCATAAGCTCTTTTTCAGAACACAAAAGCCAGCGGCCAAGAATGTGATAGTAAAGGTAGAAACGGTGAGCGGCCCGTCAGTCAGCCCTACTAAAACCCAATTGCCGGCGATCAAGAGCAAAGTCGACGTTGTTACCAGTCAGAAGAAAGCGTCCAGTGTCGTTTCTAGTGTGGTCCAAGTGAAATCGAACGATGAACCCGAAGTCGCCGTCGTTGGTGAGTGGTTGCATGTAACTCTCCCTAGTCGCATTCCAAAGCACCGGCCTTTTTCAAAAAGACGGTTGAAAGCATATTTAATTTTTCCTTAATTTGTTTCCTTCTGGAGCCGGCATTAAAACGCGTCTTGGTTTTTTATATCCAGTGTTAAATTTTTTAAAAGTCGGTAAAGGATTATTGATCGAAATTTGTAGTCAAAGTGAATTATTGGTGAAATTCTGTTACCGAATTTTCATTGTCTTATAGCTTTATGCTTGAAAACGATCGGAGATACTTACTGCACTGATCTAATTGGTGTATCCATACTATATAAAATATACTCTTAAAAATAATTGGGGGGGGGGGGGGCTGCAGCCCGGCAGCCCCCTGTATATCTACACCTACGAAGACAATGGAACTCGGAAGAGTTTTACTCTTGGTAAAGGATATTGGATTAGAGATTTTATACCTTAATATTTTCTTTACTTTGACTTTGTATAAATATGTTATTAGCAGTGCTTTCATTAGCTAAGTACGTAAGACGAGCACTTGTTGGCTTAGGTTAGTTAAGAAGCCAATCTTACCTTTTACCTGTAATGAATTGTGTAAAGAGAATCTTTTTTCTTACCTGAGTTGCCCGTATTTTTTCAATCACACTAACACCATTTTACAGAGTAATTTTTATAATTAGGTAACAACATTGGCGAGCCTGAATACGACTTCTTCTCGAGGCAACCGTCTGAAGTCGTAGAAGAAACATACAAAGTTGTGAATTTAATACCAAACTCCAAATTCCACTTGAAGCCTAGAGCTACCGCAGTGGAAGGTAAGATTTTTTATTAGTTTATATCAGTCGTACATTTAGTGTAATTAATGAGTCATTTTGACTTGAATGATTTAACATAAAGTACAAATCAATACTTTGGTAAAAAAAGCCAAATTCTTTATTAAAATATTACTCTCTTTGAACAACACTTATAAATGCAAACACCTTACTTTTTGCGTTTTTTTGATTTCAAATAAATATAATTTTGACACACCAATTGAAACACGGCGTTAACCCTTACAGATCGAAATTTAATCTAAAATTTCAAGTCGATCCATCTCTTCGAGGGCATGGAATACACTCTATCGAAAATATTAATTATTGACGACACAAACAGGTTTCAATGGAAATTCAACTAAGCTCGCTAGCTTCACTACTGTTTTGTTGCCGAGACCTAACCTAAAATTAGTTTTTCAAAATCTAAATTTTCTGCGGTTGAGATAGCAGTAAATAAAAAAAAGTAGCTGTACCAATCAGATTCGTACGCAGTACGTAGTGAGTGAGGTTATATTTAATATGTAATTTCCAAACAGATCAGTGGCGGATCTGACACATTTCGAGAGGTGAGGCGACCATAATATTGAAACTGAAACTCAAAAAAAAAACATTCGGGCTGTGAAGGTACTATTTTTCAAGAGCCCAAAAATTGTAAATCTTAGAGTTTTTGCAAGAAATTTGCAAATAATTATTTTTCAAAATTTTCTCAACGCTTAAGGGATCGGCGGAAGTTGAAGCTGATATCTTAATCCCTTCGAAAGTTATCGTGGGCACACACACATACACTTGCTCATATTTTGGTTTTCGGCGATTAAACCGATTTAGCGAATACCTATATATATATTTTTTTATTTTTTTGTTGAACACTACTTCCACTCACCATATGTAGTGATCTGAAAGTAAAATATTTCGCAAATGCGTAACAAAGGCAAAACAAAGTTTTATTTTTTAACAGTGGTTTACCCTTTAACCCTAAATATTATGTGTGCTTGAATATGAATTCTACGGGTATTTTTTGTATAGGTATCGCTGTATACAATTTTTGCATTTTTCAAAGCCACTGCTCTGTTTATTATTAAATGTCAATAATTGAAACTGTTAGTTCCTGGCTAATTCATTAAGTGAATTTTATAATGCACAAAAGGTAAGTGATCAAGGTTATTTTTGTTAACACTTTCAAAAACTGTAAAACTGTATACCTATTACATGATATTCCTGAAATTACAAAAAGTAGAATTTAAAATTAAAAGAAGGAGGCATTACTATTTAAAAAATTCAACTTTGTTTTGCCACGCATTTGCAAAACTCCCTGTAGGTATAAAATTTCTTATTATTCCAGAAAACTGCATAAAACTTCCTAGGACATTTATTATCTAAAACTTTTATTTTTTTCACAACAAATTTAAAAATTATAGTTAATTATAACCCTACATAAATAATGTTCATGTTCATATAAGCTAGAAGCATCAATGAGCTTAATACTAAATAATTAAAATAATAATAATAACACCTATCACCTATGCTATGTGGACAGAAAATGCGAGTACTATTACTAATAATTATAATATAAATTGTCACGGCCCCAAAATCGTACAAGTTTTAAATTTATAATTTGTGGAAATACCGGAACCCTCGCCAGTAGTTTAAAGAGTTTTTTTTTGTAAGAACCTGGTACTGGCTTCGCGATGATTTTGCCGCTCGAAAATACCGGACATGGGCGCGGGCCTTTTATTGTTCTCAGACTGTTTGGTTTATGATTTGTTTTGGTCTAAGGTGGTATATAATTTGGATCTAAGTATTTTTGCTGTTAAGTACCGGATCGATAATCATTCCCAGTTGGTTTGTGGAGTTTTAGACCAACGTTTGGTAATATTATTCGCCTTATTTACCCCTTCTCAGTTCCTACCATGGTACCTTGCTTGGTTAGGGAATTTCTGAATTCGGCTTTCAAGGAGGTTGACGGATAGGTTACTGCTGGGACTCCCGCTTTTCTAGAAGAACGAAGAAAACGACGAACGTGTGACCGACGTGCGAGTGGTTTCCTGAAAATTTTGGTGGAAAAACCCGTTAGGGGGATCGTTCAGGAACCATCGTTGTTGTTAACAAGATTCATCTTTGGGAAATCCGTGTTTTGTGTGGAATTTGATGGATTTTAGCCTCTTGGAGGGATTTATCGTGTCGTCACACGTGAGTACCTGTTTTTGCATCGACTTTCTCGATATCTAATTGAGTTTTCTCTTTCCTGTAGATATTTCGTACTATCTCTAGTAGTTCCGACTGTCATCAGGGACGTTATTAATCAGGAAAACCCTCAACAGAGGGTAAGTTATAATTTTTGGATATGACGTCAGCAGTAGTGACGTATGCGCTCCTTTTAGGTTTTCATTTCCGGCCATACGTTTTGGAGGTTGCCTACCATTCCCCGCCTCTAAAAAGTATCTAATGTTTCTACCAAGGAACCAACTCCAGGAAGTTCGGAGTTGCCGCAGAGACTTTCACTCAATCTGAAGTCACAACAGCCAACGTGGGAGAAGTCTTTCCCGGGAACCCCAGCTAAGCGAACAATTATTAGTGTCTGTGTTGTCAGTGTATTTGGTCTGTGTATGTCCTTGGGTACTCTACGTCTATGTGGGATAGCCAGAAATATTTTATGATCAAATTCCATTTTAGTGATAAGCGTCTCTAAACCCTTTTAACATATTTGTTGGTATCTATCTATATCAATTGCTTACTTATTACTAAACTACCGCTTGTTATCAAATTACTTGTAAACCTAGGGACATATCTGCTTTGGGGTCCTCTTTGGTGGGGTAGGTGTAGTCATTCCTCCCCCACATTGTATTTTGAGGCCTTAAATTGGTGTGGTAGCCAGCTAACCTTATCTAAGAGGCCGTTTTAACAAGAATAATAAGCAATAATAATTATTGTTAGTCACCAAAGTGTTACCATTACAATTTATTAAATTTTCCTTATTATTGCCAACAAGTTGTTGATTCTTATCTTAAGCCTAGAATTCAACTAGACCGTCAATACATAACTAGCTATAAAATCACGTGGCGCCCTCTCTTAGAACAGTTTTATAATAATATAATGTTCTCTCTCAACAACGAAGCACCTTTACCAGCTTTTGAGATTTGAACAAAAAAGGGGATTTATAGCTTTTATATATCGAGCTAGCCTGGTTATATTTTTTTATGCCCACCTTTGATTGTTTAAATAATATACGACCCTGAGATTACGTGGCAAAATATAATAGTTAAATAGACTTTAAAAATTTACCACCGCCCTTTTTGTCTAAAACCAATCCGCCTAATGCTGGGGTTGGTTTCATCTGAATGATTTCTCTTTGCTGGTGTTCTGGCCGACGAGCAAACGGCACTGATTTTAAGCCCACCATAACATCGTGAATGGGATACCTACTGATGTAGTTCCATTGTAATAACAAAAACCGAAAAACCCCAATAACGTCAATAAATAATAGGTAAATAATTAAATATTATCCAACAAGCAGCTTTGATGTACCCCGAAAAAAACGTAGCTAATCGTAGTAAATAATACGGACAGGAGATGGGAGACGAGCACGGACCGACCACGTGCCTGGTTCCTTCGTTCCGAGAACGAAGATGGTCGATTATAGCCGATTGCAGAGGGAGGCGCCCGTGTTCGGAGCTTCAAAGGTAATCTGGCTGGCAAACCTGTACGCTAGGAGGCTACCAAATATTAAAAGAAATTCCGCCTCAAGGAGTGTGATTTTAGCTATTTTTGTGCCTGCGCTTACCGAATATGTATTCTAGGTGATGTATACTTATAAGAAGCCAGAAAGCCTATAAATGATAAATAATAGTCCTTTGACGATCGTAAAGACAGTGTGGGACTGATTGACAATTGCAATACGGACGGGAGATGGGAGACGAGCACGGACCGACCACGTGCCTGGTTCCTTCGTTCCGAGAACGAAGATGGTCGATTATAGCCGATTGCAGAGGGAGGCGCCCGTGTTCGGAGCTTCAAAGGAACATTTTGAAACGGGTTTCTCGTTGAATACGCGCGCGCGCGCGCGGGTTATCTGGCTGGCAAATATGTGCGCTAGGGGGCAACCAAATATTAAAAGAAATTTCGCCTCAAGGAATGTGTTTTAGCTATTTTTGTGCCTGCGCTTACCGAATATGTATTCTAGGTGATGTATACTTATAAGAAGCCAGAAAGCCTATAAATGATAAATAATAGTCCTTTGACGATCGTAAAGACAGTGTGGGACTGATTGACAATTGCAATACGGACGGGAGATGGGAGACGAGCACGGACCGACCACGTGCCTGGTTCCTTCGTTCCGAGAACGAAGATGGTCGATTATAGCCGATTGCAGAGGGAGGCGCCCGTGTTCGGAGCTTCAAAGGAACATTTTGAAACGGGTTTCTCGTTGAATACGCGCGCGCGCGCGCGGGTTATCTGGCTGGCAAATATGTGCGCTAGGGGGCAACCAAATATTAAAAGAAATTTCGCCTCAAGGAGTGTGTTTTAGCTATTTTTGTGCCTGCGCTTACCGAATATGTATTCTAGGTGATGTATACTTATAAGAAGCCAGAAAGCCTATAAATGATAAATAATAGTCCTTTGACGATCGTAAAGACAGTGTGGGACTGATTGACAATTGCAATACGGACGGGAGATGGGAGACGAGCACGGACCGACCACGTGCCTGGTTCCTTCGTTCCGAGAACGAAGATGGTCGATTATAGCCGATTGCAGAGGGAGGCGCCCGTGTTCGGAGCTTCAAAGGTAATCTGGCTGGCAAACCTGTGCGCTAGGAGGCTACCAAATATTAAAAGAAATTCCGCCTCAAGGAGTGTGATTTTAGCTATTTTTGTGCCTGCGCTTACCGAATATGTATTCTAGGTGATGTATACTTATAAGAAGCCAGAAAGCCTATAAATGATAAATAATAGTCCTTTGACGATCGTAAAGACAGTGTGGGACTGATTGACAATTGCAATACGGACGGGAGATGGGAGACGAGCACGGACCGACCACGTGCCTGGTTCCTTCGTTCCGAGAACGAAGATGGTCGATTATAGCCGATTGCAGAGGGAGGCGCCCGTGTTCGGAGCTTCAAAGGAACATTTTGAAACGGGTTTCTCGTTGAATACGCGCGCGCGCGCGCGGGTTATCTGGCTGGCAAATATGTGCGCTAGGGGGCAACCAAATATTAAAAGAAATTTCGCCTCAAGGAGTGTGTTTTAGCTATTTTTGTGCCTGCGCTTACCGAATATGTATTCTAGGTGATGTATACTTATAAGAAGCCAGAAAGCCTATAAATGATAAATAATAGTCCTTTGACGATCGTAAAGACAGTGTGGGACTGATTGACAATTGCAATACGGACGGGAGATGGGAGACGAGCACGGACCGACCACGTGCCTGGTTCCTTCGTTCCGAGAACGAAGATGGTCGATTATAGCCGATTGCAGAGGGAGGCGTCCGTGTTCGGAGCTTCAAAGGTAATCTGGCTGGCAAACCTGTGCGCTAGGAGGCTACCAAATATTAAAAGAAATTCCGCCTCAAGGAGTGTGATTTTAGCTATTTTTGTGCCTGCGCTTACCGAATATGTATTCTAGGTGATGTATACTTATAAGAAGCCAGAAAGCCTATAAATGATAAATAATAGTCCTTTGACGATCGTAAAGACAGTGTGGGACTGATTGACAATTGCAATACGGACGGGAGATGGGAGACGAGCACGGACCGACCACGTGCCTGGTTCCTTCGTTCCGAGAACGAAGATGGTCGATTATAGCCGATTGCAGAGGGAGGCGCCCGTGTTCGGAGCTTCAAAGGAACATTTTGAAACGGGTTTCTCGTTGAATACGCGCGCGCGCGCGCGGGTTATCTGGCTGGCAAATATGTGCGCTAGGGGGCAACCAAATATTAAAAGAAATTTCGCCTCAAGGAGTGTGTTTTAGCTATTTTTGTGCCTGCGCTTACCGAATATGTATTCTAGGTGATGTATACTTATAAGAAGCCAGAAAGCCTATAAATGATAAATAATAGTCCTTTGACGATCGTAAAGACAGTGTGGGACTGATTGACAATTGCAATACGGACGGGAGATGGGAGACGAGCACGGACCGACCACGTGCCTGGTTCCTTCGTTCCGAGAACGAAGATGGTCGATTATAGCCGATTGCAGAGGGAGGCGCCCGTGTTCGGAGCTTCAAAGGAACATTTTGAAACGGGTTTCTCGTTGAATACGCGCGCGCGCGCGGGTTATCTGGCTGGCAAATATGTGCGCTAGGGGGCAACCAAATATTAAAAGAAATTTCGCCTCAAGGAGTGTGTTTTAGCTATTTTTGTGCCTGCGCTTACCGAATATGTATTCTAGGTGATGTATACTTATAAGAAGCCAGAAAGCCTATAAATGATAAATAATAGTCCTTTGACGATCGTAAAAACAGTGTGGGACTGATTGACAATTGCAATACGGACGGGAGATGGGAGACGAGCACGGACCGACCACGTGCCTGGTTCCTTCGTTCCGAGAACGAAGATGGTCGATTATAGCCGATTGCAGAGGGAGGCGCCCGTGTTCGGAGCTTCAAAGGTAATCTGGCTGGCAAACCTGTGCGCTAGGAGGCTACCAAATATTAAAAGAAATTCCGCCTCAAGGAGTGTGATTTTAGCTATTTTTGTGCCTGCGCTTACCGAATATGTATTCTAGGTGATGTATACTTATAAGAAGCCAGAAAGCCTATAAATGATAAATAATAGTCCTTTGACGATCGTAAAGACAGTGTGGGACTGATTGACAATTGCAATACGGACGGGAGATGGGAGACGAGCACGGACCGACCACGTGCCTGGTTCCTTCGTTCCGAGAACGAAGATGGTCGATTATAGCCGATTGCAGAGGGAGGCGCCCGTGTTCGGAGCTTCAAAGGAACATTTTGAAACGGGTTTCTCGTTGAATACGCGCGCGCGCGCGCGGGTTATCTGGCTGGCAAATATGTGCGCTAGGGGGCAACCAAATATTAAAAGAAATTTCGCCTCAAGGAGTGTGTTTTAGCTATTTTTGTGCCTGCGCTTACCGAATATGTATTCTAGGTGATGTATACTTATAAGAAGCCAGAAAGCCTATAAATGATAAATAATAGTCCTTTGACGATCGTAAAGACAGTGTGGGACTGATTGACAATTGCAATACGGACGGGAGATGGGAGACGAGCACGGACCGACCACGTGCCTGGTTCCTTCGTTCCGAGAACGAAGATGGTCGATTATAGCCGATTGCAGAGGGAGGCGCCCGTGTTCGGAGCTTCAAAGGTAATCTGGCTGGCAAACCTGTGCGCTAGGAGGCTACCAAATATTAAAAGAAATTCCGCCTCAAGGAGTGTGATTTTAGCTATTTTTGTGCCTGCGCTTACCGAATATGTATTCTAGGTGATGTATACTTATAAGAAGCCAGAAAGCCTATAAATGATAAATAATAGTCCTTTGACGATCGTAAAGACAGTGTGGGACTGATTGACAATTGCAATACGGACGGGAGATGGGAGACGAGCACGGACCGACCACGTGCCTGGTTCCTTCGTTCCGAGAACGAAGATGGTCGATTATAGCCGATTGCAGAGGGAGGCGCCCGTGTTCGGAGCTTCAAAGGAACATTTTGAAACGGGTTTCTCGTTGAATACGCGCGCGCGCGCGCGGGTTATCTGGCTGGCAAATATGTGCGCTAGGGGGCAACCAAATATTAAAAGAAATTTCGCCTCAAGGAGTGTGTTTTAGCTATTTTTGTGCCTGCGCTTACCGAATATGTATTCTAGGTGATGTATACTTATAAGAAGCCAGAAAGCCTATAAATGATAAATAATAGTCCTTTGACGATCGTAAAGACAGTGTGGGACTGATTGACAATTGCAATACGGACGGGAGATGGGAGACGAGCACGGACCGACCACGTGCCTGGTTCCTTCGTTCCGAGAACGAAGATGGTCGATTATAGCCGATTGCAGAGGGAGGCGCCCGTGTTCGGAGCTTCAAAGGTAATCTGGCTGGCAAACCTGTGCGCTAGGAGGCTACCAAATATTAAAAGAAATTCCGCCTCAAGGAGTGTGATTTTAGCTATTTTTGTGCCTGCGCTTACCGAATATGTATTCTAGGTGATGTATACTTATAAGAAGCCAGAAAGCCTATAAATGATAAATAATAGTCCTTTGACGATCGTAAAGACAGTGTGGGACTGATTGACAATTGCAATACGGACGGGAGATGGGAGACGAGCACGGACCGACCACGTGCCTGGTTCCTTCGTTCCGAGAACGAAGATGGTCGATTATAGCCGATTGCAGAGGGAGGCGCCCGTGTTCGGAGCTTCAAAGGAACATTTTGAAACGGGTTTCTCGTTGAATACGCGCGCGCGCGCGCGGGTTATCTGGCTGGCAAATATGTGCGCTAGGGGGCAACCAAATATTAAAAGAAATTTCGCCTCAAGGAGTGTGTTTTAGCTATTTTTGTGCCTGCGCTTACCGAATATGTATTCTAGGTGATGTATACTTATAAGAAGCCAGAAAGCCTATAAATGATAAATAATAGTCCTTTGACGATCGTAAAGACAGTGTGGGACTGATTGACAATTGCAATACGGACGGGAGATGGGAGACGAGCACGGACCGACCACGTGTGTGGTTCCTTCGTTCCGAGAACGAAGATGGTCGATTATAGCCGATTGCAGAGGGAGGCGCCCGTGTTCGGAGCTTCAAAGGTAATCTGGCTGGCAAACCTGTGCGCTAGGAGGCTACCAAATATTAAAAGAAATTCCGCCTCAAGGAGTGTGATTTTAGCTATTTTTGTGCCTGCGCTTACCGAATATGTATTCTAGGTGATGTATACTTATAAGAAGCCAGAAAGCCTATAAATGATAAATAATAGTCCTTTGACGATCGTAAAGACAGTGTGGGACTGATTGACAATTGCAATACGGACGGGAGATGGGAGACGAGCACGGACCGACCACGTGCCTGGTTCCTTCGTTCCGAGAACGAAGATGGTCGATTATAGCCGATTGCAGAGGGAGGCGCCCGTGTTCGGAGCTTCAAAGGAACATTTTGAAACGGGTTTCTCGTTGAATACGCGCGCGCGCGCGGGTTATCTGGTTGGCAAATATGTGCGCTAGGGGGCAACCAAATATTAAAAGAAATTTCGCCTCAAGGAGTGTGTTTTAGCTATTTTTGTGCCTGCGCTTACCGAATATGTATTCTAGGTGATGTATACTTATAAGAAGCCAGAAAGCCTATAAATGATAAATAATAGTCCTTTGACGATCGTAAAGACAGTGTGGGACTGATTGACAATTGCAATACGGACGGGAGATGGGAGACGAGCACGGACCGACCACGTGCCTGGTTCCTTCGTTCCGAGAACGAAGATGGTCGATTATAGCCGATTGCAGAGGGAGGCGTCCGTGTTCGGAGCTTCAAAGGTAATCTGGCTGGCAAACCTGTGCGCTAGGAGGCTACCAAATATTAAAAGAAATTCCGCCTCAAGGAGTGTGATTTTAGCTATTTTTGTGCCTGCGCTTACCGAATATGTATTCTAGGTGATGTATACTTATAAGAAGCCAGAAAGCCTATAAATGATAAATAATAGTCCTTTGACGATCGTAAAGACAGTGTGGGACTGATTGACAATTGCAATACGGACGGGAGATGGGAGACGAGCACGGACCGACCACGTGCCTGGTTCCTTCGTTCCGAGAACGAAGATGGTCGATTATAGCCGATTGCAGAGGGAGGCGCCCGTGTTCGGAGCTTCAAAGGTAATCTGGCTGGCAAACCTGTGCGCTAGGAGGCTACCAAATATTAAAAGAAATTCCGCCTCAAGGAGTGTGATTTTAGCTATTTTTGTGCCTGCGCTTACCGAATATGTATTCTAGGTGATGTATACTTATAAGAAGCCAGAAAGCCTATAAATGATAAATAATAGTCCTTTGACGATCGTAAAGACAGTGTGGGACTGATTGACAATTGCAATACGGACGGGAGATGGGAGACGAGCACGGACCGACCACGTGCCTGGTTCCTTCGTTCCGAGAACGAAGATGGTCGATTATAGCCGATTGCAGAGGGAGGCGCCCGTGTTCGGAGCTTCAAAGGAACATTTTGAAACGGGTTTCTCGTTGAATACGCGCGCGCGCGCGCGGGTTATCTGGCTGGCAAATATGTGCGCTAGGGGGCAACCAAATATTAAAAGAAATTTCGCCTCAAGGAGTGTGTTTTAGCTATTTTTGTGCCTGCGCTTACCGAATATGTATTCTAGGTGATGTATACTTATAAGAAGCCAGAAAGCCTATAAATGATAAATAATAGTCCTTTGACGATCGTAAAGACAGTGTGGGACTGATTGACAATTGCAATACGGACGGGAGATGGGAGACGAGCACGGACCGACCACGTGCCTGGTTCCTTCGTTCCGAGAACGAAGATGGTCGATTATAGCCGATTGCAGAGGGAGGCGCCCGTGTTCGGAGCTTCAAAGGAACATTTTGAAACGGGTTTCTCGTTGAATACGCGCGCGCGCGCGCGGGTTATCTGGCTGGCAAATATGTGCGCTAGGGGGCAACCAAATATTAAAAGAAATTTCGCCTCAAGGAGTGTGTTTTAGCTATTTTTGTGCCTGCGCTTACCGAATATGTATTCTAGGTGATGTATACTTATAAGAAGCCAGAAAGCCTATAAATGATAAATAATAGTCCTTTGACGATCGTAAAGACAGTGTGGGACTGATTGACAATTGCAATACGGACGGGAGATGGGAGACGAGCACGGACCGACCACGTGCCTGGTTCCTTCGTTCCGAGAACGAAGATGGTCGATTATAGCCGATTGCAGAGGGAGGCGTCCGTGTTCGGAGCTTCAAAGGTAATCTGGCTGGCAAACCTGTGCGCTAGGAGGCTACCAAATATTAAAAGAAATTCCGCCTCAAGGAGTGTGATTTTAGCTATTTTTGTGCCTGCGCTTACCGAATATGTATTCTAGGTGATGTATACTTATAAGAAGCCAAAAAGCCTATAAATGATAAATAATAGTCCTTTGACGATCGTAAAGACAGTGTGGGACTGATTGACAATTGCAATACGGACGGGAGATGGGAGACGAGCACGGACCGACCACGTGCCTGGTTCCTTCGTTCCGAGAACGAAGATGGTCGATTATAGCCGATTGCAGAGGGAGGCGCCCGTGTTCGGAGCTTCAAAGGAACATTTTGAAACGGGTTTCTCGTTGAATACGCGCGCGCGCGCGCGGGTTATCTGGCTGGCAAATATGTGCGCTAGGGGGCAACCAAATATTAAAAGAAATTTCGCCTCAAGGAGTGTGTTTTAGCTATTTTTGTGCCTGCGCTTACCGAATATGTATTCTAGGTGATGTATACTTATAAGAAGCCAGAAAGCCTATAAATGATAAATAATAGTCCTTTGACGATCGTAAAGACAGTGTGGGACTGATTGACAATTGCAATACGGACGGGAGATGGGAGACGAGCACGGACCGACCACGTGCCTGGTTCCTTCGTTCCGAGAACGAAGATGGTCGATTATAGCCGATTGCAGAGGGAGGCGCCCGTGTTCGGAGCTTCAAAGGAACATTTTGAAACGGGTTTCTCGTTGAATACGCGCGCGCGCGCGCGGGTTATCTGGCTGGCAAATATGTGCGCTAGGGGGCAACCAAATATTAAAAGAAATTTCGCCTCAAGGAGTGTGTTTTAGCTATTTTTGTGCCTGCGCTTATCGAAAATGTATTCTAGGTGATGTATATATGAAGCCAGAAGGCCTATAAATGATAAATAATAGTCCTTTGTCGATTGTAAAGGCAGTGGGGGACTGGTTGACAATTTCAATATAAATGAAAATTATGATCGGTCGTTGGTAAGCTCATCACTTGAGAACGGCCGGAACGATTTGGTTAATTTTTTTAAAAAAATGTTCGTAATGGGTAATAATAAGGTTTTTAGGGAAAGGAAAATTGGAAAAGTTGCCCCGAAAATTGGAAAATTTTGAAAAACTGAAAGTGCTTTTTTAAGTTGGTACCTATACCTATACGGGACGAGGTTTTTCCGCGCAGAAAAAGTCACAGGAATCAATTAATAAAAAAAAATTGCCTGATTTATTACTTTGGTGAGGCGCCGCCTCAGTTGCCTTTCCTGAAAATCCGCCACTGAAACTGATGCACCAACCAACCTACAGTTAGTGAAATAAGTAGGTACTACAAGACAATGTCCCTAGAGTGGATTGAAAAACCCTTTGATGATGTAAACACCAGAATTATAACGGAATCGACTTTACACAATCGGATTCATTTCAATACGTTACGTTAGACTAGAAAATTCAATTTTGGACCAAAATTTTTAATAACCTTGTCCGGAAATGCTTTATAAAAGACATAGGATGTTAAATGACAATACCTATAAATTGCAATAAAATGAAACTACTGGCATTTTGCTGCCTTTGCCAGAGTAATACGGAAAGGTAGAATATGCCCCCATTCCAAAATAATGTATACGTCCATGCATTTTTGGTAAACCAACAGCATTTTTGAATTGCCTATTCATTTCTCCATAAAAATGTCTGCAATTTTTTCTAAATCTAAAACTATAGCGGATTCTGAGAAAACAAAGCAAATCCAAGTTTCGGCTCAAAAATAGTGAGTTCAACTCTGTATTTAGAAAAAAATATATTTTGGGCTTACATTTTTGAACACTTTTTTGCTCGTTTAATACCACAGTTTGAGAGAAATATTCATTTTTTTATTAATTCGGAAAAATAAGTAATTGGCGAATTTTTTATTTATTTATTAATTTGCCTATTCCTTTTAATCCTTGGCAGTCGATTGCTTGCATCAAACGAGCAAAGAAAAGAAGTGCTTATAAACGTAGGCCGCAAAATGAGTTGTTTTCTAAATACAAAGTTGAACCTTTCTGGAAGTTTTTCCTTTTTTGCTATAGAGTGCAGAAACTTGAATTTGCAATGTTTCCTCAAAATCCACTTAGACTAAACAACGTAGAGAAAGGAAACCAAAAAGTTTCTGATAGACAATAATAATTATCCCACACTACTACAGCAACTAGCTTAAACGGAAAGCATTTTATTGGAATTTATGAGAAAAATGAGACCTACAATGCCCATGCATGTAAGGTATGGAACATTATAATTCTGTAAATTAGGTTTAATTTTTCACTATGCTATTACTATTAATATAAGTATTGTCATATACAGGTTGTTCCAGAAATGAATGTTATATTAATAAGCCGTAATAAGCCCAAAAAATTAAGAGACCCGTGTTTTTTTGTTAAGCTTAAAATTAGGGGCCCCAAAGGTCCTTAAAATGGAGCCCTAAATTTAGTTTTTTTTTATCAAGAGAGATGTTTTTGTGGCATAGCAGGTTTATTATTATTACTTGAAACAACAACACAAACTCGTTTACTTAGTAAAAAAGAAAGGCAGATTTTTCTGCAAGTTTTAAAATAATAAAGATAGAAGATCGGGATAAAATAAAGAGAAAACGAGGTAGTCATATTCTAGGTATAAATAACTTTTAACACATAGCAATTTAACTTATGATGTGTTGCTTACGATTAAGTAGGCTGATTCTGTATATTCGCATCAAATGTAGTCGTAAAATATAATAATAGTTTTAATGTACCCATGTAGGTAATAAGAACAAGGCCACCAAACGTGCAGATGCATCTCATCCTACAGGTCTTGTAACTAAGTTGGGTGGATCCGTAGTGAGAGATGGAGTGACGACGCTGCACGAAACCAGCGTTATTGGCACATTCATTTCAGGAAAATATGCCCAGGTTCTGCAAAGTACATCACGGATATTACCTGCGCATGTTAAGGTAAGAAAATGCATCTGCTGTTTGCTAATGACAATACTTTTGCGACTTTTATAGCCACACTCATTTTTTACTGGTACCTATAATACATTTCTACCAAATATAAACTTTGACAAAACAATTGCCAGGATAGTAGTCGATAGTAAGTCTACTTTGGTGGGGTAAGCATCTCGAAAAATTTAACTATTTCGTGAATTATGAAACTTGGGTTTTATAGTTTGCCTAGAGACCATGATTAGGCTGAGGACGTACCTAGATTGTAGATTATGAGTTTATATTGTAAAAAGAATAACAGTTTTATTATTTGTCAACTGCATGCAGGAAATGCATTAGATATTCGATAGTCGTGGAAAAACATAATTTTAAATTACTCTTACTTGTCTATACTTATGCCATAAATTAATTTTCGACCAAAGCAATATAAAGGTTAAAAATTGAATAAACCGTTTCCAAGCTATCTAATACCCTGTAGATCGAAGAGGAACGTGGAGAAAGGCATATTTGGCCTAATTTATATATTTTACAAGATAATATATATATATTTCACAAGAAGTATCATGGTTAGTGATGATATTGTATTAAGTGAAGCTTGAGGAAGGTGCTGTTTTAACGATTTGGGCTACTGAGTTTTCATATTGCAAAACTATAATTATTTCATTATTATTTTCTCTTTTCTACAATAATTACCTATATTATTTAAGGTTTTAATTTCCTATTCCTATTGTTCTGGATTTTCAGTTTAGAATGAAAATAATTCAATTTTCTTAGGGAAAAATTCATCCGTCACCAAGCCTGCGTATTTTAAAAACAGCAGCACCATCACTGGACAAGAGAAATAAACAATACCATAGACAAATTGAACCAACTCCAGCAGGTAAGATTAGTCTAACCTTTAGATTTCTCATTTAAGGTACCTATCACAATTTTAATAAGCCGCATGTGTGTATATTCTCGCTTTATTCTATTACTGTGGCATGTTTTCGGAAAAACAAAAAAACTTTTCAATGACAAAGTTATTACGAACAAACTGTCTATCTTACTTCGCGATCACAATTATTTAACTCGCCTGTACCTAATTTAAATATCAACAGATTCCGTAAACGAAGAAACTGCTTTACAAGATACGCCTCAAAATTCTTTCAAATCAACCAGGAAACCAGGTAGCTCGTTCAAACCAAGATTTAAGAACAGGCGAAGGGAACCCGAGGAAAACGAGGAAAACGCGGAACATGTTACTCCTGCCAACAAAAAGCCGTCCAAAACTTACTCTAGAAGTTCCAAGTAAGTTGAAAATTTAAATTGGATGTAACTCATTCTAACATATCTCATCTTGCCTAAAGCTAGTACAGTAAGTTACTGCCCTAGCCACATTCCTACTAAATAATTCTAACCATTTGCTAACGGTGACATGTTGGGAGTTGTTGGGTTTCAGTCATACGAGATGTGGTATGTTCTCTGTACAAATAAAAATCACTTGCCGATCACTTAACGGGCAATACATATTTCTACGTCACGTGTTTCTAACTGCCGCTGCATTCTGAATGTGGAAAACGTGGTAGTTGTAAATAACACATTTCAGGGTCAGGTTAAACTAATATTTTGGAAGGTGGTTCGGCTTCATCAATTACTCATTTTGTTACACTTAAGGATGTTTATTCAATTAAATTATTCAGTGTGCAAATCGAATTCAAACTTTCTGTAAAGAGCTCTTAAAAATATCGGACAGAAATAATTTTTTTAACTATTAGTGTAACATTATGAATAATTAAAGGCAAATTCATGTCGTGGCATATCATATGTATACTGGTATAACTATTAGTTATGCTTCGGGTTCATCTGTCTCTCGCAAATAAAATGTTTCGAACATTCAAAATTACGGCGCAGTTTACTAGATGTTATTAATTACTTACTATTTATATTTATAAGTGCAGTAGCTAAAATATTATTTATTATCTTTTATAACATGGTTAAATCTTGAAGGCACCTCGCGTTAAACTCTCAAAACTCCATCAAGACCATAATACGAATCCTACCAAACCTTCACAGTATTTCCTTGTCCAGAAATAACCTTTCAACGCTTTCTGATAGAAAGAAATCGACTCCGATAAAGCTTATAATGGGTGCCCCAATAAAAGGGCATGATTTGAATTTTACATAATTTTCTTTTCCTGAAGGCGGCTGAAACACTACGATTACTTATTAGTTGCGGAAATGTCATGGTCGAATAATGCGTTATTATCATGAAAACTCGTTTCACATTGTGTTTTTGGGAGTTTTTTTTGCAGTTCGCGTACGGTTATCATGATTGGAATTGAACAATGTGAATATGGAAGACCGTCGAACCGTCATAGTTTGCGCGAAACAATGGAGGAACATGTCGACTAGAATAATTATTGACGTTCGAGATTCGATGATGAGTAACATTTTCCGAAGGGTTTCGCAAAATCTTTCATCTATACAACTCAATAAAAGTTTCTGATTTCAAGGATTCGATTAAACATTAAATGCTTCATTAAAATTCCAAATCGTTTGCTCGAGTTGGAACACCCAGTACAAGCTTACTGTTGAACTCTAGGAGACATTGAATTTAGCCATGAAACACCCTTCTCAAAGCGGCCCAGAGAAATCCAGTGTGAATCCTACCAGACGTCCACAGCCTTACCTCGCCTAGAATTAATCCTTCAACGTTTTCTGATAGCAAGAAACATTCAACCAGAAGAAAATTTATAGGTGCGAGCAAAAACAAACTTATGAGTAGTTTATACTGTTTTTTAAGTAGGTATAAGTCAAAGGGTACGGGCAAGAAGGAATATACAAAGTGCAGATAAACCAAAGTAAAATGTAAGCCACTGGCTGAAGTGAAGCTATTTTGTTGATATACCATGCCATTATACAACGTTAAGAACTAACTTTCCAACTTTTGTAACTACATAAAAATATTTACTTTGGCCAGCCCATCTTGAAGAAATAATAGTCATACGTCTAACATTTACAATCAGTTACATTTAATATCAGTTCGCTAACATAAGGTTCTTTATTTAAAATATTTTAATCGTTGTATCCGATGACGTCAGAACCTATACACAGGTTTGTTTTGATAAAAGCTTGACGCCCAGAACTAATCACAATCTATAAGCGCTCCATTAAATTATTCCGAAAATGTCGCGAGATTGTCAGAAATTGCCCCTTCTTGTCGAGCCGTAGCGAACTTATTTCGATTCTGGGCTCGGAGGCTGGCGTCGTTATACCATCCCCCGAGTCTTCAGGTGAGGTTCCGATGCTTCCGGCGCCCCCAAACAAGAAAAAACATGCCATATCTAAGTGTGATTCTAGAGGAACTATAACCGGGAATCACCGGGTGTATAGTTGGTTGATGGTTGACTTTCTGTCTTTGTTTGTAGCATGTTTTTAGAGTAGTATGGATATATTTTATCTTGGAGTCAAAATAAAGGGCATTTTAGCAATGGGGCACCACGTCTATAGGTTTTGACGTCATTGGTTGTATCCTACCTACCTCGCATATTAAAGTCCACTATGATAGGTAAAGAATACAGAATACCCTTATTTTATGAGGGAATTTATCTCACAAGGTAGACGTATACATATGTGTACGAGTATATGTTATATATATGGTATATATAAGATGTTTTGGCGAAGAAAATATTTTGACCTGTAAAGCTTCAAATTTTATTTTTATCGATTTTAAGTAGGGGTGATTTCGGAAAATACTAGCGTACCCTTTTTTCTTAAATGATAAACAAAAAGCTAAAGTGTCCTGGGCTCGATATTCGAGAAAAGTTGAATGCCTCAAAGCGTATCCTGGTACCTCGATTCGTTTGGGAGATATAGGACGTTTTTTTTTGCATTTCTTGAATACACAATAACATTTTTGTTTGTGAATATTTTCGGTTTCACTAATATTTTTATTTATCTTTTTTGTTTGAAGAAAAAAATATATTTTTTAAATAAACTTTTATTTAAGCCATGTACTAAAACGAATAAAATAAGTTTAGGTTTTCGTAAGATATATCAGTGCCAAACTGCAGCAAGCTTTTAGCTTGTCCCGCGCAGTGTAATAAAAGTAGGTACCAATTAATTTTATTGGACCGTGATTGGTAGATAAGCAAGTACTTTCCAAAGTATGTATTTTTTTCTTTACAGTTCGCGAGACAAGCTTTTTGATTTAAAAAGCTTGTCGCAGTTTGGCGTTGAATTACCGTAACGAAAATCTAAAGTTATTTTATTCGTTTTAGTACATGGATTATAAAAGCTTGTTTTAAAAAGGTTTTTTTATATATTTTATTTTATTTTGTGCTTTTTAGTACCTACCTATTTGATTCCCATGTCAGGAGGGTGGTAAAGAAATTTATTCCGCCATCTTGAGGCATCCGCCATATTGAATTTAGCATACCGTCACTCACTTTATTGTTTTGTACTCGTCGATCCCTTTCATTTGATACCCATGTCGAGGAGGTTCTGAAGAAATAGGTAATCCGCCATCTTGGACTGGCGGCCATTTTGTAAAAATCACTATACCTACTGAGTATACTAGACTGCATTATCACCAAAAAAAAGTATGTGAAAAATTTCAGTTCAATCGGTTGGGTGGAAGTGGTTTAAAATTCAGTTGGAAGATTTCAGTACTTATACTCACACAGACTAACAGAGCAAGTTAAATAAAAGCTTGTAACTTGTAAAAATCCTTTGTTTCAAATGTAACACATTTGGGAATAATTTTTTCTTTAAAGCCGATATTCAAAGAAAATAGCTCTCTGCACCAATGGATTCTACGTAAAAAATAAACAAAAAACGTTTTTACCGAAATTGAAAATATTCACAAACCAAAAAGTAGTTATGGCATAATAATAATTAATTAACGCTACAAAACGAGAAACGTCCTTTATCTCCCAATCTGAGCTATTTTTCTAAATACGAGTGACTAATTTGAGAAACCATGTATAAAAGTAAACAAAGCGACTTTTGCTTCTAGGATAAAGTTAATGTTTTATAAAACTGAGTTTTAGAGATTTTTTGTAATGCATGTATCTTCGTTATTAGGTACTGTTTTCATAGAAAACACAAATTTCGTTGATAATAATTAAGACTCTAATAAGACTATTTTAGCTAGAGTTAGCTGTAACCCACAAAGAACGTAAAAAGTAAATCATGTTGGTATGTAAGTTGAACTTTAAACATTGTATAAATATAATCGCAAGGTAAGCAAAACGCACGCAACACCTTAAATCATAGGCGGCCTTCAAAGATAGACACATATACTTTTAAACCCAAAGCAGGGCATTGGGGCGAGATTGCATAAAAATATGGGAAAAACAATCGATTGAAGCCCGTCTGTCATTCTTGTGGACAAATTAATGTCCTAGTAAGTAAATACATCGGAAGCTTGATGGCAGACGGTTTTGAGCGGTACGTACGTCAGGACTTGTATATGGAAAGAAAATGTTGTCACAAAAAATATTGATGACCGTCTGCCAATGATAATAAAGCTTGTAAAGGTAATAAGTCATAATAAACACGATTGGCAGATGGTTTGGATAAATACATAATATAATAATTTATCTTTTGTGTTATTAAAAAACAAACAAATTAATAGGTACCTACACAAAAAATATGCCATATTAATAATGCAATAAGCATATCCATTGAATTTTAATTGGGTTTTTCGCCACCAAACTGATTAAAAGACAACTTTTTCAAGTTTCCTGAAAAATTAATAAATTCTTAACAGTAAATGAATTAAACTTTGAACTTGTAACTCAAAAAATATCTTCAACAAATTTGTTTCCTGAGCTTTCGGAGAATAAATCTTCCTCCTTTCATGTCACTTCAAAGTGGAATGACAGAACCAAAAGTCTTCGTCCTAGCAACTCTCATACGTGCTCGATGGGATTAAGGTCAGAGGATTGAGATGGCCAAAGCAAAACATTAATTTCATTGTTCTGTAGAAATTCAAGCACGACTCTTGCTGCATGGGGTCGCAGTCGTGCATTAGTTTAAATTTTGGTCCAACAACAATAGGCGGAAAAATAATTTTTTGATAATCATTGGCAATCAGATACCTCTCGAACCAAACGATATTAGTTCTTCCACCAATGTTGATACCACTCCATACCATGATCCTACCTCCTTGAAAGGTGTGAACAGCTCGAGCAGCTGCATTTCCAGAACTACTCTACACGCGATGCCTCCTTGAATCTGACCGAAGTCCAGTCATCATAAAAGAAAATTTAGTGTCCATTTCTGCTGGTGCTGGTGCCAATTTAAATGTTCTTGTACCCGCTGTAAACTGGTTGTGCGATTTCCTCGTGATAATGCTGGAAGTCTTACAGGCCGGGGTGTTAATGTGATCTTCGTGGAACCTGTTTCAGACAGTTTGGTCACTAACCCGTATCTACATATTTTGTGTAATGTGCAGCTGAATAACCAATTGCGATGCAGTGATACTGCGCTCTGGCAAGGCTAGCAATCATAGAAATGTATCCTGAATTGGGATAGTTATACCCTTGTACTGCCTGTATGCCGTTCTCTGACGTCCCCTGTTTCTTGGTTTCTTATCCACAAACGATTAATAACACTCTTGGATGCAGTGACGTAACTTCAAAATATGGGCCCGGAGGCAGGATTTTTTTGGGGTCTCTTCTTAGGTTGTAATCAAAAAATTTTAACATAAACATTAAAAAATAAAAAATGATTGTCGCATGTCAGTTTCACAGATCATAATAAGTTAAGTTTAGCGAGTTTCATAGTTGGAAATGTTTTTTTCGGATTTTTCAATGCAACATGGTTTACTCAAATTAATTAGATTTTAATGATAACATTCTCAAACAGATCCTCTGTTAGGTGCGTGTTTGCATATTTGATTGACATTGGAAAACCATAAAAGTAATAGGTAAAAGGTAAAGTAACTTAGACCATGGTGTAGTTGTATGTCAAAAATTAAAAAAAAAGAAAATTATCGATCTTTTAGTTTTTTTCTAAATATTTCAATTTTTTTTTATTTTTTGAGATTTCTGTACAAAAGTAAAAAATAAGTAAATTTTCGACATCTTGTGCATCTGGCAACTGCGCGCCCTGGCGTCGCCGGCCTCGATGCGCGAATTTTCCAGCTAAGCGCCGTAATTTTTGGAGTTTTATACACTTTTGAAAATATATTTTAATTTTTTTTGTTGACTTCAGATTTTTTTTAATTCGGATTTTTATTAAGCTATTTTTTTCAACATGCGGTTAAAATTTTGTACATCATGTACACGCTATAATGTGTGCTAGTCTACACGAGGGCTATAATTATCTACGAAATTTTACACATTTTCTGCGAAACCAATAATAATGAAGATTACGTGCATTAAGAAAATACTTAAAATTACTTGAAATTACTTTTTGTGAAGTAATTTCCGAGATCCCCATACTTAAAATACAATAAAACTCTTTCTATTTGGAGGTATAAACCTTATCTTCTATTATAATCTTTCACCCATACCGTGTGTATGGTAGGCAGAATTCTTTGGGCGATTCTTGTAAATGACAAAAAATTCAAGTTGAAATTTGATCCTTCGGGGTTCAGCCCTGCTTGGTTTAAAACTAAGTTGTGACATAATTTTAATTTCGAAAAATCGTGTGGCTTGAACATTTTGAAAAACTAATTTTTGTCACCAGTAAAGTGACCTTGTAGGTTTTACAGCAAAATGTTATTAAGGAAACTTAATTAACTTGACTTCCGAATGAAAAACTGATTAGGTTTGCAAAATTTCAAAAGTATATTCCTACTTTGATTTTTCCCCTTTTCTACACTTTTTATAGAAGAGTGACTTTCTGTATCTTTCACATCAAAATGTTTTTGAGAAGACTTGTGATTAAAAACTGAAGAGATGTAAAATATTTCGAAAGCCCAGGCCCACTTTTGATTTTTCTCTCCTAAAAAATTTGAACTGCACAAAAATCAAAGCTGGCTTAGGCTTTTGGACACTTTTCTAAAAAAGGTGGGAAAATGACTAAAAATCAAAGTAGGAATAAAATTTTTAAATTTCGCAAACCTACTCAGTTTTTCATTATAAACAAGTTTCCTTAATAACGTTTTGTCGTAAAACCGACAAAACAGGTCACTTTATTGGGGTAAAAATTAGTTTTTTTTTTCAATATTTTCAAGGTGTATGTGATTTTTCGAAACTAAAATTATGTCACAAATTAGTGTCAAACCAAGCAGGGCTGAACCCCAAAAGATCAAATTTCAACTCATTTTTTTCTCTCACTTACCTAAGTACAAGAGTCCTCCAAACAATCCTGGGACACACTGTAGATGTCGAAAAAAAAAATTAAGTTTTTAAAAGAGATTTCTTATCTGGGAAATATATAGGGCAAAGAAATCGTCATAACTCATCTGAATTCAAAACACAATAATTACCAGATAAACACCTCTATTACTATTTGTTTTATTTTATTCTATTAGTTCTATTTTACTTTAATTTGATAAACTGATGTTGCCGGACCATTTAAATGATCTCTACTCCTATACGCTACTCTTTCTTCAGTTCTGTTATCGTGGTGGTCGAGGATATTAAGGCACCTTTCTCTAGACGAATATACCACTAACACTTGTAAATAAATACAGACCCAACACGTCTTCACAAAGACCTCGTAACAAAAATGGTCGACGAAAGTCAGCTTCTACCACTGCTAAATATTCGCGCAGAGATGAGGTAACCACCGAAGCACCGCGCTCCTCTGCGAAGAGGTATTCGAGGCGCAGTAAGCCCAAGTCCACCAACAACCTCAGCGCCGAAACAACAACTGCCGCAGCTACGAACGGTGGGTTTAGCAAGAGAAGCGGTTTTAAACCCAGGATTCAAGCGTCCACTGTTGAATCCCTATTGGCGTCGTCCAGCTTGTCCAAGCTGAAACTAAACAGGTTAGTATGTTTATAGACGAAGCATTTGATTTAGACTCTAGAAGACACCTAAACTACGTTCACAAAATCAAGAAATAGTATTTTCTATCCAAACATTTTTTTAACACGTTTAGCAATGATTAACTCAAGTATTCGATCCTATTGGAAATTTTATTGAAATTTACTGAAAATTTCGATAATTTCCAAAAGCAATTTAGAGGTATTTCCCGAATGGGCATATACCACATTTTGGGCTAATTAACTCATTCTATATATACCTACCATTGTTTTAAATTCAATTTTTTTTAAAGCTCGGTTTGTCTAAAAATAAAATAAAAACGTCTACGGGAAACCGTTAACCAGCACTTATTTCTATCAGAATGTTGTCAAGTATACCTATAGTTCCAGTAGTTTCTGAACTATTAGGAACCTCAAAAAATATGCCATGGCAAAATTTCAAGGTTTGTGTAATTATTATTATTATTCTGTGTCTAAAATTTGAAACTAACGGAACATCAAACATCTCAAAAAATATTTGACATGAACCCAGGAAGGAGTCAAAGCTCTATGTATATTATAAAATACGTGAGACAGAAATCTCCCAGAGTAGTAACCAAGTTTTGGCACAATATTTTGATATCTGACACGCTGATAGGTGTCAGTGATTTTAGATGCTTTTTCGAGTTGTTATGCTTAGTTGTGCGGCTTGTTGCACTTTCCTGACCGCCAAAACTAAAATGCTTGAGGATAATAATCCATCTTTAAGTAATTTTGCAATTTAAATTAACTTTTGAGACAATGCACCAAAGTGGCATAGGCGTTTGTGTAGGTAGCTACTTCTTCATAATTGGAAATTTAAAATTAGAATTGCTGTATTATCGATTCGTGTGTCGAAACAATTCAAAGGTGCGAGCCACTGTTAAAACGGAGTTAAGCCAAATTTGCTTCTTCGTGGGGTTCTTTATTCAAAGGAAGAACCCTAGTTACGTGGTTTGCTATTCGAAAGGGTGGCGCTAGCCACACTAGCCGTGTTTGAGAATGCACACCTTGAACAGGGTAGTGCGGTATCAGTGTACTTTGAGAACGCTTAGTGGAAAAGTGTTAAAACCTAACGCGATCATGCAGAAACTGAGCGTCACGTAACCTCTCTAACCTCACCTAACCTAAACATTTGTGATATTTTGTGTTCTTCAATTTAAATTATTTTCTAAAACTTGTGAATCTCAAAAATAGGTTTTTTCCATAACTATTGGATCAAATTCGATAAAACAGTTAATTACTTCCAAAAATTGGAAGAATGCACAACAATTATTGTACTGCACAAGGACCACAAGGTTGTTCAAACAATGGTGGCAATGGTGTTAACACCGAGTGCAAAATAAAACACGATTGTGCACAAACAGCACGCATGGAGCATTTCGTCTGAATACTGAATCCTCAAACGTAGCTAATGCCAACCTAACAGGTTAGGTTAGTTTATTGTCATCTGTCAAATGTCAATAAATTTAAATTTCGGATTGTCAGCTTAAATCCGTCGCTCTGTCGGCCACGAAAATGTGCACAAACGAACGCGTTAAAATATGAAAATGAGGGTTTTTAAATGAAAAAACTTAATAAATCTCAACAAAGTGCGGGTACCAAGGAATATTAAAAGCGCCGGATAAATACGGCGTACTATACCAACGGCCAGTGGCGGCTCGTGCATAGGGGCTGTCGGGCTACAACCCCCCAGCAGTGGCGTAGCTTCAAATTTTAACCCCCCCCCTCCCGCCAAAATTAAATTTGGGCCCCTCAAATTTGAAAATAAAAAAAAACATACACGAAGGTAAAACTGTCAAAACTTTTATTTCTTAGTAAATAAAAACAAAACAGTTTTTAAAACAAAAATATATCTGCAGGATGTCCAACTTTAAAACTGTACAAATCTGTAAAATCTTCATTTTTGAAGGTAATCGCCTGAACGTTTTTGTTTAAAAGGCCTTCAAAGCCGCCTCTTTTGACTTCTTTACTATTTTTAAAATGAAAATCCAGGGCGGGCTGCGTTTTTTTTATGTACCCTCGATTTTCACTAAGACCATTTAGCGATTTTTTTATTTAAAATCTCATCACACAACGTTAGTCAAAACATCCCAAAACCCCCATATACCAAATTTGAACAAAAAAATATACAGGGAGTTCCATTCTGCAGGGTGTCAAATTTTAGAAAAAATAAGAATTTTAAAGGCATCTGCCAAGTCAAATGTGCCATGGAATCCTCTCAAAACAGTCGAATAGGACCACTCAAAGTATTGACGTGCAAAGGTCCAATACAAAATATACAGAGTGTTATTACCTAGGGTATCTCAAAGTACTGAATTTTTGGAACTTTATATGGGTCAAAAATCGAGTATATCAAAACCGCCCCAGACACTATAAACGAACTTAAGTAAAAAAATATAGGTGCCTGCCAGTCAGTAAGTCCATATCAGTCAAGGTGGCTGGTGTGCCACAATAGGAAACACACAGAAAATGTAGGTATCGTCTTAGGCAGTGACTGTTGAGAAAGGTCCAATAATTTAAATTGTTTTTATTAGTTGGTTAGCATTTAGTTCAGAAATAAATTACTTTTGTGTTTATTAATATTTTTTCAATGATTCCAGGGCATTTTTGATCCGTATAGAGTTTTTTTTTTAATTTCAGCTTTTTCAGATGGCCCAGAGAAAAATTCCCTGTACCTATATATATTTGTATTAAATCTTTGCACACCAACATTTTGAGTGGTCCTGTTGACCATTCAAATTGTGAAGGGATTTTATATCCCACTTGACTCGCCAGATGCCTTTAAAATTCCAATTTTGTTCAAGTTTGACACCCTGTAGAATGGAACTTCCTGTATATCTTCAAATCAAATTTGGTCTATATGGTGGTTTTGTGGTATTGTGATTAACCCTGTGGTCTCCGGTTTTAAATAAAAAAATCGTTAAAAGGTTTTCGTAAAAATCGGGGGGGGGGGGGGGGTATGAAAAAACCGTAGTCGGCCCTGAATTTGCATCTTGACAATTATAGAAAGGTCAAAAGAAGCGGGTTTCAAACAAAAAAAAGTTTAGGCATTGAGGCACAATGAGTTTGTCACCCTAATGTACAAAGAGTGCTTAATATACCTAGATGATATCATAGTCTTTAGTGCAGGAGATGTCCATGAACTTTAATTAGTTCGCTTTTATCCATTGCTGCAGCTTCTTCAGCTTCTATAGAAAGTACATAATGCTAAATTACTTATTCTGTCTTGGGAACAACAATTTCTCGAATAGTTTTTTACTGATTTTAATTTAGAGAACGACCGTTCTGAAGATCGAGTTCGGTCAATCGGGCAATTTATACCTACACTTCGTAGGTTATACTGGCCTAACTGGCCCCCGTCGACACCTGCTCCATGGATCTCCGAAACGCCGACCAATCAAACGCTCCGCCCGCTTTCTTATTGGCTGCCTCCTAGAATGGAAAACCGGTGTTTTGAGCAGGAAACTGCTCTCGGCGGATCTCCGCTAAAATCCAAAAAAAGTAGATATAAACACATCGGGTCGGGTTGTAAAAATCCACTAGGCACGTTTTCCAGTTTAGATTTCGGCAGACGCTCGCGGCGCAACGACTATGAAGTTTGCTGTTTCGGTAAGACCTTATTAAGGAGAAATGTGGTACCTATGTTGTGCATACCTAATAAAATAGAACGCTAAATACATTTAGCATTTACAGACTTTTCTGTAAGTGGCTCTCAAAAGTTCTCCCGATTTTTTCTTATGAGAAACAACTTCATAAAATTGTTGTACGAGTCAAACGTTCAAATTGTATTCTTAATTTTATCGGCGAGGGGTCGCACCTCCCCCCTCCGTGCCTCTACTCTCCCCCCCCCCCAAACTCAACTTTAATCAAAACTGGCATCGATTTAATGATACACCCGCCCTAATAATACGGCAACTTTTCTTAATTATACGTTCGGCTTGATCGTCGGGTATGGGAGGAGTTTCAATGTCTCTACTACACGTTTCATATAATGTACGACTAATTATTGTCGCCGTATTACTCCAGCAAACTTTTCGTTCGGAAGTTCTAAAAATGAATCGCTTCGAGGTAAGATCTACGGCACCATTCGCCTTCTTATAAACTAATTTTTCGTTTTTCAGAGTTTCGATCTGTGCAAATCATTCGAAATAGACAAAAAATTCTTGACCGTTGGCGGTTTTTATCCGGTCCAAACTGCCAGGCTCTTTTACGTTGTTAGTTTCGTGTTCAACATATCGATCTCGTGGGCCCAATTTCTCTCGATGGTAACTTTTCTGTTTTTCCAATTTTCGAACATCACCAAAATTTCCGAAAACTTGCTATTTTGCACCACGCAGTTCGCCTTTCTCTGTAAGCTCACGAACTTCATTCGCAAGAAGCGGAATCTGCCGCGAATCGAGGAATTTCTTCGTCGGAAAATCTTCACTAAAATGTCTGCGCCCGAAAGAGATTTGGTGAACGTCCACATCGACAATTGCAGAGCCGTCGCGAAGATTTTCCGTATTCTGTGCGTGTTCGTGGTGGTTTTCTATGGGCTGTTTCCGTTGCTCGACCAAAGTGGGAAGACGGTGTACCCGCTACCCTGTTGGTTTCCCTTCAATGCCGACAATTACTACTTCCAAGTGGTGTTCTCGGAAGTACTGAGCATCGCCGTGGGAGCCTGGTGCAACTCTAATATCGACATCATGTCCATAACTTTGCTCACGGTCGGCACGAGCCTGTTCGATGTGTTGGTAGGCCGCATCAAGAACTTTGTGAACGATGACGAACGGGTTGCCACGAAAAATCTCAGGGACTGCATCATCTACTACGACGAGCTGCTACGATACGTGTGCCTCATCGAGGACACTTTCTCCTACGGAATTTTCGTGCAGTTCATATGCAGCGTCGTGGTGATATGCTTGACGGGATTCCAAATGTTGGTGGTAACTTATTTTCTAAACCAGCCGAAAACGGCTTAAAAACTAAAGTCTTGCAGATCCCTTTCGGCAGCATGCAGTTTGTACTGCTGATCACGTATTTCTCCTGCATGATGTGCCAGGTAGTGATGTACTGCTGGTACGGCCAGAACATCATGGAGAGCGTGAGAGAATTCACCATGCGATTTCGGTTTGTATAGTTGATACTATTTTTTAGAGCAACAATGTCACGGAGGCTTGCTACTTGGCCAGGTGGAACGACAGCGGCATCTCTCAGCAGAAGACGTTGATCATCGTCATGGAGAGGGCCAAGAGAACTGTCAGATTGACAGCTGGCAATTTTTTCACGTTGAACTTGGCTACTCTTATGACGATTTTGCGCTCGTCCTACTCATATTTCGCTGTACTTCAACGGTTATACAACAAAAAATAATAATTGTTCGGTATTTGTTTTAGGAGCAGATAATAACATAGGCACGATTTACACTGTGTGCTGTGTGAACCACCAAAATTAAGCAAATTATATATTTTGATGTATCTAAAGTAATCCGGAAATACGACTTCTTTTTAGTTATCACCGGATATTTAATATTTACAAAATTGCAGATGGGGTTTAAAAGGGGGATACGACATGGTTAGGTTAGGGTATTATCTTGACATGCAATATTCTTATTTTGAGTATTTGGTAGTAGAGAGCTGAAGTGATCATAATACGTAAACGTAAACCTATGCGTTAACGCATAAAAATTTTGAACAAGTGTGAAATTTCACGTAAACGTAAACATGCGACGTCATACGGTTTCTAAGCTTCAAAACATTGCGAGTGAAACGTTTGTATTGGTGCAAAATGAAAAAACATATTAAAAAATATTTTTAAATTCTGTTAAAATCAACAGCTTTATCAAACATTCCAAATAAGATTACACAATGTGTACCTAGATTTCTCCTTTATTCCATATATTTTGAACATTTTTTATCATTTTCATTATTCCTTTACCTTCAAGAACATCATCCACCTTAATAAGAAAAATAGATCGCAGATTTGTAATCTTCGATGTAACAAATCATCGATATATACAGGGTTAACTATGACTTAGTACAAAAATTTTTACCACGTGCGCAGGGTGGCTTAAGAAAACATAGAAAAATATTTTTAGATTTTTTTTACGATCTTTAAAAAAACGGGTAAAGACCCCTATTTTCCCTGTAAATCCCCGCCTTTAATGACGTCATCCAATTTGGCTTCTGAAGGTACTGACAGCTGAAGTGATTTTCCGCGGTGTTGCCGTTGATTTAGGAACGGTGAAAATACCTTTTTACTCAAACAAATTTAAAAAATACATAAATAACAATCGATTTGAATCTGTACAGATGCAGCGCTATTAGATTCCCCTTACCTTAGCTCGTATCCGGACCGGTTCCTACTCTCGCGGAAAGCTCATTACCGCGACACCACAAGCCGTCTCCCTTAATACCCCCGGAGCTCCTCTGATGAATTCTTGTCCACCATCTAACCTCTTCTGAAGCATAGATAAAGGATTTATTGTTCTGAAGCCTCGGCGGTATGAATTAAGCGACGTATCGGCCCGGTCGAGTCTATGAAACGTTTTTTCGACTGCTCCGCGTTGCCCCGTTCGTCATTTCATAACTTCCTAGCTAGGCAACTAACTGTACATACAAGGTTTGTTCCAACAGGGCCAATAACCGTGCTCAAGCACGTTCAGCGCATGCGCACTACCCCACTGGCTGTTCCAACTGAATTATGTACCTACCGACACGGGACGATACACGCACTGTTCCAGCCGATTTATGGATCATTTGTGTATCGTCCTTGTACGATAAAAACGGTGCCTGGTCTAAAGCAATAACCGCGTGTACTGACATGCGCAGTGTATGGTCGTGTGACAGAGATAAACATTAACATCATATTTTTGTTTTTACGTAGATAGGTTTAAATCGATGGCTGGGGTCGTGTTTTTTATTTCTTGTTGGTTTTTGGCTTGTTGGGTAGGGCGGGGAATCGTTGAACAATTTTTCCGTTCCATCTGAAATTTTCTTTGGGATCATTTGTTCCAACTCGAATTTACGTACCGTCACAGAACTGTACATGAACTAGATGATAACCCTTAAAGAACGCATGCGCTAGTTTTGCACCGTTCATGTGCGATCCCAAAGAAAATTTCAGATGGAACGGATTGTGAATCAAATCGACCAAATCACGTTTTGCGACCGCACCTAACCTGCGTGTTTAATATGTGGCTAACCGAATGTTCGGTGGGCTAACCTCACTCTTCACTCTAAAAAATTATTGTTCAACGATTCCCCGCCCTACCCAACAAGCCAAAAACCAACAAGAAATAAAAAACACGATCCCAGCCATCGATTTAAAACCATCTACGTAAAAACAAAAATATGAGGTTATTGTTTATCTCTGTCACATGACTACATTGCGCATGTCAGTACACGCGGTTATTGCTTTAGACCAGGCACCGTTTTTATCGTACAAGGACGATACACAAATGATCCATAAATCGGCTGGAACAGTGCGTGTATCGTCCCGTGTCGGTAGGTACATAATTCAGTTGGAACAGCCAGCGGGGTAGTGCGCATGCGCTGAACGTGCTTGAGCACGGTTATTGGCCCTGTTGGAACAAACCTTTTCAAGTTTGGCTAGTAGCCGACGGAGGGCATTTGCGAATGTAACATGGCGTTATTTCCCAGTTTTGTCTTGATTTTCGCGGCAAATCGTTCAGCGTCTTTGTGAAAATGCCGGAGTATTCGAACGCCGAGTTAACGGACATGGTTATAATGTACGGGAGATGCGATGAAAGTGCACATCGAGCTGCAGCAGAATACCGTATTCGTTTTCCTAACAGGGCAAATATGCCTAACCCACGTACTTTCGTGAACATTGTACAACGTATGCGAAACACTGGTGTTTTGCAAGCTCGAAGGGGTGGGCCTGGAGGGCAAATGAACATGGACGATGTTGAGTCAGTGCTTGATTTGGTGGAAGAGCAACCTTCCATAAGCACTACAGCTATTGCAAGGAGATTGGGAATATCTCAGAACAAGGCAAGTAAAATAAAACCAATAAAACTGACTTCTACCAAAGACTATCCCATGTGATGGGATTGTCTTTGCTTGCACCTAATACCTACATAAAATTTAAAATGTAACAATACAATTATTTACAGGCATGGAGGATTCTAAGGGAAAACGGCCTTCACCCTTATCACATACAAAAGGTCCAAGCATTAGAAGCAAATGATTTTCCGGTGAGAATGACCTACTGCACTTGGCTACGTGATCGAATCGCCCAAGACCCAAACTTTGTTTTCAACATTCTTTGGACAGACGAATGCTGCTTCACACGTGCTGAGGTTTTAAACACGTATGTAAATTTTTACTTACTTATAGCTTTCTCTCCTCCATATTATCTTTTTTATTTATTATAAAATTGGCTATGTCAATCCTAACGCCTTCGCCAAAATTGTGAATATTTCTAATTTTTGTTTTTTTTTTTTAGACACAACAGCCATATTTGGTCCGATGAGAACCCACATGCTGTTCGGCGGTTTAATTTCCAACGTCGGTTTTCCATCAATGTTTGGGCTGGAGTTTATGGAGATCGATTAATTGGACCATACATTCTACCGGAAAATTTAAACGCTGAACGATACTTGTATTTTCTGACAAATGTTTTGTTTGATAATTTGCCACTACAAGTACTGCATGACATGTGGTTTATGCACGATGGTGCACCAGCCCATTTTGCGAGACCTGTTCGTGCACTTTTAGACGACCAATGCCCCAACCGTTGGATCGGAAGAGGAGGGCCCATTGCATGGCCGCCGCGATCACCAGACTTGAATCCAATGGATTTTTGTATTTGGGGATTCATGAAGGCGATTGTGTACGAGCAGGAAATCGACAACGAGCAGCAGTTACGTGAACGAATTGAAGGTGCAGCTGTCCAAATCCGGAATAATCATGGACTTTTTGCACGTATCCGGACTTCTTTAGTTAACCGAGTGAATTTGTGCATCGAAGTTAACGGCGGCCTCTTTGAACAGCTACTGTAGTGCTTTGCATGTGCATTTGTGCAATGTGTGCTAGTGCAGTTGTGATTTTTCGGTTACCCTTCGGGGTTTTCCTGGCGGAGGGGATCTACCTCGTCGTGGTCGTCAGGCTGAGTACCTCGCTTCAAACAAAAGGAATAGCAGAGGGAAACCAAGAGATCCCCAACAGATTTAAAAAATGTGAATGTTGTGTTGTGTGACTTTTAATGTAAAAAAGCAAGAAAACAGAAAATGGTGCAAACAATCCTGGAAATGTCAGTAAGGTAGGTGTTTCATAGGCATTCTACATGTTCCTCAGAAAGTAATCGTTTTTAAAAGGAAATCGAAATTTTGTGGTGAATCCTCGGATAAATTGATAGACGTGGCAACGCCGCGCTATTGACATATGCGAAATTTTTAGACATGTCGCGCGGGCGTCCATAGGCGGCGTTTTTTGAGGGGTTTAATACAATTTGAAAAAAAATTTTTTTAGGCTTAAGACAAATGTTAGAAAATTTTTGAAAATTTATTTTAGCAAGTCTAATTTTTCTTTATCTGCCATAAAAATTTTTGTACTAAGTGATAGTTAACCCTGTATTGTTACTTCAATTTCCACACCAGATCTTGAAAAAAGTAAAATTTTTCTTAAATTATTTGCGTATGACGAGTATGTTTCTTTACAATATTCTGCAACCTTCTCTTAACGCCTTTAATCGTTTGGTGTCTTAGTGAGGGTTTTGACATATGGCAAATGTCAGCTATACAGGGTTAACTATCACCTAGTACAAAGAATTTTATGGTAGATGAAGAAAAATTAGACTTGCCAAAATAAATTTTCAAAAATTTTCTAACATTTGTCTTAAGCCTAAAAACTTTTTTCAAATTGTATAAAACCCCTCAAAAAACGCCGCGTATGGACGCCCGCGTGAGGTATCTTAAAGTTTCGCGTATGTCAATGGTAGTGACAGGTAGTGAAATAGCGTCCATCAATTTATCCGAGGATTCACCACAAAATTTCGATTTCCTGTTGGAAATGAATGTCTATGCAACACCTACCTTACTGACATTTCCAGGATTGAATATTGCACCATTTTCTGTTTTCTTGCTTTTTTACATTCAAAGTCACACAACACTACACAGCATTCATCACATTTTCTAAATCTGTTGGGGACCTCTTGTTTCCCTCCGCCATTCCTTTTCTTTGAAGCGAGGTACTCAGCCTGACGACCAGGGAGGAGGATCCCCTCCGCCAGGAAAACCCCGAAGGGCACACATTGCACATGCAAAGCACTACAGTAGCTGTTCAAAGAGGCCGCCGTTAACCTCGATGCACAAATTCACTCGGTTAATTAAATTAAAATTTTTTGCATTTTTTACTTTAGGATCTTCTCTTCTACTTATTCTGGGCCAGGCCAAATAAGTGGGTCAATCTGCTGGCAGTATACCGTACATGATATTGCATCTAACACCATATAATCCATTTACTAACAAATAAGAACTATCAAATAAAAACATTACTTTGACCAAGCGAGGGTGCTTCGCAACTTAGCCGTTTAAGTTTGCCTGGTCGATTCCACAAAGTACATAATCCTAAGGTACTTCTTTTATTCATCAATATCCTCACCCTCAGTGGGAAAATGTTGGTCGCACGCCTAAAAACATGTTTCACTATTTCACATACCTACTTTCAAAACTAAATTAATTTTAGCCCCTCTAACCTGTAATGTTGCGGTCCTAGTGCACCAGTAAAAAGCCTGGCGTTCAATTAATTGCAAAATAGCTTTAAAACACACCAAAATACACAAATACAGGAAAATATCGCCGAAAATTCAGAGGGACGCAGGAAAACGTCGAGTAAACATCCGCCGAAATACGATGATTCACCAGAGATATGGAGTAGGAGAATGCGCTTTGACCTGCGCATCCGATTTTTCGGCTACAGAGAGGGCGCTTTGACGGCCGCCATGTTAACCCATAGTCTTGTCTTGTAGTTTGTTTACGTTTTGACGTGCTTACTTCTTAATTGCTTTTTTAAGGTCTTTTTCGTGTGTTTAGCGATTTTGCTGGCGTGTTTTTGTAAATTGTGTTGTGTTCGTTAACATGTCTTGCTCTGTAAGAACATGCACAAATTGCAAAAGATTTAGACCTGAAGGTAGGTATATCTTTCCATTGGTATGTTGCATTATTTAGGATAAAATGTATTGGTGGTGCTTATTCTAGAAATTCTAGGTTTCCCAAAGACCGGGACCTCTATTTTGAATGGCTAAAAGCTTTAAATTTGCCCAGCAATGTACTATGGTCGAAGAACAAATTCGTTTGTTCAACATATTTTAAATCTGATGATTTTTTGTTGGTGGGCAGTAAGAAATGCCTCCAATCAACTTCTATACCATCAGAAAATTTATGTGACCAACAACAAAGTGGTCCGAGCCTATACCACAAGCTTCAACTTCAACAGATTCAATGATTTCTTCTGATGAGGCACCAAGGCAGATTCGCCAAAAACGGTCCAGGTAAAAATAAACTTTTTTGAATAAATTTGCTTCCACATCAATATAAAATTATACCTAAACGTAAACAAATGCAAAAAAAATGGAAAAGCAAATTATTTTGAATTTGTCGCACTTTCGTGGGTTAAAGTGGCGATAGAAAAATTAGCACTCTTGCGCAAGCATTCTCCCTACTCCATATCTCTGTGATTCACCGGCGCGTTATCTGGCCTTGCCTTGCGGGAAACCAGACCAGTGCAACAACTAGCGTGAGGTGTGACGCAGGCGTAGAGATGCGACGTCGAACAAAACTATGCATCGATTCGATACACATCGACGTTCAGCCTTTGTATTGCAAAGCATTCAGTCCAATAACGCCGCCATTAAAAATCACAGAATTCTTTTTGTTTAGTTTAGTTAGATTTTCAATAAGTTTTCTTATGAAAATTATTTTTTTGAAGACGCAATCAACTAATCTAACATTGACATCGATATCGATAATTATTACGCACCACTCCAACCTCTACTGTTTCTTGCGTTTTTTTTTATCAGTGAAATGTCAGTAACCTACGATAGCGCGGTATGTCGAATGAATTTGGTTCCACCGGTCTCGAAATCGTGGTTTCGCGAGAAGTAGTTTTGTACTTACTTGGTGCTGCTATGTGAAAATGCAAAAACAAAAAACGCGTAGGGATTCAGGATTACCTACCTAGCCTCGGGACCGAGTTCGAGAGGAGCCTCGGGACTCGGGATTCATATCCTGTTTTCAAATTTCAAACTAAGGTAAGGTGAATCCAAGCGAACCTCGGGTAAATCTAGCAGCGCTGTGGCTGTACATATTATTCGATTGTTATTTATGTATTTTTTAAGTTGTTTGAATAAAAAGGTATTTTCATCCTTCCTAAAACAACGACAACACCGCCTAAAATCACTTCCAGCTGACAGTATATTCCCAAGCCATATTGGATGACGTAATTATAGGCGGAGATTTGCAGGGAAAATTGGGGTTTTGACTCTTTTTTTAAAGATCGTAAAAAAAATCTAAAAATATTTTTCTATGCTACCCTGCGCACGTGGTAAAAATTTTTGTACTAAGTGATAGTTAACCCTGCATACTACTCGATGAATCGGAACCGTGTTTTAAGTAGAGTAAATTTTGATGTATCTGAGTATGAGTATCTTCCGGATGGATCCTGCGTCAGCAAAACTTCTCGTTCCAAGCTTTCGTCTTCGATTGCACAGGACATCCTCAGGGCGCGACGGTCACACTGAGATTGTCGTGCGATCGTCACGCCCTGCGGAGGTCCCGTGCAATCGAGGACGAAAGCTTGTTACGAGAAGTTTCGCTGACGCTGGATCCATCCGGAAGAAACTCAGATTCATCACATTCTGCCTGTGCAAGTTTAAAATCAAGGTTAGAGTAAATTCTGCTTGATTCATCGTTATCCTACGTTACTCCAGAATTTAACTACAGCGCATGAGTAGATGTCAAATTACACGTTAACGTTTACTTCTGAGGCTGCATTTCAACTCTCTAGTAAATCAAGATTCGTTAAATTTGTTGGTTTCCTTAAAATCTGTTTTTTTTAAATAATTATTCCTTTAATATAGGAATAAAAAATGCTCTCCGTCTTCCTCCTCTAATCCCCTTTGGAATTATGTAGTTACATAATTGATAATTCTTTATTCAAAGACTTGGGAACAAAATTGGCTATATCTAAGTAGAGTTTCACGGTAAAATTACAACTTTTATGACTCTCTCCATTTAACCTTTTTTTTTTATTAAATATCAGCATCGGGCGACAGCTGAAACTCTGATTGGTGTATCTTGTAAACTATGGAATACGAAATTCTAGAAAGTGGTTAAAAAAATGTTTTTATTTTTTCAACAAACGAATAAACTGCATTATGGCTTTATGACTTTTATGACTTCTGCATTTAGTCTTTATTACAAAAAGTTGCCCACACCTCACTAGATCGGTTATTTCATTGTTGAAGAGCGCCTTGATCCCTGGACATTTTTGACACTCGCAGTGACCAGAGCTATAATCGTGACAAGTTGTCACTGGCGAAGGGAAAGAAGTTAAAATATGTATTATCCGTACATACAAATTCTGTCTTCGGTAATACAATAACCTATTTATTTATTTTTAATTTACACACATCTGACTGACAAATCAATAAATTGAGAATACAAAGTATATATTGCAAGCAATTTTTAAAACACCATGATATCTTGTCCACCAATGCGTTTATGGACATGGACAGTAATGATTTACAATTCAAAACGAATTTAGGGATTTTTTAAAATTTGCAACTTTATCTTTAATGCTGCCATTTTAAAATTTGGAACAGCCTGTATATGTATACCTTGTGTGCCTTAACTCTTTCAGAGAATATCGTAACTCTAATTTCACATATCAAACACCTTGATCGATAAATAAAAAAATACGTTTTCTGGGGCTTTTTGACAAACCTAAAGTTATCAAATTTTATTCACTTCCACTTCCACACGGTGGTTTACATAGATTAATAATTTAGACGCACGACGCACTAATGTAAATGTTTACGCTCATTATTAGACAACAGGCAGCACTAACACTATATAAAATCTTTCTTTTGAAGATATGTGCCTGAACTTTTTTTGTTTGAAAGATTTTAAAAATCTGCTTCTTTTGATCTTCCTCTCCTTATGAGACAGCAAATCGAGGGCCAGCTACGATTTTTGTATACACCCGAGATTCAATAAAATCATTTAGCGATTTTTTATTTCAAATCTGACAACACAACGTTAATCAGGCTACTTAAAGCCCTACACATAAAAAATTTGAACAAAAATATACAAAAAGTTTCATTCTACAAGTTGTGCAAAATATGAATTTTAAAGACATCTGGTGAGTCAAGTGTTCTATGGAGTAACCTCAAAATAGTTGAATGGTAAACAACATTGAAAGTATTGGTGTGGAAAGCAATAAAAATGTAGGTACAGGGTACTTTTCTTTGGGCCATCTCAAAATGCTGAATTTTTATGAAATTTTATACCTACGAGTCGAGAGCGCTTTGGAATTGTTAATAAATCAAAACCAATTTTTTTATAAAATGTCAACCAACAAGTAAAAACTGATTTAAATTATTGGACCTTTCTCAGCAAAGCTACTGCCTAAGATGATACATTTTCTGTGCATTTCCTGGTGTGGTACACCGACCACCTAACTCATCTGGATTTACTGACTGGCAGGCTTCCGGAATTTTTAGATGTAGCTCGTTTATAATTTCTGAGGCGGTTTTGGTATACTTTGATTTTCAAAAAATTCAGCATTATGAGATAGCAAAGAAAAAACACTCTGTAGATTTTTGTCGGTTCTGTTGACCGTTAAACGGTTTTGAAGTAATTTCATTGCATGCTTGACTCAGCAAAATTCCTATTTTGCTCAAAATTTTGCATCTTGTAGAATGGAACTCCCTGTATATTTATTGTTTAAATTTTGTATGTGGTGGTTTTGGGGAAAAATAGCTTAATGATTTTAGTCCAAATTGGGGGAATAAAAAAAATCGTAGCCGGCCCCGGATTTGCATACGGCAGGAAGGTCAAAGGAAGTGGGTTTTGAAGACCTTTTAAACAAAAAAATGCGAATATCTGAAAAAATTAAGATTTTATGGATTTGTATACTTAGTTATACAGTGACCAGCAGAAAGTTTGCACCAAAAAAGTTAGTATTTTCTTGTTTTTATTTTGTAGGAGCCATAACTACTGTTCAAACAAATTACATTGCAATAAACTTCAATGATGGGCGTATATATGGGGTATACGAAATCAGATATTCAAATTTTGAAAACTGTGTTTTGAGTTTGCAGGAATGCACAAACTTTTATCAAGTATAAAATTTTCTGATGTAAGTAGCAAATCATAATAAAGTGAGCCTAGCATCAGCTAAAGCCGTTGTTTTACTCCTTTCTGTGCATAAGTGAAATCCCTACACTATTTTTTTAAATTTATTCGCCCCTAAAATGACCTAAAAGGCTAGCCATAAATAAAAACAAAATGTTTCAACTTCACAGATGTTTTATTACAAATCTCAAGAGTTCTGCTGCTGCTGGAGTTTCTTCAGCAGTTCGGTAGTGTTGACGCACGCGTTGTTGTAGCACGTGAGGCCCTCGCCGCACTCGGCCGCTGGTACAGCTGGGCCCCCAGGTGCCAAGGGGCTACCGCACACTTCTCCTTTACCTGCAATCGATCGGCGGTTGTAATGAAATCAACGAATGCTCAAAAATAGGTTGTAGGCAGACTTTTGTGCGCACTTTTTATTTCTGGTCTGTATCTATTAAGATTCAGAGGTGTTTGTATATGAATAAAGTCCCAAGGCTGCGACGCGAGTTAACTCCAGAGGTTTCTAAAATGTGTCTCAGTTTTGTTTTTTCGCTTATATGTCGATAATGGTTATTCCCAGCAAAAAGTCATTTTATACACAATTAAAACCGATACAATTTGGAAAAAAATAGTTTTTGTTAATTTTTGCTTAATATTAACCTTTTTCGAGATATACCGTTGGAAATGGTTATTTTTTCAAGAACACTTTCATACTACATAATCTCTCGTACGTACTTTCTAAACCATCTAAAGCAGATATGCTTAGACACGGAGTTGTAGAAGATAAATTTATATTCAAAATGGTATATAAAAAAAGTGAAATCCGTCTAATATTTTCTTATCTTCAAATTTATTTGGGTGCCTAGAGACGCTTACCTTTATTACTTATTTCTAAGAGAAACCTCCTGTGTTTTCATTAATCGATTCCAATGTAGCCAAGGTGGTGATCTTCAGTGGTCTCACAACATCCGTTGGTTGGATGAAGAAGTTTTCAGATTGTTTCGTTGGCGGAAAAAAAGCCTTCAGTAAACGCAAAAATGGTGGACAGTTCGAACTACAGTATAGTATACAAAAAGCACATGGTCTGTGAAGATCTCAAACGTACGGTATAGGGTACCAGACGAAATTTTACAAACATGATAAAACAATTCGTAAAGCCTACGATTATCTCTAAAAATAATATTTACGTAGGTAATTAGCAAGTTTTTAGACTTATTTTGACATTTGGCGGGAAAGCACTTATGACGACACAAGTGTTTTAAAAAGGTAATTTGGCAACATGGCGATACCACTGAGACGACCTTATTCTGCGGTGAAAGTTGCAAGCAAAGTTGAACTTTCAAAATTCTAACCTCAGACGATCAGACTTAGAATGCCTCGTGAAACCACATTTAGGCAAGAAGTGTTTTTTTTTTTTTAATATTAGTTACGTGCCTACGAATAATGGACTCTTTTGTGTAAAAGTGAAGACTAGACTCTGAGTTCGCGAACACTTGTATGCTTAGTTTGCATTTATATAAACTATAAATTTAAGTTTTGATCTATTGCATTGACTGAAATCCGAATATTTCAGTCAACGTCGGTTGTTAAACAGTCTTGTCTTGTCTGTCTTGAAAGATTTTTTAGATATTTTTGTATTTTATGTGTGACTCTTGAATCTATTAGTGATCTTGCTAAGTTATTCTCTGGAAATTTGAATATAACTAAAGAAACTAGAATGGTACCTAATAATGAAACTAATGACAATAATGAACCAAAATGTTAAAAATGTCTATTGATACGATGTGTCCTTTTGATGGCAATAAAGCTTCATTCGTGCATGAATTTTCATGAATCAGGTAACGAAAGAAATTTATTCACGCCAATGCAATCAATTATGCTTAAAAACCTTTTATCTGGTCCTTTACAGACCATAATTCGATAAAAGGAACCTGTTACATTACAAGACGCGATGACTCTTCTTATACATAATTATACACAAAATTTATTTAAAAACACACCACAGAATTTTACAAGGCAAAATAATTTTGGTCATAATAATTTTACAAGACCTAATTTTCAGAATAGTTTCCAAAATAATTGCCAAACACCTCATTTTCAATCGAACTAACAATTTCCCCAGATTTAATAACACCATTGACCATTTTAGAAATACAAACTTCCAACATCAACCCGAATTTCAACAACAATTTCCTAGCCAACCGATTAATGTACAACCTAGACAAATACAAAGACACTATCCTACTAACCGACAAGTTCTCAGACCACCGCGTAATGTTTTTAGACCCACTGGTCAAATTCCCCAAAGACGATATGAACCGATGCAAGTAGCTTCCCAAATTAGTCGAAATGCTTTTAATAATAATACAAATCCTAGAAATCATGAGGCTATATATGTCCGTAAATTCACGTGTACCTTCTAATGTGCACAGAAGCTTTTCCTCACGACAAAATAATTTTTCAATAAATCATTTTCAACCACGAAATAACGCCATATTCGAAGAATTGTATCATATTGAAAATGAGAATGTTGGGCAACAGCAAAAAAATCAAAATAACGAAACTCAAAATTCGCATACAAATCAGGTACAAAATTCGGAAAGTAATAAACAAGACAATTTTGGAAATTTTCCCCTAATGCGTCGTTCTCCCAAAATGAAGAAATAAAAAAAGAAGTACCTAATAGAAATTTATGTAGAACAGCATAATATAATATATATTCAAATTAAAAATCCTAACATGAAATTACTTATCGGCACAGATTGTTTTCACTCAAGTTTAAAACCCTCAATTGTAGAGAAATATCCAAATTGCATTTATATTCGCCTACACAGGGTAAAATAAATTTCATAGTGACCTGGAGAACGACTTATTAATAAATAAAATTACGAAAATACCTTTTTATTACAGAGGACCTGAGGACAATCAGTACACAATTTCAGTTAATGCACGCGAGCCGCTTTGAGATAAGCGAGTAAACAAGTTTAATAATGATATCATTATACCCCAGAGCAATATAAATGGGCTTTATTTTCAGACAGTAACAATAGCAAACAAATGTTTTGTTTATACTAAGGTTCATAATAATACAGATAAAACAATACAATTAACTTTTGTAAAGCCGATGCAGGTACAAGACTTTTCTGACGAACATATATATGACTTTTATTTACATAACATGATTAGAATGGATCGTTTACCGTGACAAACGACATTTGTGAATAAGAAAAGTATGCTTTAATTAAAATTTGTCGCGGATTTTCAGATATGTTCCACCAAGATGGCTCTAAGTTAACTCATATAGGTAACATTTTATTCACAAAAACGAAGTTCAAAATCAAACTTTGAAAATGTAGAAAAATAAATAAATAAATCAGAATTTTTACGGAAAGAAGTTGAATTTCTTGGTAACGTGCGGTAACACCGGATAGTGTTAAACCAAATCCAAAAAATAAAAGCTAGTAAAAAAATTTCCAATACCAAAAACTATGAAAGAAATTAAATCATTTTAAAGAAGGTTCGTAAAGAACTTTACAAAAATAACTAAGCCTTTTACACAATGTTTAAAGAAAGGAATTAAGATAGACATAACGATGAATTTTTGAAAGCCTTTGAATTTTGTAAAAATATTTTGAGAAAGCTTTTAATTTAACGGCAGACACTTCGCATGTCGCTATTGGAGCAGTACTAAGTCAAGGAAAAAGATTTTGTCACTTACCCATATGAGTCAAGAACCTTAAGAGTTTTTAGCTATGTTTACTTTACGAATTATTTTAGCCCGTATTTATTTGGAAGGAAATTTCCCATTGTTACTGGTCATAAACTATTACACTGGTTATTTAATTTAACCGAACTCTAGATTAGTTCGATGGCATTTAAAATTAGAGGAATATGGATATGAAATTACATATAAGAAAGGAATTGCCAATACCGATACAGATTCTTTATCTCGGTATAAACTCGAAGAAGGTGAAAATAATATTTATAATTTACAATTTTTTGATACAGATAAGATACAGAGAACATTTAGGAAAAACATAGAAAATAACAAAATAATAATAATAATAAGGTTATAGAAGTTAGAAGCAATTTATTTGAAGTGCCCGAAAGGTAATCATTAGCTCATTGCGTTTCAGACGACTTTAAATTAGGAGCATAAATAGCCCTACAATTTAGAGAAAAATATAATAATGTTAAATATGTAAAGAATAAAAATAAACAAGTGCCGACCTCGGTGCGCCAAGTTGTCGCCGCGCTAAAACCCCGGCAGGCTTATAAACGCCTACGCGGATTGATTTTTTTTGCGATGCCATTGTCGCTTGTTACAGCACCCCTACAATTTTTTTCTATACTCCTATATCGCCTACCTATCCTCCACAAATCTTTGAGATAGATTTGCACAATAATTTTAGAATTGTTACGGCACCCATACAGCATTTTTTTCATACTCCTACATCCCCTACGTGTTTCAGATTAATTTACAAAAAAAAATCAGAATTCCTTTACATTTTTTCTTTCGTTTACCACGGCATCCCCACAGATTTTTTCGATACTCCTACGAGTCTTCACAAAATATATTTCAAATTGAGATTAATTTACACAAAAAAGTTTTCTTTGGTATTTCTATGCGACGCCACTTTTGTTTGTCACAGCACCCCTGCAGTTTTTTTCTATATTACTTCATCCCCTACGCGTCTTCCAATAATATCTTTGAGATTTTTGGGATTTTTTGCGACGCCAATGTCGTTTGTCACCGTGTCTCCTACAGGTTTTTCTATATCTATAAAATTTTTGGAATTTTTTGCGAAGCCACTGTTGTTTGTCACGGCACCCCTATAGGCACCCCTATAGGCTTTCTTTCATATTACTACATCCTCTAGTGTCTTCCAAAAATATCTTTGAGATTGAGATTGGTTTACACAAAAAAAAGATTTTTGGGATTTTTTGCGACACCAATGTCGTTTGTCACGGCACCTCATACAGGTCTTTTTCTATATTACTACATCCCCTATGCGTCTCCCAAAAATATCTTTGAGATTGAGATTGATTTACACATAAAATAAGATTTTTTCTTGGATTTTAACCAAATATTCATTACGTAATCAAAAAATTACCTGGTTCAATAGGGCATCAATTGAAATTTTTACCACCTTTTTGTTAATACTCTTTATTCCTAACACCTCGCGGACAGCCGCTGACCAGTAACCAAAACAAGTGGCAACACAGAAACATGATACCCCGCGCGTAAATGTTTGTGACTAAAATTCTCGCGATATTCAACAGATCATAACTTCTAAGTGGTTTGAGGTACAGTCACAGATCCTGGTTAATCTGTGGTACAGTCTTGATCAAAGGATGCGCAGAGAGCTTAGATTTTGACGAATTTTTTGATAGCACTTTTAGTTCTGCCAGAATAACGAAAAGATCTTAGATATTACGATTCTAAAGTCTTAAAGTGAGTTATAGATTAATAAAAAAAATGAACTCACACGGGTATTCTTCAACATTATAGATTAGTGTTTTTTTCCTTCACCAACGTAACGACAGAAATATTACAATATTTGTTGGGACACGTCCTGACATTCTGCAGGCGCAGTGATCCCGGCCAGCCCAATACCGGTTTCATCCTATTTGGGAATCATCAGATGGGCGTAGGCTACAATCCTGGATGGATAGGTTTCAAAAGATAGAAACAACAGAAACAACTACTCCGAGGGCAAGTACCCCTACCGGCATTGAATTACACTGTTGGTTCTCGATTTTCGTTGGGAATACCATTGTAGATTAATGTTTTTCCTTCACCAACGTAACGACAGAGATAATACAATATTTGTTGGAACACGTCCTGACATTCTGCAGGCGCAGTGATCCCGGCCAGCCCATTACCGGTTTCATCCTATTTGGGAATCATCAGATGGGCGTAGGGAACAATCCTGGATGGATAGGTTTCAAAAGATAGAAACAACAGAAACAACTACTCCGAGGGCAAGTACCCCTACCGGCATTGAATTACACTGTTGGTTCTCGATTTTCGATGGGAATACCATTGTAGATTAATGTTTTTTCCTTCACCAACGTAACGACATAGATATTACAATATTTGCTGGGACACGTCCTGACATTCTGCAGGCGCAATGATCCCGGCCAGCCCATTACCGGTTCCATCCTATTTGGGAATCATCAGATGGGCGTAGAGAACAATCCTGGATGGATAGGTTTCAAAAGATAGAAACAACAGAAACAACTACTCCGAGGGCAAGTACCCCTACCGGCATTGAATTACACTGTTGGTTCTCGATTTTCGTTGGGAATACCATTGTAGATTAATGTTTCTCCTTCACCAACGTAACGACAGAGATAATACAATATTTGTTGGGACACGTCCTGACATTCTGCAGGCGCAGTGATCCCGGCCAGCCCATTACCGGTTTCATCCTATTTGGGAATCATCGGATGGGCGTAGGGAACAATCCTGGATGGATAGGTTTCAAAAGATAGAGACAACAGAAAAAACTACTCCGAGGGCAAGTACCCCTACTGGCATTGAATTACACTGTTGGTTCTCGATTTTCGTTGGGAATACCATTGTAGATTAATGTTTTTCCTTCACCATCGTAACGACATAGATATTACAATATTTGTTGGGACACGTCCTGACATTCTGCACTCGCAGTGATCCCGGCCAGCCCATTACCGGTTTCATCCTATTTGGGAATCATCAGATGGGCGTAGGGAACAATCCTGGATGGGTAGGTTTCAAAAGATAGAGACAACAGAAACAACTATTCCGAGGGCAAGTACCCCTACTGGCATTAAATTACACTGTGGGTTCTCGATTTTCGTTGGGAATACCATTGTAGATTAATGTTTTTCCTTCACCAACGTAACGACAGAGATATTACAATATTTGTAGGGACACGTCCTGACATTCTGCAGGCGCAGTGATACCGGCCAGCCCATTACCGGTTTCATCATATTTGGGAATCATCAGATGGGCGTAGGGACCAATCCTGGATGGATAGGTTTCAAAAGATGGAAACAACAGAAACAACTACTCCGAGGGCAAGTACCCCTACCGGCATTGAATTACACTGTTGGGTCTCGATTTTCGTTGGGAATACCATTGTAGATTAATGTTTTTCCTTCACCAACGTAACGAGATAGATATTACAATATTTGTTGGGACACGTCCTGACATTCTGCAGGCGCAGTGATCCCGGCCAGCCCATTACCGGTTTCATCCTATTTGGGAATCATCAGATGGGCGTAGGGAACAATCCTGGATGGGTAGGTTTCAAAAGATAGAGACAACAGAAACAACTATTCCGAGGGCAAGTACCCCTACTGGCATTGAATTACACTGTTGGTTCTCGATTTTCGTTGGGAATACCATTGTAGATTAATGTTTTTCCTTCACCAACGTAACGACAGAGATATTACAATATTTGTTGGGACACGTCCTGACATTCTGCAGGCGCAGTGATCCCGGCCAGCCCATTACCGGTTTCATCCTATTTGGGAATCATCAGATGGGCGTAGGGAACAATCTTGGATGGATAGGTTTCAAAAGATAGAAACAACAGAAACAACTACTCCGAGGGCAAGTACCCCTACCGGCATTGAATTACACTATTGCTTCTCGATTTTCGTTGGGAATACCATTGTAGATTAATGTTTTTCCTTCACCAACGTAACGACAGAGATAATACAATATTTGTTGGGACACGTCCTGACATTCTGCAGGCGCAGTGATCCCGGCCAGCCCATTACCCGTTTCATCCTATTTGGGAATCATCAGATGGGCGTAGGGAACAATCTTGTATGGATAGGTTTCAAAAGATAGAAACAACAGAAACAACTACTCCGAGGGCAAGTACCCCTACCGGCATTGAATTACACTATTGGTTCTCGATTTTCGTTGGGAATACCATTGTAGATTAATGTTTTTCCTTCACCAACGTAACGACAGAGATAATACAATATTTGTTGGGACACGTCCTGACATTCTGCAGGCGCAGTGATCCCGGCCAGCCCATTACCGGTTTCATCCTATTTGGGAATCATCAGATGGGCGTAGGGAACAATCCTGGATGGATAGGTTTCAAAAGATAGAAACAACTACTCCGAGAGCAAGTACGCCTACCGCAAGTGAGTTGTTTTCATCCTGTGGGCAGTATGCTGTACGTTCTATCTTAACTATTCCAATAACTAAATAAAAAAATATTCCAATAACTGAAAATTTATTAAACAAACACTTATACCAATCAAATTATGTTTATTTTAAAAATCGTACCATTTTCCTAATAAAATTAGACTAACTATTAAATTGACAGTGAAAAAAAAAAGCTTTTTTCGATTTGTATATGTTTAAAACTATACACTCTGTATGTCCAAAACCCAGGAGTGAAAGTTAGTTTTGAAAAATATCAGTTTCAACCGATGCTTCAATGGTTGAACCTCGAAAACGGTTAGCGACAAGAACAAAACGAATATAAACTATTTTGTTCCATTTGTATAAAACATTGTTTTCGCTAGGGCCAACCATTATCGAGGTATAAGCGAAGAAAGAAGGACATAATTTTGGGAACCCCATAGAGTTAGCTTCCCACGCCAGACAGTAGTCCAGTCACATTAGGGGTTTCACCTCGGAATGAGAGATAATAAGCTGTACACTTGTATAAACCTTTATTTTGACATTCTAAAAGTTGTCTCAAAAGTCTCATAACATCTCGTGTCCGCGTCTTAATATACGAGTATTCAAGATCAAAGGTCGCAAAAATCGGTTTTTCGCAAATATCTCGCTTCCTATATGGTTCCAATGATATTTGCATCTATTATGAAAATAGTAGAGTATACATTCTATACAAATTTTGTTCCAAACATTTTTGTATACGCTTAACCGTTTTTGCAGCGCAGCGCTGAGAAAAACATGACATAATGCAAGGTTAACCGTGAGTCCCGATGAGTAGTACATCGTATAAAGTTAATTAATTACTACAAAATCCATAATTATGAATAATTTGCATTATTTAATAATTAATACATTATGTTTAATAATATTATTCATTTGTCAAATATATTTGTTTAATGGCTTACCTTACGTGTAATGAAAAAATTGTTAAGTAAAACACTTCTTTAAAATATATCTTACCAAATTATATTTTAACTAGAAAAGGAATAGAGTAAATACATTTTAATTACATCTTTATTTAGTAATAATTATGTATCATACATTTCCTACAATTGAAGTGCAAATGTGGAGAGGATTTACGTAAACTTTAAGAATTAGAAGGACTTGAGTCTCAATTTTCTTTTTCTTTATTATCGTCTTCCGGTCGCTCGAAAATTTTCAATTCATTATCATCATCTTCGTTGTCTCTAAACAGTCAAGGATTTCATGGTCAAATGCACTTTCTTCGACGAGATCGCTTTGATACGATTAAGCATTGATTCAAGCTTGCCCATTACACTGGCAAATATTGCAAATCCGATTTTCTGCATCCGCAGCGAGAACCACAACCATTTTTGCAAAATATTATGTTCATCTGGAGCTGGTGGTACTTTTGCCATTATCGGTTCCAGGAGTTCATTTTGCAGCACCCAACCTCATTCCTGGGGTTCTAAATCATTCCCTAACCAAGTTAGTCATTAATTAATTACGGAACTCACGGGTGACCTTGCATTATGCCATGTATGTCCAAGCTCTGCGCGCTCTTTGCGCTCTGTCTCAAAAACGGTTAAGCGTATCAAAATATTTGCAACAAGATTTGTAGAAAATTTTATCGTTGACTGATATATTATTAAAGACTGCTCACGGCTGTCACGTTTGACATATTTTTGGCTCACCATGCGGTTCCGGAGATAAAATACAATGCAGAATTCATTGTTAGCCATCAGAGCCATCTGTTTTACAGGACATAAACCTATAGTCGTAAGAAGTCTTTATAAATACATCAGTCAACGATTTTATGCTCTACAATTTTCATAATATGTAGATGCAAAGATCATTGAAACCATAGGAACCCAGATATTTGCGAAAGCACGACTTTTTTGACCTTTAACCTTGAATAATATTAAGTCGCGGACACGAGATTTTATGAGACTTTTGGGGCAACTTTTAGAATGCCAAAATGAAGGTTTATAGAAGTTTACTTCTACTAGATTATTATCCTTAAACAAGGGAAGAGAGGGGACACGTCAAACCAGGAACTGTTGTTACCAAATCGAATCAAAATCTTGAATGAAAACTTCAACGGACCTAGTGCAAATTACAAAAAAAGTAGCTTGAACTATGGCGTTATAATCATACTTTGAAATATAGTAAACCTCAGCACTCACAAAAGAGATATAAACCAAAAAATAAATATCATGCAAGCCGATATAGAATATTTACCTATGGAAGGTAATTCCAGGCTCCTTTCGCCCATCGTAAAGTCTTCGGATGACTTTTAACAACAAACATCACGAAAATCCAAATGAAAATTTCACCTCAAATGTCTGGGACCAAAAACGTCAGTGGATCGGTTTTGTGCCACACGTTTGATAGCCGTCTAAAGGCGGATTTACGTATCCTCTCTCTTCCCTCATCGAGGTAAGTTATTATCATTCCGAGGTTGACCCTCTTTTCTGGCTTAAGTGACTACTACAGGGACTATTAGTATATTCAACTCCAGACTTCCCCAAATACAGAACCAAAGTAAAAATAAGTGCGCACAAATGTCTTATCTACAACCATGATACTGTCAGATAAGCTATAAAGATATGCGCCTATGGAATACCTACAGCGTTACGTGTTGCACCCAGAGACTTGCCATCAAGACTGCGCGTAGCGTACGGTTAGCTATAAGCCCCTGTTGTCAAGATAGGATAGGCAACCAACTGTTCATTGCGGGGCAGAAGTACGCTCTCGCCGCTTGCTTTAACGCATTCATTCAATAGATTTTAGCAACAAAAAACAATATAAAACTATTTTAAATGGGTTGTAACTGTTAATGACCTTTCTAAGACCGCTGATAACCATTTTGTTTGCAACAGGATGGAGTGAGGATTGGATGAAAAACCTGAAAACATTTTCGGCAATTTGGCAATTTTTTATGACATCGCTTGAGGCGTGTAACAATCCTCCACGATTTTTTCTAGTTAAAAGCTTTGAATGGCTCTCTGATGCGAATACAGCATCTGCACATATGGAACATTTAACAGACTTAGCTATATTTCTTGCAACAAAACCTGAAATGTACGTAGTTATGTCTAGTAGGTAAATATGGAGGCCAATTTGGAAAAACTAGTATGAGTATGTCTTCATTTTCTGCATAATGTTCTTCATTACCACAGATTACCCACCTTTTCATTACCTATCAAATCAAGTAGATCATCAACATGCTGTTCTTTCCTACATCCACTACTTATTGCTGGAATAGACGTATTATCTATTTGTACAGGGTGTCCCAGTTAAGGTGATAAACCCGATTTTCTCCGTATTTTAAAGATAAGTTCATGGTTCTAAAACCAGACTTGTGTAGAATTTTCCGAGGAATTCGAATGTGACGTTGATAAATTTCATTGAATATGACAAGTTCACATCCTTGCATGGAATGCTAAAATATATAGTTAGAGATAACTATATAAAAATATATATGGTTGGAATTGGGAGAACAAAAGGAACTTAAAAGACCCAAAATCTACAATTGTCTCAAAAATCTGACAAAGTGATGCTCACTTCTGGTAAAACCGGAAGTCAGTAATGAAAACCGACATTTTTTAGTTACTCCCCGTATACTCATTATTAACATTTCGTGTTAAAATCCAACTTCAAAATTTTATGCAAAACGGTATTTTTTTAAATAACTTTTTAACAACACCTGGTATATTCAGTTTGACTTCACATTCGAATTCCTCGGAAAATTCTACACAAGTTTGGTTTTGGAACAAAGAATTTATCTTTAAAATTACGGAGCAAATCAGGTTTATCACGTTAACTGGGACACCCTGTACACAATTAGCAAAAGCAGAGGATGAAAATTCTGTTTTAAGCAAAAGTCTTTTGTAGGCGTCCTCGAACTGCTTAGCTGTTGGGTTATTGTTATTATAACCTGCTCGAGATCTCATAGCTGAGAAAAACAGTATGATCTTGAATTACCTACTTTGTATGTCAAGAAATAATCCAACATTTTTGTGTTTATCAGATCGTTTACCATATTCTGAACACTTATCATAGATATAATGAGACCTTTGAAACCCGTCTTTCTACGTGTCGTTAAAATATTTTGTGCATCAAGAGTATGAATATATGATATAATGAATGGAACTTTTAAAAAACGTTGTAAAGGAAGTAACATTTTCTAGAGTCAACGGTTTTCCGAAACTACTCTTTGACAACAAATCTCTGGAATTTAAAGTGTCAAATATATCATTAATTTTTCGGCAAAATTTGAAGTTCCCTCAGAATCTGTAAAGGTCTTTGTTGCAGAAATACAGAGAATCTGCTACACTTATGCTAAAAATCTGGGCCGCTAATCTCACTTTCATAATTATTTCTTGTCTGAAATTAATATGTATTGTTCGACCTTCAGTTTGTTGTAAAGTACCAACGTTTTAAAAAGTTCCCATTTAATTGGTCGTCCGTGTTCATCTTTTTTAGGACCTAACGAAGTAATAACTCGCGGACGCCGGACACGATTTATTGCCCCGCAGGGTTTTGTGGGTTGCATAGTGTGTCGACAACACCTTAGATGCGTTACGCGCAGTCTATTGATGGCAAGTCTCTGGTTGCACCCAGGGCCGTGTTAAGGTAAAAATTTGCACGGGGCAAAGTTATTTTTTGGCGCCCCCCCAAATCAAAATTATATTAATTAAATTAAATAAAATATGTATAATAAAATCCCTCTTTAACTGTAGGTACACCAGAAATTATAATTATTGGTATACTTGTTTTGGGCGCCTCCAGGTGCGTATAGCATGTCTGGCAGAAATGTCAATTCTTGTTACAGAGGCCTACCTTAACTTTGATATTATAATGGTTCTAACCAGGGACTCTTTAAAATAAGGGGGGGGGGGGGCAGCATTATACTTTCCAAAGTGAGGCCTATTCTTTCATCTTTCATCATTCTAATAGTATCAGTGATGACAAGTAGGTATGCCATTTTATTGGAGAATCTATGAATATAACAGGTACTTTGATTGTTAGTAAAAATTAATAATGGTTTCCATGATTTCTAAAAATTAGACTTGACAATGTTGTGTCTACAAATACAGAATATGGCAACTGTCAAATGAAACAAATTTATTGTATAGTTGAAATTCTTTAATTGTCACATTTGAGTATCTGGAAGTTAGAAAACTTAAAAATTGTGAATTATGATGGGGAATTTTTTGCCTCCATTAGAATCTATGGCACTATCTAGGTATCACATAAAACCTGATGGCAGTTGGACACTGACATATTATAACATAACCTTATACCAGCCCACTTATGTGGTCCCCTTGGAGTCTACAGAAAACAAACTTCCCCTCAAGGCTTCACTTTTCCTATGTGATAGACTGTGAAATGCTGGGTACCCTTATTTTAAAGAGTCCCTGGTTCTAACCTAACTTAGAATACAGAAACTATAACTATAGCCTTTTTTATGTACTTCAAAGAACAGAGTTTAATGTTAATTTCTATCTACTCAAATTTAGAATTCGTGCGCGTTAAACGTAAATTCTGTTGATTGCGGTTCTTTCCTCTGTTAGGTAGGTACCTATCAATAATATCAATATGGCCGCCGCTTACAGAATTTTAGGGACATTAAATATTTAACTGTCACAATCTAGTGTACAGTTAAAGAACGATTTTGTTTAGTTACATATTTTTCATTATTTATACTTCACAAGAGCAAATAATTTTTAATTTTTATATTTTATTTTGCACCAGAAAACAGAACCTCATATACCAGAAAGAACATTTTTACAATTTACAAGATACGAAAATTTGCCACAATAGAAACCACCAAGTTGGGACGTTATTCTAAACACAGTGTGAGATTGTTTAGTACGTTTGCTATTTGCCATATCAAGAATTGAGCGATAATATTAAAATTCAAGTTCAACAAAACCAAGTCTTCATTAAAACAAGGCTTCCTTAGATGCACGTTGGCGAAAGTTGGGTTCTTTATTTACAGAACAATCCTTTAATCCTTTTTACAACGATTCGCGTCAACGTGAAATCGTCAAGCGCCGGCCGCCACCGCGTCATCTCGGGGAGAATAGCGAAATCAATTAAAATATTCCACAACGACATAGACATCGGTAGACGTAGACAAGTTCCGAATTCACAACTTACAAAGATTTCAGTAGTTGTATGCGAAATCATCGTCCTAGAAAAATAAAAATCGGTAAGTAACTGAAAAAATTAAAAAAATTTAAATGTTTTTTGAAGCAGTAAATTATTAGTACTAGCGCCTTTGTTGATTTTGGCGCCCCCTTGAATAGGGCGCCAGGGGCGAACACCCCCTTCGCCCCCCCTTAACACGGCCCTGGTTGCACCGGGCGAACCAAAATCGGGCTGCCAAGTGAGCATATCTTTACGCTTGTGGCGTCACGGTCTATAAACCATTCCTTAAATGGGCTTTTAGCAAAGAGGGATAAAATGGATAAATCGGGGTGATACCTAATCCTGGGACGCACACCGTGCAGCAACCGCACGTGGTGCTGTATGACACCTGGTTTCCGGGACAATGCTCCGGTTTCGAGGCGCAGCGCACCCCTGCGCAGTAATCCGGAGGACAGACGAAGGACGAGCCCACGTCGAAGCCATTGACGACGAGGAAGATCGCGGACGCGAACAGCGGAATCTTCATGTTGACTGACGCGGCGTTCGGAATGTACTAACTGACCAACAGGTTGTAAATCGCGCTTTATTTATCAAACTAATTAACAATCGTTTGTTGAGGTGACAAGCGGTGTGTTGCGATGATATTACTTACCGCTCCAAGTATAATTGCCATAACATGTTTGCTGTATTTCTTAACCTATGTAGACGGAGATTGTAATTTTATCAAACCAGTATGTTTTACTGACTTTCTTTCTTTATTTTTTTATTTAATTTTCTAGAAATAATTTCGAATTTCATCATTTTGTGAACGCAGATTGGGCAATTCTGGTGATTTATCCGCTACTGTTTTTTACTACGCAGACTTTCCTACATAGCCCTGTAACTTTCTTATTCTTTTGTAGATTTTTTGCCTTGGTATAAAAAAGCCCTTCAGGCACTCTCTCTACCTTAGATTATCAACCCTAATAGCACAAGGACATCCGACAGATGTTCGACGGACATCCTCAATCGGATATTTGGACATCCCCTGGACATCCGTAAACATCCTATGGACGTCCGTCGGATGTCAGTAAGATATCCAAATGTCACAACTTGGGACATCCATAAGACGTCTATTTGGGACATCCCCTGGATTACTGATTAGGACGTTTTTAGGACATCAATTTTACTTACCTTTTACTTTTACCTCTTTTAATTTACGCCCACGCCCCTTGGGTAAACAAATAAATAAAGTAGTCAGTAAAGTACTTACGGGAGGATAGATAACCAAATGGCTGTCAAATCATCACACCTTGGTGACGAAAGCAAATTTCATCTAGGTATTTAAATTATTACAACAGCAATTAATATTGGAACTTAAGTTTCTCGCTACATTAAATTAATAAGACCTGACAGATTTGGCGATCGTTTATCCCCTCTTAAATATTTTACTGAACAGATTAATACTTAAAATAATATATTTTTCATTTAATTTATTATATATAAAATAATTTTAAGTAGGTATAGGTACCTATCTATTGTTTTCTGCGGCATATAACCATTCTTTTACTCGCCTGAGATTTGTATTGCTTCTTCTACCTCTTTTTTCTGCTGGAATTTTCCTTTTTAGATTTAATTGCTCAGCACCTAAAACAAAAAGAAATACATTTTATGTAGGTATAAAAAATAGTTCAAGACCTGCAATGTGTTCAAATTAGAGTTGAGAAAGGATAATTGTCTACAATTTTAAAAATTGAGTTTTAGCATTCCTTTATTTGCATATTGACCTAGGATGTACCTTGGGATGTACAAGTTTTGGATAAGCTGTGTAAAAAATTTCAATCAGAGATTGGTAAACATACTGCTCCGATGCTTCCTCTATTCCCTAATTTATTTCAATTCATTAATGTTAACTTTCACATTATTAAATAAGCATTTTATATTTAGCTACTAGCTTTATTGCATCTGCTGTTTTCGATCGAAAATTTTAATTAGATACTTCGAAATCGCGAAATTTCCTGGGTATGACTATGATACATTCACGAAATCATATAAGTACCTACTATAGACACCTCCTAGTAAGTAGGTAGGTAGGTTCTTAGGTATTAGATAATACCTAATAATAATAATTCTCGCCCTCACAATAATCGACCATGAAAACTTAAGTGCAATAAAATAGTATATTATAGGTCAGGATATTCCATTTAAAATAACGAAGACAATTATACACTATATCTAATTAATTGTAAGTTGAAAATCTTTTAGATTTAGATAAATTGAGCATTTTATAGAAAATCCTTATTAAAACACCAGAAGCTAATAAATTTTGCTTACCTTATCCGTTCATGCACGAAAGATGCAACAAAATAATAAGTACCTAATCTTCCTGTATGGCTGGAATCTGGAATGCAAACCTCCTCAGAAAGTCTATTGCCATTCAGTACAATCATAAAAAAACACATGGATCACAATGCTAATTGAACAACAATGCTACAAACAACCACAGATCTTCTCTGCCTCGGCTTGTCCAAGCCAAGCCAACTCACCGTTTTGCCAATGGCGTTACGCGTTTGGTCACGTGACAATTTTGGCCAATGCCGTTGTGGCGTTGCGTCAGAATGGTTGGCGTACCCCAAGAACGTTAAACCAGGGCGTACCCTAGCGGGCGATTTCTCCTGTTGCCAGATTGTTGACAGGTTTTTGACGAGTAGAATAAACATAAATATTGTGGAAAAGGTTAAAAGTTAATAAATGATTAGATAGGTATTAAACAATATGGAAACTAGTTCTGTCGTATACCATAATAATAACATGAGCAGCGTGCGAATGTAAACTGAATATTAAATATGTATTACTATATGAGATTATAGAATTTAAAAAATGTCTCAGATCCAAGTTAAAGTGGTGGATCTGGCAACTGCCGTATCTAAATAGGTCTGGAACTTTGAAACTAGGAAACGAGCGGTCGTTTTAAATAATTGTAGGTACCACAGATTAAGCGGTAAACATGCCAATTCTGAATACTGCCGCTATATATTATTTACTTTTATGTAGGTAGGTAGTTACTACATTTTGCAATAAATAAGCAATGTTTCTTATTCCTGCTAATATTCTATAGGTACCTACTTTTTCTATCATCCAAATTATTACCTAATTAACATCAATGTAGCATAGGTGTATTTTAAAATTTCACCATCGCTACTTTAGGAAATAATTAGTTAGTACCATAATATGGATATATGGTATAAATAATTTAATGTGACCTATATTCATTTTACGTCCATATACGGACGTCCCTCGGATATCTATTTTAAGTACAAACATTTAACGTCCAAATACGGACGTCCCTGGGATGTACATTTTATGTACGAACAATTGACGTCCAAAAACGGACGTCCTTGGGATGTACATTTTATGTTCTGGACGTTTCGACCAAATATGGACAATATATGGACGTCCCTCGGACATTGTGTGCTATTAGGGAAAATTCTAAAATCACATTACAAGGCAAAATTTTGTAGGAATGTTATTGTTATCTATTTATTTCAGGACTTTTTCCTGTAAGACCTCGAAAATGTTATCAAAAAAAATATTCAATGAATGCGACTGTGGAAAACTACACATTGTACAGTGTAAGTTTGAACCCCAGAAGCTCGAATTTCAACTCGTTTTTTTTTGTCTCTTACAAGGATCATTTCAACTATCCGAGGATGCCCTGTATATTCACCATCAATCTGAAATACTTTGGATTATCCAAATAGAGTAACTAGTCGTTAAAAAAGTAGGTCGTTATTTTATAGGTTTAAATGGGTAGGTATCTACTTAAAACGTATATGGTAACTATCAGCACACTACGTAATTTAGATATATTTTTCACTTAGGTGTATAAAGTTACATTTGCCATACATAGATACACTATATCTACATGGCGAAGGCCGACAAAAAAACAAATATATGGAAAATGTATTCGATACCCTACAGCAAACCAGCCGGTGGCCTACCAAAAAAGAAACAAATCCAAATAACTTCATTCAGGCAGGACATTTCTCGAAAATATGCACACATCGATGTAGTTTGAAAACGGGACATTTATTCCCATAAATTTCATATCTCCAACTTCAATCCTCTACGCATATCAGATATTTAGTATATTATTAAGTACCTATCTAAAAAATATAGATCTTTACTGGAGAACGAAAGTATCTAAGTACGCGCAACTTAAGGGTGTATCTGCGGTGAGGAAAGTAAGAGGGGCGGAGATCCGGCCGTGGGGAGGACTAGTGCCGAAGGAAGCATATAGGCGTGCGGAAAGATTACTTTTTGTCAATGTAAATAAGTTATTATTTTACTATACTTTCGCATGCGGAAATAATCTCAGACAAATAATAAACAGAGACTAACCTAAAGCCTGCATTGTAATCAGTCATCATACAAAATGCCTACTCAAACCAAAAACAACAAAGACACTTAAGCCTGCAATATATGATAACCAGAGGTTGCGTTTCCTATGCCACAAATCCAACACTTTACTCTTCCCATCGTTCTTAACACTACACTAATTAACTAATTACTAACTTAATTATATATCTTTTATCATATAACCCTAAAATCTCCTCAAAAAAACAAGAATTACGCAAAAGTAAACACTGGAAACACGTCAACACAAACCGGCGAAATCTCAAGGAACTTTGGATCAGCTGTTGGGGCATAATAAAGCAAATGTGCATGAATCACAAAGAGCTCGTGCAACGTTGACACGTTAGCCAGAATAAGCAATTTATTAAGGATATTATTTATAGACCAAGTAGGATCAGTAAATTCACAAAATCAGTAAAATTTATTGATAAATGATAACTGTTAAAATTTTTACTATATTTAAATTGTAGATATCAACTAATTGTTTTAAATTGATGTTTTTTAACGTTCGTTATACATTTATTTCGTAAGTACAAGATAAATTTATGAATAAGTTTGGCAATGGTGCAATCATTGTATTGTTTTGTTTTTGATAGAAAATGTAATATGAGATTGCGCTTGGCTATGTATTGTAGATACACTCTGAACGACACATGATCTCGAAAATATTACCAAAACTATAAATGTCGAGGTGCACACCTAAAAGCATAATCGCTCCTCCTCTCAACGTCGTGTGGTTCCATTAATTGCGAATAGGGAAGTGCGCTGCATTTTACGTTGTTACGATCAGCCAATAGCGACAAAGCGTAGGTACTCCGCGCTTCCCCACTTCTCCTCGGACGCAGTCTTTCGGTGCGACTACAGATCAAGGATACTATCTTTTATCCATAAATTAAAAGTTACACATACAAAAGGACATACAGTAAACATAAGCAGCAAATATAGTTTTATTTTATTTTGCGCCGAAATATAAAACTGACTATGGGGCTACATTAGGCATATCCTGAAACCGAAATATTACCCGAAAAACTTGGACGTAGTTCCATAGTCAGTTTTTATTCCTGTGCAAAATAAAATGAAACCACATGTTGTTGCAAGGTATTTGTTTATGATTATTGCAGAGTTTGGTTTATATTGCTCAATTTATCACAAATAGAGTAGGTACATGGTGGATCACCCCTAACAACTTTATTCTTATAAAAAATATATTAGGGGTGATCCATATAGCTTAACCATCCTGTATATAACATGATTGTTAAACTTGTTATGGCCGTTAGGGGGCAGTCTCGACAGACAATTTACTTCGATTTTTTGCATAAATAATACTTTTCTCACAACTTTCTTATGTAAAACTTAATTAGGTATAAGTAAAAACATTCTATTGTCACATATTTGTATCTTGCATGGGTTTGCCCAAACATGGCAATAAACATATTTCGTCGTATGATTAGGTTTTAAGATACAGAACATTAAGTTAATTTTGTCTTTAGTAATTATTTGAAGTTCTGTATCTATACAAAATTAAAGCCTTGACAATATCAATTTATTAGAAAAAGTGACACAACAACACATTTTCTATACGAAGCTGATTTTTCATAACACTAAACACTAACGTAAATACACAAATTAAATTTACTATAAAATCGTGAAAGATACAAAATTCTAAAATCACATTATAGGGCAAGATTTCGTAGGTATGTTATTGTTATTTTTTCATGACCTTCCTGTAAGACATTGAAAATTTTATAAGAAAAAGTTATTCAGCGAATGCGACTATACAAAAGGACATATTATATAGTGTAAGTTTGTACCTCACAAGCTCAAATTTGACAGGATAATTTTTTTATTTACAACTAAGTTCTATATAAGGAGATACAAGTGACAAAAAAATCAGATGATATTTGTGCACGCTAGAAAAACGAAAGTCAAGTGACTGTCGAGGGCTCTCCATATCAACCATATCCAGTTTGACTCAATCTCCAATCATTTGATCGGAGGACTCAATCAGGTTATGTATAGTCAGATTAGGGTGGACAATTTTAGCTGGAGGCACGAAACTTTTTGTGCTAATCATTATCATACAAAGCTATAATTCTGCTTTACCCTTTATAGGTACCTGTTACGTCGCGGACCCACAAGAATCGTTTTTAAAAAAGGGTTTATTGTTTATTTACTTAAAGCCGTCGATTACAGGTTTCACTTATAAATACGATTAAAATAACTTATAGAAGAAGAATACTAATTGACAATTGAGATTGTGTAATGAGAGCGAGTATAGTCGGAGTCTAGGTTATATAGGGAAGCTAGGAGCTGACCTGTCGAAAGGAACAAAGGAGCTTTATAGGATTCTTGGTATTTTCTACTGGTAAACATTAATTGGCAAATAAAATGTAGTCGTATGACTTAGTTGCAAGTTAGACAAAGGAGGTATCAGTAAATAAGGTTAAATAGAGGGTGACAAAGGTCATTTAGGTGGGGTGTAACATACCTATCCTATTATCAAGAAGCGAAATACCGCAACAGATAAACAAATAAGCGGTTCATATAAAGGTGAAAAAGCTACGACGCCTTTACTTGTCGGTTTACCTTGGCAACATGCGGTCCTACGTTATCTTCGTTGTTTTGGTGGCCTTGGCTTTCGTTTCGCTGCTGCCTGAAACCGAAGCAATAGTTTGTCTGGATTACTGCGATGGTATAACGTGCGTCCCAGTACAATGTGGAGACGACGAAATCGAAAGTCCCGGATTTTGCGGATGCTGCAAATACTGCCCCAAAGTTGTCAGTGAGTCTAGCAAATTATCTTTCTTATTTCGTCGCTACTGTATTATCATTCTTTCTTTTAGAAAAAGGGGGAAGATGCAGTAGTATTAGAGGATCCCCACCGCCCAATGTATGCGAGGCAGGTCTGGCCTGTAAAAATGGAATCTGTCAGTAATTGTGATGTATGATGTATTCATAATAATTAAAGAGCACTTACCTACTTGTTTATACATAATCGTAATGAGGCGGGGAAATCAACGCTATTTTTAATGAAATACCAGCATAATTTTTGTATATATTTATGTATATTTTGGATTTTAACATAGATATTATAAAAGTATTTCCCTAATTTTTTTGCCAGTCTACTCGTGTATTATTCCCAGATGATATGTGGTCATTCAAAAACAGAATTAATTTCCAGTTTGTTGAATAATAATTATTCTTGGTAATTTTTATTACAGACTTTAATAAATTAATTCGTATCCTGTCGAAGCAATTAACTCCAATCACAACTTATCCACAATGCTTTATTGTAAAAATGTAAATTTATATTTTTTAAGTTTTGATTGCTGAAATGCTTTTGACAAAAGAAATCTCGATCAAACCAGAAACGGGATTATACCTTTTATAGTCATAGAGCTCTTGAAATTATCATTTTGTCTATGTACTATATACTATGTTATATTGATATTGTGCTAAAATAATAGGACTTTAATAATAATAATAATTATTATTATTATTTTATTATTATTATCACCCTCATACTTCACACTATTCCAAACTATAAGTACTCCAGAAGAAACGACATGATTGTGCGGTGACGGGTGGCAATTACTATCATATATTTATGTGAACACTCTTTTAATAACAATCATAGGATTTTGTGGGATAGGTCCAAACCAATTCTCAAAGAAGAAGTAGGAAATAGACGAAAAATTAAAGAATCAGCATTTATTCTAGGAAATACAGACAACTGAGTTATTGCTACTTATTCAAAGAGAAGTTAGTATAATAATGATTAGATAAAACACAGGGTACAATATCAGGCAGGTGGCTAGGCTATTGTTTCTGTCGTCATGAGATTTTAACCTGAAATTTATTAATCTGTCATTTCACTTTGACGTGACATGATCTTTGAGAAAGGAGGAAGATTTATTCTCCGAAAGCTCAGGAAACAAATTTGTTGAAGATATTTTTTGAGTTACAAGTTCAAAGTTCAGTTCATTTACTGTTAAGAATTTATTAATTTTCCAGGCAACTTGAAAAAGTTGTCTTTTAACAAGTTTGGTGGCGAAAAACCCAATTAAAATTCAATGGATTGCGAAACAATAATAAAATTAGACCAGGGTCTAATTTAATTTTTGTAAAAGGATCCAGACACAATTCTACATGTGTCGCCATCTATAAGGCAAAGACCCAGGCAACATCTGCAAAACAGGTGTTTTTTAATTTATTTAAAGTGACCCAAGCGACACGCCATTTTACATTAAACTTCGTTTTTGGTTCTCTTTAGAATTTTTTTTGTTGTGATGTGTCCCTGCTATTCGGTCGTTATTTTTGTTTCAACAAGTAAATAAAATGTGTGAAAGATCAAAACGTATTCTTATAGGAAGGCCCTTAACCAAAATATAAACCATGTTGCTCCATTCTTTATTATAAAAAGAACCAAGTTCCCCATTCTTTACTATAAAAAGAACCAAGTGACAATAATGCTAATGGTGGCTGGTTCTCTTTATATAAAATTATGTAGGCCTTTAAATAATTTAGGTTTAACATTATTTTCAAAAACTAATGCATTTTTTATGGTAATATAATAAATGTAAATTTTCATAATTGTTATTTTTTAGAATGTATTTCCCGATAATAGCAGTGGGCAAAAATGCAGTAGGTAAAAAAATATGGGAAAACTAAATATTCGGAAGAAATATTATGCAAAAAGTCTTTCAAATGCGGACCAAGGAAGTGCCATCGCAACAGGGGATGTGTTCGAAAAATTCGCTTGTGTGCCCACAAGCAATTTAGATCTTTCAAAATGAGAGCTAATGGTTTCTCATCGAAAATTGACATATTTATATTTTCAAACACCCACGAAATACATCGTGAATCATACCGGTACTCTACTAGTAACTAACGTACAATAGGGGCAGATAAAATTTCGTATTGTAGGCTTTTGCTTACATATCATTAACTATTAGCTAAAAAAATTACTAACTACTAATTTGGATACATATAGTTTAAATTTATTTTATAAACCATAAAGATAAACTTTAAAATTACTGTAAAGATAAACTTTAAAATTACTGTAAAGATAAACTTTAAAATTACTGTAAAGTGATACCTACATATATATCATATTTTTAGGTCTCCGGGAAGATGGCAGTACAAGACAACTCCCAAGCCACGGGTTACCATCCGAAAACAGATCGAAGACGAACAAAATAAAGTGGAAACATCATCAACTACTCCCTCTAGTACTCAAGAAGCAGTAGTCGAACAGAAGCCTACCAGTTCAAACGAAGTCATCTCATTACCTCAAGCCAGGTTTGCTTATATACCGTAGATATTGATTTACATGGTGATTCAATCACGATGTAAACACTTTTCACCCCATATCCAAAATTAAAAAATTCTAAAGGCAACCAAATAAAAAATAAAAAATATTTTCAGAAGTGTATTAAAACCCTTAATTATATCTTTTTCGCATTTTCCTTTTTAACAGGGTGTGTGGTTAAAATTTTTTACATCATGGCCGAATCACCCATTTAGAATAACATATTTAATAATCTCCATTGTTTATGTTCAAATATTGTTGCAGTTTTGTATAGGTACATATATAGGTGTACCACAATTTTAAACCAGGTATTAAACTCATCAAAAACAACAATCTTTTTTAAATACCTATACTTTTTTGAAAACGAGTTGCTTATGGATAAGAAAAATGATGTAACTCATTGGGAGCTAGGATGAAGATTTACTAGCTTCATATTTTTTTACTAACCTCCTGCCGGCTAGGCAAGAGTTATTTTTAAATAGTTGGCTTTACACTCGTTCGGAGTGACGTCGGGTGCGGGAACATTTTGTGACAATGCCGGCAGTCACAATAATAACGAATTCACTTAGGGCAAAACCCATGGGAACTAATAATCCATCGGTAGCTAATTTTGTAAATTAAATTAACTTTTGAGGCCATGCACCAACAGTTTGTGTAGGTACCTACTTCTTCATAATTGGAAATTTTAAACTAGAATTGCTCTATTATCAAGGATTCCTAAACTTAAAGAAAAAAACGTGCCTTACAATTTTTTGCCTGTATTGTAGGTACAAATTTCACGAAAAATGATGATTTCTACCTCGATTCGTTTGTCGAAACAACTCAAAGGTGCGCGCCACTGTAAAAACGTAAACGGCATGCCGCCATATGCAGAGACTGTCCCGGTCGAGCGTTAAGCCCAAATTTGCTCCTTCCTGGGGTTCTTTATTCAAAGAGCAAAATGTGTCAAAAGTTTTTACAACTGGAGTCTTGCGGAAAATATGACAGTTGAGAGTTTTCAAGTAAAAAGTGTGGGCAGTTTTAATAATTTTGTTCATTTCTTACTTAGTTTCTGACATATGTTATTATTTTCAAAGAGTAAATAGGAATTTGACAACCTAATTGGTCATTATTTGTGCTTTTTTTTATTATCATGTATGTTATTACTTAATCAACCAAGAGTTTCTACTTATGCTCCAGTGACGGATAACAAAATATATACAGGGTGACTGGTAATGAAAGGTATTCCTTTTAAGGAGTGATAGGGGACCTAATTTGAAGTTCACTATATAATGCTATAATGCATTCTACGAAAGACAATGGTTTTTGAGTTATTCCAGTTTTTCCGTTTTTCAAAATTTCGGTGTCCCGTACCACTAATTGTACTATGTGTACTATTAGTGTACTCTAAATGGAGGAATAGACATAATTTGGAAAACTTGCTAGGCTTTTCAAAAATCTCTACAATTAGTGGTACGGGACAGCGAAATTTTGAAAAACGGAAAAACTGAAATAACTCAAAAACCATTGCCTTTCGTATAATGCATTATATGGGTCAATGAACTTCAAATGAGGTCCCCTATCACTCCTTAAAAGGAATACCTTTCATTACCATTCACCCTGTATTAAAATAAAAAAGATATTTATGTTGCAAATTAAGAGGTTTCCTAAAAAAAATAAAAAATGTAAAAAAAATGTTGCTTTTGGTGAGTTAGACCTGTACCGTCACTAAGTGTCGGTCCAGGTTAGACACGTGGTTAAAATTTTGTCACTTATTTCTGGGATACTACTGGGTATAATACTTTTTTTGATGTAGGTCTGATGACGAGGTGAGCCTGGAGGGATCAGAATCAATTGCCTCTGTTGTGGAGAATGACAGCACGCATCAGAACAAAGTTGACACCCCCGCTTTTCCCGTCGAAACGATCAAAGTTGAAATCTCCACGCCTCCCGACTTCAAGGATGTTTACTATGAAATTGCTACCATTAAGACTCCTTATACCTTCCAGGTAGTTTTAATTCCGAAATTGCATTATTTTGTTTAAACATGATGTTGTGTTTGTTTCAGGTTGGAAATTTAAAGAATACTCGCTACATTACCGTTACTTCGACATTCGAAAAAAGTTTAACTCCTGAACCATCGTCTACCACATCACCAACAGAACCACTTACTGAAAACATTCTTGCCACTAGTACTAATTTTGCAAAAGATAACAACTTGGATTCTAGTATAGCTACTCTGCCTCCGATCTACCTGGCTTCTGACATGGAAACTCCACCACTAGAAACATTGACGGAGACATTCAGTACTACACAAACTATGTTCAAAACGCATATTCTACCTCTTATCCGCAACGGTAATGAAACTTCAACAACTACTCTTACTCAAACATATCTGATTACACGATTGGTAACTGCTACTAAGACTTTGCCACCAGTTGAAGCTTATCATTTTAATCCCAGCAAAACCCTCAAGGAATTTAACACTCGCTTAGACGAAGCTGGATCGGAGATGCATTTGGAGCTAGAATTTGGCGATCAAAATGATCAAGACGATGAAGACGGCACCAGGAAAGTTATACTTCCTCAAGATCTGGATCTTATTGGCTCCGAGTTCAGTCTATCCGACTTCGACAAGAGCAAATTAGAGGGTCACCTTGCGAAGCATGGTAACAAATCATTTAATAGCGTGAACCAACAACCACAACCGCAACCACAACCGCAACCACAACATCAACCACAACCGCAACCACAGCCTCTGCCACAAGATCAGTTACAACAGCTGGCTTATTTGAAATTCTTAAATTCTCAGCCCGCTCTTCCGGGACAGGTTATCACTACTTCCAGGCCTGTTATCAAAGTCGAAACTGTTTACGAAACACACGTCTTGCCAGTTACCCAAGGACAAAACACTATATTGAGTACGATTTCTAAAGTAAAGGGAACATTTATGAAAACAGAATATGAGTTCGGAACGAGTACCATCGCGCCACAGCTGGGTCTACCTCCCATTCCTCCGCCGATTAACCCGATCAATCCTCTCTTCCCTCCGCAACAACCACAGTTTGCAGTCACTTCTTCGCCAGTGGTTCAAACCACGCTGGTTACAAAGACAGAGAGCAAAATTTTGAAATTAACATTTGGAGCAAAGACAGCACAGACGACAGTATACTCCACCAAAGTGGTGCCCACAGTGACCACGTCGTACGTGACGACATCAGTTCCGGTCGTAGCCCCAACAGCAGCTCCATTCCCTGGATATTTCGCTCCTCCAGCCTACCCGCCATACCCCTACGTTGGGTAAAAACCATCGTGTTAATAAGTGCGAGAGTTAAGTGCAATGTAATAATTATTAAATCATTTTTTGTAAATATGTTCATGATCATCCATTTTGTATCATAGTAGATATAAAAAATTAACACTGATTTTTGTACTCTCTAAATAAATCATAAAATAAATTCTTTAAAATTCTAATCGATATCCTTCTATTTCTTCACCTATAGTGTTGATTCCATGAAGGCGAATGAGTCTGTTCTGAGTGTAATGTTTAGGTACTGATTACATTGCTAGCGATTTCTTAATGAGTTGGTCTTTTCAGGGGTAATATATTGTATATATATCACGATTTGTATTTAGGAAGACAGTTCAACAAGTTTAGGAAGACAGTTCAACAAGTTGCAAATAATATAATTATTCAGTGCTTAGGCGTGATTTGACAACCAAACTTGTTAAATAAATTAACTACAAAAATTATGAATATTTTTCCTTTTGGAAAATGTGATTTAAAAAATAAAAAAAGTAGCCACAACCGAGACCTCTCACACCCAAAGCGAGAATCATGCGACTAGACCATTGTGGTTACATATGACATTTACTTACCTAGCCGCATTTATAGACCGCCAGATAGTGGCAGATTTAGGTGCCTCATTTCGCCTACAAACCTCGAAGAGGGTTGAACAGTGCATCGATGTTGAGTAGATTGAAGGGAAACTTACAAGTGGTCCCTCGGGATAACATATTGTTGAAAATTCAAGTTCCTATAAATATAATATATACTATAATATGCAGGCGCGGTCATATCCATTTGCGGAAGGGGGGGGCATACCTGGGTATGTACAGGGTGTCCCATTTTAGGTGTTTTTGGGTGTTTTTCTCAAAAATCTCGGTTATTATTAAAGCTAGAGGGTTGCGGTTTTCACGTCACTGTACTACTTTTTTGAGAGGAATTTGGTGGACCAATCAGATTTTAGATAAGTTTTATAGTTTCCGCGCATTGGCGCAGGACTGAAATTTTCGATTTTTTGGAAACCTCTCTCCTGGCTACAACTTATATATATATCGACAAATTTAATCAACTATTTTTATAGATTTTTTGGCGTAGAATCGAATGGAATAATTAGTTTTTTTGTAGCGTTAATAGTTTTTGAGATATGAACCAAAGTTATATATATTTTTTAATGGAAACCATAGGCTCACTTCTCAACCTAAGTGTATAATATACTATTAAATATTTACCCATTGTAACACAGTCAACTGATTTAAGTCGTCCCGTTCAGAAAACTAAAAAGGTTTAAGGAATCTGTAAGCAACATGATACCTGCTAAGTGATAGAATTTTTATTTTTCTGATATTATTACATTACACTTTCTTCGTAATGGATAATTTTTACTACTGTTGGTATAAATGAAAAACGTTTATAAATTGGAAAACATCTCCCAGTTCACACATGTGATCGCTGTCATTACACTTCAATTTCTACACTAAATATTTTCATCTTTCAACGTCTGGAAAGCAACATATAAAATATCTAAAAAAATAATTTCTTTATTAAATTAAGGCAATTATCGCAAACCTATAGTACCTAGTTTAAAAACCAAATAAGAATCCTTTAATGAGAAATTGATATTTGAGCTAGTAGATATTTAATGAATAATTGATTGCTATAATTATAGCCAAATTTTTAGCGAAACATGATCCAAAATGACAGAGTTCTTTTATTAATTCAACATAATGATTTGTATCTATAGTGTTCCCAGTAAAATGGTAAGTAATTATACAGGGTGACTCAGTCCTGATGTAAAAAATTTTAACCACACAGTGGGGACGTCTACTAAAAAGGAAAATGCGAAACAAATTTGTTTCTCGATGTTTAAACCTTAATACCCGAATAACTCGACGCTTCTGCTTCAATGTCAACCGTCAAGGTTGGCACTGGAGAGCTATGTTGCCCCATTCCAATAATTTTTTCGTGGTAGGTGAAACTGAAGAAATAATAAATACCTACCTCTCATCTGCATTATTGGTATATTCAGTCTTAATTCTACAAAGGGCAGGCGCTATAACACTTCAAACATCTTAGTAGAATGCAGAGGCGGATCCAGGCAAATCTAAATGGGGGGGCGGCGTAGTAATTTTTTTTCCTGAGGGGTCGGGGTAAAGGAAATTTTTAGAATATAATATGTATTTTTGTGAAAAATAAATAGTTTATTTCTATAGAAAACATAAAAAAAATGTTTACCCAAACAAAATAAAACGCAAACTTAAATAATAGGTAAACATAACAAAACAAAATCACAAAAGAAACAATAATTCCTTAGATAAAAATAATGTACCTACTTATCACAAAATAAAATCCTATTTTCTCTTCTGTCGCGCAAACTGATATTTTCTTCATTCATGGGTAGATTGCGGTGTATATTTAATAGGGCTAAATTACTTAGTGTTTTTTGGACCATATAGGTACGTAACCAAGTTTTAATTCCTTTTAGTGAAGAAAAATTTATTTCCGTCAATTCATTGCTTATCGGGAAACTGGCAAGTATGCTCAAAAATTTTCTTGCCGTTGCCGCAATGCAACTTCGTACTGGTGTTATTGAGAAACTGGGGAAAATGGAAAATATACTAAAAACGCTCTTTAATTGTACACTAGATTATGACAGGTACCTAAATATTTCATGTCCCTAGAATTCCCTAAAAGGTGACTGCTAGGTGACGGAGGACAGGGCCGTAATCAACAGAATTTACATTTTACATACACGAATCCCAAATTTAAATAGATAGAAATTAACAATAAACTCTGTTCTTTGAAGCATAGAAAAAGGCTATAGTTATAGTTTCTGTGTTTGAAGTTATTTTAGAGCCACAGACACAGAGATCGAATATCAAGGTTAAAATTAGGCATCTGTCACAAGTTCTGACATTTCTGCCGGACATGCTAAATACGTCCAAAACATTGCTGCCAACCTTGTATTACAAATTAATTTTATTTCTAGTGTACAATTAAAGATTAGATTACCTAATAATACTCCGGTTGTAATAGAAAAAGGAGGGGCGGTTGTCCCCCCCCGCCCCCCCCCCTGTATCCGCCACTGGTAAAATGTTGTATTCAGATCATGAATCCAAGTGTATTTGCTTGAGGTCTTTTCGCGAATTTCCGCACACACATTTGTACCACAACTTATAAATTGCATCAAGGTTAGTTTATAGGAAGGTTAGGACATTCGACGGCTTGGTAGGAAAGGAGGTTGAGAAAGGCGAGGGGGCGGAAGGCAGAATTTAAGTTGGTAGCCTTTACATGTGAATTGGCTGTTTTCGGATATTTCTTCATTTTAATGTTTGTGCAATGAAATGACGGAACTTTGTGGAGTACGTTGGTGCATCGCATTTTTGTTATGTTTGTGTTCTCGTTTTCGGTTACCAATACCTGTGTTGTTCCTTTTGATACGCCACTGGCATCAAGCTGAAGGCCAGCTGGTGAGAGCGGCACCGTCGCGCGATGTTGCCGGTGCAGAGGGACTACCTTTGGTTTTGCTTAAGAGTGGGGGAAAGTCCTAACTTTCCCATAAAGTAACCTTGAATTGCACGAGAATATTGCTCCCGGCAACGCGTAACTACGTTATCGCGATCCATATTTTGCACATTTTCGTTTTTTTTTTCATTGTTTTTTTTTTTGTTCTAAGCAACAGAACAGCCTGACAGTGGTTATTATAACATAATTGCTTAGTTTACTGACTGGCCGCTGGGCGCTGACGGCGTTGGCTGTCAGAAATTTAGCGCCGGTAATGCAATTATTACAGATTACTAGTTTACTTAAGAGCATTGATTTTGTGAATAGTTAATCCATCGCAGCTGATTCATATCAGTAAAATTAATTCGAGGTATGTTAAAAAAGTCACAATTGCGGTTGAATAGCTATTCCCAAAACAATAGTACCTAATGGTCGGGTGGTGGCGGCAGCATGCGGTAGGAAGGAACAATACCCACTGTAGCGCTCATGAGAGTGCAGCGACTCAGTCTTGTCAATATCTTGAGTACAGGCAGTGATGTAATGTATCGAGATACATGTATCTAGATACTTTTTATGTACCTAGATACATATCTAGATACTTACAAAAATCAGAATCTGTTTTAGTATCTAGATCCTTTTGAAAGTATCTAGATACTTAGATACTAGATACATTTTTTGATACCAAGGCGTGCTACGTGCCTATATTAAATTTTTAAACCGTTCCTATGGGCAAAAATTAATTTTAAGTTTATTGTAATTCAAATAGGATTACATGCTTTGTGCAATCGATGAGGCAAAAAATATAACACGGTTTTACCATCATCTACGCCAGTGGAGCGCCTCTTTAGTTCAGGAGGACAAATTTTAACGCCAAGGCGTAACAGGCTCAGCGATGAAAACTTCGAAAAGTTGCTAATGTTATAAAAAATAAACAATACATATAATAAAATGGGGTGTGATTTAGTGATTTTTTAACCGACTTCAAAAAGGAGGAGGTTATCAATTCGGTTGTATGTTTTTTTATGTTTGTTACCTCAGAACTTTGTTATTTATAAACCGATTTGGACAATTCTTTTTTTTATTTGAAAGGGTCTACCTACAGAATGGTCCCATTTAAATTTGAAGAAAAAATTCCACCCCAAAGGGTCAATCATATAAATTTCAATCTTTATTTGCTGTGAATAGTTAAACAAATATCGAAACTGGTAGCATATACAATAATTCGCAGCGCTTGATAATATATGTTTATACCATATACATCTCCCTCGCGTGCCAGCCGGGAGCTGCGCCGGGCGGGGCGCGTTTTTACAAATCCTATACTAAATGAGTCAGGAGGTTGACTGAAATCGAGTAGCTTTTGTTTACGGAAAATTATGTACAAAACCTACTCTATTACGGTGCAGAAGTTGACCATATTCGTATAGAATTTGCCAAGTAATTTATAGCAGCGAACGCAGTAACAAAATCTAATCTGTTTCAGTCGTCGCGTTTATCGTGTAAGCACGCGCAATGCAAAATTGTAATTTTGAGGTTAGAATATTACTTGTACCTACACTGTAAACTTCGTAGCGTTTTTAAGAAATGAATAAAACAGTGTAACGAAGTTACTAATTTCCCGTTTCCCACTTATTTCCTCGCCGCGCTATTCTTAGCGGCCGGCTATCCACCGTGGTAGTTTTTTATCTCCACACCGATGACTTTTTCTACATAGTAGGCCGACATTCCAGTTTTATTGCATTTAATTAAATCCTGGTTTTGATTAGTTTCCGGCTTTCCGCCGCCGAATAATGGATGCTTATGTTACCATAAGGGTTGTGGGATACCGAAAAGGGGTAGAACCGGGTTACTAATTCAAATTGCAGCTAGAGCCGCCGTTCTTTTTGGAAGCCCGGGTATATTGGACATGCCCGAGCCAGAGAGACCACCGTCCGAGCCCTATGGGGAATGCAACTACCCCTAACGGCCACTCTAGCCTCCGGCAGCCGTTTTGGCTACCGGAAGAGTGGGGACGATCACCCGATTCATCGCCGCAGCCCCGGCCAATGGGCGGCCAGCACACTCGCCGATGGTAGCGCCGCCACACGATATAAATAGGCTGCGGCTGCCACGGAGGCTCTCCTTCATCCGATACCAATCTTGGTGAGTATTAGTAGGTTGTTCCGCCCTAGCCTGACCTTTCCTAGAACCTACCCTAAACCCGAAGTTGGGAGAACGAGCTTTTCTTTGACCAACTTCAACTTTCCGTCTAAACAAATACCCTAGAGCTAGTGATTCAGTGAATAGGATAGGATTAACCTTTAAAAACTTTGATTTTCTTTTGATAAAGTAACATCGCACGTTTCCTAATTTTTTTTTAACCGTTAGTTTCTGAGCTTGCTTTCCGCATGAAACACACACCGCATCTGAATGACAAAAGAGACCCGCTTACATAAATATTCTTTTCTTTGCTTACAGATTCGTGGACCACTCTGGGCCGGCCGTCTTAATTTCCTTTTGTTTTGTAAATATCCTTAAGAAATCCTATGTAAACAAATAATATACCGTGTAAAACTTTTAAATATTTTACTTACACCCTACCCTCGATACACCATTGAACTTTGGAAATTATTTTCTCTGACTGAAAGTTATCTGAGCACAGCGGAGCATACCGCTCTAAAAAACTGGCGCCTGAGCATCCGTTTCACCGGAGGTCCGATTTTTCCTTTCTTAACGAAAAGAGGCTATGAGGAAGTCCACCGGTGGGTATTAAAAAGGGAAAATCGGACGTGAACGCAAAAAGCGCTATAACAGTTTTAAGTGATATTGTGGATGGTGAAATACACTATTTCACCTTTGAAGAGAAATGTGAAGATCAGTATGTAGCAAAATTTCAGTGTCAGTTGAAAAAAGGTGACTCATGTGAACAGAAAAGCGAAAACTTTATAAAAGACTTTTCTCGCAGTTCAAACACTGATTGGATCGTGAATAAAGTGTTTAATAAGTGCGTTCGTTGTGAATTTCGCAAGTTATATATGTGTCAGTTAGGCAAAAAAAATAATCGCCCACTTAAAAACAAAGGATGCATTAGGAACTATGAGTTTAACTTAATATGATTTTTTTAAATATTATGATTATTTAAAAATGTAAAATATATGCGTTTCTGAATATTTAAAAATACACAATAATACAATTTTCGCCTTTGTTTTTAATAACGAATTTTGAATGATTTTTTGTGACATTTAACCATCATAAACACTTTCTTTATTAGAATCCTTTCAAAAAATTATTTCAAAAACGCATCAAATCATACAGCCTTAGAGCTTACTAATTTAAAATTAATGAAAGCCACAAAATATCCCCTATAACCAAATGACTTCAACCGAGACTTAAATAGCATAGACTTTTGTTCTATATGTTTAACGTAAATGAAATTTGCAAATTCTATACGAATATGGTCAACTTCTGCACCGCAATAGAGTAGGTTTTGTAAATAATTTTCCGTAAACAAAAGCTATTCGATTTCAGTCAACCTCCTGACTCATTTAGTATAGGATTTGTAAAAACGCGGGCGGCGTTCCCGCCGTCCCAGCGTGGTGCCCCGGGCGGCGGCGGTCTCGGCGGCGGCGGCGGCGGTCTCGACCAGCGGTGGCGGCGGCGGCGGGGGGCGTTTGAAAAAGGTCCACGCTTGTGAAAAGGGGCTTGAGAATTGGCGGTCAGGGCCTTTGTCCGAGCCCCCTGTCATATGCCGCGGCAGCAAAACCCCCTATCTTTTTGACAGGGGGCCGGATCCCCCCCATACCCAAGGGAATTATATGGTCCGACAAATAAGGGATGAAATTTCATATTGAACCGATTTCTATGATTCTCTTTTTATTATAGCCACATAATAATAATAATAATAATAATAATAATGATACCCGTACCCGCTGCAAAGCGGGTACGAGAACAAAATGGCCGCCAAGGTCGTTGTTTGTTGAGAAGTCGCGATGGTGGGTTCAAGGTTAACGTTTCTGTGAAGCTCAAGTGAGGTTTCTGGGAATTGGTGTTCAAGGTCAAGAGGCGTGGTTTCCTAAAATAGCTTCAAGATTAATTTCCGAGAATCGCTTCAAGGTCAGGGGGTGGGGCTTAGAGGTCAAAGGTCAAAGTGCTCCAGAGTGGCTTACTTCTGGGAATTTTGGTTCAAGTTGGGCGGGGTTTCCTGGAAAAACCTATCATCCCCCCCCACCCCTCTAGCTTTGATAAAAGACATAGTTTGCTGTTGTGTGGAGTTGAGTAGCCGAGTTGAGCTAAGATGGCTTGCAGCAAAGAAATGGATTTGAAAACCATCAACAAAGTTGGTTGCTTGTCTCAGAAACCGACCGTAAATTTGGTGGAATTGGATTAAGGCGTGCCGATGAAAATTCTCTCTGGCAGGGTGGTGCAAACAAAGTTCGGGGAGGCCATTTTGCTGGAGTTGGAGGATAGTGTCATTTTCCTACCGAACAGAGTGACACAGGCGTTCAAACAGTGCCTCGAATATTTTTGCAGTGAAAAATACTCGCTGGTTTACAAAGGACAAGTGGATATGGGGAAAAACCGCAAGGCCAATCAGTTTGAAATAGTGAAAAATCTCATTGGGGGAATAGAAAATTAACATGGGACATCTGAATGTTTTAGTCATAAAACGTACTTAATAAAGGAATATAAAAGCCAACGTCATGTGTTTTAAATGTTAGAAAATATCTCGTAATTATTTTATTATGAGTAACGAGAAAATGTTGTAAATAAAACAAATAATTCGAATTCCAATCTTTATTTGCTGTGAATTAAACAACGATGGTATGACTCACAAAGTAACTGGATCAAAGGATCCATAATTCGATAGCAGTGAAAGACAGCAACGTGCTTTGTTTAAAATGTGAAATAATAACCCATTCATAAATAGCGGTACTTTTATGAGTCATCAGTTGCAAGGCTCAATCTAAATTGAAAATTATACTAACTTAAATATTTACGGGCTAAGTGCGAAAGTGTTTTAAACTTTATATAAATTAAAATTAAGAGTTCTCCAGCGCAGGCATCGATGATTCAATATTTGGTGGTGAATTAAAGCAAGCGGATCTGCAATAAAGACGTTTCATTATACGAAATTAAACTTTATAAAACATTTAGGTATATAAACACACTTTCCCGAGGTTCGTTTAAGTAAAATCTTAACGCGCTCGGATATTATATAAATATTTTGATGTGGTGAACAGTTAAAGAATAAATTTAAGCGAGTTTGGGAAAATAAGTTACTGATGATTGGAACTTATAAATATATTTTCGTGTAAAGACTTGCATTCAGTGTAATGTTATCATTCACAGGAGACGGTTTGGTTAATACCCTTGACAGTAATCTACCAGCTGAATTGCACATTCCTGGATACCAATATTGCGGACCTGGAACTAAGCTAAACAAGAGATTAGCTAGGGGAGACCCTCTCGACGTTGCATGCAAGGAACACGACATAGAATATTCGAAATCTTCCTGTTTAGATGATCGACATAAAGCCGATCTAGTACTAGAAAATAAAGCTTGGCAAAGAGTTAAGTCTAAGGACGCAAAACTAGGTGAAAAGGCAGCTGCTTGGTTTGTTACTACAACAATGAAAACTAAACGCAAGTTAGGCATGGGCTGAAAAAAATCGGTCAAACGTGATATAGTGAAAAAAGTTGAAAAATCATTGAAAAAATCATTTAACGGAAATCAACTTAATAATAAAAAAGTAATTAAGAAAACCACACTAGCTGCAATTAAAGCGGCACGTTTGGCAGTTAAAAAAGTAGGTGGAAGGAATAAAGTGCGAATCCCCAGAATAATTCCGTTTGAGGCGAGCGGTGGGTTTCTTCCGTTGATTCCAATCCTAGGTGCTTTGGGAGCTCTTGGATCGGTGGCAGGCGGTGCTAGCGCAATTACTAAAACAGTTATCGCTGCGAAAGATATGCAGAAAAAGATGGAAGAACAAAAACGTCATCACAAAGCGATGGAAGCAATCGGATCGGGACTTTATTTGAGAAAACACAAGCGAGGCTTTGGTTTAGTTTTAAGGAAACAAAAAAACTCCCAGTGAAGCTACCCAAGAGACCATTAGCTAACGTTGACCTCGAAAAATTTGCCAGCAAATATTTTAGAGGTGTATTCATGGGAGACGCACTTCCAAGCAAACCACATGCCTATGAATCGGCAATTATTAATTTAGATATTAAAAACAATAGAGGCACTCAATATTGTTGAATACTTTGATAGTTTCGGTAACATAAAACCACCGAAGGAACTTGTTAAATATTTAGGAAAAGTTAAAATTGTATATAATAACGATGCATATCAAAAATTTAATGAAATAAATTGTGGACATCTTTGTCCCGAATTTCTTTATAAAAAGAGCTGACCGACTTAAAACTATCAGTCACGTCGTTTTTATTCACGTTGAAAGGCTACAGCTCTGTGCTTTCGGTTGATTACAATAATTCCATTTATTTAGACCCAACTTTACAATACGGCTTAGCGTTGCTCAGGTTTTATTCATATAATACGATACCGAATATTGAGGCACCGAATAATAAATTTTATTTAATCGATCAAGCAAACGAACTGAAAGTTTTAGAAATACCCACAGGATCTTATCAAATTGCTGCCATAGAGACAGCGATAATTAAAACTTTAAGAAATCTTAACGCAACACCTGATTTTTCATTGAAATCCATAACTAATACTCTACAGTGTGAAATATACAGCGATAAATATAGGATTGATTTTCGAACAAAAGATTCGATTGCCACATTGCTCGGTTATTCCAATCGTTTACTACCCCCACTAAGTGTCCACGCATCAGATTTACCGGTGAATATCGTCAAAACCAGAACAATACATATTGACCGCAATTTAACCTCTGGAGCATACTATAACAACAGACCTACTCATACTATTTAAGAGTTTTCTCCTGAATGTAATCCGGGGGAAGCAATAGACGAAACCCCCAGAAGCCTACTTTACTCACCTGTCACTAAACGGGAAATAAATAATATAACCTTATCGATTTTGGATCAAAATTTTCAGTTAGTAAATTTCCGTCGAGAAGAAATAATTGTGAAATTAGAAGTAAAATCTTTGTAATGGGTCTCGTTTTCGGTGAGGGTCTCACATATAAAAGTGAGTTAAACCACTTTATAAACACACTCTCGTCTGAACCGCACAAGCGTCAACCTCGCAACCTGACGCTTACACTTGAAAGCATAAATATTTTAAAGTCACTGGGATATAATGTCGTTGGCACCAAATGTATTCGACGTGTATCAAAGTCCAAAGTATGATGAGTCAATCCGACGCATAGAAAGCCGTACTTACTATCCTTTAGTCAAGTTTTTTTATGAATAATGACATCATTGAAATACCTATTAACCAGGGAGATGCTTGGTTGTTAATGTATGACGCCGTAATTTTTATTAAAGGAGAAATAAAACCTACACAGGGAGAGGGCACTTGCGAATTAGTTAATAATGCCGCGGCTTTCTTCTTCGACTCTATATCTTACGAACTTAACGGACAAGAAGTAGATTCTGTGAGGGACCCCGGCATACTAAGCAGTTTCAGAGTGTATCTTTGCTACAATCCCACCGATGAAAAACGCACCTCAAGTTGGTTATACCCCGGGAGAAAAACCATTTTGAATAGAGACTCAACGTTTAGTGTTAGAGTTCCACTTAAACACCTGTTTGGCATCTTCAACGATTACCAACATGCATTTCTGGTAAACAAACAATGCGGTTAACTAGAGCTCGAAATGACAAAAACTATATTGCTGGAACAGACACTCGGTACAACTCCAGATCTAATGGTTGAAGTAGTGATTACTAACATCGAGCTGAAAGTAAAACATATAATACCAAACGATAAAATTAAGTATAACTTATTGCAAGCCCTCAAGAGTAATAAACCCATCTTGATACCGTTTCGCAAATGGGAGTTACATGAATTACCTAATCTGACCGTAAATGCAACCAAAGAAATATGGTCCGTTAAAACCTCTGCCACAGTGGAAAGCCCAAGGTTTGTTATTGTCGGCTTTCAGACCGACCGCAAAGAAAATTAAAAAACCGACCCGACATACTTTAATCAGGTAAATATTTACGACGTACACCTTATAATAAACGGTGAATACTTTCCGTTTGAACGCTTGCGGCAAGATTTTAATAGTGATTACTTGGAAGTTTACAATAATTACAGAGACTTCTACCCAAGCTTTATGAATACGCGCGATAAGAGCCCACTACTTAATTATGCTGACTTTAGAGACCGGGCGACGCTGTTTGTTATCGACCGCTCACGTCGCAATGAAACAATTAAAATGAGCACTGTTGATGTTAAATTGGATATTGAGAGCTCTCAAGGATTTCCAGATAAGACCCGTGCATATTGCATCATTATTCATGATAGAGTTGTGGAGTATTTGCCCTTGAGCGAAACTGTAAGAAGCTATATGATGTAAACAGATCCCGGATATAAATGCAGGGACATCGGCGCTATATCAACAGTTTTATTCGAGAACTAAGTTAAGCTGAAGATTGCTGTAATCGACATTCAAGGCTTATCGGTGGAGAATGAGTTTTATCCCAAGGAATTGACAATTAAAATTAATGGGCAAGTGATGCATATGAGAGGCACGTGCGAGTTGTGGAAGAAAATTTTCTGGGAATAAAATATTCGAGCGGACATGTTGAGTACAATAAATTGGTTGAAATACTGCAAACTGCTCTACTAGACGTCCACATAGTTTACGTGAAGGGATATAAAAAGAACGTTTTCTACGTGAAATAATCAACAATAATGTGGTTGATGTGGGAAATTTGCAAAACAATTGGATAGAGGTGCCGCTATTTAAAAAAGACATTCCGAAGTGTCTCCACCACAATTAAAATAAAAAATGGATATGTAGCTTTAGGAATTGTGAAAAATTATATTCTTGGTTAGAAAAATACTTAATCGATTACTAACAGTTGTAAGTTTTTACTTAAATAAAGGCCTTTATTTGCATTTTGTTGTTTGATTCCTGTAAAAGAGGGAGAAAACTTAAGTGGGTCACACTTTCGAAAATGATGTTGAGTGCAGAATACGTTACTTCATTCTCTGATTATCAATATCATAATATACGTCTATAAACCGTTTGACGTAAACGATGTTGCTATTTGTATGGATGATTCATTCAATTGCATTTCATTAACTCCTACAACTACCACTGATGAAGTTGTAATGACAAAGGTACCAAGTAATATCAAACAGTATAAACTTCGAATGATATTTGAAAATGGTACAGTTGCTGACACAGAGTGGGTTACACCAATTTCTAAAACGTTAAATGAACTCAGAGAACAAGTTACAACAGGTCAATCCCTAGAAAGCGTGGTTTATTTTATTCCTACATGTTCCTCGCTCTTGATTTTAAAATGGATGATTAAATTAATCCATAAGTTGGTAGAAAATCAATGGATTAAAAAACTAACAACAGTTGTGGAGCTATAGTGTAGTACATAATAAAGTTATGAAAATAAAAGTAGTTTCATTTTTGTCAGCTCCCCAGTACTGATAAAAGCGGGTCGACGTGTGAGATCATATCAACGTTCTCAGGGTTAGCCATCTGTGTTTTTTAAACATCGAAATTCTGTCAGACTATACATTCAACTTATAAAAGCGAGCCGACGTGTGAGATCACATCAATATTCTCAAGGTTGACCATCTGCGTTTTATAAACATTCAAATGATGAAAGCGAGCTGATGGAAATTTTGTCTCAAAAACATTCTCAGGGTTAGGCATCAGCATTTTGTAAACATTGAAATCATACTAACTCAAAACAAAAGTCATCGATTTAGCATGTTGGAGAAGTGGTAATTCTAGGTAGCTCCACCCACTTGCACATGCGCAGCAAGCCTTTAAGGAGATAAGCCCAGCCCCTTTGTGGGAAACACGCCTGCGCGTTTAGACGAGGAAAGCGTATGCACTATGTGGATTGGCTTTTCGACACACCCACTGGTTCTTGAGTACCTCCTCAAGCTCAGTAATTTTTACACTATATATTCCCATAACTGCAAAGTTCGACATTATTCTATCTGAAAGTCTGAACAGTGAATTGTGCTTCATCACCAACAAATATGAAAACACCAGTGAGCAACTCAGCCCCCAACGCTGCATCTAATGAGATCTCCATACTACAAGACTATCTTATAAGGGTAAGCGGACACTACTCTCCTAAATAAACTTTAAAGTTAATTTTGTTATTTTTTTACAGCCGGCTGGAAATCCTGAGATGGAAGGAGTTTCACTGGGATCTGAGATAACACTCCAGCCGGTGACAAAAGGCGAACCTCAACCTGAACCATCGAATGCTCCCAACACCATCGATGATGTCACCAGAGGGAAATACATACGTAAGATGCAGGCGATGCGAGATGACGACAACATCAGCATCTTTAGCGATGTAACAACCATCTAAAGTCAAGGTGAGGAAGAAGAATATTCAAAACAGATAAGGGGTCAAATTACTACCGCATTTATTCATAAATTAAAAGCGGAAGCTAATATGTTTTGCAAGAGAAAACATTCGCTAAGGGAGCAATTGCAAGCAGTGGTTGGGCAAGTTCAAAAACTGAAAGCAAGGGAAAAAAGGATCCTTTCAGAACTTGAAGATCTAAATTCAGAGGAGACACGAATTGTTAAAATTATGCAAAGGGTTCAAGAAATTTTGAATGTTTAATGCTCCCCATATTTCTATTATTTTAATGATATTATTTTATTATATTATTATATTATTTTATTATGCAAAGGGTCAAGAAATTTTGAACGTTTGATGCTCCCCACATTTTCTTTTATTTTAGTGATATTATTTTATTATATTATTTTATTATTGTATTATAGTTATATTTTAATAAACATATAATTTACCAATTTGATTGTCATTTCTTAACCTAAAACACACATTTTGAAACTTAAACTTAATTAAAAAAAGAATGCAAGTGATCAGTGCCTAAGCAAGAAACGTCAACATTTTGAAACTTTGATATTATCTAATTCATTTCACGAAAGATTAAATTTTACTTTTGAAAAAGAATCAAATCACTCTATAAATTTCTTAAACATTACTATTAACTATAATATGTCCGGTGCTGTTGTGACAAATTGGTTTAAAAAAACGTTTGGTCTGGTAGATACCTAAATTTTGATTCTACTGTACCAAATAATTATAAAATTAGTGTCATAAACGCTTTAACTGATATGGCCATTAAACTTTCACACCCGAAATTTCATAAACAAAACTTAAATAAAGTCCGAAACATTTTACACAATAACAATTATCCTTTTCCTTTTTATAATAAAATTATTAATAAAAGATATCATATAATTAAATCCCAATCACAACTATCCAACAACAATCCACCAATACATGGTGTCTCAGAAAAAAAAATTAATAACAGTGGAATAACACTTGCACACAAACCTAATAACTTTTCAAAAACTTTTTTTACTAAATTAAAACCCCCTATTGAAACAAATAAATGTTCTAATTTAATTTACAAGATTGACTGTAATGATTGCAATGCATCCTATGTTGGTCAAACTAAACAATATCTGGAAAAAAGAATTTATGAACATAAATTAAGTATCAGAAACAACAATGTACACTCAACTGCTCTAAGTAAGCATGCTCTTGATAACTTACATAACTTTAATTTCAACAATCCTAAGATTTTGGACTACGAGAATGATTTATACAAAAGAAATGTTTTGGAAATGATAAATATCAAAAAACATCCAAATACAATAAACCTCCGTTCAGATACTAATCAATTGTCTCACATTACAATAGTCTTATTTTAAATAATTAATAAATAATTATTTTTAAACTTTAAACAAGTAACCTATTTTCTTACCCAAACCTATAAAACACCATACTGTATACATAATATTTTTTACCTTTGAAACCACAAAAAAAAATACAAATGCTGCTTGAATTTTAAATGTTTCCAACAGTTCTTTAGTCTCCGGTCTCGGTACCTCGAAAATAATATTTTTGTAAAATTCTTAAAACAAATATGTGATTTAACAATGATTTGCTATTTACGCAAAAGATAATCACATTATACTACTCAGACAATTTTAAAAGCAACAAAGACCTAACTAACTTTTTCTTGGTAAGTTTTCCTAATACTTTTGGATTTTATATAATAGAATCTCTTGCTTGGTGTTATATTTTTTAACTTGTATAAAAAAAATTTTTTTTAATTAATATGTACTAAAATCTAATTTTTATTTTTAGCTTTAAAAAATTTTAAAAATTATTTTAAATGTCGGTACTATGTGAAGAAAACAAATTGTTTGTATAAGTAACCTGATGATGACAACTAAGTTGTCGAAACGTCGTATAAAATAAAAAAATAAATATTGGACCGAAATCTCACGAATTTTTAATTATAAGATTGTACCCTACGGTCAAGAAAACAAAATATAAAATTATCTGAAAGGAAAGAAGTGAATAAGAAATAAAGGTAAGTATACACCTTCATTTTCTTTATACATGATACAGGTGTAAAAAAACAACAAAAAGCAGCAATTTTCTTATTTATCTCATACATTTTAATTTCATGCTTTAAATCATCTAGAGATTTCAAATAAATTTGAAGTTTCCTTCGATTGTACATACTCAACAGTCTAATTTCAACGGAAGTGTTCATTCTTCCAGGGAAAATTCAAAATTCGTGGTCCTACCTTCTGTTGGCCCAAGGCTTATTAAAAACACCTTCTGTCCACGCTTAATTTTCCCTATTTATTTCTATAATTCGCTGCGTAGTGAATTTGCCTTTAAATCTTTGCGGTAGCACAGTGTAAAATGTAAAAAATTCCACAGAAACTCTTTCTGTATACTGTGTGCAAACTCTTCTAAACGATAATACTTGAAGCTCGCATCCAATTTCTACAGGTTGGGCCAATGGAAACTTTCCACCCCGATTTTTTTGGTTTAAAATAAAAATCTGGGAAAACGCTCGGACACGTCGATTTTTGATTTGAGGGGGAACTATTTTTCAGTTTTTTTCATCCCCGTAGCTTTAATCCCCTAGCTGGGGGGAGAACAACCCCCTAAATTTGAATAGGGGATAGGGGTCGTGCCATACCTCTTTTTAAAGGCCTCATCGAGTTCTTTATGACCCTACAATTTCGCCTCATTATTTTTATCCGCATCGGAATGACAGCTTGTCAAAATAAAGATAAATAAAAGTACTTATTAATTAAAGTTGTATTATTTAGGTGTACACGTGAACTTTATCTAATTTTTGATTTGAGGGGAACTATTTTTTAAGTTTTTTCATCCCCGTAGCTTTAACCCCCTAGCTGGGGGGAGATTAGAACAACCCCCAAATTTGAATAGTGTGTAGGGGTCGTGCCATACCTCTTTTTAAAAGTCTCATCTAGTTCTTTATGACCCTACAATTTCGCCTCATTATTTTTATCCGTGACGAAATGACAGCTTATCAAAATAAAAATAACTAAAAATAGTTACTAATTAAAGTTTTATTATTTAGGTGTACACGTGAATTTATCTAACAAACTGTTGTTCACAACAGTTTGTTAGATAAGTTCACAACAACAGTTTGTTAGATAAGTTGACGTGTACAGTTAGTAAGTTGACGTGTACAGTTAGTAAGTATTTTAATTAATTTTTATTTTGACAAGCTCTCATTTCGTTACAGATAAAAATAATGAGGCGAAATTGTAGGGTCGTAAAGAACTCACATTTAAAAAGAGGTATTGCTCGATCCCTATCCCCTATTCAAATTTGGGGGTTGTTCTCCCCCAGCTAGGGGGTTAAAGCTACGAAGATGAAAAAACTGAAAAAAATTGTTCCCCTCAAATCAAAAATTAGATAAAGTTCACGTGTACACCTAAATAATTCAACTTTAATTAATAAGTACTTTTATTTATTTTTATTTTGACAAGATGTCATTCCGATACGGATAAAAATAATGAGGCGAAATTGTAGGGTCATAAACAACTCGATGAGACCTTTAAAAAGAGGTATGGCATGACCCCTATTCCCTATTCAAATTTGGGGGTTGTTCTCCCCCCAGCTAGGGGGGTTAAAGCTACGGGGATGAAAAAAACTGAAAAATAGATCCCCCTCAAATCAAAGATCGACGTGTCCGAGCGTTTTCCCAGATTTTTATTTTAAACCAAAAAAATCGGGGTGGAAACTTTCCATTGGCCCACCCTGTATACGTCGAGCCTTCATGAATGGTTTAATCAACGATTTCTGATTTAATTGATTAAAGAACGTCTCCATTCTAAGGCGCAAAACTCACTGGAGAAATAAATGAACTCGCTAATGTATTTCAACCTGAATAAAGGAGTGGGAAGAAAACTCAGTCAACTATTTAAGTTATGACCTTCTCGGTTTTGTCTCATTGCTTTCTCATACTCACACATCTTAAAATGTCAGCAGAAATCGGGACAGTAAGTGATGACATTATTAAAACGCTTGAAAAAGTGTTTACGCTTATTAATAACTCTGATGACGCTACTTTAGCGCATTGGAAAAAATAATAAATGTAAGCATCCGGCTAGTTCAGCATTGAAAAAGGCTGACTGGAATCATGGCACTCGGATTAAATTGCAAACTAACTTGAGTAATTTGAAACGATATAAAGTGTACTTAAAAAAATTACAACACTTAAGAACAGGTCAACGTAAGCGGGAAAGTCGAAGTGATAGGGTAAATTGGGAGGATATAAAATGAATTTTTAATAATCGTATACGCACGGGTATTATAATTAATTTAAAGCACATAGATATTCTGCAGTTTTTTAAAGACGGGTTTTTTGGTTTTTAAGACTCGCATTAATAGGATCTTAAGATCGTTCAATATAATTAAAGTAAATGCTGTCTTTTGTGGGGAATTTATTAAAACGTCTGGAGATCAGGAGATACTTGAGAATAAGAAGACAAAATAATAGCAATTGCCCCCCTCCCCCGCACAAGCATGTGGTTGCTTCTGGGGTACTCCTAGTTTGGAGTATTGTGAGGGTGCGAATTATTATTATTGTATTATTAAGTATTTTAATACAAACAACTAGCAATTCGCCCACCTGCGCTGGCGCGCAGGGTGGGCGTCTCCCCAGGCCTGCGGCGGGCGGCGGCTTCGCCGCCGCAACCTTCTTTACTGCAACTCGCGCGGGGACTTCGAACGTCTGGTCAGTGCGGCGGCTTCGCCGCCGCCGAAGTTCGGCCGCTTCGCGGCCTCACATCCCCCTCGCGATGGATGCCCCTCAGCTTATTGCCTCACTCGGCCTTCGGCCTCGTGCGCAAGCTGGTGGGCTCTGCCGGCCATTGCTCCTCGCTTCGCTCGTCGCGACAGGCTTCTTTTGGGTAACTCGCGCGTGGGCTCTGCCGGCCATTGCTCCTCGCTTCGCTCGTCGCGACAGGCTTCTTTTCGGTAACTCGCGCGTGGGCTCTGCCGCACATTGCTCCTCGCTTCGCTCGTCGCGACAGGCTTCTTTTTTGTAACCCGCGCGTGGGCTCTGCCGGATATTGCTCCTCGCTTCGCTCGTCGCGACAGGCTTCTTTTAGGTAACTCGCGCGGGGGCTCTGCCGGCCATTGCTCCTCGCTTCGCTCGTCGCGACAGGCTTCTTTTGGGTAACTCGCGCGTGGGCTCTGCCGGCCATTGCTCCTCGCTTCGCTCGTCGCGACAGGCTTCTCTTAGGTAACTCGCGCGTGGGCTCTGCCGGACATTGCTCCTCGCTTCGCTCGTCGCGAAGGGCTTCTTTTGGGTAACTCGCGCGTGGGCTCTGCCGGCCATTGCTCCTCACTTCGCTCGTCGCGATTTGCTAAAATCCATATTTTCTAAGTAATCAAAGCTGCTGAGAAAAAATGTTTCAGATAACTTTTTTTTGTTTTTCGGTGCTCTTCTCATACCAGCAGGAAGAAAGTCTCTAGCTCTGAAAATGAAAAAGTTTCCGTTGTTTTCTCTAAAATCAAGTAGGCGGGGAAATTTTCTTTATCGTCGTTTTTCTTCTATCCCCCCACCTATTCGATCGCCGCTGAAACGAAATTTTTACCTCGCCAAACAAAATAATTGTATCTGTTCGGGGAAAACCGAGTGTGCCATGGAAAAAATTTTTTTTCGATAATTTTTCCCTTGTCATATGGGGCCGATCAAAAAAAGCCGCAAGTCTCTATCTCTATTAATAAGAAAGTTATTCGCCTAAGAAAAATCCAAGTAGGCCATGGAAAAAAAATTTTTCGGCGCAGCGTCATTTTACATCGTCTACCTAACGCACTTTGTCCCGTCTTTCTATCTCGTCGCATAAAAAAGTTGTGTTTTCCGGCGAAATCGAGTAGGCCATGGAATTTTTTTTTCACATTTCTCAATCATTTCGCCCTGGCAACCCAACAAAGGAAACCCGGATCACCTATCTCTAAAGATAGTAGAGTTGCACTTGTTCAGTCAAAATCGAGGTAGCCATGAACAATTTTCGTCATCCATTCTTTTTTCCTCTCCCTATCTGCTTACAATCAAAACAAACGGCAACCCCGTATCTCTAATGGCAGAGGAGTAACGGTCGCTTAAAGAATTTCGAGGTTATGTTGTATCGTAAATTTCCAACTAAATTCGCAGTCTGAAAGTCGTCCATAACCTAAGAGATGTTGTTTTGGCGGCAAAAATCAAAATTCCAACCCTCCGCGTCGACCGCTTCGAAAAAGCGCAATTATTCAACAGGTGTTCGGTAACTTGAAATTGTCACCCCCGTATACGTCCGTTTCGAAGTCGCAGATATTCAACAGGTGCGAGTTCTTCGGCCGGCGAAAAAATCCGCGTGTCGACACCGCGTATATGCACCCTCAAGTGGCGGTTTGACTTCCCGCCATAACCTCGAAGGCGCGACTGACGGCGAATCTAACCTCCGAAATGTATCGTAAAATTCCACGGTGTTTCGCCCTTCACATTTTCCAGAAAGAGACACCCGGTACGCATTCGCAGTTCGAAATTTCTATAACCTCAAAGGCCCTTTTGCTTGGCAGTAACGTTAAGGCGAATTCTAACCTCCATCGTCCAGTTTCAAAGTGCAAAAATTCTCATATCGACACCAGGTACGCCTTCCCAAGTCGCACAGAGACGTCTAATCCTAACCTCTTGATCATTTCCTTTGCAGGCAACACCCTTGACATTAGAACCTAACTGAATGTAGGTTAGCCATCATTTTGAAAGTATAAAAGTCTTGTATACCTGAGGGTTCTGAAAGAAAAAATCTTCTCAAAAAACGGTCAAGTCCCGGGAATCTGTTTTAACGTTTTTCTTGAAAATCAAGTAGGCTGGAAAAAATTGTTTCAAGTAACTTATATTTTCTGTCGCATGCCCTTTACATCCCCGAAGGAACCAAGTTTCTACCTTTGAAAACGAAAAAGTTGCACGCGTTTCCTCGAAAATGCGGCAGGTGGACGAAAAATTTTTTTCAGTTAAAATATACAGGGTGTTGCGAGAAAGTGAGCGTGCACTTTTCCGTTTTTCCCTATCTCCGAAAATGAAAAAGTTTCGCGTTTTTTCTCGAAAACCAAGTAGGCGGGTGAATTTTTTTTCACGTCGGTTCCCTTTCTTTCCCGTACACATTCCATACCAGCAGAAGCGAAATTTTTATCTCGCCAAACAAAAGAGTTGTGTCTGTTCTGGGAAAACCGAGCGTGCGTTGAAAAAATTTTCTTTTCGATAATTTTCCCCTTGGCATTCGGGGCCGATCGAAAAAAACCGGAAGTCTCTATCTCCACTAATGAGAAAGTTAATTTCGTTTGCAGGCAACACCCCTGTCATAGGAACCTAACCTGAATGTAGGTTAGCCATCATTTTGGAAGTATAAAAGTCTTGTATACCTGAGGGTTCTGAAAGAAAAAAATCTCAAAAAACGGCCAAGTCCCGGGAATCTGTTTTAAGATTTTTCTCGAAAATCAAGTAGGCTGGGAAAAAATTGTTCCAAGTACCTTTTATTTTACGTTCGCGTGCCCTTTACATCCCCGAAGGAACCAAGTTTCTACCTTTGAAAACGAAAAAGTCGCACGCGTCTTCTCTAAAATCCAGTAGGTGGACGAAAAAATGTTTTTCGGGTAAAATATACAGGGTGTTGCGAGAAAGTGAGCCTGCACTTTTCCGTTATTTCCTATCTCCGAAAATGAAAAAGTTGCGCGTATTTTCTCGAAAACCAAGTAGGCGGGGGAAATTTTTTCACGTCGGTTTCCTTCCTTTCCCGTACACATTCCATCCCAACAGAAAGGAAATTTTTATTTCGCTAAACAAAAGAGTGGTATCTGTTCTGGGACAACTGAGAGTGTCATAAGAAAAAACAAATTATCGATAATTATCCCCTCGGCATTTGGAGTAGAAAAAAAAACGAAGTCTTTATCTCTACCAATAAAAAAGATATACACGTCCAAAAAATCGTCAAAAACCATGGAAAATTTTCCTAGCACTTGGCATCGAAAAAATAAACAGTCTCTATCCCCACTAATAATAAAGTTATTCACCTCCGAAATGTATTGTAAAATTCCGCGTTGTTTCGCCCATCACATTTTTCAGAAACAGACACCCGGTACGCATTCGCAGTTTGAAATGTCTATAACCTCAATGGCCCTTTTGCTTGGCAGTAACGTGAAGGCGAATTCTAACTTCCCATCGTCCAGTTTAAAAGTGCATAAATTATCATATCGACACCAGGTACTTCTTCTCAAGTCGTATATTGACGTCTAATCCTAACCCCTAGATCATTTCCTTTGCTTTACACCCCTTTCATAGGAATCTAACCTGAATGTAGGTTAGCCGTCATTTTGAAAGTATAAAAGTCTTGTATACCTGAGGGTTCTGAAAGAAAAAATCTTCTCAAAAAACGGTCAAGTCCCGGGAATCTGTTTTAACGTTTTTCTTGAAAATCAAGTAGGCTGTAAAAAATTGTTTCAAGTAACTTATATTTTCTCTCGCGTGCCCTTTACATCCCCGAATGAACCAAGTTTCTACCTTTGAAAACGAAAAAGTTGCACGCGTTTCCTCGAAAATGCGGCAGGTGGACGAAAAATTTTTTTCGGGTAAAATATACAGAGTGTTGCGAGAAAGTGAGCGTGCACTTTTCCGTTTTTCCCTATCTCCGAAAATGAAAAAGTTTCGCGTATTTTCTCGAAAACCAAGTATAGGCGGGGGATTTTTTTTTTCACGTCGGTTCCCTTTCTTTCCCGTACACATTCCATACCAGCGAAAGCGAAATTTTTATCTCGCCAAACAAAAGAGTTGTGTCTGTTCTAGGAAAACCGAGCGTGCGGTGTAAAAATTTTCTTTTCGATAATTTTCCCCTTGGCATTCGGGGCAGATCGAAAAAAACCGGAAGTCTCTATCTCCACTAATGAGAAAGTTCATTTCGTTTGCAGGCAACACCCCTGTCATAGGAACCTAACCTGAATGTAGGTTAGCCATCATTTTGAAAGTATAAAAGTCTTGTATACCTGAGGGTTCTGAAAGAAAAAATCTTCTCAAAAAACTGTCAAGTCCCGGGAATCTGTTTTAACGTTTTTCTTGAAAATCAAGTAGGCTGTAAAAAATTGTTTCAAGTAACTTATATTTTCTTTCGCGTGCCCTTTACATCCCCGAAGGAACCAAGTTTCTACCTTTGAAAACGAAAAAGTTGCACGCGTTTCCTCGAAGATGCGGCAGGCGGACGAAAAATGTTTTTCGGGTAAAATATACAGGGTGTTGCGAGAAAGTGAGCGTGCACTTTTCCGTATTTCCCTATCCTCGAAAATCAAAAAGTTGCGCGTATTTTCTCGAAAACCAAGTAGGCGGGGGAAAATTTTTTCACGTCGGTTTCCTTTCTTTCCCGTACACATTACATAGCAGCAGAAGCGAAATTTTTATCTCGCCAAACAAAAGAGTTGTGCCTGATCTGGGAAATCTAGCGTGCGGTGGAAAAATTTTTCTTTTCGATAATTTTCACGTTGGCATTTGGGGCCGATCAAAAAAAACCGCAAGTCTCCATCTCTACTAATAAGAAAGTTATTGACTTAAGAAAAATCCAAGTAGGCCATGCAAAAAAAAATTTTTCTGCGCAGCGTCATTTTACATCCTCTACCTAACGCACTTTGTCCCGTCTTTCTATCTCGTCGCATAAAAAAGTTGTGTTTTCCGGCGAAATCGAGTAGGCCATGGAAAATTTTTTTTCACCTTTCTCAATCACTTCGCCCTGGCAACCCAACAAAGGAAACCCGGATCTCCTATCACTAAAGATAGCAAAGTTGCATTTGTTTTGTCAAAATCGAGGTGGCCATGAAAAATTTTCGTCGTCCATTTTTTCCTCTCCCCATCTGCTTACAATCAAAACAAACGGCAACCCCGTATCTCTGACGGCATAGGAGTTACGGCCGCTTAAAGAATTTCGAGGTTATGTTGTGTCGTAAATTTCCGGTTGGAAATTAGTTAAATTCGCAGTCTGAAAGTCGTCCATAACCAAGGGGACGTTGTTTTGGCGGCAAAAATCAAATATTTTCGCCCATCGCATTTTCCAGAAAGAGACACCCGGTACGCATTCGCAGTTTGAAAGTTCTCCGTAACCTAAAAGACGGTTTTTTTTGGCGGCAAGAACTCCAACCTTCCGCGTCGACCGCTTCGAAAAAACGCCAGCGTTCAACAGGTGCGCCTATCCTCAGTTCCGTTACCTCGAATTCTCACCCCCGTATCGTCCGGTTCGAAATTGCAAATATTCAACAGGTGTGGGTTTCGCCGAAACGACCCGAACTCTTCCGAATCGCCTTCGGCCGGCCCGAAAATGCACATGTGGACACCCGGTATGCACCTTCGAGTCGCGGTTTGAAAGCTCGCCGTAACCTAAAAGGACGATTTTTGGCGTACCTGACGGGAAATTCCAACCTCCGGCCTGTCGAAATATGAAAGTCGAAGAAATCTCATACCCGGCGGTTTCGAAAAAATCCGTCCGAGAAGCCTCCGAAACCACTCTCGGAAATTGCGTGTTTCTTCTTATTTCTCGATTTTTCGGGGGCGCCGGAGCCGTCCGAACCTGACCCGAAGACATGGAGGAAGCTTCAAAAATTGCGACCTCGCGGCCCCCAGCCTAAATAACGCGGCTACGGCCCGACGAAAACGGGCAATTTCTGACAATTTCGCGACTTTTTTGACAAATTTTTAGGCGCAGCGTGTTACATAAAAACGATCCGATTTCTCTCGGGAAAAAAGCTTAATATCTCTCGCTTTCACCTCTTTAAAAATCCGAAAAAGTGTTAAATCTCTTCTCCGGACCTTCCCCTCCCTTCCCGTCGCGATTTCCTTCCCCCTACGACCCTACCTACGAATCATTTTCGCCCCGCTCCCGACCGAGACGGTTTTCGGCGGAACTGTCCCACCCTCACGCCCGACCGCCGACGCCGGAGGACCGAAACTTACCCCCGCTTCTGGCGTCTTTTCTCGGCGAAGACACGCTTTCGCGCGTCGCGAGTATGGGCGTTCCATGAAGCGAGGACGGCCGGAGGCGCGCGTACCGCTCGGCGACCGCTTCGCGGCCGCCTCGCCGAGAAACGAATACAGCAAGTCGACCCTTTTTCCGGCCCAAAACGATAATAGAAATGCAGTCAGCTATTAATATAGTATAATGAAATAATCGATCAAGGAACACAGTTAAAACAATAGTTAGAAAGCAACATTATTGAAAAAATTTTAGCTGCCATTGAGTCCTTCGAACATCAGGAGTCCGGTTGGACTCTTCACAGAATTTTGAGTTTGGAAGTTAATATAAACAAGGTAGAAATGGGAAACGGTGGTAGATCTTACATAAACCTCCCGGAATCAATACAATCTAAACAAGCTTGTATTAACATTCAAAATGATGATAATCTTTGTTAGGCTTGGAGTATTGTATCAGATCTATATACACCTGTTGGAAGACCAAATCGTACATCCTCATATCCCCACCCTTCGACCGTTTTAAACCTAGATGGTCTTGAATTTCCTTTAACTCTAAGCCAAATAGCAAAATTCGAAAAACTGAATTATATATCGGTAAATGTGTATGTTCTAGAGTTAGTGTCAAATGAAGACAAATCAAGCTCTTTAGAACTTCTCCGGCTCGTCTAACTAAAAAAAAAATGGAAAAACATGATAATTTACTTTTAGTTCAGAATACATATCTCCTAAAGTCGGTGAGCATGAAGCTCTCCCTATCGATGACTCAACATCTGAAATCAATTACCATTATTGTTGGGTTAAAAATTTATCGAGATTAATAGCATCCCAAACTAATAAACATAAAGGTAGGATGTTTGTTTGTGACAGATGCTTATATTACTCATCTCAAGAAAAAATAAACGAACACATTGAATATTGTCAAGACATAAACAACTGCAAAGTATCATTTCCGAAAAATAAGTATATCGAATTTAAAAATTATATCCATAATGAAAAAGGTTCCATTCACTTTTTATGCTGATTTTGAAACAATCCTAAAACCTCATGATGAATTGCAATGTTTAAAAACTGCTAGGTATCAGAAACATGAAGCCTTTAGCGCGGGCTACTATTTTAAATGTGATTATGATGATACATTATCTTTCTATAAGAGTTACCGTGGCAGTGATTGCATGTCTTGGTTTGCAAATGAAATGGAAAATATAGCACTCTCTGTTGCTTCAAAGTTAAAAAATAATGAGCCAATGAGTGAATCTATAAGTTTAAAAAATGCAACTGCTACGTGTCACATATGAAACGTCTAGTATCAAATGCGGCAATATCCATTTTGACGAAAAACTTTATAGGGTAAATAAAGAATCCGTCTATTCAAAATGATAAGTAATTTCAAATCATTAGTTGCATTACTTACATAAACTAATATGGTTTTACCTAATTTTTTTTACAAATTAAAAAAAGGTTATTTTAGTTTGAATATTGCTAGTTTTGATTCTCAATAGGGAGACCCTATTTTTGACCCTAAAACTGGTTTTAAAATTACTATAGTTTTTCATTTTTGCCTTAGAAATATTAGGTAATTTTAACGAATAATAATCAGTGTTGATGTAAATTATTGCTTTTTGAAAACAACATTACCTACAAACCTTTTTTTGCCAAAAAAATACTTTTTTATCATAATAATAAAAAGAATATAATATAAAAAAACAATGTGGATAATGCAACTTTTATTAACTGAAAATAGTGTGAAACTTATTACTTATTTTAAACTAGAACGGAAGGAATTTCTTCAGTAAATTCACAATATCCATTATCATCATCGTCCTCAGTATTCTCTTGATTGTCATCACATCACATGATTGTTAGAAGCCTCGTGATTGGCCAAAGTGGAATTTGCCACCTTTGATTCCAAGTGCTTGCTGGAGATTGCCAATTTTGAATCTTACCCTCATTTTCTACATTTAAAATACACGGGATATTGCCGAGTTTGGTCCCAATAAACTGTACTAGTTGATAAAGCATATAAAGAACTATAACATAGAATAAAAAACCGAATTTCGGCAAAATTGGAGATTGTCGCCTTTGATACTAGACGTTACATATGTGAAAAAACGTTTAATTCTAACGATATAATAGTACGTGATCATGACCATCTGACATCGAGTGTTCGCGGATACGCGCACCAAGCATGTAACTTAAATTACAGAAACTCCTTTGTAGTACCTATAGTATTTCATAACTTTAGTGGGTACGACAGTCATTTTATTATAAGAGATCATGCTATTTGCATATTTAATTTAGTGTGATAGCACTAATTTCTTCATTTTCTACACTTCAAGCCCTTTCATTTGATATCTATATTAAGGCGGACTGACAAAAATTATATCATCCGCCATCTTGGAGCGGAGGCTATTTTGAAAGTATGACAATATTGAATATTGCATATTGTATTGTCACTAGAACTAAAGGCGTAAGGTTTGTGCAAAATTTCAGCTCAATCGGATGTCAAGAAGTGGTTCCAATTCAGCTTGCAAGATTTGGCATAAACAAATAGGTAATAATAGTATATTACACAGCTTATTACGTATGAGTGGAAAAGTTGCGCACGAGCCGCACAGCGGCGAGTGCTGTAATTGCACGAGTATGTAATAAGCTTACAACTCGAGTTTTGTATTATAATTTTCCTTCAACGAAAGAAAAACTATTATAATAGATAAACTATACTTCTGATTATCTGACAGGCAACAATTAGTATGTTGGTTAGTTGCTATGGTGACGCGGATGCCGCGCTAACAAGGCATCCGTGATAATTGCGTTATAATTAAGAACAGATACGAATGGCGGAGGCCATTTTGAAAGGGTTGCAATATTGAATATTGCATATTGTATTGTCACTAGAACTAAAGGTATATGCAAAATTTCAGCTCAATCCGATGCGAGGGGGAAATCACTGGCAAAATTTGTACACTAAAATCCCAAAAAATGCAAAAAATACCAAAAATTCCAGATTTAGCTTAAAAAAATCTAAAAAAATACCAGAAAATTCCGAAAAATACCAAAAAATTCGGCGAAATCACTGGCAAAATTTGTTCCTACACTAAAATGCCAAAAGAATCCAAGAAAATACAAAAAATTCCAAGAAAATGCCAAAAATTCCAAAAAATGCCAAAAAATTCCAGAAAATACCATAAAATACAAAAAAAATCCAAAAAAATACCAAAAAAATGCCAAAAATTCCATGCGCGTGTACACTAAAATTCCTCAGTGATTTCCCCCTCGCGGACTGAACAGTCCAGCCTTGTAACTTCGCGACAGTGCATGCGCATGCGCATTATTTAGAAAATACGAAAAAGTTCCAAGAAAATGCCAAAAATTCCAAGAAAATGCCAAAAAATTCCAAGAATATGCCAAAAAATTCCAAGAGAATACAAAAAATTCCAAGAAAATGCCAAAAAATTCTAGAAAATGCCAAAAAATTCCAAAAATACCAAAAAATTCAAAAAATTCCAGGCGCGTGTACACTAAAATTCCTCAGTGATTTCCCCCTCGCGGACTGAACAGTCCAGCCTTGTAACTTCGCGACAGTGCATGCGCATGCGCATTGTTTAGAAAATACGAACAAATTCCAAGAAAATGCCAAAAATGCCAAAAAATTCCAAGAAGATGCCAAAAAATTCCAAGAAAATGCCAAAAATGCCAAAAAATCCAGAAAATAGCAAAAAATGCCAAACAATACCAAAAAATACAAAAAAATACAAAAAAATGCCAAAAAGTCCAGGCGCGTGTACACTAAAATTCCTCAGTGATTTCCCCCTCGATCTGATGTCAAGAAGTGGTTCCAGTTCAGCTTGCAAGATTTGACATAAACAAATAAACTAACATGCCTATATACATTTCAAGTTATATATAAGCTTGTAAAAATCCTTTGAAAGCGAATACATTTTAGGAATTTGTTAAGTAAACAGTAACTATGAACTATCAAAATTGATAAATTTTAAATATGTCAGTCATGGCAATCTATTAACTGATTATTGCCGTGAGGTGCTTTTTATTAGTTGTAAATGATGTTGAATTTCTATCGATGAAAAACTTGCATTGAAATTTTGATTTTTGCATCGAAATGTTATGCAAAACGACACATTATGATGCAGGTTATATCGATAACATAAATAAACAAGTTTTTTCTTTTTTATTTCTGTAAAATTTCGAGTTCAAACTCGAAATTTCGAGTTTGAACTCGAAATTTCAAGTTTGAACTCGAAATCTCAAGTTTGAACTCGAAATTTCGAGTTTGAACTCGAAATTTCGAGTTTGAACTCGAAACTTCTAGTTTGAACTCGAAATTTTACAGAAATACGAAAAACGCATTAAAAAATTTTTTTTAGATACTGTTATTGGGATATGAATTTTCTAATTTCAATTCCTGAAGAACAACCGGTGACGTCCCTTATATGGATATCGAGTGACGAGTAGATTTGGCAACATTGTAAATTTATTTTTATATCTATTAACCTTTTATTTATTGGGACTGGCAGAATCCTTCTCGGTTCCCTTCCACAAAATGAAGAAGAAGAGCTGAACTTATAACCGTCGATGGAGGAAGGATTCTCAATCATTGAATTGACAAGTATATAGATGGAAGGAGTGTAAAAAAAGAAACTGGCAGCCAAACTTGAGTAAATAGTAAATAAATCAGCTGATTCCGGCAAAAACCTCATAACACAAAAGAGGTGTTTGTCCTAACTTTCTATTTTTGTGTCCTGTACTTCAAACGAGTTCCGTTGTCAAACGTCATTTTCCTTCTGTTCCAAGTCCCAATACGAGTAATTATTGTATTATTTATATTTGACTTGAGTTCGTGTCATGGTGGCAGTTTCGTATAAAACGGCGTTGAGTTTTCTTAGTTGGTATTTGGTTTAATATTATTTTTAGATCGGAGAGAACATTTAATTTAGCTATGTGGCTATATTCTCTCTGTTGTAATTGTAAATTACAAAAAAGATGATCAACTCCTGTTGTGTAGTGGGGTTTCTTTTTATTCGTAAGTCTTAAAAATCTTTGCTAATAACTTTGCAGTTTTCCAAGAGATAAGGTGATATTAGAGATAAGTGGATTGCAGCAAAAAAAGGAATAATTTTGTACCGTCCACAAGTATTTACTTGCATTTGTAGTCAACATTTTATTGAGAGCGATTTCATAGAGAAGTTTGGGCAGCGCAAACTTAAAAACTATGTAATTACTACAGTTTTTTATTTTTCAGGTCATGCTAGAAACTCTATCAACGGAAAAACTGGCAAAATATTGTGCTAATGAACCTACAACTTCGTAGTCAAAGATGGAATTAATCTTTAAGTTCTGGTCCCTTTAATAAGGTACTTATTTGTAATTCTTTTTGTTAGATGCCTAAACATTAAAAATTATATAAAAATATGTAAAAGCTACCTGTCTTAGATGCTTTTCCTATTAAATTGAATTTTAAAATGAATAAATCAGTTAAAATAAGTAATTAAAGTTGAAAATGTACACCTTATCCTAGATATTATTTGGTCGCCTTTATTTTAAAATAAACTTTTATTTTGGAATTTGTATTTCATTTGTCTCCATTTACTTCCAGGTACCTACATAAAATTACCATGTAATTTTTTTAATCAATTCACTACTTTTTTCTATGCATTATTTACATAATTGTGGTTATATAGAAAAATTCTTATTCCTACAAACAAGCCCCGAATTTCGGAATACAGATCATACAATAAAGAGAACTACGGAACATACCCATTAAATTCGGCCATTAATATGCAGCAACCCTATATACCTCTTTTGCCTGAATCAGCTGACACGTTCATTAAGCGTCCTTGTCTTACTTATTGCCATTTGAAACCTATCTCTCTAGAGTTGGCTGCCCCAAACAACAATGAAAGTCATACCTGTGCGACTTCCATAGTACTTGTCAATTCGATGTCCTCAATCAACGTTATAACCTAAAAAGTTGTTTTCTGGTTATAACCTATAAACTCAGAAAAATACCTAAATTATTTGTTTTAACTCCCCCCAGCTCAGGCCTTAGGTTTTCATTATAGTCTCCTTATTATTCATTATACTACCTGCTGGATTATAATTATAAACATATTGATTGTCAAAATATTTAGTTGCGTTGTCTTCTCAGTGTTGTATACTTTTAACTGGAGTCCTACTTTCCCAAAAGAGACTGCGAAATGTATTATTATTGGTGGTAAAATAGTGTGAGAATACGTCTTTAAATTCATATTAAACATTTATACAAGTTCTACAGACTCGGCACAGAAGAATAAAATTGTTAGAAGCTATATAACGAAAAAATAATTTTTCCACTAAAACTCTTATATTTGTATGTGAAGATCATTTTTATGTAAGTCATAGCCAGGTGATATTTTATTGGTTTGTAAATTGTGCATCCTAGTTCTTGCATAAATTATTTATTAGGAAAATTAGACAACTTTACAAGACTTCTTAAATAACTGTAATGCTTTTAAATTTGAACGTAAGTCACGAATCATGTGTTGGCATTTTTGTTTCGTAATTACCTATTGTTAAGAATGCGATTTTATTCTAAGCAACGAGATATACACCTCGCGAAAGAGAGCAGAGAAAAGAAAAAACTGTCTAGGTAAATTATTTAAAAGAAATGGCTCGTGGCATATGGGACAAAATGCTTTGGTAATTGGCAACACCAAACTAGTTTCCAATATCTAATGGAAATTATGTATGGGTTCTTCCGAGGTGTGCAGACCACGACAGGTACCTGTTTCGGGCTTGTTGGCCCTCATCAGGCAGACGTAGCGCACCTCACCGAAAGACCCAGATTCGTTGGCTTTATGGAATAGGAAATAGTAAAATGCGGTGAGCACTTACCATCCAACGCCATCTAGCTGGTACTGCCAAAACCAAAACAATGTGAGTGTGTATATATAGACCGCTCGATCGACATATAAAAAGAACTCGGTAAAGCGGCGCGGTGGAAAAAAAAACTAGAAGAAGCATACATACGGGGAGCCAAGAAACTCGTTTGATTCATCACCGAGTATCTTCTAATATGTAGAAATCAACAAGGATCGAATCGTGAGTTTGAAGCCTCGTGTGCTGACGTCTATAGCCAAACGATGATTAACAAAATGAATATTTAGTGTCCCCATTATAAATTTAAAAGAAATGGCTCGTGGCATATGGGACAAAATGCTTTGGTAATTGGCAACACCAAACTAGTTTCCAATATCTAATGGAAATTATGTATGGGTCCTTCGGAGGTGTGCAGACCACGATAGACTTACAAGATGTTTTGCTGGGTCGTTTTAAAAACGACTCAGCAAAAACATTTGTTACTTAAGTATGAGGGCAAAGCTTCAGAAAATCTAGAATTTACCTTTAGACCTGTTGATGGGTTGGAGGTGTTGAGGAGTTTCAATCTGATAAGGAGCAATGCATTCCCAAATCAATGGAAACAAGCGAGTGTTATACCTCTACCTAAAGTCGCTGGTCCTAGTGAATATTCTCAGCTGCGCCCAATTAGCATTTTACCTACGCTTTCTAAGATTGCAGAAATAATTATGAAGAATCAGCTCTCACATTATGTCTTCAACAACAAGATAATACCTGATGTCCAGTCTGGCTTCAGAGAGATGTATAGCACTACCACTGCTCTAACAGCGATCACTGATGAAATATATGAAGCAACTGATCAGGGCAAGGTTACTTGTTTGGTGTTGTTGGACTACAGCAGGGCATTTGAAACCATTGATATTGATTTATTGTGTAAGAAGCTTTCATATTATTGTTTTAGTGAAAGTGCAGTCTCGTTGATTTTTAACTAATTGAATGGGAGATCGCAGAGGGTTAGGCTAGATTCAAATGTTTCTTCGGCACTAGAACCACAGGGTTCTATTCTTGGGCCTTTATTATTCTCAATTTACATCTCTGACTTCTATGAGTCCTTACAACATTGCAAGATACATCATTATGCGGACGACACAGAGGTTTATTTTAGCTTTTTATCGGACGGGGTTGGAGATGCTGAGAGGTGCATTAATGCCGACTTAAGTAGGCTTGCCAATATTTCCAGTGCCCATAACTTAAAGCTCAACGCATCAAAGTCGTCAGTTGTTGTGTTTGGTCCAACTAAAATACGTGAAATTGTAAGTCACGCTTTAAAGATAAAAATTTGTGATGATGACATCTACGTACAAACTGAAATTAAGAATTTGGGTCTCTGGTTTGACACTGACTTAAGATTTGGGAAACATGTGTCTGAGTTGTGCAAATCCTCTTACAATATTTTAAAACAATTCTTTCCTCGTAGACACAGCTTGACTTCTATCATGAAATTCCAACTGTGCGAGTCCTGAATATTTTCTAGGCTTAGTTATTGTGATACCATATATGGACCTGCTTTAACTGTTGTGAAGAAAGTTTGCAAAGGATTCAGAATTCATGTTTCAGATTTGCTCTCGGAATTCGAAAATTAGATCACGTATCTTTTAAAATCACTGAAATGGAAAGGCTGAAATTCAACAAACTTAGAACTTTTCATTTGCTTTGTTTAACGTATAAAATTCTGACCTCAGGCCAGCCTCCATATCTTAGGGCAAAACTAAAGAAATTTGAACATGTCAGTTACTTTCACAGGAGAAATAGAAACTTGTTGGTCATCCCTAAGCACCACAGAAATGTCTTTGGTTTCAGTTTCAGCTATATTAAAGTTAAGTCGTATAATAGCTTGCCCGTTGCCTTTTATGACTATACATTGTACAATTTCAAGAAGAAATTAAAGGATCGTTTGTGCGGGTCTTGATGGATGTATCTACTCTCTACTTAAATATTTGCAATGTATCGAATGGTTTATCTCTGCAGTTTGATTTGTATAAACATAGTTGTTGTGTTGGTTGTGTTATTATTATTTAATAATCATAAAAACCCCTTATAGGTTAAGTTGAAAAACGCTTGTAAGCGACACTTCGCCTGTTTATGTTTTTCATACATGAATAAAGACGTGTTATTATTATTATTTCACTGCTAATGATGTAATGCAATTGCTTACAATTGATTGTAAAATAACCTCAAAAATTAATTTAATATTAAACTATAACTTATTGGATTTTTATTATAACATGTTAGATGAGGCAAATGATTTATTATTAAAATATAACTATAATATAAATGCTATAGATATTATAAAATCACTATGTACTCTATCAGATAATGTTAATGCATACTGTATTTTTGAGCTTCTGTCATTCAACGAGGAGTTCGTTTTTGCTGATTTGTATAGAAGGAGCTTTTATTAAATAAAAAAACACACAAAATATTTATTCTGGTCTAATCCGAGGTGGATTCCTGAAGGTGATTAATTCTTCTTTAGTAATTCGTTCAAAATACTCTTGCCACTTGACCTCGGGAACATGACTCAAGTGCATCCGTAGGCGTGACTTCTTGATTTTATGGCTGTTGACGTATGGGCAGGAAACCAATTCCTGTTGGTCTGCTAGCTGTTGGTTGAACATGTCGACTTTGGATAATGTTGTAAAGACTGTTAGGTTTCTCTGCTATATATACTCTGCAAGTTGTGGGAGGTATGACTAATCTATTAGCAGGGAGGGATTAAATGAAACAATTATGGTTTGTATCTACTTAGCTATATACAATAGCTTAGTTCTCAATTTGCGGAATACCGTAGTGTCCCCACGGTAGAGTGACAACATTATTAAGTAACGCTTATCATCAAAAGGGCTGAGTGCAATTTTTGTCTGTTTAATACTGAAAACATTATGAGCAAATGAACGAATAGTGCATTGGATAGCGGTTTTTTGCTTTTTCTTAAATAGTCAATTTGCATAATCATCGAAAGTTAATCACACACACATTAATCCCCTTTGGTTTTTTAATACATTGCTCGCCTTCAATCAGAAACGCGTACATTTTTTACCTGAGTAAAATTATTTTCCCATTAAGTTCATCTTTCATAAGACCTGGTACTTTTTTATTTACAAGCCGTACATTATACTGATAATCAGTGATTATCAACCGAATAATCGCTGGTATGAAAATCTCGCTTTATAACTTCATCATACACGTCATCGCTTTTTATTTCATAAAGTGAGCTATCCGTATCCGTATAAAGTAGTTTACATTGGTCAGTTGAATATTTTTGCAACATGTAATCATAATGGAAATTATAAACACACGTCTTTGAGATATCGAGTATCGCCATGCCGATGTACAGGGGCTTTGTAAAAACGATTTCAGTTTTATTCAGTTCAATTGCAACTAAATCCGTATCAAAAATTAATCGACTGTTAAAAGCTGGGCTAGCAATTAAATTCTTAGCTCCGTACCTACCTTCCCATTTTCTAACCAATTTTACATTTCTATGTTTGCGAATATTTTCCATGGTCTTACCGTATACGGCATTAACCATCAATTTAATTACTGTTTTTTTCAAAATTAAACTTAGCTTTTGTCCTCAATTCTGTATGAAATTTAATGTAAGCTGCTAGCAAGGCCGATTGACTAAATTTTAAAACCCTATGAATCTTTTTTAAAATTAAACCGTGACTTAACGCTTGTTTGAGAGCCCTGTAGTGTACAACATACTTTTCTTTTGAATTAAGAGTTGTCATAAGTTTGGGAAATTTGGAATTTGGAGGTTTAGAATGTTCTGCACAAAACGGTAGGTCTTTGTGGGGATCATGTAAATTTTTCGGGTAGTCTAAATTACGAAGGCGTAGAAAGGCCACGTTTTTTTTTCTTTTTTATTTCTGTAAAATTTCGAGTTCAAACTAGAAGTTTCGAGTTCAAACTCGAAATTTCGAGTTCAAACTCGAAATTTCGAGTTCAAACTTGAGATTTCGAGTTCAAACTTGAAATTTCGAGTTCAAACTCGAAATTTCGAGTTTGAACTCGAAACTTCTAGTTTGAACTCGAAATTTTACAGAAATAAAAAAGAAAAAAAAACGTGGCCTTTCTACGCCTTCGTAATTTAGACTACCCGAAAAATTTACATGATCCCCACAAAGACCTACCGTTTTGTGCAGAACATTCTAAACCTCCAAATTCCAAATTTCCCAAACTTATGACAACTCTTAATTCAAAAGAAAAGTATGTTGTACACTACAGGGCTCTCAAACAAGCGTTAAGTCACGGTTTAATTTTAAAAAAGATTCATAGGGTTTTAAAATTTAGTCAATCGGCCTTGCTAGCAGCTTACATTAAATTTAATACAGAATTGAGGACAAAAGCTAAGTTTAATTTTGAAAAAAACAGTAATTAAATTGATGGTTAATGCCGTATACGGTAAGACCATGGAAAATATTCGCAAACATAGAAATGTAAAATTGGTTAGAAAATGGGAAGGTAGGTACGGAGCTAAGAATTTAATTGCTAGCCCAGCTTTTAACAGTCGATTAATTTTTGATACGGATTTAGTTGCAATTGAACTGAATAAAACTGAAATCGTTTTTACAAAGCCCCTGTACATCGGCATGGCGATACTCGATATCTCAAAGACGTGTGTTTATAATTTCCATTATGATTACATGTTGCAAAAATATTCAACTGACCAATGTAAACTACTTTATACGGATACGGATAGCTCACTTTATGAAATAAAAAGCGATGACGTGTATGATGAAGTTATAAAGCGAGATTTTCATACCAGCGATTATTCGGTTGATAATCACTGATTATCAGTATAATGTACGGCTTGTAAATAAAAAAGTACCAGGTCTTATGAAAGATGAACTTAATGGGAAAATAATTTTACTCAGGTAAAAAATGTACGCGTTTCTGATTGAAGGCGAGCAATGTATTAAAAAACCAAAGGGGATTAATGTGTGTGTGATTAACTTTCGATGATTATGCAAATTGACTATTTAAGAAAAAGCAAAAAACCGCTATCCAATGCACTATTCGTTCATTTGCTCATAATGTTTTCAGTATTAAACAGACAAAAATTGCACTCAGCCCTTTTGATGATAAGCGTTACTTAATAATGTTGTCACTCTACCGTGGGGACACTACGGTATTCCGCAAATTGAGAACTAAGCTATTGTATATAGCTAAGTAGATACAAACCATAATTGTTTCATTTAATCCCTCCCTGCTAATAGATTAGTCATACCTCCCACAACTTGCAGAGTATATATAGCAGAGAAACCTAACAGTCTTTACAACATTATCCAAAGTCGACATGTTCAACCAACAGCTAGCAGACCAACAGGAATTGGTTTCCTGCCCATACGTCAACAGCCATAAAATCAAGAAGTCACGCCTACGGATGCACTTGAGTCATGTTCCCGAGGTCAAGTGGCAAGAGTATTTTGAACGAATTACTAAAGAAGAATTAATCACCTTCAGGAATCCACCTCGGATTAGACCAGAATAAATATTTTGTGTGTTTTTTTATTTAATAAAAGCTCCTTCTATACAAATCAGCAAAAACGAACTCCTCGTTGAATGACAGAAGCTCAAAAATACAGTATGCATTAACATTATCTGATAGAGTACATAGTGATTTTATAATATCTATAGCATTTATATTATAGTTATATTTTAATAATAAATCATTTGCCTCATCTAACATGTTATAATAAAAATCCAATAAGTTATAGTTTAATATTAAATTAATTTTTGAGGTTATTTTACAATCAATTGTAAGCAATTGCATTACATCATTAGCAGTGAAATAATAATAATAACACGTCTTTATTCATGTATGAAAAACATAAACAGGCGAAGTGTCGCTTACAAGCGTTTTTCAACTTAACCTATAAGGGGTTTTTATGATTATTAAATAATAATAACACAACCAACACAACAACTATGTTTATACAAATCAAACTGCAGAGATAAACCATTCGATACATTGCAAATATTTAAGTAGAGAGTAGATACATCCATCAAGACCCGCACAAACGATCCTTTAATTTCTTCTTGAAATTGTACAATGTATAGTCATAAAAGGCAACGGGCAAGCTATTATACGACTTAACTTTAATATAGCTGAAACTGAAACCAAAGACATTTCTGTGGTGCTTAGGGATGACCAACAAGTTTCTATTTCTCCTGTGAAAGTAACTGACATGTTCAAATTTCTTTAGTTTTGCCCTAAGATATGGAGGCTGGCCTGAGGTCAGAATTTTATACGTTAAACAAAGCAAATGAAAAGTTCTAAGTTTGTTGAATTTCAGCCTTTCCATTTCAGTGATTTTAAAAGATACGTGATCTAATTTTCGAATTCCGAGAGCAAATCTGAAACATGAATTCTGAATCCTTTGCAAACTTTCTTCACAACAGTTAAAGCAGGTCCATATATGGTATCACAATAACTAAGCCTAGAAAATATTCAGGACTCGCACAGTTGGAATTTCATGATAGAAGTCAAGCTGTGTCTACGAGGAAAGAATTGTTTTAAAATATTGTAAGAGGATTTGCACAACTCAGACACATGTTTCCCAAATCTTAAGTCAGTGTCAAACCAGAGACCCAAATTCTTAATTTCAGTTTGTACGTAGATGTCATCATCACAAATTTTTATCTTTAAAGCGTGACTTACAATTTCACGTATTTTAGTTGGACCAAACACAACAACTGACGACTTTGATGCGTTGAGCTTTAAGTTATGGGCACTGGAAATATTGGCAAGCCTACTTAAGTCGGCATTAATGCACCTCTCAGCATCTCCAACCCCGTCCGATAAAAAGCTAAAATAAACCTGTGTGTCGTCCGCATAATGATGTATCTTGCAATGTTGTAAGGACTCATAGAAGTCAGAGATGTAAATTGAGAATAATAAAGGCCCAAGAATAGAACCCTGTGGTTCTAGTGCCGAAGAAACATTTGAATCTAGCCTAACCCTCTGCGATCTCCCATTCAATTAGTTAAAAATCAACGAGACTGCACTTTCACTAAAACAATAATATGAAAGCTTCTTACACAATAAATCAATATCAATGGTTTCAAATGCCCTGCTGTAGTCCAACAACACCAAACAAGTAACCTTGCCCTGATCAGTTGCTTCATATATTTCATCAGTGATCGCTGTTAGAGCAGTGGTAGTGCTATACATCTCTCTGAAGCCAGACTGGACATCAGGTATTATCTTGTTGTTGAAGACATAATGTGAGAGCTGATTCTTCATAATTATTTCTGCAATCTTAGAAAGCGTAGGTAAAATGCTAATTGGGCGCAGCTGAGAATATTCACTAGGACCAGCGACTTTAGGTAGAGGTATAACACTCGCTTGTTTCCATTGATTTGGGAATGCATTGCTCCTTATCAGATTGAAACTCCTCAACACCTCCAACCCATCAACAGGTCTAAAGGTAAATTCTAGATTTTCTGAAGCTTTGCCCTCATACTTAAGTAACAAATGTTTTTGCTGAGTCGTTTTTAAAACGACCCAGCAAAACATCTTGTAAGTCTATCGTGGTCTGCACACCTCCGAAGGACCCATACATAATTTCCATTAGATATTGGAAACTAGTTTGGTGTTGCCAATTACCAAAGCATTTTGTCCCATATGCCACGAGCCATTTCTTTTAAATTTATAATGGGGACACTAAATATTCATTTTGTTAATCATCGTTTGGCTATAGACGTCAGCACACGAGGCTTCAAACTCACGATTCGATCCTTGTTGATTTCTACATATTAGAAGATACTCGGTGATGAATCAAACGAGTTTCTTGGCTCCCCGTATGTATGCTTCTTCTAGTTTTTTTTTCCACCGCGCCGCTTTACCGAGTTCTTTTTATATGTCGATCGAGCGGTCTATATATACACACTCACATTGTTTTGGTTTTGGCAGTACCAGCTAGATGGCGTTGGATGGTAAGTGCTCACCGCATTTTACTATTTCCTATTCCATAAAGCCAACGAATCTGGGTCTTTCGGTGAGGTGCGCTACGTCTGCCTGATGAGGGCCAACAAGCCCGAAACAGGTACCTGTCGTGGTCTGCACACCTCGGAAGAACCCATACATAATTTCCATTAGATATTGGAAACTAGTTTGGTGTTGCCAATTACCAAAGCATTTTGTCCCATATGCCACGAGCCATTTCTTTTAAATAATTTACCTAGACAGTTTTTTCTTTTCTCTGCTCTCTTTCGCGAGGTGTATATCTCGTTGCTTAGAATAAAATCGCATTCTTAACAATAGGTAATTACGAAACAAAAATGCCAACACATGATTCGTGACTTACGTTCAAATTTAAAAGCATTACAGTTATTTAAGAAGTCTTGTAAAGTTGTCTAATTTTCCTAATAAATAATTTATGCAAGAACTAGGATGCACAATTTACAAACCAATAAAATATCACCTGGCTATGACTTACATAAAAATGATCTTCACATACAAATATAAGAGTTTTAGTGGAAAAATTATTTTTTCGTTATATAGCTTCTAACAATTTTATTCTTCTGTGCCGAGTCTGTAGAACTTGTATAAATGTTTAATATGAATTTAAAGACGTATTCTCACACTATTTTACCACCAATAATAATACATTTCGCAGTCTCTTTTGGGAAAGTAGGACTCCAGTTAAAAGTATACAACACTGAGAAGACAACGCAACTAAATATTTTGACAATCAATATGTTTATAATTATAATCCAGCAGGTAGTATAATGAATAATAAGGAGACTATAATGAAAACCTAAGGCCTGAGCTGGGGGGAGTTAAAACAAATAATTTAGGTATTTTTCTGAGTTTATAGGTTATAACCAGAAAACAACTTTTTAGGTTATAACGTTGATTGAGGACATCGAATTGACAAGTACTATGGAAGTCGCACAGGTATGACTTTCATTGTTGTTTGGGGCAGCCAACTCTAGAGAGATAGGTTTCAAATGGCAATAAGTAAGACAAGGACTCTTAATGAACGTGTCAGCTGATTCAGGCAAAAGAGGTATATAGGGTTGCTGCATATTAATGGCCGAATTTAATGGGTATGTTCCGTAGTTCTCTTTATTGTATGATCTGTATTCCGAAATTCGGGGCTTGTTTGTAGGAATAAGAATTTTTCTATATAACCACAATTATGTAAATAATGCATAGAAAAAAGTAGTGAATTGATTAAAAAAATTACATGGTAATTTTATGTAGGTACCTGGAAGTAAATGGAGACAAATGAAATACAAATTCCAAAATAAAAGTTTATTTTAAAATAAAGGCGACCAAATAATATCTAGGATAAGGTGTACATTTTCAACTTTAATTACTTATTTTAACTGATTTATTCATTTTAAAATTCAATTTAATAGGAAAAGCATCTAAGACAGGTAGCTTTTACATATTTTTATATAATTTTTAATGTTTAGGCATCTAACAAAAAGAATTGCAAATAAGTACCTTATTAAAGGGACCAGAACTTAAAGATTAATTCCATCTTTGACTACGAAGTTGTAGGTTCATTAGCACAATATTTTGCCAGTTTTTCCGTTGATAGAGTTTCTAGCATGACCTGAAAAATAAAAAACTGTAGTAATTACATAGTTTTTAAGTTTGCGCTGCCCAAACTTCTCTATGAAATCGCTCTCAATAAAATGTTGACTACAAATGCAAGTAAATACTTGTGGACGGTACAAAATTATTCCTTTTTTTGCTGCAATCCACTTATCTCTAATATCACCTTATCTCTTGGAAAACTGCAAAGTTATTAGCAAAGATTTTTAAGACTTACGAATAAAAAGAAACCCCACTACACAACAGGAGTTGATCATCTTTTTTGTAATTTACAATTACAACAGAGAGAATATAGCCACATAGCTAAATTAAATGTTCTCTCCGATCTAAAAATAATATTAAACCAAATACCAACTAAGAAAACTCAACGCCGTTTTATACGAAACTGCCACCACGACACGAACTCAAGTCAAATATAAATAATACAATAATTACTCGTATTGGGACTTGGAACAGAAGGAAAATGACGTTTGACAACGGAACTCGTTTGAAGTATAGGACACAAAAATAGAAAGTTAGGACAAACACCTCTTTTGTGTTATGAGGTTTTTGCCGGAATCAGCTGATTTATTTACTATTTACTCAAGTTTGGCTGCCAGTTTCTTTTTTTACACTCCTTCCATCTATATACTTGTCAATTCAATGATTGAGGATCCTTCCTCCATCGACGGTTATAAGTTCAGCTCTTCTTCTTCATTTTGTGGAAGGGAACCGAGAAGGATTCTGCCAGTCCCAATAAATAAAAGGTTAATAGATATAAAAATAAATTTACAATGTTGCCAAATCTACTCGTCACTCGATATCCATATAAGGGACGTCACCGGTTGTTCTTCAGGAATTGAAATTAGAAAATTCATATCCCAATAACAGTATCTAAAAAAAATTTTTTAATGCGTTTTTCGTATTTCACTATCACTTAGGTATAGTTTAAACACAATTTTGAAAAATCGTCAAGTTCTCTATTTTAACGCAGGATATTTCAAACAACGAAATACGCACGTGAATTTTATTACCAATTTTTTACTTTGACAGTTGTCATTAGGTAAGATCTCAAATCATCGAAACGCATCAAAAACATACGTATGCATTTCCAAATCTACCTTGAGGCCAAATTTAAATGAACGCTCGTTGTTTGTTGTTGTTTCGACAAACTAATCGAGGCAGAAATTTTCGTGAAATCAGTACCTACAATACAGGCAAAAAATTATAAGGCAGGTTCATATCTTTAAGTTTAGGAATCCTTGATAATGCGGCAATTCTAATTTTAAATTTGCAATTATGAAGAAGTAGGTACCTACACAAACGCCTATACCACTTTGAGACATGGCCTCAAAAGTTAATTTAAATTTCAAAGTTACTTACCGATGGATTATTATACTCAAACAATTTAGCTTTGGCGGTTAGGGAAATGCCACAAGCATAATAATTCGCAAAAGTATCTAAATACCACATACTGGCACCTATCACCGTGTCAGATACCAAAATATTAAATAATGTTTTCACGTCCTTAGTACCTATCTTTAATAGTTGTACTGGATAACAAGGTTAGGACTATGCATAAGAAACAAAAAACTGTTCTAAATTTTGCCGACGTTTCGTCGTTATATTACGACTTCTTCAAGGCTACAAAACATAATAAAATATATGAAAACATTCCAAGTACCAGGTAACATGCAGTATAAAAGTTAAGAATTACATAAAAAACCAACAAACACGAGAAAACGTGGGTCTAACTAGATTATTCTGATATAAATAAAGATAAAAAATACAAACTAGGACAACTTACCTCAATTAAAATTCAGTTTAATGCATTTGAATTTCGGCACAAGCATTGTGTTGAAACAGACATCTTGTCAAATTATTTAAAAAATTGCTACTTGCAGCAATCATTACAAACCACACTGACGACCAACAGATCAATATAGAATTTAAAATGCATTAATATGAAAAATCAAACAGCCAACGTTCTTTTTATTAGGATTTTTTTTTCCATTTCTAATAAAAACCTATCTGTTTGATTTGTCGTATTAATGCATTTTAAATTCTATATTGATCTGTTGGTCGTCAGTGTGGTTTGTAATAATTGCTGCAAGTAGCAATTTTTTAAATAATTTGACAAGATGTCTGTTTCAACACAATGCTTGTGCCGAAATTCAAATGCATTAAACTGAATTTTAATTGAGGTAACTTGCCCTAGTTTGTATTTTTTATCTTTATTTATATCAGAATAATCTAGTTAGACCCACGTTTTCTCGTGTTTGTTGGTTTTTTATGTAATTCTTAACTTTTACACTGCATGTTACCTGGTACTTGGAATGTTTTCATATATTTTTTTATGTTTTGTAGCCTTGAAGAAGGCGTAATATAACGACGAAACGTCGGCAAAATTTAGACCAGTTTTTTGTTTCTTATGCATAGTCCTAACCTTTGTTATCCAGTATAACTATTATACCAAAATATTGTGTCAAAACTTGGTTACTACTCAGGGCGATTTCCGTCTCACTTATTTTATAATACACATAGAGCTCTGACTCCTCTCCATGTAGATTGTTACGTGTGAATTTAAGCACCTTAAATTTCCAATAAAAGGTTTTATTTCATTAATACTCTTTAATAAATTCATGGTATTTTTAATTTTATTTTTGGTGAATCCGCCGGGTTATCTGCTGCCTCGCATAATTCGGTAGAAATATGTTCAAAAAAAAATTCCTGAAATAAAATGATAATGTTATCGTAGGTGTATTTATTGCCGAATTTAAACTTACCTTAGTTTTGTCGAGGTTGTTCATTATTTATTTCGTTCTGGGAGTTACCTTGCAGTATTCGTCCTCTTCATGGTTGTTTATTTACGTTTATATAGCTAAGTTTATATTGATAATTTCGGAAATCCTTTTGTTGTAACCGGTTCAGTATTCCTGTAAGAAAATTAACACTCATTTTCTTTCGATTTGTACTTGTTGATAATAGAAATTTTGATTGGGAAAGACTCCAGAAAACACTATCACAACGGGGTTATATGTGAATGGTATATCGGAATTTAAAACATCGAATAAATAGGTACTTACCTTGTTGGCTTTTTAGGGCTATTTAATTAACGAATTTCGGTTATTTGTGTTATTTCTCTGGCACAATAATTATTGTTGTAAATAATTGTTATTGTCGTGGGCATTTGAAATGTCAGTTCTTTGACACAGTCAAACGTCAATGTCGAAGGGTTGTCAAATGTCATTTATCCATCACTTAGATATCTCTGCTGATTGGCCAAGGAAGTTATGGGTTCTGATTGGCGATCGACAGAGGTCTTCTCTCTTGGGGCGCTTGCGCTCTCTCTCTCCAAATCCGCCGGCTAGCACGTTTGGTTCGTGAAGTGGTTGTTTCGAATTTAATGGAGTTTGAAGAAATTTTGGGGCTCCACTCGTTTTGAGGATTTTTTTTTAAACAACGTTTCCGGATAGCACAGTGAAATGCACTAGTAAAGTGCGATCGTATGTTGTGTTTAACCGCCTTAATTGGGATGTGACTTCACGAACTACGTATCGGTGAGTTTGACCTTCAAATGACGACTTCTTCAAGTTGACGTTGTTGTTGTTGTTTTTTTTCTAGACTGGCGAAGTGCTTCTACCAACCAATAGCACTTAATTGCTTTCATTTTCAGTATCAATAATAATTATTGTTAGCGCGACAACTCCCTTCTCTATTTGGAAACCCTTTCCGTCAAAATTAAGATCGTGAGTACCGTTGCCTGGTGAAACAGGGTGTCTCGAATAAAACTTGGATTGTTATTGTGGAAAGGTAATCTTTTAAATGGTTTATTTATTTTTCCTAAAATGAAGGAACTATTTTAGGGTTTTTGAATGTGGATAATAGTAATTTTGGGCTTGCCTACCTACCTAGGGGTTGCCTGATATAATACCAGAGGTGTACCTACTTGCCTTTGTCACCTGAGACCGCTGGCAACCTTCGCTTTTGTACTTACATACCGGTACCGCTAAGTATCCTGATAAAATTTAAGAATACAAATAGGTGTTAAAAGAGCACTCAGTAGCTGTTAGATTAATTTTTTTTTCTGATAAGGTTTATTAAAGCTTCTCGAGCTTTATACCCAAATTTTGTAATATATTGTAAAAAAAAAACTGTGTAAATAGATAATTAAGGAAGGGGGTCCAAGATCGTTATTGAAATCTATTTGTTTGAAATAATACCTCCCCTAAAAGTACAGAACTCATGCTCTCTAGTTAGTTAAATCTGGGAGAAAATTGTGACGGCGGTTCTGCGCTTGTGAACCCGTTACAGATTTTTGGCGACCAACGTGTAAGGCCTCGATTTCATGAATATCTTGGAACTTCTTATCGATGAAATAAAAAAAAAACAAACCAACAAAAATATCACAGGCTATTAGCTTAAACTTTGGATTGTATACTTGAATATTTCCTTTTGCGAAAAAAAAAACAAACAAAACGTAAGACGTAGATTGTGAATTTAGTAGATAGTACATAGGTATAGGATACTTATTAGGTACTGGATTTTTTGTATTTTTATACGGAAAGGCTATTGAACCGCAGGTAAAGGCAAAACCATCTACTGGGTGAGTCAAAACTTTATGTTGTGTATGTCTTTCTTGATTTATCTGGAGTAATAAACGTGTATTTTGTATTCTTTTGTCGAGATGTCGTTTAAATTAGATGTTGACCGTCTGGTCAAAGATGAGTTAGAATTTGAATTAAAAATTCGAGGAATTTCAGATCCTACTTTGAAGGTCGATGATTTACGAAAATGTTTGCGTAGTTATATGGCTTTAGAAAAAGCGGGAAAATCAGTTCATGCGACGGTAGAATTAGATCCTAAGGAAGAACTTAGCATTTGTGAGAGTAAATTAACTGAGATAAAAGAACTTTTAGCTGTTTTTTCGGGTTCTGCTAATCAAGTTAGGAAAATAGAAACAAAATTCGCGCATGTTGTTGGTAGGATTGAGAACATTGATAGTAAGGAGGAGGAGCATACTTCTAAACGATCATATTTGCTTATGTCATTAATGAAATGCGTAACAGAGTATACCACTAAAATTCAGGCGTTGACGGTTCCACCAAGCTCAGACGAAGTTCCACCGGATCCTAATTTTCACGCGGATATTGACATAACTAATCTATCAATTCAGGGCAGCTCTAGTCCCAATACTGCTCATAGGGTTTCAGCTACGGCTGTTAATCCGAATATTGATAGTGGCGCTGATACTTCGAGTTCTACATTTGCGATAAAGTCAGTACCTGTCTATAAATGGGGTTTGAAATTTGGCGGAAAGCCTAACGAAAGTTTTAATGCCTTTTTGGAACAGGTTAATGCTTATTGCGTAAGTCGAAATGTGTCAAAATCTCAGCTGTTTACTTCTGCACGGGACTTGTTTACCGATGATGCGTTGAGAATTTTTAATTTATTTAAAAATTATGCGTCAGACTGGGATAGTTTGATTCGGTTAATGAAGGAAGAATATGTCCCTCCGGCCGATGTGTTATGGGGTCAAATTTTGGCACGCACTCAGGGTGATACAGAGTCAATTGGTTTATATGTGGCAGTCATGACTGGCTTATTTGATAGGATGCCAACTTCGGTACCTGAAGCGCTTAGAATGCAGGTGTTATTGAAAAATATTCAACCTTTTTACCAGGAACGACTTACTTTACTTGAAGTGAAGACACCTTTTGAACTAATTGAGTTAGGGCGCAAGTTAGAAAAAACTCGAGAGAATATTCATTCTTTTAAGCCACCGCGCAACCGAGATTTGACATTGGAGCCAGACTTGTCTTATTCTGGGGGTACAAAGCCAGTTATTAGGGAAGTCGTTGCTCGCCAAGCTCGTTGTTGGAGATGTAGCGGCGTAGGGCATGTAGTGAAGGATTGTCCCCGTCCCAAGAAGGAGTTTAAATGTTATGGTTGTGGTAAGATCGGTTTTACAAAGACAACTTGTCCTCAGTGTAAAGGAAAACGATCCAGTAACAATGGTAAAAATTCGGAAAACTCTCACCGGGAACAGTAATCGATCGCGCTGTTCCGCGGACTTGTAATTGTAAAGCGATCGGAATTTTTCCGGGTAGGCCGATACTCGATTATATACTGGCTCAATTGGATGACGGGGAATGTCCTTATGTTCGAGTCGAGATTTTGGGTCGGGAACTATATGGTTTGCTGGACAGTGGAGCCAATAAAGTGTTTATAAATACCGAATGTTGGGAAATTTTACGAAATTTGGGCGTAAGGCTGGATGTGTCGCAACCTATTTGCTGTTTAATGGCTGATGGGGAGGATAGACCATGTTTAGGGATAGCTACTATACCGATACGTTTGAAAGATGTTGTGACGGTCATGGATGTGTATGTTGTTCCGTATCTGAGACATACATTAGTGTTAGGCATCGAATTTTGGAAACGTGTAGGTCTAGTCCCAGATGTCCGTAAGGGCGAATGGTATTTCTCTTCGGGAGTCATAGACGCGGTAGAGGTTTCTGTGATACAGGCTGTGACGGATCTAAAACAAGACCAACAAACACGACTTGAAGAAATTGTTCAGGCTTATTTCGATAGGATTGACGACACAAAACTTGGGTGTACTAATGCTGTTCAGCATAAAATTGTTGTTACTCAGAAAGAACCGATTAAGCAACGTTATTATCCGGTATCTCCTTTCAAACAGGGCCTTATTGACAAAGAATTAGATCGTATGCTTGCATTAGGAATAATTGAGAAATCAAGTAGTGGGTGGTCATCGCCGATACTTATGGTGCCAAAGAAAAATGGAGAATGGAGATTTTGCGTTGATTTTCGTAAAGTGAACAGAGTGACAGAACGCGATGCGTACCCTCTGCCTTACATTTCGAATATTCTTAGAAGGTTAGGCGGGGCAAAGTACTTGTCCACGATGGACATTCGCAGTGCTTATTGGCAAGTGGCTTTGGAAGATAGTAGTAAGCCGTATACCGCGTTTACTGTTCCGGGTCGCGGTTTGTTTCAGTACACCAGAATGCCGTTTGGCTTGCATAATGCTCCTGCCACTTTTCAGAGGCTTGTGGATAATGTTTTCGGTCCGGAACTTGAACCATACGTATTCGTCTATCTTGACGATATTGTGTTGGCAACGCCCACTTTCGAGAAGCATTTGGAGTTGCTGACAGAAATTTTCAATAGGTTGGAAGCCGCAAATTTGTCACTTAACCGTGAAAAATGTTCCTTTTGTGTACCAGAGCTCAAATATTTAGGTTATGTTGTTAATAGTAACGGTCTTTCAGTAGATCCTGGGAAAATAGAGGCTATTGTTAACTTGCCCAGACCAAAGACTGTCACTGAAGTTCGACGAGTATTGGGTATGATAGGTTGGTACCGACGTTTCGTGGAAAACTATTCTGATTTGATCGCTCCACTTTGCGTGTTACTTCATAAAGGAAAACCTTTCGTTTGGAGTGAGCAATGCGAGAATTCGTTTCAAAAAATTAAGGATGCTTTAGTTAGCGCTCCCATATTGTCTTCTCCTAATTTTGAATACCCTTTCTACCTTTAAACCGACGCTTCTGCATATGGACTTGGAGCGGTCCTAACACAACGATACGGTGACAAAGAACACGTAATTTGCTATCTTTCGCGGGTGCTCAACAAAGCCGAGAGGAATTATTCTAGCGTCGAGCGTGAATGTCTTGCAGTTTTATGGAGTGTAGAAGCCTTAAAGTGTTACTTAGATGGGTATAAATTTTTTGTGATTACGGATTGCCACTCGCTATTGTGGTTGGAAAATTTAAAAGACCCTCAAGGTCGGTTGGGTCGATGGGCTTTGCGCCTGCAGCAGTTTAATTATGAAGTAATCCACAGAAAGGGCAAAGATAATGTTGTGCCAGATACCCTGTCGCGAGCTTTAGACCTTAGTGGAGAAATTGTTGCTAATAATATCGAGTCCGAGGGCGATGAAACTTTTAATTTCTCCCATGTAAAAGATAAATGGTTTACTAATCTACGGTCGAAAATTGCTTCAAACCCTCTTAAGTATGCTAAATGGCGTATCGAAGGTAACAAAATTTATAAATACGTCGAACCAGATTTTCCGAATTTGCGCACTAACTTGGACTTCTGGAAAATGGTTGTACCAAAGGATTTTCGTAAATCTGTTTTAAATAAGTGTCATGACTCAACGACTGCGGGTCATTTAGGCACGTATAAGACATATCATAGAATCGCGGAACGTTATTTCTGACCTTTCATGCGAAGTGATATCAGCAGATATGTCTCTAAATGTATCACTTGTTTACGAATTAAACCTGAACAGAAGAAACCAGGTGGTTTTATGGGTAAACCTGTCATTCCGACTCGCCCATGGCAAGTTATTTCAACGGACCTCTGTGGTCCATTTCCAAAAAGTGTATCCGGCAACATGCATATTCTAGTCGTGACTGATACCTTCAGTAAGTTCACTCTCATTTTTCCATTACGCCATCCGACTGCGCCTGCAATCTCAAAAATTTTGAAAGATCATGTCTTTATGTTATTCGGTGTTCCGAAGATTTTAAAGTGCGACAACGGAGTGCAGTACAAGAGTAAACACTTTCAGTCTCTATGTCAACAATTTGGAGTTAGGATTGTTTTCACTGCCAATTATTCGCCTCAATGCAACCCCACAGAACGTGTTAACCGGGTTATTAAAACAATGTTAACGGCATATGTCGCCGAAAATCATCGCCGATGGGATGAGCACATTGCAGAGATCGGATGTGCGCTCCGGAGTGCTAAACACGAAGTGACTAATCAAACGCCATATTTCGTGAACTTCGGGTTTGAGATGGTTACAGACGGACGAGAATATTCTTTATCACCTCAGGAAGATCTAGATGACTCTAAGCAAAATTCTTTAGAGCGAAGTCGAGAGTTGGAGAAACTAAGAAACTGGGTTAGGAAGAAACTTGAAAAAGGTTTGGAACGTTCACGCAAAGTCTACAATTTGCGTAGACGCAATGTTTCGTATGACATAGGTGATGTTGTATGGAAAAGAAATTATGTTCAATCGGATAAAGCGAATTATTTTACAGCTAAATTAGCAGGGAAGTTTTGCGGACCATTTCGCATTAAAAAGAAAGTGGGATATTGTATATATGAGTTGGTTAATGACCAAGGAGTGTCAATTGGGAATTGGCACGTAAAGGATTTGAAGCCACATCCGGTTTCAGATGATTAAGAAGGGGGAAAAGGAAAAAAAAAAACTTCGTTTTTTTTTTGGGGAGTTTTGGTGGAGCTGTTACGTGTGAATTTAAGCACCTTAAATTTCCAATAAAAGGTTTTATTTCATTAATACTCTTTAATAAATTCATGGTATTTTTAATTTTATTTTTGGTGAATCCGCCGGGTTATCTGCTGCCTCGCATAATTCGGTAGAAATATGTTCAAAAAAAAATTCCTGAAATAAAATGATAATGTTATCGTAGGTGTATTTATTGCCGAATTTAAACTTACCTTAGTTTTGTCGAGGTTGTTCATTATTTATTTCGTTCTGGGAGTTACCTTGCAGTATTCGTCCTCTTCATGGTTGTTTATTTACGTTTATATAGCTAAGTTTATATTGATAATTTCGGAAATCCTTTTGTTGTAACCGGTTCAGTATTCCTGTAAGAAAATTAACACTCATTTTCTTTCGATTTGTACTTGTTGATAATAGAAATTTTGATTGGGAAAGACTCCAGAAAACACTATCACAACGGGGTTATATGTGAATGGTATATCGGAATTTAAAACATCGAATAAATAGGTACTTACCTTGTTGGCTTTTTAGGGCTATTTAATTAGCGAATTTCGGTTATTTGTGTTATTTCTCTGGCACAATAATTATTGTTGTAAATAATTGTTATTGTCGTGGGCATTTGAAATGTCAGTTCTTTGACACAGTCAAACGTCAATGTCGAAGGGTTGTCAAATGTCATTTATCCATCACTTAGATATCTCTGCTGATTGGCCAAGGAAGTTATGGGTTCTGATTGGCGATCGACAGAGGTCTTCTCTCTTGGGGCGCTTGCGCTCTCTCTCTCCAAATCCGCCGGCTAGCACGTTTGGTTCGTGAAGTGGTTGTTTCGAATTTAATGGAGTTTGAAGAAATTTTGGGGCTCCACTCGTTTTGAGGATTTTTTTTAAACAACGTTTCCGGATAGCACAGTGAAATGCACTAGTAAAGTGCGATCGTATGTTGTGTTTAACCGCCTTAATTGGGATGTGACTTCACGAACTACGTATCGGTGAGTTTGACCTTCAAATGACGACTTCTTCAAGTTGACGTTGTTGTTGTTGTTTTTTTTCTAGACTGGCGAAGTGCTTCTACCAACCAATAGCACTTAATTGCTTTCATTTTCAGTATCAATAATAATTATTGTTAGCGCGACAACTCCCTTGTCTATTTGGAAACCCTTTCCGTCAAAATTAAGATCGTGAGTACCGTTGCCTGGTGAAACAGGGTGTCTCGAATAAAACTTGGATTGTTATTGTGGAAAGGTAATCTTTTAAATGGTTTATTTATTTTTCCTAAAATGAAGGAACTATTTTAGGGTTTTTGAATGTGGATAATAGTAATTTTGGGCTTGCCTACCTACCTAGGGGTTGCCTGATATAATACCAGAGATGTACCTACTTGCCTTTGTCAGCTGAGACCGCTGGCAACCTTCGCTTTTGTACTTACATACCGGTACCGCTAAGTATCCTGATAAAATTTAAGAATACAAATAGGTGTTAAAAGAGCACTCAGTAGCTGTTAGATTAATTTTTTTTCTGATAAGGTTTATTAAAGCTTCTCGAGTTTTATACCCAAATTTTGTAATATATTGTAAAAAAAAACTGTGTAAATAGATAATTAAGGAAGGGGGTCCAAGATCGTTATTGAAATCTATTTGTTTGAAATAATACCTCCCCTAAAAGTACAGAACTCATGCTCTCTAGTTAGTTAAATCTGGGAGAAAATTGTGACGGCGGTTCTGCGCTTGTGAACCCGTTACAAGATATATATAGATTCTGTCAACTACAATTTTTTTAATTTTTAATTTTATGTTCGCTGTACATTTCTTGTAAATGTAAATGTATTGACCCAACTTCCTATGTTCTTTCTTATTTTCTAGTTTATTTTCCAAAAATGTTATTGGTTGTTGCAACTCTTCAGTTTCCTTGTGTACGTTTTCATGAATTTGTAATGGGGGCTTTTGGAAACGTTAATATATATTGGTTTACATTCGTATTTCGAAGCATTTAACTTCAGATTGAACCTCGAATTTTATAATTTATTTTATAATTATCTTTCATATTTTAGATTTCTTACTAACTCCTCACTTCTGGGTTATATGGTCCTAATCATAGGACCTCACAGTCCCTAGGCAAGACACCATCCATCTTTTAGGCAGAACTTCAAGCCATAAATGTATGTGCTCATGAGTGTATCAACAGACGCATCAAGGGGGCAAGAATATACATTTTATCAGACAGTCAGGCAGCATTGAAAGCTCTAAAGTCTTATACTTATGAGTCTAAGGTTGCCTGGGAATGTAAAACACATCTAAAGCAACTGGCTATAGGCAACAGATTGTCCTTAATGTGGGTGCCAGGGCATGAAGGTGTTCATGGGAATGAAATTGCTGATAGCCTCGCTAGAGAAGGGGCTAAGGCTCCATTTTACGGTCCTGAACCATTCTGTGGCATAAACAAAAGCCACCTATTGACAGAGATCAAAACATGGGAAAAGGAACAAAAGGAAGCCTACTGGAGTAACACTCCGGGACAAAGACAAGCGAAAAGATTTTTGACCTATTCGCCTCAGAACGCCAAAAAGCTTCTCACTCTAAACAAGAATGAATTAAGACTCATCATAGGTCTCCTGACTGGACACTGCCCTTTAAAATATCATCTTAAAAAAATGGGCAAAACAGACAATGGACTATGCAGATTCTGCAACGAACGGGATGAGACTAGCGAGCACATACTGTGTGAGTGTCCCGTCTTAATTCGAAACAGACTTAAATATTTCGAAAGGATCAATATAAATTCAAATGAAATTGGCAACTTAGCCCCAAGGAAAATACTAAGCTTCGTCAAAAGCCTAGGTGACCTTGGAATTTATTAGAGCAGGGTCATTCACAAAAGATCTAATTAGGTCGCAGTGAAGAAAGGCCGTAAGGGCAAAAAAAAACGACCCCTAAGAAATCTACAATCTACAACTCCTCACTTCGGAAATGGGCTATTTTTCCATTCGTCAATAATTTTTTGAGTTGAAGGTATAGAAAAGATTCTATATTCTTCATTGGTATTTACTCCCGCAAATTTCAGCGCCGTTCTTTAAAACCAAATCTAACTCTTTTATTTGTAGCCATTTTTGCTATAAAACTGTGGTAGCCTTTGTTGAATTTTAAAGTTTTTCTGGTAGACTTTTTTAGTTATAAAAACACCCTAGGGTGTCCGTAAACAATCTAGGTACGCCAGAATCGAAATTTGTAGTAGGACGGGATCTTTAAGAATTTTTTAGATTTTTTTTAGATTCGAAAATAAATACAAAATGTGACAGCCTATATACGTTATTTTAATAATACCATAATACATAGTATGATTTACTCATTTATGAAACAAAATTATTGAGAGATAAACGATATTAAATTCATTAGAGGGAATAAGAACCCTACTATAATCAGGTACCCACATCAAAAGAAGGACAATGATAAAAATTATGAAATAAAACACAATTTGCTGCCACATTTTTTATATTTACAGGGTGGCTTATATAAGTGGCTCACTCAAAATATCTCGGCTATTTGTTCACAGAAAAAAACGGTGGCCGGTGCGATCGATAGTCCTTCCAGCCAGTCTTCTTTTGTCATGATGATGAAAAATGTTGTCCATGGCCAGCTAGGAAATCTATGGCCAAAAATCGGAAAATTCGAAACTTTTAAACTTCTGTAACTTTTTTATTTTTCGAAATATGGCAAAAAGTTTAACATAAAAATATTTTGCAAGAACAATTTACGCACTACATTAGTTTTGATGTGTGGTTTACCATAAAGTTTGGACTCTCTTGGGCTCGAAAATTGAATTATCTAAAAAATATGCGTGTTTTGTAAAGCAAAATGTCCCATTCAATTTGGAGTGTCACACTTGCCCGATTGGTCTGTATTTACTTAAAAAAAATTAAGAACAAAAATATTGGTAATATTTGTGGTTGGCATAAGATCTAGTTACCCATGAAAATAAATATGCAATGATAGCGTTATGACGTTATTAATGACATCCCTATTGGAATTTTGCAAATGGGGTCACCTGAACAGATGAGTTTACTCAAAACCTCCGCAAAATGTATAATATTAAAAAATGAGAATACTTGAATTATGCAGAAGCTGAAATGCAGAGGCTGAAAAGGTTAAATGCTGAAGATTGTCCGGTATTGTTTGTTGTCAAAAGTAGGTGTATATACTAGGTATTCACTGAGCATTTATTGTATTGCAATAGTAGGTACGACATTTTATTACCTTTTTCATTTTTAGGATAATTACTATGGCATTACCTACCTGTTAAGTCTTACTTTAAATGGAAAATATTAAGTATTTTAAATTTGTTTTCATAACAATCATAACAGACAATAATGTGCACGAGTTTCCCATTATTTTATTATTTTAAATAACAATTCTAGATTAGCTATTCGACATTCGATGAAGTGCATAAAAACCGCTTGATTTTCAAAATTTGAAAGCCCACTGTGCCTAATTATTTATTGTCATGGGTGACTAGACCTTTTGCCAATCACAAATATTACATTTTTCTTCATTTCTTACAGTAAATACAGAACAAACTGGCGAGTGTGACATATCAAATTAAATGGGATATTTTGCTTCAAAAAAATGCGACAATAATTTTTTTCAGATAATTTAATTTTTGATCCCAAGAGGGCCCAAAGTTAGTCATCTCTTTTTGGATACGAGGTAGATTCAAAAATGTCAAAATTGCTCAAGAGTAAAGTATCCTTATTTTTTAAAATACGGTAAAAAGTTACTTACAAAAGTTGTTTGGAATCAAAAGTGGATGTTAGATTTAAAGTCACAGCCACCTAGTAAAAAAAAAGAAATTAAACTTTTTTTGTATTTTTTTCGACCTCCCTGTGTATTACAAAAAAAAATAACGTCAGCGCAACTTATCATCGGATAACACATGAATTTGCTACTAAACTTTAATTTTGTTCGGCTAGCAGCTAGAAATTTAAATTAATCGAAATCAGAGTTTAAAAATATTCAATTTTTGTGTCCAACTTTCTGTCGGTCACTGTATAAGCCACCCTGTATACTTATATGTCTCAAAATTCACAAAAGTATTAAGAAATCCTTCAAATTTACATAGTTTCCAGAAAAAAAATTATACATGTTTTTGTAATACATAATTAATAACAATAAAGCTACACTAAATAATAATTAATACAGAGCATTACCACCACGACTGTTAACAACCGCTCTGCATCTACGAGGCATACTCAGAATTAGGTTGTAAATGCCGTGTTGTTCGATGTCGTTCCATTCATTTGAAAGGCACTCGAATAGTTGTTGGTCAGTTTGAAACACAATATTTTGCACCAAAAGTCTTCGCCCGAGCTTATTCCATAAGTGCTGGATGGGATTAAGGTCAGGGGATCGAGAAGGCCAATAACATTAATTTAACTGTCCTACAGAAATTCACGCAAGACTCTTGCCGCATTTGGACGCCACATTGTCCTGCTTTAGTTGAAATTTTGGCCCAATTCTCTCAACATATGGAACGACAATAGGCCGAAGAATAATGTTTTGATAATAATTGGCATTCAGATACCGCTCTAACCAAATGAGATTAGTTCCTCTGCCGATGTTGATACCGCCCCATAAAATGATCGCACCTCCTTGAAAGATGTAAACCGCTCGAACAGCTGCAAGGCTTTCTGCATTTCCAAGACACCTCTACACTCGATGCCATCTTGTACCCATTATAAACTGGTTGTGCGATTTTCTCGTGATAATGATGGAACGCTTACAGGCCGGAGGACATTAATGTAATCTTCATGGAGTCTGTTTCGGACAGTTTGGTCACTAATCCGTACATTTGAGTATATTGTGCAGCTGAATAACCAATTAAGTAGCAGTGATACTGCGCTCTCGCAAGGCTAGCAATCTTAGAAATCTATCTGAATTGGGGTAGTTGCCCTTGTACGGCCTGTTTGCCGTTCTATGACGTCTTCTGTTTCTCGGTGTCTTATCGTCGTCTAGCGTGTAATACCTCCAATGTGACAATTAGGGCCAAATTCGGGTTTTGACACATTTAGGTTCATTTTAACATTGCGCGTCTATGTAGAATACCCACAATGTGAAATAATAGTAGATTACCCCCACCTATACCTGATATTAACATCTCTAATGTACCGAGGTACTGCAGAATGAGACAAAAATATCTCTTATGTGCATTTATGTAACATCGTTGATATTACCCGTTCTAAAAATATCTCCGATGTGACGTCTGGCTGTCACATTGGATATATTTTGATATTTCGATTCAGTACATGGGAGATATTCTGCGTGTAAAATTTATAATCTCAATGTTTTGATAGTTAGGTACATTTAATTTTAGTGCTTGAGTTTTTAAAGCTTTTTAAAAAAATGTTTAAATAACTGCGCCAAATATTTGTAGAATGTAGAATGTTTTAAATAGTTTTAAGTAGGTACCTACTTGCACATTGTAAATTTTATTACCTTATTATGTGATTGTATGAATCTACAGAATATAGGTACTGTCTCATTTGCCAGTTGGCCCACGCTTTATACCTATTTGACCATAATTTAAAAAATCATTTATAATTTTAATAAGCACTTTTTAATAATTTCCCTATCCAAACACAAACAGTAATATTAATATTTATGCAAGGCATGGGCGTAGGTAATGTTTCGCTAAAATACAATTTTGAAAATCTAATTTTCACTTTGATCTATAAAAATAATGTTTCCGTGTTACATTTGAATTTGGTGGTGGAAGGTAAAGCCGAGGATAATGTTTTGTACTAAATATGTATTGCGTTAATAATTTCTTATATTGTTGGAATTTATTTCCATCGATCGTGGAAATTATTCCCAGAACTCCCTCCTGTTATACTATCACAGAGAAGACCAGAGAGTCGCATCTTGTCAAATATGTCAAATGGAGCCCAACTTTTACGTAATTTTTCACACACCCGATAAGATCGTTCAGATAAATTATGAAGTAGACTGCGTTCTTCATTTACCTAATATAGATTAATTTAAAACTGAGAAAGAAGATCCACAGTGACCTACAATGGATTAATTACCATTTAAAGTTGGGCTCAATTTGACAAGATAATGGGTTCATAGGAAGGCCTGGAAGAGACACTCGCCTTTTTTTTATCTAGATCCGCTCCTAAAATTTTGACTTATAAGTCGAAGCTTTAAAATTTCGACTTATACCTAAGTCGAAATATTGACCCAAAATTTCTATTTATAAGTCGAAACTTTAAAGTTTCGACTTATAAGTCGAAATTTTAGAAGCGGAAATAGAAAAAAGGCGAATGTCACTTCCGGGCCTTCGTAGGTTCATGGCCATTTTCTGAGATTCTTGTTTGTTTTTCAATAGCTCCATAATTTGTATAAGAGAAACGTATTTTTTCATTAATAATCTTTGATTAAAAAATACATGTCTTCTTAGATTATTGCTATTTACAAGCCTGAAAAATACCAACAATGTGCTAATGGACAAGAATATAATTCCTCCAATGTGACTAAAAAATCAGTTTTTTGTCTTTATTTACCTTCTACTGCTATCACACCTTAATTAATTAGTTTGTTTATTTTTTTTTACAATATACTATGCATTAAAGTATTTTAGATATGATATAATTTAACAGTGACAATTTTTTTGACTTTCCTGGAAAATTTGATTTTTTTCACATTGGAGATATTACACGCTCGATGACGTTATCCATGAACGATTAATAACATTCTTGGATGTTCTCTTGGATGTTCTTCTGGGACAGACCTTTGTGAAATTCCAGCCTTCAACATGCCAATAGTACGTAACATCGTTTTACGTTCCAAATGATGTCTCTGCATCATAAAATGTTTAAAATCAAAGCAAACTTGCCCAGCACTAAATGACAAATACCTATAGGTTTTTCGTTTGAATTTAAAATTATCTGCAACGGCTTTTTTAATGTAAAAAGCACTAATACGTTTGCATAATCAGTTGCTAGAACTATTAGTCGTGTATATATTTTAATATTTAAATACGAAATTATTAAGAAAATATGCCCATTTTTGTATTTGTCCCTTAGGTTCTTTTGATGTGTGTATAAACAAGGAAAAAACCGGATAAAATGCCTTCCAATGTTGTCTACTTTCTTACAGTGTAATAAAAATTTGCTACAGTAAAAACTGCTTGAAGGACCTGAAAAAGTTACATAAGTACTGAAATATTAATGAAGTTATTACTTACCTTAACTATAACTTTGTAGTTTAGACATGTGTCTTCAGTTAAATGGATTTTGTCGGTTGCTAATGTGTTTGTAAGCAACATTAGATACACTTTTCTATTAGAAATATTCCAGTTATACCAAGATACCATACAAATATTTGCATATAACTTTTCATTCTAAAAAATTACCATGAATTAAACACTAATTTTCCAAGTAATTATTCCATAATTATTGCTATTACCACAGAAAATATACTACTTCCTAGTATATTTTCTGTGCTATTACCTGATTTTCTACCATTTGTCCCAAAGTTGGAAATGAAATCAAAATTGAAAGAATCATGGAAAAATACAAAATTTCAAACGCAATTCCAAAGTATTTTATTCCCTAAAAGAAAAGAAATTGTAAAGAGTCGACATGTGCTTAGTGCATATATTATTTTTTACCGTATCTAAAGACACTAAAAAGCTACAACTTGTAATAGTGCCAACAATAACCACAACTGTGTTAATAGTCTGAAAACGTCTGCTTAAGTCGTTGATATACCTAAAATAATCTACATTTTATGACAGCCATTTATTCAATGAATATACCTGGAAGACTTACTTCTTCAGAATAGCATGGCGTTTTAACAGGTAGATCATGATTTGAAATATTTTATCTTGATAATGTTGATCATATATCAAACAAACATTGTCTGTGCAAGACAATCTAAATCTGGTGAAACAGTCCCTTAATTTTTCTAGTTGGTAAATTATAAATATGATAAAATAAGCATATATATATATGAAAGTTATTGACCATATTCCCAGGTTGATCCAAATGAAATGGAGTATTTTGTGTGACATTAAATTTCCCATAAAAAGTTCTATTTCGTTCGTGAATTTTACAAGTAAAAATATTTCTCCAACTTTCTTTATAAAATCTGCATTCAAAACTAAAATTGTTTCACAATTTAAAAATACAAAAGTGGTCACACAGAAACACGACATTATTCTGGAAATTTTTGAAAAGCTTTTTCTTGTTTTCTCCATTGCATAAATATCTGGTATGGTTACATTTTTCATTAGAACCAACAAGTATTCCCAATCATTTACTTTCAGTACTATAAGGCAGCCGCAAGAAATTACCTGTAATCATCAAAAGTGAGTATGAACACAGAAGGTATTAGCCTTTGGCCACAGAAGTCTGTGGAAGATTGGACCGGACTTCTGTGGACTAGCTAGGTTTTTGTAGTATGATGTAACCGCTAGCAGTGTTGCAGTCTTACATATATTTGCAGGAAGAAAAACGAATTATATTGAACAAAAATCTGCAAATCCCACACCATAACAAAATAAATCACTTGTAGTACGGTGAAAAAGGACACAACGACTGTGTTGATGATTATCAAAATCCGCATAGGTCTGATTTTGATAAATAAAGTGTAAGTGAACCCATAAAGAATTTTCATTGCCAAGTTGTTATCTAGAATAACACAAATCATCAAGCATATCACAATCAAATGTTTTAAACATTTACCCATTGTAACACAGTAAACCCACGTAAGTCCTGTTCTGAAAAACAAAAAGTACTAAATTATATTATTAGAAATTCATAATCTCAAACTCCGCTTATAAATACCGTTATTATAATTTTCAATATCACAAAAAAAATGGTTTTTTGGTGTAAATCAATCTCAAAGATATTTTTGGGTGCGACGCATAGAGGATGTAGTAATATAGAAAAAACCTGTAGGTTTCAAAAAATCTCTTTTTTTTGTATAAATAAATTTCGATTTCAAAGATATTCTGTGGGGTCGCGTATAGGAATGCCGAGGCGTCCCAAAAAAATACCAAAGAAGAACATTCTGATTTTTTTGTGGAAATCAATCTGAATCTCAAAGATATGTGTGGAGAACTCGTAGGGGATGTAGGAGTATAGAAAGAACCTGTAAGGGTGCCGTAACAAACGACAGCGGCGTCGCAAAATAAATCTCGAAGAAGAAAATTCGGAATTTTTTTTGTGGAAAGATGTGTGGGGGACAGGTACAGGCAGGAGATATAGGAGTATAGAAAATACTTGTACTTGTTGACATGTTTCTGGGGATAAATATATAAATAAGAAACAAGAAGAGAACACGCATAAAAGTATTATCAATTTTAACCATTTTTAAGTCAGATTATCTACAAAAATAATAATATCAAAATTTTACATTGAAATAGCCCAACAAGAGTCTCCCGTATCAAATTGAAGAGGCCAATGGCTATCTAAACACTGAAACTAATGACGGCAGCAAACCGAACGATGCATACCTACCTATATCATTCCGACTTATAAGTCGGACTTCCGAGATGTAAGTCGGAATTCCGAGGTGTAACTACGAATCCTGACTTGTAAAAGTCGGAATGACCTTATTCCGACTTACTCGTATATACAGGGTTATTCAAAAACAAATGCCACCCGTAGCTCAGCGGTATTCTACTCCAAAAATAAAGTGACCCGTGTTTTTTCTTTTTGTTCAAAGCTCTATATTAAGGGCCCCACGGGCCCTTAAAAGAGGCCCTAAAATTTAGTTTTTTTGCTATATCTTTTAAATGGCTTGATCGATTTTAATGATCTTTTGCACATGTTCATAGATAATTATGTCATAATTATGTTATAGTGCAATATCCGCAACCGCCAGAGGGCGCCAATTGGGCCAACCAGTTTCATTTATTATGCTCAGAACTTTTTTGCCCACAGTTAACTTGTAAATTAATTGGAACCACTTTGTAAATATTCTATTCTCTAGTATTTATTCCATAGATTATGCCATTTCGGAGATAACGCCCAAAATTCAGCCATCATGCACGTACCTTGTACCCACGCATATTTTAAACATTAGTGGCATAATGATCTAGTTTTGGAAACAATCACACTTCACACTTAAGAGGACTTATTAAGTATTTGACATTTAGTTTCAAGCAAGCAAGAAGCCTGAAAGCGTTCAGTCAACGCTGAAAGACTTAACCTTTGAAAAGAAGGGCGTGTGATATTAGTTTAGTACCTTCTGTACCTACTTACCTCTACCTGGCCATCGCCTAGAAATATAATATAACAACATATATTTGTCAGCATTGACATAATTTTGTATTTTGAGAAACTAATAAAATACTGTTCTATTACTAATAAAGTATAGAATTATTACACTGGTTACGTATCCGTCTTTAGATTATTTTTATTATTATCGTGATTTAAAATATTCCTATCACAGATTTAACAATAACTAATAACCTTTGAAACTAAGAAATAAAATTCTATAAATAAATAAAATAGGTTATTCAATAAATAAATAAAATAGATTATTTTTTACAACAAAAATTATTAAGATAGAAATGATAATGGACTGCAATAATTTATTTAGCAACAAGTTCAATATAATATTTAACTTATTCCACGCGAATCAATTTTCACATCCATCTGACCTCACTAGCTTGCGTAACGGAATTGTTGTAGTGTAGTAACACTTAGTTACCTACCACGTTTGAATTAATTATTACCATTCTTTGAATGCATAATTTGGTCTATTTGTATTATATCGCAAATTTTGGGATATCCGTATTGTAACTCCACCTTGCAGTGACTAGAAGTAGGTACTGCGCGTAACATCGATTGTTATTCTTACCACAGACCGACCTATGTAATATAGGTCTGAGTTCTTACCACGGCCCTCGTAAAATAAACTGGACTGCTTTTCCAATACAAGCAGTTGGCCCACCTATACAGTGCCCGCCAAAAAGTCTCCACCATATGGGAAAATTTTTTAATAAATAACTTACGGAAAATTTATTTGCGGCATCAGGTTTTGATTGCTCTAGAACCAAAATTGACATAATCAAATGTTGTGACGTAGTCTCTTTTATATGCCAAATTTGACATTAATAAAAAAATGTCCGAAAAATGGGCTTATTTAACCGAATTTCGAAAAAAGTCATAGGAAAAATATGTTTCTTTCGCAATTTTATACCCCTATGCAAAATTTCAAGAGCCTACTACGATTTTTATATTTTGCCCTTTGTTGGATATTATTGGACATAATATTTTAAATTTTCTAAATATTTCTGTTCAGATCAGCATGACAGAAATATTTGTGTGTTTTTACAACCATTTACTATAGAAAGAAGTTTGTAAATCGAATTTATGCGTTTATCTGTAAAAATGAGATCAGTTTTGCACCAAGCGTGCTTCTTCAATAAGCCCTCATTTTAATTTTTTTGCAAAAGAAAGGAAAAGAAGGATATTTAGGCCGTAAACTAAGTATTGTGCAGTATGTATTTAGTCAATGACTGTTTAAAATTACATAGGATCGACTTTTATGGATTAACAAATACGGAAAAGGGCAACAAAGGGCAAAATATGAAAATCGTAGTAGGCTCTTGAAATTTTGCACAGTGGTATAAAATTGCGAAAGAAACATATTTTTATTATGACTTTTTTCGAAATTCGGTTAAATAAGCCCATTTTTCGGACATTTTTTTCATTAATGTCAAATTTGACATATAAAAGAGGCTACGTCACAACATTTGATTATGTCAATTTTGGTTCTAGAGCAAGCAAAACCTGATGCCGCAACCAAATTTTCCGTAAGTTATTTACTAAAAATTTTTCCCATATGGTGCAGACTTTTTGGCGGGCACTGTATACATGTATGTACAGTGTGATCATTTAAGTATGCAACATATGGTTCTTTTATTAATTGCACAACCAAAATACAAATATTCCCGAAAGTTAGTGCATGTTCGATAATGATATTAGGCGCACTTAGAATGGTTGCAAGTCAAACAGCATACAGGGTAGGTAAAAAATATAAAAATTGTACAAGAGTAAAGTACCCTTATTTCAGATAATTCAGGAAATTGTTATTAAGAAAAGTTGTCTAGAATTAAAAGTTATGCCTAAATACTAAAACATGGCCTCCTAAGAATTTTTTTAAAAACATTAATAACTTAAAACAAAATTTAATATTCACCCTAAACAATTTCACAAATTAATCAAAATTAAATCAGTTTCGCAATACTTTGTTCCAATTCAAGCATATTTGTAAAATTAACTTAGATTTTTATTTTTTAGGGAACACAAATTTCATGTTTGTGGCAACGATATTATACAAAACTTTAAAATTTTGCAAAAATTCTTCTGAACAAGGTAAAACATTAGTAATAATCATGTGTATACTAAAAGACTCTCATTTAAGGTGCAAAAGTTTTATTTTAAATGTTTATTAAATTAATTGACGAAAAAATTCTTTTCTTAGGAGGCAATGTTTTGGTATTTAGGCATAGCTTTTCATTAGGTACTATTACTTTGTCTTCGTTGCCATTTGCGGCTAGGGCCGAGTTTTTTCCCGATAGAACTAGGATAGCATTCGCTCAAATACTACGGAAAACCCTAGAAAACCGTAGTAATCCCAGTGAGTGTAGGACAATTAGTAAATCACACGGATAAAGCTATTTAGGAGCAATACCGTGAACCCACATTTGTCCAATGTAGTGGCGTAGCCAGGGGGGGGGGGGGCACAGGGGCACGTGCCCCCCCAAACGTTACGCCAAACGTGTCCGTGAAAATCGTATGCACAGACCATTATGCAGAAGAATAAACACTGCTCTGGACTTATGGGGTGACCTGTTCAACCAGCTGAAGAAGCTATAATTCTGGGAAGTATTTTGTCATGTATGCAGAACGAAAATAAACAAAATGTTTATAGCGTTGACTGACGTATTAATAAGACTTCTCGCACGGCCATGGCTTCATGTCCTGGAAAACAGACGGCGCTGATAGCTAACAATGTATTTTGTATTGTATTTTGTGTCCGGAAAGCGCATGGTGAGCCAAAAATGTGTCAGACTTGACAACCGTGAGCAGTCTTGTATTTTTATTCGGTGCCCCCCCCCCAGACAAATTTTCTGGCTACGCCACTGGTCCAATGAATATAATATAATTTGATTTTAGAATACCAGAATACAGAATAGAATTAAAATCGGACTTAATTTCATTCATCATTTGAAATATATGAAAAATTAGGTAGGTATATTTTTATGTTGAATAATAATTATTTTGACAATCATTATAATCATTCTCATATTGTCTTCTGATATATGTATTTTGAATTTCTTATCAATATTTACGTTGAACAATAATATCAGCAATTGGTCTCCAACAAACCAGACGAAATCATATTTATAATCTTTGATGACCAATGCACAAGCTAGTGGAGATAAAGATGTGGGATATTTCGAGTGAGCGTTTCTCCGAAATTTTGTCACATAACGAACTAGCAGCAAAAATACTGCCGAAATTCAGCTTTACACGGTGGCAGGTTTGATGAATCGAAATTTAGATTTTTTCTTAAACTGTTAATTTTTTAAAAAACTTAGCTTTTCAAATTACTAGAATAATCAACAGATTATCAGTTAGCATTCCAAAATCTTATTACCGTACCGATGACGAAGAACTACTTGAACGTGCAGAAATTCGTTTGTAATAGTAGATATACAGTGTGTCCCAAATTCGATCCTTACCATTGACATCTTGGCAACTACAAGAGATATTGATTCGGTTATTGCCGCTGAGAAATCAAAGCCTACTGCGACCAATTTCAAGTTATTTCCAAAAAACTCAATTTTCCCATTTTGGTTTTGTTAAATATCTTCAAACCTGATGGTTATGCAAAGACAAGGCTTTGACATTATTAAGGCACTTGTATACAGCCTTTTGAATGCTAGTGCCAGTTTATTTAAAAAGGTTTTCGTTTTCGAGATGTGACACACAACTTTTGATTTTCTTATCGACGCCATTTTAGATAGAATATAAGAATGAGAGTGTGTATAATAAACACTTTCTGTCGCTGAAGAATACTTGTTGTTTTTGATGTAACAGTACCTAACTGTATACTGAAAGAATTCCGCCAATTATTGAGTGAGTTGTTTTGCTAAGATTTTTTTGCTGAGATAAGTAGATATTTTGCTGTCATAGTAAAAAAAAAAAATTGCTGTGGCAAGTAAACATGTTTTGCTAAAACTTCTTTGCTGTCACAGCAAAATGTTTACTTGCGGTGATGTGGATAGGTCACTAGAAATTTCTTTTAGTTGTCACCACAGGTGAGTGCAGTCTGCTAATATGCACTCAGCTGTGGCAATTCAGCTATACTAAAATCGAGCAATTTTTACGCCTGACGTAAATAAAAGCACGTGTTCGATGACGTTCCGCGAAACAAGGCGATTGGTCATTGGTCATACATAAAATATCAGCGCGCCTGGCAACAGGGACGTACCCGATCACAAAAGTGTATTTACGCAGTTTTATCTTGTTGTTTTGTAAGAGTTGCGTAAGTTGCTCGATTTTAGTATAGGTACTAACTAACGGTAAGTTGTAAATGCGCATGCGCTAGCCGGCACGCCAGTGCCCGCTAGGTAGCCCCGCCGCAGTCATTGCACAGTCCTGGTTAATCTGTGGCATAGTCGTTGGTCCGTGCTAATCGTACTGATCGTCTAGACCTAGACGGCCGTGGCTTCGTTGTTTTCCGTGTTGGTAGTTGGGAGTGACGAGAATGGCCGAATTTAAATTACTATTAATAGAATCATGGGGGTTGGGACATTACATTGCCGTCTTCGAAGATAAGTAAAAATTAAGATTTTAATACTCAATGTCCGCTTGGTATAGTACATTATCATTATATTAAACATAATCTGCACCAAACATAATTGCGACAGCTAGAAAACGGGTTCTTGTATTGTAGTACAGATTGTAGTGATGAATTTAAAATTGATGAATATTATCACGTTGAGTGCCGTATGTGACAACTTATGTCTCACGCTTACGTTTTACCCTAGGGCCGCTTGAGACAGATATGTATCTCACGTGTATTTTATTTGGGAGCCGTGTGGAGCAGCGTTCGTCTCTCAAGACCATAAGAGTTATATCTCGCGCAATCTATGATTTTGCGGATAATTTCACTTCGTTTGTTTGCCTTGCGTTTGTATTTTCTATATGTGTATCTATATTCACGTGCATTTTTTTTTTGTATAAATAATTAGAGCCATACTGTAAAATTGTCTTTGCAAATAAACATTATTATTATATTATTATATATATATATATATATATATATATATATATATATATATATATATATATATATATATACAAGAAAAGGTGATAATGGTCAAACACTCAAAGTTAACAAAAAGAAAAAACTAGTAACCGCATACACGTGTTTCATGCTATTTGGCAATCATCAGTACGGTGTAACATCAACCAAATCAAAAGATAGGCATGATTTGGGAAGCAACAAATGAAGTCCAGGCAGGAGCCAACAGCACATTTGCAGCTTGGGTTATGAAGATTTCCACGCAGGTCGCTTTAGCAGCCTCCGTGGCGATGTTAGTACGAGCCCCAAAATAGGGGATGTGCTGACTGAAGCTGCAAATGTGCTGTTGGCTCCTGCCTGGACTTCATTTGTTGCTTCCCAAATCATGCCTATCTTTTGATTTGGTTGATGTTACACCGTACTGATGATTGCCAAATAGCATGAAACACGTGTATGCGGTTACTAGTTTTTTCTTTTTGTTAACTTTGAGTGTTTGACCATTATCACCTTTTCTTGTAATTATTACATTTACACTCGCTAATCTTACATCCTTATTATCATTGTATCTTGGGTTATGAAGATTTCCACGCAGGTCGCTTTAGCAGCCTCCGTGGCGATGTTAGTACGAGCCCCAAAATAGGGGATGTGCTGACTGAAGCTGCAAATGTGCTGTTGGCTCCTGCCTGGACTTCATTTGTTGCTTCCCAAATCATGCCTATCTTTTGATTTGGTTCATTGAAAAACCCACTCTATCCGCCTACGCCCACATTAATAACATACGGATGGCGCTTAGACTGAGTTTTTCATTAGACTTCTTTCCTTTGTCGGACTTTATACAGGATGATTTTTGTAGGTCTACCACCGCCATTTTCTCGCTTATTTTACGCCCTACAAAAAAGCGTAAGAAACAAAAATGTTGCAATTTTGGAAAGCTAAGTGGTGCTGCAAAAGAAATCGGCATCCATGGCCAACTTGTCGCGTAATATTTAAAAAACCTCAAATTGAGCAAAACTATTAATTTTAAAAGAAATGGCTTGTGGCATATGGGACAAAATGCTTTGGTAATTGGCAACACCAAACTAGTTTCCAATATCTAATGGAAATTATGTATGGTTTTTTCGGAGGTGTGCAGACCACGACAGGTACCTGTTTCGGGCTTGTTGGCCCTCATCAGGCAGACGTAGCGCACCTCAGCCGAAAAGACCCATACACGTTGGCTTAGTGGAAAAGGAACTAGTATAATGCGGTGAGCATTTACCGTCCAACGCCATCTAGCTGGTACTGCCAAAACCAAAGCAATGTGAGTGTGTATATATCGACCGGTCGATCGACATATAAAAAGAACTCGGCAAAGCGGCGCGGCGCGGTGGAAAAAAACCAGAAGAAGCTTACATACGGGGGCCAAGAAACTCGTTTGATTCATCACCGAGTATCTTCTAATATATAGAAATCAACAAGGATCGAATCGTGAGTTTCAATCCTCGTGTGCTTACGTCTATAGCCAAACGATGATTAAACAGAATGAATATTTAGTGTCCCCATTATAATTTTAAAAGAAATGGCTTGTGGCATATGGGACAAAATGCTTTGGTAATTGGCAACACCAAACTAACGTGGTCTGCACACCTCCGAAAAATCCATACATAATTTCCATTAGATATTGGAAACTAGTTTGGTGTTGCCAATTACCAAAGCATTTTGTCCCATATGCCACAAGCCATTTCTTTTAAAATTATAATGGGGACACTAAATATTCATTCTGTTTAATCATCGTTTGGCTATAGACGTAAGCACACGAGGATTGAAACTCACGATTCGATCCTTGTTGATTTCTATATATTAGAAGATACTCGGTGATGAATCAAACGAGTTTCTTGGCCCCCGTATGTATGCACCTTCTGGTTTTTTTCCACCGCGCCGCGCCGCTTTGCCGAGTTCTTTTTATATGTCGATCGACCGGTCGATATATACACACTCACATTGCTTTGGTTTTGGCAGTACCAGCTAGATGGCGTTGGATGGTAAATGCTCACCGCATTATACTAGTTCCTTTTCCACTAAGCCAACGTGTATGGGTCTTTTCGGCTGAGGTGCGCTACGTCTGCCTGATGAGGGCCAACAAGCCCGAAACAGGTACCTGTCGTGGTCTGCACACCTCCGAAAAACCCATACATAATTTCCATTAGATATTGGAAACTAGTTTGGTGTTGCCAATTACCAAAGCATTTTGTCCCATATGCCACAAGCCATTTCTTTTAAAATTATAATGGGGACACTAAATATTCATTCTGTTTAAAACTATTAATAGCCGTGGAATGTTTAGACAGAGGAAAACTTTTATATTGGAAATTGATGGCACTGAGAAGCTTTATCCATCCACGTAGTCAGATAGTTTCAGCAAATTACACAGGGTCTTCGGCTCTCTTGAGACCATGAAAATTTTTGTCGATTCTAAGTTTTCTTAGTACAGTGCGAAAAGTTGGGCATGGAGGCCCATTCCTTCTTTAAAGTCGCCTCGCTGACCAAAATTTCCATATTTTGTTTTCCTACGTATTTTATGTGCGGCCTAAAATAAGCGAGAAAATCGCTTAATAAGAAATAAACAAAAAAATTGTCATAGCCTCAAGAGAGCCGAAGACCCTGTGTAATTTGCTGAAACTACCTAACTACGTGGAGGGATAAAGCTTCTAAGTGCCATCAATTTTCAATTTAATCGTTTTCCTCTGTCTCTTAAAATAAACATTCCACGGCTATTAATACTTTTGCTCAATTTGAGCTTTTTTTAATATTGCGCGACAAGTTGGCCATGGATGTCAATTTCTTTGCAGCACCACTTAACTGTCTAAAATGGCAACATTTTTGTTTCTTACGCTTTTTTTGTAGGGCGCAAAATAAGCGAGAAAATCGCGGTGGTAGACCTAAAAAAATCATACTGTATAATAGTACTGAAAAATATTCTTTTACTATCAAAGATAAATAAAAACATATTAGATTCTGTGTGAATGCATGAATGCGAAATATATTCTATTGCTAATATTTTTATAAAACAAACTATGACATAAACGAATATGATAACACCCTGAATGATAAAGATACATATTATTTGGTATTTATGGCATGGCCATAACTTATTTTTTTTTACATTTAAGGCCGCGTGAGACATATGCTGTCTCGCATGTCGAATTATTAATTATAAACAAAAACAAAGATTTTTTGAAATATAAATTTTCTATGTTGTGTTTTACACTTAATAATACCAAAATACTACATTGGCCAGATTAATATAAATTTTCGGTTACATTGCGGCACTCAACGTGTTATATAAGTAGGTATATCTATAAGATAGCTGGTTTTATTTTAATTTATTTTGTCGTCTTTGCAATTTTATTTCTATATTTTAGTTATTTAGGTTAATATTTTTTCCACAATTTAGAATAGGTTCTAGATTAGATCAGGTTTTCCTCATTTCGCCACACTACGCCGCATTTTACGATGGCGTAGGCACATGCGTGATAAATTTGACACTGCGCTTCAAAAATGATTACCTACTTACTCGCATAAATACTCACCGACTCAGCCAAGTCAAGTTACTTGGCAAGAATGGCGCAGTGCAGTGAGTGGTCGCTTTAACGTTTGTAAGTTTTGAAATTAGCAACATGATACCTTTTGGGAAAAATAAAAGAATATCTATTCCTTTACTCAACGATAATTTCAACTAATGCACTGTGGTGTTTATGTTTATAATTAGAAATTTATGTTTATTGTAATAATTAGAATTTTAGAATTGGTACTAGACCTAGGGTAAATTTTATTTGTATTTAAGTTATCTTTACTGTATACATCCCTCCAGTTTTCTTAACTAAATTATTCTTTAAAGAATTATAATCTAAAATGAATTATATTTATAAAAATTATTTATTTGCATTTCTTTCATTAAACTTTCCGATTTATAAACTAATAGGTTAGTGGTCCGTACTATCATCCTGGATGACAAATGATTGAATTTTATTTGTATTGTAAATTTTCGATAACTAAAACCCATATCTGTTTTTGGAATAAGTAATGATAAGCTTTAAATGTGATGGTCATTACACCTGAACTCTAAGTAAATATATTTTTTTAAATATAGGTCTTCCTGGGTAGCTGTGTAATGGTAACACAAATAAAGAGATATATTTGTGGGATTAAAAATTAATAATTGAATACCTACTTTTAGTATGACAAACTAATGTGATGCGATATTTGTCAACTTCTTGTCAATACTTTCTTAGGAACGAGTAGTGTGTACAAGATTTGCTTTACTCGAGGCGTTACTTGAACTTCCCATTTATTACAGTAAAATTAGACGGTCCCCTATAATAGGGGTTGCAAAAAAATGAATGCGGGCAAACTAATTTTTTGAGGGTGGATGGGAGGCTGTCTCCTGAGTTTCCAACAAAAAAATCACACTCGACACCCTTGTTTTTTTTTTGCAATATATGGCGATTTCTTAGTAATTTTTTTTTAACCCATCCGGTTAAGCTGAAATTTTGCACTCACTTTTTGTGCTGGTGACAAAGCAGTCTAGTATACTGGTATGTGATTTTTTCAAAATGGCGGCCGCTCTAAGATGACGGACTAAATTTCTTTACCACGTGACACAGGAATCAAATACTAAAAAGCACAAAAAATAAAAAATAAACCTTGTATAATCGAGCTTCTTTTTAAGCCATATGCTAAAACGAATAAAATAAGTTCAGGTTTTCTTTAAGATAATTCAATGCCAAACTGTGACAAGCTTTCTTAAATCAAAAAGCTTGTCGCGCGAAATGTAAAGAAAATACCTAAGTACATACTTTAGCGAATAATTCTTTATCAACCATTCCAATAAAATTAATTGGTAGGTACATACTTTTATGAACATTTCGCGAGACAAGCTTTTCGATTACAGTTTTTCGCAATTTGGCATTGAATTGCCTTAACAAAAACCGAAACTTATTTTATTCGTTTTATCACATGGCTTAAAAAGAACCTTGATTATCAGTCATCTTACTGCGTCTGCCCTGTTTGGGCATCTGCCATATTAGATTTAGTGTGATGTCACTAACATTATCGTTTTCTACTCTTCAAGCCCTTTCATTTGATACCCAGCACAATGGGTTGGGTTTAAAAAAAAATTAAAAAAAACATTAACAAGAAACCGCCCTATATTGCAAAAAACCCACAAGGGTGTCGAGTGTGATTTTTTGATTAGAGACTCAGGAGACGGCCCCCATGCACCCTCAAAAAATTAGCTTGCCCGCATTTATTTTTTTGAAAAATGATATCTTTACTGGATTAATTTAGTGTGGGAAAGCTGGTCCAAGTCATAGTGGCGAGTCTTGTTTTTGTTTGTAATTACTTCACAAGTACTCACCGAATGTGCCAAGTCAGGATACTTGGCAAGTAGCGCGTAATGAGTAGCCGCTTAAACCTGATATCGGATGGGTGGTGTAGACAGCGTTTTTACTTTTCTGATATTACATTACACTTTCTTGGTAATGGACAATTTCTATTAACATATCGATATAAATGAAAAAAACGTTTACTGGAAAACGTATCTCGGTTCTAACTGCTGTTTACACACTTGGGATCATTGTTAGTTGACTTCAACTTCTACACTAGAGATTTTCGTCATTCAACGTCCATAAAAGCGAAATAAAGATATCTAAAAAACGTATAAATAATTATGTTATTATTAGTAAATTAATGTATTGATGGCAATTCCTATAATTAATATGAGAACGAAAAAAACCGTTAACGAGCAAGTAGATACTTAATGCATTAATTCCTATAATCATAGTCGAATTTTACTGCCAATAGGATTAGAAATGACCAATAAGAGATATTTTATTAATTCAGCATTAATCCGTCCATTTAGGATTTAGGCCGCAAGTCATAATCATGCCACCAACCAACATATTATCAGAGCATATAAAACAACAGGCAATTGCAACATTGTTGGAAATCCTTGCGTTATTCCAGTATTTATAATTTATATAGATTTTAGTTGTGTTTTGTGTTTTCTTTGAATTTAGTATACTATATTCCACGTACCTGTAGTATATGGAAGTGTATGTACTACCACAGACATATATTAGCGAAGCCGGACTTGCAAAGAAAACCTGTTTATACGGTATAAATGTATTGTTGGTTGTATATCCATTTACCCATAGAGCAATTGTTGTGATGGGGATTTTTGTATTTGGTTACCTTAGGTTATCGCCACTTGTTGACGATGACGATGTTCTTCGTTCTAGAATAGACTAGAATAGAGTTACAGTTGATTCCGATTCGGTATTGTCGAAACGGGAATACGTGTAACTTTTAGAATAAACCTCCAGAAGTGAAATAAATAGCCTTTTTAATCTATCAAAAACTGAAGAGATCTGATTGGCTACCGAAGAAAACATTACATGGTGGCAGCGAAAAAGCAAAGAAATGATATCTTTCTGGGATAAGTAACACGTGAAAATAATGGCGGAACAAAGCAAATAACTGGCGACTGTTGAAGCAAAAGTTCGACTTATACTTGTTAGCCAGTGGAAAATCGGCCAAAGCTGATAACATCAAGGTGGCTTTCCATGTTAGGGGATGAGGGGTTCCTGGTTTACTTTACAACACTTTTGAATATGAAGAAGCTAACGACAAGGATAAACTGAACAAAGTGTTTGAAAAATTTGACAATTACCTATTATAACTCTATCAGATATTTAGGATTTGAACACTATAAATTTTTTAAGCGGAACCAGTTGGCAGGTGAAACTGTGGACCAGTTTATCACAGCACTCGGGTCTCCCTAATTTGCTGACCAAAATGAAAATTCAAAATTTTCAGCATATATTGTACGAAATGGACCAAGTCATGTACAAAACGACTACTACCGGTGAAAAATCAACTACTTCCCCTTCGGCCTAACTACTACCGGCAAAAAATCAACTACTACCACCTCGGCCTAACTATTACCGGCGAAAAATCAACTACTACCACTTCGGACTAACTACTACCGGCGAAAAATGAACTACTACCACTTCGGACTAACTATTACCGGCGAAAAACTAACTACTACCACCTCGGACTAACTACTACCGGCGAAAAATCAACTACTACCACTTCGGACTAACTACTACCGGCGAAAAATCAACTACTACCACTTCGGACTAACTACTACCGGCGAAAAATCAACTACTACCACTTCGGACTAACTACTACCGGCGAAAAATCAACTACTACCACTTCGGACTAACTAATACCGGCGAAAAATCAACTACTACCACTTCGGACTAACTACTACCGGCGAAAAAACAAATACTACCACTTCGGACTAACTACTACCGGCAAAAAATCAACTACTACCACTTCGGACTAACTAATACCGGCGAAAAATCAACTACTACCACTTCGGACTAACTACTACCGGTGAAAAATCAACTACTACCACTTCGGACTAACTACTACCGGCGAAAAATCAGCTACTACCACTTCGGACTAACTACTACCGGCGAAAAATCAACTACTACCACTTCGGACTAACTACTACCGGCGAAAAATCAACTACTACCACTTCGGCCTAACTACTAAAGGCATAAAAATCATCTACTACCACTTCGGCCTAACTACTACCGGCGAAAAATCAACTACTAACACTTCGGCCTAACTACTACCGGCGAAAAATCAACTACTACCACTTCGGACTAACTACTACCGGTGAAAAATCAACTACTACCACTTCGGTCTAACCACTACCGGCGAAAAATCAGCTACTACCACTTCGGACTAACTACTACCGGCGAAAAATCAACTACTACCACTTCGGCCTAACTACTACCGGCGAAAAATCAACTACTACCACTTCGGACTAACTACTACCGGCGAAAAATCAACTAATACCACTTCGGCCTAACTACTACCGACGAAAAATCAACTACTACCACTTCGGACTAACTACTACCGGTGAAAAATCAACTACTACCACTTCGGACTAACTACTACCGGCGAAAAATCAACTACTACCACTTCGGCCTAACTACTACCGGCGAAAAATCAACTACTACCACTTCGGCCTAACTACTAAAGGCAAAAAAATCAACTACTACCACTTCGGCCTAACTACTACCGGCGAAAAATCAACTACTAACACTTCGGCCTAACTACTACCGGCGAAAAATCAGCTACTACCACTTCGGACTAACTACTACCGGCGAAAAATCAACTACTACCACTTCGGACTAACTACTACCGGCGAAAAATCAACTACTACCACTTCGGCCTAACTACTACCGGCGAAAAATCAACTACTACCACTTCGGACTAACTACTACCGGCGAAAAATCAGGTACTACCGCTTCGAACTAACTACTACCGGCGAAAAATCAACTACTACCACTTCGGACTAACTACTACCGGCGAAAAATCAACTACTACCACTTCGGACTAACTACTACCGGCAAAAAAATCAACTACTACCACTTCAGCCTAACTACTACCGGCGAAAAATCAACTACTACCACTTCGGACTAACTACTACCGGTGAAAAATCAACTACTACCACTTCGGACTAACTACTACCGGCGAAAAATCAACTACTACCACTTCGGCCTAACTACTACCGGCAAAAAATCAACTACCACCACTTCGGCCTAACTACTAAAGGCAAAAAAATCAACTACTACCACTTCGGCCTAACTACTACCGGCGAAAAATCAACTACTAACACTTCGGCCTAACTACTACCGGCGAAAAATCAGCTACTACCACTTCGGACTAACTACTACCGGCGAAAAATCAACTACTACCACTTCGGACTAACTACTACCGGCGAAAAATCAACTGCTACCACTTCGGCCTAACTACTACCGGCGAAAAATCAACTACTACCACTTCGGACTAACTACTACCGGTGAAAAATCAACTACTACCACTTCGGCCTAACTACTACCGGCAAAAAAATCAACTACTACCACTTCAGCCTAACTACTACCGGCGAAAAATCAACTACTACCACTTCGGACTAACTACTACCGGTGAAAAATCAACTACTACCACTTCGGACTAACTACTACCGGCGAAAAATCAACTACTACCACTTCGGCCTAACTACTACCGGCAAAAAATCAACTACCACCACTTCGGCCTAACTACTAAAGGCAAAAAAATCAACTACTACCACTTCGGCCTAACTACTACCGGCGAAAAATCAACTACTACCACTTCGGACTAACTACTACCGGCAAAAAAATCAACTACTACCACTTCAGCCTAACTACTACCGGCGAAAAATCAACTACTACCACTTCGGACTAACTACTACCGGTGAAAAATCAACTACTACCACTTCGGACTAACTACTACCGGCGAAAAATCAACTACTACCACTTCGGCCTAACTACTACCGGCAAAAAATCAACTACCACCACTTCGGACTAACTACTACCGGCGAAAAATCAACTACTACCACTTCGGACTAACTACTACCGGTGAAAAATCAACTACTACCACTTCGGCCTAACTACTACCGGCGAAAAATCGACTTCTACCACTTCGGACTAACTACTACCGGCGAAAAATCAACTACTACCACTTCGGACTAACTACTACCGGCGAAAAATCAACTACTACCCTTCAGCCCCGAAGTGGTAGTAGTTGATTTTTCGCCGGTAGTAGTTAATTCGAAGTGGTAGTAGCTGATTTTTATATGGTAGTAACCGCATTTGTAAAGAATTTCCTCCAAAAAAAATTTTTAATTTTGGTCAGTAAATTAGAAATTCCCCAGCACTCCGGAAGTTGGCATCGACATGTGAATTTCCAGAAAAAAATGTCTTAATAAGGGATATAGTGGTTCTGGGTATAAAAGACAACAAAATTCAAGAAAAATTGCTACAGTTTCCCGATCTGAAGCTCTCAGATGCGATACAAATATGCCGAAGCATGGAAAAAAACAAGTTGACACAAAGATAAATATCAAGAGAATCTGTTACAGCGACAAGCAGCACGGTAGATGTTTTGCAGAAACGTAGACGAAGCAGGCAGAGTGGTGGTCATCGTCAAAATATAGCTAGTAGCAACACAAATGTCCGGGCAGAAGGGGGTCAGAAAAATGCCAATTGCACGAGGGAACGAAGTGACATTTTCGAAAATTTTGCCAAAGAGTACATGTACGTGATTCATCGAAAGACTCTCCCGATATAAATGTTTCTGGTAAAGACAATGACAGTATAGTTGTGTGGACAATTTCTCGGACTGATGTAAAATATGTAAGCACTACAGGGTTGCCCACCACGAACTGCATCGATCTATATATGGAAAACTAAAAGTAGGAAAATTCTGAAAATTTGGCACCTCACCAATGCCGATGGGCGCTGCTCATCTAAAATATTTTGGTGAATCTGGCGCTTCCGGTTATACCGGAAGTCGATATAAACTTTCTTATTTCAAATGGAACACCCTGTATATTATTGCATTTTTGAATTCTAGGCATCATTTTGGAACAAAAACATGCAACATGTCCTATGTCTAAATCCAACCGTTTTTGAGATATTTGCATTTTTCCGAAAAAAATTACAGATGCAGACCTAAAGTCAATTAGCAATTTATACGAGGAAGCCGCGAAATTTCAAAACGAATTTTTGGCATCGTGTATCAGAAGCTCTGACCTAGTGATCTCTGCTGAGAAATAAATCCGTTCTTATACAGGGTGTTCACAAAATATGAATAAAAATTACATTCAAAATGTGCTTAAATCTCGAAATTTTCAAATGGAAACCCCCATTTTTTTTAATGCTATCTTATTCACCACTAAAAATGATGACAACTTTGTGTAAGGTTTCCTATACCTAAATGCAGTAATTTTCGATTAATTTACGAAAAACCCACTTTTCGCCCATAAAATGCAGGGTTTGCTTAACGCTTGAGTAGTATAGCAAAGGGTACTCCAGGGCGAAAGTGACGTCACAAGATGGCCGCCAAGGCGGGAAATTTGAAAATGGCCTTGACCTGCGGGTTGAATGAACTTTAAGGGGTCACGTTCAGTTAACCTTGACCTGAAGGTTATCTAGAGGCCAAGGGGTTACCAGATCGATAACCTTTAAGGGGTCATTGACCCGCGGGTTAACCTTGAAGGGGTCACCTTGTTACCTTGACCGGTCAGTGAACTTTAAGAGGTCACCTTGTTAACCTTGACCGGTCAATGAACTTTAAGGGGTCACCTTTTAACCTTGACCGGTCAATGAACTTTAAGAGGTCACCTTGAGTTAACCTTGACCGAGGGTCAAGATTTGCAATCTTGCAGATATTTTTGTTTAGGTAAACAAGGTGATTTAAGCATTTTCTATCAATATATAAAGCTGTACGTTCGTGAACAAATTCATTCAGTTTCAACTATGAGTTATATCAGTACCCGTTCAACAACAACAAATATCATCACCCCTATGCAGTGGGATTCCACTGAAGACAAGATGGAAGTCGAAGTGGCAAGTGAAGATTCAACGTGGCAACCAAGTCATGACTGCAAACATGATCATGGAAGAACATCCTGGACGGACATTGACCCCTACTGGAACTCATTGAGCCAAGATCAATCCTGGAGTGAAGACGCTGCTACTGAAGTCCAGTCCTGGAGCGAAGACGCTGGAAGAACTGAAAACCAAGCCTGGAACGCTGGTAGAACAGAAGAGCAACCCTGCGATGAAGACGCTGGTACAAGTGACCCCTACTGGGGCGAAGATCAATCCTGGGGTGAAGGCGTTGCTACTGAAGCCCAATCCTGGAACGCTGGTGGAACTGAAGATCAACCCTGGGGTGAACACGAATCCTGGAACGCTGGTAGAACTGAAGGCCGCTACTGGGACTCTTGGGGCGAGGAGGAGTGCTACCAACCAAGAGCGGAGGAGAGAAACGTTCTCCGCCAAGTTCCTCCAGGTTTGAGCAGAGCTGCCCGACGAGAATTCCGCAACCAAGAACGGGCAAGGATGCAGAGTTTTGAGGAAAATCGATATGGTTATAAATAAACCAAATAAAGATTATTTACTGTATACTGATTTTTTATCAACTAACACAACATAAGTCACGAATCAGAAAAAAAAATGTTAAAGATTTAATGAAATATTTGTACAAATACCGGTTGTTTCCGTATATCTCGACTCACCCATACAGCTTTTCTCTAGTTAAAAAAACTTAAATTAAAGTGTTAGTTGTTAGGTTTTTCCGAACCGCTAGGATCTGTTGATGAAAGAAATGAGCATAGCAAAGTTGTGAAAAAATATAAATTTGCTATTTTTAATGGAACACCCTGTATGTTCATGGATTTTTGAAATGTACTAATTTTTACTATTTATCTGATCACAGATCCTAGCGGTTCGGAAAAATCTTACAACTTTAACTTAAGTTTTTTAACTAGACAAAAGCTGTAGGGGTGGATCAAAATATACGGGGAAACCCTGTACATGGTTCAAGAGCTGTCAATGTTATCAATATAAAAATTTCGATCTCTTTTAATATGACAAACTCAAGTAATAAAAATTGACGCTAAAACATAAAAAAGGTTAACCTCAGTCCAGAGCATTGATACTAGAAACTTGATACTTCCGTGCATGTACCCAGATTACATAATAAAATAATAAGATACTTAAATTACGTGATGCATTTCAACAAACCAAACTGCAACACAGCGAAATTATATGCTGATGTTCTGAGGTTAATAATCGACACTCACATTTCAAATTGCAAGTTCAGCGAAATCATATACCGGTTTCCTGACGCAGCAGGTCAACAACCATGCTAAGACATCATATTTGTTTTGCTGAATTGCATGAAATATGAAACCGGAAATAGAAACATGACACCACGGTGTCAGATTAGAAAGGTGTTAAATTTCAAAATCGAGTGATGCCACGCAGAGAAGTAATTTGACACCGGAAGTGTAATTTGAGATGAAATTTGAGACGTAATTTGAGATGAAATTTGACACCGAAAGTGTAATTTGAGATGCAATTTGACACCGAAAGTGTAATTTGACACCGAAAGTGTTATTTGAGACGTAATTTGACACCCGAAGTGTAATTTGAGATGTAATCTGACACCCGAAAATTAAATTTGAGATGAAATTTGACACCGGAAGTGAAATTTGAGATGTAATTTGAGATGTAATATGATACCGGAAATGGTGTCAAATTACATGTAATATGACACCTCGAAAAAAATTCTCGATCGCCTGGTTGGAGACGCATATATTTTAAAAAAAATGTTTTAATTATAATGCGGGTTTCTTGACTCATCGACTCACATTGCAAACTGCAACATCAGCTAAATATATGTTGACTCGGTAGGTAACCATGCTATGTCATCAGATTGGAGATGTATAAATATCTGAAAATGGTTTAATTTTTATATTAGTCGGCGAAGAGCGAATGCAAGTGATCGCGCAATTGGTCTAAGATTCCAAGAACCTTGTCATCAGTTTTAACAGTAAGGTTACAATATTTAGTTGCTCATTTAAGTAAAGATGCTTATAATTTCAAATAGTAACGATGAACAAGAAATCACAAAAATTACTAAAGGAATCTGTGAGAATGCTACTAAAGCCTACCAGTTATTACACATAAATCCATTACCGATAAAAATAAATAGGTGGGTTAATTTATCAAACATAAATATTACCCTTTTCAATAAATGTCTTAAGAAACAAAATCTTTCGGTGGGTATTCGTCGAAAATTACAATCTTCTTTAGGGTTGATTAAAGCATTTCGAGCCTCCATCAAGCAGTTATTAAATGAAAACTCTCATACAGGAATGGGTTTAGCTCAGGGGAAATTAGCAAAACGCATAAAGTGGGAAAATATCAACTCGGCTTTCGCGAACAGACTGCAGACGAGCATAATAATCAATTTAAAACACAAAGACGTAAAGGAATTTCTAAACGACTGCTCCACAATTTTTAAATTAAAAATAAAAAAAATATTGAAATCTCATTCCATGATTAAAGTGAATACTTGCTTTTGCGCAGAGTTTATAAAAAAATCTGGAGATGATGAAATTCTAGAAAATAAGTATTTTAACACCAAAAACTGTGAGATCGATTTAGGAGTAGATTTAGACTACTGGTTCAGAACGAACGTATATGAAAAAATTTTAAATTCGCTCGAAGAGTTCGAAGAAGGACAAGCGGGTATGCTCTTAACAGAATAATATCTCTTGAAGTAAATATTAACAAATATGAATTGGGCAATGGAGCTTCATCTTTCATAAGGTTACCCGAACAAATTTCTAATAGAAATGCTTGCTTAAATATACAAAATCAAGATGAAGCCTGTTTTGTCTGGAGCATAGTAGCTGGTCTATATCCGACAAACAAAAAAACCTGTAGAACTTCTTCGTATCCTCACTATTCCGATGTTTTGAATTTAACCGGAATCCAGTTTCCAATGACTATTCCTCAAATTACAAAATTTGAAAAACTCAACCATGTCTCAATTAATGTTGTTTGTTTAGAGATGGATACAAAATATAATTTCTCTGTTGTACCCAGTCGTCTAACCAAACAGAAAGTAGACAAACACGTTAACCTCTTATTAATTCAAGATAAATATTTTCCTAAACTAAATTATGATACCTGGGACACTAACGATAATGAAAATGTTGAAATAAAATATCACTACGTTTTGATAAAGGATATGTCTAGATTAATATTTAAACAAGTAAATAAGCATCACTCAAAAAAGTTTCTCTGTGACAGATGTTTAAATTACTTTCAAACGCAAAAAAAGTTGGAAGAGCATACCGATGAATGTGAAAAAATGAATGAATGTAAAATAATTTTCCCTACGGAGAAGTATATTGAGTTTAAAAACTACGTTAACAAAGAAAGCGTTCCATTTTTAATGTACTCCGATTTTGAGTCCATCTTAAAACCATACAATGATTCCCAACGAACGCTAAAGACTGAAAAATATCAGAAGCATGAAGCGTTTAGTGCCGGATATTTCTTTAAATGCAGTTATGATGATAGTCTCTCTTGTTACAAAAGTTATCGAAATACAGACTGTATGAGTTGGTTCGCAGATCAGTTGGCTGAAGTTGCCGCTATAGTATCATCAAAATTGAAAAACGTGAAATCAATGAATCAAGTCGTAAGTCTCAAGGACGCTACAAAGTCATGTCATATTTGCAATAAAAATTTCCAGCTTACCGATAAGATAGTGCGAGACCATTGTCACCTGACAGGTAACTTCAGGGGATATGCGCATAATCAATGTAATCTAAATTATACCAATTCTTTTGTAATTCCCGTTATCTTTCACAACCTTTCTGGATACGATAGTCATTTTATAATTAGAGATTTAGCGAAGAGAAATAATGTCTCATTGCTTCCCGTAAACAAAGAACAGTATATTAGTTTCACAATATTTGATAATAATACTAATTTTAGATTTCGATTTATAGATTCCTTTAGATTTATGAACTCATCACTGAGCACTCTAGTCTCAAATCTCAATGAAAGGAATTTAATAAATACCAGAAATATGTTTCGCGGTTTACCTAAAGAAAATTTCGAATTGTTAACCCGAAAAGGTATTTTTCCTTATGACTATATAGACACAATTGAAAGACTAGAGGAAACATCTTTACCTAAAATTGATGATTTTTATAGCAAACTAAACAATGTTAATATTGATGAAAATGAGTATATACATGCTCAAAACGTTTGGAAAAAATTTAATATTAAAAATTTAGGTGAATATTCAGATTTGTACCTTAAAACTGATGTGATGCTGTTAGTAGACGTTTTTGAAAATTTTCGTAAAACATGTCACGAGACTTACGGGTTGGATCCTGCACATTATTACACAGTTCCGGGATACACTTGGGATTGTATGCTCAAATATACGGGGTGTCGGCTTGAATCTTTTCAAGATATAGATATGCTAATGTTTTTTGAGAAATCTATAAGAGGAGGTATAAGTCAATGTTGTAATCGCTTTGCAGAGGCAAACAACAAATATATGGAGAATTTTAAATCAAACGAAATTTCAAAGTATCTCCTCTATTTAGATGTAAACAATTTATACGGTTGGGCCATGAGTGAATACCTTCCATACGGAGAATTTAAATGGATCGATTCAAATATCGATGTAACTACCGTTCCCGACGAAGGTCCAATAGGTTATATGCTTGAGGTAGATTTAGACTATCCGGAACGTCTGCATGACTTACACAAAGATCTTCCGTTTTGTGCCGAACATAGTACCCCCAAAAATTCGAAATTATCGAAACTTATGACAACCTTACATCCTAAAGAGAAATATATTTTACATTATAGGAACTTAAAACAAGCTATGAATAATGGGTTAGTGCTTAAAAAAATACATCGTGTTTTAAAATTCAGTCAGGCACCGTGGTTGAAACCATATATAGATGTCAATACACGACTCCGCTCGCAGGCCAAAAACGAATTTGAAAAAAATCTTTTCAAGCTAATGAATAACGCGGTCTACGGCAAAACGATGGAGAATATAAGAAAACATCGCGTAGTCAAATTAGTTCGAAAATGGGAGGGTAGATATGGTGCAAAAAATCTAATTTCTAGTCCACACTTTAGAAGTAGAACGATCTTCGACGAATGTTTGATTAGCGTAGAATTAAACAAATCAAAAATAATTTTCAATAAACCCCTCTATATTGGAGCAGCAATTCTAGAGATTTCGAAAACTTGTGTTTATGATTTTCATTATGGATATATGCTTCGGAAATTTCAACCGTCTGAATGTAAGCTGCTATATACCGACACGGATTCATTGATTTATGAAATACATTGCCAAGATGTGTACGAAGATGTTATAAAAAGAGATCTACATCGGTTTGATACCAGCGACTATTTAGCTGACAACCCATATAATATACCATCTGCGAATAAAAAAGTGCCGGGCCTTATGAAAGATGAGAATAACGGAAAAATCATGACTCACTTTGTCGGCTTACGTTCTAAACAATACACTTATAAAGTTCAAGGTGGAACATGCGTTAAGAAGGCTAAGGGTGTTAAATATAATGTAGTTAAACAAAAAATTCGGTTTGAAGATTATTTGCACGCCCTTCAAAATTTTAAAATTAATAGTGAAACACAACGCTGTATAAGATCTTACAACCACGATGTCTACAGCGTGGAACAGAAAAAAATCGCCCTTAATCCTTTTGATGATAAACGATTTTTATTAAAGCATTCTCACGATACGCTTCCTTGGGGTCATTATAGTATAATAGATTAACACCACTTTTTTACTTTCCGAGCAACTATTTAGAAGCAGAATATCTTACTTACCTTTAGTATTCGCACGATTTGTATTACTGTTTGTATGTATCTATGTTTAAGAAATAAAAATCATTTATATTTTTATATTGTTTTATTTCAAAAACACCTTCTGTTATACAAGTCAATTAAAAACTTATCTCTACTAAAATTAAAAAATTCAAAAATACAATACATTTCTAAATTGAGCGTTGAACTAAATAATGCTGTAATTAAATCTATAGGATTCAACATGTAATTACATCTAAACAAAAGCATATTTACTGTATCTAAAAAGTTTAAATAATGTTCGCAAATATTTAGTTTTAACATTACATCGATTTTAGAAGAAATTATCTTATCGAGGCTTATTAATTCTAAAATATCTGAATGAGAAAAATAGCAGTCGACGCCCTCCTTTGAAAGCATAGCAACTTTTAATCCATCCACTCTAATCATTGTATTTATTCTAACATTTTCATTGGATACAAATCTCCTCGATATGGCAGACGAATTAGGTTTATTGAAAAAATCTTCGACGCATCCTGTCAAAATTAGAATTAGCTCGTTCCATTCGAGGCGATCTAATAAAATATTAGCGAAACCTTGCGTATCTAGGTGGTTAACAATCTTGATAGCTGGTGTGAAATATCGTGCGGCGCTCAATCCACAATGAACAGTAAACACATGATTGGGCTTCAACACAAAGCACGTATTTAGAATAAGATCCTCATCGTTGGCAGCATCTACAGATGTTGTATCTTCACTAAATTCAGAAGCGTAAGCACTGTCACTCATTTTTAAAATGTTCGAACTGCCACTGTAGATATTTCTTGAAGGTAAGTAGTATTTTTTTATGTAGCTGTCTCTTATAGTATACTCCCCTCCACTCTATCCCTTCTACTCTACCCCCACTACTCTTACCCCCTCTACTCTACCCCCTCCACTCTACCCCCTCCACTCTACCCCTTCTAACCTATCCCCTCTACATTTTTATAAAACGTTATTGCTATCTATCCAGGAGTCGTGAGATTTGTCAAGACCAAGCCACCGAACTAAAACTTTTTTCCCTTTCTTACGTAACACTTTTTCAACTAGATAGACGTCGGAATTAACCGTTTTCTGTAGTTCTTCAGCGTAGAATCCACCCTTTATGGGACTTCCATTAATATCTTCAAGCAAATATGTTGCTGGATTGGTGATTTGAATCCTCACAATTTTAAACAATTCCGTAGTCCAATTGGGGGTATAACCTTTGTTAAAAACGTGCTTCATTTTGCTGATCCTAACTATATCACCAACATTAAATTTTCTATTACCACAAGTCTTCAAGTGGCTATAGACGTTTTTTAATAACCGCTTTTCGCAACTTTTGCTTACATCTTTAGGTTTCATTTGTGTAGTGCGATGTTTTTGACTATTATAATCATCTGTCAAGGTAGGCAATACATCGATCCATCTATATTTTCCGCTCAAACTGAAAAATTTAAAAAGCTTTTCCTTCAAAGTACGTATCACTCTTTCAACAATGGCTGCTTTCTTGACGTTAAATGTGCTATAGTGATTAATGTTGTAAGCTCCCATCAACTGTTTGAAATGAGTGTTGTAAAATTCCTTTCCGTGATCAGTTTGAAGGTTTTTCGGACACCGCCGTTCTGAACTTTTAAGGATCTCTGCAAACGCTCTCGTAACCTCTTCTCCAGTTTTCGTTTTCAACGGTTTACACCAAACAAATTTTGAGAAAGCATCAATAACGACAAGTATAAATTTAAAATTTCTATTATAGGATTTATATTGATCAAGTTGTCCAAGATCGGCTTGCCAGAGATCGTCCAGCCCTTTGATGATAGTTCGTCGTCGTGTATAATTTTTGCGTGCAGGCTTATGAAGCTCTTTAACTATTTGAATTTTTTCTTTTGAGTGATTGGAGTTCATGTCGATTTCTTTTGAGACGATCCTTTTGCATCCACACTATTAAGTATGGTAGTTAGTTTTTTGTAGTCGCTATTTAGTGAATCAAGTTGAATGGATATTGATTTTAAACGATTTTGATATTCTATATTCAAATCAGTGATTTGAGTCTGCAGGGATGTCACTTTCTGGTCAATCACGGAAGTTTTTTCAACGTTTTTATTGAGTAGAGTCGTGTTATCGGTTGACGTCGAAGATGAACTCAATACTATCTTATTCAAGCTCGAAATCTTTTTATCGAAATTGCTTGTAAAGATCTTAGAGATATTTTGAAATTTTTCATCGATCGAATTCATTATAGAAGTACAGCTAGCATCGACGTATTTTTTTGTTGCGGCGTCGCCACCTTCAGTCGGTAGTTCAACGTTGCACAATTTACGGTTTTGAAGATCGTAGTCTCCTTCTTTGGTTACCGCAAACAAATTCTGAGTACGAAAAGCTTTGACTTCGTTAGGCGCTTTGGAAGAACGTCCGAACTTGTTCAAGCTCATTTTGATACTAAACACCTTTTGTGCATCTATCTGATTATATTAGCTTCTTTGAGCTCATTTATTATTGCTACAATTTCGTTGTCATTCGATGTATTGCCTGCGTTTTTAGATGCCACGAGCAATTTTAAACGGTCAACTAATTCATTGGCATCATCCCAATAAACGTATTCTATGGGTTTTTTATTGAAAATCCAATGCATTCCGGAAGTACCCGAGCCAGATATTGTATTCGCACGGGGCCTCGATTTAGATGTTGAAGTCGTAACGAAAGGTTTTATGATGTTCAATATACTTTGAACGATTTGTGCCTTTCAGTCTTCCAAGAGTATTTAGGTGAACTTCGGTATTAACTAAAATATGTCTATACCTATCGTTCTCCTCTTTAGTAGTTATACGTGGATCATCGTAGAAAATTAAATCGCAGAGTCCCTCGGTACCTTTATAGCGGTGTCCATCAATCAAAATGTCTCCGCTACTTTTATCGAAGTCCATAACTTTTTTTCCTAGCATCCATTGTGACTGTGACGCATTGTAAAGGGGTCCATAAACCGGATCAATTTTTGGAAGTTTTTCATTGTGGTCTAAAATGTACTTCTTAGCTATTTCGGGATAGGCATCCAAGTACTCCTCCAAAACCTCCGGTCGAAATGTACTCATGTTAAATGATTCGTTGAAAACGGTATCGTTATCAGTTGGTACGGTAGCTTCATAATGTGACTCATTGAGGGATTGTTGCTTGTTTCTATTAATGCTTGCTATTAACTTATCGAGTTTCTTGCTGATTCTATCCTCAACGTTTTCTTCCTCCTTTTTCTCGACGCTTCCTTCCTTTTTCTCAACCTTACATAAACCATCATTATCTCTTTTGAGTTCAAACTTCGTGTTTTCCGCTCTTTCATTTTTATTTTTTTCAATTTTTGTAAGAGATTTGGTAATAGGTTGAAATACCTTCTCCAAGACCTCATCTTCTTCAAATCTACCTAATTTTAAAGCCGTATACTTTTTCCTGATAGAGCGAGTAAGATCTTTAATTTTTTTTGAGCGTTGGGCTTCAGCAATTTGCTCTTGAGATGTTAACGGCATATCGTCAGATGCGCTAATGATCCGTAGAAGCTATTGTCCAGACCTTATATATTTGTCGAATCCCTGTCGATAACGTCCCTCGTTTATGCTAAAGTCTTTCACGATTACCAAAGAGCCATAATTATCATTCCAACACTGGCGACATATATCTTTAAGCTGTTCGAAGGTTAGGTCAGGTGACACGTGCTCGTCATACACGTGTCTGAGATTTGTCTCATCCTGCTTAAAAAGTACTATAAAGTTGCAGTTATCTCGAATCAACTGCTTGGGTATCTTGGAGTAAGTCTGGCAAAGATACACCGCGTCAATACCCTTATGTCTGCACATAGAATAATACTCCCTGATTTTATTTTGCTTGTCGCAAGCCACATCGTCGAAAACAATGAGGGAATTTTCTCGAGCATCAGATGGATCTATTACATCATCGCTGGCTTTGAATGGAAAATATCCGATACAATCAATATTTTTTAGAACATCTTGTAGTAGCCGATATTTTTCCTGATAGAGCGATTTGCTATATACATACACGTTTTCAAATTTCAAACCATTTTGGTTAAATATTAAAGTTAAAAGTGCATTTGTTTTTCCACATCCACTTGGACCACAAAAAATTGCACGAATTGAATTTGGAAATAGTTTACCATGTTTCGACTTAAGCTGCTTCTCAGCCAGAACATCTAAGTTTTCAATAGGGAGCGATGTTTGCTGTTGTTCGATTTGCATTATGAATGAATCTGACTGATCTGACAAAGATACGTAAGTATTTATAGTTTCGAGTCGCTTCGAGTCGTCTAGTCGTTTTTCGAGTCGTCTAGTCGTTTTTAGAGTCGTTTAGTCGTTTTTATAGTCGTTTTTCGAGTCGTTTAGTCGTTTTTATAGTCGTTTTTCGAGTCGTTTAGTCGTTTTTAGAGTCGTTTAGTCGTTTTTTGAGTCGCTTAGACGCTTTAAGCTTTTTCTTGGTAGGATAAGGGGCAGTCAAAAATTAACATTGTTGTAATTTTTATTATTGAAAAAAATACAATGTTTTCATGGGAGGTATGCCCTCATTTTATTCCATATAACTTGTCTACACAACGGACATCTATTTATTGATGTTGAACATTCCATACAAAAAACTAAATGCCCGCAAGGAGACATTAATACCTCTATAGGGTTAGAAAAACAAATTTTACATAAATTTTTTTCTTCATCTTTACAAGTTTGCTCAGTTTGAGAATAAGCATCAACTTTTCTAGTCCACACCTCATCTTCGGGAACGGCATTCGGGCGAATTTCAATCGGGCGAATTTCAGGTAATTCCGCATCAGTATCACCACCTTGTAACACAAAGGGACAGTTCGGAGACCAACTTGCGTGATCGAGCATAGGATTATCTTCAGGTTCCCAATGATATCCTTCGATATGACAGTATGGACACTCAACCACATCTTCGTTATTTTTATAGAAAAAACCAGCTTCCGCCAGTTTTTGCCCCGCAATCACACTACTTGATGGCCAAGACTCAAACGATTTGAGTCTGTCATCAATATTTTTATATGACACTAGTTCCATTTTTTAATACACGATTCGAGTACTACTGGCTAGAGATTCCGCAGATCGTTATTTATATATAAGTATTGTTGGAGGGGGGAAGTGCTGAGTTCATTTGTTATCAAATTTCAAGTGTAAGGTGAAATATGAGGAGGGGTAGTGTCGAGTTCATTTGTTCTCAAATTTCAAGTGTAAGGTGAAATATGAAACAACAATTAAAAATTGCTTTGCTTTATTTTTAACATTTTTAGATATTACATTCTACACTTAAATATATATTAAAAAACATTTTTTCCTTTACTCCTTCAACCCTTGTGAAGTCGTCGCTTATTTATTCCTTTTAAATAGAAAATTCTTCAACCAGCTGTCCAACTTTTCACAATTTCTCAAACTGCACATATATTTAGAATGTTTTAGGTGATACAAGCAAAGGGGTACATCTTTTTCGAATTTCGGTAAATTTCCAAAATTATTCTCCAGTTTCTCAATATTGATTATTTTCGTAGGATCGATGTCGATAGTCTGCAAGAATTTTTCTTTCTGATATCCTTTGATGTAGATGATGTCGACATCGAAAAGAAACTCTTCTAAAATTTCTCGCACATGAATGCACTCCACATATCCATTGGAATACCATAAACCATGAAAATTGTGTTCCAAATAAGATACTTGCTTTCTATCCACCGCAGTTAGCAAATAATAATCCTTAGGGGGTTTTATCAGCAGGTGTAAAATTTGATTGTTAATTTTGATCGACAATTCTTTGGGGTAGAAAAGTCCGTCAATTATAAACCCTTGAGTGTCTACGACTGCGATCTTCATTCTTCCGAGTCAAACTAGCAACTGGGAGTTTATTGAGGTAAGCGGTCTTACATCAAGTTTCTGACTACTTCGCTTAGCGGCAGATATTCCATAAGACTGTCGTGAATAATTAAGCAATACGTTCGAGTGTCTTTAGGAAAACCGACATCACTTTCTATGTCTAGTTTGACGTCAACAGTGCTGGTCTTAAGGGTCTCATTTCTTCTAGAACAGTCGATAACAAACAGAGTTACGTTATCTTTGTAATCTTTGTAATCTAGCAGTAGACGTTTCTCACGAACGCCCATAAAACTTGAATAAAATTCAATGTAACTATTGTAAGCTTCTAAGTAATCATTATTTTTGAAATCCAGCCTCTGCCTTTCAAATGGGAAATATTCACCGTTTAGAATTAACCTAACGTCTGATATACTTATGTGATCGAATTTTGTGGGATCGCTTTTGCTATTTTCTTTGCGATTAGTTTGAAAACCAACTACAACAAACCTAGGAGATTCCACTGCTGCAGATGTTTTCACTGACCAAATTTCTTTACGAGAGTTTGCCGTAAGAGTTGGCAATTCATGTAATTCCCACTTTCTAAAGGGTATAATAATGGGTTGATCTCGCTTTATGGATTGCAGGAGATCTAATCTAATCATATCGTTTGGCTGTATATGTTTCACTTTTAGTTCTATATTGGTAATCAATAATTCTGCTGTCAACTCTGTAGTGGAGTCGGCAGCTTTCTCTAGTAGCAGGCAATTATTGTCGTTGCGGGCTCGAATTAGTCTTATTGTTTGCTTACCGCAAATGGCATATTGATAATCATTAAAGAGCCCAAACAAATGTTTAAGCGGTATTCTTACGCTGAATGTTCCGTCCTTATTCAAGATTGGCGCATTGTCCTTGGGATAGCTCCAACTTGAAGTTACCAAGTACTTTTCATCGTTAGGAGAATAACATAAATATCCCCTCATGGCACTCACAACTCCAGGATCTCTCACCATTTCCAACTCTTTGCCATTAAGTTCGTATGAGACAGAATCAAAGAAAAACGATGCACCATTGTTTACAAGCTTGCAAGTACCAGTGCCTGATTTCTTGCTTATTTTACCTTTTACGAAAATTGCAGCATCATACATCAACAACCAAGCGTCCCCTTGATTAACGGTTATTTCTACGATGTCATTGTTCATGAAGGATAATAGGAGCGTGCTTCTAAACGTTGAATAGATTCATCGAACTTTGGTTTCTGATGCACGTCGAACACTTGATGCGTCAATGACATGATAACCGAGATATTTTAGGAACAAGCGATTTTCAGGTGTAAGACTCGTATTACGATCTCTACTCTTGTACAGCTCTGCTGGTTGTGAACTTCTCGACCGACCGACACTCCTTTTATATGGTCGGTACCTACCATCAAAAACTAACACCATTTCTCTTCAGCTCCAATCTGATTATGATTTCTTCCCCGTTGAGATTTACCGATCTTGAATCTTGATCTAAAAGTTGCACTGTAATATTGTCGATGGTTTTCCTACTGACAGGCAAATAAATTAGATTCCTAGGTTCGATATTGATACTGTATCCCGGGTCTACTGTAGGCATAAACTCAAAAAGAGTATGCGAAGGTGCGTTGTTGTAATATGATCCCGAAATTAAATTGCACTCCACTCTTATTGTTACCACTTGCACAATCTCTACTCGGAGGTCTGATTGATGTAAATCTCCGGATTTCAATATTTTATTGGAAAAGCCAAGCAATTTAGCTATAGTATCGGGCTGTTTAAAATTTACGTTATACAGAGATTTAAGTTCACACTTTAAAGTATTATTGTTAGGTTTCAACGAAAAAATTTCGTCTAGTTCTTGCTGATTATCCAGCGAACTTCCTAGTTGTTTCTGAACGTAATTCTCAATATCCCGAATTTCATATGCTCCTGTCGGAATCTCAATTTCTATCTCGCTTCCTCTGTGATCTACGAAATATAGCTTGTTCTGTCCTCCCTCTATATTTGGAATTGAATTCCAAGTAGATAGAGAAATTAACGCTAGCGAATATTCGTACTGAGGATCTAGCTCAAGGGGCGGAAAAAACGATTTGGAGATGTAGCTACCGTTACCCGTCAAAGTAAACGTCTGCGACATGACTGAGCAAAAATATGATAATTTCTTCTGTTTTATAGGGTTTTTCCACGTAAAAATTCCAAACAGAGGTGTCCGCAATTTATTTCATCGTATGTTTGATACGAGTTATTGTTGTATACGATATTAGCATGTTTCCCCAAGTATAGGATCAGTTCTTTCGGTGGCTTCAGCGCCCCGAAACTATCGAAATACTCAACGTTGTTACCTCTTTTCTCATATGCTACCCAATGTGTTCCAGCATTACTTTTGACGTCTAAATTCAAAATTGCCGATTCGTTTTTGTTTGGACCAAGTTTTGGAAGCGTGTCTCTCATAAAGACACCTCTAAAATAAGGTATTTTTATCTTTTTAGCGTAAAAAATTAAATCTTTATCCGTTAGAGGTCTATTGGGTAGCATCAATGGGAGTTTTTTTTCTTTAAATATAAACCGAATCCTCCGTGATTATTTTTCTTTAAGTAAAGCCCAGATCCCGTTTTTCCAATAGCTTCCATTGCCCTATTATGACGTATTTGTTCATCCATTTTTTTCTGCGCGTTTTTTGCGTCTATAACGGTTTTCGCAACAGCGCTAGCACCACCAGCTACCGAACCGAGGGCCCCCAAAGCTCCTAAGAGGGGCAGTAGGGGTAAAAAAACCCCTGTTTTCTTTTCAAAGGGAATCACTCTCGGTACTCGAATTTTTCGTTTCCCTCCCACCTTCTTGATGGCTAATCGTGCAGCGCGCAAAGCTGCCGATGAAGTTTTCTTTAAATTCCTGACATCATTAAGTGTAACGGATTTTTTTGTAAATTCCAAGAAACCCGTTACAACGTTTTTATTTGATTCCAGACAGGCATAAACTAAGAAGGCACACCTATTATAGGATGGTACAGCTTACATTCTCTTGTTAAATTATTGATATTTCGAATTATAAACAAATTAATTTCGCGACCGTGCCGCCAGCGACCTCTAGTAGTGGGTAGCGCAACCCGCAGAACTTGTCGACTAGTTTTCGATATTTGGTAGAACAGGCAGTGGAATTTATTATGTAAATATTTGCGAACAGATTGAATAGAAGTAAGTATGTTAAATTGCTTTAATTATATAGCATTTGTTTTGTTAATATTTACTGTACAAGTAAAGAAAATCGTTTGAAATAAACCGTCAATTGACTCCAGCAGCTCGATTCCTATTGGCTGCACTTTTTTATGTACCACGGTTGTATAGAATGAATCGAACGACGCAGCGTCTCTCGCCCCTTTCATTTTTGACTCTCGAATTAATCGGTACTCTCTAGTGGCAATCGCCTTTTCTGAATATTTTCTCGTTTGGTTTTTTTAGCATTTTGCTCTAAATTGATCGCGAATTTGATCGGTAGTACGGGTTAATTGGTTTTGGTGAAGTATTTTCATTGTAGTGCCTGGTTGGGGTGATTAAATCTTTTTCTTTTCTTTCACGGCGGAGTGAACACCGCCATTGCAAAACTGACGTCGCCATAAGCTGACTAGGAGCTTGGAACGGAGTTCTGTTGGGCAGGAATCGATCAAGGACTACTAGAGGAGGAAAATCGCCTAGGTGAGTGTGGTTTTTTATTATATCGTTCATATTTTCGGAAATTGTTCTTTTATTTAGTACCACCTCACCTGCGGCCATTTTCTCTCGAGGTTGCTGTTTTTTTGTATAACTTGTCAGTTATAACCTTTTTTGGTACCTCTAAAAAAGAACAGCTACCTAAGACTTTCGTTCTCCTGACCAGTAGATTTCCTTTTTAATATTATACTTGTTTAAAAACATCATTTTCACCCCTGGCAAAATACTACCCGATCGAATTTCGTCGATAATTTCGCAATAAATTCATAAATACTAGAGAGTCCACTTAACGAAATATTAATATTCAGATATAATTTTTATTAATAATTTCCAAGTTCAATAAATAATTTCGAATCAAATTCCCTATATAGTTTAACTATCATAAAGTTAAACGACTAGCAATTTATTGCAGGTTCTAAATTCAGCTGAATTTGATTTTATATTTTTTTAATAATTAAGTCTTAAAATAAGTAGTTCTGTTTTAAGTTGAATTTTATATACCTTCTTAATAAATCGCTGTGTATCTTACACATTTAAATTAATATTAGCATTCTTGGACTAACTTCTGCTCTTGTTGTGTTTGATACCTATGTACATCATCGACACGGAGACGTGATACTGTGACAGTGAAAAACACCCACCTTCGACTAGTACGCTGCTGAGCTAGGCACCGAAGCGGTACGGCAACATCTGCACAACACCTGAGATTGGCTCTGCTCTAGCTAGTCAACACATGCGCCTAATGCAAGCCACCCGTTAAGGCCAGTTCGTAGCAGGAAAGTCGTCACAGTCAGAAAAAGGGAAGGGTCGTCGCATCGAACACAAGATATTCTTCGATCAAGTGTCACAGTCGCAAGTATAAACTTTCACTCAAACCTCAAGTGCTAGTAGTTCCAAGAGACTCTCAAAAACACAGGACGTTCGAAATTTTATAACGAATTCACTAAGTTTTAAATTTTTTTGTTTGTTATCAAAATCTAACGACTAATTTAAATTTTGAATTGTCATAACTATTCACAGTTATTTTCCATTAAATATTGTATGATTATTTAGGTGTTTGATTTAGGAGGGGAGAATAGTTTGTTGGGGCAACGAATTCAGGTCACAAAGGAATCCGAACCCACTTAAAAATTCCAACTAATTTTTTTAACCTTTCCGGTTATATAAGCTGATCTCTATCAAATGTTTTTTTCAATGATCTCGAGACTTTTCCCACGATATCTTTTTTAAAAGAAACCGAACCTTTTTTCGGCTTTATTCCCATTCCCAATTTTCGTTTAGTTTTCATTGCGGTCGTGACTAGAAGAGCGGCAGCCTTTTCACCAAATTTTGCGTCTTTTGATTTAACACGTCCCCAAGCCCTATTTTCCAATTCTAAATCGGCTGCGTGTCTCTCCTTTAAAGATCTATTTTCTGAATATGCAATATCGTGCTCCTTACACGCAGCGTCTAACTTATTTATACCAGCGTCACCTCTCGCAATTCTTTTTTGTAATTTTGTGCCAGGACCACAAAACTGATATCCAGGAAGATGTAATTCGACGGGCAACTTATTTATTAGCGTGTTCACCAACCCTTCACCTGTGAAGGATGACATTGAACTGATTCCAGTCAAATGCACTTGGACGTATTTATATGTTCTGCGCTCAGAAGCAATCGGAACTTTCAGATTTGAGTTTCAATTTTGTAGGGGTAAATAAAAGATTGACCAGGTTTCACATTTTATTTTTTACAATTTTCTAAATTTATGTTTTTGAACTTTTTATTTATTTCAATTTGAATTTCATGTTTCAAATTTTGAAGAGATCTTAGATAAAATTCGTTTCAAATTTCATGCTATTCGACAGAAAACAATTTGATGACATAGCATGGTTGTTGACCTGCGGCGTTAGCATATATTTAGCTGATGTTGCAGTTTGCAATGTGAGTCGATGAGTCAAGAAACCCATGAAATTTGACACCTTTGTAATCTGACACCGTGGTATCATGTTTCATTTCCGGTTTCAAATTTCATGCTATTCGGCAGAAAACAATCTGATGACATAGCATGGTTGTTGACCTGCGGCGTTAGCATATATTTAGCTGATGTTGCAGTTTACAATGTGAGTCGATGAGTCAAGAAACCCATGAAATTTGACACCTTTGTAATCTGACACCGTGGTATCATGTTTCATTTCCGGTTTCAAATTTCATGCTATTCGGCAGAAAACAATCTGATGACATAGCATGGTTGTTGACCTGCGGCGTTAGCATATATTTAGCTGATGTTGCAGTTTGCAATGTGAGTCGATTATTGACCTGCTGCGTCAAGAAACCAGCGTATAATTTCGCTGTTCGGTAGATTGTTGACCTGACGTGTCAGAAAATGAAATACTTTTATTAATAGATAAGAATATCCAGAGCTATTCCTTTAGACTTATAACTTTTCAACGTTTTTTAGATTTCTTAACATTAATGCAGCTACTTCAGCCAACTTATAATCTTATAAAAAATAATGAAGAATAATTTTGTAAATAAAATGAACGAAAATGTCCAAAAATATACTAGGAATTAAAGTAACCGCACCCAAAATTGTTATTAATATAGTCTATCAAGTGTCAATGAATCCTGTCAAATGCACTTGGACGTGTTTATATGTTCGGCGCTCAGAAGCAATCGGAACATTCAGATTTGAGTTTCAATTTTGTAGGGGTAAATAAAAGATAGACTAGATTTCATATTTTATTTTTTACAATTTTCTAAATTTATGTTTTTGAACTTTTTATTTATTTCATACATTTGAATTTCATATTTCAAATTTTGAAGAGATCTTAGATAAAATTCCAATCTTCTTTTGTAGTGTTGTCTGCGTCGCCTCTTGTCAGTGGGATTCATTCTTCCTCAAATTTAATATTCGTTGTCCTACCAATGAGGCCCAGACTCGTCAAGAAGATCTTCTTTCCGTTGGTGATTTCCCGGTTTATGTCTTCGATGCGTTCAGACGTAAATTCTTTTACGAACCGTGCAGGTAGCGCAGTTTGAAAATTTTCAAATTCGACGAACACTTTCTCCCCGTACCTTGTTTCAATTCTTCTAAAAGATAAAATTTTATGTTTTTCACCAACCACTAACTCTCTTGCACTCACAATTTCTTTTACGAAGTTATTTTCGTTCAACTGTTTCAGAAAAGACATATTTCAATATTATTCAAGCACTGTTGACTGGGTATAGTGAGCTCTCCCAACGGCATCCTGCTTATATCCCCAATGCCCCCCACCTAAATGCTACGTCAACTGTTTTAGTGCAAACATCAGCATAATTTTTGCTTACGTTTTTTATATCAAGGTCCACGTGCCAAGAAGATCACTGACCTTCAGGGGTTAACTCAAGGTGATCTCTTAAAGTTCATCGACCTTCAGGTCAAGGTTAACAAGGTGACCTCTTAAAGTTCATTGACCGGTCAAGGTTACCAAGGTGACCCCTTAAAGTTCATCGACCGGTCAAGGTTAACGGTGACCTCTTAAAGTTCATTGACCTTTAGGTCAAGGTTAACTGAACGTGACCCCTTCAAGTTCATTGAACCCGCGGGTCAATGACCCCTTAAAGGATATCGATCTGGTAACCCCTTGGCCTCTAGATAACCTTCAGGTGAAGGTTAACTGGTGACCCCTTAAAGTTCATTGACCGGTCAAGGTAACAAGGTGACCCCTTCAAGGTTAACCCGCGGGTCAATGACCCCTTAAAGGTTATCGATCTGGTAACCTCTTGGCCTCTAGCTTCAGGTCAAGGTTAACTGAACGTGACCCCTTAAAGTTCATTCAACCCGCAGGTCAAGGCCATTTTCAAATTTCCCGCCTTGGCGGCCATCTTGTGACGTCACTTCCGCCCTGGAGTACCCTTTGCTATACTACTCGCTTGGAAAATCATATTAGCCGTGGACGTTGAAAAGACAATCGCGGCTGAGGAAATGTCACGTGGTTTATAAATTATTGTCAACAATAATGCCGGCGCGCTTAAAATACACGAACGAAGATTGTTTAAATTTGTTTATTATCTACGGAGAATGCAACAAAGTAATATCAAGAACGTGCGATAATACATTTGGGGCTATCCACAAAAACAAAACCATCGCCAAACACAGTTAAAAAAATAATACCTACAAAATTTTAAACAGTATGGATGTGTGAGAGAAATATAACTTAAAAATAAGCCTATCGTGGACGACGGTAATGTTGAAGTGGTTGTTTTGGGATATTTTGCCGCTTTTCCCGAAAATTCTGTCAGACAATGTTCACTGGAATCTGGTATATCAAGAACCTCAATACAGAGAATACTACATAAACACAAATTTCACCCATACTCCTTTTCTCTGGTTCAAGAACTGAAAGATAATGATTTGATGAAACGGGTAGATTTTTGTGAGTTTATTTTAACATGGTTCCAAAGAGACGGAACCTTTCTGGATAATATTGTAATTGTTGACAATAATTTATAAACCAAGTGACATTTCCTCAGCCGCGATTGTCTTTTCAACGTCCACGGCTAATATGATTTTCCAAGCGTTAAGCAAACCCCGCATTTTATGGGCGAAAAGTGGGTTTTTCGTAAATTAATCGAAAATTACTGCATTTAGGTATAGGAAACCTTATACAAAGTTGTCATCATTTTTAGTGGTGAATAAGATTGCATTAAAAAAATGGGGGTTTCCATTTCAAAATTTCGAGATTTAAGCACATTTTGAATGTAATTTTTATTCATATTTTGTGAACACCCTGTATAAGAACGGATTTATTTCTCAGCAGAGATCACTACGTCAGGGCTTCTGTTACACGATGCCAAAAATTCGTTTTGAAATTTTGCGGTTTCCTCGTATAAATTGCTAATTGACTTTAGGTCTGCACCTGTAATTTTTTTCGGAAAAATGCAAATATCTCAAAAACGGTTGGATTTAGACATAGGACAAGTTGCATGTTTTTGTTCCAAAATGATGCCTAGAATTCAAAAATGCAATAATACATAGGGTATTCCATTTGAAATAAGAAAGTTTATATCGTGTGCCAGATTCACCAAAATATTTTAGATGAGCAGCGCCCATCGGCATTGGTGAGGTGCCAAATTTTTAGAATTTTCCTACTTTTAGTTTTCCATATATAGATCGATGCAGTTCGTGATGGGCCACCCTGTATAGACTCTGTAAACGAATAAAATTGGTTTTAAAATATTGATATCGAAGGACATGTCTTAAAACTAAAAGTTGACACAGGTAGTCAAGCTGACGTTCTTACAATTAGTGGTTTTAAAAAGTGAGGTATTAGCATGGACGAACTTTTACCAACTTCTCACGGTTCACTCACGGTTCATCCGATGGGCATTCTGGGCGAAATTAACCTGAATTGCTGTTTAAATAATTTAATTGAAAACTTTGTCTTTCATATTGTTAGTAAAAAAGAATTTGAAGCTCGTAGTTTGATAGTGTTTAGTACTTTTCGTAATCTAGAACTTGTAAAAACTTCTAGCGACAACAATTCTCAGAAAGGGTTTGTGAAATGACTAAAATGAGTGTTCAAGATCGGTAAAGTGGATAAAGAATATAAAATGTATCTAAAGAAAGATGCGATATCAAGAGTTTGTGCAGCTAGGGAAATTCTGCGGGACCTAAAAGATAAAGTTAAAGACAAAATAATTGAAAAAAAAATGGTTGCTGATAACATTTTAGTAAGTACCTATGCACTCGTGATCGCACCTAAACCTAATGATGACTTCAGACTTTGTATGGATCCTAGACCCCTAAATATATATACAGGGTGAGTCACATCTAAAGGCAGAGCCGAAATCGTAAGGTAGAACTCGCTAAAATAAGCACATATGCTCGATAAACATTAGCTTAAAAACGCTTGGTTCTCCATGTAGAGCGTGTTAAAATTTTTCCAAAAATAACTTTTTTTAATTTATTTCGAGACCGTTCAGGAATTCCAACCAAATTTGGTACACATTATGCATTGGAGGGTTCCCATTTTGTGCAATAATTTGGCCCCGTTCAGATGACCAGCGGCGTAGATACAAATAGTTACTTTAAATAGTTGTAAAAAAAGTAGTACGGTCCTGTGCAAAACCAAAAATTTTGGATAGCCCATTACATTTGGAACAAAAAGCACCTCTGGGTATTTTTTTGTATCTGGTACAGCTTTTTCTTAATTTCGTTTTTTTTTTTAATTGTGCCAAGGCGATTATGCTGGCATTTAAAATAAAGTAAATAACATTTTATTGTTTAAGGTGGCAACTAAACATTGCTTAATGCATTTTCTAATTTTGTTTTTAGAAAAACTTTTAAAGAAGGAAAAGTGTACGGTACACTTTTCTTTCTTTAAAAGTTTTTCTAAAAACATTTTTCGTTTCTTTTGCTATTTTTTTTTAAATAAGCGAAATGGAATTTAATTTTGTCCGTATGGAGTAAATGTGAAATTAGTTTATTATTGTGTACGACGTTTGCAAATATGCCTTATAAATTTAGCAACTTGGAATATGGGGTTATACCCTCTTGGCCAACAGAATCCGCAAGTTTTGAGGCTATTGTAGCTTCTTGCAAAACTCTTGGTCCCGGATACTTGTTTCTATTCTGAAATCGTGTTTGGTATTCCTTTACAGCAGCCTCAGCATTTCCATCACAAAACCCATAACTAAATATTATATCGCTATATTCCAAGTTGCTAAATTTATAAGGCATATTTGCAAACGTCGTACACAATAATAAACTAATTTTACACTAAAAAAAAATAATCAAAACTAGTTTTTCATAACTCTATACGGACAAAATTAAATTCCAGTTCGCCTGTTTGAAAATAATAAATAGCAAAAGAACGGAAAATGTTTTTAGAAAAACTTTTAAAGAAAAGAAAGTATACAGGCATATTAGAAAATGCAATGTTCGGTTGCCATCTCAAACAATAAAATGTTATTTACTTTGTTTTAAATGCCAGCATAATCGCCTTCGCACTAGTTTAAAAAATCCGAAATGAAGGAAAAACTACCTATACCATATATAAAAAAATACCAAGAGGCGCTTTTTGTTCCAAATTGAATGGGCTATCCAAACAAGGCAAAATTTTTGAGATTTTTCAGAGGTTCGTTCATGATAGTTTGGATGGAATACATGGTGCATGGTGCCAAAGCATAGATAGGCGACATATTGGTGTATGGACGAACTCTAGAAGAACATAATCAAAACTTAAGAAATGTTTTATATAAAATTGCTATAACAGTGGCTTAACCCTGAATAAACAAAAATCAAAATTTTGTGTTAACAAGGTAAAGTTTCTTGGACGTATTATTCCAGGCTATGGCATAGCATCTGATGATGGTAAGTAAAGTTAAAGCTATTCGAAACATGAAACAACCATTACTAGGTATTTACCTTGCAAAATTCATCCAAAATCTCTCACAAGAAACTAGTACTTTACGACACTTACTAAGTATAGGCAACTCGTAGGAATGGGTGTGGTCCAAAAATGAACAAAAATGTTTTGATAAACTCAAAAAACTAGTGACAACTGCTCCATGTTATCCTATTTTGACAGCAAAAAGACAACAATTTTGTCTATGGTGCAAGCCCATATGGACTTGGCACAGTTATTATCCAAGATCCACACGCAATAGAATATGCATCAGTATCAGTGTCACTCACACCAACGCAACAGTGCTATAGTCATATCGAAAATGAGCTTTTAGCTGTGGCTTATGGTTGTGAGAGATTCAACTATTACCTCTATGGTTCTAATTTTAAAATTCATACTGATCATCGATCATTATTAGGTATACTGAGAAAACCGATTGATGAACTATCTCCAAGAATACCAAAATTAGTAATATCCTTTACTAAGGTACCAATTTGAATTACTATATGTAGGTATCTGAAAAACAGCAACAAGTAGCTGATACCCTAAGTCGTGTCCCATATCAAGATAGTATCAACACTGATTATGGCGATGAGAATTTGATGGTGTTTTCTGTTGTTTCCACAACTAGTGCTACATAACACAAGTTGAAAATGGCTCTGCAACAAGATCCTATTATTTCCAAAATAATACATTATGGTAAACATGGTTAACACAAAGCCTGTGTACCTTTTGGTGTCCAGAAATATTGGGACATAAGATATGACATACACAAAGATGTACTATTTTATAAAAAACGATTGATAATAATATCGAAAGTATTAAGAAATGAGTTTTTAAATTTTCTACATAAATAACATCATGGTGTAATATCTACTAAAAAATTAGCTCAAGATATTGGCCTGGCATTTCTCAAGATGTACAAGAAATGGTACTTATTGAATTGTTTGACTTGTCAAAAATAGTAAAAGGCTAATCCAAAGGAGCCTTTGACCCCTCACCAAATTTAAACTTTATAGTAATTGTGGATTATCATATCATTATTGTGATAAATAACCTTAATCGCAAAACTGCAGAAAGTGTGATCTAGTCACTGAAGAATATTTTTGCAATAAATGGATTGCCCCAGATAATCTACTCGGGCAATGGTCCTCCTTTTAATTCGGTAGAATTTGCAAACTTTACTCGTAAGTATGACATTGAGCTAAAGACATCAAGTCCTCACTTTCCTCGTTCTAATGGGATGGTAGAGAGAGCAAAACAAACTTGTCGTTTGATGGAGTCTGTGGCATAAGGCGTGCTTTAGCTGTTTTTATTTGATTTTTTTCTTTGTTATAAATTATCAATATTATTAGTACAAAGATAAAGTTATGCCTGCTGGTCCCAAAAGTGCTGTAAATAGCTGCGTAAATAATAGGAAATACGCATTCGTGAAGGTATCATTCCCCGAAGGATATTGTGCCTTTAGATATTTTAGAGTCAATTTTGTCAGCGAAACCTCGATTATGGTATCCAAAGAGTTTTGTTATCTGCTCTACCAACTTTAAAGAGAATGATTTTAAATCAACTTTATATCCTGCTGGGTTTCCACAAAAAGTAGAATGAAAAGAGATGGTAAGTAAAAGATACTTAAACCGGCTTAAACCCATAAACCTTAAATCCTTAGATTCGCCTTAAACTCCCCGGCTTCATATCTCAGCAAAGAAATTAGATATTTTAGTTCCATAAAAAGGATGGTAGAGCTTGTAATAATAATTAAGGGGAATTCGAGGGAGTACTCGGATTTTGTATACGGTGGTCGGTAAAAAAGTTGTTGCCAAAAAACATTTTTTTTAAATAAAAAAATGATTTTTTACCTATCCAACCATTAGAGAACCTTTAAGTAGTATTCCTGAATATTTAGTGCTTTGAAATAACTTCCGGTTATAGCGGAAATGAAAGTGATTTTCTCTATTTTACAACTTACACATTCCATTTAGCCATTGTAGGATTCCCTTTTTAATTCTGAATCCAACGATATATAATTTTACCTATTGATCTCCAACCGTTTCTGAGATATTTATCAGAGAAGCTCCATCAAACTAGATACATGGCCTCATGGTCAGTGACTGATGTTCTATCAGAGTAGGCCAAACAATAAAACCAAATTTGTGACAAATCAGCATAATAATAAAACTGACAATCAAGTAGGCTGTAAATTCAATATTTCAATTTACCTGTCAGATTAGTCTAAAATTTTGTTAGTGAAACTGTTACTAGTTACAGTTTAGAAAAATGTTTTTGAAAGAAGAATGCTGTGGTATTTTATATAATAATACTACTAATAGCGTTGATTGAGGATTCCTCCATCGACGCTAATAGTCTAAGAGCTGGCTACGTAGGAGTAAGGGTCACTCGGTAAAGTGGGAATTTGATCATTTATAGGTTCCGTTGTTACTGACATAGCGAGAGGCGGGCGGGCAGAAGGCACCCTGGAAGAATAAAGTGAGGGTAGCGGGTTAAACATGCAATTTTTTTTCGTAAAAAAATTGTTAAGATAAAGTGTTGAAGGTTTGCAGGATAATCGGAGATAGTGTAAATAAGTAGAAAAAATTGGCAGAAGGCTAGGTGGAAAATAAAGAGCCGGCAGAAGGCGCCAATGTTGCAAACAATTTTGCAACAATTATGTGACTGAGTAAATTTCTGCCAATTTTTACATTTATTCTGTAACTCAAAATAACACTAGCTTCAAAACGGCAGAAGGCTAGTTGGAAGAATTAGGGAGGTTAATACGTCGGTGGCTCACTCGAATAATTACTTTACCCGATATATTATACTTGATTTCATCAAGTACACTTCTGGCAATTTTTCAGCATATTTTACGATAATTTAGTAGGTACACTATTTGTCAATTGCCAGAAGTCAATTACGAAGACATACGTAAATCAATAATTTTAGTAGGTAATGAAAAAATATGAAGTCTAATTTCATTTCTATTAAAATGATATTTATAATTTTGAATATTTTAAATCATGTTTGAATTTTTAGTATACCGTTAAACCCCAGAAAAGGACGAATCAGAAGTGGCACTTGCTTTCGGCGCCTTTGATGTCGCGGTTCCAATTTCCCCTCTCGCGCATAGGAAATGAACTCTCCGCCGTTGACATCTGCGCATTGGCCACGCCTAGAGGCCCTGTATGACCCGAAAAGTGACAGTTATTCGTTTTAACAGAGGTTGGACAACGATCGGATCTCTCTCTCTCTGGCGAGGGTCTTATTTTCCCCATGAAATTCATTTTGTGCAACAGACATATATTTTTTCGCTCTTTCTAACATTCCCCTAGCAGCACGATGTATCAAAATTGGATTTTAAGGTTAAGCTAACGACAGTTAACTGCCGTAAGCGTAGGTAGATGAGGGCACAGTTTAAAATGTATAAAAATATAGATAAAACCAATAAATAGGTAAATAGGTTAGGTAGTAGTATGTTATTTGCAAAGCTTCACTAATAATAATTATTGAAGTTTGAATGGAAAAGTGAAGAAACATATAATTTGTTCCAAGAAAACAGAAATTTTAGGATATCAGGATAAACACATTTATTAAATTTTTGTAGGAGGGTGGTATATGTAGATAGATATGTACATAAAATTAAACAAGGCTCTAGCATACCAACTAATCAAACTTTCGAATATTTCTTCAATAGGAATCATAGCTGCAATAATAATTATTATTCCGTTCATTTAAAAATAAAAAAGGTCTTTTAAATGGTTTTACTGTATGGTTTCGTTTCTTCAAACTCTCTTCTTATACCTACCATCATAATTTTAAGACAATTAATACTGAAATTTGTACGGAACAAAAAGTTGGAAAGTTTGTTTTGGTAATATGAATCAACCAATAATAATAGGAATTAGGCTGAATAAAAAAATGAGTACCTAGGTATTTAATATCGATATATTAGTCTCTCATTCTTTTTTTGTAAAATAAAAGTTAATAACTTTTTATTGCAAGAGAGATCATCTACATTTCAATAAAGAAGACAACAGTATTTTTGTTTTCAAAGATATATTGTAAGTAAATAGGAAAAAATCAAACTAGTACAAGTTCTCAGACATTTATACATATTTAATAATGGTTCTTTCTTGCTAAAGTCACTTCATCAAACGTTGCAGGAGATGATCCTTTCTTCAGCACAACCTGACACTCAAAATCCATGTCACAGAAGTGAACCTGTGAAAGTTAAAGAACTATAAATTTAAGCTACCTAAACATAATAAAACGCTGCCATCAAATGCTATTTTTTTATCAGCAAGAAATTTGTAATGGAATATAAGCTCACACATTTAACTGACTACACAAAAAGGGTTCTTTATATTCCCACCCGTGTTAACTTCTTTTTTGTCCGATTTTGTTGGTCTTGGTATAAAATAAAGCTCCTTCAAAACTTCCTCTCTCTAACACATATACTTACTTACATTTTTATTATTCCATGAAACGAAAAATGCCTATCCCGGTCCAGTAAATATACCTACCTAACAGGTTTTACCTCCTTGAAGGGCAAAAATTTTAATTTTATCTCTTTAACATTGGGAAATTTTCATAAGAATTCTAATAGGGGGTTTGTAGAACCGTATGGACTTTTATTGAAAATAAATAGGTAGGTACTAATATTTAATACGTATATTAATTTAGGTATCTTATGTTATTCTGCAGATTAAAATCACAGATCAAACAAAAAATAAAAAGGAACTAGAGATACTTATGTAATTAAATTTACTTACCTCGCAAATTTTCGTATCATTTCCAACTCTCATGTTAGGGTATTTCATTTGCACCATCGTGCTCGTTCTTCTGCGCTTTTTGGAAAGGGTGTTATGAAAAATTCATCCTGCTCAGAATTCTTGCAGTTCCTTGTTACACAAGATGTCACTTAACTGTAACTGTTAACATTCCTTTTTGCAAAAGAAAATGAGCACGCTCAATAATTTGTCGACAGTTTTGTTGACAAACTGGCACCCGCCAAGATAAGAATATAATAAAAACAATGTTACTAGATCTGCCAAAATCTGTTGTCCAACCTCTGTTAAAACGAATAACTGTCACTTTTCGTGTCATACAGGGCCTCTAGCCACGTCCACCTTATTTTGGACAGAGTAGAACTTGCCCATTGCACGGCCAGGTCCGGGCTATAGAAAATTTTTTGTTTTATATAGCAAAATTAATTTTTAGAATAGTAAAGTTTTTCTGGGATTAGATCTAGTTAAATTTGGATCTCCAGAAGTGATTTTAAGTAGGTATTTTACTAATGAAAAAAAATATAAATATTAATATTTTACTAATGAGAAAAATACATTTTATTTATTGTACATGGAAATTTCACAATATTTCCTCTTTATTATTTTATACTTACCTATATTAATTAGAAACAACTATGAGTTAGGATCAAGTGAACTATTGGACTTGGGTGGTTGAAATATTACAATATTGCAATCGACTTGCGTCAAAACTCATAGCTTGGCAATTAATTACTAATACTATTTTTTTATATAGATCCATAACAATTATTATTTGCAAAATTGGTTGACCTTCGTATCACTGGTAGTAAAAAACGTTATTTATCAAAAATGTTTATTACTAAAATCTATAAAAAAAATTCAAAAACAATAGCACATATAAAATATAATATCTATAAATACAATACTTACGTACATATTATGCACATGCACACTACAGGCATATCTACATGTTTATACATACATTATCAACTTAGCCTAATTTTTAAAAATAATGACCCCTGGCAGCACTTACAAATGTTGTAAATTTCGAAGTTTATAATTTTTATTAGTTTTATTAGAAACAATATCACGATTTAAAAATTTTAAAGAATAATAGATTCTAAATCTTACATAAAGGGATAATAAATAGGCATGATTAAAACTAGGGCATGAATGTTGTTATGAAATGTTTTGCAGCTTATTTTTTAATTTCACACCAACATTTTCTTCTAAAGCAAACTTTGGAAAGAGGGTACAAAAATTAACAATTAACAAATTGAGGAAATTATCAGGAGGTGAAAATAAATGTCCAAAGGTTTCGTTACCACTTGATTTGTATGCTTTAAAATAAGTAAACAAATCAGTATCCCGTAATGTATGACGTTTACAATATTTAATACAAACTTCACATGAATGTTGTTCCAAGCACTTTCTTAATAAATATCCACAAACATATGATATACTATTTGATTCATGTAGTTCGAAATCAATATAATCTGGTGCCACCGCACTTAAATCAGAAAAAATAGATCTTGCATTTCCCACAACAACTTTGTTGTAAATTTGTGTATGTTCGGTGGTTACATATCACAACAATGAATCAAAATCCTCAATACAATAGCCCCATCCGCGTGTTGGATATAATTTAAACAAAATAATTTTTTGAAAGCCCTTTCGCATTGGATGGGGGTTGGATTCAATTTCCCCCTTGCTACCTAATAGTGCCGAAAAAATTTTCGAGACAATCTTGATTTAAGCGTCGAGTGTATAAGGAACTAAACTCTAACAATGAAATTTTTCCCAAAGACCTAAAAATGAATTTATTGTGATTTGCCACCCTTTCAAAAATTTAACTTTATTGGTAACCTCTATATGTTGTTTTAAAATTTTAATATTCTCAAAATATGTAAACATTTCCTTTAAAAAAATCGACTTGGTAATCTGCTCCTTTGAAAGGTCTATTGTATTTCTTACTGTCTGATATTTTTGAGGAATTTAAGATATCAAATAACTTATCAATTTTTTCTACAAATGACACTGTAGCGTTTGCCGAAGGGGGGAATTGTCCGAATTCAATAAAGGAATTAAGTGCCGCAGCTACCATTGCGCTGAAAACTTGGACGGCTAAACTAACCTTCAGTTTTTTAAAAGGACTCGAATTAATGTGTTCATCTGTAAATTTTGGACACAGCCGAAGAGCCAAAGGCTTATGTTTTTGTTTATTATAAATTTGGTCAATATACGTTTTATTTGTACATCCTTCAGAGGTTTCGAATGTGTAATTGAAAAAATTATTTTATGTTGATTTTAAGAGAAGCGGCACATCAAAAATATAAAATATTTTTTCGCTATCGACATAAAAATGTGAAGAGTTTGGAGAGATACCAACTGATTTTGAAAATTGTACAAAATTTGATCCTTGATCAGACACTAACGCACTTACTAGTAATCCTACAGATTTAAGTTTCCTTATTGCTTCAAAAATAATAAATTTTAATTCCTCCCCTGAACAAGTCTCAATAAAGAAATAAGCAACTGGTTGCTTCCACTTAGCAAATATTGCCTAGCCATAATAGCTAAAACATATTTATCAGGAGCATATCTTTTTTCCTTCAATGTATTATGAAAGCCAACAATGGTATATCGGAAGATCTATTGTAAAATAAAAAAAAATTTAATGACATTTCGTCAATACAAAGAATGCACTGTTTTGAAGAACCCTCTAAATTTGTAGCTTTTGATTTAATAACCTCAAAAATGAAACTGTTAAGACCTGCAGTTATATGCCATTTGCTACTTATTCTTTGAACAGTGCTTTTAGATGGCAAATAAAGTGGTTTCATTAAAAATCTATAAGCATTTGGGCTTAGAAAATAAATTGTTAAGGAAAATTGTTTCATATCTGACGAGTAACTATATCCCTGTGGATCTTTTTTGGAATTTTCTAAATAATGCCTTACAAATAGTAGCATTGAAGCAGACAGTTTTTTCTCACAAATGGCAAGAAATTGTTCGTCATTTATTTCAGTGTCGGCACTGTCGACAGCTTGCTCCAACTTCGGATGAAACTTTCTTTGGAGTTTTTTTATTTGTAACTTTAATGAATGCTTTCTCGGACTATGTGCACTCAAACTAAGAGGAGTTTGTTGACTAGCATCTAAAAATAGAATTATTCAATAACAAAATAAATAATCCAAAAAATTACAATATACACACCCAAACTTATAATATGGAATCACTTAATATTTATTACAATCTATATTGTCGGGTTTTTCACATTTAACTGTTTTTGTTAGTAACCACTTTTGACTTTCCACGACATATAATTTTTTTGACAAAAAAAAATTATCGCAAATAATGCGTGATGCCATATAAGTTTGGGTGTGTATACTATAATAACAATTTGTGAATATAGATCATTACCTTTTGATGCAACTGAAAATTCGGTAATGCTGTGGAGATCGCCTATAGGTGACTGTGACAGACGGGGTGTACTCGGTTGATCCAAAGGTGAGCGATCGAGACTGGTTGATCAATTTCTCGTTGAGGTTCTAACAAAGTCAAATTGCTGCATACAGACACAGAAGGACTCTGTGAAGACGCCTCATCGATATAACCTAGTAAAAAAAATTAAATGCAGCAAAATTAAAAGTATCAGCAAAAAATACATATTATTATCTAATAATGAAGGGGTAATTATGGAAATTAGTGTATGCACCGCCCGATTTTCTTGAAATTTTGGCTACCCCCCTATTTTCGAGGTCCCTCAACACGAATCTGACCTCGGTATTTTGAGGTCGGACATAGTTTCCGAAAAAGTAAATTTTCAAATTTCCTTTTGACACCCCACTTTTTCACGATGATATTTGGTTATAATCTCGGTTATAATCGAGATGAATTTAGCTCAAACTGATCACCACCCTATTTTGCACCTTCTGCAACATCGAAACTTTACGAAAACAGCGGCCGGGCCGGACGTACCTAAACACGGCATAAATCTTTCAAAATTTCGGTCTTTCCGCGGGTTTTTGCGAAGTTTCGAAGTTGCAGAAGGCGCACTATAGGGTGGTGATCAATTTGAGCCGCGTACACTAAAAATTTATACGGATTATAACCATAAATATCGCCGTGAAAGTGGGGTGTCAAAAGGAAATTTAAAAATTCACTTTCTCGGAAACTATGTCCGACCTCAAAACACCGAGGTCAGATTCGTGTTCAGGGCCCTTGAAAATAGGGGGGTAGCCAAAATGTCAAGAAAATCGGGCGGTGCATACACTAATTTCCATAATTACCAATGAAGGTACTTACAGGATGAGAACACAGTTGGTATTGCTGTTTTCTTTAGCCCAGACTTCGACTGGTTTGCAAACATACTATTTTCAAAGTGCATTGAACAAACTTTATAATTAATAAAAAGCTGTGTGGGTGTTTTTTCTAACAAATCCTGCCTTCCACACTTTCTCATCCATGCATAACACCTTGAAAAAAATTAAAAACAATAGTTAGGTAGCTATTATCAGTAGGAAACCATTTGTGGGTTTTCTGGGGTAGGTAATACCTAGGCCTGAGACAAAATATCGATAAAATCGAAAGTATCGATACTATCGATTTTATCGATACTCGATATTCAATTTCGATAAATCGAAATATCGATCTTATCGATATTTTCGATCTTTTCGATTTTATCGATCTTTTCGATTTTATCGATCTTTTCAATTTTATCGATCTTTTCGATCTTTTCGATTTTATCGATCTTTCGATTTTATCGATATTTTCGATTTTATCGATCTTTTCGATTTTATCGATCTTTTCGATTTTTTCGATATTTTCGATCTTTTCGATTTTATCGATCTTTTCGATTTTATCGATCTTTTCGATTTTATCGATATTTTTGATTTTATCGATCTTTCCAATTATATCTATCTTTTGAAATTGTTTGCGAAAATAAAGGAAATTGCTGCACCCATTGCGTCCAGACCGCGTCCGCAGCAAGCCGATCGGCCTTTTTTTGTTTAGCTTCTTAAATAAAATTGATTATATCGATTTTATCAATAAGATCAATTATATCGATAAGATCGATTTTATCAACATGATCGATAAGATCGATTGTATCGATAAGATCGATTTTATCGATAAGATCGATTTTATCGATAAGATCGATTATATCGATAAGATCGATTTTATCGATAAGATCGATTATATCGATAAAATCGATTTTATCGATAATATCGATTTTATCGATAAGATCGATAAGATCGATAAGATCGATAAGATCGATAAGATCGATAAGATCGATAAGATCGATAAGATCGATAAGATCGATAAGATCGATTTTATCGATTTATCGATTTTATCGATACTTTTTCAGTATCGATTTCCGATACTGAAATTCGGAGATCGAACAGCCCTAGAATACCCCAGTAAAAGGCGTAGTACATAGGACATAAAATTTATAATAAGGATACTTATAATATTGTGGTAACAAGGTAGGGACAAACTACACATAGGTACCTACCTGTTTTCATCACCAGGTATTTTGAAAAAACTTATCCCAACATTCCTCGCGTTGTTAGAACATCCACGAACACAGCAATATTGCGGGGCCATTTCGTCACAAAACCTAAGCACAAAGTGGGTTTTCTGGGGCACAATGCACTAGTGTAAATACAGCAACGAAGTATTCAAAGTAACAACACAAGCAGTCAAGTTGAGCTGAATACATATTGTACACCTTATCTGGTCCCAGTTTGGGCTAAATTTATCACAGTCATGATAATAATACTGGGCCTTTTTACTTAGAAATTGGTAATCGTTTTTCGTTTTATTGTTTACGTTTTATAAGGGGTTTAACCTCAATTGAACATACATGCTGACGCTGTCTGGCGTTAGGTGGCGCGCCAGCCATAGGCCACCAACGACGTTGCCGGACTTCGTTAGCTTTTATGCCTGACAATTTCCTTAAATTCATTTAGCTATTTTTATCGCCTTCAATTTAATATCAACCAAAATACTATCAAGGACTAACATTTTTATAAGTAAATTATCATCGATTTCATTTTATACTAAGTTAATTTGCATTATATTTTTGTGGGTTGCCTTGGTTACCGGCTCCCGACTGGACGATCTGGCAGTACCGCAAGAACGGAATCTGTGGCGCCGCGCCGCGCTGTTGTCAAGCATTCCGCTTTCATAATCAAGTCCCAGAAAACAGGGGTCAGGTTGTGGGTTTTCTGGGCTAAGATAAATAGAATAAATGGTTCGTAAAACATTATAATTTTACTACCGGCACACATTAGATAATATTAATTGCTTTCATATTTATTTTATTGGTATACCTACCCAAAATGAATAAATGATAGTGAAAAATATGTTGACATGTTTTAACCTTTCTAAGGATCTGGCGGCCTAGCAATACTCTCCGTCCCCACCACCTCATAAAAATGCCCCTCTGCCCTCTTAAATTAGCCAAGTGCCACTTCTGATTCGTCCTTTTCTGGGGTTAAACCCAGAGACTCTTTAGAATACGGGGACCCAGCATGTCACAGTCACATAGAAAAGTGAAGCCTTGAGGGGAAGTTTGTTTTCTGTTGACTCCAAGGAGGCTGATACAAGGTGATGTTATATGTCAGTGTCCAACTGCCATCAGGTTTCATGTGACATGCCAGTGCCATAGATTCTAAAGGAGGCAAAATATTTCCCATCATAATTCACAATTTTAAACTTTTCTAACTTTCAGATACTCAGATGTGTCAATTAAATGTAATGCGGCCGCCTGTAGTAGTCCCAATAATTGCAACCAGATTTTTCCTGTATCACCTTTAGTAATCCTACAATTCCCATTACGTGGGCATTACGTATAAGTAATTGAGTAGTTGAAAACAAAAATCGTATTTCGAAAATCTTAAATTATTAAGCAGGTAGCTTCAGTCAGGTCTTTTTTAAAAGAGTTTTTATCTACGACTACAAGTTTATTTTAAGTTTGTGAGGTACCTTGGGAGAGAAATAAAATTACAGAAATTTTATAATGAACACCGAGAAAAACTACATCATTAGAACTACTAGACCTAATCTTCTTAGTCCATCCCGAAATCTGTAAAAGTTCTTTGGGTGATACATTCAACAAGGGAATAAAGTTTAAGTATATATATATTACAAATGGATTGAGAAACCTGGTAACAATGTGCAATAGCGACAAATTCTTAAATAAGCAATTAAATTCGTGGAAATAATTGCTGGAAATCGATTTCAACTAAAAAATAAATTTCTTTCATTTGACAGTTGCCACATTCTGCACTTGTATAGGTACACAAAATAGTCAAGTCTAATTTTTAGAAATCATGGAAACCATTATTAATTTTAGAATAGGCCTCACTTTGGAAAGTATAATGCTGGGTCTCCTTACTTTAAGGAGTCCCTGGTTAAACCAGAAGTCAATTACGAAAACATTAATGTTTATAGTATAATAATAGGGAAATAATTTTATTTTTCCTCCTAATACAATACCTATATATTTATAACACTAATACTAATTTTATATTAATCTTAATATTAATTTCATTTTATTTTATTTTTCACTAATACTAATTTTATTTTAAATATTACATTACTTCGTTATATAACCTTCATTTTCTATGATTTCATTAAAGTCAATATCCTCCTCGCTGTCCTATACCATGTCATCATCTTCAGCTGAAAGTAGAAATTAACAATTTAATAAAGTACCTATACATATTATAAATTATCGAAATCAAATTCAAAATTACCTTCTGAATCGTTACTATCAACGACAAGGTCTTTGACTGATGGTGGTAATTGTGGTCCTTCAAACCATTTGAATTCATATTGGGACCCATTTTCAGCTTCTAATTCGTACGGATCGAATAAATTCGCATTTATCCATATATTTCCAATATAGTGCGTTTTTAATATTTAAAATAAAATTAGTATTAGTGTTATAAATATATATTGTATTACGAGGAAAAATAAAATTATTTCCAGGTTATTATGCTATAACCATTAATGTTTTCGTAAGTGATTTCGGGTTCAACGGTATACTGAAAATTCAAACATGATTTAACAGTGATTTTCGAAAAATATTCAAAATTCTAAATAGCATTTTAATAGAAATGAAATTAGTCGTCATATTTTTTCATTAATAAAATTATTGATTTACGTATTTCTTTGTAATTGACTTCTGGCAATTGACAAATAGTGTATTGAATTATCGTAAAATATGCTGACAAATTGCCAGAAGTGTACTTGATGAAATAAAATATAATATATCAGGTAAAGTAATTATTCGAGTGGGCCACCGACGCACTTACTCTTTGTCATATCTCCCTAATTCTTCCAACTAGCCTTCTGCCGTTTTGCAACTAGTGTTATTTCGAGTTACAGAATAAATGTAAAAATTGGCAGAAGTTTACTCAGTCACGTAATTGTTGCAAACATTTTTGCAACATTAGCGCCTTCTGCCGACTCTTTATTTTCCACCTAGCCTTCTGGCAATTTTTTCTCTACTTATTTGCACTATCTCCGATTATCCTGCAAATTTTCAACACTTTACCTCAACAATTTTTACCCTCACTTTATTCTTCCAGGGAGCCTTCTGCCCGCCCGCCTCTCGCTATGTCGGTAACAACGGAACCTATAAATGATCAAATTCACACTTTACCGAGTGACCCCTACTTCTACGTAGCCAGCTCTCCGTCTATAAGGTTCCCTAATGGTTGTGTAGGTAAAAAATATTTTTTACTTTGCAAAATATGTTATTGGGCGATAACTTTTTTACCAACCGCCGTATACAAAATCCGAATACACCCTCGAATTCCCCTTAATTTTTACAACAATCTCATTTTTTAATGACGATTTTATGTTAACCCATCTGCTCGTAACTCATTAACATTTACCGAGGTAGAGATAGTTTGACATTCTTAATCATAGGCATCCCAAATGGGGGGTTAATTGGTTAAATAATTTTTGTGTGTGTTTTTTTCCCAGATTTCTTGCGAAATGATGAAACTTCAATGTATTATCCGAAAAAATTGTGATCTTGTTGTTGAATTTCGATAGCGTGCACAGTTTTCTAGTAATGAAAATGCGTATTAGAAATTAGCCTAACATAAATTACCAGCGCCTTCTTCGATCCAAAAAAATGACTTCAAAAATGCCACTAAGGGGACTGTAGCCCCCTGCCGGGTTGCAGCTCCCCCCTAGCTCGTATTAACCAAGCGCTAAACAATGTTAGATAAAAACAAGACCGAATGATTTGTATTTTGTTTAACCTGTATTTTTTAATTTTATGTTATAATTTATCAAATTTGCGATATTGAGGATATCGGATATCGGTGGTACACGTGGTAAACGTGGCCTTGTGTTTTCTACTGTCCTTCATATACGGCAGGAGGGGGGCTGAGTGCTCAAACCCTTCCCATTGAGAAAAAAAAAAGAAGAGGAAACATATCATGGTGATGTAACTTTACAATTTTTTATGCCTCAGTTAAATTGAAAAATTTTGCATGCGGCGCATTTTAATACGCGAACACCTCATTTTAATTCCTACTTTTAAAAATCAATGATCATTATATGAATCCACAAAGAAATAAATTTCTGTAGGAAGATACCTACCCATTTATACTTTATACCTATATTCTATATTTGGTCCTTTGAGAGGACATGTTAACTTATAGGATGTGGCGATAAATTTGTAGGCACTAACTAATTATATTTTTACTTACACATCACTCAAGGAATTATCTCTCGGGCTTTTATGTAAAAGAAAAAAAGAGTACCTGCTTCTTACAGTTACTGCATAGTTAAATTAATATTATTATGGTTCCACAGTTAAAAAAAAATACTTATTATAGGTTACATACATTTTTTTTAGTCCCTTAAAAATGTTTGACCTTGAAAATTTTAAAATTTTCGCCTGCGGAGCAATTCTGAACAATGAAAAATGAACTTTGTCAACCAGCTAGCCCCCCCCTGACAATAATTTCTAATTGCGCCACTGAAGGTAACCATCCGCTAACGCGGTGGAGGAAAATCGGGTGTAAATAGAGGGACCTCACTCGGTACAGGGAGAACTAACTGAGATTTGGACTGGCCAAAAGTGTGAATTGCCTTTTTATTTGAATTTCGAAATTACCTTGGTTACTTATCTTGAAATTGATATCTATTTTGCTTTTTTATTGAAACGGAATTAATTTTGCAATTTTTATTGAAACCGTTTTAGTATTTTAAACAAAATTTTATTTTCATTTTATTTTCATTGTATACTAAAGAATTGCATAAACTTTTTTGCAATTATGCCAATTGAGATAATGAGTGTTTTATCTAGTCTTTAGGCTATCTGTGAACTTTTTATTCATATTTTGCTATTAATCTGAATTCTGCCACATTTGCTATATTTTATGTATTTTGTACCATTTTGTCATATTTGTTTCTGCATTATTTTATTCTCGATTATTTAACAGTGTCCTTTTTTAAACGTTTTGACTGTGTTACATAAAAAGGGTTCATATTTCTGATATCTTGAGTGTAGCGTTGAGTGTAACCATATTTTTTTAATTATTCATTATTAATCATTAAATATTTTTTAAGTTCCTTTAAACTATATTTCTCACAATTTATTGTACTGTTTTCGTATTTTAATCGTTTGTTTTCGTTAAAGCCTTAGATTCATAATACCAAAAGTAAGTAACTCGGGAATCACCCTGTACATACCCCTCGCCAACTAATATCTCCCAGGCTGATCATCATAGCAGCATCTAGGTCAGGAGCTATAAAGATGATATCAGATCAATCGTGTAAACAGGTCCAAGAATTGATCCCTGAGGAACACCACACTTAATTATTTCCATACAAGACTGGCCAAGTGAGGTTTCCACATACTGATATATATTTTTAGTCAAATAGCTAGAGACAACTTCAATGGCTCTACAAGAAAAACCAACAGAGCGTAAAATCGACTCAAGTCTAGTAAGCACTATTGTCTCATCTTCATCTGAAGCTCTAAAAGTATCATCCGTAAAATTCAATAACGCAGTAGAATAGCTATGTCCAAGGGCGTAGATACGGGGGGGGGGGTAGAGGGGGTAATTACCCCTCCCAAGAAAACCAGAACCTTATCCAAATTTACCAATGAAAGTAAGGATCTGATAGCTGCTAGTTTACTAAGCGAAATAGAACTTTGGAAAATTAAATTTAAAAATTTTAGCAAAGAAAGTCTGCCAAATTCGGCTTTTGAAACATTACCTTTGTGTGATCCTATAATTGTATATCCAGAAATATAGGAACTTTTGAAAATTCTGTGTACACTGCCTGTAAGTGTAGCCTCGGCCGAAAGAAGTTTTTCATCTTTAAAAAGACTCAAATCTTGGTTTAGGTCCACTATGGGACAGGAGAGGCTTGTAGGGATGGCGCTTTTACATATTCACAGGGATATAAAACCTTGCCCTGAAGCGGTGCTAAACAAATTTGCCAATAATAGTAACAAAAGGATTTTAGATTTAGTTCTATAAAAACTGGTTTATGTGTGCATATATTTTTATTTTTTTATATTTTGACTGATTTTTTTTTAGTTTATAAATGTTTTTTTAAGATTAGGGTTTTTAAAGACTGATTTTTTTTTCTTGTTTTTTTTTGTTTTGTTTCTGTTTTCATCAAAGAAAAAGTATATATTTTATTTTTATATTTTTATCATTTTTTATTTTGAGTTTGTTTCATTGTTCTTTGTTTTAAGTATATAGTACCTATATTGTTATTCAATATATTACTAGTGTTGGTTTTATTTGGCTTTATAGTAGTCTTTATACTTATGCATACCTACCCACCTATAAAATCGCAATAAAACCCAATAACAAAGATCATGATATTCGAGATTATGATCTTTGCTAATAATTGGGGAACAGACGAATTATAAATAGTAGGTATTACCATTACCCCCCCTGAAAGAAAAAGCTATCTACGCCCTTGGCTATGTCCGGGTCTGGACCCAGACTGATAACGCGGAAGGATATCATAATTTTTGAAGTTATTAATAATTTGCGCGTTCATAATTTTTTCTAGCGTTTTAGATAAAGTGATAATGTCGGTAGGCACTTCTATGGCGCAAGTCATTGCATGAAGACGGACTACTCTTCCGGTACTGGAATAACACGAGACACCTTCCAGCTATCAGGAGATACACAATTAAGTAACTAAGAGTTAAATAAGTATATTTAGGTACGAGGAATAGTAATATTCATCTCCAATCCAACTAAATCGGGACCCACAGCCAATGACTTAATTTCAAATAAACACTTTTTAAATTAATCGGTTGTCACAGTTCTAAACGCAACAAGCTCATCAAAATTAATATTTTTATTTTACTCGTAAAAATTTAATAAATCTCCGTCAGCAGTGATTTTGTGATCAGAGAACTGCAAGAAATGTTTAAAGTTCTGTTGGTTTGTTTAATTTGCCCGGTATTATTTAAGTGTTTTTTTTTTATTGTAAATTTGCGATTCCTTTAATTTGTCCACAATATTTTGTTTATTTCTGTAAAATTATATCTACCCCAGATAGTTTTTTTGTTAATTTACAATCGCTGTATAAATCGGATTTTTATAATTTTGTAGGAGCCATTTTTCATTTTTATCATAATTTCAACTGTGAAAAAAATACGACGTTTCATTTTTATGGTTTTCAGTTGAGCTAATGTATTGAAAGTGTTTAATATGAGTTGGTTGAAAGAATTGACTTTGTCAGTCATGATGTAAAAACTTTTAACCACAGGTGAATAAAAATTAGACCAGCGATTCGGGCAGTGCTGGTCCAAAAGTCCACGGACTGGCCATGTAAAATGTGCTGGGGCCCTTCATGCGCAAACCACATGTCGCCAAGAATACTGTCCAATCACATGGTCTCCAAACATACACACCGGCCCCATCCCATCGACATTGGAAATATGGAAATTAAAGCGACGAACTGCGTGGATGTTTTCAGGCGGTGCCAACTATCATCTAGGGATAATGTCAGGACTTGGCGGCCCTCTGCCGTATAAGAAATCTACCGTAACCAGTAGCGTGCCGTGGGTAAAAGGGCGGCGGGGGCGAGCTATTTTAAGGGCGCCAAAAAAAGTCATAATTTTTTTTTGTTTTAACAAGGTAAACAAAATATACAGGGTGAGTTTTTTGATGACCACTATGGGGATCTCGGAAACTAGCAGAGCTAGAACAAAGGTTAAATGGGGAAAGAATTGCGGTTTTGAATGCTCAATGTAATGCCCCTTTTGGATTTTTAAAAAAGTTCATGGCTCACTAGATATTTTGAAAAGAGTGATTTTTTGCTATTTCATCAGATCTCTGTAGCTCCGTTATTTCTGATTATACAGAAAAACTGTAGAGACAATAATTGTAGATAATCTTGGGCTTAAGAGGCTACGATACTTATGAAATCTACCCGAAGTGCCCGACTCAATTCAGGACAAACGTCGCTCGATTAGATATGCCTATCCTTTTCCTTCCTCTGGTCCCCACGACTCCCCACTCCAGCCTGCCCCTTCATAGTGCTACGATTGAGGGGCAGGCCGGCCGTGGGTACTACACTGAGAAAAATCTGTAACTTTGTAAAAAAAACCCTGTTTAATTCAATATGAGATATTATTCCTCAAACTCAAGCAGAAGCTTTTGTGTAACTAACAATAATCAATTCAATTACAATTGATATTGAATTCTAATGAATAATTTAAATGTAATATTTTATTTCAATAAATAGCGTGTTCTGGAATTGATTCTATAATACTTCTTTTCTAAGCACATTCTTTTGTCAGAACAACATAACGTTTCATGGTGTTGAATTGAATAGGGATACATTTAACTGTTCATTATACTGAAATTACAACTATTGTCACTGAATTTTTGCTGGATTTGTAATACTTAATTGTGGGTACTAATATCAATTATAGCCATTCACTTGCAGTGTTCATTATGACTACGAACGATATAGAGTGTAGGGTTGATTCAAAACCTTTAATTTGCGATCACTGTGTGCACTCCTAAGTTAACCCCCAGTTAACCCTGAAAAAATCAGCTTGTTTTAAAGAATTTTTTTTACCCTTATAAAGCACTTTAGATAGTGGTGATCTTTTACCTATATCTCGTGAAGTAATGAAGTTAAAAAAAACTTCATGAGGGAAAGTTGTAGAGAACGTAATAATGTATACATAAGAAGAAAAAAAATTGTACACATGAGAAGAAAAAAATTGCAAAAAAATGTTTGCAAAACCACTCCTATTGCGGGGTTCGTAACACGACTTTGACGGTGATTTTTTGGGGTTATACTCAGGACGCTACCCACAACCAACCCTGAAAATATCTACCTGTTAAGAATCATTTTTTTTTCTACCTCTATAAAAAAATGACAATTTGCTTGGACTATGATTACTTACATTGATGAATATAAAAGTTGCAATTAAGTTATTTTGTTCATCCAATGAATTATAATGTTTTTTCAGTTGCTTCTGGGGTACTCTTATATAGTTTGGAGTAGTCTGAGGGTGAGAATTATTATTATTCAAATAAAATAAATTTAATTGTTTAAATAAAACATAAGATATTTTAAAACCGAGGTTATGCTTTCATTGTAGTATGCCAATTTTAGTATCGAAGTGACAATACGTCTTCTTAACGGAAATTCAAACTATTTTAAACTTATTGGTTCATCTGCAATTACGTCAAAAGTATAGATTATATTGTTGGGACCACATGGATTTGCTTGTATATTTAAAGTAGGTAATGGAAAAGTGACTATATACACGAACTCACTAAAATCACAACAGTCTTTTTTTCCTGTGTAGACGTGTAGATAATATGAAATAATAACTCGGGTGCCGGCCGCCGCCGACGGCCGCCGACGGGTCACACGAGTCTCGCCGATGCCGACGAAGAAGCGCGAATATATATTTAAAAAACGGCGGTGGCCTGTTTGCTTTATTGCAAAAATGATATTTTTTGGGAGTTATTCAGAACGTTCACTTTTCGTTGGCAACACACTGCATAGCTTTTTGGCGTCGAAGCAATTTTACTATTATTTTTCATATCAGCAAAGGTGCATGCTATGAAGGGTTCGTGTATAAAAAAAACTTCTGTAATTGCTCAATTATAAAATCTAAATTAACGATTCGATTACCGAATTCTTCTTGAACCACATTAGGGTCAGTTGAACATCTATTAATGTTTGATTGGATAATTGTTCTGCATAATAGTGTTGCTACGACTAAAAAAGTGCGTCTAAAGTCTACTTCTTCAAAATGTTTTATATAACTAGTAGGTATTCCATATTTACATTTGTGTAATAATAAATAAATCTAACTAAAAACTTTCTACCCTGTAAGAGTTCACTTTAGAGGGATTAGAGTGAATAGGCCATATTATATCACAACGGTTTCGTTAATCTATAAAATTACATCCTCAAGGACTAATTTATAGAGTTACGAAACTGGTCTCCCTTTTTAAATAAAGTAATAGTTGTGAGATAATAGGAGCTATTAATTTCTAATCCCTTGTAAATGTTCCATTCAAAGCCCTGTTTTTCCCAGAAAGTTTGTTTCCCAAACCATATGCACCTGCAGTACTACTTATACCTAAATCCGAATAAGTGTGCAAAATGCAAAATATGTAGGTACCCCTCTCTCAAATTCTGGAAACCATATTAGGTACCTACGGGAATAAAAGCACTCAAGCCCACAAATTACTCCTATTGGTTTCACTCCATGTGACTGTTGTGACATCATTATCAAACATTATAGGTATTCTTGCCCTGACTGCGGTTCAGTTTCAGAACCTTATTCTGACAAATCTGAATTATCGAACATCCTAGAAAATGTATTAAAATGTCATAAATTCGACAGACTGGAACAATAAAATGTACTATTTTTATTTTGCCCGATTTTCAACTCCAATGACTTTCGAACAATCTTCTAACGAAGAAGTTTCTAAAACTGACTGGATGTCAGAATTATTATCGTTCCCTCTGGAAAGTATATAAATTAGCTTTTATCATGCAGCGATTTACATAGGAATTCGTTTTCAAAAAATGCTTCACATGACCCATTTATTTGGCAAAATTATTACTTGTACCTATCACATTTTTAAAGTAAAAATCAAGCGCACAATTTGGTCTAGAATTTAAATTTACTCTTTTTGCACGACCAGGCCATTTTATGCCCTAGGGATTAAACCATTTTACACAAAAGCAAAAAGTAGGTACTTTGTGAATAATAATTATTTATTTTCTAAAATTTATTTGTGGCGCAATGGATTAATAATTATTTATTTATAATTCCTGGAGGAATAATAATAATGAGTATTATTATATGCCAGTCGACATACATAATGTCGCGGTAGAAAATATTTTCTTCGGGTACTCGGAAATATAAATATTTGCTAACATACTAACATTCAAAACAAGCGAAACACAAATAAGGGAGACTGAGACTAATAAAATGAAAAATGAACCATCTGATATCGATTGAAAGTTCCCCTGACGTGGTTTCCGACCCCAGTGAGGTACGCCGAAGTAGGGGGAAGTAGGGGAACCACGAGTTCCAGCGAACGCCCGCCCGCCCGCCTATCTCCGTACGTCTAATTCCTGCTCGAATGGCCAATTCACGGATCATTTTATTGCCGGGCAATGGGTTCGTAGTTTTCAAATCATAGCCAAACGAACAAACGTATCGACTTGAAAGTAGTCTTAAAATAATGTTATAGAATGCCTCAATCGTCGTTGTGTCTTTCGAATTATTTTTGAGCGGTGGAAATACTCGAAATTCTTAACCGAATATAGTCGAATTTCGGTTATGTTTGGCATTTTTTTTCACAGTGTCGCATTAGTCCTGCACAGTTCGTGATACACAACGACGATTCTTCGTAGTTTTATCTAAGCCACAAAAAAAAATCAAGTGAAAATATTAAGAAATGCAAGTAGGAGATGTAAACTACGAAACCCTTGAAAATGGGGGGTATCGTAGCGCCTATAATCTTATCCAATTTTTTATGTTGTCTTTTGAAAAGACATAAATTTGTGTTTTTTTAAATGTAAATCATAGTTGGCTGTGGCCTTATCAAATCGGCCATTTTTTGAGCTTTCCAAAGATATAATAAAGTTATTATAAAAAATAAAAGAGCTATAGCTAATTTTCTGATTTTTTTAAATTTTCACAGTCAGCCGCATGGAATATTTTCATAATTACGTTCTATTTTATATTTAGACATACTGCAAACTTTCTAATATTTTGTTTTTAGCTGGTAACAAAATGTAACAAAATAAAACAAAAATTAAAAAACTCAAATTCAAATTAATATTATTTTAAAAGGTCACCTTTTAAAATAAAAAACAATCCACCATTATTACTTATGCAAATATTGCATCTTTTTAAAACTGAATTTGTCGCCTTTCTTAGAGACCGCCTGTCAATACTGGCAATTGCTTCTAAAAGAGCTGCTCTTAATTCAACAATTGTCTCATGCTTTATTTTGTACTGTTCCCCACAAAAGGAAATCCAAAACAGACAAATCGGGAGATCGGGGCTGCCAGGAAATAGGTCTATTTCTCCCTATCCAACTATTTGGATAGAGCTGATCTATGTAATTTTTTACGGGCAAATAATTATGTGGTGGAGCTCCATCATGATAATTTTTGTTTTTTTTTTGTTACATTTTGTTACCAGCTAAAAATAAAATATTTGAAAGTTTGGAGTATGTCTTATTATAGAATAGTACGTAATTATATCCTAGTTGACAAAAACTTATCCCGATGATGTAGCTGAGAGAAACATTCGTTCTTTAGGACAGTACATGTGATATCACAAGGTTTAGCCAGATATGTAACAGAGATATTAAAATGTCCGCTACAAGTCGCCATTCGTGAGATGTTATGATGAGATCGCGATGGTATATATCTGTGATATGTATGCTTATGTAACGGGTACATACCACATACATCCCAGACTACATCTGCTATATGTCATATATCTCCCAGATGATTTATATATATATATTTTGCTTTTTGTGTGAAATGGAAGATTTTTGGTTAAACGATGTAAATTTGGACTCCCGAGGTCGTGGCGCCCATCTATACGATTTTTCCAGGAACATACATATATTTCTGCACTTTAGGAAGCCTATTCCATTTTCTACAAGTATTATATTACTCATGATATTTTCTCACATTTTGTTTAGTTTAAAAAATATAATATGTAACACATATTCTGCATGTTCGCTTTTAATTGTAATAATTGTGTAACTCAGAAAACATAACATTATGTTTATTGCTCGGTTTATTGATAAGAACTGCTTAATTTTCGCCAGAGAATAAAATTTTTCTTAGTATGTATATGTATAAAAATAAGCAGTTTTTGCCCACGATTTATATAGGTATTGTCTGAGTTACAGGATGTTAATAGTCTTTTCGAATAATTATTAATACCTTATACCTAAATATTTTCTAGGCTAAACAAAACATGAGAAAATGTCTTTAGTAAAAGTTTTAATAAATGGAACATTTTACCTCAAAATGCAAAAATCGACGGGCGTCATAACTTTCATTGTTTTTACAAAACAACTCTATTATTGGCCCATTTAGTAGGTATCCATAATAAAGTAGAATATTTTCTTCTCTTATGCCTAATCAGGAAATTTTGATGGCCATATGTTTGTGTTGGCCATGGCCACGATCAGGATTAATGGTTATTATTTTAAAATTCTCAACGAATTTTAGGTTTTGGCCAAAAAAAGCATACCTACATTAATAGAACCATTACCTATTTACCAAACACCCTGTATAGGTTATCTTTTAAAGTGGCAGTAAATACTCAAATTAGCAAAATTTTGGATATATTATAAATATATTGTGATATAATTATTGTATAAATACTGTACTTCAATAGCTTACTTAGTACTAAGTATATAATGTTATCATTTACAACTTTGTCTCTTTCCCGTTATTTGCTATCTTAGTTTCGTCTGCCTTAGCCATTCAGAAATGGTTTCCCTCGGGTTTCCCCATTTTTTTCAATGAAATCCAAAATCGGTGGTTTCAGAAAAGCACATGTGAAAAACAAAAACATCGGTAACCAGCAATTCAGCACCTAATTGGTTATCTGTTTCCTGCAACTGTTTAGATATTGATAATAACCTATATAATATAATTACCTATATAGGGTAAGTACTTTTGATGGTTATTTTTGAAACATGAAAATTTTAAAGTTTATAAGGAATAAAATGGCCTTACAGAATTCCATTGTACTATTTAAAAATATACAACTCCACATATAAATTAGGTACCTACTCACGACGTAGGTATCAATAGTAATTCCGATCAGGCAAAAAATCAGTACAGGTAAGCAAGAATGTATCTACCTACATACTTGAATATTACTGATAATTGATAATACTGTGACCAAACGTTGGAATAAAAAAAAGTTTAATAATACTTCTATTATTAAGTAAATTGAAACTATTGTGCCCTACTTACCCGACACAAGCATAATTATTATGGAAAGTGGGTAGCTACCCAGCAAACATTTTCATCCGGCGAATCTGTGGCCGATTAGGTGCTGGCCAGAAATTGCCGTAACGGCGAATCAGTGGCAATCTATACTGGGCCAATGCAAATAGGTCACACTGGCCAGAGGTCGGCCACTGTTACTTTGCCGGATGTTCAACATACTGATATTATACTGGCCCAATGTATGGTGGGCATTACAGTGGTGGCCAACGATATAGTAAAACTGCTTATTAAGTATCATAATTGTGCTGGCCCGTTAAACATACTTCACCAAAATGTTATTTATTGATTTTAACCCTATTGTTCCTTTTTTCAAAAGAGTAATTCACAAGAAAGTTTTTGTCGTCAATGGGCACCTAGTCATTACAAGAAATTAGTTTGGTACCTAATCGATAGTAGGTAGGTACCTAGTTTTGGAGAAAAAAATGCATAAAACAAACTATCGACTACCGCACTAATTTCTTGTAGTGCCCAATGACAATAAAAAACTTTCTTGTGAATTACTTTTTGAAAAAAAGTACAATAGCGTTAAAATCCACAAAATAACATTTTGGGTGAAGTCGCCCAAGTTGTCAGCAGCCTTTTGGGTACACAAATAAAAATCACTAAGTAAAATACTTATGAAAGGATAGACAACCAAATGGCTGACAAACCATCAAACCTTGGTGATGAAAACAAATTTCCTATTTAAATTATTACAAAAGTGACTAAATATTGGAACGTAAATTTCTCACATTAATATAGGATTTGACAGATTTGGCAATCGTGTATCCTCTCTTAAATATTATACTGAACAGATTAATATGTACTTAAAAAATAATATATTTTCTTTGAATTTATTATACATCATAGTCTTAGGTAGGTGAGTTTCTATTTTTCTACAGCATAGAGACGCAGACCTACGAGTACCTATATACAAGGTCTGTGATATTCTATAGGTAACCATTCTTTTGCTCACCTGAGATTTTTTATTTATTCTAACCCTTTTTTTTTGCTGCATTTTTTTCTTTTTAGACTTAATTGCGCAGCACCTAAAAAATACATTTACATACAGAGTGTCTCACTTAAAGAGTGAAACAACCCTATAACTTCTTTAATTTTTAACCGACCAGAACGAAATTTTTACCAAAGGTAGATGGCATTGTTGCCTACTTATTTTCAAAAAATTAGTTGCCTACTCTAAAGTCAAAGCCACCTGCGATGCCACAAACGAGGCTAAAAATCCAAAAGTCATATTAGGCACTTTTTTTCAAAAAAATTTACTAAAAAAAGTTTTTCAGAATAGATTCAGAACCCTAAATCCAAAATTTTGTCAAAATCAAAAAATATTAAATAAATAAAATTTAAGTAAAAATTTAAAATTTAAGTTTTTAAAATTTGTTTTGTAGCTTTTATTTTAAAATAATTACTTTATGAAAACAATTTGCCTTCAAAACAGCCATTGCGCACTTTTCTAAACACAGAAAATTATTAAATTGCTGTTTTTCGAATTTAATTTTTTTAAATTAATATTTTTTTATTTTGACAAAATTTTTGATTTAGGGTTCTGAATCGATTCTGAACAACTTTTTTTAGTAATTTTTTTTTTAAATGCCTAATATGACTTTCGGATTTTTAGCCTGGTTTGTGGCATCGCAGGTGGCTTTGACTTTGGAGTAGGCAACTAATTTTTTGGAAATAAGTAGGCAACAATGCCATCTACCTTTGGTAAAAATTTCGTTCTGGTCGGTTAAAAATTAAAGAAGTTATAGAGTTGTCTCACTCTTAAGTGAGACACTCTGTATATAAAAAATAAATAATAATATGTTAAGATATAGGAAGTGGCTATTTATACGTCCGACGGATACAAACGTCAGTATACGTCTTGCGCTCTCATTGGTCGATTGAGCCACGTGACACATAACCTTACTTCTACCGTCCGATGGATTATGAATCGGCTTGTTTACTAAGTCGATTGGATGATGTCCGAGATTATTCAGACCTATCTTGTCTCATTTTATATTGCGTATGCCCTACTTTTTCCGCGATGGGCGCTGCGGAATGAAAAATGAAGTGGTTATTTTATTATTTACAATGATGTAACCCACCCCCGATTTTCTTGAAATTTTGGCTACCCCCGACAATGCCGGGGGCATCGCAGGTGGCGAATGTCCGAGATTATTATTATGGACGTGCATTTAACTCCGTACACGTCCGAAGCCGAAGTAAACTAATATTTAGATACGTCGGAAGTGCATTTTTCTCAAGCATCTTTGCAATAAGGAGCGTATGCACTGCTCCTTTTTGGGGGATAGACGCTGCCGTATGAAAAAGTAGTGGTAATAATTTCCAATGGTGTAACTCACCCCCGATTTTCTTGAAATTTTGGCTAGGTAGGTAGCCCGTATTTTCGCCCGATGCGACGTTCGGCGTTGTAACTAGGCCTGAGACAAAATATCGATAAAATCGAAAGTATCGATACTATCGATTTTATCGATACTCGATATTCAATTTCGATAAATCGAAATATCGATCTTATCGATATTTTCGATCTTTTCGATCTTATCGATTTTATCGATCTTTTCGATTTTATCGATCTTTTCGATCTTTTCGATTTTATCGATCTTTCGATTTTATCGATCTTTTCGATTTCATCGATTTTTTCGATTTATCGAAATTGAATATCGAGTATCGATAAAATCGATAGTATCGATACTTTCGATTTTATCGATATTTTGTCTCAGGCCTAGTTACAACGCCGAACGTCGCATCGGGCGAAAATACGGGGTACCTACCTAGCCAAAATTTCAAGAAAATCGGGGGTGAGTTACACCATTGGAAATTATTACCACTACTTTTTCATACGGCAGCGTCTATCCCCCAAAAAGGAGCAGTGCATACGCTCCTTATTGCAAAGATGCTTGAGAAAAATGCACTTCCGACGTATCTAAATATTAGTTTACTTCGGCTTCGGACGTGTACGGAGTTAAATGCACGTCCATAATAATAATCTCGGACATTCGCCACCTGCGATGCCCCCGGCATTGTCGGGGGTAGCCAAAATTTCAAGAAAATCGGGGGTGGGTTACATCATTGTAAATAATAAAATAACCACTTCATTTTTCATTCCGCAGCGCCCATCGCGGAAAAAGTAGGGCATACGCAATATAAAATGAGACAAGATAGGTCTGAATAATCTCGGACATCATCCAATCGACTTATTAAACAAGCCGATTCATAATCCATCGGACGGTAGAAGTAAGGTTATGTGTCACGTGGCTCAATCGACCAATGAGAGCGCAAGACGTATACTGACGTTTGTATCCGTCGGACGTATAAATAGCCACTTCCTATATCTTAACATATTATTATTTATTTTTTATATACAGAGTGTCTCACTTAAGAGTGAGACAACTCTATAACTTCTTTAATTTTTAACCGACCAGAACGAAATTTTTACCAAAGGTAGATGGCATTGTTGCCTACTTATTTCCAAAAAATTAGTTGCCTACTCCAAAGTCAAAGCCACCTGCGATGCCACAAACCAGGCTAAAAATCCGAAAGTCATATTAGGCATTTAAAAAAAAAATACTAAAAAAAGTTGTTCAGAATCGATTCAGAACCCTAAATCCAAAATTTTGTCAAAATCAAAAAATATTAATTTAAAAAAATTAAATTCGAAAAACAGCAATTTAATAATTTTCTGTGTTTAGAAAAGTGCGCAATGGCAGTTTTGAAGGCAAATTGTTTTCATAAAGTAATTATTTTAAAATAAAAGCTACAAAACAAATTTTAAAAACTTAAATTTTAAATTTTTACTTAAATTTTATTTATTTAATATTTTTTGATTTTGACAAAATTTTGGATTTAGGGTTCTGAATCTATTCTGAAAAACTTTTTTTAGTAAATTTTTTTGAAAAAAAGTGCCTAATATGACTTTTGGATTTTTAGCCTCGTTTGTGGCATCGCAGGTGGCTTTGACTTTAGAGTAGGCAACTAATTTTTTGAAAATAAGTAGGCAACAATGCCATCTACCTTTGGTAAAAATTTCGTTCTGGTCGGTTAAAAATTAAAGAAGTTATAGGGTTGTTTCACTCTTTAAGTGAGACACTCTGTATGTAAATGTATTTTTTAGGTGCTGCGCAATTAAATCTAAAAAGAAAAAAATGCAGCAAAAAAAAGGGTTAGAATAAATAAAAAATCTCAGGTGAGCAAAAGAATGGTTACCTATAGAATATCACAGACCTTGTATATAGGTACTCGTAGGTCTGCGTCTCTATGCTGTAGAAAAATAGAAACTTACCTACCTAAGACTATGATGTATAATAAATTCAAAGAAAATATATTATTTTTTAAGTACATATTAATCTGTTCAGTATAATATTTAAGAGAGGATACACGATTGCCAAATCTGTCAAATCCTATATTAATGTGAGAAATTTACGTTCCAATATTTAGTCACTTTTGTAATAATTTAAATAGGAAATTTGTTTTCATCACCAAGGTTTGATGGTTTGTCAGCCATTTGGTTGTCTATCCTTTCATAAGTATTTTACTTAGTGATTTTTATTTGTGTACCCAAAAGGCTGCTGACAACTTGGGCGACTTCACCCAAAATGTTATTTTGTGGATTTTAACGCTATTGTACTTTTTTTCAAAAAGTAATTCACAAGAAAGTTTTTTATTGTCATTGGGCACTACAAGAAATTAGTGCGGTAGTCGATAGTTTGTTTTATGCATTTTTTTCTCGAAAACTAGGTACCTACCTACTATCGATTAGGTACCAAACGAATTTCTTGTAATGACTAGGTGCCCATTGACGACAAAAAACTTTCTTGTGAATTACTCTTTTGAAAAAAGGAACAATAGGGTTAAAATCAATAAATAACATTTTGGTGAAGTATGTTTAACGGGCCAGCACAATTATGATACTTAATAAGCAGTTTTACTATATCGTTGGCCACCACTGTAATGCCCACCATACATTGGGCCAGTATAATATCAGTATGTTGAACATCCGGCAAAGTAACAGTGGCCGACCTCTGGCCAGTGTGACTTATTTGCATTGGCCCAGTATAGATTGCCACTGATTCGCCGTTACGGCAATTTCTGGCCAGCACCTAATCGGCCACAGATTCGCCGGATGAAAATGTTTGCTGGGTAGCTACCCACTTTCCATAATAATTATGCTTGTGTCGGGTAAGTAGGGCACAATAGTTTCAATTTACTTAATAATAGAAGTATTATTAAACTTTTTTTTATTCCAACGTTTGGTCACAGTATTATCAATTATCAGTAATATTCAAGTATGTAGGTAGATACATTCTTGCTTACCTGTACTGATTTTTTGCCTGATCGGAATTACTATTGATACCTACGTCGTGAGTAGGTACCTAATTTATATGTGGAGTTGTATATTTTTAAATAGTACAATGGAATTCTGTAAGGCCATTTTATTCCTTATAAACTTTAAAATTTTCATGTTTCAAAAATAACCATCAAAAGTACTTACCCTATATAGGTAATTATATTATATAGGTTATTATCAATATCTAAACAGTTGCAGGAAACAGATAACCAATTAGGTGCTGAATTGCTGGTTACCGATGTTTTTGTTTTTCACATGTGCTTTTCTGAAACCACCGATTTTGGATTTCATTGAAAAAAATGGGGAAACCCGAGGGAAACCATTTCTGAATGGCTAAGGCAGACGAAACTAAGATAGCAAATAACGGGAAAGAGACAAAGTTGTAAATGATAACATTATATACTTAGTACTAAGTAAGCTATTGAAGTACAGTATTTATACAATAATTATATCACAATATATTTATAATATATCCAAAATTTTGCTAATTTGAGTATTTACTGCCACTTTAAAAGATAACCTATACAGGGTGTTTGGTAAATAGGTAATGGTTCTATTAATGTAGGTATGCTTTTTTTGGCCAAAACCTAAAATTCGTTGAGAATTTTAAAATAATAACCATTAATCCTGATCGTGGCCATGGCCAACACAAACATATGGCCATCAAAATTTCCTGATTAGGCATAAGAGAAGAAAATATTCTACTTTATTATGGATACCTACTAAATGGGCCAATAATAGAGTTGTTTTGTAAAAACAATGAAAGTTATGACGCCCGTCGATTTTTGCATTTTGAGGTAAAATGTTCCATTTATTAAAACTTTTACTAAAGACATTTTCTCATGTTTTGTTTAGCCTAGAAAATATTTAGGTATAAGGTATTAATAATTATTCGAAAAGACTATTAACATCCTGTAACTCAGACAATACCTATATAAATCGTGGGCAAAAACTGCTTATTTTTATACATATTATAAAAATTTTATTCTCTGGCGAAAATTAAGCAGTTCTTATCAATAAACCGAGCAATAAACATAATGTTATGTTTTCTGAGTTACACAATTATTACAATTAAAAGCGAACATGCAGAATATGTGTTACATATTATATTTTTTAAACTAAACAAAATGTGAGAAAATATCATGAGTAATATAATACTTGTAGAAAATGGAATAGGCTTCCTAAAGTGCAGAAATATATGTATGTTCCTGGAAAAATCGTATAGATGGGCGCCACGACCTCGGGAGTCCAAATTTACATCGTTTAACCAAAAATCTTCCATTTCACACAAAAAGCAAAATATATATATATAAATCATCTGGGAGATATATGACATATAGCAGATGTAGTCTGGGATGTATGTGGTATGTACCCGTTACATAAGCATACATATCACAGATATATACCATCGCGATCTCATCATAACATCTCACGAATGGCGACTTGTAGCGGACATTTTAATATCTCTGTTACATATCTGGCTAAACCTTGTGATATCACATGTACTGTCCTAAAGAACGAATGTTTCTCTCAGCTACATCATCGGGATAAGTTTTTGTCAACTAGGATATAATTACGTACTATTCTATAATAAGACATACTCCAAACTTTCAAATATTTTATTTTTAGCTGGTAACAAAATGTAACAAAAAAAAAAACAAAAATTATCATGATGGAGCTCCACCACATAATTATTTGCCCGTAAAAAATTACATAGATCAGCTCTATCCAAATAGTTGGATAGGGAGAAATAGACCTATTTCCTGGCAGCCCCGATCTCCCGATTTGTCTGTTTTGGATTTCCTTTTGTGGGGAACAGTACAAAATAAAGCATGAGACAATTGTTGAATTAAGAGCAGCTCTTTTAGAAGCAATTGGCAGTATTGACAGGCGGTCTCTATCGATTTTTTCGATTTTATCGATATTTTTGATTTTATCGATCTTTCCAATTATATCTATCTTTTGAAATTGTTTGCGAAAATAAAGGAAATTGCTGCACCCATTGCGTCCAGACCGCGTCCGCAGCAAGCCGATCGGCCTTTTTTTGTTTAGCTTCTTAAATAAAATTGATTATATCGATTTTATCAATAAGATCGATTATATCGATAAGATCGATTTTATCGATAAGATCGATTTTATCGATAAGATCGATTTTATCGATAAGATCGATAAGATCGATTTTATCGATTTATCGATTTTATCGATAATTTTTCAGTATCGATTTCCGATACTGAAATTCGGAGATCGAACAGCCCTAGTTGTAACCCACCCCCGATTTTCTTGAAATTTTGGCTACCCCCGACAATGCCGGGGGCATCGCAGGTGGCGAATGTCGGGGGGTAGCAAAAATTTCAAGAAAATCGGGGGTGGGTAACAACGCCGAACGTCGCATCGGGCGAAAATACGAGGTACCTACCTAGCCAAAATTTCAAGAAAATCGGGGGTGAGTTACACCATTGGAAATTATTACCACTACTTTTTTCATACGGCAGCGTCTATCCCCCAAAAATGAGCAGTGCATACGCTCCTTATTGCAAAGATGCTTGAGAAAAATGCACTTCCGACGTATCTAAATATTAGTTTACTTCGGCTTCGGACGTGTACGGAGTTAAATGCACGTCCAAAGAAGTCACGTGACTCAGCCCGCCAATGAGAGCGCAAGACGTATACTGACGTTTGTATCCGTCGGACGTATAAATAGCCACTTCCTAAGATATATGTGTTCAAATACTGGTTTCGAATAGACTTCTTTTCCAAAGTAAGAACAAACACAGTATTAAGTTTGAATCATTGTATTTACCATTGGCATCTTCACACGAGTTGCATATGTTTTCAGCGACCACTTCAATAATCACTGTTGCCGGGCTCCATTGTAACCGCAGACATAGGGAGTTCATCGAATACTAAAACGAGTCGTTATTAAAACCCAAATAGGTCGAAGCTTTGAAATTCTTACTGTTTCATGCATTGCGGACCCAGTCTTGGCTTGTATACGAGGCCTTGGTGCTAGGAAGTGCTGGCAGTAATTGGCAGTAATTTGCTCCGTTGCCGGGCTTGATTGTCAGTATTTCACCAGTTGATACCTGTGGAATATTTTTGGGATGTATAATGGTTTTTTTAAAGGTGCTGAATGTGAATTACCCGGCCGGAGATCGCTGGAACAATTGTTTTGTTAATGATCCGACACGCCAGGTAAATTAAGTGAGGTTATTATCGGTTTGACATTTATTTCCTATATTTGTTGTTTTATTCGTCTTTGCCGGACCGTTTGACTCTTCTCCTTCTCATTTTGCCAGCTGAGGGTTTTGTCTACGTAACAACGATTGTTGTGTGGCATTATATATCTACACTACAATCCTTATAAAAACACCAGAAGATTATTAAATTGTATACGTACTTACCTTCAGTTCATGTACGAAAGATTACAAAGGAGTATTCTTATATCTTCCTCTATGGCTGAAATCTGGACAACAACCCTCAGGAGGACGTTGGAATATATAAGACACAGCATATGGGCCATGGGCCACAACAATGCATCAAACAAACACAAGTTACACAACCACAATGGCCGACGTCCGTCACCGGTTCGCGTCCTCTCCGGTCTCCTACTCTCTCCCGCAGAAGAGCGCAGGGTCCGTGAAGTCACCTGACGGTTTTTGCCAATCGCGTTGCGGCCTTTTTGTGACGTGACAATTTTGGCCAATACCGCCCGATGCTATAAACCAGTATTTTGCCAGTATCAAATAAACGTAGGATTCACCCGTCGACTGCCAATGTCAAATACTGTCTGGGCCAATACTGGATATTTACGTCTTGAATACGTAACGATTGCCTTCATTTTGCCGGCATAAAACTGGCATAGGCCAACCTATATTTTAATGGCCAGTGTCATATGTCTTCTGGGCCAATATTAGGTGCCAATGGCCAACACTTTGCCGACATTGCCTACATTGGCCCAGACATTGGCCACGGATTATTTGTTTGCTGGGTACCTACCTATGCTAGTTTGAAGTGTGATAAGAGAAAGCATTATTATTAAACGAATAAAATAACCTACGTGATAAATTCTAAGCCGATAGACCGATACATCTCTGATACATCATAGTGACATGCACATATCTTACCTATGCTATTTAAAATATCAAAATACATAGTTTTTACTTTTATTTGAGGTTTTTAGATTTTCCGATTGTTTTTCTTATCTCTTTAACCTACGGTTGTATACCATAGCCTCCTCGATTGGTTCCACCACGAAATCGAAGTCAACGGAAAAGCAAATGGCTGAAGGCGTTAGTTACGCAGGACCAAAGTTTTCAGTTTAAATTTGCAAAAAATGCTATACCTCACCGATGCATTATTTCACTTACCTAAAAAGCAGCCGACGCCACACTACAACAATTATGAGTCGTCGTTTCGCCTTTGTAAAACATAATACACACCAATATCACACAATATCACACAATGTGATATTGGTCGAATATTCTGGATACATCTTAAAATTTATATACAATACATATCTCCAGAATATTTTTGTGATATTTCAAATCCCCACTTTTGTATATCCGCGTGATGTATCAGGGATAATTTTCGGATATGATAGTTACTGAGATATCTCCGAAACATACTGGACACTTCTTAAGAAATGTAATGGAGCCGCGTTTGAGATATACCCAGTTGTAAGTCGCGTATATCCATGTTACATCACGGGGATAGTTTTGCAATCTGTATATTATGGTAATATCATAGTGCTACTCCGGGGATGTATTAATCTGCAATTTAAGAACAATGTGATGTCTTGGTTATATATTCATAGTGTCATTCAAAGATTAGACGCGACGTTATATTGTCGCGATAGCCCCATTACATCCCCGGGCTATATAACAGCTGTTACCTAATAATTCCCTAAAAATGATGTCACAGATACATGCTTTGCCATCTGGGAAAAATATTCCATGGCTGAATATGTGAAAATAAATCAAAATCAGAAAGTTAGCCATAGCTATTCTGTTTTTTATAATAACTCTGCGGAGTATTATATTTTTGGAAAGGTAAAAAAATGGCCGCTTTGATAAGGCCACAGCCAACTATGATTTACATTTACAAAGACACAAATTTATGTTATCTCAAAAATACAACATAAAAAATTGGATTAGATTATCTTATTAAGCCCAAAATTATCTACAATTATTGTCTCTACAGTTTTTCTGTATAATCAGAAATAACGGAGCTACAGAGATCTGATAAAATAGCAAAAAATCACTCTTTTCAAAATATCTAGTGAGCCATGAACTTTTTTAAAAATTTAAAAGGGGCATTACATTGAGCATTCAAAACTGCAATTCTTTCCCCATTTAACCTTTGTTCTAGCTCTGCTAGTTTCCGAGTTCCCCATAGTGGTCATCGAAAAAACTCACCCTGTATAATATTTTATGATGAGTTAGGTAAAGCTATAAACAAAAAATAACACTGCCTACTTAATTGAAATAATAATCTTCTTGTTTTTACAGATTTAAGTTTGTTTCTGATTCAATGCTAAGTAATAAGTTATACAGGGTTAACTATGACTTAGTACAAAAAATTTTACCACGTGCGCAGGATGGCTTAAGAAAACATAGAAAAATATTTTTAGATTTTTTTTACGATCTTTAAAAAAACGGGTAAAGACCCCTATTTTCCCTGTAAATCCCCGCCTTTAATGACGTCATCCAATTTGGCTTCTGAAGGTACTGACAGCTGAAGTGATTTTCCGCGGTGTTGCCGTTGATTTAGGAACGGTGAAAATACCTTTTTACTCAAACAAATTTAAAAAATACATAAATAACAATCGATTTGAATCTGTACAGATGCAGCGCTATTAGATTCCCCTTACCTTAGCTCGTATCCGGACCGGTTCCTACTCTCGCGGAAAGCTCATTACCGCGACACCACAAGCCGTCTCCCTTAATACCCCCGGAGCTCCTCTGATGAATTCTTGTCCACCATCTAACCTCTTCTGAAGCATAGATAAAGGATTTATTGTTCTGAAGCCTCGGCGGTATGAATTAAGCGACGTATCGGCCCGGTCGAGTCTATGAAACGTTTTTTCGACTGCTCCGCGTTGCCCCGTTCGTCATTTCATAACTTCCTAGCTAGGCAACTAACTGTACATACAAGGTTTGTTCCAACAGGGCCAATAACCGTGCTCAAGCACGTTCAGCGCATGCGCACTACCCCACTGGCTGTTCCAACTGAATTATGTACCTACCGACACGGGACGATACACGCACTGTTCCAGCCGATTTATGGATCATTTGTGTATCGTCCTTGTACGATAAAAACGGTGCCTGGTCTAAAGCAATAACCGCGTGTACTGACATGCGCAGTGTATGGTCGTGTGACAGAGATAAACATTAACCTCATATTTTTGTTTTTACGTAGATAGTTTTAAATCGATGGCTGGGATCGTGTTTTTTATTTCTTGTTGGGTAGGGCGGGGAATCGTTGAACAATTTTTTAGAATGAAGAGTGAGGTTAGCCCACCGAACATTCGGTTAGCCACATATTAAACACGCAGGTTAGGTGCGGTCACAAATATGATTTGGTCGATTTGATTCACAATCCGTTCCATCTGAAATTTTCTTTGGGATCATTTGTTCCAACTCGAATTTACGTACCGTCACAGAACTGTACATGAACTAGATGATAACCCTTAAAGAACGCATGCGCTAGTTTTGCACCGTTCATGTGCGATCCCAAAGAAAATTTCAGATGGAACGGATTGTGAATCAAATCGACCAAATCACGTTTTGTGACCGCACCTAACCTGCGTGTTTAATATGTGGCTAACCGAATGTTCGGTGGGCTAACCTCACTCTTTACTCTAAAAAATTATTGTTCAACGATTCCCCGCCCTACCCAACAAGCCAAAAACCAACAAGAAATAAAAAACACGATCCCAGCCATCGATTTAAAACCATCTACGTAAAAACAAAAATATGAGGTTATTGTTTATCTCTGTCACATGACTATACACTGCGCATGTCAGTACACGCGGTTATTGCTTTAGACCAGGGACCGTTTTTATCGTACAAGGACGATACACAAATGATCCATAAATCGGCTGGAACAGTGCGTGTATCGTCCCGTGTCGGTAGGTACATAATTCAGTTGGAACAGCCAGTGGGGTAGTGCGCATGCGCTGAACGTGCTTGAGCACGGTTATTGGTCCTGTTGGAACAAACCTTTTCAAGTTTGGCTAGTAGCCGACGGAGGGCATTTGCGAATGTAACATGGCGTTATTTCCCAGTTTGGTCTTGATTTTCGCGGCAAATCGTTCAGCGTCTTTGTGAAAATGCCGGAGTATTCGAACGCCGAGTTAACGGACATGGTTATAATGTACGGGAGATGCGATGAAAGTGCACATCGAGCTGCAGCAGAATACCGTATTCGTTTTCCTAACAGGGCAAATATGCCTAACCCACGTACTTTCGTGAACATTGTACAACGTATGCGAAACACTGGTGTTTTGCAAGCTCGAAGGGGTGGGCGAGCAACCTTCCATAAGCACTACAGCTATTGCAAGGAGATTGGGAATATCTCAGAACAAGGCAAGTAAAATAAAACCAATAAAACTGACTTCTACCAAAGACTATCCCATGTGATGGGATTGTCTTTGCTTGCACCTAATACCTACATAAAATTTAAAATGTAACAATAAAATTATTTACAGGCATGGAGGATTCTAAGGGAAAACGGCCTTCACCCTTATCACATACAAAAGGTCCAAGCATTAGAAGCAAATGATTTTCCGGTGAGAATGACCTACTGCACTTGGCTACGTGATCGAATCGCCCAAGACCCAAACTTTGTTTTCAACATTCTTTGGACAGACGAATGCTGCTTCACACGTGCTGGGGTTTACACGTATGTAAATTTTTACTTACTTATAGCTTTCTCTCTTCCATATTATCTTTTTTATTTATTATAAAATTGGCTATGTCAATCCTAACGCCTTCGCCAAAATTGTGAATATTTCTAATTTTTGTTGTTTTTTTTTAGACACAACAGCCATATTTGGTCCGATGAGAACCCACATGCTGTTCGGCGGTTTAATTTCCAACGTCGGTTTTCCATCAATGTTTGGGCAGGAGTTTATGGAGATCGATTAATTGGACCATACATTCTACCGGAAAATTTAAACGCTGAACGATACTTGTATTTTCTGACAAATGTTTTGTTTGATAATTTGCCACTACAAGTACTGCATGACATGTGGTTTATGCACGATGGTGCACCAGCCCATTTTGCGAGACCTGTTCGTGCACTTTTAGACGACCAATGCCCCAACCGTTGGATCGGAAGAGGAGGGCCCATTGCATGGCCGCCGCGATCACCAGACTTGAATCCAATGGATTTTTGTATTTGGGGATTCATGAAGGCGATTGTGTACGAGCAGGAAATCGACAACGAGCAGCAGTTACGTGAACGAATTGAAGGTGCAGCTGTTCAAATCCGGAATAATCATGGACTTTTTGCACGTATCCGGACTTCTTTAGTTAACCGAGTGAATTTGTGCATCGAAGTTAACGGCGGCCTCTTTGAACAGCTACTGTAGTGCTTTGCATGTGCAATGTGTGCTAGTGCAGTTGTGATTTTTTGGTTACCCTTCGGGGTTTTCCTGGCGGAGGGGATCTACCTCGTCGTGGTCGTCAGGCTGAGTACCTCGCTTCAAACAAAAGGAATAGCAGAGGGAAACCAAGAGATCCCCAACAGATTTAGAAAATGTGAATGTTGTGTTGTGTGACTTTTAATGTAAAAAAGCAAGAAAACAGAAAATGGTGCAAACAATCCTGGAAATGTCAGTAAGGTAGGTGTTTCATAGGCATTCTACATGTTCCTTAGAAAGTAATCGTTTTTAAAAGGAAATCGAAATTTTGTGGTGAATCCTCGGATAAATTGATAGACGTGGCAACGCCGCGCTATTGACATACGCGAAATTTTTAGACATGTCGCGCGGGCGTCCATAGGCGGCGTTTTTTGAGGGGTTTAATACAATTTGAAAAAAAATTTTTTTAGGCTTAAGACAAATGTTAGAAAATTTTTGAAAATTTATTTTGGCAAGTCTAATTTTTCTTTATCTGCCATAAAAATTTTTGTACTAAGTGATAGTTAACCCTGTATTTGTCCTTTCCTGAGTCATTGAATATCTTTGGAAATTCAAAATTTTGTTTAACCTGCTAAACGACCTTTCTGCTCCAGGGCAGTTGCAAAGTATGGTGGAAAATATTTTTAACAAAGCAGTGAGAGCAGGAGAGCTAACGGTAAGTGATGAACTTGCGAGGTGGAGGCTAACGATGACGACTCGAAGAGCGAGGAAAGACTGAAAGAGAATTCGAAATACCCCCAATATTATGACTTTTCTTCAATTTTAATAATTCAGAAAAACATTCTAACGTTAAACGTTGTGGTTTTCAATTAATTGTACGTTTTCAAAAACAACTGGGGTACAGATTTTATATAAAAATCCAAGTAGGTATTTGTGATTTCAGAGCCATCTTCTATTAACGGGCGATGCGGGCGTAGCGACGTAGCTATACAGAAATCTATAAGAAGCCCATAGTGTCTACAAGAGTTAAAGGAGAGTGGCGCTAGAGGCAACCTAAACGTCAACAACGTCAGTCACTAAGCTATGGTATGGTTTAGTAGATCACCAAAAATAGACAGGAAAAACGGAAAATGTGCAAAGTGAAAACGGATAGACACCGTTAGACAGTGTTACTGATAGCTATGTTCTAGTGTAATTTGAAAACTATGCAAATTATTGTGTACGGAAACTCGCAAAAACTTCTCTAGTAAACGCAAATGTTTGTGATATGAATACAACATTTTCTCAAAGTGTTTCAAATGTTATAACAATTGCCATTTGAAGAATCAAGCCTGACGACCCCGATACTGCCGATAAAAGATAAGTATTTCTTATTTCTTCGGATTAACTTTCATTAATGGGGTTGACCACTGACAACGAAATGCGGCAACATCGCTCACCTTAGACGTTTCCTCGAAATCAGGTGCGTCGAGTTACGCGGGTGCTGAGGTTGATTTACCCCACGTTTTAAACTTCGCGAAAAAAATCGCATTTTTCTTTTTAGTGGGCCTCCCCACTATGTGGTTAAATTTTTTTACATCATGACTGAATCACCCTGTATATTAGTTATACGTGACATGTAAATGAAATAGGTACTAAAAAGCACAAACTTAATAAAAAAAAAATAAAACAGTTAAGCCATGTACTAAAACGAATAACATAAGTCTAGATTTTGGTTGAGGTAATTCAATGTCAAATTGCGATATACTTTTTGATTTCCAAAAAGCTTGATCTGATATTTTATTCGTTTTAGGACAAGGCTTAAATAAAAGCTTATTTTTAAAACGGTTTTTATTTTTCAAACTATACAACGAACAAAGAAAAAACGGATAAAATAGGTTCCAATATTATTTACTTTCTTGCATTGTAGTAAAAATTTGCTACAGTAAAAACTGCTTTAAGCATCTGAAAAAGATATGTTAGCTGTGTAAATATGTACTTATAAAAATATTAATGTAGTTATTACTTGCCTTAACCAAAACCTTGTAGTTCACACATGTGTCTTCAGTCAAATGGATTTTGTCGGTTGCTAATGTGTTTGTAAGAAATATTAGATACAATTTTCTATTAAAAATATTCCAGTTATACCAAGATACAGCACATATATTTGCATATAATTTTTCATTCTAAAAAATTGCTTATGAATTCGATAGTAACGTATGTCCTAAAAGTTTTGGCACAACATTCAACGACTGTGAATAAAAGTAAAAATATAATAATATCAAGTTGCCTTTGGAAACAAAACATTGCTTACGTTGTTGACTTTGAGATGACAGTTAATTTTTGTCAAGTTGTGGTGTTACAATGTCGTATAATATAGAACTCCAAAAAAGTATCTAAAAAAAATGTAAGCCGTGGTCTTCCACTTTTTGGGAGGTTCAAACATATGGTATTCCTTGTTCGCACTCCGATATTGAGCGATAAATCGTCCTACGTGAAATATCTTCGTTCTCCAGGACCCGGAATATTTCAGCATTGGGAACGCGCCCAACCAATTTATAGATACTTTTTCGGAGTTCCAATTTACACGACATTGTAACGCCACAACTTGACAAAAATTAACTGTCGTCTCAAAGTCAACAACGTAAGCAATGTTTTGTTTCCAAAGGCAGCTTTTATTTTTACTTTTATTTAAAGTCTTTGAATGTTGTGCCTTTAGGACACCAAAATTTTTCAATAATTACTATTACCTCATTTTCTACCATTTGTCCTAAAGTTGGAAATGAAATCATAATTGAAATAATGATGGAAAAATACAAAATTTCAAATGTAATTCCAAAGTATTGTATCCCCTAGAAAAAATATAAAAGAATCTACATGTTCATAGTGCACAGATTGTTTTTACCGTATGTAGAGATACTAAAAAACTGCAACTTGTAATAGTGCCAAAAATAATCATTGCGGTATTAATAGTCTGAAGACGTCTGCTTAAATCGTTAATATACCTGAAATTATCTACATTCATTTATTCCACAAATATACCGGGAGGACTTACTTCTTCAAAACAGCATGGCGCTTTAAAAGGTAGATCATCATTTGGAATATTTGGTCTTGATAATGTTGATTATGTATCGTACAAATATTGTTTGTGCAGGACAATCTAAATCTAGTGAAACAGTCGTTTAATTTTTGTTGTTGGTAAATTATAAAAATGACAAAATATGCGTAAAAAAATATGAAAGTCATTGTCCATATTCCCATGTTGATCCAAACGAAGGCAAATATATTAGTTAAAATTGGATTTCGCATAAAAATATCTATTTCGCTCACAAATTTTACAAGTAAGAATATTTCTCCAATTTTCTTTATGCCTGCGTTTAGCACTAAAACTGTTTCACAATTTAAAAATATAAAAGTAGTCACACAGAAGCATGACATTATTCTGGAAATTTTTGAAAAGCTCTTTTTTGTCTCCTCCAATGCATAAATATCTGGTATTGATATATTTTTCATTATAACCAACAAGTATTTGAAGTCGTTTACTTTCAGTACTATAAGGGCACCACACGCAATTACCTGAAACCATCAAAAATGAGTATGAGGTATGATGATTTTCATTAGCAGTGTTGAAGTCTTACAAATATTTGCAGAAAGAAAAACGAATTATATTGCTCCAAAGTCTGCAAATCCCACACCATTACAAAATAAATTAATTGTAGTACGGTGAAAAAAGATGTAAAGGCTGTGCTTATTATTATCAAAATCCACATAGGTCTAATTTTGATAAATAAAGTGTAAGTCATCCTATAAAGAATTTTTATTGCCAAATTGTCATCTACAATAACACAGCATCAAACATATCTATATAATAATATATTTTAAACATTTACCCATTTCAACACAGTAAACCCACTTAAGTCGTCCTGTTCAGAGAAACAATAAAGGTATTCAATCAAATTAAAAAAATACTGTCGGATATCTTTTATGTAAATACAATTTCCGTTATGATCTTTCAATATAATCTACCCCTTGACTTGCACACATTTGGAGAAAATGATTTTTTCTACGGCTGTAAACAAACGGAATCGGGTTGCCGTAGCTGGACCAACACTATATTAAAGACCTGTGCATAGCGCTGTTTCAAGCGATCGCCACTAGTGCCACACGACGAAACAAATTTACACGGTGGTTTAATGTTAAAATACCATTTGTTGCAGAATCTTTTATACAATAAAAACATGAAAATGTAGTGCCACACGACGAAACAAATTTACACGGTGGTTTAATGTTAAAACACCATTGTTGCAGAATCTTTTATACAATAAAAACATGAAAATGTGTCTGTTACAATGAATTTAATATCCAAAATAAAATAAAATATTTGTTTATGTCCCTCTAATTTGACAAGTTCACGTGGCATATTTCCATACATTTTCTTAAGAAAAGCAAGTCTAAAAAGCAAGAAAGAGTATTTGCTACCTTTTGCTTTGAAATGAAGTCCATGGCTAGTTGTAGTGTAAGTAAGCGTAAAACCGTTGACTGATATATATTATTAAAGACAGCTCACCAGCTCACGGCTGTCACGTCTGACACATTTTTGGCTCACCATGCGCTTTCCGAAGATAAAATAGAATACATTGTTAACCATCAGAGCCATCTGTTTTCCAGGACATACTGCTATATCCGTGAGAAGTCTTTATAAATACGTCAGTCAACGATAAAACGCATTCGATTTTTCTATGGCATGTCCATAATCATTAATAAGCCATTGCCCTTTAGTTATCTACAAAAAGTAGGCCTGGTGCTTGTAATTGAAAAGTGGTTGAAAAATGACACGTTCCTATCAGTATGGCGGACTGTTAGTGACGCCGCATCGGTATGGCGCAAACGCCAGCCGTACTGCTGCTAACAAATAAACATTATAAAGAATGATTCAGTCTGGTGCCTATTATAAAAAATCGCAATTTTTTTGCATTTTTGTATAAAAAAAAGCGGTATAGGCGACACCCACATGCCGCCATAATTCTATAGTTCTATTCCACATTTCACTGGCTATCACCCCATAAAGTTTCGTTGTGGTGCTTGTCATGTGCGATTTTCAGTCCCGGCTCCCGGTCTAGAATGGTCTGCGCAGTGTGCATACCATTTTCTTCATGTGCATGGAAATTTCATGTTATCACAAATAAATCTACCTATAAAAGCTGTGTTAATAGGATACAACTGCGAAATTTGAATGCAAAGAGAATTCGTGACCGTAAAAAGCACGGAAATGGTAATAAAACTGGATATTTAAAATATGGGACATTCAAAATGTCAGAAACTGACATACCTATAATCACAGAATACCTCTGTTATAACCTACATATAATAAGTTGTCATTTTTTTCGTCGAGTAGCACCACCCCAGTCCGTAAACAACAATGAAATAAGTATGACGTCATGCTCGGGTCTTTAATATAGTGTCGGTCCAGGCCGTAGCAAACGGTGCGGGAATATCATTGTGCACGGGTCCGCTAAACAAATTTGAGTAAATTAGTAGGAGGCCATGAAAAACAAACGCAATTATACACGGGCGCTGGTTAATTACTTTAAACTTATAAGAAAAATGGAAAGTTTCAGCAGCAATAATTCCAGAATATTTTCCCAAGTTTTTTTATTAGGTACTGAAAGTACTAATATATCATTTTAATATTGTAAATAAGTGTAGGGTAAGCTATATTTTGTTAAAATTCGTCTTAAATTTAATACCTTCTTGTTCATGTTCAAAATAATTAAATTATAAAAAACTAATTAGAACTCGAACACTTATAGTAACGGTAATAAAAAAAATAATAAATAATAGTTATTTATGTACCAAGGCACTGAAGTTCAACTTTTTATGACTCATGTGGAGTTTAGTTGCTGAGGCCTCTGGCCGAGGCAAATAAACCACATGAGTCATAAAAAGAACTTCAGTGCCGAGGTACATATTATATTTTTTTTGAAATCGGAAAAAAAAATGTTTTATTAGGCAAGAAAATAATAATAATAAGGATCACCCGTCCACGAACCGACTACGCGCGGCGTTGCTTGACTTTACCGATCGCTCTACCTAGGACAAATATAATGACGTACGGCACCTTCTGACAGAAAAACCAAACTGCTGCTTCTTGTGTAGCCTACACAACAAATCTATTGATATTCAAATTTACTAAAATATGTATACTGAAGGATTGTGCTTCTATAGGAAACAATTTCGCAATGTGTACGAAAAGTTAAATGAGTCTTTATCGGCCGGGTTTTGAATATTTGGTCAATTTTGACGGGCGATTTATCCGCGTCTGACGTTTGATGTTTACATCTCGCCAAGGCCTACTTATTGAAAAAATCGTACAATAATTACATTATTGTACGATTTCTGTGCTTTTAATGACGACTTTGGGACATTTTAATGCCGATTTCAAGAAAAAAATATTTATGTACAAGACAGAAAAATAAGCAGTAAACGTATACTTTGTATTTTAACATACAAGGTGTCTATCTCAAGGTGTCAGTATACAAATCCTTAAAATTTTTATTTTTTCTTTAAAAGGTCTTAAAAACCCTTTTTTCTACATTCCCTCCGTTATGAAAATCCAAGGCCTGCAACGATTTCAGCCGATTTTCACTAAAACCAATTATCGATTCTTTTATCAGACACCACAGCGTTAAACATTACACCCACACACCATGTAAACTTGGTTTACGTGCACCCGTGTTTATTTTGTGTCTGCTCCAGGAGATGGCGCTCGCGTCAAATCGGCAAAACAGATGCTTGCTTGACATTGTCGGAAAAGTTACAGTTTACTTTTCCAAAGACGCTAGAGGCGCGCGCATAACACGGAATCTGCAATAGCGGTTAAATATCAGAAGGCAATGCCAAATTAGTCGAAATAGAAATATCGAAACTGTAGGACAAGTTCGAAGTTTCAAGTGGCAGGCCTGTTGTGCTAAAACGAAAAGACAAAAAAAAATCTGCTTCTAGGGTTCTTTTAAATGGGTGATTCAGTATCATGTAAAAAATTTTAACCACACAGTAGGGGACGTCTACTAAAAAGGAAAATGCGAATTTTTTTGCCGAAGTCTAAAACATGGGGCAAATCAACCCTAGTCCCCCCATAACTCGGCGCTCCGGTAGGCTGCGACGCGCTGCTTTGCCGGTTGTGCGCGCCGCGTCGACAGCTGACGTGGTATCCGGGTGAACGTCCGGCGTCGGGCAGGGCGCAGGCTTTGCCAGTACCGCCACCCGCCCGACGCCCACGCTAGTCGCCATTGCCAGTCAGTGCCCCAGTGTCGGTCGAGTCACGAGTCGAAGGCAGAAGGTTAAGTGCTTTTGCCCGTGCCTCTGTACTCTTCGGCCGGATGCACGCTGTGAACAGCTGTTACCATGCTCGTGCTCCCACATTCCGTGTACGACAGGCGAAAGCGCAGGTAGAACCCGCGTGCTGCACGAGAAAATTGCTACAATCTTATGGAAGTATCCACCATAAATTGGCAGTTTTATTATACGATAGTGGGTTTATTACTGTATCACAACAGATTTCTTATACAGGCTGGGAGATGCTAAGATCTGACGGTCACCAACAGAATAAACTTGTGCGTTTAATCTGTGTAGTCAAGTTACTGATGGCATTTTGTGCAGTGTTAATTCCCAAACATTTGTGGACTTTAAAATGATATTTTAACAAAAGAAGAAAAGGATTTACATTAGAAAATCAAAAAGCGAGTCAAAAAGGTAATAAATTAAGTTAGACCATGATGTTTTTATCGCCACAACAGAAAAATGTTTCGATGAAAATTTATCGACCTTTCAGGATTTTCTCATAATTTCTACATTCTTGAAATAATTTCTGTGAACAAGTAAAAAAAACAAGTAAATTTACGATATGTTGTGCAATTGGCTACTGCGCACCAGCCTTGACGCGCGAGCTTACCAGCTGACTAGGAAAGCGCCTTTAAGAAGGGGTTTTAATGTAATTCGGAAAATATTTTTTATTTTTTTTTGGTTGACTTCAGAATTATTTTAATTTCGGATTCATATTAAGCTATGTTTTCTCCACCTGTGGTTAAAATTTTTTACATCATGACTGAATCACCCTGTATAACTTTTGTTATGGACGTTTTGTCAGATTCTCTTTAGGTTGAGAAATATTATGGGTCTACCTAATAAGTTAAAAACTTCATTTTTATAGCACCCTGTCATTCAGAAAATACATTTTAGTATTAAGGGCATATACACGTATAAACAAAAACCCCTTACTTTTCAATAAGGGCACATTTTTATATACTATAATATATTCTCCCAACGATTCTTTCAACTGTAAATAAAAGAAGCAAAAGCCTTTATGAACTCTTACTGAATTTGTCGACCTAGATGCCCAGAACATTAATGTACTCTCTTCCAATATTAGGTAACCCGGGACCAATAAGAATACTTTTTCTAACTCTATCTCTTCCATCCTCCCATTTAAATTTCTCTATCTGAAAAATCAGAAAACCCATTTTATAATTTATTTTATTTTAAAAACGTAAAAAATATAATTATTTTTATGTATATTTACAGCATTTCACTATTATTATATTTCCTGTGCATATGTGTACAGCGTGTCCCAAATAGTTTGTCCTACCTCCTGGATCTCAGGAACCGTAAGAGATACGAAAAAAACTTGAATACAAAAGTTGTAAGGTTGGCAGTGGACGTAACCTCTCTTTTATTTTCACATATACAGGGCGGTTCGTATTTGCAGGACAAAAATAAAATATTTAGATTTTGACAATTGCATTAATCCTTTGGAATATTTGCATTCTACATGAAATTTTCTACAGAACCTTTTTTTTGTATTTTGGATGCAGCGTTGCCAAGATATCGAATTTTTCTTGGAATTTAGGGACTTCATGGAGGTTATGGAAACTGAATGCTGTATCTTTATTTTAATAGATATCAAAGATATATTTTAGCCGAAGTATGACAGCACAACTCTGTGTGGTGTGGTATGTCGAAATTGGTTTTTGCATATACAGTGTGTTCATAACAGGCTCTCAAAATCGGATAATTTCAAACAGCAATAACTTATTTTTTCAAATGGAATGACCCATATATCTATAGTTTGTTGGATGCCGGCGTCCAAGCGCCACATTTTATGTAAATAACATTCTATACCAAAAACTACCCGTTTTCGAGATATTTAGTATTTAAGAAAATTTATTTGCATTTTTCATTCAGGTGAGAAGGTTTAATCAAGCAAGCCATAACTATTTTTCCAGGCAGTGGCAGAAATAATTGCCATTTTAGATAATACGGGAAATAAAATTCCTATACCCGTATACAGTATGCCCACGGATAGACATCCCAAGAGGACAAATGGACCAAAAATTTCATTTTTCGACAAAAAGTCATTCTTGGTAAAAGTTTCTGCTTCTCGAAAAAATATGGTCCACGAAGAGAATTTTCGATTTTTATACAGGGTGTCCAAAAAATACAAAAACATGAAATGCGATCAAGAATAAACTGCCTTTATTTTTAAAAATATCAAAAACTTTTACGTAGAAAAGTTGTTTAGAATTAAAAGATGTGTCCGATTGTCATTTTTCAAACAAATCAGCCAACTCCGATTTTTTTTATTTAGTGTGAAATTCCTTGGTTTTTAAAAATTTCAAAAATATTTCCATTTAATTTTTAATTGGGTTTTTCGCCACCAAACTGATCGAAAGACAACTTTTTCAAGTTGCCTAGAAAATTCATATTTTTCAATTAATTAATTAATTAATCTGTCACTTCACTTTATTAATTTTATTTTTATTATACTTCTTTGAAAACACCTTATTTTCATCTGTTTTAGCAATAATGAAAGATTGGGTTTTTCGGGCTAGCGCACGGAAACAGCGCATGGAAAAACTTTCGGTGCGCTGAATAAAAATACCGAATATATGGCTTTAAAATAGAAATATACAGCAAAGTAAACTAAATTTAAGAAACTCTATATGCTCTCTGATATTTAACATATACCTATTTTGTATTTTAATTCGTAAGTGTTTCAATATTTAGATACATTTCTGTAATATTTTTGAACGTTTTATTCACCTTATCTGACAATAACTAATTTACAATAAAGCACCTTTGAAATAATTTGAAATTTGAGAGTATAACCATGGAAACGCATCATACATACCAAACACTATATTCTCTGCATTGTTTATTTTTTGTGAATTAAATTTATTATAATATACCGATAAAATGTTTTAAGTTTCCGTTTTCAAAGAAGTATAATAAAAAATATCGTTCATTACACTGTCAAAATCTAAATATTTCATTTTTGTCCTGCAAATACGAATAGCCCTGTATATGTGAGAATAAAAGAGAGGTTACGTCCACTGCCAACCTTACAACTTCTGTATTCAAGTTTTTTTCGTATCTGTTACGGTTCCTGAGATCCAGGGGGTAGGACAAACTATTTGGGACACGCTGTAGGTACCTATGTTTCTAAATAAAGTCGATAACTCTAGAATGTAGATTATTTCTTTTATTAAAAAATAATGAAATTTTCACACCACCTGAACACACTCATTTGAATCTACCGTCAAAATTGTTCCTGTTTGCGCGCGCATCTATCATTCCGCGAAAACTTCTAAAAGCTATCAAAAGCAAAAAATATTTTTTAGACGAAGGTTACTACGGTAACCTTGGTTTACACGAAGATACCCGAGTCATCAGCCGATCACTGCCGAATATATCTGGCAACAAGGCCATAAAATCCACGGGACACATGGGCTTACATAGTTCACTCTGCGGAAAGTACATGCTGGATACGTTCTGTTAGAAGCGACCGGTGTTCATTATTATTTAATACTTTTAGCTCAGCTCAGTCATATTGTGCATCCAACATTGCAATAATTAGGGTAAACGTAATTTTTTTATATGTTGTTAGAATCCACCTGGGTAGTATAAATCCAGATTTGCAACCCCGAAAAAGTTGTGCCACTTGAGATATAGGCGAAAATAGTGAAATTTTTGTTTTTTTTTTAAGTTTTTTGCCGAAAATACACTAAAGAAGACTTCGGACGAAAACAGTCACCGCACGCCTTTTCTAAAGTACAGTTCATACAAAACTTGAAGGCGGATAATTCTAGGAAGTAGTTTGTAAATAATACCCAGAAAACCCACCTGCACTGGCCCATTTCACACAGCAGCGTAACAACAATTGGAAATATACTGTGTTATGTTATCAAAACCGAAGACAAGTAGATATTCTAACAAAATTTAAGTTTCTAAAGAAAGTTTATTAATTAGGGGTTAATAGATAATTGTTTAATTATAAAGTGTTTTAGCATTTTTTTTCAGTTAACGGAAAGAAAATATACAATAATTAAGTAAAGAATTAATGCCAGCAAATATATGTGAAAAAGGATGATTGCTTCTAAAATGAATTAAAGAGGCTGCTGCAGTTGGTTTTTTATATAAATTTTCAAATTTCCTTTTGACACCACTTTTCACGGCGATATTTGTGGTTATAATCCGGTTACTGTACGCAGCTCAAACTGATCACCACCCTATTTTGCACCTTCTGCGGCATCGAAACATCGCGAAAACCCTCGGAAAAACCGAAATTTTGAAAGATTTATGCCGTGTTTACGTCGGCCCGGCCGCTGTTTTCGCCCGACATTCGGCTATACCTACTTCAAAAATTAAATTCTTTAGATAAGTATAAGAAGATCTAACTAAGGAAAAGAACTATTTTTTCCCTTTCATAAGTAAAACTAATGTTAGGATGTAATAAATTGATACAGTTAGGAGTCTGATGTTAATATTATCACAATCAAAAATCAAGAAGAAATCATCGACATATCTTCAGATAATAATTAATAAAATTATTATTATTATTGAAAAAACAAGTTCTAATTTATTCATAAATGTTTGAGCTAAAAAGGGAGACAAGAATTAGGTAAAATTAAGGTAGAATTAAACTGAAAGAAGTTCGGGTCAAGATAAGTAGATAACACTTTAATTAAATTATTAATGAGTGGTTTTAAGTAGGTATGGGGACGCCTGTGCAGACCCCCTCCACTTTCCTCCTAGGCCGCGCAGGCGCATGCGTCGATACAGGTTGTCGATACACGTTGTGACCTCATGGATAGCTAATTCTACAGAAAATTCTGTAGTTGTAATTGGAGTTTGATCTAATAGCAAGCAATTGTTATTCTTTAGAACTCGTACTAAACTTATGGTCTGCTTTCCACAGATAGCATGTGGATAATCGTTAAAAATGCCAGATAAATGTTTGAGTGGAACTCGCACGCTGAAAGCCGTTCACTGTTGTTGATTTAATTATCGGGAAAAGTCCAGCCGCAGTTTACCAAATACTTTTCATTGTTTGGCAAATAACATGAGTCTCGCAATTCGAGGATTTCTCACTACGTTTATTTCATTAAGATTCATTCAGATTAATTGTTAACTCCACGACGCGCCTTAACATTTGTAAAATTTAAATTATCAACATCATACCTGTTAGGTCATGTGAGATTTTTACTTTTCTGATATTACATATTATCTTACACTTTATTCGTAATAAAAAAAAAAACGTTTTTGGGAAAACTTATGTCAGTGCGAGCTACTGTTTACGCGCTTGGAATGACCAGCTTATTATGTTGCAATCAACTTTCCAAAATTTGTCTCTGGTTCTGAATTTATGGTTATTATCGATGTCATTAGAATTCAACTTCTACACTAAATGTATATATAAAGTTGGACATAAAAATATATATTTCTAAAAACAAATAATTCTGTCGTTAAATTAATGTAATAGTAAGTAAGTACTATGAAAACCAAAGTATCCTTTAACGAGAAATTGATAGTTGAGTAAGCAGATATTTACTGCATAAATAACTGTTCTAATAATTATTATTACTACTTATTGAAAGCTATAAAAGCAGCAATTTTAATTTCTAGTAGAGTTTGAAGTGAAGTTACAGCGACGAGATTAAATTTCTTCTATCTAAAAATAAAATTGGAGCCACTATAAAAAAATTCTTTTTCGCTAAATTGCCGGAAAACAAAATTTTAGCAAATATGGTGCACGAAACCTTGCTTAATCTCTGTTCAACGAATGTTCATACCTACGTCACAACTCTCGTCCTTGTCTGACTCGTGAATATATGACCGATACCCATCGTATATTCATAAGTAAGACAAGGACGGGAGTTGTGACGTAGGAGTTTACACTAGGACTGTTAGATTGACTGTCATACCATTGTTGAAATTTCCGCGAGATATACCAAATATTTTTCATAAAATTTGATGTCAAAACTAATAACTAGGTTCTAAAAATTGTGATGATACTGATGATTCAATATTTTGATCCATAGAATGGCTTTTTTCCATGTGTAATGAGCACACGCATACTTAATTTTAAATTTTTGGTCAATACAATATCCGTGCAGAGAATTTGAATTAATCCTGAAGTACTGATTTATTTATAAGTTATAAGTAGGTACATAGAGAATAATCTAACTTAAACTTTGTATTGACCAAAAGTCAAAATTATGCCTGTTGCTCATTACAGATAGAAAAAAGTCATTTTATGGTCAAAATATGGGATGACTATACTACGTGCTTTACATTTGCTCTTAATTTTTTGCCAGGATTTTTTGCGGACTATTTCAACATTGCTTCAGTCTATGTCTCCAGATCCCTCTGCAAAAGGGTGTAATTTAGGAATAAAGATATTTGATATAATTTAGCAGTACTTGTTATCCAACAAAATTAGTATAATAAAATCCTAATAAAAGAAAAAACACCTAATCACTAGAAAAATACAAAACAAAAAATGTATATAAATTGTTTACACAAAATAATAAATAAAGGAGCTTTATCCCCAGACAAGATATAATGTCTGGGGCTCTATCGTATACCTACCTTCTAGGGTAAAAACATTCATATTTAAAAAATCAATTCAATGAACAATATGAGCACATTCTTACGAGTTGCAAAGTCGAACATTTTATTTTATCAGAGAACTCAACTGTGTCTTCCGACTCGCTCTCAATTGCTGTAAGAGTTAAACGTCTCATTCTTTCTCCAGACATAGAATTTCTAGAATGAATCTTAATCTTCTTTAAAGTTGAAAAACTGCTTTCGGTTGATGAATATGTGAGTAGATAAACTATACAACGCAACGCCAATAATTTTCACCCATTATTTGATAGGCGCAAAATACGTTTAAAAATTTAGGTTTAAATCAGAAAACTGAGTTATAAATAAAGATAATATAAAACAAATTTATTTTATTTACAAGGCGCTGGTGTCTAAAATAATGAAAACATTGTATTTAAGCTATTTAGGAAAATTTATATACCTTAAGATATTGTTGCAACTTGCAAATGAATGATTCTTATTCTCTATAATGAAAGAAATCATATCCGCATAAAATTCAGAAAAGTTGCTCAGCAGAATCTGAAAATAAAAATTAAAATAGATAATATGTATTAATTATATTTTTTTGTATATTAACATATCAATTAGAAATATTAGAGGGTGTCCCATTTAAGACGTTCCTAGCTATTATCTTGGTCATTTTTAAGGTAAATTGATGGTTCAAGTTCAAAAACTAAAGTTGTGTGGTTTTTTTCAAGGAATCGAATGCCGCCAAGAACGAAACAATAATTATTAAATTTCAAACAAAAAAGTTATCGCCAATTAATTGATTTTTTGAAAAAAATAGCATGGCGATTTTGTTGAAATTTGTATTGGGGTGGTAAAAAATCTGCACCGCACACTTGAATATCACTTCCGGTTTAGCCGGAAGTGACGTATTTTGTTCCACACAAGAAGTCAAGAGCTATTTTCTTAGTGATTTTTCAGATAAACTGATGGTTGAAGCACCAAACTTGTCTAGTTTTTTCCAAGGAATTGAATGGCGAACGAAACAATTAAATTTCAAAAAAAGTAATCGCCAAGTACTTAATTGTTTTTTTTTTTTCATTAAGATGACGATTTGTTGCATTTTTTCATTGGACTAGTAAAGTGAATTCAAAATCTGCACCGTTTAAATATCACTTCCGGTTTAGCCGGAAGTGACTTTTTTAACAACAAAACTGTCGTGTAAAGATTATCGTTCGTAACGTCCTCCCTGTCTGTGCATAGAAAAATACATAAAAATATTTAGTAAAGTTATGCATAACTGAACCAAGCGTAATTTTTTATTGTACCTAATTATTCTAATTTGTTATTGCGATATTAGTTTTTTTTTTGTTTAAGTTTATATGTAGGTATACAAAAGTTTCAAATAGTGCATTGAAATACCATGCAAAATTGGGATCAGGGCAATACATATTTACATTGGTCTATTGGTCTCGTATGGCGTGTGGCATTGTGTTGATTTGCGCGGGAGTTTGTCTAAGATAAGTCAGCATCGGTACAACAAAATGCCGGTGCATTTCAACACAGATTTAGCGAATCTATGTGCTGTGCAGCACTGGACAATGGCTTTAAATAGTAAGTTCGTGAGACGTTTTCGTTTCCTTACAATAAAATATAGAATAATAAAGGTAATACAGGTTAAGAAGAATATAAGTGACCAAGATATGAGTGATATTTCTTTCGACTGGTAGAGAGGCTGTAGTGTTTTGATTTGGTGAAGGATTGGAGGTATTTCTAAAGTTATTTCGTTAGATGTTTCTAACTGGATAGGACGGATATGCGGTGGGTGTATGACAATATTTTTGCCAGGATGTGTAAACACTATTTCGTTTATAGTTAATTTGCAATTCGATGTAATCAGGTTTGTTCCGAATATTTCTTCTTTATGTGAGGTTTCTTGGCAGTTTTCTTCGACGGGTGTCTTCGAGGAAGCTCCGATGAGTATCGTTCCATCTTGAAGTTGGTTTTGCACAGTACCTTGTATTTTTGCAGTGGTGCAGTTTTCCAGGGTGGTTAGCTCGCACCATGTGTTGACCGGTGATTGACATATATACCTGGTGTTGGTTTCTTCACATTTGGCGTACCATTTTTGGTTTCCATAGTTCGGTGCGGGCGGTAGTAGTGTAATTCTTTCTTGGTTAGGTAAAGGGTGGATTTTCGACAGTGGAAAGCTTACTGGATTGAAGATAGGTATTTTCATGATGAGAATTGTTTGATTTTCTGTGATTACAATAGTTATTTTTGATGCTTCAATTAGTTCGTAAGGGTGAGTGTCGGAAGATAGTAATTGATTTTGGTTGTATTTAGTCGAGAGATCTTTTTCGATTTGTAAAATTTCCTTTAGTGAGAACATTTCTATGTTTGGTTGGTTAAGTTGGGCAAGATTTAGGGATCTTATTATTTTCTGGAGAAAATTATTTAGATTGTTTAGGTTAAAGATTTCGGTTTGGATGGAAAATATTGTTCTGATTTCTGAACTTGTTTTATTGATGTTTTCCGCGATCGTTTGGGTATTGTTATTTATTGTAGCAAGTAGTTTTTGATACCTTTTGTCTGTGTCGACCGCAAAACTAGAAAATTGATTAAATTGAGTGATTAACTCGTATTGTTTGTTTTGGATATTCTTTATGTTGTTTTCTATAAATATTTTGTCATCGTTGTCCAAGTTTCCTGTGAAAAATTTTATTACTTTCCCTAATCCGTTTATTAGTCCGCGGCGACTTCGGGGTCTTAGGAGTTTGTGGAAATTATCCTGAGTCTCACGGTAGAGGTGCTCGTATTGTTTTAAATGGTTTTGAATTACATGCTCGTTAGAGTTATTCAAAAGTGAAAAATTGATAAGTGCTGATTTAAGTGTAGCATCGATAATGGTTAAATTGAAAGATAGGAGGAGTTTATGATAATGTGTGATTGTCTGTGCTGTGCCTATCTTTTCTTCGTAGTAGCCATTACTCGGGATCGGGCCAGGTTGGTTGTCCTGTAATGGATGTGTTTGTCTTAGTCTTTTCATATGTCTGATATGGGTATTGGATTGTTTGTTTAACGGTGTTGTACCAGTAATTTTAGTGTCTGAGGTAGCCGTGACTTTGAGGGGTTTGTAAGGGTTTTCGGTTTTGTTCCTAGTTATTTTCCTAGCGTATATTATTTGGTTTGTGGGAATTCGAGGGGGTTCGTCAGATAATCGTTCATTTGGAGAGTTAAGTATCTTTTGTTCTTTTCAATAGGCTTTGTCGTAAACGTCTCGTAGGAAGGGTAAAAGTTCTTCCTTTCGTTTTTGGTTAAATTGTTCATATATAGTCATGTCATTATCGAAATTAATTTCGTGCTCGTAAGGGCCGTAAAGAAGAGAGAATGGAGAATAGTTTGTAGCAGAATGAATTGATTGATTATATATTAGTAGGCAAGAGGTAATTATATCATTAAACTGTTCGTGTGGATTTTGTTCTTTCATAACTCTTAATTTTTCTATAAGGGTCGAGTGAAAGCGTTCTATAGGGCTATTTGAATTAGGGTTACTTATGGTTATGAAATGTAATTCTATAGAGTGCATTTTGCAATATTCTTTTAATAAGTTGTCTGCAAACTCGGGGCATTCGTCACAAATTTCTTCTTCGGGAAATTATGATGTGTAAAATAGTGCCGTAGTTTGCGGAGAACTTACTTTGTTTGTTTTTTCGCGTATTTCGTATGCCTGGGCGTATTTAGAGAAAGAATCTATTATTGTTAGGTAATCGTGTCGGTTACAAGTAAAGGTGTCAATATGGAGAATGTCGAAAGGTTTATTTCCTAATAGGGGCCTTTGAACGGAATTTTGTAGGGATTTCTTTCGTATTTATTTTTAAACAGATTTCGCATTTATTGATTATATTAATAATTGTATTTTTCATATTGGGCCAATAATACTGTTGTTGGAAGTGTTTATAGGTTTCGGTGATTCCGTTATGGTTTGATTTATGGTAGTTAGAGATTAGTTCTTTTTGCGCTTCAGAATGGGTAACGTCTTTTAAATATTTCGAACAAAAATTCAATTTAATTTTGTCATTAAAATTCTTTTGTACTATTTGGATGATTTTATTCTGTATAGTGGGTTCTGTTGTGAATATATAAAATGTGTCGTTGTCGTTAGGATTAAGAGTTTCTTTGAGGGATTTTATTAGGTCGTGGTCAATGTTGTCTTTGGTTATAGTGTTGAAGTAGTGATTTTTATCAGTGAACTTTTTTCTATGTATGGTTGTTGGGACGTTTCTATATTCGAAAATCATTTGATTTTTAAAGTAATTTAAGGGTTGTTCCGAATAGGGTATTCCGGAGACAGGGTGTTCGTGCGAGGAGTGTATGGTCTCGTTTCCTATCATTTTGTCATATACCTGATTAACAAAATCGTCAATATTTTCTGTGTCTTCTGAGATTTCTACGTTAACTGAAGAGGTGGATTGAGTTTCTAACATGTTTAATTCTATTCTTGAAAGGGCGTCAGCTACGACGTTTTCTTTGCCTTTTTTATATATTATGTCGAAATTAAATTCTTCTAATTTAAGTTTCCAACGTGCTAGACGACAGTTGGGTTCTTTTATTTTTGTTAACCAGACTAATGGGTTATGGTCGGTTTCGACTGTAAAGTGTATTCCGAATAAGTAGGGGCGGAAGTGTTTTACTGAATCTAGAATAGCAAGAAGTTCTTTTTCGATAGTCGAGTAGTTTTTCTCGGCAGTATTTAGAGTTCTAGAGAAATAAGCGATAGGTTTATGGTTCTGCGATAAAACTGAGCCTATAGCGATATTGGATGCGTCGGTAGTAAGAACAAATGGTTGTGTAAAATCGGGGTACTGTAATATCGGGGAGTTTGTTAAGGCTTCTTTGCATTTTTGAAATGTAAATATTGCGGATCTTTAATATTTAGAGGTGTCGATTTACTTGTTTACTTGTTCATGTGGTAGGTGATTTTTGAGAAACTCGGTATAAAGCGTCTGTAGTATCCTACTAGACCTAGAAAACTTTTGATTTCTTTGATGGATTTTGGGAGTGGAAAATTCTGTATGGCATGTATTTTTGAGTCGTTTGGTTTGATACCAGAGGGTGTGATTATATGCCCTAAGAAGGCTACTTCTTTACTTAAGAATTCACTTTTGTCTAGTTGAACTTTGAGATTTACATCGCGGAATTTTTGGAATATTTGTGAGATATGTACCATGTGATCTTGTAGCGATTTGGAGAAAATAATAACGTCATCCATATAGACAAAACAAGATTTGTAGATGTGTTCGCGAAGAATTTCGTCCATCATTCGCTGGAATGTGGCCGGCGCGTTTTTTAGTCCAAATGGCATTCGAAGGTATTCGAAATGTCCGCCTGGTACTGTAAAGGCAGTTTTTTCAATAGAGTTCGGGTCTACTTCTATTTGGTGGAAGCCTTGCGCGAGGTCTAATGTGGTGAAATACGTGCATTTTCCTAGATTGTCTAATATTTCGTCGATTCGCGGAAGAGGGTACTTATCTTCTACAGGTTGGTCGTTTAGCTTGCGGTAGTCTATGACCATACGGTACTTCTTTTTGCCTGAGGCGTCTGTCTTTTTTGGTACTATCCAAACTGGGGATGAATAAGGTGAGATAGAGGGACGTATGATTTTATTGTCTAATAATTTTTGGATTTGATTTTGGATCTCGTACTGCATGTTTTTTGGGTGGCGGAAGGATCTAGTAAATATCGGAGTATCGTCTTTAGTGCGGATAGTATGTTTGACGGAGCTAGTAAATGTAAGGTCTGAGTTTTCGTTATAAAATATGTCTTTGTACCGGTGGCATGGTTTGAGAATTTTTTCTTTTTCTTCGGCATTTAAATGAGTGGTTCGGATGTATTTTTCGTCAAAAACGGGCTTTTCGTCAAATTTTTCGTGGTCGTATATTTCAAAGTTGTTTAGGGAAGTTACGTGAAAAGGTTTTGTGAGATTAATATTGCAATTTGGTCGGGGAATTTTTATAAATCCATCGTGGGAGTAATGTATGGATTCTGGCAGGATGACTTCGTTATTTTGTATGATCGGGGGTAGGAGTATGTTGCCGTTATTAACATCTACAGGGATTTCTAAAACGTTTTTTGCGGAAACTTTTTCGATAAAGAAAGGGATTCGGATGCCGTTTAAGGTAAGAATTCTAGTCGGATAGTCGACGTTGGCGTCCATTCGGTCTAAGTCTTCTGTGCCTAGGAGTATGTCGAAATTTGTATGCCAATCAATAACTCGGATTTTAAGGGGTTCTTTTATGTTAATTTCTTGTAATATTGGGTAGAGGAGGTTAGTGTCGGAATAGGTGGGGGTTTTCATGCTTGTTACTATAAAGGGTTCAAAGAATTGGTATTTTTTGGGGATGAGTTGAGCGGCCTTAGGGGTCATTAATATTTCGGAACCTCCGGAATCTATTAATATTTTTAATTTTGAATTAGGGAGAAAGAAGTATGGGAGTCTGCTACGGGAAATCGCGTTATTGACGTCGATTAGGATGGGTCGCATGGATTCGAGGCTTCCGTCTGAAAATTTTCGTTTTCCTCGGGATATTCGTTATTCGTTTCAGGATAGTAGGGGATTTCATCTGAGTTGTAACAATCGGGGTTGTTATGGAACAGTCGTGTGGGTTGATATGATGATGTTGACATAGGAGTTGGGTTAGATCTATAGGAAGTGGTGGACATAGGGGTAGGTCGGCTGTTATTATTTGTCTGTGGTGTTTTTGTCCCGAATACTTGTCTGTTTGTAGGAAATGTACTTCTTTGAGGTGCAGGTCTATTTATATCACGTGGGAATTGACGTGGTTTTTGTTCAGGGAAACTTTGGGGTGGAATGTCTGGTAATCTTTGTACAAACTGGCTTTGTGGTGGAATGAATTGGTGTCTAGGGAAATTTTGCGAGGTTTGAGTAGGCTGTGGTGGTCTGAAATTAGTGTTTTGTCGTACAGGAGGTTGTGTTTTGTATGAAGTAGTTTGGGATTTTAGGTAGGAGAGATATTGTTGTTGTTATTTATGGTTATCTAGAGAGATACATTTTTGTAAGGCTTCGTCTAGTGAAATTAAGTTGAAGTGTGAGAGGTGGTCACAGTATGGATTATTGATGCCAGCACAAAATGTTTTTAGGGCCTGATCTTGAAAGAATTTAGTTTTAAAATCTCTTATTTGGGGGTTTGGTTCCATTAGCGCTACATGTTGGAGGAGATCGTTTAATACTACGAGCATTCTACTATGATACTCAGTATAATTTTCATTGCGTTTTTGTACAGTTGTATGGAGTGCCGTGAGTAGAATGTCTTCGCTCCTATGGTCGCCATATTTTTGTAGCAGAATGGGTTTAATATCTTCCCATCTACTTTTTCCATGAAAATTTAAATGATTTCTAGCTTCTCCTTCGATTTTCGAAAGGATGTTAACATTGAGGATATATTTTTGGATTTCATTTAAAACGGCGTTAGTCTGAATGAAAGTAATGAGGTTATCAACAGCGTTGACAAATGTTGAGAGATTATCCCCTGCCTGGTATTTAGGGAACGTGTTGCACAGATTAGTTAGGTCGTTTGTGGAAAAAGCCATATTTTCTGAAATAATTTCTAGTTTAGGGGTCGCGTTATTTACGTTGGAAATATTTTCTACTTCCGATACAAGAGTTCTTTTTACTGGAGAAACTGTATAAGGAGTAAATCGGTTTGTTTTTACGGTTTTTTGAGGAGTTAAACTTATTTAGATTTCGCAATTCTCAGGATTCATGGGAGTCACTTACAGGACTCCAAGAAGAATTACGGTGATTTTCATCGCCTGGTAAGCTTGGGGCTGCCTCGTCGTCGACCAGTCTAACGGGGTGGTGTCGGCTGGGCCTGTCGTCGAGGTGCTTGTAGATTTTTCGAAGACGTTGTCCAGCTGAACGTGGAGGCGTTGGCTGGGTCTAGTGTCCTGTAGATTCGGTGGTGGTATCGCTGCCGAGGTGTTGAGACACGCCGGTGATCGTAGGTAGATGCCGTGCAGCAATCCTGTTCGCAGCGCCAATTAAGATTCTCACTTCCGAAAACTTGTTTTTAAAAACTATTTATTTTGTCAAGCGAGATACAGCGAGACTAGATCTGAACAGAATGACGTTAGAACTAAGACTAACTTCTATTTTTCTATTTAGAGTATATATATTGGGTTAAAATTAGGGGTGCGATAAGTGTGTTTATGTTTTGTCTAATGCTAGGATTTATCTATTCTTTTACAAAGGGTGTTAGTGTTATGTCTTACATAATTCACGTTGCACTCATTCCCTAGACTCAACATAGTGTTTAATGGAGAACGCTGACTTGTAGTAGTAGTTGAGGTAGGTAATCTAAACAAAATACTGGATCTTGAATTTACTCGAGGCACATTGAAGGAAATTTGTATGGAAAAAGTATTAAAATTTTATTATTAGTTATAATGCTGTATGAATGCCTTTTGTGTGGGTTTATCTGGGAAACAGGCAAAACGGGACTGCACATTTCTCACTATTGCCTGAAGATAACATCGAAAACCACAGAAATGTTTATAGTCAACTAGGACAAAAGTTTGTATGATAATTTAATTTGAAAATACCAGAATGTAAAAATTACCTAGTAAAATGCCTCTGTACTTTCAGCAGTTTGCAATAGCTAATTTTACCATTTTTTTTTTGTAGAATTTCAAGCATCGCCTGAACCTGAATGTGTAGTTACAAAATAATTAAGGAAGTGTTCACGTTGAATCTTCAGCGGCTTCAACTGATGACGAGAAGCTGTGGTCAGATATGGTATTTACTAATTCGTCTGGTCGAAAACAATTATGATTATTTCAACAATAACTTCAAGAAGATTGTGTGACATAAAATCGCATCAGAATTATCCCACATAACGTGCAAGACCTATTATACGGTAGGTCAAGTGGACAATAAATGGAAAGGACTGAACAGAACCTAAAAAAGTATTAAAGATCACAACTCGAAAACTGGGAAGTAAAGAAAACCGTAGCAATTCTACAATGCTATGGATACCTTTTTGTCAAGTAAGCTAGAAATAGAAGCTCCAGCCACTTACAGTTTTTCAAGCAGTTTAAAAACTAATGTGATCGATGGTAAGGTTTTTATATCTAGTGGTAAGTACTAGTTCCTATTGTATCTAAAACTTTTTCTTATCGAGCCCACTACTTCAATTACTACAAGAACAAGTGGTGATGAAGGTTAATAGACCTTCATTCTGAAACGGTCTCAAAATCTCAGGGCGCCAGAAATAAATTCGTGGGTTCTGGAACTGATATATACGAGCTCGAAGAGGCAGACGAGTTTTTATTTCCACAACGAAGTATTGAGTTCGAGGAATTATCAAATTTAGACAAGATGGCCTCTTGCAATTTAGCCGTTAGCATTTTCAAACATCTAGCACTAGACCGGTGTTCCAACGTACATTCTATCAGAAAATATAGTTTTCAACCAAATTCACGCCAAACGCCAAAGAGTAGCCAGATGCGTATCTGCAAGCAACTAAATCACGACCGTAATTCGTTTTACTTTTCACCTCTTCCTCAAATTTAACACGTATAAAAACTCAAACTTGGGTTTTTTATGCTTTCAGGAATTTGAATTTATTTATGAAGGAGGTGGCAGCGCCATCTTTCAGCAAGGTGACAAACATAGCTATTAGCCTCTAAAGGGAACACTGGTTAATACTGTTTATACTTGGAACTTATACCTTTCACCCAAAGATGGTGCTGGTCGCACAAAATAGTCATAATAATTGATAACCATAATATACAGAAAGACGAGAAAGATAAATAATGGTAAGTATTAAAAGGTTTGCCTCAATTCAAGAGAAGCGAAAGAAATCTGAAAATCCCGATGACACACGTCATCGTGAAAAGATGCAAAGACTGGAAAATTGTTGGCATTGTATCAACTATCTGTGTCGTGGTTGGTATTGAAACTTGGAGTGCATGGACCCTCGGTGAATATTGATTTATACAGGGTGAGTCGAAGTTAAACCGCCATACTCAAAATTTGAGTAGTATTTTTAAAAATAAATGGGATTGTTCATATAACATTTTGTCCAAAAACGCTTCGTTTTCGACATACAGGGCGTCAAAGTTTTCTTTTAAAAACAGAAAAAAATTAGTATTTTCGGTTCCATTTATGCTATCGAGTTGAAAATTGGTACTTTTATGTTTTCTGACGGCGATTATGAATTTTCTATCAACTTTCTTCTAGCCGCTAGAGGACGTTGGCTACGTCGTTACTTTCGAACAAAAGTGTTTTAAACTTTTTTGTCGTTGAAAAATCTGCATTTTAGACAGCGGAATATGAAATTACATTCGATTTTGAACAAAAAATGTATCTTGTAAAAATACGAAAACCTTAACCGTTTTCATGAAAAACGCAATTTTGTGTCGCGGTGCGCGTGAATTCGAAAAAATTAAAATTTCGTAGTAGGCTGAGAAATGGGATTTATTCATTTGGAATTCTTTATTTACAGTAGGCATTGTCCTAAATTAACAATTTTTGTGAAATTAGTAATAAAAAGAACTTTAACCAAGACAACTTTATTATAATTTATGTATTTATGTTTTTGCTAATAAAGTTGTCTTGGTTAAAGTTCTTTTTATTACTAATTTCACAAAAATTGTTAATTTAGGACAATGCCTACTGTAAATAAAGAATTCCAAATGAATAAATCCCATTTTTCAGCCTACTACGAAATTTTAATTTTTTCGAATTCACGCGCACCGCGTCACAAACTTGCGTTTTTCATGAAAACGGTTAAGGTTTTCGTATTTTTACAAGAGACATTTTTTGTTCAAAATCGAATGTAATTTAATATTCCGCTGTCTAAAATGCAGTTTCTTCAACGACAAAAAAGTTTAAAACAGTTTTGTTCGAAAGTAACGACGTAGCCAACGCTCTCTAGCGGCTAGAAGAAAGTTGATAGAAAATTCATAATCGCCGTCCCAGAAAACATAAAAGTACCAATTTTCAACTCGATAGCATAAATGGAACCGAAAATACTAATTTTTTTCTTTTTTTAAAAGAAAACTTTGACGCCCTGTATGTCGAAAACGAAGCGTTTTTGGACAAAATGTTATATGAACAATCCCATTTATTTTTAAAAATACTACTCAAATTTTGAGTATGGCGGTTTATGTTCGACTCACCCTGTATATGACAAATTTATAAAATAACAAGACATTAATATTGTTCCATTTAATTTTTAATTGGGTTTTTCGCCACCAAACTGATCGAAAGACAACTTTTTCAAGTTGCCTGGAAAATTCATAAATTTTTAACAGTGAATGAACAAAACTTTAAACGTGTAACTCAAAAAATAACTTGAACAAATTTTATGAATTTTCCAGGCAACTTGAAAAAGTTGTCTTTCGATCAGTTTGGTGGCGAAAAAACCCAATTAAAAATTAAATGGATCTATTTGCGCCACAAATAAATTTTAGAAAATAACATTAATATTGTCTTCTGAAATTATTATTTCTTTGTGGCTTGATACTGAGTTTCTAGTTTCTTCCGGATGGAACCTGCGTCAGCGAAACTTCTCGTTCCAAGCTTTCATTCTCGATAGCACGAGACATCATATTTACGTGTAAAATGACTGAATGATATCCCTTTCGATTTATATAAGATACTGGATGCAATGGCGGGGCTTTAATTGCGATCCATGGCTTCCATCTATGACACCTGCTACTCCTAAAAGTCAAGCGTTGGTAGTTAATTTATTTGCTAAATTATATTTCACCGCTTTACCTGGAAACCCTGTTTTATTGACAGGGGGTAATGTGCACTCCAATATTATTAATAATAATAATAACTTTATTTAGGAATTACCGTTTACAATTCTAGCAAAATAGGACAAAACAAGGTAACTATAAAGGTAAAGAATTGATCCTAAAAAGGCGAAGTTCATTCCTTGCAATTCTGCAAGAATGGTCTTCCACTTAACCCTGGGAAAAAAACTAATAAGGAAATAATACAGTGATAAGTAGCCAATAACCAGCAAAATACTATAACTACCTTGATATAAGCAGAATAGTCACATGACCGTGTCAATTTGCAAAAGTGGTCATAGGTACGTTCACTTTGAAATAGAGGCTGGAAACTGTCAATAGTATGTATGTAGGTTTTCTTTGATTGTGACGGCTATCGATAGTTTGCGGCCTTCACTTTGCAAGCAGACACTGATTCTGCATGGAAAGCAATTATTAGTATATAGGTATAATTTTCTTTGTTGCATATTTTAAGGAAGATATCCACTTCCAGGCACGGAACACCAGCAATAGTTTAATTTATTAAATTAATACGAAGATTAAAGTGAAATTTTATTTAAGGGTATTTAAACTTTTTAAGTAAAACTCAATTTGTTCGCAAGTTTTATTTTGTACATAAAGCTACATGTAAAAAACAAACAGATCATTGGCAATGTTGTGCCGTTTGTGAACCGCTCTTCTCTCAATTTTGCCTTCTTTATTTCGTTACAACGCCTGTTATTTATTTACTAAATTCTATTTCATCGCTTTACCTGGAAACCCTGTTTTATTGACAGGGGGTAATGTGCACTCCAATATTATTAATAATAATAATAACTTTATTTAGGAATTACCGTTTACAATTCTAGCAAAATAGGACAAAACAAGGTAACTATAAAGGTAAAGAATTGATCCTAAAAAGGCGAAGTTCATTCCTTGCAATTCTGCAAGAATGGTCTTCCACTTAACCCTGGGAAAAAAACTAATAAGGAAATAATACAGTGATAAGTAGCCAATAACCAGCAAAATACTATAACTACCTTGATATAAGCAGAATAGTCACATGACCGTGTCAATTTGCAAAAGTGGTCATAGGTACGTTCACTTTGAAATAGAGGCTGGAAACTGTCAATAGTATGTATGTAGGTTTTCTTTGATTGTGACGGCTATCGATAGTTTGCGGCCTTCACTTTGCAAGCAGACACTGATTCTGCATGGAAAGCAATTATTAGTATATAGGTATAATTTTCTTTGTTGCATATTGTAAGGAAGATATCCACTTCCAGGCACGGAACACCAGCAATAGTTTAATTTATTAAATTAATACGAAGATTAAAGTGAAATTTGATTTAAGGGTATTTAAACTTTTTAAGTAAAACTCAATTTGTTCGCAAGTTTTATTTTGTACATTAAGCTACATGTAAAAAACAAACAGATCATTGGCAATGTTGTGCCGTTTGTGAACCGCTCTTCTCTCAATTTTGTCTTCTTTATTTCGTTACAACGCCTGTTATTTATTTACTAAATTCTATTTCATCGCTTTACCTGGAAACCCTGTTTTATTTATGAAGAAATTTATTGCTCTTAAAAAATTGCTTTATCTTAATGCTATAATTTTCTGTCGATCATTTAAAACCAACAAATCTCTACAGACTTTATTAAGGCAACCCCACGATGTAGATTTACTGACACGAAAGCGATCTGTAACTCCTCTGAAAATAATAGATGAGATAAATATAATGTAGGTATGATATACCTACATAATAGATATAAATTGAAGCAGAAAACTACCTATCGAAAACTCTTCAAATTGGCCACCAACGGGATATTAATAATAATTTTTCTAGAGGGAGTTCTGGATTTCCAGAAACAGTACCATGTCTTTGTACGTGTTGTTGAACCCTCTGGAAAAGAATTTCAAGAGTCCTCCAAAAATGTTGTTGAAACTGACGGTCTAAATATCTGGGTACAATCATCGGCGTATTTTTTTATTTTTGCATATTCAGCTTCTTCCTCGTCATTATCAAAAATAAGAACTCCCCGATAAGCCTTCTTTCCAAATTATTATTATTCATTTTCGAATATCTTTTATGTGGTTCAAATTTTAAAATAACTGTAGAAAATGTAGGTTATAGGTTTTGCATAATATAAGCAAAAATCGGAAGGTTGCGCAAACAAAAAGAAATTAAGCTCACAAAATACAAAAGGGTTAGCAAAATTCCGAAGGTTGCATGCAAACAAAAACAAATTAAGCTCACAAAATACAAAAGCGTTAAAAGCTAAAAATAACACCTCTGTTTTCTTCGTCTTCTCTGTTTTATTCTGGGCAATTACAAACTCTGTTCTCAGTTAAATACTCTCACAAAACATATACTCGCGTACCTACGTGTTTTTTCTTCTTCTCGCTGGCTGCTGTGCTCGCGGATTATGTTGTGATCACTCGAAATGCACGGTGCGCACTACTTGTTCAATATTTTATAATTTTTGTCTTTGTTCTTTTTTGATCAAATACTTGTGATAATGCATGTATTTGCTTGTTGTTGAGATCCATAAGCTTCAGAGAATATTTTAAAGCGGAAAGCAAAAAACATTCACAAAATTAAAACATTTCGGTTAGGATATTGTAGGTAACCACAATAATTTGTTCACGGTGTGCATTCTCAAACGCAGCTTCAATATAAGCGGACAGTGGCATAGGCCTGCCAGTAGTGTAGTTAATAGAGAATGTGTTCTGACATAAGGTTGTCTCACTTTTTTTAGAATAGTCAACTATGACCAAAATAAACCAAATTTCCATTGATAAAAATACAAAATAAGTTATATAGGGTGTTTCACATTTTAACGTGAGAGTTTTAACAGCTCCTAGAAAACGTTTATTTAAGATTATTTTTAATACCTACTGCTTACTTTACTAGTCAAAATAGTAATTTACGTTACTTACAAGACGCAAAAGTATTGTTTTGCAGGTTGAGTCAAGAATCTCGGAAAGACCTGTTGCAAACCACTTTCCGGTAATTAAGGTTAATAAAAATACGTTATTTTGAAATGGGCATTAAAAAGCATCACGCCAGTCATTAAAAGCTCAAAATGCGGCACTAAAGTAAGCCATTACAGTATTTATTTTTCTATCAGTTGGCGTTGGCGAGATGTAAGCAAACTAAACGTCAGACTCGTCCATCGCCCGTAAAACGTGGCCAGATATTAAAAGCCCGCCTAATAAAGTACCTACACTGAGGGAAATTGCTATTAGCCACTAACAGAAATCTATATTAGCCACAGCAAGATATCTGCATTAAATAGGCCCTAGCTAGGTTGTCTTGATACCACAGATAGAGTCACTTTGCTAAGATGAGCCTATATATTTGTGGCCCATAGGCTATATTATGTACCTCTCTGATGACGTGGTTAAAATAATTATTGTATTTATGAATAAATCACCTATTTGTAGCAAATAATATTTCTTATTGGAGCAAATAGACTTTCTACCTGCCACTAAAAGATAACTTTGCTGTGGTTAATAGGTCGAACTTTCTGTTGGCAAATTTAATTTATCTTTCTTATAACATAAGTTAAATAAGCGACCAGCCATTATCAAATAACCTTCTTATTTGCTACAGGTAGGTTCCTATTTGTATAGCTGATAAGAACCGATTTGTGACAAATAGGGTCTCCATTTACCGCTAATAGAATAACTTATCTGGGAATTATTTCAAATGACTCCAGTATCACAAAATGTTCTGCAGAATTATTATTACAGAAAACACTAGAGAAAAGAGCAAAGAAGATGTCCTATAGAATAAATGGAAAATGATAATTAAGTATCTTCATAACATCAAGATGTCCTAGAGAATAAATGGAAAATGATAATTAAATATCTTCATAACATAATTTTATCTCGCATTTTAGATTAAAAATTAACTCCAAATCCTGGTGCACAACCACAACAGCCAATAAACTAAGTATGTATTTTGGATTGTATCCCAAAAGTAGTTGTAATTTATTCATAGCATGCAATCTTCATAGCTGATAAAATTATTGGAACTGGACAGAAACTAGAGCAGAGGTTACCTATATTAGAAGACATTGTTTTGGATGCGTTCTAGACTATATTATATATAAATTTAATACATTAATTTTAACAAATTTGCATTTTAATCTTCTATATTATATTAAACAAGATATTCAAATTTGCAGGTTTTCAACGTTTGTAGATTTCATCTAGACTCTGCTGAGGTTAAAATTTCTACAATGCAACTCATATCTATAAGTGGATACCACGAATCTTGATCCCTGCAACACAATGGTCAACAATGTAATTGCCATTGTAGACAATTGTGACGCAGGGACCATTATTTGTGATATCAAGTAGGTATATGTTGTTTTTGTTTTTTATTTATTTAAATTTTTTATAATTGCCTACGTTTAACACGAAATTTTGCCAACATAATATTGTGAGAACTGTCTTCGTCGCGCAAACTAATCCATTTAGTGGCTAGTCTTGTGTGCTTTCCCAATACACAAGTAGCTCTTCCATTCTATGCTCGACAGACATCCAGACCCAGACATCCATCACGGGATGTCGTTTTTCACCTTAACTGGCATTGAAGTCGAACACAAAATTCGTTCGACTCTCGTTTGGGCAACAACGTCCAAATAAATTAGACACAGAACAATTCAGCGAGGTGTAAGTAGCTAAAGTGAAGACGAAATAAACTGGATTAAGTTTTAATTTATTTTTTCACATTATAATAGAAGTTTGCTACTGTGAAAACAGCTTTAGCCATCTAAAAAATATAAGTGATATTATTTATACCTGTGCACAAATTAATAGGTAAATACAGGGTTATCCAAAGAAAAGCCCCACGCCCCATGCCTATAATAGGTAGGTATATTTTTTGTTTTTGACTTCAGGATAAATCTAATATAAAAGTCATAAATACATTAATTTTAACCACGTCGTCAGGGAGGTACATGCAGTGTGTCGTGTGTCCCGTTTTTCATTTTAACACCCATGAAAATCTATGTATACTAGGGGAATTGAACGGGTAAATGTTTTTATAGATAATATTTCCCTGAAAGGACATCATTTGCGAAGTATTGGTTTGACCTTGCCTCGAAATCATGGCCTACTGCGATTTTTAATAGGGACGCGTTTTTCAAAAAACCATGTTAGGCGTTTTTTTTAATTTAAAATCTGGCACCACAGCGTTAATCAGGACACACTGAAACCCCCATATATTTTAACGAAATTTATGCCAACTTTCGTTACTACGGTAATAACCTTTTGGCTCTCCCGATGTACGGCGGATTATGCAACCAGTCACACACATGAGGTATGTATCAGAACAACGGCCTAAAATAATATGTTGATTGTTTGAAGAAGAAGAAGAAGACTAACCTTTTATGTTTTGGTGGTCTCCGACAGCCGAGATTATAAATGGGAGTGACAGGCAATTTTCTACCGGTTTTTTCTCTACTCGTCGATACAACAAGTGCGGTACTGATTAAGCTTATGCACGTTTGATTTTTCCTTCTGAATTTTTCAATCTTTGTTCATCGTGCATAGGTTTCAGCTTTTCGTAGCATGATTTAGTGTAAGTAAAAAGAATGTTATTATTGAGTTTACCGTGCTGTGCTGATATTGGGTGTTAATTTCCTTTTTTCATGTGACCACGACGGAGGATACGTAGGTCGTGTTAGGTTTTCAACGGACCAAGCGGTCTTGGGACCCCCTTGGAGGCTGAGCAGCGAGGGTTGATGGCTGTTGGTTCTGGTTGCGGCAATACAGCAATTTGGGGTGAGTATTTTTCTAGTTTTCAAATTTGAATATTGGCTTTGCCGTCTTTGTGAAAAATATCTCACCAGCCAGGTTGGCTGTGCTTTTGGGACCACTAGCTATCGGCTGATCGCCTTATCAGACCCGTTTCTATTGTTGTTTCATATTAAATTTTGTGGTGAAAAGTGTCACCGTTTTGAATTCGTTAGCACACGGTATAATAATTCAATAGGTTGGACTATTTACAATATCGTCACGAATTATTCTTTTACACTAGATCTGCTGCATGCTGCATATTGAGTGCCGTAACCTTGTCGGGTGTTTCACTAATTACTTGTTTTTTTATATTTCAATTAATGTCTTGAGTAGAGAAGGAACCCAACTTTTTTCTTGTTATCTGCTGACCAAATTTCAGTAATTTTTGGTTAATATTTAAATCGATTATATTAGTTTTTTATTAAGTGTCAAGGAAATCAAGCTTTTATATTGCAGTACCTACAGTTTGATAAATCACGTTTTAACCTTTTTTTCTCAAGTCAGGAATATCACAATTTTATTGTTGATTTTTATGTATTTTTTAAAAATTATTGGCAATTACTTAGGCTGTCACTGTGCACAGTGTTATTGTAATATAAGAGTTCACATTTAACATAACTGTAATAGTTTGTCATTGTATAAAAGATCCAGGCTTATTTTCTACGTGTTAGAACGGACACTTGTCATGTAACCACACAAAAAGGGAAGTGACTACCCTTAGGAGCAACATCACAACCAACCACTATCAGACACCACGGAACCCCACTCGAGGCCTACGACTCGCTTCTAGCGAGAACTAGCTGTGGAAGTCCAATTTGCAACGAACGAGTCTGGGTGACGTGTGTGGCTGTCTGGCTTTCTACCTTCATTGAAGTTGCGGTATCTCCAAAACGGTGTTTATTCCTTTACTCAATGGTGTTAGTCAAAAATTTTAAGGAACTTTTAACGTGTCGAGCGTTCTAACTAGCCGAGTTTAAATTACGAACTTTTTAACGATAAGTTTAACATTTATATCATCTTGTAAAAACCTGAGTGATTTCCTATAGACTTGACTCAAAAAGTTTCTCATTAAACCTTGTAATCTTTTTATTGTTTTGTTATAAACGCCTAGTCCGGTCCTGAAGCACCTCCTAGTCGCCCTCGCTTCTCAAAAAATGTAGTATGTATGTAACGCTTTCCTTTGGTCATGGCTAGCGGGCGCAGTTTTCGATATTTTAAGTATAAATTTCGCCTGGGGCCACAAAAAAATAAGTCCCACATCGCTATTGAAGAGCGCCAAGAGCGGAAATTGCCGTTCCGCCGTTTGAGCCATTTTCCGATTTGGTACGCGCCGGGGAGGGAGTCGACTTTGGCGCGCCGCGCCGAACAGGTAAAAGTAAAGTCGCTATACTAAAATCGAGCAAGTCTGTCGTAAACAAGAGCACGTGAGCTGAGATATTCGCCAGTGCCGCACTGAGGCACGACCTGTATTTAATTTTAGTTTTACAATTGTTTACATACAAATATTTCGGAAGAAAATTATTGGCTTAATTAAAATGGTTCGAAACAACGATACAATTATTTGTGGCAGTGTCTAAATAGCTGAAAATAACAAGATAGAACCGCGTACATATACTTTTGCGATCGAGTATGCCTCTGTTGCTAGGCTTGCTGAATACGTGGTTTTATTTACGCCACGATTTTAGTTGTAGAAATCGATCGAAGTATCCGCAAAAGAAAATTGGTTAGTTTTGTTTTGTTTGCTTTTCCGAGAATTTCTTTAATTTTCTGGCAGTATGGGCTTTTACTTAGTGAGTAGGTAGTATTCACGCGCTGAACAGGTAATTGCGCGATTGCTTTTACTGTACTTAACCTAACTTGATTGTATACAATGCTCTCGACGTTTTCTATTTCCTTGTTTTATTCGGGAAAGCTAGGCCAGAAAAGCTTTAGAATCAGTCCATGAGAAACTTAAGTAGGCTTTTGCACTTGACGATGCAGACCCTGTGGTGCAGAACATTGTCAAAAATTAATGCGAAAAGTGCAAACAATTTCAGGTTATTTTTACGAAGGCGTAGAGGGGCCACGCTTGTAAATTCTTCTAGTATTCACACTTTAAACTCTGAATTCACACCTCAAAGTCTGAATTCACACTTTAAACTCTGAATTCACACTTTAAACTCTGAATTCACACTTCAAAGTCTGAATTCACACTTCAAAGTCTGAATTCAGACTTTAAACTCTAAATTCAGACTTTGAAGTGTGAATTCAGACTTATTCAGACTTTGAAGTGTGAATTCAGACTTTGAAGTGTGGAATTCAGACTTTGAAGTGTGAATTTTTTTTAATTATCAACGAAAATTCATTTTTTATTTTTTATTTTTATTGTATACTATGATCTAATGTCATAATAGTAAACAATACAATCTGCATTTTTGTTGGCAAAAATAATAATCATCGCTTTTTTATGCAAACGGAAAATTGAATTGCACGCGAGCGGCGTTAAAAATTCGCTTCAATGGGCACATTCATGGCATTTATATTATTCTTATATAATATTATTGACATGCATTTGAAAAATGTTTCATCTTCCAAATTGTGGCATTTTTGAGGCACTATTTAATTTGAATAAGGATGTAGAGATTAATTATTGTTTAGGATGGAAGGTAGAAAAAATACAGAAAATTGATCAGCTGTTTGAAGCTACGATTAAATACGCTTCACCTATGTATATTTATCACAGAGATTTGCAGTCTCGCAAGTTTCAGGTTTTTTTATATGGGGATTGTCAAAAAATTATTAAAAAAAACAAGACTTTTATCACGGAATATTAGTAATGACAAAGATATGTGTCTTTGGTAATGACTATACAGGGAGTAGCAAAAAATGGTCAGTTCTTATTTCCATCTTCCGGTTTGACTGGAAATGAGTATTACTTTGACAATTATGTTTTTTTTTAATCTGGACATTTCAAAAATTTTGCGAAAAATTTCTTGAACAGTTTTTGATTTCTTATTTTGTCGCGAAAAATCCAAAAGGAAAAATCTGATTCTTTTTGTGTAGATCAATCTCAATCAGATATTTTTGAGGGACGCGTAAGAGATGTATGAGTATAGAGTATAAGTACTGATTTTTTTGTGTAAATCAATGTCAGACTCAAATATATTTTTAGAGGATACGTAGGGGATGTAGGAGTAGGTATAGAAAAAACGTGTAGGGGTGCCGTGGGTAACGACAGTGGCGTCGCAAAAATTCAAGAAAAAATCTTATTTTTTGTGTAAATCAATCCAAAGATATTTTTGGGAGACGCATAGGGGATGTAGTAATATAGAAAAAAAAACTGTAGGAGGTGCCGTGACAAACGTCAATGGCGTCGCAAAAAAATTCCAAAAATCTTATTTTTGTGTAAAGTAATCTTAGTCTTATAAATATATTATTTTTGGGAGACGCATAGGGGATGTAGTACCTAATATAGAAAAAAACCTGCAGGAGGTGCCGTGACAAACGGCATTGGCATCGCAAAAAATCCCAAAAATCTTATTTTTGTGTAAACCAATCTTAATCTCAAAAATACTTTTGGAAGACGCACTGGGGATGTAGTAAGTAATATAGAAACAAAACCTGTAGGGGTGCTGTGACAAACAACCCGTGGCGACGGAAAGAAATCCCAATAATCTTATTTTTGTGTGAATCAATCTCAATCTCAAAGATATTTTTGGAAGACGCATAGGGATGTAGTGATATAGAAAAAAAACTGTAAGGGTGAGGCGACAAACAACAGTGGCGTCGCAAAAAAATCCTAATGAATTTTTTTTTGTGTAAATCAATCTCTCTTTGAAATATATTTTGTGGCGACGCGTAGGAGTATTGAAGAAATCTGTAGGGATGCCGTGGTGAACGACAGTGGCGTCACAAAAAAATGTAAAGAAATTATGTTTTTTTTTGTAAATTAATCTGAACCTCAAAAATATTTATGGGGAAACTCGTATTGGATGTAGGAGTATCTAAAAAACCTGTATGGGTGCCGTAACTAACGACGATAGCTCAAAGAAGAAAATTCTGAAATTGTTGTGCAAATCTATCTCAAAGATTTGTGGGAGACAGGTGGAGTATAGAAAAAACTTACAGGGGTGCTGTGACAAGCGACAGTGGCATCGCAAAAAAAAAATCCGCGTAGGCGTTTATAAGCCTGCCGCGGTTTCAGCGCGGCGACAAGTTGGCACCCGTCAAGTTGGTGGCGCTCCGAGGTCGGTACTTGTTTTATTTGCACTCCATCATCTGCACTCAGTTTCTGTTTTATATAAAAAAAGGTATAATTATCTGCCGACCCACAATCAGAGCCCAAAGTGTTGGTGTGCAAAAATTCAATAGAAAAATGTACACGATATTTTTCTCTGGGCCATCTCAAAATGCTGAATTTTTATGAAACTTTATACTGGTCAAGAGTGCTTTGAAATTATTAAAAAAATAACACGAAAGTAATTATATTTTACAAAATGCCAACCAACAAATAAAAAACAATTTAAATTATTGGATCTTTGTCAACCAAGTCGCTGTTTAAGGCTTTGAATAAAGAACTCCAGGAATGAGCATATTTGGGTTTAACGTGCGACCGGGATGGTGTGTGCATATGGCGGGATGCTGTTTCCTGTTTCACAGTGGCGTGCACCTTTCAGTTGTTTCAACAAATTAATCGAGGCAAAAATCTTTATTTTTCGTGAAATTAGTACCTATACACAACAGACCAAACATTATAAGGCACGGTTATGTCTTTAAATTTATGAATCCTTGATAATATACCTAGCAGTTCCAATTTGAAATTTCCAATTAATTATATTATAATTAGAAGTAGGTACTTACTCAAACGCCTACGCCACTTTGGTGCATGTCCTTAGAAGTTAATTTAAATTAATCATTTAGTTTTGGCAGTCACGGAAGAGCCACAGCTAAGCATAATAACTCGAAAAGCACCACATAGTCGTACCTATAACCGTGCCAGATATCAAAAGATTGTGTCAAAACTTGGTTCTTACACAGGGCGATTTCCGTCTCACATATTCTATAATGCTCATAGAGCTTTGACTCCTTCATATGGGGTTCTTTATTCAACGCCTTAGACGGTGACTTTTTCGACAAAGATCCGATAATTTAAATTGTTTTCTTATTTGTTGGTTGGCATTTTGTAAAAAATAAATTACTTTTGTTCTTATTAATATATTTTTTAATAATTTCAAAGCACTCTTGACCCGTATAAAGTTTCATAAAAATTCAGCCATTTTGGGACGGCCCAGAGAAAAATACCCTGCACGCCAACACGTTGAGTGGTTCTGTTGACCATTCAACTGTTGACCACTCAACTACATTATGAAACTCCTCGTATATTTTTTGTTAAAATTTGGTATATCCGGAGGTTTTGGGGTGTTTTCATTAAGGCTGTGGTGTGAGATTTTAAATAAAAAAATTGCTAAATAGTTTTCGTGAAAATCGGGGTATAAAAAAATTTATACGGCCTTGGATCTGCATTTTGAAAATGGTGGAAAGTCAAAAGAAGCGATTTTTATCAACTTATCTAGAAAATTATTGTTTAGACACTCAACTGCTCAAGCAATAGAAAAAAGAATTAAAAAAATTTGAAGGCTGCAATGAGGTTGGTAGACAGGATTCTTTGTATAAGTTTTCGCATTTTGTATTAATTTCTTATTAAATATTACATTACATTCTCAAAACTTCGTATTTGTAAAATTGACCTTCTTGTAAATGCCTTATATTTGAATATTTATTGATGAAAATTGGTAGCTACGCAACCATTTTCAATGATGCTAAATCAGATGGCGGTGTCAGATCTTCGTTAACTAATCAAAAACAATGATCGCAGTAGGTCCTGTTCGAAAGAATTTTGGTATGTGAAATGCTCGTGCAACTTCTCACCTCCCATCATGTTGAAAAAAGAAACAACCGAATATCCCAGTTCACTATGTATAATTTCATTTTTTCACACATCTGCCAAAATATAGGCTGTTTACTCGTGTTGATCTTTTTAAACTAACCCTTTCTCATAGCATCTCGGTTTGGGACCAAACGGGAGTTACTTCCAGAAATCTTGATCCAACTCTATTTTTTGTGATTTGCACCTATTCGTCATGGGACACACTGTATAATTCCGCAGGAAAGTACGAAATTATTTTTAGTTTCGTAGAAATGTACGAAGTTATACATAATTTCGTAGAAAAGTACGAAATTATCCATAATTTCGTAGAAAAGTATGAAATTATAAAATTTTCTCTGCTGTGGTCCTTCTACGCTTTCGTACAAATACAATATTTTGTAGTATGTTATTTTTACTCTCTTCTAATTAGAGTTAAGACCTTAGAACTATAATTTCTGTATATTGGCAACTGCAATTATCGAGTTAGCCGTTCATGCTTTATTAAAAAGATACTTCGATTTGTTTCTAATTTTTGAATTGGAATATCTAGTAAGGCCTTGAAAAAGGCATTATTGTCTTGTATAACTTTTGTATTGACCATTTTTCTGAAGTTATAAAAATAAAAAATATGTGTAGGTATATAAGTGGGTCCCCTTTAGTCCCCTGTATACTTACAGCATTGATCACTTCAGTTCTAGAGCACAGATTACCAGCCAGATGCGAAAGTAAGCGGCAAACAGCAATACAAGGTTGATTTAGCAGACGTAGATTGCCCGCACCAATGCATTTATAAATTCAGTGTGTTTTATGGAAAAGATTGGGGGCACCAATAGATTTTATGATTTAATGTACCTATTTAATTATGGATTAATACAAAACAGTCGAAGCTTAAAATATTGTAGCATTATTTTTCAAGTGGTTTACAACAACAAAAGAGAATATTGGCTACACAATTATTGCTAAACTACCTACATCCTTTTTCACTGAATTATTATGAATGTCTAAAACAATTAAAACAATACATCATGAATTCAAAACGAAAACGAAGTATTCAAGAAAAGTTATAGGTATCAGCTGATCTTACAAGTGGCTTAATATATTTATTTTTCGATTAGTTTTTTCAGTTTTCGTTGAACTGTAAATATAAAATATCCTTTATCTAACAAATAAATTAATTACATATATCGTACTTTAGGAAAGTGTGCACATGTATGAATGAAAATATTTTGCTCATTTCGTTAAAAAAATCGAAATTCCATTGCTACCCGAAACATCAAAAACGACAAAAATATATTTCATATATACCTATAATGCTTTTGGAGTAGGTATTTAAATACCGACTTATATCATAATAATATAATGATACTACACCTAACTATACCTATAATATTTTCTCAACTTTTTACCTAGGTACTTAAAACTCTTGAAAGATGCAATACAAAAATCTGGCCTATCTCTGTTATCTACACGTATCATTCCGAATTGCCGAAGTTTTCATAAATTATTATCTAGTCATCTTCAGGGCACCACAATAAATAATAGCTAGCATCCCAGAATACCAATTCAACAAAATAAAATATGTCATATTTTATATTAGACGCGAGTAGGTTAGGTTAGGTTGTGCGGTTAGGAACGGACAGACACTAAAATCTAAAGGCGATTTCGATTTGACTGCACTTTTGCACTAATATGATATGGCAGTGACAAAAGTGCACTCAGTGAAAAAGTGCAGGCAAATTACAATCGCCATAAATGTAAGTCCTCACGTCAATACATAACATACTATTTTATTTCGTTGAATTGTGAATCTGGGATGCTAGCTGGTATTTATTGTAGTACCCTGAAGATGATAAACTAAATTGTCGAAACTGCTGCGATTTGGAAAAGTATCTACCTAGCTTTACTTCACGACACGACCGAAAACTGACTCTCAATGCGTTGTCATATGGAGTAAATTGTGAGTAATAATGATCTTCAAAATAAACTTTGTTCAATTACTAAAAATTAAAATCAGTAATAAATATAAGAAGTAGAATATGCAGCGATAATAAAAAAAATTGGGTTTTGCGTGGGACTCGAACCCGTGACCTACGGTTTACTATCTGGACGGATTCGGATTCGAACAATTTTTATTTACACATACAATATTTACAAAGGTAAGGTCTTCTGGTATAGTAGTAGCTCCCGCTTACTAGGGGCACATCTGACAGATAGGGTCGGGCACGAACTCGCACAGCGAATTGTTCTCTAGTTTTGAACTTAGGCTGAAGGTAGGTATGTGAAATGGAATAGTTTAGATTACTTAAGGGAAAAGCCCCAGGGGGACAGAAAAACCCTTTCTAGATAGTTGATATCTGGACGCTTTTAACCCAGAGCTACGACGTCCACTGCTATTCGCCACATAATTTGACACTGTAAAATATAATATCCGTATTCTTAATTTTTCTTTGGCATAATTGGTAATTACAAGTCGCTACTGAATCCCTTATACGCGCTGCCGCTATTACTTGGATTGACATGATTCATATTTTTATTCTATCATGTTATATACCCGTCCGTACCATAGACGATAGTCTACCGCTCCGCTCTCCGCTTTATACCCAGCGTGCACCAGACTAAGAGAGCCGCTTTATACCGAACAGGCACCGGACTGTGAGTGCGGGCTCCGTCTCAGGAAAATCGGCGAAGCCGCTTGCTTTCGCATCTGTCCTGTAATCTGTGTATAGAGTGTGCAATATTTTCGTTGCGTTATATAAAGTTCGTAGATTATTATATTCTTATTCATACGACAGATGCCGCGTGGGGTAGGTACGGTCTTCATCGTTTGTTTGTTCAATCCACGGGCGTAGCCAAGGGGGGGTTTCGGGGGTTCAAACCCCCCCCCCCCCCCCCCGAAATAAGCAAAATATTACCTAATATTATACCGAAAAAATACGAGGAGTGAAGAGTTATTATTACGTTTGAATATATTATGTAGTAATAGTAGCGCCTAGCGCCATCTTTTGACGAGAGGCAGACTCAGTTGCAGCCGAACTATTTTGTATTGTAGGGACACTTTGCGTTGTTTCTCGATTATTCGCCACGCCCCTAGGTCGAAATGAGCGGAACTTTGTGGAAGTTCGTGGAAGTTTCTGGACGGCTACTGGGCTGCTATATAAGCGGCGCCGCGGCGCGTGACCGCGCTTACGGCAGTATTGTTCCATGCGAACTCGAAGCGAATAAAAGTGAAAAGTGGTGAACGAATAGTGAAGAGAATTAAGTGTACCGTGTAAGTGAGTAATTTTAGTGCGCTGTTATTCGATGACCTTGTTAAGGATAGATACGTGAATCATTATTACTGTCGAAAAATGGAGGGGAAAAAAAGGAAGGGTGATAAACCTAAAGGTATGGACTACTGGAAAAAGTGGTGTAGTCAAGGTCAAGGGGTTTCTAATAAAGAAACAAATTTGGATTTAGCTATCAAAGCTTCAGCTACCTTGCATGCTGATAAGAAGACTGCCTACCCCGAAATCTAGATTGGAATGCCTAGATATGTGCGATAAAAACCTTTATCCTAATATTTACACATTACTACAAATCTTGGCTACCATTCCTGTATCCACTGCTACCCCAGAAAGGTCTTTCTCGAGCCTAAGGAGACTGAAAAACTATTTACGAAACACTACAAGTGAAAACAGACTTAATGGTTAATGAACATTCACTATGGAACAGAAATTCATGCAGATTAAGTAGTGGATATATTTAAAAGAAAAAGCCGAAGATTTCTTCTTTAATGGTTTTAGATTTAGCGCAGAGGAACGAAATTAATTTATCCATTTCATTTAAAGTTAAGAACTTTATAAATATGTCGTAGTTTTTCGGATGAATATATAGTTATTAAATTTCATGTAAGTATATTTTTGTTGTTTTATTTACTTCTCAAACTAAACCCCCCCCCAAAACTAAATCCTGGCTACGCCCGTGGTTCAATCCATTATTCAATCTCACGGTCATTGTTGCAGACCCACGAGCTGCATTGATCAACCTGTATGTATACTTAAATATACTTGCCTTAACAAGAACTTCGTAGTTCAGGCACGTGTCTTCAGTAAAATGGATTTTCTCAATTATTGTGTTTGTAAGAAAAATTCGATATAATTTTCTATTAGACATGTTCCAATTATACCAAGGTATATTACAAATATTTGTATGAATTTTTTCCTGCTAAAGAATAATAAATTCAGTACTATTTTATCAAGAATTCAATATCTTTGTTGTTACCTCATTTTCTACTATTTGTCCCAGAACTGGAAACGTAATCATAATTGAAAGAATTATGCAGAAAAATAGAACCTCAAATACAATTCCAAAGTATTGTACTCCCTAAAAGAAAACAAGTATGAAAAACTCTCGTGCATTAATTGCTTTTTACCGTGTCTAGCGATACCAAAAAGCTACACGTCATAATATTGCCAAAAACGATCAATAGAGTCGTGATTGTCTGAATACGCCTGGTAACTTCACGTATATACCTAAAATTAATCATATTGTAAGAGCTTTTATTTCAAGAAATTGTGTTTACTTCTTTGAAATAGCATGGTGTTCCAATAAGTAGATCATCATTTGGGATATATTATCTTGATAACATTGGTCGTATATCATATAAATGTTGTTAGGGCAGGATAATCTAAACCTAGTCAAGCAGCCATTGAAATTTTGAAGTTGGTGCAATATAGAAATGATAACATATCCAAAAAAAAATACGAAACCTGATGTGCAGAATGAAATGTTGTTCCAAATGAAGAAAATTGTATTGGTCAATATTAAGTTTCGCTCAAATAATTCCATTTCAGTCACAAATTTGAAGAGTAGGAAAATTTCTCGATTTTTCTTTATACCTGCCCTCATAACTAAAATAGTTAAACAATTCATGAAAACAAAGTCACTCACGCATAAGCACGACAGTATTCCGGAAATTTTTAAAAATCTTGATTTCGTCTTCTTAGATGCATATATATCGGGAATAGATATATCCTTCATTAAAGTCAGCAAGTATCTGTAATCGTTTTCGTTCAATAATATGTGGACACTAGACAAAATGACCTAAAACCATCAATAATGATAATGAGTCAATGACCTACCATCATACAGGTTAAAAAAACTATATCTTGGTAGCATCTTTAGAAATTTCTTGAGTCTTACAAATATTTGTATGCAGAAGAAAAAATTAAATTGAACCAAAATCTGCAAATCCCATAATACAACAAAATAGACCAATTGTAGAATGGTGCCAAGAGTCAGTAATAATGTGTTTAGAGCTATTACAATCCAGATAGGTCTAATTTTGGTAAACAAGATATAAGTCAAGAAGTAAATAATTCTCATTGCCAAATCTGAAATTAGCACGGATTATTAATTTAAAAAAATTATAGTTACTCACAAGGTTCGTACTCATTACTACGTCTCTAAAGAAACAATTTTGAACATTAAATGGTCGCTCGTAAACTAACTAACATCAATGAGGGTTAGATATTTAGCGTTGGGTGAAGATAGTCAACGTATTTAGGCTTACAAGGAAATAGTTGACAAATAAATTTTATTATTATTGTCATCTGTGCTTAAACATTTTCTCCCTTCACTAAATATTGAGTAAATAAAATTGGAGGGAAATTATTAATTTATTCCATCCCTCAATAATAACTGTACCTAATTCTAACCATGGACAAATTTCGGCCGCTCTGTTTCAAGTTTAAGCAGCATTAGAGTTGTTTCTCTATGATTTATGATTTTTGACTATGTCAGTGTCACCGCAAAACACACGTAAATGTCATCAAAAAATTAACTTAGATTTTGGCCCATTTTATGTTTAAATTTTCAAAAAAATAAAATCATAATTAACAATAACAAAAACAATGGTTTTATTTACCACATTGGCTACTAAATACAAAATTATTCTGTTGTCAATATTATATACTTATAGCTATAAATTTTCATTCATATTAATTTCATTTTTTTTTAAACTTTGAATACATTTTTGTTGTTTTAATGTACCCATGTAATTCATTAAATAATTTAAAACCTTTATAAATCACTTGATTTATACCAAATCTTCTAAATTTCTTGTGTAATTATTGAATTTCTTTAATAATCTTTGTGTCTTCTAAAATATTCGGAATCAGATTATGTTTTAATTTAAAAATAAATAAATTTTAGTTAATAGTATTTTACCCAATGTTTTTGTTTGGTTCTTAATAAATTTAACTTTTTATGCATTTTCTGAACATTTGCAAATTTGTCACAATTTAATATTACCCTCGAGGCTCGATTCTGTAGCTTTTATAAAATTTCAAATTGCGATTTGTTTAGTTAAAATAATATACTTTACAGATCAAACGAACTTACCTTAAGTGACGTTCGATCTAAATTCTGTTCAACTCCGGTCCGAAGATATTTGGTCCCACCCATCACCGTCCCTACACTCTTTACAAACAGAAAGTTGCACAGAGAATAATTTAAACAAAATGACGAGGCGTGTACACGTAGAGTCTATCAGGGACGGCGGAGGGGAGCCTTCACTTTAAAACATTGTGGGCGGTAGTAGCTACCAGAGGCGTACTACGTGGTGAATAAAAAATATCTTCGGACCGGAGTTGCAATAGAATTGTAAAATGGGGGAAAATTATGGTTTTTTTATATTTTTAACTTTGAACGTTTAGATACATTTTGTGAAATTATTGATAAAAATCCGCATTTCTTTGAAAGTTTTCTAGAAAATATTCCACGTGTGTGTTAAAATATTTTAAATCTAGAAATATTCCAAAACACTTTATGTTACTTACTTCCTCAATTTTGCTGCCATCTATAAATAAATCTAATTTTGTTTGTCTGTTGTTATTATTATTTTCCGAAAGGATCATAGACTTGGATTTATTTGCGTTAAGCATTAATTTGTTAAATTTGCACGAAACCGATATACCTATTTTCTAAGTCGTGCATTAAATTTTGGAAAACTTGAATGTTACAATTTTGTACTGTACTATGGCGATTAATAATAATAATAATAATAATAATAATAATAATAGGAATTTGTTTAAGGCCCTGAATACGTATGCGTGCTCTGTACTCAGCTATTCGTTCGGAATAGTGAATTGGACCAACACTGACATCAACAACCTGCAACGAAAAGTTAGGACACTACTGACAAAAGCTCATAAACATCATCCCCGTAGCGCCGTAGAAAGAACAACTCTGCCACGTCAACTAGGAGGAAGAGGATTGGCAGATCTCAGCAAGCAATTGGACCAACAAATATTAAATCTGCGTAATTATTTCTACAGGCAGGCCAACAGCTCCACACTACATAGGGCTATATGCGGAGCAGACGTCTCAACACCGCTACGTCTGATGGAACACGAGCGTCAAAATCACCACCGAACCGACAACGATAAACTACAGAGGTGGTTGGGGAAGCCGCTGCACGGGAGGCATCCTAATGAGGTTAACCAGGAACATGTCGACAAGTTAGCGTCGAACTATTGGCTGACCTCGGGACGAATGTTCCCCGAGACTGAAGGCTTCCTACTGGCCATACAAGATCAGGTTATACCAACTCGCAACTACCTAAAATTCATTGTAGGAGATGCATCGGTAGTGGATGACAGATGCAGATACGGGTGCCCAACTTCAGAAACAATCCAGCACATAACAGGAGGATGTCAGATGTTCGCATCAACGGAATATAAGGAACGACACGATTCGGTTGCCAAGATCTTGCACCAGGAACTGGCGGAAAAGCTGCTGCTTGTGCAGGCAGAGAGGGTCCCATATTACAACTACACACCTGAGCCTGTTCTTGAGAACAGAAACTACAAGATGTACTGGGATCGTACAGTTCTGACAGATCAACGAGTTGCCCATAACAGACCGGACCTTATAATAGTTGATAAAATTTCTAGGCAGACAACTCTGATTGATGTGGCCATCCCGAACAACAACAACCTGCGTGTGAAGCAAGTCGAGAAGATCGCGAAGTACAGAGATTTAGAAGAACGAATTAGAAGGCAATGGGAAATGGAGAACATCCAGACGATTCCAATCATCATGTCAACAACTGGTGTTATACCAAAAAGTTTGCTGAGAAACATCAAGGAGCTGGGTCTAACTGATAGTCTTTACAGGTCCATGCAGAAAGCGGTACTACTTGCGACAGCCCGAACCGTCAGGAAATTCATGGGGAGTGCAGGAACGTCCAACAACATCAATGTCACCTAAGGCCCGATAACATGGCAAGGGTCTCGTCCGAGCCAGATCCTTTTGGTATCCGGGATACCCGGGATCTGAGTGAATGTTCCCCGTAGAGGGAGTGCGAATGCCTTTTGGCTAAGTCGAGATAATAATAATAATGTAATCGGGCCTTAGGTGACATTGATGTTGTTGGACGATCCTGCATTCCCCATGAATTTCCTGACGGTTCGGGCTGTCGCAAGTAGTACCGCTTTCTGCATGGACCTGTAAAGACTATCAGTTAGATTCAGCTCCTTGATGTTTCTCAGCAAACTTTTTGGTATAACACCAGTTGTTGACATGATGATTGGAATCGTCTGGACGTTCTCCATTTCCCATTGCCTTCTAATTCGTTCTTCTAAGTCTCTGTACTTCGCGATCTTCTCGACTTGCTTCACACGCAGGTTGTTGTTGTTCGGGATGGCCACATCAATCAGAGTTGTCTTCCTAGAAATTTTATCAACTATTATAAGGTCCGGTCTGTTATGGGCAACTCGTTGATCAGTCAGAACTGTACGATCCCAGTACATCTTGTAGTTTCTGTTCTCAAGAACAGGCTCAGGTGTGTAGTTGTAATATGGGACCCTCTCTGTCTGCACAAGCAGCAGCTTTTCCGCCAGTTCCTGGTGCAAGATCTTGGCAACCGAATCGTGTCGTTCCTTATATTCCGTTGATGCAAACATCTGACATCCTTCTGTTATGTGCTGGATTGTTTCTGAAGTTGGGCACCCGTATCTGCATCTGTCATCCACTACCGATGCATCTCCTACAATGAATTTTAGGTAGTTGCGAGTTGGTATAACCTGATCTTGTATGGCCAGTAAGAAGCCTTCTGTCTCTGGGAACATTCGTCCCGAGGTCAGCCAATAGTACGACGCTAACTTGTCGACATGTTCCTGGTTAACCTCATTAGGATGCCTCCCGTGCAGCGGCTTCTCTAACCACCTCTGTAGTTTATCGTTGTCGGTTCGGTGGTGATTGTGATGCTCGTGTTCCGTCAGACGTAGCGGTGTTGAGACGTCTGCTCCGCATATAGCTTTATGTAGTGTGGAGCTGTTGGCCTGTCTGTGGAAATAATTACGCAGATTTAGTATTTGTTGGTCCAATTGCTTGCTGAGGTCTGCCAATCCTCTTCCTCCTTGTTGACGTGGCACGGCGGATACCTTTTGGTATCCGGGATGCCCGGGATCTGAGTGAATGTTCCCCGTAGAGGGAGTGCGAATGCCTTTTGGCTAAGTCGAGATAATAATAATAACTCGCAGGGGGGATCTGACTTGTGAGAGAGGCAGATCCACGGGTGTAACGATCCCGCGATTCCCAGTTACGCATGGAGAGGCTTGGCCTGTGACAGGGGCAGACCTACGGGTGTGACAATCCCGCGATATCCAGTTACACAGGGATGGGTCTAGCCTGTGAGAGGGTCAGATCCTCGGGTGTAACGATCCCGTGTTTCCCAGTTAACGCAAGGAGGGGTTTGGCCGGTGACAGGGGCAGATCCTCGGGAGTAACGATCCCGCGTTATCCTAGTTGACCCGTATGGGTAGCGGGTTAGAATACTCCTATCGTGGCTCCGCGAGTCGTAAAAGGCGACCGAGGGCCGTCACTCCCACGTTACGGGAGAAACCCATGGAATGGAGATTAATAGGAGTATTGTCATAGGGCCGCTGCCTGGGGATCGCCAGGGCATGTCTGGAGCCGGCGCTGGGCATGACAGCGAGCGGGACGTCGGTGACAGGGCGCTGATGAGGCGGGCCCCTGTTGCACAAACAGCTACAGCCCAACAACACGAACATCTACAACATGGGAGCCAAACGAGAACTAGGGTTCCACCCACCGAAGGTGCTGCGCGGGAACTTCAGCCAGCGTTCACTCAGGCGGGATTACAACGACGACGCATGAAATGGACTGGGTCCATGAATGAATCGATAATGCGTATTTTTTACAGGGTGACAAACTTAGGACAAGAGATGATCGGCTACCGACAACAACTGCATGCCGAGTTCTGCAGGGAGTTTCCACACATGCAAGTGTCTGAACAAAGAGTGTCAGATCAGTATCGAACTATTCTAAGAAATAACCGAATTCCAGAAACGCGACTTAACGCTATAAAACGGGAAGTTGAGCTAGAGATCCATGGCGAACACATAGACATAGACAACAACAATGGGGAAATTCAACTGCCTGGACCACAACAAGAAGCCGGAACGGCAGAGCGAACAACTGAGAATCGGGAAATTCAAGTGCCTGGACCACAACAAAAAGCCGAGACGACGAGACGAACAACTGAGAATCGGGAATCAGTTAACGGAGAACACTTTGAAAGCCTAGACACACAGCTGAAAAGGGCGGTATTGCGATACGAAGGCACAGACCCACTGAGCAGACCACCGCTACCAAGATTGAACTCTTCCAGGAAGCTTGCAATCATGCTCGATATTATGAACACCAGAATTTTACCCAACTATGTTTCAGTAACACCAACATTAGAACATATGCACATGTTAATCTACTGTGCCGCAACGGCCATCATCACTGCAATGGGAGCCAAGATCCGGACGGCTCAAGAGTTAAATCGTGCAAGACCAGAACCACGAATGGCTCAATGGGAGATGCGACTAAACCGGAAGATCGAGAGTCTCCGTAAAGACATAGGACAAGTAACGGAATATATCAGAGGAGTTAGAACTAGAAAGATCCAGAGGGCGGTGCAGGCAATAATGAGCCGCACCCAAATGCATTCTCAGCGTGACCCCGCGAACATCACTGCTCAACAATGTCTTGACACATTAAAACAAAAACTTTCTGTTTTCGCAGGGCGTCTGAGGAGATACAAGGCTAGTAACAACAGGAAACGAGACAACAAACTTTTTGAACGATCAGAAAAAGTTTTCTACCGTACTTTGAATTCTAGCGCCGATGCCACAAATGCGACTTACCCTACCAGAGAACAGGTCGACGGTTTCTGGAGAAATCAACTTGCCACACCAGGTCCATACAATGTCAGTGCAAGCTGGATCAGTGAAGAACGCGAGATGGGCCGGAACTATAGCCAGATGCAACATGAGCAATTCACAACCGATGAGGTCTCCAATGTCATAAAGAATTCCCACAACTGGAAGGCACCAGGTCCAGATCATCTCCAAAATTACTGGATTAAGAAGTTGTGGTGCACGCATGAACAAATAACTGCCTTAATTAATGAAGTCTTGCTCGATCCTCTGAAAATGCCATTGTTTCTTACACAGGGTGCAACCTACTTGTTACCAAAAGACCAGCGGAATACGGATAATCCTGCCAAGTACCGCCCAATAACCTGCTTGCCTACGCTGTACAAGATAATCACATCTTGCCTTACGCAGCGAATATATGCTCACTGTGAGCGGAACAACATCATGGCAATGCAGCAGAAGGGCTGCGCGAAGGGCGCAATGGGATGCAAGGAGCAACTCATCATAGACTCTGTCATCTGCAACCAGGCTCATTCCAGGCAACGAAACCTCTACATGGCTTATGTGGACTACAAAAAAGCATTTGATTCCGTACCTCACGACTGGCTCACAGGTATCTTAAAGCTGTACAAAATAGATCATCATACAGTTTCCTTTTTAGAACACGTTATGACAACCTGGCGCACTAAGATACAACTCAGAACCGCAAGCAGTAACATCGAGACCGACACAATCAACATCCGAAGAGGGATTTTCCAAGGAGATTCACTCAGTCCACTGTGGTTCTGCATGGCGATGAACCCTCTATCACACCGGTTGAACTCTACGAAATATGGCTTCGCTATCAAAAGCAACAGATCAGAAGCGTTCAGGTTGAATCACCTGTTATATATGGATGATTTAAAACTGATGGCCGCAACCAAGAACCAACTAACGCAAATGCTTAAAATTGTAGAGGAATTCTCCAGGGACATCGGAATGCAGTTTGGAGTGGACAAGTGCCGCACCCTTAATATCATAAGGGGAAAGCTCGAACAAGGCGCACACGAGATGCAGAACGGACAGGAGATCGAAGCAATGAGCGTGGGAGATACATACAAGTACCTCGGGATGAAGCAAGCTCAAAGGATAGATCATCGAACAATGAAGACCGATTTAACTAATGAATTCATCAAGAGAGTAAGACAAGTAGTGCGAACTGATCTTAACAGCAGGAATTTGTATAAGGCCCTAAACACGTATGCGTGCTCTGTACTAAGCTATTCCTTCGGAATAGTGAATTGGACCAACACGGACATCAACAACTTGCAACGAAAAGTTAGGACACTACTGACAAAAGCTCATAAACATCATCCCCGTAGCGCCGTAGAAAGAACAACCCTGCCACGTCAACAAGGAGGAAGAGGATTGGCAGACCTCAGCAAGCAATTGGACCAACAAATACTAAATCTGCGTAATTATTTCCACAGACAGGCCAACAGCTCCACACTACATAAAGCTATATGCGGAGCAGACGTTTCAACACCGCTACGTCTGACGGAACACGAGCATCACAATCACCACCGAACCGACAACGATAAACTACAGAGGTGGTTAGAGAAGCCGCTGCACGGGACACATCCTAATGAGGTTAACCAGGAACATGTCGACAAGTTAGCGTCGTACTATTGGCTGACCTCGGGACGAATGTTCCCAGAGACAGAAGGCTTCTTACTGGCCATACAAGATCAGGTTATACCAACTCGCAACTACCTAAAATTCATTGTAGGAGATGCATCGGTAGTGGATGACAGATGCAGATACGGGTGCCCAACTTCAGAAACAATCCAGCACATAACAGGAGGATGTCAGATGTTTGCATCAACGGAATATAAGGAACGACACGATTCGGTTGCCAAGATCTTGCACCAGGAACTGGCGGAAAAGCTGCTGCTTGTGCAGACAGAGAGGGTCCCATATTACAACTACACACCTGAGCCTGTTCTTGAGAACAGAAACTACAAGATGTACTGGGATCGTACAGTTCTGACTGATCAACGAGTTGCCCATAACAGACCGGACCTTATAATAGTTGATAAAATTTCTAGGAAGACAACTCTGATTGATGTGGCCATCCCGAACAACAACAACCTGCGTGTGAAGCAAGTCGAGAAGATCGCGAAGTACAGAGACTTAGAAGAACGAATTAGAAGGCAATGGGAAATGGAGAACGTCCAGACGATTCCAATCATCATGTCAACAACTGGTTTTATACCAAAAAGTTTGCTGAGAAACATCAAGGAGCTGAACCTAACTGATAGTCTTTACAGGTCCATGCAGAAAGCGGTACTGCTTGCGACAGCCCGAACCGTCAGGAAATTCATGGGGAATGCAGGATCGTCCAACAACATCAATGTCACCTAAGGCCCGATTACATGGCAAGGGTCTCGTCCGAGCCAGATCCTTTTGGTATCCGGGATGCCCGGGATCTGAGTGAATGTTCCCCGTAGAGGGAGTGCGAATGCCTTTTGGCTAAGTCGAGATAATAATAATAATAATAATAATAATAATAATAATATAATAATAACTCGCAGGGGGGATCTGACTTGTGAGAGAGGCAGATCCACGGGTGTGACAATCCCGCGCTCCCCAGTTACGCAGGGATGGGTCTGGCCTGTGAGAGGGGCAGATTCACGGGTGTAACGATCCCGCGATTCCCAGTTACGCATGGAGAGGCTTGGCCTGTGACAGGGGCAGACCTACGGGTGTGACAATCCCGCGATATCCAGTTGCGCAGGGAGGGGTCTAGCCGGTGACGGAGGCTGATCCTCGGGTGTGACAATCCCGCGACTCCCAGTTACACAGGGATGGGTCTAGCCTGTGAGAGGGTCAGATCCTCGGGTGTAACGATCCCGTGTTTCCCAGTTAACGCAAGGAGGGGTTTGGCCGGTGACAGGGGCAGATCCTCGGGAGTAACGATCCCGCGTTATCCTAGTTGACCCGTATGGGTAGCGGGTTAGAATACTCCTATCGTGGCTCCGCGAGTCGTAAAAGGCGACCGAGGGCCGTCACTCCCACGTTACGGGAGAAACCCATGGAATGGAGATTAATAGGAGTATTGTCATAGGGCCGCTGCCTGGGGATCGCCAGGGCATGTCTGGAGCCGGCGCTGGGCATGACAGCGAGCGGGACGTCGGTGACAGGGCGCTGATGAGGCGGGCCCCTGTTGCACAAACAGCTACAGCCCAACAACACGAACATCTACAACATGGGAGCCAAACGAGAACTAGGGTTCCACCCACCGAAGGTGCTGCGCGGGAACTTCAGCCAGCGTTCACTCAGGCGGGATTACAACGACGACGCATGAAATGGACTGGGTCCATGAATGAATCGATAATGCGTATTTTTTACAGGGTGACAAACTTAGGACAAGAGATGATCGGCTACCGACAACAACTGCATGCCGAGTTCTGCAGGGAGTTTCCACACATGCAAGTGTCTGAACAAAGAGTGTCAGATCAGTATCGAACTATTCTAAGAAATAACCGAATTCCAGAAACGCGACTTAACGCTATCAAACGGGAAGTTGAGCTAGAGATCCACGGCGAACACATAGACATAGATGACAACAACAACAATGGGGAACTTCAAGCGCCTGGACAACAACTAGAAGCCGAAACGGTAGAACCAACAACCGAGAGTCTGGAATCGGTTAACGAAGAACATTTTGAAGGCTTAAACGCACATATGAGACAGGCAGTATTGCGATACGAAGGCACAGACCCACTGAGCAGGCCACCGCTACCAAGATTAAATTCTTCCAGGAAACTTGCGATCGTGCTCGATCTTATGAACACAAGAATTTTACCAAACTATGTTTCAGTGACACCAACATTAGAACGTATGCACATGTTAATCTACTGTGCCGCAACGGCAGTCACCACTGTAATGGGTGCCAAGATCCGAACGGCCCAAGAGTTGAATCGTGCAAGACCAGAACCACGAGTGGCTCAATGGGAAATGCGACTAAATCGGAAGATCGAGAGTCTCCGTGAAGACATAGGACAAGTGACGGAATATATCAGAGGAGTTAGAACTAGAAGGATCCAGAGGGCGGTGCAGGCAATAATGAGCCGCACCCAAATGCATTCTCGGCATGACCCCGCGAACATCACTGCTCAACAATGTCTTGACACATTAAAACAAAAACTTTCTGTTTTTGCAGGGCGTCTGAGGAGATACAAGGCTAGTAACAACAGGAAACGAGACAACAAACTCTTTGAACGATCAGAAAAGGGTTTCTACCGTGCTTTTAATTCTAGCGCCGATGCCACAATTGCGAGTTACCCTAGCAGAGAACAGGTCGACGGTTTCTGGAGAAATCAACTTGCCACACCAGGTCCATACAATGTCAGTGCAAGCTGGATCAGCGAAGAACGCGAGATGGGCCGGAACTATAGCCAGATGCAACACGAGCAATTCACAACCGCTGAGGTCTCCGATGTCATCAAGAAATCCCACAACTGGAAGGCACCAGGTCCAGATCATCTCCAAAATTATTGGATTAAGAAGTTGTGGTGCACGCATGAACAGATAACTACCTTAATTAATGAAGTCTTGCTCGATCCTCTGAAAATGCCATTGTTTCTTACACAGGGTGCAACCTACCTGTTACCAAAAGACCAGCGGAATATGGATAACCCTGCCAAGTACCGCCCAATAACCTGCTTGCCTACGCTGTACAAGATAATCACATCTTGCCTTACGCAGCGAATATATGCTCACTGCGAGCGGAACAACATCATTGCAATGCAGCAGAAGGGCTGCTCGAAGGGCGCAATGGGATGCAAAGAGCAACTCATCATAGACTCTGTCATCTGCAACCAGGCTCATTCCAAGCAACGAAACCTCCACATGGCTTATGTGGACTACAAAAAAGCATTTGATTCCGTACCTCACGACTGGCTCACAGGTATCTTAAAGCTGTATAAAATAGATCATCATACAGTTTCCTTTTTAGAACACGTTATGACAACCTGGCGCACTAAGATACAACTCAGAACCGCAGACAGTAACATCGAGACCGACACAATCAACATCCGAAGAGGGATTTTCCAAGGAGATTCACTCAACCCTCTATCACATCGGTTGAACTCTACAAAATACGGCTTCGCTATCAAAAGCAACAACGCAGAAGCGATCAAGTTGAATCACCTATTATATATGGATGATTTAAAACTGATCGCCGCAACCAAAAACCAACTAACGCAAATGCTTAAAATTGTAGAGGAGTTCTCCAGGGACATCGGAATGCTGTTTGGACTGGACAAGTGCCGCACCCTTAATATCATCCGGGGAAAGCTCGAACAAAGCGCACACGAGATGCAGGACGGCCGGGAGATCGAAGCAATGGGCAAGGGAGATACATACAAGTATCTCGGGATGAAACAAGCTCAAAGGATAGACCATCGAACAATGAAGACTGATTTAACGAATGAATTCATCAAGAGAGTAAGACAAGTAGTGCGAACTGATCTTAACAGCAGGAATTTGTTTAAGGCCCTGAACACGTATGCGTGCTCTGTACTCAGCTATTCGTTCGGAATAGTGAATTGGACCAACACGGACATCAACAACCTGCAACGAAAAGTTAGGACACTACTAACAAAAGCTCATAAACATCATCCCCGTAGCGCCGTAGAAAGAACAACTCTGCCACGTCAACTAGGAGGAAGAGGATTGGCAGATCTCAGCAAGCAATTGGACCAACAAATATTAAATCTGCGTAATTATTTCTACAGGCAGGCCAACAGCTCCACACTACATAGGGCTATATGCGGAGCAGACGTCTCAACACCGCTACGTCTGACGGAACACGAGCGTCAAAATCACCACCGAACCGACAACGATAAACTACAGAGGTGGTTGGGGAAGCCGCTGCACGGGGGGCATCCTAATGAGGTTAACCAGGAACATGTCGACAAGTTAGCGTCGAACTATTGGCTGACCTCGGGACGAATGCACGTATGCGTGCTCTGTACTCAGCTATTCGTTCGGAATAGTGAATTGGACCAACACGGACATCAACAACCTGCAACGAAAAGTTAGGACACTACTGACAAAAGCTCATAAACATCATCCCCGTAGCGCCGTAGAAAGAACAACTCTGCCACGTCAACTAGGAGGAAGAGGATTGGCAGATCTCAGCAAGCAATTGGACCAACAAATATTAAATCTGCGTAATTATTTCTACAGGCAGGCCAACAGCTCCACACTACATAGGGCTATATGCGGAGCAGACGTCTCAACACCGCTACGTCTGACGGAACACGAGCGTCAAAATCACCACCGAACCGACAACGATAAACTACAGAGGTGGTTGGGGAAGCCGCTGCACGGGAGACATCCTAATGAGGTTAACCAGGAACATGTCGACAAGTTAGCGTCGAACTATTGGCTGACCTCGGGACGAATGTTCCCCGAGACGGAAGGCTTCCTACTGGCCATACAAGATCAGGTTATACCAACTCGCAACTACCTAAAATTCATTGTAGGAGATGCATCGGTAGTGGATGACAGATGCAGATACGGGTGCCCAACTTCAGAAACAATCCAGCACATAACAGGAGGATGTCAGATGTTCGCATCAACGGAATATAAGGAACGACACGATTCGGTTGCCAAGATCTTGCACCGGGAACTGGCGGAAAAGCTGCTGCTTGTGCAGACAGAAAGGGTCCCATATTACAACTACACACCTGAGCCTGTTCTTGAGAACAGCAACTACAAGATGTACTGGGATCGTACAGTTCTGACTGATCAACGAGTTGCCCATAACAGACCGGACCTTATAATAGTTGATAAAATTTCTAGGAAGACAACTCTGATTGATGTGGCCATCCCGAACAACAACAACCTGCGTGTGAAGCAAGTCGAGAAGATCGCGAAGTACAGAGACTTAGAAGAACGAATTAGAAGGCAATGGGAAATGGAGAACGTCCAGACGATTCCAATCATCATTTCAACAACTGGTGTTATACCAAAAAGTTTGCTGAGAAACATCAAGGAGCTGAATCTAACTGATAGTCTTTACAGGTCCATGCAGAAAGCGGTACTACTTGCGACAGCCCGAACCGTCAGGAAATTCATGGGGAATGCAGGATCGTCCAAGAACATCAATGTCACCTAGGGCCCGATAACATGGCAAGGGTCTCGTCCGAGCCAGATCCTTTTGGTATCCGGGATGCCCGGGATCTGAGTGAATGTTCCCCGTAGAGGGAGTGCGAATGCCTTTTGGCTAAGTCGATAATAATAATAATAATAATAATAATAGGACAAGAGATTATCGGCTACCGACAACAACTGCATGCCGAGTTCTGCAGGGAGTTTCCACACATGCAAGTGTCTGAACAAAGAGTGTCAGATCAGTATCGAACTATTCTAAAAAATAACCGAATTCCAGAAACGCGACTTAACGCTATCAAACGGGAAGTTGAGCTAGAGATCCACGGCGAACACATAGACATAGATGACAACAACAACAATGGGGAACTTCAAGAGCCTGGACAACAACTAGAAGCCGAAACGGTAGAACCAACAACCGAGAGTCTGGAACGGGTTAACGAAGAACATTTTGAAGGCTTGGACACACATATGAGACAGGCAGTATTGCGATACGAAAGCACAGACCCACTTAGCAGGCCACCGCTACCAAGATTAAATTCTTCCAGGAAACTTGCGATCGTGCTCGATCTTATGAACACAAGAATTTTACCAAGCTATGTTTCAGTGACACCAACATTAGAACGTATGCACATGTTAATCTACTGTGCCGCAACGGCAGTCATCACTGTAATGGGTGCCAAGATCCGAACGGCCCAAGAGTTGAATCGTGCAAGACCAGAACCACGAATGGCTCAATGGGAAATGCGACTAAATCGGAAGATCGAGAGTCTCCGTAAAGACATAGGACAAGTGACGGAATATATCAGAGGAGTTAGAACTAGAAGGATCCAGAGGGCGGTGCAGGCAGTAATGAGCCGCACCCAAATGCATTCTCGGCATGACCCCGCGAACATCACTGCTCAACAATGTCTTGACACATTAAAACAAAAACTTTCTGTTTTCGCAGGGCGTCTGAGGAGATACAAGGCTAGTAACAACAGGAAACGAGACAATAAACTCTTTGAACGATCAGAAAAGGGTTTCTACCGTGCTTTTAATTCTAGCGCCGATGCCACAAATGCGAGTTACCCTAGCAGAGAACAGGTCGACGGTTTCTGGAGAAATCAACTTGCCACACCAGGTCCATACAATGTCAGTGCAAGCTGGATCAGCGAAGAACGCGAGATGGGCCGGAACTATAGCCAGATGCAACACGAGCAATTCACAACCGCTGAGGTCTCCGATGTCATCAAGAATTCCCACAACTGGAAGGCACCAGGTCCAGATCATCTCCAAAATTATTGGATTAAGAAGTTGTGGTGCACGCATGAACAAATAACTACCTTAATTAATGAAGTCTTGCTCGATCCTCTGAAAATGCCATTGTTTCTTACACAGGGTGCAACTTACCTGTTACCAAAAGACCAGCGGAATACGGATAACCCTGCCAAGTACCGCCCAATAACCTGCTTGCCTACGCTTTACAAGATAATCACATCTTGCCTTACGCAGCGAATATATGCTCACTGCGAGCGGAACAACATCATTGCAATGCAGCAGAAGGGCTGCTCGAAGGGCGCAATGGGATGCAAAGAGCAACTCATCATAGACTCTGTCATCTGCAACCAGGCTCATTCCAAGCAACGAAACCTCCACATGGCTTATGTGGACTACAAAAAAGCATTTGATTCCGTACCTCACGACTGGCTCACAGGTATCTTAAAGCTGTATAAAATAGATCATCATACAGTTTCCTTTTTAGAACACGTTATGACAACCTGGCGCACTAAGATACAACTCAGAACCGCAGACAGTAACATCGAGACCGACACAATCAACATCCGAAGAGGGATTTTCCAAGGAGATTCACTCAGTCCACTGTGGTTCTGCATGGCGATGAACCCTCTATCACATCGGTTGAACTCTACAAAATATGGCTTCGCTATCAAAAGCAACAACGCAGAAGCGATCAAGTTGAATCACCTATTATATATGGATGATTTAAAACTGATCGCCGCAACCAAAAACCAACTAACGCAAATGCTTAAAATTGTAGAGGAGTTCTCCAGGGACATCGGAATGCTGTTTGGACTGGACAAGTGCCGCACCCTTAATATCATCCGGGGAAAGCTCGAACAAAGCGCACACGAGATGCAGGACGGCCAGGAGATTGAAGCAATGAGCAAGGGAGATACATACAAGTATCTCGGGATGAAACAAGCTCAAAGGATAGACCATCGAACAATGAAGACTGATTTAACGAATGAATTCATCAAGAGAGTAAGACAAGTAGTGCGAACTGATCTTAACAGCAGGAATTTGTTTAAGGCCCTGAACACGTATGCGTGCTCTGTACTCAGCTATTCGTTCGGAATAGTGAATTGGACCAACACGGACATCAACAACCTGCAACGAAAAGTTAGGACACTACTGACAAAAGCTCATAAACATCATCCCCGTAGCTCCGTAGAAAGAACAACTCTGCCACGTCAACTAGGAGGAAGAGGATTGGCAGATCTCAGCAAGCAATTGGACCAACAAATATTAAATCTGCGTAATTATTTCTACAGGCAGGCCAACAGCTCCACACTACATAGGGCTATATGCGGAGCAGACGTCTCAACACCGCTACGTCTGACGGAACACGAGCGTCAAAATCACCACCGAACCGACAACGATAAACTACAGAGGTGGTTGGGGAAGCCGCTGCACGGGAGGCATCCTAATGAGGTTAACCAGGAACATGTCGACAAGTTAGCGTCGAACTATTGGCTGACCTCGGGACGAATGTTCCCCGAGACGGAAGGCTTCCTACTGGCCATACAAGATCAGGTTATACCAACTCGCAACTACCTAAAATTCATTGTAGGAGATGCATCGGTAGTGGATGACAGATGCAGATACGGGTGCCCAACTTCAGAAACAATCCAGCACATAACAGGAGGATGTCAGATGTTCGCATCAACGGAATATAAGGAACGACACGATTCGGGTGCCAAGATCTTGCACCGGGAACTGGCGGAAAAGCTGCTGCTTGTGCAGACAGAAAGGGTCCCATATTACAACTACACACCTGAGCCTGTTCTTGAGAACAGCAACTACAAGATGTACTGGGATCGTACAGTTCTGACTGATCAACGAGTTGCCCATAACAGACCGGACCTTATAATAGTTGATAAAATTTCTAGGAAGACAACTCTGATTGATGTGGCCATCCCGAACAACAACAACCTGCGTGTGAAGCAAGTCGAGAAGATCGCGAAGTACAGAGACTTAGAAGAACGAATTAGAAGGCAATGGGAAATGGAGAACGTCCAGACGATTCCAATCATCATGTCAACAACTGGTGTTATACCAAAAAGTTTGCTGAGAAACATCAAGGAGCTGAATCTAACTGATAGTCTTTACAGGTCCATGCAGAAAGCGGTACTACTTGCGACAGCCCGAACCGTCAGGAAATTCATGGGGAATGCAGGATCGTCCAAGAACATCAATGTCACCTAGGGCCCGATAACATGGCAAGGGTCTCGTCCGAGCCAGATCCTTTTGGTATCCGGGATGCCCGGGATCTGAGTGAATGTTCCCCGTAGAGGGAGTGCGAATGCCTTTTGGCTAAGTCGATATAATAATAATAATAATAATAATAATAATAATAATAATAAGGGGGGGGTCTGACCTGTGAGAGAGGCAGACCCACGGGTGTGACGATCCCGCGCTCCCCAGTTGCGCAGGGATGGGTCTGACCTGTGAGAGGGGCAGATTCACGGGTGTGACGATCCCGCGATTCCCAGTTACGCATGGAGAGGTTTGGCCTGTGACAGGGGCCGACCTACGGGTGTGACAATCCCGCGATCTCCAGTTGCGCAGGGAGGGGTCTAGCTGGTGACGGGGGCTGATCCTCGGGTGTGACAATCCCGCGACTCTCGGTTACACAGGGATGGATCTAGCCTGTGAGAGAGGCGGATCTTCGGGTGTAACGATCCCGTGTTTCCCAGTTAACGCAAGGAGGGGTTTGACCTGTGAGAGGGGCAGATCCTCGGGTGTAACGATCCCGCGTTATCCTAGTTGACCTGTGTGGGTAGCGGGTTAGAATACTCCTATCGTGGCTCCGCGAGTCGTAAAAGGCGACCGAGGGCCGTCACTCCCACGTTACGGGAGAAACCCATGTAATGGAGATTAATAGGAGTTTTGTCATAGGGCCGCTGCCTGGGGATCGCCAGGGCATGTCTGGAGCCGGCGCTGGACATGACAGCGAGCGGGACGTCGGTGACAGGGCGCTGATGAGGCGGGCCCCTGTTGCACAAACAGCTACAGCCCATCAACAACACGAACATCTACAACATGGGAGCCAAACGAGAACTAGGGTTCCACCCACCGAAGGTGCTGCGCGGGAACTTCAGCCAGCGTTCACAGAGGCGGGATTACCACGACGACGCATGAAATGGACTGTGTCCATGAATGAATCGATTATGCGTATTTTTTACAGGGTGACAAACTTAGGACAAGAGATGATCGGCTACCGACAACAACTGCATGCCGAGTTCTGCAGGGAGTTTCCACACATGCAAGTGTCTGAACAAAGAGTGTCAGATCAGTATCGAACTATTCTAAGAAATAACCGAATTCCAGAAACGCGACTTAACGCTATCAAACGGGAAGTTGAGCTAGAGATCCACGGCGAACACATAGACATAGATGACAACAACAACAATGGGGAACTTCAAGCGCCTGGACAACAACTAGAAGCCGAAACGGTAGAACCAACAACCGAGAGTCTGGAATCGGTTAACGAAGAACATTGTGAAGGCTTAAACACACATATGAGACAGGCAGTAGTGCGATACGAAGGCACAGGCCCACTGAGCAGGCCACCGCTACCAAGATTAAATTCTTCCAGGAAACTTGCGATCGTGCTAGATCTTATGAACACACGAATTTTACCAAACTATGTTTCAGTGACACCAACATTAGAACGTATGCACATGTTAATCTACTGTGCCGCAACGGCAGTCACCACTGTAATGGGAGCCAAGATCCGAACGGTCCAAGAGTTGAATCGTGCAAGACCAGAACCACGAATGGCTCAATGGGAAATGCGACTAAATCGGAAGATCGAGAGTCTCCGTAAAGACATAGGACAAGTGACGGAATATATCAGAGGAGTAAGAACTAGAAGGATCCAGAGGGCGGTGCAGGCAATAATGAGCCGCACCCAAATGCATTCTCGGCATGACCCCGCGAACATCACTGCTCAACAATGTCTTGACACATTAAAACAAAAACTTTCTGTTTTCGCAGGGCGTCTGAGGACATACAGGGCTGGTAACAACAGGAAACGAGACAACAAACTCTTTGAACGATCAGAAAAGGGTTTCTACCGTGCTTTTGATTCTGGCGCCGATGCCACATATGCGAGTTGCCCTAGCAGAGAGCAGGTCGACGGTTTCTGGAGAGATCAACTTGCCACACCGGGTCCATACAATGTCGGTGCAAGCTGGATCAGCGAGGAACACGAGATGGGCCGGAACTATAGCCAGATGCAACACGAGCAATTCACAACCGCTGAGGTCTCCGATGTCATCAAGAATTCCCACAACTGGAAGGCACCAGGTCCAGATCATCTCCAAAATTATTGGATTAAGAAGTTGTGGTGCACGCATGAACAGATAACTACCTTAATTAATGAAGTCTTGCTCGATCCTCTGAAAATGCCATTGTTTCTTACACAGGATGCAACCTACCTGTTACTAAAAGACCAGCGGAATACGGATAACCCTGCCAAGTACCGCCCAATAACCTGCTTGCCTACGCTGTACAAGATAATCACATCTTGCCTTACGCAGCGAATATATGCTCACTGCGAGCGGAACAACATCATTGCAATGCAGCAGAAGGGCTGCTCGAAGGGCGCAATGGGATGCAAAGAGCAACTCATCATAGACTCTGTCATCTGCAACCAGGCTCATTCCAAGCAACGAAACCTCCACATGGCTTATGTGGACTACAAAAAAGCATTTGATTCCGTACCTCACGACTGGCTCACAGGTATCTTAAAGCTGTATAAAATAGATCATCATACAGTTTCCTTTTTAGAACACGTTATGACAACCTGGCGCACTAAGATACAACTCAGAACCGCAGACAGTAACATCGAGACCGACACAATCAACATCCGAAGAGGGATTTTCCAAGGAGATTCACTCTGTCCACTGTAGTTCTGCATAGCGATGAACCCTCTATCACATCGGTTGAACTCTACAAAATATGGCTTCGCTATCAAAAGCAACAACGCAGAAGCGATCAAGTTGAATCACCTATTATATATGGATGATTTAAAACTGATCGCAGCAACCAAAAACCAACTAACGCAAATGCTTAAAATTGTAGAGGAGTTCTCCAGGGACATCGGAATGCTGTTTGGACTGGACAAGTGCCGCACCCTTAATATCATCCGGGGAAAGCTCGAACAAAGCGCACACGAGATGCAGGACGGCCAGGAGATCGAAGCAATGAGCAAGGGAGATACATACAAGTATCTCGGGATGAAACAAGCTCAAAGGATAGACCATCGAACAATGAAGACTGATTTAACGAATGAATTCATCAAGAGAGTAAGACAAGTAGTGCGAACTGATCTTAACAGCAGGAATTTGTTTAAGGCCCTGAACACGTATGCGTGCTCTGTACTCAGCTATTCGTTCGGAATAGTGAATTGGACCAACACGGACATCAACAACCTGCAACGAAAAGTTAGGACACTACTGACAAAAGCTCATAAACATCATCCCCGTAGCGCCGTAGAAAGAACAACTCTGCCACGTCAACTAGGAGGAAGAGGATTGGCAGATCTCAGCAAGCAATTGGACCAACAAATATTAAATCTGCGTAATTATTTCTACAGGCAGGCCAACAGCTCCACCCTATATAGGGCTATATGCGGAGCAGACGTCTCAACACCGCTACGTCTGACGGAACACGAGCGTCAAAATCACCACCGAACCGACAACGATAAACTACAGAGGTGGTTGGGGAAGCCGCTGCACGGGAGGCATCCTAATGAGGTTAACCAGGAACATGTCGACAAGTTAGCGTCGAACTATTGGCTGACCTCGGGACGAATGTTCCCCGAGACGGAAGGCTTCCTACTGGCCATACAAGATCAGGTTATACCAACTCGCAACTACCTAAAATTCATTGTAGGAGATGCATCGGTAGTGGATGACAGATGCAGATACGGGTGCCCAACTTCAGAAACAATCCAGCACATAACAGGAGGATGTCAGATGTTCGCATCAACGGAATATAAGGAACGACACGATTCGGTTGCCAAGATCTTGCACCAGGAACTGGCGGAAAAGCTGCTGCTTGTGCAGGCAGAGAGGGTCCCATATTACAACTACACACCTGAGCCTGTTCTTGAGAACAGCAACTACAAGATGTACTGGGATCGTACAGTTCTGACAGATCAACGAGTTGCTCATAACAGACCGGACCTTATAATAGTTGATAAAATTTCTAGGCAGACAACTCTGATTGATGTGGCCATCCCGAACAACAACAACCTGCGTGTGAAGCAAGTCGAGAAGATCGCGAAGTACAGAGATTTAGAAGAACGAATTAGAAGGCAATGGGAAATGGAGAACGTCCAGACGATTCCAATCATCATGTCAACAACTGGTGTTATACCAAAAAGTTTGCTGAGAAACATCAAGGAGCTGGGTCTAACTGACAGTCTTTACAGGTCCATGCAGAAAGCGGTACTACTTGCGACAGCCCGAACCGTCAGGAAATTCATGGGGAATGCAGGATCATCCAACAACATCAATGTCACCTAAGGCCCGATAACATGGCAAGGGTCTCGTCCGAGCCAGATCCTTTTGGTATCCGGGATACCCGGGATCTGAGTGAATGTTCCCCGTAGAGGGAGTGCGAATGCCTTTTGGCTAAGTCGAGATAATAATAATAATAATAATAATCTAACTGATAGTCTTTACAGGTCCATGCAGAAAGCGGTACTACTTGCGACAGCCCGAACCGTCAGGAAATTCATGGGGAATGCAGGATCGTCCAACAACATCAATGTCACCTAAGGCCCGATAACATGGCAAGGGTCTCGTCCGAGCCAGATCCTTTTGGTATCCGGGATGCCCGGGATCTGAGTGAATGTTCCCCGTAGATGGAGTGCGAATGCCTTTTGGCTAAGTCGAGATAATAATAATAATAATAATAATAATAATTCTCACCCTCACAATACTCCAAACTATAGGAGTACCCCAGAAGCAACTACATGCTTGTGCGGGGGACGGGGGCAATTACTATTATTTTGTCTTCGTTGCCATTTGCGGCTAGGGCCGACTTTTTTCCCGATAGAACTAGGATAGCATTCGCTCAAGTACTACGGAAAACCGTAGAAAACCGTAGTAATCCCAGTGAGTGTAGGACAATTAGTAAATCACACGGATAAAGCTATTTAGGAGCAATACCGTGAACCCACATTTGTCCAGCGATCTTGGCCATAGCGGTGTTTTTCTTTAAAGACATATGCATGCGCCTGCCTCGAACCAAGGTCGATCGAAAGCAGGAAAACATGCAGTCTAAAAAGTCAGCGCCGGTACGAGCGACGCCACCGTGGCCCTAATGACCCATTAATATACCTATAGGCTGAACACCGTGTGCAAATTTTAATGACGTATTTTTGAGACCAAAATAAGACTTTTTTCCCATAAACCTAAATTGAACCCCTCCGACCTATAGCTACGTCGACAGTTGTGCATCGAATTTCTTGAATTTTTCTTATTGGAACAATAGGCAACACTTTCCAAGATTTTGAAAATTCTTCTAAATTAAGAGACAAATTTCTCACTTTTAAAATCTTATCGGCAGTAACTTTAAAAGCAATTTTCAAAACTTAAATTTTTCACAGTTGCTTTAATTTCATGAAAATTAACTGTTCTAAAATTTGTCAATTACTTGTATAGATAAATGCACATCAATACATGAATTGATCAAATTATTACTTCAATACTCTCAACTTAGAATTTTCAGCAATCAATGCATCATCTGTAAAAAATTTATCTTAGAAATATATACGGCATTCAAGTGATTCTGAATTAAAAATATAATTTATTTTCTTCCACATAGATTTAGAGTTCGTCCGCATTATCTATTTTATTCTTAGAAAAAATCATATTTGTTTCGCCTAATTTTATTTTATTTTTAATAGGAGATCCGTGCAATTGTGAACAAAAACTGATCTATATCAGCTACATCGCTGCGGGGAGAATCAAATATGTCTTCTACCTTTGTCTATCTATGTAGACAAGGCAGCAATATCTACATAAGGTTTCTTCCATCAACAGTTCTGAACCGGTTCTTAGCGATCTAATTGGTTGAAAACAGTTCTGGAATTACTTTTCTGCACGACCATTCGTGAATGTAAGTATTCTAAAATCATTTTTAATAATAGAACTTAAAAATTCTCACTCTAAACTCTATTCAAACTAAACGCAAGTGAAAGATAAACAAAAGTTGTTGCATGGCTAGCACGTGATTGTTATTGGCTAATTGGCTATAAAGTTTTTCCCGGCAGGCGAGTTCAGCGAGTAGTTATTTATTACAGAGGTGTATTGAGTTGCAAGTGCAGTGGCGTATTCAGGGGGGGGGGGGCAAAGGGGGCAATTGCCCCCCCCCCCCCCCAGAGCTGTCGAGATAAACGAGATTTGTAATATCAAAATTAATAATACCAAAAATTATATACTCCTGGCCTAATCTGAAAATGCAGTGAACATCAAACATCTACAATTTGTTATTTGTTTCACCTTGTCTTCTCGAAATTAAAACCTGTGCAGTAGATTTGAGAACGCGCCGCCGTATATTATGCACACACTCCGTCGGTCGCAGCTTGTAACCGTAAATTAGGCAAAACCCCTACTAAACATATTTTGCACAATTACAGTGTGCCAGAAAGAACATTTTCAAAACTGAAAATTTTAAAAATTTGTATTAGAAACAATATTGGCGAAAACCGACTGAATGGGTTAACACTCCTTTATGTGTACCCTGAAATACCCATATCTCCAGAGGAGATATTTGACGAGCTCAAGACCAAAAAAAGAATTCTTGATTTTGTGATATAGATTTTACTGGTTCGAAGAATAATTATTTTTGTTATACAGGGTGTCCGGTAATAACTTAAAAATTAAAAAGAAAAATGGAAAATATGACGAAAAGTTCATATTATTATGAACATAGGTCCGCAGATGTTTGATTTTCCAGATGCAGGGTGTTGAAATTGAAATTTTATTTTCGATTTTTTTAAGTAACTTTTTGAGACGACAAAATTTTCTTGAAAAAAAAAACAACAAGTTAATTAAACTGTCAAAAAATAAATGTGCTTGTTTATTTCAATTTTGTTTTGAATTTAATTGCATACGAGTGTCGATATGCACCTGCATCGATGCAGAAATTTGAAAATTTCTCGAAAACGGTCACCTTTGTCGTTATTCCAAGTAAACCTTTTTTGCTTAGAAAACGTGTGGGAAGAGGATACATTCACAAAATGTCGTAAAAGTTAGCTGTGAAAAAAGTTAGGGCAAATTAAATTAAATAGTTATAGTGTACGCAGCGCCCTCTACGGATTGCACCAAAAATAATACCAAATTATGACTTCTCTTTCCAAAAAAACACGGCTTCCAGATTTTGCAAGAAAATTTTGTAGTCACAAAAAGTTACTTAAAAAAATCGAAAATAAAACTTGTTCATATGAACTTTTCGTAATATTTTCCATTTCTCTTTTTAATTTTTCAAGTTGGTGCATTTATTTAGAAAATATGTTTTTATTTATTAAAATTATCGACAGAGTTTTGTTATTTATAACTGATTGCCCCCCCCCCCCCCCCCAGACGTTAATCCTGGATACGCCACTGTGCAAGTGGACTTTTAATTTTTTCCGATATAATTCTTTCGTTGTTTATTAATTGTTGGAGCTACGATTTGTGTTAATAGTATAAATTTGCAGGTAAGTGAATGACTAGGTGTGCCATAAAAGTTTGTTTTTAAAGTTCTTAATACCGGGGCATATTATTTTAATATTTTAGTTCACGTGTTTCCATCGTGTAAATGTTTACGTCCAACTTGCATTTTGATTGAATAGAGTGTAGAGCGAGATGATTTATTCTTAAATACTTGCTTCTCGAGTGTTTTGCATGTATTTCCAGGATCTTAATATAATTTTTGTAATCTATTGCACATACATAAACAATATAATAATAGGGATACTAATATTTCGTTCTAATAATAATAAATCATTGCATTATTTTATATATTTTCATTCCATAACAAGACAATGAATGAATCGCTAATTGAACTATACACTGCTGTGTTTAGAGTGCTTAGAGTGCCATGGATTTCAAGACTGTCAACCTCGCTGTCAACAATAGCGGCGTGGGGGTGCGCGTCATAATAAGTATTTTCGAACGTGTTCTAAGTTAAATAATATGAGTGAAAAATCGAGTGATTTTTGATATGGAATTTGATAATACTCCTCCCTCGCTAACGCTCTCGTTCGGAATCTCCCACTCGCATCGATTTTTTTCATTCCAACCTCATTACAGAATCTACTATTCTGCATTCTGATTCGCTAGAACTGGTTCAGAACTCTTGTTGGAACGAAGCTTTGGATTTTATTTAACTACGTCTTTAGAAAAGAATTTGTGGCAAATTGAAGACCTCTATTGTATCGTTTTTAGGTGAACACGAAAATCTAGTGTAGGTACCTTCTTTTCTATATCTTTGAGTCGGTTCACCCTTCTTTGTACTGTCGGCAGCGCCCATCGTTCTGACTAGGCTACGACGGTATGTCACTAACGAATCCGAAAACAAGGCCACTCTGCGCATCTACGTCAGTTGCGAATCACGAATTCTAAATAATGCAGCGGCTGCGGTTGAGTTTTACGATTTTTTATAGTTTACAGTTTAATGAGTCAAGAAAAAAAAGGGTAAACAACTGACTGATCGTCAGTCCAGCTCGACAGTGCTTTGAAATAGGCCAAAAATGCCGGGATGTGCAGTCAGCGTATCAAATTAAATGTGTTTTTATCGACAGAATATTCATTCATTTATCTAGTAATAAATTCTACATATTTTTAACAACATTTATTTAAAAGAAATAAGCAAAACCCCTTAAAAAAGTATCTATTGCTGTGTGAAACATATGGAGCAATTTAAATTCAGATTCGCAACTGACGTCACAAGATGCGCAATGACATACCGTCGGTAAGTGTATCGTGGTGCAGCCGAGTGTGTACCTTTTTTCGCCATAAGGCAGTGCCTTTTGCCCCGGGTTGGCCACGAGAAGTAGAACATGTCCCTTTCTTTTTCCACTATGCTGTTGAACTCCACAATAAACAAATCACATATATATATATACATTACATATAAACAAAACTTGTAGAGAAATATGAGTACTACATTCCGAAAATATTTTCCGATATACCTACAGGGTGGTCCAATAAGTAGTGGCGACCCAAAGTTATGTTTTTTTTTTAAATAGAACACCCCGTATTTTGTTACATTGTTTAGGAAGCCCTTAAAGAGTGTGTTCTTTTTGGTACAGGTATTAAGGGTCTATCTTTAAAGGTTAGGGAGTTATTTTAATTTTAAACGAAAAAAGGGGCCACATTTGGAAATGTATCACTCAAAAACCAAATAAGATTTTGGGCTATAACCTGTTACGTCTAGTTAACAATTTTGGGCCGATATTGAGATAAAGTTCTGAAGAACATACCAAGCGATTCACTTACGCAAATCCTAAGTTTACTCGCTAATTTTAAATGGAACACTCAATGTTTTATTACACGTTTGGAAAGCCCTTAAAAAGTAGATACTTTTTGGTATAGGGTATTATGGGTCTAACTTTAAAGGTTAGGGATTTATTTCTATTTTATTCTAAGAAAGGGCTTCAAAAGGGCCGATTACATGATTAGGGTGTCAAAATAAAAAGATATATTTTTGTTAATTTTTAGTGTATTGGAAATAGTTGAAACCTACCAGTAACCAGTAACGCCATCAATAATAAAAAACCTACTGCACATAAAGAATTAAAGTTACCGCATAATTAATTATGACATCGGCTTATGTTATTTATTTATGGCGTTACAGGTAGGTTTTCAACTATTTTCAATACATCAAAAATTAACAGGAATATGTCTTTTTATTTTTTTACAGCTTTAAAAGTGACATTTTGACACCCTAATCATGTAATCGGCCCTTTTAAATCCCTTTCTTATAGAATAAAACGGAAATAACTCCCTAACCTTTAAAGTTAGACCCAAATACCCTATACCAAAAAGTATCCAGTCTTTAAGGGATTTCCAAACATGTAATAAAATATAGGGTTGAACTCGTAACAAAAAGCACATATGCTTAATAAACATTAGCTCAAAAACGCTTGGTTTTCCATACAGCGTGTTGAAATTTTCCAAAAATAACATATTTTTTTAAATTTCTTTCGTGCCCGTTTAGGAATTCCAACCAAATTTGGTACACATTATGCGTTGGGGTGTTGGCATTTTGTGGCCCCGTTCAGATGACCAGCGGCGTAGATACAGATACAGTTACTTTAATTAATTGTAAAAATTTGTTTTTGGATAGCCCATTGAATTTGGAACAAAAAGTTCCTCTTGGTATTTTTTCATATCTGGTAGAGTTTTTTCTTAATTTCGCATTTTTTAAACTAGCGCCAAGGCGATTATGCTGGCATAATATACAGGGTGTAAATGAATAAGTGCGAAAAAATTCAAGGGGTGAATCTTTGAGTGATTCTAAGACCAAAAGTCTATATAAACATAGGTCCGCTAATGCTTCGTTTTCAAAATACAGGGTGTCAAACATTTTTTAATAATTATTATAATAAAACAAAAAATTTTTATAGCTAGTATTACCGTTTATAGCAATTTTTAAGACTAGAATAAAGTATTAATATGGAAAAAATATCGGGTATACCCTAGTTTTTGTTAATGGTAGTTTTAATTTTTTATTATGTTGTCCCGGAGACATGAAATAAAGTGATTTTTTTTTCCTCAAAAACGAAGCGAGATGCGAGAATAATTCAAGAGACAAAAAAGTTGTATTTTTAGTAGCTGAATGCGAAAAAAAAATAATAAAAGTTTTAAAAAACTCAGTGGCTCACATTTTTCTACAAAATTATTGGTTAAGGTGCCCTCAGGACGCCACTGTACTTAATTTAATCTAGTAGAGGCTAAATTAGCCTCTTTCTACCATAAATAACACTGTCAAATTTCAACAAAATCGGCTAAAGGATTATTAAGATATTTACGAAAAAGCGATTTTTTAAGAAGAGTTTGACACCCTGTATCTTGAAAAGGAAGCATTACCGGACCTATGTTTATAAACTTTTCATCTTAGAATCACTCAAAGATTCACCACTTGAATTTTTTCGCACTTATTTATTTACACCTTTTATATACAATGTGTCCACGGCAAAGCGGTATTATAGGTGTATATGACAATTTTTTTTGCATTACAAACAAATTTTTTGTATTCTGCTCTTGCTTCACCCAAAAACTATTTTTAGTATCTTGGACATTAAAAAATTTATAGAGGGCGCTGGTAGCAGCTAAAAAATAAAAATCGCATCAGGTAAAGTGCCTTTTCTGTGCGAAATATTATAATAAAATAAATATAATATTTATTAGAAAAACTTGCTCGGAATTAAAAAATATCACGTTGTCAAATTACAGAACTAAATAATTTTTTTTATTTATATACCTACATTTTTTAAATATTATAAATGTAATCATAATTTAAATTTAAATTATATTATGAAATGCCGTAAGTCCCTTTTTAAAAAGTTTATTACAATTCTAAAAGCAGTTGATAGGTACAAAGCTAGATTAAGACTAAACTAAAAGTATAACATTATGGGATACATAGAAAAACATGTAAAGCAAGTTGATAAAACAAGACGCTAAGTCCGCTGGAAAGTAACACTTGGCGCCAGCAGGGTCGCTCACATTATTTATAAGAGTTCAGCATTAAAGGGGATAACTTTTATTTGTTCTGCCCATGTTCCTCCATTTTCAGCACACATCTCAACTCTGTTCTTAAATTTTTTGTAACTATTTTGAATGGCTTGAAGGTCAATTATTATTGAATTTATAGCATTTGTAATTTTAATTTTTTAAGAAGAGTATGCCATGGAAAACAAAAATAAAAGTGATACGTCTTTGTGTGAATAATTTATTGTTGGAGGTACGTGGATAGAATAAATAAATTTAAATTATAATTAATATTAAAAAATATATACAGGGTGAGTCATTAATAATGGCACATAATCCAACGGCATATATTTTGGGCCAACATATTACGATTGAGGCCAATATGCCTTATATGTTTGTTTAAGAGATACATGGTGTTAAAGTTCATTTTTTGAAATTGAATTAGGTATGGCTACATCTCCCGAAATAATCAAGCTTCTGAACTGAAATTTGGCACTGCTGTGTTTTTGGCGATGGAGAATAAGCTGAAAATGTCAATTTCGCCAAATCTCGCAGAGGGCGCCACTTCAGCTCTTTTTGAATCGTGCTTTTACTCGTAACTTTTTTGAGGTTATCTTTTTGGTGTTGCAGGTCCATCATTTTAGTGCATCTTTTCATTCTGCAAGGAAAGGTACTCTTGTTTCATAACGATCAAATCAACCGTTTGCGTTGCAATCGGCAAAATGTGCCCCAAAACACCTGTTGACTTCAATATTCGAAACATAAAATTTTCACCTACTGCTTTCAAATGTTACAGATCAACTGTACATTCAAATTGACGAAAAAAAAGGCCAAATGGGCATTGGTCAAAACACCATTGGTTTTCTTGAAATAGAGTGTCAAAATTTTGTCAAATTTGTAGTGCCCAGGCAAGCGCCTAAAGCCAGAAGATTTAAATTCACAATATTCCTACAGTATCCTAGAGAGGCCCAGCATTCCAGATTCCTAAAACTTAAAACCATCCGTTCCTATGCAGCTTGGCCAGGCCACACGTGCCAACGTTAAACGCGAGATTCCAGGAAAGGGATCAGCCCACTTGCGCCGCGCAGCGAAATCCCAGCTGAAGCACCTCGAGAAATGATATAAAAGGGGAACCGCAGCCGCGAATCTCTAGTAGTACACCAACTACCAGCAGTGGTTAGCCAGCCGCAGGCCATCACCCAGATGCAGAAAAAAATACCTAATGAAGAAAACCAAGAAATAAGTATTTTCCTAAGCACCGCAGTAAGTTTGGACTGGCCAAAAAGCCAAATATTTGTGTTTTAATTCCTTTGTGTCTGAATTGCCTTTTTATTTTTGAATTTTGAAACTATTTTGAAAACTTTTAGAGAAATTGAATTTATTGTGCATTTTTAAATAATTAGAAATAATTTGATAACTTTTGTGAACCGTATTATGATTTTTGGGAATTTATTTTGAACCATATTATTTCACTGTAGATGTTAGAGTTTTTATTTTATTCAAACAGAAATAATTTTGTAATTTTTATTGGAAATTTGAAAGGGTTTTGGGAAACTATTTAGAGTCAAGTTATTTTGGGGTTGAAATCGGAATTTTGTTTTTTTATTGAACTAATTTATGTCAGAAATTTCGAGTAAATTTGAATTACATTCGTATACAAACTAGTACTGGAAATCAGGCAAAGCTATACAGAGTCAAGTAATTTTATTCTATTTAGGAAATTAAGTAAATTTATTCTATTTGGGAATCTTTTGCAATTTTGTATTTTAACCTGAAGGTTTGTCATTTTATGCCATAGTTTATTTGTGCCATTTTGCCATATTGTTTTGGGTCTTTTAAATTATATTGTTAAACAGTGTACCTTTTGAAACGTTTGGGTTTTGTTACTTAGAAAGGGGTCATATTTCAGATATCTTGAGTGTAGCGTTGTGCAACATCATAAATTTTTAATTTTATTCAATAATAATTATTGCACATGTTTTTAAACTTCCTATTAAACTGTATTTTGTTAACTCAATGTATTGTTCGCACGTAATTTTAATATACATATTAAACTATCCCTGTGTTTCCGTCATACACCCTTAGGCCCACACTAAAAGAAAATAAATTGTGGCTCATCCTGTATATACCGCTCGCCAACTACCACCACAAACGGTTGAGATCTCCACAAATTCAATCCTTTCCATTTTGAAAGCGAATAATTTTTGGTACATTGTACATAGGGATTTTTCTTTCACTTTAAATGGCACAGTTAGTTGATCTGTAACACTTGAAGGTGATAAGTGAAAATTTTATGTTTCGAATATTGAAGTCAACAGATGTTTTGGAGCACGTTTTGGTAATTTCAACGCAAACGGTTGATTTGATCGTTATGAAACAAGAGTACCTTTTTCTTGCACAATGAAAAGATGCACTAAAATGATGGACCTGCAAGACTAAAAAGATAACCTCAAAAAAGTTACGACTAAAATCACGATCCAAAAACAGCGCAAGTGAGATACGGCGAAATTGACATATTCGGCTTATTCTCCATCGCCATCGCCAAATTTCAGTTCAGCAGCTTGATTATTTCGGGAGATGTGTCATAATTCAATTTCAAAAAATGAACTTTAACACCCTGTATCTCTTAAACATACAAAATTTCTATAAGGCATATTGGCCTCAATCGTAATATTGTCATGCCTGGAATCGTGACCGGGGGTGAGCATCAGAGGTAGATGAATAATTGAGATGTATTTAAACAAAACTAAAAATATTTATTTTAACCTTGTACGGAGATAGAATCATTTCCCAGAAGGGAGTAAAATACATAGACTTACATTAGAATAATACTTGGTCCAGGGTCCAACATGTCGCCGACAGGGGGAAGTCGCCGGCTGCCAACCAGAGTTCTATCTTAGTCCGTTGTTTGTCCGAAAGAGTCGCGGCACCGAGTGGTTGTGGCGGGCGAGGTGCTGTGGAACGCGTGACCTAGCCTAGCAAAAAGCCAAGGTTAGTACCGCTGTAGAGGGCATCGCCCGATAGCGGCAATTTTAACCAGCTATTCAAATATATATTTATAGTATTAATTAATAATATATATAGTATATATATTTATATTTATATATATATATTTATATAATGTATATATATTAAAAGCTATTCCAATATATTAACGTAGTAGACGTTAGTGCTTAGTGTGAGATGTAAGCCGAGGCTTGCATCCACCGTTTTGCTGGGATTTTGAAGTTAGGTTTGGCGTAGCAAGTCACAAATTCCGCACTGGTACTTGGGGCCCACTGCACTACTGTGTCGATCCCCCCTAGGGCATGATGCCCAGGGGGGCTGCCCGTAAAATGCCATACAAGCGTCCGAGAGGTAAAACTGTCTTGGACAATAAAAAAGAGGACAATAATAAACCCACGGAAAAGAAGCCGGTGATATCAGCCGTACAGGATATAACTCTCGACGATAAACCGGTGCAGGGTATGATTTTACCCTCACCACCTCCGAAAAACGAAGAATTATCCTTGGAATTAGATGTGCCGGAGTCTGGCAAACGAACAGTCTCTGAGCGAAGAAACACACCAGATTCGGACGAGAACGACTTCTCGGACGATGGGAGGCTTTCGAAATTATCAAAAGTATCCTCGGTGAATGACATAAACGACAGAACATCCGAGGAAAACGAAGCCTACCAAGATTCACAGACCACGCCCACAAATATTGAACCTGATGGTTGCCTCGAAGGAAACATAGCCCCAAGCTCTGCTCAATTCTTCTCGCAGTATGAAATGCCAAATTCCGACCAAGAACAACAAAATATCAATAAAACAGCACAAAATGCGGTACAGCAGGGAGTACTGGACAATTCTAACATACTAGATACGGTAAAACTAATGGTTTTTCATTGCCAAACGGAGACACAAACCACAACTTCAGTTACTATGACCACCGCAACTTCTAATACCAATATATTCACAATTTTCACCCCATCACCCAGCAAACAAGCGGAAATTATTGTTACTACTGCCCAAGTACACGCAGAGCCGAAGGCACGTACCTCGATACCTGACCACACCTCGGTGTTTTCCCAGTTCCTGCAAGCAGGAAAGAAAACCATAGACCCTCAACAAGAAAATTTTGAACAGCTTTTTGAAGAATATGCCATTTTTAAACACAACAACACACAAAACCAAATTACAAGAATTCCATCCGACAGTGAAATGGAATGGAGTACACAAGAATCAAGTAGAAAAAGACTTAATACACCCAACCTGACGAAGAAACGTTTTCCTGTCGAAAACCACTTGTTTAAGGAGCATTCTCCAAGAAGAGACTGGCTGAAAAAGCACCCCACAACATCTCAGACATATCCGAGGTAAATAGTACAGCGAAAGCCATAAGAGAAAAAGCCGTTAAATCCACCGAAAAGAACAACAGAACTAAAACCGTTATAACCCGGGAGGCACCAAAAAGAACCACGACAGTGGCGGCTAAAGCAAAAATACGGATTCCGCCGATAATTTTCAATAGACGTAATATTAACGATTACAAGGGCTTTAAAACTATGATCGAACAAGTTGGGCAAGGCAATTACTTCCTAAAACATACCAAAAATACACTGATCGTCGAACCGTCGACCAAACAAGTCCACGAGGATATTATAAACGCTTTTAAGAAGATTAGTAATGCGGACTTCTACACATACACTTCCAGCGAAGATAAAAGCCGAGCTTTTGTATTGACAGGATTCGACGAATTACAAGCGAAAAGAAAACTAGCTAACGAACTTGAGACAAAATACGACCTAATCATCGATAAAATATTCCAAACGAAGACAAAATACACGGAAGTCTTACCACTTTACCTAGTGGTAATTAGAAATGCAGACTATACAGTAAATAAACTAAATCAAGAGGTGCAGTGCGTCTTCAATTCCCGTATTCGCTGGGCTGTACGGAGGAACGAGAGACCCATTACACAATGTCGTAACTGCCAACAGTTCGGCCATGCCGCAACCAATTGCTATCGACAAAGAAGATGCGTCAAATATGGTGGCCCCCACATAGCACGTGAATGTCCCAAAGGGCCCGGGGATCCGCTCTCGTGTCCGAACTGTGGTGCGGATCATCCGGGTAATTATTCACAATGCCCGGTATATCTCCAGCATTTTGAAGTCCTCTACGAACGCCAAGACCAACAAAAGAAAAACAACCAAAGATTCGTAGCAGCACCAACACCTACAACAAATGCATGGATCGACCGAACACGTGCGTCGGAGAAACAGGAACCCTGGGGTCCCCGATCACAACAAAGCACGAGAAAACAGGAAGTAGCCGGAGACAGGGAGTTCCCGGCTTTGCCCCGTGAATCGGAGGAGGCCTACCAACGTCAACAAAGCCAGCAGCCAGCAGCCCCAACAACAACAAAAGATAAGTAATCACCCCCATAGGGACTCAGTAAATGATTTCCAAAAACTTACAGGTGCGGTGGCCCGGATTAGTACTCTCGTCAACATGAGCGAGCTGGTAGCCGCCTTGGAGGGCTTTGCGGGGATGCTGGAAGCAGTCAAAGGAAAGGGTGCATGGGTAATTATGCAGGCGACAATAGACTTCATAGAGAGTGAGTTACCCAAATTTAATATCGAAACGTAATGGCGCAAAATAAGGATATTCGGGTGGTTACGTGGAATTCTAGCACAATCCAGGGCCGCAAATCCCAGTTGTCTTACTATATGCATTTCTCCAAAACCGATATTATGTTCATTAATGAAACGTGGCTCACACCAGGTAAAAAAACTTAAAATAAGGGGCTATGTATGCCACAGGAGGGACCAGGCCATACCGCAGCGTAGAGATATTGCCGTACTAGTGCGGGATAATATCCCGCACACGGTAATGCCCCAGACCGGCAGTAGTACAGAACACCTCGCGATTAAATTAGAAAATGGTTTGGCCCTTTGTGGCGTACCTATATAACTCCCCGCGCAACGATCTATGGGAGGCTGATATTGAGCAATTATTCGGGCAAGGAAGTCGGGTGGTTGTACTAGGGGATTTGAACGCGAGAAATCGAATGTGGAGACCGAACGAACAAACGAATCGGAGTGGCCGAACAATATTTGATTATGTCTTGGAGGAGAACGTTGGACTCCTACGAACTAATACGCCGACACACTACCCTTCTAACGGCATGACGCCGTCGTACCCAGACATATAGTTTTAATAAAAAAAACATCCCCTACTATGACGGCCCGATTTCGGAACCGTATATGGACTCTGATCATTGTCCGGTAGCGTTTATAATCAAAACAAAAATAACTATATCGACTAAAAGACGCGTATATGACTACCGTAATGTCCATAGGGACGAGGTAAACAAAAACATTGAATTAATTACAAATATCGATAACGTAGAGCAGTTAGAAAACGCATTAGACAGCTTGGTAAAAGTGATCCAAAAAGCCAGAGATAAGGTCTTGAAAAAAATCACAATCGGTTCTAACGACATTCGGCTAGACGAAAGGGACAAGCAATTAATCAAAAATAAAAACATCGCCCGACGTAAATGGCAAAATGCTGTGGTAAAAAATCATCCACTCAGATAAGAGTATAAACTAGAATATACCACCCTAAACCATAGAGTTAAGCAAATGCTAATGCGCAATATCAATAGGAAATGGGAGGATAAGTTAAGGACCCTGTCTACTAGAGACAATTCACTTTGGGGGGTCACAAAAATGCTCAGAAGGGACCGCTTGACTTACCCACCGCTAGAGAAAAATGACGAAACATGTGTCCTAGAGTCCGAAAAAGCCGGATTGTTCGCAGATACTTTTAGTTCCATACACCAATTAGAACTTCAAGGCACCCCCTTCGAGGAGGAGGTGGAAAATAAATTTATCGAAATCCTACAAGGTCCACCTATTGAAATACCAGTACGGGAAAAATCCGATTTGTTTACCTCTCCTAAAGAAGTATATGACGTGATCAGAGCCCAACCAAATCGGAAGGCCCCGGGTGAGGACAACATTAGCAACCTGATTCTAAAAAATATACCTCGTAAAGCCACGGTACAACTTTGTTACATAATCAACGCCGTAATGAAATTGCAATATTTTCCCACACCATGGAAGAGATCCAGGGTCCTCCCCATACTTAAACCGGGAAAAAATGCCGCACAACCAGATAGCTATAGGCCTATCAGCCTGCTGAACTCTATGAGTAAAGTCGCCGAAAGAATACTGTTGCGGAGACTAAATGTGATGATCGATACTAGAGAACTGATCCCCGCGAACCAATACGGGTTTAAGCCGGGCTCCGGTACCGATCTGTTAATAGTAAAAACTGCATACGACATTACTAAAGGCTTTAATAATGGACAAAATACTGTAGCGTTACAATTAGACGTGGCGCGAGCGTTTGACCGGGTCTGGCACGCCGGGCTCGTCTATAAACTCTCGGAACAGGGGCTTCCAGCATATTTTGTCAAACTACTCGCTAATTACCTTTCGGGTAGGGAGTTATCCGTAGCGTATGGGGGTAAAACTTCCACATTTAAGCAAGTGGGGGCGGGGGTACCGCAGGGAACGGTCCTGGCTCCCCGCCTATACACCCTATACACGGCGGACATCCCTCAATCAGGGGTCGTGAGGGTCGCTATGTACGCAGATGATACGATTATATCAGCTACTTCTTTCTCCTCGGAGACAGCGACGAGAAAAATCGAGAGATACATGGCGGCTGTCACACCGTATATGGACAAATGGAAGGTAACAATAAACCCCGAGAAGAGTAGTTTGACAAACTTCTATAAAAAAATTCACGAACATCCGAATTATTCATCCATTAAAAATTAAAGACAGAGAAGTCCCTGTTCTAAGAAAGACGAAGTATCTGGGTGTCACGCTCGATCGGCGTCTGTGCTACGTGCCGCACATCAAAAACACGTTACAAAGAGTAGGCGCAGCTACACGTAAATTATATCCTTTGATTTGCCGCAACAGTGTTCTTTCGGCGGCTAATAAACTCACTATTTTTAGGGCAATTGTCCGGCCGATTATGACATACGGTTGTCCAACGTGGCAGGTAGCGCAAAAGTCCCGTTACAGCGCCAACAAAACAAGTACTTGAGGATGGCCCTGAATCTCTGCCGGTATACGCGAATCGTCGATTTGCATGATCAAGCGGAAATCCCGTTGCTGTCAGATTATATGACGGAAATGGCGGATAAATTCTATAGAATCAAGGTTTCCAATAATCAGGAAACACGATATATTCTAGAAAACAGACAACAGCCTGGGGTCCACGTAAAACATGCTTATCCACATTCCAATTTACCCGTATATTTTGAGCCACCATAATAGTCGCAATAAATTTTTCAATGAAACAACTAACCCGTCAATATAAAAATCTCGTTTAACAAGACACACGTGCTCTTTGTTGCGCGGGAGATCTACCCGTTTGGGCTGGCCGCGGCGAGCCGGCGGGCCGTGCCCCGGGGGCGTTTTCATATGTTACCGACAAGAAAAAGCGCTCGGCTTGCCGAACACCTCTGTATAAGTTACAGGCGTATTTATTCGTTTTCGTCTGTAACATATATAGAATAAGAGCGTAACCTACATAGGAGACAAGTACCTATAGGTAACTGGTTTGATGGCGGGAAGAGTTTAGATTGTTAAGAGGTAGGAAAACAGGTCATACATATTTTTTTTGGATATCGGGTCATTTTTATTTTTTTATTGTAAAATAAATATACCTATACTCTAACATAAGCAACCGGAGTAATACGCAAGTATTAATCATTTTTTTCTTTTGTTATCACCCAATCCTATATTTTTGTCCACACATACACTTAAGTTATGGGGTGCTTTTTTCTTATGTACCTATATCAAGATCGACATCTGTTCGAATTCCTCGGAAAATTCTACCTACACAAGTTCAATTTTGAACCATTTAAAATTACCGAGAAGCAATTTTTTAACAAGGCCCTGTAGGTATATTAAGTCTGACGTCATATTCGAATTCCTGGGAAAATTCTACACAAGTTTAATTTTTGAACCCTCAGTCTCTCTTTAAAATTAACCAGAAACACTTTTTAACAACGCTCTGTATATCAAGTCTGACGCCATATTCGAATTCCTCTGAAAATTCTAGACAAGCTTAGATTTTGAACCATCCGTTTATCTTTAAAATTGCCGAGAAACACCTTTTTACGCCCTGTAGGTATATTAAGTCTGACATCATAAATATTAGAATTAATCGGAAAATTCTACAAAGGTTTAATTTTTGAACCATCAATAATTTATTTTTAAAATTACCGAGAAACTTTTCGTAGCTGAAAAACGTGGGGCGAATGCGCGACATGCGCATGTATATGTATATTAAATTGCATTGTGATCCATTTCTGAGACATGTTTAAAGTTTCAAGTCTTCAGCTCATCAGGAAGTTTGTTAAAAATCGATCACAAAATTCCGAACAGACAAACAAGAAGTAAAAACGTGTGTTAAAAACCGATTTAAATGACCAGTTTATTATGATATCTTCTGTTTACAAAGAAAACTAAAAAATTAAATGTCTAAACAATGAATGAACACTAATGAATGAAACCTGATACCGAAATTAAAAAATATAAACCCAAGTTATAAAGGTAATGTTCACATTGTATTAGATATAAATTCACAATTCCGCAATGAGGCGTCAAATGATACTTTAAGCCCTAGTTATCCAATGTGTGACACTGACATAAGGTTATTACAGCAATATTGGATACAATCAACAGATGGCTCCAAAAATTAAAGTGAAAAGTGACCCCAGTCATTGCCTACTAATTTTCTTATACTTATCTATTTAAATCTACCACAAAATACCTGGGCAACTTAATTTTTTGCAAAATCTGTCTCCTGTATCTACTGTCTTTCTGCCATATCCTTTATGCCAGTGTTGACACTGTTGACGTTATGCATTAGCGTATTCTAACCTATAAATTTTAAATGAAATAAAAATATGAAAATACTTACTTCAACCTCGAATATATTCTTTATATTTGTTTTAAATTTTTTGTTATCGCCGTCACTAATGTATTCAAAATCTTCAGGGAGATTATCCAAGCTCATTTTTTTATTTTTCAAATATCTCAACTAACGACTAGGTAGGTACCTATGTCTAGTAATTATGTTACACAGGAAAACGAATAAATACATCTGTCAGTTAAAAAGAGGTGTTCGGAAATCAAGGGCCGAGCGCATGCCCTTGGCGGTATATTATGTTACAGACGAAAACGAATAAATACGTCTGTAACTTATACAGAGGTGTTCGGCAAGCCGAGCGCTTTTTCTTGTCGGTAACATATGAAAATGCGCCCTGGGGGTGTGGAGATGTGTCGGTGGCACACACGTGCCGTGACGCACCGCTGTGCAGTAGCGTGCAGAGATATTCTGGGCCCCCCCCCCCGCAAAACTAGACGCGGGGCCCCTCTTTTGTTAAGATGAATGAATAAAACACTCAGTTTTGTCACAGATCACAAAAAAATACGGAAACAAATTGAACTGATTTATTCCATATGAACGTAAAATACAAAAATATTATACTTACCCTAACAATAAATAACTATAAACGCCGTTTCAAACTGAAAAACTGTTTGGTAATGTTGTCCAAATACAAGCTGCTAGCCCTTTCATTCTCTTACTGATAAGGGCGGGAAGTTGGTCTTTCGTTAGCCATTTTCGATCGCAAAAATGGCTTTAATAGTTTTAATTTTGAAAAATACCTTTGTACCGTTGAGGATGAAACAGGCAAACTCAATGATGGTAAAACTAAGAAAAGACGAACGGCAGCGCACAAACCCAATACAATACTGGCCAAAATATATTTTTTTTTATTAAAATAAACTGCAAAAATTCTTATCGATAATAATAATAATATAATAGTTCGATTATACCAGTACCACAACTGCCACTGCGACTGGCGACTGCGGATTTATACAGTGGCCCTAGCTCAGAGATATACAGGGTGTAACTTATGTAGGTTAAAATATTTCAGGGTCGTGATCCTCAGCCAATTTTAACAACAAAAGTTCATATAAACAGGTGTACAAAAATTCTTCGTTTTCGGTATACGGAGTGTTAAAATTTTCTAAAAAAAAACGTCTTTTCTCAAAACTTTTTTATTCTTATTTCGAATTAAAATTAGTTGTGTTGTCTTGAAACCACCAAAATTTTGTTTTTAATTGAGGACAAGATCCTGATCTGTTCCCTATGTTTTTTTTAAATACCTGACATTGTTTGAAAGTACGATTAAATAAATTTAAAAAATCTAATTTGCCACGAAACGGCGATAGATACAAAAATAAGTCAAGAAACACTTTTTGTTCAAAAACAAATGCTCCATCCAAAACTGCTAACTACTTTAATTTCATACAGGGCTGTATTAACTTTCTTTGTGAATTTGTCTCCCTATTTACCCATATCTCTGCCACTGGTTCAATGTAGAGGTTGAAAATAACATATTTAAAAAGGTCTTAGCCAAATATGATGTGTACCAAATTTTGTTAAAAAAGCTCTACAAATAAAGAAGTTATGGGAAAAAGACGATTTTTTTAGAGAATTTTAACACCCCTTATATCAAATTCGAAGAATTTTTGGACACATGTTTATATGAATTTTGGCTGAGGACCATCTCCCTGAAATCTTTTAACATACTTAAGTTACACCCTGTATATCTCTGCTCTAGCTCTAACCCGAACCTGAAACCGTCGACTGACGTTAATACCCAGTTAACACAATGGCACCTAGCATATGCCAAAAATGTTCCGTCAATATGCCGTTAGGGAATATTATTTTATCATATGGATGGTACATACTTCTCATGTTCCTTCAATATTCCCTATAACACATATTTCTGGTTTGTCTATGGCACAAGCTAAGCATCTTCCTCACCAGTATATTCCTCCAAAGTATGTGACAAATACATACCAAAAAACATATTTTTTACAGGTACCTTTGTCACCTGCCAAGTATGTGCCATAAAAGTGCATATAAAGAATATTCCTCCAAAGTATGTGACAAACACATACCATAAAACATATTTTTTACAGGTACCTTTGTCACCTGCCAAGTATGTGCCATAAAAGTGCATATATAAAGTATATTCCTCCAAAGTATGTGACAAATACATACCAAAAAAACATATTTTTTACCGGTACCTTTTGTAATTTTAATGTTTTAAGGAGAGTATGCCATGGAAACAAAAATAAAAGTTATTCGTCTTTGTGTCAGAATAATTTATTGTTGGAGGAACATGGGTAGAATAGATAAATTTAAATTATGATTGCATTTATAATATTTAAAAATTTATAAATAAAAAAATATTTATTTCTGTAATTTGATACGTCATATTTTTTAATTCTGAGCAAGTTTTTCTAACAAAATTTTTCAATATTTCGCACAGAAAATTAAGGCACTTAACCTGATGCGATTTTTATTTTTAAGCTGCTACCAGCGCCCTCTATAATTTTTTAAAGTCCAAGATACTAAAAATAGTTTTTGGGTGAAGCAAGAGCAAAATACAAAAAATTGTGTTTGTACTGTAAAAAAATGTCATATACACCTATAATACCGCTTTACCGTGGACACATTTTATGTAGGTATGCAGTACCTAAGCTCCTAAGCTTAAGCATGTATGCACTGATTGAAGGTTTAAATTGATATTTCCATTGGACGACTTCCCGCTTCCCGATATATGTATAAACGCGAGATCGTGCGTAGAGCAGAGATCGCCCTGTATTCATACGAAGTCGGTGGCGACGGTGGCCGAGGAGCGACCGAGGAGACCCGAACAACGAGATAGGAGCGGGATCTGGAATTGGGCAGCGTTGCCAGATCTACCGAAGAAACGGCTGAATGGTACACAGATAGTTTATTTAGAGGCGAGATCGTGCGCGAGCCTCAGCGGCGGCGGAGCCTCAGAAAAGAAGGTTGCGGCGGCAAAGTCGCAGGCCTAACTTTCAAACCCCGCCGAGGGCGGGGGTGAAAAGTTAGTAAATATCTATATTCTATATTGTTCCTCAAAATATTTAATAATTTTTTAAAACATTAGTATAATTTTGTTACGTTACTGTTTTACAATGAATTTTGTTGTATAACTTGTAACAAAATAATAAAATATAATAACCAGCAGTTCCGTAGGACTTGGAACTACCGTAGAATCGAAAGTCTGGCAACCCTGTGATCTTAATCCGTGGGGGGGAGCGCTGGTGATCGCCCACCGCGCCGACGCAAATCGGCATTCGCAAATTCGTTTGCTGTGTTCGCGTTGGCGTCAGGGTCAGGTCGCCATTCTTTTTTGTGTTGTAGCTTGGTTTTGTGCTTCGCCCAAAAGAGTAGCAAGGGAGGTGGTAGTGGTACCCACGTGGCATTTTTTCGCAAGTAAACGCGGGCATTTTACAAATGCTTGTAGATAGGTAATTGTTACGCCATATTTCTATAATCGTTTGTAATAGTAGTATACCTATTTCTAGCAAGTGGCGAAACGTGTGGGGTAGAACAGGTACTTTTTAGAACGCGGCTGCCATTTTACATTTACACGAACGACGCGAAGCACTTTTTCGTTTCCGCACGTGTGGAACAAGGCTTTGACGAAGGCTTTGAGGATTGCATTTGCCTTTTTCTCAAAATAGTATCAAGGTAAGTTTACTTATTATTTATATATTGGCACCATGAGCGTGTGTTCTGTTTTCTAATCGAAGTGATAAAAGTCGTTCCGTAATTGATTTCGGTTATTAGATTACGGAACGATACAGAAAGTTACCGGAGATTATTAAAGTAATCGTGCTCTCGACCAGAATAACCATTGCCATTCATTGTTTAATGTCAATATGGATACAACCAAATTCTTTGTTAATGGTAACTTTAGTAAGTAAACAAAACACGTGTGAAGTTACAGAGCTACGCACCTATTGTTGACAATCCAATTTCCATTTTTCATTGTTGTGTAACCATCTCACTTCATGGTATCTATATTAAAAATTAAAAAATTGCATTGTCGACCATTTCTGTTGTGTAGCAATCTCCTACAAAAGCTGGTTTTTAATCTTATGTTAACTTTTCTTATTTCTTTTGCAGAATGTTATGGTTATTGAAGGTGTATAGTAATTAGGGACACATATTATACCTAGATATATATAAATACATAACTTTTTATATTATGTGGGTGTATATTTTTTTTACCATACCCCAAAACCAAATGTTGATTTTAGGCATATAACAAGTATGTACCAATTACATACCATGATGTTAATGTGGGAAGGTGAAAAGCATATGCTTTGATTCAAGATTCAAATGCAGTGTTCATTTTAGTCACGTTCTAAGTATATATACGAAAGTGAAAATTAAAATAAATGAAATATGAAAATCACATACTTATCACGTACTTTGATTTACGTGTAATGTTGGTTTTAGTCATATGACAAGTACATGACGTGGCACATTCCTGTCACTTAGTTGTCACCTGAATGGGGTGCCCTGTAACATGTGCCAAGCATATGCCTCAAATATGCTGTATGTTAAAAAAGAATATACTTGGAATGTGAACATTCTAAAATAGAATATGATTAGTATGTGCAAGTCATGAGATTGTGCTATCTGGATACGTCATGCAGTCAACGCTGAAACCTAACGTATCTATGATTTTTGGTTGTGGTCCTGGTCAGAAGTTTGGTTACACACGCAGAGCAACGACAATGGTAAAAGAAGAGAGAATAATGCGCAACGAAACAACGAGTGTACTACTGATAGGTGGAGCGGTGCCTGAGATTTCCCGATGATTTTTTGCTGTGGTTCCCGGGGCCCCTGGTGACTTGCCCCCCCCCCCCGCACCTCGGGGTCTGCGGGTGTGGCTTGCACGCCGCTGCCGCTGTGCCTCCCTGGGGGCGCTCCGGTGGTTCTCCTTTCGCGGCAGCCGCGTCCGTGTCGGTCCGCGGGTTCGCGGGTGGTGTGGCCTGGCGAGGTGGGTGGCGTACAGGCGCTATCCGCTCCGCGGGGCCAGTTTCCCGCGGCCCCGTGGCCCGTTGCAGGAGTTGCAAAAGCCTATGAGGATGGTTAGTCCGCGGGGGGGACAGTACGGGCCCCTCTACTAAAATACGTCGCCTGTATAGGTAACCCAGGGCTAAGCCCTATATCGTTTTTCTTTTTTCCCCTCATGCACCCTACTAATAACCTTACTCTACAGCAGGGGTCTCCAAACTTTTCAGCCTTGGGGCCATACTGATTACTTCAGTGAGTTCCAAGGGCCAACATCATTTTAATTCTCCTGTCAGTATCTATAGTTTCTAGACTAGTCGCCGAGTACGCGCTTTGAGCGAACATACGCTTGCTAAATTCGCTAGTTTAACCACTATTGTGTTGTGCTGTTCAATCACTATTGTGTTGAACTGTATTGTTTACGACCACATACCTATTTATATAGGTACCTATGTGTTTACGACCGCGACACTTGACGACATCTGGTGGTTACACGCGGAAATAGGTAATGTCCTCTCTCTATCCATCACTAACAGATAGCGCTCAAATCGCGTTGTTTTTTTTTCGCCGCCATTTTAACCCACGAAAGTGCCACAATTTCAAAATAATTTGCTTTTTCAAATTGTTGCATTTATTTACGTTTAGGTATAATTTTATATTTTGGAAAATAAATTAAAATGAATAAATAAGCTCGGACCACTGTGTGTTGTTGGTCAGATAAATTTTCCGACGGTATAGAAGTTGACTGGAGGCATTTCTTATTGCCCACCAACAAAAAATCATCAGATTTAAAATGTGTTGAACAAACGAATTTGTTCTTCGACCATAGTACATTGCAGGGCGAATTTAAAGCTTTTAATAGAGGTCCCGGTCTTTGGGAAACCGAGTATTTCTAGGATAATAATTTACCAATGGAAGAATATACTTTCAGGTCTAAATATTTTGCAATTTGTGCATGTTCTTACAGAGCAAGACATGTTAATGAACACAAAACACAACACGATTACAAAAACACGCCAGCAAAAACGCTAAACACACGAAAAATACCTTAAAAAAGCAATTAAAAGTAAGCACGTCAAAACGTAAACAAACTACAAGACAAGACTATGGGTTAACATGGCGGCCGTCGAAGCGCCCTCTGTGTAGCCGAAAAATCGGATGCGCAGTAGGTCAAAGCGCATTCTCCTACTCCATATCTCTGGTTGAACCTCGATGGTTGTAGAAGTTCGGGTGTATTCCACTCACTTCTTAGGTGGCAGTAATTGGAGTAAAAAAATTATCCAACTTAACAATAAGCCATTAGCTGTCGCGGGCCGGATTGATGACACTCAGCCATTAGGTCGCGGGCCGGATTGATGACACTCAGCCATTAGCTGTCGCGGGCCGGATTGATGACACTGACGGGCCGGATTTGGCCCGCGGGCCGTAGTTTGGAGACCCCTGCTCTACAGCAACCCCGCAAATAGTGCTCCATGACGGCGACCGATCAACGGGAGGATAGGGTCTATGACGGGACCTCCCCGCACCTGGTATAAGGGAAAAATTAAAAGTAAAAAAATATTTTTAAAAAAAGCTTTTATTTAAATGCGCTAAAAAGAATAAAATAATCTTTTCTTTTAAAACTTTTACTATCAACTTATAACGTCATTCCACAATTTATATGATATAAAAGCTTGTCGCGAGATTTAAGTAGTGGTATTTACTTAGTTTGAAAACTTAAATCTCGCGACAAGCTTTTATATCATATAAATTGTGGAATGACGTTATAAGTTGATAGTAAAAGTTTTAAAAGAAAAGATTATTTTATTCTTTTTAGCGCATTTAAATAAAAGCTTTTTTTAAAAATATTTTTTTACTTTTAATTTATTTTGTAATTTTTAGTTTGGCCAGGTGTCTGAGTCTATTCATCTCAGTTAACGCATCATTGTTGCAAGGTCGTTTGCCGGTTAGTTTAGAACAGTCTAGCTCTTCAATGAGGAGACCTTCTAATGACCATCTTGGGTGTTCCGCCATGTTGGATTTAGAATGACGTCACACATATAATCATGCATTGTCATCCAAATTAAACGTGTGTACAAAATTTCAGCTCGATCGGTTGAAATTTAACTAGTCCGCCATCTTGAGTGTTCCGCCATGTTGGATTTAGAATGACGTCACACATATAATCATGCATTGTCATCCAAATTAAACGTGTGTACAAAATTTCAGCTCGATCGGTTGAAATTTAACTAGTCCGCCATCTTGGGTGATCCGCCATGTTGGATTTAGAATGACGTCACACATATAATCATGCATTGTCATCCAAATTAAACGTGTGCAGAAAATTTCAGCTCGATCGGTTGAAGATATCTGCTTCAAAATTGAGTTGCAAGATTCCACCCGAACAAATTACATACATACATACATACATACATTGCAAGTTAAATAAAAGCTTTTAAAAAGAGGGGCGATTACTGGGGCCCAAATATCTGGCCCCCGGCACCACGCAAGCGCCGAGGCCGAAGAAAAAATGTTATGTAAAGATGACATGTTATGCAAGGCAGTATACCAAACGACGAACCGGGGCGCCTGGAACCAATCGTCGATCACTGATCCCCCGAAATGCGGACCACCGGTATTTAAACCTTTAGTGGAAACCAAGTCAGCACTTCGCGGGCAATCGCCCGATATGGTTCGATTTGCCATTAACGGAAAAGTTGGATTTGCAATTTAGCTATTTAGCAATAATTTTGAGGTTTATGAACTTTCCGAATTTGTCTAAAAATATGTTAGGACCCGATCTTATTTTCTCTGGTTGACAATATTTTGGCCCAAAATATATGCGGTTGCACTTTGTGCCATTATTAATGTATAAATAAAAAAAATACTGAAGCATTTAAGTCTTCCAGTAATTTCCATGCCATATTTAAAAACTATATCATCATAAAAACCCATAATGAAATTTAACTGAGTGAAAAGGTGACAGCTGATGTAATGTAATTTTTTATAGGTGGTACTAAATAACAGGTTTTCCAGCCAGAGAGTCGTTTATTTATAGTATCATTACCAAGTTTGTTATTTCCAAGCTTTCGACATAAAAAAGAAATTTTCCACCATTTACTACTTTTTTGGCCATTTTTACATCTATAAATTGGAGAGTATGGATTAATGACATTTACATTAGTTAGTTGTAAGTGTATTTCTTTTCGCTTTTGATCTCTTTTCAACACGGGCGTAGCCAGGATTTAGTTTTGGGGGGGGGTTTAGTTTGAGAAGTAAATAAAACAACAAAAATATACTTACATGAAATTTAATATCTATATATTCATCCGAAAAACTACGACATATTAGGTAGGTGCACCAAAACCTGACATAGTCCTAAAAGCTGACACGTATCTTTTTTTTATCAAAAACAAGCTTATTCATATAGATGGGTCTATACCCACCCTCGGCAATTATTATATCAATATTCTAGTCGACACTGGCATAGGCAACCAATCATTCAAGCTAAAACATTTTAATTTAGTGTGACCTAAAATTCAAGGTGTTCTGTTTCTTTAGGGAAGTCGTTTTTCGTCAACAATTTCTTAAGGCTTAGAGTCCCTGATAAGTACATTTTTTTTATATATTTTGAAAGTTTTGTTGAAGTGGCAGGTGTACAATCATTAGGGAGGTTTAAAATAACTAAAATTTTATAAGAATAATTTTATAACCTCAAAATTGTAAAAATACAACTCATGTCAGGTTTAGGTTCAAAAATCTGCGTTTTTCTTAAACCTGACAGTAATGTCAGCATTAAGAATATTACATTATAATTCTTGTTCCTAATCCTGATATTGTATGTACCTATACCTTTTTAGCCAAAGATGCCTCCCAAGAAAATTCAAAATTATTCTGAAGAAGCATTAAAAAATGCAATGAGGGATATTAAAGATGGAATACCATTAGCTAGTGGTCAATTTTTTATATAAATGGCCCAAATGTAAAGACGAAATCCTTTATGCCCCAGATGATATTGTTGAGTTGATTTCAGAGCCAGTACCTGTTCAAAGGGGGTGTTTCAATATTAAAGAAATGAAAAAAAAGTTTTTTTCTACAAGCGTGCGGAAAAGTACACTTTTCCGCACGCATTTTAGTTTAGAAAGTGTAACTTTTCCGCACTAGTGCGGGAAAGTACTTTTCCGCACTACTTTTCCGCACTAGTGCGGAAAAGTGACACTTTCTAAACTAAAATGCGTGCGGAAAAGTAAATGCGTGCGGGAAAGTGTCTTACTTTTCCGCACGCTTGTAGAAAAAATAGTGTTCCTAACTCTTGCGGAAAGTGTCTTTTCCACACTCGATTTCTTGGCTGAACTTCGCTACGCGTCGTTCAGCCAACTGCAATCGCGTGCGGAAAAGTGGCACTTTCCGCACTTGTTAGGAAATATACTATTAAATTTATATTTGTAAGTATTTCTTAAAAATAATAAACAGGTTCTAATAATGTGCGTGTAGTGTATTATTACTGGTACAGACCTGAAAGAAAAATTAGGTGTCTGAAAAAATAATTAAATTTATTTATTAAGTTGCTTAACCAACGACTTACTTTTACTAACTTACCTATTGCCAAATTTGTCATGAACCGTCGTGGTATTGTTATGATGCTTGCCCTCCAACAATCAAAAAACTTTGTCGCAAAAAGTTTCAAAACAATTTTTAAGCATCTAAATAATAAACAAAAACATTTTCTATTCATTTCAAGAAAACAACAAATAAAACCATAATTAATTAATAGATAACAACATATAATACCGTGTATCAGGTTTAAGAACAAACATATTCAGCTTTAGGAACATCGTTGATAAACACTGTCAGCTTTTGGTGCAGGCGTAGGTTCTAAATAAAAGTTAATATTTTACAATTAAATATAACATTTTATTAAATGTGTGTCATTTTTTCAGCTTGTTGAAGTTGTTTTCTACCTAAAATGGTTTTATGACAAAAATGGCAAGTTCAATATTCGTGTGAAATAGTCACAATTGCCTCCAATAGTCTTAAAGTGTCAGGTTTTGGTACATTTACCTTTTATAAAGTTGTTAACTTTAAATGAAATGGATAAATTAATTTCGTTCCTCTGCGCTAAATCTAAAACCATTAAAGAAGAAATCTTCGGCTTTAATATATCCACTACTTCATCTGCATGAATTTCTGTTCCATAGTGAATGTTCATTAGAGCCAAACCATTAAGTCTGTTTTTACTTGTAGTGTTTCGTAAATAGTTTTTCAGTCTCCTTAGGCTCGACAAAGACCTTTCTGGGGTAGCAGTGGATATACAGGAATGGTAGCCAAGATTTGTAGTAATGTGTAAATATTAGGATAAAGGTTTTTATCGCACATATCTAGGCATTCCAAACTAGATTTCGGGGTAGGCAAGTTCGGCTGCAACTGCGTCTGCCTCTCGTCAAAAGATGGCGCTAGGCGCTACTATTACTACATATATTCAAACGTAATAATAATTTAACTCTTCACTCCTCGTATTTTTAGGTAATATTTTGCTTATAATCCAGAGCGAAAGCTTGTAAATAACCAATTTGGTAATGATATTATAAATAAACGACTCTCTGGCTGGAAAACCTGTTATTTAGTACCACCTATAAAAAATTACGTTATATCAGCTGTTACCTTTTCATTGAGTTAAATCTCATCGTGGGTTTTTATGATGATATGGTTTGTAAAAAAATATTTAGTTCTGTAATTTGATACAATGTCATATTTTTTTAATTCTGAGCAAGTTTTTCTAATAAAATTTTTCAATATTTCGCACAGAAAAGGCACTTTACCTGATGCCATTTTTATTTTTAAGCTGCTACCAGCGCCCTCTATAAATTTTTTAATGTCCAAGATACTAAAAATAGTTTTTGGGTGAAGCAAGAGCAGAATACAAAAAATTTGTTTGTAATGCAAAAAAAATTGTCATATACACCTATAATACCGCTTTGCCGTGGACACATTGTATATACAAACACAACAAAAATTATTCGTTTTCAAAATGGAAAGGATTGAATTTGACAAAATTTTGATTCCCTATTTCAAGGAAACCAATAGTGTTTTGACCAATGTCTATTTGGCATTTTTCATCATTTTCAATGTACAGGGTTATTCACTGAGAATTGACCCCCCCACCTAACTTTTTTATTTTTTAAGATAAAAGGGTGATTCAAAAAACAAAATCAATGGTTCGGCGAATACTTTTTTTATGCCATGACCGTTTAGTGTACAGGGTGTTCCAAAAAAGTATGACCAATGGTAACTTAATTTTTTTAAATGGAACACCCTGTATATTATTGGATTTTTGAAACCTGCTCATCCAGGCAATCAAAATGATATCAAACTTTGTGGCTTTATCTTTTTCCGTTTTTGAAAAATTCCGTATTCAAATTTTATACTATATTTATTTAACTCGAATTTGTGGATCTCGTGATATAGATAGACGATCAATGTAATAACGAAAAATATTTGTTTCAAACAAGATAGTAATATAGTGAAACTCCAAGATGTTTAGGAGCTTTTACGATTTTCCTGAAATTCTTTATTTCGAGAATATAATCAGTAAAATTTGAAAAGGCTCCTAAACATTTTGGAGTTTCACTATATTACTCTCTTGTTTAAAACAAATATTTTTTGTTATTACATCGATCATCTATCTTTATCACGAGATCCACCAATTCGTGTTAAATAAATTTAGTATAAAATTTTAATACAGAATTTTTCAAAGACGGAAAAAGATAATGCCACAAAGTTTAATATCATTTTGATTGCCTTGATGAGCAGAATTCAAAAATCCGATAATATACAGGGTGTTATATTTAAAAAAAATAAGTTGCATTGGTCCTACTTTTTTGGAACACCCTGTACACTAAACGGTCATGACATAAAAAAGTATTCGCCGAACCATTGATTTTGTTTTCTGAATCACCCTTTTATCTTAAAAAAACAAAAAAAGTTAGGTGGGAGGTCAATTCTCAGTGAATAACCCTGTACAGTTGGTTTGTAACATTTAAAAGCGGAAAGCGGTAGGTGAAAATTTTATGTCTCCAACGTTGGAGTTAACAGGTGTTTTGGAGCATGTTTCGTCAATTTCAAGGCAAAAGGTTGATTTTATCGTTATGATACAAGAGTACCTCTTTGTCGCCGAATAAAACGATGCACTAAAATGATGGACCTGCAAGATCAAAAAGATAACCTCAAAAAAGTTACGAGTAAAACCACGGTCCACAAACAGCGCAAGTGGCGCCCTCTGTGAGATACGTAGAAATTGACATTTTCAGCTTATTTTCCATCTCCAAAAACATAGTAGTGCCAAATTTCAATAATGTACCTAGTATACAGTAGAAGATACAGTCAATATCCAATTTTGAAAAGTAAACTTGGACTCCCTGTATCTAAGAAATTAAAGACGATAGACACGTTATCAATAAGATTTTTATTTTTATTTTTTTAAGTTATGTATGCTCCAGAAGTTATGCCAGGGTTTCTGAAACACCCTGTATATTAATTTACAGCAGTTAGAACTTTTAAAATAGTGTCATTAGTAAGTATCTATGAGTATTTTAAATATACCTTTAATTTTGGCAAACTTATAAAACAAGTTTTTCCAATAACAAAAATCAACGACCTTTTGATATAAAATGAACAGCACGGGTCCAAAGCCTTGGAGTAGGTACTCCCATATCCATATCTATATGTTAGATATTTCAGAATTGAACGTATTCATAGTGTTTTTATCTATGTATGTGCTAGATTGCTATAAACTGACCATTTGGCACAAGGAATGAAGAACTTATACTTATCCCGAATACTGTAATCTCAGCAAGAAAATGGTATAATCATGTCCAGCCGGACACTCGCCCGCCTTAATAAAATTCACAATTTCATTATAAAAACTATGTCTTGCAGTCGTCGTAGACCTTCCACAGAGAAACCTGTGCTACCCGTCAGACAGAATTTTAAAATTTATTTAAATGATTCGTCATTCGTCATTCGATCCCAATAAGCGTATACCTACCTATATGTACCTAGTCGAAGTAGTCGAATATTTTTAAAAATGCTGGTGCAAGATTAATTGGCCTGTAATTTATCTATCTGTGTGATCTTTCTTTTTGAATACAGGCAGCATTTTAGTAACCTTCAGGCAGGAGGTTCCGAAACTCTCTAGTCTGAAATGACATATTTACTAAAAAGGGTTTAACCAGCAAATGCAAGTCTTGTTCAAGTAAACTGTCGGAATACCATAATATCCTGATGATTTTATATTTTGTAATTTATTTTGTTATGTTAAGTATAGGGTTGCCAACCGTCCCGAATTTTCCGGGATGTCCCGGATTTCGACCCCTTTCTTCTGCGTCCCGCTCAGTAGTGTGCTACTCACACCTCACACCCCCACCAGAAAGCCTGCCATTGGCCGCAACAACATGAGAGTCACCCACCAGTCCATTCGGGCACATTCGGGTAATAAAATAAAACAATACCACAGAAACTCTACTAGGAATTTCTGTAATAATACGTGTTATACACTATTTTAAATAAAAAAGTTGAAAAAAATTGTCCCGATTTTTTTCGTCTGATCCCGATTTTTTTAACACAGTATCCCGATTTACCAAAACAGTGAGTTGGCAACCCTAGTTAAGTACCTAGCTCAGTCTCGGCAAACGGAACTAGAAAAAATGTGGAATCAAACATTTTTCCATTGTTAACAGGAGAACCACTGACATTACTATCACCATGTATGCCACTACCAATGTTGCGAATTATGTCTTTTGGAGCCTCAATAAAAAAGTCGTTAAGCCAGACGCCATTATATTTGACGAATGCGAATGCGAATTACCAATCTTGACTGATTGCTTGCTCTTTTTTGGTTGTTAGACATCTGAGATTTTAATGTTTGTTGGTTTTATCAACCAGGATCGAATGCAACTTTTTTGTTTCTTGATATACACGGGTAAAAGTTTCCGATATGCTCCACTCAAAATATACATGTTCCTGAGGCAGGCACTGCTTTTACTCGTATTTCTTACCTGGGGCAACATTATTATAAAATCTTGTTTCTTAGGAAACCAATCGTCAAAATAATGACGAAGCAACTTATAAAAAAATTCAAAAGCTTTATCAAAGTTGTAACACGACCAACCACCCTCCTGGAGCCAGCACCAGGACCACCCGTGTTTCAACGCGCGGACGCCGCCACTCCTCGCTCCCCGGGTAGTACGAAAGCGCTCCGTACTACCCCTCGCGAGGGCGCGCCGGTCGGTACCGCCGTCTACGCGACCCGGCCGAGACTCCACCCCCAGCATCGATCCGTCCGGCCAGCGCCGACGGGTATAAGAAGAGCCAGCCAGCCCTCAAGGAGCAAGTCGCTCTCGAGCTTCTTCAGTCAACAGCCTTCCACCCTTGGAACATTGACTGGACTCGAGACCTCTGCTGCCCCGGCGCTTCAGGCTCTGCTTCCCCCCCTTGGGAACTCTGCCCGGACCCGAGCCAGTAGAACAGTGCGACCAACACCCCTTCGCTGCCCGGCGCCCCACGGCCCGGCCGAACCGCTGCAGTTCTTCACATCGTGGCCATCTCTTATTGTATTTATTTAACTAACTCACCTGTTATCTGACGTGCCAATAAATACCTTAACCTGTGTGGATTAATTTCATTCGAGGAACGGACACCCAGATACACGAGAAGAGAGAGTTACAAAGTCACTAATCAGATAGAAGCAATGCTAGTCCTCGTCATACAATACCCGACAAAATTGTTTGTCTGAGATTAAAACCTAAAAACATGAGATTAAAACCTAATAACATAGAACACAGAATATGAAAATCTATTCTTTATAACAATGCAAATTAAAATTGACACAATGATTTCACATTTGGGCTTATAGGTATAGAACTGATTTAATACATTGGTTATTACTGGGGATTACTACGGTTTTCTAGGGTTTTCCGTAGTACTTGAGCGAATGCTATCCTAGTTCTATCGGGAAAAAAGTCGGTCCAAGCCGCAAATGGCAACGAAGACAAAATAATAGTAATTGCCCCCCTTCCCCCGCACAAGCATGTGGTTGCTTCTGGGATACTCCTAGTTTGGAGTATTGTGAGGGTGAGAATTATTATTATTATTATTATTATTATCGACTTAGCCAAAAGGCATTCGCACTCCCTCTACGGGGAACATTCACTCAGATCCCGGGTATCCCGGATACCATAAGGATCTGGCTCGGACGAGACCCTTGCCATGTTATCGGGCCTTAGATGACATTGATGTTGTCGGACGTTCCTGCATTCCCCATGAATTTCCTGACGGTTCGGGCTGTCGCAAGTAGTACCGCTTTCTGCATGGACCTGTAAAGACTATCAGTTAGACCCAGCTCTTTTATGTTTCTCAGCAAACTTTTTGGTATGACACCAGTTGTTGACACGATGATTGGAATCGTCTGAACGTTGTCCATTTCCCATTGCCTTCTAATTCGTTCTTCTAAGTCTCTGTACTTCGCGATCTTCTCGACTTGCTTCACACGCAGGTTGTTGTTGTTCGGGATGGCCACATCAATCAGAGTTGTCTTCCTAGAAATTTTATCGGTGTGTAGCTGTAATATGGGATCCTCTCTGCCTGCACAAGCAGAAGTTTTTCCGCCAGTTCCTGGTGCAAGATCTTGGCAACCGAATCGTGTCGTTCCTTATATTCCGTTGATGCGAACATCTGAGATTGTTTCTGAAGTTGGGCACCCGTATCTGCATCTGTCATCCACTACCGATGCATCTCCTACAATGAATTTTAGGTAGTTGCGAGTCGGTATAACCTGATCTTGTATGGCCAGTAGGAAGCCTGTAGGACGGCGCGTAAGGGATTCGCACTATGATCTCTGTAAACCTCTGGATACAAGCAATTTTTGGTGTAAAGATGATGGTGGCACAACATTTCCTACAAGTTAAAATAATTAATTTTTAGCGCTTGGGGTAGATTTCACCCTCTAGGACGGCGCGTAAGGAAATCTCACTATGATCTCTGAAAACCTCTAGATACAAGCTATTTTTGGTGCAAAGGTGATGGTGGCACAACATTTCCTACAGGGTGAAATAATTAATTTTTAGCGCGTGGGGTAGATTTCACCCTCTAGGACGGCGCGTAAGGAAATCTCACTATGATCTCTGTATACCTCTAGATACAAGCTATTTTTGGTGCAAAAATGATGGTGGCACAACATTTCCTACAGGGTGACATAATTAATTTTTGGCGCGTGGGGTAGATTTCACCCTCTAGGACGGCGCGTAAGGAAATCTCACTATGATCTCTGTAAACCTCTAGATACAAGCTATTTTTGGTGCAGAGATGATGGTGGCACAACATTTCCTACAGGGTGAAATAATTCATTTTTAGCGCGTGGGGTAGATTTCACCCTCTAGGACGGCGCGTAAGGGATTCATACTATGATCCCTGTAAATCTCTATTTACTTACATGCTATTTGTTGCGCGAAAACGATGGCGGCACAAATTTTTTTACCTTTTGAAATAATTAATTTTATCGCTTTGGGTGGGTGAATTAAATTAAATTTTAATGGCGGTTTTGGTATTGTTTTTAGCTGCCCGTACCTAATGTAATTGTCTGCTAACTTTACATCAAGGGCAGCTGTTTAGCTGCCAAAATATTGACTGTTCAAAAAGGGCTGCTAACTTCACACCTAGAGCAGCCATTTTAGAGAAATGGCTGCTGAAAAATTGGCTGCCAGAAAATGGCTGCTAACTTCACACCGGTTTACGATTTTCCTGAAATTCTTTATTTCGAGAATATAATCAGTAAAATTTGAAAAGGCTCCTAAACATTTTGGAGTTTCACTATATTACTCTCTTGTTTAAAACAAATATTTTTTGTTATTACATCGATCATCTATCTTTATCACGAGATCCACCAATTCGAGTTAAATAAATTTAGTATAAAATTTTAATACAGAATTTTTCAAAGACGGAAAAAGATAATGCCACAAAGTTAAAAATCATTTCGATTGCCTTGATGAGCAGAATTCAAAAATCCGATAATATACAGGGTGTTATAAAAAAAAATAAGTTGCATTGGTCCTACTTTTTTGGAACACCCTGTACACTAAACGGTCATGGCATAAGAAAGTATTCGCCGAACCATTGATTTTGTTTTCTGAATCACCCTTTTATCTTAAAAAACATATTTAAAAGCGGAAAGCGGTAGGTGTCTTCCTAGAAATTTTATCGGTGTGTAGCTGTAATATGGGATCCTCTCTGCCTGCACAAGCAGAAGTTTTTCCGCCAGTTCCTGGTGCAAGATCTTGGCAACCGAATCGTGTCGTTCCTTATATTCCGTTGATGCGAACATCTGACATCCTCCTGTTATGTGCTGGATTGTTTCTGAAGTTGGGCACCCGTATCTGCATCTGTCATCCACTACCGATGCATCTCCTACAATGAATTTTAGGTAGTTGCGAGTTGGTATAACCTGATCTTGTATGGCCAGTAGGAAGCCTTCCGTCTCGGGGAACATTAGTCCCGAGGTCAGCCAATAGTTCGACGCTAACTTGTCGACATGTTCCTGGTTAACCTCATTAGGATGCCTCCCGTGCAGCGGCTTCCCCAACCACCTCTGTAGTTTATCGTTGTCGGTTCGGTGGTGATTTTGACGCTCGTGTTCCGTCAGACGTAGCGGTGTTGAGACGTCTGCTCCGCATATAGCCCTATGTAGTGTGGAGCTGTTGGCCTGCCTGTAGAAATAATTACGCAGATTTAATATTTGTTGGTCCAATTGCTTGCTGAGATCTGCCAATCCTCTTCCTCCTAGTTGACGTGGCAGAGTTGTTCTTTCTACGGCGCTACGGGGATGATGTTTATGAGCTTTTGTCAGTAGTGTCCTAACTTTTCGTTGCAGGTTGTTGATGTCCGTGTTGGTCCAATTCACTATTCCGAACGAATAGCTGAGTACAGAGCACGCATACGTGTTCAGGGCCTTAAACAAATTCCTGCTGTTAAGATCAGTTCGCACTACTTGTCTTACTCTCTTGATGAATTTTATTTATTATTATTATTATTATTATTATTATTATTATTATTATTATTATTATCTTCTCAAAGAATATAGATAAATTCTCAGCAGGAGATCTGTAACAATTAAAGATGATACCTAATGTTCCTATTATTATAACGCCAATTGGCAAGACAAAATTCAAAATCTTGCGCAACAGAGCAAATTAATATCGACATTGACACTACTAACATTGAGGTCATCCTTGACCCATATTTATGTTATTCTCCGCAGAGAGAACTAACTAAATTATATCCTATATATGTAATTGTTCATCAAAATCTTTTTATGCCAGTCCCTACTAGGCACAGAATACCCATATTTGTGTAATCAATCATTTGTTCATAGATAAAGTTAGTTTTAGTTGCACTCAGATTGTTGACGTTTAACAAATATACAGTCGGGTTGAAAGTTATTTCATAAGTTCCCTTTCTTTTTCCAAACATAAAAAATTTACTAACACAAGTACCTACCATAAAATCATAGTTCTGAATTCATGGCCGCTCTAAAATTCTCCTCATAAATTGTGACTTGATTTCAGCGTGTCCTTTATAGTCCAAAGCACGAAAGAAAACGTTTCTGAAGAATGCGGGCAGCGTTGCGAGATTTCCTATACGAGTGGTCGTTATTTTTTGGGAATACACTTATCATATTGAAGCCGAATTTCTGAACTCTGTTATTCCGAAAAGCTCGCATCACGGGACCACTTACCCATTTTTGTTTATCATTTATTTTTAACACGGTGTGATAAAACACCTATTATATTTTTTTCAACATCGTCGCGTCTACCATCGCCTTTGAAATACGGCAACACAGCATTTCTGCCAAGGAGTCGGCTGACAAAATCAGTTAGCCAACGCGTTTTGTGCCTGTTTCTATAGTACGTAAAGTTATCTGCGCATTGGGCTACCACACAGACCTCATTTTTTAGGCTGCTGGCAAGTTTTTTCCGCCGGCTCAGAGAGCTCAGTGGCGTTTCGTATGTTCGGGAGTTAACGTGTGCAAAATGAGTAAACAGGGAAGAACGTTGCATTCTCAAGCACGAGAAATAATTGCCAATGTTATAAGGGTTTGCCTTCCTCCATAGTCTAAGGCATCACGGTTAAGAATAATATTAACAATAAATTAAATAACAATTATATGAAAATTAAGTCAGTGAGTTACACAAAATTGAGCTATTCGCCCCAGAACTGTGACTAATTCTATAATATTTGCGAGTTCTTCCCCCTTACGTCGCACGCATTCTGCCGTAAAGAGGACTATACTAGGTACGGAGTAGCATATAGGTTCACTCTGTACACATGTAAATCAATCCAGAGAGAAACACCTTTTAAAGTTGAGCCAAAGGTGAAAGTAAAATTATGTCAATAAATTAGTTTAAAAACAAGCAAGGCTGAACCCCAGAAGTTCAAGTTTGAACTCTACAAATTTTTATCTTCTACAAGAGTACAGGAGTCGTTTCACCTGTCTAGGAATACACCGTAGAGTCGTCTGGCGGACACTAAAATAGTTTAAAGAATATTCTCTCAAAATTACAGCCTTGTAGAAGCATGTTAAGAACTGCAATCCCTATCACAACTTTACCATGGCCTGATGGCAGATACTTGCAACCCATAAACATATGTAAATCGAAACATATTACAATTGAAACATTGTAGAAACACATTTATTTTACTATTTTCAACATTTTCAAGAATTTAAGGGATAAAGACGCAACCACGAAACAATTGCCTTGCCATTATATATTTAATTAACTAATACTAAAACATCAATTTACAAATTTATTGTGCTAAACACGTTACTAACTCGGATCGTCCGCTAGCTCTTCTACTACTAAGTTTAATTTATTTTCTTGCATTATAATAAAAGTTTGCAACAGTGAAAACTGCTTTAACCATCTGAAAAAAAAAAAACAGAAGTATCTCTGCAATTATAAATAAGTACCTATCATTATACAATAGGTACTGGATCCCCGGATGGACTTTTAAAGAAGAAAATATATTTTTCTTGTTTTTAATTTTTAGATTTGGATATGGTTTGGATGCAAAACATGTTTGAGGTGGATCTCTATCTAAATGTTTGTCAATATTTATGAAATTTAAGTTATTTCGAAAACTTGACAGTAAAATGCTTAGCTGAAAAATAATTATTGTATGACTAGGGAAGAATTTGCACATCGTCACTTTCCATTCATAGTTTGATATTGGACACGTAGCGGGCATTAAAATCTAATAAAGGCTAAAATTTGACACATACAGTATGTTCTAAAATCCCCAAAGAGACTTTCACCCAGCAAAACGTGTTTTTTGTTACCAGCACAGGAGGCTCGCAGGTTCTCCACAGGAATCCTATGAATTTTCTTATGAAGTTTAAAATTATGCCATTTGAAAACTATGTATCGTCTCATTTGTAGGTCGTGCGCCGTTTTTCCTCAGGCACACACGTTTTCACGCAAAACACATTTTTTTCAAGAAATTGTTTAAAAAACACCCACCGCCACCAACAGGGTTCGGTCCTTCGGTTCCTCAGTCCAACACTCTAAACACCCTGCTAGAGGGACATATTTTTAATCTTGCTAAAAGCCAAAGTGTTGATTAGTCCTCGTTCGCTGACGTCACAGATTTGCCCCAATAAACAAACACTTGTAGGATTAATCAAAAAGGAAATTATATCAAAATATGTGCATAAAATCACAGAAAGTATATTTCCAGAAAGCTCCTTAACAATACCTGTCAAATGGAGTCCAACTACAGACTCCAAAAGTAAGCAGAATGCATTTCTTATGAAATGATATTTTCCCAAAATATAAACTTCCCAATTCGTAGATTAGACCTCTGTCATTAAGGAGCTCTCTGTTCTGAATATATTTTCTGTGGTAAAATGCATACTTGGGTGACGTAATAGGGATGATAAATTTCTGTTTAAATACCATAATAAAGCCGTAATTATAGCCTCTAAATTACACTTGTGAAATACGGAAAAAATAAAAATATACTTTCTGTACCAAAAAGTAGCGCAAAGTAGGTAATTACCTGCATTCGTTTGAATTCGCGGTACGCTGTCTCCTGTCTCATTACCCTGACGTCACTGTCTCAATTGGAAAGCGTGCGCGTTCTTAGAGTTGCTGTCAATGGTGCATATTAACTTCACTACCGCAGAATAAATAGCCATATGTTTTGTTCTCCCGTAACAGCTGTATGTAGTATGTCTCGAACTGCAGTGACGTGCCACTCGCCCTATCCGTTTTATAGCCGCGTCAAATCGCTGTTTCTATTTTGAATTTATTTTTATTTTACTTAAACCGGTTATATGATTGATACATGTTTCTATAAACTTAGATCTATCCATTCTGGTTACAACTGGAAACTAGTGAACAAACCTATTCTCGGGCATGCAGATTTAACTATAAATATTTTTACTGCGGTTGGATGTTAGCTCTATGGAATACACACCCTTGTGTCATATGTCAAAGCTTGCTTCCCCTATTGATGCTTCTCGCTAAAACGGAACTGTTATAAAATCAACAAAGAATACCAACAGATTTTTTTACAATAATAATTTAAATGGAAATAAAACTAAAACTCCAAGCACTGAAGCCCAAAAGACCCTTGCAGATTATGTTTTCAAGTTTCCACTAGCACAAAACTCCTAAAGTCAAATTTCACTCACCAGTAATCGGCAGTAAACGAAGTCCTGGCGCGAGAGAATTTTATAACGTACTATAAAACAAAATACAACATTTACAGATTTTCAGTAACCATTTATAAAACGGTATGATGCAAAAAAATCATTACTTAATGTGGTGTATTTAAATCCTACATTTTAATACTGAAATCGCAAATGCAAACAATTACGCAAAAATTAGACAATTTAGAGTTTATTCTATTTGGATTTTGATATCACTTAACTGATGTACTTTGATGTCGATAAACAATATGGATGGGCGATAAGTCAGCACTTACCATACGGAGGTTTCAGCACTTACCATACGAGGTTTCATACGATGTAGAGATATATGGTTGGAATAGAAATAAATTAAAAGTAAAAAAATATTTTAAAAAAAAGCTTTTATTTAAATGCGCTAAAAAGAATAAAATAATCTTTTCTTTTAAAACTTTTACTATCAACTTATAACGTCATTCCACAATTTATATGATATAAAAGCTTGTCGCGAGATTTAAGTAGTGGTATTTACTTAGTTTGAAAACTTAAATCTCGCGACAAGCTTTTATATCATATAAATTGTGGAATGACGTTATAAGTTGATAGTAAAAGTTTTAAAAGAAAAGATTATTTTATTCTTTTTAGCGCATTTAAATAAAAGCTTTTTTTAAAAATATTTTTTTACTTTTAATTTATTTTGTAATTTTTAGTTTGGCCAGGTGTCTGAGTCTATTCATCTCAGTTAACGCATCATTGTTGCAAGGTCGTTTGCCGGTTAGTTTAGAACAGTCTAGCTCTTCAATGAGGAGACCTTCTAATGACCATCTTGGGTGTTCCGCCATGTTGGATTTAGAATGACGTCACACATATAATCATGCATTGTCATCCAAATTAAACGTGTGTACAAAATTTCAGCTCGATCGGTTGAAATTTAACTAGTCCGTCATCTTGAGTGTTCCGCCATGTTGGATTTAGAATGACGTCACACATATAATCATGCATTGTCATCCAAATTAAACGTGTGTACAAAATTTCAGCTCGATCGGTTGAAATTTAACTAGTCCGCCATCTTGAGTGTTCCGCCATGTTGGATTTAGAATGACGTCACACATATAATCATGCATTGTCATCCAAATTAAACGTGTGTACAAAATTTCAGCTCGATCGGTTGAAGATATCTGCTTCAAAATTGAGTTGCAAGATTCCACCCGAACAAATTACATACATACATACATACATACATACATTGCAAGTTAAATAAAAGCTTTTAATAAAAAGGTAAGAGATGATGCTAATACACCTTAGGTACATGTTAGAGGTTGATTGAGAGATAATGAAAGCACTCACTACCCCTGAAGAACAGCAAAATTACATAACAAAAAAGCTTATGTGAATATTATACGATAACAAATTATATGTAATTTATTACAGAAACTTGAAATTGTTTGTCGCACCAATTATAAATTTGGGGATGAAAGTTTACATCGACTTCAACACTAAACATATACATTTCGCTAAAAACGACTTTAAAAAAATCTCTCCAAACTTATGAATAAGGTCAGTAGTATAGCTGATAACTGAGCGGACGTCACAAGATAGCCGACAAGGTGGAAAATTTAAAAATGCTTTTGACATGCTGTTCGTTGAGTTCGTGACCCTTGTCAATAAAATTAAAAATGTGACCTTGAGTTCACCTTGACCTTCAACTAGAGGTGAAAGGTCTCGAAGGGGTCACCTTGATCCGAAGATCGATTACCTTTAAGTCTATTTTCCCACTAAAATAGTTGATTTACCATTTATGTGGGGGAGGAAGATGCTGGAGGAGTATACTCTGTAAACAGTGCATATCTGCAGCAGTGGAATCTCTTTGGTTTGTTGTAGTTGGTTTTCAAAGTATTCGCAATGGAAATAGCAAAACGATCCCACAAAATTCGATAACATAAGTACAGGGTTTTCAAGCTTAAATCGGCACTATTGCTAATTTCTTTATTATTGGAGCTACAAAAACAGTTAAATAGGCAAACTAGTAGTCTTTTTTCCGCTCATTTCGGTAGTGAAAACGGAATAAAAATCGAACGCCACGTTCGCGATTTATGTCAAAAGGTTACATCTTTTTCAAATAGGACATCCAATATACAATATTCTGAATCGATAGGGACTTGAATTCTGAACAAAAATTGTCCTATGACCTTTTAACCTAAAATCAAAAATGACAAAGCAATTAATTGACGATTTTTCAAATTCGTCAAGGTGGCTGTAATTTCATAAACAACATATTCGTTTAAAATGTCAAATTGAAATTTTGCTAGTAAACAGTTTACAGTGTTTTTTGAGGGAAAAAATGCCTTTCACGCATTCAGAAAAATGTGTTACGATTAGGCTTTCACCCGGAGTCTCCGGGTTTTTATGCCTACTCTCCGGGCTCCGGGTTTGAAGCCAATTTCTCCGGGGTAAAAAATTTAATGCTTTTCCTGGAGTTACGAAATTGTCGAGACTTCAACCTGGACAAACAAAACAATATCGTAATTATTTATTATTTAAAGAAATATGATTTTCTTGACCTTGTCTAATTGCAGCGCCTATGAATCGTTCGAGCAGTTTCGATAATACTCGTCAAACTGCATGAATTTTACCGAAACGCAATAAGGAACCCGGAACAAAACCCATTATGCATCAGTAAAAGGTCAAAAAATAGTTGAATTGTCAACAGGACCAATCAAACTGTTGGTGTGCAAAGATCTCATACAAAAATATACAGAGTGTCTTTCTTTGTGCCATCTCAAAATACTGCATTTTTTGCCACTTTATACGGGTCAAAAATTGAGTACTTATATCAAAACCGCCCCAGACACTATAAGCAAAGTAAGTCTAAAAATACAGAAGCCTGCCAGTCAGGTCCAACAACAGGAAACGCAGAGAAAATTTATCATCTATAGACAGCGACTTTAGTGATAAAGATCCAATAATTTAAATTGTTTTTTAATTTTTTGGTTGGCATTTTGTAAAGAAATAATTTACTTTCGTGTTTATATTAATGTTTTTTCAATAATTCCAGGGCATTTTTAACCCGTAGATATAAAGTTTCATTAAAATTCAGCATTTTGAGATGGCCCAAAGAAAAATGTCCTGTATATTTTTGAATTGAATTTTTGCACACCGACACTTTGAGTAGTCTTGTTGATGATTCAACTGTTTTGATGGGATTCCAGGACACACTTGACTCGCCAGATGCCTTTAAAATTCCCATTTTGCTCATCTTTGGAGCCCTTTAGAATGGAACTCCCTGAATATTTTTTGTTCGGGTTTGGTATGTGGGGGTTTTTTGGTGCCCTGATTAACGCTGTGGTGTCAGATTTTAAATACAAAAATCACTAAATGACTTTATTTCTTTTTACTAGAAAAAAAATGTGGTAGCCCTTGAAAATTGAGATTAAAGCCTGAAATTTTGCACCAAAATAAAGAGTTTTTTGTGACTTATCTTCAGAAAAAAAAACAACTTTTATTCTACAATTCCCCCTCTCCCCTCTCCTTCCACTTTCCCTCGGCTCCTCCCTTCCCCCACCTTTTCTAAAATCAAGATCGTTCTTACTCAGCATTTACCCATCTAAATTGAAACCTCCGGGTTAACCATGTTGAAAAGGTGGCAACCCTAGTTACGATGGAACGTTGTAGTGCAACCACTGTTTACTGTAAATATTGTACATACTGAGAAATATTCATTGCTAGCTTTAGGTATATTACCTACAGGGTGGCCCATTTAAAACAGTCCACCTGAAATATTTTCAATGGAAATGGTTTTTCCGGAAAACCCCGAGACAGGTCGATTTTGCTTTCATGGGGGACATCTTTTGACCGTAAATTCATGGCTGTATGGTCATCCCCCTAAACGGGGTGGCAACCCCTTCAAGAATCTTACATGGCACGGGGGGTCAAGCGGCACATCATTGGATAGGTATTTCATTGCTCTTTACAAACATGCTGAAATTTTATTTTTTTTGAGTTAACATTAATGTAAAAAAACAATGAATGTGTGTGCAATAAATCGAAAAAACACTTCAAAACAGAATTAAACTGCAAAAATAAGGCTTATCAGAGAAGTCATGTCAATGTGACGGGTTTTATTAGAATTTTAAAGGTAGTCGCAACAAAACAGCGGATAATAACAAATAAACAGATTTCACTTCTTAGACAATTCTAGTTAATAAAATATCGGAAGACGACTACCTTTAAAATTCTAATAAAACCCGTCACCTTGCCACGACATCTCTGATAAGCCTTATTTTTTGCAGTTTAATTCTGTTTTGAAGTGTTTTTTCGATTTATTGCACCGACACATTCATTGCTTTTTTTACATTAATGTTAACTCAAAAAAAATAAAATTTCAGCATGTTCAGCATGAATGAAATACCTATCCAATGATGTGCCACTTGACCCCCCGTGCCATTTAAGATTCTTGAAGTGGTTGCCACCCCGTTTAGGGGGATGACCATACAGCCATGAATTTACGGTCAAAAGATTTCCCCCATGAATGCAAAATCGACCTGTCTCGGGGTTTTCCGGAAAAACCATTTCCATTGAAAATATTTCAGGTGGACTGTTTTAATGGGCCACCCCGTATGTTACCAAGGTGTAACCGGAGAACATGTAGTTACTAACCAGGTTTAAGCATAGGGGGCTTTCTTTGGAATTATCAATAAGCAATTAGCATCAAAGTTCATTTCAATTCTTGATAACAATTGAAACAATTATCTTTATTTTAAGCTTGAATCTAATTTATTGGTTGAATTTTGTAGTGTTAGTGCATAAATAAAATCAGAATTCAGTATTATACTGATTTTTAACATCGACAGCAATTGAAGCAACCATGTACAAATATTTTGATGAATAAGTCTTGGGACTTAGTGGCATTTTTACAAATTACTGATTCGGTTCGACATGAAATTTGATTAGTTATTAGTGCATAAAAAAATCAGCACACATTAAATCATCTATAATATTGCTTATTATTTATAAGATTATACATTTAGGTTGAGAAGTGATGCATTATTTACCGAGCATTTTTATATCCTGAGGCGCGTAGCGCCGAAGGATATAATATGCGACTTAAATAATGGCCTTCTCAGCCGAAGTGTATATAGAATTTTTTTCTACTAACATTGAAATATTGCCATATTTTACATATTTGAATAGATTTAGCCTGGGAGTTCAGTTGTCATGCTGACAAAATGAAAATAATTTTTAAATGTCATTTTCATAGAAAATGTTTCATTATTTACGTAGGTTTTTTTTATTATCATTATTTACCTAGGGAGAGAAATATTACTTCTCATTAGAGGAATGAGGTAAATAATGGTGATTTCTCAGGTTAGTAGTAAAAAAATATTTATTTTACTCAACCCTGGCGGAGAACGTTTCTCTCCTCCATTCTTGGTTGGTATCATTCTTCACCTTCAAACCAGGATTCTGGTAGGATTGGTTTTCAGTCTGCTCAGTACCTCCATCGCAGGATTGGTTTTCAGTCTGCCCAGCGTCTTCTCCCCAGTAGGATTGGTTTTTAGTCCGCCCATCGCCTTCACCCCAGGAGTCCCAGTAGCATCGTTCTTCAATCAGCCCAGCGTCTTCACACTAGGAGTTCGAGTAGGATTAGTCCTCAGTCTGCCCAGCGTCTTCGCCGCGAAGTCCCAGTAAGATTGATCTTCAGTGTGTGCACCCCAGGTCATGGTCATGATTGCAGTCATGCTTGGTTGCCAGATATTGGCTGAGAACAGTGAATCTTCTCTTATTGCTACTTGCTACTTCTACTTTCAAGGTTTATGGTTGGTGTAATCCCACTCCATAGGAATGGTATTGGTATTGTTTGAACTGATAGCTGAACTGAATGAATAATTTGTTGACGAGCATACAGTTATACATATATAGTATATTGACAAAAATGCTTAAATCAACTTTTTGAATATCTAAATATCTGCAAGATTGCAAATCACCCAATGATGTCTACGTCAAGGTAATCCCTATAATGTATTCAACCTCGAGACTAACGTGACCTCTTAAAGATCATTAGCCTTTAGCAAAGATTTTGTTAAGTTGACTCTCTAGTAAGGGTTAACTCAAAGTGACCTCTTATATAGTTCAGACATTTTGTGACGTCATTTCCACTTTGGATCCCCTCAGCTATATAGGTACGACTAACGTTGCATTCGGTATTTGGTAAGACTATGGATAATATTAGGAATCACTCAATAATTATAAAGTTAAGGAACAAATGTGTGAAAATTAAAATAGTTAAAAGTAGACAAATTCAAAGTTTCTGGGGTACTCCTAGTTTGGAGTATTGTGAGGGTGACAATTATTATTATTATTATATTGTTATATTTTAGTAAACCTATGAGATTATGAGATGCGATTGTCACAATAATTTCGACGGGACCCAAGGTTAACAAAAAAATTGTTTTATTTTCTTTGTTACTCCAAAATTAGAAATTTCATATTAAATTTTCTTTTTAACGATTTCCTCTAGGTAAAACCAAAAAAAAATTCATGAGGATTCAGTTTTACTTATAGGGCCACTATTTGAAAAAATGTCGGCCGTGTTTTTTGAATGGTGGTGAAAAAGAAGCATTTTTGAAGGGTGTTATAAGAAAGTCTTTTTGGTGTAGGTACCTACTTGGCACGGATATAATTTTTTCTACGGCATAATTTTTATCTACGCTCCTCGGTATCTAGGGTGCCTTATACAGGGTGTCCCGAAATTAGCCTGCAATAATTTACCAGCGTGTTCTACGACCTAAAAAAATGAAAAAAGTTCCTAAGAACATGGCCTCAAAAATGCCCCCTAATGGAGCTATAGCCCCCGAAAGGGGCAGTTTCACACACGGGTTTCTATAAATATTTCCAGGACGAACAAAGATAAAATTCTGAAATTTAGTATGTGATGTACCTGTGAGATTTGACATTTACCAAGGTAGCGATAGTTAGACATCCTTAATCATAGGCGTCCCAAATGGGGGGGTTCAGAAGTTAAAATTACCCCAATATTTTTTTGTATACTTTTTTCCCGATTTCTTGCGAAATTATGAAAGTTGAAGGTATTCTACGAAGAAAAGGTGCTCTTGTTGAACTTCGATAGCATGCATCGTTTTCGAGTAAACTCGTTTTGAATATTTTTTGCAGAGTGCCATGAAAATGCCTATTAGAAATTAGCCTGCCATAATTTACCACCACGTTTTTTGATACAAAAAAATGAAAAAAGTTCCTATAAACATGGCCTCAAAAAAGTCCCCTAAGGGGGCTATAGCCCCAGAAATGGACACTTTGGCAAACGGTTTATTCTAAATATTTCCAGAATGAACAAAGATAAAATTATGAAATTTGGTGTATGATATACCGGTGAGATTTGACGTTTACCGAGGTAGAGATAGTTTGACATTCTTCATCATGGGCGTCCCAAATAAGGAAGGTCAAGGGGTTAAAAATATCCCAAATTTTTTTTGTGCGCTTTTTTCATGATTTTTTCTCCCAGGTATGTCACATACCAAATTTCAGAATTTTATCTTTGCTCGTTCTGGAAATATTTAGAAAAACCGTTTGCCAAAGTGTCCATTTCGGGAGCTATAGCCCTCTTAGGGGGCATTTTTGAGGCCATGTTTATACGAACTTTTTCATTTTTTTGGGTCGCAGAACACGCTGGTAAAATATGGCAGGCTAATTTCTAATACGCATTTTCATGGCCCTCTGCAAAAAAATTTCAATACGATTTTACTCGAAAACGGTGCACGCTATCAAAGTTCAACAAGAGCCCCAGTTTTTCGTAGAATACCTTGAAATTTTATAATTTCGCAATAAATTTTGGGAAAAAGCACACACAAAAAATTTAGGGTATTTTTAACCCCTTAACCCCCCATTTAGGACGCCTATGACTAAGAATGTTTAACTATCGCTACCTTGGCAAATGTCAAATCTCGCAGGTACAACACATACCAAATTTCAGAATTTTATGTTTGTTCGTTATGGAAAAATTTAGAAAAAACTGTTTGTGAAACTGCCCCTTTCGGGGGCTATAGCCCCATTAGGGGGCATTTGTGAGGCCATGTTTATAGGAACTTTTTTCATTTTTTTAGGTTGTAGAACACGCTGGTAAGTTATGGCAGGCTAATTTCGGGACACCCTGTATAAGTGGCTCATTAAAAATACCCCGCTACTTTTTGAGAGAATAAATCAGTGGTGGGTGCGATTGATGCCCCATCCAGATGGCCTTCTTTTGTAATTATGACAGTTGCTGTCCAAGGCCATCTACGTTTGATGTGTCGCCTGCCTGTTTCTTCTGTATTTACTACAGAAATATTGGAAATATTTGTGGTTAATATGAGATCTAGTTACCCATGGAAATAAATATGAAATGATAGCGTTGTGACGTGAGTAATGACATCCCAATGGAATTTTTCGTATGGGGTTACCTAAACCGAAAAGTTTACTCAACAGCCCCGCAAAATGTGTATTATTAAAAATGAAAGTAAGGAGCAGCTGAAATGCTGAAGCTGAAAATATGAAATTTTGAAGAACGTGTTGTTGTTTGTTGTAGAAAGTAGTTGTAAATACTAGGTGTTCACTGAGCATTTATTGTAATAGTACAATATTTTGTTATTGTCATTTTTAATATATTTTCTATGGCATTAGGCACCTGTTAAGTGTTACGTTGAACTGAAAATATTAAGTATCTATTATTTATTTTCATAACACAAAAGAATGGGTATCTACGAATTCTGTATTAGCTATTCGTCATTCGACTAAGTGCATGTAAACTCTAATTTTTTAAGCCTACTACGTCTACTTTAATTTAACGTCATAGACGATTACTTGTTTCCAAGGGTAACTAGATCTTATACCAATATCACAAATATTGTTCTCAACTTATTATAGTAGGTAAATACAGAACAAAGTGGCAAGTATGACATATCAAATTAAATGGGACTTTTCGCTTTAAAAAAATGCGTCATTGAAATTTGTTCCAGATAATTTATTATAATAGTAATATATTATATATATTATATAATATATATAATATATATATATATATTATATAATAAATATATTATTTGGATTCTGCCAGTTCTTGCAAACAATTTTTATGGTAAACATTTTAGTGTACAAATAAAAAAGTTATGGCGCGGCGGTTTAAAAATTTTGAATTTTTTAGATTTATGGCCATAGTTTTCGTAGGTGGCCATATGGACAGCGTCTTTCAAAAAAAGGCCACCCGGAAGAGCTATCGATCGCACCCGCCACAGATTTTTTCTGTCAAAAAATAGAGATATTTTGAATGAGCCACTTATATAAGCCACCCTGTATAATAGAGGTACTATTTATATTTTAAAGTTCATCCGGGAATAATGTATGTATGTATGTATGTATGCCTATACTTACCTTAACTAGAACTTCGTAGTTTAAGCATGTGTTTTCAGTCAAATGGATTTTATTGGTTGTTAATGCGTTGGTAAGAAACATTAGATATAATTTTCTATTAGATATACTCCAGTTATACCATGGTACAGAACACATATTTCCATATAATTTTTCATGCTAAAATATTATGAATTAATTAGGTACTTGTCAATCAAATATTAAATGGTTTTAAAATTGCTACCTCATTTTCAACTATTTGCCCCAGAATTGGAAATGAAACCATAATTGCAAGTATTATGCAAAAGTACATAATTTCGAATGTAACTCCAAAGTATTGAACACACTAAAAATCACACATTATAGACAGGGGCTATACGTAGGTAAATCTATTGAAGTTTACCGTGTCTAAAGACACCAAAAAGCTACACGTCGTAATGGTACCGGCAATGACCATCGAAGTCGTTATAGTCTGAAGACACCTGCTAAAATCGCGAATATACCTAAAATTATTTACATTTTATAATGGCCTGTTATAAAGGGAGTAGCTATGTCAAAATGGCTCTTACTTTTTTAAAATGGCGTGGTGTTCTAATAAGTAGACCATCATTTCGAATATTTTGTCTTGATAACGTTGGCTATATATCAAACAAATATTGTCGGGACAGGACAGTCTTAGTCTGCTCAAACAGTCGTTTAATTTTTGAAGTTGGTAAATTATAAAGATGACAACATATGCATATAAAAATGCAAAACTTATTGTCCAGATTGAAATGTTGATCCAAATGAATAACACTGTATTGATCAATATTAAGTTCTCCTGGAATAATTCCATTTCAATCACAAATTTGGCGATTAGGAATATTTCTCGAATTCGTTTGATTCCCGCCATCAAAACAAAAATAGTTTCACAATTTAAAAAAATAAAAGTGGTCACACACACGCATGCCATTATTGTGGTAATTTTTGAAAATCTTGTTTTGGTTTTCTCAAATGCATAACAATCCGGTATTGATATGTTCTCCATTAGACCCAATAAGTATTTGTAATCGTTTACTTTCAGTACTATATGGGCACCGGACGAAATAACCTGAAATCGACAACGATTAGATACTATGAGATACGTAGACACCTATAATCACAATATAGGCAGGATGATTTAAAATTAACACTATGCAAAAATTTTTTCTCAGAGCCGAACTATGTGAATGCGAAAACCGAAAACGCTTCATACAAAGATCTACAGGTTAAGCCATTTCTGTCGTCCAACCGGACTATAGTTATGTGATAGCATTTTTGAAAGTAGAAGGCCACGTAACAATGTATTAATTTTTTTAAATCTTATTTTGTTTCATAGTAGGGTACTTGACAATATTTTTAATTGCTCTAAAACCGTACTCGGTTTACAATAGATACCAACATAATGTCGTGAAATTACAATCCCCCTGTAGACAATATTTTAATTAGGACAAGCATTAATAAATGTATCCTTCTGACAAAGCAATATTGGTGGCCTCGCGTATCGAGGAATTGGCTCGACACTTGGGTGCTAGTGGTGTTCGGGGAAATGTGGCCTGCTTGGTGGGAAGCACCATGCAGGGGTTGTTCCCCACAGCAAGTGTCAAAAGGGTTAAGTTACTCTAGCTTGCCTATAAATATCTGTTGCTTAATGTATTGCAACCTTTGAGCTTCAACTAACGCAATTTATTACGAATATATTCCGTATATTGACTCCTCTATAGCAAAATGGTGTCTGTTTATGCTGCACACGCTGGAAACTACATATATCCTTCATCTCTGTCACGTGACACTTTGGTTATAATATCTTTATATGGAACATAAATATTCAGGTTTCAATGTGGAAATATTCCTAGGCATCCAACCATAACCGCATTCGAGCGAATGAAAAAATAATTACCAGTAACAAATGGTATTTACCAATTATTTTCCAACAATTTTGCTTCTAAACGGTAATAGAATTTCACGTCATCAAAAAGCCCCGAGGCCAACGATAAAGACAGGCCACGGCGCTAACGCATAATCGCGTAGTCACGTGACCAACTTAGTCGTATATAATAAAAGGCATTTTTGGAGATAAGTAGAAAAAACAAATTTCGTAACAATTTGGCAAGTTTTCTTTCATCTATTACATTATTGGTTTTGTGCATCCAAGCTTTCTATAATTGTTTTTTCAAAATTTTCAACCTGCCTCAGCTGTTTTAGGCTGAGAGTTAAACGGCACTGCACTCACAATATTTTGGCACATTCTCAAAAATTGTTCCTTTAGCTTAGGTGATATTCTCTATAGGTATTTTCATCCCACAACACATTTGTCCACTTTAATTGTTTCACTTTCTTGAAAATGTGTTAGCCACACATACTTAAGGGTTTTTTAGAAATTAAATCTCAGTTGGAATTTGACGAATCCATTTTTGGCGGAAATTTTCATCCCGAGGCAAAACAAATGTTTTTTATGGCGACACTTTCTTCCTGGCTTTTGTAATATGTATAAATATAATATAAACAGACCCAATATTTGGTATTTAGGTTATTTTTTACGAAATAAAAATGAAAACTAACCTCAGTAGGTATACTGTACTGTAAATATTGACAAGGTCTCAGTTGATCAGCAGCCTGAAAGACCGAATAGAAACCGTATCAGGGCGTGGGTCGACAACGAAAATCCTCGAGTACCTTACAACACTGATTTATTTTGCACAAGCTGAATGGTGAATACAATAAATACACAAACCCGAACGTGGTCAACGGGAACGGCTTCCAGCCACCCGGACCGTCTGAACTCGCGGATCTCCCGTAAGCAGTTCACCCCTCTGTGCCTCAGGCTCCACTGTCCAATACTGTCCATGTCCATAATAGTCCATTCCGGGTTCCCTATTCTGTGGTTCGGGGGAGAATTCCCCTTTACAGCGCTCACGCGTCGGTGCGAGCGGCACCAATACTCTTGGACGGCACGACTCCCACCCAGACGCCATAATAACACCTGGGCGGTTCCCCTCCGCCAGGACACACGCGCACTAGACACAAACTTGTTTCTAAAATATAAACTAAGATGTTTAAAAACACTTTAAACATTTAAAACTTCTCAAAACCCAAGCTGCCGCTTTCAGTTATGTGACAAATGACATGTAACGTCGGGCTAAGATGGTCACGTGATTTTTGTGCGCCAGGGCCTGTCTTTATAGTAGGCCTTGAACAAGCCCTTTGTGACGTCACCAATATGACATTTTATAACCGATAACTACCGAGCTTTGGAGCGGTTTTATTATGTTTTATCTCTCCCCACTATCAAATTTTTGTAGTGTTGTGGATTGTAGGCCTGATTCTAACCCCAAAAAAGATAAACAAAAGACTGCTTTTTCGCGAGTATTACAAAGTTATTAGAATTTATTTAAAATGGAAGATAAATACTTAATAAGTGTAAATGTTGAAGGGGAAGATATTCAATTAGAAGTACCTGACCTGGAGACGGCATATTTATTAATTAATGGTAAGTAAGAAAATGGACTTCGAATAGTAAAATCCAAAAGTTTTTGTATACCTACCTGTCTGTACCTTTGGCATTGAAATTTTGCACATTATTTTAGATCATGCTGCATGTACTTTTGTAAAGACGAAATCTGGTTATTCAGAACCTAGGCCTGTAGATCATGAAGCTGCTGTTTTTTTGTGAAGGCCAATAAATCTGGTTATTGTGAGCCTAGGCCATTAACATCGTCATCTACTTTGAGTGCACCTTCCAACTCAGAAATAATTTTGACAAAGAATACAGAAAAATATATCGAGGCCACTCATTCACTTCTTCGTTTAAGAGAAAAAATGCCAAAAAAATTGATGAGAAAAAAAACTGTAAAGGCCAGTCTCTGGAACCAAATTGCCAACACCATGGAAGCGAACAATTTTCTTTTAGGGAAAATGCTGGTGAAAGATGTCGGCAAAAGTTTGCAAATCTAACAAAGACATATATGGCATACATTAGACACCAGCGGCGAACGGGAAGTGGTGAAGAAGATGATGATAGTGATAATGTACCTCCATTTTTTTAGAGGTACATTCAATCTTGGGAAAAAAGGATAAAACCAACCCAAGATATCTCGAAGACTCCTTTAATAAAAAAGGAGAAACTACTGAAGAAACAAGAAATGACGAAACGAACACTACAAATATTAATGAAGAAAAAGAAAACAGTCAAAGAGACGAAACAACTGATAGTGGATGTAAAAGTAGAGAGCGATTTAAAAATGTTAATCGCAAAATTAAACTAGCATCAAGAACGGACGAAATATTGCAAGAATTGCGAGAAGACAGAGAATTCAAAAGAAAACAGTTTGAATTTTTAAAGGGTCATTTAGAAAAGTCGGAACAACAAAAGGATAAATTATTAAATATATTAGAAATAGCATTTTGCAATAAAAGAAAACATTCTTCCGACGAGTCTGATTAATTGTTAATTGTTTACTTTTTCTAGAGTTACTATTTATGTTGTGCATATCAGATTTATGTTAAAATATTGAACTAGTTTTGTAAAATGTTATTGATATTGGTATAGTTGAAATATCATTCAGGTCCAGGTATTTCACTCAAGGCTAATATGTTGGGCAATAGTTAAAATGGTTGATTTTATTATAAGTTTATATATAAATTTGTAGTTTTCATTTATTTATTTTTTGTTCACTAAATAAAAGGCAAATTTCTTTTAAACAACTTTATTTAAATATACCTAGAATTTATATTTACAACTTCGGAAATAGCAGATCTGCAATTCTATCTCTTTTTAATTTTCCTCTTCTTTGATCTTCAGCATTATCATCATCTCTGTTGTATCGTCGCTGTGTGTTATCTAGATCTAAACACTCTGTTGCTATTTACAACATTTATTATTTACACTATTTACATATCTGAGTTTAGTTATGATTTATACTTATTATTTAAGATCTGAAGCCACGCTTTCGTGAGCCATTGATATATTAGTATGTCAATGTCGTGAGCCCGATCATTCGACACGATCATTCGACAACTTCTGCCTTATGTCTACTGTCAAACGTCACCTACGGTGGTCTCGCGGTGCGTTCACAGAACACAATCATTTGCGTTTGATTCGCTTGGGTAGTGTTCGATTTGCACAGCACTCACACTACACCCCCTTTTTTTTCAAGAACAAACTTAAGATTAACTTATCTCTATTTATTTACAGAGCTTAGTCAAACTTAACTAACTTATTTATATTTATATACAATCATAATCCATGAGCCTTGTAGGGTTTTTTATACATCGTTTCGGCTTGGATTGTTTATTTACATACGTCAAATCCGGGGTTTTCTTAGGTCTATTTGAATCTCTAATTAGGAATTTTCTGTTTCTTTCTACAGTACTACCTTGATCCAATTTTACCATATAAGTTCTTGGCTTGTCAGGTTTACTCAAAATTGTACCAGACTCCCAAGAAGTCTTATTTTGATTTTGAACTCTCACCTTGTCATTAACTTCAAAGTCTTTTAACTCTCTAGTATTTTTATCGAAATAAGTTTTCTGCTTTGTTTGTCTGTTTTCTAAACTACATCTTACCTCTTCCTTCCCTTTTTTCTTATTAAAAATGACAAATTTTGGTATTGGTACACTTAAAATACTTTTAATTTTATCATTATCTACTCTTACACCTGAACTTGTTATAATATGGCCTATAAATTTAAGTTCGCTTACATCAAATTTACATTTATTTTTGTTAAATTTTATATTAGCTTCTCTGGCTTTCTGTAGTACATTTCTGAGGTTTCGATCATGTTCCTCTTTATCTTTGCCAAACACTAACAAATCATCTACATAACAAACATTACCAGGCAAGCTTTCAAAAATTTGTTTGAAATTCTTATAAAATATTTTCTGGGGCTGATGAAATACCAAATGATAGACGCTTGAAAACATATCTACCAAATGGGCTTGCGAAGGTACCTACATAATTTACACGAGGCATCATCTAGTGGTATCGGGTAAAATCCCATATTAGCATCCAAAATCCTAAAAACCGTGGCACCCGTTAACTCACTTAAAATATCTTCGACTGTAGGCATTTGAAAATACTCACGTTTAATTACTTTATTTAGGGGTTGCGGGTCTAAACAAATTCGGATTTTTTCCGAGGGCTTTCCAACCACCACTAGAGGATGACACCAATCAGTGGGTTCCTCAATTTTCTGTACAATACCATTTTCTCTAGACTATCTAATTCTTTTTTAAATCGTCCTGAATTGAATGGGGTACCTTTCTGGCATTAAAAATGACAGGTACCGCATCTTCTGCGATCATGATTTTGTGCTTTATATTTTTCAAGCAACCTATACCTTCGAACACATCCTTAAACTCTTCCAGCAAGTCCTCCATTTGTATTTCATCAATTTCGACTACCTACTCTTTTTACTAAATTTAATTTTTTACAATCTTTTAGACCAAGTACAGCTGGTGAATTTCTTTTCACGTCTGCGACTTGAAAAGTGACGTCAAATTTTTCTTGCGTACCTCTAACTTTACATATTAGAGAACAAGTACCTAAATTATTTATATTTGAACCATTGTAATCTACAATTTTTACACTTGGAGTCTCTAACTTAACATTAGGAATTTTTTCAAATAAACGTAATGGGATAACGTTTGCTTGAGCGCCTGTGTCTAATTTCAATGTCAAAAACACTCTTTTCACATACCTGGATGTCTTCTGTCCAGTCTTCTTCGTCATCGTCTACATTTTCTTCTTTCGACGTTTAGATGCTCCCAATTTTGTATCTTCTGTCCTTATTTTTTTGATTTTTTTCACATTGCACATGCTTTGAAAGTGATTTTTCTGTTTACATTTATGGCATTCCATCCCATATGCCGGTCATTCATTCATTTTGTGACTGTACCCACAGCGGTAGCAATTATTGATCATTTTTACGTTTGCACCCTTTGTTTGTTTAACTTGTTGGTAGTTCTTAGTTTTCTCTTGTGTGTCCTTTTCTGTGATTTTTGTGACTTTATTTATTTGTAATGTTTCTTGCCCTAAACCCTTTAGCTGACTTTTTGTCGATTCTGCTGATCGGCAAATGTCAAGGCATTTTGTTAAATTATTATGCTCTGACAATAACCTTTCTCTTAATTTATTGTCTACTAAACCACAAATAATGGGGTCCTTAATTAGCGAGTCTTTTAATTTGTCGAACTCAGGTGGCTGCAAGGGCTTTCAATTCAGAGGCATAAACATCTATACTTTCTCCGGGTTGTTGGTTACGAGTAAAAAAACTTGTGTCTTTCAAACGTTGTATTTACCTTGGGCAGGAAATAATATTATTGAATTTTTCCACCAACACTGTAAAATTGTCGACTTCTTAACGTATTGTATAGATCTAACCCATCCGTTCCCATACAGTGCAATAGTAGGCTGCATTTCCTTTTCTCGTCAACCTCTGGGATTCCAGCAGCTTACATACAGTGTGGATACAAATTGTGGAATATTGCTTATATTTCTTAAAATATTCCTCATATCAAAAACATGTTCTAATAAAAGTGTTAAGGGAAATTATTTCCTTTTTAGTAGTAATAATATATAATAATAATAATAATTTCCCCTAACACTTTTATTAAAACATGTTTTTGATATGAGGAATATTTTAAGGCATATAAGCAATATTCTACAATTTGTATCCACCCTCTCTCTATAAATGTTGAAACTCTGCAGGAACTTAGCCCATGAATTTGCTCCGACACGCACAGTAAATTTCGGTGGTCGTAGGTCATTAGACTGCGCCATGTCGTATCGTCGTTGTGTGTTATCTAGATTGAAACACTCTCTTGCTATTTACAACATTTATTATTTACACTGTTTATAGAGCTGAGTTTAGTTATGACTTATACTTATTATTTAAGATCTGAAGCCACGCTTTCGTGAACCCGATCATTCGACAACTTCTGCCTTATGTCTACTGTCAAACCTCACCTACGGTGGTCTCGCGGTGCGTTCACAGAACACAATCATTTGCGTTTGATTCACTTGGGTAGTCTTCGATTTGCACAGCACTCACACCACAATCTCTATGTAGTTCAACAGGAATTTCTTCACCCCAGGGTTCAGAAGTTAATATACAATATACAATAGTTGTGCAAAACATAAGCTGCTGTAGCTATTTCAATGCTTTTGCATAAATGGGCCGGGGCCAGTGGCGGTTCGTGGCATTGGGCAGGGTGGGCAGTGCCCACCCAATCGGACAACGGAAAAGGAAAAAAAAAGAATTTTTATCGTGTTCAACAATGATATTAAATTTACCAATGAACTTCATAGACTCACGACTGAAACGTGAATTTGAATTTGATAATAATTATTTTGGGAGGGCACGATTGAATTTTCCAAACTACGCGGTGCCCGGTTCTCCAGCCGTCCCAGCCGATGCCGATGGGCAAGCCCGTAGCGGCCCGAGCGGTCGAATCTAGCCAAGCCATACGTCTGCGACGAGAGCCAACGCGCCCGAGCTGAGCGAAGATATAAACGTAGGTTACGCATATGTTCGGCATTTAACTACCAGGGTGGGCGAGCCCAGCCGACCCAGCGGCGAGCGGCCGGAAACAGCGACCGAACGAGGCCGTCTGCGTCTGTTATTAGGTTAAATTAAGTCGCGAAAATTCAGAAAAAATTAATCCATGTTTATGTGAGTGTGTAACTATTAGTACCTAACAGTCAGTTATTAACTTATTTTTTTTGGTAAGGTATGTAAAGTGTAATACATATATTTACGTTCAGTTAATTAATCGCGCCTAAGCGGTCCAATTTTAAAGAAATTAGAATGCAAGTAAAGGGAAACCCGATTTAGATTTACATTCGAATTGCAAAAAAGTGATACTTATAACTTATACTTTATATTTATCCTTATCACTTATCATTTTATCAATCAAATCAGAAAGTAAAAGTAGTAACGTAGGTTCCTTTGTCTTTTCTTCAAATCTCAAATCTTATTACTTATGAGTACATTACAAAACAAACAGAATTTTCCAATTTTCGGATCAGCGCCCTGAATTGAATACCATTTCTTATTCATATTTCTCAGTCTCCGGCCGGGACCGGCGACGCGGACGGCGCGGCGAAGGCCAGGCGGGGCTAGCCCGGGCTCGTCCATTGATAAACGCTAGGGGGAGGAAGGTCTGACTTCAAAAGTAAACTAGAGCACAGAAAAACGGCAAGTTTTTCTGTGACTAGAGTGACATGTCCAGCGATATAAAGGAATAGATGACTCACTTTAATACAAATAAATCGGTTTTATTTTGCGTCTAAAATTAGCAGGTCGGGGGAGACGAAGACGAGGTAATTTGTTTACATTGGCATTTCTTAAATTCAGTCTTTCCTATTTTGTATTGCATAATAAATCGTTTTTTGATAGACTTGTATATCGTATACAGGGTTAACTATCACTTAGTACAAAAATTTTTATGGCAGATAAAGAAAAATTAGACTTGCCAAAATAAATTTTCAAAAATTTTCTAACATTTGTCTTAAGCCTAAAAAAATTTTTTTTCAAATTGTATTAAACCCCTCAAAAAACGCCGCCTATGGACGCCCGCGCGACATGTCTAAAAATTTCGCGTATGTCAATAGCGCGGCGTTGCCACGTCTATCAATTTATCCGAGGATTCACCACAAAATTTCGATTTCCTTTTAAAAACGATTACTTTCTAAGGAACATGTAGAATGCCTATGAAACACCTACCTTACTGACATTTCCAGGATTGTTTGCACCATTTTCTGTTTTCTTGCTTTTTTACATTAAAAGTCACACAACACAACATTCACATTTTCTAAATCTGTTGGGGATCTCTTGGTTTCCCTCTGCTATTCCTTTTGTTTGAAGCGAGGTACTCAGCCTGACGACCACGACGAGGTAGATCCCCTCCGCCAGGAAAACCCCGAAGGGTAACCAAAAAATCACAACTGCACTAGCACACATTGCACATGCAAAGCACTACAGTAGCTGTTCAAAGAGGCCGCCGTTAACTTCGATGCACAAATTCACTCGGTTAACTAAAGAAGTCCGGATACGTGCAAAAAGTCCATGATTATTCCGGATTTGAACAGCTGCACCTTCAATTCGTTCACGTAACTGCTGCTCGTTGGCGATTTCCTGCTCGTACACAATCGCCTTCATGAATCCCCAAATACAAAAATCCATTGGATTCAAGTCTGGTGATCGCGGCGGCCATGCAATGGGCCCTCCTCTTCCGATCCAACGGTTGGGGCATTGGTCGTCTAAAAGTGCACGAACAGGTCTCGCAAAATGGGCTGGTGCACCATCGTGCATAAACCACATGTCATGCAGTATTTGTAGTGGCAAATTATCAAACAAAACATTTGTCAGAAAATACAAGTATCGTTCAGCGTTTAAATTTTCCGGTAGAATGTATGGTCCAATTAATCGATCTCCATAAACTCCTGCCCAAACATTGATGGAAAACCGACGTTGGAAATTAAACCGCCGAACAGCATGTGGGTTCTCATCGGACCAAATATGGCTGTTGTGTCTAAAAAAAAACAACAAAAATTAGAAATATTCACAATTTTGGCGAAGGCGTTAGGATTGACATAGCCAATTTTATAATAAATAAAAAAGATAATATGGAAGAGAGAAAGCTATAAGTAAAAAATTTACATACGTGTAAACCCCAGCACGTGTGAAGCAGCATTCGTCTGTCCAAAGAATGTTGAAAACAAAGTTTGGGTCTTGGGCGATTCGATCACGTAGCCAAGTGCAGTAGGTCATTCTCACCGGAAAATCATTTGCTTCTAATGCTTGGACCTTTTGTATGTGATAAGGGTGAAGGCCGTTTTCCCTTACAATCCTCCATGCCTGTAAATAATTTTATTGTTACATTTTAAATTTTATGTAGGTATTAGGTGCAAGCAAAGACAATCCCATCACATGGGATAGTCTTTGGTAGAAGTCAGTTTTATTGGTTTTATTTTACTTGCCTTGTTCTGAGATATTCCCAATCTCCTTGCAATAGCTGTAGTGCTTATGGAAGGTTGCTCGCCCACCCCTTCGAGCTTGCAAAACACCAGTGTTTCGCATACGTTGTACAATGTTCACGAAAGTACGTGGGTTAGGCATATTTGCCCTGTTAGGAAAACGAATACGGTATTCTGCTGCAGCTCGATGTGCACTTTCATCGCATCTCCCGTACATTATAACCATGTCCGTTAACTCGGCGTTCGAATACTCCGGCATTTTCACAAAGACGGTGAACGATTTGCCGCGAAAATCAAGACCAAACTGGGAAATAACGCCATGTTACATTCGCAAATGCCCTCCGTCGGCTACTAGCCAAACTTGAAAAGGTTTGTTCCAACAGGACCAATAACCGTGCTCAAGCACGTTCAGCGCATGCGCACTACCCCACTGGCTGTTCCAACTGAATTATGTACCTACCGACACGGGACGATACACGCACTGTTCCAGCCGATTTATGGATCATTTGTGTATCGTCCTTGTACGATAAAAACGGTCCCTGGTCTAAAGCAATACCCGCGTGTACTGACATGCGCAGTGTATAGTCATGTGACAGAGATAAACAATAACCTCATATTTTTGTTTTTACGTAGATGGTTTTAAATCGATGGCTGGGATCGTGTTTTTTATTTCTTGTTGGTTTTTGGCTTGTTGGGTAGGGCGGGGAATCGTTGAACAATAATTTTTTAGAGTAAAGAGTGAGGTTAGCCCACCGAACATTCGGTTAGCCACATATTAAACACGCAGGTTAGGTGCGGTCACAAAACGTGATTTGGTCGATTTGATTCACAATCCGTTCCATCTGAAATTTTCTTTGGGATCGCACATGAACGGTGCAAAACTAGCGCATGCGTTCTTTAAGGGTTATCATCTAGTTCATGTACAGTTCTGTGACGGTACGTAAATTCGAGTTGGAACAAATGATCCCAAAGAAAATTTCAGATGGAACGGATTGTGAATCAAATCGACCAAATCATATTTGTGACCGCACCTAACCTGCGTGTTTAATATGTGGCTAACCGAATGTTCGGTGGGCTAACCTCACTCTTTACTCTAAAAAATTATTGTTCAACGATTCCCCGCCCTACCCAACAAGCCAAAAACCAACAAGAAATAAAAAACACGATCCCAGCCATCGATTTAAAACCATCTACGTAAAAACAAAAATATGAGGTTATTGTTTATCTCTGTCACATGACTATACACTGCGCATGTCAGTACACGCGGTTATTGCTTTAGACCAGGGACCGTTTTTATCGTACAAGGACGATACACAAATGATCCATAAATCGGCTGGAACAGTGCGTGTATCGTCCCGTGTCGGTAGGTACATAATTCAGTTGGAACAGCCAGTGGGGTAGTGCGCATGCGCTGAACGTGCTTGAGCACGGTTATTGGCCCTGTTGGAACAAACCTTGTATGTACAGTTAGTTGCCTAGCTAGGAAGTTATGAAATGACGAACGGGGCAACGCGGAGCAGTCGAAAAAACGTTTCATAGACTCGACCGGGCCGATACGTCGCTTAATTCATACCGCCGAGGCTTCAGAACAATAAATCCTTTATCTATGCTTCAGAAGAGGTTAGATGGTGGACAAGAATTCATCAGAGGAGCTCCGGGGGTATTAAGGGAGACGGCTTGTGGTGTCGCGGTAATGAGCTTTCCGCGAGAGTAGGAACCGGTCCGGATACGAGCTAAGGTAAGGGGAATCTAATAGCGCTGCATCTGTACAGATTCAAATCGATTGTTATTTATGTATTTTTTAAATTTGTTTGAGTAAAAAGGTATTTTCACCGTTCCTAAATCAACGGCAACACCGCGGAAAATCACTTCAGCTGTCAGTACCTTCAGAAGCCAAATTGGATGACGTCATTAAAGGCGGGGATTTACAGGGAAAATAGGGGTCTTTACCCGTTTTTTTAAAGATCGTAAAAAAAATCTAAAAATATTTTTCTATGTTTTCTTAAGCCATCCTGCGCACGTGGTAAAATTTTTTGTACTAAGTCATAGTTAACCCTGTATATATATGCTTTGAGATAGTTATATTTACAAAACTTGGATGTGCCAACAATAACATCTTTTCAATTTCATGAAACAAAACAAGTTGCCTTTGGTAATGTATCTATACCTATATATCGTTGGCTGTACCTAAGTCGAGTCCTCTGGCACCTCTCTTACAGTCTATTATTGATATTCAAACTAACCAAAATACGTATACTTAAAGATTGTTGGACATATCCCTATTTCCATATTTCCGGGGGGGGGATGTCACCTGTTATTTAGGCGTTACCTCTTCTTCACCTTGCCCACCCGCTGCCAAAACCCACGGGCCGCCACTGGCCGGGGCGATGAGTTTAGATCAGTGAGTATTATGAGTTATTAATAAATGGAGAACCTAAGACTAGGAACCATCTTATCTTGAAGACGCGTTTATAAAAGCGCCATATAGTGCTTAGAAATACTGAGCCCGAATTCCGGATTTAGACCCAACCTAGCCAAAAAATTGCAGAAAAACGGTTGAATATTTACGAAAAAAAAACACTTCTCAACTAAATGTGGTATCACGGGGCATCCTAAGTCTGGGAGTTTGAGGTTAGAATTTATAAATTTCAACTTTCCTTCCAACTTTCACCGCAGAATAAAGTTATGTCTCAGAACACTTCTGCGGTATCGCCATGTTGCCAAATTGCATCTATAAAACACTTGTGACGTCATAACTGCTTTCCCGCCAAATTTCCAAGAAAGTCTAAAAACTTGCTAATTACGTAAATATATATTTTTTAAATAATCGTAGGGTCTTAGGCAAGTGTGCAGGAATTGTTTTATCAAGTTTGTAAAATTTCGTCAAGTGACCTATTTCTAAACCACTAATTTTGACCAAATTTGGTACACAGGTATACCTGCATAGATTGCTATATCATGAGACCAGATTAAGTCCCTTACGCAACCAGTGTTGGAGGTACGGGTAATTAGTCACTAAGTAAAAAATAGTGGCAATTTCAAGTAAAAAATTACACATGAATGTACTATTTTTTAATTTATTGAGTCGATTATCCGATCTCCACCACTGGTTCTATAAGGAACTTAATCTTACCTCATAGTATGGCAATCTAGCCAGCTATAATATCGTGTACCAGATTTTCTTAAAATACCTTACCTGGTTTAAAATATAGGTAGGAAAAAAAAACAATTTTTTAGAAAAACTTTTAACGCCCTTTATCGTGGAAACGAATCCTTTCTTATACAAAAAAAACCATTTGTTTTCAAGGCGCTGTCACATCTTGACGGGACGACCGATATAAATGGCTCACCCTGTACTGGGTGGGCCAAAAAATTTTCAACTTTTTTGTTTTGGCCAGAACTCTTTGTTACTTACAGAAAATAATGCACTATTGACAGAAAATTTCAAAATAGCCGACTTTTTAAAATTTAACATTATGATGTTTAAATTTACCCCTTTGTTTGCCCTAATTATTATTTTTTAAGAAAAAATATCGGAATGATACAACCAATACAAAAGTAAATAAAATGGGCCTTCCTCCACATTCTAAGAATGCTGCGAGAAATATCAGTCCATCGGATCGGAGGTGGAGCTATACGCAACAAAAGAAAGCGTCATTTTCATCGTTCATATGCTGTAGTATCTATCGAAACAGCCTGCTTTATTTTGCCCACATTTTTTTAACCACATCAAAATGGCTGATTTTCTGTACAAAAATATCGGAACAATGCATCCGATATAAAACTCATTAAAACAGGCCTTTCTCTACATTTTGCGACCACTGTGAGGAAAATCGGTCCATCGGGACGGAGCTAATTATCTACTGTAGATATATAGCTCCGTACCGATGGACCGATTGCGTATATAATATACGTAAAATGACGGAAAGCGTCATTTACATCATTGTCTGCAGAGCAAATTCCAAGTGTGGCTGCTATCTTCAAAAAATTTGCAATTTTTAAGTTTTCTGTCAATACTCATCAATTTGTACAAGCAACGGTGCAACGCTCATCAAAATCGGTTAGTAAATAAAAATTATGGGCAAAAGAACGAATCCAGTTTCAGTACTAACAATGCTGGAGCCGCGGTGACGATGTTCGGAGCATTGCCAAATATTTAGAAATTTTCCTAGCGGTCGTCTGAAGATGTAGAGCAAGGACTGTTTTATTGGTTTTTGTATATGTTGCATTATCCCAATATGTTTTCTTAACAAAGAATTAGCCCAAGGAAAGGATACTTTTCAAGCATGGACGCCATCTTGAAATTCGGAAAATCGACCATTTTTGACTACTCTGTTAATAATACGTTCTGTCTTCAAGCAACGATGCAACGTTCATCGAAATCGGTTAGTAAATAGGTTATAAAAATTATGGGCAAAATAAAGAAGACAGTTTCAGTAATATTGCAGCATAACAAGGATGACAATTACTCTTTTTTATTATTGCGTATAGCTCCACCTCCGATTTTTCTGGCAGTCATCTTAGAATATAGAGAAAGGCCCATTTTATTTAATGTTTGTATTGGCTGCATCATTTCGACATTTTTTTTTCAAAATAATTGGCCCAAAGAAAGGGCTAAATTTAAACATCGCCGCCATGTTGTCTTTTTAAATTTTTTCGTCAATAGTCTGTTTTTTCTGTAAGCAAAAAAAAATATGGCCAAAACAAAAAAATCCAAAATTTTGTCATCCATCCCACCTGGGGGCAAAACATGTAATAGAGGCGAAATTAATGATATTCTATGTATCTTGATCCCTACGTCGGAATGGTCGACAACGGAAATTGCATTGTTGGCCATTGTGACGCAGGGATCAAGATCAAGATCCACTATATATTGTGTATTGTGTACCAAATTCTTTCGCATTTGCATAGTCGTGAATCACCCTGTATAGAACCTAGGTGCACGGTGGCGTAAAATGAAGTCCCCTGTTATTATAAGTCCTTATAATTTTATTTTAAATTGGCATATCAAATAATTAAAATGTAAACCACATTCGATCTAAGTTTGAGAAGGTTGTGTAGGTACCTTTGTGACATTTATTATGTTCTTAAATTGACATTTTCTGCCAGTGGTCGACGAATGGCTGTTTACTATCGGAACACCCTGTATTCCTCAAAGCCGTCCAGAAATTCTATAAAAACATTTAAAACATTCGTCAATTAGCCCAACGAGAATTCTGTAGAAAATATGGTACCTAAAGTAAATTCAATTTCAAGGTGAAGTGCATATAAACACTGATAGATTAAGGAAATCTCGTGACTGAATGTATTAAGATGATAAAAGATGGAACTTTTAGTGGGTTTGCAGTCAAATTGGTCTTTAAAGAAAACTCTTTGTTAATTGCCAAGCTTTCGGAATTGTTTATTCCTTCTCCAGGACAGTTACAATAAGTTTAACTAATGTATACATATTATATGATATAAAATTTTACATACTTAACACTAAATTTGTTTTAAAACTATATTATCCATGACAAATTTATGATAAAAATTCTTGAGATGTATTATCTTAAAATATAATTTTCAACTAATTTTCAACTTTTATAAACAACGTATTTATATTATGGAAGACTTGATAAAAATTAGTTAATTTTCATTTGCTTTTGGATTTTTGTTTGATATTTAGACATTTTGAAAAGAAATATCCAAAAAACCGGACGTCTCTTTTGCGCGGTATAGGTATTGTTCACTTTATATTGTATACCATATAGATAGGTGAGATTGTTGTAAAAAAAAAAACAGGAGAAAAAATAAACGATTGGAGATGAAATTCAGCTGTTGAGATTTTAATAAAGAAAAGGACATAAAAGAAATATTTATTGAAACTGAATTTAATTAACCTCACTTGTATACAGCATTCAAAACGGGGACTTTATGTTGCGCCACCTTTGATATAATATCATGATCTTTTTGCAGTTTTCCGACTCTTACAAAAATTTGCAGGAAGAAAAACGAATTATATTGAACTATGATCCGTAAATCCCATATTATTATGAAATAAAGCATTTGTAGAATACTGAAGAAGGACACTAATACTGTGCTGATGTATATTGAAATCCATAGAGGTCTGATTTTGATAAATAGCGTGTAGGTAAAGCAGTAGATGATTTGCATTGACAAATTGTCACCTGAAATAATACAAATCATGTATAAGGAAATACATTATATGGACTAAATTATCCTTACCCATTTTACTAAAATAATGTCGCCTTATATCCTTCCCTGCTGAAAAGGATCAATTTCTGCAAATCGAATTGTTAATCGCAAGGAAATGGTGTGAAGCTTAGAGGGTAGGAAAGATTTATCGTGCTTATAACTATATAAATTAATATAATTACCGTATGTGTAGCAAAGCGCTTTCGGGCGTTAGTTGATTTGCTATTTCGAATCTATAAACCTTAGAAAATGTAAACAATAAATAATAGGTTCATTTGACACTATTTCTCAAAAAATTTTTAGCGGTTTAAAACTTACTTCCTTATCTACGTGTCAGGTAAAGGACAAAAGAAAACAATCTATGTTGGTAAATATATCTAGGGGCCAAGTTATCGGAATCCCTAGATACCTACTATTATTTACACTTTTATGTTGCCATAAAGAGGTCACAGTCAAATACCCGATAGTACAGAACCTAGCAGGGTTGCCAGTGAAACACGTTTTATCTTAAAATGGCTTTGAATAAAGAGTACAAGGAAGGAGTCAAAGCTCTATAGGCATTATGTTATGTTTTTACACAATATTTAGATATCTGACACGGTGATAGGTGCCAGTATGTGGTACTTGGATACTTTTTCGAGTTATTATGCTTAGCTTTGCGGCTTGTGGTTCTTCCCTGGCCGCCAAAACTAAATGTTTGAGGATAATAATCCATCAGTAAGTAATTTTGTAATTTAAATTAACTTTTGAGCTCATGCACCAATGTGGCATAATCGTTTGTGTAAGTACCTACCTACTTCTTCATAATTGGAAATTTAAAATTAGAATTGCTATATTATGATGAATTCCTAAACTTCAAGACAAAACCGTGCCTTATAATTTTTTGCCTGTATTGCAGATACTGGATGATTTCACTGTCGAAAGAACTCAAAGGTGCGCGCCACTGTAAAAACGGAAACGGCATCCCGCCATATGCAGTAACTATCCCGGTCGCGCGTAGTCCCAAACATGCTCCTTCCTAGGATTCTTTATTCAAAGTGAAATGGCACGTTACAGCTTATACGATGTTGTAATGTACAGGCCTTTGTGACAACACGAGGTAAATTCCACCATTACACATACCTATTTATTGTTGATAACTTTGGGTAAATCAAAAGTAAAATATTAATTTAAACCAATTCCGGCTTTACATGGTCCACTTGAGAAATCGGATTTGTCCCTACATCCGGCACCGCTGCAATGGATACTTGCTAGAATTTCACTCATAATTATTGTCCTCCAGCTGGGCTGCGCGCACAGGAAAACGATGTGGGATGTAATGGCGGATTGACAAAACGGCGGTTGTGTTTACTGAATTTACAGCATGTAGTCATTATTGGAAAAATTTGAGAGAAATCGCACGAATCATCAGAATAACCTGACTTACATTGTAAGGACTGTTTTTGTTTTCTTTTTATAAGCCAAAAGACATTTATTACATTACTTCCACCTATCTGCGCGAGTGAACATTCTGTTCTAAAACTTTTAATCAATATTATCATCAATATTTTGGATAACTTTCGAAGGGATTTGTTAGGTACATGTACCAGAACGATTGTTTTTTATGTGAAAATGTTTTTTATGGTTTTAAGCTAAAAATTAAGAACATATTTTGTTGACATTGTATTTCTTTCTCACCAAGTTTGACTCAACCCGAATTCCACTGAACCAGAATATTTAGCGATGATAACCAAGTTTCTCCCCCCCCCCCAAAACTTTTTTTTGTTAGATAGGCCTCTGAAAATACCATTCGACACCTTCCAATTGTTTTGAAAACCAAACACCTGGCTAACTGCGACATTTTTTATAATCACAAAATTCAAGGAATCATATTAGGCATTTTTTTATCAAAAAAAATTACTAAAAAAAGTTGTTTAGAATGAACCAAAAATCTCAAATCCAAAGTTTTATCAAAATCAAAAAATAAAAAAATTCCGAAAAAATAAATTGAAGGTCCAAAAATCACATTTTAATGAATTTCTACGGATATAGCAGTGTGCCATGGAAATTTGAAGTTAAAAAATTAACTTTTTGGTTTGGTTTTCAAAACAATTGGAAGGTGTGTCGAATGGTATTTTCAGAGACCTATATCTAACAAAAAAAGTTTTATTTAAATCGGAGCAAAAATAACAATTTTACAGAGGTGTCTCCATTCCAAACGGGCCACACTGTATATTATAATATATTTGTTGCATTAACAGAACAGTGATATATTTGGAATTCTTTATAAACCAAAATTACTCTCCGAATACTTTATTCAAGACAAGAAACATTTTTCTGGTCGATTATGAGTGACGTGTGGCAAATTCGAAATATCAAATAAACTTGCTTTTTAGGCAACACTGATGATGGGCTAGACCAAAAGCGTTCGGCTATGCCATTTATAATAAGTCATACACTAGAATAAATCTTTTCTGTCCTTAAGACTCAATGTACAGCACGTACGTGGTGATTCAACATTTTCACCCATAAAAGGGCTTTTTTATCTGTAGCGAGTAAAATGCACAATTTTAAACTTTTGATCAATAAAAATTTTAATCTAAGTACCTAAATACTCACATTTTGAGGCAAACGTTATTTAAAAATATTTATCACAATGGCCGTCATTAGCATTTGCGCAAAAAGCCTATGACGGCCATTGTGATAAATAATTTTTATCTCAAAATGGGAGTAATTACTTAGATTAAAATTTGTAAAGATCAAAAGTTTAAAATTATGCGTGTTGCTCACTACAGATCGAAAAAAGTCATTTTATGGATCAAAATGTTGAATCACAACGTATGTGCTGTACGTTGTACTGTACTGTTTCTGTAAAAGAATGATGAACAACAACATATATGCTATGTCGAATTAAAATGTTTTAAAACGCCGAAAACCAAAGTTTGATAAAATATCGGATGGGATAGGTAAATTCCAATAGACCTAATATATAAATCGACATAATCGACAGTTTCCTGACTTTCGCCCCTTTGTAATTATTTCACACATTCACATTATTTCTTTAAAATAATTTTTCTCTTTATAATAATTCCAACTGAATGGCTTGACCATTGCATCCTTCTCAATCACCCCCCCTTTTACTAATTATACAAGGTGATTCAGTCATGGTGCACAAAATTGTAACCACAGGTGGATAAAAACTAGCCTAATATGATTCCGAAATTTAAAAAAATTTAAAATCAACCAAAAAAATAAGAAAAATAATTTCAGAAGCGCATTTGAACCTATAATTAACGGCGCTTCTGACTGGTCGCGCTAGTCAATATCGCGCGGTGGCCGGCATCTCCCGATGCGCAGTTGCCAGTTGTACCATCATATAAATTTACTTGTTTTTACTTTTACCAACAAATCTGAAAAAATGTCGAAATAATGAGAAAACCGAAAAGTTGGATAATTTTTCTGGAGTTTTTAAATTTTTGGGAAACAGCGTGGTCTAAGTTAATTTATTACCTCTTTGATTTTCCAATGTCAATCCATTTTTTCCTTTTTAATATCCTCTTGGTTGCCCTCAGCCGACACAAGTTGTTTGCGGCGAGGTATACGCAGCCCGACGACTACGACTAGGTGGATCCCTCCCGCAGGGAATACTACGAAAGACTTCAGTAGCAAACAAAACAGAAAACTAAGCACAAAATGTAAAACATGCCCGAAAACGCAATAGAGGAGCGGTTTGTAAATACCACCAACAATTTGAACAAACAAGTTAAACGATCCACGAATACGTGCAAATAACCTGGGATTATTGAGGATTCGAACGGCAGCATTTTCAATTCGTGCACGCAATTCTTGCATTCGTACACGATGGATTTCATGTAGGTACTCCCAAATACAAAAGTACATTGGATTCAAATCCGGGGATCGCGCTGGCCATACCATCTCTACGATCCTGAAAGTGCTGGTCCAAAAATCGACGGACTGGCCGTGCAAAATGACCTTCAAATAGGGAATTTGTCAAAAGTCCAAATACCGAACCCTGTTTAAATGTTGTGACAGTAAGTACGGCCCAATCAGACGGTCTCCATACGCACCGGCCCACACATTAACCAGAGAACAAGGAAGGGATTAACTGTAAATCGGCGTTAGAAATTAAAGCGACGAACTGCCTCGAAAAATCAGAGAAGCAATTTTTACTTCAAGTAATTTTTCTAAAAGTAAGGCTCGGACAAAACCCACTTGTCATATTAGTGCCATGCGCTCTTCGGTTGGTGTCATCGCCCTCTAGGGTCCTAGTGTCATATGAATTTGCTCCCTCTATAGTATAACAAAATCTGTAACCCTCATAGCGTTGACTGAAGGTTCACCCAACGCTCATAGCGTGTAAGAAAGTACCACAGTGCACCGCTGCTGCTTTTATCACTAGATGGCGCTAAGTGAACAGTCCATGTATTATAGTTTTTCTTAAGTTTTAATTCGCAAAAACATAAATGAACAAACTGATACATTCTAACGTTATAGCTGTTGTAATTATACATTTTCAAAAACAAGTAGATATACAGTTTGCAATACATCAGAGTCATCTATGAGTCTTTGCCGACAGAACTTGTTACAGATTTCTGTATACGCCAGTGGCTACCCCTAGTTATTACAGATTTCTGCATACAAAATTCTGTAACAACCTCTGCAGAAAACAGTTCCACTAGCGGCCACTGCACTAAACAGTAAACAGAGTGAACGCGTGAACCCGTTGACCTCAACAATGTTGGTCAGCAGCCCATGGTTTATCAAAATCCGAAAATGTTTGAGGTATAGGTATTTTAATTTGGTTATTAGTTTTTCTATAAAACTGTATGCAAACTATTTGGTGTCGCGTGCGGAAAATTCAACAATGCAGTTCTGATAGTCTATGTGTAGTTTTGTCCATGGCAAAACGGATAGACACCGTTAGAGTTTAAGTATTACTGGTAGTAATTTTCTTGTGTAATTTAAAAACTAAGAGTATTGTGTGTGCGGAAACTCGCGAAAACTTCGTATGTAGTGATTGTTGTGTGATTAAAACATTTTCTCCACGTGTTTCAAGTGTTATAACGCTTACCATTTGAAGAACAAACCTGACAATCCCGATACTGCAGATAAAAGATAAGTATTTTTCATTTCTTCAGATTAACTTTTAATGATAATGTTGAATACTGACAATAAAATGCAGTAACCTCGCTCACCTCAGATATTCCTTGGAATCAGGTGCGTCGTTACTTACAGTTACTCGGGTGCTAAGTTCGATTCGCCAATTTTTTTTTTCACATTTTCCTTTTTAGTGGGCCGATGTAAAATTTTTTACATCATGACTGAATCACCCTGTATAAAACAATGCTCTCTAACAACAATTATGTACTAGGTAAATACTTTCGCCAAGACTACTGTTTCAGGGAAAACAAAATTCTAAATAATAGTCATTTATGCTAAAGGAGGCGTTTATGATCTCAACAATATATTTTTAGCATTTCACCGAGCATTTCACACAAAGATGCAAATTTATCAAATTTGAGGAAATTTATAAAAAAACATTAAACTCGCCGCTTCGTTATTGTTAGAGATAACTATATAAAACTATATATAGTTGGAATTTTAAGGACAAAAATCACCTAAAACCCAAAATATACAGGATATCTCAAAAATTTGACCAAGTGATGCTCACTTCCGGTCAAACCGGAAGTCACAAATGAGAAGCAATAATTTTTAGTTACTCGCCGTATACTCATTACTAATATGCTGTGTTAAAATTCAACTTCACAATTTTTTTAAAAAAGGGTATTTTTAAATTACTGTACTAAATCTCAACAATCTCAGTCCAAACTCGTTGCCTTGGTTACCACCTTTATTGTTTAGCCTTCAAAAATCACAAATAAACTTGTCAGATTACTGTCACTGTCCAAGAATATTCTTTCAGCTCCAAAATTTGCACAAAATCGCTTTCTAACCTTTCACTTCATCCAGGCCCAATTCTCAGGGCTTATATATTCAAAAGGAAGACTAGAGAATACTCTGGAATATTCCTGGCCAATGATAGTCCACAAATCATAAAGTTCTAGCAAACTTTCTAGAAAGTTATGGAAGCTGTACAGGGAAAACAATAAAAACTATAAAGGAAAATGGGACCCCGGGGGCCTCAGGCCAACAAAGATGTGACGGAAAATGGCTCTAAATTAATTACCTACAAAAATTATAAAACTATAAGTAGAATACCCAAACTTAAAATTTAGGTATCTGCTAAATCTTTGAGTAGGTTAGAAAACCGTGCAGACATATTCATTGAAAGCTGATATAATAACTTTAGAGGCATTTTTCGTTACATTACTTTTTAACAACACATTAAGTCATATTCAACCTGGGACACCCTCCACGTAACACTCCCTTGCAGCACTCACCTGTGGTTCGTCTTGGAATCCGTCTACTAGTCTTCCAGCAAGGACCTGCTTTCCGGACTTACGTAAATCACCTAAGTAGGTACCTACCTACTACTTTATAAAAACCAATGCGGTAGTCAGAATTCTAATTTTACCTGCCTTGTGTATCTTAAAGATATTACAAGAATGCTTTTATATGTTGTTTTTTGCTTTGTTTATGCTCTTCCACAATTCCCTAATAACAAATATTTAACTCAACTTTACTAAAGTAATGAATACTTATTTGTCCATAATTAAAATGCCATCATTTCTTGGCGTTTCGAGTAATCCAGTTCTATATAAAATAGATTAGGGAAAATAATGGTAACAACTTTTTTATTTAACATTCTATCTAGAACTAAGTTATTGGTAAAATTATTCACATCAGCTTTTATACATATTGTTTTGGAAATTAATTCCGAAATTTAGTTTAAAGTAAGCTTTCTTTGATTAGAATTGAAAGAAACGTTAGAATTTCAAGCGTACGCGCAGCTAAAGAGTGCGTTTGCGGTGACTAAAGTCAAAGGGGTGGATATCCGCCCGTGGGCAGGACTAGCGCCGAAGGAAACATAGGCGGGCGGAAAGATTACTTTCTCAAAGTACATAAATTGTTATTTTACTTATACTTTCATATGCGGAAATAATTGATAGAAAAATGTAATATGAGATTGCGACCTAATTCAAAATAATAAAAATATTTTATATAATATTACTTGCTAAGGTTTCATTACTATTATTAATTACATGTAGGTATTATACATATTTTGAAATGTTGTATTTGATTGTTTTGGGCTACGGAATGAATTGTGTTATGTTACCTGTAACCTTGAATAATATAATAATTATTACTATTGGTGATATCTTATCAAAAAGGGCTCTGTGTAAAAATAAAAAGTAACAAAAAGAAAATAAATACATACATTTTGGCATACAACAATTCTTTTACAATATAAAAAAATATATAATATTATTGCTCATCACTACATGTTTATTCCTCCGAACCGAAATTTCCACTAATATGATTTATAATTACTTCATCTATATGAGTGTCCAGTAATCTCTCAGATTGGAAAATAGCCATCTTCTATATTTTTTGCATGTTCAACAAATTTTTCCCAGTCATTATTAGATACAGACAAAATGGCCTCATGTGTGATATTGGTCAAATCTGTAAAAGATAATGCACCAGATATAATAGTAATAGCAATAGTTCTGCCTTAGTCATGCTATTTTCAAACGGTATGTTGTTAACGCTAATGCATTCTATTATTTTTGCTCTTAAGGTTGATATATTAGGCGGGTTTTTTTCTTGAATAGAATGGTATGGGGCGTTATCTAACACTATAACTGAGTTGGCTAGCTAATAAGATTTTTGGGATTTTTTGTGACGCCACTGTCGTTTCTCATGGCACCCCCTACAGGTTTTTTCTATATTACTACATCCCCTATGCGTCTCCCAAAAATATTTTTGAGATTGAGATTGATTTACACAAAAAAATAAGATTTTTTCTTGGATTTTTTTGCGACGCCACTGGTACCCCTACATGTTTTTTCTATACCTACTCCTATGTCTCCTACGTGTCCTCCAAAAATATATTTGAGACTGACATTGATTTACACAAAAAAAATCAGAACTTATACTCTATATACTGATACATCCCTTACGCGTCCCTCTACACAAAAAGAATAAGAGTTTTCCTTTTTTTTTCGAAATTTTTTTGAAATATCCAGATTTAGAAAAAACATAATTGTCAAAGTAATGCTCACTTTCAGTGAAACCGGAAGATGGAAATAAGAACTGACCAATTTTTGCTACTCCCTGTATAGTCATTACTAACATTCCGTGATAAAAGTCTTGTTTCTTTAATAATCTTTTTGACAATCCCCCATATAAAAAAACTAAAACATGTGAGACTGCAAATCTCTGTGCTAAATATAGGCGAGTCGTATTTAATCGTAGCTTCATTAATGTTAATAACAGCTGGCAAATTTTCTGTATTTTTTCTACCTTCCTTCCTAAATAATAATTAATCTCTCTATCCTTAATCAAATTAAATAGTGCCTCAAAAATTGCACTAGTTGGAAGACCACTGTTCGGATTCTATGTATAGTTATTGTAGATTATTAGATGAAACCCTGTAGCTCATAAAAAGAAACAATAACTCAAGTTGACAGAAAAAAGTCAACAACATATTTTTTGTATTATATAAAAATAACTCTATGTTGAGCAATCCACAACTACTGTATCCAGCAACTAACACATTAAAAAATACGAAGCAGTGTTTTATTGCCACATAGAAAAGTAGGCACAGCAGCTATCGAAGAAAGTTGGGGACTGCCCCAACATTTTTGGTTCTTCGAGCCGGATCTTTTTGAAGGAACCAGCAGAAGCTGCAGGAGGTGGTAAACATCAACAACTCCTCACAACTCAAGGTTAGATCGTACATGTAGAAGACTTGTAGAAGTTATTTACTTGCAAAATGTCAAATTAGACGTTCAAAAATATGGCAAGTGAGCTTGCGCATAAGCAGAGAAAGCACGTAAAGGGCACTATTACCAGAATAGAGACATTTTTAAACAAGAATGAAGATCGGGTGTAGACAATGAATAAGGTGTAATAATGTAACCGCAGGATATTGGAAAACTTAGGAAGGTAAATAAAGGAAGCGCAATCACACGATTGCAAGTCGTTAAGACTGCTTCCTGGGGCGCAATGAAACGATTGCTAGTCGTAGGACTGCCCCGGGGAGTATATGCCCCATTGAAAAACAAGCACACAAAAGATTAGCAGGTGAGTCCCTGTCCTCATCGACCCTTTATACGCGAACACAAATAAATAATAGGAAGCGCAATCTTACGATTGCAAGTCCTAGGACTGCTTCCAAAGGAGCGCAATCATACGATTGCTATATACGACTGCCCCGGGCGTACATATGCCATAATCCAATCGAAAAACGAAATTGACAAAAGGCAAAATGCTTTTCGGTTCTGGACTTATAGAGATGTGACATTTATTACAATATTTTTGTATAGAGACGCATGCAATCACACGATTGCAAGGTTTTTCGGCCTCAGGGTCCACATCGATCCTAGCACACAAAGACGATAGAAAGGGACAAGAATAATCATATGATTGCAGGTCATTAAGACCGGGGCACCCAAGAGTATTTTAAAATAATCATGCAATAATTAGGGTGCAATCATACGATTGCTAGTCGTATAGGATTGCCCAGGAGATTGCATAAGCCGAAAAAAAGGAGGGAGACAAACTTACTGCTCACAATATTACAGAACTGCCAATATTAGCAAAATAACCATAACAGTGACTAATAGCACATCCTAATTTCCTTCTTGAGAACATATGTATTCAGAATTGCTTAAAGATAACAGGGTAACAATGAGGGGAGCAGACACATAGTTGTAACCAAATTTACGCCTTGGAGGACACATGGACCTCACATTTATCCAATAATATGACAACAAAAAGAGGCGCAGTCACATGACTTCACGACTAAATTTTGTTCTTGTAGGATACACGTGCGAACTCCACACTTACCCAATAATAATAATATGGTAAAAAATAAAGGAGTAAGCACATAACCGCACGGCCGACCAAATTTTTTCCCCCTGGAGGACACACGTACTCCACGTTCTCCATTTAACCAACAATATTATTACATTACAGGGAAAAGCAGGTATGGACAAGGCCTCACGATCAAATTTATCTTTGGCAGATTCAGAGGCCCTACTTCTACCCAATACTAAAACGATAATTTATTTATTCCTTACCTGGATTACATTTTCACACAAAAGGAATATGGGAACAAAGAAGGAAAGGAGACAAGTACATGACTGTATACGGCTACGACCGATTTTCCCCAATGGAGAACACGCAGATAATAATTATATACAACAGGGAGGCATAATTTATAAATGTATGACCTAACCTAACCTAAACATTCTCGAAAGCTCCACTGTTTGGTGGGTATGTAAAGATCCACAGCCTCATAGCAAATGGGGGCATTCAAGGAGTCTGGGATTACAGTAGAAAGAAGACATAACGTCGGGACCAAATTCTCCTTTTTTCCTATTTTCCAATGGTAATAAGGTAATGACGAAGCAGGCAAATATCTGCGAACCCAAATTTCACTTCTATATTATGCACAAAATCTTGCTCCTTATAGATAATGCATCTCATTTTTTCTTTACTATCAGACATTTCTCCCTGTGCGAATCTTATTAGCTTCAGTTTATGGATCCGCTGATCCGATGGTAAACTAAATAGAGGGAATGTGACATGGAAGGTGTGTTATCTGCTATTTTTGCATTACATAATTGGGGATTACTAAATTTCCATATTGTAGTGTTTTTTATTGAGCCAGGTTTCGCGCATGCCCACCATGTCAAGGTTTTTGGGTAGTAAAGGATGGTATGATTTTGAGGCTTCGGAGTCCCATAAAAGATACATGAGAGCTCCAACTTCCTCACTTTAGGAAATCTTATTATCGATTTCTTCCTTCTCTGTTAAAGTGGCATGGAGCTTTGTCTTATGATAGGCGTTGATATACTTTGTTACAACCCATCATTCCAAATCTCTCTAAGACCCTCGGATTTGGACAACTAAAAACTTGAAAATGCGCAGAATCTTTCTTAGGCTGTGACTAACGTTCTTAAAATTAATTTTTCTTTTTAGTAGTGGCGAAAGTCAAAAATATAACATTGGCACAATCACAGGAGTCACAATAAGGTAATGTTTGAGGTTCCGCCTATTTAGCTTTACCTACACGTCATGGCAACAATATGATAATGCAATAATAATTGGAATACGTGAATTGGGGAATGCAAAGGAGAGTAAGAAAGTAATTAATTACAAAATAATTAAGGTATATTACACATTGCTGTAATGTATATTTTAAATGTAATATTTATCAAAACAATTCAACCGGTTTGTCAAATATTCTCAACAAAGCATTTACCTCAGCTTAATTTTCATATTTAAGCTGTGGCATTACTCCCAGCATAGCATACGAGAAAGGCTGGTGCGCTGACCTTGAATGGCTGTTTGTGAAAGCGTGAGTATAAGAGCTACAGTGTCATATAAGGTTTGTTCCAACAGAGTTTTGAACAATAGAGTACTTGACAATATTTTTAATTGCTCTAAAATTGTACTCTGTTTACAGTAGATGCACCAACATAACACATAATAATTGAAACAACGGCTTTTAACCCTTATTTTTTATGATAATTAAAGACAAAGTTGCACAATTTTGTTCAGGCTGAAATCTACAGTTTCATTTTATTGTCCAGAACGCGCCAAACGTGGCAACTCTGTGTCTCTCAGGAGAAACGGAACTGTAACGTTCCCGGTGCCCGTTTGCAATCATTCTTGGAACTAAGGCAAATTGCAGTTTTCTATTCAAGTATCTCCAGCTTGCCTATGAATATCTGTTATTTAATGTATTGAAACCTTTGAGCTTTAACTAACGTATTGCAACCACAAATTTTGTCACATAAAGACTTTTTATTACGAATATGTTCCGTATATTGACTCCTCTATATCAAAATGGTGTCTGTTTATGCTGCACACGCTGGAAACTATATCCTTCATCTTTGCCACGTAACACTTTAGTTAAAATATCTGTATACGGAATATACTATAAATATTCAGGTACCAATAATGGGGGAAATATTCGCGTATTTGGCAACGTTACCCGCCCACCTAGGCATCTAACCATATTCATATATCCACATGTCATCTAACAAGTATGGTTTTATGATCGGCAGATGACATCCCGTGATGCCAACTGTCATTCCGTCCGTATCTCGCTAAATCAAAATATTAGTAGATAATCTCTGTGCCATTTATTATAGTTTGTTATTGATATTTACTATTATATATTGTTTGCGGACCTAGTTATAGATGTGTAAGGTAAGGTATAGATGTGTAAGGTAAGGTATCATGGACATGGACCCTGAAAGGAAAATCCGTAATTTGCCGAAATTGGAGGCTGTTAGCGTCTGCCGAAATCCATGGGATAAAACTGCAAAGGTTTGTACCTACGTTGTAGTAGGAATACAGTATTATGAGTTATTAATAAAGAGAGGACCTCGGCCTAGGGACCATCTTGAAGGCGCGTTTATGAAGACGCCATAGTGCTTAGAAGTACCTACTGAGCCCGAATTCCGAACTTTAGGCTCAACCTAGCCAAAAAAATTTACAGAAAAACGATTGAATAAGTATTTACGAAAAAAAAAACCATCTTGACTAAAATCGTCGATGGAGGAAGGAATCAATCAACGCTAAAAGTGGTTTCACGGGGCATCATAAGTCTGGGAGTTTGAGGTTAGAATTTTGAAATTTCAACTTTCCTTGCAACTTTCACTGCCGAATAAGGTTATGTCTCAGAACACTTCAGTGGTATCGCTATGTTGACAAATTGCCGTTATAAAACACTTGTGACGTCATAAGTGCTTTCCCGCCAAATTTCAAAGAAAGTCTAATAACTTGCTAATTACGTAAATATATATATTTTTAAATAATCGTAGGGTCTTAGGCAAGTGTCCAGGAATAGTTTTAGCAAGTTTGTAAAATTTCGTCAAGTACCCTATTCTCAAATCAGCTATCGATTAACTGATTAGCCAAATAGTTCTGGAATTATTTTCTTGTGTTTGATTGGTTCAAGCCAGTTCTGGAATGGCTCGGAGCTGCAGTTGAAACAAGCCCATGGTGCTTCCTCTCTTCTCCGGATTTGAAATCAACCAACTAAATAGTCTAGAAGTGCAAAAGAAATCAAAAGAAAACAATTCCGCGTAGTGAAGTTAAAACCTAATTTTTGAAAACTTTCTCGTGACTCCTGAACAATGTGCGTTAATGCAAATTCAAGCATTTATAGCGCCTTTTTAATTACGAAAACGTCGATTTGGTAGCTTTGGAACCACCATTTTCGCCAAATGAGGCAGGTTTGGAACACGACTTTATTGCACAGGTCTAGAATGGAATCATATCGCCATGGTTACGAACAAATAAAATGTTTGGTAAGACCCTTACGACAGCAAATTGGGTATCAGGTGCGTCCATATTTAGCGACCCCGCAGATATCCTTGATTTTGGGGGGCTACATAGTACTCAAACAAGGACGGTACCTACCAAATTTCTCAATTTCCAATAGTTATTCTACAATTGCCCTAATAATTATTATATTATTAGAGCAGACAACCCCAAATGGCATATAGCTGCGTTAATGCAAAAAAAAACGCATCATGTATATACGAGTAATTAAATATAATACGTCGAGGTCAAAAAGGGGCAAGAATAATAAAAACAATAAAATTTAAATATATATTTCCTATATTTTATACTAATGACCATTTCACATAATATAAGGACACATGTATAGAATATAGTATGTATATAGGGGTATTTAAAAAACCTGCTACCTATATATGCTATCATCGGTATATGGATCCATTTAATTTTTAATTGATTTTTTTTCTCGCCACGTAAACTTAAACCAAACTGATTAAAAGACAACTTCTTCCAGCAAAATTCATATAGGCCTGATATTAAAAAAAACTGAACGATAACTCAAAATTAACTTCAACAAAGTCTTCTGAACTTTCGGGGAATAAATCTTCCTCCTTTCTCAGTGATAATGTCACAAAGAAATTTCAGACAATATCGGTGAAATTCAACCAAGAAGGCAAAATTGAAGGTGCTTCGAAATTTTGTAACATGTACGAGTATATATTTGGGTTCGTTGTTACCAACGTACGATACGAGTATGATCAAAGAAAATAATACTACGCAGTATTATTTTCTTTGGTATGATACAAGAAATAACTACAATCTACATACGGGGGTCTCTAGAAGTTTACCCATGTTTGCGTGTATTGATCTTGGCTACCATGATTTGGGTATTCGAGGGAGTCTAGTCTTCTTGAGAGAGTAGAGAATGCCATTTATATGCAAGTTACAGCCAGTCATAATATATGTATTATGACTGGCTGTAACTTGCAATATACAGTTTTTCTTCCAGTATTTTAATGCTAATTGCTGCTTCCTAACAGAGACCCTGTTTCTGAGGAGCCACATTGGTTACAGATTTGCATGTTTTATACTTGTCATATATTTTTTATTAGATAATAGATGCATATTTGCAGACCGACATAAAGGTTGGATACATTTTTTCAGCATATTGCTCAACTAATGGGAGTGGACACACATATGTATACCTACCTAAGTGCATCTGTTTTCAAAATATATTTGAATCAATGTTGATAGATCGTTCTTGTTCTTTAAACATCTACATTAGTATTTGTAATATGAAGGATGAGACTGCAGTATAATTATAAGATCAACTGACTTACCTGTAAGGAAGTTTGAGCTGAATTATACTGCAGTCTCATCCGATTATTACAAACCCTCCCTGATCCCCACCCTTAACGATCTATCACAAAATAAGCACTGAGATAGTTTTTAGCGACGATCGGGTGACTGGCGGCGGTTGGGACAAAAAAAACCTTTCTTTAAACGTTTGTATGGCGTTTGTACAGAGTGAAGCAAACTACATTAGTATTTGTAATAATCGGATGAGACTGCAGTATAATTCAGCTCAAACTTCCTTACAGGTAAGTCAGTTGATCTTATAATTATGCCATGCAAAATTCATTCCATTAAAATTAAAAAACGAACATAATGACTTAAAATATTTTATTCCTCATCATTGCGTTATTCGTAGAGATAAAGTGTCTACACGTCTGAGAGTCGTATTTGATGCTTCGATAAAAACTCGATCAGGGTATTCCTTAAATGACATCACGTTAAAGGGATATACAGTTCAGTCTGATATTTTTGATATCTTGTGCAGATTTAGAACTTTCATTTATACAATCGTAACTGATATTCAGAAAATGTACAGGCAAATTCTCATTAATCCATCACAAACCTTCCTGCAGAATATCTTGTGGAGAGATAATCAGCAGGAGCTTCTAAACTGCATAGAACTCTTAATTATTGTTAGCTATGGTACTTTCGCACCATACATTGCTACACGTTGTCTTTTATAGAATTTGCGATATAAAATAAAGTACAGTTTCCCTTAGCCACACAAGCACTTTGCGAACAATGTTATGTCGACGATATACTTGCCGGAGCTGATTAAATTGAGTGTCTCTTTGAGTTAAAGCGAGAACTTGTCAATTTGCTCAGTTCTGCAGGTTTTTTATTGCATAAGTGGAGTTGTCCAGAGTTTAGAAGTCAACATTCAGAAAATTTATGTTCTAGTAATTATGTAATAGCATGATACAGGCTCTAGAAATCACAGTGATATAGGTCAATAAATACAGTATCCGACAAAACAGTCCAGGAAACCAATGACTGAATAAATCCAGAGGCCCTGTATGACACAAAATTTATAGATATTCTTTTAAGATTGTCCTGTAGTCTTGACAGTTAGGCATCGTTTGATTCAATATTTTGTGCAAAACTTCATTTATTTACTAATCAATTTCGAATAAAATAAAATAGGAATGCACCAAATGGCCACATATTCGGCCATTTTTGGGGCATTGCCGAATATTCGGCAAGGCCAAATAATGCTTTTAATAAACCGAATATTTAGTCGAATATTCGGCTGAATGTTCGGTTAATTATAATTTTTTCATAAATTATAATAATAATATGAACTTTGTTGTCAGATATAATCTCATGGACAAAGTTTTCACAATGCATACAATACAGTGCAGTACAAATCAACAAAAACCGTCATCATGCTGAACAGAATCATATTGCAGTGTCTAGTCAGAACTTAGATTAAATTACCCTGAAAGTATTCATCCAGTACATAATATGCTTTTTCCGAGAGAAGAAGCTTAACCGTGCTTCTAAACCTTGTAATTGACTCAATATTTCTTATATGCACAGGCAGGTGGTTGAACATCTTTCTGGAGGTGTAGAGCATAAATCCAGATTTATGTTTTTTGCAAAAAATTTAATATACTTAAAATGTAAAGAACCAGTTACAAATTTAAAAACAACTATTATCCAACTTAAATGTCATCCATTCTCAGCCAACCGTAAAACCATTATTTGGCCCTGCCGAAAAGTCAGCAATGCTCAAAAAATGGCCGAATATTCGGCCAATTATTTGGTCTGCTGAATATTCTACTCTAAGCATTCTCCTTTCTTTCCTTGGCTAAGGGTCATTTTTGTTTTCGTAGAAACTGAATATTGTTTAACTTTATTATTGTTTATTGTGGGTAAAATGACTTGTGAAGTGTATAAGAAATAAGAAGTGCTTTACTGATCTGAATGTATTATTCATGCTTGAAAATATTTTTTCGTTGGACTAAACAGTTAAAAAATATGCAAAAACAAGCCAACATTAATTAAAAAAAAAAACAAACAAAAAAAACATTATTTTTATCAACCCTGGACACATCGATCTCAAAATATAGGATGTTGAAAGTTGAATTAAAAAGAGAATTTTATTATCAACTCTTGTGAAATTTTAGTTAAAAAATTAGAAGAAACAGAACAAAATGGGGTTTATGTATGACCCCACAACTTTTCTGCATATGCCTATGGTTTAAATTTTAAATGAATAATTCTTTAGAATACCCGTTAATTTTCCATAATATTTTTACTCTCATAAAATTTTCATTTAGGACTTGGTTTACGAGACAAACAATTTTGTGTTTTTCTGAAATATAACTCAAATTTGATATGAATTTTCCAACATAATCTCCTAATTTGCCTAACCTAAAGAAATAATTTCTTTCTTATACTTACGAAATAAATGTATAACCAACATTAAGAAAACATCAATTTAGAACAATTAGTTGATATTTACAATCCTTAAAAAAATTGCTTATTCTGGCTAACGTGGCAACATTGCATGAGCTCTTTGTGATGGATGCGCATTTGCTTAATTATGCATTTGTGGCATAAGAAACGTAACCTCTGGTTATCATATGATGCAGGCTTAAGTGTCAAATTTGTTGTTTTTGTTTTGAGTACGCATTTTTTATGTTGGCTGATTACAATGCAGCTTTTGTCTATGTTTATTATTTGTCTGAGGGTACGCCTAAAAGTTTGAGAAATATGAATTTCTCAAATTAGTTTGGGCAAATTACAAAATCGTATTTAGCAAAAATTCATACAAAATTTGAGCTCAATATAACAAAATAATTCCACTAAATAACCAATAAGAACGTTACATGTAATGGAATTTCCAAGTGAATTGCTAATAAATGGCAAATATGGCTCAAAATATAGCTACAAATTGTCAAAAATTGCCTGTGGTGTAACGAAGTTACTAGATTTTCTGTGTTTTTATTTCGAATTATCCGTTGAAAATAATTATTTCTGTTATTGGTTCCGCTTCCACTGACTTTTCCGAATTTTTGAAGGTATTTTTGGGGGTAGCCAGAAGGCTGAGAGGGTAGAAATGGGGTAGGATATGCTTCCAGGTCAATTATGAAGCTAGAAGCCCCGTTCTTGCTGGGTACTGGGGAAAGAAGACACGCCCAGTACAGCGCCGATGCCGCCGAGGTCGAAGAGATGCTGTGAGGCATCTGCGCCTGGGACAGGAGCGGGGACGCGTGGCTCAACGCGTCGGCTGGTGGCCGACCCGGCACACGGACACGGACAGGACATCTTTTGATCTTACCTTTTCTGATAACTGGTGAGTATAGCGGCAATTCACTGGGTGTGCGGCCAATGCCTCCCAGATGAATACTATTTTCACCAGACCGCCGAAAAGTCTGTAGTGAACTACTGGATGTGCAACCAGGCCAACGCCTTCCAGATAGTAACACTGTGCCGCCGTAAATAGGCTGTTAGGAAGCCGCTGGGTGTGCGACCGGTATAACGCATTCATCAATATAGTCTGTTAAAACCGCCTACTTGTTTAACTCTATTCCTTCCCCTCAAAAGGCACCACTATTGCACTCCCGGAATTATTTTTCTTCGACTTAAGAGCTATCTGACGCAACAGCAGCGGTCACCGCTATAAAAAAAGGCCTGGCGCCCGAGAAAATCGACTATTATTTCCAAAAGAGGTTATAAGAAGACCCAAACCAAACTTAAAAATTCCATAATAGTCAAAATCGAACTAAAAATCACAGTCGAAAGGGCCTGCAAATACAAACTGGAGTGCCCGAAAAGGGACTTATGGTTACAGTGGGAATTCATAAATTAGAAATAGAATCGAAATTTTGTCTGAAGTTTGCCGAACGTTTATTTTTGTGATCTGTGAAACAGTCTCGTCAAAAACTTGCTGCTGTTACATTTTGAGGTTAAACTTTATAAATATAAATATGTAAAAGTTAAAGCAATATTATTTACATGTATCTACTAAAAAGTATTATCTCCATTACTCGTTCTCCTACAGCTTAGCACAGTATTGTCTTACATGACAATGGTCTACCCAACAGTAATATGTTGTAGTTGTGGTCGCCGGCAACTGCCGGCGTATTGCAAGAAACCAATGATACTTTTATCGGCAGCAGTGAGCACTGATACAAAAATCTTTGTATTAGTATTTACAGAATTGTTTTTGCAATATGACACAAAGCATTTCGCCATATTTTCGCTTTAGATGCAGATCGATCAAACACATTTTATCGCAAATCTAAAAGCAGAAAAAAAACTCTCAAATGTCGCCAACGTAAAACTTGTTTTTATTATGTAACATGGATGTTAGCGGTTAACGTTACTTGAGTTGAGTTACACACAAAATATCTCATAATATCAGATCTAATTATTGTCCCGAATAACTGGCAATCTCGATTTAAACAGGAGGCGGCTCAATCTAAGAAAATAATCATAAAAATGAAAAGTACCTGAAAACCTGATTCACACAATACCGCAATTTGAAATGCGCTTTTTTGACGATATATTCCAAACTGACGGGAAAATTTGGAGTTCATTCAAAATTAATTTTCGGCTGAAATAAACATAAATGATGCAAATTCCGGATAATTAAGACTACATTTCAAAATCATGCCAATTCCCTATTAAGATGTAATATCCCATAAACCAAAATCTTTGATTGAGATTTTATGAGAGTAAAAAATTATAGAAAATAAGCGTTGGACTTAAAAAAATATTCATTTAAACCACAGGGTGTGCAAAAAAAGTTGTAGGGGGTGGATCAAAGAGTATGACACACCTCTTTTGTTGCATTTTTTGTGATTTTTTTCAACTAAAATTACACAAAAAATGTGTTTTATAACAAACAAATTTGTGCAAATTTTCAAGTAAATATCTTAAAACATATGGGAGTTGATAATAAAAATAATAATAATAATAATAAGAGCGTTGGGTGAAGATTTAAAAAGAGAATCTACGCCCATGGAACAGCGTGCCGATTTAAAAACATCTCCGGAGCCCGCTGGCACCCTCTACATTCCGGACCAGAAATTAAAGCGGATCGATATCGAAAATCTTCTGGCATCTTCGCCGGAGCCATCTTGCGGCTAGCGGAAGTAACAATTATTCACAGTCGGTGTCGCTGACTCGAAAGCAAAGTCTAGAAAACAGCACACTGTTTTCTGGGGTATACTGGGATAGCTCGGTGGGAATTACAAATGGGACATTTCGGGTCTGGCAATATCTTGATTTTGACTTTTGACAGGGTTTTACTTGACATTAAGCCCTGGGAATTGGACCTGGAGAAAGTGAAAGGTTAGAAAGCGATTTTGTGCGAATTTTGGAGCTAAAAGGATATTCTTGGGCAGTGACAGTAATCTGACAAGTTTATTTGTGTTTTTTGAAGGCTACACAATAAAGGTGGTAACCAAGGTAACGAGTTTGAACTGTGATTTTTGAGATTCATTACAATATTATTTGCCCCTTTCACTGCTCCCTTTCGCGACCAGAAATTTACTTGGGGAAAGGACCCGCCCAAATACACTTATTAAACAGGGGTATCATTCCATCCTTTTCCCTTCAATAGAAATCGTATATTACATCAACCACACACGAGCAGAAAACACAGACACAAAATTTTATATTTCCAGCGCCATAGATGGTGTTTATTTTCAACGGGTACTAACGTTGGGATCTATAGTAAACCATAGAGCTGCGGGTGAGACTTCGAATTTCTTTTAGCCTCGAAACTCTTTTTACACATTGTGAAACTATTGACTAGTGGGGGACTATTATTATTGCCAAAACAAATAACATACAGTGTGTCCAACTTTAAAACTGTACAAATCCGTAAAATCTTCATTTTTGGAGACAATCGCCCAAACTTTTTTTTGTTGGAAAGGCCTTCAAAAACCGCTTCTTTTGACCTTCCTGTCATTTTCAAAATGCAAATCCAGGGCCGGCTGCGATTTTTTTATACCCTCGATTTTCACGAAAACCATTTAGCGATTTTTTTATTTAAAATCTGACCCCACAGCATTAATCAGAACACCCAAAAACCCCTTTACAATCAATTTGAATAAAAAATATACAGGGAGTTCCAATCTGCAGGGTGTCAAAGTTGAGCAAAATAGGACTTTTAAAGGTATCTGCCAAGTCAAGATTGCCATGGAATCCCCCCAAAACAGTTAAATAGTCAATAAGACCACTCAAGGTGTTGGTGTGCAAAGATCCAATACAAAATATACAGAGTGTTCTTATCTGTGCCATCTCAAATTACTGAATTTGTTGTACTTTATACGGGTCAAAAATCGAGTATATCAAAACCGCTCCACACACTATAAACAAACTAAATCTAAAAAATACATAAGTCTGCCAGTCCGTAAGTTCATATCAGTTAAGGTGGCTGGTGTGCTACAACAGGAAACACACAGAAAATGTATCATCTTAGACAGTGACTTTGTTGAGTAAGGTCCAATAATTTAAATTGTTTTTATTTGTTAGTTGGCATTTTGTAAAGAAATACATTACTTTTGTGTTTATCAATATTTTTTCAATGATTCCACAGCACTCATGACCCATATAAAGTTTCATAAAAATTCAGCATTTTGAGATGGCACAGATAAGAATACTTTGTATATTTTGTATTGGACCTTTGCACACCAATACCTTAGTGGTCCTATTGACCATTGAACTGTTTTGAGAGGATTCCCTGGCACAAATTTGACACCATGCAGAATAGAACTCCCTGTATATTTTTTATTCAAATTTGGTATATAGGGGTTTTGGGGTGTTCTGATTAACGCTGTGGGGTCAGTTTTTAAATAAAAAAATCGCTAAAGGGTTTTCGAGAAAATTGGGGGTATAAAAAAATGCTAGCCGGCCCTGGATTTGCATCTTGAAAATAGCAGGAAGGTCAAAAGAAGCGGTTTTTGAAGGCCTTTCAAACAAAAAAAGTTTAGGCGATTATCTCTAAAAATGAAGATTTTACGGATTTGTACAGTTTTAAAGTTGGACACCCTGTATAATAATTGTATATGCGTTAAAATGTTCTTACTTATATAATTTATTTATGTTGACAATATTTCTGGATTTGGTATTTAGGTATTTTCTTAAAAAATGTGTTTTCTCATTTAACTATTTGATTTTATTCCTCTCTGTCAAAAAATGTTCAAAGGTAATTCTGAATGAAAATGGGTAATTACTTTCTGGCGTGTTCAGTCAATACCTACTTAAAATTCCTACATTAGGTACATACATAGTCAACAGTTTAAAAAATCCTTATTTACCTACTTTTACTATTTTTGTTTATATCACTAATAAAAGTAGCATTTCATAAAACAGTGTCAGTTTTTTTATTAAGAAATTCATTTTCGTCAATGTAATTTGAGCAAAAACTGCAAATTAAACAGTTATAGAGGGCAGGCCGTTACCTTGATTTAACTATAGAGAAAAATCAAACGGCAGAACATAAAAAACGCGATCACGTAAATTCAACAAAAGTGTCTACTTAAAACTGAACTTAGCACTTAGCAGCCAATTTTCTAGGAGCCAAAAATTTCAACGTGTATTTTTTGATGAATATTTTTCTTCATTCTCCAGTTTAATCTGCTTAGAAGGTTTAATAATAGTTACCCTTTCTACTTTATTTTTATCAAAATAAATTTGTGGAAATAAGGGCGAGGAAAATTTTTTGCTGCCAGAAAATCGGCTACTAACTTTACACCGGTTTAGTTAGGCACATTGATTTTTAAATGTCTTCCGATATTTGGCCCCGCCTGTTTAAGTTTAAATAGTTACAAGCCGCCACTGATTAAGTGGTGTGGTATCATAGTTTGGCAGATATAAGCAATAATATCGTTTTAACAATGGCAGGCATTGTCCTAGTTAGCGAGCTTTTAAAATTGAGGGTACAGTTTACTCCGGCCTTGTTTTTTTCGACAAAAATACACCCTGTATACACTGTGCACTGATAGCAAAGTCTAGTATCCTCTAGACTTTGCTGATAGGTTCGGCCAATTATTGGGGCAACACCAAACAGAATGTCAACTTACAATTAGAATTTTTGTATCGTTTACACCCCTTGGGCACTGAATCGCCGGACACACAGTATATATTTTTATTAGTTACTTACGGTTACGTTATCTATGCTTAAGCTAAAAAAATAAAAATAAATAACAACCTCTTTCTGTATTCAACATTTTTTCAGAAAAACGCCTCGGTACATTAAAAAATATTCCCTAATAGAGGGAAGGCAATCAGCTTTTTCACTTTTCTCAAAGTTTTCATTTTGGACATAGGTTTTGTTTTTCAAATCAACGTAAGAAATTGAAGCAACATAATGTAGATCACTATATCCTAAAAAAGATAATTTTAAAAATCTGCCAATCCGTTAAAATCGTCAAATATCAAACTGAAATACGCCCAACCCTGAATCTATTCCTAATTTTATAAAAGCCAAATCGTAGAATTATTTCACTGGCCCCTTCTCCCTTCTCCCCCCGTGTCTATTTTTAGACTTGTTTGCCCCGCCCCGAACACAAACGAGCCTTTTGGAATACGAAATTGTCGAGTACGAAATCTACTATCTACGAAGTCTAATTATCGATTTTGTTAGAGTCATTGTAATTATCGAAAATAGATGGTGCTAAACAGTAGTACTGGACGAGAGCTAAATAGAAATAATAATACCGCTATACACCAGTAGATGGAGTTGGTGCGCAGAGGCGAATGACTACGATCATTGGAAAAAGTTTTAAATACAATCGAATATCCATAGTCCTTCGCCTCCAAAAGCGCTCGGCATTTTATCTGGATCCGTGAGAGGTCTTTTTAAACCTTCAGTCAACGATAAGAGACTTAGAAGAACGAATTAGAAGGCAATGGGAAATGGAAAACGTTCAGACGGTTCCAATCATCGTGTCAACAACTGGTGTTATACCAAAAAGTTTGCTGAGAAACATCAAAGAGCTGGGTCTAACTGATAATCTTTATAGGTCCATGCAGAAAGCGGTACTACTTGCGACAGCCCGAACAGTCAAGAAATTCATGGGGAGTGCAGGAACGTCCAACAACATCAATGTCACCTAAGGCCCGATAACATGGCAAGGATCTCGCCCGAGTCATATCCTTATGGTATCCGGGATACCCATCTGAGTGAATGTTCCCCGTAGAGAGAATGTGAATGCCTTTTGGCTAACGATATAATAATAACAATTCTCACCATCACAATACTCCAAGCTAGGAGTACCCCAGAAGCAACCACATGCTTATGCGGGAGAGGGGGGGCAATTACTATTATTTTGTCTTGGTTGTCATTTACAGCTAGGGCCGACTTTTTTCCCACTAGAACTAGGATAGCATTCGCTCAAGTACTACAGAAAACCCTAGAAAACCGTAGTAATCCCAGTGAGTGTAGGACAATTAGTAAATCACACGGATAAGAAAAGTCACATTATTTTAACCCAAAGAATCTATGTTCAATGGATTACCCTACTTGTTTTGTAACACTCTGTAGAAAAGACACACTATTTTGATTACACAAGGGGGAGGGGAGGAAAAATGTTAGCCACCTAGGGAGACAAAATGTATAGAATGGGCCCTGCTTGACAGAACCCAACAAAGTAAAAACTAAAAATCATATCATCATATGGTATACCTATAAAAGAATTTTTACCTTAAAATAATTCTTAGCTGCCAAATACACAGAACAATTTTGCCAGTTGTCTTATTCAGAAGTGCCCAAAATCGACAAATAATGACATATTACCCAACTCTTATAAATGACAAGGATTCTAGCAGTAACCTTAAAACCCAATGTTGACTCATTCGGCGGCTAGGCGAACAATAGGAAAAGTAAAAAATATATAATCTGTTCAACACAATTCATTTCATAGGGAAAATAAAACCCTTGTCATAGAGAACAAATAACTGTCAATTTGTCAAACAGGTCCTCTAGATGAATCATACCACCCTAAAAATTTGGCTGAGACAGTATCGCTTACCTTCTTGTTCCTTAACCTGTTTCTTGGGCTTAACCCTTGTTCCGGGCCTGGATTTTCTCTCGCCCACGTCCGGCAGCTCAACGCCCTGAGCCTTCAAACTGTCAATCAATGCCTGCGCCCTGGCCCTGTCCGCTTTCTGCTTGGCAGTCAACAATTTCCCCTCGGCCTTCAACCTCTCCTTCCTCTCTTTCTCCTTTTGCTTCTTCCTCTCCTTCTTCTCCTGTTCTAGCCTCAGCGCTTCCAGTCTTGCCTTTTCGGCCTCTTCTTCTCTCTTCAGTCGATCTTCTTCCTCCTGTTTCAAACGTTCCTCTTCATCCTTGATCTTCTTCAGGGCCTCCTGCATGGCGGCGATGTAATAAATGTAATAAAGTGTTAGATATTTCTTGGAATGCAAATACAGATCTTTTTTTCTATATCCAAACCTCAATTTATCAAGAATATATTAGTTACTAAGAGAAACTTACTATCAATAATTTCAAAAATATATAGGTAAATCTGGGTTGCAAAGTTACAGTGGGACGAAGTTTTAAATGAAACCATGAAAGACGAGTGGATTCAATTTTTAGATAATATCGCAAATATGGATGAACTAAAAATTCCTCGTCTTTTGGTTCTTAATTGTAATAACAAACAAATCGAGATTCATGGGTACGCGGACGCTAGTACAAAAGCTTATGGAGCGTGCGTTTATTTAAGGGTCTATAAAATAAGGATAATAAAAACGAAAAAGTTTATTGCAATTTTGTGTGTTCCAAGTCACGCGTTTGTCCCTTAAAAACCGTCACACTTCCAAAATTGGAGTTACGCGCCTGTTTACTTTTAGCTCAGTTAGTTGATAGGCTCTTAAAAATAATGGAAAATATACTTACAATTGACAGAGTGTTTCTTTCGTCAGACTCTGAAGTTGCTTTGGCGTGGTTACAATCACATCCTAGCAGATGGACTACATTTTGTGTCAAACCGTGCGACACAAATTCAGCAATTCACGCAACAAAACATATATGGAAGTATGTAAAATCTTCTGAGAATCCAAGTGATCATTATTTATCACGCGGGTTAAGTTCAAGTCAACTCATTAAATGTTCACAGAGGTGGTATGGACCCCACTATTTCCAAAATTATAATTTAGAGTTAGGTTCAGTTGGTACAATTTATCCCCCTACTCATGACATTCCGGAACAAAAGAAAGTAGTACTAAATACAAGTTGCAGCACATCTTTGGAAACAAAACATTTAGATAAAGTTTTTGAAAAGTTTTCTAGTTTTACAAAGTTACAGCGTGTAATAGCTTATTGTGCAAGATTTTGTCATAATGCAAAAAAAGAAAATGATAGAGACATAGGATATTTAACATAGGATATTTAACTAACTGTAGCTCTTATCTTGATAATTAAATATTTGCAAAAAAATATTTCTCAAAAGAGATTAAATCTTTGCGGGATAATTTACCTATAAAGGAGAAAACATTGGCTGCACTGAGCTTATTTTTGGATGAAAAATCAATTATACGCGTAGGAGGCAGGTTATCAAACGCAGAAATTTCTTATTCACAAAAACATCCAATATTGTTGCCTTCAAAAAGTCATGTTGTTAATTCGATGTTAAGAAGCGAACACATAAAATTGTATCATGCTGGCCCTCAAACAGTTCTCTCTAATTTTAGATTACGGTATTGGCCTTTAGACGGTCTTAGGACGATAAAACGTTTAATAAGACCGTGTGTTACTTGTTACAGATTTAAAGCGAAAGCAGCTCAACAAATCATGGTTGATTTACCAAAAGATAGAGTAGTATTTTCAAGGGCATTTTTGAAAATCGATGTTGATTTTGGCGGACCATTTTCAATCAAATCATCCAACGAAAAGCGCCTATTACGAAAGCTTACATTGCTATTTTTGTCTGTATGGCTACGAAATATGTACAGGGTGATCCAAACTCGACGCCCCAGGCCTACAGCGGGAACACGAAAACTCAAAATAAAATTTCGAAAAGGGGTTCTTAAATGGGACATACTAAGGTCAAATTTTGACCGAAAATGACCTTTTTTGATGTTTGGGAAAATGGCCGCTGTGACGTCATCGATATTATTTTCCCAGAAACATACCAGTTTTTCTCTATATATTGAAAGTCCTTATCATTCTCAACAACTTTTATAGAAATAAATTTTCTGTATCTTTTATCTTTTCAAATCTACAGTGTTAAATATGTAAAAAAACATGGAATTTTTTCTAATCATTTTTCGAAATCTAGGTAGCTATGGAAACAATTGATAGTTAGAAATTATTTAAGAGTATGTTCGGGTGCCTTGCGCACCCTTAAATTTATTCAACTGGAATATTTATTAAATTTCTGAATTGTGCTTGTTACTAACTTGTTTGTTATTATTGTTTGTTACAAAAAATTTTTAAAAAATATTCCAGTTGAATAAATTTAAGGGTGCGCAAGGCACCCTAACACTCTTAAATAATTTCTGACTATCAATTGTTTCCATAGCTATCTAGATATCGAAAAATGATTAGAAAAAATTCCATGTTTCTTTACATATTTGACCCTGTAGATTTGGAACGACAAAAGATACAGAAAATTTCTTTCTATAAAAGTTGTTGAGAATGATAAGGACTTTCAATATATAGAGAAAAACCGGTGTGTTTCTGGGAAAATAATATCGATGACGTCACAGCGGCCATTTTCCCAAACTGTAGGCCTGGGGCGTCGAGTTTGGATCACCCTGTACATATAGAGTTAGTAACAAGTTTTTCTTGCGAGGCTTTTCTGTTAACCTTAAAAAGGTTTGTTGCTAGACGCGGCAACCATGCTGTTATTTATTCTGATAATGCAACTTTTGGGTTCCAGCGATCGGTTAAAAGAGTTATATAACTTCTTTAAGGTAAAGGGAAATATAAGTTCAATCGAAACTTTTTTATCCAAGAATGAAACGCAATGGAAATTTATTCCACCACGAAGCCCTCATTGGAGAGGCATCTGGGAAGCGGCAATTAAAAGCGCAAAATATCACATTTTAAGAACAGTTGGTGATACTAAACTAACTTTTGAACAATTCAGTACAGTTTTGGCAACGATTGAAAGTATTTTAAATTCGCGACCCTTTGACTTGTTTAACACCAGCGCATTTTTTAATAGGAGACAGTTTGTTGGCTTTTCCAGAGCGGGACGTCTCTGATTGCAAAGATAATTATCTATCAGCTTATCAAAAGTGTTCAAAAATAAAGCAAATTTTCTGGAAAAGATGGTCTATAGAATATTTAAACAGACTCCAGAATCGACCAAAATGGATATTTCCTTTTAAAAATTTAAAGCTTAATGAAATTGTCTTAATCAAAGAGGACAACATGTTACCATTAAGCTGGCCACTTCAATCCATTTCAAAAATATGTCCATTGCCTCTAAATGATGATTGTTAAAAATGACAATTGAAAGTGTTTCATTGTAAGATACATAGTTATAGTATTATTATTATTGTAGTTTCGTAAGAAACTCCAAAGGTGGAGTATGTTCGGATTCTATGTATAGTTATTGTAGATTATTAGATGAAACCCTGCGCAGGGCCGGCTCCAGGACCCGTGCAACCCGTGCCGCTGCACGGGGTTGCAAATTCGAGGGGGCGGCGCGGCATGGCGGCAAAAATCAAAGGGCGTTGAAAATTTAAAAATCGCAACGAACCAGAAATTAAAAAATACACACTATAAACTTCAATCTAAATTTCCTATAGGTATATTATTAATACACATACAATTTATTTTATCAATTATACAACAATTATTACTGTCTTGCATTGCCGCCTCATATCCTTATCCTATACAAATAGTCTAGCCCTATACGATACTCTAAGCCTACTCGGCCTAACAGAAGCAGAATTAAGTTTAACAAATTTAAAAGTATCATTTGGTAATTATTTCATATCCCTACGCCATACTTTTCCTAATTTTGACATGTAAAGTGGTATTTTTTAAAGCCTGAGCAAGTGTTGATATGTCCTACTAGTTACGCAAAGTAAAATTTTACGTAACTAGTTACGTAAAGTTCATTTCCTAACTGGTTACGTAAATTTATTTGCCTGAATCAGTAGAAGATATATGTAAGTACTATCAAAGATCATAATATTTAAGTCATGATCTTTGGTACTATCGAGAATCAGACTTTTCTTGTAAAAATATATTCCTCGAGTATTTATACTAATTTATAATTTTTTTAATTCGTTTTTTACATCAAAACGTAATTAAAATTAATGTTTTTGACGGGAACTGACAAGCATTGACAGAAAAATGAAAATCCGCCTTCCTGATAAATTTCTCAATTGGCCTGGCGTGGCGGAGTGCTAGGGCGTCCGTCTCGCACTCGAGAGGCTCGGTTCGATACCTATCGAAATCATTTTTTAATATATTTTTTATTTTTATAAAATCTGTAAATTGTATATTTATCCAAATAGATATACTGAGTGTATGTAATTTCAATAAAACTTTTATTATCTTTTATTTTCAATAACAATTTTACTCTCCCACCCTCGATGTGCTTGAATTAACGAATAAAGGCGTAATCTTGCAGAGGCAAGACAATTATTTTCATGTATGGTCGCCATCTTGGATTTAAGAAAATCAGCCATTTTAAAGTTTTCTGTCAATATTTCGTCCTATCTACAAGCGATGGTGCGATGGACAAAATAACAAAGATAGTTCCAGTCCTGCAGCATATTATAAGAAAGATGAAAATTACGCGTTTGATTATTGCCGCCCCTGATGGACAGATTTTTCTCGCAGTAGTCTTAAAATGTAGAGGAAGGCCCATTTTATATTGGTATTGGTTGTATCATGTCGACATTCTTTTCTACAAAAAGAATTAGCCTAGACAAAGAACTAAGATTAAACCATGTTGGGTTTTAAAAGTTAGGCATTGTGAAGCTTCTTCTTTTCCGCAAGCAACGGCGCCTCGTTTTTTAAAATCGGTTAGTAAATAAAAAATATGGGCAAAAGAACGAAAAAATAAGTTTTATTACTGCAGCATAAAAATGATGAAAATAATGCTTTCTTTTATTGTGTATAGCTCCGCCCCCGATGGACCGATTTTCCTCGCAGTGGTCTCAAAATGTAGAGGAAGGACCACTTTACTCACTTCTTGCATCAATTGCATCATGCCTACATTTTTTCTTCAAAAAGAATTAGCCCAAACAGAGGGCTAAGTTTAAGCATCGACGCCATGTTGGATTTTAAGAAATCGGGCATTGTGAAGCTTTCTGTCAATAGATTATTCTTTTCTGCAAACAATAATGCCTGGTTTTTTAAAATCGGTTGATAAACAAAAAAATTATGATTAAAACAAAAAAGTCCAAAAATTTTGTTCCCACTCGATATGTAGGTACCTATATAGCTCACGCAAGATAAGTTAAGCCGGACGCACTGCAGTATTAAATAAATGAAACTGTGGGTCCGTGGTCGCGGCTACAGAAAAACATCACTTAAAAAAACATTTTAGTTTTCGAGAAAAATTTTGTCAACAATGAGAAAAATATTGGTATTTTGCTCTTATTAATGTGTTTTTCATCTGAAAGATTGTAAGCCGGTGAATGTATTATTAATAAATCTGCTGTTTCTAAAATCCACTTCTAACATTGTTCTAATTTTGGAAAATGTAATTTTTTGTGCTCCCAATATATTTCATCTAAAACTTTACATAGTCAAAACGTTTCTTTTTAATAATACATTTCAAAAAAATTGTATCGTGATTCTTAATTTTTAATCACGAATATACAAATGCACCTAAACGTTTTAATTTTTAGTTTTCGGCATGAATCATTTTTTATTAATGACACTTAAAGTACGATTCACGAATTATGGCGTACACGTCATCAATTTACGTCACTGAATCAAGCAAATCGAGGCTGCATCCTCCAGTGCCGTAATTTAAATGGGGAAAATTTATACTTTTAAACGCAACCAGATATACCAGATACTCAGTTCTTTCACCCCGGTGAATTCACCCAAATTTTAATTGTAACATAATGCGTTTTACCGGGTGAATTCACCCAAATTTTAATTGTAAAATAATGCGTTTTACCACAGACCTATTTAGAGAAGCTGTAATATTAGGTCCGTGGTTTTATTTTTATATATTATATACATTTTACTATGCCTTGAAATTGTAAAGTGATAGTCTTACTATCTAGTTATAGCAATGTAGAAACGTAAAAGAAAATTTAACATTTAACTACCACACATACCGAATTCAACTAGAATGGAAACTTACTTTCTGAATACATATTATAAATAACATTTCTGACTTCCATTTTCGTTTCCTCTGGCAAGTCCGTGGTTTTGTTTTTTGTCGAGGTCCATATTTCGCGGCACAAGTAGTTGGATTTTCCTGGGGACCATCTTGACCCTCTGCTCTCTGCACTTCGTGGGAAATGCGTGAAACAGTGCGTAAACTAATGCCCAAAGCTTGAAAAACACGCTGAAAAATATTTGATTCCGTAATCACTATCTGCTGCCATAATGTTTGCAATTTACCTCTTGGACTGCGTGAACTGGTAAAAATGGTCCTCCGTTGTTAACTTCGCTACAATTTCTCTGGCTTGCAAATTATGTCTGTGGCCAGGCATCTTAAGATTATTAGGAAATGTTTATTCACAAACCCGTAACGCAGTAACAGATATTACCAAAGCCGAACTATTATTACAAAACTTATAGCAAAAGAATCCACAACAAGAACAAGTAAAAACTAAGAACCAAACTTGAAAACAAAGAAAATTCTTAAAAAACACGCACAAAATCACAGAATTTCTAAATTTATGCTGTGACAGTGACATATCCTTCCCGAGTCGGCGGTTATGAACTCTACGCTATACGACCTATTGGCGTCTTTTTCTGACACATGCACGGACGGATTGAAGTCAGCCGAACGTATGTCGACTAATCAAAGACAAAAGGGTGCATGCAGTAAATCAGTTCTGGGCGTACAAGAATAGATCTTGTGTCTCTGATTGATACAAAAATTGATGACGTGTATGCCATAATTCGTGAATCGTACTTTAGGTACCTATTTTATTATACACGTCACTAATTGGGGTGTCACTTTGATTTATGAAACTCGGCCGACTCGACGAACTGGGACCATGTCGCATGTCGGTTCGATTTTACGAAAACAGGTTCCATATAAATGCGCCCAGAAGTATTTTCAATACTAAAAACATTTGTATTGCGCATATTGTTTGTTTCCCCCTATATCGCAGGTTTCGGGATTTCCCATTCTCGTCGAATTACGTTACGCCATCGAGCTCGATGGACTACGGTGCAAGTGGTCTGCAGGCGTCCTCTGGCCAATATCTTGCAGTGTTACACTATAGAATATTTTTGGTGCCAGTGTAGTGTGCGTTCTACCTCAAGCGGTGATCTACCTGAATCGTATTGTACTGTAATGTGTGCTCTACCTGCCCATTATTAACATTATAAATCAAATCCAATCTTTTCATCCTAATAGGTATACATTAAGATATTAATAAAGGGTTCAGGTCAGTTTGATAAGCTGGGTTAATGTGGACTAGGACAGCTAATTGGTACGCCAGATGACCCGGTCCAGATAGACGAAGCATATTTTTCTGGTAGAAGAAAATACCAATGAGGGCGGATGCTACAAGGTGATATACCTCCTGAATCTGAAGACAGTGACGTCGAAATAGAGAATCATAGAAATCATGGAGCAAGAGTTGACGGAAAATGGGTGTTTGGTTTGGCTACCAAAACCGAAGCGCGGTATTTTCTGGTACTTCGGCGAGATCGAGCAACATTGTTGCCAATTATTACAAGAGAAGTACAACCTGGATCGACGATACATTCGGACGAATGGCCCGCATATAGCATTTTAAATCAAAGGGGTTTTATTCATCACACTGTCAACCATCAAGTGAATTATGTGGACCCACACACTCTAGCCAACACTCAACGTATAGAGCGATTATGGCTTGATATAAAAACTCATATTTTAAAAAAGATGAGGGGCGTACCATCGCATCATTTACAGTCTCATTTAGACTATTTCTCTTGGAAGAAATTGCGGAAAAACGAACCTGACATATTCCTAAGTTTCTTAAACGATATTCGAAATGTATATAGATAAGTTTCTTAAACGATATTCGAAATGTATATAGATAGGTTTTTTGCAGAAATAATTGTAATGTAATGTAATTGTTTGTAATAAATCATTCAAACTTGCATTGTCTTTTATTGCTTTTTTAAAACATATGCTAAAATATTGCAGGTAGAGCGCACATTACACTAAAATATGGGGGTAGAGCGCACACTACAGTAGAATAACGAAGGTAGAGCGCATACTACACCATATTTTTTTTGTTCAAACCGACCGAACTGGTCTTCAATGTAGTAGAAAAGTTAGATGATAGGATTTGAACGGCCTTCCATGATTGGCGGGCGATGGGCCCGTCTGACGTTTGGTCCTCAAATATCGCGAAGCTGAACATAAAAAAATCGTAAAATAATTACTAACTTTAATGCCGATTTTTTAGCTTCCAATGGCTATTTTAGGACTCTTTAATGCCGATAAAAAAATCATTTTGTTCTAGGTTGAAAAGTTATATAGGTACATAATTATGTGCCTCCCTGTAGAGTAAGAATAAATATTTTCTCGTTTTCTTTCCCGCATTATTTTATTTAAAAGGCACCTGTAGAAAATAGGTACATATTTCCAAGATAACGTTCGTAATTACAAAAATATGACTAAAAGAAAGATAAGATACCATGTTATCTTATCTTTGAAACACAAACGTAGATGATCCAGTTTCACGATACCTACCTACATTGTCTCAGTCATAGAAACGCCGATATTTTAGTTATACATTTTGGTGAGTCATATTTTGGGGAGTAGTACCTATTTGTTGCAGTAATCCCCTGCGAAGATGGCCGGAAAGGGGGATGGCGAAGGAGAAAATATTCTCAAGTTGGAGAACCAAATAGCCGTACTTAAATATGTCATGCTGTTCACCAATGTTCTCGAATGGGTGAGTAGCCACCTATACCTTGTTATAAATATACTATTATCATTTCTATTAATAATATTATAATAATAATATTAATAATTCTCACTCTCACAATACTCCAAACTAGGAGTACTCCAGAAGCAACAAGCAAAAGAACCTTCACTTCAGAACATTCTTTTCTAAAAAATCCATAATCATAAAACTGCCAAAGTGAGTCACATTTCTCAGGATTTCCTAGTCTAAGTAAAAACCTGCAGTTTTACATTTGAAATAATTAACCATGTATGCAATAAGATGTCTTATAACCATGAGCTAACATTTATTAAGTTGGCAGAGGTACTTAGGTTGATTGAATTGAATAAACAAAATTTGTATATGGTGTGTTTTCGTTTGTCCGAAGGTGTATTGCATTTAGAAATGTACAACTGAATTTCGGTTGGGGAAAGACGATATTTATTAGGAAATCCCAACATTTTTGTTACATGTCATTGTGTTTGGGTATAATTATATATATAAGTATGATACATTCAATATTGATTTTATTCCACTGATAAAATTTGTTTTCACTCGTTTTTCTCTAGTTTGAGAAGGGTCCATTTTAGTTTTGGTTTTGACCACACCCGATTTGAAAATGTAATTGAGACCAGTAGGAAAGAAAACTTAGTAAATCGTTTTAAGTTATAGAGATTACATTTTAAATATTTAACAAGATATCTACCTTCCTTCCAGGGAAATTAGGTATACATACTATTTTATTATGGGTTCATGGTTCAGATTACTGAAGCCAGATCTTTCGCAATAATAAAAGACATGTTTGCTATTGCTAATAATAGGTACAGCTGCGGCCAATTTGAACTTGCATGCCTTGGGGGTTTCTGAGAGGCCATCCGGCTACATCGCTAGCCGCCAGCCGTTTTCGTCTTCCTTTCCTTCACCGTGGGCTCTTTTGAAACGCGATGTGCGGGGCGGGAAAGGGCGGTGTTGCCGGATATCGCCGGATCTCCCTCATTTCGGCATAGAGTTCAGACGGTCTTGTAACTTCAAACTAGCCGCAGCCGTACATACTTACACTAGTATTTCAGTATTTCCATCCGTTAAATATCTTAAAATTTAGGAATTGGAAATTGACAAGATGCAAATTATTGATTTGTACTTATTTGTACTATTTCAAAAGCAAATTTAGGAATTGGAAATTGACAAGATGCAAATTATTGATTTGTACTTATTTGTACTATTTCAAAAGCGTCATGTATAATTAATAGATAAGCATAACGCTGTCATTGGCGCTACACGACGAAGAAAATGGACAGGGTGGTTTAATGTTAAAAACACCGTTGTTACAGAATCATTTATAAAAAATAACAAAAGCGTGTGTCTCTTACAACGAATTTAATATAGAAAATTGAATAAAATGCTCGTTTCTTATGTCCCTATAATTTGACAAGTTTACATGGCATGTTTCCATAAATTTTCTTAAGAAAAGCGAATCTAAAAAGCAAGCAACACTATTTTGATTTCTTTCTTTGGTTTCAAATGATGGCTGGTTGTAGTGTAAGTAAGTATAGAAGGCATTCTATTTTTCAGTTTCTTCTTAATAGTATAGTGGACCACTAAAGTCTATCTAACTTACAGAGTCAGTGGATCAAAACATTGGCCACCACGTGACCTATTCTCTTATTGGTCTGGCCGTCATAAAATGTCAAGTGTTTACGCCGTGAGCAGAATGCAGGGCCGGCTCTTCCCTCACTCGAGTTTCCTGCATATTTTAGATCGGATCGCGAGCACTATATTCTGTAAATTTATTCTGCTACTTAATTTAAGAAAATTTATAAAGATCTAGGAAAGGTAGAAACACGAATTTTAGAACTTCTAAAAGAATTAGTTCAGAATTACAAGCCACTTGGAATCTCATACCCTGGTAATCGATCGCAAGGCGGTCATGTGACTTTGTTTATATCTACTGCCGCTGTAACTTGGATAGACTATAGTTCCCTTTGAAGCTTTAAACGTTTTTTTTTTTCTATTTGCATTCTTGCATACCTTACAAAATAAAGGGTGTTCCAACAAGACGGATCGATATTAACAGTAAATAGCACAATGGGTGTTGATTGGCAAAGATACAATAAAAACTGTACAGGGTATTTTTCTCTGTGACATCTCAAAATGCTACATCAATGGACCTTTCTTAACAGTCAATATCAAAGATGATACAATTTGTGTGCGTTTACTATCGACATTCTTGAACATTTTGTGAATAAAACAAGTTGCCCGTGAGTGGTAGTCCTTATTTCACTTAAGTTTATGGTTCGTTCGTTATTTACCATTCAAATGTAAAAATGCGTATGCGCATAGTGATTTTCCTACTGGTAATAAAATTCCCCGAAAACAGACGGTTATAATAGATGGTACCTGAATAAGGTTTAACAAACTTTTGTTAATAATTAAAATATTTTAGTGAAAATTTGGTTTTTCCTAGACAAATGTATAGTAGAAAACATATATTTTTTTACTGACCAGTTACCGACATAGGGTTTTTTACCGGGGAAAAGGTATAGGTACCTATTAAGAGGAAGGTCGCCTCGATAATAGGTTCGATATCTGTTGGTAGTTGGTACACCCTTACACCCTTTTTATTTCAATTGCGAACATGAAGAATTCAACTAAAGCTAACACTAAAACGTTTCAATATCTGCCAGAAAATATGCTAACAAAAAACCTATTATGTAAAACTGGCGCGCTATTCTGTCATTCATTGCAATTGTCATACCAGCTAAACTACAAGGATTACATTAAACAATAAAGTTAAATCGATGTTCCATTTTGCTAACTGTGGATTTTCCATCACCAAAAACTATATTTCATAAATTTAATTTATTTGCTTCGAAACGAAAAATGTAATATTAATTCATTACAAAAACTCGCAACGTGAAGTTGACACTAAGTTTTATGGTGTTGATAATTATTGTAATCACCACTTAGTTCGTTTATAATGTCTAGGGCGAGTTGAATACTCGATTTTTGACCCGTATTAAGTTTCAAAAAATTCAGCACTTTCAGATGGCATCTTTCAGATGGCACACAGAAAAATATCCAGAATATTTTTTATTATATCTTTTTTTTTATATCGTTTTTCCATAAAGATAGCTCCTACACCAACACTTTGAGTTGTCCTGTTGACCGTTCAACTATTTTGAAGTAATTCTGTGACATACTTGAGTCGCCTGGATGTCTAAAATTCTTCTTTCGCTCTATTTGGCACTCTGTAGAGTGGAAATCACTGAATATTTTTGTTTAAATTTTGTATATCGGGGTCTTTGGGTGTTCTGATTAACACTGTAATGTCAGATTATAAATAAAAAAATCGCTATATAATTTTCATGAATTAATGAAATGAATGATTTGTATAGGTATAAAAACTGTGTTAATAAGACAAAACAGAAAATATACATATACAGTGCCCGCCAAAAAAATTGGAACCATAAGGGATTTTTTTTTAATTTTTGGGCTAAGATGAAACTACTCTAGAGCGATCATCTCTACTTCCAAAAAGATTCGAATTGAGGTCATTAAATATCGTGACGTCATTTGACATACCTGTCAAAAATGACATTTAATTAAATAAATATCCAAAATACGCTTTATTTGTGATTTTATCAAAAAAAGTTATTTGAAAAAGTCTTTAATTTTAATTTCATATAAAAATATTAATTCCAGCTAAAATTATTTGATAATATTCTGCTAGCGTTTAATGGAATTTGAAATGTACCTATTTGAATAGGATTTGACGGAGAATGCTCCAATGGGGAACACCGTTTGAGGTTTCCCTCAACTCAGGTACCAAATCGTTTTTCCATAAAGATAGCTCCTAAACCATCCTATTTCATGTTTTTATTGAAAGCGGGATTGATCGGCAGGAAAAATGTTATAAAAATCTTTAATCTTGTTAGATACTATATATGCCCCAACAATTTTGAGATGGTCGGCAAAATACTAATCGGTCTTAAGTCGTTAAATGTTTATTTTGGGAGAGGGATAATATTGGCAGATTTCCAAATGCATGAAAATGGATTCATTACAAATATGTCTTAATTATGAATAAATATGTCGTGCTTATTACTTATGAATAAATTTATTTATTATTTTAACATTGTCAATTCCACAAGCATCACATTTTATTGTTTTAAAGCAAGATGTACCCATATATCTGCATCAGTCAGAGGTTTTAACGTAAATGACTCGTCGTTAAATTTGGTGTTATTATAAAAATTTAAAAAATTACAGTTGCTATTCTTTTACATTTTGAGATCTCATTTTAATAAAACTTCGAAACACCAAATTTTTCGACGTGACACATATAATGTCAGTGTCAAAGTAAAATTTTCACAATAGTATATTTCATTACGAGTCTGGAAATAAAGATTTTTCCGTGCGCGCGTGACAAATTCCCGTGTGAGGCGCAGCCGACCACGGGAAGTCATGCAAGCACGGAAAAATCTATTTCTGGACGTGTAATGAACGATATTTTTTATTATACTTATTTGAAAACGGAAACTTAAAACATTTTATCGGCATATTATAATAAATTTAATTGACAAAAAATAAACAATGCAGACAATATAGTGTTTGGTATGTATGATGCGTTTCCATGGTTACTCAAATTATTTCAAAGGTGCTTTGTTGTAAATTAGTTATTGTCAGATAAGGTGAATAAAACGTCAAAAATATTACAGAAATGTATCTAAATATTGAAACACTTACGAATTAAAATACAAAATAGGTACATGTTAAATATCAGAGAGCATATAGAGTTTCTTAAATTTAGTTTACTTTGCTGTATATTTCTATTTTAAAGTCATATATTCGGTATTTTTATTCAGCGCACGGAAAGTTTTTCCGTGCGCTGTTTCCGTCCGCTAGCTCGAAAAACCCCATCTTTCCTTATTGCTAAAACAGATGAAAATAATGTGTTTTCAAAGAAGTATAATAAAAACATTATAAATAGATGTCCAAAAGAATTATTGCTATCAACCTAACAAAAAAAATGTCCTATACAAGTTCTCGCATCCTATTGAAATCGCTTTTACTATTAATCTTGACCGTAGGCAGTGGTACGATAAAAATGAACTTTACTAATCTACTAAATGATTTTTCAGATGATTGGAGCTTCTATTTTCGCGTTGTGTTTGTGGTTGAGGTTTGAACCCGGAATTATAGAGTGGCTCACAAAATTGGACGCTACGCAGTTCTACATTGGAGTTTACGTACTTATCATAGCAGCTTGCATCATTATGGTTGTTGCCTTCGTCGGGTGCTTAAGTGCACTTCAGGAGAGCGCATTTGCACTGCTTGTGGTAAGTACTTGCGTTCATAGTTTTTCAGTTTTTCAGCTTTGTTTTCTTGCCATGTCCGAAAGTTACCTCTGGTAGATTCCTGGCTAGCAAGATGGCAATGCTACCTCTTTATATTTTTGAACCCTTAATAAAATCGCATTAATTTGGGAACGATATTCACTTTTAATTAACAAGTGAATATTAGGTAAATTAATTCTTGTTTTCATGCAGTACATCGTCACGCAAATTGTTGGCTTTCTTTTCGGACTTGCCGGTGCAGCAGTTCTACTAGACAACAGTGCTCGCGATTCCCACTTCCAACCGAGAATTCGAGAGAGCATGCGCAAACTCATCATGAACGCTCACCATGAACAATCCAAACAAACGCTTGCGATGATCCAGGAAAACGTAAGTCGATTCAGATATCAAAATATCAACAAAGAATATTATAAGAAAGACAAAAATGATAGGAACAAATGAAAATAGACTACCTACACTTCTCAGTGGCAAAATAAAATGGAAGATCGGTAGGAACGTGTTTCTTGGTTGTCTATAAAGGGGCGTAATTTTTGACAAATATCACCGCCAATAATAGTCTAGTCTAGCCCTGATTGTTGACGGCTATAGTATTTGACAGAGGTTGGTCCTCGTTGACATTTAGAATTAAAAAGTTGCTTGCTGAGTCGATACCATAATACCATAAGCCTTGTTAGCCAATGTGCGCCAGAGTCAAAAATATAGGAAAGCAATGTTGGATACAAGCAACAGATGGTGCTAAAAATTAACGTGGCCCAGTCACCGCCTACTAATTTTCTTCTATTAAAACCTACCAAAAAACAGCTGGACAAATTTATTTTTCGCAAAATCTGTCCCCTGTATCTACTGTATATTTCTGTCATATATATCCTTATGTCATTGTCAGACATTGGCTAACTAGAGTATCCATAAAAAAGTATATGCTGGAAATATGTAGGTATCTTTAAGGCCGCTATTGCCTATTACACTATAAAATTTCTTTGTCAAATTTATTTCGTAGAATATTTTGATAAATTTCCTTGATGATATTTCTTTTAAAAATAAAGTGTTTCGAGTGAGAGTAGTATTACACTACAATAGAAATTGTCTAAATTTTTAAACGAACTGCGGCGTTATTTTCATTAAAAAATGAGTGATAATAGATTACTAGCTTGTGCAGTAAAAATATATCCAAAGAGTTTCGATCTGAAGATATAAATAAATAAATAATAAAATAAATAAAAAAAACAAATTTGATTGTGATTCATCAAACTCAGTTGTTTTATCTAGAAACTTTAATAAGGGAAACCAGTAGAGCTTAGGCTTATAAACGTGGTCCCACTTTTAATGTTGAAAAAGTTGAAAATAAAACAATAGTATATTATACACCTAGGTTGAGAAGTGAGCCATTATCGACCGAGCATTTTTATATCCTGAGGCGCGTAGCGCCGAAGGATATAATATGCGAGGTAAATAATGGCCTTCTCAACCGAAGTGTATATAGAATTTTTTTTACTACTAACATTGAAATATTGCCATATTTTAGTAATTTCTCGCTTTTTTCAAATACTTCAAAATAACAAGTAGCCTGGGAGTTCAGTTGTCAAGCTGATAAAATGACACTGATTTTTAAATGTCACAGAAAATTTTTCATTATTTACCTGGGTATTTTTTTATTATTATTTACCTAGGTAGAGAAATATTACTTCTCATTAGAGGAATGAGGTAAACAATGGTGATTTCTCAGGTTAGTAGCAAAAAAAAGATTATTTATTGATCTATGGCAAGTAAATCATGTTTAAAATATATACATATACTGTGTGTCCCAGATTTCAGCTAACAGCGTTGCTATATCTGCGTTATTATATTTGTGATACAAAGTCGGTTAATTAGCAGACTTTGTATTTCAAAAAATAACGGAGAAAACAATGTTGTTACCTCAAATCTGGGACACACTGTATATTCAGTGTAATAAACATAAAGAGTCCATTTATGCAGACTTAATTTAAGGGTTTAACTTAAGGTTGTTAAGGCAACCATTGTCAATGGTAAATGTACAAGAGATTTCCATAAAATGACAATAGTTGCCTTAACTACGTTAAATTAAGTCTTTAAATGTGGCCTGCTTAATATATGCAGTCATTTTATACAGGGTATTTCCTGACTTTTCTGAGAAAATAATGCAGATGAATCCTGACCCAATTTTAAGACAAAAATATTGTAAAAAAAGTTTTTCGAATATTACTTCGTGACCTTCGTGTATTTTGAAAACGAAGCAATATTCGAAAAACTTTTGTAACACATTTTCATCTTAAAATTAGGCGAGGATTCACCTCCTTTATTTTGTCAGAAAGGTTAGGAAACACCCTGTATATGTCTAGTCTTTTATTTCTATTTTTTTATCGGGATGCTGATTTTCGTATTCCGAAATTAATAGTGTAATAGGGTCCTTACACAAATAAATCTTAAATCTTACAAGAAATATTTTTAAATTCTTATTTTTTTGTAAAAAAATCTTCTGTTTCTGATAGATGTTCTTAGCAAATTAAACGGCCTATGGGCCTAATAATAATGTTTTGTTTAGATTGCTTGCTGTGGAGCTGACGGTGCAAGTGACTACTTAAACCTCCAACAACCATTACCAACGGAATGTAGGGATACAGTGACTGGGAATCCTTTCTACCACGGATGTGTGGACGAACTGACTTGGTTCTTCGAACAGAAATGTGCTTGGCTGGCCGGCCTGACAATGACTGTTTGCTTTTTGCATGTAAGTTGGAAAGAAAACTGGCTTTTGAAACTTTAAAATGTCGGAATAAAAGCTCTCGAAAAGTAAATTTCAATAGTACTAATTAAAAGTACTTTAGTTCAGTAATAATTATTATCAACTTAATTCAGAATATTCGAATTTGGTTTAGTTTTGGATGTTGCCCATTAAACTTTTCAAGGAGTTGCCCTGTACTCTATATGAATATTGTTTTAGGTTGTAAACGTAGTACTGGCAATAGTTCTGACACAAGCTTTGAAAAAGGAAGAGCAACAAGCGGAACCGTATAGAAAATAGTTCGACATCGAGGTGTTAGTGTTAGTGGATACCTACTTACCTTTTAGTTGGCAGTATTTTTAGGTGCTTACTTTTTATTTTTTATAACCATTAAATTATTGTTTTAAAAATAGCAGAATTTACAAGATGATGACCTAATTTTATTTAGTTTTATGACATAGAAGCTAAGTAGCAATCACTTATTAGGTAAAAACTATTACTCAGTCTGTCAAGTCAACATTTAACCAAGCAGCCGGTAATTTTAATAATTGATTTTGTATATAAGTAGGTACCTACTTAGAAACGTTTTTCTTTCTATCGAATAAGACATATGCAGTGTGGTGCAAATTTTTAGTTGTCATCTTGTATCTACTTACCTGCTTTCAATTTTAACAATTTAATTAATTATAGGTATATTGCCATTGATTCACTGTAATTTCATTATCAAACATGACACACATTGTGCTATCATATATCTACATTTAAATAAAACAAATATGCCTGTATCATTTAATGTGTACATTAGGTTTTTTACCCAACTTGTTTGCTGTTTTGAAAGAGTTGAACTCTTTAATATGTCACCTAATAATAAAAAGAATATAGGTACGCGTTGACCAACGTATTTATAAAGACTTCTCACGGCTATAGTTATATTACGTTGCATTTTGTCTCCGGAAAGCGCATGGTGAGACCAAAAAGTGTCAGACATGACAGCTGTGAGCAGTCTTTATTAAGAAGTCAATCAACGATATGCGGTTAAGTTTTGAACGTACAAATTTTTAAGATTTTTTATAATAACTCTTAGTAGTAAATAAAATAAAAAATAAATAAAATATTGATATGTACTCTATTATTTCACAAATAGACTCTAGTGGTAGAACTAGATCAGACCCCATAGGTTTTGTTAGGTACATCACTCTGCGTACGAAATGGAGATTTACGACATTTTTTGTGGTCTAGGACTTTTTTATTTCGAAAAACTGTCGAAATTGGCAATTTACGGAAATGGTGTTTTTTTACGTTTCCATCTTCATACCTTTGAAAGTAGTGGAGCTATCGTCTCGATTTTTTTTTAATTGAAGCTAGGAGAATAATGACAACCGCTGTCGAAGTTAGCAGCTAATTTTTGTAGCCAGGCGGCCCACAAACCCACAGACTTACCCTCAGGTAGTGATGTGGAAGTAATTAAGTTGTTTGCGTCAAGGAGTTACTTAATTGCGAGCAGCCCTATCATTATAACTTTGTTCCTTAATAAACCGGTCTTTCAGATTTATCATTCCTCAATATATTACACCTCTGCATTTCTTTGCTATTTTCCTTAGCTACTGCAATCAGGATAAGTGTGTCATGTTTTGTATTATGGCAGGTGTCAAGTGTGAAAATTATACTCTGGTTCTAGGTATGAACATCTTGGTTCATATAATGCAAATCTTATAATAAGGCAATAATAAGGTGAATGTACATATTTAAAGGATCTATACACTAACTATATAAATTAATAAATCTACTAAGTGCGCAAGTCATAGCTATTATAATAATCAGTGGGCACTGATTGTCTTTCTTGGCTCCATCTGGACCCTGAATCCATCGGCTCTCTTCAAGATAATATCACCCTGTAGCTTGTAGTCTTCCTCCTTTAAGCTCGACTTAATCTTGTAGTTCCTCAGGATAGTGGAGAGGAGAATCTTCAGCTTCAACATGGCGTACTTACGACCTAACAAAAAAAATTAAAAATATATTTCACCTAGTTGAGCATCTTATATTTAATCAACACTTACCTACGCAGGAACGGGGTCCAGCACTGAATGGGATAAATGAGTAGTAATGCCTATTGGCAGACTTCTCTGGCAAGAAGTTGTCGGGGTCGAACTTATGAGCATTGGGCCCATAAATTTCAGTTAATCTATGCACCTTGAATGTTCCGATAACCACGCTTGCCCCAGCCGGCAAAACCAAATCAGATGATGCTGGAAATTTATGGAAATCAATATATTTAAAGTTATATATTCATATTACCGTGCTATTACCTAGTTTGACATCTTCATTAATTTGCCTGGCAATGATTGGTACAGGAGGGAACAACCTAAGGGTTTCCATAAGACAACGTTCCAAATATTTCATTTCCAAAGTATCGGCGAAAGTAGCGGGCCTGTCAGAGTCACCAAAAATTTCATCCAATTCTTGAACAACTCTGGCTTGGATATCGGGGTGAGCTGCCATCTGGCACAAGAAGAAACTGCTCCCAGCTGCAGTGGTGTCGTGACCTTCAAACATAATGGTATCTACCTGTTCCTTGATTTCTTCATCATTGATCACTACTCCGTTTTGGGAAGCTTCAATCATGAGGTCCAGGAACGCCATACGTTTCTTCTCGCCTATATCATTATCATCGACATCTAAGTCGTCTGTAAGACCAGCAGATTGTCCGTATGAAAGTCCTTCGACTGTCGTTTTAGAGGCTACGTTGTTCTTTTCGTAGTTCTTCGTTTTGACATCTTCTGGCACTTCGGCGGTTGAACCACGGATACCCTTCTCGAAATCAGCCTTCTTACGCTGGATAACTTTCTTGGTCAAACTGTGGATGGTCTCAATTAGTTTCTCTTGGTACTGCTTGTACTTGGTGAAGTTGAAAATAAAGTCTGGGTACAGCCAAATCTTGACGTGACGAATGTGCAAGATATCACACATCTTCATGACAGCCATGGCGTAGTCGTATCCAGATTGATCTTGGGTTTTCTTGCTGACACCCATAGCGGTTTCCAACAGAATTTCTACTGTAGCTTCAGACATGTAATCATGGCAATCAAATTCTTTGCCTATCTGGGATTCCATTTTCTTAACTGTTTCCCTGCTGTTTTTGTTGAAGAGATCGATGAAGGATTTGAGAACGTTCAAATGGAAAGTTGGTGCGATGAGTTTTCTGTGGGCGCGCCATTTCTGACCGGAGGAAATGAGCAGGCCATCTCCCAACCACGGCTTGAAGAACCTGTAGTCGGGAGACTTATCGATGTGGACGTGACTGCTGAGGATGATTTCGACATCACGTGGATCGGTCAAGAAGATGAGAAGCTTAGGACCGATCCACATTTTTACGGTACGGCCGAACTCTTCGGATTTTTCGTATACACGCTTGAAGATGTCTGGAAAATAATTACATTATTTAATTGGGAAGAAAATATTTACCTATTCGTCATAAACTACATTAAAGTGATGTCGGAAATTTCTTTGTGGTGCGAACAGATATATTTAATTTTTTAATTTGTTTTTTGGCCGCAGAAACCTGAACCAAACTGATTAAAAGACAACTTTTTTAAGTTGCCAGGAAAATTCATAAATCCTTAACATAAATCCTTAACAGTAAATGAACGAAAGTTTGACCGTTTAATTCAAAAATAACTTCTCTAACTTTGTGTTTTGAGCTTTCGGAGAATAAATCGTCCTTCTTTCTCAAAGATAATGTCACGTCAAAGTAAAATGACAGAATAATAAATGTCAAGTTTAAGTGTCATGACAACGGAAACAATAGCCTAGCCACCTCTATAATATTGTACTCTGTGTCTATCTAATTATCTATACTAACTTCTCTTTGAATTTTACTGAACATTCAGCAACACAGTTGTCAGTATTTCCTAGAAAAAATGCTGATTCCTTAATTTTTCGCCTATTTCCTACATGTTCTTTGAGAATTGGTTGGGACCTATCCCACAAAATTCTATGATTCTATTAAAAGAGTATTCACTATATTTTTACTTGGAAATTTGATTTTGCCTGATATGACGTTTATGTTCTGTTAAATGAACGTTAAATGGCCTACAAGTCTCCCCAACATAGAACTTTCCACATTCACAAGGCATTTTATAAATGCAATTTTTTGAACTTTGTACCTCATAGAACACAGAGTACAATATATTCTTTCTGTTGTCATGACAACTCGAAAAAGTTGTTTTTTAATCAGTTTGGTTCTTGGCGAAAAACCCAATTAATTCTTTTTGGAAAAGGGTATTTTTTAAATACCTTGAAAACATCCTGTAGGTTAAATTTTAATTTTTACGTTATATTCAAATTTCTCAGAAAATTCTATACAAGTCCAGTTATTGAACCTTCAATCTGTCTTTAAAATTACCGAGGAAATTGGACACCCTGTACCTAAAGTAGATTTCTTCCTCTTCCCAAATATAAAATTACCAGCGTTTTGTAGTCTTGAGTGGCCAGAACTGTTATTTAAGTTCGGAACAAAAAAGTTTAAAAATATCAAAAGCGAACTGACACAAATTTTCCTTTTTAAATAAACTAACTTAGATACTTACAAAAAAGTTCTTTAAAAGGGAGGAAAAAAATTAATTCCACTTCAATTTCTAGATTCAATCGTTTCTGAGAAAAAAATTTTTACTTTGATGACTGCAATAACTTTGCAGGGGAGGAAAAAAACCCACAAATTTGCCCTTCATTAACTTAACACTAATCAATATACTTAGTCAATTAATACATATATATTTATACGAAAAGTAATTTCCAAATTGTTCTCACATTTTATTACAAGTTTTATGTACCTACTGGCATGCGTTTTAATTTGTGTGTTGTTTAACAAGGAAGGCGAGAAATGGAGAATATTCTACAACAACAATTGTCTGTTTTATTACAAGTCACGGAAATGCCTGTTCTAAATTATTTAAATCACATTCTTCCTACTTTACAAACAATAAGCATCATGTCCATTACCAAAATTGATTTTGTAATGACGATAATGATGATTTCGGTATTTTCATTTATTATTCGACCTAAAACAAGAGCTATTTGAAAGAAATATTTACCCAAGGCTGTTCCAGGTTTGAGTAAAATATACATAGTGTATCAGGATAAGTGTACCAAATCATATCAAACAAATCATTTCCATTTGCTTTGAAATTTAACATTTGGGGTTTAAGCCTGCTTTTTTACCATTAAATTCATAAATACACCATGTTTAAATATTGTATCCATAATTTTTGAATCTCCCCATAATAATCTAAAGATGTGGTAGATTTCATGTCTTTGTAGGAAAATTGCCTTTTTATAAAAAGATGTATGTATTGCAAAAATATGTATACATCTACAGCGTGTCCAAGAATAAGCATATTCGGAACAAATAAGTAGGCCGATTACGATATTTTTTTCTTCTTATCAAGATATTTATATACAGTGTGTTTCACTTGAAGTCGAGACAATTCATTGTTTTTTTACGGGTTGACCGATTTTCAAAAACTTTTTTTAAAAAATATAGTCCTGCGAAAGATCTACATTTTGACACTAATTTTTTTCAGATTCGTCTTTTCCATGACCTAGTACGATCAAAATTATACCCCCAAAAACTGCAAAAGTACATTAGGCATTTCTTTAGGAAAAAAATGAATATCACAGTCGTATTGGCCATACCCGCAAACCACACATACCATGTTCCACGGTTATTAATTATTTCTTTGCAGTTTGATTAGGGCTCACATAACTCATCAATTCCTAGGATTTCATGGCCCTGCCTTAAAAACACAAAAATCGTAAATAATCATTTTTCCTCTTGGTGTTTTTCTACATTTTTTCTACATTTTTAATTTATGCCTATTAAAAAACATAAACAATATTAAATTTTAGAAAATATTTTCAATAAGCACCCCTTTTTATTTGAAAAGATTTAAAAATTGGTTGGTATCCACGTATCCAGGGTGCTCTTTATTGAAAATACTTTCTAAAATTTAATATTGTTTATGTTTTTTAATAGGCATAAGTTAAAATTGTGGAAAAAATGTAAAAAAACACCAAGAGAAAAATCGATTTTTTTCGATTTTTGTATTCTTAATGCGAACGCCCTGTATAAGGCAGGGCCATGAAATCATGGGAATTGATGGCTTATGTGAGCCCTAATCAAACTGCAAAAACCGTATTTTTGCTATGTTTGAAGCTATTTTGTGAACGCCCTGTATAAGTTATGACCGTGAAACTTGGTATGAATGGTATGTGGGGTTTTCGGGTATGGTCAATATGACTGTGCTATTCATTTTTTTCCTAAAAAATGCCTAATGTAGTCAAAATGTATCTTTCGCAGCACTATATTTAAAAAAAAAATTGAAAATCGGCCAACCCGTAAAAAAATAATGAATTGTCTCGACTTGAAGTGAAACACGCTGTATAATATGTTACTGCCAAATTCATGCTCACGATATCGTTGCCTTGTTTTTTTCCATCTATTTGAAAATAAAAGCTGCGGATAGTTAAATTTAACCTCAACCGAATTAAAGGACATACGCCCCATAGACATTTAGACTGGTTTTATATCGAACTACTAGAAAAAAATTGCACTCAGTTCCGCTAAAATATTGCGTTTTTCACCTTCCAGTAGAATAACCAGAATAATAAAAGTAGAGGTAATTTGCCCAACTACGATTTTGCAATTGCGGTTTTATATCTACAAATGCACAGAATTAAATGTGATAGGTAGTTTCTATTTCTGTGTATACTGTTATTAGCTACAGGTACAGGTACCTAACTTACCCGTGGCATTATAAAATCAAAAATCATTCAGTCAAATCGCATAAAAGAATTAAGTGCTAAAAGTAGCATACAAATCTCAGGACTAACGTGTTTTTTTTTTAAATTTCGCAGAGCAGAACAACTTTAGCCTCTTGGTTAATGTACCGTTTATTTTTATATGCCTATAAAACTAGATGATTTTACCGGTAAAGAGTAGATAATATTACTGGTTCTTCTTGGCCCTTTCCTGTTTAAGTCCTGTAAAACTATATTTTTCGAAATTACTAAAAAACCATTAATTTTTGAGTTGGTATAGCCGGAAAAACAATATTCCCTAAAATATGTAGATAAAAATTTGAATTAGATTTGCTGACCTAGGTACAACTCGACACCAAGATCGTTAAAAACTTGAATAGTGGTTGGTTTGGGTTACGAGCGGTGATTTACAACTTTCTATTTTCGATATTGTTTCAAATAAACAAAATTCTTACGTTAAAAAATAGGGGATTTAGCGTCAAATATACAGGTTGTCCCGTTAATAATTGTCCATATAGCAACTGCATATATTTCGGGCCAAGATGTGACGATTGAGGCCAATATGCCTTATAGAAATGTTGTTTGTTTAAGAGATCATGTTCATTTTTTGAAATTGAATTATCAAGCGTCTGAAATGAAATTTGGCACTGCTGTGTTTTTGGCGATGGCGGTGTCAATTTCTATGTATCTCACAGAGGGCGCCACTTGGGCTGTTTTTGGACAGTGCTTTTACTCGTAACTTTATTGAGGTTATCTTTTTGGTCTTGCAGGTCCATCATTTTAGTGCATATTTTCATTCTGTAACACAAAGGTACCTACTCTTGTTTCATAATGACAAAATCAACCCTTTGCATTGAAATTGGCAAAATGTGCCCCAAAACCCCTGGTGACTCCAACATTCGAAAAATAAAAATTTTATCTGCCACTTTCAAATGTTAGGTATAGATCAAGTGTACCATTTGAAGTGAGAACAATGTACCAAAAATGTTTCGTTTTCAAAATGGAACGGATTGAAACTCGACAAATTTTGGACACTCTATTTCAAGAAAATGAATGGTGTTTTGACCAATGCCTATTTGGCATTTTTTTCTTCATTTTGAATGTACAGTTGATCTGTAACATTTGAAAACGGTAGCTGAATATTGTATGTTGGAGTTAACGGGTGTTTTGGGGCACATTTTGCTAATTTCAACGCAAACAGTTGATTTTATCGTTATGAAACAAGAGCACAATTTTGTTTCAGAATGAAAAGATGCACTAAAATGATGGACCTGCAATATCAAAAAGGTAACCTCAAAAAAGTTACGAGTAAAAGCTTGATCCAAAAACAGCGCAAATTGAAATCTTCAGCTTATTCCTCAAAAACACAGCAGTGCCAAATTTCAGTTCAGCAGCTTGATTATTTTGGGAGATGTAGCCATAACTTAATTACAAAAAATGAACCTGAACGACCTCTATCTCTTAAACATTTATATAAGGCATATTGACCCCAATTGTCATATTTTGGTCCAAAATATATGCAGTTGCTCTGAGGACCATTATTAACGGGAGACCCTGTATATCGACATTACAGATTTGTATTTTGGCATAGACAATAAAAAAGTAGTGTTTATTTTTATGATAATTATTTGAACTGGTTATTAATAAAAAAAATTGTTGCTAGAGTGGTCTAAAAAATATAAAACAAACAGGTACAGAACATTTTTTTATAGAGTGGTTAAGTAGAATCTATATAGAAGTTCAGACTACCCTTAATATTTATTTCATTTTCACTAGCGTCTGAAATCATTTCGAATATTCTGAACAAATTTTTATACAGTGACCGGCAGAAAGTAGGACACAAAAATTTATTATTTTTAAACTCTGATTTCGATTAATTTAAATTTCTAGCTGCTAATCGAACAAAATTAAAGTTTAGTAGCAAATTCATGTGTTATCCGATGATAAGTTGCGCTTGCGGTACCTATTTTGTTTTTTTTTAATACACAGGATGGTCGAAAAAAATACAAAAAAAGTTAAATTTCCTTTTTCTTGACTAGGTGGTTGTGACCTTAAATCTGACATCCACCTTTGATTCCAAACAACTTTTTTAAGTAACTTTTTACCGTATTTTAAAAAATAAGGGTACTTTACTCTTGAGTTATTTTGACATTTTTGAATCTACCTCGTATCTAAGAAGAGATATTTAAATTTTGATATGTGCGTTTTTAGTTTGAAATGATGCACCAACTTTTATCAAGAATAAAATTTTCTGAGAAATTAATAATAAAAAAGTTTTCCATTTGTGTCCAACTTTCTGCCGGTCACTGTATAATTAAATCGCAAATTAACATATCATTGTTTCGTTTTTATATTGTATGGATCATCAAGCCGTCGTCCATAGTAACCACAACCTATAACGCACTTAGTATCGAAAATTTGACGTCAACTCTTGAGTTAAGAAATGCAGGTTCGTGATTGACCAAAAAGTGTGTGGTTATTACATCATAACTACAGACTTTTATCAGTTTTAATTTTTAATAGAAGTCCATGATTTTCTCTACACTTTACTCTTGAGCCCAGTTTAAGTTTTTTACTCCCCCTTGTATACCGCGATATCTGCTTGAAGTTTTTCGGTCCCTATTTTGGTTTCAGGACACGCCTAATGTAGTTCCATAGTCAGTTTTTTTCTTTCTGAGCGAAATACAAAATCTCATTTGTTGCGTCCGTTCTGCCGGTCACTGTTTATATATTAATAGTGGAAATTCGTAAAATATTGATTTTCCCAGACAATCGCACTATCCGGCAACGCCGCGGCCTCCGCGTGATCGTCTGTTTCATGTGCCTCGATTTGACTGGATGTTATATTGTTTCCTAGCAGGGCGAAGTGAATGCAAACGAGTTGTGTCATATAAGAAAAATACCGTTACTGGCAAAGCCCATGCATCTATGCAAATATTTGTTTTGATTTTTATTGTATATATTATGGTTGCAATGTCATTCGTTATTATTGGTCTAGTTATAATAATAATAATAATAATAATAATATCGTTTATTGTTTACTAATGATAAATGCAAATACATGTTATAATGTAATATATAAATGCTGCTAGCAAGCAGCTTCTGTTCTTCCAATGTGACCCTCCTAATACTAATAACAATTATTATTTAATGCATTTGTGCAACGTGTTGCAGGCGAATGAGAAAAAAAAAAGAAAAAGAAAAGAAAAATGCATGCATTCATATTTATATCTACTATTACTACCTACTGAGAATTAAGGAAATGTTTTGCCATCTTTTCCTTGAAGGCATGACACGACAGAGTACACTGTCTAAAATAGATCTAAGAATGATGAGTTCATATGCGAGACGACATTATAGGAGTAACATCTTTTGAACATTTCTGTTTTGTGCCTGGGAATATTTAAAGTACCGTCAAACGGGGTTAAGTGGATCAAAAATATTATGTTTTTGGGAATCCTCCAAAATCCAGAAAAGATAAAAATTTCAAAAAATATATATAACCTCTTCTGAGGCTCCTATGCATTTTCCAATAAAAAAAATGTTTGGGAAAGGTAAGGTTTTCTTAATTTTTTTTCTCAAAGTGTGATCCAATTTACCCACTACTTTGGGGTAAAGTAGATCACCCCTTTAAAACCCCATGAAATCCATTTTAAAAATTATGTGGGTAAAGTGAACCACAAATTTTTTTAAAAAAACATCAATTTCATATTAGGGAAAGAAGTAAAGCCCGAATTATAATAAAATAAAGCTTTATTCTCAGTCTACAATATCATCCCAGAAACGTTTCAAAAATAAAATACGAAATTCTTACAAAAATAAAACTTAACACGGTCTTCTATGTAATTATGGACAATTTCATGTCGGGATACTTTAAAACGCAACCTACTCTAAGTCTTTAAAATCGGTTTCGTCGATAGACACTTTGTCAGGTGTTATCACAGAAAATATACTACTATATTTTCTGTGGTGTTATGACTGCTAATGTCCTGATTTTCTGGAAAAACAAAATAATTATCTCTGCAGCTCTATTGCGGACTATAATTGCCTAATTTTTTTGCAAATTCTTGGCATTCGGAAAACAAAAACTTTATTTTATTTTAAGTCTTTACATATTGGCGTTTAACTTTGAAAAACTTAATTATTTGTCAAGTTCAATGCCCATGACATCTGTTGCATCACCATATTCACCTGTCAATGTGTATTAACTTGGAATTTACATTATTGAAGCATCCAAGTGTTATTATTTCATTCAAATTCAAATAGATTTGAATGGTTCACTTTACCCCGTTAGGTTACATTTTTTAATAAAAGTAGTTATAATTCACCAACCATAAACATATTTCAAAATTTTGTGATGCACAACTCTTCGTACATAATTATCACACGATTTGAATTAATCACAAACAATTTAAATTCACTGGTATCATGTGAGCAACAAGACGTTTTCGAGATTCCAAGAAATCCTCAAAACGAGTTATTTTTTAATCAATTTCTCAGAAAACAGTCAGCTGTTGAAGAAGCAGGGAAGCACACCCTACCGCTGTGCCAAACATACAGAAATCAGGAGCCGTCCGTTCTAAAATGATTCTCCCACCGGTTCGGGCTCAGCGTGGATGAATCGGCTGGAATCGGCCACCGGTTCACTTTACCCACAGTGATTCACTTAACCCCATTTGACGGTATTTCTTCGTAAGTGTAAATGGTGCACATCCGTTCGAAAGGTTATTTTATTATAAAGGTAAGGCGGTGATTTAAATTTAATTATTTTGTAGTAAAAGCAATAAGCATGCAATTTCCTTCTATTATGCATATTAAGCCACAAAATATCTTTGAGTTTGTGTGAAACCCTATTTCTCCTTCTGATGCCGAAAATAAATCTTATGCAGTGATTTTGCATTTTTTGTACCCTGCGAGAGTCAAAAATGTCTAAGCATGGCCCATAAACACTATCACAATGAACAATGTTAGACAGGATTAGTGAATTACAGAGTTCTTTTTTAATACTTTGTTCAAGATAATGTCTGTGGGGATAAATCGACTTTAACGAACAATATGCTTTTTTAAGTATATACGAGATGTGATGAGAGAAGCGCAGCTGAGAATCTAGAATAAGCCCGAGGTTTTTTGCATTTTCTACAATAGTAAGATGTTGATTATTTATTGTAATGTTAAGTAAAGGCATAAGTTCACTAACAGTATTCTTATTACTAAAGAGAACAACAAGGGATTTAGTAGGGTTTAGTTTTAGCATATGGTTTGTTGATGTCTCTAACAAAGCTTTAAGATCAGAATTAATTTTATTCTTAGCATCAGTATAAGCGGCGGGAAAGAATGAATAATACACCTGAGTGTCATCAGCATATAAATGATAATTGCAGTATTTAAGAGAGGTATGAAATGTGCTGGTATATATGCTGAATAAAAGAGGTCCCAAGATACTACATTGGGGTACACCAGTTAACACCTCAAGTGTATCTGACATGTTATTGCCAATTTTAACACGTTGCGTTCGATTGGTTATGAACGATTTTATAATGTTTATAGCATGGGTGGAAAGTCCTATATAATGTAGCATGGAAACTAATATAGTGTGATTGAGGTAATCAAACGCTTTCGTGAAATCTAATAAAATTAACGCAGTTACTCTGCCGTTATCTCTAGCAAGAAAAATAGCATCAGTTATATCAGACATAGCCGTTGAACAACTGTAACCTGGCTGAAATCCCGATTGTTTTGGAGGCAGTATGTTATAAAGATTAATGTGTGCACGCATTTGACCTTCCAAAACCCTCTCCAAGATTTTTGACAACGTTGGAAGTATACTTATTGTATACTTATATTTTGTCTGGGGTCGACACGATAAACTCACCGTGCGAGGAGCCGGTGAACTCGTGCGCGTTGCCAATGATGGGGAAGCCCGTGGGCCCGGGGATCTTGGCGGCCAGCTCCAGGAAGTGGCGGCGGGAGATGTGCCAGTAGGCGTACCACAAGACGGCGACGGGCAGCAGCAGCATGTAGAACACGCTGGTGGCGGTCAGCATGCCAGCAGCCGCGACGTGCATGTCCGGGCTGGCGGTGGTTGTCGACATCGTGGCGGACTCCTGAGGAACAAGCCCAGGTTTAATGATTGCCAGCTAACCTATCGTTAATTTAAACCGATATCGATTGTAAACACTTGTATGATAACAAGGCTAGGTTTCAGGTAGGCATACAGATCTAGTCAGTTTGACATATAGACCGGGCGATAGTGTCAGATTTTTGCCGTGATTTTACTCAGTATGCCTTTCAAAGGGCATTATGTGGCACATATTCTCACAATAATAAAGTATGAATCAGAGAGTCATCCTGGGTTCTTCATGTGAAAAACTGAGTTTTCAGTTGTTCGAAAAATATGCGTTTTGATATGATTTTATACAGGCTGCCATGTGTTTTATAATGAAGTTCAAAATAGAAAATTCGTCGGAAAACCATAGGCATACCGTTAGGGTGGGTCCAAAGGGCTATTATTGCCACGTGATCTTGTATTTTAATAATTAATTTTTCCACGTTTCTGAACAGGCTGCCAATGAGAAGTATGCAAGTTCTTATGATGAAAATGATGAAAAAAATGATGGCATACTTTTCGCGCATGTCCAAGTACTGTTTAAATTGAATGTTATTTAATCATTTAAACGAGTTATTAAATGTAAAGTGTACCTGGACATGCGCAAACGGTATGCCATCTTTCCTTCAGCAGTTTCATAACAAGAACTTGCATACTTCTCATTGGCAGCCTGTTCAGAAACGTGGAAAAATTAATTATTAAAATACAAGATCACGTGGCAATAATAGCCCTTTGGACCCACCCTAACGGTATGCCTATGGTTTTCCGAGGAATTTTCTATTTTGAACTTCATTATAAAACACATGGCAGCAATCATATCAAAAACGCATATTTTTCGAATAATTAAAAACTCAGTTTTTCACATGAAGAACTCAGGATGACTCTCTGATTCATACCTTATTATTGTGAGAATATGTGCCACATAATGCCCTTTGCAAGGCATACTGAGTAAAATCACGTCCAAAAATCTGTCACTCTCTACCATTAAAATTAAATTCAGAGAGGGGTCGAAAAATACTTTTTTCACCGCAGGGACTCCTAACTTTTCAAGAGCTATCAAGTGGTGTAACTGATGGTTGGTACCAAGATACCAACATTTGGCACCATGGTACCAATATTGGTACCAGCACCATTAGGTAGCCTTTAAAAAGTTAAGTTAGCAATGTGAAATTCATTTTGATCTATCTCAAACAGTTTCCTTCCTACAACGGTGCAAAGTAGTAAATTGGTAATGTCGAATGTTTCTTTTTATATTTTTAAATTTTAGTTGCTGCGGTGCAAAAAATAGCGTATGTACCACGGGACTAAAGTGAATCTTAATCCCTCGAGTGTTTGTTGCCCACGCTTACGCTCGAGAAACATTCTTCAGTCTCGAGATATAGTTCCTTAGTACATAATATACTATGAAAATTAAAGAACGAATAGGTACCGGGTGTCCCAGTTAACCTGATAAACCTGATTTTCTAGGTAATTTTATAACTAAACCTGTGTAGAATATTTTCTAAAATTTATTTGTGGCGCAAACAGATCCATTTAATTTTTAATTGGGTTTTCCGCCACCAAACTGATTGAAAGACAACTTTTTCAAGTTGCCTCGAAAATTCATAGAATTTGTGTAGAATTTTCCGAGGAATTCGAATATGGCGTCAAACTTAGTATACAGGGTGTTCTTAAAGAGTTTTTTTAATACCCTTTTCTAAAAAATTGTGAAGTTGAATTTTAACAGGGAATACTAGTAATGAGTATACGGAAGTAACAAAAAGTTGTCGTCCCGAAGTAAGCATCACTTGGTCAGATTTTTTAGGCACCCTGTGTTTTTAGGTTTTTTTGGTTCCCTTTATTCCCCCATTTCCAACCATATACAGTGTGTCCCACTTAAGGACTGACCACCCCTGTAAAATTTTTATTTAGGGCTCGATTTCCATAAACTTTTTTTTCTTGGATAGAGCTTCAAAATTGGCATTAAATGTATAATTCAGGTACCTCGTGCATTAAATTCATGGCCCACTGAGACGGTGTTTTAATGCTGAAATTTCGAAAAGTACTATTAGGGATTTTTTTTAGAGGAAAATCAATGCCGGATTCTTATTCAGCGTTGTTCGAAACCCAAACGTACCAATTTGCATTACCATAGCTCTACAGGGTGTTTCAAAATTTTTAGTGTCCCACTTACTTAGTGACTACCCCTGTAAAATTTTTATTTTTAGCACGATTTCATAAACTTTTTTTTGTTGGATAGAGCTTCAATAATGGCATTAAATGCATAATTCAGGTGCCTCGAGCGTTACATTCATGGCCCACTGAGACCAAGTTTTAGTGCTGAAATTTCGAGAAGTAGGTACTATTAGGGACTTTTTTAGAGAAAAATTAATGCTAGATTTTTATTCAACGTTGTTGGAAACCCAAACGTACCAATTTGCATTAGAAAATGGAGGACTAATTGAAATGACTGAAATTTGAGTTTATGTTATGTTGTGTTGTTTATTCATGTATTTGATGATATTAAATTAAATAAAAAATTTATTCGCTAATAAATTTTTGAAAGAATATGAGTTCCTCATGATTTAGTGACCAACTTACCAGAAATTAAGAAATCTAATTACAAATTAGTACGTTTTTGTTTGGAACCTCTCACTGCATATAAGAATCCGGCCTTACTTTTCCTTTTAATTTTTTTTTGAGCTATGGTAATGCAAATTGGTACGTTTGGGTTTCCAACAACGCTGAACAAGAAACCGGCATTATTACTTTTCCTTTAAAAAATCCCTAATAGTACTTCTCGAAATTTCAGCACCAAAACACCGTCTCAGTGGGCCATGAATTTAACGCACGAGACACCTCAATTATGCATTTAATGCCATTTTTAAAGCCCTACCCAACAAAAAGTTTATGAAAATCAAGCTATAAATAAAAAATTTACGAGGGTGGTCAGCCCTTAAGTGTGGTAATAAAAATTTTGAAACTCCCTGTAGAGCTACGGCAATGCAAATTGGTACGTTTGGGTTTCGAACAATGCTGAATAAGAGTCTGGTATTAATTTTCCTCTAAAAAAATACCTAATATTACTTCTCGAAATTTCAGCACTAAAACACCGTCTCAGTGGGCCATGACTTTAACGCACGAGGCACCTGAATTATGTATTTGATGCCATTTTTGAAGCTCTATCCAACAAAAAAAGTTTATGAAAATAGAGCTATAAATAAAAATTTTACAGGGGTGGTCAGTCCTTAAGTGGGACACACTGTATATAGTTTTATATAGTTATCTCTAACCAAGCAGCATTTTCGTCGTCAAATAGGATAAATTTACATCTTTGCATGGAATGCTAAAAGTATAATATACAGAGTGTCTCACTTAAGACATTTAACAACCCTATAACTTCTTTAATTTTTAACCGACCAGAACGAAATTTTTACCAAAGGTAGATGGCATTGTTGCCTACTTATTTCCAAAAAATTAGTTGCCTACTCCAAAGTCAAAGCCACCTGCGATGCCACAAACGGGGCTAAAAATCTGAAAGTCATATTAGGCTTTTTTTTTCAAAAAAATTTACTAGAAAAAGTTGTTCAGAATTGATTCAGAACCCTAAATCCAAAATTTTGTCAAAATCAAAAAATAATAAATAAATAAAATTTAAGTAAAAATTTAAAATTTAAATTTTTAAAATTTGTTTTGTAGCTTTTATTTTAAAATAATTACTTTATGAAAACAATTTGCCTTCAAAACTTCCATCGCACACTTTTCTAAACACAGAAAATTATTAAATTGCTGTTTTGGAATTTAATTTTTTTAAATTAATATTTTTTGATTTTGACAAAATTTTGGATTTAGGGTTTTGTTTTGAATCGATTCTGAACAACTTTTTCCAGTAAATTTCTTTGAAAAAAAAAGGCTAATATGACTTTCGGATTTTTAGCCTCGTTTGTGGCATCGCAGGTGGCTTTGACTTTGGAGTAGGCAACAATGCCATCTACCTTTGGTAAAAATTTCGTTCTGGTCGGTTAAAAATTAAAAAAGTTATAGAGTTATTTCACTCTTAAGTGAGACACTCTGTATGTATATTGTTAGAGATAACCTGGGAGATATGGTTAGAATTGGGAAAAGAAAAAGAACCTTAACAAACCCAAAATATATAGGGTGTCTCAAAAATCTAACCAAGTGAAGCTCACTTGCGGTCAAACCGAAAGTCACAAATGATGAGGGAAATTTTTTTATTACTAGTATTCCGTGTTAAAATTCAATTTAACAATTTTCTGGAAAAGGGTATGTTTTGAAATTCCTTTTAAACAGCACCCTGTATTTCAAGCCTGACTCCATATTCGAATTGCTCGGAAAATTCTACACAGGTCTAGTTTTTATATGATCAATAATAATTAAACTTTAAAATTGCCGAGAAAATTGGGGTTTTCCAATGAATAAAGAATCCTAGAAAGGAGACAGAGCTCTATGGATATTATAAAATACATGAGACAAAAATCTCCCCGTGTAGAAACCAAGTTTTGATACGATATTTTGATATCTGACACGGTGATAGGTGCCAATATGTGGTGCTTCGATACTTTTGTGGCTCTTCTTGGCTCTTCTTGGCTTGCTCAACTAAAGATTTAGGGATAATAATCCATCGGTAAGTAATTTTGTAATTTAAATTAACTTTTGAGGCCATGCACCAAAGTGGCGTAGGCTTTTCGGCTTTTGTGTAGGTACCTATTGCTTCATAGTTTGAAATTTAAAATTAGAATTGCTAGGTATACCTATATTATCAAGGATTCCTAAACTTAAAGACATAAACGTGCCTTATAATTTTTGGCCTATATTGTAGATACCTATTGATTTTCGAAAGATGAGGATTTCTGCCTCGATTACTTTATTGAAACCACCCAAAGGTGCACCCCACTGTGAAACCGGAAACAGCATCCCGCCACATGCAAGATCTATCCCCGTCGCGCGTTAATCCCAAACATGCTCCTTCCTGATGTTCTTTATTCATTGGGTTTTCACGTTAACTGGGACACCCTATACGTAGGTGGATACTAGCACTGACAATATTAAATAAATATATTTTGTATTAATGTATCAATATTCCACATTATATTACACGACGATTTTCCACTTTATATAAGAGTAAATTTTCTATCTGCGATTAGGACATTTTCAATACGAACGGCTACAAGTTTTTACCTTTAATCCAAAAATCCAGGGAGCGCATCTACCAATAAATAAACAACGTTTATCTACAACCGTGTGATAAGTATCTAGCACGGGCGTAGACAAGGGGGGGGTTTCGGGGGTTCAAACCCCCCCCCCCCCCCCCGAAATAAGCAAAATATTACCTAATATTATACCGAAAAAATACGAGGAGTGAAGAGTTAAATTATTATTACGTTTGAATATATGTAGTAATAGTAGCGCCTAGCGCCATCTTTTGACGAGAGGCAGACGCAGTTGCAGCCGAACTATTTTGTATTGTAGGGACACTTTGCGTTGTTTCTCGATTATTCGCCACGCCCCTCGGTCGAAATGAGCGGAACTTTGTGGAAGTTCGTGGAAGTTTCTGGACGGCTACTGGGCTACTATATAAGCGGCGCCGCGGCGCGTGACCGCGCTTACGGCAGTATTGTTCCCTGCGAACTCGAAGCGAATAAAAGTGAAAAGTGGTGAACGAATAGTGAAGAGAATTAAGTGTACCGTGTAAGTGAGTAATTTTAGTGCGCTGTTATTCGATGACCTTGTTAAGGATAGATACGTGAATCATTATTACTGTCGAAAAATGGAGGGGAAAAAAGGAAGGGTGATAAACTTAAAGGTATGGACTACTGGAAAAAGTGGTGTAGTCAAGGTCAAGGGGTTTCTAATAAAGAAACAAATTTGGATTTAGCTATCAAAGCTTCAGCTACCTTGCATGCTGATAAGAAGACTGCCTACCCCGAAATCTAGTTTGGAATGCCTAGATATGTGCGATAAAAACCTTTATCCTAATATTTACACATTACTACAAATCTTGGCTACCATTCCTGTATCCACTGCTACCCCAGAAAGGTCTTTCTCGAGCCTAAGGAGACTGAAAAACTATTTACGAAACACTACAAGTGAAAACAGACTTAATGGTTTGGCTCTAATGAACATTCACTATGGAACAGAAATTCATGCAGATGAAGTAGTGGATATATTTAAAAGAAAAAGCCGAAGTGTTCTTCTTTAATGGTTTTAGATTTAGCGCAGAGGAACGAAATTAATTTATCCATTTCATTTAAAGTTAAGAAATTTATAAATATGTCGTAGTTTTTCGGATGAATATATAGATATTAAATTTCATGTAAGTATATTTTTGTTGTTTTATTTACTTCTCAAACTAAACCCCCCCCCCCCAAACTAAATCCTGGCTACGCCCGTGGTATCTAGAAAATATATAGTGTCAACGATGTATTATTTTAATTTTTAATTGTTTTTTTTTACACAAAAACCTGAAACCAACTGATTAAAGGACCGCTTTTTCAAGTTGCCAGGAAAAACACTGCTAATAATCTCTAGAGCTTTAAATGAATCTGTTTACGCCACCAAGACATTTTCCACAATAAAATTGATATGATTTTTAAAGATGATTTTCTCGAAGGAGACACCTTTTTGTCGTTACGGTTTGTTGTGTGCAAAGGTGCAAAGCGTTAAGGCTTATATCTTGTGTGCATAACTTTAATTTGTCAGAATTATCCATTACAAAAATGTTAGTAGCGATGAACAATAATTTTCAAATTTCTTATCTTTTGAATTTCATAATGAAAAGTTGTTTAGCATTAAAAGCCAGGCTAGAATCTCCATGATTTCATTTTATGTTTTTCATGTTTTGAAATCAAATGGTAAAATTGAAAACCAACTCCAAAATTATTGACATCTGAGAATACATCGGATTTTTTTCATATTTATCAAGATTAACCATAATAACAATAAAGAAAAAGACATTAAGGAATTAAAAATAATTTTGGCGTTTTTCTGTAATAGTTTTTTTAACAGGTAGGTAATCAAAAGCACACAATTACTATGAACAAACAATTGAAAAATAATTGATTTTTCACTAATTTTATGACTATGATTTTCTTTAGTTTTTTTTACCCAATGAAGGTAACTCCCTATAAACTAGCCCCATTCAGACTAAAACTAGTAGCTATATAGTGTCCTCCAATAAGTTCACATAGTGAAAAATTCTTAGCCTATAGCTACCTTTTGCTTTAAAAAAGTACAAAAACAAATAACTAGTAATGGGTTTAAAAAAATTTACATAGAAAAGTTTTTTTTTTTCAATTTTACATATGTGTAGCAAATTGGAACGCTCTATTAAGAGAAATTTCTAAAAATTTTAGTAACTTATAACTTAGTAAAAGCCATTTTATGTCACTAGCTTTGTCATCCTATTAACTTTTTATTACTAAATAACGAAAAGAATATGTATTACATTAAGTATACCTAATATTCTATGTGGGTGAAGTTGAAAAACCCCTCAAGCATTTAAGTAAGATATAAATGAATTTACATTACATTTTCCAGTACTAAATTGATGCCAACACATCTAAATTCGTGATTTTCTTGGGAATAAAAATTACCTTTTACCTTAATTGGTGAATACGTAAAATAGATTGATGAAATTTCAATTTGTTATTATTTGGTCATCAATTTAGTACTGGAAAATGTAATGTAAATTCATTTACATCCATATTCTCTGGAATTTTTTTTTAATAAAAAGTTAATAGAATGATAAAGGTAGTGACATAAAATAGTTTTTACGAAGAAACGGGGTTTTAAAATTTAACTTATTTGAGAATTACTCTCACGCTTGCTTATGTCTACATCAGAGGAATATTTCTAAGAATTGATACAAAAAATGTTAAGAGACGCTTTTTTGTTCCAAATTGGTCTAAAAATGACATTCTTTTTTATATAATTACCAATGTACATACCTATTACCCATATCTCCGTCACTGATTAATTTAGAAACTTGGTATTACACATTGTTATGTCCCTTCATACATACCTACATCTTGTGTGCCAAATTTGATTTGAATATCTTTAACAGTTTATAAATTGAAAAAAAATATATTTTTTTCGAAATTGTTTACGAAATTGTTTACGAACGAATAACGTTACCACCTATGTTTATAAATATGAGCAATCCACTTAAAAATGACATTTTCTATATCAACTATGAAAGTTTTGTCCTAAACAAACCGGAACACCCTGTATATCTATGTATGTACTTACCTATTTAAACTTAATCCGTTATGTGTAACCACTACTCTCTAGAAGATAACGTGGTTCTTGAAACTGTCGCCGACCACTGAGTGGACATCCAAATTAAAATTCTTAGCTTATATACGCGCACTTCGTTTTTACGTCGGTTGGCATAAAAATATTGCTCAATAACCATCGTCTGTCCCCTTATTAATAAAGACAATGGTTCAGGTCAGCTTTATGTAAATTGACAACTTATTAACATCGTGATTTACGTTTTGAATTATTTTATTTTTGAAACCTGGATAGCAGTAGGTGTACCTAAGTTATTCAAAGTAATTCCTAAACGGTCACATTTTAATTTACAAAAGAACTTGGAGAATTATTTTGTGCGAATTGTTAATTCTGTTTGTCTGTACGCATATCCCGTGTTTTAACTAGGTATAAAAATTAATTTTGAGACGCACTCTTTTATTATTATACAATGCGTTACAAAAAAGTAGGAGATTTGCAAAGCGAGACTATGTATTGTTCTGATATTTAGGTATGAAATTTTCTCACCTGTGGTTTTATTAACAAATCGAGATAATTTCCAAAATATTCATGTATTCAGAAAAATTTTAGGCATAGCGGGTACATCGAGGATTGACTAAAATAGGAAAGAATTAAAATAATTAGTTTCCCATGGTGGAAAAATTATAGAGATTTTCTTAATATAATTTTTGGGTTCGAAGTTTGCACCAAATGGGAAATATTTTTTTATTAAACTTTTCGAAAATCTAATATCGGGCTATGTTATTGGATGTTTTGGGTACACTATTGCGAATAAAGATAGTCGTGACGTCACAATTCATGCCAGTCAAATATTACATTTAAGAGGGGGTTGCCGACAGCGAAAGTGACGTTAGATTTCGTATTTTTTTAAGTTGTATTGCATAAAATCTAATAACATTTTACCTGGCAAAAATTTAGTACAAACATCTCTGTCTTCATTTTAATCATAAGATCTTAAAAGCATATGCACTGGAATTATTATTTTTCCCAAGGTTTTCATAACCTATAAAACAAAACAGTGCTTGTAATTTTCTTAAAAAATTCGTGTTAGAGAAAATTTTTGTTGAGTATATGTTACAATGTCACATTATAATAATGACAACTGTCAAAAAATTTCCGCTGTAATCACCTCCTGCTGCCTAGAGCAAGTGAGAATATTTCCGGAATTTTTTTGAGTTGCCATGACAACGAAGCAAAAAAACGAGCCTCTGATTGGTCAAAAAAGGTAGGTATGGGATTTTCATCACAAATGCATGGTTTGTTCTTCAAGTTGGAAAAACAAGTTTAAAGGACCCCGCACAAAAGTAGTGGGAAAACACTTTCGGTGGATTTCATGTGTCCCCATTGTCATATAGTCCGGAAGCTCGTAGTTTGGTCACAAATTAAGGGTCAAAATACAAAAGTAGATAAAAGTAGTAAAAGTAGTAAAAGTAGTAAAAGTAGTAAAAGTAGTAAAAGTAGATAAAAGTAGATAAAAGTATATAAAAGTAGATAACAGTAGATAAAAGTAGATAAAAGTACATAAAAGTGGATAAAAGTAGATAAGAGTATATAAAAGTAGATAAAGGTAGATAAAGGTAGATAAAAGTAGATGAAAGTAGATAAAAGTAGTTACAAGTAGATAAAAGCAGATAACGTAGATACAAGTAGATAAAAGTAGCTAATACAAGTAGATAAAAGTAGATACCTACACGTAAATAAAAGTAGATAAACATAGATGAACGTAGATAAAAGTAGATAAAGGTAGATAAAAGTAGATAACAGTAGCTAGAAGTAGATATTGTCATGTTAACAGATTTTCGCATATTTTTAACTCTGTATATTACTGTATAGAGTGATCCATATTCACGCCGCCACCCCACTTAACTTCCTTATTTGCAAAAAAACTTTAATCCGCGTGTTTGTTGAATCAGTTTTAAGAAAAAAAGGGCATATCTCTCAACATGGCTATTAACAACAACATTAACTACATGGCTATTAGGTTTCGGATTCCTTGTGTTTAGCATTTCTTTCTATTTCACAAAATAAGGCAGTTAATGGGAATAGAAAGTTATATAAATATCTAGTACATTATCTATTGTTCTATTTTGACCTTTGATATGTGACCAAATTACGGGTTTCCAGACCATATGCCAATGTGGATATTTGATCACATAATATTAATAACTATCGATTTCCCAGGGACAGATAGAACTCCACCAAAGGTGTTTTCCCCCTACTGTTGTGCGTACAGGGTGTTCTGGAAAAAATATATACTATTTTGGTTTGTACAGCTTTTACGGAACACCATGTAGCAATTTCAATAAGAAAAATAAGGAAGTTAAGGAAGGGGTGGCGCGAATTTGGATCACTCTGTACAGTAATGTACACAGTATACAGAGTTTAAAAAAAATGCGAAAATCTTTCAACATGGCTATTCGGTTTCAGATTTCTTGTGTTTAGCATTTCAAAAAATAAAGCAGTTAACGGGGATAGTTTCCGGACTATACAGGGTGGCCGGAAATTACGTGCACAAAATTGGAGGGGTGGTAGTACTCGCGAAAATAATGCCACAAGTTCATATAACACTTTTCCGAAAACTCGATATTAACCGAGTTACATACCCTCAAATCTATTTTTTTGAGAACAATATTTTGAGATAACTTTTCTCCTAGTGAATATATTTTTTTTAAATTTGGTACACTTATTACACATAATAGGGTGGACTAACGTGAGAAATTTCATGATAATAGGTCGGCCATAAAGGCCGTAACACCATGTGCATGTGTACAAATTTTGCTAGAACTTTTTTATTTTCCAATTTTTTTTAATTATTATAATTTATTATTAAAGAGCGTTAAAAAATCTTACAGAAAGGTACTCTTGTCTCAATTCGATAAAGTTTACCGTTTCGAAGAAAATCGCATTTAAAAAGGATAAGGTAACAAAATTAATAATAATATTATCTAAAGGCAAAAGGCATCATCATTTTTATTAAGACTCGAGTTGTGCTTAGAAATGGAAGGACAGTTTGAAGCTTTGCTATAAATGATTTATTTTTATTATTAATTAATTGTTATTGTTGTTCTTATTTTTTTATTGTTCCGGACCAAATAAATAAATTATGGTTAATTTTTTCCAGGTGTATTTTCCCTCCTTTAAATTAACACATACATTCTCAGGATGACCAATCAAGTCATAGTAAATCGCCAAAGATCGAAAATTCCAAGGCCAGCTTTGATCATGTGGGCGTTTATCGCGTATTTCTAGAAAACCTTATCCTTTTTAAATGCGATTTTCTTCGGAACCGTAAACTTTATCGAATTGAGACAAGAGTACCTGTTTGTAAAATTTTTTAACTCTCTTTAATAATGAATTATAATAATTATTATGAAATATATTCACTAGGAGAAAAGTTATCTCAAAATATTGTTTTGAAAAAAAAAATAGTTTTGAGGTTATGTAACTCGGTTAATATCGAGTTTTCGGAAAAGTGTTATATGAACTTGTGGCATTATTTTCGCGAGTACTACCACCCCTCCAATTTTGTGCACGTAATTTCCGGGCACCCTGTATACCAGTGGAGACATCACATAATATGAACTACCGATTTCCCAGGGACAGACTGAAATCCACCGTGTTTTCCCACTACTTTTGTGCATGGTCCATTTTTAAACGTTTTTTAATTAACTCTCTGGTTCTGGTTATAATTATTAGACATTAGCCAGCGCCCTTCTACCTACCTGCCCCAGAGTCTATAGATATAGAAGCCCTTGTTTTTTGCTTATTTAAAGTGTATTGTTAGTTCTATTTCATAAATAATATGGGTAAACGTGTTTTTGCTACAACATTTAACATTAAGTCTAACATTTTTAAAACTTTGTGGTATGATAAAATATCAACCAAATCGAAAGTATAAAATTTTGCAACTTGAAAGGTTGGCAATATTGTTAAATATGCAACAAAGTGAAAATTTCAATTTCTCGCCTAACAAAATGTTAACATTGTTGCAATTTTGACACAACCTTCTTTTTAATATTTAAGATCTACAGCCGATTTTGCAGCGATTTGTAAATATGGCAACATGGTTAATTGCATTAAAATAACAGTTTTTGATCTAACTTTGCGACAAAACTTTAATATTGCTGCAAAATCACAGAACACTCACCGAAGTCACCTCAGATGCCTATGCAAATTTGCAACTTTCTGCGTTGATGGCATCGTGCTTTTTTTCTAATTTTTGTTGAAATAAATTTTTATGAGGTTCCACAAAATTATAGCATGGGTAAATTTTAGTTGCAAATCGTCGTTTTCCTATATGCCTTAAAACATATTGCTAAATTTGCCACAATCTAGGACTTTGGCAGATAGGTAAATTCACAAAAATACTTATTTGCAAATTGTGACCATCTACAAAATTTTAACATTTTTGCAAATTGCGTGGAAAACTCGGTTGGCCTCGAGAAGCTTATATTCAAATTTGCAACTTAAGAGGTTATAAGCGATTATCCTTGGTTTAAAAGTTATATCAGGGTCGTAGAACTAGCCTATTAGTGATATACTGATCAACAATTTTTGAGTGGCGAAACTTTTCCGAAGGGTTAAAAAAGTAAAAAAAAAAACTACAAATGAGTAGACTTATTTTCCCGTTATAAAATATGTTACATTACTAAAGGTATGGTTTCGCTGCGACTAGCGACTGCGTCCGGTCGCGGACGACTTTTTCGATGACTTTTGAACTGTGGTTCGGCTAGAGCGTTTTAGCCGCGCGTGCTTTCCATTGAGTCGCAATCATATTGAGGAAGTTGTTGGCGACATACATGCTCAGATTAGCCAGACCGAATTTTTTACTTAACTTTAGTGTAACCCTTACCAGCGCCGGTTTTAGGGTGCTAGGGCGCTAATAGCACCCGGCGGTAAATTTTAGGAGGCGGTATAAGCTGGTCTAATAACTAAAAATAAATCACATTTTGTTGCTATTCGCTCACTACGCGACACTTATTTTGATCGTCGTCTGCAAGCATAGCACAACATCTGAAACGTTCTCTTATTCATCATCTTATTCATCTGTACGTTGAAGATTTTATACCCACCCTGGATTTTTGGACGAAAATAAAAATTTCTAAGTGAAAATATCCTAAACGCAGAATATACAACATTGATTCATTGATTGAATATAAATTGGAAAACTGACATGTAATAATGTGTAACATGATACATTTATTGAATAATATTGTCAAGTAGCTAACTACCGATTCCACGAGACCTGGCTTTTCCCATGCATAAGCCCAGGGCTGGATATGGTTTGGGGGTTCAAGCCCCCTACATTGAGAAAAGCTGAAAAATACATTATACTGTTATGATTTTGTAATTTTGTATACCTCTTTTAAACTATCTGTGCTCTATATTTCTAAAAATTTTCGCCTACGGCGCATTTTAGTAACCACACACCTCCATGCTTTCTTTTGTATAGCTGATTTAAAAAGCAATGATTTTTATGGGCTCACACTAAAACAAATTTCGAAATTTCTATTGGTAACAGTTGTTCTATAAACGAAGACTGAGAGGCTGAGTAGGACTTCTTGGCTACAAATGTTATGAGTCATAGTGACAAAAAAAAACATACCGCCAGTTAACAAGAATATGTTTTGCTTGGAATTTCTTTTCGTTAATTTAAACTGTTTGACTTTGAATATTTGAAAAATTTTCGCCTGCGGCGCAATTTTGTACCACAACCATTCAATTTTTTTTTTAATTTTCTGACTACCTCCCAACTAAAAAATTAGCTTTTTGGACAAAAGTAAAAAATTGAGAGAAGGCGTTTTTTAAACTTGGCACCCGGCGGTAGTCAAGCTAAAACCGGCGCTGACCCTTACTACTAAAACTATTTACATCAGTGGAAAAGAAGTGAAGCGCAAGAGGGAGCGCATTTTTACCTTCTGAAGAATTTTCCTTCTCAACCCATCGGAAAACCCCGCCATTAATATAGAAAATATTGCTTAGAATTGGTAACTGAACCGTTCTATCCATGTTTGCGGACTGATGAAATAAGTAAGTACTACCTACCAAAAAAATTCACTGCCTACCCTACTAATAATACAGGGTGGTCCAGTTTTAAGTAAAGAAACTGTAACAGTGTCACGGTTCAAAATGTTCCAAGATACGGTCATATATTTCCGAGGTTGATTGAATTATGATTGATGTCGCTATGTTGCTAAATCGGCACTTTCGCCGAATTTGCTATTCCGGCCGCATAATATAAGTACCCAACCCCACATCGTTCATTGTTCGTTCATCACAACGACATAATTTGGCAGAAAAACCCTCTTGTCGAGGTAATGTCTTAATTACCTTATACACCTTACGTCACTTATATGTAATTATATAAGTGACGTAAAACTGTTAGGTATAGGGTTTTTTATGCCATCTTGATGCCTGCTGTTCGTGCGTCATACTCGAACTAGGGTACCTAAGGAGACCAACTTTAGAAGTCCTATACCTGTTACCAAAAACCACAAGGCCGACAGCTCCGGACACCAGATAAGAAAACCTATGTGTTGTGTTGTCTTCTTTCGCTAGTCGAGTTATAAAGTCCTACCTATTTTATCCTCAAAAAGGGGGGAATAAAATATATTTTAATCTGTGCCTACATCCTCGCTCGTATACATAACCAATAAATATATGGTTTTCTATTATTAACCAGTGTCAAACTGCCTAGAAATAAAGTAGGTATAAACCAAAGAATTACTGTGAAACAAGAATCCCTTTTGCCATTTAGCTGTATATACATAATATTGTTGTTATTAATTATTATGCTGCATGTGATGTACTCACAGTACTCATTATTTTAAATTATTTAAATATTATTATATTAATTTACAAAGCGGCGTTAATGTGGTCTTTAGAACCAATTGAATTAAATATTCTTGTGTTTTTGCTAGTGTATCTCTTAACGTTTCGGGATTTGGATGTTTTAGCTAGGAGAGAAGATCGTTTTGCACTAGATGACAGATCACTGTTAATACAAATCTCGTGGCGCTCAAACTTCAACTATTAGGCAATTTTAAGAAGCCTGTTATCTCATTAGAATAATAATAATTGGTAATACCTTTCTAAAAAGTAAAGCTAGCCGGTGCATCTTTTGCTAAACTATTTTTGTCTGTTTTCTATTAGCTTCTACTTGTACGACCCTGAGAGGGTGACAACAGGTGATAGATCTTCAAAAAATAACGACACTTTCTTGTATAAACTGTATCTTTTTAAAGCCTTATAAAAAAACTTACAGGGTTAAAAACATATGGACTTTATTGAATATTTACCAAACTAGTTAAGATATTTAAGTAATATTTGGTACACGTTATAACGGCATGGGTTACCATAAAACCTGTTAATATCAAACATCTTGAATAACCGGTGGGGGAGAAGTGGGTAATTAGTACAATTTTCTTTACGAAAAAAAATTGAATCACCTTGTATAGTAATAAAAGGTATGGAGCTTTTATGTAGATTTTGATTATAAACAAAAATGCCCTCTTAGCATTTTTTCGTATGTATCATGGTTTCATGGCAAATTTGATTTATTTGTATTATTTCAGAGAATTTCTAAAAAAATTAGTAAAAAATGTGCTCCATAAGAGTCAAAGAGAAAAAAGTGTGTTTCTTAATTTAAATAAAGTAACTTTTTCCGATAAACTTACCTGTTTAAGGCTATACTTTTAAAGATACAGGGTCTAAAACATTTAGGGAAGATAAAAGTGATGTTACGCTCTGTATCTTGAAATTTCAAACCTTGAATGGGTAAGTGTATTGGAAAAAGTTACATTATTTAAATTAGTAAACCCATTTTTCTACTTTTGGTCTTACTTATGGAGCAAATTTTTTAGTAAAATTATAGGAATACAATGAAATGATACAAAAAAAAATTTGCCATAAAATCAAGACACATACGAAAAAATGCCAAGAGGAAAGTTTTGTTTATAATCAAAATCTACATAAAAACCTCCATACATATTGTTACTATACAAGGTGATTTTTTTCCCCTAAAAACAATTGTGCTAATTACCCAGTTCTACGCCACTGGTTGTTCAAGGGGTTTTGTATTAACAGGTTTTATGGTAACCCATGCCGTTATAACGTGTACCAAATATTACTTAAATATCCTAACTAGTTTGGTAAATATTCAATAAAGTCCAAATTTTTTTTTTAAACTCTAACAGCCTATAACTATTTTATGAGGCCTTAAAAAGGTACCTACCTACAGTTTATACGTTTATAAGATCTATCACCTTTTATAGTTTGTTCACTTAAAACTGGACCACCCTGTATACTATTTTTTAAGTATTTGTTTAAAACCCAACCTCTGATCAACTTGCAAATTTGAATATAAGCTTCTCAAGGCCAAGCGAGTTAACATGTTAACATTTTGTCGATAATCACAATTTGCAAAAATTTGTTATAGCAAATTTACCTACCCGCCGTAGTCTTAGTTTGTTGCACATTTAACTGCATGTCTAAACCATGTCTAACACCCTTGATGAAGAAGTGGAAAATTAGTTTTTTGTAAATAAATCGAAAATGCTAACATTTAGGTATAGGGAACCAAACACAAACTTGCCCTAATTTTTTGTGCTGAACACACAAAAAAAATGGGGGTTTCTATTTGAAAATTTTGAGTTTTTGGCATTTTTTTAATTAATATTTGAATAATTTTTTGTGAGCACCCTGTACAAGATAGGAAACTTTCTTTATGGTATTTCTCTGCACCAAGCCTTTGACTGCAAAATGCCAAGAGCGCGTTAAGAAATATGTAGCCGTTATGAAGAAACTGTCAATTAAGTACGGGTCTGCATATGCCATTTTTTCTCTAAAATGGCAAATATCTCAAAAACGGTTTAATTTAGGTATAGGACATGATACATGAAATGTACCTAGAATTTTCCGTAGAATCCAAAAATGCAATAAAATGTAGGGTGTTCCATTTAAAATAACGAAGTTGTCATCGACTTCCGGTATAACCGGAAGTGCCGACATTTTAAAATATTTTAAATGAATAGTACTCATTGACATTGGTCAGCTGCCAAATTTTCAAAAAAATTATATGTTTACTTTTGGAGATATCGATCGATGCAGTTCGTGGTGAGACACCCTGTATATTTTTTATGAGTTTGAAGCTATGAATAAAGAACCCCAAGAAGGAGCATATTTGGGCTTTACGCTCGACCGGGACAGTCTCTGCATATGGCGGCATGCCGTTTCCGGTTTACAAAATTACTTACCACTGGAATGTTATCCCCCAAGCTAACCATAATAGATCTCCAAAAAGTACTTAACGAAGAACTACACAAATATCTAATACCACAAACCACCGTGACAACTGTCAAATATAAAAATATTTTGTCAAAATTCACTCTCACGTATTTTATAATGCCCATAGAGCTTTGGCTCCTTCCTGGGGTTCTTTATTCATTGGTTTGAAGCGCTGCTGACGCGGCCCGTTGCAATATTTTCAAGGCTGACTACATCCACATCGTTGTTTAGTTGTTTTGCTACTATATAAACCAAGTTTTAGATTTTCTAAAACAGTTGCGATATACTTGGTTTTTTTACAACTTTGAAGCCGCCCCTGCGCCAAACGCTAACGAAACTGGCTGACTGATGGCAGGCTATTCTTACACACCCTAAATACTACACTGTATCAAAAAATCAGCCTTCCTAAAACTCTTGCATTTTTCTGTCATTTGCAACTAAAATGTACCCATGCTATAATTTTGTGAAACCTTATAAAAATTATTTCGACAAAAACTAGAATAAAGCACGATGCCATCAACCCAGAAAGTTGCAAATTTGCACAGGCATCTGAGGTGACTTCGGCGAGTGTACCTACTGTGATTTTGCAGCAATGTTAAAATTTTGTTCGCAAAGTTAGATCAAAAATGTTATTTTACCAGAATTAACCATGTCGCCATATTTACAAATCACTGCAACATCGGCTGTAGATTATGTCAAAATTGCAACAATGTTAAAATTTTGTTCGGCGAGAAATTCCTAGTTTTATCAATGTTGAAAACCTTTGATAAAGTTGCAAAATTGCATATTTTCGATTTGGTTGATACTTTATCATACCCCAAAGTTTTAAAAATGTTAGACTTCATTTGAATTCATTTCCCTTATTTACTGGCCTTTTGCATTTATTGGGCTGCTGCGCTTTGCGCGGTCGGAAAATTTGTGTAATGCGCATGTTCCATAGGCCCACGCCCATATAGTAATTAGCCATTATAAGCGGACTTGTCCAGCACTCTGCCTAAGAAGTGTTGTAAAAAATTTTAATCACAGTGGAGAGGCCTGCGAATTTTTTTTACCGAGTTTAAAATGTGGAGCAGGGTAGTTATTCGAGTAACTCGATGCTCATGACTGATAGCAAACGACCAAGGTGAATTCTGAAGAGCATTGTTGTCACATTTCAATATTCAAACTTATTGAAGGTTAAACTGAAGAAATAAAAATTATACGTACCTAACTCACATCTGCATTATCGGTGTTGTTAGTCTCGATTCTTCAAATGACAAGCGTTATAACTTATAACACTTAAAACATCACAAGCACCAGCATTTACTTGAGGACTTTTTGCGAATTTCGCGAACACGCACATCCGTCATTATTTTTAAATTACACAAGAATATTTCTATCGATATTAACTCGTAACGGCTAAACAGAGATCCATTTCGTACTTTTTTTGTTTTTTTTTTTAATAACCGAGAAAAGTGCCTTAGCAAAAATACTCTTAGTAAGTTGAGGTATAAGTGTATAATCTAGGTATTATTGTAAAATTGTAGGTGAAATATTATTTATGCCTCGCCGAAATTTCTTTTCTAAAAAGTACCTAAAATCCAAAAGCAATGTAGATGAAGGCAATTACGCCAAGCTGGCAATAACGTCATCTTACCACAGATTACAGATTTTCGATCCAAACGACAGATGGCGCTTATATAGTTGCGTACTGCAAACAGATGTTTTATCCAAAAATTTGTTGCCATGTGGTGATTTACATTAGTGCTGTAGTGTTTTGTTTCAAATGGTCAACGATTTTTGGATAGTTACAAAATATATTTATAAAATATTATCAGCTACTGCTTTATAAAAGCAAGGTATAGGTAAGTTTATTTTTTATGTTAAATGTATTTTCAGGGTACTTTTATGGTAAGGACTAGCAACAAAAACTTTTTGTGGTCCTTTTTTCTACAGGTATAAATAAGTTAAGTTGAAAAATGTGACTCTAAGCAATATCGCCACAGGGAGACCTGCATGACGAATGTGTAGGGTTAACCAAAGAAGACAAAGAGGAGAGTTACATCTGTCCGTAGTGCTCTTAGTTAACTTAGTTAGGTTTTCTAACAAAGAAGTTTACCTATAAACTTTGCTGTTAGTTTAGAAAATCTAAGTTTATGTTTGGTAGTACCTACCTTTTCTGTTCTTATTAAAAAAACACAATTTTTCTGGGAGGACCCTTTTTATTAGTTTTAAAAATGTTTTTGAATAAAGAAATGTCTTTAGTATCTAAAGCGTTTTTGTTTCATTTTTTTAAACTTATAGTTGACGGTATACAGCCTGTCTCTAAATTATGATACGGCAGGTAGAAAATTTAGATAATAGTTTTGAACAAAAAGTTTCCTATAAATATTTGGCCACAATGCATAGAATGCATGAATGGTACAGTTTGAATACATAATTTTCTCAATAACTTCTACAGAAATTATGCAATTTAAACGAAACTTTTTGCACTCTTTTCGTCTCTGAAGTGCAACAATTTCGTTTAGAAACAATTGATTCCCATCGCCCAGAAGCAGAGGGGCGGGATATTATAAAGGCTTTTATAATCATACCTTTTCTGAGGTTATCGTTTTGGCCTTTCATCATTTTAGTGTACCTTTCCATTTTGCAATAAAAAGATACTCTTGTTCCATAACGACAAATTCAACTGTTTGCGTTGAAATCCCCAAATGTTCCCCAAAACAGCTGGTTAACTCCAAAATTCACCCCTACCGTATTTAAATGTTACAGATAAATGGTACGTTGAAAATTAAGAAAAAAATGCCAAGTGGGCATTGGGTAAAACATCATTGGTTTTCTCGAACTAATGTATCACAATTTTGTGGAGTTCAATCCGATCCATTTTGAAAGCGAAAGATTTTTGGTACATCTTTCATACCGAATTTTTGTCACATTAAATGGTGCAAAAATTACTGTATAAAATTTGAAAGCGGTAGTTGAAAATTTTATTTTTCGAATTTTGGAGTTAACATGTGTTTTGAAGCACATTTTGCCAATTTCAACGCAAACGGTTTATTTCATCGTAATGGAACAAGAGTATCATTTTGGTACAAATCTAAAAGATGCACTAAAATGATGAATATCAAAACCAAAAATATAATTTTAAAAAAGTATGAGTTAAAACCCACTGTGTTACCCCGTCCCTCCGCCTTGGGACAATGTGAATAAATTGTTTTTTCACGAATTGTTGCACTTCAGAGACTAAATGATTGTACCAAGTTTTATTTAAATTGCATACCTAACTTCTGTAGAAGTGTCCCAAAATCGTCATTAAAAGCTCAGAAATCGGCACTGAAGTAACCCATTATTGTAAGATTTTTTCAATAAGTAGGCCTTGGCGAGATATAAACATCAAACGTCAGACGCGGAGCCTTCGCCCGTCAAAAGTGACCAAATATTCAAAACCCGGCCAAAAAGGCCCATTTAACTATTCGTACATATTGCGAAATTGTTACCTATAGCAGCGCAGTCTATCAGTATCAGAGCTGTCAGAAAAAAGTATCTTAGGTACTTTAGAGTAAAACTTAGTTACTTTAAAGTATCTAAGTTACTGTATCTTAGTTACTTTATTTTTTGGCAAAAAGTACCTAGTATCTTAAGATACTTTTTAAAAGGAACTGTATCTTGTAACTTAAAAAAGTATCTTAGATACCGGAAAGTAACTTAGATACGGAAAACTATCTTAGATACCTATCTAGAATATTAGTTTTATTTTGTTTTGTTTTTTGTTTATTTTATTTTGTTTTATTTTATGAGTCAATAGTGACAATAGTATATATACATACCTCTTCTATAATGTATTGTTTTTTAAGTGTGTCATGTTTTGTGTTTACAGGCCTTACCTTTACCTTACCTCGATCCATAATATATAATTTGTTGTGAAACTAATACAAACATACGTATTTATAGGTAATAAGGATGTAAGATTAGCGAGTGTAAATGTAATAATTACAAGAAAAGGTGATAATGGGCAAACACTCAAAGTTAACAAAAAGAAAAAACTAGTACCTAACCGCATACACGTGTTTCATGCTATTTGGCAATCATCAGTACGGTGTAACATTAACCAAATCAAAAGATAGGCATGATTTGGGAAGCAACAAATGAAGTCCAGGCAGGAGCCAACAGCACATTTGCAGCTTCAGTCAGCATATCCCCTATTTTGGGGCTTGTACTAACATCGCCACGGAGGCTGCTAAAGCGACCTGCGTTAATGTTACACCGTACTGATGATTGCCAAATAGCATGAAACACGTGTATGCGGTTACTAGTTTTTCTTTTTGTTAACTTTGAGTGTTTGCCCATTATCACCTTTTCTTGTATTTATAGGTATGTACGTACGTAATAAGAATAAGAATAACACATAATATAATATACAATACAAACAATAAACAATACAATATAACAAATATACAAAGTAACTAAAAAATATCTTATAAAGTATCTTAAAACTTAAGATACGTATTTAAGTTCCTTTTTTTAAAGAGTAACTAGATACCCAAAGTAACTTAAGATACTTTTTCAAAAAGTAACTTATCTAGTAACTAGATACTTTTCCAAAGTATCTTTGACAGCTCTGATCAGTATACATATTTTAGTAGGTTTGAATATCAATAGATTTATTATGGAGGCTGTTTTTCTGTTCGAAGCCGCCGTGTCTTTGTCATACTTGACCTAGGTACAGCGATCGTCAAAGTCAAGCAACGCCGCGCGTAGTCGGTTCATGGACGGGTGATCCCTTATTATTATTTTCTTGCCTAATAAAACATTTTTTTTCGATTTTAGAAAAAATATAATATAAACCTCGACACTGAAGTTCTTTTTATGACTCATGTGGTTTATTTGCCTCGACCAGAGGCTTCGGCAACTAAATTCCACATGAGTCATAAAAAGTTTAACTTCAGTGCCTTGGTACATAAATAACTATTACAACTGTACATTTATCATCCTGTAACTTTTTTATTATGCATTTTCGGACCCATGTTTATAGAAAACTTTTTGTATAGAATAACATTTTCTACCTGTCATATTACGTTGGCACCATGATTTAAAAACACCCTGTTTATATGGCGTTATTGCTTTCAATGGGTCAGCAATAACGGCATTCTGCATAAAAAACTTAAAATTTTCTTAAAAATTTAAAGTTCGCTCAGGTACCTCAGTTTATCTAACTTCATTCAATATGTATTTTTTCACTTAGAATATTATACTCTGTTAAATATTTTTGTTCTATTGAAAAAAGGCCATTTATACCCTTGTTATATAGCAAGTTAAGCAATGCTGCATACTTTGCCTTCAAGTGCACGAGCATGCAATATGCATTGCTTAACGAATTGCACACTACACTAGGATAATATTTAAAAAAAAGACACAATATTTTCAGAAACACGTTGCTTTTAGCTATTCTTGACATTATTTGACAAGCTTCGAATTCCACTAGTGCGCAATATAGGGCTTTGTTCCAACAACAGTTCTGAACCGTTTTTCAGCGATCAAATTGGTTGAAATCAGTTCTGGAATTACTTTTCTGCATTCTGATTCGAACTGGTTCAGAACTATTGTTGGAACAAGGCTATTATATCAAACTGTTGTCTGGCAAATCCAAACATTGTCACACTGACAGCGTCAGCTATTACAAAACAGCCACCATTACGGGCAGGTCGTTCACAAAAAATGTTGATTGCATATTATAGGACACCTATACATTGCTAACATATCGACTACCATTGATAGGTTTAGTTATATAAATTTAAGATTATTGTATAATGCCTTGCTAAAATTTGTTGATTTGAGATACACGGGGTGTCTAATGTCTACTACAGCCAAAACGCTTCGTTTTAGATACATAGGGTGTGGGAATTACCTGCAAAAAATCGATTTCGAAATATCCAAAGCCAATGTAATGATTTAAAAAAAACGGTAGTGGTTCGAAGAGTCTGATATTAATTATACAAAATATGGTTGAATTACGTATAATATTTCGAAATAAGCAGGAATAAATTTCTACACTTTGTTTCTCCAAAATAAAGCGTTTACGGTGCCCATGTCTAAGAATGTTTTTCTAAATAGCATTTTCTAACTTTTTTAAAGTTTGGCTGTTTACATACTACTTATAGTAGTATAAGAACTGCCAATTAAACCAGTTTCTTGAAGAAAAATTATCTCTTATAATAGATGTCGATATTAGGGGGAGGTAGCCAATTTCGGAGAAGGTTTGCTGTCAAGACAGGCGTGAACCTTGGCTGCGTTTTTTGCCGATTGATTTCAAATTTAAATTTGAAATCTAACTTTCAACTAACTGATTTTTAATTCTGAACGACCTTTGATTGGAGTTCATTGCATGTCACTTTCCTGGGACATGCATACCTGCCTAGCCCAGCTATACCTAATGTAGATTTAACTTTACTTACTCATCACCATTCAAGAAATTATGAAGAAGCAAAAGTATGTTATAGGAGTATTTGGATAGGTATATTAATTATAGCATATATTGTTTTTATTTGCCATGAAGTCATCTAGTCATCAAACGTTTTTACTTTTTTATGTAACCTAAAGCTGCAAGTGTTGAAATTAATGACTTTGTTTCTGGAAGAGTTCCTCACTTTACATCGGGCGTCATTCCTATTTGGTTTACAAAGTTCAATTTTAATATACAATGGAAAAATGTTTCCCTTGCTTTTGTTTACGTTACAAAATTCGACTGGACGATATTAAATAGAAAAAATCAATAGCAATGATGTCATAAATATGGTAATTTCAAAACGAAACATCCGTCAATCAAAAGTGTATACGCACTTAAACTTAAGTTGCGAATTAGGAACCTTTAGCACAATAATAATTATTTGACGAGACAGCGAAGTTATATCACAATCTAAAAATTTTCAACAAAGACTTGACGCATTGGTCATGTGATGAATGTCATTTGTTTCATGTTTCCTCCGCATACTATATTGTAATACAATTTGTTAAACAAATTCGTAAAATATATTGTTTTAAAAACTTTGTTTTTGTATTAGATATTTTTGCAATTTTAGGGATATAAACAAGATCGCAGTAAGCCCTCTTTGAGAGGCTTGTGGAATGTGAAATGCTCCCATTGAGCTTCTTCCCACCTCCCATCAAGAAGCACTCGAATATCTTGGAAACAAAAACTTTACGAAGGTATTGAGACTGAGTATAGAGCACACTGCGTACATTTGTTCCAGCAGAAATCACAAACCAATCAGTAAGTCAGTGACAATCTACTTCGTTGAAGTACAATGGTACAATATAGGAACCTAAGTTCTACTTTAAGTTCGCTAAATTCAAATTTCAAATAACTAGTCTTGCGATCTGATGCTCTGATGCTATACCAATCTTCATCAACATCAACTCAGTGGTTGATGTAATTCATTGTAATGAATTACGGAAAAGGCACAGAAATAATCTTTACTTTTGGGTGAAACTGGAAAAGAAGAGCTCGTACAATCAACAACTTGGGTACAATCTAACATTTATTAAATAATGATCTTAATTACAATAGTTAGAATAGTTTCTCGTTCGGAAACAACAACTACGTAATAGTATTCGATTTAAATGAAACATTTCGATTTAAATGAGTGGAAAACTACATTGGATAACGGATATTTAATTAGTGAGTATCATATTTGGAAAAATAAAGGAATAAGAAAAAAGAAATTACTTAGTAACCCAATTGTGGAATTATTATCAGGAATTATTTAATGATGTAAAGTTAGGTGCGGTAGTTGGAGCATCGAAAACAAAAGTAAAATTTAGAAATACCCCATAATCAGACGAGGAAATTATTAATGTTGGGGTTCCCCATCAGGCTCTAATTGGGTATTTTTGATTCCAAACCAGTTATCAAGTCATAGAACTCTCAGCCACCGGCGAGGGTAAATAATTATTACTACTCGCGTACTTTACAATAATTTTTGTTTGCTTTTTTATATAAACTGCGGTCGTAAAAAGTTAAGAATATGTTCCTTATCCCTCGAAAAACATTATTTTAAAGTTCGCCGAGGTATCTATGTCCTTTTTAATGTAATGATAAAAAGGAACCTGTTTTACCTATATTTTGCATTTCTACTCAGAACTAAAAAGAAGTCTTTGAAAATATTAATTGAACAGATAGGTAAAAGTTGATATCCTTAACTTTTTGGATGAGTTTGCTTAAACCTGTGGTCAAAAATTTGCGTCTGCAACTCGTGTCTATATAGCACCTTTAGCGCGCTCGAATGATATTTTGAAACGCCACGGGGGATGGAGATCTTCTTCTGCAGTTACTTAATAATAAACTTGAAATAAGTAATAACATGTTAATTAACCTGCCACACACTTCTCCAGCTCCACATATATCTATACAGGGTGATTCACGTAAGTGGTTCATTAGAAGTTTACGGGTAAGGAGTGCAAATTTTGATTTTGGTTACTTTTATAACAGGTTGTAAACTTTCTTTCTAAAATATTTTCAACTTCCGATCACTTCCGGTTATGCCGGAAGTCGATAGCTACTTTGTTATTTCAAATAGAACACCCTATATATTATTACACCATTTGGTTCCCTATTAAATTCCTAATCTTTTTTCGGAATATAATGTGCACCCTGTTCCTAACCCTTTTCGAGACATTCGTAAATTTTTGATTTTTGTGAGCGTTGCAGCCATCGACCATAGTGATGATAACTTTGAAATTTATGAATCTGGAAAACTGAAATTTTGGACTGTCGTAGGCGAAAGTCAACTTTATTAAATGGTCTGTATTCCATTTCATAATATTGTACAGGGTGTTTGGGAAAAAATTCCCAATATCAACATCGAAAAATCGAAAAATCTAATTTTTTTTCAAATGGAACCCATATTTTTTTTATTGCACCATTGAAATGCTTGTGAAAAGACAATTCAAAAAGATATAACACACTATATGTCTAAATGAAGCGGTTGCTTCGTTATTACGCAAAATACGTATTTTTGCTGCTCCATATCAAGAAACAACGGACCTTTTCTAATAGGCGGATAGGAAAGGCGGAAATGGATTTTTCATTTGTGATTGTCATTTATTGTGTTCCAAACAATAAAATATTAACTGTTGACAAGAATGGCTCAAACTAACTATTCTAACGAAGATATTTTGAATATGTTTTACACTCATGGAGAGTGTAAAAGAATTTTAGAAAGAACAATTAGTTTTAATGGAAGGCATTTACCACCTTTGACGAAAAGAAAATTCAGAAATTTCGAACGAAATTTCATAGTCCATGGCAAGGTCCAAACAAAGAGAAGCAAATGTAAATACGTAACAGTTAAATAGCATAATATGAATAAAGTGTTTTACTTATACCTATGTAGTTTCTTGTTTTTTCTTCTAGTACCTATTATTATGTAATTGTTAGTATTATTTAATTTTATATTGTTGCTTCTCAGGGAAAAAATATTATTAAATAGCCCTTAACCTTGTCATGTAATTGCGTTATTTCATTTTCCATGGCCCCCTATAATGTGACGCTCCTTGAAAAATGGCATCTTTGTTGATACAGAGCTGAAAAAATACGTATTTTGCGTAATAACGAAGCAACCGCTTCATTTAGACATATAGTGTGTTATATCTTTTTGAACTATCTTTTCACAAGCATTTCAATGGTGCAATAAAAAAATATGGGTTCCATTTGAAAAAAATGAGATTTTTCAATTTTTCGATGTTGATATTGGGAATTTTTTCCCGAACACCCTGTACAATATTTTGAAATGGCATATAGACCATTTAATAAAGTTGACTTTCGCCTACGACAGTCCAAAATTTCAGTTTTCCAGATTCATAAATTTCAAAGTTATCATCACTATGGTAGATGGCTGCAACACTCAAAAAAATCAAAAATTTGCGAATATCTCGAAAAGGGTTAGGAATATGGTACACATTATATTCAAAAAAAGATTTGGAATTTAATAGGGAACCAAATGGTGTAATAATATATAGGGTGTTCTATTTGAAATAACAAAGTTGCTATCGACTTCCGGTATAACCGGAAGTGATCGGAAGTTGAAAATATTTTAGAAAGAAAGTTTACAACCTGTTACATCAGTAACCAAAATTTCAAATCAAAATCCGCACTCCTTCCCCGTAAACTTCTAATGAACCACTTAAGTGAATCACCCTGTATATCACAAGAATTATATTCACCGAACTCACATCAAGAAAACACCATTTTAGAACTGCTGCCCCTCAAATACAAAATACAGATACTAAAAAAAACAAAAACCATTATTACACCTCAATCCATTTCAAGCGAAAATAAAGCGTTCGATTTAAAATGCCTGAATAGGCCAACTATCCTACAAAATTGTTAAAATTTCACTATTAATATAAAAGGTTGAGATACTTTGCAAATGTAAATAAACAAACGAATCAAGAATAAATCAGTTCTTAATTTTAACTAGAATTTTTAGGGTTATGAAATGATTATCGAAGGCGAAATCCAAGCGTGGTAGAGGCAGCAATCACTGTTATACAACGGGCTAGGTATACAGTCCTAATTTTATATAGTTAAAAAGCATGCAACTGATACGGGAATATAATTATACAAAATTGATGTATAAAAAATATATGATCTAAATATGCAGGAAACTAATGTTAAAATATCGGAATCGGAATATCGAAACAAAAGTACTTTTGCGGTCGCTCACGGACCAGTAACGACAGAATTAGGTATACTTTTGCGGCCGCTTACGGATCAATTACAACACACCATATAAAAGACTTCCTTTTCAATCAGAGGTTGCGTACGAGAAACGTCAATATTTGATACATTCAAACAAAAACTATATTTTTCTTGAAATCGGCAGTGAAATCGTCATTAAAAGCTCAGAAATCGGCACTGAAGTAGCCAATTATTGTACTATTTTTTTTTTCAATAAGTAGGCCTTGGCGAGATGTAAGCATCAAATGTCAGACGCGGAGCCATCGCCCGTCAAAAGTGACCAAATATTTAAAACCATTCAAAACCGGGCCAATAAAGGTCCATTTAACTTTTCGAACACATTACGAAATTGTTACCTATAGCAGAGCAGCGCAATCTTTCAGTGTACCTAAGTGCCAGAGGCCTCGGCGAGTCATAAAAAGTTGAACTTCAGTGCCTAAATAACTATTATTATGAAATAAATTCAGCTCCCATTAAACTTAAATTTTTAAGTTAGCCATCCTAGCTTCTCCAGTCGATTTCCCACTACCCAGTTCCATCCCCAGAATTCTTCAGCCATCGCCGCCCTCAAGGAGGTCACCGCCTCCGCTGCCCCCGTCCACGAGTCGACAACAATTTATCAGCGCTCACCCCAAATATAAGTAGACTAATAATAACAAATGGCAGGTGCAGGTGTCAGAGTTCGTGTGTTCACTGTTTATTAAAACCTTTAAGTTTTTTTTAACCCCTGTCCCCTGTCCGAATAAAAACTGGAAGTACCGCGAAGCCGTAAACGTAAAAGCGTTGACTGACGTATTTGTAAAGACTTCTCACGGCTATAGTTTTATGTCCTGGAACGTAGATGGCGCCTATGGCCAACAATGTATTTTGCATTGTATTTTGTCTCCGGGAAGCGCATGGTGAGCCAGAGAACTGTCAAACATGAGAGCCGTGAGCAGTCTTTAATAATATACCATCCAATGACGTCAGAACCTATAGACAGGTTTGTTTTGATAAACGCGTGACGCCCAGAACTAATCACAATCTAAGCGCTCCATTAAATTATTCCGAAAATGTCGCGAGATTGTCAGAAATTGCCCCTTTTTGTCGAGCCGTAGCGAACATAATTCGACTCTGGGCTCGGAGGCTGGCGTCGTTAGACCATCCCCCGAGTCTTCAGGTGAGGTTCCGATGCTTCCGGCGCCCCCAAACAAGAAAAAACATGCGATATATATATATAACTATAACCGGGAATCACCGGGTGTACAGTTGGTTGATGGTTGACTTTCTGTCTTTGTAGCATGTTTTTAGAGTAGTATGGGTATGGGTATATTTAATCTTGGAGTCAAAATAAAGGACATTTTAACAATGGGGCGCCACGTCTATAGGTTTTGACGACATTGATATCATCAGTCAACGGTAAAAGTCAGTACGGTAGATACCAATTAAGACGTTATGTGCGACTATCTCGGTAATTTTTAAGACAAATTGGTAGTTCAACGTAACTTGCGTAGCCTTTTCCAAGGAATTGAATGCCGCCAAGAAAAGAAACAATTGAATTTGAACAAAGAGGTTATTCCAAAATAACCGATTTTTAGAAAAAACAAGATAGCGATTTTAGTGCATTTTTCATTGAATGGGAAAATGGATAAAAAATCTGCACCGCACACCTGAATATCACTTCCGGTTTATCGGGAAGTGACTTTTTTTGTTGCAGCTGTCAGACGTCATAATAAGTGATTACCTCGGTAATTTTTAAGATAAATATAGATGGTTGAAACACTTAGCTTAGCCAAGGTACAGGGTGGCCCATACAAGCGGAAAAAGTGTGCTACGTAGAGACAGGTTAACATAAAATCGTCATTCAAAAAATGAGGTTGTAGTAAAAACTAAGGGGAATTCGTGTAACCTAATTTTGTATACGGGGGTCGGTAAAAAAGTTATCGCGAAAAAACATTTTTTGCAAAATAAAAAAATATATTTTTTTACCTACACATCCATTAGAGAACCTTTAAGTAGTATTCCCGAATATTCAGTTTTTTAATATAACTTCCGGTTATAGCGGAAATGAAAGTAGTTTTCTCCATTTTACAACTTACACATTTCTCTTCACCATCACAGGATTCCTTTTTTAATTCTGAATCCAACGATATATAATTTGACCTATTTATCTCCAACCGTTTCCGGGATATTTATCAGAGAAGCTCCATCAAACTAGATACATGGTCTCATGGTCGGTGTCTGATGTTCGATCTGAGTAGGCCAAACAATAAAACCAAATTTATGACAAATCAAGTCAGCCATGATAATAAAACTGACAAGCGAGTAGGCTGAATGTTAAAGTGGCTATAGCCATTCAACTGCATTCAACTTAATTAAAAATCTCGTGGAAATTATGAAACATTTATTATTTTTACTACTGTCATATTTATTATAACAACAACAATATGATTAGTTATTAAAAATTAGTTAGAAGTTCATTTACATTAAATGTTCAAAATGGTTTCCATTATTATTTACGCATAACCTAAGTCTTTTTAAGAAATAGTTTCGGACATTTTCAAAGATTAAGGGACGATTGTTTAAACTATCAATTTCTAATTTTACTCGTCTTTTAATCTCCTCAACATTTTCGGGGCGGTTCTTATGAACTTTATTTTTTAAATGCCCCCACAAGAAAAAATCCAAGGGGGTTAAATCTGGACTAGGTGGCGGCCACCTTATCGTTCCATGTTTACCAATCCAATTTTTAAACGAATTGTTCAAAAATTCTGTTATGGGCCCCATCTTGCTGCCATATTAATTGTCTTTCTTGGAGTTGGTTAAGAAAAACTAATGGCAACTGGTCAAAGTATTGTTCCAATTCGTTCTGGATTAAATGTAGGTATTTCCTACCTGTCATACTTCCTGAATAAAATAGAGGGCCCATTATAAAATTTCCCACAATTCCGCACCAAACACCCACGGGATTTCTGCCGGATTTCACAACTTCACGAAATGCCCGTGGATTGTCAACAGACCAAAATATACTATTTTTCCGGTTGTATATTCCCGCCGTTGTAAATGTAGCTTCATCGGACCAAATAATTTTTTAAAAAATCCAGCTCCACCTCTTTCAAAATAAAAGTTTAACATTGTTTGACAATATTCCAGTCTTCTTGCAGCATCTCCAGGGAGAGCCTTTGAACAGGTAATATTTTGAAGGCTTTAAATTTGCTTAATTTCATTACTCTTTGTATTGTAGACCGGGGAATTTGTAAGTCTCTCGCTGCATCTCTCTGAGAATTTTCGTTATTTCTTCTGAAATAATTTAAAATTCGTTCTCTCTCGTCCTCACTAATTCTAAACCCTTTTTTTCTCTTGCTAATCACACTTCCTGTCGATCTGAATCTTCGTTCGATACAGCTTACATATAAATGAAGCACTCGGAACATTTCTATTTGGATATTTACGAGAATACTCCCTCAAAGTTTCTACGTATATTTTATCTTTTTTGATGAAGATCTCTAAAATATCACAGCATTCTTCTTTCAAAAACATTTTTTAAACTGCAACTACTAACAGCTTCAGCAATAAAATTTTAGACTAATCTGACACGTAAATAGAAATATTGAATTGACAGCCTACTCGATTGTCAGTTTTATTATCATGGCTGACTTGATTTGTCATAAATTTGGTTTTATTGTTTGGCCTACTCAGATCGAACATCAGACACCGACCATGAGACCATGTATCTAGTTTGATGGAGCTTCTCTGATAAATATCTCGGAAACGGTTGGAATAGGTCAAATTATATATCGTTGGATTCAGAATTAAAAAAGGAATCCTGTGATGGTGAAGAGAAATGTGTAAGTTGTAAAATAGAGAAAACCACTTTCATTTCCGCCATAACCGGAAGTTATATTAAGAAACTGAATATTCGGGAATACTATTTAAAGGTTCTCTGGTGGATGTGTAGGTAAAAAAATATATTTTTTTTATTTTGCAAAAAATGTTTTTTCGCGATAACTTTTTAACCTACCCCCGTATACAAAATTAGGGTACACCCTCGAATTCCCCTTAATTTTTACTACAACCTCATTTTTTGAATGACGATTTTATGTTAACCTGTCTCCACGTAGCACACTTTTTCCGCTTGGATGGGCCACCCTGTATCTACTGAATGCCACCAAGAAAAAATCAGTTAGATGAACTACAAAATTTATCCCAACATATCGTAATTGATTAATCTAATATTGAAGAAAGTGGTGCCGAAAGATGCTATAATCAGTGAGGATCTACCTTGAGTTATTATTGATGTAAAACGTGCAAATAACGGTGATGAAAATACCACGAATCATATAATTCATTCTTGATAAAAAAAAAAGTCTGCTTGATTTAAAAATAAGATTGGCATTGAAAAAGTTGACATTACTTGACATTACTTATACTGGCTGATCAGAAAATTGAAGAAACGTTAATTAGCATAGGGGAGAGTGGGGGAATGCCGGCCTCTGGGGTAATTCCGGCCGTCAGTTACCTCTCCAGCGCGTATATTGTTGGTCACCGCTACACCCATCGCCATCTTGTGTTATTGAATCGAAGCTTCAGTATGAGTTGGACAGTTTAGAGTGAACGTGTTGCGATAAAGAGGGGGTTGCCGACAGCGAAAGTGACGTTAGATTTCGTATTTTTTTAAGTTGTATACCTGGCAAAAATTTAGTACAAACATCTCTGTCTTAATTTTAATCATAAGATCTTAAAAGCAGTATTTTGTTTTATAGGTTATGAAAACCTTGGGAAAAATAATAATTCCAGTGCATATGCTTTTAAGATCTTATGATTAAAATGAAGACAGAGATGTTTGTACTAAATTTTTACCAGGTAAAATGTTATTAGATTTTATGCTATACAACTTTAAAAAATACGAAATCTTACGTCACTTTCGCTGTCGACAACCCCCTCTTGGATTCCTTATTCAATGTCATTAGTAAGTCCTAGAACTACCTAGACTATACCTATTAATGGATTCAGTAGAGTAGAGCCTGTAGATTAACATCGGAATTAACATTTTACATAATCTCAAATGTTTCAAATTTTTAACTGACTAACCAAAATAAGGTTTATTGGGGGAATACTGGACACAATGTGGGGGGTAATGGCGGCCTAGACATGTATCATAAAGATATTATTTTTTAGTTCCTAGATGCCGCGAAAATACACGGAAAAACATAAAAAGTTTCGCGGACAGAAAGTTTACAAGCAGGATGCTACAAGAGGGGGGTCGTAGTTTAAGAGTAATGTCTAGAAGTTTTAACATACCAAGGACGTCTTTGCAAGAGAGACGCAGAAATGGTAACTTTTGAAAAACTCATTTAGGAAGACAATAAACATTTTGTGGCTTTTGTGAATAATAAATAATTATAATATTGTTGTTGTTTTTTGTTTTGAGATATTGACGACTTGCGGTCGGTATTACCCCATGAGTGTGGGTAATACCGGCCAACACTACATTTTTATATAACGGTATATAGTTTTTGGTTTGTAGTTTTTGCCTGGAATAAAAATTTATTTTGATTCTACACTGACTGACACAAGTTTTAATTTGTCACCCTACCATTACTCTACAGTTGAAAATGTGTCAATGGCTTTCAAAATTGCTTAGGGAGCCGCCATTCCCCCACTCTCCCTTAAGAGTAAAATTTGTTTATGGTGGTATCTAAGTTACTATTTATGTGTACAAAATTTGAGAGCGTTAGGCCTACTTTGATTTTTGGATTCTTTTCTTGTTTTTCTCCCATTAAATAATTTTCTGTCGGTAGTACGACAAAACTGTATAAATAAAGAATACTCAGAGTAGGAAACTGTGTATGAAAAAATGTTTTACGATTCTGGGCCTACTTTGAGTTTCTTCCAATATTTTCCAAAATACAAAGTAGGCCTATAGAATCATTAAATTTTATCATCATGGGCAGTTTTCCATTCTGATGAAGTTTTATTAATACAGTTTTGTCATGCTATTTACAGAAAATCATCTATTTGAAAAAAATAGAATAAAATAAAGTAAATCAAAATAGGCCTAACGCTTTGAAATTTTGTACACGTAAGTAACCACGCTGAATAAATTGTCTTCAAAACTTTTTTCACTATCTCTACAAATAGAGGTAGTTTACTCGTATGCCAATTAACGTTTCTTCAATTTTCTGGTCACCCAGCATAAATAATGTTAACACGCAAACTTTTTTTTAACAAGAATGGCTTTTCTTCGAAAAATTTAAAATACAAATTTTTACAAGTCCATCCGTGGACACACTGTATTGTCACAGATGTTGAGTGAAGTAAAAAACTCATTTTCCTATTAGTAGCAAGAGCAAGTGATCAAGCGCTAATAATTGGCATGTTACAAGAAAAACTAGATAATTTTTCCAAAAATGGAGATGGAGATCACAAGACCCGCAACCAGGTATGAAAAAAATACTCTGTTCAACAGTAAAAACTCAGGGACCAGTACAAGAGATATCGAGGCCGGTGACAGACGTCAAATAAGATCCCGTGAAAATCTACTGTGACAAGAGCCGTCCTCCTTTTACAGTTTTAAGTGATCTCAAATCGATTCCAAATGACTTTGAAATCACATCAGCTGATATTGAGTGCTCCTTTTACAAATGTTCAGTTGATTATGAAGTGATCAGTTTACGTAACAAATCGATTTTTATGTGATTTGTGTTGGTTTTGAGTGTTTTGGGGGTTAAGTTGGTGAAAAATATTGAAGAAAAACTTGCGACCTTGCGGTAAACGAGTAAATTCCGGATATTTTGATGCTTTAAATACATTATGGATTTAAATATTAGACGATCGGCGAAAATTTTTCTCACTGATGGTGAGACAAGAGAGACATTTGAATTTTATATATTTATATATTATATATTGCTGGGTTTTTAATATTTGGTCACTTTTGACGGGCGATAGCTCCACGTCTGACATTTGATGTTTACATCTCGCCAAGCCCTGCTTATTGAAAAAATCGTACAATAATGGGCTACTTCAGTGCCGATTTCTGAGTTTTAATGGCAATTTTGAGACACTTCACAGCCGATTTCAAGAAAAAATATTTTTTCTAATAATTGATCGAAGCATAACTATTCAAATAAGAAAATACTCGGATAGTATACGTTTGATTCGAAGGTGTAGGTATGCGTATTTATGTCTGCGTTTCTATCAGCATATGAACAAAGCCTGCGATTATTATTTACTAATAAAATCTCGAGGCATAGCTGCCCAAATAAAACAATACTTTATGGGTATGTCCTTATTTTCTTGATTGTAAAAGGCTCGGTAGAAGTTCTTTTTACTAGCATTATTAAAATTTCCGTTCTTAAAATATCGGCATTTTCTAAACAGTAATTTTTTTTGTTTTCCGGCTTTATGGGGCTCCCTGATTACGTGGTTAAAATTAATGTACTGATGACCGATACACCCTGTATAGTATACAGCGGATCTTATTTGTGACATATTTGGTATGTATTATACAGGGTACAGGGTGTTACTTAAGATAGGCTGTAATTCCAAGGGCATTCCTGAACCAATTTCAAGTAGAAAAGTTCATATAAACGCATGTGTGCTAAATAGTCTGGTTTTCAAGATACAGGGTGTAAAAGTTTAAAAAAATCGTTTTTTTTTATTAATATCTCAAAGGTCCTTTCGCCGATTTTATTGAAATTTGGCAGTGTTGTTCATTGTGATAAGACGCTAAGTTAGCACTAACTATATGATAATTGTGAGTTCCAGTGGCGTCCTGGAAGGCAGTCTCACGAATAATATTGACAAAAAAATGTACCCCACTGACTTTTTTTTACCAGGACACCTTAACGGACAATCTTACAATCTCTGCCTTTACTTCTTGAAAATTTTCCTCTTCAGTTACGGCAATGGTTCATGCATCATGCATGATGATGCTCCAGCCCACTTTAGCATATTGGCTCGTGAGTATTTGAATGGAGCTTACCAAAATCGGTGGATTAGGTGGTGGAACAGCCTAGATTTTTATTTGTGGGGGCACCTAAAATCAATAATTTACGTTACACTAATCGACACAGTAGAACAACTAATGAATAGAATGTTTGACGGATGTGAAACTATACACTCCACACTCCTGGAATTCTCGAAAGAGTTCGTCACTCGATGAGAAGAGGAGCAGAAGCCTGCATAGAAGCGGGAGGTGGTTATTTCCAACATTTGTTGTGAATATTCTGTTAAATTGCTATTACTTTTAATTTGTTAGACTTTAAAAAATGGCTTATAATAGGTATTAACTCGATTATATTAAATTTTTCGACATGCATGGTTTTTATTGTTTTCATCGAAAACGAATAAGTAAGATACGAAAAAATATCAAGACAAAAAAGTTGTATTTCCAGCTCCGAAAAAAAAAATATATTTTTTTAAAAGTGAGTGGCGTACATTTTTTTGTAAATAATATTCATGAGGCTGCCCCCCCGGGAAGTCACTGGAACTCATAATTATTATCATCTAGTTAGTGCTAACATAGCGTCTTATCACAATAAATAACACTGCCAAATTTCAACAAAATCGGCGAAAGGACCTTTGAGATATTAATAAAAAAAACATTTTTTTGTTAAACTTTAACACCCTGTATCTTGAAAACCAGATTTTTTTGGGACACATGTTTATATGAAGTTTTCTACTTGAAATTGGTTCAGGAATTCGTCCTTGAAATTACGGCCTATCATTAAATAACACCCTGTATTCCTAAGTATTTTATGTTTTTTGTTTCAGGTATTTTTGTATCTGGATCGATACATAAAGAGCCCATATGCGGAAGTTTATTGGAGTAGGAAGTAAAAGTAAAGGGCAAGTATTTAGTTTTTTCTACATTCAGAGTTAGTTTATTGTGGGTCAACCAATCTTTTATTTCACCAAATAAAGATTTTACAAGAGTGGACAGTCCGACAGTCCTCAAAGTAGACACTGTAGCTTGCTTTGTAGGTGCTCGAGATTTTAAAAATCAAATATATTTTCTGGGAATGGTTTTAAAGCTACGGTTTAGCAAAACTTTCATCGACGTAAAAAAACAAATTTAATGTTTTCTCGATTTATTACAATATTTATAATAAATGTTTTACAACAATAATCTGTGTAGTCTAGGCACTGACATCAAAACTGAATAATATTGTTAGGTAGGTAACAGTTGTTCCAAAAATCTGCAAAAATAATTGTCATGTATAGTAGGCGCAGCGAAAGAGTGCGTCTGAGGTGAGGAAGAGGGAAACAGACGTGCAGAAAGATTACTTTTTGTCAAAGTAAATAAATTGTTATTTTACTTACAGATACCTTCATATGAGGAAATAATTGATAGAAAAATGTAATATGAGATTGCGCTTGGCTATGTATTGTATACCCTGAACGACTCATGATCTAGAAAATACTCCCAAGTTTTCAAAACTATAAATTTAGAGGCGCACGTCTGAGGATAATCATTCCTTCTCTCAACGTCGCGTGGTTCTAATAACTGCGAATAGGGAAGCGCGCTGCATCGTACGAAAGCGTAGAAGTGCCACCCGAATTTGTGTTTGAGAATTCCGACTTATATGTCAGAATTCTGACTTTTATCTCAGAATTCTGACTTATAACTCAGAATTATGACTTATAACTCAGAATTCTGACTTTTATCTCAGAATTTTAACTTATAACTCAGAATTCTGACTTTTATCTCAGAATTTTAACTTATAACTCAGAATTCTGACTTTTATCTCAGAATTCTGACTTATAACTCAGAATTCTGACTTATAACTCAGAATTCTGACTTATAACTCGGAATTCTGAGATAAAAGTGAAAATTTCCGATTTTCTGGGAAGAAGCCCATCTGGTAGTAGGTATTGAATACTTACAAAATGTCGATATTGGGTCGATATTGAAAAAAAAATCGAAAATGGAAATTTCCGATTTGCAGGGAAAAGTTTCCGGAAGTATGGACTAATTTTAGAAAGTCGATATTGGGTCGGCATCGAAAGAAATCGAAAAATGGAAATTTCCTATTGTTAGGGAAATATATTCGGTAGAGTAGAGTAGAGCTTTATTAACCAAAATACAGACAGTGAGTCCACATGGCAAGTTACAAAAAATATATATTTAAAGGGTTTTGTAACACTAATAGTATACACAAAAACTGTTTTGAAATACATCACAAGAATAAAAATTAAGGTAAAAATCATTAACACTATAAAAACAATTTTGTATTAGGTATTCGCGAACACTACTTTTGACTTTTGAACTTTGCAAAAGTCGATATTGGGCCAATATCGAAAAAAATTCGAAAAGTGTCAATTTCGGATCTTCGGGGAAATCTTTCAGACAGTATCGAATAATTGTAAAGAGTCGATAATAATGGGTTGATAAGTATAGAAAAAAATTATATGTCGGATTTTCACGGAAAATCTTTCCGGTAGTATCGAATAGGTACTCACAAAAAGTCGATATTGGGTCAATAATTATTGGATCTTTCTCAACAAGTCACTGTCTAAGTAAGAAGGTACACATTTTCTGTGCGTTTCCTGTTGTGGCATATCAGCCACCGTAACTGATATGGACTTACTGACTGGCAGGCTTCTGTATTTTTTACACTTAGTTTGTTTATAGTGCGTGGGGCGGTTTTGATAGGTATACTCGATTTTTGACCCGTATAAAGATCCAAAATTCAGTACTTTGAGATGGAGCAGATAAGAACACTCTGTATATAACCACTCTGAGTTATAAGTCGGAATTCTGAGATAAAAGTCAGAATTCTGAGTTATAAGTCAGAATTCTGAGTTATAAGTCGGAATTCTGACTTATAACTCAGAATTCCGAGATAAAAGTCAGAATTCTGAATTATAAGTCAGAATTCTGAGATAAAAGTCAGAATTCCGAGTTATAAGTCAGAATTCTGAGTTGAAGTATGAAAAGTACTTAGATCGTGAGTGTGAAACGTTCTACGGCGGGCCGGCAGGGCATCGGGAACCCTGTACTATACAAGGTGTAACTTTGATTAGTAGATAGGTACATGTTTACTGTCGGTATTTTATTTATTTTGGAAAATGAAATTTAAAATCCTCAAAGGTATGACAAAACAAAATTGCGGTGATAGGTTTTTGGCCACTGTTGCCACTCGACGAGCTAGTGTGGAATCCGCTGGGCATGAAATATTCTCTACGTGGGTCAGAAGTGGTGAGTCGTGCCATGAAAGTATTACTGTGAAAAGTGAAACCAAATTAGTGAAGTGATAAATGTGATTATTAGTAGGTTATGGGGAGTGCTAAGTCATTAAAAAGTAGTGTGTTCAGTGCGTTGTGTCGTGAAAGTATAGTGAAAAGTTACTATAGTTATGGTGAGTGCTGTACTAGGTGAGTCTTGATATTATTATTCTTTATGCGGAACGAGAGAGAACACATGCTTAATATAAGTAACGCGCCGCTGCTATACCCCATAGGAGATGTGGAAATTTGCAAATTTTTACAGATTTTCACGGAATTATCTAACGGTATGTATGGCAACGCTGTAGTAAGAAGCCATCGCTTTAATAATGAAGGCCCCTTCATTATGAAGGGACCTTGCGACCAATGGCTCTCAAACTGTCTTGAAAATTCGGGAACATTTTTTAAAGGCCATAACTTTTTATTTTCCGCACATTAAAAAAATACTTTCATGAACGTGCTTTTGGGGTCAGTTAAAATGTATGTACTTGTCAAAGTTACACCCTGTATATGGTGTTGCGGGTGGACAACTTCCTGGTGGCATACGCACATCGTGAAGTTAGACCAAGTTATAATCTTTTTCGTGACAATTACGATAAAAGATGACCAAAATAATAAATAACTATTTGCCACATCTGGAGTGCTTATGGAAACCAGCAGCACCACAAAACTTGGAGTTGTTTTCGACAGATCAGCAAAACTTCAACAGGTAATGACATTTTAAAGGTAGAAAGAATACAATACAAATAAACTTAATCTAAAGTAATATCATAAAGAGAAAAAATTTGTATTTTTGTTTGTAATAAATAAACTAAAAAAACTACTGGACCGATTTTAAAAATTCTCTCATTAAGAGAATGCTTCATTATCACTGAGTTTATAATAAATAATCGATAGGCATAGCTTGTATGATTACAAGTATACCTACAGGGTTAACTATTACTTAATACAAAAAAAATTACCACGTGCGTTGGGTGGCTTAAGAAAACATAGAACATTTTTATATTTTTTTACGATATTTAAAAAAGGGTAAAAATCCCAATTTTCCCTGTAAATCTCCGCCTATAATTACGTCATCCAATATGGCTTCGGGACTTACTGTCAGCTGTACTAAAATTGAGATACTCTTACGCCTCGCGTAAATAAGAGCACGTGCGTTGAGATATTCGCCAGGGCCGCACTGAGGCACGACCTTTATTTAATTTTAGTTTTACAATTGTTTACATCAAATTTCGGAAAAAAATTATTAGCTTAATTAAAGTTATTCAAAACATCGATAAAATTATTTGTGGCAGTGTCTAAATAGCTGAAAACAACAAGATAAAACCGCCTAACTACACTATGTCCCTGTTGCCGAGTCGGTGAAATTTTATAGCCTACCGCCTAATCGCGGAACGTCATTGAACACGTGGTTTTATTTACGCCAGACGTAAGGATTGCTCGATTTTAATATAGAAGTAATTTTCGCGGTATTGCCGTTGTTTTGGGAAGGATGAAAATACCTTTTTACTCAAACAAATTAAAAAATACATAAATAACAATCGATTTGGATCTGTACAGCCACAGTGCGGTTAGAGTTATCCGAGGTTTGCCCCGATTCGCCTTACCTTAGTTTGAAATTTGAAAACAGGATATTAATCCCGAAGCTCGTCTCGAGCTCGGTCCCGGGGTTAGGTAATACTGAATCCCTACGCATTTTTTGTTTTTTCATTTGCACATAGCAGCACCAAGTAAGTACAAAACTACATCCACATTTCTCGCGAAACCACGAAAATTTCCGGACCGGTAGAATCAAATTTGACATCAAAATGCGCTGTCGTAGGGACAAGGGACGGCGGACTGACAGACCAGACAACTGTACACAAAACGCACAAATCAGTAGAGGTTGGAGTGATGTGTAATAATTATCGATATCGATGTCAATGTTAGATTAGTTGATTGCGTCTTCAAAAAAATAATTTTCATAAGAAAACTTATTGAAAATGTAACTAAACTAAACAAAATGAATTCTGTGATTTCTTAATGCCGGCGTTATTCGACTAAGCGCTTTTTAATACAAAGACTGAACGTCGATGTGTATCGAATCGATGCATTTATCTTGTTCGACGTCGCATCTCTAATGCCTGTGTCACACTAGTTGCGCTAGTTGCCCGCCGAGAGCGTTTGCAAATGTAACCTCGCGTTTTTTCCCAGTTTTGTATTGGTTTTCGCGGTAAATTGCGCTTTCACTTAGCAATTTTGATCAGCGTCTTTGTGAAAATGACGGAGTATTCGAACGCCGAGTTAACGGACATGGTTATAATGTACGGGATATGCAATGAAAGTGCACATCGAGCACTCCGTAAGCACCACAGCTATTGCAATGAGATTGGGAATATCTCGGAAGAACGCAAGTAAAATAAAATCAATGAAACTGACTTGTACCAAAGACAATCCCATCTGATGGGATTGTCTTTGCTTGTACCTAATACCTACATGAAATTTAAAATGTAACAATCAAATTGGCTAAATCCTAACGCATTCGCCAAAATTGTGAATATTTCTAATTTCTGGTTTTTGTTTTAGGCACAACAGTCACATTTGGTCCGCTGAAAACCCACAAACTGTTTGGCGGTTTAATTTCCAACGTCGGTTTTCCATCAATGTTTGGGTAGGAGTTTATGGAGATGGCTTAATTGGACCCTACATTTTAACGCTGCACGATACTTGGATTTTCTAAGAAATATTTTATTTGATAATTTGCCACTACAAGTACCGCATGACACGTGGTTTATGCATGATGGTAAACCAGCACATTTTGCGAGACCTGCTCGTGCACTTCTAGAAGACCAATGCCCCAACCGTTGGATCGGACGAGAAGGGCCCATTGGATGGCCGCCTCGATTACCAGACTGCCGGATTTTTGTATTTGAGGATACATGAAGACGATTGTGTACGAACAAGAAATCGACAACGAGCAGCAGTTACGTGAACGAAGTGAAGGTGCAGCTGATCAGATCCGGAATACCTAATCATGGACTTTTTGCACGTAGTGAATTTGTGCATCGAGATTAACGGCGGCCTCTTTATACAGCTACTGTAAGGAATGGCGGAGGAAAACCAAGAGATCCCCAACAGATTTAGAACATGTGAATGTTGTGTTGTGTAGTGTGTGGTAATACATAATAACATCTTCAGTGTAATTACCCTGTTGATTTCGCTTCTGTTCCAATCTTTCCACACTTAAATTTTCTATATTAACATTTGCCTTTATCTTTTTTAATATTTTGTACAATATATTATGTACAATATATGATTCCACAGATTTCTATGAAGTTTTTAGTTTTTGCTGTTCTTCTCGTTATATTTTTGTGTCAGAATATTAATATATATTTTTTAAAAGTTCCATGTCCTTCTTTAACTTTAAATTTTCTTATTTCAGTTCTTCTTTTTCTTCTCGAGACCTCTCTTGATCTCATCGGTCTCATCAGATTGTGAAGTCTTAACCCCTGGGTTTTCCCATTTTTTCAAACATTTCCGAATCTGACTTGCGCGACGAGCCAAACAATCATCTCAATATGTGTCTAAGGCTATTTAGAATGCTGCAACATTTTTGGGCAAGACTGTTGAAAGAATATGTTGGACAATTACAGCATGGTCAGAAATGGTGCACTCCATGTAAGGTCGAACGCCTGGACAATTGGTTTTGTGCAAAGACGATCTTCCTCCATTAAGTTGGAAGATTAGAGGAATAAATGAAATACACCCAAGAAGTGACGGCAAAATATGCGTTGTTTTAATAAAGACATACAAAGGTGAAACCAAACGTTCTATAATATAAATTATGTATTTTGTCCATGGGACAATAACGTTTTTATTTTGTGTTTGAAACTTAGTTGCGTCAAAGTGGGCGAAATGTATGAGATTTTCCTTAAATAGGTACAACACGTATTCTATTATTGTTGTCTTAGACATTATTAAATATAAAATAAATTTGTCATACCTGAAATAAAATAAAATTGCTATCATAAAACCATATTGTTTTCATCGGTAAATCAATATGAGCTATCAGTAAACCAAGAATCACATCAAGATCTAAGTACGATTTTGCTTTTATTTTTATTTATATCTCGTTTTTTTTATATAAAAATAACTTCATAGGTGTACCTACTTCAGGGGCTCCACATTTCAAAGAGTAAAATTTCAACATGATAGAGAAAACAGTTCTTAAAGTTCATTAGTAAAAGTTGTGACATAATCTCAATTTAAAGCAAATTAGTCTAGTGTAAATCGCCATTGGAATGTAAATTAATATTTATCTTCATTAAAAGAAAATAGAAAGAGAAACAGACTACCTATTTCCAATTTTACGTAAAACGATTTATAAGCTTTATAAAAAAACATGTGCACTGTTGAAGCAAGAATTCTATAAGAAAAAATTAGTTTGTTCGACTGTAAATTTGAATAATAGGTAATTAGGTACCGTAGAATGGGAGAGTAGAAACTAGAGAGCAAATGGAGATTTTAAAAAATGCAAAAATTTTCAAGTCAAGTCCTGGAAATTTTAAATTTTGTAGTACCTAAATTATGCGTGGTAACATAAAATCCGTAATTAACATCAGTGAGTAACATCTGATTGCGTAACGTTTTAGTTTTAGAGGCTTGATAAACTTCATGTGCCAAGGTAAAAAAAAATTGCTGAGACAAGCTAGCACACTGCTCCAGGTAGGTACACCTACATATATCTTATTAAAGAAACTGCATGCAAAATTATACTAAATGAAATTGATCCTGTCAGATATTTTATGTAGGTAACTGTTTCTATTGACCCTCTGTTTCCATCCACCCTCCCGCAGTTTGTTTCTCAGAGCAAAATTCCTCTAGTAAAATAAAAAGTCTATCTATTATTTTAATTTGAATTTTAGAATAACGATGCCCCGCGACTAAGTACAGGGTGTCTTATTTTCGATAATTTTGCAGGTTATATTTATATTTTGAAATGCTTACAACCTAGAAAAAAAATGCATGTATGCCACTGAATTCTGTATGAAAAAATCTATAAGGGTCCATTTTCGCCATTTCAACAAGTTAGCGTATTTCCGATATAATCACCTTATCTAAAAAAAACTAAAGAGACCATAAAAGTTATGTTTTCGAGGCCTTTCTTTTTATGAAAAAGTGGAACAGTGTCCCGAAAACCGCAACTCCCTATCTCCAAAAATAACCGAGTTGCCCTACAAAAGTATCGAAAATGGGACACCCTGTACACGATCCAAGGCCCAAATTTTACAAAAATTCAAAAACGGAATGTCATATAGAGGCCAGCAAAGTACATAAAATCCACTATGCAGTGCTGTATCAGATATAACAAAAAGACCAGCATGATAAAGCAAGGAGAGCAAACTACTCGGACAGAGCTAGAAGAGAACATCATACTTAAAAGTTAATAACGTGTGCTGATTGGTGAAAACATGCCTAGACAGTCGGGAGGGGGGAAGAACATGGCCAAATTCAAAAATTATTTGCCTGGAAAGGATTTTGTACATTGTTTTCTAAAACATAATAGGCAACAATACGAATAAGTCTTTGTCAAAAAATGTGGAGAAGAATTCTCGAGAAGTGAAAGATGAGGATGAGGGAGGGAAGAAGAGCAGCCACCATATAAGTAAAATTATTTTAAGAAGTCATTACTGGGACTGTCAATTGGTAATTTCGCCATCCTAAGTTGGCATCAATATAGCAAAAAATGCAACCGGGTCATGAGTGCAGGTCAGTAACGAGCCCATTTGCACAATGAATGACTACTAATAACACGAACAAGAACAACACAGATAACAGTAAAACTCACGAAACGTACAAAACCCGCGAATATTTTCACTGCCCAATGTTTGAACCCTTTTGAACAATCCGGAAAACCTTCACTGTCACTTTCACAATGCCGAAATAAAATTTGCCTGAGAACGCACCATAGACGCTGTCGCAAGTAGGCGATTATACCAAAATACCAAATGAAAGTGTTTTCATGACATTTGAAATTATTATTAAAATGAGTTGTAGTCATAGTTATTTTTATTTGTAGCCGTATAATCGCGAATGCAATAGGGTTTTTATTTTATTATGTTCTTTTTTTCGTATCACTTGGGTAACTTTTCACATCATAAATCAATGAGTGACGTCATTAACTAGTTTAGACACATATACCAATGTTATACCCATAGTTAACAAAAAATTCCTAGGGATTTTGTGGAGAATGTCATCTGACAAAATGGGGACTTCTTACAGTAATCGGGGTAAACCAAAAGACCGATTTAAACATCTTATAAAGGAATTAATGGAAAGCATCAGACCGAGTAAGGAAAAGAATATCAAATCTATGGCTTTTGAAAATGTGCGGCATTTACCTTCTGGACCGCCAGCAGCTTTTGAACAGACTTCCAAGTGCCCCTGCTGAAAATGTAGAACAAGTTGAAGAAAATATGAACAATGTAGTTGTTAATATGCTGAAATCCATAAGATATTCAGATACCTACACCTATATAACGAAGAAGACGAAAGAAGGTTGAGGTGGTGGTTGGTAAAAGTGTAATGGGAGCAGATTTTGAAGACCAGGGGAAAACCGAAAGCGAAGAAAATGAGACATACCACTTGGAAAATATTGAAGACGATAAAGATAATGAAGTACTCGAATCAAGTTAAGATAGCGCTAGTCCAGATTGCTGCGGCTGAATGTAATCCTGAAAAGTAGCTAATACCTAGGGTTTCTCATAAAGGTAGACTATTGAAGCATCTTTCCTGTTTCAAAGGAGAATCTTCAAATATCAGACTGGCTGCTGGTTGCTTTCCCAACCAGTTTTAGGAAAATCACCCACCTACCTGTTTTGCTACCATTATTTCAAACCAAAATATCTTACCAAAAATGCTGCTGCAAGAATCAATGCAGCAAATCTATATAAAAAAAAATAAGTTGACGATTTTTTGTTCTAAAATAAATGTTTTATTCTTATTTTCGTAATATGTATGTTTTTACTGCATTTTTATTGAAATTTAATACCTGCTTCTATTCACCTCGCTTGGATAGAACGGTGGTAAATATAAAATCACAAGTTTCAAATTTTTTTAAAATTCTGTTATATGCCTTTGAATCTATTAGCCATCACTCACATTTCCATATTTTCTTTTGTTTATAAAGGAATCGCCATTTTAGCTATATAGTGTAAAATGACCAACATTGTTTCTATTCCCCATTCTACGATATCATATTATTTTTCTGAACACCTTTTCTAAAACCTCTTTTGAAAATAACGTTTTCGACCCTAGTAGTAACTCTTCCATCTATGGAAATTATATTTATTTGTTTGAGACGAATAATTAAACTACTCTACTACTCACCTTCAATAACAACGTGTAATCCAAATTAACGACGCCATTAGCATTAAATGCTACATAACTATTCATTGCTTTTATGTATATTTTACGAATCTAAAAAAAATATAGTAAAGTTTCCCATAATAAGTAGAGTAAAATCAATCCATTAGTAGGTAATAATCATTATAGATATTATCATTTCACTCACCATCATTTCATGACGCCGTTTAGTATGATAATTCAACTTTTCCATTTGGTCTCCAAATGCATATATCCAGTTCTCAAGTTCCCTTTTTACCTGAACCGGGCTCGATGTTACTAGATATAAAGTAAACGATTTTAAAAATATCCACGTAACAGAAACAACAAAAGACATTATACGATTTTGTGTTGGAAATTTTTTGTAACTCAGAGTCAGAAGTGTTACGAATTTATATAAATCATATATTAGCCAAACAAAACTATCAATTGTAAGAGCTATGAAGAAGAATCCGTTCTCTTCATTTTGTTTTTTTAACATTAAAACAAGTTTATAATACATTGTTAAGTATCCTCTAAAAACATTTTTTAACGATGACGTCCTTAATTTCTTCAGTAAGTCTAGGATTTCGTTCGTTTTATTTAATTTTTCAAAGGTTCCTTTCAATATTAAGACTTCTGGTAATGAATTTGTAACAATATCCTTGTATCTTATCCTTATCACGTCCAACGACAACAACATAAATGAAATCAACGATAAAACTGTGTACAATTTGTAGTTTTTCTTCCGTAATTTTTCCTGTGTAATATTTTCCCAAAGAATTTTGAATCTTCTGTTTCTTCTCAAACGTTTTCTGTAACATCTCAGAGTAGTTATAAAGTCCACAATTATAGCCAAATAGAAGCACAGAGAACATCCTAAGAACACTGCTCTCAATATTGTAATAGTTTTTATAAATCCAATAAATGATTTTAAATTTGGAACGATGATTAAACATAGCAAAATTAGTACTCCAATTATACGAATTTTTATTTGGAGGGAAACAGATGTATGTACTTTTTTAAAACGCATTTATGTCATGTACTTACTACTAATGAAAGTGAAAATAATTATTAGAAAGAAATCGGTGATACAAGCTGACGAACAATTATTGTAATAACTCGCCTATTTTAACTTGAATGACAAATCAATTACTTAATAAATTGCAAACATATACCGTCCCCGATTAGGACCTTAAATGAATGAAATACCCCAAAGTACCTACCTATTGATCAAAAATATTACTACATTTTTAATAAGTTTTACCACTGTCAACATGAAATGATAAAATACTAAGCATAATAGTAAGCTATAAAAATAATATAAAGGACGCGTCATATACAGGGAAGAGTCAGGCTAGTAATTGTCCATATAGCAACTGCATATATTTCTGACCAAAATATGACCATTGGGGCCAATATGCCTTATAGAAATATTGTTTATTTAAGAGATACACGGCGTTGAGGTTCATTTTTTGAAATTCCCGAAATTACCGAATTCCTAAAGTTTCAGTGAATTCATCCTGGGATACATATGGATTTTCGTAATAACAGTTAGGGTCAATTGAATTATTATAATAGTTAAAATAGTGTTCTTCGAAATTTGGAACATTTGGATCACAGCAAGTTTGATATAACTCTTCAGAATAGAAATTTCTAGGACCGGTTGATTGGAAATAATTTGGAATTCTATATCTAGGAACAATAGTTGGGTTTGGAGAAGTGGCAGACATTGGGGTTGGTTTGTAATCTGGTGTTTTACCTTGAGGTTTGAAAACGTTAGTGTTTTTGGGATTTTTGTTTCCAAAAACTTTTTTATTAGTAAAGAATTTTTCTGGGGGAATATTTTGTTTTGGAGTATCATTTATTGGGACTGATGGAAATATTTGACCTGGAAACTGGCTAGGAGGTTGTGGTCCAAGTGTTTGCATTTGGAGTTTGGGGTCGATATTGTCTTTGTGGATACGGGAAATTTATTGGCCGTTGGGACTATCTTTGGGGATAAGAACAGTTGGTTTGAAAATTAGGAATATTAAGACGAATATTTTGGGGTTTACAGTGTCATTTTATTCTGTGTAGTCAAAGGTCGGGATGAAAATTGTCTATATTGGTTTTGAGCATAGAGGAAATTTTCTTTTTCTATCGTTAACGCGATAGACCGCGTATGTGTGTTTTTAGAGAGAGGTCTCGGTAGTTTCTTAAACTTAACTCTTTTTCTAAAGGGTTTGCAAAGTTTATCAAATTTAATTTTGAAATTATTAGGCTACAAGCATCGTATCCAAATACGAACGCCAAATTGATGTGGAGTTTCATTTTTGTTTGGTCGCCTGATTATTACGTCCTGGATCAAACATTCGATGTTACGATTGTCACAAATGTAATTTAAATGGTGTGAATGTTGGCAGTAACCAAAAAATATAATTAAAATGTCCCTTCCAAAACTCATAGTTTTAAAAGGGACTGACTCGACCATAAAGAATATATTCAAGATGCCGTGACGAAAAAAAGAGAACAGAAAAGTTGAAGAGAAAAACTATTTACATTCACCAAATCCGGGGTTTCCAGACTCCTCGTGGTTTGTCAGATTCTGATAATTCAATGACCCTAACTGTTATTACGAAAATCCATATGTATCCCAGAAACGCAATTACTAACAATAAACTAGGTAGATGCCAATACTTCTCCACTCTCGATTTAGCATCAATAACATTTAAAAAACGGCATTTAATTTTGAAAATGGATATTACGAATACACACGAATGCCAATCGGTCTAAAAAACGCCCCAGCAGAGTTACGGATGATGTGCTAAAAGACCTACAAAACAAAATTTTTTTAGTATACATGGATGACACAATAATTTTCTCCACAAGCTTTGACGAATATATCGCACATTTAAAGTTAGTTTTCCAAAAATTACGCGAATCAAAGTTGAAGATGCAACTAGACAGAAATGAGTTCTTAAGAAAAGAAGTAAAATTCTTAGGACACGTGATAACCCCCGAAGGAATCAAGCCGAATCCGCGAAAAATTGAAGCCATACAGAAATTTCCAATCCCCAAAACTGCTAAAGAAATCATTCCTTGGTTTAATTGGATATTATAGAACATTTTTGGTACAAAATTTAAAATATATTCCGATCATAAACCATTACAATGGTTGTTTTCCCTAAAAGATCCTAATTCACTAGGTGGCGCTTAAAATTGGAAGAATACGACTACCAAATTACATATAAAAAAGGAAAAATTAACAGTAATGCAGACGCTTTATCACGTATTGATATTAATGCTGTAGAAACTGATTCAGTCACAGCAAATCCAGGAGACATTAACGACGATGTAAATCAATTTTTAGAATTAGCGGAACAACTTCCCGAACTACCTAATTTCGAAGAAACTTTTGGAATAAACCCTCACAAACCCAGAATTAATATTATATCATACATTCAAGTAGTACCTCCTTTCAGTAAGCGAATTCCCCAAAACAATCCTTTGGAATACACTTATCAACAATAAGAACCCTTACGCTTTGATGTAATATTTTTGATCAACCTTTCGAACCATCTTTCAACGAACCTTTCCCTCTCGATCAATATTTTCAAAACCCAAAATTCAAGATCAAATCAAAATGAAGCACCAACTGAACCCGAAAATATCAACCTTCCACAAAACCAACCCTTTTTCCCCGACAATGACGATGATACTAACCAAACTGTACACACCGCAATTGAAGACCCAGTCTTAACCACGGGCGTAGCCAGGATTTAGTTTTGGGGGGGTTTAGTTTGAGAAGTAAATAAAACAACAAAAATATACTTACATGAAATTTAATATCTATATATTCATCCGAAAAACTACGACATATTTATGAAGTTCTTAACTTTAAATGAAATGGATAAATTAATTTCGTTCCTCTGCGCTAAATCTAAAACCATTAAAGAAGAAATCTTCGGCTTTTTCTTTTAAATATATCCACTACTTCATCTGCATGAATTTCTGTTCCATAGTGAATGTTCATTAGAGCCAAACCATTAAGTCTGTTTTCACTTGTAGTGTTTCGTAAATAGTTTTTCAGTCTCCTTAGGCTCGAGAAAGACCTTTCTGGGGTAGCAGTGGATACATGAATAGTAGCCAAGATTTGTAGTAATGTGTAAATATTAGGATAAAGGTTTTTATCGCACATATCTAGGCATTCCAAACTAGATTTCGGGGTAGGCAAGTTCGGCTGCAACTGCGTCTGCCTCTCGTCAAAAGATGGCGCTAGGCGCTACTATTACTACATATATTCAAACGTAATAATAATTTAACTCTTCACTCCTCGTATTTTTAGGTAATATTTTGCTTATTTCGGGGGGGACTTTAACCACCAAATAATAATATCAACAAACAACACTTTAACACACAAATACGTCATACGATCAAGACCATTTAAAGAAAAATACAGAATCCGTTTTTTTGTAACAACCTGTAACCTGTACACTCATAAACATTCGTCTGTATCTTTATCTTTATCCAAACCCGGATATCCCCCTTAAATTCCTCTCCGTCACCAAATTATTTTACTGAAATTCCCAAAATAAACATCAGGCATTGCAGTAAAATTTAAAGTAGGTACTAGGTATTGTTTTTCTCAAATTTCTTTGATCACAAAAATGTAATATTTTCGTTCAAAAACTTAATGTTATGTTATCTTATGTTATCTTATGCAAGGGCAACCAGTAGGTATAAGGTATAAGTAGGTACACTGAGTAAAAGAATATATATTTTATTAAATATATGTTCTTTTACTCAATGGTGGGTATGTAAAGACGAGGGTCTCTTGATTTTGTTGGGATTTTGTGAAGTCTGTCTTTTGCGGTTTATGCCAAATAATCAATAACAGTTACATACATATTATGGGCTTAAGCGAGATATACAGGGTGCCCCGTTAATAATGGTCCATAGATCAAATTGAATTAGTTCTACATCTCCCAAAATAATCAAGCTGCTGAACTGAAATTTGGCACTCCTGTTTTTGGGGATGGAGAATACGCTGAGGATGTCAATTTCTACGTATCTCACTTGCGCTGTTTTTGGATAGAACTTTTACTCGTAACTTTTTTGAGGTTATCTTTTTGGTGTTGCATGTACATCATTTTAGTGCATCTTTCATTCTGCAACGAAAAGGTATTCTTGTTTCATAACGATAAAATCAACTGTTTGCGTTAAAATTGGCAAAATGTGCCCCAAAACACCTGTTAACTACAACGTCCGAAATATAAAATTTTCAACTACCGCTTTCAAATGTTACAGATCAACAAACTGTACATTGAAGATGAAGAAAAAAATGCCAAATGGGTATTTGGTCGAAACATCATACGTTTTCTTGAAATAGTGTCCAAATTTTGCAGAGTCTCAATCCGTTCCATTTTGGAAGCGAAACATTCATTTTTGGTACGTTGTTCATAGGGATTTTTCTCACTTTAATTGGTTCAGTTGATCTGTAACGTTTAAAAGTGGCAGATAAAAACTTTTTTATTATACTTCTTTGGAAACACCTTATTTTCATCTGTTTTAGCAATAATGAAAGATGGGGTTTTTCGGGCTAACGCACGGAAACAACGCATGGAAAAACTTTCCGTGCGCTGAATAAAAATACCGAATATACTTATGGCTTTAAAATAGAAATATACAGCAAAGTAAACTAAATTTAAGAAACTCTATATGCTCTCTGATATTTAACATATTATACCTATTTTGTATTTTAATTCGTAAGTGTTTCAATAATTAGATAAAGTTTTGTAATATTTTTGACGTTTTATTCACCTTATCTGACAATAACTAATTTATAACAAAGCACCTTTGAAATAATTTGAGAGTAACCATGGAAACGCATCATACATACCAAACACTATATTGTCTGCATTGTTTATTTTTTGTCAATTAAATTTAATATAATATGCCGATAAAATGTTTTAAGTTTCCGTTTTCAAAGAAGTATAATAAAAAATATCGTTCATTACACGTCCAGAAATCGATTTGACCGTGCTTGCATGACTTCCCGTGTTCGGCTGCGCCTCACACAGGAATTTGTCACGCGCGCAAATCTTTATTTCCAGACTCGTAATGAAATATACTATATTTTTCAAATGTTGGAGTCAACAGCTTTTTTGGGGCACATTTTGACAACGCAAAGGGTTGATTTTATCGTTATGAACCAAGAGTACATTTGGTTACAGAATGAACAGATGCACTAAAAATTTTAGTGACTAAAATGATGGACCTGCAAGACCAAAAAAAAATTGTGAGATAAGTAGAAATTGATACCTTCAGCTTATTCTTCATCCCCAAAAACACAGCAATGCCAAATTTCAGTTCAGCAGCTGAATTATTTTGGGAGATGTAGCCATAATTCAATTTGAAAAAATGAATTTCAATGCAGCGTATCTCTAAAACAAATAACATTTCTATTCTATTTGTAACAAAAAAGGGGCAAGTGCGATATGCAGAAATTGATATCTAGTGATATTTTTACGCAGTTCAACAGCTTCTCAGTCATTGTTCACATGTTCCAGCAACTTTTTAACACGTTTTTATTAACTCGCTTTTTTGTCTGTGGTAACGAAGTCACTAGATTTTCCGTATTTTATTTTGAGTTATCCATTAAGAACGATTATTTCTTTTATTTATTCAGGTTCCGTTGCCAGGGGGCTGAGAGAATTAGAAAGGGGTTGGAAAAGCGTTTAGGCCATTTTTGAAGCTAGAAATCCCGTTCTTGCTGGATACTGGGGTAACAGAACACGCCCAGTACAGCTCCATTGCCGCCGAGGACCAAGGGATGCTGCGAAAATCTCTGCCCGCACCAGGCCGCCGCCCGCGGCTTCCTTTGCTAAAGAAGAGCGGGGACGCGCGGCTCGACGCGTCGACTGTCTGCCCAGGTACTGCCCCTCCACCTGCTGGAACGAATAAAACCCGGCACGCGGAAGAGGAAAGGGGGTACTCCTAGTTTGGAGTATTGTGAGGGTGAGAATTATTATTATTATTAAGCTGTGAAATCTGGTATGCCGGCCTTTAAGGCACACACATTATTTAAGCCTGTCAAGTGGATTTTCCATTTGGCTACTATCGGTTTTCCTGTAACAAAATTTCAGCTGCTGGACAGCGTAGTGGCTAATAAAAAATTTAGGAAGACCAAACACATTCACCAACGGCAGAGCCGGCAGACACTGGTACAAATTATTCATGAAGTCATCCAGAACTTTCTGCCAGAATGCCTCCGGTGAATAATTATCTTATAGAAGTAGGTACATACATGTAGGCGCAGTTTCGGAGAAATGTAACGTATATGGAACGAAAGTTTAGGGAAAAATTTCAAGAGCAAAATATTTAAATGAGGAATATATTAAGAATGTTGAGGGTAACTATCCGTTTTATAATTGTTTGACATTACCAGATAATGTTAAAACAACCATGTTAATGTTTCATTTGTTGTACTTTTTACAAACATTAAGATTTTCCCAAAACTTTCGTTCCATACATTACCTACGGCAAATTGGCAATGTTAGATTGGAATTGCTAACAATGCTAACATGCAGACCTGGGAAAAATGGCGCCAAAAGATTTAGATCGTAGATCAGATCGTTTAAAAAAAGATCTAAGATCGTTTAAAAATAGATCTTTTCATGCAGAAACGATCTTAGATAAAATATCGTCTAAAAATTATCAGTTTAAAAAAGATCAATCGATCTAAGACCTCTTGAACGATCTAAGATCTTCTAAACGTTCTAAGATCTTCTAAACAATCTAAGATCTTCTAAACGATCTAAGATCTTCTAATCAATCTAAGATCTTCTAAAAGATCTAAGATCTTCTAAACGATCTGTGCTGACCCAATACCGTACAAATAACGATGCCACCAATCACTTTAAACACTTTATTCCATAAATACTTTAACAACAAACAATAGACAATTTTCCATTAACAATAATCACTAATCGCAACCTTTTCCGTTAACTTGCTGCCGCTCGAATCCCGTGTTGTCCGTTCTTCCACCAGTCGCCCCACCGGCTTCCGTGAATCACCGCGTTATTAACGTGCCGGCTGCCACACTCCGTCGTTTCTTTTCAGTCTCAAAGGTCTGACGCAATTCCCGGATGCTGTTGTTGTAGGATTCTTTTCTGTGATGTACCCCTCTTCTTCCTCTGTCACATTGGTAGTTGGTGGTTCCACTAGCGGTCCTGATCCCTGTTCCTCCTCTGGTTGACCCAACTCCGTAGTGTCCGTCGATGATGAAGGTAAAGATATTTTGAGGTGATGAAGATATTTTGAGGTGATGAAGAAGTGGTGAGTTGATTTTCTGTTGTATTTGGAACCTTTTTCAAGTGAGAGACGTGGCGTTTTAATATTTTGCCATCTCTCATTAATATCGCCTCATTTCCTTGCATGTGTATCACCTCACATTCCTTTTTATCATATATATAACTTTGTCTCCTGATTTAATGCTGGACCCTTTAGCTCTTCTAGATTTATCATCTTTTTCTTTACCTTTCTGTTTGTTTAATTTGTCGTTGTCTAGTGCTTCTTCATCCCCTGTCTCTGTCACAAGATCAGATATTGATGGAATTTTATCCCGGATATTTCGATTGAAGAGAAGTTCTGATGGCGATTTTCCCGTGGTCCCTTGAGGAGTTACATTATACATTAGATTAAACTTTTGTAGTTCCGATTTGTAGTCTAATTTGTTTGTATGAGACATTTGTAGTCTCTTTACTAATGATTTGTTCATGTTCTCGACTAAGCCGTTTGCCTGGGGCCAGTAAAGTGAAGTGTGTATTTGCTCAATGTTGTTTTCCCTGCAGAATTTTTTGAATTCCTCGCTTACGAACTGCCTTCCGTTATCTGATCTTATGGACTTCGGAATGCCGAGTCTTGAGAACAGTTCAGTTAGGTGACTGATTATTTTTGCCGATGTTGTTGTTCGGAGAAATTTGATTTCTTGGAATAATAGTCGATAACAACTAGAACTAGTTCCTGGTTCGGAAGTGGTCCCAGGAGGTCAATTGCCAGACATTGCCAAGGGCCTTCAGGAAATTTGTGTCTGTTCATTAGCGGTTGTTTATCTGGCTGTGCCACTAAAAGGCAATCACAACAATATTGTTTGACAAAATATTCGACTTGTCTGTCTATTAGAGGCCACCACACTTTTGCTCTCAATCTTCTTTTCATGACGGTTCCTCCCGGATGTCCCTCGTGAGCCAGTTCTAAAGTTTGCTGTCTCAGGCTTTCAGGGATGACTAACCTGTTTCCTCGCAGGATTACTGGACCGAATGTGGTTAGTTCTAGTCGAAAAGGAAAGTATATATTTTTATCTGAGACTTCCCACAAGTTATCATTGATCTTGATGACTGCATCAAGTATTTGAGGATCAGTTTTACTTTCTTCCACTATTTGTGAGATCCGCATTGGTGTATGTTGTTCGACGATGGTATAGATTTGTTGTTCCTCCTCTTTATCAAATGACGATTCATTTTTCAGTTGGCATAGTCTCGATACTGAGTCTGCGATGTTTAGTTTTCCTGACTGGAACACGACTTTGAATTTGAACGCCTGGAGTCTTAATACCCATCTCTCAATTCTGGCGGGTGGCCGCGAAGTTGGTTTAAATATGGCTTCCAGTGGTTTGTGGTCAGTCATAAGTTCAAATTCTAGGCCAGCCAGGTAAAAATAAAAGCGTTCCACTGCCCATAAGAGTTCTAAGCTGTCCTTCTCACTTTGGGAATAACGTCGCTCCACATTTGACAAACTTTTACTTGCAAATGAGATGACTCTTGGTATTTCAGCATCAAACTGTAACAGAACAGCCCCTAATGGTCTTATTCCCGATTCCAACATTGTAGTATTCGTTATTCTGTAAGAGTAAAAAAAAACAATGAAAGTAACTATCTAGTTTTTTTTTATTTATAAGACTGCGGTAAATGCGACCTTGGAGCACAGAGTGGAAATATAGCGATGTGATATTATATATATATGTACATATATATATATATACAGTGTGTCCACGGATTGATGTCGGAATCGGTGTAAATGACAAAAAAATTTCGAGTTCAAATTTGACCATTTGGGGTTCAGCCCTGCTTGGATAGAAACTAATTTGTGCCATATTAGTAGTTTCGAAAAATCAAGTAGGCCTTGACAGGAACGATTTATTTATTTTCTGTGTAGGTTAAGTGCCTTTTCTGAACAAGATATCGAAAAATATTATTAGAAAAAGTTGCCTAGAATTCAAAATTATGTCCCTGTGCAGATTTTCAAAATAATTGGCCTACTTTGATTTTAATCCATTTCTGGCAGTTTTTTATTAATACGCTAAAACCCACAGGATATAACTACCAAACTGCACTGAACAGTTTAAAAAAAATAATAAAAACATGCCAACTTGACTGAAAATGTGTGTTCGGCAATATAAAAGTTAAACTACCTAAATGAAATGGATTAAAATCAAAGTAGGCCAATTATTTTGAAAATCTACACAGGGACATAATTTTGAATTCTAAGCAACTTTTTCTAATAACATTTTTCGATATCTTGTTCAGAAAAGGCACTTAACCTACACAGAAAATAAATAAATCGTTCCTGTCAAGGCCTATTTGATTTTTCGAAACTTGTCAAATTTGTCAAATTAAAGGGACATAACACATAACAAACAAGCTTTTTATTTTATTTTCGATATTAAATTCGTTGTAATCGACAAGGTTAGTTTATAGGAAGGTCCTAACCTTCCTATAAACTAACTTTGGACATTTGACGACTTGGAAGGGAAGGGGGGTGAGAGAGGGGGGAAAGGCCGCAATTTAAGTTGGTAGCATTTACACGTGAATTGGTGATTTAGTAACTCCCTAAATAGATAACGCTTCCAGCCATAGGCGCACACAGACGTTTTGGGCATGTACTTTGTTTATGGTGTATATTTACGTTGTTTTGGCTGTTTTCGGTTACATCTTCATTTTAATGTTTGTGCAATGAAATAACGGAACTTTGTGGACAACGTTGGTGCATCCCAGTTTTGTTTTATGTTTGTGTTTTTACTTTGTTTTCGGTTTTCAATACCCTTGTTGTCCCTTTTGATACGTCATTGGCATCACGCTGAAAGCCAGCTGGTGAGAGCGGCACCGTCATGCGATGTTGCCGGTGCAAAGGGACTGCCTTTGGTTTTGTTTAAGAGTGGGGGAATGTCCTAACCTTCCTACAAACTAACCTTGGTAATAGACACATTTGCATGTTTTTATGTTACAAAGATTCTGCAACAATGGTGTTTTCAACATTAAACCACCCTGTTGATTTTTCCGTCCTGTGGCACCAGTGGCGATCTCTTGAAACAGGGCTATGCACAGGTCTTTAATATAGTGTCGGTCCAGCTGTGGTTATATGTATGTCAATTTCTGGCATTTAGAATTTCCCACATTTTAAATATATGTGATAACATGAAATTACCACCTATATGAAGAAAACCATATGCACAAGCCATTATGTGAATTGCAGAAGAATAAACACTATTTTAGAATTACTAGTCCTTCAACCATTTGAAAAAGTGAGAATTCTAGACATTATATCTTGGAAGAGTAGTTTGTAAAGTATGCAAGAATGGAAATAGAAAAATTTAGTTTTTAGCCCCAAAGCAAATGAAAAATGAAAAATCAAATCTAACTTTTCTTAAGAAAATGTATGGAAATATGTCATGTAAACTTCTCAAATTAAAGGGACATAACAAACAAGCAATTTATTTTATTTTGGGTATTAAATTTGTTGTAACATTTGCCTGTTTTTATTTTATAAAAGATTTTGCTACAATAGTGTTTTGAATTTTAAACCACCTTGTCGATTCTTTTCTCATGTGGCGCCAGTGGCGGTCTCTTGAAACAGCGTGCTGCACAGGTCTTTAATATAGTGTTGGTTCAGTTAGGACATACATGAAAACAATACTTTTCCAGCTAGATTGATGAGTGTTTTCTGACCTCTTGTAGGAAATGACAGACTTCCCAACTTTTTTTAGCAAGCAATGTGAAGATTACAGTATGGTTGTGAATAAACAATTTTGTTTGATTAAACTTTAACAACATTTTTCTAAGGGATGTATTTGAAGCTTGGAGTTTGGGTGTTATTTGTATAATTTGTGGCAAAAACTTCCCATTGTTGGTAGAGAAGGCTTCTTACAGCCGTTTTCCAGTCAGCTTTATTAAACCACATGTCAGTGGTGCTAAAATGCATATAGCCTGATTTTGAAGTGGAAACTTTTCCTAGCACACTTTTCCCAGGTACTGAATGAGACTGAGCTGTTACACTTGGCTATGTAACTCTCATTTGGGTAAACTCGGCTCGGGTCGACTTCAGCCAAGCGAGAGATATACAGTCAGCGGAGCACGTGACACATCAGTAATAGCCTTGTTTATGGATACTCTAGTTAGCCAATGTCTGACACTGACATATGGACATGACAGAAATATAGTAGATATAGGGGACAGATTTTGCAAAAAATAAAGTTGGCCAGCTGTTTTTTTGGTAGATTTTAATAGTAGGAAATTAGTAGACAATGACTGGGCGCCATCTGTTGCTTGTATCCAATATTGCTCTCGTATCCTATATGACTCTGTCACACATTGACTAACTAGGGATTCCATAAACAAGGGTAAAAATCACTGTCGCAGGAAAACACAGTGTGCATTGAACTAATAATTACATTTCAGTTAAAGTAATTATTGACAAAAATTAATTATATTTTGAAATGAAAACTTCTTCACATTTTTCCTGGGTAGTGAATGATACACAATTATTAGTTAATTGTATGGATTGTAAATATTATTACTTGGTGAATACACGAATAAAAAATATATATTACTTAGAATTATAAATATGCGGTATATACTGTGGAATCCCGCGCCCTGTGTGGAAGACACGCAATTTTGATGAAATATGAATTTGGATGTAGAATCTTATAAATCCGATAAAAAATAATTGAAAAGATTAAATTTGAGGCGTTTGGTCCTCAAGTTGAAAACAAAGGATTTTTATTAACCCTTTCGCTACCATCGCCGTATATATAAGATAGAAGGAAGCGTGCCACCACACCCACTGCCGTATATAATACGTTCAATTCTAAAATGGTCTAGACAACTGATGTTATATATATGCGACAGTATTTTTTTTCGCCATGCCTGCACACCCACTGCCGTAAATATCCAACACCATTAACGTGCATCCAGACCCAGTGCCTTACATATCCAGCACTGATACAAAGTCTCCACACATCACCATATTAATACGTCATTTAGCCAGCGCCTCTAGCAGATGAAACCCTTATTCTCGCTGTGCTGCTAGAATTTCGTAAGTCATGTTTTTATCCTATTATGTTGTTGAGCACTGCATAAGTGTGGAGTTTCTTTGTTAAAAATGTATGAATTGTTCGAAAAGTATATATATAAACCGACGGAATACGATGATGTGAGTTCTTAGCATCTCAAACTATTTGGACCGAATCTTATTTTGTCTTTAATTTACCTCTGGTTCAATTCGAGGTCATAGCATATGCAGACATCTACAATACCATTGGTTTACTAATTGTCATATTAGAATTACCCCAATGACGTCAAGGTAAGTACAGTCCGTGCACTCTAAGTTGGCACGCGAGACCCTCAGTCTCACAAACTGTACTTTCTTAAAAAAAACTATTTGTTGCAAAAACAAGCACAAATATTCACAAGATACAAACATCAGGAAAATGCTATACCTACCAGAAAAATGTTTTGTAGGCTCTATTTTCTTGTTTTTGAGTTATAGGTAACATATTTTGGTAACAATGAGAACCAAGTGGTTGAACTTTTTCTTTTTTCCTTATACCCCATTGAATATAAGAAATACGCCCCCTGTAGGCTCAATATGCTAAACTAAGTCTATAGGCCATGCCATTTTGTTGATCCGTATATTATGTTTTCTGTTTTGTTCAAAATCAGTCAAAAAAGCTTTATTTTCTAAAGTTGACTATTGTAATAATGTAGTAAATAACAACAGTTGAATTCAAATGTTTAAATATTCCCGCCACGCTTGTGCCAATAAAGAGAGAAGAGTTAAAGAAGAGTTGTTAGAAAATGAAATAAAGCAAGTAAAATGTTATTTTTATTATAATTACCACGCCCAAAAGGCCTCCCACAGTTATCAGAAGTTGAATTTGAACATGCTAAAGTGTTATGCAGTGTAATTACGAAGTTTTAGTGCGAGATTCGGACGAAAAACCGTCTTGATTCGATCGCCAATTTAATTTAACCAACTAATTCTCTATTTCGAATTCTGCTTTTAGTTCATTTTTAGTTGCCTGTTGCCTTTGCAATTACATAAATCATAAACAATAATGTTTAAACTTTATAATAACCGGTAAGTACAGTTTCCCGCGGTGTATGTCTGCCCCAATTTTTTTAAAATTTTGGCTACCCCCCTATTTTCGGGGTCCCTGAACACGAATCTGCCCTTAGTTTTTGGTGCTCGGGCATAGTTTCCGAGAAAATTAATTTTCAAATTTCCTTTGACACCTCACTTTTCATGGCGATATTTGTGGTTATAATCCGGATGAATTTTTACTATATGCAGCTGAAACTGATCACCACACTATTTTGCACCTTTTGCAACATCGAAACTTCGCGGAAACCCGCGGAAAATCCGAAATTTGGAAAGATTTGTGCCGTGTTTACGTCCGGCCCGGCCGCTGTTTTCGCCCCACAATCGGCGCGCGCCGATTGTCGGGGGGAACTTTTACCTAATAACCAAATAACTTTATGAAGACGACCACAAAATATATAGAAGATGACAAGAACAGTGAACAAGAACAAAGAACACCGCAGTGTAAACCCAAAGTGTGCCCAAAGCTAGAGGTGACAATGGCCCATATAGTTAGTTCGCATAGTGCCCGTCGGGGAGTTGGCATCTTAAATTCAGTCGCATATAAGGGACAAGCCACTGTAAGCTTATCTCTACCATCTTGTGTTTAAACGCAGTTGTTGAAAATAAACAAAAACATATTTTGATAGTTATATCACTGAGTCATCTTTGGTTATATTATAATTTAAATACATCCATCAAACACAGGTGAAATAAAAACATGTCTTTATTGTTGTTTTTTTTTTCAGTCGACTACACATTGACCCTAATTTTTGACAAAATAGATGTACTAAAATCTCTCTTTAATACTGTACACTAAATTGTGACAATATTTATGCGACGGAAAGGGCTGTAATCAACAGAATTTACGTTTTACGCACATGAATCCTAAATTTGAACAGATAGAAATTAACATTAAACACTGTTCTTTGAAGCTCAGGAAAAGGCTAGAGTTTCTGTCTGAAGTTAAATTAAAACCACAGAATATCAAGGTTAAGATGTCACAAGTCCTGACATTTCCTGACGCCCCTGGATGGATGGACACGCTCAAAACAATGATGCCAAACCTTGGATTACTAAAGTATGAAATGTCATTTCTAATGTAGTTAAAGAGAGATTTTAGAAACATAGACAAAGCTACACATAGACTGTCAGAACCATTGTTGAAATTTCCGCACGCTACACCAAATATTTTGCATAAATTTTTATACAACAACTAATAACTAAATTAAAATACTCTCAACTTAGTATCGAGTACTAAGAATTATAAGACATTACAATTTATCTGTTTTAATTTGTTTTCGCTCCCAACTTAAAGTTTGAATGTTGGTGTATCAGGATTTTTTGGGGATGGTTTCAACAATGCTTCTGACTATCTACGGCTCCTTTAATCTATGATAACAAACAGATAATTTTCTTTAGTTTCTATTAAGCTACAAAGCATATCCATTCTCACACATACTTTTAGGATGATACTGTCATAATTGAAAAAAGGACAAGTCACAAAAATACAGAAAGAATGGGAATCAATAAAAGAGGCAAAAAACAATGAAAATATAGATTTTGTTTGAGAATCATAATAATGTGTACGATACACAGATAATGGAATGCCAGCTAGGACCTACGTCACTTCGACAAAAGCGCAGCCAACTTTTCAAAAATAGTCCTGAAATTAGTCCCACTAGTTATAAATTTCACATCAAGTTAAATCCAAAAAATGTAGGCACCTTAAAGACACCTTGGTGTATATGTGGTTAACAATAAAAGGTAGCCATGATTTTGTCGAATAAGCGTCACCGTTGACGTCACAGCACCTGGGCGCGGACAATCCGGTATCTGTGTATCGTGTTACTGTGTCAAAATAAATAAACAAAAAAGCATGTGCATTGCAAAAATTATAATATCACAGAAATTTAATAACAGAAAGTAATTATTTAATATATTATGTTCTGTAGACACAAATAACACTTATTTAATTAACCAAAGACTCCTTAAGCTTCTCTATTTTAAGAGGTAACAAAGTAACCATATCTTTGGAAATACCCAGTTCGCTTGGGATCAATTCTTTGCTCTTGGGATGTTTATCACAGTAATCCACAACCCCCTTGTAATTTGAGAATTGGGATTCAATATTCTTTAATTGTGCATTCTTGTCAAATGTAATATATTTCCCATTCAAAGCAGCAATATGCAAGCATGCTTGGAGGAAAGCTTTCTCTACTTCGTTAGATATCTTTTCTGGTAGCTTCCCGGTCACCTTATCTTTAAACGAATCTATAAAATTTTGGTAGTTGAAAATGCCTTTGTCTACCAGATTATTGATTTTGGCTAAAGCTTGAGCTTTAGGGCGAGTCTGATTTTCCCTCAATTTGTCTAGTTTTATTTCTAAAAGTTCCTCTTGGCACTGCCCTAATTCATACCAAATTTGACGACAGTATTGCAAGTAATATTGCCGATTTATACGGTCTATGACAGTTTCTAACATATCTATACGTCTTTTATGCAATTTTGCTTGATTATCAGGACTATCCTCAAAAAATGAAAGTAGCAAATATAGCTGACTCTGATCCTGGACAATTTCAACATGATCAGAAGCTTGATCATGTAATGTATAATATTTTTGAGCTTTAAAAGACCAACTTAGGGTTGCTAAAAATATTTTTTTAGCGTCAGATAATGTTAAAATAAATTGATCAGTGATTTGGCTTTCCAAAGTTGCAACATCCAAGTTCTTATAATCTAAATGTTGCAAATCTTCTGCAGAAATATTTGAATCTGGTGGAAGGTCCAGTTTAGTCAAATCCGTAGACAGCTTACATGTTTCATCTATATCTTCTGTGTGAGCCAAAAGTCTATCTTTAGATTTTGACAATAAAGACAACCCATATTTAACCCAACATCTCGCAACATCTGCATAACGATGGTTATAATTTTCAACCTTTGCGTCGTATACTTCATCCTTTTCTGTTATGTCATCCAAATTTGTTTTGTACTCGTCCAACATAAAAGTACTAGCAGCTAAGTGATGTCTTGCCTGTTTAAAGCCACCCTTTTCCATAAAAAACTGTGATAATGTAGCAGCATTCAAAGCCCAATCAATAGGTTCAAAGTCATCCAGTTCATGTTGTCTTTGTAAAGTCATATGGCAGTAGACAGCACTTTTGTATACATCTTTCAATCCACCATAGATCTGTGCCAAATAATACAATGTAAGAGTATGCAATTTTTCAAATATTTTAGCAGTGTCAGTTTCACTGTGTTCATTTGTAAATATTTCCTCGTCATTAATTGGGTTTATATTTAAAGATTTAAACTTTTTATAAAGTTGTTCAGATTCCTCCAAGTATGTCTTTGCTTTCTCTGTATCACGATCAGCGAGAAGGATGCCAAACTGATTATATAGACGCACTGCTATTAATATGAATTCAGGTTTTAAAACAAAGTTCTTTATTGTATCTTCGCATTTGTTTAAATATGTTTCGCCAACTGAAGATTCTTCTGTATCTATTGAAATCATGCCCAAATACAGATGAATGTAGCCGAGTATTGCTGAAAAAGTGGGTACACATTAAATTCTCCAAATTCATCAAACATTTTTGAAGTTTTAATAGTATATTACATAGCGAGAGTTGTAAATTCCATATTACGCATGAATGGAAATGCTATGCAAGGAACTGCGTACGGCGAGTACGTAATTCCATGAGTGTATAATTGCTTTACAACTCAAGTTAAGTACTATACTTTACCTATAGCCATATTTATTAAGATTAAACTACTCCCTAATTGAATAATTAGTTAACAAATTTATTTGTTTTGACAGGTTTAAAACTAGGGTTAAAAAATATTTGTCTATTTTTGACGGATGTCTATGATTTTTGCCTTTTGCTTACTGTCAATTTTGCTTACAGTGTGATTGTTTACAATGTATAAAGTTTAATTTACATACATGGTAGGTGGTGCGTTTTTTATTGGTTACAGAAGTGGTCGTAGGTAAATAAATAAAATGTTTGTTGTGTGTGACTTTTGTTTCCTAGTCAAAATTCGAAGTAAGTAAATACTTATAGACTCGAAAAATAGATAACACAAATTATTGAGGTTTCGATATACAGGGTGTAACTAAACTGATGGTCAAAAATGAAACCACGTATTCTTGGAGTCATAATAAGGGCACTTCTTCATATATTTTTTTCTCCTACGGGCCACAGTTTTTTTTATACAGAGCGTAGAAGCACAGACCTATATAGCTTCGCTACAGACAGTGCCCGGGGCCTGGGGACCCAATTGTTTGAGCTGGCACTATTAGAGGGCGCCGTATGCGGGAAATTCGAATAAAAATATAATCGGCCGGCCTGGCGACATAAATTCAGTGGCCTTGAAAGCACCTCTTCCATAAAAAACGATGCAACGTTGTCAGTGAAAGATCATGTGGATAGAAGGAATAGCCGGTATACGAGTAGTAATAATACGGCAGCCACAATTCCAAATTATTAGAATTATTCCAGATGCACCAATCCGCGATTGGAGAAAATTGCCTGCCAAAAACTGTTCCCTGCATCCCTTTAGTGAAATAACTTCATACCTCCACTAGGGCGTTCAAAAAGTCTCAGAAATAAAAAAAAACTACCCCTTCCCACCCCCGAAGTTGTTTTTGGTCGGATCCTCGCCATTTTTAGCAAGGACGTCCAAAATTATTCCAGAAGCACCAATCCGCGGTTGAAAAAGTTGCCGGGCAAAACTACCCCCTGCATCCCCTTAGGAAAAAAACGATAACTCCATTGTTTCTGATTTTCGCCGTTTTCACAAGGATGTTAAAAAAAGTCAGTCAGAGAAATAAAAAAAATGCAGGAAAAAAACTACCCCTTCCCACCCCCGAAGTTGTTTTTGGTCGGATCCTCACAATTTTTAGCAAGGACGTTCAGAATGATTCCAGAAGAACCAATCCGCGGATGAAAAAAATTGCCGGACAAAACTACCCCCTGCACCCCTTTAGGAAATAAATGATAACTCCATTGTTTATGGTCCGATTTTCGCCGTTTCACAAGGATGTTAAAAAAAGTCAATAAGAGAAATAAAAAAAAAACTTCCGGAAAAAACTACCCCTTCCTACCCCCGAAGTTGTTTTTGGTCGGATCCTCGCCATTTTTAGCAAGGACGTTCAGAATGATCCCAGAAGCACCAACCCGCGGATGAAAAACATTGCCGGACAAAACTACCCCCCTGCATCCCTTTAGGAAAAAAATGATAACTCCATTGTTTATGGTCCGGTTTTCGCCGTTTCACAGGGATGTTAAAAAAAGTCAATCTGAGAAATAAAAAAAACTTCCGGAAAAAACTACCCCTTCCCACCCCGAAGTTGTGTTTGGTCGGATCCTCGCCATTTTTAGCAAGGACGTTCAAAATTATTGCAGAAGCACCAATCCGCGGTTGAAAAAAATTACCGGACAAAACTACCCCCTGCATTTCTTTAGGAAAAAAAAAGATAACTCCATTGTGTCTGGTCCGATTTTCGCCGTTTCACAAGGATGTTAAGAAAAGTCAGTCTGAGAAATAAGAGAAACTTCCGGAAAAAACTACCCCTTCCCACCCCTGAAGTTGGTTTTGGTCGGATCCTCGCCATTTTTAGCAAGGACGTTCAAAATTATTCCAGAAGCACCAATCGGCAGTTGAAAAAATTGCCGGGCAAAACTACCCCCTGCATCCCCTTAGGAAAAAAAGATAACTCCATTGTTTCTGGTCCGATTTTCGCTGTTTCACAAGGATGTTAAAAAAAAGTCAGTCTGAGAAATAAAAAAACTTCCAGAAAAAAACTACCCTTTCCCACCCCCGAAGTTGTTTTTGGTCAGATCCTCGCCATTTTTAGCAAGGACATTCAGAATGATTCCAGAAGCACCAACCCGCGGATGAAAAAAATTGATGGACAAAACTACCCCCCTGCATCCCTTTAGGAAAAAAAATGATAACTCCATTGTTTATGGTCCGGTTTTCGCCGTTTCACAGGGATGTTAAAAAAAAGTCAGTCTGAGAAAAAAAAACTTCCGGAAAAAACTACCCCTTCCCACCTCGAAGTTGTTTTTGGTCGAATCCTCGCCATTTTTAGCAGGGACGTTCAGAATGATTCCAGAAGCACCAATCCGCGGATGAAAAAAATTTGCCGGACAAAACTACCCCCTGCATCTCTTTAGGAAAAAAAATGATAACTCCATTGTTTCTGGTCCGATTTTTGCCCTTTTCGCAAGGTGTTAAAAGAAGTCTCATAAGTATAAAAACTGCCGGAAAAAACTACCCCTTCCCACCTTGCTGCCATTGTCAAAATACAAATCCAGGACCAACTACGATTCTTTATACCCTCGATTTTTACAACAACCATTTAGCATTTTTTTCTTATTTAAAATCTGCCACAACTATGGCTTTAATCAGGACAAATCAAAACCCTCATATACCAAATTTGTACAAAAATATACAGGGAGTTCCATTCTACAAGGTGTCAAAGTTAAACAAAATAGGAATTTTAAGCGCAACTGGTGAATCAAGTGGGCCAAAGAACTTAAATTCTCATTATGGGGACTCTAGAGAAAAATCGGAAAAATGCATAACATACAACAACATAGAGAGCCAGTAATTCAAACGAATACTGTGGATAGGGGACTCTATGTAGGGATATTCGAAGTTTGACGGTTTAGAAGTTATTTCAACTTTTATGATTTTTGTAAAACGAAACTTCGTTAAGACTCCTTGGGGTGGGGAGGGTTAGTTTTTTGTCTGAAAATTCGTTTTTGAATTCTGAGACTTTAGAATGTCCTTGTGAAAGGGCGACAATCGGACCAGAAAAAATGCAGTTATAATATTTTTTCCTAAAGGGGTGCATGGGGTAGTTTTCTCCGGCAAATTTTTTCAACCGCGAATTGGTGCGTTTGGGATTATTTGGAACGTTCTTGCTGAAAATGGCAAGGATTCGACCAAAAACAACTTCCGGGGTGGGAAGGGGTAGTTTTTTGTCTGGCAGTTTTCTATACTTCTGAGACTCTTTTGAACGTACTTGTGAAAACGGCGAAAATCGGACTAGAAACAATGGAGTTATCAATTTTTTTTCCTAAAGGGGTGCAGGGGGTAGTTTTGTTTTTTTTTTTTTTTCAACTGCGGATTGGTGCGTATGGGTTAATTTTGAACGTCCTTGCTGAAAATGATGAGGATTCGACCAAAAACAACTTAGGGGGTTGGAAGGGGTAGTTTTTTGTCCGGCAGTTTTTTATACTTCTGAGACTCTTTTGAACGTACTTTTGAAAACGGCGAAAATCGGACTAGAAACAATGGAGTTATCAATTTTTTTCCTTAAAGGGGTGCAGGGGGTAGTTTTGTCAGGTAAATTTTTTCAACCGCGGATTGGTAAGTATGGGTTAATTTTGAACGTCCTTACTGAAAATGGCGAGGATTCGACCAAAAACAACTTCGGGGGTGGGAAGGGGTAGTTTCTTGTCTGGTAGTTTTTTATACTTCTGAGACTCTTTTGAACGTACTTGTGAAAACGGCGAAAATCGGACTAGAAACAATGGAGTTATCAATGTTTTTCCCTAAAGGGATGCAGGGGGTAGTTTTGTCAGGTAAATTTTTTCAACCGCGGATTGGTAAGTGTGGGTTAATTTTGAACGTCCTTACTGAAAATGGCGAGGATTCGACCAAAAACAACTTAGGGGGTGGGAAGGGGTAGTTTTTTGTCCGGTAGTTTTTTATACTTCTGAGACTCTTTTGAACGTACTTGTGAAAACGGCGAAAATCGGACTAGAAACAATGGAGTTATCAATGTTTTTCCCTAAAGGGATGCAGGGGGTAGTTTTGTCAGGTAATTTTTTTCAACCGCGGATTGGTAAGTATGGGTTAATTTTGAACGTCCTTACTGAAAATGGCGAGGATTCGACCAAAAACAACTTCGGGTGTGGGAAGGGGTAGTTTTTTGTCTGGTAGTTTTTTTTACTTCTGAGACTCTTTTGAACGTTCTTGTGAAAACGGCGAAAATCGGACCAGAAACAATGGAGTTATCAATTTTTTTCCTTAAAGGGGTGCAGGGGGTAGTTTTGTCAGGTACATTTTTTCAACCGCAGATTGGTGCGTCTGGGTAAATTTTGAACGTTCGGGATGAAAATGGTGAGGATCCGACCAAAAACATTTCGGTGGTGGGAAGGGGTAGTTTTTTGTCAGGCAGTTTTTTTACTCCTGAGAGTATTTTTAATTTTAATTATACATGTACTAATTCCATCTTCCTTGCCTCTTTTTACTATAAACACAAACCTGCTTCGCTAAGCTTATACAAGCAAAGATCATGATATGATCTTTGATACAAGTCTGTGCCTATATTAGTTATATACATAATACATCTGCTTGTATGGATAGTGGCCGATTTATTTTTATCCCTAAAATGGGCCGGATTAACGACATTTGGCAACGACGAGCGGAAAGATGTAGAACTCAGCGACCTCTATGGCAAGGTAGTGGAAATATTTGCACGAATTCCCACAAAGGATGCCAACTCGAGGGACTTGGCATCCTTTTGGGTTCGCCTAAAAATATACGGCGAGGCACAGTCTCTAGCGAAGCTATATAGGTCTGTGGTAGAAGTATGGAGAAAAATACACATATTTCTTAGTATTTCTAGAAGTATACGAGATATTTTCTTCAAACTTGGTGTGTCACATGAGCAGATGAGCAGTCAAACTTAAGGTTGACATGAAGCTTGTGAGGCCCCCAGTTGCGTAGATACAGGGTGTTATTAAAATTAATTAGATCAGAAAAATATGAATAACCTGTATAATCGCATTTTTAAAATTTGTTTTGAATGGTAACTTCAATGGTTAACAAAAAGTATCTCTTAGTATTTTTTCATATTCGCAGCCGTTTCTTAATTATTTTTATAGAACGGCAACGCTGCAATGAACAATAGTCACTTTAAGAATAAATCTAGCAATCTGTGGATGCCAACTAAACTTTATTTAACAAAATACAAAAGCAAAAACGATAATAAAAGAAACGTATTGCTATTAGAAAATTAAATTATTAAATGTTCAAAATGACCGCCGTCTCTTTCAATACACGCAACTATGCGTTTCCGCATGTTTATTATTGCCATTGGCAAGTCCATATCAAAAGTGCATATCAGTCAATCCTTCAAATGAAAATATAATTTTTCAAAATATTGATACTAAAGTGCAAAGTTGGCAGCCAAATGATTCAAATAATGCCAAGTTTAATTGGCATTGCCGTTCTTTGAAAATAATTAAAAAACGGCTGAGAATATGAAAAAATACTAAGAGATACTTTTTGTTAACCATTGAATTTACCATTCAAAACAAATTTAAAAAATGCGATTATACAGGGTATTCATATTTTTACTAATTAATTTTAATAACACCCTGTATCTCCACAACTGGGGGCCTCACAAGCTTCATATTAACCTTAAATTTGACAACTCATCCGCTCATGTGACACGCCAAGTTTGAAGAAAATATCTCGTATACTTCTAGAGATACTAAGAAATATGTGTATTTTTCTCTAAATTTGTACGCTCTGTATAAAAAAAACTATGGCCCGTAGGAGAAAAAAATATATGAAGAAGTGCCCTTATTTGACTCCAAGAATACGTGGTTTCATTTTTGACCATCAGTTCAGTTACACCCTCTATTTTGATTTATACGGGTGAATCAGTTTTTTGTAGCAGGACTTTAACAGGTGATAGATCTTCAAAAAATAATGGCACTTTTTCGTATAAACTATATCTTTTTAAGGCCTTGGAAAAAAAGTTACAGGGTGTTAAAGTTGGAAAAAATATGCGGACTTTATTGAATATTTACCAAACTAGTTGAGATATTTAAGTCATATTTGGTATACGTTAAACCGGCAAGGGTTAGCATAAAACCTGTTAATATCGAACATCTTGCGCAGAGCCGGACTGGGAGGAATGGCGATCGGGCGATCGGCCGAAGGGCCGCTGGCTTTGGAGCTGATGGGGGCCGCAGGCCCCCTGCAGCCCACAACCCACAAGTCATGTAATAAATTATAGAAATATAGAGATATCGTTTGGTTGGGGTTCGGTCACAGGTGGCAGTGTGGGGGGGGGGATATATATTGGTCGCAACGGTACAGACGGTCGCGACTCGCGACCGCGGGCCGCTGCAGCACCTTCGTGGCCGTAAACTCGACAGTGATGCTGCGATGTTTCCAACTGGCAACATCGCTTCGGCCTTCGGCCGCAGACCGCACCAGCCGTTGGGCTGCACTTATACTTGTACCTTGTACCAAAGTCTAGAGAATACTATAAGTCTTCTCACTTGGCCTGTGTAAACAAATATTTCCCCCCTGCCCGATCCAGCTTCCTTCGCCTTAGCCCTCGATCAATATCCCGCTGAGCGGGCGATTCCGAGCGTTGCCAATTTTGAGTAGTGATGGCTTATCACGGTTCTTATTGCAGTGCGGATGGCTGTAAAAGCAATTCAAAAGACTGTGTGTCCTTTTTTCGAATTCGAATCCGAATTCCTAAAGACCCTGAGAGATAGATAGAAAGATATTGCACCTCTTCATTCACTTCGTCCCGAAAAAGTTTATTAACAACTGCTGTTCCATTAAGATTATTACCAGAAGCTTATGGTTAGAGGCATATTCGTCTGCGTGATCTGGCAGGCAGAGACAAGTCAACAATATTTTAAAAGCCTATGAAGGCAGCTCATGACCATTGGGCAGTATGAAAGTACCTCCACGAGAATTTAGTGAATATATTATAATCAATTTAGAAAATAATTTCTTATCAAAATTTAATGACTTATCGCGCCAGGATGGCTTAGGTTCTAGCCTACTTAAGGAATTCCGATCAGTAAAATCCGTGTGCAAATTTTCCGACAAAATAAATCAAATACAAAACTTACAATTTTGCAAAACTTGTAAACTATGTTAATGATTTTGTATTTGAATTCGCCGCTGGCAAGGTCTAGGTACAGAGGGGCTGGTTGGAAGCCGTGGCCCGGGCCGATCTGATGGTCCAGTCCGGCTCTGATCTTGCGCAACCAGTGGCGGAGAAGTGGGTAATTGGTAAAATTATTTTTAGAAAAAAAAATGAATCACCTTGTATTTTAACAAAAAGTATTGAATTTTTTTATGTAGATTTTAATTGCAGACAAAAATGTCCTCTTGGTATTTGTTCGCATGTGTTATAGTTTAAAGGCAAATTTCATTTTTTTGTATTATTTCGGGGCATTTCTGAAAAATTATCTGAAGAATTTGCTACATAAGTAACACTTAAAGTACAAAAACATGTTTCTTATTTTAAATAAAGGAACTTTTTCCAATAAACTAACCCATTCAAGGTTTTACTTTTCAAGATACAGAGCGTAACCTTAATTGTATCTTCCTTAAATGTTTTAGACCCTGTAACTTCAAAAGTATAGCCTTAAATAGGTAAGTTTATTGGAAAAAGTTACTTTATTTAAAGTAGGAAACACATTATTTCTACTTTAAGTGTTACTTATGGAGCAATTTTTTTAGATAATTTTCAGAAATACCCTGAATACAAAAAAAAAATGAAATTTGCCGTTAAACTAGAACACATGCGAACAAATACCAAGAGGACATTTTTGTCTGCAATTAAAATCTACATAAAAAATTCAATACCTTTTATTACAATACAAGGTGATTAATTTTTTTTTAAATTATTATAAAATTATTATATAATTAAAATGATATAGTTTATGGAAGAAAGTGCGGTTATGTTTTGAAGATCTATGACCTGTTAAAGTCCTGCTACAAAAAACTGATTCACCCTGTATAAAAATGTATAATTTTATATATCTCTATTGGACCTACCAATGAGGGGGTACATAATACGTAATTTTCACCATGATAGTACTCTTGTCTAATTTTTTCTTTGTATGAACCAGGGACTCTTTAAAATAAGGGGACCCAGCATGTCACAGTCTATCACATAGGAAAAGTGAAGCCTTGTTTTCTGTATATCTCCAAGGAGACCACATAAGTGGGCTGGTACAAGGTTATGTTTATGTCAGTGTCCAACTGCCATCAGGTTTTATGTGACATGCCAGTGCCATAGATTCCAAAGGAGGCAAAATATTTCCCATCGCAGTTCATAATTTTTAAGTTTTCTAACTTCCAGAGGTAATGCGGCCGCCTGTAGTAGTCCCAATAATTATTGCAACCAGATTTTTCATGTCTCACCTTTAGTAATCCTACAATTCCCATTACGTGGGCATTACTTATAAGTAAGTAGTTAAAAACAAAAATGGTATTTCCTAAATATTAAATTATTAAGCAGGTAGCTTCAGTCAGGTCTTTTTTTAAACAGTTTTTATCTACAACTATAAGTTTATTTTACATTTGTGAGGTACCTTGGAAGAGAAATAAAATTACAAAAATGAGCACAGAGAAAAACTACATGATTAGAACTAAGTACAAGACCTAATCTTATTAGTCCATCCCGAAATCTGTGAAAGTTCTTTGGGTAGATACATTCAACAAGGGAAGAAAGTTCAAGTACACATATTATTACAAATGGTTTCAGGAACCTGGTAACAAGGTGCAATAGCGACAAATTCTCAAATAAGCAAAATCGGCACTGACTTACCATACTTATATTACTTAAATTCCTGGAAATAATTGCAGGAATTTATGGCATACTTGGCATCATTGAGACCATTAGAATGGGGAAAGAAACGGCCTCACTTTGGAAAGTATAATGCTGGGTCCCCTTACTTTAAAGGGTCCCTGGTATGAACCCAGAAATGTTCAACACATTGTTTGATGACGTACATAAAGTGTGTAAAGTAGGTCTCAAGAGAGTTGGCATACACATCATCAATTTTTGTATCAATTAGAAACGCAAGGTATATTCTTGTATCTGCAGAACTGAGTTACTACGTACGAGTGCCCTTTTGTCTTTGATTAGTCTACATACGTCCGGCTGACTTCAATCTGCCTGTACAAGGTCTTCAGGCAAAAACTCCGACCCCCTAATATTCCCTAATTTTTGCAGATAGAAAAATATACAAAAGTTGCAAGGTCAATATCGGGCTTTAGAAAGGTAGGCTTTCGGATTATACAGGAGGGTGTATCGTAAAAGTGGGAGTTCCCGTTCAATCGAGGATGAAAGCTTGGAACGAGAAGTTTCGCTGACGCAGCATCTATCCGGAAGAAACTCAGATTGATCACATTCTGCCTGTGGAAGTTTCCAATCAAGATTATGGCAATAGATAATGCTTATGAAATAAAATATTTTTCAGCGTGTGTCTCAAGCCCTGGGCATTAGTTTACGGACAGTTGCGTGCATTTCACACGAAGTGCGCGTGCGGAAAGCAGATGGTCGAGACGCTATCCAAAAACACCCATCTACTTCTGCGGCGAATATGGGCCATGACAGAACATCAAAACTGTGGACTTGCCAGAAGGAATGAAAATGGAAATCAGAAATGTTATGTATAAATGTGTATTCAGAAAGTAAGTTTGCATTTACTAAATACTACACTCATGGACATTAATGAAAATATTTTTTAGATATCATTTTCATTATTTTTCAAGAAAGATATATAAAATTTTTAAAATATCCGACAATTTTATCCATGAGTATGTTTCTTTAAACAGTCCTTCTACAACCAAAAGGATAATGTAAACTATTTAGTGTTGATTTTAAGCTGCAAAATTAGACAAATATTCTAAATTATCTGTAGTTGCAGACTTTGCAGAAAGACGAAGTTGCAGATTTTGAGAAAAACGAGGTTTTTGCACCCCTAAAAAAACTTTTAATAAAATAATATTATTATGTATTCAGAAAGTAAGTTTGCATTTACTAAATACTACACTCATGGACATTAATGAAAATATTTTTTAGATATCATTTTCATTATTTTTCAAGAAAAATATATAAAATTTTTAAAATATCCGACAATTTTATCCATGAGTATGTTTCTTTAAACAGTCCTTCTACAACCAAAAGAATAATGTAAACTATTTAGTGTTGATTTTAAGCTGCAAAATTAGAGAAATATTCTAAATTATCTGTAGTTGCAGACTTTGCAGAAAGACGAAGTTGCAGACTTTGAGAAAGACGAGGTTTTTGCACCCCTAAAAAAACTTTTAATAAAATAATATTATTATGTCAATCAATGCAGGAAAAGAAGCAGAGAAATATTATGTATAAGAAACAGAAATATTCTAAAATACAAACGAGATGTATTAGTTTGACATCTGATTTCATATTTTAGAGACCAACTTTTAACTTTTAATTCTTCCAAACAGGTATCGAAATTTGCTTAGAATTTATTTTGTTTCAGAGTTAAGGGTAGTCGGAGTCTGTGGAGTTATAGTCTACGAGCTAGTTACATAGGTTGGTACATGACTGGGTGTAGTTAGGCTATTAAAGTTTGTGCAAAAACACTTATCTGTGAAGACACTGAGGTAGGAACTGGCTATTAAAATACGGGTGCAAGCAAAACGTTCACATAAGTGAAGGGTAATGGAGATAAAGTTCTTGCTATGTGGAACAGATGAAAGTGTCAGAGTAGAATACGACTTCATTCTAAATCCAATATGGCGGATTACCTTTTTCTTCACAACCATCTTGACATGGATATCAGATGAAAGTGTTCGGCGAATAAAATACGATAAGCTATGTAACGTCATTCTAAACTCAATATGGCGGAAATTTTGTATGAAATGAAATGAAATTAAAATAATTAAGACTAAAAATTAAAAAATTAAAAGTAAATATAAGAAAACTTTTTAAAGAAACAGTGGGTTCCCTTTAAAACCAAATTGTACAAGAAAGTAGAAAATATTTTTTTTAGCTGATACGAATAATTTTCAACATTTATTGTAAAAACTATTGGGCGCTCATAATATATTTTTTTGTCTTTGTCTTGTCATTTACGTTTTCATTTACCTTTATCCATCCTCACAGTAAACCTATAGAGCATCACCCAACATATTTTGATTTTATGATATTATAAATTATGATATTATGAATGGTAATGTTGTAATATAATAGCAACAGTAAGATTTTATGATTTTATAATGGTTTTATTTTTACAAATAGTGAAAATTATTCTGATCAACTTATAATCGCCAAAAAATATATATATATAATACTTTTTAGTGCAATTTGATTTAAAAAAATCATTGTTTTTAATTTTAAATTATTTTTTTATTAGTTCTATTATTCTCTTATTAATTTATGTTTACAGGGTGTTTCCAAATTATGGTGCCAACGTATTGAGACAGATAGAAAATGTCATTTTGAACAAAAAATTTCCTATAAACATGGGTCCGAAAATGCATGATAAGAAAGTTACAGGGTGAAAAAAATATATGAAGAAGTGCCCTTATTTGACTACAAGAATACGTGGTTTCATTTTTGACCATCAGTTCAGTTACACCCTCTATTTTGATTTAAACGGGTGAATCAGTTTTTTGTAGCAGGACTTTAACAGGTGATAGATCTTCAAAAAATAATGGCACTTTTTCGTATAAACTATATCTTTTTAAGGCCTTGGAAAAAAAGTTACAGGGTGTTAAAGTTGGAAAAAATATGCGGACTTTATTGAATATTTACCAAACTAGTTGAGATATTTAAGTCATATTTGGTATACGTTAAACCGGCAAGGGTTAGCATAAAACCTGTTAATATCGAACATCTTGCGCAGAGCCGGACTGGGAGGCCGGGCGATCGGGCGATCGGCCGAAGGGCCGCTGGCTTTGGAGCTGATGGGGGCCGCAGGCCCCCTGCAGCCCACAACCCACAAGTCATGTAATAAATTATAGAAATATAGAGATATCCCGATATCGTTTGGTTGGGGTTCGGTCACAGGTGGCAGTGTGGGGGGGGATATATATTGGTCGCAACGGTACAGACGGTCGCGACTCGCGACCGCGGGCCCCTGCAGCACCTTCGTGGCCGTAAACTCGACAGTGATGCTGCGATGTTTCCAACTGGCAACATCGCTTCGGCCTTCGGCCGCACCAGCCGTTGGGCTGCACTTATACTTGTACCTTGTACCAAAGTCTAGAGAATACTATAAGTCTTCTCACTTGGCCTGTGTAAACAAATATTTCCCCCCTGCCCGATCCAGCTTCCTTCGCCTTAGCCCTCGATCAATATCCCGCTGAGCGGGCGATTCCGAGCGTTGCCAATTTTGAGTACTGATGGCTTATCACGGTTCTTATTGCAGTGCGGATGGCTATAAAAGCAATTCAAAAGACTGTGTGTCCTTTTTTCGAATTCGAATCCGAATTCCTAAAGACCCTGAGAGATAGATAGAAAGATATTGCACCTCTTCATTCACTTCGTCCCGAAAAAGTTTATTAACAACTGCTGTTCCATTAAGATTATTACCAGAAGCTTATGGTTAGAGGCATATTCGTCTGCGTGATCTGGCAGGCAGAGACAAGTCAACAATATTTTAAAAGCCTATGAAGGCAGCTCATGACCATTGGGCAGTATGAAAGTACCTCCACGAGAATTTAGTGAATATATTATAATCAATTTAGAAAATAATTTCTTATCAAAATTTAATGACTTATCGCGCCAGGATGGCTTAGGTTCTAGCCTACTTAAGGAATTCCGATCAGTAAAATCCGTGTGCAAATTTTCCGACAAAATAAATCAAATACAAAACTTACAATTTTGCAAAACTTGTAAACTATGTTAATGATTTTGTATTTGAATTCGCCGCTGGCAAGGTCCAGGGACAGAGGGGCTGGTTGGAAGCCGTGGCCCGGGCCGATCTGATGGTCCAGTCCGGCTCTGATCTTGCGCAACCAGTGGCGGAGAAGTGGGTAATTGGTAAAATTATTTTTAGAAAAAAAAATGAATCACCTTGTATTTTAACAAAAAGTATTGAATTTTTTTATGTAGATTTTAATTGCAGACAAAAATGTCCTCTTGGTATTTGTTCGCATGTGTTATAGTTTAAAGGCAAATTTCATTTTTTTGTATTATTTCGGGGCATTTCTGAAAAATTATCTGAAGAATTTGCTACATAAGTAACACTTAAAGTACAAAAACATGTTTCTTATTTTAAATAAAGTAACTTTTTCCAATAAACTAACCCATTCAAGGTTTTACTTTTCAAGATACAGAGCGTAACCTTAATTGTATCTTCCTTAAATGTTTTAGACCCTGTAACTTCAAAAGTATAGCCTTAAATAGGTAAGTTTATTGGAAAAAGTTACTTTATTTAAAGTAGGAAACACATTATTTCTACTTTAAGTGTTACTTATGGAGCAATTTTTTTAGATAATTTTCAGAAATACCCTGAATACAAAAAAAAAATGAAATTTGCCGTTAAACTAGAACACATGCGAACAAATACCAAGAGGACATTTTTGTCTGCAATTAAAATCTACATAAAAAATTCAATACCTTTTATTACAATACAAGGTGATTAATTTTTTTTAAAATTATTATAAAATTATTATATAATTAAAATGATATAGTTTATGGAAGAAAGTGCGGTTATGTTTTGAAGATCTATGACCTGTTAAAGTCCTGCTACAAAAAACTGATTCACCCTGTATAAAAATGTATAATTTTATATATCTCTATTGGACCTACCAATGAGGGGGTACATAATACGTAATTTTCACCATGATAGTACTCTTGTCTAATTTTTTCTTTGTATGAACCAGGGACTCTTTAAAATAAGGGGACCCAGCATGTCACAGTCTATCACATAGGAAAAGTGAAGCCTTGTTTTCTGTATATCTCCAAGGAGACCACATAAGTGGGCTGGTACAAGGTTATGTTTATGTCAGTGTCCAACTGCCATCAGGTTTTATGTGACATGCCAGTGCCATAGATTCCAAAGGAGGCAAAATATTTCCCATCGCAGTTCATAATTTTTAAGTTTTCTAACTTCCAGAGGTAATGCGGCCGCCTGTAGTAGTCCCAATAATTATTGCAACCAGATTTTTCATGTCTCACCTTTAGTAATCCTACAATTCCCATTACGTGGGCATTACTTATAAGTAAGTAGTTAAAAACAAAAATGGTATTTCCTAAATATTAAATTATTAAGCAGGTAGCTTCAGTCAGGTCTTTTTTTAAACAGTTTTTATCTACAACTATAAGTTTATTTTACATTTGTGAGGTACCTTGGAAGAGAAATAAAATTACAAAAATGAGCACAGAGAAAAACTACATGATTAGAACTAAGTACAAGACCTAATCTTATTAGTCCATCCCGAAATCTGTGAAAGTTCTTTGGGTAGATACATTCAACAAGGGAAGAAAGTTCAAGTACACATATTATTACAAATGGTTTCAGGAACCTGGTAACAAGGTGCAATAGCGACAAATTCTCAAATAAGCAAAATCGGCACTGACTTACCATACTTATATTACTTAAATTCCTGGAAATAATTGCAGGAATTTATGGCATACTTGGCATCATTGAGACCATTAGAATGGGGAAAGAAACGGCCTCACTTTGGAAAGTATAATGCTGGGTCCCCTTACTTTAAAGGGTCCCTGGTATGAACCCAGAAATGTTCAACACATTGTTTGATGACGTACATAAAGTGTGTAAAGTAGGTCTCAAGAGAGTTGGCATACACATCATCAATTTTTGTATCAATTAGAAACGCAAGGTATATTCTTGTATCTGCAGAACTGAGTTACTACGTACGAGTGCCCTTTTGTCTTTGATTAGTCTACATACGTCCGGCTGACTTCAATCTGCCTGTACAAGGTCTTCAGGCAAAAACTCCGACCCCCTAATATTCCCTAATTTTTGCAGATAGAAAAATATACAAAAGTTGCAAGGTCAATATCGGGCTTTAGAAAGGTAGGCTTTCGGATTATACAGGAGGGTGTATCGTAAAAGTGGGAGTTCCCGTTCAATCGAGGATGAAAGCTTGGAACGAGAAGTTTCGCTGACGCAGCATCTATCCGGAAGAAACTCAGATTGATCACATTCTGCCTGTGGAAGTTTCCAATCAAGATTATGGCAATAGATAATGCTTATGAAATAAAATATTTTTCAGCGTGTGTCTCAAGCCCTGGGCATTAGTTTACGGACAGTTGCGTGCATTTCACACGAAGTGCGCGTGCGGAAAGCAGATGGTCGAGACGCTATCCAAAAACACCCATCTACTTCTGCGGCGAATATGGGCCATGACAGAACATCAAAACTGTGGACTTGCCAGAAGGAATGAAAATGGAAATCAGAAATGTTATTTATAAATGTGTATTCAGAAAGTAAGTTTGCATTTACTAAATACTACACTCATGGACATTAATGAAAATATTTTTTAGATATCATTTTCATTATTTTTCAAGAAAGATATATAAAATTTTTAAAATATCCGACAATTTTATCCATGAGTATGTTTCTTTAAACAGTCCTTCTACAACCAAAAGGATAATGTAAACTATTTAGTGTTGATTTTAAGCTGCAAAATTAGAGAAATATTCTAAATTATCTGTAGTTGCAGACTTTGCAGAAAGACGAAGTTGCAGATTTTGAGAAAAACGAGGTTTTTGCACCCCTAAAAAAACTTTTAATAAAATAATATTATTATGTATTCAGAAAGTAAGTTTGCATTTACTAAATACTACACTCATGGACATTAATGAAAATATTTTTTAGATATCATTTTCATTATTTTTCAAGAAAAATATATAAAATTTTTAAAATATCCGACAATTTTATCCATGAGTATGTTTCTTTAAACAGTCCTTCTACAACCAAAAGAATAATGTAAACTATTTAGTGTTGATTTTAAGCTGCAAAATTAGAGAAATATTCTAAATTATCTGTAGTTGCAGACTTTGCAGAAAGACGAAGTTGCAGACTTTGAGAAAGACGAGGTTTTTGCACCCCTAAAAAAACTTTTAATAAAATAATATTATTATGTCAATCAATGCAGGAAAAGAAGCAGAGAAATATTATGTATAAGAAATAGAAATATTCTAAAATACAAACGAGATGTATTAGTTTGACATCTGATTTCATATTTTAGAGACCAACTTTTAACTTTTAATTCTTCCAAACAGGTATCGAAATTTGCTTAGAATTTATTTTGTTTCAGAGTTAAGGGTAGTCGGAGTCTGTGGAGTTATAGTCTACGAGCTAGTTACATAGGTTGGTACATGACTGGGTGTAGTTAGGCTATTAAAGTTTGTGCAAAAACACTTATCTGTGAAGACACTGAGGTAGGAACTGGCTATTAAAATACGGGTGCAAGCAAAACGTTCACATAAGTGAAAGGTAATGGAGATAAAGTTCTTGCTATGTGGAACAGATGAAAGTGTCAGAGTAGAATACGACTTCATTCTAAATCCAATATGGCGGATTACCTTTTTCTTCACAACCATCTTGACATGGATATCAGATGAAAGTGTTCGGCGAATAAAATACGATAAGCTATGTAACGTCATTCTAAACTCAATATGGCGGAAATTTTGTATGAAATGAAATGAAATTAAAATAATTAAGACTAAAAATTAAAAAATTAAAAGTAAATATAAGAAAACTTTTTAAAGAAACAGTGGGTTCCCTTTAAAACCAAATTGTACAAGAAAGTAGAAAATATTTTTTTTAGCTGATACGAATAATTTTCAACATTTATTGTAAAAACTATTGGGCGCTCATAATATATTTTTTTGTCTTTGTCTTGTCATTTACGTTTTCATTTACCTTTATCCATCCTCACAGTAAACCTATAGAGCATCACCCAACATATTTTGATTTTATGATATTATAAATTATGATATTATGAATGGTAATGTTGTAATATAATAGCAACAGTAAGATTTTATGATTTTATAATGGTTTTATTTTTACAAATAGTGAAAATTATTCTGATCAACTTATAATCGCCAAAAAATATATATATATAATACTTTTTAGTGCAATTTGATTTAAAAAAATCATTGTTTTTAATTTTAAATTATTTTTTTATTAGTTCTATTATTCTCTTATTAATTTATGTTTACAGGGTGTTTCCAAATTATGGTGCCAACGTATTGAGACAGATAGAAAATGTCATTTTGAACAAAAAATTTCCTATAAACATGGGTCCGAAAATGCATGATAAGAAAGTTACAGGGTGAAAAAAATATATGAAGAAGTGCCCTTATTTGACTACAAGAATACGTGGTTTCATTTTTGACCATCAGTTCAGTTACACCCTCTATTTTGATTTAAACGGGTGAATCAGTTTTTTGTAGCAGGACTTTAACAGGTGATAGATCTTCAAAAAATAATGGCACTTTTTCGTATAAACTATATCTTTTTAAGGCCTTGGAAAAAAAGTTACAGGGTGTTAAAGTTGGAAAAAATATGCGGACTTTATTGAATATTTACCAAACTAGTTGAGATATTTAAGTCATATTTGGTATACGTTAAACCGGCAAGGGTTAGCATAAAACCTGTTAATATCGAACATCTTGCGCAGAGCCGGACTGGGAGGCCGGGCGATCGGGCGATCGGCCGAAGGGCCGCTGGCTTTGGAGCTGATGGGGGCCGCAGGCCCCCTGCAGCCCACAACCCACAAGTCATGTAATAAATTATAGAAATATAGAGATATCCCGATATCGTTTGGTTGGGGTTCGGTCACAGGTGGCAGTGTGGGGGGGGATATATATTGGTCGCAACGGTACAGACGGTCGCGACTCGCGACCGCGGGCCCCTGCAGCACCTTCGTGGCCGTAAACTCGACAGTGATGCTGCGATGTTTCCAACTGGCAACATCGCTTCGGCCTTCGGCCGCAGACCGCACCAGCCGTTGGGCTGCACTTATACTTGTACCTTGTACCAAAGTCTAGAGAATACTATAAGTCTTCTCACTTGGCCTGTGTAAACAAATATTTCCCCCCTGCCCGATCCAGCTTCCTTCGCCTTAGCCCTCGATCAATATCCCGCTGAGCGGGCGATTCCGAGCGTTGCCAATTTTGAGTACTGATGGCTTATCACGGTTCTTATTGCAGTGCGGATGGCTATAAAAGCAATTCAAAAGACTGTGTGTCCTTTTTTCGAATTCGAATCCGAATTCCTAAAGACCCTGAGAGATAGATAGAAAGATATTGCACCTCTTCATTCACTTCGTCCCGAAAAAGTTTATTAACAACTGCTGTTCCATTAAGATTATTACCAGAAGCTTATGGTTAGAGGCATATTCGTCTGCGTGATCTGGCAGGCAGAGACAAGTCAACAATATTTTAAAAGCCTATGAAGGCAGCTCATGACCATTGGGCAGTATGAAAGTACCTCCACGAGAATTTAGTGAATATATTATAATCAATTTAGAAAATAATTTCTTATCAAAATTTAATGACTTATCGCGCCAGGATGGCTTAGGTTCTAGCCTACTTAAGGAATTCCGATCAGTAAAATCCGTGTGCAAATTTTCCGACAAAATAAATCAAATACAAAACTTACAATTTTGCAAAACTTGTAAACTATGTTAATGATTTTGTATTTGAATTCGCCGCTGGCAAGGTCCAGGGACAGAGGGGCTGGTTGGAAGCCGTGGCCCGGGCCGATCTGATGGTCCAGTCCGGCTCTGATCTTGCGCAACCAGTGGCGGAGAAGTGGGTAATTGGTAAAATTATTTTTAGAAAAAAAAATGAATCACCTTGTATTTTAACAAAAAGTATTGAATTTTTTTATGTAGATTTTAATTGCAGACAAAAATGTCCTCTTGGTATTTGTTCGCATGTGTTATAGTTTAAAGGCAAATTTCATTTTTTTGTATTATTTCGGGGCATTTCTGAAAAATTATCTGAAGAATTTGCTACATAAGTAACACTTAAAGTACAAAAACATGTTTCTTATTTTAAATAAAGTAACTTTTTCCAATAAACTAACCCATTCAAGGTTTTACTTTTCAAGATACAGAGCGTAACCTTAATTGTATCTTCCTTAAATGTTTTAGACCCTGTAACTTCAAAAGTATAGCCTTAAATAGGTAAGTTTATTGGAAAAAGTTACTTTATTTAAAGTAGGAAACACATTATTTCTACTTTAAGTGTTACTTATGGAGCAATTTTTTTAGATAATTTTCAGAAATACCCTGAATACAAAAAAAAAATGAAATTTGCCGTTAAACTAGAACACATGCGAACAAATACCAAGAGGACATTTTTGTCTGCAATTAAAATCTACATAAAAAATTCAATACCTTTTATTACAATACAAGGTGATTAATTTTTTTTTAAATTATTATAAAATTATTATATAATTAAAATGATATAGTTTATGGAAGAAAGTGCGGTTATGTTTTGAAGATCTATGACCTGTTAAAGTCCTGCTACAAAAAACTGATTCACCCTGTATAAAAATGTATAATTTTATATATCTCTATTGGACCTACCAATGAGGGGGTACATAATACGTAATTTTCACCATGATAGTACTCTTGTCTAATTTTTTCTTTGTATGAACCAGGGACTCTTTAAAATAAGGGGACCCAGCATGTCACAGTCTATCACATAGGAAAAGTGAAGCCTTGTTTTCTGTATATCTCCAAGGAGACCACATAAGTGGGCTGGTACAAGGTTATGTTTATGTCAGTGTCCAACTGCCATCAGGTTTTATGTGACATGCCAGTGCCATAGATTCCAAAGGAGGCAAAATATTTCCCATCGCAGTTCATAATTTTTAAGTTTTCTAACTTCCAGAGGTAATGCGGCCGCCTGTAGTAGTCCCAATAATTATTGCAACCAGATTTTTCATGTCTCACCTTTAGTAATCCTACAATTCCCATTACGTGGGCATTACTTATAAGTAAGTAGTTAAAAACAAAAATGGTATTTCCTAAATATTAAATTATTAAGCAGGTAGCTTCAGTCAGGTCTTTTTTTAAACAGTTTTTATCTACAACTATAAGTTTATTTTACATTTGTGAGGTACCTTGGAAGAGAAATAAAATTACAAAAATGAGCACAGAGAAAAACTACATGATTAGAACTAAGTACAAGACCTAATCTTATTAGTCCATCCCGAAATCTGTGAAAGTTCTTTGGGTAGATACATTCAACAAGGGAAGAAAGTTCAAGTACACATATTATTACAAATGGTTTCAGGAACCTGGTAACAAGGTGCAATAGCGACAAATTCTCAAATAAGCAAAATCGGCACTGACTTACCATACTTATATTACTTAAATTCCTGGAAATAATTGCAGGAATTTATGGCATACTTGGCATCATTGAGACCATTAGAATGGGGAAAGAAACGGCCTCACTTTGGAAAGTATAATGCTGGGTCCCCTTACTTTAAAGGGTCCCTGGTATGAACCCAGAAATGTTCAACACATTGTTTGATGACGTACATAAAGTGTGTAAAGTAGGTCTCAAGAGAGTTGGCATACACATCATCAATTTTTGTATCAATTAGAAACGCAAGGTATATTCTTGTATCTGCAGAACTGAGTTACTACGTACGAGTGCCCTTTTGTCTTTGATTAGTCTACATACGTCCGGCTGACTTCAATCTGCCTGTACAAGGTCTTCAGGCAAAAACTCCGACCCCCTAATATTCCCTAATTTTTGCAGATAGAAAAATATACAAAAGTTGCAAGGTCAATATCGGGCTTTAGAAAGGTAGGCTTTCGGATTATACAGGAGGGTGTATCGTAAAAGTGGGAGTTCCCGTTCAATCGAGGATGAAAGCTTGGAACGAGAAGTTTCGCTGACGCAGCATCTATCCGGAAGAAACTCAGATTGATCACATTCTGCCTGTGGAAGTTTCCAATCAAGATTATGGCAATAGATAATGCTTATGAAATAAAATATTTTTCAGCGTGTGTCTCAAGCCCTGGGCATTAGTTTACGGACAGTTGCGTGCATTTCACACGAAGTGCGCGTGCGGAAAGCAGATGGTCGAGACGCTATCCAAAAACACCCATCTACTTCTGCGGCGAATATGGGCCATGACAGAACATCAAAACTGTGGACTTGCCAGAAGGAATGAAAATGGAAATCAGAAATGTTATTTATAAATGTGTATTCAGAAAGTAAGTTTGCATTTACTAAATACTACACTCATGGACATTAATGAAAATATTTTTTAGATATCATTTTCATTATTTTTCAAGAAAGATATATAAAATTTTTAAAATATCCGACAATTTTATCCATGAGTATGTTTCTTTAAACAGTCCTTCTACAACCAAAAGGATAATGTAAACTATTTAGTGTTGATTTTAAGCTGCAAAATTAGAGAAATATTCTAAATTATCTGTAGTTGCAGACTTTGCAGAAAGACGAAGTTGCAGATTTTGAGAAAAACGAGGTTTTTGCACCCCTAAAAAAACTTTTAATAAAATAATATTATTATGTATTCAGAAAGTAAGTTTGCATTTACTAAATACTACACTCATGGACATTAATGAAAATATTTTTTAGATATCATTTTCATTATTTTTCAAGAAAAATATATAAAATTTTTAAAATATCCGACAATTTTATCCATGAGTATGTTTCTTTAAACAGTCCTTCTACAACCAAAAGAATAATGTAAACTATTTAGTGTTGATTTTAAGCTGCAAAATTAGAGAAATATTCTAAATTATCTGTAGTTGCAGACTTTGCAGAAAGACGAAGTTGCAGACTTTGAGAAAGACGAGGTTTTTGCACCCCTAAAAAAACTTTTAATAAAATAATATTATTATGTCAATCAATGCAGGAAAAGAAGCAGAGAAATATTATGTATAAGAAATAGAAATATTCTAAAATACAAACGAGATGTATTAGTTTGACATCTGATTTCATATTTTAGAGACCAACTTTTAACTTTTAATTCTTCCAAACAGGTATCGAAATTTGCTTAGAATTTATTTTGTTTCAGAGTTAAGGGTAGTCGGAGTCTGTGGAGTTATAGTCTACGAGCTAGTTACATAGGTTGGTACATGACTGGGTGTAGTTAGGCTATTAAAGTTTGTGCAAAAACACTTATCTGTGAAGACACTGAGGTAGGAACTGGCTATTAAAATACGGGTGCAAGCAAAACGTTCACATAAGTGAAAGGTAATGGAGATAAAGTTCTTGCTATGTGGAACAGATGAAAGTGTCAGAGTAGAATACGACTTCATTCTAAATCCAATATGGCGGATTACCTTTTTCTTCACAACCATCTTGACATGGATATCAGATGAAAGTGTTCGGCGAATAAAATACGATAAGCTATGTAACGTCATTCTAAACTCAATATGGCGGAAATTTTGTATGAAATGAAATGAAATTAAAATAATTAAGACTAAAAATTAAAAAATTAAAAGTAAATATAAGAAAACTTTTTAAAGAAACAGTGGGTTCCCTTTAAAACCAAATTGTACAAGAAAGTAGAAAATATTTTTTTTAGCTGATACGAATAATTTTCAACATTTATTGTAAAAACTATTGGGCGCTCATAATATATTTTTTTGTCTTTGTCTTGTCATTTACGTTTTCATTTACCTTTATCCATCCTCACAGTAAACCTATAGAGCATCACCCAACATATTTTGATTTTATGATATTATAAATTATGATATTATGAATGGTAATGTTGTAATATAATAGCAACAGTAAGATTTTATGATTTTATAATGGTTTTATTTTTACAAATAGTGAAAATTATTCTGATCAACTTATAATCGCCAAAAAATATATATATAATACTTTTTAGTGCAATTTGATTTAAAAAAATCATTGTTTTTAATTTTAAATTATTTTTTTATTAGTTCTATTATTCTCTTATTAATTTATGTTTACAGGGTGTTTCCAAATTATGGTGCCAACGTATTGAGACAGATAGAAAATGTCATTTTGAACAAAAAATTTCCTATAAACATGGGTCCGAAAATGCATGATAAGAAAGTTACAGGGTGAAAAATGTATAGTTTGAAAAACATCATCAGCAATAACTTCTACAGTAGTTATGCAATTTAAATGCAACTTGGTGCAATTATTTAGTAACTGAAGTGCAATGGTTTTGTGTAAAAACAATTTATTCCCATTGACCAGAGGCGGAGGAGCGGGGTAGCACAATGGGTTTTATACTCATAACTTTATTGAAGTTATTTTTTTGGCTTCGCAGGTTCATCATTTTAGTGCATCTTTTTATTTTGCAACAAAAGGGTACTCTTGTTTCATAACGATAAAATCAACTGCTTGCGTTTAAATAGGCAAAATGTGCCCCAAACCACCTGTTAACTCCAAAATTCGAAAAATAATAATTTCAACTACCGCATTCAAATTTTACAAAATAATTGTACCATTTATAGGCCAGGGTAGATAATTTTTGAGAACAAAAATCTAGAACAGCATGACACCCATTGGAAAAGGAAGAAAATATAGCAAAAAGAACAGAAAAAATAATTTAAGGGCGATTTGAGGTACGGAAGTTGTAGTGGGTGATCTTTTAGTGGTGGAAAACGGTTTACCATGATCTCCGGCAAAACTGAAACTCCTATCGAAAAAAGTTGAATGGCAAAGTTGTAGGCAATAAAAAGATCTACAACTATTATATTTACACTTTTTTCACATAACCTCAAAATATCCGCGAAAAATCGAAATAACCGATTTTTTGGTTTTTAATTTTTATCTCCCACAAAAAAAAAATTCCACAAAATTTGGTCGAAACTTACCTTCTTATGTCCCGAAAATACTGTAATTTTTTCGAATCAAAATATTTATTTTTACCCCTTTTTTTCGATTTTAAACCGGAAAATAGCGCAAAATTTTAAACAATGATTAATTTTTTTTTTGAAATCGAGTCTTTTTGTTTTTTGCATTTTCTGAGAAAATTTTCTACAGTGAGGTTTCAACGAACAAAAAGCGAATCGACTTTTTTTAAAAAGCAGCTTTTTTGACGTGGGCATTTTTGATTGAAAATGAGGTTACTTTTTCGGTTTAAAATCAAAAAATATTTTGATTCGAAAAAATTACAGCATATTCGGGACATAAGAAGGTAAGTTTCCACAAAACCTTGTGGAAAAAAATTTTTTTGTAGGAGAAAAAAATTAAAAGCCAAAAAATCGGTAATTTCGATTTTTCGCGGATATTTTGAGGTTATGTGAAAAAAGTTTAAATACAATAGTTGCAGATCTTTTTATTGTCTACAACTTTGCTATTTAGCTTTTTTCGATAGGAGTTGCAGTTTTGCCGGAAATCGTAATAAATCGTTTTCCACCACTAAAAGATCACCCACTACAACTTCCGTACCTCAAATCGCCCTTAAATTATTTTTTCTGTTCTTTTTGCTATATTTTCTTCCTTTTCCAATGAGTATCATACTGTTCTAATTTTCTTTCACTTTTTGCCATTTTCAAAGGCTTAGGCCCTGGCCTATTAAAGTAACAAAACTTTTTGCCATTTTCAAAGGCTTAGGCCCTGGCCTATTAAAGTAACAAAACTTTTTGCCATTTTCAAAGGCTTAGGCCCTGGCCTATTAAAGTAACAAAACTTTTTGCCATTTTCAAAGGCTTAGGCCCTGGCCTATTAAAGTAACAAAACTTTTTGCCATTTTCAAAGGCTTAGGCCCTGGCCTATTAAAGTAACAAAAAATTCCCTATGAAGCATGCAGGTATAAAAAAATTTCGCTTTCAAAATAGAACGGATTGAACTCGACAAAACTCAATATCTTAGGCATTGTTTCTTAATTTTGAACGTACAATTAATCTGTAAAACATTTAAATGGGGTAGGCGATAATTTTATTTTTCGAATTTTGGAGTAAACAGGTGTTTTGGGGCACATTTTGCCGATTTCAACGCAAACGGTTGATTTTATCGTTACGAAACAAGAGTACCTTTTTGTTGCAAAATAAAAAGATGTACTAAAATGATGAACCTGCGAGGCCAAAAAGATAACTTCAAAAAAGTTATAAGTATAAATCCCATTGTGCTACCCCGCTCCTCCGCCTCTGGTCGATGGGAATAAATTGTTTTTACACAAAATTGTTGCACTTCATTTACTAAAGAACTTCACCAAGTTTCATTTAAATTGCATAACCTCTGTAGAAGTTATTGCGATAAAGATGTTTTTGAAACTATACATTTATCACCCTGTAACTTTCTTATCATGCATTTCGGACCCATGTTTCTAGGAAACTTTTTGTTCAAAATAACATTTTCTACCTGTCACAATACTTTGGCACCATAATTTAGAACACCCTGTATACTCACCCTCACAATACTCCAAACTAGGAGTAGATACCCCAGAAGCAACTGAATGCTTGTGCGGGGGAGGGGAGCAATTACTATTTATTAAAAATAACAATAAATCGGCCATATAATGTATATCACAAATCTTGATCCCTGCGTCATACTGGTGGGCAATGGAAATTGCATTGTTTTATTCACCTGTCATTTATACAAGGTTCATTCCAAATAAAAAATTGATAATTAAATAACGATTAAATAATTGTTCGAATTGATAACCTCTAATATCAATACATTTTCTACAGCGAAAAGAACAGATTGTTTGTTATTAATTTTAACATTGTGTATCCTGAAAAATTAAGCTTTAAGGCATATAAGTTCATATGAACTTTCTTTTTATTTTTACGAGTTCTATCACCTATTAAATATTCACAATTAAAGACCTCTATGCAGGGTGATTCAGTCATGATGAAAAAAATTTGAACTGCAGGTGTAAAAAAATAGCGTACCTAATATGAATTTGAAATTAAAAAAATCTACCCAACCAAAGAAAAAATTTAAAAATATTTTCAAAAGTGTATTAACTAACACCCCTTATTAACGACGCTCGGACTCAGATATTTCAAAAAATATATGCACAGTCTAAGTGAATTTATCACCTTTTTAATTTTTCAATGTCAATCAACAGTATTTAGTGGGGTGTGTAGAAATAGGGAGCTCTTAGTTTCCCTCAACAGATGCATGTTGTTTGTGGAGACTGCAGTAACAAACAAAAGCCAAAACTAAACACAAAATTTGCAAATATGCACCAAAACCAAAACTAAAACACTCTATTACTGTTTACTTGAATATTAATATGAATACAAGTTCATGACCTTATGAATAGGAAAACGCTCTACGCACACCTGTACCCACAAAACAAGTTCGCTTGTGCCACAACCGACTCAAGACTCTCAAGACTCGTTATCATTGCTAGAGCACCACAGTCACGATTGTTCCTTCCTACCACCACCGCCCTACCATTGCTTTTGCTTTGGGAATAGTTATTCAATCGCAGCTAGTTCACATCAACAAAAGTCAGGAGGCGCTAATTTAATTTAACGACTAATATGAATTCTGACTTGCCTCCCAAATAAATAATGTGTAATAATTGAATTACTGGCTTCTGTCATCTAATCCGCTAAGTCTATATGACAGCCAACCCGCCAGGGCTCAGTGGCAGGGCGGCCAGTCAGTAAACTAAACAATCCTGTCATAATAAATACTATAAAGGAAGGACAATTTGTATTTTATAACAACTACTATCCGGCTTTTTTGTTGTTAAGTAAAACGACAAAATCGTGCAAAATGGATCGCAGTAGGAGTCATTACGCATGGCCGGTAGCAATATTCTCATGCAATTTAAAAATTGTGATGTGTGCAAAAATTCGCGAAAAGATCTCAAAAAAATATTGGTGTTTATGATGTGAACCACATTTTCTTAACATTTTGAAATTTTATAATGCCTTCCGTTTGTAGAATCAAGACTGGAAATACCAATAATGCTGATTAGAGGTATTTCTTATTTATTCAGTATCACCTTCCACAAAAAGATTGAGTGAAATATGTCAACAAAGCTCTCCAGAGCCAACCTTGACTATTTACTTTGAGGCGGGAGCTTCGAGTTACTTGGGTGCTAAGGTTCATTTGCCCCACGTGTTAAACTTCGACAAAAAATGTTTTTTGCTTTTCTTTTTTAGTAAGCCTCGCCCACGGACCACAGTGTGGTTAAAGTTTTTTATATCATGACTGAAGTGTTGTCTAGATTGTAATGTATAAGAATTTAGCCATATTAAGAAATCAAATAAGTATAAGAGGGATAGGCAAAGGTGACGTTGCCTCTACATCCTAAAGTACTATTCGATTAAGTTGGATCTCTGTGGAGTCATGGCACCGATCTAATCATTTGCCCAAGCTTCAACCCACCACCTCCCACTAGTTCAATCCCTAATTTTATATTTTATTATAATCACATTTGCTATTCACTCGTACCACCTCCCATCTTGTTTGTAATATTTTATTGCACTGCAGTAGTGGCTATATTCTTACACATTGTATGCCACACAACACTTTCCAGAGAGACCAGATCCACATGTTATATTTAAGGATATGAGGAACAGCGAACTATCACGCTATCATCTTTGTATTCAGGGTGACGGTAGACAGAGCAGTTCCAGAATAATTGTCGCAACACTCTCAACTATCTAGTTAAACTTGATTGTATGAAAGTGGTGTCGCGACTGTCAAGGTATCTTGGTATCTACATGATAATAATTTTTGTGACAGTTGCTGTCATAACAGTAACCATCATAAAATTTATAATCATGAAAACAAGGCTACTTTCCGAGATGAGTGGAGCCATCTATCTGGCGGTGTCTGAACTGGCCCTCCCAAATAAGTAATCTAGTAACCACTGTCAGGCTGTTTTAATGCTTAGAAATAAACAATAAAAAACGAAATTGTGCAAAATATGGATCACGAATGCCGTCGTTATGTGTTGCCGTGCAATTTAAAAATTATGATACAAATGTGTGCAGAAATTCGCCAAAAGACTTCAATCAAATACTGGTACCTACTTATGATGTGAATAGAACATATATTTGTAGTGTTATAATGCCTGCCCTTACACCAATACACCAATAATGGAAATGAGAGGTAGGTATTTCTTATTTCTTCAGTTTCACCTTCCACAAAAAATAATTGAAATGTGGCAACAAAGCTCTCCAGTAACAATCTTGATTATTTACATTGAAGCAGAAACGTTGAGTTACTCGGGTAATAAGGTTCATTTGCCCGGCATTTTCCTTTTTAGTAGACCTCCCCCACTGTGTGGTTAAACTTTTTATGTCATAACTGAATCACCCTGTATATTGTCAGTTTGTTTATAATGAGGCCTTATAAGGAAAATATTCTTAGAAGTTTTAAAAAATATGTTGATTGTACTAAATATTTATGCCTTTTGGAGGGTACTATAGTACGCATATTCTGTTGTTAATAACTGATAAACTAAACAGTCATCCCGGGTGCTTCATATATTAAAATTAATTATCATTTGTTCGCAAATTAAGCGTTTCGATACGATTTCACCCAGGCTGCCATGAATCCACAATAAAATTCAAGTAAAATAAGATAGATTTTGACTTTAACACTCTGTATCTTGGATAAGAGGTGATTTTGGACAAGGTAAATGGGGTTAAATTGCCTCAATTTAGCCCCAAGAGTATGTCCTTAACCTATGGACATGATTTTTTGTTACACGTTGTATAATAGTTATGGTATTTTGAACTATTTGAACTTTAATAATTGTCTTAAACTCAGTGGTATTACTATAGTTTTATAGAGTTTTCTGTAGTACTTGCTATCCTAGTTCTATCAGGAAAAGTCGCATATGGGAACGAAGACAAAATAATAGTAATTGCCACCCCTCCCCCTCACACGAATTTGGTTGCTTTTGGGGTATTAATAGTTTGAAGTATTGTGAGGGTGAGAATTATTAATATTCTTATCATTTAATAAAGTGGCTAAGGAATTTTAGGTCAAATAGCCCATTCGATAAATCACTGAAATCAGTACCTACCAAAGAATAACCCTAATATCAATGCCTTAAATAACCAAAAAAAGCACCGTGTCCCTTGTCAAAAATTTTATCCAAAATTTTGGATTTAGATTTTTCTTATAGCTTTGAAATTTGAATGAATTATATGGCAGTGGCCGAGTGGATTAGCCGAGGTACAAACCTCGGAGGCCAGGTTAGGCACCGCGTCAGTCGTGGGTTCCACTCGCACCGCTTTCAACGTGCCCTGGGTGTGTGTGTGTTTGTCCGTTATAGGTAATTAAACAAGAAGGTGTGTTTCTGGCTAAATTATCCTTAGTGGTAGAGGCAATACAAGAAAAAAATAATTCTAACCTTCCTTCTACCCTGCCTCAATGGATAACAAACCATTTGTTTGGTACATTTGGTACTATAGAAATGTGTGATACATCGTTGTAGTCACGATCGATTCATTTCAAAATGAGATCCCCATGTTGAGAACCCGAAACTGAATTATTCTGCATTATTATGTAACATAAATTACGATGATTTAACATAAAACTAGATAATTTTGCCAACAAAAAGCATGACGCAGACCCTTGTAGGGTGTACCTACGTACTTACTTAAAGTAGATAGTTTTACCTACCTACTTACTTAAAGTAGATAGTTTTTATATGTTTATATCCTTCATCAATTTGTGTTCCTTATTGACATTTTTGAGTACATTTCTAATAAGTATAAAGCGAGATTTAAAGTTTAAAAAATTTAAATAATAACCTACAATTACTTTCACGATTTGTTATCAATTTAAGCCTGGTGCAGTCCTTTGTTATTACATAAAGATCTGATCAATCCAGAAGTATTGTCAGAAATGTCAGAATATAGCCATAATAAGAAAATAAATAAGTATAAGCATTGAGTAAAGGATATATATTCTATATAGGGTAAGAAGATCAATCCTTATGCATAATTTGGAACACGTATTAACCCTTTCACTGTGCATAGCTCAAGTGCCGCTGCTATTGCCATGCACAATGGGGTAGTTGCACTTAGTTAAAATCAAAGTGGAAATCTCTTTTTTAGAACAAAAAAATAGTTATTTATGTACCAAGGCACTGAAGTTAAACTTTTTATGACTCATGTGTCATAAAAAAAACTTCAGTGCCGAGGTACATATTATATTTTTTTTGAAATCGAAAAAAAAAAAGTTTTATTAGGCAAGAAAATAATAATAAGGGATCACCCGTCCATGAACCGACTACGCGCGGCGTTGCTTGACTTTGACGATCGCTTTACCTAGGTCAAGTATGATGAGGCACCTTCTGACAGAAAAACCAAACTGCTGCTTCTTGTGCAGCCTACACAACAAATCTATTGAAATTTACTAAAATATGTATACTGAAGGATTGCGCTTCTATAGGAAATAATTTCGCAATGTGTACGAAAAGTTAAATGGGCCTTTATCGGCCGGGTTTTAAATATTTGGTCACTTTTGACGGACGATTTCTCCACGTCTGACGTTTGATGTTTACATCTCGCCAAGGCCTACTTATTGAAAAAATCGTACAATAATAGGCTACATTATTGTACGATTTCTGTGCTTTTAATGACGATTTTGGGACACTTTACTGCCGATTTCAAGAAAACATTTTTATTTCCTATAATTCAAGTTTCAATTGAATATAGTTTGCAACAAAGCCGTTATTGCATTTTAAAACATAATTTTTCAACACTGACGTCATCAAGTGGTAACTAGGAATTTTCGTATAGTTGCACCTTCATTGATTGGCTTAAAAAAAATCTAAAATTTGAATTAATCAATCACAGCGACAGTTACTAGTTCACAACTGGTTCCGAAGTGCTCCGCGAACAAAGCTAATATGTGCGTCTGTCAGTGTCATCAGTTGTCAGCCTAACCTTGATTTTTGTAGTTGTCAGTTTGTATTTTTCAAGCAGCTGAGGTGACAACGCAATTTTTTGAAGGTGATTTTTTAATTTATTTTGTTTAAAAATTAAAATGGTAGGTGGATATTTAGAGGCAAAATCCGATAATTTACCATTTATAGATGCTTTTATGCATATTACTATACAAAATAAATTCATATTTTCCTGTTACCTCTCAAGACAAAGAGAAATAGGTAATAAAATGCTGGCTTACGATTTTAAACAGTATAACTGGCTTATCCGCAAATAAATAAGTAAGTAAGTATGAAGCCAAAATATTTTCAATGATTGACACGAGAAGACAAAATTTATAGTTTAGAACCAGATAACCCAGGGTTGTTGACAATCCCACCAACATTTTGAACTAAAAATCACTAGCTTGCGCGCCACTTTCAAATAGCCGCTTGATCACGTCACGTAAATAGAAAAACTTTATTTTTTTAGCTTAAATAAACTCGAAATGAAAAAACAAAAATACGTGTCTAGTATTTTTGTTCCTAGTTTTCATTTTCATTGTCATTAAAAAGAGTGCAACTTCCCCATTAATTTACTGGTTGCGAGTATATTCGTCTGGAGCAGTATAGTTCCAATCGTACTTTTTTTAAATGTTTATGTTTGTGTTTTTTATATCCCTTTACTTTTAGTTAGCTAGTCCTTTAGCTTTAGTTACAACGTTGCCAGATTCAGCACGTTTGGTCACACTTAACTGCCACCCATAAGCATGGATGAAACACATGTGTGAGAAAATTTGACTAGAGCAATCAGATCCAATTTAATTTTGAGTCTCGAGATATCTCGTCTGGAGCAGTTAACCTCCTTGTGAGAAAATACGTCTTGAGCTGTGAAATGGTTAACTACTAAATTTTTTAGCAACAGTATGTGTCTCTTTCTTGTAAGCCGCTGTTGCATACTGTTAACCTGTAAATTCAAAATACAATTTTGGGCAAAATATTATTCGTGTTTTTTGCACTCATTGCTTAAATACCTAACTGCATATTATAATTATAGTAACACAGTTTGGGCTGACACGGCAACGTCGGCTGCAACCTGCACAACATGGGATGAGGTGGAGTTATAAAAACACAAGCAGGAATCCAGATGAAGAAACCTCCGTGGTCGGAAATTTAATTCTCGTGTCTACTCACTAGGTGGCGACATAAGGGTTCGGCACGAACACTTGTTCTAAATTAAGCTTACGGATTGATTCCCTTACCCTACATAGGGTCAATCAATAAGTACCTGCGTTTGACGACAAATGGCGTTGGTGAGGGAATTTGACATTACCTTCGTGTACTGTCATCTGTTAAACTACATCATTCCAAATTTCAGACCAATTCATAGATTAGTTTTTATTTGACAGCCAATTCTATCATACGTATTTCATGTCTCTTGATAAAATGGAAAAAGAGCAATAGGTATCGATCCGTAATTCGCTTTTTATTTTTGGATGGAAAAACATAAAAGAGATAAAAGCGAAGTTGCATGCTGTGTATGGGGACCCTTCACTATCTATGACAACCATGAGATATTGGTATTGCTGCTTTTGATGAGAAGAGGCCAGGCTGCCCAAAAGGCGTAGGTAGTCACCGAAGAAATTGTAGAAAAGATCCATGACATGATTCTCGCTGATCGCCGAACTAAAGTGCGTGAAGTAGCAGAGGCGTGTCGTACAGAATGGAAATAAATATTTAAAAAGACAACAGGGTTGGTATTGTTTAAAACAAATGTTTAAAACAGTGTTTTAAACATCGGCACATAAAAAACGCCCTTTGTTTAAGACATGTTTTAAACAATAGTTTTAAACTGTTTTTTTTTATGAAAAGCCATTGAAAACTTTCATTTTTTTGTTTAAAAAATGAAAGCAAATACAAAAATAGAAACTTCATTAGGCTTAAATCAATGTAAAAAATATGTAACGCCATAGAAAATATTTTTTTCTTTTCAGCAACTGTCAGTCTTATCTTTAAAGATAAAAAAAACATCACGTGGGTCATTATTTTTGAAAAAGTGGAAAGTGACTTTCACCACACTTGACACTTCATAATTTGATATATATATTTTTCCTCTTTCTCCCTTTATCATCACTCACTTATGCAATTGTATGATGTACGTATCTACTTCCTTGAGTGTATAACTATTTGATTGCGTAGCCAAGAAATTAAAAACAGTTTATAGCCTAGTTTTTTCTAGTTAAAAAAAAAGAAAAATCCAGCTCAAATGAGGAGGTTATCGCTGAGACAGAAGCGTATTTTGAAGACTTTGACAAGTCCTATTTTTGGAGGTGTTAAAGAAATGGGAGAAACATTGAGAAAAGTGTATCGACCTTAAAAGGAATTACGTAGAAAAATATAAAAAAATGAGAAAAACATGCGTCTTTATTACTAACACAGGTACTTATTGATTGACCCTAGTATATCCTTTACTCAATGGTATAAGTATAAAGGTGACATTGCCACTATTTTCTATTGACATTTAAGAAGTTCAACCCATCACGGCGGATTGGCACTAACCCTAAATAGTCAAAGTATGTCTATTATCACAGAATAAATAGCTTTGCAACAGAAGCCTCCTTACGGACATGTGTCAAAATTAAGCGATTCTCCATTTCAATTGACAGGAAGACGGGCAGTATTTTAAGCATAAATTTGGTTCTAATACAATTTCTTTGCTATGTAGATTAACGTAATATCAAATAAAATGGACATTATTAATGTCTTTAGAAGATATTTCGCTAAAAAGCGAGTCTCCTTTTGACACATGTCGCTAAGGATTTGTCTGTATTACTCGTTAGTCTGTGCTATTATGATGGTCTCGAGAATCAGTAGAATGTGGTAGTGGAAGGTTAATACAATTTTGTTGTCTCCTGTCCTGTCTCCCTATTATTCAATTAGGTGGGAATTTCTTTTAATATAAAATTATTTTATAATATAATTATTTTACATTAGGTATAATTATTTTATCACAATCACATTGCATTTGTACGAGCATTGCTATTTACTCGTGCCTCCCCCACCTTGTAATAGTGGTACATGACCTTTTTCTTAGCATTTTACTTATTCGATTTTTTATTGTGGCTATTAAGTACATTCTTACACATTGTATGTCAGACAACACATACCAGATCCACATAATGTCCTCTACGTGACAGCACGTGATCAATTCTGTTATTTATATTTTGACTAAAAGCACAGACTAACGAGTAATACAGACAATTCCTTAGTGACATGTGTCAAAAGGAGAATCGCTTATTAGCGAAATATCTTCTAAAGACATTAATAATGTGCATTTTATTTGATTTTACGTTAATCTACATGGCAAAGAGATTGTATTAGAATCAAATTTATGTATAAAATACTGTCTGTCTTTCTGTAAATTGAAATGGAGACTCGCTTATTTTTGTCACATGTCCGTAAGGAGGCTTCTGTTGCAAAGATATTTATTCTGTGCTAAAAGGCCCGCTGCTGGCAAAATGCCACTGTGTCAAATGGACCGAATAGCAACACTAAGGGCACAATTTCCATTGTCCCCTAGAAGGGCTGTAGGCGTCCGACACTCGTAAACGCATATCCAAGATGCAGATTTTCTTAAAGTGTTGAACTTAAATTGTCTGGAGTTCCAACAGATTCAAATAGGGTAAAATGAATGATATAATGTATTTGTTTTTAGGACTGAAACAGACTTTTAAATTTAAGATCTTAGCTCAAACCCTAGTAAGACATAGGTATATATTATTACACGTACCAGTAAGTTGCTTGTATTCTACAGATTCAGGTAATTGGTTTTTTAGAAGGTTCTCTGCATTTGCTTTCATTCCAATCAGAATTTGCTTGGCAGAATATTTAGATAAGTAAGGCTCCCCTAAAGAGTCGCTTGTGCTATCTTCTTCAACTAACTTCATTACTTTTTGGTATTTTTCATACAAATCAAAGAGAGATTCTTTCGTTGTAGTCATTTTGAAAAACTTTTTTGTAATTCTTCTTATCTGGCAAATATTCAAAAGATTCTCGGTGAAAAATTCTCTAAAAATATTCCAGGTAAGGTGGTTGTATTGGGGTATTGTATCAGTTTGTTTTAAATTGGAAAATGTGAGGGAAAATTATTTCAATAATAATATACAGTGCCCGCCAAAAAGTCTGCACCAAATGGGAAAAATTTTTGGTAAATAACTTACGGAAAATTTGTTTGCGGCATCAGGTTTTGCTTGCTCTAGAACCAAAATTGACATAATCAAATGTTGTGAAGTAGTCTTTTTTATATGTCAAATTTAACATTAATGAAAAAAATGTCCGAAAAATGGGCTTATTTTACCGAATTTCGAAAAAAAGTCATAAGAAAAATATGTTTCTTTCGCAATTTTATACCCCTATGCAAAATTTCAAGAGCCTACTACGATTTTCATATTTTGCCCTATGTAATTTAAAACACTCATTGACTGAATACAGACTGCACAATACTTAGTTTACGGTCTAAATATCCCTCTTTTCTTTTTTTTGCAAAAAAATTAAAATGAGAGCTTGTTGAAGAAGCACGCTTGGTGCAAAACTGATCTCATTTTTACAGATAAACACATAAATTCGATTTACAAACTTCTTTCTATAGTAAATGGTCGTAAAAACACACAAATATTTCTGTCATGCTGATCTGATCAGAAATATCTAGAAAATTTAAAATATTATGTCCAATAATATCCAACAAAGGGCAAAATATGAAAATCGAAGTAGGCTCTTGAAATTTTGCATAGGGGTATAAAATTGCGAAAGAAACATATTTTTTCGAAATTCTGTTAAATAAGCCCATTTTTCGGACATTTTTTTCATTAATGTTAAATTTGACATATAAAAGAGACTACGTCACAACATTTGATTATGTCAATTTTGGTTCTAGAGCAAGCAAAACCTGATTCCGCAAACAAATTTTCCGTAAGTTATTTACTAAAAAAATTTCCCATATGGTGCAGAGCAGACTTTTTGGCGGGCACTGTATACTTAAAAGTGCTAAACAAATATCAGGACTAGTGATGGGATAACCAGAGTGAAAAAGTACTAGAGTACCTACTCAATTATTATTTAAATAACCGACATAACTCGATTATTTCACTCGAGTTACGTGTTAGGTTAGAATCTGTACTCTCCTGCAACATATTAAAGTGGCTATTTATACCTCTGAGATATATGACTGTCGGTATATGTCTGGCGCTCTCTTTGCGAGTTGAATTATGTGACTTCTTTGGACGTACATTTATCTCCATACACATCCGAAGTAAACTGATTTGGATACGTCGGAAGTGCATTTTTATCAAGCATCTTTGCAATAAGGAGCGTATGCCCTCCTTTTTTTGGCGATGGGCGCTGCCATATGAAAAAGTAAGGGATATTATTTCCAAGTGCCGAATATCGGGCGAAAATAGGGGGTAGGCAAAATTTCAAGAAAATCGAGGGTGGGTTAATTAAACCATTTGTAAATAATTAAGTACCCCTTCTTTTTTCATACGGCAGGGCCCACTGCTGCCGACTGCCACAATATGGTGCGAATGCCCCCTTCTTTTTTCATATGGCAGCACTTATCGCCAAAAAATGAGGGTATACGCTCTTTATTGCAACGATGCTAGAGAAAAAAGCACATCCGACGTATCTAAATAAGTTTACTTCGGATGTGTATGGAGTTAAATGTATGTCCAAAGAAGTCACTCAACTCGCCAATGAGAGCACAAGACATATACCGACTTTTATATAAGTGGCTCACTCACAATATCTCGGCTATTTTTTGGCAGAAAAAATCGGTGGCTGGTGCGATCGATAGCCCTTCCAGGCGGCCTTCTTTTATCATGATGAAAGTTGTTGTCCATCGCCATCTACCAAAATTATGGCCAAAAATGGGAAAAATTGGCAAAAAGTTCAACATGAAAATTGTTTGCAAGAACCGACACAATTTACTTATGTATGACATTAATTTTGATGTGTGGATTACCATAAAGTTTGTACTCTCTTGGACTAGAAAATTAAATTATCTGTAAAAATATTTAATTATGTCTGTTTTGTAAAGCAAAATGTCCCATTCAATTTGAAGTGTCACACCTGCCCGTTTGTTCTCTATTTACTTTAAAAAATTAAGACAAAATATTGGTAATATTAGTGGTTGACATAAGATCTAGTTACCCATGTAAATAAATATGCAATGATAGCGTTATGACGTTAGTAATGACATCCCCATTGGAATTTTGCAAATCGAGTTACCTAAACCTGGACCGACACTATATTAAAGACCCAAGCATGACATCATATTTCATTGTTGTAAACAGACTGGGGTGGCGCCACTTATAGGGGGTATTCTGTGGTTATTGATATGTCAGTTACTGACATTTAAAATGTCCCAAATTTTAAATATCCAGCTTTATTACGATTTGCCTTCTTTTTACTGTAACGAATTGTCTTTGCGTCCAGTATTTAGCAGTTTTATCCTATTAACACAGCTTTTATAGGAAGATTTGTTTGTGATAACATGAAATTTCCATGCACATGAAGAAAATGGTATGCACACTGCACAAACCGTTAGGCAAGGTAACCAACCATACCGGATTGGCCGGGACAGGTTCCCGTTTTTGGAATGCCTTCCCGGAAAATAAATACGTCCCGGATTGTACCGGATTCTCAATCCGGTCCCGTTTTGTCCAGGAATTAGAAATTTGCTGTTAAAAATTAAATACAAAGCAGTTTTGAATGTTAAATGACAGAAATAGATAATCATTTATCCATCATTCAAAAACAAATCATGCATTATCGAAACAACTTTTTTTGGGATTTTGTAAAAAAATACTTTACAAAATAATGCATTGTGTCAAACGGCTATGCTCTAAGAACATGTAATATTCTTTAATTTTTCATCTGTTGCAAAGGTTTTTTTCTTTTCAAGAAAAATAATATTATGTTAATGTTAATAATTTACTTATTTTATTAGCATAGGTAGAAAGTTACCTATATTGTAAACAGCCAGTATTTGTTGTTTTTTTTTAATTTATGTACCTGTGGCTTTGTGTTAATTTTATTTTTGTTATACTACTTGATCACAATTTCTTTTTTGTTTCCCTTGGATGGTATTTATTGGTTAAAATCATGAACCAGATCAATTCTAATAAAAATCATAAGTTGATTAAACTACAAAACTTGACAGTTGCATATTATAGGTAAAAAAAATATGTAGGTACCTAACTACTGTCCCGGTTTTCGTCAGCCAGGACTTGGTCACCTTGCATTAGGTAAATTGCAGAAGAATAAACACTATTTTGGAATTATGGGATGATCTGATCAACCAGCTGAAGAAGCGAAAATTCTAGATATTATTTTGGAAGAGTATATTTTGTAACGTATGCATTAATGGAAATAGAAAAATTTGTTTTTATAGCTCCAAAGCGAACTAATAGTCCTCCGTATAAAGAAGAAACTGAAAAATCTAATGCGGTTTATGCTTACTTACACTACAACTAGCCATAGACTTCATTTAAACCCAAAAGGTACCAAAAACTCTTGCTTGCTTTTAGACTCGCTTTTCTTAAGAAAATGTATGGAAATACGTCATGTGAACTTGTCAAACTAGAGGGACATAACAAACAAATATTTTATTTTATTTTGAATATTAAATTCGTTGTAACAGACATATTTGCATGTTTTTATTTTATAAAAGATTCTGCAAGAATGGTGTTTTAACATTAAACCACCGTGTAAATTTGTTTCGTCGTGTGGCCCCAGTGACGATCGCTTGAAACAGCGCTATGCACAGGTCTTTAATATATTATAGTGTTGGTCCTAGGTTGAGTAAACTCACCTGTTTAGGCTGGACAGGTTGAGTAAACTCACCTGTTTAGGCTGGACCAACACTATATTAAAGACCTGTGCATAGCGCTGTTTCAAGCGATCGCCACTGGCCCCACACAACGAAAAAATCGACATGGTGTATTATCGTAAAAACACCATTGTTGCATATTTTATAAAATAAAACCATGCAAATGAGTGCTACAACAAATTTAACATCCAAAATGAAATAAAATGGTTGTTTATGTTCCTTTAGTTCGACAAGCTTACATGGCATATATTCATAGATTTTATTAAGAAAAGCGAGTCTGAAAGGCAAAAAAGAGTATTTTGATACCTTTAGGTTTGAAATGAAGTCCATGGCTAGTTGTAGTGTAAGTAAGTATACTTAGAACGCATTAGATTTTTCAGTTTCTTCTTATATAGTAGACCGCTGGTTCGCTTTGGGGCCATAAACAAAATTTTCTATTTTCATTCTTGCATACGTTACAAAATACTCTTCCAAAATATAATATCCAGAATTCTAGCTTCTTCAACTGGTTGAACAGATCATCTCCTAATTCCAAAATAGTGCTTATTCTTCTGCAATTCACATAATGGTCTGTGCATACGATTTTCTTTATGACCATGGAAATTTAAAGTTATCACAAACAAATCTACTTATAAAAACTGTTAATATAACAAAACTGCGAAATATTGAATGCAAAGTGAATTCGTGACCGTAAAAAGGGCGGAAATGGTAATAAAACTGGATATTTAAGATATGGGACATTCAAAACGTCAGAAACTGACATACCTATAACCACAGAAGTTATAACCTATAATAAGTCGCCTTTTTTTTTTCGTCGAATAGTGCCACCCCTGTCTGTACACAACAATGAAATATGACGTCATGCTCGGGTCTTTAATATAGCGTCGGTCCAGACTCAACAGCTCCCCAAAATTTGTAATACTAATAAATGAGAATACCTACTTGAAATATTATGCAGCAGCTGAAATTCAGATGCTGAAAAGGTTAAATGTTGAAGAATGTGTGGTGTTGTTTGTTGTGAAAAGTGTAAATGTTACGGCTAATACGAGAAATTAGCTAATTAGCGATTTAGCCGGCTAAACTCGCGGACCTTTATCCACACCCTAATTTAATTTTAAACTTTTTTCTGTACCTCTAGAAATAAAAGTTACAGCAGTTTAAACATTTTGAATTTGATTGATTTTTGGCCTGTTTTCCTAGGTGGCCATGGACATCACCTTTTATTATGAAAAAAGAAGGCCGCTCGGAAGAGCTAACGATCGCACCCGCCACCGATTTTATACATACGTATAAAAAAATACCCCCTGCCTAATTTCAATTTGAGTGAAAGTTCACTCGAGTTAAGGTGGATTTATAAACTCAACGTTTGTGTTGGCGCTCGCGGTTGACGGTGACCTTCCGTAGCAGACATTTTATAAACTTTCCGTTTGCGTCCAGAAATGTCAGCTAAACAAAACACCATGTGACCGCTGGAACTTAATTTTTATTGGACTACGTCGAATTGCTATGAAGGTCGGGACGTGAAAGATGAAATTGGTTTATCTCGGATGGCATCCGAGGCAGACGGTAACGTTCGACGACGTTTATAAACGGTTACACGTCAAATATAGGGATTGAATTTTCGACGCAAAAGGCAACGGCGAGCGCAAACGTCGAGTTTATAAATCCACCTTTATCCCTGGATTATTGAAATAGCTCTACTACCTAGTACTTGATTATCGAAATGTATCGGTTATCCCCATCACTAATCAGAACTTTATTTTTAGGAAGAAAAAATAAACTAATTATTACCTGGGTATAGTTATTTACATCCACAGAAAGGAATTAACATTTAAAATTTAATCCCAATAATAATTATAAAATGATATTGTAATAAAACCTATATTCCACATTCATTACCATTAGTTCTTCGCGCGTCTTTATCTTTGTATTTGTAGGTATTTTGGAAATATTTTTAGAATTTACAATTTTACATCATACATACAATAAAAACATATAAAACATATACAATCAGAGGACACCTAAGTTAGGTTAGTTCTTCTTCTTCTTCTTCTTCTTCTCACCTTTTTATGGGCTCTGCTCTTCCAAATAAGGGGCCTGCGCCACCTCACACGACGAAATTTACACGGTGGTTTAATGTTAAAACACCATTGTTGCAGAATCTTTTATAAAATAAAAACATGCAAGGGTGTCTGTTACAACGAATTTAATTTCCAAAATTTGAGACATTTTAAACGTCAGGGGTTGAACATTTATTAGAAAAGATAAACTAAGCCAAAGTGCATACTGCTCTATATACGCCATTGAATATAAGAAATACGCCCCCTATTATAGGCTCAATGCTAAACAAGTCTATGGGCCATGCCAACAATGAACAATATTACAAAGAACAATGCAGTGTAGACCCGGTTGCTAGCACCGTTAACATGGTGACGGTGGATATTAGTTCGCATAGTCCCGTCCATAGATAAAGGATTTTGGTCCCGTCGGGGAAATGGCATCAATTAAGTTCAGTCGCGTATACTGCATAGACATAGACCCGTTGAACCGTCCCACTGCGGCATTGCCGTTGGCACATGTTTAGCAGGGCTTGTAAGCTTGAGAAGGTTGTGGTTGATAACTTACAATTATCGAACCTGTAGTCTATCCAAGTTCCAGCGGAAGTAGATTTAAACAAAGTAACATGACCGCATTGTGATCGGTTACCAGGGTCTGACTAATATGAGATTCCCAGTAGCTTATAATTCTGATCTAATTCTTTTAAAAGTTCTAAAAATTGTGTTTTTACCTTACGTATTCGTGAATCTTTATTAATTTCCTTAAATTAAGTAGCAAAATAAATTTACAGAATATACTGCTCGCGATCCGATCTAAAATATACAGGAAACTCGACTGAGGGAAGAGCCGGCCCTGCATTCCGCTCGCCGCCTAAACACTTGAGATTTTACGACGGCCAGACCAATAAGAGAATAGGTCACATTGCGACCACGTGGTAGTGATGGCCAATGTTTTTTTTTTCACTGCCTCTGTACAGGATATAGTCACAGAATAGTTAGTTATTCTGTGATATAGTATAATTATCAATATCGAATACCTATCGATGCTCCGATATATCGGATCGTATCGTACATCCTTAACTGACATAATTATCCATGCTCACCCGCCCTTAAAACCTAACGTATATATTTTGTGGTCCACCTAACTATTTATTAATCTGTGGTCCATTTCTCTATGCAAAATATATAGGTTAGTCCACAAAATATATAGGTTAGGTTAGTCCACAGCAGCTGTTTGCTGAATGCTGCATAAGTTCTATTTTTTTAATAAAATTTTTCATATTGGAACTGTAGTTGGACGATTTATTATTTATTTATATCTGTGAATAACCATGGCGTAAGTACCTTTATCTAGAAATTTATTTTATTACTTACTATAAGCACACTATAAGGTTCTTCAGTTTTCTTAAATCTTATTTTTATTGTTTAGATCCAAAGTTACCTTCAAGATAACACTTACTTCGGACCCCAAGTTGCCTTTTAAAGTGTAAGTACCGATTTTAAGAATACCTACCTCTAGTTGTACCAGTAATTTTAATAATCCTGTGTGGAGTGCCGTTGAGTGAGGAATAATACGCCCATATAAAATTGCGAGCTGGTTTTCGTATGCTTACCCTGGAGCACCCCGTTGCCCCCACTCGCTATAGTCGCCTAGCGACCACGGATTTTTACAACTTGTTTATGTTCTCGAGAACACCAATCCCTCTACAACCGGCTAACGGTACAATTTTATATATTTTTTATTTTACTGGAAGGATATGTATTTTTGGTGTTTTTCTAGTTTATCCACTTTTGGGTTAGAGAAAAACTAAAATTACCTTTGTGTTGTACATAATCCCAGAAACACGGAAACCACTTTCATATGTTGCGCTAATGACCGGAAGTGTCCCGAAAAAATTATTGAAATCTAGACAATAATACCTACAAAACCAGCGCCATGATGTTTTTCAGCGGCTATTGCGGGTGCGCCGACTTGGTTACTGGGCAATGTTGTCAAACGCAGAATTAAAAATGTTTCCTTAAAAATTTTCCTTGCCCTGAGTGTAGCGATTTCCTTATTTAATTACAAAAGTCTAGAGAATATTTTCGAAATGAAATTGACATCATATTTGATATTTTCCTTGCCATAAAAAGAAACTTGTTTAACGCCCACAGGGTCATTGTGATGATAGAAAGGCGCAACTCCGTTGCAACTCCGAAAGGGTCAAACATTTTTAATTCGTGCGTTTGACAACATTGCGTAGTAAACAAGTCAGCGCACCCGCAATCAAGGTTAGTGGAGACTAACCTTGACCCGCAATAACCGCTGAAAAACATCATGGCCCTGGTTTTATACGTATTATTGTATCTAGATTTCAATAATTTTTTCGGGATACTTCCGGTCATTAGCGCAACATATGAATGTGGTTTCCATGTTTCTGGGATTATGTAGAACACAAAGGTAATTTTAGTTTTTCTCTAACCCAAAAGTGGATAAACTAGAAAATTACCGTATTTTTTTTATCTCGGACGCTTTTCGGCTACGCTGCGTCCCGTAAGGTTGCGCCTCTTATTATTCCTCACTCAACGGTAGTGCTTATATGCCATTAGCATATACACATGTAATATACAAGGAACATAATAGAGTGTTCACATACTTTCGACCCTGTCTAAGTTTATTGTTTGACTGAGGAAAATGAAAACTAGCCGAGATACATAAGTACCTCGGAGGCCTTTTTAGGCACCGCTCCAGTGGCGAGTTTGATTCCCACTGCGGTCACCCTGGGCATATGTGTGTAAAATTAAAATAGGTGTGTCGCTGGCTGAATTATGTTTAGCATGGCGTTCTACGATTTATGGCTTCCTTCGGCTTCTTTCTCGCTTGCTCAATGAAATAGGGGCATCACGAGATGTACCAATTTCAAGATGGCTACTGAAGTCATCTGTGGTCATTTGTCAATTGACTGTGTTTGACTTTGTATTTTTCATAACCTAAAAATTGAGTTGCGTGTATCCAAAATATGTTCAATTTATCTATAAAATAATTACTATAATAATTACTATATCTATAAAATAATTACTATTATGAATAATAAGTCTAAACTCCTTAGATAAACAAGCCAATAGCTACTAGAATCTTGTGATAAAAAGGGTGATGGAAAATCAATTGCAGTGTAGTGGTTCGAATAAAAGAACATGTGTATTCTCTAACCCATTCGTATATTGACTGTCCCCAAAAACCCATCCAGTACAATACCCCTTGTACATTATTGCTTATGCGCATTTTGCGATACATGCTTATACATACACTTATGCTAACTTAACTATTTCCTAACCACATGACCTACTTAAATATTTCCACAGGGTCGATAGACCCTACACCTTCCCTTTTTGAGAAAAAAAAAATGTCATTCACTATGGCAACTTGTGAAAGACGTTTTTTTTACACATACAACAATTTTGATAATATAAGGTTTAATCAACAAAATTAAAATAATTTTGCAATATATACAGTGCCCGCCAAAAAGTCTGCACCATATGGGAAAAATTTTTAGTAAATAACTTACGGAGAATTTGTTTGCGGCATCAGGTTTTGCTTGCTCTAGAACCAAAATTGACATAATCAAATGTTGTGACGTAGTCTCTTTTATATGTCAAAGTCATAAGAAAAATATGTTTCTTTCGCAATTTTATACCACTATGCAAAATTTCAAGAGCCTACTACGATTTTCATATTTTGCCCTTTGTTGGATATTATTGGACGTAATATTTTAAATTTTCTAGATATTTCTCATCAGATCAGCATGACAGAAATATTTGTGTGTTTTTACAACCATTTACTATAGAAAGAAGTTTGTAAATTGAATTTATGTGTTTATCTGTAAAAATGAGATCAGTTTTGCACCAAGCGTGCTTCTTCAACAAGCCCTCATTTTATTTTTTTTTGCAAAAAAAGGAAAATAAGGATATTTAAACCGTAAACTATATATTGTGGAGTATGTATTCAGTCAATGAGTGTTTTAAATTACATAGAATCGACTTTTATGGATTAACAAATACGGACAAGGGCAACAGAGGGCAAAATATGAAAATCGTAGTAGGCTCTTGAAATTTTGCACAGGGGTATAAAATTGCGGAAGAAACATATTTTTCTTATGACTTTTCTCGAAATTCAGTTAAATAAGCCCATTTTTCAGACATTTTTTTCATTAATGTCAAATTTGACATATAAAAAAGGCTACGTCACAACATTTGATTATGTCAATTTTGGTTCTAGAGCAAGCAAAACCTGATGCCACTAACAAATTTTCCGTAAGTTATTTACTAAAAATTGTTCCCATATGGTGCAGACTTTTTGGCGGGCACTGTATATGTACTTTACTATTTATATACTAATATAATATTAAAATATTCTTATACACTAACCTAACAGATATTTTTTTACTCGGTTCTTATGTACAGCGAGTTGTTTGCCTCTGTTATCTTTAACAATACAGTTAGGACTTTCGACCCTAATTACCGGATATGGTCTGAGGAATGTCAAAATTCTTCTTTCCTAAAGAAATTGCATTTTTCAGGGTTTGGCTTCAAATTATATTTACGACAAACTTGGAAAACCTTTTTTAAGTTATTTAAATGATGTTTTTCTGAACAGCCGATTACGATTAAATCGTCCATGTATAAAAATGCTTTTTCCGGAGTAATGCCCGCGAAAGCTATTGACATCATGCGCTGAAAACTGTTAGGACTAACCGATAAACCAAAAGGTAAACGTGTAAATCTAAACGAACCTGCATTCGCACTAAAAGAAGTTAAATCGCGAGAGTTCTCCTCTAACGCTATTTGATGAAAACCCGAAATTAAATCAATTACTGAAAACCATTTGGCTCTACCTAGTTCATCCAAAATTTCATCTATACGGGGTAACGGGAATTTGTCTGCTATTAATTTTTTATTCAATTGCCTAAAATCAACGACTAATCTCCATGCCTTTTGGCCATTGGTGGACTTTTTTGGCACTAATAGTAGGGGACTGTTGTATTCTGAGACCGACGGCTCTATAATATCATTGTCTAACATTGTTTGGATTTGGCGATTTATTTCTTCTTTATGTACACGTGGAGTTCTATAGTTTTTTATGTATACCGGTTTATTATCACACAGTTTTAGCTTCTGTGTGTAAAAATTGTTTACCGTTATTTTATCAGTTTTTAAAGCGAATATATCTGCAAACTCGGCACACAATTCGAATACATCTTTTTTTACCGCCTCGGGAATATCTTTGTTAAGTTGATTTATTAACTGAGAATGTCCATTTTCATCTTCGATTTCTATATTGTAAATATTGAATTGATCTAGTTTAACTGTTTCTATATCAATGTCTTTTAACGCTACGCTTTCAAATGTTGTATTAATTATTCTTACCAAGGGACTTTGAAACTATACTTCTTGCTACAAAAATCCCGGGTTGAAGTTCCTTGTTTACCACAATAGAATCATGAGTTAAATTTTTTAAACAATTTATTTGCCTAATAACTTCACACCTAGCAGGGATATATACGACGTTTTCATCCGGGCTACTGATGATAGGTATTACAAGTTCTTTATTATCCAGCCTGATTCCCATAGTCCAGTCAAAATAATCTATATTAGCTTTGTATTTTATCAGAAAGTCCCTTCCTAAAATTCCATCTCCAGGAACCGGAAAATCATCGTCAACAACATCAAAAATATGACATGATAAGGAATTTGTAAGTCCATCGGTGACACCTTTAATTTTGCTAATTTGTGTTGTGTCGATAAATTGACCATTTTTTATTTTTGTTCGTTTAAAAACTGTAATATCGGCACCATTATCTATTAAAGGTGTACCTGACATTTCTACATTAAGAATTACAAAATTTGAAAGCGCTACGTTTATTGAATATATTTTCACATCATCTCCCCCAATCGAGCCGGTTGGAGGCTCGCTGAGTTTTCCGAACTGTCTGCCTCGTAATATCTCACCGCATGATTATTCCTCGACGTTTGTCGGGATGTGCTGGCATAATAATCATTTCTATAGTTTCCTCTGCCACGGGTGTTTCTATTTTGAAAATTAAAATTATTGTAATTTGCATTGCGATTTTGGTATCGAAAATTATCATACTTCTTTTATTTAAAATAACGGATATTTGCCGTTTCCAATTCTGTATTGATGTTAACAAATTTCGTAACTAAGCCTTGTACCGCATTGAATGTACCGGCTTCTACAACAAACCGAGCTTTTTCTGTGTTTGCATTCCGACTCACGCCTAACACTGCCGTTTTGACCGTATAATTTTCCGCAACTTGAGACGGAACCCCTTCCGTAATATAAGCTTTTTTTAATTTTTCTGCAAGTGCTTCGATTTCAGACGCATAGGTTGCAGCATCTTTGGTATTTTGTTTACAATTCAGCAACTTTGCCGACAATAAACGTGAACTTTCTCCTTTGATACCGCTTTTTAATGTCTGAATTATTGCATCTAAAGAATCCTCATTGGTTATTAAGTCACGCGCTTTACCTGTTAGCCGAGTTTTGACGAAAGCTATTGCATTTACCAGATTGCCAGTTGAATTATTTTATAGCAACTCTAGAGAGTCCGTAAATGATATTAAATTGTCTACGTTCCCGTCAAATTGATTCGGTACTAATTTACTTGCCAAATTAAAGAAGTCGACCGGTGTTAACGACATAGTATCTATGTCTTTAGTGTCTTCCTCTTCCTGAAAATTTCCGTCTATAACTGTAGGATCGATGCGTTCGATACAGGAAATCGGTACTTTATAATTGACACCTAGAACCACAAATGACCTAACAACTCTATCTCGACTATCTAAGAAAAGATTTTTATAAATATGTTTGTCAAGATTATCTAAAGATATCCAAGAATTAACTAAAGTTTCTGTAAATTCGTTAGATAAGTGAACTAAATTGTCTCTAATGTCTTGACGCACAGATTCAGTTTTGGGTACGTTTTTCTTTAACGCCCTCTTAGCCTGTCCTACTATATCTTTCTTAATTCTCGCTAACGCAAATGATTAGACGGCACTTAATTTGCCATGGATGCAGCTAGATTTCTTCGCATTTGCTTCCTGATGCGCTTGATACACTTTGATCGCCAGATGCACCAGCATTACTGCTAGCATGAGATAAAGGATAACTTTCACATCCTTCATGATATTGTACTCTTCCTCTTGGACGATAAAATTGGAGTTCACTGCTCCATTCTCGGTGATATCCAAACTTTTTGAACGAGTTTTTCCCATTTTTCGTGATATACAACCTTTTAAGTTGCTTTTAGTTGATAAAACCTTTTAAATTACTAAGTTATGGCTGGCAGGGTCGCCATGTAGTGGTTCGAATAAAAGAACATGTATTCTCTAACCCATTCGTATATTGAGTGTCCCCAAAAACCCATCCAGTACAATACCCCTTGTACAATATTGCTTATGCGCATATTGCGATACATGCTTATACACATATATACTTATGCTAACTTAACTATTTCCTAACCACATGACCTACTTAAATATTTCCACAGGGTCGATAGACCCTACAGCAGTGTTTACGAACATGTGCGTGACTTTTTGCTTTTCTGTTTTTCCAAAAAGAAGTTGAACTTTTATTACATTTTCATCAGTGTTGACCAGTGCTTCGAAATTTATAAAACATACCTACGTAAAAACTATACAGATAGTTGCAAACTAATAGTACATATTTTCAATATTGTACTTATAGCTTGCAATTTGCTCCAATTCAAAGAACTGCTTCTGTATGTGGAGTATCACCAGGTTCAATACTGGGGCCTATACTATTCTTAATATATATAAACTCATTAACTAATTTGGACCTTAAAGGTAAAGTGAAATTATATGCAGATGATACAACAATTTTATGTGTCTGATTCAATCGAGACTATAAAACAAGATATTTGCAGTGATATGATAAAAATTACTTATTGGTTACGAAGTCACAAACTTACATTAAATATCGAAAAATCATGTTATTTGTGGATGTCTACAAGAACTGTGATTAATGGAATTGACATATGTTTTGATGGAAGTGCTCTTATAGATGTGTACGTAATTTAAAATTTTTGGGTTTAAAAATTGACTGTAATTTAACTTGGAATGAACACATTGAATATATCAAGAAAAAGATAGCAGGGCCAACAGGCATTCTTAGAAAAATTAGTAGAAATGTGCCAAAATTCTTTTTAAGATCTATATATTTGTATTTAATACATTCACATTTACAATACTTATGTCTAATACGGGGTAAAGCTAAAAAATACCTTCTGAAACCATTAAAAATTTTACAAGATATAAAAAATATTTTTATTTACAACCATGTATATAATGTTGACATTTCTGACTTTTTAGAAGTTTGAAAGTGTCAATTTTTTTACTTTTACTTACCGCCCTCCCGCCCGGGTGGAAAGTTTACTTTCCACCCAGGAGGGCGGGAAGTAAACGAGATAAAATTTTGAAATTAGATAAATTAGATAAAGTTAACCTCGGCGCTTCGCACCTCGGTTAACTATTTAATCTCTCGACAGTAATGAAACACTTCCCACCTCGGTGTGTAATATACTATTTTTCTACCAGTTCGATTTCCTACTATTGAATTGTTTAAAAAATACAAAATTATGTCCATTAGAAATATATATGCTTTTTAAGTAAATAATTTCATACATCAAATATATACATCTAAAAAACATTCTTGTATCACACTTACACAGCTGCTACTTCGATGTCGGCTGATCTCTGGGTGGGTAGATGTAGTTGTAAAATACATATATATAGCACTCGATATAGAATGAATATAGATGCACCCCGTATGTATTCTCAATTTGGAATTGATTGCTTCCTTTATGGTGGTATTAAACTTTATAATAATTTACATAATAGTTTAAAAGATAAAGAATATAAGAAATTTAAGAGTAACCAGAAAAATGATAATTGAATCAGGATAATTTAATTCATTAATAATTATATTGTACTACTGTATGTATTTATTTTTAGTGTTTTTTGGTGAATGTTAGTAGCATAACATATTATGAGCACTTAATTAATTTATTTAAGGGCAGAGGTGTCCCTATATAAAATGTATATATTTTTTTGGGACTAATAAAGGAATTAATAATAATAACCGGAATACCTAGAACATATGATGGAATATGGAATTCATTGCTGATAGGATGTTGAAGTATTTTATGAGTATTATCCTTGTTTAAACAAGGATATTGTTGATGAATTCTTCAAAAGTAAGCTGCCAAACTATTATGGATAATATTAAATCAACAGTCAACAATTATCAGATTCGTGATGTACGGATAGACTAAAAGATTAGTAATGTAAAATGTACTTAAGTATAGAGTTTTTTGTGTGATGCACAACCCTAAGCCAAAACATCGAGAATTGCTGCATATTCCTTCTTGACAAATGCCTGGACTATAAACAGCAAGCAACAAATATATATATATATATATATATATATATATATATATATATATACAAGAAAAGGTGATAATGGGCAAACACTCAAAGTTAACAAAAAGAAAAAAAAAACTAGTAACCGCATACACGTGTTTCATGCTATTTGGCAATCATCAGTACGGTGTAACATTAACCAAATCAATAGATAGGCATGATTTGGGAAGCAACAAATGAAGTCCAGGCAGGAGCCAACAGCACATTTGCAGCTTCAGTCAGCACATCCCCTATTTCGGGGCTTGTACTAACATCGCCACGGAGGCTGCTAAAGCGACCTGCGTGGAAATCTTCATAACCCAAGATACAATGATAATAAGGATGTAAGATTAGCGAGTGTAAATGTAATAATTACAAGAAAAGGTGATAATGGGCAAACACTCAAAGTTAACAAAAAGAAAAAACTAGTAACCGCATACACGTGTTTCATGCTATTTGGCAATCATCAGTACGGTGTAACATTGACCAAATCAATAGATAGGCATGATTTGGGAAGCAACAAATGAAGTCCAGGCAGGAGCCAACAGCACATTTGCAGCTTCAGTCAGCACATCCCCTATTTCGGGGCTTGTACTAACATCGCCACGGAGGCTGCTAAAGCGACCTGCGTGGAAATCTTCATAACCCAAGATACAATGATAATAAGGATGTAAGATTAGCGAGTGTAAATGTAATAATTACAAGAAAAGGTGATAATGGGCAAACACTCAAAGTTAACAAAAAGAAAAAACTAGTAACCGCATACACGTGAAGCTGCAAATGTGCTGTTGGCTCCTGCCTGGACTTCATTTGTTGCTTCCCAAATCATGCCTATCTATTGATTTGGTTAATGTTACACCGTACTGATGATTGCCAAATAGCATGAAACACGTGTATGCGGTTACTAGTTTTTTCTTTTTGTTAACTTTGAGTGTTTGCCCATTATCACCTTTTCTTGTAATTATTACATTTACACTCGCTAATCTTACATCCTTATTATCATTGTATCTTGGGTTATGAAGATTTCCACGCAGGTCGCTTTAGCAGCCTCCGTGGCGATGTTAGTACAAGCCCCGAAATAGGGGATGTGCTGACTGAAGCTGCAAATGTGCTGTTGGCTCCTGCCTGGACTTCATTTGTTGCTTCCCAAATCATGCCTATCTATTGATTTGGTTAATGTTACACCGTACTGATGATTGCCAAATAGCATGAAACACGTGTATGCGGTTACTAGTTTTTTCTTTTTGTTAACTTTGAGTGTTTGCCCATTATCACCTTTTCTTGTAATTATTACATTTACACTCGCTAATCTTACATCCTTATATATATATAGACGTATAGCGTCACACGGTAGCCAGCATGCCGGCCCTCTTGATGAAGGCCCGCAGCTCACCCACCCTGACACTATACAGGGTGTTCGAAAAATAGACGGAGATATTTTAGAGGGTGATTCCCTGTTAAGAAATATGAAAAAAAGTTTCTATAAACATGGGTCCGGAAATGCAGAGTTTTCAAGATACAGGATGTTAAATATATTGCATGTCACTGGACAAAATTGGTTTATCAATTTTTGCAAAAAAAATCACAAGTGCCTTGGAAAACAAATAATCAAAAGCATTTCTAGGAAAGAGTGTTATTGCAACTTTTCCAATATCATAACATAAAGTACACTACAACCAATTTTGTCCAGTGACATGCAATAAAACGGTTTTAATTTTTTTTTCTCGAAAACGAAGTGAGATAGGAAAACAATACAAGAGGGAAAGAAGTTGTATTTTTAGATGCTTAATCAAACAAAAAAATATTAAAGTTACAAAAAAGGTAGTGGCGTACATTTTTTTGATAATAATATTCGCTAAGGTGCCCCCCGGGACGCCACTGGACTTAATAAATTTAATCTAGTTAGGGCGAAATTAGCCTCTTAATACAACACATTGCCAAATTTCAACAGAATCGAGTAAATAATTTTTAAGACATTAATAATTTCATGTTTTATTTTTTTTTATTTAACATCCTGTATCTTGAAAACTCTGCATTTCCGGACCCATGTTTATAGAAACTTTTTTTCATATTTCTTAACAGGGAATCACCCTCTAAAATATCTCCGTCTATTTTTCGACACCCTGTATACATCCTCCGCGCTCAGCTTAGCTGAGCCGAAGGACTCAAATCTGACCCTGTCAAGTGCAGGGCACTCAGTGACCAAGTGGTACGGGGTATCTTCATCCTTCAGACACCATCTGCACTCAGGCTCCCCTCCCACTCCCATAAGGTGCAGGCAGCAGTGTCCGATGAGGACCTTTACCACTCCCCTTAACTCCGACCTTGGCAGACGCAGCAGCTTCTTAGACAGGGCAGTCGACGGCCCATGAATCATGAGCCTAGTTGTAAGTATTTCCAGTAGTGTAACCCACCCTCGATTTTCTTGAAATTTTCGCCCGACATTTGGCGCTGTAAAAAAGCCGGATTTATAAACTTTGAAGTTTCCGTTTGACGTTGATGCAGCTGCTGTTTTCATAAACTTTTTCCGTTCCGTTTAGAATTTTATGTACGCCTGTGTGTTATCAACACCAGAAAAATAAAGAATAGAACAACAATCGTCATCTGAGCGAAGTCGTTCGATTTCAATACTCTGATTTAGCAATTCTAAATACATTTTGTTAACTAGTATGTATCATTATTTTGGATAATTAATATAAAAATATTACACAAAATCAATACAGATGATCAGCTGATAAACTGGGAAACCATCATTAGCCAGCCTCTCCCGATGGGGTTTGGTGTGCCGCAGGGCACGGTCTTGGGGCCGCTGCTTTTTACAATTTACATTAACAACATTATGAACCTTCTAAAGGATGCTAAGGTTTATTGCTATGCTGATAACACAGTGATAATTGTTACAGCCCCCACTTGGACCGAGGCATATAATAAAGCAGAAGAAGCTTTCTGCTTCGTTAAGGGCTGGATGGATAATAGTGTGCTTACACTAAGCATAGATAAAACTCATTACCTTACCTTTACAATGACAGAAAGGCTCCCACCAGACAAAAATTATCTAACAATTCATGATATAACATGCCTAAAAAACAGTACACACTCATGCAATTGTAAACTCATTACCAATAGAACGACTAAAGCTAAATATATTGGGGTGTACTTAGATAATTACTTAAAATGGAACCATCATATTGAATATGTTGTAGGCAAAATCAGAAAATTGTTTTACAAATTTTATCAGCTGCGTTATATATTAAATAGAAAAACTATATCATTGTTCTATAAAGGTATGGTGGAGTCAGTACTTAATTATAGCTTGACAGTTTGGGGTAAGGCCGCTGCAACAACCTTACACCCTCTAGAGGTGACGCAAAAACGAATTTTAAAAATAATATTCTTTAAAGATAGATTGTATTCATCAGATAAACTCTTCCAGGAAACTGATATGTTCAATCTGGATCTATTGTACACTAAAGCAGTTCGTAGGTATATGTTAAAAAATAATAATTATATTAACCCCATCTCACATCACATAAATACTCGGGCACAGGCACAGCAGAAATTATCTGTGCCGCCAATGAAATTCCTTAAAACTCAAAAGCATATAATGTTTATAGGACCAAAACTTGTAAATATGTTTCCAGTAGAATTTAAGCACAAACCATATAAGAAAATTAAAAATAGCATCAACAAGTGGATTTTTCAAAATAAAATTAAAATATAAGGAACAAAAGATGAAAGGATGTACAAGCAGAATTTAGATGGTATAAGATATGTAATCAACTGTCAAGTGCCCACACAAATCGGTAGATTCATCGTGTAATTGATATGTTGAAGTTTCCCATCCGCCTGATGAATTGCATCTGTTTTCCTGTTCTTCTGATGCCTGACTAACGGGTTGTAAATTTTTACATTGTTCTTAAAACGGGTTTATTGTTGTTTAGTTAGGAGCTTTAGAGGATAGGTTATACGGTTGTAATCGTCAATTGTTACACTGTAAATTGTAATTGTAATCTAATTTAATGTGACCTTCCACGTGACCCTTAAGAAGGCACTACATTGGCCGGAGAGGCAACGGCAAACGGAAAAAGATAAATGTTGGCTATCCAAACGGACCTCCAGGAGGTCCGTTGTTATCCCTTATGCCTGACGGAATTTGAGTTTATAATGTTCTTCGATGACCAACTTTCAAACGTAAAACGGCAACGTCAAACTTCAAAGTTTATAAATCGGGCTTAACCATTTGGCGGGCGCCGAATGTCGGACGAAAATAGGGCCAAAATTTCAAGAAAATCGGGGGTGGGTTACACCATTGGAACTAATTACCACTTATTTTTTCATACCGCAGCGCCCATCGCCAAAAAAAGAGAGCATACACGCTCATTATTGCAAGGATGCTTGAGAAAAATGCATCAGTTTACTTTGGACGTGTATGGAGCTAAATGTATGTCCAAAGAAGTCACGTGACTCAACTCGCCAATCAGAGCGCAAGACGTATACCGACTTTCATATACGTCGGACGTATAAATAGCCACTTCCTATTTTTAAAATAGGATATTATCAATTACAATGAATCACTGAAAGTTGATTTTATTGGACATAGGTGCGTATATTAAGTAGCATAAAAAAAAATAGCAATAGGATTAGAAAGATGTTTTAAATGTCCACACAATATGGTCATTGAAATGAAAAAAGTTTGATTTTAAAAATAAGAAAGATATTCCATATACAATTATTAACATTTCGCCTCGCATTTCGCCCTTTCATAATTTTAAAAAGTGGGTGATGTCTAGAGTGTTCTGTAATTACTGGAAAAAGTTTGTTAAAATAAGTAGAGATCTACCGACGGTTTTTCCAACGATACCTATATAGGAATACCTAGATACATTACCAAAGGCAGCTTGTTTTGTTTAATGTTTTTTAAAAATGTTATTGTTGGCACATAGGTACAAAGTTTCCAGTTTTTTTATACAGGTTATTTTTAAATACAAGTACCTATCTCAAAGCATATAATATACGATCTATAAGTCTACCAAAAAACGATTTTTTATGCATTACAAAATAGGAGGGACTCAATTTAAGAAATACCGTTGTAAACGAGTTACTTCATCTTCTTCTCCCCGATCCGCTAATGTAGAAGCAAAATAAAACCGTGTTATTTGTATTAGCGTGAGTCATCTATTTCTATATATCGTTGGTTTTTCCCTGTCATGATTTATTCCCAATTGAGGGTTAAAACCGTTTTTTTTTCCAAAATTCCCAATTTTGTTGCAAGGTTTATTTCTTTTAAGTTTTTTCCTTGTTTCTTCCGAGGTTTTTTCCCACCAGGAAATTTTGTTTTTGTATGGTTGACAGATACGTTCTGACAGAATAGATGACAAATTATAAATGTCAGAATCATCTGTTTTCAATCAATAAACGATTAAATAAAAATATTAAAATATATATTTTAGGAAGTCCTGCCCATTTTTTTTTTTCTTATTGATATTTCAAATTTTAAATAGCAAATTAATTTTAATGTATATTCCTTTTCTTCCATTTTGTATATATAGATATGTTGAAATAATATACCTACACCCTACACTGCACTAGGTACCTACTTAGTAAAATACAAATAAATTTTTAAAAAATACCACTCCCAAAATTCCCGATAGATACCCTAAATTTCCAATAAATTTCCTAAATGGGTTTTTATTTAACCTTATTCTCGAAAACACCCGAAATTGAGAAAAAACAAAAATTTTCAAAAATAATATTACTTCCATTAGGGTTATTTGGTGTTAAAATTATAGTCTTTTTAGGGAGAATTTAATTACATAAAAAGCTACAAAATAATTTGTGTAAAAACCTTGCCTGGAATTTTCCCGGGAATAACAGGGTTTTTCCCATCAAAATGAAAAAAATCTGGTTTTTCCCATTTGTAACTAGATGCCTCTTCACAAAAATTCGGTTTAAATCATTGATAAGATCTTTTCCAGATTTATCTTTAAGATTATATACAAGAAGGGATAAAACTTTGTTAATAATATTTATCCAAAGGTATTTGGAAAAAAGCTTGCTTTAATCAATAAAAGATAAGAATTTTGCATCTCGTAGTCTATTCAAAATTGTATCTATGAGAGGAAGAGGATAAGAATATTTAACCGATATTTGGTTAAGTTGACGAACATCAAAACAGACTCTGTTTTCGCCACATTTCTCACATGTGGTTAAATTTTTTTACATCAAGTCTGAATCACCCCGTAATTATATCTATTTTACAAGTTATTTAATTTATAAAATTAGCAGTCTACATGATAAATACATAATAATTTATTATAATAGAGGTAATATATATGGTTTGAAATAATGAAATATACATTTTTTGGCAAAAACAATATAGTTTTTTTTATAAGAAAAACAGTGGATCAATGTTAAGAAGGGATGTGCATTTGAAAAATTGAGAAAAATTAAATATTATGACGAGTTACTTGAAAATTGATGTTGTTAAAGTAAAAGTTCTTTAGGTGACAGTGTGTGGCTTTCAAATCTAAACAAGATAATCTGTCTTACGATAATAATAATCTTCGCTTAGGTCCTGGCTGGCACTACGATTCCATAACAGACTGCTAAGAAATGTCAGTCTTTGAGTTTGCAATGTTCTTTGATGTTTTCGTTGCCAGGAGAAAGGACCTGAGAGTTGAAAACGAGATTTAGGACTTTGGATTTACTTTATAAAACAACAACTCCTTTTACGTAAAAATACTAATGCAAATTAATATTTTTTAAGCTAAAAAAATAAAAAAAGGAAAAATAATATTGTCCATTGATACACCATAACTCAAGTTATTGAAATAATCTGGTAAAAATTGTGAATTCTTAGTTGGAAAAAGGCATTACGAATGATTAAAAATTTAAGCGCTGAACCAAAAAATGTTTGAATATAAAAACAATACAACATGAGCAATTTTCGAGGAAACGTTAGTAATAATTTTAAAACAAATATCTACTACTAACCTTATTCTGTGTTTGACGGTTTGATCGTAAAATTTTTCTAGTGTTCATATTTTGACTGTTTGGGCTTGATAGTTTTTTGCTATTTAATTCAAAACTAGTCATAACATATTTTTTGATTATTCTTGTTATGCATTTGAAGAAATATGTCTCTGAAATGTTTACTTTGGGTGAACATGAAGTTGAAGTGCAGGTGGCTTCAAGGATATTTTTGAAAAACAAAAGTTATTTATTGATATTATGTGGTCAAAATTGATTCCTTTGAGGCTAGTTTATCAGAATTATTGAGAAAAATGGTGCGGTTTGGTGGGTGCTGCCTTATAATTGGGAGAAATTATCTCCCTATATACAACTGACATTGTAATTAATATGTACGTCAAGGGTGTTAGTAGAGAATAAAACTTAAAAAAGTAAGTCAACAGCAACTATGAACTCAAATATATTCAATTTTTATTTAAAACATGAAGATATTTTCAATTATTATAACTCGCCCTATAGTTTGCAAGCTATTATGCAAGAATAAAAAAATTTCTTTACGCCACATATTTGAATATCAAGGGAAGTTTCGCGCAACCCAAAATACCCATATTTGTGCCTTCTCCTTTGAATCCCTGTCCTAAAAAATGACTTACAAAGTGGATTTGACTCAGTACTTGGTCCTGACGGATTTAGGAACCATCCCTTGAAAAGTAATAAGAGTCAAGGAACAAAGCAACTTTGGCCAAAATTTTGTATAAAATAAATAATAAAATTGTGCAACTTTGGGCATGTTAGTTAATAATATATTCGTATTTCGCTTCTTCATTATTATAAATTAACACAGTGTATCTTCAACAGATCTGCTATCATCTGCTAGCTGAAACCTTCCAAGTCATGAATGAAGACAAACCAAACACTAATGTTCAGTTCAAGCAGTTGCTTACATCATGCGAGTTATATATAACTCTCTGTGAATGCCCTCAGTGGATAACTCAAGCAGATGTTGAAGACTTAAAAATGATATTTCGATTGGCACATTTTATTGAAAAAGCCTTGTCAAACCTTAAAACGAAAAATATATTAACAGATTTTGTAAATTTGTTCAAGAAATATTTTAGTGAAAAATGTTACAATATTAAAAATAAAAATCTCAATGCTATTCTTACGGCAGATTATGCATTAAGTAAGTTTTTTAAAAGTCAATATATAAGCCAGAATACATTGGAAATAGTTGTTAGGGTGTATTCTTCACTATATAATAAAGAACGGTTTAGAAATGCTATCAGAAACTTAATTTTGGTATCTAGTTCATCAAAAGCAATAGCAGATTTTTCGAATATTGTTGTAGATGTAAATACTCTCAAATGTGAATTAATACTTAATAATTGGTCACATCAACTTCAAATGGGAAAAGAAGTTGATGTAATGTTGTCCATAGAAACATATTATTTAAGTTCTTATTCAATACATATTAATCTAAATTTATTACTGGGAATTTTATTATTAAACAACTTATCTGATGATGAGAGAAGTGTTCAGTCAAATATTGTTAGCTGTTTGTTGAAAAAAATGTTAGACCGCAGTATATTAAGTAGGCATTTTTGGGTTGCATTGTTTAAAAGTACTGATGTTAATGTCGTCTGTCAAGTTTGTTATAAGTATGAAAATATATTGTCTTCACTTTTTGACTTCGTAGAGTTCACTGCTAGTTTTATGATACATGAGGAAAGCATTCTAGAAGATATAAAAGAGTGGAAACCAAATGAACAAATTTCATTATGCACAGAAATAAGTTATGATGATGTGTTTAAGTTTATAAAAAGTATATATTGTATAAATAGAAATATGAGGGATTATGTCATAAGTAGGTTAAATGAAATATCGAAACATTCAGAATCAAATATATGGGCACAAATTAGGTCTGACTTAATATTAAGTACACAGAGCAACATGCGTTAGTGCAAGGAATGTTAAACATGCACATACCACGATAACAATGTACACCAAAGGCTCCGTAACCCTTTCAGGACCACACTATTTCATGCCCTATAGTAGAGTTGGTATAAAATTTCATGAACTGTAGCTTTTTAATTGCACAAATAACAGAAACATGGGGAATATCCACTAACGAATAACCACTAACGAAACTTAAAGGTCTCACCCCCACCATCTATAACAACAATCTGCCACTCGTCTGTAGGGTACATCATGAAATCACAATATTATATGCCAGCCATCCATATGGCAAGGCCATTAATTTAATATTTGAATCATATACAGGGTGAGTTTTTTTAAGCCCACTATGGGGATCTCGGAAACTAGCAGAGCTTTAAATAGGGAAAGAATTGCAGTTTTGAATGCTCAATCTAATGCCCCTTTTGGATTTTTAAAAAAGTTCATGGCTCAAATATTTTGAAAAGAGTGATTTTTTGCTATTTCGTCAGATCTCAGTAGCTCCATTATTTCTGATTATACAAAAAACTGTAGAGAAAAAAATTGTAGATAATTTCGGGCTTAATAAGATAATCTAATCCAATTTATTATGTTGTTTGTGATTTTTGAGATATGACATAAACTTGTGTTTTTTTAAATGTAAGTCATAGTTGGCTGTGGCCTTATCAAATCGGCCATTTTTTGAGCTTTCCAAAAATATAATACTCGGTAGAGTTATTATAAAAAATAAAATAGCTATGGCTAATTTTCTATTTTTTTAAATTTTCACATAGTCAGCCATGGAATATTTTCATAATTACGTTCTATTGTATAATAAGACATACTTCAAACTTTCAAATATTTTATTTTTAGCTGGTGACAAAATTAACAAAATAAAACAAAAATTATCATGATGGAGCTCCACCACATAATTATATTTGCCCTAGATCAGCTCTATCCAAATAGTTGGATAGGGAGAAATAGACCTATTTCCTGGCCGCCCCGATCCCCCGATTTGTCTGGTTTGGATTTCTTTTTGTGGGGAACAGTACAAAATAAAGTATGAGACAATTGTTGAATTAAGAGCAGCTGTTTTAGAAGCAATTGCCAGTATTGACAGGCACTCTCTAAGAAAGGCGACAAATTCAGCTTTAAAAAGATGCAATATTTGCATACCTAAATAATAATGGTGGATTGTTTGAACATCTTTTTTATTTTAAAAGGTGACCTTTTAAAATAATAATAATTTGAATTTGAGTTCTTTAATTTTTGTTTTATTTTGTTACATTTTGTTACCAGCTAAAAACAAAATAAGTTTGAAGTATGTCTAATTATAAACTAGAACGTAATTATGAAAATATTCCATGGCTGACTATGTGAAAATTAAAAAACAATCGGAAAATTAGCCATAGCTCTTTTATTTTTTATAATAACTATGCCGAGTATTATATCTTTGGAAAGCTCAAAAAATGGCCGATGTTATAAGGCCGCATCCAACTATGATTTACATTTAAAAAACAAGTTTATGTCATCTCAAAAATCACAAACAACATAAAAAATTGGATTAGATTATCTTATTAAGCCCAAAATTATCTACAATTGTTGCCTCTACAGTTTTTCTGTATAATCAGAAATAACGGAGCTACAGAGATCTGATAAAATAGCAAAAAATCACTCTTTTCAAAATATCTAGTGAGTGGTGAACTTTTTTAAAAATCCAAAAGGGGCATTAGATTGAGCATTCAAAATTGCAATTCTTTCCCCATTTAACCTTTGTTCCAGTTCTGTTAGTTTCCGAGATCTCCATAGATGGCATTGAAAAAACTCACCCTGTAGATACCAGTGGTCCGTAGGGCTTGTTTAACATTTTGTCAAACTAAGATTACCCCAGAAGCAACCAAATGCTTTTAGGGGAAGGGTGGCAATTACTATTATTTTCGCCTTCATTGCCATAAGAACATAGGTACACGCGCGGCCTCATAAATCGTTCCACTAGGCATGAGAAATAAGCAAGAAATCAAGAATTTCGGGTAAGTGCGGCAACGTTGCGCCAATTCCACGGCTTCACAAACCAACAACTTCCCCTACATTCCCTCGTACCGACCCGCTCCCGCTCCTCCCAGTAGAACATAAAAATTGCTATACGTCAGTCAACGAAAATAGGTTAATAAATCGCTGCATTATCATTATAATAAAGTGGATTTAAAGTGTTACACAGTTTCTTGGTGTCTCGAGATTCACGTAACGTGAAATTATGCGGATTTCTTTGATTGTCAAAGTGGTATTAGTTAAATAAGGTATAATACCCAAGTATAATTGTGTTATAGAAGAATCTCGTAGTGGTTTTTTACATTGGTTTATTACACTTCTTTATCTTAACCACGAACCAAATCTTTGGTTTATTTCAATTTTTAACGCTTCCCTGGAGTCCTCGGGAGAGGTTCTGATGCTTTCCGGGCCTCCGAAAATACGAGAAATGAGAAAAAACAAGCAATTTACAATAGTGGTTTCAGAGGATTTTCCGTCGGTTTCGTTGGTTCTACAGGCGTTCCGTTTCTCGAAAGTGGTTAATCGTGAATCGGGAATTTCTCTTAGATATCGGATTTTCGAGGTTCTCTTTGGTACCGGAGGAAAGTACGACACCCAATTAAGAGATTTACCACCTCCTTCGATTTTTAGAACTGCTCTATTCGAGGTTGTCGAAAGACTTTTGCGAAAAAAAGCCGCCAATATCCGTGGGCAAGGTTGTAAGATTTTCCACTATTATTCAGGCAATCTAAGGCCAACCTAACAGCGCCGAATTTACTGTTTTTTGCACTGTAACTGACAATGTCACGTAAGGTAATGTCGCGTAATAAGATGTTAGATTTGCCGTCACTTATTACGCTTTTAAGGTTATCGCTGGCTTTGAATCCGCGAGAGAGGGGAGGGGTAATTGCAACGTTGTCAGTTGAACGCCTTTGCCTCCGCACGTATTGGAACGATTTCAAGGGCCGCGCGTGTACTTCTTTAACTAGACAGAGAAGGATTTACTGTTGATATTTTCCCTCAAAGGCAGTAACATGTCAGACTTGTTTTGGCCCTTAACTAATATCCTTGTCCAAAAAATTGCACTTACACACAGGGTTGGTATTGTTTGAAACAAATATTTAAAACAGTGTTTTAAACATCAGCACATAAAAAACACCGTTTGTTTAAAACATGTTTTAAACAATAATTTTAATTTAATTTTTTTTGAATTGAAAGCTGTTGAAAACTTTTTTAAAACTATTTCGTTGCATAGCTAAGAATTCAATTAAAAACAGTTTAAAACATAGTTTCTTTCTAGTTAAAAAACGTGCTCCTATCTAAAAAACATGTTTAAAACTTTTTAAAAGTAGGTTACAACTATGTTTTAAACTATTGAATTTTAATTGGGTTTTTCTCCACCAAACTGGTTAAAAGACAGCTTTTTCAAGTTGCCGGGAAAATTAATAAATTCTTAACAGTAAATGAACTAAGGTTTGAACTTGTAACTCAAAAAATATCTTCAACAAGTTTGTTTCCTGAGCTTTCGGAGAATATGTCTTCCTCCTTTCTCAAAGATCATGTCACGTCAAAGTGAAATGACATTTCACTTTGACGTATGACATTTCACTTTGACGTGACATGATCTTTGAGAAAGGAGGAAGATATATTCTCCGAAAGCTCAGGAAACAAATTTTCATTTACTGTTAAGAATTTATTAATTTTCCAGGCAACTTGAAAAAGTTGTCTTTTAACCAGTTTGGTGGCGAAAAACCCAATTAAAATTCAATGGATCTGTTTACGCCACAAATAAATTTTAGAAAATATGTTTTAAACTGTTTTAAACTTGTTTTTTAGCTAGGAAAAAAACAAGTTTTAAATAAAAAAACACAGTTTTAAACAAAAAAAGTGTTTGTTTTAAGTTAGGAAAACTAAAAAACCACTAACCCTTTACACATCTAGTAAGTACTTAATGTAAAAAAAAACTATGTTCAAGTACACTTTTGTTAGGAAAATTTCTCATTTTATTCTAGTTCCTATATAAGTAGATTTGCCTCGACTAGTTTCCTGAAATATGCCGCCAGTATATTCTTTCATATTTCTCTGCTTAGTTAAACAAATAACTATTCTCCAGGCAATGGGGCTTTAGTATTTAAAACCGGTACCTAACATAAAAAATCAAACGTAAGTGATTGTTTATTAATATGTTTAGAAAAATTTTTAACTTTTAAATAATTAAGCTGCGAAATTAATAATGGAAGTAGGTTATTTTAAAACATGATATTTTATTTTTATACATATTTGTGTTTTAATAAATACTCTAATTAATCTTGTTTTACTTCCTTATCAAACTTCAGAACAAAGATACTTATTTAAAATAGCATTTACCTGCATTCTGTGTGGCCTTTAGAACCGGTATACAGTGTTTTCATAATATTAAAGGTAGGGTTGACTAATACCAATATAATATCAGCGGACACTGATTATTGCTATCGGTCAATATGAAATATTACATCGGCCTTTAATTTTTGCTATTACTAAATCAAAAAAGGGTAACCACCAACATTAAAATTTTACAGGAATCGACTTTTTTAACGACTGACAAATCGTTTGACGTACATGTACCAAATCTTGCAAGGTTTTCTCAATGCACAAAGAAAATGCTTTAGAAAAGTCAAATTCATGAAATAGTTATTTATGTACCAAGGCATTGAAGTTCAACTTTTTATGACTCATGTGGAATTTCTGGCCAAGGCAAATAAACCACATGAGTCATAAAAAGAACTTCAGTGCCGAGGTACATATTATATATTTTTTTTGAAATCGGAAAAAAATGTTTTATTAGGTGAAAAAATAATCATAAGGGATCACCCGTCCATGAACCGACTACGTGCGGCGTTGCTTGACTTTGATGATCGCTCTACCTAGATCAAGTATGATGAGACACGGCACTTTCTGACAAAATGTAAACTGCTGCCTATTGTGCTGCCTCGATGTAAAATAGAATAATATTCAAACCTACTAAAATATTTATACTGAAAGATTGCGCTGCTATAGATAACAATTTTGCAATGTGTACGAAAAGTTAAATGGGATTTATTGGCCGGGTTTTCAATATTTCGTCGCTTTTGAGGGGCGATGGCTCCGAGTCTGACGTTTGATGTTTACATCTCACCAAGGCCTACTTATTGAAAAAATCGTACAATAATGGGCTACTTCAGTGCCGATTTCTGAGCTTTTAATGAAGATTTTGTGACACTTCACTGCCGATTAAAAAAAATTATTTTCCGATACGATTTTGAGACACTTCACTGCCGATTTCAAGAAAAATTTATTTTCCGATAGAATAATTGACACATACGATGCTTTCTTAACGACTCGGTATACCATGTCATTTAACATAAGGTTTGATGTTTTATGAAGATTTGGTGCCTGCTTACAATGTTTTGTCGAGATAAAATAAATGGATCAGTTGGTTGCTTATGTTAATTTGCATGCCGTACATTATTATACTGGAAAAAAGGAAATCTAAGCTTACAGGAACCACCCTTTCTTATAAACTATTAATTAGGATATACTCCCAGAAGATTGGCATCACACTTACAGGGTGTCTACTTTTAAGTGTATACAAATTGATAAAAAATGTATTTTGTGAGATATTTTAAAAAACCTTTTTTGTTCAAAAGGTCTTCATAAAACGCTTGTTTTGACGTTTTTACTTTTGTCAAAATGCAAATCCAGGGACGTCTACGATTTTTTTTATACCCCGATTTTCACAAAAAACATTTAGCGATTCTTTTATTTAAAATCTGACACAACAGCTTTAATCAAGACACCCCAAAACCCCCATATACTAAATTTGAACCAAAAATGTAGAGGGTGTTCGGTTCTACACCGTGTTAAAGTTGGGCAAAATAGGGACTTCAAAGGCACCTGGCGAGTCAAGCGTGCCATGGAATTATTTCAAAACAGTGGAATAATTAACAGGACCACCCAAAGTGTTGATGGAAGAAATTGCAAGAAGAAATATACCTACAGGATATTTTTCTCTACAGCATCTCAAATTTCCGATTTTTTTAGAATTTTATGCTGGTCAAGTTTGCCTTGGATTATTGAAACAATGTTACTAAATGTAAAATAAATTAAATTAAAAAATATATATAGTCACTCAGTCATTTCCCTTGTGTAAATGTTGTTTGTAACATTAAAAGCGTATTGACAAATGTATAACCTTAGAAGGCGATTATATTGAGAAAACCTCGATAACTTAAGACTTAAGTATTTTATTTGTTGATGTTTTGGTAAAATTTAATTTATTTTACATTTAATAACATTGTTTAATAATCCAAGGCAAACTTGACCAGCATAAAATTCGAAAAAAATCGGAAATTTGAGACGCTGTAGAGAAAAACATCCTGTATATGTCTTCTTGCAATTTCTTCCATCAACACTTTGGGTGGTCCTGTTAATTCTTCCACTGTTTTGAAATAATTCCATGGCACGCTTGACTCGCCAGGTGCCTTTGAAGTCCCTATTTTGCTCAACTTTAACACCGTGTAGAACCGAACACCCTCTACATTTTTGGTTCAAATTTAGTATATGGGGGTTTTGGGGTGTCCTGATTAACGCTGTTGTGTCAGATTTTAAATAAAAAAATCGCTAAATGTTTTTTGTGAAAATCGGGGTATAAAAAAAATCGTAGCCGTCCCTGGATTTGCATTTTGACAAAAGTAAAAACGTCAAAAGAAGCGTTTTTTGAAGACCTTTCGAACAAAAAAAAAAGGTTTTTAAAAATATCTCACAAAATACATTTTTTATCGATTTGTATACACTTAAAAGTAGACACCCTGTATAGTCATAACTATGGCAAGGCATTTGTTTTGGGGGAAGTTGTGGAGTGGTGCTGCTGAACTCTGTTGTACTGCAAAGAAAAGCTCTGCTTTGTATGTTGAGATTTGGATACCATGATTCCTTCTACTTGCAGCAGAGTGCCCCATGTTCAAAAATTACAACACTGCTTTATTCGAGAACCCTAATTGCCTAAATGCTATTTCCTTCATCTAGGCAAATAAGAAAATCAGTAATATATACTTCCAAGAATATGTTTAATCATCTACCTCTTGATATGAAAACACTGATTTGTGAAAATTCATGGTGAAAAGTTTATTGGTGAACAAGGCATTTCATACTTTTGATGAATGCCTGCTTCTCCGATTTATTGGAACTATATTGACTGAGTAGGTATTATTTTATATTTTGCCGTTGTTAATTTTTAACTTATGTATTTTAACTGCACTTATATACATTCGTGTTTATATAGGATGATTTTTCTGGGACTACCATCGCAATTTTCACGATTATAAAAACAAAATGTTGCAATTTTGGATAGCTATATAAAAAAATCAAATTGGGCAAAATTATTAATAGCCTGCTTACTTTAAGAGATAGAAGAAAACTTTTATATTGGAAATTGATGGCACTGAGAAAGTTTTGCCGGTCAAGGCAAATTTTTTATTGCAAATTAGCAACAATTAGATCACACAAGAACTTTGAGAAGTTTTTTCTACAATTTGTACTAGTTTTCCAATTAATAGCTATTTACATTCTATTTTTTATTTGAAGTGTCAAGTCGAAATAAAATAATTCAGCTTGCAAGATTCGAACCACACATACATACATACATTCATACATACATACTAACAGGGCAAGTTAAGTAAAAGCTTGTAAAAAAAATAAAAACGGCAACATTTGATCAAATTGTAGAAAAACTTTTCTTTGTGTATATGACTTTATCAGAAAACAAAGTTATTTACAAAATACATGTTTTGTTCGAAATACCCTCTCAAAGGATGAAATTGATCTTTTTTTTTAAGAATCCGACGAACTGAAAATCTATTGACAGTGAATAAATCATGTGGCAGGTCAAAAAACATATTTTGATATTATTTATTTTTGCAACCTTTTCTTATATTATGTTTTAATTGGTGTAAGCCTTAAGTCATCTGGAATACAAAGCCTTTTTCAATAGGTCATGTTGAAAATCACTAGGCATTTTGTAAAATAAAGTGTTAAAAGTAAGAAAAAGTAGCATAATATATTGAAATAGAGCTCTTCGATTCACCTGTAAGGGTATATACAGGGTGTTAATAAATAAGTGCGACAAACTTTAAGGGGTAATTCTACATGAAAAAAATAATGACAGTAGCTATATAAACGTAGGTCCGCAAATGCTTCGTTTCCGATATACAGGGAGTCAAAGTTAAAAAAAAAATGATACGTAATAAATAAAACAACATAACGCGTAGGTATTTTTAATTTCTATTACAACAATATAAAAAACCTATCCTATACAGCAACAATAAATCAAAACAACAAATGAAAATAAAAATATCTCGAATAAAACATTTTTAGTTAGGTGCGCATAGCTATAACAATAAATAAATTATCTTTTTTAAAAAAACTGACTCCCTGTGTATCGGAAACGAAGCATTTGCGGACCTACGTTTATATAGCAAACTGTCATTATTTTTTCATGTAGAATCACCCCTTAAAGTTTGTCGCACTTATTTACTAACACCCTGTATATGGTATTAGGTGAGAGAGTGGAAGACCTTTGCTAGGAGAGTCTCTGTTCTGGAGTAGCAGAGGAACAATGGGCCGATCTAGGAGGCCTAAATGCGGCTGTCTGAGAAGCTAACCTGTCCTAGTGCTATGCAGCTATTTTGTCAGTATTTGCATAAGTTTCCTAACACATATGTTTTTGTTTCCAGATTAAGTGTGCCCGAATCAACACCATTTACAGCTGTACTTAAGTTTGCTGCAGAAGAATTTAAAGTTTCACCAGCAACATCTGCGATTATAACAGACGATGGCATTGGAATCAATCCACAGCAAACTGCAGGTGAGACATTTTTATTTTTTTACTTGGATATGGTGGATTGCCAAATGAGTCTGTTTCCTGTGGCACATCTTCTTCACGTTTATTTGTTTTGGATTCAACACCAACCTACTGATCAGCTTTGAAATACCAGTCCAAAGTTACGAGCAAATTTCATGGTTCCTTAGAGGTTCGTGATAACCGAGTTCAACTATCTTAGTGGGTTTTCTTACCTCCAAGTGCAAGTTACACTGTAATAATGGCTACTATTTCGATTTTAGTTGTTCGTGGAGAGTTATGACTGCCTTGATGAAACTAATAAGGGGGAAAATTATCATAGTCTCGCCTCGACCAATTCACTTTTCAATCGTTCCATAAACGGAAAATGAATCATTCGACACCTCACGTATTACTAAATGATTGGCAATAGTAGGTATTTATATAGAAAGTCTCATTTTCTGATGGCACTTTCATCCTTTTCCATTTACATTCACTCAAAGGTTAATTGAGCAAACCTTAAAACTCTGTTTTTAATGACTGCTGAATTTTTGTATGGTTGCTAATGAAAGTTGAACTAAATATTTTTTGCCTTGACATTTTCCCTGGCGACAATGATTTAATGGAACAATGGAGAATGGCAAGAAATTTTCTTTATTGTCAGGCTGTTACAGGAAACAGTTACATTATTCAATTTACCACATCAGATATTAAAAAATATATATTTTAATTAAAAAAAAATACAGCACACCTACCAATATACGTAGATTAGTTTTGTCACTGCACATGATTTTGACTTGGATAGTCAAGATGCCTGCGTTCAATTTAAGCCAAATTTTTGTAATAGTTAGGTAGCGCTATGTGGCACAATTTGACAGCACTGGAATGGCTGCCGTGATACGTTTGAACGGTTCTTGAACAACAACTAAAATCCATTGTCAATCTCAATATATTTTTTTGTAGGTTATGTCTTATGTTTATTTATTGTGTTTTTTTTAATAATTATAATATTGGCGCAACACCTCGATTTTTTTTTCTCAGAACCGTTCCATTTTTATTGCATATTTTTAAAAGGCTGCTAGATTCTAAGTATTTTTCCTTAAATATATTTTTTTCTATAACTGTTAAAAACTTATAAGCTAGTTTACACAAATTATTGTTCCTCAATATTTTACCTCTTTCTTATAAAGTAGGCCTTTCTATTAGTTCTGTGAAATCAAGTAGCCATCGCAAAACAAAGTACACGCGCGGCCTCATAAATCGTTCCACTAGGCACGAGAAATGAGCAAAAAATCAAGAATTTCAGGTAAGTGCGGCAACGTTGCGCCAATAACTTCCCCTACATTCCCTCGTACCGCTCCTCCCCGTAGAAAATAAAAATTGCGTTAACTGACGTATTCACACGCCAGTCAACGAAAATAGGTTAATAAACGGCTGCATTATCATTATAATAATTTATAAGTGGATTTAAAGTTTTACACAGTTCCTTGGTGTTTTGAGATTCACGTAACAAGAAATCACGCGGATTTCTTTGATTGTCAAAGTGGCATTAGTTAAATAAGGTATAATATCTAAGTATAATCGTGTTATTATAGAAGAATCTCGTAGTTGTTTTTTACATTGGTTTATTACACTTCTTTATCTTAACCGCGAACCAAATCTTTGATTTATTTCAATTTCTAAAGCTTCCCTGCAGTCTTCGGGTGAGGTTCTGATGCTTCCCAGGCCCCCAAAAAATCGAGAAATGAGAAAAAACAAGCAATTTCCACTAGTGGTTTCAGAGGATTTTCCGTCGGTTTCGTTGATTCTACAGCCGTCCCGTTTCTCGAAAGTGGTTAATCGGGAATCGGGAATTTCTCTTAGATATCGGATTTTCGAGGTTCTTTTTGGTACCGGAGGAAAGTACGACACCCAATTAAGAGATTTACCACCTTCTTCGATTTTTAAAACGGCTCTATTCGAGGTTGTCGAAAGACTTTTGCGAAAAAAGCCGCAGGGTTATAAGATTTTGCACTATTATTCAGGCAATCTAAGGCCAACCTAACAGCGCCGAATTTTTTACTGTTTTTTGCACTGTAACTGGCAATGTCACGTAAGGTAATGGCGTAATAAGGTGTTAGATTTGCCGTCACTTACGCTTTTAAGGTTATCGCTGGCTTTCAAACCGCGAGAGAGTTGAGGGGTAATTGCAAGGTTGTCAGTTGAACGCCTTTGCGTCCGCACGTATTGGAACGATTTCAAGGGCCGCGCGTGTACATTGAAGACCCGCCATTCATTCAGGGCCTTTAGTGGCATTTAAGGTCATTTACATAATATGCAGTTATCTTTAATGGCAATTTACAGCACAACCATTAATGGGCCATTAATGGACCATTATTGTCTGGCCTGAATTTTATTTGGGTAAAAAATGGGGTAAATAGATATTTGCCCAAAAGCACATCAGCATGAAAAAAACTTCACTAAAAGTTTTCATACAACGTTATGTGTGCTTTTGGTTAAATTCCTAAAAAAACATGTAGGTACTTACAATATAATACTTATTGCATTTTATTTAAAAATAAAACCCCAAAACTTGTATTTTGATCAAGAATCTTTTTTTATTGTTCCACATTATGTGAAGATTGCATAAAATTGAAAGTCTTCCTACTACATGTTTCTAAATATTACTTGTTGCTGTTATATAGACATTGGAGATGTATTATTAAGTGGAAGAAGTTGCAAATTATTATTTTTGGTTTTTTCAATAATGCGAGTCACTTTGTTTTTTATTAGTCTGTTGTTTTGCCTATTGGATACTTTCGGATGAGACACATGAGAACATTGTTGATATTCGCTATGTTTGCAACAAGATATAAATGGTTTTAAGTACAGTTACTGTTGATTTATTATCACCACAATAGGCACAATATCACAAAAAACACGCACAAAGTTCGGTTGTTTATTCCTTCAAAGTTTAAAATGGAGAAGAAGCGACAAACGAAGCCAAAGGAATGACACGAGATGATGCCTTGACGCTGCCGGACGCATGGGATGGACGGAATAGGACTTTGTACGCATGCACACATTTCAAGTTGCCACCGATGGAAATTTAAATAAAATGCGTGTTTTAAACCTTGATGTTTGCCTGTCATATGCCATAACAGAGCCACTGTAGTGTAACCAAAAGACATTTAATTACCTATTAACCGTGCAATGGGCCATTTCTGGCCATAAACATGATAATCGACAAAAAAAATGTTGGCAAATCTATACATATTTAGTAAAGGGCCACAGTAAGGCTTACTTGTGCCACAAAAGAGTCATTAATTAAGTCAATGGCCCGTTTAAGTGCCGCATTTCTTGTGTTTGCTGGGGACTTTTTATACCTAACAACAGGACACCTCGGAACATTTCACTTTCGCTTTCAGACCTGTTCGCGAGCATGTAAAATGAACTTACGGGGGAGGGAGCAGGTTGCAATAATTTTCATGTTTGTTTTAACATACTTGTTCGCTTTTTTAATGTCTAATTTAATAAATGTAGTGTATAATTGATGCTAGTTATTGCATTTTGTTTTTCGATTGCCCGTACTTGATGACACAGAACCAAAGACTTTGTACGCTTGCGCACATTTCAAGTTGCCACCAATGGAAATGCGTGTTTTAAACCTTGATGTTTGCCTGTAATATGCCATAACAGAACCACTGTAGTGTAACCAAAAGACATTTAGTTACCGGTTAACCGTGCAATGGGCCATTTCTGGCCATAAATATGATAATCGACAAAAAAAAGTTGGCAAATCTATACATATTTAGTAAAGGGCCACAGTACGGCTTACTTGTGCCACAAAAGAGCCATTAATTATGCCAATGGCCCATTTAAGTGCCGCATTTCTTGAGTTTGCTGGGGGAGGGAGCAGGAAAAATAAGTTAAGTTGCAATAATTTCCATGTTTGTTTTAACATACTTGTTCGCTTTTTTAATGTCTAATTTAATAAATGTACAGTGTATAATTGATGCTAGTTATTGCATTTTGTTTTCGATTACCCGCACTTGATGACACAGAGAAAGATACTAGTTACTTTATAAGGGGTGAGTAAAAAAATTAGGAAAAATAATTTCTAAAAACTAGCTTATAACTTTTTTATGGTTAGGTATAGAAAAATACATTTAGGGATAAATACTTAGAATTTAGCAGCCTTTTAAAAATGTGCAATAAAATAGGTAGGTTCTGAAAATAACTTCTAGGCATTTTGATAAACAGAATGAATTTTCCTCCAACCATTTCCAACGAAAATTGCATTTCCCATAAATAAATCACACATGGAAAACTATATATTCACATCAATAATCACAAAGTTCTCTTACTTACATTTCTCCAACTTGGTATCAAACAGACCAATACTAACAATATCATTCAATCGATTAAAACCTTCTAGTATTTTCTCCTTTAGCCCAAAAAGAATATCATCATTCTGTTAGTCATCCCTCTGATAGCCACAATGATAAACAACCACCCTCAGAGATCTTCTCTGCAGCCTCTCAATCGCACTATAACTAGGAGATCAGGAAACTGAACAGTACTCCAACAACTAAGATCTCGGCAATACAGCACCACCAAAGGTGTATTGAAAATTCAATGATACAGGACTGTGAAAGAGTGAATATCATCTTAAAACACTTTATAACATTGACATACAGTTATTTTCGCACCACTGGTATAAAGATAAACAACACTGAAAACATGGAAGTACAACATTCGAAGCCACGGCCTGCTCCAATAAAGTGAGCGCATTTCTTGGGTGGATGCTAAGAAAGCATCCACTAAACCGCGGAATTATTCCAAATTCCAATAAAGTAGGCTTAAAGCAATCCTTTCTCCCATAAATTTATTTAGGAAATTTTTCGGTAACTCTTGAAACAAAAAAGTAACAAGCCAAAGAAGTTTCGGAGGTTTTCGGGTTTTTCAAAAATATCTCAAAAATAGGCCATAGATCTCGCCATAGAACTAGCCAATCGGAAAAGTAATTTTTTCCTTTCAAATAAAGGTCTCTGAAAATGCATATTTGTCGAGATATTTTCGAGTGGCCCTTCATCAATAGTCATTAGTCAATGATACTGCACAGAGTAACAGAGACAGTAGAAACAATAACAAGGAATAGAAATATGATAGGTTGGCTACCAAAAAATCTAGAAAAATTAAACTGCTGCTGAACTAAATGCAGCGCTGACTAGTGCTATCTGTTCAAAGCACATTGACGTAAAGCGCTGGCAGCTGACACAAATTTGTTGGCGCATTGAATGCAACCAAATATACATAATCTGCTGATTTTTTTATAGGTAGAAAGACAAAAAACCTTTTTTTATTTCAGGAAATATCTTTTTAAAACATGGATCTGATCTACGACTCATTCCAAGAGACAGGGTAGGAAGTTTCGTCTGTTGATGTATGGTATTTTTAAATATTTGATTTGATTTCTTTTGTTGTATATTTTTTTATATTGATGATTTAAAGTTTAATTGTGTTAAAGCGATTTTAAAGATATCACTTAGCAATTAAATATAAAGATTAATACAATTTAATTCATATATTTGTATTTTAATAATAATTAATTATCACCCTTACCCAAACTAAAAACACCCCAGAAGCAAACATATGCTTATTTGAATAAGAGGCAACAATAACAATAAATGGTAACGAGTTGACTTCAATAACGCTCACCTAATGGAGGATATTATGTAATTTCAACAAAAAAGCAGGGTTGATCAATAGTATCAACTTAACTAGCAAGGTAAGATTTTAGATTTTTTCAGACATTAAATGGAAGGGTTCCCTTTTCTCCCTTTCCCGATATTGATTGATTTATTGGTGTCTGTATGTATGTGTTCCAATGATAACTCTTCAACGAAAATTTAGTATACACAATCTACAATCTTGCCTACAATAACAGGACAGAGAATGCTTTTGGGTGAAGTCACTCCACAGAAAGGGGTGGAAATGGGGTGGTGAAAATATATTTAATTTTTGACATACTTTTTTTTCACTGTCAAAATTAGTACTTGCTGTGAAGCCGCGTACAGACAGAGTTCGAGAACCGTTCTAGAGCAGTTCGCGACAGGTTCGCAAACTTGGTGTAGACGCGGGTTCGCGAGCAGTTCGAGAACCCTTTCAAGTTCGCGAGCTGCTCGCGGAAAGTTCGCTCGATAGGCGGTAAATTATTGAGATCAAAGGAATTGTTTGCGAGCACATATTGGCGGTGTGGACGTCTCGTATCATTTAAATAAATTAGCATTCCAAATATTCAATTGAACTGCCACCAGTTCAATTGAATATTTGTTGTCAAAGTGAAATAGAGTGGAGTGACGAGAAAATAATCAAATTAATCGGCCAAAATTAATTGCATCCGAACTTGTGGAAACCAAAAAATTCCAATTACTTATAAAAAACGAAATGCTAAAAAATGTCTCCTCACAGGCTTTTTCAAGACAAAAACACCACAAATAATAGTCAGAGCATGTTCTTCATCGTCTGTATTCATTATTTTCAAAATTATTTTTGCAACTTAATAGCGAACCAATGCCGAACTCCAAAAAATGACAATACGAAACAAGCCGAACACAATAAAATTTTGGTCTGCACACCTTGTTCGCAAACTGCTCCCGAACAGTTCTGTAGCAATTCGCGAGCAGTTCTCGAGCATCAATTTTGTACGCGGCTTTAACAGCCCAGACAAAATATAACTAAACATATATTTTTTAAGAAATAAATCTTGAAATACATAAAAAATACCATTTGATAAATTTTACGGGATTGCCATGTGTACAGGGGTATTACTTAAAGATTGCCCACCCGTAACTTTTTGTATATAAGATTTTTGATTCCATACTAAAAAAAAATCATGTGATTTAAAAAAACATTAAAATTAAAAAAGAAAGCCTTAAAATCATTTTGTGTACAAAAACAAAACCTTGGTGAATTTTTATAACTTGCTTTTTGGTGATGCGTATAAGAAATAGGTACTTTGTTTACTGACCCATCTAGAGGTTCATTGATCTGAATGTATTATTCATGCTTGAAAATAATTTTTCGTTTGAAGAAACAAAATATAAACAGTTAGAAAATATACAAGTTAAAAAACTAGACAAAATTATTTTTAAAAAATCAAAAATCATGATTTTTATCCACCCTGCCGCCATTTTGCTATATTGTAGAATCACCAATATATTTTCCACCTTATTACTTGATTAGGTATAATAGATCTTGACTAATGTTTTCCCCCTTTTTGTCCATCCCATTCCTGCTATGTATACTTTACAAAGGTAAAAAATATATTTGAACTTTTTGACTAAGTTAATCCATAGAATGATTAGGTAAGAATGCTGGTAATTTATGAGATTTTTAAGTGGCTACTAAATGCTAACATGCAATGAGCACGAAATGATAGCCATTTCTTACGAGTGTGAAAATTTGTAACACGCATCAAAGGCAATAGTTTCGGTGCTAATAGATACTCAATGATCAAAGTATTAACTGAAAGTGTATCTTATAATCCTGTATTAAATTTGATAATGCGAAGAATTTATCAGTTTTAGCTGCCACAATAAGCCTTGTTAATTGGTTTAACATAAATACGGCGAAAGAGGGTATTATCACTGAAATAATCACCTGGTTCGTTAATATTTTAAAAATTATATAATTTAATTGATTCATATTGGCAGGCACTGAATTCTCAGAATAATTATTCCAGTTAGCGAACCAAATGGAAGATAGCTCTTTAAAAGAATTTGTATAAAAACGTGTAATGTATCACTGTCTGAATTACTGTCATTCTACTTCGCGAAAAAATTGAAGAGCCCAGCCAGAAACTTTGGAAACACTTCAAAAATGTATGCTTCTTTTATCGACAACTGTCACTTCAGGCAATATGGCAATGACAGGCATTGTGGGTTCATTTACTAATTCTATTTTCAAAGTAACGGTCATAGTGCGTATTTTCTAAATGTTTTGTATATTACCCTAGATGTAGGTAGTCACTTTAAATTTTTGTTGGAGCATTGAATAATGATTTCTTAATCAATTGTTGGAGGCATAATTTAGTAATTTAGTATATAGGTATACAGAATTTTCTAACTGTAAATTATGTTGATAAATGAAAAATACAACATATACTTTGCATATTATATTACACAGTAAAAAATCGAATACTTGGTTCTTTCCTTATATTTTCTTTTAAATATTACAAATTACACATACCTAGAATAAATACATAGTATTAATAATAAAACCTAGAAGTAGTATATATTTCTATTTGACACCAAAAGTAATCTTTTCGTAGATTGCTGTTCTCAGTGGCATGTGAGGTGACAAAAGATTTGGATCACCAAACATGGTTAGTGGCAGTTTAAGTTCCTTTACGCCACACTCTTTATTTGTGTATTCTCGAAGGACGTAATCTTTTGTAAATTCGTGGTATAACCTTGTGTCATTTATTCTCACCATAACGTTATCAACTCTCAGAAAAAATCTAAGCAGCACGAAGAAACACGAAGGCATGACTCTCTGAAAACAAAATGGAAATAGATAGATCCAATAGGATGGAATAATATACAATGTGGTCCAACAAGTTTGCAACAAATGGGAAATTTTTTATTGTTGAGATATTTAAAAAATATATTCTGGTAAATGTTTTCTGCATGTCCAATAACCAAAGAATCGATTTTACCATGTCAAATCACCACCAATATGGCAGCAATTTCAAAAAACTACCATTAAGTTAAGAAAGGTGAGGTTAAATGACGAGTTATCACAAAAAGTTATTTGAAAAAGTTGTTTAGAATGTAGTTTTAGACCTTTGTACAAAATTTTACCCAAAAATATTGAAAAATTTTCAAAAATATTTTTCCTTACATAGACAAAGCTATATATCAGAACCATTGTTGAAATTTCCGCACACTACATCAAATATTTTGCATTAAATTGTATATAAAAACTAATTAAAATACCTATACCTCAACTTAATATTGACTCCTAAGAATTGCAAGGCATTACAATTTATCTGTTTTAATTTGTTTTCGCTCCTAAATTAAACTTTGAAAGTTGGTGTAGGGGATTTTTTGCGGCGGTTTCAACAATGCTTCAAATTATCTATCGCTCCTTTAATCTATGTTTATCAGAAAATGTAAAATTTTTCGATATTAAATAGAACCAGAAGGCCTATTCCTAATGTATTTTACGTAAAAAATTGGATTTTTCTGGTTTTTCAAAAATAACTAGACTAGAATTTGAATACAGCCGTGATGTAGGGGAGGCATTGCAACAATAAATTTGAACATTTTCTGAACAAGGAAAACTGTAATTTCGAAACAGGTACCTGTTTCGGGTTTGTTGGCCCTCATCAGGCAGACGCAGCGCACCTCACCGAAAAACCCAAATTTAGTTGGCTATGTGGAATAGGAAATAGTATAACGCAGTGAGCATTTACCATCCAATGCCATCTAGCGGGTACTGCCAAAACCAAAACAATGTGTGTGTGTATATATATATATATATATCTCGAACGGTCGATCGACATATAAAAAGAACTCGGCAAAGCGGCGCGGAGCGGTGTAAAAACACAGAAGAAGCATACATACGGGGAGCCAAGAAACTCATTTGATTCATCACCGAGTATCTTCTAATATGTAGAAATCAACAAGGATTGAATCGTGAATTTCAAACCTCGTGTGCTTACGTCTTTTTTTTATAAAGGAGAATGTTCTTGTGGCATATCAGATAAAGGATAATGAGTTGAAAAAAAAATCACTCCAGCCAGGATTCAAACCCAGGATTCCTACTGTGGCCTTAGGCACTTAATCAACTAAGCTACCAAAGCATATGGGTTCCAACTAAAGATGCAAAATGCTCGATCATTTATATTTTAAACATTTTCAGCAAGAACGAATGAAAATAAACGGCATAACATGGTGTTTCATTATAGCAAAATTAACAGCTCTTTTCAGAGATTAATAGATATGCCTTTCAATCTTTTTCCTGAAAATTATGATTTTTCTAAAAATTCTTGTGCACGTTTCTAAAATGCTCAAATATATATCCAGAATATGATGGCGATTTTGGCTGGCTTCGTTTTTTTTTTACCTCAGCTTGTCTTTCGATGAAGCGCCAGTGACAATAATAAATAGGAGTGAGAGGATCGAGAGGTCGTGCTGCGCCGCCACAGCAAATATGGAGGCGCAGGTGCGTGCCATGGTAGCGGTGATGCCGGTAGATGTCAAAAATTGCACCATTGCCAAATTCTTAAAATGTTGTACGTGCCTTTCACGCTCCCACTTTCGAGCATATTCGACATTTTCAACGGAATGTTCCTTTTGCGTGCTCTTTTGTGCTCATGAGAAGGCGTGCATGCACGAGGGTAGGAAACATTCTCGAACATTCTCTGAGCACGAATGGGAATGTTCCCTCCTTCACATCTCTAATTCCAACTGACTATACAGGGTATCCCAATAAGGACTCCCGTTGCCGATATTTTGGGAACGACAAGAGATATTTTAGTTCTGTAAATGCCGTTCGCTAGAACGTGAAGAGGGCTTTATTCGCAACTGCTAAGCGTTCATTTTGACATTGACTTATAGATGACTCTGCGGTGCAAAGAAACTTAAAACTGGTTATTCTGAAAAAACTTTTGTCATATGGACGTTTTCCTATTGTTACTAGTTTCTGAGATAATCGCTCTACAATGTCATTTACAAAAAATGCGCTAACTCGCTTCAAATTGACTAAGCAGCGAACCCTCTTCACATTCTAGCGAATCGCATTTACAGAATTAAAATATCTCTTTTTCGTTCCCAAGGCATCGGCCACAGGGGTCCTTATTGGGACACCCTGTATAGTAAGTAGCGGTAAGACGTAGGACACTGCGGCTTCTTCTACAACTACTAGAAGGGATAATGACATAGAGTTCCATTCTACAAGGTGCTAAATTAGAGCAAAAGAGGAATTTTAGAGGCATCTGGCGAGTCAAGTAGAGATGCAAAATGCTCGAGCATTTATATTTGGAGCATTTTCAGCAAGAACGAACGAGAATAAACGTAAATAAACGACATAGATAGGTGTTTCATTATAGCAAAATGATCAGCTCCTTTCAGAGGTTAAGAAAAAAAACAATTAAATGTTTTTTCTGAAAATCCTCATTTTTCTGAAAATTCTCGATCACGTTCCTAAAATGCTCAAGAATATTCACAAAATGCTGAAAATGCTCAAAGATTGATGAGGGCGGGATCTGCAAGCTTGCCCTTTTACCTCAGTTCGCAGTGCGCTTGTGTCTCCGTCTTGCGTTTGTCAATACGGAAGAACGGGTCTTACAAAAAAATGCTCGACGATTGTACTCAATGGTATGGAAGATAGAATTTATTATAGTTCGACGATCGTACTCAATGGTATAGAAGATAGAATTTATTATAGTTCGACGATCGTACTCAATGGAATAGAAGATAGAATTTATTATATCTTACAATTTAAGTACGAAGTTCGACGATCATAACACTCATAGTCGTAGTGCCTAGCATCATTCACAATTCACAACAACTCACAACAGAATGCATCACCTACAACTGTAATAAGAATAAGCGTGCCGTGCGCCACAGTAATATATAACTACGCGGAAGTGCAGGCGCGTGCTCCATTGCACTGACGCGTGCCTCGGTAGCAGCGGTGCCACATAGATTTCGAAAATTGCGATATTGCCGAATTTTTCAAATGTCGTCACACCTTATTCCTTTTGTGCTTTAAATTTTAAGCATTTTCAAGGGAACGTTCCTTTTCGTGCTCTTGAGAATATGTGCGCGCAATGGGTAGGGAACGTTCGCGAACGTTCTCCGAGCACGAACGGGAACGTTCCCTCCTTCGCATCTCTAGTCATAATTATGCCATGGAATTGCTTCAAAACAGTTGAAGGGTCAACAGGAACACTCAAAATGTTAAGCAAAGATCAAATAAAAATACAAGGTGTTTTTCTCTGTATCATCTCAAAGTGCTGATTTTTTTTATATTTTATACTGGTCAAAAATCGAGTATATCAAAACCGTCCCAAACATTACAAACGTACTAAGTCTAAAAAATACAGAAAACTACCAGTCAGTAAGTCCAGAGAAAACTACCAGTCAGTAAGTCCAGATGAGTTAATGTGCTGGTGTGCCACAACAGGAAACACACAGGAAATGTATCATCTTAGAGCAGTGACTTTGTTGAGAAAGGTCGAAATATTTAAATAGTTTTTATTTATTGGTAGACATTTTGTAAAAAAAATAAATTACTTTTGCGTTTATTAATATTTTTTTCAATAATTCCAGCGGTCCTGTTGACCATTCAACTGTTTGATCAATGAGTTTAACCGTTGACTGGCGTATTAATAAGACTTCTCACAGCTATAGTTTCATGTCCTGGAAAGTGATGGCGCCTATGGTCAACAATGTATTTTGCATTGTATTTTGTCTCCGCATGGTGAGCCAGAGAACTGTCAAACATGACTGCCGTGAGCAGTCTTTATTAATACGTCAGTCAACGGTTTAATATTGTAAGGAGTTGCTATGACATCACTCAAAACGGCATCAGGTCGACCATTTTGTTATAACAATTAGCTGTTGTGTCACTGTTGGGCATTTTTGGTGTAAGGAAGATTTTTAAGTGGTTTTTGCATATTTTTGGCTGTTCTATGTTACTAATACAATTATGGTTTCTTGAGCACAAAGTGGCACCAGTAGAACTGGCGTGTACGACATTAAAGCAGGAATCACATCACAGGTTTGCAGAAAAACTGCAGGGCCTTACCATCTAAGTAAAAGAAACACATTCTAATATAAGATGCAAAATACAAGAAGACGGTTTAAAAAATGCTATAAAAACTCAACTTCTACAATTAAAAAATTTGGCAACAGAATATGGTTCTATATTACACAGGTATTTGATCACTTCTTTCTTAAATTGCGCTGATGTGCTTATTATCTGTAGGCAAATTGTTGACAAAATTTACTGCGGAAAAGTATGGACCACGTTCAACAATTTAAATGCCAGAAGCTGTGAGAATATTGTTTTCACTAAAGTGATTCATGATTCATGTACTTTTTTGTTAAAAAATAATCCTCAGGGCTCCCTTGCGACAGACAAAGACCATTTTGATATCCAGTGATCCATCCCCAGAACGATACCATATTTCAGAATGCTGTGTTGATGAATCAAAGGTTTATAGTAGTACTCAACCTTCTTCCAACCTCACTTATCTACAGGGTGATTCATTAGGAATAGGAAATCTCGAAATGCATTTATTTCTTATAATTTTTAAAGATTACACCCACATAATTTACTTAAGGAACTACTCAAAGTGGCCACCTTCCACTGCAAATTTTTGTTGGTCTTATTTTTTTAAGAGGAAACCAAATGCAATTAAGATACTAATAATAGTATTAACTATGGAAACAGTTACAGACAAAAATCTGAAAACGATTAAGAATATCGAAATTAAACTAGAATATATTTTTAATGTTGAAAAGGAATCACTTTCACATTTTTCATTCAATTTTGCTCCAAGTGTACAGGTAAAAAAGATATGGCCCGATTTACCAAAGAGATAGGGTTCCTCTAGGAACTACATACGAGTAAAAATAACCAAAAACTCTCCTTTACCATCCTAAACAACCCAAGCATGAAAACACCGAATGTTATTAGGAAATTTTCTAAAAATAAATTCAACATTAGATGCCTTGTTATCTCCTTAACGAGCAATATTTATATAAGGCATGTTGGGTTTAATCATCATATTTTGCCCCCCCCCCCCCTTAGATAATTGAGTAATCAGGTTGAAGTCGGGGAAAGGTGAACGTTTAGGAGGAAAAATTATAATAATAATATATTATACGATTTAACATACAATACAAAATATGCTTTAAAGATCAAAAGGGGTGAATAAATTGAACTATTCCTCTTTAGAAGCATTTAAGATCTAAAAACAATTCAAAATTAATAAAAATAACCAAACTCAAATATTTTTTTAATCATCTCCCACTTTTGTTTAATGACTATAAGTAAGTTAATTATTAAGCTATTTTGTTATAGTTATAGTCTTTTCTAATATAACATGCATAATATAATAATTTATTTATTTTTTGCAAAATTTGTTATTAAAAGCAATTGATGCCCACAAAAAAAAGATGCCCGTCTGCTATTTTAAAATGCAGTAAACATGCTATTCCAAGACGACGTTCCCTTTATTGGTAGATAGTTAATATAAGTACAGGGTGTCCCATTTTCGATACTTTTGCAGGGTAAGTATCTCGGTTATTTTAAAAAAAGACTCCTTGAAACAGAATTGTCATAGCCTCCTTAGTTTTTGAGATACAAGGCGATTTTTAAAATTTGTCATTTTCAGGCACCTCCGTTATGCGCTAACTTGTTGAAATGGTAAAAATCGAGCCTTATAGATTTTTCACATAGAATTCACATATTATCTAATAAATAATTATGTACTTGAAACTGAAATATTTTTTATTAATATTCCTTTGTCCAAAAATGTTTAGTCTTTATTATACAGGGTTAACTATCACTTAGTACAAAAATTTTTATGGTAGATAAAGAAAAATTAGACTTGCCAAAATAAATTTTCAAACATTTATTTGTCTTAAGCCTAAAATATGTTTTGTTTCAAATTGTATAAAACCCCTCAAAAAACGCCGCCTATGGACGCCAGTGTGACGTGTCTTAAAATTTCGCGTATGTCAACGGTAGTGACAGGTAGTGAAATAGCGCAGCGTTGCCACGTCCATCAATTTATCCGAGGATTCACCACCAAATTTTGATTTCCTGTTGGAAACGATTACTTTCTAAGGAATATGTAGAATGCCTATGAAACAACTACCTTACTGACATTTCAAGGATTGAATATGGCACCATTTTGTTTCTTGCTTTTTTACATTAAAAGTCACACAACACTACACAACATTCATCACATTTTCTAAATCTGTTGGGAACCTCTTGTTTCCCTCCACCATTCCTTTTGTTTGAAGCGAGGTACTCAGCCTGACGACCACGGAGGAGGATCCCCTCTGCCAGGAAAACCCATTGCATTTTTTACTTCACGATCTTCTCTTCTACTTATTCTGGGGCCAAATAAGTGGGTCAATCTGCTGGCAGTACATGGTACTGCATCTAAAACCATATAATCAATTTACGAACAAATAGGAACTATCAAATAAAAACATTACTTTGACCAAGCGAGGGTGCTTCGCAACTTAGCCGTTTAAGTTTGCCTGGTCGATTCCACAAAGTACATAATCCTAAGGTACTTCTTTTTTTTCCATCAATATCCTCACCCTTAGTGGGAAAATGTTGGTCGCAAGCCTAAAAACACGTTTCACTATTTCACATACCTACTTTCAATACTAAATTAATTTTAGCCCTTCTAACCTGTAATGTTGCGGTCCTAGTGCACTAGTAAAAAGCCTGACGTTCAATTAATTGCAAAATAGCTTTAAAACACACCAAAATACACAAATACAGGAAAATATCGCCGAAAATTGTGTATGTGAAAATGCAAAAACAAAAAATGCATAGGGTTTCAGGATTACCTACCTAGCCTCGGGACCGAGCTCGAGACGAGCCTCGGGATTCATATTCTGTTTTCAAATTTCAAACTAAGGTAAAGTGAATCCAGGCGAACCTCGGGTAAATCTAGCAGCGCTGTGGCTGTACAGATTCAAATTAATTGTTATTTATGTATTTTTTTAATTTGTTTGAGTAAAAAGGTATTTTCATCCTTCCTAAAACAATGACAACACCGCGAAAAATCACTTCCAGCTGACAGTATATTCCGAAACCATATTGGATGACGTAATTATAGGCGGAGATTTACACGGAAAATTGGGTTTTTACCCTTTTTTTAAAGATCGTAAAAAAAATCTAAAAATATTTTTCTGTTTTCATAAGCCACCCTGCGCATGTGGTAAAATTTTTTGTACTAAGTGATAGTTAACCCTGTATATGAACTAAATCGTCTTGATTTTAATACATAATTTCCCCCCCTTTTATCCATTTCAACTTAAGTATACCCTGGCCATGAATAAATATTACAGATATTTCGTTTGAATGTACAATTCATCTGTAACATTTATGCGGTAGATGAAAATTTTATTTTTCGAATTTTGCAGTGTTTTGGGGCCACATTTTGCCGATTTCAATGCAATGGTATTTCATATACGGACTAGACCTTTAACATACTGATTATTGCCATTCAGCACAGACTATCGAGTAATACAGACAATTTCTTCGCGACATGTGTCAAAAGGAGACTCGCTTTCGGGCGAAATATCTTCTAAAGAGATAAACTTTGTGCATTTTATTTGATTTTAGAGTAATCTAAATAGTAAACAGATTGTATTAAAACCAAATTTATGCTTAAAATACTGACCATCTTTCTGTAAATTCAAATGGAGACTCGCTTATTTTTGACACATGTCCGTAAGGAGGCTTCTGTTGCGAAACTATTTATTCTGTGCATTCAGATTGTATGTTCAATCGTGGTGAATTACCCTTCTTTTTTATATAGGCCCATTAAGTATTTTGAATTTTTTTTTAATCTAAGGTATACCTACCCTATACTAAATAATTACCTTTTTTCCTTCAAAATACTACGTAGGGGAGAATGGGGCAAAGTGGAATTTGTGAAAGGGTAAATTAAGGTAATTTTTTTGTAAAAAAATGTTTACAAGTCCACCCATGCAGCATGCGGAATTTTTGTCATATAAGTTATGCTCCGTAACTCGTTATGTATAGAGTTACAATTATTGTCAACCACAAAAAATATTACCAATGTTGTCTCTAAGGTTTTTGATGTAAATACAGAATAAACAGGCAGGTGTGACACATGAAATTGAATGGGACATTTTGCTTTATACAGCGTGTTTCCTAAACAAAATTTTAAGAGAAAATTCCATGGGTCAAAATTTAAAAAAAGTTGCTATAAACATATGTCCAGAATTGCTTCATTTCCTAAATAAGTACAGGGTGTTTGTAAAGAAATTGTTTTTTTTATTAGGTACTAACTATCTAGGAAGTGCTTAGGCTGATTTCATTAAAAATTTTAGAGTTTCTTAATAATTGTATGAGGTATCTTTTACACATATTAGAGTTGATCCACGGATGTCCCTGGGGCAGGTCGCTTGGAATTTTACACAAAAATTATAACGCCCAGTAGATTTTTGCAATTTTCATAACTTGCTTGTATAAAGCAACTAAAAATACAACTTTTTTCTCCTGATTTTTTCGTATGTGGCATCGTTTTCGAGAAAAAAAATTCTAACTTTTGCATGTGTCTGAAGTTTGAATTTTTTTTTCTTGAAAATGAAGCAACTTAGGAAAAAATCAAGGGACAAAATAGTTGTATTTTTAGTTGATTTAGTCAAAAAAATTTTTAGGTTACAATAAAAATACGATTCTCTCCGAGTTGCGCAGTAGAATCATTGATTGTCAGTTTGATGTTTTATGGACCTTCGCTTGATTCTCTTGTGGTATCAATGCTAACTAACGAAAAATATAACTTATCATAACTTCACTATCAACCATTTTTTCCATCTCTATTTTCAAATTATAGCATTTGCATCGTAAATTTAAGGTTAGTTCATAGACAAAAAACAAAAATAATAACTGGATCCTATATAGCGTTCGGGTATGAACGGCACACAAGCAAAATGGAGTCTCAAACACACAGAGCTTGACACATCATACCCGAAAGCGCCTCAGGACATATGTTTATAGGATTGTTTTATGTTGACCCGAGTGTTGACCCAAGGAATGTCCCTTTCAATTATTGTTGCCGCATGTTTAGGAAACACCCTATATAGGTAAAACAGATAATCGAACATTTTTACAAATAATTTAATTTTCAACCCTAATACGTCATTGAATATAAGAAATACGCCCCTATAGGCTCAATGCTAAACTAGTCTATGGGCCATGCCAACAATGAACAAGAACAAAGAACAACGTAGTGTAGACCCAAGGCGAGCACCGTTCACATGGTCACGATGGCCCATATATTAGTTCGCATAGTCCCGTCGGGGCGTTGGCATCTTAAATTCAGTCGCATATAGTTTAATTTTTTACATTGGCATACATAAATTCTGTCAATTATTGCAAACAATTTCCTGTCAACTTTTTGTCATAGGTATGTCAAAAAATACAAAAGTTAGTGGCTTAAAAAATCAACTGCTCCTATTTTTGGCCACGGTTTTTGTAGGTGACCATGGACAAAAGAAGGCTGCCCAGAAAAGCTATCGATCGCAGCCGCCACCGATTTTTTCTGTCAAACATAGCCGAGATATTGAGTGAGCCATTTATTAAAGTCACCCTGTATAAGAAACGACGTGGGCACATTGATTCTGACTCGCTGATTCACAAAAATCACCGACTGAACTTTACTTACAATTTTTATTGCACATGACGAAATCCCGTTGTCATGAAGTTCATCTTCATACAACATCATTTCTTGATAGAACAATATTTTTTCCTTTTCCTTGAGCTTCTCGATATCTATTCTTTCTTCTGTAGGATCAACTGTGGCCCCATCCGATAGAGTTCCATTGTAATCAGTACTGAAGGTCCAGTCAAATGGTTTCACTTTTAGTTCTAAACTTTCTGGAGCCCTAAAATATAAAGTTATTAACGTGAAATAAGATAAAATATTATGGTGGCTTTACCTTGCTTCTTGCCAAGCTTCTGAACACGCCACTTTTAAAGGCAGTCTTCCGTTACACACTTTTTTTAGAGCATCTAATGAATTAAATTCTATGTAGCCACCAGATGAATGTACTAATGTTAATATGTTTTTTGGAAATACCATTTCCGGTAAATGTGGCAGTTCAAGGCCATTTGTGTACCTTAAGAAAATATCAAATAATAAGAAAGAAGAAACATGAAATTACTTATTTGTAGCAACGTACCGACAAAGTGAACATTGTTCCATTGAATCTTTGCACTGTGCAGGGCTGTTGCAAACTGAATGTAAAATATGAGATTTGCTGCATTTGATTGTCCAGTCGGAGAAAATATGTTCTTCGTAATTCACTGGCAATCGCTGTATGTCCACTTCTCCCCTTACACAGGTTTTTAAGGACTCCATTCTGAAATTTTATCTAATTTTAAACAAACATTAAGTTAAGTATTCTTTTACTAATGGATGTAAATGCAGAAATATAAAACCTAAAACCAAAAGAAAATCAACAAAACACTTTCTTGTTTGTTTGTCAACATCAATCGAATTCCAGGTTATGAATTTGTCAAAGTCAAACGTCAAAAATTTTACTTGAATTTGTGGCTGGATCGCTTGGAACTAAATCACAAGAAGAAGAAGAGAGTTTTTCACAGATTACAAAAGACTCCATACAAGACCGCCATTTTCGAAGTTCAGCTTACAGGGGATAGTTAATTCATACAAAATTCTTGTTCGCCGGTTTTGGGTACTACTTTTTTTTAAATATTTTCAAACATCCACGACGATAATCGCCAAGAAACTGAACGCCGCAATCGCCAAAATTCTCGGAAGTCCAAATGCCTGACCATATAAGGTAATCCTGAAAAGTCGAGCTGAAAAATAGCACGCGTCGAGCATGGGGAGACCGGATATAAATATGGGAAATCATTCGCAATTAAGTTCAGTTCCGAATCAACGATTGACCGCTGAAGGCCCTGCCAGAAAACTACGAGACCCATGTAGTATCTAGAAAAACCCGTCTAGCTGAGTGTTGGACTGACCAAAAAGTAAGAATTTTGTTTTGTACTCTTGATAATTAATGTGCCTTTTGATTTCTAGCGACAGTAGATAATGTTTTTTTGTGTTTATTTCTAATATCAGTAATTTTTTTGGTATTTTATTTTAAATTTCAATTATTTTATTTCACTAAAATGACTATTGGGAAATTTATGTCTTTTTACTTATCTCTATTTGATGCTAAGATCTTGAGTGATAATAATATACTGAGTGTTTAATAATTATTGTCCACAGCTAGAAACCCTTGTTCATTTGTGTAATTTATGTTATCATTTAATTATTGTGGGATTCACTTGATTATTTATGCCATATTGTCATCCGGTACTGTACTATATTTTAGTTAAAGATTATTTTGCTTATGTTTTGGAAATTTTGACTGTTTATTGGAGATGGATTGAATTTTGATATCTTGTGTACTGAACTGAGTGCAACTAATAATTATTAATCTCAACTGTCAAGGTACATTCTTATATTGAAATCTAGTTTCATTTTATTGGAACTAACTTTGTCAATTTTACTCATTTTTATTCTTAATAAACTTGTTAAACTATACCCTGTGTCAGAGCTGGGCAGGGCTTGAGTTCTTTTTGTGCTTGCAAAAGTACTTCAAGCTCTTTGAGGGCTTGAAAGCCCTGTGCTCGAAGCTCTTTCTTATTTCTGTAATCGGGACTTGGTAATCGAATTACTTCGTAAAAGTGCTTGGTAATTTGTAATTGAAAAAAAAAAGAATTTAATCCCTTTCAATATGCTTCAATTACTTTTTAATTTCTACAAGGGCTTGCAAGCACAAAAAAGAGCTTAGAGCACTTTTTAAGTGCTTCAAGCCCTCCCAAATATTTACGAGTCCTTTTAAAAAATTATAGCATTATTGAAAAAACGTGTCCAGTGTCCGCAATAACCAGCGCCGCCAGCGCGTCATAAGGAATATAGTGATTTTTGGGGGTTTTCTTTTAATAATAGTAGGCCATGGAATAAGCCTATTTCAAAAAATTATACCCTGAAATATGGAGCTCTTCGAGTACTATAGGTTGAAAAAAAATTGAAGATCGGCCAATCTTTCGAAAAATACGGAATTGTTTCGACTCAAAGTGAAATACACTGTATATGGGTCTATTTCTATTTTAACGTTAAGAGGAGCGGTCCCAACAAACACTGATAAATGGGCCATTTGTAAAAATGTATTGTGTAACCATCACTGCATCATTGGAACGATGATGGAAACCATCATTGGCCCGGGTCCGTAATGTCCCGGTGGCCGGCTGCGTTCCATCAGTCACTTTTCCAGCATGGATGGCCAGTGCAAATTTAGTTATGGTCCACCATAGGAGTACCAATAGAGGTTGTGTGTTATAACAATACTGGACCATTAAAGGTCTTTTATACTTCAAACATTGTTGGTCATTTAATTTGTACACATCACATGGCCATCAAAGGAATATTTTCGAATTTCCGACTTACCTATACAGTGATTTTTAAATCAAAGGCAAATAATAATAAACAATTAATATATTAAAAACAAAAACACAAATGCAAAATTCTAAAAAAACTTAAAATAAATCACTATAAAAATTAAAAACAAGAACAAAAATACAAAATTGTAATAAAACACCAGATGTTTACCTGGAAAGAGAAGGAACATCAATTATTGAAATTATCAAATAACTACACTAATTTTTTATTTTAACTAGAATTTTTTCCGAGGGGTGCCCTTCGATGGGCAATAAATGGTTAGATGTTGTTTTGCCAGCCAATTTTAACATTGCTACATGTAAAGAGATATCTATATTATCATTATTTATAACGTAGGTATAATCTTTAAAAACGGCAAATATTTTGGATGTTTTATTAAATAAGATCTTAAAAGCATATGCAATGGAATTATTATTTTCCCAAGGTTTTCATAACCTATAAAACAAAACACTGCTTGTAAGATCTTATGATTAAAATGAGGACAGAGATGTTTGTACTAAATTTTTTCTAGGTAAAATGTTATTAGATTTAATGCTATACGACTTAAAAAAAATACGAAATCTAACGTCACTTTCGCTGTCGGCAACCCCCTCTTAAGAATAAAATTACGTTGGGATCAATGTGAGACTCATAACTTCGATTTAACCTGCAGGTATCAGGTATGCATAGCCAGCAGGTTCATTTTTTAAATTTCCTTATCTTGCACCTATTTACGACAACATAATGCACTAATCCATAATCCAAATCTAAAGCCGTTTCCTCACAACATGCAGATATAGGACCACATTTTGATGCACTATGGACCGAACGAACTCGGCGTGCACGCACACACTGCAACACATGACCACGATATGGCGCCAGCGACGCCGGCCTCACGGCAGTAAAAATGATGCAACGGCCACAGTGACCTATACCCTGTGACACAGGGTATAGGTCTCCTCTATAGGGCCTGTGTCTCCGTTACATCCTTAGACTCACACTAAAATAAAAACTTGTAGACCACCCTGTATAATACCGCTCGCCAATTAACATCTAACAGGGTAGGATCACTACAATATCAAAATTTTTTTCAGTCCTCGCCTTTACAAGATTATGGTATGGTATCCATGTGGATCCATTTCATTTATTAACTTTTACAAATCTCATCTCATCTTTACGATCATCTTTACGGAAACTTCATTGCACACTCACTACACACTAATCTAGACTATGTATTCAACAAGACTAGACATGGCTCTCTTGGACCAAATTATTTAAAATTGAACATGCACTCACGGAGGCGGTAACCCGAGGGCCCAGGGGCGGATGGGCACCCAAAAGGCCCACTGGGAAGAATATGGCGAGGGCCCATTTCTTAAGAAACATTTTATTTGCCCCCCTCCCTTAGACTAACATTGCAACATATTTTTCTCACGTTTTATTAACAAAAAACTCGTTGGTACAAAAAACAAAAAAGGAACTATATGTCAACATCTATCAGAATCTTCTTTGAAGAATCCGACATCATAAGAATCAGCTATGGATAACTTCAGAGAATCCCAAATTTCTTTCAAACAAGTGCATTTAAAATAATTCTGTAAAATGCGCCGCAGGCGATATTTTTTAGAAATGTTAAGGAAAATTATTTAAAAGTAGTCTTAGGCTGCAGTGAATATTTTCAAATTCTGAAATGGTTTCGGCCCCGCCCTTTTAAATACGCTACTGACGCTGGATAACCCTGTACATGTACATGGGACTCAGAGGCACGGGGACAGTCAAAACGCAGGCCGCGTACGCCGCACCGTTCGCATCCGCCTTTAAAATTGTCAGTAGGTATGGTAAAAGATTTCTTCGCGCCACTTGCCTAACTGGACCTGTCATAAAAATAATAAGTAAATCTTCAAATACAAATTAGTACTAATCTATTCATAAAAGAGACTCTGGAAATCCCCTATTCTCCTAATCCATGGCGCACGCAGCCATACACCACCGTTCACCGTTTATACTTATTATCGAGTGTTGCCAGTTATGTTTTATTTTATTTGAAAGTATATTCTGGTACTCCGGACTGCACTGATCCAAAAATTACGTTTTGCTTGCAGTTTTAGGGCGGGTTTCCATGCTCTACTGAAAACCAGTTTGATAAATTATTACACTCGCTGATGCTCGGGGAGCTCGTTCTAGTGGTGGTGCAGAAGCATATAAAATGGTGGTATTTCGGGGGGAGTTTGAACCCCCAAAACCCCCCTCAGATACGGCCCTGGTCTCGGCTTAGCCCGGCTAGCGGGCATTTACCGCCTCCGGTGAAGATGCAGCCGGGGGCCCGTCCCCGGGGGGGGCACCGGGAAATCTTCCGGTAGCCCGCCGGTGCCCATCCGCCCCTGCGAGGACCTCATTATAGGAAGGTTAGGACATTCGACGTCTTGGAAGGGAAGGGGGGAGAGAGAGGCAAGGGGACAAAATCGTGAATTAAGTTGGTGACATTTACACTGGAATTGGGGATTTAGTGACTCCTTAACATTTAACGCTTCCAGCCCTAGGCACAGACAGCCGTTTTTGGCATATTCATTTGACGCTTGCGTCAAAGGCGTGTTTTGAGGGTATTTTAGTTTACGCGTAAAGGTGGATTTATAAACTCGACGTTTGCGTTGGCGCTCGAAGTTGACGGTGACCTTCGCAGTTTGCGTCCAGAAATGCGGGAACGACAGAACGTGAAAGATGAAATTAGTTTATCTCGGACGGCATCGGACGCACACGGCAACGTTCGACGACGTTTATAAACGGTTACACGTAAAATATTGGGATTGAATTTTCGACGCAAACGGCAACGGCGAGCGCCAACGCAAACGACGAGTTTATAAATCCGCCTTAAATTTCTTATATCGCTATGGCTATTTTTCCCCTTAAAATGTCTCGGTATTTTTGTTGTTTTCGATTTCCGGTAACTGCATTACCCCTTCTGATACGCCACTGGCATCAAGCTGTGAGGAGAAGAATAACAAGAACAGTTGGTGGAGGGCGTGGAGGCCATATACTTGTGGAGGCCATATACTTGTGGAGGCGAAGGTGTGGGCGAACGCGAGGCGGAAGGTAGCACCGTTGCGCGATGTTGCCGGTGGTGGAATGTCCTAACCTTCCGCCTATAAACTAACCTTGGTTGGAACCAGTTGGAACAAGAAGTGAACTGTCCTCAAACCAGAGAAATGGAGGAAAATAATAACTTCTTCACATGTTCAATGAAAGAAAGGTTTTTAAAGGTAGGCTAAAAAAATTAACCTCAGCCCTTAAAACCATTTCTACCGATGAAAATGCGAAGAAGTTATGGGTTTTGGTAGGTATTGTTAAGCAAGTAAAAAGCATTTGTTTAGAGATTTTGTATTAAAATCGAAATAAATAGCAAATACATCCACATAAAATATACACGAAAAAAACTTACAGTCGCAAAATATCGGCTGTACCTTGTGGCTTTAAAATTTAATTACTTGTTCCTATCAGAGAGATTGAAGTTATCGTACGCAGGGGTTCACAAGTAAATAGTATGCAAAATTGAGACAATTTACATAAATATTAGGTATAACCAGAGATATGGAGGAAGAGAATGCGCTTTGACCTACTGCGCATCCGATTTTTCTGCTACACAGAGGGCGCTTCGATCGCCGCCATTTTAACCCTGTCTTGTCTTGTAGTTTGTTTACGATTTGACGTGCTCACTTCTTAATTGCTTTTTTACGGTCTTTTTCGTGTGTTTAGCGTTCTTGCTGGCGTGTTTTTGTAATCGTGTTATGTTCAATAACATGCCTTGCTCTGTAAGAACATGTATAAAGTGGTGGGCAATAAGAAATGCCTCCAATCAACTTCTATACCGTCGGAAAATGAATCTGACCAACGACAAAGTGGTCCCAGCCTACCACAAGCTTCAACTTCAACAGATTCAATGATTTCTCCTAATGAGGCACCAAGGCAGATTCGCCGAAAACGGTCCAGGTAAAAATAAACTTTTTAGACTAAAGTTGCTTCCACATCAATGTAAAATTATACCTAAACGTAAATAAATGCAACAAAAATTTGAAAAAGCAAATTATTTTGAATTTGTCGCACTTTCGTGGGTTAAAATGGCGGTAGAAAAATTAGCAGTCTTGCGCACGTTGACAAGCATTCTCCCCCTCTATATCTCTGGGTATAACCATCGATATATTGTACCGGCAGCTAAAGGTGTCATCTGGCGAGCAATGTATAAAATATATTCATAATAAGAATTCGAATAAGCATAAGAGAGATGGGTATAAAGATGACGTTGCCACTACTTCTTAACGCAATTGAAGCGGTTCAACCCATCGCGGTGGACAGACACTAATCACAAGTAAGTTCTCCCTAGTAATCGATTCCTTCAGGAGGACAAGTGTGTCGCCGCCTCTACTATCTGATTTGCTTCATTCCCTCATTATAATATTTTATTATAATCACATCCCATTTGCTACTCGCTCGTTACTCTCCCTACCCTGGTTGTAATATTTTATTGCTTTTAAGTAGTAGCAACGTCACATTTATACCTATCCCTTTTCTACTTAGTCGATTTCTCATTGAACGCCAGACGACACCTTTAGAGCTGCCAGTACAGTATAGGAATTACCAAAGGAGTAGCCAGTAGCCAGAACAGTATAGAAACATTACCAAAGGCAACTTGTTTTGATACATGATTCTAAAAATATTGTGGAAAACTCAACCCCTTTTATGATGGTAGTTGGCGAGCGGTATTGTACGGGGTGAGCCACAAGTTATTTACTTTTAGTGTGGGCCTAAGGGTGTATGACGGAGACACTGGGATAGTTTAGTTTATGTGTATTAAATTAAATACCAAACAGTACATTGAGTTGACAAAATACAGTTTAATAGGAAGTTTAAAAAACCTGCGCAGTAATTATTAATGAATAATTTAAAAATCTCTGAATTCGCACAATGCTACACTCAAGATATCCGAAATATGATCCTTTTCTAAGTAACAAAATCCAAACGTCTGATTTCAACGGCAAATTATTCGACTCTAAATAGTTTCCCAAAATCCTTTCAAATTTCCCAATAAAAGTTACAAGATTATTTCTGTTTGAATAAACTAAAACTCTGACATCTACAGTAAAATAATATGGTTCAAAATAAATTCCCAAAAATCATAATACGGTTCACAAAAGTTATGAAATTATTTCTAATTAATTAAAAATGCACAATAAATTAAATTTCTCTAAAAGTTTTCAAAAATAGTTTCAAAATTCAAAATAAAAAGGCAATTCAGACACAAAGGAGTATAAAACACAAATATTTGACTTTTTCGCCAGTCCAAACTTACTGCGGTGCTTAGGAGAATACTTATTTTTTTGGTTTTCTTCATTAGGTATTTCTACGGCAACTGGGTGATGGCCTGCAGCTGGCCAGCCGCAGGGCGGCCGCCTGCCCTCTTCTTTCGGGCAGGGCTTTCAGCGGCATATGCTTTCTGGATCGAGACTACTACCAGGACTCGCGGCTCGCCTCCTTATATACCGAATTTTCCCCAATATTATTCAGGGGCCTCAACACCTGGGATCTCGGCGGCATCGGAATCAAAGGAAACGAACCTTGAAAGGCACTTAGGGTACATGTTTTTGGTATCTCAAAGGAGTACCGCGGGCCGCGGCTTTTTCCAGGCCCACAGTAGATTCACGTATAAGTGTGTGATATTTTCATAACTTTGCCTGGGGCCCTCACTGGGATATCGTAGAAATATCGTGAATTAAAGACTGTTCTGCTTGGGATGCCCGCTGGGCACCACATCCCTCCCTTCTTATTAAAAGAAAATTAAAAATACTATTTTTAAAAGAAAATTAAAAATACTATTTTTAAAAGAAAATTAAAAATACTATTTTTACGAATACTATTTTTAATTTTCTGGAATGATAAAAATTTTCTTGCGGTGGTTAACTTAACCCTTTGGACTGACCTTACAGTTTTCAAAAGTTAAACTTCCCCCTTCCGAACTTACGATAACTTATCTACATTACTCTCTAAGATTACATAATTCCTATCTCAACTATTCTGGATTACACAATGTCTTATCCTTTAGATATAATTCCTACTTCTATATGATTACATTTTCTGTATTTACTGCTTATTAATACCTTTAGATTATTTGGTTATTATACGTGCCAAAATCTTATCTCTAAACCTCTTATACTATAACCCACACGGCACACGCGACACTCACTATTTATGAGTCCTTTTCACCTTTTTTTTTTCAACTCATTTCTCAAAAAATCCTGATGCTTTCCGACTCCTTTGTCAAGAAGTCTCGACGACTCCCGACTCCTTTTTCAAGAAGTCTCGGCCCATTGCAGTGCCGATTGCTGCTCCAGTTCTATCCGTCACCACTGTTTGTTGGTGCTGACCATCCATATTCTCTGCGGCTGTACTGCGGCGTCGCGACGCTACCTCCAGGCGACGGGCAGCGGCCTCGCTTGCGGCTATTGGCGGCCTGACTTTATCCAATTTCCAATTTCCGATTACCTGTGCCGGCTGGCAAGGTACTGCATTGCATTCCTACACGTGCCCCACGCATACCCTTTCTCTTCGGCACTACTTTGATTAAACTGGCCAAATTTTCTAGCAAAACTTTCTGCTTTCCGACCTTATATACCTGGATTGCCTAATTTGTTCTTAGTATACATTGATTTCACTGTGATGTCTGCTTATTTTTTGACTATGCAATCTTTGGACCTATTAGTTTAGCCATAATTTTATCTTCGTACCTACTCGTCTGTTACGTAACGTTTGGTTTGTTTACACTATAAAGGGTATTGATTTTATGACTTCAAGTGCGTCACGTGCAGCCTATATTTCTCGAATTTTGTCTCATTTTGTTTTGTTTCTACCGTTATTCTCAGAATAAGAGGGTGCACTTCATATAATAGCCCTAATAATTGCAGTTTGGTGTGGAAGTTTTTATTTTATAAGCGCGACCTTTTTGGTTAGCTTTTCCTTCGCGATTGACTTCTAATAAAATCTTGTCTTTTAAAATAATAAGCGTGTCAACTTCTCCCAGTAACTAGAAATTATTTTATTACTTGGACTGTGAAATAACCGAATAAAATGCACTTATCAGTGTCCCAGTATTATACTTAGAGCCTTTAAAGCACTCATCTCGAAGTGTACGTAGACGGCGCTACCTCTTTTACCCAATCTATTGTCTTTTTACATTTTTCTATAGGCAATTGCCCTACAGCAATAATCGCTGACGTCTGACTTTCTAACATTTAACTAGTTAATCTAATTTTTCTTACTTATATTCCTATCTTACTTTCTTACTTATAATGATTGCCTAAATCTAACTAATTCTAGACACGTATGGATTACTTAAATAATTCAGTTCCGCCAAAAATTTTAAATCCTGAATTATTCTCGATTAATAATTTTTTTTCTTACGAATTCTTAAAATCTTGGCATTTTGCATTTTGAGATGGTCCGAAGAAAAATTCCCTGTATATTCTTGTATTGAATCTTTGCACACAACACTTTGAAGGGTCCTGGTGATCGTTCAACTGTTTCGAAGTAGTTCCAAGGCACACTCGACTCTCAGCAGATGCCTTTAAAATTCTTATTTTGCTCAAATTTGACTCCCTGCAGAATGGAACCCCCTGTATATTTTTTGTTCAAATTTGGTATATGGGGGTTTTGATGTGTCTTGATTAACGCTGTTGTGTCAGATTTTAAATAAAAAATGCCTAATATGGTTTTTCGAAAAACGAACCCCTTTAAAAAATCGCAGACAAGGTCAAATTAATACTTTGCAATACTTTCAGGGACATATCTAAAAAAAAATTCACCAGTTCAATTCCCCCAGTCTACTTAGACTTTCAGGCGTGTTAACATGAAAAACGGGACACACGGTATATAGGTCAAGAGTGAAGTACCCCAATTTCTCAAATTATTGCTATTATTTCATTACAAAAACTTTAAAAGGAATTACTAAATTACTACTAAATCAGGGTGTCTACTAACCGGGAAATTCGGGAAAAGCGGGAAAAAGGCGGGATTTCACATTTCAACTCGATTTTGTAGTGCTCCATTAAAGTTAATTTTTATGCGCTTATTATCTAAAAGTTTATTTTATAAGCGACCCTTTTATATTACCTGTATATACTTAAGAAATATTAACTATCCCCTGTAAGTTTAACATAGAAAATGGCAGCCCAGAAGATTACGAAGTTCGCGAAGCTTGGCGCTCACCACCTCCATATCTCTGTTCTCGAAGGATACGAGATCCAGTTGGAACGGATAATTAAGAACGGCGCTTGCGCCAACCGCACGGTTTTTTGTTCAGATGGAACGAACCTCTAGATCTACCCAATGGAAGAGAAAATGCGGCAACGTTGCAGCTCATTCGATACAAACATTGAGTAAATTTACTCAATGATATAAAACAACCAGCAGTATAACCAGAGCATATAAAACAATTATATGTTCTGGTTATGCAAAACTCCCCATGGCGGGAAAATTCTGCGTACCTACCTCTTCGCGCATCCGCCATGTGGGAATAGATTCTGTGAAATGGATGCAGTGTCGGGGCGATTGGGCAGTTTTTATGAGTGATATTACAGTGCCGTGGAGTGTGCTTTTTTGTAAATTGTGCTTTGTGTTAGTATCTTTAAATAAAGAATCCCAGGAAGGAGTCAAAGCTGCTTGTGTTTACCACACATTATATACTTATAATGTGTACTAATATTATACTACTCTGTATTTCTGAATTGATTTTCCCGAATACACCACTGACTTCTATTCCCCAATATGGCTCAAGGTCATTGAATTTGCGGATGATTTCTCAAGAATAAACAATATGCTCTGGTAAAAGTTATACTGCTGCAAGGTTAGTAGATCTGTATATAGATCTTGATACTGCTGGTTGTTTTATATGTTCTGATTCGACACAGACGCAGTGGCGCCATAGTGGCGCTCGGCTACTACTCGGCTTCGGCTCGGCCAGAGTTCGGCTACATGCTAGCCATCGGAATCAGAAGATCGAAACTGCGTGTCCAGGTTCCTGGTTCTGTTTTCTGTCAGCCTATTTAATTCGATATTCAAGAAATTTATCCACTTTTATAAGTTATTGTAAATAATGGTGATGTTTATATATAAAAATCGTGCAGGAACGCTTAAAAACAGTTAATTGTATATTTATTTTATACAATGTGATTAATAATACACATCATCTATAAACATTCCCAAAACTGGAGCTTACCAGTTAATATTGAACAGGATTTCTCAAAGTAGGCACGACGAAATGTAAAGTACCTACCCATTCACAATTCGGTCTTTAAAATAACCGTGAAGATGCCAGTTAACAAAACTTTGGTAGCAGTAATATTGATTACATGTGTAGCATGCTATTATAATAGTTGTTTCTGTGATTTTGTATTTGATGATATTAGTGCTATAAAGGAAAACCGTGATCTGAGGCCGCAAACTCCACTAGTAAATCTGTTTTACAATGACTTCTGGGGCACACCAATGTATAAGGTAAGAAGAGAAGAAAATAAAGAGTAGTAGCAAGTACCTACACTTATTACCATCAATCAAGATCCAGTATCATCTTCATCGCCTTTTATTTTCTTATTGATAATCTAATGTCTGGTGCATCACGGTACGGTGTCAATTTTATATTTTTATATTTATAATAACTAGCATATAGTTAACTACAATAAACGTTCTATACATTATACCTACACTACACTACATAGAATCAAATACGATCCTATACTTCTGAAACATCCCATTTCTGAAACTACTCTTGAGTTAGGTATTTATTACATATGACATGTTGATAAGACGGATGATATGATAATAAATATGTATAATATTGTATCCCACTTCTGAAAAGTGAAATAAAAGTGATGATGCCAACTAGAGATAATTGTCCATACCTATACGAAGATCGTAAAATCAAAACCCACAGTTTAATTTCATTTTCATAAGGAAGTGGCTATTTATACGTCCGACGGATACAAACGTCAGTATACGTCTTGCGCTCTCATTGGCGGGCTGAGTCACGTGACTTCTTTGGACGTGCATTTAACTCCGTACACGTCCGAAGCCGAAATAAACTAATATTTAGATACGTCAGAAGTGCATTTTTCTCAAGCATCTTTGCAATAAGGAGCGTATGCACTGCTCTTGTTTGGGGGATAGACGCTGCCGTATGAAAAAAGTAGTGGTAATAATTTCCAATGGTGTAACTCACCCCCGATTTTCCTGAAATTTTGGCTAGGTAGGTAAACCGTATTTTTGCCCGATGCGACGTTCGGCGTTGTAACCCTCCCCCGATTTTCTTGAAATTTTGGCTACCCCCCCCCCCGACATTCGGCGCGGCGGGTTACATCATTGTAAATAATAAAATAACCACTTCATTTTTCATTCCGCAGTGCCCATCGCGGAAAAAGTAGGGCATACGCAATATAAAATGAGACAAGATAGGTCTGAATAATCTCGGACATCATCCAATCGACTTAGTAAAGAAGCCGATTCATAATCCATCGGACGGTAGAAGTAAGGTTATGTATCACGTGACTCAATCGACCAATGAGAGCGCAAGACGTATACTGACATTTGTATCCGTCGGACGTATAAATAGCCACTTCCTTTTCATAAACAATATTCCAAAAATGTATTGAGTTGCTAGAGTACATTATGTGGCAATATATGTATAAGTTAGTTACTCTCGAGAATACCCTAGTTGGCCAATATAAATTGATTCCGGGGCACGTTTTATCTACATAGGGTGAATGTGCTGGATCTCGACTTGACCACTTAAGAGAAATTTTAAATTTAATATTTAAATTCTACTGAATGTTTGACAAAATTTCAACAACGTTGTTATTTTTTCATAGGTATCATATTTATTATCAATTTTCAGCAGTTTTTTGTGTTTTTTGGCCTTAAATTTACCCAAAATCTAAAAAAGTGCAATTTTGCTGGTTCTTGGACCACTAGTTCTCCACACTGGTTCTCGACCACTTTTCAGTTCTCGACCGCTTGATTTTCAATCAAAATTTGTTTGTAACGATTCATTACAAAATCAGTTATTTTATTTATAAAAAATTTAAAATATAACAAAAATAAAAATTTGAAGAAAAAACATATATTTATGGAGTTTACTAGTGTCTTATAGGTAGGTACCTAGTTATAGCAAAGTCTAGAGATCATTACATTATTATTACATTGCCAATAAGTAGGTACCTAGGTAATATAGAAAAATGGAAGTGGATAAAGGTCCGCGAGTCGCGGATCTTTAGTGTATTTTTTAAAGGTCCGCGAGTCGCCGGACGTCTTCATGTACAACAGGAGATTCGTCAGAGCATCGTTAGAGCAGTGGTAGATCGTTGGAAAACCAGTCGGAAGGTCCGGGTTCGAATCTCATGTCAAGAGTTTTTTTTTAGGGAGTGGCTATTTATACGTGGCAGTCGGCACTGATGGGCGCTGCCTTATAAAAAAAGAAGGGGTAATTATTTCCAATAGTGTAACCCGCCCCCAATTTTCTTGAAATTTAGGCTAACCCCCTATTTTCGCCCGACATTTGACATTCGGAAATATTTACCCCTTCTTTTTTCATACAGGCAGCGCCCATCACCGAAAATGGATGGCATACGCCCCTTTATTTGCAACGATGCTTGAGAAAATTTACTTCAGACGTATCTAAATGATTTTACTTGAGACGTGTATGATGGGAGTTAAATGTATGTCCAAAGAAGTCACGTAACTCAAGACGCCAATGAGAACGCAAGACGTAGGTAGGTATACCGACTTTTATATACGTCGGACGTATAAATAGCCACTTTCTTTTTTTTTTCCACGTTTGGGGTGTCCGCGTCTTATCTAGGATATTCCTTCTTTTATTATTCGTTTCAACGACCGGTATTTTTAAGAAGGAACAAGTCTACTGCTTTACGGAGCGAGATTCGCGACTCGCGGACCTTTAAAAACTAAAGATCCGCGACTCGCGGACCTTTATCCACTCCCTAGAAAAATTTATATTTAAAAGGAAACATAAATGTCAATGCGATGATTTTTAAAAAGGAACAAAAAATATCTGCTTTAATAGGTATAAAAAACAAAAACTAAAAAACAAGCAATAAACTAACATTGGTCGCATTTATAATCTTGCACTGCTGCAATACTGTATGGCATATCACAAAACTCGGTAGGTACCTACCTCGGTACCTACACCATTTATCACAAAAGTCGCCTCCAATATTTTTTTATCTGCATCTTGTGTGTCACTGTTTAAATCTTCTTCACACAGTGCACATGATATATTAATTAATCTAACTTTGTCGCTTGGTTTCTTGTTATTATTGTTAGCTAACTTATTCTTATAACTTTTTTGTAATTTGTTTTCCTTCGAGTATATTCTTTCCGCTTTTCTTTTAATAATTTCCGCCTTTTTTCTTTGTTTCCTCATCTCTTCTTTTGTGAAATTCACGCCATTTATCCCTTGAAATTGCAGTAGGAGCTTTTTCGGATTTTTCCTATTTTATTTTTTTTTATTTTGCATTAGTCGAAAACCGAGTCGAAAACAGAACGAAGTTAAACTAATTTTCGACCACCAAAATTCATCGTTTTTAAAATAGAAAATACGTTATTTCTAGACTTACATTGATGATCGCAAACTAATAATTGGAAAATATAAATAAAAATAATTAATTTTACTCAAAGAAAAATTAAAAAAGATTCACGTAAAAGTTAATACAGAGGCGAAAAAATCACAAGTAAATTTTAGTTCTCGACCACTGTGGTCAAGAACTAAAAACCGGCAATTTTTCAATGTGGGTTTCCGACCACTAAAAATTTTCACAAAAAAATAGTTTTGAGCGATTTTTTTCATCTTAAAAATACTAAAATCTATTATTCCTTAATCATCTAAGACATATTACATGCAAATTAAATAGAAAATTTAAATAACATACTATTTACTGTGACGGTTACAGTAACTACTTTTTGAGGAATATGGCGCGCACGTTTCTCTCTGCGACGGTCTCATACAAACTGATTTTTCGCGCCGAAATTTCTTTGCTTCCCACCAATGACAGCGACTGCTTAACACGACAAGGGTTTTCGGAAACGAATTCAGCGGAAAACAATTGGATGCAGAGTCCTATTTTTTTTAATATTCCCGTTTATATGCAGAAATGGTCGAGAACCAGTACCTAGTGATCGCACAACCGGCACAATCACCCTACTCCAGAACAGCATTTCATTATTTATAAATAATACCTACAGAAATAAAACTGCCCGCCGATTTTTAAATCCCAAAAATAAAAAGACAACAGGGGCCTTGTGCGTTATAACTGTAATTAGATACTTACTGTAAACAAAAACTCATAAACGTTTTATTATGTCTATATGTTATGCATAGATGCATACAAATGTTAAAAGAAAATAATTTAATTTTCAGTTTGAAGTAGTAATCAAATCAAAGAAGAAATATTTTGATTTATTTCTTTTTTTTATTATTGGTCGGTGGACCCCCCCAGGCCAGTGGGCCCTGTATCATTGATACAGCTGATACAGCGGTTGTGTTAGACGTATACATGCCCAAGGTGTTAACATATTGAAGGGACCTATTCAGCTTATCGCTTTCCTAACAATTCTGTGTTTAGGCTAGAAATAGTAAAATAAACCAGATACATCTCAAGGGTTTTGGGAATGCTAAAGTAGGTATAAGAGGTTAGAGGGGAGTCGAGTTCGGGCTCTCGAAACGACTAGTTGACTAACTCGGCTATTATATTTGTATTTCTTGCATATACATTAATATAATATTTTATATAGTATTATGGTTTCATTTCTGGCCCACAAATTGTCAGAAGTGGGATAAATAGTAGATCGCGTAAACGGTCGCGTGTGCGTGTTGTTTTGTGCCCACTGGATTTATCATTCTGCTGAAATGGCCAATAGAGGAGTTGCACGGTTCTTCGATTGTCCAGCCTCAACTTCATGCGCAGTGGAAAACACCAGCCAACGTTCAACCACTCCGCCGATGACAATTGAGCAGCAACTGGGGCTGCTGCAACAGGAGGTAGTTTTGTTAAAACGTTGTTCGGAGGTCAGTAAAAACCAAACGTTCTCTTGGGAAAATATTCCCGATTTTAATCCTGGCAAAAGTGACATCTCCATTAACAAGTGGATTAGGCTGGTGGACCACAAAAATTGGTACCTAAATTTAAGGGACCTTTCAAGGTCACAAAGGTACTTGAAAACGACCGATATATCGTTCAGGATCTTCGTGGTTCCAAAGTGTCTATCTCTATAGTAGCAGTAGACAGTTTGAAACCCTGGGTCGTATTGAATGATCAGGAGAGCCAACCGATTAATTGTAACGCAGTTTATATATATATAAGTTTACATATAAGTTTACATATTATTATTTCTATTATACAAGTAAGTAGGCATTTACTAATATAGTCTAGGCCTAAGAGGAGTAAGAGTAGATATTTACCTGGTTTGAATTTACTAAATACGTATGGCAAAAACGAAAACTATATTATTTGACCTGTAATAAAATGAAATCCATGTCTGGCAGAAAATATTTTATTTGTGTCTATATACTCGCATATATACATATATTTTGATTATTGCATATAGTCTGTATAATAAACATGAAAAGCTCGGTTATAGGGAAGCATACTATATATAACAAATACCTATGAATCGAATGTTCACACTGTGTGCGTGGATACCTAGAAATTTCCAAGAAACAAAATTGGCTTGGTTATTTTTAGAAGCTCAACCTATGTCGCAAGGTTGAATGCCTTAAATGATAGATGTCCCCACGTCTATGCAGCTTAAGAGATGATGATGTCCTGAATAATGGTTTTGTTTGTGGAATTCCTGATTCAGTTGAAGTCTCGGTTGAAGCCTTTTTCTTTTTGTTAGGGGGAAAAGGAAAAGGGGGGGGGAAGAGGGGTAAATAGAGAAAGGGGTTAATAAAATTCTTATAGGTTTCATTCTGTGATTTTGGCTGTTTTGGGATTTCCATAGATAATTCTATACACATTCAGATGCTTAGTCAATGAGAATTAGTGCGCTAATTCGCTATTATTAGAGAGGCGACAAAAGAAAGTGAACTGACTAAATTCCCGATGGTCGGATGCCTATCACACAATGATAAATATGCCCATTAGTAGTCGAAGTTATTGGTTGACATTTTATGAAGTTGAACTAGCAAAGTATAAATATATATGCGAAATAATGGAAGCCATTAATGCTTAGGTGTTAATTGATGTATCAAAATCAGAACAGATTATAGAATGTAAAGGCCAGACATGAAGCTGAACAGAGGTTCAAAGATTTGTTACTTTAGGTATGTTCTTCACTGACAGGCAGCTTCTCTACACCTTGGGACACCTGCAGCGGATATTCATTCCCATGACACACTCCTGCAGCCAGGGCTGCCATGACCACAGCATTTTGAGGGTTCGAGGACGAACCTTTGTCAGGATGGACGAACTGTTAGACGTATACATGCCCAAGGTGTTAACATATTGAAGGGACCTATTCAGCTTATCGCTTTCCTAACAATTCTGTGTTTAGGCTAGAAATAGTAAAATAAACCAGATACATCTCAAGGGTTTTGGGAATGCTAAAGTAGGTATAAGAGGTTAGAGGGGAGTCGAGTTCGGGCTCTCGAAACGACTAGTTGACTAACTCGGCTATTATATTTGTATTTCTTGCATATACATTAATATAATATTTTATATAGTATTATAGTTTCATTTCTGGCCCACAGTTGTTACACCACTGTTTGGCGTATAACTAAACCTCGAACTAAACTATATTTTAACTAACAAAGAATTTTTTTAAAGAAATTCTTAATATTGTCAATAAACAGAAAATCGACAAAAATTAAATAAATAGAAAATTACCACTGCGTTACATCGCCTTTTCGACTTATTACTACCTCGATACGTCTCAACATAGTGTTAACTAATGTTTGGCAATCATCCAGAGTGAAACTATTCCAAATTTCTTGAAGACCACCACGCAACTCTGGAATGGTTCTTGTGGGTTGTGATCACAACTTCTTACTTCTACTAACCGTGCATTTTAAAAGTGAAATATTGTTTTCTAACATCCAATCTTTCACTTTTTTAGATGTTTGACAAGAGGCGCCATCTTGTTGGAAGATACATTCAATATTTTGCAAACGCAGTTCTTCAGTTTTTAGCTCGGTTTTTAGTTTCAAATTATTTTGAAGGACGTTAATGTATTTATCAGCGTTCATGATGCCATCTACAAAGTGTAATTTTCCGAGCCCTCTAGCTAACGGATCTCCATCACTGAGGACAGAAACTTAACTTTCTTCTTAAGGCAGCCCTTGTGATACACTTCTCCTTTAGTTCTAATGACTCTGCTTCGACTATTACCAACAAAAACTTCAAATCTAGTCTCATCACTCCATATACCTAATTGAGTTCCATTGATGCTGAAACCAAGCTCTGTGGTCTTTTGCCTACAAAAGTCTAGTATTTTTCTGCCTCTTTATTAGTAAAGACTTTTCCTTTACCTACAGATCTTAAAATTGAAAACGGGAAAAAATCCGAAACAGTAAGTTTTAAACCCTAGTTTTCGGGCAGCCCTGTGACAAGTTGCCCTTGAAAAACATTTATCTGTTGCCTGGTTCCATAAAACTCTTAATTCTCCATAATTAGCCCCGCTATTTGGACGATAATCCTTCTCTGAGCCCTTAAATTTGTATCAGAATAATGTAGCCGACTTCCATTTCTCCGCTTCTGAGCAACGGATCCAGTAGTTTTGTAAAGTTAAATAATATTTCGCACTGTATGTCATCATAAATTAAGAATGTCTGTGATTTGCGCAGCAAATTTGCCTTTTGAATGCAAGTGAATTATAACGTTCCTTATTTCTTCAGAAATAGCCTTCCCACGAAACATTTTTATTTGTCAACAACAATGAATGCACAAATATGTTGTGAAATGTCACTAAGGCCTTGTTTAAACTTATTGAAATGTCAAATATTGTGATTTACTTCAGAGCCACCTACTAAACTTCTAGAAACAGACTATAGGTATCTAACTTAAGTTGTTTTCGTCGTGTAATTTCAAATTATTATTATTATTATATCTGCAAAGAAACAAAAAATAGCACATTTCCAAAAACGTCTGCTTCGACATGCTGTAAATTAAAAATAATAATAAATTTGATATTTTGAATGGTTGGGCCAACTTCACTGAGACAGGGCTCGCAGTTGCAAGAATGGATTGCTCATACAAATTAAATAATTGAAAATTCAATTTGGAACTTTCGTACATACCTACCTACCGTTTTATGGTTTTCTTTATTGTTCCAAATTCTTTAACGTATTACTTTTTCCCTCGGTTTCCTCTCTGATCAGAAATAACTGTATTACCGAGTGGACACTTTAACCGACTTTAACTTAATGCCACAAAACCTACATTGTGCATGTTTTTTGGCGGGAATATTTTTTTGGGTCGAAAAAGTCCCAAATGATACTTTGCTTTTGGGATTTTGGCAATCTTATTCCTTATTATTTGTCTTACTAATTATTGTAATCACTGCTTGGAAAGAGCCACAAAATACAAAATATACAGGGTGTTCCGGTTTGTTTAGGACAAACTTTAACAGATGATAGACAAACTCATTTTAAGGTGTGTTTTTCATATAAACATAGGTCCTAAAGTTGTAGTTTTCTTTTTGAAATTAAATTATGGCAATATCTCCCAAAATAATCAAGCTGCTATACTGAAATTTGACACTGCAGTGTTTTTGGGAATTGAGAATAAGCTGAAAATGTTAATATCTACATATCTCACAGCACTATTTTTGGATGGTGCTTTTACTCATAACTTTTTTGAGGTTATCTTTTTGGTCTTGCAGATCCATCATTTTAGTACATCTTTTTATTCTGCAACAAAGAGGTACTCTTGTTTCATAATGATAAAATCAGTCTGCGTTGAAATTGACAAAATGTGCCCCAAAACACCTGTTAACTCCGAGGTTAACTCCAACATTGGAAACAAAATTTTCACCTACCGCTTTCAAAGGTTACAGATCAACTGTACCATGTAATGTAAGAAAAAAAGGTATTTTATTGTACACAGCTTGAGTAAATGATTTCACCGAGGATTTCACCCTCGGATTTTTGAGACATCCTGTATATGTTGTGTTTTGTATATCTAACACTATATTTTTATTATTTCATGCCTCGTTCCATGCAAAGATGGAAATTTATTAATAATTTATTATCGCATAAGTATATTTGACGAAATTTATCAAAAAACGAAAATTTGCTGCTTGGTTATTGTTGTATTGTAACTATATAAAACTATACAGGGTGATTCAGTCATGATGTAAAAAAAATTAACCACAGCGGGTTAATAACATCAGGCTGCTGCGGAATATCGAAGACAGAAAGACATCAATTTTGCAGTGTGGGCGAATTGAAGATTATGCCGAATGTATATTCAACAAATAATGGATCGCTCACAAGCAATACATAATTAGATTTTAATGGTGACATTTTCAAACAGAGCCTTTAATCTGAATGGTGCGTATAATCAATCAGAAGATAATACCTACCTAAATTAACTTAGACCATGCTGTAAGTAGTTGTATGTTCTGACCGATCAGTCTATGTATGTGTAGCTTCGTCTATGTTATTAATAATTTCGTGATCAACTTTACAATTTTTTTGGAAGAGTGTAATTTTTGACATAACTTTTTAACAGCGCCCTGTATATTAAGTTTGACTTCATATTAGAATTTCTCAGGAAATTCTACACAAGTTTAGTTTTTGAACCATCAATTCATCTTTAAAATTACCGAGATAATTGAGTATATCACATAAGCAGGACACCCTGTACCTTACCTATAGCTGTATTTTGGTGAGCAGGGTATAGTTTTAGGTAGGTTTTGTTAGATTTAATCCCGAAATGATGAAAACATCCCCCCTCCAAGTAAATTTCCTTATAGGTACAGTGTGTCCCAGGATAATTTAACTGAACAGGTGAAAATAAAAAATATCGCACAAATAATCAAAGTAGGCAGAGCCACCTCAAAATTGGGATTCTTCTCTAACTTCTTATTCCAAACAATTTTTCCTTAAAATATCTTTGAAATTAATAATTGTATTTTACTCTTGGCCACATTTTCAAATTTTCCTCCAAAGTACCCTGTATATTGATTAATTCGGCTTATTTTGCTTGCGTCTCATTATGCAGGAGTGATTCCCAAAATATCAAGATCCAACTCAATTTTTTTTTGTTATTTACATCTATTCTGACAACTATCCATGGGCACACTGTGTATCGCGAAAATGGATGTTTTTGGAAATCTGTTTTAAACTTGTATTAACTCAATTTAAAACCCTTCTATGTCTAAATCGGTCTAAATACACGATCATAATTTCACTTTTTTCACACAAAGTTACAAAACCCAGATCTAGGCAAAGAACAACACTAGACAAAATCTCCCACAAAATCTGCTCTACAACAGGTTTTGATGATACCTACTCTAACTTATTATGACATGACATGTCACTGATGCCCTCTGATACCCCATTTATGAATATGACAGGTTTTGGATAACCTAAAAAGATTTTGTATTGTTTTGCATGTAAAAGTACACCTATAAAATTAAATCAAATTTTGTATGTATGTATAGGCACCCAAGTACCTTCCTGGTTTTTGGATAGTGTCTTAAAAATTTTGGAAATAATCCGACTTAACACTTTATATGAGACACTCCATTGTGTTCCGATTGAGGTTCTGATATAACATAATTGAAGGTTCTCCCACACCAATAGATTTTCTGATTATTTACAAATTTAATAATGTTATTATTGTTCTTAGTAAATATAAATAAGTAAATACTTAAGCCCGAAAATGAGCTTTATTGTCTAAAGGATTGCGCACATTACACCAGCACGAACCAGCGCGGACCGGCACAGCACGGACCAGCAAAATACGTCTATAATAAATTCCCATATAACCGCGCACACTAGACCGTCACTAACACGGACCATCACCAGCAACCACCGTCTTTGCAGGTCGTGACGGTCTGGGTAGAATCTCAACCAGCATTTGCAGGTCCGTACGTGCCATCGAATTGATAAGTACAATGGAAGTCGCACAGGTACCACTTTCATTGTTGTTTGGGGCAGCCAACTCTAGAGAGAGATAGGTTTCAAATGGCAATAAGTAAGACATGGACGCGTAATGAACGTGTCAGCTGATTCAGGCAAAGGAGGTATATAGGGATGTTGCATATTAATGAGATTTGAATGTGATTCAAAATTACATAATGCGTATAATATATTTCAAGAATAAAACAAGCTCCACGCAATTCCTGTATAATGAAGATGTACCAAATATCCGTTTTATCTATTTTCCAACAGTATGTGTCTTTTTTCATAAGAAAAAAGACAGTCACAAATATCGCGAACAAGATCCAGATTAGGTGGCAGACTATTGCTCCCTTTCTTTAAAAAGGAATCATCTCAAAGATTTGTCAATTATCTGGCACCCAAACTATATAATGAGCTGCCATTGAGCATAAGAATTATACAAAGAATAAAAACATTTACAAAGAAATGTCGAAGATATATTCATGAAAACTCTCACACCTTCCAAAGATTAATTTAATTTAGTGCCGTGTTCTGCTCGCTTGTGTGTGTTGTGGTAACTATCTGTGAAGATTGGTTTTTAGAATTAGAAAATTATATATGATCTTCCCACTGCACATACAGGTTTTGCAAACCTAGGTGCAGTCATAGTTAGTAGTAGATAAGTATGACCCACTCTTTGTATTGTGTTTGGGATTTGATTTATCATGAATAAATTATCAAATTATCAAAATCAAATGGGCGAATTTAATGGGCATGTTCCGTAATTCTCTTTATTGTATGATCTGTATTCCGAAATTCGGGGCTTGGTTGTAGGAATGAGAATTTTTCTATATAACCACAATTATGTAAATATTGCACAAAAAAAGTAGTGAATTGATTAAAAAAATTACATGGCAATTTTATGTACACGCGCGGCCTCATAAATCGTTCCACTAGACATTAGAAATAAGCAAGAAATCAAGAATTTCGGGTAAGTGCGGCAACGTTGCGCCAATTCCACGGCTTCACAAATCAACAACTTCCCCTACATTCCCTCGTACTGACCCGCTCCCGCTCCTCCCCGTAGAAAATAAAAATTGCGATACGTCAGTCAACGAAAATAGGTTAATAAATCGCTGCATTATCATTATAATAAAGTGGATTTAAAGTTTTACACGGTTTCTTGGTGTTTTGAGATTCACGTAACATGAAATTACACGGATGTCTTTGATTGTCAAAGTGGTATTAGTTAAATAAGGTATAATATCTAAGTATAATTGTGTTATAGAAGAATCTCGTAGTGGTTTTTTACATTGGTTTATTACACTTCTTTATCTTAACCACGAACCAAATCTTTGGTTTATTTCAATTTTTAAAGCTTCCCTGGAGTCCTCGGGTGAGGTTCTGATGCTTCCCGGGCCTCCGAAAAATCGAGAAATGAGAAAAAACTAGCAAGTTCCAATAGTGGTTTCAGAGGATTTTCCGTCGGTTTCATTGGTTCTACAGCCGTCCCATTTTTCGAAAGTGGTTAACCGTGAATCGGGAATTTCTCTTAGATATCGGATTTTCGAGGTTCTTTTTGGTACCGGAGGAAAGTACGACACTCAATTAAGAGATTTACCACCTCCTTCGATTTTTAGAACTGCTCTATTCGACGTTGTCGAAAGACTTTTGCGAAAAAAAGCCGCCAATATCCGTGGGCAAGGTTGTAAGATTTTCCACTATTATTCAGGCAATCTAAGGCCAACCTAACAGCGTCGAATTTACTGTTTTTTGCACTGTAACTGGCAATGTCGCGTAAGGTAATGTCGCGTAATAAAATGTTAGATTTGCCGTTACTTACGCTTTTAAGGTTATCGCTGGCTTTCAAACCGCGAGAGAGGGGAGGGGTAATTGCAACGTTGTCAGGTGAACGCCTTTGCGTCCGCACGTATTGGAACGATTTCAAGGGCCGCGCGTGTACCTGGAAGTAAATTGAGACAAATAAAATACAAATTCCAAAATAAAAGTTTATTTTAAAATAAAGGCGACAAAATATCTAGGATAAGGTAGGTATACTTACATTTTCAACTTTAATTACTTATCTTAACTGATTTATTAATTTTAAAATTCAATTAATAGCAAAAGCATGTAGCTTTTACATATTTTTATATAATTTTTAATGTTTAGGCATCTAACAAAAAGAATTACAAATAATTACCTTATTAAAGGAACCAGAACCTCAAGATTAATTCCATCTTTGACTACGAAGAGCAGGTTCATTAGCACAATATTTTGCCAGTTTTTCCCTTGATAGAGTTGCCATCATGACTTGGAAAATAAAAAACTGTAATTACATACTTTTTTAAGTTTGCGCTGCCCAAAATTCTCTATGAAATTGCCCTCAATAAATTGTTGACTACAAATGCAAGTAAATACTTGTAGACAGTACAAAATTTTTCCTTTTTATTGCTGCAATCCACTTGTCTCTAATATCACTGAAAACTGCAAAGTTATTAGCAAAGATTTTTAAGACTTACGAATGAAAATAAACCCCACTATTCTTATTCCTTCCGCCCCGTTTGGTATATCCAAATACACAACAAGAGTTGACCCTCTTTTTTGTAATTTACAACTTAAACAGAGATAATATAGCCACATATATAGGTAAATTAAATTTTCTCTCCGATCTAAAAATAATATTAAACCAAACACCAACTAAGAAAACTCAACGCCATTTTATACAAAACTGCCACCACGACACGAACTCAAATCAAATATAAATAATACAATAATTACTCCTGTTCGTACTGGGACTTGGGACAGAAGGAAAATTAAAATGACGTTTGACAACGGAACTCGTTTGAAGCACAGGACACAAAAATATAAAGTTAGGACAAACACTTCTTTTGTGTTATGTGGTTTTTGCCGGAATCAGCTGATTTATTTACTATTTCACTTACTCAAGTTTGGCTGCCGGTTTCTCTCTCTACACTCCTTCCATCTACTTGTCAATTCAATGGTACGTGCTGGTCCGGTGTAGTGTGCGCCGGTGTCACCAGCACGAACCGGCAATTCATGGCTTTCCCGTGCTTGGATCCGTCATAAGTAGCAATCTTGACTTTGTCTACTTAGCACGCGCAGGGCAATAAAAAAAATAAGAACATGAATAGGATGCACCCATAATCTCTTTTTTTGCTCTCTGTCCATTTCTTCATCCTCATCATCTTCACATAATAAAGTTCCAAGTACCTACAAAAACTTCCTCGTCAGAACTGCATAATTCCATTTAACGAAATCACGTGTGTGCAGTATGGATGTTATATTGCAAGACTATTCACGTTGGTGCAGGTTCGTGCTGCTCTGTCCTTGTATAGTGTGCGACCTACTGCTGGTTGCTGGTCCGTGCTGTGCCGGTCCGCGCTGGTCTGTGCTGGTGTAATGTGCGCGATCCTTAACCGAAAGGTATTCCATTTCTAAGACAATATGCAAAAATTACAGAAATACATTTCTTTAATCTGGGCGTAGTTGTCAATTTATTACATGAACTATACTTTTAAAAGTGAGAAAGCTATACCATAAAAAATCAAAATCAAAATTGAATGATAGCAACTCTGCACTGTCAAGTAAGCCTCTGCCTTTTGAATAAAACTATCGATGCATCATCTTTACCTCCCTGTCAAAGAGAATTAAAGCAGCAATTCTTAAGATTGTCGTATACTGCTGATACATGCTTGTAAAAAAATTCCAACATCATCTCCAGATGAGTATGGTTGGAAGGAAGTTGACAAAATAGGCCATAGAACTTGCAAAAATGAAAAGAAAAGTTCATATAAACTTGTATGTTATAAAGTTTTGTTTTTGAGATGCAGTGTGTTACAAGTTGATAAAAAACCTTATTTTGTCAAAAATCTCAAAAACGACTTGGTCTATATTTATAAAACTTGTTTTTATTAAAAACATGTTTTTATTAATAATTAAGGAGCATAATTTGATGCAATTAGAGTTAAAATATTAATTTCTTTGATCAGATACCAGATTTTTGTGGCTTATCACATTATTGCCTAGAAGAAATGCAGAATATAATTTTAGTGAAAATAAAAATGCAGGGGATAGGAGAAGCATTTATTTTAATAAAAGCTTCAAACAATTTGTTTCTTCACATGAACAGTATCACACTAGCTCAACCACATCATTTGCATAATCTTAAGTAAGTAGGTACTAATGTATTAAAATACTCCTGGTAAATTGTTGAAACAAAGGGCAGGAGACTTTTCACATCTTTTAGTTTTTTTATTTATTTTTACTGACCCCCAGTATCACAACAGTTCTGTAAATTTCCAAATAAATGTTGAACACTCCTGTCTATGAAATTATACATTGACAATGATAAAGTGATTAAACACCAACACAACCATATTCAGGTTATTTTGCCGAAAAAGCTTCAAAATACGGCAAAACGAAATGAAAATGTATGGCTCCAAAAAGATGACAAGCCACATGCCAAAAAAGTTGCCTGAATTTAGATATGCGTAAATTGAAATAACTCGGGCTAAGGAATCGCTAAAGCGCATTTTTTAGGAAATATATTTTTTCAGGATATTTTTTGCTTTTAGAATCTGACGAGAGAGTTGGCACCAAAAATGTGATAAGCCACAAATTATTTTTAAGCAACTTACCTCGCTTGAAGAGTACATCTCATCATTTTGAGGTCTGTAGTTGCATCTATGGAATGTTCTGCATTATACTCACTTATACATACTCACCCTCATTGCTTGATTCATTTTCGGAATCACCCTATTTGAACAAATTTTATTTCACATTCACAAAACAATTGTTACGGGCCACCACGATCGACTGTGGATTGTCGTGTTTTTCGCCCAAAACGTCACAAAAATTTCGATAGCAACAATATGATTATCTGATTTGTGGTGACATCTTTCTGAAAAATAACAAAGGTTCTATGTAAAATAAGAGCTTAAATCAATAGAAAACTGTAATATGAACTGAATCATTTTTTAAATAAATATGGCTTGTCATACTATTGCACCAAGGCCTTCTATTAAAATTCAATAATAATAGTTATTTATGTACCAAGGCACTGAAGTTCAACTTTTTATTACTCATGTAGAATTTAGTTGCCGAGGCCTCTGGCCGAGGCAAATAAACCACATGAGTCTTAAAAAGAACTTCAATGCCGAGGTACATATTATATATTTTTTTGAAATCTGAAAAAAAAGTTTTATTATGCAAGAAAATAATAATAAGGGATCACCCGTCCATGAACCGACTACGCGCGGCGTTGCTTGACTTTGACGATCGCTCTACCTAGGTCAAGTATGACAAAGACACGGCAGCTTCGAACAGAAAAACCAAACTGCTGCTTGATGTGCAGTCTCCATAATAAATCTATTGACATTCAAACCTACTAAAATATTTATACTGATAGATTGTGCAATGTGTACGAATAGTTAAATGGGCCTTTATTAGCCGGGTTTTGAATATTTGGTCACTTCTGACGTTTGATGTTTACATCTCGCCAAGGCCTACTTATTGAAAAAATCGTACAATAATAGGTTACTTCAGTGCCGATTTCTGAGCTTTTAATGATGATTTTGGGACACTTTACTGCCGATTTCAAGAAAAATATATTTTTTCAAGTCTTGTAACATTTTCAAATTTTGATAATTCCTGGTCAGCAATTCCAACAATCAAAACAATTATTCCACCATGTAAAGTTTGAAAACTAATAATAAAATTAATACCCTGTATCTTGAAAATTAAGCTTTAAAACATACAAGTTCATATGAAATTTTCTTTCTATTTTGACAAGTTCTATCCAGGGCTGCACGGAATAGTGAAATATGGTATTGGCGGAATACCAAATAGGTATTCCGCCAAATATTTGGTTACCTATTCGGCCGAATATTCAATTAAACCCTCAAATTTTTTTTTTCTACGATGAATAACTGAAAACTAAACCCACACATCAATATAAAAAATGACCCTTAGACAAGAAAAGAAAGGAGAATGTTTAGAGTATAGGTGCACCAAATAATAAGCAGACCGAATAATTTGCCAAATACTCAGCCATTCTTTGGGCATTGCCGACTATTCGGTAATGCCGAATAATGGTTTTACGGTTGGCTGGCCAGATATTTGATTTGAACAATAGTTGTTTTTAAATTTGTAATTGTTTCTTTGGGGCTGCGGTAGCGATGTTCGGAGCAATGCTAACTATTTAGACTGCATGTTTTTCTGCCTTCGATCAAGAGCAAGGCAGACTGCATGCTCGTGTTTTTATACAGGGTGGTCCAAACTTTATCAGCAATACTTTAAAAACTGCTACAAAATTTAAAAAAAGGAGATTTTTCCTATAAACATGTATCGAAATCCTAATGGTTCTCGATATACAGGGTTCAATTTTTGTTCAAATTTTCTTTTATTTTTCCTAAAGGAAGACAGTTAAGGCAAACATATTTGCTATAGTTTTGACACTCATTAAATACTATAAATTAAAAATAATTCAGCCCATCTACTTCCACCAGTGCCGGAGAGACGGGGGTCAACCATCATATTTTTTTTAATAAAAAAATGGTACGCCACTGGAAAAGTATTTTTTTTGCCTTCACTAAGTTTTCCAATCAATTATGAGAAAAAAACTATTCTTGACTTTTTTCAAAAATGTACCGTTTTTGTAAAATTCACTTTTGTGCGTTTTAATCTTTTTAGCAGAAGAAAATCAAAGTAGGTCTAGGCTTTTGAAATTTTGCACACCTACTGAGTTTTTAATTCCAAACAACTTTCCTTAATATTATTTGGTCCTAAAACCTACAAAAAGGTTTCTAAATTGGAAAAATCATGTGTCTTGGGAATTAAAAAAATCTAATTTTTCGCACCAGTAAAGTGGGCTTTAGGTATGTCTTACGGCAAAATGTTATTATGGAAAATTGTTCGGAATTTAAAACTCAGTAGGTGTGTAAAAATTTGAAAGCTTAGACCTACTTTGATTTTCTTCTGCTAAAAAAATTAAAACGCACAAAAGTGAATTTTTCAAAAACGGTACATTTTTCAAAAAAGCCAAGAATAGTTTTTTTCTTATAATTGATTGGAAAACTTAGTGAAGGCAAAAAATATATACTTTTCCAGTGGCGTACCATTTTTGTATTTAAAAAATATTATGGTTGACCCCCGTCTCTGCGGCACTGGTCAATGTAGATGGGCTGAATTATTTTTAATTTATAGTATTTAATGAGTGTGTAAATTATACCAAATATGTTTGCCTTAACTGTCTTCCTTTAGGAAAAATAAAAGAAAACTTAAAAAAAATGAACTTTGATGCCCTGTATATCGAAAACCGCTAGGATTTCGATACATGTTTATATGAAGAAAATCTCCTTTTTTTAAATTTTCTAGCAGTTTTTAAAGTATTGCTGATAAAGTTTGGACCACCCTGTAGAAAAATACCGCTGCTGGCGAAGAGGATTCAGGGTACTGCTTCCCAATAAACATTTTGTGGGTACTTGAAGTCACAATAAGTTATATAAAAGTTTTATAACAGTAGCGGAAGTAACTCCAAGTGATAAATGTTTTATAATAGTAGCGGAAGTAACCCCAAGTGTTTAAAGTTATATATCGGTAGCAATAATAACTAATCAGTGATATAGTTTTATAACATGGTCACGGAAAGTTGTTCATCACCTGGCTTGTGGAACCTTCAGTTCTCATTACTCTAGGTTATATAAACTAGTTATATAGCATTGTTAGGAACTTGCTTCAAACACCAATAGATCATAGTTTTATAAAGGATACTACGAACACTTCTTTGTTACTACATGAGATTTCAGGAACTATTAGGATCCCTTAGGTTGCACAAATACCTTTTAGTTCTCTACAAGAGCCTTTAGAGCTTTCCGTTAACTTTATATAACTAAGAGTGTCTACCTGTCAAAAAGAGCATATAATAACATAAACCTAATAAAATATAAATAAAAATGTTCCCATTTCTTTACACACGGGTATTTTATCCAGTCCTTCTCCGGTACCGAGTTGGGGTCCCTCACCAGTCGTGATAATTTTTTTTAGTTCTTGGGCAGCACAACACATTTTCGTTTGCCCAAGCACAAGGAACAATCGAAAGAGAGGGTGCATCCCTGCCTGGTTCTTCCTTTTGCACTATTTTAAATGACATTGCATCACACTCCTTTGTTTACAAACTGAAAACTATAACAAAATTTTGTAAGGTTATGATCACAGACATCATCACCACAGCCTGTGGTGACCACAGGTTATTAAGAGTGTTAGGTATCTAAAAGTAACAGTCACTACCTCTGGAGATTTAATGGTAACAGTGAACACTATAAGGTTCACCAAAGGTTCTCAATAGATCTAGAAGCTATCTGGGTTATATAAATGGTCTGGAGTGTGTTATAAACTTTATAGTAATAATCATTACTAAAATATGGGGCAGCCATTTTATATGTTGAGTAGATTTTTTAGGTTAGGAATTGCAAATATTATTTTCTTTAAATAAACTGATTAGGTCTCAAAAAGTACAATACTTTTTCATGATTTTGGTATAGAAAGGACACCTCTCTTTAGTTTAATATTTATTTTTGTGTCAATTAATAACAAAGTCAACAACAAATTTTATAGATTTATAAAAGAGAGTACAAAAAACGCTTATATCCGAAGCCCAGGCATTTTCTGGAGGTAAAATGAAATTTTACACGGTGCAGCAAAAATGGCATAAAACGTTGGTACTTACCTGTGACAGAAATGTGTTTTTCCTGTTTAGAGGTATATCGAACCACTGCTATATGTCATGCACACACCGCAATAAGATCAGCCACATTCCTGTTTCACAAAGTGCAAAATCGAAAGAGACATGCGTAGGTAAAAGATTCGTCGATCCCCCTTCAGTAAAAAAGATAAAGATGGAATAATATAACAAAATAAATGTGATAAAGACAAAAGAGAAGCTATAATTTGCGCGTGCGCATATATGCGCCTTATCCGCGTTTCCAACTGGTAACCACAAACATTATGATTCCTCGCCTATTTAGGTAACTGTGACAGTTATATCAAGTTTTATAGGAGTAATTCAGAAGGTTATATAGAGGTGTCTGTAAGGAGATTGGTACTATTCGTATTGGTGGCGAACTCTAGGTAATATTGGTCACCTTTGCAGCAGTAATAAACTCCACCGTTTAAGGCCTGTAAGGGTTACATAATTGTAACCAACCATTACTATTTTCAAGAACTATTAGTTACAAAATTTGGTTGTGGCAAAGTTCCTACAACGTTTACAAAACCAAAAATGTTAATTGGGTTCTTAATAGATTTATCTGTCTGATTTACTAATTGTCCTACACTCATTGGGATTACTATGGTTTTCTATGGATTTCTGTAGTACTTGAGTGAATGCTATCCTAGTTCTATCGGGAAATGTCAGCCCTAGCTGCAAATGGCAACGAAGACAAAAGTAATAGTAATTGCTCCCTTCCCCCGCACAAGCCGTCTGAGGTACTTCTAGTTTGGAGTATTGGGAGGGTGAGGATTATTATTATTCTCCGTTCAGCTACTAAACAAACAGGTCAACAAAATCCAACCAATCAGCATAGTGTAGTGGTAGAACACTCGTCTAGCAAGCGAGACGTTCCAGGTTCCACCCCCGGCGCTGACAGAAAAACCTTGTTAAATTTTCTGAAATAATGTCTATTTTCCTTTTTTTCATGTTCATTGGTTTACGTCCTTTACATATGAAAGTTCCTCTCCATTTTCATTTTCCATTATTATTATTATTATAGTTCAAGTAGATTATATTTTTTGCATAAAAAGTAAATCTTTCTAGTTATTTTTCAATACATTTTATAATCTATAAAAAAAATTATCGAAACGTTAAACAGCATATTCGTTTTTTTAAAAGCATTATTCGGAAATGCCCAAAAATGGCCAAAATTGGCCAATTATTCATCCTGCCGAATATTCGGCACATCCTTCTAAGACACCCTGTATGTATCCCATAAGTTTTTTCATAGGTAGGTAAATGTGAAATTAATAGAAAACCGATAGAATTGAAAGTTAAGTTAGTTATGTAAGTAAGATGAGACATCTATGTATTTATTTGCTCTGTTGTCATAGTTATGATGATTATCATTCCCAATATTAGAGTCAGTTGTTTATCATTCATTTGATTTGACAGCTTAAAATGGCAGCATCATGGGTCTAGAAAATTTGAATTTAACGTTTAATTTTAGAGCCTTTCGTTTCGTGGTTGTCAAATTTGCTTTTGACATTTATCTAGAAAAGTACCCAAACATAATGTACTGGATCTCAACAATCACAGTCCAAACTCGTTGCCTTGGTTACCACCTTTATTGGTTAGCCTTCAAAAATCACAAATAAACTTGTCAGATTACTGTCACTGTCCAAGAATATTCTTTCAGCTCCAAAATTCGCACAAAAATGCTTTCTAACCTTTCACTTCCTCCAGGCCGAATTCCCAGGGCTTATATACTAAAAGGAAGACTGGAGAATACTCTAGAATATCCCTGGCCAATGATAGTTCACAAATCATAAAGTTCTAGCAAACTTTCTAGAAAGTTATGGAAGCTTTACAGGGAAAACAATGAATCTGGGGCCTTGGGGCCTCAGGCCAACAAAGATATGATGGAAAATGCCTCTAAATTAATTACAAACAATATAAAACTATAAGTAGAATACCCAAATTTAAAATTTATCTGCTAAATCTTTGAGTAGGTTAGAAAACCGTGCAGACATATTCATTGAAAGCTGATATAACAACTATAGAGGCATTTTTCGTTACAATAATATAATTTTGCGCAACTCTCTGTACCTTAAAGTTGTTGACCCAGGCTGTAACATTTTTTACTTCTCAAAGAATTATTACAGAAATATGAATTCCTGCTATCCATATCACTTTTGAATGCAGCCTGCATCTATTCATAAAATCTGAGATATTGGCCCCAGTTTTAAGTCATATTAGGCAATTATTCAAATTTACGAAGTTTGTTGGAAGATTTATGGCTTTGTTAGGACAAAGTTCCCCTTTATATGTATTTTCAAAACCCCAGTTGTAGTAGGAAATATTTACTTTATGTTATACTGCTTGTAACAAATTCCTAATGTCCACAAATACTTTAGATGTAGGATATTTCGCAGATAACTTAAAAAATCCATCCTGAATGTCTGAAAATGGCGATTAAAAGAAAACGAAACTTAACTTGTAAATTTACCAAGAAAGTTACATTTAAGGGAACATACAGGGTGGTATCCGTAATAGAGTGATAATTACTCAAAAACATTAGTTATACGAATTTTCTTTTAAGGTAATAATAATAATAATAATAATAATAATAATCTCATCCTCACAATACTCCAAACTAGGAGTACCCCAGAAGCAACCACATGCTTGTGGATTGGACAGCTTAAAATGGCAGCATCATGGGTCTAGAAAATTTTAATTTAACATTTAATTTTAGAGCCTTTCGTTTCGTGGTTGTCAAATTTGCTTTTGACATTTATCTAGAAAAGTACCCAAACATAATGTACTGGATCTCAACAATCACAGTCCAAACAAACTTGTCAGATTACTGTCACTGACTATTAATATTGTTTTTTTACTACTAACCTGAGAAATCACCATTATTTACCTCATTCCTCTAACGATAAGTAATATTTCTCACCCTAGGTAAATAATGATAATAAAAAAATACCTAGGTAAATAATGAAAAATTTTCTATATGACATTTAAAGATTAGTGTCATTTTATCAGCTTGACAACTGAACTCCCAGGCTACTTGATATTTCGAAGTATTTGAAAAAAGAGAGAAATGACTAAAATAAACTAAAATATGGCAATATTTCAATGTTAGTAGTAAAAAAAATTCTATATACACTTCGGTTGAGAAGGCCATTATTTAACTTGCATACGCTACGCGCCTCAGGATATAAAAAAGCTCGGTATATAATGGCTCACTTCTCAACCTAAGTGTATAATATACTATTTTTGGCCATAACTCTTGAACGTTGTGCACATATGACAAAATAAAAACAATATTGAATTGAATGTACGTACCTACAAATTGTGCAGTTGATGGGAGGAGTGAACCCCTTTTCACAAAGGTGGCCCTTTGACACTCCTGTCATATGCATAAAAATGACTTTACTTAGGTAAAGTTGTTTGTGTTATAAATTAAATAACAAGTATTTTCTGTCTAGTAAGTATTTTATTTATATAGTTTTATAGCATTCTCTAATGCTTTAATTTGATTGTTGTGACTTTCTAGGTCGTAATGCCTCTATGCCCTTTTGCATTTTCTTTTCGATTTATTTTATCTATTTACCCAATATTTTGGAGACGGTGTTTAATCTTCATCAAAGTGGTTTTAAAGACGGATTCTATTTATTAGATCTATATATTAAATTTAAATTGTCTGCCAAGTACTCCTCACATTTTATTGCATTTTTGGTTTCTAAATAATGTATTTTCACAAGTAGATACAAGTTTAATAAGATTTAATAAATGTGATTTATTAAAATATGGTAAAGCATTGGCTAAGTGTCCATATGGCAAGTCTACTATAACAATGAATTAGTTATGAATACCTCCATAATTCACAATCTTGTCGAGATTTTCACAAAATATTTTGAATATTTTGCTAGCAAGGGAAAGGATGGTCAAAATGGAAAAATACTTCTATTGTTGACTGACGTATTTATAAAGACTTCTCAGGCCTATAGCTTCATGTCCAGGAAAGCTGATGGCTAATAATGTATTTTGCATTATATTTTGCCTCCTTCCTCAAAGTGCATGGTGAGCCAATAAAGTGTCAGACATAACAGCCATGAACACTGAATGTCTTTAATATGAATACCTTGACAATTTGTTTTCTATATTTATTATTTTGTTGTAGTCATAGTAAATCCTGATCCATACCTCAAATATATTTTAGAAATTTGCAAGTTTCAAATTGGATCACCAAGTATATAAATTTTCTTGCTATTGCTACTGTGCTTAGTACTTGCTGTAGAATTGCATTATGTTTCTTATTGATTCATTTGTTTGTCAATTATTACTTTCTATACATTTTGTACCTGTTTTTCAGATTTGGATGAAAGCTAATTAAATTAACTTCTGAAGAAAGAAGCAATGACAGTATTTTATAAAGGAGGCACTGTGAATGGGGCCAATCAAGAATAAAAGTAGTAACAATGAAACAGATTGTTCATGGAGTGCAGAAAAGTAAGAATTTCCCAACAATTGCAAAAGTTTCATGCACAAATGTAGCAAGAGCAGCACTGGGACTGCACGATGAATTTGAACACAGACAGTCCTCCGCCACAGATGACAACAACTGTTGGCAGTTGTGCCTATACTATTTTTTAACAACTGTGTGTTTAACATCTATCATTAAATTTGACAAATAAAGTTTTATTTCTACCCTAAAAAGTGTTTCTATTCCAATTATAGGTTTAATAAGGTGGTCCATAGGTTGCTGTCGCTTTTAAAAATTGAATGACTTTTTGTTTGGCAATATTTTCACCCAGAAAATTGATTTTTTCGACTATGTTTGAAAAACCATGTCTTAGATATCGCCCATTTTCCGCTTTGCAAGCACGGGCCCTTCATTCTTCACTACGGCTTTTATCATGTCTCGCTCCAGCACTTGAATTTCTTCCCAAGTATTGTCCTTAAGCTGTTGGATAGTACTGAGCTTGTGTACATACACCCGATCCTTCAGGTAGACAAGAAGACAAATTTTGGGGCTACCTGAATAATCGGGTGTATTTCAACAAGCCTATAGGACTCTCCAACATGTTTAGGGGGAAGAAATTCAATGACTGGAGCCAGACATGTTTTCTTAGTGGAAAATGTAGTGAAGCGAGCCCGTGCTTGTGAAGCAAAAAATGAATGTCTTTTAAAATACCTAAATGATAAAGTTTTTCGAAAAATAACAAGAGTACAAAAAGTTTTAGAATTAAATTCTTCATAACACAAAGTAACAATTTTGTAAGTCCGCCAACGGACACAAAAGTTCTGTCACATTTTTAGGGTGCATAACTCTGTATCAACCCTTTAAATGGTACAATTGAACTATGTTTTCTGTAGATTAATGCCCTCATGTTTTTCCAAGTTCAAAAATAACTGAGATATTGATTTTTTCGAAATTTTGAAGACCACTTTCAAAGCCTATAACTTGGAGACACCTCTGTAAAATTTTAATTTTTTATCCAAATTTAGTCGGGTTTTTTTTCTAAGGGTAGGTCACAAAATACTCTATTTTGGAGTGAAGTTTCAGGTCTTAATCTCAATTTTCAAGTTCTACCACGAATTTTTTTTCTAGTAAAAAAGAGACGAAAATCATTTAGCTTTTTTTATTTAAAAAACCCCCACATACAAAATTTGAACAAAAAATATACAGGGAGTTCCATTCCGCAAGGTGTCAAAGTTGAGCGAAATAGGAATTTTAAAAGCATCTGGCGAGTCAGGTATGCCATGGAATTACGTCAAAACAGTTTAATGATAAGCTGGTCACAGACGGGCGTAATTGTCTTAAAACATCAACTGGCATTCATATACGTCGTGCATCAACGTAAACTCTGTTTATCCACACACCTATGCACGGTAAACTACATACAAACGATGTCGGCGGAGTTGCATTTGATTGCGGTGGCGTGCGCTATCTTTTTAAATTCTCTTCTGAATCCACCACGCAAAGTGTTCTCTTTTTTTGTACAACTGTATTCTTGGTCGCATCTGGTTGTACAACTTAATTTTTCCAGCAAAATATTATAGGCTGCATTTTTTAAATTTTTGTCAAGGTACTCCTTTAACTTGGTTTTTCGTAAACAAGGATGACCTCGATATAACTCAATAAATTCTCTTAAGAAATCTCGAACTAAATTTCTGAAGTCTGACATAATTGTTATATTACTCTGTAATAATAAAAACTTCTATGTAAAAAAAACTTTCTGGTAAGTAGTAACTACATTTATTATATCCAAGGAGAAAATATATTTATAGTGTGATAATAAACAAAATTTGAAGTGTTTATTGTAATAAATCCGGAATAATCAATAATAATTAATGAAATCGAGCTGACAGAAGGAATTTTAAAATAGTATACAGGATGATATTTTTAAGTCTACCATCGCGATTTTCTCGCTTATTTTGCCCCCTACAAAAAAAGCGTAAGAAACAAAAATGTTGCAATTTTGGACAGCTAAGTGGTGCTGCAAAAGAAATCGGCATCCGTGGCCAACTTGTCGCGCAATATTAAAAAAACCTCAAATTGAGCAAAACTATTAATAGCCGTGGAATGTTTAAAACTTTTATATTGAAAATTGATGGCACTGAGAAGCTTTATCCATCTACGTAGTCAGATAGTTTCAGCAAATTACACAGGGTCTTTGGCTCTCTTGAGGCTATGAAATATTTTTTATTTATTTCTTATTAAGCGATTTTCTCGCTTGTTTTTGGCCGCACAGAAAATACGTAAGAAAACAAAATATGGCAATTTTGGTCAGCGAGGCGACTTTAAAAAAGGAATGGGCCTCCATGCCCAACTTTTCGCACTGTACTAAGAAAACTTAGAATCGACCAAAATGTTCATGGTCTCAAGAGAGCCGAAAATCCTGTGTAGTTTGCTGAAACTTATCTGACTACGTGGATGGATAAAGCTTCTCAGTGGTATCAATTTTCAATATAAAAGTTTTCCTCTGTCTCTTAAAATAAACATTCCACGGCTATTAATAGTTTTGCTCAATTTGAGGTTTTTTTAATATTGCGCGACAAGGTGGCCATGGATGCCGATTTCTTTTACAGCACCACTTAGCTGTCCAAAATTGCAACATTTTTGTTTCTTACGCTTTTTTTGTAGGGCGCAAAATAAGTGAGAAAATCGCGGTGGTAGACCTAAAAAAATCATCCTGTATATCTACTTCACTGAAGAAAACCGCGACAATGATGCGCGTTTGTTAACACACACAGTGAAACATCAACTTGCATTCATCAATGCACACATGTTTTCAGTGAGACCAGGTTCAAAAGTGCGTCGTACTTCTTCAACGTGCATTCAATTACGTGGCGATATTATCACCACAGACGGACGTTGTTGAACGGGCGTCGATGAATGCGCGTTGATGTTTTAAGACAATTACGCCCGTCTGTGACCAGCTATTAAGAGGATCACTCACAGTGTTGATGTGCAAAGATTCAATAAAAAATATACAAGGTGTTCCTCTTTGTGCCAACTCAAAATGCTGAAATTTTGAAACTTTATATGCATCAAAAATTGAGAGAGAAAATAAAGTCCTGGCTAGCTGTAGCGAAAGTAAATATAGAAGATATTAGATTTTCCAGTTCCTTCTTTATACAGGGTATCCCAACGAAAACTTGCCCCCCCCCAAAAATTCGAAAACCGAACAATATTTGAAAATTCGCCGAGACCCTTCGATTTTTGTTTTTGGTGGGAGCTTTTTTGACAGTCAAGCCAACCCGATATGTTCATCCCCCTAATCCCTAGCAACCCCAACTTTAAAATTTCAAATGGAACTACCCCCCTTGTGGCGCATCATTTTAAAGCCCTTTTTATTGCGAATACAGTGATGTATCGTTTTTAGAATTCTGTTGAGATTTGACAGAATTATTGGCTAAAGACGGAAAGTTGACAATCCACTGTACGCGTAGTAATTTCTACACAAATTTTAAAGTTGGGGTTGCTAGGGATTAGGGGGATGAACATATCGGGTTGGCTTGACTGTCAAAAAAGCTCCCCCCAAAAACAAAAATCGACGGGTCTCGGCGAATTTTCAAATATTGTTCGGTTTACGAACTTTTGGGGGGGGTCAAGTTTTCGTTGGGATACCCTGTATAGGGGACCATGGGTTCGCTTTGAGGCTATAGACCAAATTTTCTACTTTAGTTCTTGCATATGTTTCAAAATACTCTTCCAAAATATAATATCCACAATTCTCGCTTCTTCAACTGGTTGCTCAGATCATCACGTAATTCCAAAATAGTGTTTATTCCTCTGCAATTCACGAAATGGGCTGTGCATACGATTTTCTTCATGGAAATTTCATGTTATCATAAACAAATCTACCTATAAAAGCTCTGCTAATATGACAAAACTGCGAAATATTGACCACAAAGGGAGTTCGTTACCATAAAAAGAACGTAAATGGTACTAAAGCAGGATATTTAAAATATGGGACATTCTAAATGTCAGAAACTGACATATAACCACAGAATACCTCCGATATAACCCATAATAAGTCGAGTAGCGCCACCCCAGTCCGCAAACAACGAAATATGACGTCATGCTTGTGTCTTTAATACAGTGTCGGTCTAGCCTCAGCGCTACGAAACTTTTTATGCCTTGATGCGTAATTTACTATTTTTTCAGTTTTTTGTTCCAAATACAGAACAAACTGAGAAATGTGACATCAAATTAAATGGGACATTTTGCTTTACAAAAAAATATTTTTTTTATATATTTTTCCAAACAATTTACTTTTTTGTCCATAGAGAACCCAAATTTATTCATTATTATATTTTAAACATGATATAATATATTATAGACTGTCAGTTGTTGCAAAAAAAATTCATTAAACTTTTTTTTATTTCCATAAGTATCTATATCTATAATAGTATGAATCGTACCACCAGCAATATGTTCTGACAAAAATTAGTAGATATTTTATAGAGTGGGCCACTTAAAATTGACACCCTGTATACCACCTATGAACACCAGTATTAGATGTCAAACTGTGTCATGAAACTATTTCCAAGCTGTTTATAGCTTCCATCTTGTTTCCTTACTTTTGTTCAAATTTGAGGTATCAGTTTTCAGTTTTGGGATATTACTTTGGCTTTGTGTTACTAGATTATTTTAATAATCGGACTAAAGGGGTAAAATCTACTTTTTTCTTCTGCACACATTGTGTACAACAAGAAAATGGTACCAATAGTTCGAAACATTACTGAAAGAGTACACTTTATTTTAAACTACCTGTAATCACAAAGCTAATAAATAACCTACATTTAATTTTGGGCTAAGATGAAACTACTCTGGGGCGATCATATCTGCTTCCGAAAAGATTAGAAATGAGATCATTAAACGTCGTGACGTCATTTGACATACCTGCCAAAAATGACATTTAATTTAATGAATGGCCAAAATACGCTTTATTTGTGATTTTATCGAAAAAAGTTATTTACAAAAGTTGCTTGGAATTTTATTTTACCCCTATGTGCAAATTGTCAAAATCAGTCAAAAACTCTAACAATGATATTTTTTATTTTTTTTTTTGAAAAAATATGAAAACTAATAAATTTCATTCTTTTCGGTGTGCCATATTTGACTTTAGAATTGTTTGCCTATCATCCAAACGTGATATTTTTTAGTTTAGCTCAACTCAACTAACAAGAAGCAACAATAAGCAATTAGATACATCTGGCAATACATTATAAGAAAAAATAAGTCGTCCAAAATTGCACCTTGTTAGTTGAGTTTTTCTTGAAACTAGCTGATTACGACCTAAAAAGGGCCCATAACTAAAAAATATCACGTTTAGATGATAGGCAAACAATTCTAAAGTCAAATATGGCATACCGACAAAAAATGTAATTTATTAGTTTTTATATTTTTTCAAAAAATTAAACATTTATCATTGTCAGAATTTTTGTCTGAAAATTTGCACATATGGGTACAATAAAATTCCAAGCAACTTTTTCAAATAACTTTTTTCGATAAAATCACAAATAAAGCGTATTTTGGCAATTTATTTAATTAAATGTAATTTTTGACAGGTATGTCAAATAACGTAACGACATTTAATGATTTCATTTAGAATCTTTTTGGAAGCAGAGATGATCACATCAGAGTAGTTCCAACTTGGCCCAAAAATTAAAAAAAAATCCCTTATGGTTCCAACTTTTTGGCGGGCACTGTATATAATGATTCTTTTAGGAGCAAAGCCACAAGTCTTACAGACCACTCACCGTCTTAAGTTTTCGATGGAACTATATGTTTGGACAACTACAGCCGTGGGGCTACCATGTAGTCAATATAGTGTTACATGCTATTGTGTGTGTCATGTATTATAGGTGAGACCATTGTATCCAATTGATAGAATTCAATTTAATTGATAAAAAAAATTTCAGGACCTGCTCGTTGTTTCTGCCTAATGTGTCAAGTTTCATAGCTGCTATTTTATTTTGTGTTCATCCAATCCATGCAGAAGCGGTAAGTTTATTTAGAAGCATAAAGCATAGAATATTGTAAGCTTATAATTTCCTAAGGATATAGGTTGTTTTCATGTAATCGAAATAACGTATTTTCTATTAATGGAAAAGAAATACACATCCCGACAAATTTTTATCCAATGAGCATAGCCCTTGTTTCCGTCATTTATCTACTGCATACTAATTAATACCGGCCATGCACAGATATTGTTTTTGGTGGGGAATTAAAAATACAACCCATAATAATACTGACTAGCAATTCGCCCACCTGCGCTGGCGCGCAGGGTTGTCGTCTCCCCAGGCCTGCGGCGGGCGGCGGCTGTGCCGCCGCAACCTTCTTTTAGGTAACTCGCGCGTGGGCTCTGCCGGCCATTGCTCCTCGCTTCGCTCGTCGCGACAGGCTTCTTTTGGGTAACTCACGCGAGGGCTCTGCCGGCCATTGCTCCTCGCTTCGCTCGTCGCGACAGGCTTCTTTTCGGTAACTCGCGCGTGGGCTCTGCCGGCCATTGCTCCTCGCTTCGCTCGTCGCGACAGGCTTCTTTTGGGTAACTCGCGCGTGGGCTCTGCCGGCCATTGCTCCTCGCTTCGCTCGTCGCGACAGGCTTCTTTTGGGTAACTCGCGCGTGGGCTCTGCCGGCCATTGCTCCTCGCTTCGCTCGTCGCGACAGGCCTCTTTTGGGTAACTCGCGCGTGGGCTCTGCCGGCCATTGCTCCTCGCTTCGCTCGTCGCGACGGGCTTCTTTTGGGTAACTCACGCGTGGACTCTGTCGGCCATTGCTCCTCGCTTCGCTCGTCGCGACGGGCTTCTTTTGGGTAACTCGGGCGTGGGCTCTGCCGGCCATTGCTCCTCGCTTCGCTCGTCGCGACAGGCTTCTTTTGGGTAACTCGGGCGTGGGCTCTGCCGGCCATTGCTCCTCGCTTCGCTCGTCGCGACAGGCTTCTTTTGGGTAACTCACGCGTGGGCTCTGCCGGCCATTGCTCCTCGCTTCGCTCGTCGCGACGGGCTTCTTTTGGACTCTGCCGGCCATTGCTTTTGGGTAACTCGCGCGTGGGCTCTGCCGGCCATTGCTCCTCGCTTCGCTCGTCGCGACGGGCTTCTTTTGGGTAACTCACGCGTGGACTCTGTCGGCCATTGCTCCTCGCTTCGCTCGTCGCGACGGGCTTCTTTTGGGTAACTCGGGCGTGGGCTCTGCCGGCCATTGCTCCTCGCTTCGCTCGTCGCGACAGGCTTCTTTTGGGTAACTCACGCGTGGGCTCTGCCGGCCATTGCTCCTCGCTTCGCTCGTCGCGACAGGCTTCTTTTGGGTAACTCGCGCGTGGGCTCTGCCGGCCATTGCTCCTCGCTTCGCTCGTCGCGACGGGCTTCTTTTGGGTAACTCACGCGTGGGCTCTGCCGGCCATTGCTCCTCGCTTCGCTCGTCGCGACAGGCTTCTTTTGGGTAACTCGTGCGTGGGCTCTGCCGGCCATTGCTCCTCGCTTCGCTCGTCGCGACGGGCTTCTTTTGGGTAACTCACGCGTGGACTCTGTCGGCCATTGCTCCTCGCTTCGCTCGTCGCGACGGGCTTCTTTTGGGTAACTCGGGCGTGGGCTCTGCCGGCCATTGCTCCTCGCTTCGCTCGTCGCGACAGGCTTCTTTTGGGTAACTCACGCGTGGGCTCTGCCGGCCATTGCTCCTCGCTTCGCTCGTCGCGACAGGCTTCTTTTGGGTAACTCGCGCGTGGGCTCTGCCGGCCATTGCTCCTCGCTTCGCTCGTCGCGACGGGCTTCTTTTGGGTAACTCGGGCGTGGGCTCTGCCGGCCATTGCTCCTCGCTTCGCTCGTCGCGACAGGCTTCTTTTGGGTAACTCACGCGTGGGCTCTGCCGGCCATTGCTCCTCGCTTCGCTCGTAGCGACGGGCTTCTTTTGGACTCTGCCGGCCATTGCTTTTGGGTAACTCGCGCGTGGGCTCTGCCGGCCATTGCTCCTCGCTTCGCTCGTCGCGACGGGCTTCTTTTGGGTAACTCACGCGTGGACTCTGTCGGCCATTGCTCCTCGCTTCGCTCGTCGCGACGGGCTTCTTTTGGGTAACTCGGGCGTGGGCTCTGCCGGCCATTGCTCCTCGCTTCGCTCGTCGCGACAGGCTTCTTTTGGGTAACTCACGCGTGGGCTCTGCCGGCCATTGCTCCTCGCTTCGCTCGTCGCGACAGGCTTCTTTTGGGTAACTCGCGCGTGGGCTCTGCCGGCCATTGCTCCTCGCTTCGCTCGTCGCGACGGGCTTCTTTTGGGTAACTCACGCGTGGGCTCTGCCGGCCATTGCTCCTCGCTTCGCTCGTCGCGACGGGCTTCTTTTGGGTAACTCGTGCGTGGGCTCTGCCGGCCATTGCTCCTCGCTTCGCTCGTCGCGACGGGCTTCTTTTGGGTAACTCACGCGTGGGCTCTGCCGGCCATTGCTCCTCGCTTCGCTTGTCGCGACGGGCTTCTTTTGGGTAACTCGCGCGTGGGCTCTGCCGGCCGTTGCTCCTCGCTTCGCTCGTCGCGACAGGCTTCTTTTGGGTAACTCGCGCGTGGGCTCTGCCGGCCATTGCTCCTCGCTTCGCTCGTCGCGACAGGCTTCTTTTGGGTAACTGGCGCGTAGGCTCTGCCGGCCATTGCTCCTCGCTTTGCTCGTCGCGACAGGCTTCTTTTGGGTAACTCGCGCGTGGGCTCTGCCGGCCATTGCTCCTCGCTTCGCTCGTCGCGACAGGCTTCTTTTGGGTAATTCGCGCGTGGGCTCTGCCAGCCATTGCTCCTCGCTTCGCTCGTCGCGACAGGCTTCTTTTGGGTAACTCGCGCGTGGGCTCTGCCGGCCATTGCTCCTCGCTTCGCTCGTCGCGACAGGCCTCTTTTGGGTAACTCGCGCGTGGGCTCTGCCGGCCATTGCTCCTCGCTTCGCTCGTCGCGACGGGCTTCTTTTGGGTAATTCGCGCGTGGGCTCTGCCGGCCATTGCTCCTCGCTTCGCTCGTCGCGACAGGCTTCTTTTGGGTAACTGGCGCGTAGGCTCTGCCGGCCATTGCTCCTCGCTTCGCTCGTCGCAACAGGCTTCTTTTGGGTAATTCGCGCGTGGGCTCTGCCGGCCATTGCTCCTCGCTTTGCTCGTCGCGACAGGCTTCTTTTGGGTAACTCGCGCGTGGGCTCTGCCGGCCATTGCTCCTCGCTTCGCTCGTCGCGACAGGCTTCTTTTGGGTAATTCGCGCGTGGGCTCTGCCGGCCATTGCTCCTCGCTTCGCTCGTCGCAACGGGCTTCTTTTGGGTAACTCACGCGTGGGCTCTGCCGGCCATTGCTCCTCGCTTCGCTCGTCGCAACAGGCTTCTTTTGGGTAATTCGCGCGTGGGCTCTGCCGGCCATTGCTCCTCGCTTCGCTCGTCGCGACAGGCTTCTTTTGGGTAACTCGCGCGTGGGCTCTGCCGGCCATTGCTCCTCGCTTCGCTCGTCGCGACAGGCTTCTTTTGGGTAACTCGTGCGTGGGCTCTGCCGGCCATTGCTCCTCGCTTCGCTCGTCGCGACGGGCTTCTTTTGGGTAACTCACGCGTGGGCTCTGCCGGCCATTGCTCCTCGCTTCGCTTGTCGCGACGGGCTTCTTTTGGGTAACTCGCGCGTGGGCTCTGCCGGCCGTTGCTCCTCGCTTCGCTCGTCGCGACAGGCTTCTTTTGGGTAACTCGCGCGTGGGCTCTGCCGGCCATTGCTCCTCGCTTCGCTCGTCGCGACAGGCCTCTTTTGGGTAACTCGCGCATGGGCTCTGCCGGCCATTGCTCCTCGCTTCGCTTGTCGCGACGGGCTTCTTTTGGGTAACCCACCCGTTCGATCGCCGCCGGAACGAAATTTTTATCTCGCCAAACAAAAAAGGTGTATCTGTTCTGGGAAAACAGAGTGTGCCATGGAAAAGAATATTTTTCGATAATTTTTCCCTCGGCATATGGAGCCTATCAAAAAAACCGCAAGTCTCTATCTCTATTATAAGAAAGTTATTCCCCTAAGAAAAATCCAAGTGGGCCATGGGAAAAAATTTTTTTCGGCGCAGCGTCATTTTACCTCCTCTACCTAACACACTTTGTCCCGTCTTTCTATCTCGTCGCATAAAAAAGTTGTGTTTTTCGGCGAAATCGAGAAAATTTTTTTTTACATCTCAATCATTTCGCCCCGGCAACCCAACAAAGGAAACTTGGATCTCCTATCTCTAAAGATAGCAAAGTTGCATTTGTTCTGTCAAAATCGAGGCGGCCATGAAAAATTTTCGTCGTCCATTTTTTTCCTCCCCCCATCTGCTTATAATCAAAACAAACGGCAACCCCGTATCTCTAACGGCATAGGAGTTACGGCCGCTTAAAGAATTTCGAGGTTATGTTGTATCGTAAATTTCCAACTAAATTCTCAGCCTGAAAGTCGTCCATAACCTAAGGGACGTTGTTTTGGCGGCAAAAATCAAAATTCCAACCCTCCGCGTCGACCGCTTCGAAAAAGCGCAATTATTCAACAGGTGTTCGGCAACTTGAAATCCTCACCCCCCCGTATCGTCCACAGTTCGAAATCGCAAATATTCAACAGGTGCGAGTTCTTCGGCCGGCTAAAAAACGCGCATGTCGACGCCCGGTATGCACCGTCAAGTCGCGCTTTGAAAGTTCCCCGTAACCTAAAAGGACGATTTTTGGCCTACCTGACGGGAAATTCCAACCTCCGGCCCGTCGAAATATGAAAGTCCAAGAAATTTCATACACGGCGGTTTTGAAAAAATCCGTCCGAGAAGCCTCCGGAACCACTCTCGGAAATTGCGTGTTTCTTATTTCTCGATTTTTCCGGGGCGCCGGAGGCATCCTGAAGACATGGGGGAAGCGCGACAATTTCGCGACTTTTTTTACTAATTTTTAGGTGCAGCACGACACACAAAAACCGTCTGATTTCTGCCGTGAAAAAAGCTTAATATCTCTCGCATTTACCTCTTTAAAAATTGGAAAAAATGTTAAATCTCTTAATTGGACCTTCCTCTTGCATCCCGTTGCGATTTCCCTCACCCTACCACTCTATTTAAGAATATGTTTCGCCGCGCTCTCGGCCGAGACAGTTTTCACAGGAAAATGCTACGCCCAAAATTATATCCACCTCTCTACCGCACAATCGAGGCGCTCGACTTACCACCACTTCTGGCGGCCGTATTTAAGCGAAGAAACATCCCCAGCCCACCGTACTTACTTAAGTTTATCCTTCCTTGAGGTGTCTCGGGCGCGCGGGGCCGGCTTCGCCTAGGAGCCTAACTTTTTCACCTTTTCTCCCAATTTTAAACTGCGACACGTTCAGCGGCTATTAATATAGTATAACATTTTCGCCAACATTCAAATTGTCAGCCTCCATTTACATGTGAAAACAGCAGAGACCGTACTTTTTATCTTTAAAAAAGTTCTGCTTACTTTTGAGGAAGAGTATTTAGCTATCTACCAGATGCCTTAAGGAATGTGTCCACCTTCAGTAAACAAGAGAGAACTCAAACAATTTATTCTAAAAAAAACATAACTATAGCCTTAATAAGTACTTTAATAATAACTAGGTGGTGCTCGTGTATGCTAACAATGTCAATATTTTTACATTATTATTATTATTACTATCACTTTTTCTGAAGAGCAACTTTAATTGGTTTGCTTAAAATCCAGTAGTTTTAGGGCAAATTAACGAGACATTTTTTATGGAAAAATGAATGGGCAATTGAAAAATGCTGTTGACTTTGGCAAAAAACCATGGGCGTAGAAATTATTTTTGAAAGAGGGTGTGTCTTATCTTCTTGTACGCCACTGGTTGTGACAACAAAACGCCGGTAGCTTAATTTTATTTAATTTTATACCCGCATACTATGTAGCAAATTTTAAGTTAATGTTGTTTCTCGTTTTTGAAATATTATTAAAACACTAAAAAATAACTTTAAGTCCTGTATCATTTTTGTTAACTAGGTATTTCCGGGACACCCTGAATACAGGTGTCTATTGAAGGAGGGTCATTCGAAAATATCTTGACAAATATGCATTTTCAGAGAACTTTATTTGAAAGAAAAATACCTTTTTGATAATCTAGGTTTATGTAAAGACATTTGTGATCCATCGCCTACTTTCCGATATATTTTTGAAAAACCCGAAAACTGCTGAAATTTCTGCGGCTTGTAACTTTTTTGTTATTTACCGAAAAAAAATCTTAACAACATTTGTAGACAAAACTGATTGCTTTAAGCCTACTTTATCAGAATTTGGAGAAATGCCACAGAGTGGCTAAACACCAATTTTCGCAACAGGTATTGTTAACCTTACAAGTTTTCAAAAATAAAGATTTTATGGATTTGTATATGTTTGTGCTAACAGAAAATCCACTAAACCATGACATTTTTAAATTCTGATAAAATAGGCTTAAAACAATCAGTATTGCCTACAAATGTCATTAAGAAATTTTTCGGCAACACTTAACACAAAAAAGTTGCAAGCTAAAGAAACAAATAAAGTTCTCCGGAAATGCATATTATTTGTCAAAATATTCTCGAGTTGCCATCCATCAATAGACCGTGAAAGTTGCAAGGAATGTTAAAATTTCAAAATTCTAACCTCAAACTCCCAGACTTATGATGCCCCGTGAAACCACTTTTAGCATTGATTGATTCCTTCCTCCATCGACGATTTTAGTCAAGAAGGTTTTTTTTTCGTAAATACTTATTCAATCGTTTTTCTGTAAATTGTTTTGACTAGGTTGGGCCTAAAGTCCGGAATTCGGGCTCAGTAGATACTTCTAAGCACTCTATGGCGTCTTCATAAACGTGCCTTCAAGATGGTCCCTAGGCCGAGGTTCCCTCTTTATTAATAACTCATAATGCTGTATTCTTACTACAACGTAGGTACAAACCTTTGCAGTTTTATCCCATGGATTTCGGCAGACGCTAACAGCATCCAATTTCGGCAAATTATAGATTATCCTTTCAGGGTCCATGTCCATGATACCTTACCTTACATATCTAACAACACGATAACTAGGTCCGCAAACAATATATAATAGTAAATATCAATAACAAACTATAATAAATGGCACAGATATTATCTACTAATATTTTGATTTAGCGAGATACGGAATATATGAATATAGTTAAAGCTCAAAGGTTTCAATACATTAAGTAACAGATATTCATAGGCAAGCTGGAGATACTTAAATAGAAAACTGCAATTTGCCTTTGTTCCACGAATGATTGCAAACAGGCACCGGCAACGTTACAGTTCCGTTTCTCCTGAGATGCACAGAGTTGCCACGTTTGGCGTTCTGGACAATAGAACGACGAAACTGTAGATTTCAGCCTGAACAGAATTGTGCAACTTTGTCTTTAATTATCATAAAAAATAAGGGTTAAAATCCGTTGTTTCATTTATTACGTGTTATGTTGGTGGATCTACTGTAAACAGAGTACAATTTTAGAGCAATTAAAAATATTGTCAAGTACCCTATTAAATTTTGAACAAAAAGTGCCTCTTGAAATTTTTTCGTATCTCTCACTATTTCACCCCAATGTTATGATCATGCCTTTAAATAGCTGGGTGGCCATACCCTTACCTAAATGCTTATTATTAATACCTAATATGTATTTTCACTGGGATTACTACGGTTTTCTAGGGTTTTCCGTAGTACTTGAGCGAATGCTATCCTAGTTCTATCGGGAAAAAAGTCGGCCCTAGCGCAAATGGCAATGAAGACAAAATAATAGTAATTGCCCCCCTCCCCCGCACAAGCATGTGGTTGCTTCAGGGGTACTCCTAGTTTGAAGTATTGTGAGGGTGAGAATTATTATTATTATTATTATATTCTTATATCGAATTAGTAGTACTCATTATCCGTATCTCTGCCAATGGTTAATTTAGAAAATTTATCTTCCGCACTGTTGTGACCCTTCATACATGAATGATTGCAAACAGGCACCGGCAACGTTACAGTTCCGTTTCTCCTGAGATGCACAGAGTTGCCACGTTTGGCGTTCTGGACAATAGAACGACGAAACTGTAGATTTCAGCCTGAACAGAATTGTGCAACTTTGTCTTTAATTATCATAAAAAATAAGGGTTAAAATCCGTTGTTTCATTTATTACGTGTTATGTTGGTGGATCTACTGTAAACAGAGTACAATTTTAGAGCAATTAAAAATATTGTCAAGTACCCTATTAAATTTTGAACAAAAAGTGCCTCTTGAAATTTTTTCGTATCTCTCACTATTTCACCCCAATGTTATGATCATGCCTTTAAATAGCTGGGTGGCCATACCCTTACCTAAATGCTTATTATTAATACCTAATATGTATTTTCACTGGGATTACTACGGTTTTCTAGGGTTTTCCGTAGTACTTGAGCGAATGCTATCCTAGTTCTATCGGGAAAAAAGTCGGCCCTAGCGCAAATGGCAATGAAGACAAAATAATAGTAATTGCCCCCCTCCCCCGCACAAGCATGTGGTTGCTTCAGGGGTACTCCTAGTTTGAAGTATTGTGAGGGTGAGAATTATTATTATTATTATTATATTCTTATATCGAATTAGTAGTACTCATTATCCGTATCTCTGCCAATGGTTAATTTAGAAAATTTATCTTCCGCACTGTTGTGACCCTTCATACATGAATGATTGCAAACAGGCACCGGCAACGTTACAGTTCCGTTTCTCCTGAGATGCACAGAGTTGCCACGTTTGGCGTTCTGGACAATAGAACGACGAAACTGTAGATTTCAGCCTGAACAGAATTGTGCAACTTTGTCTTTAATTATCATAAAAAATAAGGGTTAAAATCCGTTGTTTCATTTATTACGTGTTATGTTGGTGGATCTACTGTAAACAGAGTACAATTTTAGAGCAATTAAAAATATTGTCAAGTACCCTATTAAATTTTGAACAAAAAGTGCCTCTTGAAATTTTTTCGTATCTCTCACTATTTCACCCCAATGTTATGATCATGCCTTTAAATAGCTGGGTGGCCATACCCTTACCTAAATGCTTATTATTAATACCTAATATGTATTTTCACTGGGATTACTACGGTTTTCTAGGGTTTTCCGTAGTACTTGAGCGAATGCTATCCTAGTTCTATCGGGAAAAAAGTCGGCCCTAGCGCAAATGGCAATGAAGACAAAATAATAGTAATTGCCCCCCTCCCCCGCACAAGCATGTGGTTGCTTCAGGGGTACTCCTAGTTTGAAGTATTGTGAGGGTGAGAATTATTATTATTATTATTATATTCTTATATCGAATTAGTAGTACTCATTATCCGTATCTCTGCCAATGGTTAATTTAGAAAATTTATCTTCCGCACTGTTGTGACCCTTCATACATGAATGATTGCAAACAGGCACCGGCAACGTTACAGTTCCGTTTCTCCTGAGATGCACAGAGTTGCCACGTTTGGCGTTCTGGACAATAGAACGACGAAACTGTAGATTTCAGCCTGAACAGAATTGTGCAACTTTGTCTTTAATTATCATAAAAAATAAGGGTTAAAATCCGTTGTTTCATTTATTACGTGTTATGTTGGTGGATCTACTGTAAACAGAGTACAATTTTAGAGCAATTAAAAATATTGTCAAGTACCCTATTAAATTTTGAACAAAAAGTGCCTCTTGAAATTTTTTCGTATCTCTCACTATTTCACCCCAATGTTATGATCATGCCTTTAAATAGCTGGGTGGCCATACCCTTACCTAAATGCTTATTATTAATACCTAATATGTATTTTCACTGGGATTACTACGGTTTTCTAGGGTTTTCCGTAGTACTTGAGCGAATGCTATCCTAGTTCTATCGGGAAAAAAGTCGGCCCTAGCGCAAATGGCAATGAAGACAAAATAATAGTAATTGCCCCCCTCCCCCGCACAAGCATGTGGTTGCTTCAGGGGTACTCCTAGTTTGAAGTATTGTGAGGGTGAGAATTATTATTATTATTATTATATTCTTATATCGAATTAGTAGTACTCATTATCCGTATCTCTGCCAATGGTTAATTTAGAAAATTTATCTTCCGCACTGTTGTGACCCTTCATACATGAATGATTGCAAACAGGCACCGGCAACGTTACAGTTCCGTTTCTCCTGAGATGCACAGAGTTGCCACGTTTGGCGTTCTGGACAATAGAACGACGAAACTGTAGATTTCAGCCTGAACAGAATTGTGCAACTTTGTCTTTAATTATCATAAAAAATAAGGGTTAAAATCCGTTGTTTCATTTATTACGTGTTATGTTGGTGGATCTACTGTAAACAGAGTACAATTTTAGAGCAATTAAAAATATTGTCAAGTACCCTATTAAATTTTGAACAAAAAGTGCCTCTTGAAATTTTTTCGTATCTCTCACTATTTCACCCCAATGTTATGATCATGCCTTTAAATAGCTGGGTGGCCATACCCTTACCTAAATGCTTATTATTAATACCTAATATGTATTTTCACTGGGATTACTACGGTTTTCTAGGGTTTTCCGTAGTACTTGAGCGAATGCTATCCTAGTTCTATCGGGAAAAAAGTCGGCCCTAGCGCAAATGGCAATGAAGACAAAATAATAGTAATTGCCCCCCTCCCCGCACAAGCATGTGGTTGCTTCAGGGGTACTCCTAGTTTGAAGTATTGTGAGGGTGAGAATTATTATTATTATTATTATATTCTTATATCGAATTAGTAGTACTCATTATCCGTATCTCTGCCAATGGTTAATTTAGAAAATTTATCTTCCGCACTGTTGTGACCCTTCATACATGCACGGTGTGTGCCAAATTTCGTTGAATATCTTTAACAGTTCAGAAATGAAAAAATAAAAACCTTTTCTCAGAAATAAAGAACTTATGACCTGTTATTAAGAGCAACCCACCTTAAAATTACTATCACCTGGCATTTTCTCAATACAGCTTGTAGAAACATGGCAATAGTCGCAACTTTGCATTATTTCAGCCAATCACTGCTCTAAGACCGTGTGGTCACGGCCCATGTGGAAATTTGAATAATGAATTTCCATGGCTGAAAAAAAATTACAATTTTCTTGGGCTTAAAAGACTCTCTACATTGAGAAAAAAAACATGAATACCACCTATTACCTAAAGTTTTCTATTTCAGTAAATTATAAGAAATATGAATGAAATTCATAGTAATTCATTAAATATTATTTATATTTCATTATTTTAAGGTTACCGGTGTTGTTGGTAGAGCAGAAACGTTGTCGTCTGTTTTCTTCCTTGCTGCTTTCCTATTGTACACAAAAGCGAGCAGGGACAAACGAAATACAGGTAAGAATTGGGCTCAATTTTACATGTACACCCCATATTAATATACCCATTTTAATTTAATAAATATTTGCAATTTGACTATAGTTTTTACTGTGCTACAGAAGATACTTTGGGATTTCAGAAAAACACAAGTTTGGGCCAACTTTTCAGGATTATGTCCTCTAAATGGCCATCATCTACTTCGATATTCACGCCTATGTTCACAATTTTGCTTCACTCGGTCAGTAGCCCTATTAATATTAATAGTTTGTCACCAAAATGTATGTATGACAGGTGCTTACTTCATAACAGTAATTTTTAACAGTGATTTAATAAACCCAACAGATCACACAATAGTCATGTCAATAGTCATCAGTTACCTCTACCATATTTTATTTTTATATTGAAATGAGGAACCCTGTATTTATGTGAAGTGGAATATTGTTGAAAGGTGGACACAGCGTTTATTGTTAAGAAAATAGTTTACTGATTTTTTCAACAGCCATAATAAGATTTAGAGAAAATATTGAAAAGAAAAAATGTAAAAAATCTTTGTGTTTCATAATAAACCAACAGTTTTTGGGCTCAACAAAATTATTGTTTCAATAATGCTAATGTGTGTTTGTAAAACTTATGTAGGGCACTTCTTTGACTTTGGTCTATCCGATATACGATAACCCATTCCATTTGTGCGAGTATAACATATACAGTGTGTGTGGTTTTTCATGTTAACACCCCTGAAAACCTAAGTAGGCTGGGGAATTGAACTAGGCATTTTTTTATAGATATGTCCCTGAAAGGTCATCATTTGCGAAGTATTGGTTTGGCATTGCCGCTAAAACCTGACCTACTGCGATTTTTAAAGGGGTGCATTCTTCAAAAACCATATTAGGATTTTTTTATATAAAATCTGACACCACAGCATTAATCAGGACACACCAAAAAATATACAGGGTGTTCCATTCTGCAAGGTGTTATTGAGCAAAATAGGAATTTTAAAGGCAGCTGGCAAATCAAGTGTGTCATGGAATTACTTTAAAACAGTTGAATGGTCAACAGGACCATTCAAAGTGTTGGTGTACAAAGATTCAATACAAAAATATATGGGGTATTTTTCTCTGGACCATCTCAAAATGCTGAATTTTTTTGAAACTTTGTATGGTTCAAAAATGCTCTGTAATTATCAAAAAAATCTTAATAAACACAAAAGTAATTTATTTTTCTACAAAGTGCCAACCAACAAATAAAAACAATTTAAATTATTGGACCTTTCTTAGCAAAGTCACTGTCTAAGACGATACATTTTTGGTGGGTTTCCTGTTGGGGCACACCAGCTACCTTAACTCATATGGACTTACTGACTGGCAGGCTTCGGTATTTTTTAGTCTTAGTTCGTTTATAATGCCTGGGGTGGTTTTGATATACTCTACGAGTATTTTTGACTCTATAAAGTTTCAAAAATTCAGCATTTTGAGTTGGCACAGAGAAGAACACTTTGTATATTTTTTTATTGGATCTTTGCACATCAACAATATGAGGGATCCTCTTCATCACTCAACTGATTAGAAGTAATTCCATGGCTCACTGGACTAGCCAGATGCCTTTAAAATTCCTGTTTTGCTCAACTTTGACACCTTGCAGAATCGAACTACCTGTATATTTTTTGTTCAAATTTGGTATACGGTGGTTTTGGTGTGTCCTGATCAATGCTGTGGTGTCAGAATTTAAATAAAAAATGCCTAATATAGTTTTTGAAAAACACCTCTTTAAAAATTCGCAATAGGCCAGGATTTTGCGGCAAGGTCAAACCAATACTTCGCAAATGATAACCTTTCAGGGACATAATATCTATAAAAAAAAATTGGCCGTTCAATTCCCCCTGCCAACTTAGATTTTCAGGGGTGTTAACATGAATAACCAGACACACTATATATTTTTAACACCTATAAATGAATCACAACATGATGCTTTCATATTATTAGAACGTTTTATTAATTGATTATACTTATGGAATTTATAAAAAGTCAAAGTGCATCACCAAATTCTATATTTTTTCACTAAAGGCCAGTCCACACGCAATGATGTATCGTACGATTTGCATGCGCAAGTAAATCGTTACAGATAAATCGTTACAAATTCAGTGTGTCCACATTATAAGAACTTATCGTAGTAAAGCTGCAATTTTCGCTTGATACGATAAACAAGGAGGCAGTGCTTTTGGAGTATTTTGACGTTTTGTTTAAACGTAAAAAAGAAAAGGGAAATCAGGAAAAGTTTAGATATAACTAGATGGTCTAGAGCATGGTTATTGAAACGACGTGTATTTTCCCATTGAATTCTATTCTAAAATTATGCGAAATGATCGACATATTTTTTAACAAATTTAAAATAAATCGGTTATTGTTTTAGTTTTAACTAATTTAATAATTTCCGGACTAAAAATAGGTAGGAGTCAGCTACCGTCGCACCTAAAAACTGTACAAATCTCGGATAAGCATACACACGTTACGATTTGCATGCGCAAATCTCCCAAATCTATGCTTTTCGGCTCAGACTTTCAACTCCGACGTCCAACTTTGCACAGTTCTAAATTTGGTTCAAATCTGCTGTCCACACGCAACAATTTATCTGTAACGATTTACTTGCGCATGCTAATCGTTCAATACATCGTTGCGTGTGGACCGGCCTTTAGGACAACTTTGTCATACATTTCATCATTCAGTAAATATCATTGTTGATCAAATTGTGATCTGTCAGAATTAAGCCCGCTTTACACTTGTCAATTTTTTTACCAATAACTTGATGAATTTATTGATCAATTTCCTCGCCAATTTATTCACATTGCGTTCCCTTTTACACTTTTCAAGAAATTGATGAACTTTCCTGACCAAACTGTCAATTTTTGACTGCTACCAACAGAACAAAAGTTATGTTGATTTTTGAGGTTATGTTATATTGTGCTGGTGAGAGGTGTTTTTATGGTTTATTTTACTATAAATATTACGGATAAAATGCTGTGGAAAAAACTGTACAAATAAAGCCTGTGAAGAATAAGTCTAAAAGGAAAAAAAGCTGCAGCTCTGGTTTTTCTAATTGCAACTTCACAATTTTACCGGTTCCAGCCTTGAAATTGAGGCAAAACTTGAAAAAAATAGAACCTGTTCTAAGCCAAGTTTTAAGCCGTCAATAAATACGCGGAAAAATCCATCAATTTATTGATGTCAATTTTTGTATTACACTTATAAAGTTTATTGACGGCTCGACTTGATGAATAAATTGACGAGAAAATTGACAAATGTAAAACGGGCTTTAGGTTGCTTGAAGCACATACAGTGCGTGAAAATTTTTCGGGGCTCCTGTCAAAAATTATGAGAAGTGTAGTTTTCTTTACCTTGCAATGATTTCCAGGAATTACATGTATGACACTGAACAAAATTTGTTATTAATGATTTACTAACATGACAAAAAGCTAGTTTAGGTGTATGTTTGCCTATACTTACTTCACAGGCATAGTGAAACCTACAGAAAGTCAGAAACTAATCCTAACCCCTTCTCAGAGCTGCAACAGATTAGGAACCAAACCACATTCTTCCTCATAAACGACCCTGCTCCAATCTTTGAGTTTAATGTTCAAGAATCCCCTCCAATTCCCTGAATTGACCCAACCACCTACCTTCTTTCTAACTAAACTTCACACTTTACTTTCCACTAATTCTACTTCAATAAGCCTCTCAGGTAAAATATTTTTTATAAGTGGATGAAGGCTTGCTCCCCTAAGGTTCCATTTTTTTTTTAGCAAATCAATCCATTGTTGGCCTGATATTTATTGATGTTGCCAAAACTAACAGCCACTAATAGATTTTGTAATAATAAATGTTGTGTTTGAATTTTGAGATAACTGCATTAATACAAATTTTTAAAAAATGAACTAAATGCATCATATTATTCATTTCTAGCTTGGCTGTATCTTCTGTCTACAATATTGTGTATAAGTGTTGCCATGTTGTGTAAAGAACAAGGGATTACAGTGTCTGGAATTTGTATAGCTTACGAAATATTTATTGTTCAAAAAGTAAGAGTAATCAGAGGTAAAGACATTTTAATAAATCACAATTTCATGTTTACTAATTTCTAGGTAAATTTGATGGATGTAGTACTACTTTTAAAATCTTTCTTAATTGCCAAGCCCATATATTTACCAAAGTGGAATTCAGCTATGAAGAGGATAACAGTTTTGGCCATTGCAACCATGTTCTTGTTGATGATCAGGCTACAAGTAAGTACTAAAATCGTAAATTAATGCAATGGTGAAATTGATTTCTATAGTATAGGGTGTTATGTTTTAAATAAAAAAAACTCCCTATATCCTTTCTACCTTGGGACATGCTACAAATTTCAATAGTTGTTTTCTCAATTTTCGTTTAATTTAGAATTAGCCCAATACCCAATAGAATTAAGCATCTGCAAGTCAGGTACCTTATTCTAGAGTCCCTGTGTAACGAGAGGAAAGAGTCACCCCAACAACTTTCAAAATGCCATCTAACATATAGTTTGAAGTAAAAGTCATCCTTGATGATGAACTCGAAATTATTTTAAAACTGATGCCAAGGAATAATCTGCAACCAGCAATACCTTTGGGTTGAAAATATTTTTGGATGTAAAATATACATAAATCATGAATATACTCGTAGATACTTTGAATGGCAAACAAATTCAGCAAATAATATTGTAAATATAAAAATAACCAGTCAGTTTCTGAGAAAATCTGGTAAAAACCTATTGGAAAATATTATAGTCCTTTCCAAATGGCTAGCAAAATTACAGTTTTCTGGTGATAGTGCTTTGTTATGGGTCAATTCTGTTGGTTTAAAATAGACTTGTGTGTTCGCTAGCGGTTATAATTGAAATATTTATAAATATATATTCTGTTATCCGGTTGGCAATGGCTTAAGCGTGATGCGTGTCCTACTTTGCATGTCTTGTGGTATGTGTTTGAATGCGTTGTTTTGTTCCTTCACATAGAGCGCCGCGTTAGGCAAACAGTAATACAATACCTGACAATCGGACAGCATATTATTGTAAATCAACTGTAAATTAAAAAAGTATTCCATCTTCCGAATTGCAGAGATAATATGAAATCTAAATCATATATGAGGTAAGTAACTATAAAAAAAACAGCAATAACTTTCTAGATTTACTTTGAAGTTGAATGCTTGAAATACAAATCACATTAAAGCATGGGGCATTTATTACCTTCTACATAGGTAAAGCCGGTATTACACTTGTCAATTTCTTGGTAAGTTTGGGTATTTCTAGGGATTTTCTGTGTTCCGACAGCAATACCAATTTTAGTGACTTAAATTTTTTGATGGGAAATGAAATTATGCTCCAGTTCACTCGGTATTCTCTTTTCCTAATTTATAACTATTGTTTATTAGATGTTTGCTTGTGATTTGAGCGATTCTTGTAGTTATTTACTTATTAATGTTTGCATATTTGTGCTTTTGTGTTGGTGATATTGAAATTGCAGAAGAAACTGACAAATTTTTTGATGGTGTAAAACGTACCACATTATCTACCATTTCTTGGCCAATTTATTGTGCAATTTATTGGCCAAGAAATTGGCAAGTGTCACTAACCTTGACAAGTGTAATACCGGCTTAACCAATATGAATGAATGTTTTCAAAAACCACCATTAAAAAATCATGTAGACATGAACACATAAGAAAATTGAAGATGTGCAATCTCAGCTGGAAAAATAATATATAATTTGTAGAAATAAACCAGACAAGAAGAATGAATAACTCATTGGTGGTTATAATTAGAGGCCTCAATGCTAAATAGAAGCAGATAATTGCTTACCATTTTATTTTGAGCATTGTAGATACAAAATCGTATCTATTATACTGAATTAATTTGAAACAATATCCAAGCAATATTTCCAAAGTATATTTATAGCGGATGTGCCACATTTACTTAAAAATATCATGTTTTTATTAGAAAAATACACTTCTCTTAGTAACATTATGTTATTATAATTATTCTAAATTTTGTGAGATGCTTCGAGTAATAAAAACAGTTTCTTTGTATTAACAAACATACTTGTATTGTTCTCAAATTAGTTACTTTTAAATCTTCACACTTCTCGTGAAGTCGCCGGTTTGAATTGCATAAAATCTGTTACCGTCGCACCACTTACTGACATGCCAATTGCACCATTCCATACTTTTAAGACTGGTTTCTAACCCAAAAAACAATTCCGGCACCACTTGTCATAAATTTTTATTGCCGGCAACAAAAATTGCCAGATGTAAAGTGGCCTTAACTAACGCCCTGTTTAGAGTGGGCGATTTTTATTGCCGGCAATAACATTTTTGTTGCACGCAATGTTTGTTGCAAAGATGGTATCTGTTTACAGTTGGCAATTTATCTAATTCAATTCTATTTTTTGGTGAATACTGCCAACCAAATATTTAGTAAATAAAGTATTTGAAGTTTTTGCGGTGTGTGGACTGTATACGTCAGGGACCCTTTAAATTAAGGGGACCCAGCATTATACTTTCCAAAGTGAGGCCGTTTCTTTCCTCATTCTAATGGTCTCAATGATGCCAAGTATGCCATTTTATTGGAGAATCTATGAATATAACAGGTACTTTGATTGTTAGTAAAAATTAATAATGGTTTCCATGATTTCTAAAAATTAGACTTGACAATGTTCTGTTACCAAACAGGGAATATGGCAAGTGCCAAATGAATCAAATTTATTTTATATTTGAATTTGGTTTCCTGTATTTCCAGGAATTTAAGTAATATAAGTATGGTAAGTCAGTGCCGATTTTGCTTATTTGAGAATTTGTCGCAGTTGCACCTTGTTACCAGGTTCCTCAAACTATTTGTAATATGAACTTTCTTCCCTTGTTGAATGTATCTACCCAAAGAACTTTCACAGATTTCGGGATGGACTAATAAGATTAGGTCTTGTACTTAGTTCTAATCTTGTAGTTTTTCCCGGTGCTCATTATAAAATTTTTGTAATTTTATTTCTCTCCCAAGGTACCTCACAAACGTAAAATAAAATTATAGTTGTAGATAAAAACTGTTTAAGAAAAGACCTGACTGAAGCTACCTGCTTAATAATTTAAAATTTTCGAAATACAATTTGTTTCGAACTACCTACTTACGTAATGCCCACGTAATGGCAATTGTAGGATTACTAAAGGTGAGACAAGAAAAATCTGGTTGCAATTATTGGGACTACTACAGGCGGCCGCATTACCTTTAATTGACTATCTGGAAGTTAGAAAACTTAAAAATTGTGAAGTATGATGGGAAATATTTTGCCTCCTTTGCTCCTTTGGAAAATGTGGCACTGGCATGTCACAAAAACCTGATGGCAGTTGGACACTGACATATAACATAACCTTGTACCAGCCCACTTATGTGGTCTCCTTGGAGTATACAGAAAACAAACTTCCCCTCAAGGCTTCACTTTTCCTATGTGATAGACTGTAACATGCTGGGTCCCCTTATTTTAAAGAGTCCCTGGTATACGTAGTGTTTTGGGTTATATTAATTTTACCAAAGATTCTAATAATAACATATAATAACATAGAAAGATCCTAATAGTAACAAAGAAAATGAAGTTTTATGTAGTGTTTTTTTATTACTAAGGTTGTTAGCACAAAAATCTCTAAAAAATGCTAGAATTGCCATTGCAATTGCAATAAAAATAGGTCTGGAGCTACTTTTTGCAATGCAATGAAACTTGCCACAGATGACTCACAACGGAGTTAATGCGCGGGCGCACAACAAAAATGTCAGCAATTTTTATTGCCGGCAATAAAAATCGCCGACTCTAAACAGGGCTTAACAAATCCTACTTGCGCCGGGTTTCCCTGGATACAGCCGAATTTTTTTGCCAGTAAAGGATAGGTGATATATCTTATTCATAACTGCCCAAAATCAGCAAATAATAACCATATTGACTTTTATTGGGTTGACTCTTTTTTCTAGTTATTCCATAGAAGAATCTACTACAAGGTCAATCCTTATGGGCGCACAGAAAACGCGTCGCGTGAATAAAGTGGCATAGTGTTTGCAAGATAGTAGGACAAACCGATGGATAAAGCAAGTGCCGTTGCCGTAGTGATGACGGCCGGAGCGAGCGGAGCTTTTGGACAATATTTGAGATTTTTCGGACGACCGTGGAGTTTGTCGGCCGAGGCGCAGTCGTGGCTGGCGTAGTACGAAAAACGACTTTATTTAAGGAATCGCGAAGCGTGTGGTTTTTAATATTGTAATAATAAGAAATTTAGTATGACCAACAGAAACAAAAAACAATAATTATTTCATTCTTATTAGTTTTATCACATTTCGGTTTTTATTTTTAAAAAACAAACACTGAAGTTATTTAAATTATAAAAGATACCTACAGAGTGTTCAGATTTGATCCAGAACACCTCTGTAAAATTGTGTTGCATTGTATGATTTTGATGAATTTGTTTGTGTGTAAGAAGAGTCCTTAAGCACTTGTGGGACATATCGTCTTGGTGACATCACTATTCCATGGCCTGCTATGATTTTTTTTATGTGATTTTGTGGAAAATGCTATTAGGGATTTTTTATGGGAAATCTGACAACATAGCTTTATTCAGCACCCCCTGAAACCCCAATGTCCCAAATTTTATTAATTTACTTCGCCGACTAACATTTCTACAGGGCCTTAAAGTTGGGAAAATTAAATTGTTTTATTTTCAATTAAAAATCAGAAATGCTTTGGAAATATTTTAAAATCGGGTAACTTAATCTAAACATCGCAAAAATGTCCCACTAATAAAGAAAACAGAAAAAGAACACCATCGTACCGTTTTAAAATAGTACCTAAATACGGCATATTTTCTGTGATCTGTGAAAAATATGCCATATTTAAGTATTATTTTAAAATGGTAGGATGGTTCTTGTTTTCCGTTTTCTTTATTAGTGGGACATTAGTTATTTCCATCATTTTTCTGAATAACCATATTGAGTATTGTATCGTTGGAAAGCTCTAAAAATGCCTGATTTTTTGAGGCCATGACCAACTATAGTTTCCATTTAAAAAAAACAAAAGTTTATGTCATATCTCGAAAATAACAGCTGCCATGGAAAGTAGGACATGATATCCGCATTGGGGGTACAAATCCCTCCAACTTTGGTATTTATACTTTTTATCTTATATCAGAAACAACGAAGCTAGATGGATTAGAATAAATAGCCAAAATTTCGTGTTTTTTTCTAAATATTTAGTAAGCCATAATCTTTTTCAAAAATCCACAAGGCGCGTTGAATTGGGCCCACAAAACTGCAATTATTTCCCCATTTAACCTTCCTTCTATCTCCGCTAATTTCCTAGATCCCCATACCGATCATAAAAAAACTCACCGTATTTCGAGTCTTTGCATGGGGATCTTGGTTATCTTAAGAGATACGAGGTCGGTTAAATTGGGGCAAAGTTGCGGAATTTGATGCCGAGTAACATGGTAAAAAGAATTTTTGGCTGGCCTTTCTCGTTTTGAAAATAATGCGAAAAAACTGAAAATTGTCGTTTTCGTTTTTATTTTTTTAAACGAAAACGAATGGCACTGGACAGTTCTAAGTTAAACATTATTAAGGCACTTTTTTACAAGGAATCTAAATATGATCTCGCATTTTTTTTTCTCGCCTCCCTGGACAAAAATATGACGATCAACTTTTATTTTCCTTATAGGCGCCATATTGGATTTTTGCATTTTTGAAAAGAGGATTTTTTTCTGGTTAAAATGATATGTCGTACACTATGCTTTACTTTGTTTTTCTTGCCGTAATATCAAAATAATCGTTTTTGCATAGAGTGCCTTGGAAATGTTAGCCCCATAATGTTTGCCTTTTTGCATAGAGTGCCTTGGTGTGCTTTGGAATATTGTTTAAGGGTTCAGTAAAAATTCAGTTAATGTTAAATTTATTGATTAAATAAATAAATAAAGAGTATGATCTGAGACCTTGTTATTTATTCGCCATTTGCCATATAACACATTAACACTAAAAGACTCAAACTGAAAACACAAAGAACAACAAATACCTAGACAAATAGACAATCCTATTTTTAATAAATGTTCAATTTGTCCTCCTTCTTTAAATTGTTTACGGCTCTTCCAATATTCCTTCGACGTCATTTATATTTGAGGAATAATACACTTGAATCATGTCACGCTTTATTCATGTGAAAATGACATTTTTTCAGTAAAATAAAGTATCCGTGACATTTAAAATTCTACTAAACTATCAAACGTTATGGGAATTATGTTTACAAGGCATTCTATGCAAAAACTTCAAACATTATGGGGCTTACGTTTCCAAGGCACTCTATGCAAAAACGATTAATTTAATATTACGGCAAGAAAAACAAAGTAAAGCATAATGTGTGATATATCATTTTAACCAGAAAAAAATCCTCTTCAAAAATGCATAAAAATAAAAGTTGATCGTCATATCTTTGTCCAGGGAGGCGAGAAAAAAATGTGAGATCATATTTAGATTCCCTGTAAAAAAGTGCCTTAATAATGTTTAACTTAGAAATGTCCAGCGCCATTCGTTTTCGTTTAAAAAAATAAAAACGAAAACGACAATTTTCAGTTTTTTTCGCATTATTTTCAAAAGGGTTAGCCAAAAATTTTTTTACCATGTTACTCGGCATCAAATTCCGCAACTTTGCCCCAATTTAACCGACCTTGTATCTCTTAAGATAACCAAGATCCCCATGCAAAGACTCGAAATAGGGTCACCCTGTATATATATGCCGCGTCGTGGAACTGTCCGCTCCAACCAACCAAGTCCGCATCAAAAACCGAAAATGTGCTATGTGGGGCAGACGGCGAGCGGCCGCGGCCGACTTCATCCGAGTCGGTGTCAATGGGGCCTCGCTAGAAAAGCGAGGCCCCATTTCAGGGGTCAGAAATTTAACATGTAAATGGTTTTCTTGTCGTAGTAGATTCTTCTATGGTTATACCTACTTCTACCTTATTCTAAAAAAAACACATATTTTTTAACAGTAATATTTCAAGGGTTTGTACCCACTGTACCCTACTTGCCAAACAAGTTTGACAAATAAAACCTGGAGCATCGTTGTAATGAAGTACTTACGTTTGATTTGTCTCTAGGTTATGGGATCTCAATTACCGATTTTCACGAGATTCGATAACCCGGCTTCCGTATCTCCAACACCTACGAGACAACTCACCTACAATTACCTTCTCGCCGTCAATTTGTGGCTTTTGTTGTTTCCCTGCGATCTGTGCTGTGATTGGACGATGGGGACAATCCCCATGGTCACTTCCTTGTTCGACTCCAGGAATTTGGAAACACTAGCAGTGTTCACCTTCATGCTGTGCCTCTTGGTTTCAGCATTTAAGAGTCCGCATTGTGGTCAAAAGGATGCGATTATGATGGTAAGAGCTATATATATATTTTTTTAATAAAACATTTTCCATTAAAAGGTATTACTTAAAATTAATATAGAAATATTTTTCGAACAGTCGTTCCGATATACCTACTGGGTCTCCTGGAATCTGCAATTGTGTGTATCTACTTGGTTTTCAAAATCATACTAATACAGAGTTATGCCATACAAAAAGAAATAGCTGTCAAATGGTAGTTCATCTGTGCTCAAATAGCTTGCTACCATCTGTTGAAAGAAAAATGAGTTAAGGCAAAGCAACATACAGTCTCGTACCAACATATTATTTTACTTTAGCACCAATGAATAGTCAAATTTGACAGAGCTTCTTCTTTATACAGGTTGTCCCAGGAATAAGTGTAAAAATTTTAAACACATCTATCCAAGTGTCTAACTCATCAAAAGTAAAATTTTTTTCAAATAATTTTTTTCGGAAACCTTTTCGTTTTCAATATAAATAATTTTAACATTTTATATGTTTTTGTTACCCGCCACTGGATAATAAGTCTAAATTCTTGATTGACTAAGTAATAATGCAGTACATACAGTAACCTGCTCCGGTTCAGCTTATTTTTAGCTTGCAAGGGCTCTTTTGTAGCCGATTGTTATAATGAGTCAGATCGTCAGAAATAATTAATTTTTGCAAGTGTGCCTTGAAAACAAATTTGCGAACAATCGATGATGACTTCTGCAGGATGCATTAACCATTATGGCTTAATTTTGAATTTTTGGCAAAAATTTTCATTTTTTGCATAGTGTGATTTGGAAACAAAATAGCTAAATGTTAGATCAAAGTTTGAGGAGTCAGTACAATTTAGCTTATGTTTTTGCTTATCATTTGTTTAGCAGCTGTATATAAAAATGAACAAAATACTTTTTTGATAATTCCAAAGCAGTTCCGAAGTAATAAGTCAACAGACAAGGTCCAGAGAGAGTGTATGTTAATGTTTTTTTCTTGATCTAAAGATTTTGTACTAAAGAATTTATAGTCTATTGACAATACATAAGAGGAAAAACGGTGAATGTTACTAACAACCTAATATATTTCAGGGACTCGCATTTCTAATTTTACCTTTCATCCCCGCATCAAATCTCTTCTTTCCTGTGGGCTTCGTGGTAGCAGAGCGAGTCCTGTACATGCCATCCATGGGATTCTGCATCTTAGTCTCTTATGGCTGGACGCTCTTCAAAGATAAAATTAACGGTAAAATTGCCTACCTTGGCCTCGCTTCCCTCTTAATCAGCCATGGCTTGAAAACCCACTTACGAAACCAAGATTGGAAGAACGAGTACACCATATTCACTTCTGGTTTAAAAGTGAATCAGAGAAATGCAAAACTTTTTAATAACGTTGGACACGCGCTAGAAAATCAGGCTAAATATGAGGAAGCTTTGGTGTATTTCAAAAAAGCTGTTAGCGTGCAAGAAGACGATGTCGGCGCCCATATAAACGTCGGCAGAACCTACAACCATTTAAAATGCTATAAGGAAGCGGAGGAAGCGTACTTAAAAGCCAAATCTTTACTACCTAAAGCCAAACCTGGGGAATCGTATCAAGCGAGAATAGCCCCGAACCATTTGAATGTGTTTCTAAATTTGGCAAACTTGATTTCTAAGAATCACTCAAGATTAGAAGAAGCGGATATGTTGTACAGACAGGCGATAAGCATGAGAGCTGATTACACGCAAGCATACATAAACAGGGGCGATATTTTGATCAAGCTAAATAGGACACGGGAGGCACAGGAGGTGTATGAAAGGGCTCTCCTGTATGATAGCAACAATCCTGATATTTACTACAATGTAAGTGCTTATTTTTATTAAATTATGTCTGTACAGGGTCTTTCCAGATATTTTGAGGTACTCCTACAGCCTTTATTTTTGGAGTTAGAAAAAACTTCGAGGTACCTGTTCAGTTGCTATGCACAAAAAGGTGTTGCTAGCTACAAAAAGTATTGCCTAGCAACTCTTAGGCAGCAAGGACCTTAAAACCATTAAGTAAAAGATATCCAGTGTGTCCCCGGATTGTTTGGACTCTTGTAAATGACTCTTGTAAATAATTTTGAGTTCAAATTTGATCTTTTGAGATTCAGCCCTACTTCGTTTGAACCAATTTCTAACAATTTTACTTTCAAAAAATCATGCATAACTTGGAAATTTTAGAAAACTAATTTTTCATACAAGAGCTCTTTTTGTAGGTTTTATGACAAAATGTCAGTAAAGTAACTTGTTTAGAATGACAAACTGTGAAGGTTTGCAAAATTTCAAAAGTCTACTTTGATATTTGACTTTTTTCCCCTTTTTTTTTAGAAAAGTGCCCTTGCTGTAGCTTTCTCATCAAAATGTTCTTAACTGAACTTGTTCATGATGAAAAACTGGATAGGCACGAAAAATTTTAAAAGCCTAGGCATATTTTGACTTTTTCTGCCAAAAAAATTAAAAAGCACATTCGACAAACAGTTATTTGGGGCAATATTAAAGCACCTAACTACTAAACCGTAGGCCGTGCATTCAAGTTACATAGAAAGAGAAACTTTAAAAAAAATATATTATCGCTGCTTTCTGCCTTTCATATTAATTTCATCACTGGTTATAATTTTTAGTAAATGAACAATAGTAGTTGTTATTAACATTATTACTCTCAGTCTACTCCATAGTTTATTTCAACTTTAATTCAAAGTAAAATATGAAATTTTTGGTAGCAGCAAAAATGTAATACATTACAGAATGCGTAATAGTGAAGGAAGAATTGGATGATTTTCAGAATCAAATATCTTGCATTCAAATACTTTTAAGAATCGAATGATTATCCGAATACAAAAAATCGAATTATTCAAGTTTCGAGGTCGCAATAGTAGTATCACAAATTTTGCGAGTTTTTCAGTCTCAGACGCAGACGTCTCGGTCTCGAATGAGGCTCGTTTCGAATTCAAATTGGTTCTCTGTTCTCTCTTTATCTTGAAAATCTTGTTACATTGGCAAATTTAACGATATAGGACAGTGGTTTGTACTCTTCTGACATATTTTTAAATGACGAGACCAGAGACAAAAATACAAAATTCACCGTTTTTTGCTCTGCGCTGGAGCAGATGTGCATAATCGATAATCGAAGGGCGCTCGTGACCTCCGAATATTCCGAATTAACGCGAAGTGTGTCGATTCATTCTGATTCAGCATTCAATGATCCCTCCTGCTTCGATTATTTTTAGTATTCGAATACTTCCTTGAGAATCAAATGCTTTCGAATGCACGCCAGAATCGAATACTTCAATAATTATTTGTATTCGAATAGTCCCTTCACAAATGCGTAAGCTCTTTTTTAGTCTCGGAGATACTTTTAAAGACGGAAGTAACGCCGGCTTTACCTCAGTCCTTAAACAACCTCCTCGGCCAAAAAAGTGCATTTGTCATGTAAATAACTATAATATACAAAAGTTGTAGATTTTTCTAAATTTTCAGATAAGATAAAATAGAATGGGCATTGCGAAATGGAGAAAAACATAAACTTTAACTGCTCTTGTATTAATATGATCTTTAAAAGTGGTTTTATCAAAGGTGGCTCCTAGGTTCTTCACAATCAGCAGACTTCAAAATAAAGCACTGTTGAGGCACCTTGAATTTTCACCTTAAGTAGATTTTTTTCAAATTCTTTAAAAATCTGCACAAATCACTAAAAAAAATTAACCCTATTTACAGCAAATTTGGGGTCCAATAATAATAATATTTAACCCCACTTTCATAAAGTGTCCTCCCAAAATGGCCAAGAGCACTGGATAAAAATGCGGATTCAAGGTATCACTCCTTAATAGTTCTATCTGTGTGATTCACAGATTCACTAATTATCCTAGACTCACTGGGATTAATACGTTTTTTTTTTTGTTTTTCACGGTACTTGAGCGAATGCCATCCAAGTTGTAGCGGAAAAAGTCGGCTCTAGCCACTAATGCCAATGAAGACAAAATAATAGTAATTGCCCCCCCCTTGCCCTGCAACAAGCATTAAATGGCTTCTGGAGTACTCCTAGTTTGGAGTATTGTGAGGGTGAGAATGGGTTCCTATACTTCGGACAAAAATAATAATTTTTTTATCTATCAGTAGAAAATGAAAAAAAAACCGACCCGTGTCTTTCATTTTTTTCATTTTTGCTTTAGATTGGCTGTAATTTTATAAACAATACTTTCCCACCATAGGTTGTGACGTAGTTGCCCTTCTTTATACAAGGGGTATTTCATACATTTTACTGGAATTCTGATATAGTTTGTTAACATATTATGGTATTATTAAATACCTGATGTAACTTTTATTAAAATAATTTATTATTGTTAATATCTTTCAATATAATTTCAATGCATATCATGGTAATTAACAAAAATATTATCATTATATTAATACATTCTATAGGACCCCGGTCGCCAGATAAACGGCCATGCAAGTTTGGCAATACTGCTTAGCACCGTCAAATAAATGGTCAACTTTTATTTACGACGATTCATTTGACACTCAACGTTTGACGTGTGAGAACTTAGGTTATACAGTTCAAATTTGCACTGCAAGTTTGTGTTATTATTTGAATAGTCTTTTACATAGCAAATCGAACTTTTCAAAGTATAGAGCAAGGATTTGTGAAGGCGACATCGGACAATCTGCCATATTATGTGGAATTGGAAATGGTGCGTTCGTTTATTAAACTCGGGGAGACCTCGGAGGATCGGCCATGCTGCGGCTTTGCCGCCGCGACGTTCGCCCGCTTCGCGGCCTCACGTCCACCCCGCGCGGGATTCGCCGTGCAAATCGAAGCCGTGGGTTTATGTCATAAAATAAAGGCCTCACACAATAACCATTATGTGATCTAAAAGGTATATTAATTGATGATTTACCCTCGAATGTATATTGAGCATTGCAAATTCTCGAATTCGTCGTATTATCCTCTCTACATGAATTGGAAGGGAAGCAATTCGTTTGCTTTTTATGTAGCGCTGAGGCACAACTTCCTTTTTCAAGATAATCTTGCTTCCCACAGTTTTGAAGAACATCCAATTCTTAGCATCACACTCAAGCTAAAAAAAAAGAAAAATGTATCTTATTACTATTCTTATACAAAAATTATTGCAATAAAAGTTGCTCGATTAAAGAGAAAGTAAGAACTTAAATATAAAATAAAATTTTGAATTTATAATGAAAAGAATTGATTTACCAGTACAATAATATAAACTATAAATACTTAATATTAGTATAAACTTTTGATCTCTCTATGTAATAAAAATTATTAACAGGTGTTATTTTGAGGTTTATTACATTCAGGTAGATGTAGTCTTAAGTTATAACCTCAAGACTGTAAGTATTAAAAAAAGAACTAAAAGTGCTTCAAACTATCTATAATAGATAATATGTACTTACGTTGAAATGGTCTTCGCAACAATACAAAAACGTTTTCTTCATTGGAAGGCCAACTGTTTTCAACCACTGTTTTCGGCGAATTTCGTCGGTAGGCACCCATAAAAACAATTTTCCAGAGTTTCTGCTGGTGTTTTCACAAGAGGGAACGAACAACCTAGTAAGATCGCTTGCTTATTTTCTGCTAACGCATTGGGCAAAGGGCTGAGAATCAGGTAGAAAACGTTTTCAGAAAACTATTGATAGTTTGATAGCAGTTATATTTATAAAGGTAACAGGCCAGGTCTGAGGCCCAGGTCTAGAGATGTGTCAATCGTGAATGATTCGGTCACTGTGATTCGATCACTTGAAAGTATTGATTGACCGAATCTCAACATATCGAAACTATACAATCATGAAGCAGTAGGATTATTACCGACACTCCACAGTCCACACCTCGAATGATCGACGATTGAACGAACTAAAACCGAATGAACGTTTCGTCTCGTGAATTGTAAAACAGAAACGGCTGATTTAAAACCTCAAGATTGAATAAAGCCAATACCGTACGAGTTTACAGGCATGCCCCTGACTACTATGACTGAAGTGATTGAAATGATTCGATCTTTTTTGAAATCGGTCACTGATCGATTCGGTCATAGTAAAATGAACGAATTACCCATCTCTACCCAGGTCATTTTATTTGACGGAAGACGAAGAGGGGAGAAGGCGACGTTGCCGGTTCTTAAATTAATGGTAACTAGGTCACAGCCATTCATTACGTATTCTACTCGATTTTGCAACTAAATTAGCGCGAAAAAATTTTTTCTTTAGTGTTTCCGGGCGTTTAAAGGCTATATCTATCCATTGCAAAAATTAAAAAAATGTGGTATACGAGCCCATTATTATTATCATTTTTATTATTATTATTATATGTATATAAATAAACAAAGAGCCATAAAATAACCTAAAAAAATTATCTGAGGAAAATTGGAGTTTTCGCGCATGCGTCAACTTCAATATCGCGCCTTATACCTGTGAAATTGGGCAAAACTTGAACCAAAGTAAATTTTTCCACCCCTCAAATTTCAAATTTTACGAATTTGTTAAAAATGGAAACTTTTCCACCCGGAAATATTGTCAGTTCAAATTAACCAATCAGTATCATTTTCACGATTCACAATTCATGACTGTATGAACCAGGTGATTATATATTAGGCAAGCATGTAGTCACTTGTTTTAATTAGCTGTCTTTTTTCCCCTAACTACTGCGTTATACCGGGTTCGGTTTAAATGGTGAAACAACGTGTTTTGTCTAAAATTTTATTGCCGAGGCATCTATTATCATGCTACTCTGGTAAAATCACTTGCGACTAAAATGTTTCTATCAAAATTAGATAAACTATAACTTTGTAAAAACTATCTTTTATTAATAGTTTTATCATTGTATTTACTTGTTATTAAATATCGATAAGAATATGTTATTCAAAAGAAAATTATATTAATGCTTTAAAATCCTCTTATGTTTGATGCAAAGTTAATGTAGGTTTAAGCATTACCTACATCAAATTTTCCAGTGCTAAATTGATTTCAAATAAAATAAATTGAAATATAAAGTTATTTTACTTATCTAACCAAAATTCAGGACTTTTTTGGAACAAATTACCATCTTAATTAGGTATTGATTTTTAGCTTTAAGGTACCGTGCAAGTTAAATTTCAAAATAAATCATTAATTAAATTTTTGAAAGGATACTGTATAAACATGCAAAATCTCGTCAATTTCAGTTGGGTGTGGTTTTCCTGGAACAAGGCAAGGCCTCCCAAGCTCTGGCCTACTTAGATAAGGCCCTCGATCTCGACCCTGAACACGAGCAAGCCCTCTTAAATTCCGCCATCTTACTGCAAGAATTCAACAGATCTGAATTTAGAAAGCTGGCCAAGGAACGTCTACTTAAACTATCGAAGAAAGATCCCAGAAATGAGAGGGTGCCGTTCAATTTGGGCATGTTGGCTATGGATGAAAGAGATGTCGAAGAAGCTGAACATTGGTAAGTTCACACAATTACTTACTTTCACAAAAAAAGGGGAACTTTTAAGAATTTCTCGATTGTTGCTACTTTACAAGATGGAAATCACAAGATTATAACAGGCGGTTGTTAAAAAATATCACAGAAAAAAGACACAAGGGGGAAATCACTGAGCTATTTTAATGTACAATCGGAGTGTATTTTAAGGTATTTCGAGGTATTTAAAAATATTTCCAAGGAAGTCTGAGATATTTCGAGGTATTTTTAAAGGTAATTTAAGGTATTTCTTCTCACTTCGGGGGTATTTTTCATAATAAACGCATGCCCACTGAAAACATCTTCGAATTTCCTCTACCCCACGCCTGCACGGGATCAGTAATCGTTTTGTATTATTGCATCATTGCCGCGGTCATAGCGAATGCCCTTTTATTTGTTCCTGTAGATAGGCCTGGTTTCTGTTGACCCTCTTTTTTATCGAACAAAACAGGATAACCTCACTTTCACTTTTTTTTCACGAGGGAAATTTGTTAAAATTATAAAATTGTAGAAATATAAAGTACCTATTATATTTCCTATTAATTACCATTAAGTAGAAGATTCGCCAAATCTGGGACCTTTGTTAAGTAGTTTTCGCCAACCATCAAATAATGACAATAATAATTAATGAAAATGAAGAATTTTTAGGCTATAAAATTGTCGCGAATTTAGGTGTGAAATCGGCTATAGATATAGCTTACCCTGTTAGGGTAAGCTGTGCTTTTACTATATTGGCGGTATGTTTCGGATTGTTGTCATGCTGAAAAATCCACCATAAAGCAAATTCTCTTCGGCCAATGGAAGCATTTGTTCCTTGAAGATGTCTAGATAAACAAATCTGTCCATGATGCCATCGATATGGCCATGTCCAGAAAAACAGCCCCACAACGTCACATTACCACCACCATGTTTAATTGTAGCCTTAGTGTATTTAGGGTTAATTAAACCTTTCATTCTTCGGACATCTTATCCACTGAATTCCATTAGAAATAAACAAGTTAAACTTTGTTTCATCAGAAAATAAAACTTTTTCCATTGATGAACTTCCCAGTTAACAGTCTGTTCTTAGCAGAAACAAAAGGCTTCTTCGCCCATAAAGACCGAATTCATTCATTCGATGCCTAATAGATCTTACAAATAAACTGACTTGTGGAATTTCTTCTTGAAGAAATCAGTCTTAAGCTTATTCTTTGATTGTACATTGCAATTATTGTTTTGGTGGTAACACATCGGTTTAATTTTAATTGCCTTGTAATTTCAACCTTTTTCTTGCCAGATCGAAATTTTTCGATAATTGATTTTCTCATGTCTTCTGCCAAACTTTTCCCTTTAGGCATGTTAGTAAAACTGTATTGTTCTCAGAACCACAAAATTTTGATACTACCAACTCTAGTAACATAAGAAATGAGACTAAACTCAAATGTTTCTGTACTTTTGACCCACAAAAATCAAGGGAAAAAATATATGTATTTAGCAGAAACGGAACCGTGTCATATATTTGCCATGTTGGAAGTTTTTTAGAGGCCAATAAACTTATACTCAGCGATTCCAAAGAAAATTATTAAATAATGAATAAATTATTTATTTTTTCTTTACTTTTGGCCGATACTATACATAGCGGTAGTGACTAATATCATTTTTAAAACCACGTTGACATGACACCAGTATACTCACTAGTCAAATAGTTCCTAAAAATTAATTCTTTTTGTATTGGGGGAGTGAATGCTGCAGCTGCGGTTTCTTGCGGCATTGCTATTATTTGTGATATGATAATAGACGAGTTAAAAAGTGACAAAAATAAGAAAATACAATGGCGACTTTTGTGAACACATCAGCCCCAAACCTGGCGGCCCTTTGGGCGCTCGCCCGATTGCCCGGCCTCCTAGTCCGGCTCTGCCCAGCCAGCCATCCATATATCTATACCATTCTAGGACCTATATTCTCTGATAGGCTGGTAAATACAACATTCCTCAAATCAACAAAATACAGATATGTATGAAAATAGCTTTAATTTTATTGGGAATTGTTAATACAACAACAACAACTATACTACTAAATTTATTGTCATTGATGGCTGAAAGAAATGGCCGACTGGAGCGGCTGCCCCTTTGCCCCACCCCTAGCGCCGGGCCTGTTACCAGAACGTGTCGCTCTGTGAACCGCCCTCTAAATTGAGAAAGCAAAAGTTGTTGTTGAGTTGTCTAAAAATGCCTGCAGAGGTTTTTTCAGTGGCGGTTGGAGGGAGAGACGGCCAGGCCGGCCAGCGGTGTCGGCAAGCTATGCTGGACTTTGCTGACCGTCTTATTCTTCTATAGTCACTGCCCATAGTCAGTTTTTTATTTCGGCGCAAAATGAAAAAAAAACATTTGTTGCATCTGTTCTGAAGTTGATCTTCAATGCCTAGGTCCACAAATAGGTATTTCACACCAGGTGCCCTTTTTGTAGGTTTTACGACAAAATGTTATTAATGAAAAATTGACTATACTAAAATCGAGGAACTCTCATGCCTGGCGTAAACAAGAGCACGTGCGTTGAAATATCCGCCATAGCCGCACGGAGGTATGACCTTTATTTAATTTTAGTCTTACAATTGTGTAGATCAAAATATTTCAGACAAGAATTATTGGCTTAATTAAAATGGTTCAAAACATCGATACAATTATTTGTGGCAGTGTCTAAATAGCTGAAAACAACACCCTGTTGCCGAGTCGGGTGAAATTTTATAGCCTACCGACCAATCGTGGATTGTCATTGAACATGTGGTTTTATTTACGCCAGGCGTACGGATTGCTCGATTTTACTATAGGCTAGGTCTGCAAAATTTCAACCAACTGGGCATACTTTCATTTTTTCTATCTATCTAAAAAAATTAACTCATACAAATCAAAGTAGACTTTTGAAATTATTTACTTCTACTCAGTTTTCATCATGAATAAGTTTCCTCAATAAAATGTTAACATGAAACACCCAGAAAGCGAATTTTTCAAAAAAAAATGGAAAAAAGGCAAAACATTCAAAGTAGATATATAGGCTTTTGAAAGTTTGCAGTTTTTTTATTGTCAACAAGTTTCCTTAATAACATTTTGTCGTAAAACCTACAAAAAGGGCACTTTACTGGTATGAAAATGTGATTTTTCAGAACTAAAATTTTATCACAAATAATAAATAATAATAATAATTCTCACCCTCACAATACTCCAAACTAGGAGTACCCCAGAAGCAACCACATGCTTGTGCGGGGGAGGGGGGCAATTACTATTATTTAGTCTTCGTTGCCATTTGCGGCAAAAAAACTTTTATAAGTTGTTTCAACTATCCGGGCACAATAGATATTACACTCGATACTAATATAAATAGTGCTGCCAATTGAATTATAAAAAAATATTAGTATAATATTATTATCTTGTTGATATGTTACCTATGAAAGTATTCCCTATTCCTATATAAATGCACTCGTTTATACAATTATTTCAGGTTTAGAAAAGCCGTTCAATTAAAAGACGACTTCAGAAGTGCGCTATTCAACTTGGCTCTTTTACTAGCTGACGACCAGCGCCCTCTAGAGGCAGCTCCATTCTTGAATCAACTGGTAAAATACCATCCAGATCACATAAAAGGGTTGATACTACTTGGAGACATTTATATTAACAATTTAAAGGATTTGGATGCGGCTGAGAATGTAAGTGTAAAGTATCCAATCTACAGTATTTAGATTTTTGTTACACAAACAAATAAAATGTAGATACTGCATGAAGACATTAAATTTGATATTCTTGCCTTTATGAGTTTGTAAATCTAAATGTAGAATGTCCAGAATCTCATTACAAAGTGCTAGTGTTACTAGTGATCTCAGTCACTTAAAGGACCTGAATTTGCCCACATTAAAATTAAGGAGTATAACAAACGTATCTCTTTCAGTGTTACAGGAGAATTCTAGCATTAGATCCTGAAAATATCCAAGGCCTCCATAACTTATGCGTGGTACATGTCGAACGGGGCAACCTTTTCGATGCCCAAAAATGCTTAGAAGAAGCGTTCATGTTAGCCCCGATGGAAGACTACATTTCCCGGCACCTACAAATAGTCAAGAGCAAAATTGCCAAATTGAGTCTACTGAATGCCCACACTGTGAATCACGAAGTGGCAAGTCAAAACACCGAGAATAAAAAAGATAAAGAGTTATCACAAACGAGGTACAGCAGTAGAGTTGTGAATACCGAACCGGTGTTTGTCAAACATATAGACGATCACGAATATGGAAGTCACGAAAAGCAGAGTTTCAAAAAGAGAGATCAGAACATTTCCATTACCGACAACGACGATTCCTCCTCGGGCATGTCTTAGCGGTGAACCCCTCTATTTTCTTGTTACTTAAATTGTACTAGTTTTTTGTACGGCCATTAGATGTAGTTGTCGTTCTGTGATATTCAGAATAATCGTTTTAGAAGTCTATTTTGACCCCAAAAAATGGATAACTTTTTATACATACCTAAAAACATATATAAAATACATGTGAAAACAATCATTTTTTTATTTATATTTGTAACAAAGATATTTGATATTGGTCTATAATTAAGGATGATTTTACTGATTGTAAAAAAGATGACTGATATTGAGTTTGTTCCTTTCAAACTGTAAAATAAATTATTGATCTTATTTCAGTTATTTTTGTTCATGCCAATTTAAAAATTTAAATGTGCATACCCAAATACATGTCTTTGTTAATCTGCAGCAAACGTTGGTGACCATGTTTTATTGATGATGATTCAGCCAAACATACCTTAGAAAAAAATGTATTTTTTTATAATTACAAAAAAGTTTGTATTTTGTTACCCATTATCTTTTGAAAATTAAATTCTAGAAAAGCTAATTGTGCTTTTGGAGTTTCAAGTAGCGCAAAAGCGTTCTGAATGTAAGACCTAATTATTCCATATAATTTTTTATAAAGAAGAAAACATTGTCAAATACCCTATTGTACCTTACCATGCATGAGCTAAAAGAAATTAAATGTAATTTTGCAAAGAACTGTTCAGATCATTTTTCTAATATAGGTAATGTGCACAACTGTTGCATCTTCTTCTGTGGATAAAGTGACTTTTTGAAGATACAGCAATGGATCTGCAGCATCATCTATCACTTGGCGAATCAAGATGGAAAATGGGAAAGTTATAATGTGTTCAATATTTTGTGGCCAGGTATTTACGCTTCTTCCAAATTCGATAATGTCCTAACCTTTCCTTAATATAAAGGAAGAACAATGTTACTATACAAAACCAAAATCACTGTGTACCAAGTTTAAAACCAATCGATCATATCACAGGAGCTGGAAAAATCAGATTAAGCTAGACTAAAGCAAGGAGCTTCTCTCCAAAGTTTTCGATATCAGTGTGTCCCCAGATGGGGTACCGCACTCTAGTAAAGTTTCTTATATTTGATTTTTCGAGAAAAAGTCATTCTTGATAAAAAAAAAGTTTGCTTGTTCTTAAAATAAGATTGGCATGAAAAAGTTAACATTACTTATAGTGGGTGACCAGAAAATTGAAAAAAAATGTTAATTAGCATAAGAGTAAGCTGCCTCTATTTGTAGAGGTACTGAAAAAAGTTATAAAGAAAATTTAAGCTACTTAGGTGTACAAAGTTTCAAAGCGTTAGGCCTACTTTGATTCTTTGATTTTTTCTTGTTTTTCTTCGATTAAATGGCGTATTAACAAAAGTTACTTAGAGTAGGAAACTATACCCCGATTACTGTAAGAAGTCCCGATTTTGTCAGATGACAGTCTCCACAAAATCCCTAGGAATTTTCTGTTAACGATGGGCATAACAATGGTATATGTGTCTCACCCAGTTAATGACGTCACTCATTGATTTATAATGTGAAAAGTTACCCAAGTAATACGAAAAAAGAACATAATAAAATAAAAACCCTATTGCAATCACGATTATACCTCTACAAATAAAAATAACTATGACTACAACTCATTTTAATAATAATTTCAAACGCCATGGAAACACTTTCATTTTGGTATTTTGTTAAAATCAGCCACTTGCGCCAGCGTCTATGGGGCGGACTCAGGCAAATTTTGTTTCAGTGTTGTGAAAGTGACAGTGAAGGTTTTCCGGATCGTTCAAAAAGGATCAGTGAACATATTCGTGGGTTTTGTACATTTTGTCACTTTTACCGTTATCTGTGTTGTTCTTGTTCGTGTTATTAGTAGTTATTAATTGTGCAAATGGGCTCGCTACTGACCTGGACTTATGACCCGGTTGCATTTTTTGCTGCATTGATGCCAACTTAGGATGGCGAAATTACTATTTGACAGTCCCAGTAAGGACTTCTTAAAATAATTTTACTATATCTATGATAAAAAAAAATTGACAGTCCTGGCCTACTTTGAGTTTCCTTCAATATTTTCCAAAATACGAAGTAGGCCTAGAAAATTGCTAAATTTTGTCATCATGTGCAGTTTTCCATTCTGGGTAATTTTTGTTAATACAGTTTTGTCATATTTACAGGAAACCATTTAATTGAAGAAAAAAAGAAAAAAATCAAAAAATCAAAGTAGGCCTAACGCTTTGAAATTTTGTACACCTAAGTAACTTACCACGCTGAACAAATTTTCTTTATAACTTTTTCACTATCTTTACAAATAGGTTTTCCATTCTGGGTAATTTTTGTTAATACAGTTTTGTCATATTTACAGGAAACCATTTAATTGAAGAAAAAAAGAAAAAAATCGAAAAATCAAAGTAGGCCTAAATGCTTTGAAATTTTGTACACCTAAGTAACTTACCACGCTGAACAAATTTTCTTTATAACTTTTTCACTTTCTTTACAAATAGAGGCAGTTTACTCTTATCCTAATTAACGTTTTCTCAGTTTTCTGGTCACCTAATAAGTAAAGTGAACTTTTTCCATGACAATCTCATTTTAACAACAAGCAAACTTTTTTATCGAGAATGACTTTTCCTCGAAAAGTCAAATATAATAAACTTTACAAGAGTGCGCTACCCCATCTGGACACAGTGTATTAGAGAATGGAACAGAATTCAATTAGAAAGAAACCATTTTTATCCAAAAAATCCTAGGACAGTTGGAATATTACATTAACAATATTTTGATATTTATTAAAAAGTACTATATAAGGGTTCCAAATTAACATTATTTAAAAACTATAAATAAAACAACTCATCTAAACTCTCTAAATGAGGGATAGTACCAAGAACCGAGGCTGCATTTCCCCTTTGGATCGCTAAACTGATTCTTTGGGTGATGAAGTTTTTTGCCCTTTTGTCATTTAATTTTTTACAAATATCTTCGATAAGTTTTTTAGCTTCATCACCCCAAGGAAAAAAAAGTCTCCAGTCCAAACTCTTCATACTTTTTTCTGTTTTGATTTTCCCCTGCCTTTAAAGATGTTTTCCCTATATAGGAATCGGCCAAAGTATTCCTACATGTAGCGTCCCACACAAGGCACGCTCTCCAGGGCACTAGAGTCATACCATCCGCCCGTTTTCCATCACTGCGACAAATGCCACTTGGTTCTAGAATTGAGGGAAATTCGGCAACTACCAAAATTTTATAATATCATTGATCAACCTGTGGTGGGACAAACGACCTACACTTCTATTGCAGCTTAGCCCATGAAGGCCATAAAACTGATTTGCCGCAAGTGCAGACGTGTTGTTCACAAACAGGCTGACAAAGTCGTAATAAGATGGAAATTCGGAAGGTGGAGTCATCCAAAATGTTTCCCAGTGAAGCAGCAGGCAAAGCTTGGAGCCATGCATTACTTTCTGGCCTTTGAAGAGCTAGAAGGCAAGCTTTATCCTTTACCTCTTGGCAATCACAAATAAAATTGTCAATAATAATAATAATGACCCAGAGACAAGAATTTATTAGTTACTTTATACGACTAAAATAAAATGAAACTTAAATGAAATTAAAATTACTTGTCACTAATAAAAATCAACAATCAAAACAGGTCATAGAAAAATACCTATTTTTTTTTATTTTTCCGACAATAATACCTATATTTTTTTTCTGGTTATATCCAAATCTATAGTTACTTGATTTTTGGAAAACAAAAGTAGGCCTGATGCCCATATAAAAAAAACAATGCACTGGACACTGCAACATCTATTAGATTTTTTGTATCTGTGATAACCTCCAGTAAGAAAGATCTGATGTTAATAATCTTTGTCAAGTTACACTAGATGATACTTTCAAATTTGTATTTTCATTTACAGGGCGCCTTTAACAACTTGTCAAGTTTACCCACTGGTACCTAAATTATTTCCTATCGTCGTCACAATATTAGTTGTCCTCCTTTTGACTTTTTGCACAAGTGAATTTGAAGTGAAATGAACATGAAGTGATCTGACAGTGAAATGATTTTTTATTGGTAAATGGAACAGTGTACGACTACGTTATCTATAATCTAACCCTTGAATGAATTTTTCAATATTTTTCACAACCTTAACCCCAGAAACACTCAAAACCAACACAAATTACATAAAAATCGATTTGCTGCGTAAACTGATCACTTCATAATCAACTGAACATTTGTAAAAGGAACACTCAATGTCAGCTGATGTGATCTCAAAGTGATTGGGAATTGATTTGAGATCACTTAAAACTGTAAAAAGAGGACGGCTATTATTAGTCAGTTTAGTTTCTTAGGACACATTCCGCCAAATTGACAACTTGCATGGTATACAATTCAATATGCGGGCATTGTTGTCGTTTATATTCCCCAAAATCAAAATTTCTAATGAACACGCACAGAGAAAATCAGGAAACGGAAAGTTTATACCTGTTTGACAAACTGATGTTAAATTGGACTTATTAAAAAACACATTCACTTTCATGAATCATGATATTTCTGATATAAAATCGTCCCTAAAATAATAAATATCTTCAGCAGAATAAAACTTGCTTGAAATGTTATTTTCCGTAAACTCAAATTTTACTGTTTCTTTGCTCACCCTATATGGTGCATCAAATGGTGCTCAAATAAAACCTGGGCCAATACTATATTATAGACATGTGCATAGCGCTGTTTCAAGCGAACGTCACTGGCGCCAAACGACGAACAAATTGACAAGATGATTTAATGTTAAAACCCCGTTGTTGCAGAATCTTAGAAAATAAAAACATGCTGATATAACGAATTTAATATCCAAAATAAAATAAAATGATTGTTTGTTATGTCCCTTTAAATTGACAAGTTTACTTGACATATTTCCTTAGATTTCTTAAGAAAAGCGAGTTTAAAAAACAGGCAAGAATATTTTTGTACCTTTTGGTTTGAAATGAAGTCCATGACTAGCTGTAGTGTAAGTAAGTACAGAAGGCATTAGATTTTCCAGTTTCTTCTATATATAGTGGTATACCATTGGTTCGCTTTGGCGATATAGACCAAATTTTCTTTAGTTCTTGCATATGTTACAAAATACTCTTCCAAACTATAATAAACTATAATAATATCGGAACTCTCGCTTCTTCAACTGGTTGGACCCTTGTCTATCCATAGACAAGGGTTGGACAGATCATTACGTAATTCCAAAATAGTGTTTATTCTTCTGCAATTCACGTAATGGTCTGTGCATACGATTTTCTTCATGAGCATGGAAATTTCATGTTATCACAAACACATCTACCTATAAAAGCTCTGTTAATATGACTAAACTGCAAAATATTGAATGCACAGGGAACTCGATACCATAAAAAGAACGTAAATGGTACTAAAGCGGGATATTTAAAATATGGAACATTCTAAATATCAGAAATTGTCATACCTATAATTTACTCATTTACTCTATACAACAGAATGTGTATTTTCTAGGGGATAATTTGGATAACACTTGAAAACTGTCTGCAAGGCTAGTCTTTTGTAAACAAATGAAATTTAAAACGTTTATTTTGTTATGGCATGTGAGTACAAAAATAGCATTGTAAATTTTTCAAAGAAACGAAAATGCTTGGTTTCTATAATTAAATAAGTACGTTTATTCTAATCTCACACTCAATAACTGCTTTGAGTTTACAATAGTTTCAAGATGAGTGTGCATTTTGCTGACAAAAAATGTTGTATGGGATCAAATTTTAAGCGTGCATGTCAGCACATCAGCTTGTTTATTGCTTTGACGATGTATACAATCATAGGTGGTTTGGTATGTTAAATTAAGTATAAGTCTGATGAAGAAATCTAATTAAAAATAAATATTTACAAAGCAAATATAAAATAATAAAAAACTGGAGATTTTGGGAGAAAACGACTATTTCAGAAAAAAACTTTTTGAACCTTCTTGTTAAACTCTTTTCTTTTAGTTTTGTTACTTTGTGCCTTCACCGCATATTTAAAGAATGAACGATCATTTCCAAAAGATAGAAAAATTTGCTTTTTAATTTGATAGCTTCTTTTAATTTTACGATTCAGGTGTTTTTTGCATCTTTGTTAACTTAAACCCTGTCCCAACGTGTAACAATGCTCCATAATGTAACATGGTTTGAGGTTGCAAACGCAATTAACTTCAACAACTTCCATCTTGAACACTTACATTTATGTCGATACTAAATGGCTTTAATAAAGATTATAGGTATCAATAAAATTGGAACAGTAGGATGTTACAAGGCAGAGACCCGCGGCTAAATTACACAGGGTGGAAATGGTGAATACGCCATGACCTCATCCCGTAACGCCTCAGATATTGAAAATATGCAGTGTTGTTACATTACGGAGCAATGTTACATGTCCGGACACAAGCTTTATGCAAAAAGGTTTCCATAGCACCTAGGCCAATTTTTTTTTAATTACTTTAACTTAAATGAACAAAAATGTCCTAATTTTCAATGGAGTTTCCAACTACTAATGCATTATTTTTTAACAAGCTTAGGGAAAAGGGAAAAGCTACATTGAAAATAACAACCTCAATTTATTTCAGCGGGGATTTTTTAAAAATGCTATTTGCACAGAATTACCCAATGCTACAATCTAAACTCTAGAGTAGAGGACCCCTTATCAATGTCAAAGTAATATACCACTAAATTTTGAAGAAGAAAAGTAATAAAACTGATGCGATGGAAGCTATAAATGGGATGGAAATATATAGTGTCCCAAGCTATAAAAAATGACAAAACTGTTAAGGGATAGTTCTTCTTGTAAACGTTACCTACTCTTAAAATATAGGAATGTGCGTATCTATTTTTTGGCCCTGTCCAACACACAGACCCAAGACTTGCAAATGCCAACCAAGTATGTCTTATTTCTAAGTGCCTAACATTATAAATGAGAAGGACTCTACTCTAGATGTGTATTGTATGGCATTCATATCTTTCAACATTTTTGTTCTCGTATTGTAGGTTTTCAGAAGTCTCGAACACAGTGCTGAACTTAAAAGAATGTCATACTACAATGAAAAATTATTAAAACAAAGAGTTAAATTTGTTGAAATTGCTACAAACAGTACCGACGAACAATATATTTCCACTGAATTGATGGAATATGAAAAGATATTAGAAGTATCTGCAAAAAATGGAATAATGATTTATACAGATCCTGAACGTATCCAGTGGACAATTCTCCAGGCTATTTTCTTTTCTTCCTCTGTTTTAACTACGATAGGTAAAATGAAAACAGTATTATAATTGCAGACCTTTAACGGTACCACTGAGTAAAATATTATACCAAAAGAGAAACAACAGCAGTCAAATTTGACAGTCCAATGGTGCTGAAGTAGCCTGTCACCATCTATTGGAGAAAAAAATTAGTAAATCAATGCCTTCTGTTGTCTCAACATTCTGTTCAAAGATAGATGTTACATACACATAGGCACCAATAAACCGTCACATTTGACAGCTGTTGTTCTTTACATTATAATATTGTACTCAATGACAGTTCCACATGTCATATGTAGTGTTTTCACATGTTAAGAGGTATTATTTTAATTTACTTTGCACTTTTTAATGAGCAACTACTGTTAAGTAAATACTGTGGAAATTAGGAAAATGATAGAGCAACAGAGTAATTGGTAATCAGAGTACACAGTGCAGTGGTGTTTTTATTGGAATGGACTATCATTTTGCATAGCAGTTGCGAATCTAAAATCACTAAATTTGTCAAGTTACTGAAATAGAGATGTAAATATGTATATGTTGTAGTATCAGGTCAAGTAAATAAACATTGATGTTGTGGCGGCTGACAAGTGTCATAGAATATTTCACGGTAATCACAACAATTGACAAAATCTGCATCAGAGTTTGCTTTTTAACAGATATTGTGTTCGATATTTAATCAAATAATTTGTGTTTTTCCGACATAAATACAGGGTGATAATAATAATAATAGCCTTTATCTGCCCAACAGTAACAATTATGTAGGTATAGGACAAATTAATACATATTAATATAAACGGAAGAAAACTCAAAATACAAAACATTTCTAAATCAGAGAAAAGAAGTCTGCAGCAACAGACAATATTTTAGATAAGACATCAGCATTTATGTCGCACATGTGGCATATGTTCATTAAAGTTATTGCACACTGTGAATATAGGAGACTTAAGGTAATTAGTTTGTGCTCTATTATAATAAAAGGTGAATAAATGTCTCGCCTGCAATCCTGGCACCAGCAAAGTAACAACTCAGAAGAATCAATTTCGCCATGCAACAATTTCCACAAAAAAGATATCGAAGCTGTTCTCCTTCGCGATTCGAGACTTTCAAACTTAAAACTAGAAGTCTAGATCCACATATGGGATACCCCTATCAAGCATAAAAGAAATCTTTGACAAAGTGTTGAATACCTAACAAGGCCCCTGGACAGTAAACAATCATAACTGTTAGGCTCTTACTAAAATAAAAAAAAAAATGAAAAAAACGAAAATATCCAAAATGGATGGCAATTTAGATGTCCTTGCAGTAGCAATTATTATCTTGTGTACTTTAAAAATAATTATGGGAAATGTGAGTGCGGAAACTATCGAAAACTCTTGGAGCAAATGCTGGTGCTTGTGATGTGAATACATTTTCTCAAGGTGTTTTAAGTTTTATATTAATGGTAATGGAGATGAGGATAAATATTCTCTAGTATTATTTGTTCAGATTAAGCTTCAACAATAAAATTGCTATGAATATGACAACAGCACCCAAGTAGCACATTTGGTGCGCTATTCTGCTTAAAACTTTATAAAAAGTATATTGCAGCAATTAATATGTCCAATTGGTTATATTAAGGAAATATATGATACCAAATTGCTTATTCAGTAAATTAGCCAAATAACGTTGCTGTTACAACAACTTTACAGTATTTTTATAAAGGTGTTTCATTGTGCCATTTATATAGCATTATTTTTACTTCGTAAAAGCGGTATTAGAAGCCTTTATATAGAATAAGCAAAACAGATTTGTAAGAGTTATATAAACTTGCATATAGCTTCCATAAAGTAATCTAATACTCCTACTTTTCCTTTATTGTGGCAGGATACTATAGAGTTTTAAGCATGATTAAAGTATAATTTCTCAGCAATATAGTTATTTAAGACAAATAGCTTCTAATATAGCTTTAGTATAGATTATGTATAAAAGCTTTGTAACTATCACCAAGAGAATATTTTCTATAGCAAGTATACAGTTGAAATGCTCTTTTAGAACTACATAACAGCAGATGTTTTTAAGTGTAAAAAGTACTTTTTCCGGTGTTCAAATAAATTAAAACGATAGGTCTTTATCTTTACCTGTTTTTGGAAATAAATAATAATAATTATTAAATAAAAAACCTTACAATATTCTTATAACCAATACCTTATTGTAGCTACCTATTTCTGCTATTTATTTATAGTCATAAAGTATTATTTGTGGTTAGCGTTTAATTTATTCACAATCTAGAGAAAAAGTTAAAATAAAATAAGATTAATAAATCACGTTATATTATTATTTACTTGGGCGTTGGGCCAGTTCCCAAAATGAACTTATTGCAAAATGTGTGTTTAACGATATTAATAAAAACAATTAAAAATATATATATAACGTCCAACGAGAGATGGCACTGGAAACATAAATTCAATGAAAAATGAAGACTACAGATAGTAAATTCATGAGATAATAAAGCATTATTATTTATTATAACTTCTTTAAATTCTCCTGATAATTTATAATTCCTTAATAAGCGGCTATAATGATACCTTTATGCAGAATAGTGCTCTTTAAACAATTTATAAGTGATCGTATGGTGACCTTTTTGAAAGAAGCCATTTTGTATAGTGGAAAAGAAGGTGATAGGGCCGCCATATTGATATGTTCAATAATTTTTTTAACGTTAGAAGGAAATTTTTGCATTATTGTTATGATAATTAGTTACAATACATTCAGAATATGTAGCGCAATTTATTTAAATACAGGAGTTGTGAAAAACAGGAAAAAATAAAAATAAAATTTTTTGGTAAAATTAATTTCAAGGAATTTTCGAGGCGCAGTTGTTATTTCTCACTAAAATAAGTGGTTTTACCATAAAACTTTGTTGGCAGATGAATTTCGAGTCCAGGGTGACCAATAAAATTAATAATATACAGGCAAAAGAGTCTTCTGGCGGATTCTTATTAGGTACCGGATTCTACTTCGTTATTCAACAAAGTCGTCATATTTCTGTTTGTGATTGTGAGAACACAGAAATTGTATGCTTTAATATAGCCGTTTTATTGCAGAAATGATTTTTTAAAAGATTTGTTCGTCAATATATGCTTTTTAAGGTTTTATAAATCTTGTTTGTATCATGTAAATACCTCTAATATAACAATTAAAAGAATATAGCAATATAGCAACTGCTTAGTGGCTGTATAACATATTTTATAAGGGCTGAAAAGACGTAATAAAGAAGCAATTTAATTACTATTTCAGCTTGTTTTATAACCTTTTGTAGAACTTAAAAGCTGTATAAATGTGGGCCTTTTTTGGGTATATTGATACTTTATTAGTGCTGAAAGATGGTTTACAACTCTTAATTATATAGCTTGAGGCTATACCGTACTTTCACCGTTTTAGTATACATAGGGCGGAGCCGCCGTGTATTCGGCTAGGTTCGTCAGTCGTTGGCGGGGGGCGGGGCGTGTTTTTTGCTCACAAAACTCGACTGATAAGCGGTGCGGGACTACTGTGTACTCCCCCCGCCAACGACTGACAAACCTAGCTGGACGCGCGGCCTATTCCCCTATGTCTACCAAAACGGTGAAAGTACGGTATAAAAAAGCGGCATAGATACTGTTACAGCTTTTAAAAAACAATTTGTGCTACTTGGGCACTATCCAATATTCACCTCGGTCATTCGCTTTCAACCGGGAGCATGAAGTTACTACTTAAAAATCTTCCATCATGACTGAATTACCCTGTAGGAATTTGAAAATATCACTGCTGAACTTTTGATTTTTCAAAAAAGAAATCGTTTTATCTATATTACTTTGAAATGACACCTCTTGATTGGAAATCCTTTGTCACTCATCACCAGCTGTTGTAGAACAAGTATGATTATTTATCTGAGTCATCCACTTTTGCGGCACACATTTTTTGACGATCTCCTTGTTAGCAGCTTTCAAAGACTACATGTGCTGCATTGTTGTGCTCCAACACTGGCGTTACTATCCACTTAATCCTAAAATTTCCCTTAAACTGACTAAAAAATTACTTATTATTAGCCCTGTCTTTCAATACTTTAGAACTCCTATTTTCGGTAAACATGTAGACAACAAAAAATTACAATTTTAATTTTCAAAATTTGAGAGCGACACTATCTTGCGTTTTGGCTAAAAAAATGGTTAAACAGATACTTTAACCTCAAACATATCTGAGCAAATAGCAAAAATACAATGATGCGTAACAAACATAGGTAAGAGAATGTATGTCTCCAAAAACACCTATAAGGTGTTGCATCATCTCCGCGCGTCGAGTGCAAAAAAAAACAAAGTTTTGGTGTGTGTAGTTAAGCAAAAGAAGTTCTTTCTAAATGCCAAAGGTTCCTGATTCCCAACTTACCTTTAAAGTCCTTTGGTGTTTTGGGTTTCTCTTCCCCTTTATAAATAATACCTTCTTATTTTTTAAATTACATTATTGGCAATTCACCAAAAGGAAATCCTGAATGAAGGGGCATTGCTAACTATTTAGACTACATGTTTTTCTGCCTTTGATCGATCTTGGTTCGAATCGAAGTCAAGGCAGACTGAAAACACCGCTAAAGGCCGAGAGTGCTGGACAAAATGTAGATTCACGGTATTGCTCCTTAATAACTTTATCCATGTGATTTACTAATTCTACTCTCACTGGGATTACTACAGTTTTCTAAGTTTTTCCATAGTACTTGAGCAAATGCTATCCTAGTTCTATCGGGAAAAGCCATAAATGGCAACGAAGACACAATAATAGTAATTGCCCCCTCCCCCCCACACACAAGCATTCGTTGCTTATGGGGTACTCCTAGTTTGGAGTATTGTGAGGGTGAGAAAATCAGAACAGGTTTTCTCAATGAAATGTATGGGGAATTTTGGGGAAGGAGTGCTCAAGAATTTTATGTGAGTATGTTGCAGGATATGGAAATATTGTTCCATCGACTACAGAAGGCAAGGCCTTTTGCATTATATTTGCTATGATCGGTATACCATTGACACTGACCGTAATTACGGATATGGGAAAAATATTTGCAACTCCAGTCACTATGCTTGTTAAAATTTTGCCAGCAGTACCACATAAATACAGGTACGTAAATACCAGGTGATGGTCTAACTTCAATATGACACCCCTTAGCATAGTTGCGTTGACTGACGTATTAATAAAGACTGCTCACTGCTGTCATGTTTGACAGTTCTCTGGCTCACCATGCGCTCCCCAGAGACAAAATACAATGCAAAATACATTGTTGACCATAGGCGCCATCTGTTTTCCGGGACATGAAGCTATAGCCCTGAGAAGTCTTATTAATACGTCAGTCAACGATAGTTGTTTTTTGGCAATTATTTAGAAAATTAACTATTTCAGCCAATTTCTGGATTGGAAAATATAGTTTTGCAGTGCACAAACTGCATAACTAATAGCGCATTACACTAGAGGGGCCTTTGAAAAATTTTTCTTTTAAATTTGAAGACCATATCGAACATAAAATTGAGATATTTGGGTTTAAAAGTTCTTTTTTTAATTGCAAATTAAAGTAATGTTTTAAAATATGCAACTACCAAATTTCTTTTTATTGTTTACTTTGAGTTGTGTCGTTATTGATAAAAAAAAATTAAACAGTACAAAATTGTATCCTAATAAATATTTTTGTAAATAATGGCTGAACTTGCCTTTATTTATATCATTAGTTGCAGCTAAAAGCTAAAAAGCGGGGCCTAAGTGACCGATTTAATTTAAAATACCATACCGAGCACATTCTGCAGACTTCTATGATTAAAAATACCATTCCCAAAGCCTGTTGTTGTAAAACTTGGACACTATTTTGCATAGTGCAACAAAAAATGCTTGTTTAACATGTTCTCTGGTTTTTCAATTCCAAATTAAATGACTACGTATAAACGCCAGTAGTTACCTTACTTAGCCCTAAAGATTTGCTTAATCATTAGAATATGGTGGCGTACAATTTTACGCGCGGGCAAATGAGAAAACTGCAACTAATGATATAAAAAAATTTTTTTTTAATAGGCCATGATTTTGTATTTCTGTATACTTTTCCATTGAAAATAACTTTCTGTTATACCATTTTTCTCTACGAGTTGAGTTGTGACAATGGGTATGGTGACATTTCTCAAAAACCACTATAACTACCGCGATGTCGTTCTTTCTCTATAAAGAGGGTTCCTTTCCAGGTATATTAATAACAATACTTAATAATAACTCAGTGTAGGGAGTCTGGGAGATTTAGACTGGTAAATAAATTGCAGTTCCTTACAATAAAACTGTACAAGTTAGAAGCCTCATTTATCTTCTGAGTCACATGGCAGACAAAAGTGAGCCTCGAGTCAAAATTGACACCTAGATCCTTTGTTGACTACAAGCGTGCAATCGTAGTCCCTGCTATGGTATAGTCATACTCAAAAATGGATTTCTTTGCGAGAGAAGCTAACCACTTTACATTTAGCTGCATTTAATTGAATCTATTTATATTGAATTTTGTCAATATCCCGCTGCAATTCAACACAGTCCTCCAAGGAGGCAACATTGCAATAAATTTTGAGGTCATCTGCAAACAAGGGCTTATTACATTTTACGCTAAAATTGATATCATCGATAACTAACAGAAATAGCACTGGGCAAGGTTAGACCCCCGGGGCACTCCCAGACACTGCTAAGTAAAGAGTTAAATCCATTATAAAACACAGATTGCTTTCTTTGTGACAAATAACCTTGGAGAAGTAATAAAGTAGAGGAATGGAAACCAAATAGAGAAAGCTTCCTTGAAAAGATATGGTGGTCTAATTTATCAAAGGCTTTGATAAAATCAGTGTAAACCACGTCAACCTGACTGCCTGTCAACGCATTCAGATACAAACTGTGTAATGAATGGTGACAGTGGAACAAGACAAAAAAAACATTGAGACAATGTTACGTGAACTGCAGAATAAACTATGTTATATAAAACGACCTAAAAAATCTTAGCAAAATTATATAAGATGGATACGGGGCGATAGTTGCTAATTTCAGATGCATCACCCGATTTGAGAACAATGGAGTGTTTCCAAACATTAGGAAGGATGCAACTGTTCACCGCAAGGTTGCAAATTTTGAGTAAAAGCGCTACGAATACAGCCGCATAGTCCCTGACAATAAAGGAAGGGGTACCATCAGTGCTTATTTTTCAACCTTTTCTCTGCCGTAACAATTTTACTTTCAGTGATGTTCCCATACATTACATTTGAGTGGTTAGTGCACAAATAATCCTTATTGTTACTGATATTGAAACAATCAGTGGATGTCACAAAAACACTATTAACCCGTCAACAATTCCAGGAGTGTCAACAACTATGTTATCGTGTTTCATCCTGGGTTGACTTCTTTTGTTTTTGGCATGGATATGTCCTAGGCATTGGGCGTAATATGTCATTTTGCGGAAAGTCTAGTCATTACACGAATTGCAGGCAAAAGCTGTAATAAAATAACTATTACCTTGTTTGACTCAAATTATGCTTTATTTCAAGGATTGCCTTCTTTATTTTAGTCAAACAAAGTAATCGGCCGAACGATTGAACGTTATAGTGTCAGACTGCCGTTTGTTTAGTCATTTGTTAAAAAATAATTGTATAATGTTAATTCGATACACATATCGCGACTGTAACATTAGTATTGGACTTAGTGGGAATAAAATTTTAATTTCCTCGAAATAAAAAAATAACGTAGGCAACAAAACGTTTTTGTTTTTCAATAAAATAAAAAATTAATTCTGATAACATAAATACAAAATTCTCCAGATACTTAGTACTTAGTATTGACTACAACAACTGTACAGGGTTATTCACTGAGAATTAGCCCCCCACCTAACTTTTTTGTTTTTTAAGATAAAAGGGTGATTCAAAAAACAAAATCAATGGTTGGGCGAATACTTTTTTATGCCATGACCGTTTAGTGTACAGGGTGTTCCAAAAAAGTAGAACCAATGGCAACTTAATTTTTTTAAATGGAACACCCTGTATATTATTGGATTTTTGAAATCTGCTCATCGAGGCAATCAAAATGGTATTAAACTTTGTGGCATTATCTTTCTCCGTTTTTGAAAATTCCGTATTCAAATTTTATACTAAATTTATTTAACTCGAATTTGTGGATCTCGTGATAAAGATAGACGATCAATGTAATAACGAAAAATATTTGTTTTAAACAAGAGAGTAATATAGTGAAACTCCAAAATGTTTAGGAGCCTTTACGATTTTCCTGAAATTCTTTATTTCGAGAATAAAATCAGTAAAATTTGAAAAGGCTCCTAAACATTTTGGAGTTTCACTATATTAATCTCTTGTTTAAAAGAAGTATTTTTCGATATTACATTGATCGTCTATCTTTATCACGAGATCCACAAATTCGAGTTAAATAAATTTAGTATAAAATTTGAATACGGAATATTTCAAAAACGGAAAAAGATAATGCCACAAAGTTTAATACCATTTTGATTGCCTTGAGGAGCAGATTTCAAAAATATACAGGGTGTTCCATTTAAAAAAATTAAGTTGCCATTGGTCCTACTTTTTTGGAACACCCTGTACACTAAACGGTCATGGCATAAAAAAGTATTCGCTCAACCATTGATTTTGTTTTTTGAATCACCCTTTTATCTTAAAAAATAAAAAAGTTAGGTAGGGGGCTAATTCTCAGTGAATAACCCTGTACAAATCCGTAAAATCTTCATTTTTGGAGATAATCGCCTAAACTTTTTTTGTTTGAAAAGCCTTCAAATACCGCTTCTTTTGACCTTCCTGCCATTTTCTCAATGCAAATCCAGGGCCGGCTGCGACTTTTTTATACACCCGATTTTCACGAAAACCATTTAGCGATTTTTTTATTTAAAATCTGACACCGCAGGGTTAATCAAAACACCCCAAAACGCCCATATACCAAATTTGAACAAAAAATATATAGGGAGTTCCATTCTGCAGGGTGTCAAAGTTTAGCAAAATAGGTATTGTAAAGGCATCTGCCGAGTCAAGTGTGCCATGGAATCCCCTCAAAACAGTTGAATGGTCAATAGGACCACTCAAGGTGTTGGTGTGCAAAGGTCCAATACAAAATATACAGAGTGTTCTTATCTGTGCCATCTCAAATTACTGAATTTTTGGAACTTTATACGGGTCAAAAATCGAGTATATCAAAACCGCTCCACACACTATAAATGAACTAAATGCAAAAAATACAGAAGCCTGCCAGTCAGTAAGTCCATATCTGTTAAGGTGGCTGGTGTGCCACATCAGGAAACACACAAAAAATGTATCATCTTAGACAGTGACTTTGTTGAGAAGGGTCCAATAATTTAAATTGTGTTTATTTGTTAGTTGGCATTTTGTAAAGAAACACATTACTTTTGTGTTTATCAATATATTTTTTTCAATGATTCCAGAGCACTCTTGATCCGTATAAGTTTCATAAAATTTCAGAATTTTGAGATGGCTCAGAGAAAAATACCCTGTATATTTTTGTAGTAAATATTTTCACACCAACCTTTTGAGTGGTCCTCTTGACCATTCAACTATTTTGAAGGGATTCCATGGCACACTTGACTCTCCAGATGCCTTTAAAATTCCTATTTTGCTCAACTTTGACACCCTGCAGAATAGAACTACCTATATATTTTTTATTCAAATTTGGTACGTGAAGGTTATAGGGTGTTCTGATGAACGCTGTGGGATCAGATTTTAAATAAAAAAATCGCTAAATGGTTTTCGTGTAAATCGGAGGTATAAAAAAATTGCAGCCGGCCCTGGATTTGCATTTTGGAAATGGCAGGAAGGTCAAAAGAAGCGGGTTTTGAAGGCCTTTCAAACAAAAAAAAGTTTAGGCGATTATCTCAAAAAATGAAGATTTTACGGATTTGTTCAGTTTTATATATGTTTTATGTATATGCACTTATTTAATTATTTATTTAAGAAAGTAGCACTGTGATGGCATCTAGAATTGCACATAACTTTTTTTTAAACACACCGATTTTTAATTTATTATTTTTTTATATTTTATAAATATATTTATCAGGTACTTCTTGTATGTTTAAAAACTGACTATCTGCTGCAACAATGTCCAGACGATTATACCATCCTTTAATTTTACTGACTGTAGATCCCAGCTGATATACTCCATTTTTGTAATCAACAATAATTAAATATGTTAAATTCTGCATATCGCTCGGGCCACGATCAATTTTCTCAACTGACGGTAGTCCACACTCTCCAAATTTTAACGGCGGCAATTTTTTATTAGTGTTTGTCAGCATTTTTTCGGCAGCTCCTTTCTGCCCTGAACGAAATTAGTTTCTGTAAAACTCGATTTTTTTAAATGTTGACACCCTGTATCTTTTTTAACATTAATTTTCGGACTATAAAAATTTCGCTGTGTCGCATTACTCTTGGTCCACCCTGTATACAGGCGGACATATTGTATTTGAATGAAATTTCCCCGCCTTATTTAAGGTTAGGTTATCCTTACCTCTTTCATTTTATCATAAGTATTTTAAAAATAATTGGCTTTTTTGCGTCTTTGTTCACAAGATAAAATAAACTTTAAAAGATATCCATATTGGTGCAATAACGATCGTCGACGTGAGAACTCGGGGAAGTAAAGATAAACACCGAAATGACTGAACAATACCGTAGTCAGACACTGTAACGTTCAATCGTTCGGCCGATTACTCTGTCTGACTAAAATGAAGAAGGCAATCCTTGAAATGACGCATAATTTGAATCAAACAAGGTAATAGTTATTTATTACAGCTTTTGAGGGCAATACGTGTAATGACTAGACTTTCCGAGAAATGACGTATTACGCCCGTTGTCTTCGACAGATATAAGTCCAGAACTGTCAGAAATAGACGCTTGAATATTCACCAAGTAGCCGCCATATGCCACTGACTCTGACCCTTGACAACCATTCTCAATTTATGAAGAAAAAAAAACTGCAACATTTTTTATTTCTTTAAAGCCTTAAGCTTTATATTTTTGATTATACAGGGTGGTTCACTTTTATGTGGTAGGACTTTAACATTAGATAGAAAAAGATAATCTAAAATGAAAATTTTATATCAACATATATCGGGGAAAGCTTAGTTTCCGAGATACAGGGCGTTGAAGTGTTGGAAAAAATATGAAGTATTTTTTACACTGTCCGAACCAGTGGAGATATTTAAACCAAATTTGATGTGTAGTACCACCTTTTTGACTACGATATTTAGTGATAATATGAAGGTCCTGAAATAACCAGTGGTGGAGTTATGGGTTTTCACTATCACTAAATTTAAAAAGTAATTAGTACGGACCTGTCTCACATCAACGTAATTTTTTTTTTCGTAAAGTTCTTTCAATTCTCTACAAAAAGTGTATCTTGACATTTTTTTGTATCTGCCACGGTTGTGTAGTAAATAAATTATTTCGTTTCCATCTCAGCCTTTTTTGCCTAAAAATGTGTTTTCTAAGATTATTGATAAATATCGCAAATAACAGAAATTAATTATGGAACACATCGGATTCAGCTATTTTATTTTTAATTTTATGGAAACAATTTTAAAAATAAACTGGCACTTGGTTTGAGGTACATTACTTTATTATCATTTTAACATTTTTATCAAATCTAGTATTATTTCTTAATAATTTTTATAATTCTAAATTTGTACAACATTCAACAATTGTTCAAAATGTGATCCATTCTGTTGCACACATAATTCACTTCGACGCCTAACGGATTGAACAGCATCGATTAAATTGCCATTTCTCAATTCATCGCACGCATTTCTGATACGATCAATAAGTTGTTCCCTTGTTTCTACAGGAGTCGCATAGACTTGTTCTTTTAAAAATCCCCATACGAAGAAATCCAGAGGTGTTATGTCCGGAGAACGTGGTGGCCAAGCGACCGGTCCCCCTCGTCCGATCCACCTATTTGGAAAGTTGTTATTTAACCAGTTCCTCACATTTCGGTGAAAATGTGCAGGACAGCCGTCAAGTTGGAACCAAGCCAACAATCTTAAGTTTAAAGGAATGTCTTCCCACATATTATTATGCTCAGCTACTAAAAACTCCAAAAAATTGTCACCATTCACTCGCTGTGGCAAAAAAAGGGTCCAAACAGATGATGGTTGTACAGTCCAATCCAAACATTGACACTAAATTCGACCTGAAAATTTCTTGGCCGGATTGCATGTGGGTTTTCTTGTGCCCAAATATGCTGATTATGAAAGTTTACTACTCCACGACGAGTAAAACACGACTCGTCCATCCATAAAATGTTATTTAAAAATTGTCTATTTCCTTCAATTGACTCCAAAATCCATCGGCAAAACACTAATCTTCTTTCTGCATCGCCGGGCCTTAAACCTTGTACGGGTTGTAGATGATACGCATGCCTGTGATCTCTTTTTAAAGCTCGCAAAATTGCAGACTTTGAAACACGTAGGGTCACTGACACTCTTCTGCTACTTGTGGTAGGATTCCTATCGAATTCACGAAGAATCTCATTGTTGCGTCTGACTTGTTGGATATTGTTTTCATTTCCTCGTTCGACGATTCTAGTTCTCAGACCGCGAGTTCTGAATTGCCGGTGCATGTTAACAAACACCGAGGGACGCGGATGGCGCCTATTTGGAAATCGCCTCCGGTATTCTCTGGCTGCTTCCGCAGAGTTCCCATTTGCAACTCCATAGCAGAAATGGATGTCACCCTGCTCTTCATTTGTAAATTGGAACGGCATTTTAATTATTAACAAAGACAAACTGCGGCGCTGCTACGTTCATCTACTGGATGACAGATTATTGTATTATTAACTGTCAATAAGATTTTCTTTTCCATGGCACACTTATCTTCACCAGTACGGCGATGCATAAAGGACATTAGTATTTTGCCGATGGATTTTGTAGTCAAAGGAAATAAGACAATTTTTAAATAACATTTTATGGGTGGAAGAATCATGTTTTACTCGTCGTGGTATAATTTAGAATTCTACAAATTTAGAATTATAAAAATTATTAAGAAATAATACAGATTTGATAAAAATGTTAAAATGATAATAAAGTAATGTACCTCAAACCAAGTGCCAGTTTATTTTTAAAATTGTTTCCATAAAATTAAAAATAAAATAGCTGAATCCGATAAGTGTTCCATAATTAATTTCTGTTATTTGCGATATTTATCAATAATCTTAGAAAACACATTTTTAGGCAAAAAAGGCCGAGATGGAAACGAAATAATTTATTTACTACACAACCGTGGCAGATACAAAAAAATGTCAAGATACACTTTTTGTAGAGAATTGAAAGAACTTTACGAAAAAAAAATTTACGTTGTGAGACAGGTCCGTACTAATTACTTTTAAAATTTAGTGATAGTGAAAACCCATAACTCCACCACTGGTTATTTCAGGACCTTCATATTATCACTAAATATCGTAGTCAAAAAGGTGGTACTACACATCAAATTTGGTTTAAATATCTCCACTGGTTCGGACAGTGTAAACAATACTTCATATTTTTTCCAACACTTCAACGCCCTGTATCTCGGAAACTAAGCTTTCCCCGATATATGTTGATATAAAATTTTCATTTTAGATTATCTTTTTCTATCTAATGTTAAAGTCCTACCACATAAAAGTGAACCACCCTGTATAAGACGTTACCACTGAGGATACTTATGGCTATTCATTGTATTTGTAGAATTCATCCTCTGATATATTGACATCGGCATTTCCATCCAAAAAATGACCGATCTGCTTCAAAAAATGACCGATACAGGACTGGAAAATGCGCTCTGCTAAAATTATAATTGTTAGAGTTCACAGCCAAAGGAAAACCCTCATTTTTAGGAGCGGCATTACTACAGTATACATCTAGTGCCAGATGATAAGGAATATCTTCCGGAACCAGGGAACAAGTATTCCTGGAAACCGTGCTCTCCAAGTTCGAAAAAACCAAATCTAACATCCTATATCATTATCATTCAGTAGGGTATTACATTGCTGCAAGTGAAGAATATTTAGCAAGCCATTACACAGCACCACAGATAAACTTTTTTATCTGAAACGTCTGCACTAATAAGGTTGGAGACGTTAAAATCCCCCAATAAAATAAGATTTCTAGAATGCGTATGTAAGACTTGCTTAAGCTCCTCCAAAAAAGTTCATATGTCTCAACAGTCACTGATGGCAATATGTAAATAACACCAATGTAAAAGCACATATTGAAAGCATTTACAAATAAGAACATAAATCAGAGGAAAATGAACATCATGAAGAGACACATCAAGGATTTCGGAGTTAACATGATTATTCATCGCCAATAAATCACCACTGACAGATAGTTCCTCTAATACATCATATTTACGGTCTTTTCTGTGCACAATATATGTGTCGGAAGGAAATAGTTCAGAGCTCAGAATATTAGTATTCAAATTAGTTTTACATAAGGCTAGTAACTCAAATTCACCTTCATTGATAGCAGACACAAAAAGGTCAATATTTTTCTGAGGGTAAAACTTCTAACCTACAATGTCAAACCAAGATTAACCAAATTAGGATGGATTTTGGTATCTGTAAATATAAATCAAGAGGGATGTTTTTGTGGGATACCAGGTAAAGTCAGTTTTAATATCTTGGATTTCTTACATAATTTGCAAAAAATATATAGACTAGTGGAATCCAGGCCCAGAGGAGTACTTTTAAATTTAAGAATTAATATCTCGAAAATGGTTAGAATTACAAATATGGGACTTCGTTAGTAACTTAGCAGTTTATCTGTATTTAAGATGTCCGTTTTTTAATAGACAGTGGCCCCAATTGGATACTGGACACCTCAGAAATATATGAAGGTATATCAAGGGAGAGTACCTTATAGGAGGTCGTATTTGGTCGGGGTAATTATTTTATGGTCTGCTAGGATTTTTTAAAGTGGCGAATTTGCAAGAAACCCTATTAGCGATTTTTTTACGACAAAATGCTATTAAGGAAACATGATTTTTAGCCTTTTCTCCCACTTCCTTCTGAGAAAAGTGAAAAATTTCAAAAGCGCAAGCCTACTTTCATTTTTGTGCTTTATTTTTTTTAGGAAAAAAAGTATCTAAACTCTATTCAAACTAAACGCAAGTGAAACATAAACACAAGTTGTTGCATGGCTAGAGCGTGACACGCACGCGTGATCGGCTTGCTATATTGTGGCTAGCCGGCAATAAAATCTGACCCGGCGGGCGAGTGCAGCGAGTCTGTGTTTCTGACAGAGGTGTACATACCTATTGAGTTGCAAGTGGAACTTTATATTTTTCCGATATAATTCTTTCGCTGTTTATTAATTGTTGGAGCTACGATTTGTGTTAATAGTAGAAATTTGCAGGTAAGTGAATGACTAGGTGTGCCATAAAAGTTTGTTTTTAAAGTTCTTAATACTGGGCCATATTATTTTAATATTTTATATTATAAAATTCATAGAGATCATCCTTAATGCGGCCTCGTATTAGCCCTCAGAATTGTTCATGTGCTTCCATCGTGTAAATGTTTACGCACCACTTGCATTTAGTTTGAATAAGTGTAGGCAGTAGGTAATGTGTCTTGACTTCTGGTTCGAATTGATTTGTTTTAATCATAATCCATGGCAAGCTTGATGCGATTGCTGCTATTTTGGGTCTTTGTTACTGTAGGAATAAAATGTTTGTAAAAAGAACACCTTAGAGTTATTTTTGCCAAATTTGGTATACGGGGGTTTTGAGGGGTGCTACGTCACGCTATGAAGTCACATTCACTGTAAAAAAATTGTCAATGGGGCTTTTTGAAAATCCCCTATTTTAAAAAATCCTAGCGGCTGAAATAATTACCCCAAGCAAATACTACCCCCAGTAAGATACTCTTAGGACACACTGTATAGGAATAGCAGTTCATCCTTATTTAAGAGGTCTATTGTTTTGGCACTAGTTGACATCATCAGATCCAGGCCCCTTTTTTATTACAAATGCTCAAATTGGTAGATATTCACTCTACTTAATTGTTCTTCACGGTGGCATCGGCATGACTTTTGTTAGTGCACTTCTTAGTTACAAAAACAACAATTGCAATAAAAAATAGGTTGTAGTCTGAATACTTACTAAAATTTCTTTAAATATCAATATTTCAATAAATGCACAACTAACAACTGTTTAAGCAAGATTGTATACTTAAACAACTTTTTTTGTGATACATCAAAGAAAAAAACACGTTTTAAACTCTTATATATTGTCCTCAACTTAATTCAGTAGCTTTTACATTCTGATGGAAAGATTGCCGTTTAGTGTTACTTTGCTACATAAAGAAATATTCTTACAGATTTGTCTTGATGCCAAGAGGAAAGTCCTTTTATGCCCTGTTATCAGTATGCTCCTTGTTTGCCTACCTTTCTGTTGGTGCTGGACTGTTTGTGATTTGGGAAGAAGAGTGGACATTTTTCGATGGCTTTTATTTTTGTTTTGTTACTATGACGACTATTGGATTCGGGGATATCGTGCCAAGTAAGTTATAATGACTTTGAGCTCGATAGGTGTATTGTTGCATTAAGTTTAACTCGCAGATATGGCTTATCTAGTAAATATCACAACTGCATTAGATATACATGTGCCATAATAGGTGTATTCGGCAATTTTCCCATCAGTTTTATAACTTGTTTTTCCTACAGAAAAGCCAAAGTACATGCTCTTCTGTACCCTATACATACTGGTTGGGCTCGCAGTTACATCTACCATTATTGAGTTAGTTAGAAGGCAATATGCACAATCTTGGAGGCAACTGCAAGCTCTGAAGGGTCCACTTGCCGAGAACTTTAGGAGATTAGCAAATACTCCTGGCGTAGATGTGCTGGCCTTGCTTACACAGCAAGACCTCATGAAGATCCTAGCAGTGGTATGATCATGATTTTTCACAAAACTTTTATATTTTATATTCTCGTTCAATTGAATATTTTTCAGGTCCCTGTGTCGAGACTGTCATACAGAAGAAAATCTAGAAAGGAAAAGAAGTGGCAAGATGTAATTGAAGCTGTGCTAAATCAAATTGCCACCCAAGATGCATCTCAAAAAGTGTCAACTGAAATTGTAATTTTTGAAAGTTCCCTCTAGTATTATAAAATAAAACACTATGTTGTTTTGTTTCTTCATAGAGATCACAAGCTCTGACTAGGTTGATGGAAAGCTACAAGCTTCTATTTTAAGTGCTGTTGATATTTCCAAAATGCAAAATTCTATGGGAAAGTAGTCAAATCCTAATTAAATTTACCTTATAAGGAATGTAAAATAAAATAAATTACCATAATTTTAAGGGACATTGGCTGTGTTGGGAATATGACAGGTCCAACATTATTGACACTTGGTTATAAATGATGCCACCGAAAACCATTTTGAAAAAGGTTTATCATATGGTGCAGACTTTTTAGCGCACACTGTATTTCAAAGTAACACAATTAAATTTGTTGTCTTTTCAATGCCTGATTTCATATGGGAGAAAATATCATATTGACTACAATTATTTATTAGTGAATAGCGATATTCCGTCCTTATTTCCTTTTTCCTTCAATATTGAGTTTAAAAAAGGGAGCGGTAAATAAATAATGGTAATAGTAGGTTTATTCAGTACAACAATATATTTAAAACATATAGGTAGGTACCAAAATACAAAAGTATTTCCAATTTTATTTGCTGAATTTTGTAGTATTATGGTATCTTACAATAATATTAGAAGTATGATAGGTACAGAAATGTATTCCTTTTTGATTTGCTGAAAAAAATATAAAATCAAAACTTAAAAAATTGTACATTGTACAAATTGTAATATACTAAAGTGAAACTTCTGGGTAAAAAGTAACTGCATGCGCACAAGGCTAACATTATAAACATTTCACACCCAACCTAGGAGGGTGCATCAATTCCATTAAATTATTAAATTCTCCACTTTTAATTGTCATTTCCATAATTGTTATCTTTTTAAAACAGATTTTCATTATTTTCACTTCTATTTATTTTAAAATTATTTGAGATTTTTTTTCAACTCTTATAAGTACATATTGAAAATTGGTCTGTAAGCTGTAGAAGTGACTATATATTTTTTAAAGGGACAAAATTTAAGTACATATTACTATTAATTATGATTTCTTCAAGTTAAAATGGGAAGTTAGTAACGTCTTTGTTGGGTTTTGTTTTTTGCAATTTTCCACATGAGGGCCAGGTGCCGTACATGTACTACATTCTATGCAATAGGTTCGGACAGCTGCCGTCTCATAAAAACTTAATCGAATGCTGTACATGTACATCAGAAATATTGTCTCAGAAAGACTGACACCGTATGGGTAAGGCAATCGTAAAAACGATTAGGTAGCAGAAAGGCTGACATACAGGTACGACATTTTGTTTTTTGTGTCTCGACAATTGACATTTGAAAATTATATTATAACTTTATTATAAAGGAAACAGTGAAATGAAATGAATATAGAAATTAAGAAATGTTTTGATACCTAACAAATAAGGAAAATGAATAGGCGGAAACTAATAAACTAGTTTAACAAAGTTTTCACATATTTTTTCTTACAAATTTTTAATAGAGTGAAATTTTCAAAACATGGGTATGCACATAAACATAAAAACGTTAACGAAAGAGGCAACAGACTGACTGACCACGAAGCATGTTCTGTGTACCAAGGTCAGGTGACGTAATAGTACGACAGCCGCCCCCCACCTTTGAATTCCCGGCGCCTTCCTACGCAGATGGGCGTGGCGTGTCGGCCCATCCCAAAAGGGTTTAACTAATTTTAAATTTTGAAAAAAAAAATTCTTGTGACTCCCTTTTAAAAATAAGGATTTGCTTTCATTTATATTAATTTCCCCAAAATGCAATGGTTTTTTTACAAATAAATAACTATTAAAAATTACTTATTTCTTCAATAAATATTCCCCAATCCCCAATTTTTTAAACATTTTGGGGGAAATTTTTATAAAAGGATGGCGATCCTTATATTTATAAGGGTGACGCTCTTAACAGTTGTCACTTCAATTCTTATTTGGATTAAACTGATGTATGTGTATCATGGAGAAGAAAATATAAAATCGAAAATATCCCAACTTAAAGTTCCTGTAGTTTTTAAATTCTACTGAGACGAGTCAACTTCAAGAGTCAACTTGATATCAAAAAGACAAGATTTTCTTTTAAAACGTTCATTGGAATACAATTTAACTAAAATGTTGTTGTTCTCCAGTTCTCGGAACTGTCATTAAATCAATCATAATTTAAAAAGGATTTTTATGAAAACTGTCAGTGCCTGGAATTAAAAAAAGATTATGTAACCTAACTTAGGCTATTTTGAGGGAAAATAAACAATAGCTGTGTGAGAAACTTCTACTTTCTATGTATCTGTATGGTTCCTGCCATTTGTATTTTTTTATCTTTTTACAGGAGTTACAATACTCAGTTGTTGTCTAGGTATCGATCCAGCATTACATTCTATAAGCTATTTTTAATTTTAAGAACATTTAACATGCTTTTGCTACAAATGTATATACAATACTATTTACAAAGCCTATCATTTATCTCAAAATGTATATAATGTACAGAACAAAATGTATTCGAAAATTGACATAAATGAGACCAAAAATTAAGGACGCTTTCAGATGAGCATGTCTTCATTACTTGAATTTTTTACCCCTATATGTACAATTTTTGGGCAGTGTATGCTATTACCATTATCATATACATTAATATGTTGTATTAACTTTTAATTCACAATGTTAAGTGCAAAATTAAAAAAATTACTAAATTTTGAGTAGGTGTAGGGTTTAGGTCAAAACAACTTGGTTTATATTATTACATGTCATGAGATATCTACATGGGATTAAATTTGCATTTTAAGATTTGACCAATTTACTAGCAATTTGAATTTTTAAATATGCAAATTATACATGGTGAGTCATTAATAATGGCACATAGTGCAACCTCAAATATTTTGGGCCAAAATAATACTATTGAGGCTAATATGCCTTATAGAAATGTTTGTTTAAGAGATACCATAACATAACAGAATCAAGCTGCTGAACTGAAATTTTGCACTGCTATGTTTTTGGGGATGGAGAATAAGATGAAAATGTCAATTTATACGTATCTCACATGTATCTCACTCATAACTTTTTTCAGGTTATTTTTTTGGTCCTGCAGGTCCATCTTTTCATTCTGCAACAAAAAGGTACTCTTATTTCATAACGATCAAATCAACCGTTTGCGCTGAAATTGTCAAAACGTATCCCCAAACCTGTCGACTTCAATATTCGGAAAATAAAATTTTCACCTGATTTCAAAAATGTTACAGATCAACTGTACATTGAAAATGAAGAAAAAATGTCAAACGGACATTGGTAGAAACACATTAGTTTTCTTGAAATAGGGTGTCCAAATTTGGTCAAGTTTCAATCCGTTCTATTTTGAAAGTGAACATTTCTTGGGACATTGAGTTTTTTTCTCGCTTTAAATGGTAATATTTGAAAGTAGTTATTTTTCGAATATCGAAGTCAACAGGTGTTTTGGGGCACGTTTTGGCAATTTCAATGCAAACGGTTGATTTTATCGTTGTGAAACAAGAATACCTATTTGTTGCAGAACGAAAAGATGGTCTAAAATGATGGACCTCGGAAAGGTAACCTCAAAAAAGTTATAAGTAAATGCACAATCCAAAAACAGCGCAAGTGGCGCCCTCTGTGCGATATGTAGAAATTGAGATTTTCGGCTTATTCTCCATCCCCAAAAACAAACAACATTTCATATTAGCCTCAATAATAATATTTTGGGCCAAAATATATGCGGTTGCACTATGTGCCATTATTAATGACTCAACCTGTATTAATATGATGGTGCCTAGATACTGCCCATAATGAACATAAAATAAATGACATAAAGTTATGTGATCCAAGATGAGGTATAGTTTAGTAATATAGCTAGATAATGTAGTTGTAGTTGTTTATGGGAAGCCTAGTTAGCCATGTTTGACAGTGCCATATTAGAGTTGCCCTTAGTAATTTTTTATAGGAGAAAATAGGGAAGCAGCTACTGTGGTACTTTCTTTTTTGATGCCATCTGTCTTTCATATTCATAATTAGTTTCAGACCCTTATGGAACAGTCACACTAATTTTAGACTCTACACTAACAAGGGTATGGGTTGGATATATGATAATTGTATATTATACTATACTATAATTCTACAACGTTTCTATATGCAATTCATCAACTTTTAACTTGTTACGTTATGTTCGACCACTTATTTCCACTGTCAAATTGGAGCAAACTTAGTCACAAGAGATAAGTAATGACTTAAAAATAAACTAAAATGTAGCAATCATAGGATTAATAGAATATAGAAAAATATTGCCAATTTGTTGTATAATTTTTTTGTATTTGGGGTCTTATAAGAAGGATACAGAAAGTTTTAAAATTTACATGGACTTTACTGAATATTTTCCAAACTAGCTGAGGTATTTAAGTTATATTTGGTACACAATATAAAGGCATGGGTGGCATAAGAGCTGTTAATATCAAACACCATCAGTGGAGGATAATGGTAATCAGTACATTAGTATTAGAAAAAAAATTAATCACCTTGTATAGTAATAAAATATATTGGGTTTTCTACGTAGATTTTAATTGTAAACAAAAATGTCCCCTCGATATTTTTACGTATGTGTTACAGTTTCATAGCAACTTTGATTTTTTAATAATTATTTCAAGGTATTTCTGAAAAATATTCAAAGTAGAGAAAATTATTTAAACAAAGTAACTTTTTCCAATAAACTTACCCATTCAAGACATTAGTTTTCATGATACAGAGCATAACACAACATTTTTTTCTTCTTCGTTTAAGGTGTGTGATATTAACAGGTTTTATGCCACCCAATGCCGTTATATTGTGCACCAAATATGACTTAAATACCTCAACTAGTTTGGTAAATATTCAGTAAGGTTCATATATTTTGAAATCTTTCACATTGAATCTCTCTCGTAAGGTCTAATGTACACATTTTGATGTCGTAGGAAAGGGATTTTCAGTATTAACCAGAATTTATTTAGTTCATTTCTATATCAGAGAGTTGTATCACAATTTTCTTTGTGTGACTACAGATTTGGGTGTTTTTACAATTGAATCATAAAAATATTTTCGATTGCTACAAAGGAAATAGTTAGGCAAGTATAAATTCAACAAAATATAATTTAACGAACACCTCAGCACACAATCAGATATAATATATGATGTGAAATAAGGTACGTATTGTATTGTAAAAATACAGTAAAATATGTAAAAGCAATATTTCTTTATAACTCGCAAACCACATCTAATTTTAAAGTCTTGGACAAACCTTGTACAGAATATTGAGCCAAATCAAATTTTAACATAAAAATGTATATGTTGCTATATAAACAGACTTGACCTTCAACTGCCTTGAAGGGCCCTAATCTGAGAAGATTAGTTCCAATGTCCATCAAATGCTAGAACATTTATTTGAAATATTTTGTACATATTTTTTGAGATAGGACACTCATCATTTAAAGAAAGTTTTACCTTATTTTTAAGTTTTATTTTTTATATCAATTTCAACAGTATCTGTTGAGTTCTAGTGTGCCTTAATTTTCTGTGTCAAAATGCATTCTTTCACTTATACCTAACCTCATTGTCCATCCACTTTTCATAGTTCTGGGTGCGGTTCATTTTATTAGAGTATCGTCCATTATATCGTCAGGTAACACTCTCAGCTGCAGTCGATCTAACAAATCGTCGGTCACGATTGGTTCCGATAGTGACTCGTTACTGTTACTCAAGTTTATACCTACACCCTCATCATTCATGTCGTCAAACTGTTTGTCCAGAACGTTCTTATCACACTCACTATCTGACGGGCACAAGTCATTCTCATTTCCTGTGACACACGGCAACGTAGCATCCAAATTTTCGAGCTCAGCTTGTTGCACCAAGCTTATTGAATCTTCTTTGGGAATATCACTCATTTCTTCTGGTGGAATGATGATATCTTCAGAGAGTTTAGTGGCTTCGTCCAAAACTTTACTTTCTATTGAACAACCATTGATTACGCTAGATGTTTCAATTATGGCACTAGAAGAATCGATAATTCCCCTATAAGATTCGTTGGGGGTCTCATTGGGGAAATCATCAGATGGATTTTCAACTGGTTTTTCTGATTCTTCTGTAACACCATTACTATCAGTATTTCCACAGTTATCTTTTTCTTCGTTATTTTCTGTTGATGAATCAAACCCTTCAAATAAATCGGGGCTTTGGGATTCTCTTTGAGACTCATTACAGTCGAGATCAGGACTTTTGGTTTCTCTTGGATTATCATCTTCCTTTTTGGAACACACCTCGGATTCTTGAGAATCCGATTCTAGAGACTCAGTATGGTCTTTTTCTTCGATTCTTTTCGTTGAATTTTGATCAAAATTGTCTAAATTACCAATATTTTGATCAGAATTTTCATGGTCAGCATTCTCATCATAAGTGTTTTTTTCAACATTTTCTTGGTCATCGTTATCAGACTTTATGTCATCACTGTTTTGTTCGCCATCTTTATTGGAACTGTCCTGATCAAGACTAGTTGGGTCATCCTCATCTGGATCATTTGAAGCATTATCCACATCTTCACTTTCAGCCTCAACATTCGCTGGCTGATCAACTATTTCTTCATTTAGTACAGGCTTTGTAGAACGAGCGGATTTCTTCAAAATTGTCTTTGTAACTATACAGTTCTCTTCTATCTTATTTACATTAGAGTTTGGGTATTCCATATATTCAATCTGAACATTTTTTTCTTCAGCAAACGAAACACTTTTCCTCTTTTTAGAATTATTAACCATGTTTTCCTCTTGATTTGAACTTGGTTCTTCAAACATGCATTTAGTATGTGATCCAAAATCCATTTGCTCTATATTAACCCGCAATTCGTTGTTAATATTGTGTTTTGACAATTCAGCGTTAATATCCAATGTTGACTCCTTCGTGGCTTTTGGATTTAGTTTTTTCACTGGATGCACTTTAAGCTTAATTTTAAAGAAGGCTGTTTTTCTAGTATGACCTTCATCTTGAGAATTTGATGGGCTTTCACAGGCCTTCTTCTGTTCCCGGTTACTGAGGCTGTCTTCTTGGGAACTTTGAGAACTTACCGAGCTTGCTGGACTAACAGACCCTTTTTTCCGCTTTCTTTGGCTCTCCTCGGGAGTGCTTGGACTTACAGAGCTCCTCTTGCGTTTTCTGTTTCTATCACGATGGTTCCTTTTCCTTTTTCGATTTTTTTCTGTCGTGGCACTGTCAATTTTTAATTCTGGCGCTCCTAAGCTTATGTAAAGCACCTGATTCATGAATTTAGTGTCGGATTTAATGTGGTCATCAAAATTAAGTTCTGTGTTCTTTAATGGTGTTAAGTGTTTTAGTGGACTAACATTTTGATCTTTAGGGATTGTTTGTTCACTTTTATCCCCTTGCTTAAGCTTAGGATACCTCTGCAAAAGTTCACTCCTCATAGTATGTAGCGTATTTACATATAAAATACACTCTAAGCATAATGTACAATCTGGGTCATCAAGGCTATAACTACTTCGTAACAAATTATCGACGGAAGTCCAATTAGTGACATCTACAATATCATTGTTTTGCATGCAAATAAAACATTTTTTCCCTCTTTTAGTGAAACTTTTCCCAATTCCTATCTTGGTGGATTTTAAAATTACGATGTGTTGAAGGCATTTTGGGCAAGCTCTCAGCGATGACTGGATTCTATTAAACTGAAACAATGTAAATAAACCGGTTAGCTCCAATACAATATTATTATTAACAAATCAGAATAGACATATTTGCCTGAAACATGTAATATTTCTAAACAATTTTCTTTACACTACTTTTTCTCCACCACCTTTTTTGTCATTTATACCTTTGCATAAAAAATCTCGGGAAGGAGCCTGTTTGGGATTAACGTGCAACTATGATGGGGCATGTCTATGACAGAATGCCATATACTAATGATATAATTGATTAGTAAATTTTTCAAGTACATAACACGTGTGGAAAGCTGGTCAACCAGTAATGACGTTTTACAAACATGTTATGCCAACAGCATTTGAAAAACCATAGTTTTATGAAAACAACTCACTTCGCCCATTTGGTTTGTAATGTTTTAATAGAAATAAGTCTGGATTCTGCAGAAATTTTGTACTATTTTCCAGTTTACTCAATATTTGTTTATGGATGAATACATTTCCTATTCAAGTAGTTTTTGTTTTTATCGAAATTAGTACAAAACTGTTAATAGAGCACATTTGGTGCAATGGAGTAAATTTCACAATAATGATTGATTCACATTTTCTTGGTTTTTGTGGTCAAGAAATTCTGACAGTGATTAAAAATTGCTACAAGAGCAGGAAAGTCCAAAAACGTGTCAGTTTCTACATTATATTGATTTAGGATATTTGTGAGAAATATTGGAATTGACTATCACATAATGGATCTAAAATTATGGTGTTAGTTATGACACGTAACTCACTGGTTTTGTCAATGAATAAAGAACCCCAGGAAGGAGCCAAAGCTCTATGGGCATTATAAAATACGTGCGACGGACATCGCCCTGTATGGAGACTGAATTTTGACAAAATATTTTTATATTTGACAGTTGTCACGGTGGTTTGTGCTATTAGATATTTGTGTAGTTCTTCGATAAGTACTTTTTGGAGATCTATTATGGTTAGCTGTGCAGCCTGCGGCTATTCCGTGACTACCAGAACAAAATGTTTGGGGGATAACATTCCAACGGTAAGTACTTTTTTAAACCGGAAACGGCATGCCGCCATATGCAGAGACTGGACCGGTCCACCGTAAAGCCCAAATTTGCTCCTTCCTGAGGTTCTTTATTCAGAGGGTTTTGTATTTTTTTATACATAATATGCCTGCAATATTCTGCAAAATATAATTTTACGGAATATAGCAGACTAACGTGTGTACGCTTTACTAAGCACATATTTTAAACAAAATTATCGATTAAATAATATTTGAGAATCGCATAACATCATTTAGCGGTCAAGCACGCTATATAAATGAGGCGAGTGACGCACGCTCTTATATCAACAACTGACGGAGTTTGTTAAATTCGGGCTGACTATGTTTTTTTTTTGTTTTTTACATTATTGCCTATAAGTAGACTGTATTTCAAATTTTCTAAAACAGTTTCACCAACTGTACGTATATTTTTTATGAGTTTGACGCGCTGCTGACGCTACTCGTTACATTATTTTCAAGGCTGACTACATCCAAATCGTTGTTTATTCATTATACTACTAAATAAACCAAGTTTTGGATTTTCTAAGACAGTTGCGACACTTGTTTTTTTACAACTTTGAAGCCGCGCCAAACGCTAACCCAACTGGCTGACTGACGGCAGCCTATTCTTATACACACGAAATACTACACTGTATCAAAAAACCTGCCTTTCTAAAACTCTTGCTCTTTTTTGTCACTCAGCACTCGGAATATTACTGACAACTTATTTTAAATGTTCTAAGACAATTAATGGAATTAGTGAAAATCAAATAATCGTATAAAAATTAAATTTTGAAAACTATACTCCGAATAAGTTTTCCTCTTATAAATTATGGCCTATAATTTACATTGTATTTTCTTAGGCATATCATGTTAACTTGCAAATTAGCGGTTTCCAACATTATAAATATATTACCAAAATCTTAATAATTGTAAGTTAGCTCTTTACGTTCCATACTTACTTCAATAAACACTCTCCAAACCACAAAATTTTATTTTTTTTTAAACAAATTAGTTTTTAAATAACTCCAAACATACTTATTAAATTACTTGGTCATAGATTAAAAGGAATACACAGTTGTTTTCTGCACTACATTATTTAAATTCAACTGCCACCCAATATAATATACTGCTTAATATTATTGTATATTACTTATATATTATGGCACCTGTTTTTTTTTTTTTATGCACAGGTCCACATAAAGGAGATTTGGGCCCTCAACACTGAGCCTCAATTTCGGTTTATTTAACTAATAGTATTCTATACCGAATTTGAGCAAAATCGGCCAAGCTATATACAGGCTGAGTCATTAGTATAGGAAAGCTCAAGTGCTCTTATACCGTTCAACATATCGCAATGCAACAAGTTCCGTTAAATTTAGTACCCTAGACGATTTACCTCTGGATGTAATTCGAAAAATGTGGTTTCAACATGACGGTGCCCCTCCTCATAGTATTTGAATCGTACAAAATCATTTAAATAATGAGTTTGGAGGAAGGTGGATTGGTCGAGGCGGTCCTGTTGCTTGGCCTGCTAGGTCGCCAGATTTAACTGCACCCGATTTTTTTCTTTGGGGTTATGTGCACGATAAGGTTTATCAAACAGAGGTAACAACCAGGGACAATATGCAAGAAAGGATTATTGAGGCCTTTGATAGCATCGATCAGGAAACACTTGAAGCAGTTAGCTTCTCTTTTTCAAGAAGAATCGAAGCATGTTTAGCGAGAGATGGTTGCCACTTTGAACAGGTTTTATGATGACCTTTGGGGTAAATAAATTCTTTGTTTTGAAATATCTTATGTTATGTTTCGTAGTGTTTTTATGTTTAGTTTCTAAGAATTTATTTTTTCACTGCTATAATACTGACAGTTACCTGTCACTTCTCAGTGGGGAACTTGTTTTTAACTTCCATGGCACACTGAGATAGTTAGTATCCTAAATTTTGTGCAAAATGCGAAAATGTTTATTATTTTCATAACCGGCCATTTTTGGAATAGGACTTACTTAATAAAAAAGGTGCAAAATAATCTCCTGAATACGATAAAGTGATAAAAAATAGGGCAATGCATTTGAAAAAAAAAGTTAAGGTCGTTAGAAATTCGAAAATTTTGAATCGTCACTAAAAAATAACGGAATGAAATAAAGAGACGTTTTTAGTAGTAAAAGATACGGAAAATTGTTCTCTACAAACGCACCAAATCTCAGTGCAATTAAACAAAAAATAAGTCTTCAGCAACATTTTCAATAGCTACCTGCAAACTCATTTTTTTCCATAAAAATTTCCATAACTTTTGAATGGCTAGACCAAATTTCAAAAACAAAACGGCGTTATAAAGCCTATAAAACGGCGAATTTCAATATGTAAAAAATTGTATGTGGTGCCATTTAAAAAAATTAAGTTGAGTCTGGTCCTGCAAAAATGAGACCTGTTTAGTCCAAAATAATTTTAAAAGATACTCTTTAGGGTACTAAATTTAACGGAACTTGTTACATTTCGATATGTTGAACGGTATAAGAGCACTTGAGCTTTCCCATACTAATGACTCACCCTGTACAGTAACAATTCTTATAGCAGAAATACCAAATTTTGTGAGCCAATATCTTCCTAATACTATAATTTTATGAGTAGAATAATGCCTTGTACCATAAGTTAAAGACAACCCTGTATGTCCACAGTAACTACTTCAATTAAAATATAAAAGTGCTGTTTCTAACGTATCATATTTCGCTTAATCTGAGAAAATAATAATATATTCAGCAGAAACTTAAAACTATTTGCAGACTATTACAAACTATTATACAAATTATAAGTTAATGAATTCGTGAATAGTTTTAAAAATGTTAAATTCAATAGTTTTGGGTTGTTTAAGGACCGAGGCAACACGCGTTGCCTCGGTTCTTAAAAGTACCTCGAGGCCAAAAAAAGGGCTCCTTTATCCATATTATATAACTATATCTCCAAAATTAACATAATATACATAACATAAAATCGAGTATAAAATATAGTACCTACCAAAAATAGCAAGTACCTACGTTACATGGGTTTAAGAAAAAATAGCCAAAATAACACCCATTTCAAATAAACCTAGAGATAACAACCGAACCTTTTGCGGTACACCCTGTCTACTAGTTAGTAGTGTGTTCCATGCTAAAATCTGACTTCCCAATTTTTTTATTTCTGTTCATATACAGCTGGCTATCTGAAACGGACTACCGGTAACGCGGTAGCCAGCAACGCAGTAGCTGGCAACAAAAAGTTGCTTGCTTCAAATCTATAATAAAATTATTTGTATCAGATATCAGTGTTTTCAAATTAGCCTTCATCACAATTCCATCAAAATAATCAGTATAGTTGTCATTTTGAAAAATAGTTGTCAGCGATATGACGAAAATGTGTTTTTACCATAAGGTCCATGAGTAAATTATTTTTATTCCAGTTTGATCTAACTCTAACTAATTACCTGAATCTACTTGATGAGGGACCATCAGCCATCATATCATCTTGAACCTTGATAGATTTGGTCACAAAAAGAAAATTATCAAAACCAAATTAATTTTCTTTCCTGGATAATTTATAGTTTTAATTCAACTAGGAATATGAAAGAATGGTAATTGTTTTAGTATAGCCCCTATTTTAAAGGTCTCTGAACACAAATCTGACCTTAGTTCTTGGTAGTCGAACCAAATAAGTAATTATTTAGTATCGTGCATCCACCTGATTTTTTTATTGTTCATTCATACGCACTAAAAAGGACAATACTTGGGATAATCCTTTTTTAATGGGTCTATACGCGAAGGTTGAAAGAAATTCAGTAAAACCTCTATTGGCAAGGGAAAAAATAGCTTGGACACGTCAACCTTAATTTTAAAATTAGCAACTACATGACATATAAATGCGTCATGTGATGTCATCGGTGTGGCAGATATGACGTCATCATTTTTTTTAATTGTAAGCCAAAATTTCAAAAATCCGTACACCGAAACACAATACAAAAACGTAAATAACTTGAACAGAACCGACAAATCATGTGCCGAACCGTTTGGGTTTACGGAACTATGGCTGACATGACGCTCTACTAAACTAATGCATGCATTATGAGTGGTCGGTCCTTGACGACGACGACTCTACTTGTCACATTTCAGCTTCAGAACGGGCATGTATGCTGTTGTCTTACAATGCATGTATCCTTGTGGATTGCCATAATAACCCATGAGGTCAATTTAAAATACAGCCGGCAGGCAACGGATAGGAATGAATTAGACATAAACAATGGGCTTTCAAAATATTGCTGTCCCTGGGCGGAGTTCCTGTTGTAACGGGCTGCACTCCAAGGTTAAGAACGTCTAGGACAATGTGGAAGGCACCACCAAGTCTTCGCTGTTAGTGAACTCTCACAGTCACGCTCCAAAACTCAACTCCAAAACAAACAGAACTTGTTGCCCATAATTGAAAACTTAAAACTCAAAAACTTCGAAACTTGTGCTTGCGTAAAAAAAAGTAGAACCTAGTCTATAAGAGAAGCGACTTTGGACTAAATTTAGTTCCAACAAAAAAACAAATCCAAAATACCTCTGAAAGAGGGTTTTTTTTGGTTCCTTCGAAATAGCCTTGAACTAAAGTTGTAACTTTCTGAACATATCTGTTCTAAAATATGAACCAGAATCAGAAATATGAATTATTTACAAGGTACAAATTTAGCTTACCAGCAATATAGGATGGTATGGGGTTTATTTTTAGTAGGTTCCAAGATCCAGTTATCTAGTACAGCAGTTTAATCCCACAAAAGTGGATAGAAGTCCAAAAACCATAAACCAAATCAACAACCAGTTTTGGGCCTCCAATTTCATGTTCAATAGTTGAATTATTAATCCTTGAACTACACAAGTTGAGCAAAAACTACACTCAAATCAACTAAATTGACGCCGAGAAAACTTCCCGAAAATTTGCCGTGCTATTCAACCGAATATCAGAACTAGAATCTACACAAAAGCCGGGCGGACAGGAAAAAAACGAAATCCGCTGGGTTCCAGAGCGATGACAAAAAAATTATTGCTCGAATCCAAGGTGCGAAGGACATCTACATCCTGTCTTATGCAAACCAGCGAAGATTTTCCCCGGCAACACTCTATGCAGAAGAACTTCCCGCCAAAAATCAACAGATGGCGCCAAGACAACCAATAGGCACCCAAAACTCCGCAACCATGTTTGCATTTGCCCTTAGTGTCAATTCATTTTGGCAGATAGTGTTTCACAACAAAACCGGACAAAACCAGGGAATGTATGGAACAATAGCAATATCGGTGAGTAGAAGAAGAAGAGTATTTCAAAAAGCGATCCAAATTCCAATCAAACCATAACCTATACTGCTAAGTATTATTCTACTAATAGCTAATAATATTCCATTTTTCCAGGTTCCAGAAGGAAAGATCAAAGTACAAAGGCAATGAGAAACGCTAAAACCACCTACAAATAACACGAGCAAAAACAAAGCACTGGGGCACTCGACAGAAGTTCGACTACATTGTCACACAACCTAAGTACACAAAACACCTCTAGCACTACGACTTTCCCATGCTAGAAAGCCCCTAAACACATCACTAAATGACTCTTTTCCAGGAAACAAATACTACGAAGCCAAGAAAAATCCATGAAATAATAGCGTAACCAATTTCCGAAAGCTAAGAGGATAAATTAAACGATGAAACAAAATCTCTTGAAAGAAGTGAGACAACTTATGAAATATTTATTCCCAATGGCTGTGTTCCCAGATCATTCACCAAATTTTCAAAATCTTCCAATTTGGAAGGAATATTAGCTTTTCGTATAAGACTGCATTTTTAACGTAACAATGGCAAAAATTAGCCAATAACTTTTATTTCAAATAATTTTTGATTAGAAAAATAATTGAGAATTATTGCCGTTGGCCATATTCGATTGACAAAAAGAAAAAAAAACGGGATCAGGTGATCCTGAATCAGTAGAGATCAGCTGAATCCAAGAAATTTTTGTGTGTCAAACAAATGTGAATATCATCTCACATGGGAATATCATCTCATAACACACATAATCTTCTGTGGTTTATTTTAGTTTTTGTTTTTAATTAACACTGGTAAAATTTTGATAGAAAAACACTACTGACACCACCAATTTAATATTTATTTTCTAATATGTGTGATTCAAACCTACAAATAGTTTCCCGCCAAAACTAATATATAGCTGATCTCACGAAAAATTCGGTTCAACAACGATGATCCGAGCTAGCTAGATTGCTGTTAATCGAACGCATTACACTGATCTGAAATCAGTTTGGATTTATCCAGATCACTTATTTATTGCCAATCGAATATGACCATTATTATTCCATGTATGTATAGGCCGGACCCGTATACATAAAGTCAAGAGTAAACTATACTTGGATATGGGTGCAGGGCCGTAGTTAGGGGAGGGCGAGCGGGCAGTGCGTGATATTTATTGCTCTTCATAATTCTTTGAACTGAGGACTTTAATTCCCTGCTAGCTTGCCTAATTGAATGTCTGGGATTGTCTTCAAAATATTGCAATACCTGGGCTGTTCATCACTGCGAGTTATTTTTCGAATTGGTTTATCTTTTCGATTACAAAATGCACTTTGATTTTCGCGAAGAGTTTTTTTCCAGTCTTATAATTTTTTTGTGATCAGGAATTCGGCGGTCTGGATATCTTTCTTGATAAATTCGCATGGCTTTTCTGGCATTTTTTTTTGGGCTTCCCCGTAAATTAAAATCATATCAACTTTTTCATCATGTGTAGTCATTTTGATTGAAATAAACGATTAACAATGAATAATAACCAAGACTAAATATTTTAAAATTGACAAGTTATTTCACAAACTGCTTTAGTATAGTCAAACTGTCTGTTGTTTTCCATGGAGACCAAATTAAATCACGGCTAACTTGATTTTTTCCGATATATTTAATATGCGTGTTTTTGCATATTTCTGCTTGTATCTTTTAAACGAAGAGAGGCATGAAAAAAGTTTCTTAATGAAAGTTTATCAGAAAAACACGCTCTTTCACAATAGAAAAAGAAACAGGTATGTTTCTGGGAAAAATATATTTCGTGACGTCATTACAGGCATTTTCAAAAGTTCCAAAAATAAAATTTTGGGCTCAAAAGTAATCCCAAGTAGTCTCATTTAAAACCTCCAAGTGAAATTTTCATTTGCGTTTTTTATTAGCCAATAGCGACCCTGGGGCATCGAGTTTGAGACACCCTGTACCTTCAATTTCACAAGCTAACCTGGCATATTTCCTTAGATTTTCTTAAGAAAACCGAATCTAAAAAGCAAGCAAGAGTATTTTGGTACCTTTTGGTTTGAAATGAAGTCTATGGCTAGCTGTAGTGTAAGTAAGTATATATAATTAGATTTTTTAGTTTATTCTTTATATAGTGGACCATTGGTTCGCTTTAACCAAATTTTTCTATTTTCGTTCTTCTATACGTTACAAAATACTCTTCCAAAATATAATATCTAGAATTCTCGCTTCTTCAACTGGTTCAACAGATCATCCCGCAAAGATAACACGTTAACGTAAAAATAACGTAAATGGTAATAAAGCTGGATGTTTAAAATATGGGACATTCTGAACGTCAGAAATTGACATATCTATAATCACCGAATACCCCGCATAACCTATAATAATTCGCCATTTTATTCATCGAGTAGCGCCACTCCAGTCCGCAAACAACAATGACAAGAACTACGATAGACAGGCCATGGCGCACAAAAATCACGTGACCATCTTAGTCTGACGTTACATGCCATTTGTCACATAACTGAAAGCGGCAGCTTGGGTTTTGAGAAGTTTTAAACTTTTAAAGTGTTTTTATATCTCTTAGTTTATATTTTAGAAACAAGTTTGTGTCTAGTGTGCGTGTGTCCAGGCGGAGGGGAACCGCCCAGGTGTTATTATGGCCTCTGGGTGGAAGTCGTGCCGTTCAGGAGTATTGGTGCCGCTCACACCGACGCGTGAGCGCTGTAAGGGGAACTCTCCCCCCGGACTCGGAATGGACATGGACAGTGGAGCCTGAGACACAGACGGGTGAACTGCTTACGGGAGATCCGCGAGTTCAGACGGTCTGGGTGGCTGGAAGCCGTTCCTGTTGCCCAAGTTCGGGTTTGTGTATTTTGTATTCACCATTCACCTTGTGCGAAATAAATCAGTGCTGTAACGTACTCGAGGATTTCCGTTGTCGACTCACGCCCTGATATGGTTCCTATTCGGCCTTTCACGCTGCCGATCAACTGGGACCTCGTCAATATTTACAGTATACTGGGGTGAGTTTTCATTTTTATTTCGTAAAAAAATAACCTAAATACCAAGTATTGGGTCTGTTTATATTATATTTATACATATTACAAAAGCCAGGAAGAAAATGTCACCATAACAACATTTGCTGTGCCTCAGGATGAAAATTTGCTCCAAAAATGGATTCGTCAAATTCCAACTGAGATTTAATTTCTAAAAAAAACATTAAGTATGTGTGGCTAACACATTTTCAAGAAAGTGAAACCATTAAAGTGGACAAATTTGTTGTGGGAGGAAAATACCTATAGAGAATATCACCTAAGCTAAAGGAAGGTGCTCTCCCAACAATTTTGGGAATGTGCCAAAATATTTGAGTGTGGTGCCATTTAACTCTTGGCCCAAAACAGCTGAGGAAGGTTAAAAATTTTGAAAAAAAAAAAAACAATTAGTGAAAGCCTGGATGCACAAAACCAATAATGTAATAGACCAAAGAAAACTCGCAAAATTGTTACGAAATTTGTTTTTTATACTTATCTCCAAAAATGCCTTTTATTATAGAGGACTAAGTTGGTCACGTGACTACACGATTATGCATTAGCGCCATGGCCTGTCTTTATCGTTGGCCTCGCAACAATGAAATATGACATCATGATCGGGTCTTTAATAGATTATGGAAGGATTGACATTACAGTTTTAAAAGAAGTACTTTTTTAATTCTAATTTCAAATATAAATATTTGACAACAGCATCCATCACGAGAAAATGTAGGTACTAGTATATTTTATCCAGCTCAAAAAATAAAATACATATTGTGCCTGGTGCCCTATCGACCTAAAATTATACCTGCCCACTTCAATTTTTGGTTCTAGCTACGAGCCTGTATGGGTGGATATGCTTAGTAGGTATACTTGGATATATGTGGATAAACTTGGATATATGTGAATATGCTTGGATATAAAGGGTGGCGCATAACTAGCGTTATGGTTTAATCAAGGGCTCTTCAGGTGCTTGATTTTTTTGTACACCTACTGCAGAAAGCTGCAGTACCTAATAAATGTGCAGGTCCTGCATCAGTAGGGACTGCACGGTCCTGCTCAAGTACTGCAGAGTCCTGCATAAATACTGCAAGGTCCTGCACAAGTACTGTAGAGTCCTGCACATGCACTGCAGAGTCCTGCACATGTACTGCAGAATCTTGCACAGGTACTTCAGAGTCCTGCACAGGTGACCACTGCACGGTTCTGCACAAGTACTGCAGAATCCTGCCGAAGTACTGCAGATGTCCTGCATACAAATTTGTACACCTACTGCATGACCTGATGACCCCTCGGGTTTAATTAATGAATAACTTTTTTCTTTCTAATTTTATTAAATTTTTACACTTAGTAGCATTTATTTTATAGTTTGGAAATATGTTTACATTATGTTTTGAATATAACATCTGGCAAATGGCGCCCATTGTTAGCTTCGACCTGACATGCCCTATGAACATTTTCTGGAACTCTTGTTAGAATTTCAGGCCCAATGCCCAGCTTCCTATTTTATATTGGCCTTAAGCTGTTGTATGGTTCTTGGTTCATTTGCATACAATTTACCTTTTAGATAGCCCCAAAGAAAAAAGTCCGGTGACGCTTGGCGAATGCAAAATTCAACAGTCCAATGTCTAATAAGTATTTGAAAAGAAGCCGGGCGTTGAGACCAGAAGTTCTAAGAAAAGTTATGAAAAATGCTCTGGAAAGAGCACGTCCGGTCGCAGCTAACAATGGACGCCATTTGTTAGATGTTGAATTCAAAACATAATGTAAATATATTTCCAAACTATAATCTAAATTTTAATAGGTGCAAAAATTAAATAAAATTAGAAATAAAAAAGTTATTCAATTAAACCATAACGCTAATTATGCACCACCCTTTACATGAATATGAGTGGATATATTCCTTTTTGGTAGAGTGTAAACATATGGATATATTTGTACTCTGTAAAGCTGAGTGACTACCCCCTTGATTACCTCCTGCCGTTAAGGTGTCAAGCAGAAATGGCAGACATTGCACAAATCTTGGGAAAATTTCTGTTTTTCCATGATTTTCAATGTTGCAAAAGGTGCAAAGGTAATTCGTTCTGAGTTGCATACAGTTAAAATGCATCCCGATTATAACTCCTACATAAATATCGATGTAAAAAGAGAAGTGTCAAAAAATTCAGAAAAATTTTAAGAAATACCGTTGACTGACGTATTAATAAAGACTGCTCACGGCTGTCATGTTTGGCAGTCCTCTGGCTCACCATGCGCTCCCCGGAGACAAAATACAATGCAAAATACATTGTTCACCATAGGCACCATCTACTTTCCAGGACATGAAACTATAGCCGTGAGAAGTCTTATTAATACGTCAGTCAACGGAAATACCCTTTGTAAATGCCAAGGATGCATATAAAGGTGGGTTTATGCAAGCCCATTTAAAGTAATTGAAAATTAACGTAACATAAGTTGAAATATGGGTAAAGTATGTTATTCAATGGGAGTGTTTTTGCAGCGTATATTTAACGCAATGTAACAGTTAACCAACTTTTAACTTTTGTATTAAAGAAAATCTCAGTTTGTGCATGCGTCATTTCATTGCCAACACGTGGTGAGAAACAACTGAGAAAAAACTGCATAGTCACTTTATAGATGTTTGTTATTTATTATTTCTTGTATAGGATTGTTATGGGTTAGGTTTTGTATTTTTATGCTGACGGGCGATGGCCTACGCTACCCAGGGGGCCTCTAATGATTTCTGTGGTTTAATCTTTGCATTTTGAATTGTGACATTTCAAGATATCGCCTGTTATCAAATTACATTAATTTTAATTAACTTCAATTGTCTTGCAGAATCCCACATTAAGCATTCTTCTATTAATTTATATTTTTGGTTAGGTATAATCATATACAAAAGAGTTGCTTTTTCGTGGCGAAAAATTGGTCAAATTATAGGAACAGGCGCTTTAGTCTAAGAGCCAGCGTAAATGTTCTAGTGATGATTTAGTTAAGGCCTATTTTTTGCAAGGATGTTGGGGGGGCCATAACCAAGTGTCATCCGCAAGGATTAACCCTGACTCCAGTCATAAGGGGGTGGCAGAACGCCCCTTGCTAGTAAAAAAATGCATCTTTTTATTAATAATAAAAAGTTCATTGCTCACACGACATCTTGGGGGTGATCTGCCACCCCATTATGACTGGCCAATCGTTCTGCAAATATTATTATATTTATAATTGCAGGCCATCATAGGTGCACTGGAAAACATTTCAGCCTTAACTAGGTAATTAATAAAAAGATGCATTTTTTTAACAGTAACGGGCATTCTGCCACCCCCTTATGACTGGAGTCAGGGTTAATCCTCCCGGATGACACTTGGTTATGGCCCCCCCAACATCCTTGCAAAAAATAGGCCTTAACTAAATCATCACTGGAACATGTAGGCTGGCTCTCAGACTTCTTCTCTTTACGCGTTTTGTTCCCAGACTCCAGACATTAAGAATATGATTATACATAGTATCTACGTTTATACAAGACGTTCGTTTTTTAGTGTCGAAACAGTAGGTATTCTAATAAGAAACTTGCGGGAGCAGAATCTACTATGAATGTTAACGATCACTTCGACTATTTGAAAGCAGTACTAGGTAATCTCAAAACAACCGCCTTTGCAATATTAGTTTCATACTCACTTCAGAATTGTTAATTTGATTCTTCAGCAAAGATCCCAAAGATTTTAAAATATGCTCGGCTTGAGGCGTCTTTATAACCTTGTCTTCAGTTGAACACAATTCACACACACCAGTTTCTAATTCCATGATTGCACCAGGCAGATTTGGTAAAAATAAAGCTTGGTAATTTTGAAGAAAAATCTATACACGTTGTGATTCCAGCATTAACAAAATATAAATTATCAACACCGTAAAAAAATGTTGACAGGAGTTTTTAGCGCTTTCTGCTGTGTATACAGGTTCTGGTTCTATATCTATATACATGACGTCCGACAATCGACATTTGACTGCTTTGACCACAACTTTGACCTTTGACTTTGACCGTTGATTGAGTTCCTCCATCGACACTTTGACTATACGCGTCGATGGAGGAAGGAATCCTCAATCAACGCTATACGGCTTTATTTTTTAATCGATTTTTGCCTTCGATTGTTCATGGATCGTTTACACCTGCGCAATACGCGGAAGGTTCAAATCAGAGATCAAATAATAAGGGAAGAATTTGAACTAGGCGGCTATATATAATAATATGTCTTTGATCTTTGTCAGCCGATGGTCGCCATGTTGAAAGAGTAGAACACAAAGACAGTGCCGTATTTAGAATTTGGCGAAGTAAAGTACAGGCCACAAAATATATAGGTTAGTACAGGCAATACGCCATTGAATGGTTGAATATAAGAAATACGCCCCCTATAGGCTCAATGCTAAACTAGTGTATGGGCCATGCCAACAATGAACAAGAACAAAGAACACCCATTGAATTGACAATTGTACTTATCAATTCGATGAGAACACCAGTGTGGACGCAAGCATCGAATTGATAAGTACAACAATTCAATGGACGCAAGGCTCTCACCGTTCCCATGGTGACGATGGCCCATATATAGTTCGCATAGTCCCGTCGGGGCGTTGGCATCTTAAATTCAGTCGCGAATATTGATCCATCGACGGTGCAGGTCTGTACCAAGATCTTTTTATACGAGGTTGCCTCTTTATATCTCAAGGTCAAAATCGCCGCCATGTTGCGCGTCATCTGGTATATAATTCCCAGCTGCTCCCGTTTGTTTACCGTGTAGCCCTGTGAATTACTTTCGTTTATTTTGGCTTTATTGCCTTTGAGAGGTATTATTTCACTTTAGAGTGATGTGAAAAGATACGGGATACGGTGACAATATTTATATAGATAAATTATTAGTTTGGTTTTACTGGATTCGTCAGAACCCTTCAAAGACAAAAAGTTCAAAGGTAAGCCATTATACAGAAGTTTCCTGCTTATAAGAAAGGTGAATGTACATTTCATAAAAACATATATAGAAAAGCATCCTCACCATTTGTGGAAAAGGGATCAATTTAATACTTGATGAGAATATAAGAATTAAGTAGATTGATGTTCAGGTTGCTAGAGAAATATTTATTTCTTTTTCGGGCTATTTTAACATATTTTTATTTTTTTAAGGTATAGAAGGGGATATTAGTATGCAACACAGTCAAATATAGAAGAGCAATCAAGTCGCATCTAAAGGTTGTAATCGAAACCAAAACCAGACATAAAAGCCTTGCATGAGAAAAATGATCAGTTAAAACAAAAAGATTTGAATTCGAAGAATGCTGCTATCGTTTGGATAACAATCTCCCCTGTCATACGAAAAACTCAACGACCTTGTATCATAAACTACTATACTCTGTTTTGAGTTGGAACATCTTACTTTAATAGCATTTTTGTCCCCTTTGTGATTATTATATAGGTAATAAGTAAATTTATAATAAATAATAATATAAAATAATAAAATGTATGAAATTTATGGTAATCTAATTGACTAGGTTACAAAACATCCCTTTCAAAATATATACTATAGTCGCAAAATATAAAATATTTTGTTTCATAAATTGTCTTTATCTTCCCTATCTTATATTTAGATTTTCATAAACTAAGTATGGTATAAATAAATGAAGTTCTTTTTTGGAATAGCATAAAAACCTTTGAATTTTATACGGGTGATTTCTGCCGATTAGTCTGGTATTTTTACCGTAGCAGAGTGTGGTAAATGGTTTTAAATAGATCACGCCCCATATATCACTGAGTTCATTTATATTTTATCAGGGTAGCTCGAGTACAGGCGCCTCGGCAATAAAATACGAGACAAACACAATATTAAACCGCATCTGGTATTAGTAGTGAAAAGAGATGGAGACATTTGTAGATATTGCAGTAAAACAAGTGACCGCATGCTCGCCTAATATCACCAATACTTGCAAACTTGCATGGGTTACACTTGTTCGATGGCTGGCCACTTGTGCAGCGAAATGCGGTGCAAAGCCGTGCCATAATTAGATCTTAGGATATACTTGCGTAAATAGTTATAATCGATATGGCTTTTTAGAGACCTTTTGACTATATTATATGGTGCATTTAACCTTTACCGTTGACTGACGTATTAATAAGACTTCTCACGGCTCTAGCTTCATATTCTGAAAAGTAGATGGTGCCTATGGTCAACAATATATTTTGCATTGTATTTTGTCTCCGGGAAGCGCGTGGTGAGCCAGAAAACTCACAAACATGACAGCAGTGAGCAGTCTTTATTATGGCGCGCACCTTTGTTTTTGATGTTAGTTGGTCGAGGGGTACTTTTAAAGGTGGTCCATAAGTTAATTTATTTTTTGGTGTGGGCCTAAGAATTAACGGAAACAACAGGGGAATTTTAATACATATATTAAAAAAGTAAATGATACGCCTATGGCGTAATAATATACAGGTTACGAATTACACAGTAAATGAATTGAGGATGCACAGACGGGAACAAAATGAATTATTAAAATATTCCTAAGTAAATATTACAGAAAAGAATCGATAATAAAAGGTTTAGCGCAAAATAATTATCTTTAAATTTTAGTAACTGGTTTCAAACCCAAGTGGCGAACAATACTAGCTTATAGCATAAACTGATAACAAAAACCTGCGAAAATAGTACGTGAATTAACCTCAAATTATTCCAAGAAATAATACCAAAATTAATGGCACACAATTTAGTTAGCCTGATCACACAAACGCGATAATAAAATATGTAAATTAAATATGATTCGAAATTGATAATAGAGACACAAAATTATTAAAATAACTTGAAATTGGCACAAAACGTATTTAAAAATACCCAAAATTTAGCGTAAAATATTAATATTGACTTAATACGGCACTGTGTTGCTAACAGCTTTTTAAACACCCAAAATTTAGCGTAAAATATTCAGAACTGTAACGCGACACAGCTTTAAAATATGACAAAATATAACAATCATTTACGACACCTCAAATAAACACTAATAGCATTCAAAATAAAATAAAATCAAATAAATTAATTAACTAGAAATAGAAAGGCATAAGTCGACAAAACCCAACAAAACAAAATTCAATCGCTTACTCTGTGGTCAGTTCAACGGACTGCATACTGTACTGAGATTCCCCTATTATGTGCTGAGGCTCTGGTGCTGGAATCTATGGCAGGCAAGGCGGCAGACTCTAGATGACTTCTCGGGCAGTACTTCGCCCAACACTCGGGATCTTCTGCGGCTGGCACGGCATCGGACACTCACTGGGTTGCCGGGCAGGGCTTCGCCCGGCAAAAGGTGGTCGGCAACGACTGGCTCCTGTCCGGGAGCAACCCTCTTTTATATCAGATAGGGACATTGTTTTCGACTCGATTCGGGGTCTGCAGGTGTTCACTATCCGCTCGCGAGCTTGTCGGCGGGTAGGATACATAAACAAACATGTTTTTCGGGGGACATTAATTACCCTGGCCAATCTATCTAATATAAACAACATGGTTTTTCGATTTAATTTATTACCCGATATTCGGCGGCTTGGTCTCTAGCGCGATGAATTTGAAACAAGATATTTTAAGGAAGTACTTAACATTGTATCGAATTGCCCTCCGATCAAATATCTTTCTTGCCTATATCAGAGAACATCCTTGTTCTCTGCCTATATAATACATAGGTGTGTGGTGTTAACCTAACCTATATATTTTGTGGGCTAGTGTCACGAATTCACGCTCGGTGACCGAAAGAGGTTATGTTTTTAATGTATTCATCATTAATATAGCTGACATTATATATGATTATAAAAGTGTTCCAACATTGTATTTTGTAATTATAAAACCGCTTATGATATTTGTGCAATCCTTATCTAGAAGTTGGCAGTCGAGTTTTATAAAATGGGAAAAGGCAAGAAGCAACGCAAAGGAGTTGTAGATAGGTATGTGTAAAAATACTACATTTTGGCATATGCTAGGAAGCACATTGCTTTCTCAACCAACTCAAGTTGAAAGTATATATTAATAGTGTTTAAAAGTATTATAAATAAAGTAGGTATCCCAGAATAAGGAACTAATAATTTTGAAAATAATATTTAAAATTTTTGTCTGAGAAAAGAACAAAACGTAAAAAAAGAAAGACAACATTACTATTTAAAAATTCAAAAGGCTGATTGACTGAACATTTGATATAATAACTGTGTTCGCAGAGCAATCCCGGACCCCAACTACCTATAGTAACTATCGATATCATTGGATTTGTTTGAATTTTAGAATTTAGTTACCTACTTAGAATTTCTTTGAGCCAATCACATTCATGGTTGCAATATTTAATTCTGAGCAACTTCTTCTAATAAAATGTTGTTCCAACTAGTGGAACTCAAGGTGGAACTCTACGTATCCTTTATCAGTATGCCGCCACTACAATACTGGCACTGGCATTACTACATTTTTGAGGTTTTTCCTAGTAGGTACCTGAGCAAATAACAAAGGCAGTGGCTATTTATGCAAACAGAGAGATAGTCGACCATATACAGTACTGTTTCGGGACGGTAATCCCTCATCAGTATGGCTCACCCGACTATAAAGTGATATAGACAAACGTTGCCTAGACGATCAACAATGAACAAGAACAAAGAACACACCAGTGTATACCCAAGGCTAGCACCGTTCCCATGGTGACGATGGCCTATATATTTGTTCGCATAGTCCCGTCGGGGCATTGGCCTCTTAAATTCAGTCGCGCATTATTACGAAAAATAATACCTACCTACTATTGAGATAATTCCGAAGATAATGGGCTCGTATACCACATTTTTTTTATTTTTGCAATAGATAGATATCGCCTTTAAACTTCCGGAAACGCTACAGAAATTTTTTTTTGCGCTAGTTTAGTTGCAAAATTGAGTTGAATACGTAATGAATGGCTGTGACGTAGTTACCATTAATATAAGAACCGGCAACGTCGCCTTCTCTCCTCTTCGTCTTCCGTCAAATAAAATGACCTGGGTAGAGATGGGTAATTCTTTCATTTTACTACGACCGAATTGATCAGTGACCGATTTCAAAAAAGATCAAATCATTTCAATCAATCGTTCATTTCAATTACTTCAGTCATAGTAGTCAGGAGCATGCCTGTAAACTCATATGGTATTGGCTTAATTCCATCTTGAGGTTTTAAATCAGCCGTTTCTGTTTTACAATTTACGAGACGAAACGTTCGTTCGGTCTTAGTTCGTTCAATCGTCAATCATTCGATGTGTGGACTGTGGAGAGTCGGTAATAACCGACTGCTTCATGATTGTATCTTTTCAATATGTTGAGATTCGGTCAATCAGTACTTTCAAGTGATCGAATCACAGTGACCGAATCACTCACGATTGACACATCTCTAGACCTGGGCCTCAAACTGGCCTGTTAACCTTTATAAAGGGGGCGGCGGTGCACGGATAGGTATAGGCTAATACCCGCGCTTTGGCATCGCAGGTCGCGGGTTCGATTCCCAACATGTTACGTGCCCTGGGTGTTGTGTTTGTATTTAGGTTTAGATTTAGGATTTACAAGACAATTCTGACAGGATGTGGTGTAAAGCCCGACGGTGCCTGTCAGAAAAAAGAAGGTGGAAGCGCAACTACGTGGTCCACGGCACTGGGTAAATTACTGAAAATAAGCAAGTGATCTTACTAGTTATTTACTAGTTTCCGCGTCGTTATAATAGTCATGGAGTTTGTTCGTTCCCTCTTGTGAAAAAACCAGCAGAAACTCTGGAAAATTGTTTTTATCGATGCCTAAGGACGAAATCGTCGAAAACAGTGGTTGGAAACAGTTGGCCTTCCAATGAAGAAAACGTTTTTGTATTGTTGCGAAGACCATTTCAACGTAAGTACATATTATTATCTATTATAGATAGTTTGAAGCACTCTTACTTATTTTTTTAATACTTACTGTTTACTGACTTGGGGTTATTACTTAAGACTACATCTACCTGAATGTAATAAACGTCAAAATAACCCCTGTTAATAATTTTTGGTATAGTTTATATTATATATAGTATATTTAACTTCTTACTTACTCTTTAACCGAGCAACTTTTATTGCAATACCTAATTTTTGTATAAGAATAGTAAGATACATTTTTCTTTTTTTAGCTTGAGTGTGATGCTAAGAATTGGATGTTCTTCAAAACTGTGGGAAGCAAGATTATCTTGAAAAAGGAAGTTGTGCTCAGCGCTACATAAAAAGCAAACGAATTGCTTCTCTTCCCATTCATGTATAGAGGATAATATGACGAATTCGAGAATTTGCAATTCTCAATATACATTCGAGGGTAAATCATCAATTAATATACCTTTTAGATCACATAATGGTTAGTGTCTGAGGCCTTTAATTTTATGAAATATATTTAAGTTAAATACCTAGTTAAGTTGTATTGTAAATTATTGCTCAATAAACTGTAAATTATGTTGTGTTCATTCTTTCCCTAATTGGTTACCTTTTTATAGTAAGGTTTGAATAATAATTCATGTCTAAAGTGATATTTTCATTTTCTTTTTGTCAATGACAAATATTCAGAACCTAAAAAGAAGAAACGTTCTACAATCATAGCAGAAAAACCGAGTTTAATAAACGAACACACCATTTCCAATTCCACATAATATGGCAGATTGTCCGATGTCGCCTTCACAAATCCTTGCTCCATACTTTGAAAAGTTCAATTTGCTATGTAAAAGACTATTCAAATAATAACACAAACTTGCAGTGCAAATTTGAACTGTATAACCTAAGTTCTCACACGTCAAACGTTGAGTGTCAAATGAATCGTCGTAAATAAAAGTTGACCATTTATTTGACGGGGCTAAGCAGTATTGCCAAACTTGCATGGCAGTTTACCTGGAGACCGGGGTTGTATAGAATGTATTAATATAATGATAATATTTTTGCATTGAAATTATATATATTGAAAGATATTAACAATAATAAATTCTTTTAATAAAAGTTACATCAGGTATTTAATAATACCATAATATCCTAACAAACTATATCAGAATTCCAGTAAAATTTATAAAATACCCCTTGTATAAAGAAGGGCAACTACGTCACAAAAAACAAAGATGTTTTTATCGTCACAGCAGAATATTTCGACATTTTTTGTGATTTCCGTGGAAACGTATAGTAAAAACCAACATTTACGATATTTTGTGCAACTGGCAACTGCGCACCAGCCTTGATGTGCGAGCTTAAGCGTTAGGTAGGGGTTTTAATGCACTTAGGAAAATATATTTTTATTTTTTTGTTGACTTTAGAATTTTTTAAATTTTATATTTGTATGAAGCTATTTTTTTCCACCTGTGGTTAAAATTTTTTACTTCATGACTGAATCACCCTGTATTTCTTTACCGAGTTGTATATTAATATTACTTGGGAATGGGCCTGTTTCACACTTTTTTTTATTTTTGATTATGAATCTTAAGAGTAAATAAAACACGAAAATATTTTTTTCCGATTTTTTTCGGCTGGGAAATGCCCTAAAACCGTTTTTGAAATTCAAATTCCTTGGGCCCGTGACGTCACGGGCCCAAAACGCTTATTGGCTACTGTTTTGCGACGTTGACACGATTTACGGCAATATCGATATGCTTCTATTTGAGATTTGTGAAGACTGATGAAGAAGAAAATTTACCTAACTTATATTTTGTGGCAGGCAAAAGCCAAATAGACATAACACATGACCTCAATATCAGGGGGCGGCGCGGTGGTGCACGAGTGGGTGGGTTTTTCGTGGTACCCCATGCTTTGGCACCGTACGTCGACCCATAGTGGCTAGATTGCTCGAAAAGAGCAGAGGCCATAAAAAGAAATAAAAAAATAACCTCAGTCTCAATTATTTTTTAATAAAATACCAAAATCGCAATGTTTTTCCTTTTTTGAGTTAAAAGTTACTTGCAGAATGATCACCAACTTGTAAGTTGTCCAAACCTTAGTAAATCAGGTTTATAACAACATTTTGTCAGTCAACTATACATAATTAAATCTAGAAAATCAAAATTTAATTTATTAACTTGAAATATTCTGAAATCGTTGTTTCTTGCCGTTGATCTCCATTTTGCAATTATTCTTAAAGCTAAAGTGGCTATCAAAAGGTTTTCCGGATGACCAAAATTTTCCTTTCTCCTTTCTTTCAATTACTGGATCTATCACTTTTTCAGTTCTTCAGGGAGGTAACAATAATACTGATAATGCTAAATAAATGCTCGGTTTACAAAGAATGACAGAATGACATGACCAGCCCACAGATTGTCATAGACACGACACACGACTCACGAAACAACTACCTGTGTCTGTGCGGTCGAGTTCGGACAACCGTTTATACAATTGTCTTTCTCTAGAGAATCGATTTAGATTCAATGTGCACGTCTGAAATTAGAAAGGAGATCGAACTTTTGGAGCTTCGATTACTAGTATAACCGGCAACGTCGCAGACGCAATTTCATTGCTCTAAATTAAGGCGCGCAGTTTAAAATTTTTATATATTTTTTTACTTAATAACAAAGTTAGGTATTGACGAGAAAGATGCTGAGGGGGATTTTATTCAAGACTTAAGTGATTAATTTCTCTGGTAGTAAGAAATATCGAAATTCAATTGAGTGAACAAGGCCCATTCTGTGATGTCACGTGATGAGACAAGTAAGGCGACTTTTCTATTCCGTTGTGCTTTTTTATCAACCCTGCATATAATTTTTTTTGAATCTGTATATTAACGCCAGAGTTAATGCCATTTTGAAAAAACCCAGATCTGGGGAATTCGGTGATGTCATCTGATGATACGCATAAGGCCGTTTTGGCTTTTATGTTGAGTCATGGTTTTCACCCACCCTGTATATCAATTTTTTGGTACAATCTGTACATTAACGCTGTCTGAGAAACATTGCTTGCGTTTAAGGTTACCAAGCAAAGCAATTGTTTGCAAGCGAATTGATATATTCCTCTTTGTTTTATACATAGAAAAACAGAGACAGAGCCACTAATTCACAGAAAGCGATTGCTTCCACGTGGTAACCTTGAACGCAACCATTTTTTAGATATTGAATTCTGGGACTTCATCAAGATACTAGCTTACACTCTTTTAGGTAATATTTTAAGTAATGTGTGGTGCTCGAGAGGTTAGCATGTCAAATTGGTGAATCGATTGTTTATTGATCAAATCTCGGATCGAATCCTTACAATGGTGGCATTTTTTTTATATATTTTCTGAATTTGGAATATGACACCATAGGCTGCGGGGCTTGGGAGGAGATTACGTCAACAACATCTACAGGATTTCCAGGGATTTCAGAAGACTGCCAAACGACTGCCTCGATTTTCACAGATTGCGGAGCGATTTTTGAAAGATGTCGCGATTTCTGAAGATTCCGAAAGGATTTCTTGAGATTTCCGCAAGTCTGCCGGGATTTTGGCCAAATTTGTGACAGTATTGCGGGAGTGAGCCACCCCTCGTCTGTAGACGTATTGTGCCCTCATTGGTGAGTTGAGTCACGTGACTTCTTTGGACGTATATTTAACCCCAATTTAACTTTATACACGTCCGAAGTATACGTTGCAATAAGGTGCGTATGCCCTTGCTTTTTGGCTATGGGCGCTGTCGTATGAAAAAAGAAGCGGGCATTCGCCCTATATATGTTGTGGCAGTCGGTAGCGATGAGCACGGCCGTACAAAAAAAGAATATTGAAATACAGGATTTATAATAAATAATGCACTTTTATATACATCGGACGTATAAATAGCGGCTTTGAATAACAAAAAATTATTTAATTAACCTACAAGACGGAGACAGAGTTCTCCATGAAAATAAACAAATGAGTAAACTATGAACTGAGGTATCATCAGGTTCTGCAGTAGATGTACAGATTTATACTCAGGTCATCTGACGTACTATGACAGGGCACCTCAGTACTTTGTGCAGGACTGTGCAGTGCGTATGTGTGCAGGACTCTGAAGTACCTGTGTTGGAGTCTGCAGTACCTGTGCAGGACCCTGCAGTATTTATGTAGGACTTGACAGTACTTGAACCGGACCATGCAGTACCTACTGATGCAGGACCTGCACCTTTACTATAGTGTATTCGGAAGGAATTGATTATTAATTCAGGATACTACCTGGGCCCGACAAAAGGTTTTGCCATTTGTCCAATGTAATTGCCTGCGTTCTTTCTTGGGCGCACCCTGTAATTTCCAAATCACAATAGGAAATAAAATGTTAATTTGCTGCAAATAAAATCAGGGTACTGTAAAATTAGTCACTTGCACAATGGTTTGTCAGGTAATGAAAATAGAAAGTTTATTCATTTATTATCCTTTTTACTTGTTCCAAAACCCAACCGAACAATTTTGCAAAAATATTAAATTTTCAAACACTAATAAAACAAACTAAGTATTTGATATTTATAATAATGTTGCCAATACAATTTCGCATAGAGAATTTCATTTATTAATAGTTATTTATGTTCCAAGGCACTGAAGTTCAACTTTTTATGACTCATGTGGAATTTAGTTGCCGAGGCCTCTGGCCGAGGCAAATAAACCACATGAGTCATAAAAAGAACTTCAGTGCCGAGGTACATATTATATTTTTTTTGAAATCGGAAAAAAATGTTTTATTAGGCAAGAAAATAATAATAAGGGATCACCCGTCCATGAACCGAATACGCGCGGCGTTGCTTGAGTTTGACGATCGCTCTACCTTAGGTCAAGTATGATGAGACACGGCACCTTCTGACAGAAAAACCAAACTGCTGCTTCTTGTGCAGCCTACACAACAAATCTATTGATATTCAAATTTACTAAAATATGTATACTGAAGGATTGCGCTTCTATAGGAAACAATTTCGCAATGTGTACGAAAAGTTAAATGAGCCTTTATCGGCCGGGTTTTGAATATTTGATCACTTTTGACGGGCGATTTCTCCGCGTCTGACGTTTGATGTTTACATCTCGCCAAGGCCTACTTATTGAAAAAATCGTACAATAATGGGCTACATTATTGTACGATTTCTGTGCTTTTAATGACGATTTTGGGACACTTTACTGCCGATTTCAAGAAAAATAATATTACAATTCAAAATGTAAAGGATTGCCTTCGGAAAATTTGGAAGAGTTGTCGTATTCTAAGGCATGAATAAGAGGCTCAATTTTCAGAGTGTTGTCAATCAATTCATCAAGATTCCACATTTTATTTTCTTCCGAAATAACATATATTGCATTTCGCCAACTTTCTGTAGTAACAATGTTCAGTGAATTGATCATCAGCTGCGGTGCATCCTTAAGCGGCGGCCACAACAGAGCATCGCCCATCGCACCGCACCTCACACAGCACATTGCCTGGACCATAGCCTTGCAGAGTCTGGCCTGTGGTGGCCATATCGACGCACCGCACATCGCCTTTTCGAATGAATTCTACTGTTTAAAGTGTCTTGTTTTATTTAATTCTTACCTGGATGCAATGGACTTCATTTAGTTGTCGCCTTCAATCAGAATCGTCATCCGACAAAGAAGACATTTTATTAAATTCATATTTAAAAAAGTGGTGGCTGCTTCGAAAATGTTCTAAAATCATAATACATCTTAAAAATAAGCGAAGGAGAAAATTTGGTGAATGTCATAATCTTTATACAGATATAATAAGATCATTTTCGTGTGTCTGATGTGCGCGACTCGGAAAATACCAAGCTCGAATACACTGCAATGCGAGGGGACAAGGCTATGGTACTAGGCGGTGGGCAGTGTGCCGATGGGGCCACCCGCATTTAAACCAATGTTTTTTTTTTATTTACAACTTTATTTATGACACAAAAACAGTTCACAATAAACTGGCACCAGGGCCTACAACTTAAGTTTAATATCTACAATTTTTTTAAGTCTATCTCTAACAACTTATACTCTTATACTTTATGTTATTATTATTGAGGTATATGGCATGCACTATCACATTTTTCTTCTTTAATTTTCTACGAAGTGCTGCTTTAATTTCTCACACATTTTTTTTATAATTTTGCAAATTTACAATCATTTTTGGAGCCTGATTAAAGGCATTTATAGCACCATATAATGGAGAGCTTTGACACTTTTTTGTCCTAGCTGATGAATTTCTTAACATAGATTTATTTCTTAAGACTTAATTATGACAATATTTAGTTTGCATCAGTTTAGCCTTCAAATTAGTTTTTATACAATCCAACTTTATACATTTGACAAATTTAATTTGTTCATAAGTTTTCAAATGTCCAATATTCATAATACTGTTTTTTTATATATAAAATCACTCGGTGTATCATACTTGAGTGTGTAAATAAGCTTAACAGTAGATACTTTCCCCAACATACTATTAGATATCTCAGTTGAGGTTCTATAAAGCTACTATACAACATTTTTTTTTATCTTGTTGTCCAACATATGTGAGCATCTCCTTATAGCACCAATCATGGGCGAGATCTTTTTTGATATTTTTTCTACATGTTTATTTCACATAAGCCTATTATTTATGTTTAATCCAAGATAATTATAGTCCGTTACTTCATTAAGTTTACTGCCATCTATTTTCACACTAATATCACAATTTACTTTATGACCATGTACACAGTTTTTTTTAGCATTTATGCTAATCTTATTATAACAGTAGTTATAATAGTAGTATACGTCCAAATCATAGTTTATTTTCTTGTCAAGATTTTCTTTCTCCTTGGCTGAGGTCACAAGAACTGTGTCGTCAGCAAACATAAAATATTTTGCCTTTAGCCCAGCATATTCTAAGCTATGAACATACAGCAAGTAAAGCAAAGGACCGAGCACTGACCCTTGAGCTACCCCCATGCACAACTCCTCCATGCCACTGTCACAATTATTAACTGTTGTGTAGTGCTTCCTACCAACTGAATAAGTCCTCAGCAGATCCTCACATAGGCCACGAAAACCCATTTTACTAGTTTTGTTCAGTAACAGTTCAATGTCAACAGTATCAAACGCCTTCTGTAGATCCACGAAAACAGCCACTAAATATATTTTTTTGTCTATTTCATTTAATATATATTCAAGAAGATCCGTGACTGCTCCCAGCGTGTTGCTTTTTTTTTAAAGCCATACTGATGCTCATCGAATTCATAGTTTTTTAAAATAAAATCTATCATTCTTATTTTAATTATTTTTTCTATTAATTTCGAGAAGGATGTTAAAAGTGAAATAGGCCTGTTTGTAGATTGGGATGATATTTGCTGTCTTTAGTTCCTCTGGAAACATTCCTGTCTCATTCGCCGTCTCAGGTAAAAGGCGGTGCGATGTGCAGTGCGTTGTTGTGGCCACCTACTTTTTGGATTTTACTAAGGCCTTTGATTGCATTTCTCATGACTTTCTTCTGACCAATCTTTCTTTCTATATGTCAACCCAATTTCATTAGTAAAAACCTACCCCTCCAGGGTGTCTACAAACCTGGAAATGTCAGGGAATTATTTTTGGTCAGGGAAATCAGGGAAAAGTCAGGGAAATCTATCAAATAACCTGGAAATTTGTGGTTTAATAGATATAAAAATAGAAAATCTTTAATTCTTACAAAAACTAATCAAAATTATATCATATTCATTTTGATTCTACTCCACATTTATTTATATGTGATCCCTGTGCTTCTACTATACTCCAAAGATAATCTAACTAAATAAGATTTTACGAAGCTATTTATTTTTGTTTTGAAGGTGTTTATTTTTTATGTTTTTTTTATTTTGGAGAATGTGTAAAAGATATTTGTTTGTTTTATACGTGATTTTATATTTTTTTGTTTGACACGCCATTGCTACTTTTTGAGGTTGGAAAAAGTTTTTTTTACAAAAGTTATAGATACTAATACAAAGTTTTTTGTGACACTATTGGACCTTATACAGTGTGTTCTAGAAAGTCGTGGCAGACATAACTTATGTTTCTTTAAATGGAACATCTTGTATATTTTTGTTATATGTTCGCTCCAACCGTTCGTTCAGAACTAAGCCTTTTTTTGAGGGATTACTCCTTGGGTCATAGGCTGCCATGAAAGACAAATGCTAAATTATAGTAATAGCTGACAGTTTGCAAGTATATTCATGCTATGGAAAACATAATGGGCTCTTTTAAGATTTCAGGGAAAATGAAGTAGGGAAATTGAGAGAAATAAGAAATTTTAAATAGTAACATAGGTAATAAACTTCGTCAAATTTATTGTTTGTAATTTAATTTTTTGAAAGCGACAATGACATTTAGAAAAAGGATATATTTTTATATGTTTTTGTGGGATTATTTAAAAAACAGAATTTATTATGACAGACCGAAAAATGTAGAAACACTGAAAAGTAGAATTCGGGAAGAAATCCACATATTAAATACCGAACACAGCAATTTTATTGTTGCCCCAATAAACAGAAACTTAGTAGCAAATATCAATAAATTCATATGTATATCCTTTGTCTAAATGTTATTGTCGTTTTCAATAAAAATTAAATTCCGAACAATAAATCCAACGAAGTTTATTAACTATGTCACTTATTATTTAAAATTTCTCATTTCTCTCAATTTCCATTCTTAATTTTCTCTGAAAACTTAAAATAGCCCATTTTGTTTTCCAAAGCGTGAATATACTTGCAAACTGTCAATAATTGTTACTATAATTTGGCCTTTGTCTTCCATGGCAACCTATGACCCAAGGAGTAATCCCTCTCAAAAAAGGCTGTTCTGAACGAACGGTTGGAGCGAACATATAACATACACGCTTCATTGGAATCGGAAAAATGTGTAGAAAATATACAAGGCGTTCCATTTAAAAAAACAAAAGTTATGTTTGCCACGGCTTTCTAGAACACACTGTATAAGGTCCAATAGCGTCACAAAAAACTTTGTATTAGAATCTAAAACTTTTGTAACAAAACTTTTTTTTCTAGCCTCAGACACTAGCAAGTTAAGGGGGGTGTCAATTTATACTGTACTTTATTAACCTCGTTAGCAACAGTTTCTGCCAAAAAGTTGAAATTCCAAGCCACTTTATAACTTTCTTCGAAGACATAATTTGCACATTTATTTAATTAATGTCAGATGACATCACTGAAACTAATAGTCCGCTTTTGAATTTTTTTGTTAGTAAGCACGATCGTTCAGAGTAATTTCATCCTAGGGGATCTGTTGACTCTTCCATTTTATTCAAATTCGCATATTTATCTCAGTAGGTAGGTATTAGTCAGGGAATTTTTTGCTTTTTGGTCAGGGAAAACCTGGAAAAGTCTGGGAATTTTAAAAGCTCGATTTGGTAGACACCCTGCCCTCAGGTAGTTCACAATATATCTTCTTGAGAAATCTTGCTTCTTCCACAGTCAAACTAAAGTATGGTGTACCCCAAGATTCAGTTCTTGGCCCAATAATTTTTCTCATATACACGTATAGCATGCTAAGAAGTGGTAATCAAACTATCCGCACACCCGCTTACAACGGCTGCAGACTCGCGGCCGATATGAGCAGCTATTGTAACCCCCACTCCCATGGTAGGCGGGTGTGCGGCGTTCCCCCTACCATCTTCCATCTTCGTCTTTTTCAAGCAAACGATACTAACTTTCCTTTCAGTTCAACACATTAGAATAAATAATAATGATATGTTTATTTACAAAAGGTAAGATAATTAGTTACAACGCACACAAAAAACATAGAACTTCTAAGGCAAATAAACAAAATCACCTACAAAAGTTAAAACTTGTTACTAGTTAAAACTCCTGTTCATTATTACCAGGCCATCGGTTGTAGTAACTAAGCAGTACAGTAAGTATGTTTGACAAGATAAAAGTGTGCTGGTTGCTTTTGCGTAAATAACGTAAGTTAATGAAGCATTTTTATATCTACATTAGTTCTAATTAAAAAAGAGAAGAAAAAAATGCATTTTTAAGGTAAGAGACAGATGCAATAATATATACAGTGTATCCCAATTTGATACTGGACACCTCAGAACTATATAAAGGACAAGGAAAACAAATGGTCTCTATTTTTTTATTGGTAGTCCCAAGGGAGAGTATCTCATAGGCGGTGGTATTTTGATGGAGTAGTTATTTCATGACCTGCTATGATTTTTTAAAATAGCTAATTTTCAAGAAACCCTATTATGGATTTTTTTACGACAGAATGTTATTAAGAAAACTTGTTCAGAATGAAAAGCTGAGTAGAATTACAAAATTTCAAAAGTCTATGCCTACTTTGATTTTTAGCTTTTTCGCCTTTTTCTTCCACTTTTTTCTTAGAAATGTGTCCTTTCTGGAGCTTTCACATCAAAATATTATTAAGGAAACTTGATCATCGTGAAAAAATAAAATTTTGACGTGAAAGCTTCAGAAAAAACCATTTTCTAAGAAAAAAGTTGGAGATAAATCTAAAAATCAAAGAAGGCCTAGCCTTTTGAAATTTTGCGAATCTGCTCAGTTTTTCATTCTAAACAAGTTTTCTTAATAACATTTTGTCGTAAAAAAATCTCTAATGGTGTTTCTTGAAAATTTGCTATTTTAAAAAATCATAGCAGGCCATGAAATAATTACCCCATCCAAATACCATCGCCTATGAGATACTCTCCTTTGGTACTACCAATAAAAAAATAGAGACCATTTGTTTTCCTTGCCCTTCATATCTTTCTAAGGTGTCCAGTATCAAATTGGGACACACTGTAATACCTAATAATAAAAAATACAATTAAGGAAAACAAAAATCCAATTTTTTTTTTATTTACGAAACACTACTGTACCGAAGACTCGAAACTCAAAACACTTTCCATCCTTTACGATTTTAAATTGATTATGGATGAAATCTCGTTTCTTGTTTTATTAAAAAGAACAAAGTATTTGAGTCTTGATTTGTATATATTGAGGCTTTGACTAGACTTAACTTCAGCGGGCAACATATTGTAAATACGAGGGGCTAGAAACGTAAAACCTCTTTGCCCTGTCGCAGTTCTACAAAATGGTGTTTGGACTTCTTGTGCAACAGCTCGTCTAGTTTCGTGTGAGTGACAAATGCCGATCGAGTTCGATTATCACTTCTTAGCTCGCTATACGTGTACATTAATGATCTTATTCTCTGGCAAATCAAGGGTAACATCCAGGGTGAAACCATACTGTTTGCAGATGATTCAACTTACTTCCACCCATCAGAAACAACAAACTTAAATGTTCTTATTAAGTATAAGTAAGCTTCAGGAATGGTTTGTGGTGAACAAACTTTGTCTAAATAGTACCAAGACGCAAGAAGTTCATTTAGCCTCAGACAGGATGTAATCAACTCGAACCCGACAAATGACATAAAGTTCCTTGGGACTCCAGTCTTTTTCGAATGGGCCATTTATGCGTGTCACTTATCTGGAAAGGTATCAAAACTAATATTCTTGATACGGAACCTTAGCCATATACACTAGCCACGGTAATGACAGCTTCTCATGGTTAGTTTGCCTCTAACATGTCTTATGCTCTGTTGGTAAGGGGGCACTCCTGCCATGCAGCAAGGATTTTTAAGCAGCAATGCCGGTGCATCAGGGTCCTAGACAATCTTGATTATCAGGCAGACTGTCGCCACTGATACTTTTAAAGGGAAATCCCTATTTTTAATGGAGATAGACGAAAACTGATATCAGTGTCGGAGCCTCATTTTTTATAATAAACTTAATGGCGAAAACCTTAAATCGATATCTGTCACCGTTCTTGAGTTACAGGGCGTTTTTTGAAAATGTACGTTTTTGAAAAGTGGGCGTAACTTTTTCCGGTTGAAAATTTTGTGTTTCTGTAAAATCATTTCTAAAGCATTTTTTATGTAGAATCCAATGCTGCTACTACATGTTTTTTTGTCAATGGTTTAAGAGTTACTGATGAAAAACATTTTTTCCCTTCAAAAGTGTCCAATTTAGCCCACTCTGTGCATATATTTTTTTATGTCTGCAGAAATTTAAGAAAAATATAAATTTGTTTAATTCCTACGTTAACATACATGATTATCCTAAACAATACCAATATTGTACCCTCCTTTCATAGACTTCTGAGGTCTAGAAATGGCTCTAGGTACCTTGGTATAATTTTTTCAATGCCCTTCCAAATAAGGTTAAAAGCCTGGTGGAAAAGCAGTTTACAGCTGTAATAAAGAAGTATCTGCTTACAAAAGCATATGAACTAGAGTTTGAATTTTTAAGGTTAGCTCTTATGTTCTCATAACATAAAAATTGTGAAATTGTACTTTATGTATGTTTCTTACCAATAAATTATTTATTTCGCCTTTTCGAAAATGTGATTTAAAAGATAAAAAACGTAGCCACAACCGGGATTTGAAGCCGGAACCTCTTGTACCCAAAGCGAGAATCATGCCACTAGACCATTGTGCTTCTATATAAAATTTTTACTTGACCAGCTTACATTTAATTACCATGAATATATTTGTTGTGTTAATAGATATTTAACGATCAATGTGTTAACTGAAATTGTATCTTCTAGTCCTATATTAAATTTGGTTCTCTGAGGAAGTCATCAATATTGGTTTAGCGTAACTAGCGCGTAACTAAGAGTGCAGGATTTCAGCGATAACAGCACTACCATAACCGTAGAATGATTTTATATCGGTTATGTATACTATGTATACTATGTTATATACTATGCTAAATGTACCAAAAACTCAACTGCTAGTATTTGGGAAAAGAAAACAACATCATGTAAATATTGAGTTTGATAAGGCAAAAATTGAGTCTGTGGAAAGCATATCATTTCTGGGAGTAAAAATTGACAAAAGTTTAGATTGGAAATCGCACATAGAACTGCTTGCAGGAAATATTTCTCGTTACTGCTACGCGCTTAGAGTTATCAGTGAAAATGTTAATAATGAAACAGCTTTGACAGCGTATCATGTGCAGTCGAGGTTAAGATATGGCATACTCTTCTGGGGAAACTCAGCTGAGGTGAACCGAATCTTTGTGTTACAAAAGAGATGCCTTAGAGCTATATTTAAATTAAAACAAACAGAATTCTCTTTAATGATTTTAGGGTCCTTACATTGTATGGTATCTACATCTATGAAAGTGTACTATATGTTATTAACAATTACCTTCAGTTTATAGATCTTCAGACAGGACATAATTATGAGACTAGGAATAAACATCACCTAACAAATGAAAAAGCAAATTATACTTATATCCAAAAAAGTATTACCTACAATATTGTTAAGATTTGGAATAGAATTCCACAACAATTTAAAAGGCAAACACCTTCTAGTCAGAAACGTATTTTAAAGGACTTTCTGATAGAAAAGTGTTATTATAGTGTTAAGGAATTTTTAGAGGATGTTGATGTTAATAGACTGGGGTCCTCCACATAATGTAGGCATAATTTATCAATGTAAAAATTTTAATGTGTACTATGATAGTTTAGATGTAGGTTTTAAATCAGTGACACGGTCTACACCTTTTTGGTATTTATGTATATGACCTAATATTGAATTAAATAAATAAATATACAGTGTGTCTCCGGATTGGGTTAAACACTCTTGTAAAATTTTTGTTTTTAACTTTTTGACAAAAAGTCATTATTTTTGCTTGTGTTGGAACTTTAAAAAACGGTGTTAGAATTCCACTAACTTAAACGGGGTGTACAAAAACTTGAAATTACCCCAAGGGTAAAGTAGTCTTATTTCAAGAGTTATTACAAAATGTTATTAATAAAAGTTGTTTCTAAAAAAATGACTTAAAATATGGAAAAAGTACAAATTCCTTGAACGTGTTATTTCATCATCCATCATCCCCAGTTGTAGTAAATAATAAATTGTAGTAACTCTTAAAACATCAATTTTTTAGAATTGTTTAACGCCTCACACAATTTTTTGGAATTCTAACACCGTTTTTCAAAGTTCCAACACAATCAAATTTTTTTTTATCAAGAATGACTGTCAAAAAATTAAAAATAAATTTTTTTCCAAGAGTGCTAGGCCAGGCGACAGGTCGGCAAAAAAGCCTCAATAAGGAAATAATTAGTGGAAAGCTGGAAATTGCTTTAATCGCTTTATTTGGACCCAGATATTACTCTCCCAAGTTTTCCCCCTCGAGCGAAGTCGGCGTTGGCCCTTCTGGCCCGAAGAAGGTACCATTTTTCGTTTTTTGCAAATATCTCCCAAATCATCAACTTTATTAACAAAATACCTATTATAAAAAATAATCTAGAATAAATTTGCTACAAAAAAGTTCTGTACCGTTTGTACTCTAATGTGAACCGGTATCAATAAAAAAAAATTCCGAGACATGAACGCAAACCTCGATAAAATTGACAAAGCGGGCCAGTTGGTTGTGGCTAGGCTTTTTGACAACAAAACCACGGGAAATACCCTGAATGAGTTGTGGTTCCAACTGTTTGCAAAATCTCTAAGCAAACATCGATTTAATCTCGCAAGCCTACCTCCCACCCAATCAGCGGCACGTGAGCACTCTTTAAGAACATACCATCAAGTCCAAACATGGTATGGAAATTATACAAATCCATTGGATTGGGGCTGGAAAAAATCTCAATGTGGTTTGGCTCCCATACCTACGACAAGGGATCCGGCGCCACAAACGCTTCTAAACACAGTGTCCTTCAAATGTTCGGAAGGATATAACGCAGTGTGTGGTTGCAGGAAGACGGGCCTCCGATGCTCCAGAATCTGCATGAATTGTTGGGACGGTCATGTACAAATGCCGCCAAGGAAGATGATATGGATGATTGTGACGGAGACATCGATGTTAATCTTGAGCGCCCTGTGACGTCGGACAAAAAATGAACCGATGCAGACGATGAAAGCGATGACGGAGAAATTGAGGCAGATGATCAAGACTGCTAGCCTTCATCAAAACGCTTGAAAATCGACTAACTTTGATATTTGAACAGTGGATTAGGCCTCCTGGGGACACCACTTAAAAAAACGCGCCATTTACTCTACCGCCAGGTGGTGTGGAAAAGAGTGATTTTATGTCAATACTACTCACTAATAATACTAATCGTAAGTATTTTGCCACAGCTGTTTACATTGAAAAGCTGTTAAACCTACTTCTAACGAGTTAACAGCTTGTGCACCCGGAATGCTCACAAATATTTATAACATGTAGAAACTTTGATATGGCATATGTTTCCATAACTTTTCCGCAAGAATCAAAAAGGACTCCACTTTGAATGGTCGTAGCATCATAACGGTTCACATTAGAGACAAACGATAAAGAACTTTTTTGTAGCAAATTTATTCTAGATTATTTTTTATAATAGGTATTTTGTTGATAAAGTTGATGGTTTGGGAGATATTTGCAAAAAAACGAAAAATGGTACCTTCATAGGGCCAGAAGAGCCAACGCCGACTTCGCTCGAGGGGGAAAACTTGCGAGAGTAATATCTGGGTCCAAATAAAGCGATTAAAGCAATTTCCAGCTTTCCACTAATTATTTCCTTATTGAACTACCTGTCGCCTGGCCTATGCATGTTTATCCCAATCCAGGGACACTATATAGATTCAGAATTCGTCGTAATATAGACCAAGTCATTAGAAAATTTGATTCTGGTCAAATACAACCTTGTGTAAATTTTTAAAATGATTTAAAAAAGGGCATTGGATGTGAAAATGTATGGTATAAAAAGATTCCATTTTACTTTTTTTATTTCACGTTTTTTTAAATGTATGTATTTTATGAAAGGAAGAAAGTCGGACATCATTTCAGAAAAATTAAAAAGGATTTTCCGTCAGTGCCGGGGGTCAAACCCGAGACCTCTCGCTTGCTAGGCGAACGTTCTACCACTACACTACGCTGAACCTGTTGAAATTAAGTCGGTCTGTTTGTATAGTAGCTGAACGGAGAAGCCTTTCGTTCGCGCCATACCACAGAAAACACTCTCCAATTTCCTCCGAAACACACCAGACTAATAGACACAACCTTGATGTTAGATACAGGTGTACCACCATACATCTTGGAAGTCTTGCTGGTGTAGTCCCTCACATATGAATCTCTAGTAAGGAATGATTGAAAATGAAAATGAATATGGAGAAGAACTTTCATACGTATAGGACGAAGACCAATGGACATGAAAGAAAGAAAGTCGGACATCATTTCAGAAAAATTAAAAGGGATTTTCTGTCAGCGCCGGGGGTCGAACCCGGGACCTCTTGCTTGCTAGGCGAACGTTCTACCACTACACTACGCTGAACCTGTTGAAATTAAGTCGGTCTGTTTGTATAGTAGCTGAACGGAGAAGCCATTCGTTCGCGCCGTACCACAGAAAACTCTCCAATTTCCTCTGAAACACACCAGACTAATAGACACAACCTTGACGTTAGATACAGTTGTACCACCATACATCTTGAAAGTCTTACTGGTGTAGTCCCTCACATATGAATCTCTCGTAAGGAATGATTGAAAATGAAAATGGATATGGAGAAGAACTTTCATACGTATAGGACGTAGACCAATGGACATGAAAGAAAGAAAGTCAGACATCATTTCAGAAAAATTAAAAAGGATTTTCTGTCAGCGCCGGGGGTCGAACCCGGGACCTCTCGCTTGCTAGGCGAACGTTCTACCACTACACTACGCTGAACCTGTTGAAATTAAGTCGGTCTGTTTGTATAGTAGCTGAACGGAGAAGCCTTTCTTTGGCGCCGTACCACAGAAAACACTCTCCAATTTCCTCTGAAACACACCAGACTTATAGACACAACCTTGATGTTAGATACAGGTGTACCACCATACATCTTGGAAGTCTTGCTGGTGTAGTCCCTCACATATGAATCTCTCGTAAGGAATGATTGAAAATGAAAATGGATATGGAGAAGAATTAAAGAAAAATTAAAAAGGATTTTCTGTCAGCGCCGGGGGTCGAACCCGGGACCTCTCGCTTGCTAGGCGAACGTTCTACCACTACACTACGCTGAACCTGTTGAAATTAAGTCGGTCTGTTTGTATAGTAGCTGAACGGAGAAGCCTTTCGTTCGCGCCGTACCACAGAAAACACTCTCCAATTTTCTCCGAAACACACCAGACTAATAGACACATCCTTGACGTTAGATACAGTTGTACCACCATACATCTTGGAAGTCTTGCTGGTGTAGTCCCTCACATACGAATCTCTCGTAAGGAATTATTGAAAATGAAAATGGAAATGGAGAAGAACTTTCATACGTATAGGACGTAGACCAGTGGACATGAAAGAAAGATAGTATGTATTTTAATTGATGGTTTATCCTATTATTATTTATCCTATTGAATATTATAGGCTAGGTCAACCTATTATAATATTCTTTTTCCCAAACACCAACAAGAAATAATAATAATAATACGTTTTTATTCATCCGATATTCACAAAACAATAATCGTAGCAATAACTATGGCAAAATACAAAATAATTATAGGTACTAGATATCTACAATTTTTTTTCAAATAATAGGTAATGATAGTGTTCATAATAATAAGGTGGTGAATGTCTACTATGTCCCTGCTGTATAATATATTCCTTAATCGAACTGTAACAAGTGAACAGAAACCAGAACGCTGTAAAATCTCCCATTTTTTAGAAACACACCAAAGAGAAATTCCGTATCAAGGGCTTCATAAAGAAAAACACCCTATCTTCCATATTTTTACGATTTCTTCTTTATAACATAAAGTTACCGCATTTATGGTTAGAAATGGCATCTAGTTTCAAACATACGAAGTTTTTGCTTAAGCATTTTCATGGAATATTTGAAACATACGGTAATTTCTCAACGAAAACATCTATAAGTATATTTAGAGGCTGTAGAACACCGTAAGTCAAAATTTTTGAACATACTGCATTTTAAAATGCCAGACCATGGCTTTATATCAAAGGGTCACTTCTCAAGAGCTGAAAACCAGGAATGTCAACTAAACTGTCGAACTATTCATAATAATTAAAATATCTAAAAAGGAAAGGAAGGGTGATACCATAAAAGTGAATACAATAAAAGGTGTGGCCACACACCAGTCATTAGTCGTATTTCGAACATGAAAAATGCTACCTGTAGATAACCGTAGTTTTATAATCCTTTGCTCCACTTAGGTCTGATGATGGTCATAAGACCGAAACTAGTCACTGATTTTAAATTTTGACGAAATAGATTTTGGTCTTTGGCTTTGATATATTAATTTTTCTTTCCTTTTTTAATATGTACAATGACTGGTCACTTTGAGAAATTGAACAATTTACTCAACTATTCATAATTAATGTTTATATTCACTTAGTTGTCTTATTTCTTATTGCTTCTAAATATAAGGTGTGGTATAATTATATTTATGCAAAGTTATCCGGTGTGGTTCTTAGTGTAGCCTTGTAGAGTTCCTACAGGGCTGTTTGGAACCCCTTTTCAGAAAAACAATCGAATACCGAATAACAGATATACAGTGTGATTTACTTCTAACCGGAACACTCCCATAAAATTTGTATTTGTCATTTGATTTTGATCGGCTTTTCTTTTAGTGAACTATGTTTTTTTTTAAATAGAACACACTCTTTATTTTTCTATTGTTAAATTCTACGTATTTTTGTGGTGCCAATGATATACCTATGAGTGTTATACAGGGTGTCCTATTCATCATGGTACATAGAGCAACTGCGTATACAGGGTGACTTATATAAGTAGCTCACTAGGGAATATCTTGGCTATTTTTTGACATAAAAATCGGTGGCGAGTGCGATTGATAGCTACTGTAAATTTTTTATTTCCTGACATACAGAAAAAAGTTTAACATGAAAATTGTTTGCAAGAACTAACAGAACTTATGTATGAGATTAGTTTTGTTGTATGGATTAAGCTAAAACTTGGACCCACTTGGGCTCGAAAATTAAATTTTCGGTAAAAATATTTTTTCTACAAGCATGCGGAAAAGTACACTTTTCCGCACGCATTTTAGTTTAGAAAGTGTCACTTTTCTGCACTACTTTTCCGCACTAGTGCGGAAAAGTGACACTTTCTAAACTAAAATGCGTGCGGAAAAGTAAATGCGTGCGGAAAAGTGTCTTACTTTTCCGCACGTTTGTAGAAAAAATAGTGTTCCTAACTCGTGCGGAAAGTGTCTTTTCCGCACGCGATTTCAGTTGGCTGAACGACGCGTAGCGGAGTTCAGGCAGAAAAGTGTCACTTTCCACACTTGTTAGGAAATATACTATAATTATGTGTGTTTTGTAAAGCAAAGTGTCGCATTCAATTTGATGTGTCACTCTTACCTGTTTGTTCTGCATTTACTACAAAAATTAGTACATCTACTTTAATTTATTGTAATACCCGATTATTTATTTCCATAGGTAAACTTATACCAATCACGAATATCACCAATAAATTTCTTTTTTTTTTTTTGTTAAATACAGAACAAACTGGCAAGTGTGGCACATAAAATTAAATGGGATGTCCCGCTTTACAAAAAAATCGACATTTAAAATTTGTTCTAGATAATTTAATTTTTTATCCCAAGAGAGCGCTAATTTAGTCATATCTAATATCGCAAAACTGATATATTTGGATACCGAAATCCTCAAACAATTTTCATGTTAAAGCTTTTTTGTTTACCTAAGTAAGGCACTTATGCTGTGTTTTTGTTAGTTTCTACGTATCACACACTTGCGCTGTTTTTGGATCGTGCTTTTACTCGTAACTTTTCTGGGGTTATCTTTTTGGTCTAGCAGGTTCATTATTTTAGTGCATATTTTCATTTGTCAACAAAAGTATACTTGTTTCCTAACGATAAAAAAAATTAAAACATAAAAATTAAAACCGACTTCAAAAATTTGCCCGTATGGAAATCCACTAAAAATTAAAAAAAAAAATTAACAAAAAATATCACCGACTTCACAAATTTGCCCGTATGCACATTTCAACTAAAATTTTAGAAATATTTTTCTCTTTCTAAATTGTGTTATCTTTGGATTTGGTGACAGTCAAGGCAAGGAATTTAAATCTATTTAGATATGAATAAATCATATCCTACATACATCATAACTTACTGTAACCGTCTCCAAAGATAACTCAATTTAGAAAGAGAAAAATATTTCTAAAATTTTAGTTGAAATGTACATATGGGCAAATTTGTGAAGTCGGTGATATTTTTTGTTATTTTTTTTTTAATTTTTAGTGGAGTGTGCATAGGGGAAAATTTTTGAAGTAGGTTTTAATTTTTTTGTTAATTTTTTTTTATTTCTTATTTTTTAATGAATTATTAAGAATTATCGAAATCGGTCCAAATTTTTCTCTTCCAATTTAAATGTGACTACCCCAAAGGTAACCCCTTTCTAATAAAATAAGAATCATCCAAATCAGTCCAATATGAACTTTCATCCCCTATTTATCTACCCTTAGGGGTGGAAATTTTTCTTTAAATTTAAATGGGACCACACCTAAGGTACCCCCTTTCCAATAAAGAAAGAATCATCGAAATCGGTCCAATATTAAATTTCATCCCCTATTTCCCACCCTTCCGGGTGGAATTTTTTCTTAAAATTTAAATGGGGCCACTCCTAAAGTAATCCCTTTCTAATCAAAAGAGAATCATCGAAATCGGTCCAATATGAAATTTCATCCCCTAATTTTCCACCTTTAGGGGTGGAATTTTTTCTTCAAATTTAAATGGGACCATTCTGTAGGTATACCCTTTCAAATAAAACAAAAGAATTGTCCAAATCGGTTTATAAATGACGGAGTTCTGAGGTATCAAACATAAAAAAAATAAAAATACAACCGAATTGATAACCTCCTCCTTTTTTGAAGTCGGCTAAAAATCAACCGTTTGCATTGACATTTACAGAATGTGTCCTATATTTGACCTTGCCAATAGAGGGCATTGAAGGCTAACAATGTTTAACTATTATTTTCTCCTTTTTTATTGTATTTGGTATAATCCTCCCTTCTTTTGTTTTAGTGATTCTGAAGGAGAGACGAAAACTGAAGAAATTAGCAAATCATCGACTGATGGGAAATCAAAGTAAGTTTTCTAATTTTAATTAGGATCATAAATCGTAATCATATTTGATATTCCCTATTTCTTATAAAGTCTTATTAACTTCCGGGTAAACACGGGGTGTTCCAGATTGGTTGGTTTTAGAGGGTTTCTCTTATTTCCCAAAGAGATAGACAAAAAGTAGTTAAGGTGTACTGTGCTAGATTTTTGAGAGAAATTGAAAAAACCGCATCTGATACCTCGATTCGTTTGGGAGGTATAGAGTGTTTCTCTTTTTAGTTACTTAAATGTGCCATAACTTTTACTGTTTTCTATGAATATTTTCGATTTCGGTAAAAACTTTTTTATGTATTTTTTATGTAGAATTCATTCGTGTAGGGAGCAATTTTCTTTGGTTAATGCTTTTAATGGAAAAAAATCCTTTGGTTCAATTTTAAGACATTTTAAAATTTTTGTTCTTTAAAACTGCTAACCACCAATGAATTCTACTTAAACAAAAAAAAAATGTTTTTATCGAAAATATTCACACACAGAAAAGTTATGGCACGTTTAAGAAACTCCACAAAATGAGAAATGCCATGTATCTCCCAAATGAATCATGATATTATCAGGATGCGGTTTGCGGAATTCAACTTTTCTCCAAAATCGAGCTTATTCAAAACCTCGTGACCTTGACTGAGCACTTTAGCAAAACGACGTAATAGCGAGGCATTATTAACAAGAATAAAAGTATTCGAGATATGCCTGTGCCCATCAATACGAAGGCATATATCCAATATTTGTAGTTTTGCTAGTCAATTTGGTAAATTTTGCAGTCTAGGTAATAGCTCATGAGGTTAGCTACTAATTGTCTATCTCTTCGGAAAATAGGAGAAATCCCTCAAAGCCATCCAGTCTTAGACACCCTGTACATTTTTTAAATGGAAAAGGCAGTGTGATTTATATCCTAAATCCACAGATGTGATTCATTCATTAGACCAGTTAAAATAGAAATTTCAAATTGGATTATTCCTTGTAAAACTAACTAATAAAAATGAAAATATTATAGTTACAAAATTTAATATTGATTTCCAAATATAATAATCAATATTCTTCACTTTTATGAACAATTCAATGTAAATATGAATATGAATTTCCCTCTAATCGAATTCCAAAATGAAATGCTAATCAGTGATAGTATCATCAAATTACACTACTAACATACCGGGTGTCCGTCTAAGGTCATCCTGTGGCTGTATCTTGGAAACTATTTGTTCTATAGCTTTCGGAAAAAAATTCGCAACAAAAGTGATCCCTAGAAGTCTAGAAATTGTTTTCTGTTTGGACGGAATGAAGCGGAACGCCGTCGGCTAAGTATCTTCACCATGTCGATGTTCTATTTAGTTATAATTTTTATTTCTATGAGAGCAGTTTTGCCCGCTGTGGAGTCGATGATCTTGTCATTTGGTTGCATTTAAATGATGAAATGGACTCAAGAAAATAAATTGGAGTTGACAGATGTGCAGGCTAAGAAGGGGGAATGTCAAAAAAATGTCATTCTGCAGAATACCAATTTTAAAGTTTAAAACTCTAACTTTCTATGGAAATATGTTATATCCATTATTTCTTTGGGAAAATGTAGGGTGGGTATTTGGGAATAAATGGTTAATCATACGACTACAACTTATTTTTCTATTTTCACATAAGGTGCTTTATAACATATTTAAAAGTATCCTATTCATAGACTATATGACAAAAATAAGGAACTATTTTCAATAATTACTTCTTTGGAGCAAAAATGGCAAGGTTTGTGTTTAATATAGGTCCAGATATTGTATTTAAGTACATATTTCTGAGCTTTTTTCATAATATGAAACCTTTGGCTGAAAGTCTTTATTGATTTTTCTCATATTATGTGATAGTGGCTGTAGCTTGTGGATTGAGACAAAATTCCATGAAATACTGTGGACAGTAAATTTGTTCAATGCTATAGGCAGCAGTCCTACAATTATACAGAAAATATAAAATACTTAAAAAATAAATAAAAGTATGTTGTTGCCTTTGTATAACTGGCCAGGCAATTCTAACTCATTGTTTGGCAGTTGCTTTAGCTTTTTTCTGAACTTTTGTATGAAGGTCAGTATTGTTTTTTTGGGTATGTGGTAGTGACGAGTAATATTCTCTAGCGTATGACTGAGACATTCATCAAGCACTGTAGATCAGTAAATTTGTCCATCGTGATAGGCAGCAATCCTAGAGAAAGATATAAAAAATATAAAATTCGGAACACATAACTTAAAATTAAGTACTTGCCTTTGTATGACTGGCCGGACAACTCGAACTCATTGTTTGGCAGGTGGTTTAGTTCTTTCCTTGGATCAACCAGAGCAGCGCTTTCCCACATGCCATTCAAGCCTAGTATGATCTTTGACAACTTTCAGTTCGTGGATTGGGCATGTCTTAAATAGACATTTTCGTTTATAAAGTGCAGAAAAGTGAGAAGTCCAGCATTTGAAAAAGTCACGACATCAAATGGAGTAGGTTTTGTTCTGGCATCCCTAAAAACTTCAGCCCATTCGTTTGGAAGCTCTACACGAGATTTTTGTCTCAATAAGCCAAAAGTTTTGTAGCATTCCAGAAAAGAATGCCCTCTAATAGGAAAATTAATTTTAATTTCATCAAATCTTTTCTGAACATGGACTAAGTGGTGGACGTACCGAATAAGAGTATAATTCTTGTTTTGGCCCTTGCATGAGCGACAAAATATATCTAGAGATCGAACAGAGCTGGGTAGAAAATTATAGAAAAAGTCATGCAACATTGAACAAACTTCGTCACTGTCTTTGCGTCCATGGGTTTCAAGATATACATAGAAAATACTTTGGCTAGTTGACAAAACATGGATATTGAACGAAAATGAAGACAACTGTCTCTTATAATAGACATGGTTTGTGCTAATGTTTGAAACTTAAAACATTTTATCGGCATATTATAATTAATTTAATTGACAAAAAATAAACAATGCAGACAATATAGTGTTTGGGATGTATGATGCGTTTGCATGGTTACTCTCAAATTATTTCAAAGGTGCTTTGTTGTCAATTAGTTATTGTCAGATAAGGTGAATAAAATGTCAAAAATATTACAGAAATGTATCTAAATATTGGAACACTTACGAATTAAAATACAAAATAGGTACATGTTAAATATCAGAGAGCATATAGAGTTTCTTAAATTTAGTTTACTTTGCTGTATATTTCTATTTTAAAGCCATATATTCGGTATTTTTATTCAGCACACGGAACGTTTTTCCATGCGCTGTTTCCATGCGCTAGCCCGAAAAACCCCATCTTTCATTATTGCTAAAACAGATGAAAATAAGATGTTTTCAAAGAAGTATAATAAAACAGGGTGTCCACATTCTGGAAAAACCTGGAAAGTCAGGGAACGTCAGGGAAATGAAAGTTGGTCAGGGAAAGTCAGGGAAACTCGTTAGTTTTCTGGAAAGTCAGGGAATTTTACCCCAATTTCACAAAATATGTCTCTAAAGCCCCAATGATGACAAAAAAAAATCTGAGGGTTAAAGATCGCCAATTTAACATTTTAACAACTTAAATCTGAATCATGCTTATGACGTTACATGTTTGTTTTAGGTATGAAATACACATGTACACGGAAGAAATCGAAAAGCTTACTTCCTTGTACCTGTGACTATTTCGCACAGTAAATATACTTTTTTATACACAGGTACAAATAAGTAAAATTAGTGAAACGTCTATGTGATTTGATGGTGACATTAATTGAAAAAAAAAATGAATAAGCACTGTGTATTTAATAAATTGTGGTTGGATAACAATTTACATCCTGAATTTAGTGGATGGCTGGACACTGTGACTAATGATTCAGAGTCTGCATTTTGTAAAGTGTGTAAAAAGACCCTTCGCCTCAGCAATATGGGAAAGCAGGCAGTTATTTCTCATGCTAAAAATAAAAAAAAGAAGAATTGGTGTGAGACAGGCCAGTTGTGGGGATGGTGGAGGCTGGAGCTTTCTTCCTTTTTTTAAACGTAAAAAATTAGGACACTTGTAATTAGCGTCAGGGAGCTTTTTCAATTAGGTCAGGGAAGGTCAGGGAATAAGTAAGCAAATAACCTGTGGACACCCTGTAAAAAATAGTTTCCAATTGGCCGACCTTGGTGGGACACCTGGTAATTAATAATTTTTCTCAGATGTTGTATAAATTAATAATTTGACAATAAAATGTGGATTTTTAAATGTTCATTGGTGTTGCCGAAGTGAGTTTTTACTTTTACTTCTTAATAGTTTTTATAATTACTGAAGCCTTGGCTAAGAAGAAGAATTCATAAAATAATAATTGCGCAATGTAAAATATCATCGAATTGATAAGTAGCATGGAAGTCGCAAAAGGGACAAATTCACTGCGTTTTAGGCAGCCAACTCTAGAGGGGGATAGGTTTCAACTTGGCAATAAGTAAGACAAGGATGTGCAATGAATGTCTCATGCGACTGCAGCAAAGGATGTATAAAGGATGTCACATAATAATAGATGACTTTAGGGGCATGTTCCGCAATTCACTTTATTGTATATTTGATCTGTGTTCCGTAATATAGGACTTGTTTGTTGGGAATCGGAATGTTTTCCAACCATCGAATTGGTAAGTAGTTCAATTTGATATTTCCAGCAGCATTTTGATTATTACCACATTTAGAAAACTGCACAAAAAACAATTATTGAATTAATTACAATTTTGTTGTACAAGATGAAAATTTTATGCCCCTAGATAAAGTAAGCTGTAGTGTGCAGTACATTATAAAATGCTCTTTATGATACACTTTTTTTAAAATTTGATTTTATTATATTAATATATTAACTAAGCTTTACATCCTTTTTGAGCATGGTCTGTCTAAAATTCTCTGTGAAGTTAATCACAATGAAATGTTTACTACAAATGCGAGTATTTAAAGATGGTATAAAATTTTTTCATTGTAAAGTTCAATAACAAAAATTTTAAAAGATTATATTGGCATGAATCTTAAGAAGACATATAGGAGTCATACTGGACTCCTGGATCCAACATTTGCAAAGCGGCATTATTATCATGCTCTGTGCTATTTGGCAAGTCATGGTAATTAATAGCAAAAATGATCTTATGATCCTATTTTACTGTCCTAAGGCGGATCATCACATATTAAGTCCCTTATGGTGGTCAAAAACTAAGGAAAAAGTGGCTCAAGGCAAGTTGCAGAAAATGGCAATGGAGGTAATGCTTAACCTCACTTCGCTACTTATTTTTGTGTCGGAAGAGGCAACCAAATGAGCCTCACAACTTTACCAAGCCAACAAATTGAAATCAGGGGACCTAACTGGACACCTAGAAATACTGGACACTGTCCAACTTCAATCCTGACTATCCAAGATCACCAAACTAGTCAAATCATAATACCAAAAATATCTACTGGAACAAGCATCTGGTATATAGATGGATCCAAAATGGATGTTGGAGTTGGAATAGGGATATATGGTCCTAATTATACAGGGTGGCTTATATAAATGGCTCACTTAAAATATCTCGGCTATTTTATGACAAAAAAAATGGCAGGTGCGATTGATAGCCCCTCCAGGTTCCCTTCTTTTGTCATGATGATAATTGTTGTCCATGGCCGTCTATGAAAACTATGGCCAAAAATAGAAAAAAAAAACTGCTGTAACTAAAAGTTTAAGATGAAAATTGTTTGCAAGAACCAACAGAATGTACGTCTGACATTAGTTTTGATGTGTGGATTGCCGTAAAGTTTGGACTCTCTTGGGCTCGAAAATTAAATTATCTGTAAAAATATTTAATTATGTATGTTTTGTAAAACAAAATGTCCCATTCAATTTGAACTGTCACACTTGCCCATTTGTTTTGTATTTACTTAAAAAAATTAAAAAGAAATGCTGGTAATATTTGTGGTTGACATAAGATCTAGTTACATATGAAAATAAATATGCAATGATAGCCTTATAATGCTAGTAATGACATCCCTATTGGAATTTTGCCTAAACAGGTGAGTTTACACAACAGCTCCTTAAAATGTGTAATATTTAAAATATGCAGCAGCTGAAATGCAGATGCTGAAAATGTTAACTGTTGAAGAATGTTGTTTGTTTTGAAAAGTAGGTTGTAAATATTCACTGAACATTTATTTTATTGTAGTAGTAGGTTCAACATTTTATTATTTCATTTTTAGGATAATTGCTATGGTATTACCTACCTGTTAAGTGTTACATTAAATTGAAAATATTAAGTAGGTATTAATTTAAAAGATAGAACCAACAGAAACAACTACTCCGAGGGCTAATACCCCTACCGGCATTGAACTACACCATTGGTTCTCGATTTTCGTTGGGAATTTGCTATTTTTAATTTGTTTTCATAGCAGATAATAATATCTACGAGTTTCACATTTTTATTATTTAAAATAACAATTCTAGATTAGTTATTTGACATTCGATGAAGTGCATAAAAACTGCTTTATTTTCAAAATTTGATAGCCCACTATGCCTACATTAATTTAGGCCCATAATCGATTATTTATTTTGTGTCATATTAAATGGGATATTTTGCTTTATAAAAAATGCGCCAATAATTTTTTCCAGATAATTTAATTTTTGATCCCACGAGAACTCAAAGTTAGTCATATATTATTTCAAAATTGATACAATAGTTGTATTCTCACAGTTGTTGCAAACACTTTTCATATTAAACTTTTTTCCGTATCTCTATAAATAAAAAAGTTTATTTTTTTTATTTATGGCCATAGTAGTTTTCCTAGCTGGTCATGGACAGCAACTTTCATCATGGCAAAGGAAGGCCACTCAGAACAGCTATCGATCGCACCCGACACAGATTCTTTCTGTCAAAAAATAGCCGAGATATTTTGAATGAGCAACTTATATAAGCCACCCTGTATAACCTCACAGACCTTTAAACAAGATACGATCCATTTTACAGGCTGAACTTCAAGCCATAAATGTATGTGTCCATGAGTGTATCAACAAGCGCATCAAGAATACAGGGTAGCCCACCACGAACTGCATCGATCTATATATGGAAAACTAAAAGTAGGAAAATTCTGTAAATTTGTCACCTCACCAATGCCGATGGGCGCTGCTCAACTAAAATATTTTGGTGAATCTGGCACTTCCGGTTATACCGGATGTCGATATCAACTTTCTTATCTCAAATGGAACACCCTGTATATTATTGCATTTTTGGATTCTAGGCATCATTTTGGAACAAAAACATGCAACATGTCCTATGTCTAAATCCAACCGTTTTTGAGATATTATTCACCACTAAAAATGATGACAACTTTGTGTAAGGTTTCCTATATCTAAATGCAGTAATTTTCGATTAATTTACGAAAAACCCACTTTTCGCCCATAAAATGCGGGGTTTGCTTAACGCTTGGAAAATCATATTAGCCGTGGACATTGAAAAGACAATCGCGGCTGAGGAAATGTCACTTGGTTTATAAATTATTGTCAACAATAATGCCGGCACGCTTAAATTACACAAACGAAGATTATGTATCGCACGTTCTTGATATTACTTTGTTGCATTCTCCGTAGATAATAAACAAATTTAAATAATCTTCGTTTGTGTAATTTAAGCACGCCGGCATTATTGTTGACAATAATTTATAAACCAAGTGACATTTCCTCAGCCGCGATTGTCTTTTCAACGTCCACGGCTAATATAATTTTCCAAGCGTTAAGCAAACCCCGCATTTTATGGGCGAAAAGTGGGTTTTTCGTAAATTAATCGAAAATTACTGCATTTAGGTATAGAAAACCTTATACAAAGTTGTCATCATTTTTAGTGGTGAATAAGATCGCATTAAAAAAAATGGGTTTCCATTTGAAAATTTCGAGATTTAAGCACATTTTGAATGTAATTTTTGTTCATATTTTGTGAACACCCTGTATAAGAACGGGTTTATTTCTCAGCAGAGATCACTAGGTCAGGGCTTCTGTTACACGATGCCAAAAATTCGTAGTTTCCTCGTATAAATTGCTAATTGACTTTAGGTCTGCACCTGTAATTTTTTTTTAGGAAAAATGCAAATATCTCAAAAACGGTTGGATTTAGACATAGGACATGTTGCATGTTTTTGTTCCAAAATGATGGCTAGAATAAAAAAATGGAATAATATTCAGGGTGTTCCATTTGAGATAAGAAAGTTGATATCGACTTCCGGTATAACCGGAAGTGCCAGATTCACCAAAATATTTTAGTTGAGCAGCGCCCATTGGCATTGGTGAGGTGCCAAATTTTCAGAATTTTCCTACTTTTAGTTTTCCATATATAGATCGATGCAGTTCGTGATGGGCCACCCTGTATACATCTTATGAGACAGTCAGGCAGCATTGAAAGCTCTGAAGTCTAAAGGTGGATTTATAAACCCGACGTTTGCGTTGGCGCTCGCCGTTGCCGTTTGCGTCGAAAATTAAATCCCAATATTTTACGTGTAACCGTTTATAAACGCCGTCGAACGTTGCCGTCTGCGTCCAATGCCGTCCGAGAGATAAACTAATTTCATCTTTCACGTTCCGTCGTTCACATTTCTGGACGCAAACTGCGAAGGTCACCGTCAACTTCGAGCGCCAACGCAAACGTCGAGTTTATAAATCCACCTTAATACTTATGAATCTAAAGTTGCCCGGCAATGCAAAGCTCATCCAAAGCAACTGACTATAGGCAACATATTATTGGTCTTAATATGTGTGGGTGCCAGGGCATGAAGATGTTTATAGCAATGAAGTTGCTGACAGCCTCGCTCGAGAAGGAGCCCCATTCTACGGTCGTGAACCATTTTGTGGCGTAAACAAAAGCCACTTCTTGTTAACAGAGATTAAAATATGGGAAAAAGTCTACTGGAGGAACACTCCAGGCCAAAAACAAGCGAAAAGATTTTTTACCTACCTAATTGCCTGAAAATGCCAAAAAGCTTCTCACTCTAAACAAGAATGAATTAAAACTAATCACAGGTTTCCTTACTGGACACTGCCAGACACAGATAATGGACTATGTAGATTCTGCAACGAACGGGATGAGACTAGTGAGCACATACTATGCTAGTGTCTAGTGTCCCCTCTTAATTTGAAGCAGATACAATCATCAATACAAATACAAATATTGATGTGTGTCGAAACGAAATTGGCAACATGGTCCCAAGGAAAATACTAATCTTTGTTAAAAGCCTAGGTGACCTTGGCATTTACCAGAGAAGGGTCATTCACAAAAGATTTACCTAGGTCGCAGTGAGGGAAGGCTAGGAGAGCCAAACGACCCCAAGAAACTCAACAAATCTACAAAGAAAAAGAAAATGTAAGAAGACTTACAAATGAAAAGAAATCCCCCTATTCTTTCGGACCCGTTCGGGTCACAACAAGAAGGTACCATCTTTGGGTTCTACATATATTACACTACAGGAGGAAAATCATGTTTGACGCACAGGACACAACGTTTGATGTTTTCCCTATTTTTGTGGTGTGGTTTTTGCCAAAATCAGCTGATTTAAGTATTTTTTTACTTACTTAAGTTTGGCTGCCAGTTTCTCTCCCTACACTCCTTCCATCTACGTATCAATTCGATTAAAATATCCTTCAGGACAACCAAACTCCCATCAAGAAGTTAGTTAGCTTAAATTTTCCAAGATATTTGAGCTGGTTATGTGTGTACGCCTAGAAAACTTTTTGAATCAATGCAGTATTTTTAATAATGCAAACAGCAATCTTTCACATGGCTTATATTAAATTCAGTGGAAAACAATAGAAAAGCTTTAGGCATGTTTTTGGATCTGTCTAAAGCATATGACTCCTCAAACATTGATTTTCATGTAGTAAAGAGTTCTAATACAAAAGAATGATACCTACTGTATTTAAGTCGAATATTGTAGAGAGCAACAACGTAGGCAATGAAGTATTGCAGGGCCTCTATTGTTCATCATTTATTTATAGATTTTGAATAAAGAAAAAAACTAAAGTCGTTATTTTTAATACAAAACAAATGAAAGCAAGTAAGCCAGAAAACATACTCCTCAATGGACAACAGATTCCTACTGTTAATGGGACCAATTTTCTTGGACTATGAATTTTTGGATTGGTCACAACATATAAACAATCCCTCGATAAGGCTCAATAAAATATTATAGGCTATAAGAACTATAAGTAAATATTTGAATGAAACTACTTCCAAGATAGTTTATTTCGCAAATGTTAAATCAGTTCTTAGGTGCGGAATAATCTTCTGGAATGGCTGTTCAAACGCTGAATGTCTAAAACACATATTTGTCTGTCAGAAAAGGGCCATAGATTGATGTAAAAATGAGATATTATCAATCCTGTAAACATGTATTTAAGGCTAGTAGATTAATGACAGTATAAGTTTATACCTATTTGAATGCATAATGTTTTTGGAAAATGTTGTGTTTAATATTTTTTTGTACAATTAAGGAAATTTAACGCTTTTTCACTTAATGTTTGTACAGGCACAGCCTTATAAATGTTTCAACTAGGCATGAGAAATGAGCAAGAAATCAAGAATTTTGGGTAAATGTGGCATTGTTGCGCCAATTCTAGGGCTTCTCAAATCAACAACAATCAACAACATTCCCTAGCGCCACGCCACTCCTCCCTGTACTATATACGCGATTGAATATAAGAAATACGCCCCCTGTAGGCTCAATGCTAAACTAAGTATATGGGCCATGCCATTTTGTTGATCCGTATATTATGTTTTCTTTTTTGTTCAAAATCAGTCAAAAAAGCTTTATTTCCTAAAGTTGACTATTATAATAATGTGGTAAATAACAACAGTTGAATTCAAATGTTTAAATATTCCCGCCACGCTTGTGCCAAAAAAGAGAGAAGAGTTGTTAGAAAATGAAATAAAGCAAATAAAATGTAATTTTTATTATGATTACCACGCCCAAAAGGCCTCCCACAGTTATCAGAAGTGGAATTTGAACATGCTAAAGTGTTATGCAATGTAATTACGAAGTTTTAGTGCGAGATTCGGACGAAAAACCGTCTTGATTCGATCGCCGAGGTCCTAACCAAACATTTTTTGTTCCTGAAAACATTTTCGAGATGGAACAAGTTTCGAATCAATTTAATTTAACCAACAAAGTTCTCTATTTCGAATTCTGCTTTTAGTTCATTTTTAGTTGCCTGTTGCCTTTGCAATTACATAAATCATAAACAATAATGTTTAAACTTTATAAACCGGTAAGTACAGTTTCCCGCGGTGTATCTCTGCCCTGATTTTTTTGAAATTTTGGCTACCCTCCTATTTTCGGGGTCCCTGAACACGAATCTGACTTTAGTTTTTGGTGCTCGTGCGTAGTTTCCAAGAAAATGAATTTTCAAATTTCCTTTGACACCTCACTTTTCATGGCGATATTTGTGGTTATAATCCGGATGAATTTTTACTATATGCAGCTCAAACTGATCACCACACTATTTTGCACCTTTTGCAATATCGAAACTTCGCGGAAACCCGCGGAAAATCCGAAATTTGGAAAGATTTGTGCCGTGTTTACGTCCGACCCGGCTGCTGTTTTCGCCCCAAAATCTGCTCGCGCCGATTGTCGGGGGGAACTTTTACCTAATAACCAAATAACTTTATGAAGACGACCACAAAATTATATAGAAGACGACAAGAACAATGAACAAGAACAAAGAACTACGCAGTGTAAACCCAAAGTGTGCCCAAAGCTAGAGGTGACAATGGCCCATATAGTTAGTTTGCATAGTGCCCGTCGGGGCGTTGGCATCTTAAATTCAGTCGCATATAGGTAGAAAATAGCATTGACTGACATTAATACATCAGTCAACAAAAATAGGTTAAATCACTGCATTATTATTATAATAATTTATAAGTGGCCTTAAAGCCTTACCCTGTTTCTTGGTGTTTTGAGATTCACGTAATGTGAAATTAGGCTGATTTCTTTGATTGCCAAAGTGGTTTAGTTAAATAAGGTATAATTATGACTGTTATTATAGAAAAATCTCGTAGTGGTTTTTTTACACACTTCTTTATCTTAACCACGAACCAAAACTTTGATTTAATTGAATTTTTAAAGCTTCCCGGAGTCTTCGGGTGAGGTTCTGATGCTTCCCGGGCCCCCAAAAAATCGAGAAATAAGAAAAAACACGCAATTTCCAAGAGTGGTTTCAGAATATTTTCCGTCGGTTTCGTTGATTCTAAAGCCGTCCTGTTTCTCGAAAGGAGTTAATCGTAAATCGGTATATTCTCTTAGATATAGGATTTTCTAAGTTCTTTTTGGTACCAGAGGAACGTAAGAGATTTACCACCTCCTTCGATTTTTAGAACGACTCTATTCGAAGTTGTCGAAAGACTTCTGTGAAAAAAGCCACCAGTGTCCGTAAGCAGGGTTGTAAGATTTTCTACTATTATTCAGGCAATCTAAGGCGAACCTAACAGAGCCGAATTTACTGTTTTCGCACTGTAACTGGCAATGTCGCATAATAAGATGTTAGATTTGCCATCACTTACACCTTTGAGGTTATGGCTGGGTTTCAAGCCGCATGAGAGCAGAGTCAGTTAAACTCATTTGCGACTGCAGGTATTGGAACGTTTTCAAGGACCGCGTCTGGACATTGAAAATACATTTTTTATATAACATTCTTTGAAATAAAGATTATTATTATTATTCTCAGATTTGATCAGGGCATCACTTATTGCAAACATTCTCAGTTTTTATAGTATTTACTCTCACTAGTTTTAACTAACTACTTTATGCGTGTCATAAAAAGAAGCAAATAAATTACAATTGCCAGTTTATTATTATTAAAAAGTATGAAGATATTCCTGGAGTCTGGTTAGAAACTTAGCCTTTATAATATTTTCTTGTTATAGCTACATTATTAGAAGAGATTGGGCGTGTGGCTTACATAGCTCCAAAAACAGCTATTGCGACATACATTTTTTAAAAGTGCTCAATTTGGCGAAAAAAATGGAAAGGGAATTTTTTCTCTAACAAAATTGTAAAATATCATATTACATATTACAATATTATGGAATACTAAAGAAATACACTACCACCAAAATTGAAGAACCGCAAACGTCTCTATTGTTATTGTTTGTGGAATTGTTAAGGCGTACAATGACTATCGCAATGCTCGCTTGTGAATGTCTCTGTTGTCTAAAGAAAGGCGCTAAAGAAAATAATCCAAAGAGAATGCTTGTATGCACGTCTTAGCACAGAAAGAACGAAAAAAATGGTATATTTTACTTACATAAATATACGTACAATAGTAACAAATTATAATCCGAGCCGGCTTTCGCCTTGCATCATCTTCAGGGGCTCACTAAAAATTGTAAGTGTCAACACAATAAAAATAAATAAATAGTACCTACTTACCCAAGACATTTGGGGATAAAAACACACTTATTTGTAAAAATACAGAGAAAAATATACAAGAATCGCACATACTAGTCGATAGCAGCAAATGGCGATTTGTGTGTCTGCTGTCGACTAGTGTGTGCGATTCTTGTGCTATATTTGGCAAGTAAGTGTGTTTTCATCCCCAAATTCTGTCTTGGATAAGTACTATTTACATATTTTTATTGTGTTGACACTTACAAATTTTAGGGAGCCCCTCACGATACCGCAAGGCGAAAGCCGGCTCGGATTCTAATTTTTTACAATATATGTACATAAAATATACCATTTGTTTCGTTCTTTCTGTGGACTGAAGAAAATATTTAATAAAAAGGAAAACTTTTTTGTGTTTAACCTAATTTCAGTGTTTTCAGAAAAAAGTTTTATTCTGAGCAAGAACAACTTTTAATGCTTCTAAACAACATATGTATTATATTTACAGAAGCAAACCCAAGAAAGAAGACAAATCGTTTGCTTTGCTGGAAATCGAAGACGGTAATCAGGAAGATGAGGAAAATAATGTCGACGATGAGGACGAGAACAATTCCAAACCTGCCAAAAAATCTGCGGCCAAAAGTACTGACCAAGGTGGCAAAAAAGGCAAGAAAAGCAGAAGGAAAAAGGAAGATAGCGATGAGGATATCGAGAAAGTCTTAGCGGAACTCGAACTGGAATATTCTGGAGTTAAACCACCTGCCAGAAATGAGGAGAGTAAACCAGCAGGTGATGAAAAAGTATTAGAAAAGAGTGCTTCTCAAGATGGAGAAGAGAATGTAGTAAAGGCAAAGAAAAGCGAGAAGAAAGAGAAACAGAAGCTGAAGAAACATGTTAAAGGTAAAATTCACCATATTATAATGAAGATACAAAATAACTTTATCATCAAGTTTGATAAAGAATATCACTTAACGAGCGGATTATGACCACAACTCGTCAGTTGAGTACTATTCTTTTTCCACAACTTTAGATGACTTAAGGATATTCAAAATTATTTTGAATATTCCAAACTCTTTCTTCCTATAATTAAATCACAAATTTACAGATTGTTTTGTTTGATTGTTAAGCATCAATTGCCTTTGTCCTTACCAACCATAGGTATAGGCCAGCATTGTAAAAAACCTGCATGGGGATTCGGAAAAATCGACACGGTACGAAAACGGTTCGAGATATATTTTCTCTGACTGAAATAGCGAAGACAGCACTATCGTATCCTTCTTTTCGACTGCCTCAGAGGTGTCAAAATTTCATGTTCAATTAATTAATCATTTGTAATGAATTAGCATTTGAAAAATGGTGGATTCATGTTGTATCGAAATGTTCCGAATCAGCCTACTGATCTTTACCTCTCACTGACAGGTAACAAATAACTTGTTGAATTAACAAGTAACTTGTTGCTTTTCAGCAGAATTTCGACAAAATGCTGAATAACATAGTTGATAACAATGTTGAGTAACAAGTGAATACAGGCCTTTAACTGACTGGTAACAAATACAGTTCGTGCACTCTAATCTGACACGCAAAAACCTCAGTCTAAGCGCCAGTGATCCATAAGTAGCTTATTGTGCGTCGCTTAGACTGAGGTTCTCGCGTGTCAACTTAGAGTGCACGGACTGTAACTTGTTGAAATAACAAGTATCTTGTTGCTTTCGAGAACATATTGAATAACATTGTTGAGTATCAAGTGTGGATAGGCCTGTAGACTTTCAATTTGTCACTGTCAGTTCTCACAATTGCAGATATCAAATGTGGCATTCCACAAGGTTCAATGCTTGGCCTGTTGTTATTTCTTTTATACAGAATGACTCAGTTTCAGTACAGAAAACTTTTATAAATGATAGATAATGTAAAAATTTGTTATTTTGTGGAATATAGGGAATAAATAAAGAAATAGGAAATAAACTCGTGGACAAAATTAACGCAACATCATAAATGTGCCACTTATTTTATGCTATTTTTTTCTGAATTTATGATCCGATTTGAATGATTTTTTTTGCATTGTAGGTTGGTTCCTTGACAATGTCATAGTTTTCGCTGTTTATGATAAAAAGTTCATTTTCGATTTATACCGGGTGTAACAAAAATGTTCCGAAAATTCGTATCAGCCTGTGGAGTATACTATACCGAAACATATAGCAGTTGACATTAGACGGTAGGTCCATCTTTCTTCAACATTTTCTTTTTTGGTTTACTTCATTATCTCTGTTATTAAAGGAGATACACTGTTTTATATCGTAACATATTTCTATAGACTTTATTATTCAACACAGTCATTGTTAAATGTTTTCAAGTAGGCTATGGAACTTTTCTGACATTTCAAGCGATGTGTCAACAGATGTTGTGTTTTAAAGTTACAAAGGTCAAATAAAATTCGCCATACCGATAAAAACTGTTCGGAAACTGCTTATTAAACGTTCGTTTCATATGCCCAGTTGCCCGACTATTCTGTTGTTTAAACCAGACTCATTTAAATGTCTTCTGATTGTTCGAGACGATATTGTATGATGGCGAGCAGTTCTAAGCCCACTTTTTAGCCTAGTACTAGTGATATTCCTGTTTCTTAGAGCCGTTTGCCTAATAAAACGCTCATCCCTTGGATCAGTACATCGGTTTCGCCCTTGGCCTGACCTTCGAGAGTAAGATCCTGTCTCTTTAAATCATTCAACCATACGACTTATAGTCGAACGATGTCTTCCTATCACATTAGCAACATGACACATCGAATAGCCTTCATCCACTAAAGTTAAAGCTCTTACTGCTTCTTCTGCCGATAAATTTTTTGGTCGATTCATTTTTCAATTTTAAAATACTCTTCGGGCAACTGGGCATATGAAACGAACGTTTAATAAGCAGTCTCCGAACAGTTTTTATCGGTATGGCGAATTTTATTTGACCTTTGTAACTTTAAAACCCAACATCTGTTGACACATCGCTTGAAATGTCAGAAAAGTTCCATAGCCTACTTGAAAACATGTTACTATATAAAACAGTGTATCTCCTTTAATAACAGAGATAATGAAGTAAACCAAAAAAGAAAATGTTGAAGAAAGATGGACCTACCGTCTAATGACAACTGCTATATGTTTCGGTTGCTAGTATACTCCACAGGGTGATACGAATTTTCGGAAAAAAATATAACATTTTTGTTACACCCGGTATAAATCGAAAATGAACTTTTTATCATAAACAGCAAAAACTATGACATTGTCAAGAAACCAACCTACAATGCAAAAAAAAATCATTCAAATCGGATAATAATTTCAGAAAAAAAATAGCATCAAATAAGTGGCAAATTTATGATGTTGCGTTAATTTTGTCCAGGAGTTTATATACGGAATAAATAAATAAATAAAGCCAAAAAAGTATTAGAATCTTGAAAAAGATTAGAGGTTTGCGACGAAGCTCTCTTATCAGAGGTTCTTTTGGGTTACCCTAAAGGCGTGAGTCATCACTGAGACACAGATGCTTCAGGAAGGGTGTTTTATTGGTACCACAATTCAAAGATTCACAGAAACAGTGTTGACAGAGACAAAATGGCGGTTTCAAAAAATATGACCGGCAAACTAGAAATGACAGATTCCATACAAATTAAAACCAGGTGGATATTTTTCACAACACTAAAATCTTACCAGAATTGACAGACCAGACACCCCAATGTTACTACCAGTGTCAAATTTTAATATAAACTCAAACACATTAAAACTTTAAAATTCAATTTTGAAATGAGCCCATCTCAGAGATATTTTCATGAACTAAATCTCTACTCTTTCATTATTAAAGGTGAACAGCCCCAAGACACAAAGCAATCGAAGGATGTTTTAGAAGAAACTCAAGAATTCAAGGAAGATGGCAATGATGCCAATGAAAATAATGCAGAGGAAAAGGATAGTAAAAAGAAGAAAAAGAAAGGAAAAGAAAAGGAGGACAAGGATGCTAAAGACGCTAAGAAAGGTAAGAGTTTGGATTGTGCTATTGAAACTTTAATGGCTTGTTCTGTTTCAACCCCCTTGGGAACAGGTTCTGGAACAGTTCATGTGTACACAGTATTGCACAAGGTATAATAGAGACCATTGAAAGAAATAATAAAACAAAAATTTTCTTGGGATTCGACCGAATAAAACAATATTTATTAAAAAACTTTTTCACTACGTACGTTTCGGCTCAGCGGCCATCCTCAGGTACAATTTTACATCGAGTAATTTGCTAAAAAAGGGTTAATGAATGCTTAAAAGATTTTTCACTATATAAATAACAACATTTAAAAATTAATTTTTAAAATACTTACAAGAATTCTCATCAGTCAAAAGAAAAACATTCCAAATTAACAATGTCTAAACCATATCAGAAAACATTGTAGTGTTAAATTTAACTAAAATTAACTAACTATAAGAGTATACTTTTCGCCAATTTTTACATTTAATTGGGAAAGGTTACAATTTTCACATTATATTTAAAAAAATTTAAAATTTTGGTCAGGTATATGGAACGAAAGAATTGCAAGTGGCGCAGAACGACGAGCAAGGAAGGCAAAAACAATATCCTTTTTTTTCCCGAGTTATTGATTTTTTATTTCTATTCTATTTGGTATACAGGAGAAATTTTTAATTTTAATTTTCGAAAACAATAAAGCAGTTCTTAGTTATTTAATGAGATCATAGTAAATTTGTGATAAATGTTCAGTATCTGTTCTGTAACTCAAACTGTTATTAAAAAATTTTTTAAATATAATGTGAAAATTGTAACCTTTCCCAATTAAATGTAAAAATTGGCGAAAAGTATACTCTTATAGTTATGTTAAATTTAACACTACAATGTTTCTGATACGGTTTAGACGTTGTTAATTTGGAATGTTTTTCTTTTGACTGATGAGAATTCTTGTAAGTATTTTAGAAATTAATTTTTAAATGTTTTTATTTATATAGTGAAAAATCTTTTAAGCATTCATTAACCCTTTTTTTAGCAAATTACTCGATGTAAAATTGTACCTGAGGATGGCCGCTGAGCCGAAACGTACGTAGTGAAAAAGTTTTTTAATAAATATTGTTTTATTCGGTCGAATCCCAAGAAAATTTTTGTTTTATTATTGACGAAACGACCAAGAAACTAAATTTGTATTGAAAGAAATGTTAAAATTCAGTATCTTTTTTCCAAAATTGTTCTAATTTACTTTCAATTTAAAATAATAACTATTTTTGGTTCGCTATCCTAATTTATTTTCACTCTAAGGTCCCGGCAAAAAAACCATCGCCGCCATGCAGGAGGCCCTGAAGAAGATCAAGGATGAAGAGGAACGTTTGAAACAGGAGGAAGAAGATCGACTGAAGAGAGAAGAAGAGGCCGAAAAGGCAAGACTGGAAGCGCTGAGGCTAGAACAGGAGAAGAAGGAGAGGAAGAAGCAAAAGGAGAAAGAGAGGAAGGAGAGGTTGAAGGCCGAGGGGAAATTGTTGACTGCCAAGCAGAAAGCGGACAGGGCCAGGGCGCAGGCATTGATTGACAGTTTGAAGGCTCAGGGCGTTGAGCTGCCGGACGTGGGCGAGAGAAAATCCAGGCCCGGAACAAGGGTTAAGCCCAAGAAACAGGTTAAGGAACAAGAAGGTAAGCGATACTGTCTCAGCCAAATTTTTAGGGTGGTATGATTCATCTAGAGGACCTGTTTGACAAATTGACAGTTATTTGTTCTCTATGACAAGGGTTTTATTTTCCCTATGAAATGAATTGTGTTGAACAGATTATATATTTTTTACTTTTCCTATTGTTCGCCTAGCCGCCGAATGAGTCAACATTGGGTTTTAAGGTTACTGCTAGAATCCTTGTCATTTATAAGAGTTGGGTAATACGTCATTATTTGTCGATTTTGGGCACTTCTGAATAAGACAACTGGCAAAATTGTTCTGTGTATTTGGCAGCTAAGAATTATTTTAAAGTAAAAATTCTTTTATAGGTATACCATATGATGATATGATTTTTAGTTTTTACTTTGTTGGGTTCTGTCAAGCAGGGCCCATTCTATACATTTTGTCTCCCTAGGTGGCTAACATTTTTCCTCCCCTCCCCCTTGTGTAATCAAAATAGTGTGTCTTTTCTACAGAGTGTTACAAAACAAGTAGGGTAATCCATTGAACATAGATTCTTTGGGTTAAAATAATGTGACTTTTCTTATCCGTGTGATTTACTAATTGTCCTACACTCACTGGGATTACTACGGTTTTCTAGGGTTTTCTGTAGTACTTGAGCGAATGCTATCCTAGTTCTAGTGGGAAAAAAGTCGGCCCTAGCTGTAAATGACAACCAAGACAAAATAATAGTAATTGCCCCCCCTCTCCCGCATAAGCATGTGGTTGCTTCTGGGGTACTCCTAGCTTGGAGTATTGTGATGGTGAGAATTGTTATTATTATATCGTTAGCCAAAAGGCATTCACATTCTCTCTACGGGGAACATTCACTCAGATGGGTATCCCGGATACCATAAGGATATGACTCGGGCGAGATCCTTGCCATGTTATCGGGCCTTAGGTGACATTGATGTTGTTGGACGTTCCTGCACTCCCCATGAATTTCTTGACTGTTCGGGCTGTCGCAAGTAGTACCGCTTTCTGCATGGACCTATAAAGATTATCAGTTAGACCCAGCTCTTTGATGTTTCTCAGCAAACTTTTTGGTATAACACCAGTTGTTGACACGATGATTGGAACCGTCTGAACGTTTTCCATTTCCCATTGCCTTCTAATTCGTTCTTCTAAGTCTCTTATCGTTGACTGAAGGTTTAAAAAGACCTCTCACGGATCCAGATAAAATGCCGAGCGCTTTTGGAGGCGAAGGACTATGGATATTCGATTGTATTTAAAACTTTTTCCAATGATCGTAGTCATTCGCCTCTGCGCACCAACTCCATCTACTGGTGTATAGCGGTATTATTATTTCTATTTAGCTCTCGTCCAGTACTACTGTTTAGCACCATCTATTTTCGATAATTACAATGACTCTAACAAAATCGATAATTAGACTTCGTAGATAGTAGATTTCGTACTCGACAATTTCGTATTCCAAAAGGCTCGTTTGTGTTCGGGGCGGGGCAAACAAGTCTAAAAATAGACACGGGGGGAGAAGGGAGAAGGGGCCAGTGAAATAATTCTACGATTTGGCTTTTATAAAATTAGGAATAGATTCAGGGTTGGGCGTATTTCAGTTTGATATTTGACGATTTTAACGGATTGGCAGATTTTTAAAATTATCTTTTTTAGGATATAGTGATCTACATTATGTTGCTTCAATTTCTTACGTTGATTTGAAAAACAAAACCTATGTCCAAAATGAAAACTTTGAGAAAAGTGAAAAAGCTGATTGCCTTCCCTCTATTAGGGAATATTTTTTAATGTACCGAGGCGTTTTTCTGAAAAAATGTTGAATACAGAAAGAGGTTGTTATTTATTTTTATTTTTTTAGCTTAAGCATAGATAACGTAACCGTAAGTAACTAATAAAAATATATACTGTGTGTCCGGCGATTCAGTGCCCAAGGGGTGTAAACGATACAAAAATTCTAATTGTAAGTTGACATTCTGTTTGGTGTTGCCCCAATAATTGGCCGAACCTATCAGCAAAGTCTAGAGGATACTAGACTTTGCTATCAGTGCACAGTGTATACAGGGTGTATTTTTGTCGAAAAAAACAAGGCCGGAGTAAACTGTACCCTCAATTTTAAAAGCTCGCTAACTAGGACAATGCCTGCCATTGTTAAAACGATATTATTGCTTATATCTGCCAAACTATGATACCACACCACTTAATCAGTGGCGGCTTGTAACTATTTAAACTTAAACAGGCGGGGCCAAATATTGGAAGACATTTAAAAATCAATGTGCCTAACTAAACCGGTGTAAAGTTAGTAGCCGATTTTCTGGCAGCAAAAAATTTTCCTCGCCCTTATTTCCACAAATTTATTTTGATAAAAATAAAGTAGAAAGGGTAACTATTATTAAACCTTCTAAGCAGATTAAACTGGAGAATGAAGAAAAATATTCATCAAAAAATACACGTTGAAATTTTTGGCTCCTAGAAAATTGGCTGCTAAGTGCTAAGTTCAGTTTTAAGTAGACACTTTTGTTGAATTTACGTGATCGCGTTTTTTATGTTCTGCCGTTTGATTTTTCTCTATAGTTAAATCAAGGTAACGGCCTGCCCTCTATAACTGTTTAATTTGCAGTTTTTGCTCAAATTACATTGACGAAAATGAATTTCTTAATAAAAAAACTGACACTGTTTTATGAAATGCTACTTTTATTAGTGATATAAACAAAAATAGTAAAAGTAGGTAAATAAGGATTTTTTAAACTGTTGACTATGTATGTACCTAATGTAGGAATTTTAAGTAGGTATTGACTGAACACGCCAGAAAGTAATTACCCATTTTCATTCAGAATTACCTTTGAACATTTTTTGACAGAGAGGAATAAAATCAAATAGTTAAATGAGAAAACACATTTTTTAAGAAAATACCTAAATACCAAATCCAGAAATATTGTCAACATAAATAAATTATATAAGTAAGAACATTTTAACGCATATACAATTATTATACAGGGTGTCCAACTTTAAAACTGTACAAATCCGTAAAATCTTCATTTTTAGAGATAATCGCCTAAACTTTTTTTGTTTGAAAGGCCTTCAAAAACCGCTTCTTTTGACCTTCCTGCTATTTTCAAGATGCAAATCCAGGGCCGGCTAGCATTTTTTTATACCCCCAATTTTCTCGAAAACCCTTTAGCGATTTTTTTATTTAAAAACTGACCCCACAGCGTTAATCAGAACACCCCAAAACCCCTATATACCAAATTTGAATAAAAAATATACAGGGAGTTCTATTCTGCATGGTGTCAAATTTGTGCCAGGGAATCCTCTCAAAACAGTTCAATGGTCAATAGGACCACTAAGGTATTGGTGTGCAAAGGTCCAATACAAAATATACAAAGTATTCTTATCTGTGCCATCTCAAAATGCTGAATTTTTATGAAACTTTATATGGGTCATGAGTGCTGTGGAATCATTGAAAAAATATTGATAAACACAAAAGTAATGTATTTCTTTACAAAATGCCAACTAACAAATAAAAACAATTTAAATTATTGGACCTTACTCAACAAAGTCACTGTCTAAAATGATACATTTTCTGTGTGTTTCCTGTTGTAGCACACCAGCCACCTTAACTGATATGAACTTACGGACTGGCAGACTTATGTATTTTTTAGATTTAGTTTGTTTATAGTGTGTGGAGCGGTTTTGATATACTCGATTTTTGACCCGTATAAAGTACAACAAATTCAGTAATTTGAGATGGCACAGATAAGAACACTCTGTATATTTTGTATTGGATCTTTGCACACCAACACCTTGAGTGGTCTTATTGACTATTTAACTGTTTTGGGGGGATTCCATGGCAATCTTGACTTGGCAGATACCTTTAAAAGTCCTATTTTGCTCAACTTTGACACCCTGCAGATTGGAACTCCCTGTATATTTTTTATTCAAATTGATTGTAAAGGGGTTTTTGGGTGTTCTGATTAATGCTGTGGGGTCAGATTTTAAATAAAAAAATCGCTAAATGGTTTTCGTGAAAATCGAGGGTATAAAAAAATCGCAGCCGGCCCTGGATTTGCATTTTGAAAATGACAGGAAGGTCAAAAGAAGCGGTTTTTGAAGGCCTTTCCAACAAAAAAAAGTTTGGGCGATTGTCTCCAAAAATGAAGATTTTACGGATTTGTACAGTTTTAAAGTTGGACACACTGTATGTTATTTGTTTTGGCAATAATAATAGTCCCCCACTAGTCAATAGTTTCACAATGTGTAAAAAGAGTTTCGAGGCTAAAAGAAATTCGAAGTCTCACCCGCAGCTCTATGGTTTACTATAGATCCCAACGTTAGTACCCGTTGAAAATAAACACCATCTATGGCGCTGGAAATATAAAATTTTGTGTCTGTGTTTTCTGCTCGTGTGTGGTTGATGTAATATACGATTTCTATTGAAGGGAAAAGGATGGAATGATACCCCTGTTTAATAAGTGTATTTGGGCGGGTCCTTTCCCCAAGTAAATTTCTGGTCGCGAAAGGGAGCAGTGAAAGGGGCAAATAATATTGTAATGAATCTCAAAAATCACAGTTCAAACTCGTTACCTTGGTTACCACCTTTATTGTGTAGCCTTCAAAAAACACAAATAAACTTGTCAGATTACTGTCACTGCCCAAGAATATCCTTTTAGCTCCAAAATTCGCACAAAATCGCTTTCTAACCTTTCACTTTCTCCAGGTCCAATTCCCAGGGCTTAATGTCAAGTAAAACCCTGTCAAAAGTCAAAATCAAGATATTGCCAGACCCGAAATGTCCCATTTGTAATTCCCACCGAGCTATCCCAGTATACCCCAGAAAACAGTGTGCTGTTTTCTAGACTTTGCTTTCGAGTCAGCGACACCGACTGTGAATAATTGTTACTTCCGCTAGCCGCAAGATGGCTCCGGCGAAGATGCCAGAAGATTTTCGATATCGATCCGCTTTAATTTCTGGTCCGGAATGTAGAGGGTGCCAGCGGGCTCCGGAGATGTTTTTAAATCGGCACGCTGTTCCATGGGCGTAGATTCTCTTTTTAAATCTTCACCCAACGCTCTTATTATTATTATTATTATTTTTATTATCAACTCCCATATGTTTTAAGATATTTACTTGAAAATTTGCACAAATTTGTTTGTTATAAAACACATTTTTTGTGTAATTTTAGTTGAAAAAAATCACAAAAAATGCAACAAAAGAGGTGTGTCATACTCTTTGATCCACCCCCTACAACTTTTTTTGCACACCCTGTGGTTTAAATGAATATTTTTTTAAGTCCAACGCTTATTTTCTATAATTTTTTACTCTCATAAAATCTCAATCAAAGATTTTGGTTTATGGGATATTACATCTTAATAGGGAATTGGCATGATTTTGAAATGTAGTCTTAATTATCCGGAATTTGCATCATTTATGTTTATTTCAGCCGAAAATTAATTTTGAATGAACTCCAAATTTTCCCGTCAGTTTGGAATATATCGTCAAAAAAGCGCATTTCAAATTGCGGTATTGTGTGAATCAGGTTTTCAGGTACTTTTCATTTTTATGATTATTTTCTTAGATTGAGCCGCCTCCTGTTTAAATCGAGATTGCCAGTTATTCGGGACAATAATTAGATCTGATATTATGAGATATTTTGTGTGTAACTCAACTCAAGTAACGTTAACCGCTAACATCCATGTTACATAATAAAAACAAGTTTTACGTTGGCGACATTTGAGAGTTTTTTCTGCTTTTAGATTTGCGATAAAATGTGTTTGATCGATCTGCATCTAAAGCGAAAATATGGCGAAATGCTTTGTGTCATATTGCAAAAACAATTCTGTAAATACTAATACAAAGATTTTTGTATCAGTGCTCACTGCTGCCGATAAAAGTATCATTGGTTTCTTGCAATACGCCGGCAGTTGCCGGCGACCACAACTACAACATATTACTGTTGGGTAGACCATTGTCATGTAAGACAATACTGTGCTAAGCTGTAGGAGAACGAGTAATGGAGATAATACTTTTTAGTAGATACATGTAAATAATATTGCTTTAACTTTTACATATTTATATTTATAAAGTTTAACCTCAAAATGTAACAGCAGCAAGTTTTTGACGAGACTGTTTCACAGATCACAAAAATAAACGTTCGGCAAACTTCAGACAAAATTTCGATTCTATTTCTAATTTATGAATTCCCACTGTAACCATAAGTCCCTTTTCGGGCACTCCAGTTTGTATTTGCAGGCCCTTTCGACTGTGATTTTTAGTTCGATTTTGACTATTATGGAATTTTTAAGTTTGGTTTGGGTCTTCTTATAACCTCTTTTGGAAATAATAGTCGATTTTCTCGGGCGCCAGGCCTTTTTTTATAGCGGTGACCGCTGCTGTTGCGTCAGATAGCTCTTAAGTCGAAGAAAAATAATTCCGGGAGTGCAATAGTGGTGCCTTTTGAGGGGAAGGAATAGAGTTAAACAAGTAGGCGGTTTTAACAGACTATATTGATGAATGCGTTATACCGGTCGCACACCCAGCGGCTTCCTAACAGCCTATTTACGGCGGCACAGTGTTACTATCTGGAAGGCGTTGGCCTGGTTGCACATCCAGTAGTTCACTACAGACTTTTCGGCGGTCTGGTGAAAATAGTATTCATCTGGGAGGCATTGGCCGCACACCCAGTGAATTGCCGCTATACTCACCAGTTATCAGAAAAGGTAAGATCAAAAGATGTCCTGTCCGTGTCCGTGTGCCGGGTCGGCCACCAGCCGACGCGTTGAGCCACGCGTCCCCGCTCCTGTCCCAGGCGCTGATGCCTCACAGCATCTCTTCGACCTCGGCGGCATCGGCGCTGTACTGGGCGTGTCTTCTTTCCCCAGTACCCAGCAAGAACGGGGCTTCTAGCTTCATAATTGACCTGGAAGCATATCCTACCCCATTTCTACCCTCTCAGCCTTCTGGCTACCCCCAAAAATACCTTCAAAAATTCGGAAAAGTCAGTGGAAGCGGAACCAATAACAGAAATAATTATTTTCAACGGATAATTCGAAATAAAAACACAGAAAATCTAGTAACTTCGTTACACCACAGGCAATTTTTGACAATTTGTAGCTATATTTTGAGCCATATTTGCCATTTATTAGCAATTCACTTGGAAATTCCATTACATGTAACGTTCTTATTGGTTATTTAGTGGAATTATTTTGTTATATTGAGCTCAAATTTTGTATGAATTTTTGCTAAATACGATTTTGTAATTTGCCCAAACTAATTTGAGAAATTCATATTTCTCAAACTTTTAGGCGTACCCTCAGACAAATAATAAACATAGACAAAAGCTGCATTGTAATCAGCCAACATAAAAAATGCGTACTCAAAACAAAAACAACAAATTTGACACTTAAGCCTGCATCATATGATAACCAGAGGTTACGTTTCTTATGCCACAAATGCATAATTAAGCAAATGCGCATCCATCACAAAGAGCTCATGCAATGTTGCCACGTTAGCCAGAATAAGCAATTTTTTTAAGGATTGTAAATATCAACTAATTGTTCTAAATTGATGTTTTCTTAATGTTGGTTATACATTTATTTCGTAAGTATAAGAAAGAAATTATTTCTTTAGGTTAGGCAAATTAGGAGATTATGTTGGAAAATTCATATCAAATTTGAGTTATATTTCAGAAAAACACAAAATTGTTTGTCTCGTAAACCAAGTCCTAAATGAAAATTTTATGAGAGTAAAAATATTATGGAAAATTAACGGGTATTCTAAAGAATTATTCATTTAAAATTTAAACCATAGGCATATGCAGAAAAGTTGTGGGGTCATACATAAACCCCATTTTGTTCTGTTTCTTCTAATTTTTTAACTAAAATTTCACAAGAGTTGATAATAAAATTCTCTTTTTAATTCAACTTTCAACATCCTATATTTTGAGATCGATGTGTCCAGGGTTGATAAAAATAATGTTTTTTTTGTTTGTTTTTTTTTTTTAATTAATGTTGGCTTGTTTTTGCATATTTTTTAACTGTTTAGTCCAACGAAAAAATATTTTCAAGCATGAATAATACATTCAGATCAGTAAAGCACTTCTTATTTCTTATACACTTCACAAGTCATTTTACCCACAATAAACAATAATAAAGTTAAACAATATTCAGTTTCTACGAAAACAAAAATGACCCTTAGCCAAGGAAAGAAAGGAGAATGCTTAGAGTAGAATATTCAGCAGACCAAATAATTGGCCGAATATTCGGCCATTCTTTGAGCATTGCTGACTTTTCGGCAGGGCCAAATAATGGTTTTACGGTTGGCTGAGAATGGATGACATTTAAGTTGGATAATAGTTGTTTTTAAATTTGTAACTGGTTCTTTACATTTTAAGTATATTAAATTTTTTGCAAAAAACATAAATCTGGATTTATGCTCTACACCTCCAGAAAGATGTTCAACCACCTGCCTGTGCATATAAGAAATATTGAGTCAATTACAAGGTTTAGAAGCACGGTTAAGCTTCTTCTCTCGGAAAAAGCATATTATGTACTGGATGAATACTTTCAGGGTAATTTAATCTAAGTTCTGACTAGACACTGCAATATGATTCTGTTCAGCATGATGACGGTTTTTGTTGATTTGTACTGCACTGTATTGTATGCATTGTGAAAACTTTGTCCATGAGATTATATCTGACAACAAAGTTCATATTATTATTATAATTTATGAAAAAATTATAATTAACCGAACATTCAGCCGAATATTCGACTAAATATTCGGTTTATTAAAAGCATTATTTGGCCTTGCCGAATATTCGGCAATGCCCCAAAAATGGCCGAATATGTGGCCATTTGGTGCATTCCTATTTTATTTTATTCGAAATTGATTAGTAAATAAATGAAGTTTTGCACAAAATATTGAATCAAACGATGCCTAACTGTCAAGACTACAGGACAATCTTAAAAGAATATCTATAAATTTTGTGTCATACAGGGCCTCTGGATTTATTCAGTCATTGGTTTCCTGGACTGTTTTGTCGGATACTGTATTTATTGACCTATATCACTGTGATTTCTAGAGCCTGTATCAGAATCAAAACAGGTGGCGGTCGATGTAGAAAACAAGGAAGAAACCCAGACATCACCTGCAGAAGAATCAAGTAAAGTGGAGGAGGAAGCGAGTAGAGTCGAAGAGGAGGAAGAAGAAGAAGCAGGAGAGGTTAAGGATACGTGGGATGCCTCCTCCGGTGAGGAGGACTCTCAAGTGGAAACGGAACCAAAGAAGAAGGTTGCAGCTACATCGAAATCGACTGCCGTGGCAGAAGAAAACTCTGTCGACGACGAATCGGGAGAAGACAGCGAAGAAAGTGAAAGTGAACATAGTGAGGTTGATAGTGATGATGGTAAAACAAATGCCGAGAAGTCCAGGGAAAAGGCAATAGATCGGATTAAGGTAAGGGAAACCAACTTAAATAATTTTTAATTTTTCTCACCCCTTTAGACTCTTTGAATGTTAAATAGGATTGTTGTTGTATTTTTTATGGCATTTATTAGACAAGAACATAGCAGGACCCAAAATAGCACGATAAGAAAAGGAGAAATATTTATTTTCTTTAGACTAAGCAATGTCTTTTACAATAATACATGAGAAAATATTCATAAATTCACGTTAAAAAATCACACCAACATTATCAACAATCACTGCAAAACTCACCGAGTTCTCTTTAAAGTAGACTTAAACTTATCCAGCCTGGAGTCAAACAGATCCACACCAATAACACTACTGAATTGATTACCAATAATAAAACATAAAACATAATATTGACGATCTGTAAAATGACAACTCGTTGTTTCTAATTTTATGGTCGATTTCCAGTAATTGAAATTGAAATAAATTTACACGACTATGGAAGAATAGAAGAATATGTATAAGTGGGTATACTGATGTCTTTTCTTATCTAGTGACTAGATTTATTTACAGGGTGAGCCAAATTGGACACATTTAAAGGAAAACTCCTATTTTTGACGGAGATAGACGAAAATTGATATCGGTGTTGGAAGTGCGCCCTTTCAACAAGTAGGCTTTGGACGGTGAGACAATGAAAAAACCGTGAAAAAATGTTTACTGTTTACTGTTATGATAGTTTGTTTTATACAATCCGGTGAAAATGCAGATACAACGAGCAATTTATAATACGAGCGGTACCCAGAGAGAAGGCATCCTTTCAAGGACACTTTTGCAAGATTGTCACACAATGATTAATAGTGGGCATTTTGAAAAGGATAGGCCGAACAGGTACGAGTTAAACAGAGATAGGCATTTTCCCCGGATTGTATAAAACAGACTATCATATCCCATTTTTCATAGCTTTCAAATGTCATTGTAGGTATGTTATAAAGTTTATAAATTACACAAAAATAGAAAAATCTTTACACTGCCTAAACAGCTTTCGACAGGTATGGTTTAAATGAAGTTACTTGAAACAGCATAAAAACCTTTGAATTTTATACGGGTGATTTCTGCTAATAAGTCTTGTATTTTGACCAGTAGCAGAGCGTGGTAAATGCTATAAAATAGATCGCTGTGTTCCAAGTGAGTTCAATTATATGTTACCAGGGTAGCTCGAGAACAGGCGCCTCGGCAATAAAATACGAGACAAAACACTTTTTTACCCATATTAAACCGCACCTGGTATTAGCAGTAAAAAGAGATGAAGGAGACAGAGACAATATTGTAGTAAAAACAAGTGACTGCATGCTCGCCTAATTTAAAATCACAAATACTTGCATGGGTTACACTGTTCGACGGCTGGCCATTTGTGCAACGAAATGCAGTGGATAGGCGTGCCACAATTTCACAGATATTATGGTATACTTGTGTAAATAGTTATAATCGATATTGCTTTTTAGAGACCTTTTGAAAATATGATATGGTGCATTAAACTTTACATTGTGTTTGACGACAACCTTAAAAAAACCTTAAAAGTGAAATATTATGTTGCTTGTAGAATATGTATATTTTTGAAAACTGCGTGACGCTTATGTCCTATATTCTTTTTGTGACGCCAATTAGAGTTTTTTAAGCGGTTTCAAGTGACTTTAGAAATACTATAACAGCACAGACCTATATAGCTTCGCTAGCTATATAGGTCTGTGATAACAGTAAACATTTTTCGGCAGTTGTTTCATTGTCTCACCATCCAAAGCCTACTGGTTGAAAGGGCCCACTTCCAATGGGGAACTTGCACAAAAATTAAATTTGAAAAATATTACTTTCGAACGTAATTTATTGCCATTGAATGAACCACAGTTCACAAAGAAACTCATTTTTTATTTTTATGTAATAAATATAAGCAATTAAATACTGCATAATTCAAATCATTATTGTAACGTGCCTTCCTTGGTTGTGACGTCAACTAGCTCTTTGGTGGTGGCGCCCCTGGTTGGCGGCGGCACCATGTATAAACTAATATGGGCGGCACATGTATAGAAACTATAGCACCTCGCAAGCTTTGTTTAGAAAGATCAACGAGAACTTCTGATCCTTGTCGATCCATCTGATTATAGTCTATCTCAGTCTTGATAATGTTTGAAAAGAGTGGGCTGTATTAAATACTTATTTACATTGCGAGATGCGTAACTGCACTTTTTTGGCCAATTAGGTTGCTTAACGCCCGCGTTGCCTTGGGTCTTAAAACTATTTCCGAGGTCAAAAAGAGCTTACACATCGAGCAATGTATTAAATTTTTCCTGCTACCGACAATTCCATATTAGGTAGATAAGTACTTTGAATGTAAATACACTATGAAGTAGATTGTGAGTAATAATCTTCATAATAACCATGGTCCAATTATTACTAAATCTAAAAATGATAATCAGTGATAAATATAAGAGGTAGAATGCAGTGTTAATTAAAAAAAAAATACTTCTTGTGCGATTGAACCCGGGACCTACGAATTACTAGTCCCATGGCCTCACCATTCAGTTAAAGAAGTGCTTGTTAAATTTAAACTTCTAGGCGGTTCTTATTTTTAACCTACATCAGATCCCTCTGGAAATGGGTCGCCGAACTGTTTATTTTAACATTAAATTTCCATTCTTCCTTCCCTAATTCAGTGTAGCTATCACTCCTGTCACTGCCTTTTGATCGATTAAGCCGTGTGACGTCACAACCATTCCCGGGCTTTCCGTGTCGTTTCAAATGAATAGCTTGCGGTCACAACTTTAATTATTTATTGCAAATTAAATATTGTGATTTGATGGCTGATATTTGGTATGTGCTCTTTCTATAGATAGGCAAATATGTTAAAGAAATAAAAAAAAATTGTTCAAGTTCCCCATTATACACAAGAGATCATAAGCGCTATTAGTAATTGAGAACTATTGTTTGGAATGGTAATTTTTTGCTCTATTAAAAAACGCAAAAATATACAGGCTGTTTCATTAAAAAAAAATTTTTCATTAATCAGAGGGCGCTGGCGTCTGCTTGGATAGCCGCCATATTGGGTCTATTCTAGGGGATTTAGTGTGCATTCTAGGGGAGAAGCGAAGTTTGTGGTGGCAACACAAAATGACATTGACCACGGCCCTCGTGCATTTGACATTTGACAGCCAATGACGTGTGGGCCCAATAAGGCCGTCCTTTTGGTGGGATATATGTATATAGGTGGGACAAATGATTGTATTGGAAAAGCAATCCAGTTTATTTTTCGAGTGCCATGAACCCAACACATTCAAAATTTATAGCCGAAAAAACGAAATTTAGGGCCACATTTAAGGGCCTGTATCTCCCTTATTATGGACCTGTGCACAAAACAAAAAAAAAACAAATGTCACTTAATCTTTTGCATAGATTAAGATCCTGTGTAGCAGGGGAGTTATTTTTTGATCACCCTGTATTTGGAAAACAATTTTAGCTCATCTTTTTAAAAATGAGTAGTATTCTTTCTCACCCATCTACTGATCTGGTTCAAAATGAACTGATAGAAAATATGAGTTCCGATTGAACTGATTTACAGAAATCAAAAGAACAAAGAAATATCGGTGATGCAGGGCATGATTAATTAAAAGGTAAACACTTTACTATTAAAGGGCTTTGTGGTGTCCACAGCAGCACATTCCTAACTTTCCTAATGTTCATCCATCATATTTACTACTTTTGTTTTCTTTTGCATCTATTTCTATAAAGTGAGAAAATAACAAACTAAGCCATCTGATCCCAAAGTTTTCAGGTGATGAAAGGGTGAGGGAGGGAGGCACACCAGATCAGTTTAAATTGAATGCCCGGGGAAGTGATCTCGATCGAAAGAACAAGGGATAAATGAACTAGATCTGATAGAACAGTGGGACCATCGCAAAAGAATACTACTACTATCGTCTGGGGATGCCAACGTCACGATCATGGCCAATCATAGATTTATTTCTTTATTCACAGAAAAGAAAAGAAGAAGCGGAAAAAAATAGGACGTTGGATAATCTCAGAGCTGCCATAGTTTGTGTTCTCGGGCATGTAGACACGGGCAAAACTAAAATTTTGGATAAATTACGAAGGACCAACGTGCAGGACGGCGAAGCGGGCGGTATTACCCAGCAGATCGGCGCGACCAACGTTCCCATAGATGCCATCCGGGAACAGGTCAGGATCGTCAAAGAGGTAAGTTATGCAGAGATAGTTTCATAGCCGCCATTTTGGGTGAATTAGCCATGCAAAACATATACGAAATTAATGCCAAACATTATTTAATTCGTATCCTTTTTGGTCGGGCGTTTTCCGTTTCTTATGTGACACAAATATTCACAGAATTCCCCAATTTCTAGGCAGCCACTATGGAACTAAAGGTGCCGGGTTTATTGATCATCGACACACCCGGTCACGAGTCTTTCAGTAATTTGAGGAACAGGGGCTCCTCACTTTGTGATATTGCAATTTTGGTTGTGGACATTATGCACGGGCTGGAGCCGCAAACGATAGAATCGATGAATTTGTTGAGGAGTAAAAAGTGCCCGTTTGTGGTTGCGCTCAACAAAATCGACAGGTATGTCTGATGATAAATTATGATAGGGTATAATGTTTTATTCGTAATGGAAATTTACCACCCTTGTAAAATCTTTATTTGTTTACCGATTTTGATAAACTTTTTTTGTTAGCTTCAAAAAGCACATTAAACAATGTGTGTAACTTTACTTTTGGGCTGTAATCATGGCCACCTTGCAACACTTTTATGGGCTCAATTTCAAAAAGTACTATTAGTTAAAAACAATCTAATGTTTGGAAAAAAAATTGAACGTCGAACAAAAAAAACCTTTTTGGGAAAAATGAAGATGGTGCAAAATGTATCTTTTTATTAATTTAAATTTAATTTATTATTAACGGATAATAATAGAACACATATGCAGTTAGCTTTGGGGTTATCTTTCGATTAAAAACTATGAAAAATGACCAACTCAAATGTGGTCACGTGACTTTCGCTATCTGTCAAAAATTATATTTAAAAAACAAAATCGCTAAAAATTGGCTTATTTGTTACAATTTCAAAACGTTTAACTTGAAAAAGTTGTTTCTATTTTAATGTTACATAAGCGCCTATTTCCTAATTATGAAATTTCTTAAAATTTTAAAAAGTCGTTACTTCGTAAAAACTATTTTATGTCACTAGCTATATATCATTCTATAATTCTATTAACTTTTTAATATTACTAAATATTGTTAAGAATATGTCTTTTTCAAAAGAAGATTATATTAACGCTTTAAAATTCTATTGTTTGACGCAACGTTGATGTGCCATCAAACATTTAGTATATAAATTTATTTACATTACATATTCCAGTACTAAGTGTATGCCAAAATAATACGTAAGTTAAGATATGTTGTTTTCTTCAGTTTATCAGTATTTAGTAATGAAAAGTTAATAGAAAGATAAAACTATAGTGACATAAAATTCTAAATGTAGGTTAAGGTAAGTATTGTGATCATTCATGCAGTTTTGAGGGATTGAGGGAGAATTATTATGTCATGACGGTAGATTTGACAGCCGGTAGACACTCCTCTAACTAAATATTTCACTCAACAATATTCTCAACAACTATGAAAAAATATATAAAAATAAAGGTGCGTAAATATTCATATTATTGTTTTGTGTATAACAATTCACCATTTGAATCCCAAAATATGCCAGGATCGGAGTGATGTGTTATTTGTACCTTACCTTCCTGCCCCTACACCCCTGCTTCCGACCATCAACCTTGCCAGGCAACAAAACAAGGCCAAAGTGCACTATGAGGAATGGAAACTTATTTTAGCAAGGCGAATTCTCGCTATCTACCAATGGCCGCTTTCCAACTTCAGCACCATCTTACAGACATTTCTGCAATTTTTGCACTCCAGTACCCAATTTATGTTTTAGCAACATTTATCCTAGTTAGGAACACCGTCAAATGAAGGTCGTCGCGAGGTGATTACGTTTTAATTCCATCCTTGATGTCTACTTTTGTTGGTGGTTGTAGAAAGACACACTTGGGTTGGTATAAAATACAAATTTAACAACCTGTATTTTGAAGTAAAGGTGTGTTAATAAAAAAAGTTCAAAGAACAATAGGGAAGTTGACGGTTTTTCAGATTCAGTGCCAGTGGATTCTTTTTACCTTCAACAATATCGTAGTACATGTAATTTGCTATTTTACAGCTTTGTTAGAGAGAAAATCCACTTTCTGTTTTCCTGCCAATTTGAGCGATTTTTAAATATTTACGTCACAATAGTTTTTCCCTATGTAAATGTACTCTGCGATTTCTTCTTCTTCCAACCTGGCTGTATCGGTTATGCCGTAAACCGCTGTGAAGCAAGAACGATGCCCAGATTGGAATTTCCACTGTTGTCAGGCTGTACGTTTTCGAGCAGATTGAACTATGAGACCTATTTCATTAGTTATATTTTACTTTTTAATAATCCATTTTTTATAATATAATTTTATATTTAGAATACCTACTTTTGTGACATGAAAGTAAAATGATTTAGGACTGGTAAAACTAAAATAAACATAAAGCATCTTTCTAATACCATACCCCGATTAAATCTGACAACTGAGGAAATAAAGGCTTGACTATGGAGGGTAGAGGTAAGGAGCACCATCTTATATGGGTGTTCGGCACAAAAACTGTCGTCTAAAAGCGTTAAATAAGGTTGGCGTTCGTGTTCTTCCCGGGTATGACCCGAACCTAGCCGTTGTAGTAGTGATGGGTAATTCGTTCATTTTACTACGACCAAATCGATCGGTGACCGATTTCAAAAAATATTGAATCATTTAATTCGGTCTTAGTTCGTTCGATCGTCGGCCGTTTGGTGTGTGGACTACGGAGTGTCGGTAATAATCGACTGCTTCATGATTGGATCGTTTTGATATGTTGAGATTCAGTCAATCAGTACTTTAAAGTGATCGAATCACAGTGATTCAAGATTGACACATCTGTAGTAGAGTGAATAGTAGCAAAGTTCGGAGTGTAGATTTGGTACCCAGGGGCAACAGCAGCGCCATCTTAATTTAATGGTTTTGAGGGACAATTTTACAACACAGATGGTTCTCCTTACCTCTACCCTCCATAGGCATGACGTTCGACCACAGAATAGGGGGTTCGACAGTCCACACCACTGTGGACGTGGACACAACAGTGACATAATATTTTACTATTTCGACGACGAAGAATACTGAGAATCATCGAAATGAGTTGTATTTGTGTGTATTTCTTCACAATGACGAAAAAGTGCTTTGTTAGCTATTTCACAAATACGTCCGATAATACTAACAAAATGTTTGTGACCGTGCCCACAGCGCCAGATAAAAAGAAACTGTGGTTTGTTTATTTTATCAAAATCTCTTACTAACACAACGTACACACTGCAAGAATACGTATAATACCGATAAACTTGTACCTGTAAACGATAAATATATACCTAAGCTGTAAACCCAATAAATTCATTACATTAAAGGATAATAATTTAATCTGAGATTTCCTACCTACCTTTACCCACATTAGGTATATAGAAAAATTAATCCTTTATACTGGTGCCTTCCTCTTTTTTTATTATTGTTTAGACTAGAAGATAATAATAAATAAAATGTTTCTAGGATAAAAGCTATCATCAAAAACAAAACTGTCCAAAGTTTGGATTTGCTGGTTATGTTGTCCGCTTTCAGCTGAAGGATATTTCACAATGTCCAATTATTTTTATTTCTTCTTCTTCTGAGCTAGCGTTCGGCAATTTTCAGGAACTATTGTGACGTAGAAACCCCCGTCGGCAAACGGAATGAAGATTTAAAATTATTAATTAATGCAACACTTTTGAGGGAAGTAGAGTAATTTGATGATACTTCATCCGCTGATTAGCATTTTATCTCGAAATTCGATTAGAGAAAACTTCCCTATTATGATATAAGGGAAGTCCCATTATTTTAGTTCAAATAATTTGTAGAAACATTTACCTTTTATTATCTTTGTAGAAATGTAAACTAGAGTTTTTGTTAAATTTCAGGCTGTATGATTGGCAAACGATGGCAAGAAAAGACATAAGAGATGTGCTGAAAGGTCAGGCCCAGAACACACAACTTGAATTTGAACAGAGGACAAAGGAAGTTATTTTACAGTTTGCCGAACAAGGTAATATAGAAACCAGCCCAACAAGGATACTAAATGCTAATACACTTAAAAGCGAGGGCCTAAAGCATCTGCTGTGCCAGATCTATAAGTGTAACCGAACTACTGTCCCTAACCTGGACAAATAGTGTTGATCCAGTTACGAGAAGTGCAAACTTGTTTCTTCAGGCATAGCAAAAGAAAAGAGCGTCTCATTTATGGCCTAATTATGTATACAACTTTTATCTGTCTAAATTCCAGAATCAATGGAAAACGTCAAAGTAAGATGGTTTTTCCTATAAACATTTTTATATCGAAAACCCAAAGGTTTTCGTTGCAAGTATTTTCTTGTTATGTAAAATGCATAGTTTTTCTAAAAAAATCATTTCAAAAATAGTTGGCAAGGCAAAATACCAGTAAAATGAGGTATTAAAAAATTGAAATTGAGTTGAGAGTCCTTTAGTGCCATTATTTTGTTCCCGAATAAGTGTGAAGCTTCAAATCATATATCGAGCTATATTACTGACAAAAATTATTGTTCGATTTCGCAGCTCTTCAGTTTCAATAGATATAACAGCTGAATTTTTTTCAATTGTTTATTTTTTGACCTTTTTTCTTTTTTCCAAAAAACACGCTTACCTGTCTATCAGCGATATACAAAGTGAACAATATTTAAATTATTAACAAAAAAAATTCAACAATTCCAAGAGCACTTTTTTCTTAGAATTAACAGGTATATTTAATGAAGACAAGAAAAAGTAAATTTTGCTGTGACGTATCATTTTTTTGTTAAAAAATAAAATACATAAATCAATAATAATAATAACATTCCATATACAGGGTGAGTCATAAATAATGGGACCTTGTCTTTTTCTAATCATTCTGAAAGCTAGTCAGAAATTTTAGAAAGGTAGGGTGGATCTTGATTTAAAACTCTTAGACTTGTATAAGCTCTTTTAATTATATCGAAGCTTTCAAGCCAGAAGTACAGAACGGAATGAATATGATATTATACTTTTGGCCAAAATATTACGATTGAGGCTAATATGCCTTGTAGAAATATTGTTTGTTTAAGGGCGTTGAAATTTGTTTTTTGAAATTGTATTTTGGCTACATCTCATCTGACACTGCTATGTTTTTGGGATGGAGAGTAAGCTGAAAATGTTCAGTTTCTACGTATCTCACAGGGGGCTTCACTTGCGCTGTTTTTGGATCATGCTTTTGCTCCTCACTTTTTTGAGGTTATCTTTTTGGAGTTGCAGGTCTGTCATTTTAGTGCATCTTTTCATTCTGTAACAAAAAGGTACTCTTGTGTCATAACGATAAAATCAACCCTTTGCGTTGAATTTGGCAAAATTTGCCCCAAAACACCTGTTCACTCAAACATTTGAAAAATAAAATGTTTGCCTACCACTTTCAAATGTTACATATCAACTGGCATGGTAACTAAATTTATATACAGCTAGTTAAGTAAAACATTCACCTGACCTTAATGGGCTAGAGGTCCTGGGTTCAAATCCCGGTTGTGGCTGCTTTTTTAAAATTTTTTAAATTACATTTTCGAAGAGGGGAAATATTTATAATTCTTGTGCAGGGTGGCTCATCATAAATTGACACCCCCTTAACTTGTTAGTTTTTAGGTTAGAAAAAAAGTTTTTTATAAAAGTTTTAGATACTAATACAAAGTTTTTTGTGACGCTATTGGACCTTATACAGTGTGTTCTAGAATTTGGATTATTGAATTCTACGCATTTTTCTGATTCCAACGAAGTATACAGGGTGTCCAACTTTATAACTGTACAAATCTGTAAAATCTTCATTTTTGGAGATAAAAGCCTAAACTTTTTGTTTTGTTTGAAAGGCCTTCAAAAACCGCTTCTTTTGACCTTCCTGCTATTTTCAAAATGCAAATACAGGGCCGGCACCGATTTTTTTATACCCCCGATTTTCACGAAAACTATTTAGGGATTTTTTATTTACAATCGGACCCCACAGCGTTAATCAGAACACCCCAAAACCCCTATATACTAAATTTGAATAAAAAATATACAGAGAGTTCCATTCTGCAGGGTGGCAAAGTTGAGCAAAATAGGAATTTTAAAGGCATCTGCCAAGTCAAGTGTGCCATACAATCCCCTCAAAACAGTTGAATGGTCAATAGAACCACTCAAGGTGTTGGTGTGCAAAGGTCCAATACAAAATATACAGAGTATTCTTATCTGTGCCATCTCAGTTACTGAATTTTTGAGACTTTATACGGGTCAAAAATCAAGTACATCACAGCCGCTCCACACAGTATAAACGAACTAAATCTAAAAAATACAGAAGCCTGTCAGTCAGTAAGTCCATATCAGTTAAGGTGGCTGGTGTGCCACAGCGGGAAACGCACAGAAAATGTATCATCTTAGACAGTGACTTTGTTGAGAAAGGCCCAATAATTTAAATTGTTTTTATTTGTTAGTAGTTATTTGTAAAGAAATACATTACTTTTGTGTTTATCAATATTTTTCAATGATTCCAGACTAGATACTCTTGATCAGTATAAGTTTCATAAAATTTCAGAACTTTGAGATGGTTCCGAGAAAAATACCCTGTATATTTTTGTAGTAAATCTTTTCACATCAACATTTTGAGTGGTCCTGTTAACCATTCATCTGTTTTGAAGGATTCCATGGCAGTGGTGCACCCAGGACTTATTTATGGGAGGGGCACACTATATGCTTACGTTTTTAGTTTTAATCGTGTCGGGTACAAAGATAAAGGAGGGGGGCCGGACCGGGCTGAGAAAGAAAAAAATACATTTTTATTTAGCCACATAATGTATCGCTCTCGAAATATCCTCCAAACATAAAAAATTAGAAAAGGTGATAATGGGCAAACACTCAAAGTTAACAAAAAGAAAAAACTAGTAACGCATACACGTGTTTCATGCTATTTGGCAATCATCAGTACGGTGTAACATCAACCAAATCAAAAGATAGACATGATTTGGGAAGCAACAAATGAAGTCCAGGCAGGAGCCAACAGCACATTTGCAGCTTCAGTCAGCACATCCCCTATTTTGGGGCTTGTACTAACATCACCACGGAGGCTGCTAAAGCGACCTGCGTGGAAATCTTCATAACCCAAGATACAATGACAATAAGGATGTAAGATTAGCGAGTGTAAATGTAATAATTACAAGAAAAGGTGATAATGGGCAAACACTCAAAGTTAACAAAAAGAAAAAACTAGTAACCGCATACACGTGTTTCATGCTATTTGGCAATCATCAGTACGGTGTAACATCAACCAAATCAAAAGATAGGCATGATTTGGGAAGCAACAAATGAAGTCCAGGCAGGAGCCAACAGCACATAAAAAATTAGAAAGTATACGGATAAAAAATAAAATATATTTTCGAATTCTTGAAAATAAATGCACCCGCATAATAATTTTTTATTTGTAAGGGAGGTTTGTTTTTAATTTGTGATTATTTTATAACTTATGCTAATGCGATATCTATAGTGGCAAAAAATGTAATTTTTTTTGTATTACTCGTATTTCTATTTTATTTCCTGTTATTTTTCAATAATAACTTATATTTTCAGTTGAACACTATATCACTTCCGTAACTCAATAATAAGAAGGGCAGGTTTCATGTTTTAATACGGAGTTGAAATGTGAGGGTTTGTTGCACGGTTTGACCATTGTATTTGTATAGTCTTAAGGTTTGACCTATGGAGGGTAGAGGTAAGGAGGACCATCTCTGTGTGATAAAATTGTCCCTCAAAACCATTAAATTAAGATGGCGCTGCTGTTGCCCCCGGGTACCAAATCTACACTCCGAACTTTGCTACTTTCCACTCTGCTAGAGATGTGTCAATCATGAATCACTGTCATTCGATCACTTTAAAGTATTTATTGACCGAATCTCAACATATCGAAACGATCCAATCATGAAGCAGTCGGTTATTACCGACACTCCACAGTCCACACATCGAATGGCCGACGATCGAAGGAACTAAGACCGAATGAAATGATTCGAAATTTTTTTAAATCGGTCACCGATCGATTTGGACGTAGTAAAATGAACGAATTACCGATCTCTACTACAACCGCTAAGTTCAGGTCATATCCGGGGAGAACACGAGCGCCATCCCTATTTAATGCTTTTAGACGACAGTTTTTGAGCCAAACACCCATATAAGATGGTCCTCCTTACCTCTACCCTCCATAGTTTGACCATAGATTATGGATGGATTGACATTACAGTTTTAAAAGCAATACTTGTCAACATTTGTCAACAGCATCAAGAGAAAATGTAGGTAGGTACTATATATATTTCTTATCCATCTTAAAAAGTAAAATACATATTGTGCTTATCGTCCTAAAATTATACCTGCCTCGAATTTGGGTCCTAGCTACGGGCCTGGGGGGGGGGGGCACGCGCCCCAGTGCCACCCCCTTGGGTGCGCCACTGTTCCATGGCACACTTGACTCGCCAGATGTCTTTAAAATTCCTATTTTGCTCAACTTTGACACCATACAGAATGGAACCCCCCTTCATATTTTTTGTTCTAATTTGGGACATGGAAGTTTTGGGGTGTTCTGATTAATGCTATGGGATCAGATTTTAAATAAAAAAATCGCTAAATGGTTTTTGTGAAAATCGGTAGTATACAAAAATCGCAGCCGGCCCTGGATTTGCATTTTGAAAATGAAAGGAAGGTCAAAAGACGCGGGTTTTGAAGGCCTTTCAAACAAACAAAAGTTTAGGCGATTATCTTCAAAAATGAAGATTTTACGGATTTGTACAGTTTTAAAGTTGGACATACTGTATATGGCTCCAAGCGTTCTTTCAGAACTGAGCTTTTTTTGTTAGGGATTTCTCCTTGGATCATAGGTTGCCATGGAAGACAAATGCCAAATAATATTAATAATTATTGACAGTTGACAAGTATATTCGCGCTTTGGAAAACAAAATGGGCTGTTTTATGATTTCAAGGAAAAATGAAGAAGGGAGATTGAGAGAAATGAGAAATTTTAAATAGTAACGTAGTTAATAGACTTCGTCAGATTTATTGTTTGAAATTTAATTTTTATTGAAAACTACAATACCATTTAGGAAAAGGATATATTATTTATATATTTTTTGTGGGGTTATTTAAAAAACAAAATTTATTTTGACAGACCGGGAAATTTAGAAACACTGAAAAGTATAATTCTGGAAGAAATCCACATTAAATACTGAACACAGTAATTTTATCGTTGACTCAATAAACAGAAAGTTAGTAGCAAATATCAATAAATTCATTGAGCAAGATGGAGGCTATATGGAGCATTTGTAATACGTATATACTTTTTCTAAATATGATTGTCGTTTTCAATAAAAATTAAATTTCAAACAATAAATCTGACGAAGTTTATTGACTATGTTACTATTTAAAATTTCTGATTTCTCTCAATTTCCCTTCTTCATTTTTCTCTGAAATCTTAAAATAGCCCGTTTTGTTTTCCAAAGTGTGAATGAATATACTTGCAAACTGTCAACAATTATTACTATACTTTGGCATTTGTCTTCCATGGCAACCTATGACCCAAGAAGTAATCCCTCACAAAAAAGGCTCAGTTCTTAACGGTTGGAGCGAACATATAACATATATATTTCGTTGGAATCAGAAAAATGCGTAGAATTCGATAATCCAAAAATATATAGGGTGTTCCGTTTAAAAAAACATAAGTTGTCTGCCACGGCTTTCTAGAACATACTGTATAAGGTCTTCTAATAGCATCACTTTGTATTAGAGCGAATTCAAATAGAGAAGTACATGTACGTCATCCTGCGCCGGGGACGAATTTCCGTCGGGTTGCCGGGCGAGTCCATTTTGAAGGGGTGGGTCGGCCGCATAGGCGGGTACTCGGTCATGCGACGGGTGCATAAACTATAAAAGAAGAGGTGCGTTTGATGCAGTTTATTGCGATAGTGGCAGTGTTTCCTGGTGCATCGTGTGTGATAGTGTATTGCTGGTAGCTCATTGTGTATTGTGTCTGTGGTCAAAATCAGTTCTTTGAAGAGCTCTGTTTTACGTGTATTAAATCTGTCGTAAGTAAACATTAGCCAACACTCTTGAATGTTAAGATTATAAAATAAGGTGATTTTTAGAAGCTTTATTTGGAATGGCAGCTACTCCTTCGACATCGTCTTCAGGGAAGACAATAGGAATAAAGGGGAAGGTTTTGCATAGTCAAGCAAGGGAACTTATTGCAAATGTGCTAGAATTTTTCAAACAAGAAGCCACGGATGGAATCACAATACCACTGGTCAATTTTAAGGAACGACTGCTTGCCGCAACAAAAATATCTGAGAAGACTTATAGAAGTGTAAAAAAACAATCATCAGAGATAAAGACAGGCCAGAGAAAAACCTTTTCTACGCCCCACAAAGAACGTTCGCGATTAAGCAGGAAGAGTGGAGTTCCTCTTGGCGAAATTGAAACAATACGAAACATTATCCACAAATATTATTTAATCGAAAAAAGGAGGCCCTTCTTAAAAGGTAAGCAATCTGTTAACGTAGATAAAACGAATAAACATAATTAACATTTTGTCTTCAACAGGAATATTAACAAAAATGACCGAATGCGGACTTTCTTTCAGTGGAGGATTGTCGACGCTAAGAACACTCATTATGTCCATGGGTTTCAAGTAAGTTATGGCTTAAATTGTGAATGCCAATGAGACTGTTTTTATTTTGTTTATAGGTGGACAACAACAATGGACAAAAGGAAAATTCTAATGGAATCGTACGACATCTGACTAAAACGTATACAATTCTTGAAAGAATTCATAAAGTACAGAGAAGAAGGTAGACCTATCATCTACACAGACGAGACTTATTTGCATAGCTCCCATACACAACCAAAAGGTTGGGATGACGGCAGTATGTTGGGTTTGAAAAAACCAATTGGAAAAGGACAACGTTTATTTATTGTGCATGCTGGAGGCAAAATGGGATTCATACCTGGAGCGCTGTTGATATTTCCTTCTGGTGAGTAATATATTTTTTTCTTAATACCTATTAACTAAAGTTTCATTCTAAACCAAATTATAAGATTTGAAGTTATTATGTTTTTACCTGATATTCCTGGTACATTATACCTGTCTCTTCAGGATTATAATAATATAATTCAAATTACCATTCATTGCATTAATATGTTAATTATATATTTTCTTTTCGCATTTTAATTATGGGGTATAACATTATCTATAAAATTTACATTTTTTCTATTTACAACATATTTCGGTTTTGCAGGTACAAAATCGGGCGATTATCACGACGAAATGAACCATGACAATTTTATGAAGTGGGTAAAACAACAGTTACTACCAAATCTGCCTCCGAGATCTGTGCTGGTAGTAGATAATGCCTCATATCATAACGTTGCATATGACAAAAACCCATCTACTGCGACTTTAAAAAAAGATATGATAATCTGGCTTGAACAAAGAAATATTGCACATGATCCCACATTAACAAAACCAAAATTATACGAAGTCATTAAGATGCATAAAAGTAAACATCATAAGTACAAATTGGATACACTTATGACCCAACATGGTCATCCAGAGTTCAATCCAATCGAGAAAATATGGGCCAATATGAAAAACTGGGTTGCCACAAGAAATGTTTCATTTAAATTAAATGATGTCGAAGCATTATCAAGACAGAGATTTGGGGAAATAGGACCAGCTGATTGGGTGTCTGTATGTGAGCACTCTGAGAAAATTATAGATGAATATACCCAAAAAGAGCATCTCCTAGATGAAGCACTTGAAGATGTAGTATTTGTAGCGAACAGAGAAGAATCTGACGATGATGAAGACGACTGGCAATCAGATTTTGATGACGACCTCGCGGGAATAGAACCATTATAATACATTATATTATCATATACTATATACTATATTATGTATAAACAAAATTTTCATAGTTTTTATATAGGTACTTTTTTAGTGCATAATAAATTTATTGGAATAAAATTAGCATAGCAAAAAAAGTTTTTTAGTAACACCCCACTTTATTTTCTTTCAAATGAAACGTCCATACCGTAAGCATTGAAAACAAATTTTACAGCCAACAACATTTCATATTTATTTTTATACATTTTATGTATCTACTTAGAATATGACTAAAATTGATACGCCTATGGTACAAACATTCGCGCAGCCTGATCGATGATGTACATGTACTTCTCTATTTGAATTCGCTCTAGTATCTAAAACTTTTATAAAAAAACTTTTTTTTCTAACCTCAAAAACTAACAAGTTAAGGGGAGTGTCAATTTATAATGAGCCACCCTGTACTTAATTTATTCCTAAGAAGTTGTGTTGATACATCCTGGTTACATACACACTGAATAATTATTAAACTATTTGCAGTTGTTAAATTCTCTTTTTAAATACAACTCGTATGCCTAATAATAGATAATACCTCTCATTAATTTGTCACTCATTATAATCCCAATGCTAAGAAAATACCACTCTTGCTGCGCAGTCATGGTATTTTCAGCTGTGGGATTATAATTCGTAAAATTAATGAAAGGTATTATCGATAATAGGCACACCACTTGTTATATTACCTCTGACAATATTCCTGCATAGAAAATGTAAATTTGGGAGGCAAGCAAATTGGCTTAGGTTCAAATTTTGGCAAATTTCACAAGAATAAGGCGAGAAATTGGCGTGGGCGCATGTGGGAAAGCTCAGATTTTCATCAGATTTTTATGTTACGGTATGACTGTTTGTATTTATACAAGGTGTCCCGTTAATAATGGTCCATAGAGCAACTGCACATATTTGGGGCCAAAATATGACGATTGAGGCTAATATGCCTTATAGAAATGTTGTTTGTTTAAGAGATACAGGGCGTTGAAGTTCATTTTTTGAAATTAAATTATGGCTACATCTCCCAAAATAATAAAGCTGCTGAACTGAAACTTGGCACTGCTGTGTTTTTGGGGATGGCGAATAAGCTAAAAATATCAATTTTGCTGTATCTCACGATAAAATCAACCGTTTGCGTTGAAATTGGCAAAATGTGCCCCAAAACACCTGTTAACTTCAACATTCGAAAAATAAAATTTTTACCTGCTACTTTCAAATGTTACAGATTCACTGTACCATTTAAAGTGAGAAAAAAATTGCTATGAACAATGTACCAAAAATGTTTTGTTTTCAAAATGGAACGGATTGAAACTTGCCAAAATTTGGACACTCTATTTCTAGAAAACGAATGGTGTTTTGACCAATGCCCATCTGGCATTTTTTTCTTCATTTTGAATGTACAGTCGATTTGTAACATTTGAAAGCGGTAGGTGAAAATTTTATGTTTCGAATACTGAAGTCAACAGGTGTTTTGGGGCACGTTTTGGCAATTTCAAGGCAAACGGTTGATTTTATCGTTAAGAAACAAGAGTACCTTTTTGTTGCAGAATGAAAAGATGCCTTAAAATGATGGACCTGCAACATCAGAAAGATAACCTCAAAAAAGTTAGGAGTAAAAACACGATCCAAAAACAGCTCAAGTGGCGCCCTCTGTGACATACTGCAAAATTGATATTTTTTAGCTTATTCTCCATCCCCAAAAACACAGCAGTGCCAAATTTCAGTTCAGCAGCTTCATTATTTTGGGAGATGTAGCCATAATTCAATTTCAAAAAATGAACTTCAACGCCCTGTATCTCTTAAACAAACAACATTTCTATAAGGCATATTAGCCTCAATCGTCATATTTTGGCCCCAAATATGTGCAGTTGCTCTATGGACCATTATTAACGGGACACCCTGTATACAGTGTGACCCATTTGTTTTGGGGTCAGTCTGTAAAAAGTGTATCAATCGTGCGATTTGGCTGATTTTTTTTTTTAATTGTAGAGCTCGATGAACTGCACATTTTGAACAAAAATTGCCTGGTTCGCATAAAATCCAAAGCCTACTATGACCGTTTTTATGAGCAAAATTTTAAGAAACCATATTAGCGTTTTTTTTTGAAAAAATCTGTGTGCGCCAATGGATTGAGCACCCCTCGAAATGGGTATGTACAAAATTTCATCAAAATATTTCAAGTAATAACGATTTTGTAGAAAAATTAAAAATTCAAAGTTGGCCATGGAAAATAATTGAATTGTAATAATACAACCTTATGCTTATAAACACAAAACATAAAAACAATTAAAATTATAAAATTTTTGTAACTTCTACCAAGCCTCCATTTTCTACAATGCATTTGTCGTTCCTCTTGTGTACATTCAAAATTACATTTCGTATTTGCTGTGGAGTAATTTCCTCACAACTACGGTTTATCCTAGCTTGCAGTTCTTGTAAATTATGGGGTCTTGACTTATAAACATTTTGCTTAAGTGTACCCCAAAGAAAAAAATCTAAAGGAGTTAAGTCCGGAGATCTCGGTGGCCACTCACAGAAAGGACTATTTCGCCCTATCCAACAGTTTTCAAAATTATTATCTAGCCAGTTTCTGATTAAACGAGCATTATGAATAGGACTGCCATCTAACTGTAACTTTAAATTTAAACGGTATCTTAATGGTAACTCATCTAAAGCATTTCTAAATTCAATTTCTAGAAAATTCAAGAAGCCAGCCGCATTCAAATTCCCTTCAAAGAAAAATGGGCCAATTATTCTGTCGCGTAGTATTCCACACCAAACGTTAATTTTTTGTGAATATTGTCTCCTTGCATTTATTATAAACTCTGGATTTTCAGCTGACCAGTGACGGCAGTTTTGACTTGATACTACACCATTTGTAGTAAACGTGGCTTCGTCGGTGAATAAAATTTCATTTAAAAAGTTGCCATTATGGAGATATTCACCTTGCAGCCAATAGCAAAATTCTAATCTTCTCTCCTCATCTCCTGGTTCCAGGGTGTGCAAAAATTTTGGCTTAAACGGTTTTATTTTGTTTTGTCTCAAACATCTCCTTATACTCTCTCTGGGTATATGAAGGTCTAAACTAGCCGTTCGAACACTATTTCGAGGATTGTCACTAAAGTATTGCAGAATTTGATTGTTATTTTCAACAAGTCCACGGCGTCCATTTTGCCTAGTTTTTAATAAATTTTTAGAAATCGATCCAGTTTCATCAAAAATATTGTTTATACGTTGTACAGTACTTCGACTCACTGATCTACCTGGGTGTCTATTGTTAAATTCGGCCGCAGCTTCTGCTGCCGAGCGCTCGTTGTCGCCCACGAGTCGAACAATTTCTATTTTGTCTCTTATGCTTAAATATTCCATAATTATGATAATTAATTGTATTGAGCACAAACAATTTCTGAACTCAATTTAGACAGTTTGACACTTAATAAAAGTAAACAATTCAATTATTTTCCATGGCCAACTTTGAATTTTTGAAAATAAAGACGTACCTTGGCTGCATTTTTAATTTTTCTACAAAATCGTTATTACTTGAAATATTTTGATGAAATTTTGTACATACCCATTTCGAGGGGTGCTCAATCCATTGGCGCACACAGATTTTTTCAAAAAAAAACGCTAATATGGTTTCTTAAAATTTTGCTCATAAAAACGGTCATAGTAGGCTTTGGATTTTATGCGAACCAGGCAATTTTTGTTCAAAATGTGCAGTTCATCGAGCTCTACAATTTAAAAAAAAAAAATCAGCCAAATCGCACGATTGATACACTTTTTACAGACTGACCCCAAAACAAATGGGTCACACTGTAGAAGGGTATATTTCCTAAATTTCGTAAAAAATGAATCGCGAGTCTATGAAATAAGTGCAGCTTCTGTGATTTTATTGTGCGAATATTCTCTACCGCAATTAAGATTTGCGACTGTATGAACTCTAAACCGATACTGTACCGACTACTCGTATATTAAGACCTGTGCACGACACTGTGTCTGTTACAACGAATTTAATATCCAAAATAACATGTTTGTTCTGTCCCTTTAATTTGGCAACTCGGTCTGAGCATACGATTTTCTTAATGCACATCGTAATTTCATGTTATCAAATCAAATCAAATATGCTTTATTGTCATAAGTAAAGGGCAGAATATATACAAATTGCATATATATGCACTTTTTGCATATTTTATTCAATTTCGCAAAACATTGCATATTTCTGGAAAAACTATATTTTTGTGCATATTTGCATGTTTTTCCTATACTCATTTATAGATATAAGATATAACCAAGATTATGAGAGCCCAGAAACAATTTGCAGTGTGTGGTGCAAAGTCAAGAAATCCTGAAAAATGCGGATGTAGCTAACCAACTTGTTTTTAATAAAGTTAATTTTAGTTTTAAGTAGACTATATTCATTTAATTTATACCCTGACGTCATCGATACCAGCATAACAGCGTTGCCAAACTTTATGACAAATTGCAAATACGAAGACTTCAGCTGCCACAATATTTGACTTTTAAACCATTTACAATTTAGTTAATGTACACAGTGTTTTCTTAATCTGAAACCTTAATAGGCCATTTGAATAAAAGTAAGGAAAAGCTTAATACTAAAAAAAATAAAAAAAAATTGAAAAAATTCACTATTTCCGAATAATTATTTAAAAAAAATTTTTGGACCAAAAAAAGAAAGCAGTGGAAATTTACAAAGAAAATATTTCCCTTAATTCAAAATCTTTTATAATATTTTCTTTTAAAATTTTAAATAAAAGCATTTGCTTAAGTTTTATTTACACTACCCAATGAATTTTGTGCTGTAAATCATTATGTTAATATTTATTAAAATAAAGACCTCAAACAATTTTGAATTAAATTTTATTAAGTATACTTAATAACTAAATATGAACAATGAAATAATAATAATAATAAATAAAAAACAATTCTGGGCCATTAACTCTACATACAAAGAGAGAAAGAAAAAACCTGTAGTCAACATGGATGATTTCGACCAGACAGCAATCCGAAATGTGATATATGAAATGTATAGGGACAGTATGTTAAAGAATTTTGCCAATTTGCCCGAATATGCTTCTAATTTTATAATTATTCTTTTAGAAAAGCACATTACAGTGAACACCCTAAAAGCGAAATTAGAAGAGAGAGATATTTTTCATGGTGGTAGAACATCTTCATGGAAAATATTGAGGAACATTGGATTTAAGTACCGTAAAGATGATCCCCGACGTGTACTTATAGAGGTGCTTAATATTGCTCTAAAACGTATTAAATTTTTAAGAAATTATATATATACAAGCAAAAATGGAAGGAACACGTCAGTTTCTTTACCTGGACGAAACATGGATTTTCCAAGATGGGACTATCAGCAAGTCTTGGCAAGATGATAGCGTTAAATCCGTTAAGAAAACTAAAGTTTTTTTAAAAAGAAAATTTGGTTGATTCAAAAATTGCACTCCTCTTCATCGTCTTCGTAGTCACTATCCGAGTCACTATCAAGATTAATGATCAAGGGGTGTATGTCTTCCCGATCAAAAGCCACCTCCCTTTCCCACCAACGACTGATTTCTTCTTCAGTGTGACGAACAGTTTTTGCCCAAACTTCTGGAGTAGCCTGTGCTAAGGCTTGCCTCCATACCAATAACGATTTCTCCACCGATCGTCCATCTTCACCAACATGGTCGTTGTAATATTTTTTCGCAATACCCCATATATTTTCTATTGGATTGAAGATGCAGTGGTATGGTGGTAACCTTAACACAGTATGTCCCTTTTTTACGGCGATTTTGTCCGCCACATATTCTATTGGTGGTTTGTGCCTGTAATAAATGAAAAAAATAGTAGGTACTTCAAAGGTAGCAAAGTCAATTTTCAATTAAAAAAATGTTTAACTATAGTAATTAGCAATACCATTCTAATAATATAAGATTAAGTACCTTCTGACTAAATCAATCAGTTGAGTCTTGAACATAGACTTTTCAAATGGAATGTGATTTTCCTCCAGCCATGACTGAATTTCACTTTTTCGAGAATTTGCTGTTGGTGCTTTGTTAACTATTTTACTATGATAGGATGCATTGTCCATGACGATGATGGAAGGTGACTTCAAGTTTTTTAGTAGTTGGTGTTCAAACCACTTCAAAAAATTTTCATGGTTCATTTCACCATGATAATCAGCTTGTTTAGTTTTTGAGCAAAACACCAGCTCTGCACCATCAACAAAACCATGTGTCGTTCCAGCATGCACCACACTATATCTTAAAAAAATACTTTGGATATTTGTTTTATGTACCTATATTACTAGTTACGTACCTTTTGCCCCCAACTTTAGTTGTCTTAACGGATTTAACGCTATCATCTTGCCAAGACTTGCTGATTGTCCCGTCTTGGAAAATTCAGGTTTCGTCCAGGTAAACAAACTCTCGTGTTCCTTCTCTTCTTGCTTGCATATAATTTCTTAAAAATTTAATACGTTTTAGGGCAATATTAGGCACCTCCATAAGTCCACGTCGAGGATCATCTTTACGGTACTTAAATCCAATGTTCCTCAATATTTTCCATAAAGATGTTCTACCACCATGAAAAATATCTCTTTCTTCTAATTTCGCTTTTAGGGTGTTCACTGTAATGTGCTTTTCTAAAAGAATAATTATAAAATTAGACGCATATTCGGGCAAATTGGCAAAATTCTTTAACATACTGTCCCTATACATTTCATATATCACATTTCGGATTGCTGTCTGTTCGAAATCATCAATGTTGACTACAGGTTTTTTTCTTTCTCTCCTTGCAGGTCGAGTAGCTGGTCCTTTTGAAATAATGGTTTTGACCGTGTCAAAACTAATTCCTAGAGCTGCTGCAACCCTCTTAATAGAAACAAAAATATGATTTTTTGGAAATTATCGAAATTTATATCAGTGAAATAAAATAAAAAGTACTTACATCTTTTACAGCACAAAGCGGAAGCAGCGGTCCCCGGTTTTCCCTTTTCCTCTCAAAATATTCGCTTAAGGCACGCACCATACCCTGCGCGCGTTTATCGAGATTTTGAGAACCTATCTTGCGCGGCATTTTTAAAATTAGGTGACAGACTGTGTCAAAATTTTAACGAAAAATTTGAATATTATCATTGCAACCCAGCCCTATTATGCCAACATGACAGATGAAAATTTAACTATTATTTGTGTGGCATTTTTTTAGTGTCACTAGAATTTATATTGGCAGCAAAAAACACCAAACGATGACGTCAGGGTATAAATTTAATGAATAGGCTCTATACCAGATATAATTCTTTCATTAGAAAGTAGAAATTTAGGTTTAAACGAATCGATTGATTGATTTTGTTCAAACATTTTCCGCTAAATGTAGAAAGGTTCCCAGTGATGTAGGTATTAAAGTTAGAAAAAAAAAATAGATGCTACGATGCTACTATAATGGCAGTAAAGAGTATTTTTGATGGTAAATCATCCAACGAAGTTCCACCTTGGCCTTATATCTTACTACCCAAATTAAAATATTGCCCTATTACATCGGCAGATGTTGAGAGAAGCTTTTCTATATATATAAACATATTTTTACCGACAGAAGGCAAATATTTTTATTGGAAAACTTGAAAAGTATTTAATCATAAGTTCCTACTATACAATTTCAAATTAGAATGTTTTTATAATTTTGCTTTAGAATACCTATAGTATTTTACGAGGTATTTTGTGTATTTGTTTTCCTTTAATTTTTCTTAAAATAAACCTTTTCTCTAAAATCAGTTTTGGTGTTTTTTTTGGTATTTGTACATGTAAAATAAATGCATATTATTGCATATTTGGCCAAATAAATGCATATTATTGCATATTTTAAACAAAAATGATGCATATATATGCGCATATTTCGATTGAAATAAAATGCATATATTCCGCCCTTTAGTCATAAGTAAAGACTTGTTGACAAAGCCGTGTTAACTAAAAAAAAAACAAATATATACAGGGTGTCTCATTTTGATCTGGAACACCCTTGTAAAATTTGAACTGGCTTACAGATTTTAACGAATTTTTTTTTGTATACAGGGCCCTCCTAGACGCACTTATCAAACACTTTTCAATGACCATACGATTATTCCAGGGCAGGATTAAAAAAATTTTTTGACCCAAAATTTTGAGTTAAGGTATCAGTGATTTTTTTATCGGAAATCTGATAACGTGGCGTTAATCAGCGCTCCTGAAAACCCCCAGATTCCAAATTTCAAGAAATTATTCCCACGAATTATACTTTTTACACTGCATCACAATTGCAAAAAATCACAATTTCAATTTGAGTTCAGCTATTAAAGTGGCTATGGAAACAAGTGAAAATGGTAAAAAGAGGTCCACAGGGGACAATAGTAATAAACCTGATCGGAAACTGTACTCGGTTTCTCTTTTTATTATTGCTGTACAGTACAAATTTTATGCCATTTGAGACGCAAATGTTATTCAGGGGTTGATGTTGCTAAAATAATTTAGGTGTTACAAATAATTTAGTGGGTATAAAATGTCATTTCTAATCGATTTGTCAATACATTTCTGGGGTTTAAAACATTGCTGCTTTTAATTACATTCTTCAAATACGTACTTTGTAGTGTATAATCTTATACTTTATTATTTGTAACAAAAAAAGAAGTAAAAATTAACGTTTCTCAAAGTCTTTGCACTTGCACGACTGCCTGCGACGACAGCGAGCTCTCTTGCGTCTCAAATGGCATAAAATTTGTACTATACAGCAATACTGAAAAGAGAAACCGAGTTTGCGATCAGGTTTATTACTATTGTATTTTCACTTGTTTCCATAGCCACCTTAATAGCTGAACTCAAATTGAAATTTTGATTTTTTGCAATTGTGATGCAGTGTAAAAAGTATAATTCGTGGGAATAATTTCTTGAAATTTGGAATCTGGGGGTTTTCAGGGGCGCTGATTAACGCCACGTTATCAGATTCCCGATAAAAAAATCGCTGATACATTAACTCGAAATTTTGGGTCAAAAAATTTTTTTAATCCGGCCCTGGAATAATCGTATGGTCATTGAAAAGTGTTTGATAAGTACGTCTAGGAAGGCCCTCTATACAAAAAAAAATTCGTTAAAATCCGTAAGCCAGTTCAAATTTTACAGGGGTGTTCCAGATCAAAATGAGACACCCTGTATATATAAAATGCAAAAAAGGAAAAAAAGCTTAAGTAAAAACAGGTATATAAAAGAGAAACAAGCAAACAAAAACAGCAGATAAAAGTATGTCAAAACCAAACTAAAACTAAAACTAAAATGGGTCCAGGAAATATTCTTCTAATGTATAAAAGGCAGAAACAAATCTACCTATAAAAACTCTGTTAATATCACAAAACTGCGAAAAACTGACTGCAAAGACAATTCGTAAAAAGAACGTAAATCGTAACAAATCCGGATATTTAAAATATGGATTCTAAACATCAGAAACTGACATATGTATAACCACAGAATACTCTCCATAACCTATAATAGGTATCAACTTTTTTCATATACTAGTATTACCCTAGTTCGCAAGCAACAATGAAATTATGACGTCATGCTTGGGACTTTAACATACGGTTGATCCAGAGCAATAATAAGTTATTTAGTTCAAATTACCCAAGAAGTTTTGTTAGTTTTAATGACTTTCAAAAATAGGTATCCCACAAAGTAGGTTATCAATTTGGAATTCAATTAAGAAATGATTAACCCAGTTTTTTATATGGACAACATGGATATATTTTTTTTAATAATGATCATCAGACGATAGAAAGCACTCGGCATCTAGATAAATAAACAGTCTTGTGTCTTTTTACCACTTCCATTTCTCAATTATTATTAAAGTAGACACTCTAGCTTTCTTCACGATAATTTGAAATTTATTTTCACACAAAGCTAGCCCTTCAAATAAAGTTGTCTAAAAAATGTGGCCTTCCGTTAGTAGAAATACTGTGTATTGATAGGTTTTGTGCAACTAGTGAAAGTCGTGAAATTTGCTTTCAGGATTCAACGCCGCCCTATTCCACGAGAATCCGGACCCCCGCAACTATGTCTCTCTAGTGCCGACGAGCGCGATAACCGGCGAGGGCATGGGCAACCTGCTGGCCATGATAGTGGACTTCTGCCAGACCAAACTGCCCAAGCGGCTGATGTACTCCGACGAGTTGCAGGCGACCGTGCTGGAGGTGAAGGCCATTTCCGGACTGGGCACCACGATCGACGTGATCCTGGTGAACGGGACGCTGAGGGAGGGGGACACGATGCTGGTGGCGGGCACGGACGGGCCGATCGTCACCCAGATCAGGTCCCTGTTGATGCCGCAGCCGATGAAGGAGCTCAGAGTGAAGGTAAGATGAACGATGAACTTTTTTATGTTTCGATCTTCGGAAAAAGCCTCTAGAACAGAATGATCCAACTATAAAGAAAACATGGTATAATCATAGCTTAAGTAATAGGTAGCTGTGACACTCAAGCCCCCGGCGGAAGTCAAAACAGAGTCTGGCGGAATGAATCCGGAGTGAAGCGTATCGGGGCCGGACTAAACGTTTTCTCCCAAGGATGGGCAAAGGCAGAGAGGCTTGTGCAGCGGCTGGTTGAACGAGCCACGCATAATCATTACACGTATTTAGTTACAACGTATAGATAGTATTTTTTGTCTAATGATTCATTTTTCACTTAATATTTTGAGTTGAAAATTAAACCTGAAATATTTTGCAATACGACCCTGTCCGATTCGTCACGTCCGCAGTTCAACCGGGTCGAATCAACCAGCCGTCTGCCCCACCGCCGCCAAAACTGGCTCCGCCTAAAATGCTCCCACAGAAAGCATGTAAAAAAAGAGAGTGTCGCAGCTAGTTATTCCTTAAGCTATGGTATAATATTAATAAACTATTCCTTAATGTAAATGCAAAGTTCTTGGTCTTCCGCTTAAAAAAATTGTATTGTTCACAACACACCCAAATATAATCAGTCAGCTATTAAGATGTCACATTGTTAAAATGATATAAAATATTTCTAATAATCAGAACCACTATCCACAGAAGAATCATCAGGTATCATAAATTTGACAAGGGAGTCCCCAAGGTTAGTTTATAGGAAGGTTAGGACATTCGACGACTTCGAAGGAAAGCGGGAGGTGAGAGAGGCAAGGGGACGAAAGGGCGAATTTAAGTTGGTAGCATGTTCACGTAAATTGCCGATTTAGTAACTCCTTAACCACTTAACGCTTCCAGTCAAAGGCGCACACAGACGTTTTTGGCATATTAACTTGACGCTTGCTATCAAAGGCGTGTTTCTTGTTTAGTTTACACGTAAATTTCTTATATTGTTTTCCCTCTTGAAATGTCTCGGTATTTTTTTTTGTTTTCGACTTTCGGTAACTGTGTTACCCCTTCTGATACGCTACTGGCACCAAGATGTGAGAAGAAGAAGAGCAGTTGGTGTGGGCAACACTGTCGCGCGATGTTGCCGGTGGTAAGGGGCTACCTTTGATTTTGTTAAAGAGTGGGGGAATGGCCTAACCTTTCTATAAACTAACCTTGGGTGCCTCCAAAAATTTACTTTTATGCAGGGTGTCTCATTAATAATGGTATATGGAGCAACTGCATATATTTTGTGCCAAAATATTACGATTGAGCTTAATGACTACTGGACAAATCTCCCTCCTTTGTTGATGTGTTGGAAAATCAAGCAACCCTTGAATTTAATTTATTTCAAAACGTCAGTGTGTTTGCCAAATTATATTTACCCTTTATCAAAATATTCATTTAACAGCTATGATACATAGAAAAAATACACGATCGCCCTTTAACGATTGAACACTCTGCCATGATACAATCATCATATCCACCCTCGCTGCACAAACTACTATTACAGGGGTAGATAGGCCACCCTGAAAATGTCACTTGTCAAATTTTACGGTAATTGGCTTATTTGGTTTCTTGCATTTCTGGTCATAGTCCAAGAGCCATTACAATGATTGTGTACACAAACATACTGCGGTCAGTCAAGCGAAACCGAGAACAGGCGACTCAGGTGCGCTATCAAAGGTGTCGTATTTGCCGAGGTAATAAAATGATTTTACTAAGGCTGAAAATTGTTATACAACTTGTATATTGCATGTAGATCAAAGTTGTGATGGTCAGTCAGCTGATTATGGGGACGGAGCTGGTCAGTCGGGCGCCATGTATGTACAAAAAATAAATAATGTGCAATTCATTTACTACACCTCAAATTTTTTTGAAGGGGTATTAAATATTATTTTAAACATAACAAAAATAGTCAGTCATCGATTTAAAGGGACAAGGCCCGTCAGTCAACAAAAAAGGAATAAAAATATCGCGGGCGCGCGTTCCGCATTGGAGGTGACAGCTTGCTTCTTCATTATATTATTTATTAATTTACATTAACAAACTGGATTGATTAAGCAATTTATTAATTATAATTTATTAATATTCAGACAAACAAACAAAATATACAGTAAAATGAATATTTTAATGAATTCATTATTCATTGTCGAATTCTTTCTCCAACTCATCAAATTCATTGATGTAGCTCTGATCGGAAATGTCAATGTCGGTTGTTTCCGATTGAGTTTCAGATGGAGAATCTGAAAAATTAATGTAACTGCTCTAATTATACAGGGTGACCCTGTATACAGGGTGATTCAAAACTCCTAGTACCTACAAACTTTAAGGGCGTACTTTTGAGGTCAAAATAAGACTTTTTTTCCTATAAACATGTACCCTAAAATGCACCCCCTCCGACCTACAGCGCTCCAAAGTTGCATGAAAAAAATTGATTATTTTAAAGTGTGGCCACAATTTTGTATCAAATCTCTCAAAAATGTGTACATATGCCTATGTTATTTTAAGCGCTATATTTATTTTTGCGACAAAAGTAACGTAAACCTAATTTTTATAGGAAAAAAGTCTTAATTTGACCTCAAAAGTACGCCCTTAAAGTTTGTAGGTACTAGGAGTTATGAATCACCCTGTATACAGGGTCACCCTGTGTAATTAGAGCAGTTACATTAATTTTTCAGATTCTCCATCTGAAACTCAATCGGAAACAACCGACATTGACATTTCCGATCAGAGTGACATCAATGAATTTGATGAGTCGGAGGAAGAATTCGACAATGAATAATGAATTCATTAAAATATTCATTTTACTGTATATTTTGTTTGTCTGAATATTAATAAATTATAATTAATAAATTGCTCAATCAATCCAGTTTGTTAATGTAAATGAATAAATAATATAATGAAGAAGCAAGCTGTCACCTCCAATGCGGAACGCGCGCCCGCGATATTTTTATTCCTTTTTTGTTGACTGACGGGCCTTGTCCCTTTAAATCGATGACTGACTATTTTTGTTATATTTAAAATAATATTTAATACCCCTTCAAAAAATTTGAGGTGTAGTAAATGAATTGCACATTATTTATTTTTTGTACATACATGGCGCCCGACTGACCAGCTCCGTCCCCATAATCAGCTGACTGACCATCACAACTTTGATCTACATGCAATATACAAGTTGTATAACAATTTTCAGCCTTAGTAAAATCATTTTATTACCTCGGCAAATACGACACCTTTGATAGCGCACCTGAGTCGCCTGTTCTCGGTTTCGCTTGACTGACCGCAGTATGTTTGTGTACACAATCATTGTAATGAACTATAAAAAAACTAGCCTTAGTAAATTCAAACAGTTTTTTAGGCGCTGGCTCTCCGTCTATTATCTCTAATGAATAAAAAATGGTAAATTAGCAGATCCATTTCAAATTTTATATGCTCTTAGAATTTTTCTAATAATGTATAAATGTATAAAATACGGTATTTGTGAATGTCATTATAATGTATAGTAAAATGCTCAATCCAGAGTCCCCATGTAAGTCATCTATAAGAGTTGGATAATACCAAGATTATTGAGAAGAGGAGGTTGGGTATTGCCCCCCATATTGAAATGATACCCCCCACCACTTTGTACTTCTATTATATTCCAAAAAGAGGCATATCGTACTATTTTAAAATTGAAATTATAGAAAATGAAACATTATTATTGTATTACTACTTTCATGTAATTACAGATTTTGGCTAGGTTTGGCATAATCTTTATGTTTCAAACGGGGTAGTAGCTCTGCTTTAAACTTAAATCTCAAAACTGGATGCAAGAATACCACCAATAACGTAACATTCTCGAGATGTTAAAATTTCACAGCAAGAGAAAATAAATTAGGCAGCAAAGTCGACACTTCCTTTGACAAATTTATCTAGTTAATTACTGCAAATTTGGTTGGCAGCTGGCAACAACAGTAACTTTACAACAGAAATGGAGCAAAAAACCTCCGAAACACCTATAGCACACTACTGCCCAGGAATTCTCAAATTTTATGTGACAATGCTACAAGTGGCCCACTTCATCCCCTTGCCACTCTTACCCCCCCTTCCCTGTCCTGTCACTAAATGCTCCAACCTCCTCTTCTTAAGAGGGGGTTGCCGACAGCGAAAGTGACGTTAGATTTCGTATTTTTTTAAGTTGTATAGCATAAAATCTAATAACATTTTACCTGGCAAAAATTTAGTACAAACATCTCTGTCTTCATTTTAATCATAAGATCTTAAAAGCATATGCACTGGAATTATTATTTTTCCCAAGGTTTTCATAACCTATAAAACAAAACTCTGCTTGTAAGATCTTATGATTAAAATGAAGACAGAGATGTTTGTACTAAATTTTTGCCAGGTAAAATGTTATTAGATATTATGCTATACTACTTAAAAAAATAGGAAATCTAACGTCACTTTCGCTGTCGGCAACCCCCTCTTAATAACCTTGGTGTAATGCAAAGTCATTAGTGTTGCCATCTTATCTCAAAAAGCTTTGAAGGTGAAACTTGTAAAACTCTGACATGAACATATCCTATTTAGAACTTCCATTATGTCGGATCTCTTACTTTTATTCAAAATTGAGTGGGAGATCTATTTGATGTTGTATTACCTGACCCTCATCATAAAGGGGGCTCTAGTTCAATCCAAATCCGATCTCCCTAAGCAGTCTCATATTGACTCTTTGTTGCTGGAATTTATTCATTTATTTTACATTTCAGAATGCTTACATAGAATATAAGGAAGTGAAAGCTGCCCAGGGAGTGAAGATAGCTGCAAAGGAGTTGGAAAAGGCTATTGCAGGATTAAACCTGTACATAGCAGAAAAGCCAGACGAAGTAGAACTGTTAAAAGAAGAAGTTGCCAGAGAGCTCAGGTCTGCGTTGTCGAGCATAAAACTACAAGAAAGGGGAGTTTATGTGCAAGCGTCCACCCTGGGCTCTTTAGAAGCCTTACTTGAATTCTTGAAAGTGAGCAAGATACCGGTAAGTTGCATTCAAGTTAAAATGTTTGTTTTCTAACAGACTAAAAAATGTGTGTGCATAGAGATAATCTAGTTTCAATCGCTCTTGAACAATAAATGGGTGTTCTTTTTTATTTATTAGGTTTAGAAATGAACCATATTTTAAGAGATACAAACAGAGATTTTTGCAGATATACAACAGTGGGTATATCAGCCTCTTCCAAATCTGAATTGAAAGCCAAATCTAATCTTATTCTTTCGTAATTTTATACATTGAATCGACTTGTTCTTAACATCGCCAAAACGAGTTATATATATTTCCACAAAAAAAGGCCAGATCCTAATACTCTTCTTCACATAAATTCAATGCCTATACAAAGACATACAAATTGCAGGGTTTTGGTAATTTTTATCCATGAACAACTAACCTGACTGAACACCTAAATCACATAGACTCTAGACTAAACTCCTCATATTACGTTATTAGAAACTTAAAAAAGGTCTAATCATGGATACATCTCTTAGGTGTATTATGCCGTTACCTACGCGATCTAAAATATTTGATCATATTTTGGGGATCTGCAAATCGAATCGATTCTCATTCTCCAGAAAAGACTCCTAGGACTAAGATTTTCTAAGAGCCCACTAGACTCATGCAGACTTCTATTTATTTAACACAAATTTCTCTCTGTTAACTGCATTTACTAAAAGTCCTGTACATGGTATGACAAATTAAATTTGGGTCAAGTTGACAAATAACAATCTTGTCACCTGGTTAGATCTATAGATTTAGAGTACCTGTATGGGAGAGTAGAGGCCACAAATGACATATTTCTATAAAACGTACTTTTTCATAGAAATCAACCAGTTCATATATGGATAGAAAGGGCATCCTCAGTTTGATTTTGAAGTAAACATTTATTACTATCAATAAACACAGCACCTGCCAAAATTCCCATTTATTGGTGATGTGCCTGTGATTATAATATTTGGGATATTGGAATAATTTTTGTTACAAAATCGGTATTGACCTTGAAAGTAAGGGGCATTTGGCAGAGCTGATATAATGTCAAATCTTTTGAGAGGGGAAACCAACAACAACAGTACTTGGAACATAAGCTTTCATGGAATAGTTATGAAGTATTTTGATCTTTGTTACAGTCGTTTTTCTAAGAATTCTATGGAAAATTAGAAATAGTAAGTTCTTGGTTCTAAAAACCAATATTGTCGAGATCCATACATACTGCTACATACTGCTACATTGACGTAGGAGCTTGCGCAAAAACTCCGATTTCCCGATGACTGTTTGTGTTTTATTAGGCCTGTTTCAGCAGAATTTCAAACCAATTTGTAGCTGTCAGGAGCATGCACACTTTCATTTTGATGTTCCCAAATCGAAACAAACCTTGTGTTAGCTTAGCATTATTACATAGCACAATTAAGAGTTTAATTTTATTTGTTTTGCATGGCATACAAATTTTTGAAAATATATAATAAAAAAATAATAAATTATTATAATAATGCAGTGATTTAACCTATTTTCACTGGCTGACATATTAATGTCAGTCAATGCTATTTTCTACCTATACGGTATGGGGTGGAGCAGGGTGGTGCGAGGTGGTGCGAGGGAATGTAGGGGAAGTTGTTGATTTGAGACGCCGTAGAATTGGCGCAACGTTTCCGCACTTACCTGGAATTCTTCATTTCTTGCTCTTTTCTCATGTCTAGTGGAAACATTTATGAGACCTGTACCTGTGAGATTTGACATTTACCGAGGTAGAGGTAGTTTGATATTCTTAATCATAGGGGTTTAAAAATACCCCAAAGTTTTTGTTTGTTTCTTCCCAGATTTCTTGCGAAAATAAAATTCAGGGTATTATACAAAAAATAGTGCTCTTGTTGAACTTCGATAGCATACACCGTTTTTATCTTTGCTCGTTCTGGGGATATTTAGAAAAAAAAATTTGCCAGTGTCCATTTTATAGGAACCATGTTTATAGGAACTTTTTTCATTTTTTTGGATTGAAGAACGCTGTGGTAAATTATGGCAAGCTAATATTTAAAACGCATTTTCATGACCCTCTGCAAAAAATTTTCAAAACGATTTTAGTGGAAAATGGTGCACGCTATCGAAATTCAACAAGAGCAAAATTTTTTCTTATAACACCCTAAAATTTCATAATTTTTAAATAAATCTGGGGAAAAAACGTCCCATATTTGCTAACATTCAAATAAGCGAAACACAAATAATAAGGGAGACTAATAAAATAAAACATCTGATATCGATTGAAAGTTCCCCTGCTGTGGTTCCCGAGCCCGGTGAGGTAGGCCGAAGTAGGGGGAAGTAGGGCAACCACGAGTTCCAGCAAACTCCCGCCTGTCTCTGTACGTCTAATTCCTGCTCGGAGGGCCAATTCACAGATGATTTTATTGCCAGGCAATGGGTGTCGACTTGAAAGTAGTCTTAAAATAATGTTATCGAATGCCTGAATCGTCATTGTGTCTTTCGAATTATTTTTGAGCTGCAGAAATACTCGAAATTCTTAACCGAATATAGTCCAATTTTGGGTACATTTGGCTTTTTTTTTCACAGTGTCGCATTAGTACTGCACAGTTTGTGATACACAATGACGATTCTTCATAGCTTTATCTAAGCCACGAAAAAAATCAAGTGAAAACATTAAGAAATGCAAATAGGAGATGTAAACTACGAAACCCTTGAAAATGGGGGGTATTGTAGCGCCTTAACCTCAAATTTCGGTTTTGAAAAATACATTGTTCGTTTAAAAGTTTTAAATGTTTTAATTTTAAATTTTGAACGAAGAACTAGGGCTCGTGAGGTTGCTCTCTGCTTGTATATAATAGTGCTTGAGTTTTATTCACTACTGGTACTAGGTAAGTTTTCAGTTGGAGTTGTTTTTGTTTTGTTTATTTAATTAAAATTAAATAATTAGTTAAAAAGGTAACTGCTGGTATCAGCAACAGTGTTTCTTACATCAATCTTTAATGAACCATAATTATTATATGTTCCAAGCTTTCGCCCTTTGATTGAGGGCTTCGTTAGGGAATTATAAATTATATAAATTTGGTGTTTCAACATGGCCATGTCTTTGGCTTCTTTTTTACAAAGGAAACAAAATATAAGGTTTCAATTTTTATTACTTAATAGAATATAAAAACATAAATGTGCATGCAGAATCTTTTCTCAAAACTGATCAAATAAATTGCATTATTTTTATTTTCCCAATGGATATTTTTATTTTTATTGACATCATTTTTTATTTATAAATTCTACATATTGATACACGTATGGAAGAACATTGCAAGTGACATTTTTAAGATTTTTCACTTTTTCGCATTTCTGTGGTCTAGTTACGGGACATTTTTGGATAAAAATACAAAACTATTCATTATCATTATTTCCCCAGAATTTTTGATGTGACATCCCATTGTATCTGACAAAATGGATGTTTTCAGTGGTAAAAACATAGTAAAGTTAATTACAATTCTAATAGCTTTTATAATTTACATTGTAAAGACAGTTACAATTTTGGGTTCGACTGTTAAAACATTGTAACGCTACTTACCCCAATGTCTGCTAAAAATATTTAATGAGGGAAGAGAAAAGATGAATATTATTTAGTATCTATAGTGTTCCATTGTATATGCATTTTTCTTATGAATGAAAAACATATGAGATTTGGCACTTCTCAAATAGATATGCACCATCTGTCCATAATGGCAATTTTTTTCTCTGTCTGGAACAGCCTCTACAAAGAAAATTATTCAAAGATTATAATTATCTATAAAATGGAGAGTGCTCTTTTTACTTATATGCTTCAAAAATAATTATGATTTTTACTCTAATCTTTTTTTACAAAAAAAATCAAAATATATTATTACCAGGGACTCTTTAAAATAAGGGGACCCAGCATGTCACAGTCTCATCACATAGGAAAAGTGAAGCCTTGACGGGAAGTTTGTTTTCTGTTGACTCCAAGGAGACCACAAGGGGGCTGATACAAGGTTATTTTATGTGTCAGTGTCCAACTGCCATCAGGTTTTATGTGACATGCCAGTGCCATAGATTCCATAGATAAAGGATTGATATATGATAGATTCTAAAGGAGGCAAAATATTTCTCATCATAATTCACAATTTTTAACTTTTCTAACTTCCAGATACTCAGATGTGTCAGTTAAAGGTAATGCGGTAGTAGTCCCAATAATTGCAACCAGATTTTTCCTGTATCACCTTTAGTGATCCTACAATTCCCATTACGTGGGCATTACGTATAAGTAGGTAGTTCAAAACAAAAATCTTATTTCGAAAATTTAAAATTACTAAGCAGGCAGCTTCAGTCAGGTCTTTTTTTAAAGAGTTTTTATCTACGACTACAAGTTTATTTTAAGTTTGTGAGGTACCTTGGGAGAGAAATAAAATTACAAAAATTTTATAATGAACACCGAGATAAACTACCATCATTAGAACTACTAGACCTAATCTTATTAGTCCGTCCCGAAATCTGTGAAAGTTCTTTGGGTAGATACATTCAACAAGGGAAGAAAGTTCAAGTATACATATTACAAATGGATTGAGGAACCTGGTAACACCATACTTACTTACCATACTTATTACTTAAATTCGTGGAAATAATTTCTGGAAATCAATTTCAACTAAAATATATTTCTTTCATTTGACAGTTGCCACATTCTGCACTTGTATACAAAATATTGTCAAGTCTAATTTTTAGAAATCATGGAAACCATTATTAATTTTTACTAAGAATCAAAGTACCTGTTATATTCATAGATTCTCCAATAAAATGGCATACTTAGCATCACTGATACCATTAGAATGAGGAAAGAATAGGCCTCACTTTGGAAAGTATAATGCTGGGTCCCCTTACTTTAAAGAGTCCCTGATTATTACATACAAGTAAAATCAATACATCCTAATGTTAATGCAGGCATTTTGATACCAACATCAAAACAATTTGTTTGTTTTAGTACTCTGGAATACGGATAGGCCCAGTGGTAAAGAAAGATGTCATGAAAGCGTCAATTATGTTGGAACATGACTCGCAGTAAGTATAATAAAGTGTTGTATGTATTGGATGAGAATTTCCAAACGAAAACATAACTAAACACGTGAGACACATACACAATTTTTTTTATTCCAAATGATGTTGATTTAAATAAGTATGCAAATGTGTACACAAATTTGTTGAATAATGGCCCAAAACTGCGTAAAGAAGATTAAGTGCGCCTATTAAGAAATTTATTTAAAAAATATATACGAAGGTTATGACTTACAGTCTCAGCTCTACAAACACAGTTTATTAGCAGGAAAAACTGTACATATGTTTCAACCCACCTAGGGGGTCATCGTCAGCAGTAAAATATTAGCTAACAAAGCTAGACAAAAAAGTAAATCAATTATTTAGATAACATTATATAAACAAACTGGTCCGTGAAATAGGAAATAACTGGTATAAAGTGAGACTTACATTCCTAGACCTAGCTTTAACTTAGTATGTGGTTATGGAAAAAGGTAACTCAAAAAGAGGGTTGGAACGGGTCAATAAAATAAAATAAAATTTTTGTATATACAAATGATGGCATCTAAATGTGCAAAAGAATGTGGTAAACAAGTAGAAAACGGAAGTAGTAACAACTCTTACTCAGGAGAGAAGCTGTGTAAACAGTCACTTGTTGAAAAAAATATTTTCTGGGGGTTCCTAAGAACCAAAATTTCCTTCTTAACCCTTTCGCTACCAACCCACTTCAAACGTTTAGTGTCACCATTCCCAGCCAATTTACCTAGCTACAGACCCACAGTCGTATATATATGTCAGGCATAAAAAAATGCAGAAAAGTGCAGCTAATACTCTTTAAATATAAATTTTTATATTTGTTTGTATCTTTTCGAACAATTCATACATTTTTAACAAAGAAACTCCACACTTATGCAGTGCTCAACAACATAATAGGATAAAAACATGACTTACGAAATTCTAGCAGCACAGCGAGAATAAGGGTTTCATCTGCTAGAGGCGCTGGCTAAATGACGTATTAATATGGTGATGTGTGGAGACTTTGTATCAGTGCTGGATATGTAAGGCACTGGGTCTGGATGCACGTTAATGGTGTTGGATATTTACGGCAGTGGGTGTGCAGGCATGGCGAAAAAAAATACTGTCGCATATATATAACATCAGTTGTCTAGACCATTTTAGAATTGAACGTATTATATACGGCAGTGGGTGTGGTGGCACGCTTCCTTCTATCTTATATATACGGCGATGGTGGCGAAAGGGTTAATAAAAATCCTTTGTTTTCAACTTGAGGACCAAATGCCTCAAATTTAATCTTTTCAATTATTTTTTATCGGATTTATAAGATTCTACATCCAAATTCATATTTCATCAAAATTGCGTGTCTTCCACACAGGGCGCGGGATTCCACAGTATATACAGCATATTTATAATTCTAAGTAATATATATTTTTTATTCGTGTATTCACCAAGTAATAATATTTACAATCCATACAATTAACTAATAATTGTGTATCATTCACTACCCAGGAAAAATGTGAAGAAGTTTTCATTTCAAAATATAATTAATTTTTGTCAATAATTACTTTAACTGAAATGTAATTATTAGTTCAATGCACACTGTGTTTTCCTGCGACAGTGATTATTACCCTTGTTTATGGAATCCCTAGTTAGTCAATGTGTGACAGAGTCATATAGGATACGAGAGCAATATTGGATACAAGCAACAGATGGCGCCAAAAATTAAAGTGGCCCAGTCATTGTCTACTAATTTCCTACTATTAAAATCTACCAAAAAAACAGCTGGCCAACTTTATTTTTTGCAAAATCTGTCCTCTATATCTACTATATTTCTGTCATGTCCATATGTCAGTGTCAGACATTGGCTAACTAGAGTATCCATAAACAAGGCTATTACTGATGTGTCACGTGCTCCGCTGACTGTATATCTCTCGCTTGGCTGAAGTCGACCCGAGCCGAGTTTACCCAAATGAGAGTTACATAGCCAAGTGTAACAGCTCAGTCTCATTCAGTACCTGGGAAAAGTGTGCTAGGAAAAGTTTCCACTTCAAAATCAGGCTATATGCATTTTAGCACCACTGACATGTGGTTTAATAAAGCTGACTGGAAAACGGCTGTAAGAAGCCTTCTCTACCAACAATGGGAAGTTTTTGCCACAAATTATACAAATAACACCCAAACTCCAAGCTTCAAATACATCCCTTAGAAAAATGTTGTTAAAGTTTAATCAAACAAAATTGTTTATTCACAACCATACTGTAATCTTCACATTGCTTGCTAAAAAAAGTTGGGAAGTCTGTCATTTCCTACAAGAGGTCAGAAAACACTCATCAATCTAGCTGGAAAAGTATTGTTTTCATGTATGTCCTAACTGAACCAACACTATATTAAAGACCTGTGCAGCACGCTGTTTCAAGAGACCGCCACTGGCGCCACACGAGAAAAGAATCGACAAGGTGGTTTAAAATTCAAAACACTATTGTAGCAAAATCTTTTATAAAATAAAAACAGGCAAATGTTACAACAAATTTAATACCCAAAATAAAATAAATTGCTTGTTTGTTATGTCCCTTTAATTTGAGAAGTTTACATGACATATTTCCATACATTTTCTTAAGAAAAGTTAGATTTGATTTTTCATTTTCCTTTTTATATAGTGGACCATTGTTTTGCTTTGGGGCTAAAAACTAAATTTTTCTATTTCCATTCTTGCATACTTTACAAACTACTCTTCCAAGATATAATGTCTAGAATTCTCACTTTTTCAAATGGTTGAAGGACTAGTAATTCTAAAATAGTGTTTATTCTTCTGCAATTCATATAATGGCTTGTGCATATGGTTTTCTTCATATAGGTGGTAATTTCATGTTATCACATATATTTAAAATGTGGGAAATTCTAAATGCCAGAAATTGACATACATATAACCACAGCTGGACCGACACTATATTAAAGACCTGTGCATAGCCCTGTTTCAAGAGATCGCCACTGGTGCCACAGGACGGAAAAATCAACAGGGTGGTTTAATGTTGAAAACGCCATTGTTGCAGAATCTTTGTAACATAAAAACATGCAAATGTGTCTATTACCAAGGTTAGTTTGTAGGAAGGTTAGGACATTCCCCCACTCTTAAACAAAACCAAAGGCAGTCCCTTTGCACCGGCAACATCGCATGACGGTGCCGCTCTCACCAGCTGGCTTTCAGCGTGATGCCAATGACGTATCAAAAGGGACAACAAGGGTATTGAAAACCGAAAACAAAGTAAAAACACAAACATAAAACAAAACTGGGATGCACCAACGTTGTCCACAAAGTTCCGTTATTTCATTGCACAAACATTAAAATGAAGATGTAACCGAAAACAGCCAAAACAACGTAAATATACACCATAAACAAAGTACATGCCCAAAACGTCTGTGTGCGCCTATGGCTGGAAGCGTTATCTATTTAGGGAGTTACTAAATCACCAATTCACGTGTAAATGCTACCAACTTAAATTGCGGCCTTTCCCCCCTCTCTCACCCCCCTTCCCTTCCAAGTCGTCAAATGTCCAAGGTTAGTTTATAGGAAGGTTAGGACCTTCCTATAAACTAACCTTGTCGATTACAACGAATTTAATATCGAAAATAAAATAAAAAGCTTGTTTGTTATGTGTTATGTCCCTTTAATTTGACAAATTTACATGGCATATTTCTATGCATTTTCTTAAGAAAAGCAAGTCTAAAAAGCAAGCAAGAGTATTTTGGTACCTTTTGGTTGGAAATGAAGTCCATGGCTAGTTGTAGTGTAAGTATAGAATGCATTTGATTTTTCAGTTTCTTCTTTATATAGTGGACCATTGGTTCGTTTTGGGGCTTTAAACCAATTTTTCTATTTTCATTCTTGCATAAGTTACAAAATACTCTTCCAAAATATAATATCTAGAATTCCCGCTTCTTCAACTGGTTAAGACTCAATGTACACCACGTGCGTGGTGATTCAACATTTTAAACCATAAAATGGCTTTTTTCGATCTGTAGCGAGCAACACGCATAATTTTAAACTTTTGGTCAATACAAATTTTAATCTAACTAATTACTCACATTTTGAGACAAAAATTATTTAAAAATATTTATCACAATGGGCGTTATTAGCATTTGCGTAAAAAGCCTAATAACGGCCATTGCGATAAATATTTTTAAATAATTTTTGTCTCAGAATGTGAGTAATTACTTAGATTAAAATTTGTATTAACCAAAAGTTTAAAATTATGCGTGCTGCTCGCTACAGATCGAAAAAAGCCATTTTATGGCCATTTTATGTTGAATCACCACGCACGTGGTGTACATTCAGTCTTAAACAGATCATCCCATAATTCAAAAATTATTTATTCTTCTGCAATTCACATAATGGTCTGCATATATGATTTTCTTCATGTGCATGGAAATCTACCTATGAAAACTCTGGTAATATGACAAAACTACGAAATATTGACCGCAAAGACAACTCGTTACCGAAAAAAGAACGTACATAGTAATAAAGCTGGATATTTAAAATATGTGATATTCTAAACGTCAAAAACTGGCGTACCTATAACCACAGAACACACCCCTATAACCAATAAGAAGCCATTTTTTTCATCGAGTAGGGCCACTCTAGTCTGCAAACAACAATGAAATATGACTTGCTCGAGTCTTTAATATAGTGTCGGTCCAGACTACAGAATACCCCTCTATAACCTGTAATAAGTCGCCATTTTTTTTCTAAAATTAACGCCAACCCAGGCAAACAACAATGAAAGTATGACGCCATACTCGGGTCTTTAATATAATGTTGGTCAAGCTCCTAACTAAAGTCCCTAGATATATCAGAGTACGGCAATTGACACTATTTTGGCTCCAAGCAGCCGGTGGGAAGCTTGAATATGAAATTCGGGTAGTTGCGTAGTTGCGAATTGACGGTGGCATGTTGAGGTCCTCGAGTATGTGGTAGAGGTAAAGATAAATTCTGGTGGTATAGTTTCCTCTGAAAACCGTCTCTGCAGAGACCAAGGCAAAAATAATTCTTAAGTAGGGTTGAAGGGCAACAGAATATTGCAATAGGAAGTGTTCACATGTTTTCTGGGTGCTACCACACCGCTAGGGCAGTGCAAGGTGAGCATCGAGCATTGACGTGAGCAACACCGCGTCGCAGTAGTGCCGCGCGATATCATTGTGCCCAGGGCGAACCGGCTCAACAAAATATTTAAACTCTCGTATTCAGTTATATCATACACGCCTTATGTGTCGAATAAAAGCGTACTTTAAGCAATTATATGGTGTTTACAGTACACCCAGTCCAACAGAAAACAGGAAGCAAGAGAAAGGCATTTAAGATTTTTCCGATTATTGAAATGGTGATTTCCAGGCATATTACGCTTTTTTCCCAGAAGAAATTGGATCGTTTTTATGTGTTGTTCTCTACCTTCAAAATGATTAATGAAAAAATGTTTTTTGATCGAGCCATAGCAATTTTATCTCTATGTGGTGCTCTGGAGCCATCATCATTAACCCTTCCCACATATCTTCAGGTTAGATTCAGCAAATATGTTTTTCTTTTAATATTTTCAAATCAAATCTTTTAATGATAACGGAAGAGAAGTATGAATGTAATTAAATTTTATTTTGAACAAAACGATGTCACAGCCCACTAGATTTATTTAAAATAATCCATACATTAAATTTGAAGTGCAATTCATGTTAAATAATATTTTTTCTCAAAAATGGTGTATCTCGATGCCATGACACTACAACCCATTTTTGTGTTGAAAACTTTGAAATTCCAAATATTACAAAAATAGCGACACAAAAAAATATATCTAGTAGGTACACGTTTATATGAAGTTTCCTTCATAATATCGCCTCAGCAACCACGCTTAAAATATCTACAGATTCTTATGGAACACCCTGTATATGACAAGTTTATGACGGGCACATGGCGGCATCAAGTGTCGTTATGCAAGAAACCTTACACATGCCACCACTTTGGCTCCAAAGTCAATCCAATTGTGATACTCTAATAATCTAGGGACACAGTTCTAACTTGTGTCTCGTAAAAAAATGGAGCCATATTGTTATCAACATCTCTAATTTCAAGATCATAAAATTGACGACTGACATATTTATAAAGATTTCTCATGGCTATAGCTTCATGTCCTGGAAAACAGATGGCGCTGATGGCTAACAACGTATTTTGCATTGTATTTTCTGTCCGGAAAGCGCATGGTGAGCCAAAAAAGTGTCAGACATGAGCAGTCGCTATATCAGTCGCGATAAAATCATTTAAAACAAGGCTCTGACTTGATACATTGTTTGTACACAACATTGATACACAAGCCAATTACAACTGCAGAAATTTTTGAACAGCCTAATTACATTGCAGTAGTGGATTCCATCACATATTTGTGTTGAATTTAAAAACTCGTTCATGAAATAAATGTGAATATAATACAATATCGCATTATTTTTATATTCAAAAGTATATTTTCAAAGAAAATAATAATAAGCCACCTTTTCTATAAATATTTTTCAAAATCTATATGACTGAATCAAATTTCATTACAGCCTTGGGATATAGCTGACCTCAGTGCTACGCACCTTTGTTAATCTAACAACGTCCCTCGGCTATAATGAAACTTTTTCCTTCTCTGTATGTAATATACTATTCTTTAGATATGCCACAATCTTAGCATTTGATGTGAAAATAGAAAAGGACGCACAGGAACTGGCCGACAGTCTCGGAGTCAAGATATTCCAAGCGGATATCATCTACCACCTGTTTGACAAGTTTATAGCCTACCGGGAGGAGCTGAAGCAGAAGAAACGAGAAGAGTTCAAACACATCGCCGTGTTCCCATGCAAGCTGAAGGTGCTGCCGCAGTTTGTGTTTAATTCGAGGGACCCGATCGTGTGCGGCGTCATGGTGGAGGCGGGCATAGTCAAAGAGGGTACGCCCATCTGCGTGCCCAGCAAAGAGGTGAGTTACCGAGTTAATGAATGTCCGGAGATGGCTTATTTGTAATTGATAAATTTTGTAGTAACAGGTTAATACTACAACTACACCAAGTCTCTTGCTTGTAATAGCTGTTTGCAATTTATTTTGTAAAATGACGGCGCTAATAATCTCGTCTTCGACATTGCTGTTAATTTACAAGAAATTAAAATAATATTGATATATAGTCCAAGAGCTGGGATCAAAAAAGTGCAAGAGTTTTCGGAAGGTTGGTATTTTCATATTGCTCTAGAGTCAGCACTTCTACTTTCGGGACACCTGGCACTGGGACGCATGGAAAGGTGTTAAATTAATTACCATCCTTAAACTGTTTTATGAAAGCTCAAAATTTGTATATAATTAGTGAATGTAATATACAGCATGAATCCAACAGTCAGATAGCAAAATAAAGGAACCCAACTGAAGTTGAATACAATACAATAACGTTTATTCAATACAAAATATACAGATACTTTCCATACCTCAGAGCGGAAGTGTATCAAGTCACATAACATACATTTTACAGGAGAGTGAAAAGAAAATCTTTGTTACAGGTTACAGTTTTTTGTGAATAATGTGCACATTTTTTTTAATAAAAAAAGTATCTACCAACTTCCCATAGTGGTGAAAAAGTATCCTAAGAGTATAAATAGTTATTTATGTATCAAGAAACTGAAGTTCGACTTTTTATTACTCGTGTGGAATTTAGTTGCCGAGGCCTCTGGCCGAGGCAAATAAACCGCATGAGTCATAAAAAGAACTTCAGTGCTTAGGTACATATTTGGTCACTTTTGACGGGCGATGGCTCCACGTCTGACGTTTCATGTTTACACATCTCCAAGGCCAACTTATTTGAAAAAATTGTATAATAATGGGCTACTTCAGTGCCGATTTCTGAGCTTTTAATGACGATTGTGGGCACTTCACTGCAGATTTCAAGAAAAAATATATTTTGAATAACTATTTTGCTCAAAAATTGACTTAATACCATGGAAGGTGGACTTAGTACTGTTTATAAAATGCTATTTCAGGCATATTTAGTCCTAAGACCGGTCAGGGTATAGCAGTGGAAAAAGCGCGAAATTTGAATCGAGGTCACAGAGAAAACGAAAAATCGAAATTATGGACTTAATACGGTTTTGCTCTGAGGTACGGTTATACATTATGTATTCCTATGTTATAATATAAATAAACGTACTAACTTCCTAAGGTTAATCCTGTGCGTAAGTATATATAAATATAAGTATTATAAGTAATTAAATGTAAATAATTAAGTTGGGTTATATAATGTTGTCTAATTAGGTATTATAAAAGTCCAAGCCGGGAATCTAGGTTTTGATAAAAGCCATTCGTATAATTTCCTTTTAAATAGGTTGATAGAATTTATGCTAGTTATGTTGACAGGAAGAGTGTTATATAATTTGGGGGCAAGGCAGGTGTAACATCTTTGACTGACAGACTTTTTTGAAAAAGGAATCTCCAAGTTAAACTCTCCTCCTCTGATACTGTAACTGCAATATTTTCTGGGTGATCCGTATTTAGTTATATGTTGAAATATCAATAAATTTTTGGCAAAAGAGTTGTTTCAGATCCAGAGTCCTTGATTCCAGAAATAATTCATCTGAAGGGTGTATGTGTGGTATACTATATATAATTTTTAAAAACCGTTTTTGAATTATTTCCAGCAACAATAAGTGACAGTTTGCTGCGCCTCCCCAAGCAAGTATGCCTTAAACTATATGTGATTGCACAAGGGCATGATATATCATTAGTTGTTTTAAATCACAAAACTGTTTGTGTATTTTGAATTTACTTAGCAAAGGCCTTAATTTATTTACTGTTTTTTGTATATGAATATTCCACCTCAAATGGCTATCGATATATATTCCTAAATATTTTATCCACGGTTGCGAATTTATACCGTAATTGACATCATTAACTGAAATTGTAATTTCAGTGTAGTCTGGTAGATTTGAAACATAGCTAGTGAAAAAAACAAATTTGGTTTTAGCAGTGTTAATTGTAAGTAATTTATATTGGAAGAATTTTAGTTTCTGTCAGGAGTTAGGATGGTTATATAATATTACGGTATCGTCTGCAAAACTGATAAAAGGACAAGTCATACAGTTCATTGATATATAATATATTGAATATTCATCAATTTTCTTCTAAATCAAGGACACTAGGTGGGCAATGGCGTCCATTGTTGACTTTCTGAAGCCATATTGTCTGTTCGAAACTAGGTGATATTTTTCTGCATAGCTTGTAATCTGGTCTTTTATAACAGTTTCAAAAATCTTTGATAATATAGGCAGAATAGATATTGGCCTATAATTTTCGATGTTAGTTTTATCCCCTGCCTTATACAGTGGTTTTATAATAGCTATTTTGAGTGAAGTTGGGAATTCTCCTTGAATTAAACATTCGTTAATGAGATAGGTTAGTGGACAAATTATTGTATCAATGATTTGCTTCACTGTTTCAGCTCTAATGTTGTTCATTCCTGGAGATTTTTTAGTTTTTAACTTATTTATACTCCATCTCACTTCGTTTTGATCAGTTGGTAGGAAGACAATATAGTTTAGTGTAGATTTTCTCATATTTTTTTGTTTTTTAATTGCGTTTGCCAAGTTTTTACCTATATCAGTGAAATACGAATTAAAGAGTTCAGAGATATTGTTCTCGTCCGTCAATATATTATGGTTAGTCTGGTTTTTCACTTCATTTATAGCATTCCCATGTATAGACTTGACCAGTTTCCATAAACCGTTAGAGTTTCCCTTATTTTTATTTATTTCAGTTTTATAGTAATTGTTTTTAGTGGCCTCTATTGTTCTTTTGAGTGAGTTTCAGTAGTTTTTAAATGTAGTCTTAATTTCATCATTATTTGGATACAATAAGGTTTTTCTGTACAACTCTTCTTTTTTTAATGCATTTTATTAAGCTTTTTGAGATCCATGGTTTTCTTGGGGTATTTTGATTTTTAGACTTTACTGATTTAGTGTTGGCTATTATATAACATTGCAACTTTGTAAGGAAAATATATAGTATTAATCCGTGTATGTTCTACTATGTTTTGATACAGTTTTACATATTTTTCAGTATTTACAGGTAGGTAGCTGAAGCATAACTGGATAGTGTCTGTGACACACATTTTCCAAATAATAGGATTTAATTTGTTATAGATTGATAGTGGTGATTTCAAAAATATGTGGTCAATACATGAGTATTTAATACCGTCAACCCTTGTTGCTTCATTAATCATAGAGACATAACCCTCTGAAGATAGAATGTTCAAGTATTCCTGATTTTCCGGGCCATATTCTAGAATATCGATATTTAGATCTTCCAGAAAAATATTTATTGAGTTTTCTTTTTTAGCATTATATGATATTTAATTCTTGATAATATGTTTGCATATTTCTTGAGGCTGATCGATATAAAGCAAGGAGTTGAATGTTTAGTTTGTTGAGAGTTAGTTATATTTAAATAAATGGCTTTTATGTTACCAATATTCAGGATTTCATAATCAAAAGGATTTTTTTTACGTAAATAATCACTCCATCATTTTTATTGAGGTTTCCGTTGTTATACAGGGTGTCCAACTTCAAAATTGTACAAATCCGTAAAAATCTTCATTTTTGGAGATAATTGCCTAAACTTTTTTTTGTTTGAAAGGCCTTTAAAACCCGTTCTTTTGACCTTCCTGCCATTTTCAAAATGCAAATCCAGGGCCAGCTTCGATTTTTTTATACCCCCGATTTTCACGAAAACCATTTATCGATTTCTTCATTTAAAATCTAACCCCACAGCATAAATCAGAACACCCCAAAACCCCTATATACCAAATTTGAATAAAAATTACATATACAGGGAGTTCCATTCTGCAGGGTGTCAAAGCTGAGCAAAATAGAAATTTTAAAGGCATCTGCCAAGTCAAGAGTGCCATGGAATTCCCTCAAAACAGTTGAATGGTCAATAGGACCATTCAAGGTGTTGGTGTGCAAAGGTCTAATACAAAATATGCAGTGTTCTTTTCTGTGCCATCTCAAATTACTACATTTTTGGAACTTTATACGGGTCAAAAATCGAGTATATCAAAACCGCTCCACATACTATAAACGAACTAAATCTAAAAAATACAAAAGTCTGCCAGTCAGTAAGTCCATATCAGTTAAGGTGGCTGGTGTGCCATAACAGGAAACACACAGAAAATGTATTATCTTAGACAGTGACTTTGTTGAGTAAGGTCCAATAATTTAAATTGTTTTTATTTGTTAGTTGGCATTTTGTAAAGAAATACATTACTTTTGTGTTTATCAATATTTTTTTCAATGATTCCACAGCACTCATGACCCACACTCTGTATATTTTGTATTGGACCTTTGCACACCAACACCTTGAGTGGTCCTATTGACCATTGAACTGTTTTGGGGATTCCATGGCACACTTGACTTGGCAGATGCCTTTAAAATTCCTATTTTGCTCAACTTTGACACCCTGCAGAATGGAACTCCCTGTATATTTTTTATTCAAATTTGGTATATAGGGGTTTTGGGGTGTTCTGATTAACGCTGTGGGGTCAGATTTTAAATAAAGAAATCTCAAAACGGTTTTCGTGAAAATCGGGGGTATAAAAAAATTGAAGCCGGCCATGGATTTGCATTTTGAAAATGACAGGAAGGTCAAAAGAAGCGGTTTTTGAAGGCCTTTCATACAAAAAAAGTTTAGGCAATAATCTCCAAAAATGAAGTTTTTACGGATTTGTAGAGTTTTAAAGTTGGACACCCTGTATATTGCAATGTATCCTGGAATACTAAATACGTTTACATCGATAATTTGAAATGTCTCTGTTAAGACAATGCAATCAAACCTTGTTTCTATAGTTTCTAGTGCTGTGAGAAGTTCATCTAAGTTCCTGTTCAAACTGTGTATATTTAAATGAAATATATATAAACTATGTCCTCTACCTTTATTTAAGACATTATTACATTCACTAGCAGTAATTACGATTTGCCTTTTTGCATGTGGGATTAAAAAATCGCGTATGTATGGATCCATATCTATGGTTAATGTCTGTGCACTAATTTTGATTAATGCGTATTAAAAGACAGACAGCAATAAGCAAACAAACTACAAAAGCACAAAGTACAAACTCGGCTAAAAGAAGTCCCAAATCCTAACAACCGAACAACTAATTATTATTGATATTATTAGACCGCTTGTTTATCCTATCCTATAATCTACCACCTTTTATAAATAATGTCTACTATATGATTTTTACATTGCTAAATATTGTCACTATTATTAACTACTTTTTTTTTCCTGAATAGAATTTCCTGGGGTTCGACCAATTAAATTTTGTTTTAACACATTAAAATTTTTTATTTATTAAAAACATGACACTACACGTGTTTCAGCATTTTTGCCATCATCAGGTATCTAGGATAGTTTTTTTTCCAAAATTTAAAATTCACCTTAAATAATAATAAGTATATCTGAAAGAGGAGATGTTCTTTGTTATTTTTATGGGAATACAAGATTTTTTTTTAATATTTATGTTTAGAACATTATAGATTTTGAAAAAATAATAGTTATTATTACTTACATTACTAACTTATTATTTTTAAGAGTCCCTCCTCCTTTTGTTCTTTCCTTCTTGTAATAATTTTCTTATTCAACTAGTCTTTTTTCCATAGTTTCATTGTATGTGTTCAAAATTCTTTCTTTTTTTAATTTTTTTAAATTATATAATAGTACTGGTGTGTGGGGAAAGCTACAGTACTATTATATAATTTAAAAAAATTAAAAAAAGAAAGAATTTTGAACACATACAATGAAACTATGGAAAAAAGACTAGTTGAATAAGAAAATTATTACAAGAAGGAAAGAACAAAAGGAGGAGGGACTCTTAAAAATAATAAGTTAGTAATGTAAGTAATAATAACTATTATTTTTTCAAAATCTATAATGTTCTAAACATAAATATTAAAAAAAAAATCTTGTATTCCCATAAAAATAACAAAGAACATCTCCTCTTTCAGATATACTTATTATTATTTAAGGTGAATTTTAAATTTTGGAAAAAAACTATCCTAGATACCTGATGATGGCAAAAATGCTGAAACACGTGTAGTGTCATGTTTTTAATAAATAAAAAATTTTAATGTGTTAAAACAAAATTTAATTGGTCGAACCCCAGGAAATTCTATTCAGAAAAATTAATAAAAAGACCAGGAAGAAAAGTTTTGTTAAAATTATTAACTACCGGTAATTAATGCACAGTCAACCCATAAATGCGATTCAATACTTTAAAATTAGAGTAACATATTGCTAAACGTTGAATTTTTGGTTTATGCACAGATACCGTTGAGTGAAGAATAATAAGAGGCACTACTGTCACGTGTAATGGCGAGTCCACAATCTCAATGCCGATAGATCCCGGTCAATTGTTTTAGGACGAATTGAAGCGGTTTCTCATCGATCGTGTCGTTCTAAGGCATCGCCCGGGACGTAAATGTCAGTGCCGATAGATCCCGGTCAACTGCTTTAGGACGACTAGATGCGGTTTCTCGTTGATTAAGTCACCCTAAAGCAGTTGGCCGGGGCGTAGAAATCTGGCTCGAAATCTCCGCATTAGATGCGCCTCTTGTTATTCCTTCACTCAACGCAGAAACTGAATCTACTAAAACTGATAATACTGAAGATGATACAGTTCCCAAGCAGCATCAAAGTTGTGGTAACTGAGATGGGAACTTTGAATAAGTAGTTATTACATAATTATCACTTAAAAATTGACTTATTAGTTTTTATTACTTATATTTAGAAAGTTAGAGTAATTACATAGTAATTATAACTACGAGTTGGAACTTTATGGTTTCAGTACTTCTAAGTAGTTTCTGAAGTATCTGGAACGGAATTGTTACTATGCAAAATTACGTTAAAGTCATGTTAACTTTAAAGTTAAATGGTCAGAATTACTTTGTCGTGTTACCTGTTTATCACTTTAAAGTTTTTATTACTTTATAGTAGTGATGAAAGTAACTTCTATGTCTTAGCGACTTTAGAAATACCTGCAAATTTACGAAACTACATAGTCATATTTAATATTTTTCCAAGATCTTTGAATCAGTACTAAAGACCCAAATTAATGAATACTTTGAAGCTAATCTCATGTTTTCCCAGAGCCAGTACGGATTTCGGAACAAAAAATCAACTTCCCTAGCCATCGACTCTCTTACTAAATCCATATCTGCTGGTTTGGAGAGGGGACTGGATACTTTTGCCTCGTTCTTTGACTTAACAAAGGCATTTGACTGTGTTTCCCATCATATACTCTTGCAAAAGCTGTCCTACTATGGTTTTAATCCAGGGGCCATTCTTATGAAATCATACTTGTCAGACCGTAAACAGTTTGTCTGTTATGGTGGTGATAAATCCAGTCAACAGACCATTCAGCATGGAGTATCTCAGGGATCTGTGCTGGGACCAGTTCTTTTCCTGATTTATGTTAACGACTTAGCACTCTCGCAGAGCAATCTGATTCTTTTCGCAGATGACACCACCAACTTTATAAGTTACCTTCCTTCTGAACCTATTCAGAACATCGTTCATGATGCACGGACTGCCATGGGGGAGTGGTTTCTGTCTAATCGTCTAAGCCTTAATGACTCTAAAACGCAAAGCCTAAATTTTTCTCTTAGAACCCCTTACTCAAATATGCAAACAGACAGTGTGGTTAAGTTTCTAGGTGTCTTCCTTGATCCCAAATTGACCTGGGCAGAGCATGTGATGCAACTTAGTAAAAAATTATCAAAAATAACTTACTTACTCAGAAATCTTGCAAGGAGCGTGTCGCTGGAAGTACTAATAATGGCCTACCATGGGTTTTTTGGTTCTAACATGCTGTACGGAATTCTCAATTGGGGCCATTCAGCCCGGGCTGCTAGGATTTTCGGCGTCCAGCGAAGATGTGTGCGTGCTATGGTAGGACTGGGGTACCGCGAATGCTGTCGTCACTGCTTGAGAGAGCTTAGAATACTCACTTTTCCCTGTGCTTTTATCTTGCAATGTCTTTGCTACATTAAACAAAACATGCATCTTTTCACACAGCATTGTGAGGTTCATGGCTATGATACGCGCAACAATAATAACATTGTACCTGAATTTCGCAGACTGACCCGAACCAGAAGAGGCACTGACTACCACTGTGTATCTTTTTTTAATGTCCTTCCACCATCCATCAAAGAGTTGGAGCATATAAGTTTCGTGAGAAAAATTAAACAATATCTAATTTTAAATTCCTTTTATTCTTTTGAGGAGTACCTCGGTAGCAACTTTAATGACCTATCTTGATGTATAACTATCACATGTACCTGTACTGTTTGTGTTACTAATTGAGGTGTTATTGACTCTAAATTTTAAATTTTAAATTTTAAACAATTTTTTAAACTTTAAACATGTTCTCTTTTTTAGAGATTATTTTATATATATATATATATATATACCTATTTTTGACATGTAAAAGCACTTTTGTGTAATAATTATGAATAAATATTTACTTACTTACTTACTTACTTACTTACTAAAGTGAAATTAACTGTCCCGCTACTCGAGAAAACTACTGTATGGTAGGTATTACTTTCCACTCCGTTTTAAACTTACTACAAAGTTTCAATTACTAAAAAAAAACCTTTAAAGTAACTTTCACTTCTATAGGGACCAAAATACCTACTCAATGGAAACTACATTTAGTCCCTTATAATCGTTTGAAGGATTCAGTCGTTTTTCAAAACAGAATTTTGTTTTGTTCCCAGTCATGTGATACAACAGTAAAATATATGCCACGCGTCTCTTGAGTGCCACAATTTTAAAAATACCGACATTTTGCTGTATAACATGAAACACACCGGCTGACAATCACACTCGCATATAAAAATTATAGGTTAAAGTTCCAAATGGAACCTAATATTGGCATTTGGAACTTAAGGACGGAAATAAAACGTCATCACCTCGCGACGACCTTCATTTGACCGTGTTCCTAACTAGGATAAATGTTGCTAAAACAGAAATTGGGTACTGGAGCGCAAAAATTGCGCAAGTGTCTGTAAGATGGCGCTGGAGTTGGAGAGCGGCCATTGGTACAGAGCGAGAATAAAAAGTAATGTTTCGCCTTGCTAAAATAAGTTTCCGTTCCTTATAAGTTGTTTTGTTGCCCGGCAAGGTCGTTGGTCGGAACCAGGGGTCTAGGGGGAGGCAGGCGGACCGACCCCCTTTTTTATACAAATAACAGCACATCGCTCCCATCCTGGCGTATTTTGGGATTGAAACTGTGAATTGTTAAACACAAAATAATAATATGAATATTTACGCTCCTTTATTTTTCTATATTTTTTCATTGTTATTAAGAATATTGTTGAGTAAAATATTAAGTAAGAGGACTACCTACCGGCTGTCAAATCTACTGTCATGACATAATAATTCTCCCTCAAAACCGCATGAATGATCACAATACTTACCCTAACTGACATTTAGAATTTATGTCACTATAGTTTTATCTTTTATCATTCTATTAACTTTTCATTAAGTACTTAATATTGATAAACCGAAATAAATTAAAATTCTGTTGTATTTGATCAAAAGTTGATGTAAAGTTGTGAATTTTGTTAGATACGTGAAATACCTACTATTTGCTGATATCTTAATATATGTATTATTTTGGCATACATTTAGAGTAATGGAAAATGTAATGTAAATAAATGTATAGGTACTACCATAGAAGAATTTACGTAGTAGATTCTTCTATGGTACTACCTAAATGCTTGCCGGTACATCAACTTTGTGTCAAACAGAATTTTAAAGCGTTAATATAATTTTCTTTTGAAAAAGACATATTCTTATCGATATTTTTTAGTAATAATAAAAAGTAACAAAATTATAGAATGATACTCGTATATTATGTTGTATAGCTATAGCTATAGCGTTTGGATCCTTTGTGACCTGAATCCGTTGCACCGACAAACTATTCTCCCCTCCTAAATCAAACACCTTAAAAAAATCATACAATATTTATTACCTATAAGGTGAGTAACTGTTATAAGTTTATGACGATTCAAAATTTACATTAGTTGTTGCAGAATTAAAGTTCAATTAAAGTTCAAAGTTAAATTTTTATAACAAACAAAAGAATTTAAATTTTAGTGAATTTTTAAATGATAGAATTTTGAAAGTCCTGTGTTTTTGAAAGTCTCTTGGAACTACTAGCACTTGAGGTTTGAGTGAAAGTTTATACTTGCGACTGAGACACTTCACTGGAGAATATTCGATGGTTCGGTGGAACGACTTTCCTGCTACGAACTGGCCTTAACGGGTGGCTTGCAGTAGGCGCATGTGATGACTAGCTAGAGCAGAGCCAATCTCAGGTGTTGTGCAGATGTTGCCGTACCGTTTCAGTGCCTAGCTCAACAGCGTACTAGTCGAAGGTGGGTGTCCTTTGCTGTCACAGTGTCCACGTCTCCGTGTCAATGGTGTACATAGATAACAAACACATCAAGGGCAGCAATTAGTCCAAGAATGCTAATATTTGTGATATTAAATGTGTAGGATACATAGTGATTTATAAAGTAGGTATACAAAATTCAACTTAAACTAGAACTACTTATATTATGACTTAATTATTAAAAATATAAAATCAAATTCAGCTGAATTTAGAACCTGCAATAAATTGCTAGTCGTTTAACTTTAGTTAAACTATGAAATTTGATTCGAAATTATTTATTGAAACTTGGAAATAATTAATAAAATTATGCTTTGAATATATGTATTTTTGCTAAGTAAAGTTTTCTGAAATTAATTTGAATTTATTAAGAATTGTTGAAAAATTATTGAGAAAGTATTAATGATTTATTGGCGAATTTATTCTCGAATTTATTTAGAAATTATTGGCGAATTTGATCTGGTAATATTTTGGCTAGGGGTAAAAATGACGTTCAAAAAGAATATAATAATAAAGAAAGGAAATCCACTGGTCAGGAGAACGAAGGCTTTAGGTAGCAGATTTTTATTAAGTACCAAAAAAGGTTATAACTGACAAGCTCAAGAGAAAATGGCCGCAGGTGAGGTGGTGCTCAAAAAAATTATAATTTACGAAAATGTGAAATATTATAAAGAAACCACACTCACCTAGGCGATTTTCCTCCTCTAGTAGGCTTTGCTCGATTCCTGGCCACCAAAACTCCGATCTGAGATCTTAGTCAACTTGTGGCGACGTCAGTTTGCAATGGCGGCGTCCACTCCGCCATGAAACAAAAAGAAAACCAATATAATCACCCCAACCAGGCACTACAACAAAAATACTTCACCAAAAAACAATTAACCCGTATTACCGATCAAATTCGCGAATATTATCGACCAAAATGCTAAAGGCAAAACGAGAAAGAAATTCAGAAAAGGCGACTGCCACTAGAGAGTACCGATCAATTCGAGAGTGAAAATAATAAGGGGCAGAGGCTCCTACGTCGTTCGATTCATTCTATACAACCACGGTACATAAAAAAGTGTAGCCAATAAGAATCGAGCTGCCGGAGTCAATTGACGGTCTATTTCAAATGATTCTCTTTACTTGTATAGTAAATAATAACAAAACAAATGCTATTATATTTAAAGCAATTTAACATACTTACTTCTATTTCAATCTGTTCGCAAATTACTACATAACAAATTCCACTGCCTGCTTTTAACAAATAGAGTAAACAAATCAATAGTTTCCGCGCGTTGCTCTACCTACCACAGGAGGTCGCTGGCGGTACGCTCGCGAAATTAAATTAATTTATAATTTTAAATATCCATAATTTAACTAGAAAATGTAAGTAATAGGTGTGCATTCTTAGTTTATGCCTGTCTGGATTAAAATAAAAACGTTGTAACGGGTTTCTTGGAATTTACAAAAAAAATCCGTTACACACTATTAATCACAACTTTAAAGTTCTAAAAATGCTGCTTGGGTTGAAGAAACATCATATAACTCAGATGAAGATAATAGCGAAGAATATAACAGCAACAGCGACGACAGTGATTTTGAATATTAAATGTTTTTTTCTACTTCTTTTGAACACTTTTTTGCATTTATTTCCCATTTTTTTCTTTTAGAAAACAATATTTTTTTTGTACCATAAATGATTTATACAGAATAATTACTCAAAAATTTATAATTGCCATAAGTCGCGCACACTTGCTATCCTCACTTCGAATGACTGCTGACTGACAAGGTCCTAATAAAAAAGAGTCTGACTATTTGTTTCATGAATTTTATAGTTTGAAGTAATGGTTTGCAAATTTCAGCCTTATTGCGCTAATTTCAATTTTTCAACATGTATACTGTAGTCCCTTTATTTTGCTATCTGACTGTTGGATTTGTACTAATTAATGTAATAACATGACAGCCGTGAGCAGTCTTTATTAATACGTCAGTTAATGCTTTTTGCCTTCACTAAATTTAAAAAATTCTTGACTTTTTTGAAAAAAAAAAGTACCAAATCAAAGTAGGTTTAGGCTTTTGAAATTTTGCACACCTACTTAGTTAATTATGAACAATTGTTTTTAATATCTTGTCATAATACCTACAAAAAGAGTTTCTAGATTCGAAAAATCACGTGTCTTGGAAATTTTGAAAAAACTAAATTTTCGCACCAGTAAAGTGCTCTTTATGTAAGTTTTACGGCAAAATGTTATTAAGGAAAGTTGTTCAGAATTAAAAACTGAGTGGTGTAGAAGCCTAAACCTACTTTGATTTTCTTCTGCTAAAAAATTTAAAACTGGTACATTTTTTGAAATAAATGTAAGAATCGTTTTTTCTTAGAATTGATTGGTAAATTTAGTAAAGGTAAAAAGATTAGGTACTTTTCTAGTGGCGTTCCATTTTTTTATTAAAACATATCTCCGGCACTGGTGGAAGTAAACAGGTTGAATTATTTTTAATTTATAGTATTTAATGTGTGTCTAAACTGTCCAAATACATGTTTCTTAACTGACATATTTTAGGAAAAAAAAGAGAAAACGTGAAAAAAAATTGAACTTTGATGCCCTGTATAAAGAAAACCATTGTCATTTCGATACATGTTTATATGATGTGCTTATTTTGATTTTTCAATAGATTCCTGAAGTTTTGCCCCTAAAAGTTCGACCACCCTGTATATATTTTATTTATTTATTATGTAGGTGGTCCCAGTACCGTAACTAGGGCGGTGCGACTGGTGCCCCCGCACCGGGCGCATCATGGTAGGGGCGCCGGGCCGGGCGTAGCTAGATATTCTGTGGCCGGGCCCACAAAATTCGACATTTAACGACTTAATGCAAGTATCGAACATGGAAATTAACGTACAATGTCCAGCCAAGAATACAAAGGAAGATTTTTTAGTAATTAAAAATAATAAATAATGTTTTAGTGGCATACCAGGTAAAAGACATCGAATTGATAAGTACAATGGAAGTCGCACAGGTACCACTTTCATTGTTGTTTGGGGCAGCCAAGTCTAGGGAGAGATAGGTTTCAAATGGCAATAAGTAAGACAAGGACGCCTAATGAACTTGTCAGCTGATTCAGGCAAAGGAGGTATATAGGGATGTTGCATATTAATGGGCGAATTTAATGGGCATGTTCCGTAATTCTCTTTATTGTATGATCTGTACTCCGAAATTCGGGGCTTGTTTGTAGGAATGAGAATTTTTCTATATAACCACAATTATGTAAATATTGCACAGAAAAAAGTTGTGAATTGATTAAAAAAAAATTACCTACATGGCAATTTTATGTACCTGGAAGTAAATTGAGACAAATAAAATACAAATCAAAAAATAAAAGTTTATTTTAAAATAACAAAACGACAAAATATCTAGGATAAGGTATACATTTTCAACTTTAATTACTTATAATATTTGATTTATTAATTTTTAAATTCAATTTAATAGGAAAAGCATATAAGACAGGTAGCTTTTACATATTTTTATATATATATTTTATATTGTTTAGGCATCTAACAAAAAGAATTACAAATAATTACCTTCTTAAAGGGACCAGAACCTCAAGAATAATTCCATCTTTGACTACGAAGAGCTAGGTTCATAAGCACAATATTTTGCCAGTTTTTCCCTTGATAGTTTCTATCATGACTTGGAAAATAAAAAACTGTAGTAATTACATACTTTTTAAGTTTGCGCTGCCCAAATTTCTCTATGAAATTGCTCTCAATAAATTGTTGACTACAAATGCAAGTAAATACTTGTAGACAGTACAAAATTTTTCCTTTTTATTGCTGCAATCCATTTGTCTCTAATATCACCTTATCTCTTGGAAAACTGCAAAGTTATTAGCAAAGATTTTTAAGACTTACGAATGAAAGAAACCCCACTATTCTTAATCTTTCCGCCCCGTTTGGTACATCCAAATACACAACAGGAGTTGACCCTCTTTTTTGTAATTTACAACTTAAACAGAAAGAATATAGCCGCATAGCTAAATTAAATTTTCTCTCCGATCTAAAAATATAGTATTAAACCAAATACCAACTAAGAAAACTCAACGCAGTTTTATACGAAACTGCCACCACGACACGAACTCAAATCAAATATAAATAATACAATAATTACTCCTATTCGTATTGGGACTTGGGACAGAAGGAAAATTAAAATGACGTTTGACAACGGAACTCGTTTGAAGCACAGGACACAAAAATGGAAAGTTAGGACAAACACCTCTTTTGTGTTATGTGGTTTTTGCCGGAATCAGCTGATTTATTTTCTATTTCACTTACTCAAGTTTGGCTGCCAGTTTCTCTCTCTACACTCCTTCCATCTACTTGTCATTTCAATGGTAAAAGATATCAATTTTGAAAAATGCACTTCAGCCGGGACTCGAACCCGACACTCCTACTGTAGACACTTACCTGATATGCCACTAAAATGTCCTTTATTATTTATAATTACAGGTACTATAAAATCTTTCTTTATCATTTATGAATGTCTTGTAATACGGCTGTGTTGAGTAATTGTAGAAATGAGAATAACAGGTTTGCAGCCAAAAAATATTTACTACACTTCTTTTAAATAACCCATCTTTGGTTCAATGTTTTGAACTTCTTCAAGGCTAAAAATTATGTATTAAATGTAAAAGATTCAAATAAAATTGTTAAAAGACACTATTAGATTGAAGTATTAATTTCTAGGTTTATAAAATGCAAAATACAAATGTATATTATTATTATTTGAATTTTTTACATTGAATACACATTTTTTAGCCCCGAAGAAGTTCCAAACACTAAACGAAAGCTTGATTATTTGAAAGAAGTATATCAAATATTTTTTGGCTGCAAACCCGTTATTTTTTTTCAATTCTAAAATTTATCATTTATATGTTGCATAGTCCAATAAAGATGTGCACGACTTATTGGGGGCGCAAAAAATCCAAACAGGATTATTTTTTCAGGGTTGCTTGGGGACTGTCTCTTGAGTGTTCAACCAAAAGATCACACTCGAACTCCTGGTATGAATTGAGCTATAGGGTGGTTTCATAAACAATATGGGTGGTTTCCTAAACATTTTTTATAGCAAAATGACCTTAATAACAACTTTTCCTCATATTTTTTTTGTATCTCTAAAACATAAAGAGTTACAGCGCATTACTGCAGGGGTGGTCTTGTAAACATTTTTTTTACAAAAAAAATGACCTTAATAAAAGTTTAGAGGATGAACTTCTGGTAAACTTTTTCTTCTAAGTTTTTTTTGCGTATCCAATACTTAATGATTTACGGAACGTTATATTCATAGACGTAACTAGGTCGTATTTTTAGGGGGGCTGATCAGGACCGGCTCAAGATTTTGCGGGGCTGGGTACCGCATGAAAATGCGGGGCCCCGACAAGGGATTATTTAATCCATTAAGAAAAAAATTTTGAAAGTCGGTACGCTAGTTACAAAGGTATATTTTTTACATGTCATTCTGTAAAATGGTAGGCCAGGGCTACGAGTTTGGATCACATTTGTGACGTATATAGGAATTAATTTCGAGTGGTGGAGGGACAATTTTTGTGCCTTTTTTTAAACGAGCATTTAAAATAATTCTGAAAAATGCGCCGCAGGTGAATTTTTTTAAAAATTTGAAGAAAAATTACATAAAATTAGTCTTGGGAAATCCCAATATCTTCAAATTTACAAGCTGGAGTGAATATTTTCAAATTCCGAAATGGGTTCGGTCCCGCCATTCTAAATAAGTTACTGATTGGATCACCCTGTACCACCCTTGAGGTGCCACACTCAAAAACGTTAATTTTAAGGCTTTAAAAAATAATGTATAGGTCTATCTACTGGTAATTTTGAATCATGTTTATTTCATTTAAGAAAAAACATTATGAGAAAGTAGAGGTTTCCGAGTAGAAACCAGAGAAAAAATGTTGGGAATGTCTGCTATTTTGTGATGCAAGATTATTTACATAGTACATAGTATAACGAAACAACAATACACTGGATGAATAACAAAATAAAAGTCTGGAGTCTGGCACAGAAAAAGTACATTCTCCGACGCCCGTCTCGTCTCTCTTTCTCTCGGCAGCAGGCACGGTGTGTTCGCTCTCGCTTGCGCCACAGAATAAATAGCTTTGCAACAGAAGCCTCCTTACGGACATGTGTCAAAAATAAGCGAGTCTCCATTTCAATTTACAGAAAGACAAACAGTACTTTAATACAATCTCTTTGCTATGCAGATTAACGTAAAATCAAATAAAATGCATATTATTCGTGAATTTAGAAGATATTTTGCTAAAAAGCGAGTCTCCTTTTGACACATGTCGCTAAGGAATTGTCTGTATTACTCGTTAGTCTGTGCTTGCGCTTTTAAATTTCAGTCGGATTTTGTGCGGGCACAAGGCGCAAGATTCCGCAAGAGCAAGCGATTCGTCGAAACTGGTGAATTTAAAAAGGCGCGTGCGGTGTTCGCCGTGTTGCGTAACGTTGCGTTGTCAGCATGTTAGATCTTTTCTGTTTACGAGAAGCATGTCTTCGCACATCCTTTACATTTTAAGGAGGGCTAATAGAAATGTAGGGGGGGGGGCTAAGCCCCCCTAGCCCCCCCCAGTTACGTCTATGATTATATTGTTTAATTAATTTTTGTCATAAAATGCCCTCTAAATCATTAAGTATTAGAGACATTCCTATAGAACTTTTATTAAGGTAATTTTTTTGTAAAAAAATGTTTACAAGGCCAGCCCTGCAGCGTGAGGAATTTTTGCCAAATAAGTAATGATCTGTAACTCGTTACGTATTAGAGGCAAAGTTGTTCATATTTTGATCCCCTACAACTTTTATTAGGGTCATTTTGCTCTGAAAAATGTTTAGGAAACCACCCACATTGTTTAGGAAACCACCCTCTAGCGCAATTCGTACCAGGAGATCGAGTGTGATCTTTTGGTTGTATGTACACTCAGGAGGCAGTCCCAAAGCAACCCTGATTCAACAGGCGATAGAAAATCAAAAAATAACCGCAAGTTTATTGCAAATGTAATATATTTGCAAATTCTTATCATATACAAAGTTTTATAAGATTTCTGAAAATGGGGGGGCCCATTTATCAGATTTGGCACCAGGCGCAATCTAGGCAAGTTACGGCTCTGGGTGGTCCGTTTTCACGTCAACATCCCGTACAGGCTGTCTCCAAAAATATATTATGTCCGATTATTTCCGTAGTTTTTTTTTTTAAGATAAAAAGGCCAACTGAAAATTTGGATGCTGCAGTTTTTCGGGGGAATCCGAATATAGCTTCAGAATTTACATACCTGGTCTTCTCAAAAAGTTTAGGCTAACCATTTTTTTTAAATAGTTGTTTTCATTTTTGATATTAAATCCAAAAATAATAAAATTGCTTATTTATAATTTGATTATTACTTCCAGTTCAACTGGAAGTACCCAAATATTTTAACATTTTTTTTATATTTCTGTAGATTAAAATGTTATTTATTAAAATAGTTCCTAAAATTACCTTTTCATAGAGGTTATCTCTTGCCGTTTTAGAGCTCTCTTGGAACTAATTGGATGAAACAGATTTTTGGTCCATGGCATAGGTACCTATCATAGCTGTATGCAATAATGTGTTAAAAAGTAAATATGAAGTTATGTCCTACAAGATAAGTATATTTTCAATTGGTATTAGTAAGACACACTTCTTTATTCCATGTCAACCAGAGAAACCTAGTAGTATATCTTGAAAATGTCAAGACCATACTAACTGTAATGTTATATATCATTGAAAAGGTAATTTTAAGGGCTATTTAACAGAGCTGGGCAGATCTATTTAAAAAAGTTCGTTTTGTTCCACTGAAGAACGATCTTTTTTAAATAGATCTTTTCAAAAATATCTGTTCTTTGATCCTATTTTGGAGATCTTGGATCCTTTTAAAGATCTAACATTGTTTTAAAGATCTAATATCTTTCAAAGGATCCAATTTCGTAATAACGATCTAAGATCTTTTCCAAAAAAGATCGTGAAAGAATTCGGCTTTGATTCATCGGAGGGAGAAACGAAATGTGCAGTGGTGGGCACTGGCCTATTCTCCATAGGTATATCAACTTATTGATTACATAACCAGTTCAGTTAGGGAAGTAACTTTTTGTATCCAGTTACGTAAAATTTTATTTTTCACAAGCGTAAAATTGGACGTATCATTGCACTTGCTCCGGTTTTGAAAGATGTCATTTTGTACTAAGTATTGACATACATAATTTTCATTATTAATATTTACCATTATAATTTGAATTTTTAGATGTAAAATTTTAAAAGACCTTAGATCGTTTGGTAAATATTAGATCATTTAGACGATCTTAGATAATTTAGAAGATCTTGAATCGTTTAGAAGATCTTAGAGCGTTTATAAGATCTTAGATCGTTTTTAGAAGATCTTTGATCTAAGATAGTTTTTGTATGAACAGATCTATTTTTAAATGAACTTAGATATATTTTTTTAAAAATGATCTGATCTATGATCTAGATTGTTTTTGGCACGATCTTTCCCAGCTCCAGGGCCGTGCATAGGGGGGTGCAGCCGGTACAAATTACCGGGCCCCGGGCCCCGTAGGGGCCCGGCGCGTTGTTGCCAGTGTCGGCGAGGCGTTGACGCCGTTGTATGTAATAATATGTAATATGTAACATGTAAAAAATACCTCTCGCGCTCTTTCCCAATGTCATAATTTCTCTCAGGATTTTTTGCACTATTCCAGTGACAGTTGCACAAGGAAAAAGGTCATTTAGTACCTTAGCTGAAATAAAAAAAGTTCTTAGGTCTACTATGTACCCAGAACGGTTAACAAGTCGTAGAACTCTTGCATTAGAATTTTCTTTAGCTCTAAAAAGTAATTTTGACCAAATCATAGACAACTTTGCCAATATGAAGGCTCAAAAAGTCAACCTACTCTAAATCATAGCCTAACGAGTAACCTAACCTACCTAAACACTGTCTAAATATGTAATGTAAATAAATAATCCTGGGATTCGGCCAAAAGTTATATATTAATTTTTTGTGTTTGTGTTGCTTATAAATACATCGCATTTCGGCATGTTTGCCATCATCGGGTATATAAAAGTTGTAAATATATATAAATGTCATTTATTTTTAAGGCGAGATTTATACAAAAAGTGACATTTTAAAATATATTATTTGTTTTCTAATATATTTCAAAAAGATGTACATCAATAAACAATTTAAAATTCTTTGGATGTTTTTGAAAACACGATTATTTTTATATGATAAAAGTTATTAAAAATATATCTGTGCATTGTGTTTTGTGTAGGTGGTAGTGAAGGAGTGACTCCTTCAACAAAAATTATTATATAACTTTTGGTCGAATCCCAGGATTATTTATTTACAAAACAAGAACGACCAGGAAAGAAGAGAAATTTTTTTTTTCTATAAAAAATTTTCTTTTTCAATTAAAAAAATTTAAATATGTAATGTAAGTAGAACGTAAATATTTGAATGAGACCAAAGTTTATTTAATTTATTTTTATTTTTTATGTTTTTTATTTATTCATTTTGTTTTATTGTTGTTGAGAGGCAGAAAATCTGTTGTTATATCAAATTTAAAATTTAAGTTCCTTTTATATTTCTTAAGTCGTTATGTTATGTGTTCCTTATATTTGCAATAGAGGATAAAGACTGTTTGGTTATTTATTTTGTAGGTATACGTAATAAAAGTTCATATTTTCTTTGTTTTTGTAACACTTTTGGTTGGCGTATTTTTGAAAATGTGAACTTTGTATGTATACAATGTACATATTTGACACTATAAAAATGTTGAATCCTACATCGCTTTGTATGTAAAATAAATAATGTAATATGCACTTTGGCGGTAGAGGGGCCCGTCGAGATTGTAGTACCGGGGCCCGTGCTAGCTCTGCATGGCCCTGCCCAGCTTCGCTAGTTAATAGCTTTTGAAATTAATAAACATAATCTCAGCGGAAAAGTCTTGTAGCTACAAAATGTTTCATTAACTTTTCAGCTGGGGTTTGTTCCCTCTATTAATTTTTTTTTATGCCAATCCGGGGTAAGATTTGTTAACATTTTATTTTTTTACCTGTTTCTTATAATTATTGCAGTTTTACTTTATCGATTGATTAATTAATTTTTTAAGAGGTTCTACTTTTTCCACAACTACATATTGAGTCTAACTTTAGTACTGGCCCTTTTTTACCGGGTTTTGTTATATAACAGTATCTGATTTGTTGTATTTTTTCTATCTTTGTTAGGTTCAAATTAATTTACTACTGTTGAAGATGACCTCCTAGTTGGGTCAAAACATGTACAGTTTTTCCTTTCTTAAACTATGCTTGTGGAGTTTAGACTAAGTTTTACCCTTCGCTATGCAATCTCCTACTCCACTTTAAGATTTGGACTATTTCCTTTGTTTACAAAAATTAAGGTTTAATTTTGTAAATTTGTGAACCTACTGTCATAATCTATCCACGGCCCAATTTTCAACTTCTCTTAATTTAATCGAAGTGGTAAGTCGCTATATAGGTCAAATATTGTGGGTATAAAAACAAATAGGTAGTTCATATAACGAACAAAATTTTTTACCTAAAAAAAAAACTTCTTTTGCCTTAACTTTTCGAGAATACCCTGTATGTCAATTATGAGGCTAGCCTTGAATTGCCTGAAAAAAAACTGCATCACCCTCGTTGGGTTTCAGTTGTTCTTTTTATCTAAAAAACTAAGGAAATAATCGGACTTAACACTTTATTTAAGACACACTGTACACGCGCGGTCCTTGAAATCGTTCCAATACGTGCGGATGCAAAGGCGTTCAACTGACAACGTTGCAATTACCCCTCCCCTCTCTCACGGTTTGAAATCAGAGATATGGAGGAAGAAAATGCGCTTTGACCTTCTGCGCATCCGAATTTTCGTCTACACAGAGGGCGTTTAGATCGCCGCCATTTTAACCCAGTCTTGTCTTGTAGTTTGTTTACATTTTGACATGCTTCCTAATTGCTTTTTTAAGGTCTTTTTCGTGTGTTTAGCGTTTTTGCTGGCGTGTTTTTGTAATCGTGTTGTGTTCATTAACATGTCTTGCTCTGTAAGAACATGCACAAATTGGTGGGCAACTTCTATACCGTCGGAAAATGAATCTGACCAACAACAAAGTGGCCCGAGCCTACCACAAGCTTCAACTTCAACAGATTCAATTATTTCTCCCAATGAGGCACCAAGGCAGATTCGCCGAAAACGATCCAGGTAAAAATAAACTTTTTTTACTAAAGTTGCTTCCACATCAATATAAAATTATACCTACACATAAATAAATGCAACAAAAATTTGAAAAAGCAAATTATTTTGAATTTGTCGCACTTTCATGAGTTAATATGGCGGTAGAAAAATTAGCAGTCTTGCGCACGTTGACAAGCATTCTCCCTCCTCTATATCTCTGTTTGAAAGCCAGCGATAACCTCAAAGGCATAAGTGACGGCAAATCTAACATCTTATTACGAGACATTGCCTTACGTGACATTGCCAGTTACAGTGCAAAAAAAACAGTAAATTCGGCGCTGTTAGGTTGGCCTTAGATTGCCTGTCCGTCGATGGAGGAACCTGAATAATAGTGGAAAATCTTACAACCTTGCCCACGGATATTGGCGGCTTTTTCTCGCAAAAGTCTTTCGACAACCTCGAATAGAGCTGTTCTAAAAATCAAAGGAGGTGGTAAATCTCTTAATTGAGTGTCGTACTTTCCTCCGGTACCAAATTGAACCTCGAAAATCCGATATCTAAGAGAAATTCCCGATTCACGATTAACCACTTTCGAGAAACGGGATGGCAGTAGAATCAACGAAACCGACAATAAATCCTCTGAAACCACTATTGGAAATTGCTTGTTTTTTCTCATTTCTTGATTTTTCGGGAAGCATCAGAACCTCACCCGAAGACTCCAGGGAAGTTTAAGAAATTGAAATAAATCAAAGATTTGGTTCGCGGCTAAGATAAAATGTAATAAACCAATGTAAAAAACCACTACGAGATTCTTCTATAATAACACAATAATTATACTTAGATATTATACCTTATTTAACTAATACCACTTTGACAATCAAAGAAATCCGCGTAATTTCACGTTACGTGAATCTCAAAACACCAAGGAACTGTGGAAAACTTTAAATCCACTTATAAATTATTATAATGATAATGCATCGATTTATTAACCTATTTTCGTTGACTGGCGTGTGAATACGTCAGTTAACGCAATTTTTATTTTCTACGAGGAGGAGCGGGGTGGTACGAGATAATGTACGGGAAGTTATTGGCGCAACGTTGCCGCACTTACCCGAAATTCTTGATTTCTTGCTCATTTCTCGTGTCTAGTGGAACGATTTATGAGGCCGCACGTGTACATTGTTTTTTTTTATTGTTTTAGTTTGTGGATCTGGGAATTGTGACGAGTATAGAAAGTAACCATAAACCTGTGGAATCTGCTAGGAAAGGAATGGAAGTCTGCATCAAAATAGAATCTGTACCTGGAGAAGCACCGAAAATGTTTGGAAGGCATTTTGATGAAACTGACTTATTAACAAGCAAAGTAAGTATGAAAATAGGGTATCTGCCTTTACTGCTTTCATTATGGGGTGTATTTTTGACTCTCTACAGGTGTTTTAGAAAAGAATGCCAAACCACACACATAGATTATTGACATAAAATTTGGTGATTTAATCACACTTACCTAGACGCAAAAATACTTCCCTTAAGACATACAGGGGGGGTTACATTTGAATCGCAAAAAATCTAATTTTGTTATATTTTTATCATTGTTGTAGATATGTAGGTATCAAGTTGAGATTTGTTCCTTGCTGTTATTTTCTGTCTAATTTGGAGACTGGCAAAACATTTTTATAATATAATTATGTTATTTAGTATCTCTCCTTTCTTCTATCTTTTAAATTTGCCATAAAAAGCTTTGTTTTTAAGTAAATGTTGTTTTTTGGAATAAGTTAGCTGATCTCCAGATACATGACATGACTGGGATAATGTTTCCCGTCTTTGCATTTGCGATTACCTACCATAGTTACCTCATTCCAGAAAACCATATTTCTCTTAAATGAAAGCTTTTAGGACAAATTTACAAGATCTATAAAGTAGAAAACTTGAATTATATATCATAAAAATGTTTTACTGATTCCATAGACTACGTTAGAAAAAGTTTGGGAGGAGGGGGAAAATAAAAGATCGCATCTCCTCATTATTTTCTTTTATTTTTGAGTTACAACAATGAGAATCAAGTGAGAGAACTGGCCAAAAATAATAAAATTGTATCAAATCTCAAGCTCTAAAATTGTGTTTTAACTCTAAGCCTCATTTCAGAGGTGATAGAGGTTGGATGGTTGCCAAAATCTATTATTGTAGTTGCGAGCTTACACACACAGAGCTGGGAATATCTTTAACTACAGGGTGTTTCACTTTTTAACAATCAAAATAATATTTTGTAGTATACAATTTTCTTGTTTGGACTTTTTCGAAATACAGGGCCTTGTAGTTATCTTTTTGATATTGAATTATGGCGATATCTCCCAAAACACTCATGCTGCTGAACTGAAATTTCTACGTATCTCACACACTTGTACTATTTTTGGATCATACTTTTACTCGTAACTTTTTTATGCTATCTTTTTGGTCTTGCAGGTTCATCATGTTTGTGGATCTTTTCATTTGCAACAAAAGTGTACCCTTGTTTCATAATGATAAAGGCAACCGTTTGGGTTTAAATTGCCAAAACATGCCCCAAAACACCTGTTAACTTCAACATTCGAAACATAAAATTTTCACCTGCCTGCTTTGAATCTTGCAGATCAACTGTACATTCAAAATGAAGAAAGAAATGTCAAATGAACATTGGACAAAACACTATTGGTTTTTCTTAAAATAGGGTGTCCAAATTTTGTCAAATTCAATCTTTTCCATTTTGAAAACGAATAATTTTTGGTTGAGTATTTATATGGATTTTTTCTCACTTTAAATGGTACAGTTGATCTGTAACATTTAAAGGTGGTAAATGAAAATTTTATGTTTCGAATAATTGGAGTTAACAGGTGTTTTGGGGCACAATTTGGCAATTCGAACCCAAACGGTTGCCTTTGAAAAGATTCACAAAAATGATGAAACTGCAAGACGAAAAAGATAACCTCCAAAAAGTTACGAGTAAAAGCATGATCTAAAAACAGCGCAAGTGGCGCCCTCTGTGAGATACGGCGAAATTGACATTTTCAGCTTATTCTAAATTTCAGTTATATTATATCATTATTTTGAAGAGTGCTTTTGATTGTTAAAATTTTTGGCATTAAAAGTGAAACACCCTGTATAGATCATTTTAAGGATCTAAGATAAAAGATTAATCTCTTTTTAGATACTTTGAAAAATATCTAATCTTGTATCTTAATTTAAGTATCTTAGATTTTTAAAATATCTGAGCTCGTTTTAAAAATAAGATCATTTTAAGGATCTAAGATATCTTTTTTAAAAAGTATCTAGGATACTTTTTAGAAATGATCTAAGATCTAAGACCATCTTTCGGTATTACACTCGGATAATCGCTTTTTCCCTAGTACCTTTCAGAATTTTTAGCACATGATGGTATGGTATTTACGGAAAACGGCTATGAATACTTTATGCTCGTTTATTCCCATTTTATATTATTTGTGTAAACATCAAGCATTTTACATCAAGTAATAATGAAGTAAAGTAGACACAGATGGTTGTATAACTAAAATTTGTGTAAAGTACAGTCGAACTCGACTATAATGGCCACAAGATATACAGGGTGAGTCAGAATGTATAGTAAATACTTCAAAGGGGTGTTCGGCAGGTGGTTTTAAGGGGGGGTCTTTCATATAAAATTTTTCGATTTGGGCTTTCCTTGCCAAGTTATTCGGGTCTACAGGGTGACCCAAATTTTTTTTTTTTATTTAGGTATATTTCAATAATGGCGCGATAACGATAACATCAACCGTTTGCGTTGAAATTGGCAAAACGTGTCCCAAAACACCGGTTAACATCAACATTCGAAACATAAAAGTTTTACCTACCGCTTTCAAAAGTTACAGATCGACGGTACATTCAAAATAAGGAAAAAAATACCAATTGGACATTGGTCAAAACAGCATTGGTTTTCTTGAAAAAGAGGGTGTTCAAATTTTGTTAAATTCAATCCTTTCCCTTTTAAAAGCTAATAAGTTTTGGTACATTGTTCATAGGAATTTTTTTCTCAGTTTAAATGGTACAGTTGATGTGTAAAGTTTGAAAGCGGTAGGTAAAAATTATGTTTCGAATGTTGAAGTTAACAGGTGTTTTGGGGCACGTTTTGCCAATTTCAACGCAAACGGTTGATTTTATCGTTATGAAACAAGAGTACACTTTTGTTGCAAAATGAAAAGGTACACTGAAATGATGCACCTGCAAGACCAAAAAGATAACCTCAAAAAAGTTTAAGCAAAAAAATTAATAGGTGTTGTTAGTTTTTACCATTTTTTAGGGCACTGTGTAAATGAATAAATTACCATAAGGCGTCTTCCAGTAAGTAGATAACACATACCAAATTTCAAATTTTTAAGTAGCGCCGTTATTGAGATATAAATAAAAAAAATACTTTTGGGTCACCTTGTAGACCCGAATAACTTGGCAAGGAAAGCCCAAATCGAAAAATTTTATATGAAAGACCCTTCTTAAAACCACCTGCCGAACACCCCTTTAAAGTATTTACTATACATTCTGATTTACCCTGTATATCAAACACTCGGTTATAATTAAAGACTGTATGGATGTTCTGTATAATACATACTGATGTACATAATATGTAGTTTTAAATTTTCTTGCATTTGCTGAATAGAAATGTTTGATTAACGAGATATTTTTTATCTGTCTTTTACAATAAATGGTCGCATATTACAAACCAATTTCATGGTCCCTTAGAGATTCATTATATCCAAGTGCGACTGTAATTAGTGACTTATTTAACCAATATATAATACTATTTGACTACTTTTTAAACTATAATTTAACATATGGGAACTATTTTAAAACTGCACAAGGCACATAAAAAAACTAAAAAAGTTGATATTGTGTAGTACCTATATGAAATAAGACTGAGCGGAATGGCAAGAAGTGCACTTACCAAAGACAGGGAATTGCTTTATAACTCAAGCTACAGTTTGTTTAGCGAATGTTCGGCCCTACGTCACAACTCCCGTCCTTGTCTGACTTGTGAATATACGACCAATATCTGTCGTATATTCATGAGTAAGACAAGGACGGGAGTTGAGATGTAGGGTCGAACATTCGCTGAACAAACTGTATGTACTATAACCAGAGCATATAAAACAACCAGCAGTCTCACTCCCCATGGCGGGAAAATTCTGCGTACCTGTTCGCGCAGCCGCCATGTGGGAATAGATTCTGTCAAATTGATGCAGTGTCGGGGCGATTGGGCAGTTCTTTTTTGGCTGTATGAGAGATATTACAGTGCCGTGGAGTGTGCTTTTTTGTAAATTGTGCTTTTTGCTAGTATCTTTAAATAAAGAATCCCAGGAAGGAGTAAAAGCTCAGGGTGTCTACCAACCTGGAAAACCTGGAAATGTCAGGGAATTATTTTTGGTCAGGGAAATCAGGGAAAAGTCAGGGAAATCTATCAAATAACCTAGAAATTTGTGGTTTAATAGATATAAAAATAGGAAATCTTTAATTCTTACAAAAACTAATCAAAATTATTTCATATTCTTTTTGATTCTACTCCACAGAGATCACATTCTGTTATTTATTTATATGTGATCCCTGTGCTTCTACCATACTCCAAAGATAATCTAACTAAATAAGATTTTACGAAGCTATTTATTTTTGTTTTGAAGGTGTTTATTTTTTATGTTTTTTTTTATTTTGGAGAATGTGTAAAAGATATTTGTTTGTTTTATACGTGATTTTATATTTTTACAATAAATCTTGTATCTTTATTTTTTACAGGGTGGCTCATTATAAATTGACACCCTCCCTTAACTTGCTAGTTTTTGAGGTTAGAAAAAAAGTTTTTTATACAGTGTGTTCTAGAAAGCCGTGGCAGACATAACTTATGTTTCTTTAAATGGAACATCTTGTATATTTTTGTTATATGTTTGCTCCAACCGTTCGTTCAGAACTAAGCCTTTTTGAGGGATTACTCCTTGGATCATAGGCTGCTATGAAAGACAAATGCTAAATTATAGTAATAGATGACAGTTTTCAAGTATATTCATGCTTTGGAAAACAAAATGGGCTCTTTTAATATTTCAGGGAAAATGAAGGAGGGAAATTGAGAGAAATAATAAATTTTAAATAGTAACATAGGTAATAAACTTCGTCAAATTTATTATTTGTAATTTAATTTTTATTGAAAACGACAATGACATTTAGAAAAAGGATATATTTTTATATGTTTTTGTGGGGTTATTTAAAAAACAGAATTTTTTATAACAGACCGAAAAATGTAGAAGCACTGAAAAATAGAATTCGGGAAGAAATCCACATATTAAATACTGAACACAGCAATTTTATTGTTGCCCCAATAAACAGAAACTTACTAGCAAATATCAATAAATTCATACGTATATCCCTTTTCTAAATGTTATTGTCGTTTTCAATAAAAATTAAATTTCGAACAATAAATCCAACGTTTATTAACTATGTCACTTACTATTTAAAATTTCTCATTTCTCTCAATTTCCATTCTTAATTTTCTCTGAAAACTTAAAATAGCCCATTTTGTTTTCCAAAGCGTGAATATACTTGCAAACTGTCAATAATTGTTACTATAATTTGGCCTTTGTCTTCCATGGCAGCCTATGACCCAAGGAGTAATCCCTCACAAAAAAGGCTGTTCTGAACGAACGGTTCGAGCGAACATATAACATATATGCTTCATTGGAATCGGAAAAATGTGTAGAAAATATACAAGGCATTCCATTTAAAAAAACAAAAGTTATGTTTGCCACGGCTTTCTAGAACACACTGTATAAGGTCCAATAGCGTCCCAAAAAACGTATTAGTATCTAAAACTTTTTGTAACAAAACTTTTTTTTTCTAACCTCAGCAAGTTAAGGGGGGTGTCAATTTATACTGTACTTTATTAACCTCGTTAGCAACAGTTTCTGCCAAAAAGTTGAAATTCCAAGCCACTTTATAACTTTCTTCGAAAACATAATAGGACATAATTTGCACATTTATTTAATTAATGTCAGATGACATCACTAAAACTAATAATCCGCTTTTGAATTTTTTTGTTAGTAAGCACAATCGTTCAGAGTAATTTCATCCTAGGGGATCTGTTGACTCTTCCATTTTATTTAAATTCGCATATTTATCTCAGTAGAGGTATTAGTCTGGGAATTTTTTGCTTTTTGGTCAGGGAAAACCTGGAAAAGTCACGGAATTTTAAAAACTCGATTTGGTAGACACCCTGAAGCTGCTTGTGCTTACCACACACTATATACTTTACTAATACTACTCTGTATTTCTGAATTGATTTTCCCGACTACACCTCTGACTTCTATTCCACCAATATGGCTCAAGGTCATTGAATTTGCGGATGATTTCTCAAGAGTAAGTTATACTGCTGGTTGTTTTATATGCTCTGCTATAACTACTCACTAATTCAATAGTTTTAACAAATATCTAGAGGTTTAAAGTATTTTGGTTTCTTTTTTACTGCTGCTTATGATTTAATCCTTATGATTATGTGTTCGATATGTTTTGTTTGTGTTTAAAATGTGTTACAAGTTCAACTTATATGGTAGGTAGTGTGTTTTTCATTGATTACAGTAGTAGCCAAAGGTAAAAAAGTAAATAATACATGTATTAAATTTTAACTAAAGTGCTTAACATTACATACCATGGTGCACATAGCAATTGCATTTGATATTCAAATCACTAGTTTTTCTCCGTATCCTTCCTGTATATCAAGTTAAATTGAGGCTTTTTGAAAAGTAACTAAAAGTTCAAACCGACACTGTCAGGGGTGGTAATTAAAATTATTAAGTCATACGTTAAAATGACTATTGCATTCTTATGTTGAGGTTACGTAGCACGACAGGCATTAGTCACGTGACTAAAATCTCCTTCGATCAACCCAGTTAGGTCAGGTGTGAATCTAGTTGTTATGTACTTTGTAATAGAAATTTCCTATAGCAAATATAGATTTTGCCGTCTGAAAAAAAAATAAAATTAAGTTATCCGGTGCTAAAAGTGAAATACAGGGTGTTTCAGAAAAACGTAGCAATAATTATATGGCAGGTAAAACATACATAAGAATCCGATATTTTCCTTTAGCGTCTTTGGTTTTCGAGATAAAACCTTTTTCTTTTAAAAGCCTTCCTACATTGAACTGTGTTAAGAGGAATCACGTGGAAAACCTGTCTAGTATATCTGGATGATGTAATTATCTTTGAAGAACATTTGAATATCACTTGTAGAAATCTGAGACATATTCCCGAAGTTGAGAGAAGCTATCCTAAAACTAAGATCGATGGAATGCTGTTTCTTCAAGCAGGAAGTTAGATATTTGGACCATGTAATTTCAGAGCAAGGAGTTAAAACAGACCCAGAAAAGATAGAGAGTCAATTGGAAAATGGGTTACAACCAAAAGATTAACATGAACTAATGAGCTTCCTAGGCCCGTGCGCTTATAACAGAAGATTCATACTCAACTTTCCAGATCCTAGGTCATGAAGAAGCATTTCAGATTTTGAAGAAAGCTTTATATTCTTCACCGCTTTTGACATTAGCGATTCCTGGAAAGACATTTATTGTTGACATGCTAGCAAATTTGGGGCTTTGGTGTTAGAGCAGTACAGCCCCAGGAGCAAGAAGGGCAAGAAAAGGTCTTGCCTACTTCAGCAAAACTTTGTTGAAACCAGAGAGAAACTACTGTGATACAAGAAGGGAACTGCTAGCAGTGGTCAAGACTGTTGACCATTTCTATAAGTATATGTCCAACTTTTCATATTGAGAACAGATCATATAAACTGGTTACTCCAGTTCAAGAATCCAGAAGGACAAGGTGGCTTCCAAACTCTGCAGTTTGAAAGCCAACCAAGAGGCTACTACAGTCGCGGAGACCTAAAACCTGGCAATGTCGAGTTTAATGTGGGTAACAAAGTGTGGTTTTACAACCCCAAGTGGATCAAAGGTCATTCGCCAAAGCTTGACACAAGTTGGAAAGACCCATGCACTATTTTGACGAAGACTAATGTTTCTTGGATTGAAGCGAAGGCCAATAGTATAGTTGAAGATAGTAAACATCGTCAGGTTGTGATGATACCATGAGAAGAGAGACAAGGCTATAAAACTTGATTGGGATGATCAAATCTTAGAAGAGGGGCAGTGTAACGAAAAATTCCTTAAAATTTGTTCTATTAGCTTTTAATTAACACATTTGCACTGTTTTATAATTTACTGAAATATTTGACAGTTAAACTTTAAGTTTCGGTGTTTTACTTATAGTTTTGTAATTTTAAGATTAGTTTGGAGGCCCCATTTTCCTGAATGTTTTATTGCTTTTCCAGTAACGCTTGCATAGGTCTTCTATAAATACTCTATAACTTTTTGATTTGGTTGATCTATGATTGGCCAGGAATAGTCTAGAAAAATCCCCGATTTTCCTTTCATAACATAAAATAATTCCAAAACTTTTTTCAACGAATCAGGTGATGGATAACTGGTTCAGGAATTGTTCACAACTCACTTGGAACAAACCTTATAAGGGCTAGGAATTGCGCTTGCAAGTCAGTTAAAGGTTAGAAGGCGATTTTGTTCCAAATTTTGGAGCTGAAGGATATTCTTGGCAGTACCTGACAAGTGTATTTGTGAAGCTTGCAATAAAGGAGGGAATGAAGGCAACAAGTTTGGATTTGTTGGAAAAGCCGCTACAGTATAATTCCCCTATCACTGTTATGGAGAAATAAAAAATTAAATTACCCACACGAGTCCGCCACACTCATGAGTCTCATGTAATTTTGCCCTTTGTTTTCACATAAATTTAATGTTTATCTGTGTATTGATTGATTGTTCAAAGTGACACCACTCTGCTATCATAAACAAATATTCCAATGAGTTGTTTCTACCTACTAGAATAGATAAATAGTATGCACTTTAAAGAAAAAAAGTACACTTACATTTATTAACATTCCATAATTTACTTGGGTGTCTTTTGTAAATGAAATTTTTTCAGGGATGGCAGTTTCCGTCAAAAAAATTAAATAAATCTTGTTGCTTGAATTCCAAAGGTTCCATGGAAGGGTACAGGCTATATCATGGATTCTGTTATACTGAAAAAATATGTATTGGCATTAGATCAATAATTTATTCTCAAGAACACAAAAATATATTGCGCATCTTTTATTTATGTACTGGGTGTCTCAATTTAATTTTATCAATGCCGATATTTTCAAAAGTGTAGAATTTTCTAGAGAATTCAAATATTAATTCAGATTTATTTATATATTATTTTAGTTTAATAAAAAAGTGATCCAGAAAAAACAAAAATTTTCTTAAAAGTCAAATCGTTGACGTAAAATAATAAAAGTTACATTCTATAGAATAGCATAGGCGCGGGAAGTATTCAACATGTCTACTAGTAATTGTGCCTCACCATTATAACAAATATAGGAGAAAACGATTCAGGTTTGAAAGGAGGGAAACTTTTTCATGCCCTAGAATTTCCCAGGCATGCCCCAAATGACAGGTAATGGCAGAGCTGTACTCAGAAAATTTGAATTATTTATTTGATTTACATTATTTGTTATACAATTATTATAGGCTTTTTTAATGCTGCTTTTTTAAATAATTGACAATTTCACATATAGAGTCCGTGCACTTTAAGTTGACACGCCAGAACCTCAGTCTAAGCGTCGCACAATAAGCTGCTTATGGATCGCTGGCGCTTAGGCTGAGGTTTTCGCGTGTCAGATTAGAGTGCACAAACTATATGTATTTTTGAAGTTTATGTAAAATATGGTTACACGATACTACAATATCAGTGGTTTGTATTACTATTTTTAATCGGTTGTTGGAGGAAGCTTTCTCGGAAGTGATGAATGTTTATTGAACGTATAAATAATAAAACTTTGAAAGTTTAAACTGTTTAAATAGGGGAATGCGGGGCAACATGGGGTACCGGGGTACGAGTATTTTTAGTAGATACAGCCTAACTGAAGGAGCCAAATTTCAAATCTACATGCCCTCCTCAAACCTCTTTTCGATGCAAGATAACGCCCCCAGTCAAGTAAATTCAGTGTGTACATAACTGTTGTTGGAAGTACAACAGCTCCCGTGCTTTAAAACTTGTGTTTACATTTAGCCAAGGTAAATACAGTTTTTATATGATTTTCGATGTGAGTTTTATTGCTTAATTAAATTAGACTTATTATTAAGTATGATTAATCTAAATCATTTTGTCGAAAAATAATTTGTCGTTGCCAATTTTATTTATATTTTATTGTAAAATGTGGTTCATTGTAAAATGGGGTATTAGAGATGGGGCAAAATGGGTGGGTACACCGATTTGCCCCTGATATATTGAAATACCTACAGGGCAATTTAGTTTTATTCTTGGACACTTTAACAGGTGATAGGAAATCATAAAATATTACTATTTTGTGGATAACTTTTTATCCACAGCCAGCTTGTTTTCGAGATACAGGATGTTAAAATTCTCAAAAATTTTAACTATCTTTGATTTTTCCTACCATTAAAGATATTTAAAATAAATTTGGTATACAGCATGTATTCATCCAGTGTCACAAAATGTGGTTAATACCATGTTCCCAATGTAGCCAGTGGCGGAGATATCGGTATACAATACCCTTGAATAATTTTATTGTAACCAAAAACTGTCTCTTGACTTTTTTATCTGCCACAGTTCTATGGGAAAATTAATTTATCTTTTATTGCTTTTTTGGAATGCAAAAAAATATTTATTTATATAAACGAAAAACTAATAGACATTTTCACGTTTTTACGTTTTTTTTTTATCTTAAAGATTACTGTTTGTTTAATAATACATTTTGGACAAAAGTCTCATGAATTCACCAAAAACTCACTATTTTAAAGCATTATTGTACCACCCCATTTTACCCCTCTTGGTCATTATACCCCGCATACGGGGCAAAACGGGGCACAGCACAATTTTCATTAGTCCAAAAAAGTTAAAACTCAGTTACTGATTCTGTTATACAAAATGTTGTTAATGCTCCTAAACCTATCTAACTACCTGTAAATATGCCAGGTATAATCATTTCATTGATACATCCCAGGAATACGGGGCCATGAAAGTAAGTACCCCATATTGCCCCGCATTCCCCTAATTACAACAATGATAGATACAGGGTGTATCAGATATGTTTTAAAACTTCATTTTCGAGGTACAGGGTGTTAATAAAAAGTTAATAAATAAAAAAATATATTTTTTGAAAAATCGCAAAACTACTTGGCCGACTATCTATCTATCTATCTTGTTCAGGGGGTGGCCGCCTTAGATCGGCCTGGCACGTAGGCCACAGTGGGCCCGTTGTGCCCCCACAGGCCAGCGTCACACGGTGGCCAGCATGCCCGGCCCTCTTAATGAAGGCCCGCAGCTCACCCACCCTGACACCATATACATCCTCCGCGCTCAGCTTGGCTGAGCCGAAGGACTCGAATCTGACCCTGTCAAGTGCAGGGCACTCAGTGACCCAAGTGGTACGGGGTCTCTTCATCCTCCAGACACCATCTGCACTCAGGCTCCCCTCCCGCTCCCATAAGGTGCAGGTGGCGAGCCAGGCAGCAGTGTCCAGTGAGGACCCTTACCACTACCTTTAACTCCCTAGACAGGGCGGTCGACGGCCCACTAATCATGAGCCTAGTCTGCCTAATCCCCGGAGCCCGGCGCCACTCCTCAACGAACCTGCCATGCAGCCATTCGTCCAGGGCTCCAATTGCGACCCGTGGCGCAATCCCCAATATTGGTTCTGGCCCCACTGGTCTTCCCATGGATCCCTCTCTAGCCAGTAGGTCCGCAGTCTCGTTCCCCGCTATGCCCGCATGACCAGGCACCCACGACAGAACAACCCTGTTCCCTTCGGCCACCAGCCTGAGCAAACTCGTTCTACAGTCTTCCACCAATGGGGACCAGGTACCGTTTGCTCTCAGCGCCTGTAAAGCCGCTTTACTGTCAGAGCAGAAGGTCAGCTTCCGGCCCTTAACTCTGATCCTGAGCGATTCCTCTGCCCCCATCATGATGGCGAACACCTCTACCTGGAACACAGTGGTGTGCTCCCCGAGGGAGGTAGTCAACCTCCTAGCCAGTTTCTGACAGTCCCTTCCCCATCTTGGATCCGCCTGTGAATCAGACGAGCCCGCCATGGGGGTCGCTATTCCCTTCGGCCCACTCCTCCCTGTCTGGAAAGACAAAGAGGAGACGGCTGTGGAAGCCAATGGAAGGCGTCTGCACATCCCTTCTCATTTCCAGGATGGGCACCACCTCCCTCAGCTGCCGGTGCCTGTGAACCGAGCCCCCGGCAACCCAAAGGTTGAGACCCTTTAGTCTGAGGGCTGCCTTGGCCACCTCGTACTCCACCACCTCGCCCAGCAAAGGCAGGCCCACCAGTGCTTCTAAAGCCCGGGTGGGCGCCATCCTCAGGGCGCCAGTGATGCACAGTTAACTGTCGTTAGCTTAACCTTAAAATCCAATTTTGATACATCGTGCTGCTAGGGGAATGTTAGAAAGAGCGAAAAAATATATGTCTGTTGCGCAAAATGAATTTCATAGGGAAAATAAGACCCTCGCCAGAGAGAGAGATCCGATCGTTGTCCAACCTCTGTTAAAACGAATAACTGTCACTTTTCGTGTCATACAGGGCCTCTACTCTCATCTATCTCATCCCGAATGTAACAATATTGTCCATCTATTATTGTATTTGCATAAAAATTAAAAACCTGACTATTCGTAGTTTAACGCACGCCTCTGCTAAAAACCTCCATTATACCCAATTTGAACAAAAAATATACAAGGAGTTCCATTCTACATGGTTCCAAAGTTGGCAAAATAGGCAATTTAAAGGCATCTGGTAAGTCACGTGTGCCATGGATACCTCATAACATTTTAATGGTTGACAGGTCCACTCAAATGGTTGGTGTGCAAAGATCCAATAAAAAATGGTTTTCTCTGTGCTATCTGAAAGTGCTGAATTATTCGAAACTGTATGAGTCAAGAGCTTAGTGTATCAAAACTGCCCCAGAAATTATAAACGAACTATGTCTAAAATAATAAAATGTGGATTTGCGGTATTGCTCCTTAATAGCTCTTTCTGTGAAAATAACAGTAAATTATGAATAAAAGAAAGTAAGATCAATACAAGAACAATTATATAAGAATCCAATTAAAACAATAGTAATTGTGACACATTAATAGATGATAAAATACTACAAAAATACTGTACAAAACAATGGTAAAAATGACAAACATAGACTAGACAATTAGAAAAACAACTAGCTTACCTGAGGTAATTAGGATTTATTGTGTGTCTTTTCATGGGAAAAGTATAATAACCACCCAAGTCAGTAACATGTAACATACAAGACATCTATAATAGTTGCGAACCAGAAGATGAACAAAAGGCAAGTGAGAATCATAAATCCAATATTTAAAAAGGTCTGGCGAACAAAAAATTATTTTTTTTTTCCTTCGTGTATATTACTCTCTTTTTGTATTTTTTATAAAGTTACTGTCTGGGCAATGTAAGCTGTCCTATGGCATGATCCTATTAGTCCAAGAGCCCGCTAATTTTTTCTACCTTGAAGAGATCCACAGTTCCAATATTACGTAATCGATTCGTCGTAATAAGCCGTATACGAAATGATAACGGTGCCACCCGAAATCTTGACGAAAACATGTTTTTTTAATTAAAAATAGGGCCGTTTTTCAACAACATATACCTTTTTCATCATCCACGCACGAAATCAACGCTAGAATGTTGTATGTAATGCGTACAATGAAAAAAACATACGGTGCCACGACCCACCCTGCCACAACCCCTGGCACCGTGGCGGTAAATGGGGTTTCAGCGAATGTTCGGCCCTACGTCACAACTCTCGTCCTTGTCTAACTCGTGAATATACGACCGATATCCATCATAATTTTTTGTTCGCCAGACCTTTTTAAATATTGGATTTATGATTCTCACTTGCCTTTTGTTCATCTTCTGGTTCGCAACTATTATAGATGTCTTGTATGTTACATGTTACTGACTTTGGTGGTTATTATACTTTACCCATGAAAAGACAAATAATAAATCCTAATTACCTCAGGTAAGCTAGTTGTTTTTCTAATTGTCTAGTCTATGTTTGTAATTTTTACCATTGTTTTGTACAGTATTTTTGTAGTATTTTATCATCTATTGATCTTGAATTGTTCTTTTTAAAGAACCAATTTGATTAATAATTAAAATTACCTCTTAATGTGTCACAATTACTATCAGTTTAATTGGTTTCTTATATAATTGTTCTTGTTTTGATCTTACTGTCTTTTGTCATAATTTACTGTTATTTTCGCTCCATTTTAGTTGCTCTGATGAAGACTTATGTCAATAAAGTCGAAACGTTAGCGGAATGTGGTGACTGATTTATTTAATTGTCCATTGTCCTATACCCATAATAACAACCTATTACTATACAACAAGGACGTTAATCAACTATAAAATTGCACTGACTGGATCTTCACAAGGTCTTTCTGTGTGATTGATTTACTAATCGTCCTATACTCACTGGGATTACTACGGTTTTCTAGGGGTTTCCTTAGTACTTGAGCGAATGCTATCCTAGTTCTATCGGGAAAAGTCGGCCCTAGCTGCAAATGGCAACGAAGACAAAATAATAGTAATTGTCCCCCTTCCCCACACATTGTGAGGGTGAGAATTATTACTAATATTATTATAGATGAGTTGAGGGCAGGTAGTGTGCCACGACAGGAAACACATAGAAACATGTTGCTTTGTAGAGAAAGATCCAATAATTTAATTCGTTTTTTAGTTGTTGGTTGATATTTTGTAAAAAAATACTTTTTGCATTTTTTTGTTAATACTCATTCCAGAGGTTTGTAAAGTCATACATTTGAAAAGGTAATTTTTTGGGCTATTTAAGAGTGATCGTCCAATCCTGGTAAGTTTCACAAAATTTTGAACGATATACATGAATTTCCCCTGATTTCACACCCTCGTTAAATTGTTATTTCTGAGTATTTTGTTAATTTAAAGTCTCCAGTCTGTAACTAATTTTATGAGCAACAATTTGTATTGACTACTTTTTCAAATAACTTTTTGACTTTAAACTGCAAGGATTATTAATTTCTTCACTAGCACATCAGCACTCTTTTAGTTGTTTGATTATTAAGTTATGAACATTTAACTGACACTCTTCCGCTGCATATCAAAGTTCCCCCATCATCAGCTGTACTCGTATTGATGTTTGTCTCTAATTAAAAAAAGGAGTGGGCATACGGAAGCAGGACGAAAGACAACATAGTTTTTCACTTATTTGATTTGTATGTTCCCATCTCCATTTATAGAAGATTTAAATTCCCCAAGTGGTTGTCAGCCGACATTTTATTAAAAATATTAAATGTAAACATCATATACATCAAAAACTGAAAAAAATGGACCCAATTACCAAACCACTTTTGTAATCTTAGTGGTCTCATAAGGCTGGAAATAAAACGTCATCAAAAGTATGTTCAGTTGCCTGTATCGATAGAATTTTATTTACAACTAACTGGAAAAAGAAGTAAATTTGAAAGGTTTGTAAAAAATGCGGGTATTTTAAAAATACTCATAGATACTAATGACACTATTTTAAAAGTTATAGCTGCTAGAAAAATTTTAAAAAATATATGACTGATTTAGCAGCTATGACTTAAAATAGTGTCATTATTTATTTTTTATTTATTTATTTATTTATTACATTTTTTACAATTTTACATTTTCTTTTCCACCAACAGTCAGAAACACAATGGACATGAATGCCTGTGTGTGGTCCCACTGTCTAATGGCAACCCGTTTCTGCAACTACTACTAGATTAAAATCTATGAATACTTCCAAAACCCTACCCTTTTTTTTTAAATTAACAATGTAATTCATTTTCCCAACCAATATATTATATTATAGTATATATACATATACATATAGTATACAAGTATTTATTAATAACCCGACCCTTACATCAAATATTAACAATGTAATTATTTTTCTTAATCCAGTCGATAGTGGCTCTCTTTATGTTATGGTATGGTTTTGATTTGAGATCTACAGGCAAAGCATTAAATATTCTAGGGCCTACAGAACAGATGTGCCTCTGGGTGGCTGAGCGGACTACAGAAGGTATCAACACATATTGTTGCTCATTATTTCTGGTATTGAGATTATGACTTAAGATTATTATCTATGCATATTTTAGAAATACCCTTTTAAACAAATATACCGTTCAAATCCACTAGCTTTTCCGGTTAGTTGTAAATAAAATTCTATTGATACAACAGGCAACGGAACATACTTTTGATGACGCTTAATTTCCAAGCAAGTCAAGCTTACCTATGACAACTACTGCACTGTAAGACCAATCCTAATTCGTTTTGGTCATCTGTTAAATCCAAACAATTACATTCCAGAATTCCGGGGATCGTTGTTTCACAATGATGAACTCTCTACACCAGCTGACATTGTCCAACTTCTTTGGGGATGTCTATACACGCCCTTTAAATCCTAACTTGGGCCGCAAAATTAACACTCCCAATAACATCAATATCGCTGTTAATTACGTAAAAGATGATATAGCGCTTCAAAAGTTAAAGCCTAAATTAACCTGTGGTCCTGATAATCCCAGCTTCCTCTTGAAAGACTGTGCCAATATATTCGCTAAGCCCTTGCAAAAAATTTTAACCTTTCTCTGGGCTCCTGTACCTACCCTGACTGCTGGAAGCTTTCCACCAAGGCTTGTCCGATTCATGAGAAGGGGGACAAAGCTAATATCCTTAATTATGGGCCTATTTACCTGAGCTCTTGCCTATGCCTATTTCAAGCACCTTATCTCCACCCAGCACAATGGTTTCAGCAGTTAGACATGATCTGACTGGATAGTTGATAGGCAGTCACAAATTTAGTTAACTTCACTCAGTTTTGCAGCACTGCTCTTGATAATCACTTACAGTGTATTTAGTCCCACTCTGATTGTTTTAAGCTCCAAAACGATCGTAAAACAAATTATTTGCCCGGTGTGAAGTGAATAGACTGCCACTAAATTTGTACAAGTGCAAAGTTTTGTGATTTTGCACCAGGCATTCCAGTATTATTTTTGTATAATATAATGTTAATTTTGTTCTAAGCTTGGAATGAGTCTTCTCGTTATAAATAAATAAAGTGTTTATTGCACATCAATAAATACAAGCACACCGTGTACAAATACATCACGCACAAAAGAGAGTAAGATCCGCCTATCTGCCTATCAACTATCCAGTCACATCATGTCTAACTACATATTTGTTTGCCCTATGTTTGAAGGTAGCAAGTCTATATGTAATTGAAAAATGAGTAAAGTGTTAAATACAGGTGGTGCTTGACATCTAAAGTATGATTTAAAAAATTGTGTATGGTGCTGCGGGGAGAGTCTGTTAACCCCTGTTTAGAGCAATATTTTTGTTGTGCGCACGCGCATTAACTCCGTTTTGAGTCATCTGTGGCAAGTTTTATTGCATTGCAAAAAGTAGCTCTAGACCTATTTTTATTGCAATTGCAATGGCAATTCTAGTATTTTTTAGAGATTTTTGTGCTAACAACCTTAGTAATAAAAAAACACTACATAAAACTTCATTTTCTATGTTACTATTAGGATCTTTCTTTGTTATTATATGTTATTATTAGAATCTTTGGTAAAATTAATATAACCCGAAACACTACGTATACAGTCTATACAGCGCAAGAACTTCAAATATTTTATTTACTAAATATTTGGTTGGCAGTATTCGACAAAAAATAGAATTGCATTAGACAAATTCCCAACTGTAAACAGATACCACCTTTGCAACAAACATTGCATGCAACAAAAATGTCAGCAATTTTTATTTCGTGCAACAAAAATGTCGGCAATTTTTATTGCCGGCAATAAAAATTGCCGACTCTAAACAGGGCTTTGGGTTTCCAACATTAACTTCGTGAACCTCATCTCTGCTTTCGACCAAATTCGTCAGATAAAATGACACATCCCATTTAACCACTATAGACCAGGCAGCACATGTGAAGATGCCTTCTATTACTCATACATATCCAACCTAGATCTCGCAGGTGTGGTGAAACATGTTCCCTGTAATTAGTGTGTGTGACAAAACGGGCACCAGTTCTGTAATTTTTGTAACCTGTGCCTATCGAACATTGTCAAGTACTGAACAGAAATCGTGTCCATGTAATCCGCCAGTGACAGAACAAGTGAGTCACTCAACATATTTTTGGTATTGGCTGGTAAAAGTTGTTTACACTGCCAAAGTTGCTTTAGAGCAAGAAATAACCTTTGACACATGCTGTTTACGTGCCCACCAAACGTTAATCTACGGTCCACTACCAGTCCCAGGTTCCTCACCTTGTCTGGGTTCGATTCATTCTTATGTCCAAGATGTCAGTGTCACAAGTAGCATGTCCAAATATAATTGCCTGTGTCTTGTAAGGGCTAATTGATAACGAGTTATTTTTAGCATAAGTCAATATTCTACTTAAATTTTCATTTATGAGCACGATCGCCTCATGCAAGCATTCAGTTGGTGCTGGTATATATACTTGCAGATCATCTGCATACATGTAGTAATCACAGTTATTGATTGCTTCGGAAAGGTTAGCAACAAACAGAAAAACCAATATAGGACCTCGAATGGATCCCCGAGGGACTCATTTTTCATTATCAGTAAAAGTTGACATCAAAGTTTCTCCGTGCACAGTTACTGACACTGCCTGCAATCCGCCCACAAGATAACTAGAAAACCATTGTTGTTTAAAATTTTGAGGGGTGACATTGGCAGTGTCGAGCTATTATTATCATATTTTAATTTCTTTGTACCTTAAGTTAGCACACCAGTTGGCCAATGAACTTTCTGTTGGCCAATGAACTTTCTGCGCATCTGGACTTCTCTATTCATATCCTTTCTGCCTTTAATAGGTCGGCTATGGCTCTTATCTATATTTAGCTTGTCTGCTAATCTCACTGATAGTACAGGCAATGTTAATGTTGGGGTAGAACAAATTAGAGACAAGCTATTGTAGGGAGGAGCCTCCAGATGAACATAAGTCCCATTCGATCCCACTATGGCAAATATAAAAAAAATACCCGCCATCTTGTTTTTTAAAATTTTTACGGAATAACTTTTTTATTTATGCATTTTACAAAAATATGTAGATACCTAATTTTTATAGCTTAAAAATACGCATCTTTTGGCAAAAAATAAGAAATCGTAACCCTAAAAATAAAAAAGTTACAGCATTTCAAAATAATGGTACCTTAAAAATAAATTAAGATTTTTAACTGAAACTAACTTAAGTATTCTTTTATAAACAAATTTAACGTAATGATTACATATACTTAATTTTATCAAGAGAAGGGTATTCATCGGTTTTACATACCATACAGTGTGGTCCTTTTGGAATGGAGACACTTCTGTAAAATTGTTATTTTTGCTCCGATTTTGAAAAACTTTTTTTTGTTATACCCCAAAATTCAAGAAATCATATTAGGCATTTTTTTATCAAAAAAATTTACTAAAAAAAGTTGTTTAGAATGAACCAAAAATCCCAAATCCAAAGTTTTATCAAAATCAAAAAATAAAAAAATTCCGAAAAAATAAATTGAAGGTCCAAAAGTCACATTTTAATGAATTTCTACGGATAGCAAAGTGTGCCATAGAAATTTGAAGTTAATAAATTTAATTTGCTAACCGTAAAAATTGATTAAAATGTGATTTTTGGACCTTCAATTAATTTTTTTGGGAATTTTTTATTTTTTGATTTTGATAAAACTTTGGATTTGGGATTTTTGGTTCATTCTAAACAACTTTTTTTAGTAAATTTTTTGATATAAAAATGCCTAATATGATTTCTTGAATTTTGGTGGTATAAAAAATGTCGCAATTAGCCAGGTGTTTGGTTTTCAAAACAATTGGAAGGTGTGTCGAATGGTATTTTCAGAGACCTATCTAACAAAAAAGTTTTTTAAAATCGGAGCAAAAATAACAATTTTACAGAGGTGTCTACATTCCAAACGGGCCATACTGTAGATCTAATTCTGCTACAGTTTTTAAAATTCTTGCACGTTCTTTCTTGGGGTGATACATTTTTTTGTTTGCACCATTCATCATTAATCAATTTTTCACAATTAATTGTCGCGAAAACAAAAAACGCTGTTTTCACCGGGCATGTCCGAAGTCACTATATTATTTCCATACTTTTCAATTTCAACTATTTTGGCTTTCAAATATTTTAAAGATGAAGCGTCTGGTGTTTCCGGAGGTAAGGTATGAAGTAACTTTTGGTATATTTCTTGAAAGGAACATTTGCACTTTTCAAAGTCGTTTTCAATATCTAATCAAACGTTTTCGAATGCCGCCTGCATCATAGCATTTTATTGGCCTATACCAGGTTTTTTGTTGCGAGCTGGTTTTTTTAAATCTCCAGCAGCAAGAAACATGGTATCGTGCTTCAGCTGCAACAAGATCATTTTCCATACATATTCTTTTATAAACTTCCCTTCCCCAATCGTCATTTCTTGTCGTATCTTGTTCTGCTACAGATGCCTTAAACTGAATTGTAGAAACTACGCGGAAACCATCTTGCCTTACGTTTAGCAACTAGGAACAAAAGAAACACTGACTTTTAAAATGAAAAGGCTGGTTAAGGCGGAGCGTATAGCACTGATTTTGAACTTTTTGGGGCATCAGTTGCATTGTCACAAATTTCTTGTGATTTTTTAATGTTTGATAGATGAGTATTTGCTTTCTGAAATCTTTGTGAACTGTTAAAAACTCACAGATTCAAATATGTGCCATTTGCAGTCATTGCGAACTTTGCTGGCTTTTACAAGTGTTGCAAAACCTTTTTTGCCTACCACCCCACTAAAGTTTTAGAAGTAGGTACCTTCTTCACTGCATATTTCATTTGGTTTTATCCATTTTAATAACAGACCGAATGCAAAATAACACGATAACAACAATCAAAAATGCACACGTCTTCGTATAGCACATTCTCTATGGTACCTATGTTTAACATATTATTAGCAAGTACCAACTAGAATAGATAACGCTTTTAATAAATTACCATGCACTTAAATACATGTGTTAAATTCGTTGATAAATAGCTTTCCACGGGTATTTTTAAATTATAATGATTTTTAAAATTAAAAAAATAATAATTTTATGTTATATATGTTAATGCAAAAACTTTTAATGGTGTAGTATAGACTGTTCATTTCAAATTCAATTTACTAAGATTTTAACAAAAAAATTAAATAATCAAGATGGCCGCCATTTTTTTCTTACTTATCATATTTTTACCGAATGGGACTTTTAGTATGTTATACTACAAGTCACTATGTTTCAATATTAGCTAAAACTAACTTGTCTCTAATTTGTTCTACCTTACCCTATTGTGAGCTGCTATGTTTACTGTACTATGAGCATTTTTGTTAAAAATGAAATTTTACACGGTTTATTTAAAAATTGTGGTTTACAACTGAGACACCCTGTATATATCATATACTGTTTTGTTATTCGACTCGTACTTCCTCACTACCTACTTTTTACATTTACGCCAACTGCTAGATATTGCAAAAATTGGCTTAAACCGGAAATTATATTTAAATTCTAAATCAGCAAATTCTATTATTTTATGGTCCCCATCCTCAATTTCAAAAATGCAAACAAATAATGTTTTATATTTTTTTCGAAAAATAGTTAATTGGCCCTAACTTTTCAATGTCAATTCTCAAGCTGTACCTTTTCAACTTCAAATTAGGAATAATCAATTTCAAATTGGGAATAAACAACTTCAAATTGAGAATAGTCAACTTTAAATTGGAATTAATCAATTTCAAATTAGGAATAGACAACTTAAAATGGGGACTATATAGTGAATATCAAATTGAGAATAAACAATTTCAAATTGGGAATATTCAATATTAAATTGAAAATCAACAACTTCATATTAAGCAATATTTTAATTACTTAATATCTCAGTAAATACTCAATAGCTACTTATTGACTTTAAAATATCATATTTTTGCCATCTATTTAATACATCTGGTATATGTATGTCTGTATATTTCCTATTCAAATCTGGTGCAACTCGCTACAGTTAATTTATTATTTATGTTATTTTGCACTACTTATACTTTCTAATTTCTATAAGCGAAATTTAGCTTGCGATAAATGATTTGGTATTTGCCTTTCTTCTAAGATTTCTGGCATTTGATTGGCAAAGTCTTTTTAAACTTTTTTTGTTTAATTTTTTTTTTTACTTTAGTTAATAAATTGAGTTGTTCTTGTTGATAAGAATTTTTATAACATGAAGTTGTTGATTTACTATTGAATATTCCCAATTTGAAATTGTTTATTCTCAATTTGATATTGACTATTCCCAGTTTGAAGTTGCCTATTCCCAATTTGAAATTGATTAATCCCAATTTGAAGTTGACTATTCTCAATTTGAAGTTGTTTATTCACAATTTGAAATTGATTTTTCCCAATTTGAGGTTGAAAAGAATAGATTCAACTGTATCATCCATTACACTATTTTGAATGTTCCTATTTGCTTACAATAAGTATTCTTTATAAATAAAAATGAATGTATTTCACATTTCCACTCCAGGGGGAGGGGGGGTTAAATATTTCATGAGTTTTTCGTTCAAACTTTAATAATGAATGAATCTTGGAAATATTAACCTAGCTATTGAGTTTACCTACATGATTCCTCAATTTTCCACTGCCCTCCCCTACCTAGGCTTATCAAAGTTAACAGTCGTTAATTTAACTTTAAAATCCAATTTTGACACATCCCGCTGCCCTATTTCATAGGGAAAATAAGACCCTCACCAGAGAGAGAGAGAGAGATTCGAGCGATGTACAACCCCATTAAAATGTCTACTTGTCAATTTTCGTGTCATCTAATAGAAATTAGTTACCCCTCTATATGCACACCAGATATACAACAAAACATGATATAGTAATAGTTGTTGCAATTCAATAATTTACCTCATTTTCAAATATCTGACCAAGTATTGGCAGAGCCAACTCCAATGTAACAACCATCATAAATACTGATATAAAAAGCAGGTCTCCCATATATTGACGTTCCTAACAAGTTGACAATATAAGTAATCCATAAAACTAAATATGTTAGATCCTCACCGTTTTGAAGCTTATTATACATACAGAGCTCATTAGCACACCAACAAGTGTATAAATTAATATTTCCATATTCACATGTGATTTATAATGGCCAATGAACCTAAAATAAACAAAAGTGGGAAAAATAAGACAATCTGGATTTTTTTTGTTTGGAATCCTACACCATACCTTTTCAAGCCTATGTGATATTTCACAATATAAACCAACTTCTTTTTTGTGGCTTCTTGATATATGTGATCCTCAATCAAAAGTGAATTTCCACATTTTAGGTTAATTTCATTTAAATAATCACAAATAATTTGAAACTGTAATATACAAAACAACAACAAATATCCCATATAGAATGCAAAATTTACACACAAACATCCTAGCTCTATCTGAAAAAATAATAAAACGTATGTCAGCGTTGGGTGTTCTCCAAGGAACCCTGTACTGTCGAACAATAATTTTATTCCCATAAAATTGTGATTTAGAGTATCAATTCCTCTGCTCAAAACTAAGGGTGCAAAAGCCAAAATTAGCAGGGTGTTTATGAAGCAGAGTGAAACTACAATGCCAGATAGAATTGCGTGTTTCCTTTTTGTTGATTTGCTAGCTTGTTTAACTGATATAAATTTTGCTTCTGTTCTCAAATCGTCTAATCCCTTAAGCACTTTCTCGTCTATTAATACTGCAGCAGAAGAGACCACAATCTAAAATAAATCATAATAACAATGTGACATATACAGGGTGAATTGTTAGTGTATCATTGGTCTATTAAGCATAAATGAAAATAAATAGAAAGACATTTAAAATGGGATGTGAATGGCCTGGATAAGCACATCTCATAAAAATATTTTGAGCTATATGATAAAAAATGGTTATTCGAAAAAAAAAATTATTTTTTCTTGATAGTGTATGCCATCAGTAAGATAACGACATCAAGTTTTTGAAAATAACATGGCATTGTCAAGATATGGCTCTTTGTGTGAAGAAAAAATTATAAGGTGTCGTTCACGTCAAATAGCTTAACTACGAGGGGCGTTTCACAGGGGGAAGTCCTGTACACTTGCAGGGAATTCCAAAGAAAGTTTCAGGAAGTTCGAGGAAGTTTCGGGAAATCCTGGGAAGTTGGGTGAAATTAAAAGAAGTCGCAGGGAAGTCCGAGGAAGTCCATAGCTTTGGCCGAGTCCATTTTCCTAAAACGAGGTGAAGCAGGCCGTTCCATTCTAACTTAACTTTTTAGTTAAACGTCAGAAGTGTTCACAAGATACATCACGGCTCAGTACTACGTGTTTTAGTGTTTTAGTTCATGTTATGAAATTAGGCCTTTTTGGCTTTGGATTTTTGTCTGTATATGTATATGAAATTGTTGTTGTCCACCCTATGCTATTCGAGAAAAAATCAGTGACTTAAAGTGATGAAATTATTAAGGTCTTTCCTATGTTTTTGTCACACCCTGTGTTTTTTGTTGTCCACCCTGTACCTATGCTGTTAGAGAAAAAAATCTGTGACCTTATGTGATGAAATTATTAAGGTCCTTTTAGCTCTAACAAGTTTTTGATCCACCCTGTATACATTTTTGACATGTCAGTTGCTTTTGAGACTACCTGTATTTTCCTTATTCTTAATTCTGTGACGTCACCGAGATTCAAATGCTTTGATGGCTCAGTTGGTAGAGCGTCGACCTTGTAAATCGATGGTCGCAATTTCGAACCCTGGCGCCAGAACCACGTGCCGAGGCACGCATCATGGGTTAGAGCGATGTGGTTGGCCAACGAGGTAAGGGGCGGGGCCTAGGAGGAATGTGAACGGGGCCGTCCCAAGTGCCGCGTTACCTAAAACTGAAACCTCTCGAACAAAAAAGATTTCAAAATCGGTGCGCAAATAAAAATTTTAGAGAGGTGGCACATCCTTAACACACTGTATATGAAATTCGCGGAAATTTATAGGGAAGTCCAAGGAAATCCGGAAGAAGTCCACTGGAAGTCCTAGGAAGTTCGGGGAAGTTTAGGGAAATCCACCAGAACTTCCTTTTCAGAGGGAAGTTTTGTACGTTTTTTGACCAGTGAAATGCCCCTCGCTTATCTAGTTACTAGAAATGAAAGTTCTTAAATTTAATAATCCAAAGTGGGCAGCATTGAGTCCATGGCATGTTTAGTTGTGCGTATTACAAAAGTTCATAAAGTTTGTACCAAATGGGAACAGTTTTTATTGGATTTCTTAAAAATCGGATGTTGTTGCATGTTTTTGGTACACTAAAGAGAGTCATGATGTCACAGCCCATGTCTGCCAAATAAAAACAATTTAATTTAGAAACTTGATTTTGGCACACATTTCCAATAAATTGGAAGAAACCTAGAGTCAATTTTTTTTTAAGAAGTCCCTACTACTGTCAATTGGTAATTTCGACATCCTAAGTTTGCATCAATGTAGCAAAAAATGCAACCAGGTCATAAGTTCAGGTCAGTAATAAGCCCATTTGCACAATGAATAACTACTAATAACACGAAAAGTAACAAGAACAAGAACAACACACATAACGGTAAAACTCATGAAACGTACAAAACCCGCAAATATTTTCACTGCCGAATGTTTGAACCAGTTTGAATGATCTGGAAAACCTTCACTGTCACTTTAACACTTCGAAGCTAAATTTGCCTGGGTCCGCACATAGACGCTACCATAAGCAGCTGATTATATGAAAATTCCCCAAATGAAAAGTGTTTACATGATGTTTTAAATTATTATTAAAATGAGTTGTAGTCTGAGTTGTAGTGCAAAAGGTTTTTTATTTTATTAAGCTCTTTTAGTATCACTTAGGAAACTTTTACCACTATAAATCAATGAGTGACGTCATTAACTGGTCGTGACACATATACACCAATGTTATACCTATGGACAACAGAAAATTCCTGGGGATTTTGTCATTTGACAAAATCTGTACTTCTTACAGCAATCGGGGTATAACTATAGTATTACTTTTTGCACCCGATATCCTAAGGGTAGAAACTCGAAACACTTTTTTGTAAGTTAGTTCATTTAAATAGAAAACTTTTATGCTCTTCATATTTTTTAATTAACTTCACAGTTTGGCTGGACAAAAATAAAATTACTTTTTTCCGTATTTAAATAAGTTATTGACACTCACAATTACATAAAAACATGTAGGGATAGTGTAATTTATTATTTTAATGCTCCAAGCGTGATATAGCACAGTTTCAACCACATTTAGAGACATTTAAATAAAAAATGGAACCCCTGCTACTTTTTAAATTTACCCGAAAGGTGGCCGCGGTGGCGTTGCTCGTGCCTGCGTTGACTTTTTAGACTGCATGTTTTTCTGCCTTCGATCGACCTAGGTTCGAACCGATGTCGAGGCAGGCGCATGCACATATCTTTAAAGAAAAACACCGCTATGGCCAAGAATGCTGGACAAATGTGGGTTCACGGTATTGCTCCTAAATAGCTTTATCCGTGTGATTTACTAATTGTCCTACACTCACTGGGATTACTATGGTTTTCTAGGGTTTTCCATAGTACTTGAGCGAATGCTATCCTAGTTCTATCGGGAAAAAAGTCGACCCTAGCCACAAATGGCAACGAAGACAAAAATAATAGTAATTGCCCCCCTCCCCCTCACAAGCATGTGGTTGCTTCTGGGATCCCAATGAACATTTTAAGTGTTATAAAGGGTCTTACAATATTTCTGCTACCAAGGTTATATATTCTAAAGTTTTATTTAATAGTACTAAAAACGTTCTGAGTACTTTAACACAGCTCTTAAAGAGCTTAAATGGAGGATCATATAGCGGTTACCATTACTTGGTTTTAGTGATTTTAAATGAATTAAGAATTTGTAATTAATTCTGCAAGAATACTGCCGTTACTCTTATAGAGACTATTATAAAACATAAGGTATTTGAACAAAAGTTTCTAATAGTTTACAGTTTCCTTTATAGAGGCTATTTATAAAGGGTCTCTAAATATTTCTGCAACTAATTTATACGAGTAGAAACTAATAGTATCAATAAGGTCTGTCCCTTTCCATATGTGTTGCTCTCTTCCTTTTTTACTGCAAAATTTATTGTTTGTATAGAAGTGACTACACAAGAATGTGACACTCATAATCAAATAAAATGTCTTATTAGGTGTGCAAGTATAATGAAGGTACTTGTACACGGTATCTTATCAGTATAATATATATTTGTAAGTATTTTGTTGGTGCTGTAGTGGGTGAAATTTTCTATGCGGCTTAGGATTTTCTGTAAACTTAATACAAATACCTCCAAAAAACTAATGGGCCTCCAAAACAAGCAAAAATTAATGCTTTTTTTTAGATTTTATTCACGAATATAAAAAATCAAAATCTTCCAATTTATCAAAAACCATCTTTAAATAATTACTAAGTGGATTTGGGAATTCATTTGCTGTGCAATACTTTGTGTAAGTTGAAAAATTAAGATTTTTCATATATGAAATTTCCAGCCGAAGCCTATAAAATGGTGGCTTAAAATTGGTGGAGAATAACTAAAAGTTTTATAACCGAACTGTTACAAATTTTTCAGTTATATATAACACCTTAGAGAAACGTTTTATAAGTATTGGTAATATTTTAAAACTCTAAGTGACCTAAGAACAACAGTAAGACAGTTAAAGGAAAGTAGGTGATTTTATAGAGCTTGCGGGGAAGTTTTAAAACTCCAATCTATTCTATATAACTTTTAGTGTTACTATATACCAAGTAGTTGCGTTATAAAACCTGTGGTAACCTTATAGCACTTGTCTAACCTGCAGATGTGTGTAATTTATTGCCGCATGTGTGTTTGCTTTAGCTAACAGTGTGTTCAGTTTTTGCATCCAAAGAAATAATGTTTAAAATTGTCCAAACAAGAGAACCAGGGTATCGGCAACCTCTGTTGTCAGTAGTTCCGGCCTCATGGGAAAATAACAATATCCTTTATTGGCCAAATGAAAAAAAAGTGTCTGTGCTTCAGCAACTTCTAAGAAATCTCAAATCTAAGCCAAAAGAAGGGTGGCTTAAATAATCATGCATTAAAAAAGGGACAATTTTTATTCCTATGAGGCTGCAGAGATGGAATTAGATGAAATGACGAAAAGTGTTGATACAGATGCCAAAGAGGAAAGATTAATAAAAAAAAGAAACGAAATAGGACGAGAAGAGCCAGCTGATTTTAACAATGTCATGGATATTTAATAAAACATATGGTGTAGCAGTATTCTTGTATTTTAAAATTTGTGTTAAATTATAATTAACTTTCCTGTAAAAGCTACTGGAATATTTGTGTTTTTTCCAGTTATTTATTAATTCACTCGACATTATGTTAGGTACCGTTCTCGCAGGGATAAATGGAACTAACTGTATAATTTTTATATTATTTTATTCCTCTCAGTGACGATAAAGTTCTTATGTTTTATAGGAGTTCTTTAGGAATCTCCAGTATCTATAAAAGTGTTTTTATATACTCCAAGCAGCTTTTGTTAAGCCTAAAGTGCTTAAGATGCTACTTGCTCTTTAAAAATGCTATAATTATATAGAGGAGCGAATAGTGTCCCCATAAGATTAATTTATATTGCATTTACTACTCTCACCTCTATACAAACTAAGACTTCTAATGTTGTATAACATAGCACTTGAAACCTCGTTGCAAACTCCTTAAACAACTGACAAAAACCAATAAATTTATAAAAATGTGATGGGAAAGTTTCGGTTACCTTCTTATAAATATTTAAGTGTTAGTTACCTGCAGGTATATTAAAATGCTATTAAAAATCTTCCGAAATATTTTTTTAATGTAATAGAACTTGGTAAGAAGTATATATCCTTTATAAAAATGTAAGTATCTCTGGTCACTAAAAATGTTCATTGGGGTACTCCTAGTTTGGAGTATTGTGAGGGTGAGAATTATTATTATTATATTATTTTTTATATATAAATGCATCTAAATGTGGGGAAAATATTCCCCACCGCACTCGGAAACAGTAAAATATGAAAGTCACAAAAATGAGACCTACCTACTATGTTTTCACATAATCTTGAGAGCCAATATTATTTAAATACGGAACAAAAAAGGAATTTTATTGTTTCCAGTCATATGAAGTTAATAAAAAAATATCAAGAGTAAAAAAGCTTTCTAAATTATTTGTGCGACATGATACGAATTTTTCTTTTTAAATAAACTAACTTACAAAAAAGTTCTGTAAAAAAAAAGAGGAATAAGTTTCTGCCCTTAGGATGTATAGGGTGCAAAAAGTAATTCTACCGTAAAGTGTCTTTTAACTTGAAGGTATTGAGTCCCAATTTAAAAATTTTAGATTCAACTGTCTTTGAGAAAAAAATCAAACCGAATTTTTTGGTCCCTATTAAGGGTGGAATAACTTTGTAGGGGACGCTTAAATCGAAAAATTTATACTGCCTATGGTGGGTTTATATGGACGAGCATGTACCTCTCTGTCCAACACAACCTGCCACAACAAAAAATCAGTTACAACAATTTTCAGTAAGCCGAGTAAAAGTTATTCAGGAGTGAAAATATTTTGGAAAGTCAGGTTACTGGTTATACTGTGGCATTAAGATATTCTCTGTAAACTAAATTCTGGAACACTGTATTCTATTACAAGGAAGGAAATATATAGTAAAAAGTTATACATACATATAACTCACATACGAAAATGAGTCCATATTGTATGAACATTTTGATATCCCAAATTTTAAGAAAATAGAGGATCTGCACTAACACGCTCAAACCATGTCCAATTAACTTCATACACACTATGAATTTCATTGGCCTGTATTTCAGAAGTATATTTCCCCCTAGAAATCTTAGAAGTCTCATTTGAAAATTGTCTCCTAAAAAATAATATTAAACTGTTAATTTCCTAAAGTAATTTTTTTGCTGTTACCTTCCATGGAATATGGTATTTTCAGTTTTAAAATATCTCTCATTTTGATTTGATGATTGGGCAGGTTATACTGCGCGTAGTTCTAAAGGTTATAGCAGAGTGCTTTAAATGTTATACCTACATTATTTTAATATATTTTGCTTTGATGGCACAATAATTACAGTAAAGATTAGGTTTATTAAAATGCCATCTCAATGTACTTAATACAACCTTATACAACCTTAGGTTGTATGGATTAACAAATTAAGTAATTAAAAGGGACATCCATTGAACCTTTGAAGAAAAATATATACATGGTGGTTCACTTTTAAGGACCAAACTGTAACAGGTGATTAAAAAAAAAACAGCACTTTCTCATATATACTGTAGGTATCTTTTTAAGGCCTTATAAAAAAGTTACAGGGTGCTAAAGTTTTAAAAAATATGTGGACTTTATTAAATATTTACCAAACTAGTTGAGATATTTAACTCATATTTATTTGGTACACGTTATAAAGGCATGGGTTAGCATAAAACCTGTTGATATCAAACACAACCAATGGAGGAGAAGTGGGTAATTAGTACAATTGTTATTAGAAAAAAATGAATCACGTTGTATAGTAATAAACTGTATTTAAATTTGTACGTAGATTTCAATTATTGCGAACAAAAATGTCCTCTTGGCATTTTTTCATATATGTCAGGGTTTCATGGCAAATTTGATTTTTTTGTATTATTTCAGGGTATTTCTAAAAAATTAACTAAAATATTGGATCCATAAGTAAGACTCAAAGTAGAAAAAATGTATTTCTTACTAACTAATGTTTCCCATAAACTTGCCCATTCGAGATACCGAGCATAATATTAATTTTATCTGTTTTATATTTTACGTACATGTGCTTTATGGTTTCATGGAAAATTCGTCTTTTTTAATTATTTCGAGGTACTTCTGAAAGTATTTGCTCCATAAGTAAGATTCAAAGCAGAAAAAAGATGTTTCTTATTAAATAGAGTAAATTTTTCCAATAAACTTACCCATTGTGCATTTTTCCCCATTGATACAAATCAGGGACTCTTTAAAGTAAGAGGACCCAGAATTATATTTTCCAAAGTGAGGCCTATTCTTTCCTCATTCTAATGGTATCAGTGATGCCAAGTATGCCATTTTATTGGAGAATCTATGAATAAAACAGGTACTTTGATTGTCAGTAAAAATTAATAATGGTTTCCAGGATTTCTAAAAATTAGACTTGACAATGTTGTGTCTACAAATACAGAATATGGCAACTGTCAAATGAAACAAATTTATTGTATAGTTGAAATTCTTTAATTGTCACATCTGAGTATCTGGAAGTTAGAAAACTTAAAAGTTGTGAATTATGATGGGACATTTTTGCCTCCTTTAGAATCTATGGCACTATCTTATCACATAAAACCTGATGGCAGTTTATATACACTGACATATAACATAACCTTGTATCATCCCCATGCCAGCCCCCTTGTGGTCTCCTTGGAGTCTACAAAAACAAACTTCCCCTCAAGGCTTCACTTTTCCTATGTGATAGACTGTGAAATGCTGGGTCCCCTTATTTTAAAGAGTCCCTGATATGGACAAACCAAAGCCTCACAAAAGTGCCTAAAAGATCGAAATTAACTACAGTTTGCTTTTGTTTGCTGGAAAATCACCTCAAGATCTACGCGGAAAAAATAATCCAGAGAACTTCCTTATTGATCTGATTGTTTCTCATATTACCTCGTCTCCCATTAAAGAAGCCCACTACAGCAATTGAGTGTCTAAGCGAAAAACTTGATATCAAGAACACTATCTTATCACATAAAACCTGATGGCAGTTTATATACACTGACATATAACATAACCTTGTATCATCCCCATGCCAGCCCCCTTGTGGTCTCCTTGGAGTCTACAGAAAACAAACTTCCCCTCAAGGCTTCACTTTTCCTATGTGATAGACTGTGAAATGCTGGGTCCCCTTATTTTAAAGAGTCCCTGATATGGACAAACCAAAGCCTCACAAAAGTGCCTAAAAGATCGAAATTAACTACAGTTTGCTTTTGTTTGCTGGAAAATCACCTCAAGATCTACGCAGAAAAAATAATCCAGGGAACTTCCTTATTGATCTGATTGTTTCTCATATTACCTCATCTCCCATTAAAGAAGCCCACTACAGCAATTGAGTGTCTAAGCGAAAAACTTGATATCAAGAAAATGCACAGTATGGTTTTATCCAAGTATCCCAACACTAAAGTAAAATATTCATTATATTACAAAATTTATATAGAAAGGTTCAGTATAAGTTTTGCAAGACCCCAGGTCGACACTTGCTGCACATGTGAGGAACTATCAGGAAAGTTAAAGTCCAAAGAGTTAAATGACAATGCCAAATGGGTAGCTGTAGCTGAAAAAGCTATCCATCTCAGACGCGCAAGAAAGTTTCATTCCAAAATGAATAGATTAAACGAACTATGCCAAGATGACCCCAATGTAGCGATAATAGCTGTTGACTATATGCAAAACATATTTTTGCCCCAAATTCCAGTTTAAGAAACTTTCTACTTACATCAACTTACAGTTTCAGTTTTTGGCATACATGATGTTAAAACGGGTAAGGCATATTTTTACATTTACCACGAAGGCATGGGTAAAAAAGGTTTCATTTTAACAATAGTTCAAAGTTTTAGGTGTTCGGGTATCCAAAAGTTTCACACTACGAAATGCTCTCATTCTCTCCCCTCCCTGATGATGATGGTCTGTATTGATGCTTCGAATTTGATCAGTGAGGTCAATCGGAGAGACGACTTAAATTTTTAAATTTGTGATTTGTTCGGATTGCTTGTTATTCGGTCTTTTTATAAAATAAAATAGTATTATTCAAAATTATAATGCTATTAGAAATTGAGGATCTGTACAAAAATTTGTGTTTGGGAGCAAACAGCTTGTACCTCACTACTTCTCACTACTTCTCCACTACAATACTGAGGGCATTTATATAATAATTTTTTTGTAAGGAATATTTTAATCTTAGTTTTGATTCTTTGTTTCAGATTTCTCGGCAGTCAATTGATGCGTGCAAAGACTATTTTAGAGATGATCTGGTAAAAACTGACTGGCAGCTGATGGTGGAACTGAAGAAATTGTTTCAAATTCTTTAACATTGTGTGTCTAATGATCAAAAGGAGAATTATTTATATAAAATCTGTAAAAAAAGATTGTAATTGTCCATTTTAGATAGATATCGCTTGCACCTTTGTGACATAAAGTGATTGATATTGTATTGATTTATTAATTTCTTTGTTTAAATATTCCCTTTACTGTACACTAGTGATAATCGCTGAAGTGGGTAGCATTAGATAAATTCAAAAGAAATTCTTATATTTCAAATCAAGGAAATACAAAATACAAAGGAAAATTTTTCCTGACTCAGTGTTCTCCAAAAAGTTTTCATCGTAGGTGGAAATTTATTTATTAATAATTTATTTTGAAATATAACTTTGGGATTACCTTGTGCTTTAAAAAATATGAAAAATGACCTACTCAAACGTGGTCAAAAATTACATTCCAGAAATAAAATCGCTAAAAATTGAGCCATTTCTTAAAATTTCAAGTAATTTTACTTGGAAAAGTTGTTCTTGGAACGGCAAGAGATATAATTTTTTTTACTTTTTTAATGAAAATTTATGAAACGCTTTAAAATTAAAGTATTTCATGAATGTAACCAAAATTCACCACTTTTTATAGCCAATCAATAATTAAGATGAAAGGTAAATTCCATAAAAGAGTTGGTAATGTATTGTTATTTTAGCATCAATCTAGTACTGGAAAATTTTATGGAAATAAATTTATATCCGAAATATATGACTACAACAGAATTTTAAAACGTTAATGCAATTTTCTTTTGTAAAAGACATATTGTTATGGATATTTAGTAATAAAAAGTTAATGGAAGCTAGTGATATAAAATAGTTTTTATGAAGTACAATTTTTCAAGTCTTAATAGAGCATTTAAATCTGGTACACTTATGTAAACTTGAAAAAGGAACAACTTTTCCAAGTAAAACTTTGAAATTTTAACAAATAAGCTCATTTTTAGCGATTCTATTTTTTAAATGGCATATCTGATATAGTCAAATTATTTCAAGAAGTCCTTACTGGGACTGTCAATTGGTAATTTTGACATCCTAAATTGGCATCAATGCAGCAAAAAATGCAACCGGGTCAAAAGTCCAGGTCAGTAACGAGCCCATTTGCACAATGAATAACTACTAATAACACGAACAAGAACAACACAGATAACGGTAAAACTCATGAAACGTACAAAACCCGCGAATATTTTCACTGCCCAAAGTTTGAACCCTTTTGAACGATCCGGAAAACCTTCATGGTCACTTCACAACACTGAAATAAAATTTGCCCTGAATGCACACCATAGACGCAACCGCAAGTAGCTGATTATGCCAAAATTCCAAAATGAAAGTGTTTCCATGACGTTTGAAATTATTATTAAAATGAGTTGTAGTCACAGTTATTTTTATTTGTAGAGGTATAACCGTGATTGCAATAGGGTTTTTATTTTATTATATTCTTTTTTTCGTATCACTTTGGTAACTTTTCACATCATAAATCAATGAGTGACGTCATTAACTGGTTGAGACACATGTACCAATGTTATACAAATGGTTAACAGAAAATTCCTAGGGATTTTGTGGAGAATGTCATCTGATAAAATCGGAACTTCTTACAGTAATCCGGGTTTAGAATGCTGCATGAATCCGTTTATAATTAATATTAATTAATAATCCGCCTAGGATGTTTGGATAGATTATATATCTGCAATTTAGTGTATTGTATATTGTACAAACATGTTTTATTTACTAATAATTAAGTTTTAATATTTAATTTAATTACCATACAGGACACTCAATTATAGGTACATAGTTAAAAAGAAACTAGAAACGCGATTTGTTTCCACTAGACAGACAATTTTTAAAGAGGCTGAAACTCTTTGATCTTACTGCTTCCAAATGGGACACCAAAAACAAAATGGCAACTGTTGCAAAAGCCTCAAGTCCACTTTGATGTTTTTTTTTTTTGAGAAGTTAAGCACCATATATCTCGAAAACAAGGTGCCTGTGGATAAAAAGTTATTCCACAAAATAGTCATATTTTATGGTTTTCTATCACCTGTAGTTGAAGTATCCCAGAATAAAACTATTGATATTATTTCTAAAAAAAATTGCTTGTGGTGTATTTTACTTAACAAACTCCTCTATTTTTTTTTGAAAACTCTTTAGAAACAACTTTTTTGGGCCTCCCCCAAAATAAATTTCTGGTGGCACTGGTTAGAAAAACGAATTGTTCACAACAGTTAAATAATAAGGTAGACACTAACTTATAATTTTTACTTCCCTTTCACTATGGTTAATGTATTGTTGGATGTCCAGCGCTAGACTAAACAATGGGCTGCCGGGACCAGCCGCCGGATGACGTCTGTCTTGACCGGGGATCAGCATTCAAGATCTGACACTCGACTCTCGAGCCTGGCGCGTGTACTTTGAATTTGTTCTGTTAGATAAACAATAAAAAAGTAGAAATTGCGCGTTCTGTTATATTTCTAACAGCAGCGGCGGGATTGTTTTCGCGCTTCCCATTTTACCTGTGCGCGTTGTACCAAAGCGGCCTTCATCATGGAAGAATTTATGGCGGAAACGGCGAAGTACATTAAGCAATGTGGTGCTGTGCCCGATCAGATTGATTTGCCCTTCTTTGATCCGGAGATCCACGATGCCCAAAATTGGATAAAGCAGTGGAGGAGATCAAAGCAAAATTCATGTGGTCTGACCTGCAGCTATTGGTAAGAGTTGGCCGATTCATAACGAAAGATGCAAAAATTTGGTTTAATTGTTGGATTCCAACTGTACGTAATTGGACTAATTTCAAAACTGATTTTTTGGAGGCATTTCCTCAGAAGAAAATTTTAGGACGTTTGCTGTATGAAGCGTGTATGTGCAATAGTAATTCCTTTAACACCTATATGACTTATGCTCACAAAAAGTTGTTATTTTTAAAAAATTTGCGTGCTAATTGGAGCACAGCTGACTTAATTGAATTAATTGTTTATGGAATTAAAGAACCTAAAATCCAGGAATCGGCTACAATGCGAAATTTTGATTCTATTGCAGATTTGATCTCATATTTAGGCACTTTAAGCAAACAAACTTCGGGTTATGATGTAATGGTAAAATCAGACACAGAAGCACCTGGTATAAAGCGGCCACAATTAGAACGGTCTGCTGTGATGAATAGGTCGACTTGTTTTCGTTGTGGCCGCGCGGGTCACGTCCAGCGAAATTGTACGTTAAGCAGTTCCTCGAAACAGCTTCCATCACAAATTGTAAAAATAAGAATAATACAGCAACACAATCCAATAATCGATTAGATATTATTAATACGCCCGGGGCTTCAAACAAATGCACGTTCTGTTTCAAAACAGGACATACGGAAAGCAAATGTTTCCTTAAAAATTCCATAGAACACCGTCGCGATGCCGTGCGCTTCACACGTCTGCCGTCTGACAAAATTATAGGGCCGACAGAAGTTAAAATAAACAAACAAAGTTATATGGGTTTGATTGATACTGGAGCAAATATTTCTTTGATGACGGATAAATACATCGAACGCTTTCGTGCTGATCTGATTAGATGCGAATGCTTTATTGCTGGTATTACGCCAGGCGAAATTTTAGCTAAGCATAAATTTAGTGCAGCTGTTGAGATCATGGACCAACAAACCAGCTTAACATTTTTGGTAGTTCCGGCTATACATTTAGATTACGATGTTATTATTGGCTGTAATTTATTTACTAACACTAATCTAGCTGCGGTGACCGACTGTGATGGCACTCGCGTTATCAGTAAACAGCTTCCCAGAGTTTTGCGTATTTCGGAAGACACCGAGAGTGAATTACAGGTACCTATGGAATACCGCACTCAAGTAAATAATTTGTTGAGATCTTTTGTAGACAATATAACACGTGGTACCGCAGACGCGGAGGTAAAAACGGCAAGAATGGAAATTAACCGACAATTACATTGTCTCACGACGCCCGTATCGTCTTGCAGCTAGTGAACGAGAAGAGGTTCGATTAATGCAGATTTATTAAAAAATAGCTGTTTTACTTCAAAAATATGATGGCCAAAATCGGGTAGTCGCTTATTTTAGTAAAAGAACCACTTCTTATGAATCTATATACCATTCATATGAATTGGAAACATTAGCTATCGTAAACGCGCTAAAACGTTTCCGTGTCTATTTAATTGGTATCAAATTTAAAATTGTCCCCGATTGTAATTCTGTAAAATCAATCGTAAATAAAAAGGAAATTTGTCCCCGAATCGCTCGTTGGTGAACATATTTACAAGATTTCAACTTTGAAATTATTTATCGTAAAGGTTCTGCTTTAAACCATGTTGATTTCCTCAGTCGCAATCCAATTTCTGTGCTACGCGTGAAATGCCATCAATCATGGTTAGATATTGAACAAAAGGGTAATGCTGAAGTTCAACAGATGTTGCAAGATTTAAGAGAAGGAAAGCTAGATTCTAAACAATATCTAGAAAAGGACGGCCTTCTTTATCATCAACAAATCTTACGTGATAAAACAAAAGTTGTCCGTTATTTTGTACCTCGGCAAAGTAGGTTAGGACTTTTGCGTATATTTCATGACGAACAGTGTCATGTAGGTACCGATAAAACCTTGAAGTCAATTGCAGCGCACTTTTGGTTTCTACGCTTGAGACAATTTGTCCAAAACTATGTTAGGCATTGTCTTGTCTGTGCTGTCAAGAAAACACGAACTGGTCCCTTGCAAGGATCCATACTACTACCGGAAAAGATCCCTATCCCGATGCATACGGTCCATGTAGATTGCCTTGGACCATTGCCTGTTTCATCTCAAAAATACAAACATGTCTTGGTATTAATTGACTCTTTCACTAAGTATTGTAACCTGATTCCCTTAAAAACTGTCAAAGCTGATAAGACACAAAAAGCACTGCAACTTTTATTTCATGTTTCGGTACGCCAAAGTTATTTGTAATGGACAGTTATATTTCTAACAGTATGTTGTTATTGACATTAACTTAATTGTAGTCGGTAAAAATTAACAATAAAACCATAACTTTCTTAACACTTTTGTATTTTTTATAAAAGAGTAGGTACCATTCTTGGGTACAAATGATTATGGTATAGTTGTACATTTCAATAGTGATACAAAACTACCATAGCCAGCATAATTTGGCGTCACTTCAAGTAGCACAATGGAGATAAAGTACTGCTGCATCCAATTCGCACTTGCAATGCCTAGGGGCTTTCTGAAAGGCTATCCGGCTACATAGCTAGCCGCCAGCAGCATTCGCTTGCCTTCTCTTCACTGTTGGCTTTTTTGAAACGCGATGTGCGGGGCGGGAAAGGGCGGTGTTGCCGGATGTCGCCAGGTCCCCCCTTAACTTGTTATTTTTTGAGGTTAGAAAAAAGTTTTTTTACAAGATACTAATACAAAGATTTTTGTGACACTATTGGACCTTATACAGTGTGTTCTAGAAAGCCGTGGTAGACATAACTTATGTTTTTTTAATGGATCACCTTGTATCTTTTTGGATTATTGAATTCTGAATATTTTTCTGATTCCAACGAAGTATACAGGGTGTTTGCTAAATTATGGTGCCAACGTAATATGACAGATAGAAAATGTCATTTTGAACAAAAAGTTTCCTATAACATAGGTTCTAAAATGCATAATAAGAAAGTTACAGGGTGATGAAAGTATAGTTTGAAAAACATCTTTATTGCAATAACTTCTACAGAAGTTATGCAATTTAAATGAGACTTGGTGCAATTCTTTAGTAACTGAAGTGCTACAATTTCGTGTAAAAACGATTTATTCCCATCGACCAGAGGCGGAGGGGCGGGGTAGCACAATGGGTTTTCTACTCATAACTTTTTTGAGGTTATCTTTTTGGTCTCGCCGGTTCATCATTTTAGTGCATCTTTTTATTTTGCAACAAAAATGTACTCTTGTTTCATAACGATAAAATCAACCGTTTGCGTTGAAATCGGCAAAACGTGCACCAAAACACCTGTGAACTCCAAAATTCGAAAAATAAAACTTTCAACTACCGCTTTCAAATTTTACAAAATAATTGTACCATTTAAAGTGACAAAACATTCCTTATGACCTGTATCAAAAATTTTTCGCTTTCAAAATGGAACTGATTGAAGTCGATAAAATTTTGAAATCCATATTTCAGCAAAACTAGTGATGTTTTTCATTTTTTCTTAATTTTGAACGTACAATTCATCTGTAAAACATTTAGATGCGGTAGGCCATAATTTTATTTTTCGAATTTTGGAGTTAACAGGTGTTTTGGGGCACATTTTGCCGATTTCAACGCAAACGGTTGATTTAATCATTATGAAACAAGAATACATTTTTGTTGCAAAATAAAAAGATGCACTAAAATTATGAACCGGCGAGACCAAAACGATAACCTCAAAAAAGTTATGAGTAGAAAACCCATTGTGCTACCCCGCCCCTCCGCCTCTGGTCGATGAGAATAAATCGTTTTTATACAAAATTGTTGCACTTCAGTTAATAAAGAATTGCACCAAGTTTCATTCAAATTGCATAACTTCTCTAGAAGTTATTGCGATAAAGATGGTTTTCAAACTATACTTTTATCACCCTGTAACTTTCTTGTTATGCATTTTAGGACCCATGTTTATAGGAAATTTTTTGTTCAAAATTACATTTTCTATCTGTCATATTCCGTTGGCACCATAATTTAGAAACACCCTGTATATGTTATATGTTCGCTCCAATCGTTCGTTCAGAACTAAGCCTTTTTTGTGAGGGATTACTCCTTGGGTCATAGGTTGCCTTGGAAGGCAAATGCCAAATTATAGTAATAATTATTGACAGTTTGAAATCATATTCACACTTTGGAAAACAAAAAGGACTATTTTAAGATTTCAGAGAAAAATGAAGAAGGGAAATTGAGAGAAATGAGAAATTTTAAATAGTAGGTAACATAGTTGATAAACTTCGTCACATTTATTGTGTGAAATTGAAACGACAAGAACATTTGAAAAAAGGGTATATTTATATTTTTTGTGGGGTTATTTAAGAAACAAAATTTATTATGATAGACCGGGAAATGTTGAAACACTGAAAGGTAGAATTCGGGAAGAAATCCACATATTAAATACTGAACACAGCAATTTTCTCGTTGACTCAATAAACAGAGAGTTAGTAGCAAATAGCAATAAAGGCATTGAGCAAGATGGAGCATTTGTAATATGAACATCCTTTTTTTAAATGTTATTGTAATTTTCAATAAAAATTAAATTTCAGACAATAAATTTGACGAAATTTCTCATTTCTCTTTCTATTCTTCATTTTTCATGTATATCAGCTGTCGATGATTATCTCTCATATGCCCACATATAATGCAAACTCAATGGTGAGGGCAGTTGCAACTACATTTGCCTTCAACAAATTTTTGAGGAACGCAGCAGCTCGGAATCACCACGTGTACGGCAATACGGCGATGGTACTTCAACAAACTGTCACCAGATGTCTATCTATCTATATGGGAATAAAGGGGGTGGCCGCCTGAGATCGGCCCAGCACATCTAGGCCACACGTGGGCCCGTTGTGCCCCTGCAGCCAGTATCGCAGGCAACCAGCATGCCGGCCTTCTTAGGAAGGCCTTTAGCTCCCTCATCCTGATACCATCCTCCTTGCCCAGCCTGGCTGTGCCGAGAGAGTCGAACCTTACCCTGTCAAGCGCAGGGCACATTGTGATTAGGTGATGTGGGGTCTCCTCATCTTCCAGGCACCATCTACACCATCTACGCTCCTCCCCCACCCCTATAAGGTGCAGGTGGCGAGCCAGGCAACAGTGTCCAGTGAGGACCCTCACCATTCCTCTCAATTATCTTCTTGGTAGACACAGTACCTCCCTGTATAGGGAATGAGAAGGCCCCTGGATCATGAGCTTCGTCTGCCTCATCACTGGAGCTCCGTGCCACTCCTCCACGAATCTGGCATGCAGCCATTCGTCCAGGACTCCAACGGCCACCCGAGATGGGATCCACAAAAGGGGCTCAGGCCCTATAGGTCTGCTCAAGGCCCTAGTGACTCCTCCGCTCCCATCATTCTAGCGAACACCACAGTCTGGAACACCGTGGTGTGCTCCCCGAGAGAGACTGTGAGCTGGTCATGGAAGCCAATTGAAGGCCCCTGCACATCCCTTCTTGTGTCCAGGAGGGGCAGCGCCTACCTCAGCTCATGCCACAGCTTGGCTCCCAGAAGTCCAGATGTTGGGACCGTCAAGCCTGAGGGCCACCTTGGCACCCTCATACTCCACTACAGCCCCCAATGGAGGAAGCCCCACCACCCCCGTGATGCAGGGAATGGCAAGGCGTTGTATCTTGTCCAATGAGGCCCTTGGTCGGGTCATGCCCGTGCCAGACCACCAATTCGGTAATTGGGCCCCTTGAAATTCAACAAGAAGGGATGAGTGATCCACTTTTCTCTTTCTGGTAAATGAAACCAGTTCAACCTTATTAGCGTTGACACTCAACCCACTGGAGGAGCACCATTGTGAGAACCTCGTCAGAGCTCCATTAAGACATCCCACCTTGGTGCTCTGCACCAGGATCACATAGTCATCTGCATGCGCCTGTACAAAGACCACGTAGAGGGGGGACAAAACCCCGCCTTGCGGACAGTCCCTAGTGATGCATCAACAGTCACTGTCTCTCCACACTGCCTGGGTCCACCCCACCAGGGCTTTACCGACACCTACACCCCCCACTGCCCTGCAGATCGAGGGCATTGGTTGTATTCCAGGGGAACATCACAAAAACATCGATCATTCTGTCAGACCTATCATAAATGCTCAAAGAAGAGTTCCCTTTGCATTGCAAGAAAAAGTTAAAAACAAACTTAAAGAGTTGGAAACAAAAAAATATAATTGAAAAAGTAACTGAACCAACTTATTCGTGGGTGAATTCAATGGTTGTTGCAATAAAAAGGGAACACTTCCCCATTCCCACAATTGACAAAATTATTCTATTTAAACTCTCAGATGCCGAGTATTTTAGCATTCCTGACTGCAGTAATGGTTTTTGGCAGATAAAATTGGATAAAGACAGCAGTAGGTTATGCATATTCAATACACCTTTTGGGAAATATAGCTACAAAAGATTACCGTATGGGATATGTTCTGCAGCTGAGGTATTTCAACAAAAAATTAAACAAATTTTTGATTCTGTAGAAGAATCGATGACATATTAATTTGGGGTAAGTCTTTAAAAGAGGACAATAATCACTTAAAAAACGTATTTGACATTTGTAGAAAAAATTATATTAAATTAAACAAAAGTAAATGTAAAATAGCCATCAAAGAGATAAAATATATGGGCCATGTTTTATCAAAGAACTGTATTAAACCGGATAATGTAAAAATAAAAGCCATTCAGAAATACAAAATACCCGAAAATAAAAAATATATCGAACTTTTTTAGATATGGTTACATATATCTATCAAAATTTATTCCAAATATGTCTACAGTTACAGAACCTTTAAGAAATCTTTTGAAAAAGGATGTCAGTTTTCAATGGCACAATGAACAAAAACGAGCGTTTGAAAAATTAAAATAAATTTTGAGTTTGGAACCAGTTCTTCGACTGCTTTAAAACGATGCTCCTATAGTCATCACTTGTGATGCATCCTCTAAAGGTTTAGGCGCAGTTACATATGCCTCGAGATCTTCAAATACCACTTAAATATTGTACGCACAAATAGAGAAAGAAATGCTCGGCATTGTGTATGCTTGCAAACGGTTTCATGAATACATTTTTGGCCGCACTGTCACCATATACAGCGTGATCAGTTAAGCGTGGCTATCGGCCATATATCAAAAACTATTGGGTCTATAAATGCGATTAAAAAAAATTTATAACTAAAGTGGCCATAAGAAAATCCTTAAAAATATTTTTAAGTTCGACATTTCGCCGCAAGGGGGTGTAATTGGTAATGTAAATATCAAAAATCAAGTTTTTTCAAAAATTGCCAAATGAAGCTATAATTTTGATAACATCGTTAGAAAGCCTGGAAAATTTTGCATCGATTTTCTCCTAGACTTATTATCGTATTAATCTTAATAAGAGTAGGTAAAGTGTAATGCTTCAAACTGCTGTAATGTTTAAACCACTGAACTGATTTCGATAAACTAGGGTTCTTTGAAAGAGGAATGTATGTAATTTTAGGTTTCATGTCTCGTGAATCCAAATAGTTCTTAATAAATTTACTAGAGTTCGTAGTTTACAATAACAAATTTTATTTTCAATTTTCTTGAAAAAAATAAATGTAACGATACACAAAATTTATAGCAGAAACAAGGACTATAAAAAGCCAAACTTTTAGCGCAAACCACAGGTTCCTATCTTTATTGATAATTATTTGTAATTTGCTTATTTTGCAGTACATTATTTACTACTACTGGTAAGAATACCTAATGATGATTATGATGATGATGATGATAATAATAATAATAATAATAATAATAAGACAACTCTGATTGATGTGGCCATCCCGAACAACAACAACCTGCGTGTGAAGCAAGTCGAGAAGATCACGAAGTACAGAGACTTAGAAGAACGAATTAGAAGGCAATGGGAAATGGAAAACGTCAAGACGATTCCAATTATCGTGTCAACAACTGGTGTTATACCAAAAAGTTTGCTGAGAAACATAAAAGAGCTGGGTCTAACTGATAGTCTTTACAGGTCCATGCAGAAAGCGGTACTACTTGCGACAGCCCGAACCGTCAGGAAATTCATGGGGAATGCAGGAACGTCCGACAACATCAATGTCACCTAAGGCCCGATAACATGGCAAGGGTCTCGTCCGAGCCAGATCCTTATGGTTTCCGGGATACCCGGGATCTGAGTGAATGTTCCCCGTAGAGGGAGTGCGAATGCCTTTTGGCTAAGTCGATATAATAATAAAATAATATGTATAACTCAAAGACGCATAACGATAGAAACCTGCGGTTTACTTTTTATGTTCCTTTTGGCTGCGATAAAAAGAGTGTGTCGTTACATTGGATTTATTTGAGAAAATTGAAAGTTATTGTAAACTATGCCTTCTAGTAAATTTTGCTATTAAGAACTGTTTGGATTCACCAGACATGAAATCTAAAATTACATACATTCCTCTTTCAAATTAACCATAGTTTTCAACAATTTCCCCCACTCTTATTAAGGTTAATTCGATAATGAGTCTAGGAGAAAATTGATATAAAATTTTCCAAGCTTTCTAACGATGTTATCAAAATTATAGCTTCATTATCAAGTTTTGAAGAAAACTTGATTTTTGACATTTACACTACCAATTACACCCCCTTGCAGCGAAATGTTGAACTTAAAAATATTTTCCAGAATTTTGACATGGCCACTTTTGTTATAAAAAAAATTTACTCGAATTTCTAAAGACAATAGTTTTCGAGATACGGCCGGTGGCCATGCTTAACTGATCATGCCATATACTGATCATAAGCCTCTGATATCAATATTTAATAAACCTTTAACAAACGCGCCCCATAGATTACAGAGCATGTTATTAAAAATCCAACCATATTCAATAAAGTTAATATACCAACCTGGTGTTCAACTCAAGGTTGCAGACACATTGTCCAGAGCCTTTGTTGAGGAACATGATAATTTTTTGTCTGATGTTGAATTACAAATTTCTTCGTTAACAGAAAACCTGCCAATTTCTGAATTTATACTCGATATTATCAAAAAAGAAATTGTACAAGATAGCCATCTACAAAGATTGATTTCACTAATAAGCAGTAGCTTTCCATCCAATAAAAATCAATTGGAAAATTATCTAAAAATTTATTGGCAATATAAAGACTATTTATTCCGCAAAACCTTGGAAAAGATATTTTGAATCGACTTCACACAGGACATCTGGGCAAAGAAAAAATGAAAAATAAAGCTGGGAACTTGTATTTTGACCCGGAATGTCGTCCGAAATAAACACAATTTGTGACAGCTATGAACCATGTAAAGTTTACAAAAAACAAAATTCTAGTGAACCACTCATTTTAAATGATATTCCTTATCAACCTTTTATTAAATTGGGTGCCAATTTATTCTACCTAAAAGGAAAGTACTATATTATAGTAGTGTAATAGATTATTTCTCAAAGTTTTTCAAATTAGTATGCTTAAATTGCGATATTTCCGCTGAAAACGTGATAAAGGGTTTCAAGGAAATTTTTTCAAGACAGGGGATTCCTTTGACTTTAATAACGGACAATGGCCCACCATTTAATGCTAGGCTTTCAAAAGATTTGTAGGTCAATATGGTTTTTTGCACAGAACATCCAGCCTGCACTTCCCGCAAAGTAACGGCATGGTAGAGCGTCATATACAAACGATAAAAAATTGTATGAAAAAATTTTCTATGATAGCTCTGATATTTATTTGGCTCTGTAGAGATAAGAATCACTCCCATAGATACTAAAATCGGTACCCCTTCGCAACTTTTAAATAGCAGTCGAATTAATGGTATGCTGCCCATAACAAATAAAATGTTAATACCAAAAATAACATTCAATAACACGGCAAAAATAAATTCGCGCAAAAAAGAACATCTGCCAAGCAGGTGGGTAATCTGTGTGCACTATTATGATACCACCGCGCTTAGAGACGGATGATCATGTTTATGTTAAAGATGTGAAAATAAATAGGAGGTCCCCGGGAGTAATTCACGAAAAAGTAAACGATAGGTCATATTTAGGGTTTCCAGTCCGGGATCCTGGGATCTCGAAATCCCGGGATCCCGGAGGGGTTTTAGACGGAATCCCGGAATTTCGAGATCCCAGGATCCCGGTGGGGTCTCGAAAATCCCGGGTTGAGATATAGCGGTCCCGAAAATCCCGATTTTTTTTAAATGATCTAACTTTAATCTTTTCTCGACGGTTTTCGTGTAAAATGCATTTTTTTGTACTTTATCGGCGTTTTATTTAGTTTTACCTAGGTTATTTACGTATTTATTATGATACAACCGGGGATTCACCTATCGCCTAATGCCTAATACAATATTACGTAGGTAAATATATAAAAATGTTATTTATTTTTGTGTTTTTTAATAATTTTTTTCCGTATGTCTGCATTTTTATTTGCTATTGCTAATATTTTAATAAAAATATTATTAGGATTGATCTCGGGATCCCGAGATTTGGGTTAAGGACTGACCACCCCTGTAAAATTTTTATTTATAGCTCGATTTTCCTAAACTTTTTTTTGTTGGATAGAGCTTCAAAAATGGCATCAAACACATAATTCAGGTGCCTCGTGCGTTGAAGTCATGGCCCACTGAGATGGTGTTTTAGTGCTGAAATTTTAACTAAAAATGTTGACACCCTGTAGAGCTATAGTAATGCAAATTGATACGTTTGGCTTTCGAACAACGCTGAATAAGAATCCGGCATTCATTTTCCTCTAAAAAAATCCCTAATAGTACTTTTCGAAATTTCAGCACTAAAACACCGTCTCAGTGGGCCATGAATTTAAGGCACGAGGTACCTGAATTATACATTTAATGCCATTTTTGAAGCTCTATCCAACAAAGAAAAGTTTATGAAAATCGAGCCATAAATAAAAATTTTACAGGGGTGGTCAGTCCTTAAGTGGGACACACTGTATAAGAATGTTAGACTGGAATAAGATATACAGGCGCAATAGTAAATCCTTTAGAGTCAAATGTGAAGTTTGAGTTAAATAAAAATGTTACTGGTAATAATAATTATGATATTTATCAAATAGATGACAGCAGAGTTATACTTGCAGATGAACAACCAATCATAACTAGAACAGGTAGGATAGTAACAGATACATTTTTTCGGTATCTAGATACTAGATACTGTCTGGCAGATGTATCTAGATACAGATACCGATACATTTTTTTCCAAAGTATCTGGGTACAGATAGAAATTTCGAATTTTTGTTTTAGTGTGAGCCCATAAAAATCATGGCTTTTTAAACCAGCTATTATACAAAAGAAAGCAGAGGTGTTTTGTTACTAAAATGCGCCGTAGGCGAACATTTTTAGAAATATAAAGCACAGATAGTTTAAAAGAGGTATAGGAAATTACAAAATCATAATCATCTTTTCTCAATGTAGAGGGCAAACCATATACAGGGTGTTATTTAAGTACGTAGCCAAACTTCAAGTGGTGATTCTTTGAGTGATTTTAAGAGGAAAAGTTTATATAAACATAGGTCCGTTATCGCTTCGTTTTCAAGATACAGGGTGTCAAACTTTTAAAAAAATATATTTTTTTCAACAACATCTTAATAATCTTTTAGCCGATTTTGCTGAAATCTGGTAGTGTTATTTACGGTAGAGAGGGGTTAATTTAGCCCTAAGTAGATTCAAATTATTAAATCCAGTGGCGTCCCGGGGGGCACCGTGACCAATATTTTTGAAGAAAAAATGTACGCCACTGACTTTTTAAAAACTTTTATATGTTTTTTGCATTAAGGAACTAAGAATACAACTTTTTGGTCTCTTGATTTTTTTTCGTATCTGGCTTCTTTTCGAGAGAAAAAAATAAAAACCACTTTATTGCATGTCATTGCTTTGTTGTTGCATGGCTGCTTTCTCGAAAACGAAGCAAGATACGAACAAAATTTAAGAGACAAAAAAGTTGTATTTTTGGTTGCTTAATGCGAAAAAATATGAAAATTTAAAAAAGTCAGTGGCGCACATTTTCTTTTTCTCAAAAATATTGGTTAAGGGACGCCACTGGAATTTATAATAATTGTAATCGACTTTTACATTTTTTTTACATTAAGCGACTAAGAATACAACTTTTTTGTCTCTTGAATTTTTTTCGTATCTTCGTTAGTTTTCGAGAAAAAAATAAAAACCACTTTATTGCATGTCATTGCTTTGTTGTTGCATTGCTGCTTTCTCGAAAACGAAGCAAGATACGAACATGATTCAAGAGGCCAAAAAGTTGTATTCTTAGTTGCTTAATATGAAAAAAATATAAAAGTAGATTACAATTATTATCAAGTCTAGTGGCGTCCCTTAACCAAAATTTTTGAGAAAAAGAAAATGTGCGCCACTGGCTTTTTTAAAACGTTTATATTTTTCGCATTAAGCAACTAAAAATACAACTTTTTGGTCTCTTGAATCTTGTTCGTATCTTGGTTCGTTTTCGAGAAAGCAGCAATGCAACAAAAAAGCAATGACGTGCAATAAAGCGGTTTTTATTTTTTCTCTGGAAAACGAAGCCAGATACGAAAAAAATTCAAGCGACCAAAAAGTTGTATTCTTAGTTCCTTAATGCAAAAAACATATAAAAGTTTTAAAAAACTCAGTGTCGTACTTTTTTTTTCAAAAATATTGGTCACGGTGCCCTCCGGGACGCCACTGGACTTAATAATTTGAATCTACTTAGGGCTAAATTAACCCCTCTCTACCGTAAATAACACTGCCAGATTTCAGCAAAATCGGCTAAAAGATTATTAAGACGTTGTTGAAAAAATATTTTTTTAAAAAAGTTTGACACCCTGTATCTTGAAAACGAAGCGATAACGGACCTATGTTTATATAAACTTTTCATCTTAAAATCACTCAAAGAATCATCCCTTGAAGTTTGGCTACGTACTTAAATAACACCCTGTATACAGCCCTGGGCTTATGGAATCGGTACTTAGCTACTTGACAATAATAAGTATATTTTTCAATAAATGTATATATGTTACACATTATTACATGACAATTTTCCAATTTATATTCAATCAATGAATCAATAATGTTGTAATATTCTGCATTTAGGATATTTTCACGTAGAAATTTTTATTTTCGTCCAAAAATCCAGGGGGGGAGTAAAATCTTCAACGTACAGATGAATAAGATGATGAATAGGAGAACGTTTCAGATGTTATGTTTGCAGACGACGATCAAAATGAAGGTGTCGCGTCGTGAGTGACATAATAATATAGCAACAAAAAGTGATTTATTTTTAGTTATTGGACCAGCTTATACCGCCTCCTAAAATTAACCGCCGGGTGCTATTAGCACCCTAGCACCCCCCTAAAACCGGCGCTGCCACCAGGATGAGTCTCTCCAGTGTCTTCATCAAGAAGCTAGTAGTGAGGCTGATGAGTCTAAATGCGTTGACTGACGTATTAATAAGACTTCTCACGGCTATAGGTTTCATGTCCTGGAAAGTAGATGGCGCCTATGGTCAACAATATATTTTGCATTGTATATTGTCTCCGGGAAGCGCATGGTGAGCCAGAGAACTGTCAAACATGACAGCCGTGAGCAGTCTTTATTAATACGTCAGTCAAGGCTAAATGTCTTGGCCTCCAGTGTAATCACTGCGACCTGGCTTTGGTATAAAAATATGACCTCGATCTGCAGCCATTGCCAATAAGGGACATGTCCTGTAAATGCTGATTATCCTTGTGGTCAGGTCATAGTCCTTGGTTGATCTCAACCAACCACTGCTTCAAGGAGATTTTTTGACATTTGTCGAATCCACCAAACTTTATTGCAATTATAGGGCATTGAATATAGGCTCAATGCTAAACTAGTCTATGGGCCATGCCAACAATGAGCAACAACAAAGAACAACGCAGTGTAGACCCGGTGTCGCGTATTTACCTACTATAATATTAACAGAAAAACTGGTCTAATGATGAAACGTTTAAATAACATGTATAATTGAGTTAAATTAAGTTTACCCTACAAAAATCTCAAAATCATCTTCATGAAATTTGGCGGTTCATTTTAGAACAAAATATCTACACAAGTGCATATATTAACAATAATTAACAATGCTTTAATAAATACTTAATTCAACGTCCTGCTATAGTAATTCCTCCCCGGCTTCACGTTGCCTATATGTCTTTAAACAACCTGCTCTGCCAAAAAAGTGCACTTACGCATCTTGCAATGCAAATAACCATTACCTATAATAAATAATAGTATGGTAGTCTCATATTCTAGACCTAGACAAGTAGACTTTTTTATAATTTCCATCCAAAAAATCAATAGGTAATTAATAAAAAAATGTTCTCTTGTCAACTCCCATCCACATGGACACACTGTATACTGTATAAATATGGTAATTAATTATTATTTAGATTGGCAATTTATCGGTATCTTTAGTTTCTAGTACCACAGGTTAGAAAATATAGCCTACAGCTACAGCAAGTAGCTATATTTTCTGTGCTATAATATAAGGAATCACTTAGGATAACAAGATTTATTTTGTATTTTAGGTGAATGCGCCGGTCATTTCCATATTAAGTACCTCTATTTTCCACCAATTTTTATTTCTTTTGGATTGAAAAAAGAAATATTGTGAATACCTAAGTAGGTAAATAAAATCGGAAATCAACATGATGCCACTAAACTCTAACTAAACGCAAATTTCTAGTTTGAAGAAATATACGAGTATACCTATTACTAGGGCCATCTCTCGGCAAAGCCCTGAACTGACGCCCCTTGTTTAAGCACACGATCAACAGGTAGATTGTCATTGGTGAGAGATCTGACGAGAAACTCATTAGAGTGAATAGGGTTAGACTACGCACGGTGGCCGTGTTTATTTTGTGATATTATTAGTACTCACTATAAGCAGGGTATCAGCATCAGCTGTGATATTAGCAAGATTATTAGTCTGTGCTCTAGCACGCCATCTAGTAGGAGGAGGTGGCACTTATGGCGTGGTGACAGCGCACGGTCGTCTTGGTACTGTCATTAGTGCTGCCACCTACATTTTCAGGCCGAAAACACGATAACTTCCTTTTTCGTGGTACTTGGTAACCTATATATTTTGTGGTACTTGGGTCTTGGCCTTGGATGGAACCACAGAATGGATGGAGCTGAACTGGAACGTCAACGTCAGTCAAATGTGAAATGCATAGTAAACATGGCGTTCGAACAACATTGTGCAGTAAAATGAGCAAAATGCCTCGTTTTGTGCACACGCCGAAACGCAAACTGCATTTCCTAGAATTTCTCTAACACATTTCTCTCCGCCGCACGTTTTGTGTCTATCCACGTTTTCGTTTATTATTATCTGTTGTGAATTACCAAGAAATCGCGTTCTTGTGTTCTTGTCCCAGTGGTGCTTTGTTTTTAAATAATAATAAACGTCTTCACACGGAAGTCTTTTTTAATTACAATGACGTGCGATCATCTGTTTTGGTTCGCGATAACAGCTTTATTATCAGTAATCGCTAATAAGGTACGTTCTTATCACTCTTATCAGTAAAATTTGTCTGTGTTTTGTAATATGTAGATATTTGATATTTTAATAATAACACGCAATGCAGATAGATATTATTACCAGATGCAAAATGAGAGACTGGTTTCCACCTACTTTTTTTTATTCATTTTTCATTTTCATTCAGTAGTCCTCTCTGTTATTCAACATTAAAATTAAGTCTGTAATCACGCTTTATAAGAACAAAGATCAGTTTGATAGATTTTGAAAGCTACCTACTTTCTCTCATGCTGCATTGCATCTATAATAATTTGATCAAAAATAAATAAAATCTATGTAATTTACATTTAGGATTCATAGGTGTTGGTGTTAGGCTATCGGTGTAGTGAGGAATTTTGCTTTAAATAAAATGGTAAATATTATAGGTACCTGAGATCATACTATGTATTATGTCTGAGAATTCAACGCCTGCCAATATGAACCAATGAAATGACATAATTTTCGGAAATAATAACCAATCAGCTTCAGCGATAATACCACTAGTGGTATTAAATTAAAGGCAGTGGCTATGTATACATCCGACGTATAAAAAAGTCGGTATACGTCTTGCGCTTCTCTCATTGGCGAGTTGAGTCACGTGACTTCTTTGGACATACATTTAACTCCATACTTACATGTCCAAAGTAAACTTATTTAGGTACGTCGGAAGTGCATTTTTGTCAAGCATCTTTGCACTGCCGTATAAAAAAAGAAGGGGATATTCGCCAAGATATTCGCACTATATTGTGGCAGTCGGCAGTGACGCGCTGCTGAAAAAAGAAGTGGTAATTATTTCCAATGGTGTAACCCACCCCCAATTTTCTTGAAATTTTGGCTAGGTCGGGATAGGTACCCCCTATTTTCGCCCGACGTTCGGTGCTGTAACAATCCACCCCCGATTTTCTTGAACCTTTGGCTAGGTACCCCCTATTTTTGCCCGACGTTCGGCGCTGTAACCCAACCCCGATTTTCTTAAAATTTTGGCTACCGCCCTATTTTCGCCCGACATTCGGCGTGCGCCGTGTACTGCCTTGATACACAAATATCTATTTTGGTGTGGACACGCAAGTTTCTTATTCTTTTTTTGGGACAAACTCAGGATTCTAGGAGTACGTTCATTTAAAACCGAATCACTGTATTTTAGCGTTGACTGAAGTATTATTAAAGAGTGCTCACGGCTGTCATGTTTGACCGTTCGCTGGCTCACCGTGCGCCTCCCAGAGACAAAATACAATGCAAAACACATTGTTGACCATAGGCGCCATCTACTTTCCAGGACATGAAACTATAGCCGTGACAAGTCTTATTAATACGTCAGTCAACGATTTTAGTCTCTGAGATTGAAATACCTTCTTCAATTGAAATAAAATTACTACTAGTCAATTCATTGAAAAAAGGTACAGGGAAATTTACTACAGGGTATTAAAAATTAAAAACTAAGAAACTCATAAAAATAAACATTTAAGTAATGAAAAAATATCTTCCAAAAAATAGAACGCAAAATACATTAACACAAACAAAAAGGTTAAAAATAAAAAAAATACAAAGAAATAAAGACAAATTAAAAAAAACAATCATAGGTATATGAGAAACAAAGCATATATTATACCTTCATCACTGTCATCATCACCTTCAATATTACGTCAATGCCTTCTTCATCTTTAACAGTGTCAGAAATAAAAATTGATCTATTGCCACTTCCATTTTTTATAACAAGTTTTCGTTGTGGGACACATAGAGTAGTTTAGCTGCTCTGTCAATGGGTGGAATGCATAAAAAGTAGTAGATGCTAATGCTTATCAAGTAAGTACTACATTTATGAAGTTTCTACTATAGGAACGAAGCATTTACTACTCCCCATAGTACATGCTACTATGCACTTGGTATATAGAAGAAGGTACTATGCTTCAGAAGTATCTACTAGTTTAGTAGTATTTACTCCAGTCTAAGCGAAGTCGGTGTTTCAGAAACTTCGGCCACCGCAAATTAAGTGTTTTTTTTTTAATTTTTATGAATGTGCGTCGCAGTAAAGTATACAATCAAATGAGACGATACAATGATGACAAATATCGTAAATTATTTAGGTAATTATCGTAAATTGTGCAGTTTTATAATATCTATAAATGCCTAATTTGTATAAAATTAAGTTAATTTCACAATTTGGTATTTCAGGTTCAATAGAGAGAATGTAGAGTGGCTTGCACATTATTTTCTTAATAATTATGATGATCCTATATAGAAACAAGGGGTGGAGCCTTGTCGCCCACTCAAAAAATGGAGGTATTTTTAAGAAGTTTAGGTGATTCTGGTAAGGTAATTGTAAAATTTAGTAAAATGTTTGACACGTCATGCACGCACCGCACAAAGTAGATACTTCAGCTCAGTAGTAGATACTTCTGTTTTGCCGTACAGTGTGAAGCAGATGCTTCTATGTAAAAGCAAATGCTACAAAGTAGATACTTTTCGGTGAAGCATTAGCACCTACTAGTTTTTATGCATTCCACCCATTAGGAGGAATTTTAGTGTACACGCTCTTGGAATTTTTGGCATTTTTTTGTATTTGTTGGAATTTTTTGGCATTTTTGTCATTTTTTGGCATTTTCTTGGAATTTTTTGGCATTTTCTTGGAATTTATTGGTATTTCTCCATATGTTCTTGATGTTTTTTTTTTTAGCATTAATTGATAAGTCTCAAGGACGGACTGAGCAGTCCGGACTTGAAGATTGAACTTAATGCGAATGATCTGCTTTATGCATATGCGGATTACAACTCGATAATAGTAGTTTTTGTGCCAAAAGATATTACAAAATTTGAAAATATGCCACAATTTTGTCTATAACAAAAAGTGTGTAATCCGAAAATAGGTTTCTAAAGGTCCCCCGATACTCAAGCAGATAGTCCTTTCCTTTCCACATCTATCCCTTGCTCACCTTTCCATAGTATTCTCAATTATTATCCTTTTTTTACATATGTACAAGGTGATTTATCGATTTTGACCAATATTTCGCAGGCATAATAACTATTGCATGGCTACTTAGAATCTCATAATATTTGAGAGCAAATATCAATGTAGTTTCAGTGATATTAAAAAATATCTTTCTTTTTCTGTAAAATTTAACACCCTGTACCTTTCTTATAGGGAGCCAATGGGGATATTAAGTCGAGCATTAAGTATATATGCCTACAAGAAAGTGGCATTATTTTTAAAAGTTATATTGTTTCCCAAAGTTTGTCAATCTAAAACTGAAATAACCTGTATTTCTTCAGTAAATTGTGACTGGTTTTGTCTCGGGTTTTGGTTTGGTCAATTTGATAATTTATTTGACGCCTGTTTAAAGTGTGAAAAAAAAAAAACAAATACTTATGTGACATATTTAACACTATTGTATGTAACTTTATATCCCCGCATTGGATTATCAAAAAATCGTATAGAGGGTGAACTTTTCTTAAGGAGCCCAAAAAATTAAATGTATTACATTCTCGGTTACATCCTGATCTGGAATTTTTGAGACACGTGTAGTGTCTGCTTAAAGAAAAATACCATTTTATTTTATTATTCGAATTCTTTATCATTTTTGATATTTTTCATTCATACGATTTATTTAGAACCATTTTATTATTTCATTCTCGTTTCATGGTATTTCAAATAAAAATGGACTTTTTTGGAATTTTCCTGGAATTTATGGTATTTTCTAGGAATTTCCTGCCATTTTCCTGGAGTTTTTTGGAATTTTCTTGGAATTTTGGTATTTTATGGGATTTTTGGCATTTTTTTGAATTATTTTCGAGATTTTGGAATTTTTTTGGTACCTATTTTTTAATCTAAATCTGACATTTTTGGGCACTTTTTGGAATTTTAGTGTACACAATTTTGCCAGTGATTTCCCCCTCGGTCATTAGTAAGAAATTATTTTTCTAGTTTGATGTTTCTACTGCATAAAATTATAAAATAGTAAAAATATATATCTAAACTTTTGTTTTGAATAGTTTAAAATGAGTTTTAAATATGTTTTCAATATTTGAAATACCGATTTGCAGTATTTCCAAGACACATTTGGAAATTTCCAATATTTCCATTTCCATGGAAATATTACCTGAGGGTAAATATCCCTATGCGTTAAAAATATTTTAAAATTTCCAGAGATCAGAAAATGCATCCTGTAAATACCCATCCCCATCGAATTTATTTTTTGGCTTAGTTTTGTTTAGATAATTGGTTCTGCAAACAGCTTTTATTAGTTTAGGCTTTAGACAAATTACCTCCATTGATAGCTAGGATCTCATAAAAATAATTGTTATCCTTGATATTTAATTGTTGATATTATCACTATAGCATAGCAGCATAGCAGTTATTGTGACTAATTCAAAGTTTATTATTACGGCATGTTTATAATAAATAAAATTGTAATGTGTATCTTCATAGAAATAATTATTATAGTAATAAGCATGTAAGTTCAAGGAAATCATTTAATTTAAAAATTTAAACATTGTTAGTTTTATCAATGCATTGTTTTAAAACTGTTGTTTCTAAAGATATTTTAAGAATGCTATATACTTTTGCATAAAACAAGGATTGAAGAGGAAACATTAATATTTTTTTTTTACAAAATCTGTTCAAATTGCGGTGTTTGTCATAGTTGAAAAATGTTAAATCTGCTGAACCTATATTCAATGTTGTCAGATTATGCCATCTCTCTCCCTCATACGCACCTAGTTGCTCTGGAGTCATATTCAAAATATATGATGTCGCCAGATGTTAGGGGAGGATTGATGTGTTATGTCGCCAGATCCTTAGAGATATTCACCTGAACTTTTGTTTGTTTAAAAAGTCTTAAAAACTGCTTCTCTTAACCTCCCTTCTATTGTAAACACCCAGAACCAGGGCCGGCTACGAATTTTTATACCACTAAATCTACTTAGCAATTCTTCTGTTTAAAATCTGACACCACAGTGTTAATCAGGACACCCAAAAGTCTCTATATAGCATAAAACCACATACACCTACCTGTATATTAGAAATTGTGGAATATTGCTTATATTTCTTAAAATATTCCTCATATCAAAAACATGTTTTAATAAAAGTGTTAGGGAAAATTATTTCCTGTTTAGTGATATCAAGCAATCTTTCGTAGCACAAAAAATGTGGTTGCCATGGTAACGGACTTAATTTTTTTAAATGGCACCATATACGTTTTTTGGAGAAAATTAATACATTGGAACTTTCTGAATACGATACAATACAATTTTAATGGGGTCGCATAAGAAAAAAATACAAAAAAATAAGTTTTTTATTATGCTATTGACAATGTTTATCAAAATAATTATTAACATCTAGTTAGCCATGCCAAAATCAGAACAATGCAGAACTGTCACTAGCTGTCAGTTGCTTGTAATTGTGTGCATTGTTACAGTAAACGTACTTTTTTACTCAATTTTTTGTGTACTTAAAGCATTGAAAAAATGCGAAGAGACTTTTACATCCAGATTGAGAAATTACATTCCATAGGTATGTAAGTACCTAGGTATAATTTTTTGCCAAATAATATTGTTTTTTTCATTGATATTTTCTGACTTATTGCAGATTTTTAGGTTTTCAAGACAAGAAACTAAATTTAGAAAGTGGCTTAGTACTCTAGGTGTCATCGACAATAATATTCTCTGGAGGGACTCTATGTATGCGTGTTCTATTCATTTTGATGAACAGGATTTTTTAATGCAGCACGAAAGAACGCTATACTAGAGACCACCAAAAAATTCATTCCGGTTCAAGAAGTAACTCATGGAGATGAGGAAAATGATAACATTGTAGTTCTCGATACGACAAAGAGAGTCGCATTTCTGGAGCAAATATAATTAACTGAAGAAATGCAAACAGCAGCACTAGCAGCAGTCAGCAGCAAGTAAACCTGTTAACTACAGATCACTGCCAGCAAAATTATTGAATTATTCAAAGAAGAGCGTAATTAGAAATCACTTCACTTGCATTTTTGAAGCAAAGTTTAAAGTGGTAGAAGTTGTAGTTACCAAGTTTTCTTTTGGTTGTATTTTTTAAACAAACAAAGAAAAAGTTGTAAGGAATCAAACTAGCCATCTAAAAATTCATAAATAGGTATAGACATGTTCCTGGAAAATAGGTTATTATTATTAAAAGTATTCAAAGAAATAATTATCCCAGTAATATTGTATGAAAATGTTAGGTGATTATATTAGTTCTCTTTATGATGATTAAAATATGTTGTTTTGATTAAGTTGTATAATTTCTCAACCTACAAAACCAAAACCAACAAAAATCTTGGACCTATGTTGTACTTTGAACTACAATAATTTCCATTTTAAACAAAACGACAACCAAGACATTACATTATTTATGGAACCCTATAAATTTTTCAAATTTCTCATCTCATTAAGGGTTAAAATGGCCGCCAAATTATTCCCCTGGTATATGCTTGTACATGCATAAAACCTGTTAACTGTTAATATCAATCAGAACAGAACAACCAGTGACGTAGAAGTGGGTAGTACGTACAGATCATAAACATTAATTTTATCTTCCCTAAATGTTTTAGGTCCTGCATCTTCAAAAGTATAGCTTCAAATAGGTACATTTATTGGAAAAAGTTACTTTATTTAAAGTAAGAAACACATTTTTTCTACCTTAATTCTTTACTATCGAGCAAATTTTTGAGTTAATTTTTCAGAAATACTCTGAAATAATAAAAAATATCAAATTTGCCATGAAACCATGACACATACAAAATTGCCAAGAGGATATTTTTGTTTTCAGTTAAAATCTACATAAAATGAATACATTTTATTACTATACAAGGTTTTATGCTAACCCATGCCCTTATAATGTGCACCAAATTTGACTTTATGTAGGTATCCAAACTCTGATTTTTATATTACTTTGGACACAATCATCTCATTTTACAGGGTGTCCCTGTTCCATTATTAATGGTACATAGTGCTACAGGGTATTAGAATAAAATAAGCTAATTGGACCAGCTTGCCTTATCCGCAAGTTTGATGCATTTTCTAGCACTTTTAAATGGACACGTATTGGAGACGACATTGCTTATTAAAAACACCCTGTTCCAGGAGGTGAGAAGTGCAGAGCTAGTGATCCACATTCCGGGAAACCTAGGCCAAGATGGGGTGGTATATAGACTCGATTACTACCCCCCATTCGGCCACCCAGCACCGAACACAACTATCGCTTCAAAAGACATCAGGGATGTCATAAAATTCTCCCAAGCGCTACCTGGCACCAAATATGATTTTTGGCTGTATTACTCCAATGCTACACATAACACTCTCACGTGGACAGCAAATTTTACAACAGGTAAGTTTCTAGATTTCTACTGTTGTACTATTTTAATCGTTTAATTGGGTGTAAAATGCTTAAAAATTGTCTCATTAACATAACAAGTATTATGCATTTTGTAGACGTGCTAGTCGAGTGTGTTTGCATAAGAATATCTAATGATGGTTTAGGATAAAAATAATGTTTAATCATTTTGGAATATTTTATTTGCTGGTAAATTGCATACAATATATTTGTTATTGTTCACAAACTTTCTGGTAGGTTTTCCCCTAATTGAGACGGTGAAAATGGAAAATCAATAAAACATCATGTTTGTGATAAATTTATTTGATAAATTAATATCCATAAAAAAGAAAATACTTTGATGTATTATTGCTGGATAACCAGATACTTATTTGATAACTGGATGTAAAATACTTAAAAATTGCCTTAATAAGTGTAATATGTTGGATAGATTGATCGATTCTGCTCAGATTTGGTTCAATTGTAAGGTGACTAGGGATGTACCGGATCGGGTATTTGGCCGATCCGGCTGGAACCGGAATTCCGGCCGCTAGCCGGACCGCGCCACCGGAATTCCGGCCGGACCAGGACCTATATAGAAGTATTTCAAATTTAGAAAAAAAAAATGTTTTGAACAATTTTTTTCAAAATTCAAAAACTTCGAAAATTTTGGAGGTCTATACCAAAATATTTATAAAATACTATTTTCGGAAATTGGTAACTTATACAGGGTGGTTCACTTTTATGTGGTAGGACTTTAACATTAGATAGAAAAAGATAATCTAAAATGAAAATTTTATATCAACATATATCGGGGAAAGCTTAGTTTCCGAGATACAGGGCGTTGAAGTGTTGGAAAAAATATGAAGTATTTTTTACACTGTCCGAACCAGTGGAGATATTTAAACCAAATTTGATGTGTAGTACCACCTTTTTGACTACGATATTTAGTGATAATATGAAGGTCCTGAAATAACCAGTGGTGGAGTTATGGGTTTTCACTATCACTAAATTTAAAAAGTAATTAGTACGGACCTGTCTCACATCAACGTAATTTTTTTTTTCGTAAAGTTCTTTCAATTCTCTACAAAAAGTGTATCTTGACATTTTTTTGTATCTGCCACGGTTGTGTAGTAAATAAATTATTTCGTTTCCATCTCAGCCTTTTTTGCCTAAAAATGTGTTTTCTAAGATTATTGATAAATATCGCAGATAACAGAAATTAATTATGGAACACTTATCGGATTCAGCTAATAATACAATAATCTGTCATCCAGTAGATGAACGTAGCAGCGCCGCAGTTTGTCTTTGTTAATAATTAAAATGCCGTTCCAATTTACAAATGAAGAGCAGGCTGACATCCATTTCTGCTATGGAGTTGCAAATGGGAACTCTGCGGAAGCAGCCAGAGAATACCGGAGGCGATTTCCAAATAGGCGCCATCCGCGTCCCTCGGTGTTTGTTAACATGCACCGGTAATTCAGAACTCGCGGTCTGAGAACTAGAATCGTCGAACGAGGAAATGAAAACAATATCCAACAAGTCAGACGCAACAATGAGATTCTTCCTGAATTCGATAGGAATCCTACAACAAGTAGCAGAAGAGTGTCAGTGGCCCTACGTGTTTCAAAGTCTGCAATTTTGCGAGCTTTAAAAAGAGATCACAGGCATGCGTATCATCTACAACCCGTACAAGGTTTAAGGCCCGGCGATGCAGAAAGAAGACTAGTGTTTTGCCGATGGATTTTGGAGTCAATTGACGGAAATAGACAATTTTTAAATAACATTTTATGGATGGACGAGTCGTGTTTTACTCGTCGTGGAGTAGTAAACTTTCATAATCAGCATATTTGGGCACAAGAAAACCCACATGCAATCCGGCCAAGAAATTTTCAGGTCGAATTTAGTGTCAATGTTTGGATTGGACTGTACAACCATCATCTGTTTGGACCCTTTTTTTTTGCCACAGCGAGTGAATGGTGACAATTTTTTGGAGTTTTTAGTAGCTGAGCATAATAATATGTGGGAAGACATTCCTTTAAACTTAAGATTGTTGGCTTGGTTCCAACTTGACGGCTGTCCTGCACATTTTCACCGAAATGTGAGGAACTGGTTAAATAATAACTTTCCAAATAGGTGGATCGGACGAGGGGGACCGGTCGCTTGGCCACCACGTTCTCCGGACATAACACCTCTGGACTTCTTCGTATGGGGATTTTTAAAAGAACAAGTCTATGCGACTCCTGTAGAAACAAGGGAACAACTTATTGATCGTATCAGAAATGCGTGCGATGAATTGAGAAATGGCAATTTAATCGATGCTGTTCAATCCGTTAGGCGTCGAAGTGAATTATGTGTGCAACAGAATGGATCACATTTTGAACAATTGTTGAATGTTGTACAAATTTAGAATTATAAAAATTATTAAGAAATAATACTAGATTTGATAAAAATGTTAAAATGATAATAAAGTAATGTACCTCAAACCAAGTGCCAGTTTATTTTTAAAATTGTTTCCATAAAATTAAAAATAAAATAGCTGAATCCGATAAGTGTTCCATAATTAATTTCTGTTATTTGCGATATTTATCAATAATCTACTACACAACTGTGGCAGATACAAAAAAATGTCAAGATACACTTTTTGTAGAGAATTGAAAGAACTTTACGAAAAAAAAATTACGTTGATGTGAGACAGGTCCGTACTAATTACTTTTTAAATTTAGTGATAGTGAAAACCCATAACTCCACCACTGGTTATTTCAGGACCTTCATATTATCACTAAATATCGTAGTCAAAAAGGTGGTACTACACATCAAATTTGGTTTAAATATCTCCACTGGTTCGGACAGTGTAAAAAATACTTCATATTTTTTCCAACACTTCAACGCCCTGTATCTCGGAAACTAAGCTTTCCCCGATATATGTTGATATAAAATTTTCATTTTAGATTATCTTTTTCTATCTAATGTTAAAGTCCTACCACATAAAAGTGAACCACCCTGTATGTTGACAAAAGGTGTAGGCTTAATTCTAGAGATGGGTCGCTGGGAACATTCCTGGGAATATTCCCGGGACGGGAGCATTAAAAAATTGGGCATATTCCCAACAAATGGGAGCATTCACTCGAAAATAAAACGTTCGTTTTAAATGTTTTAATTTGAAATTTTAACCCTTTCGCTGCGGATGACGCATATATGCGTCATATTATTTATCTGCCACCTCTGCGGATGACGCATTTTTGTGCAAGGTCTAGCCGCTTCGCTGCGGTAGGCGCATATTTGCATATAAATAATTTCCGTTATTTCGTCACTATTTTTGAGCCAATCGCAGGCCAATTTCGGACGGGAGACAGGTGGCGACTCGTAGGGCGTCGTTTTTATGGTTAGTAGTGCCTGTAAAGTGTATGGGAAGGCATATTGCGGCGGAAACAAGTGGTTAACAATTATACCTTAGCCTAAATAAAAAAATTGACACTTTATTGAAGATCAATAAACAAAATTGACGCTTCACTGCGGATGACGTCTATTAGCGCAGCACTGAGGTAATTAAAGGCGGCTCGAGGGCGTAGCAGCGAAAGGGTTAAACCACAAATTGCGAACTGGGGCCAATGAAGTTGCTCTCTGCTTGTATACAGGGTGATTCACGTAAGTGGTTCATTAGAAGTTTACGGGGAAGGAGTGCGAATTTTGATTTGAAATTTTGGTTACTTATATAAGAGGTTGTAAACTTTCTAAAATATTTTCAACTTCCGATCACTTTGTTATTTCAAATAGAACACCCTATATATTTTGACACCATTTGGTTCCCTATTAAATTCCAAATCTTTTTTCTAAATAGAATGTGTACCCTATTCCTAATCCTTTTCGAGATATTCGCAAATTTTTGGTGTTGCAGCCATCGACCATAGTGATGATAACTTTGAAATTTATGAATCTGGAAAACTGAAATTTTGGACTGTCGTAGGCGAAAGTCAACTTTATTAAATGGTCTGTATGCCATTTCAAAATATTGTACAGGGTGTTCGGGAAAAAATTCCCAATATCAACATCGAAAAATTGAAAAATCTAATTTTTTTCAAATGGAACCCATATTTTTTTTATTGCACCATTGAAATGCTTGTGAAAAGACAGTTCAAAAAGATATAACACACTATATGTCTAAATGAAGCGGTTGCTTCGTTATTACGAAAAATATGTATTTTTTCTGCTCTGTATCAATAAAGATGCCATTTCTCAAGGAGCGTCACATTATAGAGGGCATGGAAAATGAAATATCGCAATTATATGACAAGGTTGAGGGCTATTTAATAATATTTTTTCGCTGAGAAGCAACAATACAACATAACCAACTAGAAGAAAAAACAAGAAACTACATATAAGTAAAACACTTTATTCATATTATGCTATTTACCTGTTACGTATTTACATTTTTTACTTCTCTTTGTTTGGACCTTGCCATGGACTATGAAATTTTGTTCGAATTTTCTGAATTTTCTTTTCGTCAAAGGTGATAAATGTAAAGCCTTTCATTAAAAACTCTAATTGTTCTTTCTAAAATTCTTTTACACTCTCCATGAGTGTAAAACATATTCAAACTGTCTTCGTTAGAATAGTTAATTTGAGCCATCCTTGTCAACAGTTAATATTTTATTGTTTGGAACACAATAAATTTTAATGACAATCACAAATGAAAAATCCATGGCCGCCTATTAGAAAAAGTCCGTTGTTTCTTGATATGGAGCAGCAAAAATACGTATTTTGCGTAATAACGAAGCAACCACTTCATTTGGACATATGGTGTGTTATATCTTTTTGAACTGTCTTTTCACAAGCATTTCAATGGTGCAATAAAAAAATATGGGTTCCATTTGAAAAAAATTAGATTTTTCAATTTTTCGATGTTGATATTGGGAATTTTTTCCCGAACACCCTGTACAATATTTTGAAATGGCATACAGACCAATTAATAAAGTTGACTTTCACCTACGACACTCCGAAATTTCAGTTTTCCAGATTCATAAATTTCAAAGTTATTATCACTATGGTCGATGTCGATGAAAAATAAAAATAAAATTTACGCTATCCGTTTCAAATTTCATATTTGCACATAATTATTAATTTCAGACAACTTTCCCTTACAACTTTTTTTCGTATCTTTAAAAATTAAGGTAGTTTACTCTTGAGGAAATTTCAAAAAAATGACATTGACAGCTAAAACATCTACTCTGCATAACTCTTGTTGGGGTCGTTTTTCAATCAAGGGCAAGCACCAACTTTTATCAAGAATAAAATTTTCTGACAAATAAAAAATAAAAAAGTTTTCCCTATGTTTCCAAGTTTTTGGGACACACTGTATATCGATTTAAAAGAAAAAATGTAAGGAATACAGTTAGAATGATGAATCATTATTTTGAAAACTCCTGGGTTTTTTGAAAAATCCCAGGAGTTTTTACAAAGCTCTGGGAGTATTGACAGCTAAATAAAATGGCGGATGGGAAGTTTCAGGCTGGGAGGAATGGGAGTTTTTAAAAATCCCGGGAGTAAACCCATCACTACTTAATTCTGAAAATGCAGGAAAGCTCTTATTTATTCATCTCAATCTAAATAAAATAGATTATGAATATTAGTAACACAGAAGGATTTTTAGTACCTGTAATAATTATAAATAATAAATGATGTTTAGTGGCATATCAGATAAAAGATATCAATTGAAAAAAAAATGCACTCCAGCCGGGAAGAACAAATAGGAAGTTTACATAACCAACAATAATGAATGGTTTCCCTACACCCTCTAACCCCTTCTAGTAGCTGTAGAAGACGGCGAAGTCTTCTACATCTCACCGCTACTAACTATATATCAATTGGAATAAATAACACCTAGCCGATGGAACCCATATCTCCGGTAGCTTAGTTGGTTAAAGTGCCTACGGCCACAGTAGGAGTCCCGGGTTCAAGTCCCGGCTAGAGTGCATTTTTTTCAATTGATATCCTTTACCTGATATGCCACTAAACATCATTTATTATTTATGAATATTAGTTTTTGCTTTACAGGATTTTTATTTTTTTATATGTATACCTCGGTTTAGAAAACGTACCTATATGCCTATTCCTTGCGCTGTTTTTGTTTTTTTCATTACCTAGGTATAGGCAAAATGTAAAATGGGAGAGGTTAATGCTTATTCTTATAAAATGCATTTGTTTAAAAAAAGTAAAATAATATGATTTGATAAAGTTAAAAATGTTTTTCTTGCTTTTTACTTATGTTTAACCTATTTTAGAAAATTCGCTATAGCGATCCGGCCGGAACGGTAGTTTTGGCCGATTGGCCGGATTGGCCGGATTTAGTCGTACCACCGGAATTCCGGTACATCCCTAAAGGTGACAATAAAAAATAGGTTTACATTTGTAAAAATTGTGTAAAATTGCATCTTATTTGCATGACCTGATTGGGTAAACCTGTTATGGATAGGGCTGTTCGATCTCCGAATTTCAGTATCGGAAATCGATACTGAAAAAATATCGATAAAATCGATAAATCGATATAATCGATCTTATCGATATAATCGATCTTATCGATAAAATCGATCTTATCGATAAAATCGATCTTATCGATAAAATCGATCTTATCGATAAAATCGATCTTATCGATATAATCGATCTTATCGATAAAATCGATCTTATCGATACATTCGATCTTATCGATCATGTTGATAAAATCGATCTTATCGATAAAATCGATCTTATCGATATAATGGATCTTATTGATAAAATCGATATAATCAATTTTATTTAAGAAGCTAGACAAAAAAAGGCCGATCGGCTTGCTGCGGACGCGGTCTGGACGCAATGGGTGCAGCAATTTCCTTTATTTTTGCAAACAATTTCAAAAGATAGATATAATTGGAAAGATCGATAAAATCAAAAATATCGATAAAATCGAAAATATCGATAAAATCGAAAAGATCGAAATATCGATAAAATCGAAAAGATCGATAAAATCGAAAAGATCGTTAAAATCGATCTTATCGATATAATGGATCTTATTGATAAAATCGATATAATCAATTTTATTTAAGAAGCTAGACAAAAAAAGGCCGATCGGCTTGCTGTGGACGCGGTCTGGACGCAATGGGTGCAGCAAGTTCCTTTATTTTTGCAAACAATTTCAAAAGATAGATATAATTGGAAAGATCGATAAAATCAAAAATATCGATAAAATCGAAAATATCGATAAAATCGAAAAGATCGATAAAATCGAAAAGATCGATAAAATCGAAAAGATCGAAATATCGATAAAATCGAAAAAATCAATAAAATCGAAAAGATCGATAAAATCGAAAAGATCGATAAAATCGAAAAGATCGAAAATATCGATAATATCGATATTTCGATTTATCGAAATTGAATATCGAGTATCGATAAAATCGATAGTATCGATACTTTCGATTTTATCGATATTTTGTCTCAGGCCTAGTTATGGACATTAGGAGGCGCCTTCGATAGTCACATGATTGTTGCTTTCTTACGTGAAGTTTCTTGTAGAAATAACTTTGCATTCTTGTCAACCATATTTTGTAATATTTAATTGTGTATAAAAAAAGTTCTCTTGTCTCCTTTTTGTAACTGTCTTGTTTTTTTATTTATTTAGCATTCGTATAAAAATCAGCTAAGAAAATTAAAATTAAAATTTGCACTAGAGTCTTAAGATCACCATTAAAAGCTCAGAAATTTGCAGTAAAGTGGATCATGATTGTACAATTTTTTCTATAAGCTAGCCTTGGTGAGATTTAACGACCATACATCAGATAGGCCCGTCGTTCATCAAACGTAGCCAGAGAGTCAATTCAAAACCCAGCTATCTTTCAGTATAAGCAATTGGGTTTATTTGAACAACGATTATTATTCTGTAGGTAGATTGCAATCGAGATTCTCCTTATTAGGACTTCCACTGCTTTGCCACACAGTAGTAGTCCCATGGCTTAATGTAGCAAGACAAGAAAAAATCATGGCGATATGGAAAGTGCAGAAACGGCATGTGCGGTCTGCTCATGGATGGGTGACTGCCGTCTTTAAGTGTTCATGTATACTTATTATTTATGACAGAATGGTTTGTTTTATTAACAAACATTAAAAAATAAGGTTTTGCGTAAAACATCCCACTAAAATAAAAATCGGTCTTTCAAAAATGCTCAGCTTTGCGCAAATTTGCAAATTCCTTTTAAGAAAGGTTTAATTTCGCATGTTTTCATATTTCTTTGTGATATGAAACTTTTGGGCTTTTTCTAAAAATCTAACCGAAAGTTTATACTAGCCGCTTTCTTCTTAATAAAACTTCTTGTTCCCCAATTTAAAAAAAAAATATGCTCCTTGGCACTGAAGTTTCGTTTTATAACTCATTAGGTTTATTTGCTTCTGCCTTCTAAAGTTGAACTTCAGTGTCCTGGTGCACAAATAACTATCCTGTGTCACACCATACCTAGTAATTATTTCTAACGAACTTATATTGTTAAGGCTTGATTGTTGTAAATAGAGGACTTGAAACAATAATAATTAATAGAGACAAATTGAATTTATGTATCTTGAAGACCAATGATTTATCAAAATAAGTTTATTGGAAAAACATACCTTTTAATAAAGGGAAACATTTTGTCTACTTTTGGCTGACCTGTTTGAGTAAATATTTTAACTGATTTACTGTGCAACCGTGATCAAGGGAACCTTTGAATTTACAAATAAATTAAAATTCAAGTCAGAAAATTGTGAGAATTGAATTGAAAATTCATCTCGAAAAATGAAAGCCATCCAATACTTTATAGCCTGAAGGGAAGTTTGGACCCAGTTTTAAGGGCCCCATATCTCCTATAATACAGATCTCTGCCATAACTTAAATTTTGGGTACTAACACAGAAAATACATTCAGAACAGAAAGCTCCTTAATGACAGCTGACAAATGAGGTCTATTATTAGATGTTGGCTAATGTACAAATTGGGGAGATTATATTTTAGAAAAATATAATTTTATAAGAAATGCAGTCTGCTTGTTTTTGGAGTCGGAAGTTGGAGTCCATTTGGCAGATATTGTTAAGGAGCTTTCTGTCGCGGAACTATATTTTCTGAGGTACTCGTCTACTTAATTCCTATTAAATAGCAGTAGTTAGAAAGCTTTAATTTTATCTAAAAAATATCCAAATGTTTTTTGTAGTTTTTTGAGATATTTATTTAAAATAAGCACTCTAGTTTGGTATTAACATTACAAATAAATAAGTTTGCACAGGTTTACGTAAATTAATCTACCATGCTATTTTGTATAAACTGGCTTAAAATACATATTTTACACAAATTGAGCTAAATAAAGAAATCATATTTTAATGGGAATAAATTAATTCATGAATATAATCGATACCTACCTTCATTTCAAGAATAAAAGCAGTTAGGATGTTATGACATACCTAATGGTAATTTATTTTTAAATACACAGAAATTGATTTTTCTTTTGGATTGTCCATCTTGAATTAAAAAATGTCTTAAAAAGTTCGCAAATACTTTTCTTCTTAAAAATGTGTAGTATCTTTTCCAATAGATTAGTTAAATAAAATAAATCCTAAAAATGAAGTCAAGAAATTTTGCACTGGAGCATAAAAATTGTGTTTCTGTTCCAGAAAAGGCTCTTGACGAGTGTGCAAATCAGTTTCTTATAAATTTCGTAGCCATACTTGATTTTTGAAGCTAGAATGTCACAAATTATCAGGTTTCAAAACAAGCAAAGTTGAATCTCAGAATTTTAAACATGAATTTTTTTGCCTCTTGCAAAGTTGTTTTACCTACCTGGGGAGTAATAAGGCACCACATTCCTGTCTCTACAGAAACACTAAATAAAAACAAAGCAGTTCCTTCGATAAAGTGCTGTTACATTTTATAAGCATTTTTTGGCAGTTATAAAATCCTGACTGTTTAACAACAAACATTTCAGGTACTATCCTTGTAACAGGCTATCGATTGTATGGGTTAACTATTATTACACTTTATAATAAAATAAGTAGAAACCCAAGAAAAAAGTATGCATAATAATAGTAATAGTTATTTATGTACCAAGGCACTGAAGTTCAACTTTTTATGACTCATGTGGAATTTAGTTGCCGAGGCCTCCGGCCGAGGCAAATAAACCACATGAGTCATAAAAAGAACTTCAGTGCCGAGGTACATATTATATTTTTCTTTGAAATCGGAAAAAAATGTTTTATTAGGCAAGAAAATAATAATAAGGGATCACCCGTCCATGAACCGACTGCGCGCGGCGTTGCTTGACTTTGACGATCGCTCTACCTAGTCTCTGCATATGGCGGCCTGCCGTTTCCGGTTTACAAAAGTACTTACCGTTGGAATGTTATCCCCCAAACATTTTGTTCTGGTAGTCACCGAATAGCCGCAGGCTGCACAGCTAACCATAATAGATCTCCAAAAAGTACTTATAGAAGAACTACACAAATATCTAATAGCACAAACCACCGTCAAATATTAAAATATTTTGTCAAAATTCAGTCTCCATACAGGGCGATTTCCGTCTCACGTATTTTATAATGCCCATAGAGCTTTGGCTCCTTCCTAGGGTTCTTTATTCATTGACCTAGGTCAAGTAAGACAAGACACGGCACCTTCGTACAGAAAAACCAAACTACTGCTTCTTGTGCAGCCTCCACAACAAAGCTATTGATATTCAAACCTACTAAAATATGTATACTGAAGGATTGCGCTTCTATAGGAAACAATTTCGCAATGTGTATGAAAAGTTAAATGGGCCTTTATCGGCCGGGTTTTGAATATTTGGTCACTTTTGACGGGCGATTTCTCCGCGTCTGACGTTGATGTTTACATCTCGCCAAGGCCTACTTATTGAAAAAATCGTACAATAATGTAGCCCATTATTGTACGATTTCTGTGCTTTTAATGACGATTTTGGGACACTACTGCCGAGTTCAAGAAATAGTTATTTATGTACCAAGGCACTGAAGTTCAACTTTTTATGACTCATGTGGAATTTAGTTGCCGAGTCATAAAAATAACTTAAGTGCCAAGGTACATATTATATTTTTTTTGAAATCGGAAAAAAAAAAGTTTTATTATGCAAGAAAATAATAATAAGGGATCACCCATCCATGAACCGACTGCGCGCGGCGTTGCTTGACTTTGACGATCGCTCTACCTAGGTCAGGTATAATGACCTACGGCGCCCTCGAACAGAAAAACCAAACTGCTGCTTGTTGTGCAGCCTCCGTAATAAATTTATTGATATTCAAACCTACTAAAATATGTATACTGATAGATTGCGCTTCTATAGGTAACAATTTCGCAATGTGTACGAATAGTTAAATGGGCCTTTATTGGCCGGGTTTTCAATATTTTTTCACTTTTGACGGCCGACGGCTCCGCGTCTGACGTTTGATGTTTACATCTCGCCAAGGCCTACTTATTGAAAAAATCGTACAATAATGGATTACTTCAGTGCCGATTTCTGAGCTTTTAATGATGATTTTGGGACACTTTACTGCCGATTTCAAGAAATAATAATTTAATTTTATGAATAAATACTAGAGTTCTATATTCTAAATAATTGTCTATATTAGGACATCCAAAAATGCAAGAAAATCCCCATCTTAATTAAAAAAAAAAACAGTTAATTGGTGATACCCTTTTTGGTTGAAATTCAACTAATTTTTTCTTGGTGGAATCCAATCCCTTGCAAAAAACTACACAAGTTTGGTTTTTCAACCATCAATTTGTCTAAGACATCGCTGAGATAATGGCTCATGACATCTTAGCTGGAACAAAAAAATCATCACTTCCGGCTAAACCGGAAATGATATTCAAGTGTACGGGGCAGATTTTTTATCCACTTTACCAGTCTAATGAAAAAATGCAACAAAATCGCCATGTTGATTTTTTTTTAAAAATCGGTTATTTTGACTTAACTTTTTTGCCTGAAGTTCAATTGTTTTTTTCTTGGCGGCATCTAATTCCTTGAAAAAAATTCCAAAACTTTAGTTTTTGAACCGCCAATGTATCTTAAAAATTACAGAGATAATCTCTTGTAATGTCTTAACATGGAAACACCCTGTCTGTGTGGAAATTCGCGAAAAGACCTCAAGCAAATATTGGTGCTTATGATGTGAATACAACATTTTCTTAGAATGTTTGAAGTGTTATAACACCTGCCCTTTGTAGAATCAAGACTAAAAACCCAATAATGCCCATGGGAGATATTTTTTATTTCTTCAGTTTCACTCCCACAAAAAAAATATTGAAATGTGGCAACAAAAAACAAACTTTGACCTTTTACTTTGAAGCAGGAGCCTTGAGTTACTCGTATGCTTAGGGTTCATTTGCTCCAAGTTTTAAACTTCGGCAAACAATTATTTCTTCCCAATTTTTTCTTTTACTAGGCTTCAAATTTTTTACATCATCGTTTGCTGAATTATTGCTTAGAAATAATAGCGGATTCTTAAAGTAGATTCAAAATTTTGAAGAAATAAAGTTGACAAAAAATAAGGTTATGCGATCCAAAAGTGAACCGCTGCAGGGCCCCTGAAGGGGCATTGACGCAAAAAATATTAAAATCAATAGCAAAATAAAAAAGCTATCAGAAGACATCCATTATTGGGTAATCCCAATCTCGCCCAATTACGACATTGTGTTTATAGAAAATAGCCAAATAAATTCAGTAGTGACGCATGACTTTTTAAAGTGTTACCAAAAAAGGGCTAGCGCCACAGGCATGTGCCGCGGCCAAAAATTTTTCACAACTTTCAAAGTTAAATGGCCTAAAATGATGAATTAGCAATTCACCCAGCAAAAGTATTTACTTACAAAATAAGTTTCAATTCATACATTTTCCCTCTTTTCGAGCGATTGACAAAAACCGGGAATATTACCCTTTTGGGTCATCAAGAACTAAAAATAAACTGCATTAAGCAGGAGAAAAAATTGGAACAGTGTGCAGATAAGCGGGCATGAATCGAGCGTCGGCTTAACCACTTTTCCATTTGGTGATGGTGAATATAATTTTTGTTAATTTCTTTGGTTTGCACTTTGCCGTTTGCTTAAAAATTCTTTAAAAAATTAATTTTGCTAGGTTTTGAAAATCGTAATGATATTTGGAATTTGGAATTCGGTGTTTCCAGTGGTAACATGGAGGTTTCGCCACTGAATAAGTTGCAATATATTGTAAACCAAATCCTAAATGAAATTTTACAAAGTAAAGAATTATAGAAAATTAACACTGATTTTAAAGGATTATTCATTAAAACATAGGCCTTAGTAGAGATAAGTTGGGGGAGACAAAGTTACATCACTTCCATTTTGTTCAGATCTCAAAAAATGTGTTTATGTAAAAAAATCCTTGTCAGATTTCAACCAAATATCTTAAAAACACGGGTTGTTAATAAAATTCGTTTTTTACAATTTAACTTTTAACACCCTGTAGTTTGAACAGGGGTGCCTAAATGAAAAAATGGCAGAAGAAGACATATTACAGTGTGGGCCAAACATCTGCAATACTTTAAAAACTGCTAGAAAATTTCAAAAACTGAGTTTTTTTTCATATAAACATGTATCGAAATCCAAGTGGTTTTCGTTATACAGGACGTCAAAGTGCAATTTTTTTCAAGTTTTCTTTTATTTTTCCTAAATGACGACAGCTATGGCAGACATATTTGGTACAGTTTAGACACGAATTAAATTCTATAAATTAAAAATAATTCGGCTTGTCTACTTCTAACAGTGCTGGAGAGGCGGGGGTCAACCATAATATTTTTTAATAAGAAATGGTACGCCACTGGAAAAGTAATATTTTTCTGCCTTAACTAAATTTTCCAATCAATTCTAAGAAAAAAGGTATTCTTGACATTTTCGAAAAATGTACTTTTTTGACAAATTAATTTTTCTGTGTATTAATTTTTTTCGCAGAAGAAAATCAAAGTAGGTGTAGGCTTTTGAAATTTTTTGCACAGTTTTTAATTCTGAACAACTTTCCTTAATAACATTTTGTCATAAAACCTACTAAAGGGCACTTTACAGGTGCGAAAAGTTAGTTTTTTCAAAATTTCCAAGCCACATAATTTATGGAATCTAGAAACTCTTTTTATAGGTTTTATGACAGAATGTTGTTAAGGAAAGTTGTTCAGAACTAAAAACTGAGTAGGTGTGCAAAATTTCAAAAACCTAGACCTACTTTGATTTTCTTCTGCTAAATAAATTAAAACGCTCGAAAATGAATCTTTCAAAAATGGTACATTTTATAATAGAAAGTCAAGAATACTTTTTTTCTTAGAATTGGATGTGAAATTTAGTGGAAACAAAAAAAGATAACTTTTCCAGTGGCATACCTACAATTTTTTTTATTAAAAATTATGATGGTTGACTCTCACGTCTCCGGCATTGGTGGAAGTAGAGAGGTCAAATTATTTTTCATTTATAGCACTTAATGTGTGTCTAAACTGTGCCAAATATGTTTAGGAAAAATAAAAGAAAACTTAAAAAAATTGTAATTTGACGCCCTGTTTAATGAAAACTGCTAGTATTTCGACACATGTTTACATGAAAAAATCTCCTTTTTGAAATGTCGATTAATGTCCTATAATAAATTTTTTGCCTATGATAAAAATTGACATTATGAAATGATGATTCATAGCACTGAAATTGGTACATCCAATATTAAGTCGTACCTGTTACTATTTATTTAGGAATTCAAAACAAACTAAATTTGTGTGTCATGTAAATTAAATAAAGATTCCAACATGAATTTTTGGCACGATGCTTTAAAAGTGCTGCAATTATTTAATTGGACTTACAGCAAGCAAACAATAACATTTGTTTGTATGTTCCATATTACACCTACTTTGTGCAAACCAAACTGGTTTTTGTATAATAATATATAATATATTCTTTTCATTCTCTTTAATAAAAATAAAATTTAAATAGAAATTATAATATTACCATACCATACTGCATTATATATGCATAGATATTATGAATTTTAATTACATACAAACTGTACCATAATGATTTTCAAGATTTCTATTTTCACCGGAAATACAATTAAATGTATTAACTTGGTTTAAGTTTGAACCTATTAATTTGTATCCTGGACAGATTTATTTATTCGTTTTGTAGATACAATCATACCAATTAAAAAATATGAACGGAAATTTGGTCTGCATTTATATGTGCTGAATAATGTTTGCATGTTCAAGTGGTAGTAAGGAGGGACTTAAAGCTTGCTAAATATGATTTCACAAACTGGTGTGGTGTTTGCAATATAGTGTAGTCCAAATCAGTCCCAGCTTTTTGTGAGAACCAATTCAGAATGTATAGTTCTGCACCTGCGTAATAACATCAATAACACATAGTTTTTGTCTTGTTTACATCGAAATTAGATTTTTTGGCGCTAGTGCCGCTAATTTGTACCAATTAGTTCTAATTCTTCTTCAGATGAAGACATAAATATCTCTTGTCTACAGATGAAGACAAAGAGGTGTTGAAAGCTTTCTTTTCTGCAGAAGTTCTGGTTCACCACCAGAAAAATGAAAAATACGCAGAGGAGTCTATACAATTATTAATAGATTTTTAGTAGTATTTTAAATTTCCACAACTAATTACTCTAAATAATAATATTCACTTCATATTCATAATAGTACCTGAGAAAAAGGAAATAAAAAAATAACCACGAATCACTAATCATCATATCATAGAACATGTTTCCATTTTCTGCAAAGTTCAGAACCTCCAGAACTGCGGCACTGTGCAATTAGTTTTGCGCAAGTTTTGAATTGTTATGAACTGTTCTTCCAAATAAAAAACGGAAATAAAGCTAATGTCATGTCATAGTAATTCTATTAATCCAAAAGATGAGAAGTAATGGCCAGCTAACCAAAAGTTCAGTCAATTACCTCGTTTTCATTTTATGCGAATTTTAAATGAGTACTTTAATATGGGGAACCATGTACAAATGTTGCTCATTAAGAGACCTCCATAAAATACAATTCAATACCTACTTACAATAATCCTAATTAACCAATCAAGCATTTCATTTTTACAGCAGACATTATGAGAAATACTGTACAAGTCTGTACATACCTAATAAAATTTCCTAGTCAACAATTACTTTTTATTATATGAATTATTTTACCAGTTCAAGTAACTGTTGTTTTTTACATGCTACAGTAATTAACATGTTTCCATAATAATTATTTTTCACATATTTGCTTGCACTACAGTACAAATAATTATTATTAAGAACATGTTGTTTTCAAACTATAAACAATGTTGCTCATTGCAAAAACGTACAGTGTTGATATTCTTGATTTATTTCCATTTCTGCGATTTTTTATGGTAAATTTTCTTACTCTTTCAGTACCTGATCCACCATCTGGTCTTAGTGTGTTCGTGAAAAGTGGAAAGCAATGCGTGGTCTCGTGGAACCCCCCAACACAAGGCAGTTTCACGAGTTTTAAGTTGAAGATCAATCCTTTGGTGCATATCCCAGATGCTAAGACACAAGTGATAACAATTGACAATGTGGAGAATACGCAATATACCCTAAAGGATTTGGTGCCTGGTGCGACATACCAAGTGCAGGCATTTACAGTGTTTGAGAACAAGGAGAGTGCTGCTTATACATCAAGAAACTTCACTACAAGTAAGTAAAATGTAGACTAAAATGTTTTTATTCTTTCAAGATTAATATTTTAAATGTTATATATATACAGGGTATCCCAAAATGAATTCCGCAGCGGCCAGGGGTAGACGCTACGACCAAAAATAATACGAAAATCACTTATGAAAAAAATTCAAAAAATGCTTCCTTAAACAGTGAATTCATGTAAAAAATAGTTTCATTTAAGTCAAGTCACCTTTTTCGTATCCAGAATATGACATTTTGAATGTCATAATTTAGTTGTCACATAATTAGTAAACAGCAATGCGAGATTGAAAAGGTGAATAATATTATTATGCCAAGAACGTACACGTGTTGTGGAGTGATGAAGCCCATTTTAACCAGCAAGGAGTGTTTAACCAGCACAACTTGCATAGCCACAATTACGCAAATCCACACTAAATTAGAGAATCACATAAGCAGGTGCACTGAACTGTAAATGTGTGGATTGCTCTGTTGGGCAATGAGATAATAGAATCACATTTTTTCCTAGGATACTGAACTCTGAAAATTATGCCAATTTTTGCGAAAACGTATTACCTGTAACAAATTTGAAATTGGCAAAATGTGCCCCAAAACACCTGTTGACTCCAAAGTTCGAAAAATAACTACCGCTTTCAAATTTCACAGGATAATTGTACCATTTACAGTGACAAGAAATTCCCTATGAACAATGTACCAAAAATTTGTTCGCTTTAAAAATGGAACGGATTGAGCTCGACAAAATTTTGACACCCCATTTCAAGAAAAGCAGTGATGTTTCACTCAATGCCTATTGGGCATTTTTTTCTTAGTTTTGAACGTACAATTCATCTGTAACATTTAAATGAGGTAGGTGATAATTTTATTTTTCGAACTTTGGAGTCAACAGGTGTTTTAGGGTATATTTTGCCAATTTCAACGCAAACGGTTGATTTTATCACAATGGAACAAGAGAACACTTTTGTTGCAAAATGAAAAGATGCACTAAAATGATGAACCTGCAAGGCCAAAAAGATAACCTCAAAAAAGTGATGAGTATAAAACCCCTTGAGCTACCCCGCCCCTCCACCTCTGGGCGATGGAAATAAATGGTTTTTACACGAAATTGTTGCACGTCAGCGACTAATGGACTGCACCAAGTCTCATTTAAATTGCATAACTTCTGCAGAAATTTTTGCGAAAAATATGTTTTTTAAACTGTACCTTTATCACCCTGTGACTTTTTTTATTATGCATTTTCGGCCCAGAAAAGGACGAATCAGAAGTGGCACTTGCTTTCGGCGCCTTTCATGTCGCGGTTCCAATTTCCCCTCTCGCGCATAGGAAATGAACTCTCCGCCGTTGACATCTGCGCATTGGCCACGCCCACCGTATTTTGGACAGAGTAGAACTTGCCCATTGCGTTGGCACGATCAGGTCCGGGCTATAGAAAATTTTGTGTTTTATATAGCAAAATTAATTTTTAGAATAGTAAAGTTTTTTTCTGGGATTAGATCTAGTTAAATTTGAATCTCCAGAAGTGATTTTAAGTAGGTATTTTACTGACGAAAAAAATATAAATATCAATATTTTACTAAAGAGAAAAATACATTTTTTTATTGTACATGGAAATTTCACAATATTTCCTCTTTATTATTTTATACTTACCTATATTAATTAGAAACAACTATGATTTAGGTTCAAGTGAACTATTCTACTTGGGTGGTTGAAATATTACAATATTTCAATCGACTTGCGTCCAAACTCATAGCTCGGCAATTAATTTGTTTTTTATATAGATCCATAACAATTATTATTTGCAAAATTGGTTGACCTTCGTATCACTGGTAGTAAAAAAAGGTTATTTATCAAAAATGTTTATTACTAAAATCTATAAAAAAAATTCAAAAACAATAGCACATATGAAATATAATACTTATAAATACAAAAGATATTATAAACTACTTACGTACATATTATGCACATGCACACTATACATTATCGACTTAGCCTAATTTTTAAAAATAATGACCCCTGGCAGCACTTATAAATGTAAATTTCGAAGTTTATAATTTTTATTAGTTTTATTAGAAACAATATCACGATTTAAAAATTTTAAAGAAGAATAGATTCTAAATCTTACATAAAGGGATAATAAATAGGCATGTTTAAAACTAGGGCATGGATGTTAATATGAAATGTTTTGCAGCTTATTTTTTAATTTCACACCAACATTTTCTTCTAAAGCAAACTTTGGAAAGAGGGTACAAAAATTAACTTCGAGAGTTTTAATATAATTTAGGAAATTATCAGGAGGTGAAAATAAATGTCCAAAGGTTTCGTTACCACTTGATTTGTATGCTTTAAAATAAGTAAACAAATCAGTATCCCCTAATGTATGACGTTTACAATATTTAATACAAACTTCACATGAATGTTGTTCCAAGCACTTTCTTAATAAATATCCACAAACATATGATATACTATTTGATTCATGTAGTTCGAAATCAATATAATCTGGTGCCACCGAACTTAAATCAGAAAAAATAGATCTTGCATTTCCCACAACAACTTTGTTGTAAATTTGTGTATGTTCGGTGGTTACGTATGACAATAATGAATCAAAATCCTCAATACAATTAGCCCCATCCGCGTGTTGGAAATAATTTAAACAAAATGATTTTTTGAAAGCCCTTTCGCATTGGATGGGGGTTGGATTCAAGCAATTTCCCCCTTGCTGCCTAATAGTGCTGAAAAAATTTTCGAGACAATCTTGATTTAAGCGTCGAGTGTATAAGGAACTAAACTCTAAACAATGAAATTTTTCCCAAAGACCTAAAAATGAATTTATTGTGATTTGCCACCCTTTCAAAAATTTAACTTTATTGGTAACCTCTATATTTTGTTTTAAAATTTTAATATTCTCAAAATATGTAAACATTTCCTTTAAAAAATCGACTTGGTAATCTGCTCCTTTGAAAGGTCTATTGTACTTGTATTACTGCCTGATATTTTTGAGGAATTTAAGATATCAAATAACTTATCAATTTTTTCTACAAATGACACTGTAGCGTTTGCCGAAGGGGGGAATTGTCCGAATTCAATAAAGGATTTAAGTGCCGCAGCTACCATTGCGCTGAAACCTTGGACGGCTAAACTAACCTTCAGTTTTTTAAAAGGATTCGAATTAATGTGTTCATCTGTAAATTTTGGACACAGCCGAAGAGCCAAAGGCTTGTGTTTTTGTTTATTATAAATTTGGTCAATACCTATACGTTTTATTTGTACATCCTTCAGAGGTTTCGAATGTGTAATTGAAAAAATTATTTCGTGTTGATTTTAAGAGATGCGGCACATCAAAAATATAAAATATTTTTTCGCTATCGACATAAAAATGTGAAGAGTTTGGAGAGATACCAACTGATTTTGAAAATTGTACAAAATTTGATCCTTGATCAGACACTAACGCACTTACTAGTAATCCTACAGATTTAAGTTTCCTTATTGCTTCAAAAATAATAAATTTTAATTCCTCCCCTGAACAAGTATCAATAAAGAAATAAGCAACTGGTTGCTTCCACTTAGCAAATATTGCTCTAGCCATAATAGCTAAAACATATTTAGCAGGAGCATATCTTTTTTCCTTCAATGTATTATGAAAGCCAACAATGGTATCGGAAGATCTATTGTAAAATAAAAACATTTTTAATGACATTTCGTCAATACAAAGAATGCACTGTTTTGAAGAACCCTCTAAATTTGTAGCTTTTGATTTAATAACCTCAAAAATGAAACTGTTAAGACCTGCAGTTATATGCCATTTGCTAGTTATTCTTTGTAGAGTGCTTTTAGATGGCAAATAAAGTGGTTTCATTAAAAATCTATAAGCATTTGGGCTTAGAAAATAAATTGTTAAGGAAAGTTGTTTCATATCTGACGAGTAACGATATCCCTGTGGATCTTTTTTGGAATTTTCTAAATAATGCCTTACAAATAGTAGCATTGAAGCAGACAGTTTTTTCTCACAAATGGCAAGAAATTGTTCGTCATTTATTTCAGTGTCGGCACTGTCGACAGCTTGCTCCAACTTCGGATGCAACTTTCTTTGGAGTTTTTTTATTTATAACTTTAATGAATGCTTTCTCGGACTATGTGCACTCAAACTAAGAGAAGTTTGTTGACTAGCATCTAAAAATAGAATTATTCAATAACAAAATAAGTAATACAAAAAATTACAATATATGTACACACACCCAAACTTATAATATGGAATCACTTAATATTTATTACAATTTATATTGTCGGGTTTTTCACATTTAACTGTTTTTGTTAGTAAACACTTTTGACTTTCCATGACATATAATTTTTTTAACAAAAAAAATTATCGCAAATAATGCGTGATGTCATATAAGTTTGGGTGTGTATACTATAATAACAGTTTGTGAATATATATCATTACCTTTTGATGCAACTGAAAATTCGGTAATGCTGTGGAGATCGCCTATAGGTGACTGTGACAGATGGGGTGTACTTGGTTGATCCAAAGGTTGAGCGATCGAGACTGGTTGATCAAGTTCTCGTTGAGGTTCTAACAAAGTCAAATTGCTGCATACAGGCACAGAAGGACTCTGTGAAGAAGCCTCATCGATATAACCTAGTAAAAAAAATTAAATGCAGCAAAATTACAAGTATCAGCAAAAAATACATATTATTATCTAATAATGAAGGGGTAATTATGGGGTCAAAATGTCAAGAAAATCGGGCGGTGCATACACTAATTTCCATAATTACCAATGAAGGTACTTACATGATGAGAACACAGTTGGTATTGCTGTTTTCTTTAGCCCAGACTTCGACTGGTTTGCAAACATACTATTTTCAAAGTGCATTGCACAAACTTTATAATTAATAAAAAGCTGTGTGGGTGTTTTTTCTAACAAATCCTGCCTTCCACACTTTCTCGTCCATGCATAACACCTTGAAAAAAAATTAAAAACTATAGTTAGGTAGGTATTATCAGTAGGAAACCATTTGTGGGTTTTCTGGGGTAGGTAATACTCCAGTAAAAGGGGTAGTACCTACGTAGGACATAAAATTTATAATACCTAAGGATATAATAATGTGGTAACAAGGTAGGGACAAACTACACATAGGTACCTACCTGTTTTCATCAGCAGGTATTTTGAAAAAACTTATCCCAACATTCCTCGTGTTGTTAGAACATCCACGAACACAGCAATAATTGCGGGGCCATTTCGTCACAAAACCTAAGCACAAACTGGGTTTTCTGGGGCACAATGCACTAGTGTAAATACAGCAACGAAGTATTCGAAGTAACAACACAAGCAGTCAAGTTGAGCTGAATACATATTGTACACCTTATCTGGTCCCTGTTTTGGATACTTTTATCACAGTCATGATAATAATACTGGGCTTTTTTACTTAGAAATTGGTAATCGTTTTTCGTTTTATTGTTTACGTTTTATAAGGAGTTTAACCTCAATTGAACATACTGACGCTGTCTGGCGTCTGGCGTTAGGTGGCGCGTCAGTCGTAGGCCACGAACGACGTTGCCGGACTTCGTCAGCTTTTATGCCTGACAATTTCCTTAAATTCATTTAGCTATTTTTATCGCCTTCAATTTAATATCAACCAAAATACTATCAAGGACTAACATTTTTATAAGTAAATTATAATCGATTTCATTTTATACTAAATTAATTTGCATTATATTTTTGTGGGTTGCCTTGGTTACCGGCTCCCGACTGGACGATCTGGCAGTACCGCAAGAACGGAATCTGTGGCGCCACGCCGCGCTGTTGTCAAGCATTCCGCTTTCATAATCAAGTCCCAGAAAACAGGGGTCAGGTTGTGGGTTTTCTGGGCTCAGATAAATAGAATAAATGGTTCGTAAAACATTATAATTTTACTACCGGCACACATTAGATAATATTAATTGCTTTCATATTAATTTTATTGGTATACCTACCCAAAATGAATAAATGATAGTGAAAAATATGTTGACATGTTTTAACCTTTCTAAGGATCTGGCGGCCTAGCAATACTCTCCGTCCCCACCACCTCATAAAAATACCCCTCTGCCCTCTTAAATTAGCCAAGTGCCACTTCTGATTCGTCCTTTTCTGGGTTTTCGGACCCATGTTTATAGGAAACTTTTTGTTCAAAATGACATTTTCTACCTATCATATTACATTGACACCATAATTTAGAAACACCCTGTATATACATTGAACATCATAATTATTATTACAACAGGGCAAATCGATATATACTCTCATTGTTCAAAAATATGCCATTATATTTAAGTTATGTGATGACTTTTTTGCTCAATAATATTGTGTGGTACTTTAATGAAAAATCTGACTGGTATAACTTATTTTTCACAGCCGCCTCGTTTTCAATATACAGGGCGAGCCATTTCTATCACCATATGTGGTAGCATTTTGACAATAAATGGGGTTTTAAATTTTGTACACAGTATCTCTTATGCAACCAGTGGTAGAGATAATAACGTGTGAGTAATGACATGTGATGATACCAAGTATCCCAAAGGGCCAGTAGCAGAGTTATGAAACCCAATTTTTTTTCAAAAAATACCATTACTAGCTTCTAATAAATATTGTTTCATGCAGTTCAATAAGTTTTTATTCTTGACAAAAATTGACTCTTGATGTTTTTCTGTATCTAACATTGCCATAGATAGCTTTATAACAAATTTAATTGTTCGTTTATTGCTCTTTTAAAAATACAAAAACAAAATTATTTCATTTGAAAAAATTATATTTTTAGCAAACAAAACTTTGTTTTAAACTGAAATTGAATGAAACAAACACAATTTTTAATTTCCTTGATCATAAAACTTTGTGTATATTATCCAAAGACAATTTTTGTTCATGCAGTCAGGGTATCCAAATGTGGAATTTTTTTTAGAGGACTATCAGTATTTTATGATAAAATAAAATTTCTCTGTCACTGGAAAGAAACACAAAAGGATGGGTGCAATCTCTGGGGCAATTTAAACAGAAATTTAACACAACTAAAAATCTGGGAGGTCACCAGAGAGAACCTTGTTGAATCATTATTCATTGAAATGAACAATATATTCAGTTTTCAAGAATGAAATAACTTTATATAGTGTTTTTTTACAAGGAATCATTTAACGACTTAAAAATTATACACATGAGGTATTTTTCTCACAATTGTCAAGAATACAACTTTTTTGTAATGTGATTGTCGAATTGACTAAGCAAAACAAAATGAGAATTTCATGCATGATGCATTCGGGTATTGTGTAAGAAGAACAATGGATTTTGTCTCTTTAACAATTTTTGTGAAGCTAAAAAACAGTTTTTAAAGGATAGTGCATTGATCGTCATCAACAGTTTTTTTTTATGAAGAATTTACTATAATGAAAACATTAAGATATATCTCAAGCTAGTTTCGAAAATGTTAGTAATGTTCACTGACAAAAAAATTATTGACAGAATTTAGAGAATGGCCTAAATATATTCCTTATTTTCTTTATTGTTTATATAAATGATTATGTTTTCTGGTTTTTGCCACCCTGAAACTATTGAGATTTGTTGTTTCTACTTTATATTTTCTATAATTTATTTGCATGTGACATTTACTAGTGGGGAAATATGATTTTTGAAACAGTTTGTCTTTTACAGGGCATTCAATTTTCACTATTGCCAGAAATTTTTCGAGTACACGAATTTTCTTAAAATTTCTTAAAAAATTAGTGTTAGAGAAAAATTTCCGGATATTAATTCAAGAACATGGGGGATTCGGTAAGAAAATTCCATACCTACACGTAAATTAAACGAAATTATTATCAAAATTTTTGTTGAGTATATGTCACATTATAATAATGACATCTGTCAAAAAATGTCCACTGTAATTACCTCCTACTGCCTAGAGCAAGTGAGAATATTTCCAGAAATCTTTTGAGTTGCCATGACAACGAAGCAAAAAACGAGCCTCTGATTGGTCAAAAAAGGTAGGTATGGAATTTTCAGAAAAACAAAATAAATTACAAAAATCAAAGTTATCCAAGATCTGTGAAATGTAATTTTCCACCAGTGAATACCTTTTTGATGCTGAAAAACTAAGATTTTGTGATGTTTCCTTTAGAAAGAGCAGTTTACTAGTGGGAAAACCGGATTTCCAAGGCTTAACTGGTTTTCAAAACTAACCTTATGACACAAATTAGTTCTAACGAAGCTGGGCCGAACTCTAGATGTTAAAATTTCGGCTCGAAAATGAGTTTTTTCACTGTTTGCTTTATCATTATTTTCGGGTACTTTGATTTTACAAATACCTACAACTGATGTTACTGAAGATGATTTAAGAGCCAAAAGTGCTTTGAAGTGATTTTTTAAGTTTTGTTTCCTCACTATAATTGAAGGCCACTGGGGACTTACGTCATTAAAATTTCAATTTGTTTACCCTTTTAGTCTGTTTCTGTTTACCCCCCTCTCTCTAGAAACAAATTCTTGCTGGCTATGCCTCTTCTAACAAAAATCACAATCATGACAAATCATAGATGGCTATGCCTCCTGTAACAAAAATCACAATCATGACAAATCATAGCTTTGTTTGCAACTAATAAATATTCCTGTATACTAAAAGCTACCCATATTACAGAACCAAACACCCCTGGCAAGTTCATAGTCTGGTTCCGAAATGAGACGACTCTCCTGGTCCTCTGGCAGCCACCTTATCCGGCAGCTATTTACTCCCACTACAAAGTATCGATCGACCCGCCCGACGCCAATGACAGCATCCTCTATGTGGAGAAAGAGGGCGAACCGCCAGGTCCGGCCCAGGCGGCCTTCAAGGGCCTGGTGCCCGGGCGAGCGTACAATATCTCGGTGCAGACAATGTCCGAGGATGAGATATCGGCACCTACCACAGCGCAGTATAGGACTGTGCCGCTGAAACCGCAGAGGATTACATTCGATAGGGACAAGATCACCTCACATTCGTTTGTGGTGCACTGGGAGGCACCCAGTGGTGTCAGGTGAGCAAACTGTTGTTATCGGTAATTTTTTTATTTTGATTGACATAAGATGAAAACTTTTCAACCACATAGAAATTTTGGTGTGTTTCATTTGTCAAAAGCATTGTTGATAAGGTACAGGTGCGGTCCTTGAAATCGTTCCAATACATGCAATCACAAAGGAGTTCAACTGACAACGTTGCAATTACTCCTCCCCTCTCTCGCGGTTTGAAAGCCAGCCATAACCTCAAAGGCGTAAGTGACGGCAAATCTAACATCTTATTACCCGACTTTGCCTTACCTGCATTGCCAGTCATGATGCGAAAAACAGTAAATTCAGCGCCGTTAGGTTGGCTTTAGATTTCCTGAATAATAATGGAAAATCTTACGATCTAAGAACTTTAAAATCCGAGATCTAAGAGAGTTTCCCGATTCACAATAATTAAGCACTTTCGAGGAACGGGATGGCTGTAGAATCAACGAAACCAAAGGAAAATCCTCTGAAACCATTCTTGGGGACTGCATATTTTTTCTTATTTCCCGATTTTTTGGGGGCCCGGGAAGTATCAGAACCTCACCCGAAGACTCCGGCGAAGCTTTAAAAATTAAATTGAATGAAAGTTTTGGTTCGCGGTTAAAATAAAGAAGTGTAATAAACCAATGTAAAAAAACACTACGATATTCTTCTACTTATAATAACACAATCATACTTATACCTTATTTAACTAATATCTACCACTTTAAAAATTCAAGAAATCTACATAATTTTACGTTACGTGACTTTCTAATTTCAAAAACACCAAGGAACAGCGTACAACTTTAAATCCACTTATAAATTATTATAATAATGCAACGATTTAACCTATTTTCGTTGACTGACGTATTGTCAGTCAATGAGTCATTGCTATTTTCTATACATACATATACAGTATGGGGAGCAGGGTGGTGCGAGGGAATGTAGGGGAAGTTGTTGATTTGAGAAGCGGTAGAATTGGCGCAACGTTGTCACACTTACCCAAAATTCTTGATTTCTTGCTTATTTTTCATACCTAGTGAAAACATTTATGAGGCCGCGCTTGTACAACATCACCCTGTTGTACCATTTATTCTTCAAATTAGTCAACTAAAATTATTTAAATTTAATTTTGACTATAGTATGTACTTATTTTGAAATAGATGTGTTTAAATGATAAATGGCATTATTATTTTAGCCCAAATCTGTGGCTAATTCTGCAGATTCTGCCAAAAAGTAATTCAGAGGTTAGAATCAATCAATTCATGTCAAAAAATAATTTGCAGGTTAATTATTATCAAACTACTGCGACATAAACATATTTATTCAAAATCCATGGAGCTATCACTTCATTTACATTATTTGCAATAATTATTATTTTCATGAGTTTTACAGTTTTCTTTATTTATTAAAAATAATTCAATATATCATTATCGTATAACAAATGGCCCTATAAATACCTAGAGTCAGGGTGTGTCTTAAATGTTTCTGACTTAATTATAATAGGTTAGTTGGAATTTAGTTTTTGTGGGTATTCAAATCAAAACACATAATTTTTATTATGGTTTGTTGAGCCTAGAAGAAGGATAAAAAAGTAGCAAGTACGGTGGTCCGGAGGTTCGGTGATCTTTCTCAGCTTAACAATGACTGATATAAAAAAAATGAACCTCTGTACTGATTTAATTTTTTAAATATGCTCGTATATATTTTTTTATTCAAATGTCTCTGAATGTAGGTTTTTATGTAATCCTGAGTGACAATAACTGTTAGTTAAATACGGTACAAAAAGGATATTATTTTATCCTAAACTATTAAGTTGGTGAAAAAAAAAACAAAAGTGAACGTGTGGTGCGCGATATCTGTCCACGGCATTATATAGGCCCATATTTCTACAATAACACCTACAATAGAATAACGTACTTTGAAATATTGGATACATTTTTAAGCAATGAACCCGAAAATTTGCCATTGAATTTTCGCCAAACAATGTATTTTCAACAGGATGGTTGCCCAGCACATTGCGCTCGTGAAGTAACAGAATGGCTTAACCGCAAATTTGGTACAAGTTGGATTGGAAGAAACTGCCCAATTTCGTGGCCCGCAAGGAGCCCCGACTTAACTGTGGCTGACATGTTTCTCTGGGGTCGTTTAAAACAAATTGTTTATGCTACTCCAATACCAAATACTATTGAACTGCTAAAAGGCAGAATTACTCAGGCTGTGCATTCAATATCCCAGGAAGAAATTAGAAATTTCTTTTGTAGTCTTTACTCATCCTTTATAATAAAATTGAGATTTCTCATAGTGAATCATATTTTCTACACCAGCAAAAACTTTTATCAAGAGCAACTTTTTTCGTATCTTGCGAAATAAGGTAGGTATGTTCACTCTTAGGCAAAACGACATTTTTGTATTCTTTACTCACCCTGTATAATAAAATTGAGATTTCTCATGGTGGATCGTATTTTCTAAACCTGCAAAAACTTTTATCAAGAGCAACTTTTTTTCGTATCTTTAAATTTTTGGTCCATTTGTCCTCTTGTAAAGTCCATCCGCGGACATACTGTATATGCGGTCCCGCTTGGCTCGTGTCAGCGCAGGTGATTTAAAAAATCGCGGCGCTTGCCGCCGCCCCTCTTCGTATGCCGCCCGGGGCCATGGCCCCCTCTGCCCCCCCCACGCTACGCCACTATTATAGAACACCCTCTATACAATATTATGTTATTATTAATAATAAAAGTTAAGTTAAATTAAAATTTCAAGTCATCAGGCAATAAAAATAAAAACATGTACACGCGCGGCCCTAGAAATCGTTCCACTAGGCATGAGAAATGAGTAAGAAATCAAGAATTTCGCGTAAGTGGGGCAACGTTGAGCCAAATCAACATCTTCCCCTACATTCCCTCGCACTAACCCGCTCCTCCCCGTAACGTATAGGAAGAAAATAACGATGACTGACATATTAACGTCAGTCAACGAAAATCGCTACATTATTATTATAAATATTAAAATTATTTTTTTTACAATAATCTCTTCCTGTTCCTTGGCGTTTTGAGATTCACGTAACGTGAAATTACGCGGATTACATTCTTTGGTATTAGTTAAATAAGGTAAGTATGATTGTGTTATTATTATAGAAGAATCTCTTAGTGTTTTTTTACATTGGTTTATTACACTTCTTTATCTTAACCGCGAACCAAAACTTTGATTTTGCACTCAACGCTCGTTTCGCTAACATATGTTAGCATCATCAGAAGATGAGATTAACATAATTATTCCTACCTACTTTATATTATTTATACTCAAATCACCTATTGTATTATACCAAAGAAAATTACCTATGCTTATAATTTTCTTTGATTATACCTAAGCTTCTACCTGATGTCAGTTTATCACCAAGTATAGGAAACTGTAAGGAATAGGCCCTATATCTTTGTTTAAACTAAATATACATTTGTAAACAGCTATTGATTTTTTCAAAGACACCATCATGTTTGTAAGTTTTGTGCCAAAGAAAGGAAATACTTACGAGGTGCCACTTCTTTTAGAAAATAACCAGATATTGATATAAATATGTTTCCACCACTATTTAGATGGCCAGACACATGACAACTGCTGACCGAAATCGGGCGGTGGGAATGTTAGAAGCTGGCACAAGTGCACGGCATCTTTTAACGTTAGCCATTCTACAATAAATAGGTTAAGGCAAAAGTGGTTCGACCAGAATTCAACAGAAAGGCGACCTGGTACTGGGAGGCGCAAAGTAACCACCGACGACGAAGACAGGGCTCTGGTGGAGCACATCCGGCAGCACCCTTTTGAAATGGCAGCAGAAGCGAAGGAAGCAACTGCGTTTCCAGCTTCTGTCAGAGAAAGAAGATTTTTGCCAGCGGCCTAAAGAATCATTCTGCGGAAATAAAAGAAGTGTTGCTGGATAGGCACAAGCATGCGCGTATTCAATACGCAGAGGCGCAGCTTCAACGACCTGTTGGGTTCTGGGAGAATGTTGTATTTGTCGACGAGAAAACTTGGCAGTCTACAAAATCTGGAAAGGTTAAAGTCTATCGGCCAGATAACACCCGATACGACCCAAGATATGTCTGCCAGAGACCCCGAAGTGGTCGATTCGCGGTCCATTCTTGGGCCTGGATGTCAGTCACCGGTCCGGGTGTTATTTGGTCCATAGACGGTAACCTGACTGGGCCACAATATGTTCAAATTTTGCAGAACGTAATGCTGCCGTCGGCAAATATAATGCACCCGAATAATTTCTGGCTGGTGCAGGATAATTCCCCAATCCATACCTCACGAATTGTGCGTGATTGGATTGGGGAACAAGAATTTGAAGTCCTCCCGCATCCGGCACGAAGTCCCGACTTGAACCCCATTGAAAATCTATGGGGGATTGCACAGTGCACGATTGAAGCGCAATATGATGCACCTCCAAGAAATAGGGGTGAGTTGTGGGATCGAGTGCAGAATGCTTGGGAGGAAATTCCAGTTGAGTACTGCCAGAGAAGCATAGGGAACATGCCTCGACGTTTCCACCAGGTCATTGAACGACAAGGCAATTGGACCGATTATTAATGGGTCCATAAAGCAGTGTGTGTTTTGAGTCGAGACAATTCCGTATTTTTCAAAAAATAGGCCGATTTTCAAAAAACTTTTTTAAATATAACTTACATACAGGGTTTAAAGAATAGATACTCATGTGATTCGATAAAACACATGGTTTTCAAGATAATTCCATGTTTCTGCAATTTAATTTAATAAAACTACGCGTATCAAATCTTTCCAGTTTATTATCAAGCAAACAGTTGGAGGTATGGAAAAAATGGTTTCCATATGTCCCATGGGGAAACTGCTTCTCTTTTGAACTGTATCAAATCTTCTTGGTCCCTCAAATGGTGGAGCCAGTCCGTCTCTGGCTTCTCAAACAAAGTAAGAGAATATGTGTATCATTACATTGTTTGTCCTTACACTGTTTAACAACCCGCAAAATTTTATTTCATTAGGGTGGAGTGAAAAAATTACTATTTTTTCTTTTTTTGGAAATTTGAGATAGGCTAGGAACCAAAATTTGCTACTTATATAAGTTGTTTACTATACAAAATTTCGACTCTCTGGGACGTCATTTTAAGGTGCCACAACACATCTACAAAATCGAAAAAAAAAAAATCTGTGTTTTGACGTCCCCTATACCTTCTCCAGTGAGATTGCCCCATATTTACCGAACACACGAAGAGCTCTACATTTTGGTTTATAATTTTTTGAAACAGTCCTTCCCATCCCATGGCCTACTATTAATAAAAAATCACAAAACCATATTAGACATTTTTTTAAAAATGAAATAAATAGTGTCATCAAATTGACCATAGCTCAAAACCTTTTGTACAAAACTCCAATATTCTAAGTTACAAACAGTTAAACGTTGTGTACAGGAGCGTAATGCCTGTTTACTTCGGTAAATATCCGTTAGATATGTTGGTTGACGACAAACGCGTGTATTTTGATGCTGTTGCTCCCTTTATCTTTAGTTATTTCTCTGAGGATTGCACTGTCCGTTTCATTTTTAAAAAAATGTGTAATATGATTTTGTGATTTTTGGGTGTTTTCTTTTAATAACAGTAGGCCATAGAATAGGACTATTTCAAAAAATTATAACCCAAAGTATACATAGAGCTCTTCGAGTAGGTACTATATGTTAATTGAAAAAAAGTTTTCCAAAATCGGCCCATATTTCGAAAAATACGTGATTGTCTCGACTCATAGTGAAATTTTTATTTTTCATCCGATTTTAGCCAGTTTTTTTTTCTAAAGATAGGTTACAAAAAATTCTCCTTTGCAGCAAAATTTCAGGTCTTAATCTCAATTTTCAAGGCCTACGAATTTTTTTCGAGTAAAAAATGAAGAAAATAATTTAGCGATTTTTTTATTTAAAATCTGGCACCACAGCATTAAGCAGGACACCCTAAAACCCCCACATACCATATTTAAATAAAAAATATACAGGGAGTTCCATTCTGCGTGTTGTCAAAGTTGAGCAAAATAGAAATGTTAAAGGCATGTGGCAAGTCAAGTGTGCCATGGAATCCCCTCAAAACAGCTGAATGGTCAACAAAAATACAGAAGCCTGCCAGTCAGTAAGTCCATATATGCGTTAAGGTGGCTGGTGTGCCACAACAGGAAACACAGAAAATGTATCATCTTAGACAGTGACTTTATTGACTATTATTAACTTATTTGTTGCTTGGAAGGTAAGGTTATTTATTTCACTTTTCCTTAATTTACCTATAAAGTTTTTTCTAGCTTTGATGTTTTCTTACCAATATATTTTATACTGCTGAAGATGAACCCCTAGGTGGTTCGAAACATGTACAGTTTTTCAATTAAAAACTGATTGTGGAGTTTGACTGCGAGAGTTTTATTTTTATTTGTTATTGACTATGGTTCGATAATTATTGAAATTGTTTTTTATTTGTTGGTTGGCATTTTGTAAAGAAATAAATTACTTTTGTGTTTGTTAACGTTTTTTTCAATAATTCCAGAGCACTCATGAACAGTATATAGTTTCATAAAAATTCAGCATTTTGAGATGGTCCAAAGAAAAATACCCTGTGTATTGAACCTTTGTACACCAACACTGTGAGTGGTCCTGGTGAGAATTCAACTGTTTTGCTAAATGATTTTTCGAAAAAAAATCGTAGTATGCCTTGAAAATTGAGATTGAGACCTGAAATTTTGCACCAAAGTTGAATTTTTGTGACCTATCTTTAGAAAAAAAAAAAAACCGGCTAAAATCGGATGAAAAATAAAAATTTTGCAGGGGTGGCCCCATTCCAAATGGGCCACATTGTATATAAGTAATAATTTATTATAATTATTATTTGACAAAACACGACTTTTAGTTGCAATATGTTTTTTGCATTACATTCTTTTTTATGTTTTATCGTTGATGGAAGGAATAATAATAAGAGGCGCGCAACTGATGCGGAGATTTCGAGCCCGATTTCTAGGTCCCGGCAAAGAAAATACTAAGTAGTATTTTCTTTGGTCCCGATCAAAGCCCTAGGCCGTCCCGATCGACGAAAGCCGCATCGCCTAGTATTATTAAAAGCCGGGTCCAGACATGGCGAGCAGAGCACGAGCCAAAGTCAGATTCCGATAACTTTGGCACGAGCCGAGCCTAGCGCGAGCGCGAGCCGAGTTTGTTCCTTCCTGTGATTATTGGACGATGATTTGGGTCCCACCCCACAACACAGGATACTGTCAATATAATTATTATTGTATTAAATATGAGTAATTTCGTCCTCAGTCCAGCCCATCTCCATATCCATTATTGCTATTTATTTCCTAACTTTCGTCGAGCCTACTACGAGCGCGTCTGTAATAAGTGTTCACTGCGAAGTCCCTTTGTGATCGTCGAGAAAAACGACTGGATAATTACGCAAGGCGGGAGCCGAGCGGTTCGCGAGCCGCTTGCCGGCGCCGTCCACGCCTGGCGAATCGCGCTCGCGGTAGGCTCGGCTCGCGCTCTGCCCGCCATCTCTGGACGCGGCTTAATAAAAGCAATCGACCGTGATTTATTGGGATTGAGAATTTAATACGATCCGACCGACAAGAAACCGCATAGCGACGTCTCAAAGCTGTTGGCAGGGATTTTATTGGGCTTGAGATTCCGAACTCGCTATGATGCATGGAGGAAGCTCCTCTTTATTATTCCTTCACTCAACGGTTTTATCCTTTGATTACAAAAATCTGTTATTTTTATTGTTTATTTTATATTGAGTAGATAACTATATTTTTTGTTGTTTTTTTACATACCAAATAAGTTAGTTGAATAAAAGTCTCCCTTTATTCGCAAATGCATTTAATTTAATTTTTAAAGCTTCCCCGGTGTCTTCGGGAGAGGTTCTGATGATTCCCGGGTCCCCGAAAAATCGAGAAATAAGAAAAAACACGCAATTTCCAAGAGTGGTTTCAGAGGATTTTCCGTCGGTTTCGTTGATTTTACAGCCGTCTCGTTTCTCGAATGTGATTAATCGTGAATCGGGAATTTCTCTTAGATATCAGATTGTCGAGGTTCTTTTTGGTACCGGAGGAAAGTAAGACACCCAATTAAGAGATTTACCACCTCATTCGATTTTTAGAACGGCTCTGTTCGAGATTGACAAAAGACTTTCGCGAAAAAAGCGGCAAATGTCCGTTGGCAGAGTTGTCACTTACGCCTTTGACATTATGGCTGGCTTTCAAACCGCCAGAGAAGGGAGGAGCAATTGCAACGTTGTCAGATGAACCCCTTTGCGACCTCACGTATTGGAACGATTTCTAGGGCCGCGCGTGTACATAACTACCGAAATTTTTTATTTCACTATTGTCCAACCACTTACGAAAATAAATTTTAATTTTGCGACTTGCCTCTAGTTTTTGCGGGATCAAAGTTGTAATTATAGGGTACATTACTAAAAAGTATAGCCGTATAGCTTTCTACATAATTACGGTTTAAAGTGCATTTCCATTAAACATTCAAATTTTTCTTCTGATTAAACACAAAACTTCCATAAAACCAAAGTAAACTATTTTCTAACCAACTTTTAAGTGGAGTTTCTAAATCACAACTGTATTTGTTTTGTGAAATAGTGACTACATTTATCTCGACACATTCGATCCGATTGAGAGAGGTTTGAATTCACTGCAGGGGACTCAAATAGATGGCGTAAACCCTACATATTGAAATTCAATCATATTAAAAATTTAAAGTCAAGCCACTATTTCCACACAGAAGTTGGCCAGAATGTGCACCAACCTACTGTGGAATAAGTAGAATAAGTTAATGTCCCTAGAGAGGATTGAAAACCGTAGGATTCAATACCGATGATGTAAAGATTTTTCATAACTCAATCGGATCCATTTCAATCCGATCGAGTTGTCACGAGATAAACGTAGTCAGTATCTGCAAATAACAGAAAGAGTATCCATTTATAAGACAATTTGTAGTAAATACAGTAATAATGGTGGAAACAATAGGAGAGATGAAATTGAACAATACAGAGAGCACTAAAAGCAAAAAAGGAAATAAATACGAAGAGGAAGAAAAAACATAATACAAACCGTGAGATTAGTAGTGTTAAAGCAATCAAAATTGGTTCCCATTTATAAGAATAAAGGTGACAAAGATAGAGCAATCAACTACCGACCAATTAGCATCCAATGCCAAATTGCCAAAGTTTTTGAAACCTGTTCTGTGAAACACAATACAAATTCTTGGAAGAAAAAAATACTTAAAAATTTTCAATAGAGAAGTCCAAATGCGCTGAAAATTCGTTGAACAACTATATGTAGGTTAGCTTTTGGTCATGAAAATGAATAAGGGCGACATTGTTATGTCTTGTTCCCTCTAATAACAATATTCTTTAAAATATGGTTTTTAGGTGCTGGGCAATAGTCTTGAGTGAGGTGCGCGACCTCTAAGTGAATTTTCTAGCATTTGCCAATTTGAACTAAAAATATCTTAGATTAATTTAAATAATGATAATAATGATGATAAGTTGTGGATGGAATTCGATGAAATATACAATGTGATTGATTTTATTAAAATGATTAAAAGCATGGTTAGTCGTCTTGGAGTATATAGCGTGGGCGACGATGTGGTAGCCTCCTATTTAGGTCGTAAATGCAAGTGTCTGTAAGGAGCTGATTCGGATGATTAGGGATTGTAGTGTCGTAGACCTTTTGGGTATGTGTTCTAATAAAGTCTTTGATCAGAGGTACATTCATATCGCGATGTATGGTGGAGTTCGAGACGTACCACTCCGCCCCGCTAACGAGTCTAAGGCATTTGTTTTGCACCACCTGGAGCTTGTTTAATTGGTTATTAAACGCGAAGCTCCAGGCGGCACACGCGTACAACATAATGGGCCTTATTACCTGCTTGTATAACAGTAATTTGCTGGTGGAACTCAACTTGGAGTCACGGGCTAAAAGGAAGAGGAGTGCCGCTATTGCCGACTTAGCCTTTTTAACACGGTTACTGATATGAGGGACCCAGGTAATTTTAACATCGATGATAACACCGAGGTATGTAACTTCCCTGGACCACTCTATAGCGTTGCCGTCGACAACAATGTTGTCGATGATCGGGAGCGTTCTTTTTTTGGAAATTAAAATAGCTTGAGTCTTGTTGGCATTTATCTTGATTTTCCACTTCAAGAAATATTCTAGCAATGAGTCTATGGCATTTTGCAGATATACCTTTATAAAACGAAGTGATTTTCCGGTAGCTAGAATTGCGGTGTCGTCCGCGTATAGAAATAGGTGCGTATTCGGGAGGGGTGCTAAGTCGCCAATATACAGGGAGTATAAAATTGGACCAAGCACCGAGCCCTGCGGGACGCCCGCCTCAATGCTTCTCGTAGTCGAATATTTTCCGTCAATTCTGACGCAAAATTTTCTCTCAAAGAGAAAACTTTTGATAAGGCGTACCATAGGAACTGTTATACCGCCCCTTAGCATTTTGTATAACAGCCCCCAATGCCACACCTTATCGAAAGCTTTTGCGATGTACTATATGTAGGAGATTTTACTAGGATATTTAAATTTTGTAGTTCACATAAAAATCTTGAATAATACAAAATATATATTTGGACGTCCTGGTGGTTTTTATTTATTACTGAGAATTTTATACATCTTCTATTCTTATTCTTACACTTATTCTACTATCAACCGTTTCTCAAGCCACACACTTGACCTCATTCTATTCTTCTAGAACCTTCTGGAAGCTTTCCATTTAATGACAGTTGTCAAAGAAGAAAAATAAAGTGAGGTTACATAAGTCATCTAAAACTATACCTACTGAGTATAACACCGGATTTACACATGCGTGCTTGCCATTCGCCTCGCCACTCGCCGAAATGTTTGTCGAAACATTCGTGAGCATATTGATCACGCGAACTACCGTTTATACAATCGTCGGAACAGTTGTTTGTCAAAACATTCGTGTGCATAGCCATACCTAACCTCAAAATCGAAAACCTACCTAAACACTATTTGTGACCTAACCTATCGATAATCTGTGGATGATGAACTCTGGCAAACTCATAAATAAGAGGCAAATATCGCAAGTATACAGGATCTGGAGATTGTAGCAGGTTCACTGTACAAGTTCAGAGTTGTCAACTGAAGGGAGGCGAACATTAAGTTCGCCTCGCCGTTCGTTGCCTTTGACTCCCGTCCAAAATAACGCCGAGGCTAGTGCGCGAATCGTGAGGCGAATAACGAGGCGAATAGGGCGCCGACTGTTCACACATTCGCGTTCACACATTCGCATTCGTGCCCAGCCATTTCCAGCCATAGGCGCACACAGACGTTTTTGGCATGTACTTTGTTTATGGCGTATATTTATGTTGTTTTGGCTGTTTTCGGTCATTTCTTCATTTTAATGTTTGCCCAATGCAATAACTGAACGTTGTGGAGTACTTTGGTGCATCACATTTTTGTTTTATGTTTGTGTTTTTACTTTGTTTTCGGTTTTGCCGTGTTGTCCCTTTTGATACGCCATTGGCATGAAGCTGAAGGCCAGCTGGTGGGAGCGGCACCGCCACGCGATGTTGCCGGTGCAAAGGGCGGCACAGAGATCATATACATATATATATATATATATATATATATATATATAGGTAGAGTGCTGAACAAGTCCCTTTTTATGGCAAATTGTGGATTTGCGCATGAGCCTATGGAACATGCGATTTAGACCTTCAGACCGCGCAATTCAAAACAGTGGTTGTTTTCCTGAATTACTATCTCCCTACAAACTTGTATATTGATAATAAATGAAGCTCACCTCAACGTGGACTGGTCAAGACTTCGATAACTACAACTAGGTTTGTTTATACTTGTAAAACTAGTTTCGTCCAAACTACTAGAATTTGCTTCACTGATGCTAGAACTTGACTTGTTTTCATCTACCTTTATAACTTTAACACTAAAACAAATAAGTTACTAATAGGTTCTTACACCACAATCATGTTAATATACTTACTTAAATGATGGTTTAGGTGGTTTTAATAGAAGAGTTGGTACCGCATTTTCAATTAGCTGTGTTTTGACTCGTTTCGTTTTTAAACACTCTGGTGTAAAATGAGCAGAACATATTCGAGATAATCACTTAATTAGATAAAACACTCAAACAATTAAAACGCGAAGAAACTATTAATAATTACTTAGCTGAAAAGGGAAAAAATTATGCCACAAAGCATCTATGATGCAAACAACGGTAGGTTATATTTAGTTTGTCGCTGTCAAATGGCTGTCAAAGAGTGTCAAGTTTCACAAAACACTACCTCAAATTGCAAATGTGCATGCCCACTGGGCCTATTTAATACTATTTTTTTATTTTAAATTTGTCAAAGATTTTCCGCGCATCCTATGTATAAAAAACATCGTCCAGCAGCCTACCTATACAGGGTGGCCCACCACGAACTGCATCGATCTATATATATGGAAAACTAAAAGTAGGAAAATTCTGAAAATTTGGCACCTCCTCTGGCACTTCCGTTTATACCAGAAGTCGATATCAACTTTCTTATCTCAAATGGAACACCCTGTATATTATTGCATTTTTGGATTCTAGGTATCATTTTGGAACAAAAACATGTAACATGTCCTATGACTAAATGCAACCGTTTTTGAGATATTTGCATTTTTCCGAAAAAAATTACAGGTGCAGACCCAAAGTCAATTAGCAATTTATACGAGGAAACCGCGAAATTTCAAAACGAATTTTTGGCATCGTGTAACAGAAGTCCTGACCTAGTGATCTCTGCTGAGAAATAAATACGTTCTTATACACAAAATATGAATAAAAATTACATTCAAAATGTGCTTAAATCTCGAAATTTTCAAATGGAAACCCCCATTTGTTTTAATGCGATCTTATTCACCACTAAAAATTATGACAACTTTGTGTAAGGTTTCCTATACCTAAATGCAGTAATTTTCGATTAATTTACGAAAAAACCACTTTTCGCCCATAAAATGCGGGGTTTGCTTTATGCTTGGAAAATCATATCAGCCGTGGACGTTGAAAAGACAATCGCGGCGGAGGAAATGTCACTTGGTTTATAAATTATTGTCAACAATAATGCCGGCGCGCTTAAATTACACAAACGAAGATTATGTATCGCACGTTCTTGATATTACTTTGTTGCATTCTCTGTAGATAATAAACAAATTTAAATAATCTTCGTTTGTGAAATTTAAGCGCGCCAGCATTATTGTTGACAATAATTTATAAACCAAGTGACATTTCCTCAGCCGCGATTGTCTTTTCAACATCCACGGCTAATATGATTTTCCAAGCGTTAAGCAAACCCCGCATTTTATGGGTGAAAAGTGGGTTTTCATCATTTTTAGTGGTGAATAAGATCGCAATAAAAAAATGGGGGTTTCCATTTGAAAATTTCGAGATTTAAGCACATTTTGAACGTAATTTTTATTCATATTTTGTGAACACCCTGTATAAGAACGGATTTATTTCTCAGCAAAGATCACTAGGTCAGGGTTTCTGTTACACGATGCCAAAAATTCGTTTTGAAATTTCGCGGTTTTCTCGTATAAATTGCTAATTGACTTTAGGTCTGCACCTGTAATTTTTTTCGGAAAAATGCCATATCTCAAAATCGGTTGGATTTAGACATAGGACATGCTGCATGTTTTTGTTCCAAAATGATGCCTAGAATCCAAAAATGCAATAATATACAGGGTGTTCCATTTGAGATAAGAAAGTTGATATCGACTTCCGGTATAACCGGAAGTGCCAGATTCACCAAAATATTTTAGTTGAGCAGCACCCATCAGCATTGGTGAGGTGCCAAATTTTCAGAATTTTCCTACTTTTAGTTTTCCATATGACCGTATTTCGAGTCTATGCATGGGGATCTTTTTTATCTTAAGAGATACGAGGTCGGTTAAATTGGGGCAAAGTTGCGGAATTTGATGCCGAGTAACATGGTAAAAAGAAATTTTGGCTGGCCCTTTTCGTTTTGAAAATAATGCGAAAAAACTGAAAATTGTCGTTTTCGTTTTTATTTTTTTAAACGAAAACGAATGGTGCTGGACATTTCTAAGTTAAACATTATTAAGGCACTTTTTTACAAGGAATCTAAATATCGCATCGCATTTTTTTCTCGCCTCCCTGAACAAAGATATGACGATCAACTTTTATTTTTCTTATGGGCGCCATATTGGATTTTTGCATTTTTGAAAAGAGGATTTTTTCTGGTTAAAATGATATGTCGTACACTATGCTTTACTTTGTTTTTCTTGCCGTAATATCAAAATAATCGTTTTTGCATAGAGTGCCTTGGAACTGTTAGCCCCATAATGTTTGATGTTTTTGCATAGAGTGCCTTGGAAACATAAGCCCCATAATGTTTGACATTTCTGCATAGAATGCCTTGGAAACATAAGCCCCATATAACGTTTGATAGCTTAGTACAATTTTAAGTGTCACTGATACTTTATTTTACTGAAAAAATGTCATTTTCACATGAAGAAAAGCGTGATATGATTCAAATTTATTATTCCTCAAATATAAATGACGTCTAAGGGATATTGGACAAGACATAAACAATTTAAGGAAACGTGCTGCATTGTGCCTTGAGGAACAAGGAGGACATATTGAACATTTATTGTAAAATAGGATTGTCTACTTGTCTAGGTTCTTGTGTTTCCAGTTTGACTCTCTTAGTGTTAATGTGTTATATGGCAAATTACGAATAAATAACAAGATCTCATATCATACTCTCGTGGTACGTTTATGATTTATTTAATCAATAAACTTAACATTAACTGAATTTTTACTGAACCATTAAACAATATTCCAAAGCACACTTCGCAACAATGGGTAACTAGGCTTAACATTATGGGGCTTATGTTTCCAAGGCACTCTATGCAAAAACGATTAATTTGATATTACGGCAAGAAAAACAAAGTAAAGCATAATGTGTGACGTATCATTTTAACCAGAAAAAAAAATCCTCTTTTCAAAAATGCAAAAATTAAATATGGCACCTATAAGAAAAATAAAAGTTGATTGTCATATCTTTGTCCAGGGAGGCGAGAAAAAAAATGTGAGGCCATACTTAGGTTCCTTGTAAAAAAGTGCCTTAATAATGTTTAATTTAGAAATGTCCAGCGCCATTCTTTTTCGTTTAAAAAAATAAAAACGAAAATGACAATTTTCAGTTTTTTTGCATTATTTTTAAAACGAAAAGGGCCAGCCAAAATTTCTTTTTACCATGTTACTCGGCATCAAATTCCGCAACTTTGCCCCAATTTAACCGACCTCGTATCTCTTTAAGATAATCAAGATCCCCATGCATAGACTCGAAATATGGTCACCCTGTATAGATCGATGCAGTTCGTGATGGGCCACCCTGTATATATGATCTCTATGGCAAAGGGACAGCCTTTGGTTTTGTTTAAGAGTGGATGAATGTCCTAACCTTCCTATAAATTAACCTTGATGTAAACCAAACTAATAAAACTAAATGTTTTTCTGAAAACCTGTTAGTTGAAGAGCATAATGCACATTTACCTACTCCGTGGGTTTTTTTGTGAAGGGAAGTTGCGACTATGTGGAATCTCTTTATTGTATGCTATGTAATGGCATACTACTGGGTGTTTACCTTCTAGTTGTACCCTTTGGTTTTTATGACGTCATAAATCCAATATGGCCGCCATACAAGATATTTATTCCTTCCATCAAGAATAACTCCTTCCAGAGGGCTCATACGCAAAATGTGCATACAACATTTTCTATTCTGCATGAGCAGATGAACAAATTTAGATCTCATCAATTTTTCCATATCTTCTACCGTTTAAGAGTTATGATCTATTATATATGTCACCATCGGTTTAGAACCATCGGTTATTTATTAAGTGTAAAAAATAATGATTGTGCTTCTATTTACTCACAATAACTTTAATTTTACACTTATATGCAACAAAAATTACAAATAGAATTATTACAATGGTATGAAACACACTTTAATAATACATACAGGGTGTCTGGTTAATAATAATTGTCCAAATAGCAACTTACACATATTTCGGGCCAAAATATAACAATTGAGGCTAACGGCTAACATGCCTTAATAGTTAATAATTTTTTAAGAGATACAGGGCGTTGAAGTTCATTTTTTAAAATTGAATTATGGCTAGCTCTCCCATAATAATGAAGCTGCTAAACTGAAATTTGGCACTGCTGTATTTTTGGGGACGAAGAATAAGCTGAAGAAGTCAATTTCTACCCGGTACTACGCCATTACGTAGCATACAATAAAAAGATTCCACATAGTCTCAACTTCCCTTCACAAAAGGTCCCACGGAATACATTATGCTCCTGTACTATATACCGTATGATGGTTTGAAATTAAATTCAATGGGGAACTTGCACAAAAATTAAATTTGAAAAATATTACTTTCAAACGTAATTTATTGCCATTAAATGAACCACAGTTCACAAAAAAACTCATTTTTTATTTTTATGTAATAAATATAAGCGATTAAAAACTGCATAATTCAAATCATTCTTGTAACGCGCCCTCCTTGGTTGTGACGTCAAGTAGCTCGTTGGTAGTGACGACAATTTCATATTAGGTAGGTAAGTACTTTGAATTTAAATACACTATGAAGTACATTGTGAGTAATAATCTTCATAATAACCATTGTCCAATTATTACTAAAAATGATAATCAGTGATAAATATAAGAGGTCGAATGCAGTAATAATTAAAAAAAACTTCTTGTGCGACTGAACAAAGAATCTACGAATTACTAGTCCCGTGGCCTCACCATTCAGTTAAAGAAACGCTTGTAAAATTTGGACTTTTAGGCAGTTCTTATTTTTGACCTACATCGGATCCCTCTGGAAATAAGTCGCCGAACTGTTTATTTTAACGTTCAATTTCCATTCTTCCTTCCCTAATTCTGTGTAGCTGTCACTCCTGTCACTGCCTTCAGATCGATCGAGCGGTGTGACGTCACAACCATTCCCACGCTTTTCGTGTCGTTTCAAATGAATAGCTCGCGGTCACAACTTTAATTATTTATTGCAAATTAAATATTGCGATTTGAGGGCTGATATTTGGTATGTGTTCTTTCTATAGATAGGCAAATATATTAAAGAAATAAAAAAAAATTGTTCAAGTTCTCCATTCGTCTTGTAATAAGGATGGTGCTAAGGCACTTATTTAGCATTATCAGTAAATATTGTTACCTCACTGAAGAACTGAAAAAGTGATAGATCCCGTAATTGAGAGAAAGGAATATTTTGGTCGTCCGGAAAACCTTTTGAGGGGATGATAGAAAACACATTCGAGGGTTAGCTTTAAGAATAATTGTAATATGAAGAAGGTCTACGCCAAAAACCAACGATGTCAGAATATTTCTACGTAATAAATTAAATTTGCAAGTAACTTTTAACTCAAAAAGGGGAAAACATTGCGATTTTGGAATTTTATTAAATTAATTGATATAGAGGTTATTTTTTTATTTCTTTTTATGGCCTCTGCTCTTTTCGAGCAATCTAGACACCTATAGGGCATCTTCTTATAATTTTTGGGAATAAATCTTAAACCTAAAGACAAACACACAACACGCAGGGCACTGCCGTGGTGGGAATCGAACCCACGACATAAGGTGCCAAAGCATGGGGTACCACGAAAGACCCACTCGTGCACCGCTGCGCCGCCCCCTGATATTGAGGTAATAAATGTTTTTTATCTATTTGGCTTTTGCCAGAAAATATCATAAGTTAGGTAAATTTTCTTCTTCTTCAGTCTTCACAAATCTCAAATACAAGAAACATCGATATTGCCGTAAATCGTGTCAACTTCGCAAAATAGTAGCCAATCAGCGTTTTGGTCCCGTGACGTCACGAGCCCAAGGATTTTGTATTTCAAAAACATTTTTAGGGCATTTCCCGGCCGAAAAAAATCAGAAACAAATATTTTCATATTTTATTTGCTATTAAGATTCACAATCAAAAATAAAAAAGTGTGAAACAGGCCCATTGAACAGTACTCAACCTTGGCATGGACAAAGTTAAAATAGAATGATTAGACTGCATCAATATTTTTTATGTTAGAGCTGGTTCTACATATAAACCTAGACATATTTATGGTTGGATTCACAATATTAAGAATATGAGTACTAAAAGATAGTTTAGCATCCAAAGTGACCCCAAGGTCTTGAAAAGAGAAGACTCATTCCAAGTTTACAGAATTAATATTATATACAAAATCAATACTGGAACGCCTGGTGGAAAATGACATAACTTTGCACTTGTCCAAATTTAGCGGCAGACTATTCACTTCACCCAGGCAAATAATTTGTTAAGCATTTTGTAGCTTAAAACAATCATGAGTGGGATTGTATTACAATTTTTCAGATCGTCCGCAAACATGAGCATATGATTATCAAAGATACAAATTAAGTCATCGATGAAAAGAGAAAATCTACAAAAAGTTATGAAATGGCCCAGATTTCACAAGAGAGAAAAGTTTGTAGTCCAAGCCGAAGGCAAGGATTATGGTTTGTGAGTCTAGAATATGGCATTCCAAATAATGTATTGTAGACTTTCTATAACAAGACACTTAACAAATTAGAAATGTCAAGTGCAAAACCAAACTCCTCTGCTTCGGCAGAACTTCAAACCATTTGAAATCAGTTTGAAACTGTCAGGAACTTGCATGGTTCCATTTTGGAACGTCAAAAAAGTCCTGACAATTTTAAACTGATTTCAATAGGTCTAAAGTTATACTGAAACAGACCTGGACCAGCACTATATTAAAGACCTGTGCATAGCGCTGTTTCAAGCTATCGCCACTGGCACCACTCGTCGAAAAAAATAGATAGGGTGGTTTAATGTTAAAACACCATTGTTGCAGAATCTTTTAGAAAATAAAAACATGCAAATAATTCTGCTCTAAGGAATTTAATAACCAAATCAAAATAAAATTATTGTTTGTTATGTTCCTTTAATTCGACAAGTTTACATAACGTATTTCCTTAGATTTCTTAAGAAAAGCGAGTCTTAAAAGCAAGCAAGAATATTTTGGTACCTTTTGGTTTGAAATAAAGTCCATGGCTGTCATCTGTAGTGAAAGTATAGAACACATTAAATTTTCCAGTTTCTTCTTTATATAGTGGACCATATTGGTTCTCTTTGGGACTATAAACCACATTTTTTACTTTAGTTCTTGCATACTTTACAAAATACTCTTCCAAAATATAATATCCAGATCATCACGTAATTCCAAAATAGTGTTTGTTCTTCTGCAATTCACGTAATTGTCTGTGCATACCATTTTCTTCACGAGCATGGACATTTCATGTTATCACAAACAAATCTACCTATAAAAGCTCTGTTAATATGACAAAACTACGAAATATTGACCGCAAAGGAAATTCGTTAGCGAACCTCTATGGTACTAAAGCAGGGTATTTAAAATGTGGGACATTCTAAATGCCAGAAACTGACATACCTATAACCACAGAATATCCCTCTATAACCTAGAATAAGCCGCCATTTTTTTCGTCAAGTAACGCCACCCCAATCTGCAAACAACAATGAAATACAACATCATGCTCGGGACTTTAATACAGTGTCGGTCCAGAACAGACCTATTATTACCTTATTTGTCAGTAACCAGATAGTAACCACATAGTTTGATGAAATTATATTTGTTCCAATATAATTTTTGGTTGTGGAATGTTTAATTTCTAAAATAGCGTTAGAGAAAAGTTTTCTTCTTTGTACACCTATTAATGTAATAATTAAAATGTATTGCATGTTTCAGTGAATTTGACAAATATCAGATATCTTTGGGAACTGGGAGGAAGCCACCACCAGTCCCTAAACCGAGAGAAGAACCAACATTTTGGGAATTTAGGGACAACTTAGAGCCGGGAAAAACGTACTCCGTAATCGTAAAAACTGTATCAGGAAAAGTTACTTCATGGCCCGTATCTGCTGAAGTTACATTAAGTATGAAAATTTCTATTATTATGGGTAAATTTTGGGGAGACTGCACCATCTCTATATGTATAACTCAATTATGTTTCTCTAATCTGAACCATTCACGATCCCAAAAAACTAAAAACTATTAAGCGAATAACCGCAATGTTCCAGCATTTTCAGTCTGGTGTAAACAATTGATGTCTTGTTAGTTCGTTTAATGGTAATTAGAACCTTTCATAACACTGTTTTTTCTTTCTGTTCTTAAAAGGCACTTCCAATTATTGTTTGTTAGTCAGTAATTATTGAGTGAAATGCTCTCTCTGAAATATGGAATCTAGAGCTGCAAAAATCAAGCACAATACAAACTGTTGTGATTGTAGCTACCCTTAAAAAAAAAGCGGTGATAGGAATATACATTTCCGATTTCCATTATTTACCTCCAGGAAACTGTGATATTCGTGTGAAAATTAAATGCGTGAAATTTTTTTTCGTTTGTTTCTTTTTGGAGATACAGGACATTTCTCCTTTTGTCGAGTTTCTTAAACCTAACAACTTTTTTGTTTGTGAATATTTTCTCTTCATTTTGGTTTATTTTCTACATAAAATTCATTGGTGTAGAAAGATACTTCCTTTGAATAGAGGTTTTCAAGAAAAAATCCTGTAACTGCTGAAATTTCCAAGAAATCATACAAAAGTTGCACCCAATTTAAGCACTTCCTTTTAAATACAGGTCGCATTTATATCTGTGTATTTAATTTTTTAAGAGCCCCTGCCAATCAACAACCTAATTTCAAAAACGGATGAAAGGACGGGCATTGTCAGCATATCTTGGTCCCCAAATCTCGAAAGCACTCAAGATTCATACTTGGTTTCATACCATGAAGTTGAAACTTCCACTGGCGACAGCAACACCATTATTACAAATAAAACTACAATAGAATTGGAGGCTTTGTTACCCGGAAGAAATTACTCTATAACCGTTCAAGCGGTTTCAAAAGCTCTACACTCGGACGAAGTGAGTTTGTATGTTGTCACGAAACCTAGTGCGCCTATTATTGAAGATTTGAGACCGATGAATACTGGTTTGAACATTAGTTGGAAGTCTGATGTTAATTCGAAGCAAGAAGAATATGAAATTCAGTGGATTAGAAATGACACGTATGAGAGAAACACCAAAACCACATTTGACTCAAAAATTATCCTAAACAATTTGTACCCGGGAGCGGGGTACCTTGTAAAAGTTTTTGCACTTTCGCATGGACTTAGGAGTGAACCCCACGAATATTTTCAGCCGGTTTTTCCAAAGCCACCAAGGAATATGACGATAGAGAAAACGACAACAAATTCTGTGATAGTTCAGTGGGTTTCGCCACAGGGTAAGATTTAAATTAATTAAAGCTCTCTAGTTGGATTTTTCTTTACATTAATATACCAATTTTAAATACATAGTACCAATTACATATGACATCATAATAGTGATCGTAAGCAGTGGAACTTTAACATTGCTCGTACACGAAAATCAAATTCCTCTTCAATAATTTTAGTTAGTATTTTTTATTTATCTTAACAAAATTTTAGTGTTAGTTGCTATTTTATCTATAATATCTAAAACATTAGGATCAAATAGTGGTATTCTCCAACGAAGTGTCCTGATCAGCTGATAATAGCCGCCATAGGACAAAGTCTAAATTTTTTTGTAATGCTAAATGATCAATTTTATGAATTTTCCTATATTAGAAAGCATAAATGGATAACAACTGCTATAAAAATAGCAGATTTGACCAAAAGGATATTAAAGTTTGCTCATGTATGATCAAAACATTTTATCACGTGTAAATAAATTTTTATACATTTTGAAGGCATTTAAGCATTTTATTGAAATATCTTAATTTCACACAATTAAAACACGAAAATAAACCCAAACTAAAGTTACGACTAAACTATTTTAAATATAACAAAACTATGCAAAAATGCTTTTTTCTGCAAGTTTAGAAAAAATACTTTTCCGCACTAGTGTGGAAAAGTGACACTTTCTGAACTAAAATGCGTGCGGAAAAGTGTACTTTTAATTTCTTTGCTTTTCTGCACGCTTGTAGAAAAAATAGTGTTCCTAACTCTTGCGGAAAGTGTCTTTTCCACATTCGATTACGTGCGGAAAAGTGGCACTTTCCGCACATATTAGGAAATATACTATATCAGTCAAGTTTTCTTGTCCCATGGTTGCCATTTTGGACTTGATCAGCTGTTTTGATGAACTGGCTATTGTAGGATAACCCATAAAAACGATTAATTATTTTTATGTGGTTTGTACAAAACAAAATCCGATGCACATCATCAATGACGAATATTGTTTTACCAACGTTATTCAAAAATATGAAATAATTTTGTGTGTTGAAATTTGAATTTGATGGCCATTATTGGTTTGGTAGCTGTACCAAGATTGTATTCATTTATACTGTGCCTCGAAAAGTAACCATCACAATGACAGACACGATGATGTGCAGTGGATTTTCTTTTCTTTTATTGATAGATTCCCTGGTTTCGGAATATGCGATAAGATATAGGACAGACTCAGAAAATCAGTGGGTGAGACTGCCGACAGTGCAGAATACAGAGGCGGAAGTAACGGATATGACACCAGGGGAGAGGTACACAATACAGGTGAACACTGTTAGTTACGGGTTGGAAAGTAACGAGCCACAGCAGCTGAACCACACAGTCCGTAAGTTTTCACTTGCAAAACATTTTTGTTATCCTAATTTCTTTATTTGGATTTGGTTGAATGGGATTTCAGCATAAAATAACCTAATAATAATACAACTTGTTTCTTAGATATAGGAACTCATTCACTGTGACAAATGCAAAGTTCTTTCAGGGTGTATGATGAAAGGAAAGGATACACTTTAGACGTAGATGTTGTAGACAAGTCACAAACTCAAGGATTCCATAGGTGAAAATTTATGTAAAGTGTGTCTTTTTCTTTGTTGTTTGTCTCATGTTGTTATCATTATTAGTGTCTTATCTAATAAACTAATTACATAGTTACCAAAATTGCCAAAAATGGCAACACATGACCATAAATAGTAGCAATCTTCCGATTGCCGACTGATTTTAGTGATTTATCTGATAGGGGATATTATGTGAACTACAGCTATTTCTCAGGTTTATACAGTTTTAATGCAATAAAATAAGAGGGGCCCCAATTGTCTCTTTTTTTAACAAGAAAATATAATAGCATTTTGAATTATTTGTACTGTAATAAAGTGGTAAAAGACTTTTAGGTCATATATTTCATTAAGATAAATCACTTAAATCAGTACAAAAGAATAAGCCTATTATCAAATTAATATCTTTCTCAAAGCTGCTGCGAAAATATTCAATTCAAATTCAAAAACATACAATTAGCTTGAAAAACGTGATATGCTATCCAAGCAACTGTAAGGAGACATAAAAAGTTATTCTTATTGTATTCGAATTTTTGTTTTCACATAAAAATAGAGTTTGATTGAAAACAAAAAAATATATGCAGATCCACGGATCTTGCCGAAAATTGCCTTAAACCATCCAAAATATCAAGGTAAAAACTTTTGGCAATTGAAAAATAATATAATAATTCCATTGCATATTTTATTATAATATTATTTTGGATTATTCGATACTATAATAAATGATTGCAGAGCATGATATTATAGTGGGCATGCCATTTATCTTTCACTTGTGAAGGGTAATTTTTTCATGCTGACCAGTCACTGCCATTTCGGTACTCGGAACCAAAGATAATCTATCCGCTAATATAGAGTAGTCGGCGGGGGCCCAAAAGTACCTGTTTTATGCATTTTTGTCATAGCAGCTGGATTTGTGCTGGATTATGTTCAGAATAATGTGTATAATAATATTTGTGAATGCATACTACACTCATGTGCCTCTAATAAAGTTATTCACTATTTAAGATAAAAATAGCAGTTTTTAAAATATTTTTCGATATATTTTCTTCAGTGATTCATCAGGATGCCTTCCTATGGTAAAATGCCCAGAATGCAATTTGTTCACAATGAAAATAGCTACCAAATGGTGCTTGGCATATATTGAATTGTGGCAATATCTCCCAAAATAATCAAGCTGCTGAACTGAAATTTAGCACTGCAGTGTTTTTGGGGATGGAGAATAAGCTAAAAATGACAATTTCTGCGTATTTCACACTTGTGCTATTTTTGGATCGTGCTTTTACTCGTAATTTTTTGTGTTTATCTTGTTGGGCTTGGAGGTCCCTCATTTAGAGCATCTTTTCATCTGCAACAAAAGTGAACTCTTATTTCATAACATTAAAATCAACTGTTTGGGTTGAAATTGCCAAAACGTGTCCCAAACGCCTGTTAACTCCAACATTCGAAACATAAAATTTTCACCTACCACTTTCAAATGTTACAGATCAACTGTACAGGGTGATCATTTTTAGACGCCCAGCCTCTGTTGGTGGAAAACGGTCAAAGATATGGAGATATTATATATGGGAGATGATATTGGGTGTATAAAGGAATAAATTGGCCCATTTAGCGACTCTTTGCAAATACGACGTTAGGCGTCGCGACTTCAAGAAATATTTTTTCCCACCAATATACCACTTTTGTTACATCGCTCGAAAGCCCTAATTTTTCTGAACATTGCAATGCAATTTTTCTTTATTCTCTTCCATTAAAAAGTTATTTTTCAAAAACGCATTAAAATATTAATATTTGTTAATCGCAAATGTTTTCAATTATTTTATTTTTGGGGACATTCCCCTGACCTTTTATATAATATCCATATATAATATCTCCATATCTTTAACCGTTTTCCACCAACAGAGGCTGTTGTTCATCTGTAACATTTGAAAGCGGCAAGCGAAAATTTTATGTTTTGATAATTGGAGTTAACAGGTTTTGTGGCACGTCTGGGCAATTTCAAACCAAAGTGTTGATTTTCAACGTTATGAAACAAAGGTTACCTTTTGTATACTAAAATGATGGACCTGCAAGACTAGAAAGATAACCACAAAAAAGTTATGAGTAAAAGCACGATACAAAAATCGCACAAGTGGAATTTCCTGTGAGATATGTAGAAATTGACCAAAGTCTATATATGAGCTCATGCTCACTTCGTAACTGGCTGGTGGCGTTCGGCCGCAGTCGTAATGTGACATCTTCTGTACACCCAAAATGATCGGTGGCCGGATTGCAAGGCACGCTGGTATCGGCACTACAAAAATCTTCATGGGTCTGTTTATTTTTAATAATTACCTTAGTTTTAGTTACAAAAGACACACGTGTAAATAGAATATAAACTATCTACAAATACATAAACATTATTATTCTCATTGTTGTTATCATTACCTATTTTCGTAATAATAAATATAAAAAAATACTTTAATAACTTATGACCTGTACAGACTGAAATTCAATCATATTTAAAATATGAAGTCAAGCCACTATTTCCAAACAGAAGTTGGCCAGAATGTGCACAACCTTCTATGGAATAAGTAGAATAAGTTAATGTCCCTAGAGAGGATTGAAAACCGTAGGATTCAATAGTGATGATCTAAACGTAGAATTATAAAAGATTTGACATAACTCAATTGCATCCATTTCAATCCGATCGAGTTGTCACGAGATAATCGTAGTCATAGACAATAGACATAGATTGGAAAAAATTAAATGTATTGGTAAAGTAAATGCATTTTAAACATGAAAAATGGCTTTATATAAAATGAAAACTATGTTTTATGTGAAAAAATTTCTTAGATTTTGTATATAGGTTATAGGTACAAGGGGTCCTTACAAGATTGTTCTGCTATTTATATATACAGGGTGTTTATTGAGTATTTGTACTAGCTTTAAAGGGTGAATCTTTCACTAATTTTGGTTCTTGAGGTACAGGGCATCCAAAAACATTTTTATTTGGTTTTTTGATTATATTTTTGTTCAATAACATGGCATTCACGATAGTAGGAATATTGATTATGAGAAACTCAAATATTTATCTGGTTTTTTGTTTAAAGTTGCAGTGTTATACTTGAATTTAAATAACCATAAGTTTTTCGTGTTGCACTGTATGTCATTTTTGACTAGACAGGCCTATTCTCCAATCAATTTTACGCACAAAAGCAACTCTTACTATTTGTCCGTGACAGCAACCGTTTTGGAAAAAAAAACAGGTTTAAAGTTATACCCTCGTTGGAATTTTGTAAGTTGAATCATTAAGAGTTTTTGAAACACAAACAAAAAATGCGTCATTTATTGATTGTATTGTGATGTGAAAAACCTAGATCATTTACAAGACTAAGACTAAACTTCTTCTACATTGTGGTATACGCCAAAGTTTGTCTAAGATCTGCACTACGCCACTATATAAACTGCCAGGGTTCAGTGTGCAGACGGCGCAGCGGGTCTACAATCCACGTCACAGCCGACGAGCCCGGGTCCCTCACTCCATGCACAGCGAGAACAAGTTATTTGACGCTGGTGTCCAGGCATGAGCCAAGTTCTCATATATAGAGTTTGGAAATTGACAGGTTATTCTCCATCCCCAAAAACACAGCAGTGCCAAATTGCAGTTCAGTAGCTTGATTTTTTGGAAGATATTGCCATAATTCAATTTCAAAAACAGAACTCGGAAACGAAGAACTTTAGGATCTATGCTTATATGGGCAATCTACCTTACAATGAGTTTTTCTACAAAATGACAAAGTTCAGATCAAAAAACCTGGGACACCCTATATGTGCACCAATTAACTTGAAAAATTGAAAACACCGCAGTCTTTACACCAAAATTAAGAGTTAATTTTAAGTTGCTGTGAAAATAAATATACTTTGAACTATTTACAATAAGCACCCCTAACTCCAAGATCGGATATGCAAAACTTTCGGTTTAACAGGGTTCTATACATCTACAGCACCTATAACATTTGTCTTTTGCTAATATCTACTTTTTGTTACCCTAATCAGTAAAGCTGGAATAATTTTTTCATAGCTTCATTTGCTGTATTTATTATTTCTTTGGAGAAATTTTTTTTGTCCAAATCAGAATTTTCCTACATTTTTATGTTCCAAAACCATCATAATGTGAACAATAAGTATTTTATTTTGATATTTCTTGCGTCGCGAATGTAAATATAACTGTCAATATAAACAAGTAAACCCAGAAAAACAAATGACTTTTTAGATACTAATTGGCGTCATATCCAAAACCATTGTTATAATTTGAGACAGTAACCAACAATGTCTCTGGACATCTTATTAGCAATTAGATTACCTTTTTCTGAACTGAACTCATTGCAGAAATTACCAAATGTCATTCCCAGAGGGGAAGATGATGTTTTTGACATTAGTTTCCTTCTTTAACTATTTGTCAAATCTGAACAGGGAGCAAGGATTAGTCCAAATCAACGTTGCCTTTGCACATCCTTGTCGTAATAAAAATAAATACACTTATATTTACAGCGAATCTAATATAGAACTAGGCTACTTCACTTTTAAATATTGTTTTCTGTATAATAATCTAAATTCTAACTACCAGCTACTACTGGAAAATGTGTGAGTTACATGTTTAGTTTATATTTGTCCAGTATAGCTTTATGTTCTTAATGTTCTACAAAAATACGACAGCGAAAGTCTTAAACTAACGGCTTGAATATAACTATGTAATAAAATCGATTTTAGGTCCGAATCCAGTATCAAACATAGCTCCGCTCGTAGACTCCAACAATGTCACACTCGAGTGGCCCCGACCCGAAGGCCGTGTCGAGACCTACGTTGTTCGCTGGTGGGAGGCCTCCAACCCATCCCAAATTAACAAGCGCAATGTTAGTCAAAACCAAAATGGCACTGGCCCTGTACGACTCCTGGTTGGCGACCTCATGCCCGGGGTTGAGTACGAGTTTGACATAAAAGCCATCTCGAAAGACCTCGAAAGCGATATTACCGTTTTAAAAACAAGGACGATGCCGTTAATTCAATCTGAAGTCGTGGTGGTGAATAACCAGCAATCAACAGACTCGATAGGGTTGAGGTATACACCGACGCCACAGATTTCATCAAAGTTTGACGTCTACAGGTTTTCTCTGTCCGAACCAAACATTCCGAATATAGAGAAGGCGGCAAATGATTCGGATAGATTGGTGACTTTTGCGGGTTTGATTCCAGGAAGGTTGTATAATATTACGGTATGGACGGTTTCACATGATGTTGCCAGTCAGCCATTACAGAGGCAAGATAGGTTATGTAAGTATTTAGTGTATAAGCTGTTGTAAATTTGACTTTGGGAATAATGACAAAAATTAACAGTTTGCCTGAATTTTAAGCCCAACCATGGGGATATCCGCTATTTTAAGAGATAAAAAGTTAGTTAAATTGTAGCAAAGTTGAGGGATTTGGTGACTAGTACCATGCTGGAATAACAATTTGGGCTACCTGTTAAAAAATCAAAATTTTCCTTTTTTAATTATTATTATTATTAATGGACTAATAGGCCATTTTTTTATTTGCTCTAACGATAGTATTCAATAAAACAGACCCGTCCATTTTTTCAAATTTTTCTGAGCTTCAGTTTAGCCAAAAAAAAAATAAAATTCAAAAAATTCCATTGGTGCGCCTTGGTTGAAGGAAATAAATCCGGCAACATCGTCTAAGGAGATTGTTAATTAGCGGCTTGAATTGAATTTACTGCAATAATACAGAGATTGTACATACAGGTTTTTTTTTTAATAAGTGTACGACATTTCAGAGGACGATTCCTAAGGTATTTTTAAGATAGAAAGTTTATAAAAACATCGGTCTGCAAGATACAGGGTGTTTAAAGATTTAATATTTTTGTTTTTTCTAAATAATTTTTGAATTAATGTCGATATTTGGAGGAAAATTGTTTAAAAAATACAAATTTTCGTCAAAATATCGACATTCATTAACACTGTGTATCACAAAAAATGAAGGCCTTGCGGACCCATGTTTACATCAAGGTTAGTTTATGGTAGTGTTGGCAGTCAACTGGTCACAGTCATCTTGACCGGACAATTTCCGGTCATTTACCGGTCAGTCAACATTTGGCGGTCATGCCATTAAGCGACTTGTCCAGTTGGTCGAGGACATGGTCAACTTGACCAGTCAAGTTGACCAGTTTGACAGAATTTTAAATTTCCCGCCACTTTTTTATGAACTTTTACATCTCATACCTTATAATTGGCTTATTATGCATCAATTATCATCAGTAAAAGTAATAAAAATAAAAACAATAGCTGGTGTTCTGTGCAATTAAAACCTTCTTTCAACTTATATATCGTGTATATGTTTGATCTGTGTTATATATTTTGTTAAATTAAAAATTAAATGGATCTGTTTGTGCCACAAAGAAATTTCTGACCATATTTAATTTAAATATTTTTTTGTGGGTCCGGTCAGTCACGAAAATATCGTGACCGGACATTTACCCATCACTAGTTTATGGGAAGGTTAGGACATTCGACGACTTGGTAGGGAAGGGGGGGTGAGAGAGGCAAAGGGGGGAAAGGCCGCAATTTAAGTTGGTAGCATTTACACGTGAATTGGCGATTTACTAACTCCCTAAATAGATAACGCTTCCAGCCATAGGCGCACACAGACGTTTTTGGCATGTACTTTGTTTATTGTGTATATTTATGTTGTTTTGGCTGTTTTCGGTTATTTCTTCATTTTAATGTTTGTGCAATGAAATAACCGAACTTTGTGGAGTATGTTGGTGCATCACATTTTTGTTTTATGTTTGTGTTTTTACTTTGTTTTCAGTTTTCAATACCCGTGTTGTCCCTTTTGATACGTCATTGGCATCAAGCTGAATGCCAGCTGGTGAGAGCGGCACCGTCGCGCGATGTTGCCGGTGCAAAAGGGACTGCCTTTCGTTTTGTTTAAGAGTGGGGGAATGTCCTAACCTTCCTATAAACTAACCTTGTGTTTACATGAAAATTTTATCTTAAAAATACCTGTATACATTGAGTGCTGGAGCATCCGCCGAACGTGGCTAATTTTGTATGACGCACTGGGGCCTGCGTGCAGAGTTTGCTAGTTTTGAGAGGCGGTGGGAAACATGTTCGAGAGGAGGGAAACATTTTCTGGACCAATAGCTTGCATCCACTTATTCCATCTCCACAGAGATCGTGCTTCTCTCTTTTGATTTATAGAATGTGTGTGCATTCTGGGCCATATGTCAATTAGATATTTAATGTGCATGTGTAAAGGGTCATAATGTATAAAGGGTGTTCCGTAATGACTTGCAAATATTTGGAGCAAGTGTTCTACAGATGGTTTTTAAGGGGATCTTTTATGTAATATTTTTCGATTTAAGCCTCCCCTGCAAAGTTATTGCACTTTTGATTTTTCTCCAAAAACGGTTGAATCTAGAAATTTTAATTTTGGGATTACATTACCAGCAAGTGGGAAGTAGGGAATCCAATCCCGAATAAATCTGTGATTTTGGGATCCCGGACCCAATTCCAGGATTTTTATTAGAGTGATATTTTTTTAATAATTACAGTAATGCAGATAAAATTTTTGTTTTAAAATTTGCACGATATTTATTATAAACTTGACGCGAGTTTCACTACAATATAATAGCTTCATCAAGTTTATAATAAATATGGTGGAAATTTTAAAATGAAAGTGTTTTATATTTTATCTAATCTAAAAACGCTCTTTAATTGTACACTAGATTGTGACAGGTAAATATTTCATGTCCATAGAATTCCGTAAGCAATGGCCATATTGATATTATTGATAGGCGATGGAGGACAGGGCCGTAGTCAATAAAATTTACTTTTTACGCACACGAATCCTAAATTTGAATAGATAGAAATTAACATTATTAAACTCTGTTCTTTGAAGCACAGGAAAAGGCTATAGTTATAGTTTCTGCGTTTGAAGTTAGGTTAGAGCCACAGAATATCAAGGTTAAGGTAAGGCATCTGTCACAAGTTCTGACATTTCTGCCAGACATAAATACGCACCTGGAGGCGCCCAGAACAATGCTGCCAACCTTGGATTACCAAATTAAGAAATGTCATTTCCAGAGTGCAATTGAAGAGCTTTTTTAGATTATTGATAAGGAATTTCCATCAAGTAGGTACAGAGTAAAAAAAAATGGAGTGGAATTTCACTCAAATTGCACTCATTACTATAACAGACGAAACCATTAATAATTTATAGTAATGTTACTGTCGGAATATTAATAGTAAATTAAAGCACATTAATTGAAATCAACGTTATTTATTAGAAACAAGAAAAAATCCTTTGTAATAAAGACACACACATAAGCTGCTGGTAAATTGTAGGGAGCAAACAGCAAACATGAAATAATCAAGTAAAAAATGAGTTTTTACTAACTAACAACATACATGGAAATCCTAGGATTTAATATTTTAATCCTGGGGTCCCGGGATTGGAAAAATCATTTAAAAAGGCCGGGATCCCGGAATCCCGGAATTGGATTCCCTAGTGGGAAGACACTTTACGGTATAGTTACTTTTTGCATCCTATGCATCCCACGAGTAGAAACCCGAAACACTTGTCATTTTATACAAAACTTTATTGTGAGTTTATTTAAAAACAGAAATTCATGTTCATTAACTTAATAGTTTGTCTGGAAGAAATAAAATCACTTTTTTGTTTCGTATTTAAATACAGTTTACACTCACCTTTTTGTCCCCTTAAGGCTGCATGAACTTTGCAGGAAAGGCTTGTATCGAAAAAAGACCCCTCTAAAATGAAAGACCCCTCTAAAAACCACATGTAGAACACTTTCTCCAAATATTTGCACATCAACTTTGGTCAATGATTTTCTGCCCATCCTATTCATAAAAAACATTGTCCAGTGCCAACATGGGAAGACCTCGGTGTTGCCAAGCATTACGGAAGGAAGCTTGAAAGAATGGTAATCTTGAGACTTGCACATGGGGGCAATTTATTAAGTTGTATTGCCCTCTTTGAAAATGTTGGCTTTTTATTTTTTAAGTTTTCAACTTCATTGCGCAGTTGTTAATTTACACAACAGAGGAAATATATGTATATAATTAGTTATTATTGGAAATTATTTGGTAGCTGTGTAATATTAAACATTTTTCAAAGGGTTCAATCAAATAAGTGAGCAAACTACTAACAAACAAAATAAGAAATGAAGTACAGGGTGGCCCATCCAAGCGGAAAAAGTGTGGTACGTGGAGACAGGTTAACATAAAATCGTCATTCAAAAAATGAGGTTGTAGTAAAAATTAAGGGGAATTCTAGGGTGTACCCTAATTTTGTATACGGGGGTCGGTAAAAAAGATATCGCGAAAAAACATTTTTTGCAAAATAAAAAAATATATTTTTTTACCTACACATCCATTAGAGAACCTTTATGTAGTGTTCCCGAATATTCAGTTTTTTAATATAACTTCCGGTTATAGCGGAAATGAAAGTGGTTTTCTCTATTTTACAACTTACACATTTCTCTTAACCATCACAGGATTCCTTTTTTAATTCTGAATCCAACGATATATAATTTGACCTATTTATCTCCAACCGTTTCCGAGATATTTATCAGAGAAGCTCCATCAAACTAGATACATGGTCATGGTCGGTGTCTGATGTTCGATCTGAGTAGGCCAAACAATAAAACCAAATTTATGACAAATCAAGTCAGCCATGATAATAAAACTGACAAGCGAGTAGGCTGAATGTTAAAGTGGCTATAGCCATTCAACTGCATTCAACTTAATTAAAAATCTCGTGGAAATTATGAAACATTTATTATTTTTACTACTGTCATATTTATTATAACAACAACAATATGATTAGTTATTAAAAATTAGTTAGAAGTTCATTTACATTAAATGTTCAAAATGGTTTCCATTATTATTTACACATAACCTAAGTCTTTTTAAGAATTTTTTTCGGTCATTTTCAAAGATTAAGGGACGATTGTTTAAACTATTAATTTCTAATTTTACTCGTCTTTTAATCTCCTCAACATTTTCGGGGCGGTTCTTATAAACTTTATTTTTTAAATGCCCCCACAAGAAAAAATCCAAGGGGGTTAAATCTGGACCACGTGGCGGCCACCTTATCGTTCTATGTTTACCAATCCAATTTTCAAACGAATTGTTCAAAAATTCCGTTATGGGCCCACAGTTATGGAAGGAAGCGCCATCTTGCTGCCATATTAATTGTCTTTCTTGGAGTTGGTTAAGAAAAATTAATGGCAACTGGTCAAAGTATTGTTCCAATTCGTTCTGGATTAAATGTAGGTATTTCCTACCTGTCATACTTCCCGAATAAAATAGAGGGCCCATTATAAAATTTCCCACAATTCCGCACCAAACACCCACGGAATTTCTGCCGGATTTCACAACTTCACGAAATGCCCGTGGATTGTCAACAGACCAAAATATACTATTTTTCCGGTTGTATATTCCCGCCATTGTAAATGTAGCTTCATCGGACCAAATAATTTGTTTAAAAAATCCAGCTCCACCTCTTGCAAAATAAAAGTTTAACATTGTTTGACAATATTCCAGTCTTCTTGCAGCATCTCCAGGGAATAGCCTTTGAACAGGTAATATTTTGAAGGCTTTAAATTTGCTTAATTTCATTACCCTTTGTATTGTAGACCGGGGAATTTGTAAGTCTCTCGCTGCATCTCTCTGAGATTTTTCGTTATTTCTTCTGAAATAATTTAAAATTCGTTCTCTCTCGTCCTCACTAATTCTAAACCCCTTTTTTCTCTTGCTAATCACACTTCCTGTCGATCTGAATCTTCGATACAGCTTAGGTACATATAAATGAAGCACTCGGAACATTTCTATTTGGATATTTACGAGAATACTCCCTCAAAGTTTCTACGTATCTTTTATCATTTTTGATGAAGATCTCTAAAATATCACAGCATTCTTCTTTCAAAAACATTTTTTAAACTGCAACTACTAACAGCTTCAGCAACAAAATTTTAGGCTAATCTGGCACGTAAATAGAAATATTGAATTGACAGTCTACTCGCTTGTCAGTTTTATTGTCATGGCTGACTTGATTTGTCATAAATTTGGTTTTATTGTTTGGCCTACTCAGATCGAACATCAGACACCGACCATGAGACCATGTATCTAGTTTGATGGAGCTTCTCTGCTTCTCGGAAACGGTTGGAGATAAATAGGTCAAATTATATATCGTTGGATTCAGAATTAAAAAAGGAATCCTGTGACGGTTAAGAGAAATGTGTAAGTTGTAAAATAGAGAAAACCACTTTCATTTCCGCTATAACCGGAAGTTATATTAAAAAACTAAATATTCGGGAATACTACTTAATGGTTCTCTAATGGATGTGTAGGTAAAAAAATATTTTTTTTTATTTTGCAAAAAATGTTTTTTCGCGATAACTTTTTTACCGACAATCTCATTTTTTGAATGACGATTTTATGTTAACTCCACGTAGCACACTTTTTCCGCTTGGATGGGCCACCCTGTACCTACTCGTATTCCTTAGTGACGACATCAAAAAATGAAAGGAAAACCTTTTCTTGGTTGACATTACTAAAAACAGGCATTGCTTATTTGGGTGGGATTTAGTGAAAATAATCATGTATTTTGGCATAAGCAGTTTTTTTGAAACATTAACACGTCTTCAACTTTTAGATCCAGAACCGATAACAGGCATAAATGCAACTTTTATTTCTGACACTGAAGTAACCCTAACATGGGACTTTCCACCTGGAGAATACAATGCATTTGAAGTCCAATACCTGAACTCTGAAGGGGCTCTCATACAGAACTTAACGTTACATAACTCTATAACCATAAATGACTTAAAGCCTCATAGAAACTACACATTTACTGTCATTGTGAGAAGTGGCACTGAGTCGAGCATTTTAAGGAGGTCTCTGCCTGTTTCTGCAATTTTCATGACAAAGGAGAGTGTTCCCGGCAAAGTTGAGAGATTCGAGCCCATAGATATACAACCAAGTGATATAATATTCGAGTGGTCACTGCCCACTACTGAACAAAATGGAATTATCAGGAAATTTACTGTATCTTATGGATTAGAGGTAAGTTGAAATGAAATTGTTGCTTTCCGCTGTTAAATGAAAACACAGGCACATTTTATATTGCTCCGTTTTAAGAGGACAAGGTTTCTTCCTTAATGAAAATTTATATGGAATAAAAAGGTCTTACATCTGGAATGCATTTGTGCTATTTGAAACTGCAAATCCAAATTAGTTTTTCTGTAATAATATATTATGATTATTAATAAAAGTTTTTGGTCACGGCTTGTGACATTATTGATTTGTAAACACCACCATATGTGGCAAACATGCATTTGTTAACAGGGACAAATGAACTACTTTTCATACAATAGGTTAGAAATCTGTCATTACTAATGGAATTTTTCAAATTTGTTAAGTTTTATCACAGTATGTATCAGTATAACAACTAGGATCGCCGACCTGTGTTGAAGTCCCAGCAAAATATCTATCATCCATTGTAGTCTACATCAGGCGGTATAAAACCACACAGAACCATATTTAATAAATCGATTCCTGGAAAAACTATAGAGAAAAATAACTTCAAAATTATCTGTTGACACTAAAGGAAAGGAAAAGCCATGTGCACAATTAATTCAATTGTTTATGCAACCTTTGGCCACGCAACATCCCCTAAGGCTCAACAGGTGCAACTATGTACTATGAAAACGCAGACGGGTATGGTTCTGTCAGAGGCGATCTGACGCATTATAGCAGTGACTGCAACAAAGCCATCATGAGCTGAAAATAAGCTAAGTCGAAGTGCGGGAGTCTGAAAATATTTGAGGCAGTTGGGTTGCTATACCGGGTGGGCCAAAAAAATATTGGGCTTTTTTTTCTTGGCCATACTTTTTTGTTTATCAACCAATTTTAAAAAACGTTACATCGTTGCTTGCAGAAAAGAACATACTAACGGACTAACAAAAAACTTGAAAATGCAATTTTTTTTAAATCCAACATGGTCGCATTGTTTGTATTTAGCCCTTTGTTGGGGCTGATTCTTTTTGCGGAAAAAATGTCAGAATGATGCAACCAATACAAGAAGTAAAAAAAAGGGGCTACATTTTAGACCACTGCAAGGAAAATCGGTCCGTCGGAGCCTCAGAAAAATAACCAAGGATAGAGGGAGTAAGAAGAAAAAGTAAACAGAGCCAACATATTTTTGAGTGATGCCACGTACTCCATTGTTTACTACATTTCATTTCAAAATAGACGGGTTTAATAATGGGATTAAATGAAGACACATCTCCCATAACGCTAAATTAACAAATGTAGCTATTGATTTCTTGTATGTAACCATTTTAAACTTAAACTACATTGCGCTGGAATTATGGTAGCTAATTATCACTTTAATAAAATCGTCAACAGATACCTCAAACCGCCCAACATGGCAATGCCGCCATTGCCGCCATGTTCATTACTCAGTGGTGTTTGTTTTATGTTCTCCCAGGAAGTCAAGTTTTCCGATTGCTTACTTATTATGTATTTTTCGTGTTTTCAATTGTTTTTATGTTAATTTATAGACTATTTACTGGTTTCTAGGATATAGTGACCGATTTTGAATACAATTTGACGCAGGAAGTGTGTGGTGTGTGGCTAAATTGATATTTCTCAGGATATAACCTATCACAGGTAAACGTTGTACACATGGGCGTAATGTCTGTTTACTTCGGTAATAATAATTTTTTAATTTGATGGCGGCCATGCTTAAAAATTGTCCTTTCTTTGGGTTAATTTTTTTCAGTGACGGCTCTTGGGTTAATGCACGGGGGGCTATGTACTGAAAATAAAAAAGAATACACTTGTGATCAATAAAAAAAAGGTGAGTACCGAGGTGGGTATCTACTTCCAGCATGGGCTTTTTTATATTTTGTTTTTAGTAGTACCTACAGTCTGTGCACTCTAACCTGACACGCGAGAACCTCAGTCTAAGCGCCGCACAATATACTGCTTATGGATCGCTGGCGCTTAGACTGAGGTTTTCGCGTGTCAGCTTAGATTGCCCGAACTGTAACTATGTATTTTTGCATAATTGATATAAAAAGTGTATAGAACAATAATTAAGTTAATAACGCAAAATCTGTAGGTAATTCCTACTAAAAATAAGTATAGGCCGAAGTAGGTACTTACCCCTTCTAAATGTTTATTATTTAAAAATAAATAGTAAATAGATCTTCGTAAAAACTTCGGTAAAAATAATTAGTTAAAAACTCAAAACTCACCTGTTTTTTTTAAGCTTTGAAGTAGTTAATGCAGGTTCCTTGCCCAGAAATGCTAGTTCTGTAGAACAATTCATGTGCCGAAGAGAAATTTCTTTTTTTTATATTTTTTTATACATACAGGGAAGCACCCAGTAATTTTTTTATTTTTCATCCGATTTTAGCCGTTTTTTTCTGAAGATGGTTGCAAAAACTCTTTTTTACTTTGGTGCAAAATTTCAGGTCTTAATCTCAATTTTCAAACCCTACTATGAATTTTTCTCTAGTAAAAAATGATGAAAACCATTTAGCAATTTTTTTATTTAAAATTAGACACCGCAGCGTTAATCAGGACACCCTAAAACTCCCGTATACCAAATTTGAAGAAAAAATATACAGGGAGTTCATTTCTGCTGGGTGTCAAAGCTGATCAAAATAGGAATATTGGAATCCAGTCAAAACAATGAACAGGACTACTCAAAGTGTTGGTGTGCAAAGATTCAATACAAAAATGTACAGGGTCTTTTTCTTTGTGCCATCTCAAAATGCTGAATTTTTATTAAACTTTATACTGGTCAGGAGTGCTCTGGAATCATTGAAAAAAATATTAATAAATACAAAAGTAATTTATTTCTTTACAAAATGTGGACCAACAAATAAAAACAATTTAAATTGTTGGACCTTTATCAATAAAGACACTATAAGATGATACATTTTCTGTGCGTTTCCTGTTATGGCACATCAGCCACCTTAACTCATATGGACTTACTGACTCTCAGGCTTCTGTATTTTTAGACTTAGTTCGTTTATAGTGTCTGGGGCGGTTTTGAAATACTTGATTTTTGACCTCAGAAAAATTCATTATTTTGAGATGGCACAGAGAAAGACACCCTTTATATTTTCTATTGGATCTTTACACACCAACACTTTGAGTGGTCCTGTTGACCATTCAACTGCTTTAAGGGGATTCCAAGGCATGGAATTAAGTGAAACGGAAAGAATACATGTTCACATACTAAGTACTTAAGCACACAGAAAATTGAGTAAAAAAGTACGTTTAGTGTAACAATGTACACAGTTACACAGCTAGTGACGCATTGTTCTGATTTTGGCATGGCTAACTTGATGTTAATAATTATTTTGATAAACATTGTCAATAGCATAATAGAAAACTTTTATTTGTATTTTTTTATGCGACCCCATTAAAATTGTATTGTATCATATTCAGAAAGTTCGAATGTATCAATTTTCACAAAAAAAGTATATGGTGCCATTTAAAAAAATTAAATCGGTTACCATGGCAACCACATTTTTTGTGCTACGAAAGATTGCATGATATCACGAAACAGGAAATAATTTCCCCTAACACTTTTATTAAAACATGTTTTTGATATGAGGAATATTTTAAGAAATATAAGCAATATTCCACAATTTCTATCCACACTGTATATATATTTTTTTAATTTTGTTATGTGGGGGTTTTAGGGTGTCCTGAGTAACACTGATGTGTCAGATTTTAAATAAAAAAATCGCTAAATGGTTTTCCTCATTTTTTACTGGAAAAAATGTTGTAGTAGACCTTGAAAATTGAGATTAAGACCTGAAATGTTGCGTCAAAGTAGAGTTTTTTGTGACCTATCTTTAGAAGAAAAAAAATACAGCTAAAACCGGTGAAAAATAAAAATTTTACTGGGTGCTTCGGTGCTTCCAATCCAAATGGGTCAGCCTGTATGTTTTAAATCCTTGAATCCTATTCTAGCCCATGTCTTATCTACTCCTTTATAAAACAGTAAACAGGGAAAACAAAACAATGCATTTAATTTCTCGCATCCACATATCCACTTGTTCTTGTCCTATATATTTCAAGAAAAGTGTCACGTAAAATTGCGACCTGAAGCTTTTCCTGGTCTAGATAATTGTAAATCTGGATTTGGTCTCCCAAGAGTTTTTATTTCAACTTTCTCTGTCAATGAAAGACTTGAAAAATTAACTTTCAACATATCCTGTATACTTGCACTATTTCAAGAAATTAGCCATTTTGAAGTTTTCTATCAATATCTATCCATTCCACAAGTGACAGTGCTACATTCATTAGAATAGATTAATAGCAAAAAAATATATGGACAAAAAAACGAAGGCAGTTTCTGTACTACAACATAACAATGGCAAAAATGACTCTTTCTATTATTTCATATAGTATGTAGCTCTGCCCCCGAAGAATCGATTTTCCTCACAGTGGTCATAAAATGTGGACGAAGGCCCATTTTATGTACCTTTTGTATTTGTTGCATTATTTCGACATTTTTTCTTCAAAACAAAAGACTATTTTTAAACATCTTTGCCATGTTGGGTTTTAAAAAATCGATCAATTTAAACTTTTCTGTCAACAGTCTGTTTCTTTTCTGCAAGCAAGCATGCCACATTTTTTTTAAATCGGTTAGCAAATAAAAACAAATTCCTAAAAGAACAAAGGCAGTTTCAGTACTTCAGCATAATGATGAAAATGACTCTTTCTATAGCTCGGCCTCCAATTTTTCTCGCAGTAGTCTTAAAATGTAAAGGAAAGCTCATTTTATTTACTTGTTGTTTTTGTATTGGTTGTTTGATTCCGACATTTTTCTACGTAAAAAATAACACAAAAGTGTTACCGAAATTGAAAATATTCACAAACAAAAAAGTTATGAAACATGTTTAGGAAACGCGACAAAATGAAAAACGCCCTGTATCTCCCAAATGAATCAAGATATTAGGATGTGATTTACGCCATTAAACTTTTATCGAAAATTAAGTCTAGTCCACCTAAGTTACTTTTTGTTTACCCTTTAGGGAAAAAGGAGAAACCCCCTTGTACAATAAAACTTTTTAATTTAATGACAAAAACAAAATAAATATTCTTCTAAAAAATAACATACTGTATACCATCACCTTGTATATTAAATTCTTGAATCTTCGATTTTGCTGTTAGCATCGATGAAACCACGCACAACTAAGTAATTGTAGTTATATAAAGGCGATATATAGCGATATAAAGGCACTTGTTCCTAAATCACATTAAAATATTAATTTGGCCAAAATCAACAATTAATAAAATTATCAATGAAAAACTAAATACTTACGGATTGCTCTGCACAGCTACGCAGTTTCAAATCCGAGATTCCCAATCCTGTTTTTTTTGTTAAAGTGTATTCTCTCCGAAGTCGGCACCCAAGTCCGAAGTCATCCCGATTTCCAAATCGGTGACGTCAGAGTTGTTTAAACAAAAGAAAACCCAAAATCTTTTAAACTAAAACGAAAAAAGTTTCAACGCTATTTTGGTACTCGTCTGACAAAAAACTGTAGCTTCAAGCTACTTTTAAAAAACGGTCAAGTACCCTATTCTTTGCCCATATCTGTTGTTCATTGTCACATTTATTTTAGGGCTCTCACCACACATTGTTCCGAGACTTCAGTCCCAACGAATTCAAAGGTGTAATCAGGCAACTAATACCCGGCCGAACTTATGTATTCAAAATCCAAGCAGAGACCAGAGTCGGCTTTGGTCCGGAAACGGTATGGAAACAGAAAATGCCCATCCTCGCCCCACCTAAGCCGAGCATGCAGGTTGTTCCAACTGAAGTATGCAAGAGTTCAACCAGTATACAAATTCGATTCAGGAAGAACTATTTCAGCGAGGCTAATGGTCCAGTAAGTATTATTGCTATACATAATTTTAAAGATACCAATTTGATGAAAAAATTAGACCCTTGTGTTCACCCTATTTTTACTTTCAGGTTTCTATTATTATATTCACCCTATTTTTACTTTTAGGTTACCTCATATGCAATAATAGTAGCTGAAGATGATTCCAAAAACGCATCGGGACTTGAAATGCCCTCTTGGCGAGATGTCCAGGCCTACTCCGTGTGGCCCCCGTACCAAGTAATGGAACCTTACTATCCGTTCCACAATACTTCGGTGGAAGATTTCACTGTTGGTGCAGAATCCTGTGATGTGCGGCACATTGGATACTGCAACGGTCCGCTTAAATCTGGTTCCGTTTATAGGGTTAAGATTAGAGCTTTTACAGCACCCGATAAGTTTACTGACACGAGTTACAGTTTCCCAATTCAAACCGGTAAGTGCCTTACATAACTATTTAATTTTGTTGCCCTACCAAGATTTTCGAACTCTTCAAATTGTAGAAGTTTTACAGAAAGCGTTATGCATGAAATAATTTTTGGCAATTAATTCCATAGGTATTTTCGTATGTATGTATATGTTTGTGGTCACAAATTATTTCCCAAAAGAAAGGTCATAGTTGCATCATTTTTTCTATGTTTTGTTCATACATTTTAGGGCACATTTTAATTTTTTTATTATTGCCTATGCTAAATATACACAGTCATGTTTAGAAGAGAAAAAGGTTAAAAATACCAAATACAAGATTCCAAAACACTTTAAAAGTGGTTTATCGCAGAATTTTTTTATATTGTAAATTATTTTATTGCGGAGAGCCAAGTTCATACAGTCGCGAATCGCGAAAATGACTGATTGGTTTATTTGAACTGACAATATTCCATGTAGAAAAGGTTTAATTTCTCGTGAATTGTCAAAATTTGAAATCTGGGGTGGGAAAATTTACTTGGGGTTCAAGTTTTGAAGACTTTTGCAAGAATAAGGCGTGAAATTGACGTAGGCATATGCACGAAAACTCCTACTTTCCTATGACTATGTTTTTAGGTTATGTTTTGAATGTGTATATATCGACCGGTCGATCGACTATAAAAGAACTCGGCAAAGCGGCGCGGAGGGAAAACCAGAAGAAGCATACATACGGGGAGCCAAGAAACTCATTTGATTCATCACCGAGTATCTTCTAATATATAGAAATCAACAAGGATCGAATCATGAGTTTCAATCCTCGTGTGCTATAGCCAAACGATGATTAAACAAAATGAATATTTAGTGTCCCCATTATAATTTTGAAAGAAATGGCTCGTGGCATATGGGACAAAATGCTTTGGTAATTGGCAACACCAAACTAGTTTCCAATATCTAATGGAAATTATGTACACCTCCGAAAGACCCATACATAATTTCCATTAGATATTGTAAACTAGTTTGGTGTTGCCAATTATCAAAGCATTTTGTCCCATATGCCACGAGCCATTTCTTTCAAAATTATAATGGGGACACTAAATATTCATTATGTTTTGAATGTTTGTTTATTTTTATATTTAAGTGTTTCCTAAGAAATAAATCGCGAGCATATGAAATATGCGCAGCTTTTGCGATTTTATTGTGCGAATATTCACCGCCGCAATTCGCGATTCGCAACTCTATGAACTTAGCTTCACAGAAAGTATGTTCCCTAGCAAGAAAAGTATTTTTATCTGTACATACATTTTAGCAGCACAATATCAAAGGTCAAATCTTACTGAATTTTTATGACTTACATTATTGCATTTGTACACATGCAGCTTTTATTTTAACTTAGAGCTGGGAAAGATCTAGATCAAGATCCTTTAAAAAATGTCCTTTAAAAAATATTATTTGGATCTTAAGACTTGACAATTTCTAGGGAGGACCCCTATTTGGATAGAACTTCTTAAACATGATGCTCTGAAATGGAATTTTCGCGAATAACTTTTATTTAAACCCCAATATCCAAATACTGGCTATGTTATTACTAATAAGTGAGTCAATTTGAAGGTATGGTAAAAAAATAGGAATAGTGATCTATAAATTCCGAAGAGTTTAGAATTACTTTCAAAAATATTGGAATTTTCAGTAAATTAAAAAAATTGCGAATATGGCCTTGTCATGACAAGAGCTTTCCACATTCTCAATTTATCATTGTCAGATGTGTTAAATTCCATTTTCTGCTAGAAATTATTTTTTCTCGCAATCGGTAGTGAAGTGTCTCAAAATCGCCATTAAAAGCTCAGAAATCGGCACTGAAGTAGCCCGTTATTGTACGATTTTTTCAATAAGTAGGCCTTGGCAAGAAGTAAACATCAAACATAAAATACCCGTCACTATGTTACCTATAGCAGCGCAATCTTTTAGTATAAATATTTTAGTAGGTCTGAATATCCATCGATTTGTCATGGAGGCTACACAACAAGCAGCAGTTTGGTTTTTCTGTTGGAAAGTGCTGTGCCTTGTCATACTTGACATAGGTAGAGCGATCGTCAAAGTCCTGTATTTCATATAGGATGGTTCTGACTTATGTAAACAGTTTAATAAATTCTAGCCATTTGGCTAGGTTAAGTAAGCAGCTAAACTAAATTTTAAGCTAGTCTGTACTATTACGGATCTAAAGCCTCGGTTTAGTTAAGCAAGTGAATCTGTTAGATAAGCGGCCTAGCTAAGTCTGAAATATTTGGACTATTTTGCAGAAGGGTTTGTACTGTTACGCAATTTTGAGAAAACTCGAGAAAGCTAGTTATGTTTTTCCAGTTAAGACAACTGCCTGGGAAGTTTTGAGCAATACTTCTTCCCAGTCATTGAAAATAATTAATTTCTTTCAGAGACTTCCAGGTAGGTTTTGAATTTCACTTCGTCCCAATGACCCGCTTTTACTCACCAATCAGGAGCTAGTCGGCGTGTGCTCTACGGCCACCAGAAAGATAAATGGCGCTGGGTTAGGGTGTGATTCCAACCTTCATTGGTCCAGGACAGTGCCGTAACTGTACTGGGCGTCTCCCATTAACTCGGTTTCAAAAAGACCGGAACTTCTGGCTCTAACTTGTACGTGAAACAATACCTTATATTATTATTTTATAATTTAATTATAATATAAACAAGTACCTACCACATAGTTTTCCCATGCTTTACTTCAGTTTGAAAACTAACCAGATTGTTGTTCATAAATAAACACACCATATCAAATTAACACATGGCAGATTATCCGAATAAGCTTTGACAAAACCATCTTCCATAGTTGAAATGACCTATAATCATTGCTTTAAAAAACTCAAAAAACATACAACTGGTTCTACTTAAAGAGCTGTTTATGGGTTTCTGAAGTTATAAACAAAGCAGATTATAGGTTACGATGTAGATGATGATATCTTTTTATTGCCTCTGCCTTTCGGCAATATATCCAATATGGGGCAAATGCGACCTCTTTACAATAATCGGGAAGACACCCTAAGACACCCTGAGATTAAACTCATCTTCCCTTTCTGGAGCCGTCACCGACAACCTATTGCCTCGGCAAGCGCAGGCAGACTCAGATTGTAGGTTGCTTCCTTCCTTCCCTTCTTTTTATGGCCTTTGCCTTTACAGCAATTTAGCCAATATGGGGCAAATGCGACCTCTTTACAATAATCGGGAAGGGACCCTAAAGTGAGTCTGAGATTAAACTCATCTTCCCTTTCTGGAGCCTTCCTCTGCCCGCCGACTCATAGGAAACGGTAACGACACGAGGCGCCACATGGCACCACCAGTCAATCGCCGGATGGACCCGTCACCAACAACTTATTGCCTCGGCAAGCGCAGGCAGACTCAGATTGTAGGTTACTTCCTTCCTTCCCTTCTTTTTATGGCCTCTGCCTTTACAGCAATTTAGCCAATATGGGGCAAATGCGACCTCTTTACAATAATCGGGAAGGGACCCTAAAGTGAGTCTGAGATTAAACTCATCTTCCCTTTTTGGAGCCTTTCTCCGCCCTCCGACTCAGAGGAAACGGTAATGACACGAGGCGCCACTTAGCACCACCAGTCAATCGCCGGATGGACCCGTCACCAACAACCTATTGCCTCAGCAAGCGCAGGCAGACTCAGATTGTAGGTTACTTCCTTCCTTCCCTTCTTTTTATGGCCTCTGCCTTTACAGCAATTTAGCCAATATGGGGCAAATGCGACCTCTTTACAATAATCGGGAAGGGACCCTAAAGTGAGTCTGAGATTAAACTCATCTTTCCTTTCTGGAGCCTTTCTCCGCCCGCCGACTCAGAGGAAACGGTAACGACACGAGGCGCCACATAGCACCACCAGTCAATCGCCGGATGGACCCGTCACCAACAACCTATTGCCTCAGCAAGCGCAGGCAGACTCAGATTGTAGGTTACTTCCTTCCTTCCCTTCTTTTTATGACCTCTGCCTTTACAGCAATTTAGCCAATATGGGGCAAATGCGACCTCTTTACAATAATCGGGAAGGGACCCTAAAGTGAGTCTGAGATTAAACTCATCTTTCCTTTCTGGAGCCTTTCTCCGCCCGCCGACTCAGAGGAAACGGTAACGACACGAGGCGCCACATGGCACCACCAGTCAATCGCCGGATGGACCCGTCACCAACAACCTATTGCCTCGGCAAGCGCAGGCAGACTCAGATTGTAGGTTACTTCCTTCCCTTCTTTTTATGGCCTCTGTCTTTACAGCAATTTAGCCAATCCGGGGTATACACCACCTCTTTAAATCGTCAGTACTTTCTTATACTTTCGGGAAGGCACTCTAAAGTGTGTCTGAGATAACACTCACTTTCCCTTTCCGGAACCCTCCTCCACCCGCCGATTCAGAAGAAACGGCAATGACATGTGACACCACATGGCACCACCATTTTATCACCGGATGGGCCGGTCATCGACATCCTACTGCCTCGGCTGGTGTAGGCCGCAGATTATAGGTTACATTCCTTTTCCACAGCTAGTTCATTAAAAATCAATATGTATTTTTGACAGCGTTCGAGAGGCAGTCCGTTTACCTAGCTTCTCCGAAATCTTTATTATTCCCTTATTTTAATTAATAATCGACTAATCTCCTTTAAATTCAAGCAAAAAAGGAATTATTAACAGGCACTCTGAGGTAAATACCGAATGCACTAAATGTCACATCCTACTAGATTTAATTAAATGATCCATAGATAACAATTTGAAATGCAATGCATGTTAAAAAAAGATTTTACTCACAAACAGTGCATCTCAGTGCCATGACAGTAAAATCCAATTTTGTGTAGAAAAATTTTAAATTTCAAATTTTATCAAACATTGAAAAAGTCACCAAAAAGACTATTACTGTTATTGCCCTAAAAAATCACCAAAATCACCTCAGCAACCGTCTTTGTATACAGTCTCCAACAGAAAGTACGCACCATAATAATATGAGATTTTTTTTATACTTTACATGTATCAGAAATTTTATTCTTGATAAAAATTTGTGTATTCCTGCAAACTCAAAATGCAGCTTTCAACATTTGAATATTTCTTTGTGTATACGGGGGAAGTTCGAAAATATGAAAAAGACTCAAGAGTAAAGCACCCTTATTTTTAATTTGAAAACGTATATTATCAAAAGTGGCTTTTAATTAAAAGATCAGCTCATTAATGAAGTTTCAAGTTTCTATTCCATAAAACACCTATTTTTTGTGCAAACTTTCTGCTGGTCACTGATTATTTTTTAATTCGGTTAAGAACTTTAAAAGTTATACTGTAAAGTGTGGTGTCTACAGTGGGCCAAGCTTACCACTATTGAGCATGCCTATCCAGGATCGGTGAACTGCCTACAGAATATCCATCAGTGTTCGAATAATTGCCCGTGTGCTCTATTGAAAGATTATGTTGTTATAAGTAACATAAGATGTGACAATTCCGCAATGAGGTCGAGAAGTTTAATGGTCCTTTATTGGCCGAGTTTTTAATGGCCACGTTTGACGGGTGACTGGCCTGTTTGACGTTTGGTCATCATAAAAGTCTCTCCAATGCGACTAAAAAAAATCTTACCATAATGGATCACTTCACAGCCCATTCCATGCATTTTAATGATGATTTTGCGAAGGAAAATGAATTAATATCTGTAGGTACAAAGTACATTTTTGGTACAATTATTATTAGTAACGAACTTTTTTAATTTAGAAAAATATTATTGTTTCTGTATTTTTCGAACACTCTCCTATTGTTGGACTATTTAAATTTTAAATTGACTGGAGATTTTGCCACATCCAACGAAAAGTCGGGGATTGGATTTAATGTTTTTTCTTAGACGTTTTAATTTTTTTGGCCAAACCAAGCATAAAAAATTAAAATAAATACTATAGGCTCCTCTCACCTACCACTATCATATGGGCTTATAAAAAATTGCTGTATTAGTCCATTGCTGTTCACTTTTATTGTAAGGCCTAATTAAAAATTACGTTCTGATAAATAATACTCAATTGAATTAAATAAATGCATTGAATAAATGTCTTAATTTATTATTGCTTTTTATTCATGCTGCTCCTAGGTATGATAATTATACTAAGGTAAAGGTAACAAACCAGACCATATCAAATGTTCACATAACTTATAAAATAATTTTCATTTTCAGATCAAGACAACACACCGATAATTCTGGGAGTCGTAATACCAATAATCTTAATCACCCTGCTGTTTATAATAGTTATAGCCATAAGGAGACGTAGATCTGCCGGAAGAAAAGCAACGGAAGCTAGAGGAAATGATAACATGTCACTACCTGATTCCGTAATTGAAACAAGCAGGCCTGTGAGACTAGAGAACTTTTCAAATCATTACAGAATTATGTCTGCTGACTCGGACTTTAGGTAAGTTTCTTTTCTTAAGGCTAATAATATATTTCTTGGATTTTTTCTTTTGTAAAAAATAAGGGTGCATATTTCTAATTCATATTGGTACATTGGCAAACTTTCCAAATTGGAAATATTGTGGGAAGAAAGGGTTAATTTTAAAAACCTTAAAATCATCATCTTAAAGAAAATAATAAATTATTTTTTAGTTTCATATAGTTTTGTTATTAAGTATTATATTACCACTTGTTTTTTACTTGAAATCTTAACTTTTTCATCTATACAAAAAAGCAGGTCAATCCTCAGATTTTTTGGGCATAAAGTAAATGCTGCTTATTGCTGTTTAAGTTCATACCGTGGCGAATTGTGAATCGCGAAAATGATTCTGATTGGTTAATTTGAACTGACAACATTCCTGTACTAGTACTAGTATACAAATGGTTCTATCCAACCTCATGCAAATAACAACAACAGATCGACAACATGAAAGTGTTCTGAACTAAAAAAATATTATTGTTATTATACCTTTTCTTCGTTTCTGTTGAATTCATTTTGAGGGAAAAACTGACATCTTCCTTCCAGTGATAAGCTCCAAAAACCTCAAGTAATAAGTTGTTATCAGTGAAATATCTCATAACAAATATTTCTGTATCATCAAACAGGCATTGGTCAGTCGGTCAGTTATGGAATTTTCTGTCCATATTTGGTTACTACAATTTTGTTAATACCTCATATACATCTTCTTTGGCCTTGCAATTAATAATCAAATTTCGAAATTTCACCATAAAGAGAAGAAGGACAACAGAATAACTGTGGTTAAAACCAGGCACATTCACAAGAACACAGAAAAGGACATTAGGCGCCATCTTTTTTATGATGACCAAGAGCATAACCGCGGTAATTACCAGTCCATCACGTGAAATCGGCTAATGTTACTATCAAGCAAATTAATATACAGGGTGTCCATTTAGTGCGATAACGGACGATATCTCCTTACAGGGTGATGCTAGTAAAAAAAAAATTAAATACAAAGTTGTATGATGCTCTAAGGCGCATCACCCGAAAATATTTTCGAATATACAGGGTGCTCCATAAATGCGGTACGAGACGCAACTTTGTTATTTTAAATGGAACGCCCTATATTTTATTACATTTCTGGATTGTCCTAAGAATTCTACACACTTTTTGTTAAGCATTACCTATAGCAAAATTCTACCGTTTTTGAGATATTTAATGTTTTTTCAAAAAATCGCCGTTTGCACATGTCGATAAAATCAAGCATATTTCATTTACTCCAAATCTTAAAAGCCAAATCTTTTGCAGGTTATTAGTGCATGGATTCACTTATTGATGCCCCTATGAAAATCTGATAATATTCTACAGGGTGTTCGCAATACTGTACAAAAAACCAGAAACTTCAAACAGCCATATCTTATTTTTTTCAAATGGAATGCCCCATATTTTTTTATCTTAAAATATTCACAAGGCGATAAGCTTTCTTTTTTATTAAGCACGTCCTATACCTTACTGTAATAGTTATCGAGTTTTTTACACTTTTTCCTAATTTCTCTCTTAAAATCCACAATATTCGCGTTTCGATTAGACAAATGTTTGCTTAGTTGGCCATGGAAACAATAATTGCACAAAAATAACACAACATGACAAATAATGTAACGAACCGAAAAACAAACATTTTATTAAACACAACAAATAGGTAGCAAGCGAAACTAGAAACAAACATTTTAATAAATTCAACAAATGGTAAACTACTAAACCTAATCAAAGAATTGTCTAAATAAAAAAGGAAATAAGTACTATAAATATTGCTCTACGTGTCCACCTTGGTGTTGATCACACAAGCGAATTCTTCGGACAAAAGAATTGCCCACTTTCTGGAGCATTTCCCTGCTTACTTCTTGAAAAGCATTCCTTATTCTTTCCTTCATGTCGTTTATAGTGGTAACAGGTGTTTGATAGACCCGATCTTTCACAAACCCCCACAAGAAAAAATCAAGTTTTGTAAGGTCTGGGGATCTGGCCGGCCAAGAAACTGGTCCTCTCCTGCCAATCCATTTATTTTGAAAATGTAAATTTCAATAGGCCCTTACAACAAGGCTAAAATGAGGAGGCGCTCCATCTAATTGTAGCCACATTCGCCTAACTGTTTGAAGTGACAAATCATCGAGCTCATCTTCTAGTGCGTTTTGTAAAAAATGCAAAAAGTTCTGGCCATTTACTGTCCCATAAAAAAAATATGGCCCAAAAAGCCTTGTCCCCATAATACCGCCCCATACATTAAGTGACCATCTATGCTGATGGTCCAGTGGTATCAGATACCTGGGATTGGCATCATTGTAATAATGAAAATTATGGCGGTTCACAAATCCATTTTTATGGAACGTTGCTTCGTCTGTGAACAACACATAATCAAAAAAATCGTGTTGTAGTTGAATTTTATTCAATGCCCAACGGCAAAAATTACGTCGATTAACAAAATCTTCATCAGTTAATTCTTGCACTAGTTGCACATGATACGGATGAAATTTATGTTTTCGGATGATCTTGTTAACAGTGGATTTTTTTATATCTAACTGTCTTTCAATTTGTCTACAAGAGACATGCGCATTTTCCACTACAGCTTGCATGACAAGCATTTCATTTTGCGCATCTGCCACTATTTTTTCTCTTTCTGAAGCTTCATAACTCACATTACCAGTTCTTTCAAATCTTTCCTTGAGTCTTTCAAATGCCAAGCGATTTGGATGACGTTCGGCATACGGAAATCTTTGCGCGTAAACTCTACTTGCCAATAAACAATTCTCATCACTTGCGCCCAAACAGTAAATCATTCTTACCAATTCTTCTTTCGAAAAATTCATTTTCAATGTAAAAATGTTTCGTTTGAGTGATAGACTGACAGCGTCAAAGCCTCTGTCAAAGCAGTTTCTTGATTTTTGTGCAATTATTGTTTCCATGGCCAACTAAGCAAACATTTTTCTAATCGAAACGCGAGTATTGTGGGTTTTAAGGGAGAAATTAGGAAAAAGTGAAAAGAACTCGATAACTATTACAGTAAGGTATAGGACGTGCTTAATAAAAAAGAAAGCTTATCGTCTTGTGAATATTTTAAGATAAAAAAATATGGGGCATTCCATTTGAAAAAAATAAGATATGGCTGTTTGAAGTTTCTGTTTTTTTGTACAGTATTGCGAACACCCTGTAGAATATTATCAGATTTTCATAGGGGCATCAAGTAAGTGAATCCATGCACTAATAACCTGCAAAAGATTTGGCTTTTAAGATTTCGAGTAAATGAAATATGCTTGATTTTATCGACATGTGCAAACGGCGATTTTTTGAAAAAACATTAAATATCTCAAAAACGGTAGAATTTTGCTATAGGTAATGCTTAACAAAAAGTGTGTAGAATTCTTAGGACAATCCAGAAATGTAATAAAATATAGGGCGTTCCATTTAAAATAACAAAGTTGCGTCTCGTACCGCATTTATGGAGCACCCTGTATATTCGAAAATATTTTCGGGTGATGCGCCTTAGAGCATCATACAACTTTGTATTTAAATTTTTTTTACTAGCATCACCCTGTAAGGAGATATCGTCCGTTATCGCCCTAACGGACACCCTGTATAAATTTATTTACATTAAATTTGGCAGTACTATATCAACTATTTTTCATAACTATTTAATGAAAATTCATCACTTTATGGAACAAGTTGCCTTTTGGTTTAATGGGCTAATACACCAATGAAAAATTCTTCATTTCCACTTGGATTTTATGAAGAGCCTCTAGATATTATAGGAAACCGCAGTTATTCGAATCTATTGGGCCTTAAGTCAAAAATGAAAATCGAAATTTAAATTTCCGTAACAGCTATATCACTGTTCCCCTCCATACAAGGTCATTTCCGGGAATACATTGAATAATTGTTATACAGGGTGCCCCAAAAGTATTGGGACATAGAACTGCATATATTTTGAGCCAAAATGTGACGATTGAGGCCAATATGCCTTATAGAAATGTTGTTTGTTTAAGAGAAGTTAATTTTTTGAAATTGAATTATGGCTACATCTCCCAAACTAATCAAGCTGCTGAACTGAAATTTAGCATTACTGTGTTTTTGGGGATGGAGAATAAGCTGAAGATGTCAGTTTTGCGGTTATCTTTTTGATCCTGCAGGTCCATCATTTTAGTGCATCTTTTCATTCTGCAAAAAAGGTACTCTTGTTTCATAACGATCAAATCAACCGTTTGCGTTGAAATCTGCAAAATGTGCCCCAAAACACCGGTTGACTTCAATATTCGAAACATAACAATTTCATCTACCGCTTTCAAATGGTACAGATCAACTGTACATTCAAAATGAAGAAAAAATGTCAAATGGGCATTGGTCAAAACACCATTGGTTTTCTTGAAATAGGGTGTCCAAATTTTGTCAAATTCAAGCCTTTCTATTTTGAAAGCGAATAATTTTTGGTTCATTGTTCATAGGAATTTTTTTTTCACTTTAAATGGTACAGTTGATCTGTAACATTTGAAAGCGGTAGTGGCTCTATGTCCCTTTACTTTTGGGGCGCCCTGTATAATTTATACTTCTAGGAAGCAATTAAAACGTATTATTGCAAAGAATAATCTGTGTATACTTTAAATACCTCAATAAAACCTACAAAATAGTAGGATAATCTTCATAAAACTGAAAATTTTCCACTTTTTTAAATTAGGCTTTGGGCACTCCCTGGTAGATCGAGCTACGAGCAACACCGCTTTTATCGATCATTTTCTATAATTGGCGCATCATATTTTTTATTTCAAACGGTAAATTGTTTGGTTCATCGTGAAGTTATGGGCAGGCTTTTTGCGAAAGTGGAAGATGGATCGACATGATATGTGCGTTTACCAACAAAAATCAGAAACATGAATGTGATTGTGGAAGTTATTAAACGTGAGAAAAACTAAACGATAAGCTTTAGTATTGCAAAAAAAATGGTAGAGGTATTGTCATAATGATCCTCAGAATAGATTTTTTTTATTTGTTTGGGAGTTTACAGCTGCCAAACATTGATTTCGCCGAAGTGCATATGCAGAAATAATTTCTCTGGGTTGCCGATCGTATTGGTATAAAGAAGTACAAAACACTTTTTTACTTCCATTGTGCGAAAGGATTTGTCGCAATGTAAACTAAAGGAAATTAAATTCTGTTCTTTTAATGACCATTCATGGGCTTTGCTTTTGACTCTTGACGCCTGCGAAGGAGCAAATGTGCATATCCACAAGATGCCCCTTTATCATTGGTCTAAATGCGACTTGAATGCGAGGGCAGCTTTGCCATATAATTTATCTGGGCATCAAATAAATTTATCCATTTTGCAGACGAATGTTGTAAATATAAGAAACGCAAAAAACTAAATATTTAATAAAGAGTTAAAATTGTGCACACTATTTTTGAAACGACACATTCCACGGCTAAAAATTATGTTGAAACAAATAGCATTCCAACAAACCATGTGGAATATTACCGCAGGCCAGATAATCCGGAATACTTCCGCATGGTTTTTTTACCAATTTTTAGCTGCATGTTAGTGCTGTATATCAAATGTCTTGGTTTGGTTGCTATGGTTAGTCTGACAAATGCGGTAATTTTAATTCTGGTTGGTGTTCGATGTTTTTTAAGTTTTTAAATGTTTGTGCGTTTCTAAAATATTTTTAGAGAAAGGATAGTCTACAACAAATTTGGGACCTAATATTCTACACTCGCGAACCATTGGTTTACAAGTGTGGAATATCGGCCATTCCAGAACTTGGTAATGGTATTGCTAGTACTAAGTTTGCAAGTCTTATTTAAGTTTGCAAGTCTTATTTAGGTTTCATTTGCGTTCGCATTGTATCAGTATATTTAAACCATGGCTCCTAAATGGAAGAATGGTCACATTGACTCATTCATACTCACTGAAACGTTTTCCTTTTATTTGAATGGGTATATTGTTTATTAAAGTCTCCATATTCTGAACATGGTCAGATAATACAGTGTGTCCTAATTTGGTACTGGACACCTCAGAAATATATGAAGGGCAAGGGAAACAAATGGTCTCTATTTTTTTATTGGTAGTCCCAAGGGAGAGTATCTCATAGGCGGTGGTATTTGGATGGGGTAATTATTTCATGGCCTGCTATGATTGCTTAAAATAGCAAATTTTCAAGAAACCCTATTAGGGATTTTTTACGACAAAATGTTATTGAGAAAACTTGTTCAGAATGAAAAACTAAGCAGATTTGCAAAATTTCAAAAGTCTAGGCCTACTTTGATTTTTAGCTTCTTCGCCATTGTCTCCCACCTTTTTCTTAGAATGTGTCCTTTCTGGAGCTTGCACATAAAAATATTATTAAGGAAACTTGTTCATAGTGCAAAAATATTATTTTGATGTGAAAGGACACTTTTCTATGAAAAAATTGGGAGATAAAAAACAAAGTAGGCCTAGACTTTTGAAATTTTACGAATCCATTCAGTTTTTCATTCTGAACAAGTTTTCTTAATAACATTTTGTCGTAAAGAATCCCAAATGCGTTTCTTGAACATTTGCTACTTTAAAAAATCATAGCAGGCCATGAAATAATCACCCCATCCAAATACCACCGCCTATGAGATACTCTCCCTTGGTACTACCAATAAAAAAATAGAGACCATTTGTTTTCCTTGCCCTTCATATATTTCTGAGGTGTCCAGTATCAAATTGGGATACACTGTAGATATGATTTATTATGGATTTCATAATCAGAATGTATGGGTAATGCAAACGGGATCTGCCAAACTTTCTATTCAGATTATTCATACATTACTTTAAAACTTTTTAAAATTTTAACAAATAAGTTCTTTTTAATTGATTTTTTGAATAAATAATAATTGTCATCCTTCACCCCATTTTTCAGATTTAGCGAAGAATTTGAGGAACTAAAACACGTAGGAAGAGACCAGCTTTGCTCGGCTGCAGATCTACCTTGCAACCGACCTAAAAATAGGTTCACAAACATTTTGCCATACGATCATTCTAGGTGCAAATTACAGCCTGTTGATGATGAGGAAGGGTCTGACTATATCAATGCAAATTATGTTCCGGTAAGTTTTGCTTTATTACTTCTGATTTTATCCTGGAGGGAATGTAATCTGCAAAATTTGGAAATAAAGTTTATTTAAACAAATTTATAAACATACTAACCAAACAACATTTTTAAGTGGATCAAACTGGCTGTTTCATTTTTTTAGCTAACACTTTTATTTGAACAGGACAATAGAAAATAGTAGAAATAGGTCAAAACTCAATATTTTTTCCTAATACATTAATTTATCCTATAATACTGTATTGTTTGCAATCGAGACTATATAAAAAAATGCGACTCATAGGATATAGGGGGTATTTTGGGGTTTTAGGTATGTCAGTTTCTAATGTTTAGAATGCTCCATATTTCAGATATTCTGTTTATCATGATTTACGTTTTTTTTTATTGTAACGAATTCTCTTTGTGGTCAGTATTTCGCAACTTTATTATATTAACAGAGTTTAATAGGTAGATTACAAATAGCCATGGACTTCATTTCAAACTAAAAGATACCAATATGTACTTGCTTGCTTTTTAGTAAACTTTCATGTAAACTTTTTAAATTAAAGAAACATAACAAACAAGCATTTTATTTTATTTTGGATATTAAATTCATTGTAACATACATTCGAATGTTTTTATTTTATAAAAGATAACAATGGTTTTTTATGATTAAACCACCCTGTCGATTTTTTTTGTCATGTTTTTTAAGTTTTTAAATGTTTGTGCGTTTCTAAAATATTGTAAAATATTATTGTGCCAACTGCTTGAAACAGCTATGCAGCTATAGTGTTGGTCCAGATTTGTTTCATCAACCCTTTAGCTGCAAAAAACTTCTATCTATTAATTATTGTGTTAGCTCTGTACTTGAAAATGAAAGCCTTGATGAGGCAAGTTAAAAGTTATTTGGTTTTGACAAAAAAAAACATTTTTCTACCTTTTGCGCAAAAGTTGTTGCTTTTCAAAGAAGTGCTAGCTCTATCTATTAATTATTGTGTTAGCTCTGTACTTGAAAATGAAAGCCTTGATGAGGTAAGTTAAAAGTTATTTGGTTTTGACAAAAAAAAAAACATTTTTCTACCTTTTGCGCAAAAGTTGTTGCTTTTCAGAAGAAGTGCTAGCTTAATTTTAAAAAATCAAGTTTGCCTTGGCATATTGAAAAATGTGATAATAGAACTTTTAGTTTCAAATTCTACACCTCATGTCTCAAAAACTGCATGTTGAATCAATTCCAGAATTGATTATTTCCCACAGGTAGTTCCTTTCTTAAAAAAGGGGGAGTTTATCATTTCGTTGCTTAGCAACCACGGATCTGCTCGATACAAATATCGGCTTGCCAAACTTTGTTCTAATATTCTAAGAGCCCTAGTCTCAGACCCTTACTATTAGACCGGCGGTAGACGACCAGTCAGATTAAACGTTTTTCAAATGCATGCCAATCATATATATGAATATAAATGCCGTGAATGTGCCAATGAAGATAATTTTAAATGCCGCTCGCGTGCAGAAGGGTGTGCAATTCAATTTTCCGTTTGCATGAAAAAGCGATGTCTTCGAACGATTTTCAAATGCATGCCAATATATTGTATGATAAATTTGAACTACCAAACAACGATTTACCGATTGGCATGCAGTTCTGAGGTGCAGAACATTGTCAAAACTTAATGCGAAAAGTGCAAAACATTGCAGGTTATTTCAGATATGAGCAACCTCATGACAAGAACTTGCAAAAGCGGATATAGCCGAGTGGGTAAAAGCGTGTGCCTCTGAAAAATTCATTTATTTCGTCGTAGGTTCAAATCCCATCCCACAATATTACCAAAAATGAAATGATTTCTTCGTATCTCAAGCAAGAAAGTCTGCTCTTGATGGATGACTAAATTTCGGTCTTTCATGTACTTCCGACCATTTTTGTGATGGCAGGTTATTTGTTCAGCAGAAGTCATGAGCTTTAATTTAATACCTCATGTGTGTTACTTTTCAATGGTTTCTGATTAAAAGCTTATCTTTTACTCTGCTCTGACTGGCCTGATAGAGATGATGTGGCCACGCAACGTGTGACACATCTTAAAACCATGTGACCAGAAATTGTCAGCTACTACTTGATGATAATCTTTTAACCCTGCTATTGTCAAAGTATATTAATAAAATAATTAATACATAAATAAAAATATTTACATTTTATGTAAATGCCCTTAAATAAATTAATTACTCATAATTCGTTATGCTACGAATAAGGAGCTACTAACAGTCACCAAAAAACACTAAAAATGAATATAGTAGTATAGTATAATTATTATGAATGAACTAAATTATCCTGATTCAATTATCATTTTTTTTAGTTTACTCTTAAATTTCTTATATTCTATATCTTTTAAATTATTATAAAGTTTAATACCATCATAAAAGAAGCAATCAATTCCTAATTGAGAAAACATACGGGGTGCATCTATATTCATTCTATATCGAATGCTATATGTATGTATTTTACAACAAACATCTACTGTTATATGATTTTTTTATTTATTTATTTGAAAAGCATATATATTGCTAATGGACATAATTTTGTATTTTTTAAACAATTCAATAGTAGGAAATCGAACTGGTAGAAAAAAATATTTTTTATGGCTTGTCGTTGTAAAATTTTTAATGGTTTCAGAAGGTAATTTTTAGCTGTACCCCATATTATAGACATAAGTATTGTAAATGTGAATGCATTAAACAAAAATATATAGATCTTAAAAAGAATTTTGGCACCTTTCTACTAATTTTCCTAAGAATGCCTGTTGGCCCAGCTATCTTTTTCTTGATATATTCAATGTGTTCGTTTCAAGTTAAATTACAGTCAATTTTTAAACCCAAAAATTTTATTACATACACATCTAAGAGGACTTCCATCAAAACATATTATGTCAATTCCATCAATAACAGTTCTTGTAAACATCCACATATAACATGATTTTTCTTTATTTAATGTTAAGTTTGTGACTACGTAACCAATAAGTAATTTTTATCATATCACTGCAAATATCTTGTTTTATAGTCTCGATTGAATCAGACACATATAAAATTGTTGTATCATCTGTATATAATTTCACTTTACCTTTAAGGTCCAAGTTAGTTAATGAGTTTTTATATATTAAGAATAGTATAGGCCCCAGAATTAAACCTTGTGGTACTCTACAAAATATCGTACATACTGTTCCCTTTTTGATAAATAGTCTCTGATCCAATCGGCACAAACCCCCTGAACACCAATTAAATGCAATTTTTTCATAAGACTGTCTTAGTTCACAGTATCAAATGCGTTACACAGATCAAGTGACAGCTTTTTTCTTGCTATCTAAAGCAATTTGTATTTCAGATATTAGATCTGCTGCAGCAGAACTTGTGTCGCTCGATCTTCAAAACCCATACTGTGATTCTGATAAAAAAATTGGTTGCTTTCAGGTATTCATTAAATCTGCTATTCACAATGTTTTCAATTACTTTTGACAATACTGGTAGTACAGATACAGGCCTATAATGGGGAACTTGAACAATTTTTTTTAGTTCTTTAATATACAATTTGCCTATACAGGGTGGTTCACATTTATGTGGTAGGACTTTAACATTAGATAGAAAAAGATAATCTAAAATGAAAATTTTATATCAACATATATCGGGGAAAGCTTAGTTTCCGAGATACAGGGCGTTGAAGTGTTGGAAAAAATATGAAGTATTTTTTACACTGTCCGAACCAGTGGAGATATTTAAACCAAATTTGATGTGTAGTACCACCTTTTTGACTACGATATTTAGTGATAATATGAAGGTCCTGAAATAACCAGTGGTGGAGTTATGGGTTTTCACTATCACTAAATTTAAAAAGTAATTAGTACGGACCTGTCTCACATCAACGTAAATTTTTTTTTCGTAAAGTTCTTTCAATTCTCTACAAAAAGTGTATCTTGACATTTTTTTGTATCTGCCACGGTTGTGTAGTAAATAAATTATTTCGTTTCCATCTCAGCCTTTTTTGCCTAAAAATGTGTTTTCTAAGATTATTGATAAATATCGCAAATAACAGAAATTAATTATGGAACACTTATCGGATTCAGCTATTTTATTTTTAATTTTATGGAAACAATTTTAAAAATAAACTGGCACTTGGTTTGAGGTACATTACTTTATTATCATTTTAACATTTTTATCAAATCTGTATTATTTCTTAATAATTTTTATAATTCTAAATTTGTAGAATTTTAAATTATACCACGACGAGTAAAACATGATTCTTCCGCCCATAAAATGTTATTTAAAAATTGTCTTATTTCCTTTGACTACAAAATCCATCGGCAAAATACTAATGTCCTTTCTGCATCGCCGTACTGGTGAAGATAAGTGTGCCATGGAAAAGAAAATCTTATTGACAGTTAATAATACAATAATCTGTCATCCAGTAGATGAACGTAGCAGCGCCGCAGTTTGTCTTTGTTAATAATTAAAATGCCGTTCCAATTTACAAATTTACAACAAGTCAGACGCAACAATGAGATTCTTCGTGAATTCGATAGGAATCCTACAACAAGTAGCAGAAGAGTGTCAGTGGCCCTACGTGTTTCAAAGTCTGCAATTTTGCGAGCTTTAAAAAGAGATCACAGGCATGCGTATCATCTACAACCCGTACAAGGTTTAAGGCCCGGCGATGCAGAAAGAAGATTAGTGTTTTGCCGATGGATTTTGGAGTCAATTGAAGGAAATAGACAATTTTTAAATAACATTTTATGGATGGACGAGTCGTGTTTTACTCGTCGTGGAGTAGTAAACTTTCATAATCAGCATATTTGGGCACAAGAAAACCCACATGCAATCCGGCCAAGAAATTTTCAGGTCGAATTTAGTGTCAATGTTTGGATTGGACTGTACAACCATCATCTGTTTGGACCCTTTTTTTGCCACAGCGAGTGAATGGTGACAATTTTTTGGAGTTTTTAGTAGCTGAGCATAATAATATGTGGGAAGACATTCCTTTAAACTTAAGATTGTTGGCTTGGTTCCAACTTGACGGCTGTCCTGCACATTTTCACCGAAATGTGAGGAACTGGTTAAATAATAACTTTCCAAATAGGTGGATCGGACGAGGGGGACCGGTCGCTTGGCCACCACGTTCTCCGGACATAACACCTCTGGACTTCTTCGTATGGGGATTTTTAAAAGAACAAGTCTATGCGACTCCTGTAGAAACAAGGGAACAACTTATTGATCGTATCAGAAATGCGTGCGATGAATTGAGAAATGGCAATTTAATCAATGCTGTTCAATCCGTTAGGCGTCGAAGTGAATTATGTGTGCAACAGAATGGATCACATTTTGAACAATTGTTGAATGTTGTACAAATTTAGAATTATAAAAATTATTAAGAAATAATACTAGATTTGATAAAAATGTTAAAATGATAATAAAGTAATGTACCTCAAACCAAGTGCCAGTTTATTTTTAAAATTGTTTCCATAAAATTAAAAATAAAATAGCTGAATCCGATAAGTGTTCCATAATTAATTTCTGTTATTTGCGATATTTATCAATAATCTTAGAAAACACATTTTTAGGCAAAAAAGGCTGAGATGGAAACGAAATAATTTATTTACTACACAACCGTGGCAGATACAAAAAAATGTCAAGATACACTTTTTGTAGAGAATTGAAAGAACTATACGAAAAAAAAAATTACGTTGATGTGAGATAGGTCCGTACTAATTACTTTTTAAATTTAGTGATAGTGAAAACCCATAACTCCACCACTGGTTATTTCAGGACCTTCATATTATCACTAAATATCGTAGTCAAAAAGGTGGTACTACACATCAAATTTGGTTTAAATATCTCCACTGGTTCGGACAGTGTAAAAAATACTTCATATTTTTTCCAACACTTCAACGCCCTGTATCTCGGAAACTAAGCTTTCCCCGATATATGTTGATATAAAATTTTCATTTTAGATTATCTTTTTCTATCTAATGTTAAAGTCCTACCACATAAAAGTGAACCACCCTGTATATAGAAAGAGCACATACCAAATATTAGCCTTCAAATCGCAATATTTAATTTGCAATAAATGGTTAAAGTTGTGACCGCGACCTATTCATTTGAAACGATACGAAAAGCGCGCGGGAATGGTCGTGACGTCAAATAGCTCGATCGATCAGAAGGCGGTGACAGGAATGACAGCTACACAGAATTAGAGAAGACGAGAATGGAAATTGAACGTTACAATAAACAGTTCGGCGACCCATTTACAGAGGGCTCTGATGTAGGTCTCGGTACGTGGGATTTCATTTGTTGTCAGAAACGTGACACTTGCTGCTCAGGACAAAAAATTAGTACGCTTACGCATCTCGCAATGTAAATAACTATTTAATTCAGCACACACTTTTCAAACGTTATCGACAATATCAAGACGGACAGACAAAGATAGGACGTTCTACTTTGGTCTTTCTAAACAAAGCTTGCGTGGTGATGTAGTTTGTTTACATATGCCGCCCATATTAGTTCATACATGGTTGTGGCGCCTCGAGCTACTTGACGTCACAACCAAGGAGGGCGCGTTACAAGAATGATTTGAATTATGCAGTTTTTAATTGCTTATATTTATTACATAAAAATAAAAAATGAGTTTTTTTGTGAACTGTGGTTCATTTAATGGCGATAAATTACGTTTGAAAGTAATATTTTTCAAATTTAATTTTTGTGCAAGTTCCCCATTAGAACGGTTTTGTCAATCACCTGATTTAAATATTGGGGAAACTCTTGCTACTTTAATCCTAGCTGGCACTTACCTGATTTGAATGACTGGTTAATGAGTTTACATAACACTGGTACCAGAGAATTCTTGCATAATTTCACTGTTTTCGGATCTATATCGTCATGACCAGTAAAGTGTTTGGAAACAATAAGTTAATTATTTAAATTTGAATAACTTCTGGCTAAATGCGGCGAGACAGGCCCAGTGTTTTGTACACTCTTACTACTAGTACCTAACAATATAATATGCGATACTGCTTTTTGAATGGTAAGGGTTTGCATCACAGACTCTGAGACTATCAATAATTATGCAACTGAAAATTATGTTTTTGTATTACTAGACAATGTATAGGTATAACTGAATTTATATAATTTATACATTGGTAAACTGTTTATATTAGATCTCTGTTTAAATTTATTTATGTTCAAAAAAGAATCCAGTATCAAAGTCGAAAAAATCGCTCTTGCCCTATACCTGGACATACAATCGTCATGTTTGTTTATTCGGACGTCCCAGTTGAAGCTGTCACTTTCGCGATTATTCAAAACAGGAAATTCATTCAAAACAGTTTGTTTTGTTAGAAAATACAGAGTCCAATTTATACTCGTAATCTTTATAGACAAACTAGTGCTTTCGAAAAATTTATCGATAAAATTTCCGGCACTTGTAATTTTACTCCCAATAAAAAATGATTACGGTGTTCAAACCGGCTACTTGAATGAATCATATCGTTCCTTTCAGGGTTATAATTCACCTAGGGAGTTTGTGGTAACTCAGGGTCCATTACATTCCACGCGAGATGACTTTTGGAGGATGGTGTGGGAATCTAATTCTAGGGCAATCATAATGCTAACGAGGTGTGTCGAAAAGGGAAGAGAGAAATGCGACCATTACTGGCCTTATGATACACTTCCAGTTTACTACGGGGACATTTCGGTACAAATTTTAAATGAATCCAGATATCCTGACTGGAATATCTCGGAGTTCATGGTGTGTCGGGTAAGTACTATATTAGTTTTGCTGTTTTCGAAAAATAAATACCTTCCCGCTAATGAATCTATTTTATAAGGATATTGAAAATAAAGGTAAAAAATAAAAATATTTTCGTTCAAATTTTCTAAGCCGTGAAGTCAACAACCTAGATTTCAACTTTGTACATACAAATAGACAAAAAGCTTTCTGGTTTTTTTTTTATGCGGAAACCGCCACTAAAATTATGTTTTTGTACTCCCACATGTATATTGGCTTTTTTCTTTACAATATATAGAATGGAACTTCCAGATAAATGACTAGATTCATATTTAGCAGTTATTGCAAATATAAATAAAATACTGTACAACTTGAGGAAAATGCCCATTATAGTTTGTAGACAAAGTAGATTGTTCACTAAAAACTCTGTTGTCAGACTTCCATTCTTTGATTGATTCTTATTTATACAGGGTGAGTTTTTTTGATAATCGGTATGGGGATCTTGGAAACTAGCGGACATAGAAGGAAGGTTAAATGGGGAAGGAATTGCAGTTTCGTGGGCCCAATTTAATGTGCCTTTTGGATTTTTGAAAAAGGCATGGCTTACTAGATATTTTGAAAAAATGAAATTTTGGCGATTTATTCTAGATTAGTTGTTTCTGATTGTAGGTAAAAAGTGTAAATACCAAAGTTGCACGGATTTGTGTCCCCAATGCGGTTATCATGTCCTACTTTCCGTGACAGCTGTCATTTTTGAGATATGACACAAACTTGTGTTTTTAAATTGAAACCACAGTTTGTCATGATCTCAAAAAATCAGGCATTTTTAGAGTTTTCCAACGATATAATACTCGATATGGTTATTCAGAAAAATAACGGAAATAACTATAATTTCCATTAAAAACAACACAAATTTATGTCATATTTCCCGGACAATTGGACATGATAACCTAATTGGTGACACAATTGCCTCCAACTTTGGCATTTAACTTTTTATCTAAAATCAGAAACAATGGAGCTACATAGATGGATTAGAATAAATCGCCAAAATTTCGTTTTTTTTTTCTAAATATCTAGTAAGCCATGACTTTTTTCAAAAATCCACAAGGCGCGTTAAATTGGAAAGAGTTGCAGTTTTGTGGGACAAATTTAACGCGCCTTGTGGATTTTTGAAAAAAGTCATGACTCACTCGATATTTTGAAAAAACGAAATTTTGGCGATTTAATCTAATTTTACATAAAAGTGCAAATACCAAAGTTGGAGGGAATTGTGTCCCCAATGCGGTTATCATGTCATACTTTCCGTGACAGCTACCATTTTTTTTTGAGCTATGACAAACTTTTGTTTCTTTTAGTTACTAGCAACCATAGTTATCTCCATTATTATTTTTATGAATAACCATATTGAGTATTATATCGTTGAAAAGCTCTCAAAATGCTTGATTTTTTAAGACCATGGCCAACTATGGTTTCCATAAAAAAAACACACGTTTGTGTCATATCTCGAAAATGACAGCTGTCTTAGAAAGTAGCCGCATTAAGGACACAAATCCCTCCAACTTTGGTTTTTACATTTTTTATCTAAAATCAGAAACAACGAAGCTTTATGGATTAGAATAAATCGCCCAAATTTCGTTTTTTCAAAATATCTAGTAAGCCATGCCTTTTTTCAAAAATTCACAAGGCACATTAAATTGGGCGGCCCACAAAACTGCAATTCTTTTCCCATTTAACCTTCCCTCTATCTCCACTAGTTTCCGAGATCCCCATACTGATCATAAAAAAAACTCACCCTGTATATGACGTTTCGATCAGTAGAAATCTCTGACCATTTTTGAGTGAAAATGAATGTCCATATTGCCTTAAGAAGGATGAGCCTCTACCTACGACATCCTGAAATCATATCTACTCTTCTTTTTGGGTTGCAAATTGCTATTGCCTATTTGGCACCCTGTTCTGCACTTATTAATTATTATTATATATTATGTTTCAGGGAGAACAACAAAGAGTGGTTAGACACTTTCACTTTAGTACGTGGCCTGATTTTGGAGTTCCTAATCCTCCGCATACTTTGGTTAGATTTGTAAGAGCATTTAGAGAAAGGGTGCTACCCGATCAAAGACCTATAGTAGTACATTGCAGGTAAACAGAAAAAATAACCAACAACTATTCTCTTGGGTATTACTTTATTATATATTTTTTATTGATTCAGAAAGTTTGCAAGTAGCATGAATAATAGCAATATTCTACTGACATCATCCCAATTGTGTCGATTATGGTTGGTTATGAATAAAAACGTAGTATTTTTTGAAAACTATGAAAATATTGCCGTGAAGATGCTAATTGCTAATACATTTTTTGGTAAAAGTATTTCTCCAACACTACTTTTAGGCAGGCGCCAGGGAGTAAAAAGTGGCTCAAAAAGGAAATAATTTAATTGTATAATAATACAGTGAAATCTCTCATAACCGGACACTCACGGTTCATTTGGATTTGTCCGCTTATTAGAGGTGTTCGTTTAAAGGAGGTGTCCGCTTAATAGAGGTGTCCGCAAGGAGAGGTTTCACTGTATTGTAAAAATGACACCGAAATTAAGTTTTTCGCGAATATCTGCTAAGACATCAATTTTTTGAGAAAAATGCTAGGTAGGTAGTTATCAATATTAATACCCAAATTCCCTAGAAGAAATTTTTTTAGCACTTTTTGCCTAACCACTTCAGAGAAAAAGTGTGCAAATTTCAGCACATAAAATCTACTAATGTCAAAGCAATAATCTTCTATACATACAGGGTGTTACAAAAAAGTAAGTAAATCCAATGACCACAGATTCTTTACACTAATAATAAATTATACAAACTCTAGCTTATTCTTCGTTTCTGAAGGCTGATTTTGGTCGTCTTTCATAACATCAGCATTCTCATTCTTGTTGTTTTCATCTGAAGCGGCCTGATCTGCTGTCTCCTGGTAGTCCTAGTCTATAATATAGGTAAACTCAGTTGTTTAACTTCTATGTTTCCATCATAACCTTTATCAGGAAAGCATTATCTTAATTATTAAAAATTATTATCTTAAAATTGTAATCTTTATCCGGTTTCAATTTCATACAAGATTGCCCGAGACAATAATTAATGCCGATTGTAGAGCAATAAAGGCCTACTTTTCTGCAACTGGAAGGATCTCTTGCATCCTTTTAAACATGTGCATGATATGGAGTCCCATTGGTTGTGATAATTGGAACTAAAGCATATTTTGGCTTTCCCATCCCTAATCTTGTGGGCTCTTGTTGCTTTTGTGCCATTCTCGATCTTGACAGTATGTTCTCAAAGAATGCTGACTTGTTGCTGCACAAGTCAAGATGATGCAAATATTTTAAATCTTAAAGAGTGGATACGATGGGATGGAAAAACTCAAAATATTGTTTGGTTTCAATTGCTGCAACCAAGCATCCTGATCCACAGTTGCAAGTCAATATGGTGGGCTAGTGCAAACATCGCATAAGGAGAAAAAGTTAGTATGTTCATCGGGAAGTATAATTGAAGTGATTCAAGCAAATTTCAGATTGCCTTATTTTGTATACCTGGCGCCTGGCCTATTTGGAAATTATACATTTTAAACGTGAAAACCTTAGTAGAATTAATACATTATAACACAGTGATACAGATTATTATTATTAGTGGGGCAGAATGTGTTAATTCTATAACAGTTTAATTTCAAAATGTGAAGTTGCTAAAGTAATTTTAAAGAGAGTTTAGTCTTAAATGTTAAAAGCATCACATTCCCCATTCAAAAAACTATGGAAAGTGTCTCCTAACATTTTTAAAACTTACCACCCCCTATATCTCAGAAAGGGATAGAGATATCGGAAAATGCCGAAACCATTTCGGTATTACAGAGGGTGTAATTAATATCTAACTCCCTCCATCCTCTACGCACCCCCACCCCTACTTCAAAATCTTAAATGGCAACCCCTCATGTGTGATATATCGCTGGAAAACACGCATAAGTAGCTCCACAATGATACCAAATAGTAGCAAATTTTGAGCATTAGTTTTCGTGTAAATGTTACCATGAAAGTTGCAAGTCAAAGAAAATATAAAACTTAATAATTCTGAAGAAAGTGATGATGAAAGCTTATATTTACCCCAAAAATATCCAGAAAACAATAAATTAAAAACATTTCTAAAAAACTTCAGTATATCTACCCAAATGAATTAGACTCAGGTGCTTCTTCATATGTATCAAAATTTAAAACTTCAGGCCAAAGAAGAAATGAGGAAAATTGTGTGTGTTGCGCTCTCATTGGTGAGTTGAGTCATGTAACATCTTTGCAATAATAGGAGTGTATGCCCTGCTTTTTGGGGCACCATATTGTGGCAGTCGGTAGCGATGCGCACTGCCTTATGAAAAAAGAAATGGTAATCATTTCCAATGCTGTAATCCACCCCCGATTTTCTTGAAATTTTGGCTACCCCCCGACATTCAGCGCCGCGCCGAATGAAGGTAAGAAGAAATTGAAAAATTAAAAAAGTTAAGTGAGGAGAAACTTAAAGAGGATTGTCATTTTATATAGTTCAAATGTCAAAGTTAAAACCTCCAAAATTAGTTATAATAGGAAACTTGCCCAAAAATTAAATTTGAAAAATATTACTCACAAACATAATTTATTGCCATTAAATGAACCACAGATCACAAAAAAATTATTTTTTATTTTTATGTAATAAATGTAAGCAATTCAAAAGTGCATAATTCAAATCATTCTTGCAACGCGCCATCCTTGCTTGTGACGTCAAGCAGTTCATTGGTGGTGGCGCCTCTGATGGGGCGGCAGCACATGTATAAACTAATATGGGCAGCGCATGTATCAAAACTACAGCACCATGCACGCTTTGCTTAGAAAGAGCAACGAGAACGTCCCATCCTTGTCTATCCGTCTTATTATAGTCTATCTCAGTCTTCATATTGTTGATAACGTTCGAAAAGTGTGTGCTGTATTAAATAATTATTTACATTGTGAGGCGCTTAAGCACACTTTTTTGCTGAGGAGGTATTAAATTTTTCCTGCTACCGACCATTTCATATTAGATTGTGTGTAATAATGTTCATAATAACCATTGTCCAATTATTACTAAAAATGATAATCCGTGATAAATACAAGTAGAATGCAGAGATAATAAAAAAAATTAAAAAAACTTGGGCTCCGTGTGGAATTGATTCCAGGACTTACAAGGGTCTGAAAAATGAGGACATTTTTGTTGCATTAAGACCATTTTGTCTAAAAAGGTGGTCTCTAAAAATAAAATAACTAAATACTATTTATTCTAACTATGAAGTTCTCATTCATTTTTTAACAGAAATGTCATTAGAAAAATGAAGCTGGTGCAAATGCGTCAAGGCTTTTAAAATGTATGCAAAAAATCGAGTCAATTTTCTTTTTAAAAACTTTAATAGTTTTTGATAGAGCAGGTTAACTCTCAACTGCAAGCTAAAGTCTTTGTGGTACAGGGAAATAAAATTATTGATTGACAATCTTATTGATAGTTTAAGTGCTCAAAGACAAAATGGTTTTTAAGATTTTGTGGGAGGAAATAAGGCGAAAGGCTACAGCACTACACAGGGGCGGATGGGCTATATCTAACCAGCGCCGGCATTTTTCACCCAAGCGGCCCCTAAATATCTCATTTGGCTTTAGATTTTTTTTATTTGTTAATTATTATAATAACAATTTAAATACAATCTAGACGATGTAATAAAAATATACATTTTTTATAAAAATATTAATAAAATCATAACTCTCATAAAAGAAATAAAACTTTTTTTCTGTGAATATAAATATACAGGGTGGGCCAATGGAAACTTTCTACCCTGATTTTTTTGGTTTAAAATAAAAATCTGGGAAAACGCTCGGACCCGTCGATTTTTGATTTGAGGGGGAGCTATTTTTCAGTTTTTTTCATCCCCGTAGCTTTAACCCAGTAGCTGGGGGGAGAACAAGAATAGGAATAGGGGTCGTGCCATACATCTTTTCAAAGGTCTAATAGAGTTCTTTATGGCCCTACAATTTAGCCTCATTATTTTTATCCGTAACGAAATGACAGCTTGTCAAAATAAACAAATAAAAATACTTACTAATTAAAGTTGTATTATTTAGGTCTACACATGAACTTTATCTAATTTTTGATTTGAGGGGGAACTATTGTCCCTTTTTTCATCCCCATAGCTTTAACCCAATAGCTGGGGGGAGAACAACCCTCCAAATTTGAATAGGGTATACCTATACTAATAGGGTATACCTCTTTTTAAAGGTTTCGTCGAGTTCTTTATGACCCTGCAATTTTGCCTCATTATTTTTATCCGTAACGAAATGACAGCTTATCGAAATAAAAATAAATAAAAATACTTAGTAACTAATCAAAGTTGTATTATTATTTAGGTGTACACGTGAACTTTATCTAACAAACTGTTGTTCACGAAATGTTCATCCCGGTTTGTTTAGGAGCTTCGTTAGAAATAACCTGAGAGGCAGGAATTATCGATTTATTTATTTTTGTTTTAGTATGCTGTCATTTCGCTTCGGATAAAAATAATGAGGCGAAATTGTAGGGTCATAAAGAATTCGATTAGACCTTTAAAAAGAGGTATGGCACGACCCCTACACACTATTCAAATTTGGGGGTTGTTCTAATCTCCCCCCAGCTAGGGGGTTAAAGCTACGGGAATAAAAAAAAAACTAAAAAATAGTTCCCCCTCAAATCAAAAATCGACGTGTCCGAGCATTTTCCAAAATTTTTATTTTAAACCATAAAAATCGGTGCACCCTGTATAAAAATATCAAAACACGTAAAGAAATAATAAAACAAAAATATTTATGTCTACTTACACCGTCATATCTTAAATCAACTACTTAACAACGATTATTGTAACAATGGTTGTCTTCTGTCTTTTCAAGTAGTTAAGATGACTGTCCTTAAATTTAAGATACGAGGGAGCAACTGGCCATTAGTACTAAATCAATACATTAAGGATTTTTCAATAAATTACTAGTTTCAGCGAGTTGCCGTTGCCGAGAATGTCTTTAAATTATCTTGTTTTATTCGGTATACTATTACTAGGTATGTGACAACAAAGGTGATGGCCGATGAGCCTCCGGGCCTGCGGCCCTTCGCATGACCGGCCCACCGGGCATTTGCCAAAACTCGTTTGATTTATCACCGAGTATCTTCTAATATATAGAAATCAACAAGGATCGAATCGTGAGTTTCAATCCTCGTGTGCTTACGTCTATAGCCAAACGATGATTAAACAGAATGAATATTTACTGTTCCCATTATAATTTTAAAAGAAATGGCTTGTGGCCAGAACCTGTGTTGCCCAGGACAAAAGACTTAAAAAAAATTAGATGGAGGAAGCACTCCCCGGAAGTTCAATTCTCCCGAAGATGTGACTTTCAAAATTTTGGACCAAGCATTGTCTTCTTTGAAATCAAAATTTGAAAATAAACTTATCGATAATATTTATAAACTTGAAGAATTTGCTCTGGTTCATATATTTTGAACTTTTATTCGTCTGTAAACTTAAGTTGCACCGAAATATAGACATATGAAAAAATAAACGACTAGAAATAAAAAGTCTCTGTGACATCATAAAATAAAAAAATAAAAAAATAGTGCTGTTTCAGAGCCATATTGTACCGGCGAATGATCATTTTCAACATTACGTCGTTTAAAAACATACCTTTGGTCCACAATGACCAAAAAACTGATAAATGATTTGGCTATTCTCAATACCTATAAAGCTAATGTTAATTTGGACACAGTAGCAAATAATAATAATAATAATTCTCACCCTCACAATACTCCAAACTAGGAGTACCCCAGAAGCAACCACATGCTTGTGCGGGGGAGGGGGGCAATTACTATTATTTTGTCTTCGTTGCCATTTGCGGCTAGGGCCGACTTTTTTCCCGATAGAACTAGGATAGCATTCGCTCAAGTACTACGGAAAACCCTAGAAAACCGTAGTAATCCCAGTGGGTGTAGGACAATTAGTAAATCACACGGATAAAGCTATTTAGGAGCAATACCGTGTTTTTCTTTAAAGACATATGCATGCGCCTGCCTCGAACCAGGGTCGATCGAAGGCAGAAAAACATGCAGTCTAAAAAGTCAGCGCCGGTACGAGGAACGCCACCGCGAGTTTATTAAAAAAAAAAACTGAAATGAAAAGAAAAATATTTTATGTGAATTAGGTGCATTTCTCTAGAATTAGTTGCTTTAGTGTGCACGAAAGTTATAATAAAATATTATTCTTCATTTTCACCCTTATTCGTTTTTGTGTTTTATATTTCCCTTGCCCCCACGCAGTTTTTGAAAATCTGCCCCCTATGTGTTACTATACAGCTACGTAGTTGCCATTTAAGTTAGGGTTGGGGATGTGTAGGGGGATGGAGGGGGTTAGATATCAATTGCGCTGTTTTGGATCCCCCCCTGTTGTAATACCGAAACGGTTTTGGGCATTTTTCGATATCTATATCCATTTCTGAGATATAAGGGGTGGTAAGTTTTAAAAATGTCACCATGTATTTTAATGTAACACGTCACATATGCGACAAATGATACTTTATTTATTTTGCTCAAAAGTGCTTTATTATTACTTTCCTTCTCATATTACCAGGCCTTCAGCATTTTATTGTTTTCAGTGCCGGCGTAGGTCGATCGGGCACGTTTATTTGTCTCGATAGAATATTGCAGCAGATCCAAGTGTCCGACTATGTAGACATATTCGGTATTGTGTATGCCATGAGGAAAGAGCGTGTTTGGATGGTGCAAACGGAACAGCAGTACATCTGCGTACACCAATGCCTGTTGGCGGTCTTGGAGGGCAAGGAACTGACGGGCCCTCCAAGGGAGATTCACGAGAACCAGGGATTTGAAGGTAAGTTTTTTAATCATTCTTTGCTTACAAGTCAACATTAATAAATATTGTAGATAAATGAGCTTTTGAAATAGACATGTTATTTGAGAAAACCAAAATACAAAAAGTTTTCTACCCTTTAAATACATATAGTTTGAGAAATGAAAAGTGTCCATATGTTTGAATTCTAAACGTAATTCATAGAGTATACAAATGACTTCATTTTTACTAACATAGGTCACTCGCAAAAAAAGTCACTAGAATGTTTCCATGTTCAGGACTGAGAAAGTCAGAATTTTGTAAATTATTATTCTAAATAAAATAAATCAATAAAGTTGCTTAGTCACAATTCTTAGTAATTTGAAAAATATTGTCAGAATTTTTCTTTTCTTTACAAGCTTGGAAGAACACCACACAACACCTATATCCCTTGATTTTCAGAGATTTTAATTTGAAATTTGATATATTCTGCATCATTTAAAAAGTTGTATGTCTCTCCAGCTAATTATTGGGTATGTTTTTTTAAAGTCATAGATTGCTCCATCGAACAAATCGAACTTTCATCAAAGCGTTTGCAAAATCAACATGTTTGATCTGGTGAAATTTATCGGGCCGTTTTTTTAACTCGATGTATTTTCGTCCGATTATTCAACGCCCCCAATGAAAATAAAAAGTGATGGATGCGGGTGTTTGACATTTTTGGATAGTAGTAGTGCCACGCCACCCATGTAAATACTAAATTTATGTAAACTATTTGTTTACAACTCTGTCCATAAAATTACAGGGTGGACATAATATTTTAGTTTATTCCTTTGACGTTAGACGAAACCGAACAATGTAAAATAAACAAAATACATTCAACAAACAACGTATTCGAACTCATACCGAGGGATAAAGTGACCAACGAACGTGGCGTTTTGACAAATGTAAGAACCTAAATATCTCAAGAAAATGGATTTATAGCATTCAGTTTCATCTGATGCCAACCATACACCTCCCTATATATTATGGAACACGAAATATTATTAAACTGAAGTTTGAAATTAGTGCCGAAAAATCGCAATTTTTGTAAATGTTTTTTTTAGTATCATTTTAGAAATGACAAAAGTTATTAATATAAAATTTGGGCCTACATTTATAAGCACTTTTTTGCTATTTTGATCCGAAAAATTGATTTGAACCAACCTGTATGCAATCTTTCAGTATAAGTATTTTGGTCGGTTTAAGCAACAAAAATATTTTCTACAGTGTGTTCCCGGATAGGCGAAACAACTCTTGAAATGACAAAAAAAAAATTAGATTTGAAATTTGAGCTTCCAGGGTTCAGCCTTGCTTATTTTGAAACTAATTTTGTGATATAATTTTAGTTTTGAAAAATCACGTATGCCTTGGAAATTTCGAAAAACTAATATTTCACACTAGTAAAGTGACCCTTTTGTAGGTTTTACGACAAAATCTTATTAAGAAAACTGGCTCAGAATGAAAACCCGAGTAGGTTTGCGAAGTTTCAAAAGTCTGAGCCTACTTAGATGTTTTGCCTTTTCCCCTTTTCTTAAGAAAAGTACCCTTTCTGTAGCTTTCACGTCAAAATGTTGTTAAGGAAACTTGTTCAAAACTGAGTAGATGTGATAAATTTCAAAAGCCTAGGCGTACTTTATTTTTTAAAATTTTAAGTTTTTTAGCAGAAAAAATTCAAAGTAGGCCGAGTTTCCTTAGCAACATTTTGATGTGAAAGCTACAGAAAAGAGAAGAAGGGAAAAAGGCACAAAAATCGAAATGCTTAGACTTTTGAAACTGTGCAAACCTACTCAGTTTTTCATTCTGAACAAGTTTTCTTGATAAGATTTTGACGTAAAACCTACAAAAAGGGCACTTGACTGATGAAATATTACTTTTTTTTCAAAATTTACAAGGCAAATGTTATTTTTCGAAACTAAAATTATGTCACAGATTAGTTTCAAAGCAAGCAACAGGATGTTTTTAAATTCAACGCTAATCAGCTTCCATCAAAACAATCAATGACGTCACGCTAGTTCATCACATAAATCAATAGCAATATTTTGCGTGACAATAAAAACTTCTTCATCAATGGAAATACAAAATAATAAAACTCACAGTAAGTTCCTTTCCTTTCCTTTTTCAATAATGTAGGGAAAAACCTACCTTCCTCATAAAAAGAAAATAATGTCACTGGCTAAATACTAGGGCTGTTCGATCTCCGAATTTCAGTATCGGAAATCGATACTGAAAAAATATCGATAAAATCGATAAATCGATATAATCGATCTTATTGATAAAATCGATTTTATCGATATAATCGATCTTATCGATAAAATCGATCTTATTGATAAAATTGATCTTATCGATATTTTTGATCTTATTGATAAAATCGATATAATCGATTTTATTTAAGAAGCTAGACAATTTGGAAATTCGAAAAAAATTGATCGTATTAAGAAATCGATACGATCGATAGATAAGTAAATAAGAATTGAAGATGAAGCAGCATACAGATACAGATAGAAAACTAGGACTTTGTTATACAGTGTATAATATCCACATTATTTGGCAAATAATGTAAATGATGTAAAAATCATTTATTAGAGGTTTATAGTAAAACAACGGTTGTCAAAAGTGACAGAAGTCCATGTAAAAAGGGATTTGTACAATAGATGGCATGGCGCTAATTTAATGTTTAATTTTCAATTTGTTTCGTGGAGTATTAAATCAATTGGCAATTTGATTTATTGGATATTTCCAGAGAAGCTTCTTAAGGAGTATGATCAGATGGCTCCATCTCTATTATACAGATCCCTTTTCACAAAGGTTTTTGATTTTGACACTTTTGCAAACCATCTAATTTTACGGCACTATTTGCCAAAGGCACACGGTAACGCAACGTAACGGGCAACGGCAAACAAAAAAGTGTATAAATTGAATTGACTCTAAACCTCTAATATACAAGAATAGAAGGATCACAAAGGTAAAATCCATTTGCGTTTGCAGGTAGATGGATATCTATACTCCAAATCTGAACCAAAATATAAACTCAGGTGCAAAAAAAACGGGCCACCTATATATTTTCGTATCCTCGTTTTAAATGAACAACAATATATTTTCCTTTATTTATGTTATTGTTTATTAAAATTAGAATAGTAAGTCCTTTATATCAATTAAAAATCAGGTTTAAACTGAAAAAAAAAATACAACCGATTTTGAAAAAATATTAGGTGGCCCGGTTTTTTGCACCTGAGTGTATTTTCTATTATAATAATAACAAAATAAATAAAATTAACTATAACACTTCACTACGAAAATAATATCAGTCATAAATACACGCATATAAAAAAAGGCTGATCGTCCTGCTGCGGGCGCGGTCTGGACACAATGGGTGCAGCAATTTCCTTTATTTTTGCAAACAATTTCAAAAGATAGATATAATCGGAAAGATGGATAAAATCGAAAAGATCGATAAAATCGGAAAGATCGATATTTCGATTGATCGAAATTGAATATCGAATATCGATAAAATCGATAGTATCGATACTTTCCACTGATTTTATCCATATTTTGTCTCAGGCCTACTAAATACGCCTGACTCTTGTGTTCCTTTTTGTGTTGACAAAAATCATAATGCGATGTTACTGAATCTATTCCACTTTGGTGGGGAACTTGTTTTTAAATTAACACAAAGCTGTTTCATCCATTATGACACTTGCTTCATTCTTAAAACAACTGATTACCAAAACTACAGTTTTTTTTTTAGTACTTTGCAGTCCCATGTATAATTTATTGTAGATGTGTGATCCAAGCTTGGAAGTTATTGTTAGTCATGTTTACTAATTATTTTTACTCTTTATTTCAAATTGGTTTTCTTATTGTATGAAATTTGGGTTTTCTCAAATGCTGCTATTTAATATTTAAACTGTAGTTATTAAAACAACTGTTTATAACTTCAGAAATGGTTGTGCAATTCTTTAGTCAATGTAAAAAGCTGCTATTCTGTGGTACAGGGAAAAATCAAGTAGCTGGAGGTGGCAGATCCGAGAAAGGCACTTTTGGGGATGCGCGGGAGAAGGAGAGGTAGTCTGAAAGCATTCATTAAAGATTAGGTGATAAATCAAGGAAACAAAATTAGAATAATTGTTTGATAATCTTAAATAATCGTTTGGTATAGCCTTAGAGATGTTTTAAGTTTTCTTGGTTACATTTTCCTAGATTAATGAATGCTGGATAAAAAAAATTAATCTTTGATTGGACAGGTTTAGTTTGTCATTTTTTATTTTTTGAATACTTAACGCCTATTTAAAGAATAGCCCCTTTGTGCAAGTTTCTAAACTAGTCCTACATTGCTTCCTAGTGTTCTTAATGCTTACAACTAACAATGTTTGGGTCTTGGTTTGTACTTATGCTTATAATTTGTTAAATTTGGAATTCTGGAATTCTCTTTGATATCTTCTTTCTTTATAACATATGCAAGAATTCAAGAAAGAAATTAATAGTAGTAGAAAAATCTAAGGAGCACAATGGTACTTTCTTCCAGTGTAATATGCCGGGTGTACAGGGGATTTAAAACCTATTGTGGGCAAATGAAAAGAGAAAAAATATATATGCTTCTCTTCTTCTGGGGTCATAAATAGAACCAAAAGTATACTGAATTGAGACAAAATTGAAAATTTTGACAACAAAACAAAATCTACCAAACAGTTACAATAAAGGTTGTGGAAAACCTGAAAAACTGGGAATTGTCAGGGAATTTTAATATTACAATAAATTCAAGGAAAGGTCAGGGAAATGTGAACAGTCAGGGAAGTTTGTTGTAATCCGCTGAAAGTCATCGAATTTTACTTTTACTTTTTTTCTGTGAACACCATTACAAGTATCATTTTTAACTTTAATGCATGCTTTCAGTGTCTAAAATGTCACTTTACGACACTAGTGTTAAAAGTAAATCAGATTTAACACTGAGTGTTAAAAGTGTTTTACTTATAACACCACTTTCAATGGCCTTTGTGTGTAAAAAATAGTGTATGATGTGCTAAAAGTGATTGTATTTTGTTCGAAGGGATGGAACACTCCTCCTTTTGTGTCGAGTTTCTAAACTATTTTTAAATCTTCTTGCAGACTCAAAACCCTGGCGACTTAGAAGGGATAGTGGTTATATTATACAGGGTGTTTCAGATTTAAATTGACAAACTCCAAGAAACAATAAAACTTTGAAAAATAATGCCGCACCTTCTCATATAAACTTAATGCCTTTGGGGCTCCCTACGGAAGATACAGGATGCTAAATTTCTTAAAAAAGAAAGGTATTTTAGTATCTCTGAAACGAACGAAAACTAATAGCTCAAACCAAATATGGTACACTGGTATAGGTTGACACAAAATGGTGAAGTATCACTTGATCGAAAAACCAGTTGGGGAGATATGGGTAAGTGATGATAATTTAATAAAAAAGTAGTCCAGCCTTGTGCAAACTCATTTTGTATGCCAGTAATAAATGTACCAAATTTAGTCTGAATAGCTTATTTTTTATTAGTTTCAGAGGTACTAAAAAATACCACTTTTTGTGAACTTTAACACCCTGCAACTACCTTAGGACCTAAAACATTCTGTATTTTGTCAGGGAAAACCGGGAGAATTTAGGGAATTTCAACTTAGAAATGTGGGGGTACCCCCGCACCGAATGTCAATATAAAATTTTGTGTTAATTTAATCTTCCTTTACTTTGGTCTAGTTTAAGGTCCTTGAGCTCATATTTTTTTCTCTTTTTGTTTGCCCACAATATGCAACAACAATTTTCATATTTTCATTTTTATGCAGGGTTTTTGATAGATAGATATAACTTTTTCCCAAGTAGCAAAAATTTTTATGATTAAAAGTTGTATAAAATGGTAAGTTATGGTAGGATCCCAAGCTTTTTTGCTTTTTATCGCTTGCGCATTTTGAATTGTGTTTTTTATATGTCTCTTATGTGCTCATACTACTTTACAGAATTAATTGGTTCAAGTAGCACTGCCACATCAATTATGAGAGTGTTCGGGAGACAATCGTGTACTTTACATGGAATACAATTTGTTTGCTCCCAGAATGCCGTTAGGCTAATTCCAATTGCAAAAGTTAAATTAATTTTTTGATCATATAATTTTTAAAAAAGATTTTGTTCACCTGATCAAAATGGCGACTTGCCACATTTGTAAACACCGCTATGTGAAAAATGAACCCCTTCTCATGGCCATCAGCAGCGTAAAGACATGCGCATGCGATCTGCCCCAACCTCGAATCGAACCCAGATGATGTTAGTCCAGGAGTCACATAGAATCACTATGTAGAGAAAGGAGGTGGTCCCTCTTAGAGAGAATATTACCGAACAGAGAAACCATAATGTGCCATTTTTAAAAGGAAGTTATCCGAAGCTAGTTTTTTTAATCCAATATTTTGGCGGAATTGTTTATTTTTTTTAATACATATACGGGGTGTCCCGTAAGTCATGAATCAAACGGCTCTGGGTGACAGGCATAGAGATCATATATATAGGTAGAGTGCTGAACAAGTCCCTTTTTACGGCAAATTGTGGATTTGCGCATGGGCCTATGGAACATGCGTATTAGACCTTCAGAACGCGCAATTCAAAACAGTGGTTGTTTGTCTGAATTACTATCTCCCTACAAATTTGTATATTTGAGCTCACCTCAACGTGGACTGGTCAAGACTTCGATAACTACAACTAGGTTTGTTTATACTTGTAAAACTAGTTTCGTCCAAACTACTAGAATTTGCTTCACTGATTCTAGAACTTAACTTGTTTTCATCTACCTTTATAACTTTAACAATAAAACAAATAAGCTACTAATAGTTTCTTACACCACAATCATGTTAATACACTTACTTAAATGATGGTTTAGGTGGTTTTAATAGAAGAATTGGTACCCCATTTTCAATTAGATGCGTTTTGACTCGGTTCGTTTTTAAACACTCTGGAGTAAAATGAGCAGAACCTATTCAAGATGATCACTTAATTAGATACTTAAAACACTCAAACAACTAAAATGCGAAGAAACTATTAATAATTAGCTGAAAATCGAATTCAAGATGTTTTCAAGGTGTTGAAATTTTCATGAAGAAAACAATTTTTGCTTTATGTCCGAAACTAGAAAAGATATTTGAACCAAATTTGGTATTCAATATGTTGTCATAAAGATCCAAAACTCTTGCCAGTATCAAGCTCACCAGTTGACCAGTGGCGGAGATAGGGGTCACCAGGAAAAATAATAATTTTATAAAAAAAATAATGCAATACCCAATTTATTTGGCAACAAATTTGGATACTTGTTTCGTATCGGCTACCATTTTGCAGTAAATGCAATTTTTTTTGTTATTTTTTAACGTTATGTTGGAAATTTAAACAAATGTATTTCATTATTTCAGAAAATGTTCAAAATAGCCCCTGCACCAATGGCATATCCGCGTTTCAATTTTCACCCTCAGTTTTAATTACGTGTTACCATGTAGATTCAACATAACGTTAAAAATTCTTATATCTTATTATATCTAATATCTTCCTCACTGGTCAGCCGGTGAGCTTGATACTGGCAGTAGTTTTGGCTCTTCATGACAACATGTCGTATACCAAATTTGGTTCAAATATATTTTCTACTTTCGGACATAAAATTTCATGAAAATTTCTTGAAAGCGGTTAACAATTAATTGGATAACAACATATTCGGTTTTTCTTGTCGCAAATGGCCTCCCCTGTCACCCAGAGCCGTTTGATCCATGACTTACAGGACACCCTGTATATATATTCCCAACAAATTTTGTTGCACTGTACTTCCCTATTTAAAGACAAAGGGTTGTAAGACTAGGAAAGGGTTGAATAATTGTTAGAATATGATGGCGTAAAATTTCCTTCACGAGCAAATGAGAAAACTGCAACTAATGATAAAACAAATTATTTTTTTTTAATAGGTCATGATTTTGTCTTTAGGTAGACTTTTAATTGCAAACAACTTTCTGCTATACGATTTTTCTCTTATGACGCAAAATAAGGGTACTTTAGTCTTGTGCCGTGTTTAAGTTTTTGACTCCGCTTTGTATACCGCAATATCTGCATGAAGCTTTTTGGTTTCAGGGCATGCTTAATGTAGCCCATGGTATGTTTTTTTATTTCGGCACAAAATTTAAAAAAAACCATTTGTTGGGTACATTCTGCTGGTCACTGTGACCACTAATAATTTATTTTACAATAATACATTCACTCTCGGTAGGGTAGGGGTTTTTCTAGATATAGAGGGGGCCTTCGACAACACAGCAGTGGACTCGATGTGCAAGGCCGTGGAGGGCGTGGGGGTCGGGGAGGCCTTGGTAAGGTGGACCCAATCCATGCTCACTGGCAGGGCGGTCGAGGCCGAGCTGTGCGGGGAACGAGTGACCGTCAATGCATCGAGGGGTTGTCCTCAAGGGGGGGGTTTGTCCCCCCTTCTTTGGTGCATGGTGGTTGATGGGCTGCTGCGAATCCTGGAGGAGGAGCAGGGGGTCTACGTACAAGCGTACGCAGACGACATAGTGATCCTAGTTCAGGGTACCGATGTGGGGCTTCTAGAAGAGCTCCTTAATGGAGCTCTAGAGAGGTTCTTGCGCTGGTGCGAAATGAACGGATTAAGTGTCAACCCAAATAAGGTTGAATTGATGTTATTCACCAAGAAGAGAAGGGTGGAACCGGTTCCTCGGATAGAGCTGCGCGGGGTTCACCTCGAGGATAGAAAGAGGGTTAAATATCTGGGGGTCCGGCTGGACTCCAGACTGACCTTCGAGGAGCATATCCTCATGAGGACCAAGAAGGCGTGCAACGCACTCTGGGCGTGTCGCAGAGCCATTGGAACCTCATGGGGATTGAATCCTGGGATCATGCTCTGGATCTACAGAGCAATGATTGTTCCCATGATTTCTCATGGGGCCGTTGCGTGGTGGCCCGGCACTCGCAGCACCAGACCACGGACGGCGTTGGACAAAATACAGCGCCTTGCCTGCCTGTGCATCACGGGCGCCCTGCGGACCACGCCCACCCGGGCCTTAGAAACCCTGGTGGGGCTGCCTCCATTGGGTGCAGTAGTGGAGTACGAGGCGGCCAAGGCGGCCCTCAGATTAGAGGGTCTCAACCTTTGGGTCGCCGGTGGCTCGATCCACGGGCACCGGCAGCTGTGGTCACAGCTGAGAGAGGAGGTGCCCATCCTGGAAATGAGAAGGGATGTGCAGACTCCTTCTTTCGGCTTCCACGGCCGACTTCACTTTGTCTTGCACTGGATAGGATAATACATTACAGAATGGTACACATTCTAAATAGTACATCAAGAGTGAACACATACGCATCCTATAGAAAGAGAAACAAGAAAAAGGTTGACACTGTGAAGGGACTGATTAACAAAAATCTAATGACCATTTTTGAGAGTAGACAAATTCGTGTTGAAAAGAATCTGTTGTAATTATTACACAAGCGGCAGACAAATGCTTTTTGCCATACACAAAGAGAAAACTATGGCCCAAGGCTATTTTTTCCTGTGATAAAACCACATATCCAGCATACTCCATAAATTCCTTAAAATGTTGCTAATGACATGACAAATGGCATGGACCGATTTATTTTTTGGAATTTTATTTTAAATATTTTTCTGGTAGATTCTAAATTTTCTCTAGGTCTTTGGCCCTCATGGCTTTTCTTCATTGCGACCTAGGTAGATCTTTTGTGAATCAACAAAGCTCACTATTTTCTTCGGGGCCATGTTGCCAATTTTGTTTGGACTTATATCAACCTTTTCGAAGTGTTTGAATCTGCTTCAAATTAAGATGGGATACTCGCACAGTATATGCTTACTAGTTTCATCCCGTTCGTTGCAGAATCTACCATTCCATTTGTAAGTCACTTTGGGCTTTAGAGATGTTGTTTAGCCTCTTTTGGCGTTTTGCCCGTGCGCCAGGAGTGGTTTTTCTTTTAGGTCCAGAGATGGTTGAGCCAGGGAAGTGTGCAGGGGATGAAATTAAGCACCAAATAATAAATACCCCGTATATTGATTACCCTAAACAATAAAATAAACTAAAATTGATTATTTACAAAGAAAATTAAATTGGTCTTCTTCCTCAGCTCCGGCCCCGTCGTTTCTGAAAGAGTACAGAGGATATTAGTATTTAGAAACCCTAGGGTACACTTAGGAGCTATCAAATGTAGCAAACAGGCAGGACAAGCGGTAGAGAACGAGCGTGGCACGTAAGCGAAACGGCACCGGTGGCAGCTACAGAATTTTCTAAATGGCCTAGACGGTCAGTCGCCCCGGGATATAATAGGTCCGGCATCAACTCCCGGCACTATTCCATTCCACGGTGCTGTCTTTCCGGTCTTAGGATAATTTCCAGCATTATCTCCTGGCAATATCCCACGGTTGTATCAGCGAATGTTATTGCTCGGTTCTACGGTTCGGTTTTCGGTCTTTGAATAGTCCCAGCAGACGCTCCTGGCACTATTCAATCAACAGAGAACAGAATCGGCAGTTTCTAAGCACAGCGATATATATATATATATATATATATATATATATATATATATATATATATATCTAGTCTGCTTACTCGATTGGTATAGCCAGACTAAGACACCTGATGGAATAAACGGCCACAGTTTAATCAGCCAAGGACTGGGACCCGGCGGTGAGATACCGGCTCCCTGCGCCATCTATCGGCGGCCCGGGCGGACACATCTGAACTAGCGGCTGCCGATTAGATGCGTGCGTGGTGCCCTCGGTCGGCGGCTCGGGCGGACGTAGCGATGACGCGATGCGGCGATAGAGGAGTAGGACTTCGCGGTGAGATATAGGCGGAAAATCGGGGAGAAAAGCGAGCCAACTTTGTTAAAGACTGTGATTGATGAAGAAAGAAGAACAGCGTGGTAACCTCGTTACATATTTCTGTGTACCCAATTTTTGAAGACAGTATCTTAAGGGGCAGTGTCCAGTAAGGAGACCTGTGATTAGTCTTAATTCGTTCTTGTTTTGAGTGAGAAGCTTTTTGGGGTTCTCAGGCGAATATGTCAAAAATCTTTTTGTTTGTTTTTAGCTCGGAATGTTTCTCCAGTAGACTTCTTTTTGGCTTGAAGTTCTACCTGGAAAATGGATGATGTCTTGCCTAAGGTCTGTGGAGTTCTATTGTTAGGACCACAGAAAATATACGCTACGCAGACAGAAGTTCCACACAATGTAATTATTTGGCAGCCCGAAAGGAAGCCGGCTCTCGAAAGCCGGCTTCCCCTGGCTTTCAGCAGTGTCTATAGAAGAATTCTTCCATAGTTCTGCCTTCACGGCCGTGGTACTTTCATTACTCAATACTAAGCGGCAGCACGCTAGGAAAAAGCATCCGAAAGCGGCGTTGCCGGATTGTGCAAACAGTCGGTGGTTTTACCGAACTATAAAAATAAAGAGAAGATCTTTAATAAAATGAGCTTGCCCATTTAGAATCCAAGGTTAACAGTGACGCTGTCAGCAGTAACTATAGAATTCTTCCCTCGAGAGATTTTTTTTTTGTCGTTTTTGGAAAGGGCATTCAATAAGTATTATACGAATCCGTGGCTGAAAAAAATTACTGCACAAAAACCACCCCTGCACCCCTCAAGGAACAAAATAATAACTACATTATTCTTGCAGTGGCGGCTTGTCAGGGTAGGCAGGGTAGGCCGGACCTACCCAATAATCTTGGGAATACTAATAATCGCATAATTTTATTGAAAAATAGCCGTCAAGGAATAAAAATATCTTCTAAATATTAAGAATCATTCATTTAATAATGTCCGTGCAAAAGTTATTTCATAACGAAAACACCGCGCAATTTAAAAATCATTGAATAGGCCCGAATCTAATGGGCCGACCACGTTTACATAGGAGCACCATGCACCATAGAAACGGCGCGTGTCATCTGTGCAGCGGCGCGAGGCAGGGTTTATATTAGCGGTGTATTGCAGGCTTTTAGGCCCGCCTCATACTGGCCTGTGTTATTAGGTATTTGATTATTTGCACTGTATTTCGCCGTTCGCGGCTGATTTTTTCGGGGTGATTTTGTGATTACGGCACTAACTAAAGAAAAATTAATTGTTTTGAGGCTACAGCTAGTTCTAGTAATACTAATATTGGATATCGTTGTTTCGCTATTGGAATCGCCATTAGCCAGAACAGAAGAGCCGAAGTCCAGAGAAAAAATATTATTATGCGTGAGCGGCCCACTCTAGAATTATGCATCGAACAAAAGGATGGGAAAATAGCAAAGCATAATTATTTCATATTGATGTTATGTGTATTTCTAATGAAGTAGGGGGAGAGAATAAATCTAATTTTGTTTTTGTATCACTTAGGTTCCTAATTTTTAGTTGAAAATCACAAAGTCTAGCTCAAACTTTTATACTACATACTATTTTCATATTTGCATTATTTATATTTCTTTTTCATATGTTGTCCTGGCCTAGCCAAAATTTTACCACACGAGCCGCCACTGTATTCTTGGTCCGATTATCTGCACCGTTTTTAGCAACGACGTTCCAAATGATTCCAGATGCATGAACATGAACCCGTGGTAGAAAAATTTACAAGCAAAAATTATCCCTTCCAACTTCCAACCCTCGGATAGATTGCTTTTGGTCCGACTATGATAGTTTTTTGAAAGCCTAGCCACTATAACTCTTATTTCACGAATCCATGGTAGTAAAAAATCATCGTACAAAAGCTACCCTATGCACCCCCTGAAAAATTGATAATTCCATTGTTCTTAGTTCGATGTTCACCGTTTTAGCAAGGACGTTCCAAATGATTCCAGATGCACAAATTAGTGGTTGAAAAAATTTGTCAAGAAAAAACTACCCCCTCCACCAGAGATATTGTTTTTGAGACGATTATTTAGTCATTTTTTGAAAAGGCATTACTATAATATACCTACCTTCTTTCACGAATCGGTGGTTGAAAACATTTACGGGGCAAAAACTACCCCTTCCCACCCCCGAAAGTTTATTTTTAATTAGATTATTGTCGTTCTTTGAAAAGACATTCACTATTTCCCTTATTTCACGTATCCGTGGTTGAAAACATTTACGGGGCAAAAACTACCCCTTCCCACCCCCGAAAGCGTATTTTTAATTTGATTATTGTCGTTTTTGAAAAGACATTCACTAATATTCACTGTATCCTTTATTTCACGAATCCTTGGTTGAAAACATTTACGGGGCAAAAACTACCCCTTCCCACCTCAGAAAGTTTGTTTTAAATTTGATTATTGTCGTTTTTTGAAAATGCAATCACTATATTATTTCACTAATGTGTGGTTGAAAACATTTGCGGGGCAAAAGCTACCCCTTCCCACCCCAGAAAGTTTGTTGTTAATTTGATTATTATCGTTTTTTGAAAAGACATTCACTATATCCCTTATTTTACGAATCCGTGGTTGAAAACCTTTATGGGGCAAAAACTACCCCTTCCCACCCCCGGACCGGAAGTTTGTTTTTAACTTGATTATTGTCGTTTTTTGAAAATGCAATCACTATATTCCTTATTTCACGAATCCGTGTTGAAAACATTTGCGGGGCAAAAACTACCCCTTTCCACCCCGAATTGATTTTTTTTAATTTGATTATTGTCGTTTTTTGAAAGTTAAGCTGGGGGTATTATTCGCCCAACAATTTTTTTAACCACGAATTTGTGCATCTGGAATCATTGCGAACGTCCTTGCTAAAATTGGCGAGGATCCGACAATATAAATTATCATTTTTGTTCTTAAAGTTGTGCTGGGGATAGTTTTCACACAAGAATTTTTTTCTACCGCGAATTCGTGAATCTAGAATCATTATATAAGGACGTAGTTGCTAAAATCGGCCAGGATCCGACAGTGAAGTTATAATTTTTTTAAAGGGGTGCTGGGGGTAGTTTCTGACCAACAACTTTTTTAAAGTAGGTACAGATTTGTCCATTATCTGGCATCATTAGGAACGTCCTTGCTAAAAACGGTGGGAATCGTACCATGAAAGTTATCTTTTTTCTTTAAGGGGTAGTGGGGGTAGTTTTCGCACAACAAATTTTTTCAACCACGAATTCGCGCATCTGGAATCATTAGGAACGTTCCTTGCTACAATTGGCGAGGATCCGACAATTAAGTTATCATTTTTGTTTTTAAAGGGGTGCTGGAGGGTAGTTTTCGCACAAGAAATTTTTTTCAACCACGATTTAGTGCATCTGGAATCATTACGAACGTCCTTTCTAAAATCGGCAAGGATCCGACAATAAAGTGATCATTTTTTTTCCTAAAAGGGCGGTGCTGGGGATAGTTTTGCCCAACAATTTTTTTAAAGCACGAATTTGAACATCTGGAATCATTAGCTAAAAATCGTACCATGAAAGTTGTCATTTTTTTTTCTTTAAGGGGTAGTGGAGGTAGTTTTCGCCCAACAATTTTCTTCAGCCACGAATTCGTGCATTTGGAATGATTAGGAACGTCCTTGCGGGGATCATGATATCAAATGAATATTTCAATTTCAACAAGTATTCAGTTAGTCCCAAAATTAAATAGTAAAACCGATAAATTTGGCATCATTGACATCCTGTACATATTTTCTACATTGTAGAACAAATATTTACCGTATACTAAGTGTATAGGTACCTAATTAGTAAATAAAATAGGCAGGAATAAAATATATTATTTGTAACATCTTTGTATATTTTAATTAGATAATGATTAGCTCTGAAGCACTCTGTATAACTTAGTATACGTCATACGACTTCTGCAAAGACGAAGCAAATAATAAATCCCACTATTATTTCGTATATTTCGTTCAAGGCCTCTGACCATCTGCCGGGAAATAGATTTTGATGACCGAAAGCGGTCGCCAGCATAGACAGCGTTTATGAAACCTTTATTCCTAAACCACCGGCAACACGGTTAGGCTCTTCAGCTGACTGCTGGCGCCTCTAGCAGTGACTTTTAGCGGAGGGCATTTTACGGTTTTAAAAATCGAACGATTCTGCATCCGAGCGCTATCTGTTAGGCCAAGGCAAAACCAAGTTTCGGTGTGCTATACATATTTTACGAGCCCGATGCTACTGGCACTTCTGTCCGCATAGCGTATATTTTCTGTGGTTAGGACCATATATCCCGATTCCAACTCCATCACCCCTTTTTGGATCCCATCTGTAAGTATACCAGAAGGTTCATCCAGAATCCGTTTCTGGTATTATGATTAGACTAGTTTGGCAATCTTGGATCACCATTTCAAATGGTAGTTCAAAGTCGTATTGCGGCTGCATGTAGTCCTTTGGCATTTTCAAGTATTGAAGTTGATCACTGGCCAGTATTTTTAGGTGTCCAATAAGGTCTTCTAATTTTAATTTGTTGGCTTGGTAAAGTTGTGGGGCACCTTTTAACGACTAATGTAGTTCTCGCAAAATTAGAAAAAAATTCAGTAATAATTTTTTTACAAATTAATGCTTTTACGGAAACAGATTGATGTCAATTTGTGAAGGCAGAGTGGAGTGCCTTTTGTTTAAATTTTGCTCAGGCACCAGATTTTTATGGGGGTTAGCTCTACTTGTATAAATAAGTGAAATGGATTTGGTGTTTATTGTTGACAGGTGCAGTTTGTTTGCTTGTGATTTCAAGGTTTTGTAAGAGTCCTTGCCTCTTGCCTAGTGGCACCAAGTGTTGGTACCCAGTGAGCAATTGCTGGCAGTTACACCTGTTACCAATTTAACAAACATAAAGTTAAAAAAAAGTTCGGTAAGAAGGAAATACCTTCTATACCTGTCTTGGCCGGGCCAGTGGACACAAAAAGAGCCTGGTTGCTATGCCGGCTTTGAGCATAAAACAATGGAAAAAAGAAAAATCACCAAGAGTTGGCGATATGATGCAGCCTCCAGTACCAAAGCTGAATTGCTGAAATAAAATCATTCAGTTTTCCAAAAAGAACCTTTTCTCTAGCCCAAGAAATAACGGTTTTACTAATCTATCAACCTGGAAAAGGGGGTGGCCACCTGAAAGGCCCTAAGGACTCGAACTTTACCCTGTCTAATGTAGGGCACGCTGTGACTAGGTGATGTGGGGTCTCCTCCTCCCCCAGACACCATCTTTACTCCCGCTCCTCCCCCACCCCTATAAGGTGTAGGTGGCGGGCCAGGCAGCAGTGACCGGTGAGGACCCTCACTATACCTCTCAATTCTCTTCTTGGCAGACACAGCAATTCCCGGGACAGGGCATCCGAAGGCCCCTGAACCATAAACCTCGTCTGCCTCATCCCTGGAGCCCTGCGCCACTCCTCAACGAATCTGGCTCATAGCCATTCCCTATGAAGCCCAAGTGCCCAAGGCACCGAAGAGAGATCCAACCTGTTCCCTTCCGCCACCAGCTTGAGCAAACTTGCCCTACAGTCATCCACCAGGGGAGATGTTGTGTTGTTCGCCCGCAGAGCCAGCAGCGCCGCTTTACTGTCAGAGTAGAATGTCAATCTCCGACCCCTCAAGCGAAGCCTGAGTGACTCCTCCGCTCCCATCATTATGATGAACACCTCCGTCTGGAACACTGTGGCGTGCTCCTCTAGAGAGGCTGTAAGCCTGCAGGCCAGATCCTTACAAAAGGTTCCGGCCCCGGTGCCTTTCCCCATTTTGGACCCGTCTGTACACCAGACAAGGGCCCCTTGGCACAGAATAAATAGCTTTGCAACAGAAGCCTCCTTACGGACATGTGTCAAAAATAAGCGAGTCTCCATTTCAATTTACAGAAAGACAGACAGTATTTTAAGCATAAATTTGGTTCTAATACAATCTCTGTGCTAGGTAGCTTAACGTGAAATCAAATAAAATGCACATTATTCATGTCTTTAGAAGATGTTTCGCTAAAAAGCGAGTCTCCTTTTGACACATGTCACTAAGGAATTGTCTGTATTACTCGTTAGTTTGTGCCCCTGGGTATCGTTCTCTTCAGCCCACTCCCCCCTCTCTGGGAAGGAAAATCGGAGCTGGCCATGGAAGCCGATGGGGGGCATCTGCACATCCTTTCTCATGTCCAGGAGGGGCAGCGCCTCCCTCGGCTCATGCCATAACTTCCGGTGCCCACGTAGTGGGCTCTCAGAAGTCCATATGTTGAGAACCTCGAGCTCGAGGGCCGACTTGGCAGCCTCGTTCTCCACCACGGCCCCCAATGGAGGAAGCCTCACCAACACCTCAAGGGCCCTTGTGGGAGTAGTCCTGAGGGCTCCCGTGATGCAGAGACAGGCAAGGCGTTGTATCTTGTCCAACGACGGCCCCTGGTCTGGTCATGCATGTGCCGGACCATCATATGAAGGCCCCATGAGTGATTATGGGTATGATTATCGCCTTGTAAATCCAAAGCATGATCCTACGATTCAGTCCCCACGTGGCACCGACTGCTCTGCAGCACGCTCAAAGCGCATTGCAGGCTTTCTTGGCCTTCGCGAGAATATATTCTTCAAAGGTCAATTTAGAGTCAAGCCATACCCCCAAATATTTTACCTTCTTTTTATTCTGTAGTTGCACCCCCTGTAACTCAACGAGAAGGGGGAGGTCGTCTACTTTTCTTCTTCTGGTAAATGAAACCAGTTTAACCTTATTAGGGTTGACACTCAATCCACTGGAGGCGCACCACTGTGAGAACCTCGACAGAGCTCCATTAAGGAGCTTCTCTAGAAGTCCCACCTCAGTGCCCTGCACCAGGATCACAACGTCGTCTGCGTATGCCTGTACGTAGACACCCTGCTCCTCCTTTAAGACTCGCAGCAGCTCATCAATCACCATGTACCACAGAAGGGGAGACAGAACCCTGCCTTGCGGACAGCCCCTAGATGCATTAACAGTCACTGTCTAACCACACAGCTCGGCCTCGAATTGCCTCCCGGCGAGCATAGACCGAGTCCACCCTACCGGGGTTTCCTCGACACCTACACTCCCCACTGCCCTGCAGATCGAGTCCACCACCGTGTTGACTTTATTTAAATACATAAGCTTAGCGGAGTGATTACCTCCATTGCAACTGTGATACCTAGACAAGCAAGCCGTTGTATTTTCTGCAACTTGCCTTGCGCCACTTTTTCGATATAAGGGAGGAATATGTGATCATCGGCCTTACAGCATTAAAGTAGAACCATAGAATCATTTTTTGTTTTAATCCCCATGACTTGTCAATAGCAGGCGGCATGGCCATCAAGCCGCAGTCGCTTTGACGATGGTGTTTTTTTTAGATGTTAGTTTCAGGAAAGTTTGGAATACATTATTACTCCTAGATATTCAATTCACTGGAAAAAGTAAGTTCCTTGTTTAGCCTGGGTGCTTTTATCTGGTAAAATTTCTCAAAACTAATTTTAGATCATCTTTTTTGACACTTCGTCTTGTTTTAATGTTACTTATGAACTAGCTGGCTGTGTTCACAGCCAAACAATGAACAGTAGCTCTGACAGAGAACGGCTTGAGGCAGAGGAAGCGTAAAACATGCGTGCATTTTTCCTTTCAATTCAAGAAAACGGTCAATCACTTACTTTCAACAAATATGTTATTGCTATCAACATACTTTTTTTATTTAAGCTAGACTTTTATCAAAAGGCAATTATGTATGAAATTCCGACGAAATATGCCTCTTTTAGTCTCAGTTAGCATGCTAACAGGACAACATGATCCCTCAGAACTCCTCAGTTTTTAAGGGCACGTGGCTTTGGGTAGTTTTTCCAGCTGATCAGTCACCGACCTGGACCAACACAAAAATATTTTATAAAATAAAAACATGCAAATGTGTCTGTTACAACTAATTTAGTATCCACATAGACAAAGCTACACATAGACTGTCAGAACCATTGTTGAAATTTCTGCATGCTACACCAAATATTTTGCATACAATTTCATATAAAACTAAAAACTAAATTAAAATACCTATACCTCAACTTAGTATCGTGTCGTAAGTATTGTAAGACACAAGTTATCTGTTTTAATTTGTTGTCACTCCAAAATTTAAGTTTGAAAGTTGGCCTAGCAGAATTTTTTGCGGATGGTTTCAAGAATGCTTCTGACTATCTATGATTCCTTTAATCTATGGTATCCAAAATATTTTGGTACCTTTTGGTTTGAAATGAAGTTCATGGCTCTCGGTACTGTAAGTAAGCATAGAACGCATTAGATTTTTCAGTTTCTTTCAGTTTCCTTGTTTTGGGGCTTTTTAAACAAATTGTTCTTTTTCATTCTTGCATACTTTACAAATACTCTTCCAAAATATAATATCTAGGATTCTCACTTCTTCAACTGATTGAACAGATCATCTCGTAATTCCAAATTAGTGTTTATTCTTGCGCAATTCATATAATGGTCTTTGCATGCAATTTTCTTCATGTAAATCATAGGTCATGTTATCGGAAACAAATTTAATGTATATAAAGCTCTGTTAATACAACAAAATCCAAAATACTGATCGCATAGACAATCTGTTATCGGGAAAAAAAACTGATACCTATAACCTGTAATAAGTTGCTATTTTTTGTCTGCCAGCACCTCTCCAGATTGTAAATAACAATTGAATTATGAAGTCATACTCAGACTTTTAATATAGTGTTGGTCCAGAACTCACACCTTTTATATCATGGAGGCGCATATCTTAATATTATATCATATGTAGGTGTTAGCTGTGACAGGCACGATAACCTAAGTCTGAGTGATTTTTTATCTGAAACAAGTCATTTCTAAAATAATTCCCTAAAACCAGTGAAATTAATCAGAAATTTTAATCGATTTATTATTATTGACAAATATATTTTGTCCTCCGAATAATTTTGTGTGGCAATGATTCTAATGAACCTGTTAATACTGTTAGATGATAAATGCTAACTTATTATTTATTATTTCTTAGATGATGAAGGGATAGCTGAATCAGGAATGTAGCCAAGAGATTATGTCTATCGTGATATTAGGGTTGATGAATGAGAGAAAGCATGGAACATCACATACATATCACATAAATTAAGATCACACTTTACCCAAAAGTGTTCTGTGAGTGTTAGTGCTTATTACTAATTTGTCTACACGACAATAAATAGAAAGAAACCTGGGTAGCTTCACGGAAACATTGAAGAAATCATCATTAAGGGTAAATAAACAAAACCACTTTTTCTGCCTGTAGTTTTCTTACTTAAAATTTCAAAATAAGTGAGTGCATGAAAATTATAATTGATAGCCAAATAGGGTATATTTTATTGTTTTAAAACTTGATAATCATATTGAATATGTTAATTCTTATATACCCTAGGTGTTTAGATCCTTGTAGTTTTTGCATTAAAGTCCATTTTTTATTTTCAATTTTTATCATTATACAGTTCTGGATTTATTTATAACAGTTTCAGTAAACATAAATGCAATTTTTTGCATTAAATCCATATGAATGTAAACGCTTTTTTGTTTTAATATCAATTGAGAGTTCCAAATGATTTTTACCATACTCTTAAGCTACTGAGAGTTAATAGTTTCAGTAAAAATGACTGGACCATGTTTTTAGAGTGGCCAATGATTATCAATTTATTTCGATAATCAGTGTTCCATATATTTATGTTGTATACTTCTTTGATATGCTTAAAAACATCCCTAAAGCAGTCTCCATATACAGTGTGTTTCACTGCAAGTGGAGACAATTCATTATTTTTTACGGGTTGACCGATTTTCAAAAACTTTTTTTTTAAATATAGTGCTCCGAAAGATCTACATTTTGACACTATTTTTTTTCAGATTCATCTCTTCCATGACCTACTACGATCAAAATTATACCCCCAAAAACTGCGTAAGTACATTAGGTATTTTTTTAGGATAAAAATGAATAGCACAGTCATATTGGCCATACCCGAAAACTCCACATACCAAGTTTCACGGTCATAACTTATACAGGGCGTTCACAAAATAGCTTCAGACATAGCAAAAATACGATTTTCGGAGTGCTCTGTACAAACACCCAGATATATTTTAAAATTATTTCTTTGCAGTTCGATTAGGGCTCACATAAGCCATCAACTCCCACGATTTCATGGCCCTACCTTAGACAGGGCGTTCGCATTAAAAATACAAAAATTGAAAAAAATCGATTTTTCTCTTGTTTTTTTTTACATTTTTTTTCTACATTTTTTACTTATGCCTATTAAAAAACATAAACAATATTAAATTAGAAAGTATTTTCAATAAAAAGCACCCTTTTTTTATTTGAAAAAATTTAAAAATTGATTGGTATCCACGTATCCAGGGTGCTCATCTTTATTGAAAATACTTTGCAAAATTTATTATTGTTTATGTTTTTCAATACGCATAAGTTAAAATTGTAGAAAAAAAAAATGTAAAAAAGACACCAAGAGAAAAATCTATTTTTTCCATTTTTGTATTTTTAATGCGAACGCCCTGTCTAAGGCCATGAAATCGTGGGAGCCGTAATCAAACTGCACAGAAATAATTTTAAAATATCTCTGGGTGTTTGTACAGAGCACTCCGAAAAACCGTATTTTCGCTATGTTTGAAGCTATTTTGTGAACGCTCTGTATAAGTTATGACCGTGAAACTTGGTATGTGGGGTTTTCGGGTACGGCCAATGCGACTGTGCTATTCATTTTTTTTTTCTAAAAAAATGCCTAATGTAATTTTGCAGTTTTTGGGGGTATAATTTTGATCGTAGTAGGTCATGGAAAAGACGAATCTGAAAAAAAATTAGTGTCAGCATGTAGATCTTTCGGAGCACTATATTTTTAAAAAAAAGTTGTTGAAAATCGGGCAACCCGTAAAAAAATAATGAATTGTCTCGACTTGAAGTGAAACACACTGTATATACTAACTTATTGCCATCATCTCCAATTTTTATTTTATTTTTATGAAATAATTTTTTGACCTTTTTTTACTTAATTTTTATAAATTCTTTTGGAACTGCTTTTATTTTTAAAATATTTATTTTCTTAAAACACATTTTTATCTCAATTGGTCCTTCTACAGACCACGATTTCCACTTGGATGGCCCATCCTGTAGAGGTAAAAACAATAGAATTAACAGAAAAAATTCTTCAGCCTAGTTGATTGTCGAAAAAGATATAAGATTTTTATAGGTAGCTACAGATACAAATATGCTCATATAGCTAGATTTTATTTGAACAATTTGCTATCTCCATAGCAGAATTCCTAAACTTTGGTAATACCTCAGACAATTGAATAGGATGGACCCAGCATTTTTTACCCCCTCCACTAAAAATCGTGAAGCCAAAGCGAAATGTTACTGAAACAGCCATTTTCCTTTTGTGAACTGGCAGTAGCCTGTTCATAGTTAAAAATTACCTAAGATTGGGTACAGCTAAGATTCTATTTTTCCATCCTTTTAAGGTCTAGATAGTAAATATTGAATAACCTATTATATTTAGCTTCTGCAGTTTGCAGTTGTAGAGCTTTATAAACTGTTCTTTTGCAAATATGGCACTGTCCCATCATTGTCAATGCTAAAAATATGAAAATCATTACTAGAAAATAGACCAAAACTAAAATTTATCACACTAACTCCAAAACTCTAGTTTTTATTTGACCGTGTCAGATACTGTCTAATGACATTGAGGTGTAGTCAGTTGTCCTTTCAGGTTTTTCTTTATAATAACAAATATCCAATTTAATTGTGTATCGCTATAAAACCATTGATTTTAAAAGTGCCCGCATTATAAGTAACCCTCAAATAATGCACACAAAAATGTTGCAATTATATTATGCAAATATTTCACTTGTTTAAGTTCCCTGGCTTCAACCTGATTTCCTGATGCTGGGCCCATCATATCCAATTTTCTAAGGGTAATTATCATTATTTATAAATATAAATAATTGTGGTATCTCTTCATGCCGATCCTACTGATATATCACATCCAGTTCGTTTATCCGTTGTTCTTTCGATCGAGATCACTTCCCCCACAACTCAGTTTAAACTGATCTGGTGTGCGTCAGCATCTAGAAATTTTGAGATCAGTTGGCTCAGTTTAATATTTTATAATCCGGATCCAGAAAATCAGGATGCTACTGTGGACATCACAATTCCCGTTAGTGGTAAAGCATTTGCCTTCTAGTCACTTACACCCATGTCGCCGATATTTCATTGTTTTATCGATTTCTGTAGATCAGTTCAATCTGAGCTTATATTTTCTAGCAGTTCATTTTAAATAAGATCAGTAGATCACCAAGAAAGAATACTACTGATGTCAGATATCCAGAAAATAATTTGCCAAAATCCAAAATCCCAGTGTTACTTATAACAAGTAAGTTATAGAAAATTCTTTCTTTACGCACCTCATATTGTAATTGGAGAAGAAAACTACAGGATTAAAATTATGTACCATAATTACTTAAGATTTATATTTTATATAGAGATTCATTTTCATATACCTACTTATATTTATGTTATTTAAGTATTAAACAAACAAATAAAATTATTATTAATATTTTGTACAGTATTTATATTTATATATTATTTGTATTTGGTATGTGGTCAATAACAATGAAACCTTGATATTGTTATAAATAATACTGATTTCTATATGACACAGCTTTTATGGTTTTAATGTTGTTGACAGAGTGTATCACTGACAATAAACTTTTATGAGATTTTATTTTTTTTTAATTTATTTTTTTGTATTCCCATAGTTTCTCAATGAGTAGCCTTTAACCCTTGTTAAATTTCCCGCCAAAAATTTCAAAAATGGCAACAAATGTGCAGTTGACAGTTAAATGCATGGTGTATACACGACTGAATTTAAGATGCCAACGCCCCGACGGGACTCTGCGAAGTAATATATGGGCCATCGTCACCATGTGCTTTGTGCTAGCCTTGGGTCTACACTGCGTTTCTCTTGTTCATTGCATTGTTAGCATGACCCATAGACTAGTTTAGCATTGAGCCTATAGGGGGCGTATTTCTTATATTCAGTGGCGTATAGTGGTTTGAAAAAAATAGAAATCAGGTTGGGCAGTGTCGATTTTGTAATTACAAATGTCAACAGCATGCAACAAGAATGAATGTTTTTTTTTTATAAAGATGGAGTTTTTAATTATATTATTTATTATTTGATTTCATTGAAATTAAAAATGGCATACCTAAATCGCTAAATCTAAGTACTAAATCCAATCCTATGAACTAAATAGAACTAAATTTACAACTTACCATAAACAAATTTTAAAAAACATTAATTTACGTTTTGAAATTTTACGTCAACCATACTGTCAAATATATAAGTTTCAATCTTGATTGGAAACTTCCACAGACAGAATGTAATGAATCTGAGATTCTTCTGGATGGATCCTGCGTCAGCGAAACTTCTCGTTCCAAGCTTTCGCCCTCGATTGAATCGTATCATTAATTTTCCCTCGTTTTCACCTGTTACCTCGTTTTCGCTTGACCCGTGCAATGGAGGAGGAAAGCTTAGAACAAGAAGTTTCACTGACTCAGGATTCATCCAGAAGAAACCCGGCTTCATATAAATTTCATGTACCATTTTAATGGGAAAATTATGACAAATACAACTTGGTCAGTCAATTCACGGAAATATCGTGACCAGTCAAGATACCATCACTAATAATACAAGATAATTCTTGAACCAATCCAGTTTCGAGCCAAATTCTCCGTGTAGTCTGTTTAAAGTTATCATGGGTCGTCATTCGTCATCATTATTATTGTTGAAAAATTACAGTCAGGCCAATTCCCATTTTTCCAAGTCGTAGTGAAGCTACTTTGAGCCTGTGCTCTAGGTTGCACTAAGATTAAACTTCAGCTATGTCTCCAGACCTTTTTCGTAACCTAAAAAAATCAACAGAAAAAATAAATAAATTTTTAACACCTTGTATCTCAATAATGAAGGCCTTGCAGACCCATGTTTATATGAACTTTTTATCTCAAAAATACCTGAATAATAGTCCTTTGAAATATCGGACACTTTTTTTTAAAGAATTTTATTGAAACTTATTAAAAATCACCCTGTATATTTTAAATGTCCGTTTAAGCTACAAATTGTATATATTTGTTGTTTTGCCAATGGGTCCAAGACTATTTAAATAATATTTTCGTCCACTTCAAATCTGCTCGTTTATTTCGTGAATCCTAGCTGGAGTAAATTCTTCCGTAAACCTTTGGCAAAATACTTTTGAAATCTACAAACTCCATCGAAATTGTATTCCCACCATACTGCATACTAATTATTTTAAAAGAATAAATTTCAAACTTCTTATTAGGTTTCAAATTTTAAACACTCACGAAGTTTTTCACCAGGAAATTCTTAATTAAATGATTTATGAATGATGACATTTTGTCAATTGATGTAGATAGACTGACCGAGTTTGCCACTGGTAGATGCTGTTAATCAAATGTAAATGGGTGGGAGAGTCACATAGCAAGCCAAAATTTCTTGCCAAAAATCCAGGCTTTAGAAAGTGATAGTCCTTAAATTCTCAAAAATTTTCCACCAAAAACCTTCAAGTCTTACTCTTATTATTTTATGTATTAGTTATGGTATTATTTTTTCTACTAAAGGTTAGCGTCTGAATCAAAATTTTATTTTGATAATTTTTTAACATCCTGGTGGCATCTTCTCCAAGCCAAAAACCGCCACGTTTAAAAAAATGGAAGACCAAGTTTAATAATAATTTTTTTTAAATCCAAGATTGGCGTAATGGTAATGTAAAAACAGTAAAGAATTTTGGACCTAAATATTTAGTTTATCACTTATTTAATTCAAACACTAACGGACTTAAAGAAAAAGTAGGTAGGTACCTACTTAAAATTGTGTATCAAATGTTCCTTGCCTCCACAAAGGAATCAATTAGCGTTAATTTCAAAGTTATTTAATGGTGTTATTCAAGTTGTTTTTTTGAAACTTTTGTGACAACATACCCTGGTTCTGAGGTACAGAATAAGTATTAGATATGGTCAGCTTTCTTTTGTCGACGACAAAGTTGCAGTTCATGGCCACCTCTGAAAATTATATCGAAAAATAATAATAAAAAAATAATCCGTTGTACACAAAAAAATTTAATATGACAATTATTGAGAACTGTTAGGATCGAAATATTATATAAGGTTTTAAGTATCACATGTTGCTAAACTTGGACTATCTTGGGACCAAAAATTAAAATAAGTTATATTATTATTAAATAAGCAAAATAACAGGTAAATAGTATTTATTGATAACATTGCTGGTACTTGTATTTTACATACGATAAACCTAAGATATGAGGCGTTGAGAACCAGACTGAACCATCCCAATTTCAAGTTGTATGGAGTTATTGCAAGTTCTAAGTTATCATTTTTTTAGGTGATGTGCACTTGATCAAAATAATACAAAACAAAAATATTGTTTGGTTTTATTTTTATTCAACCCAAAAAGAGCAAATATTTTATTCAAAATCATTTTCTCTAACTGGTACATCATTCTGAAGAGCATTAGAACAATTAAGATCTTCATAAGAGCTGTGATAGATGGGTGGAATGAATTTTTTCAACTGCAGCAAATCCTTCTTTTTCGCTGTAGTAATACTATGTTGAATACTTGACAGGTGTAGTCGTTTTAATAGACCGATCGCATCACAATGTATTTAAATTTCCACCAATGCCAAAGTGGACTAAGCTATGCATAGTTCATTATGGCATGACGATTTTGCTATTCTAGTGTATCCATGTGGACCATCCTCTTTGTAGCACAGTAAATTTAAAAAAATATATACATATATGTTTTTTGCTTACTAACAAACCTAATTGTAAATGTTAAATTAAAATCCAGACACGATAATATGATTTATCTGTCGGAAAAAAATCTGAAAAAGTTATAACTTAGAACTTGCAATAACTCCATACAACTTGAAATGGGGATGGTCCACTTTGACATGAAAGATTGGATATTTTACTACATAAAACCACAGACCTATAAAAGCGAAGCTATATAGGTTTGTGATAAAACCGTGCTTAGTTGGATATCAAGAATTTTGTGGGATGGTCCGCTATGGTTCTCAATGCCTCATATATAAAGTCATTCCCGATATAGCTGCCTACTACTAGATAAATTGAAAATTCATTGAAAACTCTGCGTTAGCCATGGCAATCTCGATTAACAAAAAAATAACATTTTAATGAGATTTTGAAGAATAATTTTTAACAGGAGAATAAAGAAAACTGACTTCAATAAAAAATATTAACTAAAATTAGGGCTTTTACGTATTGCAATATAAGTGTGTTATGTTGGTATTGGAAAAAAAATTGGCACTTCGACTCTAGTGGCCTTATTATTTGCAGAGAGCAGGGCTATAAAGCAGAGGGGGCAGGCAGGACGTTGCCTTGCTCAATGGCCAAATTATTATTTTCTCTATGAAACCCCATCCGGGACATACTGTACATTCTTGTTGTTCAAACTAATATTGTTATCGTGCAAAATGTGTAGAATATATCCAGAAGTATATAGGGCGTCCTTGACCCGAACAAAAATTAAAATGAGTGGTAAAGTTGAACTCCTGTAGCAAGCCTATGAACCCTGTATAACTCCTCATTAACCAGCAATATCATTGTCCGGTTCATGCTTTTGTCCTAAACAAGTTCTTATAGGCAGATTGCACATTATCAATTTATCTTCTTTCTTCAAGCGGAAATCAGGAGACAAGAGGTAGTTTTGCCAACAGTGTATATTTTCTTATTTTTAAATATCGAACATATAGGTTCATTTGAAATGATTTCAGAAAGAAATTGTAATTTTTGCAACGATTACGATTTGTGAACACTAAAAAGAATACAATTGAACATCACATCCTACTGCCATAATAATCTACTGATGAGGTGAATTTAATATCATCTCTGTATCTCTTTAGCTTTTTGTATAAAGGCCACCTTATTTCAGCTTTTTGCTAGAATTTTTTTTTGTTAAAGCAATCATATTTTTTCTGAGCAACCTAATTGGTTCACAGAAAAAAGTTCCGACAAAAAACTACTGCCGGCTGTAATTTTTAGTAAAGTATAAATAATGAAAGACTGCTGAGTCATAGACGGCACGCGGCCCTTTATAATATTTTACAAATTTTATTTAAATGCTCTGAAAAATAATAAAATACACTTTGAAATAATTCAAACCAAAGCAAACCAATAATTTTGTTACACGCAAAACAACACCACACAAAAATCTATACACAAAACCAAAATCCGTAAAATAAAGCGCAATCCTTATTTCCGTGCACGGCACTGGTTATACTGGCCTAACTGGCCCATGTCGACACCTGCTCCATTATCGATCTCCGAAACGCCGACAAAGCAGTGGCTTAACTACAGAATAGTAGGCCCGTGTTCAAAATTTCAGGTGGATCCCTGTGTTTTTTTTTATGTTTGAAAGTGGTGTAACAATGACAAACATTGTACAGGATGTCCCATTTTCAATACTTTTGCAAGTTATATTTATATTTTGAAATTCTTACCTCCTAGAAAAAAACCGTGTACGCCACTGAATTCTACATGAAAAAAACTATAACGGTATATTTTTACCATTTCAACAAGTTAGCTGTATAAGGGATATATAGATAGGTGCCTGAAAATGACAAATTTTGAAAATCACCTTGTGTTCAAAAAACTATATGGAGGCCGCATGAAAATTCTGTTACGAGCCGTTCTTTTTATGAAAAAGTAGGTCAATGTCCCGCAAACGGGACCTATTTCTAAAAATAACCGAGATACCTTGCAAAAGTATCAAAAATGGGACACCCTGTAGGTGCATAGAGAATAATCCAACTTAAACTTTGCATTGACAAACAGTTAAAAATAATGCACATTGCTCACTACAGGTCGAAAAACGCAATTTTATAGTTCAAAATGTTGAATCACACAGGGTGATCCAAACTCGACGCCCCAGGCCTACTGCGGGAACACGAAAACTGAAAATAAAAAACATGGAATTTTTTCTATTCACTAGGATCGGTTTTCCGAAATCTAGATAGCAATTGCCATAGTCAGAAATTATTTAAGAGTATGTTATTATAGGGTGCCTTGTGCACCATTAAATTTGTTCGACTGGAGTATTTTTCAAATTTTTGAATTGTGCTTGTTACTTGTTGCTATTATAATTTGTTACAAAAATTGTTTTTTAATATTCCAGTTGAAAAAATTTAAGGGTGCTCAAGACAACCTAACATTCTCTTAAATAATTTCTGACTATCAATTGTAAATTTTGAACAATAAAAGGTACAGAAAATCTTTTTCCATAAAAGTTGTCGAGAATAATAATAATAATGTTTATTTGAAATTCTTTTGGTACATATTACAATCAAGTATAGAACAAGAATACTACAAATAAACAAATAATCACCACAAAGACTTCCGTCGCGCATGGTATTTGAATAGAATTAATATAACATATAATTTGTAGTGAATAATCAATCAATCAATCAATCAGCCTTCTCTTCTTATACTAGTACCTAATTACATTCTAAGCATATCCTACGGTAAGTGTACCAGAAGAGGAACCATAAAAAATGTAAGGTGGCGATGACTTTCCACATATTTTATGGATACGTTATGTTGAATTGTATTTATTTTTTACGTCAATAAGGTTAGTAACTGCTTTCCTCTCAATCGAGTCAAGCAATTTATTTATACCTTTTTTAATAATGTTAATTGAGTGTATGCGTGTTAAAAAGTTTTTGAAATCTCTGGGTAAAAAGTTAAAAATTCTCTCGAACAGATATTCATGACATCGCTGGCCTATTACTTTTTGAGAAAACTTCGTCGTCACTTTTCTGTTTTCCCTTTCTCTCGTGTGATAATCATGATGGGTAAAATTAAGTTTACTTTTTTCTTTATAAATGTTTATTACAGAAGCATAGAAAAAAAGTTGTCTGATATCAAGAATTTTAGTCTCAGAGTATAATAATTCTGTAGATTAGGTATATTTGTATTTAAATATTATCTTGAGTAGTCTCTTTTGTATCACTTCAAGCTGTTTTAAGTGTGTCTGCATTACACCTCCCCATCCTAGAATACCGTAGACTATTACATAGTATTTTCAGATGTTGTTTGTCTAGTATTTGGCTTAAATGCTTAAATTGAAAAAGCATTTTTCTTAATGTGTTTACAATATTACCCACATGAATATCCCATTTCACGTGTTCGTCAATAGTTATGCCCACAGAAAATATACGCTACGCGGACAGAAGTGCCAGTAGCATTGGGCTCGTAAAATATGTATAGCACACTGAAAGTTGGTTTTGCCTTGGCCTAACAGATGGCGCTCGGATGCAGAATCGTTCTATTTTTAAAACCGTAAAATAACCTCCGATAAAAGTCACCGCTAGAGGCGCCAGCAGTCAGCTGAAGAGCCTAACCGTGTTGCCGGTGGTTTAGGAATAAAGGTTTCATAAACGCGCCTATGCTGGCGGCGGCTTTCAGTCATCAAAATCTATTTCCGGGCAGACGGGCAGAGGCCTTGAACTATACGAAATATAACCTAGTGGGAGCATAGCTATTTTATTATTTGCTTCGTCTTTGTAGAATCCGTACGACGTATACTAAGCTATACAGAGTGCTTCAGAGCCAATATTAATTATCCGATTAAAATATATTAAGATGTTACAAATAATATAGTTTATTCGTATCTTATTTACTAATTATACACTTAGTATACGGTAAATATTTGTTCTACAATGTAGAAAATATGTACAGGATGTCAATGATACCAATTTTATGGGTTTTTACTATTTATAATTTTGGGCCTAACCAAAGTTTACAGAATAAAATCATAAATCATGAATAATACTTGTTGCATATTAAATTTATCATTCAAATCTCTGTTTCCAAATGTTTTTTCTACCTATAAGTATTGTTGTATTATTGAAATATTCATTTGATATCATGAATATCATGATCCCCGCAAGGACGTTCCTAATCATTCCAAATGCACGAATTCGTGGTTGATAAAATTTGTTGGGCGAAAGTTACCCCGACTACCACCACGATTTTTAGCTAACGATCCCAGATGCTCAAATTCGTGCTTTAAAAAAATTGTTGGGCGAATAAACTACCCCAGCACCCCTTTAGGAAAAAAATGATAACTTTATTGTCGGATCCTCGCTGATTTTAGCAAGGACGTTCGTAATGATTCCAGATGCACTAAATCGTGGCTGAAAAAATTTCTTGTGCGAAATAAACTACCCTCAACGCCCCTTTAAGAACAAAAATGATAACTTCATTGTCGAATCCTCTCCAATTTTAGCAAGGAACGTTCCTAATGATTCCAGATGCGCGAATTCGTAGTTGAAAAAATGTGTTGTGCGAAAACTACCCCCACTACCCCGTATTAAAGAAAAAAATATAACTTTCATGGTACGATTCCCACCGTTTTAGCAAGGACGTTCCTAATGATTCCAGATAATGTACAAATTTGTACTTTAAAAAACTTGTTGGTCGAAAACTACCCCAAGCACCCCTTTAAAAAAATTATAACTTCATTGTCGGGTCCTGGCCGATTTTAGCAAGTAGGTACGTTCTTAATGACTCTAGATTCACGAATTCGCGGTTGAAAAAATTTCTTGTTCGAAAACTACCCTCAGCACCCCTTTAAGAACAAAAATGATAACTTCATTGTCGGCTCCTCGCCAATTTTACCAAGGACGTTCCTATAATGATTCTATAGATGCGCGAATTCGTGGTTGAAAAAATTTGTTGGGCCCCCGCTACCCCTTAAAGAAAGCTAACTTTCATGGTACGATTAGCACCGTTTTTAGCAAATTATTGGGCGGGAACTACTCCAGCATCCCTTTGAAAAATTATAGCTTCATTGTCTCTAGATTCACGAACTCGCGGTTGAAAAAATTTCTTGTGCGAAAACTACCATCAGCAGCCTTTTAAAAACAAATATGACAAGTTTATTGTCGGATCCTCGGCAATTTTAGCAAGGACGTTTCTAATGATTCCAGATGCGCGAATTTGTGGTTCAAAAAATTTGTTGGGCGAAAACTACCCCCACTACCCCTTAAAGAAAAAATATATAACTTCCATGGTAAATTCCCACAGTTTTTGGCAAGGACGTACCTAATGAATACAGATGCATAAATTATTTGTGCTTTAAAAAATTGTTGGCCGAAAACTACCCCCAGCACCAAAGCAATTATAAGTTAATTATCGAATCTTGGCTGATTTTAGCAAGTACGTTCTAAATAATTCTAGATTCACGAATTTGCGTTTGAAAACATTATTTTTCGAAAACTACCCTCAGCAGCCCTTTAAGAACAAAAATGATAACTTCATTGTCAAATCCTCGCCAATTTTAGCAAGGACGGTCCTATAATGATTCTAGATGCGCGAATTCGTGGTTGAAAAAAATTTCTTGGGCAAAAACCACCCCCACTACCCCTTAAAGAAAAAAAGGAAACTTTCATGGTACGATTCCCACCGTTTTTAGCACAGATGCACAAATTTGTACTTTAAAAAATTGTTGGGCGAAAATTACCCCCAGCACTCTAAAAAAAATTATAACTTGATTGTAGGTCGATTTTAGAAAGTACGTTCTAAATGACTCTAGATTCACGAATTCGCGCTTGAAAAAAATTCTTGGGCGCAAACCACCCCCAGCACCCCTTTAAGAACAAAAATGATAACTTCATTGTCGGATCCTCGCCAATTTTAGCAAGGATGTTTGCAATGATTCCAATTCGTGGTTAAAAAAATTGTTGGTCGAGAACTACCCCCAGCACCCCTTCAAAAAACGACAATAATCAAATTAAAAACAAACTTTCGGGGGTGGGAAGGGGTAGTTTTTGCCCCCAAATGTTTTCAACCACGGATTCGTGAAATAAGGGATGTAGTGAATGTGTTCTCAAAAAACGCCAATAATCAAATTAAAAACGAACTTCCGGGGGTGGGAAGGGGTAGTTTTTGCCCCGCAAATGTTTTCAACCACGGATTCGTGAAATAAAGGATGTAGTGAATGTGTTCTCAAAAAACGACAATAATCAAATTAAAAACAAACTTTCTGGCGTGGGAAGGGGTAGTTTTTGCCCCGAAAATGTTTTCAACCACGGATTCGTGAAATAAGGAATACAGTGATTGCATTTTCATAAAACGGCAATAATCAAATTAAAAACGAACTTCCGGGGGTGGGAAGGGGTAGTTTTTGCCCCGTAAATGTTTTCAACCCCAGATTCGTGAAATAAGAGATGTAGTGAATGTGTTTTCAAAAAACGACAATAATAAAATTAAAAACAAACTTTCGGGGGTGGGAAGGGGTAGTTTTTGCCCCCAAATGTTTTCAACCACGCATTCGCGATATAAGGAATATAGTGATTGCATTTTCAAAAAATGACAATAATCAAATTAAAAACAAACTTTCGGGGTGGGAAGGGGTAGTTTTTGCCCCCCAAATGTTTTCAACCACGCATTCGTGATATAAGGAATATAGTTATTGCATTTTCAAAAAACGGCAATAATCAAATTATAAACGAACTTCCGGGGGTTGGAAGGGGTAGTTTTTGCCCCGTAAATGTTTTCAACCCCCAGATTCGTGAAATAAGGGATGTAGTGAATGGGTTTTCAAAAAAGACAATAATAAAATTAAAAACAAACTTTCGGGGGTGGGAAGGGCTGGTTTTTGCCCCGCAAATGTTTTCAACCACGCATTCGTGAAATAAGGAATATAGTGATTGCATTTTCAAAAAACGACAATAATCAAATTAAAAACAAACTTCCGGGGGTGGGAAGGGGTAGTTTTTGCCCGCAAATGTTTTCAACCACCTATTGGTGAAATACGGTTATAGTAAATAATAAATGCCCCTTCAAAAAACGACTAAATACCTAATCGTCTCAAAAGCAATATCTGGGGGAGGGTGTAGTTTTTTCCTAACAATTTTTTTCAACCACTAATTCGTGAATTTGGTATCATTTGTAACGTCCTTGCTAAAACGGTGAAGATCGAACTAAGAACAATGGAATTATCAATTTTTTCAGAGGGCGCATGGGGTAGTTTTTGTCTTGTAAATTTTTTCTACCACGGATTCGTGAAATAAGAGTTATAGTTTATAGTGGCTACGCTTTCCAAAAACTACGATAGTCGGACCAAAAGCAAATCTATCTGAGGGTTGGAAGGGATTTTTGCCCGTAAATTGTTTCTAACACGGGTTCAAGCATCTGGAATAATTTGCAACGTCGTTACTAAAAACGGGGCAGATAATCGGACCAACAACAATGTCGTTATAATTTTTTTTCCTTGAGGGGTGCTTTTGCGCCGTAATTTTTTCAGCCATGATTAGTAAAATATTGGATATCATTTCTAAAAACGACGATAAAAATAAATCTCTCGAGGGAAGAATTCTATAGTTACTGCTGACAGCCTCACTGTTAACCTTGAATTCTAAATGGGCAAGCTCATTTTATTAAAGATCTCTTTATTTTTATAGTTTCGTAAAACCACAGACTGTTTGCACAATCCGGCAACGCCGCTTTCGGATGCTTTTTCCTAGCGTGCTGCTGCCTAGTATTGAGTAATGAAAGTACCACGGCCGTGAAGGCAGAACTATGGAAGAATTCTTCTATAGACACTGCTGAAAGCCAGGAGAAGCCGGCTTTTGAGAGCCGGCTTCCTTTCGGGCTGCCAAATAATTGCATTGTGTGGAACTTCTGTCCGCGTAGCGTATATTTTCTGTGGTTATGCCCAGATATTTCGCGTTTGATGCTCTCTTAGGTTTCTCCCTAACCTCTTATTTGTAACCGATCGTAGTCGAGAAGGTTATTTCTCCTGGGAGAAAATGGTACGTAGACTGTTTTATCGTAATTTATAGTTAATATGTTTTGTGCTGAAACCAATTACTGATTTTCAGCAGATCATTTTCCATCTTCACTTTTAAGTCTTACAAGGCGGTATTATCTGCAAAACTCAGAACAGAACCATTCAAGTCTAGGGTGAGTAAATCATTTAAATAAATTGTAAACAATATTGGTCCTAGAACCGTGCCTTGTTCTACACCATATTCCACTTTCTTTTCATTGCTTTTGTAGTTATTTATAGTAACCAATTGCGGTCTATCTTTCAGGTAGCTTTCAAGTAGTCGATATGGGAGTGCCCTCACTCCCAAATTCTGCAGTGCATACAACAGTTGTGAGTGACTCATAGTGTCGAACGCTTTCGCAAGGTCCAGGAATACACACATACATGGCCTAGAACTATCAAGAGATCTATAAATTGTAGATGTGAGGTAAGTAATGGCATCCTGTGTAGAATGATAAGGACTTTCAATATTTAGGAAAATATCTGGGGAAAATATTGATGGCGGCCATTTCTCCAAACAACAAAAGAGCAAATTTTCGGTCATATAATTAATATTGATTCTTATAGTATGTCCCATTTAAGAACCGTTGTTCGAAATTTTATTTCCAAGTTTCGTGTTCTCGCAGTAGGCCTGGGGCATCGAGTTTGGATCATCCTGTAGGTACATTTACTCTTAAGTTATTATACATTTTTTGTACTACCCTTGCATTTTTATTGTTGCGAAATTTCAATCGCCCTCTATGCAACCGATTAGAGATTCTGACTCGTCGGTTATTACGCAGCACCACATCAATCGGCTCGCATCGGAAAAACCGAAATTTATGCGCCCTGCATGAATCTTGGTGGCGGTGGGCCCTTAGCAGCTCTGGGCCCGTGTTCACCGCACACTCTGAACACCCTGTAGTTACGCCACTGCGACAAAGACAATCATGGGATTGTCTTTGCGCCGACCAATCAAACCGCTACGCTCGCTTTTTTATTGGCTGCCTCCTTGACTATAGGTCGACGCGGATCGCATAAAAACCCTTGAATTTTATACGGATGATTTCTGCTGATAAGTCTGGTATTTTTACCAGTAGCGGAGTATAGTAAATGCTATATTAGTGACTATAGACTATATGAAATAGATCGCGCCCTTATATCACTGTGTTCCAAGTGAGTTCATTTATACTATACATCACAGAAAATATACGCTACGCGGACAGAAGTGCCAGTAGCATCGGGCTCGTAAAATATGTATAGCACACCGAAACTTGGTTTTGCCTTGGCCTAACAGATAGCGCTCGGATGCAGAATCGTTCGATTTTTAAAACCGTAAAATGCCCTCCGCTAAAAGTCGCCGCTAGAGGCGCCAGCAGTCAGCTGAAGAGCCTAACCGTGTTGCCGGTGGTTTAGGAATAAAGGTTTCATAAACGCTGTCTATGCTGGCGACCGCTTTCGGTCATCAAAATCTATTTCCCGGCAGATGGTCAGAGGCCTTGAAATAATAGTGGGATTTATTATTTGCTTCGTCTTTGCAGAAGTCGTATGACGTATACTAAGTTATACAGAGTGCTTCAGAGCTAATCATTATCTAATTAAAATATACCAAGATGTTACAAATAATATATTTTATTCCTGCCTATTTTATTTACTAATTACCTATACACTTAGTATACGGTAAATATTTGTTCTACAATGTAGAAAATATGTACAGGATGTCAATGATGCCAAATTTATCGGTTTTACTATTTAATTTTGGGACTTAACTGAATACTTGTTGAAATTGAAATATTCATTTGATATCATGATCCCCGCAAGGACGTTTCTAATCATTCCAAATGCACGAATTCGTGGTTGAAGAAAATTGTTGGGCGAAAACTACCTCCACTACCCCTTAAAGAAAAAAAAATGACAACTTTCATGGTACGATTTTTAGCTAATAATTCCAGATGTTCAAATTCGTGCTTTAAAAAAATTGTTGGTCAAAACTATCCCCAGCCCCTTTTAGGAAAAAAAATGATCACTTTATTGTCGGATCCTCGCCGATTTTAGAAAGGACGTTCGTAATGATTCCAGATGCACTAAATCGTGGTTGAAAAAAATTTCTTGTGCGAAAACTACCCTCCAGCACCCCTTTAAGAACAAAAATGATAACTTCATTGTCGGATCCTCGCCAATTTTAGCAAGGAACGTTCCTAATGATTCCAGATGCGCGAATTCGTGGTTGAAAAAATTTGTTGTGCGAAAACTACCCCCACTACCCCTTAACGAAAAAAGATAACTTTCATGGTACGATTCCCACCGTTTTTAGCAAGGACGTTCCTAATGATGCCAGATAATGCAGAAATCTGTACCTACTTTAAAAAAGTTGTTGGTCGGAAACTACCCCCAGCACACCTTTTAAAAAAATATAACTTCATTATCGGATCCTGGCCGATTTTAGCAAGTACGTTTTTAATGACTAGAGTCACGAATTCGCCGTTGAAAAAATTTCTTGTGCGAAAACTAAGTATACCCTCAGGACCCCTTTAAAAACAAAAATGATAACTTTATTATTGTCGGATCTTGGCCGATTTTAGCAAGTACGTTCTAAATGATTCTAGATGCGCGAATTCGTGGTTGAAAAAATTTGTTGGGCAAAAACTACCCCCCACTACCCCTTAAGGAAAAAAAGGAAAATTTCATGGTACGATTCCCACCGTTTTTAGCAAGGACGTTCCTAATGATTCCCGATGCACAAATTTGTACTTTAAAAAAATTGTTGGGCGAAAACTACCCCAGTACCCTTTTAAAAAAATTATAACTTCATTGTCTGATCCTGGCCGATTTTAGCAACTACGTCCTTATATAATGACTCTAGTTTCACGAATTCGCGGTAGAAAAAAATTCTTGTGCGAAAACTACCCCCAGCACAACTTTAAGAACAAAAATGATAACTTATATTGTCGGATCCTCGCCAATTTTAGCAAGGACGTTCGCAAAGATTCCAGATGCACAAATTCGTGGTTAAAAAAATTGTTGGGCGAATAATACCCCCGCATACCTTTCAAAAAACGACAATAATCAAATTAAAAAAATCAATTCGGGGTGGAAAGGGGTAGTTTTTGCCCCGCAAATGTTTTCAACACGGATTCGTGAAATAAGGAATATAGTGATTGCATTTTCAAAAAACGACAATAATCAAGTTAAAAGCAAACTTCCGGTCCGAGGGTGGGAAGGGGTAGTTTTTGCCCCGTAAAGGTTTTCAACCACGGATTCGTGAAATAAGGGATATAGTGAATGTCTTTTAAAAAAACGATAATAATCAAATTAAAAACAAACTTTCTGGGGTGGGAAGGGGTAGTTTTTGCCCCGCAAATGTTTTCAACCACGGATACGTGAAATAAGGGAAATAGTGAATGTCTTTTCAAGGAACGACAATAATCTAATTAAAAATAAACTTTCGGGGGTGGGAAGGGGTAGTTTTTGCCCCGTAAATGTTTTCAACCACCGATTCGTGAAATAAGGTAGGTATATAGTAATGCCTTTTCAAAAAATGACTAAATAATCGTCTCAAAAACAATATCTCTGATGGAGGGGGTAGTTTTTTCTGACAAATTTTTTCAACCACTAATTTGTGCATCTGGAATCATTTGGAACGTCCTTGCTAAAACGGTGAACATCGAACTAAGAACAATGGAATTATCAATTTTTCAGGGGGTGCATGGGGTAGCTCAGTGGCGTCGCGTGACTTCGGAAGCAGGGGGGGCACCTTAATTTTTTTTTTCTCAAGACAATGAACGACATTTCAATATTTTTTTATCGCAATTTTAGTTGAACTGAAACAAAAATGGGAAAAGAAAACAATTAGGTACTCGTTTATTTTCATATTTTTAATGAACCAACGAGACAAATAATACATGAATCAAAAACAAAAAAAAAACTTCCGAAATTAAAAAAAAACTTGTACTGTCACTGTCAGAAAAAACTTCCAAAATAAAACAAGTTGTATGTACTGTCCTATCATTAATACAAACAAAAAATAAATAACTTCTAAAAAATAAAATAATGTAGAAAAACTTTTTTATTATACTTCTTTGAAAACACCTTATTTTCATCTGTTTTAGCAATAATGAAAGATGGGGTTTTTCGGGGTAGCGCACGGAAACAGCGCATGGAAAAACTTTCCGTGCGCTGAATAAAAATACCGAATATATAGCTTTAAAATAGAAATATACAGCAAAGTAACTAAATTTAAGAAACTCTATATGCTCTATGATATTTAACATATACCTATTTTGTATTTTAGTTCGTAAGTGTTTCAATATTTAGATACATTTCTGTAATATTGTTGACGTTTTATTCACCTTATCTGACAATAACGAATTTACAACAAAGCGCACCTTTGAAATAATTTGAGAGTAACCATGGAAACGCATCAAACATACCAAACACTATATTGTCTGCATTGTTTATTTTTTGTCAATTAAACTTATTATAATATGCCGATAAAATGTTTTAAGTTTCCGTTTTCAAAGAAGTATAATAAAAAATATCGTTCATTATACGTCCCGAAATAGATTTTTCCGTGCTTGCATGACTTCCCGTGTGAGGCGCAGCCGAACACGGGAATATGTCACGCGTGCAGGGAAAAATCTTTATTTCCAGACTCGTAATGAAATATACTATTTAAAAAGAAGCTTTTATTTAAGCCATGTACTAAAATGAATAAAATAAGTATAGGTATAGTAAAATCGAGCAACTCTTACGCCTGGCGTAAACAAGACCACGTGAGTTGAAATATTCGCCAGGGCCGCACTGAGGCATGACCTTTATTTAATGTTAGTTTTACAATGGTTTACATCAAAATATTTGGGAAAAGAATTACTGGCTTAATTAAAATGGATCAAAACATCGATAAAATTATTTGTGGCACTGTCTAAATAGCTGAAAACAACAAGGTAAGACCGCATAACAACACTTTTGCGATCGAGTACCTCCCTGTTGCCGACTCGGGTGAAACTTTATAGACTACCGACCAATCGCGGATCGTCATTGAACACGTGGTTTTATTTACGCCAGGCGTACGGATTGCTCGATTTTAGTATCGGTTTTTGTTAAGATAATTCAATGTCAAATTGCGACAAGTTCTTATAAATCTGAAAGCTTTTCGCGCGAATTTTAAGGAAAATACATACTTTGGCAAATAGGTACTTGCTTATCAACCAATCACTGTCCAACAAAATTAATTGGTACTTACGTTAATGAACATCTCGCGCGACATGCTTTTTGATTTACAAAAACGCAATTTGGCATTGAATTATCTTTACTGAAAACCTAGACTTATTTTATATTATTTTATTCGTTTTAGTATATGGTTTAAATAAAAGCTTGTTTTGACAAAGTTTTTTTACCTTTTATTTTATTTGATTCTCAATATCAGGAGGGTGGTAAAGAAATTTAGTCCACCATCTTGGGACATCCGCTATATTGGATTTAGTATGACGCCACTTATTTTTTTGTACTCGTCATTTCATACCCATGTCAAATAGGTTGTGCAGAAATAGCATTGACTGACGTATTTATAAAGACTTCTCACGACTCGACTATAACTTCATGTCCCTGAAAGAAGTTGGCGCAAATAACCAACAATGCCTTTTGCATTGTATTTTGTCTCGGAAGGGCGCATGGTGGCCCAAAAAAGTGTCAGACGCGACAGTCGTGAGCAGTCTTATTGATGCGGACAAGTTAAATAAAAGCTTGTAAAAATATCATGCATCTTTTACAGGTCAGGCACATCATATTTACTCAATAAAACTTCATTCTTCGACTGTTTTTTTGGGTAAAACATTCTATCAAGTGCGAGGCGAGTCAGGTTAAGACAAATCTATGCACGCGCGGCCATGCGGTGCCTACCGTAGCCCATGAGGCCAAAACTATAGGCACCATCACACCGCTCATGTAATTAATTAAGTGATTGCTGTGAATTATTTCCATTTTTACCTTAGGTAGGTAGTGTTATAAAATTCCCACCTAACAAAAACTGGGGGGGCCCGTGCCCCCCCTGCCCCCCCCCCCCCGACGCGACGCCACTGGGGTAGCTTTTGTACGATGATTTTTTTCTACCACGGATTCGTGAAATAAGAGTTATAGTGGCTAGGCTTTCAAAAAACTATCATAGTCGGACCAAAAGCAATCTATCCGAGGGTTGGAAGTTGGAAGGGATAATTTTTGCTTGTAAATTTTTCTACCACGGGTTCATGTTCACGCATCTGGAATCATTTGGAACGTCGTTGCTAAAAACGGCGCAGGATTCGTAAAATAATTATTGAATGCCCTTTCCAAAAACGACGAAAAAAATAAATCTCTCGAGGGAAGAATTCTATAGTTACTGCTGACAGCGTCACTGTTAACCTTGGATTCTAAATGGGCAAGCTCATTTTATTAAAGATCTTCTCTTTATTTTTATAGTTCAGTAAAACCACCGACTGTTTGCACAATCCGGCAACGCCGCTTTCGGATGCTTTTTCCTAGCGTGCTGCCGCCTAGTATTGAGTAATGAAAGTACCACGGCCGTCAAGACAGAACTATGGAAGAATTCTTCTATAGACACTGCTGAAAGCCAGGGTAAGCCGGCTTTCGAGAGCCGGCTTCCTTTCGGGCTGCCAAATAATTACATTGTGTGGAACTTCTGTCCGCGTAGCGTATATTTTCTGTGCTATACATAAGTATCTAACTATTCAATTTTTTTAAATTTGGGGGATTCGCTGGTCTTAGGATTTAAATAAAATAATAGGCGATGAGACATGTGCTACAAAATTTGGCGAATTCGCTGGTTTTTGTACATCAAGAGCATCAGGATTGTCTATGACCACAAAAAATATAGCCAACGGCAGGCTATTATATTTTCTGCGCTATAACCACGGCTCTCGAAAATAAACTCGACTGCTTTTCCAGTACAATCATTTGTCCTACCTATATACATACTTATACCTATGTCCTACCCATAGAGATCATATATACAGTGTCGATACGAATTGTGAAATATTGCTTATATTTCTTAAAATATTCCTCATAACAAAAACATGTTTTAATAAAGGGGAAATTATTTCCTTTTTAGTAGTAATAATATATAATAATAATTTCCCTAACACTTTTATTCAAACATGTTTTTGATATGAGGAATATTAGCAATATTCCACAATTTGTATCCACACTGTATAGGTCCCACCAAAACAAAGCCCCGTAAATTTTAGTTTACGGGTCTTGCCACCGAAAGGTCGGTCATATTGGGCGCACGCCATTGGCTGTCAAATGTCAAATGCACGAGGGCCGTGGTTAGCCTTTGTCAAATGTCATTTTGTGTTGCCACCACAAAATTCGCATTTCCCCTAGAATGCAATCTAAATCCCCCAGAATGCACACAATATGGCGGCTATCCAGGCGGGCGCCAGCGCCCTCTGCCGGATGATTAAAAATTGGTGGAGGAACTAGGACCAAAGATCATGATATTCGATATTGAATATTATGATCTTTGCTAGGACCCAATGGCGGTCCAGTTTATTTTACTAGGGGCGTTGCTATAACTTACTGCTTACTGCCGTCCACGTCCACAGAATTAATCAGAATTAATTATGTGCTGCCGTCCTACATAGAGCGCTATATGCTACATAGGCCTGCGATTGATTAGACATCATACCTACTTATATCCTATATTTCCTGATCGCTCACTATTCTGTGTGCTAATACCAGAGAACAGATGTCTCATTTCTGCTAATACCTACCTAATGAGTTATCATTTCAACCCTTTTATAAGAATTTGTTGCCCTTAAACGTAAGGTCCCAATTGAAATTCTAACAAGATTTTATTATTTTTCTGGGACTTAGAGATTTACTTAGTAGGTAGGTATACCGAATTAGCATTTGAAAATAGATGACGCATTTATCACTTATATGTTTAATATGTATTGTATTGAAATGCCAAATGAATTGGTCAAGTCGCCGTGTCGGGTATTTGAGGTCAGTGAACTTGTCTATTCTACCTCTATTAAAAATAATACCTATATCTACAGAGTGCCCAACTTTAAAACTGTACAAATCTGTAAAATCTTCATTTTTGGAGATAATTGCCTAAACTTTTTTTTGTTACAAAGGCCTTCAAAGACCTTCCTGCCATTTTCAAAATGCAAATCCAGGGCCGGCTGCGATTTGTTTATACCCCCGATTTTCCCGAAAACCATTTAGGGATTTTTTTATTTAAAATCTGACCCCACAGCGTTAATCAGAACACCCCAAAACCCTCATATACCAAATTTGAACAAACAATATACAGGGAGTTCCATTATGTAGGGTGTCAAAATTGAGCAAAATATAGGAATTTTAAAGACATCTGGCGAGTCAAGTGTGCCATGGAATCCCTTCAAAACAGTTGAATGGTCAACAGGACCACTCAAAATGTTGGTGTGAAAAGATTTACTACAAAAATATAGGGGTATTTTTCTTTGAGCCATCTCAAAATTCTGAAATTTTATGAAACTTATACGGATCAAGATTGCTCTGGAATCATTGAAAAAATATTGATAAACACAAAAGTATTGTATTTCTGTACAAAATAATAAAAACAATTATTGGACCTTTCTCAACAAAGTCACTGTTTAAATATATTTTCTGTGCGTTTCCTGTTGTGGCACACCAGCCACCTTAACTGATATGGACTTACTGACTGGCAGGCTTCTGTATTTTTTATATTTAGTTCGTTTATAGTGTGTGTGGAGCGGTTTTGATATACTCGAATTTTGACCCGTATAAAGTTCCAAAAATTCAGTAATTTGAGATGACACAGATAAGAACACCCTGTATATTTTGTATTGGACCTTTGCACACCAACAACTGTTTTGAAGGGATTGCATGGCACACTTGACTTTGCAGATGCCCTTAAAATTCCTATTTTCCCAACTTTGGCACCCTGCAAAATGGAACTCCCTGAATATTTTTTATTCAAATTTAGTATATAGGAGTTTTGGGGTGTTCTGATTAACGCTGTTGTGTCAGATTTTAAATAAAAATAATTCGCTAAATGGTTTTCGTGAAAATCGGAGGTATAAAAAATCGCAGCCGGCCCCGGATTTGCATTTTCAAAATGGCAGGAAAGTCAAACGAAGCGGTTTTTGAAGGCCTTTCAAACAAAAAAAAAGTTTGGGCGATTATCACCAAAAATGAAGATTTTACGGATTTGTACAGTTTTAAAGTTGGACACTCTGTAGATATAGGTATTATTTTTAATAGAGGTAGAATAGACAAGTTCACTGACCTCAAATACCCGACATGGCTACTTGACCAATTCATTTGGCATTTCAATACAATACATATAAACTACAATTAAATCTAAGATGTTTCTACATTAACTAAATGGTGTTTTAGATAAGATATAATATGGTAAGTATATGTATTGCATATTGACTATATACAGAGTGTCTCACTTAGGAGTGAAACAACCTTATAACTTCTTTAATTTTTAACCGACCAGAAGGAAATGTTTACCAAAAATAGATGGCATTGTGGCCTACTTATTTCCAAAAAATTAGTTGCCTACTCCAAAGTCAAAGCCACCTGCGATGTCACAATCGAAGCTAAAAATCCAAAAATCATATTAGGCATTTTTTTATCAAAAAAATTTACTAAAAGAAGTTGTTCAGAATCGATCCAGGACCCTAAATCCAAAATTTTGTCAAAATCAAAAAATATTAAATAAAAAATAATTAAGCAAAAATTAAAAAAAATAATAAAATTTGTTTTGTAGCTTTTAAATTTATTTTGAAATGCTTACTTTTTGAAAACAACAAGCCTTCAAAACTCCAATGGCACACTTTTCTAAACGCTTTTCTAAATACTTTTTTAAACGCTTAAATTGCTATTTTCGACTTTAATTTTTTTTATTTGATATTTTTTGATTTTAACAAAATTTTGGATTTAGGGTCTTGGATCGATTCTGAACAACTTCGTTTAGTAAATTTTTTTGATAAAAAAATGCCTAATATGATTTTCGGATTTTTAGCCTCAATTGTGACATCGCAGGTGGCTTTGGTTTTGGGGTAGGCAAGTAATTTTTTGGAAATAAGTAGGCCACAATGCCATATACCTTTGGTAAAAATTTAGTTCTGGTCGGTTAAAAATTAAAGAAGTTATAAGGTTGTTTGGGTCTACCGAATTTGCTGACCAAAATGAAAATTCAAAATTTTCAGCATATATTGTACGAAATGGACCAAGTCATGTACAAAACGACTACTACCGGTCAAAAATCAACTACTACCACTTCGGCCTAACTACTACCGGCGAAAAATCAACTACTACCACTTCGGACTAACTACTACCGGCGAAAAATCAACTACTACCACTTCGGACTAATTACTACCGGCGAAAAATCAACTACTACCACTTCGGCCCAACTACTACCGGCGAAAAATTAACTACTACCACTTCGGCCTAACTACTACCGGCGAAAAATCAACTACTACCACTTCGGACTAACTACTACCGGCGAAAAATCAACTACTACCACTTCGGACTAACTACTACCGGCGAAAAATCAACTACTTCCACTTCGGACTAATTACTACCGGCGAAAAATCAGCTACTACCGCTTCGAACTAACTACTACCGGCGAAAAATGAACTACTACCACTCCGGACTAACTACTACCGGCGAAAAATCAACTACTACCACTTCGGACTAATTACTACCGGCGAAAAATCAACTACTACCACTTCGGCCCAACTACTACCGGCGAAAAATTAACTACTACCACTTCGGCCTAACTACTACCGGCGAAAAATCAACTACTACCACTTCGGCCTAACTACTACCGGCGAAAAATCAATTACTACCACTTCGGACTAACTACTACCGGCGAAAAACCAACTACTACCACTTCGGACTAACTACTACCGGCGAAAAATCAGCTACTACCGCTTCGGCCTAACTACTAAAGGCGAAAAATCAACTACTACCACTTCGGCCTAAATACTACCGGCGAAAAATCAATTACTACCGCTTCGGACTAACTACTACCGGCGAAAAACCAACTACTACCACTTCGGACTAACTACTACCGGTGAAAAATCAGCTACTACCGCTTCGAAGTAACTACTACCGGCGAAAAATCAACTACTACCACACTTCGGCCTAACTACTACCGGCGAAAAACCAACTACTACCACTTCGGACTAACTACTACCGGGGAAAACTCAACTACTACCACTTCGGAATAACTACTACCGGTGAAAAATCAACTACTACCACTTCGGACTAACTATTACCGGCGAAAAATCAACTACTACCACTTCGGACTAACTACTACCGGCGAAAAATCAACTACTACCACTTCGGACTAACTACTACCGGCGAAAAACCAACTACTACCACTTCGGACTAACTACTACCGGCGAAAAATCAGCTACTACCGCTTCGAACTAACTACTACCGGCGAAAAATCAACTACTACCACTTCGGCCTAACTACTACCGGCGAAAAATCAACTACTACCACTTCGGACTAACTACTACCGGCGAAAAATCAACTACTACCACTTCGGACTAACTACTACCAGCGAAAAATCAGCTACTACCGCTTCGAACTAACTACTACCGGCGAGAAATCAACTACTACCACTTCGGCCTAACTACTACCGGCGAAAAATCAACTACTACCACTTCGGACTAACTACTACCGGCGAAAAATCAACAAAAAGTTACCTAAATTAAATTTTGTTTCGTATTGTAAAATTACCGGATTTAAAGATTTCTTCGTAAGATCGCAAAAAATAATTACTAAATGTAACGCACTAAAAGTGTAGTAGGTACCTAATATTTATAGCTCAGCCAAAAAACTATTTAGTTCTTCATTAAGCAAATAACATAACCCAATGATTTCATCTTTTGAAAGTAGACGTGATCCTTTTCCATTATTTACTGTATTTGCCACTTGCTTGCTATCTTTGGGTAACAATACGTCAGATGAAGCATATGATAGGATGTATTGTAAGCGCACTGAGAGATTGCGTCCGCGGGTAGCGGGGAGCGCGGAGAACGATTTGTCGCTATTGGCCGACTGCAACAGTGCAAAAAAATGCACCGCGCTTTCGTATTCGCAATTAAAAGTAGAACCAAGGCGAGGTTCAGAGGACTGTTTATCCCTAGTCGTGCGCGTCAAAATTTATAGTTTTCACAACTAATAGATTTCGACACGCACGCCTAGGAATAATCAGTCCTCTGCACAATGCCTTGGTTCTATTTTTAATTGCGAATACGAAAGCGCGGTGCATTTTTTGCACTGTTGCAGTCGGCCAATAGCGACAAATCGTTCTCCGCGCTCCCCGCTTCCCCGCGGACGCAATCTCTCAGTGCGCCTACAATACTGTACATTCTGTGCCCGTTTCTATATAACCTTGCTTGGAAACATAAAAAAAGCCCAAGCCTTCCCTATTATAAGTATAATAAATAATAGCCTTCATGTAAACTCGAAAAGTCTGTAAATTTAAGATTTGTGCATGAAGCTAGCAACGCCGCGTTAAAAGTGTCGTGGTTTCTATCTCGCTCAATCACTCTGTCAATGTAATTTGTTTACTGAATCAACAGGTTGTATAAAAATTTGGCCTATGGTAAATGCAACCATATTCTAAAGGTGAATACTCATCACTTATGACATTTTTTCTTATATGTACAAGGTACCCGCAAAGCGCGTTCATTTTTGAAACAATGGGCAAAATTAAAAGTTTCAATTTATAATATTTTCCAAACAATTAAAACAAACATATATTACATGTATATATAGTTGAAGTTGTGACAATGAACAGACTTCAAATATCTAAAATAAACAGGGTGTTACTACACAAAAAAACATAAGTTTCAACAAACATATATTTTTCGCCGGTGGTAGTTAGTCCGAGGTGGTAGTAGTTGATTTTTCGCCGGTAGTAGTTAGTCCGAAGTGGTAGTAGTTCATTTTTCGCCGGTAGTAGTTAGTTCGAAGCGGTAGTAGCTGATTTTTCGCCGGTAGTAGTTAGTCCGAAGTGGTAGTAGTTGATTTTTCGCCGGTAGTAGTTAGTCCGAAGTGGTAGTAGTTGATTTTTCTCCGGTAGTAGTTAGTTCGAAGCGGTAGTAGCTGATTTTTCGCCGGTAGTAGTAGTTAGTCCGAAGTGGTAGTAGTTGATTTTTCGCCCGTAGTAGTTAGTCCGAAGTGGTAGTAGTTGCTTTTTCGCCGGTAGTAGTTAGGCCGAAGTGGTAGTAGTTGATTTTTCGCCGGTAGTAGTTAGTCCGAAGCGGTAGTAGTTCATTTTTCGCCGGTAGTAGTTAGTTCGATGTGGTAGTAGTTGGTTTTTCGCCGGTAGTAGTTAGGCCGAAGTGGTAGTAGTTGATTTTTCGCCGGTAGTAGTTAGTCCGAAGTGGTAGTAGTTGATTTTTCGCCGGTAGTAGTTAGTCCGAAGTGGTAGTAGTTGATTTTTCGCCGGTAGTAGTTAGTCCGAAGTGGTAGTAGTTGATTTTTCGCCGGTAGTGGTTAGTCCGAAGTGGTAGTAGTTGATTTTTCGCCGGTAGTAGTTAGGCCAAAGTTTTAGTAGTTGATTTTTCGCCGGTAGTAGTTAGGCTGAAGTGGTAGTAGTTGATTTTTCGCCGGTAGTAGTTAGTCCGAAGTGGTAGTAGTTCATTTTTCGCCGGGAGTAGTTAGTCCGAAGCGGTAGTAGCTGATTTTTCGCCGGTAGTAGTTAGTCCGAAGTGCTAGTAGTTGATTTTTCGCCGGTAGTAGTTAGGCCGAAGTGGTAGTAGTTGATTTTTCGCCGGTAGTAGTTAGTCCCAAGTGGTAGTAGTTGATTTTTCGCCGGTAGTAGTTAGGCCGAAGTGGTGGTAGTTGATTTTTCGCCGGTAGTAGTTAGGCCGAAGTGGTAGTAGTTGATTTTTCGCCGGTAGTAGTTAGTCCGAAGTGGTAGTAGTTGATTTTTCGCCAGTAGTAGTTAGGCCGAAGTTTTAGTAGTTGATTTTTCGCCGGTAGTATTTAGGCCGAAGTGGTAGTAGTTGATTTTTCGCCGGTAGTAGTTAGTCCGAAGTGGTAGTAGTTCATTTTTCGCCGGGAGTAGTTAGTCCGAAGCGGTAGTAGCTGATTTTTCGCCGGTAGTAGTTAGTCCGAAGTGGTAGTAGTTGATTTTTCGCCGGTAGTAGTTAGTCCGAAGTGGTAGTAGTTGATTTTTCGCAGGTAGTAGTTAGTCCGAAGTGGTAGTAGTTGATTTTTCGCCGGTAGTAGTTAGGCCGAAGTGGTAGTAGTTGATTTTTCGCCGGTAGTAGTTAGGCCGAAGTGGTAGTAGTTGATTTTTCGCCGGTAGTAGTTAGTCCGAAGTTAAAAAGTTAGGCGACGAAAACCTAAAACATCAGTAAGTATCCGTGAAGGCCTTCTGATATAAAAAACTAGACGTTAAAATATCTCCGTAAATGTTTATACAGTCAGCACGTAAAGGTTGAAATAAATTCGGTAAAATGTTGTACTGTGTGCGACTAAAAAAATGAAAAGGAAAAAGGCGCATATTTTTCGTTCTTGTGACGTCATTACTAACCAAGCTATGACGTCATCTATATATTATAAATAATAATAATAATACAAAAAAAAATCATAAATTTTAAATGTAACATACATTATTAAGTTTTTAGCCATTTATTTATTAGATGACTGTATACCTACATTATCATGCTTATTTTTGCTCAGTTCCATTTTTAAGCAGGCTTAATTTTTAGTCGGAACAGTACAACATTTTACCGAATTTATTCCAACCTTATTACGTGCTCGCCAATGATCTGTATACCTATACTAAAATCAAGTAACCCTTATGCCTGGCGTAAATAAAAGCACGTGTTCGAAGTCATTCCACAATATAAGGCGATTGGTCAATAGGCCATAAAATATCAGCGCGTTTGGCAACAGGGATGGACTCGATATCGCAAAAGCGTATTTATGCGGTTTTATCTTGTTTGCTTTCAGCTATTTAGACATTGCCACAAATAATTTTATCGATGTTTTGATTCATTTTAATTAAGCCAATAATTTTTTTCCGAAATATTTTGACGTAAACAATAATAATTGTAAAAGTAAAATTAAATAAAGGTCGTGCCTCAGCCACTTATTCTACCTAACTTCGGTTAAATAAATTTACAATATTTTCTGTAGTGTCGGGTGTAGGGAAGTAGGGACGTCGGGTGTCGCACGTACCTACAGGTTGTACAGAGTTATTTTTTTAAGCCTTAACTTTTTTATTTATTACCTAAAATATGTTAAATAAAACAGTTATAGACAGAAATATAATAGACTTTTTAACCATTATGTGAAAAATATATTATACAAGTTGTTCCATCTAAGTGTGGCAAACAATAAATATGTTTTTTAAATGGAACTGTACCCCGTACCTATATTATAGGCCCATCTTGAAGTGCTCAAAAAATGACTTTTCAACAATATACACTTAAGGACTGACCACCCCTGTAAAATTTTTATTTATAGCTCGATTTTCATAAACTTTTTTTTGTTGGATAGAGCTTCAAAAATGGCATCAAACACATAATTCAGGTGCCTCGTGCGTTAAAGTCATGGCCCACTGAGACGGTGTTTTAGTGCTGAAATTTCGAGAAGTACTATTAGGGATTTTTTAGAGGAAAATTAATGCCACACGCTTATTCAGCATTGTTCGGAACCCAAACGTACCAATTTGCATTGCCGTAGCTCTACAGGGAGTTTCAAAATTTTTATTGCCACACTTTAAGCAGGGCTGACCACCCTCGTAAAATTTTTATTTATAGCTTGATTTTCATAAACTTTTTGTTGGGTAGAGCTTTAAAAATGGTATTAAATGCATAATTCAGGTGCCTCGTGCGTTAAATTCATGGCCCACTGAGACGGTGTTTTAGTGCTGAAATTTCGAGAAGTACTATTAGGGATTTTTTAGAGGAAAATTAATGCCGGTTTCTTTTTCAGCGTTGTTGCAAACCCAAACGTACCAATTTGCATTACCATAGCTCCACAGGGTGTTCCAAAAAATTAAAAGGAAAAGTAAGGCCAGATTCTTATATGCAGTGAGAGGTTCCAAACAAAAACGTACTAATTTGTAATTAATTTTCTTAATTTCTGGTAAGTTGGTCACTAAAATATTCATGAGGAACTCATATTCTTTCAAAAATTTATTAGCGAACAATTTTTTTATTTAATTTGATATCATCAAATACATGAATAAACAACACAACATAACATAAACTCAAATTTCAGTCATTTCAATTAGTCCTCCATTTTCTAATGCAAATTGGTACGTTTGGGTTTCCAACAACGGTGAATAAAAATCTAGCATTAGTTTTTCTCTAAAAAAGTCCCTAATAGTACTTCTCGAAATTTCAGCACAAAAACTTCGTCTCAGTGGGACATGAATGTAACGCACGAGGCACCTGAATTATGCATTTAATGCCATTATTGAAGCTCTATGCAACAAAAAAAGTTTTTGAAATCGTGCTAAAAATAAAAATTTTACAGGGGTGGTCACTAATTAAATGGGACACTAAAAATTTTGAAACACCCTGTAGAGCTATGGTAATGCAAATTGGTACGTTTGGGTTTCGAACAACGCTGAATAAGAATCCGGCATTGATTTTCGTCTAAAAAAATCCCTAATAGTACTTTTCGAAATTTCAGCACTAAAACACCGTCTCAGTGGGCCATGAATTTAAGGCACGAGGTACCTGAATTATACATTTAATGCCATGTTTGAAGCTCTATCCAACAAAAAAAAGTTTATGGAAATCGAGCCATAAATAAATATTTTACAGGGGTGGTCAGTCCTTAAGTGGGACACACTGTATATAATACTTGATACCTCTGGCAGTTTTTTAAATATTAATTACTATTTTAATTTATATTTTGGTAGCATCAAATAAAACAAAGATAAAGCTTGTTGCCTGTTTTTTAGTTTGCGACATAATCTATGCATAGAACTGAATCAAATTTTCAATCAGCAACTATTGTTTTAAATAGAACGTAGGTAATTTGTTTACTAATTAAATCAACAGGTTGTATATCAAATTTGGAATATGCGGAAATGCAGCCATATTTTAAGGGTGAATGGTCATCGTCATTTGCAAAGGTTGCATTTTCGAAAAAAATATCTTCCAAACAGCTGGACCGCTCTACCAAAAATAATATAACGTCTATGTATGATCGGAATCTGAAAAATACGAAGGTTTCAAAAATATAGGGTGTCTACTTTTAAACATATGCAAGTCCATAAAAATCTTTATTTTTAAAGATAATCGCCTCAACTTTTTTGTTTGGAAGGCCTTCAAAATCCATTTATTTTGCCATTCCTAACATTTAACGAAACCATTTAATGATTTTTTATTTAAAATCTGACACCACAAAATCTTGACATACAAAATTTGAACAAAAAATATACATAGAGTTCCATATTCTGCAGGGTGTCAAAGTTGAGCAAAATAGGAATTTTAAAGGCATCTGCCTAGTCAAGTGTGCCATGGAATCCCCTCAAAACAGTTAAATGATCAACAGGACCACTCAAAGTATTGGTGTGCAAAGATTCAAACAAAAATGTACAGGGTATTTTTTCTCTGAGCCATCTGAAATTGTTGAATTTTTGTGAAACTTTGTACTGGTCACTAGTGCTCTGGAATTATTGAAAAATATTAATAAATACAAAAGTAATTTATTTTTTTACAAAATTCCAACAAACAAATAAAGAACAATTTAAATTATTGGAGCTTTCTCAACAAACAAACAATAAAGAACAAGATGGTGACATACCAGCCACCAGCCACCTTAACTCACATGGACTTACTGACTGGCAGGCTTCTGTATTTTCAGACTTAGTTCGTTTATAGTGTCAGAGGCGGTTTTGATATACTCGATTTTTGACCCAAAAAAATTCAGTACTTTGAGATGGCACAGAGAAAGGCACTGTGTATTTTTGCATTGGATCTTCGCACACCAACACTTCGAGTGATCCTGTCGACCATTGAACTATTTTGATATGATTCCATGGCACATGGCACAGTTGACTTGCCAGATGCTTTTAAAAGTCCTATTTTTCTGAACTTTGACACCCTGCAGAATGGAACTCCATGTGAATTTGTTGTTCAAATTTGGTTTGGGGTTTTGTCAGTCAGATTTTAAATAAAATAGTCGCTAAATGGTTTTCCTGAAAAACGGGGGTATAAAAAATCGAAGCCGGTCCTGGACTTGCATTTTGAAAATGGTAGGAAGGTCAAAAGAAGGGGTTTTCGAAGGCCTTTCAAACAAACAAAACAATTCAGGCGATTACCTGCAAAAATAAAGATTTTATGGACTTGTATAAGTATGTTTAAAAGTAGGCATTCTGTATTAGGGTGTAATATTTAAAAAGCATAGTTATAGGCTGGTTATAGGTCATATATCTATCTTTGTTACTTGGTGGTAAATTCTTTTTCTGAAAATGCATTCAAATAGCTTTGTTGAAACCTTAAAACTTTTCTATTATTTAACATTTTCTTCTAGGTCAACAAATAAAAATGTTGAGGGGTAAAAAATAACTATAAGTATGTTGTTTTGAATTTTGAGGAAAAACGAAACTAATAAGATAAGGCTAGTGCAAATTCTTCTGGCACGATATTCCATCGAGAGTAACCTTGACGACGACATAGATAACTACATACAGTGTGGCCCGTTTGGAATGGAGACACCTCTGTAAAATTGTTATTTTTGCTCCGATTTTGAAAAACTTTTTTTTGTTGGATAGGTCTCTGAAAATACCATTCGACACACCTTCCAATTGTTTTGAAAACCAAACACCTGGCTAACTGCGACATTTTTTATACCCCCAAAATTCAAGAAATCATATTAGGCACTTTTTTATCAAAAAAATTTACTAAAAAATGTTGTTTAGAATGAACCAAAAATCCCAAATCCAAAGTTTTATCAAAATCAAAAAGTAAAAAATTTCCGAAAGAAATAAATTGAAAGTTCAAAAGTCACATTTTAATGAATTTCTACGGATAGCAAAGTGTGCCATGGAAATTTGAAGTTCAAAAATTAACTTTGCTAACCGTAAAAATTTATTAAAATGTGATTTTTGGACCTTCAATTTATTTTTTTCGGGAATTTTTTGATTTTGATAAAACTTTGGATTTGGGATTTTTGGTTCATTCTAAACAACTTTTTTTAGTCAATTTTTTTGAACAAAAAATGCCTAATATGATTTCTTGAATTTTGGGGGTATAAAAAATGTCGCAGTTAGCCAGGTGTTTGGTTTTTAAAACAATTGGAAGGTGTGTCGAATGGTATTTTCAGAGACCTATCCTAAGTTTTTTAAAATCGGAGCAAAAATAACAATTTTACAGAGGTGTCTCCATTCCAAACGGGCCACACTGTATGTATGTGCATATACAGGGTGATTCAGTTCCGGTGCTCAACATGGGGATCTCGGAAACCGTAACAGATACGAAGTCGGTCAAATGGAGGCAAACTTGCGCCTTTGGGCGCCTAACAATATGCCGTTGAGAAAGTTAAAATATTTTTATGGGTTGCTGAGATATTTAAGAAAAACCGAATTTTTGAAATTTAGAGTTTATTTTTTCTGGCGCCATTTGCGTTAATATTGAAAAATAAATTACACTTTTTCATTGCAACTTTTTCTGGACTACGTCATAGTATTTTTAGATTTTCGGGGCGACGTTTCGTTTTTGAGATCGAGGGATCATCTTCATTTTTTTAAATACGGACCTTGATTTTTTATTGCATATTTCGAAATGAATCGTTGTCCTGAGTACAACGGTGTATGACACATACATATTTTTTCTTGTTTTAGCCGATAAAATTAACATTTACTAAGAAAAAATTAATACGGTCCTGGACTATGCATTTTTCTCTCTTTTTTTTTTTCAAAGCTTTTCCGATTATAACAGGTGATCATTATTTTAATACCTACTGGATTAATTATTCTCCATGTTTGTCATATTTTGAAATTCTTTTTTTTATACTTTAAAGTATACTTAAAAATAAATTTATTACTTGTGTGCATTATGCGCATTTTAGCGGCTAAAACGAGAAAAAATATGTATGTGTCATACACCGTTGTACTCAGGACAACGATTCATTTCGAAATATACAATAAAAAATCCAGGTCCTTATTTAAAAAAATGAAGATGATCCCTCGATCAAAAACGAAACGTCGCCCCGAAAATCTAAAAATACTATGACGTAGTCCAGAAAAAGTTGCAATAAAAAGTATAATTTATTTTTCAATATTAACGCAAATGGAGCGAATTTCAAAAATTCGGTTTTTTTTAAATATCTCAGCAACCCATAAAAATATTTTAACTTTCTCAACGGCATATTGTTAGGCGCCCAAAGGCGCAAGTTTGCCTCCATTTGACCGACTTCGTATCTGTTACGGTTTCCGAGATCCCCATGTTGAGCACCGGAACTGAATCACCCTGTATAGATAGATAATAATAGGACCTCCAAATAATTATGATAATTTTTTTAACCATTATTTATAATAAAGGAAAAAATAGAGGTGGCTCAGGGAGCACTTAAATTAGAAGCAGCTTATATTCCTAAAAAGCAAAACCGATTTATAATTACGTATTAAAATAGTATTTTTTTTTCTGCATAATACATGTGGTGTAATAGTTTTTCATTAAGACACCAGGTATATCATATCTAACAGTTTTGGGTACCACAACCACAGAAAACAGGAATGAATCAAATAAATTTTATCGTTCCTCTCGTAGTTTTTTTTATAAATTAAAAAAAAAGCATTAGGACCTACTCTTACATGATGATATTTCCGATGGAATAAGATATTTAACAAAGGAAGTATGTGAAATACAATCTTTTTAGAGGGCTGATGGTTCGGTAACGTCCAAGTTGAATAAGCAGACGTGGATTTTCTACCTGTCGTTTTGCACACCCCCACACATTACCGTGAGAACCATCCCTTATAGAAATAGGATATTGTATATGTAGGTACTTTTGTTGTGGCCGCAAATTTTTTAAATTGATATTATATTCCTTGAATTCCCCATAATACATATTACGGGTTTTTGAAGATAATATTTTCAGTAGTACATACGTAGTACATAGTATGGTAAGGGTACATAGGTAATAAAATAGTAGGTACCTAACTAGGTACATACTTACGCTCAGTAGGTATATGTTCTGGGGTTTGGTCCAAGAGTAGTGAGTAGGCTACAATAAACCAGGGCCGTTAGCCAGACCACAGAAAAACAGCAAGCCCAGACAGACACTTCAGTCGGTACACAGAAAAACAGCAAGCGTTGCTGTTTTCCTTTGGTCAGGAGACATTACTTTCCTGTCAGGGCTATAAATTTGAGAAGTGGATAGGTACCTACCTACCTACAGGGAGGTAGCTATACTTTGTCGATGAGGGGGGTCACTAAACAAAAAATGAAATATACTGCGTCTGGTTTTCGTCTCAACACCCCCAAAAATGTAAGTAGGCTGCGGGAATCGTCCAGAACCATTTTAGACGTGACCTTGAAAGGACATCGTTTGAGAAGTATTGGTTTGGCCTTCTGCGGTTTTTTAAGGAGTGCGGTTTTCGAAAAATTGTATTAGGCATTCTTTAATCGAAAAAGTAACACCGACATCCCTCAAAATACTCATGTGGCAATTTTGATGAAAAAATATCCAATCATTATTTTCTGTGTGGTGCCAAACTTTGAAAAAGTGAATAATTCAAATTCATGATATGAATCTAGAGTGCTAATGAAATCAAAAATAAATGACGGGCGTATCTAAATTAATATCCAGTTGGACTTGTGAAAAGATTTTATTGATTGCTGTAAAAAATAACGCTATGCTTTACTAATTAACAAAAAATATATATTTGCGACTGTTTTAACCTTAAATTCAATTTTATTTGCTTCAACTAAATCTTCTTTTTAATAAATACATTTTCTAGTCTTCTGTATTATTATCTGGCATAACTTATTACTAACTTCAAAATTTCAATTCGTTTGGCTCTTTCTATAGGATGCTTACACTCATTAAACAGTAGGCGTTGAAAAACAATTTTGTCGCTTTATTTGGTAGCTGTTACAAAATTTAAAGTATAGGTACAGTTTAAACAAAGCATGCCAGAAAAACTTATTTTACAACAGAAGATTGAAGTTATTAATATTGAGTTGTGAAAATTCTGGAGGAAGGGGCCCAAACAGAAATTATTTCGCTCATTTGCAATAAATTCTGTTTGAGATATTCATGCTCTGAGCACGAATTTAAATTATTCACTTAATTATTAAAAGTTTGGTACCATACATAAAAATAACGAAAGGATATTTTTTTATCAAAATTGCTATATATGGCTATTTCGAGGGATGCTGTTATTTTTTCTAATAAACAAATACTTAATATAGTTTTTGAAAAGCGCACCCCTTTAAAAATCTCACAAGGCAAGGCTTTCGTGGCAATGCTAAACCAATACTTCGCAAACGATTACCTTTCTGGACACAGAGTCACACTGTATAATTTTCGTGGCCAAAAATTGCGGCGCAGGTGAAAATTTGTTACATTTTCAAGGTCACACAGTTTAAGTGACAGAAAACGTCAAATAGTTCATCAACTCGTGGTAATTTTTTTTGTTAATGCGGACCCATAATCATCTCTATGCAGTAGGCAAAAATACTCCTTTCTTTTTCATAGAAGAGACAAAAGGGGTAACAAAATTATATTTTATTGTTGATTTTTAGCTGACAAAAATTCAATTATTATCAATAACGACAATGATAATATGGAAGTTGAAATATGAATTAGTGCTTATAACATTTTTGAGAAGCCCAATAAATTATCATATCCTTTCAAAGGACGATATATATCTATAATTTTTGAAATTTGGTAAGGCCATACATATTATTGTTTTTAAGCGAGTTTAAAAAAATAGAGGTGTCAAAACTAGGTATGTGGAGCAAGTCAGTTGAACATGGTACACTTGCTAGGAATAACAATACATAAAAGTAAAAAATTATTAATTAATTTATGCCTAATACTAAAATCGAAAACAACAACGAAACACAAAATTAAAATTCATAATTTCAGAATTCTTGTATGTCGTAAAATATGTTATTTAAAAGGATTTTAAACGCAATACTCTCCCGTTGCCAAATTACTGAGCTATGGCGGTGGTTAAATGTATATTTAGAGAATTTTTTTGTGGACTTAGCTAATTTATATCGTTTGCAGTAGATCTTTGCTTCTTGTTGGATACCCGTGAATACCGCATTGTTGGTTATACACATGCCTTTTGTGGTGGATTTCTATCAAGCTACAGTATATGTATCTATATAGAGCGCAGGGAGTGTCATAATTTGGAGAACTTTGAAGTGGGATAGACATGACTCTAGCCTATTAACTTTTCGGCAAATCTCATTGCTCATAAAAGTTGTTGCTTTATGAAAAATGAATATCTCGTTAAAAAAATTACTTATAGCGAGTATTGTGAAAAGGTGACTCGCCGAATGGAGAACAGCCCTTGTTTTTATATTTTTTGAAAATATCCAGGATTTTGTAAGACATCCAAAGTTAAATTTTCGCTATTTTTTTTATGAAGATTCAATATAAAAAATATTCAACATGATAAAATTGAATAAACCCTGATATCTGGAACGCTTAATGAGCTTATACCTTATACAGAGCGTTCCTGATTGTCTTACTAATGCTAATAACATAAAGTTTTAAATGGGATGAAAACCAGTGTTTAGCAATGGACGATAGATCTAATAATTATGAAATTAATAATGTGCCTGTTTTTCTTCAGTATTTCATTGTAATGAAGTTGGAATATTTAGAAAGGTGAGTGAATAATTGTACTGGCTGTTAGCTGTAATTTTTATACTACTATACAATAATTAATAGGTGCGTCCACTAATTTTAAATTGCAACCAAAATCGGTAGAGATAAGTCTATAGGAACATATAACGATCAATCATATAACCACATTAAATAAAATTCTTACCGAAATAAATGCAAAATAGAAACGGAGAATTTGAAGCGGCTATAAAACGGCTATGGTGGGTGACGTCACTGCTGCGCCCGACATGTGTTGCACACATCCGCTATTAACCGCAGTTTTACTGCGCCCATTGTGGGAACAGAGAAATTATCACCTATTTATGCGAAAACGTTTCGCGAATTGAATATTTTTCTACAGAATTTTTCTGTTGAGAAGTCGTCCTTTTTCCGCATTTGTTGTACAAATTATTTTTGTTGCCGTCAATCGGGAATAATTATTTTTCAGTTCTATTCAGAGTTGTCACTTTTCCGGGTATCAGTGGAAGTTTTTCCGGCACTGGCTTTTACCATGGTAATTACATTTTTAAAAAATAATAAATGCCTTCTTTTGCAGCTGTAGGGATGGGAGAAGAGTAGGTAGCCGAAAAAAAGGTTTAACTAGAGACTATAGAGATGCCCCTTGGGCAGGGAAACATGGTATCTAATTACTGTTATATAACTTTAGGTAAGACTGTTTTGAAAAGTTGTAAAATTTATTGCTTTCTGAGAAGATTTTGACGTGATACGGTGTAACAAGCTGAATCTCATTGTAGCACTTGGGTATTTATTTGGTCATGTGGCCTTTACCCTTAAACAGGTTTTATTGCCAATTCCAGTCGAGTTGTCCCCTTGCGCCCGAATATGGAGTGATGGTTGATGTATAGGACAGCAAAAAATAATAGAATAGTAATACCAAATATGGCTTCGAAAATATGAAATGAACTCGTCTCTGTATAGTAGGTATAATGTATGTATGGTTTGGATAAGTAGGCGAATATCTAATAATTATAAAATAATATATAATATTATGCAGGGTGAGTTTTTTTCGATGACCACTATGGGGATCTCGGAAACTAGCAGAGCTAGAACAAAGGTTAAATGGGGAAAGAATTGCGGTTTTGAATGCTCAATCGAATGCCCCTTTTGGATTTTTAAAAAGTTCATGGCTCAATAGATATTTCGAAAAGAGTGATTTTTTGCTATTTTATCAGATCTCTGTAGCTCCGTTATTTCTGATTATACAGAAAATAAGAAAATAAGATATTCTAATCCAATTTTTTATGTTGTTTGTGATTTTTGAGATATGACATAAACTTGTGTTTTTTTAAATGTAAATCATAGTTGGCTGTCAAATCGGCCATTTTTTGAGCTTTCCAAAGATATAATACTCGACATACTTAAAACTTTCTAATAGTTTGTTTTTAGCTTGTAACAAAATGTAACAAAATAAAACAAAAATTAAAAAACTCAAATTCAAACTATTATTATATTAAAAGATGCAATCCACCATTATTATTTATGCAAATATTGCATCTTTTTAAAACTGAATTTGTCGCCTTTCTTAGAGAGCGCCTGTCAATACTGGCAATTGCTTCTAAAACAACTGCTCTTAATTCAACAATAATTGTACAGTTATTGTCTCATAACTTTATTTTGCACTGTTCCCCACAAAAAGAAATCCAAAACAGACAAATCGGGGGATCCGGGAAAATAGGTCTATTTCTCCCTATCCAACTATTTGGATAGAGCTGATCTAGGTAATTTCTTACGGGCAAATAATTATGTGGTGGAGCTTCATCATGATAATTTTTGTTTTATTTTGTTACATTTTATTACCAGCTAAAAATAATATATTTGAAAGTTTGAAGTATGTCTTATTATAAAATGGAACGTAATTATGAAAATATTCCATGGCTGACTATGTGAAAATTAAAAAAAATATAAGAAAATTAGCCATAGCTCTTTTATTTTTTTATAATAACTAGTATTATATCTTTGGAAAGATAAAATAAAAGCTTTTAAAAATGGCCGATTTGATAAGGCCAGAGCCAACTATGATTTACATTTATAAAAACACAAGTTTATGTCATATCTCAAAAATCACAAACAACATAAAAAATTGGATTAGATTATTTTATTAAGCCCAAAATTATCTACAATTATTGTCTCTACAGTTTTTCTGTATAATCAGAAATAACGGAGCTACAGAGATCTGATGAAATAGCAAAAAATCACTCTTTTCGAAATATCTACTGAGCTATGAACTTTTTTAAAAATCCAAAAAGGGCATTAGATTGAGCATTCAAAACCGCAATTCTCTCCCCATTTAACCTTTGTTCTAGCACGGTTGGCGTTTGGACGAGAGCAAAACTACAAAAAATGATTTCCCCCAAAAAGACAGTCTTTACTTCGTATTGGCACTAAATAATATCAGCTAATATTAAGTAAAGTATGCGATATTCATTGTCGGCCATTGTGACGCAGGCACGCAGGGATGATTATTCGTGATATCAAGTATATCCCCGATTACTGTAAGAAGTCCCGATTTTGTCAGATGACATTGTCCACAAAATCCCTAGGAATTTTCTGTTAACCGTTGGTATAACATTGGTATATTGTGTCTCAACCAGTTAATGACGTCACTCATTGATTTATGATGTGAAAAGTTACCCAAGTGATACGAAAAAAAGAACATAATAAAATAAAAACCCTATTGCAATCACGATTATACCGCTACAAATAAAAATAACTATGACTACAACTCATTTTAATAATAATTTCAAACGTCATGGAAACACTTTCATTTTGGTATTTTGGTATAATCAGCTATACTTGCGGCTGCGTCTATGGTGCGTACTCAGGCAAATTTTATTTCGGTGTTGTGAAAGTGACAGTGAAGGTTTTCCGGATCGTTCAAAAGGGTTCAAACATTGGGCAGTGAAAATATTCGAGGGTTTTGTATGTTTCGTGAGTTTTACCGTTATCTGTGTTGTTCTTGTTCGTGTTATTAGTAGTTATTCATTGTGCAAATGGGCTCGTTACTGACCTGGACTTATGACCCGGTTGCTGCATTGATGCCAACTTAGGATGGCGAAATTACCAATTGACAGTCCCAGTAAGGACTTCTTAAAATAATTTGACTATAGTAATAAGTTGTTCAATAAAAGCATTAATCTGATTTTCACCCAAGCATGAGGGAACAATCCTTATTTCTAATTTTCTGAAAAAAAAAATGCAAATAAGGATGTTATTGATAATCACGTGAGATGTTCAGGTTTGAATTTTTACTGAATATTATCATAAACTGGCACCGAAAAGAGTATTGAACCACAGAAAGTATACCAAGGTTTTCTGTGTTGAAAGCCTACAATTCCCAACCCAGGATGTCAATGCTTGATTAAAACCAACTATTAAAATTTATTGTAGTCTGTATAAAGTACGGTTCAAATTTATAGGTATCCCTAAATTCGAATAGCATACAAATAAGGACAATACATACTTTTTACTATTATTTGGGGCCGTTTAGATAGTTATGCTTAGGTAGGTACCTGGAACTTTTACTTTCAATGAGCCTTTTTATTGTAGGTTATAGTTATAGAGAATTGTACAATATTACGAAAACATGAAAGCAACATCGCAACCTCTTTTAGTAATAAAATTTATGAGGGTATTCAACAGCTTATGCCGAAAAAACTTATTGCCTCAAGCTGTAAACATTTTGTTAGATTTTAGGAAAACGACCAAAAGTTGTAATTATTAGTCTATCACTAACAAACTGTTATAATTATAATAATAAGTTATTAATATTTTTTATGATTTTAATATAGGCTTTGTTGCATATTTTTTGAATATTTTAAAACTTTCATCATAATATACATGCAAATTTGCACCAAATGGAAAAACTTATTATTATTAGATTTTTTGAAACCTGATTTCGGGCTACGTTGGCATATGTTTTGGGTACACTATTGCGCCTAAAGAGAGTCGTGACGTCACAGCCTCTGCCTGTCATATATGACATTTAAAATAAAAAATTGGTGCCGATTTTTAGGAAGATATCAGGAGATTCTTTTTTTCTTATTTGATATTCCTGGAATTGAAATTGAAACTATGCAATTCAATTCAAACTGTACCTTACCTTATCATTTTGTTTCACCGAAGTACATCAGAGAAGACCAGAACACAGAGAGTTCATCTTGTCAAATTTGTCAAGTGGAGCCCAACTTTAAACGGTAGTTAATCCATTGTAGTTGTAGGTCACTGTGGATCTTCTCTCTCAGTTTTAAATTAATCTGTAATAAATGAAGAGCGCCGTCTACTTCATAGTTTATCCAAACGATCTTATCGGGTGTGTGAAAAATTACGTCGGTAACACGGCCGCGGGCGCTGTTAGGCGCCGTCTCTCTTTTCTTGTCTAAGGCATAGAGGTTCAATAATACAATACGAACACATTTTTTCGTAATAACTCTTTCGGATATTTGATATTTAATTTGAAATGTCAAATTTGACAGGCATGGACTGTGACGTCATGACCCTCTTTAATTAAAAAAAAAATCACTTCCATGATGGACTGACATGCCAATAGCATGTAAAATTGTTCATTTTCTGTCACGTTCTAACTACACAAAATGTTGACAATTTAACAATTTGTATATATATATATATATATATATATATATAAGAGTAATTTATTTTTTATAATATATATATATATATATTACTCTTGCATCCATTGGATGTGAGTTTTTTGGGTCCCTGACAACTTTTTTATTCAAGCTAGCAGGCGTTGGTTAGCTGCTCATCCAGGAAGACCTGTCACCCATTTCCACGTTGGAGAGTTTTTCACTGAAGCATATACGAAGGCAGCTACTGTGAGAATTATAGTAGTAAGATAGATATGCCAAATACTGAAGATTTTACTATCTAGAACGGTGAAAATGGTGTTCCAGAAGAAAATCTTTCCGGTGTTATTACTACATCACAATTTCAAACTCGAAAATTCCGAGTAGCTTAACTGCTGGGCCATCATCGTCAAAAAGGACCCATAATGAAAATACTCCACCTAAAAGTAATGACGCTAGCAACAAGGACACTGAAGAGTCGAGTAAAAAGAAAAAAAAAGGGCAGCAGCCAGAAAAGGAAAACTGGGTATTGTAATGTAGGGGAAGAAAAAGATAGGGTTAAAGAGAGAAGGCAAAAATAGCGACGAAATTCGGCAAAAAAAGGCAAGTAGCAAGTAGCTAATGAAGACGACAGCAATAGCGACGCAGCATGTGTATTCTGCAATGAGATGTATTCGCATTCTAAAAAGGTTTTTTTTACAATGCCAAAAATGTTATTGCTGGTGCCAGCAACAGTGTGCTTCAATATTTAAACTGTTTTATCTTACTTCCAGTAAATCATATAATTACTAGGGTGCTCTATTAACCCCTATATGGTTTAAAAAAACTCAGCGCTTCAATAGATAGCACATAGAAAAACATCCTGAACATTCCTGATCATTATCATTACACGCACCAAGACTTTGTGGACCATAACTGCTTTGAGGTAACTCCTTGGCAGACTTGACTTGCCAAGTGCCAAGTGCCTTTAGAATTCTTATTTTTCTCAATTTTGGCTCCCTGATGTTAGATGAAATATACTGGGTTCACATTTGGTATATGTAGGTTTTGGGGTGTTCTGATTAACGCTGTGGTGTCAGATTCTAAATAACAAAATCGCTGAATGGTTTTAGTGAAATCAGGAGTATAAAAAAAATTCTATCTTTGAAATGCATGGATGTTTGACCTATATAAAAGATAGAATTTCCCATCATAAAAGTGATTGCAAATTACACAAAACAAACTCTAGTGCTTTAGTTGAACACGTAAGTAGTAACGATCATTAGATGAATTTCACGGCAATACAAAAATTTTACAAATTGAAAAAAACTACTATAAAAGAAGTTTTTTAGAAATGGTTGAAATCAATTTAAAAGGTAATTTAGCAATGAATAAAAAGATCAGATATAGAAAATCTAAGCAGTATATATACATATTTGTTTACACTGGGATAATAATTTTTTAAGATTTCGTTTAGTCCTATTTTCTATCACATCACACTGTACACATGTCCAGTCACAGTGACAAGTTTTTTTTAAAAGAATTTTCGGCTTTTTAGCCTATAAAAATATTTTTGATATATGACAAAAGAAATTTAAACAAAACACTATTAGTAAATATATGTCAAAAAATTTTGCTGTCTTTATTATATAAAATCGTTGATTGAAGAAGATCGACGATAAAATGTAAAATTTTTCATGGAAAGAATTAAGAATTAATTGAATTTCTGCATTAATTGTATAGGATACTTTCTTAGTATTCTTTCTGCGAGTTTAAAACTAAACCTCAAGTTTGTAAGTAATCCTAACATTAACATTATATTTTTATAATGTACATTTATTGTAGCTATTGTCCTCATGAAGGAATAAATTCATTCCGAAAGCTTGACCATATAACACTTTTTTTATACAGGGTGAGTCACATCTAAAGTCAGAGCCGAAAACACAAGGTAGAACTCGCTAAAATAAGCACATATGCTTAATAAACATTAGCCCAAAAAAGCTTGGTTCTCCATATACAGAGTGTTCTGGTACAGTTTCTTCGTAATTTCGGATTTTTTAAACTAGTGTCAAGGTGATTATGCTGGCATTTAAAATAAAATTATTTGTATCTACGCCGCTGCTCATCTGAACAGGGCCAAATTATTGCACAAAATGACAACCCATAATATGTATAAAATAATTCCTAAACGGGCTAGAAAAAAATTAAAAAATATTTGGAAAAGTTTCAACACTCTGTATATGGAGAACCAAGCGTTTTTGAGCTAATGTTTATTAAGCATATGTGCTTATTTTAGCGAATTCTACCTTGTGTTTTCCGCTCCGCCTTTAGATGTGACTCACCCTGTATATAGCTAGACTTTCGTCTAAATTTGGAAAGATGTACCTACCTACTTTTTAATATTCTGTTTCTTTCAATATTATTGCAATAAAGTCCTCAAAAAATTTAACTAAGCTGGACTGATCATATAGTTGAACTGAACCATCGGCTTACTTCAGTTCTGTAGGTATGTGTTGCGTTTTAAACCTACTTTGAATAAAGAACTCTAGGAAGGAGCAAATGTGGGCTTAACGCTGAACCGAGATTCTGCATATGGCGGGATGCCGTTTCCATTTTTACAGTGGCGCGCACCTTTGAATTGTTTCGACAAACTAATCGAGGCAGAAATCCTCATTTTTGTGAAATCAGTACCTACAATACAGGCAAAACATTATAAGGCACGTTTGTGTCTTTAAGTTTATGAATCATACAGCAATTAATTTAAATTACAAAATTACTTACCGATGGATTATTATCCTCAAACATTTTAGTTTTGGCGGACAGGAAAGTGCCACAAGCAGTACAGCTAAGCATAATAACTCGAAAAAGTTTCTAAATACCACATACTGACACCTATCACCGTGTCAGATATCAAAATATTGTGCCAAAACTTGGTTACTACTGAGAGCGACTTCCGTTTTTATAATAGCTATACATAAAGCTTTGACTCCTTCCTGGGATTCTTCTTATTATTTTTCTTATTTAAAACTGAGTAAAGGTATAATACTTATTTTTAGTTATTTATGTATCAAGGCAAGGAAGTTCAACTTTTTATGACTCATGTGGAATTTAGTTGGCGAGGTCTTTGGCCGAGGCAAATAAACCACATGAGTCATAAAAAGAACTTCAGTGCCGAGGTACATATTATATTTCAGTTTAATGTGTCAAGAAAAAAAGTGTAAACAACTGACTGATCGTCAGTCCAGCTCGACAGTGCTTTGAAATAGGCCAAAAATGCCGGGATGTGCAGTCAGCGTATCAAATTAAATGTGTTTTTTTATCAACAGAATATTCATTCATTTATCTAGTAATAAATTCTACATATTTTTAACAACATTTATTTAAAAGAAATAAGCAAAAACCAATAAAAAAGTATCTATTTCTGTGTAAAACATATGGAGCAATCGTAACTGACGTCACAAGATGCGCAATGACATACCGTGGGTAGTGTATCGTGAGTAAGACAAGACACGGCATCTTCGTACAGAAAAACCAAACTGCTGCTTCTTGTGCAGCCTACACAACAAATCTATCGATATTCAAATTTACTAAAATATGTATACTGAAGGATTGCGCTTCTATAGGAAACAATTTCGCAATGTGTACGAAAAGTTAAATGGGCCTTTATCGGCCGGGTTTTGAATATTTGGTCACTTTTGACGGTCGATTTCTCCGTGTCTGACGTTTGATGTTTACATCTCGCCAAGGCCTACTTATTGAAAAAATCGTACAATAATGTAGCCCATTATTGTACGATTTATGTGCTTTTAATGACGATTTTGGGACACTTTGCTGCCGATTTCAAGAAAATATTTATTAAATAGGTAATTATTATTTACGCCAAGCGAGTGTCAATTTTAGCGAGCCTTAAAGCAACTTTAACATCCTAGGGCGAAGTGCCACTTGTCCGCGACACTTATATGATATTAAAGCGAACTTTAAGGCCCGGCAGTGAATAATATTAATTTAAAGCCGTCTTTGCCTGTGTGATTGTTTGATTTTGCCTTGTGAGTATTTTTGTTTCATGACGCTGTATGTATTTTAGATGTAGGTTCATGATATTGTTGTTTTTGGCAATGTTAATGTCGTCTAGATCAACAATAGCAATATTTCATTTCGCAAAGAAAATTAATTATTTTTAACCGACTTCAAAGGAGGAGGTTATAAATTCCGATGTATGTTTTTTTTTGTTTGTTACCTCAGAACTCCGTCATTTATAAACCGATTTGGACAATTCTTTTTCATTTGAAAGGGTACACCTACAATTCCACCCCTAAGGGTGGACAAATAGAGCATGAAATTTCATATTGAACCGATTTCGATGATTCTTTTTTTTATTAGAAAGGGAGTACCTTAGAGGTGGCCCCATTTAAATTTGAAGAAAAAATGCCATCCCTAAGGGTGGAAAAATAGAGGATAGAATTTCATATTGGACCGATTTCGATGATTCTCTTTTATTAGAAAAGGATTACTTTAGGAGTGGCACCATTTAAATTTGAAGAAAAAAATAGGGGATGAAATTTCGTCTTGGACCGATTTCCATGATTATTTCTTTATTGGAAAAGGGGTACCTATTAGGTGTGGTGCCATTTAAATTTAAAGAAAAAATTCCACCCCTAAGGGTAGATAAATAGGGGATGAAAGTTCATATTGGACCGATTTGGATGATTCTTATTTTATTAGAAAGGGGTTACCTTAGGGGTGGTCACATTTAAATTTGAAGAGAATCTAAATTTGAAGAGAAAAATTTCAATGCTAAGGGTGGACAAATAGGGCATAGAATTTAATATTGGACCTATTTCGATAATTCTAAATAATTCCCTAAAAAATAACAAATAAAAAAATTGTAACAAAAAAAATTAAAACTTCGACTTCCCAAATTTGCCCGTATGCACATTTCAACTAAAGTTTTAGAAATATTGTTCTCTTTCTAAATTGAGTTATCTTTGGAGTCGGTGATTCGAAAAATCATGTGTCTTGGAAAGTAAAGTGCCCTTTATGTAGGTTTTATGTTGAAAGTTGTTCAAACTTAAACATTGAGTAGGCGTGCAAAATTTCAAAAACCTAGACCTACTTTGAATTTCTTCTGCTAAAAAATTAAAACGCTTGAAAATGAATTTTCAAAAAACGGTACATTTTTCGATAGAAAGTCAAGAATGCTTTTTTTCTTAGAATTGGTTGCGAAATTTAGTGGAAGTAAAAAAATATTACTTTACCCGTGGCGTACTATTTTTTATTAAAAAATATGATGGTTGACCCCCGCGTCTCCGGCACTGGTGAAAGTAGACAGGTCAGATTATTTTTAATTCATAGCACTTAATGTGTGTCTAATCTGTACCAAATATGTCTGTCATAGCTGCCGTCCCTTAGGAAAAACAAAAGAAAAATAAAAAAAATTGAACTTTGACGCCTTGTATAACGAAAACCGCTAGAATTTTGATACATATTTATATGAAAAATCTCCTTTTTTTGAAATTTTCTATCAGTTTTTAAAGTATTGCTGATAAAGTGTGGACCACCCTGTATAGATATAAATTCCTTGCCTTGACTGTCACCAAATCCAGACTCAAATTAGAAAGAGAAAAATATTTCTAAAATTTTAGATGAAATGTGCATACGACGGGCAAATTTGTGAAGTTGGTGTTATTTTTTGTTAATATTTTTTTAATTTTTAGCGGAGTGTTCATACGGGCGAATTTTTGAAGTCGGTTTTAATTTTTATGTTTCCTGTAATGTCACCCCATCTTTGTTTCCCGATAGGCGTGAAATAATACCCTACGAAAGCGACTTTCGTTTTCTTGCCGGGAGCCGGCCAAGAATAAGAAAGGGTGGAGGGTGCGGGCGCGGGCGCGGGCGCCCTCTACCTGCCCCACTCACGCACGCAGGTTCCCTTCGGGGGCGGACGCGCACAAAAGGGTTGTGTCAGCTGCCGGCGCGGCGGCGCCGGTGCCCGGGGTGTGGGAAAATCACACAGGTGGTGGGAGCTAGGCGCTGGGAACTGCGGCTCCTAGACGGGCGGATCTACTTCGTCCCGATCCTTCTGGGTTATTGTCGGCTAACAGGAAACAACCATATGGTCGATTGTTGGAGCCGATATTGGTACATCGGAAGGATGCTTCTTATGGGAAACTGCGGGCCCGGGATATCTAGTAAATGTCCTAGATAAGTAGGTAGGTACTACCATTTATAAAATGGTACCTACAGGAAGATATAATGATAGTATGGGGGTATTTCAAATTTAAAGGGCATTGAGCGTTTTAGGTCTCTGAGTAGAACGTATACCTAAATTTATTTTATTCCAGATGTTTATTATGTTTAAACGTGATAATAAGGCCATAAATTGCCTCCAAATTAAAACCGTGAAATTCAAAAAAATCAAACTATATTTTCTGTAGAAAATAAGACAACATATAAAAAACCTTTTAAGAAACAAACTTTTTGGGGAGAGCCGGCCTTTTTGTTTTCCAGAAGTTATTGTTTTAATGTAAGACTTAAGGTTTGTGACGTTAACGTTACTTTTGCAGCTTAGTCTTGCGCGCAGTAATATTTAATAAAAATCAGTGAAAATTTATCTGATTTTTTTGTTTAATTTTTTTAAACATAGCAAGCGTCTTCCATCATACCCTGAAATCGGGCAATGTTGGCACCCTTTGAGATAGCAAAGTAAAAAGTGTTTCTTTGTTAATTATATGATTTACTGCAAGTAAGATAAAACAGTTTAAACATTGAAGTACACTGCTCTGGCACCAGCAATAACATTGGCATTGTATCCAAAAAAACCCTTTTTAGAATGCGAATACAAACAATTCATCGAAAAACAATTCATCGAAAACACATTTCGTCGAACAAACATTTCGTTGAACAAACATTTCGTCGACTATATTTTTTTGAAGAAATAAACTTTTAATTAGAACATTTAGGTCCAAGGTTCAAACACACTGGCGCAATCGCGGTGGTGATCGGGAATAGATTTTTCGACCCTTGAATCGTAGCGAGTGCCCCGAGATTTGACATTTAGCAGAAAACAAACGCAAACACCGTGATCGCTCCAGTTTGTTTGAAGGTCAGTTGCACCGCCTGGATTGGATTAACCTGTATAATCCAAGACGATTAATGCATCAATCGTTGATTGCTCCTTTGTTGATTGGATCGTTAAATAACGATTGTTGCAATACTTACTTGTTGTTAATAATTATAGTTTATCTTGGATTAAAAGTTAATCCAGGAGGTGAAACTGGTCATGAGTCTTAAATATACATGAATATAAATAAATAAATACACATAAGGCATTTTTTGCGAGTAATCGTGCCTATACTACATATGGAGTAAAATAAAAGTCTGGAAATTATGTTATTATAAAATTTACTTGTAGGTGTCAAATAAACATTGCTACAATAACATTTTTAACATAATTCCTACCTAATATCGTAGGTTATATTTATTATATACCTACCTATTATAAACTAATTAAATTAGATTTGCAACACTATTGAGGTATTCTTCTAAATCATCACTTTTGAAATTTTGACATACTATCCCCAAACGTGAACATAAATCTTTGTATTTTTTCTTTTTAGGCAGAATTTCACCAGTTAATTCTCTCTGTATTTTGAAATCCGTCATATTTTGTTCCTTGATTATCTGAGATCTGAGATATGAAACCTCTGTGCCAACCTTCCACTAAGTTGTTTGTGATAGGGTGACTGTTCACAATTCTTTCGTGACAATTCCACATATCATATGAAAAAAGGGGCGGATTTCTACTTCTTCTTTCGTATTTCCCCACCCATACGTCCTCGAAATAATCAACAAAGCTTTGAAGTTGGGGCATTATCAAATTATGTTCTAATAAATGGTTGAACGCAATTTCTATAAAATCATCCGGAACAAAGGCAAGCGATTTGAGGAGCTTTATATTTTTGTTGATGTCTAAGTTTGTATGATATTCGCTTTGCAGACCCAGTTTTTGAAGTCTTCTGTAAATCGCTTGGCTGAAGTGGAAGAAGCAGCCAAAATGGGTTGCTTCAGGAAATACTTCCCTGATAGCATTAACAACGGCCATTTCGAAGTCCGTAGATATAGATTTTACCGCAATATCCATAAGCAGCAAGCTTCTTACTTTTCGGAACACCCTACTGTATGTCTGTGCTCGCTTGTCGGGCATTAATATATAGAGTACGGGTACTACAATATGTCCTAAAGTAGCGTGCACCGTATATAATTGAAAAAATAATTTAGGGCTAGCCTGGAAAGTTCCGTCCATATACCATATCTCTGATTTCCCTAGTATGCGAAGGTTTTCTTCTGTTCCAAAAATTAAAAAGCGGTCGACTTCAGCACCAGAATCGTACAACATAAATTTTGATCCTTTGTCGGTTTTCATGAATTCCTCGGGTAAAGTTAAACGTTTTCTACTGATGGGCAACGCAGGGAAATTATTTTCTTTTAATCTGATGTTTCTGACGGTTCTTTTCATGGAGGGTAGTGACGGAAGACGAACTAGAGTTAAATTGCTGGCCTGCGCAGTTGCACCTGATACAATATTTTGAGGGGTGTCTATAGAGGATTTCGCTTTTTCTCGGATATCTTGCACAACAGTTCTGACCTCCCAGTTTTCCGGTTTCCCAGGATGGTTATGCTCTGGAGGCTTCTTACTAACCAGTTGCTCATTGGTAATAATAACTCTTCCTCGACATCCCTTATCGTACTCGTTGCACTTCCAGTAAGCAGTGTCACCGGATACTTTGTCTTTTATATAAAAGTAACCCTTCATGTATAACATTCTCTTCCCTCTCTGGGTTTTTACATAAGTTATTTCGCTCATTTTCCGTAGTACTAGGTTGGTGCGTAGGTACCAAATGCTGATAGAACGACTGCTGAGTAAGTATGTCAAATTTGTCCAAAGTCATCAAACAATAGAATACCAAATTAGTAGTGCACCTTTTTTATTTCACCTATAAGTTAAGGGGGTGTTTGGAAATAGGAATAATCGTGTGGGATGATTTTTATATAATTTTTTAGTGGTCAAGACTCGTCAGGCCGAGAAGATCGCGAAGTACAAAGACTTTAGAAGAAGGAATTAAAAGGCAATGGGGAAATGGAGAACGTTCAGACGGTTCCAATCATCGTGTCAACAAATGGTGTTATACCAAAAAGTTTGCTGCAAAAAACCGGTACAGCCCGAACCGTCAGGAGATTCATGGGGAGTGCAGGAACGTCCAACAACATCAATGTGTCACCTAAGGCCCGATAACATGGCAAGGGTCTCGTCCGAGCCAGATCCTTATGGTATCCGGGATGCCCGGGATCTGAGTGAATGTTTCCCGTAGAGGGAGTGCGAATAATAATAATATTAATAATAATAATATAATCTTTTGTTCAACTTTGGTTTAATTTTTTTTTCAAAAATTTTTTGAAAAAAAAAATTAAACCAAATTTTTTGACAAAAAAGCAATTTTTGCAAAATGCCTTTTCGTTGAAATGCTTTTTTCGATGCAATGTTTGTTCGACGAAATGTCTTTTCGATGAATTGTTTTTCGATGAATTGTTTTTTCGATGAATTGTTTTTCGTTGAAATGTTTTCGATGAAATTTCCGCAACCCGTAGTTTCTCCCTGTCACTCGAAACCCACTTACTACTATTCTCACAGTAGCTTCCTTCATATATGCTTCAGTGAACAACTCCCCAAGGTGGAATTGGGTGACAGATCTTCCTGGACGAGCAGCTAACCAACGCCTGCTAGCTTGAATAAAAATGTTGTCAAGGGCCTAAAAAACTCACATCCCATGGCTACAAGCCGTGTGTACAGTGGGGAGGAAATCAGAATAATATAATATTATTTTTTTAGCATATTTGAGGACGTTAAAATTTTTCTGGCTACTATGACCATCCAACTAAAGTAATTTTTTTGTCTTGTGAAGGTTTACTACAGTTTACTGTATCTTTTAAAATGTTGCATACACTCTAAATACACTTTTTCTTCATCCATCCATCGTCCTATGTTAGTATTGTCCCAGATCTATTAGTTCCGTTTTCATGTTTTTTCTTGGAAAAGTTATAGCGGGAGGCACTGTGAAATGGTAGCCTCGATTAGCACTAGTTAACGTTCCTACCTGTTTTCTTCTCCTCTGAGCCAAAATTTTGTCTGACTTGTTTTGAACCGAGGAAAATCCCGATTCACCCATGTTATAGATTTGCTCTGACAGTATAGCGTTTTCATATATTTTTAAAAGAAATGGCTTGTGGCATATGGGACAAAATGCTTTGGTAATTGGCAACACCAAACTAGTTTCCAATATCTAATGGAAATTGTGTATGGGTCTTTCGGAGGTGTGCAGACCACGACAGGTACCTGTTTCGGGCTTGTTGGCCCTCATCAGGCAGACGTAGCGCACCTCAGCCGAAAAGACCCAAACACGTTGGCTTAGTGGAAAAGGAACTAGTATAATGCGGTGAGCATTTACCATCCAACGCCATCTAGCTGGTACTGCCAAAACCAAAGCAATGTGAGTGTGTATATATCGACCGGTCGATCGACATATAAAAAGAACTCGGCAAAGCGGCGCGGCGCGGTGGAAAAAAACCAGAAGAAGCATACATACGGGGGCCAAGAAACTCGTTTGATTCATCACCGAGTATCTTCTAATATATAGAAATCAACAAGGATCGAATCGTGAGTTTCAATCCTCGTGTGCTTACGTCTATAGCCAAACGATGATTAAACAGAATGAATAGTTAGTGTCCCCATTATAATTTTAAAAGAAATGGCTTGTGGCATATGGGACAAAATGCTTTGGTAATTGGAGGTGCGCTACGTCTGCCTGATGAGGGCCAACAAGCCCGAAACAGGTACCTGTCGTGGTCTGCACACCTCCGAAAGACCCATACACAATTTCCATTAGATATTGGAAACTAGTTTGGTGTTGCCAATTACCAAAGCATTTTGTCCCATATGCCACAAGCCATTTCTTTTAAAATTATAATGGGGACACTAAATATTCATTCTGTTTTCATATATTACAGCGAAGTACTTTTGGACTTTTACTTCGAATTTGTTATACCTATTTTCTTTGACCGGACTTCTTCTATGCTTCCCACATGTTGTTTTCAATCCATTTTTGCCTACTACTTTTTTGTTTTTGCATTATGGCTCTGCAATAAAGAAAAATCCCAATAAATAGTATGAAAATTTCCCATCCGGTTGAAATAGGGGTCCAACATAAACCGAATATTGGGGTGCCATCAAACCCAAAATGCATATATTTTAAATTTCGTGCGAAAATATAAAAACTGTAACATATTCACAAGAAACCGCCTATGACAATATTTGAGGTCAAGTCCCAGGCAAAGTAGGAAAATGAAAGAAAATATGTTCACTGGACCTGTTCTTTGAAAATGCCATTTGAATACACAACCAAAATTTATTTCAAACCTACATTTTTGTGTTACTCCAAATATTTTTTATAATATTGAAGGCACAGACGGAAAAATTCACTAGGCTAACAACTGACCTCGAACTGATCATTTGAGACATCACTGCTGCCAACCTAGGAAGTATGAAATATTGCAGGGGTGCCGTCATACCCAGGGGTCCATCATCAGGGCCGGGTCTTCCCTACATCACTGAGGCTAATATGAGTGTTATTGTCGGAAATTTCTTCATTTATTTTAAATTTATTTGATTATTAGGTATGTCATTTCACTTTGACGTGGCATTATCTTTGAGAAAGGAGGAAGATTTATTCTCTGAAAACTCAGAAAACAACGCTATTTTTTGAGTTAACTTTCAAAGTTTCGTTCATTTACTGTTAAGAATTTATGAGTTTTCGTGGCTTGAAAAATTTGTCTTTTAATCAGTTTGGTTCAGGTTTCTGTGGCGAAAAAAACAATTAAAAATAAAATGTAATATGAGTGTCATTAGTCAAATAAAAAATAACAATGAACAATAACTTCTTTAACATTTTTGTCTTCGAAAAAAAAACAGTAGGTAACTCTTCGTTACAAATGACTATGGACAACTAGTTAACAAAGAAAAAATAAATAGTTGACTTACGTAAATAAAAACGTATAAAAAAACACATTCTTCCTTCACTCAGCCTCCCTCCCATTGACAAAAAGGGACAAAGAGCCACTGATAGAATTTCATTTAAACCAGTTTTATGATTGATATTTACCTACATGTTTCTATTATAGACGTAGATCTGTTTTGGATTTATTGGACCTATTGTTGCATTAGGGAGTGAATAAATACGCTTGTGTCATCGAAATTTCGATAACAATTTCGAGGTAGTTGCTCACTAGAAATTTTGAAATTTAGGTACTCTCTAACGTCGTTAGCAACCATCTACAATTAAATTTATTTTGATCATTACCTGCTTATTCTGTGAGAAAACCATCTGAACCGCGATCGCTTGAGCCCTTGGTACCTGGTGTTTTTACTCTCTCTCCCCCGCCTCCGATAGGAAATCCAATACAAAGATCTGAATAAAACACTCAGGTCAAAGCAGGTGTGGGAGTTCCCTCATGAAAGCGCTAAAACCTCGGAACGAAAATCGTTGTACGAATATATTTGATCGATTAGGAGTTGTTTAGAAAACAATAAAAAATGTATTTGTTAAAGTTTTTTTCAAAAAACATATTTGTTCCAACTTTCACAATAATCCAAACTAGTAAGTACTTGGTGTGCTAATAGTATGTTAGGTACTCCAACGGCAACCCCATACTTGTGGCAATTACGGCAATTACTACTATTTCGACTATTATTTACTAACCTGTATTACGTTCTCGTTCTTCAGGTTGGGGACTTATTGGTCCACTCCAGAATAATCTAAATTAATTTCTTATATGATATATTTTTCCTCGACAAAATTTATGTAAATGTAATGGAGACAATTCAATAGTAAAATTTGTTTGTGTTATGTGGTAATATTTACTAGAGTGCAATGAAATAATAGGAGGCCTACAACTTGGATTGGAAGAATAGAACGTAGGCAAAGGAAGAAACCAATGTTCCCGCATGCACCTAATGTGCAATTGTTTCAAATGTTATTGAAGAAAGTTCAGTTACCGCATTAACTATGTAGTCTTGGCACCAATGACTTTTATCTCAAGTAAATGCCACTATCAATCTGTCACAAAGAAAACAAGAACGAAATATTGTTGGACTACAAATTTGAAGAAAAAACGCGTTTCCGAACACTTCATTTTAAAATCCTACCAAAACGCATAGTTTAAAGAATCCAAGATCACCCGATAGTCGGATAGTCGATGACTTTCTGATTCATCCATTCATCTTATTATCATGAGAATATACGCATCATATAATGCCCTCTGAAAGGCATACCTACTGTTAAAATAACCTGTCACTAATTCTCGGTCTACATTATATTTTCTGGATTTTATTTCGAACGACTTCTAAGCGGGTAAAAAATGACTGATTTGTCGGGACTTCTATATGTCAGCGTCGTTTACTTCCATGCTGGAGCTGACTGTTTCAAGAAGACTACGGCTTCATTAGATAGGAAGGCAGTGATTTAGTCCGCTCAACCATAGTGTAGTAAACATAACTTACCTCCCCTTAACCATTTTTGTGCACACCGACTGTATAGTGTGTACGGATTTATACCGTTGACCTTTCTGAAATAAATCAACTACCTGATAATATCCCATTGTATATAGGTATAATATATTACTGGGGTGTAGGGTCGGCTTAAACATTATCAAGATATTATTTATTTATTTTTATTTTGAAATAAGTAGACATTCTAAACTAAATAAAAATACACTAAGACGAGACTAATACAACGCTGATACAATTAGCTATATTTATAAGTATAAAAAAATACCTGCTTAAAATTGTATTTATATTATGAATTACGGTTGCAGGTATATACCTACTCCGACCCTGAGGCATTTTATGGTCAAAGGGGTAATGACCATTTTATGGTAGGCAAAAGATCAACAATATAAATACCTACGTACTATACCTATATTTCCTTTGAGTTATAAAATAGCTCAATCCTTTGTCTATACTGCATAGGCATAGGCAAGGGTTCAATCTATCAGTTCGCAGAAGGGATAAGGTTAGTTCAGGCTTGTTTAGGTTATATAGGTTTGCCGAATCAGGAAGACTCGTGTACCTCTACTGCATAATGTTGTCGCTGGCTCGGCTTCAGTGTCAATATTCGAAGAGACAACAGAATACCGAAGTATTTAAATATAACGCACTATCAATGACAAATCAGTTTGATAATCGACTAAAAGAAACATTACTTTATTACTCAATGGTTTCATTCGGATACATCAAACATTTGAATCATTTTACGCCCAGTGAACAAAAAGTCCGCACGCTAGCCCAGCGTCTATTCAGGGGAATGCGTAAACTTCATGAAACTAATTCACACACGCAAATTACCATTTCAAACGCATTACAATAACCATGGAGAATAAAAAATATATAAAACCATTTGCCGTTTCAAATATAGATAGAGGACTAGGTAATACATCGAGGTAGGTCTTCCAGTGTAGCAACTTCATTGTTTTCTTTATATGGGCAATTACCATAGAGAAATGTTCCAGCAATTAAGCAGTTAGTTGCTGCTCGGATGCTTTTGTTTGAACGAACTCACAATAAGTATGTTAAAAAAGGACAAACTAGTTAGGTATACATATATGTTACTAATTTTCAAGGGTTTAAAGAATAACCCAAAAAATTACCGAAAAATATTATCTTGGTAGAGCCGCTTCATAAATTTGGTTTTCCATTTTTGAGATCTATATAGTGAAAATTAGTTTAGGTTCAGGTCTTTCTCCTTTTCGACGGATGTGGCGCAGAGGAAGAACGACGAATAACCTCCCATTAACATTAACCGAATTTGAAATTTTAATATCCCAAAAAATAAACAAAATATAGGGAGTGCAGTGCATCATCAGGGTATACTGAAATAAGCGAGCAGAAGTTGCTAAAGACCATTTTCATGAACGAAAAAGACTTGTCATACCAAATTATGGTCTTTAATTTCAATTTTCTGTAATTTTCTTCCTGTACCAAATATATCAATTAAGCACATGCATGTCCTCGGTACGACTTTGACAATAAAAGCGAGGATAATTTAAGAACAATAATTATTTTCGGTTAGGAGTAAGTCGTAATATGTGTTTGAAACACACAAACGGAACTTTCGCGTTCACCATCTGACCATTGCGTAATTGCATAACCTTTGCGATATGCTAAATCGGTTTTTAGCGCACTGCCTGGCATTCTACAGTTTTTGTCGTAAAACAATATTAATTGCGTTTATGGTAATATGATTTCTATGTTTATGTAAATTTACCGTTAGAATGTGTATAATAGGGGTTTACTACATGTTTTAAATCAGGAAAAGTTGTTGCACTTGATCAATAATCAATATTACTTGCAGGTTGTGCAAAATTAAGACTTGCTGCCCCTGAAATTCAGTCGAAAAAGACTATAACTATAGGTATACCTACTAGTTTTAATTCAACTAGGAGCTAGGACATTCGTCCTATAACTTTAAATAAAAAATAACAAAAATTCAGCTTCCTTGTTGATGGTAAAAACTTGAGTGAGTACCTATAAGAGTAAATAAAGATTGACTATATCTTTATTTCGTTTTTTATATCGGGTAGAACCCTTGTCTATCGTAGAACATAAGTTAAATTTCTATTTAAAAACTTAAACAACAATATAATACACTATCACCTACAAGTGGTAGGTCCCTATTTACGTATAAATAGCCACCGTATATACGGTACTGGACAAAAGATGGAGTAAAAACTAGAACTTTTTAAATATTTAATTAAGGCCAAATTTCATAAACGAACTAAAGTAACCTTTAAAGTTAAAGGAGCTTTTATAACAGTCACATAGTCAAAACATGATATAGTTAACAAATAATATGTTGTTATTTTTTGCATAACCCCTACAATTTTACTCGATTTTTCTTAACCGATTTTTTCACTAACGACCATTTAGCAAATTTTTACGGTAGACATTGTGCATTTCGTTTTTTTTGCTGTAAACTAACCCTGCTCCAAAGTAGTTTTTATGCTAATTTTGGCGTTGATAGGAGAACCCAACTTTCTACAATTATTTTGTATGAATCTTGATTTTTGTTGCACAATTGTACTTTCATCAAAATTAAAAACAAAAGTTACATTAGGTACCTGGAATAACTGTAAATAAAAAATGTAAGTTGCTTCACATAGCTAGGTACAACTACAACCACTTGTTTTAACAAAATAGTGATGTTTCTGCGAAGGAGCACGAAGTTTCTTGAAAATCACAGAAGTTCTAATAACTTCTAAACCTTCAAACTTTGGATAACGATAAAATCAACCGTTTGCGTTGAAATTGGCAAAACGTGCCCTAAAACACCTGTTAGCTTCAACATTCAAAACATAAAACTTTCTCCTACCGCTTTCAAATGTTACAGATCAACGGTGCATTCAAAATGAAGAAAAAAATACAAAATGGACATTGGACAAAACACCATTGTTTTTCTTGAAATAGGGTGTCCAAATTTTGTCAAATTCAATCCTTTCCATTTTGAAGGCGAATAATTTTTGGTACATTGTTCATAAGGATTTTTTTCTCAGTTTAAATGGTACAGTCGGTCTGTAACGTTTGAAAGTGGTAGGTAAAGATTTTATGTTTCGAATGTTGAAGTTGTCAGGTGTTTTGAGGAACGTTTTACCAATTTCAACGCAAACGGTTGATTTTATCGTTATGAAACAAGAGTACACTTTTGTTTCAAAATGAAAATGTGCACTAAAATGATGACCTGCAAGACCAAAAAGACGAGCTACAACACGATCCAAAAATAAGGCAAGTGGTGCCCTCTGGCAGATACGTAAAAATTGATGCCTTCAGTTTATTCTCCATCGCCTAAAACACAGCAGTGCCAAATTTCAGTTCATCAGCTTGATAATTTTGGGAGATATTGCCATAATTTAATTTCAAATAAAAGAACTTCAACACCCTGTATCTCCGCAGGGGGAACTTGTCATGTTATTTTAACGTCCCCTGTATAAATTCGGGAGATTGACCACATATTCTGGGACACCCAGTATAGGGATAAGGTTCAAACGTTGACTGACGTATTTATAAAGACTTCTCACGGCTATAGCTTTATGTCCAGGAAAACAGATGGTTCTGATGGTTAACAATGTATTCTGCATTGTATTTATTGGTGCATGGTGAGCCAAAAATGTGTCAGACGTGACAGTCGTGAGCAGTCTTTAATAATATATCCGTCAACGGTTCAAGGTTGTCGTAGCGATGTTCCCTCCCTATCCACAGGCTTCGTTCGGACTACCGATTTTGAGACACCCTGTATTTTGCCGTTTTTGAAATATTTCATGTAGGTACCTATGCATCTTGTGAGATAGCAATCGATGCCATAACAAAATAAAATGTTGGTTTTTACTAAAGCAAAACGAGATTTGCTCGATCCTAATCTTTTCAAATACGAAAAGCAATACACTCTTGGAATTTTAACTATTTTATTTTCAGTGTCAGTGTCACCTATTTTATTTTTCAAAATTTCACTACCTATATTGCATGAAAAGCAGTCTCTACTTCAAAAATACGAGATCGATTCTAACAATATATTCCGCTTACAATTGAATAATTATTTATCTGCTATAATATTAAAATTATATTCCTATATCATTTTAAAGTCTTAGAGCAAATAATAGATTATCCTAATAGCCAAGAACTATATTAAGGGTATTTTCGTATCTTCAAATATGTAAATATTTTTCTTAAATTAGGATATTGATGAAGTTCAATGTCTAGAGCTTGATGGTATATTTTCATCCTCACACTGACAACTTGCGTCGATCCGTGATTGCATGTTACGTTTCCTTCTTACCATCGCCGTTACCTCTGCTGCCAGTAAAGCAGTTTCATCAATCGAAGGCCCAAAGAAAGTTCGAAAACAAACTTGAGTTTCCAAAAATTTGCCGAACAGACTTTTTATTGTATAGCGGTTTAAGTTTTCTAGGAGAGTTCTCGACTGTGACAGACAAATAGAGTTGGTTCTATCCAAGTCGAATTGCTGTAAAAATTCAGAACAGCATGCATCCATGGAAGATTTATTTGGACTACAGCTGCAATATGTTGAAGTATTCAGAAGCGCGCAAGACTGATCATTTTCTTTTTCTGTACTTGTAGTACACAGATTATCTTTGCTGCAAAGTATTTTATCCACATATTTCGGTTGATTATTGATAGAAACTGATTTTTTAGAACTAACGTTATGTGCAGATAATGTAGAGTTTTCTCTTGATTTCTTTATATAATCGCTTTCGCGATTTCTGTCAGTCGCATAATTCTTCTTGTATTCTGATTCCTGTGTTCGTATTCTCGTATCAACTAAATTGTTTATTATGTTACTCAAATAATCGTGTAGTGATTGTCCTTCTTCAAGATTCTGGACACTAGTGCAGCTCTTTCTATTTTGGTCGTACTCTTCGTGGACACTAACTATTCCTTCCCTTGAAACAGATATATTTGTATTAAGGGCTTTATTTTTTTTGGTGCTTTTGTCATTGCTAGCTTTCTTCATACTACACTATACAAAATATACATTAAATTCTATGGGTGTGTTGTGGGTGCCATGGATTATTTTATATTAATAACATCGAATTTATGCTTGCGAAAATGCACGAAATAAATGTATGACAAATAATTAACCCTAGATCTCGATGACAGGGACACTAAATATGATTTTGAAAGCATTTCCTGTCAAGGGAGTTTGGCTCGTAGCCCATGTGGTTATACCTAACTAAGGCAACTAAAGCCTAGTTCATACAGTCGCGAATGGGCCTTGTTCTTGTTCACTCAATCGCATTTCGATATTTCTTACTACTAGAATGAAATTAATCACATAACTCTTTAATAAAATCTTCCTTAGTATCTTTCTCGTCAATAGCTAATTTTGTTATTAACTAAAAAATTATAAAAATTTTAAACTGCGCGCCTTCACTTGGAGCAATGAAATTGCGTTTGCGACGTTGCCGGTTATACTAGTAATCGAAGCCCCACAAATTCGATTTCCGTTCTAATCTCAGACGTGCACATTGAATCGAAATCGATTCTCTAGAGAAAGACAGTTGTATAAACGGTTGTCCGAACTCGACCGTACAGACACAGATAGTTGTTTTGTGGGTCGTGTGTCGTGTCTATAACAATCTGTCATGTCATTCTTTAATGCAAACCGAACTAATAAAAATGTTTTTCTGAAAACCTGCAAAAGTTAAAAGTTAAAGTGTATACAGTATGCCGATTTGAAATCAAATTTAATTGGTTGTAATAAGGATGGTGCTAGGCACTTATTTAGCATTATCAGTATTGTTACTTCCCTGAAGAACTGAAGAAAGTGATAGATCCCGTAATTGAGAGGAGAAAGGAATATTTTGGTCACCCGGAAAAACTTTTGATAGCCATTTAGGGGATGATAGAAAACACATTCGAGAGTTATAAAAATAATTGCAAAATGAAGAAGATCAACGGTTGTTTTAAACGAGATTTATTTAGGTTTGGACAACTTACAAGTTGGTGATCATTCTGCAAGTAACTTTTAACTCAAAAAAGGGAAAAACATTGCGATTATGCGGTATATTATTAAATTAATTGATATTGAGGTTATTTTTTTATTTCTTTTTATGGCTTCTGCTCTTTTCGAGCAATCTAGCCACTATGGGGCGACGTACGGTGCCAAAGCGTGGGGTACACGAAAGACTCACCCACTCGGGCACCGCCCCGCCGCCCCCTGATATTGAGGTCATGTGTTATGTCCATTTGGCTTTTGACACAAAATATAAGTTAGGTAAATTTTCTTTTTCTTCAGTCTTCACAAATCTCAAATAGAAACATATCGATATTGCCGTAAATCGTGTCAACGTCGCAAAACAGCAGCTAATCAGCTTTTGGAATTTGAATTTCAAAAGCGTTTTTAGGGCATTTCCCGGCCGAAAAAATCGGAAAACAATATTTTCGTGTTGTATTTACTATTAAGATTCATAATCAAAAATAAAAAAAAAGTGTGAAACAGGCCCATTGCGAATTGCGAAAATGACTCTGATTGGTTAATTTGAACTGACAATATTCCCGCGAATTCGCAAAATGTGAAATCTGGGGAGCAGGACTTTGGTTCAAGTTTTGGCGAATTTCGTAAAAGTACGGTTTTATTCCTATAATTTTTTAGGTTATGTTATGACTGTTTGTTTATGTTTATATTTGAGGATATATTATATAAAAGAGCCTAAATTTTATATTATTGTGCGAATATTTGCGAGATTCGCGTCTGTATGAACTTAGCTTTAATCCATATTTAAAATATTTTTTAGTGGTTTCAGTGCTAAACTTTTTGCTTTGTCGCTTTCTCTTGCGAAACTTAGCGGAATAAAAGGGAATAAGAAATAACAATAAGCTACATACAGTGTGATCTTTTGAAATTTTCAATGGGCTATATATTATCTCCAAAAATAAAAAAGAAAAAACACCGAAGTCCGTAATGTAATCGATAATTACTGAACCAAATGTACCTATGATTCGAAAGCATTTTTAAAGAGGTTTTCAATGATATATGTATTACAGGTGGGGGGGGGGTCGCTATTTAAGATTTTAAAGTTGGGGTGGGCGAGACCTGCCTAGTGAGTTGGAGGAGGGACGTCACTTACACGCCATTTTCTTTCCCCTCCATACTAGCGAAACGGGTTCTGGCGATTTTTTATTTTTTTATTTTCGGAAATATAGCCTAGTGAAGATCTTCAAAAAATCGCACTGTAGTTTAGTCAGGGGAAAATGTCAATGCACACAAAATGTCTACTCCAAGCTCCTTTATAGACATGGAGATAAGAAATATAATGTTTGTAGACTTGACAACATTGTAGACATGACAGCATTTTAGAACTGGATATGTGTTCCATTAATTTTTTGATATTTTCCATAAATCCCAAAATAAAAAATATATTTTTTGCATTTTTGCATTTAATATAGAATCTATATTTCTCATTGGAACCATTCTCAATTACTTGTTTCTTCAAATTAATGCTAACATTGAATTCTTTGCCCTCAAGAACATAGAAAATTATCACCCGCTATTTTCAAATTGGCTCTGTTGCGTCTCTCTTCTCAACCACCTTCCTACCTTCCTTAGATGATAAAGACAAAAATACTCTCTACGACTCCTATGGTGCTATTTAAGTTTGCTAAAAATCGAATATAATGTCAACTTGCAGGGGACACAATCAAGATTAATTCATTAATTAATGCAATTCTTAACCTTTATTCGCAGAAAAGCTTCTACTGCCAATTCCACTAATGAAACTTGTTAGTGTTTTAATGAGAATTGGTTATAACCATGCAAGTAGGGTGACTGGGCGTTCATATAAGTGCAGGGCTATTTTTAAACGAACCTGTATCGATGTCATTGTCTGCAGAAATTTTACAAACAAGATTTATCGTTGAATCTATTTGTCTGAAAAGATCAGGGAAAATAAAAAAATGCCACTTTACTTAGTTTTGAAAGTAGACAGAATTATTTTTTCTTTAATTTCAACATTGAGCCCAATTTGGACCAACATCATTTAATTATTTATTTACGTTCTTCTTACTTGTCTTTGCGGTCAGTATTTCGCAGTTTGGTCGTATTAGGTTATTTCTGATAACATGCAATTATGCAATTACAATGCACATAAAGAAAATCATATGCACTATATAAACTATTTAACTATATATACCACATAACACTATACAGGGCGATTTAGTTCCGGTGCTCAACGCATGGGGATCTCGGAAACCGTACCTATACCAGATATGAAGTCGGTCAAATGGAGTCAAACTTGCGCCTTTGGGCGCCTAACAATATGCCGTTGAGAAAGTTAAATTATTAAAAAATATTAAAAAAAACGACTTTTGAAAATTATGTTTTATTTTTTTCTGGCGCCATTTGCGATAATATTGAAAAATAAATTATACCTTTCCATTGCAACTTTTTCTGTAATACGTCATGGTATTTTTAGATTTTCGGGGCGACGTTTCGTTTTTGAGATAGAGGGACCTGGATTTTTTATTCCATATTTCGAAATGAATCGTTGTCCTGAATACAACGATGTATGACACATACCTACATATTTTTTTTCGAAAAAGATTAATACGGTCTTGGACTATGCATTTTTACTTTTTTTTTCAAAGCTATTCCAACTATAACAGGTGATCATTATTTTAATACTCCATGTTTGTCATATTTTGAAATTCTTTTTTGTAGGTACTTTAGGGAAAATTATGTATCCCACTATTGTTAATAATTATTGTTGTTATTTACCTAAAGTATTTATAAAAATTAATTTCAAAATATGACAAACATGGAGTTTAATTAATCCAGTAGGTATTAAAATAATGATCACCTGTTATAATTTGAATAGCTTTGCAAAAAAGAGGAAACTGCATAGTCCAGGTCAACGATTCATTTCGAAATATGGAATACAAAATCCAGGTCCGATCCCTCTATCTCAAAAACGAAACGTCGCCCCGAAAATCTAAAAATACCATGACGTAGTACAGAAAAAGTTGCAATGTAAAGGTATAATTTATTTTTCAATATTATTGCAAATGGCGCCAGAAAAAATAAAATTTAATTTTTAAAAATTCGGTTTTTCTTAAATATCTCAGCAACCCTTGAAAATATTTTAACTTTCTCAACCGCATATTGTTAGGCGCCCAAAGGCGCAAGTTTGCCTCCATTTGACCGACTTCGTATCTGGTACGGTTTCCGAGATCCCCATGTTGAGCACCGGAACTTAATCACCCTGTATAAAAGAAGAAACTGAAAGCTTTAATGCGTTCAATGCTTACTTACACTAGGACTAGCCATGGCTTAATTTCATAACAAAATACCAAAATACTCTTGGTTACTTTTTATACTGGCTTTTCTTAAGAAAATCTATATGGGGACAGTAACAGTAACAAACAAACATTTTATATTATTTTGGATATTAAATTAGTTGTAAGACACATTTGCATGTTTTTATTTTAACAATGGTGTTTTATCATTAAGTTCCTCTGTCGATTTTTTTCGGTACCTATGTGGCGCCAGTGGTGATCGCTTGAAACAGCGCTATATGTGCAAGTGAAATAAGTCGTTAATATAGTGTTGGAACAGGACCAACTAGGTAAATTCCGCATTCGTTATAAAAAGTTGAAGTTCAGTGTCGAGGGAAAAATTTGTTTTCACACGCAAAATCATGCGGCGGTCACCCAACCATGAGCCGACTGCACACCGTTGCCGCACTTCCTATATCATTCTTGCCGGATCGAGCCCGATTGACTGGTGTGCATCTGATCTGCCGGCGGCCTCTGGCCAATCTCTTGCAGTTTATCTACAGAATATATTATCGTTGTTTAAGCGGGCCGAACTGCTCGTAGTGAAAGATCACAGCTACAATACGGGAAAGCAAAGAAAAGCGGGCGGGGTCTGCAGCATATTATTCTGAGGAACTTCTGTACCAGTACGATTGTAGCAGTACGCCACCGATTAATTTTTTGTGCCACTGTTCTTTGTTATAGTACGGGACACTACTATAACAAATCTCAAAGAATTATGTTGAAACTTTAAATGTTGAGACTCTTTAGAGTCGATTTCAAAAATATAGGGGAAAGTGGCCCAAAATGATCCCTGCGGGTAAGATGATCCCCCATGTTATTCGTAAAACTACTGCTGCTATCTAGGTTCCAACATCGTTAATATTGTCTTAGGTGGCGCTCCTTTCGGTAGTATAAGAATTACCGAGCTGGTGCGACATCGTTATTCGCTTATAACTTAAAAAAGTGATTTTCTGTGATTTTAATCTAAGGTAAGTTATACAAAACAATTAGTATAGCGCGTATAACGGATATCTCTCACAATTTTGCAATTTACCTGTAACAAACACATGTATTTGGCTATAATTTAGAAGGTTTAATACTTATGCCGGCGTAGCCATTTTTTTTGTAGAATGCCGTTGTTACATACAACAACGCTCTGTCGGGTAATACGATCCCTCAAAATCTTGGGCAAAATGATGATCTCGGGATCGTTTTACCCGAACTTTGGAATAATGAAAAAAATGGCAGAGCTGGATTGTTTCATTTAATTTTTAAACATATTGTAACGAAAAATGCCTCTAAAGTTGTTATATCAGCTTTCAATTAATATGTCTGCACGGTTTTTTAACCTACTCAAAGATTTAGCAGATAAATTTTAAGTTTCTACTTATAGTTTTATAATTTTTGTAATTAATTAAGAGGATCTTTCCGTCACATCTTTGTTAGCCGGAGGACCCAAGGGCCCCATTTTCCTTTAGTTTTCATGGTTTTCCCTAAAGTTTGCTAGAACTTATGATTTGTGAACTATCATTGGCCAGGAATATTCTAGAGTATTCTCCAGTCTTCCTTTTTAGTATATAAGCCCTGGGAATTGGGCCTGGGGAAGTGAAAGGTTAGAAAGCGAATTTTGGAGCAGAAAGAATATTCTTGGACAGTGACAGTAATCTGACAAGTTTATTTGTGATTTTTGAAGGATAAACAATAAAGTTGGTAACCAAGGCAACGAGTTTGGTCTGTGATTGTTGAAATACAGTGATTGTTTCATTTAATTTTTAAACATATTGTTTCGGTAATAGGGATCATTTTACCCAACCCGTTAGGGTAAAATGATCGCTTTACACAGTTTTACATTTTTTTTAAAAAAATAAACGGTACCCATTAGTTTTGAAACAAAAAACTGATATTAATTTACTGGCATAAGCACTAAAGAATGCAAGAGATAATTTTATATTTCGTCACCGCACTTATCGTGAACGCTATTTGAGTTTTTGCCTTAGGGGGGTCATTTTGGGCCACTTTCTCTATTTCACTATGGGGGTAGGCAGACATGCCCTATATTGAGGTTTAAGAGGAAAGTGACTTTTATTATGACTAATCGCCAATTTGAAATATTTCCTATACCCATCAATATCGATGGTCCTAATATAAATGGTGATGGTTACCGAAGCGTGCCGGTGCCGCGACCCTGGCCGAACGTTTTCGTTCTTGGGTTGCGGTCTTGTTGCGCCACATACTGTCTTTTTCTCTCCGGATTCCGGGACGCCGGCCGGCGTGCAGGCAACGTACAAATTATACCAAACTTCTCTTCGACTTGCCTCTCTGCTTCTTCTCGGTCTCGGTGCAGTGCAATGAGAAAAATTCGCGTGGGTCCCTAATAGTACGAGAGATGACAACCAATACCATGACTCATAGAGCCAACTGTTGAGTACTAACTCTCAGAAGTGTAGCATCTTCGCGGGGGGCCGTTTCTGCTGTGTAAAAAATGATCGACTGTCGTATAGCAGCCCGTCTGATATTGAAAATGTACATAGATTTCGTTATTTCATTACTAAAATTTGCGTTTGCAGACATTTTGCGCGTAGCGTTTGACCTGAGTGTATTTTCAAAAATGTCAACAAATCTGACCTAAGTGACACATAGCAGCTCGGTTCATTGTTGTTTTAAATCATTCGTATGGATGCCCAGAATACAAAAATACTGTTTTCAGACATTTTGAGTGTCGCCTATGACGAAAAAATGTGCCGGAGTTGCCCGGCAAACACTCCGGCTCTTGTTACGCTCCTGTGTCAAGAACGGCCATTTACATGTTACGTCCCTGTCTCTCGCTTCACCACAGCTGCTGCGCAAGATGGCTGTGCAAGAATCAAGTACAGCTTCCTACTTTGAATTTGAAGTAAATTATGCAAATTGTAAAGTTGTCTGATTAGTCATGCTACATTCAATTTGTCTGAAATCATTTTTTTCCACATCTGGGCGATGCATTCAATCATTGACGACGAATTTCAGACATATTGCTATTAGTCACTTAGGTCAGATTTGTTGACAAGTTCGAAATGCTACAAAAATTTAAGGCGACATGTTTTTTGTTTGAAAATTGATTTTTCCGCATCAATTGACCCGACTGTACCTATAAAAATGATTTTCAGACGGGCTGCTGTAAGTTTGTTTTTTTTTGTCTCATTTTTTATTTTTTGAATTGGTCTCCTGGGTATACGCGCTAAAATCTGGGTGTCTGAAAACTGTGTTATTGGTGTCTCAGGGCTATTATCTAATTACATTCCGGAAATCAGACGGGCCGCTATGAGTCACTTAGGTCAGATTTGTTGACATTTTTGAAAATGGGCTCAGAGCAGACACTACGCGCAAAATGTCTGAAAATTGGATTTCTGGATACGGGGTTATATATAATCTATCGATTCCGTGCGGTTTTCGCCGGGACGCTATGAGTCAAAAATTTTGGTTACCATCTCTCGTACTATAATTGACGTTATCTAATGTAAAAATGAACTATGCAGTAGGCCATAGCTCTGTTTATTTATTCAGACAGTTCTTTGGTTCAATAGACCGAGAGGTGCCGCCTTCTTCAGAATAATTATATGAATCACGGGCGTAGCCAAGGGGGGGGGGGTTTCGGGGGTTCAAACCCCCCCCGAAATAAGCAAAATATTACCTAATATTATACCGAAAAAATACGAGGAGTGAAGAGTTAAATTATTATTACGTTTGAATATATTATGTAGTAATAGTAGCGCCTAGCGCCATCTTTTGACGAGAGGCAGACGCAGTTGCAGCCGAACTATTTTGTATTGTAGGGGCACTTTGCGTTGTTTCTCGATTATTCGCCACGCCCCTAGGTCGAAATGAGCGGAACTTTGTGGAAGTTCGTGGAAGTTTCTGGACGGCTACTGGGCTGCTATATAAGCGGCGCCGCGGCGCGTGACCGCGCTTACGGCAGTATTGTTCCATGCGAACTCGAAGCGAATAAAAGTGAAAAGTGGTGAACGAATAGTGAAGAGAATTAAGTGTACCGTGTAAGTGAGTAATTTTAGTGCACTGTTATTCGATGACCTTGTTAAGGATAGATACGTGAATCATTATTACTGTCGAAAAATGGAGGGAAAAAAAAGGAAGGGTGATAAACCTAAAGGTATGGACTACTGGAAAAAGTGGTGTAGTCAAGGTCAAGGGGTTTCTAATAAAGAAACAAATTTGGATTTAGCTATCAAAGCTTCAGCTACCTTGCATGCTGATAAGAAGACTGCCTACCCCGAAATCTAGTTTGGAATGCCTAGATATGTGCGATAAAAACCTTTATCCTAATATTTACACATTACTACACATCTTGGCTACCATTCCTGTATCCACTGCTACCCCAGAAAGGTCTTTCTCGAGCCTAAGGAGACTGAAAAACTATTTACGAAACACTACAAGTGAAAACAGACTTAATGGTTTGGCTCTAATGAACATTCACTATGGAACAGAAATTCATGCAGATGAAGTAGTGCATATATTTAAAAGAAAAAGCCGAAGATTTCTTCTTTAATGGTTTTAGATTTAGCGCAGAGGAACGAAATTAATTTATCCATTTCATTTAAAGTTAAGAACTTTATAAATATGTCGTAGTTTTTCGGATGAATATATAGATATTAAATTTCATGTAAGTATATTTTTGTTGTTTTATTTACTTCTCAAACTAACCCCCCCCCCCAAAACTAAATCCTGGCTACGCCCGTGATATGAATGGATTTTACTTTTGAATTTTTCTTTAGGTAAATGGAAAAAATGTCAATTTTTATCGAGTCATAATAATATATCAAAGTTAATTCCAAACCATCGCGTTTGGTTGAGCAACGTTGTCTCCGGATTCGATTTCGGTCCTGTACATTATTCCTGGCGTAAAAAAACACTAATTTTACGCGATTAGGAAGAATGGTTTCGGAGGAATTTTTGCGCATTTTTCTTTCAGAGACACCGGACATGTGCATGAGACTTTGTCGGGTACTAAACTGGGTTTTTTACCCTTAAATGTCCTGCCGTCCTGTTTGATTCTCTATCCAAAAACGCCGAATGTATGGTAAATTTATCGTATCTTTTGTATGTAAGCGCCGTCATATTTAGCCAGAGAATGTAATATCAACTGTTTCTTATTACGCACTAGAAAATAAACCAAAACTGCAATGTTTACGACGAAACCGCCTAAAATAAATCAAAACTATGTATTTATCTATAAAATGAATACAAACTGCTTTTAAAAAAATGTTTTGATTCGAATGTGTCAAACACAACCTTCTCAAGCTTACAAGTCCTGTGCAAACATGTGGCAACGCCGCAGCGGGATGGTTCAACGGGTCTATGCAGTCTGCACTTTGGCTTAGTTTATCTTTTCTAATAAAAATGTTCAACCCTCTTTTTAATGATATTTAGATCCATTTGTGAACTTTTTTCAATAATTGGGTACCTAAGTAAGTAGGTACGTTTGTTTAACAGACAATAAAAGCAGTAACAAGTAACAAAGTATACACAGAAAAGTATAAGTATTTATAATAAGTACAATTCCTGGTGTGGATAGGTACCTACATTTTAGACAAATAATATGGTAAATTTGGTCAATTAGAGGGGACTACATTTTGTTGTAAGTCGAATTTTTCGCAAAGTGCGCCATCAGGCAAATGATGATTACCTATCTTCCCTTATGGTTAAATTTTCATAAAAATACAAACAACAAGCGAACAGAGAACGGCATGTTGTGGAGGAGAGTAGAGTCAATTTCATAATACATTCAATTAAATCATCTTTTGATTTTAACATTAGAAACTTTTGCAACAATACTAAACATTGCATTTTTATAAAACTCCCTTAATTTTAAAGGGTACTTTAGTTTGTCTATGCAATTGGCCCTTAATCATTTTATTTTTAAATTTTCGTCCTTTGAAAGCCCAAAACGAATACAAGTTGACCGCTTGCCGTCAAGCAAAGAAAACCTAGCTACTTCAAGTTATTATATATTACGATTTGACTTTCAGCCAGGTATATAACTAAGTTCTAGCTTCCTTCGACGCCGACGGTTCTAGGCATCTTGAAGCTTGAAATTGTAAAGGAACTGTTCTTCATTTCGAACTTTTAGAGAAAAGTTTCATTTTTTCACAAACAACAAATTTTTAAAAAAGCTGTCGCCAGCACCTCGGGCTGTCTGTTTCCACCCAGAGACACACTGCCTCGTCGTAGCAATCTGGCGACGATAGCACTACCCGCACTACACAAATTAATTCTGGTAAATTTCTTGTAAAATCAACTGACAGGGAGTGACAGGCCACGCCGCGCAGACCCGCAAGCCATGTTGCCAGCTTTCTCACCTTCGCAGGGCTTTCCTAGAGTCGGCTGTGGTGTCAAATATTGACATTTTCGAACCATAGATAAAGGATTTCCATATAGGGATTTTTTTTTATAGGGATTATGGCTAATTTTGTACGACACGCTGGGGCCTGCGGAGTTTGCGCGCTGTTTCGAGAATAGGAGAGAAACAGTTTCGAGAGAAAGAAGGAACCTTTTTCTCGACCAATAGCTTGCATTCACTCATTCCGTCTCTATCCAGAAATCGTGTGTCTCTCCCTTGATCTATAAATTCCCATGCAGTCTGGACCATAAGTCAACTAGATATTAAATGCGCATGTGTAATGGGCCCCAAAAGATATATTCATTTTTGATCATTGATTTTCCGCGCACCCTATTCATAAAAAACATTCTTCAGCACTCTATATGTATCTATATATACGATACGACCTCTGTGGCTGTGCCCCATAATGCATTCTTCGGGAGGATACTCATTTCTGTTAATTTTTGTTGTATTTGTGTGACGGTTCGATAGTTTTCTTTGTTACATAGTCGACAGGAAGTTCAGCTAAGGTTTATTCCAATGAAAGAATAGATCCTAATTCAAATAATGTCAACCCATTAACCGTAAGTTCTTGATGTCGAAATATGGCGATTTAACCACACTTATCTAGATTCAAAAATGGCAAAAATGCCTTCCTTAAAAACATACAGGGATTACATTTCATTTAAAATTGAAAACGTTCAGTTTTTCGAAAATAATATCGAAAAATGTAATTTGAATTTTTTTCAATTTAATTTAATACTTTTACTTACCACTTATTTTGGCCCTGCGTATGTTACAGTTGAAATGTGGCCTATTTTAGTTAGGTATAGCAAAGATATCCAGAGTGTCCTGAAATTAAAAAATGAAAAAAGTTCCTATAAAAATGGCTTCAAAAATACCCCCCAGGGGGCTATAGCCCCCCTGTGGACATTTTGACAAAAGGTTTTTTCTAAGTATTTCCACAACGAACAAATATAAAATTCTGAAACTTGGTATATGTGATGTACCTGTAAAATTTGATATTTACCGAGGCTGGACCAACACTATATTAAAGACCCGAGCAAGCCGTCATATTTCATTGTTGTTTACGGATGGGGTGGCGCTACACGACAAAAAAAATGGTGACTTATTATAGGTTATAGGCGGGTATTCTGTGGCTATTGGGATGTCAGTTTCTGACGTTTAAAAAATCCGAAATTTTAAATATCCAGCTTTATTACGATTTACCTTCTTTTTACGGTAACAAATTGTCTTTGCGTCCAGTATTTGGCAGTTTTATCCTATTAATACGGCTTTTCGAGGTAGATTTGTTTGTGATAACATGAAATTTTCGCGCACATGAAGAAAATGATATGCGCAGACCATTAGGTGAATTGCAGGAGAATAAACACTATTTTGGAATTATGGTATGATCTGATCAACAAGCTGAAGAAGCGAAAATTAAAGATATTATTTTGGAAGAGTATTATTTAACGTATGCAGGAATGAAAATAGAAAATTTTGTTTATAGCTTCAAAGCGAACCAAGAGTCCTCCATATAAAGAAGAAACTGAAAAATCTAATGCGTTTTATGCTTTCACATACTACAACTGGCCATGGACTGCGTTTCAAACCAAAAGGTACCATATACTCTTGCTTGCTTTTTAGACTCGCTTTTCTTAAGAAAGTGTATGGAAATACGCCATGTAAACTTGTCAAATTAGAGGGACATTACAAACAAATATTTTATTTTATTTTGAATATTAACTTCGTTGTAACAGACATATTTGCATGTTTTTATTCTATAAAGGATTCTGCAACAATGGTGTTTTAACTAAAACCGCCGTGTAAATTAGTTTCGTCGTGTGGCGCCAGTGGCGATCGCTTGAAACAGCGCTATGCTATAGTGTTGGTCCAGAGCGAGGTAGAGATTGTTTGACATTCTTCATCATAGGCATCCCAAATGGGGGGGGGGGGGATAACTCGTAAGTAGTTAAAAATACCCAAAATTTTGCGTGTGTACTTTTTCCAAGATTTCTTGCGAAATTATGAAATACGAGGGTATTCTACGAAAAAAGGTGCTCTTATTGAACTTCAATAGCATGCACCGTTTTCCAGTAAAATCGTTTTGAAAATTTGTTGCATAGTACCATGAAAATGCGTACTAGAAAATACCTAACCTGCCATAATTTACCAGCGCGTTTTTCGATAAAAAAATGAAAAAAGTACCTATAAACATGGCCTCAAAAATGCTTCCTAAGGAGACTATAGCCCCCGAAATAGACATTTTGGCAAACAGTTTTTTCTAAATATTTCCAGAACGAGCAAAGTTAAAGTTCTGAAATTTGGAATGTGATATATCTGTGAGATTTGACATTCACAGAGATAGACATAGTTTGACATTCTTCGTCATAGCCGTTCTCAAATGGGTAGTTCAATCGGTCAAATAATAGATATAGGTACTGATTATTTTTCTCAGGTATATCCAATACCAAATTTCAGAATTTCATCTTTGCTCGTTCGGGAAATATTTAGAAAAAACCTTTTGCGAAACTGTTCATGGGGATTTTAGCCATCTTAGGGGGCATTTTTGAGGTCATGTTAATAAACACTTTTTTTGATTTTTTGGGATCGCAGAACGCGCTGGTAAATTATAATTATGGTAGGCTAATTTCTAATACTCATTTTCATGGCACTCTAAAATATGGGAAAAAAAGCACACACAAAAAAATGAGGTAGTTTTAATCCCTTGACCTCCCCCCATTTGGAACCCCTATGATGAAGAATGTCAAACTATCTCTACCTCGGTAAATGTCAAATGTCACAAACCAAATTTCAGAATTTTATTTTTGTCCGTTCTGGAAATATTTAGAAAAAACCGTTTGCCTAAGTGTCCATTTCGGGGGCTATAGCCCCCTCGGGGGGGCATTTTCGAAGCCTTGTTTAAAGGAATTTTTTTGGGCCACAGAACGCGCTGGTAGATTATGGCACACCCCGTATATTGTTTATACCTTTGGAATAGTTTTCATTTCCCACCCATATGCAAATCAGTTATCCCGCTGTATCATCGAGCTAACGAGGATTATTAGTAACTAGAGGATATCCTACTTGAAAAACGGGTTTTGAGCGATGGTAAATATTGATGTTCCCACACGACATACCGATAATTATGATTATGATGTCTTTTGCAAACTACTGGCGGCAGTTTTTTACCCTCCACGTATTAATCGTTTATATAAATTGTGCATAAATTAGATGAGGAGAAACTTAAGTCTTTATTTGTGGAGAGTCAAAAGTGGGAGTGTTTTTATCGTGAAAAAGATATTGATAAAATGACAGATTTACTTATAGACATCATTCAGGATTCTGTTAAAATGGCAACTGAAACAATACAATTAAAAAACAAGCATAAAAAGAGGAATCCTTGGATAACACAATCACTTATGAATTCTGTTGAGACTAAATATAAGTTGCGAAAATTAACTCTAAGTGACCCTAACAACGAAGAAAAAAAGGAAAATTATAAAAGATACAAAGACAAGTTAGGTAAATTAATATATGAGGCCAAGGCGACTTACTTTAGAGAAAGGATCCAAAACGTAAAAAATGACAGTAAATGTATGTGGCAAGTTTTAAATAATTTTACTGGGAAAAAACGCGAACAGGTAGCGATAAAAGAAATCAAACATCAAGGGAAAATAATAAATGAAATGCAGGATATGGCAAACGTGTTTAATAAATATTATGCGGAACTAGGTGAACAACTAGCTAAAAAAATAGAAAAGCCGAAAATATCAGTAATTCGCAAAAAGAATGTAAAGAACTCTATTTATTTATACGAGACAGATAGCCATGAAGTTGAATATTTCATAAGAGAGTTAAAGCCAAACAAAGCACCAGGAAAAGATCAAATAAGGGCAGAAATACTTCAAAAATTAGCTCCCTATTTAAAACATCCTCTAGCGCTACTAATAAATAAAATATTAGAAAAGGGAAAATTTCCAAAGAGTTATAAAATAGGACTAATAAAGCCACTCTATAAAAAAGGTGCCAAAGACTCTGTTGAAAATTATCGACCTATAAGTTTGACTAGTACTTTATCAAAAGTAACTGAAAAAGTGATTAAAAAACGCTTTGTTTCATATTTGAATAAATATGAATTAATATCCAGAAATCAATTTGGATTCAGACAAGGAGTATCCACAGAAAACGCAATAGTCCATTTAACAAATAATATATATTCCAACCTCGATAATAACAAGAAGACAATAGCGATATTTCTGGATTTGGCAAAAGCCTTTGACACCGTTGACCACAAAAAATTGATAAATTCTCTTGAAGATCTAGGCTTCAGAGGTCCAGCAATTAATCTTATGACTACTTACCTTAGTGAAAGAGTCCAGTATGTCAAAATTGGTGACGAGATCAGTAAACCACTACCCGTCACTTACGGTGTTCCTCAAGGCACGGTGTTGGGACCAATATTGTTTTCTATCTATATAAATGGTATCCTGGAACTAGAAACTATCGGCAAAATATCATCATTTGCCGACGACACCGTGATTGAGTACTCGGGAGTTACCTGGAACCATGTGAAACAAAATGTCGAAATAGAAATAGTAAAGATTAAAGATTGGTTTGACGAAATGAGTTTTACAATTAATTTTGATAAAACTAAGTATATAGCTTTTTCGTGTAAGAACACTGCCCTGCCAAATTATAATTCTATAACAATAAATCAAAATGGGAAGGAAATTACTCTGGACGAGGTGAACAGTATTACGTATTTGGGAATCGAAATAGATAAGTTTTTGAAATGGGATGTTCATCTTAAGTCACTAATAAAAAAACTAAGAAGCATCGTATACAAGTTTAAACAATTAAAAGGCATTCTTGATCTTCCTAAGCTTAGGATGGTTTACTTTACTTTAGTGCATTCCTTAATACAATATGGTATTGCAGGCTGGGGCGGTGCATACGATAACTACATAGATCAGATAGAAATTGTTCAAAAACTATTTATTAAAATAATGTTAAGGAAAAAGTCTACTTACCCAAGTGATCTTGTATACCAGGAAAGCCATCTTCTCGACATCAGGCAAATATACTGCATGAAAATTGCTACCCTACAACATAAAAAGAGGAGTGAGTTAAGGGAGATCTCACATGAACACTTAACGAGACATAAAATTGAAAAAGAATATCAGACATGGAAAGCATTTAAGAGAATAGGCCAAAGATCGACACATTTTCTTGCTCCACATCTATACAGGCAAATTCCCAAAGATATAAGAAATATTTTACAAACAAATATCTTCAAAAAGAGCATCGAGAAATGGCTTCTATCTAGGCCTAGAAATATGGTTAAGAAACTAATAAATATGAAGTAAAAGACATACTTACTCAGTTTTCGCTAATCAATACTTACCTGGTGCTCTTCTCTCTTCTTTCTTCTTTCTTTTTGTATTTTTTCCTTTTTCTCCATGATGTCACACGTTTCCGTTTTCTTTTTTTTTCCATTTTTTTTTACTGTGTATTATCAACTCAAGATAGAGGTATTCCCCTTTTTTACTAGTAAATGTGAATACGTATGTACCTACCTACAGAGAGACATGTTTTTGTAGAAAATATTCACGCACACACCTTAAGTGGTGTTAGTGGATTATTTCTTATTTGTTTCTGATAATTTAGTCATAATATATTATTGTTTACATTTTTGTATTTTGGAATAAATAAATTATTATTATTATTATTATTAATAAATAAAGGAAAGGCTACAACAGGAATCGAATGTTTTTAACCGACAGATATTAACATCTCGCACCAACGCCGACCGCCGCATACCTACGTGGAATCCAGAATTGTCGTCGTGACCCAGATGACGCAAGCCATCGAATATAATAACGAAATAAGTACAACGACACGACACATCATCATGCGGAATGAAAAATGTTTCAAGAATGTTCTTCCACATTGACAACAACAAGAGCAGCGAAACATCACTGCCGTGTTTCAGTGGCGTCGCCAGCATATCTTCAGGGTGGGCGCCTTGAGTTTATCGTTGATTTTTAACTGATAACAATTCAGTTATTATCAATATCAATACCCATTAGCCTTATTTATAGTGCTGTGGAAGTAAAAATATAATTTTTGCGACACCCTAATTAAAAATTTAAATTAATTAGTTCATTAAAATTTTCGGGATGTGTCATATTTACCATAAAAGCAGAGAGTACAAACTGTGTCTAACGTAAAACTGCTGAATAACTTGACAAAACTATTTATACAAAAGTTGTAGATCCTTTTGCAACAACAAAAACATTTGTTTTAATCGCAAGGATTATATTCTCTAGATAGTATTTTTAATCTGATAAATTATTCTTGAGCTTATAAACGACAGCACTGAGATTATATACATTTTTTTAGCTTCCTTAAGATACACAACGGAAAAATTTGTAGAATTAGTTCGCAGTTCGCGAACAACCAGGGTGAACGAGAGTAGTGTCAATAAAATAAATGTTCGCGCCACTTTGCCGAAGAATGTTTTGATCGAAATATGTATACGAAATTGCTTTTATTTCTGACCGGGATATTATAAGCTTATATCGTCATAGTTACGCTATCAATAAAGAGGGTCATAACTCCCTTGGGACATTATAGATTCTATAATTCCCTCTAGCTTTCACAAGTAAAAATAAAATAAAAAATGCTAATATACATATATGTGTATATATTTATGAAATGAAAACTGAACGTCGGTAATTAAGGCCCTTATAATATAAACATTTTTTCCGTTCTAAAAATGAACAATATTTTATTGAAATCGGTCAGAAATAAAATTATCTATGTACCACGGGAATTAATGGGCCTTAATAGCCTCAGGCAATTGCTGTCCCTCGGGCCGGAGGCCCTCGGGACGCAAACTTTTCCATCGATGATTAAGGCCCTTATAATTCCCTTGATACATAAATAACTATTATTTTAGGGACAAAGTGTATACAGCCGCGTACAAACCAAAATCGATGCTCGAGAACTGCTCGCGAATTGCTACCGAACTGTTCGGAAGCAGTTTGCGAACAAGGTGTCCAGACCAAAATTTTATTGTGTTCGGCTTGTTTCGTATTGTCATTTTTTTGGAGTTCGGCATTGGTTCGCTAGCGAGTTGCAAAACTAATTTCGAAAATATGAATACAGACGATGAAGAAGATGCTCTGACTATTTGTGATGTTCTTTGTTTTGAAAAAACCCGTGAGAAGATATTTTTTAGCATTTCGTTTTTGGAGTTCGGCATTGGTTCGCTATTGAGTAGCAAAAATAATTTTGGAAATTATGAATACAGACGATGAGGAAGATGCTCTGACTATTTGTGGTGTTTTTGTCTTGAAAAAGCCTGTGAGGAGATATTTTTTAGCATTTCGTTTTTTATAAGTAATTGGAATTTTTTTGGATTCCACAAGTTCGGATGCAATTAATTTTGGCCGATTAATTCGATTATTTTCTCGTCACTCTATATCACTTTGACAAAAAATATTCAATTGAACTGGTGGCTTTATATGTTGTACGCAACTGCCGCCAGACGTATTGTATGGAGAGTGGAGACCGCTGCATGATCAGATCGCGTTTCGGGAAAACTTTCATCGTTGTTTCCGTCACTGAGCGAATTCTAATACCGTCTATAATACTCACATTGTGACGATATGACGACAAAACTGTAGCACCCACAATGCAAATTGCTATACAACGCAACGTAACATATATTTAATATCGGCAGGCTTTTACCAGTGTAAAAATGATTTTGAGGTTGGTTTAATTGAACTTTATATTACATCAAATGCCAGATCTATACTTCTTTTGGAAGGTGACTATAAATTAATAATAAGTGAGGCGAAGGAAGCCTAAAGAAGCGGCAACGCCTTCGACCCCGTCAGAGGTAGAGACAGAGACAGAGAAGAGCCTATGGACCGAGTGCTTTTGTTTCCTTCTGGGTGAAAAAAAATGTAGAGTATTGATTTGGCTAAGAGTAAACTACCCCCGGAGGCATATTCGTATCGGACGTAGCTTATTGCACGTCGAAGATTGCCGAACTAAGACTCATATCGGACGACGCCCGTAATCGAACAGGAGTGTGCAATTACGAGCGTCCGATACGTGACAATTTAAGAAAATAAACTGCCATGGAGAAACAAGGCGAATTATAATTTCAAAACTGCCTTTATTTAAACTATTTGGAGAATTTGTTATCACTTGAGCTCAGTGATTTAGTGAATGAAATGCTTTTCTCTTTATTCTGTAAGGCAGAGTCTTCCTTTCTGCCTGCAATCGCCTTTTACCAGTTGCCAGTATTTTTCTTCGTGCCACTGATGTCGGTAGCACACTTATTTTTGTACCCTTCCTTTTTTGCCTTTTCACTCAACCTTACAGGATCAGATTGTTGAAACTGAAACATTTCAAACGATGCACTCGATAAAGTTGTCGTAGAGTTTACGTTTTTTCTATAGGCTGTAGGTAACGCAAGAATTAATAGGAGCGGAGAATGTGGAGGGGTCATCTTTTAAACCTGCCTTAACATCTGTGTTAATCTTTTTAATAAATTGTGATCAAATTTCTCCCGTTTCTGAGATAATAACTTCATTTGTATTTGAATAATTTTGTTCTCAGTCTTTTTTATTTGAGTCATTATTGAGGTTTTTTGATTGTGTACAAATCTGAATCTGGCGAGTTGTATAATCTCTATTGTTTACAGAAAATCCAAACAAAATCGGATGACAAATACACCCTAACCTAAAAATATTGACAGGAGGCCAGATTTATCAGAATTTTTATAAAAATATTGCTAAAATGATTTCTCCAATTTTGTCACGAAAAATATTTTCTATCGTTTAAAGAAAACCCAATCAAAATCGGATGACAGATTCGAATTTTATTGGGGTGTGTACACTTTATGGAGTGATACACCGTGTAGACCCAAACGTCATTTTATCCTACTCTAACCCTAACCTAAAAATATTGACAGGAGGCCAGATTTGTTTAAAAAAATACTACTAAGAGGCAGGGGCGGATGGGAGAGGATAAACCGGCCCGGGAAAATCGTAAGTACCTACCGGCCCAAGAGAAAATCGGATATTAGGTAAATGCCAGTAAACATACCGCGCGGGCGCGCGCGACGCGTATTTGGTTTATTGTCCAGGACTGGACCGGCCCATCGGACCCATGAAACAACCGGCCCTTCGGGAAATCTACCAAAGTCCCTGTAGGCCCATCCGCCCCTGCTAAGAGGCATGATACAACCATGATACAACAAACAAAAGAGAGATATGATATTGCGCAGGTTGGACACCATATTGGCGAGTTATGTTCATCGACCCCACAGCACACCGACCTGGACGAAAACCCCGAATCAGCGGAATCAGCTTTTTATTTTTCGTACACCGCATTTCCAATTTATATAAATATCGCGACCGCAATTAATCGATCAGTAATAGTAATAGTTTATACCCTACGTTCAATAAACCTTTTTAAAAACGAAGATTTTCGACCCCGGAACATAACTGGCGCTGCGAACAGGATAGCTGCACGGAATCCAAAGGAGGATCATCGGTTCGTCTCAACGATTTGGCAGTTATCAACGACCTGGGAGAAGAAACCTGTGCAGAGATTGGAGAACCATACGGCAGGGATGTCCAGAGCGATTCTTCTTGTCCTGTAAGTTCACTTCCTTTTTCTCATGAGTTCTGATTACCCTGAAGGTTCATTATTAGAAGATTTAGCTCATTTTTCTATTACTCCAAAAGCTCCTAAACAAAAACCTCGTTTTAAACCATATTCTAAAAATTTATCTGAAGATTTAAAAAACCCTCAAATTTTAATTTCTCAGCCCTCAACTTCAAAAACTCAAGAAATGGCTTTAACAAATACCGACATTAATAATTTGTGCAACACTCTTCCAGAATATAAACCGGGAGATAACCTCTCCACATTTATAAATTCAGTTGATAATTTAATTGCTTTTTTCACTCAACAAGGTGCTAATGCCACTCAACTATATATAATTAACACTCATATCGTTTCCAAAATTAAAAATGAGGCTCGTGATTTCTTAAATTTACACAATAAAACTTCTTGGGCAGAAATAAAGCCCCTTTTACTCCAAAAATATGGCGACCGTCGCACAGAAGAAATTTTATTAACACAATTAACCACCACAGTTCAAAAGCGTTCTGAATCTTATGATGACTATTACAACCGAATAACTTTAGCACTTAATGATCTTTTACAGCATGTTTCTTTACATGAAAATAACGCTCAGGCAATCGAGTTTAAAGCTTCGTTTTTCAGAAAACAAGCCCTTAGAACATTTTGTACTGGCATAAACAATCCCTATTGCGATCATTTATCTCATTTTGAATTAAACTCTCTCGACGAAGCACTTCAAAAATGCATAGCTTTAGATAACCACAAACAGCAACAGCAATATATGTCTTATCTTAAATCTACCACCTATCCCCGCGATTATCAAAGAAACAGTCAACCTACCACTACCAATCGCCCTACTAATCAAAATCCTCAACCACCTCGCAACCCACAACCTAATCATAATACGAATATGAACCCAAATTTTAATCAACAATTCCCTCAAAACTTTAATCAAGGTCCTTCAAACTCACCTAGAAATTTTGGCAACACAAATAGGCCCATTCCTCAAAGACAAAACCCTCCACCTAATAGACAAGTATTCAGCCCACCATCTAATAGACCCAACAATAATTACTTCCAAAATCAATATCGTCCAACTCCAACTCCTATGTCCATAACTTCAAAATTGCCGTCACAGCAAACTTACAAACCAACCCCAATGTCCACACGTACTTTCCATAATAATATAGAATGCGATTCCAATTTAGAAACCGAAGAATACTTTTCCGAAAATTTTCGAGAACAAGCCTCGGAATCTCCTCCCAATCCCGAATTATCGAATTAAATAATATTTCAAAAGCCACCAAACTTCCATTTTTCTATCTCCCTTATTCTAATCTTAAAGTATTAATAGATTCTGGTGGATCCGATACTGTAATAACTCCCGAAGCTGCACAAAATTTCGATCCAAAATATCAATTTTTTGAACCCTTTACTCTTATTTCTATGAAAACTCCTAAAACCTACTCCGAAAACCTTTATTTTCCCGTTTTTAACGAAATTGGCATTGATCAACCGTTTATAGTTAGAATTGCCGACTGGCACAACGATTTCGATATTCTTTTAGGTACTGGTGAACTCGACCAATTAGGTGCAAATATAGATTATGAAACTCATATATTTTCTATTCGTAAATTAGGCGTTTCCGTTCCATTTGAAGTTATATATCGTTCGAATAATCGACTCCGTATCCCAGTAAATATCAATAATGGTGAAGTTGTACTCCCAGAAATTACCCTTGATAACCAAACTGTACTCCCAATTTCAATACACCATGCCAATGATGGGTTTGTAGAAATACCACAACCAGAAAATTTAAATATTGACTTCCCTGAACCAATATCTGTTTATCCACTATCCGATTTTGAAGAATTATCACCTCCCTTCTCCAATAACTCATTTGATCCCAACTCTATTCGAACAAAACATCTGAATTCCGAAGAAAAGCAAAAAATTCTTGATCTATGTCATAAATTTAAAGATATTTTTTACAATGAATCATCTGATCTGTCATTTACTAGTTCTGTCAAACACGAAATCCGCACAAAAGACGAAACTCCTATTTTTTCCCGTTCTTTCCGACATCCTAAAGTCATGCAAAGCGAAATTTCTTCCCAAATTGATAAACTCTTAGAACAAAATATAATCCGACCTTCAATTTCCCCTTATTCTTCGCCCGTTTGGATCGTTCCAAAGAAAATGGATGCATCCGGTAAACGCAAGTTTCGCATGGTTATAGACTATCGCAAACTAAACGATAATACGGTTGAAGACAAATATCCCCTTCCCCGCATCGACGAAATACTTGACAATTTAGGCAAATGCACATACTTCACAACCCTCGACTTAGCCCAAGGTTTTCACCAAATTGAAGTACACCCCAACTCCGTTGAAAAAACCGCCTTCACAGTTCCCAATGGCCACTTCGAATATACAAGAATGCCGTTTGGTCTAAAAAACGCCCCAGCGACCTTCCAACGCATGATGGATGAAATTCTAAGAGAATACCTTTACAAATCATGTTTTGTCTATATGGATGACGTCATTATATTTTCCAAATCTTTACAAGAACATCTTATACATATAAAATCCATTTTTCAAAAATTCCGTGAAGTAAACCTAAAAATTCAACTCGACAAATCTGAATTCCTAAACAAAGAAGTAGCTTTCCTTGGCCACGTGATTACTCCCGAAGGCATTAAACCCAATCCAAACAAAATATCCGCAATCCAAAACTTCCCCATTCCTAAAACTACTAAGGAAATTAAAAGTTTCTTGGGACTAATAGGCTATTATCGCCGCTTCATTCCTAATTTCTCAAAAATGACAACACCCATGACACGTTGTTTACGAAAAGACACCAAAATTGAAATTGACCACCCTCAATATATAGATTGTTTTGAAAAATGTAAATCCGCTCTAAGTAACTCCCCAATTCTCCAATACCCTGACTTTTCTCTACCTTTTACACTAACTACTGACGCCTCTAACGTTGCTATTGGCTCTGTCCTATCCCAAAAAGGAAAACCAATCGCTTACTACTCCCGCACCCTTATTACCGCAGAACGAAACTACTCCACAATCGAGAAAGAACTCCTTGCAATCATAGAATCCTGTAAACATTTCCGGCCCTATCTTTTTGGTGTAAAATTCACCATAGAAACCGATCACAACCCCTTAGTCTGGCTCTATAAAATTAAGGAACCCCATTCTCGTCTCGCCCGGTGGAAACTCAAATTAGAAGAATATAATTTTGAAATTGTATATCGCAAAGGTAAAGAAAATTTTGTAGCCGACGCTCTTTCCCGTATCGAACTCAATATGCATGAATTAGACTCGATCTGTGTAAATCCTCCCTCACATGACGATGACTTTAATATTGACGACTTTATTAACGAAACTTATGAAAAACAAACTGGACTATCCACACAACACTCCACACACGAAAACCCTATTGCAACTATTCCATTTTCCGAAGAACCCATTAATTATTTTCCTAATCAAATTATCTTAAAATTCGGAAACAAACATGACGTTCAATACATCCTTAAATTCAAAAGTAAACACCAATATTACGTAACTCTTACTGAAAAAGATTGGAAAACTGACATTAAAAACACTCTCCATTCTATAATATCTCCTAATCAACGCTACCATATCCTCACAGAACAAACGGATATCCAAAAATTTATATCTGAATATGTCCGCAATACTTTTAATGAAACCGTTCGTATCTCTTTCTGCTCTAAACAAACTCAAGACATAGAGAATCCCGATAAACAACTTCAATGTGTTCAAGATTACCACAAGCAAAATCATAATGGCATACTCGAAACTCTCAATCACTTAAAACTCCATTATTATTGGCCAAATATGCGCACTACGATTTCCGATTATATTAATAAATGCGATATATGCCTCCGAAATAAATATGAAAGACACCCTTATAAACTTCCCTTCAAAGGCCCCCTATTAGGACAAAAACCTTTTGATATTATCCACATAGACACCTTTTGCTGTAATCGTCAAAGTTTTCTAACAATCATAGATTCATTTTCCAAATACGCTCAAGTTTACAATATACAAGACAAAATGAATATATCCATTCTCAGCAAATTACGTCATTACTTTTCTCATCACAATTATCCGCGCAAAATTGTCTGTGACGAAGGAACTGAATTTTCCAATAATCTCTTTAAAGAATTTTGTAAACTCCACAAAATAGAACTCCATTTTACCACAGTTAATAATCCTAACTCTAACAGTCCTATCGAACGATTCCATTCCACATTTACAGAAAAACTACGCGTTATGCAAGATGAACGACCTAGAGAATATTTCCAAGACCTAATCACCCACTGTGTCCTTATTTATAACCAATCCATCCACTCAGCTACTGGCTACTCCCCTTTCTCAATCCTCTACGGCCCCTATATCGAAGAAATACAATTCGACGACGACTTACCTATTTATGAAAAATATAATCAACGACATAAAGATGAACTCCGCCCTTTTATTGATTCCCTTTACACTAAACTTCACGAAAAAGAAACCCGCATTTTAGAAAACCGCAACAAAAATCTACCAGATCCCACTCCTACTCCAGAACAAGGACAAACCGTGTACCTTTCCAAAAACACTCGTAACAAACTCGACGCACCCTATATACCCGCTACTGTTACCTCTACTGACAATACAAAAATTAAAGTCTTAACTACTAAGAATAAACCCACTAACTCTCATCCTAGAAAAATCAAACGCTTACGCAAACCTCCCTTGTTACAGAAACACCCTCCTAATAACCAACTGCCTGGCCCTTCAAGTGCACCCGATCCCTAATAATGGATACTATCAAGAATTGGTAGGCCAAGCACAATTATTTGACCACTTTCACCGTCACATACTTACTTTCAACTTAAGCACTATAGATAATACCCTTAAACTTTACCCCGTTAATTTAGTTCTTTTTAATACTTCAACGACTTCGTCTTATTACAAAATGTTTAATCAATATCAACTGCTTTATCATGAAACTCTTGACAATTTTCATAAACTAATTCGCCCTAGACAGAAACGTGGAATTATGAACTATATAGGTACTTTCATTAAATCAATCACAGATAATCTCGACGAGAATGATCGTATATTTTTGGAAAAACATATTCAAGCTATCGAAAACAAGCAATCTCAAATTATTGGCACCCTCAATAACTCTACAACTTATGCCTCACAAACAATAAAACGATATAACATGTTAGTTGAAACTATTAATAATAACACAGTTAAAATTGCACAAGATATTAATCTCCTCAGCGACGAATTTGACAAATATCTCTCACTTCATAGCGAAATACTTAATCTCGATCGTTTAAATCAATTCCTTCAAAAATTACTTCGAACTATTAATTTAGCTGCATTGCAACAGTCGAACATTGAACTCTTTTCTCTCTCTGAAATTATTAAACTAGAAAATCAACTCAAATCAATCGATAATAAAGCCTCTCTCTTATCCGATAACATGCACCCTTTTGAACTAATCGAAACTGCTCAAAGTACAATAATCTCTACAGAAAGTCAGATACTCATTATCCTAAAAATTCCTATCCTTGATGAACTTGTATTCCCACTCTACCAAGTTTACCCAATCCATAACAAAGAAGATATCGTTTTGGTACCCCCTGCTGTTTACTATGGGAATAATCGTTGGTATTCCACATGCACACCTACAGAAAGAAAAATCACCTGTCAAACTATGTCAACAACCAGATGTCAACTGCCCACATTAGAAAACTGCACCACTGCCATTCTCCTGCAACCGATCATACATCAAACTAAGAAAAGCCTCATTGCCAGCACAAATCACCCACTCCGTATCACCGAAAAATGTTCAAAAACAGAAAAAATCATAAAGCAACCAGCAATCATCCAATCACCCTGTCCAATTCAAATTGAAAATCAATGGTATACCGCCACGCAAGAAGAAGCCGAAATCCCAGCCATCGTTCCTGTCAAAATTAATCCCAAGTATCGTCTACAACTAAATCATTTACAGTCTCTTCAAGAAACACCGCAATTGTCGGCTATCCAACCCATACACCTAGATCCAGTCGTCATCTCCACAACAACCTGGTCAGCCACACTTCTTATCATCACTCTAATGTGTGTCATCATCTACTTCATCCTAAGAAAACGAAAAAGACTCCAAACACTCTTTTTCAAACCAAGAATATCACTCTCAGAACTCCAAGAACTTCAACAACTCAACAAGAAGCCCGAGGACGAACTTCCATCCTAAGGGGGGAAGAGTTATGTTCATCGACCCCACAGCACACCGACCTGGACGAAAACCCCGAATCAGCAGAATCAGCTTTTTATTTTTCGTACACCGCATTTCCAATTTATATAAATATCGCGACCGCAATTAATCGATCAGTAATAGTAATAGTTTATACCCTACGTTCAATAAACCTTTTTAAAAACGAAGATTTTCGACCCCGGAACATAACTGGCGCGTCACGCGGTTATAAACAATGGTACAAGTTGTATCATCTGGTTATAAACAACCGAAACGTCAGAAACGTCTGAGTGTCATTGTAGTGTGTTTTCTGCATTTTCAGCCAATTTGCGGAAGTTTGCGTTGTAAAATTACTGTTAATTACTCTGTGGTCCATTTGTCCCTTTGTAAACTCAATCAGTGGATTGTAATACTTTGCATGTCATAAGTGGGCGGGAACTTACCGCGTGACGTAATTGCGCAGAAGGGAAGGCTATATATCATATCTCTCTTTTGTTGTACCATGACTAAGAGGTAGGTACTAAGTATTTAAAACAATTTATTGATGTTTGGATTTGAAGGTTGTTCTTACCGTCCTGTGAAAACTATCACTGATATGATAATAATCATAATTTTGTGGATATGCCATTGTTTTATACACAACTCGGACGATACTCGGAGAGTGGGAGTAGTTACTGGGCACACCACGGGCGTAGCCAAGGGGGGGGGGGGGTTCGGGGGTTCAAACCCCCCCCCCCCCGAAATAAGCAAAATATTACCTAATATTATACCGAAAAAATACGAGGAGTGAAGAGTTAAATTATTATTACGTTTGAATATATTATGTAGTAATAGTAGCGTCTAGCGCCATCTTTTGACGAGAGGCAGACGCAATTGCAGCCGAACTATTTTGTATTGTAGGGACACTTTACGTTGTTTCTCGATTATTCGCCACGCCCCTAGGTCGAAATGAGCGGAACTTTGTGGAAGTTTGTGGAAGTTTCTGGACGGCTACTGGGCTGCTATATAAGCGGCGCCGCGGCGCGTGACCGCGCTTACGGCAGTATTGTTCCATGCGAACTCGAAGCGAATAAAAGTGAAAAGTGGTGAACGAATAGTGAAAAGAATTAAGTGTACCGTGTAAGTGAGTAATTTTAGTGCACTGGTATTCGATGACCTTGTTAAGGATAGATACGTGATTCATTATTACTGTCGAAAAATGGAGGGGAAAAAAAGGAAGGGTGATAAACCTAAAGGTATGGACTACTGGAAAAAGTGGTGTAGTCAAGGTCAAGGCGTTTCTAATAAAGAAACAAATTTGGATTTAGCTATCAAAGCTTCAGCTACCTTGCATGCTGATAAGAAGACTGCCTACCCCGAAATCTAGTTTGGAATGCCTAGATATGTGCGATAAAAACCTTTATCCTAATATTTACACATTACTACAAATCTTGGCTACCATTCCTGTATCCACTGCTACCCCAGAAAGGTCTTTCTCGAGCCTAAGGAGACTGAAAAACTATTTACGAAACACTACAAGTGAAAACAGACTTAATGGTTAATGAACATTCACTATGGAACAGAAATTCATGCAGATGAAGTAGTGGATATATTTAAAAGAAAAAGCCGAAGATTTCTTCTTTAATGGTTTTAGATTTAGCGCAGAGGAAAGAAATTAATTTATCCATTTCATTTAAAGTTAAGAACTTTATAAATATGTCGTAGTTTTTCGGATGAATATATAGATATTAAATTTCATGTAAGTATATTTTTGTTGTTTTATTTACTTCTCAAACTAAACCCCCCCCCCCAAACTAAATTCTGGCTACGCCCGTGGGCACACATTATCGGACGCGCCCGATTGCACAAACTGTGCGATCACGCACGTCCGATACGACGCTTGCGTCCGGCATCTACTCGGCAAATCTTCGACGTCCAATACGAATATGCCCCCCGGAGGGGTTGCCGCTTGGGGTCGTCAATGGGTCGGCTAAGGAGAGTATATTTTTAGAGTATTTGACGAAGAGAGAACTACCTCTCTCGCGGGCTAAGGAGAGTATATACGAGTATGTACCGAGAGGTATTCGCCAACTCTTTTTCCTTTTCGGTGAAATTTTTTATTAAATATTTTACCACGCGAGGTGTTTGCTACAAGTTACGTTCAAATAAAAATTGGCCGCCATAAATTAGTTGCCAACTTCAAGCAAAGGTTCTTTTTGTGTTGAAATAAAAAATGACTGCTAACTTGACGCGAAAATGACTTGGCGGCTAAGTAGATATTGTGGCTTTGCCAGAAAATGGCTGCTAACTTCACACTGGTGAATTATTACGGCATTTGCAAGGATGGGGCAATAATTGTGTCAATAATTCACATGGGAGCAAAAAATATGGGTGGTGGTGGTATTATAAAAAGTAGATGAGCATGTTTACTAAAATGCGCCGCAGGCGACATTTTGTAGAAATATTGTCAATGTTACAATATGTTAACATTATTAGATACACGACAATTTTCTACTTTATAAAAGGCAATTCTGCAAGTACCTATTGTCTACAGTTAGGCAAAGTGAATCTTACTTTTCTATTACCCCAGATTCCGGATTTTCTTTGGTTTAGGACATTTTCAATATGAAAATGTATTGTATCGGCGATTATAATGTTGTTTAAATTATATTTTTAATTTTTTTAGAGCGAAATTTGAGGGCTATATTGTTGTTGTACCATATCATTACGTATATTTTTTATACTCCCCCCTTATTTTCTCTATTTTTGAGGTCAGATAAAAGTTGTAAAACCAAGCTTTTTTTAGCGTTTATTTAGTTTTATACAGGGTGTTCCAGAAAAGCGGTACCAAACCAAACTTATGTTTTTTAAATGGAACATTCTGTATATTTTTAGATATTTGAAATCTGCTCATTGTCACAATTGCAATGTGTGTATACATGTAATATGTTTGTTTCAAGCGTTTGGAAAATTATGGACCTGAAACTTCCAATTTTGCACTTTTGATGTCAATTTTTTCGAAAATGAAACCTTTGCGGGTATAATTTGTTTAAATTATATTTTTATTTTTTTAGAGCGAAATTTGAGGGCTATATTGTTGTTGTACCATATCATTACGTATATTTTTATACTCCCCCCTTATTTTCTCTATTTTTGAGGTCAGATAAAAGTTGTAAAACCAAAGCAAGCTTTTTTCAGCGTTTATTTAGAAAAGCGGTACCAAACCAAACCAAACTTATGTTTTTTTTAAACGAAACATTCTGTATATTTTTTTATATTTGAAATCTGCTCATTGTCACAATTGCAATGTGTGTATACATGTATGTAATATGTTTGTTTCAAGCGTTTGGAAAATTATCGACCTGAAACTTCCAATTTTGCACTTTTGATGTCAATCGAAAATGAAACCTTTGCGGGTATAACTTTATATAAGAAAATATGATTGTCATAAATGATGACGAGTTATCGCCCTTAAAATATGGATGAACTTTAAAGTGTTTTAAGTTCAATGTAATCTATATGGGGAAATGCAACCATCTTTCATTTTAATTTCAATTTCTTTAGACCAACTTTGCAGAGCAGCAAACCACGACACCTTATCTGACTGCAATCTAAACAACTTAAACTTTGTTAGTACGTTTTTCTCAATGCTGAATTATTTGACGTTAATGGGTGGTTTTTCCATATTTTAATCAGTTCAGAAGCTATTTATAAATGTGAAAAGAGAGCCATTTTACAAGGGTTTATATAATTGGCACTGTTAGTGGGTGGGTGTATGTACTGAAATCTTGCAACTGAAGTTTAAACCACTTCCACCCAACCAATTGAGCTGAAATTTTGCACACAATTTTGGTACTGGTGACAATGCAATCCAATATACTCAGTATTGTGATTTATTGAAAATGACCTCCAGCCCAAGATGGAGGATTACCTCTTTCTTCACAACCTCCTCGACATGGGTATCAAATGAAAGGATTGGACGAGTAGACAACGATAAGGTAAGTGGGGTCATACTAAATCCAATATGGCGGCCGCCCGAAGATAACGGATTGCCTATTTCTTCACAACCCACTTGGGGTGACATGAGTATCAAATGAAAGGGTTTGACGAGTACAAGTATGTGACGTGATACTTGTAGTATGAGAGCCGGCATGATTTCAACTCTCATAAGATTATAGAATAAAATGTCCTCAAATAATATGGGCCCGATCATTGTTATTTAAAGAAGTCGTGGTTAATTTTAAGGCAAATCTACTCTCATATGATTATAGAACAAAATAGGAAAGAAGGCCCATGGAGCAACAATAAAAAAAGGGTCCCTTGGTCCTTTAGAAATCCGATAGGCGTATTTTCGGGGCCCCGAAAATCCTCCGCTGTTAAATACGGCGCGAAAGACGGGGGCAAGTCTGGACCTCGGGGACGCGAGTTGTGTGCGAAGTCCCGCTATACAGCCAGTGCCGTATACCGTTTGATGACCCGAAAATTTTTTTTTCTACAAGCGTGCGGAAAAGTACACTTTTCCGCACGCATTTTAGTTTAGAAAGTGTCACTTTTCCGCACTAAAATGCGTGCGGAAAAGTAAATGCGTGCGGAAAAGTGTATACTTTTCTTTTCTACTTTTTTTAACGAAACTTGTTCGGGTAAATTATTTCCCGTTTTTGAGTTGCGGAAAAAACTACCAAATCAGGTGGGACGCATCAAAGTCCGAAAACTGTCAGAAATTGCCCTTTTTCGCCGAGCTACAGCTAAGTTATTTCGGCTCGGGGCTCTGGGGTCGGAATTTTTAAAGTTTCCCGCAAGTCTTCAGGTGAGATGCAGATGTTTCCGGTGCCCCCGAAAAATAAAAAAATGAGAAAAAACACGCAATTTCTAAGGGACGGTTCCTCAGGATTTCCCGTGAATTTCGCTAATCCTACAGCCGTCCCGTTTCTCAAAACATGAAAATCGGGAGTCGGGAAATTTGGTTAAATATCGGATTTTCGAGGTTTCTTTCGGTACTGGAGGAAAGTACAAGACCCAATTAAGAAATTTACAAAAAAAAGTAGTAGTAAATACTTTCGTGGGACGGGTTGTACCTGTTAATAAATTAAAAATTAGCCACAACTTCTTTAAATAACAATGATCGGGCCCATATTATCTGAGGCGACCTACTCCCTTCAAGTAAAGAAATATACTCTCTACATTTTACATATAACATCTTATTCTATAATATTATGAGAGTTGGAGTCATGCGGCCGACTCTTGGACTATTGATACTTGATACTAAATCCAATATGACGGATGCCCCAAGGTGACGGACTAGCTTTCGTTACCTCCCTCCTGACATGGGGATAAATAGGTATTAAAAAAACACAAAATAAAATAAAAAAATAAAACCTTTTAAAAACAAGCTTTTATTTAAGCCATGTATTAAAACGAATAAAACAAGTATAGGTTTTGGTTAAGATCATCCAATGCCAAATTGTGACAAGTTTTTGTAAATGAAAAAGCTTGTCGCGCGAAATATTTATAAAAAAGTAGGTATCAATTAATTTTATTGGACAGTGATAGGTTGATAAGCAAGTATCTACTTGCCAAAGTATATGTATGTTCTTTAGAGTTATTCGCGCGACAAGCGTTAAGACAAACTAAACAAATTATGAAATTCTTGAAATGATAACGTCTAATTAATTACCAATAACTCGCTTGAGATGATACTTTGCGCTCTTTACAGCAGCGTCCCAGATGCCTCCATAATGAGGTGGTTTAGCAGGGATGAATTGCCATTGAATAGTTGCTGATGCGATGCTAAATAGTTATGTATATTTTTTGTTTGCACATGCTCTTGATTAATGAATGAATAAAATTCTCGCATATAATCAGATATTTGCACCAACAAAATTAGTAGCATGGTCTAAACACATTTTTGCACGTATTTCACGCCTGCTAATAAATCTTTCAAGACAACTTTAAAAAGCTGTCGTACTCAGATCACTCACAATTTTAATTATGTGTGGCCTTAGCTTAGTAGGTACGAAAACACACAAAGATGTACATCTAGGCAGGGCCGTGTTAAGGTAAAAATTTGCCCGGGGCAAAGTTCTTTTTTGGCGCCCCCACTCCCAAATCAAAATTATATTAACTAAATCAGTAGGTAGGTACAGAATATATTTTTAAGTACTAAGATAACAAAAATAAAAGGCTTTCTATATTTATATAAAACAAAATATTAACATTAGAACACACTTCACCAGACCAAACAACTTTTAATTTTTACGTTTTATTTTGTACCAGAAAGCAGAACCTCATACCATCAGAAAAAACATTTTTACAAGCTTTTATTTAACTTCATCTGTTAGGTTGGTCGAATCTGACATCCGATTGAGCTGAAATTTTACATACACCTTTAGTTCCAGTGGCAATGCAATATGAAATACTAAATATTGTAATACTTTCAAAATGGCCGCCGCTCCAAGATGGCGGATGATGTATTTTTTGTCAACCCCCTTCATATGGGTATCAAATGAATGGGCTTGAAAAGTAGAAACGATAAAGTTAGTGACATCACACTAAATTCAATATGGCCGCCGCTCAAAGATGGCGGATTACATTTTCTTCTCAACCCTTTTAATATGGGTATCAAATGAAAGTGCTTGAAAAGTAGAAAACGATAAAGCTATAGTGACATCACACTAAATTCAATATGGCCGCCAAATAAAAGGGCTCGACGGGTAGAAAACAATAAGGTGAATGACCTCATAAGCAATCAAATATGGCGGCCGCCCCAAGATGCCAGACTAAATTTTTTTACTACCCTCCTGACATGGGAATCAAATTGGTACTAAAAACCACAAAATAAAATTGAAAATAAAATACCTTTTTAAAAACAAGCCTTTATTTAAGCCATATACTACTAAAACGAATACAATAAGTTTAGATTTTCCATAAGATTCAATTCCAAATCGCGACAAGTTTTTTGCAAATTGAAAAGCTTGTCGCGCGAATTGTAAAGAAAAAAATGCATAGCTACTTTGGCAAATAGGTACCTATATACCTACTTGTATCAACCAATCATTGTCCAATAAAATTAATTGGTACCTACTTTCATCAACATTTCGCCCTACAAGCTTTTCAGTTTGCAAGAACTTGTCGCAATTTGGAATTGAATTATCTTAACGAAAACCATTGAGTAAAGGAATAATTTATTCCTTTACTCAATACGAAAACCTAATTTTATTTTAGTCGTTTTAGTACATGGCTTAAATAAAAGCTTGTTTTTAAGAAGGTTTTTTTTATTTTCAATTTTATTACAATTTACAAGATACGAAAACTTGCCACAATAGAAACGACTTGCATGGTTGCTACGTTATTCTAAACACAGTGTGTATTTGTTTAGTACGTTTGCCACTTGCCATCAAGAATTGGGCGTTAATATTCAAATTCAAGTTCCGAATTCATAACTTACAAAGATTTCCGTAGTTGTATGCGAAATAATCGTCCTATAGAAAAATAAAAATCGGTAGGTAACTGAAAAATTAAAAAATGTTTAAATGTTTTTTTGAAGCAGTAAATTATTAGTACTAGCGCCTTTGTTGATTTTGGCGCCCCCTTGAATGGGGCGCCCGGGGCGAACACCCCCTTCGCCCCCCCCTTAACACGGCCCTGCATCTAGGTATACTTTGACAAGTTTAGCGTTCCTAAGTCGGTTAAATTTGGGAACAAAAGGGCCGCAAAAATTCAAACCTATGTGTGCCAGAATGGTCGAGATGGAGTGATTCGTTCCTTGGGAAGCAGATCACCCATGATTTGTTTTACAGAAATTGGTTTATTTCTTAAACAAACAGTGCATTGTCTAAGAATTTCTTTTACTGTAACTAGGCCCGAAATAATCCAATATTTAGTACGAATGTAAGTAGTGCATGTTTCCAGCTATTATCCAACCAAACTTTGGATTTCGGATGACAGGACATACTATTGCATAGAAACGATCAGCACTTAATAGAATATATTATATTTTACTTAGCATGTAGAAATGATTGTCTGCTAATGTGATTGATTTTGGAATGTGGCATTCATCAACATTGACAATTAATGTTGGTAAATCTCCTGTTATCTTCAATATCAGAAAACTAGCATTTGTTTGATAAGAGTTAACATGAGCAGTAGGTATACTATGAGAGTACGAGATCAAACCTGTCGAGACTTGTATAATCCCGTGCTCTCATAGGGGATTGGCGGGATATCGATTTGATCTACTGAAATTCACTAAATGATTCCCTTTGAATTATTGTTTGTAGTTTAGATAACTCGCGTATGATTATGAATTACTAGATTATCATTTTCGTAACTTCTTTTAGCAATCACCACCTCAGCGCCATCTCGCAAACATGATTATAAACAATATCATTTTTGAATTTCATTCAAACCTTCATTTTTGTGCATTAAAGTATCAAAAGTGTCATGAATTCGTAGCCACTTGTCAGATGTGTTCTGTTAGGATTAGTAAGTAACCTTTGTACTCAGTCCGGCAACGCCGCTCTAGAGACAGAAAAAATGTGTTAGGTAGGATGACAGACGGTGCTCGATATGGCGGAGCAACGCGAAGAAACTCTGTACAATTGAGTGGAATAAACGTATAGAAACAATCCGAATTTTAGTGAAAGAACCCTTAACGATACAAGATGCACCATCAAAATTAGGCAAATCAGTAACTGTTAAGTTTGTACCACGAGATTCTGGTATTGTTAGTGTTTTTTCTTGTGAATTTGATTTAATAGAAACTTTGGATAATTGTGATCCATGACAATTATTACCATTGTCATAATTTAAGGGTATCACGACCTTTTAATGTAATCTCATGAAATGTTTCTTCGAATAGGTACTTCTTACTCATTGTTACACTCGAGGAAATGTGTTTCATCATCATCAACTTTGTTCAATTGACCATTTAAAACGGGCTTGGACTTATTTACCTTAAGTTGTTTGTTCTCATCAAACATGATTTTTGATTAATGAAAAATTCCAAACAACACAAAATATTGCTGTTGTGCTTGATTTGCTGTATATTGTATATCGTGCTGTATCTTTTGGTATGTCCACCACTCGCTATGCCTCTATAGTGTCTGCCTGTCCGTGTCGCACGCGGTGCCCTTATCCTTGTTAATATCGTCGGCGTTCTTAAACTGATTTGACCAGAGAGAAGGCCAGAATACAGAGAGTCGAGAGTCCATCTTGTCAAATATGTCACATGGAGTCCAATTTTTACGTAATTTTTCACACACCCGATAAGATCGTTCAGATAAATTATGAAGTAGACCTTATTCACTTACTATAGATTACTTTAAAACCGAGAAAGAAGATCCACACTGACCTAAAATGAATTAATTACTGTTTAAAGTTGACATATTTGACAATATGAACTCTCTGTATTCTGGTCTTCTCTGTGATTTGACGGATATATTTTATTGAGTTTCTGTTATCTTGATTGATTGATGGTAACTATCCCTTTTCAAGTTCAAATTGGCGGTAATCAAAATCAAAATGGCATTAGTCAAAATCAAATTGGCAACACCAATTTCAAACTGGCATTAATCAAAATCAAATTGGCATTAATCAAAATCAAATTGGCAATAATCAATTTGTGAGGCAGTGCTTAAGAAGAACGCAAAACATTTACCAAACTGGAGTTGCGTTAGTCGTTGATAATGCTCCATGCCATTAAAGTATTGTAGAAATTATTGCAGAGAGCGAATTTGACCAGCATAGACTTTTACGACTATCCCATTGAACAAGCTTGGAGACAGGAGTAAGAGCAAAAATAGCCGAAGAGCTATGGACTTGCGCAAACAGTATGCCATATTTTCTTCAGCAGATTTATGATAAGAACTTATCTGCATATACTTATCATTGGCAGCCTGCTCAGAAACGTGGAAAAATTAGTATTAAAATACAAGTTTACGTCAGTGGCGTAACTACGGAAGAAAATTGCAAATTTTTGAGTTTAAAAAAACTAACGAGGCCGAATGAAAATTCTGTATATGACCTTTCTTTTTAGGAAAAAGTAGGTCAGTGTCCCGAAAACCGCAACTCCCTATTTCTAAAAATAACCGAGAATAATGCACATTGCTCACTACAGGACGAAAAACGACACTTTATAGGTCAAAATGTTGAATCGCCATGTACGTTCTGTACAGGGTGATCCAAAATCGACGCCTAAGACCTACTGCGGGAACACAAAACCTGAAAATAAAATCTCGAACAGTGGCTCTTAAATGGAATAGAATGAAAAACATGAAATATTTTCTATTCACTAGGATCGGTTTTCCGAAATCTAGCTAGCCATGAAAACAATTGCGATAGTCAGAAATTATTTAAAAGTAGTGTGACGTTGCAAAAAATGGGTCGTGGTAGCGCAGAAAAAATAAGCAGGGTTTTCAATTTGTTTGTATTCGATGACTGGATGTGTATATAATCTAAAATGGACAAAGAAATAGATAAAACAACTAATTAAAAAAGATAATTGTTATAAAAAAACATTACAACAAAATAACTCAAAATTTACATACATAGTGGAAATAATGATACAATACACTTACCTAAATGCAGGTAGATGCTTAAAAGAAAACAGTTCTACAACCAATTAGGCATTTAAATCTTAACACGACCAGAATCAAATTGACCCGACGAACGGTAGCTCACGTCTGGCCTCCAAGAACCGAAAAACGGGGTTTAAGAAAAAACAGCGGCAAGGTACAAGGTACGCCACAGTAGATATGTTAGGGTGCCTAGCCTACTGCACCATTAAATTTGTTCGACTGGAGTATTTTTTAAATCTTTGAATTGTGCTTGTTACTGACTTGTTTGCTTTTATACTTTGTTACAAAAAATGTTGTTTAATTTTCCAGTTGAAAAAAATTAAGGGTGCACAAGGCAACCTAACCTTAAATGAGGCGCTGAGAACCATAGCGGACCATCCCACAAAATTCTTAATATCCAAATAAGTACGGTCTTATGTAGTAAAATATACAATCTTTGATGCCAAAGCGGACCAAATGAGCCTTAGCTAGTCTACTACAGATGGCAGCACCAAAGAGGATGGTCCACATGGATTAGACTAGCAAAATTGAATAAATTATTTGTATTTTTTGGGTTGAATAAAAACAAACAATATTTTTGATTTGTATTATTTGATCAATTGCACATAATAAAAAATAAATAAAATATATCCCAAGAAACAAAACGGACTAACCCACACAAAATTAAAAAAAAGTGTATATCCTAAGAACCAAAACGGACTAACCCACACTAAATTTAAGAAAATATTGAAAATATATGTGTTTTTTGTTTAATCTATATTAATAAACCCAATTGTAAACGTTTAATTAAAATCCGGACACGATAATATGATTTATATGTCGGAAAAAAAATCCCAAAAAAGTGGTAACTTAGAACTTGCAATAACTCCACTCCATAAACTTGTAATGGAGATGGTCCCTTCTGGTTCTAAATGCCTCATAATATTTTCTGACTATCAATTGTAAATTTTGAACAATAAAAGATACAGAAAATCTTTTCTTATAAAAGTTGTGAGAATGATAAGGACTTTCAATATTTAGGAAAAAATGGTACGTTTCTGAGGGAAAATATTGATGACGTCACAGCGGCCATTTCCCCAAATAACAAAAAAGCAAATTCATAATTGGGCCTTATAGTAGAACCCCTGTTCGAAGTTTTATTTCCAATTTTCGTGTTCCCGCAATAGGCTTGGGGCGTCGAGTTTGGATCATCCTGTAGGTACATTTACTCTTAAGTTATTATACATTTTTTGTACTACCCCTGCATTTTTATTGTTGCGAAATTTCAATGGCCCTCTATGTAACCGATTAGAGATTCTGACTCGTCGGTTATTACGCAGCACCACATCAATCGGCTCGCATCGGAAAAACCGAAATTTATGCGCCCTGCGTGAATCTTGGTGGCGGTGGGCCCCTAGCAGCTCTGGGCCCGTGTTCACCGCACACTCTGAACACCCTGTAGTTACGCCACTGGTTTACGGGACAATACTTAGTAGTCCTTTGGGCCCTCGCTAACGGTACGCCTATGGTTTTCAGACGAATTTTCTATTTTGAACTTATAAAACAAATGGTAGTCTGACTAAATTCATATCAAAACGCATATTTTTCGAATAAAGGAAAACTCACTTGTCCATGTGAAGAACCCGCAGGATGACTCTCTGATTCATACCTTATTATTGTGAGAATATGTTCATAGGAACTTTTTTTCTTAAAGTCGACCCAGGAATCTTCTCTTGAAATTTTGTGACATACGTTATTAACACGTATTAAGTACACGAGCAAGCGAGCGAGCAACATCTCGAGCAGCACCTCGTGTAGGTCAGCTAATTCCTCTTAGATAATCGTTATTGTTGTTACGCAGACGAATTTCTCCTTCGGCCGGCGGAGAAACGAAGAGCCGCGCCGCGCGCGCCGTTCGGAAGAAAAGGAGAGTTGCGCAACCGCGGCGAGTGCAGCGGCGAAGCAGAAGAAGAAGGCGAAGAAGGCGCAAAAGCGCCGGCCACGGCCACGGTATCAACGACCTCCGATTGCCTAGTGAACCAAACCCGTTCCCCCGGCCGCGCCCCCCCCCTCCCCGACGCCTCTCCTGCCCGGGGCCCCGCCGAAGGAGACTCGCGCTATTCTCACAGGTGTAGTTTCCCACAAAAGCCCGCGCGAGTAATGCTCGAATTATGGCATGTCCAATAAGCGAGAGACGACGTAAAAGCGGTTTTTGAAGCGCTTGTTGCGGCACAAATTACTTGAGCCGAATGTTTTGTTGACATTCGCGTAGTAGGTACAGGGTGATCCATCCAAGAGTAGCGTAGCTAGCTTTGAGTGGGCCCTGCATCAAAGGCTAAGCCAAGGCCCCTTGAGCCAGGGGGGGGGGGGTTGAATAAAAACATACTCCCAGAGGCGGATCCAGGCAAATCAAACAAAAACAAAAAAAATGTTTACCTAAACAAAATAAAAAATAAACTTAAATAATAAACACAACAAAACAAAATCACGAAAGAAACAATAATTCTTTAGATTTAAAAAATAATGTGCTTATCACAAAATAAAATCATATTTTCTCTCCTTGCGCAAACCGATCTTTTCTTCATTTATGGGTACACTGCGGTCTATATTTAATGGGGCTATATTACTTAGTCTGTCTTGGGCCATATTGGTATGTAACCAAGTTATAATCCTTTAAATGAAATATATATATATATATATATATATATATATATATATATATATATATATATATATATTTCCGCCGATGCCTTGCTTATCGGGAAACTGGCAAGTATGCTCAAAAATTGTCTTTCCGTTGTCGCGATGTGACTTCGTACTGGTGACTGGTGTTAATGAGAAACTGAGGAAAATATACTACAAACGCTCTTTAATTGTACAGTAGATTGTGACAGGTAAAAATATTTCATGTCCCTAAAATTCCGTAAAAGGCGGCCATATTGATATTATTGATATGTGATGGAGGACAGGGCTGTAATCAACAGAAAACAGAATTTACTTTTTACACACACAAATCCAAAATTTAAATAGATAGAAATTAACATTAAACTCTGTCTTTGAAGCATATAGAAAAAGAGTATAGTTATATAGTTTATGTGTTTGAAGTTGGGTTATAGCCATCTGTATGCATACAGACAAAGAGATCGAATATCAAGGATGAAGTTAGGCATCTGTCACATATTATGACATTTCTGCCGGACATGCTAAATACATCCCTGAAGGCGCCTAAAACATTGCTGCCAACCTTGTATTACCAAATTAAGAAATGTCATTTCTAGTGTGCAATTATTAAAGAGCGTTTTTAGATTACTTAATAATACTCCGGTTGTAATAATGGTTGTAGCGCCACTGCGCATACTCCAGAACAGCATACCATTATTTATAAATATTACCTGCAGAAATAAAATTAACATTATATTTGCAACAAACTGCCGGTCGATTTTAAAATCCGAAAAATAAAAAGATAACAGGGGTCTTGTGAGTTATAACTGTAAGTAGATACCTACTTACTCTATAAGTAAACAAAAACTCAAATTTCGTTTTATTATGTCTCTGTGATGCATAGATGCCTCAGAGAAATAACCAAGGATAGAGAGAGTAAGGACAAAAAGTAAACAAAGCCCACATCTTTTTGAGTGATGCCACGTACTCCATTGTTTACAGCATTTCATTTCAAAATAGAAAGGTTTAATAATGGGATTCAATGAAGGCGCACCTCCCATAATGTTAAATTAACAAATGTAGTTATTAATTTCTTGTATGTAACGGTTTTAAACTAAAACTAAATTGCGCTGTAATTATAGTATCTAATTACCACTTTAATAAAATCGTCACAGATACCTCAAACCGCCCGACATGGCAACGCTGCTGTTGATGCCCCGCCTCCAGCTGGCGCCGCGTCCCTTAACTCAGGGGTATTTGTTTTGTGTATGCCCAGCATGTCAAGTTTTCCGATTGTTTACGTATGCATTTTTCCCGTTTTTAATTGTTTTTCTGTTAATTTATAGGCTATTTATTAGTATTTAGGATATAGTGACTGATTTTGTATACAATGGGACGCAGAAAATGTGTAGTATGTGGCTAAATTGATATTTCTCAGGATATAACCTATCTCAGGTAAACGTTGTACACACGGGCCTAATGTTTGTTTACTTCGGTAAATTTGCATAAGATGTTGGTTGACTACAAACGTATGTATTTTGAAGCTGTTGCTCCCTTTATCCTTGGTTATTTCTCTGAGATAGATGCATACAAATCTGAAGTCACCCGTAGCGTTTAAGTTTGAAGTATTCACCGCAAATCAAATTTTTATTTTTTTTATTTTTTATTGGTCGGTGGGCCCCCCAGGCCAGTGGGCCCTGTATCATTGATACAGCTGATACAGCGGTAGTTACACCACTGAAGAGTAACAGCTCCTGTTACTTCTTTATACAGTGAGGACGCGTTGGTGGGAACAAATTCAATAAGATCTCTATGGGGCGAGGAAAAGAATGGCCCGGACACGTCAACCTATAGTAAAATCGAGGAACTCTTTCGCCTGGAGTAAACAAGAGCACGTGGGTTGAAATATCTGCCATAGCCGCACGGAGGTACTACCTTTATTTAATTTTAGTCTTACAATTGTGTACATCAAAATATTTCAGACAAGAATTATTGGCTTAATTAAAATGGTTCCCGCACAACAATCACAGGCCGGCGGACGGCATATATAGCTATCTCTCTCTCCACCTACGTCACGCTAACCGACTTATCCGTCAATCAACGCTGCAGTTTAAAAATTATTTATTTACAGCTTTTAATTACCAAAAAATAATAGGAGTTAAATTAAAACAATCTAAATCGAATTAAAATCAAGTTAATATCAGGTATGTTAAGCTATCCAAGAGAATATTGGTTTTTAGTTATTTCATTTTTGAGTAATCTAATTGAAAATACTTTTTCTTGAAATTGGCAGTAAAGTGTCCCAAAATCGTCATTAAAAGCTCAGAAATCGGCACTGAAGTAGCCCATTATTATACAATTTTTTTCATTAAGTTGGCCTTGGCTAGATATAAACATCAAACGTCAGACGCGAAGCCATCGCCCGTCAAAAGTGACCAAATATTCAAAACCCGGCCAATAAAGGCCCATTAGGGCCCACCATTAGGTTTGTTGTCATATTTTTAAAAAGGCTTTAGAATTGGAGATAAATAAATAATATTTTTGCTGGAAAAGTACAATCGATTGAGCGTGAGTGATCTATTTTAAAAATATAAATAATTATGTTTCCTGGGGCCAAATATCGGTATACAAATAGCAGTGAACATACATTGTTAATATCTACTGCAAATATTTTTTATTTATGTTTTTTTAAATCGTTTTAACTTCTATAACTGTTGTTGTAGGTTAAGCGAGTGTTTTGTAAATTGAGCCAGCAAAAGCAAATTTCAGGTATATATACCTTATCAAAGACAAATTGTGCCGTTTTTTATACAGATAGGATTAATTCTTCCAATAATAGAATGATCTACCCACTTATGAACAATTCAGTATTCAGTATTCTATCCATGGAATCCATAAACCGAAAAGAGTTTTTTAGTTAGAACCGACGATGGTACAGCCGATAATTTGAGACAAAGTAGAGATTTGGTATTTATTTATTTTGTAAATAATGATTCTTTATTAAGGAAAGCAAGGGCAATGTAAAGTTAGAATAAATTGCGCTTGCATCACAGCCAAGCTATAACCGTTGCGTTGAGGGAAGGTATAAAATATCCGAGTCTGTGTTTACATCTTGTAGTTGTCTAGCCCCACACCTGACACCATTATTTGTATGATAGAACCCTCAGACAAATAATAAACATAGACTAATTCGATACAATACAGACCCTGCCAAGATAAAAAATGTTTAGTAACATTATTTGTCTGAGTTAGTAATAGAAATAAAAACATAACAATGCAATGATTGCACCATTGCCAAATTTCTTCATAAATGTATCTTGTACTTAGGAAATAAATGTATAACCAACAACCAACGTTAAAAAAACATCAAAAATAAAATTTGCACAGTTATCATTTAACAATAAATTTTACTGATTTTTTGAATTTACTGATTTTACTTGGTCTATAAATAATATCCTTAATAAATTGCTTTTTCTGGCTAACGTGGCAACGTTGCACGAGCTCCTTGTGATCGATGCGCATTTGCTTTATTATGCCCCAACAGCTGATCCAGAGTTCGTTGAGATTTCGCCGGTTTGTGTTGATGTGTTTCGAGTGTGATTTTGGGGTTATTGGACAAAAGACATATAGTTAAATTAGTAATTAGTGAATTAGTGTAGTTTTAAGAACGATGGGAAGAGTAAAGTGTTGGATTTGTGGCATAGGAAACGTAACTTTTGGTTATCACATGATGCAGGCTTAAGTGTCAAATTTGTTGTTTCTGTTTCGAGTAGGCGTTTTTTATGTTCGCTGATTACAATGCAGTCTTTAGATTAGTCTATGTTTAGTATTTATTATTTGTCTGAGATAGAACAGAATAGAATTATATACAGTATGTATTACCCTCATCCTGTTATAAACCTTGACCGCGTTGTTGCGAAAATTGACAGCTACTACTTGATAATCTTAATAACCTGCTATTGGCGAAGTAAACTGATCGAAAAAATTAAGCTCATAAATATAATATTATTTAAACTTTAGTAGATAACTACGGTGCGACAGACCGAGAGTCTTGCACACTATCACTAATAATACTTAATAATATACATGTCATAGTGTTTTTTAATGGTAAGAGTTTGCGTCGCGGGCGTTGAGAATATCCAGGTCCAAAAATGAAAAAGTTAAAACAGGGTGACTTCTTTCGTAATACGTCTCTACAATAAAAAATTTTAGGTGTGTATTGTAAGATGTCTTTTCTGTTATATTCAGCAATTACAGACCAAGAAGTGAATGTGTGTTTTATGGTGTAGGTATTTTGTAAAAACTTTCATATCAATCGACTTATCTTTGCAAAAGTGATAAAAAATAGTGTAAACCTACAAACTTACAAAAAAGAAGATACAATCCTAATAATTAATAAATTCTCGGCCCTACAATACTCCAAACTAGGAGGGGCGGCATTTACTATATAATACTTATTATTTTGTCTTCATTGCCATTTGCGGCTAGGGCCGACTTTTTCCAGAGAGAACTAGGATATCATTCCCTAGAAAATCGTAGTAATCTCAGTGGGTGTAGAGAAATAATTAGTAACTCACACAGATAAAGCTATTAAGGAGCAATGGTGTGAATCTTCATTTTACTCAGCGTTTTTATCTATCAGATGTGTTTTTCTCAGGGACTCTTTAAAATAAGGGGACCTAGCATGTCGCAGTCGATCACACAGGAAAAGTGAAGCCTTGAGGGGAAGTTTGTTTTCTGTATACTCCAAGGAGACCACATAAGTGGGCTGGTACAAGGTTATGTTATATGTCAGTGTCCAACTGCCGTCAGGTTTTATGTGACATGCCAGTGCCATAGATTCTAAAGGAGGCAAAATATTTCATAACATAATTCACAATTTTTAAGTTTTCTAACTTCCAGATAGTCAATTAAAGGTAACGCGGCCGCCTGCAGTAGTCCCAATAATAATTGCAACCAGATTTTTCTTGTCTCACCTTTAGTAATCCTACAATTCCCACTACGTGGGCATTACCTATAAGTAAGTACCTAGTTCAAAACAAAAATGGTATTTCGTAAATTTTAAATTATTAAGCAGGTAGCTTCACTCAGGTCTTTTTTTAAATAGTTTTTATCTACAACTGTGAGGTACTTACCTTGGGAGAGAAATAAAATTACAAAAATTTTATAATGAGCGCCGAGAAAAACTACATGATTAGAACTAAGTACAAGACCTAATCTTATTAGTCCATCCCGAAATCTTTTCTTTGGGTAGATACATTCAACAAGGGAAGAAAGTTCAAGTACGTACCTATTATACCTACATATTACAAATGGTTTGAGGAACCTGGTAACAAGGTGCAATAGCGACAAATTCTCAAATAAGCAAAATCGGCACTGACTTACCATCCTTATATTACTTAAATTCCTGGAAATAATTGCAGAAAACCAAATTCAAATATAAAATAAATTTGATTCATTTGACAGTTGCCATATTCTGTGTTTGTTGACAGAACATTGTCAAGTCTATATAATTTTTAGAAATCATGGAAACCATTATTAATTTTTACTAACAATCAAAGTTCCTGTTATATTCATAGATTCTCCAATAAAATTGCATGCTTGGCATCATTGAGACCATTAGGATGAGGAAAGAAACGGCCTCACTTTGGAAAGTATAATGCTGGGTCCCCTTACTTTAAAGGGTCCGTGGTTTTTCTAAAAACATAAAGGTCGATCAAAGGCAGAAAAATAAGTAATAGAAACGGCTTTTATTTGGTATGTTTTTTAGTGCTACAGCTTAGACTAGTTATTACCCTACAAGTTCTTAGAAATATATTATTTCTGTTAGGTATATCGATGGGCATCCAGATTCCTCCATTTAACGAGTCTTTAAGAATTTACAACCTGCACTTAATAAGTACAGAACGATTTTATGTACCTCCGTTAAAATATTTCAATTGTGAAGGCAAATAAATTGTTTCCGAGAGGACGCAATATGGTCAATGTGGCCGATCCGCTAATGCCGCCGATATGCCGCGGCCATGACCGCCAGCCACTTCTCTCTTTTTTTCATTCGTTATTCGTTGCATCGCGTTGCGCAACTCGCCTTTTTCCTTTCGCATTCAGACGTTCGCCGACGATGGCGACTACCCAACTTTTGCTCCACATTACGCTCTGAGAGAGAAATTCATTCCTGTGTGTAGGTAATCGAAATCTTTATCACATAATAGCAGTGTTGCCGGTCATTTAATCGTGTCCGGGCGTTAACATTTAAGGGCATGACGCATTCGAAAATGTCCGGACACTTTTGAAGCACATAAAAGACAAGAAAACGGACAAATGTCCACAAAAATATGTTTGATGCGTGAATTTTAAGAGCATTTATTTTCAGCTGTGTTTATCTATCAAGGATCGCAAAGGGCAATTTTACTGGTCCCTCTTAGTCTTTTCCGGTGTAGTCTTATAAAACTCTATTTTCCGAACAAAAAATTGTTTGTAAATAACTTATTTCTGGGTTCTCATACCAAAACATAATTTTAGTCCTAATTTTTGTAAAATTTAAAATTATGATGTACCTAGGTACATAATTAGTATTCAGTATTTTTTGGAACTTCACTTTTTGACTGATATTCGATTAAAACATATACGTAAATAATAATAATATACCGTTTATTGAGATCAAAATCAGTACAAAATACATATTTACATGTATTGATAAATCACTGAAACAGAAAAAATCGCAGAAACATCAGTGTAAAATATCCTACTTGTTTGTAGTAAAAACAATAGTTTATAAGTTTGGTACAATACAGTCCAAATTTTGTGTTTGTCATAATTTCGGGGTTACCTAAGTGTACCAATCCGGGTGGACATGTAATCTTAGCCGGTAAAGTGTCATACAAATAGGTAAGTAAGTAAGTTAATTCTACCCAAAACTCCATTTACCAAATTATGATGAAGGGATCTAGAATTATCAAATATTCATTGCCTTACTTCAGTTTCGAATGGTTTGTTTTGTATATTTGTATAGGTAGAAGATTGTAAGGCTTTTGGAGTCAGATACTGGAAATATCTTTTTATTGTACCTAAACACCTTATTTTCATCGGTATTAAATCTAAAACCATTAAAGAAGAAATCTTCGGCTTTTTCTTTTAAATATATCCACTACTTCATCTGCATGAATTTCTGTTCCATAGTGAATGTTCATTAACCATTAAGTCTGTTTTCACTTGTAGTGTTTCGTAAATAGTTTTTCAGTCTCCTTAGGCTCGAGAAAGACCTTTCTGGGGTAGCAGTGGATACAGGAATGGTAGCCAAGATTTGTAGTAATGTGTAAATATTAGGATAAAGGTTTTTATCGCACATATCTAGGCATTCCAAACTAGATTTCGGGGTAGGCAGTCTTCTTATCAGCATGCAAGGTAGCTGAAGCTTTGATAGCTAAATCCAAATTTGTTTCTTTATTAGAAACCCCTTGACCTTGACTACACCACTTTTTCCAGTAGTCAATACCTTTAGGTTTATCACCCTTCCTTTTTTTCCCCTCCATTTTTCGACAGTAATAATGATTCACGTATCTATCCTTAACAAGGTCATCGAATAACAGTGCACTAAAATTACTCACTTACACGGTACACTTAATTCTCTTCACTATTCGTTCACCACTTTTCACTTTTATTCGCTTCGAGTTCGCATGGAACAATACTGCCGTAAGCGCGGTCACGCGCCGCGGCGCCGCTTATATAGCAGCCCAGTAGCCGTCCAGAAACTTCCACGAACTTCCACAAAGTTCCGCTCATTTCGACCTAGGGGCGTGGCGAATAATCGAGAAACAACGCAAAGTGTCCCTACAATACAAAATAGTTCGGCTGCAACTGCGTCTGCCTCTCGTCAAAAGATGGCGCTAGGCGCTACTATTACTACATAATATATTCAAACGTAATAATAATTTAACTCTTCACTCCTCGTATTTTTTCGGTATAATATTAGGTAATATTTTGCTTATTTCGGGGGGGGGGGGTTGAACCCCCGAAACCCCCCCCCTTGGCTACGCCCGTGAGTCTATGCTATCTGAACCCTATTTCGTATTTTAATTCGTGTTTGAATATTTCGATAGATACATTTCTGTAATATTTTTTGAAGTTATATCCACCTTATCTGAGACTAATTTAAAACATATCATCTTTGAAATAATTTGAGAGTAACCATGGAAACGCATCATACATACCAAACACTTTATTGTCAGCGTTGTTTATTTTCAAAAATAAAAATGTTTGAATGTCTGTCGAAAACATTCTGTTTTTCCAAATCCATTTCTGAGCTGTAAACATATATCATATTAAAGCTCTTATTAAAACCTATATAAAGGTGCAGCTTTAAGAAATTTTATAAATGTCCGAGCATTTGACAACTCTATACTCACCTTATACTCGTAAGTTATAAGTTTCATAACAAGTAATTTGTAATATAACAATTCGAGTTAAGAGTTTTATTAAAAAATATTTTTCCAGTTTTGAACAGTGTCGTCCCAATTAATATGATCCTGAATATTTTGATAGAAAACAATGATACGTTACTGTTTTTTTTTAAACAAAAACTTAATTGTGCTAATAAAAAAGATCTCTGATGGGCTTTCTTTCATATCTTAAATTATTTTTCAGTATACAAACAAAGAGCAGTTATTTGTATATCCCTAAACCGCTACTATGAACATAAAGTATTTTTGCAATTGAATTATTTTTACACTTTTTTCGACAAAAAATGATAAAATTCTTTAAGAATATTATTTATATCATACTTAGTTCTGTAACCAAAAATTTGTTATGGTTACAAAGTTATTAAAGAATTTTATTTTATTTCGATAAAATGTATAAAAAGGATATACTTCTTTATTTTTTACTGGAAAATAGTTCAAGATACGAAAAAGTCAAGAGATTTTTTTTATTACAAAAAGAAGCACAATTAAAACAATAATTTTTATTTTTTCGAAATTACATATTTATAAAAAAAGTTTAAAAAATCTTTAACAACTTGTATATAAAAACTAAAGCGAAAACGGACCTATGTTTGTATGCACTTTTTAATAAATAAATATATATTGACATTTAGTTATGTCAAAACGCCGTTGTTATTAAATATAAAAAAAATAATAATTTGATCTAAGTAAATCGAATTAAAAGTTTTGCCTTACATAAAAAATTTAAAGTTACATCTAGTAGGTTAGAAGCTTAGAAGCTAGTAGTAGTAGGTATTAGTTGTAGGTAGATATGTGTACAGTAGGGTATTGATCATGCCAAGAGTTGCATTTAAAAAAGTCTATTCAATCAGGTGTTGGTTCCTCTTCCCCAGAAAGTCATTAGCATGGAAACGTGAAAGTATTGTATCTACAAGCATTAGTTTGACCTAGCATGAACAAGATAGGTAACTCAAGCAACAGGAGATATGCTTTTTTGAAATTCATCTACATCTACATAGATACCTACCTACCTACCTACTTTATATGGATCTTATTTTACCTTATTCTCTCGTGTATGAAGAATGAAGAATATAACATAACGTTGCTGCTATTGCTTGTGTACAACCATTTATAATCAGGAATGCGCCTTCCAGTAATAAATAAAATATACTTTAGATACATTATCTGCAAATATCGCCGGAAACATTCCTCAAATATGGTAAGTAGGGCTAGGAATATTTCAAATATTTCTAGACAATAGCAAGATGCTTTTTATTTCAAATTTTCTATAGGTATATGCAGTATTTATTAGATAGGTTATAGGTATGATCGTTTTATTCATTTTTGACAAATAAAATTCAATTCAATAGTAATATTTTTCTATTTTTGTAATCTTTGAACAAACACGTATAATACGTACCTAGGTATTTTTTTAAAATATGGGTTTAAAGAAAATTGTGCGGTTTCCCATTGCCGCGAAAGTTTGGCCTACTGCGATTGAAGACTTTCTTTCAAAAACAACGCATGTCCAAAAATAGCTTTATATTTCTACCATGTTCCATTTAACTTCCTATAGTGGTTTACCGCAACAGAAAAAAATGCATGCTGTTTTTTTGACCAGTATGCACACGCAGATGGTTTCCCTTTTCCCTGTAGGGTTTTGTATCAACTTGTCCCTCTTAACACTTGTGTGGTTTTCTGTAAGAATAAACCATTTATATAGGTAGATTGTAGATTCAACCTCTGGCTACTAGATTTCGCAATTAAAGTGGCATAAACACACATGGCATTAAATACTACCAACCCAAGTGAGTTTTTTGTGTTTATTTTGAAAATGATTATATTTTCCAAAAAACCAACGATCAAGTCAAATAGTGCATTATATTGCGCATATTTGGACAAAAAATCAGCCAAATCTAATGTGTCGTTTGGAAAACAATATACCTAAAGTTTCTGGTAATTTTATATTAGAGAAGAACAAAATACATTTTAGGTATATTGTTTTTGTAAACGAAACATCAGATTTGGCTGATTTTTTGTTCAAATATGCGCAATATAATGTAGTATTTGAGTAGAGCATTGTTTTTTGAAAAACCTAGTAATTTTAAAAATAAACACCAAAAACATACTTGGGTTGGCACTAAGTGTGATAATGCTCCCTTAACTCAATTAAAGCATATTTTTTTGGACATGTGTAGTTTTGAAATGTCTTGAAATGTACATTAGGCATTTTTAATCCAAAAAATAACATACCTTAAAATAGTCGTGTAGCAATTTTGGCGAAAAAAGTATAAATTATACAGTATGGAACAGCCAAATGGAATAAATTCAATATCTCCTTACAGGGTGATGCTAGAAAAAAAATTTTAAATACAAAAGTATTTGATAGATCGAGGCGCATAACATAAAAATATAGTGGTGTATACAGGGTGCTCTATAAGTGTGATATTATATGCAACTTTGTTTTTTTAAATGGCACACGCTGTATTTTGCTTGATTTTTATATTACCCTAAGGATTCTACACATCTTTTATACACCATACCTATGCCCAAACCCAACTGTTTTAGAAATAATTCATCATTTCATTTAAATCTCGTCAAGTGCGAGTTACAATAATTCGTGAGGGTATTATTTTTTTAATGTTAGCGACGAAAGCAGTATCGTTTGCAAATAAATAGTAGATACCTGTTATTTTTCCGATGAGGAAATCGTGCTACATTGTACAGGGTGATAACAACAAAATTTACAATTTGATAAATTTCGAGTGATCGATAATGTTTAAATTTGATGTAGTATGGGGTTGTGATATCTCATTTGAAAGGTTTTTTCATTCTCTTGTCAAACATTATAATTATGTTTTTAAACTTTATTTAGAAAATTTACAGTTTCTGATATTAAAAAAATTAATACAAAATAAATCAATATCAACGTATGAGATGTTCAAAATGCATGCCTCGAACGTCTTGGCAGCATCCTAATCTTAAATAAAAGTTTCTTTCAACATTTGTCAACATCAGAGGTGTGACCGACCTAATCGATATTTAAATGAAATGATGGATTATTTCTAAAACGGTTGGGTTTGGGCATAGATATGGGTGTATAAAAGATGTGTAGAATCCTTGGGGTAATATAAAAATCAAGCAAAATAGAGCGTGTGCCATTTAAAAAAAACAAAGTTACATATAATATCACACTTATGGAGCACCCTGTATACACCACTATATTTTTATGTTATGCGCCTCGATCTATCAAGTACTTTTGTATTTAAAATTTTTTTCTAGCATCACCCTGTAAGGAGATATTGAATTTATTCCATTTGGCTGTTCCATACTGTATATTCTTCTGAGTGGTGACAAACTTTGAATCTAGGGTGCTATGAAATCAAAAACAAATTAATGATGCTCGGAGCATCAATAATTTTAATACCCAGTTAGTTAGATTTTGTCTAGTAAAAAAAATAAAGCCGTGCTAAATTAATCAACAAAAGGTTTTTTGTAAAATTATTATTATTATTATTAAATAACAAATTTGACTGTTTTAAATTTAAATTAAATGTTATTTGCTTCAACTAATGTCTCATTTATCATAGATAAATCTCACACACTGCAAAACTTGTACAAAATTAATAAACTAATCGGGGTTTCTAAAAATTTTATCGCAGAAATAACTTCATAGGCGTGCTCCGGGGCTTCAACTTTACCCCTGAGAAATTTAATGCATTCTGTGAGCTTCGAGCAATCTGTATTGTCGATTGTTTCGAATTTAGCTATAGTGACTTTCATTAAATACAGCAAAACTTTTGTATCCTACCGAAAATGGACAAAGGCCCTAAATACATAATACACTTATAAAAAGTATCCTAGCGGATGTTTAAATTATTTCGATAAAAAGTGAGTTAATTTGTCTATTCTCAAAGTTATTGTATCTATTTTGAATAAGCCTATAATACTGGCATGACCCGAATTTTACGGATTCTGTGTACCTACTGACTTTAGATTAAAAATAAAAAACCTTATACGTTTCCTACTAATTACCAAACACAATGAGCGAATCAAACAGTACAACGCAAGGAAGGACACATGCCATGCCAGCATCTAGCAGCAGTTCCCCGACCACCTCCAGTGCGAGCAACAATGCCCGTGAAGTTTAACCGAAGTGACGGCAGGTTATTGGCCTCTCACAATTCACTTCCTGGTTTTGCTAAGGTCTCTTTTTAAGTAATTTTCTAAGTCATGGCCAGTTTGCCAAGCGTGGACAAACAACTCGCCTATTATTATACTCAGTGGCGTGTCTTCACAGAAAACAGCGGATGGTTTTTTACGTCTTCGCTTCGTGCCTTCATCCATCCTGCCGGAGAATAGTGTTTTGATGTTTAAACATTATTATTCCCCAGCTGATGTGGTTCTTTGTGTTTATTCACTGTTTTAATAACAATCTGAGGAATTATATTTTATTAGCTAATAAATTTTCTTATATTATTAATATAGAGGGATTTATGAAGTAATAAGCAAGATACCTTCGATCGTTTCTTGTGAATTAATGCTGCAAAATTTTTATGTTTTAAAAAATAATAAAACGATAATTATACAATATAGGCAAACATAAGTTTGCAAATTTTCCGCACGATTGACCTAATCGTTTGGGTGGTAAATTTTACTTCCTTGACAAACCAGACAATGATAATTATTTGAACAAAAAATTAATATTCAAGTTACCATGTGCAGACAAAAGACAAACAAAACGAAATCCACAAAATCTGACGACTGCGTCCCAAAGGACACTAAACTTGGTTGGGTTTTAGTTTGTCCTGGTGCATACAAAATTTTTCGTACGATCGCTTTACATTTTTAAAACCGGCGCTATGCGACTTTATCAATTAGGAAGCCGTCAATTCTTTCGCGTATCGCGTAATGCATCATACAGAGTGTTTTAAAAATAGTATACAGACTTTAAGGGCTCAAAGAACATCCAAAAATAAGAGGAAAAATTCATATAAAGCTACCTAAAACATATCCAATATAGGGTGTACAAATTTAAAATTTATTTTATAATTTTCCAAATAGATACCTACCTAACTAGAGAACGAATCCAAATATTTCCTCGAAATTTGTTATGTAACTGTCTTTTTTTAGGGCCAGGAATTCAAATAGTAGCATGGCTTTGATGTGATTTATAGACGGCCCTACATCATGTGCTTAAAACTTAGCTTAATTTTTCTAGGCATAGTTGTATTATTTTTCTGATGCAAATATGTCTTCTTCTGAGGTTGTTATGCGAAAAAGGTATAGCTACTTTGTAGATGTCTCCAGGAGTTACCGTTTTCGGAATATTTGCACTTCAAAAATTTCAGGTAACACACAGTAACATTTCTATCAAAGCTTGCATTCATTCAGAGTAAGTTTTGGCTGTGACGAACAACAGTTTGTCACACGCTTGTAACTGAATTGCTTCAAATTTTTAAATTTTTTATTAGTTTCTACAATTCAGTTAAAAGCATTTTTAATATTTATTCCACGCCCCCCAAAAAAACTTGAAATTTCGTTCAAATATTTCTTCAAAGGTTATTTAGAACAAAAAAAAAGAGAAATTAAAACTTTAACGCCTGTATTTTTTTAGGTATGCATTTTTGACGTCACCTTTATAATGAACTTATTATGTAGACTGTTTTTTGAAACAGCCTGTATAAGCAGGCATTGCTACTTCTCGTCAGTCATCGACAATTTTAATAAATTTGATTTTATTGTTTTTTTATTACATTGTTAAATGAAAAATAGTTATTTGTTTTATTTTTTTTAAAATAGCATAATACGAGTTATAGTTTACCGGTGGAACATACATGGTCATACCGGTGGGAAAAACGCCAAATGCAAATTTGTAGAGCACGAATTATCCTCTGCAAAAGTCATGTATGTTTATAGTTACTTTTTACCCCGCCTTAATTTTTTGTACTTTTTAACCGTTATGTTAAAATTTATTAGAGGTTCTTTCACGTAGGTGCGGCAAACTTTTGTTTTTTTTTTCAATGAACACCTCGTATATTTTTGGTTCATCTTGTGTTCAAAAAGAGCTTTTCAATAATATACATTACGTAGGTATTTGGTATATTGCTTTGACCGTTTTTTAAATATTAATTATTTTAACTTATTTTCCTTAGTAGATATTTTCAGTTGGCCACGACTGAAAACAATGCGCTTTTACTGTCAGATAATGCCTCCAGTTGCCTGATGTTAGTTTGTGCCATTTATATCATAAAATTTGACAAAATTTTTATCGAATCAAGATGCGATGTAATACCGTTCAAAAACGTAACATGTTAAAATTATACATGGTGTCTATTTAAGGAGGGTCACTCGAGAATATCTTGCAGTTTTCGGAGAACTCTATTTGAAAGAAAAAAAAATATTTTTTGATGGGATAACTTTGAGTTAACTTTGCTTTAAGCCTGCACATAATCAGAATTTGAAAAAATGTCGTGGTTAGTGGGTGCTCTTTTAGCACTTATAAATTAAATTACTCAACTTATAGCCGGTATACTACTAAATTTTTAAAATGTGCAAGGTACCGCGATACTTCGCGAGAAATTTGCAAGATTTTCAATGTAGTGTGTGAAAAAAATTCCGAAACAGGAACGTACCTACAGCATTCGGGGCCAGGCATTTTTCCAAATCCCAATGAAGTAGGCTCACGCCTCTGGAAAATTGAAATTTCTCTTTACAATTTTACTCAACGATTTGTGCGTCCCAGAAAAGGTCTCTTGAGTTTTTCTCTACACTTAACTCGTGTCTCTTAGCCCAGTCAAATGGTGGTTTTCCCGTAACAAAATTGCGGAAGTTTTTTCCTCAACCGTTCTATATGTTTCTTGGGGTGCTGAGTCCGAATTTAAAGTTTAGTGCAATATGTAGCAGGTCGGCTTCATAACGAAAAACACAATAACCTAAAATTTTTTGCTTTTTTTTCAGTTTTTCTCGAAAGCTGTGCGTTTTTCGAAAATGACCATTTTATGCAAAATTAAAGTAGATAAAATTTCGTACAAAACGCATAAGTCCACTTTGATTTTATGATGAGCGGTATCGGCGCTAGAGCGTGCTGAAAAACAGCGATTGTTTGGCCTTTCTAGGAAAACATCAAAAATGCTCATTCCCACCCCCTACAAGGCGAAAAATATACATGTTATCAACAAAAACTCTTTCACGTGAAAGTGCATTAAGTGTCCTTCAAGAAGCGACTCTAACATTCAATTTTTTTCATAAGGGCGGAGGGAGCATAGCGAAAATTACGAAAAGTTATGTGCTAGTTCGCTTTAAAAGAAGTTGACCAAACTCGATTTACAAGGCCCCAAAACTGTTTTAATAATTTTCAGAACTACAAAATATATTAAGCCATATCGTTAAGATTATCAATAGCTAATACACTTATATCTTTACAAACTCGTATTTTCCTGAATTCATTAAACAATAATAATGATGATAATAACAGATATGTGAAATCAACTAAACTAAAAAATTCAAGAAGTGCGACCGTTAAGTTTTTCGAATGTATGATGTCTCGTGCAGTGTATCCGATAAATATTAAGTATTGTGCATTGTGCAAACAGATCGTATCATTTATTTGTATTTATCATCTAATCAATCTAACCATACATTAGTAAATTCACTGATTCTTCAGCCCATCCAAAGGAGTTTTCGAGATATAAGCGAAAAACTGCGAACATATAGAACCGTTGAGAAAAAACCTCCGCAATTTTGTTACGCAAACGGCAGTTTTGAACACCGATTGACTGGATTATCTGCACTATTTATTTGTTTGACATTGTCCAATTCTCTAGTGTGTTCGCAGTTAGCAAACAAGTAATTATTACTAGTTTTTGTTAGAAAATTTAATCGAATGATTTTTTGAGAAATTTTAATATCCTGTAAAATCCATCTTTGGTGTATAAAAAATGGCGAGAAGTATAAGAGTTATCTAATTTCACTTGAAACACTTCACTTATATTGTGGATCACGTTTTACATTGTGTTTGAATGAGTGCCGTAACTTGCCTAGATTGCGCCCGGTGCCACCTGTTGAAGTGTCTCTCTTTAAAATAAAACGGTAGTCCAATAAAGATGTCAGTTTTGCAAAAAAATTCCAAACAGGATGATTTTTTTTTCAGGGACGCTTGGGGACTGCCTCCTGAGAGTACAACCAAAAGATCACACTCGATTTCCTGGTACAAATTGCGCTATAGGGTGGTTTCCTAAACAATGTGGGTGGTTTCATAAACATTTTATAGAGCAAAATGACCCTAATAAAAGTTGTAGGGGATCAAAATATGAAGAATTTTGCCGCATAATTCTTTTTTTTACCTCTAATACGTAACGAGTTACAGCTCATTACTTATTTGACAAAAATTCCTCACTCTGCAGGGGTGGTCTTGTAAACATTTTTTTACAAAAAACTTTTTCTCATATATTTTTTTTGTGTCTCTAATACTTAATGATTTACAGGGCATTATATGACAAAAATTAATTAAACAATATAATGCTCTGTAAATCATTAAGTATTCGATACACAAAAGTTTAGGAGAAAAATTTTATCAAAAGTTTATCCTCTGAAACTTTCATTAAGGTCGTTTTATTTTTTGTAAAAAAATGTTTACAAGACCACCCCTGCAGTAATGCGCTGTAACTCGTTATGTAGGTATTAGAGATACAAAAAAAATTATAAGGAAAAGTTGTTCACACTTTGATTCCCTACAACTTTTGGTAGGGTCATTTTGCTATAAAAAATGTTTAGGAAACCACCTATATTGTTTAGGAAACCACCCTATAGCTCAATTCGTACCAGGAGTTCGAGTGTGATCTTTTGGCTGAACACTCAGGAGGCAGTCCACAAACATCCCTGAAAAAATAATCCTGTTTGGATTTTTTGCGACCCCTATAAGCCGAGCACATCTTTATTGGACTATGCAACAGATAAATGATAAATTTTAGAATTGAAAATAACGGGTTTGCAGCCACAAAATATTTAATATACTACTTTCAAATAATCAAGCTTTCGTTCAATGTTTTGAACTTCTTCGGGGCTAAAAAATGTGTATTCAATGTAAAAAATTCAAATAATAATAATAATAAAATATATTTGTATTTTGCATCTTACAAACCTAGAAATAAATACTTCAATCTAATAGTGTCTTTTAACCATTTTATTTGAATCTTTTACATTTAATACATTTTTTGTAGCCTTGAAGAAGTTCAAAACATTGAACGAAAGCTGGGTTATTTGAAAGAAGTGTAGCAAATATTTTTTGGCTGCAAACCCGTTATTACTCAACACAGCCGTATTACAAGACATTAATAAATGATAAAGAAATATTTTTTAGTTACCTGTAATTATAAATATTAAAGGATATTTTAGTGGCATATCAGGTAAGTGCCTACACTAGAAATGCCGGGTTCGAGTCCCCGCTGGACTGCATTTTTTAATTGATATGTTTTACCTGGTATGATTTTTAAAACAATGATGATTTTTAAAACAAAAACTTAGCTGCCTTTTCTTGGTAAGTTCCGTTATATAGAGAATCTTTTTATATCCTTATTGTATTATTACTTTTTTCAACTTGTATAATAATTTTTAGCATTGATATGTACCTACTAAAATTCAATTTTTCATTTTAGCTTTTAAAAATCTATTTTTAATGTGTCTGTATGTGGAAAAGATTTGTTTTTATTATTAAAAAAATACCTGATGATGACAACTGAGTTGTCGAAACGTCGTAAAATAAAATTTTAAAGAATAAATATTATGACCGATACTCACGAATTTTAATAACAAAATTTACCTGGTATGCCACTAAAACATTATTTATTATTTTTAATTATTAAAAAATCTTTCTTTGTTAATATTCGTGGCTGGACATTGTAGGTTAATTTCCATGTTCGATACTTGCATTACGTCGTTAAAATGTCGAATTTTGTGGGCCCGGCCCAGCCCGGCCCGGCGCCCCTACCATGATGCGCCCGGTGCGGGGGCACCGGTCGCACCGCCCTAGGTACGGTACTGGTTTGAATACAATCTTGAAAACAAAATTAAAAGTGAATGTGTATTTATGAAAACTGTGTGACATCTATACAGGGTATCCCAACGAAAAGTTGACCCCCCCAAAAATTCGGAAACCAAACAATATTTGAAGCTTTTTTGACAGTCAAGCCACCCGATATGTTTAACTTTAAAATTTCAAATGGAACTACCCCCCTTGTGGCGCATCATTTTAAAGCCCTTTTTATTGCGAATACAGTGATGTATCGTTTTTAGAAATCTGTTGAGATTTGACAGAATTATTGGCTAAAAACGGAAAGTTGACAATCCACTGTACGCGTAGTATTTCTACACAACTATTAAGTTTTTTTTTACTACTAACCTGAGAAATCGCCATTATTTACCTCACTCCTCTAATGAGAAGTAATATTTCTCTACCTAGGTAAATAATGATAATAAAAAAATACCTAGGTAAATAGTGAAAAATTTTCTATGTGACATTTAAAAATTAGTGTCATTTTTATCAGCTTGACAACTGAACTCCCAGGCTACTTGATATTTTGAAGTATTTGAAAAAAGCGAGAAATGACTAAAATATGGCAATATTTCAATGTTAGTAGTAAAAAAAATTCTATATACACTTCGGTTGAGAAGGCCATTATTTACCTCGCATATTATATCCTTCGGCGCTACGCGCCTTAGGATATAAAAATGCTCGATAAGTAATGGCTCACTTCTCAACCTAGGTGTATAATATACTATTATCTACTACACACGACCAAATTACCTAGTTTTTATTGACGTGTCGATCAGTTTACAAAAAAGTCACAAATGAAAAAGCAGAAGCAAAACAAAAAATGTTCATACGAATCAAACCTTATATCTTTTTAAATACCTATGTAACAAAAAGTCTCTGTCCCAAAAAGGTCCCCGTTTTTTGCTTGTAACTACGAAATCGTTAGTTTCAGCCTGCTATTGAAAGTGTAAACGTGTTTTTGAAATGGTTTATTCTATCATGGAAAGGTTAGAAATTGTTGCAATTCGTGCTGCGGCTTTAGCGCAATCATGATTTCGATAACAAATTGCAACAATTTCTACCCTTTCCGCGATAGAATAAACAAACCATTTCAAAAATACGTTTTCACTTTCAATAGCAGGCTGAAAGTAACGATTTCGTGGTTAGAAGCAAAAAAACGGGAACTTTTTGTGACAGTGACTTTTTGTTACATATTTTAAAAATATGTAAGGTTTGAATTCGTATGAACTTTTTTTGTTTTGCTTCTGCTTTTTCATTTGTGACTTTTTTGTAAACTGATCGAGACGTCAATAAAAACTTATATGAACCGCTTAGGCTTTTTATACCTATTGTTTCAACTGACTTTAGCAATATTATACCTGCATTCGTTTGAATTCGCGAAACGCTGGTAATACCTAGAGGTCACTGCCCTAGTTGAGAACCGCTCTCATCCCTCGAGCTGCTATCCTTTGTACAGGGTGGCTCACTATAAATTGCCACCCCCTTAATTTGTTAGTTCTTGAGGTTAGAAAAAAGTTTTTTACAAAAGTTTTAGATACTAATACAAAGTTTTTTGTGTCCTTATACAGTCTGTTGTGTGTTCTAGAAAGCCGTGGCAGACATAACTTATGTTTTTTTAAATGGAACACCTTGTATATATTTGGATTATCGAATTCTACGCATTTTTCCGATTCCAACGAAGTATATATGTTATTTGTTCGCTCCAACCGTTCGTTCAGAACCGAGCCATTTTTGTGAGGGATTAGGTACTCCTTGGGTCATAGGTTGCCATAGAAGACAGATTCCAAATTATAGTAATAATTATTGACAGTTTGCAAGTATATTTTAGGCTTTGGAAAACAAAATGGGCTATTTTAAGATTTCAGAGAGAAATGAAGAAGGGAAATTGAGAGAAATGGTAAATTTTCATTAACATAGTTGATACCTAAACTTCGTCAGATTTATTATTTGAAATTTAATTTTTATTGAAAACGACAATAACATTTAGAAAAAGGATATACGTATTACAAATGCTCCACATGGCCTCCATCTTGCTCAATGAATATATTGACAATTGCTACTAACTTTCTGTTTATCGAGTCAACGATAAAATTATTGGTGTGTTCATTATATTTAATATGTGGATTTCTTCCCGAATTCTACCTTTCAGTGTTTCTACATTTTCCGGTCTGTCATAATAAACTTTGTTTTTTAAATAACCACACAACAAATATATAAAAATATATACCTATCCTTTTTCTAAATGTTATTGTCGTTTCCAATAAAAATTAAATTTCAAACAATAAATCTGACGAAGTTTATTAACTATGATACTATTTAAAATTTCTCATTTCAGTCAATTTCCCTTTTTCATTTTTCTCTGAAATCTTGAAATAGCCCATTTTGTTTTTCAAAGCGTGAATATACTTGCAGACTGTCAATAATTATTACTATAATTTCGCATTTGTCTTCCATGGCAACCTCTATGATCCAAGGAGTAATCCGTCACAAAAAAGGCTCAGTTCTGAACGAACGGTTGGAGCGAACATATAACATATATATACTTCGTTGGAATCTGAAAAATGCGTAGAATTCAATAATCCAAAAATGTACAAGGTGTTCCATTTAAAAAAACATAAGTTATGTCTGCCATCAAGGTTGGCAAATATCATGATATTTATATAAATATCAAAATATCGGATATGTATCGATATATATCTGATATATATCCAAATCTTGACATTTATTTTTAAAAAATTGCAATTTGTATATGTTATAAGGTATAAATATTGTAAAAAACTCCAGCGTTTTTTATTTGTACTTTACTATAAATAAATTCAAAAAATAAAAACAAAAAAATATTCTCAAATAACATATAAATACTAAACTTCATAAACAAAAAACAAAATGTTAGATTGTATACCTATATAAAAAAACTCCTATAAAATAATTGTCGCCAAGAAGTAATGGTATCAAAAATAGGCTATTCCTACTTATTAGGTAATTATTATAATGGGGAACTTGCACAAAAATTACATTTCAAAAATATTACTTTCAAACGTAATTTATTGCCATTAAATGAACCACAGTTCACAAAAAAACTAATTTTTTATTTTTATGTAATAAATGAAAGCAAATCATTCTTGTAACGCGCCCTCCTTGGTTGCGACGTCAAGTAGCTCGTTGGTGGTGGCGCCTCTGGTGGGCGGAGGCACCATGTATAAACTAATATGGGCGGCACATGTACAAAAACTACAGCACCAGGCAAAAGAGGCCAAAAAGAGCTTACGCATCGAGCAATGTATTACATTTTTCCTGCTACTGACAATTCCATATTAGGTAGGTAAGTATTTTGAACTTAAATGCACTATGGAGTTGATTGTGTAATAATCCTAACAATAATCATTGTCCAATTATTACTAAAAATTATAATCAGGGATAAATATAAGAGGTAAAATACAGAGATAATTAAAAAAAACTTCTTGTGCGATTGAACCCGAGACCTACGAATTACTAGTCCTGTAGCCTCACCATTCAGTTAAAGAAGTGCTTGTTAAATTTGGACTTTTAGGCGGTTCTTATTTTTGACCTACGTCAGATCCCTCTGGAAATGGGCCGCCGAACTGTTTATTTTAATTTTAACCCATGAATAAAAAACTTTTCCCTCTTCCGGACACGAGAGCGGGACACGCTGTATGTAACTTTTGCATGAACACGCTTTATTACTGATATAGAGCTGGAGTCGTCGTTTCAGTAGATATACCTCTAGAAATTTGTTATGGTTTTTTTAAAACTAGTATTCAAAAAAGTAGTAGTGGCTGTCCACTAAAATGCCCTCAGCCCCTCTCCTTATCTACGGCCCTGTAACTATTACGACACAAATATTATTTATAGTTGTATTTTTTAGGACATAAAGAAGTTTTTTGTGGCGTGTACCTTACGGAGTTATAATATCTTCAGTTTCCATAAATTAGGGCCCATGTTTCCATAAATGTTTCCATTTTCGAGTACAGTCACTCGACAATAATTCTGGGTAGGCAAGTGACACCTGTTACGATCGTGTTTATACCCTTATTTATTATTAACTGTTGTTGCGTTTTTGTCGGTTCTTTGGTCTATTTGATCGTCCTTCTTTCTCTCGCAAAGTGAAAGGCTGATGCTATTTCGAATAGAAGACGGTTGGTAAAACCCCATAACTTCGCGGCAGCGACGCCATCGCCATCGCGGAGTGCATTGCTGTCGCACCGTCACCGCAGAGCCTGCCGCGCGCCGCCGCCTGCCCGGCGGCCGACAGGCCGTGTCCCGTTAGTCCGCGTTAAAATTAAACGCAGAATTGGGGCAAAGCCTTTTTCTAATCGTTCGGACATGGACGCGCGCCTGCGTCACACTTATGTAAAGTCTGTGGCGATAATGGCATGGTAAATATAGAGCTGGAGTTGTTGGTGGTGGCCAGGGCCGTAGCTAGGGGTTTAGGTTTAAAAAAGGTTAACTTTTTGAGCATTATCCTCAAATATACAGGGTGTTCCAGCGGAAACGTAACAGGCTCTATAAAGGCCGGGAAATTTTTTCTTCGAAAAACGCAAAAATAGGTCAATTTTGTTTGACATCTTTTGGCATAAAATTGATGGATCTATCTGCAACCCCCTGAGCAGGGGTTGAACCCCTTCAAAAAATTTAAATGGGAAATGGGTTCATGTCGCACACCTTTGGAAACGTCTCTCAATTCTCTATACACCTGCATCAGATTTTCGAAAATCATTCGACTTTTCAAAAAGAGGGGAGGAAATTGAAACTATATTGTAATAAATGCTCAAAATATTGCCGGTTCACTTCCATGCAATAATGAAAATTTTGTTCAAAACGCTGCCGAACATTGTGCAACATTTCAGGGGTAATTTTTCGACATTAATTTATAATACAGAGACGCAGATCTTCTATTGTTTAACAATACCAGGCAACAATTGAAAATGAATGTTTTGCATTTCACACGCTGTATCTTTTTGGAAAGTCGATCGATTTTCGAAAATCTGATGCAGGTGTATAGAGAATTGAGAGACGTTTCCAAAGGTGTGCAACATGAACCCCCTTCCCATTTAAATTTTTTGAAGGGGTTCAACCCCTGCTCAGGGGGTTGCAAATAGATCTATCAATTTTATGCCAAAAGATGTCCCCCTGCCAAACAAAATTGACCTATTTTTGCGTTTTTCCAAGAAAAAATTTTCCTGACCGTTATAGAGCCTGTTACGTTTCCGCTGGAACACCCTGTATATTGCTAAACGCAAACGCTCGACCTTGATGGCATGTTATATGTTACAATCGTCCAAGCAGTACAATCGGCCAGCACGATTATTTATTTTTCCATTTTGGCGGGCGCCGGGCGTGTTAATTTATTTTATATTATACCACCCCCTAACCCCCCCCCCCTTATATACGGCCCGGGTGGTGGCCAGTGCCGTAACGAGGGTATGAAGCGCCTGTGCCAAGTATCTAAGTATCTAACCTCCCCGAAACTCAATAATGAAAAAAAAATTAAAAATTTTAACGTAATAAGTTAAATTCAACTATTTGCTATATATGAAATACTTACTAATAACAGTGACTATAGAAAGAATCACTGCTAATAACCTTATCAAAATTAGTTGCCTGTATACAGGGTGATTCAATCATGATGTAAATAATTTTAACCACAGGTGGGAAAAAATAGCTAAATACGAATTCGAAATTTAAAAAATCGAAAGTCAACAAAAAATAAAAAATATTTTCAGAAGTGTAATAAAACCCCTTGTTAACGGCGTTTATCTTCTGATCAGCTGTTATGCCCGCGCGTCGAGGCTACCGACACCGGGGCGCAGAGTTGCCAGTTGCACACCATATCGTAAATTTACTTATTTTTTACGTTCTTCCAGATATTTCAAAAACTGTATGCATAGTCTAAGTGAATTTATTACCTTTTTGATTTTTAAATGTCAATCAACAGTAATTAGTAGGTGTGTAGTGTAACGAAAATTTTATCTAATTTCCGTTACAGCGTTTAAATGCGTTATTTAATTCTTATTAATTCATCACACCCCGTATACACCTACCGATTTTAAAAAATGTTGCCCTGCTATCTGCAACCACCTATACAAGCGGATGCATAACAAGTTGCCTGCTTTGATGTTACCAAACAAATTGTTTATTAAAAGGTATGTGCGGTTGCAAAAATGTTTAAATTTTATTAGTCGATTGAAGGTATGTATTACTAAAACAATTACATTGTTGTAATCACTGTCTGACTTTAATTATAGAGATAATATTCACTTTATTCAGTTTACGATTGACTCGCGCGCCACGGTTGTTCCGTGTACTAACGTCACTCTTTGTTTCCGACGTTTCTACTAGTCTAATATCAGTGATAAAAGTTTGACAGAATTGACAGTTTACGTCGTCCTAAATTATGGATTTGACTCCCCAAACCTTCCAATTCGTTCTGGAAAGGAAACGGAAGTCATCCGTCGTCCATATTTCAAAAAAGTTTATAAAAAGAACCGGCGAGGAGAATCGGCCCCCACTTCCCTAGCGACGACTCGTGGTGATCTCACGTCAGGTGAAAGTTCGGTTTTGATTTTCTGTCTAGAAGATTTCCGTGTGAAAACTCTTTTCAAAACCTAACTTTCAGCCTTACGGACGGCTTAAGTGGTTTTGTACGTGGTGTGCATATATTTTCGCGGTGCTAATTTGGGTTTTTTCTGTTTTTTATTACATGTGTTGAGACCACGTGTATTGAGGTGTGGAGTGACGATTCCACGCATTTTTCGGGTTTCGACGGCGATCTGCTGCAGGTGGAACCACGGAGAGGACCCCTGGTAGCACAGTCTGGGTGAGTAACCGCTCAATTTTTAATAATTTTTTTATTAATAACGTCACTTTGACGACTTCTTGAGCTACTCTCACCTAGACCTGTTGCCCCTTTTCTCTGTGGGTTACATGCAGTAGGTTGTGGTCATAAATTGGTTGCATATTTTTGTTTATTAGCACAAACGTAGCGAAACGAACCCTTAAGTTGCCCGAGACTGACGTGGACTCTTCCACGTTTTCTTTTTCTTTTGTTATCTAGCTTTGGGGCTGTTATATTTTTCATCTTGTGTTTCGGTATCGACTGGGGGAGTCGCCAAACTATTTATATTTTATTAATGTTACCTTTTATTTTGTAAATATTGTACAGTAAATTTATAAGACAGGTTTAGTCAAGATAATTGGTCATTTTGGTTATCAATTTTTAATTTATTTCATAGTCAGGGGTCATTAAATCAAAGTTACGTCTCGTAATTTATCTTGAGATTATAAGGTCAAGTATAAGTAAACTTTAAGTCACGAATCTGTACAGATTGCTCATAATTTCTTTTATATAGCTATTGTTAAGTAACTTAGGTAACACAAACCTTGTAAAAGCATCGATTTTTCGACTGCAGTGTTTTCGGAGACTGTTCGTTGTATTTTCTGTTACATGCGCTCCGGTACGTGAGCGAGGCACGTAAGCGAGACAGTGGCGGACTAAGTACCAGCACACCAACCTTACAACCCGGCTTAGAGTAGTCAGCACACCTTCCAGCACTAGCTCGGACACCCACGACCCGCTCGAGTCTCGAGGCCTAGCCGAGGTCCTAATCCACGAAAAAGGAGCTTGGAGCGTTGGTGGCCACTACTCAGCCTTAATTTGAGAAGGTTTCAAGGTACTCTATGAGATCCAATAGTCCAAATTTTTGAAGTGCTCGTAAATAAGACTTTAATTGCTCACGTGGACTTTTCGTGCTATTAGTGTTGTCGAACATCTCTGATTTTGTATTTTTAAGATCGGACATTTTTCACAGTATTTTCTTTACTTTTCAACAGTAATAAATCCTAAGTGTAAACCATAACATTCACTGCTAAATTACCAACTTTATTGTAAACATTTTTATGTACGATTTCAAATTGTAAATAGATTGTAAATAGAAAAATGTGCTCTTTATTTAACCACTAAATAGTTCAAGCTTCTGGCGCTCAAACATAACCATTTTGGTTATAGTAGGAGTATAGGAAGCTCGTAGTTTCCCACAACGGATGCACGTTGTTTGCAGAGACTGCAGTATCAGACACTCTACACCTGTTTACTTTCAACTTAAATAGATACGGTTGGCGTCAGACGAAACTGAACGCTAAAAATTCATTTCCTTGGAATATTTGGATTCTGTTCTAACATTTTTCAACGTCGCGTTCGTCAGACGCTTCTTCCCTCGGTCTGAGCTCGAATCCCTTGTTTGTTGAATAGATTTTGGGTATTATTACTCCAAAAGTATCTAGAAAATGGCTTTACGTCGTTCGGTTTCGTCTGACCCAACTGTACAAGTTCATATACTCGCGAATCGCGGAACTTTCTACACGCCACGGTCCACACACCTGTACTCAAGATATTGACAAGACTGAGTCGCCGCAGTCGCTATAGCGCGGCAGAGCACTATAGTCGGTACTGTTCCTTCCTACTCCATGCTACCGTCACCACCCGCTGGGAATAGTTATTCAACCGCAGTTAGTTCACATCAACGAAACTTTAACGTAGGACTAAACCGAATTGTGACTACTTTTTTAACAATACCTTGAAATAATTTTACTGATGTGAATTAGCTGCGATTAAATAACTATTCACACAAACAATCTTCCTATCTTTCCGAGATGAGTGGGGCCATCACCATCTATATGACGCTGCCTGAACTTGCCGTGTGGCGTGTGGTATAAGTAATCTGTAATAATTGAATTACTGGCGCATCTGATGACAGCCAACGCCGCCAGCGTCTAGTGGCCGGCCAGTTGTTGCGTTTTAAAAAAACAATATAACATATAAATAAACAAATAATGTAGAATAAACCTCGAAGTCTCACGAGAGATGTTCGTTACCTCCCTGAGCAAATTGTACGAGCACAACACGGCCGCCAGCTTTTAGACAGTGGAGACGGGCTGGGTTAGCAGTATAGCAAACTGTAAAAAAATACGGGCGCCACTTGTTTTGTTTAACGTGCCAATGTTTTCAATGTGGGTGTTCCTTTAGTGGATCTAGCGATTCAAATCCCTCCTTGTGAGGTTCACCAACAATTCCAAATGACGAATTACTAAAAATCACTTCCACTTACAAGCTGCCAACAAACGACCTTTTCAATTCAACTGCCGACGACTGAATGAATTGGAATCCAACACCTACGCAGTCACTCCCCTCTCACTTCGACGGAAACGGAAATAGTAGACACCACAAATCATCAAAAACTGCGTCAACAATATCGAATTTCAAAATAGTGTCAATTCTGCCACAATGTCAAAACAACGTCAACAGTGTCAAACGACTATCATAACCTCAACCTGTCAATCAGACCAAAACAATACGAGAAATAACCTCGAACAACACTCAGACCAGGACCTCCGGAAAACGAACAAGGAACGACTAGCGACGGCTAAAAATGAAAACATGCAACATGCATGCTCCCAAGAGGGAGCGATCAATCTCGAGTCACCTGTTAGCGCTTCCTGGGCGAGTACCAAACAAAACAGGGGTGCAACAAAGCGAATGGGTTAACTCGGGGTGCACTGAAAAAATCAGCTTGTTTCATAGAAAATTTTTTTCACCCTTATAAAGCACTTTAGCTAGTGGTGATCTTTTACTTTACTTTTACTCTCGTGAAGTATTGAAGTTAAAAAAAACTTCATAAGAGAAAGTTGTAGAGAATATAATAATGTACACATAAGAAAAAAAAAATGTCGGTACACATAAGAAAAAAAAATGCGAAAAAATGTTTGCAAAACCACCCCTATTGCGGGGTTCGTAACACGACTTCGATGGTGATTTTTTGGGGTTATACTCAGGACGCTACCCACAACCAATCCTGCAAATATCTACCTGTTAAGAATTATTTTTTTCTCAATGTATAATTTTATTGGACTATCCCTGTCCTTCCAACAATTTAAAATCGCCCTTGTGACACCGTCATACAGTCAGTAACAGTAAACTAAACAATCATGTCAGAATAACTACTGTCAGACTGTTTTGTTGCTTAAACAATAAAAAATGAAAACGTGCAAAATATGGATCGCGGTAGGCGTCGTTACGCGTTGTCGGGAGCAATATTCAGTTTAAAAATTGTGATACAAAAATGTGTGTGCGGAAATGCGCGAAAAGAGTTCAACCAAATACTGGTGCTTATGATGTGAATACAACATTTTCTTAAGATGTTTGAAGTGTTATAAAGCTTGCCCTTTGTAGAGAATCAAGACTGTATACACTAAAAATGCAGATGAAAGGTAGGCATTTCTTATTTCTTCAGTTTCACATTCCACAAAGAAAGGATTGAAATGTGGCAACATAGCTCTCCAGTGCCGACCTTGGCGGTTGACATTGAAGCAGAAGCGTTGAGTTGAGTTACTCCGGTATTAAGGTTCATTTGAGACACGTTTTAAACTTCGAGAAAGAATTCTTTCGCATTTTCCTTTTTAGTAGACCACTCTTACTGTGTGGTTAAAATTGTTTACATCATGACTGAATCACCCTGTATACATTATAGAGTAATGTATTTGTCAAGGTATTTGTACGAACAAATAATTTATAACTTAAATAAGAACAAATTTTTATCCATATTCAATGACCTATGAGCTTTTCGCCAACGAACCTCCTAAACAAAACCGGACCTCTATTGGGACCTCCCCCTCCACCAGCTTTTGTCTGACCGCCAGAGGGCGCTGAACGCTGTTTTGGGCCGCCATCATGTGTTGATATTTCTAGGGTTACTGTTGGTGTCATTTAGGTACAGTATATTTCTCCTATTTCTCACTTCATTTCAAATATCCCGCCAAAAACGAACCTTTCTTATTGGCGGTCAGCACAGTAAAGCGGCAATAAAAATGTAAAATATGTCTGTTGATTTGTTACATGCAAACAAAATCGTTGTTTTGGTTACCTATACCAAATTTTTGAATGATTTTGTCGTATGTAAAATCACAAGTGCAAGGAATTTTATCGATACATTTCTCGAAAGCGCTATTTTGTCTAGAAACAGCACGTGTATAAATTTGTCTCTTTATTATTTTCTGATAGTTATTTCTTTACCTGTAAATAAAAGGCCAATTTATACGAGATAGCGGTCGGGAACAAATTTATCAAGAAAAATATTCGGCACGTGTGGTACTTTTTAAAAATATTTCGAGAATCCGATTTCTTCATTATTATTTTTTGTATACCTACTTTCATCTCCAAAACGATTCGTTTTGAACCGAGTTTAATGTTTTAAATAATCGTGAAAGTGATAGCTTGGATTAGAGCGTCGGAGTAGACAAAAAACTTGACGCTTGGATGTCCAAAGCAGGCGCGATATTTTTACCTTTTTAACACTGGTTTATTTTCTGAACATGTGCCATTAATTTAAACAGAGAACTGATACAAGCAGGTCAGCAATGCCAAAGTTATATAAATTCATTATTTATATGCAATGTCTGGTAATACCACAACATACCTTATTTTCAGCGGCATAATTTAGAAAAATGCAAATCAGACTAATTTTGGCATGATAGTGTGTGTATTGAGGAGGATTCGCGGATGCTAAGCAACGAAGTGATAAATTTCCTGCGCAAAGCGATAAATCCCAAGAACATTGGTTATTTCTTTAAGAAGCGAGCTATGCCTTTTGGATCTATAGGTAGTATGAAAGAAATAATCGCGCTAATTCCTAATAGGAAAAATGGGAGGTTTATTAATTAAAATGGAATTTATATTTATTGTATATATGGACTCCTCTCTAAATCTGAAGAGAAAACTTATTTGGAGTTTTGCTGTAACATGCTAAAAAAGCAGCTATTAAATTATTGGGCACTCTGCCTCTATATCAAATTTTGCTTTTCACTCTTCTTTGTGTCTTATTTTTTTATAAGCAAAACCTTTTACGAAAAGCTACTTTCTTCTAAAAAAATATAAACAAAAGTAAATTTCCTCATCTGCGACATTATCCGGGAACACAATTAAAAAAATTAAAATATATTTCAGCTACGTATGTAATTACCAACCTGCGTAAACCTTAATTTAAAATACGAATATATCTAAAAAGTCGGGAAAGTAGGTGGAAAATAGGTTCAAAAATGTAAAAAATATATAATTTTCGTTTATCGACTTTTTTAACTTTCTAAAAGTTTGAATATAAGTAACCCATAAAAAAGACTGCTACGTACACTCAGGTGCAAAAAAACCGGGCCACCTAATATTTTTTCAAAATCGGTTGTATATTTTTTTCAGTTTAAACCTGATTTTTAATCGATATAAAGGACTTCCTATTCTTGTTTTAATAAACAATAACATAAATATAGGAAAATATATTGTTGTTCATTTAAAACGAGGATACGAAAATATATAGGTGGCCTGGTTTTTTTGCACCTGATTGTACAATTTTTACTAATACCTATACGCTTTTCTAAATTTTAAATTAAAATAAATTAAAACTGAAGTCTATTAAATCAATTAGTTATGTACCTAGTACCTACCTATGAACACGGATTACCTAATATTATTGCACATAGGTAATGCTTTACATCATATACAAAGCTACACATATAGACTGTCAGAACCATTGTTGAAATTTCCATACGCTGAACCAAATAACTTTACATAAAAATGTATATAAAAACTAATGACAAAATTAAAATACTTATATCTGAACTTAGTATCGAGTCCTAAGAATTGTAAGGTACTTATCTGTTTTAATTTGTTTTCGCTCCAAAATTAAAGTTAGAAAGTTGGTGCAGCGCGATTTTTTGACGGTTTCAACAATGCTTCCGAGTATCTTTTAATCTATGTTTATAAGAATCCATGAAACTGCAATGTCTGCAATGTACATGCTATGTGCATCACGTTTGTTATTATCGCTCTTACCTAATGCGCATAACCGATCCTGTTAGATATTTATACAGTGTATATTAAGTACCCAACCTATCTATAACCAGTCGAGTATTTTATTGCGTGTCGACTTCGGTGAGAATATATTCTTATACGGGAACCGAATGCTAAAGAATTATTATATCCTGTCGGAAGTGGAAGTCCGTAAAAATAATGTGGGTCATCGCCATTTCTACAGGATGTTCATACTCGCTTGTCCAATGTCCAAGACATTGTTTTGGTTCCATGCCATGCACATTTTCAATATTGCCATAAACTGCATTGAAAAACCCTATACAGGGTGTTGTAAAATAGTGGTGCCAAGTTGAGAGGGACAAGGAAAATGATGAAAAAGATAAAGTGCGTTTAGTAGGAAACCATATATTTTGTTTTAACTTCAAAAAGCCTTGCACGATTTCATTGAAATTAGGTGCACATAATAAGTTCATCAATTGTAACAACAACTGATGAATATATCGTTTTTACAGGCTTGGAGATTTTTTATAATTTTATTCGTGCACATAATATATGGTCCCATATCTATTAGTTCTTCTTGTTTATTTTTTCATGGATCAAATCAAACGCTAGTTAGGTGTAGATATGATAAAAAAATCGAGTCGGATCTTCGGATTAACTAATATAAAGGAAATTAAAGTGGGTTTATTTTAAAAAATATGATGAAAATATGCTTTTTTAATTCAAAGCTATGATATATAGAACCCAAGTTTTCTGGCTAAATTGACTTCCTTTTTTATAATTTGTATGTACTCCTTTTCTCATTTATAAAATGATATCTTTAATATCGAAACTGTATACCTAAGTTAAATACCTATATAAAACAAAGAGTCAGTATCTGCTGTTTATTGGCTATAGCCTGGTCTAATGTACCTATACTACATAAATAAATGCTACAAAATTAATTGAACCAATATTATTTACCCATAAAATGATTTTTAATTGGTCATTTATCACCTAACGGCAATTATTTTATAATATTTATTATTATATAATATATAATGTGTTATACAGTGACCGGCAGAACGGACGCAACCAAAGTTTTTATTTTTATTTTGCGCCGAAATAAAAATCTTACTCTGGGGCTACATAAGGCATGTCCTGAAACCTAAATAGGGCCCGAAAAACTTCATGCATGTATCGCGGTATACGAGGGGAGTGAAAAACTTAAACGCGGCACAAGAGTAAAGGACCCTTATTTTGCGTCGTAGAGAAAAATGGTATAAGAGAAAATGATTTACATTGAAAAAGTATATGTAAATACAAAACCATGGCCTTCAATAAAAAAATATATTTTTTATCATCAGTTGCAGTTTTCTGACAGACTTTGTAAATGGCTTTTTACACATAAAAGTCTGCAGAATGTTCTTGGTATGGTATTTTAAATTAAATCAATCACTTAGGCCCAGTTTATTATATTTTAGCTGCAACTAATGATAATAAAATAAAAAAATCCCATTTGTTGCGTCTGTTCTGCCGGTCACTATATAGGTATATAAACACGATTCGTTTTCGTATTTTATAATAATCCATACAGTCAATAAATAATTGTTGGGAAAGAACAGTTGCAATAATTACATAGATTCATGCATTTTGTACATAATATTGTGGGAGCAATTTTGTATAAAATAAAAAATATACATTGGGAATTTTAATAGAATTTGAATATACATTGGAAATGAATGTTGAAGCTAACAGATGTTTTAGGGCACGTTTCGCCAATTTCAACGCAAACGGTTGATTTTATCATTATGAAACAAAGGTACCTCTTTGTTGTAGAATGAAAAGATGTACTAAAATGATGGACCTGCAAGACCAAAAAGATAACCTCATCAACAAAGTTACGAACTATAACACGATCCAAAAATAGTGCAAGTGGCGCCCTCTGTGAGATACGTAAAAATTGATGCCTTCAGCTTATTCTCCATCGCCTAAAACATAGCAGTGCCAAAGTTCAGTTCAGCAGCTTGATTATTTTGGGAGACATTGCCATAATTTAATTTAAAAAAAAATAACTTCAACACCCTGTATCTCCGTAGGGGGGCCCTCTGGGAATTTTTTTTATAGGAACTTGTCATTTTATTTTAACGTCCCCTGGATAAATCCGGGAGATTGCCCACATATTCTGGGACACCCTGTATATGTATATGCATAGTCCATTATTAAGAAATAAATCGTAAAAAAATACTAATGTGCAATAAAAATAAATGGTCTAGTCAAGAACAGAAGTGATCTTAGTAATATGTTAATTGTTTGTAGATATTATTAAGGGAAACGCGTTTCTATAAATCGGGCTGATATTTTTATATACTGCTTACAAAATTGCTTTTTATATTATTACAAATCACAAATAGAGTTTTCTGAGCATTATCATTAAAGAAAAAGGGTATTTTTCAGAATGGATCCAAAAATAATGGTATCCATTATAAACACCACATGCATCATAGGAAATTGCATAAAAAAAGTTCTATACACAGTTAAAAATCGGATTGAAGTATGTTACTTTTTTGGATGTTAATATATTTGTGTCAAAAAGTGACATACATTGTTACTTAAATTAACGCACGAGCAATATGTCGAATCATCTAGATACGTCAGTGTGTAAAACTGTAACATTTTAACTCGCACAAATGTTAAAAATATTACTGAATATGTGCAATGTGTTGATGCAACTATCTTCTGTGTTAAGTTTAACATTTATTATTTAACTTATTTCGATATGTTTTGAATAACAGAATACGTACATTTAATACTTTCATGCATGTAGAGTTAACATATTAAGTTATTCATTTTGCAACGCAACATAAACTTCAGTGTCATTTCGACTCATAAAAATGTAAGTCTCTACGCAGTATTTGTTAAAATCTAATGATTGGACTGTTGTTTTCGCTTCCCTATTTAACTTATTTCGATATGTTTTGAATAACAGAATACGTGCATTTAATACTTTAATGCATGTAGAGTTAACATATTAAGTTACTCATTTTGCAACGCAACATAAACTTCAGTGTCATTTCGACTCATAAAAATGTAAGCCTCTACGCAGTATTTGTTAAAATCGAATGATTGGACTGTTGTTTTCGCTTCCCGGCTATCACACTTGGTCAAGTCGTTTTCATCTCAGTCAGTCCAGAATTGCGTCGCGTGCCAGGTGCCAATTCCTATCGATTAATAGCGTGTGTTGCTGTGTAGTAATAGTACGGTAACAGTGTGTGTACAAAAAATCCAGGTAAGTGATATTTCAAATTCCTACACATATTATTATATATAAGTACCTACTTCCAGGGTTTTTATATGTAGGTATTATGTTAACCAGGGGTGGCTCTTTAATTATGAATTTGCCGCACCTAACAAATGCCCTTATTTCTCATTTTTATGCTGTTCCGCCTAGATCTTTAGATTTTGTACCTACATTATTTGAATAATTATTAATTTTACCTGTTATTAAATTGTTTTGAATAAATTTAAAAAGTTGCCTTTTGTATATTGGTATACCTATAGTTATCATAGTTATTAGAAAAAAATTGATATTTATTTTATATAGTATAGATGTATCTTCTATTATTATTATTATTATTATTAATCTGCCTAATCCTAATATGTAACCCTTTTGTTTTGAAATAAAAAAAATCACAAATCAAAATTGTTGTATTTATTTTGCAAGTATCACCCATTTACTTCACATAGTTGCTAGTTGCTAAGATGTTATTGCCCGAGATTTATAAAACAAGTTATAGTCATGCAGTGTTGTTCCAGTCCTTTGCAGTGTAAGAAACAGTAAAAGTATAAAGTTTATTAAAAGGTAAGTATCGAGAAAGGTATTATTACGAGACACTTATTATATATAGACATTTATATATAATATAATATATAGTGTCTCCACGTTAAGTACCTACTTACCACCCCTGTAAAATCTTTATTTGTTGACCGATTTTGATAAACTTTTTTTGTTAGGTATATATTAAAAATGCGCATATTAAACATTTGTTCCAATGTTAAAAAACAATAGGTAATATCTAGAAATAAAAAAATAATACTTTTTTTCTTATATGATTACAATCCAAAAATAAAGTTACCTACTCATTGAATGCGCATTTTGAATAGCTATACCTATAAAAAAAACTTTTATCAAAATCGATCAACGAATAAAAATTTTACAAGGGTGGTAAGTCCTTAATGTGGACACACTGTATATAATAATGTAATTATGACGTAATATATTTATTTACTATTAATCTTATGTTAAAAGTACTATTTATATGTGTATTTTTAACTTTAGATCAAATGTTAATTTCACTATAGCTATATGTTAGAACTACGTAGATGAAATGTTAAAAACCACTGTCGTTTTTCCTCTATTTAACATATGCCTAGATGTTACTTCAACTCACGCTTTTGTTAATATAAATAATGACAAATGTCTAATTAACATTACCTGACTTGTTAATCTGAATATGGAAAGTTTCAATATGACACACTACCATCGTAAATACAACAAAACTTTAATGTCAATTTAACTTTTATTTTCACAAATCTGTATGTATAAGTTGACACAATAATACTTCAAAATAATATAACACTTTCAGTTAATCATTTTCTACACAACGCATAACGTAAAATTTGACAGACACGTACATCAGCCATTTTACATATTTTTGTGTGTGGACCAGATGGAACATCAAAAAAATGTTAAATTTAACATATTATTTTCAACTGTGTACATATAGCATGTAGCTTTGGTTATAAAATTTAAGGTATCAATTCAAAAAATCATTTTAGTCCTCAGTTTAATTCCTATTTTCATATCCATTCTTAGATTTGTTATAACAATAGTTCTGGAGAGCCGGTTGAGAACTGCTGTTGGAACAAACACATTGTTTTCTTTTACCTCATCTCCCATCATGTTGGGAAAATGTATTTTCCCGAACAAGAAATTTAAAAGAGTCTCGTCTTGTTCTTGCAGCAAGATAACAAGTCAAGAACAAGACATTTTCAAGAGTCTAGTGAAACACTAGAATTGAAACATTTCTGCAGCCTAATAATTTTAAATACCAAAGAGCAGAAAGACACTAGCACAATTTTAGGTGGAAAACAAACCGCTGAGGCACTTGGATCTCTTTTGCCTAAGGAAGTTTACATACCTTTTTTTAAAGCGCAGAAATGGTATTATAACTCCATTTTGGTAAAAATTTTACTTCTTCTTGATTAGCCTAATTGTTTTTATTTCGAAAAGTTAGAATCTTCTACTTTCAACAAGTATATATAATATTTAAAAATGGTGAATGAACTAGATTTATTTGGGGTCAAAAATGTCAATATCTAAACGGTAAACTTCATGGCAGAATTATGAACTAAATATGAGGTTTAAATATCATCGCCCTCTACCTGGCGGAAATTAGTTAATTTCAAATTTGTTAGTAATGATTCTGGAACAAAAAATATATACCTAATTTCTTAAAGTTTCAACTCATTATAATTAACATCCAACACATATTTCAAATTTTACCTACCCTGTAGATCGAGGAGCATAACATTCCCATCAAGCATATTTGGCTCAACAGCTCTATTTTGGTCTTAGCAACCCCCTATAAAAGCATAAAAAAATAAATCCAACCTTAAACGGACACCACAGTCTAGCCCAGGGGATTTCAAAGCATTATTAGTGTTGTAGTAAGGTGAGAATTAATCTTTTTATATTGAGAGAAGAGTGAAGGTAGGCCTCTCGAGACGAAAACTCTGACTTCTGGGATTTTGGAGTGGGGGTAGAACCAGCCAAATTTAGGCATCACGCCAATCACGCCCCTGTCCTAATCTTAAATTTGGTGGCCTGAATAAATAAAGCTTTGCACCAGAGATCTCAATACGAGAGCAGGCAAGCAACCCATTCAATGTTATTCTCTGTGAAAAACGGTCGTTCCTTAATATTGACGAAATAAATGTTGACAGTAATATTCCAAACACACTCAGAATAGACTAGTACGAAGGCTTGAAAGGGACACTCTCCTTTTTTTCTAGATCCGCTCCTAAACTTTCGACTTATAAGTCGAAACTTTAAAATGTCGACTTATAAGTCGAAATATTGACCCACAATTTTGACTTATAACTCGAAGCTTTAAAGTTTCGACATATATGTCGAAGTATTGAACTAATATTTCGACTTATAACTCGAAACTTTAAAGCTTGGACTTATAAGTCGAAATATTGACGGTCAATATTTCGACTTATAACATACATTAGGCTAATAACTAATTAATTTTCTACAGTATAGTGTATTGTATATTTTTTGGGCTCTTTCCGATGATGAAGTAATTTTTTTAGCAAAGTTTCTTTACATATTTCGCATGAGAAAAAAATTTCAAAAAATATCAAGTTTTGTTTTTTTGCGAATTTCCGAAAAACTGTGGTAGATTTCGCTGCGAGACCTTATTTCGTTTGAAATAAAAAAAATAAATTCTCTCTTAGGCATATAATATGGCCATGACACTTATAGTTTCGCCACAAATTCATCGTTAATTTCGTGTTCATATGGTTCTGATTGAAAAAAAAAACAAACTTTTTGGTATATCTAAGCCCTGCTGGCGGTGAGAAATTCGCGAAAACAATATGGGTATATGAATTTCCGAAGAACTTTTGCCTCCTCTTTCGATTGGTGCATTTATTTTTACGATCAGAGTGATACTTGCCGAGGTTATTAGCATTTTTACTTGGAAAATTAACTGCTACATTTTCTTTTTGTTTTTTCGGAAAGATCATATCAAAATACATAAGATTCACTTTGCTCCATCCAATGATCCAATTAGGTACAATTTAATGTAAGCTCGAGGGGCTTCTTCTCGTAATTTAATTAAAATACCTATTGGTATTAGGGATTTCTTTAGAAAAAACTGACAGCAGATTTTTCTTTTGGATCATTTAAATTAAAACCAATCTGTGCCAATTTTAATTGTGCGCTCTCTATACGTGTTATACGTGTTATACGTGTATACCTACGTTTTATCTAAAATTATCTCTTTTGCGAGGGATAAAAACAAAGCTAATCTGAAATGGAATAGTCATCGGTGTGCATACGTACAACTTGCTTAGCCTCATTGCATTGTCTGTCTTTACGCTCTTGCACCACAAAATCGTTATGTGTATCACGTGCTGAATTTATTTTTTGCGCATTCCTCCAGTTAAATAAACCAAATTATATGTTTATAAACTTGCGTCAAGTTCAAGGACCTCGTCGGCATTTCTTTGCAATAAATTTATACAACTCCAATAGAATCTGGCGAGTGTCGAGAGGAGAGAGAACAGATGGCAAATAGGCGGCCTTCTCAGTGCCGAACGTACAGGGTGATTCACCTAAGATTCACAGTTCGTAACTTTTTTATTTTTAGACTTTGGAAAAAAGTGTAAATACAAAAGATGTAAAACATTTTCCTGTGAGTCTAACAAGATGTCTGGGCTTACATTATAGAGGGTATTGTGAAGGTACCATCCGACATTTTTTTAAGGAACACCCTGTATTATTGCATTTTTGTATCTACGCTTCATCTCGATTCCACTGATTAGTAGAAAATGCCATGAATGATGACGTGCATTATTCTTTAAAATATGGTCGGAATTTAGCGTGTTTTAAATATAATGAAATTTGTTTGCTAAATCAACATGTATGCCAAGTTTAGAATATACAGGGTGTTTCTAAATTATGTGCCAAGGTAGAAAATGTCATTTTGAAGAAAAAGTTTCCTATAAACATGGGTCATCTGAAATGCATAATAAGAAAGTTACAGGGTGATAAATGTATAGTTTGAAAAACATTTTATAGCAATAACTTCAAATTTAAGCTCCTGGGAAGAAACTAATTTCCACATCAGTAAAGTGCCCTTTTTGTTGGTTTTACGACAAAATGTTATTAAGAAAACTTGTTCAGAATGAAAAACTGAATAAGTCTGCTAAAAAATAAAACGCACAAAAATCAAAGTAAACCTAAGCTTTTGAATTTGAATTGTGAACAAGTTTCCTTAATAACATTTTGGATGTGAAAGCTACACAAAGTGTACTTTTCTAAAAAAAAATAATGGAAAAATGCCAAAAAAATCAAAGTAGCCTACTCAGTTTTTCATTTCGAACAAGTTTCCTTAATAACATTTTGCCGTAAAACCTACAAGAAGGGCACTTTACTGATGTGGAAAATTATGTTTTTTTCATAATTTCCAAGGCATACGTGATTTTTCGAAACTAAAATTATGTCACAAATTAGTTTCAAACCAAGCAGGGCTGATCCGCAAAAGCTCAAATTTCAACTCGAATTTTTTTTGTTATTTACACCTTATGTGAACTCAATCCGGGGACACACTGTATGTTCCAAATAGCTGGAGCAAATAATACATATAAAATCTATATGTGGGTGGAATCGGGATGAAGTCTAGATTTCAAAAATTATATTTCAATAATATGTATATAGGGTGTTCCATTAATAAAAACAAGCGTTTGGTTCCGCTCAGATGGTTCCGTTACACCAAAAAATGTTTTGCAACTTTTGTATTAACATTTTGTTCCAAGTCGAAATATAAAAAAATACGAAATGCGAATCCTACGTGAATCACCTGGTACATGAGGTTCCAACTTAATCTTAGCATATTATAGCATAAGTTGAGTAGATTGTTTCATTTATCAACGTGTCATTGCAAATTTTCAAAAGGGAAAGGAAAATTCATATGTTAAAGCCAAAGACTCTTTTTTTGTCAAAATTAAAAAATGGGTTTCGCTCCTACGACTATCATCAGAATTTTTCTACTCGGTTGTATTTCGAACACACAAATTTCTAGTTGTACATAATCATATTTTTATTATCCTTTGCTGGACTTGGGTCTGATGATGGTCATAAGACAGAAACTAGTCATCGATTTTTAAATTTCTACCAGAACTGATGCAATTTGAATGAAACTTGGTGCAGTCCTTTCTGAAGTGCAATAATTTCCTGTAATAGTTATTTATGTACCAAGGCACTGAAGTTCAACTTTTTATGACTCATGTTGAGTTTAGTTGCTGAGGCCTCTGGCCGAGGCAAATAAACCACATGAGCCATAAAAAGAACTTCAGTGCCGAGGTACATATTATATTTTTCTTGAAATCGGAAAAAAAAAGTTTTATTAGGCAAGAAAATAATAATAAGGGATCACCCGTCCACGAACCGACTACGCGCGGCGTTGCTTGACTTTACCGATCGCTCTACCTAAGACAAGTATAATGATGTACGGCACCTTCTGACATAAAAACCAAACTGCTGCTTCTTGTGCAGCCTACACAACAAATCTATTGATTTTCAAATTTACTAAAATGTGTACACTGAAGGATTGCGCTTCTATAGGAAACAATTTCGCAATGTGTACGAAAAGTTAAATGAGCCTTTATCGGCCGGGTTTTGAATATTTGGTCACTTTTGACGGGCGATTTCTCCGCGTCTGACGTTTGATGTTTACATCTCGCCAAGGCCTACTTATTGAAAAAATCGTACAATAATGGGCTACATTATTGTACGATTTCTGTGCTTTTAATGACGATTTTGGGACATTTTAATGCCGATTTCAAGAAATAGTTATTTATGTACCAAGGCACTGAAGTTCAACTTTTTATGACTCATGTGGAGTTTAGTTGCTGAGGCCTCTGGCCGAGGCAAATAAACCACATGAGTCATAAAAAGAACTTCAGTGCCGAGGTACATATTATATTTTTTTTGAAATGGGAGAAAAAAATGTTTTATTAGGCAAGAAAATAATAATAAGGGATCACCCGTCCACGAACCCACTACGCGCGGCGTTGCTTGACTTTACCGATCGCCTACCTAGGACAAGTATAATGATGTACAGCACCTTCTGACAGAAAAACCAAACTGCTGCTTCTTGTGCAGCCTACACAACAAATCTATTGATTTTCAAATTTACTAAAATATGTATACTGAAGGATTGTGCTTCTATAGGAAACAATTTCGCAATGTGTACGAAAAGTTAAAATGAGCCTTTATCGGCCGGGTTTTGAATATTTGGTCACTTTTGACGGGCGATTTCTCCGCGTCTGACGTTTGATGTTTACATCTCGCCAAGGCCTACTTATTGAAAAAATCGTACAATAATGGGCTACATTATTGTACGATTTCTGTGCTTTTAATGACGATTTTGGGACATTTTAATGCCGATTTCAAGAAAAAACAATTTATTCCCATCACCCAGAGACGGAGGGGCAGGGCAGGGTAGCACAATGAGTACAAACTTGCTAGAAAAAGCAGTGTTGCGTGACGGAAACACCTTGGAAGAAGCGTTCTTATTAGAAATCCATTATTAGGTACCTATCTAAGTAAGTTTATTTTGAAATATATATTCTCAACATAATAGTTGGTGTAAATGAGCCCAAAACGGCTTCAACCCTATTTCTCAATCAACGCCGAGAGAAAATGCTAAAAATCACTCAGTATTCTGGGCTAAGTTTTATTGACAATCAGTTTATCGATGTGACACCTAACCACAAATTGAGACAAGTGTTATGTAAATTCGGAGAGTAATGCAATATTTGCAGTTCAAACTGATGGTGATTGTTTGCTTCTTCCTGATATTTCCGGTAGGCTACACCACAGATGATAGAGAATCAAGACTTTTAAATTTAGCAAGAAAACAGCTGATTAAAAGAGAAAAAGAATATCTTAAAAGAAAACCTTTAAGTGCTGAGCTAAGCGCTTTCATAAGTAGATTTAAAAAGAGTATATCAAGATCAAGGAGGGACGAAAACAAAGACTTGAAGAAAAATATGTACGTGGTGAAAGATGGTAATGTTGTGCCCATAGAGGAAGTTTCAAATGATGGGATGATAGATTCCGATGCTACGAAACATGGAAACTACACTGTAGTGCCTTTGGTTATTCCTATAATTTTGGAACAGAATGTAACGGATATGTAAGTGGGATTTTTGAAATTTTATTGTGATAGTCCCATCGATCCAAGCCTAAATAAAAAGCATTAAAAATGTACTAAGCCATAATTATGGGATAAATGGTCTCATTCCGACCTGAATTGAGGGATTCCATTTTGTGACTTTGGATTCCGACAGGAAAGCATTGGGAAAATCAGAAATCGGTAAAAAAAATGTTTTACGCTATATCTCTGAGCCTGCCACAAAATCCTAGATAATTAAAATTATTATTATTAAGATAAGTAAAAAAATCGAACTTGCTTCGGGGATACGGTGAATCAAAGTTTGACCTTGAATTATTAAAAGTCATTGGAACATGCTATTTTTGCAAAAACACGACTTGTGATGAGCAATTTCAAGACGTTTTAATGGTATTTCGAGTCAGTATAAATAAAATCCCTCACCCCAGTCATTAAAAAATCTACAAGATGAAATACGGCAAATAGCTTTTTCAGTAATTTGCAAGCATTCAAGGTTAAACTTTGATTAAACGTATTTCCAGAACAAATTAGCAGAGATATGTCGTTTTTTAAATTCCTTAAATAATTTTAAAGATAACAAAAAAATACATTAGGTATAATTTTCTATGATTTCGCGACAGGGTCGGAGATAATGCGCAAAACGATGTCCCCATTGTCTTCAGCTCGAAATCCAAGGTCACAAAATGGATTGCTTCAAATTCAGTTTGGAACGAGACCAATAATTGGAGTAGTATACATTAAAGCATTTTTAAATCGATTGTATATAGGTACCTATCGGTCTGGGCACTGACTTAAAATATTTTAAATTTGACCAGAAACTACTATTTTTTGTAAAGTTCTTCATTCTTCATTGAAAAATGAAAAGCGCTCATCATAAGACAAATTTAATGGTAGGTATCCATTCTTCTGGAACACAGCCTTCAATTTCCAAATAATAAACTAATTTTTTTGGATTTTGAATGATTTAATCCGCCAATTTTTTCGGATAAAATAAAATCCTAGCAATTAAACAAAAAATAATTACAGTAATCAGGACCATAGATAAGGCGGGAGTTCAAACCCCCTGCCCCTAATTAAGAAAAAAAAAGGGGAAAGGAGAAGAATACATCGTGATAATGGAATCTTCTAATTTCCTATGTGTCATTTAAACTATTTATCTTAGAAATCAACCGCATCGACTTTTTTAATATCAGACACTACATATTTTCCAAGAGTGTTTCGGTAAGCATCAATTGTATTAATTGGATTTCATAGGAATCATCATTTGTATTTCAGAATAATTATATGGATTTTAGAAATAATCGTTTGAATTTAGAATAATCCATTAAATTTGGGAGAATATCATTTTTTGTATTCCTGAATCCTCATTTGGATATTAGAAAGCATCATTTGTATATTTCAGAATATTCGGTTGGATTTTAGAAGGCGTCATTTTCATATCAGGATAGTCATTTGAATTTCAGAAAACATCATTTGTGTTTCGGAGAATGTTATTTGAATTTCGGAAAGTATCATTTATAGTTCGGAAACAAAAATCCTTGCTTGGTAATGAGAGTCAAGCAAAGGCCCCTACTCATCATTTCTTTAAGTTATCCATTAGGATTCATGTTATATCAGAGGGGTTTCTTCTAATTTTAAGGGCTATTTTAATTATTATTAATGACATTTTTGATAGAAGCTGCCTTATTTGTCTTATAATAATTTTAACTTAAATTTGTATCGTTTTTTATTTAATCGAAGATTGCGAATTGGTCGTCTATACAAAAATGGCATTTTCCATTATGAAATACAAATGATGCTTTCTGAAATACAAATATAAAAATTCAAATGATTATTCTGACACACAAATGGGGCTTTCTGCAATATAAACTAGACATTTTCTGAAATTCTGTTGGAAAAGGTGTAGTAAGAAGAAAATGATGCAAAAGTTATACAGGGTGTAACATAAAGCTTTGGAATAAATTAAACGGTGGATTTGTTAGGCAAAAAAAATATGTTTTCCAAAATTTAGTTTTTCTTTAATAACTTTGGAATATTAGAAGATAATGAAATTTTGGCCGTAGCTTGGGGCAGTGACGTCAAGCTAATAAGTACGTTACGCAAATTGAAACGAATGCACGTGATACCTACTTCTCGCCACTTTTTTCTAGAGAAAATGTCGTTTGATTTTTGGCATTTCACAAATTTAATTTGGAATCTATTTAACGAGCTATGTAGATACGGTCTTTTAATGGCGTTTAAACATACATTTATTTTTTGTAAACACCAATCTAAATATAATTTCGTGTACCTAAGTTGCTGGCCTGGTAACCGAAAAATAGTAACTTTTAAATGGATGATGGGTTTGTGCGGTATCGAAATGCTGTATGGTCTATTTATCTCACAGAGTCGGATGCCCATTTAAATTTATCTTCTAGTGGAGGAATGCAAGTTGGAGATGCCACATTTTTGCATCCTCTATTTGTTTTATCTAAGGTACGGATAATAGGAACCAAATATGTTCCCACTGTTTCAATTGCAGACCGGACAGGCTAACTCCAAACAACCCGTTCGGCGAGACCAACGACGACAGAACAACCGAAGAGTACTCCCGCGAAGACGACAGCTGCACGCGCTGCACCGCCGAGGAAGAGGAACTACACCACGCGGTACCGGAACGCTTCAAAGAATCCCCCCCGTCGAGGGACTACTCGAGGTTGAAGGTTGGGAAGATGGAGGACCTGAAGGAGAACCTGGACAACTACCAGAAGGCGCCCAGCAAGGCTAAGAAGTCCAGGATGCTCGACAAGATACTGAAGGACGTGGAGGAGTTGGCCGAGGAGCAGGATTTGAGGAAACTGGAGAGGATGGAAGGTAACTACTAACGTTTTGCATCCAGTGCTTAATTGTTGTAAAGTTGACAAAAAAGTTGGGTTCAAGATTATGCCTATACCGTTGATTGATGTATTTTTGTAAGACTTATCACGGCTGTAGCTTTATGTCTGGAAAAAAGATGGCGCTGATGGCGAACAATGTATTTTGCATTGTATTTTGTGTCCGGAGACCGCATGGTGGGCCAAAAAGTGTCAGTCGTGACAGCGGCGAGCAGTGTTTCTATTACCTGTAGTACGTTCAGTCAACGCGTATACCTTAAGAGGGGGTTGCCGACAGCGAAAGTGACGTTAGATTCCGTATTTTTTTAAGTTGTATAACATAAAATCTAATAACATTTTACCTGGCAAAAATTTATTACAAACATCTCTGTCTTTATTTTAATCACAAGATCTTACAAGTAGAGTTTTGTTTTATAGGTTATGAAAACCTTGGGGAAAATAATAATTCCAGTGCATATGCTTTTAAGATCTTATGATTAAAATGAAGACAGAGATGTTTGTACTAAATTTTTGCCAGGTAAAATATTATTAGATTTTATGCTATACAACTTAAAAAAATACGAAATCTAACGTCACTTTCGCTGTCGGCAACCCCCTCTTAACAAGAAAAAAATTATTTAGAGGAAAAACAATGAACGAAAAATGTCCTAGTTGACAAAAGTAGTATGTAAGGAGCCAAGGCCGTAGCTAGGGGTTTTCCATGGGGGGGGGGGGTTAGGTTTAAGGTTAACTTTGTGAGCATTATCCTCAAATATACAGTGTGAGTTTTTTTCGATGACCACTATGGGGATCTCGGAAACTAGCAGAGCTAGAACAAAGGTTAAATGGGGAAAGAATTGCGGTTTTGAATGCTCAATGCAATGCCCCTTTTGGATTTTTAAAAAAGTTCATGGGCTCACTAGATATTTTGAAAAGAGTGATTTTTGCTATTTCATCAGATCTCTGTAGCTCCGTTATTTCTGATTATACAGAAAAACTGTACAGACAAAAATTGTAGATAATTTTGGGCTTAATAAGATAATCTTATCCAATTTTTTATGTTGTTTGTGCTTTTTGAGATATGACATAAACTTTTGTTTTTTAAAGTAAATCATAGTTGGCTGCGGCCTTATCAAATCGGCCATTTTTTGAGCTTTCCAAAAATATAATACTCGGCGTAGTTATTATAAAATATGATATATTAAATTTTCACATAGACAGCCATGGAATATTTTCATAATTACGTTCTATTTTATAATAAGGCATACTTAAAACTTTCAAATATTTTATTTTTAGCTGGTAACAAAATATAACAAAATAAAACAAAAATTAAAAACTCAAATTCAATGCAAATATTGGTCCTTTTTAAAACTGAATTCGTCGCCTTTCTTAGAGAGCGCCTGTCAATACTGGCAATTGCTTCTAAAACAGCTGCTCTTAATTCAACAATAATTGTCTCATACTTTATTTTGTACTGTTCCCCACAAAAAGAAATCCAAAACAGACAAATCGGGGGATTGGGGCGGCCAGAAAATAGCTCTATTTCTCCCTATCAAAATTTTGATAGAGCTAATCTAGGTAATTTCTTACGTGCAAATAATTATGTGGTGGACCTCCATCATGATAATTTTTGTTTTATTTTGTTAAATTTTGTTACCAGCTAGAAATAAAATATTTGAAAGTTTGAAGTATATCTTATTATAATAGAACGTAAAATTATGAAAATATTCCATGGCTGACTATGTGAAAATTTAAAAAAATCAGAAAATTGGCCCGCTCTATTATTTTTTATAATCACTATGCCGAGTATTATATCTTTGGAAAGCTCAAAAAAATGACCGATTTGATAAGGTCACAACCAACTATGATTTACGTTTAAAAAAAACACAAGTTTATGTCATATATCTCAAAAATCACAAACAACATACAAAAATGGATAGGATTATCTTATTAAGCCCAAAATTATCTACAATTTTTGTTGCAACAGTTTTTCTGTATAATCAGAAATAAAGGAGCTACAGAGATATGATGAAATAGCAAAAAATCACTCTTTTCAAAATATCTAGTGAGCCATGAACTTTTTTAAAAATCCAAAAGGGGCATTACATTGAGCATTCAAAACCGCAATTATTTTTTATTTTATTATTATTTTCCCATTTTATTTTCCCATTTAACCTTTGTTCTAGCTCTGCTAGTTTCCGAGATCCTCTTAGTGGTCATCGAAAAAAACTCACCCTGTATCATCCAAGTAGTACAATCGTCCAAGCGGTACAATCGGCCAGCACGATTACCTATGTATTTTTCCATTTTGGCGGGTGCCGGTCGTGTTAATTAATTTTATATATTATATCATCATGGGGGGGGTTTGAATCCCCTAAAACCCCCCCCCCCCCCTTATATACGGCCCTGTAAGGAGCCTACAGAGAGAAACTGTCAGCCAATATATAAATTAGGACTGGCTGTCAGTAAATTTTATATGTTGTTAATATGAGAAGAATTTTGTGTGAGTACACTGGGTGATCCACAAATGAGGTCCAAAGTTACTCAATTAGGTCACTTTTAAATGCATTTCTTGGCTCTGACCAAGACAAATAAACAAAGGTATGCTCACTCGCATATCGACGTGACGTCACGTTCGAGCAAAAATACGAGGTGTGTTCAAAAAATAACAGGAATTTTGTAATTTCGCAGGTTAGTCTTCCGATTATAGTTTGTACATGAAGCAACTGCACAACGCACAACTACACCGCAAACATTTAACTATAAACCGCTCACGATACACTCAAGATACATTATAAACAGCACCAAAGATCATATTTGACTTTGACAGCACCTTGTAAACAGCTCATCTAATAACGCGTCAAGCAGACATCCTCGCTTGTTCTGCATCGAACGTGACGTAATGCGCGGCGCGGTCGAATTTTCGTTCGCGTCTTGAGCATACATTTGTTTATTTGTCTTGGCTCTGACCAACAAAAATGCAAACAGGTGGAGCAAAAAAGAATTATTTTTACAATATACAGGGTTGATGTTCAACTATTTGAAGGAAGTATTCTACAGGTGGTTTTAAGGGGGTCTTTCATGTAAAAATTTTCGATCTAAGCCTCCCCTGCAAAGTTATTCCATCCTTAAGATTTTGGTTATAATTTTTTTTCTCAAAAACCGTTGACTCTACAAACTTGAATTTTGTTACATATTACCAGCAGTTAGAAGACACATAATAATTTATCCGGATTGGTTGTCATTTTGTGCAAAATGCAAAATTATTTTAATTGAATGTAACCTACCATATGGGTTCAAGATTTTTTGATTTTAAGTTACCAAAGAGTTACTATAAGAGTTTCTATAGAATTAATAAAGAGTTACTGAAGAGTTACGAAAGAATTACTAAAGAGTTACTAAAGAGTTACTAAAAAGTTACTAAAGAGTTACTAAAGAGAACTAATATAATTTTTATTGTAAATTATACTTTATATGTATGAGGCATTATAAATAATTACTTATAAAACAAGTGAATATATTTTTAATTATACAACATTTTCATTACACTTTTAATTTTGATATAATTATTTCTTTGAATATTGTAATAATAATAACTAGTAACATAAACTTGCGTGCATAAAAATCGGCCCACCGTTATTCAGAAGAACAAAAAAGAAATGTTGTTTGAATTACAATAACATGCCTTCATATAAAAATTACAACTTCAGCCAGACAAGGTTTAAAAGTTGGACGGATTTTTTCGAGGCTCCCCCGGGTAGGTATACCTTATACCCGGGGAAGCCTCGAAAAAATCCCTCCTAGAAGCCTCCAGAACCACTCTTGGAAATTAACGACAATTTTTGACAAAATCGCGATATTGTTAGAATAACTTTTGGAATTTAGCATATTTTTTGATCTGATGAATAATTTCTAAAAAATATATGTAGTCAACATATCTATACCTGTTCCTGAATTTGTATTCAACAAAAGAAAACTTGGTAACTTCAACATTTACCACTTTAATCTTTGCTTTAAAAATGCAGTAAAGTTATTTATAATTACGATCTTCTTTGATAAGCTTTTGACTTTTAGGATTTTACGGGCGCCTTCAAAAGTACCTATACCTAATGCAAAAGCGATAAATATATTTTACCTAATATACCTACAGGTATACAGCGAGCACGTAAAGGTTGGAATAAATTCCGTAAAATGTTGTACTATTCGACTAAAAATTAAGGCTGCTTAAAAATGGAACTGAGCAAAAAATAAGCACTACACAGTTGTCTAATAAAGAAATGTCCAAAAACTTAATAACTTATGTTAAATTTAAAATTTATTATTTTTTTTTATATAATATATTATTATTATTTGTTATTATATAGTGACCGGCAGAAAGTTGGACACAAATGGAAAACTTTTTTATTATTAATTTCTCAGAAAATTTTATTCTCGATAAAAGTTGGTGCATCATTTCATACTCAAAACGCACATATCAAAATTTAAATAGATCTTTTTGGATATGAGGTAGATTCGACTCAAGAGTAAAGTACCCTTATTTTTTTTTAAATACGGTAAAAAGTTACTTACAAAAGTTGTTTGGAATCAAAGGTGGACGTCACAGCCACCTAGTAAAAAAAAAGAAATTTAACTTTTTTTTGTATTTTTCGACCACTCTGTGTATTACAAAAAAACAAAATACCGCAAGCGCAACTTATCATCGGATAACACATGAATTTGCTACTAAACTTTAATTTTGTTCGATTAGCAGCTATAAATTTAAATTAATCGAAATCAGAGTTTAAAAATATTAACTTTCTGTGTCCAACTTTCTGCCGGTCCCTGTATATATTTTATATAATATATTATTATTATTATTAAAAGTGCGTTCTTTTAAATGACGCTACCAAAATAGTGGTTGCCTTTTTAAAAAATATAGATGACGTCATAGCTTGGTTAGTAATGACGTCACAAGAACGACAAATATGTCAAAATATGCGCCTTTCAAAATTACGTTGAACGCAATGACGTCAAAACCTATAGACGTGGTGCCCTATTGTTAAAATGCCCTTTATTTTGACTCCAAGATTAAATATATCCATACTACTCTAAAAACATGCTACAAACAAAGACAGAAAGTCAACCATCAACCAACTATACACCCGGTGATTCGCGGTTATAGTTCCTACAGAATCACACTTAGATATCGCATGTTTTTTCTTGTTTGGGGGAGCCGGAAGCATCGGAACCTCACCTGAAGACTCGGGGGATGGTCTAACCACGCCAGCCTCCGAGCCCAGAGTCGAAATAAGTTCGCTACGGCTCGACAAAAAGGGGCAATTTCTGACAATCTCGCGACGTTTTCGGAATAATTTAATGGAGCGCTTAGATTGTGATTAGTTCTGGGTGTCAAGCGTTTATCAAAACAAACCTGTCTATAGGTTCTGACGTCATTGGTTGGACGCATTGAAGCGCGTTTTTTTTTAATCGCACAGTAACGTTTTACCGAATTTATTCCAACCTTTACTTGCTCACCGTATGGTAGAAACCCAAAACACCTATTCTTTTTTTTTACAGAACTTTTTAGTAAATTAGTTTATTTTAAAACATTTGTAGACCAATTATTTTTTCATTTCTATTTTTATTCCTCATTATTTATTAAAACGTTCATAGTCAACGTTTTAGGGGCATTATTTTCATCATGTATTTTTTACTCAATTTATTCGCAAACGTTTCGTTTCCGAGTTACAGGGTGTGAAACATGAAAAAAAGTTTGAACGCCCTGTATCGTAAAAATAGCTGAAGCAAACATATTATACAACGTAGATTAAATTCAATAATATATAGGATGTTCCATTATCCAACACGCTGTACGATTAATTTCTCCAAGACCATGGCAAATCTCACCAAAAATCCTAAAACTTCTGCCTCTACATTTTTTTCTTTAACTCGAACCTGGACAGGCACTAATTATTATTAAAGACACGAGCATGTCGAGGCTTTTATTATTATTAAAGATACCTACTTTTTCGCATCACTTGTTTCCATTCTTGTGGTGAGAGCCAACAAAAGTGACCGATTTAGGTACCATTTTCCGCTCAGTTGGACCTCATGTGTGGATCACCCACTATACCCATAAAGTAAAAGTCCCATTTGGTAGCATTAAATTTAAATTCATTGGATTTTGAAGCTTTATGAATGTTTTCTGGTACCATACCTAATATTGGTAAAAGTAAATTAAAATTATATATTAATAACTCAAACAGTTTTTTTTAGATAGGTACTACATTATGTAATAGATATTAGCTATATTGTGCTTGTACCAATGCGTGTGTGAGAAGAAAAATATGGAATTTACTACTACTAATAGTAATGATAAAAAAAATAATAAAAAACCTTTTTAAAAACAAGCTTTTATGTAAGCCATGTACTAAAACGAATAAAATAAGTTTAGGTTTTCGTTAAGATAATTCAATTCGAAATTGCGACAAGTTTTTACAAATCGAAAAGCTTGTCGTGCTAAATGTTGATGAAAGTATACCAATTAATTTTATAATAACGTTGTAAACATTTTGTTTATTTTTCTAAAGATTTGGATTTATTAAAATTTTTAAACAGATTTTTATACTTTAATTTAACTCTTTGGGGCATGCCTGCCCATTATTTCCCGTAAAACATTTTCCAAATAAAAAAACATCGCTTTTGGTACCATATTTGTGCTCTCCAAAAATCTATATATAAAAAACTATAGGATAATTACACTCCTGCTAAATATTTTCAAAACCTGCAACAGACAAAAATAAAGTTTAGATATATTTTTGTAAGGAAATAAATGATGCACTCACAACCAGCAAATTAATTAGTACGAACTCGATAATTTAGTGATGAGAAATGCTAGATAACATAATTTTTAGCATTTTTACCACATTTTTTCCCAAAAAAAAAAAAAACTAAAAAATTAATCTTCTTACAATTAACATTAGATACCCTTAGTCGTTTAATTTTTTTAAATTTTATCTAAATATATCTACTTGAATTTGACGTTTTTTTTTTATAAATATAGACGATTAATTCAATAACAAAAAAATGTATCTTTTTTCCAAGGCACTGTCGTATAAAAAAATAAAGTTTAGATATATTTTTGTAAGGAAATAAATGATGCACTCACAACCAGCAAATTAATTAGTACGAACTCGATAATTTAGTGATGAGAAATGCTAGATAACATACTTTTTAGCATCTTTAGCACTTTTTTCCCAAAAAAAAAAACCTAAAAAATTAATCTTCTTACAATTAACATTACCCTTAGCCGTTTAATTTTTTTAAATTTTATCTAAGTATATCTACTTGAATTTGACTTTTTTTTTATAAATATAAACGATTAATTCAATAACAAAAAAATGTATCTTTTTTCCAAGGCACTGTCATATATATGTCTATTTGTACATACTGAAAAAGGTTATAAAGAAAATTTGATATTATAAAATGCTTCGAGCTTTTTGAGATTTAACTGAAATATTTTAAAGATGTAAGATTGTGAGTGTAAATGTAAATACAAGAAAAAGTGATAATGGGCATAAGCACTCAAAGTTTGTTTTCTAACTTTGAGTGCTTATGCCCATTATCACTTTTTCTTGAAATATTTTAGGTAGAAATTTCAATAAAACGTCAAAAAGCTCCCAAAGCAGCATTGTAAACTGATGATTCTCGGAAATCTTTGGACCAAACATTTTTGTTGTAGTTTATCTTCTGTCTTTATTACAAAACTCACAATTTCAAGTTTCAAGAAATTTAGTACCAACATATTAAATTTAAAAATTTAATAATTCGAAATTAGCAAAAGGTAATTGTGTAAAGTTTTATTCCGTTCTAACCGTAGCGAGCCTATTAGTACATTTAAAAATAATAAAATGTATAATAGGAAGTTCTATATAAAAATATAAGTTTGATTTGCGACACATTTTATTCGATTTTTTTTCTATAATAAAGGTTTAAAGAAATATAAGGCAGTTATACCTAGTACAGGTAACACCCTGTAGGTTTCGTTATACAGAATAAAAGTAAATAGAATTAAAATCAACGGTACCTTTCATATTTCATATCTGCCAAAATTAATTTCATAATTTTTGTGTTAAATAAACGATCAATTTTCGTGGTCAGCTTCAATGGTTCTTACCAATTCCTTGAAATCCGCGAATATCATCTAGGGCTTTATAGTGTCGACCATTGTAACGTAGTGATCATCGTTCGTGATATGTATTATAACTAAATACGTAGACAAAAATTAAACAGAACGACACCTTTCATATTCTTTCTCTGTGCCTCAATCACTTCCAAAGTTAAATTTATAATTTTTGTGATTTCAAACGATTTTCTTGGTAAACTTCAATAGTTCCTCTCAATTTCTTGAAATCCACCAATATCCTCTAACTTCTAATCTAAGGGTATGTAGTACCTATCTACTGAGGTTGCTGTGATGGCAGAGGCAGAGACCTCGACTTGTCTCTGGATATTAACGCAATATTCAAAAATTGATCACCTATAACAACTTTTTCGATAAGATGGAACATGAGGGCGGTTTTTACAACCTAATTCAAACTCTTCTTTGTTGATTTAGGGTAATGTTTGCTTTGGATACGTTATTGGTTATTGCTTTTCAGAGCCTTTTTTGATATTTTTGAAGGTTCCATCTTATCGAACACACAGGTTTTTGAAAAAGTTGTTATGGCTAATCACTTTTTCCTATATGTTTGGGTTTCATCTGACGATTTTTTTTATAGTGTACACTGCGTTGATATCCACAGACAAGTCGAGACATCTGCCTTCACAGCAATATCTGTACCTTACCCCTAGATTAGAGGACATTGGTGGATTTCAAGAAATTGAGGAGAATCATTGAAGTTGACCAAGAAAATTAATCGTTTGAAAATCACAAGCACAGAGAAGGAATATGAAAGGTATCGATCAGTTTTTTTCTCTATTCAGTACAATGAAACTTAATCATAAGTTGTAAATTATTGAGGTATATCACCAATAATAGATCCAAAGCAAAGATAGCTCTAAAGCAACAAAGAAGATTGCAATTAGGTTGTAAAAATCACCCCCGTTTTCATCTTATCAAACTTGTAAGTTTTTTGAATAAGTCGTTATAGCTAAGCAATTTTCATTTGAAGATTCTTTTATAGTGAACATTGCGTTAATATAAGCCGTCCTCCTTTTACAGTTTTAAGTGATCTCAAATTGATTACGAATCACTTTGAGATCACATCAGCTGACATCGAGTGTTCCTTTTACAAATGTTCAGTTGATTATGAAGTGATCAGTTTACGCAGCAAATAGATTTTTATGTAATTTGTGTTGGTTTTGAGAGTTTCTGGGGTTAAGGTGGTGAAAAATATTGAAAAATTCATTCAAGGGTTAGATTATAGATAACGTGGTCGTACACTGTTCCATTTACCAATAAAAAATCATTTCACTATCAGATTACTTCATGTTCATTTCACTTCAAATTCACTTGTGCAAAAAGTCAAAAGGAGGACAACTAGTGAAAGACAAGTTGAAGTTGACCAAGAAAATTAATCACTTACTAATCTCTCTATTTACTTATGTGATATTTTCTTTTATGCAGAAGCTATAAAGAAATCTACAGAATGTCACGTATAATGAAATCTACACGATGTCACGTATAAATTCTTAAAATGAAAAATTATAAAACAAATTGTAGCAAATCGAACTTTATTTTTTAAAAATTAGAGCTTCTTCTTATATTCTAGCATTTTTAAATAATAGTAATAGTCACAATACCGCTAAAATGGTTATAAAACTTTATACTTAACATAACTTTTGCCAGTTTTGAAATACATTGTGTCCCAGGGTGAACTTATACTTGTAAAAAAATTATTTTCAATTTTTCGAAAAAAAAAGTCATTCTTGATAAAAAAAAAGTTTGCTTGTCTTTACAATAAGATTGGCAAGGAAAAAGTTAACATTACTTATACTGGGTGACCAGAATGTTGAAAAACGTTAATTAGCATAAGAGTAAACTGTCTCTATTTGTAGATACTGAAAAAGGTTATAAAGAAAATTTGTTCAGCGAGGTAAGTTACTTAGGTGTACAACATTTCAAAGTAGGCCTATCGCTTTGAAATGTTGTACACCTAAGTAACTTACCACGCTGAACAAATTTTCTTCATAACTTTTTTCAGTATCTCTACAAATAAAGGCAGGTTACTCTTATGCTAATTTACGTTTTATCAATTTTCTGGTCACCCAGTATAAGCAATGTAAACTTTTTCCATAGTTAAGTCCATCGTGGGACACACTGTATATATTTTTTTAAAATTCTTACATAAAAAATTTTAGTTCAATCTCAAAAAGCTGGAAGCTTTTTAGAATCTCAATATATATGACATTCCTAATTAACTTGGCAAGTTAATATACTTTTAGATAAAATTAGAAAATTAAATATTCTAAAAATGACTAATAACTAATGACTAATAATGCAAATTCTTGTCGAAAAGAATTTGCTAAGAATGTTAACAATTATATTAGCTAGCATTTCTTCACACTAAATTATTGCATCCCTACTTTCTTAATTGGCTGGTTGTGATTGCATAATTTCGTTTACAAAAGTATAAAAACTCACTTATTTTTTGTCGGTTGCAGGTTTCGGAAAACATTTATCAGGAGTAGAATTGTCCTATATTTTTTGTTTTTACTATGATTTGGGCTATTCTTTTTTTTATTATTTTTGGAAGAGACCAATATTTCTAGACTTTGCCAATGGTACCAGCGTGTCACAGTTAACGTGGTAAACCCGATATCTCTGTAATTTTAAAGACAAATTGATGTTTCAAAAACCAAAGTTGTGTAGAATTTTCCGAGGAATACGAATATAGAGTCAAACTTAATATAGAAGTTGTTATTAAAAAGTTATTTTAAAAAATACCCTTTCCAAAAAAAATGAGCATCAGCTGGTCAGATTTTTGAGGCACCGTGAATATTTTGCTTTTTTTAGGTTCTTTTTCTTCTCCCGATTCCAACCATGTATAGCTTTATATAGTTATCTTTAACAATATAGGTATTTTTAGCAAGCATTCCATGCAAAGATGTGTGAATGTATCTATCAATTTGACGAAATAAATTTATCAAAAAATTAAAATTCGCTGCTTTGTTAATTTTCGAAATAAATATATAAAACTATATATAGTTGGAATTGAGAGAACAAAAGGAACCTAAAAACCCCAAAATATATAGGGTGTCCAAAAAATCTGGCCAAGTGATGCTCACTTCCGGTTAAACCGGCTGTCAGAAATAAGAATCGATAATTTTGGTATGCTCATTACTAATATTCCATATTAAAATCCAATTTCATAATTTTTTGGAAAAGGGTGTGAAACTCACTCACAATACTTCAAACTAGGAGTACCCCAGAAGCAACCGCATGCTTGTGCGGGGGAGGGGGGCAATTACTATTATTTTGTCTTCGTTGCCATTTGCGGCTTGGGCCGACTTTTTTCCCGATAGAACTAGGATAGCATTCGCTCAAGTACTACGGAAAACCCTAGAAAACCGTAGTAATCCCAGTGAGTGTAGGACAATTAGTAAATCACACGGATAAAGCCTATTTAGGAGCAATACCGTGAACCCACATTTGTCCAGCGCTCTTGGCCATAGCGGTGTTTTTCTTTAAAGACATATGCATGCGCCTGCCTCGAACCAGGGTCGATCGAAGGCAGAAAAACCTGCAGTCTAAAAAGTCAGCTCCGGTACGAAAATACCCATTTTCATCAAAAAGACATTATAGCACTAAGCACTCTGTGCATGTAGGGGGAGCAGTTCACGGGCGTAGCCAAGGGGGGTTTTCGGGGGTTCATACCGAAAAAATACGAGGAGTGAAGAGTTAAATTATTATTACGTTTGAATATATGTAGTAATAGTAGCGCCTAGCGCCATCTTTTGACGAGAGGCAGACGCAGTTGCAGCCGAACTATTTTGTATTGTAGGGACACTTTGCGTTGTTTCTCGATTATTCGCCACGCCCCTAGGTCGAAATGAGCGGAACTCTGTGGAAGTTCGTGGAAGTTTCTGGACGGCTACTGGGCTGCTATATAAGCGGCGCCGCGGCGCGTGACCGCGCTTACGGCAGTATTGTTCCATGCGAACTCGAAGCGAATGAAAGTGAAAAGTGGTGAACGAATAGTGAAGAGAATTAAGTGTACCGTGTAAGTGAGTAATTTTAGTGCGCTGTTATTCGATGACCTTGTTAAGGATAGATACGTGAATCATTATTACTGTCGAAAAATGGAGGGGAAAAAAAGGAAGGGTGATAAACCTAAAGGTATGGACTACTGGAAAAAGTGGTGTAGTCAAGGTCAAGGGGTTTCTAATAAAGAAACTAATTTGGATTTAGCTATCAAAGCTTCAGCTACCTTGCATGCTGATAAGAAGACTGCCTACCCCGAAATCTAGTTTGGAATGCCTAGATATGTGCGATAAAAACCTTTATCCTAATATTTACACATTACTACAAATCTTGGCTACCATTCCTGTATCCACTGCTACCCCAGAAAGGTCTTTCTCGAGCCTAAGGAGACTGAAAAACTATTTACGAAACACTACAAGGGAAAACAGACTTAATGGTTTGGCTCTAATGAACATTCACTATGGAACAGAAATTCATGCAGATGAAGTAGTGGATATTGTATTTAAAAGAAAAAGCCGAAGATTTCTTCATACACACTGTACAACGCCACTGTACAAACAAACACGTGAAGTTTTAGCTCTCCAAGAAAAGTATAACGTTCTAGTGTTTAAAGGGCAAACAAAATTGTGTGTCTGTGAAAATACAAATAATATAGCCACAAGATCTCTATGTGAGTAAAAATTTGCACATTTTATATGCAGGTGACTACTTTTGCCGAATATCTGTATAAGTATTCACTTATCCTTTATATCGCTGGCCGTTTTTTGTCTCATTTTTTGCATCGCTGCTACGCATTTTACTGCCAGTGCTGGCACATAAAGGGAGCCATTAACGAAGAACTGAATATAAATATTTGATACCTTACAAGGAAATAAACTGGAAATGAATAGAGACGAATCTGTAAGCACAAATACATTATTGGAAGAAATTGTGAAAAATCGAAATGAAATAAAGAACTACATCGATGCACTTGAGGCAAGACACCAAATACAATTCGAAGAACTGAAAAAGAAAATTATATACCTAGAAGAAGAAAACAAGGAACTAAAGATAGAAATAGAAAAGACAAAACAAATACAAAGAAACAACGGCATAGTAGTTTTCGGATTCCCAAGAAAAGACGAACTGCTAACTACTAACCTGCTGTGCAAAGAATTAAGCAGCCTATTGCACATTGAACTTCAAGAAGAAGATATAAATAATTTCTATTTCTTGGGCAATAACGAAAACAAGCCCCTTAAGGTGGAATTCACACGATTCTTGACTAAAAAAACAGTTATCAAAAACAGAAAATTACTAAAGGGACAACAAATAAGCATTGCCGATGACTTAACACCTAAACAACAAAAAGAATCAAAACTACTACGGAAGCACCAACTACTAGCATTAAAATCTGGGAAGAATAATTGCTATATAAGAAACGGTCGACTATATGCAGACGGAGAAGTGTATGATTATGAAGATCTTTTAGAACTTGAAGACTCTGACGCCCAAGAAACAAAGAAACCTAACAGTAGCCCGCCCACACCTACCACTGCTGCCCATTCTAACCAAAACACCTGTAGTGACAAAGACATTAAAGTGGGACCTAAAACTACTCCTAAAAATTTGAACAATCAACTAAAATTAATAAATACTAGATTTCAACATAAACAAAGAGCTAATTCAACAACAAAAAAGTAGATATACATCTGTAAGTAATATAAAAGTATAAGTAGTGAACTAAGTGTATTGAAGTGTATATTAAGTATTTTGGCGTTTATATGTTTGGTAGATTTAATTAATGGTTTCATTTTGCCAGGTATTGGTTATTGAAGAGGTTTTGTTTTCCCAATGCTGGGCGTAATGGATCCTTACATAAGAAATTTTCAGACTGATTCGGTAAAAACATATGTCTTGGACTCTGAGCGGGACTGTGCACACATTCTCAATGTAAATAAAAACTCCAACAACTTCAAAATTATTCATAATAACATAAGAAGCGTTAACAAAAATATTGATGAATTCAAAATTATGCTACATAAACTTGATACTGAATTTGACTGCATGGTTCTTTCCGAGACTTGGAAATTGTTGGATTATATAATTTTTAATATTCCCGGATATATTATGATTTATAACGAGGGTGATCTTAATCAGAATGATGGTGTGCTGGTTTACGTAAAAGAGACTTATAAATTCGAACAGCAAATAATAAATGTAAATGGTATAAAAATTCTTAAAATAAAAATGAATTTAAAAAATACCTCTATATCCATTAACGCTGTATATAGATCACCTGCTAATAACGCAAAGAATTTTATAGAGGATTTGCAAAATCATCTAGAAACACATCAAGATAATTCTGATCACCTTGCTATATTCGTGGGAGATCTGAATATAGATATCCTGCAACAAAATAAAGAATCTTTAGAATATTTAAATACGTTATATGAATCCGGTTACATTTCCACCATAAACGAACCTACTCATCAGACAAGTTGTATAGATCATATTTTTCTAAAATCTAAGGTACCAATAATGGATATGTTACTCCCACTAATATTGCAAAGTGATATAACAGACCATTACACGACTGTATTACAAGTTGTCTTAGATAAAGAAAAAAATCATGGAAAATCGGCAATCTCCCAATATTTGAATTACGATAAACTGAAAGACATCGTTGACCAGTTGAGTTGGCATGACGTGTACTCGGAGAGCGACCCAGATACTTCAATGAATATTTTTGTTGACATACTTACCCGAAATATTAACAAATGCTTAGAAACTAAAAAAATATTACGGAAAAATACTAAATTTGCCCCATGGTTAACTAACGGACTTCTTACATCAATAAATAAAAAAAACCAAATGCACAAACAAATTAAAAAAGATCCTAACAATAACAGGCTCAAACAAGAATACATATTGTTCAGAAACAAATTAACAAATCTACTAAACAAAACCAAAAAACAGTTTTATGCGAAACAAATAAAAAATAAATCTAATGACAGTAAACGCTTATGGCAAATGGTAAACAACTTGAGAGATAAAAAAAACAAACCTACCAATATTGAATCAATAAAGAACAGCAAAAACGAACTTATAACAGATAAAACAACAATAGCAAACCAGTTTAACCAGAGTTTTATTGAGATGGGTAAGAAATTAGCTAGCAACATTAAAGGTGATCCAAATTATAAGCCAGTGCGACATAGTACGATGAACTCGATTGTTTTATTACCTGTAGATGAAAGGGAAATAAAAATTGTTATAAAAGAACTTAAAAACGGTAAATCAGTTGGTTCCGATGGAATAAAATCGGAAGTAATAAAGTGCCTGTCAAAATGTATTGTAAGCCCATTAAAACATATAATAAATAATTGCTTTAACACTGGAACTTGGCCAAACTGTTTGAAAAAGGCGATTGTTACCCCGATATACAAAAAAGGAGACAATACAATATTAACAAATTATAGACCGATATCATTAATCACTTCTTTATCAAAAATCTTCGAAAAACTTTTAAAAACGAGAATACTGGCATTTGTCAAAAAACATGAACTAATTTCACACAAGCAGTACGGATTTAAAGAAAATACATCCACAGAAGATGCAATATTAGCCCTAACAGAAAAAATACACAGTGCACTAGAAAGAACAAAACCATGTTTGTGTTTATTTATTGACCTAGCCAAAGCTTTCGATACGGTAAGTCATGTTTTGTTACTGGAAACACTCGAGAATGCTGGTTTTAGGGGAAATTGTCTGCGCTTACTTACAAGCTATTTAAAGCATAGAACTCAGCAAGTGAAAATTGGCGATAAGCTAAGCGAAGAACGAACATTAAATTATGGAATTCCACAGGGTACAGTTCTAGGGCCTACTCTTTTTAACTTATATATAAATCAAATCTTTTCCATCAATATCTCTGGAGAACTGATTGGCTATGCAGATGATACTGCAATTTTCTACGAAATGGATACGTGGGCTAATCTTAAACAAATAGTTGAAAGCGATTTTGCTGTCATAAAAAAATGGTTTGATTACAAACTCCTCACAATTAATTTGGACAAAACCTATTTTCTACCTTTCAGTTGCAATAGACTCGGTACTTGCACTTTCCAACAGCTAAGAATACATTTTGACAGCCATAATACTTTTAACATAAACCAAGTATTAGAAATAAAATATTTAGGTGTTTATCTAGATACTTACCTCAGATGGGATGTCCACATTAAATATGTCATCAAAAAATTGCAACTAGTACTGTACTCTTTTAAATACATCAATAAAATGTTGCCTATTGATACAATGAAATTATTATACACTGCTCTTGTAGAAAGCCATCTCCGTTATGGCATTACAGCTTGGGGGGGCGCACTCCGGGTTCACCTTGGCCCATTAGAAGTTATTCAAAAGAGATTTTTAAAACTGATTCTTCTGAAAGACTATAGATACCCATCGGATCTTTTGTACAATGAATCCAAAATTTTAGACTTGAGACAACTGTACTACTTCAGTGTGATAACAAAATTTTGTTTTGAAAAACAAATAAATAAAAATCTACCGAAACATAACTATACAACGCGACAAAAAGACTTGTTAATACTACCAAAAGTAACAAAGTCAATATCGCAAAGAACTTTCGCATATATCTCTGTAAGAATCTACAACAGCATGCCCAATTATCTCAAAGAAGATTTGAACAAGTACAGATTTAAGAAGCGGGTAAAGATATTTTTACTTTCCACCGATAGAATGCAAATAATAAATGTGATTGAACAAATTTAATTAATTACTTTACAGCATTGTAGGTATTTAGAATTTTAAGTTTTTAATGTGTTTTCAGTCTGGATGTATTTTAATATTTTGATGTGCTTTAAATTTTAATGTTTTTTAAATTTTAATGTGTTTGAGTTTTAATATGTATTTATTTCGTTTGGTATGTTATATTGTAGGTGAAAATTATGCAGTCGAAACAAGCACTGCCTGTGCTTATCGACGTAATCACTTTATTTACTAATATTTTCTCTGTTTTTTGTCTATTTTAGTTTTTGGTAAATAAAGTTTTATTATTATTATTATTATTATTAATGGTTTTAGATTTAGCGCAGAGGAACGAAATTAATTTATCCATTTCATTTAAAGTTAAGAACTTTATAAATATGTCGTAGTTTTTCGGATGAATATATAGATATTAAATTTCATGTAAGTATATTTTTGTTGTTTTATTTACTTCTCAAACTAAACCCCCCCAAAACTAAATCCTGGCTACGCCCGTGGAGCAGTTACTTCTAAATCAAAATCAATAATCTTCAGGATTCCATAGATATATTCTATCCAAGTGGCCCTTTGAAAGGACATGATTATTTTTATAGGATGTGACAAAATTTCTAGGCATAGGTACTCATTTATATTTTTACTCTTATATCACTCGAAATGTACTGTCTATCTTTTCTATAACTAAAAAGGTATAGTTATACTTCTTAGTTACTGTATATAGACTGTCAGACAGTGGACAGTGACAGATTTTCCTTACTGATTTTCTCATTTATGCCTTGGAGAGTGTTGAAAGGTAAACCGATGCTGAGTCGGAAAGTAGTAATTTTAAGTTTGACCCCCGGGGAACACATGGAAAATTCGATTTTTCAAAACAGAAAAAAATGTACTAACTCTCACTTATGCCATGTTCACCGTATGATTTCTTATACTATTCCGACCTCGAAAACCCAAAGGCATAAGTGTAGCGTGTGGAAAAAGGGTTGAATTAAATGTTTGGCAGATCACACAAAAAATTACTTGGTTTACTGACTCCGTCAGTTATACCGTTCGAAATGATGAAAACTTATATCCTCACTAGTCCAAAAATTGATTGGCAGAAGTGACGCGTGGGGAAAAATGCATTTTTGGGTCGGAAAATAAGTAGGAAACTTTTTTTCGTCAACTGATTTCTGCACTTATGCCTCTGAAACTATAGAAAGTTATGGGTATATCAGACAGTATTAGCACATTGGATTGAGTCTGGGAGGTGGATAAAGGCGATGGCAGAAGTCGGAAAGTTGCAGGAAATTCGTGGAAATGTTAATTAAAAATAGCAGTTATGCCGTTTGGCATGTGGTTAGAAAATGCGATTCTAGGACTACATACCAAGAGGCATAAGTGTAGGACGGGGTTTTCATATTTATTATGACTAATTTAATTAAAAAAAAAAGATAGCTAACAAATGAAAATTTGTTTATACATAGTGTCAGTTGTGCCGTTTGGCATATAGTTAGAAAATGCGATTCTAGGACTAGTTACCAAGAGGCATAAGTGTAGGACGGGGTTTTCATATTTATTATGACTAATTTAATTAAAAAACGAGATAAAAAGTGTAAATATGCTTAGAGAGAGGTTTTATATTATTTTATACTATTAATTTACAAAAAAGAGCATATTTGCAGCTACTTTCTTTCGCATATTTAGAGAATACTATTATACACAAGATGGTGTGTATTTAGATGGAATCGCTATTTTTGTATAAAAAAAGCTTGATTAGGCCGGCTAAATATTTCGCAAAATAAAGAACCGAGGTTCACACCTACCGAATATTTTCCGAGTATATACCAATTGTTTAAACAAAATTGTCCATGAATTTTACTGAAAATAAATAAGGTCAGAATAATGTAGCTAGAATTACTGTCGATGTGGTAGAGGGGCATTTATTTATAGTACAAGATATGCACTTAAAATTGTAAAATAAATATTTCTCCTATTTTTCGCACACGCTATAAAATCAATCAAAAGCGATTAGAATAAAATATACTACATTTTATTTTGCCAAGCACCACAAGTCCTTTGCCTGATATTCCGATGGAAAATTTGGAAAAAAGAATTTTTTTATTTAATATTTTTTATCCAAAAAAACGACATATTTTGTCTTATAGAAAGAAAATTCGATTTAATGGTTTATTGAAACAGTTGCTCCATGTAGACGCTATACCTACATAAATCTATAATATTTTTACGAGTAATACGATGTAGTTCTTGTATGTTCGTGTAATCTCGCTTGAACTGTAACTTTTATTATTGTAAAAGGTTCATTAGGAAAATATGATGGTGTTTATTCTCATTATTATATGTTAAAATAAAAATATATACGTTTATATATCTATGTATATAATACCTATATTACATTATTTACCTATATGAAACTTATTTAAAAATAATAATAATCATAAAAATAATTATGTTGCTTCATTTTGCATTAAAAATTAATTTTAAAATAATATCTAAAATAATAGAAAGTTATTCATCATCTTCGTCTTGATATTCTCTCTCATCATCTTCATCATAATCAAAATCATCGATATTAATACTGATTTCATGTGCTTCATCCTCTCCATAGTCTCCATCGTCCCCATCATCAGTATCATCATTATCGGGTGTTTCTGATACCTACATGATCCTCATATTGCCAAATGGCTTAACGGGCACATTGTATAAGCATATTTACACTTTTTATCTCATTTTTAACTAAATTAGTTTCAATAAATATGAACCCGTCCTACACGTATGCCTCTTGGTAAGTAATCCTGGAATCGTATTATAACTATATGCCAAACGGCATAACTGACACTATGTATAAACAAATTTTCAATTTTTAACCATCTTTTTGTACTAAATTAGACTTAATAAATATAAAAACCCCGCCCTACACTTATGCCTCTTGGTATGTAGTCCTATAGAATCGCATTTTATAATTACATGCCAAACGGCATAAATGCTATCATTAATTAACATTTCCACGAATTTCCTGCAACTTTCCTATTTTCTTAAAATATGAAGACCCCACTCTAGACTTCTGCCATCGTGGCTTTGCGGTTTTTATGTTAATAAGTTTTTATTGCAATCCATTTTATCCCTGACAAAATCAGTTGACGAAAAAAGAAATTTTCCTACTTATTTTCCGAACCAAAAATGCATTTTTCCCCACGCGTAACTTCTGCCAATAAATTTTTGGGCTAGTGAGGATATAAGTTTTCATCATTTCGAACGGCATAACTGACGGAGTCAGTAAACCAAGTCATTTTTTTTGTGATCTGCCAAACCTTTAATTCAACCCTTTTTCCACACGCTACACTTATGTCTTTGGGTTTTCGAGGTCAGAATAGTATAAGAAATCATACGGTGAACATGGCATAAGTGAGAATTAGTAATTTTTTTTTGTTTTGAAAAATCGAATTTTCCATATGTTTTTCCCGGGGGCCAAACTTAAAATTACTATTTTCCGACTCAGCATCGGTTTACCTTTCAACCCTCTCCAAGGCGTAAATGAGAAAATCAATAAGGAAAATCTGTCACTGTCTGACGGTCTAATATTTGAATTATAAGTAAGACCCATATACCTATAGCAAATACAGGTATATGGTAAGACCTCCTGTCACTGACTTTACGTAATACTTTTTTGGAAATACCTTAATTTAAACCGTTTGACTTTGAAAATGTAGCTACGGCCCTGAATATTCATTGAGTATCCACTAACCACTCATGTTCAGTTACTTTGTTAAAAAGCAAAGATGATGCCATGGCTTACTAGTTAAGTATATTTTCAATTAATTGTAAGAGACGCTTTTTTATTCCATGTCAACCGGGGAAACGTAGTCGAATATCTCCAAAACATCAAAAGATATCCCTATTACATAATATCATTAAAAAGAAAATCTTAAGGGTTATTTAATGGCATTTTAATCTACAGAAGTAATAGTTTCAAAATAGCCGGAAGTGATATCTATTCAAATTATAAATGAGCAGATTTGATTATTTTTGGACCTTAATATCAAAAGTGCAATCAAACTAAGTATATGTTTTTATTTTTTAGAAAAAATAGTTTTATGGGCCTAACCTTTCGAGTATGTTAATTTTGAAGCTAGATTCGGATTCCCCGCTAATAAAGAAAATATCTTAATATCTAAACAAAAAATGTATTTAGTGACAATGTTAAGGCACGTTTAATAAGCGCGACTAAACGAAAAAACGCTCTGAATCTCCCAAACGAACCTGTTGTCCCCAGGTGCGCTGTGCAACTTGAAGGGCGACTGGGACAGCGAGGCCGGCGGCATGCAGATCAACGTGGCGGAAGACAAGACCAACAGCCCGGAGCTCACGCTGGCACCTAAAGAACCGCCGGCGGACGAAGGCTTCCTCAAGAACAGCGCCTGGTCGCTGGCGGCCCAAATCCCCTTCAACCATTCCTCTATCATAACGATAACGGCCGTAAGTGCCGAGGAGAAGAAAATTGCTACGTTTATAGGTATGCTTAAAATAAGAATGAGTGGTATTTTCTGCTATAGTAAAACACAGCTGGGCCCGCTAGGTTAGTTGTTTTTTGTGGTTAAGCATATTAACATCAAAATTTGGAGCAATCCACATCCCACAAATCTCTCAAACAGGGTCGACTACCATCATATTACCCACAAAATTGCAAAAATATTATGGGCGATTTTTTTAAAGAAAATCTGAACGATTTTTGTGTTTTAAATAAGTTTTCGTATTTTGTTTTAATTTCTTATTAAATATTACTTTACTTCTGACTCATCTACTAGAACATTATTATAATGTTTAGAATCGATTATCGACTTGACAAGAAGTAATTATTTTGTAGGTAGATTGCAAGTTTTTACAAAGATCTGACGCATTTGTAATGTCATGAATGTCATTTGTTTCTTTCATGTTTCCTCGGCCTGCTATAATTCAGTAAAATGTTCAAAACGTCGTATTCGTAAAATTGACCCTGTCGCAAAATCTTTATGATGAATACTTTTTGAAATTATTAACCATTTTCAAGGATGCTAAATAAGTGTCAGATTTTCGATAAAAAAACCGCTAATAATATTTTTGCAATTTTAGGGGAATAAACAGGATCGTAGTAGGCCGTTTGAGAGATTGTGGGATGTGAAATGCTCCGAGAGAGCATCTTCCTACTTCATGATGGAAAAAGAAACACTGGAAAACCTCGAAAACAAAAATTTTCCGAGAGTGTTCACACTTATGAGAGTTATGAGGTAAGTGAGTTATTCTGGGTTTTATAAAAAATATATATTGCAACAATTCCATACCTAAGCTGGAATCTTTTTGTCGATAGGCTGTCATTTTTGTCTAGTACTCCGGCATTTGACTATAATATAGATTTTTACAAATATTCATAGAAGAAATAGTAATTTATTTTTATTTTTAATGAAAATGTACTTTGCAGTCACAGCAGGCCGCGAAAAAATGCAATATTGTATTTAATGGTTGAGTTTATTTGACAAAACCTCATCTTGAATATTTTTAAGGCGCTATTAATACGAAAACAATGGAAGATTTAACAACTGAAAGTAAATTTGTATAAATTTTTACGCAACCGGTCACACTTTATGTTGAATTTTTGATATGTGAATATTTACCAAATTAGTTGAGATATTTAAGTCATATTTGGTACACGTTATAAGGGCATGAGTTAGCATAAAACCTGTTAATAGCAAACACTTTGAACAACCAGTGGCGTAGAAGTGGGTAATTAGTATAATTTATTGTTTTTGAAAAAAATGAAGCACCTTGTATAGCAATAAAATGTATTCAATTTCTTATGTAAATTTCAATTCTAAACAAAACTGTCCTCTTGGTAATTTTTTGTATGTGTCATGGTTTCATAGCAAATTTGATTTTTTTTTATTATTTCGGGGTAGTTCTGAAAAATTATCTAAAAAATTTGCTCCATAAGTAACACTTAGAGTAGAAATAATAATTTTACTTTAAATAAAGTAACTTTTTCCAATAAACTTACTTATTTAAGGCTATACTTTTAAAGATACAGGGTCTAAAACATTTAAGGAAGAAAATAATTAATGTTACGCTATCTATCATGAAAAGTAAAACCTTGAATGGGTAAGTTTATTGGGAAAAGTTACTGTATTTAAAGTAAGAAACACATTTTTTCTACTTTGAGTCTTACTTATGGAGGGAATTTTGAAATTAATTTTTCAGAAATACCCAGAAATAATCAAATTTGCTATGAAACCGTGACACATAAGAGAACGTTTTTGTTTACAATTAAAATTTACATAAGAAATTGAATACATTTTATTGCTATTACAAGGTGCTTCATTTTTTTTCAAAAACAATTATACTAATTACCCACTTCTACGCCACTGGTTGTTCAAGGTGTTCGATATTAACAGGTTTTATGATAACCCATGCCGTTATAACGTGTACCAAATATGACTTAAATATCTCAACTAGTTTGGTAAATATTCAATAAAGACCACATATTTCTTACAACTGTAACACCCTGTAACTTTTTTATAAGGCCTTTAAATGATATAGTTTATAGAAGAGAGTGCGGTTATTTTTTGGTTTTCTATCACCTGTTGAAGTGTCGAGGAATAAAACTGAATCACCCTGTATACTGACGACTAGAACTGTTAAAAGCTAGCCAGAAAAGGCCAATTTTCCAACTTTTTGACTAGCAATGTAGCAGTGCAGGGAATATTTTTTTTAATTGGAGATACCAACCTTTTCCGCTTTAGCTTATTCTCGTTCAATAAAAGTTTTGCCACTTAGGTATCTCTTAAGATTTCCATTCCTACATAATATCAACCATCTCCACATTTCAATAATTATAATTTTATACATACAGTGTGGCCCATTTGGAATGGGGCCACCCCTGTAAAATTTTTATTTTTCATCCGATTTTAGCCGTTTTTTTTTTCTAAAGATAGTTCACAAAAAATTCTTACTTTGGTGCAAAATTTCAGGTCTTAATCTCAATTTTCAAGGCCTACTACGAATTTTTTTTCGAGTGTAAAATGACGAAAATCATGTAGCGATTTTTTTTATTTAAAATCTGGCACCACAGCATTAATCAGGACACCCTAAAACCTCCACATTCCATTCTGCGTGTTGTCAAAGTTGAGCAAAATAGAAATTTTAAAGGCATCTGGCAAGTCAACTGTGCCATGGAATCCCGCCAAAATAGTTGAATGGTCAACAGAACCACTCAAAGTGTTGGTGCTCAAAGTTCTAATTAAAACATATACAGAGTGTCTTTCTCTGTGCCGAATTTTCTTGAACTTTAAATCGAGTATATCAAAACCGCCCCAGTCACTATAAACGAAATAAGTCTAAGCCTGCCAGTCAGTAAGCCCATATCCGTTAAGGTGGCTGGTGTGCCACAACAGGAAACACACAGAAAATGTATCATCTTAGACAGTGACTTTATTGAGTATGGTCCGATAATTTAAAATGTTTTTTTTATTTGTTGGTTGGAATTTTGTAAAGAAATAAATTACTTTTGTGTATGTTAATGTTTTTTCAATAATTCCAGAGCACTATAACTATATAATTGACCAGTATAAAGTTTCATAAAAATTCAGCATTTTTAGATGGCCCAGAGAAAAATACCCTGTACATTTGTGTATCGAATTTTTGCACACTAACACTTTTAGTGGTCCTGTTGAGCATTGAACTGTTTTGAGGGGATTCCATGGCACGCTTGACTTGCCAGATGCCTTTAAAAGTCCTACTTTGCTCAATAGTGCAGGGTAATTAGCTTATTCAAACTAAAAACAAAATATAAAGCTAAAAATTTGTTTGAAGATACCTTATGGGTAAGTAAATAAAATTTTATAGTCTTGCACCTTGTACGTGTTGGTGGGCAGCCGCCATTGACCGCCATCTTGGAAGTTATAAGAAACAAATATAGTTCCGCCAAAATTTTCTATTTTAAAAGTAATTCACATAACTATTGATATAATTATCAAAAATGTGTCAAGAACGCTAGGAAGGAACCATGTTTCAAATATTTCAAGCCGCCACCATTTTGCTGGCCTAAAGCAAATCCAGATTTAACCTAAAATAAATGAAAACTTAATTTCTATAAGATTCTATAAGATTTAATATAATTTTCATACCTTACAAACCAATACTTCGAACAGTTTAGTTGGCTAATCTGGAGGGTCCACGTTCGTTGGGTTGAGTATTACAATCCTCGTCTAAGGAGCATTCTTTTATCTCCGATTGTTATTCCTCATCAACTAGCATGGAAGGTCTGTTGCTGAAAGTTTCACCATTGCATTTTCCACACATCGCGGTACACGGAAGTTCCCCTCGGCGACAATCATATCTTTGGACACAATCAATTTTACAGTTACAAAAAACAACTTTAATAAATTTTCGGGAGCCAGAGGGTCAAGTGTCCCTCTTTTTTCTTCCATCCCCAATCAGTAGCAGGAAGTTCTGCAACACGCCAAGACTGAACTTGGTGAAAAACTCTGTAGCTGTGCTGTTCAAACTTGCTGATCAAACTTTCCAAAAACTGGTTTTATAACAGTTAAATCTACTTAAGTTTTGTTTAAGTCATCTGAAGAACGCAAATGTTATATAATAATTTTAGGAGCTTGAGCAATATCTTCTTTAGTTGCATTTGTATCATTGATTGCAGAAATATATTGCCTTGGTGTCTCAATCGATTTCAAAAGTACAGGGTCCGTTAAATGTATGAAATAGTAGGTCTATCTTTTTTATTTTTGTTTTTGAAAAAAAAATGTTATACAAAAGTTTCTTGGTTACTTTTTTGCCACTTTCTGGTGACCTTGCATTTTTTCCATCCGTCATAGTTACGTTGCTATGGTGACCAACTTTTTTTTGAAATGGCACCCCCTATTTTTTATTTAGATTTTGTAATCAGCGTTCATTTCTGCATTAGGTACTTCAAAAATATCTAATGGTTGCATAAGAAAATAATCGACAAAGATCACATTCACCTAAAACCAGCGTTAATTTATTTTTACAACCTTAATAAAACTTAACTTAAAGATAATGTTCAAAGTGTGCACCGTCACTACAAAGTTCCAGTCTTTCTACAAACGATCTTCTTACATTTTGAAATACTTCATCCCTCAGATCCCTCATTTCTCCAATAATTCGCGCCCGTAAGTCATACAAGTTATTTGGCCTATCCACATAAATTTTATTTTTAATGTATCCCCACAAAAAGAAATCACACGGTGTGAGATCTGGTGATCGTGCTGGCCACTCAATTGTTCCTCGCCGCCCAATCCACCTGTTTGGGAAAACATTGTCCAGGTAGTTCCTCACGTGTCTTCTAAAATGAGGGGGAGCCTCATCTTGTTGAAACCACAATCCATCCTCATTTTGTCCTCTTGCGGGTAGAACCTGATGTTGTAGCAAATCTAAATATCTTTCTGCTGTCAAATTGCCGTCTATAAAAAATGGACCTATGATGCGGTTGCCTAGAATGCCCGCCCAAACGTTTAAATTTTGGGGCCTTTGCGTATGAACTTCATCGAACCAGTGGGGATTTTGCGGAGCCCAATATCGGCAGTTATGCCTATTAACATTTCCATTAAACATAAATAGGTGGCTTCGTCAGAAAACAAAACGTTATCGACAAAATTTGGATTATCCTGTATTCTGTGAAGAAATGTCTCACAAAACTGCACCTTTCGGTCAAAATCGTCCTCAAGAAGCTCTTGTGATAAATGGACTTTGTAGGGGTGGAATTTTTCTTTCTTTAAGATTCTGCCAACAGACGCTTCCGAAACATTATTGTTTAAGGCTAAGTCATTACAAGATGTTACTGGATTTTCCTGCACAGCCAATAACAAATTCAACACTGGATCTCCACTTGTAGCTAATTTTGGTCGGCCGTCTTCTGTTTATCTTTAACAATACCTGTTTCTCTGAATTTCTTTACCACTCTGGAAACACAAGACTGACTGATAGGTGGTCTATTAGGATAAGTCTCATTAAATAGTATAACCACTTCCTCTTGAGTCCTTTTTCGGTCTCCGAAACCATGATGAGAACATCAATCCTTTCTCTTTCTGACAAATGAACCATTTTGTTAAAAATGGGTTCTAATGTATTAAAAGCAGATAATGAAACTTGTCAAACTAACAATGAAGGTACTAGTTGCCCTGATCCGCGGGTACCTCGAAATGCAAAAAACCGCAAACAGAAAAAGAGGACAATAAAAAAGTGCAAAAAACCGCAAACAGAAAAAGGGGACAATAACAGGGGATCACACCTTGCTGTTAACGCTGATTTTGCGTGAAAGTGATTTTTGTCGATTATTTTCTTATGCAACCATTAGATATTTTTGAAGTACCTAATGCAGAAATGAACGCTGATCACAAAATCTAAATAAAAAATAGCGGGTGCCATTTAAAAAAACAAGTTGGTCACCATAGCAGGGTAACTATGACGGATGGAAAAAAATCAAGGTTACCAGAAAGTGCCAAAAAATTAACCAAGAAACTTTTGTATAACACATTTTTTTAAAAAACATAAATAAAAAAGATACACCCATTATTCCATACATTTGACGGACCCTGTATATAAAAGCTTGTTTATTTGCCTTTATTGAAAAGTGAAGAAGTTGTATCGCAACTTGTAACTGCATGGAGAAAAGCGTAGAAAAAGCAATGTGGTCTTTTTACATCACCAAGTATTTGGAGAAGCGTGGTATTAAACACGAAACGCATAAAGAAGCATGTGTGGCACAAGGTTTAAATCTTGGGCCGTTTTTGTCCTTAATATTTATTGATGATCTTCTGGGACAGCTGACCTGTGATATGATGATGTTCCGCGCTCTTCAAAAACTAGACGCAACTTATCTTTAACATGTCTAGAAACCAACTAAACAGCCGCGCCGCATGCCGTCACTGCCGTCTTCTCTTTCCACCCGTTCCGCGTTCCCATCACCCGGCACACGCTGAAACACCACAAATTAGGAATCGCTATACTAAAAGCTACCCGTTTACCAATTTTTAGCTTTATATATTGTTTTAAGAAATCTTTACTAATAATAATTGGCTAATTATCCTGTACTACAACTTTGACAACCCCCAAAATGGAACTCCCTGCATATTTTTATTCAAGTTTGGTATATGGGGGTCTAAGGGTGCCCTGATTAACGCTGTGATGTCAGATTTTAAATAAAAAAATCGCTAAATGATTCTCTTCATTTTTTTATTCGAAAAAAAAATTCGTAGTAGGTCTTGAAAATTGAGATTGTGACCTGAAATTTTGCGATATGGACTGCGCAGGCCAAAACTGAGAGTGTGTATCTACTCGTATATAGAGGAGGCCGCCTGTGCAGTTGAAAACATTGGCCGGATGATTATCTGCCACTGCTTGATATTGGCCTGCACCCTGCACAGACTTGCAAAAACTGCGAGTGTGGATGGTGCGTCGGCCAATATCTTCAGTTCACCCGCACGGTGCAATCCATATGGTAGCATAATTTCTTCTTAATTTTAAATTCTTTCAATAAATTCACGTGTGAATATTTCGATCTTTGTAGAAGCTAGTCTTTGCACCACTTCTTTTTTTGTGCAGTCTTATCTGTGCAGGCTGCCGGAGAGGCCGCCTGTTAGTGTGTAGGGCCCTTTAATTTGGTGCAATCTCGCGGGAGCAGGTAGGGGGACGTCAAAACATACAGTGTGTTTTATAAAAATATTTTTCCTAAGATGTCCATTAACCGAGATATGGGGTCCCAAAGAGGCAACCTGCGATTTACCTGTTCGGCTGTTACTTTCAACAAAACAAACTACCCCCCGTAATGAAATGAAATTTTGTGAGTTGGTAAACCGTGTAAGGACAATTAATGTAGTGAGAAACATATTCTCTTACTTTGTCAGAGAAGCCAGAGATGGACTGGCTCCACCATTTAAGGTCAGGACGTCATCCTACCGAGCCTAAAATGCTGTGCGTTATTCGGTGTTTCGGTCATTGATATTTATCTAAAGAAAAGGTACTTTACATTTTTTGATTCGATAAAACAAACAGTTTTCAAGACAATTCAATTTTTATGTAATTTAATTTAATAAAGCCACGTGTTGCAAGAAAATTTTCAGGTCTAATATCAAGGAAACGGTTCGAGGTATCGAAAAAAAAAGGTTTCCATACTTCCGATAGGCAATTGGCTTCTCTTTCGAACTGAATCAAAACATATCGGATTATCCAATTAAAAATATCATTCATTTACGGCTAAACCGGAAGTGAGATTCAAAAATTAACTGCTTTGTTTTGTTCTAGTAGGTAGCACCTAATATTCAAAAATCCTGTAGCCGCTATTTTTGCGAAGATATGTCTTATTGGCAGAACCCGGTATAACATTCTAACTGAGACAGGTAAAGTACTTTTCCTTTCACCTATAGCATTGAGTAAAATAATATATATTTTAATTATATTCTTTTACTCAATGCCTATAGTCATTTTTAGATCATTAGTACCTAGTAGTTACTTTCTTCCGGTTTAGCCGGGTAGTTTAGAAGTTAGAGCCGAAAAGGTAAGTCCCAGCTTGTCCTTTTGGGGCCCCATATCTCCTTTAATAGGCATTTTACGAAAATATTTATATGAATCACCCTGCATATTTTGACCTCCCCTACCTGCATCCGCGAGATTGCCCCATACTTAACGGACAACCTGTATTTGAGAAATATATAACATAAGCTGCGTTCCTTTTGCCCCTACACTGAGAACTTTAGCTCAGTTGTTATCCGAGCCACTCAGTTTGTTTTTTCCTGTCAAAGGCTCATCTTGTGAAATGGTCATTTTCCCCACCACCAAACTGAGCCAATATGCTCGATAGTGAGTGCCCTCGCGAGGATGTGCTTGAAGGGTGAAGGGGGAGGTAAAATCTCACTTTAGCTCACATTCTCATTTGTAAAAGGAACTGCCACCAACTGAGATAAATTAAGAATTCTTAAGAAAAGTGGCAAAAGGAACGCGGCTATTGTCTAGTAATTTGTGGATATAAGTAATTCCTCATCGACATGCAACAATAAAATTTTCAGGATTCTCTTCAGCAAAGCTTGCGAATATTTTTTTAACTTGGCATTCTATCTAAGCTTCCTTGTCACTGTAACGACTTCCCTTCAAATTACGAGCTACATACCACACTTTTTTCTTGTCCATTCTTACACCTTCACGTACCTACTTTCATTACAGGCTCCTCTTTTCGGATCTCTGGAAAATGCCTTTTGACAATATGCATATGACAATTGATTCTAACATGCCTCGTGTAAAAGGTTTTCTTTTTAAAAGATAGGTATAGTATGTTCAAAGAATTTTGAATTCGGTACTGATTTTAAATGAGAGAGCAGTTTTAATTTTTTCATTCCTTTATATTTAACCAACTTGACAGTTCATTACATAGATTATAATAAAAAAAAAATGACAATTAAAAAACTAAATTATTAAATTACTTAAATCAGTCAGTTTTTACAATATGATTTCTTTTTTAAATTTGGTAATATTTGATACAATTTTAAAGACTTTGATAAGTTATTGTACTGTATTTCAACAATCACAGTCCAAACTCGTTGCCTTGGTTACCACCTTTATTATTTAGCCTGCACAAATAAACTTGTCAGATACTGTCACTGACCAAGAATATTCTATCAGCTCCAAAAATCGCACCAAAATCGCGTTATAACCTTAAACTTCCCCCAGGCCCAATTCCTAGGGCTTATATAATATACTCAAATGGAAGACTGGAGACTATTCTAGAATATTCCTGGCCAATGATACATGCGTTAATCATAAAGATCCAGCAAATTTAGGTAAAGAAACTTATGGAAGCTCTACAGGGTAAACAATAAAACTAAAAGAAAATGGGGCCTTGGGGGCCTCAGTCCAACAAAGATGATGGAAAATGCCTCTAAACTAATCACAAAAATTATAAAACTTTAAGTAGAATACCCAAACTTAAAATTTATCTGCTAAATCTTTGAGTAGGTTAGAAAACCGTGCAGACATATTCCTTGAAAGCTGATATAACAACTTAAGAGGCATTTTTTGTTACATTATTATATATTTGGATTCCGTTATGTAATAATACTGATTTTTTCCAAAATCACTTTTTATGTTGACTCTATTCATTAACTTGTCTTGTACCACGTGCACATATTGCACCATTTTTATTAAAATTTAGGTTTTAGTGTTTCTTATTTTTTATAACAGAGTGTATAAATTTGCAGTTTCAATGTATAGGTACAATAGAAATTTAATTATCCATTTATACAGAAATTTTAACTGGCGGTAAGCGTCGACAAAAGCACGTCTATGAGGTTAAATCACCAAAATATAACAAAATTGCTATTATATTTACACACATTTCTAAGTGCCATTGGTTCACGCGCGCCTGTAGCACAGCTTACCCTATATGTTAGGGTAAGCTATGCTTGTAGCGCAGCTGTTGCCAATGGTCATCGACCTCTCGAAATCCAGCGATACAGGGTCAGTCTTCTACCGAACGCCAAGCGCAAGGGGTCAGAGAAGCTCACATACCTCCGAATTCCGGAAAGTGTCCGGTTTTCGCGCATTTTGAAGGCGAAATAATTGTAATGTTACTTGTTCTTGCTGAATAATAAAAGTTGTTTGCTGAAATATCCGGCGGGTGTGGCTCTTTTGGTTTTCAACTTCGAAGTCCTAACGACCCACAGAACACTCGGTTGCCAGACGGGTAAAACCGGAACTACCACAACGAATATTCCAAATCCGTGAACTTTTGTTAGAATTGACGATTTGTCATTATGTGAGTAGAAATTTGTGAATACAGCACAATGATGCCCCATCCCACCCAGCAATAATAGTACGAAAATGGCTAGATGAGAATTTGCATGGTCAATGGATCGGAAAAGGAGGTCCTGTTGTTTTGCCACCGAGCTCACCGGACTTAAATTCATGTGATTTTTCTTGTGGGGTCACATGAAGCAATTTTTAATTCGACTCTTGCAACTACATTATTTAGAAGAGCTACTAGATCGTGTATAAGCCGCTACGAATGAAATTAAAAATAGACACAATACACTAAATAAAATAAATAATATATGCATGGAAGAGTCTAAATTTGTATTAGGAATGAAGGACGATGTTTCGAACAACTTCTGTGAAAAGTTTCGTCGATAAGAAGTGGAGTGCTGAAAACATATTAGTGAAGTGGTAAATGTGATTATTACTAGGTTTTGACGAGTGCTTTCATGCTAAAAAAGTATTAAGTTTATTTGTCTTTTCGACGGATGATAGAGCTAACACAAACGTACAAGCGCTTAAAAAGTAACATTGTTTCAAGCAATTACCTGACGAGATGGCAGCACTGTAGCAGAAAGAGACCTCACTACCAATTCAAAATTCATTTTTAAAAAATACTTTCATCGGTGTGCTTTTGGGGTCGTAACATACCCCCGGTGAATTTGTCAATACTAATAAAAGAAACACTCTGTATGTATTTACCGTGGGTCCTAAAACTAGCAGTCTATGCTTACCTACACTGTACAATTTTGTTTTGTAACACACATAATAGTTTTAAAACTCTAGAATTTACAGAACCCCAAAATGAAGTTAAATATTATAATGGAAAATATATATTTCTTAAATGCTTCAACGGTAAATAATTGTGAATTATGTAAACCATGCCTACTAGAGGCGATAGACGTACCTATAGAAATAGATTCTGTATGTTTCATCCTATAGACTGCGTAGTTTCCGCAAGACCTCAGTTGGAGGGAGTACTTATTCAAAGAATAATTTCCAACACTTACAATTTACAACAATACGGTTGGGCTGTTGTTTGCCGTCGTGAAAATAACACTTGCCCTATATCTCTGGCTCGCGTATTTATTAGGAATATAGAATAGATCACGACCTGGACTAATTATTGGATCGACGTAAATTGAGTCCCGCATCTGCTAATGGACTTTCTATGTAGGTAAATTCAGTCCCGGGTGTTTTTAAGGTCTACGTAAACTGACTCCCAATATGTATAGGTACCTGGTTATCAGGTCAGATAATTAGCATGTAGTAACTGCTGCCTGGGCCAACTACCGTTCTGTACGCAAGTATTAGGTAGGCCAATTTTCAAATGGTCGAACTCCCTCCCGGGTACAGTCGAACTGCCTCCCGTCTACCTATGGGGCAAAATAGACACGCTGTTGCCAGTTTAGGCTATAAATAAATAAGACATAATCTCTTTTTAAAATTATCAACTGAAATACAGCTTAATTATATTGCAATACAATAAATACTTATGAATAAATGAGGGTTTTATTGAACTTTTTAAAATTACCTAAACTGAAAAATGGTTAGGTTTATTACAGTGCAATATAAATATTATATTACCTACCAATTTAAATTAAATCGCTAGGTACGTGTATATATTTGTGGTCAATCGGAAGTGATATTTAGTTTTCATTTGTTAGTCGAAAAATCAAAATCAGTGAAACTACAGTTAGATATATTCAAAATGGAAGCAACCATGTGTACCTACCAGTGATAGAGGCAATGTGTTATTAGTTGTTGTCAACAGTTATACATTTTGTTTCCACAAAATGTTGGCCAAGGGAGCAATAAAACGGTGGTGCTGCAGCGAGAAATCCTGCAAAGCATTTTTGAAGACACAAGAAGGTGACAACATCATTGAAGCAAGTTTGGACCACAACCACGAGAAGATGTCTCAAGAGCGATTCAACCGGAAATCTGTCAGCAATTCTGTCAAGAGATCTGCAGTTGAAGACGTTACCGAAAAGCCATCGAAATTGATTTGTCGAGAAATCAAAAAATCATCCATTAGCACAATGACTACCAAGGACGTCGATAGGGTAAGACGAAACATATATCATGCTAGGGCCTCTTCGTCTATCAAAATACCCAAAAACGTCTTTGAATTTCATAACGCTATCGAATCGGCTGGTATAGTAACGAATCAAAATGAAAACTTCTTATTGAAAAATGATCCAGAGGACCATATTGTTATTTTATCATGTTCTTCAAATCTTCTTCATTTTCTTTCATCTATTTCGCATTGGTATGTTGACGGTACTTTTGAATATTGTCCTAGATTCTTTTGCCAATTATTCACTATCCACGGGCCAAATAATGGTCACTATATACCTCTCGTCTTCTGTTTGCTTCCCAACAAGAACTCGTCTTCTTACTATCTGGCTTGTAACTATGTCAAAGAACAATGTTCTACTCTTGGTCATCCTGTTTCTCCTGTATTAATTACGTCGGATTTCAAAATTGCTATTCATAAAGGTATTCGTCAGGCGTTTCCGGGTGTAGAACTTCGGGGGTGTCGTTTTCATTTAGGCCAAGCTTGGTATAGAAAGATCCAACAGTTACAGTTAGCATCCGAATATCAAAAGGATGAGGAAAATGCATCTGACATTTCGAAGTTTATAACTTACATTTTTGGCCTACCTTTTCTTCGCCCTGAAGACGTGGGAGACTTCTTTGCTTTTGAATTGGCAGAGGTTAAACCTATCAATGACAAAATTGACAAATTATCGTCGATCGACCTTGTCGATAATTACATATCTGAAAACTCTCTCTTTCCCCCTTATCTTTGGGCCCAGCATTCTGCCTCTTTAGAGAGGAGCACCAACTCGTGCGAATCTTTTCATTCCAAGTACAATTCTTCTTTCTATTCTCCACATCCCAACGTCAACAGCTTTATTTCGGTTTTGTTGGACTTTCAAATTCATACGTATATTAAGATTAATTATATTTCTCTCCCAAAAATTCGTAACGCGCAAAGCGCTGCAAAAATCAAATTCTTGGAGGACAAAATTGAAGATTTACGTCGAGGTGTTATAAATAAATTTGAATTTGTGAAAGTAATTTCTTATAAATTTAAAGAAAAACAATGTAAATAAGATATTTTTTAGTTTATTGTAATTATCAATTATACAGTGCACATATGGAATTTGTGCCTTAATATATCACTAGTGTGTGTATGAGTATAGTATGTAAAACAGTTATAAGCATTTTAAGTTGTACAAAATTTGAAATAAATTTATATTTTATAATAGATAAAGTATTTGACACTTATTATTTGCACCTTGTACCTAGTATTTATAATAAAGCTATATTATTGGGTGTTACATGTGGCAACGCAGTCTCAGATTTTGCTGCAATTTCGGCATTATCTCGTTCATCACCCTTTTAGGGCCCGGGAGGGAGATCGACCGTCACCTTTTTGGCCACAGGTACATTTCCCTCTTTCGGGAGGGAGTTCGACCGTGGCCATTTGCACAACAACCAATAAAGAAAATTAAATTAATAATTTATCACACCAAATTTGTTTTGTATTATCAAACTGCAGGCTATTAATCTTCTTATTTAGTGCTATTTAATTGTTTCTATTAACTGCTCCATTGAATCGATTATTTAATAGTCCACATCCTAATATTCTCATACTTATTGAGATTTTAAAAGCGAAACATATATTCATCTTAGTAGCAAATCAACAAAAATCCTCCATTATAATTAAGAAAGAAAACTTTTTAATAGAAAAAGTGAATGATTTGTGTAATGAACGCACTTCCATATTTGAATTCGTAAAAAAGTGTATTACTTCTTCCCATTGGAACATAAGCTTTCATGTATATTCTTATCTAAACGAAATAAAGTTTTTTAAGCATTCAGGTATATTTTATTATGATGTATCCCCAAGAATATCGTCTATACACTTGACCGTAATAAACTTAACAAAATGCAAGAACAAATCGCTAATCTTAACATTCTTATTTCTAAGAATATTCTGGGACTCAATTTACTTAGCTTATATTGAAACATTGAAACCCGGGACTCAATTTACGTAGTATGATTTTATCAGTGGGATTGAATTTACGTAGAAATCTGGAAAGGGACTCAATTTACGTTTTCCGGACTAATTTTTTTCCAATCCTGTTTAAAATATGAACACTGAAAGTTGTTTAATTTTGGACATGTTTTGCATGCAGTCTAATTTCGCGCCGTAGGTCAACACTGTTGTGTCTACTTCTTTAGTAGCCCTTAGAGACACTATTGGTCCAAAATAGGGAAACGTATTAGTTCGGTTATACACGGTAACCCTCCCTGAAATAAGTGCCAAAATTTTAACTACCTACGTATTTAATTCATTAAAGATAACAAAGTTTTTTTAATCACTCTTTTCGAAAACTCAAATTTATCCATTCTCTGAGAAAGGGGAAAGATTTATTCTCAGATAGCTCAGAAGACAAGGCTGTTGAAGTTATTTTTTGAGTTAACGTTCAAAGTTTCGTTATTATAATGTTAGACATTACGAATTTTTAAAGTTTAAGCTGAACTAACCACTGACAAAGTATCAGACCTTATTTAGCAGTGTTTTTTCCCGACAACTTGAAAAAGTTTGTTTCAGGTTCCTGTGGCGAAAACCCAGATAAAAATTAAATGGATCTGTTTGCGCCACAAACAAATAGGGTTTCATCAAGTCAAGTAGCTTGATATTTTAACAAATAACTTGACTTGACTTGAGAATTAAGCTTTTGACAAATTACATATTTGACTTGACTTGATTTCAACTAGTTATTACTTGACTTGATATCAAGTAATTCCAATCTACTTGATATTGCTTGATCTTGATGACGAATTACGAATCTATATTACAAACACCCTTGTTTATACAGAATAAACAACGCCTCATTTCTGCAAGCTCCACATAATCTAAATGATTATATAGCGGAAACTCGTTGAGTTTTCGATGCGCAATCGATTAAAATCGGAATATTTTCTTCTTCTTTCTTTCTTTGAACAAGTATCACAAGAACTTTTTTGTTCGGTGTGTGTAGGTAAGGGCCCCAAAGTCCGAAATAAACAGTGTGAGGATTTAAAAATAAAATTTTACTTGTCCCTTGTCCCACACTCCACTTCAGCGAAAATGTCCTCTAACTTTATTTCGAGGACCTGAATTTAGTGATCCCCAGGTGATCAGCGGGCGGAAAACTGGTTGGGATTGTTGGGAACCTCTGATCGTGGAAAGATGAGAAATGGAGGAGAGGAGAACGCGCTTTTCCCTACTGCGCATCATGATTTTCGTCTACAATCTGCCGGCCATTTTGAAGACACTTTTGACATTTTACCGGCTGGGTGCGGAGTGCTTACCTGTTTTTATTTGGAGATTTCGAAATAATTTCGATTGATTTTAGCGTTATGTTGTGTTCTGTGAAAGACTGTAAGAATTTTACAAGAGAAAGGCGTGTGGAAATATATTTTTTCCGGTAAGGATTTTCCAATAGGTTTGTTTACTTTTTTCAGTTCTCAGTGCCGTACCTTTCTGTATCAATTACATTTATTACTAGATAGATTAGGTGGATTGATTTTTTTTTATTTTTTTATTTTTACGTATATAAACTGAGCAAAGTCTGTTCAAAATGGCCCGAGACAAAATTAGTCAGTTCGCGCAGCTTGAAGCTCATTCTCCCCACCTCCGCATATCTCTGGTTCGCGCTCGCGTGGTAGTTCCCCGAGCTCCGAGCTGACAGAGAGAGAAACGATCACACGTTTGCATTAGTTGCGTATTTACCTAATAAAAATAAAATTTGAAATTGATAAAAAATCAAGTAGCGTCAAGAAAAACTTTATTTTTCAATTATCTACTTGAAAAATAAACACTTGACTTGACTTGATATTGGAAAATTACTACCTGACTTGAACTTGACTTGATTTCAAGTCAAGTCAAGTAGCTTGAATATCAAGTCAAGCCGTGAATCTCTACAAACAAACCGCAAATATTTAGTGACTCTTATTTGTTTAACTTAGACATCTACATCCATTTTCGAGATTAATTGTTTCTAAAAGTTTCAACGCATTTCATTTTTTAATCAACAAAACCAAAAGTTCTAAGTGCTATCTTTATTTATCTATCTATATTTTTAACTTGCTTATAGGTTTCTAGAGACTGAAATTCAATCAATTGACATTTATTGCTTCTTGCCAATATCCAATATGCAGCATAAGCAGGAACATTGATATCCTGTCTTCTTCAAGCTACTTTGAACTTGCCTCTTAATTAGTAGCAGTAGACGATATTATCTTAAAGTTGACTATATAGGATCGTAAACTCCGAATTTCTTGCAGTACGAGTAGTAGATTCGTAACCAACAACAAAACCTTTTTTGGTTTTGACATTCTCTTAATTGAGTAACTTAAAAACTTAATAAAAAGTATGAATAATTAAGTTGTATATTTTAAGTCGCAGTGGTTCAAACATTATTTATTACCAAGAGTGAACAAGAATAAACAATAGTACAATCGCAAAAGTGAAGTTACCACAAGGAAATTTTGTAGCGACATGCGCTAATTTTGTCTATATAAAAAGGCAAAACGAGTCCCAGAATTTACCTACTCGTTTCCTCGTAGGGGAGTGCCGCACGTGTCAGGAGCACGATGTAATAGCTGGTTCTTGGCTAGTGGGCAGGTTGTCCAAAGATTGTCAGGACCAGAAGGCGGCCTATCAGCTCGTAGACGACGTGTTGCGCAGGAACAAGGTGCGTAAGCTGCAGGAGGAGCATCTACGGCAGATGACCAGCACGGCGGGCGTCTCCGAAACCACCTGCAGTATACCGCCTGCCTAGCCCTATTTTATTGTAGATACGTGTAATCCAATATTTGCTACGTAATATACTCGAATAAGAAACATCACAACAGGTTTGTTTGTCTACTCTACGTTCTTGCAAGGCCTGACTTTCAACTTTCTTCGAGTATTGTTCAGTTTTCTTTCGTCAGAAAAAAACTTTGGCTTACTCATGGGATCAGATAATATGACTGATAAACAGGCAAGTAACTAGGTTTTGTGGTTTGGAGATAATATTAGCCTTTTTTACTACAATACCTCATTTTTGTTAAGATGTCCAAATTAACTGACAAATGAAATAATCTTGCTTCAAGGAACTACTGTCGAAGTACAAAGTACCATTGCAATAACTTCACTTTTGCGGTTGTATTACAGGAAATATAATTTCACAACAGAGGGCTCCTTACAGAGTTGAAAAATGTAAAAATAACAAATTGACTTAAGTACCTAGGGTCAACGTTCAGAATACCTACTTAGGTACTTAGTTCTTACAATGTAAGAAACCTTCTCTGTGCTTATATGTTCTGTTGTATTTGTATTAATATCATTGTCACATATGCTTTAAAAATTTACTGCCTTCAGTCAGCCAGTTAAACACTATCAGAGCTAAATTATTGGTCTTGATTAATATCTTCAAAGAATAATAACAAATAACACAGAATAATATATATACATGTATACATGCACCTATCAAGAGCTTAACTAAAAGGAGCGTTAAGATGACTCTGAAAATGTAAACGTAGGTTGTAGCTTGAACTACATTCTACCTCCTGCATGCCAATATTTTGACCGCGCGAAGCATATCGGGATCGAAGTCAGAAACAAGCTGCACTTGTTAGATCTTCAAATACCAATTTGTGTTGATTTTATTTCCATTCCTGTATATACTGTAGATGTCTTTTGGAAAATAAACTACATTCTTGTTATTCTTCAAATGCTTGTTAAGCTTCTAACACAGACAAGGGTACAGAGAGTTCATCTTGTCAAATATCTCAAATAAATTAAACTATAATAAGTTAAGAATGCAGTACTTCATAGTTTATTTCTAATTATCGGGAGTGAGAAAAATTTGGTAAATGTTCTGTCTTTGTTTTATACGTAAAAAATCTAGACAGCTTCACTAACTGACAACAAGCGCATGCATGCACCTTGATAACGGTGGTGGCACCCATTAATACAACCGCAAAAGTATAGTTTTGTTGAGTGGCAAGTGACAACTATTATAAAAGATAATATATTTTTACTTATGTTAACTAAGCTAGTCTTAATAGTTCAATTACCTTTGCGATTCTGTGTACTTTGTCATTTGATGTTCCTCTTCGACGGATCACTGAAGTTATTTACATGTCAAGTTCGAAAAGTAGGTAGAAAAGTAGGGTTTCGCTCAACAACCTTCGTAATACACCTACAAAAGAAAATAAGTTAAAGACGCGCTCCCACATACCATGGACTTCTTGATTTCGTATGTCACGGTGACCTCATAACTAACATACCACAGTTCTTCCCAAAAAATACCTGGTATGTGGATTTGTGATTGTTATAGCTTTGTTATACATATATTAGGTACTTTGGTCGAATTTCATAATCAAACTAAAGTGTACTTTAAAATTAAGATAGCTTTTGTAACAATCCAAATATTCTTTAAATATTGTTGCAAACGTTTCTTTAATTTTAAAGTGTATTATTGTTTTATGATGAAATTGGTCTTTAGAAAAATAAAAACATACCATTTTTACTTTATTTCCGTGTAGGTAGCCGAGAAAGTATTGTACTTTAACACACCCAGAAAGAGTCTTTACTGGTAATAGGTCACTTTCCGGCCTTGTTCATAAATAGCTAATTTAGTTTCATTGCAGTTTGACAAACTAAAGTAAAACATTTAAAATTCCGTTTGTTAACTTCATAAGTTAACAAGTGAAGCAAGATTCTGCGTTTACCTTCTCCGTTTCCCCGTAGGCGAGTGTCGCACAAATCAACAGCATGACGCAATAGCTGGCGCGTGGCTGATAGGAAGGTTGTCCAAAGATTGCCAGGACATGAAGGCGACGCACCAGCTTCTTGAGGACGTGCTGCGCAGAAACAACGTGCGTAAGCTGCAGGAGGAACATCTCTGGGTGATGACCAGCACGCAGGTCGTTACCGAAACTAGTAGCGTCACACCACCTGGTTAATTTCATTTTTGAGTGTAGATACGTATAATCTAATATTATTTACAGCATTACATTATACACGGATAAGAAACATATAAGCACATTTATTTATTCACCGTATCTTCTAAGAGTAGTTACCAGAAAAAATCTTGTGGTTAACAATATCCTTGTAACAATATCCTTATTTATGACTGGTCCGCTTTAATTGCCTAACTAACTCAATATCCAAAATAAAATAAAATAAAATAAGATAAAATAAAACAAAATGCTTGCTTGTTATGCTCCTTTAATTTGAGAAGTTTTAACGACATATTTCCATAAATTTTCTTACAAAAAGCCAATCTGAAAAGCAAGTACAGTTTGCTTTCAAATGAAATCCATGGATAGTTGTGGTGTAAGTAAGTATGGGACATTAGATTTTTCAGTATTATTCTATACCTATAGTGAACAATTGGTTTGCTTTGGGGCTTTAATTTTTTTCTATTTTCATTTCTGCATACGTTACAAAATACTATTCCAAATTATAACATCTTGAACCTTCGCTTCTTAAACTGGTTGAACTGATCATCATGTAAGTCCAATGTATGTGTTTATTCTTCTGCAATTCACGTTATGGTCTGTGCACACAATTTCATGTTGCCAGGAACAAATATACCCATATTGCTAATATGACAAAACTACGAAATATTGACCGCAAAAGAACGTAAATCGCAATAAAGCTGGATAGTTAAAATAATGGTACGTACTTTTTAAACGTCAGAAACTGACATACATATTATAACCTACAACAAGTGCCTATTTTTTTCGTCTACTAGCGCCATTACACATCGAAAACAACGATATTGAAATTATGACGTCATGCTCGGGTCTTTAATATAAGGCCAGTTCCAGTAGAAATAACAGTCACCTAATTTGCTGAATTTAAGTTCTCTGACTGTTTCTGACGCCTTTCTTATATCATTTGATTCGCTCTGACCATTTGGGAACCGTCTGTTCGAACAGTGTTGGACCAGGTTGGGCATTGGGCATTGCCTTCAACCGTAGGGTTCTAAGCTAAAACTGGGCAAGCACCGTTGACTTGTTGAATCCAATTGCTTGCTCCCATCCTCGATGTACGATTGAGAGGAAGTTTGTGTCTTAAAGTAAGTAAGTAATATGCAAGTGAAATATTAATATACTACATATAGGAAACATACAGAGGATGCTTTCACAGTTTTTTTTACCCCACACCTGACACTAGGTACAATTCTAAGGATTTTTCCTGATACCTCCCCCGTAAGAACACTTTACATACCCGCCAACAGGCCCGAAAGCGAAAGTCAGATACAAAAAAGTGCACTTACGCGAAACTTGCATAAATTTTAATAGGTTTCAAAACGATCGTTTTACAAACTGATCAGAAAGGACACGAATTACCAAAGAAAAATTAATAATACTAATGTTTCCCTGGCGTCAAATAAGCCGCCTAACAAATCAAATTTAACAGGCACCTCGCTAACAGCAAAGTGAAACCGCGCGGCTAGTAATTCGTAGGTCTCGGGTTCAAATCCCACACAAAGCCCAACTTTATTAATCTTTTTTTTTTTCACTGCATTCTGCCTCTAATATTATTTATCAACGATTATCAGTTTTAGCAGTTTTAGCACCTATAATCAGAAATTGTCGGTATCAGGAAAAATGTAATACAGTGCACGATGCGTAAGCTCTTTTTTGCCCTCGGATGTACTTTTAACGACCGAGGCAACGCCCGCATTCTGGTAATGTAAATAACTATTTCCGTAAGCTCACGTTCATGCACGATGCAAAACGAATCGGGAACAAAAGTGCTATCCCCTCCACAATAAGTTCTCGCGAAAATACAACGTACAAAGTCAACCAACTATATAGAGTTTTATATTTTGTGGCATTTTTTAATATTTTTGTGTATAGTTGTGGACTGGAAATAGTATATTTCCTAACAAGTACGGAAAGTGCCACTTTTCCGCACGCGATTGTAGTGTGGAAAAGACACTTTCCGCAAGAGTTAGGAACACTATTTTTTCTACAAGCGTGCGGAAAAGTAAGACACTTTTCCGCACGCATTTACTTTTCCGCACGCATTTTAGTTTAGAAAGTGTCACTTTTCCGCACTAGTGCGGAAAAGTAGTGCGGAAAAGTAGTGCGGAAAAGTGACACTTTCTAAACTAAAAGTGTACTTTTCCGCACGCTTGTAGAAAAATTGACTTTCGTGATTTTGTTGTTTTTATTTCTATGGTTAACTTAAACTTCTTGATTTCCCTCCAGTACACGGATGACAGGAAGCTCGACCCACGGACACCGACATCTGTGGTCAGAGCTGAGGGAGGCCAGGCCCATCCTGGAAATGAGAAGGGATGTGCAGACGCCCTCCATCGGCTTCCACGGCCGGCTTCACTTTGTCTTTCCGGACAGAGCGGGGTGGGCCGTGGGTAACGGCAATTTCCATAACGGACTCATCTGGTATACGGATGGATCTAAAATGGGGGATGGAACGGGGCCGGCGCCTTTTGTGTTCCGGGCGGAGATGTTCGCCATCATGATGGGGGCAGAGGAAGCGCTTGGGGCATTATGAGGGGCCGGAAGCTGATCTTTTACTACGATAGTAAAGCGGCTTTACAGGCGCTGAGGGCTAGCCGTACCTGGTCCCCACTGGTGGAGGATTGTAGGACGAGTTTGCTCGAATTGGTGGCCGAAGGGAACAGGGTTATCCTGTCGTGGGTGCCCGGTCATTCGGGCATTACGGGGAATGAGACCGCGGACGACAGCCGGTGCGACTTGGTCACTTCACGACGGTCCCCCCGCCACCGGGTGCAAGCGGAAAACAATATCCGCGAACCTAAGACATTTTATTCTGTGGCAAAAATGACTTACGTTCGCTGATAGTCTTCCCACTGTAACTGACAAATCTCAATTCCAATTTTCGAGATCCAATGTTGACAACTGTCAGTGTCGTCTGGTATTTAGCCGGGGTTGTAATGAGCCAAGGTCCCGACGACAGCCGGCGCGACTTGGTCACTTCACGACGGTCCCCCCGCCACCGGGTGCAAGCGGAAAACAATATCCGCGAACCTAAGACATTTTATTCTGTGGCAAAAATGACTTGCGTTCGCTGATAGTCTTCCCACTGTAACTGACAAATCTCAATTCCAATTTTCGAGATCCAAAGTTGACAACTGTCAGTGTCGTCTGGTATTTAGCCGGGGTTGTAATGAGCCAAGGTCCCGACGACAGCCGGCGCGACTTGGTCACTTCACGACGGTCCCCCCCGCCACCGGGTGCAAGCGGAAAACAATATCCGCGAACCTAAGACATTTTATTCTGTGGCAAAAAGACTTACGTTCGCCGATAGTCTTCCCACTGTAACTGACAAATCTCAATTCCAATTTTCGAGATCCAATGTTGACAACTGTCAGTGTCGTCTGGTATTTAGCCGGGGTTGTAATGAGCCAAGGTCCCGACGACAGCCGGCGCGACTTGGTCACTTCACGACGGTCCCCCCGCCACAGGGTGCAAGCGGAAAACAATATCCGCGAATCTAAGACATTTTATTCTGTGGTAAAAATGACTTACGTTCGCCCAAAAATTTTTCCCACTGTAACTGACCAATGTCAATTTCAATTTTCAACATCCAAAGTTGACAACTGTCAGTGTCATCTGGTATTTAGCCGGGGTTGTAATGAGCCAAGGTCCCGACGACAGCCGGTGCGACTTGGTCACTTCACGACGGTCCCCCCGCCACCGGGTGCAAGCGGAAAACAATATCCGGGAACCTAAGACATTTTATTCTGTGGCAAAAATGACTTACGTTCGCTGATAGTCTTCCCACTGTAACTGACAAATCTCAATTCCAATTTTCGAGATCCAATGTTGACAACTGTCAGTGTCGTCTGGTATTTAGCCGGGGTTGTAATGAGCCAAGGTCCCGACGACAGCCGGCGCGACTTGGTCACTTCACGACGGTCCCCCCGCCACAGGGTGCAAGCGGAAAACAATATCCGCGAATCTAAGACATTTTATTCTGTGGTAAAAATGACTTACGTTCGCCCAAAAATTTTTCCCACTGTAACTGACCAATGTCAATTTCAATTTTCAACATCCAAAGTTGACAACTGTCAGTGTCATCTGGTATTTAGCCGGGGTTGTAATGAGCCAAGGTCCCGACGACAGCCGGTGCGACTTGGTCACTTCACGACGGTCCCCCCGCCACCGGGTGCAAGCGGAAAACAATATCCGGGAACCTAAGACATTTTATTCTGTGGCAAAAATGACTTACGTTCGCTGATAGTCTTTCCACTGTAACTGACAAATCTCAATTCCAATTTTCGATTTCCAAAGTTGACAACTGTCAGTGTCGTCTGGTATTTAGCCGGGGTTGTCATGAGCCAAGGTCCCGATGACAGCCGGCGCGACTTGGTCACTTCACGACGGTCCCCCCGCCACCGGGTGCAAGCGGAAAACAATATCCGCGAATCTAAGACATTTTATTCTGTGGTAAAAATGACTTACGTTCGCCCAAAAATTTTTCCCACTGTAACTGACCAATGTCAATTTCAATTTTCAACATCCAAAGTTGACAACTGTCAGTGTCATCTGGTATTTAGCCGGGGTTGTAATGAGCCAAGGTCCCGACGACAGCCGGTGCGACTTGGTCACTTCACGACGGTACCCCCGCCACCGGGTGCAAGCGGAAAACAATATCCGGGAACCTAAGACATTTTATTCTGTGGCAAAAATGACTTACGTTCGCTGATAGTCTTCCCACTGTAACTGACAAATCTCAATTCCAATTTTCGATTTCCAAAGTTGACAACTGTCAGTGTCGTCTGGTATTTAGCCGGGGTTGTCATGAGCCAAGGTCCCGATGACAGCCGGCGCGACTTGGTCACTTCACGACGGTCCCCCCGCCACCGGGTGCAAGCGGAAAACAATATCCGCGAATCTAAGACATTTTATTCTGTGGTAAAAATGACTTACGTTCGCCCAAAAATTTTTCCCACTGTAACTGACAAATGTCAATTTCAATTTTCAACATCCAAAGTTGACAACTGTCAGTGTCATCTGGTATTTAGCCGGGGTTGTAATGAGCCAAGGCCCCGACGACGGCCGACTTGATCACTTCACGACGGTCCCCCCGCTAGCGGGTGCAAACGGAAAACAATATCCGCAAACCTAAGACATTTTTTTCTATGGTAAAAAGGACTTACATTCCCCGAAAAGTTTTCCCACTGTAATTGACAAAAAATGTCAATTTCAATTTTCAAGATCCAAAGTTGACAAATGTCAGTGTCATCTGGTATTAAGCCAGGGTTGTAATAAGCCCAGAGTTAACCTACAAATTTACTGGTTTATTTACGAGTAATTTATTAGATGAATGTTTCGTGCAATTTAAAACTTCAAATAACCGCATTTATGTAAAGCTGGCAAGGTAGCCAAAGGTAGCGGTAGTAAAATGATTATTTTCTTGTGGCTAAATCCAAATACGGGGTGATTCGCTTTGGAAGGACCAAACAGTAGCAGGTGATAGACCTTGAAATTATAACCGCACTTTTTCTATAAACTAGCTTTTTCAGGCCTTATAAGAAAGTTACAGGGTGTTGAAGTTTTAAAAAATATTTGGTCTTTACTGAATACTTACCATAGTAGGTGAGATATTTAAGATACAGTGTGTCCCCAGATGGGGTACCGCACTCTTGTAAAGATTCTTATACTTATTTGATTTTTCGAGAAAAAGTAATTCGGTAGTAAAATGATTATTTTCTTGTGGCTAAATCCAAATACGGGGTGATTCGCTTTGGAAGGACCAAACAGTAGCAGGTGATAGACCTTGAAATTATAACCGCACTTTTTCTGTAAACTAGCTTTTTCAGGCCTTATAAGAAAGTTACAGGGTGTTGAAGTTTTAAAAAATATTTGGCCTTTACTGAATACTTACCATAGTAGGTGAGATATTTAAGATACAGTGTGTCCCCAGATGGGGTACCGCAGTCTGCTTGTTCTTAAATGAGATTGTCCTACAGTTCGGCCCGGCACGTAGGCCACGGTGGGCCCATTGTGCCCCCACGGCCAGCGTCACACGGCAGCCAGCATGCCGGCCCTCTTGATGAAGGCCCGCAGCTCCCCCACCTTGACACCATATACATCCTCCGCTCCGAGACTGCTGAGCCAAAGGACTCGAATCTTACCCTTTCGAGTGCAGGGCACTCAGTAACCAAGTGGTACAGTGTCTCCTCGACCTCTAAGCACCACCTACACGCAGGCTCTCCTCCTACTCCAATAAGGTGCAGGTGGCGAGCCATGCAGCAATGTCCAGTGAGGACCCTTACCACTCCCTTCATCTCCTTTCGTGGCAGACGCATCAGCTCCCTAGACAGGACGGTCGATGGACCACGAATCATGAGACTCGCCTGCCTCATCCCCGGAGCACGGCGCCATTCCTCAACGAATCTGCTATGCAGCCATTCGTCCAGGGATCCAACAGCGACCCGTGGCGCAATCCTCAATATTGGTTCCGGCCCAGTGGGGCCCTCTCTAGCCAATACGTCCGCGGTCTCATTCCCCGTAATGCCCGAATGACCGGGCACCCACGACAGGATAACCCTGTTCCCTTCGGCCACCAATTCGAGCAAACTCGTCCTACAATCCTCCACCAGTGGGGACCAGGTACGGCTAGCCCTCAGCGCCTGTAAAGCCGCTTTACTATCGTAGTAAAAGATCAGCTTCCGGCCCCTCATAATGAGCCCAAGCGCTTCCTCTGCCCCCATCATGATGGCGAACATCTCCGCCCGGAACACAAAAGGCGCCGGCCCCGTTCCATCCCCCATTTTAGATCCATCCGTATACCAGATGAGTCCGTTATGGAAATTGCCGTTACCCACGGCCCACCCCGCTCTGTCCGGAAAGACAAAGTGAAGCCGGCCGTGGAAGCCGATGGAGGGCGTCTGCACATCCCTTCTCATTTCCAGGATGGGCCTGGCCTCCCTCAGCTCTGACCACAGATGTCGGTGTCCGTGGGTCGAGCTTCCTGTCATCCGTGTACTGGAGGGAGATCAAGAAGTTTAAGTTAACCATAGAAATAAAAACAACAAAATCACGAAAGTCAATTTGTCTACAAGCGTGCGGAAAAGTACACTTTTAGTTTAGAAAGTGTCACTTTTCCGCACTACTTTTCCGCACTAGTGCGGAAAAGTGACACTTTCTAAACTAAAATGCGTGCGGAAAAGAAATTTCCAAATCAAGAATTACTTTTTCTCGAAAAATCAAATAAGTATAAGAATCTTTACAAGAGTGCGGTACCCCATCTGGGGACACACTGTATCTTAAATATCTCACCTACTATGGTAAGTATTCAGTAAAGACCAAATATTTTTTAAAACTTCAACACCCTGTAACTTTCTTATAAGGCCTGAAAAAGCTAGTTTATAGAAAAAGTGCGGTTATAATTTCAAGGTCTATCACCTGCTACTGTTTGGTCCTTCCAAAGCGAATCACCCCGTATTTGGATTTAGCCACAAGAAAATAATCATTTTACTACCGAATTACTTTTTCTCGAAAAATCAAATAAGTATAAGAATCTTTACAAGAGTGCGGTACCCCATCTGGGGACACACTGTATCTTAAATATCTCACCTACTATGGTAAGTGTATTCAGTAAAGACCAAATATTTTTTAAAACTTCAACACCCTGTAACTTTCTTATAAGGCCTGAAAAAGCTAGTTTATAGAAAAAGTGCGGTTATAATTTCAAGGTCTATCACCTGCTACTGTTTGGTCCTTCCAAAGCGAATCACCCCGTATTTGGATTTAGCCACAAGAAAATAATCATTTTACTACCGAATTACTTTTTCTCGAAAAATCAAATAAGTATAAGGATCTTTACAAGAGTGCGGTACCCCATCTGGGGACACACTGTATCTTAAATATCTCACCTACTATGGTAAGTATTCAGTAAAGACCAAATATTTTTTAAAACTTCAACACCCTGTAACTTTCTTATAAGGCCTGAAAAAGCTAGTTTATAGAAAAAGTGCGGTTATAATTTCAAGGTCTATCACCTGCTACTGTTTGGTCCTTCCAAAGCGAATCACCCCGTATTTGGATTTAGCCACAAGAAAATAATCATTTTACTACCGCTACCTTTGGCTACCTTGCCAGCTTTACATAAATGCGGTTATTTGAAGTTTTAAATTGCACGAAACATTCATCTAATAAATTACTCGTAAATAAACCAGTAAATTTGTAGGTTAACTCTGGGCTTATTACAACCCTGGCTTAATACCAGATGACACTGACATTTGTCAACTTTGGATCTTGAAAATTGAAATTGACATTTTTTGTCAATTACAGTGGGAAAACTTTTCGGGGAATGTAAGTCCTTTTTACCATAGAAAAAAATGTCTTAGGTTTGCGGATATTGTTTTCCGTTTGCACCCGCTAGCGGGGGGACCGTCGTGAAGTGATCAAGTCGGCCGTCGTCGGGGCCTTGGCTCATTACAACCCCGGCTAAATACCAGATGACACTGACAGTTGTCAACTTTGGATGTTGAAAATTGAAATTGACATTTGTCAGTTACAGTGGGAAAAATTTTTGGGCGAACGTAAGTCATTTTTACCACAGAATAAAATGTCTTAGATTCGCGGATATTGTTTTCCGCTTGCACCCGGTGGCGGGGGGACCGTCGTGAAGTGACCAAGTCGCGCCGGCTGTCATCGGGACCTTGGCTCATGACAACCCCGGCTAAATACCAGACGACACTGACAGTTGTCAACTTTGGAAATCGAAAATTGGAATTGAGATTTGTCAGTTACAGTGGGAAGACTATCAGCGAACGTAAGTCATTTTTGCCACAGAATAAAATGTCTTAGGTTCCCGGATATCGTTTTCCGCTTGCACCCGGTGGCGGGGGAACCGTCGTGAAGTGACCAAGTCGCACCGGCTGTCGTCGGGACCTTGGCTCATTACAACCCCGGCTAAATACCAGATGACACTGACAGTTGTCAACTTTGGATGTTGAAAATTGAAATTGACATTTGTCAGTTACAGTGGGAAAAATTTTTGGGCGAACGTAAGTCATTTTTACCACAGAATAAAATGTCTTAGGTTCGCGGATATTGTTTTCCGCTTGCACCCGGTGGCGGGGGGACCGTCGTGAAGTGACCAAGTCGCGCCGGCTGTCGTCGGGACCTTGGCTCATGACAACCCCGGCTAAATACCAGACGACACTGACAGTTGTCAACTTTGGAAATCGAAAATTGGAATTGAGATTTGTCAGTTACAGTGGGAAGACTATCAGCGAACGTAAGCCATTTTTGCCACAGAATGAAATGTCTTAGGTTCCCGGATATTGTTTTCCGCTTGCACCCGGTGGCGGGGGGACCGTCGTGAAGTGACCAAGTCGCACCGGCTGTCGTCGGGACCTTGGCTCATTACAACCCCGGCTAAATACCAGACGACACTGACAGTTGTCAACTTTGGATGTTGAAAATTGAAATTGACATTGGTCAGTTACAGTGGGAAAAATTTTTGGGCGAACGTAAGTCATTTTTACCACAGAATAAAATGTCTTAGGTTCCCGGATATTGTTTTCCGCTTGCACCCGGTGGCGGGGGGACCGTCGTGAAGTGACCAAGTCGCACCGGCTGTCGTCGGGACCTTGGCTCATTACAACCCCGGCTAAATACCAGATGACACTGACAGTTGTCAACTTTGGATGTTGAAAATTGAAATTGACATTGGTCAGTTACAGTGGGAAAAATTTTTGGGCGAACGTAAGTCATTTTTACCACAGAATAAAATGTCTTAGATTCGCGGATATTGTTTTCCGCTTGCACCCGGTGGCGGGGGGACCGTCGTGAAGTGACCAAGTCGCGCCGGCTGTCGTCGGGACCTTGGCTCATGACAACCCCGGCTAAATACCAGACGACACTGACAGTTGTCAACTTTGGAAATCGAAAATTGGAATTGAGATTTGTCAGTTACAGTGGGAAGACTATCAGCGAACGTAAGTCATTTTTGCCACAGAATAAAATGTCTTAGGTTCCCGGATATTGTTTTCCGCTTGCACCCGGTGGCGGGGGGACCGTCGTGAAGTGACCAAGTCGCACCGGCTGTCGTCGGGACCTTGGCTCATTACAACCCCGGCTAAATACCAGACGACACTGACAGTTGTCAACTTTGGATGTTGAAAATTGAAATTGACATTGGTCAGTTACAGTGGGAAAAATTTTTGGGCGAACGTAAGTCATTTTTACCACAGAATAAAATGTCTTAGATTCGCGGATATTGTTTTCCGCTTGCACCCTGTGGCGGGGGGACCGTCGTGAAGTGACCAAGTCGCGCCGGCTGTCGTCGGGACCTTGGCTCATTACAACCCCGGCTAAATACCAGACGACACTGACAGTTGTCAACTTTGGATGTTGAAAATTGAAATTGACATTGGTCAGTTACAGTGGGAAAAATTTTTGGGCGAACGTAAGTCATTTTTACCACAGAATAAAATGTCTTAGATTCGCGGATATTGTTTTCCGCTTGCACCCTGTGGCGGGGGGACCGTCGTGAAGTGACCAAGTCGCGCCGGCTGTCGTCGGGACCTTGGCTCATTACAACCCCGGCTAAATACCAGACGACACTGACAGTTGTCAACTTTGGATGTTGAAAATTGAAATTGACATTGGTCAGTTACAGTGGGAAAAATTTTTGGGCGAACGTAAGTCATTTTTACCACAGAATAAAATGTCTTAGATTCGCGGATATTGTTTTCCGCTTGCACCCTGTGGCGGGGGGACCGTCGTGAAGTGACCAAGTCGCGCCGGCTGTCGTCGGGACCTTGGCTCATTACAACCCCGGCTAAATACCAGACGACACTGACAGTTGTCAACTTTGGATGTTGAAAATTGAAATTGACATTGGTCAGTTACAGTGGGAAAAATTTTTGGGCGAACGTAAGTCATTTTTACCACAGAATAAATGTCTTAGATTCGCGGATATTGTTTTCCGCTTGCACCCTGTGGCGGGGGGACCGTCGTGAAGTGACCAAGTCGCGCCGGCTGTCGTCGGGACCTTGGCTCATTACAACCCCGGCTAAATACCAGACGACACTGACAGTTGTCAACTTTGGATGTTGAAAATTGAAATTGACATTGGTCAGTTACAGTGGGAAAAATTTTTGGGCGAACGTAAGTCATTTTTACCACAGAATAAAATGTCTTAGATTCGCGGATATTGTTTTCCGCTTGCACCCTGTGGCGGGGGGACCGTCGTGAAGTGACCAAGTCGCGCCGGCTGTCGTCGGGACCTTGGCTCATTACAACCCCGGCTAAATACCAGACGACACTGACAGTTGTCAACTTTGGATGTTGAAAATTGAAATTGACATTGGTCAGTTACAGTGGGAAAAATTTTTGGGCGAACGTAAGTCATTTTTACCACAGAATAAAATGTCTTAGATTCGCGGATATTGTTTTCCGCTTGCACCCTGTGGCGGGGGGATCGTCGTGAAGTGACCAAGTCGCGCCGGCTGTCGTCGGGACCTTGGCTCATTACAACCCCGGCTAAATACCAGACGACACTGACAGTTGTCAACATTGGATCTCGAAAATTGGAATTGAGATTTGTCAGTTACAGTGGGAAGACTATCAGCGAACGTAAGTCATTTTTGCCACAGAATAAAATGTCTTAGGTTCGCGGATATTGTTTTCCGCTTGCACCCGGTGGCGGGGGGACCGTCGTGAAGTGACCAAGTCGCGCCGGCTGTCGTCGGGACCTTGGCTCATTACAACCCCGGCTAAATACCAGACGACACTGACAGTTGTCAACTTTGGATGTTGAAAATTGAAATTGACATTGGTCAGTTACAGTGGGAAAAATTTTTGGGCGAACGTAAGTCATTTTTACCACAGAATAAAATGTCTTAGATTCGCGGATATTGTTTTCCGCTTGCACCCTGTGGCGGGGGGACCGTCGTGAAGTGACCAAGTCGCGCCGGCTGTCGTCGGGACCTTGGCTCATTACAACCCCGGCTAAATACCAGACGACACTGACAGTTGTCAACATTGGATCTCGAAAATTGGAATTGAGATTTGTCAGTTACAGTGGGAAGACTATCAGCGAACGTAAGTCATTTTTGCCACAGAATAAAATGTCTTAGGTTCGCGGATATTGTTTTCCGCTTGCACCCGGTGGCGGGGGGACCGTCGTGAAGTGACCAAGTCGCGCCGGCTGTCGTCGGGACCTTGGCTCATTACAACCCCGGCTAAATACCAGACGACACTGACAGTTGTCAACTTTGGATCTCGAAAATTGGAATTGAGATTTGTCAGTTACAGTGGGAAGACTATCAGCGAACGTAAGTCATTTTTGCCACAGAATAAAATGTCTTAGGTTCGCGGATATTGTTTTCCGCTTGCACCCGGTGGCCGGGGGACCGCCGTGACAGTGACCAAGCCGCGCCGGCCGTCGTCGGGGCCTTGGCCGCGTCCGAGCGCGGTCCGCGGGCCCGGGGCCCCTCGGGAGCGCCGCCGCGGTGCCGCGTCGGCTTGACGGGCGACAGGTTCAATGCACCTGACGGAATGACGGGCCCGGCCCCGGCCGCCCGTACTACCGTTATGCCGGCCGGGCTAATGGGTTCCGCTAACGTTGGCCGCCGCCGCGCAGAATAAATACACCTCGCATCTGGTGCTGGCGACGGAGGTCTAGGACGGTGGCAGCGACTGCTAAATAGGACAATGCGCAACTCCCGACACCCACGGAGCGCACGGTGGTCCGGCTGCGATTTTTTAAAATACGGGGTGTCCCGAAAGTCGACGCTGATAGGTCAGCTCGTTACTGACCCGAATATCAAAATATGACGTAAAAAATCGTTAGTTTCGAGCTATTGGCACTATAGATAGGCCCGCTATTGATCACAGTTGAAAGTAAAATTCAAAGTGCTAGAGCTGTATCTTCCTTTTGAAAAAAATCCCGTTTCAGGTTATTTATTAGCTTACTTCGACTCTTCATAGTATAAAAAAATGTACAGGGTGTCCCAGTTAACGTGATAACCCCGATTCACTCGGTAATTTTAAAGATAAATTGATGGTTCAAAAACTAAACTTGTGTAGAATTTTCCGAGGAATGTTAAAAAGTTATTTCAAAAAATACCTCTATCCAGATTTTTGGTCAGATTTTTCAGATACCCTGTATATTTTGGGATTCATAGGTTCTTTTTGTTCTCCCAATTCCAACCATGTATGGTTTTATATAGTTTTCTATAAAAATAACCAAACAGCCAATTTTAATTTTTTGATCGCCAAATATGATAAATTAACCTATTTGCATGAATGCCAAAAATATACTGTTAAAGATAACTATATAAAACTATATATGGATATAATTGGAAAAAAAAGATGCCTAAAAACTCAAAATATACAGGGTGTCTCAAGTGGTGCTCACTTGGGGTCAAACCGGCAGTCAGAAATAAAAACTGACAATATTCTGTTACTCTCCGTTATTACTAATATTCCGTGACAAAATCCAACTTTAAAATTTTTTGAAAAGGGTATTTTTTAAATAATGACAACACTCTGTATAATATAATATTTGAATTCCTGGGAAAATTCTACACAAGTCTGGTTTTGGAATTATCAATTAATTTTTAAAAGTAGGTACTTAGAAAATCGGGTTTATCACATTAATAATAATTAGATATTCGAATGAAAACACTTGTTAAATTAAAGTGACGTGTATTGATTTGAAACTCAAAAAAATCAAACAAAAATCAAAAATAATGCTTATTTAAATTGCTGCCACCAAGTCGAATGCAAGTTCAGCAACTTTTTATAAAGATTTTTTATCCATCGTACACTTTTTTTCATTAATAATTTTTTCATTAATAGGTAGAGGTACCTACCTACGTCGTCTCAATTAACTGTTATTATTCATTGGTCTTGCATAGACATTCTCCTTTATGCTACCCCAGTAGAAAAAAAAAACAGAAGATTTAAATCCGGAGACCGGGGAAGCCACAACGTATTAATGGAGATGCACAACAAATTAAGTGCAATAAGACGGATAAAAAATTTTTTTTTTTTAAAGATGCCGCGCTTGCATCCGACTCGGTGGCGGGTAATTTGAACACATTATTTGCGATTATTGCGATTTGTCACTTTAATTCCACAAGTCTTTCAATTCTATTGCCTAATAATTGAAATAATTTCACAATGAGCTCCTCTTCCAGTAAAAATAAATAGCAATATCTTTTTTCTAAAACAAAAACATATAGTCCAAGAGCCGAAGAGCCAGCTGCATGATTTCAACTCTCATAAGACTAATATAGAATAAGATTTTATCTAAAATGTAGAGAGTATATTTCTTTACTTGAAGCGAGTAGGTTGCCTCAGATAATATGGCCGATCATTGTTATTTAAAGAAGTTGTGGTTAATTTTTAATTTTTTAATAAGTACGGTACAACCCGTCCCACGAACATATTTACTACGGAGGTGGTAGATTTCTTAATTGGGTCTTGTACTTTCCTCCAGTACCGAAAGAAACTTCGAAAATCCGACATTTAACCAAATTTCCCGACTCCCGATTTTCAAGTTTTGAGAAACGGGACGGCTATGTAGAATTAGCGAAATTGACGGAAAATCCTGAGGAACCGCTCTTAGAAATTGCGTGTTTTTTCTCATTTTTTTTATTTTTCGGGGGCACCGAAAGCATCTGCACCTCACCTGAAGACTTGAGGGAAGCTTTAAAAATTCCGACCCCAGAGCCGAAATAACTTAGCTGTAGCTCGGCGGAAAAGGGCAATTTCTGACAGTTTTCGGGCTTTGGCTTTTAGGTATACTCGTAATAATAATAACTCGCAAACAGGAAATCATTTACCTGAAAAAGTTTCATTAAATATGTTGACCCGTTCTCCGGCCATCTCGCCGGTACCGTCAGACCTCCCGAAAAACGCGTTTGAAAAAAAAATTTTTCCTGGGCATCAAACGGTATATGGCACTGGCTGTATAGCGGGACTTGGCACACAACTCGCGTCCCCGAGGCCCAGACTTGCCCCCGTCTTTCGCGCCGTATTTAACAGCGGAGGATTTTCGGGGCCCCGAAAATACGCCTATCGGATTTCTAAAGGAGCAAGGGACCCTTTTTTATTGTTGCTCCATGGGTCTTCTTTCCTATTTTGTACTATAATGATATAAGAGTAGATTTACTTAAAAATTAACCACAACATCTTTAAATATCAATGATCGGGCCCATATTAATTGAGGCAACCTACTCGCTTCAAGTAAAGATATATACTGTCTACATTTTACATAACATCTTATTCTATAATCTTATGAGAATTGAAATCATGCGGCCGGCTCTTATACTAATAGCAAATAGTAGGTATACCACCTTAAAAACTATGAACACTAGTGACTATTAGTTTTATTTGAACTGTGGTCAATAGTTGCTATCCAGGTAGCGTCTACCGAGTTTACGTTTAATAAGAGGGCAGTTCGTTGTTGATGATGAGTCGATCGCGCTGTGGCCAGTGTTGTTATCTACCGGCTCTTAAATGTAAATGCAGTAGCGTGCCGTGGGTAAAAGGGCGAAGGGCGCCAAAAAAAAAAGTCGTAAAATTTTTTTGTTTTAACAAAGTAAACAAAATAAGTATACAGTGTGGATAGAAATTGTGGAATATTGCTTATATTTCTTAAACTATTCCTCATATCAAAAACATGTTTTAATAAAAGTGTTAGGGGAAATTATTATTATTATTATTAGTGATATCAAGCAATCTTTCGTAGCACAAAAAATGTGGTTGCCATGGCAACCGACTTCATTTTTTTAAATGGCACCATATACGTTTTTTGGTGAAAATTAATTCATTGGAACTTTCTGAATACGATACAATACAATTTTAATGGGGTTGCATAAGAAAAAATACAACAAAATTAAGTTTTCTATTATGCTATCGGTTTATCAAAATAATTATTAACATCAAGTTAGCCATGCCAAAATCAGAACAATGCGGACTGTCACTAGGTGTCAGTTGCTTGTAGTTGTGTGCATTGTTACAGTAAACATACATTTTTATTCAATTTTCTGTGTACTTAAGTCTTAAGTACTGAGTATGTTAACCTGTATTCTTTTCGTTTCACTTAATTCAAGCGCCATTATAACTTACTAAGTGATGTTAAAGAATAATTATTTCCAAAATTAAAATTATAACTTTTCACCCAAACACAAAAAGGATTCTTCTTAGTTTCTACGAACAATTATATATATCTGACCTACCTGCTCTTTGTATATTTTTTATTTTGTAATAGCTTCACGACCGACTGTAATTTGCTCTTAAGGTTTAAGTGTCTTTCAGACATTTTACAACGGCTTGAAAAATTGACGATAAATATAAAATAGTAAGAAGGAAAAAGTACGATGATTAGTTGCCTAAGAACTAGGAATACAAACAAGATTTTAAAGAAACGAATAATTTTAAGCTTTCGTCGCATAGGGATATACAGTCTGGCAAGTGAATGAGAAGAAGTACTTACCGTAACTTCAAACATAATAATTATGAACCATGGGACATTTTGATGGAAACCTATCGATCAGTTTTTGGGAATAAAAATATACAGTCTACAATTTATATTGTAAAGAGTGGATGACCTTTAAATTTAAAAACTAACAGCTAATTGCATAAAATATCCCATCTTTCTTCAAACACATTTTTAAAACTTGTATAGGGTGTTCCAGATTGGATGTTTTTTTGGGAGGGGTTCTCCTATATCCCGAAGAGAGAGATAGACAAAAAGGTAGCTAAGGTGTGCTGTGCTCGATTTTCGAGAAAACTCTAATGCCGCAAACGGCATCCTGATCTGATATCTCGATTCGTTTGGGATATATCGGATGGCCACGGGATGTGGCTCACCCCCAATTTTTCTTTTATTTTTAAGAAAAAAATTTGAAATTTGGAGTACAAGTATTTCATGTAAAAGGTTTTTGACATACAGTAACATTTTTTACACTACCGAAAATAATATCAACTTTTGATTTTTGAATGGAACGCTTTGTATATCTTTACACATTTTTTGTATTCAGCAATGGATAAAGAACCACAGGAAGGAGTCAAAAAGCTCTATGGATATGGACACTATAAAATACGTGAGACGGAAATCGCCCTGTGTAGGAACCAAGTTTTGACACAATATTTCCATATCTGACACGGTGATACGAGTGGTGATGGTGATAGGTGCCAGTATGTGGTGATTCGATACTTTCTTGAGTTATTATGCTTAGCTGTGCGGCTTGTAGTTCTTCCTTGGCCGCCAAAACCAAATGTTTTAGGGTAATAATCCATCGGTAAGTAATTTTGTAATTTAAATTAACTTTTGAGACCATGCACCAAAGTGGTATAGGCGTTTGTATAGGTAGGTATGTACCTATCTACTTCTTCATAATTGGAAATTTAAAATTAGAAATGCTATATTTGTGGAATTTAGTTGCCGAGGCCTCTGGCCGAAGCAAATAAACCACATGAGTCATAAAAAGTTGAACTTCAATGCCTTGGTACATTTTGTATAGTTCATTCTTCGGCTAATTTGGGAAACACTGGATTTTCCATGTTTTGTCATGTCTAAATAAACATTTTGTCGCACCTCTTCAGTATTTTTCCAAGGGTTGTGAAGGTTCTTTAAAATCATTTAAAACTGAACCTGTATTTTTAAATTTTACTAAAATTGTACTCATAGTCGAGTTATGTACATTTTTTCCGGATGTCGTGCATTCAAACTTTCAGCAACTTGTCGATATGTCATATTTTATTCACATATTAAAACAATTTCAATTTTGTCTTGTACAGTCAACATTTTTACCTTTTTCCGTTTCAAGAGTAACTGTCAAATAAAAACAATTGCTTCAATTGTCTCCATGGCCTACTCATCAATATCGATTAATGTGAAATTAAACTCAAAGGTAATAATTATTATTTGTTCCATAAAAGTCAAGAATTTTGCTTAGGTACGTAAAATAGTTTGATCAATTTAGAACTGGAAAATGTAGTGTAACTAAATTTATATCCTAAATGCTAGTCGGTATATCAACCTATTCTTATCGGTAATTAGTAATAAAAAGTCAATAGAATGATAAAGCTAGTGATATAAAATAGTTTTTAGGAAGTTACAAGTTTTTAAAATTTTCAGAAATTTCATAAATAATATTAAAAATTGGCAAAAAAATAAATCTTTTAGTAGAGCGTTCAAATTTTGTACACTTACGTCAAATTTAAAAAGAAACAACTTCTTCAAATAAAACTTTTTGATATTTTACCTAACAAATAAACCCAATTTTGGCGATATATTTTTTAATTGTAATTTTTGACAGATAACGAAAGTCACATAACCACGGTTGAGTGGGTCATTTTTCACCTTTTTCAAGCAAAAGGTAACCCTCAAAATTAAATTTCAAAATAAAACATTAATTAAAACTTTCCCCCTATGGTGCGAATCTTTTGGAGGACACTGTATGTGTGGTTGATCGACTGAAACCGGCATCGAGTTGGCCATGGCCAAGAACCTGAAACTACAAATTTTCATTAAATTCGGGTAACCGATGTGGAAGACACAAAGTTTTGAAAAAATTTAATTTTGCCGTTTTGTGAGTATAACTCACGAACGAATATCTGAGATTTAATAACAGAATATTGTAGAAGGTCTGATACCGCAACTTTTGTCTAATTTGACCAATGTTGTATCTTTCATATTTTCAATGGGCATCGAAATTGTCACCACCGTGTATACAGGGTGAGTCACATCTAAAGGCAGAGCCGAAAACAGAAGGTAGAACTCGCTAAAATAAGCACATATGCTTAATAAACATTAGCCCAAAAAAGCTTGGTTCTCCATATACAGCGTGTTGAAAATTTTCGAAAAATAACATATTTTTTTAATTTCTTTCGATCCCATTTAGGAATTCCAACCAAATTTGGTACACATTATACACTGGACGGTTGACATTTTGTGGAATAATTTGACCCCGTTCCGATCACCAGCGGCGTAGGTACAAATAGTTACTGTAAATAATTGTAGAAAAAAAGTAGTACGGCCCTGTGCAAAACCAAAAATTTTGCCTTTTTTGGATAGCCCATTTAATTTGGAACAAAAAGTGCCTCTTGGTATTTTTTTTATTTCTGGTACAGTTTCTTCGTAATTTCGGATTTTTTAAACTAGTGTCAATGTGATTATGCTGGCATTTAAAATAAAATTATTTGTATCTACGCCGCTGCTCATCTGAACAGGGCCAAATTATTGCACAAAATGACAACCTATAATATGTATAAAATAATTCCTAAACGGGCTAGAAAAAAAATAAAAAATATTTGGAAAAGTTTCAACACTCTGTATATGGAGAACCAAGCGTTTTTGAGCTAATGTTTATTAAGCATATGTGCTTATTTTAGCGAATTCTACCTTGTGTTTTCGCTTCTGCCTTTAGATGTGACTCACCCTGTATATCATTTAAAAAAACCCTTATTCAAATAAAATGTTCGTGGAACGTTAGATTGGGTTTGTGTTCTAGGATAATTACTTTTTATTTTTTGGGTACTTAATTAAAGTAGGCAATTTTTTGTGCCTCTATTTAATGCTAAAATCATTTTTATTTCATTTAAACTGTTTAATCTACTATTATTTACTTAATTCAAGTTGCACTTGAAAACGTTTTCGAAATTTTTGTAGGCACATGATTTCCTGACTAATATATAAGACACTTTTTATTACACCGTTACCAGTAGCAACTGAAAAATTCCCAGAAATGTTTTGTTGATCATACATGCCGTACCTATCTAGATGTTACACCTACTAGAAATATAAATAAATACTGATGTGATGCTCCTCGTCCGCCAAGCGGAGGACTACGACGCGACGGTGGCAGCGACTGCTAAATAGGACACTGTGCGAGGTACGCCGTGGTTGATGGACTTTGAGCCTGGGCGCTATATTTATAATATAAGCTCCAAGAACATACATGGTGTCCTACTTTTCTTGTAATAATGCGGTGGAGCCGAATTTTTATTTTTTTATTTATATACGTAAACTAAAGTTGGGTCGTTCTAAGAAGAACACCCCTACGTCATCGTGGCTTGCGCCAACCGAGTTAAAACCGCCTCCGAATTTTACGTACCAACCGACCCAGCGGCGTGCGAAATTAGTACGTCCAAACCACTGAAAATTCAAGTTAATTATATTCCTGTTTTGCGTTTTGAAAGTATGTAGAATGTTAGATAAGTAGGTAATTTTTAATTTGTATCATTTTTGTAGACCTATAGTATTTATACCAAAACTGTTTATTAATTGCCTCCCTGCATCGTCGCTCTTGGGTCTGAATTTACCTGCCATTTTGGGTTTGGATTTACAGAATCATAAGAATTTAACTGTTTGGGAACTTTCCGTTCAATAATATTTAATGCTATGTGGAGAAAGAAATAATTACTACTACTGGATTACAGATATTAAATTTGCATTTAGGAAATCCTTATAACACTGGTTGTTAATACAATAATAATTATGCTAATGGTAATTTTCAGACTAAACTTTGGGATATAAAATGCAATAAAGAAATGTAAAAATAATAAAACTGTAATAGAATAAAGCTATGTCGGGTTGTAGCCACATATTATATGTCAACAAATGCTTTTTATTTATTAGAGCTTAAAGTTATAATATTTCAAATAATATAAAGTATTAGGGTGCTGGTCTTGTATTGGTATAAATAATAATTTACGAAGGACCTACCCGACACTTTTACTATTTCAGTCAAATTCTGCTGTATCGATCTCTACTTTATAAACGGAAATATAACATGAGATGTTTCATTTGGTAACCGACCTCTGCGTGTTTCTAGTGAAGTTTCTATCTAGTGTGTAGTGGTAACAATATGAAAATTCCTCCGAAAAGAACTAGTATTCGAGGGAGTCATTAATAACATCAAAACATATGGATTTTCATTTTTTGTTTCTAGGTAAACGAAATTTATGTAAAACACATTATATATTCAGTATAGAATGAAAAAAAAAAAAAACAAATTCATAAATAACAAATAATATTATAATGTAGATAATATAAGTTTAGTAATTATATTTATTAAATTTATTAATCCTCGACAGGTGTTTTTATGTATACCTATACTATTACGCTTATAGAAAAATACATAGTTTTATAATTACCTAACATTTTTATCGCTAGCATAGGGATACGCCAATGATGCCCGTCGTTTGCCCATCGTTGCCATGCAAATACCCTGGTTGCTAAGGGGTGGAGCTAATATGTTCTACTGCGCAACTATCTAATAATGGCTTCCCGGTGTTCTTCTTAGGCCGGCTCAATTTCTAGGTACTCCGACTACCGACGTTCAAAAAGTTAGCTGCTTAATAGCTATTTACGTAACCAGTTTGGTTGTGAATGTTCTAAAAATGACCGATTTTTAAGGCCATGGCCAACTATGGTTTCCACTTAAAAAAACACAAGTTTGTGTGTCATATCTCGAAAATGGCAGCTGTCACGGAAAGTAGGACATTATATGAAAACCTTGGGGACACAAATCCCTCCAACTTTGGTATTTATGCTTTTTATCTAAAATCAGAAACAACCAAGCTAGATATGGATTAGAATAAATCGCCAAAATTTTGTTTTTTCAAAATATCTAGATAGACATGCCTTTTTCAAAAATCCACAAGGCGCGTTAAATTGGGCCCACAAACCTGCAATTCTTCCCCATTTAACCTTCCTACTATCCCCGCTAATTTCCGAGATACCCATACCTACTGATCATAAAAAACTCACCCTGTAGATATGTTCTTTATAAAGAGGAATAATTTAAACCTGCAATGATATTATATTGTTCAATTTTAGTCATACTTTAGCAAGACGTATCATGATTCTTTCCCAATAGGTATACAGGGTGAGTTTTTTTCGATGCCCACTAGGGGGATCTCGGAAACTAGCAGAGCTAGAACAAGCTCAAAAAATGGCCGATTTTATAAGGCCACAGCCAACTATGATTTACATTTAAAAAAACACAAGTTTATGTCATATCTCAAAAATCACAAACAACATAAAATATTGGATAAGATTATCTTATTAAGCCCAAAATTATCTACAATTTTTGTCTCTACAGTTTTTCTGTATAATCAGAAATAACGGAGCTACAAAGATCTGATGAAATAGCAAAAAATCACTCTTTTCAAAATATCTAGTGAGTCATAAACTTTTTTAAAAATCCAAAAGCTGCGTTAGATTGAGCATTCAAAACTGCAATTCTTTCCCCATTTAACCTTTGTTCTAGCTCTGCTGGTTTCCGAGATCCCCATAGTGGGCATCGAAAAAAACTCACCCTGTATAATAGCAAAGAAATTCATACAGTATGTTCACATTAAGGACTTACCACCCTTGTAAAATCTTTATTTGTTGACAGACTTATTTTTTACACGTTTTCATATCATGTAATTTCAAAGACGAGATTTTTACTTCAATTTGTTCCATTGGTCAGGAGGTGGTAATTACAATTACATATATTGGTAAGGTCAGTTTTTGCTTTTCTTTTGCCTAGAGTTCAAGAAATCCACCAAAGCCTTTATTTTGTCTCTTTAAAACATTATATTACCTACCACTTTTGTGCAAATAACGATGAAGCACCGACGTAAATATCAAAGCTTTATATATTAATGATAAATATAAGTGTCTACAAAGAGTGCAAAGAACTAAAATGGCACAAGGATGTGTTGTCTTCTTTGGAAATTCCTATCGAGAATGAAGAATTTGTATTCTGCATCTGGCGCGGTCGCGCTGTAACAACCAGCCGAGCCAACCAGCCGTGCGAGGAGCAAAGAACGGCCGAAGGAAGGCAGCGACTTCTAAATAGGACACAGCGCGCGGACGCGGACGAAGAACGCTCGAAGAACGAAGAAGGAAGGAACTCGACTCACCGATGAATGCGCTCACTAAATATTTCACACGGGCCAGGTATTTTAGAAATAAGAAAGGTCAAAGACGTTTGGACTATATCGGATACTATCATATTTCATTTTCTTTCAACCAAGACGATGATTGTGCCTCACTAAAAACACCCTTAGAAACAACAAAGTCCTGAAACCATTCTGCCCAAGCTGTCTGTAATAGGTTACTGGAACGGGCAGTTAAGCCCTCGGTTAAGCCCCAACTAATTAGGTACCTACGGACCTACTTATATTGAAGCAAAAATTTTTATACAAGACTATAATACTTTAATACTATACAGGGTGGTCCAACTTTTATGGATAAAACTTCAGAAATTTATAGAAAAGTCAAAATAAAAGTATTCAATTGTTTTCATGTTTTCTTTAATATCTCCTAAAGGAAGACAGCATATTTGGTACAGTCTAGACAACATTAAGTGCTATAAATTAAGATTAAGCCTGTCTACTTCCACCAGTGCCGGACACGCGGGGGTTAACCAACATATTTTTAATAAAAAAAATGGTTCTCCACTGGAAAAGTAATATTTTTCTGCCTTATGAACAACTTTTATCCTAAAACCTACAAAAGTGGTTTCTAAGTGTCCTGTGCAAAAGTGTCCACAATTTTAAGAGCCTAGACCTACTTTGATTTTCTTCTGCTAGAAAATTTAAAACACGCGGTAATGAATTTTTCAAAAACGGTTCATTTTTCGAAAAAAAGTCAAGGATAGTTTTTCTTAGAATTAATTGGGAAATTTAGTGAAATACATAGAAATTTGCATTTTAAGATTATTCCCCATCCCCCAAAACACAGCAATGCCAAATTTCAGTTCAGCAGCTTGATTATTTTGGGAGATATTGGGAGATATTTTCTGAAACAGAACTACAACGCCCTATATAACAGAAACGAAGAACTTTAGGACCTATGTTTATATGAACAACCCACTACAATGAGTTTTTCTACAAAATGTCAAAGCCCTAATAAAAAAAGACAATTTATTGCAGGCTAGTATTATTATTGTAACAATAGGAAAACATAATTATACAGTGTTATTATTTCTCTAAAGTGATTTTTTTGTAAATTTAATTCCACATAATATACAGTATGTACCAGGATTAGCGAATTTATAGGTGTAAATGACAAAAAAATTTCGAGTTGAAAATTGAGCTTCTGGGATTCCGCCCTGCTTAGATTGAAACTAATTTTTGACATAATTTTACTTTCGAAAAATCAAGTACGCCTTTAAAATTTTGAAAATACTGATTTTGTACACTACTAAAGTGCCCCCTCTGTAGGTTTTACGACAAAATGTTATTAAAAAAGTTTTTCAGAATGAAAAACTGAGTAACTATGCAAAATTTCAAAATCCTAGGCCTCCTTTGATTTTTGTCCCTTTTTTTATTGGAAAAGTGGGAAAAAGTGACGTTTTGGTAATAGTATATTTCCTATCAAGTGCGGAAAGTGCCACTTTTCCGCAAGAGTTAGGAACACTATTTTTTCTACAAGCGTGCGGAAAAGTAAGACACTTTTCCGCACGCATTTACTTTACCGCACGCATTTTAGTTTAGAAAGTGTCACTTTTCCGAACTAGTGCGGAAAAGTAGTGCGGAAAAGTGACGCTTTCTAAACTAAAATGCGTGCGGAAAAATGTACTTTTCCGCACGCTTGTAGAAAAAAGATATTAAAAAATATTATTAAAGAAAGTTGTTCAAAATTGTGTACCTATGCATTAAAATATCTTTAATACAGTAACTCTACCTACACAGACAATAGAAAAACCAGCACACCTAATGATAAAATAACAGTCAAAAAATTAATGTAGCCGATTATTACTAAATTTAGCATACGTACACAATTTTCAATTCTGAACAACTTTCTTTAATAATATTTTGTAATATCTTTTACCAAAACGTCACTTTTTCCCACTTTTCCAATAAAAAAGGGACAAAAATCAAAGGAGGCCTAGGATTTTGAAATTTTGCACAGTTACTCAGTTTTTCATTCTGAACAACTTTCTTTAATAACATTTTGTCGTAAAAGCTACAGAGGGGGCACTTTACTAGTGCACAAAATCAGTATTTTCAAAATTTCCAAGGCGTACTTGATTTTTTGAAAGTAAAATTATGTCAAAAATTAGTTTCAAACTAAGCATGGCGGAGCCACAGAAGCTCAATTTTCAACTCGGATTTTTTTTGTCATTTACACCTATAAATTCGCTAATCCTGGGACACACTGTATATAAGGAATACAGAGTGCGGCGCGAAGACCGTGCATTAAAATTATCTGGAGACCCAAACGGAATAAAAATCTGAAAATTTGCATACTTAGCTTATCGGACCCGACCACTTGAACTTATTTTTTTTTCAATTTTCTGCAACTTCCGGTTATATCGGAAGTTGACGGCAACTTCCTTATTTCAAATAGAACACTCTGTATATTATTACATATTCGAATTTCTTGCTAAATTTTAATGTCGTTTTGTGTAATAAATTGCATACTTGAACCTCACAGTTTCTGTGAGACTAATCTTCGATCACGCTGTATAATCAATATGAAAATGTCTGCCTTCTTAGTAGCAACCAACCTTCCAACTATAATAAAGCGTGGACAAAATTTGAACTTTTGCAACTGTCTTGTAGTTAGGGAGAATATTAACAACTTCCGCAAATTTCAAAAAAGGTTGAATATCTCAAAAACTGTAAGGTTTAAGGATGCAATTTATTAGACAAACTGACATCAAAAATTAGCAGGGAATCCGAATATGTAATAATATATAGGGTGTTCAATTTGAAATAAGGAACTTGCCGACAACTTCCGGTATAACCGGAAAGGTGGCTGGTGTGTCACAACAGGAAACGCACGGAAAATGTATCGCCTTAGACAGTGACTTTGTTTATAAATTACTTTTGTGTTTATTAATATTTTTTCAATGATTCCAGAGCATTCTTGATCCGTATAAAGTTTTTTTTTAAATTTCAGCATTATTAAATCAAACAATCAAACAAAAAAAAGTTTAGGCGATTGATGCACAATGAGTTTGCTTAATATATTATTTAGATGATATCATAAAAGTCTTTAGTGCAGGAGACGTGGATGAACTTTAATTACTTCGCCTTTATCCATTGCTGCAGCTTCTTCAGCTTCTATAGAAAGTAATGCTAAATTACTTATTCTGTCTTGGGAACAACAATTTTTCAAAGAGTTTTTTTTATTGATTTTAATTTAGAGAACGGTCATTCTGAAGAAGTAACAGTTACAGGAAGGGTCAAAAATATAATATCAAAACAGAACAGAACACGGAGTATACGCCCGGTCGAGGGGAGGCAGCCCCCCCCCTGCGACCGCGGGCTTTCGCAACAGCTTACCCTTTAGGGTAAGCTGTGTTTTCGCGGTATAGTAGCTACGCCACTGTCGTCAACAGGGTAAGTCTGGTGGAAAAGATTTTTTCTCATTTCACAATTCGCATCTAGCAATATAATTTTTTTTAAATCGTTCAAAACAAAATTGTTTAAAATTCACGCGCTACAATACTACACTAATAATTAAAATTAAAATAGAATATTGCTAATTTTTGTTTAACCTTGCGCAATAACAAATTCAACGATCCGAAAAGGTGATAACTACTTTAAAAGACGAAATATGAGTCAAAGATATTGTTCGATCATCAATTTAATGAATTTTCGGGTAACGGTTAAGTGCTTTAGTGTTTGTGTTAATTTGTTATTTAAACATTTAGGTAGATATAACTGCCGCATTTGCATTTGTAATAATTTGTATTATTAGGAGAACTAGATTATTTTCAAGGTTTTTGTTTCACTTAAGTGAATACCCCATTTTACGAGGTGCAAAATTTAAGGATCAAAATTTATTAACAAAGTCTCGCAGCAGAAAGTTGTTACTATTAAAGGTATACAGGGTGTCCCATTTGTAAACCATAATTTTGAAATAAGCGATAGAAAATTTGATTTTTTGCAAAAAAGTTCATGCGAAGACGAAGATGGGTCCGGAAATCCTTACTAAAAAAGATACAAGGTGTTAAAGTTTATATTTTTAAACGGTTTCTTTAATAATATCTCAGAAACGACAAATCATATTAACTTAAAATTTGGACATTGGACAGGGTATTCAGGTATAAAATTCAATAAAATGAAGCTGCCGGGACTGCCGGCGATTCGAGGCTTTCCCAATAGAGGACTGGAGGGTAGGACACGTTCCCTTTTCAGAAATAGTTTGCCCATAAAAAATGTCTCTTGCCAATTCAAGTAGCTGCTCCGAAAAAGGGATAACAACTCATTTGGAACCTACGTTTAGGTATAAGCACTTTTTTGGTTTTTTGATGCAAACAAAACGTTTGAAAAAAATATAGGCAAATAAATAATTTATAATAAAAAATTTTTTTTCTTTTAAAATTTTGGAAATTGATCACCAGAAGAGTAAAAAATATACTTATAAAGGTACGCCCAAAAATGCGTTGTTTTCTAAATACCGATTTGAAACTATTGCCGAAGTTATCACTTTTTGCGAAGCAGCTACCTGAATTTGCATTGTTTGCTCAAAATCTAGTAACTTTAGGGAAAATTGTGGCGTTGTATAGGTCCAGAAATTATTTTTTAAAAGGGGGCTTATCCTACCTTCTCGTATGCCACTGGTAATGACCACAAATCGCCGATATGCTCATTTTATTGCATTTTATACACCCATACTTTGTACCAAATTTCAAGTTAATATCTAATATCTTTGTATATTTTCTATTAAGTATTTCCTGACTCATATTCACCTGAAATTTTTTGCCCCAAATAAAACTTTCTATCGTTTATTTCGGAATTGTATTTTACAACTGGGAACTTCCTGCGAAAAAATTGGTGACTAATTCCAAAGTTATATTCCAGGCAGAAAATCCAAATATCCTATTATTACCTACTATCAAAATGAAAAAAAAAGTGGTTATGAACCATAATATATTGTACCTACAGGAACCTATACCGCCTTCGACGGGAAGAATAATTTGGCGGCCATTTTTAACCCTAAATGCGTTGGGAAATTTAAAAAATCTATACGAGTGGATTCCATAAATAATTTTCAATTTTGAGCAAAATGGAAATTATTTTAAAAAGTACGTAATAGGTCCAAGATTTTTGTTGCTTTTAAGTTATTAATGTATTCGGAAAACGAAGCAATTGCCTAACTAGGTTGAGAAATTATACAGATTAATTAAAACAACATAATTTAATCGTCATAAAGAGAACTAATATAATTATTATTATACATTATACCTTATTTGTACAATACATTATAAATAATTACTTATAAAACATGAAATATTTTTAATTACCTAACATCTTCATAACACTTTTACTTTTGATAATAATTACTTCTTTAAATACTTAATAATAAAAACTATTGAATAAAGGATTATTCCTTTACTGAATGTAAGAACATATTTTCCAGGAACATATGGGCCCATTTTTTCATTTGGTTTTAGTTTGTTTAGAAAATAGAAGCAAAAGAAAACTTGACAACTTCAACTTTTGCCACTTTAGTTATTGCTTCAAAAATGCAGTAAAGTGAAGTAAGTGATTTCCAATTACGCTCTACTTTGATATAAGCTTCAATAATTTTCCTATAGCGGTGATCTGCAGTTAACAGGTTTATGCGCTTGCTGCTGAATCTATTTCTTCAGTTAATTTTCTATTTGCTCCAGAAATGCGGCTCTCGCTCCATGAGTTACTTCGCGGAATGATTTACTACCCAGAATGAATTTCTTTGGTGGTCAGGGTGCTCTTACCAATTTTGACTCCGCTGCTTCTTCAGATAGGGTCGATGACACTTAGAGAACCTACTAAGCGCCTTTCTAAATTTAGTGTCTTCGCTTGGAAACCGGAAATCTAAAAATAAGCAAGAAATCAGAGTATATCAAAATTATTAAAATTATTTGGCCAAAAATTATATTTATATACATACCTATTGAATGCAATTTCACAATCTGGATGTAAAAGTCTGTTCGCATTTTTACAATGCTTTACGCAGTACGTCATTTTTTGATTAAAGCTATTAACCATTCAAAATATCAAGAAAAAATCGCGATTAAAAATAAAAGCAGTTCTTAAAAATACATGCCAGGGTGACTATGATTTTACAGGCGCCTTCAAAAAATATAATTAAATTTTATTAACTGTATAAAAATAACAATAAGGATGTAAGATTAGCGAGTGTAAATGTAATAATAATTACAAGAAAAGGTGATAATGGGCATACACTCAAAGTTAACAAAAAGAAAAAACTAGTAACCCCATACACGTGTTTCATGCTATTTGGCAATCATCAGTACGGTGTAACATTAACCAAATTAAAAGATAGGCATGATTTGGGAAGCAACAAATGAAGTCCAGGCAGGAGCCAAAATAGGGAATGTGCTGACTGAAGCTGCAAATGTGCTGTTGGCTCCTGCCTATGGACTTCATTCTTGTGTTGCTTCCCAAATCACGCCTATCTTTTGATTTGGTTAATGTTACACCGTACTGATGATTGCCAAATAGCATGAAACACGTGTATGCGGTTACTGGTTTTTTCTTTTTGTTAACTTTGAGTGTTTGCCCATTATCACCTTTTCTTGTAATTATTACATTTACACTCGCTAATCTTACATCCTTATTGTCATTGTATCTTGGGTTATGAAGATTTCCACGCAGGTCGCTTTAGCAGCCTCCGTGGCGATGTTAGTACAAGCCCCAAAATAGGGGATGTGCTGACTGAAGCTGCAAATGTGCTGTTGGCTCCTGCCTGGACTTCATTTGTTGTTTCCCAAAGTATGCCTATCTTTTGATTTGGTTAATGTTACACCGTACTGATGATTGCCAAATAGCATGAAACACGTGTATGTGGTTACTAGTTTTTTCTTTTTGTTAACTTTGAGTGTTTGCATATTATCACCTTTTCTTGTAATTGTATAAAAATATTTAAACAGGGAATAAGGTAGCCACCAATCAAACTGCCAATACAGAGTTAGAAATGGCGGAGAATACAACTCTTTTCGTTCCCTGCGCCTTGCCGTGCGCAATAGGGCCAAAAGCGTATGTGTTATAAACTCGTAATAGTTCAAGCTCAACTTTCGTTACGAAAAGTGGGCTATGGGCTGTGGTGCCTGTGGTTGATATAAATAATGGATCGATCACAGTCGACTCTAGGAAAGCCCTGAAGTTGAGAAACTTGGCAACAGGACTTGCGGGTCTCCTCCGCGTCATGTCAATTCCTGTCAGTTTACAAGAAACTTACTTGTAGTGTTGAGTGATTATTTATTCCTTCATCCAACGCTTGTAGATACCATCGCCATCGCGAGATGCTACGACGCGACGGGGCAATGTGTCCCTGGCTGGAAACAGTCTGCCCGATGTGCTGGCAAGCTTTTTTTATAAATTGTTGTTTGTGCAAAACTGAAACATTTGTAAAGGTTCGAAGTAAGAAGCGAAAGAAGTTATAGAACCGTTGAGGGAAGCTACAACTTAGTTGTATACCTACATGGTTATAACTCAAATCGTAATAATACCTTGAAGTAGCCAGGTTTTCATTGCTTGGCGGCAAACGGTAAACTTGTATTTATTTTGAGCTTCCCAAATTCCAAAGGACGAAAATTTAAAAATAAAATGATTAAGGGCCAATTCCATAAACAAACTAAAATAAATATACCCTTTTAAATAAAACTAGGTTTTGTAATAATCAAAACATTGCTTAGTATTGTCGCAAATGTTTCTTTAACTTTAAAGCCAAAAGCTACTTATATGAATTATGAAATTAACTCTAAACTATAACTGCCAATTCAATCAGAAGAGATTGCTCTCCTTCACAACATGCAGTTTTATGTGCATTCCTTGTTTATATTATATGTATATTTAAGAAAATTTAACCATAAGGGAAGATAAATTATCATTTGCCTGGCGGTACACTATGCGAAACATTCTCACAAAAATTCGACTTACAAATGTAGTCCGCTCTATTTGCCCTAATTTGCCAATAGTACCTACTTATTATAAATACTTACCTATACTTCCGTGTATATTTTCGTAAAAAACGCAGATGCGGGTGTGTATTGCTATTCAAAAATTTTAAAGGCATCGCTTTTTATTCCTATTTTTTTATTCCTTGGATCCCACAAATAACGCAATTGTTCAATTTCATAGATGAAATCAGAACGCGTACATCAGACCACTCATATCCTTGCTTGTGATCTTCTTTGGCCATTGTTTTTAATAACACGAACCGTGTTGTTTACGAATAGATTTTTAACGGAAAAGTCTATACACACTATTCGCGAATTGCCCGCGAATCATGCATCTCGCAAGATCTCGCAAGTCGTGTGGTACCCCTTAAGCTCGCTACAGACTAAGCGTGTACCTATAGGTATTCGCGAATCGTGTGTACGGACTTGATCGTTAAAAATCGATTCGTAAACAACACGGTTCGTGTGTTCGCCTGGTGATTGCTCTTGGAGGCGGTATTCGCCGAAATTCGGAAGTGTTCATAATTTTTTCGTCCATTCGTTGTGTGCGCGCTAGTTTATTGTTTCGAGGTACTGCAGTGTAGCATAGATTATTAAAAACAATGGCCGAAGAAGATGACAAGCAAGGATATGAATAGTCTGAGGTACGCGTTCTAGATTTCATCTATGAAATTGAACAATTGCGTTATTTGTGGGATTCAAGGGATAAAGATAAAAAAATAGGAATAAAAAGCGATGCCTTTAAAATTTTTTAATAGAGATACACACCCGCATCTGCGTTTTTCCGTTTGTTTAAAAACTTCTTCTTCTTTTGCGCCATGATTATAAAAAGAGCACTAGCTATTAATGCCAGATCATCATCGCTCTCCATAAATTAATATGGGTTTGCTCTTTGCTCACAAATATATATTCCGCGAACTAACTGCGAACATGAATGAATCGTGAACAAACGCATAGTCCGCATGCTCTTTTTGCAAATTGCTACGAACGAACTGGACGAATCACGCATCGCGCATCACGAGTCGCGAATACATGCATAGTCTGTAGCGGGCTTTAGGCTAACTAGACTGCGTAGACCCGTTGAACCGACCCGCTGCGGCGTTGCCACATGTTTGCACAGGGCTTGGAAGTTCGAGAAGGTTGTGGCTCGATATTCGATACAATACAAAGAAAACAATCCGTCAGTTTTGATTCAGTTGATTTTGCTTCCAAATTAGTGATTTGATTATTATTATTGCCACAGACATAACAGTGATATTACCACTAAATTCTTGCTTGTAAGTATATTAAGTAGGTATATATTTCTCTAAATTGTTGAATAAACAAGTAATTTTCGCATTGAAGTGCCCTGAAGAAGCCGGAATAAATTATCTAAATGTCGGCTTAATAGAAAAGTAGTTTTCATGCAAAAGGGAACGAAAACGAAATGATACCTGGTAAATGCCATCCCTCAACTGCACACGCATTTGGATGCATCTGGGGTACCCTACTCTTAGTTGAGTATTATGAGGGTGAGAATTATTATTAGTATTATTATATTTAAACCGGTCCACACAAACACCAAAAATTGCTTCTCTATAAAATTAGAAATAGAAGTACTGTAGTCCTGTATCTTTTCCACTCACTTGCATTTTATATCCACTATATTATACCAATTTTAATTATTTTGCAGCAAAAGTTTTAATGAAGGATAAAAAGTTTTTTACTTGTTAACTCAATCCGTGGACACACTGTATATCTAACAGTCGGAGAAAATGCACAGACTCAACTCGCGAGTTATGGTCATTACTCGTTCGGGTTATTATAACCATTCGTTGAGTAATATATCAATATGCACTATTGTTAAGTTGACTACAGTAACTAATGTAGGGGGTAATTTAAAAAAAATGCCACGGTTTAGTGGGTGCTCTCTTACCGCTTAAATACTAAATTATAACATTATAACGAAGACAAAATAATAGTAATTGCCCCCCTCTGCCGCACAAGCATTTAGTTGCTTGTGGGGTATACTCCTAGTTTGGAGTATTGTGAGGGTGAGAATTATTATTATTGTTTTTATTATTTAAGGGTTCAAATTTAAAAATGTGCGAGAAACAAATACGTACCTCGCGGGATATTTCAAAGATTTGCAAGTAGGCTGTATCGTTTACTGACGTATTAAAAAAGACTGCTCACGGATGACACTTTTTTGGTTCACCATGAGCTTTCCATAAACAAAATGCATTGTTAGCCATCAGAGGCATCTGTTTTCCAGGACAAAAAAGCTATAGCGGTGAGAAGTTTTATATAGATATCTACGTCAGTCAACGGTGTTGTGAAAAAAGTACTGAAAACATGAATGTATGTCATTCGATGCCCGGGCCTGCTTAAGTAAAATTTTTAAATGCTATAAAAGAACACCCACTATACTTTGACATTTTCCAAATTCTGATAAAGCGATTGGTCTGCTCACAAATTTCATTAAGAAAAATTGTTCGGTTACTCTTAAAATATCTCGGAAAGTAGGCCATGGGTCTCAAATGTGTATTTACACAAAGAGAGCCCATCACAAAGGTGATTTAAGATAAAATTCTCCGAAAAATGCATATTTGTGAAGATATTTCGAGTGGCCCTCCATCAATAGACACCCTGTATCCTAGAGTCGTGTATAAAATCCCTCGATGTCATAACAAAAAAAATAAAAATGTCTAGAGCATAGACGTTTCCGGAAAATATTTTTTCACTTCTTTGAAATTCCGAATATAACTGGGTCGAATCATCTGGCAAGGCCGACTTTTCGCGAAACCTAAATCCCAGGACCTAGACTTTCCACAAAGTTGTCGTCTCGCGAGGCAGACTTTTGATATGACAACGTTGCATTGCAAGGGTGACGTAGGCCTGGACCAACACTATATTAAAGACCCGAGCATGACGTCAAAATTCATTGTTGTTTACGGACTCGGGTGGCGCCACTCGACGAAAAAAATGGCGACTTATTATAGGCTATAGGGGGTATTCTGTGGTTATTGGTATGTCAGTTACTGACGTTTAAAATGTCCCAAATTTTAAATATCCAGCTTTATTATGATTTGCCTTCTTTTTACGGTAACGAATTGTCTTTGCGTCCAGTATTTAGCAGTTAGTCTCAATCTAAACCTCACATTCGTCTAAACAATTCTACTTTACCTACACACACACTTGTTTCATAAATATCTAAGTAGATAAGTATATTGATTGCCTTATGAAGTCTGAAATTTTCTTAATTAACTGATAGTGTCTGAAAGTATCTGGAAGCATCTGGATACTTTTTTAACGTATCTGTATCTGTACCCAGATACTTTGGAAAAAATGTATCGGTATCTGTATCTAGATACATCTGCCAGAGAGTATCTGTATCTGTATCTAGATACCGAAAAAAATGTATCTGTTACATCACTGTGAATTGCAGAAGAATAAACACTATTTTGGAATTATGGGATGATCTGATGAACCAGCTGAAAAAACGAAAATTCTAGATATTATTTTGGCAGAGAATTTTGTATTGTATACAAGAATGAAAATAGAAAATTTTTTTATAGAAGAAACTGAAAAATCTAATGCGTTTTATGCTTACTTACACTACAACTAGCCATGGACTTCATTTCAAACCAAAAGGTACCAAATACTCTTGCTTGCATTTTAGACTCGCTTTTCTTAAGAAAACGTATGGAAATGTGCCATGTGAACTTGTCAAATTAGAGGGACATAACAAACAAATATTTTATTTTATTTTGGATATTAAATACGTTGCTCACTCACGAAGTGCCAAGGCCGACTTTTCGCGAAACCTAAATCTCAGGACCTAGGCTTTTCGTGCAGTGTTACCAAACTAAAAGTCTGCCTCGCTAGACTTCGGTTTCATGGAAAGTCTGACTCCTGGGATTTAGGTGTCGGCGACGATATCGTGTGGCGAATGCGGTGTTGCAAAAGTCGGCCTGTCGAGAAGTCGGTCTGGCGAGAATTCGAAGTGCTGGGATTTAGAACTCGCGGGAGGTAGGTGTGGCGTAGCGCACTCAACTGGGTCCTCCGGATTCAGATCCGCAAGCCTCTTCGGGTGCACTTGAATTCGGCCACAAAGCAAGTAGCTGTGGTAATCCTACCCTTGAACTCGGCCAAAAATCTATGAAGTACTTTATTTATGACACTTGAATTCGGCCAAACTATAAAACCCAACCTACCCATCAAATGTACCTTTGTGTTGATCGCAAATAACTTCCGCAATTTTTAACGAACTCAACGGGGATGGGAACTTTTGAAATGAATACAAATAAGAGTTGCAAATTCACATTATATAATAATTAATATACATATGGACATACAGGGTGAGTCAGAATGTATAGTAAATACTTTAAAGGGGTGTTCGGCAGGTGGTTTTAAGGGGGGGTCTTTTATATAAAATTTTTCGATTTGGGCTTTCCTTGCCAAGTTATTCGGGTCTATAGGGTGACCCAAAAGTATTCTTTTTATTTATATCTCAATAACGGAGCTACTTAAAAATTTGAAATTTGGTATGTGTTATCTACTTACTGGAAGACGCCTTAGGGTAGTTTATTCATTTACACAGTGCCCTAAAAAAGGGTAAAAACTAACAACCCCTATTAATTTTTTTGCTCAAACTGTTTTGAGGCTATCTTTTTGGTCTTCTAGGTCCATCATTTCAGTGTATCTTTTCATTTTGCAACAAAAGTCTACTCTTGTTTCATAACGATAAAATCAACCGTTTGCGTTGAAATTGGCAAAACGTGCCCCAAATCACCTGTTGACTTCAACATTCGAAACATAAAATTTTTACCTATCGCTTTCAAACGTTACAGATCGACTGTACATTCAAAATAAGGAAAAAATACCAATTAGACATTGGTCAAAACAGCATTGGTTTTCTTGAAATAGGGTGTTCAAATTTTGTTAAATTCAATTCTTTCCATTTTGAAAGCTAATAAGTTTTGGTACATTGTTCACAAGAATTTTTTTCTCAGTTTAAATGGTACAGTGGATTGAATTTAACAAATTTTGAACACCCTATTTCAAGCAGGCACGTAATGCTGTTTTGACCAATGCCCAATTGCTATTTTTTTCCTTATTTTGAATGTACAGTCTATCTGCAACGTTTGAAAGCGGTATGTAAAAATTTTATATGTAAAAAAGATAATGGGTGAAGGTCAGTTACACTCCTGGGAAAAACTTTTATTCCATAGCCAACGTTTCGATTTATTTAAAATCTTCTTCAGGGTTCTACAAAAAACAATGTGGTAATGTAATATAATACAAAATATGATAAGAAAAAAAAACAAGAAATAATACACGACAGTCAAAGAGTAAAAAAAAGGAGATTTATAATAAAATGTGAAAAATGTCAGAAACAAGCACACACAAAAAAAGCCAATTAAAATTTTTTTTTATAAAATATATATATAGTGTACTCACCAGAAAAATCGCTTTCCCGAGTCAACAAATAATAATAAAAACAAGATACTTGTTAGATACATTTATGTGAGATCGAAACAATAAATAGGTTGTTGGTAGAGGCATACAAAGTTTGAGCTGACTGTTGTGGAGTATTAAAATGTGGTTAAAAATAATGTGGTTAAAAAAGGGGAGGAAGAACAAACAAACAAAAACGACAAGAAACAAAAAAGAAACCACAAAAAAAAACACATTGAAATATCCAGTTGACTAGAAATTAGGTATCACACAGTGGCAAAAGCAAATCTACAATTTAAAGGTTAATCTTATTAATAAGGTTATAATAAGCCAAATTCAAACCATCAATGTATCTGCGCGTGTTAACACTGTTGCTCCTTTTGATGTAAATCATTTCTTTTAATAGGCGTCTAGACAAGTTCCTTTCCTTACATTTAACCCTTGTATTGTCAAAGTCGAAATGATGGCCTTTCTCTCTACAATGTTCCACCAGGGCAGTAGGGTTAACTGAGTTTTTCTTAAGTGAATCACGACGATGTTCTGTAATTGCCAGTACTCAATTCCACCAAAAAAATTTAAAATTAATAGAACAATTCCTTTTAAAAAATAATTACCCAATCTCCTTATTAAAAAAAATTCTTTATACCGACATCTTATCTCATAACAATAATAATTCTAATATTTCAAAAAAATATTATAAAATACATTATGTAAAATGTAAAAAAAAAAAATAAAATTGCGTGGTATCCTTAAATCTGATAATAGTGAAATTGCTTTCTCAAATTCCAACACTGTAGGACTCCTTTTTTTCTCAAAAATCAAATCAAAAATTCCAAAAGAGATTCAATCTAACCTTGTGTATAGTACTCCTTGCACAAATTGTGAAAAAGTTTATGTTGGGCAAACAGGACGATATTTAAAACAGCGAATTACAGAACATCGTCGTGATTCACTTAAGAAAAACTCAGTTAACCCTACTGCCCTGGTGGAACATTGTAGAGAGAAAGGCCATCATTTCGACTTTGACAATACAAGGGTTAAATGTAAGGAAAGGAACTTGTCTAGACGCCTATTAAAAGAAATGATTTACATAAAAAGGAGCAACAGTGTTAACACGCGGAGAGACATTGATGGTTTGAATTTGGCTTATTATAACCTTATTAATAAGATTAACCTTTAAATTGCAGATTTGCTTTTGCCACTGTGTGATACCTAATTTCTAGTCAACTGGATATTTCAATGTGTTTTTTTTGTGGTTTCTTTTTTGTTTCTTGTCGTTTTTGTTTGTTTGTTCTTCCTCCCCTTTTTTAACCACATTATTTTTAACCACATTTTAATACTCCACAACAGTCAGCTCAAACTTTGTATGCCTCTACCAACAACCTATTTATTGTTTCGATCTCACATAAATGTATCTAACAAGTATCTTGTTTTCATTATTATTTGTTGACTCGGGAAAGCGATTTTTCTGGTGAGTACACTATATATATTTAAAAAAAAATTTTTAATTGGCTTTTTTTTGTGTGTGCTTGTTTCTGACATTTTTCACATTTTATTATAAATCTCCTTTTTTTTACTCTTTGACTGTCGTGTATTATTTCTTGTTTTTTTTTCTTATCATATTTTGTATTATATTACATTACCACATTGTTTTTTGTAGAACCCTGAAGAAGATTTTAAATAAATCGAAACGTTGGCTATGGAATAAAAGTTTTTCCCCAGGAGTGTAACTGACCTTCACCCATTACCTTTTTTACATATAATTCAGCTGGGTCATTAGCTACTTTATAACTAAAAATTTTATGTTTAGAATGTTGAAGTTAACACCTGTTTTGGGGCACGTTTTGCCAATTTCAACGCAAACGGTTGATTTTATCGTTATGAAACAAGAGTAGACTTTTGTTGCAAAATGAAAAGATACACTGAAATGATGGACCTGCAAGACCAAAAAGATAACCTCAAAAAGTTTGAGCAAAAAAATTAATAGGAGTTGTTAGTTTTTACCCTTTTTTAGGGCACTGTGTAAATGAATAAACTACCCTAAGGCGTCTTCCAGTAAGTAGATAACACATACCAAATTTCAAATTTTTAAGTAGCGCCGTTATTGAGATATAAATAAAAAAAATAGTTTTGGGTCACCTTGTAGACCCTAACTTGGCAAGGAAAGCCCAAATCGAAAAATTTTATATGAAAGACCCCCCTTAAAATCATCTGCCGAACACCCCTTTAAAGTATTTACTATACATTCTGACTCACCCTGTATATCTCTTATATTATAAATATTCATGGAAAAAACTTAAATTACTTCGCATTAGCTGCATATACCCAAGCAACAGCCTTTACAAACTGTAGGCGGACTAATATCTTTGCTTTTATATTGGTCAAGTTTCGTAAATAAAAGTTGCTGCTTTTTTTCGAGTTTAAATTTCTTCTTTTCCTAGGTGTATTTACACTGTTAATTTTTATATAAATTTCGCATTGCATCTGGGTTAGTACATCTAAAAAATTATAAATATTCGGATGTGCAGAATAAAAACACCTACCGAAATGATTATGGAAAGATTCACAGGCATTTGTTGTCTTATCCAGGTCTACAGACGTGTGCATACAAAAGGTGGAAATACCGATTCTTCTGATATACAGGGTGAGTCTGAAATAACTGGCATCCTTTTTTTGGGAAAGAAAGATGGTCATTCTGAACAACATTTCTTAATATTTTTTTCCTATCGCCGAAATTTTTCTCTATTTTTTTTTTAAATTTACCAACATTTATTTCATACACAGTGGATAGAATAGCGTAAACTCGGTCTCAAAATACTATACTAGTTGATGATTTACCATTTTCTACTCGGTTGTTGGCAGGGCGCCAGTGCCGTGTTTTCATAGAGGGGGCATTTTGAGGGGATGAATTATAGAAAAATCTCGGCGCTAGGAAAAAATTTATTAAGAAAAGTGGTTCAGAATGACCCAAAAAAAGGATGCCACTTATTTCAGACTCACCCTGTGTAATAATTGCCAATGAGGTAATCTGAAAATTTTACTATACAGCTTCATGATTTGGCTGGATAGCTAGTAAATCAAAAACAAAAAAAATCACTAACTTCTTGACTTTCCAAAAACATCATTCCAAAACAGTAGTGTAACCATTTACCGATTTCCGAATCTTTCCCTTTATATCCATTGCGTAAGCCTACGTTCTGGATCTTCCTCCACCATGTTTGGGCCAGATGGAATCTACATCCTGTTATTTTAATATTTCGCCAAACGTGGTTTAGAACGTTATGAATACTCTTTTCAAAATCAGTTACTATTTCTTTCGGATTAAAGTTTAAACTAAACTCTGAATTGCAAAATGCTTTAATTAAATTTAGGCATTTAGTAGAAATTTCTGCCAATTTATCTTTTTACAGGCAAAATATCAATGGGACATAATTATTCTGAAAATAGCCATGGATTGTGAATAACTGTAAGAAGTACCTACTTGGGGCAGTTTTCAAATGTGCCATCAGCATAAATGGTTTCTGAACTACATAAAATTTTCAAGTTCGTATGGCAACCAAAAATAATAATACTAGGCCAAGCGGCAAGTAATAAATAAAGAGGGGTACTTGGAAAGTATTCCGAAGTTAATGATATTTTAGCATGTTATGTGTGGGTAGTCTGCGGAGTAAAATCTGAGTTTTCGACCTCGAGAACTCTGTGCTAATTTAGGGAGGACCGAAAAACCTCGACATTTTCGGACTCGTTTGAGTTTTTTTTGCTTATAACTTCTAAACCATACGTTTTTAGCAGAATATTTAATTTACAAAGTTGAAGATCATTAAATTTTCTTTAAAATTCACTAGTCAAAAATACTTTTTGATTCAGTATTCACCGAGATATAGGGATTCAAAGTTACAAAAAATTTCTCAAATTATCAAAAATTGCTCCACAAATCAAACCAAGCATGGGAAAATAATTCAATGCAAATGTACTACAGGATATAGCACTTGGGCCTGTAGCTGCAAAAAACAGGACTTCGGTGCTCTTCTATGTGCACGAATTGCGTTGGTACGGCATGCGAAAATTCACCAGAAACGTTTTAAATGAAGAAGACACTGATGCTGAATGCGAAGAACAGACTAACCTCTTCGACGAAATTATATCTCGGGAGGAAGAAGACGAAGACGATGCCGACGCCGACATGCTACCAGGGCCAAAGAGGTCAAGGCGGACTACAGATGCCTGACGTTTTGTTTTCAATGTGATGACTTTTAATAGAGGGGGGTGTAAATAAGTGTATGCTAAAAAAAACGTATGCAGTCCACAGCTTGAGTTGAAAGCCTGTAGTGTTGGTGAGTACGGATCGTAAAAGTTTGTTCGGTCGCGGTCGCTCAGAAATATCCTTTGTAGATTTCCTCTTGCAGGAAGTTGATACAATTCGACGACAACTTTTATTCTGAGCTTCTGGATCATGAGAATGCTGTCCGTCTTTGGAAATAATAGTACTATGGGATGCATGTCCAGTGGTAAATAGCACAGCTTTGCAACTATTTTTTTATGTACCTCCAGCGCCTTTCATTGTTTTTATTCGTTTTTCCGAAACAAAATTTGTAGTTACGGTAAAGCAACAAAGTGGCACCACGTTCACTTCATACCTATTTCTTTTAAATCGTCCGACATTTTTAGCAATTCAGAATGAACACAACGAGTACAACCAAGAAATTAATTTTAAATTTGGAGTTTCTTGCTATTTATAAGAAGCAAGCCAATTATCTAGGTACCTGTATCGATTTGCATAAGATGATGGGACATAAAATAGTTCTACCTACCTTATAACTGATTTGGCCGAGTTCAAGTGTCGTAAAAGAGCCACCCTTTTCCTTACCTTCGAACAGGTAGGAATTGTGGCCGAATTCAAAGATCCTCGCCTCTTTAGAGGGTTGAGTAGAGATATGAATGTATTCAAAATTCTATTTTCCGTGTGCATACCTTATATTTTTTGTAGCGATTATTTAGATTCCCGAATATAAATAACTATTTTTACGACCGGTCAGAACGTATTCAGTTTCTTGAGAGTTTTCCGACAGAAATTATTAACGTTTTACAATAATAATAATTCTCACCCAAACAAAGAGTAGGTAACTCAGAAGCAACCAAATTCTTGTGGGGGGGGGATCGCCGCCAAGATCGAAAAATGGGCATCAGCGATCGGCAAAAACTTTTTCCTGGTCCCTCTCTCTGCATAGGTAAAATATTTAGTAGGTTCGATTTACGTCCTCGCTTGCATGCCCGTATACTAAGTCAACTGTTCGAGTGCCGGTGCTTTGTTAGTTTGGTGGCTAACTACGTGGTTGCTAGCTGCTTCAACTGTTGCCTGCATTCTTTGAAAATGTAAAATTATAATTTTTATTAATTGCATTATAATAAAATTGCAGCTGCTTCTCTAACACGTCCTGCAAATAACTTTGTGGCGCCATAGATGTTTCTATAAAATACGAGTTCGAAATTTATTTGTGCCATTAAATACGCACCTATTGGGTCAATGTTCTAGCGTTATTACCTTACCTCTTTCGTGGATTAATTAACCTACACGTTGTAACAACTTTTTAACGTTTATATTAAGTATATTAGGTACCTACTCGTTATACTCTCCAACCTGTATCCATTTCAACATCAAATATTGTCCGTGCTCGCTGCTATTATAGACTCCATGTTATTCATGTAAAAAAAATATCATTTGAAATATGGCGGCAATTATCTATTATACTTATCATTCAAATGGGTTTACATAATGCGGGCATTGGTGTCTCCAGAAATATAAAAGAAAAATCAATCGTTATCTCTATCACCCGCAGAATAAGCGTTTTAATTATGATAGGTACTGCCATTTTTTTATCACTAGCTGCAGCTGTTTTGGCGTATTTCCTTGTATAGTATTTATAGTTATAGAGTTAGATAATATCAAATACAGTAGATACTATTAATTAATAGTTATTTATGTACCAAGGCACCGAAGTTCAACTTTTTATGACTCATGTGGAGTTTAGTTGCTGAGGCCTCTGGCCGAGGCAAATAAACCACATGAGTCATAAAAAGAACTTCAGTGCCGAGGTACATATTATATTTTTCTTGAAATCGGAAAAAAAAAAATGTTTTCTTAGGCAAGAAAATATTAATAAGGGATCACCCGTCCACGAACCGACTACGCGCGGCGTTGCTTGACTTTGATGATCGCTCTACCTAGGACAAGTATAATGATGTACGGCACCTTCTGACAGAAAAACCAAACTGCTGCTTCTTGTGCAGCCTACACAACAAATCTATTGATTTTCAAATTTACTAAAATATGTATACTGAAGGATTGCGCTTCTATAGGAAACAATTTCGCAATGTGTACGAAAAGTTAAATGAGCCTTTATCGGCCGGGTTTTGAATATTTGGTCACTTTTGATGGGCGATTTCTCCGCGTCTGACGTTTGATGTTTACATCTCGCCAAGGCCTACTTATTGAAAAAATCGTACAATAATGGGCTACATTATTGTACGATTTCTGTGCTTTTAATGACGATTTTGGGACATTTTAATGCCGATTTCAAGAAATAGTTATTTATGTACCAAGGCACTGAAGTTCAACTTTTTATGACTCATGTGGAGTTTAGTTGCTGAGGCCTCTGGCCGAGGCAAATAAACCACATGAGTCATAAAAAGAACTTCAGTGCCGAGGTACATATTATATTTTTTTTGAAATCGGAAAAAAAAATGTTTTATTAGGCAAGAAAATAATAATAAGGGATCACCCGTCCACGAACCGACTACGCGCGGCGTTGCTTGACTTTGACGATCGCTCTACCTAGGACAGGTATGATGAGACACGGCACCTTCTGACAGAAAAACCAAACTGCTGCTTCCTGTGCAGCCTACACAACAAATCCATTGATATTCAAATTTACTAAAATATGTATACTGAAGGATTGCGCTTCTATAGGAAACAGTTTCGCAATGTGTACGAAAAGTTAAATGAGCCTTTATCGGCCGGGTTTTGAATATATGGTCACTTTTGACGGGCGATTTCTCCGCGTCTGACGTTTGATGTTTACATCTCGCCAAGGCCTACTTATTGAAAAAATCGTACAATAATGGGCTACATTATTGTACGATTTCTGTGCTTTTAATGACGATTTTGGGACATTTTAATGCCGATTTCAAGAAAAAGATCTTTTATATCCAGAATGCCAATGCGCTAGTTGAAACTTCAAAATCACAATTAAGTAATTAAGTAATAATTAAGTAGTTTTTCTATGATTTAAGTTTTAGAGAGAGGTTTTTAATTACCAACGCCTATGATGTCACTGTTTTGTAAAGATCACTTATGTTATATGTGATAAACGTGCATTGAAGTTGACAAGTAGGTATACCTTAGGACGATCTATAATCACTGATGGACTATTTGTCAAATTTGTTAACTTTTAGGTTATATTACAATTATCTTTGTTATGGGGCTATCCGACGAACTGTCATGATCAGCTGATAATGGCCGCAGTAGTACAGTTGTTTACATCTGTAATGTATAAATGTTTAAATTTCATTAGTTACTTCTTAATTTGCCAAATTTTTGTTGTGTTATCAATTGAGAGAGTTGCAAGTCGAGAAAAAGTTAGTTTTAGTGTTTTGAGATTTAAACATAAAAAACGCCGAGGCCAACTTTCCTCTTTCCTTTTCCTCAGATTTTTTTACCGGCGAATAAATTTTTACACCTTTTGTTTTATTTTTAAATAGTTTTGTACACTGCTTATAGAAAAACATTCAAAGTTGCTTAAGCCCTAATTATGGGGGTTGTTCATTAAATACATCCATTCTTTAAGTACAAATATTTCAATCTACACATCTGATTGTAGCAGATCCATTCTCCGAGAATATTTAACCTGCAATTTTTGTATTTGTCTTTGATTTGTAGTGCTCAACCTATCTACTGAAAAATCTAAAATCCAAATATTTGAAGGCTTTTAAGTGTTGGACTGAAATATCTTAATATATTTCCCTCAATAATTTAAGTTTTTAAAGGCTTTTTGTTGATTGGTCTTGGTATAACAGCTTAATCTTAAGACTAAATAGTACCTACCTATTATATCCACATTTTTGATACTGGAGAAAATTTGCAGCATTAACTAAACATTAAGTCAGTCAATGCGAAAGGGTGTGCCTTTTTTCATAAAACATTTAGTTTTTCTTTACAGTTGCTCGCTGCTTCGGGGTTTTGAGCTGTAAATTTGTAACACGAAAATAAGCCTAAACTAATATTTCTACGAGACCCTTTAGAATACATCAAGACTTTGCAAAATGAGCACAAACTGCTTTACCAACCAATACTTAACAATAGTACTTTATAAGCCTACGGTTTAAAGTAATCAAGAGGGGGACAGTTTGTTTGTAGCCTAATCGGAGCGAGTCTATTATACCTGTTATTGTACGCATACAATTTTTTGAGTCGGAGTCTAAGTCGGATCTTCTATGCTTCGGAATATTCAGATACAAGCCGATATAAGTCATATTATATAATACCTATACATTATTATAAATATAAACCTATAAATATATATATATATATATATATTAAAAAATTCTGATCTTGGGCCTCTCTACGTAAATTCAGCAGTGAAGTCAAGAATGCCGCTACTTAGTTCTTTTTAATCTCTGGAGATGTTGCGAATAGTGCTCTCATCGCCACTCTTAGGTGCATCAGTATCGTTGAGTAAGATCGGTCTCATGGTCGAAATTTGTGCTGCATTTCACAGAAATCATTACCTATTATTTTGTTCAGTTGAAACATTTTTTCTTATCTTCAGTTTACTTATAGGTTCCGAAAGTAAAAGTATGCGTATAACTTCCATCAAACAATAATCAGTTAGTTAATGTCGACGGCAGCATACCGTTGCCAGCAATCGACAGTTCAAAATATTTTGGTCGGCATAACCGTACACGAAAACTGTTATCTGCACGTTTTCATTTTCGTTACTCGAAATACTTTTAACGGATCTCTCAGTTTAGCCTCGCCTTGCGCCGGTCGTCGAGCCTCCGACATGAATGGTTACGACCATTGTCGGTAGGTAGGTATATAAGTAGTATATAGAAGTAAAACTGCAAAGAAGAAGATTAATAGTACGAAACCGAAGCATAATATCTCGTTACTGTGGCAAATTTTTATTTGGAACAGTGTGCAGGGTCAGCTACTTTAAGCTCCTCAGATACATGTTTTTATTTTTTAGCGATTTTGGGGTTTTGGTGAGACTATTAAACTCTTTAGAAGCTCTTTCTGAATCAGTTTATAGTCAGATCTGATCAATGAGTGGTTAACTTCTGTACTATTAAATTTCAACTGAATATATGCTAAAAACAGAAACTATTAGTAAAAATATTTTCTTAAAGTCTAACCTTGACATAATGAATTTCTATGGCGGTGCGTAAAATTGCATTTTTCACACTGTTGACCGTGCGTAAATTAAGACTTTATCACGTAAGATAATCATGGGCGTACTTTACGTGCTGTTCATTACATTTAATACAATCTTTTAACTTCTCTGCGGCAGCATACTCGAAATTGCTTTCTTCGCCGCTTTAATTATTATTATTTTATTTTATTATTAATGTTTTTTCGCCATTCGCATAGTATTTGAGGATTTATTGAAAAACGAATAATTTGATAATAATATTTTAATAATTTACATACTTACAATTTTGTTTTGCCTTGACTGACTCAGAAAAATATTGTATGAAACACTTGGGCATGGGTGCGGAAGTTGTTTGAACGAGCCGTACTCATGCCAAAAAACCTATTTTACGCACTTTTTACATACGTTATTATTAAAGTAAATGGCATAAGTACAATTTTATTATATTGCCGAAAAGTTAATGCCTTGAAATTGAAAGTAAGGTGCTTACTATTCGTTAGATAATAAAATCGAGGGCAAAGCTATTTCAGCTGTTAAGCCATCATCAATGTTATTCGTCAACTAGGAAAACGTGTCCATCGAAGATAGTTACTTAGAAATGAATTTCGAGCTGCAATAAAAATTTTAGGGATTTACAACAATTACAAACAACGTAACTTCCTCTACCTATCATGCTTGATGGATGATGCTTTAGATAATGTGTTGTTTTGGATTTAGGCACAGGTTATTAAAAGTGGAAATTTTAGAGATTTACAATAATTACAAACAACGTAACTTCCTCTACCTATCATGCTTGATGGATGATGCTTTATATAATGTGTTGTTTTGGATTTAGGCACAGGTTATTAAAAGTGGAAATATGCATTCAGGCAAGTTTTATTCATATCTTTTATAGGCAGGAGTATAATTAAAATTAATTTGCCATAACCAAGAAATCTAGGATTACAGGATTATCACAAATTAATCCGTTTTATAACCTTAAAGCTGAACATTCACCAACCATGAAATTATTTCTTATTGAACAATAACGTTGCACCCTCTTATTCCATCTACATGATCACGTATACTCTTCTCTTACTGGAGAAGAAGGATAACAATTTTTTTGCTTCCTCGCCATATCAAATCAAGTGACTGACACAACACATTTATAGGCCAGAAAAAAATCGGTGGTAGGTACGATCCATATATTATAGAAAGTCTTCTATCACCAACGAATGAACAAACATACCTATATCTACTTATTATGAATTACAGTGGGAAATCAAAAATGTTTAATTTGCCCTAACTTTGTTATTTCTAGAGAAGAAAAGGTAACATGAAACATTTTTTGTTCCCGTCAGAAACGAAATGTGATACCATTTTATTAAATATAATAGCTAAGCTAAAATTTTAACTCATCTCTTGAGCTTAATTGTCATACTATACCTAAAAGGTGTTTCCTATAGCCTTTCTGACAAAGGGTGTGAATCCTCACCTAATTTTGAGACAAAAATGTGTTATGTATAAAAATTTTTCGATTATTGCTTCGTTTTCGAAATACCGTGCATTAAAAACCTTTTTTTACTAAGTACTAAGCTGAGAAATCACCATTATTTACCTCATTCCTCTAATGAGAAGTAATATTTCTCACCCTAGGTAAATAATGATAATAAAAAAATACCTAGGTAAATAATGAAACATTTTCTTTATGACATTTAAAGATTAGTGTCATTTTATCAGCTTGACAACTGAACTCCCAGGCTCCTTGATACCTACTTCGAAGTATTAGAAAACTAAAATAAACTAAAATATGGCAATATTTCAATGTTAGTAGTAAAAAAAAATTCTATATACACTTCGGTTGAGAAGGCCATTATTTACCTGCTCGCATATATATAAAAAAGCTCGGTATATAATGGCTCACTTCTCAACCTAGGTGTATAATATACTATTTAAATCGGCAGTGAAGTGTCCCAAAATCGTCTTTAAAAGCTCAGAAATCGGCACTGAAGTAGCCCATTATTGTACGATTTTTTCAATAAGTAGGCCTTGGCGAGATGTAAACATCAAACGCGAGATGCAGATCCATCGCCCGTCAAAAGTGACCAAATATTCGACACCCGGCCAATAAAGGCCCATTTAACTTTTCGCGAAATTGTTACCTATAGCACCGCAATCTTTCAGTATAAATATTGTAGTAGGTTTAAATATCAATAGATTTGTTATGGAGGCTGCACAACAAGCAGCAGTTCGGCAACATTGGTGATAATTGGTGTTTGTTTTGTGTTAATATGCCAAAGAGTAGATATATCCAATATTTAATCATAGATACGGAGGAATATAAACAGGAATGACGTTATTTTAATATTAGTTTTTATAATGGTACATTTTTTATTTTTAGAAAATTAGAACGTGTTTGAAATAAACAAAAATAATAAAGTTTGAATTTGACTATTCCCCCCCCCCCCAGATTTTTTCGGCGGGCGCCCATGACGCCGTAGGTAGAGTGCTCAATCATCGTTCGATGGCTGTGATTGGTTAATTTCAAACCCTACCTAGAGTTGATATGAAATTATATCCGTTCAGTTAACTAGAATTTACTACTTTTCTATTGTGTAGACTGTGAAGAACATTACAAAAAATATCCATGTGGGAGTAAAAAAATATTTTTATTATACTTCTTTGGAAACACCTTATTTTCGTCTGTTTTAGCAATAATGAAAGATGGGGTTTTTCGGGCTAGCGCACGGAAACAGCGCACGGAAAAACTTTCCGTGCGCTAAATAAAAATACCGAATATATGGCTTTAAAATATAAATATACAGCAAAGTAAACTAAATTTAAGAAACTCTATATGCTCTTTGATATTTAACATATACCTATTTTGTATTTTAATTCGTAAGTGTTTCAATATTTAGATACATTTCTGTAATATTTTTGACGTTTTATTCATCTTATCTGACAATAACTAATTTACAACAAAGCACCTTTGAAATAATTTGAGAGTAACCATGGAAACACATCATACATACCAAACACTATATTGTCTGCATTGTTTATTTTTTGTCAATTAAATTTATTATAATATGCCGATAAAATGTTTTAAGTTTCCGTTTTCAAAGAAGTATAATAAAAAATATCGTTCATTACACGTCCAGAAATAGATTTTTCCGTGCTTGCATGACTTCCCGTGTTCGGCTGCGCCTCACACGGGAATTTGTCACGCGTACGGAAAAATCTTTATTTCCACGCTCGTAATGCTCGTCTGTCTTTACCACGAGATACACAAATTCAATTTAAATGTGGAGTTGGGCAAAGTAATGGCACTATTCTTAAAAACATTTTTATATTTTTTAGAAAAATTCCTATACATTATTTATTAAATTCTTGTGATCTTCAAATTTTTAGTTGCGGACAGTTTACACAATTTTTAATAAATAAAAGGACACAGTAACGAAACTAGAGTAAGAAAAGGTAACAAAGTCCTGAAGTATTAAGAAATTTGTATGATTGTTTTCTGGGATATATAGGGCTAAATGTCATATGTGGGCAAAAATTGGCAGCTTTTTGGCAGAATTTTTATCGTAGAGTTTACGGTTATTACAAGGTGTTCCACAGAAAAATATACTTTCCTAAATATTTCTATTAGGATAGTTTTCCGAAACTCCAGCAGTAAAAAATTCAAACAAATTCAAAGTTTTAGTAGTTATAGTACATAGTATATTCTGTAGTATGGGTGTCCTAAATTAGAAGCTTTTGGAGGGGTTTCTCCTATTTACCGAAGGCAGAAAGTAGATTGGTGTCTAGAACTCAATTTTTGAGCTGAATGGAATCCCACAAACCACAAACCGCATTTAGACATCTTGACTAATTTAGTAGATACAGGGTATTCATCAAAATGGCATTTCACCGTTAACGTTTTTATTTCTGACTTTCTTTAATTTTCCTAAAAATATTTTTAAGGCACATTTTTATGTGTAATTTACTTAAGTAGATGGCAGTTTCATAAATGTTTCTGTTTTCGTGTTACAACAAAAGAATAATTTTTTGAATGGGAGCTCTTAACGTACTTATAAACCTCGATTAATTTATGTACTAAATACTTTATGACGTAAAATATCGTCGAGAATATTACATAATATACCCTTTTGGGTCATCAAATTCTAAAAATAAACTGCATTAAAAGCTGCATAAACGCGAGCAATACTCAATTAATTTCACGCATTGGGCGGCACATCCGAATTCGAACGGAATGTAACCACTATCGAGAATGGTAACATTCAGGCGAATTAATAAATAATAAATAATTTATTAATTTGTTTGGTTTGCACTTTGTACCATTTGTTCAAAAATTCTATAAAATATTAATTTTGCTGGGTTTTGAAAATAGTAATATTATTTTTATAGGTTCATGTGTTAGAAATTGTAATTATGGGTTACCAGTGGTTTCGCCAGTGGCTTCGCCACTAAAAAAACTACAGAGAACTGCGATCTTCACAAATTGAGAATGCACAAAAAATGACTTTAGAAAAACGACAAATATTTACAAATAAGAAAGTTATGAAAGTGACGGTATAGAAGAAGCGCCCCATAGAAAACGTCGGTATCTGGACAACTCATAAGTCTTATAACTTATTTATAGGTGAATATTTTTAATTTCTCCAAATAATTTTTTGTGCAAACTTTTATTACTTCAGTAAGAAACCTGCCATATTTTGAGAAACACCCTATACCTTTTAAACAAGCCAAGATATTAAAACGCAGATTTCATCGTTCATCTATAGGCTCAAAAATCAAGCCCTAGCATAGAAGAATCTAATACAATGTTTGGCTTATAAAACATCAGTTAAACAGTTATACGTACAGACACAAAAAATATACTTATCTAGTTATAACCCAAGATACAATGACAATAAGGATGTAAGATTAGCGAGTGTAAATGTAATAATTACAAGAAAAGGTGATAATGGGCAAACACTCAAAGTTAACAAAAAGAAAAAAAACTAGTAACCGCATACACGTGTTTCATGCTATTTGGCAATCATCAGTACGGTGTAACATTAACCAAATGAAAGATAGGCATGATTTGGGAAGCAACAAATGAAGTCCAGGCAGGAGCCAACAGCACATTTGCAGCTTCAGTCAGCACATCCCCTATTTTGGGGCTTATACTAACATCGCCACGGAGGCTGCTAAAGCGACCTGCGTGGAAATCTTCATAACGCAAGATACAATGACAATAAGGATGTAAGATTAGCGATTAGCTGAAAATGTGCTGTTGGCTCCTGCCTGGACTTCATTTGTTGCTTCCCAAATCATGCCTATCTTTTGATTTGGTTAATGTTACACCGTACTGATGATTGCCAAATAGCATGAAACACGTGTATGCGGTTACTAGTTTTTTCTTTTTGTTAACTTTGAGTGTTTGCCCATTATCACCTTTTCTTGTAATTATCTAGTTATATACAAAAATTTATAATATATAAGTAGTTATATTATTTTCTCTAGCATAAACATGCAGATTTGACAACCGACGGCCTCTTTCAAGTACGAAGTTCCCATCGGCATTGATGTGATGCCCAGTGCATATTAATTGGTAAACGACTCTGTATAAGGTGGTGACTACTTGACGAAATTATTAATATGTTTGTCACCAAACCACAGCAGAGCGCTTGATTTGAATCTATAACAGACGCGCATAAATTTTACAACGTTCATGTTGGATCAACATTCTTGCGGCCCAGGAATATTTACTATATTGTGATTTAAACCACAGTTTATTATTATAAGTCGTTATAAGGATATTGTGAATTATGCCATTATATTAAGAACGTGATTTTGTAAAATATGAGAATGCTTAGGTATTACTCATTGACATAGGCTCAGCCAAGTTTTATGTCACCATGGAAAATAATGAAACACCGGGGACCCCCTTTAAAAGTATTGGGACAAACATTCTATTAAGGAAATAATTGAAGCGAAAAATACATGAAGACTAGAGGTTAAAAAGGATGAGGGTCCACAAAAATCCGTATTTGAGATAGGTGTGCCAAATTATGGCCAAAAGCCATTATTTACTGCCTAGCATACTATACAGAGTAACACAGATCGCAGTATCTAGTAAAAGGCGTTTTAATATTATGTTATTTACGCATGTGGGGTATTTTATTCCAAACAGATCACTTTTGCTTGAAGCCAGAGTACCTCGCGTGCGTTTGTTTGCGATTTGTTTGCGACACCATTGCATTTTTAACATGTCTGAGAGTTATATGCTACCAGTAACTAAAAAAGGGCAAAATTAGGACGAGTTTTTGTAGTGTAGAAGCTGAACTCTACTTTGAAAATTTTCCATGTAACTAAATTTCATTTATAAAAAATATATTTTAAGTGAATATTGATTTTTTGCCGACATTCATCTTTTTTCGCTGACTTAATGTGCTTAACCCCCTTTTACAATTTCTCTGGACGCCCCTGTCACAAAAATATAACTAACAAAACGTTTTACCAAAACAAGATACCCCAGCTAACATTTTAAAAATTGGTTACTAACAACAAGTCTATTTCTTAAATAGATACAGGGATTTAAATTTTAAAATTTGTTTTACTCAAAACTTTTGTCATCCTTTTTAGCCTGCAGTCTTCACATGGTAGGCCTCCCTGTTTGTTTTTCCTTATTGAAGGAATGCGCTACACAACTTATTCCAGTAAACAAGGTTATAATAAACTAAAAAGCCCCAGGGCAGAAAAGTGATTACCTACTGTTATTGTAACTGAAAGTAGATTTTTTATTTACAGGGTATTACGTATAGGTATATCTAAATCTGTACTGGGCAAAAAACTAAATCTTTTATTAGAGCGTTCAAATTTGGTACACTTACGTAAAATTGAAAAAGAAACTACTTTTTCAAGTAAAACTTTTTGATATTTCAACAAATAAACCCATATTTGGCGATATATTTTTTAAATGTAATTTTTGACAGATAACGAAAATCACATGACCACGTTTGGGTGGGTCATTTTTCATCTTTTTTCAAGCAAAAGGTAACCAAAAAATTAAAAATAAAACATTAATTAAAAATTTCCCCCCTATGCTGCGAACTTTTTGGAAGACACTGTATATGGCTACGGATGGACTCTCCGAATATACCAAAAAAGACTGGAAAAGGAGGGAAGCGGGGCCGTTGGCGATTGGCACCACCGACCCATACCGCCGACTTCGGCGCCCGCCGCTCTGCCCCGCGCCCACCGCACTGGCATCACCGTGAGTAATTAGGAGGGCATCCGCGCCAGTCCGGGTGGGCGCTGGCCCGGCGGCGCGCCGCGGCGGCCGCGAACGGCGAGCGGCGAGCGGATCGCGATGCGCCCCTCGAGGGCCCCATCTGGAGAGCGCGCGCGGGCCGTGTCAATGTCAAGGCCGGGACTGGCCCGCGGCCCGCGGCCCGCCGCCGCCTCGCGCCTCCACCCAGGACCGGTGTTGTTTAGGGCCCGGTCGTTAGGGCACTTTTTTACCAGGTAGAAAGCAGGAAAGCCTCGGCATTACTAGTTAATGTTAATACACGATATTAAGCACGGGCGTGGCCAAGGGGGGGGGGTTTCGGGGGTTCAAACCCCCCCCCCCCGAAATAAGCAAAATATTACCTAATATTATACCGAAAAAATACGAGGAGTGAAGAGTTAAATTATTATTACGTTTGAATATATGTAGTAATAGTAGCGCCTAGCGCCATCTTTTGACGAGAGGCAGACGCAGTTGCAGCCGAACTATTTTGTATTGTAGGGACACTTTGCGTTGTTTCTCGATTATTCGCCACGCCCCTAGGTCGAAATGAGCGGAACTTTGTGGAAGTTCGTGGAAGTTTCTGGACGGCTACTGGGCTGCTATATAAGCGGCGCCGCGGCGCGTGACCGCGCTTATTGTTCCATGCGAACTCGAAGCGAATAAAAGTGAAAAGTGGTGAACGAATAGTGAAGAGAATTAAGTGTACCGTGTAAGTGAGTAATTTTAGTGCACTGTTATTCGATGACCTTGTTAAGGATAGATACGTGAATCATTATTACTGTCGAAAAATGGAGGGGAAAAAAGGAAGGGTGATAAACCTAAAGGTATGGACTACTGGAAAAAGTGGTGTAGTCAAGGTCAAGGGGTTTCTAATAAAGAAACAAATTTGGATTTAGCTATCAAAGCTTCAGCTACCTTGCATGCTGATAAGAAGACTGCCTACCCCGAAATCTAGTTTGGAATGCCTAGATATGTGCGATAAAAACCTTTATCCTAATATTTACACATTACTACAAATCTTGGCTACCATTCCTGTATCCACTGCTACCCCAGAAAGGTCTTTCTCGAGCCTAAGGAGACTGAAAAACTATTTACGAAACACTACAAGTGAAAACAGACTTAATGGTTAATGAACATTCACTATGGAACAGAAATTCATGCAGATAGTGGATATATTTAAAAGAAAAAGCCGAAGATTTCTTCTTTAATGGTTTTAGATTTAGCGCAGAGGAACGAAATTAATAATTTATCCATTTCATTTAAAGTTAAGAACTTTATAAATATGTCGTAGTTTTTCGGATGAATATATAGATATTAAATTTCATGTAAATATATTTTTGTTGTTTTATTTACTTCTCAAACTAAACCCCCCCCCCCAAAACTAAATCCTGGCTACGCCCGTGATATTAAGCTATACGCCTACATAGTAGGTAGTAGGTAGGGCAGGAACTTTTGTTATCGCAACATGTTCTGTTTTAGAGCAAAAGTTACCAGTCGTTTCCAACGCATGAACACTCAGCTCAATATTCTAATGTAGTCAAATTAGGATTTTTATAAGAACTAAATTATTAGGTATACAGTATACAGCATATTACAAAATCATACAATAACAATAATAATAATACAATACCGTCAATACCTGTAGGTACTTTCCAAAATGTGGCAATAGGTACCCTCTTAAAAGGGGACAAAAAAGTTCCGGATGAAACATTTGTTTTATGGCGAAGAACCACCCACAGAATATACTTACTTGATGTTTTTTATCATCTATCTCATAAAAGAAAATATCATTAGTTCAAAAATGTTTATCGTATTTTTTTTTCGTAAAAAAGGTGATTTCGGATGCCCGGTAGTTAATGGGACATACCTACTTAAAAATCTGACAGATCTCACTAAAAAATATATTTTTATCCTATTTAGTATGACCCTATCTTCTTTGTGTTCTTCAAAAGTTGTTTTTTTTTAAATTGAATTATACGTAAGAATAAGCTGCAGATGCCAATTTCTACATATCTCACAGAGGGCGCCACTTTCCTCGCAATTTGTTGATGTGTTCTTTTTGATTTGGCAAGTGCATCATTTCAGATTTCAGAGCAATTTTTTATTCTGCAACAAAAGTGCACTCTTGTTTTATAATGATGGAATCAACGGTTTATGTTGAAAGCAAAATGTTCCTCAAAAATCCTCTTAACTCCAAAATTACATATTATACAGGGTGGCGCAAAATGACAGTTGTGGTTTGAATGCCTTATAACTTTTTTATTTCTATGGAAATTATAAATATGTATGTTTTGTAATACAGTACATAACTGGGGAATATTAATGAGTTAGATGTGAAAGATTACATCTCGCAAATAATGGCCATTTTCTGCTTCGCAAAGTCGTGCTCTTTTTAACACATTTTCCATTACTTTGAGCAAGATTTTGGGTGTTATGGCGCGGATTTCGTTACGAATATTGGTTTTCAGTTGACGGATGGTTACTGGCTTATTGACATACACTCGCTCTTTCAAATAAGCCCAAAAAAAGTCGGGAGCGCTCAAGTCCGGTGAACGTGACGGCCAGTTGAAGTCTAGGCACGCTGCGTTAGCACAACTGATCGTTCGTTTAAAAAATAAAATTCGACGATTTTGGTTCGTTGTTCTATCGTGTATCGTTTCATTTTCACTTTCCCAAGTCTACTTTACCAATTTCTGAAAGAAAATAAAATAAAGTTATAAAGCATTTAAACCATAACTGTCATTTTGCGCCACCCTGTATTATTTTATATCATATCATATCATATCATATCATATCATATATCATATCATATCATATCATATCATATCATATCATATCATATCATATCATATCATATCATATCATATCATATCATATCATATCATATCATATCATATCATATCATATCATATCATATCATATCATATCATATCATATCATATCATATCATATCATATCATATCATATCATATCATATCATATCATATCATATCATATCATATCATATCATATCATATCATATCATATCATATCATATCATATCATATCATATCATATCATATCATATCATATCATATCATATCATATCATATCATATCATATCATATCATATCATATCATATCATATCATATCATATCATATCATATCATATCATATCATATCATATCATATCATATCATATCATATCATATCATATCATATTATAACCGAAAAATGTAGCAATCAATGTTTTTTTGAAAATGCTTGTCCTGCAATTTTATTTTTGAACTTTTGACATTCAGTTTAAGTATTCTGTAAAATGCTCGTTCTCACATCATCCGTGAGGTAATGCTTCCGGCGCGTTTCTTTAGTGTTTCCTCAAGAGCCAAAAACTTACAGAAGATAAACTCAACCTAAAAAGTGATATTAAAAATTTCAACTAAATATCTTAAAAACACAGGACCTTTTAATATTAACATTCGTTTTTTATGCATAAAGGAAGTCGACATTATTTTAACCCAAAGAATATGGACGCCCTCAGGGGGAAGGCAAAGGGGGCAGTTGCCCCCCCCCTGGAAAATCATTGTTTCGCTTCACACTTTTATAACCACTTGCAAAGAATGATAAACACATAGCTATAAAAATTTAGAGTGAAATAATGAGGACCACTTTATTTGGTTATCCTTAGGGCAGTTGCCATTCTAGATTCTAGTCACCAGCCAGAGGGTCGAGAATGTCGAGATTATGGTATAATACAAAGTGAACATATGGACATATTGTGTAATTGTATATTAGATCATAAAATGAGTATTGCAACAAGCATATTAGGTACATACGTAGGAATCGAAAATTCGAAAAATATTTATTTTTTAGATTTTATTTAGGATTTTACATTTTTGTTATACCTGCGTGTTGTTTTGTATACACATACTTATGCAATATGTCTATACTTATATATTTTCATAACATCAATATTTAATCATAGATACCGAGAAATATTTATTTTTTGTTTCGTTTAGGATTTGATATTTTTTGTTGTCGTGTTGTTTTTGTTATTTTTAGAAAATTAAAACGTATTTGAAATAAACAAAAATAATAAAGTTTGAATTTGACTTTTGTCCCCCCCCTGGATTTTTCTGCGGGAGCCCATGCCAAAGAATCTGACGTCATTAGATTTACCTTATTTTTTGTAACCCCCCCCCCCTAGCCAGAAATATTCCTTGTGATATTGCTGTCAAAGAAAGAGAGAAAAACATTTGAGGTTTGGTGTGCCATAATTTGAAAATGTTCTTGAAGACCTACCAGTAAAACCCTATCAGAATATCATTTCGCGGCAAATTGGGATTTTGTAAACGAAAGATATTAATACAGGGTGATTCAGTCATGATGTAAAAAATCTGATGCGCTAAGTCTCTGACAGCCAACGCCGCCAACGCCCAGTTGCCGGCCAGTATGATATGATATGAATACATTTTCTTAAGATGTTTGAAGTGTTATAATGCCTGCTGGTGCCTCTTATGGTACAAGCTAAGTGACTGTGCCAAGGGGAAGAATGTTGCCTCCAATGGTAGCAGCCAAATGGACGACCTAGTAAAAAGAAACAAAAGAAGGAGTCAGTCAAAAAAAATAATTTGTCAGCTAAAATTTGTAAAAGACAATAAAATATGTTCTATTAAAATACAGCCATTATTGACCGTACAAGATAGGTACTGTAGTACACCTGCCCTTTGTAGAATCAAGACTGAACACACCAATAAAAAATGACGGTTTACATTGAAGCAGAAACGCCACAAAGCCCCAATCTTACTATCTTTGATCTACCAAACTCCTTTTAGATTTTTTCGTTTGGGGACATTTAAAAGATAAGGTCTGCAAATCTCACTCCAAAAATATTAAAAAATTAACCAATGGATCGTTCGAAGAATCAATAGCTTGAATAGTGTTAAAAATAGTGTTAACGAATAAGCTTCAAAAATTGTTTTTCTTGGTGTATTTCCTTAAGAAGTGGGTAGTTTTAGATTTTGAAGAACTTTGACACCACCTGTTCACAAAACTTCAACATAAGAACGGTCCTTTATACACACGATATATTTACAAAATATATAATGATATAATGGTATTAACTCCACACTGAAATCTTTTTATGTTAATGCCTTCAAAATTCGTTTAAAATGCACCTAATGACTTTGCAATTCGTGGGCCTATGTTAATTATTGCACGCTCTCTCAGTTCGGTTAAGTTAATGTTTTTTGTAAGCAAGTTTCATTTTTTTAGTTGGTTTAAGTTGATCAGCTTTGTCACTTGGCAAAAGCTGGACTTTCGTCCTTTTTCTAGGTTGTTTGAGCATATCACTGTATAATATTTTATATAAACATGAAAGCATGGATATATGTTATGTACACTTTTGGAGAATAAAATTATTATTATTATTATTATTATTTTAGAAAGAACTCAATGACTCTGTATAATAATGTAGATTTTAACTGCAAACAATAAAAAATTAGGTATATATATATTCTTCGCATCTGTTATGGTTTCATGGTAAATAATATTTTTTGAGTTGTCAGGTATTTTTTGAAAAATGAACTGAAATATTTTGCTTTATAAGCAAGACTGGAGTAGAACAGTTATTTATGTACCAAGGCACTGAAGTTCAACTTTTTATGACTCATGTGGAGTTTAGTTGCTGAGGCCTCTGGCCGAGGCAAATAAACCACATGAGTCATAAAAAGAACTTCAGTGCCGAGGTACATATTATATTTTTCTTGAAATCGGAAAAAAAATGTTATATTAGGCAAGAAAATAATAATAAGGGATCACCCGTCCACGAACCGACTACGCGCGGCGTTGCTTGACTTTACCGATCGCTCTACCTAGGATTCGGATTCGGATTCGAACAATTTCTAGGACAACTATAATGATGTACGGCACCTTCTGACAGAAAAACCAAACTGCTGCTTCTTGTGCAGCCTATACACAACAAATCTATTGATTTTCAAATTTACTAAAATATGTATACTGAAGGATTGCGCTTCAGGAAACAATTTCTCAATGTGTACGAAAAGTTAAATGAGCCTTTATCGGCCGGGTTTTGAATATTTGGTCACTTTTGACGGGCGATTTCTCCGCGTCTGACGTTTGATGTTTACATCTCGCCAAGGCCTACTTATTGAAAAAATCGTACAATAATGGGCTACATTATTGTACGATTTCTGTGCTTTTAATGACGATTTTGGGACATTTTAATGCCGATTTCAAGAAAAAGATATTTATCTTAGTAATCATATAGTAATAGTAGTAATCTTAGAATAAACTTTTCAAATAAACTTGCCCTATTAAAATTACACAGTGTAACATTTATTTTCTTTCTACTAAATGTTGCATTATCATCAACCAATAGAAAATATTCTTCATATTTTTAACAAAAAAATCATTTAAATATGATATTTTACTGCCTTTTAAAAAATATTGGTATCTTTATTTTTGTTGTTGCGTGTATTTATGGTTTAAAAGTAGTAGGTACTTTTTAATTACTTGTAGTAAACAGAAAGAACGCAAAAAATTGGTTATTTAAAAGAAATATCTTGTCAAACCTCTAGAGTTTCTTAGTGGCTTAACAAACAACTATGAATACCATAAGGCTTTTATGGATATCTAGTGTATTTGTATTTATCATGACTTCACATAGAAAAGATTAAACCTACTTAACGAGTTTTTTAAAAGGAATGTGTGATATAAAAGTGGTAGGGTCTTCGTTAAAGTGAAAGGTCGCGTTCATAAAATAAATTTCCATATATTGATAATGGAGTTCGCCTAAACGACAGAAGAAGTTGATTTTTTTTGGGAATTTAAACACTATGCACTAAAATTCTGAAAAAAATATTTTATCTAGAAAAAATCAAAAATCTACTTTTTTATCCTGCTGGAAATTTTTTCTCAATTTTTGTCTAGTTTTTTACCCCAATATTGCAGAAAATACCTGGTTACAACCGAATTAGGAATAAAACTGTATAGATATATAAAACTGTATAGATATATACAGTTTTATTCCTAATTCGGTTGTAACCAGGTATTTTCTGCAATATTGGGGTAAAAAACTAGACAAAAATTGAGAAAAAATTTCCAGCAGGATAAAAAAGTAGATTTTTGATTTTTTCTAGATAAAATATTTTTTTCAGAATTTTAGTGCATAGTGTTTAAATTCCCAAAAAAAATCAACTTCTTTTGTCACATAATAATAATATAATAATAATAATAATAATTCTCACCCTCACAATACTCCAAACTAGAAGTAGCTCAGAAGGAACCACATGCTTGTGCGGGGAGGGGGGCAATTACTATTATTTTGTCTTCGTTGCCATTTGCTTAAAGATATTCAAACGAAATTTTTTTAATTATTTCATAAAAAAAATCTGATAATACCCTTAAAAAATGTATTTTCTTGAAATCGGCAGTGAAGTGTCTCAAAAACGTCATTAAAAGCTCAAAAATCGACAGTGAAGTACGATTTTTTCAATAAGTAGGGCTTGGCGAGATGTAAACATCAAACATCAGACGTGAAGCTATCGCCCATCAAAATGCCTTGGTATATAAATAACTATTCCAACATATGGGGATAATTTTTCTTATTTTAAAGAAAAAGTGCCTCTTGAGTTTTTTTGTATCTCCCATACATTCATGAAAAATATAATATTTATATAATATTATATAAATAATCCTTACTCAATAATATATTTTACCTAACACTATTTTAGCACTGACGAAGGCCAAAAATATGGCCGAAAGCTTGGTTCATTGTAAAGAATAAATAATACATAATTTTGGCTGAAATCCCCATTATTTTACTTCATTTATAATATTTTCGGTCACTACTCTTTTTTGAAATTCCAGAAACAAAATTATTTAAATTGAAGAAATGACATCTTCAGATTTGTATTTGCCCAGAGGATTGTTAAACAAAGTGTTATGCTCGGGAAAATAAAAACTTTCGGTTATAAAAAATACATATGTATGGCTATGGTGACATTATTGTTTTGCTGAATTATTATGATATTTCAGTCAGTTCTTATTTCTTGTCAGTTCTGGCTAAATAGAAATCTGAAATGTAATTTTTTTCCAAATAGAATAATTTTTTTTTCTTAAGTGTAAAAACAAACGATAAATCAAATTTGCCATGAAACTCTGGCAGATACAAAAATATGCCAAGAGAGTTCTTGTTTCGAATTTTTTTAAACAATTAGTGCCCAAAATAAAATCCTGTAACGTAGAGGAATTTATATCAGTATGTTTGACCAATGCTTAGATGTTTACCAAATTTCGTTTGAATATCATTGGTTGAAAAAAAAAATAGAAATTTTTTGAGAATTTAAGCACCATGTATCACGATAACGAGGTGGCTCTGAATAAAAAATTATACCATAAAATATACATATTTTTATGGTCGTTGAAGTGTCTCGGAATAAAGAAAAGTAACTAAAATAAAAAATTGTAGTCTATAGGCGTTTTTATGATTTATTTTAGCTTGATCGTTTCCCATATTTCAATTAACTCTCTGAAGTATTATAAATACTCTTCGTGATAGGTCGAAAAAATGGCAGTTATATTATTAAATCGATTATCAGTAGGTGTATCAATGTCAACAGGTGTATCAAAAAATCTTGAATAAGTTAATATTGAATTTGCAGTTGAATCGCCAATAATATACAGTAACCAACACCAACAAACAACACCAACATGAAGGTCGTTCAGCAGACATGCCGACAATTTCATTTTTAAAAAACCGTTGCAAAGGCCAGGCATATTCGCGCGATATATATTATATATTCTCCTACACGCATCAACCGCCTGCCTGACATAATTGCGGTTAACTCAAAATAGATATTTTCCCGTTACACCGATGGCAATATATCACCAAAAGCGGCCAACAGAAAAGAATAACAAGTTAGTAATAAATGCACAGTATGGTGACTAAGTAATTCGGATTTTTTTAAAAACACAACCTTAAATTTTAGAATAGAAATTAACCATGTTGTGTTAGCAAACACACTCAATTATTGTTCCTAAATATTGTAATAAACATAACCCCATCCAGTTAGACTTATAGTTTCCAAGAATCCAACATCATTTAGGTCAGTAATTTTGCAAATATAAAAAATATATTAAAACAGAAAATTTTAAATTGTGTGGAGACAAATACAGGGTGTCCCGGAACAAGGGTAAACAAATTGAATATATGCCTCTTTAAATGTGCATGAGAAATTACACATTTTTTTAATATCTAAAAAATTGTCTGCTCTAGAAATCTCCAATTTTGTATATTTAAGTTATTTTTCATCGGGAAGCTAGTGCTTGCAAAACTCGTAGGTGGTAGTTTTTGATGAGATGGGGGGGTATTTTTCATCATAGCTTTGTCGTTTTGATTTTTTCACTCTGTCGCTAGGAGCACTGTGTTCTGCCTTGCGCTTGAGTGAAAGTACCTATATTTACACTTAACTATTTTAATTTAGTTTTTACTATTTATACACAATTTTAAGCAAAATATTTGGTGTGCGTCGAAATGTGTCTGACGGTCTATGTATAGCTTTGTCTATGGTATAACGCATTATTGGCTCTGTTTTCACGTTAGCTATTGTTATTGGGATATGTACCATTATTAACACCATGTTTTTTCGAGTTGGTTAGGTTCGATACGAAGTTAAATATATTTATTTTATTCATTTAATACCATTTTGGTATTGTGATTTTAAGTCCTTTTTTTATTTATCTCGTTATTTGGCAATTTGACAATGGCGGTCCCAGAATTTTGTCAGGATGTTTTTTTCATCATTATTATATAATGTTTGTCATTAAAAATTGCGTTGCAGCCAATTTTTTTTTTTAATTTTCCATGTAAACAGTTGAAACAAATGAAAAAAACAAACTTGTTTGAGCAAAAAATATTAGGTGATTCAACTATTTCCTTGTTAACTCTAACATCTCACGCCATGAGGGGAGGCTGGAGTCCCCCCTCCCCTATGGGACCGCCACTGCTATTGAACAATAATTTGTGAATGGGTTTGGCAAATTATTACATGGGCTGTAATTTTGCCCTCAATATGAAATTCTGTAGTTTACTCACTAATATCGTTATATCTACCTATTTTTTATTTTATTTTATATTTGACAAATAGGGAATAGTCTTGGAAAAGATTGCTATAGATTTCTTAATTAATTCCTTAATTCCAATTAACCCAATTGCGCGGATGTGCTCTCTTCTGATTGATCATATGAAAGCTCGGATTCATGAAATTTTACATTTCATAGGCAAAACAATAACAATAATCTTCTTTGAAATTTAAACTACAATTATATTCTTTATAAGAATTTCTCTGGATTACATCATTCCGTATTTTAACAAAGGAATTTAACTGTAAACGTTCATTTTACTTAAATAACAGTTAACAATCTGAACTAGATTTGCAAATGAATTGAATTTTAATAAATTCAATGACATAACTTTTTCTTAAGGCACTAAGCAGATTATATAAGTTCCACTGTTTTTCATATTTAAATATTTTGCGAATATAAAACATATAATATATTATTACAACGAAAACATATAATCTATAATGTATTTTTAATTACCGCGTTATGTAATATGAACAGATCTAATAACTACTCCAACCAGTAGGCAGGTAATTGCGAACAATGAAAAAGTAAAAAATGTAAGACCAATATCCACTGGTATCCCAGCTTACAACATGTGGGTGGTCTATAGCACGGGAACGTTGAAAATTCCAGGAAGAATATTAGCAATTTAGTAACACGTATCATAATAATTACTTCCACCCTTTACAGGTATCTCTATTAATAAAATAATAATAATACATTTATAGATTATACCGTGAAAAGATGTCGCATGTCATCATCAATGATTTGTTATATTTCGATCAAACTATGTAAGTATTCGTCACTATAATCATCTCCCCATTACTGCAACAGGATTTTGAGCAGGATTGTGATCTTAAAATAAAAATAGCAAATACAATAACTTTTTTATTTCAAATTATATGCATATATCTTGTATAAAACATATAAAATATGATTATTTCATCTTGAAAAAAAGTATCAGGTCTTCTCATAATATCAAAAATTGTTATCAAAATGACATTCTACACAATTTTTAATAAAAGCAAGAAATCTGACGTGGAGAAAGCTACAAACGGGATGGAAACAATTTGATATATCACACTTTAACACTATTTATAATTTATAACATCCTCAAGGCACGACAATGTTAATGAATTGTTTTATTTCTTTGTGGGTTTTTGTATCTTAATATCAAAATAAAGCTCGTCAAATGCTCTCTATAGTTACACATTTGCAATTAAAAAATGCATTCTCACCTTGTACTTATTAGAAAGTAAAGTAAAATTACTACCGAATTCTACAAAACAGAAAGACAAGCGATTCAAACTGATTTAACGACGGGACATTTTTAAGGCCCTCAACACAGTACAGACTCAGCTGTTCCTTGGGGGCAGTGAATTGGAACAACATGAACATCAACAATATGAACTGAACAGTTAGAAGTACACTTACAAAGCCTCATAAACATCGTACCTGAAGTGCCGTATAAGAACAACTTTGTCACATCATCTATCTAAAGGAGAAGAGGCAATTAGATCAACACGAAATTATTTTCACAGGAGGCCAACAGTACAGGGTGGGCCAAATTGGACACTTTTAAAGGGAAACTCCTATTTTTGACGGAGATAGACGAAAACTGATATCGGTGTCTGAGGTTCATTTTTTATGATAAACTTAATGGCGAAAACCGTAAATCGATATCTGTTACCGTTCTTGAGTTACAGAGCGTTTTTCGAAAATGTGCGTTTTCGAAAAGTGGCCGTAACTTTTTCGGGTTGAAAATGTTGTGTTTCTGTAAAAACATTCTTGAAGCACTTTTTTACGTAGAATCCAATGCTGCTAATACATTTTTTTTCTAGTCAATGGTTTACGAGTTACGGATAAAAAAATATTATTTTTTAAATAGAACACCCTGTATATTTTTGCATTTTTTAATAGAGCAAAAAATTACCATTCCAAAAATATATAATACCTACTTAATGATTTACTTAAGTCGTTATCAATTACTAATAGCTTTTATGATTTCATGTGTATAATTGGAAGCACGCCCTTTCAACAAGTAAGCTTTGGACGGTGAGACAATGAAACAATCGTGGAAAAATGTTTACTGTTACCTACCTGTCAAATTTTCAGTTAGGCTGTTTAGGCAGGGTAAAGACTTTTCTATTTTGGTGTAATTTATAAACTTTATACCTTATAACATACCTACAATTAAATTTGAATGTTATGAAAAATGGGATATGATAGTCTGTTTTATACTATCCGGGGAATATGCCTCTCTCTGTTTAACCCGTACCTCGTACTTACCTTTTCGGCCTACTATTAATCAAATCTATTAACTATTACTCTAACACTATTAACCAAATTGTGTCGCAATCTTGCAGAAATGTGCTTGAAAGGATGTCTTTTCTCTGGATACCGCTTGTAGTATAAATTGCTCGTTGCATCTGATTTTCCCCGGATTGTATAAAACTATGATAAAACAGACTATCATATCCCATTTTTCGTTACCTGCCTAAATAGCCTAACTGAAAATTTGACAGGTAGGTAATAGCAAACAGTTTTCCACGATTGTTTCATTGTCTCACCGTCCAAAGCCTACTTGTTGAAAGGACGTGCTTCCAATTATACACATGAAATCATAAAAGCTATTAGTAATTGATAACTACTTAAGTAAATCATTAAGTATTAGATATTTTTGGAATGGTAATTTTTTGCTCTATTAAAAAATGCGAAAACATACAGGGTGTTCCATTAAAAAATCATATTTTTTATCCGTAACTCTTAAAATATTGACTAGAAAAAAAATGTAGCATTGCAGCATTGGATTCTACGTAAAAAAGGGTTTTAAGAATGTTTTTACAGAAACACAAAATTTTCAACCCGAAAAAAGTTACGGCCACTTTTCGAAAACGCACATTTTCGAAAAACGCCCTGTAACTCAAGAACAGTGACAGATATCGATTTGCGGTTTTCGCCATTAAGTTTATCATAAAAAATGAGCCTCAGACACCGATATCAGTTTTCGTCTATCTCCGTCAAAAATAGGAGTTTTTCTTTAAAAGTGTCCAATTTGGCCCATCCTGTACATCTGCCATACATCGTGGTAGATGTATGCGTATCTATATAACAAGAAGGATTTAAGAATGTGAGTGTAAATGTATTTACAAGAAAAAGTGATAATGGGCATAAGCATTTAAAGTTAACAAAAATAAAACTAGTAGCCGAATATACGTGTTTCATGCTATTTGGCAATCATCAGTACAGCATAACATCAACCAAATCAAAAAGATAGGCAAGATTTGGGAAGCAACAAATGAAATCCAGGCAGGAGCCAACAGCACATTTGCACCTTCAGTCAGCACATTCCCTGGATTTGGGGCTTGTACTAACATCGCCAGCGGATGTGCTGACTGAAGCTGCAAATGTGCTCTTGGCTCCTGCCTGGACAAATAGCATGAAACGCGTGTATGCGGTTACTACTTTTTTTGTCAACTTTGAATGCTTATGCTCATTATCACTTTTTCTTGTAAATACATTTACACTCACAATCTTACATCCTTGTTGTCATTGTATCTTGGGTTATAAAGATTTCCACGGGGGTCGCTTTAGCAGCCTCCGCGGCGATGTTAGTACAAACCCCAAATCCAGGGCTGAGCTGACTGACAAATCATGCATATCTTTTTGATTTGGTTGATGTTACACCCTACTGATGATCGCCAATTGGCATGAAACACGCGTATGTGGTTACTAGTTTGTTTTTTTGTTAACTTTGATTGCTTATGCTCATTATCAGTTTTTCTCGTACCTATTATATACGTATGTATAACACCGCTACGTCTGAGAGAACACGAGCAAGATCATGACTACAAAAAGTACGACACAGGCCATTGTAAGTTGCATACTTATATCTATATATTTTTTAAATTTCTATATCTATATATTTTTGTTCTTTATTTTTTTGTATATGTGGTTAAATCTATTTTCAACTAGATATGTTTATGGTGTATAGGTACTATAAAAGTATCGAAATACTAAATATTTTTGCGAAGTATTTGCAACACGAAATACAAATACTGCAGATATTGAAAACGGTAATTAAAAATAGGTAGGCGAACATCTAGTCTTTCTTATTAATTTTGAATTTGAAATATTCGCAATCTTTCTACATTTAAATACCAAAAAATGTATGTACCCAATAGCAAATACTTGCGATAGCCTCTGGTTGCGTCTGCATGCATGCTGATCAAGGATCAACAAGTCAAAATTGACCTCTTATCACAAATTATTCTTATGTAAATAATTTGGAAGCCGTTCTTTGCAATTTTTGATTGGTATAGCTTTTCTGGTCTTAATGTTTCGTCTTTTCTTAGGTAGACTTATTGCTAGAGGTTTCTTCCCATTATATTTTATTTTCCATAAGAGACGTCTTTGTACCTACCTATCATTATGTAAAAATGTGTCTATTCTATGTGATTGACCAAGTGCGAGGACTAGACTAGACTAGAGACATCACTGATGTAAAGATATAATGGACCAAGCCCTATTAACAACAACAGAGCCTTGCGGAACACCAGACTTTATATTTCTTACAGCAGATACAAATCTATCTATCTTCTACATTTACTTTGGGACTCAAAAAACCCAAAAATCCATATAGGTAGCCCCGCTCCCGCAAAGGCTTTGGATATATCAACAAGACAAGTTCAGATGCTCATCTTTTCTTGACATCCTTTGGTGGCGCTATCAACCAGACGCATCACTTGCAGATCAGTGCAAGTTCTATTTCACATCTACGTCTAGTGTCTAGTTGGTGTATTTCGAATGAAGCCAAAGACTAGCCACCTCGTTTAAAGCGAATAAGTGGAAGATTATCAACATCTCTTCACGACGGTTTAGAGGTGCCCGTGGATTCTTGCAGAATCTCCTCATAACAAAAGCTGTTGTTACCGCACGGGCCACAGGCTTCGCGTCTGTTACGCCACGGCCATACGCAACTGCGTTAATGATGGTTGCCGGCGCAACCTCCGTTCGTGCTTGGCCGGTTGCGGGCGCGAGCGGCAACCCCGCGACACAGACCGTGATCTTGGCATTCTTACGACAAAGAGGTGAACGCGAGAACAATAATTATTATTCTCCTAGCCGAACGCGGCGAGCCGGCGAGCCGGCGAGCGAAGGTATTCCGTTCGAGGTGTCTTTGCCCGGCGCTCGGTACCTGGTCGCGGTTACCGGCTCATTCAGCATAGCTGTTCTGTTCCCAAGCTAATGGCGTTGGTTGACGATTATTTGGAGCAAGGAAAATTCCATTGACACGTTATTAGGTAGCACTGCGCAATTTAAAATAGTTGGCAGATAGTTTTCTTCTGTTATAATGAACAAGGAACAAATAGCGATGTCTTGCTAGGAATGTAGGTACCTGCCTACCTATAGGAATTCCTCCTCCTCTTGTTAAATTCGACTTTTTCTAGAAAAAAGCCTTGACTAACAAGTAGTAACTTTAGGAAAATGTTTCTTCAAAACAAAATTGTAGAGAGTTTGGTTGTTTTATCAAAGTTGGATAAATGGTCGTTAGTGTTGCATGATGGCGAATCAACCGGTTAACTGAAATTAAGTAAAATTTGAGGGGTTATGAAAAAATAACAACAGCATATTATTATATCATTTATTACAACAGATTTTAAATGTTCTGCCTCCGACCGAAATAGTACAGGGCGTCTTAAATTGATCGTTTTTGGTGGTTTTTCCAATTTCTTGAAGAGATAGACAAAAGCAGTGGGGGGTCTGGTCTGGAGTTCAATTTTCAGTTAAATTGAATGCCGCATACCGAATATCGATATTTCTATTAGTTTAGAACATACAGGGCGCTTTTCTTTTTTCCGTTTCTTAAACGTACCATAACTTTTCTATTTGTTAATATTTTCGATTGCGGTACAAACACTTTTGTTAATTTTTTTACGAAGAATTCATTAGTGTAGAAATATATATTTTCTTTAGGTAAGTAGCAAAACCGCTACCCAAAGAAATATCTTTCTACGCCAATGAATTCTACGTAAGACAATAAATAAAAATTTTATGGCACGTTTAAGAAACGCGAAAAAAAGAAAAACTAACTAGGTAAACTAACCGGCATTGATCAGCTCAAAAACGAGCTCTAGACACCCCATAGTTAGGTACTTTTTCTCTATCTCTTCGGGAAATAGGATAAACTCCCAGTTTAGGACACCCCATACTATTTCGATTGGGGTAGAACATTCCAAAATTAAATGTAATAAATGCTGCAATAAAAATAATAACTCTAAATAACAAATTTAGCTTGGGTCAGATACCTAACTACGAACCAGAGTATAGTTGAACCAAACTTCAACCCAATCATTTCACTAGTTTTAACAAAATATTGATCTTTGTGTAGAGAAGTACGAAGTTTCTCGAAAATCATAAAAGTTCAAATAACTCCAAAACCGACAAATTTTGGATAATCCTATATAGAATTCAATGTCATCCTAGTGATGTCCATTATCCGCATCCTTCGCTTGGACTACTGACTCTGTGACACCCTGTAGAAGGCAAAAATATAGATTAATCATTAGGGTTGAGCAATTCATCAAATCCTCTAGTTTCCACCATTTTAAGACTTCTAATTTATATTTCCCACAAATCGATAACAAATTAAAAACAATTTCTTACTTACCTTTTATTCTTAATAATAAGACGCCTTTTTGGAAACTACCTGATGAATACGGAATTTCCCACAAATCAATAACAAATGAAAAATAATTTCTTACTTACCTTTTTTCTTAATAAGATGGAGATAATGGAAACTACTGAATACGGAATTTTATAAACTGCTCTTTAGTGACTATATAAGTATTCGTAGATTCGGTCAGACATTCAAAATTCAAAACATCACATTTTCAACCGGTATTCAAATCTAACTTAACTACTCTTTAATTTTTTAGTTAAGTTATACAGGGTTATTCACAATCAAGGAATCAAGTAACGTAGTAAAGCAGTATTCTACTCGAAAAATAAAGTGAGCTGTGTTCCTTCCTTTTGCTCAAAGCTCTAGGTAATAATATTAAATTCTCTACAGGCGGTTAAAAGTGGCCCTAAAATTTCGTTTTTGCTATATTTTCTAGATCTATTTCGATGATATTTAGCACGTGCCCATAGATAATTATTATCTCACACAATTATAATATACTGCAATGTCTGCAATCTCTAATAGAGGGCGCCACTTACGCCCACCATTGCCCACAAATTTATTTTATTACGAGCAGAAACCTTTTTCGCACATTTATTTCTTTAAATCAATTTATACCACTTCGTATAAAATGTAATTATCTAGAAAAACTATTCTATATATTTTTTTTTTCATAAATTATGTCTATCGGGAGATAGCGCCCAAAATTCAGCCGCACCACTCACGTACCCACGACCCACGCATAATAAACATTATTCGCAATAATCCAGTTACCATTGGAAACGCAACATTCGCTCGTATTAAGATATGCTATTGTTTGATATTTAGTTTGAGTCTACGTTTTCTACCCTTTCGAGCAATTTTTGTAGAAATTTCAACTATTGTTACTAAACTTTCCTAATTAAATTAAAAATACTCTATATATAAGAGTGAAAAAAACTGAAAACATATGTCACATTGCAAGACAATGTGATTCCAAAGGTAACTGGATTATTGCGACTAATGTTTAATATGCGTATAGATATGTGCGTGGTGGCCGAATTTGGGGCGCTATCCCCCAAACGACATCCATGAAAAAAGTAGTAGAACAGTTATTTGTAGAAAATTATTTTTTTTACAAGATGGTTTGAATTAATTTAAAAAATAAGTGTGGGAAAAAAGCTCTGCTCATAATAAAATATATTAGCGGGTATAAGTGGTGTCCTCTAGAGGTTGCGACATTGCACTATATTAGAAATGTGTGAGACAATTATTTATTGCCAGGTGCCAAATACCATCGAAATCGATCAGGCCGTCTAGAAGATATAGAGAAAACACTTAATTTTAGGGCCCATTTTAGGGGCTCATAGGGCCCTTAATGCAGTGCTTTTAGCAAAAAAGATAAAACATGGGTCACTTTATTTTTAGAGCAGAATACTGGTATACTACGGGCGGCGATTGATTGCGAGAATAACCCTGTATATAAGCGAAGGAAAATGATCCAGAAACAATTAAATCACCCAAAGACGATATTCGTGCTGTTGTTCGCGGAGAGCTACAAGTGTGGCAAAATGTGATGCAGAATCTGCAATAGAAAACGAGGCAGTTGTTTACCAGTCAATATAGAGGCACAAATAAATGGGAAACTTTCAAAAAAAGTTTTCGACATTAGGTTATTTAAAATGACGCATTAATGGAAACCTTTTTATTTTAATGATCATCTAATGAACTATATGAACTACTCTAATCTACTACCTTAGTTTTATTTGTAAGTTATTTTTATTTATTTTCTCAAAAAATTGTTGCGGTCGCTGCTTTCAGGGAAAAGCTCTTGGTTTTGCTACTCAATAATATTACAACTGAAAGCCTGAACTTGAGAACTGGACACAGATTTCTACGTTGGGGCAAGCGAGTAACTTGTACCAAGTTCAAGTTACTATTCTGCTTGCTCATTGAATTTCTCTAAAATATAGAGGTACAGAGTGGCCACACGAAAACGAAACAGACCCAATAACAACTAGGGAAATGTTTTCTTAGAAAATCACAAAAACACGTCGATTTTGTTTGGGAGGGGGACATATTTTAGTACGAATTCAACAGTTTTACCTGCAACCCCCTAAGCGGGGGATGCATACCTTCAACAATTCTAAATATGAAGGGGGGTATAGTGGCACATCGTTGGAAAGCCCTTTTATTTCTCTACACAACGGTGGGTCATTTTTGAAGTTTGATGAATTTTTCAAAAAGTTACGGGCGGTCAGACGAAAACGAAACATTAGGCGTCTTCGGGCATCCAGATTTTTTTTAGAAGCGCTCGGACACGTCAATGTTCTCTTAGAGAGGGAAACTGTTCCGACATAAAGTGCAATTTTTACTCCCAAATCCTAAAATCGAAAAGGGGGTTGAATAGGAGGTCTTTACAACGATGACCAACTCTTAAATTCAATTGCATGTTAAAAGTAAAACACTAAAGAAGTTATACATTATTTTATTTGAAAAAAGTCGTTATTGGTCAAATCCGTAAATCGAAAAGGGGGTCGAGTAGATACCTTGTCTGGGAGGTCTTTTAATTTTCTTTACAACGATACCCAACTTTTAAATTCAAATGCATGTTAAAAAACTAAAGGAGTTACACTTTAGTTGATTAAAAATTTTAAAGTTGGGTATTGTTGTAAAGACGCAATTAAAAGACCTCCCCCGTTTTTGATTAAAGAATTTGGGGGTTAAAGTTCACTCCAGAGCAAGGGTTGAAATTTTGGAGTTGCACATTATGTCGGAACAGTTTCCCCCTCTAAAACAACATTGACGTGTCCGAGCGCTTTTTAAAACAAATCTGGATGCCCGAAGACGCCTAATGTTTCGTTTTCATTTGATCGCCCGTAACTTTTTGATAAATTCATCAAACTTCAAAAATGACCCACCGTTGTGTAGAGAATTAAAAGGGTTTTCCAACGATGTGTCACTAGACCCCCATTCCTATTTAAAATTGTTGAAGGGATGCATCTCCCGCTTAGGGGGTTGCAGGTAAAACTGGTGAATTCCTACTAAAATATGTCCCCCTCCCAAAAAAAATTGACGTGTTTTTGCGATTTTCTAAGAAAACATTGTTATTGGGTCTGTTTTGTTTTCGCCTGAGAGCGTAACTGCCATAATTAACTTCTTAAATTGTAAACCTGAAGCGTAGTTGGTGCTTACTTAAATTCTAAACCACTTCACTCTGTAAAATGCTAAAAATTAAACCTAAAGGGATCTTCACCCAAATGACCCATCCCTATAACTATATAGTTTTTCACCTCAACATTTGACACATTTAAAAGTCAATAACAACGAATCTAAGTTTTTTAGGTAGTACCTACTTTTATGCAGGGTGTCTCGCAAGCCCTTGATAATCCAAACCTGTGTTTTTTTCTAAGTTTGTTCCCGAAAGAAAAAAGAAAAACTATATTTCGACAAAAAGTCGTTCTTTGTATTCAATTTTAGGCACACCTACAATTCTTTGGAAACAAAAAAGAAATTCTGTACATATTATACAATATTACATAGCACATTGCGTCATCACGTAGGTAATCAAGGCCTACTATAAAGACAGGCCCTGGCGCACAAAAATCACGTGACCATCTTAGTCAGACGTTACATGTCATTTGTCACATAACTGAAGGCGGCAGCTTGGGTTTTGAGAAGTTTTCAATGTTTAAAGTGTTTTTAAACGTCTTAGTTTATATTTTAGAAACAAGTTTGTGTCTAGTGCGCGTGTATCCTGGCGGAGGGGAACCGCCCAGGTGTTATTATGGCCTCTGGGTGTCTAGGTGGGAGTGGTGCCGTCCAAGAGTATTGGTGCCGCTCGCACCGACGCGACGCGACGCGTGAGCGCTGTAAGGGGAATTCTCCCCCGAACCACAGAATAGGGAACCCGGAATGGACTATTATGGACATGGGACAGTATTAGTTTTGGACAGTGGAGCCTGAGACACAGAGGGGTGAACTGCTTACGGGAGATCCGCGAGTTCAGATGGTCCGGGTGGCTGGAAGCCGTCCCCGTTGACCACATTCGGGTTTGTGTATTTATTGTATTCACCATTCACCTTGTGCGAAATAAATTAGTGTTGTAACGTACTCTAGGATTTTCGTTGTCGACCTACGCCCTGATATGGTCTTTCACGCTGCCGATCAACTGAGACCTCGTGAATATTTACAGTATACCTACTGAGGTTAGTTTTCATTTTTATTTCGTAAAAAATAACCTAAATACCAAATATTGGGTCTGTTTATATTATATTTATACATATTACAAAAGCCAGGAAAAAAATGTCGCCATAACAAACATTTGTTTTGCCTCGGGATGAAAATTTCCGCCAAAAATGGATTCGTCAAATCCCAACTGAGATTTAATTTCTAAAAAACCCTTAAGTATGTGTGGCTAACACATTTTCAAGAAAGTGAAACAATAATTAAAGTGGACAAATGTGTTGTGGGAGGAAAATACCTATAGAGAATATCACCTAAGCTAAAGGAAGGTGATATCCCAACAATTTTTGAGAATGTGCCAAAATATTGTGAGTGCAGTGCCGTTTAACTCTCAGTCTAAAACAGCTGAGGCAGGTTGAAAATTTTGAAAAAACAATTAGAGAAAGCTTGGATGCACAAATCCAATAATGTAATAGATGAAAGAAAACTTGCCAAATTGTTACGAAATTTGTTTTAAATACTTATCTCCAAAAATGCCTTTCATTATACAGAACTAAGTTGGTCACGTGACTACGCGATTATGCGTTAGCGCCGTGGCCTGTCTTTATCGTTGGCCTCGGTAGGTAATAGGTATACACTAATTTGGATGTTGTTGAGTAAAATCTATAATATGTCCCAAAATTGTCAACGATGCAAAATACTATACCTACTTCAACCAAGGGTTGATATTGTTTGATATAAGTATATCGATAGTAAGAAACAGTAAAAAAAAAGTTAAAAAAAAGAAGGCCAATTTATTGCTCTACAATTGTCGACATCCCAACGAAAAGACATTTTGCCACGAATAAATAAGATTAAATAAGATTAATTCCGACCGAGATCAATTACTATTATTGTCAAATAAATGAGACCTATACTGGATGAGTTTTTAGGTCTACCACCTCTATTTTCTCGCTTATTTTGGGCTCCATAAAAAAACGTAAAAACATAGCCAACTTGTCGCGCAATATAAATAAACTCAAAGTATTATACAGGGTGATTCATTTTTATTGTAGGACACTTAAGAATTAAAAAAGTTATTCAACTGCATACAAGAAAATTTTGTACAGCGCCATATACCTATAGTATTTTTTTGGTAAAACAAATGTATTGTATACCCATATCTCCGCGACTGGGCAGTTGGGGAACTTGGTATTATCACATTTTGTGACAATTGATGAATGCATGCTGCTTACCAAATTTTGTTTGAATATCTTTAACAGTTGGGAAAACAAAAAATAAAATGTTCACATTTTTGAGAATTTAAACTCCCTGTATCTCGAAAACGAGGCGGCTGTGGATAAAAAGTTATAGGACAAAACAGTAACATTTTATGGTTTTCTATCACCTTCTGAAGTGTCCTAGACCTAGACCTGTATGCAAGACGACATAAATTTACCACAGAAGAGTTGCATTTTTCAGATACATGTTGTTCCTTTCCTTTCCTTTTTTAACTTGAGCTTTAAATAAGGGCGACACTGTTTTGTCTTTTACCCTTGGATGATTTTTGACACAATAAATAGGGGTTTTAGAAGTGAAACAGTATTCCTGTTTGAGGTGAGAAAACCTCTAGGTGAAAGTTTTTAGCGATTGTAACTAAAATAAAATTAGGGAAGAAAAGATGAAAAAGGATAATAATGATTATAAGAGGGAAACACATTTCATTAACATATGTAGTACGTTTCTTTTTGTTAATATGTTATATGTTAGGGTTAATCGGCGTCTAAAATATATCTAGGTCGACGATGCGGTAGTCTTCTATCTATGTTATATACAGTGTGGCCATTTTAGTGTGCAACATATGGGAATTTTTTTATTAATTGCACAACCAAAATACAAATATTGCCGAAAGTTGGTGCATTCGATAATCATAAGTTGCAAGTTAAACAGCATACAGGGTAAGTCGAAAAATATAAAAATTGCACAAGAGTGAATAAGTACCCTTATTTCAAAAAATTCAGGAAAAGGTTATTAAGAAAAGTTGTTTAGAATTAAAAGCTATGCCTAAATACCAAAACATAGCCTCCCAAGAAAAAAAAATTTTTTCGTCGATGAATTTCCACAGTTTCTTATTAAACATTTAAAATAAAAATTTTGCACCTTAAATGAGAGTTTTTTAATAGACACATTATCATTACTAATGTTTTACCTTGTTCATAAGAATTTTTGAGAAATTTTAAAGTTGTGTTTAATATCGTTGCAACAAACATCAAGTTTGTGATTCTCTAAAAAACTAAAAATCTAAGTTAATTTTACAAATATGCTTGAATTTGAACAGAGTTATGAGAAATTAATTTGATTTTGATTAATTTATGAAAGTGTTTAGGGGGAATATTAAAAAATATATATTTTTAGAAAATTATTAATGTTTTTCAAAAAAAAAATTTTTTTTTTAGGAGGCTATGTTTTGCTATTTACGCATAACTTTTAATTATAAACAACTTTTCTTAATAACATTTTGCTGAATTCTTTGAAATAAGGGTACTTTACTCTTGAACAATTTTTATATTTTTTTACCTACCCTGTATGCTGTTTGACTTGCAACCATTCTAAGGGCACGTAATATGATTATCGAACATGCACCAACTTTCGGCAATATTTGTATTTTGGTTGTGCAATTAATAAAAAAAATTCCCATATGTTGCACACTAAAATGGCCACACTGTATACAGGAGTCTAAAAGTAATTGATTTGGATGATTTGGAATAGTTATATCGTAAACTTTTTGAGTATGCAGTTTTATATAATCTTTGATAAGGGGTATATTCAGGTCACGGTGTAAAGTGGCATTGGAGACATACCACTCAGCCCCACAGGCCAGTCTGAGACACTTATTTTGTACAACCTGTAACTTGTTCAGATGTTTGTTGAACGCAAAACCTCAAGCGGCACACGCGTATAGCATAGTAGGCCATATTATTTGCTTGTATAGGAGTTTGCTTGCTGTATTGAGCTTGGAATCGCGGGCGAGCATAGAAAAGAGAGCAGCGATTGCTGCTTTTGCCTTCTTAGTTCTGCTGTTAATATGAGGGGCCCAGGAAAGTTTTACATCGATGATAACACCGAGGTAAGTTACTTCCCTGGACCACTCTATAGCATTTCCATCAACAATAATATTGTCAATGTCTGGAAGGATTCTTAGATTTTTAGAAACTAGAATAGCTTTAGTTTTATTAGCGTTGATTTTTATCTTCCATTTTAGGAAATATTGCAACAGCGCATCGATGGCATTTTGAAGATAAACTTTAATTAAATGAAGTGAACGACCAGTAGCCAGAATAGCAGTGTCATCCGCATACAGAAACAACTGAGTATGCGGGTGGGGTACTAAGTCACTGATATACAGCGAGTAAAGAATCGGACCAAGCACCGACCCCTGCGGGACGCCCGCCTCAATATCCCTCGTAGTAGAAGTTTTACCTTCTACCTTTACGCAGAACCTTCTCTCAAAAAGAAAACTCCCGACAAGGCGCACCATTGGGACTGAAATACCGCCCTTGAATAATAGCGGAAATCCAATGTTACCTGTACCTTTATGTCGACTAACCTTTGGTGAAAATTGTTCAATTGTATGTGCTGATTAATTAAAGAAGACTTGAAAAAAGGCAAACTCTCTAAATTGAAGAAAACAACATCCAGATCTGAGATTTCTCAAATTTTTAAAGTTTATACCCTCGATCTTTATGAGTGAACAAACTCCTAAAGGAATGAATAATGAACCCTATCTTCTCAATAAGTCTTGCAGGCAGAATGATTAGGAAAAACCACCCCCATGAAGTTCAAAAAAACATATTTTTTATTTGTTTAATCCCAAAAAGTTTGTTTCTTAAAACCAGGGAATGTCTCACTCCAAAGATAATAATAAAATCAAAACAGAATCACCCTGTGTATTATATATTATATTAAGATACTCAAAAATATGTATTAGTAGCCGTAACATGTTTATTGCAGGAGATATAAGAAAACTTTTATATTGAAAACTGATGGAACTAAGAAGGTTTATTAAACCGGATGCTCAGATCATTTTACAAAATTACACAGACACAGGGTTGTCTTGAGGCTAGGCAATTTATTTATTTATTTTTTATTAAACTTTTCGCGCTATACTAAAAAACCTCAAATCTTCAAAAGCTATCATTGCCTCAAGAGTGCCGAAGGCACATAATATGTACTACGGCTACTAATAGTTTTGCATAATTTGAGTTTTTTTTTATTGCGCGACAAGGTGGCCAGGAATGTCGATTTTCAGCGTCACCTAACTATCCAAAATTGCTACGTTCTTGATTCTTATACGGTTTTTTGTGGGGCGTGAAATAAACGAGAAAATCGCTGTGGTAGATAAAAAATCATCCGGTATATAGCAGAATATAAATTTATAAATTAGTGTTATCAAAATAATTTATACCTATGGTTTCCCAACTTAAATCCTGTACAAGGATGATCTTGGAGACAGGTTGAAAAAAAAACTAAAGCTCCACGAAATGTTTAATGCATTTTTTGTGGTATGGCATCTCGTATGGCATGAATGACACGAAGAATTAGGTAAGTACCGATAACAAAACACCAGCAATAATAAAGTGTTTGGGTAATGACTTATCGTCTCCAAAATATTAATAATCAATTTTTAACATCGGAAATATTACTGCTTATTGCATAATTAAATTTATGTAAAAATTGCAGTTATAAGGTAAACAGTAATAAAGAACAAACATTATTTAACAAATTGAATATACGGTGTTCCATAACGATGTCCACAAGGAGGTTCTATCTGTAGAGTCAAAATAGAATAGTTGTGGTCCACAATTATTATTATTATACTAATGTTATTCATTTTCGGATTACAGGTAGAGGGCCCCGGATTGTAAACGCTGAAATGTTCAACCCATGCATATACCACTTTTGGCCCTATTGCACACGATATGGGGCATGGAACGGATAGAGATAGTACTAGGTAGGTAGGTACTATAGGATAAAGAATAGGTAGTAGGGAAATGTGTGGAATAGGTAGTAGGTAAATGTGTGGAATGATAATTTAAAGTAAACTGTAGACACAGAAAATCATTTTTTCTACGACCATACAGATATATGCTTATTAAGTAATTATACTGCAGTCTCATCCTTCATATTACAAATACTAATGTAGTTTGCTTCACTCTGTACAAACGCCATACAAACGTTTAAAGAATGGTGTTTTTTTTGTCCCAACCGCCGCCAGTCACCTGATCGTCGCTAAAATCAATTTCAGTGCTTTATTTTGTATCGGTGTGTACAGACGTGTCTCACTTCGCGATTTTCGTCGGGTTCGCCGTAAAAAGAGGTGTAGACAATGAATAAGGTGTAATAATGTAACCGCAGGATATTGGAAAACTTAAGAAGGTAAATAAAGGAAGCGCAATCGTACGATTGCAAGTCATTAAGACTGCTTCCTGTGGCGCAATCAAACGATTGCTAGTCGTAGGACTGCCCCGGGGAGCACATGCCCCCATTGAAAAACAAGCAAACAAAAGATTACGACTCCGGAACCACAGCTGCCAGTGGGGCGCAATCAAACGATTGCTAGTCTTAGGACTGCCCCGGGGAGCACACGTCCCCATTGAAGAACAAGCACACAAAAGATTATCACTCCGTGTCCACAGCTGCCAGTGGGGCGCAATCAAACGATTGCTAGTCATAGGACTGCCCCGGGGAGTATATGCCCAATTGGAAAACAAGCACACAAAAGATTAGCAGGTGAGTCCGTGTCCACATCGATCCTTTATACGCGAACACAAATAAATAAAAGGAAGCGCAATCTTACGATTGCTTCCAAAGGAGCGCAATCATACGATTGCTAGTCATACGACTGCTCCGGGCGTACATATGCCATAATCCAATCGAAAAACGAATTTGACAAAAGGCGGTTCTGGACTTATAGAGATGTTACATTTATTACAATATTTTTGTATAGAGACGCATGCAATCACACGATTGCAACGTTTTTCGGCCTCAGGGTCCACATCGATCCTAGCACACAAAGACGATAGAAAGGGTAATCATATGATTGCAGGTCATTAAGACTGTTTTCCGGGGCACCCAAGAGTATTTTAAAATAATCATGCAATAATTAGGGCGCAATCATACTATTGCTAGGCGTATAGGATTGCCCGGGGGATTGCATAACCCGCAAAAAAGGCAAGAAAAAGTTACTGCTCACAATATAATTACAGAACTGCCAATATTAGCAAAAATAACCATAACAGTGACTAATAGCACATCCTAATTTCCTTCTTGAGGACACATGTATTCACAATTGCTTAAAGATAACAGGGTAACAATGAGGGGAGCAGACACATAGTTGTAACCAAATTTACCCCTTGGAGGACACATGGACCTCACATTTATCCAATAATATGACAACAAAAAGGGGCGCAGTCACATGACTTCCCGACTAAATTTTGTTTTGGAGGATACACGTGCGAACTCCACACTTACCCAATAATAATAATATGGTAAAAAATAAAGGAGTAAGCACATAACCGCACGGCCGACCAAATTTTTTCCCCCTGGAGGACACACGTACTCCACGTTCTCCATTTAACCAACAATATTATTACATTACAGGGAAAAGCAGGTATGGACAAGGCCTCACGATCAAATTTATCTCTGGCAGATTCAGAGGCCCTACTTCTACCCAATAATAAAACGATAATTTTTTATAAGTAATTGCAAGACATTACTGAAAGATCAAATTCCTTACCTGGATTACATTTTCACACAAAAGGAATATGGGAACAAAGAAGGAAAGGAGACAAGTACAAAACTGTAAACGGCTACGTCCAATTTTCCCCAATGGAGAACACGCAGATAATAATTATATACAACAGGGAGGCATAATTTATAAATGTATGACCTAACCTAACCTAAACATTCTCGAAAGCTCCACTGTTTGGTGGGTATGTATGTATAGATCCACAGCATCATAGTAAATGGGGGCATTCAAGGAGTCTGGGATTACAGTAGAAAGAAGACAACGTCGGGACCAAATTCTCCTTTTTTTCCTATTTTCCAATGGTAGTAAGGTAATGACGAAGCAGGCAAATAACTGCAAAACCAAATTTCACTTAGAGGACACATAAGTTCTCCTTTTAGAAAAATGATCTATATTAAGCACAAAATCTTGCTCCTTATAAATAATGCATCTCATTTTTCTTTATTATCAGACATTTCTCCCTGTGCGAATCTTATTAGCTTCAGTTTACGGATCCGCTGATCCGATAGTAAACTAAATAGAGGAAATGTGACATGGAAGGTGTGTTATCTGCTATTTTTGCATTACATTATTGGGATTACTAAATTTCCATATTGTAGTGTTTTTTATTGAGCCAGGTTTCGCTCATGCCCACCATGTCAAGGTTTTTGGGTAGTAAAGGATGGTATGATTTTGAGGCTTCGGAGTCCCATAAAAGATACATGAGAGCTCCAACTGCGTCACTGTAGGAAATCTTATTATCGATTTCCTCCTTCTCTGTTGAATTTGGCATGGAGCTTTGTCTTATGATAGGCGTTGATATACTTTGTTACAACCCATCATTCCAAATCTCCCCTCGGATTTGGACAACTAAAAACTTGAAAATGCGCAGAATTTTTCTTAGGCTGTGACTAAGGTTCTTAAAATTAATTTTTCTTTTTAGTAGTGGCGAAAGTCAAAAATATAACATTGGCACAATCACAGGAGTCACAATAAGGTAATGTTTGAGGTTCCGCCTATTTAGCTTTACTACACGTCATGGCAACAATAGGATAATGCAATAATAATTGGAATACGTGAATCGGGGAATGCAAAGGAGAGTAAGAAAGTAATTAATTACAAAATAATTAAGGTATATGCCTACACATTGCTGTAGTGTATATTTTAAATGTAATATTTATCAAAACGATTCAACCCCAGCATAGCATACGAGAAAAGCTGGTACGCTGACCTTGAATGGCTGTTTGTGACAGTGTGAGTATAAAAGCTACAGTGTCATATAAGGTTTGTTCCAACAGAGTTTTGAACAATTCTCAAACCAGCTATCGATTAACTGATTGGCCCAATAGTTCTGGAATTATTTTCTTGTGTTTGATTGGTTCAAGCCAGTTCTGGAATGGCTCAGAACTGCAGTTGAAACAAGCCCATGGTGCTTCCTCTCTTCTCCGGATTTGAAATCAACTAACTAAATAGTCTAGAAGTGCAAAAGAAATCAAAAGAAAACAATTCCGCGTAGTGAAGTTAAAACCTAATTTTTGAAAACTTTCTCGTGACTCCTGAACAATGTGCGTTAATGCAAATTCAAGCATTTATAGCGCCTTTTTAATTACGAAAACGTCGATTTGGTAGCTTTGGAACCACCATTTTCGCCAAATGAGGCAGGTTTGGAACACGACTTTGTTGCACAGGTGTAGGATGGAATCATATCGCCATGTTTACGAACTATACCTACAAATAAAATGTTTGGTAAGACCCTTACGACAGCAAATTGTGTATCAGGTGCGTCAATATTTAGCGACCCCGCCGATATCCTTGATTTTGGGGGGCTACATAGTACTCAAACAAGGAAGGTACCTACCAAATTTCTCAATTTCCAATAGTTATTCTACAATTGCCCTAATAATTATTATATTATTAGAGGAGACAACCCCAAATGGCATATAGCTGCGTTAATGCAAAAAAACGCAGCATGCATATACGAGTAATTAAATATAATACGTCGATGTCAAAAAGGGGCAAGAATAATAATAACAATAAAATTTAAATATATATTTCCTATATTTTATACTAATGACCATTTCACATAATATAAGGACCCATGTATAGAATATAGTATATATAGGGGTATTTAAAAAACCTGCTACATATTATATGCTATCATCGGTTTATGGATCCATTTAATTTTTAATTGATTTTTTTCTCGCCACGTAAACTTAAACCAAACTTATTACAACTTCTTCCAGCAAATTTCATAAAGGCCTGATATTAAAAAAAAACTGAACGATAACTCAAAATTAACTTCAACAAATTTGTCTTCTGAACTTTCGGGGAATAAATCTTCCTCCTTTCTCAGTGATAATGTCCCAAAGAAATTTCAGACAATATCGGTGAAATTCAACCAAGAAGGCAAAATTGAAGGTGCTTCGAAATTTTGTAACATGGTATACATATTATATATTTGGGTTCGTTGTTACCAACGTATATGAATATGATCAAAGAAAATAATACTACGCAGTATTATTTTCTTTGGTATGATACAAGAAATAACTACAATCTACATACGGGGATCTCTAGAAGTTTACCCATGTTTGCGTGTATTGATCTTGGCTACCATGATTTGGGTATTCGAGGGAGTCTAGTCTTCTTGAGAGAGTAGAGAATGCCATTTATATGCAAGTTACAGCCAGTCATAATACATGTATTATGACTGGCTGTAACTTGCAATATACAGTTTTTCTTCCAGTATTTTAATGCTAATTGCTGCTTCCTAACAGAGACCCTGTTTCTGAGGAGCCATATATATTGGTTACAAATTTGCATGTTTTATACTTGTCATATATTTTTTTATTAGATAATATATGCATAAGTACTTGCTGACCGACATAAAGGTTGGATACATTTTTTCAGCATATTGATCAACTGGTGGGCGTGGACATACATACGTATACCTATCTACCTATAGTACGTTAGTAAAAGTGCATCTGTTTTCAAAATCTATTTGAATGAATGTTGATAGATCGTTCTTGTTCTTTAATACATTAGTATTTGTAATATGAAGGATGAGACTGCAGTATAATTATAAGATCAACTGACTTACCTGTAAGGAAGTTTGAGCTGAATTATACTGCAGTCTCATCCGATTATTACAAACCCTCCCTGATTCGCACCCTTAACGATCTATCACAAAATAAGCACTGAAATGGATTTTAGTGACGATCAGGTGACTGGCGGCGGTTGGGACAAAAAAAAACACCTTTCTTTAAACGTTTGTATGGCGTTTGTACAGAGTGAAGCAAACTACATTAGTATTTGTAATAATCGGATCAGACTGCAGTATAATTCAGCTCAAAATTCCTTACAGGTAAGTCAGTTGATCTTATAAGTATATATGTGGTAAGTAAATGGGGTAAATATGGAGTTCATTTGCTGCGGAGAATAATGTCTGTCATTGTCTTTATAAATACGTCAGTCAACGATTTTATCCTATAGGTAATCAATGTGGCTATGACCCATATAATATCAAAGTGTCAGATGTTAAATTCTCCAAAGCTTACATTTTTCATTTTTGAAGCTTTTCCACAGTTTAAAAATCTGATGGCCGTAGAAAAAAGCGTAGTGTGGAACTCGCACGAAATGGCTATTTCGTGCTTATTGCACAAGATACCTACTATTTTTAACCCTTTTTCCGTTGACTGGCGTATTTATAAAGACTTCTCACGGCTATAGCTTTATGTCCTGGAAAACAGATGGCTCTGATGGCTAACAATGTATTCTGCATTGTATTTTATCTCCGGAAAGCGCATGGTGAGCCAAAAATGTGTCAGACGTGACAGCCGTGAGCAGTCTTTAGTAATATATCAGTCAACGCTCGTTCCTCTTTTGTGTAAAATCTTGATCATTTAAATTTACAGAACAATCCTGTACCAGCCACTTTAAGATAGGTTTCTACAGTATATGTCCACGTTAAGGACTCATCACCCTTGTAAAATCTTTGATTGTAGATGTTGATTGATAAATTTTTATTATTGAAAATACTTCTGGGGCATTTATATGGTACCAGTCTTCATAAAATCGAACCGACATGCGCATGGTCCCGGTTCGTCAGTCAATGAAAATAGGTTAAATCACTGCATTGTTAATATAATAGTTTATAAGTGGATTTAAAGTTTTACACTGTTTCTTTGTGTTTCGAGATTCACGTAACATGAAACTACGCGGATTTTTTTGATTGTCAAAGTTCTGTTAGTTAAATAAGGTATATTATCTCATTATGATTGTGTTATTATAGAAGAATCTCGTAGTGTTTTTTTACATTGGTTTATTACACTTCTTTATCTTAACCTCGAACCAAAACTTTGATGTAATTGAATTTTTAAAGCTTTTCCGGAGTCTTCGGGTAACGTTCTGATGCTTCCCGGGCCCCAAAAAATCGAGAAATAAGAAAAAACACGCAATTTCCAAGATTGGTTTCAGACGAATTCCGTCTGTTTCTGTTTCGTATTGCTTCTACAGCCGTCCCCTTTCTCAAAAGTGGTTAATCGCGAATCGGGAAATTCTCTTACATATCGGATTTTTGAGGTTCTTTTTGGTACCGGTGGAAAGTATACGAGACCCAATTAAGAGATTTTCCACCTCCTTCGATTTTTAGAACGGCTTTATTCAAGGTTGTCGAAAGACTTTTACGAAAAAAGCTGCCAATGTCCGTGGGCAGGGTTGTAAGATTTTACACTATTATTTAGGCAATCTAAGGCCCACCTAACAGCCCCGAATTTACTGTTTTTCGCACTGTAACTGGCAATTTCGCGTAAGGCAATGTCGCGTAATAGTTAGATTTGCCGTCACTTACGCGTTTGAGGTTATGGCTGGCTTTCAAACCGCAAGAGAGGGGAGGGGTAATTGCAACGTTGTCAGTTGAACTCCTTTCCGACCGCACGTATTGGAACGATTGCAAGGGCCGTGCGTGCCCATAAATGTCGGTGGCGTTGTCATGTTATAGTTTTAAGATAGCTGAGTTCTCGATATTGATGTTTTAAAACCTTGGCTCCTAGGTGTTTTGTCACAGATGAATCAGACTCATCTGTGGCCCGGTGTTCTTTGCTTCAAATCCAAAATAATAAATCTCCTTTTCATTGTGTTTTTATATATTTTTATTCATAAATCAAAGTGACACCCCAATTAATGACGTGTAAAATAAAATAGGTAAGTGTTATTGAATATCTATTATTATACTACTTATTAATAAAAATTGATTCATGCGGAAAAATCAAAATTAAAACGTTTAGGTGTATTTGATTATTCATGATTAAAAATTTAAAAAGTAAAAAATTAAAAATTTAAAAATTAAAAATTAGATATACTATTTTTTGAAATGTGATATTAAAAAGAAACGTTTTGACGATGTAAAGTTTTGGATGAAATATACTGGGAGCACAAAAAATGACAGTTTTCAAAATTAAAATAATGTTGCAAGTGGATTTTAGAAACAGGCAGATTTATTAATAATACATTCAACAAAACGGCTTACAATTTCTTTCAGATGAAACACACATTAACAAGGGCAAAAATACCAATTTTTGACAAATTTTTTCTCGAAAACTAAAATGTTTTTGAGAACCAATACCCACAATCTCATTTAATACTGCAGAGCGCGCGGCTCAGCTTATCTTGCGTAAGCTATACAGTGTGGATGCAAATTGTGGAATATTGCTTATATTTCTTAAAATATTCCTCATATCAAAAACATGTTTTAATAAAAGTGTTAGGGGAAATTATTATTATTATATATTATTACTACTAAAGAGGAAATAATTTCCCCTAACACTTTTATTAAAACATGTTTTTTATATGAGGAATACATTAAGAAATATAAGCAATATTCCACGATTTGTATCCACACTGTATACATATTCGATCCAAAACTTGACATCGCCAACATTTTTTAAGCAGAAACTTTAAAAGTTCTATGTTACTTGCCTCATCTATGGTAATTTTAAAGAAGGTTATCACTTTCATAAAATTTATAGGTATACCTGCTTTATTTATAGTTATAAAAAAAGTGGTAAACTTTTGTAATTTTAGAATACCTAGATGCCCCTTACGTACTTCACATCAGTTGCCTAAAGGAATGAAAATCCAATATTTTGGAAATTAAGGAAGAATGGAAGATAAAAAAGAAGCTGTCAAATTTTTATGCAACGCAGAATGATAAATATACCAATGTAATATAAGATTAATTGAGGATAAAATAAAATAAGTAAGTGTTTACTAAAGTATTATTATTATTATTATCAATGAAAATTTATTGATTGACCACAAGGTTAGTTTGATTGACCACTTTTAGTGACCTGCCATTCAATGTACTGAGTGAGTCATCATATTTTGTACCCCACCTTTTCGAACAAAAATTTTAGTAGGTACTTAAGTTAGGTTTCTTCTAAATCATCAGGATTTTTTATTAGCTGAAACAATTAAGCAATGCACAGTGGGAAAAGAGTACCTACCCAAGTATTTTTTAGAACACCATGAATTATGTATACAATTACATTTTTAAACTAAACGATAAATTTTAAATATTTTTATGAACGATGATCAATATCTAAATTTAACTGTTTCCGAAATATGGAAGTTGTTAATTAATGTTTTAATTATTAGATTAAATATTATGATAATATGAATGTATGAATTTTATAGTTTGCGTTTTAATATTTAATGTTTAATAAAATATTTTAATGTTATAATATGCTACGCAATACCTTTTGTTAAAATGATATATCATGCTAAACAAAATATATGTATTTGATGAATGAAAAAATGAGTTTGATTTGTATATTTTTATTAAATTTAAAAAAACACAAAATTTTTCGTTGAAATTTGCCATAGGTGCACTTGCAGCGAATGTGTAAAATTTATTTACTGTTACTATTCTTATAAAAATGTAAAATAAAATTATTTGTATCTGGTATTTTCAATACGCCTAATATTGTACTTGCGTTAATAAGATGCCAGGTCTGCGAATTTTTTGTTATAGGTAAGGATTCAAAATGCGCATTTCATGAGTGGGTACCTTTATTATTGGGTTGTAATCATAGTCATTGCTAACTACGACACTTTTATGAGCTCAAATTTCAAGAAGTACTATTATAGGAATTAAAAAAACTGACTGATATTTGAACAACCATTCTAAACATTGGCGCAGCCAGAATTTATCTTTGGCAGGGGTTTCTCAGACCCAAAAAATTCCCACTCAAAGAAAAATATTAGTAACGGCGTAAATTTTTCATATGGAAATTTTTCGGAAATCGCAATTTTCTAGAAATGGAAATTTTCTGGAAATCGTAATTTTCCGAAGATGGAAATTATCCCGGAAAATGTACACTCCAAGAATAGAAAATTACCGATATTTAAAGATTTCGTGCCAGAATATAGCTGATAATAATAACCAAGGAAGAGAGGCTATAATACAGAAAAAATGTTAGACCGCAATTATAGTGAAAATGCTGAAAAAGTATTTTGATTCTTGACTTTTCCTTAAGAGAAATAAGCTAGGCAAGAAAAAATCCCGACATATAAGTATTGCAATAAACAAGTATGAAGGTATTTGAAATTTTAAGCACATCTAAGTAACATGTACATATTTGGTCTTACTGAAAAAATAATGACTATATTTAATACAAATACATGCGATTTTTTATAAAACTGAACATTTTCCAGAAACATTCCGGAAATTTGGATCACTAAAAATTTCCCATTGTAGAAGGTGCTAATTTCACGTATTTCTCACTCACTGGCGTCGTCTTGGAGGGGTTGACCCCTAAAACACCCTCTCCATACGTCACTGATTCTAAATTGCTATAAGTTGAAATTTGAGTGTTGTCGAATTATTAGGTAATGTCTATAACTATGGATTAAAGGAAGAATGGATATTCAGAAGGATTCTTAAAATTTTATGCAAAATATTTGGTGTAACTCGCGGATATTTCAACAAGACAGATCTGAAAGTCTATGTGTAGCTTTGTTTATAGTATAACCATAGATCTACATATTCCTAGCTTGTCTTATTTCTCCATTCTTTGGATTTTTCAGATTTTTGAAGCCTCCATATAAATAATCTATTTATTAGTTTCAATGAAAGAACTTCTCTTCTAAACTCTACTAAAACTAAAACTAAACCATTGAATTTTTATTTGTGAAAGCACCTGTCCTGACTGACTTCACCAAATACCTTAACCATTTCATATTCAAAGTAGTTTTTTGCTCATCGGACAGGTTGCAAGTTAAAAAGGGTGGCCCAGTACATGCACAACCTGACCGTTGCATCAAGTGGTGATATAGCATGATCGTGGTATAGGTTAGGATATAATATAGGGGCGTCCTCGGACCTCGGTGACAAGTGCGTAATAAGTGCTGTCATGAATGAGGCGCATCAGGTGCAGGTGCAGGTAAAGCATGGACAATGATCCTTAGAAGTTCCTTTAAGCAATTTAGACCCTATATGTTTGTCGAATCGAGAAGATCCAAAATAAATTCCTTATATACTCTAATTTGATATCGCTTTTTTCCTTTCCTTTTTTTGATGAGTTACAGACGAGCCAATCCAAATTAATTCATATAGTAAGAGTGGGCAGTAGCAGTGACTATTATAGTCACTGGCAGTAGGTAGATATGTATAACAGATTTTGTAACGATTTAGACATCTTCCATTGTTGCTCTTTGAGACCTTTGTTTCCATTTGTATTTATATTTCGATATTTGAAAGTGGGTAACAACTAACTTGATCACGTTTACAATGTTAAATATATTTTTAACATGTTAATTATTAGTGGGCCTTTTTCACTAGGTAATTTGTATGACTAAATAGGTAGAACATATTCAGTACTTTCATGTAGTAGAGACACATTTTTCAGGTAGGTACCACTTAATTTTTTGTCAGGCAAACAATTTGTAACGAAATTCACACATTCCGCCACATTTTGGATCAATGAGAGTACGTCCCGATTTGCCCTGTTGCCACAATTATGATCGATATTTCCAATATTAAGTCAGCTGTTTCTAATCCATTCAAAATTTGAAATATTAAATTTTAAAACAAGCAATATGCATTTTAGGGACACGACGTAAAGCCCCTAAGAAATGTGATCTTAATATTTAATTATTACAAGAAAAGGTGATAATGGGCAAACACTCAAAGTTAACAAAAGAAAAAACTAGTAACCGCATACACGTGTTTCATGCTATTTGGCAATCATCAGTACGGTGTAACATTAACCAAATCAGAAGATAGGCATGATTTGGGATGCAACAAATGAAGTCCAGGCAGAGTTAACAGCACATTTGCAGCTTCAGTCAGCACATCCCCTATTTTGGGGCTTGTACTAACATCGCCACGGAGGCTGCTAAAGCGACCTGCGTTAACTTTGAGTTTTTGCCCATTATCACCTTTTCTTGTACTTAATTATTACATTTACACTCGCTAATCTTACATCCTTAATATTTAATTATGTAAGTATAACCTATTTCCCGATCACAAAAAAACGGGAAAAATTGGTACCTATATTAATTTGTTTCCCATTTTTGACGACCAAAAAGTTTTTTGTTCCTAAGGAAATTTATATCGCTATACTGCTTGAATTGCAACGCCTTCGTACAGGGTGGCCCATCCAAGGGGAAAAAGTGTGCTACGTGGAGACAGGTTAACATAAAATCGTCATTCAAAAAATGAGGTTGTAGTAAAAATTAAGGGGAATTCGAGGGTGTACCCTAATTTTGTATACGGGGGTCCGTAAAAAAGTTATCGCGAAAAAACATTTTTTGCAAAATAAAAAAAATATTTTTTTACCTACACATCCATTAGAGAACCTTTAAGTAGTATTCCCGAATATTCAGTTTTTTAATATAAATTCCGGTTATAGCGGAAATGAAAGTGGTTTTCTCTATGACCTAGTTATCTCCAACCGTTTCCGAGATATTTATCAGAGTAGCTCCATCAAACTAGATACATGGTCTCATGGTCGGTGTCTGATGTTCTATCCGAGTAGGCCAAACAATAAAATCAAATTTATGAGAATCAAGTCAGCCATGATAATAAAACTGACAAGCGAGTAGGCTGAATGTTAAAGTGGCTATAGCCATTCAACTGCATTCAACTTAATTAAAAATCTCGTGGAAACATTTATTATTTTTACTAATGTCATATTTATTATAACAACAACAATATGATTAGTTATTAAAAATTAGTTAGAAGTTCATTTACATTAAATGTTCAAAATGGTTTCCATTATTATTTACACATAACCTAAGTCTTTTTAAGAATTTTTTTCGGTCATTTTCAAAGATTAAGGGACGATTGTTTAAACTATCAATTTCTAATTTTACTCATCTTTTAATCTCCTCAACATTTTCGGGGCGGTTCTTATAAACTTTATTTTTTAAATGCCCCCACAAGAAAAAATCCAAGGGGGTTAAATCTGGACTACGTGGCGGCCACCTTATCGTTCCATGTTTACCAATCCAATTTTCAAACGAATTGTTCAAAAATTCCGTTATGGGCCCACAGTTATGGAAGGAAGCGCCATCTTGCTGCCATATTAATTGTCTTTCTTGGAGTTGGTTAAGAAAAATTAATGGCAACTGGTCAAAGTATTGTTCCAATTCGTTCTGGATTAAATGTAGGTATTTCCTACCTGTCATACTTCCTGAATAAAATAGAGGGCCCATTATAAAATTTCCCACAATTCCGCACCAAACACCCACGGAATTTCTGCCGGATTTCACAACTTCACGAAATGCCCGTGGATTGTCAACAGACCAAAATATACTATTTTTCCGGTTGTATATTCCCGCCGTTGTAAATGTAGCTTCATCGGACCAAATAATTTGTTTAAAAAATCCAGCTCTTGCAAAATAAAAGTTTAACATTGTTTGACAATATTCCAGTCTTCTTGCAGAATCTCCAGGGAATAGCCTTTGAACAGGTAACATTTTGAAGGCTTTAAATTTGCTTAATTTCATTACCCTTTGTATTGTAGACCGGGGAATTTGTAAGTCTCTCGCTGCATCTCTCTGAGATTTTTCGTTATTTCTTCTGAAATAATTTAAAATTCGTTCTCTCTCGTCCTCACTAATTCTAAACCCTTTTTTTCTCTTGCTAATCACATTTCCTGTCGATCTGAATCTTCGATACAGCTTAGGTACATATAAATGAAGCACTCGGAACATTTCTATTTGGATATTTACGAGAATACTCCCTCAAAGTTTCTACGTATCTTTTATCATTTTTGATGAAGATCTCTAAACTATCTCAGCATTCTTCTTTCAAAAACATTTTTTAAACTGCAACTACTAACAGCTTCAGCAACAAAATTTTAGACTAATCTGACACGTAAATAGAAATATTGAATTGACAGCCTACTCGATTGTCAGTTTTATTATCATGGCTGACTTGATTTGTCATAAATTTGGTTTTATTGTTTGGCATACTCAGATCGAACATCAGACACCGACCATGAGACCATGTATCTAGTTTGATGGAGCTTCTATGATAAATATCTCGGAAACGGTTGGAGATAAATAGGTCAAATTATATATCGTTGGATTCAGAATTAAAAAAGGAATCCTGTGATGGTTAAGAGAAATGTGTAAGTTGTAAAATAGAGAAAACCACTTTCATTTCCGCTATAACCGGAAGTCATATTAAAAAACTGAATATTCGGGAATACTACTTAAAGGTTCTCTAATGGATGTGTAGGTAAAAAAATATATTTATTTTTATTTTGCAAAAAATGTTTTTTCGCGATAACTTCTTTACCGACCCCCGTATACAAAATTAGGGTACACCCTCGAATTATGTTAACGTGTCTCCACGTAGCACACTTTTTCCGCTTGGATGGGCCACCCTGTACCTTAAAATGTGGCTGAGAAGCAATTCTTATAGTTATAACTCTCACCCTCACAATTCACAATACTCCTCCGGGGGAGGGTTGGCAATTATTATAATTTTTAACTAGAATAGTAGGTATTTGTTCAAGTAGAGGACAAATAGTAAATCACACAGATAAGGCTAGTAAGTGAAGCATATCTAATATCTGAGGGAATCACACAAAGTCCAATCAGTCCGCATAACTCTTCGAAAGTCACCGCGAAATTTTTTTTTGCGCCATTTACTCCCTTGGGACTAAAGGGAAAAAAATATTTTGGTCCCAAGGGACTAAAGGGACTAAAAAATATTTTAGTCCCAAGGGAGTAAAAAAATATTGTCCCTTAAGATTAAAAGTAACAAAAACAATAGAAACTATGACCAACTATGTACTTTATTCAATAACATTAATTAAATGAACTTAACGAAACGCAGTAGATAAAGTGCTATAAAAATAAACTCAGCGTGAAAAATGTCATTTTTAAAAATTAGTAGGTAGGTTCTGAGCAAGATTCTGAGCTATATGAACAGTTGACAACAGGCATTTTGACTACTTTGCACCTTGCACCGTTGTAGCGACAAAACTGGTTTGAGATAGAACAAAATGAATTTCACATCCCTAACTAACTTTTGGTAGGTACCAATTTTGGCACCATGGTACCAATTGGTACCTCCGCCATTAGGTAGGCCTTGAAAAGTAAGAAATGTTGAATGTTTCATTTTACATAAGATCTTGTGGATTTTTAAATTTTAGTTCCTGCGGTAAAAAAATAGCGTATGTACCACGGGACTAAAGTGACTCTTTATAAGACGCACTTCAGTCCCTTGGTACATAATATAAGTACTATTACACAACCTAAACTGTCCAATATAGTAGGTAATGTTTGCCTCTTCAAAATCGTACGAAGTACGAAGTGTAAAAAAGTTAAGCCTATATGTTAATTAATAATTAATGCAGTTTGCAAACAAAGGTCTACGTTCTCATGCAAAAGTAGATTTCTACCAAGTTTCAAGTTTAATTGAAATAAATAAAAACTACGTTTTACAAGGGTAATAAAACCACCTTTTAAGAACGGGTCGTATATAATTTTTTAATAATTGAAACAACACCCACCTTTGTAAAAACCACCATGTTGGTATAAGTTCAACAGTGCTCATTTCATTGCAAACTTCGACCATATTCAGATGTAGGATCAGAAACGTTTACTTTTCTCATAACGTATTGTCGCCGGTATATGGCTATAATGTAAATTTGAACGCGATACTTAAACCATCAGTGTTCAAATAATTAAACAAAATGCTTGAATGACCTGATGAGACTTTAGCACACTAATTGTCCTACACCCACTGGGATTGCTACGGTTTTCTAGGGGTTTCCGTAGTACATGAGCGAATGCTATCCTAGTTTTATCGCGAAAAGTCGGCCCTAGCCGCAAGTGGCAACGAAAACAAAATGATAGTAATTGCCCCCGCACAAGCATTCAGTTGCTTCTGGGGTACTCCTAGTTTGGAGTGTTGTGAGGGTGAGAATTATTATTATTACTATTATATGGGGGCTTAATTATATTTAGGCAAGTCATCTGATTTGATGCGCTAAGGAAAAATTGATATGGAAATTGTAGAGGCCTTTTTCCTACTCGCCTCTCGGAAGTATGTATCTCACTTTCCGGAGATTTTTCCTTTGAGAAAGAATGTGTCTCTTTCGGGCTAGTTCGAGTAAATAGGTACCCACATTATTGTTAATTATAAAACATCAACTAGTCGATTCTATTGTTTTCATGGAAGCTAGGGATTTTTGAGATATGTCATTAAACTCGTCGAAAACGTGAACAATACAAATTTTTAAATATTAATTTGTATTCAGTATACTTAACATTTTCTTTAATCTAAAATATTTTTGGGTACCTAGGTACCTACTTAATGCCGAAAATGTAGTGAAATTTTTTGCACATTGACAAGTTATTATTATTAAAATTATTAAAATAAAATTGGTGCGTAGTGCGTAGGTATGTACCTTTAACAGATTAAGGATCCGAGAAGGTAACTGTCAGTGTGAAGAATGAACTTTCGATTTTATTTTGTGCAACGGTTCTTACTGTATACCGCTTATAACCAAATCAGGAGCATAAAGAAATATGTAGATACCTATTACTACACACGAATCTTCAGGTGCGGCCAAAAAAAAACACGTTCAGTTACAGTTACATAGAAGAGTTTTGAAATCGAAAATGATAACGTGGTTAGATAAGATTGTTTTTGAAGTTGGACTTCAATCTTGCCTTTATTTTGGACAAATGGAGAATGCGGTTGCGAGGGTAGAAAAGTAAAAACGTAGCAATACGTGGTTTTCTACATAACCTACGTACGGGGTGTTTAGATTTGATCCGAAACACCCCTGTAAAATTGTGATGCGCTGCACGATTTTGATGATTTTTTGTGTGTGTAGGAAGTGTCCTTAACAGGGTGTCTACCCACCTGGAAAACCTGGAAATGTCAGGGAATTATTTTTGGTCAGGAAAATCAGGGAAAAGTCAGGGAAATCTATCAAATAACCTGGAAATTTGTGGTTTAATAGATATAAAAATAGGAAATCTTTAATTCTTACAAAAACTAATCAAAATTATATCATATTCATTTTGATTCTACTCCACAGAGATCACATTATGTTATTTATTTATATGTGATTCCTGTGCTTCTACTATACTCCAAAGATAATCTAACTAAATAAGATTTTACGAAGCTATTTATTTTCGTTTTGATGGTGTTTATTTTTTATATGTTTATTTTTATTTTGGAGAATGTGTAAAAGATATTTGTTTGTTTTATACGTGATTTTATATTTTTACAATAAATCTTGTATCTTTATTTTTTACAGGGTGGCTCATTATAAATTGACACCCTCCCTTAACTTGCTAGTTTTTGAGGTTAGAAAAAAGTTTTTTTTACAAAAGTTATAGATACTAATACAAAGTTTTTTGTGACACTATTGGACCTTATATAGTGTGTTCTAGAAAGCCGTGGCAGACATAACTTATGTTTCTTTAAATGGAACATCTTGTATATTTTTGTTATATGTTCGCTCCAACCGTTCGTTCAGAACTAAGCCTTTTTTTGAGGGATTACTCCTTGGGTCATAGGCTGCCATGAAAGACAAATGCCAAATTATAGTAATAGCTGACAGTTTGCAAGTATATTCATGCTTTGGAAAACAAAATGGTCTCTTTTAAGATTTCAGGGGAATTGAGAGAAATAAGAAATTTTAAATAGTAACATAGGTAATAAACTTCGCCAAATTTATTGTTTTTAATTTAATTTTTATTGAAAACGACAATGACATTTAGAAAAAGGATATATTTTTATATGTTTTTGTGGGGTTATTTAAAAAACAGAATTTATTATGACAGACCGAAAAATGTAGAAACACTGAAAGGTAGAATTCGGGAAGAAATCCACATATTAAATACTGAACACAGCAATTTTATTGTTGCCCCAATAAACAGAAACTTAGTAGCAAATATCAATAAATTCATACGTATATCCTTGATCTAAATGTTATTGTCGTTTTCAATAAAAATTAAATTTGAACAATAAATCCAACGAAGTTGCAAACTGTCAATAATTGTTACTATAATTTGGCAACCTATGACCCAAGGAGTAATCCCTCACAAAAAAGGCTGTTCTGAACGAACGGTTGGACGGAACATATGACATATATGCTTCATTGGAATCGGAAAAATGCGTAGAATTAGAAAATATATAAGGCGTTCCATTTAAAAAACAAAAGTTATGTTTGCCACGGCTTTCTAGAACACACTGTATAAGGTCCAATAGCATCACAAAAAAACGTTGTATTAGTAGGTATCTAAAACTTTTGTAACAAAACTTTTTTTTCTAACCTCAGACACTAGCAAGTTAAGGGGGGTGTCAATTTATACTGTACTTTATTAACCTCGTTAGCAACAGTTTCTGCCAAAAAGTTGAAATTCCAAGCCACTTTATAACTTTATTCGAAAACATAATAGGACATAATTTGCACATTTATTTAATTAATGTCAGATGACATCACTAAAACTAATAGTCCGCTTTTGAATTTTTTTGTTAGTAAGCACGATCGTTCAGAGTAATTTCATCTTAGGGGATCTGTCGACTCTTCCATTTTATTTAAATTCGCATATTTATCTCAGTAGGTAGGTATTAGTCAGGGAATTTTTTGCTTTTTGGTCAGGGAAAACCTGGAAAAGTCAGGGAATTTTAAAAACTCGATTTGGTAGACACCCTGCCTTAAGCACTTCTGGGGCATATCATCATGGTGGCATCACTGTTCCACGGCCTCTATTAATTTTTTCGATGCGATTTTCCAAACAATATTAAAAAATGAATATATTTTTAGGAAGGTATAACAACTCTACCTGTTACGCCCAGGTTAGATTCTAAAAGGTGACAGCCATCAGTCCGAGGAAGAATGAACTTTCGGTTTTATTTTGTGCAACGGTTCCTACAATATAACGCCAGTTAGGGTACCGTTTACAATCGATTCTGGACAGAGAACAACAAAAGAAAACCCAACAGGATGCAGAACAACGTAATCGTTTTTGCCGTCTTCAATATTATCGAATGTCCCCTGTCAATGCGGTCGCCACCAATATGATATTTATATGGCACAATATTTTATCGCTAAAACAGCTTCATAGCTATTTATGTTATAAGTGCATAAACTAAGGCTTTATTAACGAGTCTGTATGTTGTTATAGCGGAGTGAGTTTGCCAGCCAGGAGAATAATAATATGACGAATCTAATAAAGTTTTGTTTATGTACGGTACGTGTGACATAAGATTTTATGCCCGCATAGTGATGGAAAATTCTCGAGAACGCAAAATCGGAGAATATTCTCGATTTGAAGAATTTTCTGAGAATGAACCTTTTAAATGCGTATGCGTGTATGTAAGGATAAAATAAGTATATGGGTAGTATGGGTAAGGGGCATTCTTAAATCAACAACCGAAATTTTGAAAGATTTTTGCCGTGTTTACGTCCGGCCCGGCCGTTGTTTTCGCCCACATTTGACCAAACTATCTATCGTCGCACCCCGTCTGATTTCCTGAGTGTAGTAAGATGATGGTAATCCTGATATTCCGAGAAAGCGTTTAAATGTAAATAAATACTTACATTGTTATAATTTTTTTGACCGGATTTCTATGATACGGTTTGGTCAATTTTTTTGGAACTTTTGAAAATGCCCTCAGGTGAGATGTTAGTATAATAAAATATTAAAATATATGTACCTACATTTATAATATCAGACGGGATGTGAGTACCGTGTGCCATTTTTTTTACATAGCAAAAATGGTTATAGACAAAGCTACACATTTAATCTATGGTACCTACTGCTAGATTTCTGACCGTTATTGCCCACAATGCCCACGTAGTCCCGTCTAATGTGATCTAATCTATCGATTTATACGGTTCTAGCAGTGCAGGATGCTATGAGACACGGTTTTGGTCGTGGTCTCTCGTACTATTATGACATAAAGTTTTCATTATCAATATGTAGAATGCTGTATGTAGATTATTTTCATTCAACAAAGACGAAAATATAAGTTTCATCAAAATCCGTTCAACACGCATATTTTTTCCTATTGTCCGAATGTGGAGAGGAAACAATATGTCAACTAGATTTATACGATGCACCAATAAGAGCATATTTAATGGCGAATTCAATTATGATCATAAAGAGAAGATTCTGAAATCCCAAATCTCACTTTATTATTTTATGAAATAGATAAAGTTGGCCCTAATCTATAGACATAGGCGCCATTACGGCAATTTCCGAGGGGGGCACTCTCGGGGGGAGGGCGTAGCTAAACTTGGTCGCTGGGAGACACAAATTTAAAAAAAAAAAAATTTAATTTTTGTGGGGTTTCTTTTATTTACCGAAGTGACAAAAATCAGCTAAGCACCCACGGGCTCTATTTTTGAGAAAAGTTGAATGCCTCAATCCGCATCCTCATATCTCGATTCGTTTGGGAGATATAGGGCGTTTTTTCGTTTAACCGCGTTTCTTAAACGTGTCATAACTTTTTTGTTTGTGAATACTATCGATTTCGGTAAGACAATTTTGTTTTCATTGGTTAGCGGTATTAAAGAAAAAATCGTGTGGTTCAATATTTAGACAATTGGGGGTTTTTCTTCTAAAATGTACCTACATACAGGAAAATATATACCAATAAATTCTACGTAAAAAACAATAAACGTATTTACCGAAATGGAATATATCCACAAACTCAAAAGTTATGACACATTTAAGAAACGCGACAAGAAGAAAAACGCCATGTATCTTCCAAACCAATCGAGATATCAGAATGCGGTTTGCCGCATTCAACTTGTTTCGAAAATCGAGCCTGAATACCTTAGCTACTTTTTGTCTTTGTCTCACTTCGGGAAATAGAAGAAACCCCCTAAATTTGGAACACCCTGTACACATACAATAACTAACCATATTCAGTTACGGGTGGAGGTCAAAAATTTCTGTTGTTCTGTTGTTTGTGTTCTGTTTATCAAATTTGCCATCATTGGCAAAATCAGATGTTGACGTTACTGCCAAATGGATATACCTATATCTACCATTGAGATTGTTTTTAAAATGTCGTATAATAATAATAACAGATTTTAGCTTTGAACTTGTAGGTATAGCTAGCTATAATTAGAAGTGACGCGTTTAGATATCAAATTTTTAGGAGGCTTAAAAGAAAACCTGTGAAAATTTGAGTCTTTCTTTGTTATTTAATATAATTGAATGGATATAGCTAACCCACTTTGGGCACAACACTATTGTAGGAATAAGTATTTATGGAACAAAGAAGTTTGTGGGAGTCGCAGTATTTTCGTTGGAATATAAAAACAAAAAAGGAATATGCAGGGTGATTCACTTTTTATGTTCAGGACCTTAAAGCCAAAGTAAACTACTTTCTTCAAATATTTACACATCATTACGGAACACCCTGTATACTTTGAAAGTCTCTGTTCCAAGGTGGGTATATGGCGTCAAAATTTTTAATAAATATTGTGACTAATAAAGTTTGTAAGCTTGTTTGCTTTCGTTATTATTGTAAACCTGATCAAATAATGGAAGTAAACATAAAGTTGTTTTAGTAAAAACTTTTGTAGTAGGTAGTTATGTACGTATCCTTGCAAATTTATAATATTTACAATAAAGAACTCGTGAAATAAATAATAAAAAAATTGTCCTGAAACACTAGCAGATACGTGAAAATGCCAAGAGTATTTTTTTGTAAAAAATAATTTCTGAAGACAATGAAGGTCTAAATACTTATACATATTTTTGAAAAATTTAGGCGCCTTGTATTTTCGAAACGAAGGCTTCGTACAAAAAGTGTGTACAGGGTGACTGTTGACGAAGAGCCACTTGAAAATATATCGACAAATAGGCAAAAACTGCTTGCTATTGTTTTCCAAGGCATACTAGAAAATTTTATAAATGAGCGAGCAAATTTCAAAGATTTGCATTATAGTGTGTTGTGAAATTGATTAAATTGATAAATGGAGTTTATTTAAACTTCAAAATTTTTTTCTCGAAAAAATACAAATGAGACTAGTACAAGAGATATGTAGCGGTCATACGTGGTATATGGATTGAAAGTGCATAAATAGGTAATTTTTTTGATGCCATGGCCTGCTATAATTGAATGACTTTTTTTAAGTGCCAAGCGAGCGTCAACTAAATAGCGGCATTTCTTAAAGCAATCAAGTTTTGCCCACAAAGCCGACGAGGTTTCCGCAATTTTCGCGTTTTTCAAAAATATCTCGGAAAGTAGGCCTTGGATCTTGAATGTGTTTTTACACAAAGCTAGCCATTCAAAAAGGCATTTTTTTCTTTAAAATAGAGTTTTCCAAAAAATGCATAGGTATTAATTTGCAAAGTAATTTCCAAATGGCCCTCCGTCAATAGACACTGGAAAACAGCTTTATTCTATTGAGATTTCGCCGCTGTTAGGAGCTGCAAACATAAAAAGCGAATCACCCTGTATATGAGGATCCGATAAAACTTTGCCAGGAGACCCAGAACTCTATACTATAGTAGCCCAGGTTGATTTCCAAAAGTTAACTGCCAATCCGAGGAAGAATGAACTTTCGGTTTTATTTTGTGCAACGGTTCCTACAATATAACGCCAGTATAGGGTACCGTTTACAATCGGGTCTGGACCCGATAATTACGCGGCAGGTGCCTGGCGCCGGACGAAGGTTGACGCCACCGAAAATCGGCTCATCGAGAGTACCCGCTAAACCATGTAGGCCGACCATCCTGGCGTTATCGTTTTATTTCGCAATTCGCCGGTATAATGGCCGCTATATGCGTCCTACAGTACCCGGCGTATACCAACGGAACCCGACATAACAGGTACCCGGCCGGCCTCTCCGCGCGCCGCAGGTAGGCACCACGTCAACAACAGCGGGCGCCCCCACCACGGCCCCGGCCAATGCCAAAGCCAAGAGAGCTCGAACAAGTAACCTCCAGTGGTTCACGGCTAGCGGGGGGGTGGGGCGGGGGGGAGCGCGGGGGGCGGCCCGCCGCACAACGGTTCACCCAGGCTTAGCGGTCATCAGTCTTGACAAGGTCTCCGGAACGAACGGTAGACGCGCGGGTCCGGTTCTCAAATGTGAACCCCGGCAGCTAGTGTGCTTGTGCTTTTCTGTGACTATCCGCCGGCGCCATGCCGAAGATATTCCTGATCAAGAACAGGCTGCACCAGCAACAGCTGCGGTTGCTGGAGTCGCAGAACGCGGCGCAGACGAAGAACGACCTCGGGATAAGCCAAGGGGATCCCCAGCAGCCGCTCTCGCTGATCGTGCCGAAAAAGGACGGTGAGTGCGCAGCAGGATGGAACCTGGGAGAAAAATACTTGTTTGTACACAACGTATTGTGTTTAGTTTCTGGGTATTATAGGTATAATAGCAATAGTTAGACTGACATTTTCAAAACTTTAGACAACTTACCAATAAGTAGGTACCTACCTACCTGCCTAGCAGCACCCTGCATGTGAATTGCAATAACAATTATTTTCTATACAATGGAGTAAAAGAAATATTATATGTAGGTACCCAGGCCTTGAACTTCGAAATCCCAGAAACTTAATTTTGGCCTCACCTGGTGAACATTATTTGAGTTAAATTCATTGTTTACAGAAAGGCATACAGCTAGATTCTTTTGAGGCGTTTCTAAACGGAGTGACCATATAGAGTAACCCTTCGAATTTCAGTAAAAAATTCTCGAATTGCGAGCTTGATTCTATTACAAAAAAACTTGGCAAAATCTATTTAATGTGACAAAAAACGACTCTTTCGTTATGAGATAGATATACCTATTTTCATTCATATTATGTGTCAAATCAATTTTATCCACTTCCCAGGCTCAAAATTATAAGTAGGTAGGTATAGGTACATACATCCAAAAGTTTGGTAACACACATAGGTTAATACGTAGGTGCTTATATACACTGAGGCCTAGATTCAGCATGTTTTATTTGTCTATATTATATTCTACAAGAAACCAAAAAAAAAATAATCTGTTGGGACGATGATTGAAAAATCGTTAAAATATTGTACCTACATTAAATTTAATAGTATTTCTCTAACCAAGACCAGCGAGAGTAAATCTAATATTTTATGCATTATATCTTGGAGAATTCGACGCTTGCACAAGCAAGCAACCTGTACCCGGTCTGCGCTCGCCTTGATATTTTCATGAAAGGTTCTTGAAATGACGACAAAAATGCAAACTTGCAACCATTAGCCGTAGGAATTTAGTTATATAACGTACTTATTTACAGTTAACTACTAATGGTGCGTGTATGTTAAATAAAATGGGACAATGAGTAAACTAGGTATAAGATGATTATAGAGGAAACTGTGAAGTACGAATAGAGGACTTAAATAAGTAGTTTTCTTATAACGCGTGTTGGACCTTGATTTTTGTAAATAGAGAATTACAACAGAAAATAATTACACTGGAACTTTTTGTTATTAAGCTATTATTAGGAAATCACCGAAACTTTTTGTATTAGATACTGTATACCTATTTATTTCTTAAATCTTATAGATTAAAATAACCACATTTATAAATAAAAATTAGTTTATTTTTACAAATTGAATTTCAGAAACTTGTTAAGTAAACTGAACCTGTGTTCCCGTGTATCCATCTAATAGTTACAGGATGGTTCAACGGGTGTTTATACTCCTTTGGCTTTAAAGGCAAATTATAATACTCCACTCATAAAACTATGAGTCCGCAAATTCATATGAAAATATCAGGCAAGTCAAGTAATTTGTATTTAACTAATTGTTAGGTAGGTTATAGATATCTACGTGTTATGTAGAATAGAATAAACCTGCATTATGTGTCTCTAGCAAGTTGATATAGTTACCTCAAAAATACCAAAGTTTTTTGATGAAAAACAACAGAATAATAAATTTTTATAATATGCTTCAAAGTATCAAGAGAACAGTTACATTTTGAACTTAGTAGAATTTTTTTATACAAAAACGATGATGGTTAGAAATATTTATACAGAGTGTTTCTCAAAGCATATTAGAGTTAATTTTTTTAAAGTTACTTTGTAGGTAAAATGCACTTTTTGTAAAATATATCGAAAAATTGCATTATTTGGGTGTTGACGATTTTTAAAAATTGTAGCGCCCAACAAAAGTTAATTTAAAGTTAAAATTTTGACGTGTCTCTAAAACGTTTGGTTGAGAAGAAGAAGGCAAGAACTTACATGTATTATCTTTTGTGACTTTCATAACCTCAAACCTGATTGATTAGGTTAGACAGATACCTATACGGAATTTGATATTTGATGGCCGGTTTGGACAGTTCTCAAACACAGAGATACATCTACCGCTACTAATATATTATTAAAGACTGCTCACGGCTGTCACGTCTGACACATTTTTGGCTCACCATGCGCTTTCCGGAGATAAAATACAATGCAGAATACATTGTTAGCCATCAGAGCCATCTGTTTTCCAGGACATAAACCTATAGCCGTGAGAAGTCTTTATAAATACGTCAGTCAACGGATATACCTACCTACAAAACATTACTCCTCTTGTTTTAATGCAAAGAAATGACTATTTAGCATCATTGCAAAAATACTTAACTAACTTAAAATTTTTAAACAAGTTCCCACTTATTATTATGTCTAGTTTCCAAAAGTCTCTTTTAAAAATTTAAAAATTTTCTGAAACGCCCAATTGTCGATTGATCTGGAATTTGGTAGTCGGTCAATGAGTTTGATTCTGAATAAATTTTTAAAGATAAATTTTTGCCAACTTTTACACTTTGCCTACACTAGAATCTATCGAATTATACATTAAAAGCGTGTAATGAATTCCTACAAAAATTGAAATGGAAACCTTAGTCCAAATTTTATAGTTCAGTTCCTGATTACGAATACACTGAATTAAGTATTGAGATCACATTCAATGTGAACATTAATTGCATAGTAATTGTCCTGGCTTTTTTGACCTATTTGCATCGGTTTTATTGTTATGGCGGGAATTAGTACATTGGGAAATAGGATAGTAAGTAATAATAATAATAATAATTCTTACCCTCACAATACTCGATACTAGGAATACCCCAAGAAATAACTGAATGCTGGTGCGGGGGAGGGGAACAATTACTTCGTTGTTGTCGTCTTCGTTGCCATTTGCGGCTAGGCCCGACTTTTCCCGATAGAACTAAGATAGCATTCGCTCAAGTACTACGGAAAACCCTAGAGACCGTAGTAATCCTAGTGAGTGTAGGACCATAATTAGTAAATAATACAGAAAAAGCTATATTAAGGAGCAATATCGTGAATGTCAGCCTCAGGATAAAATTTCAATTAATGATGACCATTAGGCTACGAATCACAAACGCCTACGTTTAGATAAAACAAAATAACCACTATCACGATCAGAAATTATACGTGATATAGTAGGATTTGTGGTGGCCGCTAGAGGGCGCAGCTTACGCACATATACCGTTCAGTTTTACTTTTTCTAGAACTTTTTTGTGCACATTTTCTCTAATGTAATAAAAATAATTGCCGAGGGTCGCACAGCGGACAGTACATCTACGATACCACCCTCAAAAATTTTTAAAATATGAAAGGTCTGGGTACGCCACTGCCCAGTAGGTAGATATGTAGTACTTTTTAAAATTGTAACAATCTGAATCGTGTTTGTATGGTCTCCAAATAAAAAAGTTTATAGAACAAACTATCAATATTTTTCGGTATTCTACTGATCCTGGAATACTTTTTCTATACAGAATCTACTGCTTATAATAGAATTTAGAAACTTTTTGTAGAAAAGCAGTATTTAAAATCTCAGGTAGGTACCTATCATGCGCGCTCAACAACACGGCCCTCTTAATTTTTTGCGCTTATTACTGCTATGATATAGTGGCACTCATTTCTGGAACACCCTGTAGATAGTCTGAGGCATTGTTGAAACCGCCTGCAAAATATTAAATTTCAAAGTTTTGGAACGAAAACAAGTTAAAACAGACAAATTGTAATGTTGTCTTACAATTCCTAGGACTCGATACTTACGTTGAGACACCTATAGATATTTTAATTTAGTTTCTCGATAACTTTGGTCTAGGCCTAGACTTTGGTCTATAGGTTAGTTTTTTCTATGGGCTATCCCTTAACTTTTTTACTTTTGGCTTAGAAAAAATGTTATATAAAAAAGTTGTAGATGGAAACGTGTACTTTTGTAACCATTTTGTGAAAAATTATACAGGGGGTTCCACTTAAGTGTGGACAAATATACTTGTGTTTTGTTAATGGCATACCCCATATATTATAGGCTTCTCTCGAAGTGCTCACAAAGGGCTTTTTAACAACATAAAGGTAATACTTGGTATATTCCACTGACAGTTTTTTTAAATATTAATTATTTCAATTTATTTTTCGGTAGCATTCACAGTTGGCCATGAAACAAAACTGTGTCCTTAACTGTCGGATAACGCTTCTTGTTGCCTATTTTGTAGTTTGTGGCATTATTTAAGTATGTCATAGAATTGAACCAAGTTTTTATTCAATAATTATTATTGTTTTAAATTGAACGTAATTTGTTTCCCAAATGAAATTTGGAATATGCGGAAATGCAGCCATATTTTGATGGCGAATTGTTCATCGTGATATTGTCTTTTATGTAAAGTATAACCGCAAAGGTTTCATTTTCGAAACAATGGGCATCAAAAATGAAAAATTTTAAGTTTAGAGGTCTAATATCTTACAAACAGCTGAACCAAACATATAACATCTATATATATATCCTTGAAATCGCATAAATACGTAATTTCAAAAGTAGAAAAAATATACGGAGTTATATTAAAAAATACATACTTATATATATAGAATCTATGTTACTCGATTTTCAACTGCTTTTCTGAATATGCATTCAAATATCTCTATTTAACACTTTTTTATAGGTCAAAAAATAAAAATGTTAAAGGACTAAAAGTAGCTATGAACAGCCCTGTAGGTACTCCATTATGGATGTACCTACATTTTATATTCACTCTATTTTAATGAAATAAACTTTATAATTAGAAATGCATGTAATATTCTGATACGCCTATTGAAGAATATACAGGGTATTTAAAAAGCAGGCGTAAACCTTCTGGAGGCGTAATCTTCGGATTACAATAAGACAAAAAGTTCCTATCAAAGTGGGTCTGGAAATGTTTTATAAAGAAACTAGGTACGCCCGTTCGAATGAAGAACCATGAAGACGGTTTTTCCTCACAAATTTCCGAAACCGTTAACAATACAATTTCGAAAATACATACACGGTATAAACTTTTGACACTGAAGGTTAAGGGCTAAAAAACGTTTCCGGGCCCACGTTGGGAGGAACTGTTTGCCTTATTTTTATCCGAGAATTAGATACGCCCCCAGAAAATGTACGCTTACTTTTGCTTACTACATTGGCTTTGGAAGCAACCTTCAAAAGCTAGCTTTTGCAATACTTCTCTCCGCTTGTGAACTCTACTTACTATATAACGTCCGCGAAGACAGAAACGGAATCAAACACGAGAATCGGGTTTTTACAGCCGACCAGCTATTGTATAATATGCGGAATAACGCAGCTCTTTGAGGATCGTTTATACTTTGAAAACAAAAGAAGGGTTTACCTAAAGTGTTTATCCCTGGATTTGTTGAACAATTTTCAATGTGTAGCAAATTTGCTTTGACAGTAGACGAATATAAATAGGTATATTTTTAATTTTTTGTTATACGCCACTATAGTATATTTCTTTACGGGTCTGGAAATGAAGATTTTTCCGTGCGCGCGTGACAAATTCGTCATGCAAGCACGGGAAAATCTATTTCTGGACGTGTAATGAACGATATTTTTTTATTATACTTCTTTGAAAACGGAAACTTAAAACATTTTATCGGCATATTATAATAAATTTAATTGACAAAAAATAAACAATGCAGACAATATAGTGTGTTTGGTATGTATGATGCGTTTCCATGGTTACTCTCAAATTATTTCAAAGGTGCTTTGTTGTAAATTAGTTATTGTCAGATAAGGTGAATAAAACGTCAAAAATATTACAGAAATGTATCTAAATATTGAAACACTTACGAATTAAAATACAAAATAGGTATATGTTAAATATCAGAGAGCATATAGAGTTTCTTAAATTTAGTTTACTTTGCTGTATATTTCTATTTTAAAGCCATATATTTATTTTTTTATTATTATTTCATTATTGCTAAAACAGATGAAAATAAGGTGTTTTCAAAGAAGTATAATAAAAATATTTTTACACACCTACTGTCAAATTTTCGACAAACCAAAATTGTAAAAAAATGAAATCCATTTTCTAGGCAGGGGGTTTTGTTGTTGTAAATATAGGTCGTTTGACTCAAGTTAATGAATTCAAAATGTATTAGGTCAAAACAAAGAATTCTTTATATATTTTTTTATATGGCATATGGCATTATAATATAAACCCTTTAAACATTTGTTTTGTTTTCGAAGGATGATCATAAACGACCCTCAATTTGAGGGCCTCAAAGAACTATGTAATAAATATCCGGTTATTATTCTGCATTTATACAAATTACCTATATCATCTACTACTTAGCTGGTCCGCTGTAGAAACCTAATAATTCTCGTTTCTGTCTTCACAAGCGTCTATGGGCAGAATCTCCTGTAACTGCCAATAAAAATAAAAACAGGCGACACATTTATAAATAAATACAACATATACAGTGTGTCCCCGGATAGATGAAACGACTCGTGTAAAGGACAAAAAAAATCTATTTGAAATTTGAGCTTTTGGGGATCAGCCCTGCTTGGTTTGAAAGTAATTTGTGATACAATTTTAGTTTCGAAAAATCAATTATTTCTTGGATATTAAAAAAAACCGTTTTTTACACTAGTAAACTGCCTTTAAGGAGAAAAATGTTATTAAGAAAAGGTGTTCAGAATGAAAAACTATGTAATTTTGTATTATCTTTGACCAAAAGGGCACTTTTCCCCACTTTTCAAGTAAAAAAGAGCAAAAAATCAAAGCAGGCCTAGGATTTACAAATTTTTGAACATTACTAAGTTTTTCATTCTGAACAACTTTTCTTGATAACATTTTGCCGTTACTCCTACAGGGAATATAAGGCACTTTACTAGTGGCAAAAACAGTTTTTTCGAAATATTTAAATCAAGTGATCTTTAAAAACCAAAATTATGCCACAAATGACTTTCAAACCAAGCAAGACAGATCCCCAAAAGCTGAAATTTCAACTTGATTTTTTTTTTGTCTTTTACAAGAGACGTTTCACCACACTGTAGGTACATCTATATTCAAGACAAACACATCATCTATGTTTTTTACTGATTTTACTGACCTTGAAATTATTTCTATTAACTTGAACTCGAATGTGAACTCATCTAGGCATTTGTTATTTGTTGCTATGCAAAAAGCTGTTGTTCAAATCAAGAAGCTTTGCCCACGCCATTTAAGGAATGTGATCTGTCCGGTATTCGACCATATCTATCAAAAGCACGGTCAAACGCATTAGAGAATATTCACTGTATAGGTTGTGCATTGTGCAATATAAATAAATGGTACCTCTGTATTTTTCATTGGAATATTTTCATATTTTCATGTCAATTTACGTTGTGTTAGATATTTTTTTATTAATCATCACAAATTGCACTTTTTTTCAGTTAGGGACGTATCTACACTTGATGATGATATATTGAATGTAGGTAGGTACACAAGGTGATTCACTTCACTGCTCTTATATCTTATATTATACCTAAAATTGGTGTAAGCAAGAAATGAAGCTAGGTTATGCTTATAGCAAATTTGTCGAATCCAGCTCGTCATTAGTCAGTGGGTTGCATTACTAATCAAAATGTTGGCAAGTACCTACTCAACTTTTGATCAAAATTGACAGGTAATAATTAACTTTTGAACAATAAAATTGTGTACCTATACGTAAATAGCAATGCGACTTATTTGTTCTGAATTAAGACCGGAAAAGAAGAATTTTGCGAAATCGCGTTATATAAACTTTGGTTGGTCTACCTTGAAGTCTTAAAACATTTACTGTCTGTACACCTGTCCTCGCCAAAATATTCGAATTCCGATTCAGCCATAAGATAAATGCTATTGGACGCCCTTGAACCAAGACTATGCGAATCAAAGGTGTACGAATACGGAATTAGTAAATAAAATTAGTCACGTGTCAAGTTAGTACCTCTATGTTATGTTTATTTTCATAGCAAACCTAGTTTCGTAGAAATATTGTAGGTTCGAAGCTATATTGTCTATTCTACCCAAAATAATTCTTTGTTCTCTTCTGGTTCTATAGGTACCTGAATTCAGGTTCATTCCTACAATAATAGTACCTATGCCCAGTGTACCTGTTTTTTGCAAGAATAATGAATGGTTAGATATTATGTTATCCCTTCGAAAATGTTGCGCAATTTCTGTTTGAGGAAGGCCCCAAATAATGTTGAGCGTGATGCGGAAGTGGTACCCTCGTTTATAGTTCGTGGCCTTCTTGGAAACGTTGCTGACCTGATGACTCATTAAAATTACCGTTGGGCGCTAATTTCTACGCAAAAATTCACAAAAATATCTTGATATGTTACATTGCCGGCAATTTACCTATTATAAAATTATAGTAGGATCCTATTATGGATAGGTATACAATTGTCATTTATACCTTATTATTGCTGCCAGATACAAGGTGATACTATACACGATCAGGTTATCCGGAGCGTAGGTGATCGTAATCCTTATTGGTATAAATTAATTGCATATAAACAATGACGAACTTGACTCAAAACCTGGCTTTAAATGTAGAAATCTGCTGATAATGACCCAGAAATGATGAGATAACATTACGTCACTGAGAAAGCTCTTACAGTAGATGCCGAAGTAATACCTACCTACTTTCATTTCATTCAGCTATGAAGAGCAATAACGTAACAACGCACACGCTTACAACCTTGAAAAATTATTGAAAAGAAATCTGCATGTGAAAAAAACTCGAACTTGTTCGGCTATATCGATCTGCCCCCTTTAAGAAGCAGTGGGGTGGAAGCAGACGGACAATACTGATCATTAAGAAGACGACCGAGGGCTTACATAGAATAGAATTAACCTGTGTTGGTGACTGTTAAGTCTATCCACCATAATATATTGATTTTTTTACAATTTACCTAAAAGAATACTGGTCAGAATGGCCGGCTACGCATAATTAAAAGTCAACATAAAAGGAGCAAGGAAAACTATACAATTGAAAGTAGGTACCCGATATTTATTAGCCTACTGGATTTATTTTGCCAGTTCTATTAATTGTTGAATGTTAGTAGGTATTGATATTAACAATATGATAACAAATTGTATTTTTCCACATTCCAATTGAAACTGTCTCTTTTTATTTTGGCTTATATTTTTGTAAAAAAAGTAAAGTTGGTTTTTTGGTTCGTACGAACTTTTGTTTTTGCGCTTGTTCTTTTAGTTGAACGTTGAAGTATTAGACAGCCCTCAATACATTTCGAAAAACCAAAGGAAATATTGGTGCCACTACAATGCGCTCTACCTAGGATCAGTGCTCTATCTAAGCTTGACTTAACTACAATATGCGCGGTGCCGGTCTAGTATGCAGTCTACCTACCCTTTGCGATCTACCTGATTTAATCTCCGGTTTAGTATGCGGTCTACCTAGAAATTCAATCCTCCATTCTTTTTAAATTATCTATTTATTGCGGCTACCTCTTGCAATTTAATATGCAATAAATATAGGGAGGTAAGTTCGTTATAAAAAGAAGCTAAAATCTAGAACAATATTCAGTTTGCATTACTAGTACAAGTTGAAGATGTTGCTACATGATTTTTATACAACAATTGCTTCGTCAGAGGAATCAGCCGTAACGTAACATTTGCTGGACAATGAAGTTGACATTGAAGAATGCCATAGATGTGGTGGGCAAATGCAAAATAGAAGGAAAAGAGACCGGAGTGGAGAATTTCGACCAGTTTTTCGTTGCCTCCAAAAAGGATGTCAAACTACAAGAAGTGTAAGGCAAGGAAATAGATTTTTCCATTACACGGACCTCAATGGAAGAGCCAACTCGAAGTTATCCTTGTGTCAAATATTGGAGTTAATGTTTTTATTCATTTTGGATATGCGCATAGACTCAACAATTACAATAACTGGTCGGGCACGTTCCACAGTAGTTGATTGGTTCAATATGTGTCGTGAGGTTTGAACAGAGGTAGTGTCCTACAGATCCAGTGGACAACTCAACGGTACACCGGATGATCCTATACAAATAGACGAAGCTCGTTTTGCTGGACGCCGAAAATATGGAAGAGGAAGACTGCTTCAGGGAGACCATGCTGCAAATTCCGAAGATTCCGACGCAAGTGTTGACAACAACAGAAACCATGGAAGACGCATAGACGGACCGTGGGTGTTTGGCATAAGGAACAAGGTAGAGGCTAGATATTTCGTCGTTGAAAGAAGAGATGCCAATACATTGATTCCACTGATACAAAGAGAAATTCAACAAGGATCTGTCATTCATTCAGATGAATGGCCGGCTTACAGGCGCTTAAATCAGTTAGGATATGTAAACAACACCGTTAACCATCAGCAGAATTACGTCGATCCCGTCACAGGAGCTCACACACAAGCGATTGAAAGATCGTGGTTAGTCGCCAAAATAAAAATCCTGAAAAAAAAGCGGGGTGTGCCTTTAACCCATTTACAATGACATTTAGATTATATAGGTTAGAAAATATTGCATAAAAATGAAAAAAGCACCGTTTGTGGCGTATCGACTCTTACCCGTATTAAATAAATTAACTTTTATTAAAAACTATAGCGAATTGAAATAAATAAGATATGTTCATGCCAAAAATGTTCTAAAAATCAGGTATAATATCCTTTGGAAAACAAAATGTCTTAATACAATTTCTTCAATATATTTCGTTGTAACAAAAAATCTCGAAATTAAAGTCTGTATTTACATAATATATGACAAATAATGACAAATCTTAGAACACCTAGCAGGAACTTACAGTTCTAATAAGCTTTCCACAAAACAAGTTATGTTTTCCACATTAAAAGTTACAAGAACATTTTCGCAACAAATTGATAATAAATTCTAACACAATTAGCAATGTATCCATGTCCTAATTTTTTTAAGATTGGCGATTATCACCTAAAAATAAAGCTTAGACTCGTTTTGTGTATAAAGTGTATTCCATTTTATATCTAGAAAATGCAGACATGTATCGTAACATTAAAAAATAATAAAGGAAAACCAAGAGGGGTGTTTTATCGGCATAGCAGGCAAAGGATAATAAAAAAAAAGCACTCCAGCCGGGACTCGAACCCGGGACTCCTACTGGGGCCGTAGGCGCTTTGAACCAACTAAGCTACCGCATTTTTTTATTTTTTTTTAACTGATTATCTTTTGCTTGCTATAAGAGGGTATTAGGTATCTCGAGAGTATCTTCGTTGCCAAACTACACAAGTTACGTTTGTGAACCAATATCCCTATAACTTTTATACAGAATGTTTCGCAAACCAAACTTATGTTTTTTATTTTAATGGAACACCTTATAAATACATTCATTTAATTTTTAATTGGGTTTCTCGTCACAGAAATCTGAACCAAACTGATTAAAAGACAACTTTGAACATTAAGTTAAAAAATAACTTCAACAACTTTGTTTTCTGAGCTTTCGTAGAATAAATCTTCCTCCTTTCCTTTCTCAAATACATTGTCAAGTCAAAGTGAAATGACAGAATCTGTCATTTAAAAGTGAAAGGAGGATGATTTATTCTCCGAAAGCTCAGAAAACAAAGTTGTTGAAGTTAATTTTTGAGTTCAGATTCAAAGTTCGGTTGTTTTAATTTATGTAATTTTTCTGGCACATTGAACAAGTTGCCTTTTAATCAGTTTGGTTCAGGTTTCAGTGGCGAAAAACCCAAGTAAAAATTAAATGGATCTGTTTTCGAAAGAAAGAAATTTTCGACAATACTAGTATATATATTTTTGCATTTTTGAAATCTGCTCGTTAAGGTAATCAAAATGATATAAAACTTTGTATCATTATCTATTTCCATTTTTGAGACACATATTTTGTGTTCAATTAATTTATTTATGTTGAATTTGTGGATCTCATGATAAAGATAGACGATCAATGCAACAAGAAAAAATATTTGTTTTAACCAAGAGAATAACTTAATAAAATTCCAAATAGTTTAGCAGCTTTTTCAGATTTGACTGATATTTGATATTCTCGAAATAAAATAAGAATTTCACGAAAATCGTAAAAGCTTCTAAATATTTTGAGATTTTGTTTTGTTATACTCCCGGTTAAAACTTGTATCTTTCTGTCTGGCTACGGCCCTTTCCGAACGACAGATTCCGTTAATAATATTCACATTTCGAAAGATTATACCAGAGAACAGACCTAGGTTCCGACGAGGACCAGTCTCATAAGGTCAACAGATCGGACGAATCCGTCCGGTCTTGGTGCCGATGCCTGACCGCTTTTTTGCAAAAATATGCGGGAACCCGCTCAGACCGCTTCGTTCTCCAACGAGTCCCGTATTTAATTTGGCCCTCGGAGAGCGGTGAACGGCGGTCTGGAGGTCCAAACAGTGGCGTGTGTGCATCTTCACTTTCAAAGGGGTCAAGGTGTACTTCAGATCGTCCTTTAACCTATTTCCTGCATATTTCCCACTAAGAATGTGCCACACAGGCGCACCGAACCTATAAAACTTTCCCTTATCTGTCGGATATCTCGCGAAATACCTAATAACTTTCACAGTCTTGGTGTTCACTAGTTTTGTTTTTCCTGTAATCTTGTTTCAAAGTAAAAAAGTAAAAAAAGTAAAGCCTAGGTTTTCTAACAATAATCTCATCTCACTACTCAACAATAAGATCGCAGTAGGTACCTACGTAGCTACCAGCCTTCAATAAATTGCGAAACTATTGCTATTGCTACAGCTAACGACATCTGACGACTTTGCTTGGTAATGATAGCACGGTAATAAGAAATTCAAGGTGAACTGAGGTAAACTGAATAGGTACGGAGAAAAGAATGCGTATTACTTTGATATGAATATTTTCATATTGATTCTATCTCTATATTTTGCAAAATATCTTAGAATAAATTTTATAGTAAGAAACTGCGACAATGCCATCTCAAATCTATTAAACCCTTGTCTAAATGGATAGACAAGGATTAAACGATGCAGATATTAGTTATGCGCAAATTCACAATGAAGGGACTTACTTAACCTTTTCGGTAAAATGTATTGTGCTTTTACTAAAAATAAGCAAAACCAGGGTGCTTAACTCATAACGGAATTAAAAATGTATTAATAATATTTGTTTTAGCAAATTGTTAACTGCCAAGGTTCTCACATTAAATTTAAACCGGTATTTTATCCTGGGTCAATGGACAATGTGAAGGTTTTTTAGCGGCTCACATAGCACCGGCTCCGCCGGTAAATAATAAATTTCACGTGTGGATTTCGAGCGCTCAGTTCCTACACCTAATTAGGTAGACATATGCTAATAAAATGACCAATTATTATTTCCTACTAGGTGTTGGCTGTACACAATAATACAGCTTTACTGCTGGTAACTAAATAAAATTCTCTAGGTATTTCTCAGTCAGATTTAGTGATTCTACCCATATTACATTTATCCATGAGCTATTAAGAAGGCAAAAATTCTAATCTAAGCACTGTCACTTGTGAAGAAGCCAACAAATAATAAAAAGTAGATCTTAATTAAGCGTCATTAAGTCCCTGATCCCGATAAAAAATGTGCGAGTACAAAAATGTTGTCTCAGCATAATATAGGGATTAAAAATGTCCAAACCTTGTAATTCATCCAAGATAGAAGTAGCTAAGCTATATTATTTTTTAACTTTGGGGCAAAGCTGTTACCTTATTTGAATTAAAAGTGTCCTTCCTGCCATTTTCAAAATGCAAATCCAGGGCCGGCTGCAATTTTTTTATACCCCCGATTTTCAGAAAACCATTTATCGATTTTTTTATTTAAAATCTGACCACACAGCGTTAATAATAACACCCCAAGACCCCCATATACCAAAGTTGAACAAAACATATACAGAGAGTTCCATTCTGTAGGGTGTCAAATTTGAGAAAAATAGGAATTTTAAAGACATCTGGCGAGTCAAATGTGCCATGAAAATCCCTTCAAAAGAGTTGAATGGTCAACAGGACCACTCAAAATGTTGGTGTGAAAAGATTTACTACAAAAATATACAGGGTATTTTTCTCTGAGCCATCTCAAAATTCTGAATTTTTATTAAACTTTATACTGGTCAGCTCCAGGAGTGCTCTGGAATCATTGAAAAAATATTAATAAACACATAAGTAATTTATTTATTTACAAAATGCCAACCAACAAATAAAAACAATTTAATTTATTGGACCTTTTCAACAAAGTCACTGTCTAAGATGATACATTTTCTGTGCGTTTCCTGTTGTGGCTTATGGACTTACTGACTGGGAGGCTTCTGTATTTTTTAAATTTAGTTCGTTTATAGTGTGTTTTGATATACACGATTGTTGACCCGTATAAAGTTCCAAAAATTCAGTAATTTGAGATGGCACATATAAGAACACTCTGTATATTTTGTATTGGACCTCTGCACACCAACACCTTCAGTGGTCCTATTGACCATTCAACTGTTTTGAGGGGATTCCAAGGTACACTTGACTTGGCAGATGCCTTTAAAATTCCTAATTTGCTCAACTTTGACACCCTGCAGAATGGAACTTCCAGTATATTTTTTATTCAAATTTGGTATATAAGGGTTTTTGGGTGTTCTAATAAACGCTGTGGGGTCAGATTTTAAATAAAAAAATCGCTAAATGGTTTTCGTGAAAATCGGGGATATAAAAAAATCGCAGCCGGCTCTGGATTTGCATTTTGAAAATGGCAGAAAGGTCAAAAGAAGCGGTTTTTGAAGGTTTTTCAAACAAAAAAAGTTTGGGCGATTATCTCCAAAAATGAAGATTTTACGTATTTGTACAGGTTTAAAGTTGGACACGCTGTAGATACAGGTATCCAGGGTTCTTAAAAAGTTAAAATCAAGTTTTCTTGGATAAGTTTAAACAAATACGCACAAAGTTAAGCGAATAGCCAAACAGACAAACTGACATAAACCTACTGGGATGAAAATACCTACACATAAAGCTCATACTCATTAAAGTATGCTTAGACCCTGTTGCGAACAAAAAAGGTTTTTGAAAATATCTCTCAAAATATTTTTTTTATCGATTTGCATACACTTAAAAGTAGGGACACTGCATACAGTGTGTCCGGTAAGTATAAGGCAATCTCACAGGAGCAGGTAGGGGACGTCAACATATAGATTGAGCTGAACAACTATGGGTCAGATCTCAATAGTTACTGAGATACAGGGCGTTGTAAATCTTTTTTTCAAATTGAATTATGGCAATATCTCCGAAACTAATCAAGCTGCTGACCTGAAATTTGGCACAGAGGGCGCCACTTGCGCTGTTTTTGGATCATGCTTGTATTTGTAACTTTTTTGAGGTTATTTTCTTGGTCCTGCAGGTCCATCATTTTAGTGCATCTTTTCATTTTGCAAAAGAGGTATTCGTGTTTCATAACGATCAAATCAACCGTTTGCGTTGAAATTGCCAAAACCTGCCCCCAAAACACCTGTTGACTTCAATTTCGAAACATACCATTTTCACCTACCGCTTTCCAAAAATTATTAGCTTTCAAAATGGAAAGGATTGAATTTGACAAAATTTGGACACTCTATTTCAAGAAAACCAATGGTGTTTTGACCAATGCCCATTTGGCATTTTTTTCATCATTTTGAATGTACAGTTGTTCTGTAACATTTAAAAGCTGTAGGTGAAAATTTTATGTTTCGAATATTGAAGTCAACAGGTGTTTTGGGGCACATTTTGCCAATTTCAACGCAAATGGTTGATTTGATAATTATGAAACAAGAGTACCTTTTTCTTGCAGAAGGAAAAGATGCACTAAAACGATAGACCTGCAGGAATAAAAAGGTAACCTCAAAAATGTTACGAGTAAAAGCACGATCCAAAATCAGCGCAAGTGGCGCCCTCTGTGTGATAGAGCAAAATTGACATTTTCAGCTTATTCTCCATCACCATAAAAACATAGTAGTGCCACAAATAACGTTATCTGTGGTAGTGCCAAATTTCAGTTCAGCAGCTTAATTAGTTTGAGAGATATTGCCATAATTCAATTTGAAAAAGAGTTACAAGGCCCTGTATCTCAGTAACTATTGAGATCTGACCTGTTGTTGTTAAGCTCAATCGTAATATTGTGACGTCCCCCTGCTCCTGTGAGATTGTCCCATACTTACCAGACACCCTGTATACCTTGACCTATACAAAAATGTTACTTATTATTTAAAAAAATATAAAAAGTAAAAAGTTCTGACAAGAAAATAGGGGTATAGATCATTTTATTGTCCTACGACAGAAATATGAGAAATTACATTCAAGTCAAGTGCCTCAAATTGCAAAATTTCAACCATTTTTTTGGTCTTTCACCTGTTTAGTTTATCCTAGGACACCCTAGGATATACGAGAAAATAATACCAACTTCTGGTGAAACCGGAAGTCAGTGACAACTAATAATTTTACGACACTCTCCATTTAGTCAATATTAGATTTCGGCCATTTTTTTTATAGAAAACTGTTTATTCTTACATTTTGGTATCTCTCTGTTTATAATCGGTAACCCGTAGATGGATTCATTTTTTTCCCCGAATATACTATTTTTGAATCAACGAACAACGTTCATCCTAAGCAAAATAATCGCAATAAAAGCAATTGGGGGACACCCTGATCCTTGTATAAAAAAATCATAGTTTTACCAAAACAACAAATCAATTGCTTTATTCATTATTTATTTTTACTCTTTCAGAAGACAAAAACAGAGAAGAGCGTTCATCCCAACAAAAACCCTCTACATCTAACGATGACACAAAGAAAGAAACCACCATTCCTAGACGCTTCATATCATCTATTCTTGGGGGTGACGTACCATATGGCAGTCGAGGTCATGTCCTTACACGAGCCGAACGGAAAGAATACCCCGCACTTCTTTCTCCAAACAAAATCACATTACCTGCTTCACAGAAGCCTCCCGATAATACTCCTAGCCCACAGAACTTGGCTCCAGTCCGCCACTTTTCTGTTATACAACGTACCCCTAAGATGACAAAGAAGGAAGAGGACACGGACACAAGAATACCTGCACACCCGATCATCATGCAAGAACCTGAGCAGGACCAACCAATCGATTATCACATACCAAGAAGAAGGGGAGAAAAGGAAGACGATGAAGAAGAAAAGAATAGTAGGGATCAAAGAAAAAGTCATTGTTCAAAGTTTAGTAAATCCCTGATACATGTGAGGTCACTTGTTGGAAAATTACCACAGATAACATCTGCAGCAGCTGGACATGGTAGAACAGGCTCATCGAATAATCAGAGTGGTGGCAATTCGAATAATTCTTCTTCTGGTGGAGGAGGGGGAACTATAAATTTTTCTGGAGGTTCTACAGGGGGTTCTGGTGGCGGCTCAATAGGTGGTGGAACTGGTGGTGGAGGTATGAACCCTGGAAGAGATGGACGGCAAAACTATGGGCCAAGCAGTCCACCCACTGGTAGTTTGCCACCTTTTTATGAATCTTTAAAAGGTGGAAATAATGGAAGCAATTACAATGCTAGCAGCAATTTTAGTACAACTTATTTGTTGTCGAATCAACACAATATGGAGTGCGATACGGGCCAAGAGCTCGGTTTAACTGGTCAAAGTTCGCCTAAGCATTATTCTACTCTACAGAATGCTTCATATGGATTTGTCATGAAAGATGAAACAGATTTGGATTTATACGAAAATAAAATAGATCCAATGAATCAGTTACTGCCTAATACATATAATGGATACGATGAATCTATGATGGTTGATATGGCAACTTTAACTTTTTCAAGTAGTGCAGAACATGCATTACTTGAAAGTTTGTCAGACGCTGCTGATCTTTCAACATTTTTGCAACGATTACCAAATGAAGACAATGAAAACGATGATGTTAATCACTCGCCAGATTCGTCACAATTGCAAGTAGATCAGAACATTGATTCGACATTCAATGAACAAATTTTAAACCGTAACTACGAGAATCGATCAAATTACAATCATTCGCAGTTTTCAAAGCTATATCCAGAAACGATCCCCCCATACAACTCTCAAGTGTCCAACAATGATTCCCTCCAAGTGCAGATGCACCAACAACAAATGTTGTCACCGAGCCTAAGCTTTAATGGCAGCGGGCTGGACCTCGACTCGCCAACGACGATGTCATTGCCATCGCCGGGAGCTGCGAGTTGCTCGTTGGATGCACCACACAATGACGGTGGATCGCTGAGTCCGCCGGCAAACGTGAGTGGCAGAAGGGATAGCACGAGTAGTGACTCTCCGTCGCTGCAGGGGCGAGTCAACGTCCTGCAGCAGAGGGTAAGCATCAGGTTTGATTCAGGCATAGGCTTCGGAAGGTTGCACTAGAGATTATAGACTGAAATAGGTGATATGTTCGTACACAAAATATAATATACTAAAATAATTATTTAGATAATTTCTACCGGGTGTCCCAGAATATGTTGGCAATCTCCCGGATTTATACAGGGGACGTCAAAATAACATGACAAGTTCTTATAAAAAAATTTCCCAGAGGGCCCCCCTACGGAGATACAAGGTGTTGAAGTTCTTTTTTTTAAATAAAATTATGGCAATATCTCCCAAAATAATCAAGCTGCTGAACTGAAATTTGCAACTGCTGTGTTTTAGGCGATGGAGAATAAGCTGAAGGCATCAATTTTTACGTATCTCACAGAGGGCGCCACTTGCACCATTTTTGGATCGTGTTATAGCTCGTAACTTTTTTGAGGTTATCTTTTTGGTCTTGCAGGTCCATCATTTTAGTGCACATTTTCATTTTGCAACAAAAGTGTACTCTTGTTTCATAAAATCAACCGTTTGCGTTGAAATTGGTAAAACGTTCCTCAAAACACCTGTTAACTTCAACATTCGAAACATAAAATCTTTACCTACCGCTTTCAAACGTTACAGACCGACTGAGAAAAAAATCCTTATGAACAATGTACCAAAAATTATTCGCCTTCAAAATGGAAAGGATTGAATTTGACAAAATTTGGACACCCTATTTCAAGAAAACCAATGGTGTTTTGTCCAATGTCCATTTGGTATTTTTTTCTTCATTTTGAATGTACAGTCGATGTGTAACATTTGAACCCAGTAGGAGAAAGTTTTATGTTTTAAATGTTGCAGCTAACAGGTGTTTTAGGGCACGTTTCGCCAATTTCAACGCAAACGGTTGATTTTCTCGTTACGAAACAAGAGTACACTTTTGTTGCAAAATGAAAATGTGCACTAAACTGATGGACCTGCAAGACCCAGAAGATAACCTCAAAAATGTTACGAGCTATAACACGATCCAAAAATAGTGCAAGTGGCGCCCTCTGTGAGATACGTAACAATTGATGACTTCAACTTATTCTCCATTGCCTAAAACACAGCAGTGCCAAATTTCAGCTCAGCAGCTTGATTATTTTGCGAGATATTGCCATAATTTAATTTCAAAAAAAGAACTTCAACACCCTGTATCTCCATAGGTAGCCCTCTGGAAATTTTTTTATAGGAACTTGTCGGGTTATTTTAATTTCCCCTGTATAAATCCGGGAGATTGCCGACATATTCTGGGACACCCTGTATATTATGTATAGCACAGTTTAAGTGAAGGGAACTCTTACTCATTTAAGTAAAATTGTCTGTTATTCCTGTAAATGACATTTCTTCACCTAAGACTCTTTTGTAAATATACTCATTAATGATTAACCTATATTATAGAGTACTATGATCCAACATTATTTCACTAAGCATTTCCCCTTATCCTATTTTACTTATAGTTTAGGCAACTCCAATTTGTATGATTATCAATCTTGCCAAGAATCACAAAAGTAGTAATATTGCAAAAATGTGCAACACCTGTTATGACTCGTTAATTGTCTGTATATCTACCTAGTGCAAGACAAGTCTTCTCAATAAATTAATTATTTCACTTTAATACACAATATTAACATATAAAAATAGCATTGCCCAAATCAAAGTGTTGCTCGCCTTTGCCCACCCCGATATAGTCTGGGGAACATTTCTATCTAAATATATCAAAAGTTGTAGCAGCAATTTTAAAACACCTTTGACGCAGGACTACTTGTAAAGTTCGTAATGATCGTTTTGGATGATGGGATATTAATTATTATACAGGGTGCTTCATTTTTTGTAGCAGGACTTAATATTGGATAGAAAATGACAAATACTTTGTTTTCAACATAAAGGACATTCAAATTTTATGGTTTTAGGGTGTTTTATTCTTTGTAATTTTTGAATTAGGGTCAGAGTGTTGTGGGGGTCTGTTTAACATAATTAATTCTGATAGATTACATATTCCTTGGTTTACACAACATTTTTCGGAAAAAGTAATTTAGTTGATTTTTAAATTTTTATATAAATATGATTTTCTATGCATTGTTAATGTCCTGCTATAAAAAACTGACTTACCACCAATCAAAATTTGTGTTTAATGTTATTAACACATTTCCAATAGGGGCATGAGCATTGAGCTAAATATAAAAGTTATCAATGTGAAATACCAAAATATTACGGGTGTTTCAAAAAAATGATGCTACAAATAAGTGATTATTTATCTATCCCTCAGACTATACCAACCGTCCCTTTTCATATACGAGTTCTTCTTCCAGTTGGGCCTACCATCTGAGGTGCAGCTCGAGTTTGTCAATGGTGGGCATGGCATCAAGAATCCTCTGGCCAACCAGGATACCGTACGGCAAGGTGCCCGTGCCACCGAGGAGAAGACCAAAGTGGCCTCGGTGACCAGCGAAGATGGTCAGACGACATTCTGTTGTCGCGTGTGCAACAAAACGTTTGGGTTGCAGCGACTGCTCAACAGGCACATGAAGTGCCACTCAGATGTCAAGAGGTACCTGTGCACGTTCTGCGGAAAGGGGTTCAATGATACGTTCGACCTCAAGAGGCATACAAGAACGCATACAGGCGAGTTGATTAATAAAACACAAATTTAATCTAACAATAGAACAAAACACGTACAAAACCTCTTCCTTACATAGTTGTCACCAATGACGTCAAAACCTATAGACGTGGTGCCCCATTGTTAAAATGCCCTTTATTTTGACTCCAAGATTAAATATATCCATACTACTCTAAAAACATGCTACAAACAAAGACAGAAACTCAACCATCAACCAACTATACACTCCGTGATTCCCGGTTATAGTTCCTCCAGAATCACATTTAGATATCACATGTTTTTCTTGTTTGGGGGCGCCGGAAGCATCTGAAGACTCGGGGGATGGTCTAAAGACGCCAGCCTCCGAGCCCAGAGTCGAAATAAGTTCGCTATGGCTCGACAAAAAGGGTCAATTTCTGACAATCTCGCGACACTTTCGGAATAATTTAATGGAGCGCTTAGATTGTGACTAGTTCTGGGCGTCAAGCGTTTATCAAAACAAACCTGTCTATAGGTTCTGACGTCATTGGTTGTCACTATGGCCAAATTAAAAACACACTACAAAAACTACCAGTAGTTATACAGTGTGTCTACGAAATAAGGTTACTATACATTATGTCCCAAGATAAGTGAGATAAGAGGCGTGAAAGTAAAAAAAAATTAGGTTTAAATTTGATAATTTGGACTCCCATCCTGCTTGATTTGAAAGTACGAAATTTCTGTCATATTTTCAGTTTTAAAAAAATCAAAGTAGGCTGTGCAAGATACAGGAAAATGTTATTAAGACAAAATTATGACCATGTTGACACTAATAATTGGCCTACTTTGATTTTCCATTTTCTTGTCAATTTTTAGTTTTTGGGTAGGCAAGGTACCCTTCCTTTACTAGTTACGCAAAAAATGTATTAAGACACAATAAAAAATCCCGTTTTTTGCAAAGGCTATTTAAAAAATTAAAAATTGTGAAAGAGAAAATCAAAGTACATTTTTTGTCTTTTACACTTCTCTTCACTTATCCTGAGACACATCTTTTATATATATATAGGATAGCATTCGCGCAAGTATCCTAGAAAACCATAGTAATCCCAGTGAATGTAGGACAATTAGTAAATCACACTGATACAGCTATTAAGGAGCAATACCGTGAATCCAAAATTTGTCAATCGCTCTTGGTAATATCTTAAATTAATAAAAAAAAAGTAACTTCCTGCTAAACAAAAAGTGATATTCACGCGTGTGGTGAAGATATTTTTATTAAATTTACTAATCTAATAAAAAATGCAAGAAAATTGCCAAATTGGTTATTTTGCGATAACTTTTTTGTTTGAAATTCATTTTTTTGTAGCAACATTCTATCCCTTGGAAAAAACATCGCAAGTCTATCTTAAAAATTAACGAGTTAATCACTCGTAACTTCTTAACTGGGACACCCTGTACATTCTTTCGGCAAATAGCTGTTGCTTCTTAAACGTTAGGCACAACAGCCAGTTACCAGTTAGATTAGTTGTCCTATCCCAAGCCTGTAAAAAAACAAGTTCTAACTTGAATCCTGTTAATCTTTCCAGGTGTAAGGCCATACAAGTGCAGTCTCTGTGAGAAGTCTTTCACGCAGCGTTGTTCACTCGAATCGCACTGTCTGAAAGTACACGGTGTGCAGCACCAGTATGCATACAAGGAGCGACGGACCAAAGTATATGTGTGCGAGGAGTGCGGCCACACCACGAGCGAACCCGAGGTGCACTACCTGCACCTCAAGGACAAGCACCCTTACAGTCCTGCCCTGCTCAAGTTCTATGACAAGAGGCACTTTAAATTTACGAATTCAAATTTTGCTAACATGCTCCTGCAAGTACGTACATAGATAATTTATTTATCTATGTCATGTGGGGTCTGTCAGAAGAAAGACATTTTTTTTGTCATAAGCTTTTTGCAGAAATTTATCAAATCTGTTTTACTTTTTTATTTAGTGCACTATGGACATTTACATTAAAGATGTAAAATTAAAATATGCAATGAAAATTATAATTTTTTTTATATGAAAAAGTATATTTTAACAATTTCTATTAATTCCAGAAATTTTGCTGTAAAAATAAACATCAAACTATATTATGGAATAAATACTTCAGTGCCCTAACTGCCTCATCACCATAGTTAGTTTTGAGTCTTTTGAGACTTACGTTTGATTCCTGACTGTTCAATCTTGTGATTTGGAAAAAAATATATTAGTCAAAATGAGCATTTGAGCAGTAATATGGCCAGCATTTGTGCAATTCTAATTCTGAATTCTCTCAGTTTTAATGCTTGAGAGAAACTAAGTAATTTTCCTATAGTTTTCTTAAATTATGAGAATATTGTGCCACTCTCATTGGTTGACAATGCTTATAGAAGGGTTCAAAACAGGGAGGTGAGTAGCATTTTTTTTTAAATATTACAATTTTTTTTTATGTAACCATCCAATGTGCAAAAAAATTTCATTGGTATAGAAAAATATTGAGTAATAAAAATTCTGATTTTTCCTCTTGACAGACACCACAGTACACCATTCTTTCCGTCCAACATGTACAAATTTTCTCTCTTCCTTTCCTTTTCTAACGAGTTGCGAGAATAAATCTATTTCTTCTGTGATAATTTTTAATGATTAAAAAATCGTAACCGTAAGGTTGTTCTTCGGGAAATGGAGAGTAGGACGTTGAAGAAGCAGGGGCAAGCCTCAAATTCGTCACATTTATTATCTATAAAGCGACGATGACTTGAACAAAATATAATAAAATCGGGTTTTTTGTGCAATCAGGTGGAAGAAAACTGGGTTACTTAAGTAAGTTTAGCTAAGCACTCGCATTAAATGTTATTTTGGAACGATGTTAGAATTTAGAATAACGGCGTTGTTGTTGTGTGATTTGATTCAGGTAATGTGTACCTCTTGCAATAGTTATTATAAAAATTCATGGTGATGATTTACAAAGGATATTATTATGTTTTCCCAGTGATATGATCTACAGGCTTTTTTAAACAACCGTGTTTTATCTTATTTTGTCATTATCCAATATAAAAACTGTTCATGGGGTAAACAGACTTGTTTGGTTTTGAAAAATGTTGCTGGAAACATTCTAAACTTTAGCTCGTTCCTTGGTATATTCTGGTGCTTCATAGGCAAGACATTACTATGGTGCTACAGAATTATTTATATATTTATAGAAATATGTAGGTATGTGATTTCCATATTCACTTTACAACGAAAACTCAATACCTTATGTTACTTTCGTAATTTTGTTAAGAGCATTAAACTAATATTTAAAAGCTAGATGTGTTTGTATATAGGATCTTTTAAGTTGTGTTTGTTTACTGTAAGTACCTAAGTTTTTTATTATTTGTATTAGGGTTTTAAACTTTATCTGTTTTGATACATTTTGTTTAATACTGCTAGGCTCTACACCAAATTCAGATAATAATTTTCCCAAATTATTAATTTCCCAATTTGTTAAAAAATAACACTAAATAAAACAAAAAATAAACATTAATAGTTATGTACAAATGTAAAAGATATCTTGATATATTTTTTTTTGGTAATTGAAAGCTGTTATCTGAGGTGTGTATGGAAGTTTATTTGTTTTTGCCAGTGTACCTAAAATGTTTTAACAGATTTTAATATAAAGAATCACTTTTCGATTTACATCACAGTATTGAGTAATACCTTTTAGTAAATTATATAGTGGAACTGATATTCTGACTTGTGAGACATAGACTCTAAGTGTTCTCGTTTTATTTAAAATTCCTAGCTTTAATATTTCACAGAAAAAGCATATAACTTTATTGTTTGTATTTATAATTTCCCTCCCTCTAGACCTATATATAATTGTAAAGGAAAATATGTATTTTTCTAATGTTGCTTTGAAAATAAAACACAGACATTTACAAATACGGCTGTTTGCTTTATTATCAAAATCTTGTCAAATTCATTAAAAAATGTAGATAACAATGCCAACAGTAGTATACTCCTGGAGGTGGACTTCCATTTCGAGCATTGTTTTCATGGCGCTAGGTTATTAAAATTAGTCATGGTAAAATGTTTATTTTGGAGAAACCAGTGGCAGTTCTCCAATAATTGCACATATGCACGTGGCCTCCTAAATTAATTACTCTTCTTAACATAAACATATAAATAAATTTAATATTTAATTACATACAGACTCCCCAAGGAATCAATACTGATAAATTTGATCCGGTTCGGTTCTTACTTTTATTTCCACATGGACATATCGCCGTCGTTGCGTCGTGGCCAGTCAGCGGTAGAGCCAGTGCAAGTGTACTGTTCGACTTTCGACCGACATCGGCGGTTGTCCATTCACAGCTCAGGCAAATTTGAAATCTGATTGGTGGAAACCTTGCCCCCCGCTCTCTTCTACCCACACAACAGACGTATTTCAAAGCTGCCTCGTGTGCACAACTATTACGTGCACTGTGCACTATTCGAATGTTTCGTGTCGGTCCATCAGGGGCGGAGTTACACGCAATAAAAAAAAGCATAATTTTCGATTCGTGGAAAAAAGGTAGAAACACAAAAGGCCGAAATTTTAAAAAATCTCGAAAGCAGAAAATGTCGAATAATCAAAAAATCGAAAAACTAAGGTCGAAACACTAAAGGTCGAATCACAAGAAGTCAAATCACAAAAGGTTGAAAGACAAAAGGTCCAATCACAAGAGGTCGAAACACAAAAGGTAAAAATTTTAAAACTCGTTATGTAATAATAGGTCTTCAATTGAAAGTACCTACATTTTGGTCCAAAAAGGGAAACTGCAGCTACACGCCTAAGCTGAAGTCAGTAATGGACACCTACTGACAATATTTTTCGTTTATACAAAATAGGCTTTTCCTGCTTTTGTGTTTCAACCTTTTTTCCGCCAATTAAAAAAATATATAAAAAAAAAATATAAAAAAAAAATTATCAATTATCAATTCGACCTTTTGTGATTCGACCAATTGTGATTCGGTCTTTTGCAGTTGCTATATTTTAAATATTTTGTGATTCGACCTTTTTTGTTTCGACCTTTTTTCCGCCAATCTCGACCTTTTGTGATTCAACCTTTTGTAGTTTCGACCTTTTGTCTTTCGATCTTTTTTGATTCGACCTTTTGTAGTTTCTTAATTTTGTTTTCGACATTTTGTGATTCGGTCGATTGCGATTCGACCTTTTGATTTTCGATCTTTTTTCCACCAACCATAATTTTCATAATTTTTATGCTCCAGGGGTTCAAATTATTTACCTTTGGTTGACATTTTTGTACTGGTCAAAGACTTACCCTGTATAGGTAGATACCTAATTTAAACCAATTTTAGTATGTTAAGTAAGTTTCATAGTATGACTTTTTGTTTTGAATAAATAATTCTGGAGTCTACATTTTGGGTTTTACCTACTAGTTTGGCCACAAATAAACCTTTTACGATGAGTTTGCAGTCGTATTAGGTAATGTCCACTAATCGACGTGTGTAGTACCTAGACACATAAAGAAGAAAAAAGTGAAAATTATTTTCACTTACTCTCCCACCCTCGATGTGCTTGAATTAACGAGTAATAGCATAGTAATCTTGCAGAGGAAGGACCATTATTTATTAAGTATGGCCGCCATCTTCAATTTCAGAAAATCAGCCATTTTGAAGTTTTCTGTCAATATTCCGTCCTATCCGCAAGCGACGGAGCGATGGACAAAAGAACAAAGACAATTCCAGTCCTGCAGCATATGAAAGATGAAAATGACGCATTATTAGGTATAGCTCTGACCCTGATGGCCCGATTTTCCTTGCAGTAGGTCTTAAAATATAGAGAAAGCCCATCTCATACAATGTTGGTGTTGTGAAGGGCCATTGTGAAGTTTTACGTCAATAGCTTATTCTTATTCGCAAGCAACGATGCGTCATTTCTTAAAATCTGTTAGTAAATAAAAAATATGGGAAAAGAACGAAGGAAGTTTTATTACTGCAGCAGAAAAATGATGCTGATAAGGAGAATTCGTTAATCCAAACAAACGCCGAGTCTGACCAACCATCATTCCCAATAAGTTCGGATTATCGAGGTTGCACTGTATTAATTTCGCCAAATTGTATTCTTACCAGTTTAAAGAAACAATCATTAGTAGCTATAGAGTAAAATATAGCCAAGGATAAAATATTAAAACTATGTGTTACAAGTAATTTCTGCATTTGAAAAATTTTCCCCTTCTTTTAATGTCTGTATACTTACTTGATAGTCTTCAGTTGTAACTTTTGTGAGTCGAGACGAATAGTTTCTGCATTAATACCAATTGTGCGTTTTTTACTCATATCACGCGTATTGCGTTGAAGTTTATACGAATGAGAATGCACTTACTTGTTTCTTGTTCCTTGGTCCCCAGTTGTCCAGGTGTGCACACCCTCCAGCGACGCGAGTGAAAAAAAGGGGCGGGACGCGGCGATATGCGAAAGATATTAATGTTCCTTCTCCACACGATCTGGTAGCTCCGGAGCGTGCCGCTTCCGTATTCGTACTGGTCTCTTCGGGGTCTTCTTAGGTGCGCATGCGCGCGTTTCCTTAGTGCAATCTCATGTCGCGCAAGTTTAAATTTGAATTTATATATAAAGACTGAACTATGAAAACTAAATAAATTCTCAAATATCAATAATTAGCACCCCAAAAATATTAACTAAGCCCAAAGAAAATATATGCGTATATTTTATAAAACAAAATAAAATTAAATTAGATAAATCCCAAACATATTCCCCCCCCAAAGGCATATATAGTGAGATATGCCTTTCAATTATTCTGTGTCGGAAGTGGACACAGTTTGACCAAAGGTCGCTTGAAATCACCCTGTCGGGTGTGAACTGTAGCTACCCGTATTATACCATCTCTTCCGGGATGTAAAGCTACAATTTTCCCTAAGTTCCACCTTAAAGGTGGTGCAAGTTCATTTTTTATGACGACCAATTTGCCAATTGCAACAGATTCCGAAGTGGGTTCCAGCCACTTGGACCTCTGTTGCAACGTGTGCAAATACTCGTTGTGCCATCGCCTCCAGAAATCTTGCTGGAATCTTTGGAGAAGTTGCCAGCGCGTAAGCGTGTTCAATTTCTTTTGTGAGTAGTCAAAATCGGGCAATGATGAAAGTGGTTGAAGAGTAAGGAAATGGCCTGGTGTCAACACCGAGAGGTCGTTAGGGTCATTGCTGAGGGGATAAAGGGGCCTTGAGTTTAAAATGGATTCTATTTGGCATAGAAGGGTGTAAAATTCTTCAAAAGTCATAATCTGTTCCCCTATTACACGATAAAGGTGCGTTTTGGTGGACTTCACTCCAGCCTCAACAAGTCCCGAAAAATGCGGAGCAGAAGGCGGGTTAAAATGCCATTCTATGTTATTAAACTCAGAACAATGTTGCAAAATAGTTTGAATTTGTCTGTTTGCACCTTGAAAATTCGTTCCGCAATCACTATATAATTTTTCAACTCTCCCTCTGCGTGCGATAAAACGTCTGAAACATGCTAAAAATGCATCGCTGCTCAGGTCAGATGTCAATTCTAAATGTATAGCCTTCGTGCTAAAACACACAAAAACGCAAATATAAGACTTATACGTTTTTGCACCACGCACCTTTCCCAGTGTGGTTGTAAAAGGTCCTGCGTAGTCAACCGCGGCGTGTAAAAATGGCTTAATCTGGCTTATGCGTTCGAGGGGAAGATCACCCATCGGGGGCTGAAATGTCTTTGGAGACAAACGCCAACATTTTAGGCAGTTTGATGTGCATTTTTTAATAGCGCGGCGCATAGATTGTATCCAAAATTGTTGCATGACCAAATATTGTAACGATTGTATGCCTGGGTGCAAATAAGCGTGATGGAAATCGCGAATAATCAAGTCCGTTAATGGAGAATTTTTTGGTAGAAGTGCTGGAAATTTTGCGTCATATGATAGGTTGGAATGTCTTAGGCGTCCGCCAACTCTCAAAACACCCTTATCATCCGAAAAAACGTTTAGTTTGCGTAGCGGTTTGGAAGGTAATTTTTTCTTTAATAACAAAGAAATATCTTCGGAAAAATGCAAATTCTGAACATGTTTTACAAGCAACATTAAGGCTTCATGCCTTTCTAATGCTGAAAGATTTCCCGATTTCTTATTATTATGAAATTTAAGGTTATGTATAAATCGTAATATGAAAGCTAGTACACATTTTAATTTCGAAAGACAAGAATATTTTTCAATTAAATTATTGAGTAAATTTTCTTCAATAAAAGTAGCGAAAGAATTTGATTTTTCCTCGAAATCTACTTCGTTAAACATGTCAGAATTCAATTTATTTTTTGGCCAATCAGTTTTATGTTTGTACAACCACGTGGGTCCCGAAAACCACGTATTGTTTTCTTCTACTAATTCCGAAGCTAACAAGCCACGCGATGCGTAATCAGCGGGATTATTTTCCGAGCTTACATAATGCCATAAATGTGGCGCGATTCTTTCCTGAATGTAAGAAATGCGATTCGCAATAAATGTTTTGTATTTATGTGGCGGCGACTTAATCCACGTTAACGCGACTGAGGAATCGGCCCAAGCGTAGACTTGGGAAATTGTAATTTTTTCCTGCAAACTTCCGATAACAAATGTTAATAATTTTGACAGTAAAACTGCACCTAACAGCTCTAGGCGCGGTATTGAGACAGTTTTTAAAGGCGCGATTTTTGATTTGGCGGTTACAAAAAACGTGTAATATGCGTCATTGTAAAAAAATCGTAAATAAACTACGCCTGCGTATCCCCTCTCGGATGCGTCCGAAAAACCGTGTAATTCACATGATTGGTAATTTTTTGTTACAATACATCGCGGCAATGAAAAAGATGATAAGAACCTTAAATCGGAAATGAAGTTTTCCCAACTTTCACAAAGAAGTGGCGGTGGCCTATCATCCCAATCAAGTCCGAGGCACCAAAGTTTTTGAATGAATTGTTTTGCAAAAAAAGTGACCGGGCATAAAAAACCCAATGGGTCGTAGATACGTGCGATGCTTGATAAGATAGATCGTTTTGTGCAATTTTTGCTATCGACAATCTTTGAGTCAACCTTATATGCAAATTTATCTGCAGTTGGACACCACTGTAGGCCCAGTATTTTTAAAACAGCATTGTTGTCTTGGCTAAATGTCACAGACTCGGAGTAAATTTGAGAATCTGACAATCCATTCAAAAAATCCGGAATGTTTGACGTCCATTTGCGCAACTCAAATCCGCCTTTGTTACACAATTGGATGAGTTCGTCACGAGCTATTGTGGCGTTTTTTAACGTGTCGGAACCGGAGCAAATATCGTCAACAAATATGTCATTCTGCAAAATTTTACTAGCCGTAGGAAATTCCAAACCCTCTTCTTTTATTAACTGAATGATAGTGCGATTGGCTAAAAATGGGGATGATGTCAATCCGAAAGTGACGCGCATTAATTTAAAATCTTGTATTTCCTCTTGGGGCGAAAATCTCCAAACTAATCGTTGGTAATCTCTGTGCTTTTCCGCTACTACTATTTGCGTAAACATACCCTTTATGTCACTGGTAAAAACTACAGGATGTAGGCGAAAATTCAGGAGTATGCAAACTATGTCCTTTTGTAGTTTTGGGCCAGAAAGTAAATGACTATTCAACGATCCACAATTTGTTTGTGCGGATGCGTCGAATACGATGCGAATTGCGTTAGGTTTGTCCATTTTGGATACACAATGATGGGGTATATAGAAGGCACTATTAATTTTTTCATTAACTACCGGTTCTAGATATTTGTTATCTAAATATTCTTGTAAAGTGTTAGAATACTGTTTATATATTTGCGGATTATTTATTAAGCGTTTTTCGAGCGAAAGAAATCTCCTGACTGCGAGCGATCTAGTATTTTCATAATCGAAGGTCGGATCTGTCGATTTAAACGGGAGTTGCACGACGTAGCGGCCGTCTTGTGTGCGTGTAGTAGTTTTTTCAAAAATACTTTCAGCAAGTTCATCTTCCGGCGATAATTTATGCGTTTGAGGTACTTCCTCAACTTCCCAAAAGGCCTTTAATCTGTCATTAATTTGACAAGTGCTAGAAAAAAGGGTCGTAGCTGAAATTACGGCATCTGATCTACGTAATCTACCTATAATAATCCACCCGAAAATTGTATTCAAAGCAGCAGGTTCATTGGGTTTACCCATACGTTTTCCATCCAAAACTATATCGGGATAAATCTCAGGTCCTATCAAAATGTCGATAGGTGAAGGCTTGTAGAAATTTATGTCAGCCAATGGCAGATTTTTTATGTGATCCCACTTTCTATAATCGGTAAGAGGTGAGATAGGTCTATCATCGCATATTTTTGGCAAGACTACAGTTTCTAGAGTAAGAGTGGGCGCGGGTTTATCGGCGGGTTTTATAGTGCATGTCACAGCACCGTTTGACGCGAAGTATTGCATAGTGCAAAGCCCATCTATAGCGAGATTGCATTTGTATTTATTTAAACCCAAACGTTTGACACATTTCTCGGAAATGTAGCTAGTCTCGGAGCCACAATCAATTAAAACTCTGACCTTTTGAAAACACCCCCGTATATCAAGGACATCTACTACAGCAGTGCCTAAAATTGCACCATTTCGTGAAACTGAAGTACCGCAAAAGTTAGGTTGATTAGCGGGAAGATGTGACGTTGTCGCGAGTTGAGCGCTAGCAGAGGACTGTATAGGCGTGAATGAGGAATTTCCTAAATTCTGATTATTACTACCCGACATGCTGGGTTGCGCTTGATGCGAAGAGATGTGATTTTGATCAGAAGAAACTCTGTTTCTTTCGTAGCGTACATGCAAGAGCGAATGATGTCTATAACCACATGTTTTACAAACCGTGTTCGACTTGCAAAAACGAGAGTCGTGGTATGGACTTAAACAGTTCATGCAGAGATTATTTTGCTTGGCAAATGCGTTTCTTTCTTGCGGTGATTTTTTGTGAAAATTTGCGCATGCGTAAAGTTGGTGAGAAGAATTACAAAGCGAGCAACCAGAAGGTCTTACTTTATTTTCTTGGGAGAAAAAGGTAGCGAAATGTCTCGGTTTATTTTGCGAAGTTTTCTCATGAAATTTTATTTTTGTTTTGTTTTGCGAATTTGGTAGTCTATTATTTAGCGTGTCTATCGAGTCTTGCGCGTGACTTTGACAATATGCAAATTGGTATAACTCTTTGTATGTGGGCAATTCCCCTTTTACTTGACGTTGAATTTCAAATTTGACTAGGATGTCGTCGTCTAAATGTTTAGATAATAAAAACAAAAGCATAAAGTCCCAATCATCGGTATTGAAACCCATGTTTTTTAATGCGGAAATATTTAGACTGAATATAGTTAACAATTTATTTAAATCTGCATATTGTTTGGGAGACGTTATGACAGGTGCGTTATCTATAGCCTGAAGATGTGCAAAGGCCAGAATTTTTTTATCATAAAACTTTTCAATTAGCGCCTCATAAGCTATTTGATAATTTTCTGCAGCTAATGGGGTCTGTTCAATATGCGCTAAAGCCCTTCCTTCCAAATGTGCAACTAAGTATTTAAATTTTTCAATATTGGTTAAATCATCGTTTTCATGAACGAGTGAATTGTAAAGATCTAAGAAACCCTTAAATTTAGTGATATCTTCACCTGAGAATTTTGGAAGTTCAATGCGGGACAGCTTTAAATTTTTCCCTTTGCCACCTTGCTTTACACTTTGGCGCGTGGAATTTAATAATAACTCTGTTTCCTGCCCATCACCCTCAGCAATTAACGTTAAAATAGATTTAACATATGAAGTGTTAAATACAAATTCACGACGTAGACCATCCTCATCATCAAGAGCCTCATCTTGGATAGAACTTAGCGTGATAACATTTTCATGGTATTTTTTGAACTCCGATATGATTTGTTCAATGTCACAAGCTAACATTTTAAACTGGATATGGTATTTTTTATCAGTTTCGGCTTTTTGAGCAAACTCTTTCATTTGTGTGACTTGATTTATACAAATTTGACGCAAAGCCTTAGCTTGTTTTATTTTAGCTGTTGACATTTTGGAGATCAAAAACAATTTTATAGATCAAAACAACTGAAAGTGAAAGTCAAAACAATCTATTTCCGAAGAAAGCGAAAAAAATGTAAACAAATACCGGCCAACCTCCAAGAAACAGCTGACGGCACAAAAAAAGGGTCGAGTTCGCGGCAGTGCGCGCAAAAAACCTCTTTGCAAATGCGATGCGGTAGAAATTTCGAGCGACCTTGACGAATTTTAAACCGTTTTGGTTTGAATTTAATTATGCGAAAATGAAGAATCTAATCAAAATGCGTTATTTGAGAATTTATTCAGTATGCACTTACAAGCGGGGTTTGAATCCGGCTCGCGAGGATCATAAATATGTGCGTTTTTTACTCATATCACGCGTATTGCGTTGAAGTTTATACGAATGAGAATGCACTTACTTGTTTCTTGTTCCTTGGTCCCCAGTTGTCCAGGTGTGCACACCCTCCAGCGACGCGAGTGAAAAAAAGGGGCGGGACGCGGCGATATGCGAAAGATATTAATGTTCCTTCTCCACACGATCTGGTAGCTCCGGAGCGTGCCGCTTCCGTATTCGTACTGGTCTCTTCGGGGTCTTCTTAGGTGCGCATGCGCGCGTTTCCTTAGTGCAATCTCATGTCGCGCAAGTTTAAATTTGAATTTATATATAAAGACTGAACTATGAAAACTAAATAAATTCTCAAATATCAATAATTAGCACCCCAAAAATATTAACTAAGCCCAAAGAAAATATATGCGTATATTTTATAAAACAAAATAAAATTAAATTAGATAAATCCCAAACACCAATAGATCCTCTAAAATAGTTTTATTATAATATCTGGGGGTTTTCTATCAAAACAATGTCCATTTTGAGCCTATTAAAACTAATTTATGTTTTGAATATTTTATAAAGAAAATTACCAACATTTCCGCTCCACTTTTTTGACTTAACTACCGGATCTGCCAAAAGTACAAGGATAGTAGATTATCCAAAGGGATGACATAAAGAAAATGACCTCTACAAAAGTAGTGATAAATCTGATGGTGACCTTGAATTTGACCTTGGGGCCCATATCATGGTCATTTTGAACCATAATATGGATACACATACCTGAAGGTAGAATTTCACGTGCTTTCGGAATTTGAGGTCAAAAATAGGGGCTCCCATTTAAAAGACACAAATTGACCTTCAAATGGTCTTAAAAATGGACCCCCAAGATAAAATTCAAGGTCGCCATCAGGTTTACCTCTCAAAACCTAGCAACTCTTAGAGAGAGAACATTTTCTCAAAGGCCACTCCTTTGAGATACTAAGGCGTCTTGGTACTTATGGCGGTCCTGGTATATTAGCTAAAATAACAAAAAAAATGCCAACATCTAAACTGTTACTCCGGTCCTTATCTTAGATTGTTGATTTTTCTTATTTGACCCAGTGCTAATATTTGAACCACTCCTTTTTAAACTGGCTAAGTAATCCACCTAAATTGAAATAAATTTCATTAACGTTAACTAACAAAGGGGTATCCACAGTTTTTGTAGACACACTTTTACACTTTAGAAAAAGTACAAAAAGTTCCTGGATGTATAAACCCTTAGTTACAGAGTATTTGAGAAAAAAATATATTTTCCAGTATTTAAAAAGGATATCGAGTTCAAACTTGGCCCACAGGAATGTGGAAGACCTGCCCACCAGTGGCGTATGTAACAAAAAGTAGAAAAGCAATATAAACCGATTATCTGGCTAATTTTGAGATTCTACTACCAGCTACCATGCATCAACATGATTTTTTCCAAATTTCTCAAAAAGTAAGAAACCCACGAACATTTTACAAGAGAACCTATCTCGTAGAAATAACTATTAAATGAAAAAGGGGTACTAGTGTTACAAATTTGATGGAAAGTCTGGGAAAGTTAAGTATGAAATAAAGATACTTTGGAAAATTGTAGGGGTTGGAGTAAATAAAAGGGTATATACTTAGTTTATTTACAAAGCCATGTCGGTTAGTAGTCTCACTTATTTGAAGAGATTTTGTTCGTCATCTAATAAATGTTTGTTGCTTTCGAATTTCTTTTTCGCTGTTACTACATGGATTTTTCTTGGCTTTGTAGTGATTGCTCTCTAGAAAAGAGCAAGGTAATGAGGAATTTAGGTGCTTTCTAGTATTATTGAGTCGCAGTGCAACAATTTTCAGTGAACTTACCTTCGGCTTACCTTCGTAGATTTGTTGTTTTCTCCTGGGACCTGAAAAAAAAAGAAGAAATATCATTAGTTATAAATAAAAATACAAACCAATAAGAGAAAAAGGTTATAGGTTATATTTTGCCTGAAATTTGGATTTATTTTTTAAATAATAATTATCCCCAGCATGGATTATCGAATACATACTTATTGCTGTTCTACTCACCGATGTTGCTAATGTTCCGCGCATTCTGTGTTTTTATTAAATTTTGTTCTAAAACACAAACCGCCAATGCAGGTTAACAATGACATGTTTTGTAGCTGTTGTGCGCCACCTGTTGTGCAGAGCGACAAGTTGATAAACTTGATTGTGTTCTTCGGTGCTACCGGTTATCGTTTTAGTGCCATCTGACGGTGTTAGCAGGAAGTTGTTACAGAGTTCTTAGTTCTACAGAAAGTCTTCAGAATTTACATAGGCAGAATGTAGATCTTCTTTGCCCATCGGATTCCTGCCAATCATTGGGTTGTGCATGTTAATGTTTTCTATGTTTCTGGAACACAACACATTTTGGTTCTTGACAGTATTATTCTTTCTGGTTATGGTATTCCGTTTAATACCGTAAATTTTGTATGATTGATTCTGAATGTACTTTAACTCGTATTGTGTAACTCAAGGAGTAGTTAAATCACTGGGCGTGCATCTGGAGGCCTGGGACCAATAGTTGACGTATTGTTTGATGGTTTTCGGACTTCTATCTGCTTTTATGGGACTAAAATATCATAAATGAATCTTGAAATCTACCTTGTAAAGGAACCCCATCCCATACCGAGAGTAATAATAATTGCTGCTCAACCAAATTTGTAACATTTAGGTCACATACCTTATTATGATTTTCATTTTAGAATACATCAGATTAATCCAAAATTGGTGCAGAAATGCTCATTTCCATTCCAAATTTCAATGCTAGATCAAGGTTATTTTGGAAAAAAACCAAAAAAACCCTCGTTTAAAGGTTTAAATTTATTTTCTATTCTTTTTTCTTGGAACCAAATTTAGTGCAAAGTTGTTTACCGTATAAATTTGTTTATATGCAGTAGTTGACTGAGAATTTATTTTTAGGGTTTTTTCGTTTTGGAGTGTCGTGTGTTTTGAAGATTTTCCAAGAGCAAACACCTGCATGTTTTTTTAGGATGTACATTGTCCCTTGTGGCCTGAATCTTGTAGTGCAGTTTATTACCACCCGATCGTTCTGTGGGTTATGAACCTCCACACAAGGACGTCACAGTTTTGAAGATTCACTGACAACTAAGTCTTATACAAGGTGTCCGGTAAGTACGTGGACATCTCGCGGGAGCAGAGTATTACGATTTAGCTTACAAATAAGGTTAATATCTATGGGTCAAATATCAATAGTTACTGAGGTACAGGCCGTTGTAGTTCTTTTTTTTTTAATTAAAGTATGGCAATATCTCCCAAAATAATCAAGCTGCTGAACTGAAATTTGGCACTGCTATGTTTTTAGGGATGGAGAATAAGCTGAAAATGTCAATTTCTACGTATCTCACAGAGGGAGTCACTTGCGCTGTTTTTGGATAGTGCTTTTACTCGTAACATTTTTGAGGTTATCTTTTTGGTCCTGGAGGTCCATCATTTTAGTGCATCTTTTCATTCTGCAACAAAGAGGTACTCTTGTTTCATAACGATCAAATCAACCATTTGCATTTAAATTGCCAAAACATGCCCCAAAACACATGTTGACTTCAATATTCGAAACATAAAATGTTCACCTACTGCTTTCAAATATTGCACAATGACTGTACCATTTAAAGTGAGAAAAAACCCATATGATAAATGTCCCAAAAAAATGTTCACGGATGGAACGGATTGAAACTCAACAAAATTTGGACACCCTATTTCAAGAAAACAAATGTTTCGACCAATGTTCATTTGGCATTTTTTCTTAATTTTCAATGTACAGTTGATCTGTAACATTTGGAAGCAGTAGGTGAAAATTTTATTTTTCGAATATTGAAGTCAACTGGTGTTTTAGGGCACGTTTTGGCAATTTAGTTGCAAACGGTTGATGAAACAAGAGTATCTTTTTGTTGCAGAATGAAAAGATGCACTAAAATGATGGACCTGCAGGACCAAAAAGATAACCTCAAAAAAGTTACAAGTAAAAGCAAGATCCGCAAGTGAGACACTTATAAATTGACATTTACAGCTTATTCTCCATCTCCAAAAACACAGCAGTGACAAATTTCAGTTTAACAGCTTCATTAGAAGATATTGCCATAATTCAATTTCAAAAAACAACTACAACGCCCTGTACCTCAGTAACTATTGAGAGTTGACCCATAGATGTTAAGCTTAATCGTAATATTTTGACGTCCCCTACCTGCTCCCACAAGATGTCTACGTACTTACTGGACACCCTGTATATTTTTCTTTTACTTTTTACCATGCTCTATAACTATATTTATTACATGTACAATCGAGAGGATACATTGTTAATACTTATTTTTGCATGCATTGTTACTATTTTTGCATACATTGTTATTACTTTTTCATATGTTGTTACTATTTTTGGGTAGGTTATTACTACTTTTGCGTACATTGTGAGGACACGCCTTGGATTTAAACCAACTTGTATAGTCAAATTATTTTAAGAAGTCCTTACTGGGACTATCAATTGGTAATCTCGATATCCTAAGTTGGCATCAATGCAGCAAAAAATGCAACCGGGTCATAAGTTCGGGTCAGTAACGAGCCCATTTGCACAATGAATAACTACTAATAACACAAAAACTAAAAAGAACAAGAACAACACAGATAACGGTAAAACTCACGAGTAGAAAACCCGCGAATATTTTCACTGCCGAATGTTTGAACCAGTTTGAACGATCTGGAAAACCTTCACTGTCACTTTGGCACGAAGCTAAATTTGCCCAAGTCCACACATAGATGCTGCCAAAAGCAGCTGATTATACCAAAATGCCAAAATGAAGTGTTTCCATGACGTTTGAAATTATTATTAAAATGAGTTGTAGTCATAGTTATTTTTATTTATAGCGGTATAATCGTGATTGCAGTAGGGTTTTTATTTTATTATGTTCTTTTTTTTTTCGTATTGCTTGGGTAACTTTTTACGTCATAAATCAATGAGTGACTTCATTAACTGGTTGAGACACATATACCACTATTATACCCATGGTTAACAGGAATTTCCTAGGGATTTTGTGGAGAATGTCATCTGACAAAATCGGGACTTCTTACAGTAATCGGGATATAAGATCCCTTGCACTTTTGATTTTGTTTTATTACAGTATATAGTGATACTGCATTCTATCATGAAGGTATGTAACTTTTCCGGGCCAAAAGTTTATATTTCCTGACAACAAAAATATATCACGTTTCATTAGAAGATTTTGAATTCAAACTTCAAGCACTGATTAAAATACAAGGAACAGCAAGATCCAATTCATTCTTAAAATATTCTTTAAATTTTGATAGTTATAATATGGATTACCTGCTTAAAAATAAAGAGGATTATTTTGATTGAATAAATTATGTAAATTTAGCCTCAAAATACTTATTTTTGTTGTAATTTGAATAAATATACTTTATTTAAAACTTAATATTTTAATAATTTTCCTCAACCATGCCACAATCAATTAAATTGATTTAATACAGAACTTATAGTAATTTTGTGCATGTGCATCTACTTGTCACCTACACTTTCTTTTCGGGCCCGAGTATTTTGGAGGAGACAGTTGTCACTGTGACATTAGAGTATTAATTAACAGATAATTCTAATTCTTATGGAATGTTCATATTTCATAATAAACTTTTTGTTATAATCAAATCGCGTCGTTTTCCACGTTGATTAGAGTTCAGGTGAGGGGTAAATGCGCGTGTATCCGGTTGTCTTTCTGTTTTAAGTGAGTGTGTTACGAAAACACTGTATAATGGGTTCGGACACTGATAGCTCTGCTAGCTCTTCTGGTAATGGATACAAACCTACTAAGAGTCAAGGTAAAAGTAGAACAAAAAGGAATAAAGCAGCTGAAACTATACGCACCGCTGAAGAGGTTTCAGTGTTACGGCACACTAACTCCAGAACTAACAAATAATTCAGGTGCAGTAAGTCAATATTCTTTATCACAAACTAGTTCAGTAGAATCGAGAATAGAAAAATTAGAAACTCTTATTCAAATGCTGGTTAACCAAGGGGTGCAGCCTGAAAACAATTTGATTGATTGATCCGGAGAATGAATCAATATATTTTGTCGGCGTTAATGGCATCCATGGAAGATGAAACTCGCTGGGATGAAGCCGTGAGTCTCGTTCGGTGGGGAATTAACTCAACAGTTAATTCTTCTACTGGCAAAACATCTTATGAAGTGTTTTTAGGGTACCGTCCCTGTGAAATTAACGATGCATTCCTTACAGCTGAGGGTACAGTTGACGTGGCTAATGATCTAGAAGCTTTGATAGCTAACGTTTCTCAAAGCGTTAATGATCAACAGCACCTTCAAAAATAACGTTATGATCAAAAGTATGCTAAGCCGGTTACGTATTCTGTTGGCCAACATGTTGTTCGTATAAACATAAGTGGTAACGATGGTAAGAGCAGAAAACTCAAATTAAAATATAAGGGACCTTTTATTGTTACGAAAGTTCTTGATAATGATCGTTACATACTTGACGAGTTACCAGGGTCTCGAAGGTCGAGGGTTCCCCATACAGGAATACATCCCTCAGAAAGGTTACGTCCTTTTGTTATGGTTGTTTCATCAAGCGAGATGAGCACAAGCGAAGATAAGTAGTAAATTCGTCTTTTGTTTCGGTAGCTCTACCTGTTTATATTTATATTTTGTTTTGATTACAGGGTCCAAAAATTGATTTGTTCACGAGGACTTGAAGGTCAGGTTAGTCGACTGTAACCTACAGTTTCTTTTCGGGCCCGAGTACTTTGGAGCAGGCAGTTGTCGCTGTGAGAGTAGAGTATCAACAGATAATTCGCATTATTATGGCATTTTCGTATTTCATAATAAACTTTTTGTTATAATCAAATACATACCTCACACAAATTTCTTCCGGTTTTTACGTACCCCTAATGGGGCAGATGTGGGCAATAGGCAGGCACACATTCTTTTCTCTGCAGTGTAAGTAGAAATGACAAACATTGCATTTCTGAAATTGTCGAAAATATCAGCCCTCATAACAAATACACCTGACTAAATTATTGAAGTTTATTAATATTTTAAATTCTTGCATTGGTAACGAAAAAATCCTAAATGCCCACATCTGCCCCTCTCCCCAAGTTTGATGTCATCTCGTTACAGAGATAAAAAATAAAATATGAAAATTATTGCCTTCTTAAATGCTATGTAACTCAAAATTAAAGGTTTATACATTGATGTTCATAGAAACTTTTTGTCCTAAAATGACCTTTTCTGCAAATTGTCAAAGTTTGTCTACAAATCCACGGACACCCTGTATAATTAGAATGGAAAGTTCACATCTTGCATCAGAGTAGCCAGAGCAATACTGGGAGAATATTAAGCTGGAAAAATGCATCCAAGTTTGACATTTTCAACTATCGCGCAAGAAGTGGTTTCTCCAAACTTATATAAGGAAATGTCTTTACCTGCTTGTCAATAGCTCTAAATTGCCAAGACCAATTGGCTCTATATAAAAATGGACGCAAGTCAAAACGATTGTCATCGGGACTATATGATTCTGCATGATAAGCTGGTGTTAAAACTGTCATCTTGTGCCTGTTGATAGCATAGCATCTGAAATAGAATTGGAAGTCAAACATTGCTAGAAAACTGTTTTATTTATTCCTACTTTAAGTACTTGATTTATTAGACATCTACTACCTACACTCTGAGATTCATTATGATTACGTACAGATTTTCCATTATGATAGAAGGATAATTACAAATAGAAAAGCAGGGTTAGCCAATATTTGGTAAATATCGTACAGGCCTTCAAAAATCACAACTTTTGACCTTCCTACAATTTTCAAAATGCAAATCCTGGGCCGGCTACACTTTTTTATTTCCCCGATTTTCATGACAGCATTAAGCACGACATCCCAAGACTCCCACATACTGAATTTGAACAAAAATTATACAGGGAGTTCCATTCTGGAGAGTGTCAAAAGGAATTTTAAAGGCATCTGGGAGTCAAGTGTGCCATGGAATCCCCTAAAAGCAGTTGAATGGTCAACAGCAGGGGTGGATGGGACCACCGGACAAATGCCCAGTGGGTTGGTCATTCGAAGGGCCGGAGGGCCGCAGGCCCGGAGGTTCATCGGCTATCGCTCCCTCGTATCTTAAATTTTAAGAGAGTCTTAACTACTTGACAAAACAAAAGACTGCCATTGTTACAATAAAAGTTGTTAAGTAATTAATTTACGATACGACGGTGCAACTGGCCATAAGTATTTTTGTTTTGTTATTGTTTGTTTTATTATTTCTTTACGTGTTTTTACAGAAGTGTAGAAGGGCCACACCGTATTATTTTATTTTTATTGAAATCGAAATTTCGACTTCTAAAGTCGAAGTCCGACTTTGAAGTCGAAATTCCGACTTTCAACCTGGACCGACACTATATTATTGACTTTGAAAGTCGTAATTTCAACTTTGAAACTCGGACTTCGAGTTTGAAAGTCAAACTTACACTTTCAAAGTCGAAGTTCAAAGTCGAAATTTCAAGTTCAAAGTCGAAATTTCGAGTTTGAAGTCGGATTTCGAATTTCAAAGTCGAAATGTTGAGTTCAATGTCAGAATTTCGGCTTTAAAGTCGGAATTTCGACTTTCGACTATACGCTTCCGTGTTTTGATATTTTTATATATTTATATTTACAGAAAAAAGTTTTATGTCTTTTATGAGAGTTATGATTTTATTTATATTTTTATAAAAAAATATACAGGGTGAGTTTTTTCGATGCCCACTATGGGGATCTCGGAAACTAGCAGAGCTAGAACAAAGGTTAAATGGGGAAAGAATTGCCGTTTTGAATGCTCAATCTAGTGCCCCTTTTGGATTTTTAATAAAGTTCATGGCTCACTAGATATTTTGAAAAGAGTGATTTTTTGCTATTTCATCAGATCTCTGTAGCTCCGTTATTTCTGATTATACAGAAAAACTATAGAGACAAAAATTGTAGATAATTTTGAGCTTAATAAGACAATCTAATCCAATTTTTTATGTTGTTTGTGATTTTTGAGATATAACATAAACGTGTTATTTTAAATGTAAATCATAGTTCGCTGTGGTCTTATCAAATCGGCCTTTTTTTTAGCCCTTCTGACCCGTCTTAACAAACAAACATATGCACTTTACTAACTTGCAGGTTTCTCCCCCATAAAATTTATATTTGTCATCCGATTTTTGATCGAGTTTTTTTCAATAATAGGTCATAAAAACTGTACTTTAGGGCCAAGGCCTACTGTAACATAATTTTTGGGTCAAAATTGGACAAATCATATTAGGTATATTCTTATAAAAATTCTGACTAAGCCCTTAAATCGGGTTTGTACCACATTTTGTAAAAAAAATATCGAACAAAAAAATTCTAGAAACTAACGAAAATCGCGATTCATTACAAATAGGTATAGGTACAGGGTGGTCCATCCAAGCGAAAAAAGTGCGTTACGAGGAGACACGTTAACATAAGATCGTCATTAAAAAAAATTATATTATAGTAAAAATTAAGGGGAATTCGATGGTGTACTTGGATTTTGTATATGAGGGTCGGTAAAAAAGTTATCGCGAAAAACATTTTTTCAAAATAAAAAAATAATTGTTTACCTACACAATCATTAGAGAACCTTCAAGTAGGATTCCTGAATATTTAGTTTTTGAAATAACTTCTGGTTATAGAAGAAATGAAAGTGATTTTCTCTATTTTACAACTTACACATTCAATTTAATTTATTATAGGACTCCTTTTTTAATTCTGATTCCAACGATATATAATTTGACCTATTTATGTCCAACAGTTTCCGAGATATTTATCAGAGAAGCTCCATTAAACTAGATACATGGTCTCATGGTCAGTGTCTGATGTTCTATCCGAGAAGGCCGCTTGTTCTATAGGATCAATAAATTCCTACACACAAAAACTGATTTCAAACACAAGTCAGTACGATTATTTTAACATTATACCTGTTCCAGCACCAACTGCTTTGACCCAGGTTTTAAGTTTGATGCTTCTTGGTAGTGATGGAAATAATCAAGATGTAATACTTAATCGATTTAGTCAAATATCGCGAGATAATAATAAGTGTTGTCATGTCTGACATACGAGGTACGGCAATTAAATAACCGTAATCGGGTGATAGCACGCCACTGGCTAGCAGTAACGCTGCGCGCGCCATAGGAAATGGAGGGGGCAGGCTTCTTTAATGAATATATCAAGTTTCAAGGTGAACGGATCAGTAGTTGGCACTGAGCGCACGTGCGACTGAAGCGACGTTTGTAGTGCGCGTCGGCAACATGAGTACACGCAATCGGGAGCAGCGCATCCTTATCAAGTTCCTTGTGAAATCAGGTGAGAGACCCGAAGAAATCCTTCGCAAATTGCGTCACGTGTATGGCGATGAATGCATGGCACAAACACAAGTGTTTCTTTGGACCCGGCGATTCAAAGCAGGTCGCGAAAATGTCGACGATGACCAACGTGTTGGTGCTCCAGTCACCTCGCGCACGAATGCAAACGTCGAACGTTTGCGTGCCCTACTGGTTGCAGACCGGCGCCTAACCCTGTGGATGTTGGCTGTTCAATTAGGAATTAACAAGGAGAGTGTCATGCAAATGTTGCACAAACAGTTAAACATGCGAAAATTGTGTGCAAAAATGGTTCCAAAAATTCTGACGCCTGAACAAAAAGAGTTGCGGGCTTCGATGTGCACGGCCTTTTTGGAGCGAATTGAAAGGGAAGGACGGGTTTGGATGGAGCGGATAGTGACTGGAGATGAATCTTGGGTCTTCCAATACGACCCAGAAACCCGCAGACAGAGTCTCCAGTGGATCGAGATTGGAGGAGAATGGCCAAAGAAGGCTCGCATGTCGCGGTCAAGAATCAAGTCGATGTTAATTTGTTTCTTCGATGTTCATGGCATTGTTCACAAGGAGTTTGTGCCACCCCAGCAAACAGTAAATGCACAGTTCTACATTACTGTTTTGAAGCGGTTGAAAGCAAGAGTGGCCCGAATTCGTCCAGAATTGGCACGAGATGGATGGCTCTTGCATCACGACAATGCGCCCGCACATTCGTCTCTTGCAGTGAATGAATTTTTGGCCCAAAACAATATCCCAGTGTTACCCCACCCACCCTACAGCCCTGATCTGGCTCCAGCAGACTTTTTTCTGTTTCCTCGCATGAAAAGTCCCCTTAAGGGCCACCATTTTGAAGACGTAAACCATATCCAAAGAATTACGACGCGCACCTTGGAAAGCTTCACGTTACAGGATTTTCGAGGGTGTTTTTCCAAGTGGGAGGAGCGCTGGCGCAAATGCGTTGCTCTTGGAGGCGACTATTGTGAAGGCATGAATGCCTAATTTTTTGTATTTTTGCAAATATAAGAAATTATACTAAAATTATGTTTTTTTAATTGCCATACCTCGTATAATGTCAATTTTTTGTTACAACCACTCTTTCTGACCTACATCCAAGATATGATCTGACCCATTCTAATGCCCTTCCTCTTACACCATAGTGTTGAAGCTTTTGAATTAATTAATAAATTGAAATCTATACAGTCATATATGCTTTAGTGAGATCGATAAGCAACCCCAGGGCAACTTGATTTCCTTCTGGAGACTTAATTATTGCTTGTATGTGGTCAAAAATCGCTGTTACAGTAGATCTTCCTTTAAGATATACATATTGGTTTTCGGACCACAAATTATTGCCGGCCATGAACTCCACAACTCTCAAAGACATAGCATGTTCAAAAATCTTTGAGAAGCCTGGTAGAAGGCTTATCGGCCTATAATTTTCTAGTTTATTACAATCGCCTCTCTTATATATAGGTACAACTAAGGCTTATTTTAACCTGTCAGGAAAGCATCCTCTTTTTAGAGATAAGTTACAATGTGTGCTAAAGATTTTGCAACAAATTTTAAGCTAAATTTAATTAGCCTAGTTGGTATATCATCAATTCCACTACTCATTTTATTTTTCAATAAATTCCCAATCTTTAATATTTCTTCTTCTTCCCTGGCTTTACAAACATTGATCTGTCATTGACTTTGATGTCACAAATATACTCATTTTCATTAACATCTTTTAACAGTTTGGTTGCTGCACAACAATTATTAGCAATTATTTCTCCATCATTGGGGTCGTTAATATCAGTTTCATTGGACCTACCTTTAATTTTATTAACTAAAGACCACACATACTTAGATTTATTGTTGGCATTTTCTATTTTTTCACAGAAGTGCTTTTTTTGCCGCTGCTTAAAACATAAAGTATGCCCAATCGTCTTTTGCACAGTATTATGTCATTATTACTTCTTAGCTTTTTGGCCACATCATTTTTCCTATTCATGAGATTTTTTTTAACATCGAAACATTCATTGAAATAATGTGAAAACCTTCCCATGAATACATTTCATGTGCTATTTACATCGTTAGCTTCATATTTATTTCCCATGTATTTTTTTCTAGCAGATTTTTAAATTTGTTTTTATTTTTTTGTACCAAAAATCCTTTTTTCAATATATTTGTTTTCTTTTTCCTCAATATTAAAGAATATATTTTGTGCAGTATGATCGGAGACACCATTATGTATTATAATTTTACTATGTAACAGACTATTGTTGTTGGTAAATATGTAATCGATACATGTTTTAGAAGTACCAGCTATCCTTGTTGGACTATTGATTGTGTGCGATAAGTCATAAGCATTAAAAATATGCAGTAATTTTAACTTAGAAATGCTATCCTGGCATAGTTAACATTAAAGTCCCCAGCTACAAATATTAAGGCTTTATCCCTGTTTATAAAGCTTGCTAAGATTTCATCCATTATTGAAATAAATTGATCGACATCACCATCTGGTGGCCAGTACACTGACATTAGTTCTATGCTTATTTTCATTAATGTTATTTCACTAATTGAACACTCACATATTCCTACTATTGACAAACATGAAATGTTATTGTGTGCTACCAATTTTATGCCTTGTTTTACAAATAATATGGCACTACCACCATGTTCATTTATGCCCCGACAAAAACTGTTAGATAAATAGAAGTCATTTATACCATAATGTTTTAGCTGATCCTCACATTGCCAATGTTCTGTAACACAAAACGCAATACACTCTGGATGTCCATGTAAGAACACTTCAATTTGGTTAAGACAGTTTGCTACACATTGTATATTTTGATGGATTATACTACATTTTCCATTAAGTTTGGTGCATACTCGAGGAATATTCGATGAGACCGACCGAGGCTTGACTATAAAAAATCCGCACCCTGCCCTTTGTGGAGATCAAATTTAAATCTTTTAATGCCAACCCCATAGGGCCAAAATTCCGGTTGATACATTTCATCTTTGTGGTGTAACGGCGCCGTTATTACAAAGCTTCTAAGATCTCCAATTGTATTTTGCTTCGTTAGCTCCCTCACTTTTATGGGAACTTTTTCAAAACCAGATTTTTTTGTTATATATTTTTTTATCATGTCAGTTGTAATGTGTGATTTAACACGATTAATATATAACCAGACTTTCCTGTCTGCCCCTACAAAACCATCTTCTTGATCATTCTTTTCTGTCCGATATGTGCCTAGTTTTTTTTATACCTATTTCTTTATCATATTTCTCTGTTCGCGCATCTTCCTTATCAGATTCATCTTTATTTTCCAAATTGATAATTTCATTCATTTCTGTTCTTTGGATTACCTCCATGTTCTATGTTTCTTTATTTCTACCACTGGTTATTGTCTCCAGTGTCAACGAACCCAAGTCATTTTTTGTGTTTGTTTTTTGTTGGCTGTGAATTCCTGTATTTGAGTTTTTTACTTGACTTTCTCTTCAAGTAAGTGTATTGTTTTATATAACAATTCTTGCCTTGACCATAATTCTCAGATAATTTCTTGATTTGCTGACACCACACTTTCTAGGTGATTCTGATTTTTGTTTTCTTCTTGAGCTTGACAACCTTTTGGAGCGGACTTAAACAGGGTTGCTACTTTGGTTGATCGATAAAATTCCCTGACATTTCCAGGTATTCCATGACATTTTACAGTTTTTTCCAGACTTTAAGTGATTTTTGTAAGGTATTATTAAGGTATTAATGAATGGCCAATATTTTTTGAAAAAAAAAAACAAAGATCATAATATATTACTTATATTGTAAGTACTTGTAACAAAAACAAAATAAAAAAATAAAAATTGTTTCTTAGCACACCTGTTCGCGCAGCCACCATTTGGGAATAGATTCTGTCAAATGGATGCAGTGTCGGGGCGATTGGGCAGTTCTTTTTTGGCTGTACGAGAGATATTACAGTGCCGTGGAGTGTGTTTTTTTTTTGTAAATTGTGCTTTGTGCTAGTCTCTTTAAATAAAGAATCCCAGGAACGAGTCAAAGCTACTTGTGCTTACCACTCACTATATACTTTACTAATACTACTCTGTATTTCTGAATTGATTTTCCCGACTACACCTCTGACTTCTATTCCCCCAATATGGCTCAAGGTCATTTAATTTGTGGGTGATTTCTCAAGAGTAAGTTATACTGCTGGTTGTTTTATATTCTCTGACATAAGTCTATATTTCTGCAGAAATAGAATCTGCATCCGCGATCTACCGGTGCGCAGTGGTCTTTGAGCGCCTGCCCTCTGATAAGCAGACGCAGGCGCAGGTGCTTAGTCTTGGAACACTTGGCCTACTATACAAATAAAAGACCGGATTAAATATTTTCTATAGCGTTTTGCAGGCCGGAAACCGAGAAACATTTCCAGAAATGGCAAGTATTTTCCCTGACATTTAGGAATTTTCACAAAATTCCCTGACAATTTTGATCACTTTGAAATTCCCTGACATTTCCCGGTTTTCCAGGTTTTCCAGTGCAGTAGCAACCCTGTTACAACATTATAAGTTAAATCACAAGTTTATAGTTGGGTATTATCATAACCAGGAATAGTTGTAATAAGGTAGGATCTTATCACTTGTATTAGGAATAGCATCATCGGAGCATCATCCGCGCCACCAGATTTAGAAATAACTTTTCGATTCCTTGTCATAGGACAGCCATGTTCAGTCGTTCTTTTGTCTATAATTCTGTGAAATTAAATAACAGCCTGCCAGATGAATTTAAATCTTTCAGTATTTATAAATTTAAATCTAAACTTAAAATACATATCTTTGAAAATCAAATTATATAGCTGATCAATTTTGATTGTTGTTTGATTTACTTGCATATTTTGTTCTTCATCATATATTATGATTACATTTTTGTGTACTTGTAGAAATATGCCCATCTCTCTTGCATTTATGCTTTTAGTACCTTGTGGGAAGGTTGAGTAGAGTAGAGTACATATGCAGTGCGGATGGCTGTAAAAACAATTCAACAGACTGTGTGTCCTCTTTTCGAATTCCTAAAGACCCTGAAAGGTAAGATTTAGACTTTGCCTAGCAAAGTCTAGAGAATACTATAAGTCCGCTCACTTGGCCTGTGTAAACAAATATTTCCCTCCTGCCCGATCCCGCCTTAGCCCTCGATCGATATCCCACTGAGCGGGCGTATTGTAGTGGGTGCACGTAAATTATATCCAATACCGTTGCCAATTTTGAGTAGTGATGGGTTATCACGAGTCTTATTGCAGTGCGGATGGCTGTAAAAACAATTCAACAGACTGTGTGTCCTCTTTTCGAATTCCTAAAGACCCTGAAAGGTAAGATTTAGACTTTGCCTAGCAAAGTCTAGAGAATACTATAAGTCCGCTCACTTGGCCTGTGTAAACAAATATTTCCCTCCTGCCCGATCCCGCCTTAGCCCTCGATCGATATCCCACTGAGCGGGCGTATTGTAGCGGGTGCACGTAAATTATATCCAATACCGTTGCCAATTTTGAGTAGTGATGGGTTATCACGATTCTTATTGCAGTGCGGATGGCTGTAAAAACAATTCAACAGACTGTGTGTCCTCTTTTCGAATTCCTAAAGACCCTGAAAGGTAAGATTTAGACTTTGCCTAGCAAAGTCTAGAGAATACTATAAGTCCGCTCACTTGGCCTGTGTAAACAAATATTTCCCTCCTGCCCGATCCCGCCTTAGCCCTCGATCGATATCCCACTGAGCGGGCGTATTGTAGCGGGTGCACGTAAATTATATCCAATACCGTTGCCAATTTTGAGTAGTGATGGGTTATCACGATTCTTATTGCAGTGCGGATGGCTGTAAAAACAATTCAACAGACTGTGTGTCCTCTTTTCGAATTCCTAAAGACCATGAAAGGTAAGATTTAGTTTGACGTATAATTAAGAAAAATGTCTTAATCAATTATTTCTATAGTCATCGAAATATTATTATAATATATATGTTATGTGTCACATATTTTAAAATGTAGATTATCACTTATAATAAATAATAGAAAAACTTATATAAAAAACACAATAAAGTATAAAAGTAATGACAGAATTAAAAAATAAAAATGAAAATAGGCGAGCGGGCGACTCATCCTATGATTGATTGTGATTCAGTTCCGGTGCTCAACATGGGGATCTCGGAAACCGTAACAGATACGAAGTCGATCAAATGGAGGCAAACTTGCGCCTTTGGGCGCCCAACTATATGCCGTTGAGAAAGTTAAAATATTTTCATGGGTTGCTGAGATATTTAAGAAAAACCGAATTTTTGAAAATTAGATTTTATTTTTTTCTGGCGCTATTTGCGATAATATTGAAAAATAAATTATACTTTTTCATTGCAACTTTTTATGGACTACGTCGTGGTATTTTAGGATTTTAGGGGCGACGTTTCGTTTTTAAGATAGAGGGATCATCTTCATTTTTTTAAATACGGACCTGGATTTTTTATTATAAATAAATCGTTGTCCTGAGTACAACGATGTATCACACATACATATTTTTTCTCGTTTTGGCCGCCAAAATGCACATTTACTACGAAAAAAATTAATACGGTCCTGGATTATGCATTTTTCTCTTTTTTTTTCAAAGCTATTCCAATTATTATAACAGGTGATCATTTTTTGTACCTACTGGATTAATTAAACTCTATGTTTGTCATATTTCGAAATTCTTTTTTATACTCTAGGTAAAATGCATTATTGTTAATAATTATTGTTGTCATTTTCCTAAAGTATAAAAAGAATTTCAAAATACGAAAAACATTGAGTATAATTAATCCAGCAGGTATTAAAATAATGATCACCTGTTATAATTGGAATAGCTTTGAAAAAAAAAAAAGATAAAAATGCATAGTCCAGGACCGTATTAATTTTTTTCTTCGTAAATGTGCATTTTAGCAGCTAAAACTGGAAAAAATATGTATGTTTCATACATCGTTGTACTCAGGACAACGATTTATTTCGAAATATGGAATAAAAAATCCAGGTCCGTATTTAAAAAAATGAAGATGATCCCTCTATCTCAAAAACAAAACGTCGCCCCGAAAATCTAAAAATACCATGACGTAGTCCAGAAAAAGTTGCAATGAAAAAGTACAATTTATTTTTCAATATTATCGCAAATGGCGCCAGAAAACAATTAAATCTAATTTTCAAAAATTCGGTTTTTCTTAAATATCTCAGCAACCCATGAAAATATTTTAACTTTCTCAACGGCATATTGTTGGGCGCCCAAAGGCGCAAGTTTGCCTCCATTTGACCGACTTCGTATCTGTTACGGTTTCCGAGATCCCCATGTTGAGCACCGGAACTGAATCACCCTGTATACAAATATCTAAAAATTGTCACTGTAAAGTCATGTAGGAAGCACCTATATAAAAAGTGGACACACAGAGTACACCGTTAGAATTCCGATAATGCGTATATTACTCTATCCCTATCCAATAAATATTTCTTCTTAACTAGTAGTTTAAAATTAGACACCTTTTATTTCGTGGGGCAGTTTATTAAATATTTTTGCGGCCATATAGTAGGGCCCTTTTTCAAAGAAAGCATGTGCATGCCTCAGTGTCCTAAAATCTGACGCACCCCTAGTCGTTCTCGAACCGTATACCTCAACGTTACGTGTGAAAATGTCAGGATTTTCTTTTGCAAATACGGCAAGTTTGTATATATAAAGAGATGGAATAGTAAGAATTCCCAGTTGCTTGAAATAGCCTCTACATGATGTTCTGCGATTCACCCCCATCAGGCATCGAATAATACGCTTTTGTGCTAAGAAAATTTTTTTCGTGTGGGGCGAAGAGCTCCGAAAGAGTACACCATACTGCAAGATTGAGTGAACATATGCAAAATAAAATGTTTTTAAGCTATCAACTGTCATGTGGTATTTCATAGATCTGATCAAATAGCAGCCAGAGTTCATTTTCTTAAGTATCAAATCTGTATAATTTAGTCAACTTAATTTTTGATCTATTGTGATTCCCAGAAATTTTACACTGTCAGCCTGCTGTATGGATTGTCCATTCAGAGATATGTAAGCAGATTCGCCGCGGTTTCCCGTAGGATGTTGAATATTATAAAGCCAACATGTCACAGTAGGTGTGTTTTTTCTTTGTTGTAAATAAAAATATTGATAATTGCAGATGTCAGCAATGAAAGAAAGCCTTAGCGTTCGTCAAAGACCATAAATTTGCGAATATTGCACCTGAAGAGGCACATAAACATATAAACATTTGTAATGCACATTTTGATGACCAATCATTCACTTCGTCTGGAAAAAGTTTATTAACAACTGCTGTTCCATTAAGATTATTACCAGAAGTTTATGATAAGAGGCATATCATATTCGTATGCGTAATTTGGCAGGCAGAGACAAGTCAACAATATTTTGTGAACTAAAAGCCTATGAAGGCAGTTCATGACCATTTGGCAGTTTGACAGTACCTCCACAAGAATTTAGTGTATATACACTGTGTCCCGGATAAGAATGAACAGCATGGGGATATTGCAAACGGTGAGAGATAGGGCAACGGTTAAATAGGGAAAAAGTTGCGCAATTTTGAGGTCAATAAAATGGCAGAAACAGATTTCTAATATATTTTTTCGTTTTTGAGTTATTTTGAAAAAAGTAAAATTTTGCGTTTTCGATTTTATTTTTTTCTGAAGTTGCTATCACAGATAGACAAAAAAGAAAAGCACTTTCTTATGGCACTTTTTAACGGGCCTTAAGATGGCGTTTTTAGATTTGTTCTACAACGTTTCGTTTTTGAGAAACCATCTTCAACTTAATTTTTTTAAATACGGACCTAGATTTTTTTTTTGCAGATTTTGAAAGCACTTTTCATTGCAAATACCATGTTGTATGATAAGAAATATTTTTAAAATGTTTTGAGACAATTATACTGAAAATTCCTTTTTTCCATTAATTTTTTTTCTAATGTGGCCCTGTATTTAATAATAAGAAGGCTAAATATTAATCAGTATTGTCAACAATTTAACTTACAACTTACCTTTCATTGGAGAACTAAAAAAATGACGGCACATACGATAATAAAAAATAAATAAAAATCCTCCACCTAGAAGGCTTTGAAACAACGAAACCAATCCCTTGTCATTTGTCATAACTCCCACTGTATAATTTAGTTAACAATTTATTTCATTACAAATGGAGGGTGCTTTTTCAAATGACGACAAATTTAACATGTCAGCATGTTATATCTTGTGTCACAGAAATAGTGTAGAGGCCGAACGAATGTATTTTTGTAATTAATAAATGGCAAAAGTTATTGATAACGTTGGCTTAAAGCTTTCTTCTCGCAATTAGGAAAAGCGAAGAATTTACTACAAAACACAATGCGACACTGTTTGCTGTACAACAACAGAGGAAAATACTTTACCAGACGCAGGGCCGTAAAATTTAAAAATATTAAGTTTTCGAAGTAAAAATAAACTGTATGTTAAATTGTTGTCAATACTGATTAATATTTAGACTCCTTATTATTAAATACAGGGCCGCATTAGACAAAAATGAATGGAAAAAGAGGAATTTTCAGTATAATTGTCTCAAAACATTTTAAAAATATTTCGTGTCATACATCATGGTATTTGCAATGAAAAGTGCTTTCAAAATCTACAAAAAAAAATCCAGGTCCGTATTTAAAAAAATAAAGTTGAAGATGGTTTCTCAAAAACGAAACGTTGTAGAACAAATCTAAAAACGCCATCTTAAGGCCCGTTAAAAAGTGCCATAAGAAAGTGGTTTTCTTTTTTCTCTATCTGTGATAACAACTTCAGAAAAAAATAAAATCGAAAACGCAAAATTTTACTTTTTTCAAAATAACTCAAAAACGAAAAAAGATATTAAAAATCTGTTTGTGCCATTTTATTGACCTCAAAATTGCGCAACTTTTTCCCCATTTAACCGTTGCCCTATCTCTCACCGTTTGCAATATCCCCATGCTATTCATTCTTATCCGGGACACAGTGTATAATCAATTTAAAAAATATTTTCTTACCAAAATTTAATGACTTATCGCATCAGGATGGCTTAGGTTCTAGCCTACTGCAGGAATTCGATTGTCGATCTCACTTCCACATTCGCCGGACTGCTTTCGATCACTCTCTACAATGCTGTACAACCGAAAGGTGGATCGGGCGGGGTAGCAGAGCAGAGCTCCTCGCGGCCGGTTCACGTATAACGTGCCGCCCGCGTCATCGTGTGGCCAGTTGGAGTGCTGCGCTGCCGTCGTTACCAGTTCGCATGGTAAGTAACTATCGGGAATTTTATTTTAGGAGTGCAAATGTTAATATGATATACGGTTAGGATAGGTTAGATTGATCCGATAGGTTGACACGGGTGCGATGACCGCCAATCGATTATTCGACTATTCTCTCGGTTCGTGGTTCTCATTCGCCATCTCCGTCATCCGCAGATATCTACAAGTATCAATGCCTCTACTAAAATTAGTAGTACTAATATTAGTTTATTATTATAATCTCTGGATTACTAATAATATAATCGATTATTAAAATATCTCCATCATGCCCATCACTACTGCTCGGGAATTCAAACAAAGACTATTGCAATTCGCCATGGAATACAACCGCGGCATTATTTATACAATAATATGACTTGACAGCGACCCCTGTAAAGAAAACAGCTTTTTAGGAAATTCCAAACATTGCTCACTAGTCCAAAAAATGGCACACAGCTCCGGTATATTTCTGTGAAAGCACTAAAACACCTTGGTAAAACCACAATAAATAAGTAAGTAGGAATCATAACAGCCAATAACAAACTTTAGAAACAAGAAAATACGAAAAACTTCTTAGCCCTTCTTAGACAACTGCTGATTTATGATTTATTTGTGACAGAAGCGTGACATAACCTTTATATTTTGTGCTTGGCAGGAGTACAGCTGGTGGCTCTGTCTTGAGATCAACTCTCGAAGTACACAAATGGGTTTTTAGGTTGAAAATGGGCAGGCCAGAAAGGAGCCGAAGGGAGCCGTAAATTGTAAGTTGAGGTTTACAGAATCTTTAATGTTCGATATTTTTTAACAAAATTTGGTACAAACCTTTTTAAGGGATGCTCAATTGCCCAAACCAGTGGCTTAGTCAGATTTTTTTAATTTAAAATATGCTTAATATGATTTTTCCCATTTTGACCCAAAAAATATGACGTAGCAGGCCTTGGTTTTTTTTAAAGTCACACTGAATGTACTCGATTTTAAACATACAGTCCCAAAATATTTTGATAAGGCAAAGAGAAAAACGCCCTATATAATTTCTATTGGATCTTTGCACACCAACCCTTTGAGTGGTCGTGTTGACAATTCAACTGTTTTGACGGTATTCTATGGCACACTTGACTTGCCAGATGCCCTTAAAATTCCCATTTTGCTCAAATTTGACAACCTGCAGAATGGAACTCCCCGTGTATTTTTTCTTCAAATTAGTTATATGGGGGTTTTGTAGTATCCCGATGAACACTGTAGTGTCAAATTTTAAATAAAAAATCACTAAATGATTTTCGTCACTTTTTATAAAAAATAAATCCTATGCTATATCCAAGTTACAGAGGCAGTGAATCAAAACATTGGCCACCATGTGACCTATTCTCTTATTGGTCTGGCCGTCATAAAATCTCAAGTGTTTAGGCGGCAAGTGGAATGCGGGGCCGGCTCTTCCCTCAGTCGAGTTTCCTGCATAGGTAGGAATGCTGCAGACTTGTTGCAGAATCTCATATATTAGTCCAACCCTGGTAATCGATCGCAATGCAGTCATGTGACTGCGCCTGAATTGTTCTCTTTTTATTTTGGTGCAAAGTTCCAGGTCTTAATCTCAATTTTGAATGCCTACTATAGTCTATCTAAGTTACAGAGGCAGTAGATATACAGTTTGTTCAGCGAATGTTCGGCCCTACGTCACAACTCCCATCCTTGTCTGACTTGTGAATATACGACCGATATCCATCGTGAATATACGACCGATATCCATCGTATATTCACGAGTAAGACAAGGACGGGAGTTGTGACCTAGGGCCGAACATTCGCCAAACAAACTGTATATCTACTGCCTCTGTAACTTAGATAGACTATAGTAGGCATTGAAAATTGAGATTAAGACCTGGAACTTTGCACCAAAATAAAAAGAGAAAAATTCAGGCGATTATCTCCAAAAATAAAGATTTTATGGATTTGTATTCACCCTGTAGATTGCCACGTCACTGACAGATTGAAAATGTATCAATTTTGACAGTTGTTGATAGTTAAATGCGGAATAAAGTAAAATACATAATTCAACTCCTCCAGAAATTGTAGCCGATTTTAGGCGATCGTCTGGTTTTTTACCGCGGTTATCTTTCTGGTTGTCCTTGGTTTTAGCCCTTCAATAACCGACAAATGTCACCATTGAAACTTGCCTAAATGTGCATGGTTGACCCAAAGGTAATTTAGGCGAATAACCAAGGAGAAATGTCATACTACTACCATATACATAAAGATACAGTATATGACTACTACCCATCTTTAACCTCACTTATATTTGTGTATGTTGGCTTTTGATTAAATTTGTTACAAAAAATGAATAAAAGCATGTAATTAAAACAGAAGACTTGCTCTTTCCATATTATCTCCGACTTCAACCTGGAAATCTTCACACTCTTCACCTTCAACATTTACACAAGCGAGATATTTTTGCTCCTGTTCAATTTTTTTTTTAATTTATGGATCTACATGAAAATATGAAATCACTACACTTGCCTATATCAGCAAATATGTTTATAAGTTTTGAAAAATTCAAAGTCATAACAAATTGGCAAATGACATTTTTTGTTGTTTTCAATAACCGCGGTAATTATTATTGTCGGTAATAACGATGACGTATGAAGGGCTTTTTTGTGACGTCAGAGAGTTATAACTAACAACAACCAAATCATGTAAACGTGTTTGGTATATTCCAGTTATTAATGGTTATTTGCCTAAAATCGAAGTGTGTAATATATTGCAGGAGCCACAAACAATTTATTACCCACAAATCAATGCCAATATGACTTCCAAATCAATCAGCTTCACGATAAACATCTATTATATTCTATTGCCTGATCATGCTTTGGATTTGTTGTGATTCTGGCTATGACACAAATAGTTTAGCAAATATGCTTTTCCACAATGCAAGTCTATTTCCTGGTGCTTAAATTTATATAAGTATCACTGGCATAAGACCAGCACTTTAGTCATAGGTAGGTACAGTTCCCCTACTCCCCCATATATAAAATTTTGCTGCCATTAATCATGTTATTTACCTAAAGAAATGCTTCACTTTATCAGCAACTTGTTTGGGCGTGGATGAGGCTGACCAAGTCTGTACCAGCTTGCAATACATGGAATAAGGACCACAGTTTTCTACTTTCCTCAATCTCCCAAACTGGCTCAATTCAGCGTAAGTCATTCCCATGTCTTCTTCATCCGTTTGTGCTAATTTTCCACCAACTAGTGGCTCCAATTCAGCTGTAGGGGGTGCGGATACGATATCCCCTATTACTTGAATACTGAATTTTTTCTGAGCATATGCCAAAAATTTATGAAGGTCTGTCTTCGATATACCTCCTAAAATTAGAAAACAAAACTTTTCTTCTTGGTCGTTTTTATTAATTTTTTTTTTCTGAATAGAATTTCCTGGGGTTCGACCAATTAAATTTTGTTTTAACAAATTAAAATTTTTCTGAACAGATCAAAAAAATTTTTAAACAATATAATATTAATATAGGACATAAACCAAATCACTATACCAAAAAATTCTTTTCCAAATTAAAACCCAACGTTACAAATAATTATCAATCAAATTTAATTTATAAAATATCATGTAATAATTGTCCTTCAGTTTATATCGGTCAAACTAAACAATATCTCCATAAACGTTTATACAAACATAAATATGACGTAAGAACTAACAACAACAACTCCACAGCATTAACTAAACATTCTTTAGATAATTTCCACCACTTTGATTTTAACAATACAAAAATTTTAACTAAAGAAAATAATCACACTAAAAGGAATGTCTTAGAAATGATTTACATAAAAAAACATAAAAATAGCATCAATTATAGAACAGACACTGAAAATCTTTCTCATATTTATTATAATCTTATAACTTAAAAATAAGTCCAAAAATAAACTTCCTTTATAATAATTATAAATTATAAAAAAAATAATAATAATAATAAAAAAACCAAAAACCAAAATTTTAACAAATTCCAAAACCAAATGTGTTTTTACCAACAATAACAAAACAAAATTTCAAAAATATTTATTTTCTTGCATTTTCCAAAGCCACATTGTAAAAGAGTCTTTCTTCCTCTCCTTCTTTTTATAACATTTTTTGTATCCACAAACCGCACCGAGCCTTTCAATTCGTGTCTAAATATAAAAATAATTTACTTCGTCTCCGGCAATCCTTTTGAAAGCATATTCACATATTTTTCCACAAATGCTTTCCCCACGCACCAGTACTATTATATAATTTATAAAAAAAAATTAAAAAAGAAAGAATTTTTGAACACATACAATGAAACTATGGAAAGAAAAAGACTAGTTGAATAAGAAAATTATTACAAGAAAGAAAGAACAAAAGGAGGAGGGACTCTTAAAAATAATAAGTTAGTAATGTAAGTAATAATAACTATTATTTTTTCAAAATCTATAATGTTCTAAACATAAATATTAAAAAAATCTTGTATTCCCATAAAAATAACAAAGAACGTCTCCTCTTTCAGATATACTTATTATTATTTAAGGTGAATTTTAAATTATGGGAAAAAAAAACTATCCTAGATACCTGATGATGGCAAAAATGCTGAAACACGTGTAGTGTCATGTTTTTAATAAATAAAAAAATTTTAATTTGTTAAAACAAAATTTAATTGGTCGAACCCCAGGAAATTCTATTCAGTAAAATTAGAAATTTAGCAAATAATTAACCAATAATTTCTGGATAACTTTGCAAGAAAATGCAGGGAGCTATTTTATTCATGGTTTGGCCCAGAGTGTAAACAAGATTTTTAGAGTTTGGCAGTATACTGCTGATTAGTAAAATTTTTAATGAAAACTTGCAAAAATTTACAACTTTAAGCTGTATTTTCAGCTGATGACCTTAATTATTCATATTATAGTTTCATATCTCGCCTGACAGAGAAGTTTGACAGATAAAACCCGATATGCTAAGCCTGCATGCTGTATCTATATTAGTTAACCTAGAAACTTTTGTAAAACTGAAAATGGCTAAACAGGCTTCGTCTCATTGATATATTCTATATTCTTCATATTTATGGAGCGAAGTATCATATATGCAGACTTATACAAGATATATATTTTGTATACCTATTATTACCAAAACTGACAAAATAACTCACCTATCGGATTAATATCTGCACTAGAACAGTCATACTTGGTCATGTATCCTCTGAGAGCTTCATCTACATTGGCTGACCCTAATACTAACAATCCACCAGGTCTACCTCTCACCCAGTTCATCAACTGAGCAAATAGATATGACATGACCATTCTCAGTCTTGCCTGAATATTTTGCAGCGCTAGATTTTGCCTAGGACATCCCCCATTTACTGCAAACTTCGGAAACATTCCGGTCGCAGTACTGAATATAGCAATGACAGCACTTACAGCCTTGTCAATCACAATGTTCTGGTGGTAGCTGAAATACAAAAAAAAAGTTTGCAAATGGTTCCAGCCGAAATTTGCAATTTGGGTAAAAGTACCCAATAAGTGTGGCATCACCTATCCAAAAATTAATTTATTAAAATTTTGTTAAAATTTATTCACAATAGATTTGTTGTTTTGAACTTCCAATTGTTAGTATGTTCCCTTGTTGCACCCACGTGAATTTTTAATTTAACTTACCTTCCAATAGATCCAGCTAGGGCAATAGCTCTTTGTTTTGTCTCTTTCGAGGAGTTTTCAGTACCCATGTAGCAAGTAACTAAAAACCTATTACACAATTCCTGTGCACTAGCTGGCACGTACTCTGCGTCTCCTGTTATTCTTCTCAAGTCTTGAAGTACCTTGGGGTCTACAATGCAATATGCCCCAATAAAATTTTTAAGTTATTGAAATAATTAATTATATATACCCTCTCCCTTATTAACAGCATCAATTATGAGGTTGCACATAGTGAATACTATTAACGCTGTACTTGACGAGTCAACCCCACCACTAAGAGGAAGGAAAAATCCCCCTTGTCCAGACCTCCTTAAATAATCCCACAACCAACAAGCTGTCCCCTAAAAATACAAAACATTTAGTATATAGCAAGTGTCGTGCATAGCCATAATTTTTTTTTAATTACTAACTTGAGCAATTTCTTTTTCTGGACTTAACGGTATATATTCAATTGGTTGAGCAATTGGGAGTGTGCTATCATTTTCTGGAGATAGTGAAAAATCTACTCTTATTCTAGGAAAACTTGGATCACAAGACGAAGCAATTTCTGCACATGATCTCTTTGCATTTCTGTAGCCTCGTATGTCTTCCAAATCTATTGTTGCTGTAATGACTTCCTAAAATGACGTTATTAATATAAATGAAGAAAATATGCCTTGTTTAGTTACTTTACCACTTCCTGAAGAGAAAACTGTTTTGTTCTACTTAAAATATGGCCATTTAATGTGATAGATGATGTTCCTTCAAAATATACTCTCTGGCCATCACAGCCACGTAAATTACTAAAAATATAACATCCTCCACATTTCATTGTAGCAGATTTCACTAAGTCAGCTAGGATGTAGTTTTTTCTCAATTGTGTATAGCTACCAGATCCGTTGCAAATAATTTCAACACCATCCATTGCAAGGTATACGTGTGTACTCTTCGAACACCAAAGTTCTTCACAGATTTCGAATCCTAAAAGATACAATCGAATAAGAGAGATCTCACAAATGCTCAAGATACATTTTCTTGTCACCCATTTATCTTTAACAGGCACTAAAAACAATTATTATTTTCCCATTAACCAGAATAGTCGATTCTCTATTGAATAACCGATTTCTACATCAACTCGGAACCAACTCCCGCCCACAAAAAACTAACTGATTTTAAATAACAAGGTCTAAATGGATTTACTGTTACAACACAATCATGAGAGATTTAATAATAATAATAATAAATGCCTTTATTAACGTACCCAGACAGAAAATGTGAAAGAAACCATAGTTACAGGAGTGGCGAGATCTAGCATAATGCTACTCTATCTAACCACTCTGTCTTAAAACTAATTCCTAATTAAATTACAAACTAACCTAACCTAATTTACCATATTATTGGTAACTCTAAGTATAAAGCACCTACATGATTAAATTGAAGAGTTAGTAAAAAAGAAAAAACAGTAGTAGGTTGAGAAGAATAATAAATGTCACGCAAACAAAACAATAATGTAATCAATGAAGTTACACAAAAATAATGTATACAAAACAATAGCAAAATAAATAAACATGTAAATAGCCGGAAACGTTAAACATAATGTAATGTAGCACATTAATCATTTAGTTGCCCTGACCGAATAACCTCTTTAAGCTTTCTTTTAAAAGCAGTAGCGGTAGCACAGTTTTTCAGTGAGGGTATAACATTTTACAGCGTTATAGGAAAATGACCTCTGAAAGACAGTTGAAGTGAATATAGGTAAGTTATAAAACTTGTTGAATCTCGTGGATCTACTATGAACGCTACTCCTCTCTACAAGGTTGTTTTTTTAAATATTCCGGCTTACCCGAAAAATTTATCATATAAATTAATGTGCTCAAATGAAGAAAGTACCTATCATGCAGCCTTAGCCACTTAGTATCTTCATAAAGCGGTGAAACATGGTCAAACTTCCTCAGGTTGTAGCAATATCTGACACAAGCATTTTGCAGTTTTTGCAGAGAATTCCTGTCGCGTTGAAGAAGAGCAGGCCAATAAACTACGTCGCAGTATCCTAAGGTAGACAGTATCAGAGTCTCACAGAATTTCAACTTTACGTTGCAACTAAGAATTTCTTTAAATAAATAAAGCGATCTCAATTTGGCATAACCCCCCCTCAGTAAATGAGAAACGTGGGTTTGAAAATGAAGATCATTATCAATGTAAACCCCAAGATTTTTACAACTGTCGAAGGGTGACAAACCGACACCACCAATCTCAATTCAAGATTATCATATTATTATCATATTATTTCCCTAGATTTTCCAAAAAACACAAGTTGGCTCTTATCTTCATTAAGTTTTAATCCGTGCGCTAGAGATGTAGAGAAAATAGTGTTTAAGTCGTCATTTATATATAGGGTTTCCAATTTTCAGCATCAGGATCCCGTTTTGAGATCCCGGGACAAAAATCCAAATCCCGGGATCCCGTTTTGGATCCCGGGATCCAAAACCCAAATCTCGGGATCTTGGGATCCCGGGATCCCGAGATCAATCCTAATAATATTTTTATTAAAATACGTAATATTAGCAATAGCAAATAAAAATGCAGACATACGGAAAAAAATATTAAAAAACACAAAGATAAAAACATTTTTATATATTTACCTACATAATATTGTATTAGGTAGATATAGGTAAGTGAAATGAAAAAGTGAATCCCCGGTTGTATCATAATAAATACGTAAATAACTTGGGTAAAACTAAATAAAACGCCGATAAAATACAAAATTTTCGGGACCGCTATATCTCAACCCGGGATTTTCGAGACCTCAGCGGGATCCCGGGATCTCGAAATCTCGGGATCCCATCAAAAACCCCTCCGGGATCCCGGGATATCGAGATCCCGGGATCCCGGACTGGAAACCCTATTTATATATCTAACAGCACGAACGATATTATCACATCTAAAAGTAAAGTATAACTGGAAGTGATCAGCATATTGATGAGACTGAACATGATTTAAATACTTTCCAAAATCAGCAGTATATATAGTAAAAAGTAGGGGTCCAAGTATACTACCTTGGGGTACTTCTTTATTTGTTAGATACAGTTGAGAGCTCTAACTGTCAAAAGTTATTTTCTGTTTTCTGTCCGTAAGATAGCTCCTAATAAAATCCAGAGCATTATCATGCAGTCCAAAGTATTTTAGCTTGGTGAACAATATATCATGCTCAATCGTCTCAAAAGCTTTACTGTAATCAAGAAGGACAAAGGTAGTGTCAGTTTTATTATCTTGTGCAGTAATAATGTCATCTGAAACATTGAGGAGGGCAGTAGTTGTGCTATGACCGGCCCTGAAACCTGATTGAGTAGATGGTAATATTTTATTAACTGAAAGATGAGCCATAAGTTGTTCTTGAATTACTTTTTCCAAAATTTTAGAAATTGTTGGTAGAATGCTAATTGGTCTTAAATGCGATGGTTTACTGGGATTTGTGATCTTAGGTATAGGAACAATGTTGGCAATTTTCCAAGACATAGGAAAAACATGTTGCCTAATACAACAATTTATCAAAAAAGTAAAAATGTCACTGAGATGAGGAATAGCCAAGGACTGCATTTACAAATTTATATTATCACTACCCATAGAATTTGAGTTAATTTTGGAAAAAAGCAATCAAAATTTTGCTACTGTGATGCTATTAAAACAGAGAGTAGAATTTCGAGTTGGGAAACGAAGAGTACTTGTAACATTGTAGTATATTATTTGCATTCCCATTACAAATGTTCTCGCTAGGTACATTTTCTCTAAAAAAGGCACCGAACTCATCAGGATTGCCTCATTTTGCAGTATCACAACTAATCTCTGAATTGATATTCAACCAAAAAGTTTGCAAGGTCGTTTTTAAATTTGTGGGAAGGCCCTTTTTTAAGGTCATTGTGGTAAGATTTGTTAATCTTTTGTAATCTTCCCATGCATTATTAGTTTTATTCTTTTTATAATTTGTTAGGGCTCTATTTCTTAAACGCATCAACAATTTAAGATTGTCATCGATCCAGGGTGCCTGTGTCAGATTATCATTGAGAAAATCAACCAGTCAATGTCTAAATACGAATAAATAACTTCCCAGGGTACATTTGAAAGATCACGCAAGAACATATTATAATTAAAATTTTTAAAGTCCCTATACGTTCTAATTTTAGCAGGATATTTACTTTTGGATATATTTAACTCGCATTTTAATAAACGGTGGTCGGTTATGTCATCCATTCGCATGACCTGTGAGTTGACAACAAGATCTATAGATGACGTAACCAAAATATCGATCAAAGTAGCGCTATTTTCAGTCACACGAGTAGGTTCATTTATAATTTGAAAAAAGTTGTAGATGTTCAGAAAGTTTTTGAGTCTCGCACAATCAGAGATTTCTATTGTTATATGCACTTACCAATACAAGTGTCAAGCGTGGATATCACAGCATCACCGATTGGAACAGTTTTCTGGCCAGTAATATTTGTAATCATCCTTGGTAAGAAAAAATCTTCAGTTCTTCTGTCCTAATAAATTATAACAGTTTACTATTTTTGTTTTTCCGGATTTGACAATACATAATGTTTGTTTTTATCAATATATTACAACCTCAGAACTATGTGAGTGTGAAAATGGTCTAATCGATTTTTTAAAATTATTCTCGATGGTACGGTAATTTTTAATTTTCTGGTTTGTGGATACTAAATGGGCCACGATAAAGAACTGTTTTTGGTAAAAGCAATGATATGATAACTGGCATTTATGAATAACTAATACCATAAGGAAAACTGCCTTTGATTTTTTTTGCATTTTCCAAAGTTTCATGACAAATTAAATTTTTCGGTCAATATCCTTTTTTGAAATACGAAAAACAAAATTATTTAATTTAAAGAAACTACATCTTCAGAATTGTATTTGGCCAGGAGATATAAAACAAATTGTTACAGTCGAAAAAACTAACTTGCCTATCAAAATCCAGTTATGTGTACGCATGTCCCAAATAGTTTGTCCTACCCCCTGGATCTCAGGAACCGTAAGAGATACGAAAAAAACTTGAATACAAAAGTTGTAAGGTTGGCAGCGGACGTAACCTATCTTTTGTTTTCACATATACAGGGTGATTCATATTTTCAGGACAAAAATAAAATATTTAGATTTTGACAAGTGCATTAATCCTTTGGAATATTTGCATTCTCCATGAAATTTGCTACAGAACCGTTTTTTTGTTTTGTATTTTGGAGATATCGAATTTTTCTTGGAATTTAGGGACTCCGTGGAGGTTATGGAAACTGAATGCTGTTATCTTTATTTTAATAGATATCAAAGATATATTTTAGCCGAAGTATGACTGCACAACCGTGTGTCGTGTGGTATGTCGAAATTGGTTTTTTGCATATACAGTGTGTTCATAACAGGCTCTCAAAATCAGATAATTTCAAACAGAAATAACTTTTTTCAAATGGAATGACCCATATTTCTATTGTTTGTTGGATGCCGGCGTCCAAGCAACACATTTTATGTAAATAACATTCTATACCAAAAACTACCCGTTTTCGAGATATTTAGTATTTAAGAAAATTTCTTTGCATTTTTCATTCAGGTGAGAAGGTTTTACCAAGCAAGCCATAACTATTTTTCCAGACAGTCGCAGAAATAATTGTCATTTTAGATAATACGGGAAATAAAATTCCTATACCCGTATACAGCTTGTCATGACTATAAAATAAAAAATATTAGTTGGTTATGGATGATATTATTGTTTTCTTGAATTAATATTATGGCTGTGTGCGGAGCAATACTGAACCAATTTGGAACTAGTAATTGCCAATATCATTGGTGGGTTTAAATTTTAGAATTTAGTTACTAGTTCTGAACCAGTTCAGGATCACTCCACGAACATAAAATATTACATTATTTTAGTCAGTTCTCATCATTTCTGGCCAAATAGAAATACAAAATGCATTTTTTTAATGAAATATGTAATTCTATTTTTTGCATTCCAAAAAAGCAATAAACGATAAACCAAACTTTTCAACTGCGGCAGATAAAAAATTTTCAAAAGACAGTTCTTTGCTTAGAACAAAAAAAGTTATAGAAGTGCACAAAAGAAAATTCTGTAGACCACCGAATTAGAGCTTATAGGCATGTGTGTGGGTGATATGTTTATTGTGATTTTCGCTTTAACTTTGTAGATTATTAACGACAATAAACAACTCATAAATTACAGTTATATACAATTGTACCTCGAACACAAAGCAGCTTTGGATAAAAAGTTATAACGTAAAATATTCAGCAGTAAGATGTGTAAAGGCGGCCACAGACCTTGTGATTTTTCATCGGTAATCGGTAGAGAAGCAAAGGAGGGAATGTTCCCGTTCGCGTTTGAAGAACGTTCGTGAACGTTCCCTATCCCCGTGCACGCACGTATATTCATGATCACAAAAATGCACCAAAAAGGAACGTTCCCTTGAAAATGCTGAATATGCACGAAAGACCCGTGCGACGACATTTTAAGAATTTGGCAACGTCACAATTTTCGACATCTACGTAGCATCACCTCTACTATGGCATGCACCTGCGGCTCCATATTTGCTGCAGCATGAACCCTAGATCCCCCACTCCTATTCATTATTACCACTGGCGGTTCATCGAAAGACGGAGATACAAGACCCAAGCCCAGTGCAAGTTGATAGTAAAAATGCAAGCCAACCAAAATCGCAATATTCCTGATGTACAGGGTGTTTCCTAATTATGGTGCCGACAAAATACGACAGGTAGAAAATATCATCTTGAACAAAAAGTTTCCTATAAACATGGGTCTGAAAATGCATAATAAGAAAGTTACAGGGTGATAGAGGTACAATTTGAAAAACATATTTTTCTCAATAACTTCTGAAGTTATATAATTTAAATGAAACTTGGTGCAGCCTTTTAGTCACTGAAGTAATTTCGTGTAAACACAGTTCATTTCCATTACCCAGAGGCGGAGGGGCGGGAGCTCAATGGGTTTTATACTCATAACTTTTTTGAGGTTATCTTTTTGGTTTTGCAGGTTCGTCATTTTAGTGGATGTTTTAGTTTTGCAATAAAAAGTGTATACTTATTTCAGACCAATAAAATCAACTATTTGCGTTGAAATTGGCAAAATGTGCCCCAACACACCTGCTATAATTCCAAAAGTCGAAAAATATCATTTTACCTACCGCATTTAAACATTACAGACATTACGTTCCAAATTAAGAAAAAATGCCAAATGAGCAATGTCAACATTTTGTCGAGTTAAATCCGTAGTTGCTAATTTTATTTTTTGAATTTTGGAGTTAACCATTGTTTTGGGCACATTTTGCTGATTCTATCGCAAACGGTTGTTTTTATCCTTATGGGACAAGACTACCCTGTTGTTGCAATATGTAAAGATGCACCAAAATAACCAAAAAAATAACCTCAAAAGAGTCATGAGTAAAGGGCGGAATATATGCATTTAATTTCAATCGAAATATGCGCATATATATGCATCATTTTTATTTAAAATATGCAATAATATGCATTTATTTGGCCAAATATGCAATAATATGCATTTATTTTACATGTAAAAATACCTTAAAAATACCAAAACTGATTTTAGAGAAAAGGTTTATTTTACGAAAAATGAAAGGAAAACAAATACATAAAACACCTCGTAAAATACCTATATTAAAGCAGAATTATAAAAACATTTTAATTTGAAATTGTACAGTAGGAATTTATTATTAAATACTTTCCAAATTTTCCAATAAAAATCTTTGCCTTCTGTCGGTAAAAATATGTTTATACAGTGTGTCCCACTTAAGGACTGACCACCCCTGTGAAATTTTTATTTATAGCTCGATTTTCATAAACTTTTTTTTGTTGGGTAGAGCCTCAAAAATGGCATCAAACACATAATTCAGGTGCCTCGTGCGTTACAGTCATGGCCCACTGAGACGGTGTTTTAGTGCTGAAATTTCGAGAAGTGCTATTAGGGATTTTTTTAGAGCAAAATTAATGCCAGATTCTTATTCAGCGTTGTTCGAAACCCAAATGTACCAATTTGCATTACTATAGCTCTACAGGGTGTTTCAAAATTTTTAGTGCCCCACTTAATTAGTGTACCCCTATAAAATTTTTATTTTTAGCTCGATTTCCATAAACTTTTTTTGTTGGATAGAACTTCAAAAATGGCATTAAATGCATAATTCAGGTATCTTGTGCCTTAAATTCATGGCCCACTGAGACGGTGTTTTAGTGCTGAAACTTGGAAAAGTACTATTAGGGAATTTTTAGAGGAAAATTAATGCCGGTTTGTTGTTCAGCGATGTTGGAAACCCAAACGTACCAATTTGCATTACCGTAGCTCTACAGGGTGTTCCAAAAAAAATAAAAGGAAAAGTAAGGCCGGATTCTTATATGCGGTGAGAGGTTTCAAAAAAACGTGTTAATTTTAATTATTTTCTTAATTTCTGGTAAGTTGGTCACTAAAATATTCGCGAGGAACTCATATTCTTTCAAAAATTTATTAGCGAACAAAATTTTTATTTAATTTAATATCATCAAATACATGAATAAACAACACAACATAACATAAACTCAACCGATTTCAGTCATTTCAATTAGTCCTCCATTTTCTAATGCAAATTGGTACGTTTGGGTTTCCAACAACGTTGAATAAAAATCTAGCATTAATTTTTCTCTAAAAAAGCCCCTAATAGTGCTTCTCGAAATTTCAGCACTAAAACTTCGTCTCAGTGGGCCATGAATGTAACGCACGAGGCACCTGAATGATGCATTTAATGCCATTATTGAAGCTCTATCCAACAAAAAAAAGTTTATGAAATAGAGCTAAAAATAAAAATTTTACAGGGGTACACTAATTAAGTGGGGCATTAAAAATTTTGAAACACCCTGTAGAGCTATGGTAATGCAGATTGGTACATTTGGGTTTCGAACAACGCTGAATAAGAATCTGGCATTAATTTTCCTCTAAAAAAATCCCTAATAGTACTTCTCGAAATTTCAGCACTAAAACACCGTCTCAGTGGGCCATGACTGTAACGCACGAGGCACCTGAATTATGTGTTTGATGCCATTTTTGAGGCTCTACCCAACAAAAAAAAGTTTATGAAAATCGAGCTATAAATAAAAATTTTACAGGGGTGGTCAGTCCTTAAGTGGGACACACTGTATATAGAAAAGCTTCTCTCAACATCTACCGATGTAATAGGACAATATTTTAATTTGGGTAGTAAAGTATAAGGCCAAGGTGCAACTTCGTTGGATGATTTACCATTAAAAATTCTCTTTACTGCCATTAATGATTTGAACCCTTCATCCTTTTCTATAATAGCATCTAATTTGGGCTCTCATAATCTTGGTTATATCTTATATCTATAAATAAGTGTAGGAAAAACATGCAAATATGCACAAAAATATAGTTTTTCCATAAATATGCAATGTTTTGAAAAATTGAATAAAATATGCAAAAAATGCATATATATATGCAATTTGCATATATTCCGCCCTTTAGTCATGAGTATAAGACCCATTATGCTATCCTGCCCCTCGGCCTCCGGGTGATGGGAATAAATTATTGTTTTTACATGAAATTGTTGCACTTTAGCAACTAAAGCCCTGCACCGAGTTTCATTTAAATTGCTTAACTTCTGTAGAAGATATTGAGAAAAATAAGTTTTCAAATTGTACCTTTATAACCCTGAAACTTTTTGTTTAAAAGAACATTTTCTACCCGTCATATTATATCAGCACCATAATTTAGAAACATCCTGTATATTTGAGCATGTTCAGCATTTTGAGCATTTTGGGAATAGGCTAAAACATTGTCCGCCATATTTATTAACTTCTGAAAATAGCTGGTCATTTTGCTACAATGAAGCACCCATCATTTATTCTCCTCCGTAAAAAAAGAAAAGTAAAATACGTTCGGTTTGGACTGGTTACTAAGAATATTTTCACATATTAATTTATTAACGGAATTAAAGCTTGAACCCGGAGATTGGTTCGAGGAAACATATTCAATAAATCCACTAAACACTCTTTGCTTTTTAAATAATTTTTTTGAATTTTAACAAGCAATATAAAAATTGCAATGGACGTTGGGATGAGGCGGTACTGAATTTAAACTGTCATGTTGGAAGGAAATCCCCACATACTTCCGTTTTACGAGAGCACTGTCGCGAAGAAAATTAACCATCGGCAGATAACCATCGTGACAGTGTATCAGGACACTTTACGCCTCACACACTTCGGTTTTATCATCTCGGCTTTTCATGATCACCAATGACCAACGAAAAATCACGAGGTCTGTGGTCGCCTTTATAATTTCATACAATAAGAATTTTAATGGGGGGCAGCAATGCAAGGATTTTATTGCAAGTCCATGAAGTGTACAATAAAATGGTCATTCCCACTTATTGAAAAAAAAAATCTTGACATACCTTTTTCCACGAACAGAACCATCTGCTTTCACGGTAGTTTCCATCATCACACAAAGTCTTTTTTGGACGAATTAGAAGTATTTTTTGATTTAAAAATATGACTCGGCAATTGTAGGCAACATTTTTGTGCATAACTGGCATTCCTACATCTACTATGATATCTTTGCATAATGAAGCACTTAGTAACTCGGCTAATACTTCCCATGAGTGCAGAAATGTGTCTGATTCGTAGAAGTGGTCTTCACAACTATATCCACTGAAACAAAGAAAAAGTTTGGCAATTATTGATATACAATATTAATTCGATATGTGGCATGAAATGAACATAATACTTGTAGTTAACTGTGACATGGCTTAGTAATTTTCCTTGTCTTTGACTATTCCAGGACAATAAATACATTTAGTTTCATGATGATAAGGCAACTACAAACAGTGAAGTAAACAACTTCTTTCTTTAACTAGAGTCTCTGTTATCTATAAGAGTCGATTAATACATAGTCTTGTTGTCAGTGTAATCATTCTCCGATTTTGCGCACTTTCTGCCAAGAAAGCGATCTAGAGGTTAGAATCAGTTGCTATGTTGTCGCTAATGTTATACCCTCGGGTATACCATTATGCCTTCAACCACACATCAATAATAATAAAATGAAATTCAACATTTATTTCATTTTTTGCACTTAGCCCAAATGAAGTGTTCTATGTTCAAAATGTTTTGAGTCAGTTGACTACACCAAATACTATTATGTAGAATAAGAGACTTAGATTTCTCATAGAGACTGCAGTAGCAAAAAACACAGAAGAGAGGAGGTGTCAACAGTATTTCATATTTAATAAGTCAAATACTAATTTTCTATCCATTTTACTATTTTTAAATACATATTTAAATCATGCATAGAGGATGGGACCCTTGTTTATGGAATCCCTAGTTAGCCAATGTGTGACAGGGTCTTAAGTATACGAGAGCAATATTGGATACAAGCAACAGATGGCGCTAAAAATTAAAGTGGCACAGTCATTGCCTACTAATTTTCTTCTATTAAAGTCTATACCTACCAAAAAACAGCTGGACAACTTTAGTTTTTGCAAAATCTGTCCCCTGTATCTACTGTATTTCTGTCATGTCCTTATGTCAGTGTGAAACATTGGCTAACTAGAGTATCCATACACAAGGATGGGACTGTGCGATTTCAAAATCATTTTTAAAATTATCATTCAATTGACAAATAGCAAAGATGGTAAATAATTTCTGGTTATATTTCAATTTAACATTCTAGTATCGAAATCGAACGTGATGAAGGCTACTGTCTATTTCATAAAGTTTAATTCCATGTAATTAGAGGACAAATTATTATGAGATATGTTCACATAATTTCCTGTTATACAGGGTGTTTCATCATAAGTGCGAACACCCCCGTAAAATTTGTATTCTCCATCCGATTTTAACCGCGTTTTTTTTCTAAAAATAGGCCACAAAAAAACTCTACGTTGGTGCAAAATTTCAGATTTTAATGTAAATTTTCAAGGCCTACTACAAATTTTTTTTCTAGTAAAAAATGACGAAAACCATTTAGCGATTTTTTTATTTAAAATCTGACACCACAGCGTTAATCAGAACAACCTAAAACCCCCGTATACCAAATTTGAACAAAAAATATAAAGGGAGTTCCATTCTGCAGGGTGTCAAAATTGAACAAAATAGGAATTTTAAAGGCATCTGGAGAGTCAAGTGTGCCATGGAATCCCGTCAAAACAGATGAATGATCAACAGGACTACTCAAAGTGTTGGTGTGCAAAGATTCAATACAAAAATGTACAGGGTCTTTTTCTCTGGGCGATGTCAAAATGCTGAATTTTTATTAAAGTTTATACTGGTCAGGAGCGCTCTGGAATCATTGGAAAAATATTAATAAACACAAAAGCAATTTATTTCTTTACATCATCCAACCAACAAATAAAAACGATTCAAATTGTTGGACCTTTATCAATAAAGTCACTGTCTAAGATGATACACTTTCGGGGCGTTTCCTGTTGTTGCACACCAGCCACCGTTTTTACTTCGTTTGTAATGTCTGGGGTGGTTTTGATATACTCTATTTTTGACCTGTATAAAGTTTAAAAAATTCAGCATTTCGAGTTCCTACAGAGAAGAACACCTTGTATATTTTTTATTGGATCTTTGCACATCCACACTGTGAGTGGTCCTGTTCATCATCCAACTGTTTCGAAGTAATTCCATGGCACACTTGACTCACCAGATGAGTTCAAAATTCCTATTTTGCTCAACTTTCACAGCCTGCAGAATGGAACTCCCTGTATATTTTTTGTTCAAATTTGGTATACAGGGGTTTTAGGTTGTTCTGATTAACGCTGTGGTGTCAGATTTTAAATAAAAAAATCGCTAAATGGTTTTCGTCATTATGTACTAGAAAAAATTTTGTATTAGGCCTTGAAAATTGACATTAAGACCTGAAATTTTGCACCAACGTAGAAATTTTTGTGGCCTATTTTTAGAAAAAAAACGCGGCTAAAATCGGATGGAGAATACAAATTTTACGGGGGTGTTTGCACTTAAGATGAAACACCCTGTATGTATTTTGTAGTCATTTAAAGAAAACAGTTATAAATACATTATGTTATGATTCAATTGGATGCCCTTGGTAGTGAGTTTTGTGTTAAATGCCAAGTTGGCATGGGTATTGAGCAATTTTGGCCATTTACGCATAAAATATAGCTGCAATTTAGGTTCATTGTTAGCAATATATTTTTAACTTTCCTACTGAGTTTCACGCCAAATAGAGTTTTTGTAATTAGAATGACTTACTACCTGTCTGGCATAAGATATTAAATGCAGGTGGAGATGTGGATGGCATAACAGAACAAAAATTTTAGGTAGACTATTTTTACACTTACTCCATGGCTTAGACCTTAGTATGTTTTCTGTCCCGGGTGAGTAGAGATCTCAGTACCTATAGACTAGGGTTCTTGTATTAGGAGAGTTGATGTAGTGAAGGTTTATTTTGATATGGGTATAAAATCCTCAGCTTGGTCACATTCGGATCATTCATGTATTATAATAAATGATTTTGGACAAGAAACCAGATGTGTTGGGTATAGAGACATTATAATTTTTACACAATAATATAACAAACCTTCAGTCTGCAGAATCAATTCATAAGAATTTCAATCACCTCCAAAAATATTGTTTATAGTTTAAGTCTCTCCACTATCTTCACCTATAGACATTAAAGCATTCTGCTCGCCAACTGGCTTGACTTATATACTCTTTCATGTAAGTAAGAGAAAAACTGCTTTGGAAGTATTCTAAAAATAAAGCCAACTATGAAGATAATATGCTATATACCTTGTTCTTATTGTATTTGATAATAATTAATGGTTCAACAGCTAGAGTTGTGTAGAATTTTCCGAGAAATTAGAATATGATGTTAGGTTTAATATACAGGGTGCTATTAAAAAGTCATTTAAAAAATAACCTTTTCTAAAAATTGTGAAGTTTAATTTTAACATGGAATGTAATGAGTATATGATCAGTAACAACAATTTTTTGTTCTTATTTCTGACCATTTTATTTTATTGCATTTTATTGAAAATATCAATGTGGGCCGATTATTATAACATTTTATACCAAAGTGTAGCTTTTAATTTATAACAATAATAAATCACTTGTTGATTTTGGAATTTGCAAATTCTTCTACAGAGAGTTATTTATCGTATATTTTAAAAGGTTGCTAAATTCAAAGTATTTGTTCTTAAATATTTTTTTCTATAACTAACCGTTAACAAGTTGTAAGCTAGTTTTTATTAAATAGCCATAGGAAAAGCAACTGCAATAATTGCCATCAATAATTCTAAATTATAAATAATTATGTATTAAAAAATCAAACCATCTCTAAAACAAAAATGACAATTAAGAGAACCTAACCACAGAATAAATAGGTGAATCTATTTATTCTGTGACGTAACTTACTTCAGCAGATGGTCTTTACAACAGCCATTATTTTCAAAACACAAAATAAAACACCGTCATACTTCCTTTTGTCACTCTTTTAAGCCCGGTCCACACGCAATGATATAGCATACGATTTGCATGCACAAGTAAATCGGTACAGATAAATCGTTGCGTGTGGACAGCAGATTTGCACAAAATTTAGAACTGTGCAAAGTTGGACGTCGGAGTTGAAAGTCTGAGCCGAAAAGCATAGCTTTGGGAGATTTGCGCATGCAAATCGTAACGTGTGTACGCTTATCCGAGATTTGTACAGTTTTTAGGTGTGATGGTAGCTGACTCCTACCTATTTTTAGGCTGGAAATTATTAAATTAATTAAAACTAAAACAATAACTGATTTATTTTAAATTTGTTAAAATATATGTCGACCATTTCGCATAATTCTATAATAGAATTCAATGGTAAAATGCACTTTGTTTCAATAATCATGCTTTAGACCATCTAGTTCTATTTAAACGTTTCCTCATTTAAACAAAACACCAAAATACTCCAAAAACCCTTCCTCAATGATTATTGTATCAAGCGAAAATTGCAGCTTTACTACAATAAGTTGTTATAATGTGGACGCACTGAATTTGTAACGATTTATCTGTAACCATTTACTTGCGCATGCATTTGCATGCGCAAGTAAATCGATACATCGTTGCATGTGGACCGGCCTTTAGGCCAGTCACTTTAGATAAATAAATAGATATAATTCCGAGGCCGATTAACAAAAATGAAAAGAGGTCTTCTCCGGATGGACCGCCAAATTTTTGATTAAAAACTATTAATTCAATATCAACGTCAGATATGATCAGATATGATATGAAAATAATCTTCTAAAGTGAATTTAGCCCAACAGGTTATGTGAGTGCCTATGAAAGCATCATTTACTTTATCGTAGGTTCAGGTGTGATTTTCACTCGCTCACCTGTCTTGGGGGAGCTGAGTTGCTACTGTGCATCAAGATGAAAGATCTTGGAATTATGTTTGATCAGAAGTTGGCTTTCAGTGAACACATTAATAATATAGTTACTAGGGCATACAAGGTCCTAGGATTTATACAACGTATATCCGCTGAGTTTTCAGTGGTGACTTTCAGGGTCGTATTGTTCCTTTGTGAGATCATTGTTGGATTACTGTTCGGTTGTTTGGTCTCCTGGTTATCAGGTTCACATCGATGCGATTATGGGGGTACAGAGAAAGTTTCTGAGAGTTGTTGCATATCGCTGTGGTTATCAAAGAGGTGAATACCAGTACGATGTCATACGTCTGGCGCTGAATCTGCAGACTTTGCAGACGAGAAGGAGGATTGCCGATCTGTGCTTTCTTCATAACTTGATCAGTAATGAAATAAAGTGTCCCGAGCTGCTCGAATTGATTCCCTTCAATGTTGGTGGTAGAAGGGGGAGGAACGTTAGAACCTTCACTGTTCCATTTCACCCAACCAACTATGGCATGAATGATCCTATTGTCCAAATTCTAGATGGTGCTAATCAGCTTTGTAATGTTGCAAGTGTTGATCTATTTGATTCCAGTTTAAATAGGTTTAGGTATGTTTTAAAGAGTACTTTGTGATTATACCATAACTGTAAATGTGATATTTGAACTTGTTATTATATATTGAACTTAATGTGATTTGTATAAGTGTGTTTCCAGTGTACCTATAGGGAGATAATTAAGGGAGATAATTAAGGTTTAAAAAATTGTTTTTTCTGTTCCAAATTGGCATTGCCATTGATAAATAAACAATGCATATTGTAATGGGGGATTTGAACATACAATAAAATAAATGATGCACACCTTAAGAGGGGGTTGCCGACAGCGAAAGTGACGTTAGATTTCGTATTTTTTTAAGTTGTATAGCATAAAATCTAATAACATTTTACCTGGCAAAAATTTAGTACAAACATCTCTGTCTTCATTTTATTCATAAGATCTTACAAGCAGTGTTTTGTTTTATAGGTTATGAAAACCTTGGGAAAAATAATAATTCCAGTGCATGTGCTTTTAAGATCTTATGATTAAAATGAAGACAGAGATGTTTGTACTAAATTTTTGCCAGGTAAAATGTTATTAGATTTTATGCTATACAACTTAAAAAAATACGAAATCTAACGTCACTTTCGCTGTCGGCAACCCCCTCTTAACCCGTTGGGATAAATCCGTTTATAAGAATATTTTCATGAAGTCGTTCATATCTGAAGTTGACATTGAAATAGTTATTACGTACTTTTTTTGAAAACGCGGTCGCCGTGTTGAATCACACCGGGTGGGAAAAATGTAGGAAGCATCACGAAGAAACCACCATAGATTTAAGTCATAATCGGACCTTTAATTTTTTCGCAGGGGTCAAAAACAACATAAAAAAAATTATAGCAAGAATATGCAGTCGCGGCGTGGAATCACAATGGGTGGGAAAACTGCAGGAAGCATCAGCAAGAAACTACCCTAGTGTGAGGTCATGATCGGGCTATTGGGTTTTTTCGCAGAGGTCAAAAATAATGTAAAAAAATTTCTAGCACAAAAACGCGGTCGTGGCGTTCAACCACACCAGGAAGGAAAACTGTAGGAAGCATCACGAAGAAACCACAATAGTGTTAAGTCATGGTCAGGCCTTTCATTTTTTGCAGAGGTCAAAAGTAACAAAAAAATTTCCAAAAAAAAACGCGTCACGGATTTGAACCACACCGAGTGGAAAAAATGTAGGAATCATCACGAAGCAACCACCATAGGGTTAAGTCATGGTCGGACTTTTCGTTTTTTCGCAGGAGTCAAAAATAACAAAAAAAATTCTATCGAGAAAACACAGTCGCCACGTTGAATCACACCGGGTGGGAAAAATGTAGGAAGCATCCGGAAGAAACCACCATAGGGTTAAGTCATGGTCAGGCCTTTCATTTTTTTGCAGAGGTCAAAAGTAACAAAAAAATTTCTAGCAAGAAAACGTGGTCGCAGCGTTCAATCACACTGGGTGGGAAAAATGTAGGAAGCATCACTAAGAAACCACCATAGGGTTAAGTCATGGTCGGACCTTTCGTTTTCTCGCAGGGGTCAAAAATAACAAAAAAAATTCTAACAAGAAAACACGGTCGCCGCGTTGAATCACACCGGGTGGGAAAAATGTAGGAAGCATCACCAAGAAACCACCATAGGGTTAAGTCATGGTCGGACCTTTCGTTTTCTCGCAGGGGTCAAAAATAACAAAAAAAATTCTAGCAAGAAAACACGGTCGCCGCGTTGAATCACACCGGGTGGGAAAAATGTAGGAAGCATCACCAAGAAACCACCATAGGGTTAAGTCATGGTCGGACCTTTCGTTTTCTCGCAGGGGTCAAAAATAACAAAAAAAATTCTAGCAAGAAAACACGGTTGCCGCGTTGAATCACACCGGGTGGGAAAAATGTAGGAAGCATCACCAAGAAACCACCATGGTGTTAATTCATGGTCGGGCTTTTCATTTTTTTGCAGGGGTCAAAAACAACAAAAAAATTCTAGCATAAAACCGCGGTCACGGCGTTAAACCACACTGGGTGGGAAAACTGTAGGAAACATCCGCAAGAAACCATCACGGGGTTAAGTCATGGTCGAACGTTTCGTTTTTCCGCAGGTGTCAAAAATAAAATAAAAAATTTCTAGCAAGAAAATATGGTCGTAGCGTGGAATCGCACCTTGTGGGAAAAATGTAGGAAGCATCCCCAAGAAACATAAACACATAAGCTCAAGAAACATAAACACATAAACATACACATAAACATAGTACAATGTTGTATGTTCGTCACTCAACCTACTTCACTGTTAAATTAGAAAAACACAAAAGACAAGAGAGCATGCATGCATCGGCAGATCATTATTTTATAGGTAGAGGATCTACTGCACGGCCCTCATAAAATAAACTGGACTGCTTTTACAAATACAATCAATTGTCCCACCTATATGCATAGACAGTGTGTCCCAAATTCGACCCTCACCATTGGTATCCTGGTAATTATTATATTATTATTATAATTTATTGATGCCATACATACATAGTAGTATTTTCACAAGTCAGATTCATAAAATAATGAGAATAAAATAAGATAAAAGCAGTAAATGACACATACACACTAAAACCTAGTTAATTATATAAATATGATCCAACAAAAAAAAATGAATAGGATATAAACTAGTGGAGATTACACATTAAAAGGAGACCAACATACAGATGCCTCACACATCACATTTTAGCCTGCCATGACTGACAACGACAAATCACTGAAGTCTGCAACAAGGAATTCATCCATGCTAAAGAAAGCTTTAGACTTTAAGTAACTTTTCAGTTTAGATTTAAATAATTTTGTGGGTAGCTCTTTGACAACTTCGGGGAGCACATTATAGAATTTAATGGCATGATAATTATGACCACTTCTAGCTTTATTGACCCTGTGGTAATGAATGCACAGGTGTTCACCTCCTCTAGTGTTATAATGATGAAAATGTGAGTTTGTTTTGAAGTCATCAATGTTGCTTTTTAGGTAGAGAAGGCATTCGAGTATGAACACACTAGGTAGAGTAAGAATACCAAAAGAGATAAACTTGTCTCTACAAGGTTCACGAAATGCAATACCCGCCATCAATCTGATACATCTTCTTTGCACACCAAACGCTCTTGTGGCATGTGGGCAATGGCCCCACAGCAGTATGCCATACATTATGTGAGAATGAAAATGTCCATAGTAGGTGTCCATAAGTACTTTGGTTGAGACATTGTTTAGGAGATTACGAATCAGGTACATGTTTCTATTCAGCCTCTTAATAAGTTGATTAACTTGCTCTTCCCACGACAATCTGCTGTCCAGATACAATCCAAGAAAGCTAACAGGGCTGAAGTTAGTGATTGCAGGTTTCAAGGAAAAATCTAGAATTTGTGTTTTACCAGCATTCATGCAGAGGCGATTTGAAAGAAACCACTGCTCAATACGAAAGCCAGAATCATCAACGTTTTGGTTGACAGTATTGGGAGCATCCGATATGTTTATGGAAGTTGTGTCATCTGCATACAAGACGAGATTGAGGTTATCTATAAATGTGATATCATTTATGTAAATTAAAAACAGTGTTGGGCCCAGGATAGAGCCCTGGGGAACTCCATATTTTAAACCTACCAATTCAGACTTACTACCATTGGCCGAGACATATTGCTTTCTACCCCCAAGATAGGATCCAATCAAGTGAGAACTGTCTCTGCTAAAGCTATACCTGGTCAGTTTTTCAATCAAGAGTTGATGGTCAATACAATCAAAGGCCTTAGTCAGGTCGTAAAAGCATACCCGTACAAACTTATTGTCATCATATGATCGCTGAACCTGCTGTACCAAACTTAGAACAGCCCTCGAAGTCGACTTTCCTGTTCGGAAACCAAACTGGTTTGGAGCAAAGAGGTTGTTATTCTCAAAATACTTTACCAGTTGTGTGTTCAATAGATGCTCAAAGATTTTACCAAAAATGGGCACAATCGAGATTGGGCGATAATTGTTAACTTCGCAGACATTCCCCTTTTTGAAGATGGGCACAACCCTAGCAATCTTAAGACAGTCAGGGAAAACATTTCCAGCAATGCATTGATTAATCAATCTGCACAGAGGAGAGACAATTAAGTTTTTTAACGCTTTCACAATTTTAATGTTGAAATTATACACATCCCTGCTAGGGCTATTACTGAGCCCAGCCATAGCATTTCTTACATCGTTAATACTAACAGAATCAAAAGAAAAGGTCAAGCCCGCACTTGAAACGGCTCCATCAATTCCATGGAGGTAGGTGAGTGGATCTCTGACATTATTAGGTAGAGTCTGTCTAACAGTATCAGCAATAGTAGCAAAGTGTGTATTAAAATCTTGGGCAGAAAGAGATGGCGACGATTGTTCCTTTGACCTAGGATTGTTATTCCTGATAACATCCCACACTGCCTTATTTTTGTTTCTAGAATTGGATATATGCATGTCATTTGCGTTTTTCTTAGCTTTATGTACTTGAGACCTATAAAAACGCCTATATTTCCTCAATGCACCACTACTCACTATTTCAGAATTACGATGATGAATAGTTGTTAAGAGCTTAAGACTCTCCCTGTTTTGTCGTATTTCATCAGTGAACCAATGTATCTTAAATGAGTTGTCAGAATTAATATTGACAGTTTTGCTCTTTTCGGGAAATGCTATATCACAAGCGTTCTGTAGAATGCTTATAAACTTATCAAACTGCGTAATAGGACTAACTGTTATATCATTCAAGAACTCCCAATTGTAGCCATCAAATAAATCATACAAAGCCATTAAACCCTGATCGGTTATAGGCCGATAAATTATGTTTGTCTTCTCAACAGGCACAGACTCAGACTGGAGCTCGAAAGACAGAGGTTTGTGGTCAGAGATGGAAAAATCTATTACTTCTGCTTTATAGTTATTGGTATCAATATTAGAGAAAATATTATCCAGACAGGAAGCTTTTCTAGTGGTGTCAAAGATAGTGCGTGACAAACCAAATGAGTTAAAAATACCTTCTACTGCAATTGCCTCATACTCATTTGTACCAAAATGTACATTAAAGTCGCCAGCGAATATTATGTTTTGTCTGTAATTTAAGTTACTTAATACCTGGGCCAGCCCCTCGCAGAAAATATCAAAATTGCCATGAGGTGATGGTGACCTATAGACACTTATTATTTGTGACTTGTCGAAACATGCACCTGAGATCTCAAAGTGTCTCTCAATTGAGAAAGTCTCAAGGTTAAGTGATTTACAAGAGTGTTTGGTGTTTGCAAAGACAGCACAGCCACCATGGATATAGGTGGACCTACAAAAGGCACTAATCAGAGAAAAACCACCCATGTTTATAGCCCTTAAGTGATCACAATCAGTCATCCAATGCTCAGAAATACATAGGAAATCATAATCCTTGTCAATCATGTATGACTCAAGTATAGATGCTTTTCCGGGATTCAGGCACTGTGAGTTTAGCGCGAGAACTCTAAGATTGTTTTTCTGAGGTAAGTTGCCTACACCTTCACGGTTTTGTCTGGTTCTAGAGTCTATTATAAAAAATCAGCATCTCTGTTCAGTTCTCTGTATCGGATGAAACTAAAACGCTTCACACCCACACCACGTGGCCAGAAGTCGGATTGGTACATCGCGTCCTTCTGTTCGAAAGGTGCGGAGATGCAGAAAGATTTGAGGTTTTCAGAACTCTTCCCAGGTAGTTCCCTAACTGTAACCTCAGTATCCACAAATCCAGGTTTCTTCTTAATGTATCCTTGTATCATGTCAGAAGTGACATGATTCTTGACCCTGAAGATGTAAAGCCATACCATTTTCTCTTTACCCTCGAAACCATTTTCACTTGCAGCACTACTGGTACCGATTATCCTCATCGAGCTATTTCTATTGTAGGTATTTCTTTTATTTGCAGGATTTACTTGACTTGAGGTCTTCGTTTGACTAAGTAATTCATTTTTTCGTGCGTTGTGATGTTTTGTTGGTTGAGATGTAGTATCCATTGGGGGTTCATTAGTTAGATTGATTACTTTGTTCATAACTGCTGATTGTTTGATTGTTAATTCAGAGGTTTGGTTTTGTTTGGTCCACTGTGTAGCATCAGTTGTCGTCCGCGTGTTTATATTTTTATTTTGGTCCTTTGTTTTTTTGCTGGTAGATTCTCGAGTTTTTTCTTCTTTGTTTGTTTTTTCTGAGTAAAGTTTTTCTTCCAATAGACTGATTGTCTTTTTAAGTAAAACTTCTTTTTCCTTAAGTTCTTCAATAATTATGTCCTTGGATTTTATGAGTTCATCCCACAACTTTGTGTGCTCACTGTTATTAATAAACTCTGCCTTACCCATTTGGGAGGCCTTGTGTTCTTCTTGTTTACCCAGACAGCATCTTACCAGGTTACTTTTACCAACAGCCCGTAAACCAGGTATTCTTAGTGCACATGATGTGTGATAGACACCTTTACATTCAACACATTCTGCTTGAGCATTTGTTACACTTTTGGCACAATATTTACAGATGTTTTTGGGACCACTTTCTACTTGCTGTTTGTCCCTGTCAGCCATCTTGGCTGAATATCAAGATTATTATTACAAGAGATAGACTGTCGGTTAAATGGGGAAAGATTGAAATAATTTTATGGCCAATCTGATGCCGCAAAGCTAACTGCCGTCGTTTTCGAGTTATTTAACAAAAAAACTGAATTTTCCCATTTTCATTTTTGTTGCATAATATCTTATAAACCGATGGTTATGCAAAGACAGGCCTTTGAAATTATTAAGGCACTTTTATTCGGCTTCTTCAACAGTGATGTCAGTTTTAAGAAAAAGGTTTTTGTTTTCGAGATATGACACACAAATTTTGAAATATTGAAATCTAAATGAAATTCTCTTTGTAATGAGGTGTCACACTAATGATTTTTATTAGTTGTAATACTTAAAAAAGTTGTTGTCAGTCAGTTTGTTGCATTTGTTATGTATGTTTAGGGTTACCAAATAAGGCGACTTTAAAAAGAGTACAACTGTAAAAAAGGTCTCTCCTCTTTTTATAAACCCACCTTATAGGTATCCAATAAAACACTATATTTTATTTGTGAGAAACTAAAATATATTTTTGGTAATATTCGATACTTTACAAAACTTGAACAAAATAAATATAAAACTCTAAAAAAAAATAAAAATATATACATATCTGAAATATCTAGGTACTACTAAAATTTAAACTTTGGTTAATTCAATTGTCACATTTTTCATTGTTACTTTATTTTAGACAAAATGTCTTTTCATTTTTAAAATATTTGTAAAATTGAACACAATCTATTTCGTTGAAATGGAACTATACAGGGTGAGTCACATCTAAAGGCAGAGCCGAAAACACCAGGTAAAATTCGCTAAAATAAGCACATATGCTTAATAAACATTAGCTCAAAAACGCTTATTGGTTCTCCATATACAGCATGTTGAAACTTTTCCAAAAATTTCATATATTTTTTTAATTGCTTTCGAACCCGTTTAGGAATTCCAACAAAATTTGATGCATATTATGGGTTGTCATTTTGTGCAATAATTTGGCCCTGTTCAGATGAGCAGCAGCGTAGATACAAATAATTTTATTTTAAATGCCAGCATAATCACCTTGGCACTAGTTAAAAAAATCCGAAATTACGAAGAAACTGTACCAGAAATAAAAAAATACCACAATTATTCACAGTAACTATTTATATCTACGCCGCTGGTCATCTGAACGGGGTCAAAGTATTGCACAAAATGGCAACCGTCCAATGCATAATGTGTACCAAATTTGGTTGGAATTCCCAAATGGGCTCCAAAGAAATTAAAAAAATATGTTATTTTTGGAAAAATTTCAACGCTGTATATGGAGAACCAAGCGTTTTTGAGCTAATGTTTATTAAGCATATGTGCTTATTTTAGCGAGTTCTACCTTGTGTTTTTGGCTCTGCCTTTAGATGTGACTCACCCTGTATAGGTAAAAGTCTATTTCTCTCAGCAGTCCATTGTACTTTCATAATAAGACTAAGACTACAAATTATCTCTAAATTGACTGTTTCAACGTTTGTTTGTTTCTGAGGTCACAAACATAACTTATTATATCATAACCTATAAAATTAAAGCAGCTAGCCACCTATTCAGATCAAGATTGGCATGATATATATCAAAAGATATATATCTTGATATATATCTTGATACATATCAAGATATTTATTCTTTGATATTTATTCTTTGATATTTATCAAGATATATATATCAAGATTTAAAATGCAAGTACTTAGTTATAGCCCTGAATGCTTACCATTATCAAGACTGATGTAATGGGGAACTTGAACAATTTTTTTATATTTTCCTATGTCATAGAAAGAGCACATACCAAATATCAGCTCTCAAATCGCAATATTTAATTTGCAATAAATAATTAAAGTTGTGACCGCAAGCTATTCATTTGAAACGACACGAAAAGCGTGGGAATGGTTGTGACGTCACATAGCTCGATCGATCAGAAGGCAGTGACAGGAGTGACAGCTACACAGAATTAGGGAAGGAAGAATGGAAAATAATAGTTCGGCGACCCATTTCCATAGGGATCTGACATAGGTCAAAAATAAGAACCGCCTAAAAGTCCAAATTTAACAAGCACTTCTTTAACTGAATGGTGAGGCTACAGGACTAGTAATTCGTAGGTCTCGGGTTCAATCGCACAAGAAGTTTTTTTTTATTATCTCTGTATTCTACCTCTTATATTTATCACTGATTATCATTTTTAGTAATAATTGGACAATGGTTATTATGTAGATTATTACACAATCTACTCCATAGTGCATTTAAATTCAAAATACTTACCTACCTAATTTGGAATTGTCAGTAGCAGGAAAAATGTAATATATTGCTCGATGCGTAAGCTCTTTTTGGCCTTGGAGAGAGTTTTAAGACCCGAGGCAATACGGGCGTTAAACAACCTCCTCGGCCAAAAAAGTGCGCTTACGCATCTCACAATGTAAATAACTATTTAATACAGCACACTCTTCAAACATTATCAACAATATCAAAACTGAGATAGACTATAACAAGACGGATAGACAAGGATGGGGCGTTCTCGTTGATTTTTCTAAACAAAGCTTGCCTGGTGCTGCAGTTTTTGTACATGTGCCGCCCATATTAGTTTATACATGGTGCCGCCGCCCACCAGAGGCGCCACCACCAACGAGCTACTTGACGTCACAACCAAGGAGGGTGCGTTTCAAGAATGATTTGAATTATGCAGTTTTTAATTGCTTATATTTATTAGGTACATAAAAATAAAAAATGAGTTTTTTTTGTGAACTGTGGTTCATTTAATAGCAATAAATTAGGTTTGAAAGTAATATCTTTGAAATGTAATTTTTGTGCAAGTTCCCCATTATAATAATTACCTAATAAGTAGGAATAGCCTATTTTTGATACCATTACTTCTTACCCACAATTATTTTACAGGAGTTTTTTTTATATAGGTATACAATCTAACGTTTCCTTTTTTGTTTATGAAGTTTAGTATTTATGTGTTATTTGAGAATCATTTTTTGTTTTTATTTTTTGAGTTTATTTATAGTAAAGTACAAATAAAAAACGCTGGAGTTTTTTACAATATTTATACCTTAGATATACAAAATTCAATTTTTTAAAAATAAATATCAAGATTTCGATATATATCAGATATATATCGATAAATATCCGATATTTTGATATTTATATAAATATCATGATATTTGCCAACCTTGATTCAGATTGTTACTTGCTAGCAGTGATGAGTGTTGCCTATTTCATAGTTTTCTAGTGTCATCTAATAGATGTAATATCATGGTACTAAGAGTTCTCTCACCCCATCTATTAGCAGCTATCGATATTAAGTAAATAAATTAATTATGGCTACACTCATTTTTGCAAATCTTCGTTGACGTCGCAAAGATCCTGGAAACTCCGAAGTCCAAAAAAATGAAAAAAATGAAGAGTACATTTGACACGTTTTTAAAAAGTAAGAGTACAAAAAATATGGGGTCTAAAAAGAGTACCTGTACTCTTAAAAGAGTACAGATATGGTAACCCCATATATGTTGTGTTCTTATGTCAGCCGTGTTCCGTGTAAAAATGCCGTTAACTTATAGTAAGGTGGTGGTACCGATTATCGACAGTGTCCTATTTATCGACACTTTTGGCCGTTTTTTGAATGAAATAAGATATTCGTAAACATTAGTCCTTATTTCACTTTTGTTTATGGTTCTTTCATTCATTACTGTTCAAATGAAACAATGTGCATGCAAATTCAAGTATGTGCCATTGCTCGCCACCTTAAGAGACAGGTAAGTTTTTGCACCTTGGATATACTGGAGTACAGTTGTAGTGTGGGTTTATATTTAAAATTAATTAATGTTATGTACAATGAGATATTTTCTTCTTAAAATGAAAGCTGTGGTACCTACGTTTTTCATAAAATATTAAGGTGTCGATAATTGGTACATGAAAAATTTTGACTAGGCCCAATTATTGACATAAGTGTCGATAATAGGATCCATAAGGATGAACAAACTTATGTTAGTAATCCAAACATTTTAGTGATAATTTTGTTTATGCCTAGACAAATCCATAATGAAAACCATATATTCTTTACTGACCAATTATCGACACAGGGATTTTTTATCGGGGAAAAAGATATATGGAGGGGAAAAGTCGTGTCGATAATAGGTTCAGATATCTGTTGGTAATTGGTACACCCTTTTTATTCCAATTGCAGACATGAACAATTCAATGAAAACTAAGATTTAACCCTTTGAAGCATTGTGGTTTCAAAAATAGACCACGTATTAAAAAAATTTTTACTACGTGTACAGCGGTTCCATAGTGAAACCACATTGAATGGCCAACGTCTGTGCTGCCACCTGTTAGATGGAGGCCAAAGTTCCGGTCCAAACGAGACTTTGACTTCAGTAGGAGGTTATATCTGTCAAGTGAACGTGTTTTGAGAGGTTTTTTCAAGAAATAGTTAATTTGTGAAGAAAATCAACAAAAATATTGGGTTTTTTGTTCCAAGGGAGTAATAAGCAGTAAGGGAATCTGTATAAGCTACAGGTAGGTTTCGCATTCGCTAAATTTTTGCAAATTTGATATGGTTTCGCCAAGAAACCACTGTACGCTGCGCTTTGTGCAGCAGAGCCAAGAAACCGCACAGAAACAGATGGGCGTGCACAGAACGTAAAGTTGGTCTGTGCTTGACAGCTGAGAAAAATTGTTTTTTTAGAATACCATAGGTAGTTTTCTTCTTTTTTGTAAGTATAGGTACTATTTTTCATGATAAGTAACCATTTCTTTGTTTATACGTTAAAAATATCGTTTACTTGCACTTGCACTGTGGTTTTACCATGAGACCACTTGCAAAATTAACAATAAACAGTTATTTTTGCAAATCTTGTAAGTAGTAAGTGCTTTTATTCTAACTCAGCTAATTTACATAAAATTCGCAGTCAGGAAAGCAAAAATTGATTTCTGTGCTTCAAAGGGTTAAACCTTTTCAGTAGCAAGAAAATATTATGCTAACAAAAAAAATTATGATATAAAATTGGCGTGCCATTCTGCCATTGATTTCAAATTTTAGACCAGGCTAAATTGCACTAAACAATAAAGTAAACAGCAAAGTTCCCCAGCCTTAAAAATGTGGCCAAAAACTGTTCTAAGGCAAAATGTAAAGCAGTCACTATTTAAATGAATGTTCTGTCTTGCTTATTATGGATTTCTCATCACCAAAAAATGTATGAGCCAGAACTAAAAAATATACAGAGAATGATTTTATGTAGTTTATGATCCCAATACTTTTAACTAATGTGATTGCTAGAAGACATAATATTAAAGTTATCAAAAATCAATGCAATATTTTTTTATTTTTAATACCATTGAAAAAATTAATTTTGTTATTTTTAAAATGTTTTCAATATAATGTTAAAAATAATTGTTTTTTTACTCGTGTCGATAATTAGTTCAGTTGGTGTCGATATTAGGTACTTCTTGCTCTGCTACCTGTCGATAATAGGGTCAGTAGGTATATTTCAGAAATTTAATTTAATTGCTTCAAAAAGGGAAAATCAAGAGAAAACATAAATTACCAAGTAACAGTATAATAAAAGAGTAAAACATATTGAAATTGATAATAATGTTAATTCATTCTAAAAATTTACAGCGGCATTGTGAAGTTGACACTTGGCTTTATGGTGTGTCGATAATTGGTACCACCAGCTTAAAATAATTCTATTACATAAAAACAACAGGAATATACTACAGTGACAGAAAAAGTTTATTATCGAGGGGTCTTCAGGTACCCAAAAATTTGTACACCTACTGCAGAAATTGCAGTACTTAAGTCATATTTTGGTACTGCAGGGTACTGCAGGTCCCTGCGGAAGTCCTGCAGGTCCCTGCGGAAGTCCTGCAGATACTGCATGACGTCCTGCAGATACTACAGAAGTCCTGCAGACACTGCATGACGTCCTGCAGATACTGCAGAGGTCTTGCAGACACTGCATGACGTCCTGCAGATACTGCAGAGGTCCTGCGGACACTGCATGACGTCCTGCAGGTACTGCATTTTATCCTGCAGCCTTTATACCATATGCATTACTATTAGGAAAAAATGATATGTAATGAATTAAATAATCAGTTTATTAATAATTTGTGGGCAAGTTAAATATGGTGTGTACAATTTCTTCTCACCCTCACAATACTCCAAACTAGGCGTACCCAGAAGCAACCATATGCAGTGCGGGGGAGGGGGGCAATTACTATTATTTCGTCTTCGTTGCCATTTATGCGGCTAGGGCCCGAAGAACTGTAGGATAACATTCGCTCAAGTACTATGGAAGGTCGGAAAACCCCAGAAAACCATAGTAATCCCAGTGAGTGTAGGACAATTTAGTAAATCTTGTGCCAAACATGGTACCTCTCTTCGGGTAGGTATTTCTAAAATTTCAACCCTTTGGGTTAGGGTCTCAGTTAGGCTTTAGGGTCACATTTACTTAAGCGCTCTTGTGGCTTGGAAAATATATTGTTTAACCTGTATTTAAAATTATCCCAATTCAATCAACTTGGTTCACTTTAGGAGTGTCTGAAGGACACGGGCATAGGAAAATTTGTGGGAGCGTGAGAAAGTTCTTATCAGTTTGTGGTCAGGTGTTAATAATAACAGATCCGCGTCCGATGTCATCCTAATAATCAAACTCAGAAAATAAAAAAATCGCCAAGGCCAGCGCCAGGGTTTGAACCTACGACCGTCAATTTACAATTCCGCGCTCTGACCAACTATCGACGCAAAATTACCTTCAAACGGTCGGTGTAAGTTAGAATCTCGTGATGCCACACACTCTAGGCCCTCGTGTTACGGCGGAGCAAAAATTCGACACATATACAAAGCGAGAGAGAAAAATATGGGGAGATAAATATATACCTACAGGGTGAGAGAAAAAGAGAGAAAATATATATACAGAGAGAAAAATATATGTACAGGGAGAGAGAAAAATATACAATGTGTCCCGGATAAGAATGAACAGCATGGGGATCTTGCAAACGATGACAGATAGAGCACCAGTTAAGTGGGGAAAAAGTTACGCAATTTTAAGCCCAATAAAATGGTACAAACAGATTTCTAATATCTTTTTTAGTTTTTGAGTTATTTTGAAAAAAGTTAAATTTTGCGTTTTCGATTTGATTTTCTTATGTCACTTTTTAACGGGCTTCAAGATGGCGTTTTTAGATTTGTTCTACAACATTTCGTTTTTGAGATCATCTTTATTTTTCTATACAGGGTGTCCGGTAAGTTCGGGGAAATCTCTCGCCAGCGTGTTGGTGACGTCAAAATATACCTGGTGTTTCATATATTTTTTTCCCCTAAAGTACTCCGTAACAGAACTACAGGGTCCCAAAGGGGTACTCACTGCTTTACATTTTTTGATTTAACTTTTGAACGCCCTTGTATATTTTGATGAAATTTTGGAATTTTGCATAGACGGTAAAAACCAATTACCTCATATTTGAATCATGCTTGGACAATGCCGTGGAAGTCAGGAACGGACTTCACGCAATACCCATGGGCTCAAAATTTTGACTGGTATAAATTTAAAAAGCCGAAAACAATTTTTTTTAAAGCCTTGAACATTTCTCTTCAAAAAAGGTACTCTTTATTCGTTTCGAAAAAGTCAACCGTTTTCATGGAAAAATCGCTTTTTTGAAATCCGTAACTTAAGATGCAATAATGGAAACTACCAGAATTTAGTGTTTTCACCTGACGGATAACAACAATTACGTGTGACAAGATTTGTCAATAATTTTTATTAGCACACTGCAATTTTCAGTAGGCATTAATATCGAGAAAATGAAAAAAAACAATGAAACTGTTTAAAAATAGTTTAATAAAGTTTGGTTATAAAGAAAATGTTTCGTTTAGTCGGGCAAATGTTCAAAGTGAGCTCCTTCTACCCGAATACATTTTCTTATCCTGCGAATTTTTTCTTGCTGCACCCTAAACAGCATTTCAGGATCATTTCGAATTTGATCAGAATAGTGAAATATTCTTTCCAATAACTCTTCCCTGGTATTTACAGGAGTTGAATATACTAGTCCCTTGAGATGACCCCAGAAAAAAAAATCTAACGGATTGAGGTCAGGAGACCTAGGTGGCCACAAAACAGGTCCTCCTCGGCCTATCCAACGATTGTCAAAGTGCTGGGTTAAGTAGAGACGTACCTCCCGGGAATAATGTGGGGGAGCGCCATCGTGCATAAACCACATTTGATTCCTTATTTGTAAGGGCACATTTTCCAGTAAATCATTTAAATTATTTTGTAAAAAATGTAAATACAGAGCTCCATTCAAACGTTCATCCAAAACAAAAGGACCAATCAAATTATTCCCAATTATCCCTGCCCAAACATTAACCAGAAATCTTTGTTGGTGCTTGATCTGAACTATGGCGTGAGGGTTTTCGTCATGCCAAATGTGCAGATTTCGACTGTTGGTAATACCGTCTCTCGTGAAGCCAGCTTCGTCGCTAAATAAAACAATTTCTGTGAAACTCGGATCGCCTATAAATTGTTGCAAAAACCAGTTTGCATAGTTAAGCCGTGGACGATAATCATTCGGAGACATTGCATGCACTTTTTGGACGTGATAAGGATAAAGTAGCTGTTCTCGCAATGTTTCATGAACAACCCCCTTTGTGGTATTTAACTGAGCTGCAAGCTTACGAACGCTATTAGAAGGGTTTTCGGATATTTCATCCAATATGTGCTCTTCTAAGTTTTGATTTCTTGCTCTCCTTTGCGGCCCTTCCCCACCACGACGAGGTAAAAAACTACCTAATGTAAATTTTAGGAGACTGATTTAAGACATTCTAAACTCGGTTTGTTTACTACCTGTTTCTCTTAAACGACGATCAACTCTCACAAATGTTTTTCGATTTGGCAAATTGCGATTTGGAAATCTTTGAGCATAAATTCTGCTTGCCTCCAGAGAATTGCAGTGTGCTTGTCCATAAATTAAATGCATGTCTGCATATTCGGCATAAGTATAAAAATGCTCCATTGCTAATAAAAATTATTGACAAATCTTGTCACACGTAATTGTTGTTATCCGTCAGGTGAAAACACTAAATTCTGGTAGTTTCCATTATTGCATCTTAAGTTACGGATTTCAAAAAAGCGATTTTTCCATGAAAACGGTTGACTTTTTCGAAACGAATAAAGAGTACCTTTTTTGAAGAGAAATGTTCAAGGCTTTAAAAAAAATTGTTTTCGGCTTTTTAAATTTATACCAGTCAAAATTTTGAGCCCATGGGTATTGCGTGAAGTCCGTTCCTGACTTCCACGGCATTGTCCAAGCATGATTCAAATATGAGGTAATTGGTTTTTACCGTCTATGCAAAATTCCAAAATTTCATCAAAATATACAAGGGCGTTCAAAAGTTAAATCAAAAAATGTAAAGCAGTGAGTACCCCTTTGGGACCCTGTAGTTCTGTTACGGAGTACTTTAGGGGAAAAAAATATATGAAACACCAGGTATATTTTGACGTCACCAACACGCTGGCGAGAGATTTCCCCGAACTTACCGGACACCCTGTATACAGACCTGGACTTTGAAAGCACTTTTCATTGCAAATACCATGATGTATGACACACAATATTTTTAAAATGTTTTGAGACAATTATGCTGAAAATTCCTTTTTTTTATTCTTTTTTCTATTGATAAGAAGTCTATAAATATTAATCAGCATTATCAACAATTTAACTTACAGTTTATTTTTACTTCGAAAACTTAATATTTTTAAATACGGCCCTGTCTTTTATTGCTATCCTCTGTTGCTCTATGTACAGCAAACAGTGTCGCATTGCGTTTCTAATAATACAATATATTAACTAAATGATACAGTGGGAGGTATGACAAATGACAAGGGGTTGGTTTCGTTGTTTCAAATCCTTCTAGGTGGAGGATTTTTATTTATTATTTTTTATTATCGTATGGGACAGTTATTAGTCTATGCCGTTCTTTTTTTGGTTCTCCGATTGAAAGATAAGTTGTAAGTTAAATTGTTGACAATACTGATTAATATTTAGACAGGGCCGCAATAGAAAAAAATGAATGGAAAAAAAGGAATTTTCAGTATAAATTGTCTCAAAACATTTTAAAACTATTTCGTGTAATACAACATGGTATTTGAAATGAAAAGTGCTTTCAAAATCTGAAAAAAAAATCCAGGTCCGTATTTAAAAAAATAAAGTTGAAGATGAACGAATGCGCCATCTTAAAGCCCGTTCAAAAATGCCATAAGAAAGTGTTTTTCTTTTTTTCCTATTTGTGATAACAACAGAAAAAAATTAAATCGAAAACACAAAATTTCACTTTTTTCAAAATAACTCAAAAACGAAAAAATATATTAGAAACCTGTTTGTACCATTTTATTGATCTTAAAATTGCGCAACTTTTTCCCAATTTAACCGTTATTCTATCTCTCACCGTTTGCAAGATCCCCAGGCTGTTCATTCTTATCCGGGACACATTGTATACAGTGTGTCGACGGAATGAGTTCGCATAGGGTCTAAATAACAAACAAATTCGAGTTGAAATTTGAGCTTGTGGGGGATCAGCCCTGCTTGGTTTGAAACTAATTTGTGACATATTTTTTAGAAAAATCACGTATGCCTTCGAAACTATGAAAAAACTAGTTTTCCACATCAGTAAAGTGCCCTTTTTGTAGGTTTTGCGACAAAATGTTATTAACTCGGTTATTAAGGAAACTTGGTGCGAATGAAAGCTGAGTAAGTTTGCGAAATTTCGAAAGTCTACGTCCTAATAATGTTAACGAGGAAAATGCTCCTTGTACTGTGTGTACTGCAGAAGTCCTGCATAAGTACTGCAGAGTCTTGCATATGTACTGCAGTCCTGCATATGTACTGCAGAGTCCTGCATATGTACTGCAGTCCTGCATATGTACTGCAGAGTCCTGCATAAGTACTGCATAAAAATTTGTACACCTACTGCAGAACCTGAATACCCCTCGTTTATTATATACACACTCCGAGGCAGACAACAATTTTGTTAAATTGAGAACGAACATGGGACGATGAACACAACTGCTGGCTACAGCTACATAACAACACTGTCAGTTGTGTTCACCATCCCACATTGTTCTAAATTCCTACTAAATGTAAAAAAATGTCTGCCCTAGGAGTGTGTATAATAATAAACTCCTTTTGCCACTGTAGTATTCTCCTGTTGTTTTTGATATAACAGTACTTAATTGTACATATCTGATTTTTCACTATAAGTGAACGGCATTTTTACACTTTTTGCGGAACACAGCTGAGAGCCACATAAGAACACAACAGCTCACAGTTCATTGCATTTGTTTTGCCAGACTTGTCATGGTCTACTTAGTGTTAGGCAAGAATAACGCTTTTATGTGTTACATCTAACAGAAATCACCAGTGTGATACTTCATCGGAAACAGAATTTCATGCAGATTACAAATGTTTTCAAATACAAGATGGCGTCCATAAGAAAATCAAAAGTTGTGTAATAGCTATATCTCGCAAATGAAAACCTTTTTCATACAACTTACATCACTGCTAAAAAGGATGGATAAAAATGCCTTGATAATGTCAAACATGTCTTTGTATAAGCATCGGTTCAAAAGGTATTTAACAAAAACTAAAAAATTCAGTTTTTTGGAACTAAACCGAAAACTATTTCAGTTGGCCGTGATTTCTTTACCGACTCTCTATCTATTGTAGTTACCGAGATCCCAATAGTGAGGGTTGAATTTGGGACACTGTATATACGTCCCACGGAAAAGTCGGCCATATTGGGACAAGTCATTGGCTGTTATGTGCCCAATTACAATAAGGAGTTTTAGAGGGATATTTTAAATTTGAATAATGTCAAATGCACAAGGACCATGGTTGGCCACGGTCAAGTGTCATTTTGTGTTGCCACCTCAAATTTCGCTTCCTAAACTAAATCCCCTAGATTGTACACTAAATCTTGTACAATAGGCCCAATATGGCGGCTATCCAGGCGAACGCCAGCGTTCTCTGCCGGCTGGCTAAAAATTGGTTGAGGGACTAGAGCCCAATGACGGTCCAGTTTATTTTACAAGGGCCCTGATCTACTAGCATTAGCTAATATTCAATTGTTCAAGGGCCATTTCTTCAAAACAATTGCCTTTTTAACAGATATCTGCCATTCTTAAAACAAAAATTATGTGTATGAATTGCCGAGCAATTAAAAGTGAAACAATTTGAATAATACTTATGATATTATTATACATACCAAATCTCCAATTCTGGTCCAGTTCTAAAATTTGCCCCAAACTCCTTGGATTCTAAAATTGACTGCAAAATCCTGTCTCGGTTTCCTTCAAAATCTAGTGCCCATTGATTTAAAGTAGCAGAGGCAATTGTTACTTTTCTTCCCATGGTTAACAAATAAAATACGCCGCTTGTTACTACTATAAAATAATAATACTTATGCGATTCCACATAAAATCCGACAAATATCAAGATAAAGCAGAACAGTAAACAAAAGATTTAAAAAAACTGCCGGATATTGACTAGATAGGTTAGAATTGTGTTAAAAAATAATAAAATAATAGAGTAGAGATCATCGAATAGTTTAGCGCCATTTGTAGGCAAATTTCGAAAGTTTCAAAGTATTTTCGCTATTCTCCTAAAGATGTCGCGGCAGCAGCCAAAATAAAAATTGTTGGGTTCTCACTGTTCTCAGCAGAGCATAATATAATAAAACAACCAGCAGTCTCACTCCCCATGGCGGGAAAATTCTGAGCACCTGTTCGCGCAGCCGCCATGTGGACATAGATTCTGTCAAATTGATGCAGTGTCGGGGCGATTGGGCAGTTCTTTTTTTGCTGTATGAGAGAAATTACAGTGCCGTGGAGTGTGCTTTTTGTAAATTGTGCTTTTTGCTAGTATCTTTAAATAAAGAATCCCATGAAGGAGTAAAAGCTGCTTGTGCTTACCACACACTATATACTTTACTAATACTACTCTGTATTTCTGAATTGATTTTCCCGACTACACCTCTGACTTCTATTCCACCAATATGGCTCAAGGTCATTGAATTTGCGGATGATTTCTCAAGAGTAAGTTATACTGCTGGTTGTTTTATATCAGAGAAATGGAGTAGGGAAAATGCGCTTTGATCTACTACGCATCCTATTTCCAGGCAAATGTAATGTCCGGCATATTGTCCCCAGTTTGACGTTTGCAGTTTGTTTTCAGCGATAGTTGTTGTATTTTCAGCAGAGAAATGGTCATTGGTCAGTGTTTTTGGAAAATGTCGTGTGCAGTACCAAGCTGTAAAGGCCGCTCCACACAAGAGGCTCGAACGTGAGTTGTTGTCGGCTTTCGCGTAGTTTTCACGGCTTCACGTTCGCGCTTTTCGGTGTTCCCCGATCGGAGTCGGTTTTTTGTCCCGCGACAAATGAATTATAAGTCTAGGAGACCTCCGGGAGTATCATTTTTTCGGTAAGTTTAGTAAAGTTGTAGTAAAGTTGGTTTAATATGGCCGCCACTTTTATTAGGCAGTTCGCGCAGCTTGAAGCGCGTTCTCCCTACTCCATTTCTCTGTTTTATATGCTCTGGTTCTCAGACTAATAAATAAAGGTTGGGTTTGTTCCGACAGCAGTTCTGAACCACACACCTATATCTGAACCTGAACCAAACATGGACATGCCCGACTCCGTGGGTCCGCCATTTTCTAGTACTAACGTCAAAAGGTTGGAGTGGTTGGTTACGGCATTTTTGTGTAACATTTTAAAGATTTGAGTGTTCTTTGTTAAGTGATAGTATACCTAGTTTATTGGCATGTTGTGCGGTGAAAAACTGTAAAAATAATAGAATATTTCTCTGAGAACGCTGCAACCAGAGATACACATGTGCAATGTGCGACTGTTTTGCAATATTCTGGCGATTGCAGGCAATACAGCATTCATTTTCTCGGCGATTATCGTCGTGGATGTTTGAAAAATTTAAGAAAATAGATCCCAAATCCGGCGGTCAAGAATTTTGTACGAATTAACTATTCCCTGTAAGCTTATAACTTATAAAGTGGCTTCCGAGGTGATTACGAAGTTTGCGCAGCTTGACACTCCTTCTTCCCACCTTCATGTCTCATCTGTTCACCGATTCTCGGTCCTCGGAGATCTGATTAATTGAAAACAGTTCTGGAATCAAGAGGAGATTTATGCGCATTCTTTGAGATGACAGAGGGAAGGGGGGAGGGGGGGGGGGGTGAAAGCAGCAAATTCGTAATTTAGTAAATCCCTATAGGCATTGTGAGTAGTGAAGTAAGCGGCGTGAGGCGTGTTTTACTTCTTTTTTCTTCGATTTTCTTTTTTGTTCTATTATTAATATTGCAAAGAAAAGGTACCAATTGTGCAGTAACTAGCTGCATAAATAATACGAAATACACAGTGAGTCCACCTAGAAACCAGTAGAAAATACATAGTACATTTTACACCTTGATATGCCTCTGTTTTTGAAGTTTTGAAATAAATAGAACAAGAAGTAAAAAATGGTGGGGATAGCTTTTAAATATATGTGGCAATGCCCAAACCTCGTCATCATAATAACCTTGCCTGGAATCACTTTTCTGCATTCGCAACGATCTCAGACTAATAAATAAAGTCTAATTCACCCAACGGTCTAAGGTTATCTAAAAACAAAAAAATCGCTGCTTTACTTACCAATGTAAAAAATTTCGGTGATGAATGGGACACGAATGGGACACGTCCCATTAATCACCCAAGGGCATATGACCCATTCACTTTCCGCCATTTTCATAAAAAAACATAAAGTGAAAACTGATAGTGTGTACAGTGACGGTTATGGGCTTAAATAATGTAATATAGGTACATCAAATTAAAACAAGATAAAAATTATTCTTTCAGTCAAAACTCCACAATCAGTTTTTTCGAACCGCTAAGGGTTCATCATCAGCAGTAAAATTCTCTTAGTAAGATAAATCTGTACCTTGGTAGAAAAAGGGCCAATGTCCAAAATTTGCATTTAGGAGTTAAGGGTATAATCAGAGTGAGCAGTTGATATATTCTGGTTAGAAAAAAGGCCAATGTCCAAAGTTACATGGTATTGAAGTAATCTTAAGTGGGAAAAGGCCTAAGTCCAATTCGTTTTAATAGAAAATGGGCCAATGTGTGGACATCAGCCCTTTCACTATAACTGATATATAAAATAAACGGCCAATGTCCGTAGTATCAGGACATTGGCCGTTTGTCATTTTTATTTTTTTGGACATTGGCCCTAATTTGTTTTGAGGTTAGTATTCTAACCTCAAATTTCGGTCGACAGTATTTGACTGTTCTGTGGTGGACAGTATGTGTTTAAGTTGTAGGTGTTATCAAACTGAATAAAAAAAAATTGTCTGTACAACTTGTTTTATTTTCGAAGAAAGGGCCAATGTCCATATTCGCAATATTATTTTCGGGGCCAATGTCCATTTTTTGCAACTAAAAAGAAATATACTAAAATAGCTAGAATCATCTTAAAATACGTACTTTTTACTCTATATGTCACCTCAAATTGAAAATTATCAGAAAAGCTTATTTGCATTTTTAAGCTCACAATAGGTAATTATAAATTCAAATTCATTTTTCTCGAATCAGTTGAAATGGACATTGGCCCTTTTTCTACCAAAGTATACAGAAATGACAAAGCTAGAAACAGAAAAAAGGGTAAAGTAAAATACAGACAAAATGTGAAAACTCAATTACCTTACCTTCCAAGTAACTTTGAGGATATTAAAATTATTGTAGTAAACTTCAAAATGAAAACCAAAGGTTAAATGGAGTTAAGTGACATCTATAAACATACCTTCAAAAACAAACACATCAACACGCAAGGGTATACCGTACTTTCACCGTTTTAGTAGACATTGCCATGGCTGGGCGGCGCGCCGTCGTGGATTCTGCTAGGTTCGTCAGTCGTTGGCGGGGGGCGGGGCGTGGTTTTTGCTCGCAAAACTCGACTGATAAGCGGTCCCCTATGTCTACCAAAACGGTGAAAGGACGGTATGGTCACAGTAACATATTTTTGTGTTTATAACGGGAACGTCTGGGGATTCCTAAGGACCAAAAAAGCATTTTGTTAATAAAGGATGAACTGTCAAGTCACCACCACCAACCCCCAAACGTTTTCAAATGCTAGAAGAGCCGTTATAATTTATAGGGAGAAATATTCTGAACGTCCTGATCACAAAATGTTTACCTATTCGATTAGAAAAAACTTAAAAGAGAACCAAAATGCTTTTTCTACCCGCAAAGGCAAATCAATTAGAACAATAGTTCGCAACAATAATGCAACAGTCAAAGTGTTACAATATTTTGAAGATTACCTACCCGAGAAACTCAGTTAGGCAAGCTAGTAGAGAATTAAATTTGAAGAAGTCGTCCATACAATGAATTATGAAAGAAAACAAATATCATGACTTTAAGTTGCATTACCTAGAAGATTTGAGAAAAAGGCTTGATTATATTGTTGAAGTCATGGTGGTGACCGAGATTGTCGCACCGTTTTAAATTCGTCGCACTCTACGAAGATTTTTTCTCCGTACTACGTGTTCACCTTGTCCACCATCTTTATTTGAAATTTTTTACCCACTTCCAAATTCTGCAAACTTTTGAATCCCCTCAAAACCAAATTCTTGTTCGAACTTACCACGAACGACTGCATTTTGTGGCTTAGGCGTTGGAATTGTTTTTTTTTCCTGCAACTGGCTTAAGAGTGGTGCAGGAATTGTGATCCATCAAACATATATGCGTTACCCCTCCACCAGTGGCAAGAGTGGGGTCAGGGGTGGGGGCAAGCCGTACAACGGCAAAAGTGAGGTCAGGGGTGAGGGCAAACCGTGCGGCTTCCAAGAATCGAAGGTCAACTGGGGGTCACACGTGTCCCAAAGGTCAAGTGAGGTCAAGCTGTGAAGTCACTTGACCTCGGCTGTGACGTAGCCAAAATGCACGCATCTCTGGGCTTATGGACACTCTCTTGGTATATCTACTAGTGTCTTTTCAATGTCCATTGTTAGACAATTTAGAGCATTGATTGTGGATTTGCCTGACTGGTAGGCAAAATGGTTGACATAAAGTTGCTTCTGAGATAAGATTTCGCTTCTGATGTAAAGGTCAATTAGTTTCTCCATTGTGTTTAGGAGGAAGGATGTTAGGCTAATGAGACGGTAAGACTTGGGGTCTTCAGGTGGACGCCTTCCAGTCTTTGGTATAAACACTACCTACCTTAGCCTCTCTCCACAGATCTGGAATGTATTCAAAATTAAAACTGGCTTTGAATATAGCTCCCAATGCTGGTAGCAGCTCATCGATACTTTTTTTGAAGCAGAACTGGAAAGATTCCATTTCTGCCTGGTGATTTGTAGGGTTTAAAGCTGTTTATCGCCCATCTGATTTTGTTAGGATTGAAAATCTTTTGGCTAGGCTCTTTTGTCTTCTGTTTGGGCGATGTGCAGCCTCTTCCAGAGCAGCCTGTGCATGATTTTCTTCTGATATTGTAGAGCCAGGAAAGTGAGTTTGTAGTGGAATCTCTAAGGTTTCCTGCCTATCTTGAGTGAATTTATCATCAGGCTTTTTGAGCAACCCTATACCATTTGAATGATCTTTAGATAGGACCTTTTGAAGTCGCACTGCTGGGGCCAATTCATCAATCCCCTCAAAGAACTGTCTCCAAGTCCTTCTCTTAGCCTAACTCAATTCTTTGCTGTATTCGGTTAGGAATGTTCTGTACTCATCCCAGTTCCCTGAGCTTTGAACGATATAGGTACACAAAACTTTTCGCGAAATTAAGCCTGGTTCATACAGCTACTTATTTATCTTTTAATTTTACTTTATCTTTAAGAAATATTAAGTGTCATTGGTCAGTTCAAATCAAGGGACAAATGCCCTTGGTTATTTTTTAAAGATAAAGTAAAATTAAAAGATAAAGAAGCTGTATGAACCATCAGGCTATAGTTTGAATAAAAATTGGATAATATATATTATGTGAGATTCTAAATGAGATCGGCTACCGAACCCGCTGGACAGGCACAGACTTGCATAAAGCCTTCGTCCGTCAGCCCTTTTTATACCACGGCAAATATTTAATTGATCAAGACAAGACAAGCCATCAGAAGCAGCACTAGCAGCAATGATTTACCAGCAATGGGAAATTCCGAAACGGGATATGTGTGAGATAATCTAAAAAACGCTCTTTAATTGTACACTAGTAGATTGTGACAGGTAAATATTTTATGTCCCTAGAATTCCCTAAGCGCCGGCCATATTGATGGTATTGATAGGTGACGGGGGACAGGGCCGTAATCAACAGAATTTACGTTTTACGCACACGAATCCTAAATTTGAGTAGATAGAAATTAACATTAAAAAAGGCTATAGTTATAGTTTCTGTGATTAAAGTTAGGTTAGAGCCACAGCATATCAAGGTTAAAGTTAGGCATCTGTCACAAGTTATCTGACATTTCTGCCAGACATGCTAAATACGCCCCTGGAGGCACCCAGAACAATGCTGCCAAGCTTGTATTACCAAATTAAGAAATGCCATTTCTAGTGTATAATTTTAAAGAGCGTTTTTAGATTATGCAGAAATTGACGTCTTCGGCTGATTCAGATAGATAGATCCATAATTCAATTTTTAAAAAAACTTAAACGCCCTGTGTCTCTCAAACAAACAACATTTGTCTAAGCAACGTTCGGCTCAATCGCCATATTTTGTCCTCCCATACCCCCAGTTTTGGGATTTCCCATTCCCAATGAATCACCCTATATCTGTGGGTCCTTAAATTCCTCACTTCTCAGGAAAATAACTTTATGCAGAGTTTGCAACGGTATTCAACCCGGGCAGGCAGACTTTGTAACATAAGGCAAACATTTTTAATAAAAGGATTTATTGACATTTGAATTTCCAAAGATATAAAATATTAACTTACCATCATTTATTTAAGGGTGGCCGCCATATATGATATCTGAGATCTGTTTAAGTAGAAAGGGATATAAGGGGATAGATTGGTTGTCTTTGAAACTTTGAACCAGAAGGTTGATTTAGTACATTGTCGATTTGTGAATTAGCCAATGATTTCTTAATTCGAGTTAGTTTTTTCTCTTTGCTCTTGCCACCTTTCGGGTTTTTACAAGAGTTTTCATGAATCTCAATTCGATATTTTCAAAGTCTGCTGGACTAATTGACTTTTCTGGTTGAATTCACCTGCGGTGAAATTTTTAATCGCAGAAAATCAAATTTCATTTTTGAATTTTTTTGTCATTCTTTTAGCGATTTGGCGAGGTCCCCGGGATCATACTGTATACATCGTGGCCGACGCGCAAGCCCCGCCCCCCGATACTTATTCGTAAACATCGATTGACATTTGGTATTGTTTTGGTGTGGAGAATTTCCAAATTTCGTACCGATTTTGCACTTTGAGGGCTCAGAGGCTCATATGTTATTCCATATGTTAATTTTTTCAGGTACGGGCGCGCTGTATTTTTATGTAAAATCTTTTTAGAAAACCCCACGGGACACCAACTATGCCTTATTATACGGCTGTATCTTTTAAATCGTAATAGGTAGACACTTGAAATTTTCACAGAGTGTGTATGGCCGCTATAACAACAAATAATAAAAGTAAAATAAAGGGAATATAATAGTTGTTTTGATTTTTGTTAACAATGATGACACTTCTAACTAATATTTCTCAAACAGCGAAGTAGCGCAGTGGAAGCGCGCTGAGTTCATAACCCAGATGTGCGGCGGTCGAAACCACGCTCTGGGGCAAACTTTTTTTATTTCTTTTTTTTATTATTTTTGACTAAAGTATTTTTTTTAAATATGTAGTGTTAAATATTGTACTGTGGTACGAAACCCTTCGTGTGCAAGTTCGACTCGCACTTGGCCGATTTTTAACTTTATACCTACTTACATGTGTATTGTTATAGATAGTTGCATTGTATTTGGCAATGACGTCAAAACCTAGACGTCATTGGTACTTGGCATTGCAGGAGCATGCCGCAGAGACGAGTTACAGAAATTACCATTAAAATGATACTAACGACATGGATTCTATCATAACTTTGAAAATGCCCGATAGCAAGACAAACAAATCACGATCATTATTTTGTAATAAGCGGTAAAATTAAAAGTTTTATTTTGTTGAAATGTATCGCAAAAATGCATCCCTTCATCTACCAGTCACACTAAATTCTTTATACCGTACTTTCACCGTTTTGGTAGACATAGGGGAATAGGCCGCGCGTCGATGTGAGTCCAGCTAGGTTTGTCAGTCGTTGGCGGGGGGAGTACACAGTAGTCCCGCACCGCTTATCAGCGTTGATTGAAGAAGGGGAAGATATCCTCCCTTAGGGTGGCATGCGAATATGATCCTTATGGTCTGTCTGTCACATTCCCACTTGTTACTAAATGTTTCTGTCTCGTTCCCTTACATTTCACCGACACGCGTCCGTACGGTGGCGCCAAATTCCGAAACCACCATTCGAGTCAGTCGATGGAGAAAGGAATCTTCAATCAACGGTTCGGGCAAAAGGTCACTCCATCGACGACGGAAGAGCGCAGAAAACTACGCGGTCAGCGCACCGCCACCTATGGACAAGGCCATACAACTACTGTCGTCCGACGCGACGACGTCCAGCTGTTTTTGTTTTTGATCTGTATCTGTTCCTCGTTTTCCTCGTTTACTTATTTATATAAATCCTTTATCTATGACTTATTTCCACTTATATTATCGTTACTGGGTAATCTGTGATTGTTATTACGTGTATTTGGTGGATACAGTAGTGTGCAGAGGACCAGTGGTGTTCTAGTCCAATAATTAGTGTGTGCCTATCAAAAACATTTCATGTTTTGAGCCATCAGATAAAGGATACCTAAATACGGAGGTTAGGAAGTGAAAGTGTGTTTTGTTGTATACAGAGACTTGCCATCAAGGCAAGTCTTGCCATCAAGGCAAGTCTCTGGTTGTATGTATAATATCAAAATGGGTGTTTTCTTGTGTTTTCTCAGCCATGCCCGAGAAGTGTTGTGTCCCAAATTCGTCGATGAAGGAACGAATTAATCGACGCCCAAATTGCCTAACCTAACCGAGCCAAAGCCAAAAGTGTCAGTTTTTGCCTTTCCTAAGGATCCGGTTTTGAGGGCAAAATGGGTGCAGGCCATAAAAAGGGCTGACTTTGTAGTCAAGAAACATTCTAAGGTAAGTTATATGTTACATTTTTATATATTTTTCATAAAGCTTCGGGTTATTGTAGGTCTGTGAACAACACTTTTAACACAAGACATTGAAAGGGAGACTACGTGTGTTCGTCGATGGTCCTCAATCAACGGTGTGTTGTAGAATCGACTGGTGAAACTTTACGTGCACCTTTAAAAATTCCACGTTTAGCTAAAGCACAGAATAGCCACCGTAAGTGGCTATTCTGTGGCTAAAGGTTTTAAATTTTCATGGCTAGTTAATTTCATTATATTTTTACAAAATATACTTACTTTTTAGGTGCAATACCTTGTAAGTTACCAGGTTGCCCAAGTTATTTGTCCAAATCGAGCACGAGTCGTAGGGAAGGTCCCCAATAAAAAAAAAAACAAAAAATTGAACTTGGACAGGTTGAAAAAGCCGTAGCCGAAAGCGTTGTGAGTTGTGAAGCTTAGAAGTCTGCAAAATCGTATTCAAACATTGAAGAAGCGTATTCAAAAATCGTAATTATGGAGCATAGTGTATGCACCGCCCGATTTTCTTGAAATTTTGGCTACCCCCCTATTTTCGAGGTCCCTGAATACGAATCTGACCTCAGTGTTTTGAGGTCGGACATAGTTTCCGAGAAAATGAATTTTCAAATTTCCTTTTGACGACCCACTTTTTCACGGTAATATTTGGTTATAATCGAGATGAATTTAGCTCAAATTGATCACCACCATATTTTGCGCCTTCTGCAGCATAGGGTGGTGATCAGTTTAAGCTGCGTACACTAAAAATTTATCTAGATTATAACCACAAATGTCGCCGTGAAAAATGGGGTGTCGGGTGTCAAAAGGAAATTTGAAAATTCATTTTCTCGGAAACTACGTCCGGCCTCAAAAAACTGAGGTTAGATTCTTGGTCAGGGACCTCGAAAATAGGTGGGTAGCCAAAATTTCAAGAAAATCGGGCGGTGCATACACTACGTTCCATAATTACCTCAAAAATTTGTTATATTGCCTAGTGGGATAGTCGCTGGTTGAAGGCGAAAGGAAGCGAAGGAAGGGTCACATGTAGAGTAGTCACTGAAATGTTTATTCTCGTAATAATTTTTTTGTTGTGATATTTTTATTGTTGAATTGTCATTTATTAAATAACTTAAATTATTGCTCTATTAAAATATTTTTGTGTTCCACAAATTAGTTGCTAAGTTATGTTTGAAATTGTAGTAGTATTTTACCTGGACACAAAAAAACGACAAACTTTGCAGAAGTTTCAGTTATTAAGTATTTTTAAGATGCTAGTTGAACGTAAATAAAAATCGTTGGTATCGTACTGTCGTGCTTGAAGATGTGAATATTAATATTATATATTATACAGTGAAAAAAAATGCGAAAGTGTGATTTTTCTTCTTCTTTTGAATAGGTGGCTGTGAATTCATATTTGACATTTTCTTGGGATTCCAAACAACTTTTCTTAGTGCTATACTGCTGTAGTTCTAAAAATAAGGGTACTTTACTCTTGAGGAATTTTAATATTTTTCAACCTTCCCTGTATACGAATAGAAATTATAAAATTTTTACAGGTCGATTTTGAGTTCAAGCACAAGCACCAACTTTTATCAAGAATAATTTGTTTTGAGAAACTTCAAATAAAGAAAATTCCCATTTGTGTCCAACTTTCTGTCATTATTATTATTATCTCGAAAACAGGGCGGTATTGGAAAGTTATACCGTAAAATAGTCTAAGACACTGTATACAGGGTGTAACTGAACTGATGGTCAAAAATGAAACCACGTATTCTTGGAGTCAAAATAAGGGCACTTCTTCATATATTATTTTCTTCTACGGGCCTTAGTTTTTTTTTTATACAGATCATAGAAGTTTAGAGAAAAATACACGTATTTTTTAGTATCTCTAGAATTATACGAGATAGTTTCTTCAAACTTGGCGTGTCACATGACCGGATGAGCCGTCAAACTTAAGGTTGAAATGAAGCTTCTGAGGCTCACAGTTGCGGAGATACAGGGTGCTATTAGAATTTATTACTTCAGAAAAATGTTTAACAAAAAGTATCTCTTAGTATTTTTTCATATTCGCAGCCGATGGAGGAAGGGAACAACGACGTATCTATTCTCCAAAGTTCTACATCAACGCTTTGATACCTTTAATCCTTGTTTATAATAGGTATATAATCAAAGTTTATATCGTCGATTCTCAAACAACGGAATATACCTATAATATTATCTTCATGTTTTGTTATTCGATTATCTATGTGATATAGGTACTGAAGTAGCATACCTAGTAAAGCATATCGTTTATTATACACAATATTTCATAAGCATAAGTATTAACACTGACATACCTAAGCATAAAAAATATGATGTCTAGCTAAATTTATATAGTTGTCATTCATACAGAAAATTTGGTTTAGACGTCGATGGAAGATTCAATCAACGGTTTACAGCATAAATAGTATAACAAAACTTTAACGAAAAAATTAAAACCGACTTCAAAAGTTTGCCCGTATGCACATTTCAACTAAAATTTTAGAAATATTTTTCTCTTTCTAAATTGAGTTACCTTTGGATTTGGTGACAGTCAAGGCAAAGAATTTACATCTATTTAGATATGAATACATCATATCCTACATACATCATAACCAGGGCCCCCATGGGTGACCCCTCTGGCAGGGCGCCAAACGTTGGTCCACCCTGTATTTAAAACTTATAGTTTTTTTTAAATGTTTGTTTCATACTTTACTTTTTGTAATATTTTTATAAATTTTATATAACTGATCAACTTATTTTTTATATACAGGATGATTATTTTAGAACTATACCACCGCGATTTTCTCACTTATTTTGCGCCCTACAATAAAAAATCGCGAAGAAACAAAAATGTGGCAATTTGGGACAGCTAAGTGGTGCTGCAAAAGAAATCGGCAGCCATAGCCAACTTGACGCGTAATATAAAAAATACATCAAATTGAGCAAAACAATTTGATGTATAGCATATTTATTTTAAGAGATAGAGGAAAACTATCATATTGAAAATTGATGGCACTAAGAAGCTTTATGCAACTGGGTACTCAGATAGTTTCAGAAAATTACACAGGATGTTCGGCTCTCTTGAAGCTATGCATTTTTTGTTTATTTCTTATTAAGCGATTTTCTCGGTTATTTTAGGCCGCACAGAAAATAGATAAGAAAATAAAATATGGCAATTTTGGGCAGCCAGGTGACGTTAAAAAAGAAATGGGCCTCCATGCCCAATTTTTCGCGCTGTGCTAAAAAAACTTCAAATCGACAAAAATGTTCATGCCCTCAAGAGAGCCGAAGACCCTATGTAATTTGTTAAAACCCAATTAAAAGTTACCACCTGGTACCAAATTTTGGAAAGATGGGCTTACCTACTTTGTTTTTCTAACGCGCTAAAAGTGGCTTCTAAATACAAGGTATCGAAAAATTTTATGAGAAAAAGTTGTTTAGAATTAAAACTTTTGCCGTGTACCAAATTTTGAGACAATCAGCCTGCTTAATTTTTTCATTTTTTCTTTAGCGCCTTAGAAAAAATAGTGGGAAAACAAAGTAGGCCGATCTTTCCAAAATTTGGTACCCTGGGGTAATTTTAATTGGGAACAACTTTTCTTAATGAAATTTTTTGTTATCTTTAAAGGAAAAGGCACTTCACCTACAATGAAAATAAATAAATGGTCCCTGTCGACGCCATCTTGATTTTTCAAAAACGAAAATATGCTAAAAATTAGTTTCCAGTCATTAGTCAAGCAAATCAGACCCACAAACAATCAAATTTAAACGCGAAAATTTTTTTCTTTTACACATATTGGCTCACTTATCCTGGGCCACCCTGTATATTGTAAACAGCCAGTATTTGTTTTTTTTTAATTTATGTGGCTGTGGCTTTGTGTTAAATTTTATTTTTGTTATATTACTTGATCACAAATTCTTTTTTTTTCCTTGGGTGGTATTTATTGGTTAAAAGCATGAACTAGATCAATTCTAACAAAATCATAAGTTGATTAAACTACAAAACTTGACAGTTGCATATTATAGGTAAAAAATAGCTAGGTACAGGGGCGGATGGGCTTTACCTAACCAGCCCGGGTATTTGTCTTTCAAGCGGCCCCTAAACATCTCATTTGGCTTTAGATTTTTCCTTTCTTAATTATTATTATAATAACAATTTAAAAAAACAATGTAGATAATGTAATTTTTTAATAAAACAAAATATACATGTTTTATGAAAACATAAATAAAATCATAACTCTCGTAAAACAAATAAAACTTTTTTCTCTAAATATAAAGATATAAAAATAACAAAACATTCAGAAGCGTAGAAGGACCACACCGTTATTTTGTTTTTATTGAATTCGAAATTCTGACTTTTAAAGTCGAAGGCCAACTTTGAAGTCAAAATTCCGACTTTATAAAGTCGAAATTCTCACTTTTAACTCGAAATTTCGACTTTGAAATTCGAAATCCGACTTTGAACTCGAAATTCCGACATTGAACTCGAAGTTTCGACTTTATGAACTTCCAACTTTCAAAGCCGAAGTTCAAAGTCAAAATTTTGAGTTCAAAATCGGCATTTCGACTTCAAAGTCGGACTGCGACTCAAAGTCGAAATTTCGCGTTCAATAAAAATAAAATAATGGTGTGGCCCTTCTACGTTTCCGTAAAACACGTAAAGAAATAATAGAACAAAAAATAACAAAACAAAAATAATTAATTATGGCCAGTTGCACCGTCCTATCTTAAATTAACTACCTACTTACAACAGTTATTGTAACAATGATTGCCTTTTGTTTTGTCAAGTAGTTAAGACTGTCTTAAAATTTAAGATGCGATGGCCGATGAGCCTTCGAGCCTGCGGCCCTCCGGGGCTCTTCGAATGACCGGCCCACCGGACATTTGCCCGGTGTCCCGGTGGTCCCATCTGCCCCTGGCTAGGTACCTAACTACTGTCCCGGTTTTCGTCAGCCAGGAGTTGGTCACCTTGTTGTATATGAATATTATAACCGTCGATGGAGGAAGGAATCAATCAACGTTATAACTCCATTATAAAAAGATTATTTTAAGGAGACTCGAGAAATTTGTCATTAACAATTAATAACGTTACTCGCTACTTTAAAAAAACCGCCTCCATAGGCAAAGAGGGGGGCGGGGCCGCGGCCGGGCGACTCGAATCGAACGCTGGAATAGAAAATCTAAAATATATCTTCCAGCCGACGATCGATGGCGATGACTCATTCGTACCAGCACAAAAAACGCAAACAACCAAGGTCAAATCAACAGATTTAGCAAGCCGTGAAGCGCGCCATCTGCCAAACAAAAGTTCGTCTTGGGAAGCCGCATTTACAAGTGCGCAGTGCGCCATCTACCGGACAGAAGCCTCTTTTCCACCTCAACGCCGAGACGTAATCCGAGGATGGTGCAAGTGCGCCATCTACCGAACAACCGTGTCGGACTGGGAAGCCTCGTTTCCCCCACCGCGCCGAGAAGTATTCGACGGTGGCTCCATCTTCTTCCGAAGAGTATTGAGTCAGTCGGTATTTCGCATTAGGAAACTAATCTTTACCTTCCTCCATCGACGTTATCAGTCGAGTTTTGCGAGCAAAAAACACGCCCCGCCCCCCGCCAACGACTGACGAACCTAGCCGAATACACGTCTACTAAAACGGTGAAAGTACGGTATATATGTTGGTATAAATACTTTTAGTAAAATTTCAATTTCTAAAAAAAAAACTGAAATAGGTAGCTGCTCAAATTCTGGAAAGTGAACCAAGTACCAGGACCGGAAACTTCACTACAACCCGAAAAAGAGTTTTAAGTGAAGAACCTGAGACCTTGACAGGCAATGAAGAAAACAAAATTCAAAAAAAATACTGGAAATGAAGTTTGTCCATCACTTACCTCGACTGCGTCTCGAGCTGTACTTTTTGCACTAGTTAGGTACACAAATAACTATTTTTCTAAGTATAATAGAATTGTGTTTTTCACATAGCAAAAGAAAAACTTTTTCAGGGTACCTATATTAGGTGTCTCAATTAAAGTCCGATTATATCCTTAGTTTTTTAAATGAAAAGACCAGTTTAAAACCAGGGTGATGCAGTTTTCTCTGGAGAATCCGAATCTAGCTTCCGAATTTATATACAGGGTGTTCTCGAAAAGTTAAAGACAAAAATACAGGGTGTCTATTTGAGAAGGGCCACTCGAGAAATTCTTGACAAATGCATTTTTCTGGAAACTTTATTTGAAAAAAATATTGCTTTTTTGATGATCTAACTTTGCGTAAATATACACTTGAGATCCATGGCCTACTTTTCGAGATATTTTTCAAAATTCCGAAAATCGCCGAAATTTCTTCGGCATGTAAGTAACTTTTTTGTTTCAAGAGTTACCGAATTTTTTTTTTTAATGAAATTTGTGGACAAAACTGATTGCTTTAAACCTAGTTTATCAGAATTTGGAAAAGCCATGGTTTGTTGTGTGCTCTCTTAACGCTTACATTTTTTTTTATTTATAGCTTTAATGCATACTAGAAAAATTTTAAAAATGTAGATATACCGATATCTCGCAAGAAATTTCCAAAAGTTCCAATGTAGTTTGTGGGAAAGAAATACCTAAAACATGAAGGTACAGGATTCGAGGACACGGCTCGCTACAATAAAATGGGCACATTTTTCGGTGGGTACTACGAGAACATCCATTAAACCGTGGCATTATTTTAAATTCTGATAAAGTATCGATTAGTTTTGCCCACAAATGACACAAAATTAAATGGTAAGATTTATTGGGGGATTTGTTAGACGAAAATTGTTATTTGTAAAACAGGCTTTAATAAATGGAGTATTGTGTATAGGCGCTTGTAAGCCTGCCGTTGTTTCAGCACGGCCACAACTGGGCACTCCTCAAGTTGGTGGCGCTCCGAGGTCTGTACTTGTTCTATTTCAGGTTTAATTTCAACTGGTCAGTTTTTCCTATACCTATAGAGTTATTTTTAAAACCGATTGTAATAAAATCTGGTATACCTACCCACTGTTATTTCTCAAGCAGCAGCATAATTTATTACTAAATAAATAAGTAGGTACCTACCTGTCAGTGGCAGTGGCGGAGATATGTGGAGAAATACACACTTTTTACACAAAATTTTAATAATAGTATTTAGATGATATTTTTAGACTATGTAGATGAAAAGGGTGAAATCACTTTATAGAAATTAATAGAATGATCTGTTTGTCATACTTAGGTACTACAGAACTCAAGATTTTTAATATTTCTCTATAAAAAGTTTTCTTTATAAAGTTCTACACCCTATATCTTCTTGAAAAATTGATTGAAAGAACTTTCCAACGATGTCTTCCCATTTAAAATTCTTGAGGGTTGCAGCTAGAATTTACGAAAAAATCGTCAGGTTATTGCGTTTTTCCGAAAATTAAAAAATACTCTATCAGTTATGGGCTTTGTTACGATTTCGTTGGGCCACCCTGTGAAGTTTATTCTCACGAAGAAAATACTTTCTTTAGATAGGAAAATGTTCATTGTTCAGTATTTTGCTATACGGCCTGTTTGAACCGCACTTTTTTTAATTTAGAGTATCCGTACCATCTCTATGATACTTTCTGATTTTGCCTATTATTATATGTGGACACACCACGTACTGATGAGTTAAGTTTGTGTAAAAAATGTTTGTACCTTAATATAATGCAATACCTACTTTTTTGAAGGTTGTTCAATACTTACCATACCTACATAACACCATATAGGTACTTATACCTAAAGCACCGTGCGGGAATTCTGCTTTTAACATTTATGTCTCGCCCTTCCTATATACAATTTTCATAATAATGCTTACCTATTTATAAAGTCAGAAATAGTTCAGAGGAGTCTTTACCAGAAGACAATTTATATTTTTGGGATGTACCTACCTAACTAATTTTTGGCGCCGTATTGGAAAACTACCAAGAAATGCAAAGTTTAGCATGCCAAAATTTATGAGTTTTTTTGTGTCGTCTTACTCCACTTCACGAAATGTCGTAAGATACATGTTTGTAAATCTGCTTTAATTGTGTATTATTAGAAGTTCATTCTATCGAACAGAAGTTTACGAAGTTGTATTTTGGTGAGTAACGGTTATTTACATTACATTTTGTGTTAGCACTAAATTTTATCAACATTTTCATTTAATATGCGTCGATAATTTATAGGTCTAATTTTGTTGTTTGTTTAAAACAAAAATCGATAATTTTCGGTTCAGCCATTGGATATTGGAGAGTTTTTCCTATTTATAAAACTATTTAACATACATTTTGATTAATTAGTTTAAATGTAGGAACATGTGTAGGTATATTTACATGACAGCAAATCTTATACGAATGTTTAGTCTTTCAAATATATGTAGAAGTGGTAGGTAAGTACATGGTGGTAGGTATAGTGTGTATACCGTTGACCTTTCTGAAATAAATCAACTACCTGATAATACCCCATTGTATATAGGTATAATATATTACTGGGGTGCAGGGTCGGTTTAGGTAAACATTATTGAGATATTATATTTATTTATTTTAAAATAAGTAGACATTCTAAACTAAATGAAAATACAAAACAATTAATAATAATATTTTATTAAATATATATAAAATTATACAGGTACGATATAGAATTTAATAAAATACATACTTAAATTTACACATTTAGATTAAAACACAGCACAATGTAGGAGTTTTACAAATTGACTTTTCGGCATGAAGACGTAATTAAATTTGGAAACCCAATTGTTCCTTACTCCATTAGTTCTGTGTCATTATCACTATCATCCTTATCTAAACCTAAACTTATTATCAGTGGTTGAACATTTGTACGCATACACATATAAGAATTTTCCACCTTAATTACCTGTTAGTATACAGTTTTTCCAAATGTTCGCAGAGATGTTACTTACAACGTTTTTTTATTAATTCTACTATAGATATATTTAATGTGGGAGAAATATTATTTCTTCTAATATTTGATTTTAGTTGGTGCCATATTAACTCGATGGGGTTAAAAATACAGTAGTAAGGGGGAAGACGCAACATTACATGTCCATTTTCAGCTGCAAGTTTGTCACAGACGTATTCCCTATCAATTTTGAAAGCTTTTAAGACTTCCAAAAGATCCTTTTTTTGTATGTTTCTTCAAAATAAATATTATTTTCTATCATGAAATGTTGAATCTCCGCTTTAGTACCTACTGCTACAATTGGGGATTGTTTTTAGTTGCCTGCTATGATAACGCGCATTGTCCATTACAATAACGCTATTTTTTGGTATATTTTTCAAAAGACGATGTTTATAAGTATAAAAAAATACCTGCTTAAAATTGTATTTATATTATGAATTACGGTTGCTACTCCGACGACCCTGAGGCATTTTATGGGCAAAGGAATAGTGACCGTTTTATGGTAGGCAAAAGATCAACGGTATAAATGCGTACGTACTATACATGTAAAGTGTCTTATGTTATGTAGATAGAATTAGACCTTTGCAGCTACCTACAGGGTGTCCCAGGGTAAGCAAAACGATAAGTATGAAAGACAAAACAAATAAGATGTTCGACCATTTGAGGTTCCGCCCCGCTTGATTTGGAAGTAATTTCGAAAAATCAAAGTAAATCCTGTCATTAAGAAAAAAATCATTTTCTGTATAGGTAAAGTGCAACTTCTGTATAAGATATTGAAAAATTGTATTAAGGTAGGTTGTTCAGAATAAAAAATAAGTCCGCGTATAAAGTTTGAGAAATCGAAGTACTTTGATTTTTTCGACAATTTTAAATTTCAATAGTGCTTTTCGTGTTCAAGATAGGTACATTTTATTAAGGGAAGTTGTTTATAATAAAATTTTCTGGCAGAGAAAAGGCCCCTTAATTTAAAACATTAATAATTTGCAAAAAAAGAGAAAACCAAAGTAATCCGATTAGTTCGTAAATTTATACATGGGCATATTTTTTAATCTGAACTATTTTTCCTAGTATTTTTTTGGATTTAGAAACTGAAAATATGACAGAAGTTGTGTCATTTTTCATGTTTGAGGTCAAGGAATTCAATTTTGGCATCAGTTTGCAAAAACAAAGTAAACGGGAATGGTTACGAGAGGATGAAAGCTCTGATTAAAGTATAAAAAAATAAATATATGTCGGTATATTGGGGAATTTATGTGCAATATTGGAATTTACTATTAAATAATGAATTTGAATAGGGTGATGTGTAAGTAGTGATTTCATTGGCAGCAGTTTTTCATTCTAAAGGGAACTTTTCTCTTGTTTGTTCCTTTTCTCCGGCTTGAGTTAACAAGATGAGAAAGTTTTAATTTTTGTAGAAAAATTTGTTCTCGATAGAAACTATTGTTTGCAAAAATAATAGAAAAAAATTGGAATTGTTGCTTGCTAAAAATAACTTCAGTTGCAATTTATTTCAAATGAGTACAGATGGAACTTGCGTGGCTGTAAAATAAATATCATTAAATCTGCTATCGTTTCATTTAATTGGGTACAGCTGCTGTTACATTAGCTATGTAGCCAAGAACACACAATTTTTAAAAAGATAAAAATGGCGCGCCCAATTTAAGTCTCCTGCACCGCTAAGTATCTATAAGCATTATTTATTTTCGGGTTAGACAACATTTAAAAAGTAATAGGTTCATTCATATTCTATTTTTTCGGCAGGTCCTATATGAATTCGAAGTGATGACTATTATTAGAACGCTCCCTTAATATGTTTTCTGTAATATAATTCGTCATTCTCATAGCCATAGTATTCAGTATGTTCATGATTAGAGTGGACAAGAGGGTAACAATAATTTTAATTCGGATTTTACGAGAAAAATTAAGTTTACTTGTGTTTAAAACCAGATTAGCATTTAGTAGTGTTCAGAAAAGTCAATAACAAAAAGTTGATGAAAATCAGTTCAGAAATAACAATTTTACATAGGAGAGTAAAATAAGTCCTAATGAGGGCCACACTATAAGTAGATAGTGTTCCTAGTGTTGCTGATATAAACGTTGGATTTTGGCTTAGAAAACTCCCCGTGTAGTTTTTGATTTTAAATCTACCTACATTATCTTATCCCTATCACCTCGTAGAGTATCGAACCGAACGCGGAACACGCTTTTAACTGGCGGTTGTTGACCTGGCACACTCGATCCGGTCGCCTAGACCCCTCATTTTGCGCTCGATGGTGCTAGCTGGATAGGTGCCATGGATCGTGTGATTTTTTCCCACAAGTCCGCGGAATTGTATCATTTTATACAAAACCCCTGTAACAAAGAAGGCACGTAAGCGGGCTTCAACGCTGGCTTCCATCAACCATTATGCCATTTCCAAATAAATCAGCACCGCTTGTACTTCCTAGTCACAAAATAGCGAAGCACAATGCGCTAACTTGCTAAGTCATGCTACTGTTGTCTGATATATTAAATTCATTTTAGCGAAGGCATGCATGTATACAGCGTATCGTAGAAGTATTGGGAGATCATTGAAGGACGGCTAGTTCGGACAAAAAAAGACTAAAATGTTCTATAAATTTTTTTCCTAAGACCCGTCTTTTAGGAACTTTTCGTGCTTTAAAGTTAAACCCTGAAGAAGGTTTTTCCGTAATATCTCCGAAACGGTGAAATAAATTTTATTTAAACTTGGCCAGTATACCCACTAAGTACTGATAAATAGACTGATAATAGACCGTCAGATAGTGACAGATTTAGGTGCCCCATTTTCGCATACCAGCCTCAAAGAGGGTTGAAAAGTACACCGATGCTGAGTAGAATGAAGTGAAATTTACTAGTGGCCCCTGGGGATAACATATGGAAAATTCGATTTTTCTATATAATATACAGTCTCTGCCAGAAAGTTGGACACAAATGGGAATTTTCTTTATTTGAAGTTTCTCAAAAAAAAAGCTTGATAAAAGTTGGTGCTTGTGCTTAATTTCAAAATCCGGCCGTAAAAATTTTGAAATTTCTATTCGTTTACAGGGAAGGTTGAAAAATACGAAAATTCCTCAAGAGTAAAGTATCCTATTTTTAGAACTACAGCAGAATGGCACTAAGAAAATTTGTTTGGAGTCTCAAGAAAATGTAAAATGCGAATTCACAGCCACCTACTCAAAAGAAAAAATCACACTTTCGCATTTTTTATTGATCATGCTGTATAATTTTTATTGTTGAATTATGATTTATTAAATAACTCTTAAATTGTTGATGTAATATTTTTATGTTCCACAGATTAGTTGCTATATGTTATGTTTGAAATTGTAGGATGAGTAGGTACCTATTTTACCTGGACACAAAAAAACGACAAACTTTGCAGAACTTTCAGTTATTAAGTGTTTTTAAGATGCTAGTTGAACGTAAATAAAAATTATTGGTATCGTACTGTCATGCTCGAAGATGTGCCTCAAAATACATATCTAACATTATGTATTATAGCCCGATTAATAAAAAATGCGAAAGTGTGACTTTTTTCTTTTGAGTAAGTGACTGTGAATTCATATTTGACATTGTCTTGGGATTCCAAACAACTTTTTTTAGTGCCATTCTGCTGTAGTTCTAAATATAAGAGTACTTTACTCTTGAAGAATTTTCATATTTTTCGACCTTCCCTGTATACGAAAATAAATTTCAAAATTTTTACGGGTGGATTTTGAGTTTAAGCACAAGCACCAACTTTTATCAAGAATATTTTTTTTTGAGAAACTTCAAATAAAGAAAATTTCCATTTGTGCCCAACTTTCTGGCAGACACTGTATATTATTATAATATGTTAATTATGTATAATATGTTTTTTATGTTTTTCGGGCTAGTGACGATGTACACTTTTATACTTTCGATGGGCTTGTGTGGAAAAATCGGTCAAAATTTCCATTTTTCCTTGCAAGATTACGCCCTTGTTTCAACTCTTTAGCTACTTGCAACACTCAAGCCTTTCTTTTTTCGGAGCCAGGTTCTATCAACTAACCATTTAGTGAACACGGCTTGCGTGAAAATATGAGCAACAGACACCTTTTAGTTCTGTTAAGGAAAATCGAATTTTCCATATGTTCCCCAGGGGCCTCGTAAATTTCTCCTCATACTCAACATCGATGTACTTTTCAACCCTCTTCCAGACTTGTATGCGAAAATGGAGCACCTAAATCTGTCACTATCTCATGGTCTATAATATGAAATTATAGCAACGTTTCACTCTCGTCTTGGAAACCAGGGGCGGACCACCCCTAACATAAAATGCCCCTATACTTTGATACGACCTCTTTTTTACCTTGTAATTGTTTATTTAAGTTCTCCATCTAATTCAAAACAAAAAAGGTACTTTTCAATCACAACGAAAAAATGAACGGTTTTCAAGAAAAAACACTTATCTACTAAAATATAATAGGTAGTAAAGCAAATCACATTGTTATTTTGATTGAAATGTTGCTATAATTCATATTATCAGTCCTTATGTACTGGGTTGATTTAACCGTTTTACGGATATTACGGAAAAACCTTCTTCAGGGTTTAACTTTAAAGCACGCAAAGTTCCGAAAAGAAGGGTCTTACGAAAAAATTTTATAGAACATTTTAGTCTTTTTTTGTCTGAACCAACCGTCCTTCAAATATCACCCCATATAATTCTGAGACACCCTGTTTGCTTTTACTTCTTACTAGTGCAAGTCTGGCACTGTACCTGTACACGCAAATTACCGAAAAGGGAACATTTCGGGCGACTCCACTGAAATGTTATCTGTGGATTTATTGCGCTATTGTCCTTTAAAAAAAGTAATTCATAGAAAGGTTTTTGAGATTATTGAGCACCACTTAATTAAAAAAATAGTTCGGTAATCGATGAGCATAAAACGAGATGCAAGCGCAGTGTTTTGTGCGTATTTTCGGAAACTATACGAGTATTATAATTTTATCCCAAATGTAGAGCTCTTCCAGTACTCTAGGCATAGGTAAAAGAATAATATATTTATAGGTTGAAAAAAGTTTTTTGAAAATCGGTCCATCTTTCGAAAAATACGGAATTGTCTCGACTCAAAGTGAAACACACTGTATATGAAAATATAAATACTTCTTTACATTTTACCTATAGACCGGCAGATAGTGACAGATTTTTGGACGTTATTTTACTCAGTATGCATTTCAAAGGACATTTTATGTTGCTTACATTCTCACAATAATAAGGTATAAATCAGAGAGCCATCCTGGGTTCTTCATACATGAGTTTTCATTTATTCTAAAAATATGGGCTTTGATATGATTTTAGTCAGGCTGCCATGTGTTTTATAATGAAGTTCAAAATAGAAAATTCCTGGGAAAAGCATAGGCATACCGTTAATGTGAACCTAAAGGGCTACTATTGTCACGTGAACTTGTATTTTAATAATTAATTTTTCCACGTTTCTGAACAGGCTGTCAATGAGAAGTAGGTATGCAAGTTCTTGTTATGAAACAGCTAAAAAAAGATGGCATACCATTTGCGCATGCCCTAGTACAGTTGTACTTGGACATGCGCAAAAGGTATGCCATCTTTTATTCAGCAGTTTTATGACAAGAACTTATCGTTGGCAGCCTGTTGAGAAACGTGGAAAAATTAAGTATTAAAATACAAGTTCACGTGACAATAGTAGCCCTTTGGGTCCATATACTGTCTAAAAATTTGCTGGGGACATGCACTCATTCACCAAACTGTCGCATATTTTCAAATTTTGCTATAATCTTGCGCGGAACAAAAATGGACGGCACTTACACATTTTAATCAATTTCGTCAATTTTTTTAGAAAAGATAAATATAAGAATATTTTGTTCACGAGTGTAGGAGTGACACTTGAACCATTAGTTTGTATAGCAAGAGTGGATATGTTGTCCGTATCTCACAAGGACGAGGGTTGAGGATTTCTACATTGTTCGAAGGGATATGGCCGGCCATTCAACTCTTGTTGAATAGCGTATTTTTTCGACCTGTGGGAAATAGCTGCTAAACGGATATTTGGATAAACTGTGAAAATAATTTGATAGTTCAAACTGACATTTTGGAATAAGATAAATTCAAGTTAGGGGTTGTTTCATTTTCCAACACGTCAGCCTCCGCTGAAGAAAGATTAACTGTGATTGGTCGATTTCGCTTTAATATTCGTTCTAGGAAAAATATATTAGTGTAGGTACCTATAGTAAAATCGAGCAACTCTTACGCCTGCAGTAAACAAGAGCACGTGGGTTCAAATATCTGCCATAGCCGCACGGAGGTACGACCTTTATTTAATTTTAGTTTTACAATTGTGTACATCAAAATATTTCAGACAAGAATTATTGGCTTAATTAAAATGGTTCAAAACATCGATAAAATTATTTGTGGCAGTGTCTAAATAGCTGAAAACAACAAGATAAAACCGAATATCTACACTTCTGCGATCGAGCACGTCCCTGTTGCCGAGTCGGGTGAAATTTTATAGCCTACCGACAAATCGCGGATCGTTATTGAACACGTCGTTTTATTTACACTAGGCGTACGGATTGCTCGTTTTTATTATAGGTACTCATATTTATGTATCTTATTTAAATTAGCTTCAAAGTTAGTGGTCACTTGCAATAACAAAATTAATGTATGAGGTTCCTAACAATTGCAATGAAAGGAGCTTTAATTTTAGTAAAATCAGTCTAAATCTTGATAAGTCATATAATTAACACATTTTATTTATTTCCAGGAAGTTTAACCATTCTCATCTCAAAAAAAAAAAAAATAAAGTTTGCCTCGCACGAGGGCCACGCGCCACACGAGCCACCAGAAAGGGAAAGCGACCATAATAAGACCGGCTTATATTTTATTGATTTTTACATTTCCATGGAAATAGGAAAAATAGATTCAGGTTTGGTTGCCGACAATTTTTGCCGTTCAGTCCATTATTGTCACTGTCGAAGTGATTAGGTGTTAATTTTATGGTTATAATGATCTAGGATTTTTAAATGTGGAGCATGAGGCGCAGCTGATACAGAACGAAATATCTTTAGGATGAACAGTGAAACTGATAGTCAGACAGGTTGGTAGCTGTTGTTGTAGTGTTTTGTTGAATAATTTAGCTTTATTTTTATAACATTCTCACCCACCAACACCCTCAAATCATGATAATCGCGATATCGTGATTCATTCTAAAACCCTGCTTTGTTTGTTATATTTGTTTAGTACGTATAAGCATTGTCAGTTTTTGTTGGAGAAATAAAATATGTTTATTTGTTGGGCTTAAAATTCGGGACAACACATAAAACTGTTCTCTTTTTTTGGAGTGTTATACCCACCTTCCCTTATAATTTCTATTAATTTAAATTTCTTCCTAAAAACCAATTATATATTGTTGGCAATTTTTTAATTGAACTCCTTTAAATAAGGAATAGGTAGGTAGCTACCTTTATTTTTTCATTTTGCATTTTTATAAAAGTGACGGAATTACCTGCAATGTAGGGCGTTTATAGTAGTGTTTCACAAGACTCTTGCAAATTTCTTGTTCTTGTCTTGTTCTTGCTGCAAGAACAAGACAAGACTCTTTTAAATTTCTTGTCTTGCTTTGCAAGACAAGACAAGAAATCATTCTGCAAGACTCTTGCAATTTTGCAAGAAATCTTGCTAGAAGCAAGAAATCTTGCAAAAATCACTATCTGTAATAATGACTGTAAAACTTTAATAAAAGAAATAATTAATGTCGGTGAGGATAATATTGATTTTTAAAAAATGAGCATAAATATAAACGGTTATTTAAGAATAATTACTGTATCTAATATGCTACTATATTATCTAGTAAATATATTTTATTTACAATACTCCTGCTAAGTAATACTAAGTAATCCATGTTTCCAAGCATTACAGGTACTCAAAAAGAAATTGAGAATTAACGGGGCAGGAAATCCATATTTCCCGACTCCCGACAAACAAAATCATTCTAATTTTAATTCTTATAAATTCCACAAATTAATAGTTATATGTACGGGTGTTCCCGTATATTTTGACCTCAGACTAATGAATAAAGGGGACGAATTTGTTTACAAATTTAAGTGAATTGTTGACAGGCGACAGGCATAGCTGTTTATTACTACCCCCTTGTTTACAAATATTGGTCTTACTGACCTACCCCAAACATGTTGTCACATTTAAGAGTAACAATAACTAGGAATATCATAAATAAAACCGGCAATTTCTTTAGTAGATGCATTGAACGAAAAATTGCTCCCACTTATAAAATTCAGGCGGAACAGTAAAGTAAAACAACCTTTTCGTGTTCAAGAAAGATTATGTAGCTGTTTTATTATTGACAAAATGGATATAGTAGAGAACACCCATTACTTTTCGCTCTAATCGGCAACGTTGCGGCAGTTTGACAGGAACCAAAGTTAGCGCTTGCTCAAATTGTTTGTTTTCCATTTTGTTTGTTTTGGTTTGTGCTTCGGTATTTGCTTAGTTTTACCAGAAAACAAACGCTAAAATCGAGATTTTCGTGCGGTTCCAAGTTTAAAATATAAAAAAATGGTAAAAAGATGCATAAAGTGCAAGTGTCTTTCCTCCAAAGTTAAAAAAGATAATATTTCGTTCCATAGCTAGTATTTGTAAATACATTATCTCTTTCATAAAGTGAGAAGGTTCAGCTTACTGCTTACATCTGTATAAAGGCACTATAATGCGGTGTCCCCTTTATTCATTAGTCTGAGATTTTGACCCAGCCCTAGAGCCTTTATTTTATTTTTCGAGAAAAAAATTACTTAAAAGAAAGTTGTAGGGTACCAAGGTGTATATTGTCCCAAAAATAATGGATTGACAGGAATGCTCTTGCCTATAAGTTGAAATGTTTTTCCATGGCAACCTTGATTAAATGTAAAGATTTATATTGTTGGAATCGGAAAAATGCGTGCAATTCAAAAATCCACAAATATACAGGGTGTTCCATTAAAAAAAGGAAGTTTATATTTTTCATAAATTTGCGGCGCTCATTTGTTTTATCTAGTAAAAGATCCTAGCGGTTCAGAAAAAACCCTACAACTTTCATTTAAGTAATTTTTTTCTAACTCGAAAAATAAAGGGTCTAGGGATGGGTCAAAATATACGGGAACACCCTGTACAGTGGATTAATTTATTTTTCATGTTTTCTTTAACTCTGTTTTTGCTAAAATACTTAACACTACCTATAGACTAGCTGTTTCTCGGGTCTATTGTACCAGCGTCCATTGTACTTGCTTATGCTTTGGTTCGTTATATATTAGCACAGACCTATATAGCTTCGCCTATATAGGTCTGTGATATTAGTGACATAGTATAGATCAGGGCATTTTGGGAGAGTGGGTTTCGCAGTTTTTGTCCACACATCGAAATAATTTTCACAGAACGGAAAATCGTATATCGAATTGAAAATCGTGAAAACATTTAAACAAAATTATTATTAAAATTTAAAAAAATATATACAAACAACAAAATAACATCGTTGGTGTTATCCACATTAATAAATAATGCAAGATTAAACAAAGCAAAATTCTCTCAGTCAAAACTCCACAAGTAGTTTTTAATTAAAACTGTACATGTTTCGAACCGCTAGGGGATCATCCTCAGCAGTAAAAATTTTTTTGCAAGAGTCTTGTTATCAAGTGTCTTGCTAACAAGAGTCTTGGTAGCAAGATTCTTGCTGCGATGACGTCACTAAACAAAAAATGCAAGAACAAGAAGTTGCAAGAAGTCTTGCTTGCAAGACAAGATTTTTTCCAGCAAGAGTTGGCCAAGACAAGAATGAATTTAATTTCTTGTCTTGCTTTGCAAGACAAGACAAGAATAGGCCTAGCAAGACAAGAAATCTCTTGTCTTGTGAAACACTAGTTTATACATATTTTTAATAGAAATAATGAAAGCGTTGTCCAAACCTTATTCTTGTATTCATTACTCATTGATGTAATTACCGGCTTGAAAAATGATATTTTGATAGGTTCAGTATTTAAAAGGCTATCAATTCGTAGTTGAGGACACAAAGACTATTATCGCGTTATTGATTTTGTTACTATCTATCATAAAATAATTAATGTGTTTTTTGCTATTTAACTTTCTTTTAACTAAAACACCTGCTGGAATAAGTTTGTCTAACTGGCACACCCTAAAGGAGTCGGCAGCTTCCAACAATTTTGTAATTTATATTTTCACTGTTAAATATTTTCTTAATCGGCACTAAAGAGAAATTTGCGTCAACGCATCATTTTTTTGTGATTTGGCCTTAGCGAGATTTAACGCCAGATAGGATGTCCAGATATTCGACCTCATTGCCTATAATTGTTGTATAACAACGTAACCTTTCAGTACTAGTAATAATACGGTCGGTTTGAACAACGATAATATTATGTATGCACAACGTGGTCTATTGTCTCGATATAGTCACGCAAAAATGAAGATATAGAAAGTGCAGCAACGGAGCGCGGTCGGCTCTAGATGGGTGACCGCTCTCTTTTGAAGGGTCGTGCGTTTTTTTCGTTTCATGTCATTATAAGGATTTGCTTTATTAGTTAATATTGAAAAAATATGGTTTTGCGTAAAGAATACATAAAAATTGGTATTTTATATTTTGTTTTCTTGACCGTAGAGTACAATCTTATAATTAAAAATTCGTGAGATTTCGGTCCAATATTTATTTTTTTATTTTATACGACGTTTCGACAACTTAGTTGTCATCATCAGGTTACTTATACAAACAATTTGTTTTCTTCACATAGTACAGACATTTAAAATAATTTTAAAAATTTTTTCAAAGCTAAAAATAAAAATTAGATATTAGTACATATTAATTTAAGAAAAAGAGGAATTTTTCTTTTACACAAGTTAAAAATTATAACACAAGCAAGGATATAAGAGATATTCTCTTATATCTCTTATTATACGACGTTTCGACAACTTAGTTGTCATCATCAGGTTACTTATACAAACAATTTGTTTTCTTCACATAGTACAGACATTTAAAATAATTTTTAAAATTTTTTCAAAGCTAAAAATAAAAATTAGATATTAGTACATATTAATTTAAGAAAAAGAGGAATTTTTCTTTTACACAAGTTAAAAATTATAACACAAGCAAGGATATAAGAGATATTCTCTTATATCTCTTATTATACGACGTTTCGACAACTTAGTTGTCATCATCAGGTTACTTATACAAACAATTTGTTTTCTTCACATAGTACAGACATTTAAAATAATTTTTAAAATTTTTTCAAAGCTAAAAATAAAAATTAGATTTTAGTACATATTAATTTAAGAAAAAGAGGAATTTTTCTTTTACACAAGTTAAAAATTATAACACAAGCAAGGATATAAGAGAATTGTGTAAAAGAAAAATTCCTCTTTTTCTTAAATTAATATGTACTAAAATCTAATTTTTATTTTTAGCTTTGAAAAAATTTTAAAAATTATTTTAAATGTCTGTACTATGTGAAGAAAACAAATTGTTTGTATAAGTAACCTGATGATGACAACTAACAAATTCCTCTTAGCTAGATATTCTCTTATATCCTTGCTTGTGTTATAATTTTTAACTTGTGTAAAAGAAAAATTCCTCTTTTTCTTAAATTAATATGTACTAAAATCTAATTTTTATTTTTAGCTTTGAAAAAATTTTAAAAATTATTTTAAATGTCTGTACTATGTGAAGAAAACAAATTGTTTGTATAAGTAACCTGATGATGACAACTAACAAATTCCTCTTAGCTAGATATTCTCTTATATCCTTGCTTGTGTTATAATTTTTAACTTGTGTAAAAGAAAAATTCCTCTTTTTCTTAAATTAATATGTACTAAAATCTAATTTTTATTTTTAGCTTTGAAAAAATTTTAAAAATTATTTTAAATGTCTGTACTATGTGAAGAAAACAAATTGTTTGTATAAGTAACCTGATGATGACAACTAAGTTGTCGAAACGTCGTATAAAATAAAAAAATAAATATTGGACCGAAATCTCACGAATTTTTAATTATAAAAATTGGTATTTCATAAATTGCAAGAAATATAAAAGAACACTAATTCATTTAGAGTTGCATCTTTCAACTCATGTGGTTTATTTACTTAGCTATAAAAAGTTCAACTTCAGTGCCTTATTGATACACAAATAACTATTTTCATTGAAATGATAATTTGTACTGTAAGAATCATAATTTTCTGTATTCTTTGTAACAAATATTTTAGTATCTGTTATCTGTGAGATGGTACAAAAATGGTTTCTTGATAATATAATAATGATAATAATAATAATTCTCACCCTCACAATACTCCAAACTAGGAGTACCCCAGAAGCAACCACATGCTTTGCAATCTAATTGGGTTTTCCGTCACTGAAAAATTAAATAGATTAAAAAGTATAATTGACCTTATAACAACGTAGTTAGATTTGGAGTCGAGAATAAAATATACCTATCTGGATAATGTCGGAAATTTATTTGTGGCGTAAATAGATCCATTAAATTTTTAATTGGGTTTTTCGCCACCAAACTGATTAAAAGACAACATTTTCAAGTTGCCTGGAACATTGAACGAAACTTTGAACGAAACTTTAAACTTTGAACGTTTAACTCAAAAAATAAATTTCAAAGGAACAATATAATAATATTTATTTAATAAGAAAAGAAATTTGTTATTTTTTTAGTTAAACGTTAAAAGTTTCGTCCATTTATTGCCATTTACTGTTAAGAATTTATTAATTTTCCAAGCAACTTGAAAAATCAGTTTGGTGGCGAAAAACCCAATTAAAAATAAAATATACTTACTTACCTATTTGAATTCTGTTAAATCTATAAGCTATCGTGGAAAACTTCACAAACATAAATAGTACGACCCGCTGCGAAAGCTACTAAATAATAGAAGAACCCGAACGCAGACAAACAAACTTATTAAATGTTAATAAAACGAATGCCGAGTGGGCCAATGAAAAGTGTCATCCCGTTTATATTTTCATCTCCAGAGCTATATTGTGGCTACCCCGCCAAATTTAATGCTGGTGTATGGTGGCTATAGCTGGTGTTCCAGGTTTTTTGATCAGGACTTTGACATTTTGTAAAAATAAACTCATTGTAAGGTGGGTTGCCCATATAAACATTGGTCCTAAAGTTCTTAGTTTCTGAGATACCTATAGCGCGTTGTAGTTCTCCTTTTGAAATCGAATTATGGTAATATATCCCAAAAAAATCCAGCTACTGAACTAAAAATTGGTAGTGCAGTCTTTTTAGGGATGAATAATAAGATGAAATTGTCAATTTCGGCGTATATCACAGAGGGCTCCACTTTTGCTATTTTTGGATCGTGCTTTTACTCGCAACCTCCCTGAGGTAATCTTTTTGGTCTTTCAAGTCCGTCATTTTAGTGCATCTTCAGTATATCAGTATATAAAACAATCGATGTGAATCATATTAAATTTGACGCTAGTTTGAAGTTGCTACATACATTTTGTTAACGGTTTTAAGGTCCTTGCTGCATAATCGTTGCATCGTTGCTAGGCAATACTTTTTGTACCTAGCAACCACTTTTTGTACCTAGCAACAGGGCACCTCGAACATTTCACTTTCGCTTTCGGACCTGTTGGCGAGCATGTAAAGTGAACTTACGGGGGAGGGAGCAGGAAAATGTCATTAGTAAAAGCTTGATCCAAAAATAGCGCAAGTGGCGCTCTCTGTGAGCTACTTAGAAATTGATATTTTGGGAGATATTGGCAAAATTCAGTTTCAAAAAGAGAACTATAACGCTCTCTATCTCAGAAACGAAGAACTTTAGGACCTATATTTATATGAGCAACCCACCTTACAATGAGTTTTTTTTACAAAATGTCAAAGTCCTGACCAAAAAACCTGGGACACCCCGTATACTTACAGCAAAACCAGGTATTTTTGTTTCAACTTGGTAAAATTTTCAATGGGGATGATATTATTTTGAGAAAGATGGAACTTTGGCCCATCTGTGCATTGACAGTGAAAAACAAGGTTTGTGAAGCAGAGTGTGATTTTTTTATTATACGTCTACCTACACTATTGACTGGCATTTAAACTTATTTAATATTACATTAATGGCAATAAATCTCTAAAGGAAATGTTTTTTATTCGATATTGTGCCTATTTCATTCCTATTGTGCAATTTACATAGTTTGAATGGGTTAACCAACCCTTGCTCAGAGAAAAAAAAAATACAGCCTTACATAATTCAGAAAAAAATGCCCCCTTCCAAACAAAATTGACGTGTCTGAGCGTTTTTGTGACAATTTTACAAGTAAATGGAGAGGAAATCTTCATTGGCTCATCTGCATGTAAAAAATCACCTACTTGCCTGTAAATTTTGAACACTTGTCAGTGCCTCTAGGTATAGGTACTTTTTTCGATAGAATATACTTTCAAAAGCGCATTACCTCCATATTAGCACTATTTTACACTAGCAATCGATTATTCATTTCTGTTTATTTTTAGATCCAGAGCCCAATGTACAAACACTTCAAGCGTGCCTGTTTCCAACGCAACTGACGAGCTCAAATAGCTATTTTTCAAACTTTTTCGTTAAACCTATTACGTTCGATGAAGATGAAGACAACAAATTTAGGCTTAAAGAAAATTATTCCTTTAGGGATACATCCATTAACAAAGACATACCTTTTACATTACAACAACCTAGATGGCCCACCGAATGCCAGGTAGGAAATATAATTAAGCATATTTCATAAGTTTAAGGGGGGTGTGGGATGGTTATATCTGTATAAGCGAATCAGGTCTCTCAAACAAGGCCTAGACAAGGATAATGTTTAAGCCCGAAAATTGTAAAAAGTAAAAAATAATAAAAGCGGTTGTTTTTTTCCAAAAATCAAGGCGTTATTCAGCATCTTCCAAAACAGGAGAAAAACTGATGATATTCCAAGGTTGGAAGCACTTTAACTTTACCTGCAAATTTCTACTATTAACACAAATCGTAGCTCCAATAATTAATAAACAGGGAAAGAATTATATCGGAAGAAAATGAAGGCCCACTTGCAACTCAATACACTTCTGTAAGAAACACCGACTCGCTGCACTCGCCCGCTGTGCCAGATTTTATTGCCGGCTGGCCAATAGCAAGCCGATCAGCCGATCACGAGCGTATCACGCTCTAGCCATGCAACAACTTGTGTTTATGTTTGACTTGCGTTTAGTTTGAATAGAGTTTAGTCGGTTATCTTTTATATCATATGGATGTGAAATAAGTAGACATTTTATTTAATGTTTCAAGGTGTTAGAAGAAAGAGTAAGACACATAATTTATGTGCCGTCAACGTTCGAACCATATTACCAAATCACGGGGAATGAAGTACAGCCGAAACCGTCTGGTGAAGAATGTGGAGTTATTGTCTATCAGTATTCGCCAATTAGTGCAGTCAATTATGTAAGAAATTAAACCAGAAGTTTCCCAGAGGTGCAACATTTTCGAAATTACCAACACACGATCTTTTGTTTCAGTTTAGTAGGTCTAGTCTAGGAGGGAGCAGATATCTGTTGTCAACAGACATGTGTCCAGAAGAAGATAGTCTGAAGTTTGAATCTAGATTTGAATGTGGCAACTTAGCTACAGCTATCCGAATTACTTCGAGCTATTACGAACTTCATTTGAGAGCTGACATGTATACAAATCGGCACATGCAATGGTTTTATTTTAGAGTTACTAACATGAGAAAAGGATTCAAATACAGGTAGGTACAGGAACAGAAGAACTTTTCCTAAATAATAAGTAATTAATAAGAAAAGACATAGGTACCTAGGTATAGTCTATAGGTACTTTAATTTACAAGAATAATGAAAATTCAGTTTTAAGTTGTTTATTTATCTAAAATCTATTTAAGAATAAACAACGTTCTCTGGTATTTTTTTTATAATTACAAGAATTGTTAAAATTATAAATTTTTTAAAAACAAACATATACGTATAAAATAATAAAATATTTTTTATAACCAGAGATTTCAAAACAAATACCTATCCATTCATAAAAAATAAAAGTATTTATTTTAGATCACTTAAAAACATGGAAAAGGTTTATTAAAATATCATCTGTGTCAGATTTACTCGCAGCTGCTGTTGACAAATAATAATGAATCTGTTTTTCAATTTAGACACAAAGTTTCGTTTGTGTTTAATAGATGTGCTAATGACCCGTTTGAAAAAAGAATGTTTGCCAAAAACATGATTTTTACAAGGCAAATTGCCTGGATATTTGTCAGAAATTATTAACTGATTAATCGACTTACCTGTAAGGATAATTAATCCTAATTTTCCCAGCTTGCCGACGGGCGTTGCCTCAGTCCTTAAAACTACCTCTCAGGCTAAAAAAGAGCTTATGCGTAGTATTACATTTTTGCTGCTACTTTGAATTAAACTTTAAATAATCTTCATAATAACCATTGTTCAACCGAGCCCAAGAAGGCCTTTCCAGGTCTAAACCACGAAAAGAAAAACAAATTCTGTAAAAACTACTTACACGTTACTAACTTTGAGTTCCAACAGTACTTCAGAATCTTAGTTCAAGAACGTTGCTCCCCGATTTTCAACTTATAATTCGACAAAATCTACGAATAAGAAATAGTACAACGCGGTGAGCATTATACCATCCAATGCCACTTAGTTCGAGACAGGTACCTGTCGTGGTTTGCACACCTCCGAGAGACCCATAGCAAATTTTGGGAGTTTGCATTTTCGTCACCAAGGTGATAAAAGTATTAACCCAACCTGCATGTTCCCAAAGGGTCGGTGTTTATTACACTTGCAAACTCGTCACCGAATGGAAAGTCAAAGTAATAATAATTGGACGCACTCTATATTTAGGTTTCCAGAGGTTAATTAATTAGCTGTTTAGATATTAATAAGTATTTATTTATGAACAGAACAATGATATGAAACACATTCAACAAAATGTAACCTACTTATCACATTATTTTTATATTTTATTGACTTTAATATCAGGAACTTTGTGAGGAACATGCAAACGTTGAATTTTGATATATTATGTATAAATTTGAAATTCTTTTAATTTCTCAATAAAATAAAATTTGGATGTTCCTTGTACCAAGATTGACACAAGTGAAAACGGCAGCCAATTAAGTTAGCATGTCAGCAACCACTTCGGTACCTAATATTTAAATTTAATTGTTGCTTTAAGCATTCATTTATCACTAGCCTAAATACATTTTTGTATCTACAAAAAAAACAATAGCGCCACATAATGCCCATTTGCAAAATTGGCAAAAATATTTAGGACACTAATTAAAAGTGCCATCAAAGTAAATCCGTGAAACAGTACTATAAATATATGGAGATTTTATTTACATGAAACTATTATAATGTTGTCTATTTCGCTGCAATGTTCTTTGGTAATGGAGGTCGAAATCTGCGGCGGGCATTATACATACTATGCCGTTATGTACTCCACATCGATTGATGTCATAGTTGCGGGAATACTATTTTGTAATTCGTCTCTATATGGGCTTTTTAAGCAAATACGTGCCTAGTGGTCAGTGACGAGTTGACTCTTTCAAAAAGAGATTAGAAACCTTTTCGATGACGACTTTGCATGTCCCCCAAATTTTCATTAGACATTGAAAACTAGTTTGGTATTGCCAAGAACCAAAACATTTTGATATATGCCACGAGCCATTTCTTTTTAAGAGGGGGTTGCCGACAGCGAAAGTGACGTTAGATTTCGTATTTTTTTAAGTTGTATAGCATAAAATCCAATAACATTTTACCTGGCAAAAATTTAGTACAAACATCTCTGTCTTCATTTTAATCATAAGATCTTAAAAGCATATGCACTGGAATTATTATTTTTCCCAAGGTTTTCATAACCTATAAAACAAAACACTGCTTTTAAGATCTTATGATTAAAATGAAGACAAAGATGTTTGTACTAAATTTTTGCCAGGTAAAATGTTATTAGATTTTATGCTATACAACTTAAAAAAATACGAAATCTAACGTCACTTTCGCTGTCGGCAACCCCCTCTTAAGCCTCTGTAATGCCTGTCATTTCCCTTATAGACAGGAAGATAGTGGCAGATTTTTGCACGTGATTTTACTCAGTATGCCTTTCAAAAGGCATTCTGTTGCGTATATTCTCACAATAATAAGGTATAAGTCAGAGAGTCATCCTATGGGTTCTTCATATGGAAAAGCGAGTTTTCATTTATTCAAAAAATATGCGTTTTGATACGATTTTAGTCAGGCTTCCATGTGTTTTATAATGAAGTCCAAAATAGAAAATTCGTCGGAAAACCATAGGCATACCGTTAACGTGGACCCAAAGGGCTACTATTGTCAGGTGAACTTGTATTTTAATACTTAATTTTTCCACGTTTCTGAACAGGCCTGACTAAAATCACATCAAAACGCATGTTTTTCGAATAAATGCAAACTCACTTTTCCACTAGTGGTATTTTCGTATGTAATATCACTAGTGCCGGAAATTTTATCGATAATTTTTTCGAAAGCGCTATTTTGCCTAGAAAGATCACGAGTATAAATTAGGCTTTATTAGGCTTCTCTCTCGGGATTTTATCAGAAAATAAAAGCCCAATTTGTACGAGTGGTTTTGCTAATGGGCAAAATAGCGCTTGAGAATAAAATCATCTAGAAAAATTTCCGGCACGTGTGGTATTTGTCGAGATTATTTCACGAATACGATTTAATAATTTCTGTATTAATTTTTTCTATGTTTACATTTCCAAAACGACTCATTTTGAACGAGTTTATTGACAGCTTCGACTGTAGCGTTCGAGTAAACAAACATGACGCTTGGGTATCCAAGGCAAATGCGATTATCCCTACACCCTCTCGGCGTTGGTCTATTTTCTGAATGTGTCATAAATTTAAACGGGGGCGGAGGTCTAAATAACAAGAATTTAACAATGTAAAAGTTATATATAAATTCATTGCTATAATGCTTAATAATACCGCAACATAATTTATAAGCTACATAATTTAGAACAGTGTGAAACAGACAAACTTTAAGAAGTAGGTTTGTGTTTGTATCCAACAGATTCGCGGTTGCTAAGCAACGAAGTGATAATTTGCACTAGTGCAATTACCGGTAATTGCACTAGTGCAAATTATCGCTAGCAGAGGCATATGATTGGTTGGATTTTTATGGAAGGAGCTACCTTATTGGATGCAAGCAGTATGAGGGAAATAATCGCTGAAATCCTACTCTCTTAGTTACGTCCTAGTTACGCTAAACCAATATTGTGGAAGCTAAAACTGATAACCCGATAACTTCTTCACATTACCAAATTTAATATAGGACTAGAATATATGTTTTCAATTAACACATTGATCTTTAAATATCTATTAGCACAAAAAACATATTCAGAACAAAAAGTGCAATCTAAATGACAGCTAGCTGTCAAACTAACTATTTGCAGTTGTTAAATTCTCTTTTTAAATACAACTCGTGGTATCCCTAATAAGAGATAATACCTTTCCTTAATTTATCACTCATTATAATCACAATGCTAGGAAAATACCACTCCTGCTGCGCAGTCGTGGTTTTTTCAGCGAAAGGTATTATCGATAATAGGCAGACCACTTGTTATATTATCCCTGAGAATATACGAAATAAATGCCCTTTGAAAAGCACACTGAGTAAAATTACGTCCAAAAATCTTGTCACTATCTCCCTGTCTAACTCATTTTATAAAACTGTATGTAGCAAAACATCATTCAAATTTTTCAAAAATAATAATAAGCTTCTAAAATAAGGGTGATTCACCTAAAACTCCCCGGTTTCATATCTCAGCAATGAAATGAGACATTGTAGTTCCCTAGAAAGGGCTGGTAGAGCTCGTCGACAACTTTATTCGTAGGCTCAAGTTGAATCTTTATAGTGCAAATTCTATATGGCGCTGCGGTCTAAAGAATTTTTCGTCTGCCGTGTACATCGAAAAGTGGATCATCCGAATTGTTTTTCTAATTAAAGCAAATTACGTTGTATAAACAAGTTGTGATAAATCAACAGTTTTTTTATTTATCGCACTTTGAATTTGGCAGAGCATATGCATATATTATACAATATTGTCTATTAGATTTATACTTATACACATCTATAAAATCTTTAATTTTGGACATAGCCGCCTGAATTTTTTTTGAACGGTCTTAAAAAAATCGCATATATAAAAGTAGCTTTAAAAGTAGACATCCTGTATGTGCAAAATTTATAGTAGATAATCCTAAGATTATTTCTAAAACTAGAAATGAGAAACTAATTGTCTGAGGAGTTCTTACAACTACCCTATGTGGCTACAGCTACTCATAAAATCTCTTGAAATTTACAAACCCCTGTTCGTTTAGGCGCTCTATTAATTTTTTTTCTAAAAATGGCGCAAACCTAATGTTTTCGCCCGACTTAGGATGACTGTAGTAGCTCGGAGGGGTTGCATCTTGGGACACATGTTTATAGGAAAACAAATCTTTTTTTACCTCAAAAATACACCCTTAAAATATTTGTAGTGAATTTTGAAACACCTGTATATTAAGAATATATTATGCTTTTGGAAAAAGGAAAAAAGATCCATCTCCATATTAATTTAGGTACCATCGTAATATTAAGGTTGGGCTACCCCACGCCTGACACCACTTGTTACCCCAAGTTTAAAAATTGCCACAAAATTTCCTGTTGACGTTACCTACAAGATATCGACAGCATAATATGAAAGTGCTTAAACCATGTGAATATAAAAAAGAAATTAATCCAAAAATTAATATTTTCTTATTAGCGAAGCTGCGGGATTTTTAAATGCACTGCCAATTAGCAAATAGTTTCTTTCTTATCAAATTATTATTCGGAGTATCACGGGAGACCCACTTTCCACGAAGCCTAAATCCCGACAGCCAAAAACAACGTTGTGTTGCACAGATCATGATCCACGCCTCAGCGAGACCCGCACCTTTGATACGATAGCGTTGAGTTGTACAGAAAATCTAGGCCCCATAATCTCAAACTTTTATTTCGCTATGGCATGATCGTGCATCGAATGCGGTGCTATAAAGGTGTGCCTTGCGATAAATGGGTCAAAGCGGAATTATTAGTATTAATTATTATTATTATGTTAAAAGTGAGGTCAGGTGTGGGGTAGATTCACAATCTGAACAAAATTATAAAAATAAAGTTATATTTTTTATGGTCCCTTTGCGATTTTATTTTATTGCAGCGACTGACATATTATTGCATATGTGTTACCAATAGCCAAACTGTAACATGAAACTATTTATATTATAGCTTTTATCATGCCAGGTTCTCCACATACTCTTCGTAGAATTGAGTTGTATATCACGGTTTTGGCGACTTATTATTACCCAGCCATCTACGATGACAAGACTGTATTAATTTCACAAGACTTGTTTAAGTTTACACGCGCAGCAACATTGTATTCAAAAACTACTGGATAAACTTGGGTCTTATAGCCAACAGCGGACATTATTTTCTTTTGTTATATTAATGAGCTCTATGCTATTTTATTTCTATTCTAGTACACGAATAACAATTCTAAACGAAACCGAATGTACATTTCACATATCCATATGGCTTATTTTTATTCAAATAATTATTTTTAACTTTTTACAGGTTTTCCATTACAAACTGTTCAAAGGAAAACAGTCTTTACAATGAAGGAATGAAACCTCTAATGTATTCTACAAAGGACTCTCAGCTTCACTCTATAGGGTGGAGGAGAATCGGCCAAAATATTACATATTTTTGTAATGAAAATGTGTAAGTATCAGTCGCTGAAAACATACTACAAACAATACAATAGATACAGGGTGTCCGGTAACTTTTGTTCTTTTACCACAAGTTTCAAAATTTATTGGTGATAGAGAAAAAAGTTCCAAAGAAGTTCTATATTATGTTTTTTTATTGACTTTCATTTGTAACTCTTTTTAATTATACAGGGTGATCGTATGTCTAATACTGGATTAAATATTTTATAGGATACAATAAAAGCGGTTTGGATGTGAGCACGGGATTTTAGTTAGTTGTACTTAATACTTTTTTGTGGGAGCACTGCTATCATATAATTTATTGCTCTATGGACATCTTTAACATATGTCAATTCCGCCAAACTTTTTTGACCCATAGTTATTTTCATTATTATTAAAATATTATCAGAACAACAGCTTTACCAATAAAGTGAAAAAATAATCAAAAAACTTACGAATCTGGTTTTATATATTATGTGATATAATCTGGGAATAATTTATATACTTATTCCACCAAAACCTCAAAGGCATCTTCATGAACTGAGAAACATCTAATGAAGTTCCGAGTTTGATTTTAGATTTAAAAAAAACTACACAAGCGCATCTACTGACGACATATCTCTTACATTAGGTAGGAACTTACATTTACTGATCAGTAATTTCTTATAAAAAGTCGTTGAAATAATATTTTAACGTAAATAATAAAAGAAATAAAACCTTCAAACCGAAAAAATCCAGCCACAATTTTTTTCAAAATCTACTCAGATTTGGAGTTTTCATATGCTGATAAAATAACAATTGCAGCTGATGAAATCATTTACTGATAGCTATCTTTCATCATTTACCAAATTTTAAATTCCTCGACACAATATGTATCTAATGTCAGTGATAAAGTAAAATTTTCATAAACAAAATAAGTAGATGTTTACAAAAGGAACAAAGCCAATGCTGTCAACCTAACAAAAAATATTTCTCACAAGTTCTCAAATCCCATTGTAACCAAATGTAGATAGGAAACTGATTATAATATTTAGGGCTTCAAGGACGGCCGAAACTGGTAGACAGAATGCGGGAAATTTAAAATATACTTATAGAAAGACAAATGACAAAAGGCAAGTAAATTTAATTTCAATCAAAGTTGTGCAATATTGTTAGAATATTGTTTATTGCATATAGAAATAATTGATAGAAATAATAATTCGTAGACATATTTTTAATATCGGTATTCGATATCAAAAATTCAATATCGTTCAATATTGCCTAGCCATTATAGTCAGTATCGGTATTTATATAGAACTGTTATTCTCTTTAATTTAAATATATCGTCAAAATTAGAAAAAGATTACATACCATATTCTTAGGAAATATGATTTTGCGTATAAGCACAGAGAAGACTAGACTACAGAGAGTCCATCTTGTCAAATACGTCAAATGGAGCCCAACTTTTACGTAATTTTTCACACACCGGATAAGATCGTTCAGATAAACTATGAAGTAGACTGCGTTCTTCATTTATTATAGATTAATTTAAAACTGAGAAAGAAGATCCACGGTGAACTACAATGGATTAATTACCGTTTAAAGTTGGGCTCCATTTGACATATTTGACAAGATGAACTCTCTGTATTCTGGTCTTCTCTGTGGTATAAGTATCCAACATTCAACCAAACATTAATAGACCTTGAGATCGTGACAGATTTTTGGACGCAATTTACTCAGTATGCCTTTCAAAGGGCATTATGTTGCGTATATTCTCACAATAATAAGGTATTAATCAGAGAGTCATCCTGGGTTCTTCATATGGAAAAGTGACTTTTCATTTATTCGAAAAATATGCGTTTTGATATGATTTTAGGCAGGCTGCCATGTGTTTTATAATGAAGTTCAAATAAAATATTTCTCGGAAAACCATAGGCATACCGTTAACGTGGACCCAAAGGGCTACTATTGTCACGTGAACTTGTATTTTAATACTTAATTTGTCCATGTTTCTGAACAGGCTGCCAATGATTAGTCTGTATGTTCTTGTCATGAAACTGCTGAAGAAAAGATGGCATACCGTTTGCGCGTCTCCAAGTACATGAACCCAGAATGACTCTCCGATTCATACTTTATTATTGTGAGAATAGACACAACATAATGCCCTTTGAAAGGCATATTACCAATGAATAAAGAACCCCAGGAAGGAGCCAAAGCTCTATGGGCATTATAAAATACGTGCGACGGAAATCGCCCTGTATGGAGACTGAATTTTGACAAAATATTGTTATATTTGACAGTTGTCACGGTGGTTTGTGCTATTAGATATTTGTGTAGTTCTTCGATAAGTACTTTTTGGAGATCTATTATGGTTAGCTGTGCAGCCTGCGGCTATTCCGTGACTACCAGAACAAAATGTTTGGGGAATAACATTCCATCGGTAAGTACTTTTCTAAGGCGGAAACGGCATGCCGCCATATGCAGAGACTGGACCGGTCCAGCGTAAAGCCCAAATTTGCTCCTTCTTGGGGTTCTTTATTCATAGCATATTACTGAGTAAAATCACGTCCAAAAATCTGTCACTATCTTCCGGTCTATAAGTTTTTCGTTTAAATTTGAATGTGTGTTTAAGCTCTCCTGAGGATCCTGACCAACAAATGACCTACACGCTTTCATTTACTTTGGAGTTTCCACACGACGAAGACGAAATTTACTTAGCAAATTGCTATCCTTACTCCTATTCTGATCTTCAAGATTATCTAATGGAACTATCGTCGCATCCAATAAAGTCGACATTTAGTACTGTGCGATTGCTATGCAAAAGTTTAGCTGGAAATAATATATATTTTGTTACCATTACGTCACCACTTCTTCCTGGCGATAATAGGGTAAGTTCTCGTTCTCAAATAATATGATAAGTAGTTTGATTCGAACTGGAAGTTTTAAATTTAAAAATATATCTACTTAGTACAATATTAAGAATCTTTTGTACTCTAACTCAAGCCTTAAAGTGGAGTTTATTTCTATACAATATAGTTATGACAGTATTTCCTTGACTACTTGAAACAACACCAACACTCAATACGACGACTCTTGTAACCGGAAAGGGAAAGAACTGACGAAGTTAACCTTTCGGTCTACGCTTGTTTGATGATTGCATCCTTTTTAAAACGCATTTTCTTTTTAGATTTTTTTTATTACACTGCCCCTAGAGCTTAGCTTAATATTTTGCATATAACATGTAAATATGAGAATTGTATAAAATTATTGCGATTTCGGATATGAATACAGAAATTGAATGGCGAGTTTATACACTGTATATTTTTCGATTTTCGAAACCTTCGCATTTTAATTATTATATTAAATACTAATAAAGTAGTCCATGATTGTTTTGCAATTTTTGTAATGGAAGGGGCTCTCTTGCAAAACGTCAGGTTGACCAACAAATTGCAGTATTTTCGTCTGGTTGGACAAAAGTGTGTATTTATCTGTAAAGCATAAAGGCAAAAAAATATCAACAAGCTATAGCTAAATAAACAAATAATTAAAATACTTGCTTATAATAATAGCGTTTTTTTCCTGAAATCAAACATTCCAAATTACATATTGGCTGTGTTGGTGTGTTGCTCTGGAAGAACTGGAAGCATAATGTCATAACTCATAACAAAAGATTTTATGAAGAACAACTTTTGCTTGCAAAAAGTCAAACATAAAGAAGTGGCTCTTCGAGGACATACTCTACATAATAATATGCTTCCAGACCGCGCTTTGGCTTTCATTTTGTAACCAGCTTCAGGATATAAATGGCCCGACTGCGAAAACCATTTGTGAAAAAGTAAATAATAAATGAAGTAGATAAGCCAGAGGGTTCACATTCTAATTGGTGTAAACATTGATTTGAAAAACAATGCAAGGATAAGACCCTAATAGCTTATTAAATGGTTAATTAACACTGCATATTTTCAAAAAGGCTATTGCTTTTTGTATTGTTTGGCTTTGGAATTTTGTTTGGATGCCTATTGCATGTTGGATCATCTGGCTTCATAAGTTTTACAACTTCTTCAATGGATTCTAAGGCTTTCCTCCTTTCATTTCTATTTATTTAACGGTTTCGCTATATTATGTATATGTTTTTCAAAACTTAAATTTTGCGTCAAGTTTAAGTTAAAATACATCAAGATATCATATCAAGTTTATATTAAAAGAATCGAAAATGCCCAAAACAAGGTTGTAAAATATTGTTTCATGGAAAATTACAATATTATAAGTAACGATATAGTTTATCTTCGGATACATTTTAAAATAGCAGCATAGGCGGAAGGTCTCAGATATCGTCACTATTCACAAAATAATAAAGAATTAGATGAATTCTTCACAACTCTTGTCACAAATATCATTTAATGCTCAATGTAACATAAATCTTACAAATCATCATTTATTTCGCATCCCAAAGACACACGAATATAGTTCTCAAAATTCCCGATTATACTGGGTGTCCCGATATTAACCTGCCATAATTTGCCAGGGCGTTCTGCGACAGAGAATCTCTATAAACGTATTTGAAAATGGGCTAGTCAAGGAGTTTAAAATACCTCAATTTTATTTTGTATGTTTTTCCACGATTTTTTGCAAAATTATGAAATCTTAGGGTATTCTACTAACAAAAGGTGGTCTTGTTGAACTTTAATAATACCCACCGTTTAAAATTAAGGTAATTAATTTCTTTGTGTTTATCTTGTGCGTCAAATATGCAATTTGATTATTAATTAGGTTGTTATCAGGGACTCTTTAAAATAAGGGGACCCAGCATGTCACAGTCTATCGCATAGGAAGAATGAAGCCTTGAGGGGAAGTTTGTTTTTTATATACTCCAAGGAGACCACAAGGGGGCTTGTACTAGGTTATATGTCAGTGTCCAACTGCCATCAGGTTTTATGTGACATGCCAGTGCCATAGATTCTAAAGGGGGCAAAATATTTCCAATCATAATTCACATCCAACTTTCGAATTTTACAGAATAAAAATGACTTGGAATATTTACCTATGGCTGTCTCGTTATAAAATAATGAATTTAGTTATAAACGTGATCTAAAAACCTTAGAAAGTTAAGTACCTACCCTTATTATAGTTCTTATATAACAAGGAATGTTTGGAAAAAATAATAGCGTATAAAAGTTCCCATTGAATTGATGTCTGTTTAATACAATTTTGAATTTGATATATACATGTATAATATTTCATTATGAGCTTCTAAAAGTATAAAAAGTCAAATTCAATTTAAAAAATATGTATATTGAACAAATAAATAAAGCTGAGGTTGAACATATTATATGACTAATCTAATAAATACAATTTTTACATTTTTATTTATAAAACTATACTTAATTTCCTGTCTTTACGCACATGCGTGTTATCAGCTGTTTATCAAATTATACAAATTGATTCATTGAGAATGGGAAATCCCGAAACCGAAGATAGGGGGGACCAAAATATGTATTGAGGCCAACATGCTTTAGAGAAATGTTGTTTGTTTTAGAGAAGGTCTTTTTTTGAAATTGAATTATGGCTACATCTCCCAAAATAATGAAGCTGCTGAACTGAACTGCTGTGTTTTGGGGATGGAGATATGGAGAATAAGCTGAAAGCTGAAAGTGTCAATTTCGCTGTATCTCACAGAGGGCGCCACCTGCGCTGTTTTTGAATCGTGCTTTTTCTCGTAACTTTTTGGTCTTGCAGGTAGGTCCATCATTTTAGTGCATCTTTTTATTCTGCAACAAAAAGGCAAAAGAAAAAAATCTATGAACAATGGGGATGGAATGGATTGAACTTATGATTATTATTATTTAAATTATGGATTTCAAAAATATAAAGTTTCCATAAAAAACTACAAGTTTGGTTTGCCCTACTTTTTTGAGACACCCTGTATAAAAACGGTTGACACTATCAAAAACACAAAATTCCCCACAACTTTCATTTGAAACGTTTTTTTCTATGTTGAAAAATTAAAAAGTTAATGGGGTGGGATTCTTCCTTGACACACGCTGTACATATATTTGGTTATGTGGATATATTTATTGTCTGAAATATGAAATTACCTTTTCCTACTAGGTTCACCAGTGTCGGCTTCAGACTCAGGTGTGCATTCAGAGGTAATCGAAAGCAAGTTCTTTTGTCCCAATGGTGACTTAACTCTGAAAGTAGTAGTTTTTATAAATGTGTCGTTCAATTTATTTTCTTAATTCTAGAAATGATTTACCTTCTTCTTGTGGACTCAGCAGCATATGCATTCGAATCATTTTTGAGTTTCCCAATTTGCAGAAACTCAGAGGTAATCGAAAGCAAGTTCTTTTGTCCCAATGGTGACTTAACTCTGAAAGTAGTAGTGTAGTATGGTATTTCATAAATTTTAAAATCTTAAGCAGGTAGCTTCAGTCAGGTCTTCACTTTATTACCTACAGCATTCTACAAAGTTTTTGAAAGACTTTATCATACGAGTTTATTTTAAGTTTGTGAGGTACCCTTGGGAGACAAATAAAATTAAAAAAAAAAATTATAAGGACTAATGAACACCGAGAAATTACATTATTAGAACTATTAGACATAATCTTGTTAGTCCATCCCGAAATCTGTGAAAGTTCTTTGGGTAGATGCATTTCAACAAGGGAAGAAAGTTCAATTATACATATTACAAATGGATTGAGGAACCTGGTAACATGGTGCATTAGCGACAAATTTTAAATAAGTATAAACTTTATTTTATGGCCTGATTAAACTTACCTACTTTCCTGACTAGAAACACGCCACTGAAAATTGTTGTAACCTGTACTCTAGAACTACATCGGTTCTTACCTGTGGAAAGTTAAGTGGGGGTGCTTATAATTAAGCTTTTTGCAAAATCTGCACTGATTTACCATATTTCTACTTAAATTCGCTGGAAATCGATGTAAATTATAAAATAATTTTTGATTTATTTGGCATTTGCCATATTCCGTGTTTGTAGACACCACATTGTCAAGTCTAATTCATGGAAACCATTATTAATTTTTACTAACAATGAAAGTACCTGTTATATTCTTAGATTCTCCAATAAAATGGCATAGTTGGCACCACTGAGACCATTAGAATGGGGAAAGAAACGGCCTCACTTTGGAAAGTATAATGCTGAGTCCCCTTATTTTAAAGGGTCCCTGGTTGTTATACATACCCAAAATTAAATAAATAAAATAATGAAATTTGCACAAAGTGCACAAATGTTAATATTAAAAAAATATCGGGCTATGGATATCTACACACGAAATAAAACACGCATTTCAGTACCCAAGAGAGACAACAGATTTGCAGACTGTTGAATCTCATAGTAAAGGACAGGACATTATTTAGTATTTTTTTCCAATGTTATATTCTATATTGAAAATCAAGCTAGATAACCTAAAAACACGAGGCAATAGAAGGCCCTAATAAGGTCCTTTTTAGATGTCCCATGTGTCTGCGATATGTTACATGAGCCCCACAAAAGAAGACCAAGACCCTATATTCTTATGTCCTTCTTGCAAATCTCATAGAACAATAATAATTTTTCTCGCATTATTAGCAATAAAAAATGTCTTGTTCTAGTGTTAAAAAATGGCAATTACGTTGCATTGTGAGTTTTATTTTGTTATTTTGTCAATAAAACCCTTCATACAATAATTATATCCGTGGAATTAAATTACTAACATTACATACACATTATAACGAAATTTCTGTTAAAACTCTATTTTGCGTTTACCTATATAGGGCCTTATTAGGGTCTCTGGTTCTACACAAAGCCCTTTGTAGGCAAGGTAATATTATTCCATTATTTTTTTACATTTTGTTGAACTTTGACACTAGTTCAGTCCCAAGGAAGCTATAATTAAAAATAAATTACCAGAACATGCTTATACCTACCACATATATTTTTTTAGAACTACCAAAGTTAAGTGGTCCTTAATAAGCGCCCCTATCTTATACGCTTAACGCTACTTGTACATCTTTAAAATTTTGCGTGATTGTTTTTAGAAAAAGAAATCAGTGGTAATCACTGCTCGGGTACACCCAGGGGAGACCCCAGCCTCTTGGATGGTCAAAGGCTGCCTCGACTTTCTGACAGGAGATTCTGGTGCAGCTAAAGAACTCCGGGATCGTTTCGTCTTCAAAGTTGTCCCGATGCTCAACCCCGACGGGGTAATCGTTGGGAACAGCAGGTGTTCTCTCAGTGCGAAGGACTTGAATAGACAGTACAGGACGGTGATGAGGGACGCATACCCGTCCATTTGGTATACTAAGTTGATGGTTCGCCGGTGAGTTGTTATTTTTGTAAAGTAAACGTAGGGCGTAGTTTGGAATACCGACGCAATCATGCAGAATCGTGTACTATAACTGTGAAGATAAGGTCACTTGAACCGACTCGAGTATTGTCGTCACCGCGTGACAAAAATGTATGTTGATATCAAACTTCCCATCGCTTTTTACATTATTTTTAAGCCGAGAAAGATCACAGAGCCTTCGGACCGTCGCATGATTCTTCTAGGAGTCACAGGCGCTCAGGGCCGGCTGATGGTCGATATGATAGGCGATCTATGAAAAGGCAGAAATTTGTGCCTTTCCTGAAATGTATAATTGAACAGCCCATAAATGCAACAAATCATATTTAAAAAATTACGTGTTTTGATGTCTCAAAACCCACAAAAACCGATTTTGAATCGAATTACAACTAATCTTCGAACGATTTTTGTCGCCAAATGATGCACGTATCCGAAACATCCTTTGAATAAAGAACCCCAGGAAGGAGCAAATTTGGACTTAACGCTTGACCGGGACGCGTAAAGCCATTGTCCATAGTGCATCACAGCACAAAGATTCGCTAAATCTGTGTTGAAACGCACTGGCATTTTGTTGTACCGACTCTGCCGTATCTTAGACAAACTCCCGCGCAAATCAACACATTGCCATATGCCATATCAATAGAGACCAATATAACTATGTATTGCCCTGATCTCAATTTTGCATGGTACTTATAACAATGCACTATTTCAAACTTTTGTATACACATAAGTATATAAACTTTAAGCACAAAAATACTAATATAATAACAAATTACAATTACAATAAAAAATTACTCTTGGTTCAGTTATGCATAACTTTGCTAATTTTTTTTTATGTACTTACAGGGTATATTTTCCATATACAGGGAATCCCAGTTAAGACGTTACGAGCGATTATCTCTACAAGACAGTTTTGTTGTTAAAACATGTTATTATGTAGAATTAGCTAGGGCAAAAAGACACTTCCGGCTAAACCGGACGTGATATTTAAGCGTGCGGTGCGATTTTTAATTCACTTTAGATACTAGTCTAATGAAAAAATGCAACAAAATCGCTATCTTAATGAAAAAAAAAACAGTTAAGTATTTGGCGATTACTTTTTTGTTTGAAATTCAATTGTTTCGTTCGCCGTTAGATTCCTTGGAAAAAACTACACAAGTTTGGTGCTTCAATCATCAGTTTTACTGAAAATCGGAAGTGATATCAAGTGTGCGATGCAGATTTTTTACCACCTTAATAAAAAATGCAACAAAATCGCCCTGCTGATTTTTTTATTTAAAAAAAATCGGTTAATTGGCGAACTTTTTTGTTAAATTTAATAATTATTATTTTCTAAAATTTATTTGTGGCGTAAACAGATCCATTGAATTTTAATTGGGTTTTTCGCCAAAATCAAATTTCGAAATCGAAAATATGTGAACACTCTTTTAATAACAATCATAGGATTTTGTGGGATAGTTCCAAACCAATTCTCAAAGAAGAAGTAGGAAATAGACGAAAAATTAAAGAATCAGCATTTATTCTAGGAAATACATACAACTGTGTTGCTGAATGTTCAGTGGAATTCAGTAAAATATTATTGCCACTTATTCAAAGAGAAGTTAGTATAAATAATCAGGTAGAACACAGGGTACAATATCAGACAGGTGGCTAGGCTATTGTTTCTGTTGTCATTACATTTTAAACTGAAATTTATTAATCTGTCATTTCAATTTGACATGACATGATCTTTGAGAAAGGAGGAAGATATATTCTCCGAAAGCTCAGGAAACAAATTTGTTGAAGATATTTTTTGAGTTACAAGTTCAAAGCTTAGTTCATTTACTGTTAAGAATTTATTAATTTTCCAGGCAACTTGAAAAATTTTAACCAGTTTGTTGGCGAAAACCCCAATTAAAATTCAATGGATTTAATAATTATTGTTTCGTTGTTGGCGGCATTCGATTCCTTGGAAAAACTACCCAAGTTATTAGTTTTTGAACCATCAATTTAGGTACATACCTTAAAAGTGACCGAGATATCAGCTTGTAACGTCTTAACTGGGACTCCCTCTAATATTTCCAGTTTGTATGTTAATATACAAAAAAATATAAGAATATATAAGTATATCTATTTTAATTTTTATTTCAAATTTTATGCAGATATGACTTCTTCCATTATAGAGAATGAAAATCATTCAGTTGCAACAACAGCATAAAGTAAATTTGTTTTTATATTATCTATATTTAAAACTCAGTTATTTCTGATTTAAACGTAAATTTTTTTAACGCATTTTGTGCCAATCAAATAACGGGTGAAAGTTATTAGCGTTGCGTTGTACTGAACAGGGGATTTTCATCGCAGCGTTGTGTAAGTAACTTAAAAACACCAGTGCAGTTCAGCTCGCCTATCCCAAGCAGCATTAAAGTTGCGGTAACTGAGATGGGAACTTTGAATAAGTAGTTATTACGTAATTACTACTTAAAAATCGACCTATTAGTTTTTATTACTTATATTGAGAAAGTATGAGTAATTACGTAGTAATTATTACCACAAGTTGGAACTTTATGGTTTAAGTACTTCTAAGTAGTTTTTGAAGTATCTGGAACGGAATTGTTACTATGCAAAATTACGTTAAATTCACGTTAACTCTAAAGTTATATTCAATGGTGGCAATTACTTTGTTGTGTTACTTGTTTATCACTTTAAAGTTTTTATTACTTTATGGTAACGGTGAAAGTAACTTCTACATCTTAGCGACTTTAGAAATACCTCCAAAGTTAGGGAACTATATAGTCATATTTAAAGTGGAATTTACTTTCCCGCTACTCGAGAAAACCACTGTCTGGTAAGTTTTACTTCCCACTCCATTTTAAAATTACTAGAAAGTTCCAATTACTACAAAAAAATACTTTAAAGTAACTGTCACTTCTATAGGGACCAAAATGGAAACTACATTTAGTTCCTTACAATCGTTTGAAGGATTCGGTAGTTTTTGCGAAGTGATGAAAATATCAGCCATTAGAAAGAAGAAAAATTATAGACACACATTCACATTTTATAGAAAATTAAAGCTGCAGTTGGATGAAACGAATCGAAACACGAGCACCTGTCTTCAATACAAAATTACAAAACGCTTCTCTTGAGTGGCTACAATTTTAAATATCAACATTTCGAAATATGGCACAAAACACACTAGCTGAAAATAAGACTCTCATATAAAAATTATAGGTTAAAGTTCCAAATGGAACCTAGTAGTAGCATTCGGAACTTAAACGAGGCTTATGGAACTTTGAAGTCATCTTGTAGTAATTGGGACTTTAGAGTTTAAAATATCTAAAACGAATTTTCGTCTTAAAGGTAGGAATTACCTTAAAGTGAAAAAGTCTAGTTGTCGTTACTACCAGTTAAGTGGCAAAGCCTTCAAACACCCATTTTAAGGTAAATAATACTTAGAAGTAATTACTGAAAATTACGCCATATTTTCTTATAAAATGATAGACGCCATTAACATCAAATGTCAATTTCCTTTGGTACTGAAATAGTTATTTCTTCAAAATTGTCCCAAAAAAGATAAAATTGAGCAAAAATGAACTCGTTTAACTTATAGAAATATTAAAAAAGCATTTTTCAGCATTTTTAGGTAATTTCGCACATTTTCGTAATTTATCCTCCCGATAAAAAAGTGTTAAAACATGCATTTTGAGAGGGCGCGTTGTTACTTTTGAATCTATCAATGTCATATTTGACAGAAAATTTTCAATCGTTTTAGTTTCTTGAATCTAGCAGCGAGAAATAAATCAGCAAATTAATACCTTTCTTATACCTCCCATATTCATAGATATAAGTTAAAAATAAATATTAGGTACTTCCATTTTCCACGGTTATTGAAAAATGACGGAAGATGCTGTGCTAGAATACTTTTTAATTATTTAGACAAAGTCAAAGCGAGGACGCGAATGTAAAGAAGCAAACAAATTCAACAAAGTAGCGGTGACCACGCTGCTACGTCTCCACCACGTTGCCGGAACGTAAGCGCGTCGTAGCGGTGTAAGTTGCTAGGTGGTCGCCGTTACGTATCTATCACCTTCAAAATGTTCCCCATTTTGGTCGCAGGGACGTAATAGGAACGTAGTAATTACGTTCCTATCAGTAGTAATCACAACTTTAAAGTAGCAAACAAAAGTCGCCGGAACGTAACGGCGACTAAAAATGCTGCTTGGGATGTGCTGTGCTGTATCTACTGGATAATGGCTTTACGCGACCGGCGTAGTCTCTGCATATGGCGAGATGCCGTTTCCGTTTTTAAGTGGCGCGCACTTTCGAGTTGTTTCGACAAACTAATCGAGGCAAAAATCCCCATTTTTCGTGAAATACAGACAAAAAGTTAGAAGGCACGTTTATATCTTTAAGTTTATAGACCGTCAGATAGTGACAGATTTAGTTACCCCATTTTCGAAACAAGCCTCGAAGAGGGTTGAAAAGTACATCGATGTTGAGTAGAATGAAGGGAAATTTACGAGTGTCCCTGGGGATAACATATTATGGAAAATTCGATTTTGTATAGTATATTATACGTATAATATGTTCGTACATAGTGCATAGGTATACTTATTTCAGTAATTATCCTTCTAATGAAGGATAAATATGGAATGATACCCCTACTTAATAAGTATATGGGCGGACTGTTTCCCGAAGTTGAATTCTGGCCGCGGAAGCGAGCAGTGGAAGGGGCAAATAATATGGAATGATCAGCGAGCGGAGGGCACCCCTTCCACGTGCGGAATAATGGAAGCCGTAAACTGGTGGGGGCATCGAACAATTTGAATTTGTCCATGATCCCTGGATAATACTTCTCGTTAGAAGAAGAGACCGCCCACGTGGCCTATTTTGCAGTTGAGGGAAGCCATCAGACGGGATCCCACTGAACTGATTAGACGATTGTATCATTTCACTGCAACCTAGCCTCGGTTGTGTTTAATAAAATTTTTCTTCCGAAATATCGGAAAATGTCTAGCCGAGAAGAAAAATCGCTATGGTGAAGTGTTATTACATTTCCCAAAGTGCGGAAGAGGTCGTTGGTCGTTTTGTTTTCAATTTTCCTGATCGGCCAGTCCCAACTGCTCAAACGGTGCGGTATAACGTGAATCGTTTTGAACAAATAGGTTGCATTACTGGATGCAGGCAATGTGGTTCTGGGGGCAACCATCAGGGAAGAGCTCTACCTGAAGGAAGAGTTGAAAGGGAGATGACGGTTTGTGCCCTTGTGGAAGCTATATAGTGAACCTTGTTCGAGTAGGCGTATTTCAGAACAACTTGATATTTCTAGCAGGACAGTATTAGACCGGGAGCCGGGACTGAAAATCGCACATGACGACTATGACGAGCACCACAACGAAACTTTATGGGGGCGATAGAAAGTGAAATGTGGAATAGAACTATAGAAGTATGGCGGCATGTGGGTGTCGCCTATACCGCTTTTTTTTAAACAAAAATGCAAAAAAATACGATTTTTTTATAATAGGCACCAGACTGAATCTTTCCTTATATTTTTTATTTGTTAGCAGCAGTACGGCTGGCGTATGCGCCATACCGATGCGGCGTCGCTAACAGTCCGCCATACTGATAGGAACGTGTCCACTTTTTCAACCACTTTTCAATTACAAGCACCAAGCCTACATTTTGTAGGTAACTAAAGGGCAATGGCTTATTAATGATTATGAACATGCCATACTATTCTGGTGTCTCTAACCCTCCGCCATATTAACAGTAAGACGTCGACTTTTTCACTCACCCTTGTATCATAAGCACCAGTATGGCGGTTCGTTTTTGTGGAGATTACGGTGAAACGTGAGTATTGGTGCACCGCCATACCGATGGTGTGTCTCTAAAGTATCGCCATACCGTAAAATGTAGCTTTTCTAACGGCACCATGTTAACAGGGTACAAAAGATACTTATCACTGATATATATTTTGATATATAGATATCGCGATAGATACCGTAATATATATATATATATTATTTATATATATATATATATACATAACATACAACATTGGTGCAAAGTTATCCTGACAGGTGCAAAGTAACGTAGATATATTATATATATACTGCACCTGTCAGGATAACTTTGCACCAATGTTGTATATTATGTTATTTATAGACACTTATATACATTATTATATATTATTATTATTATAGAAGTCTCTATTTTTTTATTGGTAGTCCCAAGGGAAAGTATCTCATAGGCGGTGGTATTTGGATGGGGAAATTATTTCATGGTCTACTATGATTTTTCAAAATAGCTAATTTTCAAGAAAGCCTATTATTAACTTGTTCAGAATGAAAAACTGAGTAGAATTGCAAAATTTTAAAAGTCTAGGCCTACTTTGATTTTTAGCATTTTCGCTTTTTTCTCCCACTTTTTTCTTAGAAATGTGTCCTTTCTGGAGGTTTCACGTCAAAATATTATTAGGGAAACTTCATCATCGTGAAAAATAAAATTTTGACGTGAAAGCTCCAGAAAGGACACATTTCTAAGAAAAAGTGGGAGAAAAAGGCGAAAGAGCTAAAAAATCACAGTAGGCCTAGACTTTTGAAATTTTGCAATTCTACTCAGTTTTTCATTCTGAACAAGTTTTATTTATAACATTTTGTCGTAAAACAATCCGTAATAGGGTTTTTTGAAAATTAGATATTTTAAAAAATCATAGCAGGCCATGAAATAATTACCCCATCCAAATACCACCACCTGTGAGATACTCTCCCTTGGTACTACCAATAAAAAAATAGAGACCATTTGTTTTCGTGTCCCTTCATATATTTCTGAGGTGTCCAGTATCAAATTTGGACACACTGTATAAGAGACATCCGAGCGGTATAGCATACATATATTGGTACTGTACAAGTTACAAAGAAATAAAAAATTCACTTTTAAAGTTGGTGCCTATGATACAAGGGTGAGTGAAAAAGTTGACGTCTTACTGTTAGTATGGCGGAGGGTTAGACACCAACATTGTATGGCATGTTCATAATCATTAATAAGCCATTGCCCTTTAGTTACCTACAAAAAGTAGGCTTGGTGCTTGTAATTGAAAAGTGGTTGAAAAAATGGACACGTTCCTATCAGTATGACGGACTGTTAGCGACGCCGCATCGGTATGGCGCAAACGCCAGCCGTACTGCTGCTAACAAATAAACATTATAAAGAAAGATTCAGTCTGGTGCCTATTATAAAAAATCGCAATTTTTTTGCATTTTTGTATAAAAAAAAGCGGTATAGGCGACACCCACATGCCGCCATACTTCTATAGTTCTATACCACTATTTCACTGGCTATCGCCCCCATAAAGTTTCGTTGTGGTGCTCGTCATGTGCGATTTTCAGTCCCGGCTCCAGGTCTATATGGAATATTTTAAAACGCAATAAGTACAGGTGTTTTAGGGTACAGGAGAGGCAGGAAATTTTTCCTGAGGATAATTTCCGACGACTTGAGTTTTGTGAGGCCATGAGGGAGAGCATTTTTAGAATGTATTCTGTTTACAGACGAGTCCTCATTTTCTCTCCATGGCAGTCACAACCACTCAGTCTTCCGATATTGGTCTCAGGAAAATCGCCACTTAAGTGTACCTACTAGAACCCAGTACCCACGCAAGGTAAATGTCTGGGCAGGTATTTTGGGTGACCAAATTATTGGTCCCTTCTTTATTAAAGGCGTTCTAACGGCCCAAAAATACCTGGACTTAAAGAACACCAGATTATGACTGCTATTCCCGCTGCTGCTGCTAATCAGAATATCAACTTGGACCAAATATGGTTTCAACAAGACGGAGGTCTGGCTCGCAATGATCGGACAGTTCAGGAATAGCTCCAAGTGAACTTTCCCGACCTCGTGATTACGACGGGAGGCACAATGTGTTGGCCCCCGAAGTCCCCAGACCTAGCGCCTAGCGATTTTTTCCTTTGGGGATACTTAAAAGAAACTCTCTATACGGGCATGAACACGAAAGAGCCGGGACATTGGAAATATTGCGGGATGAAATAATGCAATTATGCAGCAATATTTCTACTGAAACTTTAGGCAAGAGGTAGATAATTTTACGATCGTTAGGGGTATTGTCAGGTTCAACAGGGGCGTATTTTTAACCTCTCATTAAGTAGTTTTTATTCTCTATTTTTCCATTTTTCAGAATTATGTTTGCCTCGAGGCAAATAAAAAATCAGCCTTCCTATAGGGCGACAGCTTTAAGAGGGGATATGGGCGGAGTCTAGGGCGGGGTCTAGGGCCGCATGGTTTCCCCGACTCTAAAAAACATTTTACCAACAGTGTAGATGAATCCATGTTTCTAAAACCAGCCATTACAAACAACTTAATGTATATGTACCTACTACACACAAGAAAATTTAAGAGCTGGAACAACAAACTTACATTTTTGGAAAATAAACTAGACAAGAAGGATGAACAACTCATACAGTGACCTGAGTGACCGGCAAAAAGTTGGGCACAAATGGAAAACTTCTTTATTATTAATTTCTCAGAAAATTTTATTCTTGATAAAAGTTGGTGCATCATTTCAAACTCAAAACGCACATATCAAAATTTAAATATCTCTTTTTGGATACGAGGTAGATTCAAAAATGTCAAAATAACTCAAGAGTAAAGTACCCTTATTTTTTTAAATACGGTAAGAATTACTTACAAAAGTTGTTTTGAATCAAAGGTGTATGTCAGATTTAAAGTCACAGCCACCTAGTCAAAAAAAAGAAATTTAAGTTTTTTGTATTTTTTTCGACCACCCTGTGTATTACAAAAAAACAAAATACCGCAAGCGCAACTTATCATCGGATAACACATGAATTTGCTACTAAACTTTGTTCGATTAGCAGCTAGAAATTTAAATTAATCGAAATCAGAGTTTAAAAATATTAAATTTTTGTGTCCAACTTTCTGCCGGTCACTGTATATTGGTGGTTGTGATAGGGGTCTCAGTGCTAAATGGAAGCAGATAATTTCTTACCATTTTACTGTTATAACACTAATAGTAATTTTGAATCATATTGGGCTTAATCTCCATAAAGGACTCTGTTAAAAATTTCATAGTACAGGGTCTTCAGTCTTCAGGCGAAAAAAAAAAAACTTTTATAGAAAAGTTGCAAGGTAGGTTTCGGGCTTTAAAAACTTAATTATTCAATATTCAGTATGCATCATTTTTATTTTTTTAAAAAAAATGTTAGGAAGAAAATTTTAATATTGCTGATATTACTATTATCTTGTCTTCGTTTCCATTTAGATAGAACTAGGATTGCATTCGTTCAAGTACTACGGAAACCCCTAGAAAATCGCAGTAATCCCAGTGAGTGTATAGGACAATTATTATTATTAGGAAATCACACGGATAAAGATATTAAGTAGTAATACCGCGAATCCACATTCTCTCCATCGCTCTTAGCTATCGGCGGTGTTTTTCTATAAAGACCTGAGCATGCAGTCTGCCTCGACCTCGAGGCAGAATCAAGTTCGATCGAAGGCAGAAAAACGTGCAGTCTAAATAGTTAGCAATTCAGTACTTTCATACAGTGGAGCCCGATTTTTCATTAAGGTACCACACAGTTTTTTATTGGGCAAGAAAATTGTAACAATATTTAAATATGCCGCCACATTTTGAATCAACAAGAGTACGTCTCGATTTGCCTTGTTGTCATAATTATGATCGACATTTTCAATATTAAAGTCAGCTGTTTGTCATCCATTCAAAATTTGGAATACCTATAATTTTTGACAACCTCAAAACCTGAGAACCAGATACAGTATAAGGATGTTTTCAACAATGCAAAAATTGAAGCAAGCAGCGTTTTAGGCGTGGCCTACGATAAAGACAGGCCATGGTGCACAAAAATCACGTGACCATCTTAGTCCGACGTTACATGTCATTTGTCACGTAACTGAAAGCGGCAGCTTGGGTTTTGAGAAACTTTAAATGTTTAAAGTGTTTTTAAACGTCTTAGTTTATATTTTAGAAAGTTTGTGTCTGGTGCGCGTGTGTCCTGGCGGAGGGGAACCGCCCAGGTGTTATTATGGCCTCTGGGTGGGAGTCGTGCCGTTCAGGAGTATTGATGCCGCTCGCGCCGACGCGTGAGCGCTGTAAGGGGAATTCTCCCCCCGGAATGGACAGTGAAGCATGAGACACAGACGGGTGAACTGCTTACGGGAGATCCGCGAGTTCAGACGGTCCGCGTGGCATTTTCCTATACGCCACACGTGATCGCAAATCGGCTCATGCCGAGGAGCGTCGGAGTCGGGTTATAAACGCCACTTGCGATGGCAAAACACCAGAGTTAAACAGCACACGTTATCGCAAATAAAGAAGGGGCATTCGCCCCATATATTGTGGCACTCGGCAAATACCCCCTTCTTCTTTTCCTACGGCCTTCTTTCCTGCGGCAGCTCCCTTTTATTTTAAATAAAATTTAAGTCTGGACTTAAATCTCCCGTACTTCATCGAGTGCTCACGCAACGTGTGCTGTTTAGCAGGAGTGTTTTGCCATCGCAAGTGACGTTTATAACCCGACTCCGACGCTCCTCGTCATGAGATGATTCGCGATCACGTGTGGCTTATAGGAAAATGCGTCCGGGTGGCTGGAAGCCGTTCCCGTTGATCACGTTCGGGTTTGTGTATTTTGTATTCACCATTCACCTTGTGCGAAATAAATCAGTGTTGTAACGTACTGGAGGATTCTCGTTGTCGACCCACGTCCTGATACGGTTCCTATTCGGCCTTTCACGCTGCCGATCAAGTGGGACCTCGTCAATATTTACAGTATACTGAGGTGACTTTTCATTTTTATTTCGTAAAAAATAACCTAAATACCAAATATTGGGTCTGTTTATATTATATTTATACATACCTATTACAAAAGCCAGGAAGAAAGTGTCGCCATAACAACATTTGCTTTGCCTCGGGATGAAAATTTGTTTGCCAAAAATGGGTTCGTCAAATTCCAACTGGTATTTAATTTTTAAAAAACACTTAAGTATGTGGCTAACACATTTTTATACCTATAGAGAATATCACCTAAGTTAAAGGAAGGTGCTGTCCCAAAAATTTTTGAGAATGTGCCAAAATATTTGAGTGCAGTGCCGTTTAACTCTCAGCCCAAAACAGCTGAGGCAGGTTGAAAATTTGGAAAAAACAGTTATAGAAAGTTTGGATGCACAAAACCAATAATGTAATAGATGAAAGAAAAGTCACCAAATTGTTACGAAATTTGTTTTTTCTACTTATCTACAAAAGTGCCTTTTATTATACAGTATGTCCACGGATAGACATCCCAAAAGGACAAGTGAACCAAAATTTTAATTTTTCGACAAAAAGTCATTCTGCATTGTGCACGCGAAGTTACAGAGTGGCTTAACATGAAATTTGGAGATCGATGGATCGGCCGGTACGGTCCAGTTATGTAGCCTGCAAGGAGTCCTGACCTCACGATTTCAGACGCGTACCTTTGGGGCCGTTTCAAGCAATTAACTTTTCAGCATCCCATTGAAAATAATGTTGATATTTTGAAACAGAGGATTTTAGAGTCAGTACAAATGATTTCCCTTGAGGAGATAAAAAAGTTATGACCACATTCGACGGCAATTTGAGAAATGCGTCGAACACGGGGGGAGGCGTATTTGAATAATTAATAGTTCTTCCTGTTGAGCAATGTTTTTGTTTAAAAAGTTTCTTAAATTAGTCAGCTCAGATTATTTATGTAAGCACTGAACGGAATTTAAAACCTTTTTTTATTTGCCATTCTGCTCTAAAATGATAAATAAAAATAAAAATTCTTGATCGCATTTCATGTTTTTGTATTTTTTGGACACCCTGTATAAAAAAAATCGAAAATTCTCTTAGTGGACCATATTTTTTCGAGACGCAGAAACTTTTATCAAGAATGACTTTTGTCGAAAAATGAAATTTTTGGTCCATTTGTCCTCTTGGGATGTCTATCCGTGGACATACTGTATAGGACTAAGTTGGTCACGTGACTACGCGATTATGCGTTAGCGCCATGGCCTCGGGTTTTAGGGGTATGACGTCACGCCCTAGAAAATTTGATTTTAATATTTAATTTTAGCGCATTTCGCGGTCTCAAAAAATTGGAAAAAATAGTTTTGGCCTTTATTTTCAACGTACTTCATGATGCATTTATAAAAATACAGTGAAAAAGGCCCATTGCGAAATAAATGAAATACATCCTTGCAGATTATTAGAAGAATGTGGAGTAGCCATGTATTGTGATTTGCATGCACATTCACGTAAACACAATATATTTGTTTATGGTTGTGAAAATCGTCGATGTGGTGAGAGGAAATTACAAGAGCAGGTTTTCCCTTTGATGCTGCATAAAAATACAGCAGACAAGGTAAGTGACGAACTATTCATATGCTAGTGTCATAAACTTTGTTGCGGTCTTAAAGACTCGGCGCATTGATTAAGGACGAATTCCTTATTCAATGCTCGGCGCTAGATACTTTTGATTTTTATTTCTAAGAATTTTTTGCACGATATTCAACTAGGTAGTCAAAATATAGTCAAATATCCACTGGGAGTAGTGCTCAAAAAATTAGACTTTCAATTAGTCATTTACATTTTTTTCTTAGGTAATGACTGAGCAAGTCGCCAAAATGGCGATAAACGCAAGGCATTACTACCAAGACTACAAATACGATAGATATACACATCAATATCGAAAGCGTATGTACAATATTTTTAGTCTTGTTAGTAATGCTTTGCTTTGCGATTATCGTCGTTTTGGTAAATTAGACAAGGTCACAGCGCATGAGGTTTTCAGTCAGCTCTACCTAATATACCAATCTCTAAATAAAAAAAAACTTTGAGATTAGACGTGCGACCGAGATAGATCGTTCATGTGGCCGAATGCTGTTTCCGGTTTAGGTAAAGTATAAATAAACTCACTTGGAACACAGCGATCTATTTCATAGCTTTTACCACGCTCTGATACTGGTAAAAATACCAGATTTATCAGCAGAAATCACCCGTATAAAATTCAAAGGTTTTTATGCGGTCGACTTCAACCTAGTCAAGGAGGTAGCCAATAAGAAAGCGTACAAACATCTTTTTATAAATGAGTTTACAATAAATCACAACAAGAACAAATTTCATATGTAACAGTAATCATCTTGACATGTAGCTCCTAAACCAAATCATTGAGTAAACGAATATATATTTAATAAAATATATATTCTTTTACTCAATGACCAAATTCAGTTTCAAAGTGAAGTGGATATAAACACTAATATGCGCGCCACGGGCCACTGCCAGAGCTGCTATTGGCTGGTCGGTTCGAGCTGATCAGTCAATAGCAGCTCTGGCACTGGCCGGTGACGCGCGTATGCGTATTTATATGCACTGCACCTTGAAACTGGATTTGGTTTAGTGCCCAGCTGTTTTAGAGTAACAATTATCATTTATGAAGTTTATGAGCACTAACAAACTATCAAACACGTCTTCTAATTTTTAAAACGCGATATAGGTACACATTTGGAACCAAATTTCATTTCTGTAAAGCTTATTTACATCTTGGGGCCATGCCCAACTTATTGGAAAACCCTTTGAAATAGGAAGAAAATAAGAAAGTTGTGCCCAAAAAACCTCTATTTGGGGTGGACAGTTTTTGCTCTATCATATAGCCGAAGTTTTTATGAATGATCTGGAAAACAATTTTATATTAAACAACCAATCAACTGATAAGATCTGTTTTTGGGCACTGGGCAAGTTATGTAAGCACTGGGCAAGTTATATGTCTTTATTAATGGTAACTCTGATGATATTGACAGGATTTTAAATTTTGTTAATAACTTACATCCGAATATAGATTTCACGGTGGAATTTGAACAGGATAATAAATTAAACTTCTTAGACTTTCAAAGACATTAATAATGAAATTTCTTTTAGTGTGTTTAGCCAACTCAAACTATCCATGCTATACATGCCACTTCTTGTCATCCAGGTCATCATATCATCTTATTCGTCCTTTAATAGTTACATACACAAATTATACAGGGTAAGTCATAAATAATGGGACATAGAGCAACTGCATATATTTTGGGCGAAAATATTACGATTGAGGCTAATATATGCCTTATAGAAATGTTGTTTGTTTAAGAGATACAGGGCCTCGAAATTTGTTTTTTGAAATTGCATTTTGGCTACCTCTCCCAAATATGTTTTTGGGGTTGGGGATGGAGAATAAGCTCAAAATGTCAGTTTCTACGTATCTCACAGAGGGCGCCACTTGCGCTGTTTTAGTTTCGTGCTTTTACTCCTAACTTTTTTGAGGTGATCTTTTTGGTGTTGCAGGTCCATAATTTTAGTGCATCTTTTCATTCTGAAATAAAAAGGTACTCTTGTTTCATAATGATAATATCAACTGTTTGCGTTGAAATTGGCAAAATGCAAAATGTGCCCCAAAACATCTGTTAACACCAACATTCAAAACATAAAAAAGGTACTACCACTTTCAAATGTTACAGATCAACTGTACAAAAATGCAATTTCAAAAACAATTACAACATTTCTATAAGATATTATATTAGCTTCAATCCTAATATTTTGGCCCAAAATAGGTATATGCAGTTGCTCTGTATCCCATTATTTATTACTCACCCTGTATAGTATAGGTACCTTTGTCACCAGATACCAGATAGTTTTGAGAAGAAACCTTCCAAAATAGAATCAATTGCAGACAATAATGGTTATAGTAAGGATATCGTGCCTAAGCTGATCATGAGACTAGAACAAAATATTCTTACCTAGAAAACAAGCCTATTCTACAACATATGAAACCAATGACAATATAAAAAATATTTTTCGTTACCATATATCGGCATTTTTTCATAGAAGATTTCTAGTTTAATCGAGAGATATTCACAAGCTACGAAAAAATTCTTTTAAGTCTACAAATTCTCTCGGCTCTGTTTTAACTAAGAACAAGGATAAACTAAGCAGTTTACATAAGAGTGGGGTATATCGTTTGATTTGCAATGATTGCTTTGCGGCTTACGTAGGGCAAACGAGACGATCTGTGGGAGGATTAAAGAACATATTTTTATTCAAACGTGTCAGCCTTCGGACATCACCTTAGACTCAATCAACAGGTTGAAATAATAAGATTAACTTTTGTTTTAATTTCAAACCCATTTTTCTTGCGATTTAAATTTTTTTTTAATCTACCTTTAAATATCTACTTTTTTCTTTACCCATAGTTGTGTGTATAGTTGCATAAGCTTGGTCTCTGGTTTGTTATTTTCTTAGTTAGAATTTTATCGTGACGATTTGTAATTAGCAAATGACGATTTGTCTGTCTGCTATCGACTAGCATGTACGAGTCGTGTGTATTTTTCTCTGTGTTTTAACAAGTAAGCTGTTTTCATCGCTAATTCTGTCTTAGATAAGTACCTACTATTTACATATTTTTATTGTGTTGACACTTACAATTTTTAGTGAGCCTCTGAAGATGCCGCAAGGCGAAGGCCGGCTCGGATTCTAACTTTTTACAATATATCAATATATGTACATACATACCTAAAATATACCATTTGTTTCGTTCTTTCCGTGTTAAGATGTGCATATAAGCCTTCACTTTGGTTGGATGGTTGGATGGTCCATTAAAAAATAGAGGAGGTGGCTATGGCGGAGAGGGGATAAGCATTACAAAAATGAAAATTGGGATACTTTTACCTGGGACACACTATATAAGTAACACAGACGCTTGCCCGTAGAGCGTCGACTACTTCTTTCTTGTTTTTTTTTAATTAAACACTAATGTTAGCGTCTATTTGCTTGATTGCCCTATGTCTACAGAGGTATCAGCATTTTCTTACTTGATCTGTTGTGAACTGGCAACACGTCGTAGTTGCGCGAGAATCCTTCAACGCGTCGGTTGTCTGAACTATTTGTTGTAGACAAATATTACGAATTGTAAATAGAGCAGTTGTAATTGTAAGGCAAAGCCAGAGAACTACAATGGAACATTAGTATAAAATATTTTATTAAGAGTACATACAACACAAAATGAAAAAATCTTATTTTATAGATATTTTCTCCTTTTCTTCAAGGTGCACAATTTGTTCACATTTTTCCCAAAATTCTTTGCGGAATTTTTCTCCAAGATTCAGAAATTTCCGTCTCATCGCTTTAGACATCCAGTGGTTTGGATTGCAATCAGCAAAATACCTACCACTAAGATGTTGATGTTCTTTCGAACAAATTGTATGGATAATGGACTGAGCCCCTTCTTCTGCACTCTAAAAAATAATGTGGTTTAGAATAGGTACGAATCTACCTAAGATATTTTATTATACAGGGTACACCATCTTAGGTGCGAACATCCCCTTAAACTTTGGTTGTCAAGTTAATCGATTATTTCTTTTTTGTGGTGCGGGGAGTGGTAGCAATTTTTGTATTCAGCTTCTTCGAAAATAGCCGTGCAAATGTTCAAATTTTAACAAAACAGGAACAATTCTTTTTGAAATAGCAAAAACACATTTTAATATTTCTACTAATTTCTACTGCGCCAACAAAAAGCAGACAAGTTAGGTAGCGTTAGGATAGTTTTTCCGCGTTTCTAAACAGGATGCCAAAGATAAATATACAATATTTCTTGTTATCATCCTAAAGAACGGTGGCATATGCCCAACTAAGTTTACATTGAATAAATCCCTCTGCAAGCTGAAAGCAAGCCGAGTCAAAGTCGTAGCTTATAGAAGCGTGGGAGTAAAAATATTTGACAGTTTACCTGTTTCACTTACCTTTCCTACAATATAGGATAGCATTAAGGCAAAGTAGGCATACAGCTTAGCGAATAAATTAGTTCGACTTTTAGCAGCTTCGATACAGGTGCTGAAAATGGTTGTTTTAACCAACCCTGGATGAGTGCTGTTGGATGTGATACCAGTATCTTTCAGTTTTTCACCTAGCATTGTTGACGTGATATACAAGCTGAATTTGGAGACACAATATTCATAATAAAATGATTTGTATAACCAAGACATCCGGCGATCTCTGAGGTAATCCAAATCGAATCCTCCTATTATGCCCATAATGGAAGACGCCCAAATTATTTTGGCGTTGTCTGCTTTTTTCAATATATCTAAAAAAGCACATTTTTATAAGTTATAAAATATGTCACTTTTGATTAAGCATAATATATTGCCAAATTTTGAAATGCTTAAATTAAATATACTGTAATAAGGTTCTTTCATATATGTATATGACACTAATACACTAAACAAAATATAACAATGGGTAATAAGAAATATGTTTCCACAGAATAGTAAAGTAAACAACTATTTTCTGCGTTTTATAATATCCTACACACTAAAATTGGTAGTAAGTATATAATGAGGTTTGAAATTATTATTTATCATTGTAAATCATCATTTATCAATTATAAATAATTTTAGTATTCTTCCGAACTGATTTTAGTAATTTATATTAACTTTTTTTTAGTGTTGATAGTTTATTGTATAGGCAGATAAGTAGAAATTACAGAGTAAGATACATAGATGTACCTAATACCTAATGCAAAGATATGTAGGCCTAATAAATAAATAAAACCACTTCTGTGCGTACTTCTTTGCAATTAACGTCAATAAAGCACCATTAAGCAACGTTAACTGAGATATTACACTTTGCACTATTAAACAATGTTGAGTGAGATGTTTTATTACAAACCTATAAACATTACTATTTTCAAGCAGATAAGTATATGGAAAAAATAAAAAGATATAAGAACACAACTGATAGGGGACATATATTAATTCAGCTATTTCTCACGTTAATGCAGTTCTAATGCAATAAAATAAGAGTTGTCTCAGTTGCAGAATAATGTAATGGCATTTTGAATTATTTGAACTGTAATAAATTGGAAAAAGAATTTTAAGTCAGAAGACAACTGATAGGGGACATATATTAATTCAGCTATTTCTCACGTTAATGCAGTTCTAATGCAATAAAATAAGAGTTGTCTCAGTTGCAGAATAATGTAATGGCATTTTGAATTATTTGAACTGTAATAAATTGGAAAAAGAATTTTAAGTCAGAAGACAACTGATAGGGGACATATATTAATTCAGCTATTTCTCACGTTAATGCAGTTCTAATGCAATAAAATAAGAGTTGTCTCAGTTGCAGAATAATGTAATGGCATTTTGAATTATTTGAACTGTAATAAATTGGAAAAAGAATTTTAAGTCAGAAGACAACTGATAGGGGACATATATTAATTCAGCTATTTCTCATGTTAATGCAGTTCTAATGCAATAAAATAAGAGTTGTCTCAGTTGCAGAATAATGTAATGGCATTTTGAATTATTTGAACTGTAATAAATTGGAAAAAGAATTTTAAGTGAGAAGACAACTGATAGGGGACATATATTAATTCAGCTATTTCTCACGTTAATGCAGTTCTAATGCAATAAAATAAGAGTTGTCTCAGTTGCAGAATAATGTAATGGCATTTTGAATTATTTGAACTGTAATAAATTGGAAAAAGAATTTTAAGTCAGAAGACAACTGATAGGGGACATATATTAATTCAGCTATTTCTCACGTTAATGCAGTTCTAATGCAATAAAATAAGAGTTGTCTCAGTTGCAGAATAATGTAATGGCATTTTGACTTATTTGAACTGTAATAAATTGGAAAAAGAATTTTAAGTCAGAAGACAACTGATAGGGGACATATATTAATTCAGCTATTTCTCACGTTAATGCAGTTCTAATGCAATAAAATAAGAGTTGTCTCAGTTGCAGAATAATGTAATGGCATTTTGAATTATTTGAACTGTAATAAATTGGAAAAAGAATTTTAAGTCAGAAGACAACTGATAGGGGACATATATTAATTCAGCTATTTCTCACGTTAATGCAGTTCTAATGCAATAAAATAAGAGTTGTCTCAGTTGCAGAATAATGTAATGGCATTTTGACTTATTTGAACTGTAATAAATTGGAAAAAGAATTTTAAGTGAGAAGACAACTGATAAGGGACATATATTAATTCAGCTATTTCTCACGTTAATGCAGTTCTAATGCAATAAAATAAGAGTTGTCTCAGTTGCAGAATAATGTAATGGCATTTTGAATTATTTGAACTGTAATAAATTGGAAAAAGAATTTTAAGTGAGAAGACAACTGATAAGGGACATATATTAATTCAGCTATTTCTCACGTTAATGCAGTTCTAATGCAATAAAATAAGAGTTGTCTCAGTTGCAGAATAATGTAATGGCATTTTGAATTATTTGAACTGTAATAAATTGGAAAAAGAATTTTAAGTCAGAAGACAACTGATAGGGGACATATATTAATTCAGCTATTTCTCACGTTAATGCAGTTCTAATGCAATAAAATAAGAGTTGTCTCAGTTGCAGAATAATGTAATGGCATTTTGAATTATTTGAACTGTAATAAATTGGAAAAAGAATTTTTAGTCAGATTCCCTACGAAGGCCTGGAAGGGGCACTCGCCTTTTTTTAGATCCGCTCCTAACATTTGGACTTATAAGAGGAAACTTTGAAATTTCGACTTATATAACTCGAAATATTGACCCAAAATTTCGACTCGAAGCTTTAAAGTTTCGAGTTGGAAGTCGAAATATTGTACTAATATTTTGACTTATAACTCGAAACTTTAAAGTTTCTACTTATCAGTCGAAATATTGACGTTTAATATTTCGACTTATAACAGGAAGCTTTAAAATTTCGACTTATAAGTCTAAGCTTTAACGTTTCGACTTATAAGTCGAAGCTTTAAAGTTTCGAAAGTCGAAATATTAGTTCAATATTTCAACTTACAAGTCGAAACTTTAAAGCTTTGAGTTATAAGTCGAAATTGTAGGTCAATATTTGGACTTATAAGTCAAAATTTTAAAGTTTCGACTTATAAATAGAAATTTTAGGAGCGGATTTAGGCCTTCGTACTTCCTGGCCTTCGTACAATTAAGAAAAATCAGTTAAAACAGTGTAGGGAAGAATAATCCCTAATGATAAACTGATCCTGTGTACCTCTAAAATTATTTAAAACGGGTTTCAATGCCAGTTTTTGTTTTTGAGATACTATAGAATGTAAAAAATAGTTTGTATTACATTACATTGATATCACATTTAATTAGGTCTTATCGTTGTTTATGAAATCCCTAGTTAGCCAATATGTGACATATGCCAGTGCCAAAGTGGATTTTAAAGGCTAAAGAAATTAAATTATTAACAGGCAAGGACCAGCCGGAAAATTTAGTTAAGGCAATCATAAATAAAAAAAAACAAAAATGAAATCAATCGAAATGGTGTCGTTTAGGGGTTGAAACTTTTTTTGCGATTTTGGCAAAGAGTCCTACCCCCTTAGAATATTCCCATTTAAGACCAATAAGTATATTGCCTACTATCTCAAAGATACTCGAAAATACGTAAAATGAAGAGCAAAATTTCTGATTTTATGTTTCGTAATAAAATTGTTCCAGATATTCAGTCAGGTTTTAGGCCACATAACAGCACTCCCACGCGGCATCGACAAAAATTTTTGATGACATATACAGAGCTATAGACTTGAAAATGTGTCTATACTTATATTGTTGGACTATAGTAAGGTCTTTGATACTATCGATCCACACTTTGCAAGGCAGTGGAGGCTGAGATACTCATTAACAACTACTTAAGATCACTGGCTGATATTTCCGCAGCACGTAATCTGAAGTTAAACCCTTCAAAATCTCCTGCACAGTTTCTGGGACCAAAATGTTGTAGACACCTCGCCATGAACCTAATTAAAATTAGAATCAATAATAACGACATTGAGACACAGTATGCATGTGAGAATCTTGGCCTGTGGATTGACATGAGATTCAGAAAGCATCAAGTGTCTAGTTTATGCCAAACTTTGTATAACATTCTCAAGCAACTGTATCCTCACAGACATACTTTGTCCTCCACTTTAAAGTTGCAATTGTGTGAAGCTTTAATAATTTAAGAAATTAGTTATTGCGATACTATTTATGGGCCGGCTCTGCTACTGGAAGATCAGGTCAGACTGCAGAGAGTTCAAAATTCTTGTTTTAGATACTCATTTGGCATACGAAAATATGACCACACATCTTACAAAATTAGTGAAGCGGGAAGGCTAAAGCTTAATAATTTGAGGTCTCTGCATTTACTGTTCTTAACACATAAAGTGATAACGACTGACATTCCAAACTATTTGAGCACAAAATTATTGAAATTTAAAAATATAAATAGACTCGAATTTTATTAGTTATTCCCAAGCATAAAACGAAAGTATTTACCTATAGTTTTACGTATAATGCAGTCAAAAAGTACAACTCTCCGCCACCCTCATTTTATAACTATAATTTAACTAATTAAAAAAGAAAATAAAAGCCTAAGTATGTATTATCACACTGATCATGTTTTTTCTTTCTCTAACTAAATATAGCAATTTATAAAAATGTTCCTCTGAAATATGAGATACCTACAGTTAGTTTAGGTTGCACATTGTAATGTGTATGTTTAATTACTTCAATTTAGCATACTTTATTTTTGTATTCTCTTCAAGGTTAACTTGTAAAACGCTATGTAATAGCGACTAGCGACACTTCGCCTGTTTATAGCACTAAATGCATCAATAAAAACGTATTATTATTATTTTCTGCGAAACGTGACCTCCTAGATATTAAAAAATCTAAAACTTTTGTATAGAGCATTTTTAAATATAGCCTCAAATTTTCCGAGAAGATGGCGGAAAACCGATTTTTAGGTTTTTTATTTTTTCTCTCGTCAAATAACCCAATTTACATGAAATTATGCGAAAGTATACCTTTTTGGCATTGAATAAGCCTGATTTTACTGGACTCTGGAAAAAAGTATCCGAGGTATATTCACAATTCCCGAAAGAAAAAACAAAAGCTTACACCAAAAGCTTTATTGGTAATTTTCTCTATTTAAATATTTTGCCCGGGCTTATTCTTATTCCGAAATTCCGAGAAAGTTTAAAATAAAAAACTAATTTTTATAAATTTTTTAACGCATTTTAACGCATTACTATAAAAATTGGTGCCCGGTGGTTTCTTGGGATGCGAAACCCGAATATGTACACATTTTTACTGTGGCCGTTAGGGGGCGCTCCACATTGCAGTTCTGATGGTTTAAAATGACCATAACTTTTTAGTTTTTTTTTTTTTTGAAAAATGTGTATATCTCGGAAACTACTTGCCAGATTTCAGTAAAATCAATTTTAATCAATGCAAAGGAGGCATACTTTCACAAGATTTCATGTAAATTGTGTTATTTTTACGAGAGGAAAAAAACGAAAAATCTTGTTTCCGCCATTTTCTCGGAAAATTGGAAAAATGAAAAATGCCTTATACGAAAGTTTATTTTTAATATCTACAATCCTTGTGAGGACATTTTGCCTCTAGGGGATCATGTTTCGCCGAAAATCACAAAAAAACTGTTTCAACCCTAAACATTTCACCATTTCGACTTATTTTTTTAAATAAATTTATTTCCAAATGCATAGACAGCAAAATTGCTTTGGGCGCTCAGCACCCGAACCAAATACCTACGCTCTGGGCACTCACGCACCCAAGCTTCCGGCGCTTATTTAAGCACAGGCACAGGTACAGTAGTAAGCCGGTAGGTGCCTACTAATAGGACACAACACCAACGATGTGATTGATGTTTTTTTATAAACTAGGCAGTTAGTTGTTCCGCATTATGTAAAAGTAATTTCAAGGGAAGGAAGCTAAAGAATTTTTTTTGAAGTGAATACTTCTTTGGTTTCATGAGACTGATTTTTCAAGGCCGCGTCACGATACGTTTTATAAAATTTTCGTCCCGCAAGAAAGATAAAGCATATGACATATATGAAAGAGAGAGAGAGAGACAGAGAAAGCGAATATATACATTCAAGCGTAGCTTCCTCGATTTGAAGGAGTGGGGTAGAACGAAAAACGAAAGAAACCAATGACATCGTAACTTTGAAAGAAACGCACACAAAGTAATAGCGATGTTACACGCATGCGTAGAATGACGCGTTCCGTTACAATGGGGGAATAGACGCTATACAACCGACTGCGTGCACTGTTGTGTATGTTTCGGTAAAAGTGCATAAAAAGTATTCACTTCTATCACGTGTAGGTACTGTGCTGCACGCGTGTTTTAATTAATCGTATCTATATCGAATTTAAATTTAATGAAGTGTTTAATTTTTGTCTTTCTCTTTGTTATGGCCTTAACTGAATTTTCTGGCTGATCCTTGCCTGTTAATAATTTTATTTTTCCAAAGATGTATTTATCACTAGTCTAGCAGTGTAATACGGATATTACAGCGATATTGGATGCAAGCAACGGGTGGCGCTAAAAATTAAAGTGACTCAGTTATTGTCTACTAATTTTTTTATTAAAATCTACCAAAAAAATTCCTGGGCAAGTTTATTTTTTGCAAAATCTGTCCCTGTACCTACCTACTGTACTTCTGTCATATCCTTATGCCACTATCAGACATATATTGGCTAACTTGCAGTGGCGGTTCGTGGTAATTTAAAATCGGTGTTCAATTTTTAATTTTGTGCTCTTTAGAAGAAAAAAATATATATATATATATATATATATATATATATATATATATATATATATATATATATATACAATATTAATACCTAGATTAATACAATGCGAGAAAGAAACGTCGAGTTTAAATTATTGAGAAAATGCAAAAATATGCTTACCTACCTAATATAAGCAGTGGGTGGTTTTTGCTAGATTCATTGGGTAGTTCCAAGTCCCATAAGGTAAGAATACCCACTAGCGTAGAAACAGAGCGAATGCTGACGTCACAGGAATGCTGTCAAATGATGTGTTGGCGTATGTTGCCTTTGCCGACAATAATTATTATCACCATTCGGTAGTTTATTTAAGTTGGGCATCCCTTAAATATGGTTTGTACCAAATTTTGTTAAAAAAAATATCGAACAATAAAAATTCTAGAACCCAATGAAAATCGCGGTTTAACTACATATTTTACCTGCCTGCTCGCTTAAATCAAGTTGCATGGGCAATGAAAACAATTGAAACTGTAACTTGCTTTATTACAAACAGGGTATAGCTACCTAAATTCAAAAACCCTAAAGTAAAAATAAAATTTTAATTTCTTTCTTTTAGTCCACCATTTATTTAGATAAATTTTTCACACCTCATAATTTTTATATTAGGTTTTTTATTAAGGTATACCTATTGACAGTGGTGAAGCTTCCAAATATCCACTGTTACTACTGGTAAAACTTAATTTCAATTTCCAACATATCAACCTATAAAAAGATCGTTACGATCTTCAAATTCCAGCAAAATTTATATTTTAAAGTATTTTTGAACAAACGGTCCAAAGTGCAAACCAAACAAATTAACAAATTGGTGACATTGCGTTCGACTTGGGAGGTGCCTCCCGGTGCGCGAAATTAATTAGGTATTGCTTGCATTTATGCAGCATTATAATGCAGTTTCTTTTTTTTTTTAGTTTTTGATGACCCATGTAATATTTTACGTCATAAAGTATTTATTATCTAATTTTGTCGAGTTTCTTGCCAATCGCATCGAAAATAGGGAAAATGTATGTAACGAAACGTATTTTGTAAGCAAAATATTTTTGCTGGCCGAATTTCTAATTCGGCATTTTAGGCCGTTTGACCTTGAAAGTTGTAAAAAATTTCGCCTGTGGCGCGTACCTGCACCGCTTATTCTTTTTTTGGCAACACTTTTTAAAAAGTCACGCGTCGCTACTGCCTATTGACATTATTACCTCTAATAAAGTTAGTTACAGTTTTAATTGTTTTTAATCCACATGCAACTTGATTTAAGTGAGTAGGCAGGTAAAATAGATAGTTAAATCGCGATCTTCATTAGTTTCTAGAATTTTGATTGTTCGATTTTTTTATTTTTGAAATAAATTGTACTGCTTTGCTCTAAAGTTTTTGATGCCCTATAGTTTAAACAAAAACGATCCGAATCGAACGACCATAATTATAAATTTTATGGGGTGTTGAGGTTTTAAATAGGTCACACTGTATATGTTTCAAAAAGAATCCATAGATACTACCCACCTGTTTCCTGTTTATACCTGGCAACCCAGTATCAGGGACTAGCAAAAGTAGGCAACCTAACTTTTCCGTTTTACTTGTGTCCTTTACTGACGATTGCTACTAAATTTTTTGAATCCTCAGGGTGAAAAGCGCACAAAACAGTTTGTGGATTGTGGATAATATGATGTTTTTTTGTCTTCTGAAGATGTGAGAGAAGTATTTTTCTGATTTTAGGACGTTCCGAACCAATAAACTACTTAACTCATTCTGCTAACGTTTCGGGTTGCTAATATAGTTGTACCTGATGGGTACGTATTGGTGTCCTTGGATGTGGTCTCATTGTTTACGAATGTGACAAAAGAATTAGTTCTTAGTGGAATTAAAAAATGTTGGGACCATATACGTGAATATACGAAAATTTACCTCACAAGTTTTATAAATATAATAATTTTTCTGTTTGAATCAGCTTCTTTGTGTTCCAGGGAAAATTTTATAGTCAAATACACGGTACTGCTATGGGGAATCCTGCCTCCCCTATTCTTGCTAATGTGATCATGAATGACCTGATATTGTGTGTGTTTTAGAGAAATTACCGTTTGATGTACCGTTTCTGTTTTGTTACGTTGATGATATTTTAACTATGGTCAAAAAAGGCGATGAAAGCGTATTACTGGATTGTTTTAATGCATATTGTGACAGTCTAAAATTTACTACTGAGATTGAAGTTGATGGGCAAATTCCCTTTTTGGACACACTCGTGATAAATGAAGACAGAAGGTTGATCCTGGACTGGTACCAAAAACCTACTAGCTCAGGTCGAATTGTCAACTTTCATTCATCTCACCCTGTCAACCAGAAAATAGGTGTTTTAAAACATAGAATTGACAAATTAAGCGACCCTCGTTTTCGTGACAAAAACTGCAAAATCAACAATTCTCCCTGACTTAAATGATAATGACAGGACAAGACGATATTTCAAGTTTCCTAATATACCGAATTTAAATTATAAACTCAAAAGACTCCTTAATAATGAACATTCCCAGTTAGCATTTTATTCCCAAAAGAAAGTCTCAAATTTGTTTACTAATATCAAAGACAGAACGGGAATAGGTGACCAATCTGAGTTAGTACCTATATAAAATAAATTGCCTTAGCTGTAACAGTTGCTATATACAGGGTGTTCACTTTCAAAATGCCCACCATTGGTATTTTTGAAACGGTAAGAGCTACAAGGTTGGTTAAATTAGACAAAAGTTGCGCATTTTGATGTGTTTCAAGAATCTGTAAAGAAATTTGACATAGCTCACGTGGTTACTAAAATAACCTGAAAAATCTGAAAACTTCCACTTTCTTATTTTGTCCGTAACTTTTTTAATATCAAACGGAATTGAATGAAATTTGGTGGAATTACGTAATTAGGTACGGGCTTTCGAATGCACTATTCAGAAAAATTCTCTGCCTACTGGATCTTTAGGTGTTCATAACCAAATTTCGATTTTCTTATGGCGGCCATACTGGATTTTACCACCATTGGATAGAGCAAAAAATTACGAATACAACCATGTATCACAACACCTAATTAAACCCACTTAAATGTCAAATTTCTAATATTTTAAATATTTTGAAGCCAGGCAGTAGGCCATGATTCCGAAAACAATATCAATAACTGTCGCCTAATAAACAGAAACGTCAAATTTGATGTCAAAAGTTTATTTACTTAACGTTATTTTAATAAGAACAAGAAACTAAATACTAATAAATAGATAGATGGCGCCAGGGGTCAGTATCTAACCGGCAGGCCTTAGTCGCCCGGCAATAAATAAGTAACTTTTGTACGGGTTGAATTTTAAAGTCATGGTATCTGTGCTTTTTTAAAATCTTGTTAACTGCCCCTAACGACAAACCACATTCCCTAGCAATTTTCCTTTGCGATGTCTCTTGATTTAAACGAATTTGAGCCAAAACATTGATTTGACTTACAGCTCCTCTAGCTCTTACAAAATCATTTCTTCTTTTGTTTTGTAACGTCGCATCCGCTTCCATACGCCTACACAACCTGTTAGGCTGCCTTCGTTCGGGGTATAATTCTTGATACATGTATTGGATATGTATTGGATATTGTTGGGGCATGATTCAATAAGCTTTAATCACTTAAGACGGTTAACACACAATTTTAAGTAGTTAACAAAGGTTATGGGAACTAACTGACGTTTCAGTTTATTAGGTGACAGTTATTGATATTGTTTTCGGAATCATGGCCTTCTGCCCGGCTTCAAAATATTTAAAATATTAGAAATTTGACATTTAAGTGGGTTTAATTAGGTGTTGTGATACATGGTTGTATTCGTAATTTTTTGCTCTATCCAATGGTGGTAAAATCCAATATGGCCGCCATAAGAAAATCGAAATTTGGTTATGAACACCTAAAGATCCAGTAGGCAGAGAATTTTTCTGAATAGTGCATTCGAAAGCCCGTACCTAATTACGTAATTCCACCAAATTTCATTCAATTCCGTTTGATATTAAAAAAGTTACGGACAAAAAAAAGTGGAAGTTTTCAGTTTTTCAGGTTATTTTAGTAACCACGTGAGCTATGTCAAATTTCTTTACAGATTCTTGAAACACATCAAAATGCGCAACTTTTGTCTAATTTAACCAACCTTGTAGCTCTTACCTTTTCAAAAATACCAATGGTGGGCATTTTGAAAGTGAACACCCTGTATAGGACAAACGAAACAAAGGTTAGAAAAGCGCTTATACAACCACCAATATGACTGCAAAATAACAAATATAAATAAAGACAACAAAACTGCTCTGGCATTACATCATTTTAATACTGGTCATAATTTTGATTTCAAAGACTCTACAGTTTTATACCCAATTAAAAAAAAAGACTGTTCTCTGAAATGGTTTTTAGGATCTATGATAATTCTGTGAATTTAAGAACAGATACTGACAACTTAAGCTCTATCTATTCTAATCTAATAGACAAAATACACCCTAAGTAGAAAACACACAAGTACAGATAACAACAGCGTTAAAAAAAATTGGAAGAAAAAAAATAAGGCGAATATACAAAAACTTTCGGACATGTCCCCTAATGGTTCAGTCTACCGTATACCTTGCTCCACTAAACACAAATTATTAATATAGATATCGAGTACAATAATTGTTGAAAAGCTGTTGTTTTTGTTTTTGTCTTTGGTGTCATGCAGCAGTTTTGGCTCACTATAATGTTCTCCATGGCCTTAAATAGACTGTGACAAACTCAGGTAGGTGGCAATCTTGTCGTATTACCTTAAATTTAATAGATTACTTATATTTTAAATTTGAATGAATGTTACAATTTTCTCACCTGTATACCTTGACCAATTTTCCTATTATTATTGTTCTGTATATCTGATTTAATTGTCTTGTAATTATTGTATTAAACGTAATGTAACATTTCATGTATAGAATGTAATTTAACAACTAATGTTTTTAATCATTCCGTTTTTAATTTTTTAATTTAAATTTTTTATATTTTAACAACAAGAAATTAGCTATGTACACTATTGTAGATGCTCTGAAGAAGACTTGAGTAAATAAAGTCGAAACGTTAGCAGAATGAATTAAGTAGTTTATTGGTTTGGAACGTCCTAAAATCAGTTACCTAATTACAATAAAAAATAAATATATGCGCCAAATAATCTTAGGTAGGAATTTTTGTAAGGAAAGGTAGAGAATTTTGAACGGATTTATTTCGGCTACAAAGATTTTTACACGACTGCGTTGTGTAAAAATTCCAAAGTAGTTTTCAGGCAATTTTCCACGTCGCACGCGGCAATTCTCAGTCAACAACAATAGCCAGATTTTAAATTAAATTCTGAATCCAGTTCAGGGTACGCAGACGCGCATGTCGCAGCGCGATAATAAACCCGGGCGCACATTGAGACACAGACGACGCAGTCAACACAGGGCAGGTGAGGAGACGCAGGCTGGCGCAGTGCATAAAAATTACGCGTGTTGCACAGCCAAAGCGCACATTAAAGCACAGTTTTATATACCTACACCTATGTCGTCTACGTTTGAAAATATTATAATAATTATGGCGGCGTATGAACAGGCAATGGCCATGAGTTTATTATTGAGTTCCGAATCAGAATCAGATGAAGAATTTAAAGATCTTTTTCTTGAAATCGGCATTAAAATGTCCCAAAATCGTCATTAAAAGCACAGAAATCGTACAATTATGTAGCCCATTATTGTACGATTTTTTCAATAAGTAGGCCTTGGCGAGATGTAAACATCAAACGTCAGACGCGGAGAAATCGCCCGTCAAAAGTGACCAAATATTCAAAACCCGGCCGATAAAGGCTCATTTAACTATTCGTACACATTGCGAAATTGTTTCCTATAGAAGCGCAATCCTTCAGTATACATATTTTAGTAAATTTGAAAATCAATAGATTTGTTGTGTAGGCTGCACAATAAGTAGCAGTTTGGTTTTTCTGTCAGAAGGTGCCGTACATCATTATACTTGTCAAATCAGTGATACAACGAGTTTCGATGGCCACAAGAAAACTGTATCCCCTAGTTTGCACACGTAGCGTTCTGTCGTCTGCCAACAAACTCCAGATGTATAAAGTAATTTTCAGACCTATCATGACCTATGCTTGCCCCGCTTGGCAGATGGCGTCCAAAACCGCTAAGTTACCCTTGCAAATACAGCAAAACAAATTTATAAGAATGGCCCTGGGTCTTTCAAGATACACGAGGATAGTAGAGTTGCACGAAAGAGCGGAACTACCTATGATAAGCGATTATATGACCGAGTTAGCAGACAAGTTTTTTCGCTTTCGCGTGTCTCAAAATCCGTCAACAAATTATGTTTTGAACGTTAGAAACGTGCAAGGTAGACATATCAAACACAAATACCCACACCAGGGGCTGCCGATTTATTTTGAGCCCCCTTAGGCCTCTTCTGTTGTTAATAACACTTTTTTTTCTATTGTTACCATTGATTAAAACACCAAAAATAAGCTAATAATTCCCACTTATATCAGTCCGTTCTATCAAAGAAAATAGTACTACGCACTATTTTCTTTGGTTCTATGCGCGCCAGCCAAACCCACTTCGCGGGAGCGATGGCCCGTGGGGCTGACGGTGGGGGAGCCGTCGGGGCGCGCCCGGCGGGGCTTGGGGCTACGTCGGTGGCACACAGGTGCCATGGGCGTGTCCCGTAGCCTTGCGGAGCGCGCCTCGGGGACCCTTCTGCCGCCACTAGTCCGCGCGGTGGTCTGCGGTTTTGACAGGGAGGTCGCGGACTCGCGTTTTCCCGGTCGCCGTGGTCTGCCGAGGGGGCAGAAAAGCCTCTAACCGTTGACTGAAGGTTTAAAAAGACCTCTCACGGATCCAGATAAAATGCCGAGCGCTTTTGGAGGCGAAGGACTATGGATATTCGATTGTATTTAAAACTTTTTCCAATGATCGTAGTCATTCGCCTCCGCGCACCAACTCCATCTACTGGTGTATAGCGGTATTATTATTTCTATTTAGCTCTCGTCCAGTACTACTGTTTAGCACCATCTATTTTCGATAATTACAATGACTCTAACAAAATCGATAATTAGTGGTAGGTTTCGTACTCGACAATTTCGTATTCCAAAAGGCTCGTTTGTGTTCGGGGCGGGGCAAACAAGTCTAAAAATAGACATGGGGGGAGAAGGGAGAAGGGGCCAGTGAAATAATTCTACGATTTGGCTTTTATAAAATTAGGAATAGATTCAGGGTTGGGCGTATTTCAGTTTGATATTTGACGATTTTAACGGATTGGCAGATTTTTAAATTTCTCTTTTTTAGGATATAGTGATCTACATTATGTTGCTTCAATTTCTTACGTTGATTTGAAAAACAAAACATATGTCCAAAATGAAAACTTTGAGAAAAGTGAAAAAACTGATTGCCTTCCCTCTATTAGGGAGCATTTTTTAATGTACCTAGGCGTTTTTCTGGAAAAATGTTGAATACAGAAAGAGGTTGTTATTTATTTTTATTTTTTTAGCTTAAGTAACTAATAAAAATATATACTGTGTGTCCGGCGATTCAGTGCCCAAGGGGTGTAAACGATAAAAAAATTCTAATTGTAAGTTGACATTCTGTTTGGTGTTGCCCCAATAATTGGCCGAACCTATCAGCAAAGTCTAGAGAATACTAGACTTTGCTATCAGTACACAGTGTATACAGGGTGTATTTTTGTCGAAAAAAGCAAGGCCGGAGTAAACTGTACCCTCAATTTTAAAAGCTAGCTAGCTAGGACAATGCCTGCCATTGTTAAAACGATATTATTGCTTATATCTGCCAAACTATGATACCACACCACTTAATCAGTGGCGGCTCGTAACTATTTAAACTTAAACAGGCGGGGCCAAATATCGGAAGACATTTAAAAATCAATGTGCCTAACTAAACCGGTGTAAAGTTAGTAGCCGATTTTCTAGCAGCAAAAAATTTTCCTCGCCCTTATTTCCAAAAATTTATTTTGATAAAAATAAAGTAGAAAGGGTAACTATTATTAAACCTTCTAAGCAGATTAAACCGGAGAATGAAGAAAAATATTCATCAAAAAATAAACGTTGAAATTTTTGGCTCCTAGAAAATTGGCTGCTAAGTGCTAAGTTCAGTTTTAAGTAGACACTTTTGTTGAATTTACGTGATCGCGTTTTTTATGTTCTGCCGTTTGATTTTTCTCTATAGTTAAATCAAGGTAACGGCCTGCCCTCTATAACTGTTTAATTTGCAGTTTTTGCTCAAATTACATTGACGAAAATGAATTTCTTAATAAAAAAAACTAACACTGTTTTATGAAATGCTACTTTTATTAGTGATATAAACAAAAATAGTAAAAGTAGGTAAATAAGGATTTTGTAAACTGTTGACTATGTATGTACCTACATGTAGGAATTGAGATTTTTTAAGTAGGTATTGACTGAACACGCCAGAAAGTAATTACCCATTTTCATTCAGAATTACCTTTGAACATTTTTTGACAGAGAGGAATAAAATAAAATAGTTAAATGAGAAAACACATTTATTAAAAAAATACCTAAATACCAAATCCAGAAATATTGTCAACATAAATAAATTATATAAGTAAGAACATTTTAACGCATATACAATTATTATACAGGGTGTCCAACTTTAAAACTGTACAAATCCGTAAAATCTTCATTTTTAGAGATAATCGCCTAAACTTTTTTTGTTTGAAAGGCCTTCAAAAACCGCTTCTTTTGACCTTCCTGCTATTTTCAAAATGCAAATCCAGGGCCGGCTACCATTTTTTTATACCCCCAATTTTCTCGAAAACCATTTAGCGATTTTTTTATTTAAAATCTGTCCGCACAGCGTTAATCAGAACACCCCAAAACCCCTATATACCAAATTTGAATAAAACATATACAGGGAGTTCTATTCTGCAGGGTGTCAAATTTGAGCAAAATAGGAATTTTAAAGAAATACATTACTTTTGTGTTTATCAATATTTTTTCAATGATTCTACAGCACTCATGACCCATATAAAGTTTCATAAAAATTCAGCATTTTGAGATGGCACAGATAAGAATACTCTGTATATTTTGTATTGGACCTTTGCACACCAATACCTTGAGTGGTCCTATAGACCATTGAACTGTTTTGAGGGGATTCCATGGCAATCTTGACTTGGCAGATACCTTTAAAAGTCCTATTTTGCTCAACTTTGACACCCTGCAGATTGGAACTCCCTGTATATTTTTTATTCAAATTTGGTGTAAAGGGGTTTTTGGGTGTTCTGATTAATGCTGTGGGGTCAGATTTTAAATAAAAAAATCGCTAAATGGTTTTCGTGAAAATCGAGGGTATAAAAAAATCGCAGCCGGCCCTGGATTTGCATTTTGAAAATGACGGGACGGTCAAAAGAAGCGCTTTTTGAAGGCCTTTCAAACAAAAAAAAGTTTGGGCGATTGTCTCCAAAAATGAAGATTTTACGGATTTGTACAGTTTTAAAGTTGGACACACTGTATGTTATTTGTTTTGGCAATAATAATAGTCCCCCACTAGTCAATAGTTTCACAATGTGTAAAAAGAGTTTCAAGGCTAAAAAAAATTCGAAGTCTCGCCCGCAGCTCTAGGGTTTACTATAGATCCCAACGTACCCGTTGAAAATAAACACCATCTATGGAGCTGGAAATATAAAATTTTGTGTCTGTATTTTCTGCTCGTGTGTGGTTGATGTAATATACGATTTCTCTTAAGGGAAAAGGATGGAATGATACCCCTGTTTAATAAGTGTATTTGGGCGGGTCCTTTCCCCAAGTAAATTTCTGGTCGCGAAAGGGAGCAGTGAAAGGGGCAAATAATATTGTAATGAATCTCAAAAATCACAGTCCAAACTCGTTACCTTGGTTACCACCTTTATTGTTTAGCCTTCAAAAATCACAAATAAACTTGTCAGATTACTGTCACTGCCCAAGAATATTCTTTCAGCTCCAAAATTCGCACAAAATCGCTTTCTAACCTTTCACTTTCTCCAGGCCCAATTCCCAGGGCTTAATGTCAAGTAAAACCCTGTCAAAAGTCAAAATCAAGATATTGCCAGACTCGAAATGTCCCATCTGTAATTCCCACCGAGCTATCCCAGTATACCCCAGAAAACAGTGTGCTGTTTTCTAGACTTTGCTTTCGAGTCAGCGACACCGACTGTGAATAATTGTTACTTCCGCTAGCCGCAAGATGGCTCCGGCGAAGATGCCAGAAGATTTTCGATATCGATCCGCTTTAATTTCTGGTCCGGAATGTAGAGGGTGCCAGCGGGCTCCGGAGATGTTTTTAAATCGGCACGCTGTTCCATGGGCGTAGATTCTCTTTTTAAATCTTCACCCAACGCTCTAACCGGTGCGATCGCTTGCGCGAGAGTCGTGGGAGTGGCCCACTACAAAAACAAGTAGTTTGTATATATCCTAGAGCCTTTGGCCCTATATTGTTGTTAAGCAGGTTTTTTAATAACGTTTTTCCTGTCTAAATTATAAAAGATTATTATATTTACTAAACAGTACTCCGCCACGTAGTATACTCCATGCCGCCACCACCTATCAGGAGGGTTAAGTCTCTGACCGGTTCTCCCCGTACCTATAAGGAATATAAAGAGGGTGAATACTCGGGGCCCGACCATCTGCCCCCCCGGCTGCGTCCGCGCCGGTAGTCAAGCAAGAGCAACAAAGCGCATTGTAAAGCAAGACAGTAAATTAACACCCTTGTCTAATTTAGTTGGAAATAAAGAGATGTTGTAACTAACTAACTTAAAAAAACTAACTAGGTAGAGCAATCGGTAAAGTCAAGCAACGCCGCACGTAGTCGGTTCGTGGACGGGTGATCCCTTATTATTATTGTCTTGCCTAATAAAACATTTTTTTTTCCAATTTCAAGAAAAATATAATATGTACCTCGGCACTGAAGTTCTTTTTATGACTCATGTGGTTTATTTGCCTCGGCCAGAGGCCTCAGCAACTAAACTCCACATGAGTCATAAAAAGTTGAACTTCAGTGCCTTGGTACATAAATAACTATTACTTCACGATGTATCAAAAAGGAGAAAAACTTTTTATAGAAGTAAATATTTAGGAAAAAGGACGAGCCATTGCGAATTCAATTTATCAATAGAGTTTTCTGAATCTAAATTACTTTTTAATCTATTTTTTATTTAATTTGTTTTTTTAAGTAACCTGCTCCACGTGCAACGCAGAAAACTGTGTACTAAACACTGAGTCGGGCAGGCTTCACGTGACGCAGTTCTACGTTACCCTGCGCTGCGTCTCAATTTGCGCGCCTCGATTGAATTCAATGTAACACAAAAAACTGCCCTGCGCTGCGCTGCGTCAACTGCGTCGTCTGCGTCTCAATGTGCGCCCGGGTTAATAATTAATACATATGGTGCGCTAACCCCTTAGGGAACGGAGATGCAGGTCTCGCATCCGTTTCCTACACGATTAGCGCACTCGGTTGCGCTAGCCGTATAGGAGACGGAAAAATGCGGCCATGTCATGTCATCCAAACGACCCGCAAATGTTTACATTGATTTCATGTTGGAAATAAATACACAGTAGCTGAGTTTTTTGTGCTATACAATTAACAAATATGTGCCAAAGTCTGACAATAAGTATTAATTTTAAAGGAGCGTAATCGGAGTAACATTTTAATGCTCCTTGTAACTAAATAGAAACTACTAATAATTCGAGTTTTTACTCACCAATAAGAAGGTGCGTTAACAAGAAATGCCCAAAAAAATTAATCATCAATACACTAGATCCGTAACCTACTCCTGCGTTATTGATTAAAATATCAATTTTTTTCTCGGTTTTCTTGATTTCACCAGCAAACTCTCGAACACTTTCCAAAGACGACAAGTCTAGTTGTTTTGTTAATATGTTTATATTATCAGTTTCACGTATAATTTCTTCTTTTGCCTTTGTACTATCTGCCACGTCAGCGATTATGATCCTGCATCCTCGGGATGCTAAAGCAAGAGCCACTTGATATCCAATACCTACAGAAAATTAGATTATAGACAGTACCCAAGTAGCATCGTAGTGATGAAAACTTATATCGCCACTTCTACCGAGTGGCCATTACGTAATCACCACTAAATCTACAACTTTGCAGTAAGATTTACTTTATTTTCTACGAAAATGGTGGTAATCACGTCAATTTCACCGCTAATAGTCACTATATAGTTTCATAACTTTTTATTGGTGCTTGAGGTGTTTGGAACGTCGTGATTACTACCGAAAATCACCTTAAAGTTCTTATACTTTCAAAGTGGAAAATGGAAGTGGCGGCGACGAAACTGTATCACTAAAATATATCTTAGAAGTGGCGACAACTTTAGCACTCGCGTGATAGTGGCGGCCACGTTTTGGTCACCTCTACTAAACCTTGAAAGTGGCGAAACTTGTTGGTGATAACTAGTGGTCATCGCCAAGTTTTTGCCACTTGTAGAAGAGATTTTCACGTTCAAATATGACATCAAAGCCACTACAAAGTTATCATTACCATCAAAATTCACTCTGTAGTGATCGTCACTATCAAGTGAGGCTTCCTTGCTGTATGTGCGTGCATATTTTTGCTAACGCGGTGTCAATATGGTGATTGTAGTGCAGTGAGATTTAGTTTTCATTCTTTGAATTAATTATTCGATGTGTGCGATTTAAATAAGAGTATAGTGTAAGTGAAGTGTCACAGCAGTGTAAACTTCTTAGGGATAAGAATCTTTAACAAGCTACCACCGTACCTACTTTGAGCTGCCACTTCCAAAATTCAAAAACTATTAAGTAATTTTTGCTACTCAATGCTTTTTACTCTGTGGACGAATTCTTGAATAAAACCTTCGCCTAAATAAGTGTTTGTTATTGTGGATTTATTATTGTAAATTTATTTCGAGATTTTAATTAAATGTAAAATATGTACTTGTAAATGCCTGTTTGTCTTATTATGCTTAAGTAAGTATCTTAAAACGAAATAAAGAATTTGAATTTTAATAGTCGTTGCGAATGCTTTGTTCCCTAAATTTTGAGGTTATGGAAATTAACACTCGCGCGTGTAGAGATGATGGTGGCTGCAGTGGTGTCAGTGACGCCGTGGCCGCCACTTTCAAATAATGAAAGTAACTATGAAGTGGAATAACACAGTTTCCGCCACTATACGGCCACTAAGATCAAGTAACAAACACCTACGCAAATGTATGTGGAAATCACTTTAAAGTTATATTTTAGACAAGACGCCATATTTAAGAATGATAATTATGCCGCCATTATGACAAAATGAACAGGCTACTGAATAAAAATTAATTTCTCGTCAATTCTTCATTAAAATGTAGTATATTAGTAAGTAATTATTGGTTTTACGTAACCATGAATAATAAAAAAATTGTTTTAGGTATGTAGGTAGATATGTTTAAAAAAATGTGCTCCTGACATTTTATCTTATTTTTTGAAAATATTGAATATTGCGGGAGGGCGTGCTCATATTTCGAGCTATAACGTCTATGTTTGACAGTAAACTTGAAATCATTTTGTTTTTATCCCAATCTCCTAATTACATTAAAATAAAATAAATACTCATAGTAGTTATATTCCCGATTGACGTTCAATCTCAGTAATTTCGAGTTAGTGGGAGAAAGGCAGCAGGACATAATAATGTATGGAGTATGGACCTAAACAAGTTGAACGAGAGAGACAGAGTGACATGGAAAAGAAAAAGGCAAGTAGCCAAGTTTCACGTAGGTGGCCTCATAGATGGCTGCCACTATATGCGCCCACGTTTTTGCCATGTAAGTGCCACGTTGCTGGAGGGTAACGGTATAAGTTGCAAAAGCGTGGTGGCAACGTGGCAGCCACTCAAAAATTGTTCCCCATTTTGGTGGCAGCCACGTTATAGAGAGGTTCCAATAACGTGTCGGCCACTAGTGATAAACACTTTAAAGTTTCTACGGTAGTGGTCGTTACGTGGCGCCCACTAAAAAAGCTACTTGGGTATAGCCACCCGAAGAAAATACATTCATAAACAAAGGAAAAATGGATTGTTTAGTAGAAAAAATGAGTGCATATGCATTCACTGCATCGACATGACATTTTAGTATTGATTAATTTGACCATTTTTTGTGTAATAAGATCTTAGCCAACTAAAAATGAATTCATGAATTGTCCAAAAAGTAAGCAATTACATGCAGCCTAAATTTTTTGACATTTTTTGAATTGTCCAAAAAGTAAGCAATTACATGCAGCCTAAATTTGTTGACAAGTCTGTTTTATGCCAAGCGAGCTTGCATGCTTGGTGGACAATAATATGACGATTATAACATTAAGAATAATTTCTTCGAAAACGGCATTAGAGTCTAGAGTCTCCAAATCGTCAATAAAAGCTCAGAAATCGTCACTAAAGTACCTAAGTCAATATTGCACGATTTTTTCTATTAGTTGGCCTTGGCGAGATTTAAAAACCATGTGCCCGTGAGGAAAATAAACCGCATGAGTTATAAAAAGAAACTTCAGTGTAGAGGGAAACATTATACAGGGTGGGTTTTTTTATGATCAGTATGGGGATCTCGGAAACTAGCGGAGATAGAAGAAAGGTTAAATGGGGAAAGAATTGCCATTTTGTGGGCCCAATCTAACGCGTCTTGTTGATTTTTTGAAAAAGTCATGGTTTACTAGATTTTTTGAAAAAACGAAATATTAGCGATTTAATCTAATCCGTCTAGCTTCGTTGTTTCTGATTTTAGATGAAAAGTGTGAATACCAAAGTTGGAGGGATTTGTGTCCCCAATGCGGTTGTCATGTTCTACTTTCCGTGACAGCTGTCATTTTCGAGATATGACACAAACTTGTGATTTTTTAAACAGAAACCATAGTTGGCCATGGTCTTAAAAAATCAGGCATTTTTAGAGCTTCCTAACGATATATAGTATATATAGTAGGTATGATTATTCAGATAAATAACTATGGTTAACCGCACTTTCTTGTATAAACTATATATTTTTAAGGCCTTATAAAAAAGTTACAGGGTGTTAAAGTTGGAAAAAATATGAGGGCTTTATTGAATATTTACCAAACTAGTTGAGGTATTTAAGTCATATTTGCTGCACGTTATTAACCGCATGGGTTAGCATAATACCAGTTAATATCAAACACCTTGAACAACCAGTGGCTAGGAAGTGGGTAGTTAGTTACAATTATTGTTTTTAGAAAAAAAATGAATGACCTATTGTATAACAATAAAATGTATTTAATTTCGTATGTAAATTATAATTGTAAACAAAAACGTTGTTTGAGCATTTTTTCATATGTGTCATGGTTTCATAGCAAATTTGATTTTTTCGTATTGTTTTAGGGTATTTCTGAAAAATGAACTTAAATATCCGCTCCATAAGTAAGACTCAAAGCAGAAAAAAATGTGTTTATTACTTCAAATAAAGTAACTTTTTTCAATAAACTTATCTATTTAAGGCTATATACTTTTGAAGATAGAGGGTCTAAAACATTTTAGGAAGATAAAATTAATGTTACGCTCTGTATCTTGAAAAGAAAAACATTGAATGGGCAAGTTACTGTATTTAAAGTAAAAAACACATTTTTGCTACTTTGAGTCTTACTTATTATGGAGCGAATTTTTAGGTTAATTTTCAGGAATACCCCGAAATAATACGAAAAAATCTAATTTGCTATGAAACCATGACACATATGAACAAATTCTAAGAGAACGTTTTTGTTTAGAATTAAAATTTACATGCCATACAAGGTGATTATTTTTTTCTCTACAAACAATTACCTATTTTTGTGCTAATTACTCACTTCCCCGCCACTGTTTGTTTAAGGTGTTTGATATTATCAGGTTTTATGCTAACCCATGCCGTTATAGCGTGCACCAAATATGACTTAAATATCTCAACTAGTTTGGTAAATATTCAGTAAAGTCCACATATTTTTTCCCACTTTAACGCACCCTGTAACTTTTTTATAAGGCCTTAAAAATATATAGTTTATACAATAAAGTGCGGTTATTTTTTGGTTTTCTATCACCTGTTGAAGTGTCAAAACTGAACCACCCTGTATATTTTTATGGCCCCAAAACTGTATCGAACAAAGCACTTTATAATGCATTCGTCCATAAATGCTATTTTTGTTTTATAACTAGCCTTGTAATTAACTTTTCACTCAGTTAGAATAATTAATAAAATTATGAATTAGGTAGGTACTAGTAGAAACACAAAATTGGCCAACCTTCTCTGCAACGACCATGAGGTATCGTGACTTTCAGAAAGTCCAAGGAATCAACGAAATCTCTATAATTATTCAATACCTAAGTAAGCAGTGGCCAGTGGCGGATCTACGGGGGGGGGCTATAGGGGCTATAGCCCCCCCCCCCCCCCCGTGCCTACCGTAAGGTAGGCACTTAAAAAATATGTCTGGCATGGCAATACTGCTGATACGGCTCTTAAGTAAGTGGGTGGGCTTGCGCGGAAATATACTCAATAAGCAATAAGCATGAATAAAATGAATAAAAAATGTGTTTTCTATTTTATTTAAAAAATTCGGAAATAGAAGCCCCTCCCTTGACTCCAGCCTAGATCCGCCATTGTAAGTAAGTAATCCTTCTTAATGATTTGGCAAGATGCTTAGGCTGCAACAGTAAACATTAATTTGTTTTTAATAATGTTGAAAAATAATTATTTTATTATTTATTTTTTCTAGTCTTATTTGGCCACAAAATCTGGGCTTAAAACACTAACACGTTATATTGCCTAAAATTTCTTTGTGGCTTAAACTGGTCCATTTAATCCACAGAAACCTGAAACAAACTGATTAAAGGACAAATTTTTCAAGTTGCCAGGAAAAACCACTGCTTAAGAAAGCTCTGGCGCTTTGTCAGTGGTTACTCGAGATTCAACTTTACAAGAACGAAATTTTTAACGGTAACTCAAAAAATAACGTCAATAACTTATGGCTGGTTTTACTTTATTTTTAAGAAATAAGCAACAGCATTTGTCCCTTGATTTGAACTGACCAATAACATTTAATATTTCTTAAAAATCAGGTAAAAGTAAAAGTTAAGAAGCTCTATGGACCAGGATTTAATTTTCTGAGCTTTCGGAGGGTAAATCTCTCTCCGTTCTCAAAGAAATATCAAATATCACGTCAAAGTGGCATGTCAGAGTAATTTAAACCTTTGAACAATTTATTAAAAGATTTAAACCTAGCCACCTGTCTGAAATATACCCTGTTTTCTATTCTAATTATCTATCCTAACCTCTTTTTGAATAACTGGTAATAATATTTTACTGAATTCAACTGAACATTTAGCAACACGAATTTCCTAAATTAAAAGTTAATTCTTTAATTTTCCGCCAATTTCCTGTTTGTTCTCTGATAATTGGTGGGGAACTATCCCACAAAATTCTATGATTATTGCTAAAAGAATGTTCACATATTTTTGACTTTGTAATTTGATTTTGCCTAATATAATAATTTTTATGTTCTTTTAAACGAACGTTGAATGGTCTACAGGTCTCCCCTTCCTAACTTTCCACATTCACAAGGAATTTTATAAATGAAATTCTTTGAACTAGCGTCGATCTTAATGTTATAAATATTGTTCTGACATTAAAAAGATTGCCTATGCGTTTTAGTTTATCTGATGGTCCAGGAATATGAGGAGTAATGAAATGTACTGGTCGGTTCAACACATTTCTTTCTCTAATTCAACTACCATTATTTTGTTGGCAATCCATAAAAACTTTCTCAACAAATTCGATAGGATAGCTGTTGTCTTTAAGAACATATTTGATAGGACTATGTGCGTTACACTATTTATGATTATTTCCTATTTCTAAGGTAATCTAATAGAAGATTTTTGGCATTTATAAAATTTAATAATGAATAATTTGAATCGTCTACTTTTTGTTCCCGTATAATAAATATTAAAACATTAGATTGGTGAGCATATCCAGTCAACACATTTTGTTCAAAATCTTCCATGAATAAATTGATTATGAATGGTGATAAAGAAGATCCCATAGCGAGTCCCATAGCCATAAAAGATTTCTGCTGATAAAATTAATTTCCTGGTTGAAAGTAAGTGGTTTTAACACATAACGCTGTTAGTTCCAACATTGCATCTAAACTCATATCTGTCCTTTCTGTTAAAGTCTGATCGTTTTCTAACTTTTTGTGGAAATTTTCAATGATTTGTTAACAGGAACATTTGTAAAGAGACTAACCACATCAAAACTAGCTAAGATATACTGATTTGGAAATTGATGTTCTCTATTTTTTTCTAAAAAATGATTGCTGTTTCTGATGAATGAATTTGAGTTTATAACTAACGGATTAACAATTTTAAATATTTTGCTAACGAATGGCTTGGTGAATTTATCCAACTTACAATAGGCCGAAGCCGAATGTCAATTTTGTGTATTTTGGATAAACAATATTAAGTGCGTAAGTTTTGAATCGTGTGGAGTTAACAGCGTTCTTTAATATTTGCGGAAATTTATTTGTGGCGCAAACAGATCCGTTTAATTTTTAATCGGGTTTTTCGCCACCAAACTGGTTGGGGATTGGATAAACTTCTGGCCATTTGCTGAAGTAGTCCATGGCAACTAACACATAACGGTTGCCCGATTCGCTGGTTGGGAACGGTCCTTCTATGTCGATGGCGACATAGAAGGACAAAAGGAACTCTTCGCATCGGCGGCACCAATCTTCGACATCTTCTCGAGAGTTTACCCAGTAAAACCTCTCTCTAACTTTATTCGAGGTCTTGCTTATGCCAAAGTGTCTACCTCCAACGCCTTCGTGCACGGCTTTCAGAACCTCTGGTACTGTTAGAAATAGCTTTTCATTTCTATTTGGACTTTCCCAAACTCTCGTTAGTACACCATATTTAACTTTTATTTTTTCTAAAAAATTATTGCTGTTTCTGATGAAGGAATTTGAGTGTATAACTAACGGATTAACAATTTTAAATATTTTGCTTACGAATGGCATGGTTAATTTATCGAGCTTATAATAGGCCGAAGCGGAATGTAAATTTTGTGTATTTTGGATAAACAATAATAAGTTTGTAGGTTTTGAATCGTGTGGAGTTAACAGAGTAGTTTAATATTATTAGACCGACAGATAGTGACAAATTTACGCATAGAAGCCTCGAAGAGGGTTGAAAAGTACATCGATGCTGAGTAGAATGAAGGGAAATTTACGAGTGGCCCCTGGGGATAACGTATGGTAAAATCGAAAAAAATTGCTGTTAAATTTTCCGACCCCAAAATGTACTTATCGATTCGCGCCACTCAAGCCAATATGTTTTTCGGGCTAGTGACGAAATTCGTTTTCATACTTTCGATGGGCTTGTGTGGAAAAATCGGTCAAAATCTCGATTTTTTTACAAGATTACGCCCTTATTTCAACACTTTAGCCACCTACAATACAATACGCCTTTGGTTTTCCGAAGCCAGGTTCTAATAATTAATCATTTAGTGCACACGGCTTGCGTGAAAATATTGAATCGATTTGTGAAAAATGAAAAATCGAATTTTCCATATAATGCTATCCCCAGGGGCCACTCGTAAATTTCCCTTCATTCTACTCAACATCGATGTACTTTTCAACCCTCTTCGAGGCTTGTATGCGAAAATGGGGCATCTAACTCTGTCACTATCTGACGGACTATATCGGAAATTTATTTGTGGCACAAACAGATCCATTTAATTTTTAGTTGGGTTATTTGTCACCAAACTTATTAAAAGCCAACTTTTTCAAGTTGCCTGGACAATTCATAGTCTTAACAGTAAATCAACGAAACTTTAACGGTTAACTCAAAAACTAATTTCAACCAATTTATTTTCTGAGCTTTCGGAGAATAAATCTTCCTCCTTTCTCAAAGATCATGTTGTCACGTTAAAGTGAAAGGAAGTGGTTAAAGTTGAAATGTAAAGTTGAAATGTCATGACAACCGAAACAATAGCCTAGCAACCTGTCTGATATTGTACCCTGTGTTCTATTCAATTATCTATACTAAATTCTCTTTGAATAATTGACAATAATATTTTACTGAATTCCACTGAACATTCAGCAACACAGTTGTCCTTATTTCCTAGAATAAATGCTGATACTTTAATTTTTCTATTTCCTACTTCTTCTTTGGGAATTATTTTGGACCTATCCCACAAGGTCCTATGATTGTAACTAAAAGAGTGTTCACATATTTTTGGATTCGAAATTTGATTTTGCCTGATTAAATTTTTATTTCTTTTAAATAAACGTTAAATGGAAAAATAAACTCTCCCCAACGTAAAACTTTCCATTCACAAAGAATTTTATGAATGCAAATTTTTCAAATTTGTAGGTACCTTACGTTTTAAATAGCATCGATGTTGATGTATTTTTGGTTGTAAACACTGTTCTGACAATTAAACGATTGCCTATGCGTTTTAGCTTATCTGATAGTCCAGGAATATAAGGAATAATTTAATTTTATGGTCGGTCCACCAGATTTATTTCTCTAATTTTATTAGCATTGTTATTTTGTTGGCAATTCTGAAAAACTTGCTCAACAAATTCAATAGGATAACTATTCTTCTTAAGAACATGTTTTATATGTTTAATTTCCTCCTCAAATTTTGTGTTATTAGAACAAATCGTTTTAGCCCTATCATAACACACATTACTCCTTTTTTAACACTAATATGATGATTGGAGTTAAAATGGAGATATCTATTAGTATATATGTTGGTTTTCTATAGACACTAGTTCTATACTATCTGATCTCAGTATAGAAACGTCTAAGGTAATTGATTAAGTATTATTTTCAATTTCTAGAGTAAACTTAATAGACTAGTGAGTTTATAAAATTTAATAATGCATTTAAATCATCTACTCCATGTTCCCATATAACGTAATCGGTGAAAAACTATAATATGCTTATGCCCTTTTAGCATGAAGTGAAGCACGAAACTAAGAAATATTTAGGTGGCCAGAAATTGTGGTTTAGGTAAGTAACAGTTGGAAATAAATATGAGTCTCTCAGAATCCATATATTTAAGTGTTAAGAAAATAAATTGTAGGTACCTACCTAAATCCATTTTTCTTCAGTTACATAATTCAAAACGAAATTTAAATTGGAGGCCGCACATAAAGTGGGTAGGTACAAATCACTACACTATACAATTCACATTCGCGACAAAATCCTCAATTTTTGCACTCACGTCCAATAGGTCGAAGAATTCAATATAGTGGTGGTAAAAGCAACTAAAATTAAAAAATTCTTGTAAACTTACCAGAAGCGCCGCCGGTAATAATAGCTGTCTTTCCCACTAAGCACCTAAAACTCTTACATCGAACTAACGTAGCTCTGCTGATGATTTTCAGAAAAACGACAAACCATACTGCAAACAGCAAAAGGTACCACAGCATCTTGAACACAGACTTTTACAATGCCCTGCACTTACAAAGGATGCCAATCAAGTACCTACCAAAAATAGTAAAAACTAACAAGTAATTTTCACTTACAAAAAACATTTAGCGTTTTATTCATAAAATTGGCAGGGGCATGGGCTATTAAATTGGAGATAATTAAATTCCCATTTTAAACAAATCATGTGAAGTTAAACATTAAAAAAATGCATACATTATCAGTTAGGTACTTTCGAATTAAAAATTTTGCGTCACTGGTTTGCTTTAGGATCGTCTTTGTCTTTAGCTATAATAACCAATTCTGTGCTATAATTACCACCGCGATTTTTAGTTTCGTAATATTGATCTGCCAAGATCTCCGGTTTCTGAATAAAACTTTTTGTGTTTTTTATTGCACTCTGTGAGTGTTCTACGTATACTGCACTTTAATTCGCATAAAAGAATGTTTAGATACTTATATAGCCTTCATAGCTAAATGGGCAATAACGTTATACAAACTAGAAACATACCAGAGTGTGCCTTGACGACTGACGGTTTTTTGTTTGTTGTTATCAGAATGGCATTTTGATTACCCACTTGGTTTCTTGCTTCTGGTAGTTTCGGTTAATGAGATTCTACAATGGGCCGCGGTAGCGATGTTCGGAGCATTGGTAACTATTTAGTCTGCATCACGGCGATAAATAAACTGGTGGGTAGGCCGCGGCCACAGAATAGGGGAATCCTCGGCATCGCCGCGCGCCAGCCGCTATCCGTAGAGTTGTAGATCAACCTTAGAGAGAGACAGAGAATTTAGTCGAGCCGGCCGAGCTGTGGTCGGGTGCGCGAGTAATGGGGGTACATTGTTTCGTAGCCCAATATTATGGTGGCTAAATTTTTAATTAAAATATAATAGGTGTTAATGAGCAGAACTCTTGATGAAATTATATTATTTAAGGAAAACAAATACTGCATAGAATTTAGCTGCCAAACACATCGGGCAGATGTGCTCGCTAAAACTGTTTATAATTATATGATTATGAGAGTTAAACAATATTATAAACAAGAAACGAAACAACAAAGAAATTCTAGCGTGTAAAAAAGAAAAGAAGCTAAGCTTCAAAAAACATAATTTAATTTCATACTGCATAAGTGGACACTTTTGTAATAAATAATTTGCAGACACGGTACTAGTTTATCGTCATGGTTACAGATATTCCCTATAACTATATGTAGTTGTTTTTTTAATTAAGTGTTAATAATAAAATCGCAATTGCTATAGCAAATTTTTAGTGACGAACGTGTAAATTGTACCTAAATGCACCTATTATACAGGGTATTTCTAAATTGCACCAAAATATTGTACAGGGTGATTCTCCCGTTAAATTTAAGGGGGGGCCTTTCATATAAATTTTTCCTCAAAACCCCTCGCCCTCCGAGTTACACCCCTCCAAATATGCGAGGGTAAGAAATTGTTTTTATTTTTTTCTCCACTATGGAAAGAGGTAGAAAGTTGAAATTTGGTGGACCAGTTGCACTCATGGAATGACATTTTGTGACATTTCAACCCTAAAGTATAAGTGGATGGGGATGAAAAAACCAACCCCTAAATTATTTTTTGCCAGAATTTTTTAACGTGTCAAATTTCAAAACAAAAAAAAACGCGTTTAAAAACATTTTCAATTCTTGTCTTTTTCTCCTAAACTTGACAGATTTTTCAGAAAAAATAAAACTTCTGGACACCCACGCCACTTACGCATGGTTAAAAATTCTTTTATGAATCTGGTAATCTTAGGCAAATGTCAAACATCTAATTACTGCGTTTAAAAACGTTTAGGTATCTTTTGTTTTCCTTCTAAATTTGACATAATTTTAGTGAAAGGAAAACATAGTATTAATAATAAGTAGTAATTCTTTGTAATAATAATAATAATTTTACAAGTAGGTAGTTATCAAAAATACTTTAATAACAACAACTTAATATGAATTCTAAAAATAACAACAAATGCTCGAAATGTTTCCGGGAGTATTTCTAATAGTTTCGCATGAGCCCATAACAAAATGCAAATCCCGCATTTCTTCATTTGTGAAGTTCACCATTTTTTTGTTATAAGGGACACAACACAAATTAGTTATGACATCTAAGAATAGTAATTACATGTTTGACATTAGCCTACTAGATTATCTGATTCATAAAAAAAATATTATTAATCATTAACCATGCGTTAAGTCGCGCGGGTGTCAACAAGTTTTATTATTATTTTTTTAAATCTGTCAAGTTTAGGACAAAAAGACAAGAGTTTAAAAAGTTTTTAAACGCGTTTGTCCATTACAAATCAATTTTTTGGTTTTGAAATTTTGACACGTTAAAAAATTGTGGCGAAAAATAATTTAGGGGTTGGGTTTTTCATCCCCATCCACTCACACTTTAGTGTTGAAAAAATGTCACAAAATGTCTTCCATGAGTGCAACTGGTCCATCAAATTTCAACTTTTTACCTCTTTCCATAGTGGAGAAAATAAATAAAAACAATATTTTACCCCCGCATATTTGGAGGGGTGTAACTGGGAGGGGGAGGGGTTTTGAGTAAAAATTTATATGAAAGACCCCCCTTAATTTTAACGGGAGAATTACCCTGTAAAATATTTTGGTGCAATTTAGAAACACCCTGTATATGTGGTTTAGACTCATTTAAAAGTTAAACCGGATTAAAACAGAAAATAGCAAGAGAAAATGACAATAAAATCAAAATTCATTTCTCTATGGTTATTTTCTACTTTAATCCGGTTTAGCTTTTAAACGAGTTCATATCACATCGGTACACAGGGCACTAAAAATAATAGTAAATATGCTTTTTAGGTTGTGCAGAGACAAACTAACCTGGATAGATAGATTTTAATTGGTAACATAAAGACTCGATCCACTATAGTATATCATATAATATAGGTACCTATCTATAACAACGAAAAGTTAAGAATATTTGAACTAATTGTCGATGTATGCTCGTATTTTTAAATTTACCTACGTACATGAATATAATAATTTTTAATTATTCTTCGCAATGTAAGTATTTAGTAAAGTGGTTACCTATATTAGAAAATATTGAAAATATGTTATTCATTGTTCCAAACCCTAACATACAAGAGAATTGCAGAAATACGATGGGAAGCGCCAATGCTCCTAATAATCTTGGCCGACTAAATCTTCCGTCTCTCTCTTCGGCGCGTCTACAGTTCGTTGGTCACCGCGGAGACGCTTGCCTCTATACCAGTATAATCTATTGCCGTGGTCTGCATGTTTTTCTGCCTTCTATAGGTCCCTAGCCACAAAAATTGCAACGAAGACAAAATAATATACGTAAACCACTCCAGTGCAAGCTAGCTAAAAATAAAAACAGAAAATGTGTTAAGAAAACAAACTGAAATAAAAATAACAACTTAATGTAAAATATGCAATATTTTTGCCTGAGCCATTGAAATGCTATAGATACATGGAATAGAAAATTGCAAACATTTTTATTTACAATAATAATTAGGGTAGGTAACAGTTTTGTATAATAAAAAATTAATTAATATATTTCGTGACCCAAAATTGATTTTTTAAAGTGCAAAGTGGTTGGGATTCGGGGTCGTAAAAAAATGCAGCGCAAATTTAAATCAACTCTTCACCAACGTTTCGGCTGATATACAACCATCTTCAGGGTTCTAAAATTCTACATAGTAAAACGAGAAAATAAAAATATTATCAAAACAACAAAAGTTTGACAATTTAAAATGTACGTAATAAGTTTAATAAAAATATAAATAGCAATATATAAAAGACTTACCAATATATTCTTTTACTTGCCACCATTAAACAATAATAATAGACAGGACTAAAGTAGATATTAAAACTAGACAAACTAATCAAGTACACGAGTTTTATTTTATTATTTGTCTTGAAAGCGAAAAGCAAATTGACTGTGAAACGTTCTACACATGAATGATGATAAAAAGGGAAGAACAGCAAAACAAACAAAAACACTAAAGCAGTAGGAGAAAAAAATTATACAGTATACAAGGCGTATACCGTTCTGAAAATAATTGTTAATGTAAAAGTTGAAAGATTAGCGTTTAGGTAATTTGTTTAACAGATATGCACTATTAAGCTTCTCTATACCTTTTCTAGTATTGACACTGTTGGACCCCCTGATACAAATGATCTCCTGAAAAAGTCTATTGTTTAAGTTGTTTTGGGTACCAAAAATGGTGGTACCTTCAAATTTAAATCTGTGGTTGGTTTGACGGCAATGTTCAACTAGTGCAGTTGGATTTACTATACATTTAATTTTTTTTATATCTCTGAGGTGTTCATTTATTCTAGTTTTTAAGTATCTGCCTGTCTGGCCTACATAGCATTTGGGACAATCAGCACATGGAATTTTGTCAAACTTTTATTGTTTTGATAATGTTTTTATTTTCTCGTTTTACTATATATCTTGTAAATTTTAGAACCCTGAAGATGGTTGTATATCAGCCGAAACGTTGGAGAATAGATGATTTAAATTTACGCTGCCTCTATTTTACGACCCCGAATCCCAACCACTTTGTATTTAAAAAAATAAAAAATAAAACATTGTTATTAGACACCTGTTTCATGTGGCCATTACAGTTTGAATGGAATTGGAAATTTTGCGTTCGGTATAATGTTTTTATAAAATGTATTTATGTAAAATGTAGAGAGTATATTTCTTTACTTGAAGCGAGTAGGTTGCCTCAATTAATATAATAATAATAATAATTCTCACCCTCACAATACTCCAAACTAGGAGAGCCCGATCATTGTTAATTAAAGAAGTTGTGGTTAATTTTTAAGCAAATCTAGCCTCTAAAGCAATAAAAAAAGGAGTTGCCACCTCCGATCGAAGGAAAAAAGGTCGAGAAGCAAAAGGTTGAATAATCAAATGATCAAAAAATAAAAGTTCAAAGCCTATCAAAAATTAATTCTAATTTTTGATAGGCGGAAAAAAGTCGGAACACAAAAGGTCGAAATTTAAAAAATAGTCGAAAGAGGAATAGGTTAAATAATCAAAATATGGCAAAATATACAGAGTGTCTCAAAAAACGTGGCGCTCACTTCTGGTCTGGTCTTTTTCCGCTAACCATTATTCTCAATAAATTATTCCCTAAAAATTAGGACTTAATTAGTTAGACCTTTTGTGATTCGACCTATTGTTTTTCGATCTTTTGATTATTCCACCTTTTCTGTTTACGACATGTTTTTAAAATTTTAACCTTTTGTGTTTCGACCTTTTTTTCGCCAATCATAGCCTGCAATCGCGAAATGCGCGTTGAGAAATTCGGGAAGTTCTGTGACGCCGAAACCTTCGTGTGCGTCGTTTGCCAAAAATAAATACAAACGCGGACAATTTAAAAAGTGCACTTCCGTCTATTGTGATTTTTAATGCAAAAATGAAAAGCGCAAATAATTAAAAAATCATTGATTTAGCTTTGAGATTTTACCGACAATCGGTATTTTTCATGCAAACTAGTTTGCATATATGGAGTTACATCTAATAATAATTACTAATAAAAATACTAATAGTTAACTAATAATAACGGCAATCCGTACTGTTAATCGGCGCCGGCCAATGACGTCAAAACCTATAGACGTGGTACCCCATTGTTAAAATGCCCTTTATTTTGACTCCAAGATTAAATATAGGTATCTATACTACCCTAAAAAATACTACAAACAAGGACAGCCATCAACCAACTGTACACCCGGTGATTCCCGATTATAATTCCTCCAGAATCACACTTAGATATATCGCATGTTTTTTCTTGTTTGGGGGCGCCGCGCCGGAAGCATCGGAACCTCACCTGAAGACTCGGGGGGATGGTCTAACGACGCCAGCCTCCGAGCCCAGAGTCGAAATAAGTTCGCTACGGCTCGACAAAAAGGGGCAATTTCTGACAATCTCGCGACATTTTCGGAATAATTTAATGGAGCGCTTAGATTATGATTAGTTCTGGGCGTCAAGCGTTTATCAAAACAAACCTGTCTATAGGTTCTGACGTCATTGGTGCCGACCAATGAAAACTGACAATACTGATTAATATTTAGACTTCTTATTATTAAATACAGGGCCGCAATGAAAAAAAGGAATTTTCAGTATAATTGTCTCAAAACATTTTTAAAATATTTCGTGTCATACATCATGGTATTTGAAATGAAAAGAGCTTTTAAAATCTGAAAAAAAAACAGGTCCGTATTTAAAAAAATTAAGTAGAAGATGGTTTCTCAAAAACGAAATGTTATAGAACAAAAAGAAAGTGTTTTTCTTATTTTCCCATCTGTGATAACAACTTCAGAAAAAACTAAAATCCAAAACGCAAAATTTCACTTTTATCAAAATAACTCAAAAACGAAAAACATATTGGAAATCTGTTTGCACCATTTTATTGACCTCAAAGTTGCGCAACTTTTTCCCCATTTAACCGTTGTTCCTTACCGTTTGCAAGATCCCCATGCTGTTCATTCTTATCCGGAACACATTGTATATCGATTTGCAATTTCTTGGTTTATCAATATAACATGGAACCTTAAATTTTTTAAGTAATTAAATTGTAAATTTTAATAAATAGTGCAAAATTTTAAAAAATGGTTAAAAAAATGTTTTTTCGAAATCGAGTTTTTTCGTTTTTTTTTGCATTTTCTGAGAAACATTTCCATAGTGATGTATATTTTTTACACCATCGGAACGTAGAGGTTTCAACGAACAACGTGCTGGGTATTTTCGATTGAAAATGAGGTTACTTTTTCGGTTTAAAATCAAAAAAAGGGGTAAAAATAAATATTTCGATTTTAAAAAATTACAGCGTGTTCAGGACATAAGAAGGTAAGATTCCACCAAATTTCGTGGAATTTTTTTTTGTGGGAGATAAAAATTAAAAACCAAAAAATCGGTTATTTCGATTTTTCGCGGATATTTTGAGGTTATGTGAGAAAAGTGCAAATACAAAAGTTATAGATCTTTTTATTACCTACCACTTTGCAATTTAACTTTTTTCGATAGGAGTTGTAGTTTTGCAGGAAATCGTGATAAACAGTTTTCCACCCCTAAAAGCTCACCCCCTTCTACGCCCGTACCTAAAATCGCCCTTAAATTATTTTTTCTGTTATTATTGCTACATTGTCTTCTTTTTCCAATGGGTTTCATACTACCTAATTTTTTTTTCACTTTTTGCCATTTTCAAAGGCTTAGGCCCTGGCCTACTATTGGAGCAGAGAAAATGTATGTCTAACAAATCTGTGAAATCCGCACAGGCGTTTTAGCATTAATGTGTAGGGTGGCATCATTAACTCAAGAATTGTGGGGCCAGTATTTTATCAATAAACATTAACTGGTCAACGATACATCGAAATGCTACAAGGCATTTTAGATGAATTTTGAATAACTTACATTCAGCAGACCGACAACAACAACATTTTCTTTCAACAAGATAGGGCTTCGGCTCACAATATGAGACAAGTTTATTATATCTTGCAAGGATACTTTGGAGACAGAGTGATAGCCACTCAGGGACCTATTCGATGGCCGGCGCGATCTCCAGATATTATTACACCGCTAGATTTTTTTCTATGGGGTGCTATGAAAGACGAAATTAACAAAATAAAATATGCCAACCTAGATGAACTTATGGAAACTATCGGCAAAGTTTACAAAATAAATTATTCTGTAAACTTTGCTATCGGAAACTTCTTTAATAATCTTGATGGACAACTGTTACTATAAACTACCAGATTTTTTATGCAGAATTACATTGTTAAAATGATTTCGGCTGTGTGCACGTAAATGTTAATAACGAAGAAAAGGTGTATTTTCGTGCAAATTATATTTGTAAAATTAGCATGGTAAAGCGGAATTTTCTGTACACACCTGACATGTGAGTATCACATAACCAAGAAGTTTAATTCCTCCTTTTCATATTAAAATTGTTGATTCTTCTCTATAAGTTATGTCATACTCTATTCTAGGTGGTACTGATGATGGCTATGTAGCCGAAAGCGCTTTACCATGCTAATTTTACAAATATAATTTGCACGAAAATACACCTTTTCTTCGTTATTAAATTAAATTGTGTTTTGATCTGTGAAATAATATACAGTAAACGCGATGTTCAATATACAGTAAACGCGATGTTCTGTTTTTTCTGTTTTTATGGTCTATCTTTAATAATAAAAAAGTTACCAATAGTGCAGACTTAATTGGGAACAGGCTGTGTATTATGTATGTGTCAAATGTTCTTCTTGTGGCTTTTTTACCTGAACTAGTATCAGTTGTACTATGTAATAGTTTTCTCAGGGATGATATAGTATATTACACACCGAGGTGGGAAGTGTTTCATTACTGTCGAGAGATTAAATAGTTAACCGAGGTGCGAAGCGCCGAGGTTAACTTTATCTCGAAATGATATCAACTTCACTCAAATTCAGTCCTTCCAATAATAATGTAAATCTTCGGGCCCTTGAGACGTTTCTGTTAGTTCTGGAGCTAACACGATCACTAAAATTAATATTATATATTTATAAAAAAAATTAATTGAAAATTATTAAAACAACAATATACAACAAAAGTTGAATGTAGGACAATATTTTTGATTGCGCTATGCCTTTATTTTTACAAGCTTTTTTAAACCTTTTCCTCGCACACGAAAGATAGAATATTTTCATTACCTTGCAGATTTTTTTCGGTACTTTGCAACAGAGAACTTTCATCTGATGTTTCAACACAATATCGTCGATTTTTTTACTAAATTTAAGGTATAAATTTTATTGTCTTTTTTGCAAATGTCACGTCTGCATATGGGGGGGGATACGAACAATGACCATTTCTTCCATGATTACCTAATACCGATACACTTAACACTAGGTACCATAACTTACAGATCTCATTACACACAAACACGAAAAGAAAGTATTTCAAAATGTGTATATGTGTATGTGTATATGTATATATGTATATGTACATAATATAGTAAAGTCCGATTTATAAACGTTGACGTCACCGTTTGATGTTTGTCTTTGTTGATTTAATGTTAATATTTTTTATGATAGGTACCTACTTAAATTTCCTTGTCGTTTGCTGTTTGTCGTTCCCTTGGTAGTATCACCAAGAATTGACTTTGATAACCAACACGTATCTTTTTCCGTTTGCTATTGCATTTCCGGTCGCATTTAAACATTCCGATATAGATTTCGGCACCCGTTGAAATTTCATTGGCCAGTTCAAATTTTCCTGCCAATCATTAACGCAGTGCCGAATACGATACAGAATGTTGAAACGCTGCTCAAATGGAATATGAAATGTTACAACTTTGCATCACGTAGTCGGCATGCAAATAATACATTATTATACCTTTGTTTCGTAAAAATATGGTAGTATATACTTACCCAAAATCGTAAACAGTGTTTAGTGCAGTGTTGGTCACATTATAAATAATGGAACAATTGAGTTAAGTGGCATATAGCTCATATAGAGAAAAACGTATAAGCAAGAATCAACCGAATGCAAAGTCTCACGGATCAGGTCATTAATAAAAAATATACAATATGCAGGGTGATTGGTTATATTTTCCGTTTCCTTATAACTTTTCAGGAATAAATGATAGACAAAAGTTGAAACACAAAACTTGTGTGAAATTAAATAGAGTATAATTTTGTGTATTTTTGAATATTATTGTATACAGGGTTCTGAATTTTATTTTTTTTATTGATATTACAATTTTTGTGGTTTGAAACTAATTTCTGACATAAATTTACTTCCGAAAAATCATGTATGCCTTGAACATTTTGAAAAAAGTAATTTTTCCCGCCAGTAAAGTACCCCTTTTGTAGGTTTTACTACAAAATGTTATTAAGGAAACTTGCTCAGAATGAAAAACTGAGTAAATTTGAACGCTTTATTTTTACTTTTTTTTTCGAAAAGTACCCTTCTTGTAGCTTTCACCTCAAAATTTTATTAAGGGAACTTGTTTATGATGAAAAAAAATTTTGGAAGCCTAGGACCACTTTGATTTTTTCTTAAAAAAAAACTGAAAACGCTTAAAAATCGAAGTAGGCTTAGGCTTTTGAAATTTTTCACATTTATGCAGTTTTTCATCTTGAACAAGTTCCCTTAATAACTTTTTGAGGTTAAAGCAACAGAAAAGGCACTTTTAATTTCAAACACTTTTGTATTAAACTTTCTCTCCATCTCTTAATCCTGAAAAGTTATAAGGAAACGGAAGATATAACCAATCGCCCTGTGTACATAGAGTAGGAAAATCCTCTCCTCTTTGACGTCATCACTGTTCCACATATGACATAATCGGTAATTTTTTTTAATGACCATCTGCGTAGGTACTTTTGAGAGTGCGGTTTGATAGAGAATGCGGCCTACTATTTTTTTTTGCCAAGTTACATAGATAAGCAATAGTCATATCTTCGTGAAAATTGTTGATTATTTTAATAATAATAATAACAATAATAATAATAATAATCCTCACCCTCACAAGACTCCAAACTAGGAGTACCCAAGAAGTAACCAGTTGCTTGTGCGAGGGAGGGGGCAATTACTATTATTTCGTCTTCGTTGCCATTTGCGGCTAGGGCCGACTTTTTTCCGATAGAACTAGGATAGCATTCGCTCAAGTTTTACGGAAAACCCTAGAAAACCGTAGTTAATCGGCAAAATCATGACAAAACCTCTACGGAAAAATTTCATTTTCTCTAGCTTATTGCTCTGTAATAATTATTAAAATATAGTTGTATCCTGTCTGGTTGCCTACTCTTTACCTCATTTCGAATTCCATTGCCACTCATAGTTATTAGGCAACCAGTCCTACTTTATCCAATTGTGTTTTTGGTTTGATTGACCTTCTTTTTGATAGTTGACGTTGACAGATGGTCCCCTCTTTCCTGCCGAAATATAATTTTACTCGTGGGGTATTTCACTTTTTAATATCAATTTTAATGTCTTTTAAACCGTTTTTTTATTCTTGACTCCATGGTTGCGGTGTTCCTTAACATATAATGTCAATTATTTATCCTATATGTTTCGCTTGTTTCATATAGGTATAAATATCAATTTTGGTAAGATAACCTCACTTTTACCCATTGTGTAACATTAAAATTATTTATTTGATTTTTACAATTTTAGATGTCTTGAAAAAGGAAATAAAACTTTCCGAAAGCTTGACTTTTCAAACAAGAGTGTTCTTTTATGGCTTTAAACCTTTCCTGATTGCAACCTCAATAACTTGTTCAACAAGTTACTGTTTTTTTCCAACTAGACAGTCAAGTCAACTCCTTCTATACATATAAAAAAAAGTTAAAACCATATGGGATTTTTTTTATTTTTGGGCTAAGATCAAACTACTCTAGGGCGATCATCTCTGCTTCCAAAAAAAATCATTAAACGTCGTGACGTCATTTGACATACACCTGTCAAAAATTACATTTAATTAAATAAATAGCCAAAATACGCTTTATTTGTGATTTTATCAAAAAAAGTTATTTGATAAAGTTAATTGGAATTTTATTTTACCCCTATGTGCCAATTTTCAGACAAAAATTCTGACAATGATAAATTTTTGAATTTTTGAAAAAAATATAAAAATTGCACCTTGTTAGTTGACTTTTTCTTGAAATTAGCCGATTACGACCCAAAAAGGGCCCATGACTAAAAAAATTTTACATTTGGATGATAGGCCAACAATTCTAAAATCAAATATGGCGCACCAAAAAAAATGAAATTTATTAGTTTTATATTTTTTTCAATAGATCAAAAATTTATCAGTCAGAATTTTTGTCTGAAAATTTTCACATAGAGGTAAAATAAAATTCCAAGCAACTTTTAAATTATACATATTTTGGCCATTTATTTAATTAAATGTCATTTTTGACAGGTGTGTCAAATGACGTCACGGCGTTTAATGATCTCATTTCGAATCTTTTTGGAAGCAGAGATGATCGCCCCAGAGTAGTTTCATCTTAGCCCCAAAATAAAAAATTCCCATATGGTTCCAACTTTTTGGTGGGCACGGTATATATACAGGGTGATTCACCAGCAATGGGAAATCCCGAAACTGGGGGTAGGGGATACCAAAATACAGGGTGTTCACTTTTAAGTGGACACAAATCAATAAAAAATTGATTTGTTGGGATATTTTCAACAAATTCTTTTTGATACAAAGGTCTTCAAAATGCGCAACTTTCTACGTGAACACATTTGTCAAATTGCAATTCCAGGGCCGGCTAAGATTTTTTTAAACCCCGATTTTCACAAAATCTATTTAGGCATTTTTTATTTAAAATCTGACCATACAGCGTTAATTAGGACCCTCTAAAACCCTTAAGTTCAACATTTGAACTTAAAATATACAGGGAGTTCGGTTTTACAGCGCCTTAAAGTTGCGCAAAGTAGTGATTTCGAGGGCTCCTGGAGAGTCAAGCGTGCCATGGAATGATTTTAAAACAATTGAAGAATTAACAGGACCACCCAAAGTATTGATGGACGAGACTGCAAGAAAAAATAATACAGGATGTTTTTCTCTACCGCTGCTGAAAGTTCAGATTTTTTTCGAATTTTATTCTGATCAAGTTTGCCGTGCTTCTTGAAACAAATTTACTAATAACAAAATTTATTTAATCTTAACAATAAAATAACAAACAAAATATTTAGATCTTAAACTATCGGGGTTTTTTCAACATAACCGCCTTCTAACGTAATACATTTTTCAAGACGTTTTTTGTTATTAGAAACAACTCGTCTTAACTTAAAACCCCGATAGTTACAATTCGGTGAAGACTGGTGAAAAGTATTTTATTCACATGCTTGCTGTAATCTGTAAAGTGTGACAAACCACAGTCACAACCTTCTCAAGCTTACAAGCCCTCTGCAAACATGTGGCAACGCCGCAGCGGGACGGTTCAACGGGTCTACTCGTATGCAGTATAGAGCAGTTTGCATTCTTGCTTAGCTTATCTTTTCTAATAAATGTTCTTAGTAGTTAACAATTGAGAGTTGTAAATAGTCCCCCCACCTCTTTTTTGGTCCCCCCACTCCTTTTTCGTACATTACCCCCCACTCCTACGCCCCTAATAGGCCCCGCCCACTTTTCCTCCGCGCATGCGCACCGAGCGCATGACCTCTTCCCCGCACCCCGCAGCCATCATACCGTGTAATTGCAGCGTAATGAGTAATTACAATACCGCGGGTCCATATTTCCGCGAAATTCGCACATAAATGTCAATTTATTGGTTAAGTACCGTATGTACGTGAAGAAATATTTAAAATAGATACAATCACTTTCATTTCCCGCGCTTTTTTTGTCTAATTAACGCTATTTACCCCCTTTGCAATGAAAAAAAAACATTACATATACTGCACTGCATAGCGTATTAGGTTCTATTTACGCATAATTATCTTCTATTTACCTCAGATCTAATAAAAAAATAAGCTCTTACTGTCATTTCATACATTTTTTACTATTTAACGCTATGTACCCCCTTTTCAATGAAAAAAAACATTACATGGACTGTCAATGTCAGTTTATTGTTTACGTACCGTTTATACCTACATAACTATTTAAAATAGGTACAAATACTCTCATTTCCCGCGCTTTTTGTCTAATTAGCAATATTTATCCCCTTTGCAATGAAAAAAAAAATACAGTGTACCGCACTGTATGGCGTATTATGTCCTATATACGTGCAATAAACAAAAATTAATTTCTATTCTGTCCCACATCTACAAAATCTGAAAATTCCCAGGTTCCGCCACGTAATTAGCTTGTAAAATGTTAGCCAACGCCCTAGAAAAAATACAGTATGGTTTCGGCCCGATATCGCAACAGGCAGTTGGGTAAAGTTTTTCCTACAGATGATGCCCCCTCGTTAGTTTTAATGGGGTTTTAAAAAATAATGATTTTCGGCTTCGTCTTTCTCTGGAATTTTAGAATTTCTTTAATTCGAGGGTTTGCCATTAGTTTTTATCGTATTTTTAATGGTATTTTAGCCTGCTAGGGTTATTTTACAGAACGCATAGGCTCTTATAATAAAAACAACCTGGCAGTTTAAAATAGGTACAAATACTCTTATTTCCCGCGCTTTTTGTCTAATTACTCTATTTATCCCCATACAATAAAAAAAACATTACATGGACTGTCAAGTCAATTTATTGTTTACGTACCGTTTATACCTACATAACTATTTAAAATAGGTACAAATACTCTCATTTCCCGCGCTTTTTTGTCTAATTAGCAATATTTATCCCCTTTGCGATGAAAAAAAACATTACATATACTGCACTGCATAGCGTATTAGGTTCTATTTACGCATAATTATCTTCTATTTACCTCAGATCTAATAAAAAATAAGCTCTTACTGTCATTTCATACATTTTTTAATATTTAACGCTATTTACCCCTTTAAAATGAAAAAAAAAATACAGTGTACCGCACTGTATGGTGTATTACGTCCTATATTCATGTAATAAACAAAAAAATAAATTATATTTTGTCCCACATCTACAAAAATCTGAAAATTCCCAGGCTCCCCCACGTAATTAGGCATGTGACGTCACAGCCAACGCCTTAAAAATTCCCAAAACAAAGAAAAAATAATAGGTGTACTTACTTTAAAGTGAATATATAGCCCTAAGAAGAATAAGTAAGGATATATGAAAAACTCAAACAATGAAAGCAATTAAAAACACTTTCAAAAGCATGGGTTCCAACACATATTCCAAACGTATGATCGCCGTCGTCCAGATGCACTCCCCCAAAACAGCCATGACTCCTCGAAAAACAGTCTCTGTGTAGAACACGCGCGATCTATAGACGCGGGCACCCGTCACAGAGCTACTTTGTACCGTTATGTCGTATCAATTAGCTTCAAAGCAATCGCGACATTATTTAATTATGACAAAAATATGCACACGAAAGAAGTAACCCGACCCCACGGCAACCATTTTTTATTTCAGAACGACTCTCACCGGCTCGCACATTCTCAAGTCGGTCGTTATAGGACAACGTTGCCGAACGATTTCACCCACATAAGTGTATATCAAGACTCAACCATGAAAATATCCGTAGATCTCGGCTGATTTCAGCGGATCCGGCAACACCGCTTCTAGCCCCTCTAGACGTCCGCCAGAAGATCTGATGGTATTGGTAGAGAGGCAATATTGATTTTTTTTCTCCTTTTCTCACAACCGGGAGCTATACCTATACCTATCTCACTTTCCAAAAGAATGCACCACTCGCCCTGGGCAACCCTTGATGGTACCTGACATAGGCAACGAGCCAGCGCGGACCGTAATCTGCCAGAACGGTAGCCCAGGAGGAGAAAATATTTTAACAGCATATAATTAAAATTAACTGGGGATACATTGCAGCGTTTGATATTATTTCAGAGTATACGTATAGCCGAATTAAAGAATAACATTAACACTTCCATACGCCCTATTCCATATACACCCTACCATTATAAAAAAAAGATACAATGCAAGCTTTTCCCACATAATTATTCCCATTATTATTTATTTAATAAACAAAATATTATTCTCATCTTTATACCTACAGAACTATAAAAAAAACTATACACCTTCCCGTAAGAATACCAAAATCTATCCACATGTGCAATTAGTTTGCGATGTCACAGCCAGCGCCCCCTAAAATCTAATATTTTTCGGGCAATTATACATGTAAGACGAGCACAAAGCGATTACTTGTTTTTCTTTTTAATATTAATAGAGAGGAACCCGTCACATCTTCTAAGAAGTTGTTCGCTAGATACCACAATGTTGCCACATACTTTCCCAAAAATTCAAAATAACCACACGGTTCCTTTATATCATGACAGGGGCCTCTCTATTTGCAGTTTAATCTAAGAGTCAAGTCAATCAGTGGTACCTATCTAATTCATTGCTTTAAAGCCAAAACAGGTTTTAACACCTGTTCTGCCAACTGTATATAGGCTGATATTGATTTTTCTCTCGATTCACAGAATACGCTTGCGCGACATTGTTTAATTATGTCGAAATATACCAACAAAACAAATAACACGGCGTCACGGCGACCACTTTTAATATAGAACGGCTTTTGCCTTTTGCCGAGCCGCCCTCGCCCCAAACAAAGGGTTGACCAATCGATAAAAATACTGCCATATACTTGTAGAAATCTAACACCCTCTGCCATCTACCAACTTCCAAAACACATCTCGTACCACAGGATCCCTCGATTTAGAGACCGCTTAGTACCTGCCGTAGGTACTAGCGAGCCGATGTCTAGAGGGCGCTCCCCCATTACCGACGATACCCAGGTATCCGTAGCTCCGCCGTGAATGGGCAGTATTATAAAATATAATTTTGAATAAAAAAACAAATTAAACGGATACATTGCCATGCTTTTATATTATTTCAGAGTTACGTATAGGTACACGTACTAGGGATTAAAGAATAAAGTAATTTATGGAAAACCAACGAGTAATTCACGCATTGATACTTTAAATTTTGGATATACAATAAAACATTAACAGTTCCATATATGTCCTATTCCATATACACCCTACCATTATAAAAAAAGATACCTACTTTACTGAATGTACACTCTCGCGGAAGGAGACCACACACAGTTAAAAAAACATTAAAAATTCATCGTCCACAGAGTAAAATTAACATATTATATGGAAGCAATACCCTACCACCATGTGTTCGTATAATTATGATTCAATTATCCCCCTTTGCGATAAAAATCAATACCCGCCTCTGTATGCTTTACTCTAACTTGTTAATAATTATTTAATAATACACAAGTTTATTGTATTCCATCCATATTCTTACATAATTTATCTTGTTTTTCTAAGCTATATTTCCAAAAATAAAATAATAAAACATAATAATATTATATTTATCCCTTTGCTCTGTAAAGAGAATATATTGCACACCCTGTATGGCATTATGATTGCTCTCCCACATTTCTCATCTAGTTAGAATCATTTTATTAATTATTTGACTTATTCTGCCTACCTCCCTCATACATTTTGTCTATTTTAAATCAATTAAGCAGAAATGAAACCTTGTAAAAAAAATATCTAATAACGCTTTTCGAATACATTTTACTTAAAATAGATAGGTACAAAGAGGTGTCATATAAAATATTAGATTTACTTCAACGCAGAAATGGTCGTTATGTATTTCACACAGCGTGTTCCCAATCAAACAACTTTTTATGAAGAAACCACATAACTATACAGGGAGCATCAGAGACCATGAAAACACCATTTAAGGCTACGGGCTGGTGTTAGATACAGGGTGCGCCAGGAGACAGATACAGGGAAGCGTTAAAATAACAAATTAAAATATATGTATATATATTCTTGTGACAGACTCGTATATCTACTTATGAATGTTCTATCTATAAGAAAAGATAAAGACCAAGGTTTCAAATTTTAAGGAACAAGTAATTTTAGAAATACATAAATAAGAGAGGTATACCCGATTGCTGTAAGAAGTTTGGATTTTGTCAGATGACAATTCCTCACAAAATCCCTAAGAATTTTGTGTCATCCACTAGCATATTTGCGTCACAACCGGTTAATGATATCACTCCTTGATTTATTATGGTAAAAGTCACCCAAGTGAATAAATAATGAATAAGAGCTTATTAATAAATAAAAACCCTATTGCAATCACGATTATAGCTCTACAAATAACAATAATAACTTAAAACGTAATATAAAACTTATTAATTTAATATTTTTTATATAATCAACTGCTTGTTGCAGCGTCTATATGTGGACTCAGGCAAATTGACCTCCATGTGTCAAAGTGTCAGTTAAGGGTACCATTATCGGTGTTGTTCTTGCTCTCCTCGTTACTTTTTATGGTATGCAAATGGCATCGTTTCTGACCTGAACTTATGAGCCGATTGCATTTTGCTGCATTGATACCAACTTAGGATGTTGAAATTACCAATTGAAAGTTTCGGTAACAACAAAGGCAATTAGATTGTCAGTATGGACAAATTTTAATTGTCTAATATCAGATTTTACAAATGCGGCGCCGAGAACCATACCGGACCATCCCACAAAATTCTTGATATCTAAATAAGCACGGTCTTATGTAGTAAAAAACATACAATTTTGCATGCCAAAGCGAACCAAATGAGCCTTAGATACTCTACTATACAGACGGCAGCACCAAAGAGGATGACCCACATGGATTAGACTATCAAAAAAATCTCCATGCTATAATGAACTAGATAGCTTAGTCCAATTTACCATTGGTGGAAATTTATACGTTGCAGTGCATTTGGTCTATTGAAACGACTACAGCTGTCAACTATTCAACATAGTACTACTACAGCGAAAAAGGATCTGCTCCCACTCATCTATCACAGCTTTTATGCTCTTCAGAATGATGTACCCATTAGAGGAAATGATTTTGAATAATTATTTGTATTTTTTGGGTTGAATAAAACCAAACAATACTTTTGTTTTGTATTATTTGATCAATTGCACATCATAAAAAAATAAATAAAATATATCCTAAGAATCAAAACGGACTAATCTACACCAAATTTAAGAAAAATGTTGAAAATCCGGACAAGATAATATGATTTATCTGTCGTAAAATCCAAAAGTGATAACTTAACACTTGCAATAACTCTATACAACTTATAATGGGGGTGGTCCATTCTAGTTCTCAACACCTCAAATAAACATATTATGAAAGACGAAGTTTTGCTTAGGTACGGGGGAGGGGGTATCAAGAATTCAAAATGAGGAAACAGTGTATACATAATATAATATGACAGAAATATTACTATTACCCTACTAAAGTGTGTTACAATAATTATATTCAACGGGTAAGACACATCGGTAATTTAGTTCATACTACTCCATATACGAATAAAATCATTGGTGCGTGGGTGTGTCGTGTGTGTTGTGTGTGTTGTGTACACACGATGTGTGTCATGTGTGTTGTGTCGTGTGTGTTGTGTCGTGTGTGTTGTGTGTTGTGTACACAACACCATATTATCTTGTCCGGATTTTCAACATTTTCTTAAATTTGGTGTAGATTAGTCCGTTTTGATTCTTAGGATATATTTTATTTTTTTTTATGATGTGCAATTGATCAAATAATACAAAACAAAAGTATTGTTTGGTTTTATTCAACCCAAAAAATACAAATAATTATTCAAAATCATTTCCTCTAATGGGTACATCATTCTGAAGAGCATAAAAGCTGTGATAGATGAGTGGGAGCAGATCCTTTTTCGCTGTAGTAATACTATGTTGAATAGTTGACAGCTGTAGTCGTTTCAATAGACCAAATGCACTGCAACGTATAAATTTCCACCAATGGTAAATTGGACTAAGCTATCTAGTTCATTATAGCATGGAGATTTTTTTGATAGTCTAATCCATGTGGGTCATCCTCTTTGGTGCTGCCGTCTGTATAGTAGAGTATCTAAGGCTCATTTGGTTCGCTTTGGCATGCAAAATTGTATGTTTTTTCTACATAAGACCGTGCTTATTTAGATATCAAGAATTTTGTGGGATGGTCCGGTATGGTTCTCGGCGCCGCATTTGTAAAATCTGATATTAGACAATTAAAATTTGTCTATACTGACAATCTAATTGCCTTTGTTGTTACCGAAACTTTCAATTGGTAATTTCAACATCCTAAGTTGGTATCAATGCAGCAAAATGCAATCGGCTCATAAGTTCAGGTCAGAAACGATGCCATTTGCATACCATAAAAAGTAACGAGGAGAGCAAGAACAACACCGATAATGGTACCCTTAACTGACACTTTGACACATGGAGGTCAATTTGCCTGAGTCCACATATAGACGCTGCAACAAGCAGTTGATTATATAAAAAATATTAAATTAATAAGTTTTATATTACGTTTTAAGTTATTATTGTTATTTGTAGAGCTATAATCGTGATTGCAATAGGGTTTTTATTTATTAATAAGCTCTTATTCATTATTTATTCACTTGGGTGACTTTTACCATAATAAATCAAGGAGTGATATCATTAACCGGTTGTGACGCAAATATGCTAGTGGATGACACAAAATTCTTAGGGATTTTGTGAGGAATTGTCATCTGACAAAATCCAAACTTCTTACAGCAATCGGGTATACCTCTCTTATTTATGTATTTCTAAAATTACTTGTTCCTTAAAATTTGAAACCTTGGTCTTTATCTTTTCTTATAGATAGAACATTCATAAGTAGATATACGAGTCTGTCACAAGAATATATATACATATATTTTAATTTGTTATTTTAACGCTTCCCTGTATCTGTCTCCTGGCGCACCCTGTATCTAACACCAGCCCGTAGCCTTAAATGGTGTTTTCATGGTCTCTGATGCTCCCTGTATAGTTATGTGGTTTCTTCATAAAAAGTTGTTTGATTGGGAACACGCTGTGTGAAATACATAACGACCATTTCTGCGTTGAAGTAAATCTAATATTTTATATGACACCTCTTTGTACCTATCTATTTTAAGTATAATGTATTCGAAAAGCGTTATTAGATATTTTTTTTACAAGGTTTCATTTCTGCTTAATTGATTTAAAATAGACAAAATGTATGAGGGAGGTAGGCAGAATAAGTCAAATAATTAATAAAATGATTCTAACTAGATGAGAAATGTGGGAGAGCAATCATAATGCCATACAGGGTGTGCAATATATTCTCTTTACAGAGCAAAGGGATAAATATAATATTATTATGTTTTATTATTTTATTTTTGGAAATATAGCTTAGAAAAACAAGATAAATTATGTAAGAATATGGATGGAATACAATAAACTTGTGTATTATTAAATAATTATTAACAAGTTAGAGTAAAGCATACAGCGGCGGGTATTGATTTTTATCGCAAAGGGGGATAATTGAATCATAATTATACGAACATATGGTGGTAGGGTATTGCTTCCATATAATATGTTAATTTTACTCTGTGGACGATGAATTTTTAATGTTTTTTTAACTATGTGTGGTCTCCTTCCGCGAGAGTGTACATTCAGTAAAGTAGGTATCTTTTTTTATAATGGTAGGGTGTATATGGAATAGGACGTATATGGAACTGTTAATGTTTTATTGTATATCCAAAATTTAAAGTATCAATGCGTGAATTACTCGTTGGTTTTCCATAAATTAGTTTATTCTTTAATCCCTAGTACGTGTACCTATACGTAACTCTGAAATAATATAAAAGCATGGCAATGTATCCGTTTAATTTGTTTTTTTATTCAAAATTATATTTTATAATACTGCCCATTCACGGCGGAGCTACGGATACCTGGGTATCGTCGGTAATGGGGGAGCGCCCTCTAGACATCGGCTCGCTAGTACCTACGGCAGGTACTAAGCGGTCTCTAAATCGAGGGATCCGGTGGTACGAGATGTGTTTTGGAAGTTGGTAGATGGCAGAGGGTGTTAGATTTCTACAAGTATATGGCAGTATTTTTATCGATTGGTCAACCCTTTGTTTGGGGCGAGGGCGGCTCGGCAAAAGGCAAAAGCCGTTCTATATTAAAAGTGGTCGCCGTGACGCCGTGTTATTTGTTTTGTTGGTATATTTCGACATAATTAAACAATGTCGCGCAAGCGTATTCTGTGAATCGAGAGAAAAATCAATATCAGCCTATATACAGTTGGCAGAACAGGTGTTAAAACCTGTTTTGGCTTTAAAGCAATGAATTAGATAGGTCCCACTGATTGACTTGACTCTTAGATTAAACTGCAAATAGAGAGGCCCCTGTCATGATATAAAGGAACCGTGTGGTTATTTTGAATTTTTGGGAAAGTATGTGGCAACATTGTGGTATCTAGCGAACAACTTCTTAGAAGATGTGACGGGTTCCTCTCTATTAATATTAAAAAGAAAAACAAGTAATCGCTTTGTGCTCGTCTTACATGTATAATTGCCCGAAAAATATTAGATTTTAGGGGGCGCTGGCTGTGACATCGCAAACTAATTGCACATGTGGATAGATTTTGGTATTCTTACGGGAAGGTGTATAGTTTTTTTTATAGTTCTGTAGGTATAAAGATGAGAATAATATTTTGTTTATTAAATAAATAATAATGGGAATAATTATGTGGGAAAAGCTTGCATTGTATCTTTTTTTTATAATGGTAGGGTGTATATGGAATAGGGCGTATGGAAGTGTTAATGTTATTCTTTAATTCGGCTATACGTATACTCTGAAATAATATCAAACGCTGCAATGTATCCCCAGTTAATTTTAATTATATGCTGTTAAAATATTTTCTCCTCCTGGGCTACCGTTCTGGCAGATTACGGTCCGCGCTGGCTCGTTGCCTATGTCAGGTACCATCAAGGGTTGCCCAGGGCGAGTGGTGCATTCTTTTGGAAAGTGAGATAGGTATAGGTATAGCTCCCGGTTGTGAGAAAAGGAGAAAAAAAATCAATATTGCCTCTCTACCAATACCATCAGATCTTCTGGCGGACGTCTAGAGGGGCTAGAAGCGGTGTTGCCGGATCCGCTGAAATCAGCCGAGATCTACGGATATTTTCATGGTAGAGTCTTGATATACACTTATGTGGGTGAAATCGTTCGGCAACGTTGTCCTATAACGACCGACTTGAGAATGTGCGAGCCGGTGAGAGTCGTTCTGAAATAAAAAATGGTTGCCGTGGGGTCGGGTTACTTCTTTCGTGTGCATATTTTTGTCATAATTAAATAATGTCGCGATTGCTTTGAAGCTAATTGATACGACATAACGGTACAAAGTAGCTCTGTGACGGGTGCCCGCGTCTATAGATCGCGCGTGTTCTACACAGAGACTGTTTTTCGAGGAGTCATGGCTGTTTTGGGGGAGTGCATCTGGACGACGGCGATCATACGTTTGGAATATGTGTTGGAACCCATGCTTTTGAAAGTGTTTTTAATTGCTTTCATTGTTTGAGTTTTTCATATATCCTTACTTATTCTTCTTAGGGCTATATATTCACTTTAAAGTAAGTACACCTAGTATTTTTTCTTTGTTTTGGGAATTTTTAAGGCGTTGGCTGTGACGTCACATGCCTAATTACGTGGGGGAGCCTGGGAATTTTCAGATTTTTGTAGATGTGGGACAAAATATAATTTATTTTTTTGTTTATTACATGAATATAGGACGTAATACACCATACAGTGCGGTACACTGTATTTTTTTTTTTTTCATTTTAAAGTTGTAAATAGCGTTAAATATTAAAAAATGTATGAAATGACAGTAAGAGCTTATTTTTTATTAGATCTGAGGTAAATAGAAGATAATTATGCGTAAATAGAACCTAATACGCTATGCAGTGCAGTATATGTAATGTTTTTTTTCATCGCAAAGGGGATAAATATTGCTAATTAGACAAAAAAGCGCGGGAAATGAGAGTATTTGTACCTATTTTAAACAGTTATGTAGGTATAAACGGTACGTAAACAATAAATTGACTTGACAGTCCATGTAATGTTTTTTTTATTGTATGGGGATAAATAGAGTAATTAGACAAAAAGCGCGGGAAATAAGAGTATTTGTACCTATTTTAAACTGCCTTTAAACTATATGTGGTAATAAAATTTCAGGTTGTTTTTATTATAAGAGCCTATGCGTTCTGTAAAATAACCCTAGCAGGCTAAAATACCATTAAAAATACGATAAAAACTAATGGCAAACCCTCGAATTAAAGAAATTCTAAAATTCCAGAGAAAGACGAAGCCGAAAATCATTATTTTTTAAAACCCCATTAAAACTAACGAGGGGGCATCATCTGTAGGAAAAACTTTACCCAACTGCCTGTTGCGATATCGGGCCGAAACCATACTGTATTTTTTCTAGGGCGTTGGCTAACATTTTACAAGCTAATTACGTGGCGGAACCTGGGAATTTTCAGATTTTGTAGATGTGGGACAGAATATAAGTTAATTTTTGTTTATTGCATGTATATAGGACATAATACGCCATACAGTGCGGTACACTGTATTTTTTTTTTCATTGCAAAAGAAGTAAATAGCGTTAATTAGTAAAAAATGTAGGAAATGAGAGTACTTGTACCTATTTTAAATAGTTATGTAGGTATAAACGCTACGTAAAACAATAAATTGACACTGACAGTCCATGTAATGTTTTTTTTTCATTGCAAAGGGGATAAATATTGCTAATTAGACAAAAAGCGCGGGAAATGAGAGTATTTGTACCTATTTTAAATAGTTATGTAGGTATAAACGGTACGTAAACAATAAATTATATATCTATATATATATACAGGGTGTAACTTTGATAAGTACAGAAATTTTAAGGGCAGGTCGGGAAAAATGCACTTGTTACGCCTATGCAATTAAAATTTTTCTAAAGTGCATATTAACGTCAGAAATAATTTTTTTTAAAACGCTATTAAAACCCCTTTTTCCGACGCTACGGCCATGGGTCCTTGACCTTGCCGGGACCAGCTGGAACTGAGGCCGGTTCCGGCGGATCCCCCCCAATTCCGCCGTGCAGCGTTGTCAGACGTATAGCTCTTTCACAGTATTTCAGGAATAGTCTTTCAACTAATTTTTGAACAAATCTTTAATGGTTCTTTTAGCGAATAGCATGCAAAAAAAACTACCTTTCGGATGCCTGGATGATTTTCCTTGCGGGTGTCGTACTCCTTTCTTATGTTATCCAAAAATCCTCTCGAAAATCACAAGAAGCACTAGGTAACTGGTTGCCAGTCGAATCGCTTTTTCCGAGGCTTTTTCGCAGTATTTGAAGAATATTGACGCAACCATGTATCATTTGGTGTATGTGGAGATTAAATAAATAAATAAATAATTTTTGGACAACTCCTTAAAGGTTCTTTTAGCGAATAGCTCGACGAATAGCATGAAAAAGCCTACCTTTGAGATGCATCGATTATTTTTACTATTTTCTTGTGTTTAGATACTATCCAAAAATCTTCACAAAATCACATAAAGCACTAAGTACCTACCTAACTAGTGGCACTGTTTTTATACGATGGTCGCGAAGGTATAACACTTCATAGTCTCTTTTTACGGAAATACGAACAAAACACTTGTTTTTTTTTTCACTGCACACTTAAAGCGGCGCGGTGCCAAATATTAGGGACGTCTCGGTTTCCCTCAGCTGATTTATTCCAACGGGGACCCGACTAGGTGGATTGTACAATTAGATCCATACCGTATGCGTCTAATAAAACCCGAATTTTCGCGAACCCTTGAAGCTGCTTCTTTTATCCTCGCGCGTAATTGGGGTACCTAGTAGGAACCTATCTAGCACTGTTTTCATACGAAGGCCGCGAACGTTTAACACTGCATTTCTTAACGGAAATATGAAAAAACCACTTATTATTTCACTGCAAATTCGTAGCGGCAATTGCAACAGGTTTGGACATCACTGCTGGTCCAAAAAAATGGCGAACGGATCTGGAAAAATGTACAGAAGCAGGTTCAGTTCCGACGACAGTTCGTAAAACAAAGCAAAGTAACGGAACAATATCGGTTAGCGAGACGCGACGTTTGCATACGCGTCCACGTTTTGGAAACAGAATTGTTATACCACAGAATAGCCACACGTAAGGCATTCTGTATAATAATAAATTGCTTGTTGAAGCTGGCGCTCCCAAAAATTACAGGCGGACGCGGATCGATATCAATCAGCTGTTAAATCCCATAATAATCGGACGGACGATCTTCGACTAGCGCGTCGGCTACGGCGCGGCGGTACGGTGACGGCGCACAAGCTTTCCCCCATACCATTCAATACCACTATTCGGTGTTGCCGTTTATGCCGACATGTCCCCAAACTGACTTAAAGTCCCTTAAATCCGATTTTTGATTTTCGCGGATTTATACGGGGTTTCTTTCGTTATAAGTTAATCTACTATCTCGTATAATTATTACGCACAAAAACGGGTAAATCCATGTAAAAATCCACTACACAATTAAATTTATACGGAATTAAATTACTAAATCAGGTAAATTTTCAGCACACTTGGCAACATAGTAGCGCCGCCCCGAGAGAAGTAGGGGCCGCGAGCCGCGAGCCGCGATTGGCTAATATCGCGCACTAGTTATGAGTAGTGGGGATCACCTGTAGTGTCGATGTCAAGTGGCGCCCCGCGCTTGCGCTCCTCGCCCAGCTGTAATTTAGTAGGTCGGCCGGGCCGGGCGGCGTGGAAATGGAGCAAAATCGAGTGAATCAGTGCCAGTGAATTCATTCGTAATTGTAATTATTGCGCGATTCGGCGCGGCGTCGTTTTTGTGTGAAGTTGGCGTCGGACGCCAGCGCCCGACGCCAACGTCATATGCCCGCGCCTGGCGAATCTCGGCGAAGGAATGTCGGGCAGTAGTCAAGGGCACGCAGAAGCAAATTCACCAGGAGGAGTCGCTGTTTTTCGGTTTTTCGGGACATTACGCGACATTTCGCCACCAAGTTTTTACGAAAAGTAAGAGGAATGGTAAGGAATTAACTTGAGAGAGTTCCGAAACGGCAAAGGGTTAAAAAATGCGGAAATGATAAGCACGCCAATTTGACAGTCTTCCCCAACTATTTTCGGAACCGAATAATTTTTTATTTACAACCATGTATGTAATATCGACATTTCTGACTTTTTAGAAGTTTGAAAGTGTCAATTTTTTGACTTTTACTTCCCGCCCTCCCGCCCGGGTGGAAAGTTTACTTTATCTCGAGACACCTCGGTGTGTAATATACTATTAAAAGTAGACAATAGACAGGACAACAACCCTGAGGGGGTTTAAAAGTGGCGCACCATCAGGCAAGGGTAGAAAAATATTAAAAACGATGAACAAATCGGGGCCGCGCGTTAAATTCACATCAAATGACAGTCTTCCCCCACTTTTCTCGGAAACGAATAATTTTTTAAAAGTAGATAATACATAGGACCACAACCCTGAGGGGGTTTAAAGGTGGCGCACTATCGGGCAAGGGTTGAAAAATATTAAAAACTATGAACAAATCGAAGCCGCGCGTTAAATTCACGTCAAATTACAGTCTTCCCCCACTTTTTTCGAGATGATAGGGCTACAGGCGAACACTCGCTAAAAAAAAGTAACGCGCCGCTGCTCTACGCTCTACCCTATGGGTGGTTGTGGAAATTTGCAATTTTTACAGATAATTTGTATTTTAAAACAAATACTTTATTCAGTTGATTGCCGATCAGAAATTTATTATCCCAAGGTGTCCCAAGAGATGGCTAATTATTAGTATAAAAAAATTGCGGCCTGAAAATCAGTTGTAAAATAGGTAGGTAGGTAGATACCTACTCCACAAAAGACTTGTCAAAAAATTATGAGTGTGAAATCAGCAATGAGTTTTCTAGCAATGACTTCTCCGAGCGGCGCTCGGATACATTTCTGCTGCCTAAGTAGTGAGTCAAAGCGGGTACGAGTCCAAAATGGCCGCCAAGGTCGTCGTTGTTGCGAAGTCGCGATGGGGTGTTCAAGGTCAAGGGGCGTGGCTAGAATAGCTTCAAGGTTAATTTCCGAGAACCGCTTCAAGGTTTCTGGGAATTGATGTACAAGGTCAAGGGGTGTGGTTTCCTAGAATAGCTTCAAGGTTAATTTCCGAGAATCGCTTCAAGGTTAATTTCTGGGAATTGAAGGGGGGCGTGGTTAGAATAGCTTCAAGGTTTCCGCGCTTCAAGGTTGAATCGCTTCAAGGAGGCTTAGAGGTCAAAGTGTGTGGCTTCTGGGAATTTGGGTGGGAAGGCATTTCCATTAGCCCCACCCCTCTAGCTTTGATAAAAGACAGAGTTTGCTGTTTGGAGTTTCAGTAGCCGAAGATGGCTTGCAGCAAAATGGATTTGGAAACCATCAACAAAGTTGGTTGCTTGTCTCAGAAACCGACGGTAAAGTTAGTGGAATTGGATGAAGGCGTGCCGATGAAAATTCTCTCGGGCAAGGTGGTGCAAACGACGTTCGGGGAGACCATTTTGCTGGAGTTGGAGGAGAGTGTCGTTTTCCTGCCGAACAGAGTGACACAGGCGTTCAAACCGTGCCTCGAACATTTTTCCAGTGAAAAATACGCGTTGGTTTACAAAGGACAAGTGGATATGGGAAAAAACAAGGCCAATCAGTTTGAAATATGGTCATTGGGGGAATAGAAAATTAACATGGAATTCTTCAAATAGTAATTTGTGTTATAATCTTGTATTAGTCATAAAACGTACTTAATAAAGGAATATAAAAGCGTCATGCTTGTGTTTGAAAATATCTCATTATTTTTAATAAAGGTTTAAACATCAACCAGTCTTTTATTATGCGAGTAACATAGCATTGAAACGAATCATATAAATTTCAATCTTTATTTGCTATGAATTAAATAAATGAAACTGTAGCGTATACATATCCCAGCACTTAACGATGTTTACTCCATCGCCCGACCGTAACAAACGGAAGCTGTGGCGCTTGCATCTTACACAGTCGGGAGCTACGCTGGGCGAGGCTCCTGCTAAGCGCCGCGGTGTCTGGCTACGGGCGGCGGCGGCCTGCCAGCGGCGGTGATCGGGCAACCCGGGAGCGGCGTCGAACAACCAGCGTGGCGGCGTGCGGCGTCGGACAGCCAGCGCGGGCGTGACAGCTCAGCGGCGGCGGCGTCGGCTTTCGGAAAAGGTCCAAGCGTAGCGCAATGCTTGGAAAAGGGGCTTGCAAATCGGCGGTCGGGGTCTGGGTCCAAGCCCCCTGCCAAATGCCGCGGCAGCAAAACCCCCTGCCATTTTGACAAGGGGCCGGATCCCCCCCATACCCAAAGGAATTACGAGGTCCGACGTAAGCGGTTCTACCTCTGGGTAGGGGCGGACCCTATCCTTACGTCGTAATTCAATACCTCAAACTTTCTGTGCCACCTCAATTTACCGAAAACTAATGGTACTTGTACGGTCAGTATATACAAACGCATATTTGTTTTCGACGGGTGGGTACAGGCAGATCCAAGAAACACCAACTACCTTAAAGTAAACTTATCCTAAAGTAACATTAACCTAAAGTAAACTTAAACTAATTAAACCTAATGGTGTTTACAAACTCTCGTCACTGCCCCACACAGTTCAAGGCATTGCAGCGAGGAACGCGCAGTGACAATGTTAAAAAACATCTGATCCCGAACTTTTTTTTTTAAAAAGTCCTCGGTCACCTTTCCCAGCCACTGCCATAGCTGAGTTTCAAATCTGGGAATACGAACTACCTTCACGTCGCATTTCTACCAGACCACCTCGCCAGAAATAAACAAAATTTAGTCAAATATCTGATACAAGCGAAGTCCATTAAAAATTAGAATTCACATGTCTAATATCCCGATGCGGTCAACATAATTTGAACTCTAGTTCGTTAAGAGAACCTCTTCGCTATTTATGTGAGAATCTATGTACCCCGCCGCAGTCGCCATAATTTGAATTTGGTAGATATAAATGGATATCTCCTTTAAGGAACAAAATCAGACAAGAAGGTTAAAAGCTTTTTTATTTTTAAAAAGTATTAACTACAAATGTGTATAATAACGAAATTGTCATTTTATAATCGTCCACTTTGGTAGATGGCCAATGACCAGAGTCTGGTCCACACTCCCATCCTAGAATGGCTTCTGAATTCTCTTCATATTTTTTTATATTCTTTTGTAGCCATTTCAAAATATGCATATGACGCTCATTATGTATAGGTTCAAATTTATAGGTTAATTTCATATCATTTAGTGCCTTTGTAAAATCCCTCAAATTTTCATATCTTGCAAGATAAGCGGCGGCACATATAAAATCATCAATACATATTAATAAATCTCTATAATTTGTTAAGTTTTTGGTAGGATACGACTGTTCTAAAAGGTATTCTTCACTTAATATGTTAAGAATATACATCTTATATTGGAGCCCAGAATCCAAACCATGTTTCTTCAGAAGTCCATCGAGCGTAAAATAATTTATTTGTTCAATGTTTTCTGCGTCACATATATTAATGATTTGTATCACGTAATTATCAATATGCTGTTTTTTTTCCAACATTAAACGATAGGTACAAATTTCATGGAGTTCTTGCTTGGCAACTTTTTCAAACCACTCGTTTGGGATAATAAAATCTTGTTTTTGTAGTATATAAGTCAATGAATCACCATGGCAATGCTGAAATAACACTCTGTGTGAGGCAAGATACGTCTTAAAGTCGATATTTACAAAGGCACTCATATTTTCGAATATGTCGATGTGGTTCAGTGTTTGCTCTGCTATGTTTATAAACCATCCGCTCTTTATATACCAAGGCGCAACCGCTAGAAAATTTAATTTTGCAACGAAGCAAAAATTCATGTCCTTGAAACCTACAATCTAGAAAAAAATGTTTCTAATGAAATATATTCCGAGAAAGAAGCTAAATGCTTTTATCAAATAAAAACAGCAGGGTGTCATTGAAAAAAACCAACTTAATTGTCATATGACCTTGAAAACGTCATCTGTAAATTTTCTTTTATAAACATTTGATTAGCCCCTTTGATATGCTACGACTTTTATTTGAAACATTTTTTTGTAGATTCCTTAGTTTATAAGATATTCAACTTTCAAGCGCATTACGTAATTATGAGACCAGCTGACTATCACCCAACTCGACCCGACTTTAAAATTGCTTGTGACGCGGGCGAAGGCGAAAGCCGACGCGGGGAGATTATAATCCCGGGTGAAGCCGGGCAATTGTCGATTCTTAGATTCAAGTAGCGCTCGGTATTTTTTTCTTTTATTATGTTCAGGAGAGGTCACTGTGTTGTAGATTATCACACGTTAGGAAAAGGATCACACTAAAAAGGCCGACAATTTTTAAATGATTTTGAATTTTTTTACAAGATAACGTTGAAAGTATAAATAGACATCAAATGTCTTATTAATTTTAAAAGAGTCCAAAATGCAAATAAGGCAACAACAAAGCTCTCTCCCTATTGAAAACTTAGACGTTGCAGATACAGGGATCAGACAGGCATCTAAGCATGGTAAACTGTTTCCAGAGTCCGTTAGAGCTGCGTTCATAGGACCTAGCAACTGTGGTAAAACAAATGCCCTTTTAAGTATAATATTTAACAAAAATGGTCTGAAGTTTGAGAATATCTACGTTTATAGTAAAAGCTTATATCAGCCAAAATATCAGTTACTTCAGGATGTCTTAAAAAAAGTTCCTAAAATCGGATATTTTCCATTTAAAGCTAATGATGATGTCATTCCACCATCCGAGGCCTTGGAAAATTCAGTTTTTATTTTCGATGATGTGAGTTGTGATCGGCAAGATAAGATACGTGAGTTTTATTCGATGGGACGGCACAAAGGCGTTGATGTCATATATCTTTGTCAGACTTACTCGAAAATACCTAAACAGCTGGTCCGCGATAACTGTAATGTTATTGTACTATTTCGACAGGATGATATGAACTTACGTCATGTTTTTGATGAGCATGTGTCTCCGGATTTAACTTATGATCAATTTAAAGTTATGTGTAGCGAGTGCTGGAATAATGCTTACGGTACTTTAGTAATTGTAAAAGATTTTGAGTTAAAAAATGGGCGTTACAGAAATGGATTTGATAAGTATATAAAGCTGTAACTCAGCTGGATTAACTAATTTTGAATCATGCCATCAACAACGCAAGATCAATTATTTAAAATGCAGCGTGCGAAGAAAGTCAGTGAACTCGCTCGCGCTGTTAGAAAAAAGTATGTGGCACTCAAATTAGGTAAAATTGAAGAAGACGAATCGATTAAAAAAATGTTCACACCAGTTACGCAATCTCTGAGCAAAATCAAACTACCTAACTTCACAAAAATGAAATATAAAAAAGAAGAACCGGAAAGCCCACAGTTAAAAAAGGAGGCTGATTTTTTCGATTCCGATGTACAAAATAGTGAACCTGAAGATGTTTCCTATCCTAATATAGCAAAACAATATATACAAGACTACCATGATAATTCAAAGAAAATTGATAAAGTATATGGCCCCGTTTATGACGCATCTCAATCAAAATTTTTGCTAGCCGGTAAAAATATTGATTTTGATAGTAGTGGAGATATAATTGTTAAGGGAAAGAATTTTGAGGGAACATCAGGACTATACGATTTGATTTTTTATACTGATCCAAAATACACAGACGAAGACTTTGCAAAATATATTGATATTTTAAAATTAACTGGGGCACATCTTGATACCAGAGGCAAATTAAAAAGCTCAAAACTATCAAAATATTTTAAAATTATTAGGCCTATTTTCAAACCAGGAAAATCTCCAGCTAAACCAAAAACACGTTCGGGTACTGGTATGCATTTAATTTACAATAAAAAACCAATCGAGTATATTTATTGGGATGATGTGAATGAATTAGTGGATAGATTAATGCTTCTTATTGCTTCTAAAAATGCTGGAAACACCTCTCACGATAATGAAATAACTGCTATAGAGACAGAATTAAAAGAGGCTCACATCATTTCTTAATATAAATACAAGCGCATTACAAGGTTATCACCAGTCACAACATGAGTATTAATAAGTTTGGTCAGTATTCAAGAATTTATTCACGGCCAAGTGTTCACACAGGCGGTTTAACTTTTACTCCTGAAGGTCATATAGATGCGAGAAATTTAAAAATCAGCAATCTTAAGGCTCCGAAAGTATTAGGTGATGCAACTAACAAAAAATACGTCGATGATTCACTTTCTGAAATAAAAAAAGCCTTACAGTCACATATTGAAATTCAGGAAAAACAACTGCGTGAAATTTTGTATAGAATAAGGGTTTTGGAATATCAAAAACATAATGAAAGCAACGAAAACAAAGCATAGTAAAGAAAAGATTCAAATTGTGAATGAATTACACAGACGAGCATTGAAAAAATACCCTCGTCGTCGGACCATTATTAAAGGATTGGATGACCTCTGGCAGGTTGACCTCGCCCAGTTAGATCAATATACAGCTCACAATAACAAATTTAAGTTTATTCTTGTAGTAATTGACTGTTTTTCCAAGTACGTTTGGTGTGAAGCCCTTAAATCTAAGACTGGTGAAGAAGTGACAAAGGCCTTTGATAAAATACTGAAAAACTCTCAACGGCATCCACGAAACTTGCAAAGTGATCATGGAAAAGAATTCTACAACTCCCATTTTCAAAATATCATGAAAAAGTTTAAAATTAATCATTATAGTACCTTTAGCATAACAAAAGCTGCAATAGTGGAGAGGGTTATACGTACGTTAAAGGAACGATTATTTAAATACTTTAGCCTAAATGGCACATATAAGTGGATTGATATATTATCTACAATTGTTGATAAATACAATAACAGAAGACATAGAACTACTGGAATGAGGCCAAAAGATGTAAATAAAAGTAACGAGGCTGCTTTACTTAGAACCTTCAGCTATCCTACAGTTTTTAAAATATCAAAGTTCAAAAAGGGCGATATGGTTCGCATCAGCAAAGCCAAGCATGTTTTTGAGAAGGGCTACACCCCTAATTGGAGCACGGAATTATTTAAAATTGTTAAAATTCAAAAAACCACACCCATAACTTATTTGCTTGAAGATGTGCAGGGGAATCCGATAAAGGGTGGCTTTTACAGCGAGGAATTGCAAAAAGCAGCAAATCCAAATGTTTACCTTGTGGAGAAAGTTTTAAGAAGGAGGGGGGATAAAGTGCTGGTTCGCTGGTTGGGTTTCGATAAAACACATGACTCCTGGATAAGGGCCACAGATGTAGTTTGACACCATGAGTGAATCGGGGTACAGCACTAGCAGTGAAAATAACGAGGTTAATCGTGTTTTGAATAGTTATGATGAAGCGGTCCACAATGAAAAGCAGCTGTTGCTAAGTACACAATTTGTGCTCAAGCCGGAAAATCTGTATGTGATAAACTGTGGACTCAGCCCTCTACGATTCTTCAAACCAGCAGTGCAAATTATAAACCTGCTCGATCCGTCAAATCCTATATCCATGGACCGTTTTGAATGGTTCCAGTTAACAGTGGAATTCAACAAAATCCTTGAAAAATTGGGTGAAGATGTTGCAATACCACCAAAAGAATTCAGCTCCAATTTGAAATTGAGCGTGTACCCAGGTGTCAACTATTTGATGATTGTGCTTTCTAAAGACGATATTCATTTTTATTTCACTGCTAACGATGTAATGCAATTGCTTACAATTGATTGTAAAATAACCTCAAAAATTAATTTAATATTAAAATATAACTTATTGGATTTTTATTATAATATGTTAGATGAAGTGAATGATTTGTTATTAAAATACAACTATAATATAAATGCTATAGATATTATAAAATCACTATGTACTGTATCAGATAATATTAATGCATACTGTATTTTTGAGCTTCTCTCATTGAACGAGGAGTTTGTATTAGCTGATTTGTATAGGAGGAGGTTTTATTAAATAAAAAACACACAAACATAATAAATCTTTTATTACCCTAATACATTTATTTAGGCCTAAAATAATGTGAAGGAATGTGTTTTGTCACATCTTTGAATAAATTCTTGGTGCTACATGGAATACATGAAGTATTGGGTGTATCAGTTGCCCCACCGCATGTTGTACATTTATATTTTATTGACACAGGCATGGTGTTGTATTCAGTTGGAACTTGTGTTAATAAAGTTAACAAATATTGGAACTTCTTTTATATTCACACAAAATTACTCTGGTCTAATCCGAGGTGGATTCCTGAAGGTGATTAATTCTTCTTTATTAATTCGTTCGAAATACTCTTGCCAGTTGACCTCGGGAACATGATTCAACTGCCTCCGACATTTCAACAAGTGCATCCGTAGGCGTGACTTCTTAATTTTATGACTGTTGACATATGGACAGGAAACCAGTCCCTGTTGGTCTGCTAGCTGTTGGTTGAACATGTTGACTTTGGATAATGTTGTAAAGACTGTTAGGTTTCTCTGCTATATATACTCTGCAAGTTGTGGGAGGTATGACTAATCTATTAGCAGGGAGGGATTAAATGAAACAATTATTGTTTCTTAGCTATATACAATAGCTTAGTTCTCGATTTGTGGAATACTGTAGTGTCCCCACGGTAGAGTGACAACATTATTAACTAAGTATCGCTTATCATCGAAAGGGCTGAGTGCAATTTTTGTTTGTTTAATACTGAAAACATTATGAGCAAATGAACGAATAGTGCATTGAGTAGCGGTTTTTTGCTTCTTCTTAAATAAGCAATTTGCATAATCGTCGAAAGTTAAATAATTCTTAACAACACCATACTTAATCCCCTTTGATTTTTTAATACATTGCTCGCCTTCAATCAGAAACGTGTACATTTTTGACCTAAGGCCAACAAAGTGAGTCATTATTTTTCCATTAAGTTCATCTTTCATAAGACCTGGTACTTTTTTATTTACAAGCGGTATATTATACTGATTATCAACCGAATAATCGCTGGTATCGAAACGATACAAGTCTCGCTTTATGACTTCATCATACACATCATCACATTTTATTTCATAAAGTAAGCTATCCGTATCCGTATAAAGTAGTTTACACTGGTCAGTTGAATATTTTTGCAACATGTAATCATAATGAAAATTATAAACACACGTCTTTGAGATATCGAGTATAGCCATCCCGATGTACAGGGGTTTTGTAAAAACGATTTCAGTTTTATTCAGTTCAATTGCAACTAAATCTGTATCAAAAATTAATCGGCTGTTAAAAGCCGGGCTAGCAATTAAATTCTTAGCTCCGTACCTACCTTCCCATTTTCTAACCAATTTTACATTTCTATGTTTGCGAATATTTTCCATGGTCTTACCGTATACAGCATTAACCATCAATTTAATTACTGTTTTTTCAAAATTAAACTTAGCTCTTGTCCTTAATTCTGTATTAAATTTAATGTAAGGAGCTAGCCAGGCAGACTGACTAAATTTTAAAACCCTATGAATCTTTTTTAAAGTTAAACCGTGACTTAACGCTTGTTTAAGAGCCCTGTAGTGTACAACATACTTCTCTTTTGAATTGAGAGTTGTCATAAGTTTGGGAAGTTTAGAATTTGGTGGTTTAGAATGTTCTGCGCAAAACGGTAGGTCTTTATGGGGGTCATGTAAATTTTCCGGATAGTCTAAATCGACTTCTAAAACGTATCCTTCTGGACCGTTATCCGGAATATTCATCACGTTAATGTTTGTATCAACCCATTGGAAGTTACCGTAAGGAAGAGATTCCCCCATTGCCCACCCGTATAAATTGTTTACATCCAGATAAAGTAAGTATTTGGAAGGATTGTTAGGATCATAATTTTTCATGTATTTGTTGTTTGCCTCAGAATATCTATTACAACATTGGCTTATCCCCCCTCTCACTCCTTTCTCAAAAAACATTAATATATCAATATCTTGAAAGGTTTCTAATCGACACCCAGTATATTTAAGCATACAGTCCCAAGTATATCCCGGTAAAGTGTAGTACCAAGCCGGATCCAAACCATAATTCTTTATACAAGTTTTCCTAAAGTTCTGAAAGATATCGGTAAGTATCATAATGTCCGTCTTGAGATATAGGTCACTATATTCACCTAAACTTTGAATATTAAATTTATCCCAAACTAACTGAGCATGTCTGTAATCGCTTTGACTAATGTGAGTATCGTTTAACTTGCTATAGAATTGCTCGACTGGTGGTAAACACTTTTCATTAAGTTTATTTATGTTATCGATATAATCATAACAAAATATCCCCTTTTTGGTTAACAGATCTAGATTGTTTGAAGATACATCACTAAATTCCTTTTGGGTATTAATAAAGTCCCCTTTATTGAGAGACGATGCTAATGTATCCAAAGAGAAGCCTAAAAATTTAAAGGAGTCGATGAATCTAAATTTAACTTCAGTATCGGTATCAGAAACTGTAAAACTAATATATTTTTCCTTGTTTATTGGAAGCAATGTCACATTATGCTTTTTAGCAAGATCTCTTATAATAAAATGACTGTCGTACCCACTAAAGTTATGAAATACTATGGGTACTACAAAGGAGTTTCTGTAATTTAAGTTACACGCTTGGTGGGCGTATCCGCGAAAACGTGATGTCATATGATCATGGTCACGTACTATTATATCGTTAGAATTAAACGGTTTTTCACATATGTGACACGTAGCACTTGCATTTTTTAAACTTATAGATTCACTCATTGGCTCATTATTTTTTAACTTTGAAGCAACAGAGAGTGCTATATTTTCCATTTCATTTGCAAACCAAGTCATGCAATCAATACCACGATAACTCTTATAAAAAGATAATGTATCGTCATAATCACATTTAAAATAGTAGCCTGCGCTAAAAGCTTCATGTTTCTGATATTTAGCAGTATTTAAACACTGTGATTCATCATAAGGTTTTAGAATTGATTCAAAATCAGCATAAATAATAAATGGTACTTTTTCCTTATGGATATAATTTTTAAATTCAATATACTTATTTTTCGGAAATGATACTTTGCAGTTGTTTATGTCTTGACAATATTCAATGTGTTCATTTAATTTTTCTTGGGATGAGTAATAATTTAAACATCTATCACAAACAAACATCCTACCTTTATGTTTATTAGTTTGGGATGCTATTAATCTCGATAAATTTTTAACCCAACAGTAATGATAATTGATTTCGGTTGATGATTCATCGATAGGGAGAGCTTCATGCTCACCGACTTTCGGAAAATATGTATCCTGAACTAGAAGTAAATTAGCATGTTTTTCCATTTTGTTTTTAGTTAAACGAGCCGGAGAAGTTATAAAAGAGCTTGATTTGTCTTCATTTGACACTAACTCTAGAACATACACATTTACCGATATATTATTCAGTTTTTCGAATTTTGCTATTTGGCTTAGAGTTATAGGAAATTCAAGGCCATCTAGGTTTAAAACGGTCGAAGGGTGGGGATATGAGGATGTACGGTGTGGTCTTCCAACAGGTGGATATAGAGCTGATACAACACTCCAAGCAAAACAAAGATTATCATCATTTTGAATGTTAATACAAGCCTGTTTAGATTGTATTGATTCTGGGAGGTTTATGTAAGATCTACCACCGTTTCCCATCTCTACCTTGTTTATGTTAACTTCCAAACTTAAGATTCTGTGAAGAGTCCAACCGGACTCCTGATGTTCGAAGGACTCAATGGCAGCTAAAATTTTTTCAATAATATTGCTTTCAAACCATTGTTTTAACTGTGTTCCTTGATCGATTATTTCATTGTTTGTATTAAAATAGTTATTCTCAAGTATCTCCTGATCACCAGACTTTTTAATAAATTCCCCACAAAAGACAGCATTTACTTTAATTATATTGAATGATCTTAAGATCCTATTAATGCGAGTCTTAAAAACAAAAAACGCGTCTTTAAAAAACTGCAGAATATCTATGTGCTTTAAATTAATTATAACACCCGTGCGTATACGATTATTAAAAATTGATTTTATATCCTCCCACTTCACCCTATCACTTCTACTTTCCCGCTTACGTTGACCTGTTCCAACATGTTGTAATTTTTTTAAGTACACTTTAAATCGTTTCAAATGACTCAAGTTCGTTTGCAATTTAATCCGAGTGCCATGATTACAGTCAGCCTTTTTCAATGCTTTATGAACTAACCGGATGTTTACATTTATTATTTTTTTCCAATGTGCTAAAGTAGCATCATCAGAATTATTAATAAGCGTAAACACTTTTTCAAGCGTTTTAATAATGTCATCACTTACCGTCCCGATTTCTGCTGACATTTTAAGATGTGTGAGTATGACAAAGCAATGAGACAAAGCTGAGAAGGTTATAACTTAAATAGTAGAGTTTTCCCCCACTGCTTTATTCAAGTTGAAATACATTAACGAGTTCATTTATTTCTCCAGTGAGTTTTGCGTCTTAAAATGGAGACGTTCTTTAATCAGCTAAATCAGAAATCGTTGATTAAACCATTCATGAAGGCTCGACGTATAGAAATTGGATGCGAGCTTCAAGTATTATCGTTTAGAAGAGTTTGCACACAGTATACAGAAAGAGTTTCTGTGGAATTTTTTACATTTTACACTGTGCTACCGCAAAGATTTACAGACAAATTCACTACGCAACAGATTATAGAAATAAATAGGGAAATTGAGCGTGGACAGAAGGTGTTTTTAATAAGCCTTGGGCCAACAGAAGGTAGAACCACGAATTTTGAATTTTCCCTGGAAGAATGAAAACTTCCGAGATTAGACTGTTGAATATGTACCATCGAAGGAAACTTCAAATATATTTGAAATCTCTAGATGATTTAAAGCATGAAATTAAAATGTATGAGATAAGTAAGAAAATTGCTAATATTAATTTGAATTTAATAAAAACTATTAAAAAGTGAGTGTTGTTTTTTTCCCCTGTATCATGTATAAAGAAAATGAATGTGTATACTTACCTTTTCTTTTCTTATCACTTCCTTTCAGATAGTATGAAAGTTTCAAAATGTTGTTTTTGCTTAGACACTGATCACTTGAATTCTTTTTTAATGAGATTTAAGTTTCAAAATGTGTGTTTTAGGTTAAGAAATGATGATCAAATTGGTAAATTATATGTATATTAAAATATAACTATAATACATGTAAAACTAAAAATTACACTCAAAAAATTCTTGAAATTTCTTCATTAGGTTGTTGTTTTCAGATTCTTCTCGTGTTAATCTTTCCATTTCTTGCAGAATTTTTTTCTTCCTCACATCCACCTTTGCAAGCTGTTCGCGAAGAGAATTCCTCTGCACCTTGATGTCCCCGTTCTTCCTTTTACAGAACACATTTGCTTGCTTATTAATTTTTAGCAAATATGCCATTGGGCTTTGCCCCCTGATTTCTTGTGTGGTGAAGAAATCTTCCTCGTTACATCGAGCTGATGCCTCGCTGATGCAACTTATGTTGTCGTCCTCCACCCTCGTTGCTTCTAAAAGGGCCATATTTTTTCCCTTGCCTTTGCCTTTGCCACTCCTTGCTGGTGATGGATTCTTCGTTGATGGAGCTGGCTGAGGTTCGGGTTGAGGTTCAGGTTGTGTTGTTTGTTGCCCTCCTAGCAGGGTGAACAAATCGACCGTTGAACCATTGTTCTGGTTCAAGGGCTGTAACAAAGAGAGAAATCATTAATATGAGCATATTTTTCACCTTTAATTTTTTTAAACTTTTTAAAATTATTTTGCATTTCATTACAGAGAAGAACAGAATACAGAGAGCTCATTTTTACTAGTTTCCACACTACTGATATATTGTTTACATATAAACTGTGAAGTATTGCATTTTTCATTTATAATTATAGTTTAAGTTAAAACAAAGAAAGAAGATCCATAGTGATCTACAATAGATTAATTGCAGTTAAAGTCGAACATAATTTGATGTATTTGACAAAATTAACTCTCTGTCAAATTAATAACCAATAAAAATTCATCTTCTCAACGAGAAAACCATCAAAATAATTAAAAAATAATATTTTTCATTCAACTTACCGTTATGATAATGTCTTGGAGTATATTAGCCCCACTGCACTGCATGATGTCAAGTTTTTTCACTTCAGAAATGACTAATGTTAAGTTAGAGAACTGAACTGAAGAAATTTCTATTGAGAACAAAATATATATTAGAAAAATTGTTTATATTGTCTTATTCTTGAGAGACACCCAAAAACCAGTCGAGAAGCCAATCCACATAGTGCATACGCTTTCCTCGTCTAAACGCGCAGGCGTGGTTCCCACAAAGGGGCTGGGCTTATCTCCTTGAAGGCTTGCTGCGCATGTGCAAGTAGGTGGAGCTAACCAGAATTCCTACTCCTCGGGCATGCAAAATCGTTGATTTCAATGTTTACAAAACGCAGATGGCTAACCCTGAGAATGTTTTTGAGACAAAATTTCAGCTCGTCAGTTGAATGTTTAAAAAACACACAGATGGCTAACCCTGAGAATGTTGATGTGATCTCTCACGTCGGCGCGCTTTTATAAGATGTTTAGTCTGAGAGAATTTCGATGTTTAAAAAACACACAGATGGCTAACCCTGAGAATGTTGATGTGATCTCTCACGTCGGCGCGCTTTTATAAGATGTTTAGTCTGAGAGAATTTCGATGTTTAAAAAACACACAGATGGCTAACCCTGAGAATGTTGATGTGATCTCTCACGTCGGCGCGCTTTTATAAGATGTTTAGTTATTTTCAAGGAATGACCGCCAGAATACCGGTGAAAATATTGCTGACAAAAATGAAACTACTTTATTTTCATAACTTTATTATGTGTTAAGACTACACAAATACTATAGCTCCATAACTGATGTTAGCTTTTTAATCCATTGATTTTCCACCAACTTATGGATTAATTTAATCATCCATTTTAAAATCAAGAGTGAGGAACATGCGGCAATAAAATAAACCACGCTTTCTAGGGATTGACCTGTTGTAACTTGTTCATTTAACATTTTAGAAATTGGTGTAACCCACTCTGTATCAGCAACTGTACCATTTTCAAATATCATTCGAAGTTTATACTGTTTGATATTACTTGGTATCTTTGTCATTACAACTTCATCAGTGGTAGTTGTAGGAGTTAATGAAATGCAATTTAATGAATCATCCATACAAATAGCAACATCGTTTACGTCAAACGGTTTATAGACGTATATTATGTTATTGATAATCAGAGAATGAAGTAACAGGTATTCTGCACTCAACATCATTTTCAAAAGTGTGACCTACTTAAGTTTTCTCTCTCTTTTATAGGAATCAAACAACAAAATGCAAATAAAGGCCTTTATTTAAGTAAAAACTTACAACTTTTAGTAATCGATTAAGTATTTTTCTAACCAAGAATATAATTTTTCACAATTCCTAAAGCTACACATCCATTTTTTATTTTCATTGTGGTGGAGGCACATCGGAATGTCTTTTTCAAACAGCGGCACCTCTATCCAATTGTTTTGCAAATTTCCAACATCAACCACTTTATTGTTGATTATTTCACGTAGAAAACGTTCTTTTTGATGTCCCTTCACGTAAACTATGTGGACATATAGTAGAGTAGTTTGCAGTATTTCAACCAATTTATTGTACTCAACATGTCCGCTTGAATATTTTATCCCCAGAAAATTTTCTTCTATAACTCGCACGTGCCTCTTATTTAAATTGTTAAGAGACATAAAACTTTTTGGGGGGGCTATAACCATATGCATCACTTGTCCATTAATTTTAATTGTCAATTCCTTGGGATAAAACTCATTCTCCACCATGAAACCTTGAATATCTATTACAGCAATCTTCATCTTAACTTAGTTCTCGAATAAAACTGTTGGTATGGTGCTGATGTCCCTGCATTTATATCCGGGATCTGTTTACATCATATAGCTTCTTACAGTTTCGCTCAAGGGCAAATACTCCACAACTCTATCATGAATAATGATGCAATATGCACGGGTCTTATCTGGAAATCCTTGAGAGCTCTCAATATCCAATTTAACATCAACAGTGCTCATTTTAATTGTTTCATTGCGACGTGAGCAGTCGATAACGAACAGCGTCGCCCGGTCTTTGAAGTCAGCATAATTAAGTAGTGGACTTTTATCGCGTGTATTCATAAAGCTTGGGTAGAAGTCTCTGTAATTATTGTAAACTTCCAAGTAATCCCTATTGAAATCTTGCCGCAAGCGTTCAAACGGAAAGTATTCACCGTTTATTATAAGGCGTACGTCGGAAATATTTACATGATCAAAGTATGTCGGGTCGGTTTTTGAATTTTCTTTGCGGTCGGTCTGAAAGCCAACAATAACAAACCTTGGGCTTTCTACTGTGGCAGAGGTTTTAACGGACCATATTTCTTTGGTTGCATTTACGGTCAGATTAGGTAATTCATGTAACTCCCATTTACGAAACGGTATCAAGATGGGTTTATTACTCTTAAGGGCTTGCAATAAGTTATACTTAATTTTATCGTTTGGTATTATATGTTTTACTTTCAGCTCGATGTTAGTAATGGCTACTTCAACCGTTAGATCTGGAGTTGTACCAGGTGTTTGTTCCAGCAATATAGAGTTTTTGTCATTTCGAGCTCTAGTTAACCGTATTGTTTGTTTACCAGAAATTGCATGTTGGTAATCGTTAAAGATGCCAAACAGGTGTTTAAGTGGAACTCTAACACTAAACGTTGAATCTCTATTCAAAATAGTTTTTTTCCCGGGGTACAACCAACTTGAGGTGCGCTTTTCATCAGTGGGGTTGTAGCAAAGATACGCTCTGATACTGCTTAAAATGCCGGGGTCCCTCACAGAATCTACTTCTTGTCCGTTAAGTTCGTAAGATATAGAGTCGAAGAAGAAAGCCGCGGCATTATTAACTAATTCACAAGTGCCTTCTCCTTGTGTAGGTTTTATTTCTCCTTTAATAAAAATTGCGGCGTCATACATTAACAACCAAGCATCTCCCTGGTTAATTGTTATTTCAATGATGTCATTATTCATAAAAGACTTGACGAAAGGATAGTAAGTACGGCTTTCTATGCGTTGGATTGACTCATCATACTTTGGACTTTGATACACGTCGAATACATTTGGTGCCAACGACATTATATCCGAGCGACTTTAAAATATTTATGCTTTTAGGTGTAGGCGTCAGGTTGCGAGGTTGACGCTTGTGAGGTTCAGACGAGAGTGTGTTTATAAAGTGGTTTAACTCACTTTTATATGTGAGACCCTCACCGAAAACGAGACCCATTACAAAGGTTTTACTTCTAATCTCACAATTATTTCTTCTCCACGGAAATTTACTAACTGAAAATTTTGATCCAAAATCGATAAGGTTATATTATTTATTTCCCGTTTAGTGACAGGTAAGTAAAGTAGGTTTCTGGGGGTTTCGTCTATGGCGTCCCCCGGATTACATTCAGGAGAAAACTCGTAAATAGTATGAGTAGGTCTATTGTTATAGTACGCTCCAGAGGTTAAATTGCTATCAATATGTATTGTTCTGGTTTTGACGATATTCACCGGTAAATCTGATGCGTGGACACTTAGTGGGGGTAGTAAACGATTGGAATATCCGAGCAATGTTGCAATCGAATCTTTTGGTCGAAAATCAATCGTATATTTATCGCTGTATATTTCACACTGTAGAGTATTAGTATTGGCTTTCAATGAAAAATCGGGTATTTCGTTAAGATTTCTTAAAATTTTAATTATCGCTGTCTCTATGGCAGCAATTTCGTAAGATCCTGTGGGTATTTCTAAAACTTTCAATTCGTTTGCTTGATCGATTAAATAAAATTTATTATTCGGTGCCTCAATATTCGGTATCGTATTATATGAATAAAACCCGAGCAACGCTAGCCCGTATTGTAAAGTTGGGTCTAAATAAATGGAATTATTGTAATCAACCGAGAGCACAGAGTTGTAGCCTTTCAACGTGAATAACAACGACATGACTAATAGTTTTAAGTCGGTCAGCTCTTTTTATAAAGAAATTCGAGACAAAGATGTCCACAATTTATTTCATTAAATTTTTGATATGCATCGTTATTATATACAATCTTAACTTTTCCTAAATATTTAACAAGTTCCGTCGGTGGTTTTAAGTTACCGAAACTATCAAAGTATTCAACAATATTATTATCTTTCTTATATGCTACCCAGTGAGTGCCTCTATTGTTTTTAACATCTAAATTAATAATTGCCGATTCATAAGCATGTGGTTTGCTTGGAAGTGCATCTCTCATGAATACACCTCTAAAATATGACAACTTTAATTTCCCGGCAAATTTTTCGAGGTCAACGTTAGTTAATGGTCTCTTGGGTAGCTTCACTGGGAGTTTTTTTGTTTCCTTAAAAATAAACCAAAGCCTCGCTTGTTTTTTCTCAAGTAAAGCCCCGATCCGATTGCTTCCATCGCTTTGTTATGACGTTTTTGTTCTTCCATCTTTTTCTGCATATCTTTCGCAGCGATAACTGTTTTAGCAATTGCGCTAGCACCACCTGCCACTGATCCAAGAGCTCCCAAAGCACCTAGGATTGGAATCAAAGGAAGAAACCCACCGCTCGCCTCAAAAGGAATTATTCTGGGGATTCGCACTTTATTCTTTCCACCTACTTTTTTAACTGCTAAACGTGCCGCTTTAATTGCAGCTAGTGTGGTTTTCTTAATTCCTTTTTCATTATTAAGTTGATTTCCGTTAAATGATTTTTTCAATGATTTTTCAACCTTTTTCACTATATCGCGTTTGAACGATTTTTTTAAACCCATACCTAACTTGCGTTTAGTTTTCATTGTTGTAGTAACAAACCAAGCAGCTGCCTTTTCACCTAGTTTTGCGTCCTTAGACTTAACTCTTTGCCAAGCTTTATTTTCTAACACTCGATCGGCTTTATGTCGATCCTCTAAAGAGGAAGATTTCGAATATTCTATGTCGTGTTCCTTGCATGCAGCGTCGAGAGGGTTTATGCCAGGGTCTCCCCTAGCTAATCTCTTGTTTAGCTTAGTTCCAGGTCCGCAATATTGGTATCCAGGAACGTGCAATTCAACTGGTAGATTACTGATAAGGGTATTAACCAAACCGTCTCCTGTGAATGATAACATTAGACTGAATGCAGGTCTTTACATGAAAATATATTTATAAGTTCCAATTTATTTTCCTTGAATTTATTCAACTGTTTACCGCATTTATATCCGAGCGCGTTAAGATTTCACTTAAACGAACCTCGGGAAAGTGTGTTTATATAAATGCTGTATAAAGAATAATTTCGTATAATGAAACGACTTTATTGCAGACCCGCTTTAATTCACCGCCAAACATCGAATCATCGAGGTCTGCGCTGGATAACTCTTAATTTTAATTTAAATAAAGTTTAAAACACTGGCACGTAGCCTGTAAATATTTAAGGTAGTATAATTTTCAATTTAGACCTTGCAACTGATGACTCATAACCGCTATTTATGATTATGATTATTTCACGTTTTAAACAGAGTACGTTGCTGTCTTTCATTGCTATCGAATTATGGATCGCTTGATCCAGTTGTGAGTCATACCATTGTTGTTTATTTACAGCAAATAAATATTGGAATTTGAATTATTTGTTTTATTTACAACAGTTTATCATTTCTCATAATAAAAGACTGGCTGATGTTTAAACCTTTATTAAAAATAATGAGATATTTTCAAACACAAGCATGACGCTTTTATATTCCTTTATTAAGTACGTTTTATGACTAATACAAGATTATAACACAAATTACTATTTGAAGAATTCCATGTTAATTTTCTATTCCCCCAATGACCATATTTCAAACTGATTGGCCTTGTTTTTTCCCATATCCACTTGTCCTTTGTAAACCAACGCGTATTTTTCACTGGAAAAATGTTCGAGGCACGGTTTGAACGCCTGTGTCACTCTGTTCGGCAGGAAAACGACACTCTCCTCCAACTCCAGCAAAATGGTCTCCCCGAACGTCGTTTGCACCACCTTGCCCGAGAGAATTTTCATCGGCACGCCTTCATCCAATTCCACTAACTTTACCGTCGGTTTCTGAGACAAGCAACCAACTTTGTTGATGGTTTCCAAATCCATTTTGCTGCAAGCCATCTTCGGCTACTGAAACTCCAAACAGCAAACTCTGTCTTTTATCAAAGCTAGAGGGGTGGGGCTAATGGAAATGCCTTCCCACCCAAATTCCCAGAAGCCACACACTTTGACCTCTAAGCCTCCTTGAAGCGATTCAACCTTGAAGCGCGGAAACCTTGAAGCTATTCTAACCACGCCCCCCTTCAATTCCCAGAAATTAACCTTGAAGCGATTCTCGGAAATTAACCTTGAAGCTATTCTAGGAAACCACACCCCTTGACCTTGTACATCAATTCCCAGAAACCTTGAAGCGGTTCTCGGAAATTAACCTTGAAGCTATTCTAGCCACGCCCCTTGACCTTGAACACCCCATCGCGACTTCGCAACAACGACGACCTTGGCGGCCATTTTGGACTCGTACCCGCTTTGACTCACTACTTGCCTAGGGACTTAAAATAACAGTAAAGTGATAAAAACTGACGTGTTTGTTAAATTATTGTGTGCGCCTGTGAAGAAAGCAATAAACAGTTCGTCACAGCAACCGACATCATAAAAAAACGTGGATACCTACCAGCAGTAATTTTCAAAGGTACCTAGGTACCTAAATCTGCAAGCAGATTTATTCCACTCTGACATGCGGCAACGTCGCGGTATTCCCCTTCCTAATCTAACTTTATTCCCCTCCATCTCCTAGGGAGAGGTTAGACCTCCCCTCTCAGCGCTTCTAGTGACGATCCAGCGGCGTGCATTGAGCACGGATAAAGATTGATTTGCCCCATTTTCTAAACATAGATTAAAAAAATTTTTTTTTTCATTTTTCGGTTTTATGAACGTCCCCGATTACGTGGTTAAAATTTCTGTACCTATCAAAGATACACCCTGTATATATATATATATCAATTATCAAGTTTTTTATATATTTTTTTGTGTCTTTAATACTTATTGATTTACAGAGCATTATATGATATACTTTATATTATAAAGTAATTAAAAATATATAAAGTAATTAAAAATATATTGCCCTGAAAATCATTAAGTATTGGAGACACAAAAAAAGTTTAGAAGACCAGAAGTTTATCCTCGAAACTTTCATTCAAGTATTTTTTTTTGTAAAAAATTTTTTACAAATCCACCCCTCCAGTGTGCGAAATTTTTGTCATATAAATAATTGCTGTAATTCGTTACGTATTAGAGATACAAACAAATTTTATGAAGAAAAGTTGTTCATACTTTGATCCTCTACAACTTTTATTAGAGTCATTTTGCTCTAAAAATGTTTAGAAAACCACCTATATTGTTTAGGAAACCACCCTAAACTCTGTTCAACGAATTTTCATACCTACGTCACAACTCGCTTCCTTATCTTACTCATGAATATACGACGGATATCGGTCGTATATTCACGAGTCTGACAAGGACGGGAGTTGTGACGTAGGTTTGAACATTCGTTGAACCGTTGAGTGAGCACTCAACGGTTGAACATAGTAGCAGCGTCCAGAGATATACTAATAAGATAATAAGTCCGAGCACTCGGTCTCGTGTAAACAAACGTTTCCTTCTTGCCCTCTCCCGCTCCCCTCCTCATCGAGCCCATCGATATCCGATCTCTTATAATATAAGAAAATAAGCTGTACACAGTATAGCCAAAGTCTAAAAATACTAAAGTCGGCTCACTTCTTGGTTTTCTCGGAAAAGCCGACAATTTTTTGCGACTGGTCGTAAATCAACGTCATCTCGCACGCTTTGCATTTACGAGGGCGACTAAACGAAATCGCCGTCAAGCTAGTTATACGGGGGCAGGTTCATATTGACTTTCCATTATTTACCAAAGTCTACAAATATTAGTATACCTATTTGTGGACTTTGGTACAACATTATTTGTGTAGGTAAGTGTACCGTTAGTTTTTGGTAGGTGCAGTTAAATTAAAATACAAAGTAGGTATTACCAGAATCTACATAATTAGTAGAGGTATATCTGTAGACTTTGGTTGGAACATGAATAAAAATGCAATTTTTTAGGTTTTACGTTCAATTTTAATAAAGCCTATAGTCAAATTATTTTAAGAAGTCCTTGGTAATTTGGTAGTCCTTGGTCAATTGGTAATTTCGATATCCTAGGTTGGCATCAATGCAGCAAAAAATGCAACCGGGTCATAAGTTCAGGTCAGTAACGAGCCCATTTGCACTAATAACACGAAAAGTAACAAGAACAAGAACAAAGCGGTAAATCTCACGAAACGTAGAAAACCCGCGAATATTTTCACTGCCGAATGTTCGAACCAGTTTGAACGATCTAGAAAACCTTCACTGTCACTTTGACACACCGAAGCTAAATTTGCCTGAGTCCGCACATAGACGCTGCCAAAAGCAGCTGATTATACCAAAATACCAAAATGAAAAGTGTTTCCATGACGTTTGAAATTATTGTTAAAATGAGTTGTAGTCATAGTTATTTTTATTTATAGCGGTATAATCGTGATTGCAATAAGGTTTTTATTTTATTATGTTCTTTTTTTCGTATCACTTGGGTAACTTTTCACATCATAAATCAATGAGTGATGTCATTAACTGGTTAAGACACATATACCAATGTTATACCCATGGTTAACAGAAAATTCCTAGGGATTTTGTGGAGAATGTCATCTGACAAAAGCGGGACTTCTTACAGTAATCGGGGCATAACAAAACATAGAGCAGACAAAAACATAAATAACAAATATATATTTAACGACAAAGAGTTAAACTAATCCTATCTACTTTTTATCCTGTAATAAATATTTTTATATTTAAATTGACATAAGCAATACAGATCAAAATATTACGCATACGTACTTACACAAGCATGCGTCATACCATAAGCTTCTGTCAATCTTAACGGGACAGCCGAGGGGACAGCAGTTTTTACTAAACGTTTTGAATGAATGAATAATCATCAAAATGTGCCTTGCAAATTCTTATAGGTTTATATGCCTCTTCAGGTGGAATATTTATAAATGTTTTCTATACATTTACTGGGCACTATAATTAAAACAATAATCCGAATATGACCATATAAATGTAACTATTGTACAGTGTCGATTTAATTACCTACAAGTGGTTGTTGCACGTAAACACATCAAACTAAATTACGAATTACATACATACAAATTGTACCTACTTACCAGCTAAGAAAAAATTAAGTGCAGTAGTTTTACCTCCAAATTTGTTACAACCCTGACGATAATAACAAACATAATGTGAAAAACTTCAAACTGCGATTTTCAATGGTGTTTATGGGCTGTAAAAATCAGTGTCGTGCGAAAATATAGAAAATAAATTGATGATTGCAAAATGTTCAATAATAAAGATGCAATTGTACTACTATACGAGTATCTTACTTATAGAAAAAATTTAGAATAATGACTTAGTTTAGTTCCGATCCCCGAGCTTAGCTAAGTTGTAAGTTAAATTGTTGACAATAGTGATTAATATTTAGGTAGACTTCTTATTATTAAATACAATATCAATTCATAGTTTCCCGGTCTTCAATGTAACATTATACAAACTTTCCCAATTATAAGACCATTTTTTATAAAGTTTATAGTAACAAAATCTTGTAATACAACTCGACGTTTCGCTCCTGATTTGGAGCTTTTTCAAGAGCAAATCCTTAACATGACCTCCAATATGTTTAAAAAAATTAATTTGCCAACATATCCTTTGTTATAATTGGGAAAGTTTGTATAATATTAAATACAATAGAAAAAAAAATGAATGGAAAAAAGGAATTTTCAGTATAATTGTCTCAAAACATTTTGAAACTATTCCGTGTCATACATCATGGTTTTGCAGTGAAAAGTGCTCTCAAAATCTGCAAAAAAATCCAGGTCCGAATTTTAAAATCAAGTTGAAGATGGTTTCTCAAAAACGAAATGTTGTAGAACAAATTTAAAAACGCCATCTTAAAGCCCGTTAATAAGTGCCACAAGAAAGTGGTTTTCCTATCTGTGATAACAATTTCAGAAAAAAATTAAATCAAAAACACAAAATTTCACTATTTTTCAAAATAACTCAAAAACGAAAATAGTTATTTATGTACCAAGGCACTGAAGTTCAACTTTTTATGACTCATGTGGAGTTTAGTTGCTGAGGCCTCTGGCCGAGGCAAATAAACCACATGAGTCATAAAAAGAACTTCAGTGTCGAGGTACATATTATATATTTTTTTAAATCGAAAAAAAAAAATGTTTTATTAGGCAAGAAAATAATAATAAGGGATCACCCGTCCACGAACCGACTACGCGCGGCGTTGCTTGACTTTACCGATCGGTCTACCTAGGACAAGTATAAGGACGTACGGCACCTTCTGACAGAAAAACCAAACTGCTACTTCTTGTGCAGCCTACACAACAAATCTATTGATATTCAAATTTACTAAAATATGTATACTAAAGGATTGCGCTTCTATGGGAAACAATTTCGCAATGTGTACGAAAAGTTAAATGAGCCTTTATCGGCTGGGTTTTGAATATTTGGTCAGTTTTCACGGGTGATTTCTCCGCGTCTGACGTTTGATGTTTACATCTCGCCAAGGCCTACTTATTGAAAAAATCGTACAATAATGGGCTACATTATTGTACGATTTCTGTGCTTTTAATGACGATTTTGGGACATTTTAATGCCGATTTCAAGAAAAAGATATTAGAAATCGGTTTGTACTATTTTATTGACCTCAAAATTGCGAAACTTTTTCCCCATTCAACCGTTGTTCTATCTCTCACCGTTTGCAAGATCCCCATGCTGTTCATTCTTATCCGGGACACATTGTATATGTGTAGGTTAATCGCTAATCCAAATTTCGCCCCTTGAGCTTACCATGAGAAAACAAAAAGAAAAAAATATATTCTGCTTTAGCTTTATGGATACCTACTAAATGAGCACGTAATAGGGCTCTAAAATATAGAGGGTGATTCTTTTATCTGGGGAACTGCGTTTTTCTGGAAAACGGCCAAAGCAAATTAATTTCTGTCAAAAGTATGTTATTATGCGTCATTTTCACTCAAAGTTTTGGCATAAATTAGAGATAAAATAAACACGACGCCAGGAGCGCGACGTTCCAGAATTTTTTTCTACGCTTGGCGTAGAAATCAAATATGAAAAAATGTGTTCAGTAAGCGGTTTTTATCCATAAACTTACGTTCGTATTATACAGGGTGAGTCAATGGTGATGGCACATAGTGCAACCGCATATATATTGAACTGAAATTTGGCACTGCTGTGTTCTTGGGGATGGAGAATAAGCTGAAAATATCAATTTCTACGTATCTCGCAGAGGGCGCCACTTGCGCTACTTTCAAATGTTACAGATCGACTCTACATTGAAAATGAAGAAAAAAATGCCAAATGAACATTGGTCGAAACACATTTGTTTTCTTGAAATAAGGTGTCCAAATTTTGTCGAGTTTCAATCACGTTTTGGCAATTTCAACGCAAACGGTTGATTTGACCGTTATGAAACAAGAGTACCTTTTTGATGCACTAAAATGATGGACCTGTATGACCAAAAAGCTAACCTCAAAAAAGTTACGAGTAAAAGCACCATCCAAAAACAGACCAAGTGACGCCCTCTGTAAGATACGTTGAAATTGGCATTTTCAGCTTATTCTCCGGCCCCAAGAACATAGCAGTGCCAAATTTCAGTTCAGCAGCTGGATTATTTCGGGAGATGTATTAGCCATAATTCAATTTCAAACAATGAACTTTAACGCCCTGTATCTCTTAAATTTTCTATAAGGCATATTAGCCTCAATCGTAATATTTTGGCCCAAAATATATGTGGTTGCACTATGTGTCATTACTCACCCTGTATATTGCGTGTAAAAATGAACTTTTCCTTTTCCTTGAGAATGTCTTTAGTAAAAGATGTATTACCTATAATTTTTTTGCAAAACCGCCTCGTTTTCTAGATGAACTCTCACAAATTTATCACCTGTTGAAGTCTTCCAGAATAAAATTCAACCGCACAATCACTGAGCACTACTTCGTCAGTTTTTGAGACTGTGTGTGTGTATTTTGCTTTTAAGTTCCTCAATTCTTATAAAACTGACTAATTCAAGAATTTTAACATTTCAACTATAAATTTACCTTGAAATGTCTGAGAAAACCGCGAGATTAACATGTATATACAGGGTGACCCATTAATATTTTTGGATTAGGCAAGTTCTGCTAATTTTGGCCTGAGCTACTCAGTATCAACTCAATATTTTTATTTTTTTTTACAAAATCACTTAATATAAAAACGTTTGCTTATCTTTAAACTATGAAGAATAATGTTATAATTCCAAACGTTTAAACGCTTAAGTGTTCAAAAAAATTGGAAAACCCAAAACACCTCAATAGTAAGATGGTGTGATTTTAAAAGATCGAATATCGAATATCGATAACTTAGGTTGATATTTATAAAATGCCCACTATAGTAATTCTTTGGCTTATTTCATGACTAAAACATCATAGGTCCGCAAACGCTTCTTTACCGATCTACTGGGAGTTAAAATTTAAATTTTTTTGTTTTTCTTTATAGTTCCTACAGTTTATGAGATATTTAGATAAAATTTGGAATATAAGTTACGCTGTAGGGGCTACGTCATTGGGCAGGGAATTACAGAAAGTAGGTTTTTAACTACAAGAAACCAAAAAGTTTCTAAACAAAAAGGGAAATTCATTTTGTATTTTAGAATCTACCAGTGGTGCACGGAAAACAAGTTCAGTCGCAGAAAAGGGGGCATTACTCCTGAAAAAATATCTCCCTGTAGATGTTCACAACCATTTGGCATGCCCAATGATGTAAGCTCTATAGCGCAGGAAACCTTTATTCCAAATTTGAGCTAAATATCTTAGAAACTGCAGGAGCTATAAAGAAAAAACTAAAAAATCTTGAAATATCAACACCCAGTAGATCGGTAACGAAGCGTTTGCGGACCTATGTTTATATGAATTTTTAGTCATGAAATAAGCCAAAGAATTACCCCCTTCCGTATGTACATGATATTTAGGAACACCTCGTATATCTTAGTGTCGACTACTGTTATGAATAAACAGGAAAAATGTGTCGTGGGTGGCTTGGATGAAATTATATATAGATGGACTCTCCAACAGATTTAATATTATACTTTAGAAGGCCCGTGGAAGACTAGCATGCAAGTAGCAATGGTACCTATTTTAAATCAACACACAAAATTCGATATTTAATATTTGAACTATCTACAGGGTGTTCCGTAATGATGTGCAAATATTTAGAGAAAGTATTCTTCATGTGGTTTTAGGGGGTTATTGTGATTTCATGTACAACTTTTCGATTGAAGCCTCCGCTGTAAACTGTAAAGTTATTCCAGCCTTTAGAGGGACAAAAATTGGTTTTCTTTTTTTCTTTCAAAAAACGGTTGAATGTGGAAACATTAATTTAGCCAAATTAATTTAGAAACTTATTTATTCTTGTTATTTTTTCATTAACTTAATAGTTTCACTGAAAGACAATAGAATTACTTTTTTGTTCCGTATTCAGTTATCGACATGATTACCTAAGTAAAAACCTAGTAGGCGGGTATCATTTTTGCCACTTTCGTATCTTATTGTTTACGAGCGCGGTATAGGGAACACTTTTTCCTAGATAAATTTAACAAATGAAAATGAAGTTAATTTTTTTTATTTAAATGTTTTTGAATATAGGAAAAGTATTCCCTACCGAGCTCCTAAGTAGTAAGATACGAAAGTGACAAAAATAACACCCGCCTACTATGTTTTTATGTAATCACGAGTGTCAAAAACTGTATTTAAATACGGAAGAAAAAACTAATTTTATTTTTTTCCAGCCAAACTATTAATGAAAAAATAACAAGAGTAAAAATGTTTCTAAATTAATAATTGGGCTACCTACTAAAAACGAATCATTTTAAGTAAATTAACTTACAAAAAAGAGTAAAAAAAGTAAAAAGACAATAAGGTGTTTCTACCCTTAGGATGCTTAGGGTGCAAATAGTAATTCTATTGTAAAGTGTCTTCCAACTTGCTGGTAACTTATCCCAAAAATCAAGTTTCTAGATTCAACCGTTTTTGAAAAAAAAATTACAACCAAACTTTTTGACCTTATGAAGGCTGCAATAACCTTGCAGGACAATTTTACATTGAAGACTCCCCTTAGAACCACCTGTAAAACACGTCCTACAACTATTTGCCAACCATTACGGAACACCCTGTATGCACTGTCACTCTTACAGTGGATACTATTGGGATATCCGAAATGGTAAGAAATATAGCCTGCAGGGCCGTATCTGAGGGGGGGTTTTGGGGGTTCAGGTTCAACCCTCCCCCCCCCCCGAAATGGAAACCCGCCCGAAAACTGCCAAGAAAACATAATTTTTGGATCAGTACAGTACCGAGTTTTATCATCAGAATGTGCTTTCAAATAAAATAAAACATAACTGGCAACACTGGGCAATAGTAGACGGTGAACGGTGGTGCATAGCTGCGTGAGCCATTCAATAGGAGAATAAGGGATTCCCAGAGTCTATTTTATGAATAGATTAGTAATAATTTGTATTTGAAGATTTATTATTTTTATGAAAGGTTCAGTTAGGCAAGTGGCGCGAAGAAATGTTTTACCGTACCTACTGGCATAGCCGAAAAACCTATCTAAACACTGCTACTGGCAATTCTAAGGGTGTCGTCAGGCCAGGCGAAGAATTGTGTAGGATAATTAATATTTTTAATGTTTTAATGTTAAACTTGTTCAACTTAAACCTGTTTCAGTTTTTGATTAAAAACCATTTAAAAATAGCAGTTTTTTTAACAAGCTATTTCAACTTCAACAGCAACTACTCTAACCCCTCCAGGGCCGGCTCTAGGCGGGTGCGAACGGTGCGGCGTACGCGGCCTGCGTTTTGATTGGCCCCGCGCCTCCGAGTCCCGTGTACCGGGTCATCCAGTCTGTATAGCGTATTTAAAAGGGCGGGGCCGAAACTATTTCCGAATTTGAAAATATTCACTGCAGCTTGAAAATCTGAAGATATTGGGATTTCCTAAGACTAATTTTAAGTAATTTTCCTTAAAATATCTAAAAAATTTCGCCTGCGGCGCATTTTACAGAATTATTTTAAATGCACTTGTTTCAAAGAAATTCACAAAAATTGTCCCTTCCTACCCGAAATTGATTTCTATATACGTCACTAAAGTGATCTAAACTCATCGCCCTGGCCTACTTTTTTAAAAGTGACAAAAAAAATATACCATTATAGTGGCGTATCAATTTTCAAAAATTTGTTCTCAATATGGATTAAATAATTCTTTGCCAGGGCCCCGTACTTTCATCCGACACCCAGCCCCACAAAAGCTTGAGCCGATCCTGAACCCCCCCCCCCCCAAAAATGTTCGCTAGATACGGCCCTGATAGCCTGGGATAAATTAGAGAAAAGTTACGATTTTGTATGACTTTCAATAACCTGAAAAGAAATCTAAGATATCTTGCGTAGTTCCTGAAATATTGATAAAAAATGAAAACATGCGTTTTCTTTCTTCCTTCATAACTTTTTTACATTTAGTGGAACATTTACAAAACCTGACAGTCTGGCATTTCTCGATGTGAGATTTCCAATGAAAAAGTCAAAAATTTCCTACACCAACTAGATTCTGAAATAGTCATAGCAACTTTTGATTTTCTTATGGCCACCATTATTGGATTTTTATGACATTAAATAGAGCAGAAAAATTCGATTTCATTGATTATCACAGACGTAGGCGTAGGAAATTTTTGGCATATCCATTGAAAAGCTCACACAGAGAAATGTAAGACTTCCAGGTATAATAAATTTTCCATTAAATATAAGAAAGTTATGAAGGAAGAAAGAAAACGCAGATTTTCAGTTGTAAGCAATATTTCAGGAACTACTCAAAATATCTTAGATTTCATTTCAGATTATTGAAAGGCATGCAAAAACGCAACTATTGTACTCTGTGTCTCTTACCAGATATCCCAGTGGTATGCACTATAAGAGTGACCAGTTTCCAAAGTTTTAAGACAGGCAAATTTTTTTATAAAGAGTGACTATTTGTTAGGTATAGTTAACCCATTCCGAAGAAAAATTACTGCATTAATGAGTTACTTTTTGCATAAATACATTCACAACATATTAAATGGCAAAATATTTATTTTTAGTTTTCATTTGAAAGTTGTAAATTTAGAATACAAAAAGCCAAAGAAGGAACTGGAAGGGTGGTTATGTGGATGATGGGCATAGCAAACAGTTACACCATGGAAGCGTCTTTCGCTGGATCTTCAATAGGAAACAGGATCGACACACACTTTAATATTCAGGACTATGAGCAGATGGGCAAGTCATTTTGCCAAACACTGTTGGACTATTATGACGAAGATCCTCGAAAGGTAGGTCGAGCTGTAATTCGACTCCAGAATACAGGGTGTTTTTTTAATAAGTATCCGATATTTCAGAGAACGATTCCTCAGATCAAAGTCGCCCTCCGAAATGTCGGACACTTATTAAAATACACCATGTATAATAATACATTTATTATTATATTATTATCATTTGTTATTATTTGTAGATTAATATGCTCATTTAAAGATACAAGCTATATACATTTATATACATATATAAATATATATGTTACACACCGTATATGTAAAACAGGCCGTATACAAAAGTCTGTTTACATAATATGGACGTAAACAGACTGAAGATATTAGCCCATATGTATAAGAAGCTTGTCCGTCAACAAACGGTCTAGTCGGTTTGCAAAAGGACTAGTCCTATCATATACGGTCTATCTGCAACTGGACCATATATTACAGAGAGATTTAAACAAAGACAGAATGTATGTGCAATGTTTTCCGGGCGGTTTCGACCGTCCGCCATTTCTGAATTATCCTTTCTTTTTTATATAGGCCCATCAAAGAAGGATATTACTTCTTGGTGCTACGTAGTATTTTGAAGGAAAAAAGGTAATTATTTAGTATAATGTATAGGTACCCTAATTTTTTTTTATGCAAAATATGTACATACTTACTAAAAAGAAGGCATATCCTCCTTCAATATAAAAAAGAAGGGTAATTCACTACGATTGCACATACAGTCTGAATGTCAATAGTCCGTATGATAACTGTCTAGTCCGTATATGAAATGCCATGTCATTTACATACGGTCTGAGCCATTTAGGCCGTCTAGATGCAGCCTAGACCGTATACATACGGTCTGTTTGCATAGACGGGCTGTAACATATTATATAAATAAAGAAAATAATTATTACAAATACGACAGGATAATGCTCTTGCGTAAGGCTATCTATTAAGTGATAAACTAAAATATATCTAAGTAGTAATAAATAGTGTTAAAATTTCAGAAAATATTGATTAGAATATTAAAATAATCAATAAATCTTTAACTCCAGAAAATCCATTATTTTTTAACGGGGTGAGCTAGTCTGAAATTTTTGGAAATACATTTCCTTGTCCTGCTATGATCAAAATAAGATAGCCATTAGTGGTCAAAGTATATTAGGAAAAAATGAATAGTGCAGTTGGTTTTGCAATACCTCAAAATCCTAATACCGATTGCCAATATCATATCTTACACAGTATATCCACAGGATATATCCTATAAAATCGCAGAATTCCAATTTTCTCGAGTGGCCTGTATGAATAGTAGGGAGTATTTTATTCAAAATGTCTTTTCTGGATGGAACAAAATTCCCCTAATCTCTTACACAGAGTGTTTAAATTGAATTAAATTAAAAATAAGATCAAGTTTGGATTGGGTTAAACACACCGCATTATTGCTTTTTAGAATCAGGAGTCACTTAAATTAATAAAATGAGCAGTTGGGTGACCAGGTATAGCCAGAGGAGACTCAATACTGACAATACTTATAAAATAAATCGGTTAATAAACCTTGACCAAGTGTACTTTGTCCTAAAATGTAAAATAAAAACACTCTTATTCATTCTAACCGTTGACATACTGTATATCGAATAAGAGCATATTTTTGTGTATTTTTAAATGCTCGTTTAAAACAAATTAATTAGGGAAATGTTGGGATTGGGAGAAAAACAGGTACCTATAAATGAAAGATTCATTTTTTAGGAGAGGCTGAGGACAAAAATAATTGAAAGATTAACCAAAGAAGGATCTAACGCGGATGAACCTACGAACATACCACTAAGCGACTACTCCAGGTACCCCCATATAACCACAAATAAATTTACACAACACAACAGTGCCACACATAAATATTCCACAGCCCCATAGTCACATTTCTACAACTTGCATGGGGTACAGACAAACACCTTACATCGAATGGCTTATCTTCAGTTAACATCAGTTGAAGACTCCAAGATTCTAACTCGCATGGTGTACCTACTCACCTTGGACGAGAAAACCTACTTATCTGTTCTATATTCTTCTATTTTTATTTTTAGCGACGAAGGTGATACGTGCAGCAGTTCAGACCAAGAAGAAGAAAAGGAAATTCCCGAAATGGTTCCTGGTCCACCTCCTCCCTCTCCAGTTATCGTAGTCAAGAAAACAAAATCCAAATCCTCACAATCAAAAGCCAAGCTGGTTTTGACAAAGACTTCCAGTGCTCCCAGAAAGCCGTTACCTGTAAATACCTTTTCCACTCATAATAATTCATGTAGTGCTGGTTATTTTGACTTGCAAGATAGTGAATTTAGAACGCAATTTTCGCACTTAGATATTGGTGATAACTTAGATTTAGATGTTAACGAAGGAATTTTCTTCCAAAATTTCGAATTTTATGAAGACCTAGCGGAAATTCAGGAAATTGAAAGAACTCAGCAAGTTCATCAGAAACTAAATATGGTTATAACAGACAGTAATAAATGCCAAAGGGCTGAGTTGTCATATGTTGAAAATGGAAATTAGATTCTCTTTTACTACCACCTGACGCGCCAGGTACAAAATCTTAGCCTGGTTACTTCAGAGGGCGCATGCAAATTGGGCACCAAACAGGTATTTTCCTCTTCAGTTTCGAGGGTTTATGAAAACTGCAATTTGGGCACCATCACTCGTACAACAAATGCTTGTGAGTCTTTTCACAGTAATTTTAACAACTCCATATATGCTGAACCTATTCGTTTTTGTTGAAAAACTGAAAGAGTTTCAAACCGACACATATATTAAAATTTAAAGTCTTCAAAAACCTATACAAATCCATGATATGAATGTTAAAAAAAGACAGAAATTTGTGGAATCAATGATTATTAAATACCAAAATAAGGAAATCAATAGGCTACACTTTATTAAATGTTTGTCATTCCATTGCTATATTAATAAATAAGATATTTAGATTAAGATATTTTGTACAATTGATGTAATTATTAATATAATTATTATACTATAATAAACCATATAATAGTGACTAATAATAAGCTTATACCTTTGCTTAGGTAACTACCTCTAAGCACCTAAACTTAATTGACCGTTGAACGTACAGGTAAAAATAAGAGGCTCGGTGCCCAAAATGCAACTTTTGTAAAGAGGACCTTTTGGGCCGGTGCCCAAAATGCATGTTGGAATAGTCCATTTATTGCCTTGGTGCCCAAAATGCAAACTCCCACTTCAGAGCATTTAGGTACCACAAGATACCAACTTGATAACAAAATATTTCTAAATGAGCTGTTATACATTCTATACAATCACTGATGATGCAGTGGCTTATTTATAAGTTGCTGATATTTCTTAAAATACTTCTTTTATTTCGGAATGGTTGACAAAATAGAGTACAATCAGCGAATTAAACAAACGGTTTTAAATAGATCGTGCTTTTTTCTGTTCAACAATATAAGTAGGTGTTATATGTCTGACCTGAACCAAAGATATATAGGTAAAGTATTTCTAAAGTCACTTGAAACAGCATAAAAAACTCTAATTGCATAAAAAAAACTCTAATATCGGACATAAGCGTCACGCAGTTTTTTTAAGATATACATATTCCGCAAGCAACATAATATTTCACTTTTAAGGTTTTTTAAGGTTGTCGTCACACACAACGTAAAGGTTAATGCACCATACAATATTGTCAAAAGGTCTCTAAAAAGCCATATCGATTACAACTATTTACGCAAGTAGGTATATCCTAAAATCTGTAAAATTATCGCACGCCTATCCACCGCATTTCACTGTAAAAGTGGCCAGCCGTCGAACAGTGTAGCCCATGCAAGTATTGGTGATATATTATATTAGGCGAGCATGCAGTCAGTTGTTTTTACTACAATATCTATCGTCTCTGTCTCCTTCATCTCCTTTTACTTATAATGTTAAAAAGTGGTTTGTCTCGTTATTGCCGGAAGTGCCTGTTCTCGAGCTACCCTGGTAAAATATAAATGAACTCACTTGGAACACAGTGATATACGAGGCGCGATCTATTTCATAGCATTTACCACGCTCTGCTACTGGTAAAAATAACAGACTTATCAGCAGAAATCACCCGTATAAAATTCACAGGTTTTTATGCTGTTCCAAGTGACTTTAGAAATACTCTACAACCATATCTTTATCTGAACCAACACTATATTAGAGGCCTGTGCAATGCATAGCGCTGTTGAGTGGTTTAATGTTAAAAACTCCATTGTTGCAAAATATTTTATAAAAAAAAACATGCAGTTATGTCTGTTCGACGAATTAAATATCAAAAATAAAATAAAAAGCTTCTTTGTTATGTCTTATGTCCCTTCAATTTGATAAATTGACATGGCATATATCGATAGATTTCCTTAAGGAAAGCCAGTATGCCTTTTAGTTTTAAATGCAGTCCATGTGATGCATGTAAGACAGCACAGAACGCATTCGATTTTTCAGTTTCTTTTTTTATATAGTGGACCACTGGTTCATTTTGGGGTTTAAACAAATTCTTCTATTTTTATTCTTGCATAAGTTACAAGTTACAATATATTCTTTTAATATTTAATACCTATCTAGAATTCTCGCGTCTTCAAAACTGGTTGAACAGATCATCCCCTAATTCCAAAGTAGTGTTTATTCTTCTGCAATTTACGTAATGGCCTGTGTATAACAATTTTTTTCATATGCATAGAAATTTCATGTTTTCAGAAACAATTCTACCTATAAAAACTGTCTTAATCACAAAACTGCGAAATACTGACTGTTACCATATGAAGAACATACTCGGACTAAAGCTGGATATTTAATATATGGGATATTCTAATAATACTTATAAACTATAAAAAGTGGCAACTTTTTTCGTCTACTAATACCATTTCAGATGTTAAACAACAATGAAACTATGACGTCATGTTCAGGTCTTTAATATAAAAGTTGGTCCAGGTCTGACAATACATTTATATTATATTGTATCTATATTTTGAGGAGATATGTTAGGTATCCACTTGTAAGGCTATGGGCTATATTACGTATCCATTATTTTAAACAACTGTACTCATGTTATCAACAAACTATTCGCTTATTTGTACATATTGCACTATTGCACTTAATATTCTTTTTATACAGTAGTTATATTGATTGATAAACAGTTGGATAATTATTGTTGTGACAATTAAATAGTGTGGATTACCTTTACTAAAAGCCGTGAGGATAAAAGAAAATGTACCTATAAAGTGGTTTCAACAGGATGTGAGAACAGGATTTGATCTAGTTACCACTTTGTTGTGGGATCACTATTATCGTAATGTATTGCTCCAAGGATATTTTTGACATTTTTCTAATCCGCCAAACTTTTTTGACCGACAAATAGATATTGCAATTATTATTAGTAATATATTAGCAGAAAAACTGCTCTTATGATGAAGTTAAAAAAGCGAGAACAAAAGAAAAGAAGTGGAAACATTCAAATAACCTTTACCATTGTACCATTAATTGAAAAACATCTAAGAAATTTGGCCGTTGATCTTGGAATAAAATATCTGCACAATCCCATCTACTGACAATATTAGGTAGAACACTAAAATTCTTATAGATAAGAAAGGATGAAATAAAGCCTTCATACGGAAAAAATTCCAGCCACAACAAAAACTATTCAGCCTTTGAGCGTTGACTGACGTATTGATAAAGACTGGTCACGGCTGTCATGTTTGACAGTTCTCTGGCTCACCATGTGCTTCCCGAAGACAAAATACAATGCAAAATGCATTATTAACCATAGGCGCCATCTATTTTCCAGGACATGAAAATATAGCCTTATTAATACGTCAGTCAACGCTTTGAGTTCTCATATGCTAATAATTATTGTAGCTGATAAAATGTCTTACCTTTCTCCATTTTTCCTTACAACTATTGCTCTTCTCTTACATTTTTAGAACTCATTGTAATAAAAATTCGAATTACACAATAAAAAATTTTGAGAGGAATTTCACTCAAATTGAACTCATTATTATCTCAATTTCTGTCCAATGATTATTGAGTTAAATTTTTACTCGTTAGCTCAGAGTATACTTTAAAGTACACAGTTTAGAAGGGAAGTTCCTTCTAAACTTAGTTAATTCTTGATTAATATTCTATATACAGGGTAGCTTATACAAGTGGCTCACTCAAAATATCTCGGCTATTTTTGAATTCGGTGGCGTGTGCGATTGATAGCCCCTCCGGGCGGCCTTCTTTTGTCATAATGAAAGTTGCTGTCCCTGGCCACCTATGAAAACTATTTCCAAAAATCCAATGACTCATTTATTATAAAGCGAAATGTCCCATTTAATTTGATGTATGTAATATTCGTAAAAAAAAATATTTTAAAATCTAGTTGCCTATGGAAATGAATAATCGATTGTGACGTTAAATTAAATCGACATAGTAGGCTTTAAAATTTGATAATAAAGTGGTTTACATATAGTTAATAACTAAGTTGGGAATCAGGAACTTTTGGCACTTAGAAAATACTTCTTTTGCTTAACTCCAAACCCCAAAACTTTGTTTTTTGCACTCGACGCGCGTTTCGCTAACCATGTTAGCATCATCAGCAGATGATTAAGTCAGAATAAGTCAGATTAACCGCTACATGCTCTATTCTCTATTGCAATGTTCTTGACTCGTTACCTACCGCCTTCTATGGATGATAGTCTGAAGTTTAATTTCTCCAGTCACAGTTCCGCTACTGGTCGTTGGATGCCCCCAAAGGCGCTGCTTACATGCCTATGCTGGAAAATCACAGAGATCATTATATCTGTGCGGAGGTCACAATGCGATCCTCACGATTCATTACAGAACGCAAAGACAGATTAATTCATGCTAAACTCTCAGCCTCGGCCGAATGTCATTTGCCGCCGTCATCTAACGGACGGAAGCGGTACTCCACGATGCTAGGCAAAGTGGTTTTATACAGTTTTCTTACACGTCTTGAGTTAATTCCCAATCATCGTAATAGGGGGCAAATGCTAGCGAAACCTCGCGTCGGGAATTATTTGTCAGTTGTACTCGTATATTGCCAATTGGTAAGGAATCTCTATAATCACTGGCTAAACTAAACGCAAAGTCAAGCGAATACAGCCGACCCGAAACCGGGTGGTAAAACACAGAATATACCTTATAAGAGATTTAACGCGTTATTGAGCATAATCATCCTGTATCGATATTAATGTTCTATAAGGATTTTATCTAAATTCCCAGAAAATTTTATCCATCCACTCTAGTCGACGTTTTGCTGTGTACAAAATTTTCATACATTTGAATTCCTCGACACATGTAATGTTAGTGTCAAAGCACAATTTTCACAAACCTTATAACTAGATATAGGCTAGATAAAACGAAAAAATCATTACTGACAAAAAAAAATTTTCCTGCAAGTTCTCACATCCTACCGAAACTAGTTTTATCTATTTTATACTAAATTAAATTAATTAAATTATATTAAAAATTTGCTCAGGGTCTTGAGTTCAAAACAAAAATTTGTCACAATAACCCCAAAACTTTAGTTTCTTTTGATACTTTCTACTCTCTAATACCCTTGAAACGTAGATAGCGTTGACTGACGTATTAATAAATACTGCTCACGGCTGTCAAGTTTGACAGTTCTCTGGCTCACCATGCGCTTCCCGGAGACAAAATACAATGCAAAATACATTGTTGACCATAGGCGCCATCTACTTTCCAGGACATGAAATTGTAGCCGTGAGAAGTCTTATTAATACGTCAGTCAACGTAGATAGGTATATTTTTCAAAGTTTTTCTTTGCTACACTAAATTTTCTTTTTATTATAAACCACCAATAAAAAAAAGCTTCATAAGTAAGCCTCAAATGTAGAACAAAAAAGTTCCCCTCTAAACAACAACAAATTGCAAAACAAGACAACACTGCATGTATACCCGTCAGTTTCTTCCAATACCTCAACCCTCTGCTAGCTTCAGTGAGATTTCCTCCAAGCTATGACCATTATCATTGTCATTATCAATATCAAGATATTTAATTGTCTCATTAGATGTTAGAGCTGCTTACCGCTTACCACCGAAAAATATAGATACCTACTATTATTAAATGTAGTAAATGTTGTAATATATCGTCTTATGTCCCATAATATATTAAAATATGACATATTAAATAAATTCTTAAATATATTTTTTATTGATTTGTGTTAATTTTTGGATTCTAGATTTCATCCAAAGATACAAATACTATTTTCATCAAAATTAAAATCTGAATGAAATCGCTTAATATTCCCTATTTCGTTTCTTTATTTTAGTTTTTGAAATGTTGACTAAATCAGACAGTATTTTTGTAGTTTTTGAGTTCAAAGAAATTGATAAAAAAAATAAAAATTTTAGGTTGGTGAAATTTCCGAAAATATTCAAAATTTTAGAAATTTTGTAGATTTTCGAAATTTCCTTACAAATTTTCAAAATTTCTGCAAAATCGCAACTAAGGAATATAGCAATCTTGAGAGATACCACGTTTCGCAAAAAATTTTAAACACAATATCACAGATAAAGAAGAAATCGAAATAAGGTTTTCAATTCTGGAAATTTTCTAATTTTTCATGAAATTCTCTATACTCGTCTTGCTGAATAAGTCTACCCCAGAATGGACATGTTGGTAATGTAGTCCATATCAACCCACAATTTGTCACTGGTCAGGGGCGTCGGGGTCGTATTTCATTTTTTTGTCAGAATGTTTTGTTTACACCACAAAACGCGGACATATATTGAGGTTCCCTAAAATTTCACCAAGTAATGCATATTGGAAGGCAAGTCATACATAATTCCCATTTATCGGAAATATGTAATGGACATTTTAAAGATTATATTGAATGTGACAAAATTTAAACTATACCTCCACCTCCAATTCGGACAGAGGCAATGCCGTGGCATAAACAAAATCTCTAGTTAAACCTTCCTATCCAACAATAATCTAGCACTCAATATAAGAAAACTCTTTTTTTGTTATAATATTAAGGGTCAGTGGGATAGCATGAACAATGAACATTCTGTACGTGTAATTAGTATCACAATGTGTGGTTGTAGGTTATCATGATATAATTTAGACCATCGTATCCAATGCAAATACTTGTAACTCTCCTGCTTTAGAAACATTTTCCTCAGTGAGGTATGTGCCCCCAGTAGCAATACTTGTAACTCTCCTGCTTTAGAAACATTTTCCTCAGTGAGGTATGTGCCCCCAGTAGCTTATAGCCAGTTACAATAGGTATATTATGTTATCTAAAGTTTCTTTGAATCATAATATGTTGTGTAATGTTTTAGATATGTAAAGCTACTTTGAAACTATCATTGTCGGAAAAGGAAAATTTGGAATCCAGCTCAGATAGTGAAAGAGAATTTGACAAGTTAACCATAGAAAATATAGAGAAAGTTTCACTCTTCAGAAGAAAGAGGAGAAAGAAGAGGGGTAGCAGGAAAAAGTGCCAAGTTAGTATCTCAATACTATTATGATTAGTATAGGTATTTTAACCTCCATAGATAACGCTGTGTCTTCGTGATTCGTAATAGACCCCAAATTAAATATCTGAAATACAGAAAATATAACACTATTTGCTGTAAACAAAAAATAGATAAAACGACCTGCATTCCTTTGAATTTGAGAAGCGCGGTTGGAGTCAGACGAAACCGAACGCTAAAAATTAATTTCTTGGGATATTTGGATTCTGTTCTGGACATTTGGCAACGTCGCGTTCGTCAGTCGCTTCGCTCTCGATTCGAGCGCTTGAATCAGTTGTTTCTTGAATACGTTTTGGGTATTATTACTCTAAAAGTCTCAAGAAAATGGATGTACGCGTCGTTCGGTTCCATCTGACGCCAACTGTACCTCGAGCTGCTGTCCTTTGTGCATATTACTACATTACTTAACTAGCATACATAGGCTATATTTTCTGTGTTTCCACAATAGGCGCCGTAAAACTGCTGATAAAAGCGGCTGCATGCAGTATGCCGTGTGCATTTGCATTTATTTCGTTAAGAATTTTATTTAAAGCGGTTTCTATGACATTATTTTTAATTGCTCTAGAATTGCACTCAGTTTACAGTGGATGCACCAACATAACACGTAATAAATGAAGAAACGTCTTTTAACCCTTATTTATTTATGATAATTAAAGACATAGTTGCACAATTTTGTTCAGGCTGAAATCTACAGTTTCGTCGTGTTATTGCCCAAAACGCCAAACGTGGCAACTCTGTGCCTCTCAGGAGAAACGTAATTGCAACGTTGCCGGTGCCCGTTTGCAATAATTCGTGGAACAAGGGCAAATTGTACTTTTCTATTCAAATATCTCCAGCTTGCCTATAGATAACTGTTACTTAATGTACTACAACCTTTGGGCTTCAACTAACGCAATTGTACAATTTTTTTTTCACATAAAGACTTTTTGATTACGAATATGATCCGTATATTGACTCCTCTATAGCAAAATGGTGTCTGTTTATGCCGCACACGCTGGAAACTATATGCTTCATCTCTGTCACGTGACACATGGTTAAAATATCTGTATACGGAACATACCATAAATATTCAGGCTTCAATAATGTGGCAACGTCATCCGCCCACCTAGCCATCTAACCATATACATATATCCACATGTCATATAACACATAATTGAAGGTCACATTTTATAATAATTTTAATTTGTTTATTCGATCAGGGGTGGGGTTGCTGCAATTTTTCTAGTGTCGGGTGTGAGTCTAAGTCAGAGAGATTCTTCTATGGTACTACTTATCTATGCCAAGTATAGTTTTTTGTTGTTGCAAACTTAAGCTGTATCCGATGGTTTTGTCACAGTAAAACTTTTTATTAGCATGTCAAGGCATAGTTGACTAATGTGTTAATTATAGGTTAGGGTTAGATAAACGTTTCAGTTACAATTAAACCATTATGTGAAGAAAACGTAGTCAACGTAGAACCCTTTTTTCAATACTTAAATGATTTTCTGGAAAATGTCATTTAAAAAATTCGTAGCTAACCATGATTATGATGTAAAATACTACCATCTAAGAATGTATGCACTTTTGACAAAAGCAACTGCTTCGCAAGTTTTGTTATCTACTCTCTGATGTTCTTTTAGTTTTCTTATTGTAAAAGTGTACTATTCATAACGATGTACGATCTGCCTACAATATTTTCTCTTTATACTAATTTTTTAGACACAGTAATTATTATATGTTAACCATTTAAGAAAACATGAAAATGCTTGAAGGTAGTACGTATGGTGAACCATCTATGCAGTGACCTGTACAAGAACCGATTGAAATAAAAAAAAATAAAATATTCGAAAAAATATGCCATGTATCCATTTAGCAGTTATTACACATACCTACACAACATAATTATATTATTATTATTATGTATATTGTACAACTCTAGTAGAATTCCATATCGCTCTCAAACAATTGAGCACGGCGCCGTAGGCCTCCTCCTCGCGCGTTATAGGCAACACCGACTCGTACTGTACAGGGTGTCTGAGAGTTGGCGCCTCAGGGTTGTTGTAAACAACAGAAAAACGAATAAAAATTGAAACGTGGGTCTTAAATGGTACCATGTAAGTGCTCCATGGAAAACAGTGACGGTTGGGTTGTGTCAAACACAACTTGTTTAAATAAAACTGATAACATTAAATATGTTTTGTTTTCTATTATTTCAAAGATCTTATTTTCTGTATTGAAATATTAAAAAATAAAATAGCTTATCAACGCCCCAAATCAATGTAATGTACTTACTTCAAACAAAATCTTTACAATGAAACATGGATATGGATATCTTTGTGGGTACAAATGCACAGCTCTTCTAAAATCTTTCTGCGATTCGCCATAAACCAACAGCATATATACCAACTTTCACTGCATGTGAAACATTTGAAATTAGTGTGTTTACTTACATTTAATAGTTATTTACGTATCAAGGGAATTATAAGGGCCTTAATTACCGATGGCAAAGTTTGCGTCCCGAGGGCCTCTGGCCCGACAGACAGCAATTGCCTGAGGTTATTAACGCTCATTAATTCCCGTGGTACATAGATAATTTTATTTCTGACCGATTTCAATAAAATATTGTTCATTTTTAAAACGGAAAAAATGTACCAATTGATTGAATAAATAAAATATGGTTCAGCTTTCGTTTCATAAATATATACACCTTATGTATATTAGCATTTTTTATTTTATTTTTACTTGTGAAAGGTAGAGGGAATTATAGAATCTATAATGTCCCAAGTCCCAAGGGAGTTATGACCCTCTTTATTGATAGCGTAACTATGACGGTATAAGCTTATATCCCGGTCAGAAATAAAACAACTAAACACCCTTGGTAACTTCAAGTGACAACTACAAATATAAAACAACTCAAATCGTCACTGTTTGTTTTCTAACTGAACAAAAGTTAACTTCAAAAAACTTAACTATAACTTAACAAGAGTTATTAAGAACAATACAGGCTTTGCAAATATGAAAAAATATGGTACGTTTCTGGGAAAAATATCATTGATGATGCGCAAAATGGACCTCACATGGTCCCATTTAAGACCCATATTTCAATTTGTTTTTAAAGAATAACACATATTTTTGTAGATGCCGATACACGAATATTCAGATAGCGAGATTCAAGTGAGGAAAACTTTATCACAACGCAGCGTGTCTGTATTTGATTTAATACCAACAGATGAGATCGGCACAGATATTATAGCAGCTCAAAGTTCTAGAACGCCACCACTGCCCAGGTAATGACTCTTCTTAGTGTAGTCTAATCAGCGACCTGTAGTGCATAGACTAGACTGATTGTTCCTTGCGCATACTCAATATTTTAATATTTCTGGATACCTAAATTTACACACAGCGGAGGACTACCATCCCCGTTTAAGGATTTTCATTAGAAGATATATTTTTATAAGAAGAACTCCTTAAGCACTATAAGAAGGTATAATTATTTAAAATAATCTCTGGGAAAATAATTGCAAACAAGGCTTTCCAAAAAATTTTATTTACCTATTTAATGTTCCATACTGTATAGGAAAACGTAGTTTGGAAAATATTTTGTATAGAAGCCTATTGCTATTCTTAATTCTTGAATAACTCTTTTATTTTTTTTATTTTATTCGGTACTCTTATTTGGAAGTATCAGTATGAAAATAAGTAAGAAATATTTTTCTCTTTATTTCTGAACTTTTTTCTTGCTTCAATTTTATACTATTGTGACAGACCTAATCAATGCGGTTATGATTGACAGAATGCATTTTGTGCACATTGCACAATCATAAAATTGCAAAACAAGGAAGTAAGACTACTTAACTTCATACCTACTAGCAAAGCAATACTTTTTTCTACTGTCACGTGGATATTTGTTTTTTTTTCGCAGTCTACAGAATGAATAACCAAATCAACCAATCACAGTTACGATTTTTACTGCGAATGTAAAACATAAAGCAACCTTTGAATTTATTTATTTCAAAATGCCACTGTGATCTGTCAACATATTTTCACCACTTATCCAAATATCCGTTTATCAAATAGAACCCTTATAGAGAAGGGTAGAACAACTATTCTGTACAACTCAAGCGGAATGCCCATATACCACCCTGCTCGACTACTTTAGACTAGATACCTATACCTACACAATACACATGCCCAAATTTATATTCTCGCGTTAAATATGTCGATTGCATTCTCATATTTTGCACATTATTTCTAGGGTATCTAATGGTAGGAAAACTGAAGTGACTAGACAACTAGCTGAAGTCCAAGCGAAGCTTTACACACTGAAGAATAAGTTTTGGTTTGGAGTAAATGGAGATGTACCATTTTCCTGGATCTCAGAATCGATCTTTACGAGTCGTACATCTTCTCAAAAGTATTAAACATCTCTCTATACCGCTGATATAATTATACCACATAAATTTATCTGTAGCCCTGGACTTACGATTAACAATTTCGTTATTTCAGAGTGTCTCGGAAAGTGTCAAAGAAGAAGAAGAAATTAACAAAGGCTGATAAATATAGCAATAAAGAAACTAAATTAAATAATGAGGATAACAAGACTCCAAATGGGTAGGTATTTATGCAATTATTATGGTTCTTTTTCCCTACTAGCGAAAGGGGTTTGAGTAATGTTGCGTATCTCTTTTATTTTCTGAGATATTTCTCGTTAAGACTTTTGAAAGAGTCACCCTGTAGATAGTTTTGAAGGGTAAACAACACATCTAGGATTAAACATTAATTATTATTCTTCAGGTTAAAACGTCAATCTGCAATAGATTGGTCAATAGCTGTGGAACCTTTAAAATTAGGCAGATCGAGAAGCCTCCCAGATGATGCATCGATAAAGAAGAACATTCCAAACAAAATAAACAAAGAAGAAAAGCAAGAAAAGAAAAAGAAGAAGAGAAGTAGGCGTTTTGCGAAGAAGGTTAAAGTTATCAGCAACGCAAAATCCTTTACACAGAAACTATGATCTCAAACCTATAGATGTTTAGTAATCATATGCACTGCCGTAGTTGTGATAAACTGGTAATAATAACATATTCTGATACAAACAATCACTGTGTTTTTTTGAAAATGTGCAATACATGGTAAGACGCATCAAGTAATTTTAAAAAGTGAATATTACATAATGGCATTTAAATAATATATACTGTGTCCCGGATAAGAATGAACAGCATGGGGATATTCCAAACAGTGAGAGATAGAGCAACGGTTAAATGGGCGAAAAGTTGCGCAATTTTGAGGTCAATAAAATGGCACGAACATATTTATAATATATTTTTTCGTTTTTGAGTTATTTTGAAAAAAGTAAAATTTTGCGTTTTCGATTTTATTTTTTGCTGAGGTTGTTATCACAGATAGACAAAAAGAAAAACACTTTCTTGTGGCACTTTTTAACGGGCCTTAAGATGGCGTTTTTAGATTGTTCTACAACGTTTCGTTTTTGAGAAACCATCTTCAAATTTATTTTATTAAATACGGACCTGGATTTTTTTTGCAGATTTTGAAAGCACTTTTCATTGCAAATACCATGATGTATGACACGAAATATTTTTAAAATGTTTTGAGACAATTATACTGAAAATTAATTTTGTTCCATTCATTTTTTTCTGTTGCGGCCCTGTATTTAATAATAAGAAGTCTAAATATTAATCAGTATTGACAACAATTTAACTTACAGTTTATTTTTACTTCGAAAACTTAACATTTTTAAATACGTCCCTGTCTGGTAAGTGTTTTCCTCTGTCGTTGTACAGCAAACAGTGTCGCATTGTGTTTTGTACGAAAGCGTAGAAAGGCCATAGCATTTTTTTTTTTATTTCAATTTCCAACTTTAATCTCGCAATTCTGACTTTATTCTCGGAATTCCGACTTTAATCTCGGAATTCCGACTTTAATCTCGGAATTCCGACTTCAATCTCGGAATTCCGACTTTTTTCTCGGAATTCTGGTAATAACGAACCCAAATAGGTATATAAATATGTATACCATGTTAAAAAATTCTGAAACACCTTCAATTTTGCGTTCTTGGTTGAATTTTGTGTGTCCATATACCGATATTGTCGGAAATTTCTTTGTGACATTATGTTTGAGAAAGGAGGAAGATTTATTCTCAGAAAGCTCAGAAAACAAAGTTGTTGAAGTAATTTTTTGAGTTAACGTTCAAAGTTTCGTTTTTGTAATGTCAGGCATTTATGAATTTTGCTGGAAGAAGTTGTCTTTTAATCAGTTTGGTTCAGGTTTCTGTGGCGAAAAAACCTATTAAAAACTAAATCAATCCATATACCGGTGATAGCATAGGTAGCAGGTTTTTTAATTATCCCTATATACTGTATTCTATACATGGGTTCTTATATTATGTGAAATGGTCATTAGTTAGTATCAAATATATGGAAAATACATATTATAATTTTATTTTTATTTTTCTTGTCCCTTTTTGACATGGACGTATATTTAATTACTCAGTTATATTTTTAATTAAGTACTCTGTGTTTTTGCATTAACGCAGCTATTAGGCCACTTTGGGTAGGTCTCCTCTAATAATAGAATTATTACGGCAATGGTAAAATAAAAATATCTATTGAAAATTGAGAAATTTGGTAGGTACCGTTCTTGTTTGAGTACTACAGCCCCCCAAAATAAAGGATATCGGCGGTGTCGCTAAAAAGAGACGCTCCTGATACAAAATTTGCTGTTGTGAAGTCGTGTTCGAAACCTGCCTTATTTGGCGAAAATGGTGGTTCCAAAGCTACTAAATCGTACGTTCAAAACGGTAACGCCACAAACTGCCGAATGTGCATATTGCCGAAAACCCGAACGACGGCCGAACCGACCCGATCTTTTCGACAAAATTGTTTCAATGACGGTGACAGAAGATCCACTAGTATAGATAAAATTGACGATACCTATAATTCGGCGCGCGTATGTGATTGTTATTAGTCTTTGCCTCCCTTTTTTTAGTTCTCCAATTGAAAGATAAGTTAAATTGTTGACAATACTGATTAATACTTACACTTCTTATTATTAAATACAGGGCCGCAGTAGAAAAAAAAATAATGAAAAAAAAAAAGAATTTTCAGTATAATTGTCTCAAAACATATTAAAAATATTTCGTGTCATACATCATGCTATTTGCAATGAAAAGTGCTTTCAAAATCTGCAAAAAAATCCAGGTCCGTATTTAAAAAAAAAGTTGAAGATGGTTTCTCAAAAATGAAACGTTCAACAAATCTAAAAACGCCATTTTAAGCCCGTTAAAAAGTGCCATAAGAAAGTGTTTTTATTTAACTTTTTTCAAAATAACTCAAAACAAAAAAGATATTAGAAATCTGTTTGCGCCATTTTATTGACCTCAGCAACTTTTTCCCCATTTAACCGTTGCTCTATCTCTCACCTTTGCAATATCCCCATGCTGTTCATTATTATCCGGGACACAGTGTATAATGACTTACCAAATTCCTTAAAAAGGTTATCAAAAGTATCACCAAAATTAAAAAGAAATTAAGAAATATTTTAATCTTCAAAGTGATTTTTTAGCATTTAGTAATTATTGGCGTTTTTTCTCTTTTCCTATTTCAATTTCAATGCGCTGCAAAATTGGTTGAGAATAATAAAAATGATACTAATGATAATATGTACTTTAATTCTGGTCAAAATTTCCTTTCCCCTGACATACATTACCAGTTGACATGTGAGTAATAAAAATTTCTTCTAGTTTTCGATTTTTCAAATGGAAATTTTTTTTATTAGATATCACCTAATCCTTTTGTTTTTGTTTTCGTTCCAGTTCCCGTTTCCGTTTACGTTGCCGTTGCCGCTTCCGCTTCCGTTTCTATTTATATTTTTTCTTCAGCATCTCGAACCTATAATATCGGCAACTCGAACCTATAATATTGGCGAGCCTAGAGACATCTAGGTTGAAATGGCATATACATACGTCTAACCATGTAGAAATTATTTAACGTCTGAATTTACTCGCATGATCAGAATTCATTCACTGGGAGTCCGTTTATCAGCAGTAACGAGGCGAATGTTGGCTTGGCCAAATGGTCCAACGTATCTGGTTTATAGGCGTAGACCAGCAACTTCACATATCCCCTCAGAAAATAATCCATCGGTGTGAGATAACACGACCGTGGAGGCCAATTCACAGATCCATTACAAGAAATTATGCGGTCATTGATTGTTTCCTGCAATAAATTGTGTCGCGCGCTGTGTGGCATGTGGCGTCGTCTTGTTGGAACAGGAACGAAAAATTCAGTAATCATAAAAACGAAAAAGTGATCGACAACTGGACTTCCAGATTAGGCTTCATCCGCGCCAGCCGCGGCGCTCATATGCCCGAGGTCATATTTAAACATTAATGGCACAAAGTTATCTTTCAAATGAAGCTTGGCTGTTAGCATTATTTTTTTGTGTTTCATTTCATTTTAAAGTTCTATACCTCTAAAAAACACCCTTAATACCGTGTTCTTTACTCAGGTCAGTAACGAGCCCAGTTACCCACACAAAGAGAATTTACTTACATAATATCACAGAGAATACCAGAATACAGAGAGTCCATCTTGTCAAATAGGGATGTCAAACGGACCCAACTTTTATGTAATTTTTACACACCCGATAAGATCGTTAAGATAAACTATGAAGTAAATTGCGTTCTTCATTTATTATAGATATTGTAGATATATAGATTTAAAACTAAGAAAGAAGATTCACAGTGGATTAATTACCGTTAAAAGTTGGGCTCAATTTGACATATTTGACAAGATGTACTCTCTGTATTATGGTCTACTCTGTGATAATATTAGGTGTAAATTTCAAGTTACGTAAAGTGAATATTGTAATACACAAAAATTGGTTAAAATAAATAATAAATTAACAATATTTTTAAATGGTTCCGCACAATTTTTCAAATTTTTGACTCAGAGGTTGGCAACCTTATCATTCAATATAGTGAATAGGATGTCCATAACTAAATAATTCATTGGAATAAAAAAAGATATAAACTGATCGAAAAAAATTAAGAATATTGGACTTTCCTGGTTATTTTTTTGGGTTTTATTAAAAATATTTGTTTAACTGAAAAATTTATTGGTTTGAAACTAAAAGCTATGAAAAACAGAATATCTCAATGATTTGAACATAAAAAATATATATGCAATGAAATATCGAATGATTGATATTTTAATTTTATCTTTGTTTAATAACGTGTGATTCCATCCCTATTTTTAATAACAGCTTGCATTCTGCTCGCCATACTTAAAATTAGATTGTCAAAAAGTTGCTGATCCAGATGATTCCACAAATCTGTAAAAACTTGACTAACGTGGTGTAGATTCTGTGGTGGAGGATGCCAAGAATTGACAAAATCTAAACCAAAAAACAAGTTTTTTATAAAATAATTTCAAATGTACATAGGCGTACTAAAAATAGCCGAATCTGGCCATTTTTTACAGAAACCAATCAATATCCTTAACTTTTTCGATTATAAAATCTCTTCAAAAATATCTAACAATGAAGCAAAAACACAGTAATTTAAGTTTCTGTGTCTATACGTTTTAACTAAAGGGACACCTAATTTATTCAGAACTATTAACAAACCATTTAGGGCTGAAGTCTTTGGCTGGTGATTGCAAATTTACAAAGGTTGTAAACGGATTTTTTTCTTGAGGCATGGTGGTTTCGAGATATCTTCAATTGGGCCATATTTAAAAATATTACAAAACATAGGCAAGATATTTATTGAAAAATATACATAATGTGGTGATTATTGCAAGACGAGGATTTGAAACACGGATTTAAAACCATCTTACTTTATTATACATTGTTGCACTTCAAAGGCTTATTACTATTACTAAAAGTACCAAGTAGGTACCTATTATATTATGTAAATACATACCTTCATACCTTGTTTTATATTAATAATTATACTTTGAATACATAAATGTTTGAGCCAGTTTTCTATCAGAAATTGCATGCTAAAATTCGGGAATGTCTAAGTATGTACTCCATAATAATGTCACACCGGGCTGGGAATGCCCTGTGTGTGCCGCGAGTGAACCCTGTTGTCCCTCGCGACTTGCCGGGGATCTTTGAGTGGGGAGGGGGACGACTGGCAGTGGATGCTGGACGTAGGTAATCCCATACTAACGACACGAAGTAATTATAAAAACTTGGTTTTATTGAGACGACTCACAGTATGACTCTTAGGACACGCATCCTGGCGATCAGGGCGGCGACTCGGACGGGCGAGGGAGGCAGGCTTTTCGCGACCGTTCGGACCTACGGCGAGCGGGCCGCGGATCCGGGGTACCGGACTTCTCGGAACACCCTTCGACCCCCAACTACCCCAGCGCTCCAAGGGTGGCGAACACGCCGATGCCCTTGCAGCTAACTAGGGGGAACTCCACCTGTTTCGACCCCGGTGGCGAACACGCCGATGCCTTGGTCTCCACAGGGGAGTAGTCGAGGATCTAGTGGTGACTAAGAAGCCGATTCCACTGATGTCCAGCTCTTGGCTGTCGCCGAATTTATACCCGTCGATTCTGCCGAATCAGCGGTGGACTTTGATTTGTTATTGCTATTACTTATTAATTGTTCCTCGAATTTACATTATCGACTTCCCCTTGTATACATTGATGAGGATGATTTCTAAGCATTTTAGTAATTAGGGTCACTTTTGTGACCTATGCCCCCTCCTAATGAGCCTTGGTCCCCAAGATCAAGATGTGTGTCCTTTTTACAAAATTCTTAGCTTTCTATAAATGTGTCCTTACATCACTTTTTCACTGCCTTCACTATTATAGGAGTCCATCAGCCATTTCGGCTACAGGCAATTTTTCACTTCCTGGTCTCGTTTCCTCGTTATACTGTTGTCCGTTACCATACCCTTAACCGTAACCATAACCATAACCTTGATCAGGGGCCGTGGACTAATTGGTCACGTTAGCGTGGAGTGAGTCTTAGTGGCTGATGTTCCTTTTTTGCAGGTCAGTGTATTCTACAATTATTAAACAATTTACTATTTATAGATAATTATTTTATATATGTTATTTTCCCTGTGTCGAACTATTTAAAAAGAATCCCAATTTTTATTACTAAAATATATCTAGATCTGGTTCTGTTTTTATCCTAACCTTATTACTATGGTTTGAACAATAAATCTCTATATTTGGTCCTATCTGATCCACAGTTTGTTTCTTTACATTGAGATTACTTCTAACAACAAAAAATAAACAAGTGACCTGGGTCTGTTCTATCATATTTATTTAGAGCCAGTTTTGACTAATTTAACTTATGCCGTGTGGTTGGCGATTTATTTATTTAGTTCCCTTTAGGAAGGTATTATTAGAACAAGTTTTATGTTGTGAATTAGCTTGCAAGAAACAGTTCTGTGTAACCTAATGGCCATCTCAGTTACTCGGACTTGCCTCTATTAAGTTTTTATATTTATTTTACCTAATCCGGTCCTGTAAAATGAAAAATTAATGTTTGGGTTTGCTTCCTTCTGGTATACTTTTCCCTAAAAACAAACTTATCTACCCCGGTACCGTCTTAAAAACAAAATCCTATCCTATCATTGTTGAATATAAATACCTGATTATGATACATAAATTTTACCCTACATAATATTCTTCTGCCTTGGCAACTTGCGGTCGTTGCTCGGTGGAATCCGCTGGGGTTGCATTTCCGCGATTGACGTTGCCTTGGATGGCTCTACACAGCAGTCGCCCTGCTGCGTCGATCCGGCTTATGTCTTGCCTAGAAATTCTGATTTGAAATTCTTGCTCTTCGGGGATGGTCTGTTCTCTCTGGTGTGGTTGTACTTCTCTGGATGGTGCTGATTTCTTCATCTGGTAGTACTTCAGTAATAATCTCCATAGTGCATATAAAATGAAACTTGTGAAACATATATAGGTGATTCCAAAAATAATGTCGTGAATCGTTTCTGTTTGTTGGTTCTAGGCCTGTGCTACTTCTGTGAAAACTGGTACTACTGGTGCTCGACGATGAAATATGATGTGCCAAACTGCTATGGACAGTAACGTATTCCAAATTACTATTATTGATTGATTATGGTTCGTCCAACTTAGTGATATGGGTAAGTTGTCGAATAAGCTTTCATCTTCTTTAATTTGTTCCGTTATCTCATTTAATGTGTCTCTTGTTGACGTTTAATTCATTGGCTGTTCTGATTTTCCTGTTAGTGCATGGAAATCTTTTATATATTAATATATGTTTTTCTGATTTTAGGGTGCAACTCCATGGAATTGTTACTCTTATGGCTCCTAAATGCTGATTTGGATGGTTTGCCAATGTTGTGCTGGAGTCGCACTGGATTACTGTGTATTTTCCTACCTTCCATTCCATCCTAAATAACAATTAATCTCTACATCCTTAATCAAATTAAATAGTGCCTCAAAAATGGCACTATTTGGAAGACCAGTATACAAAGTTACGAGTTTGCCGTTACTTTGAATCTGAATATTCTCATATAGACCGGCGTTACACGACCAGTCAGATAAAGCGTTTGTCAAATGCATGCCAATCATATACCTATAAGAATACGAATGCCATGAATGTGCCAAAGAAGCAAATTTTAAGCGCCGCTCGCGTGCAAAAAGGTGTGCAATTCAATTTTCCGTTTGCATGAAAAAGCGATGTCTCCAAACGATTATTATTGTTAACAACAAAAATGCAGATTGTATTGTTTACTATTATAACATTAGATCATAGTTACAATAAAAACTAAAAAATATAATGAATTTTCGTTGATAATTAAAAAAAGAAAAAAATTGTGTGGGATTTGAAGCTACGATGAAATAAATGAAGTTTTCTTAGGTACGCACCTTTACCCACTCGGCTATTCCCACTTCTGTAAATTCTTTCCATGAGGTTGCTCATATCTAAAATAACCTGAAATTTTTTGCACTTTTCACATTAACTTTTGACAATGCTCTGCACCGCAGGGGCAAAAGCTTACTTAAGTTTCTCATGGCTTGGTTTTAAAGCTTTTCTGGCCTAGCTTTCCCGAATAAAATAAGGAAATAGAAGACGTCGAGGCATTGTATACAATCAAGTTAGGTTAGGTACAGTAAAAGCAATAACCCATCGCCAGCGCGCAATTACCTGTTCGCCGCCTGAATACTCACTAAGTAAAAGCCCAAACTGCCAGAAAATTAGAGAAATTGTCGGGAAAGCAAACAAAACAAAACTAACCCATTTTCTTTTGCGGATACTTCGATCGATTTCTACAACTAAAATCGTGGCGTAAATAAAACCACGTGTTCAGCAAGCCTGGCAACAGGGACGTACTCGATCGCAAAAGAATATCTACGCGGTTTTATCTTGTTGTTTTCGCAGCTATTTAGACACTGCCACAAATAATTTTATCGATGTTTCGAACCATTTTAATTAAGCCAATATTTTTTACGAAATATTTTTATGTAAACAATTGTAAAACTAAAATATTTCAACGCACGTGCTCTTGTTTACGCCAGAGTTGCTCGATTTTAGAATAGGGACTTTACTTTCACTTGATCGGCGAGGCGCGCCAAATTCGAGTCACTCCCCGACGTGACGCCCACCAAATCGAAAAATGGCTCAAAATGTAATATAAATAAATAATCCTGGGATTCTACCAAAAGTTATATATTAATTTTTTGTGTTTGTGTTGCTTATACAACGCGTTTCGGCATGTTTGCCATCATCAGGTATATAAAAGTTGTAAATATATATAAATGTCATTTATTTTGTAGGGCGAGATTTATACAAAAAGTGACATTTAAAAACATATTTGTTTTCTAATATATCTCAAAAAGATGTACATCAATAAACAATTTAAAATTCTTTGGTAGTTTTTGAAAACACGATTATTTTTATATGATAAAAGTTATTAAAAATATATCTGTGCATTGTGTTTTGTGTAGGTGGTAGTGAAGGAGAATTTTATTTTTTAATTAAAAAAAAATTGAATATGTAATGTGAGTAGATCCATTGAGTAAAGGAATATTTACTCAATGGTAGAACCATTGAGTAAAGGAATATCGATGGTAGAACGTAAATATTTGAATGAGACCAAAGTTTATGTAATTTATTTTTATTTTTTATGTTTTTTATTTATTTGTTTGTTGTTTGTTAAATGGAAATGAAAAAACCTAAGTTTGGTCCATATATCGAACACTAGCAATTTTAGTAAAAAACTGAATACGGCACTGAATTCTACGTGAAAATGTCTATAAGATACAGTTTCTGCCATTTCAATATCATTAACCGTTCCCAAGATACGCAGTATGCCCCAAAAGCGCAAATTTTCAATTTCGCCCTGTATCTTAAAAACGAAGGTGGCTATGAAAAATCTGTTTACGATATCTTTCGTTTCACAAAAAAGTAGCAACGGTTTGCGAAAACAGCAACTCCCTATCTCTAAAAATAACCGAGATACCCCGCATTTACAACCAAATCTGGACACATTGTACATATTTGACACTCTAAAAATGTTAAATCCTACATGGCTTTGTATGTAAAATAAATGTAATATGCACTTTGGCGGTAGAGGGGCCCCTCGAGATGGTCGTACCGGGGCCCATGCGTGCTTTGCACGGCCCTGGGCGCTACCACCAACGAACTACTTGACACAACCAAGGACGGCGCATTACAAGAATGATTTGAATTATGCAGTTTTGAATTGCATACATTTATTACATAAAAATAAAAAAAATAGTTTTTTGTGACCTGTAGTTTATTTAATGTCAATAAATTACGATTGTGAGTGATATTTTTCAAATTTATTTGTTGTGCAAGTTCTTCATTGCCTGAGGCCTCACATTCAGAGTAATAATAAATGAAGATGAAGTTAAAAGAGTTAATGACAATTATTCCACAAGTTCACCTACCTAAGAATTGTTAGGTATAAATTAAAACGTGTGCCAGAATCGCTAGTCTACGTATTAAATAATAAACTCTGGAAATCGGTAGGACAGGGCACCAAGTCGAGGTCCTCAGTCTACGGCAGGCTAAGCCAAGCTCTTATAGGCGATTCGGCCATTTGAATAACGAATCCCAGTAAGAAGCATATGTTTGGATTACGCGCGACCGGGATAGTTCCTGCATATGGCGAGATGCCTTTGCCGTTTTTAGAGTGGCGCATACATTTGAGTTGTTTCAACAAACTAATCGAGATAGAAATCCTCATTTTGTGTAAAATCAGTAAGTACCTACAATACAGGGAAAAAATTATGAGGCACGTTTATGTCTTTAATTTTAGGAAACCATCAAAATATAGCAATTCTAATATTAAATTTCTAATTATGAAGAAGTAAGTGGATACTTATAAACGCCTATGCCACTTTGGTGCATGAACTCAAAAGTTAATTTAAGCTAGAAAATTACTTACATTACTAGGATTATTATCCCCAAACATTTAGTTTTGGCGGCCAGGGAAAAACCACAAGCCGCACAGCTAAGCATAATAACTTGAAAAATTATCCAAGTACCACATACTGGCAACTATCACCGAGTCAGATATCAAAATATTGTGTCCTACACAGAGTGATTTCAGTCTCACGTATTTTATAATGCCCATAAAGCATTGACTCCTTCCTGAGATTCTTTATTTAAAGATTCGGCCACTTATAGTTTGGTATTTTATGCAGATGTTTGAGACGCCACAGGGCAAGGAGATGTAATTTAGAATGCGAATTGCCACACATGCCACCATAACCTAGAACGTACGACTAGAAGGAAGTTTATTGTATTATTGTGTGAGTAATATGAAAAAATTATCATGCAGTCATCCACGGCACAAAAATTATTTTAATTTGTATTCATTTTAATCACACAATAAAACAATAAAACTCCGTTCTTGTTCCTTCTTTTAAAGACCTTTTCTCACAAAATTTTCGAAACTTTTTGAAAATGTGACACCTTTCGCGTTTTTTAAATTTAATTTTGAATTTCAATTTCGAATAGTTAATATTATTTTTAAGTTGCGCAATTATACCCCCTACTATGACTGGCTACATGGATATTGTTAGGGGCTTCACAAGAATTATTTGTTCCCTTGGGCCTCCAATTCTGTAAATCCGCCCCTGATTGCGACGCATATGCCAAACTGTTATACCGATTATTTCCTTCATACTGCTTGCATCCAATAAGGTAGCTCCTTCCATAAAAATCCAACCAATGATATATGCCTCTGCTAGCGATATTTTGCACCAGTGCATTTACCGGTAATTGCACTTGTGCAAATTATCACTTCGTTGCTTAGCAACCGCGAATCTGTTGGATACAAACACGTACCTGCTTCTTAAAGTTTGTGTGGTTCACACTGTTCTAAATTATGCAGCTTATAAATTATGTTGCGGTATTATTAAGCATTGTATCAGTGAATTTATATAACTTTTACATTGCTAAATTTTTGTTATTGGACCTCCGTCTCCGTTTAAATTTATGACACATTCAGAATATAAACCAACGCTGACAGGATGTAGGTATAATCGCATTTGCCTTGGATATCCAAGCGTCATGTTTGTTTACTCGAACGCTACAGTCGAAGCTGTCATTGACTCGTTCAAAATGAATCGTTTTGGAAATGTAAACATTGAAAAAATTAATACAGAAATTATTAAATCGTATTCGAGAAATAATCTCGACAAATACCACTCGTGCCGGAAATTTTTCTAGATAATTTTATTCTCAAGCCCTATTTTGCCCATTAGCAAAACCACTCGTACAAATTTTATCAGAAAATAAAAGACCAATTTATACTCGTTATCTTTCTAGGCAAAATAGGGCTTTCGAAAAAATTATCGATAAAATTTCCGGCACTTGTGATATTACATACGATAAATTACAGAAAATTCTTTGAGACTTTGTGAAGAACGACATCTGACAAAATTGTGAATTCTTACAGTAATCGGGGTTTATCATAGGTACTACCCTTGTTTATCTCATAAACAAGGGTACTACCTATTAGATGCTATTAGGTAGGTAGTTTCTTAGAAACATCCATGTTGCCTACTCCATAAGTTAAAGAATAAATTGTCAATCAAGCGCGGCAGAATACTTTATCGACAGTGAAAGTCCTTGAAACTTGAATAATAAACAATATTTTCAGATGTGAATAAAATTCAAATTTGAAAATTTGGTATTTGGAATTTTTATTAAAATGAGTTCTAAAAATACAAAAGAACAACGATTTTAATGAAAATGGAAAAATATAGCAGCATTAAATAATTTTATCAGCTACGATATTATTTTGTCCCTCTTAAGGCTGGAATGACTTTGCGGGGGGAGCCTTAATTCGAAAAATTTTACATGACATGACCCCTTCAAACTACCTGTAGAACACTTCCTCTAAATACTTGCACATCATTACGAAACACCCTGTATAACTTTTGCCTATTTTATATTATATAAAACTAGATTGGACAGTTCTATCAATGTTAATTCCATTTTTTTTTGTTTCATTCGTATTACATCTCCTGTCCAGTCTTATCAACAACTTATGTTTCATAATACAACATTTCTAAAACTAGAAACTTGATTATTTTTTAGCTTTATTGTTAAACCTGCTAATACCTATTAATAATAAATGCAATAATTATCACTCAAAAAGGTTGGTAAAAAAGTCCATAGAGCAATAAATAATTATACTTATAGCAGTGATCAGTGATGCAACAACAAAGTGGCAACTATAGATAAAACCCCGTTCTCACATCCCACTGCAAAACCGCTTTTATTATTAATAATTAATTCAATCAATACACAAAGATCACACAACTTTGGGCTTAGGAGAAGTTCATTTCGTGTTTAATACAAGTTTTAAATGCTCTCCTTCTCTTGTTATCAGCGTATGATTTGAATCCTCTCTTCAAACGATCTTTCATTATAGCAATGAATTCATCGTAACTCAAGTTTCCATCTCCATCGGCATCGAATATGGCAAATACTGTCTGAATCAAATCCTCACTCAAATTAGTACCCGTGCACACTTTTACGGCTCTGTGAAATTCATCTGAAACAGAATAATTATTGTTCTTCGTAAAACTTTGGATTTTACAAAACAAGATTAATAAAGAATAAGATTTAGCTGTCACAACTTGGTGGAATACCTTAAGTGATTTAAACATACCTTTCGATATTAATTGATTTTTCGAGGAGGACAACATCCTCATTGCGACGGTGAAGTCCTCCAAATTGTTTAGGAACTGACAGAATACATAATATTCCTCAAACGTTATACCTTTTGAGGCTTTAGTTCGGTCTAGTACCCTGTCCAAATAGACGTCATATTTATTCGCATCCAGAGATGTGTATCTAAGTAGAATATTCGCAAAATCCAGTTCAGAAATCGTTGGTTGCCCCTTCGAATATTCAGTGAATTCAAATTCTAATATTTCCCTCTGCAAATTAAGCATGAACTTCTCAAAATCCTCAAAATCTAAATCACGTTCTCCACTGGGTCCAAAGAGATGGACTATAAGGGTAGTATTGACTGTATGCTGTTTCTGTAGTCCTTGTTCGTCGTTTACAAATCGCTCTTGTGGGCCCGGGGTGGACTTTACCATGTTCCCTTTCTCTCTCCATATGCGACTAATAATTTTCTCCAACTATGAGATTAAAGGAAAATTGTAAGTTAACATATATAATTTATAACCATAATAATATTATAATAACATGTGCGCAATTGAGTAAATTTTTTTGAGATTAATCTTCGGTTTTAGCCGTCCCATTTTTATCTGAGCGAATTTTTTCCAATCGTTTTCCTACATAATGTGTACTATTAGTGTACTCTAAATGGAGGAATATAGACATAATTTGGAAAACTTGCTAGGCTTTTCAAAAATCTCTACAATTAGTGGTACGGGACAGCGAAATTTTGAAAAACAGAAAAACTGAAATAACTCAAAAACCATTACCTTTCGTATAATGCATTATAGGGGTCAATGAACTTCAAATGAGGTCCCTTATCACTTCTTAAAAGGAATAGCTTTCATTACCAATTTGTTTCGATGCCCACTATGGGGATCTCGGAAACTAGCAGAGCTATAATAAAGGTTAAATGGGGAAAGAATTGCAGTTTTGTATGCTCAATCTAATGCCCCTTTTGGATTTTTAAAAAAGTTCATGGCTCCCTGGATATTTTGAAAAGTGTGATTTTTTTGCTATTTCATCAGATCTCTGTAGCTCCGTTATTTCTGATTATAGAGAAAAACTGGAGAGACAACAATTTTAGATAATTTTGGGCGTAATAAGATAATCTGATCCAATTTTTTATGTTGTTTGTGATTTTTGAGATATGACATAAACTTGTGTTTTGTTAAGTGTAAATCATAGTTCGCTGTGGCCTTCTCATATCGGCCATTTTTTGAGCTTTCCAAAAATATAATACTCGGCATAGTTATTATAAAAAATAAAAGAGCTAAGGCTAATTTTCTGATTTTTTTTTAAATTTTCATAGTCGGCCATGGAATATTTTCATAATTACGTGCTATTTTATAATTAGACATACTTCAAACTTTCTAATATTATGTTTTTAGCTGGTAACAAAATGTAACAAAATAAAACAAAAATTAAAAAAATCAAATTCAAATTTTTATTATTTTAAAAGGTCACCTTTTAAAATAAAAAAGGTGTTCAAACAATCCACCATTATTATTTATGCAAATATTGCATCTAGAACGCCTATCAATACTGGCAATTGCTTCTATAAAACAGCTGCTCTTAATTCAACAATAATTGTCTCATACTTTATTTTGTACTGTTCCCCACAAAAATAAATCCAAAACAGACAAATTGGGGCAAACGGGGCTGCCAGGAAATAGGTCTATTTCTCCCTATCCAACTATTTGGATAGAGCTGATCTAGGTAATTTATTACGGGCAAATAATTATGTGGTAGAGCTCCAACATGATAATATTTGTTTTATTTTGTTACCAGCTAAAAATAAAATATTTGAAAGTTTGAAGTATGTCTTATTATAAAATAGAACGTAATTATGAAAATATTCCATGGCTCACTAAAATCACAAACAACATTAAACATTTTATTAGATTATCTTATTAAACCCAAAATTATCTACAATTTTTGTCTCCACAGTTTTTCTGTATAATCAGAAATAACGGAGCTCCAGAAATCTGATGAAATATCAAAAAATCACTCTTTTCAAAATATCTAGTGAGCCATGAACTTTTTAAAAAATCCAAAAGGGGCATTAGATTGAGCATTCAAAACTGCAATTCTTTCCCCATTTACCCTTTGTTCTAGCTCTGATAGTTTCCGAGATCCCCGTAGTGGACATCGAAAAAAACTCACCCTGTATATATACGTGTGGCGTGTGTGGCTAGCATACGATGGCAGACATCGGGGCGGATCCTTGGCAAGCAGCGTTGCCACGCACTCAGATGCAACGCCGGTTACCTACCACATATTTTTAAGAGTGCTGGAGATATCCGCTATAAAATAAACCCCTCATCCGGCATCGCAGCAAATATACGAGTTCGTTAATATCCAATAGACTTCCAGAGAGGAAGGGGAACTGCATTCATCGCATTCCTGTCAAGTATTAACTTATTGCGGCTCAGCTTTAGAGGCATAGGTTGCATGGTAACTCTTGGACCAATCCGCGCAATGCGCGGAAATGACGTCAGCGAGTTGCCCGTTAAATTTTCAGAAAATGAATTTGAAAATTACCAGAGACTATTGTTTATCATGTTTTTTTTACACTTGAAACGTGTTAAATATACGAAATTAGGGAGTATGATTATTTTCCCACATACAATATAATTTTTATGGCAAAACAGAAAATATAAGTAGGGTTTATATTTTTATAGGTACCCAATATTAAAATATTTTTCGGGGTGATACTAAAAGCAATATATTTTCTTGAAATTAATTATTAATGGCGCATAGACAAAGCTACACATAGACTGTCAGAACTATTGTTGAAATTTCCACACGCTACACCAAATATTTTGCATAAAATTTAATAACTAAATAAAATGCCTATAACTCAACTTAGTATCGAGTCCTAAGAGTTGTAAGACATTACAATCTATCGATTTAATTTGTTTTCGCTCCAAAATTAAAGATTCAAAGTTGGTGTAGCGGAATTTTCTGCGGATGGTTTCAACAATGCTTCTGACTATCTATGGCTTCTTTAATCTGTGATGGAAGAAAAAAACTGTGATATGATAGCTACTTATGTTTGACATAAATAATAATATTAAAGAATCATATAATATGTACCTCGGCACTGAAGTTCTTTTTATGACTCATGTGGAATTTAGTTGCCGAGGCCTCTGCCAAAAAGTTGAACTTCAGTGCCTTGGTACATAAATAACTATTTTTTTGAAATCAGAAAAAAAATGTTTTATTAGGCAAGAAAATAATAATAAGGTATCACCCGTCCATGAACCGACAACGCGCGGCGTTGCTTGACTTTGACGATCGCTCTACCTAGGTCAAGTATGACAAAGACACGGCGGCTTCGAACAGAAAACCAAACTGCTGCTTGTTGTGCAGCGTCCATAATAAATCTATTGATATTCAAACCTACTAAAATATTTATACTGATAGATTGCGCTGCTATAGGTAACAATTTTGCAATGTGTACGAATAGTTAAATGGGCCTTTATTGGCCGGGTTTTGAATATTTTGTCACTTTTGACGGGCGATGGCTCCGCGTCTGACGTTTGATGTTTACATCTCGCCAAGGCCTACTTCTACTTATTGAAAAAATCGTACAATAATGGGCTAATTACTTCAGTGCCGATTTCTAAGCTGTTAATGACGATTTTGGGACAGTACTGCCGATTTAAAGAAAAATACAGTACTATTAATACTAATATATTTACTAATCCCATTTAGACATTTCTATAGGACGAGGCATCATTTTGCAAAAACTATTAACCACTTCATGGGCGTCAATTGCTTATTGAGTTTATTTCCGCGCAAGCCCACCCACTTACTCAAGAGCTGTATCAGCAGTATTGCCAGATTGCCAGACATATTTTTTAAGTGCCTACCTTACGGTATTAAGCCATGGGGCTATAGCCCCCCCCCCCCGTAGATCCGCCACTGATTGTGACGCAGTGATCAAGATTCGTGGTATCCACTATAAGTTCATAATAATGTATAATACAATACAAAATAATTTTTATAATGTATATGTGCTCCTTTGCGATAACTCTCGAATGGTATTGGTATTATGAGATACGTCTTTGTGGCACAGCCCCTTGATGCAATGGTACTAGTGCGGGCAGAGGATAATGCCGAGTTTCTCTCGGATAGATAAAGGCTCGTTTCGTTTACTAAAATACCTAAGAGTAAAAGCTCTAGACAATAATTCATCTTGTGTCCAACGTGCTTTAGATTTTTTTAAGCAATGTCAACTTGGTGTGTAGTTAGAAACAATTTAAAAGCAAGATTTTCTTCAAAGCCAACATTATTGTTTATATCTGGTCTTCTAAGACACAAATTTGTTGTTGCAAAAGCTTTCAAGTTTCTTTAATGTCTTTTTCAAAATTTCTATTTCATTGCAGATCAAAGTTTTCTCCTTCACCAACGTAACGTCAAAGATATTGCTATCTTCGCGCGATAGGAGTATTAGTTCAGGGGAGTAAAACGCACTTGATTTAATAAAACTTGTATTTGACAGGAATATTAATAATAATTTCTTAAATATCATTTAGAAATTGTATAAAAACATGATTTATTGATTGTATAAAAATTGGGCTTTAGACAAAATGAGGTTTTATTTAATCATAATTATGACATAATATGTTATTTCAAGAATTATTTTGTTCTTGTTCATACAACTAATTATATGGCTTATTTAAATAAAATATAAGACATATCAAAAACCAATACTATACTTCATTGATTCAATGCTAATTTTAGTATCGAAGTGACAATACATCTTTTTAGCCTAAATTTTAACTATTTGAAATTTATTGGTTCATCAGTAATTTCGTGAAAATAGAGATTATATATTGTTTGGATAACATAGATTTGCACCCATTACAGATATATTTAAAGCAATGGAAAAGCGACCAAATACTAACAAGTAATTGAAAAAACAAAAGTATTTTTTTCTGTGCACTTCCAGTCAAACCGGAAGATGGAAATAAGAACTGACCATTTTTTGCTACTCCCCGTATAGTCATTACTAACATTCCATGATAAAAGTCTTGTTTTTTTAATAACTTTTTGACAATCCCCCATATAATAATAGGTACAGAAAAAGCAATAACCTATCGCCATCGCGCAATTATTACCTGTTCGCCGCGTGAATACTCAAGTAAAAGCCCAAGCTGCCAGAAAATTAAAGAAATTCCCACAAAAGGAAACAAAACAAAAGTAACCATTTTCTTTTGCAGATACCTCGATCGATTTCTATAACTATAAAATCGAGCAATTATTACGCCTGGCGTAAATAAAAGCACGTGTTCGGCGCGCTTGGCAACAGGGACGTAACCGATCGCAACAGTAAATTTACGCGGTTTTATCTTGTTGTTTTCAGCTATGTTAGACACTGCCACAAATAATTTTATCGATGTTTTGAACCATTTTAATTAAGCCAATAATTTTTTTCCGGAATATTTTTATGTAAACAATTGTAAAGCTAAAATTAAATAAAGGTCGTGCCTCAGTGCGGCACTGGCGAATATCTCAACGCACGTGCTCTTGTTTACGCCAGAGTTGCTCGATTTTAGTATAGGGACTTTACTTTTACTTGATCAGCGCGCCAAATTCGAGTCCCTCCCCGACGCGTACCAAATCGGAAAATGGCTCAAACGGCGGAACGGCTTTTCTGCTTCTGGTGCGCTTCAATAGCGATGTGGCACATATTTTTTGCGGCCCAAGGCGAAATTTTGACTTTAAATATCGAAAACTGCGCCTGCTAGCCGTGACCAAACAAAAGAGTTACATACATACTACATTTTTTGAGAAGCGAAGGCGACTATAAACACCTAGAAGGTCCGGCAGGACCGAACTAGACCTTTATAACAAGGAGACAACTAGGTGGGGAAATAGATACTAGAAATATCCTGTAATAAATAGTGTAGGTATCTATAATACGAATACTCACAACAAGAAACTCTGTCTTGTCAACTTTTTCATTTCCATCGGTGTCGAACATGTTAAATGCTATGCAGAAACCAGACTGCGGTTCTAAAAATTTAACCCAGTGACATATTTTAAACTGAATATATAAACACTTACTTGTCAGTATCGATTGGAGAAATAAATATTCCGTATAAGAAACTATGCCTATATCACCAAGTGTTCTGAACAATCTTTTAGAACCCTGATTCAATGATGGAGTTGCATTCTGTATTCTGACAATTTCATCTTGATCCAATACTTTCCTTTTTAAGCGGGCTAAAAAATATATTGTCTGATGAGTTTAGAATAAAAGATGAAGTACAGGTTTGATTCTCACGTCTAGGGTCGTTTTGAATGACTGACTCCAGAAAGTCTATTGGTGTCATATAAATTTGTCCGTCATATTCTACTGATGCGAATCGAATAAACCGTTTCTCCCTTGACGTTAACTTCACCATCTTCCGTCCTTCGTCCTTGCCAATCTTCATCGTAAAAGAAAATAAATGACAAGCATCTTTACAAGTTACCTACTTTTTAACAGATGTATAGCTTAAAGTGTTCTAGGAACTAAATTTGCACCAAAAAAATTACCAGGTACCTACCTCCTACGGTGATATTAATTTTTCTTTACGATTCAACTTCATGGCTACCTACCTATTTACTTAACAAAAAGCCAAAATACAGTAAGTTTGAAAACAAATTCTTGGAACTATGACAACTTTGCATCAAATTTAATGAGCTTTTACTTGTGCATTTTTACTTTTCACCATATACACAAAGTTACACTGTTAGAACCGTTGTTGAAATTTCCACGAGGTAGGTACACAATATTTTGCATACAATTTTACATAAACATTAATAAGTACATTAAAATACCTACCTAGCCTAAAGTCTCTCCAAGATACAGCGGCAGTGGATCATTTCTAGTGGGTTTATAGTGCGTAATTGTGGTTCCTTTCAAAATATTGATGCTCTAGTAACATTATTTTGTTCATATGTGAGATCCAAGTTGGAATATGGCTCTCTGGTCTGGTGTCCTTATTATAGTAACCGTATATCATTAGTGGAAAAAATTCAAAGAAAGTTTTTAAATTTTAAAATTCCTTTCTTACAAATTGGATGGAAGGTATCCGGACCGGGGTGTTCCATATGTGGATCTTATTTCTAGGTTCAAGTTTGAATGTCTTGAATCGCGAAGGAGAATAGCTTCGATATCTTTTTTGTGGAAATTGTTGCATGGCGAAATTGATTCTCCTACTTTGTTACGGCAAATTAACTTACTTTTCATTGTAATAGAGCGCGAACTAATATATACCTTAAGTCTCCTATGTTCACAATGAGCAATAACTTTAATGAGATATGCCACTTGTGTGACATTAATGCTGACGTCCTGCCTAAAATATTGTCTGTTGCCGCACGCTTCTTTTCTTTGATTTACAGGTATTTCTTTGATTTAGATGTATTTTGTACTATGTGTTTGCTTCTGTTCATATTATGTATTATTTTATGTATTATATTATGTATTGCTTCGTAATTTGTCCTGTAAATGGTTGTTACTGTTGGGCAAATAAAGGCTATTATTATTATTAAAGGGCGGAATATATGCATTTAATTTCAATCGAAATATGCGCATATATATGCATCATTTTTATTTAAAATATGCAATAATATGCATTTATATTACATGTACAAATACCTTAAAAAAACACCAAAACTGATTTTAGAGAAAGGGTTTATTTTAATAAGAATGAAAGGAAAACAAATACTAAAGCAGAATTATAAAAACATTTTGAAATTGTATAGTAGGAATTTATGATTCAAAGTTTTCCAATAAAAATCTTTGCCTTCTGTCGGTAAAAATATGTTTATATATAGAAAAGCTTCTCTCAACATCTGCCGATGTAATAGGACAATATTTTAATTTGGGTAGTAAGGTACAAGTCCAAGGTGCAACTTCGTTGGATGATTTACCATCAAAAATACTCTTTACTGCCATTAAAGATTTGAACCCTTCATTCTATTCTACAGTAGAGCATCTAATGTTTTTCTTACTTTAATACCTTCATCACCGGGAACCTTTCTACATTTAGCTGAAAATGTTTGAACAAAATCAATCGATTCGCTTAAACCTAAATTTCTACTTTCTAACGAAATAATTATTATCTTGTATAAAACTAAAATTAACTATAATAAAAACAAGTTGGTTAGCTACATCCGCATTTTTCAGGATTTCTTGACAATACACACTGCGAGTCATAATCTTGGTTATATCTTATATCTATAAATAATTATAGGAAAAACATGCAAATATGCACAAAAATATCGTTTTTCCAGAAATATGCAATGTTTTGCGAAATTGAATAAAATATGCAAAAAATGCATATATGTACATGCAATTTGCATATATTCCACCCTTTAATTATTATTATTATTATTATTATTATCTCGACTTAGCCAAAAGGCATTCGCACTCCCTCTACGGGGAACATTCACTCAGATCCCGGGTATCCCGGATACCAAAAGGATCTGGCTCGGACGAGACCCTTGCCATGTTATCGGGCCTTAGGTGACATTGATGTTGTTGGATGATCCTGCATTCCCCATGAATTTCCTGACGGTTCGGGCTGTCGCAAGTAGTACCGCTTTCTGCATGGACCTGTAAAGACTATCAGTTAGACCCAGCTCCTTGATGTTTCTCAGCAAACTTTTTGGTATAACACCAGTTGTTGACATGATGATTGGAATCGTCTGGACGTTCTCCATTTCCCATTGCCTTCTAATTCGTTCTTCTAAATCTCTGTACTTCGCGATCTTCTCGACTTGCTGTACACGCAGGTTGTTGTTGTTCGGGATGGCCACATCAATCAGAGTTGTCTGCCTAGAAATTTTATCAACTATTATAAGGTCCGGTCTGTTATGGGCAACTCGTTGATCTATCAGAACTGTACGATCCCAGTACATCTTGTAGTTGCTGTTCTCAAGAACAGGCTCAGGTGTGTAGTTGTAATATGGGACCCTCTCTGCCTGCACAAGCAGCAGCTTTTCCGCCAGTTCCTGGTGCAAGATCTTGGCAACCGAATCGTGTCGTTCCTTATATTCCGTTGATGCGAACGTCTGACATCCTCCTGTTATGTGCTGGATTGTTTCTGAAGTTGGGCACCTGTATCTGCATCTGTCATCCACTACCGATGCATCTCCTACAATGAATTTTAGGTAGTTGCGAGTTGGTATAACCTGATCTTGTATGGCCAGTAGGAAGCCTTCCGTCTCGGGGAACATTCGTCCCGAGGTCAGCCAATAGTTCGACGCTAACTTGTCGACATGTTCCTGGTTAACCTCATTAGGATGCCTCCCGTGCAGCGGCTTCCCCAACAACCTCTGTAGTTTATCGTTGTCGGTTCGGTGGTGATTTTGACGCTCGTGTTCCGTCAGACGTAGCGGTGTTGAGACGTCTGCTCCGCATATAGCCCTATGTAGTGTGGAGCTGTTGGACTGCCTGTAGAAATAATTACGCAGATTTAATATTTGTTGGTCCAATTGCTTGCTGAGATCTGCCAATCCTCTTCCTCCTAGTTGACGTGGCAGAGTTGTTCTTTCTCCTAACTTTTCGTTGCAGGTTGTTGATGTCCGTGTTGGTCCAATTCACTATTCCGAACGAATAGCTGAGTACAGAGCACGCATACGTGTTCAGGGCCTTAAACAAATTCCTGCTGTTAAGATCAGTTCGCACTACTTGTCTTACTCTCTTGATGAATTCATTCGTTAAATCAGTCTTCATTGTTCGATGGTCTATCCTTTGAGCTTGTTTCATCCCGAGATACTTGTATGTATCTCCCTTGCTCATTGCTTCGATCTCCTGGCCGTCCTGCATCTCGTGTGCGCTTTGTTCGAGCTTTCCCCGGATGATATTAAGGGTGCGGCACTTGTCCAGTCCAAACAGCATTCCGATGTCTCTGGAGAACTCCACTACAATTTTAAGCATTTGCGTTATTTGGTTTTTGGTTGCTGCGATCAGTTTTAAATCATCCATATATAATAGGTGATTCAACTTGATCGCTTCTGCGTTGTTGCTTTTGATAGCGAAGCCATATTTTGTAGAGTTCAACCGATGTGATAGAGGGTTCATCGCCATGCAGAACCACAGTGGACTGAGTGAATCTCCTTGGAAAATCCCTCTTCTGATGTTGATTGTGTCGGTCTCGATGTTACTGTCTGCGGTTCTGAGTTGTATCTTAGTGCGCCAGGTTGTCATAACGTGTTCTAAAAAGGAAACTGTATAATGATCTATTTTATACAGCTTTAAGATACCTGTGAGCCAGTCGTGAGGTACGGAATCAAATGCTTTTTTGTAGTCCACATAAGCCATGTGGAGGTTTCGTTGCTTGGAATGAGCCTGGTTGCAGATGACAGAGTCTATGATGAGTTGCTCTTTGCATCCCATTGCGCCCTTCGAGCAGCCCTTCTGCTGCATTGCAATGATGTTGTTCCGCTCGCAGTGAGCATATATTCGCTGCGTAAGGCAAGATGTGATTATCTTGTACAGCGTAGGCAAGCAGGTTATTGGGCGGTACTTGGCAGGGTTATCCGTATTCCGCTGGTCTTTTGGTAACAGGTAGGTTGCACCCTGTGTAAGAAACAATGGCATTTTCAGAGGATCGAGCAAGACTTCATTAATTAAGGTAGTTATCTGTTCATGCGTGCACCACAACTTCTTAATCCAATAATTTTGGAGATGATCTGGACCTGGTGCCTTCCAGTTGTGGGAATTCTTGATGACATCGGAGACCTCAGCGGTTGTGAATTGCTCGTGTTGCATCTGGCTATAGTTCCGGCCCATCTCGCGTTCTTCGCTGATCCAGCTTGCACTGACATTGTATGGACCTGGTGTGGCAAGTTGATTTCTCCAGAAACCGTCGACCTGTTCTCTGCTAGGGTAACTCGCGTTTGTGGCATCGGCGCTAGAATTAAAAGCACGGTAGAAACCCTTTTCTGATCGTTCAAAGAGTTTGTTGTCTCGTTTCCTGTTGTTACTAGCCTTGTATCTCCTCAGACGCCCTGCGAAAACAGAAAGTTTTTGTTTTAATGTGTCAAGACATTGTTGAGCAGTGATGTTCGCGGGGTCATGCCGAGAATGCATTTGGGTGCGGCTCATTATTGCCTGCACCGCCCTCTGGATCCTTCTAGTTCTAACTCCTCTGATATATTCCGTCACTTGTCCTATGTCTATACGGAGACTCTCGATCTTCCGATTTAGTCGCATTTCCCATTGAGCCATTCGTGGTTCTGGTCTTGCACGATTCAACTCTTGGGCCGTTCGGATCTTGGCACCCATTACAGTGGTGACTGCCGTTGCGGCACAGTAGATTAACATGTGCATACGTTCTAATGTTGGTGCCACTGAAACATAGTTTGGTAAAATTCGTGTGTTCATAAGATCGAGCACGATCGCAAGTTTCCTGGAAGAATTTAATCTTGGTAGCGGTGGCCTGCTCAGTGGGTCTGTGCCTTCGTATCGCAATACTGCCTGTCTCATATGTGCGTTTAAGCCCTCAAAATGTTCTTCGTTAACCGATTCCAGACTCTCGGTTGTTGGTTCTACCGTTTCGGCTTCTAGTTGTTGTCCAGGCGCTTGAAGTTCCCCATTGTTGTTGTTGTCATCTATGTCTATGTGTTCGCCGTGGATCTCTAGCTCAACTTCCCGTTTGATAGCGTTAAGTCGCGTTTCTGGAATTCGGTTATTTCTTAGAATAGTTCGATACTGATCTGACACTCTTTGTTCAGACACTTGCATGTGTGGAAACTCCCTGCAGAACTCGGCATGCAGTTGTTGTCGGTAGCCGATCATCTCTTGTCCTAAGTTTGTCACCCTGTAAAAAATACGCATAATCGATTCATTCATGGACACAGTCCATTTCATGCGTCGTCGTTGTAATCCCGCCTCTGTGAACGCTGGCTGAAGTTCCCGCGCAGCACCTTCGGTGGGTGGAACCCTAGCCTTATTATTATTATTATTATTATTATTATTATTATAAAACATTGGCCACCACGTGACCTATTCTCTTATTGGCCTGGCCGTCATAAAATGTCAAGTGTTTACGCGGCGAGCAGAATGCAGGGTCGGCTCTTCCCTCAGTCGAGTTTTCTGCATATTTTAGATCGGATCGCGAGCAGTATATTCTGTAAATTTATTTTGCTACTTAATTTAAGGAAATTTATAAAGATCCACGAAAGGCAGAAACACACATTTTAGAACTTCTAAAAGAATTAGTTGAGAATTACATGCCACTTGGAATCTCATAATAATCCAACCCTGGTAATCGATCGCAAGGCGGTCATGTGACTTTGTTTATATCTACTGCCGCTGTATCTTGGATAGACTATAGGTAGGTACCTATATCTCAATTATTATCCTGTCTTAAACATTTTAAGAGATTAAAATTTATCCGTTTTAATTTATTTTCGTTTCAAAATTAAAGTTTGAAAGTTATTATACCATGATTCTTACGATGTTTTCAACAACGCTTTTGACTATACAGGGTGTCCAACTTTAAAACTGTACAAATCCGTAAAATCTTTATTTTTGGAGATAATGGCCTAAACTTTTTTTTGTTTGAAAGGCCTTCAAAAACCGCTTCTTTTGAACTTTTTGCCATTTTCAAAATGCAAATCTAGGGCCGGCTGCGATTTTTTTATACCCCCGATTTTCACGACAACCATTTAGCGTTTTTTTTATTTAAAATCAGACCCCACAGCGTTATTCAGAACAACCCAGAACCCTTATATACCAAATTTGAATAAAAAAAACATACAGGGAGTTCCATTCTGCAGGGTGTCAAAGTTGAGCAAAATAGGAATTTTAAAGGCATCTGCCAAGTCAAGTGTGCCATGGAATCCCCTCAAAACAGTTGATTGTTCAACAGGACCACACAAGGTATTGGTGTGCAAAGGTCCAATACAAAATATACAGAGTGTTCTTATCTGTGCCATCTCAAATTATTACTGAATTTTTGGAACTTTATACGGGTCAAGAATCGAGTATATCAAAACCGCTCCACATACTATAAACGAACTAAATCTAAAAAATACAGAAGCCTGCCAGTCAGTAAGTCCATATCAGTTAATGTGGCTGATGTGCCACAACAGGAAACGCACAGAAAATGTATCATCTTAGACAGTGACTTTATTGAGAAATAGGTCCAATAATTTAAATTGGTTTTATTTGTTGGTTGGCATTTTGTAAAGAAATGAATTACTTTTGTGTTTATTAATATTTTTTTCAATGAATCCAGAGCACTCCTGACCAGTATAAAGTTTAATAAAAATTCAGAATTTTGAGATGGCTCAGAGAAAAATACCCTGTAAATTTTTGTAGTAAATCTTTTCACACCAACATTTTGAGTGGTCCTGTTGACCATGCAACTGTTTTAAAGGAATCCCATGGCACACTTGACTCGCCAGATATCTTTAAAATTCCTATTTTGCTTAACTTTGACACCCTACAGCATGGAACTCCCTGTATACTTTTTGTTCAAATTTGGTATATGAGGGTTTTGGGGTGTAAAATAAAAATTGCAGCCGGCCCTGGATTTGCATTTTGAAAATGGCAGGAAGTTCAAAAGAAGCGTTTTTTAAAGGCCTTTCAAACAAAAAAAGTTTAGATGATTATCTCCAAAAATGAAGATTTTACGGATTTGTACAGTTTTAAAGTTGGACACCCTGTATGTATATGCCTTCTTTAATCAGTGCCTTCATACCTAAAATTTATAGAGGGTGTCCAGTTATTTTAAATGTATATTCTTCACAGCAAATTATGAGAATTTTATTAATAATTTTTATATCTCTGAAAGCTCGCTTTTATACTTTGCTAGTGATTGTAATAATTATTGCTTTAAGAACAGACAATAATCTTTATTTCTAAGTACATAGACGAAAAATGTACCTACCCTTAACCAATTTTAAAAAAATTCACTTTTTCTGAGAAAAACGTTTTATGATTTATAAATCTGGTGAAAAATACAAGGAATTATGTCATTAGCACAAATTAGGCAAACCCAATAATAATTTATTAAAGTATCAAGAAAATTATGTTTTTCTGATTCGCGCTTTTCTCAAAAATTTTAAGCAGGGGTAAAGTGAACCCTGTAGCATGCCTGTGTAGTTATTTTTAAGACAAAAATAATTATTCAGATATACAAGCTACACATAAAATGGCAATTTGCTATAAGTACCTTATACATATTTTTTTAATTTATTTATTTTATATATATTTAATAATTTTTTAAATATTTTAAAATAAGGTTAGGATTTTTTAACACTCTTTTATTATGTTGACTTTTTTGTATTAATTTAGTTATATACAGTGTGACCCACTTAAAACCGAAACACCGCCATAAAATTTATAATTGGTCCGATTCGGATCGGCTTGTGTTTAAACGAGAGGGCATCAAAAACTGTACTTTAATTTAGAAAACCAAGGCCTACGACGACATATTTTTGGCTCCAAAATTAGAGAAATCATATTAGCGATTTATAACATTTTTGACTACGCCACTGGCCATCCCTTAAAACGGGTTGTTAAAAAATATCGAACAATAAAAATTCTAGAAAGTAATGAAAATCGCGATTTAACTATCTATTTTACCTGCCTACTCGCTTAAATCAAGTTGCATGGGTATTGAAAACAATTTAAACTGTAACTTGCTTTATTACAAATAGGTATACGTACCTAAATACAAAAAAACTAAGGTAAAAATGATTTGTTTTAATAATCTACCATTTATTTTGATAAATTTTTCACACCTCATAATTTTTTTACATTCGAATTTTTGTATTTAGGTATGCTATTGATATTACTATTTTACTTGTAATAAAGTAATTTACAGATTTAATTGTCGCTTTGGACTTATATAATTTCGGTGACAATACAATATAATCCATCGAGATTTTATGATGATGGAGGAAGGAGAGGGGTGGGAAAAATGTAAATTCCATGACTAGTGAGAGTCCAGGACCAGATCAGCACCTACCGACTGGCCCAAAAACTTGGTACAGTTGAAATATATTCTATAGTAACACGCTTCTAATAGCTTGATTGCATGTATGTATGCATGTATGTATTGTATGTATGTATGTATGTATGTATGTATGTATGTATGTATGTATGTATGTATGTATGTATGTATGTATGTATGTATGTATGTATGTATGTATGTATGTATGTATGTATGTATGTATGTATGTATGTATGTATGTATGTATGTATGTATCAGAGCTGTCACAAGTACTGGGAAAGAGTATTTCAAATACCAAGTATCAATTACCGGAATTATATGCCGCAAGCACAATTACTAAGTACTTTCAATTTAAAAAGTACTCCAAGTTTCAAGTACTTTAATTTAGTACTTGATTTTTTCAAGTAAGGTATTTCAAATACCTTGTGAGTATTTCAATTACTTACTAAGGTATTTGAAATACCTTGTGAGTATTTGAAATACCTTATGGGCATTTCAAGTACTTGAATAATGATTTGAAGTAATAAGAAGTACTGGAAGGTAAGTCAAATTACAAGAAAATTAAGCCTAATTTGGTATTTAAATGATTTTATCTATCACTGTCATGTAATAGATACTATTTGACACTATTTTTAATGTCATAATGACGTAAATTACTGCGCTAGTGCTTTTTTAAATTTATTACCGCACTAGAATCATAACACCAAAGAGATGAAGGCTTATGTATCTTCATTTATCGTAACGGCCATAAGCCAGTATTTTTCTCATGATTTCTCTAGCACAAGATTTAAAATAACACTTAAAGATGCATTTTCAGTGTCTTCGCTTCAACTCATTTCTATAGATGGTTCTTATTCAACTTTGAAAATTTAACAGAACTAATTTATTGACTCGGCTTTGTTTGCACTTTGTGCTTTGTTGCTATGATTTATGGTTACAAAATATGATCACAACACAGAAAATATATTCAACAGAGAGAGCTCCTTAATGATAGCTGTCAAATGGACTCCAACTTTGAAGCTTAATATTTTCCAAATGCATTGATATTGAGGTCCACTATTAAATGTTGGCTAATCTACGAATTTGGGAACGTTATATTTTGAGAAAATATCATTTCATAAGAAATGCAATCTGCTTGTTTTTGTAGTCTGTATTTGGAGTCCATTTGACAGGTATTGTTAAGGGTCTTTCTGTTGTGGAACTATATTTTCTGTGATCACAGGTAACTTGTGTTCTCAACAAATTTTATGCATTTTTAGTGTGTTTTTTAGTTAAGCCTCAATGTACGCGTATGTGGTGATTCAAAATTTTGACCCATAAAATGGCCTCAATGTACGCGTATGTGGTGATTCAAAATTTTGACCCATAAAATGGCTTTTTTCGATCTGTAGCGAGTAACACGCATAATTTAAAACTTTTGGTCAATACCACACACAAACAACGGTATGCTACTCCCGATGTAAAAACACGTCGAGATGGCGCAGATGACGTCACTGCGAAGCACCAAGTCGGTTCAGTAACGTGAGTTCAGTTCAAATTAGGCGTCCATCAAGATGTTTCGGTTAGTATCAATGGAATGTGAATGTAGAAAAGAAAAAAGTATGTAGTAGGGATGCAGTCAGCACTGTCAGCAGGGCAAAAGAATACTCTTTGTTATATGGTCAAGCTTTCGGAATAAATTTATTCCTTCATCAGGATAATAGCTACAATAAATATACATTATAAAAATGTTATAATGTTAATGGTAGGACCACTTACAAACTTGAGGTTTAATTTGAAATTCGCAGAAAAAATACTAACAAAGAATCCTATACTGTAAATGCAGAAATTATATTATAATCTTCTTTCGATGAAAAAAATTTTTATTCTTAGTATTCTTTCTGCGAGTTTTAAACTTAACCTCAAGTATGTAAGTAGTCCTAACATTACCATTATAACATTTTTATAATGTATAATTTATTGTAGCTATTGTCCCGATGAAGGAATAAATTCATTCCGAAAGCTTGACCATATAACAAAGAGTATTTTCTTTTTGCCCTGCTGACTGCATCCCTACTACATACTTTTTTCTTTTTAACTAAGTCAGTTACGACTTATCAATAAAAATGTATGTAATAAATATAAATACAAATAATGTAGTATGTATACCTATTACTTCTGTTAGATCTGCCCTAATGCATTTTGCTTAATTTTATTCAACAACTACACATTTAAATCCAACAAACACCTACATGAAAATAAGAAAACAAACAGTAAACTTGTTAAACAAATTGATGGGGTTGAATTCAGGATAGGTTTGGAGGCCTTCAAGGAACACCCTTGTTTGAAAAGTTGAGCTTTCGGAAAGTTTTATTTCCTATTTCAAGACATCTAAAAGTTGTACAAAAATTAAAGATGTATTGGAAAAAGGAAATAAAATTTTCCGAAACTTTTCAAACAAGAGTGTTCCTTTAAGGCTTCCAAACCTATCCTGACTGCAACCCCAGCAACTTGTTTAACAAGTTTACTGTTTGTTTTCAACTAGCCAGTCAAATCTACCCACCTCTATCTAGAAATAAAAAATTAAGATTACTAGCTGATTCCCAGGACTTCTTCCGAGTGAAAAGACCCTTTCCTGTGCCCCCGTCCCGTATCTTCTTAGAGGTTGAATTTTGGAAAATCCTTATTCTTATCGAATCCCTACGTCGTACAATGAACCTACCTGTCAAATTTCAAGTTTGTAGGCTTTATAGTTCCAGAGATTTCGTGACGAGTGGTCAGTGAGTTAGTGGTATTTGGTATTTCGCTTATATATTATATATATAATATATACATTTGACCGATTCATAATATATTAACGATTATTAAAAATGTTGGTCAAACCCCTCTTCGTAATAACTTTGGGTGAAACCTATATAAACGTCGCTATTTTTGTATTAAAACTGCGTTTTATTTATATGAGATTTATATTATCTTTATGCTGCATGCTTCGCAGTGACGTCAGATGTGGGAGGAGCCTAGGACGCGAGATGCGCATTAGCATGTATCCTGGTCAATACAAATTTTAATCTAAGTAATTACTCACATTTTGAGATAAAAATTATTTAAAAATATTTATCACAATGGCTGTTATTAGCGTTTGCACAAAAAGGCTAATAACCGCCATTGTGATAAATATTTTTAAATAATTTTTGTCTCAAAATGTGAGTAATTACTTAGATTAAAATTTGTATTGACCAAAAGTTTAAAATTGTGCGTGTTACTCGCTACAGATCGAAAAAAGCCATTTTATGGGTCAAAATGTTGAATCACCACGCACGTGCTGTACATTCAGTCTTAAAGTGGAATGAAATCGATCTAAGAATAACACCAAAACTTGAGAATTATTTGTCTGAGATTTTTAACAATTATATTGTTTAATATACAAACAGGGTGTCTACTTCAAATATATACAAATCCATAAAACCTTTATTTATGCATACAATGGCTTAACTCTTTTTTTCAATATGCAAATCCACGGCTTGCTCTTGCTATGATTTCTTTTATATCCCCGATTTTTATTTAAAATCTGACACTACAGCGTCAGTCAGGTAACCCCCCATACACCAAATTTGGTTTTTTTAGGGTTGAAAAAATGTCAAAAAATGTCATTCCATGAGTGCAATTGGTTCACCAAATTTCAAACTTTTTACCTCTTTCCATAGTGGAGAAAATAAATAAAAACATTTTTTTACCCTCATATTTAAAGGGAGGAGGGAGGAGGAAAAATTTATATGAAAGACCCCTCTTAATTTTAACGGGAGAATCACCCTGTAAAATATTTTGGTGCAATTTAGAAACGCCCTGTATACAGGAAATTCCATTGTACAGGGTGTCACAGTTGGACACAATAGGAATTTTAAAGGCAATTATCAACTCAAGAGTACCCTGGAGTCCCCTGGGAACACAGATTTGTAATCTGTTAAAAATTTGGCGAATTCGCCGAGATTAAACTTGCTAGGGCAAGGAAATTTAAGGATTTCCAGTAATTACCAGTATTTGCATTACTTTTTTGTAAATTCAAGTACCAAATACAAGTACTTTATATAGAGTACTTTATATAGAGTACTTTATATAGAGTATTTCAAAACAAAAGTAATTGAAGTATAGTACGTCAAATACTAAAAGGTAATTGAAATACATTTTTCAAGTATTTTACTTGAAGTACTGACAGCTCTGGTATGTATGTATGTATGTTACTTTGTAAACAAATCAATTTTCACCGGGTTCTAATTGTCGTATCGATCTGAAATTTTACAAACTAATTCAATTCCGTAGAAGAAAGCGCGTGCAAGCAGCTTGACATATCTGTGTCTTTGTTTTATACGTAGAAAAATTGAGACAGCATCACTCACTGGTAGCCAGCATGTGCCTTGGTAACGGTCATTGCGCCCAATACAACATTATGGTATCATGCAATGACGTTAAAACCTATAGACGTGGTGCCCCATTGTTAAAATGCCCTTTATTTTGACTCCAAGATTAAATATATCCATACTACTCTAAAAACATGCTACAAACAAAGACAGAAAGTCAACCATCAACCAACTATACACCCGGTGATTTCAGGTTATAGTTCCTCCAGAATTACACTTAGATATCGCATGTTTTTTCTTGTTTGGGGTCGCCGGAAGCATCGGAACCTCACCTGAAGACTCGGGGGATGGTCTAACGACTCCAGCCTCCGAGCCCAGAGTCGAAATAAGTTCGCTACGGCTCGACAAAAAGGGGCAATTTCTGACAATCTCGCGACATTTTCGGAATAATTTAATGGAGCGCTTAGATTGTGATTAGTTCTGGGCGTCAAGCGTTTATCAAAACAAACCTGTCTATAGGTTCTGACGTCATTGGTATCATGGAACTTTTATGATAATGAAGAAGGGAGGTGGTCATAGCGACTCCTCAATGGTTCCTTGCAATGCGGACGCATTATCAGAGATGGAGAGAATGCACGCACAGATATCCTAATGAAAGAGTCCTCCATATCAGATACCTGATTGAATTTGGATGTAAAAGCCTCTGGATTGCTCTAGATCTCCGATCAAATATGACTAGATAAGTAATACCTGGTTTTTACACGTATAAAATGTTTGTGGCCTACAATAACAAAATACATAACCTCAATATCAGTGTTGATTGCTGTCAATAGACCCAACGACATGGGCGCGTATATTCTAAGGGGCCAAAAATTAAAACAATAACTATTCTAATAAAACATTGTATTCTCATTTAAGGCTACAAACATACAATACAAAAACACTTAGAAGAAATATAACTAGGTACTTATTTACATAATTTTACATAAATGATGATAAAAAAGCTAGGCTTATGGGGGATTAGGTTAAGAATATTCTAAATTTACCTAAATCAATTTCTTATCAGATATTTAAAATTTTTGGATATTAACTTCTATGTACTAATATATTATTGTATGGTTTGAATCATTAGGAATAAACTTATTTTATATTTTTTACTTTTAATTTTTATAAATGTTGTCTTGCCCATATTGCCCAAGCACGTATGGCTCTCTTTGGACTACTCATGTCATCGCTTTTGATGTGCCCAAAATATCTCTGTTTTTTTAATGTACGTCTGGAAATGAAAAAAATATATACTAGGGTTATTTTTAAACAAAATTTTATAATTTTATACAGGGCAATGAATTTAAGATTTTCGAATGAACAGTGGTGGAATTACCGGAATTAGTAGATATTAACTTCTTGATCGAAATGCCCTCTTTATACATACATTTATTACATACATACATACATACATTTTATTCATCCTTGTGACTTGTCTCAACTAATACACTTGTTAATTTTAAGTTTGAATTATCAAAATAATTGTTGTAAAAACTTTAATATAGCATCACAGAAAATATAGTTCCACAAAAGTATATGCTATATTGTCTGCCATAATATTGGAACGTACTTCTTTGTGGCTTGTCTATTCTTGGAGTTTGTCACCAAGGCAGTGTCAGTTAATTCTGTGGATGAACTGTTTCATACTTCAGGCAATCCTTATCGAATTCATCTACATACTTCAGATGCTGGGATAGTTGCTGACAGAGCCAATTCTAAAGAGTTACACTTGCCGAATCTCTGATAACAGAGTCAGCAGATTCTTTCAACCTGCATTATAATTAAAATTAATTTCAGTTTTTCGAAATCAAATGATTATTGTCTAGTAATTTCACCATATAAAAATATATTTTAAGATAAATTAGTGCAGGTACTACTGAAATGATGGTATTTAGGAATTTAACTAAAATTATACTGCGTGTCTTCTTTTTAAGTCGCGAAATTATAAGCATTGGTAGAAGACGTCATCCTAAGAAAAAAGTTCATATGAACATGAGGCCGTAGAAGCTTTATAAGTAACATATAGGCTGAATTCGAAATTATGTATTATTATTATGGCAAGCATTACAACAATAAAAAACAACTTTTTTATTTTGTATTTCCTCAAAAATTAAAGAAATCGAGGTACTTTAGTGTTGGAGCATTTTCAGACTTACATTTTCTGTCAATTCTGTACCTACATCTAAGAATAAGCCACTCTATGCCAACCTTATTTATTTTGCAAGCAAAAGTTTTTAGGAAGAATATCTATATTTTTCGCGAAGTCAAAAATGAAAAAGTTTCTCCTTTTGTCAACAATAACTTCCCTCTAATATTTTGTGGTCTTACATTTTGGGTGGTAAAAAACTGATCATGCATCTGAAAGCTCGGTTCAAAAGGAAGGAGTATTATCTTTTTAACTCTTTAAGAGGATAATAATATTTTTGATTATATAAGCATTTTTAGGAGTTCGAAATTATAACGTACGATTTAAATCTAAATACTTTTACTATAAGCAATTAATTATTCCAATAAAATAAACACTTACTTTTTTGGGGCAGAGGGAATATCTGAGTGGGGTTCTTGAATGATTGATCCAGTATGTTTTTCATACAGTACATCACAAGTACTAGATCTGGAAATTTAATAATTATTATTCATTTTACTATCTACAATACAGCAAATTAATAAGTAATGCGTTGTTATAATATGGGTAGGTTGTAGGTTCATGGGGGTTCAAATCTCACATGATGACCAAATTGATCGGAAAGGTGTTGATATACCTACTATTTTTATTGGGGAATAAAAAAATACCTAAGTTTTCAATATTAAAAACAACCTAAATATTGTTTTTGTAATACTTACATCAGAATAAGTTGTGGTACTGCCCCTTTTCTTATATGGAATCCCACTTGGTTTTTTTTATCAAGTCTTCACTATAGGAAAATGATATCTATATTCTGTATTCTATGTTCGGGTCAATTTTTTCCTTTCCTATGATATGACTGGGTTCTTAAATTTGTGTCTTTTGGAAATCTAAAAATCAAAATAATAATAACAGCTGAATAGGTATCGATATACGAAATACTTTGTCCGTTTATTTCTTTGTCTGAGGCTTTCATGGAAAAAAGATGAATACGAGAAATATGACTAACCCCAAAGTCTACGTTCAATATTGCCCTCACTGTACTACTCGAAATGCCTACTTCATCGGAAATATGGCGGCTCGAACACGGTTCACTTGTTTCCACTACGGCACAAAGATTGACCTCTCTCTGTTCTCTTGCTGCAGAAATAGCAGAGCGATTTCGATTTTCAACGTCGGATCTACATTTTCTGCAGCCAGATATACACCCGATTTCTTCAAAACGGTGAACAATGCGTGATATCCTGCTACAGTCCGGAACTGGTCTATCCGGGAAGATAAACACACGAAGCGCCCAACAACTTCATTGGCACTTTGGGACATGTAATACCATTTTATAATGGTTTTTTTTTCGTCGTGTATATTACCGGCATTTTCTCACAAAAATGTTTTATTATGTGCTCTCCAGGCCAGCTACACTAATAATGAAGGCAAAACAATTTCTGGCTTCCGTTGCATGCCGTGGCGTCATAGTGGGAATCACAGACCAACGTGGGGAGTGGGGATTTTGAAGCGTAGGAGCCTCGGAGAAATAACCAAGGATAGAGGGAGTAAGAACAAAAAGTAAACAAAGCCAACATCTTTTTGAGTGATGCCGCTTACTCCATTGTTTACAGCATTTCATTTCAAAATAGAAGGGTTTAATAATGAGATTCAATGAAGGCACACCTCCCATAACGCTAAATTAACAAATGTAGTTATTAATTTCTTGTTTGTAACAATTTTAAACTAAAACTAAATTGCAGTGTAATTATAGTATCTAATTATCACTTTAATAAAATCGTCACAGATACCTCAAACCGCCCGACATGGCATCGCTGCTTTTGCTGCCGCGGGCGCCGCGTCCGTTAACTCAGCGATATTTGTTTTGGGTATGCCCAGCATGTCAAGTTTTCCGATTGTTTACGTATGGATTTTTCCCGTTTTTAATTGTTTTTCTGTTAATTTAAAGGCTATTTATTAGTATTTAGGATATAGTGACTGATTTTGTATACAATGGGACGCAGAAAGTGTGTGGTATGTGGCTAAATTAATATCTCTCAGGACATAACCTATCTCAGGTAAACGTTGTACACACGGGCCTAATGTTTGTTTACTTCGGTAAATTTGCATAAGATGTTGGTTGACTACAAATGTATGTATTTTGAGGCTGTTGCTCCCTCTATCCTTGGTTATTTCTCTGAGATAGGAGCCAATCGGAATCATCAAGCGGATGATCTCGCCCACTGCGCGCGTCGCGTCACTTCCACCGTCCGTGTCCCTACTTCCCCCTCCTACCATTGATTAAGGTATTCGAATTCCTTATTCAATGCTCCTACTTATTAGAACTAATACTAGAGTAGCACATTGAATCTGGGACTTGCGAAGCAAACCTAGCAATACGGTATAGGGCGTATAAAAGAATAAATTGGCCCATTTAGCGACTTTGCAAATACGACGCTAGGCGTCGCGACGCCAAGAAATATTTTTCCCACCAACATACCCCTTTTGTTACATCTTTCGAAAGCCCTAATTTTTCTGAATATTTTTCATTATTGCCATTTTTTTATTCTCTTCCGTTAAAAAGTTATTCTTCAAAAACGCATTAAAATTTTAATTTTTGTTCATCGCAAATGACGTAGCGTTTTCAATGATTTTATTTTCGGGGATATTCCCCGACTCATTAATTGTTCGAAAGATCTTCAAACCGTGTCTCTTGACTATCTTAACGATGTCAACATGCAAATCTAGGACCGGCTACGCTTTTTTTATACCCCCAATTTTCACCAAATGCATTTGGTTTTTTGTTAAAAATCGGAATATACAGGAAGTTCTGTTGTACAGGGAGCCAAAATTTAACAAAATATAATTTTTTGAGGAATTTGGCGGGTCAAGAGTCAAGTATGCCATGGAATTACTTCAAAACAGTTGAATGGTCAATAGGAGCACACAGGGTATGGGTATACAAAGATCCAATAACAAATAATAATACAATAATACAATAAAAATACAACCTGTATTTTCTTTTAGCTTTGTCGAGAAAAGTCCAATGATTTAAATCGTTTTTTACTTGCTAGATGATACTTTGTAAAAAAGGGATTATTTTGTCATTTACTAATACATTCCCAATAATTTATAATAATAAAATAAGTGCATTTGACCTTTAAAAAATTCAGCACTTTGAGATGACAGAGAAAAACAACCTGTATATACAAACCAATAGATACCTTGTATAGTCCTGTTGACCATTCAACTGTTTTGAGGTAATTCCATGTTCCATGGGGAAATCTCCTGGTAGTCCGCCTGTCCCATCCGCCCCTGAATGCATATTTGACTCTTGATTCGCCAATTGCCTTTAAAATTCGTATTTTGCTAAATTTTAGTAAGTACTCTGTAGACACCGTATACTTTTTGTTCAGATTTGGAATAATGTGCTGGTTCTGTAGTGTCCTGATTAAAGCTGCGGTATCAGATTTTAAACAAAAAATTCGCTAAATGCATTTAGTGAAAATTAAGGGTATAAAAAATGTTAGCCGGTCCTGGATTTGTATGTTGACAACGGTAAGAAGGTCAAAAGACGCGGTTTAAAGATCTTTCAAGCAAATAAATGGTCGGGGGAATATCCCCAAAGATAAAATCATTGAAAAAACCAACAGAAATTAATATTTTAATGCCTTTTTGAAGAAAACCTTTTTAACAGAAGAGAATAAAGAAAAATGACATTAATGAAAAATGTTCAGGCTTTCGAACGATGTAACAAAAGGGGTATATTGATGGGAAAAAATATTTCTTGGCGTTGCAACGCCTAGCGTCGTATTAGCAAAGAGTCGCTAAATGGGCCAGTTTATTCCTTTATACACCCTATATCATCTCCCATATATAATATCTCTATTTCTTTGACCGTTTTCCACCAACACATGCTGGGCGTCTAAAATGATCACCCTGTACATACTACTCAATCGGCCATGAAAGTTAGCTGAACAATTTTGAAAGCTTGTGGGTTAGTTTGCAGCTAAAAGTGAACATTATGGGCAAGTTTTTGCAAGAAAAGCTCTAAAAAAACTGTAGATGATTGGAATTCAGCAGCCGAATTTAGTTCTTTCAACCTGGCTTGTTGGCTTGATGGTATCAAGCAGGCCGAAACAAACCAATGAAACATTTCCATGGCCTACTATAACTTTTCCATGATTTACTATTCGCCTGGTGTATTGTTTCGGCGATTTTAAGGCAAATTTTGAGTAGAATGCAAATAGCGAATACAAATTGCGAGATTATGCATGAAAATAACAAAGTTAATGTAACTTTCGATTTCAGTTAAACCAAAAGTAGTTTAGACGGTCTAATTAGACTAGAAAGTGAGAATTTGCGCAGTAGTGAATCGCAAAAAACTGTTCAAACTGCGAGAAAAAGTGGTTGTGCTATCCTTACTACATCCTGTGTCACCTTGTGTTTAAATTTAAGTTTGCTACCATTTGACACCGATATATCGAACCTACGAACTACGAACAGGTTAGCTTAACAGATAATTGTATTTCATAAAAAAACAGGAAGTAGGTACCTCTATTACGTGAAGCTTAATGTTTTTTAAATAATGTGAAACATATACCTTTTGAATCTGCTTGTACTTAAACACTCCGTAGAGGGCCACTCCACCACTTACTACATAAAGAAGTAAGCCATTGTTTTTCTTCGCACTATTCGTGAAAACATTTGTAAATCTTCGTATAGAGTCATATTTTTTTATATTCAAAATTCTCCCGATAAAAAACTTGAATCTTGAAACCATAATCGGGCAGCAAAATTTTGCAAATCTCAGATTATCAGTTGTGCGGGGAACAACGCATTTATATATTTGATATTTCTTACATTACCGTTTAAAAGCCCTTTCAACAGCTATCAACTTCAAAGTTAAATTACTAGCCAGGTATTTCCCACCTTGGTACCCATAGGCGCCGACTTCTCAAAATTTGGCTGGGTGCCCAAGGTATACAACCTCCCCCCAAAATGTTATTTAATTTTATTTATAAATATAAAAGAAAAGTACATAACAAAAAACGAACAGTTATCACCCCGATGATTAAAAAAAACACAATGTAAATAGATTGAAATAAAATAAAGGTATTTCTATTAGAAAGGTCTCGTTTTAAAATTCAGCGGACTCTCATCCCGATGAATCAGCTGGATATCTGTCTCTTACTTCCTCCAAAGGGAAACAAATGAGAGGGAGATATCAGTTGATTCATCCGGATGAGAGTCCGCTGAATTCTGAATTTTAAGACGCGGTCTTTAAACAAAAACAAACAAAAAACAAAACAAAACAAAAAACGATTAGTTATCTAACTTTGCGTAAATATCGCAAAAGTGCTTAGTCTTATGGACGATTTTATGGGGAACATTTGACATATAATATTTTCAAATTGTTTAGTTGTCACCTTTGCTTGAGCTTCCAACAACTGGCCGGGTGCTCAAGCCCCGGAGCACCCGCTATGTTGGTACCTAATAGGTACCTAACGGGTAGGTAACGGGTGTCGTGGGCAGACCCCCCTCCACTTTCCTCCTAAGCTCCGCCCCCTTTACTCGCGGCCAATCGGAGCTCTCTGACCTATGGTGCGCGACTCGCACTCTGACGTCATTCCATGGCGCCAAATTGAAACTTCTGAGTATAAAAAATCACCAGGGTTCAAACCTAAGACCATCGATTTACAAAATCGACGGCGTCACCACATGAGCCATCGACGCACTTGTAAAATATTATCTAAAAGAGTGTAAGCTAGAATCTCGGTGACGTCACAGAATTAAAATGAGACAAACCAAAATTCTGTCAGTGCTTTGTTTAATTTTACCCTCTTACTCTACTGAAAGAAAATGGACTATCAAAATTCATATAGGTACAGGGTAGGACAAAAAACAAAGGCAGAGGAACCTTAATAGTTCCATATCGATGACGTTACAGAATTAAGAATAAATAAAATACACCTAAGTATATAAGAATAGGTAAAAAAAATTCATAAGAATAGGTAAAAAAATTTCATATTATAGGTTGGATAAAAACATATCAAAGCCAAATATATCTTAATCGTCTAATCATGTAACGTTACAGAATTTTTATCAGATAGCATAAGCAAGTACAGGTCGGACTTTAAAAATATACAGAGTGGTCAAGGCAGATTACATGTCAAAAATGCATATACAGGGTGATTCAGTATCGATGTAAAAAAATGTAACCACACAGTGGGGAGGTCTACTAAAAAGGAAAATGCGAGAGAAAAATATTTTTCTCGAAATTTAAAATGTGGGTCAAATGAACCTCAATAATCGAATAAGTCGACGCTTTTGCTTCAATGTCAACCATCAAGATTGGCACTGGAGAGCTATGTTGCCACATTTTAATGATTTATTTTGTGGAGAATAAAATTGAAGAAATACCTACCTTTCATCTGCATTTTTGGTGTATTTAGCTTTGATTCTACAAAGGGAAAGCGTTATAACACTTCAAACATCTTAAGGAAATGTTGTATTTACATCATAAGCACCGGTTTTTGCTTAAAGTCTTTTCGCGAATTTCCGCACACACTTTTGTAGATATCACAATTTTTAAATTGCACGACGCGTTTTTTTCCTAGGCAACAAAACAGCGTGACAGGTGGGTATTTTGATATAATTGTTTAGTTTACTGTCTGGCCGGCCACTAGATGCTGGCGGCGTTGGCTGTCAGTGACTAGGGCCTAGGCGCATCAGATGCGCCAGTAATTCAATTATTACAGATTACTACTTATACTGTACGGCAAGTTCACCCCGCCGGATAGATTGCAATGGCTCCCCTCATCTCGTAAAGTAGGAGGATTGTTTTGTGAATAGTTATTTAACCGCAGCTATTTCATATCAGTAAAATTATTTCAAGGCATTCTGAAGCGGTTTACGAATGAATTAACTCAAGAACGAATCTATGAGTAGAATAGGAGCAACAAAAGGTATTTTTTAGCAAGCTTGGGACCTGTTGGAAAAACGACTAATATTTTTTTTTGTGAAGAATGAGCGAGAGGCTGCGTCGACATATGGAGGAACTGGAAAAGCTAAAAAGCATGATTATTATGCATGAGTTAAATAAACAGTTTAGAAATGTAAAATTATAATGTATAATGACAATTGTTAAAGGGAGCGGACTGCTCAACTCATTAATTGACAAATTGACGATCGAGTTACATCTTCCGGGCTATCAGTATTGTGGTCCTGTCACTACATTAGAAAAGCGACTATCTAGAGGTGATACTGGTATAAATAAATTAGATTGCTGCATTTTAGTTCATGACGTTTTATATAGTAAAAACAAATCGCTAGAAGCTCGACATAAGGCCGACTGAGAATTGGAAAATAGTGCTTGGGAGTTAAAAGAAAGTTGGGAATAAGTATGAAACGGCCATTTTCGTTTAAAAGAGATATAGTCAAGAAGGTGGATAAAGCCCTAAAAAATACTTTACAACCAAACAGATAAATTACTCAACAAATTAAAAAAAGCATCGTTAGCAGCACACGTGCTGCACGCGTGCACATAAAAAATGGGTGGAAAGTGTAAATTAAAATACCTAGGATTATTCCCTTTCAACAGAAGACTGGAGGATTTCTCCCGTTTCCCGTTTCTGCCTACACTGGGTGCTCTGAGTGCCCTAGGATCGTTAGCGAGGGGTGCAAGATATCCAGCAAAATTCTGGGTCCCATTGGGTAGAATACCGCAAGAGAGGAAAAAAGTGTGAATATTTTGAATGCTTTGGCATGTTGAAACCACCAAAAAACTCATTCAATATTTAGGAAGTGACGTAGAACTGGAATATAACAATGATTAATATCAAAATTTTAACTAAAGCCTGGTTCATGCAGCTTCTTTATCTTTTAATTCTTCTTTATCTTTAAGAAATATTAAATGTCATTGGTCAGTTCAAATCAAGGGACAAATGCCGTTGGCTATTTCTTAAAGATAAAGTAAAATTAAAAGATAAAGAAGCTGCATGAACCAGGCTTAAGTAAATAATTGTGGGCATTTGTGAGAAACAACAATATTTCTCGTAGAAATGAAATCTGAAAATATGAAGCCTGCGTTTGATTTTCCTTCCCGAAACCAAAAGGTAGTCACCGACCTGGAAAAATAGTACAAACAGCAAAACATTTTTTATTATTTATTATTTATTAAAAAAATATTGACCAAATGAGTCTAAGCAACAACTGTACCAATTGGAACCTTGGTATCACAAATTGCCGAATAATTTTGCCTACCGCTAGGACTATATAAGCCTTAAAAATGCCACTCCTAATTGTCACATTTAGGAGAAAAAATTCAAGGCTAATGACACCATTGCACGTGATCACTGCCATCTGACCTCTATATTTCGAGGTTATGGTCATCAAGCATTCAATTTAAATTACAAGAATTCGTTCGTAGTCCCCATAATTTTCCACAATCTTAGTGGGTATGACAGTCACTTTATAACACGAGAACTTGCCAAACGGAACCATGTCACACTACTTTCTTTAAATAATGAAAAATATATTAGCTTCATAATATTCGATTATGAAACAAATATTAGATTTCGCTTCATTGATTCTTTCAAGTTCTTGGCCTTCTCTCTCTACAAACTTAGATCGTCTCTAAATACTTTGGGAAATATGTACTAAAAATGAATTTCGATTTTCTTCAGAAAATTTTGACTTGTTAACTAGGAAAAGTGTTTTTTGCTATGATTACATCAATTCGCTGGAAAAATTGCAGAAAACCTCATTACCACCCATCCAAATTTTTTTTAACAAATTAAATGATTCTAATATTGATGAGAAGGATTATAAGCATGTCCCATTAGTTTGGGAGAGGTTTGGTATAAAGACCTTGGGAGAGTATTTATATCTGTACTTGCAAACTGATGTTCCTTTGCTGACTGGTATATTTGAGAATTTTAGAACGACTAGTCTTCGAAATTATGACTTATATCCCGTCTGGTACTATACTTTACCAGGATTTAGTTGGGATTGTATGCTTCGATATACAAAATGTAACTTAGAAACCTTCCAAGATAGTGACATCTTAATGTTTTTCGAGAAGGGTATTCGAGGTGGGGTAAGCCAGGTAAGCCACTGCTTTTCTCAGGCCAACAAGAAATATATGGAAATTTATGATGGTTGACTGACGTATTAATAAGACTTCTCACGGCTATAACTTCATGTCCTGGAAAGCTGATGGCGCGTATGGTCAACAATGTATTTTGCATTGTATTTTGTCTCGGGAAGCTCATGGACTGTCAAATATGACAGCCGTGAGCAGTCTTTATTAATACGTCAGTCAACGCTATGATGTTAATATGCCGTCAAAATATATTCTTTATGTGGATGTTAACAACCTTTAGGGCTGGGCGATTTGTGAATTACGGGGAATTTATGTGGGTCACCATGGTTGCTGACGATGCTGATGAAGTATATATTTTGGAAGTTGATTTGTCATACCCAGACCAGATAATCTTCATAAGATCCATAAAGATCTCCCTTTCGCACCTGAACAACGCAAACCTCTAGGTTCCAAAATAAAAAAGCTTATGACCAGTTTCTATGATAAGAACAATTATGTGATTCATTAAAGAGCGCTTAAGCAAGCTTTAAAACACGGCTTATTTTTGAAAAAGTTCATAGAATTTTGAAATTTAAACAATTTGCCTGGTTAGCTCCCTATATATGACTCAATACTCATTTAAGAGCTGTGACAACGTTAGATTAAAAAAATAATGAAACTTATGAATAATGCCAACTACGGCAAAACAATGCAGAACGTTAGAAAACAGAATTGTTAAACTATTTCGGAAATGGAAGGGCAATTACGGTGCAACAAGAAGTGTTGTTTGATAAACCTCTGCACGTTGGAATGTCTCTAACTTTATGTTGAAAATATTTTCACCGACTGACTGCTTATTATTATGCACTGATACTGGTAGTCTAGTTTACCAAATACTTTGTGAAGATGTAGTTAAAAAAACATATCCATCGGTTTGCTACCAGTAACTGTACTGCAGACAATCCACATGGAATTCCACTCGTAAATAAGAAAGTGTCAGGGCTAATGAAGAACGAATTAAACGGTAGTATCTTGACACATTTCATAGGTCTTAGTAAATATGTGTGTTAAAAAATCAAACGGTGTCGGGGAACACGTTGTAGCGAAGCATATAACATATCAAGATTATTTCGATTGTGTATTTAACAAGAGCGGAAAAATTTTAAATCAACGTTCTATACGCTCATTGGCTCATGACGTTTTTAGCATAAACCACTCTAGGATTGGTTTAAATCCATTTGATGATAAGCGTTATCCAGTTGACAGTGTTTCAACACTTCCTTGGGGAGATAAAGACGTGTGTGAAGTTGATAAATAAAAAATATATTTTGCAAATACTATTGTATTCCCTTGAAAATGTAGCCACACCCGACTAGCGTCTTAGCCACACCCCCACCGAGCATCCCCACCACCCTTAGTTTTTATATAACAGAGAAATCGGCATTATTCTACAGTCTGAACACTCACAACATTAACAGCAAAATCCCACAACTAACCGATCCAGTTGGATTCAGACTTGGTCCCCTGTCCCTACGTTGCTGCACACATGGTGAAAAGAAGCCGTCTGCAGAACCATTTGTTGAAGTGTCGACGCCAATTGAGTTATGTGCCTATGATCAATTGGGACGAGTACTACCGGAGAGTCAACAGCCAGACGCTTATTATAACTATTAGAAATCCGAGGTATGGACTTTAATAAATTGTATGAAATAAAAAGCATAATTATAATCATTGTTTTATTTCAACCTTCTTCTATACTGCTAACAGAAATTGGTTATAATAACAGTACAGTTAAAATGCAATAAGTTTTGATGCTAAATATCACATTCCACATTAAAAATACAATTTCAATAACATTCATGGCATAGTTACTACGTACTAATAGCTCATCAACCTTATCTAAAAAATTAAGGTAAAAATAATACAGTTTAAAATTAAGCAAAAAATGTATCCTTAAGCTTATGTATGGCTCCATGTTTAATAGCTCGAGAATCTCTGCTATGGCAAACAATTGATTAACACCATTCTTTGCAAGCAACACCCGTTGATTTCCATCTCCAGTACAGTCCAGTCCATCGGTCTTAACTTTATATTGTTGAATCTGATAAAAATCGGTGTGTCCAGTTTGCTGTTGAAGTTGTTTAAATGCTTCAATAATTCTCGCCATAATAAATGATCCAGCGAAATCACATTTCGACGCACATTTCGACGCATTGTTGATTGGATATTTATTTGTGGCTTGAAATCATTTCATTTAAATTTACCATTTAGACTAAAATACTTAAATAATCGTTCGTATTACTCTCTCGGCCATGACGCCTTTCGTGATGCTAAAAGTGCCGTAATGATTAATTTTGAATGTTCGCAACAAATTTTGAAATCGTGAGTTATAAAACTCTTTGCCTTGATCAGTTTGCAGGTTGTGGGGCTTTCGACTTCGCGAAGATGTTGGTAACATCTTCCGCAGACTTGGATTTGAGCGGTCGATGCCAAACAAGATAAGCAATCGATTACAACAAGTACGAATTTGAAACCATTATTGTGGCTAACATACTGATCCAGCTGAGCGAGATCGGTCTGCCACAAATCGCCTAAACCTTTAATAATAGTTCGACTACGTGCATAATTTTTTCGAGCTGGTTTATGTAATTCCTTAACTACTTGAATTTTTTCTTTACTGTGCATGACTATGCACCACCCTCAAGGATCATTGCTAGTCTGAGAGATTGCATACGCTTACCAGTTATTTTCAAATAATAATCTTCTATAGTTGTAGTCAATTCTCTTAATTCATCGATCTTATCTTAAAAAATGTCTATCATCGTGTTGCGAATATGTAGATCACATTCCTCAGCATGATGTTTAAGGTTTGTGTAAAAATATTGTAATGCATGAACGATCCCCTCATCTACACATTGTTTTGTGCTGGCATCGCTGCCATCGATCGGGGGATTAACGTTGCTCAGTCTGCGGTAGTTACAATCATGGTTTCCTTCTAGATTCAAATTTAATGTGTAAACGGATGGGCAAGACCTACTCTTGGGTCTCGAAGCACGTCCGAACTTGTTTAAGGACATCTTTTAACTCACTTTAGAGTAATGGCCTATACATATATTATAAGTCTTCTCTAAATCTGTATAATAATTTTGGATTTGGCTCGGACTGTTCACCAACAATTTTTAAATAACACTCTTCAACAATTTTAACAAATTTTCTTATTTCATCAATATCTTTCAAAGCATCTTTCACCACAGTCTCAATATAATTATTATTGTGTTTTTCGAGAGTGACGTTAAACGTTTTGAATGTCGCATTGATTTGTTTGTCAGCATATTGCTTTGTGACCAAGGCTACAAAAAGAAAATGAAGCCCTTAAAAAAAGGCTTGAAATTGCTGAACAAGCTATGAAGCAGAGTGTCCAAAAATTTGAGGATCAGGCTGCTGTTGCGTTCAAAAATTTTTTAAGCGTTAATCAAATCGCCATAGCCTTAAAGAAGAAAACTAAGGCCAAATGGACACCAGATGAATTGTCAATGGCATTTACTATTAGATACTTGAGCAAAAGATGTTATGTTTTTTTAAGAGAAAAATTGAAATATCCACTTCCTGGAATATCAACCTTGCAACGTTGGGCAGCACAAATAAATTTGAAAAACGAAGTATTGAAAGACATTCTTAATGTAATGGAAGTGGCAGGGAGACTAAAAACGGATTTCAATAAAGTTACTGTGCTGTCTTATGATGAAATCAAAGTAATAGGTTCTTTTATCTTCGTTTTCAATAATAGGTATAATTTATGTCCTTTTGCAGATTTCATCCCAATATGAATATGACCAAAAAGAAGATACAGTACTTGGTCCACATAAGAACATGCAGGTAGTGATGGCGCGTGGGCTGTTTGATAATTGGAAGCAACCCATTTACATTGGCTTTGATCAAAAAATGACAAAGGAAATTCTCGATGATTTATTAATACGTCTCCACAACATAAACTACAATGTAGTGGCTTGTGTCTCAGATTGTGGAGGTGGGAATCAGGGCTTGTGGTCATCGTTAAATATTACACCCAATCACTCATTTCATGATCACCCTATGACTACAGAGCCAGTCTTTTTCTTTGCTGATGTTCCTCATCTGCTCAAATTGATACGAAATTGGTTACTGGATACTGGATTTGTTTTAGAAGATGGAACATCCATAAATATTGAGCCCATAAAAGAATTAATACAAATAACCAAAACAGAAATCAGTTCTTGTCATAAATTAACTGACCTCCACATTCAATCTGCTCAAACGCAAAGGCAAAACGTTAAATTAGCCGCCGAGTTGTTGTCTCATTCTACCGCAACAGCTTTAAAGCAGTATGCCCCTGGTCAGAACAAAAAATTATCTAAAGATGTGGGAAATTTCATCGAACTGATCAATAATTGGTTTGACGTTATGAACAGTTATAAACCTTCTGCAGCCTTAGCTCTACAAAAACCATATGGATTATGTTTAGATCAACAAAATTACGTTTTGGAAAACATGAAGAAAACTATATCTCGTATGTTATGCACGGGAAAAAATACCCTACAAGTTTTCCAAAAAGGTATTTTGTTATCCATTGAATCCCTTCAAAGTCTATACACACATTTGCAGACGAAATATGATGGCTTTAAATTTATATTGACACATCGATTGAATCAAGACTTTTTAGAAAACTTTTTTTCTCAGGTATGAACTATTAGGTACATAGGTTTGTATTAAAGTTATCCTAATACTTAATATTTTTTCCAGTTGAGAACAAGAGGTGGCTTACATGATCATCCATCCATCTCCCCTGAATGCGATTTATAGAATCAGGATGATCCTTCTCGGCAAAAATCCGGGTATAGTCCAAATAGGAACGAACGTAACTTTGGCTCCTGATGATTCTCTTCATGAGGGGGCATATTTATTAGTTGAAGCCCTTCAGAAAGCCAAGATAACCACTGAACTTGAAGAAAACCGCCCTGTTATAGAAGAAATTGAGAAAGAAATTTTCGACAATTTAAGTATTGCCAGTACAAGCAGCTTATCATCAGTTTCTTCTGTTAATAAACCTATTTGTGAAAAGGATGGGCTGATATATATAGCTGGTTATCTAGTTAGAAAGCATAAAAAGAATTACCCCACTTTGGGCCAGTATACATATATATCAGAACAGAAACGAGATAAAGATTTACACACATATGAGATGCCCTCTTGGCTGCAAAATTTGTCATTTGGAGGTCTTACTGAGCCTTCCAGTGAATGGATGATTACTGTTAAAAAAATGGAAAAATATTTTTGCAAGTTGCACAAACAAGATTTTAAAGATAAAATCAAAGTTGTCACTAACACTATGCAATATATATATCAGGGAATGTTGACGTACCTACTGATTTATTAAAATCTTTCTGCAAATTAAGGGTGTTTATTAGAATGAGGTTTTTAAATTACAAAAGAAAAGAAGATGATATGAATAAAAAAAGAGGAAATCAAATTAAAAAGCAACAGCAAAAACGATTATATTCATTTTCAGTGCAAGCCACTTCGTCACAAGTAGCAAAAAAAATGAGGAAAATTGTGAATTAGTACTATTATTTTTATTATTAATATATAAATCCAATAACCCAATATTATGTGTATTCTTCTTTTCCTGATTACAACATTATTTCCTTCGTTCTTCCCGCTTTACTGCCAGTTTTTTGAATATGAATTTCACATTTCAAAGGACCACTGTAGAGAAAAATTTATAATTTCATAAAAAAGTAAAAAGTAAGAAATTATATACGACGAAATTATGTATAATCCTTGTATATTCTATATCCAGGCTATAATATTAAATAATTTCTTACTTTTTTACGAAATTGTACATTTTTCTCTGCTGTGCCTCTTCTACGCTGTCGTACAAATGCCATTAAAAATTGTATCTTCACCTTAAATTGGGCGAAAATCATTAATTATTTATACTCGTATTCAAACTTGGGAACTGAGTGACGTATTCGCGCGCTTTTTTAATCTAAATTCCGATTGGCCGACCTCCCGATGTGGTTACGATGCAACCTCTCCACTCCAACAACCTTGCTTTGTGACAACATAATTGCTACTAATCCAAGGTTAGTTTATACAGGAAGGTTAGGACATTCGACGACTTGGAAGGGAAGGGAGGGGGGGGGGTGAGAGAGGCAAAGGGGGGAAAGGCCGCAATTTAAGTTGGTAGCATGTACACGTGAATTGGCGATTTAATAACTCTCTAAATAGATAACGCTTCCACCCATAGGCGCACACAGACGTTTTTGGCATGTTCTTTGTTTATGGTGTATATTTATGTTGTTTTGACTGTTTTCGGTTATTTCTTCATTTTAATGTTTGTGGAGTATGTTGGTGCATCGCATTTGTGTTTTATGTTTGTGTCTTTACTTTGTTTTCGATTTTCAATATCCGTGTTGTCCCTTTTGATACGCCATTGGCATCAAGCTGAAGGCCAGCTGGTGAGAGCGGCACCGTCGCGCAATGTTGTCGCTGCAAAGGGACTGCCTTTGGTTTTGTTTAAAAGTGGGGGAATGTCCTAACCTTCCTAGAAACTTACCTTGCTGCTAATCGGATAATTAACGCTGCACAGTCTGCGGGCTTTGAAATCATAATCCCCCTCATAATGCAATGAGCAAGGAGTAGTCCTAGATCTTGAAACACGTCCGAACTTTTTTAAAGGCATCTTGTAAAAAACGGTATATAGTGCTCGCCAGAAAGTTGGAACATATGGGATTTTTTTTTATTTTTGGGTTAAGATGAAACTACTGTGGGGAAATCATCTCTGCTTCCAAAAGATTTGAAATAAACGTCGTTACGTCATTTGGCATACCTGTCAAAAACGACATTTAATTAAATAAAAAGCCAAAATAGGTTTTATTGGTGATTTTATCGAAAAAAGTTATTTGAAAAAGTTGCTTGGAATTTTATTTTACCCTTATGTGCAAATTTTCAGACAAAAATTCTGACAATGATAAATATTTGATTTTTTTGAAAAAATATAAAAACTAATAAATTTAATATTTTTCGGTGTGCCTTATTTGACTTTAGAATTGATTGCCTATCATCCAAATGTGATATTTTTTAGTTATGGACCCTTTTTGGGTCCTAATCGGCTAGTTTCAAGAAAAACTCAACTAACATGGCTCTAACTTTTTGGCGGGCACTGTATATAATTTTCGCTTCTTTCAGCTCATTGATTATGGTGATTTCGTTTTCGTGGGAAGTATTTCCGGCATATTTTGATGTTATTAATAACTTTAACCTGTCCACAAGTTCATTGGGATCATCCCAGAAAACATATTATTCCACAGGTTTTGTGTTATACTTGAGATGCATGCCAGAACCATTCGCAGGTGTTGAGGTAGCCACCGGACCCTTCATAAGAGGTTTAATAATATTAGAGTACTTATTTTTGTAGCTAGATTTTAATCCTCCGTTTGAAATAATGTCTGGACCGACACTATATTAAAGACCCGAGCATGACGTCATATTTCATTGCTGGTTACGGATTGGGGTGGCGCCACTCGACGAAAAAAAATGGCGACTTATTATAGGTTATAGTCATTGAATTGACAAGTAGATGGAAGGAGTGTAGAGAGAGAAACTGGCAGCCAAACTTGAGCAAGTGAAATAGTAAATAAATCAGCTGATTCCGGCAAAAACCACATAACACAAAAGAGGTGTTTGTCCTAACTTTCTATTTTTGTGTCCTGTGCTTCAAACGAGTTCCGTTGTCAAACGTCATTTTAATTTTCCTTCTGTCCCAAGTCCCAATACGAATAGGAGTACGGAGTACCTATTATTGTATTATTTATATTTGATTTGAGTTCGTGTCGTGGCGGCAGTTTCGTATAAAACGGCGTTGAGTTTTCTTAGTTGGTGTTTGGTTTAATATTATATTTTTAGATCGAAGAGAAAATTTAATTTAGCTATGTGGCTATATTCTTTCTGTTTGTTGTAAATTACAAAAAAGAGAGTCAACTCCTGTTGTGTATTTGGATGTACCAATGTCTTAAAAATCTTTGCTAATAACTTTGCAGTTTTCCAAGAGATAAGGTGATATTAGAGACAAGTGGATTGCAACAATAAAAAGGAAAAATTTTGTACTGTCTACAAGTATTTACTTGCATTTGTAATCAACAATTTATTGAGAGCAATTTCATAGAGAATTTTGGGCAGCGCAAACTTAAAAAGTATGTAATTACTACAGTTTTTTATTTTCCGAGTCATGATAGAAACTATCAATATCAAGGGGAAAACTGGCAAAATATTGTGCTAATGAACCCTGCTCTTCGTAGTCAAAGATGGAATTAATATTGAGGTTCTGGTCCCTTTAATAAGGTAATTATTTGTAATTCTTTTTGTTAGATGCCTAAACAATATAAAATATACATAAAAATATGTAAAAGCTACCTGTCTTACATGTTTTTCGTTTTATAAATCGAATTTTAAAATTAATAAATCAATTAAGGTAAGTAATGAAAGTTGAAAATGTATACCATTATCCTAGATATTTTGTTGCCTTTATTTTAAAATAAACTTTTATTTTGTAATTTGTATTTTTTTTTGTCTCAATTTACTTCCAGGTACATAAAATTGCCATGTAGGTAATTTTTTAAATCAATTCACTACTTTTTTCTGTGCAATATTTACATAATTGTGGTTATATAGAAAAATTCTCATTCCTACAAACAAGCCCCGAATTTCGGAATACAGATCATACAATAAAGAGAATTACGGAACATGCCCATTAAATTCGCCCATTAATATGCAACATCCCTGTATAGTTCCTTTGCCTGAATCAGCTGACACGTTCATTAGGCGTCCTTGTCTTACTTATTGCCATTTGAAACCTATCTCTTTCTAGAGTTGGCTGCCCCAAACAACAATGAAAGTGGTACCTGTGCGACTTCCATTGTACTTATCAATTCGATGGTTATAGTATATATAGGTATTCTGTGGTTATTGGTATGTCAGTTACTGTTTAAAATGTCCCAAACTTTAAATATCCAGTTTTATTACGATTTGCCTTCTTTTTACGGTAACGAATTGTCTTTGCGTCCAGTATTTAGCAGTTTTATCCTATTAACACAGCTTTTATAGGAAGATTTGTTTGTGATAACATGAAATTTCTATGCACATGAAGAAAATTGTATGCACACTGCACAGACCATTAGGTGAATTGCAGAAGAAAAACACTATTTTGGAATTATGGAACGATCTGATCAACTAGCTAAAGAAGCGAAAATTCTAGATATTATTTTAGTATTTTGTAACGTATGCAAGAATGAAAATAGAAAATTTTGTTTATAGCTCCAAAGCGAATCAATAGTCCTCCATATAAAGAAGAAACTGAAAAATCTAATGCGTTTTATACTCACTTACACTACAACTAGCCATGGACTTCATTTCAAACCAAAAGGTACCAAATACTCTCGCTTGCTTTTTAGACTCGCTTTTCTTAAGAAGATGTATGGAAATATGCCATGTGAACTTAGAGGCGGCATAACAAACAAATATTTTATTTTATTTTGGATATTAAATTAGTTGTAAAAGACATATTTGCATGTAACAACAAGGGTAAAACTTACAGTCTCAGCTCCACAAACACAGTTCCTTTAATCAACAGATCAACTGTACATATGTTTGAATCCTCCTGGGGGTCATCTTCTTCAGTGTAGCAATACAGAAAATTTTTTTCAATGCTTTCTATACGTGGTCAAATAAAGTATGCGAATGTGGAAAATTAATATACGTAAAAACTATTATGATAATTAGTTTAGTCAAAACCTTAAAAACGTAGGTATAAGTAAAATTTAAACTTGTATCCAGGAATCCTGAGGAAATATGTAGTCGTAAATAACAAACTTATTCTCTGCATTCTCGGCCAACGTTGCAAGCGACGCAATGACCTATAACACCTGTATTTTTTTCGCAACACATCGCATATTATGATAATTAGTTTAGTCAAAACCTTAAAAACGTAGGTATAAGTAAAATTTAAAATTGTATCCAGGAATCCTGAGGAAATATGTAGTCGTAAATAACAAACTTATTCTCTGCATTCTCGGCCAACGTTGCAAGCGACGCAATGACCTAAAACACCTGTATTTTTTTCGCAACACATCCCGCAATAGACGCTTATTGATTTTTGACAATCAATGATTTTTGTTGCCCGGGTCTATATCTCTTCATTATACTTTCAATCAAAGTGATATACTTTCCAAATTGATTTTCCTCATTTCTGTTTGAATCGGTATCATCTTCGCCTCGGTTTTTGCAAATGTTCGAAATTTATTGAATTCCTTTAATAGATTTTATCAAATTTTTTAATGTTAGAGGTATAACACTTTTTCCGTTCTCTGCAACAAAATTCATAGATTGCAAAACTATCAGAGCTTCAGGAAAAAATGAATGATGTGGTGAACTATCTTGCATGGCACACCTCAGTGGTTTTGTGATTTCTGGCTTTAACATGGATCCATTCTAGCTGTCGGACAATTTGTCTACGAACAACAACAAATTGGCCGTGTCCTCAGCACGTGGTGAAAGGCAGTTATTACTTGAAAGCAAAAATTTAATATATTTTATATTATATGAAATACAATGTGAAACATGACATACAATTTGTATGAAAAATGTTTTTGTTTTTCAACCAATAAACAACTGTTGATTTGTTTAGATGTGAACACTTCATAATAAGTTTGGGGCAGACGCGGTTGGCGCTAAGAGATAAATATTAATATTAAACTAATGCATAACTCCATTATATATAATATTTTCATACCAAAAAAATTCTTTTGGCATGCCCCAAACATAAAGCGGGCACAGCCCTTTTAAAGTTGTCCGATTCCTTAACCCCACAAATTCGGACACTAAAGTGGGCATCACAAACCCTGTAGTTAATAATGATATATTTTTGATTCGGCTAAGCAAATCTTTGCGTTGAATTGCTGTTATCCATGCTAAAAAAAAGCTGTAAAAGGAAAACAAATCAGTATTGGTTGAGTTAGAGGATTTTCATTGAAAAGTTTTACATTCTTGGAGAAGAAAAAATATTTTAGCTGGCTAAAATATAATTAGAATACCTATTGTATTGTGGGAAAAATCTGCTAGTTTTACTCAAAGGAAAATTCATGGACAAACTAAATACATTAAATTTATATGCTGGTAAAAGATTGTATACATCAAACACTAAAATATTTTGTCATTTTATTTGCCACAAATGTTATTATTTATATCACACAGACCAACTTATCTGAGGGTCTTGCGGAAAACACCGCATAGACGTCTCCGTGTTCTCTATTGCACACGGCAATAAAAAAACCATATTATCTTCCTAAATAAAATTTTAGTAGATAACACTCTGATATGGATTGGAAAGCACTCGAACTCGAAAACAGATCAAATAATAATATTTCGAAAACGACGCCAAAAATTCAAAATTCAAATGACGCCCGAACGAAAACAATGGAATAAAATCAACAAAATCCCTTATGACGACATATCACTGCCAACTTTTGCAAAAGTTTGGCGACTTTGCTATTGCCAACCTTGCTCAGTAATGCCCAAAGCTCCTTTCGTGATCCGAACTAAACTGTTCTTTTCATTCTTTTCATTTTTCAGTCATATCTGCAACGGCTTAAGTGGTTCTGTATTCGGTGGGCATTTCTTTTTCGCTGTGTTAATATAAGTTTCGGTTTTTTACATGTTCTCCGGGTATGTGCCTTGAGGTGTGGGTTGACTATTTCCACGCATTTTCCGAGTTTCAACAGCAACCTGCGACAGGTGGACCACGTAGAGGATCCAGTGAGCACAGTCTGGGCGAGGTAGCTAATTTTATTAATTTTCTTATTAATAAACGCCATTGGACGATTTTTTGAAGCTACTCTCACCTAAGCCTGTTCACCCTTTTTTCTGTGGGCTACACGCTGCGAGTTGTGGCCATAATTTAGTTGTAAATTTATGTTTTATTAGCACAGACTTATTTATACCGAACCCTTAAGTTGCCCGAGATATACGTGGGCTCTAAAACGGTTCCTTTTTTATTATCTAGCCTTCGTGGCTGTTATTTTTTTGTCTAATGTTTTAAGATTGAACGGGGAAATCGCCATATCGTTGTATTATTTAATGTTATCTTCTCTGTAATTTAGTACAAGTCCAATTTGTTCCGTTTAAATAATCAAGTCAGGTCTTGCCAAGATAATTGATCATATTTTGGTTTTCACTTATAAATTTTATTTAATTTTATTGTCAATTTAATATCTTTTAAAGTTCATTGACATCTAATTAAGTCAAAGTTACATCACTTAAACCATCGAAAGATTATAACATTGAGTAAATGTAAATCTTATTCACGAAATCTGTACTGATTGCTTTGTTAATTCTTTTATATTTATACTTTATTAAGTAATTTAGTATTTACCATTGTAAAAGCATCGATTTTTCGACTGCAGTTTTTTAAGAGACTGTTCTGTTGTTTTCTTTTACATGCATTCAAGTACGTGAGCAAATCACCAACGGATTACAGACCAACGCACCAGCCTTACGGCATAGTCTGACAGGGTGTCGCACATCGTCTAGCCCCAGCTTGAATCGTCCACGACTCAGCTTGAATCGTCCACGACCCTACCTTGAGTCAGAGTTTACAGTGTAAGATTTGGCAATTCATGTAGCTCCCACTTGCGGAACACCATTATTATTGGACGATAAATTTTTTTTAATCTAATCATATCATTCGGATGAACATGTTTAACCTTTAATTCAATGTTGGAAATTGTTATTTCTGCAGATATGGCAAGATCTGGTCTTGCAGCGTCTTGGGTAAGTAATAAAGCATTGTTATCATTTCGAGCTCGTATTAATCTCACTGCTTGTTTGCCACAAATTGCCATCTGATAATCTTTGAATATTCCAAACAGATGTTTTAGCGGTATTTTACATTGAATGCTCCAACATTGTTAGCAGCGAAAGATTTATCAACCCCAACGCAGCTCGCGGTTGACACACATTTTAGGTCATTAGCAGGATAGCAAAGATACGACCTGATCGTGCTCACAATTCCTGGATTTCTAACTACCTCTACTTCTTTGCCATTTAGTTCAAAAGAAACGGAATCGAATAGAAATGCAGCACCATTGTTGGTCAGTTTGCAATCTCCAGCACCGGTTTTCTTAGTCACGTTGCCTTTGACAAAAATCGATGCATCGTACATCAACAACCATGCATCACCCTGAGTAATGGTTATTTCCACAGTATCATTATTCCTAAATGACTTTACAAATGGCTAATAGGTAAGCTTCTCTAAACGTTGATTCATCATTGGTAAGAGTGCCATGAACACATTAAACACTTGAGGTGTTAGGGACATAGCCAAGTGCCTTTAAAAATTGTTGATTTTCCCACGAGGGGCGATCTGCACTCTTTGGTGAAATCTTTGCTAGTGAATTTTTAAAACCTTGGCATTGCCTTTTCCATTTTTTTACGTTTCCGATCGAGCTGGGTTATCTATTATTTCTATATAGCAAAAATTTCACACATGTTTCTACTCCAACCGTACAATTGTTTCCTCGCCTCTAAAATCTGCAGGTTGAAAGTTATAATCGCGAATAGTTACCGTTAAATTATTATTCTCACGATTTGCAACTGGCATGTACGCCAAATTTTTCGGAAACTCGTCTATGGCGTAACCAGGACCGCTGCTAACTGCGCACTCGTAAATCGTATGAGTTAGTTGATTTTTATAGTTGCAATCTATGTGTATAGTTCTAACCTTCACGATGTTTACAGATATATCAGAAGTATCCAATTGACCAGACTTTAATAGACTAGGAGAAAAATCCAATGAATATTTATAGAATGTCAGATAGTGATAGATTTAGGTGTCCCATTTTCGCTTAAAAGCTTCGAAGAGGGTTGAAAAGTACATCGATGTTAAGTAGAATGAAGGGAAATTTACGAGTGGCCCCTGAGGATTACATATGGAAAATTCGATTTTTCATTTTTCACAATTCATTCATTCATTAAATGATAAATTAAAGGAGCCTGGCGTCGGAAAACCAAAGGCTTGAGTGTTGCAGGTGGCTAAAGGGTTGAAATAAGGGCGTAATCTTGTAAAGAAAAATCGAGATTTTGACCGATTTTTCCACACAAGCTCATCGAAAGTACGAAAACGTACATTGCCACTAGCCCGAAAACCACATTGGCATGAGTGGCGCGAATGAATAAGTACATCTAGGGGTCGGAAAATTTAACAGTTTTTTTTTCAATTTTCCATATGTTATCCCCAGGGGCCACTCGTAAATTTCCCTTCATTTTACTCAACATCGATGTACTTTTCAACCCTTTTCGAGGCTTGTATGAGACAATGGGACACCTAAGTCTGTCACTATCTGACGGTCTATTATCACTGTAAATTTCACACTCAAAGTAGGTACTTGTAACTGGCTTTTATTGAAATTAGATTTTTCTGATCAGATTCCTATTTTCTTAAAGCGCCACTCTCACTCTTCTAGGGCCTCAATTTCATATGAACCTGTGGGAATCACTAAACATTTTCGATATCCATCAACGTTTATATAATAAAATTTGTTGACTCCAACATCTATATCGTGTATGCTTTTGTACGTGTGAAATCCTATCAGTGCCACACCATACTCAAAATCTGATTCTAAATGTATAGGAATATTAAAGTCAATAGACAGTGTGGAAGTAAATCCGTGTAGAGTGAACAGCAGCGACATTATTGATGAATTCTCTCCTTAACTACAACTTTTATAGAAAAACTAAATATTTTTATTTTTGAAACTAAGCATGAAAATATTGGTAAAGGTTTTTGTAGTAAAAAACACAAACTAATAATATTTTTATATTCACAATTTTAAATTTCTGAATTTTTATTTAACTCATACATAATAATCACGCTTTTCAGCTTTTCTAGTTCCTCCATATGTCGACGCAGCCTCTCGCTCATTCTTCAGGTCCCAACAGATCCCAAGCTTGTAAAAAATACCTTTTGATGCTCCCATTCAATTCAACGATTCGTTCTTGAGTTAATTCTTCCGTAAACCACTGGGGCAGACTGGTCTTGAAATCTGCAAATTCAACAACCACCTTTTCACCATACTTAGTATTATTCTCTTGAAACTCTGAATCTTAAATTTTTCATTTACTTCCAAATATTGAACGTTCATCGGATTTTTCAACAACAAATTCTTGTTTAAATTATTTAAGGACATGTTTAGTTTGTTGGAAACACTGTTGCTCTTAGTTGCTCACACACCAATATAACTATTTCAAAGGAGTGGGGATGCAGCTCCGGCCCCAACCACCAATCGATATCCCGCCAAACCCCTATGAGAGTACCAGGCCAGACAAGTGTTAACAAGTTTGGCCTACAGAACTACAGAAAGTTCGACCCGAAGCAAAAAAGCAGATTTTAAGCTCTATAAGTTTTGTCCTTACATTTTTCCTCCGATCTATAAGAAATAAGATAAATCAATTCCAATTTTTTTCAAGATAGCGGCAAAACCGGGAAGCATTTTTCCGTGTCCTATACGGCTAGCGCAACCGAGTGCGCTTATCGTGTAAGAAATGGATGCGAGACCTGCATCTCCGTTCCCTAAGGGGTTAGCGCACACACATGCCAATAATCACTCTGCAATGAGCTTTCTAGGTACACCTTCTTTGTAGGTACATACAGAGTGTTAATAAAGTACCTATGTCACAAAATTTCAAGGGAAGATTCTTGGGTCGATTCCAAGAAAAAACTTTATATGAACAACAGAGCTCTTTAAGAGTTTCCTTTTTGAGATACAGGATGTTTAAATTTCCAGAAAAATATCGAAAATTTTGAATAGCTCTTCTGTAAATCACGAATAAATCGAAGCCAAACTTAAAACACAACAATAAGTTGTGTCCTAGTTTGTTGCAATAATGTGTTATTTATTTAAGTTATCCTACAGCTGGTTGCAAGTGTGTTCTTTAGCAGTAGTAAAATAACTTTAATAATTCCATCACAAAACTCGTGTTTGCCTTGAAACCCTGACAGATATGAAAAAAGTCAAAATATGATTTTGTAGAGAATTTTATGGTCTCTGCGACATGCGCCTCTGCGTACCCTGAACTAAATTCAGAATTTACTTTGAAATCTGGCTGTTGGTGTCGATTGAGAATTAGCCTGAAAACTAATTTGGAATTATTACACAAAAGTCTCTACCTTCCCTTAAAAAAATTCCTACCTAAGATTATTTCTAGCAGATATTTATTTTTTATTGTGATTAACCTAAAAATGTTATATCTACAATCCACAATATATTTCTTGCATCTTTCACCCTGACGATTTTTTGGGATATGTTTTTAGGTTTCAAGTAAGGCGAAATCACAGAAAATATACACAACACAACAGAATTCTCCTTAACAATACCAGTCAAATGGACTCCAGCCACAGACTCCAAAAACAAACAGATTGCATTTCCTATGAAATGATATTTTCCCAAAATATAATCTTCCCAATTCGTAGATTAGTCATCATTTAATAGCGGACCTCAATACCAATGCATTTGGAAAATATTAAGCTTCGAAGTTGGAGTCCATTTGACAGCTGGCATTAAGGACTACCTCTCTGAATATATTTTCTGTGGCGAAATATACAAATATATATATTTTTTAAATGAACCAATGAGAAACAAAAATCACAAAAAATTGCGATAGTAGTAGGTACTTACCTATAAATAAGAAGAAAAGAGCATTAAGTGCAGATATTTTTCTCAACACAATAAAAAATGCAAAAAGTCATGACTGTACTCACTCGTTGTTCAGAATATTGATCTGTATTTTTTTATATTATTCCTCTACCCTGCAGGGTGTTGAAATTTCCAGAAAAATATCGGAGATTTTGAATAACTTTTCTGTAAATTAATAAATCGGAGCCAAACTTGGTAGTCGTTAGGCCTAACTGGAGTGCCAAATTATGGTAGTACGAGGATCGACCAATAAGTACCCGTGTTTGACGACAGGTGACGATGCTGAGGGAATTTGACATTACCGTCGTGTACTGTCATCTGTCAAACCACATCATACTAAATTTCAGACTGATTCAGAGGTTAGTTTTTATATGACAGTCAATACGTGTTTCGTGTCTCTCAATAAAATTTGACCACGTTTGAATTTATTAAACCAATATGGTGACGGTGAACTTCGCATTTATTTCTTCGCATGTTTTCCGTCCAAAAATAAAAAGCGAATTTCTGATCGATATTGCTCTTTTTCCATTTTATCGAAAGACACGAAACAGGTAAGATAGAATATCTGTCAAATAAAAAGCAACCTATAAATGAGTCTGAAATTTAGTATGGTGTGGTTTAACAGATGACAGTACAGGACGGTAATGTCAAATTCCCTCAGCAACACCACCTGTCGTTAAACATAGTTATTGATCGACCCTCGTATACTAGCCTTGTGGGGATGCCAGTGGCCTACTTACGAAGGATCGACATTACTTAATTTGCAACAAACTAGTCCGGCTCTGTGTAATACAACATTTTATTACATTTTTAAGGGAAGGTAGAGATTTTTGTGTAAGAATTCCAAAGTAGTTTTCAGGCTAATTTTCCACGTCGCACGCGGCAATTCTCAATCAACACCAACAGCCAGATTTCAAAGTAAATTCTGAATTTAGTCCAGGGTACGCAAACGCGCATGTCGCAGAGCGATAATAATTTTTGCATATGGTGCTCTAACCCCTTTTTGGGAACGGAGATGCAGGTCTCGCATCCGTTTCCTACACGATTAGGGCACTTGGTTGCGCTAGCCGTATAGGAGACGGAAAGCATAGGTATCGCCTCGGTTTCCTATACGATTAGCGCACTCGGTTGCGCTAACCGAAAGGAGCGTCATCATCAACATGCGTAGGACTAACTTCTTCACAAATGTACTTGGTTTCTTTAATTTTCTTGCAGATTTTGTCCATGGAAACATACTTTTCATTGTTAAGTGCAAGGAATGGTTTATAAGGTAGGCAAAAGTAAAAATCGGGTTCATTATTTTTTGGGATTGTTAATGGTAGGTTTTTGTAATATTGGTATAACTCTGATTCAACCAAGGGTATTTCTAAAATAAATGTGATACTGAACTCTTCTTAGTAGCTTTTAATTTCAATAAATTTTTCGAAATTCAAAATATTATCAATAGTTGGTGAAAGAGGCACTTTGCCTAACTTTAAATATTTTTCAGATTCTTTTATTTCTAATAACAAGTCTATAGGATTTATGATTGAGTTATGTAAAGTATTCAATTTTGCAAAAGAAACTGCTACTTCCATTCTATCAAATATATTGTAGATATTTTGGTATATATTAGTAAGTTGATGAATCAAAATATGAATTTGAAAATAATTGAAGTCATTGGGCTTGAGCGAATTTCTCGAGAGCTTCTCGTATTTGATTAATTTTAAATTCAATTTGTTTTTGGTTGTGAGTTATGTTTCTCACTGTTTCCTCAAATTTCTTAATGGTAGATTTTAATAATGTAATTTGACTTAAGGCAACATCCTTTAATTTGTTTTCATTTTCTTGTAAGTTTTTTATCTGCATGTCATATCTTTGGCTATCTTCTTGATCTAAATTTCCTGTAATACATTTAATGAGAGATCCCAAAGGATTAAGTAAGCCTCTTTTCTGTCTAGTTACATTTTGAATAGGATTTATTTGATTTATTTGTAAATCGATCTGCTTTTCTAATGCAAACAAATATGAAAATGAATTATTGTATTCGTCACCATAGTGTCCAATTTTACTTTTAATATCATTATTAAGCTTATACACTTGATTTTTTATTTCTAAATATCTTGAAACTACTGGGGCTAAGTCGTATACTTGAACAAGTGGCCAGTGATTAGATACAATTTGTGTCGTTCCTAACTTGTATGGGAAGAGTCCGGGATAGGAGTTGAGGTTATGGAAGTTTGTGTCGGTTGCGTCGATGGTCTAGGTCCATCTGTAAGAACGTGTTTTATTTTAGTCTCGTTTTTGTGTGTAATCTCCGTCTTGTTTGTTTTTGGGTTTTGTAATTAAGTTTTAACTAAATAGGGGCCAGTAAATTTGGATTTTAATTTCGCTGACCTCGGATCCACTTGTTTAAAAACCTGAGTGCCTACTCTAATTTCAGCCGCTGTGCTGTCTTACTACTGTTTCGCTTGTTAATTATATTTTCCTTTTTGTCAACACAGTCGGAATGAATTTTATCATAAAGCGCTTTCGTGTTATTCTGATGATTGTTAACATATTCCGTGAAAACTTGAGCGGGTATAAGTGACATCGGATCGCGAGAGTCTGTATGACCTGAGATTATTTCAAAAGGCGTGTGATTAGTATGAGAATGAATTGTGCTATTGTAAGCTATTATTGCGTATGTCATTAAGGTCGGTATATCAGATGTTTTGTCCTTTTCTCTAAGAATTTGAAGGTGCTCAATTAGGGTTGAATGTAGTCTTTCTATTGGGGAGTTTGATTCATGATGACGGGGGTGGTGAAATGTACGTTTATATTATGAGTTTTCAATAAGTCGTCTAAAACGTCGTTTTTAAATTCTGAGCCGTTATCACAAACAATTAGCTTTGGAATTCCGTGGAATGAAAAGAAATGAACTAGTTGTTGGCAGGCCGATATTGCTGTTCCAAAGTATGGTAAAGCTTGAGCAAATTTCGAAAATTTGTCTATTAAAGTTAGAAATTTATATTTTCCTGTAATAAATGTGTCAATATGTAATATTTCGAAAGGCCTAGAAGGGGTTTGAGTCAAAACTAGGGGTTCATTAGGAGGTCTTCTATTGTATTTTGACCGTTCACATATTTCGCATTGATTTATGTACTTAGAAATATCGGATTTTTGAGATTTCCAATAGTAATTTTGTTTTAAAAATTTATAAGTTTCGTCGATTCCGCGATGATTTGTCTTGCCTTCGTGTTTGTATTTTATAAGCATCTGTCTCTCTTCCGGTTTAACATTATTAATAAGTTTGGTACATTCGATAAGTTTGCAATTTTGAAAATGTGTATTAAGTGATTCTTGGAAGTAAGGCCGTAATTCTTTAGAATGAAAGTAAATATACATGGTTTTGTTACTTATGTATTCTCTTAAAAATTTTGTTATCTCATTAATATTGGTAGGTAAGGTTGCATAAATGATGGTGGTCGTCAAAATTTTCTTGTTCAATTTTTGAGTATAACTCGTAGGGTGATTTTTTGATAATCATCTGGTTTGGTCGATTGTTAATAAAATTATAATTTCGTCGGGGTACACTAAACATGTTTCGTTTTGTAATCCGCGCAGAACATTATTTATAACCCTTTGGAACGTAGAGGGTGAGTTTTTAAGTCCAAATGGCATTCTTTTGAATTCAAAATGACCGGTGTCTGTAGAAAATGCTGTTTTTGGGATGTCGTCCGGTGACATTTATATTTGGTGAAAGCCGTTCGCCAAATCGAGTGTCGAGAAATATTGGGCTTTTCCGAGTTTGTCTAGAATGTCCGAAATGTTTGGTAATGGAAATTTGTCGTCAATTGTCTTGTCATTAAGTTTGCGATAGTCAATCACAATCCTCCATTTTCGTTTTCATGATGCGTCCATTTTTTTGGTACTACCCAAATGGGGCTACTCCACGAGGAATTTGAATGTTGGATTATGCCGTTAGATAACATTTTGCTAATTTGCGTTTTGACTTCTTGTCTGTGAATTTCGGGGTATCGATATGTTTTTGTGAAAATGGGAGATTCGTCAGTCAATTTAATTTTGTGTTTTATTTGGTTCGTGAATGTCAAAGGAGTATTTTCTACATAAAAAATATCTCGGTATTCGAAACATAATTTTCGAATTGCTTCATATTCTTCTTGATTGCAGTGACTTAAGCGTAAATTTTTTAAATTCTGTTTTTGTAATTGGTCAATATGGTCGTCTAGATCTTGGTCAGTTTCCATTTTTTCGAAAAAAATTATTTCAGCTTCATTGATTAGTACAATATCAAAGGGCTTTAGAAATTTAATTGTGATTGGATTTTCCGAAATATTAGTAACAAAGGTAGTAGCGAATGAATCTACAATAGGTATTGCAAACTGCTTCAGGCATTTCTGCTTTTCAAAAATTCGTGTAAGGTAAGATACAAGTGCCAGAAATTTTATTTACCGGTACTTTTATTTTTTGTACGCTTCGGGGCTGTATAATTATTTCTAATGTCGTGAAATTTGCATTTATGAAATTTGAAACGATATATTCAGTGTTATTTAAGGGAATAGCTACATAAGGCGTAACTAGATAGTCACAACGTAAATCGATATTTGACATAATTTTATGTTTTAAGAAATCGGTGCCAAATAATCCTGCATAATTTTTTGAAAAATCAAATAAATAAAATTTATGGTTTCCATTCATTTGAAATGAGGGAAAAACTGGAATTTCCATCGCTTCGTTATGTATGGATCTAGCGTGGGCTGTTTTTACACAAAAAGGTTCTTCGAAAATAAAATCTGTAAAGTATGGATGAGCTAATTCGGGATTAATAAAACTTCTTGAACTACCTGTGTCTATTAAAAAATTTGCATTTAGTTCGGGGAGATAAACGTAAGGTAAGGTGGTTTCGTCGGTATTATTTAGATAAATTACGTTGTAGGGTTTTGGTTCGGAGTTATCTGAAAATTTTCGTTTTCAGTTGGTTTGTCTGAGGGTTGGGAAAAGTCGGTATATTCGTCAAAATTCGGGTGTTCTGGGTAATATAGAAATTGGAATAATTCGTCATTTTCGTAGTAGTTTCCGTCAAGAATTTGAGGTTCAATTTGTAGGGTTGTTTCGGTACTCTCTACAGGGTCAATAACCTGGTTATAGCATTCTTCAGAAATAAAATTTTTATGTAAAACTGTATTTCCTGTTGTAGTGTCCATTGGTTCATTTTTAGTTATTCGAGTAATTTTAGAGAGAGGTTTTGGAAAATTTTGAGGGGATCTTTGAAATTGATTCGGTTGATATTGATTTGATTGGTATTGATTTGGTTGATACTGAGGTCTAAAATTGGGATTTTGAAATGTTTGCATGGTGGATGGTGAATTAAAATTTCTATATTGGTCATTATAAGATGGTGAAGGGATATTTTTTTGGTGGAAATTGAGGTTGTACGTTAGGTCAGATTGGGTAGAAGGTTGTAATCTCATGTTAGGTCGTGAAGTTTGAAAATTAGGAACTATTTTAGTTTGTGGAATTTGTGAACGATTTTTGTAATATAAAAAGTTTTCTTCTTCTCGGACGAAAGCCATAGCTTGCTCCAAGGAATCGGGATTTTTTAATCTTACTATAAGCTGTAAATGATAATTGAGTCCGTTGATGAAAGTTTTGAGAATAAGAGCTTCATACTGAGTTATTTTCAAAAGTTTTACGTCTGCTGTATCGTTAGAAGCATTTAGAGACCAGTAGACTTCTAGCGTCTTGTAATTTTAAGCCAAAATTATGATTGTTTTCATTTTTATCGGGTTTTAAAGATATCATATCTTGTATAATACAGTCCTCTGTTCTTTGATCAGAAAAAGTGACAATTAGGGCATTTTAAATAAGTTCCCAAGAATTAAGTTCTACTCGAGAAGCTATTAAGTCAGCTGCTCTTCCAACTAGCTTACTTATGACAGTATCAAACAGACAAACATTTATCGGTGCGAGAGGGGTTGTAGCATTTTGATGGTTGGTGAGAAAGTTTTCATCGCAACGAATAAATCTGTTAATTTGTTTAGGGTTTCCGTCGAATCGAGGAATGTTGTCGGCTTGGTACCTTATCATTTGATAGTCTGGGTTTGCCATAGTACTTGAAATTGTTGAATTACTGGGTTAGAAGTAGGAATATTTTGAATTTCCGAAAGTTGGAGAGTGTTAAACAAAAATTTGCTAAATCTAAAAGTTCGTCCAGATTGGCGAAACAGAAATATAAACAATATATACAAAAGGGGGTTAAAATGAATTTTGTTGTTAAAGGATTCACTTACAATGCTAAGATGAAGATGTTTTTCTTCATGGAAATCTTCTTTTTCTTCTTAACCTACGGGTGCAATAGAAAAAAGGGTTGTAGAACGATGCTGTTCCTGGGGTCCCCTGGTCTGTTGAGCCGTCTTGTAAGAGCCAAGTCCACACCTTTCGGTTTCACACTGTTTTTAACCGAAGATTCGGAACCGATCGCGAGTCGATATCTATCGATAGGTCGAAAAAGGCAACAGTGATCCGCACGACTGCGCCAGTTACGTGGGCGAGCGTAACAAATTTGTTTTTAAAAAGATGTTTATTGGCAAAAGTTACAAGAGAGACTGTCGTAATAGAACATGTTTTAGTATTTATAATATTAAAAGTGTCTTCTCAGCATGTAGCGTGTTCTTTCCAGAGACCTGGCATATGTGTTCATGTAACTACAGTATTGCTAACTATTTGGAGTGCATGTTTTTCTGCTTTCGGTCGACCTTTGATCGAAACGAGGTCGAGGCAGACTGTGAATGCACATGTGCTTATAGTCAAGAACGCTGGATAAATATGTGGATTTTTACTGATTGTCTTACACTCATTGGGATTAATACCGTTTTCTAGGGTATTCCGTAATACACGAGCAAATGCTATCTTAGTTCTATCGGGAAAAGTCGGCTCTAGTCGCAAATGGTAACGAAGACATAATAATAGTAATTGCCCCACTCCCCCGCACAAGCATTCAGTTGCTGCTGGGATACTTCTTAGGGTTTGTAGTATTTTAAGGGTAAGAATTAGTATTAATATTGTAACGAAAAATGCCTCTAAAGTTGTTATATTAGCTTTCAATGAATATGTCTACACGGTTTTCTAACCTACTCAAAGATTTAGCAGATAAATTTTAAGTTTGGGTATTCTACTTACAGTTTTATAATTTTTGTAATTAATTTAGAGGCATTTTCCGTCACATCTTTGTTGGCCTGAGGCCCCCAGGGCCCCATTTTCCTTTAGTTTTCATGGTTTTCCCTGTAAAGCTTCCATAACATTCTAGAAAGTTTGCTAGAACTTATGATTTGTGAACTATCATTGGCCAGGAATATTCTAGAGTATTCTCCAGTCTTCCTTTTTAGTATATAAGCCCTGGGAATTGGGCCTAGTGAAGTAAAAGGTTAGAAAGCGATTTTGTGCGAATTTTGGAGCAGAAAGAATATTCTTGGACATTGACAGTAATCTGACAAGGTTATTTGTGATTTTTGAAGGCTAAACAATAAAGTTGGTAACCAAGGCAACGAGTTTGGTCTGTGGTTGTTGAGATACAGTACATTATATGAAAGTGTGCAATAATTCTATCTATGAGTGTATAAACCAAATTTCCAAAATGTCTTATCTATATAACACCCTCTGTATCTCACATAAGGTGCTATCTCCTTATTTTTCTTTGCGCCATTACCGAGAATTTCTTTAATCAGGTATACAGTGTGTCATCGGATTGATTGGACGACTCTTATAAATGACAAAAAATTTTCGAGTTAAAATTTGAACTTTTGAGGTTCAGCTCTGCTTGGTTAATTTGTAATATAATTTTACTTTGGAAGAATCACGTGTTTGCCTTGGATATGTTGAAAAACTTAATTATTCACGCCAGTAAAGTGCCCTTTTTGTAGGTTTTATGACAAAATATTATTAAGGAGACTGAATAAGTTTCCTTTATAACATTTTGTCGTAAAACCTCGTATATTATATATTTCTTATCTATGGTAAAACCTACAAAAATGTCAGCTATTACTGATGTAAAAAATTACTTTTTCAAAGTTTCCAAGGCAGACGTGATTTATCAAAAGTGCAATTATGTCACAAATTAGTTTCAAACTAAGCAGGGCTGATCCCCAAAATATCAAATTTCAACTGAGTTTTTTTATCATTTACAAGAGTCGTCCAAACAATCCAGGGACACGTATACACCATTGATAATGGATCATGTATCCGGAAGTAGGTACTCAAAATTTAGGAATGCAAATAATTTAAATATACAAGGTAATTAAAAAACAAATACTCCGTGCTTCAAAAGTCCCATAGGATTAAAAATTTTTAATTTTAGGAACTTGCAAAAATTATCTTCAAAACGATAGGTAGGGGAGAAGTGCCATGAAAGGGACGTTTTTGAATGAAATGTGATCAAAATATTACTTATAAATATTTTTCGTTCAATGATTAGCACAATTAAATTAAATAAGCTTTGTCTTTCAGTTTTTCCTTAAATTTCATGTGATGCAAGTGATTTCTAGGTTTCGCAGGCACTTTTGTTTAAATGTGTGCTTTGTCCCTTTCAAGGATTTTCGTATAATGAAAGGGACACGAAGGCCATTGAAGGGGACACACTAAAAAATAATTTTATTGACACCTTTAAACTGCAAATTTTCCAAAATGTGACAAATATCGTCCAGGTTTAAAGCCTAAAAATAGGCACATAATTTGTATAACAGCAAGAAATGAAATAAAAATGTGTAGGCATTATTGGCAAGCACATTTTAATTTATTGGAAATTATATAAAAAATTACATCAGACCAGACACATGAGACAAGTCAATTCCAAATGTAAAAAAACCCCTAACCCTTTTTGTCCCTCCAGCACAAAAGGGTTTGGGTAATTTGTTCACTATATCCTGTCTATTGACGTCTGCAATATCTTCATCTTCGGGAAACTTAAAGTTATCTGTTTTGCTGGACTTCTTCAAAAAATTTATTCTAAACTCTCCATTTTCAACTTCCTTTATAATTTGTCCTACAGCGTGCCTAAAAGTATTTTTTTCCTTTGTCTTGAATTTTATTAAAACAAAGTCATTCTCTTTTATTTCACCCAATTCATTTTCTTTCTCTTCTTGCATGAATTCAAAATCGTCGCTTTCTTCACTATCATCATAATGCAGTTCTTCAGATTCATTGTTGCTATCGCTACTATCTTCTAATATTCTTTTCTTTATCTTTTTTTCCACTTTTGATAAAGTCAGTTGACGTTTTCGTTGTTTTTCTTCATGTTGTTCCTTTATTAAATTCATTTCTGGTGTTTCTGTTATAACTTTCGAGCAACCCTTCTTACGGCCTCCTTTTTGTACCTGTCTATTTGCCGCTTTTGGATAGGGCCTGATCGTTTCAGGTGTTACGAGCGATGATTTTGGTGGAGTTACTTGCCTTCTCTCAAATTCTGTAGAATCTTTCTTACCACTAAGACCTTCTGTACTAGTAGAAGGTGTTGACATGTCAGGTTCAGACTGAATAAATGGCCTGTCGCTTACATAAGAACTTAAGAAGTCTTCATCGGAAAAAATATTAGAATTAAAAGGATGAATTCCAGCCTTGTGGAATCCTGCTACTATATTTTTAATGGTAAAAGCTCTCTCAAATGCTATTTTCGCTAATTTAGGTAATGTGTAAATAGTTGCGGTACGTCCTGGATTACTGGTCATCCAATCATTAAGAGCTGCCCGGAAAAAGCTTTTAAATGGCCCAAAAACAGATATATCTAAGAGCTGTAGCCGATGGCTACAATGTGGTGGGAAAGTTAAAATTACCACATTATGGTCCTTGGCATATGACACAACGTTTAGGCTTATATGACTATCGTGATTGTCAAATAAAAGTAAAGCTGGTTTTTCTTTTGTTGGTTTGGCATATTCGACGAAGTGCTTAAAGGCCAAAAAAAAATTGTCACCAGTCATCCACCCTGACTGATTCGCAAGTCCTAAGCTTCCAACCGGGCAGTCCTCTGTCATAAAACTTTTGAAGTTTACACGTGGAAACACAAATGCCGGTGGGATTGTATTTCCGCTAGCTGACACAAATGCCAACATTGTTACCAGCTGACCCCTCTCCTGAGAACACACTTGACCGACTTGTTTCGTCCCCTTTGCAGCCAAAACATTAGGTAGTTCTGTTACTGTTAATAAGCTGGTTTCATCAGCGTTAAAAATGTTTTCTGGGGTAAATTTGAATTTGTTAAGAACAGATTGTAGATTTGTATAAAATCTTTGCACTATTGTTTTATTGAAGGCGGTGGCACGGGCCAAGCTTGTTTTTTCTGGCTTCCTTAAAGATAAGTCGGTATGTCTTTTCATAAAGCTTTTATACCTAAAAACGATTTTATGGACTTTATTTACTAACTAAAATTTTACTAGCTCACCATTTCATCCCAGCCGTTTTATTCTTATCCCAAGTTTGATTATATGCTTTGCCCAATTTCTTAGCATATTCAAAAGCGAGTTCACACATTTGTGCTTTAGTCAATCCATAAGACATTTTGGACGCAGTCTTCAGATACTGAGCCAATGCATTTTCTTCATCCAGAGAAAAAATTCTCCTATTTCCTATATTCGGTTTATAAGTAAAAGGAACATCTTGATTTTTCGCCGTTTTTACTAGACGGGCTAAAGCTGATTTTGCTATGTTGTACTCCTTTGCCACCGACCTAATGGACTGGCCAGTTTCTAGCACCTCTCTGATGGCATTTTCAATGTCCGCTGGACTCTTTCTGATTCTTTTTTTGGCATTTTAATATCAGGAGTGTTTAGATCTAGCAAAAGTTTTATAATTTAGTGAAAATATTAAAGCAGGCCATGAAAGGGACACTTTGTCCCTTTCAAGGCCCACCGACGTATCGACAAACAACTTTAAATTATAAAGTCACTCACCTGACATTTTAAAATACTTTGAGCACAAAGTATGCACAAAGCATGTATATTAGCAGGTTGATAACAAGTTTTGTAAATGGAGCTTGATTACAAAGTTTATCGCACAAAACCTTTCGCGAATATTTGGAGCTTATGGCTGCCAAAATTCAACTAACCTAATTGTTTTTATAAGGGTTATGTTTAGTGTTTTCTAGACCAGGCGGCCATGATTGCCATTGATATCCCCCTCTTGTGGCCAATAGACCAACTTTATCACACAGCTCAGTTTACTGTAACTGCCACTGTCCCTTTCAAGGACTGTCCCTTTCATGGTACTTCTCCCCTACCTATCTTTTATAGAAAATTAGAAGAATACTCTTTTCTTCACAATTAAATTGTACATTCAGGCAAGCTAGGTAGGCTTAGTTTAGAGAAAAGGTATACATAAAAGTACTATGAAACGTGTGCGGTATTTGTTTTTGAATCACCATGTGTAATGCTTGTTTGTGTTCATGTAGGGATGGAGTTATAATTTTGGTAGTCCTAATTTATTATCCCGTACTTATAGATAATACCTAGTGTATCCCAAAAATCTTTTTTGTTGAAAACATTTCTCTACATAAATGTTGGAGCTTGTAATGAAAGTGAGAAATGCTATATCACTAGCTCACTAACTATATACTTTAACTTGGAAAATGGAAACTTTAGGTATGGGTTGGTAAAATAATTGGACTTTTGTTATTAACATTAAACTATATTACATTGTTATATTTACAAGTTTACAATTGTTATCCAGATTCGTGCATCAATTTGATAATGTAGTGAGAGTAACTTCCTCCATTATAACAAATGTTTGATAATATAAAAAATTTACAAACATACATCAAATTTTTTTAATATTAAACCATGTCAGAAGTTGATGAGAGGATAGAACACATTATGGAAATTTAGGCTGCCAAGAAAAATATCCGAAGAGAAAGATACAGGGTTGTACACAAGGCAATAGTAGAATATACAGTCAACAAGAAATATTTCTTATAACTGGATTAATTTGTCAATAAAATTACTATAAAAATATATAAATACTAATAGATATAAAATTCAGATCGCCAAACATTTATTTTGAACTGAAATTGACACTACCAATATCTGCTCGACTTTCGTCAAGAATAAATAATGCTAATTAAATTTGGAAATCGAAAAGTCTAAGTACCTACCAGGAATTGCTTGATTAGAAAAGGAAAGTGTACATCACATTAATTTTAAAAACAACTAATGTATCGGTAGGGTCAATTTTTATGTTTTAAAGCCTATTTACTTTAGCCCATATCATAAGGTCCACACAATAACATCCAGCCAGTCTATAGCAAACATACTCAAATGCAGGATGTAACTGAATAGTTGAAGAAATGCAAGGAATTTTATTTCTATTTCTTAAATTGGGTATATTTTTTATCGAACACATAATAGAGACCAGAAATTCATTTAAAACTATTTCAGCAATATCATCGAATTATTCGAGAAAAGTTATGGTTCGTGATAATCTGAAATATCATTTTCTATATTCAACTTTTCAGTTACATTAGGTACATAATTAATATATTTTTAATAATGCAAAAGGTTTTTATAGTGGAACTTTTCGAAAATGCGTTGAATGCTTTAATTGTATTTTATCTACTAACATTAATATTTCAGGTAGTAATTTTTTACATTCATAGTTAACAATAATAACAGTTATTAATGTTGCCTGTTATGAAAACCATTTGATTACAATTACAAAGAAAGTAGATACATTTAAGCGCATTTTTAGTCAGACATCCATTCAACTCATCTCCGCGAGTGATTCGCACATGAATTAATATCACAACGACATTCCTTCAAATATCGAGTTCGGGATTTTCTAAGGGGGAAATTGAATGTACAGGGAGTTCCAACAAAAAGAAACGTTTGACTGCAATAGCTCCAAAGCTAAGATGGCAATGTTTATTTAATAAAAACTAGGGCACTACTTATTTGTGTATAAATTATAGTGAATTCTGCTGCTTAGATTTTCTAAAAATGATAGTAACATCAGAGTTGACTGAATTTATGATAAACTTAAAAGAACAGTGTTAACCATATTTTGTATAGGTGTTTGAGAATAATTTTAATATATTAACTGATTTTAATAGACTGCATTTTACATTTTACCCTTTTATTAATTTTAATTGAACACCCTGAATGAAACAAAATATTAATAATTTGTAATCACTTGCGGATCATTCTCAGCGTTGGACTAGATAATACTGGAAACCCGTGATAAATACTGGTGCCCTGTACCATACCTAGCGAATATACAATAATAAACGCGAAAAAGAAATATGAAAATATAAAAAATGGAAGACGAGAACTGAACTATACACCCTGGCTAATTCCGTAATCATAACCCCATCACTTATTTTTTGGACTAACTTGGTGAATTCTTGAGTGAAAAATATGCAAGTGACACAACATTTTTGTAAAATCTCAACTACAATATCCCATTTTGATTGTTCTTGAACCAGTAGAAATTTAATAGAGGTTGTGCCTCTCCCCGATTCCTATTTATTTGTAAGTATCTAGTACTTGGTACTAGTTTTTGGCATAATGATTGTCTATCGTTCAGTTTCATTTAGCCACGATCACGACCTTATTGTCTGAATATATATAAATATATATAGTCCTGGACAAAATTAACGCACCAACATACAAAATTTCAAATTATATTTTAAATTATTTTGCGTGTTTACCAATATAAATAGTAGGCTTTGGATATTTACTATTGATAAACTAATTAAATAATCCAATGTGTTGCTTTTCATTTAGTTTCCATTAATTTATTTTTCCATTAATTTATTTAAAAAAATGCAATTTTGTGGGAAATTATTATGTTGGTGCGTTAATTTTGTCCAGGAGTTTTCATTAATAAAATATGTGTCCAATGAAACCAGCCCCAATAATATGGTCGACATAAACCGCAAGAAAAATTTCACTCCTAAGTTATACACGGTGATTAACATTTAGTGTAGAAAACTGTATCAGTCAAAAAATTTCATCAAAATACCCCCTTAAAAAAATGATCATCAAATACGTAACAACTACAAAAGTGCGGATAGTTAATGTAGATATTTGTACCAGTTTTTTCATATCAAATTTTTGACAATTCAGCTGAGAATGGAGGTTATAAATTTACCTATTTTTCAAAATATCTTTCTTAAAAAGATGGAGACACATCCCTTGTGGACAAAAAAGCACATGTTATGAGAGGGACTAGTATTTACCAAAAAAGCTGTATAAAAGAACATTTTTATTTAACATCGAGAAAATGAAAAGTAATACTAATTATTAGTTATAAAAATTAACGATTGGTGTAATAAACACGAGTTATTATTACTTAAAGAAAGAAAAATCCTTGGAATCCGTTTGTCCCTATTGAGTTTAAAAATGAAGATAAATATCCAGAAAATAAGCTTCTCCACCAAATTTTCTGTCATTTACGGTCACAAAATAGGGGATATTATTATGTACTTTCATGAAAACCGGGGAGACGTGCTAGAAGCAACAAACGCCATAATTTCCCTTGATCTGTTTGTCATCAAAATCGAATATTATGCAGACCTAACGTAGTTAAAATTTGTGGCCTGGCTATTGCAATAAAAATCAGCATATATATGTATGCTGGCAATAGTAATTATTATTACTGTAATGCAATTTAAAAATTTTGAGTTTTGCAATAGCCTGTCAGAATGTAGTGTTTGGGATATATTCTACATGTTCAGTTTGAATAATTCAAATTTGGGGCTATTCCAAAAATAAGTGAACAAATTCACCCTCCTGTTATATCAAAATAATGGGGAAGCACTACCATCAACTTGCAAATTCCGACGACATTATTTACACAAAATACACGTGCGCCGCATGACTAACCGCAACGCAACTATCTCATAATATACTTTCTGCAAGGGCACCCAGTAGAGAAGCACGGAATATTTATATTAACAATTACACTTATATACAAAAATAAATTAATCATATAACATTACATTAACAAGTAGGTACATGGTATATAGTTCCTTGATTGGTAGGATCGGAGGTCGGTGGCAATTCTTGACATTTTGAGTATTTGTTGATGTGTTTGTGAGCATGCCTCAAGAAGACGTAGGCCCAGAGAGGCTGGGGTAGAATGATGATATCGGAGTAAGGATTTTTTTGTTTAAGCATGGTCACAAAACACATTTGACCACACCACCTGTCATACTCATCTAAATTCAGGATGGCGCGACTTTTATATTACTTATTAAACACCGTTCTATTGTCACATTATGGTCACCTGGTCACATGCACACTGATTTGTATACATTTTACTCTTCAGCAAACTTTTGAGTGTGGCAGAAAACTATTCAATATGGACATGTCTAATTCTGTTGTTCTAGTTCAGAAAATGTAGCATTTGGGAAGTATTTTTTGCAATTATCCTCTTCAATTAGTAAGCTTCTCGAAATTATAGTTGGGATTGTTAAATGTTTGTTGTATTACTCCTTAAAATTATTAAGTATCTGTATGATTTACTTATTCTACTACACTTACTGGGATTACTATGGTTTTCTAGGGTTTTCCGTAGTACGTACTTGAGCGAATGCTGACCTAGTTTTATTGAGAAAAGGCGTCTCTAGCCCCCCCAAATGAAAATGAAGACAAAACACAAAACAATAGTAATTTGCCACCAATCCCCCGCACAAAGCATTTAGCTGCTTCTGGAGTATTCCTAGTTTGGACGATTTGATGGGCGAGAATTATTTTTATTATTATAAATTACATATTAAAGGTGTATCACTTTAACTCAAGACAATCTATTATTTTTGAATGGGTTGAGCTATTCTCAAAATATAGTAGGTACTCCAAGAGAACTAGATCTTGATATACAATTTTTATAATCCACATTTACCGTGGCCTGCTATGATTAAAATAAAATGAATGCCAGAAAAATGGCCGAAAGCTTGGTTTATTGTAAAGAATAAATAGTATATGATTTTGGCTGAAATACCCGTTATTTTGCTTTCATTAAAGTAAACCCTCCAAAAATGACGAAAGTATATTAGGCATGGCAAAACCAACTACACTATTCATTTTTTCCTTAAATAAATGCCTAATACACTTTCGTCATTTTTGTTGTCTATTCATGCAGTTCATGGTAAATAAATTCCAAAAATTATATATTATTATAAAAGAAATTTTGAAAATAGCTCAACCCGTGAAAAAATAATGAATTGCCTCCAGTTAAAATGATACACCCTGTACAAATTCTTGGTTTTTGTATTTTCCTCTGGCGACATATCATGTGAACATGACTGTACATATTTGATAGCTTTGGGGGGTTTTTCCTATTTCCCGAAGAGGTAGACAAAAAATAGCTAAGGTGTCCAGGGCTATATTTTGGAGAAAAGTTGAATACCGCAAACCGTGTGCCTTATCCCTTCTTTTTAATATGTAAAAATATTTTTTTTAGTAGAATTCATTGCTGTAGAGAAATGTTTTATTTGGTTAGCGATTTTAAAGAATAAAAATTACAAAATGGCTTAAACCACAGGATTTTTTTTATTAAAAGGCACTAACTAAAGAAAATATCTCTCTACACCAATAAATTCAACGTAAAGTAATAAACAACTAGTCACTTCCGGTTCAGCCAGAAGTTAGAATTTTATTTAAAAATAAAACAAGTTATAACCTCTGGGACACCCTGAATATACTGTAAAAAGTATATAAAATGGTTACATTTCCTGAAATATTATGTAATTACTTCAACAAAATGTTTTAATACAAGTATTTAGGTGTATTTTTTGTCAATTCCAGACTTTCAATTCTTCTTAGCTTAAACAACCTTGTTGCCATGTAACCAACTTTATTCTTTGAACGGCTTGATATTTATGATATGATAAAACTTTTCATTCTATTAATTCGCCCTGTATAAGGAATGTTTTATCAATTTTTTTATTCAAAAATTTTCACATTAATATTTTCTGACAAAAACAAATTGAAACGCATCAGACGGGTTTAGTATAGGCTTTTAGTTCACCACCAATTCAGATTTGTTCCAGATAACTATTTATTTTCGCAAATTGTTAATTTTGTTAATGCGAAACATAACATTGCGTCTTTGAGAATTGCTAGAAATTATCAATAGATCCAATTTACTTTAAATTCAATATTTTTCCAGGTGAACAATGAACATGTCAATGTTAGGGACCAACAAGTTTATTTTTAATTTATCGTTGTTGTACGAAAATACCAAGTACAAGTGTTCCTTCCTGTTTTATTAAGGTATTTACCCTGATAAAACTATGAAGAGTGGTTTCATCCGTGATTACTGATCTCAACGAGGGTTTTTGTCAGATGAATGAATTTATCATCAAGTTTATCTTCTGAATATGATCTACGTAACAATGTCCTCTATCAAAATCTATAACAAAATTTTAAAAATAGTACCTATATATTATTAGTTATCATGCCCATGATACACAAGGTTTTTGAAGTCTGAAAAAATGTTTTGGATGTTATCATGTGCCTATAGATATGAATTGCATTTTATTGATAGTACAAGTGTCAAGATTTTTAAAGTTGTTATCTTATCATTTTTTGAGAACCTACCATTTTAAGCATGAATAGTTGGTATATTTGGTGGAAGTTTTCTTTAAGTAATGTACGCAACGTAACGTCTTACTAATAAAAATTTTATATCAAAAATAGTTCAAAATTCTCTTACACTGCAATGCATTTGCATAATTCACATATTTATTGAGTAAAAACAATGCCCTCCAAAGCCATTTATAGTTTTTGAACAATAGAATTAAAAAAATTCCATTTGTCATACAACCTTTTATTATGTTCTTCAGAACAGTTCCTGCCACACACGTACATACATATTTTCGTTTCACAATATTCTTATCCCTCTTAAAGCCACTCCCAAGTCCACCTCTCTTCTTCTAATTCTCGATCCACGACAATCTTCAGACCCATCGTCTTCTTCGCCCGCCTCTGATTTCTACCCACCGCGATCTCGGAACTATCGGGCAGTCGCATCGAAATTCAACCCTCGGCACTTTTACCGCGCCAGCGTCAACCACTTAAAACAGTTCTGCGTGCGAGGAGTCCAGTAACCGCTTTTCAGGCGTGGGCGCTGCAACCACCGCCACTGGCCTGCATCTATAAAACAAGTAAGATTTGACTTTATTGCTGTACGAACTTTTGTAGATTTTGAAAGTTTAAAACAATTACTACCGAAATGGGGAATTATTACTACATCGCAATGGAACTTTCAAAGTACCGAGTATAGGAGTTCGACGACCTACAGGGTGTCTACCTTTTAAAATATACAAATCCATAATCGCCTGAGCTTTTTTTTGCCATAGACCCTTAAAAAAACGCTTTTTTTTACCTTCTTACTATTTTCAAAATACAGATCCAGGGGCGGCTACGATTTCTTTATACATTTAGCGACCTTTTTAATTACAATTTGGCACACCAGCGTTAATCAGGACGTCCCAGAACCCGCACATATCAAATTTGAACAAACAATATACTAATTCCATTCTGCAGGGTATCAAAGTTGAGCAAATAGGAATTTTAAAGGCATCTGGGCCAGATGCTAGTCAAGTGTGCCATGGAGTCCCCTCAAAATAGTTGAATGGCCAACAGGACCACTCGATGTGTTGGTGTGCAAAGATTCAATACAAAAGTGTACAGGGTATTTTTCTATGGGCCATCTTATAATGCTGATTTTTTATGAATCTTTATAGGGGTCAAGACTGCTCTGAAATTATCGAAAAAGTATTAATAAACACAAATTAATGTAATTTATTTTTTTTACAAAATGCCAACCAACAAATAAAAAACAATTTAAATTACTGAACCCTCCGATCAAATATGATTTGATCGGAGATTGAACCTTCCTCAACAAAGTCACTGTCTAAAATGATACATTTTCTGTGCGTTTCCTGTTGTGGAACACCATCTATCTTAACTCGCATATGGACTTACTGACTAGCAGGCTTCCGTATTTTTTACACTTAGTTCGTTTATAGTCTGAGGCGGTTTTAATATACTCGATTTTTGACCTAAAAATCAGTAATTTAGGATGGCACAAAGTATATTTTGTACTGGGTTTCTGCCTCGCTTTCTGCACACCAAAATTGTATGTGGTCCTGTTAACCATTCAACTTTTTTGAGAGGATTCCATGGCTCACTTGACTTGCCAGATATCTTTAAAATTCCTGTTTTGCTCACCTTTGACCTCTGTAGAATGGAACTCCCTGTATATTTTTTGTTAAAATTTTGTATGTGAGGGTTTTGGGATGTCCTGATTAATACTGTGGGGTCAGATGTTAAATAAAAAAATCGCTACATGGATGTAGTAAAATTCGGGGTTATACAAAAATCGTAGCGGGCCCCGGATTTCCATTTTGAAAATAGTAGGAAGGACAAAATAAAAGTTTTTGAAAGCCTTTCAAAAAAGTTCAGGTGATTTCTTTTGAAAGTATGTGTTTATTCGACGTGTTTATACGATTTATTGGAACATTTTTATTTTCGAAACTAAACAACGCAAAAATACAGTTTTTGGTATGCATGATGCGTTTCCATGGTTACTCTCAAATTATTTCAAAGGTGATATATTTTAAATTAGTCTATTATGTCAGATAAGGTGGATAAAAAGTAAAAAAATATTACAGAAATGTATCTAAATATTCAAACACAAATTAAAATACGAAATAGGTACCTACATGATAAATATCAGATAGCAAATAGACTTTCTTAAATTTATTTTACTTTGTTGTATATTTCTATTTTAAAGCCATATAATCGGTATTTTTATTCAGTGCACGCAAAGAATCGGAGATCGGGAAAACTTCTTCCGTGTGTATTTTGGAAACATCTCTACATGATGATTTGTAAAAATGTCAAAAATTTTCTTTGCTAAAATCACAGAATAAATAGCTTCACAACAGAAGCGTCCATAAAGACATGTGTCAAAAATAAGCGAGCCTCCATTTCAATTTACAGAAAAATAACCAATAACTCATACATAAATTTGGTCCTAATACAATCTCTTTGCAATGTGGATTAATGTAAAATCAAATAAAATGCACAATGTTTATCCCTTTAGAAGATATTTCGCGTCAAAGCGAGCATCCTTTTGACACATGTCTATGGACGCTTCTGGTGTGAAGCTATTTATTCTGTGCTAAAATGTAAACTTTCCTGTGGTTGTGGAAGACAAATTAGGTATATTTAGCAAGTGCATGTCCTCCTAGATGCAAAAATAAAATTGGCAGTGCTGTCAAAATTTGACAAAAATGTTATAGGATACAATTTTATGCTGAATCCGAATATTATGTAATAATATAAATTGTTTTGATGGGTAAATCTGAATAACAGAGAAGGCAAGGTCAGAAAGCAATGGTTTTGTTCTATTTTCATCCCTTAATAAAAAATTATATTTTCATTTTTTCGAAAAAAGTTTGTTAGTGATATTTTTTCTTTGACGATCGATAAATGGAATTAAATTCCTTGGAAAAAACTGCATCAGACTGGTCTTTGAGTCATTAATTTATCTCAAAATTTACAAAATAAATCGACTGTAAAAAGTAACATCTTGGCATAAGAAGTAAATTCTTCAAAACGTTGAAATGTTTTCACAATCAAATACGTCAATTGATACGCCAACTGGAATGATATACGATGTGTATTTTTTCGTGTATTTTTTTTGTCGACAAATTTTTCTAATCCAATCCCTATAGTTTACAAGTTATTAACATTTAAATATGGAGATTTTTGACTTTAATGCTCAAAATGCGAACACCCTTGTAAGAAATAATACTGTAAACAAATACAGTTTAGCGGCTTTTGGGGCAAATTATTCATTCATTCATGGCTAAGTTAATCTTTAACCCGCAACAGCCGGTAAGATGTATTAACGACATCTAGTTAATTCTGTCAGAAGCCATTTTTGGCCATTCACCCAGTGTCTTCTATATTATGTAGAAATCAAAAGCCACTAAAGTATATATATTTTTGTATATTTGGGGACTTTAATTATCATCTCATTGTAGCATACCAAATTTTCTTTTTTAATACCCATAATAATTATTTATTAATTACAATCATAATTTTCAATTATTCTGAGCAACTTTCCATTATAAATATATTATAAGGACTAGAAAAATTTAACAAAAGGAAAAATTCTGACAAAGATTATGCTATTCCAGTTTCGTAACCATAGGGATTTGATTCGAAAAAGTTATATTTAACGGAGTTGAAACGTCACACGTCGTTTTTAAAAAATTATTTGTAATGGTTTAAGCTACAGAAAATATACGCAACGCGGAGCTCAAACTATTCTTTTCCGGGGTCTCGCACTTTCATGTGGCACCTAGCACCGCAAAAGCTTGAGTCGGCCCTGAGTGTATACAGTATGTCCACAGAAAAGGTGATGAATAGGAAAAAAATTCTTATTTTTCATTTTATCTAAAAAAGTTACTCTTGATAAAAAGTTTTGCTCGTTCCTAAAGTAAGATTGAGATAGAAACATTTAACGTTTCTTGTACAAGGTGTTCAAAAAAGTGAAAAATAGTAAAATGGTACATGAGGTGCACTTATTTGTTAAGATGTGTTAAAATTGGTACTATGAACTTTTTCTAATAACTTTTTTCATATCTTCACAAATAAAGAAAGTTTACTCTTGTACCATTTTACGTTTTTTTTTCAATTTTTTGAACAAGACATGTTAAATTTTTCTATCCCAAGATTATTATCAAACAGGCCATCTTCGTCCAATGATAATGATATACTTTATAGCACCGGTCCTTTGTTAATTCGATTTTTAGCACACTCAACTGGCAGAATGCTTATGGTTCCTACCAAAAAACATTCCGACTTGATTATTACATCTTAACGGTTTCTTATAATCTTATTGCCCAAAAGCTAGACATTGTTAGACCTTTAATTTGGTGAAATATCTTCATGAAAAAATCAAATAACTGGGTGTCCTATGCCAACCGTAACCGCACCGACCCACCTAGTAATACATGGATCCTAGAGCAGAATAGTTGTGTCGGTATTTACCTGCACCCGACCCGGCTCCCCCTCGCGTAGCAGGCCTCGGCGAGGCGGCGCGCGCCGCGCAGCGGCCAGTACAGCCAGAGGCAGGGCAGCGCGCAGCTGAGCGCGGCGAGGCAGGCCCAGCGCGCGGCTCGGCGCTCGGTGCCGCAGCCGCACGGGTCGGCGGCGCAGCGCGCGCCGCCGTCCGGCGCGTCCGCGCAGTGGTAGAACAGCGCCTTGGCGCAGCACAGGCAGCTGGCGTAGTCGACGACGGTGTCGGCGCTGACGAGGCACGCCCCGCCGCACAGCCACCGCTGCGGCAGCCGCTGCGGCCGGCGGCACGCCTCGCAGCGGCACCGGCCGCACTCGGGGCACACGATGGACGGGCGGCCGGCGCACGCCGCCGCCGCCGGCAGCGCCGAGCCCGACACGAAGGCGGGGTGCGGCGCCGCCCCCACCGCCGCCGGGTGGAGGTCCTTGCTGAAGCTGGCCACGCCCACGCTGCAACAACGGCAATCGGTGAATGGTTTTACACACATATACGGCCAACTTAAAAGTGTGCTCTCAAATTTACCGCGTAGGAGTAAAGGTGGATTTATAAACTCTACGTTTGCGTTGGCGCTCGCCGTTGCCGTTTGCGTCGAAAATTCAACCCAATATTTTACGTGTAACACCGTTTATAAACGCCGTCGAACGTTGCAGTCTGCGTCCGATGCCGTTCGAGATAAACTAATTTCATCTTTCACGTTCCGTCGTTCACATTTCTGGACGCAAACTGCGAAGGTCACCGTCAACTTTGAGCGCCAACGCAAACGTCGCGTTTATAAATCCACCTTAAGCGAATGTAAGAAATAAAGAGGCGACTGCACCAGAAAACTGGGACGTTGCCGTTGCCGAAAGCGGAGACATAAAGGAACTTGAGGGCAATAGAGTCTGCAATTAGGGCTGGGACTCGCCAATGGACGTTAGATGCGGTACCGCGCCTTCAGTCTCTCCCCGAATCGAGAAAACAGAAAACATTTTAGTGTTTATCAGTGGCGGCTCGTGGGTTAATGCACAAGGGGGCTACGTTTTGAAAAGGAAAAGGGTGAGTAGCGAGGTGGATACCCTACTTATCCGGCATGGGCTTTTTAAAGAAGTTAATAACGCAAACATTTCCATCAGTAAATATATTACCATTTGACATTGATTCGAAATGTCAGTTGGTTCATCACACTGTATGCCCAAATACCATTTTTTGTTTTATAAGTGTCGCGGAGAAGGAACCGTTACTAACATTGAATCCACGATAAGAAGTTGCGAGAAATTTCCCGTTACAATTAAGAAACCCTTATAAGCCTTAAATCAACCAATTTATAACTGCGTCCTTAGTTCTTCTGATCACTTAAGCGTCTTCGAACAACCTTATAAAACTTCTCTTTTATTGGTACTGCGCATGTCTTACAACATATTACTTGTCTCTCTTTATGCCATTCTGATATTAAGTAATTTCATCGTAATCGTTTAAAATGAATTATACAGTTCGTTTTCTCGATGTTGATATTATATTATATTTTGTTTCTTTAAATCGTCCATGTTTGCTATTTTGATCATAGTAAAAGAAAAGACTCGATCTCGGGAGAGCAGTCAATCCACCTACAACTTATTCAACATCGGGTGAAATTAGATTCTAAATCCAGAAAATTCAGGGGCTCTGCAAATATGATGTGTTAACGAATTGTTGATGGAATTAGTAATTTTCGATTTTTATTTATTTTTATTAAACAGTTATAAATATGATACATAATGATTAATTTATAAGTTTATGTCGAGAAAACTAACGAAGTATACTTGTCATAAAATAACCTAGCAGTTAATTTTCTTTAATGAATTTAAACCTAACGTAGAACAGTAAAAAGCTTAAAATGGCAGCCATTAACCTTTGACCTTGGTAATACATTTCACCATAAGTTTTATAATATATCCCACAACTGTTATAAAAATGTGGTTTCTGAAAGGCACATAGTAATAACTTTAAGTAACTGTAATCACCAACTTTAGTGACACCTGGAAACCTAAGAGTTCGAGCGATACTTTAATAAAACCAAAAGCAAATTTTGCAACTATTGATATTACAAGTATCTACCTAACTTATACAACCCAAAGGAGGAGGAGCACGAGCATGCGCATATTCAGTAAAAACGAATATACGACATAACCTCTAATTTAGTTTTACCACCTGCATCAGAAACATTATTAATAAATATTGTGATTAGGTATTTTGTGAGTTATACGCTCAAACTGTCAGACGTACTTCTACTTTATTAGTTGTTCGTTGTACCGAGTGCAAGGGCCATGGACAAATTGCAGAAAGCAATGGAAATTCAGATGAAGGTAGCTACCAATAATAAAGGCAAAATAGGGACAGATATACATAAGTAACTAATTAAAATGAATAACAATAATTATTCAACACCTATTTTGTGCTTAACAGCTTTATTTTCTTGTTGTAATTTTGTTTTACTGTATAATTTTTTTAAGTTCTGTTATTTTATTTTATGGTCTTATTATAAGAGACTAGCATTACAGAAGAATTTATGTAATGTATATATGTATAACTACAGAATAGTTAGAATATATTCATAAGCTATAAATAATAACCCCATGTCGATATCTACATGCGTAGATATCGACATAATTTTTTTTTTCAGTTCTATAAGGAGGTTGATATTACTTGAGATTTTTTTAATTGATTTGGAGAAGACCATTATAGAACTATAGCTCTTGAAAGTTACACAACAATGTTTTAATTTCGTAGGACGAACGAAAATGTGTTTAGAGTTACCTCTATAAAACATAGCACTATAGGTTTTATAATGTAGTTTCCAAGACCATAATATACTCGGTTATAAAACTTTTGGTTATATTATTATAAACCTACCAGTAACCGGTGATCTATATGACCCTGATAAAACCTTAGAAACCCTTAGTTGTTTTTATTACCATTAAAAAGCTATTATAAAACTAACGGTCACTAAAGCAGTGAGTATAGTCAGAGTATAGTCACTGACTAAAGGTAATCGAAAATATTATTTGGTGGCCAAAAAGTCTTTCATTTATTCGCTCTCGAATTTGTTGACAACAAACTTCCAGCATGCTGTTCAAAATTTCATTTTACACCGTTTTTGAATACTGTAGAACTTTTTAAACGTTCTTTCATAATATAATCTAACTCGGATGTAAAATCTATTAATTCTAGAAAACTACCACAATTTTGAGACTCTTATTTTTCGTCATGCCCTCATAACGCTAATTCTAGTTTCCAACAAAATTTTATGCAGTTTATATTCTTATTAAAATGTATTTATTTTCATCCACGGCTTCGTTATGTTTAATAATGTTTTGCCGGTACCACGTGGAATTTAACTGATCGGCAATAGGTACGAACCGTGCCTAAAAATGCTAGTTCTATGGAACAATTCACGTGGCAAACAGAAAGCTTCTATTTTTTCGCATTTATATGAATCCCATTCTAGCCCATGTCTTATGCACTCCTTCTTTATAAAACAGTAAACCGGAAAACAAAACATCGCATTTCATTTGTAGCATCCACATATCCACTTGTTCTTGTATACAGTGCCCGCCAAAAAGTTGGAACCATGTTAGTTGAGTTTTTCTTGAAAATAGCCTATTAAGACCCAAAAAGGGCCCATAACTAAAAAATATCTCGTTTGGATGATCAATTCTAAAGTCATATATGGCACACCGAAAAAAATGAAATTTATTAGATTTTATATTTTTTCAAAAAATCAAAAATTTATCATTGTCAGAATTTTTGTCTGAAACTAAAATTCCAAGCAAATTTTTCAAATAACTTTTTTTGATAAAATCACAAATAAAGCGTATTTTGGCTATTTATTTAATTAAATGTCGTTTTTGACAGGTATGTCAAATGACGTCAGGACGTTTAATGATCTCATTTCAAATATTTTTGGAAGCAGAGATGATTTCCCCAGAGTAGTTTCATCTTAGCCCAAAAATTAAAAAAATCCCATGCTCTGTCATTTCACTTTGACGTGACATGATCTTTGACAAAGGAGGAAGATTTATTCTCCGAAAGCTCAGAAAACAAATTTGTTGAAGATATTTTTTGAGTTACAAGTTCAAAGTTTAGTTCATAGTTAAGAATTTGTTAATTTTCCAGGCAACTTGAAAAAGTTGTCTTTTAACTGGTTTGGTGGTGAAAAACCCAATTAAAATTCCATGGATAAATTCCCATATGGTTCCAACTTTTTGGAGAGCACTGTATATTTCTAGAAAGTGTCGTGGAAAATTGCGACTTGCAACTTTGAGATAATTGTAAATCTGGAGTTGGTCTCCCAATAGTTTTTATTTCAACTTTTTCCGAAATTAACACGGTTTTGGGGCTTAAAAACCGAGTACCGTCTCGTATGCTACAAAAACGTATAAAATGATAACGACGCTATCGCGCCCCTTCCACAGTATCACCTTCGAAAGATACCGGCTCCGATTCTGCAATGACTGCATACCAAATGTGTCAAGCAATTCTGATTCAGGCGTACCAATCATTGGATAAACGCCTGTAATTCTATAAGTAAGGTACTTCAAAGATCTACGCTGAACCTTCTCAAGGCTCTCTACATGTAAGTTATAACCTGGTGACCTAACAGTACAGGCATATTCAAGTTTACTTCTGACAAACGCATAATACAAAGTCTTTAAAGACATCGCGTTTCGAAATTCTCGACTACAGCGAACAGTAAAGCCGTAGGTCTTAGATGTTAGATGCACTGATAACTAAGTTTTCGACGTGGTTAACAAAAGACAGTCTCTGGTCAAACGTTATGCCAAGATCGCAGAAAGTATTAGGTCTCTCCAGAAGCGCTTCACTGATTTTGTAGTCAACAAGTAAAGTATTCTTTGTAGCAAAAGCCATAACTTTGCATTTATCAACATACAGAAATAGTTTGTTCGTAATACACCCTTTGTTAATTAAATTTATATATTCCTTTGAAGGATTAGGCAGTCAGACAGATCTTTAATGACACAGTATAGCTTCAAGTCATCAGCGTAGAGCAAATAATCAACTGTGATACCATCACCAATATCATTAATAAAAATATTAAATAGGAGAGGACCCAGCACGGACCCCTGTGGTACCCCCGATGGTGCTGCTTAGACATTCGACTTAAAACCGTTAACAACAACATATTGACGTCTATCCGTTAGATAGGATCTGACTAATTGAACCAACCGGTCATCAAATCCAAAATCTCCAAGCTTTCACAAGAGAATCCAATGATCCAGCTGGTCGAAGGCCTTCGAGAAATCAGTATAAACTACGTCCAACTGATTCTTAGAATCAATCGCCTCTTCAATGGCCTGAGTTATAATTGATTTTAGATGGAATTGGGTGTTAGAAGGCTCTTTAATACAGCCAAACGTCCCAGTTTCAGGGTTCATTGGGGGCCGACAAAGCTGCCCAAAGACTATACAAACATAAGATTAGGCACTCTCAGGGATGGGGCCGGTGCCTATTGTAGGGAACTGTCCATAAGGCTGAGCCCCTTTCTTGGGAAGCTAACACTACAGTGTTCCAGGCGGAGGTTTTCTCCATTACGATGGGGGCGGAAGAATCACTCAGGCTCAGGCTCCGAAGTAGGTTAACCTTCTACTCTGATAGCAAGGCGGCACTGCTGGCACTACGAGCAAACCGCACTACATCTCCGCTGGTGAGGAGTGTAGGGCGAGTTTGCTCAGATGGTTGCGGAAGGGAACAGGGTGACTCTGTCCTGGGTACTCGGACATTCGGGCATCGTAGGGAATGAAACCGCCGACCTTCTTGCCAGGGGGGATCCACGAGCCGGCCGATGGGGCCAGAGCCCCTTCTGGGGATCGCACCTCGGGTGGTGACTGGAGTTCTTGACGAATGGGTGTAGAACAGATTCTTTGAGGAATGGCGCAAGGCTCCGTGGATAAGGCAGACGAGGCTCATGCTCATGATTCGTGGACCTTCGACTGCCTTGACGAAGGAGCTACTGCGTCTGCCAAGGGAAGAATTGAGGGATATGGTGAGGGTCCACTGGGCACTGCAGCATGTCCCGACACCTCCACCTCATTGGGGTGGAGGAAGAGCGGGAATGCAGGTGGTGCCTGTAGGACGAGGAAACCCCCCACCATCTGGTTACAGTGTGCCCTGCACTTGATAGGGCAAAGTTTGAGTCATTCCTTTGTCAAGAAGGCCGGTATGCTGACTGCTCTATGATACAAGCAGCGGGTGCACAACGGGCCCATTGAGGCCTACGTGCCGGGCCGTTCCGAGGCGGCCGCCCCTTGCACAGATAAGATAAGAAGATATTAGACATAATTTAATTATTGTTTTTATCAATATCTGTATACCTTTTTCTATGCCTAAATAATAAAAAGTTTATTCACAACATTTGTTTCACATGGTATGTATACTATCTAACGTTTTTTCAATATATAATAATAATAATAATAATAATAATAATAATAATAATAATAAATACGCAGGGGGGATCTGACTTGTGAGAGAGGCAGATCCACGGGTGTGACAATCCCGCGCTCCCCAGTTACGCAGGGATGAGTCTGGCCTGTGAGAGGGGCAGATTCACGGGTGTAACGATCCCGCGATTCCCAGTTACGCATGGAGAGGCTTGGCCTGTGACAGGGGCAGACCTACGGGTGTGACAATCCCGCGATATCCAGTTGCGCAGGGAGGGGTCTAGCCGGTGACGGGGGCTGATCCTCGGGGGTGACAATCCCGCGACTCCCAGTTACACAGGGATGGGTCTAGCCTGTGAGAGGGGCAGATCCTCGGGTGTAACGATCCCGTGTTTCCCAGTTAACGCAAGGAGGGGTTTGGCCGGTGACAGGGGCAGATCCTCGGGAGTAACGATCCCGCGTTATCCTAGTTGACCCGTATGGGTAGCGGGTTAGAATACTCCTATCGTGGCTCCGCGAGTCGTAAAAGGCGACCGAGGGCCGTCACTCCCACGTTACGGGAGAAAACTATGGAATGGAGAATGATAGGATGATTGTCATAGGGCCGCTGCCTGGGGATCGCCAGGGCATGTCTGGAGCCGGCGCTGGGCATGACAGCGAGCGGGACGTCGGTGACAGGGCGCTGATGAGGCGGGCCCCTGTTGCACAAACAGCTACAGCCCAACAACAACAACAACACGAACATCTACAACATGGGAGCCAAACGAGAACTAGGGTTCCACCCACCGAAGGTGCTGCGCGGGAACTTCAGCCAGCGTTCACAGAGGCGGGATTACAACGACGACGCATGAAATGGACTGTGTCCATGAATGAATCGATTATGCGTATTTTCTACAGGGTGACAAACTTAGGACAAGAGATTATCGGCTACCGACAACAACTGCATGCCGAGTTCTGCAGGGAGTTTCCACACATGCAAGTGTCTGAACAAAGAGTGTCAGATCAGTATCGAACTATTCTAAGAAATAACCGAATTCCAGAAACGCGACTTAACGCTATCAAACGGGAAGTTGAGCTAGAGATCCACGGCGAACACATAGACATAGATGACAACAACAACAATGGGGAACTTCAAGAGCCTGGACAACAACTAGAAGCCGAAACGGTAGAACCAACAACCGAGAGTCTGGAACGGGTTAACGAAGAACATTTTGAAGGCTTGGACACACATATGAGACAGGCAGTATTGCGATACGAAGGCACAGACCCACTTAGCAGGCCACCGCTACCAAGATTAAATTCTTCCAGGAAACTTGCGATCGTGCTCGATCTTATGAACACAAGAATTTTACCAAGCTGTTTCAGTGACACCAACATTAGAACGTATGCACATGTTAATCTACTGTGCCGCAACGGCAGTCATCACTGTAATGGGTGCCAAGATCCGAACGGCCCAAGAGTTGAATCGTGCAAGACCAGAACCACGAATGGCTCAATGGGAAATGCGACTAAATCGGAAGATCGAGAGTCTCCGTAAAGACATAGGACAAATGACGGAATATATCAGAGGAGTTAGAACTAGAAGGATCCAGAGGGCGGTGCAGGCAGTAATGAGCCGCACCCAAATGCATTCTCGGCATGACCCCGCGAACATCACTGCTCAACAATGTCTTGACACATTAAAACAAAAACTTTCTGTTTTCGCAGGGCGTCTGAGGAGATACAAGGCTAGTAACAACAGGAAACGAGACAATAAACTCTTTGAACGATCAGAAAAGGGTTTCTACCGTGCTTTTAATTCTAGCGCCGATGCCACAAATGCGAGTTACCCTAGCAGAGAACAGGTCGACGGTTTCTGGAGAAATCAACTTGCCACACCAGGTCCATACAATGTCAGTGCAAGCTGGATCAGCGAAGAACGCGAGATGGGCCGGAACTATAGCCAGATGCAACACGAGCAATTCACAACCGCTGAGGTCTCCGATGTCATCAAGAATTCCCACAACTGGAAGGCACCAGGTCCAGATCATCTCCAAAATTATTGGATTAAGAAGTTGTGGTGCACGCATGAACAAATAACTACCTTAATTAATGAAGTCTTGCTCGATCCTCTGAAAATGCCATTGTTTCTTACACAGGGTGCAACTTACCTGTTACCAAAAGACCAGCGGAATACGGATAACCCTGCCAAGTACCGCCCAATAACCTGCTTGCCTACGCTTTACAAGATAATCACATCTTGCCTTACGCAGCGAATATATGCTCACTGCGAGCGGAACAACATCATTGCAATGCAGCAGAAGGGCTGCTCGAAGGGCGCAATGGGATGCAAAGAGCAACTCATCATAGACTCTGTCATCTGCAACCAGGCTCATTCCAAGCAACGAAACCTCCACATGGCTTATGTGGACTACAAAAAAGCATTTGATTCCGTACCTCACGACTGGCTCACAGGTATCTTAAAGCTGTATAAAATAGATCATCATACAGTTTCCTTTTTAGAACACGTTATGACAACCTGGCGCACTAAGATACAACTCAGAACCGCAGACAGTAACATCGAGACCGACACAATCAACATCCGAAGAGGGATTTTCCAAGGAGATTCACTCAGTCCACTGTGGTTCTGCATGGCGATGAACCCTCTATCACATCGGTTGAACTCTACAAAATATGGCTTCGCTATCAAAAGCAACAACGCAGAAGCGATCAAGTTGAATCACCTATTATATATGGATGATTTAAAACTGATCGCCGCAACCAAAAACCAACTAACGCAAATGCTTAAAATTGTAGAGGAGTTCTCCAGGGACATCGGAATGCTGTTTGGACTGGACAAGTGCCGCACCCTTAATATCATCCGGGGAAAGCTCGAACAAAGCGCACACGAGATGCAGGACGGCCAGGAGATCGAAGCAATGAGCAAGGGAGATACATACAAGTATCTCGGGATGAAACAAGCTCAAAGGATAGACCATCGAACAATGAAGACTGATTTAACGAATGAATTCATCAAGAGAGTAAGACAAGTAGTGCGAACTGATCTTAACAGCAGGAATTTGTTTAAGGCCCTGAACACGTATGCGTGCTCTGTACTCAGCTATTCGTTCGGAATAGTGAATTGGACCAACACGGACATCAACAACCTGCAACGAAAAGTTAGGACACTACTGACAAAAGCTCATAAACATCATCCCCGTAGCGCCGTAGAAAGAACAACTCTGCCACGTCAACTAGGAGGAAGAGGATTGGCAGATCTCAGCAAGCAATTGGACCAACAAATATTAAATCTGCGTAATTATTTCTACAGGCAGGCCAACAGCTCCACACTACATAGGGCTATATGCGGAGCAGACGTCTCAACACCGCTACGTCTGACGGAACACGAGCGTCAAAATCACCACCGAACCGACAACGATAAACTACAGAGGTGGTTGGGGAAGCCGCTGCACGGGAGACATCCTAATGAGGTTAACCAGGAACATGTCGACAAGTTAGCGTCGAACTATTGGCTGACCTCGGGACGAATGTTCCCCGAGACGGAAGGCTTCCTACTGGCCATACAAGATCAGGTTATACCAACTCGCAACTACCTAAAATTCATTGTAGGAGATGCATCGGTAGTGGATGACAGATGCAGATACGGGTGCCCAACTTCAGAAACAATCCAGCACATAACAGGAGGATGTCAGATGTTCGCATCAACGGAATATAAGGAACGACACGATTCGGTTGCCAAGATCTTGCACCGGGAACTGGCGGAAAAGCTGCTGCTTGTGCAGACAGAAAGGGTCCCATATTACAACTACACACCTGAGCCTGTTCTTGAGAACAGCAACTACAAGATGTACTGGGATCGTACAGTTCTGACTGATCAACGAGTTGCCCATAACAGACCGGACCTTATAATAGTTGATAAAATTTCTAGGAAGACAACTCTGATTGATGTGGCCATCCCGAACAACAACAACCTGCGTGTGAAGCAAGTCGAGAAGATCGCGAAGTACAGAGACTTAGAAGAACGAATTAGAAGGCAATGGGAAATGGAGAACGTCCAGACGATTCCAATCATCATGTCAACAACTGGTGTTATACCAAAAAGTTTGCTGAGAAACATCAAGGAGCTGAATCTAACTGATAGTCTTTACAGGTCCATGCAGAAAGCGGTACTACTTGCGACAGCCCGAACCGTCAGGAAATTCATGGGGAATGCAGGATCGTCCAAGAACATCAATGTCACCTAGGGCCCGATAACATGGCAAGGGTCTCGTCCGAGCCAGATCCTTTTGGTATCCGGGATGCCCGGGATCTGAGTGAATGTTCCCCGTAGAGGGAGTGCGAATGCCTTTTGGCTAAGTCGATATAATAATAATAAATACGCAGGGGGGATCTGACTTGTGAGAGAGGCAGATCCACGGGTGTGACAATCCCGCGCTCCCCAGTTACGCAGGGATGAGTCTGGCCTGTGAGAGGGGCAGATTCACGGGTGTAACGATCCCGCGATTCCCAGTTACGCATGGAGAGGCTTGGCCTGTGACAGGGGCAGACCTACGGGTGTGACAATCCCGCGATATCCAGTTGCGCAGGGAGGGGTCTAGCCGGTGACGGGGGCTGATCCTCGGGGGTGACAATCCCGCGACTCCCAGTTACACAGGGATGGGTCTAGCCTGTGAGAGGGGCAGATCCTCGGGTGTAACGATCTCGTGTTTCCCAGTTAACGCAAGGAGGGGTTTGGCCGGTGACAGGGGCAGATCCTCGGGAGTAACGATCCCGCGTTATCCTAGTTGACCCGTATGGGTAGCGGGTTAGAATACTCCTATCGTGGCTCCGCGAGTCGTAAAAGGCGACCGAGGGCCGTCACTCCCACGTTACGGGAGAAAACTATGGAATGGAGAATGATAGGATGATTGTCATAGGGCCGCTGCCTGGGGATCGCCAGGGCATGTCTGGAGCCGGCGCTGGGCATGACAGCGAGCGGGACGTCGGTGACAGGGCGCTGATGAGGCGGGCCCCTGTTGCACAAACAGCTACAGCCCAACAACAACACGAACATCTACAACATGGGAGCCAAACGAGAACTAGGGTTCCACCCACCGAAGGTGCTGCGCGGGAACTTCAGCCAGCGTTCACAGAGGCGGGATTACAACGACGACGCATGAAATGGACTGTGTCCATGAATGAATCGATTATGCGTATTTTCTACAGGGTGACAAACTTAGGACAAGAGATTATCGGCTACCGACAACAACTGCATGCCGAGTTCTGCAGGGAGTTTCCACACATGCAAGTGTCTGAACAAAGAGTGTCAGATCAGTATCGAACTATTCTAAGAAATAACCGAATTCCAGAAACGCGACTTAACGCTATCAAACGGGAAGTTGAGCTAGAGATCCACGGCGAACACATAGACATAGATGACAACAACAACAATGGGGAACTTCAAGAGCCTGGACAACAACTAGAAGCCGAAACGGTAGAACCAACAACCGAGAGTCTGGAACGGGTTAACGAAGAACATTTTGAAGGCTTGGACACACATATGAGACAGGCAGTATTGCGATACGAAGGCACAGACCCACTTAGCAGGCCACCGCTACCAAGATTAAATTCTTCCAGGAAACTTGCGATCGTGCTCGATCTTATGAACACAAGAATTTTACCAAGCTATGTTTCAGTGACACCAACATTAGAACGTATGCACATGTTAATCTACTGTGCCGCAACGGCAGTCATCACTGTAATGGGTGCCAAGATCCGAACGGCCCAAGAGTTGAATCGTGCAAGACCAGAACCACGAATGGCTCAATGGGAAATGCGACTAAATCGGAAGATCGAGAGTCTCCGTAAAGACATAGGACAAGTGACGGAATATATCAGAGGAGTTAGAACTAGAAGGATCCAGAGGGCGGTGCAGGCAGTAATGAGCCGCACCCAAATGCATTCTCGGCATGACCCCGCGAACATCACTGCTCAACAATGTCTTGACACATTAAAACAAAAACTTTCTGTTTTCGCAGGGCGTCTGAGGAGATACAAGGCTAGTAACAACAGGAAACGAGACAATAAACTCTTGGAACGATCAGAAAAGGGTTTCTACCGTGCTTTTAATTCTAGCGCCGATGCCACAAATGCGAGTTACCCTAGCAGAGAACAGGTCGACGGTTTCTGGAGAAATCAACTTGCCACACCAGGTCCATACAATGTCAGTGCAAGCTGGATCAGCGAAGAACGCGAGATGGGCCGGAACTATAGCCAGATGCAACACGAGCAATTCACAACCGCTGAGGTCTCCGATGTCATCAAGAATTTCCACAACTGGAAGGCACCAGGTCCAGATCATCTCCAAAATTATTGGATTAAGAAGTTGTGGTGCACGCATGAACAAATAACTACCTTAATTAATGAAGTCTTGCTCGATCCTCTGAAAATGCCATTGTTTCTTACACAGGGTGCAACTTACCTGTTACCAAAAGACCAGCGGAATACGGATAACCCTGCCAAGTACCGCCCAATAACCTGCTTGCCTACGCTTTACAAGATAATCACATCTTGCCTTACGCAGCGAATATATGCTCACTGCGAGCGGAACAACATCACTGCAATGCAGCAGAAGGGCTGCTCGAAGGGCGCAATGGGATGCAAAGAGCAACTCATCATAGACTCTGTCATCTGCAACCAGGCTCATTCCAAGCAACGAAACCTCCACATGGCTTATGTGGACTACAAAAAAGCATTTGATTCCGTACCTCACGACTGGCTCACAGGTATCTTAAAGCTGTATAAAATAGATCATCATACAGTTTCCTTTTTAGAACACGTTATGACAACCTGGCGCACTAAGATACAACTCAGAACCGCAGACAGTAACATCGAGACCGACACAATCAACATCCGAAGAGGGATTTTCCAAGGAGATTCACTCAGTCCACTGTGGTTCTGCATGGCGATGAACCCTCTATCACATCGGTTGAACTCTACAAAATATGGCTTCGCTATCAAAAGCAACAACGCAGAAGCGATCAAGTTGAATCACCTATTATATATGGATGATTTAAAACTGATCGCAGCAACCAAAAACCAACTAACGCAAATGCTTAAAATTGTAGAGGAGTTCTCCAGGGACATCGGAATGCTGTTTGGACTGGACAAGTGCCGCACCCTTAATATCATCCGGGGAAAGCTCGAACAAAGCGCACACGAGATGCAGGACGGCCAGGAGATCGAAGCAATGAGCAAGGGAGATACATACAAGTATCTCGGGATGAAACAAGCTCAAAGGATAGACCATCGAACAATGAAGACTGATTTAACGAATGAATTCATCAAGAGAGTAAGACAAGTAGTGCGAACTGATCTTAACAGCAGGAATTTGTTTAAGGCCCTGAACACGTATGCGTGCTCTGTACTCAGCTATTCGTTCGGAATAGTGAATTGGACCAACACGGACATCAACAACCTGCAACGAAAAGTTAGGACACTACTGACAAAAGCTCATAAACATCATCCCCGTAGCGCCGTAGAAAGAACAACTCTGCCACGTCAACTAGGAGGAAGAGGATTGGCAGATCTCAGCAAGCAATTGGACCAACAAATATTAAAGCTGCGTAATTATTTCTACAGGCAGGCCAACAGCTCCACACTACATAGGGCTATATGCGGAGCAGACGTCTCAACACCGCTACGTCTGACGGAACACGAGCATAAAAATCACCACCGAACCGATAACGATAAACTACAGAGGTGGTTGGGGAAGCCGCTGCACGGGAGGCATCCTAACGAGGTTAACCAGGAACATGTCGACAAGTTAGCGTCGAACTATTGGCTGACCTCGGGACGAATGTTCCCCGAGACGGAAGGCTTCCTACTGGCCATACAAGATCAGGTTATACCAACTCGCAACTACCTAAAATTCATTGTAGGAGATGCATCGGTAGTGGATGACAGATGCAGATACGGGTGCCCAACTTCAGAAACAATCCAGCACATAACAGGAGGATGTTAGATGTTCGCATCAACGGAATATAAGGAACGACACGATTCGGTTGCCAAGATCTTGCACCAGGAACTGGCGGAAAAGCTGCTGCTTGTGCAGGCAGAGAGGGTCCCATATTACAACTACACACCTGAGCCTGTTCTTGAGAACAGCAACTACAAGATGTACTGGGATCGTACAGTTCTGACAGATCAACGAGTTGCCCATAACAGACCGGACCTTATAATAGTTGATAAAATTTCTAGGCAGACAACTCTGATTGATGTGGCCATCCCGAACAACAACAACCTGCGTGTGAAGCAAGTCGAGAAGATCGCGAAGTACAGAGATTTAGAAGAACGAATTAGAAGGCAATGGGAAATGGAGAACGTCCAGACGATTCCAATCATCATGTCAACAACTGGTGTTATACCAAAAAGTTTGCTGAGAAACATCAAGGAGCTGGGTCTAACTGATAGTCTTTACAGGTCCATGCAGAAAGCGGTACTACTTGCAACAGCCCGAACCGTCAGGAAATTCATGGGGAATGCAGGATCATCCAACAACATCGGTGTCACCTAGGGCCCGATAACATGGCAAGGGTCTCGTCCGAGCCAGATCCTTTGGTATCCGGGATACCCGGGATCTGAGTGAAAGTTCCCTGTAGAGGGAGTGCGAATGCCTTTTGGCTAAGTCGAGATAATAATAATAATAGGGGCGACAGCCCGAACCGTCAGGAAATTCATGGGGAGTGCAGGAACGTCCAACAACATCAATGTCACTTAAGGCCCGATAACATGGCAAGGGTCTCGTCCGAGCCAGATCCTTATGGTATCCGGGATACCCGGGATCTGAGTGAATGTTCCCCGTAGAGGGAGTGCGAATGCCTTTTGGCTAAGTCGATATAATAATAATAATAATATTTCCAGAGACAGGCCAACAGCTCCACACTACATAAAGCTATATGCGGAGCAGACGTCTCAACACCGCTACGTCTGACGGAACACGAGCATCAAAATCACCACCGAACCGACAACGATACACTACAGAGGTGGTTGGAGAAGCCGCTGCACGGGAGGCATCCTGATGAGGTTAACCAGGAACATGTCGACAAGTTAGCGTCGAACTACTGGCTGACCTCGGGAAGAATGTTCCCCGAGACGGAAGGCTTCTTACTGGCCATACAAGATCAGGTTATACCAACTCGCAACTACCTAAAATTCATTGTAGGAGATGCATCGGTAGTGGATGACAGATGCAGATACGGGTGCCCAACTTCAGAAACAATCCAGCACATAACAGGAGGATGTCAGATGTTCGCATCAACGGAATATAAGGAACGACACGATTCGGTTGCCAAGATCTTGCACCAGGAACTGGGGGAAAAACTGCTGCTTGTGCAGGCAGAGAGGGTCCCATATTACAGCTACACACCGGAGCCTGTTCTTGAGAACAGCAACTACAAGATGTACTGGGATCGTAGAGTTCTGACAGATCAACGAGTTGCCCATAACAGACCGGACCTTATAATAGTTGATAAAATTTCTAGGAAGACAACTCTGATTGATGTGGCCATCCCGAACAACAACAACCTGCGTGTGAAGCAAGTCGAGAAGATCGCGAAGTACAGAGACTTAGAAGAACGAATTAGAAGGCAATGGGAAATGGAAAACGTCAAGACGATTCCAATTATCGTGTCAACAACTGGTGTTACACCAAAAAGTTTGCTGAGAAACATAAAAGAGCTGGGTCTAACTGATAGTCTTTACAGGTCCATGCAGAAAGCGGTACTACTTGCGACAGCCCGAACCGTCAGGAAATTTATGGGGAATGCAGGAACGTCCGACAACATCAATGTCATCTAAGGCCCGATAACATGGCAAGGGTCTCGTCCGAGCCAGATCCTTATGGTATCCGGGATACCCGGGATCTGAGTGAATGTTCCCCGTAGAGGGAGTGCGAATGCCTTTTGGCTAAGTCAATATAATAATAATAATAATAATAATAATAATAATAAATCGTCTTTATTTTGTCTAAATAACAAGACATGAGGCGAAGTTTAGCTGTGAGCTATTCTTACACTTAACCTCAAAAAAAACATTATTTATAACAAATACAATTATTTGGTATACACACCATTACAACATAATAATTAAATAATTAAATATAATATACTACCTACCTTAAATATACAAAAACATACAACTAACTAACATTAACAAATTAACGATCACAACAACAAGGCTCACTGACTTTCCAACAGTAGTAATCTGAGTAGCTTTTTGAATGTTAGAACTGGCTTCAGTTTCCAATCGCTGGGAAGAGAGTTATACAACGTAGCAGCAGTGTACTGAAAACTCTTTCGAAATAGGTTAGTTTTAAAAGCTGGTATGTGGAGAATGTGACAGTTACGAAGAACACGCGAACGAAGTTTACCTCTTTCTAACATGAGTTTTTTAATATATAATGGAATTGATGTACGAATTGCTCGATAAGTGAAAGTTGCCATTAAAAGCTTCCTTCTATTTTCCATAGTTAACCAGGACAGTTCTTTGATTTTGCCAGACACATGGTCGTATTTACGGAGACCAAAAATATATCGGCAACAATTATTTTGAACACATTGGATTCGGGTTCTATCCACCAAATCCAAACAGGAACCATAAACAAAACAACCATAATTGAAAAGCGACAGAACAGTTGACTCTGACAGAATCGTTCTGAGGTTTGTGTCCAAAAATTGACGGCAGGAGTAGAGAAGGCGCAAAGAGAGATATGATCTTTTAATTAGCTTGTTCATGTGAGATTTAAATTTAAACTTGTCATCGACAATAATACCAAGATTCTTTGCCTCTGATACAACCGGAAGTGCGACACCATCAATCTTTATAAACATATTCCTCGCCATCTTAGCTTTTTGTTTACTCCCTATTACCATAAAGCATGATTTATTTGCATTAAGTTTGAGATTGTGGGTTAGTGACGAACTATACAGATTATTTAGATCAGTGTTGATAAGTATCTCCGTGTCCTTTAGCTCAGACGTTTTGCAATGATACAATAATTGTGTATCGTCCGCGTAGGTATGGGTAATGCTATTAACCATTGACCTAACAATTTCTGCTGTGTACATAATAAATAGCAAAGGCCCAAGTATTGAACCCTGAGGTACTCCGGTAGGAAGCAGAGCAAAACCAGACAACGATCCATTGACGTTTACACATTGATGACGATCACTTAAATAATTTCGCAACATATTGCACGCATCAGAGTTAAAACCATAAAATTGAAGTAGAGAGAGCATCACCTCGTGGTTGATGGTATCAAATGCCTTTGAATAGTCCAGCAGCACAAGTATGGCAATATCACCCTCATCTACAATACTGATAGCACTATTCACGATATCAGCCAGAACAGCTGATGGGCTATAACCCATTCTAAAGCGAGATTGATTCTCAGGGAAAATCTCGTGTACTGAGGCATATTCATAAATTTGTTTATACATGTCTGCTATTCAGTAAACTGAATATTTCGCAAAGATAAATGTGTCCATCCTTAATTAATTTACGTTCTAGAAACTACTTTATTTATAATAACAGGAATTATCAATTATCACATACCTACCCCCTAGGCCTTTATTACTGATAGGAACTCTAATACTGAAAATAATAAAATACAACAAAAAGTACAAATTGGAATAATTATTAAGGATATATAATTTGGATTTGGAATCAGCTGAAATACATGTATCGCTTACCAAATCCAATTAGGTGCCCTCACGTATATCGATAAAGATACTACTTTAAATATTTTAAGGTATTTTCAATTTTCTAAGAGAGGTATTTGGTATTAATCTTGGACAAGGTATTAAAATTTTAATCGAACTAGCCCATTGGCGAGTACCAGGAATATAAAATACCGCCATCCGGGGAAAGTCAATGAACAATTTATTTGAATGGAGATTTGCAACTAACAGCAACGCCTCATTCCGTGGAATTTGCTCTCTACAGGGGTTACGCGTGTCTTTAGAAAAATTATTCAGGTTAAGGTCTAGAAACCTGGAAGTCGGGTGACGAATTTACTTTTGAATAAAGAAAAGATATTAAATACAAAGGATGTTTATAAAAAAGGATTTAATTTTTCTTCTTTTCCGAATAAAAAAGAGCTGAGTTCCAGGGTGGAGAGGCACAAGGGCGTTTATTAACTAATAATTTCTGTGAATTTTACTCAAAAATAACTATTGGGTTTTAATGAAAAAGCCTAGGAAAAAGCACTTGGTTTGGACCACAAAATGTAATAATGTTTGACATCGCTCTCAAGCCCGTTTCATGGAAAATTTTACAAACGAGTTTCCGAAGATAAATGAAGTGATCTTTCAATTTATCATACAGATTATTTTCGAGTAAAATCCAGGGAAATTGTTTCTCAGCTCAGAATCCCCTCCTGCCTCAGTCCCTGATGCTAGGCAAAGATTGTTGCTCTTAGAATAGACATCGCAACCAACCTAATAATTTTTTTTATAAATTATTATTATAGGCACATAATGAAATGCTTACCAATAATATAGTGAAATTAACAAGAAATCGACAATTCCTCAAAAAATTAACTAACTTTTATAATGTATTGTTTCGAACTAAATAGTTATTTATTTTGCAGCGCTTTGTTTTTCATATTACTATCTAACTCGATAGGGCCCGTGATTATAGGCACGGCACGAGGATAGCAGACCTACTGTGAAGTTAATTAAAATGAGAAGGAATGTAAAAAATACATATACATAATGGACCATATGATATGGTATACACCGATTTAAACCCTACGCAATTTAATACTAATCTGTATACATAAAATTATTTTCTTCCTTTTATGAAAAATATTTATGCCCAATTGCCACCCACTTACATGACCTGCAACATGTGGCATAGCCAAAGCTTTCTCGACTACCTACACGGATTTTCATAGTTATAGAATAATGTCAAAACACATTTTACTTCGTCTATAAATACTTCGAATATAAATAACTTTTAAGATCGATTGAAATAACTAAATTTTAGTAAAATAAGCAGAAAACAAGGTTATCAACAAAAATAAGATATATACAACATTATTGTTGTCTTTTAATTTTCTCATATTTTACAATATGTTTGCAGTTTTAATACTATAAATAGTAAAGGAAAAGTTTCCATTTTCAGAAAAGTTTTTTTTACTAATTATTTATGGTCCTGTCTTTGGAAAGTACCTAAATGGTTTATTATTGTACCGGTTTTTGGGTAAAAAAAGGTAGTCGAAATTTGAAAAAGGCAAAAATGTAGGTAAAAAGGAAATTTTAATATTTTTTATACAATTAATAATAATTACAATTACCTACAAACAAAAATTATTTATTATAAGCTATCACCAAATGTTTTTCTATTTTAAAAATTTTCAAAGTTTATCTTCTGTCGCTTTGTATGCAGAAAAACTGCGCTCTACATCCACGGAAGTAATTGGGGCGTACTTTAGGGAAGATATTACCTGGGGATCTATTCTAATTTACCGGAAAACATCATGCCGTTTAGGCTGTTTCATATACATATTGCACAAAATTTTAAAAAATATTTTTTTCTAGGATATTATTATTATTTTTTTTTAATTGTTTGCCCAATATATTTTTCAAAATTTTCTTAGATTATCTAATGACGAACGACGAATCGTCAGTAAACAGTGACATAATATTTTTTTAGTCCTTTAAAATACCTGAAATAAAATAGCGCCGCTTCAAGCCAAGTATATACCCCAGCGTGTAATTATCGGTCTAGGAGGGAGAGATATATCGGGCAGTACTCGATAAACTTGTGCTCTTAATAAAGGCGCCTTAATAAATACTTTTTTCGTGCTATTAATTAAGCCATTCACAAATAGAAATTGATTCCGAATTTCTTCCGCCACTCTCTTTACTCCGTGAGCCATTGGAGTAAAACACCTTTAAATTAACTGCAGCTTTTAACGGGTGCGGCATACAATACGAATTTACCTACCTACCACACTTTCAATAGGTAATAGGAAATCTACCTACCTGCCCCTAATTTTGCTTTCTTTACAAAGAATTGTAAATAATGAAAATTTTACGACATATATAGGAACACACCTAGCTACATACCTACCGTTAAATTTACAAAATGTCTTGAAAGTTATTAAAAATGCAGTTTTGCAAAAAGGCAGAAAATGGATGGAATAGTCAAAAATGGCAGAAAATGGATGAAAAAGGCAAAAAAGGCAATTTGCCCAAAACCCGGGCTTTACTTACCTATACAGGATGATTTTTTAGGACTACCACCGCGATTTTCTCCCTTATTTTGCGCCCTACAAAAAAAAGCGTAAAAACAAAAATGTGGCAATTTTGGAAAGCTAAATGGTGCTGCAAAAGAAATCGGCATCGATGGCCAACTTGTCGAGACAGAGGAGACAAAGGAAAACTTTTATATTGAAAATTGATGGCACTGAGAAGCTTTATCCATCCAGGTGCTCAGATAATTTCAGCAAATTACACAGGGTCTTCGGCTCTCTTGAGGCCATGGAAATTTTTGTCGATTTTAAGTTTTTTAGTGCAGCGCATGGAGGCCGATTCCTTTTTTAACGTCGGCTCGCTGACCAAAATTGCCATATTTAATTTTTTTACGTATTTTCTGTTCGGCCCAAAATAAACGAGAAAATCGCTTAATAAGAAATAAACAAAAAAAAATCATAGCCTCAAGAGAGCCGAAGACCCTGTGTAATTTTCCGAAATTATCTGAGTACCCAGTTACATAAAGCTTCTTATTAGTGCCATCAATTTTCAATATAAAAGTTTTTCTCTGTCTCTTAAAATAAACATTCCACGGCTATTAATAGTTTTGCTCAATTTGAGGTTTTTTTAATATTGCGCGACTTAGCACCACTTAGCTGTCCAAATTTGCCACATTTGTGTTTCTTACGCTTTTTTTGTAGGGCGCAAAATAAGCGAGAAAATCGCGGTGTAGTCCTAAAAAAATTATCCTGTATAACCTTCCAAATATACCTTAACTAATTTATCAGTCGCTTCCAGTAACAAAAAATTTTCTTCATATTTCCTCGCAAAACTTGCAAGAAAAATCAATTTTATTCACTGCCAGGCACAATTTCCAGGCCTTATATATTCAAAAAGTAGACAAATGTTAAGTTTCCAGAAAATGTCTCTAAATTCGATAGAAACTATAGGTGCTATAATAGGTGTATGTACTGGGAAACAATAATAAAACAAAAAATGGGGCCACGGGAGTCTCAGGGCAGCAAACCTGCGACGGGAAATGCCTCCAGACTAACCTAAACCCTAAACGTGATAAATCTGAAGTAGAATATTTCCATATATTACATTTATAATATTTGATCTGCGATTGATATGTGTCAAAACTTCAATCCAACTGACTAAAATATGCGAACAGTAACAAAACGAAACTTCTAGAGGCATTATCGGCACAATATTATAGTGCATCGTCTTCCTATCGTGTAAAATATCATTAGATGGTGATATGGAAAGTATAATGGCGCCAGTTTTAAAAACGAATATGTAAAATCTCACAAAACCTCTCTAAAAGCATTGAAAATTATGGACAATGACGCATTTTACGAAATGCATTCCGTCGAATAGTGTTCCCATTAAAATAATCAAGTATAGTCTGACATCCGGTCGGGTTTCCGGTGAAGTATACTAGTGGATAAGGACCGCATAATAAATCATCGCTGGTAGCCCAATAAATAAAATATTACCTACCCAATAAGAAAGCATCTTAATGCATTTTACGACGTTACCTATATCCGTTATCTTCCTCAAATTTAAAAAATAGGTATTCTAGAGATAATCTAAAATAGTTATAAGTGGACATTGTTACACCAAAAAAATATTCTGAGAATTTGGTGCCACCTTTTCTTTTTACTAGATTGGCAGCTGTCGCTTCAATATAGGTACTAAATACAAGTTCGGTGTTGTCAGTTAATTTCGTTATGGCATTTTCGTGTTATTCGCTATGTATATGCTAACTAATCAAATTTTTAAAGCAAGTTAGCAAAAATACTTTGAAAGAGGTGCTGATTATCATATAATATGTTATTGGTTTAATGTTTGTCCTGACCTGACTACTAAACGGAATTCGATGAAACTTTAGTACATACCTATAAATGATAAACGGGATACGAAATCGAAATCGGATAATATATACATATAGTGAAGAAGCAGATGTCTTTAATTGCTATGTTCATAACAAGTGGCGAAAATCCATTTTTGTGGAAAATATTTACGCACTAGTGCGGCATATGTGAATTTTCCGCAGTAAAATCAGTGCGGAAAATTGGATTTCCCGCCTGTAAAAAAAATTCTTTTTTGTTTTACTATTTAATTATTTAAATTAGGTAATAAATAATCTAATATCTAATAAAATCTCAGAATCGTGTGGGTGTGGATGAGCAGACCAACGGAGGAGCGAGCGCGCAAGTCATGCGAAAACATCTACGAGAACTTCCCATATTTCCGGTTTAAAATTAGCATATCTCGCATTTTATATCCCTAAAAATACAGACCATACCATAGGCGCCGTCAAGGTACTCTGAGAGACGTCTAAACTTTTTTTAATCGCAACAGACCCTCTTTATTCGTGATGAGAATTATAAAAAAATATAACACTTTGTAGGTAAAAACAGTAAGTAAGTAAAATCAAATTTCATACGCTGATATCCATACAATGTAAAGTAAGTCTGACGCAAAAATGGTGTTTTATCCGAAAGTCGTTATGTGATTAGTCGTTACGACTTCCTGTCCTGTCAAATGCAACTTTCCTTGTTTCCTTCACGCCGCAATAGAGCTTCAAGATGAGCGGACATTGACCCTACCTAAGTACCTAGTCAACAAAAAGGTGATTCGGGTGTACCTTTGATTAGCTTGCACTTCAAAGGCAAGATTTATTATTATGTAACATAAATATACATATTTTCTTTATCTCTAGACCAGTAGGTACCATCGAAAAATATTTGCTGCATTTTGCATTGCTGATGTATGGGCTGGCACCACCAAGAGAAGTCGAGTATGAATAAATTTCATTGTCAGATTACATAATTCTGACTTCCAAACTGGACAGACATTGAAAGTCTTCTAGAAACGCCGCCAATCCCTGTCGGAGATCAGAAGCAGGAAGCTACAAATATTTTCGAAGTTCTCTTCCCCTCCCACTTATTCTATGCTTCACAAAAATTGTTTTCCCCCCTTGTCCATCAAGTGATAGACAAAAGTATAATACCTAGTTAAGAGTTTAATTTTCTTACTTCTATTCAAAATTTTGTGGGTATAACCAGTGACTATAGTATAGTATACCGTATACCTAACCCTTGTTTTTGACAGTATCATAAGTCATAAGGATATGAGAGCAATTTTGGATGCAAGTAACAGATGTCGCTAAAAATGAAAGTGGCCCAATCGTTGCCTTATGTTAAAATCTACTAAAAAATAGCTGTGTCAAGCAGGGTATCCATAAACAAGGGTATAACCGTTGACTGACGTATTTATAAGACTTCTCACGGCTATAGCTTAATATTATGAAATATAGAGGGCGCTGATGGCCAACAATGTGTACAGTGGCTTTATACAAGACAGTGGCGACAGCCATGGTTAGATTTTTGATTGGTTCCGCCATGTTTTGTCAAATTCTGTCATAATAGATCGACTTATTGTATCGATTTCATAATGACGGCGTCATTCTATCACATTCTACAGATCCGCCATTCGTGTTGTCCCTTAATTATGGACGTACGCTTTGTTTATGTGTTTATTATCATATTTCTGCGCTTTAGCTGTGTTTTTCTTTGAGAAAAGTAAAGTATGGTGACCACAACGTAGATGGTTGTCAAGCAAGAAATGTATAAAAGCGAGGGAAGGTTGCAAGAAGATGATGGTTATCCAGAAGAAGAATACAATGAAGAACAATAAAGAAGTTGGAAAAGGCGGTACAGAAGGTCAAAAGAAGACGATTAGCAGGAGGAAGACCATGAAGAAATGAAAATAATGGAGCTGAGAGACCGTAGAAAATTGTAAAACCAGCAAAATTTGAAAACTTTGTTATGAAAGCTGTTGCAAATGTTTTAAAAATTAGTGGTCCTAATAACTATGAAAAAGCTGTAAAGACCGGTGATCGAAGCTATACTGGTTAGCTGTAATGGATAAAGAAATGAAGTCACATTATTAAAACAAAAATGAGTTTTACAGAGACTTCCAGAAGACAAGAAAGCATTAGGTATAGTATCTTGTAAATGGATATACAAGGAGAAGATAATTCCGGATGGATCAATAGAAAAATACTAGGCGAGGTTGGTACTGAAAGGTTGTTCACAAAGAAAAGGTAAAGACTACGACCAAACGTTTAGCCCTGTAGTCAAATCTGGAATGATAAAAGGAATATTAAGCATATAGCTGCTGGTGAAACCAATAGAGTTTTGTAGACTCCAAACAAGTTTTTATGGTCTCAAACAAGCTCAATGGAGCAAATTGCGAACATTTTCATGAAAGCTTTACTTATTTAAACCAAAAACATTTTGAGAGGCTGTTACTCCTGTAAAACAATGGGCTTAAGAAAAATCATCCAAAGGGAAGGATGTTGAAGATTGTAATATCACTTTTCATTTTTCTTATGAATAATTTGTTATTGTATCATGAAAATAAGTAAATAAAAAGTGTCAAAAACCAAAAATAAAAGCAGTTATTCTTTGAGTTTTAGTCTCGTGTACCAAGTGCTTTAGGACTTCAACAGCTATAAAGAAAATTGTTAATTCTAAAGTTTTCTGTATGTACATAATAACACCAATAAACACCAATTATAAATTGAACGTAGGTGCCTACGTTTGTAGTTGTTTTATTATAATGTAGTTATCATTACTTTATTTCCTAAGCTAAAAGTACCATATTTATATAATTATATTATAGTGTTTTATATTTTTAAAATTTTCTGTTTATTGCTATCGGCTCATTTATAAACTTTTCAAAATACAAAATCATGCTCAAAATTTGTTCGCCTATTCTAGACATGTCCAGTGAGAACCATTAAATATTAGCAGTATAGTCACTGATATCAGTAATTAATCATAAAATATAAACGAAACGGAACTGGTAGGTACGTTTTACCGTTTATTTCTCAAAAAATGGGCAATAAATTGATTTTATTTAATATATAATAGTCATATCGATAAAAAAAATCGATACTGGATCTGGATTCACAATATTGATATATTTTTTGAATAGTCTCACCCTCGGTCCCACCTCTAATTTGACAAAACATGGCGGCCGTGTCGCCTCTGTCTTGTATAAAGGCACTGTAACAGTGTGTTTTCCATTGTATTTTGTCTTCGTAAATCATATGGTGAGGCATAGAACTGTCAAACATGACAGCCGTGAGCAGTCAACGGTATAACCCTTATGTGCCTACTAACGAAAGTTATTCAACCACTGGTTAGTATGGGGAGTTCAGAGACAGATGGCGCGTAAAATTTTTTGTTGATTATTTTCTATCTGAGTACTCCAACGTCTCCAAAGCTTTGTCGTTAGTAACTTTCAATAGGATGTGGGAACGGGATTTTATCCAGTTACCGCTTGGTTGTGTGATTATTGCTGTCATAATGTATTGCTCTATGGACAGTTTTTACATAATTTGTGAAATCCGCCAACTTGTTGACTGATAATTATAGCAATTATTATTATTCGCAGAAAAACTGCTCTAAAATGAAGTTATTGTAAGGCGTTTTTTTGGGTTATTTTTTTCTCGTAAGTCGTCTGGTGACCTCCGGGGGCTTTGCAGGGAAACACAGATACGTACCCGTTTAGATTTTATGTGGGTTCATTTCTTATAGTTAAATTCAGAGCGCGGCTGCGGCGGCATTTTCAATTCCGCCGCCCGGCGCAGTGCGTTCCTGGCTGCAACCAGACCAAACAGTTTGACGTAGGTGAACCGGACGCTCTAAATACGATTTGTGTTCCGTTCACTACGCATGTTCCGTAGGCCGGACGGTCGCCGCGCGCCTGTCGCGGTCGGTTATCTGACGCCCGACAATATGCGGACCAGATATAAATAAAGCGCCGGAACAGGCGGCACTTTTAGGAAACCTACGGCCTACGGCCGACGTAAATGTCCCCACAGCCACAGCCGAAGATCAAATGCCCGACAAAAGGTCCGTGGGCATGCCATTCCGACCACTCTGTTTACGTTTTTCGAAATATGGATTTATGTGTTGCCATAGAACTACGAGAACTAGAGTTTCCAGCTGAATAGCAAAGCCCCTGTATAAATTCCTCGTGCCACACACATATTTTGTCTATAATAGCACTACTGAGCAAAAGAGACGTCCGACCGGAGGAATATCTAAAGATTATCATAAATACATCATATTTCCATACTAATATTACATTGATAAAGCAATGGTGAAGGTGACGGAAACGGTGCGCGTCCTTCTGTGGTTCCAATTATTCTACTCGTCTCCGGCCGCCTAAACTATTGCTAGCGCGAAAATTCATGCCTTTTCCGCATTCGACTGCTTAAGAAACAACAACAGTATTTAAATATATCGCTACATTTTGGATCAACGAGAGTACAGGGTGTTCCCGTATATTTTGACCCACCCCTAGAGCCTCTATTTCTCGAGTTAGAAAAAAATTACTTAAATGAATGTTGTAGGGTACCAAGGTGTATTGTCCCAAAAATAATGGATTGACAGGAATGCCCTTGCCTAAGTTGAAATGTTTTTCCATGGCAACCTTTGATTAAATATAAAGATCGTATTTATCTGCAATTTGGAATATCATGCGAATGCTTAGAGCAAACATATAACATATTTATATTGTTGGAATCGGAAAAATGCGTGCAATTCAAAAATCCACAAATATACAGGGTGTTTCATTAAAAAACAGTAAGTTTATATTTTTTCATAAATTTGCGACGCTCATTTATTTCATCTAGTAACAGATCCTAGCGGTTCAGAAAACACCCTACAACTTTCATTTACGTAATTTTTTTCTAACTCGAAAAATATAGGCTCTAGGGTTGGGTCAAAATATACGGGAACACCCTGTACAAAGCATGATTTACCCTGTTGTCATAATTATAATGGACATTTCTAATATTCTACTTGTAAGTGAATACAAATCGATACAAAAATTATTTTGTAAGATATTTCCAAAAACTTTTTTTATTCGAAAGGTCTTGAAAAACACTTCTTTCGACATTATTACTTTTGAAGAAATCCAGGAAAGGCTACATTTTTTCTATAGCCCCGATTTCCACAAAAGCCATTTAGCGATTTTTATTTAAAATCTTATACAACAGCGCTAATCAGGACCAATAAAAACCCCCATATATACCAAATTTGAACAAAAAATACAGAGGGTGATCGATTCTACACAGTGTTAAAGTTGAGCAAAATAGGGACTTTAAAAGCAAAACCACAGTGATGCTTTACTGTATTGTTATACAGGGTGATTCAGTTCCGGTGCTCAACATGGGGATCTCGGAAACCGTACCAGATACAAAGTCGGTAAAATGGAGGCAAACTTGCGCCTTTGGGCGCCTAACAATATGCCGTTGAGAAAGGTTAAAATATTTTTATGGGTTGCTGAGATATTAAAAAAGCAAATATACAGGGCGTTATACCGTTAAGAAAGTTAAAATACTTTGATGGGTTGCTGAGATATTTAAGAAAAATCGAATTTTTGAAAATTAGGTTTTATTACTTTTTCTGGCGCCATTTGCGATTATATTGAAAAATAAATTATACCTTTCTATTGGAACTTTCTCTGTACTACGTCATGGTATTTTTCTTCGGGGCGACGGACGACGTTTCGTTTTTGTGATAGAGGGAGCATCTTAATTTTTTTTAATACGGACCTGGATTTTTTTCCATATTTCGAAATGAATCGTTGTCCTGAGTACAACGATGTATGACACATATATATTTTTTCTCGGTTTGGCCGCTAAAATGCACATTATTTACTACGAAAAAATGAATAAGTACGGTCCTGGACTATGGACTATTCTTTTTTATACTTATACTAAAGTATTTATAAAAAATGATTTCAAAATATCACAAACATGGAATTTAATTAATCCAGTAGGCATTAAAATAATGATCACCTTTTATAATTGGATTAGCTTTGAAAAAAAAAAAGACAGAAAAATGCATAGTCCAGGACCGTATTAATTTTTTCTTAGCAAATGTGCATTTTAGCGGCCAAAACGAAAAAAATATATGTATGTGTCATACATCATAATGGCGCCAGAAAAAAAATTAAATCTAATTTTCAAAAATTCGATTTTTCTTAAATATCTCAGCAACCCATTAAAATATTTTAACTTTCTTAAGGGCATATTGTTAGGTGCCTAAAGGCGCAACTTTGCCCCCATTTGATCGACTTTGTATCTGTTACGGTTTCCGAGAGCCCCACGTTGAGCATCAGAACTGAATCACCCTGTATATTTGCTTAAAATTGTTTTGTAAATCCACTGGTTTCTTTTAATACCTTATTTCATGAGAAATTTGTTGTTATGCAATTATTCTCTCTTGATACTTTTAAAATGTAAAAACGTATAAGTACTTATTTAAAAATCCATATTTCCGCCACTGCTTATTTAATTTTAATTATTTTATTAGAAATTCTATGCTCTTCAACTTTTTCGTCTCCAAATTTTTACCTAAAATGCTTTGTTTTGGAGTTATAAAGAAATAGGTGGTGTTTTTAGAATAATCCCCTTAATTAAACAATTATTGATACCTACGCCACTGACAATCTAAAAAAAATTGTGTACATATACCTATTTTCGAGCCTATTTGGTAGGAAATTTCCTTCTTAACAATGTTTAAATCCTTCCAAAATTAAGCACTATGCCAAATTTTAGTTTGTCTCTAATTTGTTGAAGGTCAACCTGGATGGGCCCTGGGCTAACTGTCCAATAATATTAATTGGTTACTTTTATGAACATTTCAGGCAACATGCTTTTTGATTTCAAAAATCTTGTCGCAATTTGGCATTGAATGACCCTAACAAAAACCTATTTTGTTTTAGTACATGGCGTATAGAAAAGTTTGTTTTTAAAAAGTTTTTTTTATTTTTTTATTGCTATAAATTTATTTCCTGTATTGATTCCAGAACAAAAAAATAACGACTTTATATTATGCTCAAGTCGAGCTTCAAATAGCGCGCGACTGATAGAAGAGTACAGTGGGTGTACGGCAGGGTTGGCTCCCCTACTGGGTTTTTTGGGTTACCCACCTAAAAAAAACCCAAAGTGGGTTTTTTAAGTAAGGCGTTTATGATTTTAGAATTTTTCATTTGATTTTTTATGGTTGAATAAGGACTGATCAGTGAACACAGAACAGAAACACAACATATAACAGCACGAAATAGGTCTGGACTCGCCTACTCTGTTCACCATCTAATCTAAACAGAAGACAATATTGGATAGTTTCTTATGTAGGTATTTTTTTATTAGATATGTATTTTTTATTCTGAGTAAAATATGAATTTTTTCGTCTTTTGTAAATATTAGTCAGGAAATTTAATATTTTATTAATAGCAAGGTGGAAAATAAAAAACCCAATTAAACCCAAAAAAACCCGAATATTAAACCCAAAAAATCCACTGGGTTGGTTTTTTTTATATAAAACCCGGGTTTTTTTCAACCCTGGTGTACGGAGCCCGGCCTACGCAGCTGAACAGAAGATTCGTAATTTATTCGGATTTCGGATTAACGTCGATCCTATGGAGGGTAGAGGTAAGGAGGACCATCTCTATGTTATAAAATTGTCCCTCAAAACCATTAAATTAAGATGGCGCTGCTGTTGCCCCCGGGTACCAAATCTACACTCCGAACTTTGCTACTTTCCACTCTGCTAGAGATGTGTCAATCGCGAATCACTGTGATTCGATCACTTTAAAGTATTCACTGACCGAATCTCAACATATCGAAACGATCCAATCATGAAGCAGTCGGTCATTACCGACACTCCACAATCCACACATTGAACGGCCGACGATCGAACGAACTAAAACCGAATGAAATGATTCGATATTTTTTAAATCGGTCATCGATCGATTTGGTCGTAGTAAAATGAACGAATTACCCATCTCTACTACAACTGCTAAGTTCGGATCATACCCGGGGAGAACACGAGCGCCATCCCTATTTAATGCTTTTAGACGACAGTTTTTGAGCCGAACACCCATATAAGATGGTCCTCCTTACCTCTACCCTCCGTAGTCGATCCTAACCTGGCTTGCGCCCCGTCGACGTGACCCACCTGGTTTTCGCGTGGTGCAGCGCGGCGACGGCGGCCGGTTGCTTGGTGACCGGCTGGTGGTGGCGGTGGGGCGGCGGCGTCGGCAGCGCCAGATGCCTGGGCCGGCGCGCCGCGACGCCCTGCGGGGGCGGCGGCGGGGGCGGGCGCCCCCTGAACGGCGCCTCCACGTACTCGTTGGCGACGCGCTCATTGTCGGGCCGCGGCGCGGTCAGGCTGACGCCTCCGGCGGCGGCGGCGGCGGGAGGAGGCCGGTGCGCTTGGAGCGCCGGCTGGGGTGGCGGCTGGGGCGGCTGGGAGGCGGCGGCGGCGGCGCTCATCGCGCTGGCGGCGTGCCCGCCATGCTGAGCCATGGGCGCGCGACGGCTGAGGCGGCCCCGCTACTACGTGTCGCCTTGCGGCGCCATCGTGCTGCCCTGCAAACCAAAAACGACAAAACTGTACAATATACAACTATAATGGGCACATTTCACGTTCTTTTCTGATGAGCTCAGATGATAGCTTTGACCGTTTGGTAGAAAAAAATAAAAATGTCCACGGAGTGAGTATAGGTACTTTTTGTAGGTCCGGCAACGCCGCAAAACGGTCAGGTTCCAATTTAAACAGCCCGCCCACCTTTCTGTCAAATCACAGCTGTGACCTATTTATTGCGTTGGTTTGTTTTTGTTGGTTATTCGTTATTCGTTTGGCTAGCCATCGTTTACGTTTTGTTGTGAGTTACTGCTTAATATAATAGTGTTCAGCATGGAAGACGGCTTTGTTAAAGCATTGTTTAGTTTTTATAATGAAAAATGAAAAAACTCTCAACACAGAACAAATCACCAACTATCGATGAGGTTAACTCCGACGACGTAAGACGTAAACAATCGAAATGACAGTGGTGCGATGTTGCCGGCTATTTTTTCGTCTACCCGGGAGGGTTTACTACTTTAAAATGTCCTATTTAAATTACATCATAAAACTATAATTAAACTACAATCTGGTTATAATGCTGTGCCATATAATTAATACACCCCAGTTGTATACCTTTTATTAATAATAATTGTTAAAAAAACAAGTAAATCTATTAAATTTTTTAGCCCGAACTTATGAAACTGACTGGTAAAGGGTCCAGCTGACGTCAGCAGGACCCCGATTTTCAAATTTCAATTCTAATTTTTGGCCTAGTTAAGTAAAGATAATAAAAACAAACGGGTGGACTTTTTGGAACTTTGAAGACATAATACATAAAGTAAACGCAAAGAAAACAAAAATTTTTTTTATGAAATGACCCCATTATGTTTTCTGCAGCCATACAGAAGAATGTTTATTATAGAGGGTGAATCGTTGGCCAGTGCAAAATTTTAACCAGGGGTAAAGTTGAACCCCTGGAGCACGCCTATGAAGTTATTGACCTTCTTCGTTGCTTCATCCACCATCCTAATTTAAAGTCTTCAATGCTGACACACTTCATAAAAATCGTAATATTAATTTTAAATATTTAAAAATATATTAATTATTTTTTAGCAAATAGGAATTATTGAAATTTTATATCTAATTTATTTTTGAGTTAAAACAAACTTCATCGGCATACTACAGGGGTTCAACTTTACCTCTTGTCAAAAATTTTGTACGGGTCAAAGACTTTTGTACGTTACCCGTAAGAAATGAGCAAAAAAGTTTATATAACAAAATAACAATATCTTTCGATATACTACTGTTCCTAAGAGTTCGTGCATTTAAAACCAAATCGCCTTGTATACGATAGCACTAATTTCTGGTAGAACGTGGAATATATTGACATGGTTTTTCATGATTTTCTCTAAAACGGTTCACTACACAAAAAAACGTAAGAACTATTTTTTATGCGGAATTAAATTATGCACCTACTGTTTATAATATAATGTTTCAACCTTTCACGAAAAAGCTAGAGAGGGCCTGAGCACATCAGGTTATGCATGGGAATTTTTCTACCAATTCTTGTCAAGGCTGAATGAAATTGGTCAATCCGTTCAAAAGTTATTACCAAAAAAAATTAAATTTGGAGCCCCTCCTTAAAGGTGGGGGGGGGGGCTTTAATTTTGAGCCCTGCGAGCAAAACAAAATAAGTATACGCAACAAATAAACTCGGCTAATATATAACTCATTTCTGGAACACTCTGTATGTATAGTTGGACACCCTGTACACAAATTCTCCGGACACTCAGCATACGAGCCTTATTATGCTGCTTTTACTGCTCTCAAATTGAAACTTATCTGAAAAAGTAAAAAATACCGGGTGACTGATAGACCCCTCTGTTTGTTGATAATAGCAGATTAATCCTCAAATTTTGACACTACTTCTTAATATTTTATTTATATTCATCTCATATTAGATATTTCCACATCAACACGTGGTGGAAGTTTTGTTTCGGCAAAAAAAAAGTAAAAAAAGACCAAAGTTTGAGCAAAACAAATTTTGGTATCTGTTTGTGTGTGTATGTATGTATGTATGTATGTATGGGTGGGTGTTCCCTGGATAACCTTCGAACGGATTGAGGCATCGATTTAAAATTTGGTAAATACAATCCTACCTACAATAGGATGATTCAGATTGCTTTTGGGCAAAATCACTCCACGCGAAGAGGTGGAAATGAGAGTATGAAAATATGTTTTATTTAGTTTTAATAAAAATATTAAAAATTAGTAAATATGTTGGTATATTGTAGGAGTTTTGTACAATATTGGAATTTACTATTAAATACTGGTTTAAAAAGAGTGATGTGAAAGTAGTAATTCCATTGGCAGCGTTTTTTTAATAGATGTAGATTGTGGGTGTCATCGATTTCGGCCGATGTAGCACAGAAGCAAAAACCAATACGATAACGACCAAGTAAGTCTTGGAATTTGAGAATGAAAATCGAATGTGATCCCTAAAACACTAAGCTGTCCTTTCAGTGACTAAGTAATACAAAGACAACTTCAGAATATTAAAAACGCCTCAACGGAGGCTTCAACATTTTTCATGTACGCTAAACCTCTAGGCTCTACCCCTCTGGAATACTAAAAAGATAGATGAACGGAAAACTTCAAGGAAGATCGCAATTAGCTCTGAACAGCCATTTAGGTATACAGGGTGATCCAATCATGATGTAAAAAAATTTGAACCACAGGTTAAAATAAATAGCTTAATACGAATCCAAAATAAAAAAATCTAAAGTCAACCAAAAAATATATAAAAAAATATTTCCTTGTTAACGGCGCTCACTTGATCACCTGTTAAAATCGCGCGTCCAGGCTGGCGACCTTGGGGCGCTGAGTTGCCAGTTGCACAACATATCCGAAATCTTTAATTCTTTACGTTTGCACGAAAATCTCAAAACCATCGTGGAGTTTTTTCTGACATACAACTACAGCATGGTTTAAGTTAATTTAGGTAGGTATTACCTTGTGATTTTCCAATGTCAATCCAATGTACATACACGCACCACACTGTTCAGATTGTAGGACCTGTTTTAAAAATGTCACCATTGAAATCTAATTATGTAGGTATTATATTATTTGTGAGCGATCCACTAATACGGTCAAATAGTCCGGGGTTATTTCGTTATTTGTTGATTATACGTACAGCATAATCTTTAGTTCGCGCACACTGCAAACTTGATGGCTCTCTGTCTTCAATATTCCGCAGCAGCCTGATGTTTTTTTTATACATTAAGTACCGTAGCATGTCTATTAGATTGTCACTGATTTGAGTAAACCATGTTACAGAAAAGCAACGTAAGAGCCTCGAAAAATCACGTTCAACTTTCAATTATAAAATTTGTGAAAGTGACAACTGACATGCCATTTATGCCACAATCGGATTGTCACTCTCTAGGTTGTAGGGAGTGCGATATCATCGTCAACTATTAGGCAACGGCGAATACACCGATATCATCGGGGTTGCTTCTTCTCTTCTGGCGTACAGACAGCTGTGACAGCGTCTAGTTTCAGAACATTTTGGGATTATTAGAGGTTAGAGGCCCACTGGCCAGGAATCACCGCAAAAACATGCAACGGATCGCGGTATAGATGCAGTTTCGTTTTTGGTGTAATTTAAAAATCGTGAGAAAATGTGTGTGGCGAGGTGTGTGGCATCTGTGGTTTGCGGAAATTTGCGAATAGTTCTCAATCAGTGCTGGTGCTTATTTCAAGTTTTATAAAGCCTGCCCTTTGTAGAATCAATACTGACACCACCTGGGACAAAACATAATGCAGATGAAAGGTATTTTTTTATTTCTTCAGTTTAACCTTCGACATTCGAAAATAAGGCGAATACCTAATGTAGTCTGGCAACATCGCTCTCCAGAAGTCACATTGACCGTGTCCATTCAAGCAGAGGCGTCGAGTTACACGGATCTTAAGGTTCAGTTGCCTCACGTTTTAAATTTCTCCAAAAAAATTCTTTTTCGTAATTTCCTTTTTAATGGGCGTCCCCCGCTATGTGGTTAAAATTTGTTACATCCTGACTGAATCACCCAGTATATTCTAGGAACAAATGTCACCATGCAAACAAAACCTATAGCAATATTATAATCTGGTGATAATAAGTTTCTTGTTTAGGCTAAAATATAATGTACAATATATAAAGAATATAATTTACAGGGTGACCAAGTTAAAAAGTAACGAGCCATTTTCTCGGTAATTTTTAAGATAAATTAGTGGTTTAAATACCAAACTTGTGTAGACAAGAAAGAAAATAATTGAATTTCATGTAAGGAAGTTATCGAAAAATAAAAATCAAGATGGAGATTTTGTTACATTTTTTTATTAGGCTGGTAAAGTTAATAAAAAAATCTGCACCGCAAACTTGTTTAGTTTAGTTTATTTATTAGTACAAATTAACACGTAGCAGTGCTTATACAGGTCACATAACATACCTATTGTTTAGTTTAAAATAAAAAAATAGAATGATCCTGTAATCAAGTAACTTTCCATTTTCTTTAAGAATATCTTCTCATCTAGTAATCTGTACCTTTGCTGGTTCTTACAGGCCTGTAAAAGTCAGGCACCATATCCATGTTATTTCGCGTCCCATACTCATGTATGGTCTGTTTAATGTATTTTAGGCACTGAAAGGTATAGGTGGAAGGAATCGTTAGTAAACCAAGTAAGTACTCCGAAGCAGTGTCGATAGCAGTCACGGTATCCAAGTCCCACCATAATGCGAACAATTATTCTCAGCTGGTGCCCAAAAATATCACTGGCCCGAGCAGAGTGGCTCCAGCTCGGGCTCCGGTTAACTTAACCGCATTATATCATGCTGTACTTAATCCAGGATGGGAAAGTCTGAGGGAAAATTTTATGTTCTGTTATTATTTTTAATAATTGTTTAATTCTTCTGATGGGTAACGGTTTATAAAAGTATCTTTTAAAACAATAACAAAAAATAACCGGGCATTGGAAGCCTATTTGGTTTTCAGATTATGATTTCAATTCTATCACACACACATCCCGCGCTATGATATTAGACGATATCTCTGGAATTATTTACATAAGAAATAAGATGAAAGTTAGTTGATTTTTAAACGAGAATAACGTAATTGTTGGCTGGTTATCTGCGACCGTTTGCCAAGCTAATGTTCTCCGACAAGCGGAGCTGTTATCAGGAGACTGAACCGAGCCCACTGAACGCTGTGCAAGATTTGAGTTTATATCGATCTCTTCACATTTGGCTGAACCTCTGTACTAATAACATTCCCTAAATAATCTGGTAAGGAATAAAAGAATAGTCAAAAAGGCGCTACGCGGATAGTCACTGACGCTGAAAGGTGGTCAGTTAATTATTGGAGACGGGAAAAGGCGTTAATTAGGTAAACCTTATAATTGCGGTATGCGCAGTATGACTACACTTTTTTAATTCGACATATTTCACTGACGTTTTGGAATAAAATAAATTCGTAATACGAAGAAGACTATACTTAAGGCCGTAATTAGACTTTGACAGAGTCACAAACTAAAAAACGTTGTGGTTAAAAATTGCGCAACAGGAAAGTTTCAAGGTCGAACAGTTTACATGACTGAAACAAAAATCGAAGAAACCTGTGCAGTGACCAAAAAGTAGGTTACATCATAGAAAAGTGTTATCAAAAAGATCTAGTTTATTGTTGGTTTTTAACTGGCAATAATTCAGTTATTATCAATAACAACACTCATTCATTAGCCTTAGTGATGTGGAAGTAAAAATATTACTTTGGTGACTATAAAATTTTTGCCACACGCTATTAAAAAATTAAATTAATTTATTTATTTCAATTCATTTTATAGGGCCACATTATACCTAACTTTTGCATAAATACGCTTTACTGACCAGTGTGTTATAGGTATACCTACAGAAATTTGTTATTGCTTTTTAAAGCCGGTATTCATAGGTACCTAGTCAAGAAAGTAGAGGTGGTTGTTCATTAAAATGCGCCGCAGGCGAAATTTGTTTAAAATTTTGTGGACAACTAGTTCAAATGAGGCACAGGAAATTACAAAATCACATGATCCTGTTTTTTTTTCACTGAGAAGGGCTTGAACCACCAACCCCTCCCCCTATCCTGTAACCTGTAACTACTATAATACAAATAATGTTAGTTGTATTTTTTAGGAAATAAAGGTGAGTTATTTTCAGCTTCCATGAATGAAGGCCCAAGTGCCTCACCCGTGGCCACGTCAATGGATGGATATATCATATCCGCTATACTCAATGTAACTTAACGTTTAATCTATTATTAGTAATATGGAATAACAATTAGTGTTGATTTAGGCATGTTCCAGTTCAAAAGAACTTATTGGGTTTTTGCCTTTCAACTCGAGAAGTATTATGGGCTTCTCTTTGACAATTTAGATAAGGTACGTCACTGTTAATGTTTGCTAGAGTGAAATCCGTCGATAACTTTATGAATGAGATAAAACATATATTACTCTAGGGAGTTTGGCAGAAATATGTGTTTGGCAATTGTTTAGACTTACTAATAATTATCATAACAAATGGTTCGCTAATAATATACAACTTGTTTATCTAAACTGCGTTTGTGGTTTATAAGAGTATAATTGGATATTTTATCTTTTTAATAATTCATGGGATTGCGTAACTGTGTATAAATCAGGTCTATTTGGCCATTTTATCAGGTTTCGTTTACTATTTTGCTCGTATCTTACAGTTCTTTTGCCAAATGCCACGAAACCGAACCAAAAACCGAAGTTTGAATATTTCCCCCTACCCACACATGGATGTGGTTGCTTCTAAGGAACCCCCAGTTTGAAGTAGTTACCTCATTATTTTACTTAGTTGGCAATTTCGAGATATGTTTTAACATTTTGAATGTAATAATTTTATTCGTGTAAAAGAGGGTAGCAGCTTTTCACAATAATTTACTACTTCCTGGATTAAAACCTTAAATTGTAATAATCCACGATTTTCTCTCTTTTCGAGAATAAAATAAATATTATAATTGCTGACTTGCTTCCTGTTTGCATTGCTTGCATTTTACGGATACACTAATAACGATGTTTTTTTTTTTCAATATAATAATATATTATTCTGAATGGGAAATGACTAAGCCCCATTCAGCAATTTTTATATTTGTAGGTTTGGAGAGACAATATACCCAACCCACTCGTTTTTCTAGACGTAACATTTATAATAACGGATTTCGTTTTTCATTCATGGAATCAGTAGCGCTGCCGTATGTTCCCGTTTTTGCAATTATCTACACGAATTATAACAGTATTTCAGCTTTTACTGATGATGATGAGTCTGAAAATTATTGCTTTTGAAATTAGAAATCCGTGGATGTGAACAATTAATAATAATTGGTGGCATTTATGAACCTCTCTATGTGGCTCACATGTCTTGGTTAAAAACAAAGAATATGTACAGTAGTGTGCATAAAAAAGTGGGACAACTCTCGCCCAGTAGCTATCAAATTGAGCCAATTCTTGGGTTTTAAGGTACCTAGTTAGGAATTTCAACAACAGAAACAGAAGTCGCTCTAAAAATAATAATTAAACCGTGCACTTTTTTTGCACACGACGTCAAGATGAAGGTGCTATTCCAAAAGATAGAGAAGAAAATATCTCCTGTGGATCAAAGTTAATTTCATTAGGTACACGCGAGACATTGTTTCACGTTATTTCCTATTAAAAACTGATTGCATACATGTCATTTGCTTGAATGCTTGAAGCAACTTAAAGTCGTGTCGTATACTGGTCGAGATACTGACAAACAGTGCTTTTGTGAGTAGTTATTTGATAATAACCTGGTAAATTTTTGATTTAGAGTTAGAAATTTTCTAGTAAAAACTTTTAACAATTTGATTTTAGGCTCGATTTTAGGTGAAGTCACCCTACCTACCTTTTGATAAACTTTTTTGTTAGGAAGACGTTCAAAATGCGCATTCAATGAGAGAAAAAAATATTCTTATGCCTGTTTTACATTGACAATTTCTTCATGAATTAGTTCATGAAGTCACTTCAAGGACAAATTATTATAAAAAGTCGTGTATTACACTGGCAATTTCTTCATGAATTAATTCATGAATTTCTTCATGAAGTTACTTCACGAATTAGAGCATGTTCTATTTCCGTCAAATTTTACGTGAACTTCAGGAGTACTAACAAAATTTGAACACAAGGAAGGTTATATTTTAATACTGGTTTTGTTTGAGGCATTAGACTAGGAAGAGGAGAGTACATAGTTTTAAAGATAATATAGGTACCTACATAGATAAAAAGTGTGTGAAATGTTACAATATGTTTTATTTATGTATTCCGCTGCCAAGGCACAGCTCCCTCATTCACGAAATAATCACAAAACTCCTCTTGGGCAGCAACGAAAGCATGTTTGGTAAGAAAGTCCAAATATCAAGCTCTTCTAGGATGGAAGTAGCACATTCGGGTCTCAAAAATTATGCAATGTTCAACATGCCAATGTTATGGTATGCACTTTTTCCACATTCAAATCAATTGTAGTCAAAAAACTCTAAATCGTTTGGCTAAAATGCCAAATGCATTTTCAACTATAGGTACTCTTCTAGCCAGACTTAATCTGTAGTTTTAAAGATGCTTTGGATGAAGATGGATATGGTTAGAAAATATGTTCTAATAGGGGAAATGCAGCCCAAAAAAAGTATTTTGTTATTTATTCTCTTGTGTTGGTATTCGCTAGAATCTGACATAAGATGACAAAAAAATTCATCAATTTCTTCATCAGTGTAAAATAGAACTTCTCGTGAATTAATTCATGAATTTATTCATAAACTTATTCATGATTAATTCATGAAGAAATTGTCAATGTAAAACAGGCTTTAGGTTGAAATCATGGCCAACTGCGACCACTTTTAGGAGATCAAATCTCAAATAGTTTTATAAGGAGTTTTTTAGAGAAAAACTGTTCTAAAATTAGATTTTTTAAATTTTTTAGTAAATAATAATTATGTGTAGTATCATACCCTCGATCATACCAAAAGGGTGGTAAATCTTTAACGTGAACTCACTGTACAGGGTGGTTCAACTTGAATGCGCACTGGCTGTTATTTTCGTTACTTTTGCGCTAAAAATAAAATTGAATATCTATAGAATTAGGTAGAATTTTTTGCGGAATTCGAATATGAAGACAAAGTTAATAAGCATACTGGGTGTTGTTAAAAAGTAAAAGTAAAGTATGCCGAAATATACATTTTGCATACAATTATGAAGTTGAATTTTAACACGGAATATTAATAATGAATTAATAATTTTTTGTTACACCGTGTATATACTCATTAATTACTAACATTCTGTGATACAACTCACCCACAAATCTTTCCCAAAAAATGGTTTTTGACGATCCCGTCGAGATCCTCGTAAAAAAATATGAGATCATATTCCTCATAAAATTCCTCGTAAAATTCTACATAATTTTAGCTTTTGAATTTTATTTTTAGCACAAAAATAAAGAAAATAACAGCCAATGCGCATTTAAATTGGAACACCCTTCAAAAAGGATAAGAAATTCAATTCTATTCAGCGTGCCCATTTACTATTCCCTTCTTAGATTGTAGTTATACTTTTCAGGATAAAAAAAAATCGGTTCGGCGAATCCAAATAAGGGAAGATGGAACAGATTTTAAAATTAGTATGGTATATACGGGTGTTCCAAAAAAGTGTGGCGACAAAAAAAATATATTTTTTAAATGGAATGACCCGATTTTTTGATCGCAAATGAAGCCTATCAAAGTATAGCATACATACCTAAATTATTTCCGCTTCCAACTGCGGCGTTGCCAAGTTATAATTTTTTTAAAGTATTTTTTCCTAAATACCAACCCTTCATTAATATTGCTATATTTTTCCTGCGGCTTGATTTTTTCTCTTGAAACATTGGTTGTGCATTTACACTTAACCATTTTATTAATGACTAAGAACCAAGTTGAAAACTTTTGTACAGGATGTTTCACTTTTTCCGCCAAAACTCCGTCATTTTCAAACTTAATTAACTTAATTTACTATTTTTTTTTTCAAATGGAACACACTATATCTAACATTTCTATTGGATAGAGCATTCATTCTGCTTCAATTTGATACCTAATACAGTACCTCCATCTCTAGCATTTTTTTCAAGAATCCATTTTAAACAGAAAATTTGCAACTTTTTTACTTATTACATACATGCAAATTACTCGGGAATCAAACTTGTACTTATTTAAAAAGCTGCATATAAAAAAAGCGTTAGTACCAGTTACAGTCTGTAGTTTACCATATTTTTGTATACCTACTACACCTGCATAAATAGAATATTAAATTAAAAAGTTAAAAGTTTTAGGAGAACTCAAATTATGGACTATTCCTCCCCAAACATTAATACTCCAGTTGTGTTGAAAATTATTCACAAAAATCTTATGAGGGTTTTGCGTATCATAAAAATGAAAATTATTTTTATTTACAAAACCATTTCTGTGGGAGGTAAATAATACAAATTTAAGAAAAAATTCATCCTCCGCTGCTTGACCTTGTTCCCATGTACAAAAAGTTACTCTTTTCTGAAAGTCGTTATCATTCAGTTCCTGGTGTAACTGCACATGGTATGGGTGAAATTTGTTGTCCTACTGAGGACTTTTTTATTTCTGAATCCCGACTCAGTTGTCTTGCACTTATTTCAGGGTGTTCCACAACAGCCAATGTTATAGCTAACTGATTTTCTTCATTTAAAACTGATTTTCTTCTAGTTTGCTTTTCATAGGCAACATTTCCTGTGCGATCGAATCGCTCCTTTAAGTTCTGCAGCATTCTGGTATCAGGATGCCTTCTATCTGGGAATTTTTGGGCATAAACTCGAGATGCCAAAAAGCAATTTCCAAAACATTCACCAATTACGTAAATCATACTTATCAAGTCTTGTTTACAATAATTCATTTTGTGACAACTTTTTGCTGTTTGAAATTAAACAACGAACACAGAATACAAGCAGCAAATGAAATATTTACTACAGATTGTAACTGGTACTAAAGCTTTTTTGATATGCAGCTTTTTAAATAAGTACAAGTTTGATTCCCGAGTAATTTGCATGTATGTAATAAGTAAAAAAGTTGCAAATTTTCTGTTAATACCGGATTTTTGAAAAAACTGCTAGAGATAGAGGTACTGTATTAGGCATGAAATTAAAGCTGAATAAATGCTCTATCCAATAAAGATGTTAGATATAGGGTGTTCCATTTAAAAAAAAAAGTAAATTAAGTTTGAAAATGTCGGAGTTTTGGCGGAAAAAAGTGAAACATCCTGTACAAAAATTTTCAACTTGGTTCTTAGTCATTAATAAAATGGTTAAGTGTACATCCACAACCAAAGCTTCAAGAGAAAAAATCAAGCCGCAAGAAAAATATAGCAATATTAATGAAGGGTTGGTATTTAGCAAAAAATACTTAGCAACACTTGGCAACGTCGCAGATGGAAGCGGAAGTAATTTAGGTATGTGTACCTTGATAGGCTTCATTTTCGATAAAAAAAATCGGGTCATTCCACTTAAAAAAATATATTTTTTGTCGCCACACTTTTTTGGAACACCCTGTATATACCAAACTAATTTTAAAATGTGCTCCATCTTCCCTTATTTGGATCCCCCTAACCGATTTTTTTTATCCTTAAAAATATAGCCACAATCGAAGAAGGGAATAGTAAATGGACACGCTGAATATATTCTCTGCTCCTATTCCCTCTGAAAACTTAAAAGGGACAAAAAAATATGTATTGTAGGAAGAGCCTTAAAGTTACAATGTGCTAGTCTAGGTGATGGTTGCTAGTTGACTTACAAATATCAATTGTTATACCGCAGGTCAGTAGAGTATTTATGGAGATTTGGTTGGACCTTTTACCTCTTTATCACCCTGAGGATTCGGAAAATCTGAACAATATTTCAGATGTGAACCGTCTAAAATAAATACCTCCAGTTGTATTGCGATAAACTGGGAAACATACACAACGGTATATATACGGTATTGAATGATGATGATAATATAGTTGAACCAAGTGTGACCCAATATTTTTGGGAAACGATCACACAGCAGATACTTAATTTTGAGGATGCAATGACATTTTTTATATCTTCCCTTTATCCAAGTTTTTTTTACATAACTTAAAAATACCATATCGATCGGAAAATATGTGAAAAATCAACACAAGGTTTGAATAACTCCAAACAAAACAGTAACAAACATACCTACAACGCTACAACATGTAATAATTCGCTCTTTTTTATTATCTACTACTATAATTTAGTCGTAGGAGTTTAAACAACTAGAGATTCATTGTAAATAATTGATACCAGATACCACTACTTTATACCTTATAATGTTTCATGTTCTGGGTACTCCAGGTAAGACGTTACGCTCGATTACTCGGAGATTTTTAGGATAATTCATTGTTGGTTCAAAAACTAAGCTTATGTAGAATATTCCCCGATATTCTTATATGAAGTCAACCTTAATGTACAAGGAATTGTTAAAAAGTTATATTTCACCACGAAATATGACTATACCGTACTTTCACCATTTTAGTATACATAGGGCGGCGCGCCGCCGTGTATTCGGCTAGGTTCGTCAGTCGTTGGCGGGGGGCGGGGCGTGTTTTTTGCTCGCAAAACTCGACTGATAAGCGGTGCGGGACTACTGTGTACTCCCCCCGCCAACGACTGACAAACCTAGCTGGACGCACGCGACGCACGGCCTATTAATAGATGTCTACTAAAACGGTGAAAGTACGGTATAGTAACAAAAAAGTGCAAAATTATAATTTTTTTGATAAATTTCGTCAAATATTATATAAAACTATAGTATCTACTTATATGGTTGTAACTGGGATAAAAGAAGAAACTTAAAAACCCAAATATACAGGTTCTCAAATATCTGACCAGGTGATGCCCGCTTCCGGTCAAACCAGAAGTCGGACATGAGAACTGACAATTTTATGTCACTTCCCTACTATTAGTAACAAATATTTTTTGAAAACTATATTTTTGGCCAACTTTTTAAATATATACCTTCTCGTATACCTTATATATTAAGTTTGGCTTTATAATTGAATTCCTCGGAAAATTCTACACGTTACGTTATAGTTTTGGAACCATTATCCTGAAAGTTACTGAGATAATCGAGGGTAAGGTCTTATTAATATATATCTGCTCATAATTTTGACTTGCTACTAATGGGCAATAATATATGTGGTGAAATAAATCCATCCATCCATCTGGAACACTCAATACAAGCATAAATCGCACCGTTACAAGAAGATTTAACTTTATACACGACCATGTTTTGGCACCTGTTGGAGACTCAACATAATTTATTTTTTAAAAGGGGTAGGTAACTAAAATAGTTTCAAATCACCGGAAGCAATATAGAAGGTGGGAAAACGTAGGACCCTCTACCGTCCGTTTTCTAGACGAACCCATGGAAAAGTAGCTTTCCGGTCCTTTTTTTAACAACTCATAAATTATATATCTAGGTACTATTAGAATATCTGTTTTATAATAGAATACCAGTGCTAGTGACATTATTTAGAGCTGAAATCTCACGATCTATGGCCTGCTCATATCAATAATGCATATGTGTCCAATATTCTTGGTAGTAATGCGTCGCGATTATCATCGTTTTGCTCAGTTGCTCTATCAAGGGCACACCTCATGAAGTTTGAAATCAACTCTACTTGGCTAGTTTCGAAAACGGAAAACGTAATTTTTAGGACCAGTACCGAAACAAACCACTTTCGACAACAGATCGGGCGGGAACCGCCCACTCCTCGTCCGGCTGCAGATGTTCGCCGTACTTCTCGGTATCCGTCCCGGCCGGCGACGCTACCGGAGGCATGGGAGCCCCGAGGGCAACGGGCAACCCTTCTCGTACCCACCGAGGCCGGAGAGAGATTCCGCCTATTTGGACGAGAGCCCATTATCGGGTTTTTATTCGGCCAGGTGCGCGCTATCCAGCCAGGCAGGCGGGCAGGCCGTTCGGCCGTTCTCTCCTCACCCACTCCTCGGCCGGGCCCGACCATGTGGGCCGCTGCCCACTCGGTTCCGTTCACAGAGATCATATGTATAATAAATAAAACGTGGAGCGTTGGAATTTGTTTTTTATACGCGGGATGCGCGGAAAATCATTGACCACGGAGACGAACACAACGTGTACGTACACAACTAAAAAAAGAATGTCCAATGCTAAAGGGAATGCTCCCCTAAATACTCTGAGGTATCCTAAATTGCTTGACTTCTATGTTATTACACGAGTCTGGTTTTCGCATGTCACATATTTGTTAATCAACTGTTGCGCTCGCAAACTAATCTTCTTCTTTGTTAGTTACCTGCTTAGGGTTTATTTTTTCTTCACCTCAAAGTTTCATGCGTGTTTGTATGGCGTTTCTTTAGGTAACTATCAATTTAAATGTTTTCCCTCAGTTTTTCCAGTTTTTCCCGATACTGAATTCAAGTTCGATGACTTGTTCACTCCGCCCTCGAATATAAAATTCAATTTACAAAAACAAGCTAAGCTATTTAAAATACTTTTAGTAATTAATGTTTCGCTCTGTATCTTCAAAAGTCCCTAAAACCTTGAATGAGTAAGTTTATTGGAAGAAGCTACTTTATTTAAAGTAGCAAACACATTCTCTACTTTAGATATTACTTATTCAGCAAATTTTTTAGATAATTTTTCAGAAATACCCCGAAATAATTCAAAAAATCAAATTTGCCATGAAACCATGACATACAAAAAATTACCAAGAGGACATTTTTGTTTAAAATTAAAATTTACATAAGATATTGAAAACATTTTATTGCTGTACAAGGTGGTTCATTTTAAAAAACAATTATGCTAATTACCCACTTCTACGCCACTGGTTGTTCAAGGTGTTTGATATTAACAGGTTTGATGCTAACTCATGTCGTTGTAACGTGTATAGTATTTTTAAAGTCACTTGAAACAGCATAAAAAACTCTAATTGCATAAAAAAACTCAATATAGGACATAAGCGTCACGCAGTTTTTTAAAGATATACATATTCTAAAAGCAACATAATATTTCACTTTTAAGGGTTTTTTAAGGTTGTCGTCAAACACAACGTAAAGGTTAATGCACCATACAATATTGTCAAAAGGTCTCTAAAAAGCCATATCGATTACAACTATTTACGCAAGTATATCCTAAAAGCTGTGAAATTATCGCACGCCTATCCACCGCATTTCGCTGTACAAGTGGCCGGCCGTCGAACAGTGTAGCCCATGCAAGTATTGGTGATATATTATATCATGTCAATTGTTTTTACTACAATATCTATCGTCTCTGTCTCCTTATCTCCTTTTCTTATAATACCAGGTGCGGTTTAATATGGTTAAAAAAGTGTTTTGACTCGTATTTTATTGCCGGAAGAGCTTGTTCTCGAGCTACCCTGGTAAAATATAAATGAACTCACTTGAAACACAGTGATATACGAGGCGCGATCTATTTCATAGCTTTTAGCACGCTCTGCTACTGGTAAAAATACCAGACTTATCAGCCGAAATCACCCGTATAAAATTCACAGGTTTTTATGCTGTTTCAAGTGACTTTAGAAATACTATACCAAATATGACTTAAATATCTCAAGTAGTTTGGTAAATATTCAATAAATTCCACATAATTCTTATAACTTTAACACCCTCGAACTTTTTTATATAAGGCCTTAAAATAATATAGTTTATAGAGGAAAGTGCATTTATTTTTTGTTTTTCTATTACCTGTTGAAGTGTCGCAGAATAAAACTGAATCACCCCTACCACAGACCTATATAGCTGTGCCCCTACCCTACAAAATACGCATACAGAGATATTTAAGCACTGCTTCTATTTGGTAACTTCATGCATAATCTAGTAAAAAAAAATCCTTGAAAATAATGTATCTATGCCATGATTATTTCATTTCTTCAGTTCATATTAGTTTTTATTACTAATATTATATCTGACAAGAGTGTCTACCTTCTATGATATAACTTAATCCTCTCATGTGAGTACAAATCGCCGAAAACCTTACTAGGACTAGCCTTACTAAATGTTCGTCTAACAATCGATGAACTTATACACAATATATCCATATGATCATTGCTCGACCGTAGGATCATTTTTCGAGCAAGTAGTCTCAAATGTTGTAACATCTTTATTCTAAAAAAGTTTTCTTTATATATTTTTGTTCTCTTCAAAAATTATGTGTATTCTACGTTTTCTTAGAACCATCCTGTAACTACATTATATCGACATTCTGAGTTCTGACCATAAGCAAGTCTTCAAGCAAAACTTCAAACAAAACTCTTTCTACAGCGATACTTTTTCAAGGAGATTTTAACAGGTACAGGACGGTCATCCCATGTCCTCCTTTTTGGGCATCTGTTGACCTTGTTCTTTGATCCTTCCACCATCTTAATTTAAAGTCGGCAATGTTGCCACCTCGGTTGCCACACTTCATAAAAATCGTAATCTTATTTGAAAATATTTAAAAATAGTAATTTTTATAGTAACTAGCAACTTTTATAAATTTCATATTTAATTTTTTTTCAGTTTTAAAAAAATATATCATAGGTTCAATTTTACCCTGGTTTAAAATTGTGTACGGGTTAAAGGCCCACCCTGTGTTCTTGCCTGAGTTTTGTTTTACTGTCAAAAATATATTTTTTGTTACCATACCATAGGTAGGTATAGTAGTAGTTACCTATGGCATAGATAGAGGTATAGCTATATAAGTACATGGTGGATTGTTTTTCGTATGCTATTTGTCTCGTATGTTTTATTTTGTTCAAAATATATTTTTTTACCATTAAGAGAATATGTTTATGTACGTATGTTGTAGCAATATAATAGATTTATAAGAAAATGTCCTCTTTTGTTAGTCAAATTTGCTCTACTTTCACATGTTGCATATTTGGTCACCCTAGCAACAGGTGATAGAAAACCATAAAATAAGACTCTTTTGTGGTATAACACTTTTTTCCAATTTAAACACAAAAAACGATGCAGTTGTCAAAAGTTATACTACAAAATATTATTATTTTATGGGTTTCTTTACCTGTTGTCACCCAGAATAAAACTGAACCACTCTATATAAGTTCTCGGTTAAGTTTATCCCGATCTAAGTCAAGACACCAAATTTGTCTAGCAATAGTAAATACAATACAGACACGGTACAGGGTGTTTCAGTTAAGAGGTTATGGGCGATTATCTCGGTAATTTTTAAGATAAATTCCTTTCCTTTTTTGTCGTGATTTCTAATGAAGGCGACATTGTTATGTCATTGACCCTCTTTTAACAATATACTTTAACTTGGGGTTTTAGTTGTGAGTCAGTATTAGTCATTATTTGAGGCTATAGAACCTTCTAGCTGAACTAGCTAGTACTTGCCAATTTAAAGTTAAAATCTACCTTAGCTAAATTAAAAGCTAAAACAGAAAACATGAAAAATAACAATAGTAGTGATGATTATTCATTTCGGGGAAATTATAGTGCTGTTCATTTTTTTAACAAGTTAATTTAAGATAAATTGATGATTCAGAAAGTAAACTTGTCTGTGTAGTTTCTCCAATGAACTGATTGCCACCAAGAAAACACACTTGAATTTCAAACAAAAAAGTTATCGAGAAATGACCGATTTTTTGAAAAAATCAATATTGCCATTTAGACTAGGGATTTTATAATTATCTTGGATATTTTCCAATTTCTCTGCCAGATACACGTTGACAGGAGTACTCTCTGGGCAATAATTTTATATTAGTTTCACCAATGTAAAATATTTGACTTTAAATTTAACCTCTTTGTTTTCATCGAGCTAGCAGTTACGACATACAACTCATATCGAGGCTTAAATTAATAAGTGCCCCATGCGAGGCCCCATCTTAGTTTTTTTTTGCCCAAAATGTGTGTTCATAAATCTAAGATATTTTTAGTATGTGCTTCAGTTTCCACGAATTGCCTTAATACAATTTTCCTAAATTGAAATGAAAATACTTAATAAAATGAACAACATTCCGTCACATAACATACTTTGCCCACTCAAAAATATCTCAGTGTCAGTGATATTATTTCAAACTTCATGCACCGGAAAAGTAGCTAGTTTATGGACCGGATACGTCTGTACGAACGATGGGCAAAAGTGTGTAATTTGAAACTATACTGCGGGAGCCGAAGAAAAGTAGGGGATACAGATACAGTATAGTCATCGGCATAGGCGTACGTAGTATAATAAGTATTTGTTTCAAACCACCAAACATATTTTATTGGACAACAAACATACGGTAAACTAATAATTTATGTGAGAAGGAAAGCATGGGATCCTAAATAAAAAGTTTTAGAACGCAAGGTTTAAAATGTAACACCTACTCAGTAGCTCGGAACAAAATAAGGCGATTAAGTTGAGGTGCTAAGGACAAACAAATATTTTCGAATTTTTGTGGTTTTTGAGTAGCTAAGGTTGAACCCACTAAGTTGAAAATGTATAGGTACGTTTTTGAGCGTTTGTTATATTACAAAGGCTTGGTAAATACAGGCGAAAATTGTTTTTTTCCAGACTTTTTTACTGTAATAGTTATATTGCAAGATGAGTAAATTTAACCATAATGGAAGTTAATCATCATTTGCCTAACGGTCTTTGCGAAAAATTCTCTCAAGGATTCGACTTGCAACAAATGCAATCTCCTCTATTTGTCTTATACTTCTATGTGTACATTTTTTTACTGCTTTTATTACTGTTTGTTGAACAAACATAATTACCCAATTATTGAAGCAAAATTCACAAATGTGTCTAATTATAATTCAAATAAAAGCTATTAGAAAAGAGAAAGTAAAGCCAATGGGCCGAAAAGTTCGTCAAAAAGGCCGATTGCTATTAGCCCCTATTAGTGACACGACACTGGCAATTCAGATTTTGATTAATATTTTTTTGAGCAGATTGCGTGATAGTCGTTGTTCAAGTCCTAAAAATGGCAATCAATGAGGAAATCGAAGAGGCAAAATGTAGCGAAAATAAAAAAAATGTATATAAAAAAGTTGCGCTTTGCTTGTGGGATTCGAATCACCGACCAATAGTTTTGTAGATGTGTGCATTAACTGGGGTGCCAAATTATCTGATTATATTATTTGCTGTAATCCACTCTTTTTTTAAATGGGGGAGGATTGCTATTATTTTTTCTCCTAGTTCGTGTTTCTTTTCTTTGCAATGAAAATTTATAAAATGATCCTTGTATTACAGCTGACGTAAGTATTGTCTTGCTAATAGCACTTACCTCCCTCTACTTACCTACCACAAAAGGTAATTTTTCCTTTGGTGGTTGTGTCGGTTGCAACGGCTCTCTGGCTTTTTCTTTTTTAATTATTATTTTTATTATTAGTTTTCGTTCTTTAAAATACAATAAAGTTTTGTGCTTGCGTGTTTGTTTTTCATGTTACAATTTAATTTAAATATAAGAAATTGGACATATAATGTTTTTGAGTTGTTTTAGTTTTCCACGCTAGAATATTAGGTAGGTAGGTACAGCGATATTCACGTAAGATTTCATCCCTCTTAATTCTGTTATTAGCTTAATTCTTTAGCAAGATGGTCCCATCTAATATGTTTACAATTTAGCGAAATTAAGGGATGTGGAATCTTATGTGAATACCCTTGTACACGAGCCTGTACAGGTGATTCAATTATCATGGAAAATGCGATTTTCTCGTAAACGACTAGAGGAAAATTCGGTCTCAAAAAAAGTATGTTATTCTCGCACACCTTCCCTTCCTTCAAAGAGAGAGCCTCAAATTTCTTTCTAAGAACCATACCTTTTTTATCACATATTTTAGAAGGTTGTTAAATTATAAGTATTTATTTTTTCCCAGCTCTAATAAAGTAGACCTTTCTATTGGTTCTGTGGAATAAAGTAGCCATCGGAAAACAAAGTGCAATAACTAGTATAAATTATAAACTATAAAATTATTTAATTACACTTTAAGATTTTTGAAAAATTAAACAAGTAGGTGTCAAAACATACACAAAAATGATGAACTGAACTGTTTTAACACATGCTGTATAGTATAACCGCAAGTAGGTATATTCAAACCAAAGGTGAAACACCTTCTTATCCATTTTTTTTGTCACCCGATTTCTCACCACAATGATGCGACAGCCCATCATTGCGGGTCCTTGTCTTACTTACTACCATGTTGAATCCTATCCCGCCATATAGAGTTGGTCGCCAAATAAATTCGACCCTTGTGCGACTTCCCTGCCAGTTATCAAGCCGATGCTTGTAATATTTCCACTACTTAATTCAAAACATCCTGCATGCGGCAAGGGATTTTCAACTCGATTATTGACCGTATGCCATTTGGTGGAGCCCGCGGGCCCGCTTCATCCTTCTCGGTTATATTGGTATTTCCGTTCGGTGGACCAACGGGCGAGTAGGTATAAGAGACTTCGCCTAAATAAAATGCGGCCGGGCCTGATCGTCGACCGGGTTCGTACGGTGCGAGCGGAAAAGACGGCGACGGCGGCGGTCGAAAAAAACGAGAATGGAATGCGTGCAGATGGCTGCGTGGCCCCGCTCTGCGTGCTAGGTATCTACTAATGCCATAGCACCGACACTGATGTTCGACTCAAAAAATAATTTGAAAGGAAATGGCGGATACTATCAGTGGCAGATCTAGGCTGGAGTCAAGGGAGGGGCTTCTATTTCCGAAATTTGTAATAAAATAGGAAACACATTTTTTATTCATTTTATTCATTAAAATACAATACTATTAATACATTAATATTCTTAGTTTCGTTCAGTTCCGTTCCCCTGTTCCAGTTCCGCTCTACTCGTAGTAATAGAATAGAAAAACTGTGAACGTGAACTGTCGATCGGTGAAGGCGGTGACTGGACCCGTGTTCTGTGCCGGGCCCTGTCCCAATCCCATTGCGTTCACCAAATTTTTAAATTTGTACTACAAAAACTATTTAGCGTACCCTCTTTACAAACGGAAGCAATATTTATCAATGATTCAATATTCAATAATAATAGTTACTTTGCGACCTTCACGCCCACATAACCTCAAAATGGCATGTTCCTGTCAGCGCATTTACAACCGGTCCGAAATGAGTTGTCAGCTAGTGAATCAAATCGTACCTGTTGTAAACGATCTGAGCGCTGTAAGCACTGACAGCGCGATTCGGACCACGGCCTTAGAAGACTAGAAGTTAATAATATTGGAACTGGAACGGGTTTTTTAAGAACAGGTATTGCCTGGAACTGGGACAGGTTGTACCTGTTCCAAGAAAACGCAGTTCCACACCATCTCTAATTGCCAGACATATTTTTTAAGTGCCTACCTTACGGTATTAGGCCAAGGGGGGGGGCTATAGCCCCTGTAGTAGCCCCCCCCCCCCCGTAGATCCGCCACTGGATACTATTATTCTCGCTCCGCCTCGCTGTCGGAATACGAACGTATTCGAATCTCTTTCATCTAATTTAAGAAACAACGAAATTTTAAAATTTTCATTGGGTATGAGGATTCCTCCATCGACGGTACCTACCTATATATTTATTATTGTCTTTTGTCGATGACGCAATCAGTGAAATACCAAAAAAAACAAGCAGGTGACGTTTGCGGCAGTGACGGGTCACTCTCCCTGGCCGTTTGTAGCCCCGTCAAATTCGCTGTTTCTATTTTACATTTATTATTTCGGTAAGAATTTTAATAAAAGCGCCATTAGGACTGATACATGATTTTTGTTACAGTTGGAAATTAGTGAAAACACCTATTGTTTATTATTGATGCTTTTGGTAGAAATATAGTTATTAAAAATAACGAGAGCATAAAGTTCTGTGTGAAAAAGTTTATTTTGTTTGTTTTGGATTCTGACTTCTGACACTGACAGTTATCTTAAAGTATGCTTGCTTTGAAACTGTGGCAGTTTCCTTAAATAATGTTTTTATTGCTCAGCGGACATTAATAGTTATGAAAAATGCAAAGGTGTATTTTCTGACCTTACCAACTGCGGAAAAGTAACTTTACCACACTGTGGCAATATTTGAATATCTCGCAGAAAAATACTTAAATTTACTTCGCACTAAAAAGTTGTCGATAAAACTCACTTTTCCGCACGCGTGTAGTATTAGGTAGCTAATTCAGTAAAAAGTGCGAGTATGCACTTTTTATACGTAGCATGAAGTTCTCAGCTCGACACCAAGTTGAGAACAGATGCAATCATGCTAAAGTGCAACAATAGTAGTTTATGGTACAAGGACGCCCGTGTGTCATACAATATTTTTTGTTCAAATCTGCTTAGATATATTTTAAAAAGTACAAAATTAAAATCGAAATTGATATTGTTTATTTTTTATTACAAAAAATCTTAGTTACCTCCATTGCCTCTATATGAACTTCTAGTCGGCCATGGAACAGAGGAAACTGTTGTACTGACAATGTGCTTCTGTCGTTCAGGACAAATAATAACATAGTTTTAGTGGTTTTAATAAAAGAAATAAAACAAAAATCGGGATTCTCCTGAAGAATGCATTCTGGGGCATAGGGCACACCTTGGTTAGTTTAAACTAGTGCTAAAATATCGGGATTTAGAACTCGCAGGTAAATGAAGAAAGCCATTTCCGTGGTGTGTTTTCCGTGAGCGCCCGCAACTTTTTCATCTTTTGACATACGGAAAAATGTTTAACTTTAATATTGTTCCCAAGGACCAACAGAATTTATGTATGACATTAGTTTTGTGGCATGGATTACCGTATTTTTAAATAGTAGAATATTTTCAAATAACAACTGATTATCCTTTACCTGTTGTGCCTCGAAAACATACCCTTTATTTTAATTACAGGTACACAAATCCACCCTTGTCTTGACTTGACATTGTAGGTTAAAATTTCCACGTTCGGTACTTGGCATTAAGGCGCTAAAAATGCCGAATATTGTGTGCAGAAGAACAAATAAGATTTCACATAATAACGAATGATTACCCTCCGCCCTCTAACCCCTTATAGTAGTTGTAGAAGACGACGAAGTCTCCTAAACCCCGCCGCCACTAAAGCTTATAGAATTTTCAACATTCATCTTTTTTAACATAATGGGCTGACCGCTGTCAATCGCTGTCCCGCTGTTACCCCTGCAGGAGTCGATTTCGAGTATTCCTTAGCTCCGACATAACACAAATAAAATAAAATTTATCTTTAGGAAATCTTATAAAATTTAGTGTCGCCAGATCCCGGGCTAGGGTCACAGTTGGAGTCCCGGGTTCGAATCCCGGCTGGAGTGCAGTTATTTCTATAGTTTACTGATATGTCACGAGTTCAATATTTTGTTATTGTCATTTTCAAGTTAATATGTTATGTCATTAAGTACCTGTTAAGTGGTAAGTTCGATTGAAAATATTGTTAAATCGAGTAGTAAATATTTTTAATTTATTTTCATAACATTTTTCCCAGTTTTTTATTATAATAATTCTGGATTAGCTATTCGACATTCGACTAACTGCATGTATACTACTACTACTACTATGTCTACTTTGATATTTAACGTCCTAAAAGATTATTTATTTCCATGGGTCTTACGCCAATCACAAATATAAAAATAATTTTTCTAAAATTTTTATAGTAAAAACTGAACAAGTGTGATACATCAATTAATTAACTGGGATATTTCGCTTTAAAAATGCGTCATTACAATAATTTCCAGGTAACTTTCCACTTATATAAGCCACCCTGTATATCATTTATTAAGAATTCCATAATCCGAATGTTTGGATAATCGGAACGCGGTCTGCCAACATTCTGTTCGGATCATCCATACATTTCTGTAATTAGTAATTAAAAGTATTTGTCAGAGAAGATAAATTTGTGAAGTATTGGCTGCATTGAAAAATGGTTCATTATTAACTACCAATCAAAAAGCTAAAATCGTCCATTTTACAATATTACATTTAGTAAAAAACGCAAAATAAATAAACGTAACTTAGTAAGAAATTATTGTCGTTCAACAACCGCTCAACGTATAGTCCAAAGCACGAAACGAAACGTTTCTAAAGAATGCGGGCAGCGTTGCGAGATTTCCTATACAAGTAGTAGTTATTTATTGACGAATACAAGTTTTATCATATTGAAGCCGAATTTCTGAACTCTGTTATACCGAAAAAATAAAGCTCGCATCACGGGACCACTTACCCATTTTTGTTTATCATTTATTTTTAACGCGGTGTGATAAAACACCTATTATATTTTTTTCAACATCGTCGCGTCTACCATCGCCTTTGAAATACGGCAAATACGGCACTTCTACCAAGCAGTCGGCTAGCAAAAGCAGCTAGCCAACGCGTTTCGTGCCGGTTTCTATAGTACGTAAAGTTAACTGCGTATTTAGTCTACCACACAGACCTCATTTTTTAGGCAGTGGCGTTTCGTATGTTCGGGAGTTAACGTGTTCAATATGAGTAAACAGGGAAGAACGTTGCATTCTCAAGCACGAGAAATAATTGCTAATGTTATAAGGGTTTGCCTTCCTCCATAGTCTAAGGCATCACCGTTAAGAATAATATTAACAATAAATTAAATAACAATTATATGAAAATTAAGTCAGTGAGTTACACAAAATTGAGTTACGCCCCTGAACTGTAACTAATTCTATAATATTTGCGAGTTCCTCCCCCTTACGTCGCACGCATTCTGCCGTAAGGAGGACTATACCTAACACGGCAGCGATGACAGCACTCTCCAATTTTGACAGATAGCGCTAGGGATTACAAAACATTGGTCTGGATTGAATTCAACCATGATCGAGGTCATTATTATAGTCGAGATTTGAGGGCCCGTAAAACTTGGCCAGATATTCAAAACCCAGCCAAGTATCATTTAACTTATCAACTTCATTACGGAATTTCTAACTATACTTAACAACTTCAGTGCCTTAGCACACAAATAACTATTGTTTAATTTGAATGGAAAAGCACATTACGTTAACACTAATGGTTCGTATTATGTTGTGGCAATTTCCGAAAGCTTGCCTACAATAAGACCGTTCGGATTGTTTTAGGCAAAATCGCTCTACGAGAAAGAGTAGAGTTGACGCGATAGAAAGGTTTATTATTTATTTAGTCTTGCGAGGAGATCAAAGTACAAAAACGAGTCCATATTTAAAAAATGTGATGTGGAAGTAGGGGCTTTTCTAATAACTCCGCTATACGTATTAAAACGTTAATGTATGGCGAATTAAATTTCTGTTATTCCTCCATGAAATAAACTAGTTTTTTTAGAGGACTTTGCGACTAAATATATTTAGGTACCTCTCCCTCTAGTAATGAGAGTTGCTGTGACGAAAATGGATGTAACTTGCTACTACGAAATATCCTTTGCTAATTTAAAATTACTATGCTCCACCATGAGGAAGATGTCGTACGCACATAATATCGAAACCAACAGAATCATTAAGCTGTCGAGCAAATACTTTGTTGACGGTATGTTGATTAAATAATCATTTGTTAAATTATTGACCCGTTGACTCCAGACTGATGCTATTTTTAGTAGTTTTCCTTTGGAAGACACATCTATATTGGCTATTTAAGAGTACCTAGCTATTTAAATTCTAACGTTGTTTTGAAAACTGTGTCACAATCAGGTATTTATGAATTAAAAGGTGATGACTTTATCTACAATAAAAAAAACCTTCATCAATGGGTTTAGTCAAACCCAATGCAGCACATAAATCACTGACAATTGTTTCATGCAAGTTATTTATTTAATAAAAGATATATTGTTTGTTCCTGTCCTTCGTATTTGATAAGCCGCATTTAACTGTATCATATCAGTTATTATAATGCTATTGCTTCCGGCGAGCGTGATGAGTATTCATAATTACATAGAATTTTTTTCCTTACATAATCGCACGATTATTATTTCGAAACTTCAAAAACAGTATTATAATTGGAACCGCACGGCACCCAGTTAACTTTTACCTAGAGTGGGGACATCTGTTAGATCTAACAACTAACTGGAGATCACATTTAGCTTATCTTCCTCACGCGCAAATTAAATTTATTAAGGAGAGCAATTGAAAGAGTTTTTTTTCTACACCCTTCACTTGTTTTCTTCAAAATCATATCCACCCTAGGTAGGATATGAGATCTAAATCAACCTATCACAACAGTTAATATGATTTCTTCGCGTGTGTTAACGTGTAGGAAAACCAAACAGCCCTTGAGTTTATTTTAGAGATCTGCCAAATCATTTTTACCATCCAAATATCCGTCTAGAAGCTATTACACGAAGAAAAAATAAACTGTACAATTTGAGTGGAATGTCCGTATCGCCCTCGAACGATGGAAGCACGCTTCCTAAACGGCATCGTGATCAACTGCTCAACCCTCGCCTTCGTACGAAATGGACATCAAATCCATCCTTGTTGTACGAACTACTATTTGCTTTCTAGCTTGACACTTTTTATGTTACAACTACAAGTAATTTCTAGAAGTAAAATAACAGCAGTAGCTTTATTTCCTATGTGGACATCACATCGTCGCCAAGTTTTAAAATTTGACCTTTAGGTATATACACGGCGAGATACAGGGTGAGTTTTTCTTGATGATCAGTATGGGGATCTCGGAAACTAGCGTATATCGAAGGTTGAATGGGGAAAGAATTGCAGTTTTGTGGGCCCAATTTAACGCGTCTTGTGGATTTTTGAAAAAAGGCACGGCTTACTAGATATTTTGAAAAAACGAAATTTTGGCCATTTAATCTAATCCGCCTAGCGTCGCTGTTTCTGATAATTCTGATTTTAAAAGATTACCGATTTCAGTCTTATCTACTGATTTCATGGAAAATCTAGTGTATTTTTATATTTATAGAGTAACTAAAAAATATATATAAATATAATAGTTTATCTGGATATATCGGTATTGACGACCTATATTTCGTACTGGCAACATTCATCTTATGTCCACTCTTATTTTCGTTATTTTTGGATTAGGAAAACATTGAAAACTAGTCTAATGTAGAATTTCCCGAAGAATTCGAATATGAAGACATAATTGATATCCAGGATGTTGTAAAAAAGTCATCTCAAAATATATACCTTTGCATAAAATTTTGAAGTTGTAATAATGGGTAGAAATCGAGGTAGCAACAAAAAATGTTATCGGTTGGTATTTCTGATTTTCTTTTAGTTCAAAACTAACGAAAATAATGGAAAGAGTTCATATAAATCGGGACAACTTGGACAAGTCGCAATTGCTTCTCTGCTGACTTTTCGTAAAACTTCTTTACCATCCTTAGGTAGGGGAAGGTGTCGTACCTTGGGACAAAAATTACATTTTATTTTTTTAAACAAATATCTGTTAAGTTAGTGAGCATCAAATTTGACACTAGAAAGAAAAATTCTTTTAGAATACTGTAGTTTTATTGCACTGGTGTTTTTTTTGTATTTACAGAAAAAATAACATTTATTCAGAGGCATGAAAATTGTCCCAAGGTACATACTAATGATGTACCTTGGGACGATGTAGTTTGTACCTCGGGACACTTTTAATATTACAGGAATACCTTTTGTAACTTAAAATATAAAGTAAACTCGCAATACAAACTTAAGTAATAATCAAATAAAGTTATACTCGTATATAAATGATCCATTGTCAAGGCAAAAATATCAAGATTATCCCAAATTATAAGAGGCAAAGTCTAAATTAAAACTGATGAGGGATATTTGCCTCTCACTAGCTCCCTCACATTTTGGAACGGGCAATTTTTGTATTACATCTTCTATAGATATGTCAAATACTTCGTTTTTTGTCTTAACAAATTTTTTCCCTTCTCCACTTTTTTTGTAATATACTACTTCAAATTCAGATTTGGAATAACAATTTACTACTTCCGCTACATAATGGCGTATGGTCTTTTTTCCCGCTATCTTTACTAGTAAAAAGTCCCCCTTTGATATAGGCTTACTCAAATTTTCATCAACTTCATTTTCACTTTCTTGAACAAACTCATCATCACTGCTCGAGTCTTTTAGTTCCATGTCAACATCATCTTCATCAGAACTGTCCTGAAGCACTTTTTTCACAACCCTCTGCACCGACTTTGGCTTCTTCCTTTTTTCCAACATCTCGATTTCTTCTTTTTCCGGAGTCCATGTTAAAATCCTAGTTTTCCCCCTCTGCCTTCCACCTCTTCCTCCAGTTTTTCTTATTCCCGCCTTAGGGAAAGGTCTAATTATCTCTGGGGATATAAAGTTTGTGCCTGGTGTCACATTATTTGTACTAGTACTAGGGGTAGCAATGGGAGCAGCCTCATTGGAGGCACTAGAAGTAGCACCCAAAGTATCATTTGGAGCAGTGCTTGGACTTGCATTGTCAATCATTGGTCTGTCAGTAACAAACGCGCTGAGAAATTCATCTTCGCCAAAAATGTTCTCATTTAGAGGACAAATTCCTGTCGCCTTGAACCCCTTGATAATGTTGCTTGTTGTAAAGGCTTTCTGATACGCCTTCCCAATAACTTCAGCCATTTGATAAAGGGTTATAGGTTTGCCTGGATTTTGCAAATGCCATTCATTTAGACATTGATTATAATAAGTTTTATATGGGCCAAAACATGTTCGATCTAATGGTTGGAGCTTGTGAGACGTATGTGGCGGAAATGTGAGTAACACAATTCCAGTTCTTTTGGCCAAATCAATCAGTGGTACCGAAATATGACTATCATGGTTATCTAGGACTACTAACACGGAATTTTCTTTTGAGGGCTTTACATGGCGTATGAAGTGTTCCATATATTGTAAAAAAATTGCTTCGTTTGACCATCCTGATAGATTTGCAGCACCCACGGAACCTGGTGGAGCCCCGGCAAGCATGTGGTCTTTAAAGTTTACACGGGGGAAAACTAATAGTGGCGGAACATGGTTCCCAATAGCATTGACAGCAGCAATCATTGTAACGTTGATTCCACGCTCTCCCGATGTCATACTTCCCAACTGTTTAACGCCCTTTGGGGTGATCACTTTTGGTGGGTTATGAACACTACTGTTTCCTGTCTCGTCTATATTGAAAATCTGGCTAGCAGAAAATTTATTCTTTTCCATGCAAGTTCTCAAATTTGTAAAAAAATTCGTCACATTCGTCTTATTGAAGCTTGTTGACCTTGCTAGACTAGTTGCTTCGGGTGTTCTCAAGGAAATGGACGAATGACGTTTCATAAACCATCTAAGCCAACCCTTTCCCGCTCTTTTCATTTGTAACCAATTTTGTGGCATTGTCTTTCCATTTCTCTCGGCGAATTGGAAAGCCAAGTTCAAAGCATCTTTCTTTGTCAAACCATAGTGATATTTAGCAGCCAGTTTAAGGTATTCCACCAAAGCCTTTTCTTCCTCATCATTAAAAACTTGTTTGACTGCATTAGTTACGCTATACTGGAACTCTTCACTCCCTGATTGTTTGTGAGCTTTCACATGACGAGCCACACTTGACTTGCTCACATTGTAGACTTCCGCTGCATCCCGAATACTTATATTCTCCCTTAACACTGCCTCTACAGCAGCTTTTAATGCTTTGGTACAAATAGGTGGCCTTTTATTCCCAGTTGCACTACGTGGCATCTTAGTTCTATTAACATAAAAAGAAAAAAACAATAAATTTGTTGTCCCAAGGTACAAACCTATGTCCCAAGGTACAAACGCATGCTTGTCCCAAGGTACAACAGGTTACACTGTCATAAACATTCGGTTGATGCAAGAAAATCGTTTTTGTTAAAACCAATATATTAGGTGCAAATAATTATATATACTCCTACAACACTTACCAGTATCGAAAAACACTAATAAAAAATATCAGCTGCTCAGAAATTGCAAAGTAATTAAGGCGTAGGATTTACTTTTCACACACTAAATTAGTAAAACTTCAACAGCAGAGCTGTTTTCGGCCATATTACTCTGTGGAAACAAACGTACGCGTTTTTACCCACTGAGATGACAAACAACCTGTTAAACCAGAAATTTGACAACAGATGTCGCCACAGTGTCATTTGTCCCAAGGTACAAACGTCCCAAGGTACGACACCTTCCCCTACCCGTTTTCAATTGTGTATTTTTTTGAGGTAAGTACCTGTATTATTGATTTTAAGAAACTATAATAGGTCGTTTCTATTTGTTTTCTTTCAAATTTTAAAAAAGTACACTTTTGAAAGTCACTCATGATTTTTAGGCACCTACTCTCTGATTTAAACTGTGTCATCCGGCAACACCGTAATCTTGCGCCTCATGCTTGTGGGTTGGGGCAAGCGCTCTCGGCCAACTCCGCCATTGTTGACAAGATCAGTGACATTATGTTATTTTTATTTAAAATTTGACGACTTTCCAGGTTCCCCGCGATTTCGGAGTCCCTTGGTTGAAATTTACTTCAAACATGTGCCCATATGCAGGGGCGGATTAGAGCTATGTTAGGCCCTAGGCTAAATTTATTTAAGGACCCCTTGACCCGTCGCAATAAAAAAATTAGGTAAAATTTTAAGTTCCGATAGTTTTTATCAACAATTTTATTTATTTTAGAAAAGGACGTATTGAAAAAAAAATAGTAATTTAACATTTAACTTTATGTACTAAGAACAGAGCAGATACATAGGTACTTATTATTAATTAAAACCTTTTTCCTGGCTTTTATACTTGCAAAGCTTGCCATATTTTTTTGTTTCTACATTATTAAGGATTCAGATTTTTGTTCTCAACCTAATACTTCTAAAACAAAGGAAAAATAATATCGGGAATTATGTATCTATCCAAAGGGCGAGACCTAAAGAGCAAAAAAATCTGAAAAAAGTTAAAAAAAAAAAACGAAAACAAAAATGCATATACCTAGAGAACCAAAACTAAATAAATTAAAAGTAAAAAAATATTTTAAAAAAAAGCTTTTATTTAAATGCGCTAAAAAGAATAAAATAATCTTTTCTTTTAAAACTTTTACTATCAACTTATAACGTCATTCCACAATTTATATGATATAAAAGCTTGTCGCGAGATTTAAGTAGTGGTATTTACTTAGTTTGAAAACTTAAATCTCGCGACAAGCTTTTATATCATATAAATTGTGGAATGACGTTATAAGTTGATAGTAAAAGTTTTAAAAGAAAAGATTATTTTATTCTTTTTAGCGCATTTAAATAAAAGCTTTTTTTAAAAATATTTTTTTACTTTTAATTTATTTTGTAATTTTTAGTTTGGCCAGGTGTCTGAGTCTATTCATCTCAGTTAACGCATCATTGTTGCAAGGTCGTTTGCCGGTTAGTTTAGAACAGTCTAGCTCTTCAATGAGGAGACCTTCTAATGACCATCTTGGGTGTTCCTCCATGTTGGATTTAGAATGACGTCACACATATAATCATGCATTGTCATCCAAATTAAACGTGTGTACAAAATTTCAGCTCCATCGGTTGAAATTTAACTAGTCCGCCATCTTGAGTGTTCCGGCATGTTGGATTTAGAATGACGTCACACATATAATCATGCATTGTCATCCAAATTAAACGTGTGTACAAAATTTCAGCTCGATCGGTTGAAATTTAACTAGTCCGCCATCTTGAGTGTTCCGCCATGTTGGATTTAGAATGACGTCACACATATAATCATGCATTGTCATCCAAATTAAACGTGTGTACAAAATTTCAGCTCGATCGGTTGAAATTTAACTAGTCCGCCATCTTGGGTGATCCGCCATGTTGGATTTAGAATGACGTCACACATATAATCATGCATTGTCATCCAAATTAAACGTGTGTACAAAATTTCAGCTCGATCGGTTGAAGATATCTGCTTCAAAATTGAGTTGCAAGATTCCACCCGAACAAATTACATACATACATACATACATACATACATTGCAAGTTAAATAAAAGCTTTTAAAATAGGAAGCACGCAAATCCCCTAAGCTTAATTTTTCAAATTTCAGCAGAAAAAGATCAACCTACCTTCAACTTTTCGATAATTCACACGCATTTTGACATTTAGAATCAATATCAGTGGTATTAATGCCTTTTTTTGAAAAAAAAAACATTTATTTTTGGAATATTTTGCAAACTTCGGCTTGCCTTGAAGCCTTTAATTTTGCAATTTTTCTTTTTTTGCTCCACTTGGAACCGAGCTCGTCTGAGGAACACCACTCATCGTTTCATTATTTTTAATTGCTTTGTTGTTACTGATACTAAATTATCATAACCTAACTTATGAAAGCACAGAGAATAGACTGAACCACAGAACATTAAACACGACTCAACCCATCGTCGATCGTCGGCAGCGGCGGCACTGGCGATATGCTCGTATTATTCATGCGTCACTCTGCCTGTTACCTCCTCTAGCGGTGACTGGACTAAATAGAGTACCCAACAACCTATATGAAAAAAATAAGTAGTGATGTTTTCTTTGTCTGAAATTTGCAATTGCAAAATATAAAACCTTTTCCAATTCCGAATTCCGATCAAAACATCAAAATAAGAAGAAGTAATTTTCCCATTTTAAAATAAAAATTATTCCCGGAAAGATTAGTTTGACGAATCTTTACTGTGGAATTGTTGAAACGAGGTGGAACGACTCTTGTGGGAGAGAAGATATTTCGAATTAGAATCGCATCTTCTGTGAGATCTTCTGTGATTCAGCGTTGCTTGGTAATAATCTAATTTGTAATATGTTTTCAGTGCCTTGGAAATTAAAATAATCTTCGTAGTTTTTTTTTTTCATTTTCATTGTTGAAATCTAAAACCTTGAATGTTGATTAGGAAATTATATTTGCTGCGTGACACATTTCTAGGTATATTTTCTAAATCTACTGTTTACTACAGTAATTCAAATGATATAAAACGCAAATGGCAACGAAGACAAAATAATAGTAATTGCCCCCCTCCCCCGCACAAGCATGTGGTTGCTTCTGGGATACCTACTCCTAGTTTGGAGTATTGTGAGGGTGAGAATTATTATTATTATTATATTATTATCTTTTACCGCTTCTAAAATATTTCATTTTCAATATGATACTAAATTTATTTAACATTACAAACGGATATTTAGATTTTCCATTTTAGAATAACTACTAACTTTGATGATTGAGATATCTAAAACTAATTGTGAATGAACCAAGGAGGAAACAAAACTGTCACGTACACTATTTAAACACTTCCTGGTCATTATCCAATAAGTAAACGCTTCCAAACCTCGAACAAATAACTTAAATTGTCGCTCACAGTATTATCTCCTAGATTAAAAATTGTAACTATGCACAGTGGTGTCCTCTGTCTAGGAACCACATTCTACTAGACAAATACATAAATATGTACACCTATTACCTGCTCTATTTAATTTTCCGATGATTTTTCGCGATTTTCACAGGAATTTTTATTGCAATAAGTAATCTTTCAATAACAAATAATTTACGGTAGGTATATCCTCGGGTATATCTTACTTTACCTATTACCCTACCTAGTTAGCTGCATGATAGTATAAAAAGTTATGTTTTACTATGACTCATTCAATTTCCATTTTCTGTAAGTAGCTACTTGAGTGTAATAACTTTAGCATGTGAGTGAGGAGTAGGATTTTTAGTACCTATTTGGTTTTATTTAGGTAAGAAGATAGAAGGATTTCGTTGATCATAAAAAATAGGTATTCGGGACTAAAAAAAATAAAAGTTAGGGATGAAAATGTCTTCATCTTTCTTATGCATTATTGGTAGTACGTGAAAGTAGCATAGGCGGAATGTATTGGGTATATTTTTTAAATATTGGAATGGGCATTATCCGGTCCTTTGAAAAATTGGATAACCCATTCCTTATCGGAATTTTTGTTAAATCTCTTAAATAATATGATAGGAATGAATACATAAATGCTGATATAAAGGGTTATTATTAATTTAATCCCGCCACATCAAACAAGATTATATTATTCTGAATTCAGCGAGTTATTAACCGTTGACTTATTAGTTATCGCTCAACATACTCATCCCGTTCTTCAGTAGAGAATTTCCCTCAAGCGCACAGAGCACGCAGAGCCGAAGCCTGGCCCATGATAATAATTTCTACATCCTCATCATGACCCCTCATTCCTATGCATAATCCAAACAGCTAGCAGGACGACTAGGAAACTGCTCCCACCAGAGAGCCTATATACGACACGGAGGTGTCGTAAGTAGGTACGCATCGTGTTCCCGGTTTTTGTAGTTCCTACTTTATTTGTTATCTCTACAACGAAAAAATATCGACTTCAAACTCGGTATGTAGTAATAGGTCTTCAAGACCCACAGATACACCGAAGATCCTCGACAGACAGACAAGGACGGGAGTTGTGACGTAGGGCCGAACATTCGCTGAACAAACTGTATTTTTCCAAATCTGTCAAAAACACTCACGAAAATTTTACAAGAGGCTCGTTCTCCTCTGTATTTAGAAACCTACGGGTTTATACATCTATAGATGTTCATAGTAACTTTTTGTTATAAAAATACTTTTTTCAAAAATCTGTTAAGCATAACTACATTTAGATACCTAGATATCTAGTTAAGAACAGCCTGGAAAATATCCACTTGAGGGAAACTATACGTGATGTTCAGATTTGATCCTGAACATCCCTCCCTGTAAAGTTTGTTTTGTCGTCTGATTTTAAAAAACTTTTTTCGTTTTGAAGGGCGTCAAAACTGCATCTGTATTGCGCTTCTCGAGGTGCAGACTCACACCCTACTACGATTTTTTTATTCTTATCGGAAAGTATAAGCATAAGTTGTTCAAAGTCGCCTCATATGTCCAAATTAATTAAATTATCATAATTAATTATTTTTAAAAGTAAAAAGGTTTGTATCTTTGATTCTTTGTGGAGTGATTTCTAGGGGGCATCCCATAAACATATCTATTCCACCACTTATAATATGGTTCTGTGTTTATAACAAACCGTTGAACTAATTTCCATATTATGGTAAATAGTATTGCTTTGGAAATTATATGAAGGTCATCTTTAAGGACACATGATCCTTTTAACAAAATAGGATAATTAAAATTTATTTTCAAAAATGTTATTTTCTTTTTTATTTATTATTTATTAGCGATAGGTCATAAATAGTGTAATTCTCGGTGTAATCTATGTTCCAGATCCATTACATGTCTAAATTTAAACAAATATTCATACAGCTACTAGCCTACCAATTTTCCAAATAAATATTAAAGTAGGTAGGTATGTTTATAATATCTCGGTGAATATCATCTCACATTTGAAAAACCAACCCAAGGTGAAATTAAATTAACAAACATATCTCACTAAAATTTGTTTATTCCGGTCAGTAAATTTGTATTTCGCCAGTTAAAATATTGATGTATATCCTAAGCCTTACAGTATATCGTATTTTAAAATGCATGCGGTGTTAGGTATCAATATTGAAATGTATCATTTTGAAAACTTGGTTTATGGCGATTTCCATTGATACTTTCTTATCTTAAAATGTCGAAAGAAATAGTAGCATGCAACTAAAGTAATCAGAAATAACATAATTTTTACCAAGGGGCGAGCCAAGGGGTAAACCACCGGCAAATTTGTACACCGCAGACTTGCTAGCTAGACACAGGACACATTATGATGAAAAGCATTATTCTGATAACAGAACAACTATTTTTTATTACGACTCAATGTACAGCACGTACGTGTTGATTCAACATTTTGACCCATAAAATGGCTTTTTTCGATCTGTAGCGAGCAACACGCATAATTTTAAATTTTTGGTCAATACAAATTTTAATCTAGGTAATTACTCACATTTTGAGACAAAAATTATTTAAAAAAATTTATCACAATGGCAGTTATTAGGCTTATTGCGCAAATGCTAATAACGGCCACTGTGATCAATCTTTTTAAATAATTTTTGTCTCAAAATGAGAGTAATTACTTAGATTAAAATTTGTATTGGCCAAAAGTTTAAAATTATGCGTGTTGCTCTCTACAGATCGAAAAAAGCCATTTTATGGGCCAAAATATTGAATCACCACGCACGTGGTGTACATTGAGCCATTTCTGTTCGCTATTGTCATTTTAGAGATTTCTGCATATTTGCATTTTGCAACAATTGTCGTTGCCAAATGTTTCAGTCAACGATTCGATTCAGGCAGCAAAATAATTGAATACTATGATTGGATTGGCTCATTAATACGATTATAATGATTTAGCTTACACATAATTATAAATAAGCTATGCAAGATTGTTTTAGCAGATAGACTGTCTGCTCGAGTATCTGTGTATGTAATTCGCATTAATTCCAAAAATTACAATATCCACATTATACAAATTACTGCTATTTGTAGTCAAAAGTCTCACCAAGTTTGTCTCGATGCTTGCAGATTTTCACGAAGGGCGGGTGACGCCCCACATGTTCGGACATTGGAAGAAATACATAGGAACACTGGCAATCTGAAATAGAAAATAGTGTATAAATATATCATTAATCATTAGTAAAGGAAGAAAAACAAATCAATGTTTCCAAGAACTATAGGTACCTATTATAACAAAAACACATTAAGTAAAGTAGTACCTAATCACCATTCTACGAAGTAGCTTAAAGACAACGATTTTTGAATTTCAGTAGCGCTAATTTCTGGAAAAACATTATTTTGTGGTAGAAACATTGGCCATCTAAGAACATACCAATGTGTTAAATTTATTATCTAGGGGTATATCCAAAGGTATATCTTTATATCTCGTGGAACGTCAAACACTCGCTTAAAAACATAAATTAATATTTTTGATAAGTTAGACGATCACACTGAGAGTCTCAGTGTGATCGTCGCGCCCTGAGGATGTCCCGTGCAATCGAGGACGAAAGCCTACCTAACAAAACTTGGTATAGTTTCATGTTCAGTCGGCTTCCTTCCAATACCAACAAATTTGCATTTCTCTCGTAATAGGAAGTTCCTCTTTAAAGGAACCGACATTCTATCAATTTTGGAACGTCATCGTTCCACATATTCGATTCATCTTTTATCATATTTAAGTATCTGATTTCCTGTGTCACTAGGTACGGCTGCGGCCAATTTGAACTTGCAATGTCTTGGGGGTTTGTGAGAAGCCATCAGGCTACATAGTTAGCCCCCAGCGGCTTTCGTCCGCCTTCCCTTCACCGTCGGCTCTTTTGAAACGCGATGTGCGGGGCGAGAAAGGGCGGTGTTGCCGGATGTCGCCGGATCTCCCTCATTTCGGCATTAATTGCAGACAGTCTTGCAAGTTCAAATTGGCCGCGACTGTACCTACCGGTATCTATATACCCACTCGCCACTTGTACTTATTTTGTTACAAAAAGATAATATTGATCACAAAAATATGTTTAAACGCCATAAAAATGCCGTAAATAACCTCCAAGTTAAATCTGTAAAATACAAAAAAATCAAAAAATATTTTAATTTTATTTATAGACATATAAGTACTTAGATCTATCGATGTTGGTTTACAATTGGAAATGTGAATATATCTATTGTTTATACAGGGTGTCCCACGTTTTTTGATCTGGACTTTAACATTTTGTAAAGGATTTTCCAATAGGGATGATATGATTTTAAAATCTCATGGACTTCGTGTTTAAAATTTGACAGATGCCACAAGGTGGTGTCATTTATGTTTAGTAGACTTTGATAATTCATCATGGCAAATTAAACGCCACCAGAACGTTTGATTATTATTCAAAAGTTTTATGAAAATAGACGTTCATTTGTGAACACTCAACGTGCACTTCGCGAAATCTATGGTCGGCATAATCGCCCCACTTTGCTTGCTATTCGTCGAATCCTTGAAAAGTTTGAAAGGGATTTTACTCTTCATGATGCGAAAACACAGCAAGAGGTTGAAATGCAAGAAATTTAGAGAACATTGCTGCTGTAAGAGATAGTTTTGCAGAAGTTCCAAATTGATCGATTCCTCGTCGTGCCCAAGAATAAGGCCTTAGAAGAACAACAGATTTTCTGTGCCCACGCTTAGAAGAAATTGATTTGGATGAGATATGCTCTTCTTGCGAGGGTAAAAATCCTCACATTAATTTGATAGCGAACTAGGTTGTACCTACTTAACCTGTAAAACAAACATTGAGTGGCATTGATAAAAAGTTAATTAACTGTTAGTTAAATTAATATTAAGTACTACCGAGAAAACATTAGTATCAGCCGGTATTACCTGTTAGACAAACTTGTGTATGGGTTATTATTTAAACCGGCGTTTAAGAAACAACAATAAAAGAAATAACTGCTCGGCTCATACGAAAAACCGACTGAATTAAAACGTAGTAAGCAGGAAATAGACAATTTTCGTTCTAGAGGAAAAATAAAATAAGCATTCGGGTATAGTATTTATTGAGGTAGGATTTATAGTCACTTGAAACAGCATAAAAAAAACTAAAATTGGCGTCACAAAAAGAATATAGGATACAATCGTCACGCAGTTTTCAAAAATATATCTATACTAAAATCGAGCAATCCGTACGCCTGGCGTAAATAAAACCACGTGTTCAATGACGTTCCGCGATTAGTCGGTAGGCTATAAAATTTTACCCGACTCGATAACAGGGACGTCGATCGCAAAAGTGTAGTTATGCAGTTTTATCTTGTTGTTTGCAGCTATTTAGACACTGTAACGAATAATTTTATGGATGTTTTGAACCATTTTAATGAAGCCAATAATTCTTATATTTAATAAATTTAATAAAATTAATATTTTGATGTAAACAAATGTAAAACTAAAATTAAATAAAGGTCGTGCCTCAGTGCGGCCCTGGCGAACATCTCAACCCACGTGCTATTGTTTACGCCAGGCGTAAGAGTTGCTCGATTTTAGTATACATATTCTACAAGCATATAATATACCGCTTTTAAGGTTTTTTAAGGTTGTCGTCAAACACAAGATAAAGGTTAAAGCACCATATAATATTGTCAAAAGATCTCTAAAAAGCCATATCGATTATAACTATTTACGCAAGTACTTATATCCTAAGATCTGTGAAATTATGGCACGGCTATGCACCGCATTTCGCTGGACAAGTGGCGAGCCTATATTAGGCGGGCATGCAGTCACTTGTTTTTACTACAATATCTATCTTCTCTGTCTCCTTCATCTCTTTTTTCTACTAATACCAGGTGAGGTTTAATATGGTTAAAAAAGTGTTTTGTCTCCTATTTTATTGCCGAGGCGCCTGTTTTCTGAGCTACTAGGGTATACGGGGCGCGATCTATTTAATAGTATTTACCACGCTCTGCTACTGGTAAAACTACCAGACTTATTAGCAGAAATCACCCGTATAAAATTCAAAGGTTTTTATGCTGTTCCAAGTAACTTCACTTATACCATACGTAATACACTGATGGTCGGATAGAGGCTCATACGGAGGATATGCACACAACCTATTTAAGAAAATAATAAACCTTGTAGTAGGTACATTAATTGGAAAAACCTCACGTTTTGGACACGCAGGAAGTCTGTAGGAACGGAAGTTTTCCAAACATTTGGAAATGTACAAGAATGCAATCTGCATGAGAAAATGACTATGATACGATCCACTCAACATTCATCGAATTATCGAAAATAATGGAGAAGGCTATTAACATAATATGATTGTGAATTACTTAGAGGAACCCATCTAAATCATTTCTGGCCGCAAATGCGATTGCCGATATGTAGCGTCGCGAACTATTTGGACCGCATGTTTTTCTGCCTTCGATCAACCTTGGTGTTGACCAACACTATATTAAAAACCTGTCGCCAGGGTGGTTTAATGTTAAAAACACCATCGTTGAAGAATTTTACAAGTTTACATGCCATATATCCATAGGATATTCTCAAGAAAAGCCAGTCTAAAAAGCAAGCAAGAGTATTTTGGTACCTTTGGGTTGAAATGAAGTTCATTGTATAAATAGTTAGGTAGAACCTCGGGTAGAACCAATGACGTCAAAACCTATAGACGTGGTGCCCCATTGTTAAAATGCCCTTTAATTTGACTCCAAGATTAAATATATCCATACTAATATAAAAAATGCTACAAAGACAGAAAGTCAACCATTAGCCAACTATACACCCGATGATTCCCGGTTATAGTTCCTCCACAATCACACTTAGATATCGCATGTTTTTTCTTGTTTGGGGAACCACACCTGAAGACTCGGGGGATGGTCTAACGACGCCAGCCTCCGAGCCCAGAGTCGAAATAAGTTCGCTACGGCTCGACAAAAAGGGGCAATTTCTGACAATCTGGCTACATTTTTGGAATAATTTAATGGAGCGCTTAGATTGTGATTAGTTCTGGGCGTCAAGCGTTTATCAAAACAAAACTGTCTATAGGTTTTGACGTCATTGGGTAGAACACAGGGTACAATATCAGACAGGTCTAGGCTATTGTATCTGTTGTCATGACATTTTAACCTGAAATTTATTAATCTGTCATTTCACTTTGACGTGACATGATCTTTGAGAAATGAGGAAGATTTATTCTCCGAAAGCTCAAGATATTTTTTGAGTTACAAGTTCACAGTTTGTTCATTTACTGTTAAGAATTTATTAATTTTCCAGGCAACTTGAAAAAGTTGTCTTTTAACCAGTTTAGTGGCGAAAAACCCAATTAAAATTCAATGGATCTGTTTACGCCACAAATAAACTTTAGAAAATATAAAGTTCATGGCTAGTTGTAGAACCCATTAGATTTTGAGTTTCTTCTTTATATATTGGACCATTGGTTCGCTCTGAGTCTTCTAAACAAAATTTTCTTTTTTCATTCTTGCATATTATACAAAATACTTCCAAAATATTTAAAGAAAAGTCGGCTCGAGCCGCAAGTGGCAATGAAGCCTAAGTAATAGTAATTGCCCCCCACCCCGCACAAACATGAGGCTGCTTCTGGAGTACTCCTAGTTTGGAATATTGTGAGGATATGAATTAATATTATGTATACCTGATAGCACAGATGAGGTTCCAGGGCCATAAATGATCGAAGACCACAGGCGGCGTCATTTTCTTTTATTTTCAATGTGTAAAATAGAATATTTATCTTTAAAAATATTGTTGTTGGTAAACAACTAAGAAGCGTACGCTGAATTTTGTCTTTTTTAATGCCAAAATCCGAGGGGTCTTCAGGTACCTGATTTTTTGTACACCTACCGCAGAAAGCTGCAGTACTTAGGTACCTAGTAAATATGCAGATCCTGCATCAATAGGTACTGCATGGTCCTGCTCAAGGACTGCCGAGTCCTGCATACAAATTTGTACACCTACTGCAAGGCTTCGATTTCATGATTTATACCAAGACCCTTCAGCCAGGTTTGCAAAAGCCATTTTTCTGCAAGAGAAAAACTAAAGTTTTAAATGTTCACGATGCACTGGTATATCAGCAGCCCTCTATCACTGTTCGCAGCATAGTTGTGGCATGTTCGAATTTCGAATATGACTGGAGTTGGAGAGGCAGCCATTTATAGAGTTGTGAAGGAAAGAAGAACGACAGGTGAACTTAGTGAAGCTCTAAGTTCACCAGTTCACAAATTTTATTTAAAAAAGAGCTACCAAAATTAAATAAAATCTTACAAGCTATGAATGAAGTCAACGACTTATCTGTAGTGAGTAGAACCACATTATGGATAGTCCTTAAGGACATGAATTTTCGCTGGGAGAAACAGAAGAAAGTCTACTCTCATAGACAAACCCAAAATCACTTGTTGGAGAAGGGAATACCCGCGGGAATACCTACGAGCTATTAGAAGATTTAGAAATGAGGGAAGAAACATATTTTACTTGAATGAAACTTGGTTAAACGAGGGACGTACTGTTTTACAAGTATGGAAAAGACAAAAACTTCTCGGCATGCTTTTATGGAACGGTGGTCAAAAGGTACAAACTCGAGTATAAACTTTCCGTCTGGAAAAGGTCGTAGGTAAATAACACACATTGGAAGGGAAGATGGATTTCTAGATGGTGGTTTATTAGACTTTCAATCCAATTCTACTAAAGATTAAGTACCACGAGGAAATGCCGGCGATGTATTTGAAGAACATTTTCAGCAAATGATAGAGCAGATAGATAGAGCAGAAATAATTCCATACTTGTAATCGATAATGCAAGTTATCATTCTAGACTAGTGGAGAAGCTCCAACGAGTTCTTGGAGAAAAGTGAATATTAATGAATGGATGAACGAGAAGAAGCTGCAATTTGAAGAATAGTCAAAAAATAACTTTTAAAAATAGCCAGGCAGCATAGGTCAGTATTTAAGAAATATGCAATCGACGAAATGGCAAAATAACGTGGCATAATTGTACAGGGTGTCCCAAACTCGACGCCCCAGGGTTATTATAGGCAAACAAAAACAGCCAGTAAAAATCTGACTTGTGGGCTTCTTGTAGGACCACTCAGCTTGCTTTTGGGCCAGCTTGCTTTTGGGCCAAGAAGATAGTTTTTACGAGAGTTTTTACGAATTTGAGAAATCGTCTTCAAATATATTTTTCCCAGGACCATATCTACCACCTGTTTCTCTTTATATTTGGAAAGAGCAAGTTTTTCTGATAAACTTTCGTAAATAAACTTTTTTCATATTATTTCTAAAAATATGAAAAAGGCCATGGTATTTTTTTAATGAAAATCGAATTAGCCATTAGGTACTTATGAAGGTATATTTTTGACAGAAACAATTGACAGATGTTTGGACAGATGTATTATGGAAAAAGTATTAAAATTTTATTATTAGTTAAAAAAAAAATAACTGTGTGCACGCCTTTTTAAGAAAAACTGTTATTATAACCACTTATTATGTATTATATCTGGACCGACACTATATTAAAGACCCGAGCATTACTTCATATTTCATTGTTGTTTGCGGACTTGGGTGGCGCTACTCGACGAAAAAAATGGCGATTTATTATAGGTTATAACAGGGGTATTCTGTGGTTATAGGTATGTCAGTTTCTGACGTTTTGAATGTCCCATATTTCAAATATCCAGCTTTATCACCATTTCCGCCCTTTTTACGGTAACGAATTATCTTTTCGTTCAATATTTCGCAGTTTTGTCATATTACAAGAGCTTTTGTAGGTAGATTTGCTTGTAATAACATGAAATTTCCATGCTCACGACAAAAATTTAATGCGCAAACCATTATGTGAATTGCAGAAGAATAAATACTATTTTGGAATGAAAATAGAAAATTTTGTTTATAGCCCAAAGCGAACCAATGGTCCACTACTTAGGTATATAAGAAGAAACTAATGCGTTGTATACTTATACCTCGACTTATACTTCCACTACAACTAGCCATGGACTTCATTTCAAGCCAAAAGGTACCAAAATCCTCTTGTTGGATTTTTAGACTCGCTTTTCTTAATAAAATCTATGAATGTATACCATGTAAGCTTGTCAAATGAGAGGACATAACAAACACGTATTTTATTTCATTTTGGACGTTAAATTCGTTGTAACACTCATTTGCGTGGTTTTATTTTAGGTAGATATATATAAAAATCGAAAAAAATTCTCCAACAATGGTGTTTTTTGCTTTAATCCACTCTGTCGATTTTTTTGTCGTACGGCGCCAGTGGCGATTGCTTGAAACAGCGCTATGCACAGGTCTCTAATATAGGGTTGGTCCAAATTATATTTAAAAACATAAGAATTTTAGCGAAAAACAAAAAATTAACAATATAAAAATAAATGCTAAGTAGGTTCTTACTTATAAATAATTTTCAATGTGACTACCCTCTTTTAATAAACATAAGTCTAGATGGCGTCTAACTTCTGCCTTAGAGACGTTTCTTAATACATCTGGTGTTATTTGCCGACAGGCATCTTCTATTTTTTCTATTAAATGATCAATATTCCGAGATGGAGTTTTGTAAACAATGTTTTTCAGAAATCTGGCGACTTTCCTGGTCATTTGATGGGGCCATTTATTCTAATCCATTTATTTCCAAACTCATCATTTAGAAATTCTTTTGCAATGTTGGTGTGCTGTAGCTCCGTCGTGTTGATATAGTGTGATGAGGATGAGACTCGGCCTGAGATTTCCGAGAGATTTCCATTCAAATAGTACGAACTGCCACTACATTGAATTCAATTGAGTAGGAGTCGATGAACTACTCTCATTAACAAAATTTTCACGCTAGCACGTCAAAGCATTTAACCTCTTATTTTATTTACGGCTATTTCATTCAATGCTGTTTCTCTGAATGACAATCAGTTTTAAATAGCTGACGGTCCAGTTTCGAAAGTGTACAATCGATAATAATTGAGAAATTAAGAAGAAATATGAGAACTTCCGTTCGGTATTCAGTAAATTGTTTATCGACAACATTATCAAGCAAATCGGAAAATCCTCACATCTTGACCAAGGTCGATTTGCTTATAAAAATAAGTGTGTTTTTATTTTTTCCGTAGACAACATTAAAAAATTGTAAAAGAAAAGTTCTTGTCTATGCAAATTTTTGAAACGTCCTGTAAAACTTTAAATACTTAAGTATTTTATAATCCATTCTTAACTTAACTTCACAAAAAAAATAATACCCAATGGTCGGACTATTTTTAGCTCAATTTTCAGTCTGTATACTTCGAGGCATAGGTACTTGCCTATTTAAATGAACACTAATTATCTAGTTATAGAAAAGTACTAATTTAAGAAATATTCTCTAAACAAATAATAAGCCATGGTCGAGGCCACGAAAGACGAGAAATTGTCAACAACTAATAAGTGGTTTTGATCGTTCCGACCGAGGCTCGGACCGAGGTTTCCAGGATTACACTTTTTTGATAAGCAGAGTGGGTACTCTTCTATAAAATTTAGCCAATACATTTCTTTCGTATTATTTGTAAGTTTGAGGCGTTGAGAACTGTCTTTTGCCACTGGTTTCGGAACGACACCATTAGGCCTCCTACGTACACCATGTCCCACCTACTCCTCTCGCTACTCCTAGTTTGGAGTATTTTGAGTGTCATATAATCATAACTCTATTATTATTAATAAGGATGTAAGATTAGTGAGTGTAAATGTATTTACAAGAAAAGGTGATAATGGGCATAACGAGGGGCATAAGCACTCAAAGTTACGTTTTCTTGTAAATCTATTATTATTATTAGGTACTATTATTTTTATTTTTCATTTGTTGACAAATAACTACAAAATCGCACGAGCTAAAGTGGAAGAAAAAATACCGGTATGAACTTAGCAGCCATTTTTTGAATTTTAGCAGCTGAAAATAAACATGGTGTGAAGTTGGCAGCCACTATTTAGTAGCCATTTTTTACCTTGATTAAGCGTCCAGAATTTTTTTGTAAACTTTCCCATTTTCAAAATATTGTGCACAAATCGTTCTTGCTGCAAAAAGTAGGCCACTAAATAAGGGAAAAAATAAGTCTAGTGCGGGTCCTTTGCTATAGCCGTTTGAAGAGCCGAAAACCGACCTTAAAAGGCAAAATAATTTTCGGTTTTCGGCCCTTCAAACGGCTAGCAAGGAATTCGCGCCAGGCTTATTTTTATTTATTTGCGGGAAGAACGATTTAGGTATGCACATTTTTGAAATTGTGAAAATAATTATTTTCTCAAAGGTGGTTTTCGACCGAGTTTTCGACCCTTCAACCGCTTAGCAAGGAATTCGAACTAGGATATGTTGCCCCATAACTTGGTTTTGTTTCGTCGCAAAATTTATTTATAGGCAGACAAATTAAGGCTCTTCGTCGCCTTTTCTAATAATTGTGCAGCACTTAATATTATTCGGTTCGTTAAAGTAGTAAACCACGTAGTAAATAAAAGTTGACGAATAAATTATGGTTGTTTAATCAAGGCAAAAAACGGCTGCGAAAAGTGGCTGAAAACTTCACACCAAGTTTATTGTACCTAGCTGCTAAAATTTTTGGTTGCAAAAAGTGGATACTAACTTTTTACTTATAAAAAATTATAATACTGGCAGAGGGCGAATTCTTTGTTGGACATCCCTATGCTCGTCCCTATGGTACTGTGTACCTCTCGGTGTACCTTTTTTTTTGGGAAATCTTGGGTAATCTTTGCCAAACCCGGGTCGAACCTGAGTAGCCTTTGAGAAATTTCGTGTAGTCTTTTGGAAAGCCCGAAGGTGTATGATTTTTCTTCCGCGACTTACCGCTGGGAGGTTCTTACCTGGGTGTTCCCTTGATTTGCTTATTTCGAGGCTTATTTCATGTTATTCTGGGACTCGCTGTAGATATAACGGGATTCGTTATCATTCAACCGAGCATTCGGTACGATTCGGTATGAGCAATGTGTTATTTACTTAGCACTCTTAGCAGTACTTATATTACAAGTTTCAGTAGGCATGACAAAATAATATAGGTCTTACCCTCGTAGGTACCCAAGTACTTACATACGAGTGCCTGCCTATCTCATTCCAAATTTCCACATAAATCAGAGTTTGATAAAAGTATGCAGCTGGCCCTGCTGAAAATCCAGATGCAAAATTCAATTTTTAAGATTTTTGTTTCTGTATATCTCAATGTGGAGTAGTACCTATTTATAGTAGGGACCTAAGCAAAGCTCTAAAAGTTGCTTCATAGCATGATCAAGCCGTATAAAAGGATTTCTTCTCCATTAGGTATTCTTTATGATTAAATGACACAACTTCCTGTTTGGTCGGATATGACCCCTTGTATTTAAAATTCAGCCTATTTGTATAGCATAGCTTTTCAACGCTTTTCAAGTCTCGTTTAAGGAATGTCAAGACCGAGTTAACCTAACACTTCTTTATTTTCTCTAAATCGACGCAGCCGTAGAAACATTGACAGAAATTTCAGCTAATTCCAACATCTATCAAAATTTCGGAATTAGGTACCTATTTTCTTATAAGTACCTAAGTCGGAATATGTGTTAAGGATATTTTTACTCACATTGCTCATTTGCCTGCTTGAAATGAAGCCTAAATTATAATGTAAATCGTTTTGAGGTCTAGTCGACTAGGACAGGGTGATTCCGAGTGGGTCTCGAAGATACTTCCGCCTGACCCCTCAGGCAGAAACTATGTAAAATAGAAAGGGGATATTATCAGAAATTCACGACAAGAGAAACATCGACAGAAGCGAACCCCGTAGCGACCTTTAAATAAACCTAAAATCTAGTCTCAACACCGAACTGAGCACCAAACCAACAACACAGTTTAGGTCGAGGCTCGGGTCAGGTTTAGGTGTATGAAAACTGTTGAAGACTCGGTTGAAGATGATTATTCTCGACGTCATCGGTATTTTTCAAGATCAGTTTAAAATAGTGTGTGAAAACCAAGGTAAAAAAGAACCTAGGTTGGTTGAAACATGTACAGTTCTCTTAAATAAACTGTGTTTTTGGAGTTGTGACTGCAAGTTTTACCTTTCTTGTCATGTAAAAAAGAACGGTCCCGGTTCAAATTAGGGCGACCGCCAAGTTAAATAGGATTAGGTAGGAGCTCGAGTACAAGTTACAAGCACGTTGTAAAGGTTATTTCGAGGGTAACTTCTTCCTTCTACCTAAATGGGGTGCTAAGTAAAACTAACAACGTTATAAGTAAAGAGTCCAGTCTTCCACCGAGGTCGACTCAAGACTGCTACTTTGTCCGATTTTTTTAATCAACATCCGGTGTACAGAGCGGCCGCAGTGCTCGGTACCAGTCACGATAATGATTGATACAAACTCGTTAAATGAATCTAAATATATATTAAGTAAAGTCTTCACTTTTGTAAATTACCAAAAAATAACCACCACCGATTTCCTCGGATTTTCCCGACGATTTCTCGCATTTATGCTTTTTTTCTCGGTATTAGTATGGGTGTCAATTTTGGAACAGTATCGTGATTTTCAATAATTATAAATAAACTTAGGTTCAAGTCGGGTTAAAATATTCTGTATCCACCTAGGTATCCGCTTATTCTGGGACTGATAGAAATCATTCAACATAGGGGTGTGCCGATGGGTGTGTGAGAAAACCGAGGATAAAACATTGTAGTGAATTTTTGTCCAGTAGTCAATACTTAAGCAAATCTCGAGGTCAATCTGCTAACAGAAAAACCGTCAATAGACTTCGGTCACGGCCTAAATAGTGAGGGAAATGAGTGGATAAAACTGACTTTGTAAGATTCAAACTTGACAAAAGTTTGTTGTAGATATTTGGAGTGTCGAAGTATTACCCAGTATTATACAAGGTAGATACCTATTACGATGTTTCCAATTTTTTTGCCCCTTTAATTAATAATGAAAATAATGTTGTGCCCGATGGGAGCGTCACCACTGGCCGAGCCAGTGGCAGTAGGTGTACAAATTACAGACAGGACATATCAACAGGTCACCGAAAACATTAGGGAATACACGGAGAGTAGGCACTCAATGGAAAGCTGTGAGTACACCAACCTCGTGACCAATAATTATAATACCAACTAGGATGAATTGGCAGGAGTTGCCTTATATGATAAATTGGCAGGACACTGGCACTACTTGCTACAACACCGTACCGTGGCAGTAGCTGCCTTGTCATTTACTGCCATCTGGCAGTCGGTGTACAAATTTTTTTTCGTTTCTAGGAATAAATCCAAGTAGAACACCAGAAAGCTCTGAGAGGATCTGATGTGAGTAATTCTCAACTCATCTAGTTAGAATCAAAACACTTCTGGTATCCGCCACAACCGAGGCTACAACTCAGTGGCGGTTCCTTTTCTGGTAACCTGAAGATATATGATGCAATAGTTAGGGTTCCTGCTCAAGTTAGGTACAATTCTCTGTACAATCAATATCAAAACCGGCTCTCTTCCTCTAATAATAATAATAATATAATAGAATCCGTCCTTTCCTTGCTGAATTTTTATAGCATTTCCTTAGCTCGCGTTCTTCCTACATCCGAGGGGTGTCTCATGAACAGAGCTGTAGGTGTACAAATTACAGGCAAGACAACGGCATTTTTTGGTAAGACACGAGTAGCACAAGGTAGGAATCGGGCAGTGTTGTTAGGCCCTGTGACAGGACATGAGCTAAGACAAGCACAGTATCATCCGCATACGAGATAGATACCTAGATGGTATTAGTTCATCGCCGTAATGGATTTTATATTAAACGAGTAAGGTGCAGGAGACTGGCAGAACTTGCTACAAAATAGCAACATATTCCTCGCCGAAAATACATACTGCATCTAGGTACAGCCTAAGCTCTACTCTCGGTTCTAGCCGAGATTGCACCCTTGTCGATCTCTACTTCTACTCTAGTTTTGCTCGTCCTATTCTCGTCACATTTCTCCTCCAGGGGGTTGTCTCACTAGTGACAGTGCGTGTACTACAGGTTAGACCGGCAGTACCTATTTCTCGGTACTAGACATTTAGGTGTGCCTTTTTAAAAAAACTACAGGTGATTGGTAATACTTGGCACGGTCACAACTGTCCTTCCCTCGGCCCTTGTGTCCTGTGCTGTACTGTCTCGTCCTGCTTAAATCCCATACGCATAGGTCGGTACCTAGTTATTGAAGGGAATTATTTTTAAGTGTGAATTCAATTCTTGAAATTGACTTTGGAATCTTGTTAGTGTTATTTTTGTCGCTTCACAAGAGGCTTCACCACGAGCTTGTAAATGATGTTGTGTTTTCCTCAGCAATACATCAAAGTGGAACGTTTCTGCTGGTCCTATGTCCAAAATAGTTTTTAATATATATGTCAACGGTCTGATGTGATCTGGCTTACATTTTAAACGAAAATAGATTTTCACTGCATCAACCCTCTCGATACAAGAACCCCAAAGTACCTCCACATTTTTGGTGGTGAAACACCTCTCTTAATAAATAATTACGTAATGATCCAAGGTAGGTAGGTAGGTACTTATTTTTGTTTATCAAGAAGAATTAATTGACAGATAAATGAATAGACAGTCAAATTGAGGTGGTCATACATACTTCAATCGGATAGAAATTGTTCTGACTCCATATTTTGGGCCTGCTCGTGACACAGTCACATTTAAACATTCGATTGCCATAGACACAGACCACAGTCTTATTTTTGAAAATATTGCATGTTCAAAGTCTGGCAATATTTCGCGGGTCTCGTCTTCTTCCATCCGCAACTGCCACATTTGGCATTTTACATGACTTCTTCGGTAGCATCCTGCTCGTCCGCACCTAAAAGTCCTTACTCTACTCCTTTGCCAGTACAATTAGTCGGTCGCAACTGTTACAGTGAATAAATAATTACCTCGCTGGAAATCGTGCGAGGCCGGCCCTGGCCGGGGCTGCGACGGCTATGCGGTTTACGCGAGTCGTACCAACTGCGTGGAGGAGCCAACCATTACGCTCCCCGACGACGGTGAATGGACACCGGGACACGCACACCACCCACCCACCCACGCACCTCTCAATGTCGCACGGGCGACGCTGCTGCCGCTGTCGATGCGGGCCGACCGTCCGTCGGGCGCTATCCGCCGTCTTCCCGCTGCCTCCTCAATATGGAGGTGGCCGGGATGGCGGTTTCCGGGTGCGGCGCAGGGCCGGAAGGGTGGCAGGCACTGGCGTTGCGTGGGGAAACGGCGATCGCGCGGTTTACACGTCACTTCCTGCGGCGGAGGGCGGAGGCGGGAGGTAGCGCGCGACAGCGGGCCGTACTGCGGTCGGGTCCGGCGAGGCACTGACGCCGCTCGCGTCGTCGTGTGAAAACGGAATGGAGCAGCGGCGGCGACGTTGCCACTCCTCCCGACCGACTTTTCCATAGCCTACAGGATGTAGGTACACGAACGATTCTGAAAACGACTATTGTGGCTATTAAAATGTTACTTCATTTGGTGGATACCACCCTAGGTTTCCCTATTTAAGTGCAGTGGCGTAGCCCCGGTGGGATCTAAGGGATATCTCCCCCTAAGGGTCTTGCGAGTAGATATCCTACCCGCCCGGTAGTTTCTGCAATCCGAAGTTTAAGAAGCGTCGCATTTTAGTAAACAATCCAGTACTTTTTAGCTTTTTACGCGCTTTTGTCTTTTCTATAAAAGGAAAAAAAGGACTTCTTGGTTACTGCATAAATGATTTTAGGACAATAGTTACTTCAATTTTTTTCAAGGCCTAGTACCTAGTAATATTTACGCTGTATACAGGTTATCCCCCCAAGACCATACTCTGGAAAAAAAGGGTTCAATTTGGAGTAATTATAGGGAGGCATTTAAAATTAAATAAAAATTAAGGCTCTATTTTGGGTTGGGAATCAGAGACCTTCACCTTTAATTTCTTGGTTTGGATGCAAAAAATCACAGGTACATTTGAAACAATAATAATGTAAGAAACTATTTTCAAGTTAGAATATTAAATTAATAGGTCCTTTCCACGACTTTTTTTGGGATGCTTAAACAAAATAATTATATAAATTGCCGCTAGGGCCGTGACGTCACGGCCCTAGTGCAGTGAAATATTACGAAGATGCCGTTTTTCTACAAATTGTATTGAGGAAATATCGATTTGGTTTTACACAATTTTGAATATTGGCGAAAACGCCGGTTCTTTTTAAATTCCCCGCTGAAACAATATATCTGCGCATGGTCGACATTGATTCGTCAGAGAAATCGCGGCAACAAGGGCTAATTTTGAGGTACCTACATTTAATTTAGATATACTGCAAAAAGTTTACTTAACACCAAATTGAAATTGCTTCTTTTCGATTAATAGAAAGTATGTATTTCGATTAGGTGAAAAGGACCCATATACTTAAAGTACTTCATTTCAAATATGAAGATATTGTTTGTCTTTCAACGTTCAAATACTATACCACAGAAAAACAGCAAGCGATGCTGTTTTTCTGTGACTATACCTTTATTTATACAACAGTTCTCGCGTTCTCAACAGGTCGACACAAGGCGTCACAATGGTCGACAATGGAAATTGCATAGGTAGTTTTTATTTCTCAACACCCGTTTCTAATTATTATTTTCTATATCTCCCAAAGAAAGAGACCCTTTGCCTAGGACACAGAAAGTAAGTTTAGCGTTCTTGATTTCAGTGATTTTCAAAGAGAATATGCAAAATAAGATTAATCTATTGTAGTCTATTCGTCTATTGTATATTGGTTCTTAAATACCTAAGGCAATTTAGAGATGTAAGTGGGGGGTATTCAAAAACACAGAGCCATAAGGAACAAAAGTGTTTATTTACCAATTTATTCAAACTTGGCCATTAGCCATGGGTATAGACTTATAACTTCGGAAGCTGCACTGTGCTATGTATGTGCAGACAAATTTACGCTAAAACAAGTCACGTGACTTCTCGTACCAAAAGCAAAGCAACCAATACGGGTTCCGTAATTCTTGCCTGGAAGTCCCCGCAGTCGGCGAGGCGGCGCGCGAACCGGCAACGGCGCCGGTCCGCGCGAACGTCGGCCGGCGGCGGCAACGCCGCGCTCCGAGGCTTTTTATGAATGGGGCCGCCATCATGAATGAATTGCCGTGCATTCAAGGAAGCCGGAGGCCGCGGGCGGCCAGGGCCGGCGCGGCCCCATCGATCGGCCGCCGCGGTGAATGGGGCGGCGGGGGCAGGGCGGGGGGGCGCGGGGCGCCGCGCCGGCTATAAACGGCGCGGCTCGCGTGGGCGGCAGCGAAAATAAGCGGGCGGAGGTGGGGCGCGCCGGATTTTGGCGTGGCGCGTCCGCGACGTCCGTCGCCCCGTCGCCGACCGACGCCGACGCCCGGCAACGGCCGGAGGTAGAATCGCCGAGATAAAAAAAATCAAATGGCCGCTTGCCGTTTGCGCGATGCGCTCAAGGGTGGTTTGGACTTTTATAGCACCCGAATTTGCATGCAATTTTATTTTAATATTATTTCTCATCACATAATATTATTATCAATACCGTCTTTACCATAATGGCACACGGGGCCCGTGCCCAGGACCCCCATTCTCCGGGGGCCCCCAAAGGCCGATATATATTGTTTTCTATTTTAGGCAGATATAGCCCGAAATAAAGAAACTTTTTCCTTTCCCTTATACCCTTTTTTAAACCCGGATAGGAAACAATATATCCAATTATTAGTTGCGTACACAAAATATTATAAAATATTATGAAAACACAAAATACTACTACCAACCCTGCCGTAGGTATGGGGTACAGGTAGGCAAATATAACGCAGAAGTCAATTATTGGAAGAATGTACTTAGAAGAATTGTTGCAAATCAGAGACTGTACAGCTGAATTGCAAAGAAAAGTTTCGTGTAGATACGTTTATTAAGATTATAAGAATTTGCAGAATTCTATCACGAAGACATTAATGCATATGAGCTCAAAACAGAATGTTTTCATTTATCCAACAAGTATCCAACCTTACATAACCTAATAAAATATGATAAACTAGAAGAAACCTTTCCAAATGTTGAAGTTGCTACGAGGATATTCCTTTGCTTAATGGTTACAAATTGTGGTGGATAGCGCTCATTTTCACAGCTAAAGATAATAAAAAAAACACGCGTGCAGCACAGTAAGTGCACTTTTACCGAAACATACACAACAGTCACGCAGTCGGTTGTATAGCGTCTATTCCCCCACTGTAACGGAACGCGTCATTCTACGCATGCGTGTAACATCGCTACTACTTTGTGTGCGTTTCTTTCGTTTTTCGTTCTACCCCACTCCTTCAAATCGAGGAAGCTACGCTTGAATGTATATATTCGCTTTCTCTGTCTCTCTCTCTCTTTCATATGTCATATGTCATATGCTTTATCTCTCTTGCGGGACGAAAATTTTATAAAACGTATCGTGACGCGGCCTTGAAAAATCACTCTCATGAAACCAAAGAAGTATTCACTTCAAAAATGAGTTGCGAACAACAATGTTACAAGAACTAATTTGTCAATTATCATAACAGAAAAATGTTTGTATCATTTTCTTTACTTTCCCAAATTAAGACATCCCTGTTTAAGGGTTTCAATGGATTCAAGGGTTTTTCTTTGGTTGATATGGGCCGATTTTGATAAGATCTTAGTATCACTAAGCAAGACTTGGTGCCCCGTGTCCAGATAATGTTGGGCAACCGTACACAACGTTCATGTTCTTTAACACGCGCTGATACAGTACGTCCTACATACACTTATGTCCACACGAGCATGGCACACGATATACTACCGTTGGCAACAATCTAGAATCCTAGAATCCCTAAAAAAACTCACTGAGCGGAAAATCAAGGTAAACGCTGATCAAGCCGTAGTCTCCTTCCAATATAAACGACACCGTTTAAACTTCCTCTACACGCTCTCTGGGAATACAACTAGTTATCTTACATGTGCCAAACCTACCAAACTCCCAAATAAACTATGAATCTGTTTAAACTTTTCTTCTCTAAGCTTCACTAAAATTATTCTCTCCACATGCCCACCTAACTTTCGTATACAAATCATTCGCCCCACCATTTCCTACGCCAGCGCAGCCTGGCAACACATGGCAAATTGTTACCATCGTTCGTTACAAATCGTTCAAAACAAATTCCTCAGAACAATTACTGGTGCTAATTGGTGCATCGCCAATCGTCACATTCATCTTGATTTCAATACCTTGAAGGTCTTTCCCAACAAACTGCAACAGACTCTCTCGGAAACTCTACACAATACTCGTCATAAGCCCCTTCTCAGAGCTGCAACAAATTACCACCCCTACATAATCTACCTCATACAAAAATAGTGCACTTTTTTGACCGAGGAGTTAGTTTAAGGATAGAGGCAACACGGGCGTTGCCTCGGTCCTTGAAAGTAGGTACCTATCTCCGAGTTCAAAAAGGAATGTAGAATTAACTGAACAACGTAGAATTAACGAATCAACGTCCCTTAAGGTTAATGTCGCAATTACATATAGGTACTGCGAAAACTCGGATGGGTACGGCTAGTGATTATAGCATTGAGAAGATATCCGACCGCTGTTCTTGATTCATTACCTACATACCGCCCTCTACGGATAATAGCCTGAAACTTAATTTTTCCCGTCATAGTTTCGCTATTGGTCGCTGGATGCTCCCAACGGCGCTACTTACATGCCTATGCCACAGCTTAATAATATAATTAACTGCGCTTCTGACTGGCCCAGCTAGTAAACATCGCGCGGAGGCCCGCATCTATTGTCGCGCAGTTGCCAATTGCACCAACATATCGTAAATTTACTTATTTTTTACTTTTTCTCAGAAATCTAAAATAATTTCGAAATATTGGGAAAAATCGAAAAGTTCGATAATTTTTATTGAGTTTTTAAATTTTGAGAAACAGTTTTCTGATGTGACGTTTTATACAGCATGGTCTAAGTTAATTTATTGTTAATTGAAAGTAGGTATACTTACTTCATGTAGGTATTTTTACCCTTGCAGCTATTGAAACATAAATTAAATGGGTCACAGCCATAAGCTTAATTTTAACATTTTAATGTGAGACATGGGATTTCCATCATCTTTTTATACCTGTATTAAACTCAATTGCTCCAATTTTCTGTACACACCTGACATGTGAGTATCACATAACCAAAGAAATTTAATTCCTCTTTTCATATTAAAATCGTTGACTCTTCTCCAAAAGTTATATCATGCTCTCTTCTAGGTATTACTGATGATGGCTATGTAGCCGAAAGCGCTTTACCATGCTAATTTTACAAATATAATTTGCACGAAAATACACCTCTTCTTCGTTATTCATTATTAATAATTTCAAATTGTAATTTCAATACTTTTAGCTGTTACTAATGTAATTTTTACAATTTTTACCTTGATTTCAAAATTATTCATCTTCAGTGCTTACAAATGCCTGTCTTTTATCATTATTTTTAAACTATTCTGACTTTCAATGTAAGTAATTTGTGTGGTTTCATTTTTGGAAAAAAATGTATTATTATTTTTTTAATTTTAAAAAGTCCTAACTGTACCTAGTTTCAATAGTTACCTACTTGTTTTGACCTGATCTTTCGTATTTAGGTATATTTAAATGTTAAATATAATTAAGATTCTCACAGTTTTTAGGCTCAGTAAGATTTTCGCACATGCGACCACCTACTAAAAATTAAACAATAATACCTACTTATCAACTAATAATTTTGGAAAGTCATAAATAGACCTACCCATTACTTTTGCATTTTTTAAATTGTTTAATTTTTTATCAAATCGAATTTCTAAGTAAATAACTTTAAATCTGTTTGATGTAAATGATTTTGTAAGGATCGAACAGACTTTCACACTGTAGTGTGTCCAATTTAAATTATTTTTGCAAGTTACAATTTTGGAAAATAATAAAATTGGATACTTTCAAACTTACGTGTTTAAAATGCCACTACGTGTAAGGCAACAAAATAGCACTCATCAGTCTATAGGGCATTACACAGAAAATTGGGATATGCCTCAATTTGGCGATACAACCATATTCAAAAGTCCCTTCTGACTGGAAAGTCTTCTGGTTCTAAGGCTTGCACTTTTTGAAGATGGTAACGGTGTAGTTACACGAATTCGCCATGCCTTGCTCTGCGATATTCTTTGCCTTAGAGGCCTGGCAATGGATGAAGTACTAATGTCAGGTTCCTCTTAGACCATGTTTAAAACATTTTCGACATTTAAGTCGTCTCGATGTACAGGGTGACTCCCCAAAGAGTACCACCCCCCTTTATTTTCTTAATATTAGTGTGTTTTAACCGAAGAAAAGGCATTTCTTTACTTATTTTATCCAAATTTTCAGAATCTGCTGTCAAAAAAAACAACAATTGAGCATCAAACAAAGCTGTTTTAGAAGCAATTGCCAGTATTGACAGGCGCTCTCTAAAAAAGGCGACAAATTCAATTTTAAAAAGATGCAATATTTGCATAAATAATAATGGTGGATTGTTTGAACAGCTTTTAAAATAATAATTTGAATTTGAGTTTTTTAATTTTTGTTTTATTTTGTTACATTTTGTTACCAGCTAACAACAAACTATTAGAAAGTTTGAAGTATGTCTAATTATAAAATAGCACGTAATTATGAAAATATTCCATGGTTGACTATGTGAAAATTAAAAAAAAATAAAAAAATTAGCCATAGCTCTTTTATTTTTTATAATAACTATGCCGAGTATTATATCTTTAGGAAGCTAAAAAAATGGCCGATTTGATAAGGCCATAGGCAACTATGATTTACATTTAAAAAACACAAGTTTATGACATATCTCAAAAATCACAAACAACATAAAGTATTGGATAAGACTAACTTATTAAGCCCAAAATTATATACAATTTTTGTCCCTACAGTTTTTCTATATAATCAGAAATAACGGAGCTACAGAGATCTGATGAAATAGCAAAAAAATCACTCTTTTCAAAATATCTAGTGAGCCATGAAATTTTTTAAAAATCCAAAAGGTGCATTAGATTGAGCATTCAAAACCGCAATTTTTTCTCCGTTTAACCTTTGTTCTAGCTCTGCTAGTTTCCGACATCCCCCTAGTGGTCATCGAAAAAAACTCACCCTGTATATATATTTGTATATATCGTCGTATAGAGATTTCAATTGCCTACCCAAATATGTAAAAAATTGTTGGGCTTCAATTTAAAAAAAAGTGAGGTTAGGTCCGTAACTTTTTTGTTTGATGCTCAATTGTTTTTTTGGCAGCAGATTGTGAAAATTTAGATAAAATTAGTAAAGAAATGACTTTTCTTCGTTTAAAATACCCTAAAATTAAGAAAATAAAGGAGGGTGGTACTCTTTGGGGGGGGGGGGGTCACCTTGTACCTACTCCACGATGGCGACGAACTGCGAAATATCCCGGGTCACGAAGGCGCTGAGCAATCCTTACAAAAGTTGCAGAACTTGGCATATTTTGCCTGTGCAGAAACATTTTTCGACACTGCTTCGATATTCCGCCGCAGCTTGACGTGCATTTTGCAGACATTCAACATCTATTAGTACTATGTCTAGCAACGCAACTCGGTATTTGAGTAGACCATGGTGCACGCACGCAAATATCACATGCACAATGCACAAGCTTGGAAAATTAGAAAAATCCTGGAAACACTATTTATTTCAATTACATTTTGAAAGCCACGCTCGCCTGAAAGTGATGGATGAAACCCACATGTCATAATATGACAATTTATTAGAACTATGCGCTTACAGTGACTTTATACAAGACAGTGGCGACAGCCATGGTTCGATTTTTGATTGGTTCCGCCATGTTTCGTCAAATTCTGTCGTAATGTATCGACTTATTGTATCGATTTCATAATGACCGCGTCATTCTACGGATCCGTCATTCGTGTTGTCCCTTATTATGGATGTACGCTTTGTTTATGTGTGTATTATCATATTTCTGCGCTTTATCTGTGTTTTTCTTTGAGAAAAGTAAAATAAGGTGACCACAACGTAGATGGTTGTCATGCAAGAAATGTATAAAAGCGAGGGAAGGTCGCAAGAAGATGATGGTTATCCAGGAGAAGAATACAATGAAGAAGTTGGGAAAGGCGGTACAGAAGGTCAAATAAAGACTGATTAGCAGGAGGAAGGCCATGAAGAAATGAAAATAATGGCGCTGAGGGACCGTAGAAAATTGCAAAACCAGCAAAAATTGAAAATTTTGTTATGAAAGCTGTTGCAAATGTTTTAAAAATTAGTGGTGCTAATAACTATGAAGAAGCTGTAAAGACCGGTGATCGAAGCTATACTGGTAAGCTGTAATGGATAAAGAAATGAAGTCACATAAATAAAACAAAAATGAGTTTTACAGAGAATTCCAGAAGACAAGAAAGCATTATGTATAGTATCTTGTAAATGGATATACAAGGAGAGGATATTTCCGGATGGATCAATAGAAAAATACTAGGCGAGGTTGGTAATGAAAGGTTGTTCACAAAGAAAAGGTGAAGACTACGACCAAACGTTTAGCCCTGTAGTCAAATCTGGAATGATAATAAAAGGAATATTTAGCATATAGCTGCTGGTGAAAATGTTGAATTGACTCAATGGATGTCTCTACAGCATGCCTCTTATATAGAAAAATCGATGAAGATGTTTATATGAAACAACCAAAAGGTTATGAATATGAAACCAATAGAGTTTTGTAGACTCCAAACAAGTTTTTAAGCTCTCAAACAAGCACAATGGAGCAAATTGCGAACATTTTCATGAAAGCTTTATTTGTACCAAAAACATTTTGAGAGGCTGTTACTCCTGTAAAACAATTGGTTTAAGAAAAATCATCCAAAGGGAAGGATGGTGAAGATTGTAATATCACTTTTCATTCTTATGAATAATTTGTTATTGTATAGGTATCCATGAAAATAAGTAAATAAGAAGTGTCAAAAACCAAAAATAAAAACAGTTATTCTTTGGGTTTTAGTCTCGTGTACCAAGTGCTTTAGGACTTCAACAGCTCTGAAGAAAATTGTTAATTACAAAGTTTTCTGTATGTACATATAACACCAATAAACCCCAATTATAAATTGAACATACCTACATTTGGAGTTGTTTTATTATAATATAGTTATCATTACTTTATTTCCTAAGCTAAAAGTACATACCATATAATTATATTGTGTTTTCCCTATTTTATATTTTTAAAATTTTCTGTTTATTGCTATCTGCTCATTTCTAAACTTTGCAAAATACAAACACATGCTCAAAATTTGTTCGTATATTCTAGACATGTCCAGTGAGAACCATTAAATATTAGTCATAATTAATCATAAAATATGAACGAAACGGAACAGGTAGGTAGGTTTTACCGTTTATTTCTCAAAAAATGGGCAATAAGTTGATTTTATTTAATATATAATAGTCATATCGATAAAAAAATCGATACTGGATCTGGATTCACGATATCGATATATTTTTTAAATATTCCCACCTCTAATTTGACAAAACATGGCGGGCGTGTCGCCACTGTCTTGTATAAAGCCACTGTATGTGCGCTATTCCGACGGTGCCATCTAGTGTCGCAAAACTGGACTCCCTTATAAGAAATCTGATACCCATTCTAGGATTGACTGATGCATTTATAAGACTTGCAAGGTTGTTTTAGCCTCCAGATGTTATTTGGGCTTTATTGGCTTTTTGCCCGGGCGCCAGGAGTGGTTTTTCTGGTCCAGAGTCTTTCGAGCCAGGGAGTTAGTGCAGGGGGTGAAATCAAACCAGCAATTAACTTAACAAGTTTCCCTCTATTAATCAGAAATACAAAATTAATAAATGCTATTTACAAAAATAAAATAAAAATAAATCTTCTTCCCGGCGGTCGGCAGTGGCTCTCTGAAAAGATCAGTGCGTATTAGTACAGGATACAAGATACTAATAGGGCGGACAAAGCAGGATTAATACACGCGAATCTACGGAAACGGCAACGGCAAGAGTCGGCAAGCTTCTACGTGCTAGGCGGGAAAATGGTTATGGTTATTATCTAACTGGCGCCATCTATCGGTGGTTCGGGCGAACCATTCGGGCAAGGCGGGCGGTGGGACCGCGAATAATGCCGACGGGCGCTACTTCGGCAGACTAGGGAGAAACGCGGGCTCGGATTTACCTTGGAAATTATTGTTTTAATTAAAGAAGCGTGGTAACTTCGTTACAGACTTCTATGGCTATTGCTTCTTTTTCTGGAAAACAGATGGCGCCGATGATTAACAATAACAAATATATATTAACAAACTAATACATCGTAAAGTTATAGCTTTCCATTAATTAGGTACATATTTTCAGAAACTACTAGGTGTAGGTATAGCTTATTAAAAAAACATCTGAGATAGACAAAGATCTGAGCCATATATTAGGCGTTGCCGACAGAGCTTGTTACAGATTTCTGCATACGCCAGGGGCTTCCCTTGGCTATATACCAGAATACCACGAGTCTAATATACCTACTATTATTTTGTATTATATACAGGATGATTTGTTTAGGTCTACCACCGCGATTTTCTCGCTCATTTTGCGGCCTACAAAAAAAACGTAAGGAACAAAAATGTGGCAATTTTGGACAGCTAAGTGGTGCTGCAAAAGAAATCGGCATCCATGGCCAACTTGTCACGCAATATTAAAAAATCCTCAAATTGAGCAAAACTATTAATGGCCGTGGAATGTTTATTTTAAGAGACAGAGGAAAACTTTTATATTGAAAATTGATGGCACTGAGAAGCTTTATCCACCCAGGTGCTCAGATAGTTTCAGCATATTACACAGGGTCTTCGGCTCTCTTGAGACCATGAAAATGTTTGTCGATTTAAGGTTTTTTTAGTACACCGCGAAAAGATGGGTATGGAGGCCCATTACTTTTTTAATTTCGCCTCGTTGACCAAAATTGCCATATTTTGTTTTCTTACATTTTTTCTGTGCGGCCCAAAATAAGCGAGAAAATCGCTTAATAAGAAATAAACAAAAAAAGAGAGCCGAAGACCCTCTGTAATTTGCTGAAACTATCTGAGCACCTGGGTGGATAAAGCTTCTCAGTGCCATCAATTTTCAATATAAAAGTTTTCCTGTGTCTCTTAAAATAAATATTCCACGGCCATTAATAGTTTTGCGCAATTTGAGGTTTTTTTAATATTGCGCGACAAGTTGGCCATGGATGCCGATTTCTTTTGCAGCACTACTTAGCTGTCCAAAATTGCCACATTTTTGTTTCTTACGTTTTTTTTGTAGACCGCAAAATGAGCGAGAAAATCGCGGTGGTAGACCTAAAAAAATCATACTGTATAAAAATCTACTAAATACTAACCTCAGACTAATTAGTCTGAGATTCTAACAAATAAGTCATTTTGTTTATAAATATTTTTTGTCGTAAAAGTAAACCCTCCGATAAACCTTATAAAGTATTCCAAGTTTTACCAACTACTTACTTATTTTTATTCTGATTTTTGATTGTCAGACCACTGTACTCGTGACTTTCGAAACACCATTATTACAATGACAATCGACCAATAAAATATAATGGATGAAAAAAATATAAAACCTTCGCATTCTAGAAAGACGCATAAAAACCAAAAATGTATAAAAACGAATCCCAACTGATACAACCCATTCATATCTAGGCTAACGACTAACATAATAACATTTGTAAAATAAATCACTATTCCGCATCTCGTTTGGTTTTTGTGAGGTACCTATAGTAAAATCGAGCAATCCGTACGCCTGGCATAAATAAAACCACGTGTTCAATGACGATCCGCGATTGGTCGGTAAGCTATAAAATTTTACCCGACTCGGCAACAGGGACGTGCTCGATCGCAAAAGTGTAGATATTCGGTTTTATCTTGTTGTTTTCAGCTATTTAGACACTGCCACAAATAATTTTATCGATGTTTTGAACCATTTCAATTAATTAAATTAAACAATAATTATTGTCTGAAATATTTTGATGTACACAATTGTAAGACTAAAATTAAATAAAGGTCGTACCTCCGTGCGGCTATGGCGGATATTTCAACGCACGTGCTCTTGTTTACGCCAGGCGTAAGAGTTGCTCGATTTTAGTATAGTAGAAGATATCTCATGTGGAACATCCTTTATAACTAGGCACATAAGTACAACACATTTGGTGATGATATAAACAATGAAATTTATTTCATTGTTCTCATGTACTTATTCGTTTGCTTATATTTTAATTGCTGTGATTAAAATATAGATGAGGTGGTGCTTGTATAGTAAGTTAGGTAAGTATATGCCTATTATTGTCTGAATTATAAAAAACACCTCCACTGATAATAGCTTCGTTCCAGTAATAGTTCTGAACCAGTTCTAACGAATCAGAATGCAGAAAGCAATTCCAAAACTGTTTTCGACCAATTAGATCGCCGAGAATCGGTTTAGAACTGTTGCTGGAACAAACCCAATATGTTTTAAGCATGTTTTACACTGGCAATTTCTTCATGAAGTTACTTCATGAATTAGAGCATGTTCTATTTTCCGTTTTGCGTGAACTTCAGGAGTACTATTATCATTGAAAATTTGAACACAAGGAAGGTTATATTTTGATACTGTTTTTTTTTTAAGCATTAGACGACAAGGAGGAGAGTATAAATTTTAAAAATAATATTCTTAGATGAAAAGTGTGTGTAATGTTCACAATTTTTAGGTATATATTATACGATTTATCTTACAATATGTTTTATTTATGTATTCCGCTGCCAAGGCACAGCTCCCACAATCACGAAATAATCACAAAACTCCTCTCGGGCAGCAACGCTTGTCTGGTTCTATAACCTTTTTGGTAAGAAAGTCCAAGTTGAAATATTATAGTCTTCATCAATCTCTTCTGGGATAGAATAAAGACATTCAGGTCTCAAAAAATTATGTAATGTGCCAATGTTATGGTTTGCACTTTTTCTACATTCAAATTAATTGTAGGCAAAAAACTTTAAACCGATTGGCTAAAATGCCAAATTTCAACTACCCTTCTAGCCCAATTTATTCTGTAGTTAAAGATGCTTTGTTTATCGGTCATATTTCAAAACGGATATGGTTTTAAAATATGTTCTGATAGGGGAAATGCATTCTCTTGTGTTGGCATTCGCTAGAATCTGACATAACGTGTCAAAAAAATGCATCAATTTCTTCATCAGTGTATAATAGAACTTGTCGAGAATTAATTCATGAATTTAGTCCTAAACTTATTAATGAATTAATTCCTGAAGAAATTGTCAATGTAAAACATTTTAAAAAGCTAAATTGATAAAAGAAACATCCCCGTAGCAATGTTTGGCATTTGCAACTTTTTGTGTTGCTGATCTTTTTAGAGTTTGAATGGGAATTTAACGCGCTTTAAATTTAGATTTGCCGTTTTTTTTTGTCGCGGTTTCTTTATAGAATGGAGATAAACCGATTATTAAGTGACGAGCTGTCATACGAACTTTTAGTAAGGGGACTGGACTTGGATTCAGCTACAGTCATTGAAAAGAGGTCTTTATTGCGGGAGGCGTGTAAAAAGGAACAGAGTGGATCGGCTGGTGATGCTGACGTGGGATTGGATCCTGGTAGAGAAATTAATGTTTGCTTGGTGAAATTGGAGGAATTGATGGGCGGCATCCAGGAATTTAATAAGGAAAATAAAGATAACGGATACAAGCGAATCCGTACGCGTTTAATTCATGTTCGCGGCCGTTTGAAGAGAATAAAAGTTGAAGATTCCGAACTTTTAAAGGAGGTGGAGAGACTTACCGACTCCTGTGATGATTTGTTGAATTCCTTGGAATAATAGTGAGGTTCTCGACACCTCAGAGGTAGAGGAGCCTAACCGAGTATCGGAAATACAACGAGAGGGTCCGATTTCAGGTCGGGCGGCTGCTAGTGATCCACCTGTCCCGTTAATTTCTTTCGAGGACGTGGTTGGTCCGGGGGTTTCTCGGAATATTGATCTCAACCAGAGTCCACGCAGTGACTTGTCGATTTTGGCAGAGCCTCCGTCCGTTCGTAGAAGTTTGAACAGTAGAGTTCACTCTTTTAGGTTTAATCCCTGGCAGCTACCTTCAGTGGAGCGACCTGCGTGTGGTCCTCACGTGTCATTTGCCCCTCCGACAGGGCCGCCAGCTTTTGACAACTTTGGTGACCTTGTAAACTCTACCCGATGTCAGCCATTTGTTCCTCACGAGGGTTTTAGGGCTATAGATGTTAGTAAATGGAATCTAAGATTTAATGGAGAGTCTAGTGTTGCAAATTTCCTTGAACGACTTGAAGAGTTGCGCATTTCTCGCGGAGTTTCGGAGCAGCAGTTGTTGCGATCGGCTGCTGAATTGTTTTCTGGCAGCGCGGCCATTTGGTTTAGCACACTATCCGAACTTATTCCGAGTTTAAAGCGAAGTTACGTCTCACCTTTTTGCCTTATGATTATGAGGCTGCTTTATGGGACGAATTGCGCAGGCGCACTCAAGGGGCGGACGAGAAAGTCGTTCTTTATGTAGCGGTAATGGAAAATCTATTTAACAGACTAGCTGTTAAACCTTCTGAGGAGGCACGCTTGCAATTTATTCGTAGGAATTTACTTCTGTCTCTTCAAACTCAGTTGGCGTTGCAGGAGATTCACACTTTGGACCAGTTGATCTATTTGGGTCGTGCTGTCGAGGAGGCCAATGCTAGGTCGCAACAATTCTGTCCTCCCCCAATGAACCCTAGACAGGTGTTGGAACCGGAACTAATTTATAGGCGTCCGGGTGGTGTGCGAGTGTCATTTCGGGTCCTTTTGGGAATAATAGTGCTCGGCCGACCTATGGCGAGTCACGGGGCGTGGCTGAGGTCGCGACTGTACCGGAAAACACTAGGGTATGTTGGAACTGTGGTGCGCGCGGATATCTTCGAGTTAATTGTTCCTCGCCCCTAAACGGTTGTGTTTTAAATGCGGAACCCCCGATGTTACGATACGTACCTGCCCTAAATGTTCGGGAAACGCCCATCCGAGGCACTAACTGGTCGTGGTGGTGCCTCGAGGATGGATGTCACGACTGACGGTGAGCTTGTTCAGCGAATTCGTCCTGTTTTGAACTACATATTGGCTAGTTGCCCTGGTGATAGTCGTCCTTATCTTGAGGTGGAAGTTCTTGGCGTGCAGATTAGGGGCCTGTTGGATTCCGGGTCGACTTCGACGGTCTTTGGTCGTAGGGGTTGGGAGATTCTCCAAGATATTGGTATAAAATTGGAGCCCAGTTCGGTTCAGTGTTGTAGGGTTGCAAACGACAGTACATTTGCGGTTATGGGCTCGGTAAGGATTCCGTTTCGTTTGGAGGATAAGGTCCGAGTACTGAACGCTTTTGTGGCGCTTGAGGTACCGCAGTGTTTGATCTTGGGTTGGGATTTTTGGTTGGCCATGGGAATGGTCCCCGCCATTCGAAGTGAGTGTTGGTACTTTTCTGATTCGGTAGTCATGCCAACGATCAGTTCCGTGGTTGCTCGGGACAGTTTGCTTCCAGATCAGGCGGATCGATTAACTGTTTTGAAAGAAAGATACTTTGGGCTTATGAATGGAAAACTTGGTCGGACATCTAAGGTTGAACATAAGATTATAGTCAAAGATTCGGAACCGATTAAACAGCGCGCATTCAAACTTTAATTGATAAAGAAGTTAAAAGCATGCTAGAAAACGATGTTAGAGAACCGTCGAAATCAGCATGGTGCTTGCCGGTAATAATGGACCCTAAGAAGGACGGGACGTATAGATTTTATGTAGATTATCGTAAGCTCAACCAGGTGACGAAAAAGGATGCTTATCGACCTACCGAAATGCTCGTTTTTTGAGTTCCCTGGATATCAAGTCTGCGTATTGGCAAGTGGCAGTGTCCGAAGAGTCGCGTGAATTTACGGCTTTCACTATCCCTGGGAGAGGGTTGTTTCAATTTAAAAGGATGCCTTTTGGCTTGACGAATAGTCCAGCGACATGGCAACGATTGATAGATAGTATGTTGGGACCCGAGTTAGAACCACATGTCTTTGTATACTTAGACGACATTATTGTTGTTACGGATGATTTTGATCACCATCCAAAAATCTTGGAAAATATCTTTTGCCGTTTGATCGACGCTGGTTTAACCTTGTCTGAGGAAAAATGTCATTTGTGCCGTCCGGAGCTGAAGTATCTTGGATACGTCGTCGACAGGCGAGGTTTGCATGTGGACCCGGATAAGGTCAAGGCCATCCTGGATATGCCTTCGCCGACCAATGTTACGGAGGTACGTCGAACCATTGGAACAGCCGCGTGGTTTAAACGATTTATCCCGGATTTCTCTACTATTATTGCTCCGATGACCGCCCTTTTACAAAAGAAGAAACCCTGGACTGTCCAGACGGATGCATCAGCATATGGGATAGGAGCCGTCTTGAGTCAGGAGTCAGAGTCTGAGGAACATGTGATTGCCTACATCAGCCGGTCGTTGAGTCGAACGGAACGAAACTATTCGGTCACCGAACGAGAGTGCCTCGCTGTGGTGTGGACCATTGAGAAGCTTAGGTCGTACTTGGAGGGATATCATTTTACGGTCGTGACGGACCATCATAGTTTAGTTTGGCTACACAATCTAACGCAGCCAAGTGGTAGGTTAGCTCGTTGGGTACTGCGACTTCAGGCTTTTGATTTTGCTATCGTACACCGCAAGCGTCGAGACCATGTTGTCCCCGACATGCTGAGTCGATCGGTTCCTGTGGTCGACACAATAAATATTGACGTCGTGGAGGATTCGCCGACATCAGACAAGTGGTACCTGAAGCAACTCCGACAAGTTGAAGGTAATCGGCTGAAGTACCCTAGTTGGCGCGTGGATCAAGGAAAGCTGTGGAAACACGTCACCAATCCCTTCTCGAAACTTGTTGGTTCGTCGTCGGAGTGGAAGGAGGTCCTTCCGAAGGATCGGAGATCGGTGGTTCTTCGAGAGTGCTACGATAATCCCACTGCCGGACATCTTGGAATTTATAAAACCTATCATCGTTTGCTTATTCGATACTACTGGCCGCAGATGAGGAGTGATGTCGCTCGTTATGTTAGAAATTGTAAAGTGTGTTTGGCTCATAAGCCAGAACAAAGGGCTCCAGCCGGACTGTTGTTGGGACGACCGGATGTAACCAAACCTTGGGAGTTCGTCTCTGTCGATGTTGTAGGTCCCTTGCCGAGGTCGTCTAATGGTTATTCGTCAATTCTGAGTGTGCAGGATTATTTTAGTAAGTTCTGTTTGTTCCTCCCTATGCGTACTGCTACTGCAAAGACTATTTGCCGACTTCTTGAAGAACAGGTCTTTTTGTTGTTCGGTGCTCCTCGCGCCCTACTTACCGACAATGGGAAAGTATTTGTTGGAAAAGAAATCCAATCACTGGTCAAGCGTTATAACACCAAATTGGTCCATACTCCTAATTACCATCCTCAGGCAAACGCATGTGAACGACAACACCGTAACCTGAAGGTTATGCTGTCCTCCTACGTCCAACAAAATCATCGTGGCTGGGACGTACTGTTGCAGAAAGCTGCCTGTGCCATTCGCACGGCCGAAAGCGAGGCCATACACCGTTTTTTGTTAATTTTGGTCGCGAAATAGTCCTAAATGGGGAACAACACCAACGTGTCTCACCGGGTGAGGAAACTGAAGAGACAGCGTCCCCTGAGGCTCGTTCAGTAGAACTCGAACAAGTTTTCAAGGACGTCCGGGTTAGGCTTACGAAGGCACAGCAACGGGCTCAGCATACTTGCAATCTTCGAAGACGGGATATAAGATACAAGGAAGGTGATCAGGTGTGGAGGCGGAACTACGTTCTATCCGACTCTTCAAAGTACTTTACCGCAAAGTTGGCACCAAAATTTATTGGACCCCTGGTTGTTTGGAAGAAGTTGAACCCATGGACTTACCATCTAAAGGACTTATCCGACAAGTCATTATTGTCGCATGGTGCAGATTTACAGCTATTGTTTCCGACGGTCTAAGTCAATGTTTTGGATATTTGGTAGTTAGTGTAAGGTAGTCTGGAGAAAGATGTCTTCACAAAACCTTTTATGGTGTACGTGATTTGACATGACTGTCTTCAGTTTGACGGATTTAAGTTTGAGCCAGGCACTATCGAGCACTGCGCATGACGTCGGCGGAAGTTCTGTCAAATATTGGGACTGTTTGGTGTTCGTGTGGCCGCTACTCGATATTACACGCAATGATGACTTCGGAAATTGTCGATGGGAAGGTCCGGGAGAGCCCCCTGGTTCCTTTAAGTTACAATAATTTTAGTTTGGTCTTCTGTCTTCTTTTCCCGCTCTCTATTTGAACCCATTTCCGGTGCCGTGACGTGGCGCTCCGGCCCACTCTGGTTTCGCCATTCCAAGCCCGGTACTTCTCGAAGTGAGAGCAATTTTTTTGAGTGGCCAATGGTTATGGCACTACTGTGTAGGACATTGCTCAATTAATTATTGCAAAATAGTCACGCATTGCTCTTTGATGTGTTTCTTGTGTATGGGCGCGTGACTGCGGCATTTGCCGGATTTTTACCTCATCTTCTTCGGTTGTACTGGTAAGTCGTCCACCATTTTGGCTCTGGGCCGGCGATTCACGTTGCACTCTTTTCGTTTTGCAGGTCTTGATGAGGATAGTCCATTACACGATTCTCGTGGATAATCGGATGCTATAAAGCCACCCACCAACTAAGTAAGCTCGTGCAAGTATTACGTAACTACGTTTTCAGGGCTTTTATTTTCTCTTCAATTTTTGCTGCGAGGTTTCACCTGCTGTCTACGAAATCTTATTGGGCCTGCTGGGCGGCGAACTTCAGTTGTTTGGGACCTCATTTGGGACATACCGGGGAATTGGATGCTGGGTGATTGTTGACGCGTCCAGGGCTGCACCGGAGGCTCCACTGAAGGCAGCGGAGCTGCCAAACGCCGTTATAACGGGGCGAGCCATATAAGTCTAGCACATAAGCCATTCACGAACTCGTATGGGTTTTCCCAAAGAACTAAGTTTAGTAAACTCCATTTATAGCTGCACCTGCACTCTGCCCTCAGCTTTCCAGTAGTTAATATTTTTTTTGTAATGTGTTATATTAACTTGTCGAGGCCTAAGTACCACGACATTCAGAAAATATTCAACAATTTTTTTATTAAGCACTCGTATTGGCCTCTAAACTTTTAGTTGTTTTATAAAGCAATATTTAACAGCTGTAAACCGTACTCACGTGAGAACTGGTCACTCGATTAAGTTCTATCCCTACTTTGTTTAGCAATATTTGCGAAAGCTGTGATAACAACAATAAACCCCACTGTGATATTAGAGGTTAAAAAAAGGGTGTTGGTTTATTTATTCAATATATTTTTTTACAATTTTCCTTTCAATCATTTAAAATCTCCCGGTGTTGCGCAGCTATCACTTATATAAGAACCACCCCATTACGCCGACAGAGCTAGCTAGTGGGCCGTCTGCACTTTAAATTTTGCATTTGCATTTGTGGCCTCAGACGGCGCACTCAAAAATAAATTTGTGCGGGTTGCATCATACAGGGTGGTCGCCTAAGGCCCTGAATAAGACAATCATACTTTAATATTAAGGCCGTTTTGGACCCGTAACAGTCTTCGCAACATCACCTAAGAATATGGGTCGAACGACATGGACCGAACATAGGACTGACTTAGGAGAAGCTCAACCAGTCAGAAGCAAGCCATACAAAGTATCACAGAAAGAAAGAGAGATAATAAACGAACAGGTAAAAGAAATGCTTGATTGTGACGTAATACGTCCCTATCATTCTCCATGGGCAAGTCCAATAGTCTTGGTAAAGAAGAAAGATGGGTCGGCAAGATTCTGCGTGGACTACAGGAAACTCAATGCCGTTACAAAGAAATCATCATACCCCCTACCACAAATAGAAGATATCCTTAGTTACCTAGGTGGATCCCGATATTTTTCAACACTCCGGATACTGGCAAGTACCCGTGGAAAAAGACTCCAAACAATACACAGCTTTTGTGGCACAAGGAATGGGAAGTTTTGAATTCAATGAACTTAGTTTTGGACTATGTAACGCGCCAGCCACATTCCAGAATTTAGCTGGCAGAGTTTTTTGGGACATGAAGTGGAAAGACGTACCTATTGATATATTTGGATGATGTCATAATATTTTCAAAAGATAAAGAAGAACACCTTATTAAATTAGAAAGAGTCTTCGAAAGACTAAGAAAAGCAAATTTAACCCTGAAACCACAAAAATGTACATACCTAAGGGAAGAAGTACGATTACTAGGATTTAAAGTGAACGCAAACGGAATACTGCCCGACAATGACAAGATAGAAGCTGTGAAGAAATTCCCAACTCCGAGAAAAGTAAAGGAAATCCAAAGTTTTCTTGGCCTATGTAACTTCTACCGCAAATTTGTGGAAGGATATGCGACAATAGCCCGCCCTCTACATGACATAACAAAAAAGAACGAGAAATTCAAATGGGGTAAAACCCAAAACGAAGCATTTGAAAGATTAAAAGAGAAATTAACCACAGCACCAGTATTATGACATTTTGACCCACAAAAAGAAACGATCTTACACACGGATGCCAGCACAGTAGGGATATGAGGTATTTTACTCCAGAATGATGACACAAATAAAGCACACTCAGTGGCGTACATCAGTAGAAGTTTGTCAAGAGCAGAGAAAAACTACACCATAAGCGAATTAGAGTTACTAGCCGTAATTTGGAGTCTCGGATACTTAAGACACCTAATATATGGTAAACCTGTCACAATCGTAACCGACCACCATGCCTTATGTTGGATCGACAACATTCAAGAACACTCTCGAAGATTGGCACGATGGGCACTGAAGTTACAGGAGTTCGACTACTACAGGATTGTATACAAGAAAGGAACACTGCACAACGACGCAGATTATATGTCAAGAAACCCTAGACCATGAGACACAGAACCAGAGGAAGTAGAAGATATTCCGACATTTTTACTAATGCAGGATCAGCTAAAAAACCTACAAGCGGATGAAATCGAGATAAGAAAAATTAAAAACTTAATCACCAATCCAGATTTTGAACCAGCGACAATTAGCGAGAGGAAAAGAGTAAAGAACTTCAGATTAATCAACGGTATAGTACACAAAGTAACACAGACAACTACATAAACATGTGGTCATGGTACCCAAAAAAATGATAGAAGTACTGTGGGACATGCACGCTGCGCCAAGCAGCGGCCATCTTGGTATAACCAAAACTTTGAAACGAACAAGAGAATGATTCTACTGGACGAACATGGAGAAAGACATAACAAGGTATATACAGGGTTTTCCAGATTGTCAAGCAAGAAAAGGCCAGGCATTTCGAAAACCAGCAGGCTTATTACAACCAATTAAAGTAGGATCAATATATTTACTAGGGCCATTCCGAAAATGTGATAGAGGCAACAACACTAAAATAGTAGTAACAGAATATGCAACAAGATATGTAATAACAGGGGCCTTACAGGATGGTAAAGCAACCTCGGTAGCACCATTCCTACTAGAAAACGTACTGTTAATTCACGGTATGCCAAGAACCATCCTGAGTGATAAAGGCAGATGTTTCCAGGCAGATTTGGTCCAAGAACTAGTCAAAATTATGGGAATAAAAAGCCAGTTTACAACAGCATATCACCCTTGTTGTAACGGACTGACAGAAAGATTCAATAAAACTCTAGCAGGTATGTTGTCAATGTACTGTAACACTCAACAAACAGACTGGGAAAGTACCTTCCATTCGTAACATTCGCATATAACTCAGCAACCCAAGATACAACTAAATTTAGCCCGTTTATGCTAATATTTGCCAGAGAGCCTACTTTACCCGCAGAGGCATCCTTGGGAGTGTACAGAAGAAAGTACAGTGGCGCTGAGGGAAAAGGCCCTGGCAGTAAAAGCAATTGCAGCCGAAAAATCAAGAAAAGACAAGAATTTGACAAAGGACGATACGATAAAGGCCACAGGGAACTCAAATTTGAAGAAGGAGACAAAGTAAAAGTCTATACTCCAATGAGAAAAGTAGGGAAAAGCGAAAAACTCCTACTCAGATGGTTTGGACCATACATAGTGATGGAAAAAATAGGGCAAGTGGACTATAAGGTACGAACGAAGAACGGGAAAAAGGTAGATACCGTTCATGTAAGCAGAATTCTACCTTACAATGACCCGTGGACGGCTTCAGTACTAATAGAGACACCAGAGGATAAAGAAGAATCAGAGATAATAGAAGAATTTCAGACAAAAGAAATAGAGCCAGAATCTATAGAAGGGAAATTAGAAGCAATAAAGACAGAAAAAGAAAAGTGCCGAAAGAAAAGGTAAAAGTGCCGAAAGAAAAGGAAACGGCGGAAACAGGAAGTAATACAGAAGAAAAGGCCGTAATTAATGCAATTCCCAAAAGAATAGGTAAAAAAGATGAGAAAGGGTCAAAAGAAAAAATGGATAATAATAGAGATCAGGTTCCAAAAAAGAGGTAAGGAACTAAGAGGATAAAAGCGAGGACAAACAAGAAGAAACGAAAATATAAAGACAAAAAGATGCAGCATCATTATAAGTAAACGAGAAGCAAGAAAGAAAAAAACCGGTAACATTTTGTAAGATTAGTATAGGGGACCCCGTAAGATAAGAAAAATACAAATATAAGTAATACAAAAAAATATAAAGATAAGATATGAAATTAAGGGGAAGACGAAAGGTGGAATCTGGGTCTAGGACATCTCAAGGAAGAAAACGAACATTTTATTTTATTTTTCAAAAAGGAATTAGAAAAGTTAATAGTTACCTAAAATTATGTTTCCAGAGTCGCCATAACATGCGTTCGGACTGCGCAAACCCAGCATGTTGAGGAGCATGGAGGCTCCTACCAGAAACAATCAGTTACTTAGCAACAAGTCCATTAACCTATTCAGCTAAGTGGTCAGCAGATTATTCAACTCCAAGGGTACGTCATGGATGTAATGAAGAAGCCAATCTAGAAAGCAAAAGAAAAAGATTAATAGAGCAAACGACAAATGCAGTGAATGATGAAATAAACCTTCTTTCAAAGGAATGGGATATAGAATACTTACAGAACTTGACACACCGGTATAGAAGAAGGAGGGCACTTTCTTTATCATTCATAGCAGATGGTTTGAATTACTGTTGCGGGGTTGCAACACAGCAGAAGTGGGACGCAATGGTGATGGACACAACACTCCTAAAATATAGATTAGATACAATAAATCAAGGTTTAAGCAAAACATTAATAGCAATTAGTAAATAATCAAAAAAAATGGAAGAAGCAAACCGACAGGACGCTATTGCTAGAAAAATCACCGAAGAAAAAATAAAAGAGTTAGAAATATTCGCAGGGAATTCTAGATGCATTTCACTAAAACAAGAGAAAGAACAAGATAATTTATATATGAATACGAGTAACGAGTTCATCGATTTATCAAGAAAAATACTAAGGCTCACCCGCATTAGTAAGCAGCAAAGAAGCATCCAGTTGTGTGCCTAACATCTCATCCCAACGACAATCTTGAAACCAGTAGTATTCCATGAAGATTTAGTGAAACTTGAGGCAGAACTTCGGACCAATGCACAACGGTTAGCGATACCAGCCCACCAGTTAGCAAAATACTACGAACTTCCGATTTGCGAGTGTATATTCAATGACAGTAACATCATAGTCCACGTAAAAGTACCTATATCACAAGAAAACAATTTTTGGAAACTATATGAATTAATAACTACACCATTTGCCTGTCATACTCACACATGCATAATCGAACACAATACTTTATACACAGCAGTTTCAAAAAATGACATAAGACAGATTTCCGGAATGAGTCTACACACGCGCAAGCCTTATGACTTATGAGAACAAATTATGCTACTTACCAAGATTCTCAGGAGACATCCTTCAGGGTCCACCATGTGCCAAAAAACTTCTAGAAGGCACAACGGTAGAAGAATTAGCAGCACACTGTCCAATGAGATGCTATAGATCCACAGCAACAACAATTACAGAAGTAGACGAAGAAGTATACATGGTTACACACCCAAAACCAGACACAGTAATTCAATGCGACTCCAGCACAACATCGGTAAACCATCCAAATTAGCATTTAGGAACCACAAGAGTAACAATTACATGCAGTTGCACCCTAAAATCAGAAAAAGAGATATTAATAGACAAAAGATTTCCATGCACTAACAGGAAAATCAGAACATCCAATGCCGTACACGTAATACCCGCAGCATGGACAAATTTAAAAACATTTATTCTAAACCCAGCACTAGATAGCAACGCACCCAAATTTATAAATTTATCGGAAGGCCTGAACGCAAACTGGACTCTTTCAGTCCCGCATTTGAATTTAACGTCAACAAGAGACACATTAAAATAGACAATGGAACAAATTAAAGAAGATAAAAGCTTATTCGACAACTTACCCATATCACTAAGTTGGACGAACCATAATCAATCAATAATAGTAATTTGGAATACGTTACTGTCCATAGCAGTTTGGCACATCATATTTCATCGTCGAGCACCAACAGTACCAGTTTTCACACAAGTAGCACAGGCCTACAACCAGCAAGCAGACACGGTGCACATGTTAAACAATTAAAATTAAAGTAGGTGGATGGTTTTTAAACTCCTTAGAGCACCCTAATTTTGCATCCTGAACAATAATTTTTCTTAGTAACATTTTGTGATGGGAAACGAGGGACAAATTTAAGAGAAATCAAAGTAGGCCTAGGATTTTAAAATTTCACACACTTACTCAATAGAGCAATTCAATGAAGTGCATTTGTTTCAAATACTAAATGTTTAAATTTCATTAAATTAGTTTAAAATGCTTTATTTTTGTTGTGTTGTTAATTGAAGGAGTAGAGGAAGTTGAGATAACTTTAGTTTTACCCGAATTACAAGTGATTTGAACTAAACCTATAAGTAAGTGCAAATTTCATAACAAAAAGCCGATTAAAGTTTTCTGACTTATGTTCAAAACATTTTATTACAGGTGAATCATGATTTTTTCTACTACTAACTATATATCAATTGGAATAAATAACACCTAGCCGATGGAACCCATATCTCCGGTAGCTTAGTTGGTTAAAGTGCCTACGGCCACAGTAGGAGTCCCGGGTTCAAGTCCCGGCTGGAGTGCATTTTTTCAATTGATATCCTTACCTGATATGCCACTAAACATCATTTATTATTTATAATTATTACAGGTACTAAAAATCTTTCTATGATTTTTTCTTGAAATCATGCTGGGCTTCGTTTACTTTGGGCAACGTTGATGGAAATTTGATCCACAAATGGGCCTTTTGAATTATTTTGTTCATAACAGTTGAAATTGTTTTTGAAACAATCTACTGATCGATTCCTAGTTCATCTGCAACTCCCGTCTGAAATCCAGGATTGGCCATATACCGCAAGAAAACCTTCATTTTAAAGTTTGAAGAAAGGGCGCCTCCCCTTTCATGATTTTCTCCTAAAAAGTAGATTGCCATTCAATTTACATTTTCTTCTTTAAATCGGCAAATAGATTTAAAATCTCGACTATTAGCTTCTTTTCGTACTTTGTATTGTTTCCGTTCACGTAAATTCACGAACTCCGCCATTTTATGACCAGCTCATGGCAAGGTGCATCTAATACTAACGAGATGCAAAAATTTTAGAGCAAATGCTCAAAGTAGTAAGCAATACCTTTATTTTATTCATAACAACTTGAGGAAATACTTAAATGTGAGTAAATGCTCATGCTTATAATACAGTTTCGAGCAAAACCTTTTACTTACAATTTTATTCATAAAATGTATATCATATGCTTCAAGTTTTGCGAGTAAAAGGTTTTGCTCACTTTTATTCATACGGCCCAATAGCATCTATGTGTCATTAGTGCATCTGACGATATGCCTTTAACATCTTGAGAGCAAATTGCTGAATACCAACGCCAAACAAATTAAGGATCTTGCTCGCGCTATCCGGAAAAAGTATACGGTAGATTTGGAGAAAGTATTTCAACCTCTTACCAAATCTATTACAAAAACTGAAAAAATTAAAAATGAAAAAGCAGGAAACATGAAGTTTGAACTCAGAAAAGATAATGATGGTTTAGGTATGGTTGAGAAAAGGGAAGGAAGCGTCGAGAAAATTGATGAAGAAAACGTCGAGGACAGAATCAGTAAGAAACTCGATGAGTTAATGGCAAGCCTTAATAGAAGCAAGCAACAGTCCCTCCTACTCCGCCAAAATGAGTCACATTGGGAAGCTACTGTACAACTAACTGATAGAAACAACGATGACGTTTTCAACCAACCAGTTAAAATGAGTACATTTCGACCGGAGGTTTTGGAGGAGTACTAAGCTAAAAAGTACATTTTAGAACACAACCACAAACTTCCGAAATATGATGCGGTTTATGAACCCCTTTACGACGCGTCACAGTCAAAATGGAAAAAGTTATGGATTTCGATAAAAGCAGCGGAAACATTTTAATTGATGGACACCGCTATAAAGGTACCGAGGGACTCTACGATTAAATTTTCTACGATGACCCACATATAACTACTAAAGAGGATAACGATAGTTTCAGACATATTTTAGTTAGCACCGAAATTCTCCTAAATACTCTTTGAAGACTGAAGGAAAAAAACGTTCAAAGTATATAGACAATCATAAAACGAATACAATTTCTGGCACGGGTACTTCCGGGATGCATTGGATTTTCAGTAAAAAAAATAGAATACGCTTATTGGGATGATGCGAATGAATTAGTTGACCGTTTAAAATTGCTCGTGGCACCTAAAAACGCAGGCAATACCTCAAGTGGCAACGAATTGTAGCAACAATAAATGAGTTAAAAGAAGCTAATATAATCAGATAGTTGCGCAAAAACATGTTTAGTATCAAAATGAGCTTTAACAAGTTCAGGCGGCCTTCCAAAGCTCCTAGCGAAGTCAAAGTTATTGGTACTCACAATCTGTTTGCGGTAACCAAAGAAAGAGACTACGATCTTCAAAACCGTAAATTGCAACGTTGAAGTACCGACTAAAGGTAGCGACGCCGCAACAAAAAAATACGTGGATGCTAGCTGTACTTCTATAATGAATGCGATCTATGAAAAATTTAAAAATATCTCTAAGGTCTTTACAAGCAATTTCGATAAAAAGATTTCGAGCTTGAATAAGATAGTATTAAGTTCATCTTCAACGTCAACCAATAACACGACTCTACTTAATAAAAACGTTGAAAAGACCTTCGTGATTGACCAGAAAGTGGCATCCCTGCAGACTCAAATTACTAATTTGAATATAGAAAATCAAAATCGTTTAAAATCAATATCCATTCAACTTGATACTATTAATAGTGACTACAAAAAATTAACTGCCACAATCAACAGTCTGAATTCAAAAGGACCGTCTCAAAAGAAATCGTCATTCAAAAGAGAATATTTAAATAGTTAAAGAGCTTCATAAGCCTGCACCCAAAAATTATACTCGACGACGAACTATCATCGAAGGGCTGGACGATCTCTGGCAATCCGATCTTGGACAACTTGATCAATATAAATCGCATAATAGAAATTTTAAATTTATACTTGTCGTTGTTATCGATGGTTTCTCAAAATTTGTTAGGTGTAAACCGTTGAAAACGAAAACTGGAGAAGAGGTCACGAGAGCGTTTGCGGAGATCCTTAAAAGTTGAGAACGGCGGTGTCCGAAAAACCTTCAAACTGATCACGGAAAGAAATTTTACAACACTCATGTCAAACAGTTGATGGGGTATAATATTAATCATTATAGCACATATAGCATCAAGAAAGCGGCCATTGTTGAAAGTACGTACTTTGAAGGCAATGCTTTTTAAATTTTTCAGTTAGAGCGGAAAATATAGATGGATCAATGTATTGCCTACTTGACAGATGATTACAATAGTTAAAAACATCGCACTACACAAATGAAACCTAAAGATGTAAGGAAAAATTTCGAACAGCGGTTATTAAAAAACGTCTACAGCCACTTGAGACTTGTGGTAATAGAAAATTTAATGTTGGTGATATAGTTAGAATCAGCAAAATGAAGCACGTTTTTAACAAAGGTTATACCCTCAACTGAACTACGTAATTGTTTAAAATTGTGAGGGTTCAAATCACCAATCCCGAAACATATTTGCTTGAAAATATGAACGAAAGTCCCATAACGGATGGATTCTACGCTGAAGAACTTCAGAAAACGGTTAGGACCGACGTCTATCTAGTTGAAGAGTGATACGTAAGGAGAAAAGTCTTAGTTCGTTGGCTTGGTCACGACATATCTCACGACTCGTGGATAGATAGCAATAACGTTTAATAAAAATTTAGGGATAGAGTAGAGGGGGTAGATTAGAGGGGGTAAAGTAGAGGAGTGTACTATAAGAGGCAGCTACATAAAAAATACTAGTTACCTTCAAGAAATCTCTACAGTAGCAGTTCAAATATTTAAAAAATGAGTGACAGGGGTTACGTTTCTGAATTTAGTGAAAATACAACATCTGTTTATGTAGATGCTATCAACGATAAGGATCTTATTCTAAATACGTGCTTTGTGTTGAAGCCCAATCATGTGTTTACTGTCCATTGTGGATTGAGTGCCGCACAATATTTCACACCAGCTATCAATATTGTTAACCACCTAGATACGCAAAAGTTCAATAAAATTTTATTAGATCGTCTAGAATGGAACGAGCTAATTCTAATTTTGACAAGATGCGTCGAATACTTTTTAACAAACCTAATTCGTCTGCCATATCGAGGTGATTTGTATCCAATGAAAATGTGAGAATTAATACAACGATTAGAGTGGATGGATTAAAAGTTACTATTATTTCAAAGGAGAACGTCGATTGCTACTTTTTTCATTCAGATATTTTAGAATTAATAAACCTTAATAAGACAATTTCTTCTAAAATTGATATAATGTTAAAATTAAATATTTGTGAACAGTACTTAAACTTTTTAGATACAATAAATGCGCTTTTATCTAGATGTAATTACATGTTCTATAGATCCTATAGATTTAATTACGGCATTATTTACTTCAATTTAGAAATGTATTGTATTTTTGAATTTTGAAATTTTTATACAGATAAGTTTTTAACTGATTTGTATAACAGAAGGTATTTTTAAAATAAAACAATATAAAAATATAAATGATTTTTATTTCTTAAACATATACACACACATATAAACAGCAATATAAATCGTGAGAATACTGAAGGTAAGTAAGATATTCTGCTTGTAAATAGTTGCTCAGTAAATTAAAAAACTATTGTTAATCTAATATGCTATAATGTCCCCAAGGAAGCGTATCGTGAGAATGTTTTAATAGAAATCGCTTATCATCAAAACGATTGAGTGCGATTTTTTGTTCTATGCTGTAGACATCGTGGTTGTAAGACCTTATACAGCGTTGTGTTTCACTATTAATTTTATAATAATTTTGAAGAGGTTCAAAAAATAATCTTCAAACTTAATTTTTTGTTTAACTACATTGTATTTAGCAGCCTTAGCTTTTATAACGCATGTTCCGCCTTGAACTTTATAAGTGTATGGTTTAGAACGTAAGCCGACAAAGTGAGTCATGATTTTTCCGCAATTCTCATCTTTCATAAGGCCTGGCACTTTTTTGTTCGCAGATGCTATATTATATGGGTGGTCAGCTAAATAGTTGCTGGTATCAAAACGATGTAGATCTCAATGAATTTCGTAAACCAAGGAATCCGTATCGGTATACAGGGTGTTCCAATAAGAACTCCCGTCGCCTATATCTCGGCAACAAAAAGAGATATTTTCATTCTGCAAACACCGTTCGCTAGGACGTGAAGAAAGCTTTATTTGCAACTGCTACGCGTTCATTTTGATATTGGCGTATAGATGGCTCTGCGGTACAAAGGAACTTTTCGATCCTAGGAACGTTGGAACGTATCGCATCTGGAAGATTGGGTTATTTGGAGAAACTTTTATTCTATGGACGATTTTCCTATTGTTGCTTAAAAATTAAATTTTTTGCTCTGTATCTACCTTCCCATTTTTGAACTAATTTGACTACGTGATGTTTCCTCATATTCTCCATCGTTTTGCCGTAGACCGCTTTATTCATTAGCTTGAAAAGATTTTTTCAAATTCGTTTTTGGCTTGGGAGCGGAGTTGTGTTATTAACATCTACATATGGTTTCAACCATGGTGCCTGATTATATTTTAAAACACAATGTATTTTTTAAGCACCAATTTATTTTTCAAAGCTTGTTTTAGGTTCCTATATTTTTCTTTAGAATGTAAGGTTGTCATAAGTTTTGATAATTTCGAATTTTTGGTAGTACTATGTTCAGCACAAAACGAAAGATCTTTATGTAAATCGTGCAGGCGTTTCGGATAGCCTAATAAATCTACCTCAAGCATATAGCCTACTGGACCTTCGTCGGGAACGGTAGTCACATCCATATTTGAATCGACCCAATCTAATTCTCCGTTAAAATATATAAATTGTTTACATATAAATAGAGAAATACTTTTAAATTTCGTTTGATTTAAAATTCTCCATGTATTTGTTGTTTGCCTTTGCAACATATCTATATTTTGAAATGTTTCAAGCCTACATCCCGTATATTTGAGCATACAGTCCCAAATTTATTCCGGAACTGTGTAATAATATGCAGGATCCAACCCGTAAGTATCATGACATGTTTACAAAAAATTTCAAAAACGTCTACTAACAGCATAACATCAGTTTTAAGGTACAAATCTGAAATATTCACCTAAATTTTTAATATTGAATTTTCTCCAAACGTTTTGATATATACATATTTTCTTCAATATTAACATTGTTTAGATTGCTATAAAAATTATAAATTTTAGGCAAAGACGTTTTCTGTAGTCTTTCGATTGTGTGGATATAGTCGTAAAGGAAAATACCTTTTCGGGTTAACAATTTTTCTTCGAATAAACCGCAAAACATATTTCTAGTATTTATTAAATTTCTTTCGTTAAGGTTTGAGACAAGAGTGCTCCGTGAGGAGTTCATAAATCTAAAGGAATCAATAAATCGAAATATAATATTGGTACTATTATCAAATATTGTCTAACTTGGGAATCAGGAACCTTTGGCACTTAGAAAATACTTCTTTTGTATAAGTCAACACACCGAAACTTTGTTTTTTTACACTCGACGCGCGTTTCGCTAACCATGTTAGCATCATCAGGATATCATTAAGTTTGACTTCATCATCTCCTGAAAGTTTTGGTGTGGTGGACTTAAGCAAAAGAAGTATCAAATATTGTGAAACTAATATACTGTTTTTTGTTTACGGGGAACAATGAGACGTTATTTCTCTTCGCCAGATCATACTCAGAAAGGTCGTGAAAGATATAGTCCTCCTTACGGCAGAATGCGTGCGACGTGAGGGGGAAGAACTCGCAAATATTATAGAATTAGTCACAGTTCAGGGGCGTAGCTCAATTTTGTGTAACTCACTGACTTAATTTTCATATAATTGTTATTTAATTCATTGTTAATATTATTCTTAACGGTGATGCCTTAGACTATGGAGGAAGGCAAACCCTTATAACATTGGCAATTATTTCTCGTGCTTGAGAATGCAACGTTCTTCCCTGTTTACTCATTTTGCACACGTTAACTCCCGAACATACGAAACGCCACTGAGCTCTCTGAGTCGGCGGAAAAAACTTGCCAGCGGCCTAAAAAATGAGGTCTGTATGGTAGCCCAAATACGCAGTTAACTTTACGTACTATAGAAACAGGCACAAAACGCGTTGGCTAACTGGTTTTGTCAGCCGACTCCTTTGCAGAAGTGCAGTGTTGCCGTATTTCAAAGGCGATGGTAGACGCGACGATGTCGAAAAAAATATAATAGGTGTTTTATCACACCGCGTTAAAAACAAATGATAAACAAAAATGGGTAAGTGGTCCCGTGATGCGAGCTTTATTTTTTAGGTATAACAGAGTTCAGAAATTCGGCTTCAATATGATAAAACTTGTATTCGCCAATAAATAACGACTACTCGTATAGGAAATTTCGCAACGCTGCCCGCATTTAGAAACGTTTTCTTTCGTGCTTTGGACTATAACGGGAATTACAAAATAATTGGTATACTTTAGATTACATTGATTATGCGCATATCCCCTGAAGTTACCTGTCGGTTGACAATGGTCAGCTAATTTACAAATATGACATGACTTTGTAGCGTCCTTGAGACTTACAACTTGATTCATTGGTTTCACATTTTTCAGATTTGATTGGATGATTTGTAATAAGAGAGACTATCATCATAACTACATTTCAAGAAATATCCCGCACTAAACGCTTCATGTTTCTGATATTTTTCAGTCTTTAGCGTTAGTTGGTAATCATTAATGGGATTAAGATAGCTTTTAAACTCAATATATTTCTCCGTAAGGAAAATTATTTTACATTCATTTATTTGTTCTCATTCATCTGTATGCTCTTCCAACTTTTTTTGTGTTTGAAAGTAATTTAAACATCTGTCCCAGAGAAACTTTTTAGAGTGATGCTTATTTACTTGCTTACACATTAATCTAGACATATCCGTTATCAAAAAGTAGTGATATTTTATTTCAACATTTTCATTGTCGTTAGTGTCCCAGGTATCATAACTTAGTTTTGGGAAATATTTATCTTGAATTAATAAGAGGTTAACGTGTTTGTCTACTTTCGGTTTGGTTAGACGACTGGGTACAACAGAGAAATTATATTTTGAACCAACCTCTAAACAAAAAACATTAATTGAGACATTGTTCAGTTTTCAAATTTTGCAATTTGAGGCATAGTCATTAGAAACTGGATTCCAGTTAAATTCAAAACATCAGAATAATGAGGGTACGAAGAAGTTCTACAATTTGTTTTGTTTGTCGGATATAGACTAGCTACTATTGGCCAAGCAAAACACGCCTCATCTTGATTTTGTATATTTAAGCAAGCATTTATTTCATATTTGTTAATATTTACTTCTTCAAACTCTTCCAGTTAATTGAAAGTTTTTCATATACGTTCGTTTTGAACCAGTAGTTTAAATTTACCCCTAAATCGATCTCACGGTTTTTGGTGTTAAAAAAATTATTTTCTAGAATTTCATCATCTCCAAATTTTTTTACAAACTCTGCACAAAAGCAAGTATTCACTTTAATAATGGAGTGAGATTGTATTATTTTCTTTATTTTTAATAATGTGGAGCAGTCTTTTAAAAATTTCTTTAACCCTTTGTGTTTTAAATTGATTATTAGGTGCTATTTTCCCACAGAAATTGAGCAAAATTTGGATGATTGTGATAGATGTACAAAGAATAAAAGAGGTGGAGACAGCGGTACTCGCAAAAAAGGTGAAGTTAGGAAAGGAACCGGATTTTAATAATAAAATACTTCAATGGTTAAAATTAAACTCATTAGTTTTTGTAATTAGTGTATATTATTTTTATATTTTTATTTAATTTTTTTTATTATATTTACTTTTACTTTTTAATAAATATGTTAGTGAAACCAATGCTTTTTGTTATCATGTCACTGGACAAAAAGAAAATATCTAGTGAAATATACAAATTACCCACGTGAAAGTGTTTTGTGTCTTCTGAGGCCGCAGATAAGGTTGAAATAGTGTAAGTATAGTAACTTTCTATTTTCACATAGTAGTCGAAAATGGCCCAATAATGAATCGTTTGAATATTCTTTAACATCATTTTCTAATACGTTTTTTGTCGTCAATATTCGCATTTTCTATCGCTTTCTAGAAAAAGAAATATACATAATTTAAAAATATACCCTGTAAAGACTTCAAACATGCGAATTATAAAAGAAAACCACCAGCTTACACTATTAATTTGAACATGTGTGAAAGTCATATACATATCTTTCTAACGTAAAATAATGCCATCGAAAAAAGTGCTTTCTCTTAAATGTAGAATTAAGCGAAAGTGACACGTTTCAGATTCGGACGCACAGCTCTTGCACGTTCGCAAACACTAAAATAATATCATACATAGGTACTGAAAAATTCATCGTGTAATTATAGGCATCACGTTACGTTATCACGTTGTAATCTGGGAACATGTGCTCTTCTACTAACGGAAATATGAAGTTTTAGCATAGCGCGCTAAGTTGAAAAAGGTTAAACAACTATTTATGGCTTGTGTAAAGATTTCGTTTTGACTTAATTTTTGATGTTTTAACATGAGATTTTAATTGAATATCTTCATATTAGTGCATAAAAATACTCGAAATCAGTTTTTATACTGATTTATAACATTGACAGCTATTGAAACATTGACTTTAAATGGTGTGGGAGTTCATAAAAAATCAGGGTAAACTTAACGATATTTATTAAAATTATTTCTAATATTGATTGTCTCTAAACCATTGCATTCTTTCCCGCTCGTAGTTGCGGAATTCCCGTCAGGCTGCCTTGCTTAGTCCGGGGGAAACTTGGCGGAGAACGTTTTTTTCCCACGCACTTGGTTGGTAACACTTCCCTCCATCGCTCCAGGAGTCCCAGTAGTGGTCTTCGGTGTGAACACGCTGCTCTTCCCAGGATTGGTTTTGATTCTTAGCATCTTCGCCCATGAGTAGAAGTGACGGAAAATGCATCTAAACTAATCATAAAAATTATAAAGCTGTAAGTAGAACACCGAAACTTAAAATTTATCTGCCAAATATTTGAGTAGGTTAGAAAACAGTGCAAACATGTTCATATTGTTCATTGAACGCTGATATAACAACTTAGAGGCATTTTTCGTTACAATAAGTAGGAGCTGTTATGATGACGTCGCACGTGAGAGATCTAGTGAAAGCCTGGGGACGAGCTGTGGTATCGCTGGCAGCGTTGGCGACTCGCTTGAATCCGATATCTGTGACTGCTGCATGCATTTAGTAGGTGTTAGTCGGGTTGGGAATCGCGACGTCGCCGTCTTCTTGGATTTGTTAGTAACTTTGGTGGGCAGGGTTCTCCTCCTTTTACCACCCGGCACCAATTCATCATCACAGCATTCTTGACGAGTAGATAGGTTCATTCTACCCCCCCCCCCCCGAGATCTCTTGCTTCCACCGGTATCGACTACCAGCTTTGGGGTTATCGTTAACTGCGGTAAGACCGGAAATGTCGGAGTTTCCTTTCCGGACGATAGTGTGGAATTTACTGCCACCGCTAGAGCCTCCTTGGAGATGTCGTTGAATTAGGTTGACTGCTTCGACATGATGTGTGAGCTGACTGGATGGATGGGGAGGGGACCTATTCGTGGCGAGTAGATTGTTCGACAGTGGAGTCGCTGCGGAAGGCCCTCCTATTTATTAAGCAATTTCCCTGATTGTGAATTTTTTTCGCTTCTTCACTCTACTCATACCTACTGTACCTCTCACAATACCTACTATACACACAACATCTCTTACAGTACATGATTTAAGTTAATTAGCGAAAACCGTTTGTTAGTTAACCTTTTCCACTTATCCACCACTCTACTAGATATTATATGTCTTGAGAAAATATTATACTTTCAAACCACTCTAGAAGCATCATAAAATAATCATTTAAAACCGTATAATTGAAAAGGAAGAATTTTACATCAGTAGCAAACAATATATTATTTAATAAATGACATTATTTCATCAAACAAATGAGTTTGAGTCGAAGTAGATCCTATAGGAAAAATAGTCCTGCTTTTCACATTAAAGAAAAAATAAAGAGAAGACGGATGGGTAAGAGTACATATTCTAAAATACTGACAGTACAGCGTGTGGATATCTGCATCACCTACTATATATTTGAGTTAGAACTGTTGTGTATACGAGTAGCCGAAATAATATTACACGAGGTTCACTGCTTGGGTTTATTGTACTTTACGAAATACAACGGATTGGCCTGATTTAGAGACAGCACACACACGCGGCTTGACTGGTGACAGGACGTTCTCGACAACGTCAAAGTCTCACTGGTGTTACCAATTGTTTTCAATGCCAACACAGAATACACTACATTTCCTCCTCTACTTAAAAAAGGTAACTACCGGTTACAAATCAAGACGCTGAGGTTGTTTTCGAGTGCGGTGACTTCGCCTCAATTCCGGCGTGCACGTAACACTCGGACTGCAACTCATGTCATTTTCTAAAGTAGCACTTCCAGGAACTTGTACAGATATTTCGCCTGGAGGTGTCACTTGATTTTGAGTAACAATACTAGTCTGTACGGGTGGGCTGACGACAGCAGACGGTACAGTGTTTTTATCATTAATTAAATCGTGAACAGGCTCGAACACTGTCTGTGGTGTAGTAACCAAGACCGTTTCATTAGTCTGACCTTCAAGTACTGCTTTTCTCAGACTATTAACATGTTTGTATAACAGACTACCATCTACGCTAATCAGATAAGTAACTGCACTGATTGCCTTCATCACAACACCCTCTTTCCATTTGTCACTACAGTAGGGTCCCAACTTACCAACAAGAACTTTTTCGCCTACTGTGAACCGCTCAGGTTTGACAACATCAAAACGCTGTACATTTCCTTTTAGGCTTCAGCAAATCAAGACGTGTTCTAGGTTTAACTTTAAAAACCATTTCATTAGGACTGACGCCTGTACTGACACTTGGAGTGTTTCTATAACTAAACAAAAAGTTAACAATTTGCTGTTTTACAGTAAGTGATGACTTTTGCAACAAAAACATATCCAAAGCACTTTTAACATTTTGGACGTGCCTTTCTGCTAAGCCATTTGACTGGGGATGGTACGGCGGTGATTTCAGTACCGTTATACCATTACACTGACAAAACTTAATAAAGTCATTTGCATTGAACGGGGGACCATTATCGCTTACTAATACTTCGGGTAACCCCATGATTGCAAATGTAGCTTTTAGTTTCTCAATTTTCTGAGTTACATTACATCCATTAGACATGCAATGAATGTCTATCCATCTCGATTTACTGTCTACTATTAGCAAAAATGCCACACTATTTCTATAAAAGAAATCAATGTGTACCCGTTGAAATACATTCTGTGTTTTAGGCCATGAAACAAGATGCTTCTCAGAATTATTCTGTGTCAACCTACAAATGGCACAGGAATTAACCATCTTTTCTATATCCTCTTGTAACCCAGGCCACCAAAACATAAAACGAGACAAAATCTTTGATCTAACAATTCCAATATGATCGACATGTAACAAAGCTAAAACTTCCGAACGAAGTGCTTGGGGAATTACCACTCTTGCTCCCACTAGAAGACAATGTTCTTCTACAGAAAGCTCATTTCTCTTTTTAAAATACGGTTTAAGTTCCTCGTTCTCAACTTTGTTAGGCCATCCAGTCTTAACAAAATCAATAACTTTCATAAGTACCGGATCCTTTTTTGACACTTCAGCGATATTTTCATATGACAAAGGTATTTCATCTGTCAGATTAAATGAATTTATAAAACTGTCAACTTCGGTTGAATCATTTAACGGCAAACGCGACAACATGTCAGCCTCAAAAAGTTGTGTACCTTTTCTGTACTCAATCTGATAATCATATGCCGAAAGAATTACATTCCACCGAATTATCCTAGACGCAGACATTACAGAAATATTACGATTCGGGTTAAAAATGACCCTTAGAGGTTGGTGATCGGATACTAATATAAACTGCCTACCATAGATATATTTATGAAATCTCTTCAAACAAAAAATGATAGCCAATGCCTCACGCTCTAATTGCGAATAATTGCGCTCTGCCTTTGACAATGTTCCAGACGCAAAAATTATAGGTTTTTCAACTCCATTTTCTCTATGACTTAAAACTCCTCCAACTCCATATGAACTAGCGTCACATGATATAACTATTGTTTTGGATGGGTCATAATGAATTAGGACATTATTTTGTGCAATTAATCTTTTGCTAAGTTCAAAAACTTCCCTACACTCTGAATTAAAATCAAAGACAACTCCCTTTTCCAATAATCGGTACAAAGGTCTAAGTTGTGATGACAACATAGGTATAAACTTACAGTAATAATTTAGCAACCCTAAATAGGCACGCAACTGTGTTATATTTTGGGGTTCAGGCGCATCTTTAATAGCTCTCAATTTTTCCTCCGTAGGATGAATACCTTCGCTATCAATACGATGTCCCAAATATTCAACTTCATGCTTAAACAAGTTACATTTTTCTAAGTTTACTTTAACATTGTATTTACTCAATCTTTGTAGTACCTTTTCAACAAGATCAATACATTCTTCCATAGAACCACCTGAAATTAAGATATCATCAAGGTAACATTTGACATTAGGAATACCAGACAATATCTGATCCATTACTGACTGAAATATGGCTGGTGCTGCTGCAATACCGTATGTCAATCTTGTGTATTGAAACATACCAACATGCGTGTTAATAGTTAACTACTTTCGAAAGTCAGGGTGTACTCCCAGTTGCTGATAAGCCCCTGTTAGATCTAAAACCGAAAAAATACGTCCACCTGACAAACTTGCAAAAATGTCATCTGGCGTTGGTAACGGATATTGATCGATATTCAAAGCCTTATTAACAGTCACACGAAAATCAGTACATATTCTGACATCACCATCTTTTTTAGGTACGACCACTATGGGTGAAGCCCAATCACTATGACTTACACTTTTCAATATACCTACACTAACCATTTGGTCAAGTTTCTTTTGTACTTTTGGTTGTAAGGCATATGGCATAGAATACGCTTTCTTTACCACAGGAACTGCATTTCCTTTTAAGTTAAACCTAACCTGAAAATTCTTGATAGAACTACATAAATTTACATCAAATACATTTTCATATTTACTGATGAGCCTTTCAACTACCGGATTACTACCTTGTATGTAGTTAACATCTACCTTATCTGGAAAATATTCAGGAAAATTATCTCTCCACCCGGGATAAAGAACATCTAGCCAATTCCTGCCCATAAGAGGTGTGAACTCTTTCTTTGACTCTATTACTGTCAACGGTAATTTGAAACTTTTATCATTATGCACAACTTGTACTACACATTCACCGAAAGAATCTACGTCATGACCGGTAACAGCACTAAGATCAGAAGTAACAGGTCGAAGGGACAGATTAAACATTCCTTGGAATGCACTGTACTTAATTACAGTTTTTGCTGCTCCAGTATCTACTTCGAACTGCATATTCTTATTTTCTACTTTTACACTGACCTTATGAGCTCCCTTAACCTTAACGCTTAGCCTGTTTAAACTAAAAAGATCACTATTCACTTCGGAGATGTTGTCTACACTTTCTTCTGATTGGGTTTCTTCTTCTACCGCTCCTACTGAGACCCAACTTCTACCTGGACACATTTCCTTTGTATGGCCTATACGGGAACAATTGAAACATTTCCAACTTGCTGCAGGACATTTTCCTTTTTCATGCTTCTTTCCGCAATTCTTACAACTTCCTTTCTTCTCGTTTCCAGCTTCTGTTGCACCACTTCTGCTACCAGCTGCACCACTAACCTCTGAAGACATCTTGCTTTTCCAGCTCGGCTTCTTGTTGGATTGCTTCCTGAGAAAGTTTACACTAGCGTCACCACTGTCAGCCAAGCTTTTCACACGTTTTTCTGCTAGTTCAGCTGCTTGTGCCAACTGACATGCACTACTAAAGCTTAAATCTTTCTCTGCTAACAGCCTCTTCTGTATATTTTCCGACTGAATGCCACAAACAAATCTGTCACGCAGGGCACTATCTAGAAAATTTCCAAAATTGCAAGTGCTTGCTAGCTTTCGCAACTCCACAATGTATTCTCCAATACTTTGGTTTGACTTCTGGTTGCATTTATTGAATATGAATCTCTCATATATTTCAGAAACTTGGGGAGTATAGTGACTTGAAAGTAATTTTGTTACTTCTGTATACGTCAGATCATTTGGACTTCTGGGTGCTGTCAAATTTTTTAAAATCTTAAAAACTGTTGGCCCGGCTAAGGTAACAAACATGGACAGTTTCATATCTTCAGTAACGCAATTGACTCTAAACAAATGATCAATCCGTTCCAAATATGTTTGAAACTCCTCTGCATTTCCACTGAATTGCTCAATGTTACCTATTAGTGCCATTGTTCCGTGTTACTTTGCTTCACACACCACCGTAATAAGTAGGGCTGCTCTCGCTGGCTGCTTCTATTTGGTTACTTTTTCTACACCCGGTTCCTGTTCTGACTCACTGGAAAGCACCGCGGCGAACACTCCTTCTGAACGTAACCGCTGACCGATCCACTCCGTAGAATTGTTGCGAGATCGTAGTCCGTCCGTTTCTCTCTCACTCACACGATCGCCCGATATATATCGATAACCGTTTTAAAGCCACTGGTACAACCACGCCGACACGTAAAATCGTGATAAATCCAAACTCCACTTCTCGTCGCCAAGTTTTGTTGTGTATACGAGTAGCCGAAATAATATTACACGAGGTTCACTGCTTGGGTTTATTGTACTTTACGAAATACAACGGATTGGCCTGATTTAGAGAGACAGCACACACACGCGGCTTGACTGGTGACAGGACGTTCTCGACAACGTCAAAGTCTCACTGGTGTTACCAATTGTTTTCAATGCCAACACAGAATACACTACAAGAACCACCCCGTCCAAAGAGTTCTTTATATTCAAATAATATAGGTATACAGGGTGATTCAGTCATAATGTAAAAAACTTTAACTACAGGTATGAAAAAAGCTTAATACGAATTCGAAATTAAAAAAATTCAAAAGTAAAAAAAAATTCAGTAGTGTATTAAAACCCCTTTTTAACGGCGTTCACCAGATCATCTGTTAAGCTCGCGCGTCGAAGCTACCGACCCCGAGGCGCGGAGTTGCCAGCACAACATATCGTAAATTTACTTTTTTATATTTTAAAAAATGTATGCATAGACTAAGTGAATTTATTACCTTTTTGATTTTTCAATGTCAACTAACAGTAATCAATGTCAATTAACAGTAATTGGTGGGTGTGTAGGTACTTAGAAGTACAGGAGGCTCTTAGTTCCCCACAATAGATGCACGTTGTTTGCAGAAACTGCAGTAGTAGACAAAACACAGAACTAAGCACAACATGTGCATGCATGAAAATTAAAACACTCTCTGACTGTTTACTTTCAATTTCAGTAAGTACAAATTCATGGCCTCGTAAAACTACATGCTACCGCCACCACTCGATCATTGCTTCTGTTTTGGGAATAGTTATTCAACCGCAGTTTAATTTATCGTAGAACTAAAACGAATTGTGACTACTTTTTTTAAGAAACCTTGACATAATTTTACTGATATGAATTAGCTGCGGTCCTTCTACTTTCCGAGATGAATGGAGCCGTTGCCTTCTATCCGGCGGTGTCTGAACTTGCCCTCCCGTATAAGTAATCTGTAATAACTGAATTACCGGCGCATCTGACGAGCTAAGTCTCTGACAGCCAACGCCGGCAGCGCCCAGTGGCTGGCCAGTCAGTAAACTAAGCAATAATGTCATAATAACCACTGTCAGGCTGTTTTGTTGCTTAGAAAAATACAACAAAAAACGGAAATGTGCACAATACGCGTTCCCCGTAGCAATATTCTCGTGCAATTTAGAAATTAATACAAATGTGTATGCGGAAATTCGCGAAAACACTTTAAGCAAATACTGGTGCTTATGATGTGAATTTAACATTTTATTAAGATGATTGAGGTGTTATAACGCCTGCCTTTTGTAGAGTCAAGACTGAATAACCAATAATGCAGATGAAAGGTAGGTATTTCTTATTTCCTCAGTTATTCACCTTCCACAAAAAAATATTGAAATGTGGCAACATAGCTCTCCAGTGCTAACCTTGACGGTTGACATTGAAGAAGAAACGTCGAGTTACTCGGGTATTAAAGTTTATTTGTCCCACGTTTCAAACTTTGAGAAACAAAATCGTTCGAATTTTCTTTTTTAGTAGACCTCCCCCACTGTGTGGTTCAAATTTTATACATCATGATTGAATCACCCGTAAATCTACTCAACGAATAATTATTGATCCGAACTAGTTCAATCTAGCAGTAGTTACTGAGTTTATGACCCGATGCCACTTTACTGGTGCGAAAAATTAGTTTTTTTTTAGTTTCCAGGACACATGAATTTTCGAATCTAGAAACCCTTTTGTAGGTTTTAGGACCGACCAAATGTTATTAAGAAAAGTTGTTCTGAATTACTCAAAGTAAATTTTTCAACAACGGTACATTTTCGAAAAAGTCAAGAATAGTTTTTTTCTTAGAATTGATTGGGATGTTTAGTAAAGGCAGAAAAGATTACTTTTCCAGAGGCGTATAGGTTTATTAAGAAATATGATGGTTGACCCCCATTTCTCCGGCACTGATGAAAGTAGATGGGCTGAATTATTTTTAATTTATAGTATTTAATGAGTGTCTAAACTGTACCAAATACGTTTGCCTTAACTGTCTTCCTTTACTTCTGACTTGTTCATTTGATTTGGGATCTCATCAGTTAGGTACTTTTCGGCAACCATACCCACCACCATATTTTTCTCACTGCAGTCATATACATGAACCATAATAGCGCTTTCATATTTTGTGATACAGCTGGTTATGTTTTATAGGGCATGTTTACAGCTAGGGATTTGGTTTGAATCTCCATATTTATGTATTTGGTTGTTTAAAATCTGCAAGTCTATTTGCGATATTTTGGATAAAATATCTGGTTTATACAGCTATCTACCGGCAATAATTGATTGTTGCTTCACGACTTCTGGATGTTTTTTAAATTTCGAGGTGACGGTCAAGCGTTTATATGCAAATACGGTAGTACCTCCCAGCCCAAAAAATCATATGCACTCAGATGCCCGCAGTTAGGGCACCAATATGAACACAATGGACGGGGCAATTTAATGTCAGGTCTTAAAGTAGGTACATAGAGTAGGTACAGGGGCAAACACTGTAGGTTACAACGTATAGACGATGTAGGTTATGCGCATGCGCAAAAAAACACTAAGTTAGAGGGGGAAATCCGACGGAGGAAAAATTATGGTAGATTAGATACCATGTCTTAGACGCACAACACATAGGTAAGGGAAACAAGAGGGGTTAGAATCACGGAGCCAGGACCACCACCACTACGACCACCACCACCACCACCATCACACACCACTACGACTGTCACAGCCGACTCTAGGAAAGCCCTGAAGTTGAGAAAGCTGGCAACATGGTTTGCGGGTCTGCGCGACGTAGTCTGTCAGTTGATTTTACAAGAAATTTACCAGAATTAATTTGTGTAGTGCGGGTAGTGCTATCGTGGCCAGATTGCTACGACGAGGCAGTGTGTCTCTGGGTGGAAACAGACAGCCCGAAGTGCTAGCGACAGCTAGCACAACAGAGTTGTCTTCCTAAAAATTTTATCAATTATTATAAAGTCCGGCCTGTTATGGGCAACTCGTTGATCTGTAAGAACTGTACGATCCCAGTACATCTTGTAGTTGCTGTTTTCAAGAAATGGCTCCGGTGTGTAGTTGTAATATGGGCCCTTCTCTGCCTGCACAAGCAGCAGTTTTTTCGCCAGGTCATGATGCAACCGAATCGTGTCGTTCTTTATATTCCGTTGATGCGAACATCTGACATACTTCTGTTATGTGCTGGATTGTTTCTGAAGGTTGACACCCGTATTTGCATCTGTCATTCACTACCGATGCGTCTGCTCCAATTAATTTTAGGTAGTTGCGCGTTGCGAGTTGGTATAACCTGATCTTGTATGGCCAGTAAAAAGCCTTCCGTCTCGGGGAAGGTTTGTCCCGAGGTCAGCCAATAGTTCGACGCTAACTTGTCGACATGTTGCTGGTTAACCTCATTAGGATGCCTCCCGTGCAGCTGCTTCTCTAACCACATCTGTAGTTTATCATTGTCGGTGGTGATTTTGATGTTCATGTTCCCTCAGACGTAGCTGTGTTGAGACTTCTGCTCCGCATATAACTTTATGTAGTGTGGAGCTGTTGGCCTGCCTGATGTTCATGGGCTTTTGTCAGCAGTCTCCTAACTTTTCGCTGCAGGTTGTTGATGTCCGTGTCGGCCCAATTCACTATTCCGAACGAATAACTAAGGACAGAGCACGAATACGTGCTTAGGGCATTAAACAAATTCCTGCTGTTAAGATCAGTTCGCACTACTTGTCTTACTCTCTTGATGAATTCATTCGTTAAATCGGCCTTCATTGCTCGATGGTCTATCCTTTGAGCTTGTTTCACCCCAAGATACTTGTATGTATCTCTCATGCTCATTGCTTCGATCTCCTGGCCGTCCTGACGCTCGTGTGCTCCTTGTTCGAGTCTTTCGCCGACGATGTTAAGGGTGCGGCACTTGACCAGTCCAAACTGAATTCCGATGTCCCTGGAGAACTCCTCTACAATTTTAAGCATTTGCGTTAACAGGTGATTCAACTTGATCGCTTCTGCGTTGTTGCTTTTGATAGTGAAGCCGTATTTCGTGGAGTTCGACCGATGTGATAGAGGGTTCATCGCAATGCAGAGATGCAGAACCACAGTGGACAGAATTAATCTCCTTGGAAAATCCGAAAATCGCTCTTCGGATGTTGATTGTATCGGTGTCTATGTTACTGCTTGCGTTTCTGAGTTGTATCTTAGTGCATCAGGTTGTCCTAACGTGTTCCAAAAAAGAAATTGTATGATGATCTATTTTATACAGATTTAAGATACCTGTGAGCCACTCGTGAGGTACGGAATCAAATCCTTTTTAACAGACATATTTCTATGTTTTTATTTTCTAAAAGATTATGCAACAATGGTATTTTATTTTAACATTAAACCACCCTGTCAATATTTTTCGTCGTGTAGCGCATGTGGCCGTAGCTTGAAGCACAGGTCTTTAATATATAGTGTTGGTTCAGTTAAAAGACATCACAAAGAAAAAATCTTGTTTTACCATTTGACTTAGGTAATATACAGGGTGTCCGGTAAGCACGTGGACATGTCGCGGGAGCAGGTAGGGGACGTCAAAATATTACGATTGAGCTTAATATCTACGGGTCAAATCTCAATAGTTCCTGAGGTACAGGGCGTTGTAGTTCTTTTTTTAAAATTGAATTATGACAATATCTTCCAAAATAATCAAGCTGCTGAACTGAAATTTGGCACTGCTGTGTTTTTGGAGATGGAGAATAAGCTGAAAATGTCAATTTATACGTAGGTATCTCACAGAGGGCGCCACTTGGTCTGTTTTTGGATCGTGCTTTTACTCGTAACTTTTTTGAGGTTATCTTTTTGGTTCTGCAGGTTCATCATTTTAGTGCATCTTTTCATTCTGCAACAAAGAGGTACTCTTGTTTCATAACGTTCAAATCAACCGTTTGCGTTTAAATTGCCAAACGTGCCCCAAAACACCTGTTGAATATTCGAAAAATAAAATATTTACCTACTGCTTTCAAATAATGCACAACGACTGTATTTATTTAATAAGGAATCAATAATTAATTACCGAAGCAATTAATTGATCATGGAGTATTATAAACGATAGCACACCCGAAGGTGCGGGACAAAGCCACTGGTTTTGATCGGCAAAGGCTCACGTCAAAAATACCGAGACCCACCATCTACCGTCTCCAAGGCATCGGTTAACCAACCGAAAACATGATGAAAATTGATGGAAAAAGAGGGATAGTCGACCATATACAGTACAGTATACATATATATTATACAGTACAGTATACAGGGTGATTCAGTTTTAATCTGCAACACTTCAACAGGTGATAGAAAACCAAGAAATAACCGCACTTTCTTCTATAAACTATATCATTTTAAGGCCTTATAAAAAAGTTACAGGGTGTTAAAGTTGCAAGAAATATATGGAATTTATTGAATATTTTACAAACTAGTTGAGATATTTAAGTCATATTTGGTACACGTTATAACGGCATGGGTTAGCATAAAACCTGTTAATATCAACCAACTTGAACAACCAGTGGCGTAGAAGTGGGTAATTAGTATAATTTATTTTAGAAAAAAAATAGAACCACCTTGTATAGCAATAAAATGTATTCAAATTCTTATGTAAATTTTTATTGTAAACAAAAACGTTCTCTTAGCATTTTTTCATATGTTTTTGTATTATTTCGGGGTATTCCTGAAAAATTATTTAAAAAATTTGCTCCATAAGTAACACGTAAAGTAGAAATAATGTGTTTGCTACTTTAAATAAAGTAACTTTTTCCAATAAACTTACATATTTAAGGCTATACTTTTGAAGATACAGGGTCTAAAACATTTAAGGAAGATACAATTAATGTTACGCTCTGTATCTTGAAAAGTAAAACCTTGAATGGGTAAGTTTATTGGGAAAAGTTACTGTTTTTAAAGTAAAAAACACATTTTTTCTACTTTGAGTGTTACTTATGGAGCAAATTTTTTAGATAACGTTTCAGAAGTACCCCGAAATATTACGAAAAAATCAAATTTGCTATGAAACCATGACACATATGAAAAAATGCTAAGAAAACGTTTTTGTTTACAATAAAAATTTACATAAGAATTTGAATACATTTTATTGCTATACAAGATGGTTCTATTTTTTTTCTAAAATAAATTATACTAATTACCCATTTCTACGACACTGGTTGTTCAAGATGGTTGATATTAACAGGTTTTATGCTAACCCATGCCGTTATAACGTGTACCAAATATGACTTAAATATCTCAACTAGTTTGTAAAATATTCAATAAATTCCACATATTTCTTGAATTTTTAACACCCTGTAACTTTTTTATAAGGCCTTAAAATGATATAGTTTATAGAGGAAAGTGCGGTTATTTTTTGATTTTCTATCACCTGTTGAAGTGTTGCAGATTAAAACTGAATCACCCTGTACATATGGGATAGTCTACCATATACAGTACAGTATACATATTCAGTACTGTATACATATGTGCAGCTGATTTGTAGGTGAAAATTTTATTTCTCGAATATTGAAGTCAACAGGTGTTTTGGGGCACGTTTTGTCAATTTCAACGCCAACGGTTGATTTGATCGTTATGAAACAAGAGTATCCCTTTGTTGCAGAATGAAAAGATGCACTAAAATGATGGACCTGCAGAACCAAAAAGATAACCTCAAAAAAGTTGCGAGTAAAGCACGATCCAAAAACAGCGCAAGTGGCGCCCTCTGTGAGATACGTAGAAATTCACATTTTATAATGGTGAAAACGAGGGGGAAATCACTGGCAAAATTTGTACACTAAAATGCCAAAAAATCAAAAAAATACCAAAAATTCCAGATTTAGCTTAAAAAATTTCAAAAAAATACCAGAAAATTCCGAAAAATACCAAAAAATTCGGGGAAATCACTGGCAAAACTTGTACACTAAAATGACAAGAAATTCCAAAAAAATACCAAAAATTCCAAGAAAATGCCAAAAAATTCCAAGAAAATTCCAAAAAAATTCCAAGAAAATACCAAAAATTCCAAGAAAATGCCAAAAAATTCCAGAACATACCAAAAAATGCCAAAAAATTAAAAAAAAAATACCAAAAAATGCCAAAAATTTCAGGCGCGTGTACACTAAAATTCCTCAGTGATTTCCCCCTCGCGGACTGCACAGTCCAGCCTTGTAACTTCGCGACAGTGCATGCGCATTGTTTAGAAAATACGAAAAAATTCCAAGAAAATGCCAAAAATTCCAAGAAAATGCAAAAAAATTCCAAGAAAATGCCAAAAAATTCCAAGAAAATACCAAAAATTCCAAGAAAATGCCAAAAATTCCAGGCGAGTGTACACTAAAATTCCTCAGTGATTTCCCCCTCGGGTGAAACATTTCCATTATCTTGCCATGTCCTACTCATGTCCTACCCATGTCCTGCCACGTACTGCCCGTGTCCTGCCAGCTACTGCCCGTGTCCTGCCAGCAACTCCCTGTGTCCTGCCAGCTACTCCCTGTGTCCTACTAGGTAGGTACTGCCAGATACTGCCTGTGTCCTGCTAGGTACTGTCAATTGTCCTACTAGTAATTTGTACACCTACTGCCACTTGTGAAACGCCCCTCGGTGCCTGCGTTGTAGAGGGGAAAGTTATTTGACATTCCAATTTTTCAAAGAATATCTAAATTCATATGAACTAAATTGTGGCCAATTGTTTGAACGAAATCTGACGGGAACTCCAGTCTCGGAGAATATTTTTCTTATACAAGATAAAATATTATTACTGTTTGGATCGCGAGTTTAAATTGGAAAACAATTGGCCATAGAGAAAATCTGTCAATCTACACCATAAAATGTTTTCCGCTGCAGTTAAAAAGATCTGCACATACATCTTGGAATGCATATACTGGTAGAGCATTACATTACTGTGTTTTTGATATCACTGTTCATTCCTGGCAAAAAAAGACAGTGTGTCTAGCCCTACTCTTTTTCTTTCAATTCTTTGAGGTGAATCATGTAGACGGTTTAAAATTATTAAATGATTATAAATGATAAATAATAATTTTCAGGTACTTTTAAAGATTACTATTTGGCATCCTTTAAGAACTAAACCATTCTCCATATTTAAGTCATCTATGGAGTTCCAAAATGCATGTATTTTATTACTGAAATTTTTTGTCCCATAAGGAAAGCCATCATTTATCTGATATGCAGTGTTTTCAAGTGCTAGTTCTTGTAATTTAAGAGAGAGATTTGATATACTATCAAAGAATTCATTCGAAAAGTCGCATCTTCAGCCATCAGACCTTTTTCTGTATGTAGGTAATTGAATTGGCGACCTCGATAATGCGTCTGGAATTATGTGTTCGTTACCTTCCTTCGATATAACCGTAAAAAAGTAACCATTAAATGTTTCCTTTAATCGTTGAAAACGTCCATTTTCTATATCATCGAGCGTTTTTTCATTCAGAATAGAAATTAGAGGCTTGTGATCTGTCACAATTGCAGTTATTGTCCATGTTATTTCTAGTAATTTAATCTCTATCACTGCATATATTTTTTCAGTTTCAGATAGAAAACGTGATCCACATTGAATCATTTTCCAACTATCTTCGTGTTTTTGTAAAAGAACACATCCCAGTCAGCAGTAGGCTTGTTTTTCAAAATGTGCTAGTATTGGTCATTGTACTAGTGCATTTTTATATTTTGTAATCAGGGCAAGCCTTGGGGGGGGGGGCAAACCGGGGCGTCGCCCGAGGGCACGGAGCGCCGTAGGGCGCCGCCGAACCGAGTGACCGAGTCGACAACTGGGGAACGTATAGTTTTCCAAAATTGAAATTTATCAAAACGTACTTGAAATCAACGATGGCCCAACAGAGACTCAGCTCTTTAGATTTTACTGATTTTACGGCTTTAAGAACGGTATTACCTAAATGAAGACACACCGCCAACATATTAAATTAAAAAATATATAGCTATTAATTCCTTGTAGGTATGTGACAATTTTAAACTAAAACTAAATTGCGATAATTATCACTTTAATAAAATCGTCAACAGACATTTCAAATCGCCCAACCTGGCAACGCAGCCGTCCGCCGCCGCATTCAATCTCTCTGCATTTTGTTGGTTACTTCAGTGTGACATTTTCTTTGATTGTTTACGTGTTTGTTTGTTTTTTTAAATTTATAACTATTTATTAGTATTTAGGGTATAGTGACTGATTTGGTATACAATGGGACGCAGCCTATCACAAACGTTGGTTCACACGTACGAAATGTTTATTTACTTCGATAGATTTCCGATAGATGTTGGTTGACTACAAACGTGTGCATTTTGATGATTGTGCTCCCTCTATCCTTGGTTATTTAGCTAAGAATTTTACTGATATTATCAGGGAGTTTACCGACATAAAGGCCAGAAAAGTTAGTTTTTAAGTAGACTTAAGACAATATTTTTAATTGCTTTAAAATCGTACTCAGTTTACAGTAGATGCACCAACATAACACGTAGTAAATGAAACAACTTTTAACCCTTATTTATTTATGATAATTAAAGGCGAAGTTGTACAATTTTCTTCAGGCTGAAATCTACAGTTTCATCGTTTTATTGTCTAGAACGCCAAACGTGGCAACCTCTGTGCGTGTCAGTAGAAACGGCATTGCAATGTTCCCGGTGCCTGTTTGCAATAATTCGTGGAACAAATGCAAATTTACCAAAATATAAATATAAATTTTATGGTTCATTTGGTTGTTATTTATTAACATTTTTGTACGTTCCGTAGGTAAATACTTCAAATGATAACTTCTATCGTTAACTGAAAATAAATCTTTCATTTTAACACTATTGTAGGGGGTGCCATTGAAAATCCCATATAGCAAAATCACATCGGCGGAATATTCTGTCAATATTTTTTCAGAGAACATGCATATTGTAGGAATATTGATAAAAACTGTACAAACATTATCTAAACATTCAGGCAACATTCAGGTGTTCGCCTTTTGAAGGTACTATTTCACGTATTATAAACATTCACAAATATATTGAATGCACGTTCCACAAATATTCAGTGTATGTTCTATGCATATCCATTTAATATTCACGTGTACATTATAAAATAAAAAAAACGCCAACACCAGTTTCTGGGTTCGAACCTACGACCATCAACTTACAAGTTGACGCCCTAACCAACTGAGCCATCGAGGTACTTGGAAATATTATCTAAACATAGTGTAAGCTAGAATCTCTGTGACGTCACAAGACTAGGAATAAGTACCGTTTGTGAACATTCATAAGATATTTGCTGTATGAATATACTATTTAGCATGTTCCAGCAATATTGCAAATTGCACGTTCCTATAAGGTGAACGTGCCTGTAATGTACTTAAGTTAAATGTTCAATTTGTAAATATTTATAAAACCACTAAGTTAGGAATATGTTACACAAGATATTGTGGAAATATCCCTTCTTATTCAAAACAAACATATACATAATTTGTGCATTCATCTAACATATTATATTTGTATCTGTGATTAACAAATATCTTCGGTATATGCAGTTACTGAACATATTTCGTAAAATATTGTAACAATGTTTTATAAATATGGGGAATATTTTTTGCACATTAGGAACTTATTTTGCATATGCTATATGGGTATTGCCCGCAGGGGTGCAAAGGCGGCTAAGGCCGGCCCTGTTTGTAATGCCTCCTCATGGCAAGCATACTGATTTTTTATTTTTAGTAAATCTCTTAATGGTCCTGAACTTTGAATAAAGAACCACAGGAAGGAGCAAATTTTGGCTTAACGCTGGACCGGGATGGTCTCTGCGGGATGCCGTTTTCGTTTTTACAGTGGCGCGCACCAGAAATCCTCATTTTTCGTGAAATCAGTACCTACAATACAGGCAAAACATTTACGCATCCTTAACTAATTTTAAATTTCCAGCTATAGTGCTATCGGTAACAGCAATTTGTGATACCAAGGTGCCACTTGCTACAGTTGTTCCTTAGACCCATTTGGTCGATTTGGCCCGGTGAACACTCGACATTTTCCGTGTGGGTAGATTTTATAGAGGAGTGGGGGAAAATCAATTTTAATATTTAAAAAAAAATAAAAAAAAAAGGCCCAGAGAGGCGAGCTGGGTGTCGATTCCGCATAATTTCGACTCGAGGAATCCAACCGTAGCCTCAGAAATGCGATCCGAGTACCGGAAGTCGGTCAAAAGCCGTCATTTTAAGAAAATGGTCGAACCGCGGGCGATTAATGTCATGTGACATGTCGATACTTACGTTTTTGAGGTTAGCAAGTTCATTTATGGCAACGAAAGTGACCTTCGGTCACCGGAAGTGTTCTCTAGACACCGGAGGGGGGCTCGAGGCACCGGAAGAAGCTCCCATACACATTCTGAAGAAGTAACACACAGTGTCACGAAGGATAATGAATGCGACATGTTTCAAGTAATTAGTAATAAATAATACGCTTAAATTTTTATTTGTTCAATACAATTTCAATATACAGGGTGTCTACTTTTAAACAAATACATATCCATAAAATCTTTATTTTTCGAAATAATCGCTTGAACTTTTTTTGCTCGGAAGACCTTCAAAAACTGCTTCTTTTGACCTTCCTATCATTTTCAAAATGCAAATCCAGGGCCAGCTACGATTTTTTTAAAGCCCCGATTCTCACGAAGACCAAATAGCAATTTTTTTACTTAAAATCTGACACCACAGCGTTAATCTAACACTTGGAATATTCTTTCAAAATGTTCCTTAAATGTCTCATCATTAACTAAAATATCATCCAACACTTTTTCAATATTCCCAATATTTTGTAATGCTTCATCTCCTCTGCAAAATTCATCTCCAGAACTTACAAATCCCATTGGAGCGAGCACTCAAAAATAAAGTAGTTTGTACAACAAGAGTGGATATAATATTATGAGGACGAGGGTTGAGCACGAAGAGCACAATGACACAATCGTTCGAGGGCGATATGGACATTTCACTCGAGTTTTACAGTGTATTTTTCAACATTGTAATAGCGCTGCTAAACGAATATACAGGGTGAGTTTTTTCGATGCCCACTATGGGGATCTCGGAAACTAGCAGAGCTAGAACAAAGGTTAAACGGGGAAAGAATTGCAGTTTTGAATGCTCAATCTAATGCCCCTTTTGGATTTTTAAAAAGTTCATGGCTCACTAGATATTTTGAAATGAGTGATTTTTTGCTATTTCATCAGATCTCTGTAGCTCCGTTATTTATGATTATACAGAAAAACTGTAGAGACAAAAATTGTAGAAAATTTTGGGCTTAATAAGACAATCTGATCCAATTTTTTATGTTGTTTGTGATTTTTGAGATATGACATAAACTTGTGTTTTTTAAATGTAAATCATAGTTGGCTGTGGTCTTATAATATAGACCATTTTTTGAGCTTTCCAAAGATATAATACCCGGCATAGTTATTATAACAAATAAAAGAACTATGGCTAATTTTCTGATTTTTTTAAATTTTCACATAGTCAGCCATGGAACATTTTCATAATTACGATCAATTTTATAATTAGACATTCTTAGAGAGCGCCTGTCAATACTGGCAATTGCTTCTAAAACAGCTGCTCTTAATTCAACAATAATTGTCTCATACTTTATTTTGCACTGTTCCCCGCAAAAAGAAATCCAAAACAGACAAATCGGGGGATCGGGGCTGCCAGGAAATAGGTCTATTTGTCCCTATTCAACTATTTGGATAGAGCTGATCTAGGTAATTTCTTACGGGCAAATAATTAGGCGGTGGAGCTCCATCATGACAATTTTTGTTTTATTTTCTTACATTCTGTTACCAGCTAAAAATAAAATATTTAAAAGTTTCAAGTATGTCTTATTATAAAATAGAATGCAATTATGAAAATATTCCATGGCTGACTATGTGAAAATTAAAAAAAAATCAGAAAATTAGCCATAGCTATTTTATTTTTTATAATAACTATGTCGAGTATTATATTTTTGGAAAGCTCGAATTGCCGATTTGATAAGGCCCCTATGATTTACATTTAAAAAAACAAAAGTTTATGTCATATCTCAAAAATCAGAAACAACATAAAAAATTGGATTAGATTATCTTATTAAAATTATCTACAATTTTTGTCTCTACAGTTTTTCTGTATAATCAGAAATAACGGAGCTACAGAGATCTGATGAAATAGCAAAAAATCACTCTTTTCAAAATATCTAGTGAGCCATGAACTTTTTTAAAAATCCAAAAGGGGCATTAGATTGAGCATTCAAAACTGCAATTCTTTCCCCATTTTATCTTCGTTCCAACTCTGCTAGTTTCCGAGATTCCCATAGTGGGCATCGAAAAAAACTCACCCTGTATAGATAAACGGTGAAAATAATTTGGAATAAAACTTATATAAGGGTAGCTTGATTATCAACACGCGCCGGAAAATTGGTTGATTTCGATCTTATATGATATGAGACTATGTCCATTCAGTTAAGTTCAATTGACTCTTCTGTATACTGTGAAGAAAACGACAAATATCCAATAAGGAGTAGAAAACAACATTTTTAATACGTTGATTTGTACGCGTGGAAGTGGAGTGTGACAACGTACGAGCGTATAGTATTCGGCCTATTCGAATTAAAAGGCCGTGTGTGTTGGTATAGTGCGTGTAGCCGCACCGCCGCGCCATGCCGCGACGGACATCCTACTTATTGTAATGGACTGTTTCCCGGGAATTAGCCTCCCGCCATCTCTCACAACCACATACATATTTCTGAATGCTAAAATCGGACGAGAACGGCGAGGTTTAAACTTTCAAATTAATGGCAATCGCCGAAAAAATTAGGACCATCTTTTGATATTTCTCCAAGCTCCAGTGCATCTATATTTAGAGCTGCATTTGCGTGTCCAGTATTATAGACGACTGAAGTTATAGCCCGGGAGCCAGTGACAGATTTGTTCGACCAAAATCCTCTCGGCCGATAATTCGTAAAATGCTTCATTCAGTTATGTTATGAAGCATCGTGAACGTCGGCTGGGGTACCATTGGTGGGTCGGACAATGGCACCCTCCCACACAAGTAAAAAAAATATTTATTTTCAATCATTTCCTCCCGGCTGAAAATTTGACAAATAGTTAATATAATAAATAAAGGAAAAAAAGGTCAGCTGGCTGTAAGGTGGTGGACTATACGTCAGCTGCTCAAACGAACATGAAAAAAGAAAAACTTTTTTCAGTGATTTCCTCTCGGTTGACAATCTGTCAGTTGGTATACTTGGAGGTTTATTTAAATTGAAAAGTCAGCTGGCTGTACGTCGGGGGAAAGGTTGTCAGCTGACGCAGTGAAAGGTGTGGCGCGAAAGCCAGGTGCGAAAGCCGCTCGCTTATATAAATGCATCAGCTGACGGGGTTTCCCCCGGCACACAGCCAGCTGATTTTTTTATTACTTCAAGCATAGTGTCAACTATTGTCTGACAAATTTTCAGGTGGGAGGAAATAATGAAAGTAAAGTTTGTACTTTAGGTATTGATATATTACCACGCGCAAAAATAAAAAAATTGTTGTTATACTTCAATCGATATTTAAAATAACTTGTAAGGTACATGTATGTGAAAACTACCTGCTCAAAGCTCCGACGGGACCATACTCTCGAATGAAGTTCCCCTTCTCTAGAAAGGAGGGACCTACCCCCCTAAGTGCGGTGCGACGTGCGACACGAGCCGAGCACCTCACTCCTAACCACAATACACAGATAACGGTATGTCAGCTAGGAGAACGAAAATTCTGCGCACTACGTCACTTCCGACAAAAGCGCGGCCAACTTATAAAAAAATAGTCCTGAAATTAAGCTCACTGACATTATTTCAGTGATCAATTTCAATTATATAGTAGTGAGCTAGACAATCACATGCACACCGCAAGGTGTCCCAAGATGCCTACATCCTGTTTTGGATTTAACTTGACGTGAAATTGTTTTACTGTCAATTACGGGAGTTTTGTCTTTACAGTTTATGCCAATTTTATACTGGGAGGTTAATCTATGTTATACAGAGTAATCAATTAATGTTTATGCTATTCGGGTATCTTTTGCACTTTTTCTACTTTAAATCTGAATGTTATCAGTTTATTGCCATAGTGTATGTATTTGTGCCATTTTCTCAGATTGATTTGTGCCCTATTCTAATTTCGTTTACTTGACAGTGTACTTTTTGAAAAGTTTTGACTGCTTTACATAAAAAGGGTTTCTAATTCGGATAATTTGAGTAGCGTTGTGCGAAATCATAGATTTTTACAATCATTTATTATTTAATTATTGCACATGTTTTTGAACTTCCTCTTAAACTGTATTTTGTTAACTTAATGTACTGTTTCGTATTTAATCTTAATACATATAGTTAAACTACCCTGTGTTTCCGTTATACACCTTTAGGCCCACACGAAAAGTAAGTAGGTAACTGTGAATCACCCTGTGACATACCGCTCGCCAACTAACATCATACACGGGGTGAGCATCACAATATATCATTACCCAAACTACAAACTTTACTTTCAGCTAACAATCTTTCCCCCGACGTACAGCCAGCTGACTTTTTTAAATTTAAATAAACCTCTAAGTATACCAACTGACAAATTGTCAACCGAGAGGAAATCACTGAAAATAGTTTTTCTTCTTTCGTGTTCGTATGAGCAGCTGACGTATAGTCCACCACCTTACGGCCAGCTGACCTTTTTTTCCTTTATTTATTATATTAACTATTATCTGACAAATTTTCAGCCGGGAGGAAATTATTGAAAATACATATTTTTTACGTGTATGGGAGGGTGCCATTGTCCAACCTACCAATGGTACCCCAGCTAACGTTCACGACGCTTCATAACATAAATGAATGAAACAAATCCAAACAAACTAGCTGACATGAGTATGAGTATCAAATGAAAGAGTTTGACGAGTACAAATTGATAAGGTAAGTGACGTCGACGTCATACTAAATCCAATATAATAGATGCGCCAAGATGGCGGACTAACTTTCTTTACCGCCCTCCTGGACATGAGAATCGAATAGGTACTAAAAAGCACAAAAGATAATAAAAAATAAAAAAACATTAAAAACAAGCTTTTTCTTGAAATCGGCATTAAAATGTCCCAAAATCGTCATTAAAAGCACAGAAATCGTACAATAATGTAGCCCATTATTGTACGATTTTTTCAATAAGTAGGCTTTGGCGAGATGTAAACATCAAACGTCAGACGCGGAGAAATCGCCCGTCAAAAGTGACCAAATATTCAAAACCCAGCCGATAAAGGCTCATTTAACTTTTCGTACACATTGTGAAATTGTTTCCTATAGAAGCGCAATCCTTCAGTATACATATTTTAGTAAATTTGAAAATCAATAGATTTGTTGTGTAGGCTGCACAAGAAGCAGCAGTTTGGTTTTTCTGTCAGAAGGTGCCGTACATCATTATACTTGTCCTAGGTAGAGCGATCGGTAAAGTCAAGCAACGCCGCGCGTAGTCGGCTCGTGGACGGGTGATCCCTTATTATTATTTTCTTGCCTAATAAAACATTTTTTTTTCCGATTTCAAGAAAAATATAATATGTACCTCGGCACTGAAGTTCTTTTTATGACTCATGTGGTTTATTTGCCTCGGCCAGATTCCTCAGCAACTAAACTCCACATGAGTCATAAAAAGTTGAACTTCAGTGCCTTGGTACATAAATAACTATTTCTTGAAATCGGCAGTAAAGTGTCCCAAAATCGTCATTAAAAGCACAGAAATCGTACAATAAAGGACTACACATTATTGTACGATTTTTTTCAATAAGTAGGCCTTGGCGAGATGTAAACATCAAACGTCAGACGCGGAGAAATCGCCCGTCAAAAGTGACCAAATATTCAAAACCCGGCCGATAAAGGCCCATTTAACTTTTCGTACACATTGCGAAACTGTTTCCTATAGAAGCGCAATCCTTCAGTATACATATTTTAGTAAATTTGAATATCAATAGATTTGTTGTGTAGGCTGTACAAGAAGCAGCAGTTTGGTTTTTCTGTACGAAGATGCCGTGTCTTGTCTTACTTGACCTAGGTAGAGCGATCGTCAAAGTCAAGCAACGCCGCGCGTAGTCGGTTCATGGACGGGTGATCCCTTATTACTATTTTCTTGCCTAATAAAACATTTTTTTTCCGATTTAAAAAAAATATAATATGTACCTCGGCACTGAAGTTCTTTTTATGACTCATGTGGTAGCCAGAGGCCTCGTCAACTAAATTCCACATGAGTCATAAAAAGTTGAACTTCAGTGCCTTGGTACATAAATAACTATTATTTAAGCGATGTACTAAACGGAATAAAATAAGGTTATGTTTTAGTTAATATAATTCAATGCCAAATTGCGACAAGTTTTTACAATTCGCGCGAGCTCCAACCCTCACACAAAACTTCCTTCCGCCCAAATATGAATGCAATAAATCCAGCATTTTCCCCCTTTTGCCACAATAAGAAAGCCTACTCAAAACAAATGATTTTTGCAATGTATCACGCGACAGATCAAAGAAGATACCGCCCGCGAAATTTCCATCGTCCAGTGTTTTATAAATAGGAATCACAAAACTTCGAGCCGCCCTCTTCGAGCCGCCCTCTTATGGTCGACATACTGGCAGTCCGTTAATATGTTAAAACGATAAAAAATCCAATATTCTGTTGTATATAATTTTCTAAAATATTTTAGAAAGCGAGTTTAGTATTGTGATAGGCCTATAATTATTTACATTTCGAATGTCAGTTTTTGTGTACGGGTACAATATTACTCTCATTTTGAGTGCACTGGGAAAAATACATTATTCAAACATTTGGTGGCCGAAGTACACTAGTTGTGGGCAAATCTTATTTTTTTAGTTTTTAATTTTAATAGGTATGTTATCCAACCCTACGGCATTTTTTATTTTAAATCTTTTATTATTTTAATTATTTCATTGGGAAAACTTGTCTTATTCCAAGAGTGTTTTGAAACAAATTTTTAAGCACTGTACAGGCGCACTTGACAAATTACCATTACATTTTTTAATGAATCCTTCCTTAGTCACAGTGGTAAATCTATTATCTATCACCCCAGAAAAAAGACATCACTATTATTTGTCTCTAATATTTGGCCTTTTTTTATTTACATAAGTGACCATGTTGTTTTTTTGTTTACTGTAACTAGGTATTTTGAATTATTACTTTTTTAGAGAGGGTTACAAATTCTTTTGCTCTTTTTTAGTTTTATAAAATTCAAAAATTTCTCAACTAGGTGCTTGATTGGACAAATAAAACAAAGATCTAAGATTTTTGCTACTAATTAACCTCAGGAGTAATCCATTTAATATATTTTTTCATTATTTTTTCTTTTAATTTTTTGAGGGGAATTTGCACTAATGGCCCAGTTGAGTGATTTGATAAAATTTTCCATGAAAATATTTATATTGTCTGTATCGTAGGTGTCATCAAAAGATACTGAGGTTAAGATGAATCTATCATAAGGAGGTATAAACTGTACGCTATTTTCTATGAATTATATCGGATGTTGGAAATATAGTACCCCAGGAGGGTAGGATCGAGAATTCAGAATCCCTCCCCACCGTTACGGTGGGCTGCCCCAACAACCAATGGAAATGAATAAAAGCAGAGATCAGAGGAAGGGGGCCCTAACAAAGGGACCCCTCCTCATAACAGCCGATGAGGCTAAAGTGAGGCAGGGGGGGGGGCACAAAGGGACCCTTGCCTGGCTCCTGCCTCAGAGGTGGACACGTTGGCCCAGAGACTGGGATTGTTCAGCGTCCGCCCTAAGGGCAAGACTGGGGCCGAGGAAGGTCAAAAAGAGGAGGAAGCTGGTGGAGGAAGGCCTCCGACCCCGACCCCTCCTCTAGGCCGGATCCTCCAGCCACTCCGTCCACCGGGGACACGTCGGGGACGGGCGGAAAGAGGAAGCGGGGATGGAAGGGAGGGAGGGAGGGCCCCTACAGGGGAACACCCAACTACAGGTCTACCTACAGGAGGGTCGCAGCTACTGCATAACCTGCCTCGGGCCGGCCCCCAGACGTCGTGCTCCCGGAAGGGTGGTACGGCGGTTGGGGGAAGGTCCGCGGCGCAGGCTGCTTCGAATCTGGCGAGGGATGCCAAGGGGGTACCCGTCAGGGAACCCCAGGGTGCTCCCTCAGTGGGTTCATGCGCGCAAGCTGCGGGAAGGGCTGTGGTGGGTCTACGCTGTCAGGTTACTGACTTTGATCGCCGGGACCTGCTGGAGTTCGTTGGGGCCCTGGGCAGAAGGGTCATGGAGTGCATCCTGAGGGGGGGGACGGGTTTGGTACCACCACGAGGGGCACCTGGCTATGGAGACGGCATCTGGTGGTGAAGGTAGGGAACGAGGAATCCAGGGAGTGGGTCCGCAGGGAGCTGGTGAATATCAGACCCTGAGAACTAGCAAACCTGGTGGAAGTCGACCCAGAAAGCCTCCACCTCACAAGGGCCGTGTTCTGGATTACGGGCGCTGGAATGTCATCGGTACCTAGTACCGCGATAGTCCGGTGTCTGGAGGTCCAGACCAGGATGAGCTGCAGCCGGTGGAGGGTGTGGCAATGGGAGGATGAGCCCGAGGGAGTACGTCTTGTGGTTGGGATCGACCAGGATTTGATCCCGACCATCGATGCTAGAAACTGGGAGCTGAGTTGTTTCAGAACCAGTGTGAGAGTGGTTTTTACGGGTTGCTCCGGGGGGGGGGGGGGTGCCGGGCAGGGAGAGCCACTGGAGGAGGAGAGACTCTCCGAAGGACCAGAGGATATGGTGGCAATGGAGGTGGGGAAACCCCCACAGGATGGGGGGGACCCTCCCCCTCCAATTGCAGCCAGATTGGCCGGTGTAATCTCAGGGGACCCTTCAATGGAGGGAGACCTAGAGTCCGCACTGGGGGAGGCTAGCTCAGCGGGTGGGGGTAGCGAAGAAGAGGGGCAGGTGTCTCCCACGTCGCTACTCTCGTCCTCCTCGGAAGAGCACGAGGGGTGCCCAGAGAAGCCTCCCAAGGAGAGTTAAAAATAATAAAAAAAAGTCACACAGATCAATCTACAACAGGGCAGAGCCTCCACGGCACAGCTTTGTGGAAAGATCGCGTGAGAAAACCCAGACATTGCACTTACAGGAACCCTGGATAGTACAAAACAGCCCTAGGGGCTGTTTACACCAGACGCCTCCCTAGGAGCTCCCAGGGCCTGTATTTTCACATGGGGGGTGGAGGCCTTCCTTTTACGGGACCGGTCATCCAGGGACCTAGTTCCCCTGATGGTATCATCAGGGGAACTAGGGCGGTGATTGTCTTAGCATACCTTCCTATAGATTCAGAGTGCCCGCCAGAGGGGCTCAGGACACTGTGCTCCTTTTGTGAGGCAAAGGGTCTTCTTCCTCTTCTTGTGGGCTGTGATAGCAATGCCCACCACTTTCTGTGGGGCAGCAAGGATTGCAACTACAGAGGAGATAGACTTGCAGAATTCATGGCCAGCGGGGCTACGTGTAGCCAACTGGGGCTCTGAGTTCACATTCTTTACTCCGATGGGGTGCTCCGTCATAGACTTAACCTTGTGCTCGGGGCCGCTCCTCGGAGAGGTAAGGGACTGGACGGTGTCTGTGGACGACTTTCTGTCAGACCACAGATACATATCGTTCACGCTGGGAGGGCACATTCAAGGTGACCTCATCTATAGAAGTCCAAGAGCGACCAACTGGGACCTCTACACCGAGGACCTGGCTGGGCGGCTAGCGGGATTTCCCCACAAACACAGAATCATGGAGGAGCTCAACGTCGCTGCTGGGCATCTGAGCTCCATCATCGTTCAATCCTATGAGGCGAACTGTCCCATGAAAAGGAAGACAGAGGGAAGCAAGACCACTGGAATGCTACCTGGAGTGCCTGACGAAACAGGTACATGGCTCTTCCCTCTTCCCTTGTCACTGGCTGCAGATAAGAGTGATATTTATACCTAAGTCTGGACGCAGTGACTACACTGAAGCCAAGGCCTACAGACCCATCAGTCTCACTAGCTTCTTGATGAAGATGCTGGGGAGACTGGTTGATAGACATCTTAGGGAGCAACTTGCCCTCAAGGCACTACTGAGTTCCAAGCAGTACGCCTAGCAAATGGGCCGGTCCGTGGATTCGGCCTTCACCAGCTTGCCGCAAGGCTGGATGGGGGACAGGAGAGCGGGCTGGTGTCGGTGGGGGTCTTTTTGGACATAGAGGGTGCCTTTGACAACAGGGCAGTGGAATCGATCTGTAGGGCTGAGAGGAGGGTGGAAGCTGGGGAAACCTTGGATAGGTGGATCCGATCCATGCTCACCGGCAGGCAGGTCGAGGTGGGGCTATGTGGTGAGACGGTGACTATCAATGCATGGAGGGCTTGTCCCCAGGGGGGGTTTTGTCTCCCTTCCTATGGTGGATGAACTGCTGTGAATCTTAGAGGAGGAGCAGGGTGTCTTCGGAGAGGCATATGCGGACGATGTTGTGATCCTAGTGCAGGGCACAGAGATAGAGCTTTAGCTTTGGAGCTCTGGAGAAGTTCTCTCAGCGGTGCGCCTCTAATGGATTAAGTGGTCAATCAACCCTAATAAGTTTGAGTTGGTATTATTTATCAGGAAGAGAAAAGGGGTCCCCAGTCCTCTTTTAGAGCTTCAAGGGACCCAACTAGAAATTAAAGAAGAAGGTCAAGTACCTGGGAGTCTGGTTAGACTCCAGACTGACCTACGAGGAAGACATATCCATGATCACTAGTACCCAGAAGGGACTAGTCTGGTACACAGACAGGTCCAAGGTGGGGAAGGGAACTGGGGCCGGCGCCTACTGCAAGGAACTGGCCTGTAAAGTTACAGCCTCTGTAACCTACGGTGTTCCAGGCAGAGATGTTTGCCATTATGTTGGGGGCGAAGGAATCACTCAAACTCCGGGTTAGGAGGCGCGAGATGACCTTCTACTCCGACAGCAAAGCAGCTCTTCAAGCGCTGTGAGCAAACCGCACCACATCTCCTCTGGTGGAGGAATGTAGGGCGAGTCTGCTCAAACTGGTAGCCGAAGGGAATAAGGTGACTCTGTCCTGGGTGCCTGGGCATTTGGGCATCGAGGGAAATAAGACCGCCGACCTTCTGGCCAGGGAGGGATCCATGAGCAGGCCGATGGGACCGGAACCCCTTCTGGGGATCGCACCTCGGGTAGCAATTGGAGTCCTGGATGAATGGCTGCAGGGCAGATTCGTTGAGGAGTGGCTCAGGGCTCCGGGGATGAGGCAGATGAGGCTCATGATTCGTGGGCCATTTCCGGCCTTATCCTGGGCCATGGAGGTACAATGGGCCGATCTGAGGCGGCCACCCCTTGACCTGATTGATAGATAGATAGACTACTACCCAATATAATTGCAAAAACTGTAGCAAAACTCTTTGTCACAAATGTCATCACACAATTTTGTGTTCCAGAGAACTGATAACGGATCAAAGTACTCAATTGTTATCAAAACTCTTTAAAGAAATTTGCAGAATATTGAATATCAAAAAATTAGAAACCACCCAAGACGACTGTAGCTGAGAGGAATGGATATGCCTATAGAAGCAATGTACACAGCGCGACAAAAAAAACTCAATTTTTGTTAATGTTCTGGAGGGACATGGAATTACCACAACTCCTTTCCATAAGAGATAAGAGACTTAAGGTACGACCTAGATGAAAATTATTCTGCGGAAATGTTATCAATACTGCAGTTAGCACACGAATATCTGAAAGGGAATATAGCAAAGTCCGTAGAAGATCTCTGTAACAAATTTAACTCCAAAAGAACACAGAGTTTGAAGTAGGCGACAAAGTATTGTTAAAATACTTGGAAATAAATTAGCAAAGAAGTTAAAGACTAAGTGGGCAGGGCTGTACCAAATAACAGAAAAAATAGGACCAGTAACATCTAAAATAAAAGAGTTAGGTGATAGAAACGGCCAGGTAGTACACTCAAATAGATTAAAGTATTGCCAGTAAATACTGAAGTACCACAGAGTAATAATTCTAATTTAATTTTCATTATTTTAGTTGGAATACCCCTACAGGGCCCCTAACAGAGTTCCATTATTTTCTTTCCTATAAATCAATTCTTAATTGATTCGTCAAAGAATTAATATCTTTGATATACCGACAATATCGTTCAAAGTAAGTGATTTATGGTAATGACCCAGGTCAGACTTAGAGAGATTCCCGGAATTTGGAGGCCCACAACGAAATTTTGGGAGAATCAAAAGCATAAAAAGAGAGATTTGCGGGAAAAAGTCGAGGAACAGACCGTCCAGATGCCACGGAAAATGCTGCCCCAAACCTCATAGAAAGCCAGAAGTTTCTACTGACAGATCTTGCCGTCAAGTAGCAACTAGAAGCTAGAAGAAGCCCACTAATCAAAAAGTAAGCGATTTCGTTTTGTTCGAGTTTTCTACGACTGAGTTGCCTTTTTAATTATTTTAGTGGTTTTATTAATTTTTATTTTATATGCCATTTTTGTTCCATTGCAGCTACATATTTTGTCAAATTTTATTTTGAAACGTGCCTTGCCTATTTTATGCCCAATTTTGAGCAACTTTTTTGTGTTTGTGCCAAAGGGTTTGTACAAGTGTGCCATATATTTGATTGCAATTCTTTCAGTTCCATATGATGAAAACAATATTAACATTGTTTTCTTTTTATTTAATATTTTTTTAGTAATTTTTGAACCGTTTAATATTATTGCAGGCATGGTAACTGTTTAAAATGTTGGTTTAATAATTCAGTATTGAGGGCATACTTTTATGTACACTTGTTGCCTCTATAGGAACCTTATACTTAATTACTTTTGCGTAGAAACGTGTATGAATAAGTTTCTGTCTTGTATTTTTATATTTTAGGCACAATTTATTTTTATCAATATAATAATTGTTAAGCTACCCCGTGTTTCACCGTTAATCCCTAAACTCACACCAAAAATAAGTTAACGAGGGATCATCAAGTCATCAGGTTCTGCAGTAGGTATAGAAACTTTTATGCAGTATATCTGCAGTACTAAGGCAGGACTCTGCAGTACTTGTGCAGGACCGTGCAATGGGTACGTGTTCAGGACTCTGAACTACCTGCGCAGGACTCTGCAGCACATCTGTAGAACTCTGCAATACATGTGCAGGGCTCTACAGTACGTGTGCAGGACTCTGCAGTATCTGTGCAGGACCCTGATGTATTTATGCAGGACTCGGCAGTACTTGAGCAGGATCATGCAGTACCTGCTGATGCAGGACTTGCATATAGTGGCGTCGCGTGACTTCAGAAGCAGGGGGGGCACATTAATTTTTTTTCTCAAGCCAATGAACAACATTTCAATATTTTTTTATCGCAATTTTAGTTTACTGAAACAAAAATGGGAAAAGATAACAATTATTCTTTTATTTTCATATTTTTAATAAACCAACGAGACAAATAATACATGAAACAAAAACAAAAAAAAACTTCCGAAATAAAAAAAACTTGTACTGTCACTGTCAAAAAACAATTCCAAAATAAAACAACTTGTATGTACTGTCCTATCATTAATACAAACAAAAAATAAATAACATCTAAAAAATAAAATGTAAAAAAACTTTTTAAAAACAAGCTTTTATTTAAGCCTTGTACTAAAATGAATAAAATAAAATAAGTCTAGGTTTTCGTTAAGATTATTCAATGCCAAATTGCGACAAGTTTTTATAAATCTAAAAGCTTTTCGCGCGAATTGTAAAGAAAATACATACTTTGGCAAATGGGTACTTGCTTATCACTTGCTTATCACTGCTTATCACTGTCTAGGAGATAAGTAGAAAAAACACAATTTCTTCTTGATTTTTGTAATACGTATAAATATAATATAAACAGACCCAATATTTGGTATTTAGGTTATTTTTTACGAATTAAAAATGAAAACTCACCTCAGTATGCTGTAAATATTGAAGAGGTCCCAGTTGATCGGCAGCGTGAAAGGTCGAATAGGAACCGTATCAGGGCGTGGGTCGACAACGAAAATCCTGGAGTACGTTACAACACTGATTTATTTCGCACAAGGTGAATGGTGAATACAAAATACACAAACCCGAACGTGGTCAACGGGAACGGCTTCCAGCCACCCGGACCGTCTGAACTCGCGGATCTCCCGTAAGCAGTTCACCCGTCTGTGTCTCAGGCTCCACTGTCCATTGAGTCCATTCCGGGGGAAGAATTCCCCTTACAGCGCTCATGCGTCGGGGCGAGCGGCACCAATACTCCTGGAGGGCACGGCTCCCACCCAGAGGCCATAATAACACCTGGGCGGTTCCCCCCCCGCCAGGACACACACGCACTAGACACAAACTTGTTTCTAAAATATAAACTAAGACGTTTAAAAACACTTTAAACATTTAAAACTTCCCAAAACCCAAGCTGCTGCGTTCAGTTATGTGACAAATGACATGTAACATCGGACTAAGATAGTCACGTGATTTTTGTGCGCCATGGCCTGTCTTTATCGTAGGCCTCGCCTTATTTTTTGTACTCGTCAAACCCTTTCATTTCATACCCATGTCAAGTAAGTTGTGCAGAAATAGGTAATCAGCCATCTTCCTGCGTCACAATGGTCGACAATGGAAATTACATTGTCGACCATTGTGACGCGGGGATTATCAACCTACAGTTTGTTCAGCGAATGTTCGGCCCTACGTCACAACTCCCGTCCTTGTCTTACTCATGACTATACGATGGATATTGGTAGTATATTCACGAGCCAGACAAGGACGGGAGTTGTGACGTAGGGCCGAACATTCGCTGAACAAACTGTACATACATACTAACAGGACAAGTTAAATAAAAGCTTGTAAAAATATCACATCTTTTACAGGATAGGCACATCATATTTACTCAATAAAACATCATTCTTCGACTGCCTTTTTGGGCAAAACATTCTATCAAGTGCGAGGCGAGTCAGGTTGAGACAAATCTATTCAAGCGCTGCCATACGGTGCCTACCGCAGCCCTTGAGGCCAAAACTAGGCACCATCACCGCTCATGTAATTAATTAAGTGATTGCTGTTGCTGTGAATTATTTCCATTTTTACCTTGGGTAGTATTACTAAATTCCCACCTAAAAAAAACTGGGGGGCTCGTGCCCCCTCTGGCCCCCCTGACGCGACGCCACTGTGCATATTTACTAGGTACTGCAGCTTTCTGCAGTAGGTTTACAGAAAATCAAGTACCTGAAGACCCCTCGGAACAGCCTACGTTTTATTATGCCATGGGGGACTTGATTTGTCGTAAATTTGGTTTGAATATTTGGCATGCTTTTGAATCGACCATTATCACACACTGACATATATTAAGAGATGGCCTCTTACAAATTTTGTCTCTTGTATAGAAGATTTAGATCGATAGGAAGTGAAATTAATCTGTCAGGTAAGTAGAAATGTTGATGGTCCATTTTATACAGGGTGGGCCAACAAAAACTTTACACCCCGATTTTCCGGCTTTAAAAGAAAAACGCTCGGACCCGTCGATTTTTGATTCGAGGGGGAACCACTTGTCTGCTTTTTTCATCCCCGTAACTTCAACCCCCTACCGGAGGGAAGCACGACCCTATGATTTTGAATAGGGATGAGGGGTGTTGCGATACCTCATTTTGAAGGTCTCATCGAGTACTATCTGACCCTAAAATTTCGCGTCAAAATTTTCATCCATAACGAAATGACAGCTATAATAGTGAAAGAGGCAATGTGGAAAAATGTCTACTTAATAACCAACAAAAAGACTACTTACTTGTGTGATTAGTTTATTAAATGCTGGAAATGACCACCATTCACCCCCATGCAGTGAAATAAGCTTTGTCCGAAACGTTCTCGTACATTTCACATATTTCGGGTGTAACCTTAATTAGGTATCCGATTTCGCAAATCATCCAGTGATTAGGGCCGAGTAGCATAAATCTTAGATTTCAGATGACCCCATAGAAAAAAGTCAAGTGGAGTCAGATTAAGTGACCTAGGTGGCCACTCAACATGTCCCCTTCTTATCCAATCCAGCATTGAGGAAAATAAATAGTCTATATAGCCCAATTAATTTTAGAAACGGGTTTACTCTTTTTTTTAAATTAACTTAATAGTTTTCTTGGAAAAAAAATAAAAAAAAATAAAATTACTTTTTTGTTCAGAGTACCTATGGCCCCTAAGCAAATAGTAAAAATATCCCCCCTACAACACTAGGTATTTAAATTTTTTTAAGAAAAATTCGATCGTATCAGTAGGTATAACAACAGTCCTTTTATTTAATTAAAAATAATAATAAGTAAAAGTAAGTAAAATGCTTGGCCATATTTTAATGGCGCATTTTATGTAAAATATACAAAAAGTTCATATTAAAAATACTGATTATTTTAAATTGCAGAGAACGGCATATAAGTGATTTTGTTAAAATTTGATATCAGCTCTTAGTTTTGGTTTTATACAAACAGGTGTGCATGCCATAGATTTTGTACTAACAAGGATGCACACACGGGAGCGTACTTGGTAATTTTCACCCTCATTTTTTCTTTTGAGGTAAGTTATATCATATTTGGCTCATGATTATGATGAGCTTTGCAAAAAATATATTCTTGATATACAGTGTGTTTCACTTCAAGTCGAGACAATTCATTATTTTTTTACGGGTTGACCGATTTTCAAAAACTTTTTTTTAAAATATAGTGCTCCGAAAGATCTACATTTTGACACTAATTTTTTTCAGATTCGTCTTTTCCATGACCTACTACGATCAAAATTATACCCCCAAAAACTGCAAAAGTATAGGCATTTTTCTAGGAAAAAAATGAATAGCACAGTCGTATTGGCCATACCCGAAAACCCTATATACCAAGTTTCACGGTCATAACTTATACAGGGTGTTCACAAAATAGCTTCAAACAGCAAAAATTCGTTTTTTCGGAATACTTTGTACAAACACCGAGAGATATTTTAAAATTATTTCTTTGCAGTTTGATTAGGGCTCACATAAGCTATCAATTCCCACAACTTCATGGCCCTGTCTTAGACAGGGCGTTCGCATTAAAAATACAAAAAAAATCGATTTTTCTCTTAGTGTTTTTTTTTTATTTTTTTAAATTTTTTTCTACAATTTTAACTTATGCCTATTAAAAAACATAAACAATATTAAATTTTAGAACGTATTTTCAATAAAAAGCACCCCAAAAAAACACCAAGAGAAAAATCGATTTTTTTCGATTTTTGTATTTTTAATGCGAACGCCCTGTTTAAGGCAGGGCCATGAAATCGTGGGAATTGATAGCTTATGTGAGCCCTAATCAAACTGCAAAGAAATAATTTTAAAATATCTCTCGGTGTTTGTACAGAGTAGAAAAACCGTATTTTTGCTATGTTCGAAGCTATTTTGTGAACGCCCTGTATAAGTTATGACCGTGAAACTTGGTATGTGGGGTTTTCGGGTATGGCCAATACGACTGTGCTATTCATTTTTTCCTAAAAAAATGCCTAATGTACTTTTGCAGTTTTTGGGGGTATAATTTTGATCGTAGTAGGTCATGGAAAAGACGAATCTGAAAAGTGTCAAAATATAGATCTTTCGGAGCACTATATTTTAAAAAAAAAGTTTTTGAAAATCGGTCAACCCGTAAAAAAATAATGAATTGTCTCGACTTGAAGTGAAACACACTGTATATGGTACATACAAAATAAAAACCAATACACATCATCAATGAGGAAAATTACGTTAGCACCATTTTTCAAAAATATGAAATGATTTGTGTACTTATTGAAATTTGAATTTGATGGCTATTATTTGGTTGGCAGCTCTACCAGCTATTAGGACACGGTACCAGATTTTTTGAGTTTGGCAGAATTCTATTGACACTTCGTATTTTGACAATTTGTTGTTCAGTTTTCGAGTTTTTGTTGTATTTTATTACTTTTTGTCATAAATTACAATCAAATAGAAAAACTGTTCTTTTCAGAACATAGTGAGAATAATATTGTGAATAGTGGGCCTTTGAAATGTCGAAGCATTTAAACAGTCCTTGTGAAGAGCCTTGCAACGTCTTAATACGTTATTTTGAGTAACAATGCGACAATAAAGAACCTTTGCTACTTTTAGCAGAGGTTAGAGAAGTAAGCCAGTTACTAATATTATTTATGAAAATACAAATTTTATAGGTACATTACTTCATTTCTTATATTACATTTTTATTTATGACTGGGGCAGTACTGTGTCTCGTGACCTAACCATTATAAATGACACACATGATGATGTGCATTGGATTTTATTTTGTATAAACCATATGTTGTTAGGATTCATCGTTTTTAAGATAAATTACAAAATGTCATACAATATATAGTGTATCGCACACATTTCATACTACTGATAATAATGTGGGTAAACATGTTACCTACAAATATGTGTGGATAATAGCTTCCCCAAAACAATTTTGACAAAATCGCATAAGCCTGCAGTCTAAAACGATCCATATTTTTGTATTGCCATTATCATTACCATATAACACCGTTTATTTCGAATACGAAAATTCGCCATTCAAATATGGCCAAGCACTTTAGTTACACCCTGTAAAATAAAAAATATATATTTTTCCAATATCACAAGCGAGGCGCAACTGATGACTCCCAGGGCTGTAGCTAAACTTGCATTTGGGGGTTTGCAAATAAAAATAAAAATTGAGCAATGGATTTTTTTTTAATTTTCAAAGTCAAGTAACAGTTTAAACAAAGTTCAAAGTGACCCAATAAGAACATAAAATATTACATAAATCAACTGGTGGTAATTTTTCTTTGTTAACTATGGGCCTTTAATCATTTGATCAGTAAAATAGAATAGAAAAACAAATGTGATGACAAAGTTTTTCTTTATTGTTGATTTTTAACTGATAACAATTCTATAATTATATGTATTATTAACAACCACATTCAACATTCCTTAGCAATGTGGAAATAAAAATATAAGTTAGTACTTATAAAATTTTTGTGACCCCAATATAAATTATCATGTCCTTTCAAAGGGTCATTAAGTTAGTTACTGTTAAGCACTATGTCTCTGGTATTTCGCATATCCTTACTATAACAATTAGGTAATGGACAAAGTATTCGGACAAAACGGTGAGTATGAATGCAACAAACACCTATTTTGTTGTTTGGCCAGTGTCGAACGTAAATAGAAATTTGTGTCAGGGTGCATGGGCCCATAAATATTATTGTCTTCTTAAAGCGGGTAGGTATTAAAAAGTAAAAGTGTTTACTAAACTGCTCTGCTGGCGAAATTTTGAAAAAATTGTAAGGCAGATAGTTTAAACGGGGCATAAGAAAATCACATCATTATGTTATTTTTTGTTTTTTTCCATTTTTCTATTTTTTTCTCAACTCCCCCATAACTACGCTCCTGGATGACCCGTAGAGTAGAAAATTGAAAGGTGGCCCATATGGGCCTCCTTTGGTCCCGAATCCCTAAGCAGTGCTTAGACCCACTTATGAATAGCTGGCCACTGTCGGGACTGTCAATAAATACAAAACAAAAAGTAATTTTATTTTTCCTGGAAAACTATGAAGTTAATTAAAAAAGAACAAGAATTAAAAAAGTGTTTAAATTAATTGTTTTTAGTTTTAGTCTAAACCAAGGTTTAACACAAATTACTGTCAAGACAAGGTTATATGATGCTATAATTAGCTTAAATAACAACTGTCACTATCAAACAAGGTCCATGGCTTACTTGTCGAGAAAAAAATAGATAAATATAAAAATACTCAGAAAAATATGAATGGTGCGTTAATTTTGTCCAGGAGTTTATTTCATGAGAAGTTACAAATTTGGCTTGACTTTAAAAACAGCCCTCGTTTGTCGAAAAATCCAATTTGTGTATGTGGAGTTATTACTTTACAATCAGTGGTGGGTCGTGAGTTAATGCAAAGGGGGGGCTACGTTTTGAAAAGAACACACTATATGGTCAATTAAAATAAAATAGGTGGGTATTGAGGTGGGTACCAACTTTCGGCATGGGCTTTTTCATTTTTTATTAGTAGAAATTACGTATTTTTGTGTAATTAATATAAAAGGTGCATAAAACAATAATTCCCGTTGTTTAAGATGTTAATAATAATAATGCAAAACAGTGCATATAATTTGTCCACTTGTTTTTGTCTTATACATTTCTATAAAAGTGTCGTGTAAAATTGCGAGTTGCAACTCTTTTCAGGTTGAGATAATTGCAAATCTGGAGTTGGTCTCCCAAGAGTTTTGATTTCAACTTTTTCTGTCAATGAAAGTCTTTAAAACTTACTACTATTAATATTTTTCATTTTGTTTACTTAGAATACGCTAGGCGTTGAGAGAAGTTTTGTAAAAGACGCGGTGATGCGAGCCACGCACTGGAACTGGGGCTAGAGAACAGGCACCCCTTTCCTCGCAGAATCGCAGCTCGAATATTTGTAGCCTTCAAGCGCCAATCCATTTCGGGCTTTTAAGGAATACTTAGTACATTATCGGTGGCGGGCTTTGTTTAATTAGGAAGGAACAAGGAGGTAAAATATAGAATATAACAGTCGTGGAATTAAATTATTTTTTCCAAATTTCTACTGGGGGGCTCTAGCCCCACAGCCCCTATGGGCTAGACGCCACTGTTTACAATTAGTTATTTTGATGCTTTTCTCTTTGCACAAGTTAGGATCTGTGGCCGAAACAACCCGTTTTTAAAAACAGATTTTATTCGAAAAAACCTAACAAAATTTATAAGGGTTGTAAGATAATTACGATACAATAAAAATGTCAAGACTGACTTAAGGCGGGCCAGCGCGAGAATATATAACCTCGGTTGGTGTTGAGTCGGCAAAATAGTCTCTCGTGCTTTCTAGGCAATATTAGCTCCTGTAACTTCTCCATCCTCTGAAGAAGTTTTGTAAGGGACGAACAAAACTTTATTTTTGGCTTCTTCTTCCTGGTGCTTCTTGAGTTTAAGTCGGTGCAGGCATTTGTAGCAGACAAATGCGAAAATCACTGTCACAAGTAAGTACAGCGGTGTGGTCCAAAAATGGGTGTAGTCGATGGCGTCTTCGTAGACTAATGATTGGAGTTGTTATTCTTGTTGAATTTTATGCAACTCGTCTAAAGGTATTTTATCTAATTTAATCGGCCTTCTGATTTCTTTCCGATTAATTTGGGTTGTCTTGATTTTCGGTAACAGCAAGGGTTGTTCTTTGGATGAGTCATCGGAGTTGATGAAGTTCTCTGTCGGAGTTTTGAAGTTGCACCCTAGGGGTAACTCGATGAGGTAGGTACCGTGAAGGTCTGTGATGCTTGAAGTCGTACACTGTAGATAGACTTTGGTTGGCTTCGGGAAAATTCCAATATAACTTGATTTTGTTAATTCTTCAATAAGGGTGCTGTTCGCAACAACTGGAATGTAGTGGCAACGGGCTTCTCGATCGGTGAGGCGAAATATTTCTACGATGCAATCGTCCGAGTTGTCGTGGAGTTGTAAAGATCGAGTAGGGCATAAATAAATTGATTGAATTTTTCAACATGGTACATTTGAGTATTGGTAAAGTGCAGTATTCATGGTCAGATAAGGCAAAGGTGGAATAATTGTGGTAAAATTACTAGTGGGGATTGAATAGAGATGATAATGTGTAAAAACTGAGGGTGTAGGAGAGGAAAGTGCAGAATAAAGACTATCATCTGGTTCGAGTAGTAGGCGTCTACTGATATGACGTCATAATATGCAGTCAAATCTTGTTCTTTGACGTAAAGCAGCTGTTCTTTTAAATGGCTTTCTAACATTGTTTCGATTATGGTTTCCATTTCATCTATTTTTACTATACTATTATGTAGGGTATTTACCTTTGCAAACATGATTGCGTTTTCTAGGTCGGTTAAAAGATGTAATACAATCTGTAGCGATAAACTCAGCTGGTCCATGATACTGTGTATTCTTATGTACTGGGATGTTTCATAAAAATTCTGTTGAAGTTCATTTTTTAACGTGTTTATTTCTTTTGCCAGGATATTTTGGTTATGTTTTACCATTGTTGTCGTAGTATTAAAATTATCGATTAGTTTTTTAGTTAAGGAAATATGTTGGTTTACTTCTCGAATAACATTTTTTTGATTTTTCTGTAAGGTCGAAATTGCCTTGTTATATCGTTCAGCATCTGCGTTGTCTAAATTTCCAGATATCGTTTTAATAATGCTGCCTAAGGCATTTATTAGTCCTCTTTTGGTCCTGTGAATTGGGTAAATTGTTTCAAATTTTCGATGAACTACTTGTATTTGATATTGTAGAATTTTGTTGAAGTTTTTTAAGTTTTCGTTTCCGTATCCAATTAGAGTAGGCATACATTTTGAAAGTTCTTGGAAATGTTTTTGTAAGTGGTCGATCTCTTGAGCGATCGGTGTCAAGTTATAATAATATATAAAATCGTGTGTACTAGTTTGAATTCTTGCTTGTCCTAGGTTTAGGGGAAGTATCCCTGGATTGTCTTTCAGGTCTTTTATTTTCACTTCCTGGCCCATGGCGAGGGTCCATCTGTAATGAAGTACCTGTGTCAAATTTTTGTTGTTTCAATTTGGGTGTATGTTTAATATTTTTCTTATGGATGATTGTATTAGGGAGGTTTACTGTGACTTTATTATTTGATTTTACTTTAGTGGCAGTAAATCTAGGCAACATTTTATTTCTTTTTGTTGTAGATTTGGTGTAAATTTTAGTGTTTGCCTTATATGTCACTGGTACTTGTCGTTTTTTGTTTATGTTTTCGATAGTACGTTCTTTTGTTTGAATAGATTTTTTATTTAGTTCAGAATATATCGTTTTTGTTTTTTCTCTGTGATTTTCGATGTAGTTATTAACCAAAGTACGATTTATATCAATATCGAAAGGGTCGCTCGGGTCTAGATGTCCATTTAATACGTCGATTGGTCTTTGTTTCGTCACGGAGTGTACAGAGTGATTGTATCCTAAAATTGCGTAGGGCATTTCTTCTTTTATATTAAACGGTTTTTTCTTTTCTTTTAGAATGCGGAGATATTCTATGATAGTTGAATGAAAACGTTCGATCATTCCATTTGATTGTGGATTTTCTGGAGTTGTATAATGAATTGAAATTTTGTGTGTATCGACAAATTCTTGCATAAGTCCGTTTTTGAATTCGGTTCCGTTGTCCGAAACTAACATGTGGGGAAAACCATGGTGTGTTATAAAAATCAATAAGGCATTGAGTACTCTGACTGCATTGGATCCATCAATTGGGTATGCCTGTCCATATTTTGAGAATGTGTCTATTATTGTTAGAAACTTTTGCCCGTTAGCTTGAAATGTGTCCAAGTGAATAATTTCTAATGGTTTAGTTGGGGTCGGTGTTATCATAAATTTTGGTTTTGGTGGATTTCTGTTGTATTTGTTGGTTTGACAAGTGTCGCAAAGTTTAATATATTCCTAGATGTCACTCTTTAAAGTTGGCCAATAATAGCGTCTTCTGATTTGAATTTCTGTCTCATTTATTCCTCGGTGGTTGGTCTTTCCTTCATGATAGTTTTTTATGGTTTCTTGTTGACGCTCGGTGTTGTTGACGTCTTCCAAAAATTGGTTGCATTTGACAAGGTCGAAGGCTGTATTTTTAAAAGTTTTTTGAAGAAATTCGCATGTTGGTTGGTAATTGTTTTCGGGTTCAAAAAGTACTGCGTACTTCACTTTAGGTCGGACATATTCTTTGAAAAAATTAATTATATTTTGTTCTGTGTTATCTAAGCCAATTTGAACATGATATCTTTTTTTGTTTAGAAAACATTGTTCTATGATTGGTCTGGCTGCACTGTGATTGACAAAACTTAGTCTTATTTGATTATTATAGTAATTTAAGGGTTTTTCTGAAATTGGAAAACTAAATATAGGTTCTTCTTGGTTTGTGTGCACAGTTTCGTCATCATCGGGAGATAAGTCAGGTATTTCATCAGCTGTTTCTGTTGTGGAAGTTTCGTTGCTCTCTCGTCTTATATTTTGGGTTGAAGGTTGAACAGGAGCGGTAATTTCTGAGAAATCGTCCGTTCTGTCATCAGGCGGGTTATTGTACAGCGAAGCATTTTCAACGTCGTTGTTTTCGAGCTGTTTATTAAAATCTTTCATATAGTCAAAAAGGTCGAAAGTTTCTTTTGTATGAATTTCTATCCTTGAGAGGGCATCGGCATTGGTGTTACTTTTTCCTTTTTTATACACGATGTCGTAGGTGTATTCCTCTAATTTTAGTCTCCATCGAATTAATTTTGAATTTGGGTACTTTAATGAGAAGAGCCATTGTAGAGGTCGATGATCCGAAAGAATTGTGAATTTTCTGCCAAACAAGTACGGCCTGAAATACTTGGTGCCATAAATGATTGCAAGCATTTCTTTCTCTATAGTCGAGTAATTTTGTTCAGAGTCATTGAGTGTCCTTGAAGCATATGCTATTGGCTTGTCTTTCCCAATCGGTCCTTGAGATAGGATAGCACCAATTGCAAAATTGCTAGCATCTGTTGTGAGATTGAAGGGTTGGTCAAAGTCTGGATACTGTAGTAAAGGCTCATTTGTAAGTAGATTCTTACAAATTTCGAAACATTGAATAAATTTTGGCGTATGTTCTATTTTTGCATCTTTTTTTGAGACATGAGGTTAACGGTTTGGTAATTTTAGCAAAATCTTTGATGAATTTACGGTAGTATCCCAAAAGTCCTAAAAATCCTTTAATTTCTCGTGTTGCCTTAGGAATAGGATATTTTAAAATTGCCTGAATTTTGTCGGGATTGGGTCTTATTCCCTCTGGTGTGATGATGTGACCTAAAAATGAAACTTGTTTTTGCAAAAATTCTGACTTATCAAGTTGGATTTTCAAGTTGGTCTCTCGAAGTCGTTGGAAGACTTGTGAGATTAACGATGTGTTCTTGTAGGGAAGTTGAATAGATAATATCATCCATGTAAACCAAGCAGATATGTCCTTGTAGTCCTTTTAGCACACTATCCATAACCCTTTGGAAAGTGGCAGGAGCGTTCTTAAGGCCGAATGGCATTCGGACATATTCAAAATGTCCATGTTCCACGTTAAATGCAGTTTTAGGTATATCTTCTTTTGCCATTTCTATTTGATGGAAGCCACTGGCAAGGTCCAATGTAGTAAAGTATTGGCATCGTCCTAATTTGTCCAATACGTCTGAGATGTTGGGGAGAGGATACTTATCGTCGATGGTTTTCTCATTTACCTTTCGGTAGTCGACTACTATTCTCCACTTAATTTTTCCAGATGCGTCTGGTTTTTTTGGGACTACCCAAATTGGCGATGACCATGGGGAATCATTCGGTCTTATTATGCCCTGATCTAGCATTGATGAAATTTGGTTTTGTACTTCTGGTTTGTGGACATGTGGGTACCGGTAAGATTTTGTGTACATTGGTATTTCGTCCTTAGTTTTAATTCGGTGTTTGACTTGATTGGTGAAAGTTAATGGCATATTAGGTCGGTGGAAAATATCTGAGAATTTTTCGCATAGTCTTTCTACTTGTTCTTTTTCTTCGGCATTCATATGATCTGTACGTATCAGATTTTTTATATCTATCTCTTCTTGGGAAACGGGGACTGGATATATTTCCGCTGAATAAAGATGATGTTCGTGTAAATTAAATTCAGTCGCAGTTACTGGGTCGGTTACTGTAATCTGAATAAGTTTGTCAGTGTTGTTGATAAGTTCTGCCCACGCTAAACTTTTATTTGCTGTCGACAACGTGTTTCTAGGAATTGCGCCTTGAATATTCTGTTGGGATAACATTACGGATCCATGTTCTTGTGTTACTGGTAACTTAACCTTTGTTACTGTGTGGGGCTCAAGTTGGATGTGATAAAAATGCGCTTTGTTTGTTTCGTATGATTCGAGGGGTAATATGGCTTTTGAAGTCAATAAACGATGTGGATACGATCTGAGATCTATCAGAGCTTGTAAAAGCTTAAGATTGTCCATTCCAATAAGTCCATGGAAAGTCTTATGAAATTTGAATAGGTAAAATTTTAGGAATAATTTTGGGTGATTAAATTCGTTAAAACTAGGAATTTCTGCTGAATATTCTTGGGAATAATTTTGGAATAGAGAAGTTACGATAAAGGGTTTGTTTTGGATATATTTTTGGAAATTTTGAAAAGCGATGTCGGGATTTATAAAGGATTTTGACGATCCGGTATCAATAAGTAAATTAATAAATTTCTTTTTTGTCTTCTAAATGATTAAGTTCAATTATGTTGCTTCGTGGAAGTAGGCCTCTGTAGGAAAATTTACTTCCTCTTCGGTCGTGTTTTCATATTGGGGTTCTGTCAAAAATTCTTCTGGTGGGGTTTCCTCGTAGTAAGGATTTTCCAAATTTTCTTCGGCATGGTGATAAGATTGCTCTTGCTGTTCAATATTGTAAAGTGGAGCTTTGTACGATGGTGTCGCAAATGGTTTTTTATTCTGTTGACTTTGAGTATATCTCGAAGTTGTGCTCATGGGAGTTGGTTTTGGAAGTAAGCCGGAAGGGGTATTTTTTGGGGCCCATACATTCTAAGGTGGCTTTCCAAGAACTTGTTGGTTAGTGAAAAATTTTTGAGGTTGCAAGTTTGGTTTAGGCGTTACAGGTATAGGTCCTGTTGGAAATTTTTGGGGTGCCTGTTGATAATAATTTTGATATTGCTGTGAGTGATTTTGAGGTGCTTGCGAGAAGTGTGCTTGTTGATAATTCTGGTTTTGAGACGTGTTTTGAGAATGCCATTGCATTTTTGGTTGAAGTTGAGATTGGGGTTTTCTTGGAACTTGTACTTGGGGCGAGTAATTTCTTTGAAGATAACGAATATTATTTTCTTCTTGAATGTACTGCATAGCGAGTGCGAGTGTAGTTGGTCGCATAGCTCTTATTGTTGAACCGAGAGGTTCACGAAGTCCTGCTAAGAAGGTTGTTAGTGTTTGTTTTCTGAAAAAGTCCTTTTTGTTATTCCTGATATTTTCTATGTTGTTATGAATATCGATATAATTGCAGATTGTATTTAACAGTCCCATACAACGTTCATAAAAATTGATTGGAGCTTCGTTTGGAGCTTGTCGTAAATTAACTAAGTCTCTGGTTAAAGAATTTTCGTCACGTTGGTCACCGAAATTTTGAATAAGGGTGTTTTTTATGCTGTCCCAGGATTGACATCCGTGAATGGAGATAACTTCTTTTGCGCGTCCTGTAAGTTTGCTTGTAATACCGTGTAGAAGCAATTTATTTTGAATACAGTTAACATTTGCCGGTGCGAAGTCGAAATAATGATTTAATAATGTGGTAGATACGTTTAAAGTCGTGAAGTTCGTTGGGATTTCCATCGAAATTCGGGAGAATGGTAAGAACTTTGAAATCGAATTGTGGTCTAGCCATATTTTCTTCTGATGAATCTTCTGAATTCGAGCAAATTTGCAAGTTGCTGAGGAGTTCGCTTAAGCCTAACTCTGCACTTGGGTCCGACAAAGGATAAGGAACAGAGGAGTCTGACATTAAATACTCACAGTAAGATGATTATGCCCAATTGCATTCCGTCTTCTGCTTTCTTGAAAAGTTAATCCAAGTTCTGAGGGTGAGCGTCTAAGTGCTGCCTCCAATGGAACCACGAATTAACAGTTTTTGAGCGGTCCGATCGCGAAATTAACGTTTAAAAACGAAGAGTATCCCGTCGCGGACTCTTTCACGATCCTACCAGCAAGACTGCGCCAGTTAGGATCTGTGGCCGAAACAACAAACCTAACAAAATTTATAAGGGTTGTAAGATAATTACGATACAATAAAAATGTCAAGACTGACTTAAGGCGGGCCAGCGCGAGAATATATAACCTCGGTTGGTGTTGAGTCGGCAAAATAGTCTCTCGTGCTTTCTAAGCAATATTAGCTCCTGTAACTCACATATATCTGCTATTGATCAACATGAATAAATCATATTATTATTGTATTAAATTACAGAAACTAAATACACTGTGCAACAAGCGCACACAAAATATTTGAGCTTCAAAAACGTGTTTGCTTTAAAATTCGTACCGACGATATTCAGCTAAGAAAATGTATTTAAACTGTGAGTTTCTTTACAATAGAGGACCCTATTCATGGCTTTATAGATTTTGCATTCTTACAAGAGTCAGCTTTTACCAGTAAAAACAGTATTGACACTGTCCCTGGGGATACCACAATTGACAACACTAAAAGCGCTCGGTACATTTCCCCCATTTTAACACATTGTTGTCTCTCATCAAGATAAGTCCTCAAAAGCAGACCTGGCAGTTTTTTGTAACCTATCTTTAGAAAAAAAAAAAAACGGCTAAATTCAGATGAAAAAAAAAAATTACAGCGGTACTTCCATTTCAAATGAGTCACCCTGTATATTTTAGTATGCAACAAAAAGTAGTGACAACAGTTTGAAGATATCGAACATAATATTCAGGCAGATGGAGCAATTATAGAGAAAATGAGAGTATTTTCTTTTGCCCCTTTTCCAGCATTCAAAATCTCGGGTAAGAGACACAAAAACAACTTTCAATTTGATGTCAAGTTTATTTAAAACATTTGCCACTTTAGACATATACTTAAATATGTATAAAAATCTAAATTCAACATACTTTAGCCGTATAGGTACAATAGACTATCATAATAACTGTAAATAAATATTTACATTTCAGAACGTTTTTTGCGCTTCTTTTTATGTGGTTGTTGCGGAGTTGCAGTTGAATTTTCCTCGCTTGTTCGTTTCTCTCCACTGAAACAAGTTAGGTGTTGTTCTCTTTTGGACTGAAAATTAATTACAACCCAATCATTTACAACTTTTATGAAAAAGAAAAATAAAGGAGAATAAATTTCAAAGTATTTCAGACAAAATGATTGAGCTTTATTTAATCTAGTCTATACAGCACTCACCTTTTCACCGAAATTATATTTTTCTTGTTCTTTCCCACAAGTTGTTTTTTCCACTCATCTTCTGACCCTTTAATGGCAAATTCAGTCAGGTTCTCATTCTTCAACATCTGCAGTTCTTTCTTTTGTTTCTTCTGAAGGTCTTTTGCAGCATCTTCCAACTCGTCATACATACTTTTGCCGATAGGGGCTAAGGACACATCTCGTTTGGGTACCAAGTCCTTTTCAATATGGCTTTCCAATATGACATTGAAATATTGTTGACAGCGTCTCATAAGTCGATTGTATAAGCCCAAGAGTTGAGATGATGGTAATTCTAGTTCTTTAGCAAGTTCGTCTACCGTTTTATACTGAAGACCAATACCCAACATGATTGCCTAGAAAGATAATCTGCTTTCAATACATTTCCTTATTTGTCAAAACAACATCTATAGGACGCAAACTTATAAATGGAATGCCACCATCTCAATATACAATGCATCCCACCTTATCTCTTATTTATAACTACCCCACTTTCCTATTAAACTAGTGGTAAAAAGAAGCAAAAATCTTCAGCCAAAAATATGACAAAAAGGTGAAATGTCCCACTGTGATTTGTTATTTGAGGCCTTCTCTCAATTCTACACAACTGAAAATAACCGGTTTTAATATTTTGAAAAAATAGGGAATTAGGGCCACTATTGTTGGCAGTTGTCAAATATAGTGGACAAATGTGATAGAGGATAGGAAATACATTGCATACCTACATCGGACAGATTTACCAACTAAAAGTTGTCCAGTTGTACAAGAGTAAACCTATTTTATATACTTACCGACTGAACAGCTGACATCTGAGTATCTCCCATGTGATTTGAAAAGTACAACTTTGATAATACCGGCATCAAATCCATTATCAAATGATAATCTACCAAATTTTTGCTATACATTTCCAGTCTTTTTATGTCATATTTTGACAGGAACATATCCAATTCTGCTTTTGTTAAATCTACAAGCGTGGAAATAAAAGTGTTACTAGTCATATTTTCTGAGAGGCAACATGTAGTGTAAGAACCCATTATTCCCTTTCTGAAATAGGGTAAAATAAAATTAAAAAAAAAAATCTTCGCGATTGAAGATCCCCAAAATCACCATCAATATTGCACTGGTAAGTCTTATGTAGAAACATATTTCAGTTAACAAGGCACCTGACGGCAATGTCTAAATGGTTTATTTCGACCTGTTTGATATCAAATCAGCATAAAACGTCACGTTAAGGTGCGTCTGCTTCAATAAAAGTTTATGTTGTACAGGGTGGGCCAAATTGGACACTTTTAAAGGGAAACTCCTATTTTTGACGGAGATAAACGAAAACTGATATCGGTGTCTGAGGCTCATTTTTTATGACAAACTTAATGGCAAAAACCGCAAATCGATATCTGTCACCGTTCTTGAGTTACAGGGCGTTTTTCGAAAATGTGCGTTTTTGAAAAGTGGCCGTAACTTTTTTCAGGTTGAACATTTTGTGTTTCTGTAAAAACATTCTTAAAGCACTTTTTTACTACATTTTTTTTCTAGTCAATGGTTTAAGAGTTACCGATAAAAAATATTATTTTTTAAATGGAACCCCCTGTATATTTTTGCATTTTTTAATAGAGCAAAAAATTACCATTCCAAAAATATATAACACTTAATGATTTACTTAAGAAGTTATCAATTACTAATAGCTTTTATGATTTCATGTGTATAATTGGAAGCTCGCCTTTTCAACACGTAGGCTTTGGAGGGTGAGACAATGAAACAACCGTGGAAAATGTTTACTGTTACCTACCTGTCAAATTTTCAGTTAGGCTGTTTAGGCAGGGCAGATTTTTCTATTTTTGTGTAATTTGTAAACTTTATAACATACCTACAATGAAATTTGAAAGTTATGAAAAATGGGATAGTGCCTATCACTGTTTAACTCATACCTACCTTTTCGGTCTAATATTAATCAAATCTATTATCTATTACTCTAAACTATATTAATCAAACTGTGTCGCAATCTTGCAAAAATTTCTTTGAAACGATGTATTCTCTCTCGATACCGCTCGTAGTATAAATTGCTCGTTGCATCTGATTTTTCCCCGGATTGTATAAAACAGACTATCATATCCCATTTTTCATAACTTTCAAATTTTATTGTAGGTATGTTATAATAGTATATTACATAGCGAGAGTAGTAAGAAGCTTATTACGTACGAGTGGAAAAGTTGCGCACGAGCCGCACAGCGGCGAGTGCTGTAATTCCACGATTATCATATACCATTTTTCATAATTTTCAAATTTCATTGCATGTTATAAAGTTTATAAATTACACAAAAACAGAAAAATCTTTACATTGCCTAAACAGCTTAACTGAAAATTTGACAGGTAACAGTAAACATTTTTCCACGGTTTTTTCATTGTCTCACCGTCCAAAGCCTACTTGTTGAAAGGGCGCGTTTCCAATTATACACATGAAATCATAAAAGCTATTATTAATTGATAACTACTTAAGTAAATCATTAATTACTATATATTTTTGGAATAGCAATTTTTTGCTCTATTAAAAAATGCAAAATACACAGGGTGTTCCATTTAAAAAATAATATTTTTATCTGTAACTCTTAAACCATTGACTAGAAAAAAATGTAGTAGCAGCATTGGATTCTACGTAAAAAAGTACTTTAAGAATGTTTTTACAGAAACACAAAATTTTCAACCCAAAAAAAGTTTTTTTTTCGAAAAAGCACATTTTTCATAAAAAATGAGCCTCAGACACCGATATCAATTTTCGTCCCTCTCCGTCAAAAACAGGAGTTTCCGTATAAAAGTGTCCAATTTGGCCCACCCTGTACATTGACTTTTGAAAATCAGCAAAAATATTTGCAGCGCAAATTGAATCTGACCACTAATTCTGCCACGAAAATATTTAACTTTTATGTTTTACTGCCCAATCCACTCATGTGCATCTTAACCTTTTTTAATTATAAGTAAAACATGTGTTGAAGGTGCTTATTTTATAATTATTTTGTTAGTATCTATTAGTTTCTTTAGTAGTAAGTAAAGTAGTAATAGTATATAACATACCGAGGTGGGTACTGCATTACTGCCAAGGGCTATTTTGATAATCGAAGTATATAGGAACATTCCCCCAAGGATGTATACTATTTTATTCACAATCGTTTTGGGGGTAAAATCACAAGTGGCGGAAATAGTAAATTTTCCAAATAGGCCATTTTGCCTAGAATGATAAAAAGTATAATTTGGTCTCTTTATTATCTAATAAAATCCCAAGAATGAAGTAAAGCAAAGCTCTTGGGATTATATCTAAAAATAAAAGACCAATTCGTACAAGCGATCTTGCTTAAGGGTAAAATAACGCTTGAAAATAAATTTACCAAGAAAATTTTCTGGCACGTGTGGTTTTTGTTGAGAATATTTTACGAATATGATTCCTTTATTAATTTCCTCTAAACTTATATCTCCCAAAACAATGTATTTAGAATAAGTTTTCTGGTTTGAATAATTGTGAAAGTGACAGCATGGGCTTGGGGCATCCGAGTAAACAAACAACGATGCTGGGATGTCAAAGTCAGCTGCAATTTTTTTCGACTTTTTGATACACATAAATTTAAACAGAGGTAATGTATAAGCTACCTACATTCATTTATACCGTACTTTCACTGTTTTAGTAGACATAGGGGAATAGGCCGCGCGTCGCCGTGCGTCCAGCTAGGTTTGTCAGTCGTTGGCAGGGGGAGTACACAGTAGTCTCACACCGCTTATCAGTCGAGTTTTGTGAGCAAAAAACACGCGCCCCCCCCCCCCCCCCCCCCGCCAATGACTGACGAACCTATGTATACTAAAACGGTGAAAGTACGGTATCAATGTCAGTAATACAGCAGCATAATTTTCAGCTGCACAATTTAGAACACATTTTGGCAAGTCAGTGTTTGTATTGAGCAGATCCGCAGTTGTATATGATTGGTTGGCTTTTTAAGAAAGGAGCTACCTTATTGGATACAAGCAGTATGAGGGAAATAATCATAAATAATAAAAAAAATTGGGTTGCTTTATTGACAAGTGTGGCAATAATAGAAAGATTCCGCTGTGGTATCGTGTGGAGAGGGTAGGAACCTTGTTGTAGGGGACCATTTCCCAACCAAGAGACTAGGTGAAAAGTAAAAAAGGCATTTAATGTATTAATTTCCAACTTTTTTGAGAATCAGTAATTAATGCATCACTAATATGATTGTAATAAAACATGTTATGGAGTAATAAGGATTCATTGCACCTCACTCTCAGAAGTACCTACTCAAAACATGACTTGGTATCAAATCCAACAAACTGTCAGCTTTTCAATAAACATTCAAAATATCAGCGTGTTGGGTTTTTCAAGAGGGGAATATACAAAAGATAAAACTATCGGAACAGAAACAGATAAACTTATAAAAGTACGAGTCTCTTGCTCGGTCTCCTGTTGCTAACAATACTAATAATAACACAAATAAATTACAAAAAGGATTTTTCAAAATACAGAGATGGTGACATACACACACATAAAAAGTGTGTTTCACTTTGACTCGAGACAATTAAGTATTTTCAAAAGATGCACCGATTTTCAAAAAAAACTTTTTCCACCCATAGTACTCGAAGAGCTATACATTTTGGGTTATGATTTTTTTGCAATAGTCCTATTTCATGGCCTACTGTTATTACAAGAAGACCCCCAAATATCACAAAACCATATTAGGCATTTTTTAAAGAATAAAATGTAGTACCATTGAATTGGCCATAGTTCAAAACTCTTGGTACAACATTTCAATACTATACAGGACCAAATGGGGCAAAATTTTGAAAAAATTGGGTTTTCCGTAGTATCCTTTATAAATCACAGGACATATTTTAGTGATCGGAGTATAGCCAGCCTAGTTCATAGAGAGTGTTTCGTAAAAAAATTAAATTTTAGGACAAAATGTTTTATTTAAAAAAATTTATTTAAATAAAAAATTTGGGCCTTCATTGTATTCTATTAGTCTCCCATGGAAAATATATTTCATTTTAACATTTCCTTACAATCATTGTAGGCATCAGCCTTTATCCATAATTAATTATGCTTTATTAGACAAATTGAAGCATATAAATCAAATTAGGGGAAGTGGGTGCCATAAATGCCATGAAAATAAAAACAGTATCATCTACATTTTCGACAGTTACCTGGGTACCTAGTGCCTAATATAAAACTTCGAATTGTTTCCTTAAATATTTTTTTTATGTTTTTTTCGTAAAATTTTGATTTTTTTCCAAACACCCTGTATGAGCTACATTGGTTATACTATGTAAAATAATACCTTAGGTAAAGCTTAATCGATTCGCAAAAAAATATCACCAAAATATGCGGTGTTTTATACAGGGTACACCGGAAAACCCATATACAGTGTGGTCATTTAAGTGTGCAACATATGGGACTTTTTTTATTAATTGCACAACCAAAACACAGATGTTGCCGAAAGTTAATGCATGTTCAATAATCATATTAGGTGCACTTAGAATGGTTGCACGTTAAACAGCATACAGAGTAGGTAAAAAAATATAAAAATTGCACAAGAGTAAAGTACCCTTATTTCAAAAAATTCAGTAAAAGGTTATTAAGAAAAGTTGTTTAGAATTAAAAGCTATGCCTAAATACCAAAACATAGCGTCCTAAGAAAAAAAAATTTCATCAATTAATTTCCAGCTTCTTAATAAACATTTAAAATAAAAAATTTGCACCTTAAATGAGAGTTTTTTAATATACACATTATCATTACTAATGTTTTACCTTGTTCAGAAGATTTTTTGCGAAATTTTAAAGTTTTGTTTAATATCGTTGCAACAAACATGAAGTTTGGGATTCTCTAAAAAATTAAAAATCTAAGTCAATTTTACAAATATGCTTGAATTTGAACAAAGTTATGCGAAATTGATATAATTTTGATTGATTTATGAAATTGTTTAGGGTGAATATTAAAACAATTTTTTTTTTAGAAAATTATTAATGTTTTTCAAAAAAAATATATTTTTTTTCTTAGGCGGCCATGTTTTGGTATTTAGGCATAACTTTTAATTCTAGACAACTTTTCTTAATAACATTTTGCTGAATTTTCTGAAATAAGGGTACTTATTACTCTTGTACAATTTTTATATTTTTTTACCAACCCTGTATGCTGTTTGACTTGCAACCATTCTAAGTGCGGCTAATATGATTATTGACCATGCACCAACTTTCGGGAATATTTGTATTTTTGTTGTGCAATTAATAAAAAAAAATTGTTGCACACTTAAATAACCACACTGTATATTTTTCGAAATTTGGCCTCATTTGAGAATGTAGAGTATGGAAATTTTGTACCAAGGGTTTTGAACTATGGCCAATTCGATCACACTATCCATTTTATTCTTAAAAATGCCTAATATGGTTTTGTGATTTTTGGAGGTATTCTTTTAATAACAGTAGGCCAAATTATTATCTAAAATGTGTAGCTCTTTGAGTAGGTACTACAGGTCGAAAAAAAGTTTATTGAAAATCAGTCTATTTTTCGAAAAATACGGAATTGGCTCGACTCAAAGTGAAACAGAATGTATACAAGTCCACTACAAGCATTCGCCGCAAATCTCTTGGAAGTCGACAGAAAATCAAAAGGTTGATCGATAGCGTGCATTGTATCTGATCCAAATATTTGCAAATTTCGACATGCACGAGCAAAATTGCATCAAATACAATGCACAACATAAGTAAACAGGGTGTTTCCTTGATTACTAAAGAAATTGTAACTGGCAGTAAGAAGTTTCAACCCCAAAAGCAGGACTATGAGGTTTGTACTTGAAAAAAAAAATTAATCTACAAAAACAGCAAAATTGCTATTATACTTAAAAAAAATTTAGTGCCACAGTCACTAACCTCTTGAAAACCAGTGATGCAGGGCTAGCGCGCCACTCGCGCGTCTTTTAGCAAAGCAAAAGGGGTCACAGAAGCTTTCACCTCCGACTTCCTTAAATTGTCCGGTTTTCGCGGATTTTGAAGGCAAATAATAATTATTGCAATAGAGAAATATAGATTTTTGCTAGTGTAATAAATAAAGAAGGATGTTTTTGAGGCATACCAGATAACGGATAATCAATTGACTATTAATAAGTAGTGGTAAGGTGTAGGAGACTTCGGCATCTTCTATATACAGGGTGTTCACTTTCAAAATGCCCACCATTGGTAGTTTTGAAACGGTAAGAGCTACAAGGTTGGTTAAATTAGACAAAAGTTGCGCATTTTGATGTGTTTCAAGAATCTGTAAAGAAATTTGACATAGCTCACGTGGTTACTAAAATAACCCGAAAAAACTAAAAACTTCCACTTTTTTATTTTGTCCGTAACTTTTTTAATATCAAACGGAATTGAATGAAATTTTGTGGTATTACGTAATTAGGTACGGGCTTTGGAATGCACTATTCAGAAAAATTCTCTGCCTACTGGATCTTTAGGTGTTCATAACCAAATTTCGATTTTCTTATGGCGGCCATATTGGATTTTACCACCATTGGATAGAGCAAAAAATTACGAATACAACCATGTATCACAACACCTAATTAAACCTACTTAAATGTCAAATTTCTAATATTTTAGATATTTTGAAGCCAGGCAGCAGGCCATGATTCCGAAAACAATATCAATAACTGTCACCTAATAAACTGAAACGTCAGTTAGTTCCCATAACCTTTGTTAACTACTTAAAATTGTGTGTTAACCGTCTTAAGTGACTAAAGCTTATTGAATCATGCCCCAACAATATCCAATAAATGAAAGATTGGATATGTACAATGTTTATATTCGAAACTACCGTAATTCTAGCCAGTATCAAGAATTATACCCCGAACGAAGGCAGCCTAACACAACTATTTTCCGAAGGTTGTGTACGTTACAAAAGAAAAGAAGAAATGATTTTGTAAGAGCTAGAGGAGCTGTAAGTGAAATCAATGTTTTGGCTCAAATTCATTTAAATCCAGAGACATCGCAAAGGAAAATTGCTAGGGAATGTGGTTTGTCGTTAGGGGCAGTTAACAAGATTTTAAAAAAGCACAGATACCATGACTTTAAAATTCAACCCGTACAAAAGTTACTTATTTATTGCCGGGGGACTAAGGCCTGCTGGTTAGATACTGACCCCTGGCGCCATCTATCTATTTATTAGTATTTAGTTTCTTGTTCCTATTAAAATAACGTTAAATAAATAAACTTTTGACATCAAATTTTACGTTTCTATTTATTAGGTGACAGTTATTGATATTGTTTTCGGAATCATGGCCTACTGCCTGGCTTCAAAATATTTAAAATATTAGAAATTTGACATTTAAGTGGGTTTAATTAGGTGTTGTGATACATGGTTGTATTCGTAATTTTTTGCTCTATCCAATGGTGGTAAAATATGGCCGCCATAAGAAAATCGAAATTTGGTTATGAACACCTAAAGATCCAGTAGGCAGAGAATTTTTCTGAATAGTGCATTGGAAAGCCCGTACCTAATTACGTAATTCCACCAAATTTCATTCAATTCCGTTTGATATTAAAAAAGTTACAGACAAAATAAAAAGTGGAAGTTTTCAGTTTTTTCAGGTTATTTTAGTAACTACGTGAGCTATGTCAAATTTCTTTACAGATTCTTGAAATACATCAAAATGCGCAACTTTTGTCTAATTTAACCAACCTTGTAGCTCTTACCGTTTCAAAAATACCAATGGTGGGCATTTTGAAAGTGAACACCCTGTATACTAAAAGAGGTTAGAGAGAGGAGGTTAATCAATGATGTCAGAACCTATAGACAGGTTTGTTTTGATAAACGCTTGATGCCCAGAACTAATCACAATGTAAGCGCTCCATTAAATTATTCCGAAAATGTCGCGAGATTGTCAGAAATTGCCCCTTTTTGTCGAGCCGTAGCGAACTTATTTCGGCTCTGGGCTCGGAGGCTGGCGTCGTTAGACCATCCCCCGAGTCTTCAGATGAGGTTCCGATGCTTCCGGCGCCCCCAAACAAGAAAAAACATGCGATATCTAAGTGTGATTCTGGAGGAACTATAACCGGGAATCACCGGGTGTATAGTTGGTTGATGGTTGACTTTCTGTCTTTGTTTGTAGCATGTTTTTAGAGTAGTATGGATATATTTAATCTTGGAGTCAAAATAAAGGGCATTTTAACAATGGGGCACCACGTCTATAGGTTTTGACGTCATTGAGGTTAATCATTCGCTATTGTTGGTTATGTGAACTTCCTATTTGTTCTTCTACCTACAAAATTCAACAGAGAGCGACTTAATGCAAGTAATAAATGTAGAAATTCTAACCTACAATTTACTGGAGTGCATTCAATTGATTATCCTTTACCTGACATGCCACAAAATGTCACTTGTTTTTGCTGTACAATAAAAGTTGTTTGCTGAAATCTCCATTGGCTATGATTCTTTGGTTTTCAACCTCGAAGTCATGTTAGAATGGACTATTTGTCACTAGATTTGATTATAAATTTGTACAAAAATGGCTAGATAAAAATTTTCATGATCAATGGATTGAACAAGGAGGCACTGTTCATTGATCACCAAGGCCACGGGCTTAAATCCATGTAATTTTTTCCTGTGGGGTCACATGAAACAAAGTGTTTACTCAACTCTTGCAAATATATTATTTAGAAGAGCTACTAGCTCGTGTATAAGCCGCTGCGAATGAAATTAAAAATAGCCAAGATACATTATCTAAAATAAAAAAATCTATGCAGAGAAGAGTGGAAGCTTGTAATAGGAATGAAGGACGATATTTCGAACAACTTCTGTGAAAAAATTACGTCATTAAGAAATGGAGTGCCGAAAACAAATTAGTGAGTAAATGTGATTATTACTAGGTTATGGTGAGTGCTTCCATACTAGGTGAGTCCCAATGCTATTTTTAGTGTCGACAAAAATCATTGACAACTCATTCTAAAGGTACAAGTAGTGGCTGCGTCTAAGATTACCAAGCTTTTTGAGTGCTTTGCTTGTGGTGGTTTAAAATTGCACTTCCAAACACAAACGGCACTTTAGACGGTTCACAGATTTGACGTTTATGCTGGTATCACCCAAAGTACGAAGACGATTGTTTTGATTTCAAACTGTAAGTGTTTTTCAAATGAATCCTCTAATTTCCGGAACTGATTACAGTAAGTCCAAGCGACCAATTGGAAATTATTTGTGCTCGCACTACCTGCAATCCACTGAATTTAAATGCAACCGTCTAAGGAGAGCAAGCGGAAAGAGGCTTGCATGCGCACACTTCTGCTTGGTAACCTTACATGCAGCCAATATTTTTATAAGTACCTATTTAGATTTTTTCGTTATAATAATTTATTCCATTCAAAGATATTGAAAAGTTCTATCGAGGAAGTTGTTATGAATTTAATTACACCCTTAGTTTACAGTTTACAAAGAGTTTTATTTTGACAAAAAGGTCAATAAAATCGGAAAAAAAAAATAGTGACCTACAGGCCTGAGGAGTTTTAAGTGGTGGATCCTATGTGGTTAAAGTTTAATTCACCCACTTGAAGACATTGTAAATAGTGCCAAAAATATGCTGGGTAATTCACATAAAAGTCCCCAACCCAATATCTGCACACTAGTGATTTTTCGAAACACTGTGGATGGTGCTGCTACCGAAAGAAATATTTTGTGGACAGAAACTTTGGAAATATGTAAATCTGCATCCCCTTTAAGTTTAAGTATTATTTGCTCTGTATATAAATTTCTAAAAACCAATTTTCAAGATATAGTGTGGCAGGAAATTTGCATTTGTAAGTAAAAAAAATAACTAAAAAAATTAGTGTTAACACTAGGGTACTCCAGTTACATTTACTGTGTAACTTGAAAAATTTTCAACTTACCTTTAGGTGCAACCTTCCTAGCCTTATTATTTAACATACTCAATGCTAAACTAGGTGAAAATTTCCTAAACTGGTATCCCAGTAAATTTATAAATCTTTTCCTGAAATCTACCCAGTATTGACAAAGCCAATCGTTTTCAATTCTCTCTGGTTCACTGTGTAATACATTCAACATTATACATGAATGTTCTCCTGTCAAATCATTTGTTGTTTGTCTCAAATAGACAGGCACAAATCCTCCCCGTTTCCAGAATTTCAAAAGTTCCTCTGTCACACCAAATGAAACTCCTAAGTAGTCTAATCGTTCTGGAACCCGTTCACTCAATTTTAGGAGCAAAGGTGGGAGTTTCTTTCGGGGTTCTATACTTTCCTCAAGCAATCCCAGATTACTTTCATCGACAGATTCGATTTTGTCCTGTATTTCTTCATCTATATTTGGTATTTTCAATTCATAATACTGCTGAAGAAGCTCCAATGCGCGAGAACCATACCCCATCTACAAAACAAAAATACAAGGCTGTTCTAATATACATTTCCAGAGTTGATATACCTCAACAGATACTTATGTAAAATCTAGGAAAACGGCGCCAGTGTGTGTGGCACTCTGTTCTAGGATTTCAAAGAAAATGTAAGGAAGATTAATTTTAGTTACCATAATTTTCTATAAATAAGCTACCGATTAATTAATTGGCCACAGAAGGTTTTTAAATACTTTATTGGAAAGGCTTTTGATAAGGATCGGTCTTAATTTGGTAAAAATTTTGTTACACAAAGGATTTATAGACTTGGTGTTCGAAGTTTCAGGAGACACAATGGTTCTGGAGCTTTTATAACTTTCTGAGGAGCCAGGAAATTCTGCCTAGACAACTCCTTTACCCTTCTTTGGGAATGTACAGGATCGAAGTAGCCGTAGTATTTTCTTCTTTTTTTCGGTTTTTGGAACTTCTCGTAATTCCAGATTTAATATCCGAAGAAACATTACAATTATTATTAACCTTAAAAACCAGTTTATTGTGAAGTACCTATTTGCAACTTCTTTGACAACCACAGGACTTATAGAATTAATATGTTTTCGATGAGTGTAGATATCGTAGAATGATATATTTCTTAGGTGGAGTTTTCAAAGTGTATTGATGTTTTCTTGACTTCGCCGATTTTACTTGACAGTATTTCCAATTCGTGACTTTTGCTGTGTGATTTATTGTTTCCAAAAAAATCTATTAACATTCCAGTCGGTATATAAATTAAGTGAGGTGTCTTTATGATGGCATATTGAACATTTCTGAATAATTATTATTGAATTTTGGTTTCCACAATCATTGTTTCGATATAATTGTTTTAACTGAAACCTGGCAGATTCCTGATTCTCAGTTTTTTAATCTGAAGGGATATAATAGCTTCTACTCCCATGGTAAATTTAACCAAAATGATGGGATCATTATGTTTGTTGATAATGCTATATCTACAGGTTGATTTCAACTGCACAAAATATTGCGAGAACACCTCATATTTCTTAAATTATCAAGCCTTTAGAGCTTTATTCACTATAGTTTTACATAGTGTTCAACAAATCCACTCATTTTATTAAAGAACTATGTTCAACAACGATATATAGGCAACTGGTTTTGTTTCAAGATGTTAAAAACATGTTATTGTTGGCACATTCAAAGTTTCCAGTTTTTTTTATACCATTTAGGTTATTTTGTAAACAATAAGTATTTCAAACCATATATACGACATACAAGTATATAAAAAAAACTATTCATTATGCATTACAAAATGGGAAAGAATGAATTTAAGAAATGCCAATGTAAACAAAATTTCCTCGTCTCCTTCCCCCAGACCCGCTAATTAGAAGCAAAACAAAACAGTGTTATTTGTATTACCATGAGTCGTCTATTCCCATATATCGTTGATGTTCAATCTTGCAAGAGTTGGACAAAAATAGAGTCTCCATTGTTGTAGATGGCATAAATATAGATGAAATGAAACAAGAAAGTTACATAACAAATAATTATCTGAATACAATGGCCACAAATGGATTCTTGAACCAGATTAACAAGACCCCAATAATTGATGGAAACTCTAAATCTATTAAGGCGCATATACATATGCCAAACATACTGCGAACCGAGCACAAGCCGAACCAACCGCGAACCCGAGGCGAACGTTCTCACTCCAAATGTTATGACGATCCTACCGCGAACATGAGCCGATCCTTCGGATAGAACGAACCCTATTTGAGCAGACTGCGAGATTCAGTTCAGGGTTGGATTTCATATAATAATAAGATCAAGTGAGTGCTGCTCATTATGCCTTAATAACGCAAGAGGAATTGGCTCACCCTGTACAAACTTTCAAGATCTGGTATCTTGAGAATGAATCATTTTTCACATAATTGTAACTATATAACATGCTGTGTTTGTAAAATTCTGAGCAATTTCATCTGGCGCCTAAGTGACCCCATAAATGCATCGATGCAGAAATTTGCAAATTTCGGTTGCACCTAGCTTTTTCCTAGGTATACCTATTTTGCTTAGAAAAGGAGGAATAATATTTGTTTCTAATAACAAATCCCAAAATTTTACTGTCAAAAAAATTAGTGCAAATTAAAATAAAATAAGTGCTACATAAAAATTAATAGCAAATTTTGATTTGTCACCTCAAAAAAAACAAGTCACTAAATTTTATGTAAAAATTTTATTTTTTCAAGTTATTTAAAAAAAATAACAATAAACACCCTACAGGCATCTGTCGGTACGAGCATACCGTGTTTAGTGTATCGTGGGTCTGCAAATGTTTGATTGATTTTCAAGATACATCTTGATCTTGTTTGATTTTCAAGATGTATCTTGAAAATCAATCAAACATTTGCAGACCCACGATACACTAAACACGGTATGCTCGTACCGACAGATGCCTGTTGGTCGGGTCGGCTATTCCTGCCACAGCTAGAATGATCAGTGGAATATTCAGAAGTGGAAAATATCTAATATTGCTTCCTTTTGTTGGCCTAGTGTAATTATCACACGTCTAAACTGCTCAGAGACCCATGGTAGAGAACCAATATTTAACTTTGTTCATAGACTTCTAAGAAATCTTCTATTGGAAATCCCTTTATATAAATGAAAGACTCTGAACATAGCTATTTGGATATTTACGAGAATACTCCCTCAAAGTTTGTATGAATCTTAGTATTTCTGAAAAAGATCTCTAAAATATCACAGCCTTATTCTACTTTCATAAATATTTTTATACTGTAGCTAGTAACTATAAGTAGATTCAGCAACAAAATTTGAAATTCATCTGACGGGTAAGTAGAAATATTGAATTGACAGCCTACTTGATTGTCACTTTTATTGTTATGGCAGACTTGATTTTCCATAAATCTGGTTCTAATGTTTGTCCTACTTGAATCGAACATCAGACACTGACACAAGAGACCATGTAATCTAGTTTGATGAAGCTTCTTTGATAAATATCTGTAATAATAACGGTTGCAGCCAAATAGGTCAAATTATGTATCGTTGGATTCAGAATTAAAAAAGGAATTTTATAATGGGTAAATGAAATGAGTCAGTTGTAAAACAGAAAATCATTTTCATTTCCGCTAGAACCGGAAGTTATTTAAAAAAACTAAATATTCAGGAATACTACTTAAAGGTTCTCCAAGGTTCGCGTATGTAAAAAATTTGATTTTATCATAGAAAGATTTTTTAGTATATGTAATTATAAATAATTACGTTTTAGTTTCATATTAGGTAAAGAATATCAATTGAAAAAATAATTGAACAAATATTTTATTTTGGAAAAAAAAATTGTTTAACTTTTTTATCGACCCCCGTATTCATAATCCGAGTACACCCTTGAATTTCCCTTAAGGACGGAAATAAAACGTCATCACCTCGCGACGACCTTCATTTGACCGTGTTCCTAACTAGGATAAATGTTGCTAAAACAGAAATTGGGTACTGGAGTGCAAAAATTGCGCAAGTGTCTGTAAGATGGCGCTGGAGTTGGAGAGCGGCCATTGGTACAGAGCGAGAATAAAAAGTAATGTTTCGCCTTGCTAAAATAAGTTTCCGTTCCTTATAAGTTGTTTTGTTGCCCGGCAAGGTCGTTGGTCGGAACCAGGGGTCTAGGGGGAGGCAGGCGGACCGACCCCCTTTTTTATACAAATAACAGCACATCGCTCCCATCCTGGCGTATTTTGGGATTGAAACTGTGAATTGTTAAACACAATATAATAATATGAATATTTACGCTCCTTTATTTTTCTATATTTCTTCATAGTTATTAAGAATATTGTTGAGTAAAATATTAAGTAAGAGGACTACCTACCGGCTGTCAAGTCTACTGTCATGACATAATAATTCTCCCTCAAAACCGCATGAATGATCACAATACTTACCCTAACTGACATTTAGCATTTATGTCACTATAGTTTTATCTGTTATGATTCTATTAACTTTTCATTAAGTACTTAATATTGATAAACCGAAAGAAATTAAAATTCTGTTGTATTTGATCCAAAGCTGACGTAAAGTTGTGAATTTTGTTAGATACGTGAAATACCTACTATTTGCTGATATCTTAATATATGTATTATTTTGGCATACATTTAGAGTAATGGAAAATGTAATGTAAATAAATTTATAGGTACTACCATAGAAGAATTTACGTAGTAGATTCTTCTATGGTACTACCTAAATGCTTGCCGGTACATAAACTTTGTGTCAAACGTAATAGAATTTTAAAGCGTTAATATAATTTTCTTTTAAAAAAGACATATTCTTATCGATATTTTTTAGTAATAATAAAAAGTTAATAAAATTATAGAATGATACTCGTATATTATGTTGTATAGCTAGTGATATAAAATAGTTTTTACGAAGTAATGACTTTTTAAAATTTTAAGAAATTTTATAAGTAAGTAAGTAAGTAAGTAAGTTTATTTGGTTTCAGAAGACATTACAACATAAAGGAATTACAATGCAATGTATGAAACGGTATAAATAGGAAATAGGCGCTTATGTAACATTAAAATAGAAACGACTTTTTCAAGATAAACGTTTTGAAATTGTAACAAATAAGCCAATTTTTAGGGATTTTATTTTTTAAATATAATTTTTGACAGATAGCGAAAGTCACGTGACCACGTTTAAGTCGGTTATTTTTCCTCGTTTTTAATCGAAAAGTAACCCCAAAGTTAACTGCATATGTGTTCTGTTATTATCCGTTAATAAAAAAAATATGTTTAAATTAATAAAAAGATACATTTTGCACCATCTTCATTGTTTCCAAAAAGGTTTTTTGGTTATAACTTTTGTTTGACGTTCGATTGTTTTTTCCAAACGACATTACATTGTTTGGAAAAAACTGCAACAAACTGGTTTTTAAATCATTAATTTGTCTCAAAAAATACGGAATGGTTAAATTGAATGTTCCTATCACCTTCAGGCGGACACCCTGTACCTAATAAAAACATTATTAAAAAAATAATAGTACTTTTTGAAATTGAGCCCATGTGTTGACAGGTGGCCATTATTACAGCCCAAAAGTAAAGTTACACACATTGTTTAATGTGCTTTTTGAACCTAACAAAAAAAAGTTTATCAAAATCGGTAAACAAATAAAGATATTTTACCAGGGTGGTGACTCCTTAACGGAGGTCACACTGTAGATGTTTAACATATAGGTACAGAAGATGTTCTTTCGCATCAATATATCGTTTTCTTTTTTCATTTTTTATTTTCGAGATATGTATTTATCTTAATTATTGCGTTACTTAAAATGTGTGTTTGAATGTAGTGTTAATGCAAACGAAGAAACACCTTATGCACACATAAAAGACCATGTTTCATTTCATTGAAAAAAACTAAACATAATTTTGTAGAACTTTTAAGCCAGCAATACCAGCGCAATACTATACCTACAGAAAATGTGCCGAATCACATTCTTTAACTAAAGATATGCCTTTAACAGTAAAAAACACAGTAGACATTCAAGTGACCTTGAAAACGTCGTCTGCCTACAAGTGAAAACGTGCGTCTTACATTGCACCTCATAATATGCTTCAACTTTTAAGTGATTTTTTGTGATTTTCGTTTTTGAGATATTTATAATAGCTGCATTTATTAAAATGGAACACCCGGTATAGATAATTTTGGACATACCTATACATATAGAGACATGTTAACCTGTCTGCACGTAACATTTTTTCCGCTTGGTTGGGACATAACATGCATTGATTAAGTATTACAAAATGCGATAATGTCAACAAAACAATAATGTCATCCATAGTCAATTACTATTTTGCTACATATTTCTCCATTATAATTGAAAGTTAAATCAATGAAAATTTACATAATTAACCATGCACAAAAGTCAGCCATTCCAAAACTGCTTCACAGCCTTATTTATGATCACATTCATTTTTCTGGTAAAGAATTGTTACTTAGTGAACAGCATGGTTTTAGTCTTGGTAAGACTATTGTGACCAACTTGTTGTTGGTTCAGGACACTGTTGTGGGCCTTGGAGAGAGAGCAGCAGGTTGATAACATTAACCTCAATTATAGTGCTTTCGTGAAAGATCTTGGTATATATTTTGATGAGGGATTAAGTTTTAATACACATAAACACTAATGTACTTAAGTCTTCAAAGGTCCTTGGTTTTGTGTTGTGCAATTGTAAAGAGCCGTCTCTTGAAACTTGTAAGAAGTTGTAAATGGCACTTGTCTCTTTCTTGGAGTAGATCAATGATCTGGTCTCCCTATTATATGAACAATGGACTAATACACCACTTTTTTTTTATTTGCTCATCGGATAGTATTGGGTGAGATATACTTGCTGTATTTTTTTTAATTTTTTTTTCGCCCCCGTTTTGCCGCAATTAATTTTTAAAGTTCAATATACGTAACTACCTGTTGCATTTTATTTTCCCCTAAATTTACCGCCGTGGCACCAGGTTTGGCAACGCCGCACCTCAATGCCAAGCTGTCAGCCTGCGAGAACATAAACATAACCTATTTTGTGGCGTCACAAATCGGAACATCGGATCCCGCGTGTTTTACAAGCTTTTATTTTTTATGATTTGAACTATTTTCACCATTCATTCTAATAATCCATGACGGAAATGAACCATTCTATTTTGCTGAGGAAAATGCTGGGAGCACTAGGTATTGGTATTGATGATTCGGACGTTATGCTGGTTGGTTTACAAAACCTTTTTTTTATTGGAAACAAGTCGATTTTATCTATAAAACGACACAATTCGTAAGTACCTAACTGAACTTGCACAAATTAGATATCTAGACTTGCTGATATATTAAAGACAATAAAGAACCAACCAGGGATAACATTTTAGCTGACGATTTTAGATTAGTGGCTCTGCCAAACGATTTTTTACTTGTTATCAAGTATATTCCAGCGACTGCTAGTTGTTTGAAGAAACTGATGATATTTTAGCCTCAATACCTAGTGTCACAGAATAAATAGCTTCACAACAGAAGCGTCCATAAGGACATGTGTCAAAAGGATGCTCGCTTTGACGCGAAATATCTTCTAAAGGGATAAACATTGTGCATTTTGTTTGATTTTACATTAATCCACATTGCAAAGAGATTGTATTAGGACCAAATTTATGTACAAGTTATTGGTTATTTTCCTGTAAATTGAAATGGAGGCTCGATAATTTTTGACACGTCTTTATGGACGCTTCTGTTGTGAAGCTATTTATTCTGTGCTAGTGTTAATCAACAGCATTGATTGGTTATAAACTAAACTGAGAAAAGTCAATCCTCTAGACGTCAAGCACATACCTGGTCCGAATATAAAAAATTTATTACTTTAATTTCATGAGCCCTTACTTACAGAATTAAGTTAGTAGTTAGACCTGCATCGGTTCAAAAATGTAACGCTAGAATATTGGAGAAGGTGCCAGTTCTTGGTGATGTTAGAAACATAACATGTAAAACGCAATAAAGCCAAGTTTTCAGTCGAAAAACTTTATTGTCATAGCTTGAACTATTTTAGACCCATTTAGGTAAATTATATTGTGATTGCCGAAGCATCCTCACAAAAAATGACATAATTCTTTAGGATTTTTTCACTATACATATTATATACCTATTTTTTCTGGAAAATAAATTTTCATAAGCATATTTTGTGATTGTGGTTAATGGAAGTTAAAAATAAAAAAAATATAATGCAGCAGCCGGCCAAAAATTAAGATTTCTTTAATTTGCAAGAAAAAAAAACATTATTTTGCATTCTGTGGCAAAACCCCAAATAAGTTATCTATTAAATTTAGTGAAAATATTCCAAAATCAAATAATAGTTTTCATGTCGCATGCACAGAGTGCAACAAACTGGATGTTTTTTTGGGGGGTTTCTTCTATTCTGCGAAGAGATAGACAAAGAGTAGGTAGGTGTACTGTGCTCGATTTTTGAGGGCAGTGAAAAGCAGTTGAATCTCAAAATCTTGATTCGTTTTGGAGATACAGGGCATTTTTCGTTTTTTAACATGTCAGACAGTCCCTCCTTGTAATATGTTTTGATTTTTGCTAAAAATCTTCTGTCATACTACTCCAATGTATAATAATTATTGAGGTATGTCGGTATGTCTTTGTCAACTAAATCCTGTAAGGTAGACCTTCATATTTTTTTATTGCACTTGTGTTGACTTTTTCCAATATAACAATCTACTGATGTTGTCCATGATTCTTCGCTATTTCCAGGAAGTCAGCTTACATTCATCTAAAATAAGTTTCCCATTAATATGTGCAAAAATGTTACAAGCGTGCTTAGTTCTATTAGTTGACAAAGTTAATGTCACTAGTGCAGAAAAGTACAACTTTCCGCATCAAAATGGATGCGACAAAGTGTACTACTACGGACTTAATTAATTAAATACTTCATTAGATCATACAAGAAAAAAATACCCGCAAAAAGTCATTGACGGTCAAGCACTTGATATCGAATGAAACTCTGCTGTCGAACTTGCATTGACTTTAGATTATTTAAATTAGTTCTGAATCATGGTTTTCACATGTAGATATCAACGATCGTTTTTACAAACGCATGATTTCTTGTTTTGATAATCGATTTCAACATTGGGCTGTGCGACACCCCCACGCCCCCTCCCCCATATCTTAACTATAGGTATATACACAATAAGTATTTCTTTACTGTACTAGCAACTAAACTAGAAGCACAAAAAGCTGTATCTACGTATGTGCCACGATGTATGATCCTCGTACATCGTGGTATGTGCATAATTTAGGACTAATCTGCTTATGTTGGGTAATTACAACATAATATACCTACTTCCATAACTATTCAGTTGAATTTCTTCATTTTTAACCACAGTATCATTAACATTTTTCTTATTAATTTTGTGCTCGGGGGGTAATTTTTGCCTTAACCGGGCATTATGCATTCATTGCTATGTTCTTTCCTCTGCGTGTCTCCAATAACATTGTTACCATAATATTTATTCTCTAGTCTTCCTAAAACCAGAATTTAAGCTATATCATCATCATTAAGCAATATTAAAACAATATACAAATCAAATAACAAACATACCTCTTCATTTCTCCATGTTTTGCTCCCCGTTTTTATTGATAAAATTGACACACCATATCAAAATCTATGCAAGGCAAGTTATCAGGACAAGCTTTAACAAATCTTGCCTTCATTATAAACCGAAAAAATAAAGTATTCACAGCAAGATTCTTTTAAAACTGAGAATAGAATTTATTTAGTTTTCACTAAGGTTATTAACCTTGGTTTCGGCGTTCCGCGGGCGAAAGTGAGGTTATATGCAAAGTGCGGCGTTGCCGACGATTTTCTTTAAAGCATTGAGTAATATGTCATCTGTCATATTTTATAGGGGGCATCTAATAAGTTCAGAATGGGATCAGTAAAATCCAAATATTTCATGAAATGCTACGAAATTTGATTATTTCTCATCAGGCGCATACAAACTGAATCTAATAATTTGCCTGGGAATGCTTGGTTATATAAAAAAAGACGAAATAAGTACTAAGAAAATAGCAGGTACTTATTGAAATTAGGGATCGTGACGTCACATTCCCTACTTTTGCGACCGTTTTTTTCAATTTTTGAGCAAACTAATGGGAAAAAAAATCTGTTGGTTGGGTTTCGTGATTATCTAGACATGTTTTACAAATTCCAAGGCAAAAAATTATTTTTCATTCCTAAGTATACTTGTCCATTGTTTAGCCCTTGAAAGAGTGCAGAATAAATTCATTAGGTTTTGTCTTTACAAACTTGAGTCAAACAGCATACAGGCTAGGTAAAAAATATATAAAAATTGTACAATTGTATTTCAGAAAATTCAGCAAAATGTTATTAGAAAAGTTGTCTAGAATTAAAAGTTGCGCCTAAGAAAAAAATATTTTTTTAAAAACATTAATAATTTTGATTTCTATGTATGTTACAGAGGGCACCACTTTTTTATTATGCCTTTACTGATTACTTTTTTGGGGTTATCTTTTTTGGTCTTGTTGCAAAATTTGAAAGAGGTAGGCTTTAATTTGAAAGGTTTGGAGTTAACAGGTGTTTTGGGGCACATTTTGCGGATTTCAACGCAAACGGTTGATCTTATTGTTATGAAACACAAGCACGTTTTTGTCGCCCAATGAAAAGGTGCAATAAAATTATAACCCAGCAACACCAAAAGTAACCCCAAACAAGTAATGAGTAAAAGCTCAATCCAAAAACAGTACAAGTGAGTTGCGTAGAAATTGACATCTTCAGTTAATTTTTCATCCCAAAAACACAGCAGTGCCAAATTTCAGTTCAGAAGCTTGATTATTTTGAAAGATATAGCCATAATTTAGTTAAAAAAAAGAACTTCGAAGGCCTGTATCTCTTAAACAAACAATATTTGTATAAGGCATTTTATCCTCAATAGTCACATTTTGATTCCACCTATCTCCACTCTCAATGAATCACCCTGTATAATCAATAAAAATGGTTCCCTATGAATGGGGAAATTGTTTACTACAAGAATTTTTTTCATATTGGCAACCCTATAGGAGATGTGAGTTATTTTTATTTCTTGGTAGCTGGCACAGTATGGCCTCTTGAAGGTCATACACAGAAAACAGGCTAAAATAAACGATACAAAACTGTTAAGAGGGGGTTGCCGACAGCGAAAGTGACATTAGATTTCGTATTTTTTTAAGTTGAATAGCATAAAATCGAATAACATTTTAACTGGCAAAAATTTAGTACAAATATCTCGGTCTTCATTTTAATCATAAGATATTACAACCAGTGTTTTATTTTATAGGTTATGAAAACCTTGGGAAAAATAATAATTCCAGTGCATATTCTTTCAAGATCTTATGATTAAAATGAAGACAGAGATGTTTGTAATAAATTTCTGCCAGGTAAAATGTTATTTGATTTTATGCTATACAACTTAAAAAAATGCGAAATCTAACGTCATTTTTGCTGTCGACAACCCCCTCTTAACATAAAAATATTAAAACAAGTAGGTAACAAACAGTTACAAGGATTATTAGACGAACTCCAAAATAATGACATCGTAAAGTACGATTCACGAATTATGGCGTACACGTCATCAATTTACGTCACTGAATCAAGCAAATCGAGGCTGTATCCTCCAGTGCCGTAGATTTAAATGGGGAAAATTTATACTTGTATAGGCAACCAGATATACCAGTCCTTTCACCCCGGTGAATTCACCCAAATTTTAATTGTAACATAATGCGTTTTAGCCGGTGAATTCACCCAAATTTTAATTGTAAAATAATGTGTTTTACCATCACAGACCTATTGAGAGAAGCTGTAATATTAGGTCCGTGGTTTTATTGTTATATGTTAAATACATTTTACCATGCCTTGAAATTGTAAAGTGATAGTCTGACTATCCAGTTAGCAATGTAGGTAGGTATGGGTATGTTGCTAACTAATGTATGTACGTAGCCAAAGATATATACAACCTAGATATGCAGAAACACCGTCTCCTCTTAAAAAGTGAGATTTGCGTCATCTAGCTATAATAAGTATAAACCTGTATTACCTAGTCATGAACCGATGGCGCTGGGAGTATCGTTCACGCCTAATATTAATCAGGCCACGCCCGAGAAAGTCGCCCGCACCAATAATGGAATAATGCTAATAAGCATATAACTTGTAGCAAAGATAACAGTATACAGTACTTAAACACACCTTTGACTAAAGGTACCTACATATATTATTCTTCAAGGAGAAATAGTCCTTTTGCAGCCAAAAATAATTGTATTTTGAGATTTTAAAGATATATGTTGTCATAAAACTTTTTTTAAACTTATGTGCTTTTTTATTTTAAAATATGAAAAAAGGTCCCCTTTTTATGCAAATTGATACATCGGAATTTTTAAAGCTATTCTGAACAATTTGTGACTAATAATCACTAGAAGAAATTTTATGTTGAAATTCCTGGGTGTCTACCATATCATTGAAAATTTAATTTAATATAAAACTGAATAATATAAAAAAATTAAATTACTAAATTTTCAATGATATATGGTAGACACCCAGGAATTTCGATATAAAATTGACTAAATCTACCAGAGGAACTAACACTAATTACAAGAAATAGAAATGACAAAAACAATTCGCAGTGGGTAGTGGGCCTTTTCCATTTTTTTGCTTTCTTTATGTATAATGTCTTCAAGGTCTCAAGGTTATCTGTGGTCTGACTAACGACTTTTAAATTAGGGAAAGTTTGTTTATCTGGATATTATTGATATTACGAACTTGTGTCTTGTGTAACACTGTGATGCACTTGAGCAACTAAACTTTCTGTATTCCAGGAATGTTATTATTGTAGGTGATTTCAAAGTACCTCACTTATACTAAAATCGAGCAATCCTTACGCCTGGCGTAAATAAAAACACGTGTTCAATGACGTTCCGCGATTGGTCGGTAGGCTATAAAATTTCACCCGACTCGGCAACAGGGACGTACTCGATCGAAAAAGTGTAGTTATGTAGTTTTGTCGTTTTCAGCTATTTAGACTCTGCCACAAATAATTTTATGGATGTTTTGAACCATTTCAATTAAGCCAATATTTTTTTTCCGAAATATTTTGATGTAAACAATTGTACAACTAAAATTAAATAAAGGTCACTTTTGATAGCAAGTTTAGTTTTATAAAAAAAATTCTGAAATACATTTACTTTTAAACAATATAATAACATTGCCAGTGAAGATGGAAAACTCTTGGACCTGGTTATATCTAACATTAATTGTGAAATCGAGAGAGATATTATATACCATTGGTACCAGAAGATGTTCGCTATCAACCGGCTCTAATAATTGGTTTTCTTAATTTTAATTGTACTAAAAAACCATTTGCAAGCAAACTTGCATTTAGTTCTTATAACTTCAAAAAAGCAAATTTAAATCTTTTGAATATTTGGCATCATCGGGAGTTCCACAAGGGTCAAACTTAGAATCACTTTTATTTTTAATATTTATTAACTATCTCACTTCAAATATAATGTTAAATAAACTTATTTTTGCCGATAATTATTCCAAGTTTTTCTATAGCATCTCTGATAATAATGATTGTTTGATATTGCAGAGAGATCGTGTTGAGTAGTGTTGTGTTAATAATGATTTGACGTTAAATGTGAGTAAATGCAAAATTGTATCTTTTATGCGGAAAAAGGTACCCCATTTATTCACTTATACTTTGCATAATAAATGTATATCTAACTCGTGATAAAGTAAAGGATTTAGGAGTTTTTTTTTACTCACTCAAATTTGAGATCACATTTCTCTCAAAGTAAATCAAGTCTCTAAGGCTTATGGATTCATAATTAGAAACTGTGGGTCCTTCACCAACATTGAGGCACTAAAATCTCTATAATAATATTACTGTTACGTCAGATCTAAACTGGAATATGCATCAGTTGTATGACGTCCTTATTATTATGTTTATAAGTTACAGATTGACAGAATTCAGAGAAAATTTCTGAAATTTGTGGGTTTCAGGGTTGATGGGATATATCCAGAGAGAAGTGTCTCATATAGATTTATGCTAAGTATAATGTCACACTTAGACGCAAATTTGCCTCAACCACTTTTTTATACAGCATCTTGAATAACTTTGTTGATTCTTCATGTCTGTAAGTCTCTAAGGCTTATGGATTCATAATTAGAAACTGTGGGTCCTTCACCAACATTGAGGCACTAAAATCTCTATAATAATATTACTGTTACGTCAGATCTAAACTGGAATATGCATCAGTTGTATGACGTCCTTATTATTATGTTTATAAGTTACAGATTGACAGAATTCAGAGAAAATTTCTGAAATTTGTGGGTTTCAGGGTTGATGGGATATATCCAGAGAGAAGTGTCTCATATAGATTTATGCTAAGTATAATGTCACACTTAGACGCAAATTTGCCTCAACCACTTTTTTATACAGCATCTTGAATAACTTTGTTGATTCTTCATGTCTGTTAGATACTTCCTGGGTCTTCGATCAAATTCTAGGAATCATCACACATTTCATTGTCGAATAGCAAAAACAAACTTATTGTTAAGAAGTCCTTTATACCAAATGTGTCATAACTTTAATAGAATTTATCATTTACGTGACTTTGATTTATTTGTAGACATATTAAAAAAGCAATGACAAATTATTTTCATTGCAACTTGTCGGAATCAGTAGACTTCTAACTTGTAAGCAAAATTTCATTTTTGAGATATATGTGAGAGCAATCTCAAAGATTAGATCAAAAGTACAGGACTCTCTTATATCATAGACCTGCGATAACAATTAGAGCATATTCTGACATTTTAATAAAAGTAATAATTTGAATTTAGATAAAAAAGTCAAAATTATAGAATTTTCTACATTTCCTAAAATGTTGTTAGGAAGGCTAATGTCATATTTATGGTTGTATTCATTTTAAGAAAAAATATTTCTCTCCATTTTGTGTCTCTAAACATATCTATTAAAAAGGACTAGAAAAAAATCTGTGAAATCAAGGATTTTCTATAATTATATTGCAATTCGATAATAGAACGCTGTTATTTCAAATATGAATCTGAACTTTTTATTACATTTTTCTTAATATATTAAGGATTCAATACGTCCACTGTACCATTAAAACTGAGAAAAAAAAATTCCTTTGAACAATGTACCAAAACTTATTAGCTTTTAAAATGGAAAAGATTGAATTTCACAAAATTTTAACACCCTATTTTTCAAGAAAACCAATGCTGTTTTGACCAACGTCCAATTGGTATTTTTTTCCTTATTTTGAATGTACCGTCGATCTGTAACGTTTGAAAGCGGTAGGTAAAAATTTTATGTTTCGATGCTAACAGGTGTTTTGGGGCACGTTTTGCCAATTTCAACACAAACGGTTGATTTTATCGTTATGAAACAAGAGTACACTTTTGTTGTAAAATGAAAAGATACACTGAAATGATGGACTTGCAAGACCAAAAAGATAACCTCAAAAAAGTTTGAGCAAAAAAATTAATAGGGGTTGTTAGTTTTTACCATTTTTTAGGGCACTGTGTAAATGAATACATTACCCTAAGGCGTCTTCCAGTAAGTAAATAACACATACCAAATTTCAAATTTTTAAGTAGCGCCGTTATTGAGATATAAATAAAAAAAATAATTTTGGGTCACCCTGTAGACCCGAATAACTTGGCAAGGAAAGCCCAAATCGAAAAATTTTATATGAAAGACCCCCTTAAAACCACCTGCCGAACACCCCTTTAAAGTATTTACTATACATTCTGACTAACCCTGTATAATATAAATTCAGAAAAAAAAAATAAATATAAAAATCAAATTATATTTTCTGAAAAAAAATTGAGGGAAGTAATTGCATTCATTTTAATTCGCGAAACGCTCATTAACTTGACGATACTGCCGCCCGACCCTGTCCTCTGTGCATATTACCACATTAGAAACAAAACTACTCGTATTATCGCATTATACCTAAATAAGCTATATTTTCTGTATTTCCACCATCGCCGCCGTAAAACTGCGGATGATAGACATTGTATGCAGCGTGTCGTGTGCGGCATCAACGTTCACTCGTCCTAGCCGAGCCGAGCCAAATTCGCCAATTAGGAACACACTCATTGTTTTTCTGTATGCAGATTTAGAAAATTTAGGAATAATAATTAGAAATACATTTTCTTCAAGTAAAACATATGACGATGTAAATAAATAAGGGGGAGTGTTAGCCTTGGCTGGATCACCCCCTATGTATACCGATCGAAATAATTAATTGCAAAAAATGAACTTCTACGTTCCATTTGTTTGAATTTCATAGTGCAATAAATACAATCTAAGTTCAAAAAGCTTGTTCAAAATTTTGAATTTTGAATTAAAAATAAATTTGCTGTGGAACAAATAATTTTTGCTTGCAGTTGAAGGTGGGAGAAAATTGAATTTTACACAGGACCGTACTACTTTTTATTAATTCAGTAAAGTGGTTATACGTGTGTTTAATAAAAATTATTTGTGGCGCAAACAGATCCATTTAATTTTTTAATTGGCTTTTTCGCCACCAAACTGATTAAAAGACAACTTTTTCAAGTTGCCTGGAAAATTCATAAATTCTTAACAGTAAATGAACGACACTTTGAACATGTAACTAGAAAAATAACTTCAACAAATTTGTTTTCTGAGCTTACGGAGAATAAATCTTCCTCCTTTCTCAAAGATCATATCACGTCAAAGTGAAATGACAGATTAATAAATGTCAGGTTAAAATGTCATGACAACAGAAACAATAGCCTAGCCACCTGTCTGATATTGTTCTGTGTTCTATCTAATTATCTATACCTACTAATTTCTCTTTGAATAATTAGCAATAATGTTTTACTGAATTCCACGAACATTCAGCAACACAGTTGTCCGTATTTCCTAGAATAAATACTGATTCTTTAATTTTTTGTCTGTTTACTACTTCTTCTTTGAGACTTGGTTTGGATCTATCCCACAAAATCCTATGATTGTTACTAAAACTGTGTTCACATATTTTTTATTTCCAATTTTGATTTTGCCTGATAAGTCTCCCCAATATAGAACTTTCCACATTCACAAGGAATTTTATAAATTCAATTTTTTTAACATTGATAAATGTAATAACCTCTTTTAACGCTTCAGCAATGTCTCTCCCTCTCATTGAAGTCGTCGAAATAAAATATCCAAGAGGCCAACTTCCAATTTGAAAATATGCCTCTTGCCAAGAACAGCATTGCTTGTGGACTGAACTTTGACGATCTACTGCCGTTCATACTTTTTGGTATACTTAAATAAAAATTCATCTTGTCAAAAATTACCGTGCAGTATTTTTCAGTTATAAGCATGGTAGTTATTAAATCACATAGTTGTTAAATCTGGGAAATTATTATGAATTGCCAAACCAGGAGGACAAAGTAGATATTCCGGGAAAAGTGATTTTTAACTGGTCTCAAGAATTTATAAATGCCTGTCGGCTTCTAGCATGTGGGTATTCGAAAAGCCAGTTCCTTTTCATATCCTCTCCTTTTTTATGGTACAATTAACTACATTGTCGTTAATGTTTTCGAATATGAAAAATCAATATTTTCTAAGGGGTCCTTGGCGCCGATTGACTTTATTTTTAACGAAAATAACAGCCAGTGCACAGTAAAATTGGACCATCCTGTACCTACTAAGTTCGTTCGCTAAAAACTACTGTTTCCTGAAAAACTAAGTACCTATTAAAAAATCAATCAGAACCTATTGTAGGTAAGATTATGTGTCTATTATTAAGTTTTTTCGCATTTTTTATCGAAACAGAAAATTTTCCACTCGTGTAGTAATATGGAAGTACGAGTGGAGCGATTTATATAAAATAATCGACAGCATGTTTCATTATTATGTTTTTACAATGTAGACACTTGCCTACTTTCATTTGTCCTAACATTGCGCCGAGTGCCACCCATATTATTTTATAGAAATGCTCAATCCACTGATGACACAAAATATATAGGTTCTGAGTACTACTGAGTAGGTAATACCTTTACCGGGATACCTGCTACTTTGTTCTGATATTATTAGTTGATGCGGGCGGTCGACATACCTCTGTCTGTCCCACTCCCGCCTCGCCTCTCTCGAACTTGCCGTCGGCACAGTTGTCTCGCGATTCTTGCCGGTGGCTTGAAAATCGCGAGACATAAGGCGGACCCCCGTGATGCTCGGTCTCCGAGTATCTAGGTTGTATATATCTTTGACGTAGCTAACTAAAATGATGTTATAAAGACAAAAGATAAGTAGATACAACTAAATCCAAAATCAAAATTTTGACCACATCTTTAAAGAACTTATTAAACACAAAGGATTAAACACAAAGGATATAAACATATTGACTATTTAATACAAACGATAGCTTGACCACCTCCAGGGTAAATAAACAAATTTTGAAATAAATATATGAACACAGATAAAGTATGAACATAGGTATATTAATAACAGATACATCAAACCAAAAATAAATTAAAGAATATAGTTTAAAAAACTAAAAAAACACGCTTTAATATCAAACCGAACTAAAAAGTAAAAAATAATTATAGCAAACCAAATTTTATTGTAAAAAAAAGCATGGGAGTTTTTTACTATATTTATATGATAATTCTACTTTTATCAATAGCTACTAATGAAATATTTATAACAATTGATGTCAGGCACCCCACGCTTCTTTTTTACAATAAAATTCGGTTTGCTATTATTATTTTTTACTTATATTATATATTTTTTAACAATAAGACTAAAAAGCGGCAGGCGTATTTTTATACGCCTGAAATTATCATTCTTCTCACTCTGTGTTGCATTGGGTGAATTCCTGTAAAAATTTACGTTGTGGAAAAAGAAGTGACTAGCGAAGAGGTTTTTCCTTAACCCATTTTAGAAAAATGTTGTCATTCATGTCTCCGTGGTAGTCAGCTAGTTTTGACCGAGTGGAATAAACAAGGGAAACGTTGTCCACAAATCCTTTATTATGACCAGCATGCAAAATTATAAAGCGCTTTCCTTGGTATCCCTCAGGTCTTCGAACGCTCTTTATGGATTCATCCTGCCAAGATCGTTTTTGGTTTCCTCTTGCAAATATCCAAGTTTCATCAAGGAAAACAACTTGCCGCTTCAACTCAGAGTTTTGATTATTTTTATATTTCCGCAGAAACTCTGCTCTTCTCAAGACAATCTGACCCTTTTCCATTAACGCCCTGCGGTTGTCGTCCTTTTTATATTTAAAACCAATCTGTGGTAATAAACGACCCAAGGATGACTTACTAATATCAAGCGGTACTTTAATAGCCAATTCCTCCCTCAAAGTCTTCAGAGTTAGGTACTTTTCTGTAAATAATAAATGAATTTAAAATTTAAAAAATATATATGTTTAACTCTAAGCCACTCCAGCTACCCTTAACCCTAAAACAAATACATTGTAAGCAAATTTTGATATTTGCAAGAATGAAAAAAAGGTAATTTGTTAATTTAAAAGTTGGTGTCTAAAACATTAACCCAGCTACAAAACTCCTAAATATCTTTTGCATTTTAGAATATTTTTTCTGCTCTTTTCCTTGCATTAACACATTCTACCTTTATTTATATAAACAAGGATTCTACTTGTGAAACGCAACCAGATATACCACCCCGGTGAATTCACCCAAATTTAAATTGTAAAATAATGCGTTTATATATATAATATATATATAATATTAGGTATGTGTGTGGTTTTACTTTTATATATTATGATTATACATTTTACCGCGCCTTGAAATTGTAAAGTGATAGTCTGACTATCTAGTTATAGCAATGTAGAAACGTGAAAGAAAATTTAACATTTAACTACACACACACCGAATTAACCTAGAATGCAAACTTACTTTCTTAATACATATTATAAATAACATATCTGACTTCCATTTTCGTTTCATCTGGCAAGTCCGTGGTTTTGTTTTTTTGTCGAGGTCCATATTTCGTGGCAGAAGTAGTTGGATTTTCCTAGGGACCATCTTGAGTTCTTGACCCTCTGCTCTCTGCACTTCGTGGGAAATGCGTGAAACAGTGCGTAAACTAGTGCCCAAAACTTGAGAAACACGCTGAAAAATATTTGATTCCGTAATCACTATCTACTGCCATAATGTTTGCAATTTACCTCTTGGACTGCGTGAACTGGTAAAAGTGGTCCTCCGTTGCGTTTTTCATCTTTGAAATAATTTAATAACTTCGCTACAATTTCTCTGGCTTGCAAATTAAATAGTCTGTGGCCAGGCATCTTAAGATTATTAGGAAATGTTTATTCACAAACCCGTAACGCACTAACAGATATTACCAAAGCCGAACTATTATTACAAAACTTATAGCAAAATAATCCACAACAGGAACAAGTAAAAATTAAGAGCCAAACTTGAAAACAAAGAAAATTCTTAAAAATACGCACAAAATGACAGAATTTCTAAATTTATACTGGGACAGTGACATATCCTTCCCGAGATGGCGGTTATGAACTCTACGCTATACGATCTATTGGTGTCTTTGTCTGACACATTCACGGACGGATTGAAGTCAGCCGAACGTATGTCGACTAATCAAAGACATAAGTGTGTATGCAGTAAATCGGTTCTGGGTGTATAAGAATAGATCTTTTGTCTCAGAGTGACACAAAAATTGATGACGTGTAAGCCATAATTCGTGAATCGTACTTTATGGCCATACCCATTCGTTAGACTAAGCGTTGAGTGAGGAATAATAAGAGGCGCAACCTTACAGGACGCAGCGTAGCCGAAAACGCGGCCCAAAAAGCGTCCGAGACAAAAAGCGTCCGATACAAAAAAATACATATCCTTCCAGTAAAATAAAAAATATGTAAAATTGTACCGCTAGCCCGTTATAGAGGGATCGGTGTTCTCGAAAATATAAACAAGTTCTAAAAATCCGTGGTCGCTAGGTGACTATAGCGAGTGGGGGCAACGGGGGGCTTCAGGGTAAGCATACGAAAACCGGTCATGCAATTTTATATGGGCGTTGCGCCTCTTATTATTCCTCACTCAATGGACTAAGGCAATTATTGTAGACAATGGAGCTGTTGCCCACGGGACGATGCCACAGTCTGAACAAGGAAGGAGACACAATATTCAACACATGAGTAATATGAGCATATCTTCCATTTAAATATCATGGGCTGATACCAATAATCGGTCCAACATCCAATATAATGGTAAAAACACAGGTATCAACCAATACAATAGTGTTGGTTGATTCCTAATAGGATGTGATTTAAAGAAGAATAAAGCTTTTTAGTCTGTGGACACCACATGAATTTATGATTTTTGGTTATGTCCCCTTCTGCTTTTATATTTTTACTGTATCCTAGTACTGAAGTTTTACCTTGTAACCCCTAACATACTATTTGGAACACTTTGTTCTGTAATGTATGATGTACCATAAATAACTGAATAACCTAATGAATAACTTACCCCTTGATAGTCTGGATGCGTCGCAATTCTGACAATCCTTGCTCCAGACAACTTTGGAAAATCCGAATCCTGATATTGTTGTGCTATAGTCCAAGGAATCAAATCGCCTGATGCTCTCTTTCCCCTCGAGAAACCTTCCATCACTGAACTTTTTGATATTTCTCCTTCCAAACAAACTTGAATAACCACCAGTACTTCAGGCAAGCTCTTTCTGTTTGGATCAACTGGACCTAACAAGCAAAATAAGTGATGCGCCGGAGCATCCGACATCATTTGTAGGTCATTTGGAGAGTTCTTGTAATGCGAGGCAACATAAAGAGCCACAACTCTTTGGAGAAATTCTTCAGAAGCTTTGTGATAGCAAAACAGGGTGTCTCTATTGATGTAGTATAGATCACAATTGTCAGGTGTCGGACAACCAGACAAAATAGGTGACACAGAAGTTGAATCTAAACATAACAGCTTGTTCAACCATTTCTCAACTTCATCACCAGGTTTATATCTAATAGATTCAATCAAAACAACTTCATTCAAACTCCTTCCTGTAACATTAGCATTAGCTTCTTTTTTGCTATTGGAGTTGGATCCAAGAGGGGCTGCCTGTGTCCTAAGTTGTTGTAATAGTTTCAAAGATAACGATCGTCCAGTTCCCTCGTAACCATTGATGGTAGATGCGAGAAAGACAAGATAGGGACCGAGCATAGACTTGACGTACGGGAGAGGAATTGCAGCAGCTTCGTCAATGACGAGAAGTTCGGCTTGGGACAGGCGGTGGCTGTCTGTAGGATGGATGTACTAAAATATAATAATAAGTAAATTAATATGGAAAATAACCTAAAAAAAGCATTTTCACTAATTTTTGCTGTTGGAAACAGTAACTACTGTTCACTACAGTCTATTAAAACTAATTACCCTCATCTTCACCACTTTTCAACCCCTTAAGCCAAAAACGAAAAAAGACCCGAAAATTGCTATTTTAAGTTGCATGAATTCATTTTTTTGCTCGATAGACAACCTTGGCCACCCTCTGTCGTAGACCAGAAATTCAGAAATTGTTACCCTCATCTTCACGCCTTTTCTACCCCTTAAGCTAAAAACGAACTTCTGCAATTGACACGAACTTCTGGGCTATGGCAGAGGGTGACAAGAGATGCCTATCTAGCAAAAAACAAAATTCATGCAACTCAAAATAGCGATTTTCTGGTCTTTTTCGTTTTTGGCTCAAAGGGTTGAAAAGTGGTGAAGATGAGGATAACAAATTCTGAACTTCTGCTCTACGGCAGAGGGCGGCAAAGGGTGTGAAAATTCATGCAACTCAAAATAGCGATTTTCTGGTCTTTTTCGTTTTTGGCATAAGGGGTTGAAAATGGGTAAAGATGAGGGTAACACATTCTAAACTTCTGGGCTACGGTAGAGGGTGGCAAAGGGTGTCTATCTAGCAAAAAAGAAAATTCATGCAACTCAAAATAGCGATTTTCTGGTCTTTTTTCGTTTTTGGAATAAGGGGTCGAAAAGGGGTGAAGATGAGGGTAACAAATTCTGAACTTCTGGGCTACGGCAGAGAATGGCAAAGGGTGTCTATCTAGCAAAAAAGAAAATTCATGCAACTCAAAATAGCGATTTTCTGGTCTTTTTTCGTTTTTGGCATAAGGGGTTGAAAAGGGGTAAAGATGAGGGTAACAAATTCTAAACTTCTGGGCTACGGCAGAGAATGGCAAAGGGTGTCTATCTAGCAAAAAAGAAAATTCATGCAACTCAAAATAGCGATTTTCTGGTCTTTTTTCGTTTTTGGAATAAGGGGTTGAAAAGGGGTGAAGATGAGGGTAACAAATTCTGAACTTCTGGGCTACGGCAGAGAATGGCAAAGGGTGTCTATCTAGCAAAAAAGAAAATTCATGCAACTTAAAATAGCGATTTTCTGGTCATTTTTAATTTTTGGTGTGAGGGGTTGAAAAGGGGAGAAGATGAGGGTAACAAATTCTGAACTTCTCAGATACGGCAGAGGATGGCCAAGGGTGTCTATCTAGCAAAAATGAAAATTCATGCAACTCAAAATAGCGATTTTCTGGTCTTTTTCGTTTGTGGCATAAGGGGTTGAAAATGGGTAAAGATGAGGGTAACACATTCTAAACTTCTGGGCTACGGTAGAGGGTGGCAAGGGGTGCCTATCTAGCAAAAAATAAATTTCATGCAACTCAAAATAACGATTTGCACGACTTTGTTCCTTATAAATCTTTATAGTACAAGAGTCGGCTGCATGATTTCAACTCTCATAAGCTTATAGAATAAGATGTTATGTAAAGTGTAGAGAGTATATTTCTTTACATGAAGCGAGTAGGTTGCTTCAGATAATATGGGCCTGATCATTGTCATTTAAAGAAGTTGTGGATAATTTTTATTTTTTTAATAGGTACAACCAGTCCCACGAACATATTTACTAAATTTTAGCAAGTCTTTTGACAAATTCGAAAAGTGCCGTTCTAAAAATCGAAGATGGTAAATTTCTTACTTAATTGGGTCTTGTACTTTCCTCCAGTACTAAAAGAAACCTCGACGGGAAAGCTGTCGAATTAGCGAAATTGACGGGAAATCCTGAGGAACCACTCTTATAAATTGTGTGTTTTTTTCTCATTTTTTTAATTTTTCGGGGGCACCGGAAACATCTGCACCTCACCTGAAGACTTGAGGGAAACTTTAAAAATTCCGACCCCCAGAGCCCCGAGCCGAAATAACTTAGCTCTAGCTTGGCGAAAAAGGGCAATTTCTGACTGTTTACGAACTTTGGCTTTAAGGTGATGGGAAATGCCAGCCAATCACGTAAAAAAGATGCGTCCCACCTGTGTTGGTTGTTTTTTTCGCCGAAAATCCTTAATAACTCGAAAACGAGAAATAATTTACCTGAAAAAGTTTCTTTAAATAATATGTTGACCCGTTCTCCGGCCATCTCGCCGTACCTTCAGATCTCCCGAAAAACGTGTTTGAAATTTTTTTTCCTGTACACAGGCTTTATAGCGGGACTTCGCACACAACTCGCGTCCCCGAGGTCCAGACTTGCCCCCGTCTTTCGCGCCGTATTTAACAGCGGATAATTTTTGGGGCCTTGAAAATACGCCTATCGGATTTCTAAAAGACCAAGGAACCCTTTTTTATTGTTTATAATCATATGAGAGTAGATTTGCCTAAAAATTGACCGCAACTTCTTTAAATAACAAGGATCGGGCCCATATAAACTGAGGCAACCTACTCGCTTTAAGTAAAGAAATATACTCTCTACATTTTACCCAACATCTTATTCTATAAGCTTATGAGAGTTGAAATCATGCAGCCGGCTCTCGTACTATTATATACACACTAATATTCCAAAATATCGCGCATTCCAAAGGTATTTACTTATTTTTTTATTTATATATGTGTGATGCTCAATAACAGCAATAAATCGCAAGACTATAATATAGGGAAATTATAAATCTAATTGTTGAGTGACCGACCTAATACATATTGGTGCAAGCCATCCCCCGCCGGCACGGAGAGCGCTGCGACAAAGTCGTTGCCAGAAAAAGGTATGTAAATATACAGGGTGTTCCTTAATGACATGCTAATACTTATGGGGGTTATTCTTGGGCCCATTTTAAGGAAAAAACTTCATATGAACGTATGTCGTAAACGTCCTAACTTTTGAGATACAGGGTGTTGAAGTTCATTTTTTTAAATTGAATTTTGGCTACATCTTCCTAAATAATCAAGCTGCTGAACTGAAATTTGGCACTGTTATGTTTTTGGGGATGGAGAATAAGCTGAAAATGTCAATTTCACCGTATCTCACAGAGGGCGCCACTTGCGCTGTTTTTTGATCACGCTTTTACGCGGAACTTTTTTGAGGTTATCTTTTTGGTCCTGCAGGTCCATCATTTTAGTGCATCTTTTCATTCTGCAAGAAAAATGTACTCTTGCTTCATAACGATTAAATCAACCTTTGCGTTGAAATTACCAAAACATGCCCCAAAACACCTGTTGATTCCAATATTCGAAACATAAAATTTTCACCTACTGCTTTCAAATGTTACAGATCAACTGTACATTCAAAATGATGAAAAAAAAGCCAAATGGGCATTGGTCAAAACACCATTGGTTTTCTTGAAATAGAGTGTCCAAATTTTGTCAAATTCAATCCTTTCCATTTTGAAAGCGAATAATTTTTGGTACATTATTCATAGGGATTTTTTTCTCAGTTTAAATGGTACAGTTGATCTGTAACACTTGAAGGTGGTAGGTGAAAATTTTATGTTTCAAATATTGAAGTCAACAGGTGTTTTGGAGAACATTTTGGCAATTTCAAAGCAAAGGGTTGATTTAATCGTTATGAAACAAGAGTACCTTTTTCTTGCAGAATGAAAAGATGCACTAAAATGATGGACCTGCAGGACCAAAAAGATAACCTCAAAAAAGTTACGCGTAAAAGCGTGATCAAAAAACAGCGCAAGTGGCGCCCTCTGTGAGATACGCTGAAATTGACATTTTCAGCTTATTCTCCATCCCCAAAAACATAGCAGTGCCAAATTTCAGTTCAGCAGCTTGATTATTTCGGGAGATGTAGCCAAAATTCAATTTAAAAAAATGAACTTCAACACCCTGTATCTCAAAAGTTAGGAGGATTACTACATACGTTCATATGAAGAAGAAGAAGAATAACCCCCTTAAGTATTAGCATGTCATTAAGGAACACCCTGTATAATAAAAATGTGTATCAATGACCTTATGCCATTATTATACCTAGGTTCCTATCAGATATATTTTCAACGTGAAATGTTTTAGTGGCAGATACCAACTGGAACTAACGATAAAAAGAAAATAACAAAATAGTAGAAGGCCATGATTTTGTACTCATTTATACTTTTTCATTGCAAACAACTTTCTCTTATACCTACCATTTTTCTCTATGAAGCAAAATAAGGCCACTTTACTTTTATGCAGTTTTGTTTTTCTCATTTAAAAAAGGAGCAATAATAGAAAAATTATATTTTTAATGAAACTGTCAGATACAAAAAAACAAGAGGCAGTTTTTTTATAATAAGAAAATGTATTCAAATGTAGAAAATTATTTTTTAAAGGCCTTATCAGTATTATTTTGATAAAATAATGTATAAACCTATCCACATGTCCACCACTGGCTATTTGGGGAATTTGGTATTATCGAATTTTGTGACACTTGATCAATGCGTGCTGTGTGCCAAATTTCGTTTGAATATCTTATAACAATAATTGGACAAATATAAAATAAAACAAACAATTTTTTAGGAATTAAATACCATCTACCTAGGTAGGTATCTAGGAAATGAGGCGGCTGGTGAAAAAAATTTATAGGTTATAGGTAGGACAAAATAGTTTTATTTTATAATTTTCTAACCAGGGTTGCCTCCCCAGTGGGTAACCCACAAAAACCCTACTGGGTTTTTTTTGTGTTACCCACCTAAAAAAAACCCAAAGTGGGGTTTTTAAGTAAAGGTGTTTATGATCTTAGAATTTTTTATTTGATTTTCTATGAGTGTGAAAGCAGCAATGGGTTTTCTGGCAACGACTTTGCGATTTATTGTTGTTATTGACCACAACGCATATATAAATAAAAAATAAGTAAATACCTTTGAAATGGGCGATATTTTGGAATATTTAAATAAGTGTGTATCTAAAGATGTAAAAGGAACAAAGACCTGAACGTCGCTATTTTGAGTTGCAGGAATTTTCTTTTTTGCTAGACAGGCATCCCTATTTTATTAATAGCAAGGTGGAAAATAAAAAAACCCAATTAAACCCAAAAAAAAACGAATATTAAACCCAAAAAAACCCACTGGGTTGGTTTTTTTTTATATAAATCCCGGGTTTTTTCCAAACCTGTTTCTAACACATTTTGAAGTATCCTTTAGAATTGAGCCCAGAATAAAACTGAATCATCATCTATAACTACTTAGGATTATTGGAAAAGAGCAAGGATCATCTTGTTTTTCGATAAAAGGGAATGTAAAACTGAAGGTGTAAAAAAAGTAAAAAAGCATTTTCTGAATTGATTATTAAGTATTTTATTGATTATTTTTTGATTGATTATTATTGATTGATTATTAAGTTTTGATTATTATTGACTATTAAGATATTCGTCCTATGTGTGGGAGAAATAAACTCGGAAATAAAAATGAGGATTTCAAAAATTACTTAGGTACCTACTCAATAAAACAATGCAGCTATGCAACTGAAAATGTTTCGTGTTTGTATAGTTCACAGTTCATTATTCATATTCCCATAATTAAATAATGCCAAAAAATAGGTCCTACTGTGGAAAAATGCAAATCAATGCCTACACAATGTCAATCAATGCCACCGCAATGCAAAACAATTCTTAGCAATGCCAAACCATGCCATTGCTCTGTGACTATAATGCCAGGTAATGCAAATCAATGCCAGCTACTGCAGGCCAATGCCAAAGAATGTGGCAAACAATGCACATTAATTCTTCTCATTTTGTACATAGGTACATTGGTTGGCCCCTCGGTATATCCACCAATACTTCATGATAAAATAACAATAATTAAGAATTTTCATTGTTGAAAACTTACCTGAATAGTCTGTCTATGATCCTTAAATATATTAACTCGTACAATAGCTTTATTAAATTCTGGATTTGTACTTTGGACCAAACCATAATCTATGTGCTCTTCATACTCCAATGCATCAAATCCCTTAAATACAAACTCGAAAAAGGTGTTTAAATTCTCTGGACTCGGACTTGTCACAAAAATATTAGAATAGCCAAATGCAACAGCAGCAGCCACTGACAGACCCAATGCTGCAGATTTGCCTCTACCTCTAGATGCTGTTAAAGAAACGGTTGAACGAAGTGATTTTTCTGATATTGCCTCGATGAACTTGAGCAAGGCCTTTGCTTGATCTACTGTCTTACAACAATTTACCAAATTTCCAACTAGTTGTGTCTCTCTAAGTTGTTCTTTAAGGCCATTTAATTCGACTTCATTTTGAGAAAGTTCTTGAGAAGTTTCAACAGCAGTTACATGTAAGTTATGTGAAGAAATCGGCAAAACAGAGAGTTGGTCGTCTACAACAAGACATCTCTTACAATTTGCCAGTGACAATAAAAATCTTTCATTAAATCTACAGACCACATCTTGATGTGCTTCTGTTCTAAATCTTTGGTGCACATCCATGCTCATTGTATAGAGTTGTTTTAAAGATGACAGTGATCTTAATAAAACCACTATTATTCCTCCACCTTCAACCGTTTCTATTGTCCTGGCTAACAAATTTGGTGTCAGTGCTTCAAAATCTTGTAAAACACACATTCCAAAGGTATTACCAAGTATTTTATGTGTCTCTGAATAGTAACAATATCTTATTTTTGTTGAAGACAGAAACAACTCAAATGGGTCATCTTCGTTCACAGATACTTTTCCAGCTTGCAGTTTATGCTGTAAATGCTTCATTCTTTTCTTTCGATGGCTGCTGAAGCCAAGCTCTTTCTTATAACACCACAACACCGACGGACGAGCTTTTACTTCGGCTTTGGACAACATGTGGTGGAGAATAACCACTTGGTCTCTACCTTTATCACCAACTATCAAGAATAGTGTTCTATGGCCAAGTTTAACGCCATTTTCAATTAAAATGCGAATTCTGTTGTCAATCTTCTTCCGGACCATTATAACAAATTAATTGTTTAATCGCAAAAATATTGTATTTACTATGAGTTTGCTTTTCGTGTCTATAACTGTTTAATAATAATATTTCATATATTTTTAATTAAATTATATACTTTTATAACAGTTTTTGTGCGGTCTAACCTAAAAAAATAGTCAGGTTAGATCTAACACAAAACAGCAAAGTTAGGTCAGAAGATGCTAGAGTCGCTTTTGGGAATTACACTTAGAGCACTCCAGAGCTACTCAGGAGTACCTACTCCACTTCCATCTCATTCTTTCGGGAATGCTTGAGCTTGATGCTCCAGAGTTGCTCTTTTTTCCTCCCCTTGCCCCCTCGAGCACCAGCCGTTTATTAGGTACGTGACGCTCCGAGTTGCGCATTAGCATCATCGATTGTCAGTTTGTATTCAACGATTAAACGAACTTACCTGTGATGTTCAATCGTAATTATGTGAGGCGCCTCGTCCGTAGAGATCACTTAGGTAGTGTCGCCCTTGCGCACGTCTGACCAGTGTTGGAAGAAGAAGAGGTGAATCATCATCTCCAAAGTCTGAACCCAGAAGCACAGACTAACGAGTAATACAGACAATTCCTTAGCGACATGTGTCAAAAGGAGACTCGCTTTTTAGCGAAATTTCTTCTAAAGTCATGAATAATATGCATTTTATTTGATTTTACGTTAATCTACATAGTAAAGAGATTGTATTAGAACCAAATTTATGCTTAAAATACTGTTTGTCTTTCTGTAAATTAAAATGGAGACTCGCTTATTTTTGACACATGTCCGAAAGGAGGCTTCTGTTGCAAAGCTATTTATTCTGTGCCAGAAGGTATTCGCCAACTGGGTTGTTGAAGGCCGTCTCTTTCGCTAATTTGGAGAGAAAGCAAAAAAAAGCAAGAAATGGCTATTAGAGAGAGAGGTGTCTGCCTGCATCTCCCAAGCCATTTACTAAGTTATTTTTCATGTTGCTAGGTATCTCTGATGTTAATATTGTGTTAAGGATGGAGCCGATTGCTGTTATTCCAGCTCCCGTGTGTTGTTGTATCACTAACAGCCTTCTCTCTCTTTTTTGCGATATGTCTTGGAGAAGTAAGGCTACCTCTGGGTTTAGATGAGGTGTTTTGAGGATTTGGCAGTTTTTGAGTGGTGGATATTTCCTGGGTCACTGTTTTATCGAGACCCGAAGTAAGTATGTGATTCCACCTGGATGCTATTGCAGAGTGGAGCTGTGTCTGCCTCCTGGTTTTGAGGCTAGGGTCCTCTCCCAGGTCTGGTTCTTGCCCTGTAGCAAGAGAGTTCTCGTTATTGTCTACTGGTATGACATGAGGACTATGTGTCCTCAGAGGTCCCTCAGAACTGTTATTTGTTCTGGCCGGTCTTGAACGACGATTGGGAGGCACGTCCATTTTGTGATGGTCGAGAGAACTATGTGTCCTCAAAAGTCCTTCAGAACTGTTATTTGTTCTGGATGGCACAGGACTATGATGGATGCCCTGTTGTCCCTCGTTATTGAGAGGTACATCCGTTATATGATGGTCAAGGGAACTATGTGTTCTTCTTGATGTTCGTATTTTATTTGATACTTCCCCGTTATTGGGAGGCGAACTTGACGGCGTATGGGTGGCCCTTGATGTTCTTGAGCGTCTAGAGGATGAATTATTCTCTACTGCGATGTGACCTTGAGCTCGAACGACTGTTGGGGATATTTGCTAGGTTTTCACGCAATGCATCCGGCACAATTATTCTGATACGCTTATCGAGGGAGTCCTTAGACGATGCTGAGCTGCTGCTTGAGCTTTCCCGCTTGCGTTTTTTACCCATTTTTCGAAAAGCGAGTGTGATAACACGTGTAGTTTTTTGCGCACAAAGAACAAGAATGAAGTTGGCAATAAAGGGTAGAGATGGGTGGTGATCAAAGTTAGTAGAGAGCAGGTTGAACGGTAACTCGGGTGAGGCGAGCGGGAAGGGGGAGGCTGTGACGTCACATGTGGATAAAATGGATACTTGCTTTAAGCGTCGATGGAGGACAATCAACGCTTTGAGTTTACATGCATTCAGATGGTTTAGCGTTCTCTGGTTTTAGCTCATTTAAATAACCTGGATTTTAGCTTGTTAGTTTAAAAGTGTAACGAAGTTACTAAGTTTCCAGGCTTTTATTTTTATTTCACACGGGTTTGATTCTTTCGCCACGCTATATCTAGCGTCAGGCCGCCGTAGTTTTTATATCCAGGCCGTTAATTATTTATTTTTACTTTTGCCGCGGAGGGCCGCGTTCTTTATTCCGAGTCATTTGCAATTAACACAATTAATTGTGGGGGTGTTTCCGGCTAAATTAATTTATCAAATATGTGTGGGTTATCGTAAGAACGCCGAATAGGGGTAGATCCGAAAGGGGTGCTTAAACTGAGGCTAGAATCGCCGTTCTTTTTGGGAAACCGGGTATTTAGGACGTCGCCGATCCAATGGAGCCGCCGCTGAGGACGCGCCAGGGGTGGTTCATCCCTTAGGCGCGCCGCCCGGCCGTCAGCCGCCGCAGCGAGACCGATGTGGCGGGGGCGCTTGCGAATTCCCGTCGGCGACGCCGACCAATGAGCCGCCGTCGCCCCACCGCTGGGTCGCGTGGGAGCCGGCTATAAGACGGCCGGCGGCCGCCACGGAGCCCGTCTTTTGTCTTTTGCCCGCTAACAGAACTCCCGTAGGCCCCCCCGATCGCGACTGGCCGGACTTATTTTGTATCATTTATGTAAGAATCTATTACCTACTGTGTTTATTCAATATACGATGTCTTGAAATATTGTTTGATTTTGCTCCTACCCCTCAAACACACCACATTTGCACTCTGGAATTATTTTCTCTGACGAAAGCTACCCTGGGTAAAAGCGGAGCATACCGCTCTAAAAAACTGGCGCCTGAGCATTCCGTTCCGCCAAGGTTCTGGTTTTCCCTGTCTTAATAAAAGAGGCTATGAGGAAGCCCCCATATCTAGCAAGGGAAATCAGAACGGAAAATACACTAAACAGTATAAATTTCCGTTTGTCAAATATCTAATATTCAAAAAAAAATCAGACCGACTGCAAAGGAAAAGTAATTTTGTAAAAAGTTTAATTCCGAAGAAGTAAAAAAAAGAAGGCTATAAAAAGTGGCGCCCGAGCAGGGACCGTGGTGTTTTGAGGTGGAGTAAAATAAAACAAAACCGAACTTATTTGGCCAGGGGGGACCAGCGTGAATTTTAGTAGTTGTTCTCCGAATTTTAGTAGTTGCTTTCCGAATAATACTTTGTAAATTTATTGTGTGCTTTGCGTACAACCACAAGTAGCTTTGCTTTGCATATAGAGGTGGCGAGTAGATAAACGGTTTTTTTTTGTTGTCTGACTGAAATCTATCCTACGACAGACGTAGTAAGCTCTGGGTCTGTGACAGGTTTTAAATCTTTGATATGCACGCGGCGGAGCATTTTTCCTGTCTCGGATTTTAGATCAAATACTACAGGAGAATGTACTCGGACCACGGTATACGGACCCGAATATTTTGGAGCGAGCTTTGCCGCAAAACCTTTCGCAGCATCGGACAAATGATGCTCTCGCTTCATTACGCGGTCTTGCAAGAAACATCGCCATTCACGTCGGCGCAAATTATAATTACGACTCTGTTGTGTGAATGATCGACCCAAATTCACGCGTACAAGTTCAAAAGTCTCCCTAAGTTTGACCAGGCGGTTAGTTTGATATTCTACATTTTCTACAGGGTCGTCCACGGGTTTGCCGGATCGGTACAATGCGCCAGGTACGTCAAATTCGCGCCCAAAATTTAGAAAAGAAGGACTAAAACCTGTGGAATCGTGACGTGCGGTATTGATTGCAAATAGTAACTCGGGGAGGTGTGCGTCCCATTTCTTTTGATCGTCGCGACAAAATTGCGCAATCATGGTTTTCAAAGTTCGGTTGGTGCGTTCTACGGGGTTGGTTTGCGGAGTGTACGGCGGAGTAAGTCTATGTTGAATATTCATCTCGGTAAGAAAATTATTAAACAAATGACCGGTATATTGGGTTCCATTATCGGTAATAGCTAACTTCGGACACCCGAAGCGAGTAATTATTTCTTCGTAAAAAGCTTGGGTAACGGCCTTAGCCGTAGCTTTTCGGATTGCGCGGGCGGCTACCCATTTTGTGAACCTATCCTGGAAAACTACGAGGTACGAATTACCTTTACTGGAGCGTGGTAACGGTCCTACTAAATCGGTACTGATTATTTCCCACGGATCTTGATTACGCGAGGGATGCATTTTACCAGCGGGTTTTTGTGATTCAACTTTATACTGTTGACAACATGTACAACGGCGAACGTAGGTAGCTACGTCCCGCAGCATCCCTGGCCAATAATAACGCGCGGCTACTCTCGCGGTAGTTTTTGAGATTCCGAGATGTCCCGCGGTCGGAAGATCGTGACATTCTCTGAGCACTCGCGGCCGGGATTCGGTTGGTACGCATAACTTCCACGGCTCTGAAAGTTCGGGTTCGGTCGGGGCGGAAAGATCCCAAATGTGACGATACAAACGACCCTGTTTTAAGCAATAATCCGGGTGTTTTTCCGGATCGCGCTCTACTTCCGCTTGTTTACGGATATACCACCTACACGTAGGGGTATCAATGAAAAGTACTACTTCGGAATCGTCAACGGAGGGCGGAGTTTCGACGGGCGCGCGTGACAAAGCGTCTGCTACTCGGTTAAGCACGCCTCGGCGATATTTTATGCCGAAATCATATTGTTGTAGAAATACAACCCAACGCGCTAGACGTCCGGACGGATTTTTGAGTGATCGGAGCCACCCTAGAGACTGGTGATCGGTCACTACGGTGAATTTATATCCCTCTAAATAAGGACGCATCTTCTCGATGCCCCAAACGATGGCTAAAGCTTCTTTCTCGGTGGTGCTATAATTTTTCTCGGTTCCGGTTAGCGAACGGCTAGCATAGGCAACCACGCAATCTTGCCCGTGCGCGTTCTGAGTCAAAGCAACGCCCAAACCCGCGTCCGAGGCGTCTGTTTGCAAAACAAACGGTTTTGAAAAGTCGGGACACGCCAAGACAGGTGCATTGGTCAGGCGTTCTTTTAATTCGCGGAAAGCGGCCTCTTGTGAGTCGGTCCATTTCCATTTTTGCTGTTTTTTAAGTAACTGATTAAGCGGTGCGGCGATTTGCGAGAAATTCGGTACAAAGCGGCGGTACCAGGAAGCGATTCCTAGAAAACGACGCAAACTGCGGACGGTGGTCGGTGCCGGAAGTTCTAAAATCGCGGATACTTTTTCTGGATCGGTACGGATGCCCTCTGACGTAACTACGTGCCCTAAATATTGTAACGATTGACAACCAAAACGACATTTGTTGGGATTGAGTTTCAAATTAGCGGCGCGAAGACGGCGGAAGACTTCGCGTAAAAGTTGTAGGTGGTGTTCGAAACTTTCACCGAGCACGATTATGTCATCTAGGTAGGCAAAGCAATACGGCTCTAAATCGGGAGTTATGATTGAGTCCATAAGCCGCTGAAAAGTCGCGGGCGCGGAGTGTAAGCCGAATGGCATAACGCGAAACTGATATAACCCGCGGGAGGGTACCGTAAACGCAGTAATTGGCTTACTTTTGGGCGTTAATGGCACCTGCCAATACCCGTGCTTGAGATCTATGGTCGAGATGTATTTGGCCCGGCGTAACTTATCTAAAATAGCTTGTATGAATGGCAGAGGGTATGCATCTTTGCGCGTAATGTCATTTACTTTTTGAAAATCGATGCAAAAGCGATATTTCCCGTCCCTCTTTTTAGCTAAAACGACGGGTGAACTCCACGGACTGGTAGACGGTTCTATTACGCCATCGGCGAGCATTTTATCAACTTCTTGGTTGATAACTTCCTGCATGTACGGATTACGTGGGCGGTAGCGTTGTTTAATCGGTTCGGGATTTAATAAACGAATTTCATGCGATACCAGAGGCGTGGTACCTCTCACATGTTCAAATAGCGGTAGTTCGGCGTCTAAAAATTCCCTGAGTTTTTTGGCGTTTCGGTTAGATAAGATCAGAGGCGGTAGACGGTCTGGGCGGTCGGATATCTCGGATACGGCGGTACTCACGGCGGTTTCCGCGGGTTTCGGTAGATTTGTTCGCTTCCCAAAACTCAGTGTTTCAGTTCTGGGACCAGAAAATCCTGCGAGATTGGTTATGTCACTTGTGGCGGCCTCCACAGGCTCTGGAGACATATCGGTTTTCGCAGAAACCTCTCGGCAGATTTCGCGGTCGCGGTTGGAAACTTCTAAAAATTCGGATGCGCTCCCCGCGGCGGTTTCCACGGATCTTCGCCACTTGTCGCCCCCTGTAGAAATTTCCCGGTTTCGGTTTGTCCCGCCGGTGGAAGGCTCCGCGAGGTCGACTATTAAATTTACGGCGGTATCCGCGGAATTAGTAAACCCCTCGTTCCTCGCAGAAACTTGTGGACAATGGTCGGTTTCGCGGTGGCAAACCTCCACGAGGTCGAATCTGCTACCCGCAGCGGCGTCCGCGGGTTGCTGCAGCATTTCATCCCTCGCAGAAATTTTCCCGGTGCCCAAATCTAGTACGAAACGTAATGGACGCATTACATTCATCCCTATCACGAGCTCAGAGGCCAACTGCGGTAGGTACGTGAGTTTTACAGTTATCTTTTGCCGTCCTATTTCTAGCGGCACGGCATAAGATTCGGTTACGGCAATCGTTTGTCCGTCGGCTAAGCGGGCGAAACCCATACAGGGCACTTCGCTACGGACTCCCTGATTTCTAATAGCACGACGGATACGTTCCCCTATATAAGAACCTGCGGCGCCGGTATCTAAAAGTGCGCTATAGCAATCATTGAAAATTCGGGCGGTGGTGTGCGGTCGCGTTTCCGCCGGAAAACAGCCAAGGTCGGCAAACGGGGCGGTAATTAGCGGTGGCTCCTGCCTTGTCCCCGGTCGGAGGCAGTGCCCTGTCCGTTTCCCGGAATACCACAGGGGCAGTCCCGAGACATGATTCCGGATTTGCCACATCGCGAGCAAAATAATTTCGGGATGCCAGTGCATTCCCTCCGTGTATGACCTTGGCCACCGCACCTCCAGCAGGTGTCAGCCAGGCGTGAAGTATTCGCCGGCGTCGAGACGACGTAAGCCGGCCCGTGGGTAGGGGTCGACTGCGGCGGCGGGCGCGGCCGCGGCTCGAAATTGACCCGGTGCGCCGCCCGGGAAACGGGCCCGTTTGGCTGCGCGTAACTTCGAGTACTTTCTGGTAACGGCGGCGCGGAGCTTCTGCTGTGATTTAATTCGGCTTGCAGAACTTCGAACTCTCGGGTAGCACGCGAAAAGGACGGTAAATCTGTGAAATCATCCCGACGGATATTTACGCGGTATTCTGGCAACAGGTTACGATAGAGCCACGCAAGCTGTTGTGCAGGAGGTACACCTCCATGTCGGCGAATCAGCGTTTGCAAATCCGTAATATATTTAGCCACGGGCTCACCAGGGCGTTGTCGTCTTTTCCCGATTTCGGCTTCCAAATCGACTTGATAATTTACCGGAAAATAAAAAATCTTAAAGTCGTTTACAAATCCTTGCCAGGTTTGCCAGCACGCGCGATTATTGCGGAACCACAATGCCGCATCCCCCTCCAAGAGTTCGGGAATGTGTGGTAACACCCTATCTTGGTGTATACCCTCCGACGCGCAAATTTCCTCTATGCGTTCCAGGAAAAGCGCGGGATCGGTTTTCGCGTTGAATGAGATATGCCAATCGCGTACTTTGAACGGCTTGTCCGGAAGCTGTACTTGTGCCGTTGGTACCGCGAAATTTCCTAGCGACGGAATAGTAGTAGTACAGGTTGTCGCGGTCATGGTCGTACTCGGAATGGTACACGAGATTGTATAGATCGGTGCGCTAATCGTGGTGGTCGGTGCCAATAAGTGCGGAAAAGTCCATTGGAAACCCATCGGACGGGGAGTTGCTTGTCCGTCCCGGAAAAATTTTATTAACCGCTTGCGCCCTTCTTCTACCGTACCCTCTGCGGACAAGGAAAATTTTTCTAACTCGGCATCTAACTCAGCTCTCCTTAGCTGGTAAATCCACCCCACACGGACATCCGGTTTTACCCCTGCCATCTCGGCCTCGGTGGTAACTGGTGCCTCGTTTTCGTCATTCATTTTAAAAAACCCTAATTCGGTTTGAAAAATACTCATCCGGTTCCTATATGTCTGTGCCACCTTTTTTTATTCCCCGGAATTAATTGCTTTTGGTAATAACTCGCTCGCGTTCGGGCGCAGCGCGAGGCAAAAACGACGTGGCCAAAAAAAAACAGAGTTTTTTTTTCCTGCCGGCGCGCCGTCCGGCGGCCGGGGATCTCTATTACGCGAAGCCGGCGTAGTTCCGATCTCCGGTGGTTTCTTTATATTTTATCCACACCGCTACTAACTATCTACTCGCCACCTCTATATGCAAAGCAAAGCTACTTGTGGTTGTACGCAAAGCACACAATAAATTTACAAAGTATTATTCGGAAAGCAACTACTAAAATTCGGAGAACAACTACTAAAATTCACGCTGGTCCCCCCTGGCCAAATAAGTTCGGTTTTGTTTTATTTTACTCCACCTCAAAACACCACGGTTCCTGCTCGGGTACGCCACTTTTTATAGCGTTCTTTTTTACTTCGGAATTAAACTTTTTACAAAATTACTTTTCCTTTGCAGTCGGTCTGATTTTTTTGAATATTAGATATTTGACAAACGGAAATTTATACTGTTTAGTGTATTTTCCGTTCTGATTTCCCTTGCTAGATATGGGGGCTTCCTTATAGCCTCTTTTATTAAGACAGGGAAAACCAGAACCTTGGCGGAACGGAATGCTCAGGCGCCAGTTTTTTAGAGCGGTATGCTCCGCTTTTACCCAGGGTAGCTTTCGTCAGAGAAAATAATTCCAGAGTGCAAATGTGGTGTGTTTGAGGGGTAGGAGCAAAATCAAACAATATTTCAAGACATCGTATATTGAATAAACACAGTAGGTAATAGATTCTTACATAAATGATACAAAATAAGTCCGGCCAGTCGCGATCGGGGGGGGCCTACGGAAGTTCTGTAAATAAAAGAAACAACGCGACTTTAGTATTAATCTAGGGTTGCTAAACGTGGCTTGCTTGCGGTACTTTAAATGCCCTAAGGGTTAACGTAAGATCAAAATATTCGGTTCGGATTCTAGGTTACGGTTAGGCAACGGATTTGACGGCTAGCAAAGTTCGGATAGCTAAGGGCCGCGGTAGGCTGTAGGTTGGGGCAAAGTTCACACTTTTCCCCCTGGTAGCGAATATTCGAAGAGTGAAATTACTAGCACGTTCCTCGGTTGTCTAACCTGAACTAAATTGTTGGTAAATGCGTAATTAGCTAGAGGGCCGCGGTAGACGGGCGGTCGGGGCAAAGTTCACACTTTTCCCCCTGGTAGAGATTATTCGAAGAGCGCAAATTACTAACCTGTTAGCGGGCAAAAGACAAAAGACCAAAGACGCAAGACGCAAGACGGGCCCCGTGGCGGCCGCCGGCCGTCTTATAGCCGGCTCCCACGCGACCCAGCGGTGGGGCGACGGCGGCTCATTGGTCGGCGTCGCCGACGGGAATTCGCAAGCGATCCCCTCCGCATCGGTCTCGCTGCGGCGGCTGACGGCCGGGGGGCGCGCCTAAGGGATGAACCACCCCTGGCGCGTCCTCAGCGGCGGCTCCATTGGATCGGCGATGTCCTAAATACCCGGTTTCCCAAAAAGAACGGCGATTCTAGCTGCAATTTGAATTAGTAACCCGGTTCTACCCCTTTTCGGTATCCCACAACCCTTATGGTAACATAAGCATCCATTATTCGGCGGCGGAAAGCCGGAAACTAATCAAAACCAGGACTTAATTAAATGCAATAAAACTGGAATGTCGGCCTACTATGTAGAAAAAGTCATCGGTGTGGACATAAAAACTACCACGGCGGATAGCCGGCCGCTAAAAATAGCGCGGCGAGGAAATAAGTGGGTGTTAAAAATAAAAATGAAAACGGGAAATTAGTAACTTCATTACACACCCCTCCTTCTTCCTCAAAAAAAATTAAAATTTCATTTTGATTTTTTTTTATTTCGGACGCCCTGTACCAGGCGTGTGTCGGGCGCATCGGTTAGCGGGCGCAACGGAGTTTTTGTCGGCGGGCGGCTTGCGGCCGCCAGATTGAAATTCATAGTTTTCAATGCGGTCGAAGAATTTTCATATCGGAAAACCAACAGAAAGTTTCTCTGTTGAGTACGGAAGTTCTAATCGGGGTGTTACGGTCGAGAATTACAAATGGCCCCTACGTAGTTATGCCTGGTTACGTAACGCAAAAGTTTTGTGGGGACTGTCGAGTGAATATTTAAGGTCACAAGAATTTTTGGTCGGTGGGTACTCGGTGCAGTGCCGGACCTTTCTTAGTACAGAATACGAAGATCCCGCGTGACGCTTTTTTTTATGATATTCGGCCAACTTGATTTAATATCTCGAAAGAACTAACTTTCTGCTCCGTATCGGTTTCTGCAGACTACGTTTTTTGTATATATCGGTTACAGACGGACTCTTAACATTCGAGGAGAACTATTTTGGTTGTCGGACTTATGTAGGCATGTTATTACCGGTGTGGCGCCGTATAAGAAGTTGGAACGAATCGGCGGTACCAGGAAATAATTCCTAGAAAGTGACACAAATCGCGTACGATTGTCAAAGCCGGGAGGTCCGTCTTTCTACTAAAGTTACCATGTGTCCTACATTTTGGTTGATTGACACCCGAACTGACAGTTATCGGTCTTTTTTTTTAATTTTTAAATTGGCGGAAGTGAGAATGAACTCCACGAATGACGGGAAAAGAGTAGACACGGAAATCGAGCTAATCGGTACGGAAATGAACTGTAGTCGTTTTTTTTTGTTTTGTACGGTAAATAGACTTTACAGTGATCGATGAAATAGATTTTACATGTACTTTAACTAGATACATCGGTACATGACAACACACGGTACGAAAACGATGAGCTTGGTAAGCTATCTGGTTGACAATCAACGGTACTATTTTTTTTAATACGGATTGCGCGGGCGGTAAACTTGCTTTGTCGGTTTGAAATTTAATAAACGGATTTTGTGTGAATCCAGAGGTGTTGCGCCTCTCACATATTCAAATAGCGGTGATTCGGTATCCAAACATTTTCTAAATCGGTTGGTATTCCTATCGTATTCCTAAAGGCGGTAAGTGATCATTACGGTCGGATATGTCGGTCACGGTGCTCACGGCGGTTTCCGCGAGTTTCGGTATTTTTGTACGTTCCCCAAAACTCAGTGTTTCAGTTTTGGAACCAGAAAATTCTGCGAGCCCGGTTATGTTACTTGTGGCGGCTTCCACAGGCTCCGGAGACATATCGGTTCTCGCAGAAATTTCTCGGCATGTTTCGCGATCACGGTTGGAAATTTCTAAAAGGTCGGTCGTGCTCCCCGCGGCGGTTTCCACGGATCTTCGCGACTTGTCGCCCCCTGTAGAAATTTCCCGGTTTCGGCTCGTTCCGCTGGTAGAAGGTTCCGCGAGGTCGATTATTAAATCTACGGCGGTATCCGCGGAATTATTAAATCGCTTGTCCCTCGCAGAATCTTTCCGCCAACGGTCGGTTTTGCGGTGGAGAACCTCTATGAAGTCGAGTTTGCTACCCGCAGCGGTGCCTACGGGTCTCTGCAACCCTTCGCCCCTCGTAGAGATTTTCCGATCACGGTCCGGAATACCACAAGGGCAGTTCCGAGACATGGTTTCCGGATTACCACACGGCGAGCAAAATAACTTCGGTGTGCCAGTACATTTGGCGCGTATATGCCCGGTTTTCCTACTTTGCCAACAGGTGGGCGGAAGACGCGACAAGTTATTTGCTGCGGTTCGGTGTGGCCGTACCCCGCCTCGTGCCTGGGCTGACTGACGATCGACTCGGACAGCCGATGTCTGTGGCGGGGCAGCGCTCGTGGCCGATCGGAAGTACCTACTATCAACGAACGCGGCCGGTGTCGTCGCTGATTGGTGGTTGTTACCGCGATGTAACTCCGATAGTAATTGCTCTAATTCCCTGGTGACGCGTACAAAAGATCTAAAGTCGGAAAAATCGTTTCGGCGGATATGCAAACGGAATTCTGGCAGCAAATTGCGATATAAACACGCAAGCTGTTTATCCAGCGGAATTCCCCCATTAGAGTTTGCAAATCGGTGATATATTTTGACACTAGCTCCCCGGTGAGTTGGCGTCTTCCACAAATCTCTGCTTCTAAATCCAATTTATAATTAATGGGAAAATAAAAGATCTCAAAATCGCGTATAAATTCCGGCCAGGTAGTCCAAGATCTCCGGTTATTACGAAACCAAAGCTCCGCGTCTCCCTCCAGAAGTTTCGGCATGTGAGGTAACAGCCTGTCCCTACGAATATTCCTTGCCCTACAAATATCTTCTAACCGCTCAATAAAATCTACGGGATCGGTCCTGCCATTAAAAGAAACTCGCCACTTGTGAACTTCGAGTGGTTCTTCGGCAAGTTGCGCAAGCGACGACGGTACTGTATAGCCTATCATTGACGGTACTGTTGCGGTAGTACGCGTAGAGAACGTAACGGTCGTACTGGGGACAGCATTTGCCAAGGTATACGTCGGTGACATACTAGTCGCGGCGGGCCCTAACTCTGAATACACAAGTTCCGAAATTCTCGGCGGCGGTGTCACTCGTCCTTCACGAATAAATTTCACCAGGCGTTTTTGTTTTTCCTTGGTAGTGCCGGCGACGGCTAACGCAAACTTCTTTAATTCGGAATTTAAATCACATTCTTTTAATCGGTATATCCATTCTACACGTATATCTGTTATTTGGTCCGGCGGTACCTCGCTATTACTTATTTCAGCAAATAAAGTAAGCAATCCGGTCAGCAATAAAAAAGATGCGGTGCGTGCTATCAAAAATTGCTTGGTCACGGACTCGCAGAACAATACGAACAGAGCGCGGGGACAAAAAATGAAATCAATTAAAAATAGCCCGGTCCGACTTGCCAACGATCGTCGATTTCCTACAACGCGAGGTCCGTTCATTTCGGCTGGTCTCCGGTGTTTTTTGTATTCCCAAAAAAAATTAACACGCGGGCTTCTTAATTTAATTGGTTTCGGAAAAAACTAACTGTATGCAAGGCACACCATAAATTTACACAGTATTATTCGGAAAGCAACTACTAAAATTCGGAACGCAACTACTAAAATTCGGAAAACAACTACTAAAATTAGTTCGGTTTTGTTTTATTTTACTCCACCTCAAAACACCATGGTTCCTGCTCGGGTACGCCACTTTTTATAGCGTGTCCCTGTGAGGGCGCTTGCGTGAAAGATAGCTATGGTCGGAAAAAATTATTTCCGGAGTGCAAATGGGGGAAGGGGGGATGTGTAACGAAGTGTGGCGATTTTTACACTATCTTTGGACAGTTTTATAGATATTATATTTTTATAGTGTATTACCTTAATTAAAACATAAAAATCATCCAGGTGTATTGTAAAACAAATAATTAGGTATTATTATCCTGATATTTAGCTCTTTACTAACCTTGCAGGCGTACAAGCAACGTACAAGCTAGTGTTATATGCGCACGATATCCATATGCTCTCCACTAACCTTGGATGGTGATGGATGACAGTAGTCATTCACCTCTTCTTCTTCAAACACTATGATGAGACGTGCGCAAGAGCGACACTACCTAACTGATCTCAAGGACGAGGTGCCGAAACATAATGGACCTTCGCTTGATTCTCTTGCAGAGTCAATGCTAATTAACGAAAAATATAACTTACCATAACTTCACTATCAACCATTTTTCCATTTCTATTTGCAAATTATAGCATTTGCATCGTAAATTTAAGGTTAGTTCATAGGGGGCGGCGGTGTACGAGTGGGTTTTCATTGGACCCACGCTTTGACACCGGACGTCGTGGGTTCGAGTCCCACCGCGGTATATGCCATGGGTGTTGTGTTTTTCCTTAGTTTTAATTTAGGTTTAGGATTAGGTCCCAGAAAAGGACGAATCAGAAGTGGCACTTGGCTAATTTAAGAGGGCAGAGGGGTATTTTTATGAGGTGGTGGGGACGGAGAGTATTGCTAGGCCGCCAGATCGTAAGAAAGGTTAAAACATATCAACATATTTTTCACTATCATTTATTCATTTTGGGTAGGTATACCAATAAAATAAATATGAAGGCAATTAATATTATCTAATGTGTGCCAGGTAGTAAAATAACAATGTTTTACGAACCATTTATTCTATTTATCTGACCCACAACCTGACTTGATTATGAAAGCGGAATGCTTGACAACGGCGCGGCGCGGCGCCATAGATTCCGTTCTTGCGGTACTGCCAGATCGTCCAGTCGGGAGCCGTTAACCAAGGCAACCCACAAAAATATAATGCAAATTTAATTCTTTAAAACTTAGTATAAAATGAAATCGATGATAATTTACTTATAAAAATGTTAGTCCTTGTAGTATTTTGGTTGATATTAAATTGAAGGCGATAAAAATAGCTAAATGAATTTAAGGAAATTGTCAGGCTTAAAAGCTGACGAAGTCCGGCAACGTCGTTCGTGGCCTACGGCTGGCGCGCCACCTAACGCCAGACAGCGTCAGCATGTTCAATTGAGGTTAAACCCCTTATAAAACGTAAACAATAAAACGAAAAACGATTAACAATTTCTAAGTAAAAAAGCCCAGTATTATTATCATGACTGTGATAAAAGTAGCCAAAACAGGGACCAGACAAGGTGTACAATATGTATTCAGCTCAACTTGAAGATCAGTTGCGACACTACGATTAGTATCGTCAGTATCAGTACTGCTTGTGTGTTACTTCGAATACTTCGTTGCTGTATTTACACTAGTGCATTGTTCCCCAGAAAACCCACTTTGTGCTTAGGTTTTGTGACGAAATGGCCCCGCAATATTGCTGTGTTCGTGGATGTTCTAAAACAACAAAAGGAATGTTGGGATAAATTTTTTCAAAATACCTGGTGATGAAAACAGGTAGGTACCTATGAGGTACCTATGTGTAGTTTGTCCCTACCTTGTTACCACAATATTATATCCTTATTATAAATTTTATGTCCTACGTACACTCCTTTTACTGGGGTATTACCTACCCCAGAAAACCCACAAATGGTTTCCTACTGATAATACCTACCTAACTATTGTTTTTAATTTTTTTCCAGGTGTTATGCATGGATGAGAAAGTGTGGAAAGCAGGATTTGTTAGAAAAAACACCCACACAGCTTTTTATTAATTATAAAATTTGTTCAATGCACTTTGAAAATAGTATGTTTCCAAACCAGTCGAAGTCTAGGCTAAAGAAAACAGCAATACCAACTGTGTTCTCATCATGTAAGTACCTTCATTGGTAATTATGGAAATTAGTGTATGCACCGCCAGATTTTCTTGAAATTTTGGCTACCCCCCTATTTTCGAGGGCCCTGAACACGAATCTGACCTCGGTGTTTTGAGGTCGGACATAGTTTCCGAAAAAGTGAATTTTCAAATTTCCTTTTGACACCCCACTTTCACGGCGATATTTATGGTTATAATCCGGATAAATTTTTAGTGTACGCAGCTCAAATTGATCACCACCCTATTGTGCGCCTTCTGCAACATCGAAACTTCGCGAAAACCCGCGGAAAGACCGAAATTTGAAAGATTTATGTCGTGTTTAGGTACGTCCGGCCCGGCCGCTGTTTTCGTAAAGTTTCGATGTTGCAGAAGGTGCAAAATAGGGCGGTGATCAGTTTGAGCTAAATTCATCTCGATTATAACCAAATATCATCGTGAAAAAGTGGGGTGTCAAAAGGAAATTTGAAAATTCACTTTTTCGGAAACTATATGTCCGACCTCAAAACACCGAGGTCAGATTCATGTTCAGGGACCTCAAAAATAGGGGGGTAGCCAAAATTTCAAGAAAATCGGGCGGTGTATACACTAATTTCCATAATTACCCCTTCATTATTAGATAATAATATGTATTTTTTGCTGATACTTGTAATTTTGCTGCATTTAATTTTTTTTACTAGGTTATATCGATGAGGCTTCTTCACAGAGTCCTTCTGTGTCTGTATGCAGCAATTTGACTTTGTTAGAACCTCAACGAGAACTTGATCAACAAGTCTCGATCGCTCAACCTTTGGATCAACCAAGTACACCCCATCTGTCACAGTCACCTATATGCGATCTCCACAGCATTACCGAATTTTCAGTTGCATCAAAAGGTAATGATCTATATTCACAAACTGTTATTATAGTATACACACCCAAACTTATATGGCATCACGCATTATTTGCGATAATTTTTTTTGTCAAAAAAATTATATGTCATGGAAAGTCAAAAGTGTTTACTAACAAGAACAGTTAAATGTGAAAAACCCGACAATATAAATTGTAATAAATATTAAGTGATTCCATATTATAAGTTTGGGTGTGTGTTTATTGTAATATTTTGTATTACTTATTTTGTTATTGAATAATTCTAGTTTGAGTGCACATAGTCCGAGAAAGCATTCATTAAAGTTACAAATAAAAAACTCCAAAGAAAGTTGCATCCGAAGTTGGAGCAAGCTGTCGACAGCGCCGACACTGACATAAATGACGAACAATTTCTTGCCATTTGTGAGAAAAAAACTGTCTGCTTCAATGCTACTATTTGTAAGGTATTATTTAGAAAATTCCAAAAAAGATCCACAGGGATATCGTTACTCGTCAGATATGAAACAATTTTCCTTAACAATTTATTTTCTAAGCCCAAATGCTTATAGATTTTTAATGAAACCACTTTATTTGCCATCTAAAAGCACTCTTCAAAGAATAACTAGCAAATGGCACATAACTGCAGGTCTTAACAGTTTCATTTTTGAGGTTATTAAATCAAAAGCTACAAATTTAGAGGGTTCTTCAAAACAGTGCATTCTTTGCATTGACGAAATGTCATTAAATTTTTTTTTATTTTACAATAGATCTTCCGATACCATTGCTGGCTGATCAAGGAACAAATTTTGTACAATTTTGAAAATCAGTTGGTATCTCTCCAAACTCTTCACATTTTTATGTCGATAGCGAAAAAATATTTTATATTTTTGATGTGCCGCATCTCTTAAAATCAACACGAAATAATTTTTTCAGTTACACATTCGAAACCTCTGAAGGATGTACAAATAAAACGTATATTGACCAAATTTATAATAAACAAAAACATAAGCCTTTGGCTCTTCGGCTGTGTCCAAAATTAACAGATGAATACATTAATCCGAGTCCTTTTAAAAAACTGAAGGTTAGTTTATCCGTCCAAGTTTTCAGCGCAACGGTAGCTGCGGCACTTAATTCCTTTATTGAATTCGGACAATTCCCCCCTTCGGCAAACGCTACAGTGTCATTTGTAGAAAAAATTTATAAGTTATTTGATATCTTAAATTCCTCAAAAATATCAGGCAGTAAGAAATACAATAGACCTTTCAAAGGAGCAGATTACCAAGTCGATTTTTTAAAGGAAATGTTTACATATTTTGAGAATATTAAAATTTTAAAACAAAATATAGAGGTTATCAATAAAGTTAAATTTTTGAAAGGGTGGCAAATCACAATAAATTCATTTTTAGGTCTTTGGGAAAAATTTCATTGTTTAGAGTTTAGTTCCTTATACACTCGACGCTTAAATCAAGATTGTCTCGAAAATCTTTTCGACACTATTAGGCAGCAAGGGGGAAATTGCTTGAATCCAACCCCCACCCAATGCGAAAGGGCTTTCAAAAAATTATTTTGTTTAAATTATTTCCAACACGCGGATGGGGCTAATTGTATTGAGGATTTTGATTCATTATTGTCATATGTAACCACCGAACATACACAAATTTACAACAAAGTTGTTGTGGGAAATGCAAGATCTATTTTTTCTGATTTAAGTGCGGTGGCACCAGATTATATTGATTTCGAACTACATGAATCAAATAGTATATCATATGTTTGTGGATATTTCTTAAGAAAGTGCTTGGAACAACATTCATGTGAAGTTTGTATTAAATATTGTAAACGTCATACATTAGGGGATACTGATTTGTTTACTTATTTTAAAGCATACAAATCAAGTGGTAACGAAACCTTTGGACATTTATTTTCACCTCCTGATAATTTCCTCAATTATATTGAAACCCTCGAAGTTAATTTTTGTACCCTCTTTCCAAAGTTTGCTTTAGAAGAAAATGTTGGTGTGAAATTAAAAAATGAGCTGCAAAACATTTCATATCAACATCCAAGCCCTAGTTTTAATCATGCCTATTTATTATCCCTTTATGTAAGATTTAGAATCTATTCTTCTTTAAAATTTTTAAATCGTGATATTGTTTCTAATAAAACTAATAAAAATTATAAACTTCGAAATGTACAACATTATTTATAAGTGCTGCCAGGGGTCATTATTTTTAAAAATTAGGCTAAGTTGATAATGTAAGTATAAACATGTAGATATGCCTGTAGTGTGCATGTGCATAATATGTACGTAAGTAGTTTATAATATCTTTTGTATTTTTAGGTACTATATTTTATATGTGCTATTGTTTTTGAATTTTTTTATAGATTTTAGTAATAAACATTTTTGATAAATAACGTTTTTTACTACCAGTGATACGAAGGTCAACCAATTTTGCAAATAATAATTGTTATGGATCTATATAAAAAAACAAATTAATTGCCAAGCTATGAGTTTTGACGCAAGTCGATTGCAATATTGTAATATTTCAACCACCCAAGTCCAATAGTTCACTTTATAACGACAATTTTCCTTGGGTGAAGGAAAACTGGTTATGTGACTCGTTTTTGATAACCCAGGAATAAAACACACGTTTTAAAATTATTTACAAGGGTGGTTTATTAAAAAAATAAAGAAAGGTGTTAACATTAAAAATTGTGCAATGATCCTTAATTTACAATAGAGACATGAATTTATAAAAGTCGTAGAATAAAACTAGACAATGGTTTAAATTGAAATGTAACTTACAAGATAATTGACAAAGTGAGGTTACGTTAAAGTTCAATTGACTGGCACTGACTCTACCGAGCAGGATTTAAAGTTCCAAAAAGCTCAAACTAATATAACCAAAGTTCTGCACCGTTCTGAGGTTAAACGTGGAACGCTTAGACACAACACCTTACTTAAAAGTTGCTCCTTACGAACTTCCGAGGTGGTCCACCTCTGAAGTCTACGCAGCTGACCCAAACCAGGTTCGACAGGCCGAAAGCTGCGTTACAGGCCTTGGATGTTTGCCAGCTCAGAGTTTGACCTTAGTTCAGCCAACCCTGTCTCCCTTGTTGGTTTGCGGACAGTCAGCGGGGTTGTCGACTTGTTGTTCAATGAGGCGTTGGTCCTCGTGCAGTTTTGAGCGTGTGGAAAATTCAAAAGCAATTAGACACAGCCAATATACTCTGTCAGTGACGTCAAATGTTTATTTACAAGAAAATTGTTCGAGAAAAAATATTAATAATTATAAAAGTACTACAATTTGCTTAAGTTAAGATAATATACTAGTTAATAAACCCCAAATGTATATTCCAGAATATACCCTGTATAATAACACTGAATTGACTGGATTGCGAGTTTAAAATTGACGACAAGAAATTACTGAATTTAAAGAAATATATCCCTAGCTTAGAACCCAAACAAAAACAGACAATAAGAGGTCACGAAAATTTAGGTATTAAATTTACAAAATAACAAAACGTTCAGCTATTGAACAGCTACAAACGCTACTCTTTCCGATGCAAATTAAGAAAATACGGTACCAATTTGAGGCAAACGACAAGTTAGACAACAATGAAACTACTAGAAAAGATAAAAAAATATATCCGTCAGGCTATTGGTATGTATTGAGTGCGACGTGCAACTTTACCGATATAAATTAATCTTAGGCCTGGTTCATACAGCTTCTTTTAATTTTTCTTTATCTTTAAGAAATATTAAATGTCATTGGTCAGTTGAAATCAAGGGACAAATGCCATTGGTTATTTCTTAAAGATAAAGTAAAATTAAAAGATAAAGAAGCTGCATGAACCAGGCTTTACTTTGAGCAAAACAGGACTGAAGGGCAGCCACAGTTATTCTTCCTTTTATATTTGCATTTAAGCTGGGAGAAATCTCCAAAAAGGATAAACGTGCCTGGGGCAAGCCGCAGGTGAGTTTCAACAAAGAAGGAAAATTACCAAAATATAAAAATAATTTTTAAATGAAACTCACTTGGTACTTGTGTCCACCTTCACCTTCTCTTGCCCTGCTCCAAATGCTCGAAAATCAACAGTTTTCCAAAAAAAAAACCACGCGTCGCCCTTGAACGCCAAAATGGCCACCTGGTCCCAAATTCAAAACAACTCCAGGTGCGCCAGGTCGAGATTTCACATGAAACACAGAAAAATACGGTTGTATTCCGCTGCAGCAAACTATACCACAAAATATAAACACTCAATATTTCCAAATGGAGATAACAGGAAGCCGATAAAAGGAGATAATTAAATCGAGACACACAGCCTTCCTGTAAGCACCAGGTACCTGTCGGATATTTCACGCTAAAGATTCGATCGGAAAGAGAGCGAGACGTCGCTGGCAGGTAGTTTTGAAAGATATTCTATTATAAAAAATAAAACGTAACAAAACCAATCAGAACGCTGCATTTGTCGAGGTCATCTGGCCATCTGATCATAGAGCAACCAAAAGGTTTCTTTTTCCAGAATTTCACGATGGCTTCCTGCCTAGGGCATGGAACCAGACTCGCAGAAAATATTTGCTCTGAACTGAACAAGTGACATCAACAAATGCGTAGCGGATTACTTGCTAATCACCTTAGTGCCAACTGTTGGAACGTACCTTCGCCATAATACACAAAGAATCACTGTAAACTTCCACTAGTGCATCTATTCACCGCTAGGTGGAAGCACACATACCAAAAGAAATGAATTCAAATCTAAAATTGTGATTTATCTTACAAATAACAATGTAGTATTCTTTAAGACGTGGTAATGGAATTTTTAAAATAAAAATTCCGTTACAACTTGAACCTAAATCATAGTTATTTCTAATTAATATAGGTAAGTATAAAATAATAAAGAGGAAATATTGTGAAATTTCCATGTACAATAAATAAAATGTATTTTTCTCATTAGTAAAATATGAATATTTATATTTTTTTCATTAGTAAAATACCTACTTAAAATCACTTCTGGAGATTCAAATTTAACTAGATCTAATCCCAGAAAAAACTTTACTATTCTAAAAATTAATTTTGCTATATAAAACACAAAATTTTCTATAGCCCGGACCTGACCGTGCCAACGCAATGGGCAAGTTCTACTCTGTCCAAACTACGGTGGGCGTGGCCAATGCGCAGATGTCAACGGCGGATAGTTCATTTCCTATGCGCGAGAGGGGAAATTGGAACCGCGACATCAAAGGCGCCGACACCAAGTGTTACTTCTGATTCGTCCTTTTCTGGGATTAGGTTAAGTAAAAATGCAAAAATAGGCTGGTATGAGGATGGCTACGAGTCAGATTAACCCTGCCAGCCACAAGAAGGAGGGATATTAGCACAGACCTATATAGCTTCGCTACAGACAGTGCCTGGGGCCTGGGGACCCAATTGTTTGAACTGGCACCAATAGAGGGCACCGCATGTGGGAAATTCCAATAAAAATATAATCGGCCGGCCTGGCGACAATAATTCGGTGGCCTTGAAAGCACATATCCCATAAAAAACGCTGCAACGTTGTCGATGCAAGAACATGTGGATAGAAGGAATAGCATTTATACGAGTAATAATAATAAGGCAGCCACAATTCGAAATTATTAGAATTATTCCAGATGCACCAATCCGCGATACGCGATTGGAGAAAATTTCCTGCCAAAAACTACTCCCTGCATCGCTTTAGCGAAACAACTTCATACCTCCACTAGGGCGTTCAAAAAGCCTCAAAAATAAAAAAACTACGGGAAAAAAACTACCCCTTCCCATCCCCGAAGTTGTTTTTGGTCAGATCCTCGCCATTTTTAGCAAGGACGTTTAAAATTATTCCGGACCCAGACACACCCAATCCGCGGTTGAAAAAATTTGCCGGACAAAACTACCCCCTGCATCCCTTTAGGGAAAAAAATGATAACTCTATTGTTTCTGGTCCGATTTTCGCCGTTTTCGCAAGGATGTTAAAAAAAGTCAGTCTCTGAAATAAATAAAAAAAAAACTACCGGAAAAAACTACCCCTTCCCACCCCCGAAGTTGTTTTTGATCGGAACCTCGCCATTTTTAGCAAGGACGTTCAAAATTATTCCAGAAGCACCAATCCGAGGTTGAAAAAAATTGCCGGACAAAACTACCCTTTAGGAAAAAAAAATGATAACTCCATTGTTTATGGTCCGATTTTCGCCGTTTTCACAAGGATGTTAAAAAAGTCAGTCTGAGAAATAAAAAACAATGCCGGAAAAAAACTACCCCTTCCCACCCCCGAAGTTGTATTTGGTCGGATCCTCGCTATTCTTAGCAAGGTCGTTCAGAATGACTCCAGAAACACCAATCCGAGGTTGAAAAAAATTGCCGGACAAAGCTACCCCCTGCATCCCTTTAGGAAAAAAAAAAGATAAATCCATTGTTTCTGGTCCGATTTTCGCCGTTTTCACAAGGATGTTAAAAAAAAGTCAGTCTCAGAAATAAAAAAACTGCCGGAAAAAACTACCCCTTCCCACCCCCGAAGTTGTTTTTGATCGGAACCTCGCCATTTTTAGCAAGGACGTTCAAAATTATTCCAGAAGCACCAATCCGCGGTTGAAAAAAATTGCCGGACCAAACTACCCCCTGCATCCCTTTAGGAAAAAAAATGATAACTCCATTGTTTATGGTCCGATTTTCGTCGTTTTCACAAGGATGTTAAAAAAAGTCAGTCTCAGAAATAAAAAAAAACTGCCGGAAAAAACTATCCCTTCCCACCCCCGAAGTTGTTTTTGATCGGAACCTCGCCATTTTTAGCAAGGACGTTCAAAATTATTCCAGAAGCACCAATCCGCGGTTGAAAAAAATTGCCTGACAAAACTACCCCCTGCATCCTATAGGAAAAAAAATGATAACTCCATTGTTTATGGTCCTATTTTCGTCGTTTTCACAAGGATGTTAAAAAAAGTCAGCCTGAGAAATAAAAAAAACTGCCGGAAAAAAAAACTACCCTTTCCCACCCCCGAAGTTGTTTTTGGTCGGATCCTCGCTATTCTTAGCAAGGTCGTTCAGAATGACTCCAGAAACACCAATCCGCCGTTGAAAAAAATTGCCGGACAAAACTACCCCCTGCATCCCTTTAGGAAAAAAAAAAGATAAATCCATTGTTTCTGGTCCGATTTTCGCCGTTTTCGCAAGGATGTTAAAAAAAGTCAGTCTCTGAAATAAAAAAAACTACCGGAAAAAAACTACCCCTTCCCACCCCCGAAGTTGTTTTTGATCGGAACCTCGCCATTTTTAGCAAGGACTTTCAAAATTATTCCAGAAGCACCAATCCGCGGTTGAAAAAAATTGCCGGACCAAACTACCCCCTGCATCCCTTTAGAAAAAAAAATGATAACTCCATTGTTTATGGTCCGATTTTCGTCGTTTTCACAAGGATGTTAAAAAAAGTCAGTCTCAGAAATAAAAAAAAACTGGCGGAAAAAAACTACCCCTTCCCACCCCCGAAGTTGTTTTTGATCGGAACCTCGCCATTTTTAGCAAGGACGTTCAAAATTATTCCAGAAGCACCAATCCGCCGTTGAAAAAAATTCCCGGACAAAACTACCCCCTGCATCCCTTTAGGAAAAAAAAAGATAAATCCATTGTTTCTGGTCCGATTTTCGCCGTTTTCGCAAGGATGTTAAAAAAAGTCAGTCTCTGAAATAAAAAAAAACTACCGGAAAAAAACTACCCCTTCCCACCCCCGAAGTTGTTTTTGATCGGAACCTCGCCATTTTTAGCAAGGTCTTTCAAAATTATTCCAGAAACACCAATCCGCCGTTGAAAAAAATTGCCGGACAAAACTACCCCTGCATCCCTTTAGGAAAAAAAAAGATAAATCCATTGTTTCTGGTCCGATTTTCGCCGTTTTCGCAAGGATGTTAAAAAAAGTCTTTTTTCAACCGCGGATTGGGGCGTCTGGGTAAATTTGAAAGTTCTGGCTGAAAATGGCGAGGATTCGACCAAAAACAACTTCGGGATGGGAAGGGGTAGTTTTTTGTCAGGCAGATTTTTATGCTTCTGAGACTCTTTTGAACGTCCTTGTGAAAACGGCGAAAATCGGACCAGAAACAATGGAGTTATCATTTTTTTTCCTAAAGGGATGCAGGGGGTAGTTTTGTCCGGCAATTTTTTTCAACCCCGGATTGGTGCTTCTGGAATAATTTTGAACGTCCTTGCTAAAAATGGCGAGGTTCCGATCAAAAACAACTTCGGGGGTGGGAAGGGGTAGTTTTTTTCCGGCAGTTTTTTTATTTCTCAGACTGACTTTTTTTAACATCCTTGTGAAAACGACGAAAATCGGACCATAAACAATGGAGTTATAATTTTTTTCCTAAACTGATGCAGGGGGTAGTTTTGTCCGGCAATTCTTTTTAACCGCGGATTGGTGTTTCTGGAGTCATTCTGAACGACCTTGCTAAGAATAGCGAGGATCAGACCAAAAACAACTTCGGGGGTGGGAAGGGGTAGTTTTTTTCCGGTAGTTTTTTTTATTTCAGAGACTGACTTTTTTAACATCCTTGCGAAAACGGCGAAAATCGGATCAGAAACAATGGATTTATCTTTTTTTTTTCCTAAAGGGATGCAGGGGGTAGTTTTGTCCGGCAATTTTTTTCAACCCCGGATTGGTGCTTCTGGAATAATTTTGAACGTCCTTGCTAAAAATGGCGAGGTTCCGATCAAAAACAACTTCGGGGGTGGGAAGGGGTAGTTTTTTTCCGGCAGTTTTTTTATTTCTCAGACTGACTTTTTTTAACATCCTTGTGAAAACGACGAAAATCGGACCATAAACAATGGAGTTATCATTTTTTTCCTTAAAGGGATGCAGGGGGTAGTTTTGTCCGGTAAATTTTTTCAATCACGGATTGGGTGCGTCTGGGTAAATTTTGAACATTCTGGCTGAAAATGGCGAGGATCCGACCAAAAACATTTCGGGGGTGGGAAGGGGTAGTTTTTTGTCAGGCAATTTTTTTACTTCTGTGATTTTCAGGGTGTAGTTTTCCCGGCAATTTTAAGTATACGTCAATATGAATCTCAAAAATCCTTACCTACCAATTCCATCTTAATTGCCTCTTTCTGTGAATATATTATTTGTATACATACATAATACATCTGCTTGTATGCAGATGTATTTTTATCCCTAAAATGGGCCGGATAGGCGACATTTGGCAACGACGAGTGGAAAGATGTAGAACTCAGCGACCTCTATGGGACGGTAGTGGAAATATTTGTACGAATTCCCACAAAGGATGCCAACTCCAGGGACTTGGCATCCTTTTGGGTTCGCCTAAAAATATACGGCGAGGCACAGTCTGTAGCGAAGCTATATAGGTCTGTGATATTAGGTCCTCGGAATTGGGAAAATGACCAAGCAGTCAAACCCATTAACAAAGAAAAAAAAAAGGTTAGTTCATAGACATAAAACAAAAATAATAACTGGATCTAACATAGCGTTCGGGTATGAACGGCACACAAGCAAAACGGAGTCTCAAGCACACAGAGCTTGACACATCATACCATTGAGTAAAGGAATCATACCCGAAAGCGCCTAAGGAAAACTGCACTTTTAGCAACTTTTAAAGCACTTTTAGAACCGAGTCAACAAATTGACGTTGTTCTGGTAATCTATGACGTAGTTGAACCCGTTTTGGGTCACCTGACAGCATCTCCCCCATAACTACCTCAATGCAACCAACCAACATACAATAAGTTGTTGCCTGTCCTGTCAGATAATCAGAAGTACTCGTATAGTTTATCTATTATAATAGTTTTTCTTTCGCCGAAGAAAAAACTATACCTAGAACTCGAGTTGTAAGCTTAGTACATACTCGTAGAATTACAGTACTCGCCGCTGCACGGCTCGTGCGCAACTTTTACACTCATAGGTAATAAGCTGTTTACAACTCTCGCTATGTAATATACTATACCATAACTTCACCATCAACCATTTTGGTAATTATGGAACAGATCGTATGCACGGCCTGATTTTCTTGAAATTTTGACTATCCCCCTATTTTCGAGGTCCCTGAACACGAATCTGGCCTCAGTTTGTGGCGCTCGGGCGTAGTTTCCGAGAAAATGAATTTTCAAATTTCCTTTGACACCTCACTTTTCACGGCGTTATTTGTGGTTATAATCCAAATGGAATTCAGCTCAATCTGATCATCACCCTATTTTACACCCTTTGCCACATCGGCTGTCGGCGAAAACCGCGGCCGGGCCGGGCGTAAACACGGCAAAAATGTTTCAAAATTTCGGGTTTTCCGCGGGTTTTCGCGAAGTTTCGATGTGGCAAAGGGTGCAAAATAGGGTGGTGATCAGATTGAGCTGCATACATTAAAAATTCATCCGGATTATAATCACAAATATCGCCGTGAAAAGTGAGGTGTCAAAGGAAATTTGAAAATTCATTTTCTCGGAAACTACGTCCGAGCGCAACAAACTGTTCCAGAAACTGGCCAGATTCGTGTTCAGGGACCTCGAAAATAGGGGGGTAGCCAAAATTTCAAGAAAATCGGGCCGTGCATACGGTCTGTTCCATAATTACCACCATTTTTTCCATTTCTATTTGCAAATTCTAGCATTTGCATCGTAAATTTAAGGCATAGATCACAGATTACCCACCTGCATAGATAAAGGATTTGATTTAAGGATAGTTCATAGACATAAAACAAAAATAATAACTGGATCCGTCGATGGAGGCTTACTCAATCAACGCTGGATCCTATATAGCGTTCGGGTATGAACGGCACACAAGTAAAATAGTAAAACGGAGTCTCAATCACACAGAGCTTGAGCTGGACCGACACTTAATATTTAGCGTAACCTATATATTTTGTGATTTAGCGTTGGTCCGGCACCGTCGCATTATCATTGCGACGGTGCCGGTTGGTCCAGGCTTGACACATCATACCCGAAAGCGTTTTGGGGTTCAACAAAACAAGTCAAGTGTCAAATTAATTTCCAGTTTTTCACAGAGATATAGAGGTTTTTAAACCCGTTCTCTGTTCTCTAATCTATATAATATTATTTTGTCGTTTTTCTTAGAATTTTTTCTTCTTTTTCGCTCCTGATTTTTTATTTTCTCTGCATGCTGTATGTTTTATATTTTGTGGCTGCATGAACCTAACCTATATATTTTGTGGCTGCATGCAGCACACCTAACCTAACCTATATATTTTTTGTGAACAGCACAAGCACAATTTAGCACAACACAAAACAAAGTATTATCTAGAAGAAATGAACAAAATCATGAAGGGTATAATAATCGACTAATAAAATTTAAACTCTTTCAACAATAAAGAAGTGGTAGGTATACCTACCTTTTTGAAAAACAAAATCATATTAGGATGTCTACAAAATCCTCCGAGGACGTCCTATTGCAAGTGCCCGAAGTTCGATACAAAAAGGGAGATGGATCTTTATTTCTTATGGACACCCGGCTTATTTGGATGTTTGAAAACAAGGATACTGTTGTTGCTTCACATCCGTATGCAGACATCAAATGTAAGTTATGAGCAGATCTCTTACTAAAGCTTCTCTCCGAAAATAGAGCTGAAAATTAAATTAAAGGAAGTGGCTATTTATACGTCCGACGGATACAAACGTCAATATACGTCTTGCGCTCTCATTGGCGGGCTGAGTCACGTGACTTCTTTGGACGTGCATTTAACTCCGTACACATCCGAAGCCGAAGTAAACTAATATTTAGATACGTCGGAAATGCATTTTTCTCAAGCATCTTTGCAATAAGGAGTGTATGCACTGCTCCTTTTTGGGGGATAGACGCTGCCGTATGAAAAAAGAAGGGGGCATTCGCACCCTACTGTGGCAGTCGGCAGCGATGCGCGCGGCCGCATGAAAAAATAAGTGGTAATAATTTCCAATGGTGTAACCCACCCCCGATTTTCTTGAAATTTTGGCTAGGTAGGTACCCCGTATTTTCGCCCGATGCGACGTTCTGCGTTGTAACCTCCCCCGATTTTCTCGAAATTTTGGCTACTGGGGGGTAGCCAAAATTTCAAGAAAATCGGGGGTGGGTTATTATTACATCATTGTAAATAATTACCACTTCGGCACCGCGCCGAATGTCGGGGGGGTAGCCAAAATTTCAAGAAAATCGGGGGTGGGTTATTATTACATCATTGTAAATAATTACCACTTCATTTTTCATTCTGCAGCGCCCATCGCGGAAAAAGTAGGGCATACGCAATATAAAATGAGACAAGATAGGTCTGAATAATTTCGGACATCATCCAATCGACTTAGTAAACAAGCCGATTCATAATCCATCGGACGGTAGAAGTAAGGTTATGTGTCACGTGACTCAATCGACCAATGAGAGCGCAAGACGTATACTGACGTTTGTATCCGTCGGACGTATAAATAGCCACTTCCTAAATTAAAAACTGTCTTGCTTCGACTAACATTGAATCAGCCAACTCTCAGCTCATAGAGGGTTCTGTGTTATATTTATATTTGTTTTACATTTTTCCATACACCAATTTATAAGATACAGCATGTGTTCATCACGGTCCTAGAGGAAGGCTGCAAAGGATTGTCCCTAATCAGGCTACTGAGACTGTGCTAATACTTAGGCATACAAAACTTTTACTTAGTTTACTTGTTTAATTACCTAGTAGGTTTATATTGTGCGAAAGTTGTTCAGAAATGTTCTGAAGCATACTTCACCATCATTTTAAAATGCATTAAGTCTGTGTTTATAGTATTGAGAAGAAATCTGACTGCTGCATTCAAGCGACTAAGCTGTAAGCTCCACGTATACTGATTAAAATGCTAGTAATCATCACTACATGCTATTCTAATGCAAAGTTTGATACCACTCTCTACAGATGGATGTCCCCTGCTGCTTACATGCTTATGCCGGGGAATCACAGAGATCATTATATCTGTGTGGAGGACACAATGCGATCCCGATGATTCATTACGGAACTGCAAAGACAGATTAATTCATGCCGAATGTCGAATGTCATGCCGAATGTCCAAGGCTAAACTGAAAAAATAAAAAAATACCTTTCATCTGTTCTTGTCCGAGGTGTTGTCAGTCTTGATTCTACAATGGGCGAGCATTATAACACTTGAAACAAGTACCAGCACTTATTGAGAACTTTTCACGAGTTTCTGCAGACCACAGAAGGCACAAACATTTTCTCACAATTTTTAAATTGCACAAACAAATTGCTACTGGCACGGCAACAGCTCCATCGTAACGAAACTCTGTCTACACCGTGATCCGATGCACATTTCTGTCATGGCTAGCGGGCCTCTAACGTCTAATAATTCTAAAATGTTCTAAACTAGACACTATCACAAGTCACAGCTGTCTGTTCGCCTGCCCCCATCTAAAAGTAAAAGTCCCTAGATATTCCTCATCCAATAGCACAACCTAGCGACAGAAGAGAAGAAGCAACTCCAATGACACCGCCTGCCTAATAGATGGCGCATCACACTCCTTAGAATCTAGGGAGTGACAATCCGATTGTGGCATCATGTGCATGACAGTTGTCACTTGTGACTTTCAAAGATCATAGGTTAAGGTTTAGAGAGTTTCATAGTTGAAAGTGTTTTTCCGATTTTTTGAGGCTCTTACTTTGCATTTCTGTAACATGATTTACTTTAATCAATGCCGATGTGAGATGTGATAGACATGGTACTTAATGTATTTAAGGACAAAAAGATGAAGTTTGCAGTGTGCACGCATTGAAGATTATTCTGCACGAAAATCAACAAATAACCCCGGATTATTTTACCTCATTCGTGGATCACTCACAAACAATACATAAGTAGATTTTAATTGTGACATTGAGATTTCGGATATGTTGTGCAACTGGCAACTCCGTGCCCCGGGGCCGGCAGCCTCGACGCGAGGGTTTAACAGCTGATCAGGTGAGCGCCGTTAACATGGGTTTTTAATACACTTCTGACTTTCCTGGTTTATCTTCAATGCGAATAAATCTTTCTTCCAGATACACTTCTACTTTAGATCTTTTTTAATTTTGGATTCGTATTAAGCTATTTTTCCAACGTCATAAAATTGTTATTTAAATGCAAAATAACACTATGTATATTAATAATCATCGACATTTTTATAACAAAACCACAAAAATAACTAAATTAAATTTTGATATCTTCCTATAAATAAAACATAATAGCCAGTACCTGAGTATCTTCGTAAATAAAAAATAAAAACAATCATATAAATAAATAGAACCTTTAACCCTTTAGGGACCGGACCCGGACGAACACGCATACCTATAAAAGTAGGGTCAGTGGGACCGGAACCGACTATAAACGCAAGCAGGGAGGCATGAGAAAGGACTGGAACCGGACGGACACGCGTTGACTATGGATACATTGGAACGCCTACTTTACATTAGTCATGCCCCCAATTAATGTCATTGGCTGATTTTCTAGTAATGGCATCTAGTTGGGTGGTCCTTCTCGTAAAAAAACTTTCTTAGTGCACTTAAATACATCAATAAATTCGAACACAAGCTCATTGACATGTGGGTGCATGCAAAAAATGATTTATATTGTGAAAGGATCTGTTATTATGTAATGACTGTTTTGCAATTAAGGACCGGAACCGTACATACACGCATGCGCTTCCTGCTGTGGTCCACTGGGCACAGATCCTCAGGCGGCCGCAGTCCCGAAAGGGTTAATAACAGTCTTTTAATTAAACAAAAAATAAAAATTCTAACAATATAATCAACTAAAGGAACAGGAACTACCTTCACAACTAAAGAAAAGAACCTACTTCGAGTATAAATAAAAAAATAAATAAAAATAAATGAAACATTTGACTACTTTTAATTAGGTTATCTAATTAAGGTACCTACAAAAAAGAGAATCTCTTCAAAGCTAACCTATTGGTCTTTGGTCTCTACTCTAGTCCTAGTCTCTATTTGTAATGAACTATGTTTTTAAAAATACAAGGGCATTAATGGCATGATCTGATAATGGGTTTCTTATTTTAGTCACAAAGTTTCCAGGTAACGAAAAAACTCTTTCATTTTCAGTCAATGTTGGCTTTACCGTCATTTAAGGTGGATTTATAAACTCGATGTTTGCGTTGGCGCTCGCCGTTGGCGTTTGCGTTGAAAATTCAATCCCAATATTTTACGTGTAACCGTTTATAAATGCCGTCGAACGTTGCCATCTGCGTCCGATGCCGTCCGAGATAAACTAATTTCATCTTTCACGTTCCGTCGTTCACATTTCTGGACGCAAACTGCGAAGGTCACCGTCAACTTCGAGCGCCAACGCAAACGTCGAGTTTATAAATCCACCTTAAAGCATTAAAGTTTCTGGTTATGTGTATGTGACGTTCACCTTTGGCATTACTAGGAGTAGCTGCTGTCTCGATAGCCCGTTTCAGTTGGAACTCAAAAGTTGTGGTATTAGGGTCGTGTTCATTATCTTGTGTTGGAGTTTGGACGTCATCTTCGACTTTGGCTCAATTTGAGCTGCTGGGAAATAATCTATTATAGGGTTCTTCTGTAAATTTGATCAAAGCCATTTTGCCGCAGATGCGTATAATTTTTTCATTATCATTCTGAAATGCCATTGGGTTGTGAAGGTACCTGATTAAAGAAATCAGGTTAACATTTCACCTATCTTTAATCTTCTTCTTAAGATGTTCCAAAAACTTTGTGGCTAAATTGTTTTTCATCGATTCTAATTTCAAAATTTCAACTCATGGCCAAACTCTTCTTTTACTTGTTTTTGCAGAGTGATATTTTTTAAAGGACTCTTTCGAAATAGTTTGACCAAGGCCCGTGTTTCTTGTAAAACTTTATCAATATTTTGAGTGTATTGCGCATTGGTTGATAAATCAGATTCCAACTCGCAGTTGTCAATTGAAAGGCCATCACCATCACTTTCCTCTCCGGATATGCTTGATTCATTCGTTGGTATACCAGTTTCGACCACATCATCTTCGCTCTCAAGTAACACTTCAAGTTTTATTATGGTTTGGAAGGTAGCTATAATACCAGTTTTCAAGGGTTTCCCTTAAAGCTATTTTGCCTTAAGAACGTTCTGAAAGCAAAGATACCTTAGGTGCCAAACCTTCAAGGTATCTATAAAGCCGTTCATAAATCTGCTATAAAACCTTCATTAAACTGAGTACTAAGACTAAATGGTCCAGAATTGGCAGTGTAATTCCTTTTGGTTTTATAGTGGATTTGAGAAATCCTGGGAGCTAGTTAATATGCTTTAAGCTTTCCACAAAGTATATTTATTTGCCTTCTATGCATATTTCTGCGTGTCTTCAGATATTACATATTTAAAAGCGTGTATTATTAGGAACGGCGTTCCAACTTGTGTTCTAAGCGCGAAATATGCTTGATCCGTAACCCAAATACACAAACGAAGAAAAGTTTTCTGATGCAATTGTACAAAATATGCACGGAAAATTAAAAATTATTTTAAATTTTTCAACTCTCCCATTTGGTTAATTTCATTCCACCGATAAACACGATATTCATTTTGTATACCTACCCTGTCCCCAAATAAAAATTATTAATTTTTGGTTATGTGACATGCAATATGACAAATCACGCATATAACCAAACAAAAAATATGTCCGCTTTCACAATAAATCTATTAGGCAGCGATATATGATGTTATAAAACCAAATTAACTTATGTGTGCATAACTAAAGTCTATCCAAGTTACAGCGGCAGTAGATATAAACAAAGTCACATGACCACATTGCGATCGATTACCAGGGTCTGACGAATATGAGATTCCCAGTGGCTTGTAATGCTGAACTAATTATTTTAGAAGTTCTAAAAATTGTGTTTTTACCTTTCGTGGATCTTTATAAATTTCCTTAAATTAAGTAGCAAAATAAATTTACAGAATATACTGCTCGCGATCCGATCTAAAATATGCAGGAAACTCGACTGAGGGAAGAGCCGGCCCTGCATTCTGCTCGCCGCGTAAACACTTGACATTTTATGACGGCCAGACCAATAAGAGAATAAGTCACCTGGTGGCCAATGTTTTGATCCATTGCCTCTGTAACTTGGATAGACTTTAGATCCACTTGAAGACAAATTATTCTTAATATTGCCTTCCATAAGTCATTTAAAAGGCCAACTTTCATTTGTTCAAGAGTATTTAGTCCTATTTTAAATCTTCAGAACCTTTTGGCTTTGTATAAGTACATCACAGAGCTAAATAGTTTTATAGTGCCCTTGACTCGTGTGTTCTGAGTGGCCGCATTCGCATTTATAAATTCTAATCTAATAAAAGGTAGGCAAGACCGATAACCTCAAATTATTGTGTTGCAATTTGTCTTTCGTTCTTCCATTTCTGGTGAAACGTCCCACTTTTCTTCACACACATCCAGTTATACGCTACTGACACTCATCCGTGGTGTGTCTATGGTCAAGATGGCGTTAATATTTATTTCAAGATCAAAAGGTTTTAATCCACACAATAGTTTTATTAGGGAAAGTTTATATTCCTATTTCACTTAATGATGCTTTCCGCTTCTCATTAAAAGCAAGCATTAAGCCTCACGTGATGTAATTTTATAGAAGACTACAAGGTCGCTATAAAACCAATCATTAAAGCAATAATGCTTATTTCTGCCCTGATAAAACTGTCTTTCATTTAACACCCTCTTAAGATCAAGTGGCTTCATAAAGCTCTTATTACCATGCGAAGATAAAGCATCTATAAGGGCATGAGCACTTCAAAATAAAAAAGCTCTATAATATAGTTCTAGAGGGCTGCTATAAAACTTTATCATAAAACTATTTCACCTCAAGTAAAGTTTGCATTTCTCAGAGCCTTTTTAAAGCTCTTTGGCTTTTCTAAGTAGCCATAAAACTCTTATAAAACATACTAGAGGCCAATTGGAATTTAAAATGTTACTTGGGCTGGTTTCATTTTTGTTACAAAAAGTGGCCAAAACAGATAAATGTATAGTGTGATTTAGGCATAGGACGATCTAAGTCGGGCTTTCACGTTCAAATTTAAGGGGGGGTTGCCAACAGAGAAAGTGAGGTTAGATTTCGTGTTTTTTAAGTTGTATAGCATAGAAACTAATAACATTTTACCTGGCAAAAATTTAGTACAAACATTTATGTCTTCATTTTAATCATAAGATCTTAAACGCATATGCACTGGAATTATTATTTTTCCCAAGGTTTTCATAACCTATAAAACAAAACACTGCTTGTAAGATCTTATGATTAAAATGAAGACAGAGATGTTTGTACTAAATTTTTGCCAGGTAAAATGTTATTAGATTTTATGCTATACAACTTAAAAAATATATGAAAAATAATATAATACCTTTGATTTTTTAAGCTTGTCCATTCATCGATGCTTAGACTGAATCGAGCTGATTTGGTTTGTCGTAACCGACATAAAATAGTTATTGTTTCCTTCTTTTTTTCTTCATATAATTGAAGTATTATCTTCATTACATCAGACTCATTCTTGGGTAATTTAAGTAAATCCTTTTAGCTGAAGATATTCACGTATAAAATCACTTCTAGTAATTTACGAATTGTGAGTCCATCTTTTGCAGCTAAAATCGATAAAATTTCTCCTTGCTTTTAGTGGACTCAACGTAGACGAAAAATGGTGTTAATTGGGAATTAATTAGGGAAGTCATGGATTTGAATAAAACCTTTTGAAACACCTTCAAACATACTTTTATTTAAAAGTTCACAGGTTGAAAAAGTGCGCTTAAAAAAAAACTCAAAAAATCAATTTTTCACCGAAATTTCTCAAAAATCGTCTACAATTATTTGTAGAATCATTATTTTTCAATGAAACTGCATATTTTTATGTTTTTTGAGATGCTGATTATGAATATGAAGTAAAAAAATGAAAAACAAAATGACAATGACGCCTAGTAAAAATGAAGTTGAATGCAGGAATAATCGAATTTTCTTCAAGATTTCGTGAAATTTATAGGTATTCATGATAATAAAACTGAAAACCTATCTTGAGATGCTGATTGAAAGTGAAAATCTAGCTATTTACGAAAAACTCAAGCAGATTTTTATTTATTTCATGGCATGCTTGACCACGGAAATCTTTGAAAACAAATACCTACCTTCTTCTTTCAAATAACATGTTAATAATTATTCTTTTGGCGATAACTCCGAAACGCATGAAGATATCGATTTGAACCTTGGATATTTTTTGTTGTAAATTTAATCTACTTTTTGATTATAACAGAATAAATATGTCATTGAATTTAAAATTTCGGAGAAAATTGTAATAAAAGGGAAATTTTTCGAATTGCGCCCTCTAGCGGTGACCACGAAATTCGAAATGATCTTACTGGACAATCATTTGATAGAAGAAGGAAATCTCTCTTCAACAAGCCCAAATTCAACCAATTCGGTTAAATCAAACCGGAGTTAGCAGCATTTTTTCAAGTCAAGGTTTATCCGCCCGTCTCACCTCTATTTGAAGAGTAAGAGCAAAAAATCCTTAACGAAAATTGTTCAGAATTTGCTGAAGAGTGATATTACTTAAGAAGATTTTTTCAGAACACCCTGTATAATAGCTTGGATTTTCGGGGGGGATATATATATAATATAGGCTGTGCCATTCGTCCCCACGGCAATACAAGCTGTGCTCCAAGGGAACAGAATGACATGTGCCGACTACCACGCCGTCCACGCCTCACAAACACAGGCATATACATACACACATACAAACGCATGTTCTCAGTGGATCGAAAATGGGGACTATAGTAGTATGCAAACATGTATGAGGTATTTACGAGAAAGAAAGCGGAAATTATTATATTTATTAGAGAATTCGTATTATTGTATGAAAGCTGAGAACACATGAAGAGTTTTTTTTTCGAAAAGCTGATTATCACGAGCGGAAATTATGTAGAAAAAATCTTTTGACTAGGAAATCGGAAGTTTAAAACGTGTACTTTCACTTCAGAGTGGTCTTATCCCAGTAAGAAACCTTCAGCTTGATTCTTGGATTTAAAAATAAGAAAAATTGAGTTTTTCGTTTCGGGGAATTAATTATAACGCGATTTACTGCAAAATAAACAAGAAAAAAGAGAAATACATTAAAATGACTTATGCCATCAAAAAGCACACGTTTTAAGCTTCAAAAGAGTCACCTATTGAGTTTCAATATCCAATTTTATGTGGATATTATGACCGTTTGAAATAAATATTGAATATACGATAGCCAAAATTTATGAAAAATTTCTATGTTGTGGAAAAAGAAACAAACGAGGTTTGATATCGTAATATTATAATGCTCTTTCAAAAGTACATACATTTAGTAGAAACATTCTATAATATTGCTCAAAAATATTACCAATTGACCATGTAACGTCAGTTATTGTGAATATGCATGAAATTTTGATCAAGACCAATTTTACAATATGACAGGCGTATCTCTTCATGGAAATTAATGCTACAAGATTTTTTTAATTGCTTTACGGTATCACTTTCCAATAAACTTTGTTGCATATGAATTAGTTGTGTGTAAAAAGTTATTACTGTTTAACTGTCTCGCGCTCCACGCGCCACTCTCAATTTCGACTGCCTCTTAAATACGAGGAAGCATGAAAACGTATGATCTTAAAAAAATTCTCATTCATTACTTAATTATTTTACAAAAAATATGTAAATACATTTTTTTTGAGAAATTGTCTGCTCTTTCGAATGCTCTTACTTAAATTCTATAAAAATGCTTATTAAATAAGTTATTAACAAAAAACCTATATTTTTGACAGTTATTGTTAAATAAAAAAAATCGCACACTATTTTGCGCTGCGGACTCTTCGGATTTTGTTTTAAGACATCAAAACGAACACATTCCAACAAAATCTAAAACTCCCGGAATTTTTCTTAGTTATTTTCCTGGTTGACTCCACTATTTGAATAATCAATTATCAGTCATATTCAGATATCAATCAGATATTTGATTTGAAATATCTGATGATGGTAATTATCCATATTGCCGAAACGTACGTAATTAAATATTACAATTGAAAAAAGAAAATTGTTATTTTTGGCCGAATACCCAGGAAATTACTGATACTTGTGTCGATAATAGGATCCATAAGTTTTAACAAACTTATGTTAGTAATCAAAAAATTTAGTGATAATTTGGTTTATGCCTAGATTTTTTATCGGGAAAAAAGATATATAGAGCGGAAAAGTCGTGTCAATAATAGGTTCAGATATCTGTTGGTAATTGGTACTCCCTTTTTAATCCAATAATTGCAGGCAGGAACATTTCAACTAAGATTTAAACGGTTTCAGTATTCCCAAGAAAATATGTTAACAAAAAAATATGATCTAAAACTAAAACAAATGTTATACCAGCTAAATTCCAGGGTGTGCGACAGATTACATTAAACAATAAAGTAAACAGCAAAATGAAGAGCAGTCACTAGTTAAATAAATGTTCCATCTTGCTAACTGTGGATTTCCCATCACCAAAAAATGAATCAGACAGAACTAAAAAATATACAGGTGTAGCATTTTCGTTTTCTCCATTATAAAATTTAAAAAATGTTCCATTTCTACCCTATTTTTCGTTTTGTTATGATGTAAACAGTTCAATGATTATTTCGTATTACTTTCTTGCGACCCAGTATACTGAGGGGGTGACCAAGAGTGGACATTGTTGTACACTACCTTGGAAATGCGTGGAAATATGGAAATGTGTGGGTAATATTTGGAAATATTTGGATGTATGTGGAAATGTTTGAATATGTTGGGATGTTTAGATAATACTTGGATAATACTTTGATAATATATTATCACAAACTGTAAGTATATGGATTTCGACACACCCTGTATTTTACTCTTATTCATCATTCTGTGACATCATCGATATTCTAACTTACACTCTTTTAGATAATATTTTTTAAGTGCCTCGACGGCCCAGTTGGTCAGAACTTCGATGGCCTTAGGTTTGAATCCTGTAGCCGGCGGATTTTTATTTTCAGAATTTTGAATATCGCGCTATGGGTTGATGTCAGAGCACGGGATGAGTCACGTGCCATAAGTCAGAGCGCTACGATTGGCAGCGAGAAAAGGGGACGGGGCTTAAGAGGAAACTGGAGGGGTTCGCCCAAGTAAGGCCATACCTACTAGGATTTAAATAAAACAATAATATTTATATCATTTCAAGTATTTTCCGAGTATATTTCATTAGTAGCTGACAATTCAATAAAGGATTTCTGTGGAAATGTACGGAAATATCTGGAAATATCGGAAATATTTAGATATATGTGGAAATATTTGGGTATGTGTGGATATAAGTAGATATTTTGGAAATACTTGGATATTTGGATAATAGTGGATAATACTTGGAAATGTTTGTACGCCTAATATTATCGTGGTTACCCCCTCGCAGTATACCATATCTACAAGCATTATAAGATCCTTGCCTTCTGCAACCAACAATACTTGTATTTAGTTCCAACTTTCAACTATGGCGCGCTAGTGTAGAAAATGACAGTTCATCAGTTGATTTTTTCAAGGAGGCTGTGCAGCCATCATTTATTTTATTTTATTTTTGTTTGTTATTGTTGTTGATTTTCGGCGATAACTCCATGTCTAAAAAAAACTTTTCACCATTTGAAAAATTCTGCAATCGCCCACAGAACTTTAGATTCCCGAATGGGATATGGATGAATCTTCAATCTTCAGTTTCAAGTATTATATAGTACATAGTAAAAGTACCTTTAAAGAACTGCAATCAGGCGCCAAAAGTTGATGCAGTTCTATCGACATTTCTTCAAAATTTTTAATCTCTAACATACCAATGTTCCAAGTTTAATTACATTAAGGAAAACTTACGTATATGAGGTGAGTAACAGTTAGTAACACAATTTTCACATCGTACAACGTAATGTTCTTTAGGGTTTTTTCTTTTTCTTATTTTATTTGCCTACTCCCCAAATTTTGAAGACTTTACTTGCAACAAGTTTAACGTGAAAGTTATACCTACCTGCACAACATCTCTAAGAGGTTGTCTCTGGATATTTACCGAATATTCATCTGTGCTGCCGAGTTTGAGACCAAATTGTTTTGGAAGGTGCTCGAGATTATTTACACTTATCAGTTGGGTACAATTCAACCACTGCTGTAGTTACAGGCCAGTCCAGTCTAAATTATTATCGACAAATTGCCTATTATTTCTTTACAAATATCACAATACTTTATTTACAATATAATCTAAATCTCTAACGATATATAATGTAAGTATCACTTTATATTTGTGATTGCGATCTAGAAAAGGCAAGGAAGAGTTCATGAACTTCACCATAGTAACTATTAAATTTATTTATAAAGGGATATGATAAAAAGTATAGTTTTAATCTACAATATTCGTAAAAGAATAGTTATTTATGTACCAAGGCACTGAAGTTCAACTTTTTATGACTCATGTGGAGTTTAGTTGCTGAGGCCTCTGGCCGAGGCAAATAAACCACATGAGTCATAAAAAGAACTTCAGTGCCGAGGTACATATTATATATTTTTTGAAATCGGAAAAAAAATGTTTTATTAGTCAAGAAAATAACATTAAGGGATCACCCGTCCATGAACCGACTACGCGTGGCGTTGCTTGACTTTGACGATCGCTCTACCTAAGACAAGTATGATTAGACACGGCACCTTCTGACAGATAAACCAAACTGCTGCTTCTTGTGTAGCCTACACAACAAATTATTGATATTCAAATTTACTAAAATATGTATACTGAAGGATTGCGCTTCTATAGGAAACAATTTCGCAATGTGTACAAAAAGTTAAATGAGCCTTTATCGGCCGGGTTTTGAATATTTGGTCACTTTTGACGGGCGATTTCTCCGCGTCTGACGTTTGATGTTTACATCTCGCCAAGGCCTACTTATTGAAAAAATCTTACAATAATGGGCTACATTATTGTACGATTTCTGTGCTTTTAATGACAATTTTGGGACATTTTAATGCCGATTTCAAGAAAAACTTTTTATATTACAGTGATAATTTCTTGTTAAATCATAAAAGAAAGGAAAGGTATTTATAACATGTGAAATATAGGTAATTGTTCACAAGTGTATTGAAAATTGTTTTACAGTGACTTTTTTATTCCCACCTGCATCGAAATTATTTATTTTTATCTATGGTAATTGATTATGCTTTTTCTTTGTTTGAAGCTAAGCAAACTATATATACTTAAATAGTACTTCAATCCAACCTTCTTACGAAAAACTTCCTTATCCACGACCATTTTGCTCACCAGGCGAACAGCTGCCGTACGCTGATAGTCCGGGAGGCAGCGACAGATTTGATTTAGTTATTCCTACAAAGCTGATTTTTTCTCATTTTGTAGCTTTGACATGGGAAGTAAACGGAACGGCAGTATACCGCGCCAATATGGGGGCAAACATTAATAACAATTTTTTAAACCTGTAAATAAATAGGACGGTAATGACTTATTCCTACAAGCATAAAACTTTTTTAGACTTGTCAGTGATACCTAAATATGCAATATAATGATAGTCTACCGCGCCTGAGGGGAGGCCATCATAGGTCTACCACCCACGCAAGATGTTCAGAAATATATTTTTTTGTACTTATTTCTACAAGGCTGAAAATTTTTTCTCAAATAAATAGTTCATAAGAGAACTAAAAAAATTAGTCTACCGATCATATAAGAGGGCAAAGCGTTGATAGACGCAATGGAATTCACGATCTCCCGAGCACAGCCGTCGCGCCTATCTGCTATAATATTGCATACCGGGATTAAATTAATATCTACAAAGCTGCTTTTTTATCTACAGGGTGTTCACTTTTAAGTGGACACAAATCAATAAAAAATTGATTTGTTGGGATATTTTCAAAATTTTTTTTGATACAAAGGTCTTCAAAATGCGCAACTTTCTACGTGAACACATTTGTCAAATTGCAATTCCAGGGCCGGCTAAGATTTTTTTTAAACCCCGATTTTCACAAAATCTATTTAGGCATTTTTTTATTTAAAATCTGACCCCACAGCGTTAATCAGAACATCCCAGAACCCTTATATACCAAATTTGAATAAAAAATATACAGGGAGTTCCATTCTGCAGGGTGTCAAAGTTGAGCAAAATAGGAATTTTCAAGGCATCTGCCAAGTCAAGTGTGCCATGGAATCTCCTCAAAACAGTTGAATGGTCAACAGGACCAATCAAGGTATTGGTGTGCAAAGGTCAAATACAAAATATACAGTGTTCTTATCTGTGCCATCGCAAATTACTGAATTTTTGGAACTTTATACGGGTCAAAAATCAAGTACATCAAAGTCGCTCCACACACTATAAACGAACTAAATCTAAAAAATACAGAAGCCTGCCAGTCAGTAAGTCCATATCACTTAAGGTGGCTGGTGTGCCACAACAGGAAAGGCACAGAAAATGTATCATCTTAGACAGTGACTTTGTTGAGAAAGGTCCAATAATTTAAATTGTTTTTATTTGCTGGTTGGTATTTTATAAAGAAATAAATTACTTTTATGTTTATTAATATTTTTTTCAATGATTCCAGAGCACTCCTGACCAGTATAAAGTGTAATAAAAATTCAGAATTTTGAGATGACTCAGAGAAAAATACCCTGTATATTTTTGTAGTAAATCTTTTCACACCAACATTTTGAGTGGTCCTGTTGACCATGCAACTGTTTTGAAGGGATTCCATGGCACACTTGACTCGCAAGATGTCTTCAAAATTCCTATGTTGCTCAATTTTGACACCCTACAGCAGCCATACTCAAACTTTTTTTTTCTTGGGCCACTTACACATTTACAGCTGAGTCGTGCGGGCCGCAACATAAATCACAGCAACTGTTATTTAGGTGTTAATGGAAAAACCTATTACAGTTTAATTCTTTATTTAAATGTTAGTGAGAACGATGATATTGGGGACATTTTTTACAATTTGATCTACATCTGGCTTGCAATTATTGCTGCACGCTACTCTTAATACGTCATCCAAATGAGAATCTGTAAGGCGGTTTCTGTATACGTTCTTTGCATATTTCATTTTGGAATAGGATGATTCACAAACGTATGTCGATGCAAACAACGTAAGCAGAATTTGGGCACATTTTTGAATAGTCTTATATTATTGGGGCACTATTGTCCAATCTTTCTTCCCTCTCTTTTCTTTAAAAACATCTAAGTTTGTATCAGTTTTCATTTTGTGTGAAATAATTGTCGGTTCTACCAAAGTTTACAGAATAAAATAGTTACAGAATAAAATAGCAGTTGGGTCACTCGGCACGGGACCAAAGGACAACAAAGAGAGTCGCCAAAGTCGACGTTTCTCTTCGCATATAATTATACCCGGCATATACCATGCAGTAGCTCGCCAGCAACTCGCTGCGAAACACGTGTGCGGCGCTGCCTTTGATGTCGGCCGCCGGCTCAAGTGACCCAACTGCTATTTTATTCTGTAAACTTTGGTTCTACATTAAAAATGTAATGTGATATTGTTTTTGTACACGTATTCATTCACCAACTTTGAAAGTCATTAAAGTCGCGTAAATACTTCGTATTCGCTTGACACCTACAGTCAAATCAAAACAAAAACAATAACACCAGAGCGGCGACACAAGTGCTGACGCGGGAGTGAAGGAGAAGGAGAGGGCCGACGGGGCGGGCGCCCAACGCGCGTCAAGTTCAACCAGCGCAACTGCTCACGCGGTGGCAGCGTGCATCTATTATTCCCGGGAAATTTGAAATAATTGATTCAGTTCCATAGAATTTGAAGCTATACCGGGTGGGCCATTTACAAAAGCTTGGCGGGCAGCATGCGGCCCGCGGGCCGCAGTTTGAATATGGCTGCCCTACAGAATGGAACTCCCTGTATACTTTTTGTTCAAATTTGGTCTATGGGGGTTTTGGGGTGTTCTGATTAACGCTGTATGGTCAGATTTTAAATAAAAAAATGCCTAAATAGATTTTGTGAAAATCGGGGTTTAAAAAAAATCTTAGCCGGCCCTGGAATTGCAATTTGACAAATGTGTTCACGTAGAAAGTTGCGCATTTTAAAGACCTTTGTATCAAAAAAAATTTTTGAAAATATCCCAACAAATCAATTTCTTATTGATTTGTGTCCACTTAAAAGTGAACACCCTGTATATCCATTTTACAATAACTGTTGTCAGTGGCGTAACCAGAATGTAAGGTTGGGGGGGGGGGGCTAATTATTTAAAACATATATTCGGTAATATTTACGGCAAAAATATTGTTTCAAAATAAATTTTATTTAGAAATAAATACTGGTTACGCCTCTGACTGTTGTCAACTAAAACGTGGCTAAAGCTTTGGTAGACGTGGGTTAAACTTTTGCGCGGAAATTTGCAAAAACCGTAACAAGCAATACAATTGCTAATTTAAATGTTAATGATACTTTTTGGAGCTTACACCATTATTAAAAAGTATGATATAGTAATAACGAAAGTCGCTAGCGAGAGAGTTTTTTACTAGTATAATATTAATATAATGAAAATTGAAAATACATTCTTTTAAATAACTTGAATTTTGTTCTTTTTTAAGGTTGACTAATTTGTTTGAATTGAATATAATTGAGTATAATGTATAAAAAATAAATATATTATATGCAATATTTTTTATTGTTCATTATCACTGGCATTTAATTCCTCATCGCCTTCCTCATCATAATCTGCATCTTCCTAATCTGCAAATAGCAATAAATCATTAAATATATGATATATAGAGGGTATTTCAAAATTCAGTACACAGATTTTAAGGGCGTATTTTTGAGGCAAAAATAAAACCTTTTTCTGTATATAATAATATAATAATAATTCTCACCCTCACAATACTCCAAACTAGGAGTACCCCAGAAGCAACCACATGCTTGTGCGGGGGAGGAGGGCAATTACTATTATTTTGGCTTCGTATAAACATCCTAAATCCCCCCTCCCCCTAAAATTACGTTTACGTCATTTTTGAGGCCTAAAGAAACAGGGGTTTGCAAATTTTTAGGAGATTTGATGAATAAAAATGTAGGCACAGTTCAAAATATTCGATTTGTTCGCGCAACTTACGATGGCTGTAGCTCGGAGGGGCTGCATTTTAGGACACATGTTTATAAGAAAAAAAGTCCTATTTTTGCCTGAAAAATACGCCCTTAAAATCTTTGTACTGAATTTTGAAATACCCTCTAGATATAATATATTTAATGATTTATTGCTATTTGCAGATGACGATGAGGAAGGCGATGAGGAATTAAATGCCAGTGATAATGAACAATAAAAAATATTGCATATAATATATTTATTTTTTATACTTTATACTCAATTATATTCAATCCAAATAAATTATTCAACCTTAAAAATAAACAAAATTTAAGTTATTTAAAAGAATGTATTTTTAACTTTCATTATATTAATATTATACTAGTAAAAAACTCGCTCGCTAGCGACTTTCGTTATTACTATGTCATACTTTTTAATAATGGTGTAAGCTCCAAAAAGTATCATTAACATTTAAATTAGGAATTGTATTGCTTGTTACGGTTTTTGCAAATTTCCGCGCAAAAGTTTAACCCACGTCTACCGAAGCTTTAGCCACGTTTTATCGAAGGTAGAACACGTTTAGTTGACAACAGTCAGAGGCGTAACCAGGGGGGGGGCTTTGGGGGCTTTGGCCCCTCCCCCCCAAAGATCTGCCGCGTGGTATTTATTTCTAAATAAAATTTATTTTGAAACAAAATTTTTGCCGTAAATATTACCGAATAGATTTTTTAAATAATTAGCCCCCCCCCCCCCAACCATACATTCTGGTTACGCCACTGACAACAGTTATTGTAAAATGGATATAGATAAGAAAGCAGCTTTGTAGATATCTTGGTAGATATTAATTTAATCCCGGTATGCAATATTAGAGCAGATCGGCGCGGCGACTGTGCTCGGGAGATCGTGAATTCCATTGCGTCTATCAACGCTTTGCCCCCTTATATGATCGGTAGACTAATTTTTTTAGTTCTCTTATGAACTATTTATTTGAGAAAAAAATTTCAGCCTTGTAGAAATAAGTAAAAAAAAAATTATTTCTGAACATCTTGCGTGGGTGGTAGACCTATGATGGCCTCCCCTCAGGCGCGGTAGACTATCATTATATTGCATTTTTAGGTATCATTAACAAGTCTAAAAAAGTATTATGCTTATAGGAATAAGTCATTACCGTCCTATTTATTTACAGGTTTAAAAAATTGTTATTAATGTTTGCCCCCATATTGGCACGGTAGACTGCAGTTCCGTTTACTTCCCATGTCAAAGCTACAAAATGAGAAAAAATCAGCTTTGTAGGAATAACTACATCAAAAGTGTCGCTGCCTCCCGGACTATTAGAGGTAGTGTGTTTAAAATACGCTACACAGGGGATGTTTCTATGTAGTTTATGATCCCAATACTTTTAACTATACTGTGACTACTGTAAGACATATAAACTTGTGTTCATAAAAATCTGCCCACCGTTAAACTTTTACATGCTTTTATATAAAAATTCCAACCTCGGTCAGTCAAGGTTTGAAAGTTGGAAAAACCTTATACCTGGGGAAGCTTCGAAAAAAATTCATCCTAGAAGCCTCCGGAACCATTCTTGGAAATTGCGTGTTTTTTCGTATATATCTAAATTTTTGGGGGCGCCGAAAGCATCTGAACCTGACCGAAAGATTTGGGAAGCTTAAACGATGCCGGCCTCAGAGCCCCAAGCCGAAATGACATCGCTGCAGATCGGCGAAAAAAGGCAATTTTTGACAAAATCGTGATATTGTTGGAATAAATTTTGGAATTTAGCATATTTTTTGATCTGATGAATAATGTCTAAAAACTATATGTAGTCAATAGTCAAAAGTTTAACGGTGGGCCGATTTCTATGCACGCCAGTGTATATTAAAGTTATCAAAAACCATTTTTTTTACTTGTGTCGATAATTAGTCCAGTTGGTGTCAATATTAGGTACTTCTTGCTTTGATACCTGTCGATAATATGGTCAGCAGGTATATTTCAGAAATTTAATATAATTGCTTCAAAACTGAAAAACCTAGAGCAAACATAAATTGCAAAATAAAAGTTTAATAAAAGAGTAAAACATATTGAAATTGATAATAATGTTAATTCATTCTAAAAATTTGTGGCGGCATTGTGAAGTTGACACTTGGCTTTATGGTGTCGATAATTGGTACCACCACCTTAGTAAATGTTAGTAAAAATAAACATTGAAGTTAGAACACAAAAACCGGATATTGTTAGAAATAACTACTATTATTTCCTAACTAGGATATAAACCAGAAATATAGAGGTGGGGAGAATGACCATCAAGCTGCGCGAACTGACTAATTTTGTTTCGCGCCATTTTGACTTTGCCCAGTTTATGTACGTATATTAATAAAAACCTTAAATTTTAATCCACCTAATCTATCTAGTAATAAATGTAATTGATACAGAAAGGTACGGCACTGAGAACTGAAAAAAGTAAACAAACCTATTGGAAAATCCTTACTGGAAAAAATATATTCCCTCATGTCTTTCTCTTGTAAAATTCTTACAGTCTTTCACAGAATACGACATATCGCTAAAATCAAATGAAATCACTTCAAAAACTCCAAATAAAAATGGGTGAGAACTCCGCACCAGCCGGTAATATGACAAAAGTGTCCGCAAAATTGGCCGTTTTGTTGTAGACGAAAATCATGATGCGTAGTAGGGCAAAGCGCGTTCTCTCCAATATAAAGAAGTTCTTATAAACATGGGTAGGTATACAGGGTGTTAATAAAGTAAGTGGCAAAATTTCAAGGGAAGTCCTGGGTCAATTTGAAGAAAAGAGTTTATATAAACAAATAGGGTTTCCCTTTTTGAGAGACACGATGTTGAAATTTCCAGAAAAATATATGAAATTTGGACTAACTTTTCTGTAAAAGAATAAATCGAAACCCAGCTTGTTGATAGGATATTTTTAGCATGTAAGAAGTCCAGTAGTCTAAGTTGTCCTAGCTAAAATAACTTTATTAATTCGATTACAAAAAGTTTGTCTTGAAACCCTGATAGGAAGGGAAATCATTTAAAAGATTAAGTAACGTTGATCCCTCGTAACTACACTAAGAGTAACTAAGAAATGTCACTCCTAGTGTACAATTAAAGAGCGTTTTTAGATTATGTCCGTTTTCACAGGTTAATTTGTTTTGAGTTTTTTAAAAATCAAAATAATTAATTATTGATTTTTAAATTTTCCAGAGAATATCTTGGTAGTATTTCTTTTCTCGGTTCAAATCCATAGAGAAGCAACAGTCTTTAGTAAATTATCTAATTTCATCTTGATAATAATAATCTATGAAAAGTACCTATAGTTTTACTTAATTTTTTTTTAACTCAGTCGCAAAGGACCCCGCACACTTAGTAAAATCCGGCTCCCGTTAATTTTGCTAATTTTTTTATATGTTATTCTACAAATCATTCAGATCAAGTCCCCATGGGCATAAAGTCCTAGGACCCCAAAGTTCAGAGATACAGGGTGTTCACGAAATATTGGAGACCCCCCTTAACTTTCTTATTTTTGACCAGAGAAAAAAGTTTTATATGAAAGTTGTAGAAAATTTTCTCTACTTTCCAACGCCGTTTTCAGAAAGAAAATCGAACGTCGCCTTTTCAAGGTAGAGACCTAACCTTTTTATTTTAATGGAACACACACAACTTACATAAATATAAGACACTTTTTTCTCTGGTCAAAAATAAGAAAGTTAAGGGGTCTCCAATATTTCGTGAGCACCTTGGACAAACCTTCAAAGATCGGTATTTTATACCCCGATTACTGTAAGAAGTCCCGATTTTGTCAGATGACATTCTCCACAAAATCCCTAGGAATTTTTTGTTAAGCATGGGTATAACATTGGTATATGTGTCTCAACCAGTTAATGACGTCACTCGTTGATTTATGATGTGAAAAGTTACCCAAGTGATACGAAAAAAAGAGCATAATAAAATAAAAACCCTATTGCAATCACGATTATGCCGCTACAAATAAAAATAACTATGACTACAACTCATTTTAATAATAATTTCAAACGTCATGGAAACACTTTCGTTTTGGTATTTTGTAATAATCAGCTGCTTTTGGCAGCATCTAGGGGCGGACTCAGGCAAATTTAGATTCGGTGTGTCAAAGTGACAGTGAAGGTTTTCCAGATCGTTCAAACTGGTTCAAACATTCGGTAATGAAAATATTCGCGGATTTTCTACGTTTTGTGAGTTTTACCGTCATCTGAGTTGTTCTTGTTACTTTTCGTATTATTAGTGCAAATGGGCTCGTTACTGACCTCAACTTATGACCCGGTTGCATTTTTTGCTGCATTGATGCCAACTTAGGATATCGAAATTACCAATTGACAGTCCCAGTAAGGACTTCTTAAAATAATTTGAGTATAGCCATACGGTAACATACAGGGTGTTCCATTAAAAAAAAACAAATTTAGGTCTCTACCTTGAAAACACGACGTTCGATTTTCTTTCTGAAAACGGCGTTGGAAAGTAGAGAAAATTTTATACAACTTTCATATAAAACACTTTTTTCTGGTCAAAAATAAGAAAGTTAAGGGGGGTCTGAATATTTCTTGAACACCCTGTATCTCTGAACTTTGGGGTCCTAGGACTTTATGCCCATGGGAACTTGATCTGAATGATGTGTAGAATAACATAAAAAAATTAGCAAAATTAACGGGAGCCGGATTTTACTAAGAAAGTGTGTGGGATCCTTTGTTATTGTCTCATATTTCTTTGATTGTATCCAAATAGTAAAATTTTATTATTATGCCATTTTCGGTCTTTATCGACAGTTGTTTTACCGTGTATTTATCAATGCGCCGCTGCAGATTTCTGTTCCTGCCAAAGTTCTGGATTTATTCTGATTGGTCCGAGTACCGATGGATGTCTGAGGTTTGAATTTAAAAATGGTTTCAGTAAGTTTGAGCTATTTAAATTCTTTTAGTTGAGAGGTAATTTTCTTGCTATCAGAATATTTTATGATATTACTGAGTGCTGATATTTACGGCAATGTTACGTTTATTAGGTAAGAAAAGGAACACTTCCTCTTTTCCCGCCCAAATCAGGTGCTCAATTATCATTGGTGCTCTCGTTTGATATGCCAGTCATGTGCTGTCTCTCTGTGATTGGTTTCCTAGGTTCTAAATAGTGTTCAGTAGTTCAGTAGTGCAACTTAACAATGTGCATTAAATTAAATTAAGCATTAAATTCATTATAACAAGGAAATTTTGGAAATCGGTGGTTTAAAAAATACAGAAGTTAAGGAGAGGCTTTTTCGTAAAGGTCATTTTCCATCTCAGGTCCTCCTTTTTTCCCTAATTACTCGTCTCGAATTGTTATATTAAATATTTGTCGCCTTTGGATGCTGAGCTGTGTTTGATATCAGTTTTTTTTTGGAGTGTCAAGCAGCTGTCAAGTCTGTTGAGGTTACTATGAAAAGGGGTCTGTGAGGCCTATCGATTAGATTTCGACGTCTACGTGGGTTATTGGTTCGACCAGTCAACGACCACGCTGTGCAATTCAACCACTACTGAGATTGTCATATTACACATAAGCCTTTTATACTATATGTTGAAATAGCTTAAACTTTCTTTATTATCAACATAACTAGGGATAAAATTATAATATAAATTATTATCAAATCATAGTTTTGCCAGCGAGGGTGCTCACTGCTCATACCTAAATTATTTTACCTTACTTTAATTAACTGCACTGTGCATGATGACGCAAGGTAACTGTTGCAATTTAATATAATCAATCTGGTTTATTATTGTTTAAGTCGGAAACAAGAGTATCCTACGTTTTCATTATTATAATCCTCCATTTAAAATGTGAAAGAATATTATCGGAAATGTATCGTAATTAATAATTTTAAAGGACTGAAGTTTTGCAACAATCATAACCTAGTTTAATATTGTTTAAAATGATCAATATAAGTACCCTACATTTTGGTTATAATGGGTGGTATGAATAAAAACGAAGTACTTGCTACTACTACAAGTATTAGTATCTTCTACCTAGTGTTTACTTTAAAACGAAGTAGATACTACATTTCCGTAGTATTTACTTCACCTGTCAGAGAACTACGGAAATGTAGTATCTACTTCGTTTCAAAGTAAATACTAGGTAGAAGATACTAATACTTGTAGTAGTAGCAAGTACTTCGTTTTTATTCATACCACCCATTACCACCCTTAAAATTAGAAAATTTGATGTGATCTGGTGTAGATTGTTCAATATAGCCAACTGAATTGAGATTTTGCTGCCTTTCATTTGTCTTTTTTTTTTTGAGACTGCATAATATAAGAAATTTGAAGTTATTTTTTAACTTAAAAATAAATTTTCCATTTTGCATTTCCATTTCTTTTAAAAAAAAGTTTTGGCATTGCTGATCTTGTTCCTTGTTGTTCCATCGATCATCCTGATTTAAAGCCTTAAAAATCGTAAGATTATTTTAAAAATACTTACCTATTTAAAAATATTTATTAATAATATTTCAATTTTTGAATGGATGACAAACAGTTGGCTTTAATATTGGAAATGTCAATCATAATTTACGACAGCAGGGAAAATCGGGATGCACTCCCATTGATCCAAAATGTGCTGTTATGTTTAAATTTGGTTACAACTTGTCCAATAAAAAATTATGTGGTAAATACTGTAATGAAAGATCGGACTTTACAACATGAAAGTAAATAACTTTAAACTAGTGAAAAAGGCCCATTGGCTTGGCATCTGAAATTAACTCATAATATTTGTTTTCGTTTCGAACCATGAACAAGTTTTTCAGCTGCATCTGAAGAAATCTCGGAAGAAATGTATGCAGTTTGTAACTGGACAGTTTCAAATTCATGCAATAAAGTTTCCACCACTGACAGTCGAGTTGTTGTTTCTGCAAAAATTAGTGCAAAATTGTCATTGATACCAAATTCAAGTTTTGTGGAAAAATTGTTGAATAAAGATAGTTTAGTTTCTAAATTGCCCTGTTTGAGCCGAAAAGGTTTTGAGTTTAGTTTCTTTTTCGTTTTCAGTTTTCAGACATTTTAAAAAGTATAAACAATTTCGAACTCTCTTACAGTTTATGGAATGGACTCACTTTAGGTGCAATTTTTAGCGGCCCCTGTAGTTCCTGATTATGTAGTAGGTGAGGCGAGCGTCGTCTTGTCTGCTGCAGTTGAGGCTGTTCAGCTCCTTCTCATGGTCCTACACCTCCTCCACTGTCTTACCTTGTCGTTGAAGATGCACTCGTTCAATGTGTTTTCTTGGTATGCCAGCGAAGAACTCTGTGTGAACTTGCTTAGTTTTAAGTACCGAAAATTATTGTGAAGCAATTTGAAATTTTCAAGCGGGACAACCCTAGTCCTATACAAGTAAGACGACTACAACTGAGTTTGATTACAATATCAATGGACAACAGCTGCCCAGAACTGCTGAGATCAAAGACCTTGGCATCTATTTCGATTCTAAGCTCACCTTAGCACCACTGTAGCTGCGGCAAACAAAAAGTTTGGTTTTGTTATTCGTACATGCCGCTCTTTCACTGATACTAGCACTATCAAGATACTCTTTGAATCCTTGGTCCGATCAAAGCTTGAATATGCTTGTGTGGTATGGCAGCCATGCTACCATATGCTCATAAATAAAATTGAGCAAGTCCAGAGACATTTTCTGAAGTACCTTTTACCCTTGCATCGGTTTTCCAAATCACATTCTTCTAGGGTTATTTTCAGCTCAGCTTGAGAGATAGGCAAATTGAAATTGACAACAGTACTAAATTTCTAGAATGCATTTTGAATAATCGGATTGACTGCAATGAGCTTCTTTCTCAACTCCAATTTCATATACCGCGATCTCAAGTACACACCAATGATGTGATTTATTTACCGACACCAAGGACAAATATTCTAAAATTTTCACCTCTATACTGTATGTATGACAACTACTATCAGTTATGTAAGTCAGGAAACATACATGGGTAGTACATATTTGTATAGGTACAATAAGTTATGTAAATTTTATCTTACTCTCCTCAAACTTGTGGAATATTTTATTGTGAATGTTAGTACGTTTTCTTTAGCATAGTGAATTTAATTTCTAAGATTCTCTAGTGTGGTCTCTTCATCCTGTAATTGTTCCTCGTACTGATTTGGGACAAACAAAGCTAATATACAGTAGTTTGTTCAGCGAATGTTCGGCCCTACGTCACAACTCCCGTTCTTATCTGACTCGTGAATATAAGACCGATATCCATAGTATATTCACGAGTAAGACAAGGACGGGAGTTGTGACGTAGGGCCGAACATTCGCTGAACAAACTGGAAATAATTCATAACAAGGTTTTGCGACTTACTGTGATTTAAACGTACAACATTTTCAATAAACATAATAAACCTCTTTCAATGAATATTTTTACAAAGTATATGATTATGAATTAGATATTATACCAGGCGGGCCGAAAAATTTTGGACTTTTTTGTTTTAATCATAATTTTTTTGTTTATCACCCGTTTTTGAAAAAGCAGGCATCGTTGTTTGCAGAAAAAAAATAAGCTATTAACAGATAGCTTCAAAATTGCTGATTTTTTAAAATCCATCCAACATGGCGGTGATGTTTAAACTTAGCCCTTTGTTTGGGCTAATTCTTTTTGAAGAAAAAATGTCGGCAACCAATGCAAAAAGTGAGTAAAATGGTCCTTCCTGTACATTTTGAGACCTCTGCGAAGAAAATCGGTCTATAGGGGGCGGAGCTATACGCAATAATAGGAAGTGCGATTTTCATCAATGTTTTTTTGTAGAATTGAAAATGCCTCCATTCTTTTTTCAATATTTTCGTTATTTACTAACCGATTTAAAAAAACGAGGCATCGTTGCTTGTGGAAAAGAATAAGCTGTTGACAAAAAACTTCACATTAGCCGATTTTTTAAAATTCAACATGGCGGCTATGTTCAAATTTAGCACTTTGTTTGGGCTAATTCTTTTTGAAGAAAATAATGTCGGCATGATGCAACCAGCACCAAATTTATATAAAATGGACCTTTCTCTACATTTTAAGACTACTGCCAGGAAAATCGGTCTATCAGGGGCGGAGCTATACTGCCGAGCTAAGCTGAAGCATCCTAACTCACAAAATTTGATATTTTGTCCTAAATGCATTTAACCAATTCACTAAGCAAAATCGTCCTACCTTATTTTATTAACTGCCAATTACGTGTATTTGTTTTGCCCTATCTATAAAATCATACTATATACTAAGATATTTTGTCCTAACTAATATTCCATACCTAATTTTGTCATAACTGCACACATTGGACATTTATTTGTGTACACATAAGTATTCTTAAATGCGATTACAAAGCAAAAAGTCCTATCTGGCAGATTGGACTAATCAGTTTAGGAATACTTACTTGGCGTGTGAACAGTCCGCGAAATAGGACCAAATTGCTTATTAATCTCCTGTTATTTATTTGCTATAAGTAGGTACATAACCTTCAAATTTGTATAGCAAGTTGTGAAAGCTGCCTGTGATTCTGCTGTAAATTCAAGTATTTTTGGTTGCAGTGAAAATAATCGTACGATTCTTTCCACTGCAACCAACATAAAAAATTTTAACACACAGATTAGTAAATTACCCTCTTAATTCAGAAAAATTATAATACAGAAAATCTAGGATAAAGAACATAGCCTAGGTCAATAGTTATGACACAAACATGGTAATAAAGTTAATTAATAAACACAAATATAAGAAAAACTTCTAGTTTCCGCTAAGTTTAGGAAAGAACCAGATAATACTAAATATGTTTATATTCCTTACAATCCGTGGTTCACGAAAGGTCTAGAAAAAGTCTTTAATCATGCTGGACTAAAATTAGTATGTAAATCTTCAGATAATATTAAAAACCTACTAGCGTTGACTGACGTATTAATAAGACTTCTTACGGCTTTAGCTTCATATTCTGAAAAGTAGGTGGCGCCTATGGTCAACAATGTATTTTGCATTGTATTTTGTCTCCGGGAAGCGCCTGGTGAGCCAGAGAACGGTCAAACATGACAGCCGTGAGCAGTCTTTATTAATACGTCAGTCAACGCTACTAGGTAACCCCAAGGAAAAAATTAGTCTTAGAAAAAAGTGGAATATAATATGAAGTTAGCTGTTCAGATTGTAATCAAAAGTGTGTTGTACAAAGTAGACGTTCCATAAAAACTAGATTTAACGAACATATGGGACATTTAAAATATGGCCGATTGGAAAAACATAGCATTGCTGAACATGCTTTTGAAAATAATCATAGAATAACAAGAGAAAATTTAAAATGACTTAAGTATCTCCTGATTATTAGACGCTTATGCAAGTCTGGAAATTTCAAAATGTAAATTTAGTTTAAATAAAGATAAGGGACCAATCCCCTACAGGCCCTTATACATGCTAATAAACTGACAGGTAGAAACTTAAGAATAATATAGTAGACATAAATATAATAGGTTAGGAATAAGTAGATTAGACTTAATCATCTCCTGATGATGCTAACATGGTTAGCGAAACACGCGTCGAGTGCAAAAAAACAAAGTTTTGATGTGTAGAATTAAGCAAAAGAAGGAAGTTTTGTTGTTAACAACTTTTTTGCTATTAAAATAAGTAATGCAGGAATTTTTAAAGCGCCAGTGGCTTGCGTAAGGGTAATGCGAGTTTCTGTTGAATAAATAATAATTATATAAACATGTAAAGCTCGTCATTGTCCTATCTGTAGCTGATACAAATTTATTTAAAGTTTGCTAAAGAAAGTTGTCCTCTCTTTCAAAATTCTAATATCTGCTTAAGTTAATTAGCTAATTAAAATGGTGATACAATTGTTTGCCGATTAACATACTCTACCTAAAATTTTGGATAATTTAAACAAAATGTAAGAGAAAAAGTTAAACGTAAATATCTCAAAAATATTTTTATTCAGTTAGAATGCTTCAGCTTAGCACGGCAGTATAGGGAATAATAGAAAGAGTCATTTTCATCTTTCATAATGTTGCAGGACTGAAACTTTCTTTGTTCTTTTGTCCATCGCACTGTCGCTTGCAGATAGGACGGAATATTGACAGATACGCTTTTATTCGTTAGACTCCAGAATTATTTATTCAAAACAAAAAGTCATACTACGAAACTTACTTAACATACTAAAATTGGCTTACCTAATATAATAACACCAGAAAGTATCATTAAGTACTTAGTTTAAATTAGGTATCTACCTATACAGGGTGAGTCTTTAACCCGTACAAAAATTTCAACCAAGGGTAAATTTGAACCTCTGGAGCATGAAAATGATGCTTTCTTTTATTGTGTATAGCTCCGGACCCGATGGTCCGATGTGCCTCAGCATGGTTTCAAAATGTATAGGAAGGTCTACTTTACTCACTTTTTGCATTGGTTGCATCATGCAGACAATTTTTCTTAAAAAAGAATTAGCCTAAACAAAGGGCGACGCTTAAACATCGCCACCATGTTGGATTTAAAAAAATCGCCCATTGTGAAGTTTTCTGTCAATAGCTTATTATTTTCTGCAAGCAACGATGACTCGTGTTTTAAAATCTGTTAATAAATAAAAAAATATGGAAAAAAGAACGAAGGAAGTTTTATTACTGCAGCATAAAAATGATGAAAATGGTGCTTTCTTCTATTTCGTATAGCTCCGCCCCCGATGGACCGATTTTCCTCTCAGTGGAGAAAGGACCCCTTTACTCACTTTTTGCTTTGGTTGCATCATGCCAACATTTTTTCTTCAAAAAGAATTAGCCCAAACAAAGGGCTAAGTTTAAACATCGCCGCCATGTTGGATTTTAAAAAAGCGGACATTTTGAAGCTTTCTATCAATAGCTTATACTTTTCTGTAAACAACGATGCCTGGTTTTTTAAAATCGGTTGATAAACAAAAAAAATATGATTAAAACAAAAAAGTTCAAAATTTTTTGGCTCACCCGGTATATACCTTGGTGGAAGCTTGGCACTCACCTGGGCACCTCATTCATTCTAACGTATCCCTCAGCTGCAATAAAAAGTTTTCCACCTCGGTAGGTAATATTATATTATTATTTTCACCCAATTCAAATGTAAATTTACCCTTTAATGAAATGATTGCATAGTCTCTTTCAAGGCTTCTTCCTATCCTACGGATATAGAGAGGAACCATGAACTGGCAAAAATGAAACTAATTATTTTTAATTGTTTAAATTTTAGCTCAAAAAATATCTCCAGAAGGTAAAGCCAAAGTCCAATTACAAGTAGTGCTCCACAATGGCACATCGTCGACATTTCATTTTATAAATAAAAGTGGGCTGCAAGCACAAATTGCCGATCGGGACAAAGTAAAGGGGATGCTGCAAAGTTTACTTCCGAAATTTAAACGGAAAGTCGATAAAGAGCTGGAAGAGAAAAACAAACTTCTGTCATCAAATCCATCACTTTTACAACTTTACAAAGACCTTGTTATGACTGAAGTCGTCACATCGGAGGAATTTTGGTCTCAACATGCACAACAGTATACCCAGAAGCAGAATCAGCTTCCACAAGATATTGGGGTTTCGGGGGCTTTTTTAGCTGATATCAAGCCACAAACTGATGGTTGCAATGGATTAAAATATAATATTACCCCTGATATAATTGATTGTATATTCAAAACATATCCCGCAGTTAAGAAAAAATACATAGAAAATGTTCCTACTAAACTTTCCGAATCTCAATTTTGGACAAAATTTTTTCAATCTCACTACTTCCATAGGGACCGTAAGTATGCAGAAAATAAAGATTTATTCACCGAGTGTGGCAGAATTGATGATCAAGAAATGAAAAAAGATATACAAAGTGGCGTACAAGATCCTTTAGTTAACTTAACAGAATTCGAAGATAAAACCCTCGAAGAAGGTTATGGATTATCAAACGATAAACAAGTGACAACTATAGGTACGGTTAGTCAGGCCATGATAAAAAGATTTAACCAACATTCGATAATGGTATTAAAGGCGACTAAAAACAAAAACGAACAAAGTGATTTACACAAAAGTGAATTAAATGGCAATAATTGCAGCAATAATTCAGATCAATTCGATGAACCCCCTAATAAAAAGCAGCGAATTTTGGAAAAAATAAGGTACGATGATTTGGAGACAACAGAAAATGGTAATACTGAGGTTCAGCTAAACCTTTCAAAGGTATGTTGGTTGTTATTCATTGCTTAATGGTTGGAAATGTATTGACATGTTTAATGTTTATGCCCATCGCTCCAGATTGGATTAGGTTAGGGCAACTAGGCGTAAACACCAATTAAATAGTGTTGCACTGTAGGTATTTATTATTACAGTAGAATCTCGGAAACATGAATTAAAATAATAATTAAGAATGGCGGTTTTCACTTTTTTGAATAATTCAGGTTGGAGAAAAACATAAAACTTTTTTAAAATCAGCACTAGCCTACTTAAATCAGTACATCTGTGAGACAATGGACGATTAATGGGCCAAAATAAAAATCTATAAATATATGTCCAGAATTGCTTCATTTCCCAAATACAGGGAGTTAAAGTTTTGTGAAAAATTGTTTTTGTTATTACTATCTAAGAAATGCTTGGGCAGATTTCATTAAAATTTTTAGAGTTTCTTAATCATTTTATGTCTTCTAGACATATTAGAGTTGATCCAGAAATTCCAGGGGCGTGTCCACAAGACAGGTCGCTTGGAATTTTACACAAAATAGTCTAGTAGATTTTTGCAATTTTCATAACGTGCTTGTATAAAGCAACTAAAAATACAACTTTTTTGTCCCTTAATTTTTTTCGTATGTGGCATCAAGAAAAGGAAAATTCAAACTTTTGCATGTCTCTGAAGTTTGAATTTTATTTATTTTTTCTTGAGAATAAAGCATCAAGGGACAAAGTAGTTGTATTTTTAGTTGCTTTAATAATTCTTACATTGTAAAATAATTCAAAACTTTAACACCCCGTATTTCGGAGATGAAGCAGTGCTGGACATTATGTTTATAGGAACTTTTGCCGATGATTTGAAATTATTTAGGGTGATTGCCACCAAGGATAATTGTGAGAATTTACAGTCGCCACTTCAGAATGTTTGCAAATGGTGTGAGAATCATTAGACTGTTTTTAAATATCGATAAGTGCCAGGTTTTCTTATTTACTAAAAATAAAAACATATTTTTACTACAATATTAAGGGTATTTCTCAGTAATATAAATGCCATCGAATTGTTGTATTTTACACTAGTAAGATCTAAACTTGAATACTGTTTGTTGATTTGGTATCCCGCATATCAATACCATATAACTAAAGTGGAATCCCTTCAAAGGCAGTCCATGAAATATTTAACATATCGAGAGGATGGATTTATATCCTGTAAGAGGAATCGGAAATAATTTGGTGTTGAACCGTTTTCAGTTAGTCATCGTTTGCAAGGCCCCTCTCAATATCAGTTACTTTTTATTTAACTTTCTTCATCATATTGTTGACTGTCCCGAGCTGCTCTTGTATATCTATCGATCAATAAGAGTAATAATAAATTAATAATTTAAACACCTGACATTTTTCAACTCCTTTGACAGAGTTAAACAGACTATTCTGAACTACGTTAGCTAATATTTACTATGTTATTTTTTGCTTGATTGATTTGTTTTTGTTATTTTTTGTTGTGTCACTTCAAACTGGTTTAATTGAATATAAAACATAATTTAAAAAATTTCCTGTAATTGGACGCTTGTCTGTTGGAAATAAACTACTTATTACTTACCTAAAGAGGCTCCAAATCCAAATTAAAAGCTCAGAAATCGGCACTAAAGTAAGTCACTATTGTACGATTTTTTCTTGGTGACTTTTGAGGGGGCAAAAGAAGTTGAACTTTGGTGCCTTGGTATTGTATTAAGTTGCTTGGTTTTAAAGTTCTGGCATACTTAGCCTATAGAATATTTTCAACATTTTAGAGTAGTGAACTTGATAGTGAATTTTCCTTGTGTTCTTTTTTTGTTATATCAAGGCATCTTTTGGATGTATCAATTCCGAACTGGGCAACCTACAGTCGAACTTGGTTATAACGAACTTCTTATTGACCATGAAATTGGTTCGTAATATGCGAGCATTATAAAACATCGACAAAAAATATCTTGTTGATTGAACATTTTTATTCAACAAATGTCTCATAATCAAGGCAAATTTGTGCATTTGCAACCATTACTATATTCAACTTATATCACAAAGATATGGATTTTCGACTTGCATTCTTAATATTGAATTTGTTTAATGGGGCCGCAGTGGCAATGTTTGTAGCTTCGCTGAACTATTATTTAGACTGCATGCTTTTCTGCCTTTGATCGACTTTGGTTTGAATCAAGGTCGAGGCAAATGCATGTGCATGTCTTTATAGAAAAACACCGCTGATGGCCAAGAGCTCTGGACAAGTTGGGGATTCACAGTATTGCTCCTTAATAGCTTTATCAGTGTGATTTACTAAAATTGTCCTACACTCACTGGAATTACTATGGTTTTCTAGGGTTTTCCATTAGTACTTGAGCGAATTCTATCTTAGTTCTATCGGAAAAAGGCGGCTCTAGCTGCAAATGGCAACTAAGACAAAATAATAGTAATTGCCCCCCTCCCCCTCACAAGCATTCAATTGCTTCTGGGGTACCTACTCCTAGTTTGGAGCATTGTGAGGGTGAGAATTATTATTATTATGATATTATATTTGTCCTCTGCTAATATAGATCGAAAGCCAATAAGAGAGCTGTGTTTTTTGTCAGGTTATTTGACATGAATTGAGAATGAGGAAGAAGACAGCGAGATTATAAACATGCAAATGAGAACAGTAACCCTAGAAATTAACACATGTATGTTATACTCGAGTGTTGTTTATTTCTGAGTTCCTTATAGCCGAACAAAATATATGCGATTCGTAGAGACTTTAGCCGGATATTTCAAATTCATTCGTTATAACCGAGTGTTCGTTATATCCCTTGGCCGTTATAGCCGAGTTTCACTGTAGTTTCAAGCTACTACTAGGGCATTGTAGTGAAGCTATAAGTGTTTAAGTAATATTCAAGCTACTTTTCAAAATGCAATGGTAACTGTGTAGGTACCCAATTTTTAAATAGTTTAGCTAAGAAAGACCCACCTCCTGCCTATTTCTCAATACCATGTTTTTGGCAGGTAGAAAGATACCTACACGGCCCAATGCCAGATTCTCAAACCGAATACTTAAACCCCAATGAAGTTTCTTCGGTGCTGAGGGGAGTACTGCAAGAGACGAGACAATGGCAAGGTCGTCATAATATAGCCTTGGTTACTCCAGCTGCAGCGGTGGGGGCACTTGGGGAACTGTCACCAGGCGGTGCACTCATGAGAGGCTTTCAAGAACAGTCACTTGCTCGTAAGTGGATATTTTGTGTTTGTGAATTGGGCTTCATTTTGTTTATTTGAAATTGAATTTTAAAAGTTGGTCATAAAAGTCAAGGAAAAACATTGATATTTATACCAGCTTATAAAAGAAAATATCCTGACACATTTTTGATCAGCGAGAGTACAGGCGCGGCCTCATAAATGTTTCCACTAGGCATGAGAAATGAGCAAGAAATCAAGAACTTTGGGTAAGTAAGCCAACGTTGCGCCAATAGGGCACATGACAATATTTTTAATTGCTCTAAAATTGTACTCGGTTTACAGTAGATGCACCAACATAACACATTATAAATGAAACAACAGCTTTTAACCCTTATTTATTTATGATAAATAAAGATGAAGTTGCACAATTTTGTTCGGGCTAAAATCTACAGTTTTGTCGTTCTATTGACCAGAACACCAAACGTGGCAACTCTGTGCCTCTCAGGAGAAACGGAACTGCAACGTTGCCGGTGCCTGTTTGCAATAATTCGTGGAACAAAGGCAAATTTTACTTTTCTATTCAAATGTCTCCAGCTTGCATATGAATATCTGTTACTTAATGTATTGCAACTTTTGAGCTTTAACTAACGCAATCGCACAAAAAAAATGTTGGCACATAAAGACTTTTTATTACGAATATGTTCCGTATATTGACTCCTACTTCATCTCTTTCACGTGCGTGACACTTTGATTAAAATATCTGTATAAGGAACATACTATAAGTATACCCCGATTACTGTAAGAAGTCCCGATTTTGTCAGATGACATTCTCCACAAAATCCCTAGGAATTTTCTGTTAACCATGGGTATAACATTGGTATATGCGTCGCAACCAGTTAATGACGTCACTCATTGATATATGATGTGAAAAGTTACCAAAGTGATACGAAAAAAAGAACATAATAAAATAAAAACTCTATTGCAATCACGATTAATACTGCTACAAATAAAAATAACTATGACTAGAACTCATTTTAATAATAATTTCAAATGTCATGGAAACACTCTCATTTTGGTATTTTGGTAAAATCGGCTACTTGCGGCAGCGTCTATGGTGCGTACTCAGGCAAATTTTATTTCCGTTTTCCATGTTGCGAAAGTAAAAACCTATATATATTTTGTGGTTCAAAAGGGTTCAAACTTTGGGCAGTGGAAATATTCGCGGGTTTTGTATGTTTCGTGAGCTTTACCGTTATCTGTGTTGTTCTTGTTCGTATTATTAATAGTTATTCATTGTGCAAATGGGCTCGTTACTGACCTGAACTTTTGACCCGGTTGCATTTTTTTGCTCCATCGATGCCAACTTTGGATCTCGAAATTACCAATTGACAGTCCCAGTAAGGACTTCTTATAATAATTTTACTATATTCAGGAAATATAATATGGAAAATTTCGTGTATGTGGCAACGGCACCCGCCCACCCAGGCATCTAACCATATATGTACATATATCCACATGTCATCTAACACATGTATGGTTTTCTGATTGGCAGTTGACATTCCGTATGTCGCTAAATCAAAATATTAGTAGATAATATCTGTGCGATTTATTATAGTTTGTTATTGATATTTATTATTATATATATTTTTTGCGTATTTATTGTGTTGTTAGTTGTGTAGTGAGGAGGTCTGTTAGTATCATGGACCCTGAAAGTGCAATCTTTAATTTGCCGAAATTGGATGCTTTCTTGGTAGCACAATTTTTTTCTTATTTTCCTATTTTCGCGTCTGCCGAAATTCATGGGATTAAACTGCAAAGGTTTGTACCTATGTGTTGTAGTAATAGTAAAGTATTATGAGTTATTAATAAAGGGAGAACTTGGGACTAGGGACCATCTTGAAGGCACGTTTATAAAGGCACCATTTTAGTGCTTAGAAATACTGAGCCCAAATACCGTAGGTACAGGGTGTCTCACTATAAATTGACACCCCCCTTAACTTGTTAGTTTTGAGGTTAGAAAAAAAAGTTTTTGACAAAAGTTTTAGACACTAAACAAAGTTTTTTGTGACGCTATTGGACCGTGTACAGTGTGTTCTAGAAAGCCATGGCAGACATAACTTATTTTTTTTAAATGGAACACCCTACATATTTTTGCATTTTTGAAATCTGCTCATCAAGGCAATCAAAATGATATCAAACTTTGCGGCATTATCTTTTTCCGTTTTTGAAAAATTCCGTATTCAAATTTTATACCTACTAAATTTATTTAACTCGAATTTGTGGATCTCGTGATAAAGGCAGACGATCAATGTAATAACGAAAAATATTTGTTTTAAACAAGAGAGTAACATAGTGAAACTCCAAAATGTTTAGGAGCTTTTACGTTTCCTGAAATTCTTTACTTCGAGAATATAATCAGTAAAATTTGGCAGGGTTGTAAGATTTTACACTATTATTCAGGCAATCTAAGGTCAACCCAACAGTGCCGAATTTACTGTTTTTTGCACTTTAACTGTCAATGTCGTGTAGATCTAACATCTTATTACGCAACATGTAAGACTAAACGGCTCTGATTTTTGGTAGCCAGATAATTATACTTTTATTTATGTAGCACCGAAACTGAGTACAGAAGATGGATCTCAAATAAAACAAGACAATTAAAAAATACCAGATTTAATAATTACTTTTGAACCACGTCTTACAAGTCTGTAGGAAATCGCTCAGCTTTTTACAACAAAAAAAATTAGGTAAAATTATTGTTTAAAAGTTCTTTATATAAGTTTGTACTTGTAGAACAGTCGACACATAAAAGGTTCTTTGGAATTTTCGACTAGCACTGCTTTTGGATACCTCGAATGTTGTTGACGATAGGTAGCTGCACAGCCACACGTCACCCAGACTCCTTTGAATACGGTGTGCACTTCCACAGCTAGCTCTCGCTGGAGGCAGGTCGTGAGTTTTGAGTGGGGTTCTGTGATGTGCTGCGACAGGTACCAATATAGTACGATCGTGGTTGGTTGGTGGTAGTGTTGGTATGCGTAGTCCTTCCTTTGTTGGTGTGGTTACATGTAAAAAGAAATCAAAACCACAGTGTCTGTTCTAACACTCAGAAAATAAGCCGGTGGCTTTTACAAAGATCAACTAGGTGCTATACCTATTTAATAATGGTGAAATTTTTATATTATAATAATACAACTGTGCACAGTGACAGCTTAAGAAATTTCCAACAAACTATAATTATACGAAAAACGAAAATCAAATGGTGATATTCCCGACTTGAGAAAAGTGATTAAAACATGATGCAGTACAAAAGCTTGTACTGTTATATTGTACAATAAGAACTTGATTTCCTTGACACTTAATAAAAAAACAAATATGTAATCGCTTTTAATATAAAAAATTACTGAAATTTGATCAGCAGATAACAAAAAAAATTCAGGCTTCTTCTCTACTCAAAACATTAATAAGAATATAAAAAAAAACAATCTGTCATTTAAACAACAAGGCTGCGGCACTCAAAAAGCGGCTGATTTAGTGTAAAAGAATAATAATAATGCTCCGAGCTAATCAACTATTTTTACCGTGTGCTACTGACTCGAAAACGGTGAGTTCCTTTCACCATAAAATTTAATATTAAAATAACAATATTAACGGTCTGATAAGGCGATCAGCCGATAGCTGGTGGTTCCCAAAGGCACAGCCGATCTGGTAGTGAGATATTTTTCGCGAAGACGGCAAAGCCAATATTCAAAAAAAATGAAAAATCGAAAAATACTCACCCCAAACCGCGGTGTCGTCGCAGCCAGAACCAAACGCTATCAACCTTCGCTGCTCAGCCTTCAACGGTGTCCTCGAGACCGCTTAGTCCGTGGAAAACCTAACACGACCGACGAAACTCCGGCGTGGTCACATGAAAAATAACAGAAAACCAAAATATCAGCCTAGCACGCAAAACTTAATGATAACAGTCTTTTTTACACTAAATCACGCTAGTAAAAGATGAAACCCATGCACGATGAACAAAGATTGAAAATTCCGAAGGAAAAATCAAACGTGCATAAGCTGAATCAGTACCGCACTTGTTGTCTCGACGACGAGCAGAGAGGAAAAAAAGCCAGCCGAAATTGTCTGTCACTCCCACCTATTCTTGTGATTTCCAGACCACCAAAACATTAAAGGTTAGGTTCGTCTTCTTCAAGCAACCAACATATTATTTGAGGCCTTTGCTCTTATACATACCTCATTAATTTCAATTTGTTAATTATATGAATTTGTTTGAGGCTAAATTAGAAAGGCAAAGAAACAACGTACCTGTATATGAATAAACTTGTGAAATTTGTCAATTCCAGGTATTACGGATACTTTCCTTCACTGTGTATGGCTGGTTGCCTAATGGTGGCGGTAATTGTGGTTCAAAATCCGCGGTATATCGGGAGAGTCAAAAGGTTATTACCGTAGTAACGAAAGTTAACATAAATTTCGTTACACACCACCAAAACCGGGTAAGGAAAAATACGAAAACTCAAGTTTGAGTATTTTTCCTCGAGCAACACACAGCTAGTGCCAAACAGTGAGCTACTCAATTTGGAATAGGAATATTGACAAAACTTGGTAAGGTATGATTGGTTGAAGAAATTGTTTTTATAGGTAAGTAGGCCTGACAGGAAATTTCTTAACTTGAAAGTACATGAAACTATTCAATAGCATTTATTATGAACCAATTGTTAGGTGAAATTTTTAAATAATAATAAAAAAATGTGGGCGCCAGCATACATCGTGTGTATACGTAGTGTCAAGGCAGTCAAAAAATACAAAAAAATTAAATCCCAATATTTAAATAGAAAAAGATTAACTCCCCAAAAATTTTAAATCCCAACTTAACCTAAGTTTCTAACCTTAAAAGATTAGAAAAGGGAGAGGAAAATGAAGAAAGTAACTCCCTGAAGCATGATGGACTCATGAACCCTGCGAACAGCACCGCACACATTTGCAGCTCCCCAGTATTGAGCACCGAAGGGTCCCTATCGCGTTACTCAATCTTAGCCTACCCCAATACCCGAGGAAACTAACATTTGTAAACACTACTGCCACCTGATTCAAGACCCACATCAAGGACTATAGATAGAAGAAGAAAGATTAATAGCCAATAGCCAAAACTATTAATCCCGTGGCCATAGCACACTCAGGATACACATTTAAGTGATAACTCACCTGTACAGAGGAATTGTTCAACCAGAAACAAAATAACTATTGCAAAATTAGTAAACAGAAGAAAATTTAACGAAAACTTGAAACAATTACAACTCTTGAGTCACATGATTCAGACATTGTCAAAATTAACCCATCAGGAATAGTACAAACTCTAAGTCGAATATTTTATTTGCAAAAAAACGATAAATTTAAGAAACATTTTGAAATATACAGAATAACCTGCGAATAACCGTAGGTCAGTCAATGAATAACTGCACTCCATAAGCCTACGCGAAATTCTTAAGGTACCTACTTCGGACACTCAAGGCGCTATCTAAACCGAAATAAGAACCAACAAAAGGGAGATATATATTTTTTCGACACATTTTGTGCTATCCGAGCCAAATTATTATTAATTAAAAATATATATACTGTATATCTCAAGTTATTAATTATGACAACATGCACCCAAAAGAATGTAACCTATTATAGGTATCAAAAAAATTATACTGATGATTAGAGACTCAGAGAAAAGAGATTCACAGGTGTGAACAAAAACAAAAGCGATACGAGATAAGTAGGTAAACCAAAATGTATGCAAGAGGGTTCCATCCTGTCACATACTACAGCTGTGTAAAGAGTGGGTCTGGAACGAGAAGATTCGATTCCAGAAGGTAATTAATAATCACTATGAAAGTTAAACTGGGCCTATTGCCAAAATAGTGTACAAATCAGGGAAGGGATTTTTGGAAGGAAAAGGGAATGTAATAACCCCACTATTCAAAACAACTTCTTGCTGAGACTACGGCCAGTCGCCCTCAGACCTGTGTGCTCGGTTTTAATACTCTCAGGATCCAAAAGGATCACCCAGGGAATCGTTAGGAGTAGCTTCGAAATAAAACATAAAAACTAAAAATGAAGTGTACTGAAAAGGAGATTTGCACAAAATCTAACAATATTACCAGAGAGAAAAAAAACGAGACTAACTTGACTAAGCCTCAAGATATCAACCTCACCGATAAGCATACTAAAAAATTTACCGAGGTTTCCAAAATTTTAAATTGACTGAAAAATTAAATTTTATAAAAAAACTGAACATCTGACGAGAACAAGAATTGTTAAGGTATTTTCAAATATGCAAAAAAAATTTATTAGGTAGTCAAAATTATTTTGTGGAGGTCATAATCCAAATAAAAACAATAAAGTAGAACATTAAAGGTACATGGTACTTCCATGATTCGCATTCTTGCCAAAAATAGTCACATAAAGACCAAAAACAAAATTCCAATACAAACCCTGCAAAATATCAAAAATTAAATAAGGTAAGGTAAGGCAAGGATTGCATTAAAACCTGTATACCAAAAGAACAAGATCAAACCTTCCACAGGAATAACTGATTTCATTATGACAGAATAAAGTTAATTAATTGAGTTATAAAGCAGAAAAGATAACAAGATAACACTAGATTGTAACCTTAACAAAACTCAGCATGATAATTGCTTGTCAAGTTAAATTTAAGTTAGAAATGGTGTTGTTCTAACTGTGCTCGATAGAAATTAGATAAGGTTCTTTTGCTAAATTCTAGAGCGATCAAATAATAGTTCCCACCGTCTAACCCTTGTAACATATTCTGAATGGATGGAAAGTCCAGAGATATGTCACACCGAATAGCGTATGACAAGTCTATTTCTCAGAAATTTTCGTGTCTGCTATCTTAAGAAAATCAAAAATAGAATAAAATAACCATTTAGTATTATTACGATATTTCCAGAATATATGTCAAGCTAAATAATTGTACGTAAACTAGTAAGGTTTTCCCTAGAAGTCCAAAAAATGTCATAATGCGCAAAAATAATCTGGTAACGTTTTACCCAGAAAAACAATAAACGGAATACAACTGGTGATCTCCCAGTGTTCCAATAATCAAAATACAAAAAGCACAAGTAGTAAAGTTTTCCCTACCTAGCAAAATTCACAATAAACGCAAAGCGCAAGACATAAATTAGCAGGAGGATATCCTGAAAATAGGGTATAAAAGAAAAAAAATACTAAAGGTAAAAGAGATAATTTCAAAATTTCAAAAGGCACCAGAAATAATATGAAATAAATGTCAGAATAAATAGCAAAAAAAAACAGGCTTGTCAAAGCTATTAATTTGGTTAGGCTTGATGTTCTGCCAACCTTACTTACTCACTCTATAGAAAATCAGATAATAAGTCCTTTTGCTAATTACTATAGGGGTATTGTAAAGTAACCTTGAAAATTTCAAGTAAATAAAGCTCCCACCACTAAAAACCCATAGCAACATATTCTAGAATGATGTTCGTCTAGGATATGTCACTCCAAATTATTTTGTTTTTAATATTTAACTTGCCTCGTCATCAGAATGTTCACTCGAAAGGTCGTCCGAATCCAGGTCTGAATGATAATCCACAGCGAAATTAGGCTTTAAATCTTTAATATGAAATTTACCAAGACCGTTACCGTCTCTATCCTTAAGTTGGTAAACCAATGGCGACATCACTTTATCAACAATACAAGGAACGTATTTAGGAGCTAATTTAGCTGAATAATCATTTGGGGCGCTAGACAACGTAAAATTTTTCTTCCACACCCAGTCACCAACGTGAAATTGTAATGGACGCTTCCTTAAATTATAATACTTAGCATTTCGATTGTAAGCTTGCTTTAGTTTATTTCTAACATCCTCATATATTTTTGGAAATTGTTGCAAGTCATCAATTAACTGATTTTTATTAGTTATCTCAGGAACATTATTTTCATTTTCAGCTATTTTTCCATAATAATCTCCAGAAATTGGAATATTACGTCCGAACATTAGGAAGGAAGGGGAATACTCAGTTGCGTCATGTCTGGCTAACCTTATTGCTTGAGCAATTTTAAAGATATCTACGTCCCATGTTTTGTGATTTTCGTGGATATAAGATCTCAAAGCAGTGACTATAACTCGGTTCACTCGTTCAGTGTGGTTCACCTGAGCGTGGTATCTCGCGTTATAATAAATCTTTTGAACCCTGTAATCAGCCATTAATCTCTTAAAATCATTACTAGTAAATTGTGTCCCATTGTCACAACAAAAAATCTGTGGAACGCCATATACAAGAAATACTTGATTTTCAACAAACTTGGTTATTGCTCTAGTGGTAGCCTTAGATAGAGGGTGGATCAAAACATACTTGGTAAACCAATCTACAATAACAAATAAATATTGATTGCCATTTTTTGACCTGGGGTATGGACCTAGAAGATCTGCAGATATCATTTGAAAAGGAAAATTAATGTTTCTATAAGAACCCATCAAACCAGCACGAGTGGTGTTTGGACTTTTGTTCGCCGCACAAACAGGGCATTTCCGGACGTATCGGTACATGTCATTACGTATGCCAGTCCAATAATAAAGTTCCAAAACTCTGGCTAACGTTTTTGACACGCCAAAATGTCCACTTGTGGGATCGTCATGGTACATACGAAGTACTTCCTGACGGTTTGGTGTGGGAACTACTATTTTCCATTCAGAGCAATTGCTAACCAAAGGAGTCTTAAAAAATATATGTTTATACAAAATATTGTCCTTAACCTGAAACGTTGGATATTTATCCGGATTGTCTTGAACTTTTTTAATTAAAGATTGATACCATTTACAAGGCTGGAAACTAGTGACATTTAGAACAGCTAACTCAGAAGTACTACAAGATAAAGCGTCAGCAACTACCATGGTCGAACCTTTTCTATGGACTATAGTGAAATCAAACTGGGACATTTTGACAGCCCATCTGGCTAATCTACCAGCAGGATTAGATAATTTTTTAAGCCAAATTAAAGAAGCATGGTCAGTTTCTACAGTAAAATGCGTACGCTCGATATAACTGCGAAACTTCTCCAAACCGAATAAAACCCCCAAACACTCTTTTTCAGTTACAGTGTATTTCCTTTCACATTTATTCAAGGTGCGACTCGCGTATGCCACAGGGTGTTCCATACCATCCGATTTTTGGTATATTACAGCACCAAGACCACTATCACTAGCATCGGTCTGAATTATAAACGGTTCGTCAAATTGGGGTGCAGCTAAAACGGGACTGGTAGTAAGGCATCTTTTAACCTTTTCAAAGGCATTTTCTGCAGACTCTGTCCATTTAATCGGTTGACCTTTCTTTCGTCCATGAAGCAAATCAGTGATAGGCGAAGCTATTGAGCTAAAATTCATAATGAACCTACGATAGTAGCTTACTAGACCTATAAATCTTTTAATTTGAGTTGTGCTTTTGGGCGTTGGAAAATTCAAAACTGACTCTACTTTCTCTGGACTTGTTCTTAAGCCGTCTTTATCAACCAAAAAACCTAAATAAGTAAGTGAAGGGCGACAGAATTCGCACGTCCATATTGACAGTTAAATTGGCATCTTTTAAACGGTGAAAAATTTTTGTTAAAACATTAATATGAGTTGAAAAATCGGGTGTAGCAACGATAATGTCATCTAAATAAACAAAAGCAAAAGGTTCAAGACTCGGGTCGATAACTTGATTCATTAAACGCATCATAGTTTGAGGAGAATTTGAAAGGCCAAATGGCATAACCTTAAATTGGAAAACACCTCTTCCATGCACTATAAAAGCTGTTTTTGGACGGGAGGATTGCTCTAAAGGTATTTGATAAAAGGCCTTACGTAGGTCAATAGATGTTAAATACTTGGCATCGCGTAATTTGTTCAAAATGTTGTCGATTAATGGTAAAGGATATGAATCTTTGACAGTGAGTTCGTTTAACTTACGACCATCAAAACAAACACGATATTCGCCTGATTTCTTCGTAACTAACCATAAAGGGCTAGACCATGGTGACTGTGACGGTTCAATTATCCCAAGTCTAAGCATCTCGTCCACTTCCTTATTTAAATGATCCTGCATGGCATGCGACAAAGGATATTGTCTTTGCCTAAAAGGTTTAGCATCACGGGTGTCAATATAATGAGAAATTAAATGGGTTAAGCCTAGCTTGTCTGTCGAAGAAATTCCTTTAAAAAGTGTGATAACAGATTCAAGTGATTTTTGCTGATCACCAGATAATTCGGATACAGGTTGAACAGTATTTACTGTTGAAATAATTGGACTGTTTGGTTCAGGTAAAGAATAAGTCGAATCACCATAATTAATATTAAATTTAAAAGCTTTTAGGGCGTCCATACCCAAAATAAATTCGTGCATAAGTGAAGGGATAACTAAAACAGGTATACGTCTGGTTTGATTGTTCAATTTTAATGGCAAACAAACATAACCTCGAAAATCGACAGGAAAACCATCAGCGAGGGAGACACTTGTGGCATCGTCAGTATAAAGTTTAATATTGTTTTTACGCAAGAATTCAATACTACCGGAACCTAAAATTGTGGCATTGGAGCCATCATCTACCAACGCAAGGAACTTATGACCATAAATTGAAATAGGGATGTAGTTACGATTATCTTGACTCTTTTTAGAAAAAAGGGAATTAATATTATATTTAACTGGCTTGACTTCTAGAAACTTGCGAACTACCTCACGCCATTTTTCCCAATCAAGATCCCTTAGTTCCGTTGTTGGTTTGTGGTCTCTTTGGACTGATTGTTGTGATTGTTGTTGTTTGTTCTGGTTGACGAAGTATCTAGATTTTGTGAACTTCGAAAACTTCCGGGATTTTGAGTATTTTGGCCAGTGACTGCTCGAACGGTACCGCCACTGGCGCGTGTCACGTTTTTTGAATGACAATTTTGACACTTATTCCTAGTGGTATTTTTTGCTCCACAAGAGTAACAAAAAATATTTCTTGGTCGCGTGCAATCCCAACAAACATGTCCATTTTGATCACAATTCCAACAGCGAATATCAGAAATTACATTTACATTATGCGAGTTGTTTCGAGAGGTAAAATTTTGACGACTGGATGACGGTAAACAACTTAAGTCTGGCTCCAGTAGGCCAGATGTACGAGAAGGTGGGGTATGATACCTTTCGGACCAAGAAAGTGATTCTTCGATTCTCTTACATAAGGTAGAAAGCTCTGAAATGGTCTTAATTTAATGTAATGCCAAATGGGAAATAAAATGAGGCAAAAGATTCCTCCTAATTTGCGTTACGATGGAAATCTCATCGGGTAATTTAGTAAGTCTCTTAAAAAGACCTTCCATAACGGTAATAAAAAGTGATACACGTTCATGAGAACCTTGTGTTCTATTTTTTATTTCCTCCATTAAATCATAATCGTAATGGTAAGGTAAAAAATCTTCTTGTCCCTTGAAAAGGTCACACGCCGAAGAAAATAATTCAGATTTTGTGACTCCACGAGCCTCTCGCAATAACTCAACTTTTTCCAGAAAAGAAAGAAGAGATTCCTGACTGGTGCCAGCAAAAGATAAGTTCCATTTATGTGCAGAAATTGACCTTGAGGCAGATGGCAAGGTCATAATAGCATGTTCGGTAGGAGTAGATGCCACAGGCAAAGACTCAACTGTTTTTGAAGCAAACTCTCCTTCGAGATCGATTAATTTTAATTTGAACGCTGCCACTTGACTGTCATCGTCTGCAGTCTCGGCATTCATGTGTGAAATTCTATTTGAAAGATGGTTAAGTCTCGAATCAATCCTACGATAAGAAGCATCACCTTTGGTCCCAGAGAAACTAGAAATAATAGTCACCAAATCGGAATAAGAATTTAAAAACTGTTTGACATCATCAGCAAAGGGAATCGGGTTGGCTATGTTCGCAAAACTCCTATTAGAAGCTTCTTGGTGCAAAACGCCTCTCAAACGTTTACGTTTGGTTTCTACATTGCCGGTAGCATCTATACCTCGAACTTTAAGTTCATAAGTGAGTTCAGGTTCTTTCAAGTTATTAGGCTCCATATTAATAAAAGTAAAAAAAATTCAGATACCAAAAAAAATCTCAGAACACTATACAGTTCCAGGAAATCAAGAAAAAATTCAAAAAAGAAAAAATCAACAAGAAACTTTCAAAGTGGTAATCAAAAATTCCAAGTCAAGAATAAACTTCTAAGCTTTTATTTGAACTCCAAAAACTTCTGAACTCAGCAAAAATCGGGCCCCACGAATGGTTACGCCAATTTGTAAGACTAAACGGCTCTGATTTTTGGTAGCCAGATAATTATACTTTTATTTATGTAGCACCGAAACTGAGTACAGAAGATGGATCTCAAATAAAACAAGACAATTAAAAAATACCAGATTTAATAATTACTTTTGAACCACGTCTTACAAGTCTGTAGGAAATCGCTCAGCTTTTTACAACAAAAAAAATTAGGTAAAATTATTGTTTAAAAGTTCTTTATATAAGTTTGTACTTGTAGAACAGTCGACACATAAAAGGTTCTTTGGAATTTTCGACTAGCACTGCTTTTGGATACCTCGAATGTTGTTGACGATAGGTAGCTGCACAGCCACACGTCACCCAGACTCCTTTGAATACGGTGTGCACTTCCACAGCTAGCTCTCGCTGGAGGCAGGTCGTGAGTTTTGAGTGGGGTTCTGTGATGTGCTGCGACAGGTACCAATATAGTACGATCGTGGTTGGTTGGTGGTAGTGTTGGTATGCGTAGTCCTTTCTTTGTTGGTGTGGTTACATGTAAAAAGAAATCAAAACCACAGTGTCTGTTCTAACACTCAGAAAATAAGCCGGTGGCTTTTACAAAGATCAACTAGGTGCTATACCTATTTAATAATGGTGAAATTTTTATATTATAATAATACAACTGTGCACAGTGACAGCTTAAGAAATTTCCAACAAACTATAATTATACGAAAAACGAAAATCAAATGGTGATATTCCCGACTTGAGAAAAGTGATTAAAACATGATGCAGTACAAAAGCTTGTACTGTTATATTGTACAATAAGAACTTGATTTCCTTGACACTTAATAAAAAAACAAATATGTAATCGCTTTTAATATAAAAAATTACTGAAATTTGATCAGCAGATAACAAAAAAAATTCAGGCTTCTTCTCTACTCAAAACATTAATAAGAATATAAAAAAAAAACAATCTGTCATTTAAACAACAAGGCTGCGGCACTCAAAAAGCGGCTGATTTAGTGTAAAAGAATAATAATAATGCTCCGAGCTAATCAACTATTTTTACCGTGTGCTACTGACTCGAAAACGGTGAGTTCCTTTCACCATAAAATTTAATATTAAAATAACAATATTAACGGTCTGATAAGGCGATCAGCCGATAGCTAGTGGTTCCCAAAGGCACGGCCGATCTGGTAGTGAGATATTTTTCGCAAAGACGGCAAAGCCAATATTAAAAAAAAAATGAAAAATCGAAAAATACTCACCCCAAACCGCGGTGTCGTCGCAGCCAGAACCAAACGCTATCAACCTTCGCTGCTCAGCCTTCAACGGTGTCCTCGAGACCGCTTAGTCCGTGGAAAACCTAACACGACCGACGAAACTCCGGCGTGGTCACATGAAAAATAACAGAAAACCAAAATATCAGCCTAGCACGCAAAACTTAATGATAACAGTCTTTTTTACACTAAATCACGCTAGTAAAAGATGAAACCCATGCACGATGAACAAAGATTTAAAAGTTCCGAAGGAAAAATCAAACGTGCATAAGCTGAATCAGTACCGCACTTGTTGTCTCGACGACGAGCAGAGAGGAAAAAAAGCCAGCCGAAATTGTCTGTCACTCCCACCTATTCTTGTGATTTCCAGACCACCAAAACATTAAAGGTTAGGTTCGTCTTCTTCAAGCAACCAACATATTATTTGAGGCCTTTGCTCTTATACATACCTCATTAATTTCAATTTGTTAATTATATGAATTTGTTTGAGGCTAAATTAGAAAGGCAAAGAAACAACGTACCTGTATATGAATAAACTTGTGAAATTTGTCAATTCCAGGTATTACGGATACTTTCCTTCACTGTGTATGGCTGGTTGCCTAATGGTGGCGGTAATTGTGGTTCAAAATCCGCGGTATATCGGGAGAGTCAAAAGGTTATTACCGTAGTAACGAAAGTTAACATAAATTTCGTTACAAACATTGCCAGTTACAGTGCAAAAATAATAGTGGAAACCTTACAACCCTGCCCACAGACATTGGCGGCTTTTTTTGCAAAAGTCTTTCGACAACCTCGAATAGACCCGTTCTAAAAATCGAAGGCGGTGGTAAATCTCTTAATTGGTGTCATACTTTCCTCCGGTACCAAAAAACCTCGAAAATCCGATATTTAAGAGAATTTCCCGATTCCGATTAACCACATTGGAGAAACGGGATGGCTGGAGAATCAACGAAATGGAGGGAAAATCCTCTGAAACCACTCTTGGATATTGCGTGTTTTTTCTTATCAATCGATCGGCGATATTTTAATACATAAATGTAGTGGAAAAAGTCAATTTTACCCATATTTATAAGTTTTGAGAAAATGAAAAACAACTCCTGGACTTGTCTGGTTCTTGCACCCAAGAATGCGAGCAGCCAAATCCTTAAGCTATATATCAACGTTATCATGCTTTGTACTTGGCTGATTCTTACACCAATCGATCGGCGATATTTTAATACATAAATGTAGTGGAAAAAGTCAATTTTACCCATATTTATAAGTTTTGAGAAAATGAAAAACAACTCCTGGACTTGTCTGGTTCTTGCACCCAAGAATGCGAGTGGCCAAGTCCTTAAGCTATATATCAACGTTATCATGCTTTGGACTTGGCTGATTCTTGCACCAATCGATCGGCGATATTTTATTACATAAATGTAGTGGAAAAACTCAATTTTACCCAAAAGTGGACTTGTCCGGTTTTTGCACCGAGGTCTTCAATTATACCTTATTTAACCAATACCACTTTGACAATCAAAGAAATCTGTGTAATTTCACGTTACGTGAATCTCAAAACACCAAGAAACAGTGTAAAACTTTAAATCCAATAAATTATTATGATAATAATGCAGCGATATTACCTATCTTCGTTGACTGATGAATGAATGTCAGTCAATGCTATTTTCTACCATACGGTATGGGGAGGATCAGGGTGGTGCGAGGGAATGTAGGGGAAGTTGTTGATTTGGAATTTAGAATTGGTGCAACGTTGCCGCACATACCTGAAATTCTTGATTTCGTGCTCATTTCTTATGCCTAGTGGAAACATTTATGTGGCCACGTCTGTACATACTGGTTGTCATTTATTTCTATTCAATATTTTCTGCTGTTTCAACTAGCAATACAATACAATTTCCAATATTAAAGTTGACATTCATTTAAAATGTTAAATAATACATTTTTTTGGCAATCATAATGTAATATCAAAGGATTAATAACGATGTTAAAATCAATGAAATTAAATCTGAATATAGTATAATTTAATTTTAGACTCTGTTGGTTGCAAAACCAAGTTTATTAGTTTTCAGCATTCTTCATGATGCGTTTATAAAACAAAATAATTATGAAAAGGCCAATTCTTAACTGGTCTTCCAGAAATTATTTTCTGTTGGATTAAGTTGCAATCGTCTGTTTTGTTTAATTCCATGGGTTTGATTATAGTTTAAGAGTGCAGTAGAATATTTTTCCAAAACCAGAAATCAGTGAAAATGCTTTTCGTGTGTTGTTAAGTTTTAGTTTTAGTGCGATGATTAATTGTGTCACTGCTTCTCGCAATAAAGGTAATAACCTAATGTAAAATTGTACCTGAATAAGTTGTGAAAAATCACATTTTAAGGTGGTGTGGCAAAACACACATTAGTTCTTATTCATGATTTTAAATTATGTTTACTTATTAGTGGTAAATACTAGATACCGACACGTAGCGCCTCCTATTGGTGGGTGGATATACTATTATGGATATATCCCGCACGCGACCGATGTTTTTGCTTCTCCGGGCGCCGGTGTCCTTTAACGCTCTTCTCCATCCTGTCGAACACACAAGTAAATTGGAGTCCAGATCCATTGAGGTTTTTACCCAGTAAAATACCAATTTTATAATGGTTTGCCTGGTCTGCGCTTAGGTAAGCCTGATGTAAAATTATTTATGTATTGTCCTCTGATACCGATTGTCTGCGCTTATTTTAGGTGTGTAAAATCATCGACTTTTGCCACTGTCGCCATCTTGTACCTCTATAAAAAATAAAGTTGGCCATTCCCGAAATTGTTTGAGTTTTTGGTATTCTCCACTCGAAGCTGAACCACGCCCGAAAACCCGAAAATAAGAGTCTCGTCGCAGTGGTTGTCTCATAAAAAAACCTTTCAAATTGATCTATCTATAAAAAGCTCGAGGCCGTCATATTTCGACAGTAAAACTTAATTTTGATTTATCATAAATTGCTAATCGATTTGAATTAAATTCATAAAACTTGGTGTGTTTTATACTCATGAGGGTGATGGGTTGGCCTAGGATCAGTTTAGGCATGAAGTACAAATATAATATTACTTTAAAAAATATGACTTCTTACTTTATTTTCTTTATTATTATTGTTACATTTTTTATACCAAGCACTAAGCCTGTCCATGTCAACAATATGGCTCACTAGCCATAAGAAGCACACTTGCTTCTTTATTATTATTGTTACATTTTTTTGTAGCAACCACTAAGGTTGTCTATGTCAACAATAAGGCTAGTGTGTTTATTAACTGTTGTTTTTAAAATACAGAATTGCATATACATTAGTGGGTTTTAAATAGTATTAAGAATCCCAAACCTAAGAAAACAACTGGATGTGATAATATTCCTGCTTATAATTATAAAGGCCTCTCTGTGTTTGTTGTACCTCTGACTCACATATTCAATCTCTCAGTTAGGCAAAACACATTTCCAGAGTTACTTTCCAGTTACGATCATTGGTTACACCTGTTTTCAAGACAAGTCATGCTAGTGATGTCAAAAATTATCGTCCCATCAGCATTATCAATGTAGTAGCCGTCATCTGAAAACCAAAATTAACGAGAAACAACGTGGCTTCCAGCCTGGCAGGTGGACTGTCACTAACCTACTGATTTTCTATGAGTGTTGCGGGTGCCTTTGATGCTGGAAGTTAGCTTGACGTTGTCTACACGGACTGTGAAAAGGCCTTTGATAAGGTTGACCACTCTATCCTATTTAACAGACTGGTTGAGAACAGTTTTTCTAATGATGCCTATCAGTTGCTCAACTCATACTTGAGTAATGGAGAACAAAGGGTGAAGATTGGTCAATGCTGTTCCTTGAGCCCCTATTTGGCTTTCTCGGAAGTACCCTAGGGTAGTAACCTGGGTCCCTTACTGTTTACGGTTTTTATCAATGCACTGCCGGATGTGGTTAGTGATTCTGGCTGCCTCGTGTTTGTGGATGACTTTAAGCTGTACAGGGTCTTTTGTGACAACGATGACAGCCTATGTAGCGATCTTGCAAGGGTTGCTGATTGGTTTACAAAAAATCTGCGGTTGTCACATATACCCGGAGGGATTGTTAGAGACCACTATATTGGTGGTAAGAGAATAAGTCGTTATAGTGGGGCCAAGGATCTTGGGGTGCACTTTCAGAGTATCATGAAATGTTTTAGTCACATTAACTTCATTATAAAAAAGTCACTTAAAACATTGGGTTTTGTGATTAGGAATAGCAAGAGTTGACATCGTTGTTAGGTTGTATAATGCGCTGGTGAGACCGCACTTGGAGTATGCATTACAGATATGGACACCCTCAACAGCAGTACATATTAACCAGATTGAAAGAGTTCAAAAAAGATTCTTAAGATACCTATATGTTAAAAAGTATAAGGTGTATCCCTTTATGGTCTCATATAGGGCGATGCTGGAGACCTTCAATCTCATTAGTCTTGAGCAAAGAAGAAACTTACAGGTTGTCCTTTCTGTGTACTCTATTGTTAACAAGGTCAAATACGGGGACTGCATGTTGATTAACTACATAAGGTTCAATGATCGTAATGCTTACTCGAGACAGTTGAATCATGACCTCTTTAGGGTAAATTATGGTAGTATCTCACCAATTAATAGTATGATCAGTGTGACCAATTGGATATTGAGTACAAAAAATTGTGACTTACTAGAGACCCTAGTTAGCAAATCTAAAATAGTGTCATAAGGATATGAAACCAAAATTGGATATCGGGGTGCCCAGTAATTTATTGTCATATTCGATTGATTATCTGTTATTTACTGATTATCCTATATTAATTGTGTCAAAAAAAGGACACATACTAAAAATAAAAGTTCCCCATTAATTTTTTACTAACTATCCTATACTAAATGTATCAAAAAAATGGACACATGCCAAAAATGAAAGTTGTCCCAGTCCTTAGAATTTATTGTATTTCCGTTACATTCTTATGACAATGCCAGATATTAGCTAGTTAGAGTATTCATAAACAAAGGCATATTGTTACTTAAGATTCATTTATTCATTCTTTATTTAAATTTTGTTGCAGAGCTAGTTCCAGGAGATATTGAGAAGGAAGTAAGAAATTTGTACCTGGCACTTTGCGAGCTTTTGGCGCACTTTTGGAAATGCTTCCCACCTACTACATCACAATCTGATCAGAAAGTAATCAAAATGCACGAAGCTCTGCACCGGTTTCATTCGGCAAAGTTGAAACCATTTGAGGTTTGTTTTCATTTGATTGTTATTTCTAGGATATTACAGAAAGGCTGAATGATAACAGGAAACTATTGGTTTCTTAATACACAACTTTACATGCATTCACTTAAAAAAACTATCTGGGTATGTTTCTTTGAATTTTCCCAATTTCTATACAACTGTGAGTTCAAAATTTACAGTCGATAGTGGTCAAATTAAAAGTACACTTCTAGCAGAATGTATCTGATAGTAAGTATTCAGCCTCATTAGGAAAAAAAAAGTTTTTTTATTGAGGACCTTCTACCATGAATCATTTTGCCAATTATTGACAAGATTGGATCTTTTCGAATGTATATCAGGATTTAGAGATTTAGTAATAATGACAGCACTCTCAGGAGGATAATGAAATTTTTCCTGATCCCCCCTGCGTAAGTGCACTTTACATACTCGCCAACACGCCCGAAAGCATAAGTCAAATGTTCAAGGTGCCCTGTTAGTCTGGTAGCTAGGTACAAAAAGTGTACAGAAAGAATTGCCTAGAATCCCGTATGCCCAGCAACATAGCTACAGCACCGGGAGTATGAAAATTTGTCAGCCAAAGGCAACTTTGAAAACCTGGCGAATTCCTCAATGGGAAGGGATTTTCTATACAAACCATCAGTTATTTCGGGAAAAATAACAAGGTTCAGTGAAAATATAAGTTCCGTCTTTCCGATAGGTTTGGTGTTACAATGGACAAGTATACTTAGGAATAAAAAATATTTTTTTTCATTGGAATTTGTAAAACATGTCTAGATAATCACGGAACCCCACCAACAGATTTTTTTGTCCATTAGTTTGCTCAAAAAGTGAAAAAAACGGTCGCAAAACTAGGGAATGTGACGTCACGATCCCTAATTTCAATAAGTACCTGCTATTTTATTAGTAGTTATTTCGTCTTTTTTTATATAACCAAGCATTCCCAGATAAATTATTGGATCCAGCTTTTATACGCCTGGTGAGAAATAATCAAATTTCCAAGTATTTCAATGAAATATTTGGATTTTACCGATCCCATTCTGAACTTATTAGACGCCCCCCATAAAATATGACAGATGACATACGAGTCGATTGTTTAAGGATAATCAGCGGCAACACCGCATTTTGCAGTTGACATTGTGTTTTGTGTTTTGTGCGCTTATAACCTCACTTTCGTAGACGGGAACTTAATCATTTCTGTTCTCAGTTTGGTATAAGAATCTAGCTGTGAATAATTTATTTTTTCGGATTATAATGAAGACAAGTTTTGTTAAAGCTTGTTATTAATTCAAACTGCGAGCAAAACCCGGAAAAATTAAGAGGAAGGTATGTTGTTTATTTGATTATTGTTGTAATATTATGATTATATACCTAGCTGTGAATGCTCCCTTTAGGTCAACTAGAGAATGGACTTATGGATATGTGCAGAAGAAAGGACAAAATAATAATGAATGCAGGGTTAAGGCAAAAATAACCCCGACCCCGTTAACAAGAACAATAATTATAATGTCATTGTGGTTACCAATGCATAAAGATATTCGGTTGTGGAATGTGTAAAATGTGTTGTGATTGCCCAACATAAGTAGATTAGTCCTAAATTATGCACATGCAGCATTACGCTTCTCGAGACGGCAACGAAATCAGAATCAAGAATCTCGTTTTTACAGCACACCAGCTAAGTACTGGTCGTAGTACTGCGTAGGCATAGTGCACTAATGTCTACCACAAATTGATAAAATACTTAGTCAGTACACCAGAAAACAAAAATTGAATAAATTAAAAGGTAGGTTTGTATAGTAATAATTATTGAGAATGAAATAAATTGTTTCAAATTCTTATTTCCAGAGATGTTTTCGTATCTTGCAGTTTACCAAGAAATGATGCCAGCAGCAAAATTGATATATACCTATGGGGCAACCCCAAACAAAAAAATTCAGAAAACAAGAAAAATCCAAACTTCCACAATTATTGATTTGTCACCAGCTTAAACTATTTACCAAAATGGCACTGGAGGCATGCTAGATACTGGGGTAGCACAGAAACGAAAAACTCAGGTGGGTACGTGGCAATCGGGAGATCAAAAACAAGAAAAATCCAAATTGTCGCAATTAATTTTTTGCAGCGTGATATATTTAACAAAATGGCACTAGAGGCTTGCTGAACACTGGGGTAGCACAGAAACGAAAAACTCAGGTGCGTACGTAGCAATCGGGAGATCAAAAACAAGAAAAATCAAAATTTTCACAATTGATTTTTCACCAGCTTGAACTATTTACCAAAATGGCACTGGAGGCATGCTAGACATTGGGGTAGCACAGAAACGAAAAACTCAGGTGCGTACGTGGCAATCGGGAGATCAAAAACAAGAAAAATCCAAATTTCCGCAATTAATTTTTTGCAGCTTGAAATATTTAACAGTCACTAGAGACTTGCTGGACACTGGGGTAGCACAGAAAGGAAAAAACTCAGGTGTGTACGTGGCGTTCGGGGGAATCAAAATACAAAATACAAGAAAAATTCTAACATCCAATAGTTGTTATAACAAAGATTACCAAAGTATAAATAAAACAATTAATGGTGTTTCTAATGGATAATGATATATTGGAAATATTTTGTTGATGTAACAATTTACCTTAGGTAAGCAAATAATAATTTTTGTTTGTGAATAAAATTTGAAAAAGTCACAGGTCTAAGTATTTTATTACTATGTACCTACTTCATGCGAAAAATCCGACCCCCCCTATTATTTTTCTATTTTTTGTCGATAAGATATAAAAGTTGCAATGTAACTACTATGTTAGACATATATTTTTTCTTATTACAACAGTACCTAGTGTCGAATATACAGTGTCCGGCAGAAAGTACACACCATATGTTTTTTTTTTTTTAAATTTTAATTTATCAGAAAATTTTATTCTTGATAAAAGGTTGTGCATTCCTGCAAACTCAAAATGCAGTTTTCAAAATTTGAATATCTCATTTCGTATATGGGGGAGGTTCGAAAATATGAAAAAGACTAGAAAATACCCTTAGCGTTTAATGAATGAATAATAAGAAACGCAGCCTTACGGGACGCAGCATAGCCGGCCCGAAAAGCGTCCGAGACAACAAAATACATATCCTTCCAGAAAAATAAAAAATATATAAAATTGTACCGTTAGCCCATTGCACAGGGATGAGTGTTCTCGAAAACGTAAACAAGTTGTAAAAATTCGTGGTCTCTAGGCGGCTAGAACGAGTGGGGGCAACGAGGGTAAGCACACTCCGAACGGACACGCAATTTTATGTGGACTCAACGCCCTTAGGTATTGTTAATTTTAGAGAAAACATGTAGGTATTATGAAAAGTTTAAAATTAAAAGGTAAGGCCAGCAATGAAGTTTCAAGTTTCTATTCCATAAAACACCTTTTTGACGTTTTTATGATTTACCCCGTGTAGAAAATAAAACCACCACTTTATTTAATATGCCAGTTACTTTTCAGAGATGTATCATTTTTCTGGTGCAAACTTTCTTCATGTTATTTCTTTACTCCATGGTATATCATTTTTTACGAGTATGCATTCGGGAATATAATTTACCTAAATGGGTTTGAAGTAGTCGATTCAATTCGAGCGATGACCTACTATAAAGGTTTTCGACTAAAAACTTGGCTTTATTGCTTTTTAAATGTCATATTTTGAACAATATCTAGAGCTGACACCTATTATATGTGTTGGAACCGATGCAGGTCTTACTGACTTACATTCTGTAAGTAAGGGCTCAATATGTTTAATTGCCCAATCTGCTGTACCTATTAATCCCTGTTTATTAATAAACCATTATAACAATTTTTTATATTCTAACCAGGTCGATGACTTTTCTGTCTCAATTTCTAATAAATCAATTATTAACTCCACTGTTTATGTCTTGCTTTGAAAAGAACTGGTAATGCTTTTTGAATATCATTAGATTTAGATTCAGGCCAAAATATCAGTTCCTTCATGCAACTAGCAATCGGCGGAATATACTTTACAGAAAACTGTATGACAAAAATCATCAACTATTATAAAATATTACTTTGAACCTGGTCGGTTCTTATCATTTTTTGCTTCATAATGTATCTGTGGTACCACACTCCTATACTTTTGTCAGACCTAAATAAAATCGACTCTTGTTTACAATAAACAAATTGCTAGGTTTTGTAGAGTAACTGGCATTATCTCTGAGTCGTTAATAGAGTTCTCAGGAGAATAGAATGATTGTGATGCTGCTACCTACCTGAATCTCAGTAAAACAAGTATTATTATTGACAAACAAAAATACAATTTTATTGAAATTTCGCTTGTACTTGAACAAACAGGTACAAAAAAGTCTTTTTCCTAATCATTTCCGTCATCTAATGGAATTAATGGCGAAAATACAATACAGTGAAAATAGATCAAATGCATGATATAATAATTTCATTGTATCATGGATCAAATGTAGGTAAAATATTAGCAGGATCTGATTTGTCCTTGCAGATTTATAGGTTAAGTTCTCTTGACATTGAGGCGCGCCTGGCGCGGCGTTGCCAAACGTGGCGCCGGGCAGTAAATTTAGGTAAAAATAAAATCCAACAGGTAGTTACGTATATTGAACTTTAAAAATTAATTGCGGCAAAACGGGGGCGAAAAAAAATTAAAAAAAAAATACAGCAAGTATATCTCACCTAATACTATCCGATGAGCAAATAAAAAAAAAGTGGTGTATTAGTCCATTGACTCCACGAGAAGCTTTTGATTTACATATTTGCCTATACCCAGAGCTCTGTGGGATAAGAGAATTTTGCTAAGCCAAGTTTTGTATAACATTTTTTTGAGACAAAGTAACTCTAGCTTCCATTGTTAATTACCATATGGGCAGATTGGATATTTCCCCACGCATCCTGGACATTAATCAAGGCTGTAGACAAAAGAGCCTTTTTATTTTTATGCCTCGAGAGGAAAGTAGTGGAAATATTTTCCGGGTAATCAGCGTTTGCAGTTTGAGGAGTTTGAGAAGAAATACATTGTGTTGTCTTGTCAGTGTCGTGTACTTTTAACTTGAGTTCTTCTACTTGCCTAAAAGAGGCTGCGAAATATATTATTATTGGTGGTAAAATCATGTGAGAATAGGTACGTCTTTAAATTCAAATTAAACATTTATAAAAGTTCTACAGACTCGGCACAGAAGAACAAAATTGTTAGAAGCTATAAAACGTAAAAATAATTTTTCTACTAAAACTCTTATATTTGTATGTGAAGATCATTTTTATGTAAGTCATAGCCAGGTGATATTTTATTGGTTTGCATTTATACAGGGTGTTTCAGACCTAAATACAATAATTTTAACCACATGCGGAAAAAATTGAGCTTAATACGAATCCGCAATTAAAAAAAAATTAAAAGTCAATAATAAAGCCAGAATAATTTTTTTAAGGAAGCTATTTTTTACAAACAATAATGACACCTCTGGCGAGGTAACGTCCGCCAAGTGGGCCGGCCAGCAGCTACATTATTGGGCGACGTGCAATGTTGCCGGTTTTAGCTGGTATTCCCTGATTTTAAGTACTTTTAAGTAATTTTACCATTTATGCATTTATGATAGGCCAATTCAATTAAACTAATGAAATCAGGGGGTGGAGGCGGCCCTTCCGCGCGGCAGGAGAGGGGGCGATCATGTATCTATCTGCCGAATGCCAGTTTAGTTTTTAGTTGTTATCGTGTCGCCTTGTAAAACATAAAACCTTAACTGAGCGCCGTGTTTTGTGCGTTTATTTTTTTGTTTGCTAAAGATTATCCCTGTTGTCGGAGGACACTCACTGAACATAGTAATAAATACATAAATAATAAATCTAGTTAGTAGTAAAAAATCAGACAATGAATGAACTGTATCGGCAACGTCGGTCGCACCGCGAGCAAAACGTCAGTCGCCACATTGAGAGGGAGCGCAGAGCGCGACCACGCAGGACAGTCATCCATCAGAAACCAAGAAACCAACAACGAGGAAAGGTACGCGCCAACGCGCCACACGGAGAAGGTACTACAATTATTCCCCTCGGACGCAGGGCGAGTTGAGGTCTAAATTCCGTCGGTGGACGCCGTGGAAAACCGCAGTACCATATCGTCCGGGCGCTGCCGTGCCGCCGAACTTTCTTTTCGAAACCGGGAGTTTTGTGATAATATGGCAAGTGCAAATGTGAGTGCGTGTCTTACCGAGGTGTTACCAGAGGAGGATAGTTTTTAAACCACCTTTCATTTGCTATCAGCGATTATTATCCTATAGGATAATAAAAGGTAGGCACATTTAGATAAATCAGTAGATACCTTGAAAAAATAAAAAATATTGAGTTTTTCGTTGCCTGGCCCCGCGATCTGGCAACGTCGTAAGGAAGACCTGAAACTGAAATTTAACTATTTCTAAAATGTTTCCGAAAAAAAATTTTCTTTCCATTTTCCGCATTTAGGCCCCTTTCTGAGTATGTGGTTAAAATTATTGTATTGTAACTATATATGTGATGGAAACTTAAATTATTTATTAGGAAAATTAGAGTGGTTTCTCTGAACATATTGATATACGAATGATGTTTATGATTCTACTTGGCATTTTTGTTTGATAATTACATATTGTTAAGAATGTGATTTTATTCTAAGCAACGATATATACACCTTGCGGAAAGAGAGCAGAGAAAAGAAAAAAACTGTAAATTATGTTAAAAACAAACATTGATTTGTATCAACTGCAATATTTACTTTATGCCTAGGAAGCCTTAAGTTCAAATTACTTCAATATACAGTAAAATAATTTGAGCAGTTTTTGTCACCTATAATTATTATACAATTATTATCTTTACACTGCCCTTGTCCGTAAATATCGCTTAAACGCTCTGCCTAGTTCTCCCACTCCCGGCCGTCCATAACATTTTATTTTCTTAGCCCGGCGACCACAGGGAGTGGATAGTGGATACACTTGTCTTATTCACTTTGGCTATGCCTATGCATGCCAAGTTAAAAATGCCACAGAATGTTCGCAACCTTCTTGGGAAGCCGCACAGTCTAGACATTATGCTTGAATGATCTTCTCGGCCACTTCATCTATTTCACAAACTACTGCATAATTTTTGGAACGAACCTTGTGTTCTGGGCATATTTTGGTTTTTACTAACTAATGAACAATATTGTTCTTTAGCTGAAAGTGAAACTCACTGTATATACAGGGTGATTCAGTTTTATTCTGGGACACTTTAACAGGTCACAAAACCAAAAAATAACTACACTTGTATATACTATATCTTTTTAAGGCTTTATAAAAAAGTTACACGGTGTCAAAGTTGCGAAAAATATGTGGACTTTAATTAATATTTACCAAGATATTTAAGTCATATTTGGTGAACGTTATAATGGCATGGGTTAGCATAAAACCTGTTATTATCAAACACCTTGAACAACCAGTGGCGGGGAAGTGGGTAATTAGTACAATTATTGTTTTTAGAAACAAAATGAATCACCTTGTATAGGAATAAATGTGTTCAATTTCTTATGTAAATTTTAATTGCAAACAAAAGCATTCTCTTAGCATTTTTTCATATGTGTTATGGTTCCATAGCAAATTTGATTCTTCCTATTATTTCGGGGTATTTCTGAAGTAAGACGACAGAGAAGACCAGAATACAGAGAGCCCAACTTGTCAAATATATCAATTACGTAATTTTTCACACACCAGATAAGATCGTTCAGATAAACTATGTAGTAGACTGCGTTCTTCATTTATTATAGATTCATTTAAAACTGAGAAAGATCCATAATGGATTAATAATTACCATTTAAAGTTGGGCTCCATTTGACATAATTGACAAGATGAACTGAACTGTATTTTGGTCTTGTCTGTGGTAAGACACAAAGTAGAAAACATGTGTTTCTTCCTTTAAATACAGTAACTTTTCCCAATAAACGTACCCATTCAAGGTTTTACTTTTCAAGATACAGATCGTAACATTAATTTTATTTCATTAAAAATTTATACCTTGTATCTTCAAAAGAATAGCCTTAAATAGGTAAGTTTATTGGGAAAAGTTACTATACTTAAAGTTGTAAACACATTATTTCTACTTTAAATCTTACTTATGGAGCAAATTTTTTTGATAATTTTTCAGAAATACTCCGAAATAATACAAAAAATCAAATTTGCCACGAAACCATGACATACAAAAATGCCAAGAGGACGTTTTTGTTTGCTATACGCCATATTAGTCTGACGTCACGTAGTGGGCACTGTATCCAAACAACCTCGTAGATACACGGGCGTTTTTGTGTTTTTGACTAAAAAATTATTTAAATCTATTTTGCACCTTCTGCAGCATCGAAACTTCGCGAAAACCCGCGGAAAAACCGAAATTTTGAAAGATTTGTGCCGTGTTTACGTCCGGCCCGGCCGCTGTTTTTGCCCGACAATCGGCGCGCTATTGATCAATCAAATTTTGCACTTATAAAGTTCAGAATACACTTACCTTAACGAAGATGGATAGTTATTGTAGAAGAAACCAATTCAAATATTTTTTTTAGTCAAAAACACAAAAACGCTCGTGTATCTACGAGGTTGTTTGGATACAGTGCCTTGACCTACCCCACTACGTGACGTCACCACTAATATGGCGTATTAAAATATACATAAGACTCAATGTACAGCACGTATGTGGTGATTCAATATTTTGACCCATAATATGGCTTTTTTCGATCTGTAGCGAGTAACACGCATAATTTAAAACTTTTGGTCAACACTAGGGCTGTTCGATCTCCGAATTTCAGTATCGGAGATCGATACTGAAAAAATATCGATAAAATCGATAAATCGATATAATCGATCTTATCGATAAAATCGATCTTATCGATAAAATCGATCTTATCGATAAAATTGATATAATCGATCTTATCGATAAAATCGATCTTATCGATAAAATCGATCTTATTGATAAAATCGATATAATCAATTTTATTTAAGAAGCTAGACAAACAAAGGCCGATCTGCTTGCTGCGGGCGCGGTCTGGACGCAATGGGTGCAGCAATTTGCTTTATTTTTGCAAATAATTTCAAAAGATAGATATAATTGGAAAGATCGATAAAATCAAAAATATCGATAAAATCGAAAAGATCAATAAAATTGAAAAGATCGATAAAATCGAAAATATCGATAAAATCGAAAAGATCGATAAAATCGAAAAGATCGACAAAATCGAAAAGATCAATAAAATCGAAAAGATCGATAAAATCGGAAAGATCGAGAAAATCGAAAAGATCGATAATATCGATATTTCGATTTATCGAAATTGAATATCGAGTATCGATAAAATCGATAGTATCGATACTTTCGATTTTATCGATATTTTGTCTCAGGCCTAGTCAACACAAATTTTAATCTAAGTAATTACTCACATTTTGATACAAAAATCATTTAAAAATATTTATCACAATGGCCGCCATTAGGCTTTTTGCGCAAATGCTAATAACGGCCATTGTGATAAATATTTTTAAATAATTTTTGTCTCAAGATGTCTTAGATTAAAATTTGTATTGACCAAAAGTTTTAAATTATGCGTGTTACTCGCTACAGATCGAAAAAAGCCATTTTATGGGTCAAAATGTTGAATCACCACGCACATGCTGTACATTGAGTCTTAAGACATTGAATACATTTTATTGCTATATACAAGGTGATTCATTTTTTTCCCCTAAAAACAATTGCACTATAATTACCCACTTCTCCGCCACTGGTTGTTGTTATTAACAGGATATTAACAGGTTTTATGCTAACCCATGCCGTTATAATGTGCACCAGGGATGACATAGGAAGTCCACATATTTTTTCCAACTTTGACAGCCTGTAACTTTTTTATAAGGTCTTAAAAAGATATAGTTTATACAAGAAAGTGCGGAAATTTTTTGGTTTTCTATCACGTGTTGAACTGTTCAAGAATAAAACTGAATCACCTTTTATACAGGGTGTCCAACTTTAAAACTGAACAAATCCGTAAAATCTTCATTTTTGGAGGTAATCGACTCAACTTTTTTTTGTTTGAAAGGCCTTCAAAAACCGCTTCTTTTGACCTTCCTGCCATTTTCAAAATGCAAGTCTAGAGCCGGCTGCGATTTTTTTATACCCCCGATTTTCACGAAAACCATTTAGCGATTTCTTTATTTAAAATCTTACCCCACAGCATTAATAAGAATACCCCAAAACCCCCATATAAAAAATTTGAACAAAAAATATACAGTGAGTTCCATTCTGCATGGTGCCAAAATTGAGCAAATAGGAATTTTAAAGGCATGTGCCAAGTCAAGTGTGCCTTGGAATCCCCTCAAAACAGTTGAATGGTTAACAGGACCACTCAAGGTGTTGGTGTGCAAAAGTCCAATACAAAATATACAGAGTGTTCTTATCTGCGCTTACCTATAAACGAACTAAATCTAAAAAATACAGAAGCCTGCAAGTCAGTAAGTTCATATCAGTTAAGGTGGCTGGTGTGCCACAACAGGAAACGCACAGAAAATGTATCATCTTAGACAGTGACTTTGTTGAGAAAGGTTCAATAATTTAAATTGTTGTTATTTGTTGGTTGGCATTTTGTAAAGAAATAAATTACTTTTGTGTTTATTAATATTTTTCCAATGATTCCAGAGCACTCCTGACCAGTATAAAGTTTAATAAAAATTCAGAATTGTGACATGGCTCAGAGAAAAATACCCTGTATATTTTTGTGGTAAATCTTTATACGCCAACATTTTGAGTGGTCCTGTTGACAACTGTTTTGAAGGGATTCCATTGTACGCTCGACTCGCCAGATGTCTTTAAATTTCCTATTTTGCTCAACTTTGACACCCTACAGAATGGAACTCACTGTATATTTTTCGTTCAAATTTTGTATATGGGGGTTTTGGTATATTCTGATTAACGCTGTGGGGTCAGATTTTAAATAAAAAATCGCTAAATGGTTTTCGTGAAAATCGGGGGTATAAAAAAATCGCAGCCGGCCCTGGATTTGCATGTCGAAAATGGCAGGAAGGTCCAAAGAAGCGGTTTTTTAAGTCCTTTCAAACAAAAAAAAGTTTAGGCGATTATCTCCAAAAATGAAGATTTTACGGATTTGTACAGTTTTAAAGTTGGACACCCTGTATATATATATATATATATATATATATATATATATATTATTGATTTTGACAGGGTTTTATTTCAGAAAACCTATTCTGTGATTTGTTTGAAGTACGGAAAGGCCTATCTTGTGATATTAGCGTTGACTGACGTATTAATAAGACTTCTCACGGCTATAGTTTCATGTCCTGGAAAGTAGATGGTGCCTATGGTCAACAATGTATATTGCATTGTATTTTGTCTCCGGGAAGCGCATGGTGAGCCAGAGAACTGTCAAACATGACAGCCGTTAGCAGTCTTTATTAATACGTCAGTCAACGATATTAGTTGTTAAAAGTTATCTGGTCTACATAGTAGGTTCCCAGAGGCAAAATAACCACAGTTTATCTATTAACTATACTATTTAAGTGGTTTGAGGAAACTCAGCTTCGTGAAAATTCAGAGGTTGAAAGTGGTTAATACCCTCTTACACTTGCAGAATAGAGAAATTCGTGGAGTTAACTTCCGGCGATGTGCGTTTATGAGATTTTTACAGAAAGTGTTGATTTAAGTTGTCTAGAATGGCAGCAATACAGCTAGGGAAAATTTGGAGGTTCAAAGGTGTTACTACTAGTAGGGAATCCAATCCGGGATCACAGGATCCCATATTATTTTGAGATATTTTGCAATCCCAAGGATCCCGGCATTTACATAAAAGATTCCAGGATTATTTTATGATATTACAGATTGCTTTTCTATAGTTTTGTTATTCCATGAGCCTTGGCTTCGCTCAGAAATTTTCAGTTTGCGAAAATACAGAATGCCATATTTGGATTAAGGTAAATTGTTCTAATGATCTATATTAGTTTAAACTCTTGATGTTCTTTTTTGCATTAGTGTCCCCTTTTTTTGAAGTTTATGATAATTAACCATAGGTACGTTATTTGTTTTTTGTTTTTCAATAAACACTTTATATGCAAAAACTACCTATTTAGTTATTACTTGTTTTAAAAAATACGAAAATAATTCCATTACGGAAATCCTGGGATCTCGGGATTTAAAAGCTCGTGATAAAATTTTTATCGGGATTGGATTCCCTAGTTACTACCCTCATAAACTTATAAAATAAATTCGTGGAGCTAACTACTGGCGATGTGTGTAGATCTTAAAAATTACGTAAATGTAAAATAAAAAAATTTTCCCTTTTGTTATAAACCCTTAGTCCGGCCCTGCCGGACCTCTTAAATGTTTATAGTCATGCTCGCTTCTCAAAAACGTAGTATGTGTGTAACGCTTTTGTTTGGTCACGGTTAGCGGGCGCAGTTTTCTAAATTTAAAGCCTGGGACCGCAAAAAAATAAGTGCCACATCGCTATTGAAGCGCGCCAGGAGCGGAAGAGCCGTTCCGCTGTTTGAGCCATTTTCCGATTTGGCACACGTCGGAGAGGGACTTGAATTTGGCGCGCCATGCCGATCAAGTAAAACAAAAGTCCCTAGAAATCGATCGAGGTATCCGCAAAAGAAAATGGGTTAGTTTTGTTTTTTGCTAATCTGAGAATTTGTTTAATTTTATGGCAGTTTGGGCTTTTACTTAGGTTTTGAGTATTCACTCGGCAAACAGGTAATTGTGCGATGGTGACGGGTTATTGCTTTTACTGTGCCTAACCTAACTTGATTGTATACAATGCTCCCGACGTCTTCTATTTCCTTCTTTTATTCGAGATAGCTAGGCCAGAAAAGCTTTAAAACCAAGCCATGAGAAATCTAAGTAGGCTTTTGCCCTTGACGATGCAGTCCTTGCCCTGCACTTTGTCATACGAAAGGTTTGTTTACCCTAGATAATCTGAGATGTTTTGTGTCTACATTTAAATTTCCAGGTGTTGTAGATTCTTTGCTATTTTTAGCCCTAATACCTAGGGGTGCCTTTGGTGAAGCCCTCGTTTAAGTGAAAGCGATCAGCAAAAGCATTACCTATATCGTCGTTTAAAGCACATCCATACGAGTCCTAGTTTTCTGCGAAAAGGTGGGTTCACAGACCCTGAAAGGAGGTTCCAACATGTTGAGGTGAAGCACAGGCTAAAGCTAGACCCCTCTTTTGTGATTTGCTTCTGCCGTTTATATGAAAAAGTGATGTCTCCGAGCGATTTTCAAATGCATGCCAATATATTGTACGATAAATTTGATTTAGATATGAGCAACCTCATGGAAAGACTTTACAGAAGTGGATATAGCCGAGTAGGTAAAGGCCTATGAAAACTTCATTTATTTCATCGTAGGTTCAAATCCCGCACAATGCTTTTCCTTTTTTTTAATTAGATATCAACGAAAATTCAGATTTTATTTTTTTATTTTTATTGAATATTATGATCTAATGTAATAGTAAACAATACAATCTGCATTTTTATTAATAATAATAATCATTTGGAGACGCGGTTTTGTCATACAAACATAAAATTGAATTGCACACCCTTCTGCATGCGAGTGGCGCTTAAAATTCGCTTCTTTTTTATTCCTTCCTTTCGCCACGTGTGCTCCTGAGTTTTTTCGTTTGACGGTTGCACCATAATATATCAATTTTGCTGTTTTCATCATTTCTTGGTAAATTGCAAGATATGAAAACATCTCATCATGTTGTAGTGACTTCACTTCGTCATTCATTTTACTTGAATTTACTAATTAATTATTTTCCCAATTTGCGGTAGGCACTACCTACGCGCAAGACCAGTACTTAGCTGGTACGCTGTAAAAACGCGTTCCTTGATTCTGATTTCGTTGCTGTCATCAGGGACGTTTCATCTGACTGGTCGTGTACCGCCAGTCTATATGAAAATATTCAAGGTAACGACAAACTCGTAACTTTGTATACTGGACTTCCAAATAGTGCCATTTTTGAGGCACTATTTAATTTGATTAAGGATGTAGAGATTAATTATTATTTAGGATGGAAGGTAGAAAAAATACAAAAAATTTATCAGCTGTTATTAACATCATTGAAACTACGATTAACTACGCCTCACCTATATTTAACACAGAGATTTGCAGTCTCACAAGTTTCAGATTTTTTATTACGGGGGATTGTCAAAAAGTTATTAAAAAAAAAAACAAGACTGTTATCACGGAATGTTAGTAATGACTGTACAGGGCATAGAAAAAAATGTTCAGTTATTATTTCCATCTTCCGGTTTGACTGGAAGTGAGTATTAATTTGACAATTATGTTTTTTTTTTAATCTGGACATTTCAAAAATTTTACGGAAAATTTCTTGAACATTTTTCGATTTTTACTTCATTGCAAAAAAAAACAAAAGGAAAAATCATTCTTTTTGTGATCAAGCTCAATCAGATATTTTTGAGGGATGCGTAAGGGATGTTTGAGTACTTATAGAGTATACTGAAGATACTTTTGGGGGAGTGGCGTCGCAAAAAATCCAAGAAAAATCTTATTTTTTTGTAATTCAATCTCAATCTGAAAGATATTTTTGAGAGATGCATAAAGGATGTAGTAATATAGAAAAAAAACTGTAGGAGGTGCCGTGATTAACGACATTGGCGTTGCAAAAAAATCAAATTTTATTTTTGTGTAAATCAATCGGGGATGTAGTAATATAGAAAATAATATAGAAAAATATATATAGAAAAAAAATCAAAAAATCTTATTTTTGTGTAAATCAATCTCAATCTCAAAGATATTTTTGGGAGACGCATAGGGGATCTAGTAATATAGAAAAAACCTGTAGGAGGTACAGTGGCATCGCAAAAAATCCCAAAGAAAATATTTTTTTTGTGTAAATCAATCTCAATTTGAAATATATTTTGTGGGTACGTAGGAGTATTGAAAAAATCTGTAGGGATGCCGTTGGGAGGCCGTGGAAATTCTGTTTTTTTTTTTGTACATTAATCTGAATCTCAAAGATATTTGTGGGAAACTCGTAGGGGATGTAGGAGTATTGGAAAGATCTTAATTGGGTGTCGTACTACCAAAAAGAACCTCGAAAATCCGATATCTAATATGCCGATTCACGATTAACCACTTTCGAGAGACGGCTGTAGAATCAACAAAACCGACGGAAAATCCTCTGAAACCGCTATTGGAAATTGCTTGTTTTTTCTCATTTCTCGATTTTTCGGGGGCCCGGGAAGCATCAGAACCTCACCCGAGGACTCCAGAGAAGCTTTCGCGGTTAAGGTAAAGAAGTGTAATAAACCAATGTAAAAAACCACTACAAGATTCTTCTATAATAACACAGATAGAAATTATACCTTATTTAACTAATACCACTTTGACAATCAAAGAAATCCGCGTAATTTCACGTTACGTGAATCTCAAAACGCCAAGAAACTGTGTAAAACTTTAAATCCACTTTATTATAATGATAATGCAGCGATTTATTAACCTATTTTTGTTGACTGACGTATCGCAATTTTTATTTTCTACGGGGAGGAGCGGGTCGGTACGAGGGAATGTAGGGAAAGTTGTTGATTTGTGAAGCCGTGGAATTGGCGCAACGTTGCCGCACTTACCCGAAATGTTTGATTTCTTGCTTAGCTCTCATGCCTAGTGGAACGATTTATGAGGCCGCGCGTGTACTTAACTCTTTTTACACAAAATATATAATATGAGAAATGAGTTATCTCGATACATTATATCTACTCGCACATTTATATATGAAATAACTCTTCGGACACTATAAGTTGAGAGTTTACAGTAGAGTTGTCCCCATTTGCACAGCTTTAGATCACTGATAAAGGGTTTAGATGTTGAACTTCTCATTTTACACTTTTTTTTTTACTTATTTTCTTCTGCATGCTCACGTGCGAATTATGCACCGGGCAGTTCAGACGCAATTGTCTTAATGCCGAGTGCAAACTAAAACGAAGCGTGCATTTCATGTGAATATTTAAATGTAGCTGCCGTGAACCTAACCTCTGTGTTCATTGACCTCTGTCACAAACCTTAACCTTAATTTTCTGTGATTTTCAGTTTTCAGCCAGCTGTCAGTCATCAGCCTTTCTGGTCCCTCTTGAGGAATTTAAATATGAATGAAGTTTATCTTTGAAAAAAAAAATGTTTTTCAACTCACCAAAAATATGACAAAATTGCCCTTATACCTAGAAATCTTTTATTAGAACCAAATTTACGCTTAAAATACTATCTGTCTTTCTGTGAATTGCAATGGAGACTCGCTTATTTTTGCCACATGTCCGTAAGGAGGCTTCTGTTGCAAAGCTATTTATTCTGTGGCTGTGGTTTCATCGAAGAACAATCTTGTGACTTGATTCGCGATAGCGGCATATGCGGCACAACGCCATAATAGTACGGGAGCCAGTGACAGATCTTGGTGACAATTTGATGCAAAGTTGAAAACCCATTTATTTCTTAATTTGTACCCTGGAAAAGCGAATTTTGCTTTTCTGGCTAGCTTTCAGCGGTGCAACGTTCTGCTACAGGGCTTCAAAAACTGCAAAAAAGAATAAAAAATGTCTAAATCGAGCAAAGCCAAACCTTGTTTAATTTGGTTATGTAGACCGTAAATAGCCATAAAAAACTTTTCTAGCATCATTCCGATGGTGCAAAAGCTTTCTGTTTAACCAACGAACACTGCAGAATGGAATCTAAAATGTCTGAGTCGAGCAAAAGTAAACCTTGTTTTATATGTTTATTTACACGACAAATAATTAAAAAAAACTTTTCTGGCATAATTGTAATGGGCAAAAAGTTGTCTGGCAAGCGATTAAAAGTAGTGTGCGCGATGTCTGTCGGCCGCGGGCGCGCCTATGGAACTACACGCAAATCCTGGCTACATAACTATTTTCGCATGTTTTTTGCAAACTCTATGTTTCATGGATTTGCACTTCCTTGGTTTATCAATTTAACATGGAATCTTATATTTTTCAAGTAATTAAAGTGTAAATTTCGATAAATAGGGCAATATTTTAAACAATGATTAATTTTTTTTCGAAATCGAGTTTTTTTGTATTTTTGAATTTTCTGAGAAAATTTTCCATAGTAACGTATATTTTTTTACACAATTTAAAAAGGAGCTTTTTTGACGTGGGTATTTTCGATTAAAAATGAGGTTACTTTCTCGGTTTAAAATCAAAATAAAGGTTAAAAATAATTATATTGATTCGAAAAAATTACAGCGTATTTGGGACGTAAGACGGTAAATTTCCACCAAATTTCGGGATTTTTTTTTGTGAGAGATAAAAATTAAAAACCAAAAAATGAGTTATTTAGATTTTCCGCGAATATTTTGAGGTTATGTGAAAAAAGTGTAAATACAAAAGTTGTAGATCTTTTTATTACCTACAACTTTACCATCTAACTTTGTTTTGATAGGAGTTGTAGTTTAGCCGAAAATCGTGATAAACCGTTTTCGAACCCCTAAAAGTTCACCCTCTTCCAACCTATACCTCAAATCCCCGTAAATTATTTTCCCTGTTGTTTTCCCAATGAGTGTCATGCTGTTCTAGATTTTTTTGGTCTCAAAAATTATCTACCCTGGCCTATAACGTAAAGTATTACCTGTAGTTTTCCCAAACAACAAAGAGATGGATTGAGGCTTTTATGTCCGAAAATTTATAATGAATTTAAACACGGGTAAGTCTATAGTATCATTATCCTAGAAAATTATGATTGTGTAATATTTCTTAATTATGTGTGAATAATTTTGATTTTTAATGTTTAAATAAAAAAAAAACAATGTATTCACCTTGAGAAATCTTGGTGTTTATGTGGTTGCCTAGCTCACTATAAACGAGTCAAATAAAAGGTAGAAGCTAGCCATGCATTTGTCGAATAAGCGTCACTGTTGCAGTCGGCATCGTGTGCATCTAGCATTTTGTCGATTTAGTGTATTGAGTTTTTGCATTACATTCTTATACCGTAAAATGTAAAATTGGAAAGATGGATAGACTTACCCGTGTTTAAATTCGTTATAAATTTTCGACCATAAAAGCCTCAATCCATCTCTTTGTTGTTTGGGAAAACTACAGGTAATACGTTATAGGCCAGGGTAGATAATTTTTGAGACCAAAAAAATCTAGAACAGCATGACACTCATTGGGAAAATAACAGGGAAAATAATTTACGGGGATTTGAGGTACGGGGTTGGAAAAAAAATCTAAGAACAGCATGACATTCATTGGGAAAATAACAGGGAATATAATTTATGGGGATTTGAGGTAAGGGGTTGGAAGGGGGTGAACGTTTAGGGGTTGGAAAACGGTTTATCACGATTTTCGGTTAAACTACAAGTCCTATCAAAAAAGTTAGATGGCAAAGTTGTAGGTAATAAAAAGATCTACAACTTTTGTATTTACCAGGGACCCAGTAAGGGGACCCAGCATTATACTTTCCAAAGTGAGGCCTATTCTTTCCTTATTCTAATGGTATCAGTGATGCCAAGTATGCCATTTTATTGGGGAATCTATGAATAAAACAGGTACCTACTTTGATTGATAGCAAAAATTAATAATGGTTTCCATGATTTCTAAAAATTAAACTTGACAATGTTATGTCTACAAGTACCAATATGGCAACTGTCAAATGAAAGTTTATTGTATAGGTAGTTGCAATTCTTTAATTGTCACATCTGAGTATCTCTAAGTTAGAAAAGTAAAAAAAATTGAATTATGATGGGAAATTTTTTGCCTCCTTTAGAATCTATGGCACTATCTTATCACATAAAACCTGATGGCAGTTGGACCCTGACATATAACATAACCTTGTACCAGCCCCCTTGTGATCTCCTTGGAGTCTACAGAAAACAAACTTCCTCTCAAGGCTTCACTTTTCCTATATGATAGACTGTGAAATGCTGGGTCCCCTTATTTTAAAGAGTCCCTGGTATTTACAATTTTTTCACATAACCTCAAAATAACCGCGGAAAATCTAAATAACCGATTTTTTTGGTTTTTAATTTTTATCTCTCGCAAAAAAAAAACCCGAAATGTGGTGGAAATGTACCGTCTTACGTCCCAAATACTCTGTAATTTTTTCGAATCAATATATTTATTTTTACCCCTTATTTTGATTTTAAACCGAGAAAGTAACCTAATTTTTAATCGAAAATATCCACGTCAAAAAAGCTGCTTTTTAAAAACTCGGTGGGCTTTTTGTTTGTTGAAACCTTTACTCTCTGATTGTGTAAAAAATATACGTTACTATGGAAAATTTTCTCAAAAAATGCAAAAAAAAAAACGAAAAAACTCGATTTTGAAAAAAAATATTTAATCATTGTTTAAAATATTCCCCTATTTATTGAAATTTACACTTTAATTACTTGAAAAATATAAGATTCTATCGCTGATTGACGTATTAATAAAGATTGCTCACAGCTGTCACGCTTGACACTTTTTTAACTCACCATGCGCTTTCCGGAGACAAAATACAATGCAAAACACATTGTTAGCCATCAGAGCAATCTGTTTTCCAGGACATGAAGCTATAGGCTATAGCCGTGAGAAGTCTTAATAATACGTCAGTACCAAGAAAGTGCAAATCCATGAAACATAAGCCTGGTTCATGCAGCGTCTTTATCTTTAAATTTTACTTTATCTTTTAGAAATAACCAATGGCATTTGTCCCTCGATTTGAACTGACCAATGACATTTAATATTTATTAAAGATAAAGAAAAATTAAAAGATAAAGAAGCTGTATGAACCAGGCTATATAGAGTTTGCAAAAAACATGCGAAAATAGTTATGCAGCCAGGATTCGCGTGTAGTTCCATAGGCGCGCCCGCGGTCGACAGGCATCGCGCGCACTACTTTTAATCGCTTGCCAGACAACTTTTTCCCCATTAGAATTATGCCAGAAAAGTTTTTTTTAATTATTTATGGTGTAAATAAACATATAAAACAAGGTTTACCTTTGCTCGACTCAAACATTTTAGATTCCATCCTGCAGTGTTCGTTGGTTAAACAGAAAGCTTTTGCACCATCGGAATGATGCCAGAAAAGTTTTTTATGGCTATTTACGGTCTACATAACCAAATTAAACAAGGTTTGGCTTTGCTCGATTTAGACTTTTTTTATTCTTTTCTGCAGTTTTTGAAGCCCTGTAGCGGAACGCTGCACCGCTAAAAGCTAGCCAGAAAAGTAAAATTCGCATTTCCGGGGTACAAATTAAGAAATAAACGGGTTTTCAACTTTGCGCAAATTGTCACAAAAAATCTGTCGCTGGCTCCCGTACTATAAAAATTGTTTTAAATTTAGTGTGCTAGGTGATAAAAGATGGCATATTCCAATGCAGAGATGGTAAAGGGTGTCCAAAATTGAGCTTCCGATTTAATTTAATAATTAAATACAAACAATTCTGGAAATATTGTAATTTTATTGTTTGATTATAAAGTTGAAATGTTGCGGTTAAAAATGAAAAATTTTTTGAATAATGTTAACTCGAAGCTGTTGAAGTGTGGAGGATTGTTAGCATAAACCCTTTCCTTCAAAAAGCCCCATATGAAATAATCTAAGGGCGTGAGGTCGCACGACCTAGGCGGCCAATTAACTTCAGCTCTTCGAGAAATTATTCAATTGCCAAATCTCTCCTTTAAAAGATTCAGTGTTTCGTCCGATGTATGGCAAGTAGCACCGTCTTGCTGGAACCACATGTTCTGGACATCCAGATCTTCTAATTCCTTCCACAAATAATCTCTTAGCATTGTGCTGTATCGAGCTCCATTTACAGTAATCGCATCACCAGCTTCATTCTGGAAAAAATAAGGGCCTATAACACCACCCCACCAAAAACCACACCACACAGTCACTTTTACTGGATACAGTCTTTTCTCCAGAATTTCTCTTGGATTTTCCTCAGCCCATATTCTGCAATTCTGTTTGTTTACGTATCCACCAATTTCAAAATGAGCTTCGTCGCTAAAGATAATTGTTTAAAAAAATCGTTATTTTCTTGCCTTCTTTCTAAGGCCCAATTAACAAACATTGTAAGACTGATTTCCTCTGCAGCACCTCTGGATCCCTGCAGACCACTTTTTAAGGAAAAAAAAAATCACAGTTCCCTGCATACTAATTTTCGAAGCTTCTATTTTTGTTAAGCACCAACTGCACTTATTTCCATTACGCAACAGTATACACAAGTACAGCACGAGATCAGCTAACTCCATCAACATAAAATTTTTTAACCTAACAGCTTACACCAAAGGGCCGTACTACACTTGTAGTACCATTTTTAACAATCTCCCAAATGACATAAAAATATTGAAAATTTCAATAAATTCAGGAAAGGCCTCCTCACTTTTCTACATTCCAAATGCTATTATAGCGTGTCCGAATTTTTGAGCAATTGAAAAGAAACAGACTATATATATATGTATACCTACTATACCTACTTTTTACTATGTTAGTCCATATCTGCATAAGATTTCCATTATACACGTTTCATAATAATATACTGTAAAGCTTTAAATGAATAAATTGTCTATCTATCTATCTATATCTATATCTACGACGTACCAAATGATCGTTTGTTTTTAACTCTTGAGTAAACTGAATCTTATAAGCCTTGAAATGAAGATCTTTCTTTAAAATGTTATGCAAGCTCGATCTTTTAATGTTGACTTGCTGTGAACATTTTCGAACTGACATTTTCGGGATTTCACCAACACTAGCCCTCACCACAGCAATGTTTTCTTCTGATCAGGCACCACGATTGTAAACACGGCGCCTGTTAATTTCTACTGAACCAGTCTGTTGAAATTTCTTCTAAAATTTTCAATAACCTTAACAGATAGTGCTAAATTTCTTCCAAAATGAGTACGGCATTTTCTTGCAGTTGCAGCAAAACATTCCCCATTTTGGTAATAATTTTTCACAATAAAAAGACGTTCTTGAATGGACAGTTGCTCCATGTTGACCAAGAAACAACCAACCGCAAAGTTTTTACTTGACATATGTCACTATAGAAAAACTGCCAATGAAGATTATTAGAAATGGCGGTCAATTTAAATCGGAAGCTCAATTTTGGACACCCGTTAGATATGCTGAGAGCATATTTTTTGTCAGGAGAGGCGGCAATGGCCGGATAGAGAATGTATCATAAACAGTAGCGTAGCTAGGGGTCTTGGGGTCCCGGTGCAGAATTCTGCATGGGGCCCTCCCTCTTTTAGTCCAGTAGCGATATAATTTTTCAAATGAAAAAATTGCAGGAAATTATCACACTTGGACCCTCGTTATAGAGCACGCAATAGGGATGGTTTCTTACTTATTTTTAATGAAGAAAAACACTGATAAAAATTGTAGATAAAAAAGTTATCTACAACCTTGCTTTTTGAATTTCTTTTATAACTTTATTATTTTACAAGTTATGGGCTCATACAAATCATACAAATCCGTAAAATCTTTATTTTTGGAGATAATCGATAAACTTTTTTTTGTTTGAAAGGCCTTCAAAAACCGTTTCTTTTGACCTTCATGTCATTTTCATAATGGAAATATAGGGCCGGCTGCCATTTTTTTATACCCCCGATTTTCACGAAAACCATTTAGCGATTTTTTTTATTTAAAATCTGACCCCACAGCGTTAATCAGAACACCCCAAAACCCCCATATACCAAATTTGAACAAAAAATATACAGGTAGTTCCATTCTGTAGGGTGTCAAAGTTGAGCAAAATAGGAAATTTAAAGACATCTGGCAAGTCAAATGTGCCATGGAATCCCTTCAAAACAGTTGAATGGTCAACAGGACCCCTCAAAATGTTGGTGTGAAAAGATTTACTGCAAAAATATACAGGGTTTTTTTCTCTGAGCCATCTCAAAATGCTGAATTTTTATTAAACTTTATACTGGTCAGGAGTACCATGGAAACATTGAAAAAATATTAATAAACACAAAAGTAATTTATTTCTTTACAAAATGCCAACCAACACATAAAAATAATTTAAATTATTGGACCATTTTCAACATAGTCACTGTCTAAGATGATAGATTTTCTATGCGTTTCCTGTTGTGGCACACCACCCACCTTAACTGATATGGACTCACTGACTGGCAGGCTTCTGTATTTTTTAGATTTAGTTCGTTTATAGTGTGTGGAGCGGTTTTGATATACACGATTTTTTACCCATACAAATTTCCAGAAATTCAGTAATTTGAGATGGCACAGACAAGAACACTCTGTGTATTTTGTATTGGACCTTTTGCGTACCAACATCTTGAGTCGTCCTATTGACCATTCAACTGGCACACTTGACTTGGCAGATGCCTTTAAAATTCCTAATTTGCTCAACTTTGACACCCTGCAGAATGGAACTCACTGTATATTTTTTATTCAAATTTGGTATATAAGGGTTTTGGGGTCTTCTGATTAACGCTGTGGGGTCAGATTTTAAATAAAAAAAACACTAAATAGTTTTTGTGAAAATCGGGGGTATAAAAAAATCGCCGGTCCTGGATTTGCATTTTAAAAATGGCAAAAGAAGCGGTTTTTGATTTCAAACAAAAAAAAGTTTAGGCGATTATCTCCAAAAATAAAGATTTTACGGATTTGTACAGTTTTAAAGTTGGACACCCTGTATAACACCAAAATAAAAAAGTTACAAAAAAAAAAGAAAAATTGTAGGGAACTAAATTAACTGTGTCTGGGAATACTTGCGTGTGTCACAAAAAAGACTTGAGTGTTACTCTGATGTATAAAAGAATATATTTAAATGAGATGACGTAGAAATTTGCCTCAAACCGTACGCAATCTGGACTGCCTTCATTTTTAATAAATGTTTTCGCCTATCAGCAATTAAAAAGTACTTATTTCGGGATAGAATAATTATTATCAAGTACGAAAGGAATGTCAAGGATTAAGGGGCCCCGGGGCGACGCACCGAATTGCCCTAGCATAGCTTCGCCACTGAACATGAAGAATTTCTAGAAAGGAATACTAAATCTATGCTGCGAAGAGTTGAAGCTTGTATTAGGAATGGAAGATGGCATTTCAAACAACTTCTATGAAAAAGTTACGTCTTTAAGAAGTGGTGAGGGGTATCGTGAAAGTATTATTGTGAATGTGCAATATATTAGTGAAATGGTAAATGTGATTATTAATAATTTTGGTGAGTGCATCTGTGGTAGTTGAGTCTTGATATTATTTTTCTTTATGTGGGATAATAGGGCTACAGGCGAGCACCTGCTTAAAACAAGTAACATGCCGCAAATATACCCCATGGATGGTATGGAAAGGACCTCCAGTTTTCTGCACAATTTCGAAAAAATGAACACTTAATGAGTTTTTGGCATTTTTATAATCGAAGTACTTACAACTGAGATACGCCGTTTCCTACTAATTTTCTACGATGATACGTCCTATGTTCAAAATACAAAACTTTCAAAAAAGACAGATTTGAGTCTGTGCAAGATTTTACTGACGATCAGTTTTCCGTTGGGTCGCCAATTTCGAAAGCTCAATTCAGTGATTTGTTTTCACTTTGTGATCCCCGTTTTGGAGAATCAATCACTTCGTTCTTTACATAAAAAAGATCTAATGACATTTTTATGCAAAATGCATCAAGGCGTTTCAGATAGCTTTCTGCAAGTTATGATCAATTATTCATCAAGACAATTGGTCAATTCAATAATATCACTTGTCAGGAAATCACTGATGCAACGTTTTGTACCTCAAAATATTGGATTTCAATCAATTACCAGAAATGAATATAATAGTGTTTAGCTATTCTACGCAATGACTGTACCTATTTGGATATAGAAAGAAGTTCCTGTTTTTAGGTTTTGCACCAATTATTTTGTGTGCATAAAGGAAAGCATTTGATGAAGCTGTCTATGTTTGTTGCACCTGATGGCTAGAAATTATGATGCCAACATATTGATACAAGAATTGCAAGAAGACATCGAAAGAATGCATGAATGGTTCCAATCTGGAGAAATTTTTGTTATTGACAGAGGATACCGTGATGCAATTCCTTTGTTGCAATGACTGGGGCAGTAAGAGTGCCTTCTGTTGTACTAAGAGGACAACTTCAGCTCACAACCGAAGAAGCCAATGCTTAGAGATTGGTAACTAAACATCGATGGGTTGTTGAAGCTCGCAACGGTCATCTTAAAAGTTTGTTCAAGTTTTTGTCCAGTAGAATTATCTATCAGCACGTACCAAATATTTGAGATTTTTTGCTAATATGTGGTGCTATTATTAATAAGTACCATCAACTTTTACAAATGCCCGATGCAACAGTTGAAATAGCTATAGAAATGTTGCTAAAAGCCAACGAACCTAATGTTGTCCAATGTCAAATAGAATTGGATATCTTAAGATTGCGACGATACAATTCGATCCCTTTGACAGAAAACCATGTACCAGGATTTCCTTGAATGACGATGTACCAATTGAAACATTTTACTTATGAAAGTTATCAAATATATTTATCACCATCTTATGTGCAGGATAATCTTTTTGAAGATCTTTAAGCGGAATTTCAAATTGATAGAGCATACGAACCAGGTTTTTTGAGAATCCGAATATTTTCAAGACCCAGAAACAAAACTCGTTATCAGGTCTGGATTGCATTTTTGGAACATAATGAAGTCGAAGATTATGATAGTGAAAAAATTTAAGGTTACTATTGCACCTGTAAATCAGGTACCCGAACTATGGGTGCCTGTGTACAGGGTGTCCCATTTTGGGTGTTTTTGGGTGTTTTTCTCAAAAATCTCGGTTATTATTAAAGCTAGAGGGTTGCGGTTTTCACTATACTACTTTTTTGAGAGGAATTTGGTGGACCAATCAGATTTTAGATAAGTTTTATAGTTTCTGCGCATTGGCGCAGGACTGAAATTTTCGATTTTTTGGAAACCTCTCTCCTGGCTACAACTTATATATATCGACAAATTTAATAAACTATTTTTATAGATTTTTTGGCGTAGAATCGAATGGAATTAGTTAGTTTTTTGGTAGCGTTAATAGTTTTTGAGATATGAACCAAAGTTATATATTTTTTAAATGGAAACCATAGTTGGGACACCCTCTACATGTTGCTTCAATTGTGTGGTATTTGAGCTACGCAATATATGAAGAAGTTAAGTAGGTACCCATCAACAAAATTATTAGATGTTATAACAAATGCTGAAGTTAAACCACTCGCGGACTTAATTGACCTTTGAAATTGATAAATCGCACTCACTCACCAAAATAATAAAAATGCCAAAAACACATTAACTGTCCATTTTTTAAATTGTGCCAATGAAAACTTTTGTTAAGTACAAAACAAAGAATAATTTCTGAAAATTTGAAGAAATTTGACCAAAAGCCAGTTTTCCATAGAAAACTGCGAGGTCCTTTGTAAATTTTTACAGATATTTTTTCATATCTATATTTAATTGACGGTATGACAACGCTGTTGCAGGAAGCCATCTTTTCAGTCATAAAGCGACTTACGAAGCACAGTGGCTCTCAACCTGTTTCTAAACTTCGGGATAATTTTTGATAGGCCATAACTTAATAGTTCGTAGTAGTAGTGGCGTCAGTGAATGTCAATGAAAAGAGGAATAGTTGGATTTACAAAAAAAAAAAACAACAGATTTCTTTATTGTTACATATGTCATAGTTTCGACGATATTTATTTCGTCGTCTTCAGGACACATTGGAATTAACAGTTATAAAAATATATTAAGTCTTAATCGTAAACATTTGTCATAATCATAACTATTTGTAAAACCAAAACAAAACAAAGACAATTAATTAAAACTATTCTTTTTAATAATCTACAAATTGTTGCCTTTTTCTTTTCTTTTTCACCGTATGAGAATTAAAAAACATAAGCCGTCCTCCTTTTACAGTTTTAAGTGATCTCAAATCGATTCCGAATCACTTTGAGATCACATCAGCTGACATCGAGTGTTCCTTTTACAAATGTTCAGTTGATTATGAAGTGATCAGTTTACGCAGCAAATCAATTTTTATGTAATTTGTGTTGGTTTTGAGTGTTTCTGGGGTTAAGGTGGTCAAAAATATTGAAAAATTCATTCAAGGGTTAGATTATAGATAACGTGGTCGTACACTGTTCCATTTACCAATAAAAAGTAATTTCACTGTCAGATCACTTCATGTTCATTTCACTTCAAATTCACTTGTGCAAAAAGTCAAAAGGAGGACAACTATGTATAATAGAATTTTATATGTATGGAAGAAGCAAATCACAATATTTTAGTTCTAGTTACACTATTTTCTTAGTAACCTGGTTATCTTTATATGTATAAGAAACCAATATCTATAGTAATCAGATGTATATATTTATTGACCAAAGGATTTCTGAATTTTACCCAGGTACTTACCTGGTGTCTTTTAATTGTCTTTGTTTTGTTTTAGTTTTACAAATGTTTCCCTATTCTTATCATATTATTTGATTTATTGTTAACTCTTACGATTAAGACTTAATTGATATATTTTTATAACAACTGTTAATTCCAGTGTCCTGAAGATGACGAAATAAATATCGTCGAAACATTGACATATGTAACAAATGAGAAATCTGTTTTTTTTTTGGCATAAATCCAACTATTCCTCTTTTCATTGACACAACTTTATATTTGCTCCACATAAAAAATACTTTTATGAACGTGCTTGTGGGGTTGGAGCCTACCCCCAGTTAAAATTTCTGTACTAATCAAAGTTACACTCTCTAAACGGAAACGGGTACATAGAAATAAGAAAATAAATTATAAAATAGGTTTGCTGTTTTTCGAGATAGAGAAATTAAACGGGAGCATGGAAGAGATACGAGGAATTATAAAAAGGGTTTTACATAAAAGATATATATATGGTAGTCTAAATATTTTCGCATTGGTATATACGAATAATATTGGAAATGGCCTCTTATATGTTGTTTTATAAACTAACCAAATGAAATATATGTAGTTCTGAAACGCCAAAACACAAACTCTTATATGTATGTTTTGGAAAATAAACTAATGTAAAATTTGGTCGATATCCAGTATTATAATTATGAAATAACGAGTGTTACGACCAGGATAATTAGAAGAAGGATATAAACTAAGTGTAGCGAATTCCTCAACAGTTTTATTATTTGAATTTCCCTCGTAAGAGCAGGTATTGATCGTTACTAGCAAGGGAATGAAAAGTAAAAAAGTCAGGTTGACATATTTTTTGCATGTGTTTTTGCATCTAATTTGTTCCTCAAACCATGCCTTTGGGAAGAAGCTGATGGCTGATGTGAAGAATCTTGTGATCGCGATTTAGACTCTATGAGGTTGATGGACATTGCACTCAAGTAAGACAGTCTGCAGAAATGAGTGGTTTAGGATAGTAATAGTCGTTAAGATTGTTTCTTGTTTGTGTTTGTAACTGAGTTGCAAATAAAGCACTCTGGAAATTTATGGTCTTGTTACAGTCCAAACTTAATTGTGAATCATTGGTGCCACACTTTGTATTTGTAATTGTCTAGTGTTTGGCTCGCATTTGTACTTTGTTAAACTTGTTTTGACCTGTGGACTTTACCTTGATTGTTTAGATACATTTTGAGTAGCGAAACTGTAAAGTTTGTGATTACTGTAAATTGTTTGGATACATTTTGAGTAGTGAAACTGTAAGATTCAGGATTATTGTAGACTAGCGAAATTGTTAGAAGATTTAGTAGCTAGATAGTTTAAACTTGAGTGTACTGAGACATTGAAGTGCCTTGTTAAGGACTGGTGCTGCTGGAATTTGGATTTGTTGCCAGCTTTTGAGAGTACCTGCAGTTGCCTAGAGACAAAGGTAGTCCCGACGATCTCAAAGAAAATTGGTGAGCAATTTCTTGGTTGTTTGATATTCCCTTGTTTACTTCTTGATATCCTTTGTTTTGAGGAGCTGTTTTGTTTGTACTAGCAAAGTTTCGAATTTGAAAATTGTTTTAAATAATTATGCCAGCAGTAAACACAAATTTTGACTAGGAAAAGGGCTTCAATTAAAGCTAGATTAAATAGTTTCAAAAATTATTTGGATGGAGTCTTAGAACTGGACTCTTTGAATGACGAATAGGTTATTCAGTTAGATTCTCGCCTTGACAAGCTTCAGCATTTGTTAGTAGAATTTCACGTAGTTCAAAATGAGTATACTTTCGAAAATTTAGAAAGAGAATTTACAGAAAGAGAAAGGTTTGAAACCATATTTTATGTTCAGGAAGCTCGTGCAAAATGTCTTTTGAACAAAAATAAAAGCAGGTAGGCTCAAAGAAATCTTCATCAAAGGGTTCAAAAGTGTTGTCAAAAAAGGTTGATGAATTTGTCAAAGATTCAGGGGCGCACTCAGAAGGTTTAAAGTTATGTGTAATTGAATTGCCTAAATTTAAAAGGGCAAATCAGGCTTGGCTGGAATTTCGAGATTTGTTTGATAGTTTGATAAACAGATTCAATGCTTGAATGCTTGAATGCTCAATGATTGAAAAACAACACTCTTTGCGGTTGACATTGCAAAGTGAAGCTTGTAATTTTGACGCTTTTTACGGAAATAGAAAGATGTTATATCTTTTGTTCTTCAGTTTGCTCGGGCGCCAGTTTTTTTTTTTATAGTGGTACCTATGCTCCACTTGTCTTTTCTCGGATAGTTCAGTGAAGAAAAAAATTCCAAAGTTCATTTAGCTACTTGGTTATGTTCCTTTCTCTTGGGGACTCGGGAGTAAATAACACAATAGACAAGTTTTTACAATTTATTTACCAATATTTATGCACAACGCTACCAGTGTATTATTCTCAATAGATTGGTACTACTTGAAAATCAATAACAACAGAGTCAACTAATTATTACAAAATCATAAACTATAACTAAAGTTGAACGCCACTACGAGAAAAATAAAGCATTTTTTTAGCAAACGAATCTTTCAAATTTGTTGTTGAGGATATACCTGTGAACAAATATGATTAATTTTTGTATTGGTGGCAACAGAAAGTCTATTCTGTGAGATGGTACTAGGCATAGAAAATGCGACGGAGACTACTAAATAACCTAACTAGTATAGAAACGGTGGTATAACAACACGGCGCGTAATTATGAAATGGTTCATAATAAGAGAAAATGGAAAAATTGTGAAATCTACGGTTATAAGCAAGAAACTCTCTCCAAATCAAACAATGTGGCACATAAAATTTTACTATAGGCCTTAGGTGACAGCGGCAGATCTTAGAAAAGAAAAATAGATAAAACGGATTCAGTGTTGCCCTCTGACAAGCGCTGCTTATTATTTCTTTAATTCCCAGGGCTTCTAGAAGGACCAGGCCTCTCGCCTAGCAGCACCAAATGTTTTCTATACCTGGAATTAGTCGAAGAAATAGTTTAGTGTGACTTCTGGCTTTGTAAAGGTCCTGGCCACTTGTCTAGCAGCACCAAAAGTTGGCACTCAACGGACAATGGCCGGTAGTTACACCTGATGTCAAGCACAAACTATTTATCTCTGATCTCGGGTTTTGCAACGTCCCAGGCCTCTTGCCTGGTAGTACAAGTACTCAACAAGCAATGGCCGGCAGTTAAACCCAATATCCCTTTTTATAAATAGCAATGTTCATTCGAAAGAAAATACCTTGGGCACTATAGCAAAATGAAATGGTTACCATACAAGAGTTTCTTACCTATACTGCTGAATCGGCGATCGATCAAAATCTGATAAATTCGTATTTTTCGGTTCCCCTTTTATGCCCGAGTCCAGCCGGGCTGGTGGGGTCGACAAAAAGAGCTCGGTTGCTTTGCTGGCATTGAGGCTTGGTGCGGTGAGAAATACAAAAAAAAAAACTAGAAAAATCTCATACACCAATAGCTGGCTAAATAGTACGAATAAATTCAATTGGTTTTACAAAAAGAAACACGTCTCTAGCCCTGGAAATAACCATTATTTTCTACTAGATATATTTTACAAAAGTATTGCCCGCCTAAAATCAATAGCAACTTTCAAAACATGGTGTATAAAATACGGAAATACTTAAAATAAGATTTCATTCAAATTAAAATGTTTTACTTGCTTTTTATGTATTCACCTAGCCGGCGAAAATAATAAAAACTACTTGGTGTGGTGTGGTCGGCAGAAAAAATGAAAAATACGTTACTTTCTAGTACAAAAATATAACGAACTTCGTTACAAGCTGCTGAGGTTATAAAGTCTTTAGAAATTTACGCTACTACGTATGAAGCAGCTTGGAGTACTTTGTATGGACGGTACAATAATAATCCTTTGCTTGTACAAAATCACATAAAGACACTCTTTTGTTTAGAAAATATTGTGAAAGAAACAGCAGCACACATTAGAAAACTTGCAAATATGGTGTCAAAACAATTGGGTCAATCAACTTTGCATTGGGATACCTTATACATGGTGTCGTCAAATTTGCCATCGAGTACCATGCGTACCAAAGGTTTTTTGGCCCCAAAATTTGAGAATTGTCCATTTTGTAAAGGAAATCATGTAATTGAAAATTGTTTAAAATTCTTGACATTAAGTTGTGACAAAAGATTTGAAAATTTACGAAGCTACGTTTGTGTTTAAATTCTTTTACTGTCGGATACATTGCTACATTTTGTAAATCTAATAATACTTGTTCAAAGTGTAAAGGTATACAAAACGTTTTGCTACACAGAGATGTAGGTGGAAGTAAATCGGTACATGAATCAGAAAATGTAACAGTCCGACAAACAGGCGATTCCTCGAACAATGCTATCGTAATGTCAGGGAAAATACTTCGGCAAGAAATATAGGAATGACAACTGTTGTAATTACATTAGGTTCATATAATACTAGTGACCATGTTTTTCTTGCTACAGCACTTGTTGAATAAAGTCTTTGATAGTCATGGTAAGTCCAGAACAGTTCGCATAGTTTTGGATGCCTAGTCAATCTAGCTATGTGACCATAGATATGCTAAGGAATTTGGGTTTGGAGACTAGTAAAGTGCATGTAGTAGCCGAAGGCTTAGATAACATGAGGTCAACTATACAATTGAAGTGTTGTTTGGGAATAAGGTCTTTTCACAGCGATTATGCTACAGTCTTAAATTGTTTAGTTGTCAAATAAATTACAGGTAATATTCCAAATATTAAATTAGATAATTTAAATATGAAAATTCCAAAAGAATGTTACAATGGCGGATCCTGAATTTATGACACCTAGGCCTGTTCAAATTTTGATTGGCGTAGATAAATTTTGGAGGCTTTTTTGTATGAAGCAAACTATTTTAAGTGACGACATGCCAATACTAAAAAAACAGATTGGGCTGGGTAGTATTAGTCTTGACCTGACTGCAATCCTGTAGGGCAATTTGAGTGGGGAGATTTTTTTCGGTAATGTTTAGTAGGTGTCCATCTAAGTAGATTTCACTGAAAATTGAGTCGGTATTTTGTAATTACCACTTTTGTCAGGTGAATAGAAATTTTCTCTGTCACTATAAAAAAACAGCAATTTTGTTAATTTTTTATTGCTTCCTGTTACTGCATAAATACATAGTCATGAATACAAACAGTGATTGCATTAAAGCATGTTTAGATTATCTAAAAAGGATTGTTACAGGTTGAATCTAACTGCTTTCTGCCACACTTGCAGAAGGAGCAACAGGATACTTCATTTTTTTCTACAAGTACAGGAAGACTTGGCACATTTTAAACAATTAGAGTAAATGCGGGAGAGTTGCCGCGGCGGGAGAGACGTCACTTTTAACGTATTCCGATGATTAAACTGAAAAGAAAGCAACCAAGTATTATACCTCTCACGAGAGTCGATCGTTTAGTACATGACATTGGACGTGTTTAAAAATACCGCTTGTCATCCAAAAATTTATGAAGGTAAGATTAAATTTTCTTTGAATTCTTGTGAATATTTTATTTTTCGAATCTTGAAGTCAACAGGTGTTTTGGGGCATGTTTTGGCAATTTCAACGCAAACGGTTGATTTTAGTGAAATGGAACAAGAGTACACTTTTGTTGCAAAATAAAAAGATGCACTAAAATGATGGACCTGCAGGATCAAAAAGATAACCTCAAAAAAGTTACGAGTAAACGCACCATCCAAAAACAGACCAAGTGGCGCCCTCTGTAAGATACTTAGAAATTGGCATTTTCAGCTTATTCTCCAACCCCAAAAACATAGCAGTGCCAAATTTCAGTTCAGCAGCTTGATTATTTCGGAAGGTGTAGCCATAATTAAATTTCAAAAAATTAACTTTAACACCCTGTATCTCTTAAACGAACAACATTTCTATAGGGCATATTAGCCTCGATCATAATATTTTGGCCCAAAATATATGCGGTTGCACTATGTCCCATTACTAATGACTCGCCCTGTTTAATTGGAAGCGCGCCCTTTCAAAAAGTAGGCTTTGGAGGGTGCGACAATGAAACACCTGTGGAAAAATGTTTACTGTTACCTGTCAAATTTTCTGTTAAGCTGTTTAGGCAGTGTAAAGATTTTTCTATTTTTGTGTAATTTATAAACTTTATAACATACCTACAATGAAATTTGAAAGTTATGAAAAATGGGATATGATGGTCTGTTTTATTATAATCCGGGGAAAATGCCTGTCTCTGACTCGTACCTTTTTGGCCTATCCTTTTCAAAATGCCCACTATTAATCAAATTGTGTCGCAATCTTGCAAAAATGTCCTTGAAAGGATGTCTTCTCTCTGGATACCGCCAGTAGTATAACTTGCTTGTTGCATCTGCATTTTCCCTGGATTGTATAAAACAGACTATCATCCCCTTTTTCATAACTTTCAAATTTCATTGTATGTTATAAAGTTTATAATACAAAAACAGAAAAAAATTCACATTGCCAAAACAGCTTAACTGTTATTTCATTGTCTCGCCGTCCAAAGCCTACTTGTTGATAGGGCGCGCTTCAAATTATACACATAAAATTATAAAAGCTATTAGTAATTGATATTTACTACTTAAGTAAATCATTAAGTGTTATACAGGGGGTCTAGTTAGTATGGGGCAATCTCGCGGGAGCAGGTAGGGGATGTCAAAGTATTATGATTAAGCTTAACAACTATGGGTCAAATCTCAATAGTTACTGAGATACAGGGCGCTGTAGCTCTTTTTTTGAAATTGAATTATGGGAATATCTCCCAAAATAATCGAGCTGCTGTACTGAAATTTGGCACTACTGTTTTTAGGGATGGAGAATAAGCTGAAAATATTAATTATCTTATCTATATTATTATCTTTTTGGTCTTACAGGTCAATCATTTTAGTGCAACTTTTCATTTGGCAACAAAAGTTTACTCTTGTTTCATAATGATGCAATCAACCGTTTGCGTTGAAATTGACAAAACGTGTCCTAAAACATCTGTTAACTCCAACATTCAAAACATACAATTTTCACCTACCGCTTTCAAATATTACAAAGGAACAGTGTCCTTTTGATGTGAGAAAAAATCCTTATGAACAAAGTACTAAAAATTATTCACTTTCAAAATTGAATATTGAATTTGATAAAATATGGACATCCTATTTCAAGAAAACCAATGGTGTTTTGACCAATGCCCATTTGGATTTTTTTTCTTTATTTTGCATGTACCAGTTGATCTGTAACATTTAAAAGCGGTATGTGAAAATTTTATATTTGAAATGTTGAAGTTAACAGGTGTTTTGGAGCACATTTTCCCAATTGCAACATAAACGGTCGATTTTATCGTTATGCAACTAGTATACACCTTTGTTTGCAAATGAAAAGATGCACTAAAATGATGGATGTGCAAGACTAAAAAAGAACCCGAAAAAAGCTACGAGTAAAAGTATGATCCAAAAAATAGTGCAAGTGTGAGACATGTAGAAATTGACATTTTCCGCTTATTTTCCATCCCAAAAAACAGCAGTGCCAAATTTCAGTTCAGCAGCTTCATTATTTTGGGAGATATTGCCATAACACAATTAAAAAAAAAGAACTACAATGCCTTGTACCTCAGTAACTATTGAGATTTGACCATATACCTATAGCAACCTATACCGCGCAAGAGAGACGTCCGACCGGGGGAATAATTTGGCTGCCATTTTTAACCCTAAATGTGGTGGGAAATTTGAAATAATTTATACGGGTGGGATCCATAAATAATGTAATGTCGTTTTGTGTAAAATGGAAATTATTTTAGTTCAAAGTACAACATAGGTCCAAGATTTTTGTTGGTTTTAATTTTAAATTAATGCATTCGGGAAACGAAGCAGTTAACTAGGTTGAGAAATTATACAACTTAATCAAAACAATAATTTAACCATCATAAAGAGAACTAATATAATTATTATTGTACATTATACCTTATATCTACCTACAATAGCTACATTATAAATAATTACTTATAAAAAACATGAAAATATTTTTAATTAGGTACCTAACATTTTGATACCCTATTACTTGGTATAATTATTTATTTGGATACTTTTAATAATAATAACCTATTTTCCAGGAACATATCTATACCTATTTTCGAATTAGACAGCTGGTTTTATTCCTTAGAACTTTTTCTTTTATTTGTTTAAAAAATACAAGCAGAAGAAAACTTGGTAACTTCAACTTCTACCACTTTAATCTTTGCTTCAAAAACGCCTCTTCTTTGATAAGCTTCAATAATTTTGCTGGCAGTGATCTGCAGTTAACAGGTTTACTTGCTGCTGCATTTCCTCGATTAATTCTATTTGCTCCAAAAATGTGGCTCTCTTCGTCGTATCGTCAATGGACGACTGAGAATTACAATGTCTCCATTTTCTCATCTCCATGAGTTACTTCTTGAACTTCTTGAATATAATATTATTGTCGATGACACCTAGAGTTCTAAGCCACTTTCTAAATTTAGTTTCTTCTCTTGAAAACCTAAAAATCAGCAAGAAGTCAAAAAATATAAATGAGAAAACAATATTATTTGGCAAAAAATTATACCTATTTACTTACCTATGGAATTTAATTTCACAATCTGGATGTAAAAGTCTCTTTGCATTTGCACCAAGTCATGTTTTGATCTAGTAAATATGAAAACGAAAAGCTATTAACCATACAAAATATAAAAGAAAAAAATCGCGATTTTAAAAACAAAATGTATCTCTCATCAAAAAAGCATGTCACGGCTGAATGGGTTAAAAAATAAATATTAAAAAATACGAAAATTACAAACATTTTTCAAAAGTGCGGCAACTCTCCTGCTTTTACCTTACACGTCCCAATAAAATCAGTGGAGTATTTCATTAAGTTCTTTTCTGGCACCAATTCATTGTCTATTATGGCAAAGCCAAATTGAGATGGGTCTAAGCCAACAAGCACATCATCAATACAGTGTTGCTGAAGATATGCGTAGAAATACAATCTTAACAAATGACTCTTGGCACTTCTGCTTGTAGGCAGCAAATCTTCAATGTCTTTATTCTTTGCATGAGATATATCCACAATCTAAGTGAAACCCTTGACACATCTTCCAAATCACAAGGGCGAATGAAAACATTGTCTTTGAAGTATAACCTGGCTTTTAAAAACTCCGAAGCTCTTGGATACTCACTGATTTTATACTTCTCGTAAATGCTATTATATGATTTTTGGTTACATATAATACATAAACGGTCTCGATTCGAAGTATCGCTTCCTTGAAGACTATGGTAACGAGCACTTTTCTCCCAGATTTTCTACCATTTTCCGGTAGAGTCGATTGGGGAAATGCTCCCATTATCTTCATTTTCTAATAGGCCCGTTTCCCTTTCAAACTTTAAAAGGAACTTCTTATGACAGTATTGTTTGTAGCACTCATTATTCATGATAGTACAACACTGCTTCCTGACTTAATAAAGTTCAAACGCTTAGTAACAATGTCATTTTGCACTTTCACAGCTGCCCTGTTTTCTCTGCCATTTTCCATACTTATCACACTGTTATGTTTTGTCACCTGGTTTAAAGTCTGTTACCCTGTCTCTTGAGACCCTAGACTATTTTATGGCATCTTCATTTCATTTGAACAACCCAATAAATAAATTAAATAATAATTCTTACCCTCACAATACTCCCAAACTAGGAAAGCCCCAGAAGCAAATTAAATTCACAGAGGACAGAGTAGTATAAAAAGTGCAAGTTTCTTGCACGTCGACCAAATATTAACATTGATATGATCAGTTTTGTGATTACAGATGAGTCGCTCAGAAGCAGTGGCCTAAGTGCAAAATGGAAGATTTGAGATAATGTCCAACAAAAAAAATCTAAAAAACTTATTAATATAATTGAAAGTATTTACTTACCTTTACAAAAGATTTTACAAACCTAAACAATAAAAAGGTCGTTTATACTTAAAAAAAAGAATAAACGTCAGGTCGTAAACACACAACGAAGTTTATCGAGAAATTCAAAACTTAAAACGTCAGACTGGCCCAACAGGCACTTAGGCCACTTTTCCATAATAACATAACGCAAAGTGTTAATGCGACCCAACTGTTTTATATGCGCCATCTGTTGGGGAATAGAGAAAGGTTATTTGAGCCACTATGAAATAAAAGATACCACGATGACTTCATATTTGGAAAATGTACCAGGTGGTAGATGTCCACCCAAGCTGTAAATACTTCTAGTAGTGGAGTCAGCGTAGACGAAAAATGGTGTTAATTAGGAATTAATTAGGGAAGTCATGGATTTGAATAAAACCTTTTGAAACACCTTCAAACATACTTTTATTCCCCAGGTTGAAAAAGTGCGCTTTAAAAAAAAAAAAACTAAAAAAATAGTTTTTTCACCAAAATTTCTCAAAAATCGTCTACAGTTAATTGTACAATTATTCTTTTTCTATGAAAATGTATATGTAAATGAAGTTTAATGCAAGAATAATCGAATTTTCTTCGTGAAATTTATTGCAGGTATTCATGATAATGAAACTGAAAATGTATCTTGAGATGCTGATTAAAAGTGAAAATATAGCTATTTACGAAAAGCTCAAGCAGATTTTTATTTATTTCATGGCATGCTTGACCACGGAAATCTTTGAAAACAAATACTTACCTTCTTCTTTCAAATAACATGTTTATAATTATTCTTTTGGCGATAACTCCGAAACTAATGAAGATATCAAAGTATTTTTTGTTGTAAATGTAATCTAGTTTTCGATTATAACAGAATAAATATGTCATTGAATTTAAAATTTCGGAGAAAATTGTAATAAAAGGGAAATTTTTCGAATTGCGCCCTCTAGCTAGAGGTTTAAAATTTCCGGAAAAATTGATCGTCGAAAAAAAAAACCGTTTTTTTTCCCGGAAAATTTGGAAAAAAACGGAAAAAACAATTTTTTTAATAATACATAATAAAAAAGATATAAAATAAATATTTTTGAATAAAATAATTTATATAATATATAATAAAAAGTTAAAAATAATTATTGTTTTTAGTTTTTCATTGTCGATCAATAAGTGTTTTGTTTATTTAATATGTATAAAGCATTAGGTACTATCAAAATATGTTATTTTTAGACTCCTTGAGGTTTTTTCGAGCAAAATATGTAGTTATACCAAAATATAATTTGAGTGTTTCTTGAACTTTCTTTGTTTATTTTGTTTATTCGAATTTTATCTCAAATTTTCCATTTTTTACAATTTTTCCATTTTTTGGGCTTCGGAAAAAAACGGAAAAAAACCTTGTTTTTTCCCAATTTTTCCTGTTTTTTTTTCCGTGATGTTAAACCTCTACCTCTAGCATTGACCACGAAATTCGAAATGATCTTACTGGACAATCATTTGATGGAAGAAGGAAATCTCTCTTCAACAAGCCCAAATTCAACCAATTCGGTTAAACCAAACCGGAGTTAGCAGCATTTTTTCAAGTCAAGGTTTATCCGCCCGTCTCACCTCTATTTGAAGAGCAAGAGCAAAAAAATCTTTAACGAAAATTGTTCAGAATTTGCTGAAGAGTGCAATAATTTCCAGCGATTTTTCGTGACCATATTACTTAAGAAGATTTTTTCCAAAGCTCCAGGGCTATTAATTCTTGAGATATGGTACCTCTTCACTTCACCCTTAATGAAACACCCTGCGGGGGATATGTATATATATAGGCTGTGCCATTCGACCCCACGTCAATACAAGCTGTGCTCCAAGGGAACAGAATGACATCTGCCGACTACCTGCCGACTACCACGCCTCACAAACACGCGCACATACATACAAACATTCAAACGCATGTTCTCAGTGGATCGAAAATGGGGACTATAGTAGCATACAAACATGTATGAAGTATTTACGAGAAAGAAAGCGGAAATGATTATATTTATTAGAGAATTCTTATTATTGTATGAAAGCTGAGAACACATGAGAGGTTTTTTTTCCAAAAGCTGATAATCACGAGCGGAAATTATGTAGAAAAAATCTTTTTACTAGGAAATCGGAAGTTTAAAATGTGTACTTTCACTTAGGATTGGTCTCATCCCAGTGAGAAATCTCCTTCGGTTTGATTCTTGGATTTAAAAATAAAAAAAATTAAGTTCTGCGTTTCGTGAAATTAATTATAACGCGGTTTACTGCAAAAATAAACGAGAAAAAAGAGAAATACATATCTAATTTTATGCGAATATTATGAGAATTTGAAATAAATATTGAATAAACAATAGCAAGAATTTATGAAAAATCTCTATGTTCAAAGTGAAAAAAAAAAAAACAAAAAAAAAAACAAAAAAGGTTTGATATCGCAATCTTGTATTGCTCTTTTAAAAGTACATACATTTAGTAGAAACATTCTGTAATATTGCTCAAAAATATTACAAATTGACCATGTAATGTCAATTGTTGTGAAAATGCATGAAATTTTGATCAAGGCCAACTTTACAATAATATAACAGGCGTATCCCTTCATGGAAATTAACACTAGAAGATTTTTTTAATTGCTTTACGATGTCAGTTTCCAATAAACTTTGTTGCATATGAATAATTAGTTGTGTGTGTAAAAAGTTATTACTGTTTAACTGTCTCGCGCTCCACGTGCCGCTCTCAATTTCAGCTGCCTCTTAAATACGAGGAAGCATGAAAATGTGTGATAATTTGTTAGGAGAGTCTAGAGGTCAAGCTCAAAAAAGGTTTATGGCTTTAGAAAGAAGATTAGAAAAAAATGTTGGTATGAAAAATAGGTATGTAGAATTCATGGCAGAATATAATGATTTGAAGCATATGAGTAAAGTTGGAGAAAAAGAATTAGGGAATGAGATTTGTTATTTTGCACCACTCCTTAGTGTTTTTAGAGAAAATGCTTTGTCGACAAAATTGCATGTTGTATTTGATTGTTCGGTAATTAGTTCATCAGGCTAGTCATTTAATGAGTTACAAATGGTAGGACCAGTGGTTCAAGGCGATTTGTTATCAATCATATTGCGGTTTAGACGACATCAATTAGTTATATCTGCAGATAATTGTAGAACCAAAACAAAGAAATTTGCAATTAATTTTGTGGAGAAAAAATAGGTCCGAAGCATTGGAAATGTACCAATCAAATGCCGTGACTTATAGCACGACAAGTGCTCCGTGATTAGCTACTCATTGTATATGTTAAGGCTAATACGAAAAATTAGTTAATTTGCGTTTCAGCCTGCTAAATCGTGAATTAGCCAGATTTCGATTAACCCGAATGTGTCTTAGTTTCGCGTATTATCCAGCATATAATTCACGTTCTAACCAGATAATTTGCGAAAATTCTTAAAATATATTTGGTACCAAGGTGTATTGTCCCAAAAATAATGGATTGACAGGAATGCTCTTGCCTAAGTTGAAATGTTTTTCCATGGCAACCTTGATTAAATATAAAGATCGTATTTATCTGCAATTTGGAATATCATGCGAGTGACTAGAGCAAACATATAACATATTTATATTGGTGGAATCGGAAAAATGCGTGCAATTAAAAAAATCCACAAATATACAGGGTGTTCCATTAAAACAAGTAAGTTTATATTTTTTCATAAATTTGTGACGCTCATTAGTTTTATCTAGTAACAGATCTTAGCCGTTCAGAAAAAACCCTACAACTTTCATTTAAGTAATTTTTTTTCTAACTCGAAAAATAAAGGCTCTAGGGGTGGGTCAAAATATACGGGAACACCCTGTATAGAATTAGTTCAGATTTGGACAATGGAAGGGTAACTAATCGTACAGTTTTGTCGCAAATCTCGCAGATTTATGATCCGCTAGGATTGCTTAGTCTGTGTACGATTATAGGAAAAATTTTGATCCAAAGGCTTTGGCTACAAAAATTGACGAGGGATCAATACTTACCAGATAGTTTACACAATTCTTGGATGAAGTTTAACAAGGAACTCAAAGATTGAATAGCTCGGAAATTTCACGACGGGTATTTTGTGAAGATGCTGTCAATATACAAATCCACAGGCTGATGCATCTGAAAATGCGTACAGAGGTTGTCAGAACCCTAAATACATTCGGGAAGGTGTTTACTCATTTATCGCCAGCAAAGTCAAAGGTGGCAAATTAATGTACAAAATGCTTTCTATACCATGTTTGGAATTGTGTGGGGTGTTAGTATTGGCTAGGCTTGCTCAAAAGGTGGTAAGTTCATTGAATATGAACTATGGCAATATGTATCAATTAGTAATGTTAGGTTGGTTGAAAGCAACACCAAGTATTTTGAAATAGTTTGTGGCAAATCGAATCGCGGAAATTCGGGACATAACAAGCAACTTTGAATGGAGACATGTTCCTATTGCTGATAACCCAGCAGATATATTTAACAAGGGGTTTATATCCAAATTCATTATTGCAAAATGATAATTGTTGGTTTGGTCTTGTGTTTCTAAAGTGTGAAGGTTCTGATTGGCTAAACAAAATACATATTTGTACAGGTGACTTGCCTGAATTGCATAGCCAAAAAACTAGTATTTTGATGTCTCAAAATCAAATAGAATTTCCATTTGAGAGATTTTCAAGTTTGCTAAGATTAAAGGGAGTAGGTAGTTACATATACAGTGTTTCACTTCAAGTCGAGACAATTCAATATTTTTTACGGGTTGACTGATTTTCAAAAACTTCTTTTTTAAATATTATACCCCCAAAAACTGTGTAGTGATCCTACCCTGTTAGATGTTAATTGGCGAGCGGTATTATACAGGGTGGTCTACAAGTTTTTATTTTAGTGTGAGTCTAAGGCTGTAACGGAGACACAGGGTATAGTTTAACAAGTTTATTAAGAATAAAAGTGAGTAAAATTGACAAGTTAGTTCCAATAAAATGAAACTAGATTTCAATATAAGAATGTACCTTGACAGTTGAGATTAATAATTATTAGTTGCACTCCGTGCAGTACACAAGACATCAGGATTCGATCCCTCTCCAATAAACAATCAATATTTCAATACACAAGCAAAATAATCTTTAAATATAATATAGTACAATATGGCATACATAATCAAGTGAATCCCAAAATTATCATAAATTACAAAAATGAACAAGGGTTTCTAAACTGCGAACAATTATTATTAAGACTCAGTATATTATTACTACTCAGGATCGCAGCCTCAAATATAGACAAGTAAAAAGACATAAATTTCCCAATAATTATTTTTAGTAAAATAAATTACTTTGAATTTAATATAAAATCCCCATTTTAATATTAAAAATTACTGATATCCGAAATAAACACAAAAGAACATTATCTACTGTCGCTAGTAATCAAAAGGCACATTAATTATCAAGAGAACAAACAAAACACAATTCTTACTTTTTGGTCAGTCCAACACTCAGCCTGGTCTTTCTAGGTAGTACTTGAGTCTCGTAGTTTTCTGGCAGGGCCTTCAGCGGCCAATCGTTGGTTCAGAACTGATTTTAATTGCAAATGATTCCCCATATTTATACCCGGGCTCCCCATGATCTGCGCATCCTACTTTTGAACTCGAGTTTTCAGGATTACCTTATATGATCAGGCTGTTGTTTTTTTTTCCGCGAATTCGGTGGCGTGATTCTAGTGCGAGAACTCACTCGCCTTTCCACGAAATCAGGCCACCTGTGAGGCTGGGATGTTTATATTAACACCATAAAAATATTACAAAGAATCTATTCATTCGACTGAAGCCAGGGTCCCAATATCGTGACCTGAATTTAATAATTTTATGATAGTTTCTTGGGGCTCCTATCGGGGCATCACAACTGCAAAAGTTCATTAGGCATTTTTTTAGGAAAAAATAAATTGCACAGTCGTATTGGCCATACCCGAAAACCCCACATACCAAGTTTCACGGTCATAGCTTATACAAGGCGTTCACAAAATAGCTTCAAACATAGCAAAAATGCGGTTTTTCGGAGTACCCTGTACAAACACCGAGAGGTATTTTAAAATTATTTCTTTGCAGTGTGATTAGGGCTCACATAAGCCATCAATTCCCACGATTTCATGGCCCCGCCTTCACAATAAAAATAGAAAAATAAAAAAATCTTTTTTTCTTGGTGTTTTTTTTATATTTTTTCTACATTTTTAACTTATGCCTATTATTTCAAATATATAATATATCAAATATTTTTTAATGAACTTCATTACTGTATTTGTTCCAGTGCGAGAGAACAAACAAATATTGCGGAGAAAATTATTTTATAGCGAATGCGGGTTGAGAGACCACTTACCTAGTAGTTTCGTCCGTGGCGTCGTGGTCGGCAGCTGCAGCTTGGCGTGAAGCTTCTATTAGGACATCTTTCTGTAGCGGCGCGCGCGCGATCCGATTTCGAGCTCACTCTGTCGTCTAATCTGAGCTAATGTCTAATTTCCGTCCAGTCAACGGTGCGCTGAGTGCGCATGTCAATAGTGGAGCCTCAACCGCAATTGGTTCTCGGTTCCAAGATTCAAGAAATTTAAATTTAACGCGAAGAACAAAAGTAAAAATACATGGTAAATTCTACCCATAAGATCAAAGCCCAAACTAAACATAATGTTTATTAAATTACCCAATTCTTATTAACTAAGCTATGTACATGGCGAGCAGTGAACAATTACAGTGTGAGTTTCTTTTAATAATAAGCTTTCTAGCAAATGCAAGAATTTGAACAACTAGGAAACTTACTCGCATTTTAGTTTAGACACTGACATACTTTTATTAACTTCATAATACCTAATAATAATTATTAGTATTGGTCTCTTGCATTATTTTTGCTAAATATATAACATTTATCATAGAATGCCATGGAATCAAACAATTGTCACTTATTTGTTATTTCTGGTGACAATTGCAGCAACCGAATTAGTATAAAAATGGTGCGAATCTTAACATTAAATCAAAGAATAGAATTAGTTAGACTTGTAGGAGACAACCATAGGACTTTTTGAGAAGCTGCTGAAGTATTTAATAGACGGCACCCAGAAGTAGAGCCTGTAAGTTTTCAGACGGTAGCCAGAGGTAATATGGAATTTGATAGAACTGGTAACGTCAGTTTAACAAAACGAAGAAGAAATATCACTATTTCAGCAGGCAACATTATTTTAAATCAACTACAAAGAAATGCGAAGAAGACCAGTATAAGGCAAATTTCAAGAGAAGTTAATATGAAGCCAACGTAAGTATGGCGGTGTCTAAAACGGAATAAAAAGATCCCATACAAACCCAAATTATTACATACCTTAGAAAATGGGCATGAATATATGCACATGGAGTATGCATTGTGGTGCCAAGGGATGTATTTATCCAACAGGAATTTTTTTATAAACAATCATGTTTACGGACGAGGCTACATTCACCAACAAAGGTGTTGTATCTTCCCAGAATTCACGTTACTGGGCAGATCAAAACCCCCATTGGGTGATAAATCGCAAACGGCAGTATTCTTTTAAAGTTAGTGTTTGGTGCGGCATTTTCAACAATAAATTAATAGGACCTTTCTTTTTTGAGAACAATTTAAACGCCGATGTTTTCCTTAATTTTTTAAGTAATGAATTTTGGGACGGGATTGAAGATGTACCAATCGCATTGTGACACAATATGTTCATACAATTGGATGGTGCTTCCATACACAACGCCAGAAGAGTGACAGAGTGGCTTGACAGCAAATTTCCTGGAAAATGGATCTGACGAAATAGTCCTCTCATAATATGGCCTCCTCGTTCTTCTGACCTTACACCTTTAGATTTTTTTCTTTGGGGTACCCTTAAAGAAGAGGTATATCGGACTCGTCCTGCCACCAGAAATGAATTAAAAGAAAATATTCGCAACGCGTGCAGGTCTATCACACAAAACCAATTGCAAAAAGTCACTGATTTTTTTCGTATAAGGCAGGGCCATGAAATCCTGGGAATTGATGGCTTATGTGAGCTCTAATAAAACTGCAAAGAAATAATTTTAAAATATCTCTCGGTGTTTGTACAGGGTACTCTGAAAAACCGTATTTTTGCTATATTTGAAGCTATTTTGTGAACGCCTTGTATGAGCTATGACCATGAAACTTGGTATGTGGGGTTTTCGGATATCGCCAAAACGACTGTGCAACTTATTTTTTTCCTAAAAAAATGCCTAATGTACTTTTGCAGTTTTTGGGGGAATAATTTTGATTGTAGAAGGTCATGGAAAAGACGAATCTGAAAAAAATTAGTGCCAAAATGTAGATCTTTCGGAGTACTATATTTTAAAAAAAGTTTTTGATAATTGGTCAACCCGTAAAAAAATAATGAATTGTCTCGACTTGAAGTGAAACACACTGTATGTTGCGCTTTATGGAAAATAGTTTAAACCCAAAAAAATGAAAGAAAATTTGGTCCACTAACCCTACTTGAACAGGAAAATGGTTTTCTTGTTTTGGTTAAGTAAGCTCAGGGAGCTTTATTTTCAAGAGAAATTGATGATTTAAAAAATGGAAAACATTTAAGTGTTAAAAGCCATATTTTTTCTTTGAAAACCAAAATAGTAATGTCAACTATTAGCAAAAAGGTTCAGTAAGTATGCACTTTCTAACTAGACATGATATTGATTATCTCAATGAATTGAGGTGGTATTTACTAAGTAAGTTTCGAAACTTTAAGTTTACATTACCTTCGTTGTTAAATTGATATTTTAAAATTTTTAATGTTTCTAACTAAAGTACACGCGCGGCCCTTGAAATCGTTCCAATACGTGCGGACGCAAAGGCGTTCAACTGACAACTTTGCAATTACCCCTCCCCTCTCTCGCGGTTTGAAAGCCAGCGATAACGTTAAAAGCGTAAATGACGGAAAATCTAACATCTTATTATGCGACATTACCTTGAGTTGCATTGCCAGTTACAGTGCAAAAAACAGTAAATTCGGCGCTGTTAGGTTGGCCTTATAGATTGCCTGAATAATAGTGGAAAATCTTATAACCCTGCCCACGGACATTGGTGGCTTTTTTCGCAAAAGTCTTTCGACAACCTCGATTAGAGGCGTTCTAAAAATCGAAGAAGGTGGTGAATCTCTTAATTGGGTGTTGTACTTTCCTCCGGTACCAAAAAGAACCTCGAAAATCCGATTACTAAGAGAAATTTCCCGATTCCCGATTAACCACTTTCGAGAAACGGGACGGCTGTAGAATCAATGAAACCGACAGAAAATCCTCTGAAACCACTATTGGAAATTGCTTGTTTTTTCTCACAACTAAAGATTTGGTTCACGGTTAAGATAAAGAAGTGTAATAAACCAATGTAAAAAACCACTACGAGATTCTTCTATAATAACCCAATTATAATTAGATATTATACCTTATTTAACTAACACCATTTTGACAATCAAAGAAATCCGCGTAATTTCACGTTACATGAATCTCAAAACATCAAGAAACTGTGTAAAACTTATCCACTTTATTATAATGAGAATTCAACACCTGCCAATATGAACCAATGAAATGATATGATTTTTGAAATATTAACCAATCAGGTGTTGATTTCAGCGATAATACCACTAGTGGTATTTTTGCTGAAATCCTACTCTCCTAGTTACGTCCTAGTTACGCTAAACCAATATTGTGGCAGCTAAAACTGATAACCCGATAACTTCTTCACATTACCAAATTTAATATAGGACTAGAATATGTTTTCAGTTAACACATTGATCTTTATATATCTATTAGCACAAAAAACATATTATTCAGAACCGAAAGTTCAATCTAAATGACAGCTAGCTGTTAAACTAACTCTTTGCAGTTGTTAAATTCTCTTTTTAATTACAACTCGTGGTATGCCTAATAATAGATAATACCTTTCCTTAATTTATCACTTATTATAATCCCAATGCTAAGAAAATACCACTCCTGCTGTGCAGTCGTGGTATTTTCAGCTTTGGGATTATAATTCGTAAAATTAATGAAAGGTATTATCGATAATAGGCACACCACTTGTTACATTACCCCTGATAATGCAGCGATTTATTAACCTATTTTCGTTGACTGAGGTATGGCAATTTTTATTTTCTACGGCGAGGAGCGGGTCAGTACCAGGGAATGTAGGGGAAGTTGTTGATTTGTGAAGCCGTGGAATTGGCGCAACGTTGCCGCACTTACCAGAAATTCTTGATTTCTTGCTTATTTCTCATGCCTAGTGGAACGATTTATGAGGCCGCGCGTGTACATAACCTATTGGAAGTAAAAATGATGCTTATCCCTAAAACAAACTAGTTCAGTATATAAGGTAACTTATTTTTGACAAGTAGATAGTTTTATGCCAAATGTAGGTAGCTAGACAAAGTTCTCTAGTTATAGATATAACTCAAGTAACTAAGGTAAACTAAACTGATTATCGGCACAAGTTAGGTAGTCTAAGTAAAACTTATCTAGTCATAGGCACAGCGCAAATAGTTTAGATAGACTGATCTGGATTTAGGTATGCTTGTCCAGTGGTAATGTTCTGGGGAAGGAAGTCTCTGCTTGCTGCGCAGACGGGAGACAAATCACGTGATCAGCTCTCATGTGCAAGTAGTTGTGGTCCTCCCTGTAGGTGTGTGTGGTGTACTCCAAATAGATCAGGCACCAACCACCAAGATAAGCGAGATAGGTACACAAAAAACACTGAGAATTATCCCTATTTGTGCAGAATGACATATTTACCAAAAACTCACATAAGAAACTGCAATCGGTAGAAAGTCGGCAGAAGATATGGTTTTTCTGTTTAGAGAAAACAGGTATACGGCAATATTCCAAAGGTATGACGACTATGACGTTGAGAGAATGCCTGGAAGTTGGAAATTGGACTTAGGCGAGTAAAAAAACTAAAAAGTGGAGGTGCTTACCCGTGCTGCGAAGTGTACTGGCGAGAAATATGCGATAAAGACGGCACTGAGGGAGGCTAATAGGTGAAGGTTGCGTGGTGATATGAAAATAGCTTCATTGCCAAGACTCAGTCACTTCTGATCCGCGTTTTAATTCACGTTTTGCTCCGGAAAAACCCTCGCAAATTCTTCCAAGTGACCAGTCGAAAGAGGGATTTGACATCTTCTCATCTTGGAACGCATGGTTCTCTGAAGACCTCTATTACCGACTAATCAAAATTGCCTAGGTAACTACCAGTTCGATAGATTTTCCATGTCAATCTCTTTTCAAATAAAATACAAACTCGGACGGAAACACAATAAATTAAAATAAAAATAACGATTCAAAATGTAGCGGAATTTTCAAATGCTACATTGTGTAAAAACACCAGTGTTATTATTTTAGTCCTATTCACCTACTAATTGTACCCATCAATATTACACCAGGACATGAAACCATTTCAACAAATGTTATGTTAGTTTGTGTGCTTTGCATGTAAACCAGGTCACTTAGAACTGGTCACAGACCTCGGCACTGAGTCTTTTATAATAGCATTGAGAGGTTTTGTTTCACGCAGGGGCAAGCCTCAACATGTTTACTCAGATCAGGGTAGACATTTCGTGGGTGCAGCCTCTGAGCTAAAGGAACTAGGAAAGTTCATTAAAGACAATCAAGATAATTTTTTGATGGCTTATCAAAAAGAGCAGATTCAATGGCATTTCATACCTGCTCGATTCTTGATTAATTATTTTATTTCACCTACGGGCTGTGTAATAGCTTCTTTTTAAGATTTTTAGTCTAGTTGCTCAGGCGCCAGATTATTATAGCAGTTGTCCCCGTTTTTGTAGGTTAACTACATTCAGAGAAAGTAAATTCCCAAGATTTAGTTGTGGCGTATTGAGGGATAGGGGAGAAATTAAATATATATGACTTAACAAAAGAATCTATTGACTTTAAACAAACAAGTAAAATAAGAACTGAAATAAACACTTGATCCCAGGGAGAGTGCGGAGCGGTCTGTAACAAACAAGAAAAGGTCAGAAAAGTCTCTTCGCCTCAGGGTCATGATCTTTTAAATAGTAGTCACCTCGCCACTCCGGAGGCGACGGCATGTACCCCAGGCCAGCTAGCATTGTGGCGACGGCGGCGACTCTCACTTGTTCCCTCTCCCTGTCAGCTGAAAATACAGCGGGCATCGGGTCGGCATGGCTGGGGATGGTTCCGGCCTCATCTGGTCCATGGCGGTATCATCACCATATTGGGCATGTTCCATACTCAGCTTCAAAGGGAAACAAATGAGAGGGAGATATCATGCAGCTGATTCATCCGCGGATGAGAGTCCGCTGAATTTTAAGATGCGGTCTTTAAACAAAAACAAAAAACGACTTACCTAACTTTGCGTAAATAAAGCAAAAGTGGGCGAATTTTTTATAAACTCATCGCATAACTCATCCAGGCTTATGATGTCTGCTAATTCTTTATAAATATTTAACAGCATAATATCATTCAACCTTTTCTGACTCATTGTTGATCTTAAATATGATTGTCACCTTGTCACCTTTGCTCGAGCTTCCAACAACTGGCCAAACTCTTATGTTAGGTAGTTAGTTGTCATTTATGTATAGAAACTTATTGTAAATATTATTATTGCCAAAAAGTATCAATTTTTTTTTCTTAAAAAATATTTTGTAAGATATTCTTGCACTATCCAAAAACAAAGTTTTTGAAGTTGTCCTTGCTTTTTCTTAAAGTTGTCCTAGTATTGAATTGTCTAATTATTTGGTTTATTACAGATATGCTTATTTTTGTTAAACATGTCGGTGTATTGCTTTATATTTTTTAGAAACATAGTAAAGTTAACTTTATTGTTTAACATTTTAAAATAACCTAGTATTGCTAGGTTTAGGTATATTGTCTTTTTTAAATTTATTTTTAAGTTGTCTTTCCAGTGTCACATAAAAAAAAACAAAGATTGTAGAAAATATCATTTATTTCCAACATTTATAACTATAATAGCTAAACAAAACCCTAAGTTATATTACTAAACTAATCAAACTATTTGACACAAATAAAAAAATATTTATAGAATTCGTAAAAATATAAACCTAACCTAAGCAATGTATTTTTTGACTTAACTTCAAAACTATTATGCCGAATTTTTCGTAAAATTTACGATAACAAAATGTGTAGGATAATAGTACATTGTGTACCTAGTAGGAAAAGCTGAACATTCCCGGACGACCGTAAAGATTGCCTGTCGAGGCGTAAGCCGAGACTGGCAATAAGGAGTCGGGGAATGTGGCTTTTCCTACGAGGTATACATACTATTTTTCCGAAAATCGAAAATTACTCAAAGAACATAAATTATTACAATCAACTTGTTTTTAGTTTATAAATAACTGTAAGGAAATAATATTTCCTTACAGTACAAAAATAAATATTTCCTAACAGTTACTTTCCGTTGCCTGGCAACGACTAAGTGCAAGGAAATATTGACTTTTTCTTTCAAAAATGTTATCAAAAATGTCAATATTTCTGATTGATTTTCGGAAAAAGATATTATTGCGTATACCATGGGCGGTAAAGTGATTTTGCGGGCCTCAGTAAATAGTCAAGCTCGCCTTTGGCTTGCTTGTCCACTTCAGCCCGTAAAACACGCACTTTATCGAGGCACATGGGAAAAAAGGTCTGCAGACTCGATCGATGACGTCACACACTCAGGCCGATTCTATGCTTTGTGGTATTTTGGGGAGTTGTAGAGACGTTTGTTTAATTTTCCAGATTATTTATTAACACGACATAAAATAAATCATTCTAAACAATTAAGTTCGTAGTAATAAACTTAATAAACTCAATGAAATTCAACCATTATTAAAGGTAGCTTTATGCAGCACTCATTATCACTTCTATATCACTCGATTATCATTTCATAGACAGAATACAGCAGATTACAAAGATAAAAGTGCGTTATCTTCTAGTGAGATGGTAATGAAATTTTAAGGAAATGGAAACTATATAAAAACCTCCTGCAACAAGCAACATTATTAATGATAATGAAGCGGCAGTGAAGTGATAATACGTAGAAACAAACGTAAGAAGCTCAATGAAAATAAAAAAAAACAGCTACACGAAAACTGCTTTAGCGATTAAGTAAGCAGAAATAAATATAATATAATGAATGAAAATAAGAAATATCACTTACTCGCTAATTTGTTTAGTTTTCTCTCAACCTTTTGCACCATTATTCTATCATTTTTAATCTTTCGATAATTATCGAGATATATGTTTGCAGTGTAGCCAAACATTTTACAATTAACTGATAATAGAATACATCGCAAGAACAATTATTTCCTTCTGTTAACGACATATTTAGCAGAATTTTGAGACAAATTTCTAGCAGTTTAAAACAAATCTGTAATTACGTACTGCCCCGGTTTTTTTTTTCATTTAAATGATGATATACGGCCTGAATACCTGAATTGCGCTAAACACTGTATAAGAAAGGATAACTGAATACGAGGATTTGTAACTGTATCTGCACGAACACCGTCTTCGGAAAATTCGGAAGTCATCATGTTCTAAGGCAATATAAGAGGCTCAATTTCCAGAGTGTCGTCAATCAATTGATCAAGGCTCCACATTTTATTTTCTTCCGAAATAACATATCGTACTTGCATTTCGCCAACTTTCTGCAGTAATAATATCCAGTGAATTGTTCATTTGCTGCTGTATATCCTTAAGCTTATAAGTAATGCTATGTGTTGCAACATGTCCTTTCATTTGGGCCCATATAAACTCTATGGGGTTAAACTCACAATGGTATGGCGGCAGTCGCTGCACAATTATGCCACTTTCTTTTGCCATTTCTTCGATTTCTTCAAATTGCGGCCCCTTCCCATTCAGCCATTCAATAATATTCGCTTTTCTCCAAGAACTCTTTGAATGATAACTTGCATTATCCATTGCATGTATGGAGTTATTTGGTATCCCCTCAATCATTTGCTGAAAATATTCTTCAAAACATCGGCCGTCATTTCCTCATGGTAATCTTTAGTAGAAATCGATTGAAAGTCTAATAAACCGCCGTCTAGAAATCCACCTTCGCTTCCAGTGTGTGTTATTATTAACCTACGACCTTTTCCAGATGGAGGGTTTATTTTTCACCCTTCCATAAAGGCTTGCCGAGAACTTCGAAAATTTTTGTCTCTCCATACTTTTGAGACAATATGTCCCTCGTTTAACCAAGTAAGAAATATTTCAACCCTCATTTCAAAGTTTTCTTATCGCCCGTAAATGTTTTAGGTATAAGAATAGACTTTCGGTTCTGTTTGTCCCAGCGAAAATTCATGTACTTTAGGACTGTCCATAATGTGGTTCTACTCACGACAGGCAACTCATTGACTTCATTTACAGCTTGTAAGATTTTATTTAATGTTGGTAGCTCTTTTTTGAAACTACTTTTTGAACTATCCTTCTTATCGCATACTTAGCATCGCTGTCGATTTGCGTTGGCTTCTTCTCTGGCTTCTTCTTAGCTTCCTTATGTTTATCTCTGGTCCTTCTTTCTTTCAGAAATCTATAAATGGTTGCCTCTCCAACTTCAGTCATATTCGAACATGCCACAACTATGCTGCAAACAGAGCTAGAAGGCTGATGTACCAGTGCACCACGAACATTTAAAACTATAGTTTTTTTCTCTTGCAGAAAAATGGCTTTTGCCAACCTGGTTTGAGGGTCTTGGTATAAAACATCAAATCAGAGCCATACTACTATACTGCCAAACGACAAATGAATATTTCACCTTTATGATTATTCCATTTAAAAGGATGTTGGGCAAATATGTACAATAATAATAATAAATAGTTGCAAATTTAAGTCTTATTATAATAATAGGTAATAAATTAGGGTTTTAAAAATTGCCAAGAATTAAAATAACGATAATGATATATTATTATTAAAAATATGGTTGTTGTCTGAAGCAGATTTTGACCATAAAGAACAAAATTCAGCATTCTCTACTCATTTTTTAGACAACAACCATATTTTTAAAGATAATTTTTCTATTTTACTCATTGAAAATAAAAACAAATGCTGCCGCCTGTGGTTTACAATCATTTCATGGCCCTGGCACCTCATCTGTGCTGTCAATTTCTTTCGAACACACTATAGAACATATTTTTGAACCTTGAACATTTTGTCTCGCCTCATGCATTGAAATGATGTAATTTCTGTAATTTAATAAAATCTGATTGTTACAAAAGCTTAAGACTCAATGTACAGGGTGGGCCAAATTTTCCTTTTCTAAAGGGAAACTCCTATTTTTGACGGAGATAGACGAAAACTGATATCGGTGTCTGAGGCTCATTTTTTATGATAAACTTAATGGCGAAAACCGCAAATTGATATCTGTCATCGTTCTTGAGTTACAGGGTGTTTTTCGAAAATGTGCGTTTTCGCACTTCTTTACGTAGACTCCAATGCTGCTACTACATTTTTTTTTCTAGTCAATGGTTTAAGAGTTACGGATAAAAAATATTATTTTTTAAATGGAACACCTTGCATATTTTTGCATTTTTTTAATACAGCAAAAAGTAATGATTTACTTAAGTAGTTATCAATTACTAATAGCTTTTATGATTTCATGTGTATAATTTTGGAAGCACGCCCTTTCAACAAGTAGGCTTTGGATGGTGAGACAATGAAACAACTGTGGAAAAATGTTTACTGTTACCTACCTGTCAAATTTTCAGTTAGGCTGTTTAGGCAGGGTAAAGATTTTTCTATTTTTGTGTAATTTATAAACTTTTCTACTCCTATGCTAGTAACATACCTATTAAGGGACGGTTTAGGTTATAAGTAAGTCCATTGTTACGAACACTGACACATAATGACTGGCATGTAATAATAGTATATTATACACTTAGGTTGAGAAGTGAGCCATTATTTACCGAGCATTTTTCTATAATATGCGAGGTAAATAATGGCCTTCTCACCGAAGTGTATATAGAACTTTTTTTACTACTACCATATTTTACATATTTCAATAGATTTAGCCTGCGAGGTCAGTTTCAAGCTGACAAAATGAAAATAATTTTTAAATGTCATATAGAAAATGTTTCATTATTTACCTATGAGGTAAATAATGGTGATTTCTCAGGTTAGTAGTAAAAAAAAATTAGGTATCTGTTCTTAATTAAAACGCAATTATCACGGGTGCCTTGTTAGCGTGTCATCATAGCAACCAACCAACATACTAATTGTTGCCTGTCAGATAATCAGAAGTATAGTTTATCTATTATAATAGTTTTTCTTTCGTCGAAGAAAAATTATAGTACAAAACTCGAGTAGTAAGCTTATTACATACTCGTGGAATTACAGCACTCGCCGGTGCGCAGCTCGTGCGCAACTTTTCCACTCGTACGTAATAAGCTTCTTACTACTCTCGCTATGTAATATACTATTATAACACACCTACAAAGACATTTGAAAGTTATGAAAAATGGGATATGATAGTCTGTTTTATACAATCCGGGGAAAAATCAGATGCAACAAGCAATTTATACTACGAGCGGTATCCAGAGAGAAGACATCCTTTCAAGCACATTTTTGCAAGATTGCGACACAATTTGATGTATAGTGTTAGAGTAATAGTTAATAGATTTGATTAATAGTAGGCCGAAAAGGTAGGTACGAGTTAAACAGAGATAGGCATTTTCCCCGGATTGTATAAAACAGACTATCATATCCCATTTTTCATAACTTTCAAATTTCATTGTAGGTATGTTATAAAGTTTATAAATTACACAAAAACAGAAAAATCTTTACCCTGCCTAAACAGCCTAACCTGGACCAACACTATATTAAAGACCTGTGCATAGCACTGTTTCAAGCAATCGCCACTGGCTCCACACGACGAAACAAATTTACATGGTGGTTTAATGTTAAAATACCATTGTTGCAGAATATCTTATAAAATAAAAACATGCAAATGTGCCTGTTGCAACGAATTTAATATCCAAAATAAAATATTTGTTTGTAATGTTAAGTTCACATGGTATATTTCCATACGTCTAAAAAGCAAGCAAGAGTATTTGGTACCTTTTGGTTTGAAATGAAGTCCATGGCTAGTGTTAGTGTAAGTAAGCATAAAACACATTCGATTTTTCAGTTTCTTCTTTATATGGAGGACTATTGGTTCGCTTTGGAGCTATAAACAAAATTTTCTATTTTCATTCTGGCATACGTTACAAAATACTCTTCTAAAATAATATCTAGAATTTTCGCTTCTTCAGCTGGTTGATCAGATCATCCCATAATTCCAAAATAGTGTTTATTCTTCTGCAATTCACCTAACGGTCTGTGCAGTGTTTGCAAGCTGTGTTAATAGGATAAAACTGGTAAATACTGGACGCAAAGACAATTCGTTACCTTAAAAAGGAGGCAAATCGTAATAAAGCTGGATATTTAAAATATGGGACATTCTAAATGTCAGTAACTGGCATACCAATAACCACAGAATACCCCCTATAACCTATAATAACTCGCCTGTTTTTTCGTTAAGTGGCGCCACCCCAGTCCGTAAACAACAATTAAATATGAAGTCATGCTCCGGTCTTTAATATAGTGTCGGTCCAGGCCTAACTGAAAATTTGACAGGTAGGTAACAGTAAACATTTCGTCCAAAGCCTACTTGTTGCGTCCAATTATAAACATGAAATCATAAAAGCTATTAGTAATTGATAAATACTTAAGTAAATCATTAAGTGTTATATATTTTTGGAATGGTAATTTTTTGATCTATTAAAAAATGCAAAAATATACAGGGTGTTCCATTTAAAAAATAATATTTTTTATCCGTAACTCTTAAACCATTGAGTAGAAAAAAAAATGTAGTAGCAGCATTGGATTCTACATAAAAAAGTGCTTTAAGAATGTTTTTACAGAAACACAAAATTTTCAACCCGAAAAAAGTTACGGCCACTTTTTGAAAACGCACATTTTCGAAAAACGCCCTGTAACTCAAGAACGGTGACAGATATCGATTTGCGGCTTTCGCCATTAAATTTATCATAAAAAATGAGCCTCAGACACCGATATCAGTTTTCGTCTATCTCCGTCAAAAATAGGAGTTTCCCTTTAAAAGTGTCCAATTTGGCCCACCCTGTACAGCACGTGCGTGGTGATTCCACATTTTGACCCAAAAAATGGCTTTTTTCAATCTGTAGCGAGCAACACGCATAATTTTAAACTTTTGGTCAATACAAATTTTAATCTAACTAATTGCTCACATATTGAGACAAAAAATATTTAAAATATTTATCACAATGGCAGTCATTAGCATTTGCGCAAGAAGCCTAATGACGGCCATTGTGATAAATATTTTTAAATAATTTTTGTCTCCAAATGTGAGTAATTACTTAGACTAAAATTTGTATTGACCAAAAATTTAAAATTATGCGTGTTGCTCGCTACAGATTGAAAAAAGCCATTTTATGGGTCAAAATGTTGAATCACCACGTACCTGTTGTACACTGAGTCTTAAAAAATGTGTTATATTCCAATAAATAATTTAGTTAATATTAACCATATGGTATTTGGCAAGGAAATGATGACCATCTAAATTTCTTTTTGTCATATACGCATTCTGACACCTCTCCAGGAACCAACGGTTTTTATTTATTTTATGATTTGTATTGTACAATAAATGATGTGTAATAAATTATTGTTATTACTATTAATATAAATTTCGCTACTAATATCTATTTTTTTTTATTTCAGGACAAGTTATTGAGAGAACTGTCACCATTGTCACAGCACCTAACGAAACATTTAAATCAACTTCTGAATGCCGCCTATCGAAAGTTTAACACTTGGCAAAAAGTCAAAGGCAGATAGTATTAAACTAAAAAGTAAACTTCAGAAAATGACACTAGAATTGATAGCAATATTGATGAGGATTATGTTCCATAATAATAATTAATTTATTGTGTTTTTAATTGTAGGTTTTATTAAGTTATTGAATATTATGCAATTTTTGTTTATAAAAAGAACAATAAAAATATTGAATATGTTTTAAAAATTTCAGTATTTCCTGTTGGAGATTGGCTCCCTATATATAATATTAGCATGGGATCCTACATTAGAACGAGAAATTCCAATAAACATGGTTGTTTAAACTATGAGTTTTCGGGATACAGAGTGTTTAAGGAAGCAATTATTTTCATAATTTATTTTTCTCTGAAATGAATTAAAGCTCTGAAACTGAGCTTATCAGCAGAAATTTGTTCAAGACCCTCAACACATCGCTCTGTACTCAGATATTTGTTCAGAATAGTGAGTTGGACCTACATGAACGACCTGCAGCGAAATGTTAGCACACTACTGACAAAAGCTCACCATCATGTCGGAAACGCCATAGAACAATATTGCCATGTCTACTAGGAGGAAGACGATTGGAAGACTTCAACAAGACAAGACCAACAAATATTAAATCTTCAAAGGCGGGCCAATAGTTCCACACTGCAGCGAGCTATATGCGGATTACATGTCTTAACACCTCTATATCTGAGGGAACATATGCACCAAGATCACCGAACCGACAATGAAAAAACTTCAGAATTGAACAGAAGGCTTCTCACTGGCCATAAAAGATGAGGTTTTACCAATTGATAATTATGTATTCATTATAGAAGATGCATCAGTAGTGGACAACAAGTATAGACATGGGTGCTAAACTTCAGAAACAATACAACACATAATAGACCTTATATTAGTTGATAATATTTCTTCGAACACAACTTTGATTTATGTGGCTATCCCAAACAAAGACAACTTACATCTTAATAGTACAGAGAAGATCACGAAGTACAAAGACTTAGAAGAGTGATTAATAAGGCAATGGAAAATGGAGAGGGTACATCTTGTCAACAACTGGTGTTATACTGAAGACTTTACCGAAAAATATCAAAGGGCTGGGTCTAACTGAAAATGTTTACAGATCTATGCAGAAAGTGGTACTTGTGACAGCCTGAACCATCTAGAAATACTGCAGAAACATCAAATGTGACTTAGGGCCCGATAACCTGGCAAGGGTCCTTTTGGTAGTGTGAATGTCTTACGGCTAACTCAAGATAATAATAAATAATGATAAAGATAAAAAAGGCTAGGTAACTGTTTTACAGCCCAAATTAAATTATAAAATTTGGTGTCCTAGCTTACTAGAATTAAAATGATCTGATAACGAATATATACTGTAATATAAAGTGGTATGCCCTTTTTGTACATTGGGTGTAGTATGAAGCAGAAAATTATAGAGGTGTTATTTTCTTGTTCGGTATGTCTTACAGATCAGCTTGTGAAAAACTGAATCCACAAGTCAAAGGACAAGGTGTATTTATAAGAAGTTTTAACTTTTTAACTAGTGGTGAATTGAAAGGGCCAGCTCTTCCAAGTACCTGTGGTCCTCGACGACCTATTACTACATACCAAGTTACTCTGCATGTCTTTATTCCAGAGATAAAATATAAAAGATGAAAATTATTATTTTCTTAAATGCCTTCTTGAAAACTAAAGGATAATGTACGCATGTTTATAGGAACTTTTTGTCCTAATATCACTTCTTCTACAAAGTGTGTGTCTACAAAACTGGGAACATTGTGCAGTCTTCTTCAGATATATGGGATATTCTCAGATTGACATCAGTATACAATTTTCGGAGGTTTAGCTTGATTTTTTAAAGGCTCTTGGGTGATTTCTTGGGGCCGTTTTCAATGTTTTCTGATCTGCTCTTCTTGAAAGCAATTCTCGAGTAACACTGAGAAGAAAACCACCTTTTTCAACTCTAAAATTTGTCATAGTTTTGAGCACACATATCGAGATACAACAGCAGTAATGGTGACTAATGGTGACGACAGTAATAAAAATAACAATAATTTCTAATGAAAAAAAAAAAAAAAAACCATCATCATGAGCATGGGGTATGATCAAGATTTCTTCTGTTATATTCGTCTCAAAATATATCAACTAAAAAAAGCTTAGGTAACTGTTTGTCAGCCCAAATTAACTTATAAAATTTGGTGTCTAAGCTTATTGGAATTAAAATTATTTGATAAGGTACCAGCTGTTTTTGTATACCTGGTAGATGTAGATGCATGTTGCAAATTAATTACAGGGGTGGTGTTTTCATGTTTGGGACGTCTGTATGGACCAGCACATGAAAAATCTGTCAGTAACCAAAAAATCACAGTGTTGTCTGCTGCATTTTGTATATTTGGGCTAGTTTGGGGGTGGCACATCAGCAAAAAGTAGCAGATGGTCTGTTAATTAAGTGTTTTTCTACTTTTTGCCACACACCTGCCACTGGTGAATATAAATGGGGCATTCTTCGTTGTACCAGCGGCCTTTAAACTCTATTACTACACATACCCAGTTTGAACTCGACCCCTCTTTTCACTCTAGAGATAAAAGTAAAATATGACATTAATTATTTTCTCAAATAATCCGTACCTCGGAAAGCAAGCTATTGCACATGTTTATAGGAACTTTTTGTTTTAAATTGGATATCTACCGAACTTCAAACTTTGTCTACGAAAACTAAGAACACTCTGTCTAGTCTTTTCCAGATACGGGGCATACCCAGATTGATGTCAATATACAGTGTGTCCAATTTTCGGAGGGTTTGGTTGCTTTTTTAAAGGTGTTCTAAAGCCTCTCGGTGATGTCTAGATGTCATTCTATGTTTTCTGATCTGCTCTTTAGGATAAAACAAGTATCTCTGAGATGAAAATTTCCGTTAAATATATTCATCAAAAACAACTTTCTTACACTCGAAAATGATTTGTCTCCAGACCATTCCAGAAAATTAACGAAAAAGCTATCTGTTTTACAGCCCAAATTAACTTATGAAATATGGTGTCCCAGCTTACTATAATTAAAAGTATCTGATCAAGTGTAGACAGCTGTTTTTTGTATACCAGAGCATGCGAAAAATCTCTACCAACAATCAAAAAGCAAAGTGTTGGCTGCTGTTTTTTGTATACCAAGGATGGCACATCGGTAAAAAAAATAGCACATGGTCTCTTTAGTGTTGTTCTACTTTTTGTCATCCATGCCACTGGTGGAATCTACGTACCTATGGGCTTTGAAGATTTATTATTTCATTCCGTACTTGAACTCGACATCTCTTCATTCCAGAGATACCAAACAAAAATGTGTAAATAATAAAAATAAAAATGTGTAAATAATTATTTTCTAAAATGCTTAAATGACTTTCTGTAAAACATAAAGGTTTTTCTATGAAAACCAGGAACACCATGTATAGATTTCTTCATATAAGCCGTATCGTCCCCAGATTTACTGCAATATACAATATTGATCGAAAACTACTTGTTTTTTCAACACAAAAACGATTTTATCACTTGTTGAGCACACAAAACGTGTAGCTATAGAACTCTTTGTCTTTGTAAGTGGCAACAGTGGATAGTGGGGTCCTATAAATGGTATATTTTCCTGCACAGGATGACTGTCTGGAGATGTAACAATACCAATGCCCTTGTTAATAGAAATAATAAAAAATAATTTCTAATAGTAATCATTATCATCATTAGGTATGACTCCGTTACCAAAATATATCTGCACAACTAAAAATAAAAACTAGGTATCTGTTTTACAGCCCAAATTAACTTATAAAATTTGGTGTCCTAGCTACGAGAATTTTATCTGATAAAAAAACATTCTTCCAGCAAGCAAAACGCAAAGTGTCTGCTGCTGTTTTTTGTATACAGACGTCTGTATGGACCAGCATGTGAGAAATCTCAACCAGCAATCAAAAGAAAAGTGTCTGCGCTGTTTATATACACTGGGGGTAGTTTGGAGGGTGCCAAAGGACAAGGTTTATTTATAAGAAAAGTTTTAAATCGGAATCGCTTAGTACCTAGATTGATGACTGGCTAAAAAATAGTTGCTATCTTGGTTTCTCTACTTGTTATCACACATGCCACTGGTAAATCTAAATGGACAGTTTGTCTACAAACCTGTATAAGTCTTTCAGATATGTGGGTCGGCCCAGATTGACTGCAATATACAGTGTAGCCAATTTTCAGAGAGTAAAACCTTATTATTTTTCTTTTCAAAAAAGTTACTCTTGACGAAAGATTTTGCTTGTCGAAATATTCTTTAAATGTACAGGGTGTCCCAAATTTAGTGTCACCCCCTATTATTGACACAGTAAAGCCGAAAATAAATAAAAAACAAATTCAGTACCTTAAAGGAGAGTTATTAAGCTCCAATTAAAGCCAAAAACTTGTTTTTCCATATTAAGCACAATGGACGCCCTGATGCCATTGTGATGTTCACGCCGTGTATTATGGTAGTTGGCGAGCGGTATTGTACAGGGTGATTCACAAGTTACTTACTTTTAGTGTGGACCTAAGGGTGTACACAGGGTAGTTAAATAGGTGTATTAAGATTAGGTACGAAACAGTACATTAAGTTAACAAAATACAGTTGAGACAGTTCAAAAACATTTGCAATAATTAAATAACAATTGATTTTAAAAATCTATGATTTCGCACAACGCTACACTCTACTCTCAAGATATCCGAAATATGAACACTTTTCATGTAACACAATCCAAACGTTTCAAAAGGTATACTGTTAAATAACTGAATTTAAAATAGGGCACAAAACAATATCGTCGCTGTTACTGCAAAAGGTAGTATGTGAAAAATTGTAATTTTTCAGGACATAAGAAAATAGTTTTACATTTTTATACACTCAAGCTTTTTGTTCTGGATTGTTAGAAATTAAGTGAACTGGATCAGATTTATTATATAGCGTTAACGTATCCACTCCAGATAACCCAAATACACTTTTTATTGACATAAGAAACATTGCCTTTTATGCATTGGTTACATTAATTGACATGCGACATTTTTACTTAATTAAAACTATAAGAAAAGCTTCTGCCCAAATAATCTAAAAACTAAACTCTTAAAAAAAAATAATATCATTGGATACAGAGTAAAATTTAGCACTTATGTCTTAAAATAACAACATTACAAATCAATTATGCAGCAAATTTTCATAGAAAAATCTGCAGTCGGAAGGAATAAACTCTTCAAGTTCCTGCAAATGACCAAATTTTGGGCGTTCGATTGGACGTGGACCATCATAAAGACGCTGAAACTCGTCACTGCTCCCAGATGCACGTTGACGCTGAGGCAGGTCTCTCCAGTCATCCGAAAAGTGCAACTTATAGGACATTACTCCGTTCGGATCATAGTGAAGGGCGCAGATATCAGTTACCACTGGATCCCCAGTTTTGCGACCCGGTCTTATACTTGAGTAGTATTTTGTTCCAAATTTGTAAAAATCGGTATGCCTTAATTCGAGTACTTCGTAGGGAAAAGGTTTTTGTCGGGCTTCTCTCATAATGTGCAAATAATCAGAAGGGAGGTAAATTTCTTTTCGACGACTCAGTTTTCTTTCAATTAAACTATGAGCGGAGTCTACCTCCATTTGGGTATGTTCTACCTCTAGATACTTCTGCTCAATCTCAACTGAGGAATTTCTGGACACATCAAGTAATGCATTGGACAGTTTTACATTTCTGTTCTGATATGAGCATCCGTCACTCCAAAAAATTATTTTTGAAGGATGATGCTTTTCAACTTGTTGATTAACAAATCTTGTAGCTATTGAAGCAAAAATATCACTTTCTAGACCGCCCTCTGCTTCGTTCCAAACGAAGCAAGTAACTGCCTTTGATTTTAGGTCGTAGTAGGTCCAATTATGTACTTTCAACTTTGTTTTATAATAATTTGCGGCAGCATTTAGTCGAGGAGCTAAAAGAACTGCTTGAAGGTCTATTGCAAAAACTAAAGTTTTCTCATTTTCCTGGTACTCTGTTTTGTCCTTATCTTTTTCTTCAGAGGCTTCTGACTTTCTAAGAATGTGTGCTTGAAAAGTTTCTTCTGTAATTGACCCGTTTTTGAATCCCGAGCAAGTATTGCACTGGTCTTTCTTTGGTGTCCATATTTCTAAATTGAACTTTTTGAATGTCTTGAAAAAAGTGGTCCATGATGCTAGCTTACCTTCTTAACTTTTTTCCTTATAAATTTTATAAACATGTCTGTAACTGTCCCAAACAGGCTCTAAATAAAGCTTTGTACTAGAAGATCGGCAATAATGGGACTCGACTTTTGGCAAACTTGAAAGAAATATATAAATCAATTTTCTTGACCGTAGAGTGTATTTTGTTATTAAAATTCGTGAGTATCGGTCATAATATATATTGAATATATATATTGAATATATCATAATATATATTGAAAGAAATGCTTCCACGTTTTTGGAACAGCTTTCATTTTGTTGTTGTAACTCATTAATTGACTCGATACCTTCTTTATTATTGCTAATCTTCTCTGTAACCCAGTTTTGCACTGTTTTTTCTCCAATGTTCAATGTTGCTAGAAACATTGCCTTGCAAACAAGTTTCTTAGATTTTGTATTGCCATTTTCACCAGCCTGGTCATTATTTACAATAAGGTGATATTTCAAGCTAAATCTTTTAAGTTTTTCTCTAGTTGTTGCTGTGCGTCTATATTTAGGTGTTACTGCAACAACTAGTCCTCTTACAAATGACTTCTTTGCTTCCCAAGATTTTAGTTTCCAAAACTCTTCAAATAAATATTCTCTTTGAGCATCAGATATATCACCACATTCAAACCCTTGTCGTGGCCCTCCTTTTCCACTTTTTGCAGGTTTTTGACGGTGGCCACTGCACTTATTTCCTATTCCTCGCATTTGTTTAATTGAGTTTTGCTTATAAATTCCAGATTCGTCCTTTCTAAAACCTATATAGGCCTTTCCATGAAGTCTTAATTCGGCTTGCTTACTTTTCCATAATTTGGGATTGCCTTGGCCTTTACTTTTTCTCTTATTTCCTTTCCGACCATGTAAATTCGAATCAGCAGGTATGTTATCAGTATTCTTTTGGTTGGAACATTTACTGTTAGATTTTTCAGTAATACAAGAATCGAATTCATCTGACGTGCTATTTTCACTTTCAGTTACATCATCTTTTTCCGTCCACTTTATTATCGTTTCGTGAATGGTACTCTTCTTTGGGGGTTGATAGCACCGTCAGTTTCTTCATCAACCTGGGAATCAATTTCAAAACCCCTTTCATTTCCTGCTACGTTTTCTTCACTTGAGAGTTCTAAAAAAATTTAGTATTATTTAATTGATTGGATTGTAAAAAATATTCATGCTCTTACCAGCATCAGGGTTTTCGGAGTGCCCTCTTATCTCTGCAGATTGAATGCATAATTGTAGCATGCAGCTGCTTCTACTGTTACTCGTAAACATAGTGTACTATCTGCAACAAATCGTTTTCAATAGCTCGTATATCAAAAAATCTAATCAAATTAGTAAAGAAACAATAACTCTTATGTCTGAAGAAATACTGTTGTAAATATTGTTATAATATTAATTATGAAGAAAAGCAAAGTTATAAACGTTAGTCAGCTTAAGCAACAACATTTGACAGTACCTAATTATCAATGTTAAGTGTTTGTCAAAAACGAATCCCATTTTGTGAGGTTATAAAAATCTATTTTTGAACATACAAATAAATAGTACTAAAAAATCATTCTTGGACTAAAACTTACCTCTTTAGTGATGCTCCAACAAAATTTCTTAAATTAGCAGCACATATTGGGTGTTATAACACCTTAAAAACAAGAAAATATACACAAACAATGCAGCTGTTTATCTCGTGTTTGACATACGACAAATTGCTGTAACCAAATCAGAGTTATTAAGACATGAGAGATATAAGATAATACGCACGCGCAGCTGTATCTATTATGATTGACATACGAGGCCTTGTAGTATGGTAGAAGCCTTGATTTTGGTTCGGGAAATGTATTAAACAAAAAATGTTAATTTTTGACATACGACCTATTGCATTAACAGCGACGATATGTCAAAATGGCACAAATACATAAACTATGGCATAAAATGACAACATTTAGATTAAAAGTACAAAAATTGCAAAAGATTCCCAAATAGCATAAAATTAATTGATTACTCTGTATAACTCTCTTAATTTCCCAGTACAATTTGATATAAGAATGTAATTCAAAATTACTCGAAATTTCTGGCATAAAATAGCTCAATGAAAAACAAAATTCTGAATTGAACGGCAAAATAATTGGGCTCTAAATAGCTTCCCAAATTCCTTTCAAATTTCCAATAAAAGTTACAAAATTATTTTAGTTTGAATGAAATAAAACTCTTGAAATCTACAGTAGAATAATATGGTTCAAAATAAATTCCCAAAAACCAATTATTAGGTATAGTTCATAAAAGTTATGAAATTATTTCTAATTAATTAAAATGCGCAATACAATTTCTTTAAAAGTTTTCAAAATAATTTTAAAATTCAAAATAAAAAGGCAATTCAAACACAAAGGAATCAAAACAAAAATATCTTACTCTTTGGCCAGTCCAAATTTACTCAGGTGCTTAGGAGAATTTTGGTGATTTTTGTCCAGTTATTTCTGCGGCAACTGATGGGTAGCGGCCGGCGCTGGCCACGGCCGGCGGCTTCCCGCCGACTTCTTTCGGGGAACAGGCAGAGGTTTCCCTGGCGTTTGCTTGGTCGACGACTGGCTGAGGTTTTAGGCGCTTTTATATTTTAAATTGGAGGCTAAATCTCCCACGTGCCCCCAGGAATTTCGGCCTGCAGGACTCGCGCGAGGCTATTTTCCAGGCAAATCTGGTTTTGGTCGGTTTTTACTGATATTTGCGGCGCGCGTCCCAACCGAGCTTCCGTAGAAGCGGAAAATTTTTACAATAAAATTGGGGCTACGTCACAGAATATCTACCTACCGTCCTGCGCAGTATGCTACTGTGGTCGCCGCGTTTAACTTTGATAGGTTTCAGCAAATTCGATGCGCGTTCCCTAGGCGGGCCTCTCCGTGAGATGGGGAAAGTTTTAATTCTTTATATTTGGAATGCGGTAGCTCCACAGATTTACTGTAGAATATAGTGACATTGATGACTATTTTCTCAAAAATATGTGAGTACCTTTGAGGAAATATTTGTTTGTGTCTCTCTCCGTTCAAAAGTTAAAGTTGCAAGTTCCAATTTGTTAAAAATTCCCATCTTGGCCCCTACTTAATCGAGCTATCCATGGAAAACAACTGACTATCAAAAATGATGAAAAAATTGGATTTTATTAACAACAAATATATATTTATTTAATTTTTTTCGCCACCAAACTGATTAAAAGACAACTTTTTCAAATTGCCGGGAAAATTCATAAATTCTTAACGAAATAAATGAACGAAACTTTGAATGTTTACAAAAAATAACTTTCAACAAATTTGTTTTCCGAGCTTTGAGAGAATAAATCTTCCTCCTTTCTCAAAGATCATGCAGATCTGATATTTTTCTCTGTGTTCTATCTAATTATCTATACTACTCTTTGAATAACTGGCAATAATATTTTGCCGAATTCCACTGCATATTAGGCAACACAGTTGTTGAATAAATGCTGATTCTTTAATTGTTCGTCTATTTCCTACTTCTTTAATAATTGGTTTGGACCCACCACACAAAATACTATGATAAATCAGCTACAGAAAAAATGACATACCGTTTGCGCATGTCCAAGTATACTTCAAATTAAAAACATCTAGTAGGGTTATTTAACAAGTGTCCATCATTTCAACTGATGCTACTCGTATACTTCATGCAACTTCAAGTACAATGTCAGCCCAAAGCCCTTCTTCGGTGCAAACAAAGGAAAGTACACAGGTTAAATTTCCCATTATTGAGTTGCCTAAGATTTCCAGTCAATATGAATATTGGTTGAGATTCCGAGATTCATTTGTATCTTTAATTCATAACAGTACAAAAATGGAACCGGTTAAAAAGTTTTATTACCTTCAAGCTTCTTTAGAAGGAGCAGCGGCAAGATGCATAGAGTCCATAGAATTTTCGGCAAGCAACTATGATCTCACATGGAATTTTCTATATGACAGATTTGAGAATAAACAGCTTATGATTCATAATTATATCAAAGCGTTGTTTAACATACGGGAAATAAAAACACCTTCTAGTGCATATCGTGACTTAGTCGACACTATTTCGAAAAATTTACGATCATTGGAGACAGTGGGTGTCCCTACCCTACAGTGGGACCCTTTAATCATTTTTATGCTCACCAGAAAGATAGATGCAGAGTCATTTGGTCGGTGGGAACTTCAATCATTTGAAGATACTTTGCCAACATTGGATGAATTTAAAAAATTCTTATCTAGTCGTGCGGACTATTTAGAAAAATTAAATTTGCATAAGCAACCTGAACAAAATAAGAAATTCGAAAAATCAGAAATAAAAAATAGATTCAAACCTCATAAAACGCAAAAGTCATTTCTTGCAGCTACAGAAAAACAAAAAAATAAATATACTTGTTTCATATGCAAAGAAAATCATTCTATTTTCAAATGTTTACAATTCTTGTCACTTTCAATCGCAGATAGACGCAAGAAAATTGAAACTTTAAATCTATGCACAAATTGTTTTAGACGCAACCACCAGTCGCAGACTTGTAAATTTGATCATTGTAAGTTATGTCCACAAAAGCATAATAGCTTACTGCACCAAGTGGAGCCTAGAAGTAGCTCCAGAACGCACCTTCACACGCTGTAATTATTCAGGACAGAAAAAGGGTCTTCTTGCGACTGCACAAGTTAATGTTTTTAACAATCACAATAAGAAATTTGTGTGCAGGGCAGTCATTGATCATGGATCTATGTCAAATTTTATTTCTGAAGAACTTTTAAAAAAATGGGCATATCAATGAATCAAGAACAATGTACGGTTCTTGGTTTTGCTCGTTCGAAGTCAAATGTTGATAATTCGTGTACAATAAGGGTATCTTCTATGCATACTGAATATTCAACTGACTTTTCTTGTTTAGTGGTTTCCGAAGTTACTGATTCCCTGCCAGATGTGCCATTCGATCCGTCCGGCCAGATTCCCCCATTTGTAACTTTGGCAGATCCATTATTTTACAAACCAGGTAAAGTTGATTTGCTTGTAGGAGTTGAGGTATATAAAGAAATTATCTGTGATGGTAGGATTAAGCTAGGAGGGAATAAGAAACCTGTTGCCCAAAACACGTATTTTGGATAATTTCTGGGTCTTTACGCAATGTAATTCTTTCCTCATTAAGTTCAAGGTCGACACGAACGCAGTGTCATTTTTGTCAAAGTGAAGATATCCAAAAGCAGCTTTCAAAATTCTGCTAACTTGAGGCGGTAAATTCAAAACTACCACTCAGTGAGGAAGAACAGCTTGCGGAAAAACACTTTTCGGATACATTTCAGCGAGATTCAATTGGACGTTTTATTGTTTCAGTGCCTCTGAAGGACACCATCGACAAATTGGGCGATTCTTCAGAGCGCGCACGTCAACAATTTTTGAGTCTAGAGCGCAAATTGATCTTTTACCTGGGTCAAACACCATTGAAAATACAATTGAGCTTAGTCAAAAAATTTCAGCCGTTTTGCATTCAGGTTGTCTAGAACTCCGGAAATGGCGATCTAATTGTTCTGAGGTTTTAACCGGCATTGCAGCAAATATCTCATCTAAAGATGATCATCATTTTGGCAGCCCAGAAAGTACCAAACCCTTAGGGCTCTATTGGTCTTGAAGAAAAGATTATTTTTCATTCCAAATACAAAGTGTCTGCAAAAATAAGCGTATCACTAAACGTGTAATACTTTCTGAAGTAGCTAGAATTTTTGATCCTCTTGGATTAATTAGTCCTGTTTTTGTTGTTTCCAAAATCATGCTGCAATCATTATGGGCATTAAAACTACCTTGGGATCAAGAAGTGCCCCCAGATATTGCCTCAAGATGGATTTCTTTTAAAAATGAATTACCAGAACTAAATTCTTTGCAAATTCTTCGACATGTTGTCTGCGTCGAACCAATAATCATTCAATTACATGGTTTCTCAGACGCATCTCAAAATGCTTACGGTGCTTGCATATCCATTAGATCGGTAGACCGTCACAATCACGTTCACGTGAAACTCCTTTGTTCTAAAACAAGGGTGGCTCCAACAAAATCAATTAGCATCCCTCGATTGGAATTATGCGCAGCACTAGTTTTAGCTAAACTCTTTGAAAAGGTTAATAAGGCAATGACACTTGCCGTTGACAAGTGCTATCTTTGGAGTGATTCCACAGTTATTTTAGCATGGATTCGGTCAAAACCTCATATTCTCCAAACATTTGTTGTGACTAACTCCAAAAGCTTTAGCAAACGCAGATTCCTGGTTTTCTGGTCCTCCATGGTTATTTCAGACGGAGTCAAATTGGCCTGATGACCTATCAAAACAAAATAAGTTAACCGATGAACTCCCTGAAATGCGGAAGTCAACTCGTTCTTATCTACCTGTTGATAACAATCAACTGTTTTCATTTACTCGATTTTCATCCCTAAATAAAATAAAGCGTGCATCAATATACAGCTTTAGGTTTATTCATAACCTAAAAAACCCCGAGAATAAACGAGTCGGTTTTCTAACCCCCGAGGAGCTCCAGCAAGTAATGGAAATATTAGTTAAAATTGCCAAAAGGGAGTCTTTTCCTCAAGATTTACACGATCTTCAAAAATTTAAATCCGTTACAAAATATAGTAAATTGATGCCTTTAACTCCTTTTTGCAAGATGGAATCATTCGGGTAGGAGGAAGACTTAAACATTCGCAGTATCCATACCCTAAAAAACATCCTGCCATATTATCAACAAAACATCATTTAACATTTTTAATTTTTAAACATACACACCATAATCTTCTTCATTGTGGGCCACAAGCCTTAATGGCTGCAGTTCGTGAAAATTATTGGCCTGTTGGAGGTAAAAGCCTTGCCAAACGTATAGTAAGAGAGTGTATTGTTTGTTTTAAATTCAGTCCAAAAACACACACAGTCCAAAAACACAACACCAAGACCGCCATTCTTCGATACTGGTGTGGATTATGCGGGACCATTTATTATTAAAGATCGCAAAGCTCGGGGTTCCAAAATGAATAAGTGTTATTTGTCTTTTCGTGTGCCTCGCTACCAAAGCCCTACACTTTGAATTGGTGACCAATCTTAGTACTGATGGGTTCCTTGAAACATTTCTCCGCTTCATTTCACGTGGGGGTCGACCAGCTAATATACATAGTGACAACGGCAGCAACTTTGTGGCGCCTATAATAAACTTAGAATTAGGGTTGTTTTTAAAATCAAATAATCCCAATATTACCGCACTGGCAGAAGCCAAATATGAATGGAAATGGCATTTTCTAACTGCGGGAGGACTTTGGGAAACCGGTGTTAAGTCCTGTAAATATCACATTAAACGAGTCCTTGCGAATGCATGTTTAACATTCGAAAGTTTTTACACAGTACTTACTCAAATAGAAGGTATACTCAATAGTAGACCGTTAACCCCTCTTTCAACAGACCCAAATGATTTGGAAGTCCTAAACCTGTACATTTCCTAATCGGTCGCTCCCTCCCATACCCTAATCTAGACCAAATACCTGCCAACCGATTATCTTACTACGAGAAGTTGCAACAGCTAAAACAACACTTCTGGACAAGATGGTCCTCAGAATACATTTCACAACTGCAAATACGAACAAAATGGAAGACCAATGCACCAAACATAAGTATTGGCACAATGGTTGTCATGAAAAATGAAAATGTTCCTACATTCCAGTGGCGCTTAGGGCGTGTAGTCGCTCTGCATCCCGGAGATGATAGATAGATAGACAGATAGATAGATAGATCGTTTATTGGTGTTAAAATACAAGAGTATTTACACAGGTCAGGAAAAAAACATGTAAATTGATCTATACCATGCATATACAATACAAATTAAAAGCACTAAGAATAAAAAAACAAAACTATATAAACATGTACAATAAAATTAGTATCACAGATTGTCGTTTAAAAATTCGGAAATTGTGTAGTACGCTTTTCTAATTAATTTTCTTCTTATGGCCTTTAAAAACTCGTCCTGCGGCGCATTTCCTAACTTAGAAGGTAGCCTGTTATAGAAAAGTGGTGCATACCAATTCCAATAGGATCTAGTTCTTTGTAACTTGAGGAAATAGTCCATATCTTGAAGTGGAGTAGGAGAATACAACAACGGGGGTAAAACTTACAGTCTCACACAGCCTCTGAACCGAGACGTCGTTGTGGGTTTGCCCTATTCGCAACAGTAGTCCTAAAAAAATCATTCTGTATATTATATTGAATTATTTTTGATTTTTGCTGTTCCATTTTAAATATCAAAATTTAATTATTTTCCTGAACTGCTAGATTTTTATTATATTCTAATCTCATTATTTTGTAGTTGGATAATAAATAAACATATTAAATTTATTTTTTTATTAATGTAGTTATTTATAAACATTATCTTTATGGGCTCACTTGCTTGTGGGCCCCGCCGTGTCATCTCCGCGGCTGCTTTGAGACCTTCGGATACGTGATTAGCTGGCCTCCTTAGGCCAAACTTATTTTTTCTTTTGTTTCGCTTTCTGTAAGAAGTGTGTACCTACGTTAAAAAAATTCAGAAATAGAGATTATAAATAGGTTTCTTACTTGTTTAATCGGTTCATCTTCTTCCAGGAAGGTTTGTCCCTCGGCGTCGTCGACAACTTGTCTGGCCGAATTTCATTTTCCGTCGGCCCTACGTTATTCGTATCCGTTGTTTGTTCGTTGGTTGTTTGTTGGTCGTTGGTCGCTCTTCCATTTTCTTCGGCGAAGTGAACGGATGATGACTTTCTCGATTTATGTCCACATAATACCATATATATTGTCACACAAGTTTACGTGGGAGACGCGTGGTGCAGCTTGAAGACAGCGCGCCTCCACCACGTGTCACAACTGAGTGCCTCCACACGGAGCCTTTACCCTGTGACGCACTACTTGTGTGTGCCGGAGGGTTGGATTAACCCTCACAGCTTGCCGGGATCACTGGGTGCGGGAGTCGCGAAGCGCAGAAGAAAGACAGCAGGTACAAACTAGGGTGATGTTTATTCTTGCACTCACAGATATGCCTCTAACAGTATCTGGACCATGGCGGAGGTAGCGCGGACTGTGGACCGACGCGACCGATAGTACGTAGAAGTGACCGGGACGCGAGCTGCGCCCTTGACCCGACGCGACGGCGGGGTGCTGCTACTGACCCACTGACGTCTTCAACAGTGCCCAGGGGCGCTGTCGTCTGCCCCTCGGAGCCCGACCTGAACAAGGAGGCTATTTAAGCGGGATCCATTGCCAGGTCAGACCACCGAGGGTGGTCAGTGAACGAGTAGCTGCTAATAAGCGGGGCTTACTCATGCTCAGCTTGTGGCTGGTGCTGGATTTATACTCGCAGATTTTGCCGACTCGGCGATTGGACTTTGATTTATCTAATGTTTATCTTATCGAGTAATCCTCGTATATTTTGTTATTGATTGTCCCCTGTATTTTGTATAATGTTATCTTTTATTTGTTATGATTCAGTAGAAGTAAGTTTGAATAGTTTGGTCATCGGTCCACAGATGTCACTTTGTTGACAATATGATAGCAACACAACACAGTAAATTTATTTTTGTGACAGCGCCATCTATTGGGTACCTTATACCGTGTGCCCCCGGAATACAAAAAAAATATTTTTCATTTTTCGACAGTCATTCTTTATAAAAATTATTGCTTGCTTTAAGCTTTGAAAACTATTAGTACCTATATTAGAAGTTCAGAAAATTGGAAAAACCAAAATTGTGTCAAGAGTAAAGTGGCTTTTTTATTTCCTTATATAATTTGAAAAAGCCTGTAGAGAAAACCTACTGAACTGGGGGTGATAAAATCGCATTTTTAAAGAATTTTGCTCTTACGATTATGCCGTCATATTGAAAGAAAGTCTCTGAAATTATAATACTAATTTTCAAAATTTCAGGGCAAGCAAATATTTTTATAGAAAATTGAAGAATATATTTTTTATACCTATTTTATTTAAACCATAATGTAGCTATAATTTCCGCTATAATGAAATACATTTATTTGTGTTTTTAACTTTTTATTTTGTGTATATTACAATTCTTTTATGTACCTTTTATAACATGGTTAGTGGTAAATTTTATGACCATTTTTGGCTTACCAAACATACAAGAAATGTAAGATTATTGCAAAAAGATAAGGATATAAAAATATTTACTGTTAACAAAATGCTACTTAATTTACTGACTCAGAGAAATGAGTCTACTGATCATACTTTGTACTTCTGAAATAGAGGAAGATAAGAAAGAAATTGACTATACCTCCATGTGTCAATGAAGTAAAATCAAGTTGTGTTAGAAATTCATTAAATTTTATTGCATTTCTTCCTTAATTTACGTTTATTTTCCCATTTTTTGAAGGCCCTTATTTTTAATGGGTCAATTTGGTTTTTGTTTGAAGTGGTCAGAACCCTCAAAAATTTTGAATCATTTCATTTCCTCGTAAAATGTTATTGATTTTTCTGCACCAGAAATAAATTGCACATCTTATAAGAACGAAACAAATTTTGTCCATCAAATTATGTTTTGAACAATTTATGGGCTTAAAATCAATTTTTTTAATACATTCTTAAAAAAAAATCTAAAGTGGATCGATGTACGATAACTTTCTATGCTGGTTACGTTGCAAAAAAAGTTAGCAAATTATAACGAAAAAAAATAATTGTGAAGTTTGTCAAAACCACTTAGTAGTTTGGGGCTCTAATGCCGATACGGATTTTATTGAGGCTAGAGAATACAAGTCAAAATTGTTTTTAAGACCTGGATCATTTGTATCTCCTCATACGCCCTGCGAAAACAGAAAATTTTTGTTTTAATGTGTCAAGACATTGTTGAGCAGTGATGTCCACGGGGTCATGCCGAGAAGGCATTTGGGTGCGGCTCATTATTGCCTGCACCGCCCTCTGGATCCTTCTAGTTCTAACTCCTTTGATATATTCCGTCACTTGTCCTATGTCTTTACGGAGACTCTCGATCTTCCGATTTAGTCGCATTTCCCATTGAGCCATTCATGGTTCTGGTCTTGCACGATTCAACTCTTGGGCCGTTCGGATCTTGGCACCCATTACAGTGGTGACTGCCGTTGCGGCACAGTAGATTAACATGTGCATACGTTCTAATGTTGGTGTCACTGAAACATAGTTTGGTAAAATTCTTGTGTTCATAAGATCGAGCACGATCGCAAGTTTCCTGGAAGAATTCAATCTTGGTAGCGGTGGCCTGCTCAGTGGGTCTGTGCCTTCGTATCGCAATACTGCCTGTCTCATATGTGTTTAAGCCTTCAAAATGTTCTTCGTTAACCGATTCCAGACTCTCGGTTGTTGGTTCTACCGTTTCGGCTTCTAGTTGTTGTCCAGGCTCTTGAAGTTCCCCATTGTTGTTTTTGTCATCTATGTCTATGTGTTCGCCGTGGATCTCTAGCTCAACTTCCTGTTTGATAACGTTAAGCCGCGTTTCTGGAATTCGGTTGTTTCTTAGAATAGTTCGATACTGATTTGACACTCTTTGTTCAGACACTTGCATGTGTGGAAACTCCCTGCAGAACTCGGCATGCAGTTGTTGTCGGTAGCCGATAATCTCTTGTCCTAAGTTTTTTCTATTAATTATTATTATTATTATATCGACTTAGCCAAAAGGCATTCGCACTCCCCCTCTGGGGAACATTCACTCAGATCCCGGGTATAACACCAGTTGTTGACACGACAATTGGAATCGTCTTGACGTTTTCCATTTCCCATTGCCTTCTAATTCGATATTCTAAGTCTCTGTACTTCGCGATCTTCTCGACTTGCTTCACACGCAGGTTGTTGCTGTTCGGGATGGCCACATCAATCAGAGTTGTCTTCCTAGAAACTTTATCAACTATTATAAGGTCCGGTCTGTTATGGGCAACTCGTTGATCTGTCAGAACTGTACGATCCCAGTATATCTTGTAGTTGCTGTTCTCAAGAACAGGCTCCGGTGTGTAGCTGTAATATGGGACCCTCTCTGCCTGCACAAGCAGCAGTTTTTCCGCCAGTTCCTTGTGCAAGATCTTGGCAACCGAATCGTGTCGTTCCTTATATTCCGTTGATGCGAACATCTGACATCCTCCTGTTATGTGCTGGATTGTTTCTGAAGTTGGGCGCCCGTATCTGCATCTGTCATCCACTACCGATGCATCTCCTACAATGAATTTTAGGTAGTTGCGAGTTGGTATAACCTGATCTTGTATGGCCAGTAAGAAGCCTTCCGTCTCGGGGAACATTCTTCCCGAGGTCAGCCAGTAGTTCGACGCTAACTTGTCGACATGTTCCTGGTTGACCTCATTAGGATGCCTCCCGTGCAGCGGCTTCTCCAACCACCTCTGTAGTGTATCGTTGTCGGTTCGGTGGTGATTTTGATGCTCGTGTTCCGTCAGACGTAGCGGTGTTGAGACGTCTGCTCCGCATATCGCTTTATGTAGTGTGGAACTGTTGGCCTGTCTCTGGAAATAATTACGCAGATTTATTATTTGTTGGTCCAAGTGCTTGCTGAGGTCTGCTAATCCTCTTCCTCCTAGTTGACGTGGCAGAGTTGTTCTTTCTTCGGCGCTACGGGGATGATGTTTATGAGCTTTTGTCAGTAGTGTCCTAACTTTTCGTTGCAGGTTGTTGATGTCCGTGTTGGTCCAATTCACTATTCCGAACGAATAGCTGAGTACAGAGCACGCATACGTGTTCAGGGCCTTAAACAAATTCCTGCTGTTAAGATCAGTTCGCACTACTTGTCTTACTCTCTTGATGAATTCATTCGTTAAATCAGTCTTCATTGTTCGATGGTCTATCCTTTGAGCTTGTTTTATCCCGAGATACTTGTATGTATCTCCCATGCTCATTGCTTCGATCTCCTGGCCGTCCTGCATCTCGTGTGCGCTTTGTTCGAGTTATTATCTCGACTTAGCCAAAAGGCATTCGCACTCCCTCTACGGGGAACATTCACTCAGATCCCGGGTATCCCGGATACCAAAAGGATCTGGCTCGGACGAGACCCTTGCCATGTTACCGGGCCTTAGGTGACATTGATGTTGTTGGACGATCCTGCATTCCCCAAGAATTTGCTGACAGTTCGGGCTGTCGCAAGTACTACCGCTTTCTGCATGGACCTGTAAAGACTATCAGTTAGACCCAGCTCCTTGATGTTTCTCAGCAAACTTTTTGGTATAACACCAGTTGTTGACATGATGATTGGAATCGTCTGGACGTTCTCCATTTCCCATTGCCTTCTAATTCGTTCTTCTAAATCTCTGTACTTCGCGATGTTGATTGTGTCGGTCTCGATGTTACTGTCTGCGGTTCTGAGTTGTATCTTAGTGCGCCAGGTTGTCATAACGTGTTCTAAAAAGGAAACTGTATGATGATCTATTTTATACAGCTTTAAGATACCTGTGAGCCAGTCGTGAGGTACGGAATCAAATGCTTTTTTGTAGTCCACATAAGCCATGTGGAGGTTTCGTTGCTTGGAATGAGCCTGGTTGCAGATGACAGAGTCTATGATGAGTTGCTCTTTGCATCCCATTGCGCCCTTCGAGCAGCCCTTCTGCTGCATTGCAATGATGTTGTTCCGCTCGCAGTGAGCATATATTCGCTGCGTAAGGCAAGATGTGATTATCTTGTACAGCGTAGGCAAGCAGGTTATTGGGCGGTACTTGGCAGGGTTATCCGTATTCCGCTGGTCTTTTGGTAACAGGTAGGTTGCACCCTGTGTAAGAAACAATGGCATTTTCAGAGGATCGAGCAAGACTTCATTAATTAAGGTAGTTATCTGTTCATGCGTGCACCACAACTTCTTAATCCAATAATTTTGGAGATGATCTGGACCTGGTGCCTTCCAGTTGTGGGAATTCTTGATGACATCGGAGACCTCAGCGGTTGTGAATTGCTCGTGTTGCATCTGGCTATAGTTCCGGCCCATCTCGCGTTCTTCGCTGATCCAGCTTGCACTGACATTGTATGGACCTGGTGTGGCAAGTTGATTTCTCCAGAAACCGTCGACCTGTTCTCTGCTAGGGTAACTCGCATTTGTGGCATCGGCGCTAGAATTAAAAGCACGGTAGAAACCCTTTTCTGATCGTTCAAAGAGTTTGTTGTCTCGTTTCCTGTTGTTACAAGCCTTGTATCTCCTCAGGCGCCCTGCGAAAACAGAAAGTTTTTGTTTTAATGTGTCAAGACATTGTTGAGCAGTGATGTTCGCGGGGTCATGCCGAGAATGCATTTGGGTGCGGCTCATTATTGCCTGCACCGCCCTCTGGATCCTTCTAGTTCTAACTCCTCTGATATATTCCGTCACTTGTCCTATGTCTTTACGGAGACTCTCGATCTTCCGATTTAGTCGCATTATTATTATTATTATTATCGACTTAGCCAAAAGGCATTCACACTCCCTCTACGGGGAACATTCACTCAGATCCCGGGTATCCCGGATACCATAAGGATCTGGCTCGGACGAGACCCTTGCCATGTTATCGGGCCTTAGGTGACATTGATGTTGTCGGACGTTCCTGTATTCCCCATGAATTTCCTGACGGTTCGGGCTGTCGCAAGTAGTACCGCTTTCTGCATGGACCTGTAAAGATTATCAGTTAGACCCAGCTCTTTGATGTTTCTCAGCAAACTTTTTGGTATGACACCAGTTGTTGACACGACAATTGGAATCGTCTTGACGTTTTCCATTTCCCATTGCCTTCTAATTCGTTATTCTAAGTCTCTGTACTTCGCGATCTTCTCGACTTGCTTCACACGCAGGTTGTTGCTGTTCGGGATGGCCACATCAATCAGAGTTGTCTTCCTAGAAACTTTATCAACTATTATAAGGTCCGGTCTGTTATGGGCAACTCGTTGATCTGTCAGAACTGTACGATCCCAGTATATCTTGTAGTTGCTGTTCTCAAGAACAGGCTCCGGTGTGTAGCTGTAATATGGGACCCTCTCTGCCTGCACAAGCAGCAGTTTTTCCGCCAGTTCCTTGTGCAAGATCTTGGCAACCGAATCGTGTCGTTCCTTATATTCCGTTGATGCGAACATCTGACATCCTCCTGTTATGTGCTGGATTGTTTCTGAAGTTGGGCGCCCGTATCTGCATCTGTCATCCACTACCGATGCATCTCCTACAATGAATTTTAGGTAGTTGCGAGTTGGTATAACCTGATCTTGTATGGCCAGTAAGAAGCCTTCCGTCTCGGGGAACATTCTTCCCGAGGTCAGCCAGTAGTTCGACGCTAACTTGTCGACATGTTCCTGGTTGACCTCATTAGGATGCCTCCCGTGCAGCGGCTTCTCCAACCACCTCTGTAGTGTATCGTTGTCGGTTCGGTGGTGATTTTGATGCTCGTGTTCCGTCAGACGTAGCGGTGTTGAGACGTCTGCTCCGCATATCGCTTTATGTAGTGTGGAACTGTTGGCCTGTCTCTGGAAATAATTACGCAGATTTATTATTTGTTGGTCCAAGTGCTTGCTGAGGTCTGCCAATCCTCTTCCTCCTAGTTGACGTGGCAGAGTTGTTCTTTCTTCGGCGCTACGGGGATGATGTTTATGAGCTTTTGTCAGTAGTGTCCTAACTTTTCGTTGCAGGTTGTTGATGTCCGTGTTGGTCCAATTCACTATTCCGAACGAATAGCTGAGTACAGAGCACGCATACGTGTTCAGGGCCTTAAACAAATTCCTGCTGTTAAGATCAGTTCGCACTACTTGTCTTACTCTCTTGATGAATTCATTCGTTAAATCAGTCTTCATTGTTCGATGGTCTATCCTTTGAGCTTGTTTCATCCCGAGATACTTGTATGTATCTCCCATGCTCATTGCTTCGATCTCCTGGCCGTCCTGCATCTCGTGTGCGCTTTGTTCGAGTTATTATCTCGACTTAGCCAAAAGGCATTCGCACTCCCTCTACGGGGAACATTCACTCAGATCCCGGGTATCCCGGATACCAAAAGGATCTGGCTCGGACGAGACCCTTGCCATGTTACCGGGCCTTAGGTGACATTGATGTTGTTGGACGATCCTGCATTCCCCAAGAATTTGCTGACAGTTCGGGCTGTCGCAAGTACTACCGCTTTCTGCATGGACCTGTAAAGACTATCAGTTAGACCCAGCTCCTTGATGTTTCTCAGCAAACTTTTTGGTATAACACCAGTTGTTGACATGATGATTGGAATCGTCTGGACGTTCTCCATTTCCCATTGCCTTCTAATTCGTTCTTCTAAATCTCTGTACTTCGCGATGTTGATTGTGTCGGTCTCGATGTTACTGTCTGCGGTTCTGAGTTGTATCTTAGTGCGCCAGGTTGTCATAACGTGTTCTAAAAAGGAAACTGTATGATGATCTATTTTATACAGCTTTAAGATACCTGTGAGCCAGTCGTGAGGTACGGAATCAAATGCTTTTTTGTAGTCCACATAAGCCATGTGGAGGTTTCGTTGCTTGGAATGAGCCTGGTTGCAGATGACAGAATCTATGATGAGTTGCTCTTTGCATCCCATTGCGCCCTTCGAGCAGCCCTTCTGCTGCATTGCAATGATGTTGTTCCGCTCGCAGTGAGCATATATTCGCTGCGTAAGGCAAGATGTGATTATCTTGTACAGCGTAGGCAAGCAGGTTATTGGGCGGTACTTGGCAGGGTTATCCGTATTCCGCTGGTCTTTTGGTAACAGGTAGGTTGCACCCTGTGTAAGAAACAATGGCATTTTCAGAGGATCGAGCAAGACTTCATTAATTAAGGTAGTTATCTGTTCATGCGTGCACCACAACTTCTTAATCCAATAATTTTGGAGATGATCTGGACCTGGTGCCTTCCAGTTGTGGGAATTCTTGATGACATCGGAGACCTCAGCGGTTGTGAATTGCTCGTGTTGCATCTGGCTATAGTTCCGGCCCATCTCGCGTTCTTCGCTGATCCAGCTTGCACTGACATTGTATGGACCTGGTGTGGCAAGTTGATTTCTCCAGAAACCGTCGACCTGTTCTCTGCTAGGGTAACTCGCATTTGTGGCATCGGCGCTAGAATTAAAAGCACGGTAGAAACCCTTTTCTGATCGTTCAAAGAGTTTGTTGTCTCGTTTCCTGTTGTTACAAGCCTTGTATCTCCTCAGGCGCCCTGCGAAAACAGAAAGTTTTTGTTTTAATGTGTCAAGACATTGTTGAGCAGTGATGTTCGCGGGGTCATGCCGAGAATGCATTTGGGTGCGGCTCATTATTGCCTGCACCGCCCTCTGGATCCTTCTAGTTCTAACTCCTCTGATATATTCCGTCACTTGTCCTATGTCTTTACGGAGACTCTCGATCTTCCGATTTAGTCGCATTATTATTATTATTATTATCGACTTAGCCAAAAGGCATTCACACTCCCTCTACGGGGAACATTCACTCAGATCCCGGGTATCCCGGATACCATAAGGATCTGGCTCGGACGAGACCCTTGCCATGTTATCGGGCCTTAGGTGACATTGATGTTGTCGGACGTTCCTGTATTCCCCATGAATTTCCTGACGGTTCGGGCTGTCGCAAGTAGTACCGCTTTCTGCATGGACCTGTAAAGATTATCAGTTAGACCCAGCTCTTTGATGTTTCTCAGCAAACTTTTTGGTATGACACCAGTTGTTGACACGACAATTGGAATCGTCTTGACGTTTTCCATTTCCCATTGCCTTCTAATTCGTTATTCTAAGTCTCTGTACTTCGCGATCTTCTCGACTTGCTTCACACGCAGGTTGTTGCTGTTCGGGATGGCCACATCAATCAGAGTTGTCTTCCTAGAAACTTTATCAACTATTATAAGGTCCGGTCTGTTATGGGCAACTCGTTGATCTGTCAGAACTGTACGATCCCAGTATATCTTGTAGTTGCTGTTCTCAAGAACAGGCTCCGGTGTGTAGCTGTAATATGGGACCCTCTCTGCCTGCACAAGCAGCAGTTTTTCCGCCAGTTCCTTGTGCAAGATCTTGGCAACCGAATCGTGTCGTTCCTTATATTCCGTTGATGCGAACATCTGACATCCTCCTGTTATGTGCTGGATTGTTTCTGAAGTTGGGCGCCCGTATCTGCATCTGTCATCCACTACCGATGCATCTCCTACAATGAATTTTAGGTAGTTGCGAGTTGGTATAACCTGATCTTGTATGGCCAGTAAGAAGCCTTCCGTCTCGGGGAACATTCTTCCCGAGGTCAGCCAGTAGTTCGACGCTAACTTGTCGACATGTTCCTGGTTGACCTCATTAGGATGCCTCCCGTGCAGCGGCTTCTCCAACCACCTCTGTAGTGTATCGTTGTCGGTTCGGTGGTGATTTTGATGCTCGTGTTCCGTCAGACGTAGCGGTGTTGAGACGTCTGCTCCGCATATCGCTTTATGTAGTGTGGAACTGTTGGCCTGTCTCTGGAAATAATTACGCAGATTTATTATTTGTTGGTCCAAGTGCTTGCTGAGGTCTGCCAATCCTCTTCCTCCTAGTTGACGTGGCAGAGTTGTTCTTTCTTCGGCGCTACGGGGATGATGTTTATGAGCTTTTGTCAGTAGTGTCCTAACTTTTCGTTGCAGGTTGTTGATGTCCGTGTTGGTCCAATTCACTATTCCGAACGAATAGCTGAGTACAGAGCACGCATACGTGTTCAGGGCCTTAAACAAATTCCTGCTGTTAAGATCAGTTCGCACTACTTGTCTTACTCTCTTGATGAATTCATTCGTTAAATCAGTCTTCATTGTTCGATGGTCTATCCTTTGAGCTTGTTTCATCCCGAGATACTTGTATGTATCTCCCATGCTCATTGCTTCGATCTCCTGGCCGTCCTGCATCTCGTGTGCGCTTTGTTCGAGTTATTATCTCGACTTAGCCAAAAGGCATTCGCACTCCCTCTACGGGGAACATTCACTCAGATCCCGGGTATCCCGGATACCAAAAGGATCTGGCTCGGACGAGACCCTTGCCATGTTACCGGGCCTTAGGTGACATTGATGTTGTTGGACGATCCTGCATTCCCCAAGAATTTGCTGACAGTTCGGGCTGTCGCAAGTACTACCGCTTTCTGCATGGACCTGTAAAGACTATCAGTTAGACCCAGCTCCTTGATGTTTCTCAGCAAACTTTTTGGTATAACACCAGTTGTTGACATGATGATTGGAATCGTCTGGACGTTCTCCATTTCCCATTGCCTTCTAATTCGTTCTTCTAAATCTCTGTACTTCGCGATCTTCTCGACTTGCTTCACACGCAGGTTGTTGTTGTTCGGGATGGCCACATCAATCAGAGTTGTCTGCCTAGAAATTTTATCAACTATTATAAGGTCCGGTCTGTTATGGGCAACTCGTTGATCTGTCAGAACTGTCCGATCCCAGTACATCTTGTAGTTGCTGTTCTCAAGAACAGGCTCAGGTGTGTAGTTGTAATATGGGACCCTCTCTGCCTGCACAAGCAGCAGCTTTTCCGCCAGTTCCTGGTGCAAGATCTTGGCAACCGAATCGTGTCGTTCCTTATATTCCGTTGATGCGAACATCTGACATCCTCCTGTTATGTGCTGGATTGTTTCTGAAGTTGGGCACCCGTATCTGCATCTGTCATCCACTACCGATGCATCTCCTACAATGAATTTTAGGTAGTTGCGAGTTGGTATAACCTGATCTTGTATGGCCAGTAGGAAGCCTTCCGTCTCGGGGAACATTCGTTCCGAGGTCAGCCAATAGTTCGACGCTAACTTGTCGACATGTTCCTGGTTAACCTCATTAGGATGCCTCCCGTGCAGCGGCTTCCCCAACCACCTCTGTAGTTTATCGTTGTCGGTTCGGTGGTGATTTTGACGCTCGTGTTCCGTCAGACGTAGCGGTGTTGAGACGTCTGCTCCGCATATAGCCCTATGTAGTGTGGAGCTGTTGGCCTGCCTGTAGAAATAATTACGCAGATTTAATATTTGTTGGTCCAATTGCTTGCTGAGATCTGCCAATCCTCTTCCTCCTAGTTGACGTGGCAGAGTTGTTCTTTCTACGGCGCTACGGGGATGATGTTTATGAGCTTTTGTCAGTAGTGTCCTAACTTTTCGTTGCAGGTTGTCGATGTCCGTGTTGGTCCAATTCACTATTCCGAACGAATAGCTGAGTACAGAGCACGCATACGTGTTCAGGGCCTTAAACAAATTCCTGCTGTTAAGATCAGTTCGCACTACTTGTCTTACTCTCTTGATGAATTCATTCGTTAAATCAGTCTTCATTGTTCGATGGTCTATCCTTTGAGCTTGTTTCATCCCGAGATACTTGTATGTATCTCCCTTGCTCATTGCTTCGATCTCCTGGCCGTCCTGCATCTCGTGTGCGCTTTGTTCGAGCTTTCCCCGGATGATATTAAGGGTGCGGCACTTGTCCAGTCCAAACAGCATTCCGATGTCCCTGGAGAACTCCTCTACAATTTTAAGCATTTGCGTTAGTTGGTTTTTGGTTGCTGCGATCAGTTTTAAATCATCCATATATAATAGGTGATTCAACTTGATCGCTTCTGCGTTGCTGCTTTTGATAGCGAAGCCATATTTTGTAGAGTTCAACCGATGTGATAGAGGGTTCATCGCCATGCAGAACCACAGTGGACTGAGTGAATCTCCTTGGAAAATCCCTCTTCGGATGTTGATTGTGTCGGTCTCGATGTTACTGTCTGCGGTTCTGAGTTGTATCTTAGTGCGCCAGGTTGTCATAACGTGTTCTAAAAAGGAAACTGTATGATGATCTATTTTATACAGCTTTAAGATACCTGTGAGCCAGTCGTGAGGTACGGAATCAAATGCTTTTTTGTAGTCCACATAAGCCATGTGGAGGTTTCGTTGCTTGGAATGAGCCTGGTTGCAGATGACAGAATCTATGATGAGTTGCTCTTTGCATCCCATTGCGCCCTTCGAGCAGCCCTTCTGCTGCATTGCAATGATGTTGTTCCGCTCGCAGTGAGCATATATTCGCTGCGTAAGGCAAGATGTGATTATCTTGTACAGCGTAGGCAAGCAGGTTATTGGGCGGTACTTGGCAGGGTTATCCGTATTCCGCTGGTCTTTTGGTAACAGGTAGGTTGCACCCTGTGTAAGAAACAATGGCATTTTCAGAGGATCGAGCAAGACTTCATTAATTAAGGTAGTTATCTGTTCATGCGTGCACCACAACTTCTTAATCCAATAATTTTGGAGATGATCTGGACCTGGTGCCTTCCAGTTGTGGGAATTCTTGATGACATCGGAGACCTCAGCGGTTGTGAATTGCTCGTGTTGCATCTGGCTATAGTTCCGGCCCATCTCGCGTTCTTCGCTGATCCAGCTTGCACTGACATTGTATGGACCTGGTGTGGCAAGTTGATTTCTCCAGAAACCGTCGACCTGTTCTCTGCTAGGGTAACTCGCATTTGTGGCATCGGCGCTAGAATTAAAAGCACGGTAGAAACCCTTTTCTGATCGTTCAAAGAGTTTGTTGTCTCGTTTCCTGTTGTTACAAGCCTTGTATCTCCTCAGGCGCCCTGCGAAAACAGAAAGTTTTTGTTTTAATGTGTCAAGACATTGTTGAGCAGTGATGTTCGCGGGGTCATGCCGAGAATGCATTTGGGTGCGGCTCATTATTGCCTGCACCGCCCTCTGGATCCTTCTAGTTCTAACTCCTCTGATATATTCCGTCACTTGTCCTATGTCTTTACGGAGACTCGATCTTCCGATTTAGTCGCATTATTATTATTATTATTATCGACTTAGCCAAAAGGCATTCACACTCCCTCTACGGGGAACATTCACTCAGATCCCGGGTATCCCGGATACCATAAGGATCTGGCTCGGACGAGACCCTTGCCATGTTATCGGGCCTTAGGTGACATTGATGTTGTCGGACGTTCCTGTATTCCCCATGAATTTCCTGACGGTTCGGGCTGTCGCAAGTAGTACCGCTTTCTGCATGGACCTGTAAAGATTATCAGTTAGACCCAGCTCTTTGATGTTTCTCAGCAAACTTTTTGGTATGACACCAGTTGTTGACACGATGATTGGAATCGTCTGAACGTTGTCCATTTCCCATTGCCTTCTAATTCGTTCTTCTAAGTCTCTGTACTTCGCGATCTTCTCGACTTGCTTCACACGCAGGTTGTTGTTGTTCGGGATGGCCACATCAATCAGAGTTGTCTTCCTAGAAATTTTATCAACTATTATAAGGTCCGGTCTGTTATGGGCGACTCGTTGATCTGTCAGAACTGTACGATCCCAGTACATCTTGTAGTTGCTGTTCTCAAGAACAGGCTCCGGTGTGTAGCTGTAATATGGGATCCTCTCTGCCTGCACAAGCAGAAGTTTTTCCGCCAGTTCCTGGTGCAAGATCTTAGCAACCGAATCGTGCCGTTCCTTATATTCCGTTGATGCGAACATCTGACATCCTCCTGTTATGTGCTGGATTGTTTCTGAAGTTGGGCACCCGTATCTGCATCTGTCATCCACTACCGATGCATCTCCTACAATGAATTTTAGGTAGTTGCGAGTTGGTATAACCTGATCTTGTATGGCCAGTAGGAAGCCTTCTGTCTCGGGGAACATCCTTCCCGAGGTCAGCCAGTAGTTCGACGCTAACTTGTCGACATGTTCCTGGTTAACCTCATTAGGATGCCTCCCGTGCAGCGGCTTCCCCAACCACCTCTGTAGTTTATCGTTGTCGGTTCGGTGGTGATTTTGACGCTCGTGTTCCGTCAGACGTAGCGGTGTTGAGACGTCTGCTCCGCATATAGCCCTATGTAGTGTGAAGCTGTTGGCCTGCCTGTAGAAATAATTACGCAGATTTAATATTTGTTGGTCCAATTGCTTGCTGAGATCTGCCAATCCTCTTCCTCCTAGTTGACGTGGCAGAGTTGTTCTTTCTACGGCGCTACGGGGATGATGTTTATGAGCTTTTGTCAGTAGTGTCCTAACTTTTCGTTGCAGGTTGTTGATGTCCGTGTTGGTCCAATTCACTATTCCGAACGAATAGCTGAGTACAGAGCACGCATACGTGTTCAGGGCCTTAAACAAATTCCTGCTGTTAAGATCAGTTCGCACTACTTGTCTTACTCTCTTGATGAATTCATTCGTTAAATCAGTCTTCATTGTTCGATGGTCTATCCTTTGAGCTTGTTTCATCCCGAGATACTTGTATGTATCTCCCTTGCTCATTGCTTCGATCTCCTGGCCGTCCTGCATCTCGTGTGCGCTTTGTTCGAGCTTTCCCCGGATGATATTAAGGGTGCGGCACTTGTCCAGTACAAACAGCATTCCGATGTCCCTGGAGAACTCCTCTACAATTTTAAGCATTTGCGTTAGTTGGTTTTTGGTTGCGGCGATCAGTTTTAAATCATCCATATATAATAGGTGATTCAACTTGATCGCTTCTGCGTTGTTGCTTTTGATAGCGAAGCCGTATTTTGTAGAGTTCAACCGATGTGATAGAGGGTTCATCGCCATGCAGAACCACAGTGGGCTGAGTGAATCTCCTTGGAAAATCCCTCTTCGGATGTTGATTGTGTCGGTCTCGATGTTACTGTCTGCGGTTCTGAGTTGTATCTTAGTGCGCCAGGTTGTCATAACGTGTTCTAAAAAGGAAACTGTATGATGATCTATTTTATACAGCTTTAAGATACCTATATATTATTATTATTATTATATCGACTTAGCCAAAAGGCATTCGCACTCCCTCTCTGGGGAACATTCACTCAGATCCCGGGTATCCCGGATACCATAAGGATCTGGCTCGGACGAGACCCTTGCCATGTTATCGGGTCTTAGGTGACATTGATGTTGTTGGACGTTCCTGCACTCCCCATGAATTTCCTGACGGTTCGGGCTGTCGCAAGTAGTACCGCTTTCTGCATGGACCTGTAAAGATTATCAGTTAGACCCAGCTCTTTGATGTTTCTCAGCAAACTTTTTGGTATGACACCAGTTGTTGACACGACGATTGGAATCGTCTGAACGTTGTCCATTTCCCATTGCCTTCTAATTCTTTCTTCTAAATCTCTGTACTTCGCGATCTTCTCGACTTGCTTATTATTATTATTATTATTATTATTATATCGACTTAGCCAAAAGGCATTCGCACTCCCTCCACGGGGAACATTCACTCAGATCCCGGGTATCCCGGATACCATAAGGATCTGGCTCGGACGAGACCCTTGCCATGTTATCGGGCCTTAGGTGACATTGATGTTGTCGGACGTTCCTGCATTCCCCATGAATTTCCTGACGGTTCGGGCTGTCGCAAGTAGTACCGCTTTCTGCATGGACCTGTAAAGACTATCAGTTAGACCCAGCTCTTTTATGTTTCTCAGAAAACTTTTTGGTATAACACCAGTTGTTGACACGATAATTGGAATCGTCTTGACGTTTTCCATTTCCCATTGCCTTCTAATTCGTTCTTCTAAGTCTCTGTACTTCGCGATCTTCTCGACTTGCTTCACACGCAGGTTGTTGTTGTTGTTTGGGATGGCCACATCAATCAGAGTTGTCTTCCTAGAAATTTTATCAACTATTATAAGGTCCGGTCTGTTATGGGCAACTCGTTGATCTGTCAGAACTGTACGATCCCAGTACATCTTGTAGTTGCTGTTCTCAAGAACAGGCTCCGGTGTGTAGCTGTAATATGGGACCCTCTCTGCTGCACAAGCAGCAGTTTTTCCGCCAGTTCCTGGTGCAAGATCTTGGCAACCGAATCGTGTCGTTCCTTATATTCCGTTGATGCGAACATCTGACATCCTCCTGTTATGTGCTGGATTGTTTCTGAAGTTGGGCACCCGTATCCGCATCTGTCATCCACTACCGATGCATCTCCTACAATGAATTTTAGGTAGTTGCGAGTTGGTATAACCTGATCTTGTATGGCCAGTAAGAAGCCTTCCGTCTCGGGGAACATTCTTCCCGAGGTCAGCCAGTAGTTCGACGCTAACTTGTCGACATGTTCCTGGTTGACCTCATTAGGATGCCTCCCGTGCAGCGGCTTCTCCAACCACCTCTGTAGTGTATCGTTGTCGGTTCGGTGGTGATTTTGATGCTCGTGTTCCGTCAGACGTAGCGGTGTTGAGACCACTGCTCCGCATATAGCTTTATGTAGTGTGGAGCTGTTGGCCTGTCTCTGGAAATAATTACGCAGATTTATTATTTGTTGGTCCAATTGCTTGCTAAGGTCTGCCAATCCTCTTCCTCCTAGTTGACGTGGCAGAGTAGTTCGTTCTACGGCGCTACGGGGATGATGTTTATGAGCTTTTGTCAGTAGTGTCCTAACTTTTCGCTACAGGTTGTTGATGTCCGTGTTGGTCCAATTCACTATTCCAAACGAATAGTAGTACAGAGCACGCATACGTGTTCAGGGCCTTAAACAAATTCCTGCTGTTAAGATCAGTTCGCACTACTTGTCTTACTCTCTTGATGAATTCATTCCTTAAATCGATCTTCATTGTTCGATGGTCTATCCTTTGAGCTTGTTTCATCCCGAGATACTTGTATGTACCTCCCATGCTCATTGCTTCGATCTCCTGGCCTGTTAGCGAAGTTCTCTTTTTGGGGCGGTGAGAGTGCCCCTTGTGGGGGCCCAAATGGTGGAGGGGGGCCCTTTCTGTCCGCCATAGGTGTGCTCTGAAGTAGAATAGGACAAATGTAATGATATACATTGGTTTTTTAAATAATTATGATGTGATCTAATACGTACCTCTTTCTTTTTGTGACTTGCCCTGCTTTGCCGTATGCTCGTCAGTGGCCCCTGGAAGAGCCCCGGCCCCTGGAGGAGCTTTGGCCACTGGACGATCCTTGTCCCTCAGAGGCGTCTTGGCCGCTTCTATTCCCCAAGGGGCCACTATCCGTCTATACTATCCTTCTTTTTGTTGAGGGGACTTTGGTTGATCAGACTTCGACTTAGCGAAGTCGTCTTTTTGGGGCGGTGAGAGTGCCCCTTGTGGGGGCCCAAATGGTGGAGGGGGGGCCTTTCTGTCCGCCCTAGGTGTGCTCTGAAGTAGAATAGGACAAATGTAATGATATACATTGTTTTTTTTTAAATAATTATGATGTGATCTAATACGTACCCCTTTCTTTTTGTGACTTGCCCTGCTTTGCCGTATGCTCGCCAGTGGCCCCTGGAAGAGCCCCGGCCCCTGGAGGAGCTTTGGCCACTGGACGATCCTTGTTCCTCAGAGGCGACTTAGCGAAGTCGTCTTTTTGGGGGCGATGAGGGTGCTCCTTGTGGGGGCCCAAATGGTGGAGGGGGGCCCTTTTTGTCCGCCATAGGTGTGTTCTGAAATAGAATAGGACAAATGTAATGATATACATTGGTTTTTTTAAATAATTATGATGTGATCTAATACGTACCCCTTTCTTTTTGTGACTTGCCCTGCTTTGCACTTTGCTCGCCAGTGGTCCCTGGAAGAGCCTCGGCCCCTGGAAGAGCCCCGGCCCCTGGAGGAGCTTTGGCCACTGGACGATCCTTGTCCCTCAGAGGCGACTTAGCGAAGTCGTCTTTTTGGGGGCGGTGAGGGTGCTCCTTGTGGCAAATGGTGGAGGGGGCCCTTTTTGTCCGCCATAGGTGTGTCCTGAAGTAGAATAGGACAAATGTAATGATATACATTGTTTTTTTTAAATAATTATGATGTGATCTAATACGTACCCCTTTCTTTTTGTGACTTGCCCTGCTTTACCGTATGCTCGCCAGTGGCCCCTGGAAGAGCCTCGGCCCTTGGAAGAGCCCCGGCCCCTGGAGGAGCTTTGGCCACTGGACGATCCTTGTCCCTCAGAGGCGTCTTGGTCGCTTCTATTCCCCAAGGGGCCACTATCCGTCTCTATACTATCCTTCTTTTTGTTGAGGGGACTTTGGTTGATCAGACTTCGACTTAGCGAAGTCGTCTTTTTGGGGCGGTGAGAGTGCCCCTTGTGGGGGCCCAAATGGTGGAGGGGGGCCCTTTCTGTCCGCCATAGGTGTGCTCTGAACTAGAATAGGACAAATGTAATGATATACATTGTTTTTTTTTAAATAATTATGATGTGATCTAATACGTACCCCTTTCTTTTTGTGACTTGCCCTACTTTGCCGTATGCTCGCCAGTGGCCCCTGGAAGAGCCCCGGCCCCTGGAGGAGCTTTGGCCACTGGACGATCCTTGTCCCTCAGAGGCGACTTAGCGAAGTCGTCTTTTTGGGGGCGGTGAGGGTGCTCCTTGTGGGGCCCAAATGGTGGAGGGGGCCCTTTTTGTCCGCCATAGGTGTGTCCTGAAGTAGAATAGGACAAATGTAATGATATACATTGGTTTTTTTAAAATAATTATGATGTGATCTAATACGTACCCCTTTCTTTTTGTGACTTGCCCTGCTTTGCCGTATGCTCGCCAGTGGCCCCTGGAAGAGCCCCGGCCCCTGGAGGAGCTTTGGCCACTGGACGATCCTTGTCCCTCAGAGGCGACTTAGCGAAGTCGTCTTTTTGGGGGCGGTGAGGGTGCTCCTTGTGGCAAATGGTGGAGGGGGCCCTTTTTGTCCGCCATAGGTGTGTCCTGAAGTAGAATAGGACAAATGTAATGATATACATTGGTTTTTTTAAATAATTATGATGTGATCTAATACGTACCCCTTTCTTTTTGGGGCTTGCCCTGCTTTGCCGTATGCTCGCCAGTGGCCCCTGGAAGAGCCTCGGCCCCTGGAAGAGCCCCGACCCCTGGAGGAGCTTTGGCCACTGGACGATCCTTGTCCCTCAGAGGCGTCTTGGCCGCTTCTATTCCCCAAGGGGCCACTATCCGTCCCTATACTATCCTTCTTTTTGTTGGGGGGACTTTGGTTGATCAGACTTCGACTTAGCGAAGTCGTCTTTTTGGGGCGGTGAGAGTGCCCCTTGTGGGGGCCCAAAGGGTGGAGGGGGGCCCTTTCTGTCCGCCATAGGTGTGCTCTGAAGTAGAATAGGACAAATGTAACGATATACATTTTTTTTAATAATTATGATGTGATCTAATACGTACCCCTTTCTTTTTGTTACTTGCCCTGCTTTGCCGTATGCTCGCCAGTGGCCCCTGGAAGAGCCCCGGCTCCTGGAGGAGCTTTGGCCACTGGACGATCCTTGTCCCTCAGAGGCGACTTAGCGAAGTCGTCTTTTTGGGGGCGGTGAGGGTGCTCCTTGTGGGGGCCCAAATGGTGGAGGGGGGCCATTTTTGTCCGCCATAGGTGTGTTCTGAAGTAGAATAGGACAAATGTAATGATATACATTGGTTTTTTTTAAATAATTATGATGTGATCTAATACGTACCCCTTTCTTTTTGTGACTTGCCCTGCTTTGCCGTATGCTCGCCAGTGGCCCCTGGAAGAGCCTCGGCCCCTGGAAGAGCCCCGGCCTCTGGGGGAGCTTTGGCCACTGGACGATCCTTGTCCCTCAGAGGCGTCTTGGCCGCTTCTATTCCCCAAGGGGCCACTATCCGTCTCCATACTATCGTTCTTTTTGTTGAGGGGACTTTGGTTGATCAGACTTCGACTTAGCGAAGTCGTCTTTTTGGGGCGGTGAGGGTGCCCCTTGTGGGGGCCCAAATGGTGGAGGGGGCCCCTTTCTGTCCGCCGTAGGTGGGCTCTGAAGTAGAATAGGACAAATGTAATGATATACATTGTTTTTTATTCGTATTTGTGAAGAAATCAATTAAATTTCTTACTTTGATTGCTGATTGCTCGGCCATTCTTTGTTTTGGTTTGTTTACATGAAACGTTTGTTGACTGTAACTTAGGTACTTCATGGCTAATCAGATATTGTGGCTCCACCTGCAGTCAAATGTGACAGAGGCCACCAGTGAAAGTGGTTGGTTTCAATTTTAGCATTGTAGCTTCAATAATAATTATTATTTTCCATATTTCAAAGTTTAGAGTAACAAAAATGTTTTTGAAATAGTTTTAATGTATGGTTTTGTTTCGTTGTCAAATTGATTAATTGCAGTTATTAATTGAAGGAAAAGTATATTATATTTATTGATTCGAATATGCTGTTGGAAAATCTGGTTAAATGTTGACAATGTCTTTTTATAAACATCTAATTTCATCAAATAGGACCAAAGGTTCAGGAATTTTTTATGGTATGCAGAATGGCTTTGTTTTTACGTAATAAAATAAACTCTTAATGTAAGGAAAGCTGCCGACATTTCGCCAAAGAAGAGAACAATCATTATTGGCTTACAAAAATATATTGCAAGTAAATAGGAACATTCAAAATAATACAGATTTTATAAACTTATATATTTGTTGAAGTCCATTATTAAATTATTATTATAAAAGGGAAATTAAAAATCTCGAAAATAAAATCTATTCTAATATAATCATTTTTGTTTATGAAAATGTACATCAAGTGTGAATATTCAAAATAGTACAGATTTTAGTAAATTTATATTACATTGTTAAAATAAACAAATAAAAAAGAAAAGATCTAAAAAATAAATTTATATTCTAAAAATAACCTTCTACAATGATATAAATTGTAAAGATGCAAATAATTACTTTGAAATACATGACTAAAAAAGAAAATGAAAAGACCTCAAATATAAAAATCTATTCTAAAGCAAACATTTTTGTTTACAAAAGTATATTGCAAGTCCCAACATTTAAAATAGTACAGATTTTAGTAAATTTATATTTAAACTATATTGTTAAAATATACAATTAAGAAGGAAAACGTCTTGAATTAGTATTCTATTTTTCGACAATAATATAAATTGCGGTCAAAGATGTACATATCATTAAAGAAGACTGAAAAGTATTAATACGTTGACTGATTTATTTTTTTAAGACTTCTCACGGCTATAGATTCATATCAATGAATAAATAACCCCTTTATTCATAGATTCATATCTTGGAAAACAGATGGCATTGATGGCCAATAATGTATTTTGCGTTGTATTTTGTGTTCGGAAAGCGCATGTTGAGCCTAATATGTGTCAGACGTGACAGTCGTGAGTAGTCTTTATTAATACGTGAGTAAATGATTGACACATTCTCTCTGAAATTGAACTAAAGGACGTCATTGTGTGTATTACAGGGTTCTCAGCAATTTGAAAAATTATAATTTCCTGACTTCCACATTTTTCATGGCTTACAGGTGACATTTTCCAGACCGGCATCGATAAGTAAAATACAATTTCATGTGGCCCTAAAAATGCTAAGTCGTCAAGTTTCAAGAGTTTAGAAAAAAATTAAGTTCTGAAAAATTTTAAGTCTGTTGAGATATCTGGCTATTAAAAAAATAGTTAAAAATTCATCCGTTCATAAATAGGGTCTAAAATGATTTTGATTTGACGTGATAGACGTTTTTTCTGAAACTATGCATCATGATAAAATCAAAACTTTAGTTGTGTTGCTTAGAAAACCCTGATTTTTTACTGTGAAAACGGAAAACTCCATGAGTTTCCTTGATAGTACGAGTGATGGTAACCAAAATTTTTGACTCATAGCGTCCCGGTTAAAACCGCACGGAATCGATAGATTATATAACCCCGTATCCAGAAATCCGATTTTCAGACATTTTGCGCGTAGTGTCTGATTTGAGCCTATTTTCAAAAATGTCAACAAATTTGACCTCAGTGACTCATAGCGGCCCGTCTGATTTCCGGAATGTAGTTAGATAATAGCCCTGAGACACCAATAACACAGTTTTCAGACACCCAGATTGTAGCGCGTACCCAGGAGACCAATTCAAAAAATAAAAAATGAGACAAAAAAACAAACTTACAGCAGCCCGTCTGAAAATCATTTTTATAGGTAAAGTCGGGTCAATTGATGCGGAAAAATCAATTTTCAGACAAAAAACATGTCGCCTTAAATTTTTGTAGCATTTCGAACATGTCAAGAAATCTGACCTAAGTGATTAATAGCAATATGTCTGAAATTCGTCGTCAATGATTGAATGCATCACCTAGATGTGGAAAAAAAAATGATTTCAGACAAATTGAATGTAGCATACGACTAATCAGAAAACTTTTCAATTTGTATAATTTACTTCAAATTCAAAGTAGGAAGCTGTACTCGATTCTTGCACAGCCATCTTGCGCAGCAGCTGTGGTGAAGCGAGAGACAGGGACGTAACACGTAAATGGCAGTTCTTGACACAGAAGCGTAACAAGAGCCGGAGTGTTTGCCGGGCGACTCCGGCACATTTTTTCGTCATGGGCGACACTCAAAATGTCTGAAAACAGTATTTTTGTATTCTGGGCATCCATACGAATGATCTAAAACAACAATGAACCGAGCTGCTATGTGTCACTTAGGTCAGATTTGTTGACATTTTTGAAAATACACTCAGGTTAAACGCTACGCGCAAAATTTCTAAAAACCCAAATTTTAGTAATGAAATAACGAAATCTATGTACATTTTCAATATCAGACGGACTGCCATACGAGAGTCGACCAATTTTTTTTACACAGCAGAAACGGCCGCCCGCGAAGATGCTACACTTCTGAGAGTTACTACTCAACAGTCGGCTCTAGGGTCATCTAATCTATCGATTTTACACGGTTTTAGTCTGGCTGCCGTGAGTCATGGTTTTCGTTGCCATCTCTCGTACTATGACCCTTTAGGAACACCCTGACTTTTCCAGGTTGCTGAGAATCCTGTACTATAAAATGTTTCGTAACAATAAAAATATAATAATATTTATTAAATCTTACTATTATACTATATTCTAGTTGAGCGAACGACATTAAATATTATTGACTAAATTGAGTTTTGTCCTTAATTACGAATTGTTAAAATCAAAAAGAAAGCCAATATTTGAGTGCCGATACTTGTGTTAGCGTTCCGATGTGCACAAATTTATTTGTGATGTTTTATATTCATTTTTTCTTTAATAATGGCATCGAAATGGGTTTCAAAGTTTAGGTGCCCAAAGATGCGACAGAAATTGTTTCAATCTGTATTATTTCTCAATTTTAAAAGTGGCTAATGGCTCTGCAAAGTTCAGATTGACCTTTCAAGCTGCCCATTATTAAGGTAAAAAACCGTACCTTTTGAAAAAAGTTTGAAAACATAAAAATTTTAAAATTCTTCGGGATGTAGGTAAGTGGTAAAAATGGTCGAATATATACTTCGTATGAAACAAAAAGCAATGCACGTAACAATGGCCAACAATCGGATTTGCATTGTTGTCCATTGTTACGTCCATTGCTTTTTGTTTTATACGAAGTATAAGTGTTGGTACTATAAGGTTTTGTCGAGTTAAAAATCACTTATGGAAAAAATCATTATAAAATAATAATTCAAAAACCAACTCCCAAATGATATTTTACTTTCTTTCGGAAATATTTCTATTTTTTCTTTACATATATTTGGAGAAGATTTTTCTTGATGGGGACTAAAAAAATTGCAATTAATTAGATAGGTGCTCAAGGTTTTCTTTTCTATAAATTATCTCGGTAACAGTGGAGAAAGGGAACATATACAATCGATAGATCTTAGAGTTGATTTTAGATAAAACATGTTAACAATTTGATTTTGATAAAAAAAACGTGGACAAATTTGTTGCATAATTTCACATTTTGTTATAATTTTTTGTAGAAGTGATAAAAGTTTTGTCATTTAGTTATTTTAATAAATTTTGATGACTTTTTTAACAAAAAACATCACAAAAAATTGAAATATGTGACAGGTTTGGTCATGAGTGTATATTAAACTTTGGGCACCTATTTTACATTCAATACGATAATACTCAAAGGGGCAGGTTTTATTAGTACAACTTTAAATGCGAAATGATTTAAAAATGAATTAAAAAGTATACCTTAAGAGTGCCATATTATTAATAGAACAAACGATTTACCTGTAAGGAAGTTCGTTCTATATTTGTTGCGTAACCGACGACTCTTTTAGAGTTAGAGCTCGGTTAAAGAAAAGAAAGAGAGACTGTACTCCCAAAGGGGGCGGTTTTATGATTTGGAAGGAACAAAACTATCTAACATGTCACTAAACAGGGTACACCACTTACTTGTGAAACTGATCGCAGAGTCTCTGGAGCAGTTCTTCTTGGAGGTACCTCCGCTTGCCTTGTTCTGCTCACTTCCCGCGTGCAACGATTCCCAGTTGACACGGGCGCAATAATAACACAACTGATGTATTGGGGTTTTCGGATCTTCCGAGGAAAACCAATCATAAAAAGGGGAGAAGTCGTGAATTTAGCGAGGCGGTGGCGCGAACCGACGATACCAAGTCGCGGTCTTGGACGTTAATGTTCTTCGCACGCGCGCGGGCAAGAGGTGGGAACCAATTTAGTGACATAAAAAGTCCTTCAAAAAAATACCACCAGTTTTGTTCCTGTTTTAAAAAATAATACATATTTCTTCCACCATAAGTTAAAAGGAAAACGCAACATGGGGGTTTGTGGTGTTATGATTAACCGTGTGGTCTCAGGTTTTAAATTACAAAAATCGCTAAAGTTTGTATATGGGGTGTTGCGTAACCGACGACTCTATTAGAGTTAGAGCTCGGTTAAAGAAAAGAAAGAGAGACTGTACTCCCAAAGGGGGCGGTTTTATGATTTGGAAGGAACAAAACTATCTAACAAGTCACTAAACAGGGTACACCACTTACTTGTGAAACTGATCGCAGAGTCTCTGGCGCAGTTCTTCTTGGAGGTACCTCCGCTTGCCTTGTTCTGCTCACTTCCCGCGTGCAACGATTCCCAGTTGACACGGGCGCAATAATACCACAACTGATGTATTGGGGTTTTCGGATCTTCCGAGGAAAACCAATCATAAAAAGGGGAGAAGTCGTGAATTTAGCGAGGCGGTGGCGCGAACCGACGATAGCACGCGCGCGGGCAAGAGGTGGTAACCAATTTAGTGACATAAAAATTCCTTCAAAAAAATACCACCAGTTTTGTTCCTATTTTAAAAAATAATACATATTTCTTCCACCATAAGTTAAAAGGAAAACGCAACAATATTATATGAAATATAGAAAGATTGTTAGTACCTGTAATAATTATAAATAATAAATGATGTTTAGTGGCATATCAGGCAAAGGATATCAATTGAAAAAAATGCACTCCAACCGGGACTTCAAGTCTTCAAGTCCCGGCTGGAGTGCATTTTTTTCAATTGATATCCTTTACCTGATATGCCACTAAACATCATTTGTTATTTATATGAAATATACTCGTCCAATTAGAATACACATGTAGTAACACGATCGTGGCTTTGTCGAGCACATTTCTTTTTAAAGCTGATTCAGTTAAACCAAAAAATTGCATCCCGTATCCAGGACAACCAATAATGCTTTATTTCTCATTACACTGTTGGGTTAGAACCCCAAGTAAATATACATACATGCATAGATGAGGGAGGGTTTTAAGGGTGGGATTCTAATTGGACGAGTATATTTCATAAAATATAGAACGAACTTCCTTACAGGTAAGTCGTTTGTTCTATTAATTATATTTCAATATACTCGTCCAATTAGAATACACATGTAGTTATAGTCAACTGTATATGCAGAGGTATGTATATTTAGAAGTGTAAAATTCCTTAGAAATAATGTTACACTAATTAAACGTAATTTATTTCTTTACAGAAAACAAATCAAATTATTACTAATAAATTAGTAATTAGAAGGAATAGACAATCATGTCAATTAATACAAAAATACATAATATTATTCAACAATATCCAATAATATTATCGATTATAAAATTATCTATATAAAAAAACAATCATTTCCTTTTAGAAACAAGGAAGTCTACGAAATTATTATTTTCTTCTACAAGTGGGCGGTTGTGAAATGTAGCAAATACCTTTGATTTTTTAGTCCAACCCAGAATTTTTTATGGCATTAATATGCATTCCCGCTCTAAAAACCGCTGAAGTAGACGTATGCCTTGTACTATGGCTTGTAAACTTCGTTGTGTCTATCCCTCTACGTTGCATTACTTCCTTTATCCAGCGGCTTATAGATTGGGTCGATGCCTTGTGAAAAGGCTTACGATAAGTCCGGATTAAATACTCTTCCTTGCTCCTAATAGTTTTAGATACATCTAAATATCTAATTAAATTTTAGCTACACACAAGTCCGGGTATTCTTCAAAAAAATTTAATTTCAATGTTGGTTGAGCACGCCTAACATTTAAAGTTTTCAAAAAATCTGTAATAAAAATTTCTATTCCATTTTCTTTGACACTAATATTCTTTACGTTTAGTTTCGAAATTGTTTGAATTCTTTGTCCTGATGCCAGTACCAACAAACTACAATTTTTTTACTAATTTTTCTAAGGACAGACTTTCTAGTGGAAACCAATCCTTCACGAAATTTAAAACATTAAACGGGTCCCAGGTTTCCTTATACCGAGGAAAACTTGGTCTTTCACGAAATGCTCCTTTCAAAAACCGCTTAATTAGTAATTCATCACTATGTGATATATCCAAAATAAGAGCTAACGCGGACTTGTGTGCATTTAACGTGGCATATGATACACCGTTGGAAAATATTTCTTTCAAGAAAGAAAGTATGTTACCAACGCTTACCCTATAGAGATCTGTTTTATTTCTCTTACAATATAACCATCATTTTCGATACGTGGCACAATATTGTTGCAAAGTTGAATTACTGTTTGACTTTATCATTAAAGGAAGATCATCTTCGGGAATTCCTTTCCTCAAAAAAGATGCCCGGATAATTTCGACGCCATTAGGGGGATGCTCCTCCACAAAGTGTGACTGGTTCTAAAAGGAGATGAGAGTAAACTTTCTTCAGGTTCAAAAATTTTTACTTCCATTAAACAAAGACGTAAGAACAAGGCGAACCATGGTTGATTCGCTAATAAGGAACAACCAAAATTCCAACTGATTTATCTTCTATTATTTTCTTTAATACCCGTCCTATTAGAGGAAATGGAGGAAATGCATAGAATCTAAGGGACTTGTCCTACTCCAAAGTGAATGCATCCGAAGCTAGAGCTCCCATATCCATGAAATATCAGTGTCGCATTTTTTATTTAATCTAGAAGCAAAAAGATCTATGTTTCCAAATATACTTTATCATTTAATGAATATTCTGACTCTATATACAACATTCTTGATTGCTCATTGGCCACAAAGTTTTCTTTAGAAGAAATGAATGTAAGTAGCTTACAACATTAATTTGCGTTTTTCGCACCAAAACCATATTTGCCTACACAACTTATTGAGATTCCTATAACGTATGCCTCCCATTTTGTTAACATACGCTATGGCTGTTTTATTATCAACACGCAAGATCATATTGCAATTACGTGCTTCAAAAACAAAACACTGTAACGCATGAAAAATCGTTAACAATTCCAAATAATTAATATGACACTTAGCTTCTCTCTCATTCCAGAAACCACGGGTAGTTATATTTTTACATGCCGCCCCCCACCCTGTTTTCGATGCATCTGTAAATATTTCGTATGTGAATTTTTGACAACTTAAAAATTAGAGGATTGCATTATAGTGTTCTTCCACCATAACAATTCGTTATGAATATCCTGGGAAATATTGTCACAACTGAGTGCCTCCACACGGAGCCTTTACCATGTGACGCACTACTTGTGTGTGCCGGAGGGTTGGATTAACCCTCACAGCCTGCCGGGATCACTGGGTGCGGGAGTCGCGAAGCGCAGAAGAAAGACAGCAGGTACAAACTGGGGTGATGTTTATTCTTGCACTCACAGATATGCCTCTAACAGTATCTGGACCATGGCGGAGGTAGCGCGGACTGTGGACCGACGCGACCGAAAGTACGTGGAGGTGACCGGGACGCGAGCTGCGCCCTTGACCCGACGCGACGGCGGGGTGCCGCTACTGACCCACTGACGTCTTCAACAGTGCCCAGGGGCGCTGTCGTCTGCCCCTCGGAGCCCGACAAGGAGGCTATTTAAGCGGGATCCATTGCCAGGTCAGACCACCGAGGGTGGATAGTGATCGAGTAGCTGCTAATAAGCGGGGCTTACTGATCCTCAGCCTGTGGCTGGTGCTGGATTTATACTCGCAGATTTTGCCGACTCGGCGATTGGACTTTGATTTATCTAATGTTTATCTTATCGAGTAATCCTCGTATATTTTGTTATTGATTGTCCCCTGTATTTTGTATAATGTTATATTTTATTTGTTATGATTCAGTAGAAGTAAGTTTGAATGGTTTGGTCATCGGTCCACAGATGTCACTTTGTTGACAATATTTGACAATATTTAATTTTTGAAGTGATAGATATTTTTACGTTCCAATCTCTTTGTATACAACCAGCCATACTGCACCGCTGGGCAAGCAGAAACTAGCAATCCGATAATTTTGGACAAATTCCTAATTTTGCATCTTGCCTTTCTACAAAATTTATTTATAGCTGTAATGATGGACTATTTTTTAGTGTCCGGCAGTGATATTGTCATTTCATGACTATTATAAAGAAATCCCAAATATTCACACGTTTGCGAAGGCTCTAGTTTTGATTTTTTTAAATTTATAATAAACCCTATATTTTGTAACGTTTTTAATACAAGAATAGTACTTTTTTCTCCTTCTGCATGCGTGCTTTCTATAATTAAAATATCATCTAAATAAATTAGGCATAAAATACCTTGTTTACGAAAATAAGTGAATATTTATTGGTTTTAAAAGTTTTGTAAACATATACGGAGCTGTTGCCAAACCCATCGGTAAACAGTTAAACTGATATGTGTGCTTATTAAATTGAAAACTAAGAAACTTTTTGTGTTTACTGTGCACTGAAACCATATAATAGGCATCTTTTAAGTTAACTGTGGCCATGAAGCAATCTTTTGTAATTAAATCTTTAACTGATTTATAATTTTCTAATTTGAAATAAAGGGGGCTTAGAAATTTATTTAAATTTTCAAGATTAAGAATAAATCGGTTGGATTTATCGGCCTTTTGGACAAGAAAAAAGGGAGATAAACATTGTTTTCTCAACGGTTTACATCTACTGATGACACCAGTAAGTTTAAAGCAACCGTTGTGAAATTATTTATATCTTGCTTAGGCAGGTTTTTCGACTCAAAACCATATTGACTAGGCTTTCGAATAAATGGAATTTTGTATCCATGAACCCAAGACAAAATTGTCTAGGGTTGTAAAAAACTGCCAGCAATTCGCATAAAATTTTAATCTACCTCCGTAAGCGTTGGTACCAACCTCTATTTCGAATAACTGCGTTTGTTGTACTGTTTGTGCGATTGGTGCGATTGATTGTATTGCCTTTCCCTCCCCCTCTGCGGCCTTTCTTTCAATTTCCCTTTGGCATACATGCGCTGGTAGTTTAAAGACGAGCTAGAGATAGGTTGTCTCAGGGAGGTTCCGCCTGCGACAGAAGTAGACGCAACATTTTTCGATGTAGAAGGTTTCTTCATCTCTCTTCCAGTTCTCAGTTGTGTTTTAACTTCCTTAAACTTCTGGGCAAAGTTTCTCCCGCACAAAAATTCATCCGGCTTGCTTTCTCTAACAATCTTTTTGACTGCTGAATTTAAGTGTTTCCACATGATGTTTTCTGTTTTTAGATACCATGTTGAAAGCAGCACACATATTTTTTCCAGCGTCCACAATGTCTAGCAAAATCTGAGATTTAATATCAGTAATGTCTTCCTTCAGAATCTTATCAATTGCGCCTGATAACGCGGAAAGGGCCACGCCCATATTGTTTTGAATATTTGAAAGATATTTATCTCCTTTTTTACTTTGCTCAGATAAAGATGTCTCTAACTCAGGGTTTAGTTGTGGGGATCGTAAGGAAGGGATTTTCCCAAAAACCAAACCAGTATCAGATGGTTCCTCCCTAAGTAACCGGAGAATTTCCAGGTCAGCTTCCTGCTGTGGTTCTTAGGAACGCTTATCTGGAGGAACCTCATGAACTTGAGCTCGTGTAATAACACTTTTATCTCGAGAAAACTTTCCAGAAATTTCAGAAAGTTCTGCACTGGATTCCGAGCTAGAATCACCTGAAAAAATAAAGAAGTGAAGAAAAAACCTGATTTCCAAGCTTCTATGGAGGTAACTTATTAGAACTAGCTTCAACGGTTTTAGCTAGCTGGAATTACCCAGACAACAAAATTGATGTTTGGAACCAGTCTGTATAAATGCCTAATGGAATTACCACGAACAGCAAACTGCTATTCAGAACCACTTTGTAGCTTCAACGGTTTTAGATACCTATTTTTGATATAAAATAGGTTCAACGGTTTTACCCAAAATATCGCCTTACTAAAAATCCGACGGCTATGGCGGCGCTGCTTCATCTCTATATTCCGCAGTTGCTTTCATTTTCTTTTTTAATTCTTCTTTTTGGCATTTTTATTTATTTTTGACGGATAGAATTTTCGACCGTGTTCACTCGACAAAGCACAACAGTGTAATGAGAAATAAAGCATTATTGGTTGTCCTGGATACGGGATGCGATTTTTTGGTTTATCTGAATCAGCTTTAAAAAGAAATGTGCTCGACAAAGTCACGATCGTGTTACTACATGTATATTCTAATTGGACGAGTATATTGAAATATAATTTGTAAAAAGACACATACAAATTCATGCGATTTTTGCATTTTCGTATTAAGACGAAGAGGCTGTTTTAAGGCGTATATCGTGGCTCTTTCATAGTGCGAGGACTATGTTTTATTCAAGAGCTTGCCATAGTTAGCGCTTTTTGTGTGCAAAAATCCATTCGAGCAATATCGCATTAATTTTTCTTATTGGTGTTGGTCAGTATACAGATCATTGGTGTTGGTACTATAAGGTATTGTCGAGTTAAAAATTAGTTATGGAAAAAAATAATTACAAAACAATAACTCAAAAACCTGCCCCCAAATAAAATAGTTGCGAATTTTTTGTTTGTTTATGTAATGGTGTTAGTGTTGTTTTGTTTTCCTAAGGTTAGATCTTTAGTACACTTCTATATGTGTAGGTATAGAGGGTCGTGCCCTGATGCATTTATTTGATGGCAAACAGGCATCCCGAACGCACCTGTAGTGGCCGGTACCTACATGATCATGTGAGTATTTCGTGTGGGTGTTTGTTGAAAATTTCACACAAAATGTAAGTGACAAAAGGTAATAGTAGTATCGACTGACTAAAAAAGTATTTAAACTTGACGTATCTTCTCCTTTTTTCTTTGTATAAAAAGTAATTAGTCCAACACCTCTCTGTAGACTATGTTTTTGGTGTAGGTTTCGTGTATGTCAGGGAGAAATTTCCCTTGAGCTGGGGCCTCTTCGACATATATAGACACGCCGTGGAAGCTCTTGGTTCTAGAAAACTCCACGTAGAGTTGGCCGTGGGTGAAGACTGGTTTAGGTAGGTAAATGCACAATTTTCAAAGGTTTTTCCTTCAGATTTGTTGATGGTAATTAGGTGGGCTGGTTTCACTGGAAACTGTCTTCTTAGCTTGAACGCCAGCGTGCTGTTCAAAGGAATCTCTTAGCGTGCTAATGATCGTATTATACAGATACGATTTGCCGCAGCCTGCGGCTCCTTGCACATAGAAGAGTCTCGGTCTTGCAGCGTCGTTGTGGACGGAACCCAACACGGTGTTGAGAATTTCCCTTTGTTCGTCGGTGAGTGGCTTGGGCCCTCTCTACTTCTGGATGGACAAAGTCTTCCTCCAACGCCACCGATACGTCGGGTTCGGGTAAGCCAAAGTCCAATAGTCGCTTTCCGTTGATCAACAGTAGAGATTGTAGCGCAGAGAGAGTCCTTTGGGTGGCTTCGTTTTCGAGAATTTGACGCCTGGTGAAGTCCTCCATAATGCCTAAATTCTTCCCATAATTCTGGCGGGTTTCCTACAGTGCAGAAGCATAGTATGTAGGCAAACAGCTGCCTAATTTCGTATGGCATATTGTTTCTTATTGCTTCGCGTAGACACCTTTTCCATTCCAGGTCGTCCTGTAGGAGATTTCTGAGACTGTGTGCTTCCAAGGAGGTATTGCATATGCGCCCGTCGACAGTCTTGAGCGCCTCGCACGTGAAGTAGCAGCAACCTGAGGTAATACGTTTCCGTATTCCTTATATAAATAGTAAGAATTTATTTTTGGATTACCTTCAAAAAAAAAATAAAGATTTTATGAATTTGCGTGTTTAAAAGGATGATTTTTTTAGAATTACCACCGCGATTTTATCGCTTATTTTGCGCCCTACAGAAAAAACTAAAACAACAACATTTTTGAAATTTTGTACAGATAAGTAGTTCTGCGAAAGAAATCGGCATCCATGGCCAATTTTATTAATTACACAGGGTCTTCGGCTCTCTTGAAATTTTCAATATAAAAGTTTTCCTATATCTCTGAAAATAAACATTTCACGGCTATTAATAGTTTTGCTCAATTGGAGTTTTTTTATATTACGCGACAAGTTGGCCATGGATGCCGATTTCTCTTTCAGCACATGGCTGTCCAAAATTTCCACATTTTTGTGCCCTACGTTTTTTTTTGTAGGGCGCAAAATAAGCGAGAAAATCGCGGTGGTAGTCCTAAAAAAATCATTCTGTACATTATATTGAATTATTTTTGATTTTTACTGTTCCATTTTAAATATCAAAATTTCCTGAACTGCTAAATTTTTATAAAATTCTAATCTCATTATTTTGTAGTTGGATAATAAATAAACATATTACATTTATTTTTTATTAATATAGTTATTTATAAACATTATGTTTATGGGCCCACTTGCTTGTGGGCCCCGCCGTGCCATCTCCGCGGCTGCTTTGAGGCCTTCGGATACGTGATTAGCTGGCCTCCTTAGGCCAAACTTATTTTTTCTTTTGTTTCGCTTTCTGTAAGAAGATGTGTACCTACGTCAAAAAAATTCAGAAATAGAGATTATAAATAGGTTTCTTACTTGTTTAATCGGTCCATCTTCCTCCAGGAAAGTTTGTCCCTCGGCGTCGTCGACAACTTGTCTGGCCGAATTTCATTTTCCGTCGGCCCTACGTTATTCGTATCCGTTGTTTGTTCGTTGGTTGTTTGTTGGTCGTTGGTCGCTCTTTCTTCCATTTTCTTCGGCGAAGTGAACGTATGATGACTTTCTCGATTTATGTCCACATAATACCTAATATGTAATGGCAACACAATATTTTGCTATTGTTGAACTATTCTTCAGAGTCATAAAGCGGATATGTATCTAAGCTTATTATGATTATGTCATTTTACAGGAAACTTATTTTTGTGACAGCGCCATCTATTGGGTACCTTATACCGTGTGCCCCCGGAATACAAAAAAAATATTTTTCATTTTTCGACAGTCATTCTTTATAAAAATTATTGCTTGCTTTAAACTTTGAAAACTATTAGTACCTATATTAGAAGTTCAGAAAATTGGGAAAACCAAAATTGTGTCAAGAGTAAAGTGGCTTTTTTTTATTTCCTTATATAATTTGAAAAAGCCTCTAGAGAAAAACTACTGAACTGGGGGTGATAAAATCGTATTTTTAAAGAATTTTGGTCTTACGGTTATGCCGTCATATCGAAAGAAAATATCTGAACTTATAATACTAATTTTCAACATTTCCAGGCGAGCAAATATTTTTATAAAGAATGACTTTTTGACGAAAAATGAAGAATACATTTTTTATACCTATTTTATTTAAACCATAATGTAGCTATAATTTCCGCTATAAATACATTTATTTGTGTTTTTAACTTTTTATTTTATGTGTATATTACAATTCTTTTATGTACCTTTTATAACATGGTTAATGGTAACTTTTATGACAATTTTTGGCTTACAAAACATACAAGAAATGTAAGATTATTGCAAAAAGATAAGGATATAAAAATATTTACTGTTAACAAAATGCTACTTAATTTACTGACTCAGAGAAATGAGTCTACTGGTCATACTTTGTACTTCTGAAACAGAGGAAGATAAGAAAGAAATTGACTATACCTCCATGTGTCAATGAAGTAAAATCAAGTTGTGTTAGAAATTCATTAAATTTTATTGTATTTCTTCCTTGATTTACGTTTATTTTCCCATTTTTTGAAGGCCCTTATTTTTAATGGGTCAATTTGGTTTTTGTTTGAAGTGGTCAGAACCCTCAAAAATTTTGAATCATTTCATTTCCTTGTAAAATGTTATTGATTTTTCTGCACCAGAAATAAATTGAACATCTTATAAGAACAAAACAAATTTTGTCCATCAAATTATGTTTTGAACAATTTATGGGCTTAAAATCAATTTTTTTAAATACATTCTTTAATTTTTTAGAAATATCGTTCATGTGCGCTATACGGGGTATTAAATAATATAAACTACAATAAACGTAAGAAATGATCCAGGTCTTAAAAACAATTTTTACTTGTATTCTCTAGCCTCAATAAAATCCGTATCGGCATTACAGCCCCAAACTACTAAGTTATTTTGACAAACTTCACAATTATTTTTTTTCGTTAATTTGCTAACTTTTTTTGCAACGTAACCAGCATAGAAAGTTATCGTACATCGGTCCACTTTAGTTTTTTTCCGCAGAGACACAAAATTAGGCAAATTATGTTCAAAATTCAAATTATTGTGTTCTACTCGTACATTTGAATTGGCCATTTGCAAATCTGCTAAAAAAACTTTTCATATTGCTTAACAGCTTTGTACAATCATCATGTTCACAATTAGAAAAGGGTGAATGATATGACATAAAGTTACTAATTAAAAGGGCATTGAAACTTGACATAAATTGTGTTGGACCTGGACAATTATTTTTTACAGAGTGGCTTCTAATATAACTAAAACAATTTTCCAAAGGGTCTTGATTAAAATATCGAGTTAAAAAAATTGAAATTGAATTTTTTAAGGACGGCTATAAGGCCTATAAAACCTTTTATAGTGCGGATGAGGTTTTTTAGAGATGGTACCTTGACAAAACATTTCTTTTCTTTATTAAAAAACCTCATCGATTCTAGGACTTTTATAGCCATTCTCCAGAAGTCCTCATGTTCGCTATCTTTGCTAACCCCTCCCTTGAGAGGCTTTGTCGAAGGTGGTACCTTAGAATTTGCATTAAGACTATCGAACAGTTTGTCTAAAAACAGGAGAAGCTCGGCGGTATCTTCTGCAGTTGCTTCTATATTTGTCCTATCAGTTTTCCCTGTGAATAACCAATACAAATATAAAATTGCACATTTTTTATTTCAAGATTATTCTTTTACCCCAGTTAGCTATAGTTTTCATTAGTGAACCAACCAAAATTTTTGTTTTCAATCTCTTGATGCATGTAATATTCTTCTGTATCTAACAGCAGAGAGTTTATGGCAGATTGATTGGCCCCACCTTGATCGCACACAGTTGCAACAATATGCAAGCCTATATCTTGGCAGCTTTCAATCACTCTTCTGAGCATGTCCTTTAGAGCAGGACTTTTTATTGGCCCATCGCTAAAAGTGAAGCATAATGGTTGTTTCCATTTATGGAAAACTCCTTGTAACGTGAAGACGTTGGTATAGTCTGCAATGCCGGGGAAATGGCTCATGGTATGAATGCCTTCAATATTATCATCTTTTGTGTTGTATTGGACCTGACATTTCGTCGAACATAACTACACAACATTTCTGTTTCTCAGTCATTTTTCCCACAGATTCTTTCAAATTATTTAATAATAAGAAGGTATTCAATCCAGGCTTTAGTGGAATTTGGCTCAGCAAATTTGTCAAAGTTTTTTGAAGGCAAAGAAAATATTTTCGACAAGAACCGGTATCCTTTCCCACTTGCTTTAAATAATGATAAAGCCAATATTTTGTCATCAAGAGTAAATCTTCTTGCTTTTGGTGTTTTATGCTGCGTTTTAATCTGTGATAAGATAAGTTTATATGTAGGCAAATTTACATGTTCAAATATCTTATCCAACTGAAGGCTTTTATTCGATTTTTCCTCAATATGCAATCTGGTTTTGTATTTTTTATAACGGTTTTCGATCCGTGCCATTTTTTTGCCCCAATTTATTACCGTCTTTGGCGATAATTGCCTCTGCCGGCTAACACCAACCAATTTTAAAATACCTTATCTAGCCTTGTAACCTACAAGAACATATACAGACACTATTGAAATATATTAATAGACATTAAAATTTAGTTACGTCTTTTGAGAGTTTCAATATATTCACTAGGATTGTCATCCACAATAACAGGTGCATCAAGATCAGCATCAGGACAAGTGGAAAGCTCACTGGGGCTAATGCTCAGAGCAGGCGATTTGCCTCTCAATATTTAGGACTCTCTGAGCGATCTGTAAGTAAGTTGATAAAAAATATATAAATAGTAGTTACAAAATTCGACACATTTTTGCGAAACGTTCATTCTATTGTATATTGCAAGGCACAATTGCAAAAAAAATTTTTCAACTATTTTGCCCTTGATTTTACCCTATTCAATTTTACAAAATTTAGATTTCGATTAAAAAAATGGTTTGATTTTGATTTTTGATTTTGATTTATTGATTGATTATAGTTACATAATACAAGGATGATATTATGACAGCTAATTGAACATATATACTCTGAAACGTTTATACTAGAATATGGATATACTAAAGTTCAAAACTTAAATCTAAATAAATGTTTCATACTTGATAATAAGTTTTCTACACCTAAGCAAAGTAGCTTGTGCGTGTAGGCTTAATGACAAAGTTTTAATAAACTAACTAAAGTGATAATGGCGAGTATAGTGCAGACAGTGCATGCTGTATACAAACCAATCAATTAATTATTATTAATCAGCTAAGAATTCACAATCAATTGGAGTACAAAACAATTCACCAATTTAATATTTTTTTAAATTGTTCCTTACGTTGTTTAAAAAATTGGTTGATTTTTTTATTAAAAAGGTTAGTATTATTTATCATCTTAACTTCAGGGGGCAACAAGTTATAAAATCTTGGAGCAAAATACAATATAAATCTCTGAATGGTTGTCTTTGTTGCAATTGGTGTATCCACATTTTTATTTGCTATACTTCTTGTGATATAATTTGACTGAACAGGGGTCCTCAAGTTTTTGTTTTTATAGGTGAACATTAAAACAGACTTAATGTATAAAAGCTCTATATCTAGAATGTTGCACTCAGCGAAAAGTTGATCGGTAGGGAATAATTTTTTTTTATGGATAACTTTTATCAAGAATTTTTGACTAACACTTAAAATCTTGAGGTGTGATGAATAAGCTGCACCCCATATGGATATTGCGTATGTTAAAATTGACTCTGCTAAAGCTACATAAAGTGTTCTCAAGATAGATAGGGGAAAGATATCTCGAATTTTGTAAAATTTCCAAACAAGTTTCCTTATTTTTGTGGATAATTCATTTATGTGGGTCGTCCATTTTAAATTATTATCGATTAATAGACCAAGGTATTTAAAGTTGTCGGTAGAATTTATTAAACCTGCGCATTTACAGTTTTTTTTGTTAATTAAAACACATTCATATGAGTGAGTCTGCAAGGTATTATAAGCTGGTTGAGCTGATTTATAAATGCTGTAACACATGAATTTAGTTTTTTTAATATTCAAAGTTAAAACATTTTGGTTCAACCACTGACTAATCCTTGAAAACTCAGTAATTGCCATGTCGCTTGCCTTTTCCCAACTATCAGCTTCTATCAAAAAAACCGTGTCATCAGCATATGAGATTAGTTTACCTTTCAGGTCCAGAAAGAGCAATTCATTTATGTATACAGTAAACAAAAGAGGCCCAAGGACGGTTCCCTGAGGTACCCCATATTCAATCAACTTTAAACCGCTTTTATCTTTTCCAATCCTAACACAGGTAGTTACTTACTTCATAATTTTTGTTGATGTAATAAGTAATAAACTTACTCATTTTACTATGTGTAGTAATATGTGGAGTACTATCTAGCATCGAAATAGGACTACCATTCAAAATAAATTTCACTATTCGCCGCATAGTGTCCAGCAAAACATTTTTGACCATCATGTTTGAACCTTAAAAAAATATTTTGTAAAAAAGTTGGAAGATCACCTTAAACTTTTACTACTAAAAGCAATAGCAACTTATTAACCTAATGATGAGTAAACTATATTTACATATTCTTGAAGGTATATAAGAATAAAGCCTATTTTAAAATTTTATGGGTGAATTCATAGGCCACATTTTTGAAAATAAACAAACCTTTATTGCCCTCTATTCCAACTAAAGAATCCGCAGCTTGTTCCTTAGTTACATTATGGTGGATTTCAGGGTTTAATATTTTTGTTTGGTTCATCAGATCTTAAAATATAATTGTTCTGTTTATAGTTATTTACGTATATAGAGGTAGGTATCTAGAGCGTTAAGTAGGCGCCTTTTAGGTGTTATGTGTACTTTATTTTGGATATAATATTTTTTACTTACATGGTCTCAACAAATGTGGTACATGCTTAGTTGGAAAAACTGTTTTCCTTAAGCCCCTTTTGGTTCCCGGCACCCGGCCATAATCAGAAAAATGTAAATCACACACCAAATATGACTTATAAATTTGTTCATGGCTTTTATTGTTTAAGACTGGAGATTGCACTTGCTGAATCCACTTATGAAACAACACAGCATCTTTCTTTGGAAAAGTATGTCTTTTGCTGCACACATCTTTACAGCCAGGAAATACACATTTTTTTATATCGTTAACGATAAGCCTCCATTTTTCCTTTTTGCTACTTACACTATACTTTAGGGTGTCCTGATTAATAAGGATGGAAAAAGCAATCCACAACCATAATACCTAATAATAATACCCAGGCCTGCGGCCGGCGGCGGCTTCGCCGCCGCCGAAGTTTGGCCGCTTCGCGGCCTCACGCTCCTCTCACGACTAATCCACCTTTTCGTCTCCCCCAAGTCGAAGCGGAGGTTGTTTAATAAGTGCATGAATTTTTTTCTGTGACCATTTTTAAACATTTGGGGTCCACCAAAGAAAACGTTAAAAAAGTTACGACAGTTTCTAAAACAGATTGAGATATTGGCCTTTTGGCTTGCACCAGTCAATATTTATTTATAGTTTAATCAATTTAATGTATTAGAAATTTAATCAATTTAATGTTAGCGACCCTTTTTGGTGTGTAGGCTTTACGTATTTTTACTTTGCATTATTTTTACGTTTTTTACTTGAAATACGTTTTATTTTTATTTTAAATAAAGTAGATTTCATAACGACTGAAACTTATAATTTATTAAAAACAAAATAAAAAACTATACAAAAAATGAATTATAAATTAATTAATAATAATATTTAATCATAAGTACCAGAAATATTACGATAAACAATAATTATAATCGATTATTGATTATAATAATTAATGTTTATTGTAATATTTCTGGCATTGTAAATTGCCCTATGCTCCGTCTCCCATTTCTTGCGATTAAATCTATAAAGAAAAATCAATTGTTATTAACTTAATATAATAATTATGTTGTGATCTAATACGTACGTACCCCTTTCTTTTTGTGACTTGCCCTGCTTTGCCGTATGCTCGCCAGTGGCCCCTGGAAGAGCCCCGGCCTCTGGGGGAGCTTTGGCCACTGGACGATCCTTGTCCCTCAGAGGCGTCTTGGCCGCTTCTATTCCCCAAGGGGTCACTATCCGTCTCCATACTATCTTTCTTTTTGTTGAGGAGACTTTGGTAGATCAGACTTTGACTTGGCGAAGTCGTCTTTTTGGGGCGGTGAGGGTGCCTCTTTTGGGGGCCCAAATGGTGGAGGGGGCCCCCTTCTGTCCGCCATAGGTGTGTTCTGAAGTATACATTGTTTTTTTTAGTCGTATTTGTGAAGAAATCAATTAAATTACTTACTTTTGTGGTGCCTCGTAGATACCAATGAGGTGCCCCTTAGATACCAACCAATTATTTTATTTTATCAAATAGTTCGATACAATGTTAACTTCTTCCTTAAAATATCTTGTTTCAAATTCATCGCGTTAGGGACCAAGCCGCCGAATATCGGGTAATAAATTTGATCGAAAAACCATGTTGTTTATATTGGATAGGTCGGCCAGGGTAATTAATGTTCCCCGAAAAACATGTTTGTTTATATATCCTATCCGCCGCGAGCGTCTAACGAACACCTGCATACCCTGGAATCGAGGCGAGAACAAAGAACAAAGCTGATATAAAAGAGGGTTACTCCCAAACGGAAGCCAGTCGTCGCCGACCATCACTTGTAGGGCTAAGTCCTGCTCGAGAGACCAGCGAGCGTTTGATTTTATTTTATTTAGATTGCTATTAGTGTTTACTTGAGGTGTCGTAAAGTATTGTTATATTTTGTCATAATGTTTTAAAACAGTGTCGTTACAGTTCTGAATATTTTACGCTAAATTTTGGGTATTTAAAAAGCTGTTAGCATAGCAGTGCCGTATTAAGTCCCATATTAATATTTTACGCTAAACTTTGGGTATTTTTAAATACGTTTTTGTGCCAATTTTAAGTGATTTTAATAATTTTGTGTCTCTATTATCAATTTCGAATCATTTTAAAGAATTTACATATTTTTACTATCGTTTGTGTGATCAAGCTAACTAACTTGTATGCCAATAATTTGGATATTATTCTTGGAATATTTTGAGCTACATTCACGTACTATTTCTGTGGATTTTATTATCTGTTTATGCTATAAGCTAGTATTGTTCGCCACTTAGATTCGAAACCAGTTACTAAAATTTATAGATAATTATTTTGCGCTAAATTCTTTATTGTAGATTCTTTTCTGTAATATTTACTTAGGAATATTTTAATAATTCGATTTGTTCACATTTGAGCAATTTTAATTCATTTTACTGTATTTGTAACTGAAATATTTTATACGCCATAGGCGTACCATTTACTTTTTAATATATGTATTAAAATTCCCCTGTTGTTTCCGTTAATCCTTAGGCCCACACCAAAAATAAATTAACTTATGGACCACCTTTAAACATACCGCTCGACCAACAAACATCTAAAACAAAGGTGGACTTTGATTGCTGATTGCTTTTGGTTTCTTTACATGAAAAGTTTGTTGACTGTAACTTAGGTAACGATTGTTTCATGGCTAATCAGATATTGTGGTTCAACCTGCAGTCAAATGTGAGAGAGGCCACCTTTGCCGACATTTCGGCAAAGAAGAGAACAACCATTGTTGGCTTACAAAAATATATTGCAAGTAAATAGGAACATTCAAAATAATACAGATTTCATAAACTTATATATTTGTTGAAGTCCATTATTAAATTATTATTATAAAAGGAAAAATAAAAATCTCGAAAATAAAATCTATTCTAATATAATCATTTTTGTTTATGAAAATTTACATCAAGTTTGAATATTTAAAATAGTACTGATTTTAGTAAATTTATATTACATTGTTAAAATGAACAAATAAAAAAGAAAACATCTAAAAAATAAATTTATATTCTAAAAATAACCTTCTACAATGATATAAATTGTAAAGATGCAAATAATTACTTTGAAATAAGTACATGACTAAAAAAGAAAATGAAAAGACCTCAAATATAAAGATCTCTTCTAAAGCAAACATTTTTGTTTTCAAAAATATATTGCAAGTCCCAACATTTAAAATAGTACAGATTTTAGTAAATTTATATTTATACTATATCGATAAAATATATAATTAAGAAGGAAAACGTCTTGAATTAGTATTCTATTTTTCGACAATAATATAAATTGCGGTCAAAGATGTAAACATTATTAAAGAAGACTGAAAAGTATTACTAGGTACGTTGACTGATTAATTTTTTAAGACTTCTCACGGCTGTAGATTCATATCAATGAATAAAGATTCATATAGATTCATATCTTGGAAAACAAATGGCATTGATGGCCAATAACGTATTTTGCGTTGTATTTTGTGTTCGGAAAGCGCTTGCTGAGCCTAATACGCGTCAGACGTGACAGTCGTGAGTAGTCTTTATTAATACGTGAGTAAATGATTAATACATTCTATCTGAAAATGAAATAAAGGACGTCATTGTGTGTATTTTCAGCAATTTGAAAAATTGGAATTTCCTGATTTCCACATTTTTCATGGCTTACAGGTGACATTTTAAAAATGCTAAATCGTCAAGTTTCAAGATTTTAGAAAAAAAATAGGTTCTGAAGAGATATCTGGCTATTAAAAAAATAGTTAAAAATTCATCCGTTCATAAATAGGGTCTAAAATGATTTTGATTTGACGTGAGAGACGTTTTTTCTGAAACTATGCATCATGATAAAATCAAAACTTTAGTTGTGTTGCTTAGAAAACCCTGATTTTTAATGTGAAAACGGAAAACTCCATGAGTTTCCTTGACCCTTTAGGAACACCCTGACTTTTCCAGGTTGCTGAGAATCCTCTATTATAAACATGTTTCGTTACAATAGAAATATAATAATATTTATTGAATCTTACTATTATACTATATTCTAGATGAGCGAACGACATTAAATATTATCGATTAAATTGAGTTTTGTCCTTAATTACGAATTGTTAAAATCAAAAAGAAAGCCAATATTTGAGTGCCGATACTTGTGTTAGCGTTCCGATGTGCACAAATTTATTTGTGATGTTTTATATTCATTTTTTCTTTAATAATAGCATCGAAATGGGTTTCAAAGTTTAGGTGCCCAAAGATGCGACAGAAATTGTTTCAATCTGTATAATTTCTCAATTTTGAAAGTGGCTAAAGGTTCTGCAAAGTTCAGATTGAACTTTCAAGCTGCCCATTAGTAAGGTGAAAAACCGTACCTTTTGAAAAAAGTTTGAAAACATAAAATTTTTTAAAATATTTGGGAAGTAGTAAAAATGGTCGAATATATATTTATATTTAATTCAATGTTCTATACGTCAAAGTTTATACAACTTATTATTATTCTTTTTTTAATTTTTCCGATTATCAAATTAGATAATTTAATACCAAGTTTGTGGTAGTCGGTAATATTGTACAGTGCCCGCCAAAAAGTCTGCACCATATGGGAAAAATTTTTAATAAATAACTTACGGAAAATTTGTTTGCGGCATCAGGTTTTGCTTGCTCTAGAACCAAAATTGACATAATAAAATGTTGTGACGTAGTCTCTTTTATATGTCAAATTTGACATTAGTGAAAAAAATGTCCGAAAATGGGCTTATTTAACCGAATTTCGAAAAAAGTCATAAGAAAAATATGTTTTTTTCGCAATTTTATACCCCCATGCAAAATTTCAAGAGCCTACTACGATTTTCATATTTTGCTCTTTGTTGGATATTATTGGACATTATATTTTAAATTTTCTAGATATTTCTGATCAGATCAGCATGACAGAAATATTTGTGTGTTTTTACAACCATTTACTATAGAAAGAAGTTTGTAAATCGAATTTATGTGTTTATCTGTAAAAATGAGATCAGTTTTGCACCAAGCGTGCTTCTTCAACAAGCCCTCATTTTATTTTTTTTGCAAAAAAAGGAAAAGAAGGATATTTAGACCGTAAACTAAGTATTATGCACTATGTATTCAGTCAATGAGTGTTTTAAATTACATAGGATCGGCTTTTATGGACAACAAAGGGCAAAATATAAAAATCGTAGTAGGCTCTTGAAATTTTGCATAGGGGTATAAAATTGCGAAGGAAACATATTTTTCTTATGACTTTTTTCGAAATTCGTTTAAATAAGCCCATTTTTCGGAAATTTTTTTCATTAATGTCAAATTTGACATTTAAAAAAGACTACGTCACAACATTTGATTATGTCAATTTAGGTTCTAGAGCAAGCAAAACCTGATGCCGCAAACAAATTTTCCGTAAGCTATTTACTAAAAATTTTTCCCATATGGTGCAGACTTTTTGGCGGGCACTGTATATATTTCTTTATCTTACTATATTTGTGATTACGTAGATATTTGTATTTTCCGAAAGGTTCAAATTCAGACTAAAACATTTGCTGTCAAAATACTAAAATATAATGTAGTGAGAAGCAGAACAGACCCAATAAATGGGTTTTTATTTTATTCCGGTGCAAAATAAGATAAAATCCCATTTGTCGTATTCGTTCCGCTGGTCGCTCCATAATAAAATAGAACCTTTTTTTTAATTAATAATTTTCTTGCTCCGTATAGTGTCACATGAGGGAATAACTTCAATTGAGGGATCTTCTAATCGAAACCTGGTGATCTGATGAGGATATCCAATTATAGTCTATTAAAAAAATATATCGGACTTATTAAAAATAAAAGAGAGAGCAGAAATACATACTATAATAAATAATACCAGTTGAAGGCTACTATTATTGCTAACTTCTTATTTAATTAGACTTGAGATAGAGTACCACCTATCTTTTCCTGGCTTCTGACGACCACTGCTACAATGCCTATTCCCTGGTTTTGACATTATCTACCACTATAGCCTGTATACATTGTGTAACTGAACTGATGGTCAAAAATGAAACCACTTATTCTTGGAGTCAAAATAAGGGCACTTCTTCATATATTTTTTTCTCCTACGGGCCATAGTTTTTTTTATACAGAGCGTAGAAATTTAGAGAAAAATACACATATTTCTTAGTATCTCTAGAACTATACGAGATATTTTCTTCAAACTTGGCGTGTCACATGAGAGGATGAGCTGTCAAATTTAAGCTTAATATGAAGCTTCTGAGGTCCCCAGTTGCGGAGATACAGGGTGTTATTAAATTTAATTAGTTCAGAAAAATATGAATACCCTGTATAATGGCATTTTTTAAGTTTGTTTTGAACGGTAAATTCAATGGTTAACAAAAAGTATCTCTCAGTATTTTTTCATATTCTCAGCCGTTTCTTAATTATTTTCAAAGAACTGCAATGCCGCAATAAATAAGTCATTTTAAGAATAAATAACAATCTGTGGAACTCAATTAAACTTGGCATTATTTGAATCATTTGGCTGCCAACTTTGCACTGGTATCAATATTTTGAAAAATGATATTTTCATTCGATGAATTGACTGATATGCACTTTTGCTATGGACTTGCCAATGGCAATAAACATGTGGAATGGCATAGTTGCGTGTATTGAAAGAGACGGCGGTCATTTCGAACATTTAATAATTTAATTTTCTAGTAGCATTACGTTTCTTTTATTATCGATTTTGCTTTTGTATTTTGTTAAATAAAGTTTAATTGACATCCACAGATTGCTAAATTTATTCTTAAAGTGACTATTGTTCATTGCAGCGTTGCCGTTCTTTGAAAATAATTAAGAAACGACTGCGAATATGAAAAAATACTAAGAGATACTTTTTGTTAACCATTGAAGTTTCCATACGTAGAAATAAGATCCTCGAAGTCTAGAGGACCACAATATAATAAATAAATATACAATAAAATAGTTGTAACTAGTTTCTGCTCTACTGAGCTATCATCACACTAGTAATTCTAAAAAGAAGAGAAGCTAACGTACAAACTTACAATGAAAATAGTTATCTTACCAAAAGTTTTTAGAAATTATATAATATTGTAAATTTTTTAGAAATTATATAATATTGTAAATTAAAAAAATGCGATTATACAGGGTATTCATATTTTTCTGAACTAATTAATTTTAATAACACCTTTTATCTCCGCAACTGGGAGCCTCAGAAGCTTCATGTTAACCTTAAGTTTGACGGCTCATCTGCTCATGTGACACACCAAGTTTGAAGAAAATATCTCCTATACTTCTAGAGACACTAAGAAATATGTGTATTTTTCTCCAAACTTCTACGCTCTGTATAAAAAAAACTATGGCCCGCAGAAGAAAAAAAATTATGAAGAGGTGCCCTTATTTTGAGTCCAAGAATACGTGGTTTCATTTTTGACCATCAGTTCAGTTACACCCTGTATACTTGCAGGCTGAAATGGTTATTAAATGGATGTTGTTGTCTACCCCAAACAAGCAACTTGCAAGTTGCTTCGTGGGTATTACCCTGTTTATTTATTATATCTACATTATTGTATTTGTAATTTTTATGTAAGTGGATGGTAAATAAATAAACATTATTATTATTAAACAAATGTCGCAAAAATTTTTCTAGAAAAAGGCAGATAATATATAGTTAGGCTAGAGTTTGAGATGGCCGTACTAAATGAATATTAGTTTTAATGAAAATCCTTGACAACATTATCGTGAGGAATTTTTCGTTATTCCATTATTCTATCTGGCTATTTAGGTCAGGGGTGGTCGCTTGAATTGGCCAAGCATGTAGGCCACTTTGGGTGCGTTGCGCGCTTATTTCAATGATAAAGCTGGTCCATGAATAAGTACGTATTTTCTGCAAAAAAAAAATAAAATTAGAAATTTCAAATTTTTTTCAACTTTTGTTGGAAATAAAAATAATTGTGATTTTAACATTACCTCTAAAAGGTTGGCGAGAACATGGAGATGTCTTGATTTTTGTTCTTTTTATATACAGTGTGTCCCAAATTTGATGCTCACCATTGGGATCTCGGTAACTACAAGAGATAGCGAGTCGGTTAAATGGGGAAAGTTTTAGACAATTTTATGGTCAATATGATGCCGCTGAGAAATCAAGGCTAACTGGGATCGTTTTCGAGTTATTACCAAAAAAACGAATTTTATCATTTTCGTTTTTCTTCAATATCTTAGAAACCGATGGTTTCTCAAAGACAGGACTTTGACATTATTAAGGCACTTTTGTCCAGCCTTTTAAGCGGTAATGTCAGTTTCTTTAAGAAAGTTTTCATTTTCGAGATATGACTCACAACTTTTGATTTTCTTATGGACGCTATCTTGGATTTTTACAAATTCGAAATTTACATGAAATTCTCTTTCCAATGATGTGTCACACTAATGATTTTTTCGTTAGTTGTAACACTTAAAAGCGTTTTTTTGCCTAATACTAAGTAGGCCATGACAAGTCTGTCAAAACAAATGCAACAAACCAAACATTGAATCCAAATTTTTGTTGTGATCTGGATTCCTTAATACCATATGGGTTATTAACAGCCCAGTAATGGTGCTTATGTTTATTAAAAATGCCATTGTTATGAAATCTTGTTTCATCGGTCCAGCAAATGTTTAATGGAAAGTTATCAATAACTTCACACTGATTGTTAAACCAATGACAGAAATCAAGTCGGCGTTCAGTATTTCCCGGCCTTAACTTTTGCACTATCACGGGTTTATAGGGGTGATATTTTTTGTCAAGTATCTATGAATAGTCGTTTTCGGCAAAAGAGTTCTGCGACTTATCTCTCGAAATGAAATCGTCGGTGCTTCATTAAACTTTGTTCAATGTTTTCGACATCTATTGGCGCAATCGATTGGAACCATATTTCGGTCTGGGCACAACAAAACTCTCATGTTGTTCTAAATTCCTATTCAATCTAAGAAAAATTTAACGGTGAGGCTGCTGCCTTTCAGGGGATAATGTATGATAAACTCTTGTTGCCACTGTACTATTTCTATAGTTTTTTGTGTAACAATAATTGTACATATCCACCTTTTCGCTAGTACTAAACGGCATTTTTACACATATCTCAAAACACTGACGGCTTCATAACAATAACAACAACTGAGAGTTTCATTTGTTTTGACAGACTTGTCATGGCCTACTTAGTATAAGACAAAAGAAACGCTTTTAAGCGTTACAACTAACGAAAAAATCATTAGTGTGACATATCATTGCAAAGAGAATTTAATGTAGATTTCGAATTCGTAAAAATCCAAGATAGCGTCCATAAGAAAATCAAAAGTTGTGAGTCATATCTCGAAAATGAAAACTTCTTTAAAGAAACTGACATTAACGCTTAAAAGGTTGGACAAAAGTGCCTTAATAATGTCAAAGTCCTGTCTTTGAGAAACCATCGGTTTCTAAGATATTTAAGAAAAACGAAAATGATAAAATTCGTTTTTTTGGTAATAACTCGAAAACGATCCCAGTTAGCCTTGATTTCTCAGCGGCATCACATTGACCATAAAATTGTCTAAAACTTTCCCCATTTAACCGACTCTCTATCTCTTGTAGTTACCGAGATCCCAATGGTATAGTCCATGGTTACTGCATGTTAGGATTTTCTATATGCCCCAGATTTTCTGCGATAGTTGACAAATGTCGTTTCCAAGTTTATGAAGCATGTTGGCAGATACAGAGAAGTTACATTTTATTTTTGATATTTAGAAACAACTTTGGTCATACAGAGTAATCTAAAAATACAAATATATAAAAATTTTCTTTTTGCAGTTGTGGACACACTGTATATGGCACGATATGAAGGGGAAATGATAGAAAATGAATTATATTACTTTTTACCGCATGGAATGTTTTGGATACAAAGGTGGTATACGTCTTGGGCTAGTATTTTCTGTTTTCAATCAGTGCTCGTTAGAGTGACACTCTTTGTTCAGACACTTGCATGTGTGAAAACTCTCTGCAAAACTCGGCATGCAGTTGTTGCCGGTAGCCGATCATCTCTTGTCCTAAGTTTACCACCCTGTAAAAATACGCACAATCGATTCATTCATGGATCCAGTCCATTTTATGCGTCGTCGTTGCAATCCCGAGTGAAAGCTCAGCACTTTCGATGGCGCAGCACCTTCGATGGCTGGAACCCTAGTTCCCGTTTAGCTCCGCTGTTGTAGATGTTCTGGTGTTGTTGTTGCTGGGCTATAGCTGTTTGTGCGACAGGGGCCCGCCTTATCAGCCCCCTGTCCCGCTCGCTGTCATGCCCAGCGTCGGCTTCAGACATGTCCTGGCGATCCCCAGGCAGCGGCCCTATGACAAATATTCTATTAATCTCCATTCTATGGGTTATTATTATTAATTATTATTATTTAATTTTGTTCAAACTAGGCCAACGTAACTCTGGCTACATGGATTCCGAAGGGTTCTGAGGTAGGGTAGAACATGTGTTTTGACCAAGTACAGAATGTAACGTTGGGCGGTCATGTTGCCTCTGATTAAGACTATAGGTGACTTACTGCCACATGCTTTTCCACATAAAGTTGAGGATTAATTATGCCTTTCACAACGTCGCCTTCTTACCCTTCCCCTGCATGCATACCCAAACAGAACCTGGATTCATCGTTAAAGACTACCGACTTCCATCCTGATTCCACTAGTCGTTCACTACTACATTCAACCGCCCTTGTGGAAGTGAAGCTGTCCCTAAAGCCAAAATTCTAAGACGTAAATTTTAGATACGAAATAGTTTCCAATTTCGTCGATCAAAAATTGCCATCCAACATAATGTAAAACCAATAAGTGTTTTCTCAATGATAAAATGATCAGCCGTAAACTCGTCATTGTCACACTCTTTTTATGCAATTCCGGTTACCTGCTGCATTGAAAACCCAAAAAACTATTTATATCTAAAGCGAGGCACAGGCGAAAACAAAACTAAAATTAGTCTTAGATTACCTGAATAACACCATTTCACAGTTGTCGATATTAAAGTGAATCTCCTGTACGAGATGAGGGTAGCCGTGAAGGTTGATGTCACAATCGGCAATTAATTATGTGTACATTCTAGTAATTTTCTTCAAAACAGCGCCAGTAAGCACATGCAATAGATATAATAGGACTACTTGAAATTAGATATCTACCTACTACTGCCTGTCTAGTCAACAGATATTATAATAATTGCAATGAAGTTAGTTCCACATACCAATTGCTACGCTCTAGTTGATAGCTATGTTCGTCATGCTTTGATATCATTTTACGATTAAATCGATTCCTTACACTTCTAAATCATAAAATATTACACAATGTGGTTCTGTTTACATGGAAAATGAATAATACTCAATGGGAAGGAAATGCGTTTTCCTAAAATTATCACTACCAAAAGTTTTCATTTATAGCAGGCCATTATTAAGATTTCTTAGTTATTTAAAAATTGAATAGGATTCTTTTCAATTGTGTAAGTGGTAAAGCACGCAGGAACACGAAGAAGACATGTAGCAGCAGAGTATACACCAGTAGCAGGGCTACCACCGATCCTTTGTTCTCGATTAGTCCAAGTACCTATACCTATCGGCCGCTGCTGCCTTACTCGAAGCTATATACAGGACCGTATTTAACAAAAGATGCCTGGGAAGATATTTAAGTCATATTTCATTCACGATATGACGGCATGGCTTGTCATATAACCGGTTAATATCAGTGGCGAAGAAGTAGGTAATTAGTACATTTGTTATTAGACAAAACAAAACAAGGATCACCTTGTATATTTTTACTGTAAACAAAAAAATGCCTTCTAAAAAATATTTTCGCATATGTTACCGTTTCATAGCAAATTTGATCTTTTTGGACTATTTGAGGGTATTTCTGAAAAACCAACTAAGAAATTTGCTTCGTAAGTAAGGCTCGAAGTAGAAGAAAATGTGTTCCTTACATTAAACAAAGTAACTTCTTCCCTTCACGGCACTTTTTAATTTGCTAACGAAACCGTAATACATACGAAATAATGTCTAGAGGACATGTTTGTTTACTATTAAAATTTACATAAAAGACAATATAATTCATGTTATTATTCTGCAAGGTGATTAATTTTTTTCTCTAATTACTAAGTAATAATTACCCACTGCTCCGCCAATGATTGTTCAAAGTATTTGATATTAATAGGTTTTATCTCAACTAGTTTGGTATGTATGGTTGACACTATGTTAAAGACTTGTGCATAGCGCTGTTTCAAGCAATCGCCACTGGCGACACACGACGAAAAAAAAAAACTACAGGGTGGTTTAATGTTAAAAACGCCATTGTTGCAGAATCTTTGTAACATAAAACCATGCAAATGTGTCTGTTACCACGAATTTAATATCCATAATAAAATAAAAAGCTTTTTACATGGCATATTTCTAGACATTTTCTTAAGAAAAGCGAGCCTAAAAAAAACAAGCAAGAGTTTTTTGGTACCTTTTGGTTTGAAATTAAGTCCATACATTGTTGTTTGGGGACTGGGGTGATGTTACTCGACGAAAAAAATGGCAATTTATTATAGGTTATAACAGGTACGGTATTATATTCAGAGAATACACGCCCCTGTAACCTATAATAAGTCGCAATTTTTTCGTCGAGTAGCGCCACTCCAGTCCGCAAACGACAATGAAATATTACCCCATGTTCGGGTCTTTAATATAGTGTCGGTCCAGGTACGCTACTGATCACAGAAGTTTGCATTTAGAACTGAAGTTAAAAATTAAACTAGAAATACGAATGTTTCAGTAGGGATGTTTTTGGGGAATACTGGAACCCGTATACTCCGGTAGCTTACCATTTTTTTTTCAACTGATTATCATTTACCTGGTATGCCACAAAAACATTCTTCTTGGTTTATATTTTACCGGTACAAATTACATCCTTATTTGTTCATTCTTGGCTTGACATTGTAGGTTAGAATTTCCACGTTCGATACTTGCATTTAGTCTCTATACCGTACTTTCACCGTTTTAGTAGACATAAGTGAATAGGCCGCGCGTCGCCGTGCGTCCAGCTAGGTTTGTCAGTCGTTGGCGGGGGGAGTACACAGTAGTCCCGCACAGCGGTGCGGGATAAGCGTATCAGTCGAGTTTTGCGAGCAAAAAACACGCCCCGCCGACCGCCAACGACTGACGAACCTAGCCGAATACACGGCGGCGCGCCGCCCAGCCATGGCTATGTATACTAAAACGGTGAAAGTACGGTATGTCGATATTGTGGGCAGATGAACAATTAGGAAGTTTACATATGAAAGTCTAGTCGCCATGGAGAACAAACTATTGAACTGATAATGTGCTTGTGCTGATCAGGTCAAATATTATAGTTTTTATAAAATGAATGCAAAATAAACAATGATATAAAAATTATCCTGAAGAATGTATTAAGTACGGACACAGCTCGGGAGATAAGGGAACAAAATATTATGTAAAGTTGGCAACGAAAGTTTTGGAGAAATCTTATTTACATAATTTACATAACTGTCTATTGGTATTACCAGATATTGTAAAAACAACCAACCGTTGTTAATGTTTCATTAAATTGTTTCCATGAATAACAGGAATTTCGTTTCATACGTCATTCGCTCTGACTCATCATTTCTATTATTCAGATTAAAATTTAAAATGAAAATAATGCCTTCATCGCTACTTGAACACACATCCAAACAGATCCCATCAGAGCCAACATCGAACTCGACGAATCGTCCCACTGGACCAGTGAGGCTATGTCAATTTTATCTCATTTCCAAATAGTTTTAATATTCATTATTATAAAACTGAAAAAAAAATTATTAGGTATATTTATTTTAATTCAAAGCCATTTTTTATTTTATGTTATCAAATTTTCAAAAACTGACTGTTGCCACAAATAGCCACACACTGTATTTCGCATATGGGCACGTTTTAACCGACTTCATTTCTGAGGGAGTGTCTTTATCAATATAAAAAATGACGTTGTGTTCTATTGGGACATTACAGATATATGTTAATTTTAGTAATTAAGTTACAAAGAGCGATGGCATTTTGAAGACCTGTTAAACAATTATTTATATTCAATAATTATCAATAATAATAGTAATAATCTTTACCCTCGCGATACTCCAAACTAGGAGTGCCCCAGAAGCAACTGAATGCTTGTGCAGGGGAGGGGGGGGGGGGGCAGTTACTACTGTTTTGTCTTCTATGTCATTTACGGCTATCGCCGACTTTTCCCGATAGAACTAGGATAGCATTCGCTTAAGTACTACGGATAACCTTAGAAAAGCGTAGTAACGCAATCAAATATTAAAAAATTAAGAGATATTTTTCTTGTCGCTGGACTGAAATGGAAACAAGTATAATCATTATTATTTAATTATTCATTTTAGAGCTACAACACTTCCTCCTAAACGTTTGCAGATGTTTATTTGATAGCCAGAATTTTTATTTTGTAATGGACCGGGAGATAACGATACGTTTTTGGTAACGTTTAATGCCCGTCTGCCGTGCAAAGGTATAATATATTTCATTACTTGAAAGCGATTAAAGCAATAAAAATGACCCCATCCCTGTTAGCAAGTGTAGGGTTAATAATTCAAATTGTATAAAAACAATTAGGAAAAAATGATCCATGCCCGTCAGCCGGTAGCAGTGGATGATTCTTCAGAAAATAAAATACAGCGCTAACTCATCGGCAGACGGTTTTGAGTGATAAGTCCTGCAGGACCTCCATTTGAAGGTGTTAAGAAAAATTGTGAAAACAACTTATTAATGCCCGTTTGCCGAAGTCAAGACAAATTTAAAAGCTCCAAAAGCCTCAAAAAACAATCGTCAGACATATATAGGATATGTACTTAATAATTAATAAAAATTTGTTTTTGCAGCATTTTTGTAACAAAAAAAATATAGATGCCCGTCTGCCAATTTAATGCATAATTAGGGTTAATACAATCTTATAAGAAAATGCAATCGGCTGACGGTTTTTTCTGTTAGCCGTTAGCAGCAGACGAAAAATTTTTGATGAAAAATTAGGATATTTTTAACAATTAATGACCGTCCGCCATTGTAATATTATAATTAATATGCTATTTTGAGACGATTATTATTGTCGGCGGCAGACGATCCCACGTGTTAGGGAAAAAACTACATTGTTAATAATAACGTAAATTGTTTGTACTAATAAAAAAACCTGTAATGCCCGTCTGCTATTGTAATATTATAATAAATATGCTATTTTGAAATGGTTTTGATTGTCGGCAGACGATTCCGCATGTTAGGGAAAAAATTACAGTATAAAATAATAATGCAAATTTCCATTATACCAGAGACAGAGAGAAAGTAAAATTTTTGTATTAACATAATTTAATGCCCGTCTGCCATTGTCGGGGTTGTCAATGGCTCTTGGCAATTGACCGTAATACCCACTACAAGATAGCGATTCCCCACAATTACCTACATCCCCTCCAGTGGCGGATACAGGGGCGACCGCCCCTTCCTTTTTCTACAGCCATTATTACAACCAGAGTATTATTAGGTAATCTGAAAACGCACATTAATTGTACACTAGAAATGACATTTCTTAATTTGGTAACACAAGGTTGGCAGCAATGTTTTGGGGCGCCTACAGGGACGTATTTAGCATGTCCGCCAGAAATGTCAGAACTTGTGACAGATGCCTAACTTTAACCTTAATATTCGATCTCTGTGTCTGTCGTTCTCCTAACTTAACCTAACTATAGCCTTTCTCTATGCTTTAAAGAACAGAGTATAATGTTAATTTCTACCTATTTAAATTTAGGATTCGTGTGTGTAAAATGTATATTCTGTTGATTACGGCCCTGTCCTCCGTTACCTATCTATAATATCAATATGGCTGCCTTTTAGGGAATTCTAGGGACATTAAATATTTACCTGCGTAAATGTATCGGCGGAAATAAATTTTTCTTCACTTAAAAGAATTAAAACTTGGTTACGTACCAATATGGTCCAAGGCAGACTAAGTAATTTAGCCCTATTAAGTATACACCGCAATGTACTCATAAATGAAGAAATGATCAGTTTGCGCGAAAGAAGAGAAAATATGATTTTTTTGTGATAAGTACATTATTTTTTAAGATTTTGTTTTGTTATGTTTATTATTTAAGTTTGTTTTTTGTTTTGTTTGGGTAAACATTTTTTTTGTTTTTGTTTTTTCTAGAGAAATAAATTATTTTATTTTTCACAATAATACATATTATATTCTAAAAATTTCCCTTTCCCCGGCCCCTCAGGAAAAATTTTTACCATGCCGCCCCCCCCCCCCCCCCGTTTAGATTTGCTTGGATCCGCCTCTGATCCCCTCCCCTCACCCTTCAGAAGAAAGAGCACAGCAACGACACTACATAGAAAAAACGGTTATTTTCAGAACCACAAAACTACTAATAAGAATTCATTATTAACAAATTTTTTATTTGTGAAACATTATTTTTATTTCAGTAGGTATTTTAATTGTCATTCTCTTCGCAGTGGTCTCCGATTTCCGGCTCCGAATGCGAGTCCGAATGAGATTCGTCAAAATGAGCCCCGACAAGGAATTATTTAATCCATTAAGATCACATTTTTAAAAAATGGCACTAGTATGGTATATTTTTAGCATGTCACTTTTTAAAACAGTAGGCCGAGCGACGAGTTTGGATCACTTCAGTGACGTATATAGAAATTAATTTCGGGTGGGGACAATTTTTGTGTATTTTTTCAAACAAGTGCATTTAAAATAATTGTGTAAAATGCGCCGCTGGCGAATTTTTTTAGAAATTTTAAGGAAAATTACTTAAAATATTAGTCTTAGGAAATCCCAATATCTTCAGATTTACAAGCTGCATTCCGAATTGGTTTCGGCCCCGCCCTTCTAAATAGGCTACTGACTGGATCGCCGCACTGTTCGCACCCGCCTAGAGCCGGCCTGGGGGGGGGGGGGGGGCTAGACCAGTGGCTGTTAAAGTGAAGGTATAAAAAAACTGCTATTTTTAAATGGTAATCAATAAAAAACTGAAACAGGTTTAAGTTGAATTTTTCATAAAAATAATAAATAAAACTACAAATACAAATATTACTATTCTATTAATAAAAGATACTCTGGGAAGCCCCTATTCTCCTAATCCATGGCGCACGCAGCCATGCACCACCGTTCATTGTTGTCAAGTGTTGCCAGTTATGTTTTATTTTATTTGAAAGCATTTTCTAATGATAAAACTCGTGCTGCACTGATCCGAAAATTATGTTTAGTAGGCAGTTTTCGGGTTTTCATGCTTTACTGGAAAACCGGTTTAATAAATTATTACATTCACTGATTCACTGGTGCTCGGGGAGCTCGTTCTAGTGTTGATGCACGAGCATATAAAATGGGGGTATTTCGGGAGGGTTTGAACCCCCAAAACCCCCCCTCAGATACGGCCCTGTGTACCGAGTTGGTATTCGATATTTTCCACCCATGCATTAGGTGTGGCCAACGTTGCATTACTCCACACCTATGCAATATAAAGTGCTCTCAAAATGTGTTGCAGCAGTTCTCAGAGCTTGGTGGCAACATACACGCGTTGAAGTTTACCACCTTTTTTTCCTTGCCAACGAGTCTATTACGAGAAGGGTTCTCTACAGAAATTTGCATTATTATTTTATACTCTAATTTTTTCCCTAACATGCAGAATCGTCTGCCGACAATCATAATCGTTTCAATTTCAAAATAGCATATTTATTATAATATTACAATGGCAGACGGGTATGAGGCGCCATTTCGGACTAAATTATTATTTTTGAATATATAAATTTCTCGCGCTAATATATTTTTTTAATATGATATTTATAGAAATTTGCGTGAATAATCTTTTTGTAGTCAAATTTATATATTACGCATCGCCCAAAAGTATATATTACAGTAAACGCAAAAAAATATATCAAAACACGATATATTAATTTGGTGCGCCAATATATAATAATTTAGGGTACCACCGGTCGTCACCAGAGGTCGCGCCGCGCATCCCTAAAGTGCACCGGCAACGCTGCAGCAGAAAGCACAGAATGGTGTAAAACCAGGGACTCTTTAAAATAAAAAGGGTCCCTGTGTAAAACCCACCCCCGATTTTCTTGAAATTTTGGCTAGATAGGTTCCTATCCCCTATTTTCGCCCGACGTTACACCATTGGAAAAGATTACCACTTCTTTTTTCATAATGTCCCCTTCTTTTTTCATACGGCAGCGCTTATCCCCCAAAAAGGAGGGAATACGCTCCTTATTGCAAAGATGCTTGAGAAAAATGCACTTCCGACGGCTTCCGACGTAGAACGTATCAAATGTTTACTTCGGCTTCGAACGTGTACGGAGTTAAATGTACGTCCAAAGAAATCACGTGACTCAATCCACCAATGAGAGTGCAAGACGTATACCATTCTTCTTGGTTTATATTTTACCGGTACAAATTACATCCTTATTTGTTCATTCTTGGCTTGACATTGTAGGTTAGAATTTCCACGTTCGATACTTGCATTTAGTCTCTATACCGTACTTTCACCGTTTTAGTAGACATAAGTGAATAGGCCGCGCGTCGCCGTGCGTCCAGCTAGGTTTGTCAGTCGTTGGCGGGGGGAGTACACAGTAGTCCCGCACAGCGGTGCGGGATAAGCGTATCAGTCGAGTTTTGCGAGCAAAAAACACGCCCCGCCGACCGCCAACGACTGACGAACCTAGCCGAATACACGGCGGCGCGCCGCCCAGCCATGGCTATGTATACTAAAACGGTGAAAGTACGGTATGTCGATATTGTGGGCAGATGAACAATTAGGAAGTTTACATATGAAAGTCTAGTCGCCATGGAGAACAAACTATTGAACTGATAATGTGCTTGTGCTGATCAGGTCAAATATTATAGTTTTTATAAAATGAATGCAAAATAAACAATGATATAAAAATTATCCTGAAGAATGTATTAAGTACGGACACAGCTCGGGAGATAAGGGAACAAAATATTATGTAAAGTTGGCAACGAAAGTTTTGGAGAAATCTTATTTACATAATTTACATAACTGTCTATTGGTATTACCAGATATTGTAAAAACAACCAACCGTTGTTAATGTTTCATTAAATTGTTTCCATGAATAACAGGAATTTCGTTTCATACGTCATTCGCTCTGACTCATCATTTCTATTATTCAGATTAAAATTTAAAATGAAAATAATGCCTTCATCGCTACTTGAACACACATCCAAACAGATCCCATCAGAGCCAACATCGAACTCGACGAATCGTCCCACTGGACCAGTGAGGCTATGTCAATTTTATCTCATTTCCAAATAGTTTTAATATTCATTATTATAAAACTGAAAAAAAAATTATTAGGTATATTTATTTTAATTCAAAGCCATTTTTTATTTTATGTTATCAAATTTTCAAAAACTGACTGTTGCCACAAATAGCCACACACTGTATTTCGCATATGGGCACGTTTTAACCGACTTCATTTCTGAGGGAGTGTCTTTATCAATATAAAAAATGACGTTGTGTTCTATTGGGACATTACAGATATATGTTAATTTTAGTAATTAAGTTACAAAGAGCGATGGCATTTTGAAGACCTGTTAAACAATTATTTATATTCAATAATTATCAATAATAATAGTAATAATCTTTACCCTCGCGATACTCCAAACTAGGAGTGCCCCAGAAGCAACTGAATGCTTGTGCAGGGGAGGGGGGGGGGGGCAGTTACTACTGTTTTGTCTTCTATGTCATTTACGGCTATCGCCGACTTTTCCCGATAGAACTAGGATAGCATTCGCTTAAGTACTACGGATAACCTTAGAAAAGCGTAGTAACGCAATCAAATATTAAAAAATTAAGAGATATTTTTCTTGTCGCTGGACTGAAATGGAAACAAGTATAATCATTATTATTTAATTATTCATTTTAGAGCTACAACACTTCCTCCTAAACGTTTGCAGATGTTTATTTGATAGCCAGAATTTTTATTTTGTAATGGACCGGGAGATAACGATACGTTTTTGGTAACGTTTAATGCCCGTCTGCCGTGCAAAGGTATAATATATTTCATTACTTGAAAGCGATTAAAGCAATAAAAATGACCCCATCCCTGTTAGCAAGTGTAGGGTTAATAATTCAAATTGTATAAAAACAATTAGGAAAAAATGATCCATGCCCGTCAGCCGGTAGCAGTGGATGATTCTTCAGAAAATAAAATACAGCGCTAACTCATCGGCAGACGGTTTTGAGTGATAAGTCCTGCAGGACCTCCATTTGAAGGTGTTAAGAAAAATTGTGAAAACAACTTATTAATGCCCGTTTGCCGAAGTCAAGACAAATTTAAAAGCTCCAAAGAAGCCTCAAAAAACAATCGTCAGACATATATAGGATATGTACTTAATAATTAATAAAAATTTGTTTTTGCAGCATTTTTGTAACAAAAAAAATATAGATGCCCGTCTGCCAATTTAATGCATAATTAGGGTTAATACAATCTTATAAGAAAATGCAATCGGCTGACGGTTTTTTCTGTTAGCCGTTAGCAGCAGACGAAAAATTTTTGATGAAAAATTAGGATATTTTTAACAATTAATGACCGTCCGCCATTGTAATATTATAATTAATATGCTATTTTGAGACGATTATTATTGTCGGCGGCAGACGATCCCACGTGTTAGGGAAAAAACTACATTGTTAATAATAACGTAAATTGTTTGTACTAATAAAAAAACCTGTAATGCCCGTCTGCTATTGTAATATTATAATAAATATGCTATTTTGAAATGGTTTTGATTGTCGGCAGACGATTCCGCATGTTAGGGAAAAAATTACAGTATAAAATAATAATGCAAATTTCCATTATACCAGAGACAGAGAGAAAGTAAAATTTTTGTATTAACATAATTTAATGCCCGTCTGCCATTGTCGGGGTTGTCAATGGCTCTTGGCAATTGACCGTAATACCCACTACAAGATAGCGATTCCCCACAATTACCTACATCCCCTCCAGTGGCGGATACAGGGGCGACCGCCCCTTCCTTTTTCTACAGCCATTATTACAACCAGAGTATTATTAGGTAATCTGAAAACGCACATTAATTGTACACTAGAAATGACATTTCTTAATTTGGTAACACAAGGTTGGCAGCAATGTTTTGGGGCGCCTACAGGGACGTATTTAGCATGTCCGCCAGAAATGTCAGAACTTGTGACAGATGCCTAACTTTAACCTTAATATTCGATCTCTGTGTCTGTCGTTCTCCTAACTTAACCTAACTATAGCCTTTCTCTATGCTTTAAAGAACAGAGTATAATGTTAATTTCTACCTATTTAAATTTAGGATTCGTGTGTGTAAAATGTATATTCTGTTGATTACGGCCCTGTCCTCCGTTACCTATCTATAATATCAATATGGCTGCCTTTTAGGGAATTCTAGGGACATTAAATATTTACCTGCGTAAATGTATCGGCGGAAATAAATTTTTCTTCACTTAAAAGAATTAAAACTTGGTTACGTACCAATATGGTCCAAGGCAGACTAAGTAATTTAGCCCTATTAAGTATACACCGCAATGTACTCATAAATGAAGAAATGATCAGTTTGCGCGAAAGAAGAGAAAATATGATTTTTTTGTGATAAGTACATTATTTTTTAAGATTTTGTTTTGTTATGTTTATTATTTAAGTTTGTTTTTTGTTTTGTTTGGGTAAACATTTTTTTTGTTTTTGTTTTTTCTAGAGAAATAAATTATTTTATTTTTCACAATAATACATATTATATTCTAAAAATTTCCCTTTCCCCGGCCCCTCAGGAAAAATTTTTACCATGCCGCCCCCCCCCCCCCCCGTTTAGATTTGCTTGGATCCGCCTCTGATCCCCTCCCCTCACCCTTCAGAAGAAAGAGCACAGCAACGACACTACATAGAAAAAACGGTTATTTTCAGAACCACAAAACTACTAATAAGAATTCATTATTAACAAATTTTTTATTTGTGAAACATTATTTTTATTTCAGTAGGTATTTTAATTGTCATTCTCTTCGCAGTGGTCTCCGATTTCCGGCTCCGAATGCGAGTCCGAATGAGATTCGTCAAAATGAGCCCCGACAAGGAATTATTTAATCCATTAAGATCACATTTTTAAAAAATGGCACTAGTATGGTATATTTTTAGCATGTCACTTTTTAAAACAGTAGGCCGAGCGACGAGTTTGGATCACTTCAGTGACGTATATAGAAATTAATTTCGGGTGGGGACAATTTTTGTGTATTTTTTCAAACAAGTGCATTTAAAATAATTGTGTAAAATGCGCCGCTGGCGAATTTTTTTAGAAATTTTAAGGAAAATTACTTAAAATATTAGTCTTAGGAAATCCCAATATCTTCAGATTTACAAGCTGCATTCCGAATTGGTTTCGGCCCCGCCCTTCTAAATAGGCTACTGACTGGATCGCCGCACTGTTCGCACCCGCCTAGAGCCGGCCTGGGGGGGGGGGGGGGGCTAGACCAGTGGCTGTTAAAGTGAAGGTATAAAAAAACTGCTATTTTTAAATGGTAATCAATAAAAAACTGAAACAGGTTTAAGTTGAATTTTTCATAAAAATAATAAATAAAACTACAAATACAAATATTACTATTCTATTAATAAAAGATACTCTGGGAAGCCCCTATTCTCCTAATCCATGGCGCACGCAGCCATGCACCACCGTTCATTGTTGTCAAGTGTTGCCAGTTATGTTTTATTTTATTTGAAAGCATTTTCTAATGATAAAACTCGTGCTGCACTGATCCGAAAATTATGTTTAGTAGGCAGTTTTCGGGTTTTCATGCTTTACTGGAAAACCGGTTTAATAAATTATTACATTCACTGATTCACTGGTGCTCGGGGAGCTCGTTCTAGTGTTGATGCACGAGCATATAAAATGGGGGTATTTCGGGAGGGTTTGAACCCCCAAAACCCCCCCTCAGATACGGCCCTGTGTACCGAGTTGGTATTCGATATTTTCCACCCATGCATTAGGTGTGGCCAACGTTGCATTACTCCACACCTATGCAATATAAAGTGCTCTCAAAATGTGTTGCAGCAGTTCTCAGAGCTTGGTGGCAACATACACGCGTTGAAGTTTACCACCTTTTTTTCCTTGCCAACGAGTCTATTACGAGAAGGGTTCTCTACAGAAATTTGCATTATTATTTTATACTCTAATTTTTTCCCTAACATGCAGAATCGTCTGCCGACAATCATAATCGTTTCAATTTCAAAATAGCATATTTATTATAATATTACAATGGCAGACGGGTATGAGGCGCCATTTCGGACTAAATTATTATTTTTGAATATATAAATTTCTCGCGCTAATATATTTTTTTAATATGATATTTATAGAAATTTGCGTGAATAATCTTTTTGTAGTCAAATTTATATATTACGCATCGCCCAAAAGTATATATTACAGTAAACGCAAAAAAATATATCAAAACACGATATATTAATTTGGTGCGCCAATATATAATAATTTAGGGTACCACCGGTCGTCACCAGAGGTCGCGCCGCGCATCCCTAAAGTGCACCGGCAACGCTGCAGCAGAAAGCACAGAATGGTGTAAAACCAGGGACTCTTTAAAATAAAAAGGGTCCCTGTGTAAAACCCACCCCCGATTTTCTTGAAATTTTGGCTAGATAGGTTCCTATCCCCTATTTTCGCCCGACGTTACACCATTGGAAAAGATTACCACTTCTTTTTTCATAATGTCCCCTTCTTTTTTCATACGGCAGCGCTTATCCCCCAAAAAGGAGGGAATACGCTCCTTATTGCAAAGATGCTTGAGAAAAATGCACTTCCGACGGCTTCCGACGTAGAACGTATCAAATGTTTACTTCGGCTTCGAACGTGTACGGAGTTAAATGTACGTCCAAAGAAATCACGTGACTCAATCCACCAATGAGAGTGCAAGACGTATACCATTCTTCTTGGTTTATATTTTACCGGTACAAATTACATCCTTATTTGTTCATTCTTGGCTTGACATTGTAGGTTAGAATTTCCACGTTCGATACTTGCATTTAGTCTCTATACCGTACTTTCACCGTTTTAGTAGACATAAGTGAATAGGCCGCGCGTCGCCGTGCGTCCAGCTAGGTTTGTCAGTCGTTGGCGGGGGGAGTACACAGTAGTCCCGCACAGCGGTGCGGGATAAGCGTATCAGTCGAGTTTTGCGAGCAAAAAACACGCCCCGCCGACCGCCAACGACTGACGAACCTAGCCGAATACACGGCGGCGCGCCGCCCAGCCATGGCTATGTATACTAAAACGGTGAAAGTACGGTATGTCGATATTGTGGGCAGATGAACAATTAGGAAGTTTACATATGAAAGTCTAGTCGCCATGGAGAACAAACTATTGAACTGATAATGTGCTTGTGCTGATCAGGTCAAATATTATAGTTTTTATAAAATGAATGCAAAATAAACAATGATATAAAAATTATCCTGAAGAATGTATTAAGTACGGACACAGCTCGGGAGATAAGGGAACAAAATATTATGTAAAGTTGGCAACGAAAGTTTTGGAGAAATCTTATTTACATAATTTACATAACTGTCTATTGGTATTACCAGATATTGTAAAAACAACCAACCGTTGTTAATGTTTCATTAAATTGTTTCCATGAATAACAGGAATTTCGTTTCATACGTCATTCGCTCTGACTCATCATTTCTATTATTCAGATTAAAATTTAAAATGAAAATAATGCCTTCATCGCTACTTGAACACACATCCAAACAGATCCCATCAGAGCCAACATCGAACTCGACGAATCGTCCCACTGGACCAGTGAGGCTATGTCAATTTTATCTCATTTCCAAATAGTTTTAATATTCATTATTATAAAACTGAAAAAAAAATTATTAGGTATATTTATTTTAATTCAAAGCCATTTTTTATTTTATGTTATCAAATTTTCAAAAACTGACTGTTGCCACAAATAGCCACACACTGTATTTCGCATATGGGCACGTTTTAACCGACTTCATTTCTGAGGGAGTGTCTTTATCAATATAAAAAATGACGTTGTGTTCTATTGGGACATTACAGATATATGTTAATTTTAGTAATTAAGTTACAAAGAGCGATGGCATTTTGAAGACCTGTTAAACAATTATTTATATTCAATAATTATCAATAATAATAGTAATAATCTTTACCCTCGCGATACTCCAAACTAGGAGTGCCCCAGAAGCAACTGAATGCTTGTGCAGGGGAGGGGGGGGGGGGCAGTTACTACTGTTTTGTCTTCTATGTCATTTACGGCTATCGCCGACTTTTCCCGATAGAACTAGGATAGCATTCGCTTAAGTACTACGGATAACCTTAGAAAAGCGTAGTAACGCAATCAAATATTAAAAAATTAAGAGATATTTTTCTTGTCGCTGGACTGAAATGGAAACAAGTATAATCATTATTATTTAATTATTCATTTTAGAGCTACAACACTTCCTCCTAAACGTTTGCAGATGTTTATTTGATAGCCAGAATTTTTATTTTGTAATGGACCGGGAGATAACGATACGTTTTTGGTAACGTTTAATGCCCGTCTGCCGTGCAAAGGTATAATATATTTCATTACTTGAAAGCGATTAAAGCAATAAAAATGACCCCATCCCTGTTAGCAAGTGTAGGGTTAATAATTCAAATTGTATAAAAACAATTAGGAAAAAATGATCCATGCCCGTCAGCCGGTAGCAGTGGATGATTCTTCAGAAAATAAAATACAGCGCTAACTCATCGGCAGACGGTTTTGAGTGATAAGTCCTGCAGGACCTCCATTTGAAGGTGTTAAGAAAAATTGTGAAAACAACTTATTAATGCCCGTTTGCCGAAGTCAAGACAAATTTAAAAGCTCCAAAGAAGCCTCAAAAAACAATCGTCAGACATATATAGGATATGTACTTAATAATTAATAAAAATTTGTTTTTGCAGCATTTTTGTAACAAAAAAAATATAGATGCCCGTCTGCCAATTTAATGCATAATTAGGGTTAATACAATCTTATAAGAAAATGCAATCGGCTGACGGTTTTTTCTGTTAGCCGTTAGCAGCAGACGAAAAATTTTTGATGAAAAATTAGGATATTTTTAACAATTAATGACCGTCCGCCATTGTAATATTATAATTAATATGCTATTTTGAGACGATTATTATTGTCGGCGGCAGACGATCCCACGTGTTAGGGAAAAAACTACATTGTTAATAATAACGTAAATTGTTTGTACTAATAAAAAAACCTGTAATGCCCGTCTGCTATTGTAATATTATAATAAATATGCTATTTTGAAATGGTTTTGATTGTCGGCAGACGATTCCGCATGTTAGGGAAAAAATTACAGTATAAAATAATAATGCAAATTTCCATTATACCAGAGACAGAGAGAAAGTAAAATTTTTGTATTAACATAATTTAATGCCCGTCTGCCATTGTCGGGGTTGTCAATGGCTCTTGGCAATTGACCGTAATACCCACTACAAGATAGCGATTCCCCACAATTACCTACATCCCCTCCAGTGGCGGATACAGGGGCGACCGCCCCTTCCTTTTTCTACAGCCATTATTACAACCAGAGTATTATTAGGTAATCTGAAAACGCACATTAATTGTACACTAGAAATGACATTTCTTAATTTGGTAACACAAGGTTGGCAGCAATGTTTTGGGGCGCCTACAGGGACGTATTTAGCATGTCCGCCAGAAATGTCAGAACTTGTGACAGATGCCTAACTTTAACCTTAATATTCGATCTCTGTGTCTGTCGTTCTCCTAACTTAACCTAACTATAGCCTTTCTCTATGCTTTAAAGAACAGAGTATAATGTTAATTTCTACCTATTTAAATTTAGGATTCGTGTGTGTAAAATGTATATTCTGTTGATTACGGCCCTGTCCTCCGTTACCTATCTATAATATCAATATGGCTGCCTTTTAGGGAATTCTAGGGACATTAAATATTTACCTGCGTAAATGTATCGGCGGAAATAAATTTTTCTTCACTTAAAAGAATTAAAACTTGGTTACGTACCAATATGGTCCAAGGCAGACTAAGTAATTTAGCCCTATTAAGTATACACCGCAATGTACTCATAAATGAAGAAATGATCAGTTTGCGCGAAAGAAGAGAAAATATGATTTTTTTGTGATAAGTACATTATTTTTTAAGATTTTGTTTTGTTATGTTTATTATTTAAGTTTGTTTTTTGTTTTGTTTGGGTAAACATTTTTTTTGTTTTTGTTTTTTCTAGAGAAATAAATTATTTTATTTTCACAATAATACATATTATATTCTAAAAATTTCCCTTTCCCCGGCCCCTCAGGAAAAATTTTTACCATGCCGCCCCCCCCCCCCCCCGTTTAGATTTGCTTGGATCCGCCTCTGATCCCCTCCCCTCACCCTTCAGAAGAAAGAGCACAGCAACGACACTACATAGAAAAAACGGTTATTTTCAGAACCACAAAACTACTAATAAGAATTCATTATTAACAAATTTTTTATTTGTGAAACATTATTTTTATTTCAGTAGGTATTTTAATTGTCATTCTCTTCGCAGTGGTCTCCGATTTCCGGCTCCGAATGCGAGTCCGAATGAGATTCGTCAAAATGAGCCCCGACAAGGAATTATTTAATCCATTAAGATCACATTTTTAAAAAATGGCACTAGTATGGTATATTTTTAGCATGTCACTTTTTAAAACAGTAGGCCGAGCGACGAGTTTGGATCACTTCAGTGACGTATATAGAAATTAATTTCGGGTGGGGACAATTTTTGTGTATTTTTTCAAACAAGTGCATTTAAAATAATTGTGTAAAATGCGCCGCTGGCGAATTTTTTTAGAAATTTTAAGGAAAATTACTTAAAATATTAGTCTTAGGAAATCCCAATATCTTCAGATTTACAAGCTGCATTCCGAATTGGTTTCGGCCCCGCCCTTCTAAATAGGCTACTGACTGGATCGCCGCACTGTTCGCACCCGCCTAGAGCCGGCCTGGGGGGGGGGGGGGGCTAGACCAGTGGCTGTTAAAGTGAAGGTATAAAAAAACTGCTATTTTTAAATGGTAATCAATAAAAAACTGAAACAGGTTTAAGTTGAATTTTTCATAAAAATAATAAATAAAACTACAAATACAAATATTACTATTCTATTAATAAAAGATACTCTGGGAAGCCCCTATTCTCCTAATCCATGGCGCACGCAGCCATGCACCACCGTTCATTGTTGTCAAGTGTTGCCAGTTATGTTTTATTTTATTTGAAAGCATTTTCTAATGATAAAACTCGTGCTGCACTGATCCGAAAATTATGTTTAGTAGGCAGTTTTCGGGTTTTCATGCTTTACTGGAAAACCGGTTTAATAAATTATTACATTCACTGATTCACTGGTGCTCGGGGAGCTCGTTCTAGTGTTGATGCACGAGCATATAAAATGGGGGTATTTCGGGAGGGTTTGAACCCCCAAAACCCCCCCTCAGATACGGCCCTGTGTACCGAGTTGGTATTCGATATTTTCCACCCATGCATTAGGTGTGGCCAACGTTGCATTACTCCACACCTATGCAATATAAAGTGCTCTCAAAATGTGTTGCAGCAGTTCTCAGAGCTTGGTGGCAACATACACGCGTTGAAGTTTACCACCTTTTTTTCCTTGCCAACGAGTCTATTACGAGAAGGGTTCTCTACAGAAATTTGCATTATTATTTTATACTCTAATTTTTTCCCTAACATGCAGAATCGTCTGCCGACAATCATAATCGTTTCAATTTCAAAATAGCATATTTATTATAATATTACAATGGCAGACGGGTATGAGGCGCCATTTCGGACTAAATTATTATTTTTGAATATATAAATTTCTCGCGCTAATATATTTTTTTAATATGATATTTATAGAAATTTGCGTGAATAATCTTTTTGTCAAATTTATATATTACGCATCGCCCAAAAGTATATATTACAGTAAACGCAAAAAAATATATCAAAACACGATATATTAATTTGGTGCGCCAATATATAATAATTTAGGGTACCACCGGTCGTCACCAGAGGTCGCGCCGCGCATCCCTAAAGTGCACCGGCAACGCTGCAGCAGAAAGCACAGAATGGTGTAAAACCAGGGACTCTTTAAAATAAAAAGGGTCCCTGTGTAAAACCCACCCCCGATTTTCTTGAAATTTTGGCTAGATAGGTTCCTATCCCCTATTTTCGCCCGACGTTACACCATTGGAAAAGATTACCACTTCTTTTTTCATAATGTCCCCTTCTTTTTTCATACGGCAGCGCTTATCCCCCAAAAAGGAGGGAATACGCTCCTTATTGCAAAGATGCTTGAGAAAAATGCACTTCCGACGGCTTCCGACGTAGAACGTATCAAATGTTTACTTCGGCTTCGAACGTGTACGGAGTTAAATGTACGTCCAAAGAAATCACGTGACTCAATCCACCAATGAGAGTGCAAGACGTATACCGACTTTTATATACGTCGGACGTATAAATAGCCACTTCCTACAACAAAACGAAGGCGAAACGAAAATGATCATGCGGGCGGGAAACTAATATGTAAGATGATTGTGGGGTTATACACCACAAAACATCAAATCCCAAACCTGACACAGAAAAAGAACATCCAGTACCAAGAACACCTAGCCGATGGAACCCATATCTCCGGTAGCTTAGTTGGTTAAAGTGCCTACGGCCACAGTAGGAGTCCCGGGTTCAAGTCCCGGCTGGAGTGCATTTTTTTCAATTGATATCCTTACCTGATATGCCACTAAACATCATTTATTATTTATAATTATTACAGGTACTAAAAATCTTTCTGTGTTTCATAGTCTGGCTTTGACATTGTAGGTTAGAATTTCCACGTTCGATACTTGCATTAAGTCGCTATATGTCGAATATTGTGGGTGGAAGAACAAATAGGAAGTTTACATAACCAACAATAATGAATGGTTTCCCTACACCCTCTAACCCCTTCTAATAGCTGTAGAAGACGCCGAAGTCTTCTACATCTCGCCGCTTCTATATATCAATTGGAATAAATAACACCTAGCCGATGGAACCCATATCTCCGGTAGCTTAGTTGGTTAAAGTGCCTACGGCCACAGTAGGAGTCCCGGGTTCAAGTCCCGGCTGGAGTGCATTTTTTTCAATTGATATCCTTACCTGATATGCCACTAAACATCATTTATTATTTATAATTATTACAGGTACTAAAAATCTTTCTGTGTTTCATAGTCTGGCTTTGAAAAAATATATTAGCCCGAGAAATTTATATATTCAAAAATAATAATTTAGTCCGAAATGGCGCCTCATAGACGGGCATTAATTGTTTTTTTATTACTAAAATTTTACATTATTATTAACAATGCATTTTCTAACACGTGGAATCATCTGCTGTTTAAAGAATATACATTTTGCGGTTGTTAAATACATGTCGTTCAATTTTGGTGCTGGCATCTATAATTTTTTTGTTACAAAAATGCTGCAAAAACAAATTTTTATTAATTATTAAGTGCATATCCTATATGTCTGCCGATTATTTTTTGAGGCTTCTTTGGAGCTTTTAAATGTGTCTTGACTTCGGCAGACGGGCATTAATAAGTTGTTTTCACAATTTTCCTTAACAAATTCAAATGGAGATCCTGCAGGACTATCACTCAAAACCGCCTGCCGATGAGTTAGCGCTGTATTTTTTTTCTGATGAATCATCCACTGCTAATGGCTGACGGGCATGGATCATTTTTTCCTAATTTTTTTTATACAATTTGAATTATTAACCCTACACTTGCTAACAGGGATGGGGTCATTTTTATTGCTTTAATCGCTTTCAAGTAATGAAATATATTATACCTTTGCACGGCAGACGGGCATTAAACGTTACCAAAAACGTGTCGTTATCTCCCGGTCCATAATATCTTGGCTTCGTTGACGGTATTGACATAGGGTAAACGGATTTGTTATAAAGTAGACGCTACTGAGCTATCAAACAATTTTTCGTTCATTTTTAGGAACAATAATGTAAAACTAAATATGTAGACATAGACAGACATAAATATCTCAAGCAAAAACATTTTTGGCATTAATGAACAAGTAAACGCAAATAATTAAAACACTTGCATATAAAATTTAAAGGTACTTAAAGTACATAAAAACAATTATTTCCTATAAAACAACTTATTATTTGCATCTATATCAAACAAACTCACTGTCAGCAGCTAAGTCATAGTTTTTGTTTTTAAGTTTGATACGGATATATTGTTACCACATTAACACAGATCGCATCCTATGTTTTTTAGGTCCTCGATGTTGATTTCCAGAATATCGTCACACACAGCACAACAATAATAGTTAAGTTCCTTCTTAGGCCTGGGCCTAAGCCTTTGAAAATGGCATTTCCTTCAAAACTGCAACTCCTATAAAAAAAGTTGAATGGCAAAGTTGTATGTAATAAAAAGATATACAACTTTTGTATTTACACTTTTTTCACATAACCTCAAAATATCCGCGAAAAATCGAAATAACCGATTTTTTGGTTTTTAATCTTTATCTCCCACAAAAAAAAATTCCACAAAATTTGGTGGAAACTTACCTTCTTATGTCCCGAATACGCTGTAATTTTTTCGAATCAAAATATTTACTTTTCCCCCTTTTTTTGATTTTAAACCGAAAAAGTAGTAATAAAAACTATTGAATGGTTCCAAATGTTTGATATGGTAGTATCCCAGGAAATTGATCAATGAAAAATTTAAGATTCTATTTTTTGGTTTAGTTTAGTTGGGAAAAGGGTCAAAACGCTATTAAAAACACTATTTCTTCGCCAACGTTTCGATTAATGTATAATCTTCATCAGGGCTCTAAAATACAATACAATCTGGTATATAAAATGAATATAAACTAGAAATAAGAATTTAAGAAGAAAGGTTTTCTGGCACATGTTATACATTTATAAATAAAAAGAAGACTTACCAGAAATAATATTGATGATTTTAAATTGTAAGTATATTAACGTTTTAACTGTCTAGTTTTTACTGCCTAGTTTGTTTCTGTTATGTAAATAAAACCGAAAAAGTAACCTCATTTTCAATCGAAAATGCCCACGTCAAGAAAACTGCTTTTTTAAAAAAGTCAGTTCGCTATTTGTTCGTTAAAAACCTCTACTTTCTGATGGTGTAAAAAAATATACATCACCATGGAAAATTTTCTCAGAAAATGCAAAAAACGAAAAAACTCTATTTAGAAAAATTTTTTTAATCAACTAAACTAAACCAAAAAATATTTAATATTTGGGTCACCAACCTTTACTAATTAAGATTCTATGTTATATTGATAAATCAAGAAATTGCAATTCGATATACAATGTGTCCCGGATAAGAATGAACAGCATGGGGATCTTGCAAACGGTGAGAGATAGAACAACGGTAAAATGGGGAAAAAGTTGCGCAATTTTAAGGTCAATAAAATGGTATAAATGCATTTCTAATATCTCTTTCCGTATTTGAGTTATTTTGAAAAAAAGTGAAATATTGCATTTCGTTTTTTGAGGAACCATCTTCAACTTTATTTTTTTAAATACGGACCTGGATTTTTTTTTGCAGATTTTGAAAACACTTTTTATTCCAAATACCATGATGAATGACACGAAATATTTTTAAAATGGTTTGAGATAATTATACTGAAAATTCCTTTTTTTCCACTCACTTCTTTCTAATGCGGCCCTGTATTTAATTGGAAAAAAGGAATTTCAGTATAATTGTCTCAAAACATTTAAAAAATATTTCGTGTCATACATCATGGTATTTGGAATAAAAAGTGTTTTCAAAATCTGCAAAAAAAATCCAGGTCCGTATTTAAAAAAATAAAGTTGAAGATGGTTTCTCAAAAAACCAAATGTTGTAGAACAAATCTAAAAACGCCATCTTAAAGCCCGTTAAAAAGTGCCATAAGAAAGTGTTTTTCTTTTTTCCCATCTGTGATATAACAACTTCAGAAAAGATAAATCGAAAATGCAAAATTACACTTTTTTTAAAATAACTCAAAAACTAAAAGAGATATTAATATCTATTTGTACCATTTCATTGAACTCAAAATTGCGCAACTTTTTTCCTATTTAACCGTTGTTCCATTTCTCACCGTTTGCAAGATCCCCTTGCTGTTCATTCTTATCCGGGACACATTGTATATCGATAGAATCATAGAATCTTAAATTTTTCAAGTACCCAATTAAAGTGTAAATTATAATAAATAGCGCAAAATTTTAAACAATGATTAACAAAATTTTTGTAAACCGAGTTTTTTCGTTTTTTGCATTTTCTGAGAAAATTTTCCATAGTGATGTATATTTTTTTACACCATCAGAAAGTAGAGGATTTTAACGAACAAATAGCTAACTGACTTTTTTTAAAAAGCAGTTTTCTTGACGTGGGCATTTTCGATTGAAAATGAGGTTACTTTTTCGGTTTAAAATAAAAAAGGGGGAAAAATAAATATTTTGATTCGAAAAAATTACAGCGTATTCGGGCCACCAAATTTTGTGGAAAAATTTTTTTTGTGGGAGATAAAGATTAAGAACCAAGAAATCGGTTATTTCGATTTTTCGCCGATATTTTGAGGTTGTATATCTTTTTATTACATACAACTTTGCTATTTAACTTTTTTTGATAGGAGTTGCAGTTTTGCCGGAAATCGTGATAAACCATTTTACACCCCTAAAAGATCACCCCCTACAACCCCCGGACCTCAAATCGACCTTAAATTATTTTTTCTGTTATTTTTGCTATATTTTCTTCCTTTTCCAATGGGTGTCATGCTGTTCTAGATTTTTTTGTTCTCAAAAATTATCTACCCTGGCCTATCTGTTGTTTTCGATTCTTCGATGTCCTCAACTAATTCGCTTTAAATTTTTCTAATATAATTTTGTCTCATTTTATTTGTTATAATAATTATTATATTGTTATATTATATTTATATGAAATTCTGAATTTTGCAACTCGAATGATGGAAATACTTATTTGATTTGTTCATTTTAAAAGTTGGACACCCTGTATGGTAGAAATTGAGAACAAGATAAACCTAAAAAACATATTAATAATGAATAAACGAGAAGCAACAAAAAAACTCGGTTCTCATTTCTGACTTCACTTCTGACCGGAAGTGAGCATCACTTGGTCAGATCTTTGAGACACCTTGTATATTAAGTTTGACTTTCTCGGAAAATTCTACACATGTTTAGTTTTTGAACCATCAATTTATCTTTGAAATTGCCAAGAAAATTGTGTTTATCACGTTAACTGGGACACCGTGTAAGTCAAAAGTAGGTATTGGTGCAATTTTAGCAAAGCTCGATGGTGTCCCAGGCATGTCCAATACATTATTGTACCTAATAATGTAACCAAACAACTTAACTCGAAGAAATTACGCATAAATTGTTAGGAAAACCAAACATCTAAACTTGCAGAAATCACAAATGACATAAATTATTCAGAGAATATCTAGCTACATATACTATCTATTAAAAAACGCGAATTTCCTAATTTTATCCTTAATTGTCATTTTTTTAGGAAGCGCAGATTGCCTATGTAAATGTTATTAACCCGGGGCCCCTTATGTTTGAATATCCTGTAGTAGGGTGACAAAAAGCGAAGATGAAGCACCGCCAGCGAGAAATTCCGAGTTTCGGCAGAGGTGGCCAATGCGGAGGTACCTAACTTGAAAAAACAAAATTCAATTATTTTATTATGCATTACACGGCACGTTTTTCTTCGCGTTCCTATTCTTCGACAACCAAGTCTATCTCCTGTCCGATTATACCGTGAAAATCCGAAGACAGGATGCCAAAGATTATTGTGTTGAGGGAAGGTCGATCAAACTGTGACCTAATATAAAACGTAAAACAGGATTGTGAAACCTGGCAGTACGTTTTGGGCCCCGCTATAGTTTTTAGTGAAACATGGACTGTTTAAGGAACCTGGTGCTCGTTTCTTTGGTGACTTTTAGTGCTCAAACAACACCTATTGTAATCAAGACAGGTCTAGCCAAATCGCAAAGCCAAGGGCAACAAAACAACGAGCACGTCTTCGATGCGGGCTTGCATAAGGGCATTGCCAATTACGAGGGGGAAGCGGGCTTTAATAAAAATAACGAAAACAACTTCGTAAGTGCTGCAGACGCGGGGAAGTATGGGGACGAGCAGGCCAGCAAGAAGCAGCACCTGGATCAGAACCAGTTCAAAGACGAAAAGTTTCACCAGACCGGTGGCGGGCATGTATCGGACTTTGGGAACAGGTTAGCCCACAAAAAGGGACATCACAAATCGGGGTTCCAGAATAGCTATCATAAGGATGAGACTGGCAGTAACTCCAGTTTCTTCGATGATGCTGAAAATGAAGGGGACGAGCACGTTTATAAAGCCAACAAAGGTACGTATTACATCACCATGATTACGTAATTTTTATTTGCTAAAACAGTTTAATATGTTTGTGGAAACTTGTGCAAAAATGAATAGTCCTGCAATATATTTCCAACAGATTGAGATATTGATTATTTATAGATATGAAAATGTGATTTGGAAATAGTGATTTAATTGGCTACGGTTTCCTGTCTGCACATGAGTAATATGTTAAATATATTAAATAATTATACAAAATAATAGAGATGTCAAATGTCATAATACGACAAAGTGAAAAACATCTTGTCTTTGAAAGAACTTTTAACCTTTAAGGTGATTTATTAAGAAGTAGTATATACAGAGAGTCCCATAATTTGATATAAATGTTTCTAGTCCGTATTTTTCGCGTTAAATGATGAGGATTTTACTAACAACATTTAAAAGTTAGAACCTCTCAAAGGCTTGTAAGCAAAAAATATTCTCGCCACATTTTGAAAAAATTGACGAATTCTGAGAAAAGAGCGCGTGAATATTCAGAAAGGTGTCGTTGGTTATTTCTTGATATTTTTTTATTTTTAGCACTAAGTATAACTTATATGAAATGCAGTAGTCAACGCACACTCGAATTGGATTAAGTCCACTTAAATAAATTATTATGATAATGAGTTTAACAAATAAAATTCATTCTATTTTTACCCACATTAGAACGTGTTTCTCAGATGCGTCTGATTTTTCAAAATCTGTTCTGCCCCAAATGAAAAAACTCAAGTGAAATATCTAAAAACATGTGTGGTCTTATTTTTAAAAAACGAGTTGGTACCAAATCTACCACAAAATACGAGTATGTTTCCCATGGATCTTTTCGTTAGGCCACTCTGTATACTGTCTACAGACTGCTCCACATTTCTCCTTAACACTCCTGAATCTGTGAATTTGGAGTTATGTCACTCTAGTGTTCAGTCAACAATGAAACCCCAAATAATAAAAAACTGCGAATTCGCAAACAATATACAAAAAACATTTTTTTATTTCCTGTATCAAACGGGTTAAACTAAAATTCTTGGGTTTTTGATCAATGATTTTTTCCCTTATTTTTTCTCTAACTAAAAACATTTTTTTATTTCCTGTATCAAACGGGTTAAACTAAAATTCTTGGGTTTTTGATCAATGATTTTTTCCCTTATTTTTTCTCTTAACTACGGGGGTACGTTTCGGTACTGAGTACCATCTTCAAGTTTATTGTTCCAAATGGAACAATTCTGAGTACCGAAACGTACGTAGTTTAGAGTAAGAAAAAATAAAGACAAATTCATTGGCAGAAAACCCAAAAATTTTAATCAAAAAATATGTGTAACAGTTTTCGACATATTGGCCTAAAATGTATAGATATATACAACACCTATATACAGGGTGATTGAGTTTTATTCTACGACACTCCAACAGGTGATGGAAAACCAAAAAATAACCGCACTTTCTTGTATAAACTATTTCTTTTTAAGGCCTTATAAGAAAGTCACAGGGTGTTAAAGTTGTAAATATTATTGAATATTTACCAAACTAGTTAGATATTAAAGTCATATTGTTAGCATAAAACCTGTTAATATCAAACACCTTGAACTACCAGTGGCGGAGAAGTGGGTAATTAGTACAATTGTTAAAAAAAATGAATCACTTTGTATATCACAAAAATGATTTCAATTCCTTATGTAAATTTTAATTGTAAACAAAAACGTCGTCTGACATTTATTCATATGTGTCATGGTTCCATCGCAAATTTGATTTTTTTATTATTTCGGGGTATTTCTGAAAAATTATCTAAAAAAATTGCTCCAAAAGTAAGACTCCAAGCAGAAATATCGTGTTTACTACTTTAAGTTTTTCCATTAAACTTATCTATTTATAATAATAATTTAATAATAATATTTCCCCTCGCAATACTCTAAACTAGGAGTACCCCGGAAGCAACCACATGCTTGTGCGGCTTTACTTTTGAAGCATTTAAGGCTATACTTTTGAAGATACAGGGACTAAAACATTTAAGGAAGATAAAATTAATGTTACGTTCTGTATCTTGAAAGGTAAAACCTTGAATGGGCAAGTTTATTGGGAAAAGTTAGTGTATTTAAACTAAGAAATGCATTTTTCTACTTTAAGTCTTATCTATGGAGCAAATTTTTTTGTTAATTTTTCAGAAATGCCCTGAAATAATAAAAAAAAATCAAATTTGCCATGAAACCATGACATATGAAAAAATGTGAGGAGGACGTTTTTTTACCATTAAAATTTACATGAGAAATTGAATACATTTTAGGGATATACAAGGTGATTTTTTTCTGAAAACAACTGTACTAATTACCCACTTCTCTGCCACTGGTTGTTCAAGGCGTTTGATATCAACATGTTTTATGCTAACCCATGCCGTTATGACGAGTACCAAATAGGACTTAAATATTTTTGAAAATATTCAATATTTTTGACAACATTAACACCCTGTAACTTTTTTATAATGCCTTAAAAAGATATAGTTTATACAAGAAAGTGCGGTTATTTTTTCGTTTTCTATAACCTGTTGAAGTGTTGTAGAATAAAACTAAATCACCCTGTATACGTATAATTGTTGGAGGACACCAAACATAAATATGAACTTTGAGATTTGTCCTAGAATTCACGCTAATACATTTTTCTCGCAACTTTCTTTTGTTGAAATGTACCACAAGATATATTGAAATGAAAATTTGCTTAAGAAGTTAAATTATTATGGGAGTAAAGGAAAAATGTCGGACATATTGCATTTTGTTTAGTTTTTTGATATCAGAAATTTTACTATTGTTTTAAGTGGACGCGGTTGATATACATATAATTTTCAAGATAATTTAAAATGTATCCTCATTTCGGGAATACCCTGCGTAAGCAGGATGTTCCTTGACGCCTTAGTTTCTAAGGGGGCACAAACTTCTAAGCATTTTTCAGTTTGCAAAATGGTAGTTTTTATATTTCGTTTCCAATCCCACCGGTTAAATTATAATCTTGTAATTTTGGTGTAGTAAAAAAGGTCTCACTTAAATCAGAGCATACAAAACAACCAGCAGTAAAACTCCCCATGGCGGGAAAATTGTGCGCACCTGTTCGCGCAGCCGCCATTGGGGAATAGATTCTGTCAAATAGATGCAGTGTCGGGGCGATTGGGCAGTTCTTTTTTGGCTGTATGAGATATATTACAGTGCCGTGGAGTGTACTTTTTTGTAAATTGTGCTTTGTGCTAATATTTTTAAATAAAGAATCCCAAGAAGGGGTCAGAGCTGCTTGTGCTTACCACATACTATATACTTTACTAATACTACTCTGTATTTCTGAATTGATTTTCCCGTCTACACCTCAGACTTCTATTCCCCCATTATGGTTCAAGGTCATTGAATTTGCGGATGATTTCTCAAGGGTAAGTTATACTGCTGGTTGTTTTATATGCTCTGCTTATATTCTGTTGACAAGAAAACAAGTAACAAAACAAACTGTGCATATAAACATATAAATGACCTTGAACGTCAGTAACATTTGGAAAATGATAAAAAAACTGTATCATCTTTTACGTTTTTGACATATTCCGCTTTCAAATTATACTACATTTATTTAACTTGAACTTGTGAGAGATTAACATAATAAATTACCAAAATGTTTAGGAACTTTTACGATTTTTTTGAAATTCTTTTCATTATTTGAAGAATATCGAATATCAGTAAAATCTGAAAAATCTACTAAATATTTTGGGATTTTATTACGTTATTCTCTTGGTCAAAACGAATATTTTTGTCATTACATTGATCGTCTACCTTTATCACCAGATCCATAAGCAATTCAAGTTAAATAAATTTAGTTAGTACCTATACAATTTGAAACGGATCATTTCAAAACCGGAAGATAATGACACAAAGTTTTATATCATTTTGATTGCCTTGACCAGCAGATTTAAAAAATGCAAACATTACTACGGTTTCCTAGGGTTTTCCGTTGTACTTGAGCGCATGCTTTCTTAAATAACCATTTTCATTTATGCTTATTTTTAAAAATGAATATTATCACCTACATTAATTATTATTTCCTTTATTAAAGTGTTACCGAAATTAAAATTACAGATACCTAGTGATTTTTGCTTTTAGCAAGATTTTTTGCAAAATTGCAAGAGTCTTGCAGAATGATTTCTTGTCTTGTCTTGCAAAGCAAGACAAGACAAGAAATTTAAAAGGGTCTTTTGTTGTTCTTGCGGCTAGAAAAAGACAAGAACAAGAAATTTGCTAGTCTCGTGAAACACTAACTTTTATCAAAAACTTTTATATCACAAAAACTAAAAAGTTATAGGGCTAGTTTGAGACTTACGCATATAGCTTATACAGGGTGTCCCCGAAAAGAAGGCCCATCCTTTAACCGTGGGTTATTGAAAATGTGGTGATTTGGCCACAATTACTAATATGCAAAAACGTTTCTCTTGAAAGATACCGGGGTTGCCAGTGAATCTCAAAAACCGGTTTTTGGTTACATTTTTGTCATTTTTAGAGATATCGAGCTTAGATTTGGAATTAGTATAATTTAAGTACAATTCTATTATCACCCCCAAGATGTTATGAGGTACGACTATGAAATCTGCGAAACATTCTTGTGGTGTAGAATTTAATTTATCTAATTTTTCGTTTCTTGTAAATTTGTCCAAACCTTTGTCTTAAAAACCTTGATTCTCTTCTCTGGATCACACGGAATTGACTTCTCTTTCTGGCCATTTCAACAATATAATTCAGTTAATTTTTTTCACTTAACTATCACAAAGTGACATGATGTTTTGAAGTTTATGATTTTCAGAAAGCCTACTACTACTGATTTCTTTTGACTCATTTCACCATTATTCCAAAAAGGTGGCTTCTCTGGAGTATTTTTTTACAGACTTTTCTCTATCCCCTTGGACCATTACGACTTATATTTCCAGTTACACACCATTTTTCATGTAGCGTCTAACAATCAGTATGTTTTTATTAAAATTTATCACAAACATTTTACTAAGCAATAGTTCAGGCAAATGGTACACAAGGAGGGTGCGAAGTGAAAAGTTCTGGTGTAATTGTTTTTAGTGGTTTATTTCATGTTCTTTGAGGTGCTGAACACGAGTCTGAAGTTGTCCAACAAAAACGCGGCAAATATGAGAAATCATTAAAGAAACACTAAAAATATATTTTTTAGTGATTTACAGCTTATAACTTGCAAAGCAAGCAATTTAGGCAAAAAGTGTCCCTATAGTAAAATAAATATGAGAAAATTATCTACAATTTAACTTTCTCAACATTTTTTTGTACGTCGTATGGTTGCCACGCAAAAGAGTGTTGAAATAATAGAAATAGGGAATAAGTACTTTTTGGCAAATAACAAAAAAATAAATACCTGAATAAAAGTGCAACTTTCTTTTTAACTCAATTATTTTATCTGTAGTTCCTTGCTAATTTAAAAGATACAGGGTGTTCATGGTCGGTGCAATTTGTCCAGATTAAACGTGTTTACTTTACTAATAAATATCAATAGTTTTCTGGTGCTCTCGCAGCTAAATATTTGTTTTAAAGTGAGCTGAGACACACATTACTTACATGTGAGTGTTTACAAATATTAATTAGTACTCTGTAGTTGTTGTTTGTGCCACCTTTCTTCAATCACTTGATCTCCACTGGTCAGGTGTCTGCTTTTTTTGTGTTCCAATACCGTTGGGACAGGACGTCCTGCACGAAGCATAGCGTATTTATTCGGTGATTCAGTAATGAGTGACCTCTCAAACAATGATTTGTACCAGAAACTGCTTGAAGCAATTAATGCCTCAGCGATAAGAACGGAAAATTCCGTTACAGAAAAGTTAACATCGCAAATAAAATCCGAAAACCAGAAGATTTTGGATCAGCTTTCCAGCCACGTGAAAAAGATTGAGCTCCTTGAGAATGGCTGCCAGTTTTTAGAAGACCAGAACCTTGAGTTGGATCGCCGCTGGCGTAAAAACAATATCTTAATTTTTAATGCCATCTCGGAAAAAGAAAAGTCTAATTTTGACGTTTTGAAGTTTGTCTTGCAATTCCTATCTAACCTTGGATTTAACATCAGTAAATCCGATATTAACAATGTATATTTAATAAGTGGAGCTAGAACTGAAGCTGCTCCCATCATTAAAGTAGAATTTGTAACGTACCTTATAAAGCAGGAAGTTTTAAAAAATCCAAACAAGTTGAAAGGAACTAAAAGCTTTATAGCACAAGACTTGTGTCCGGCCGATAGAGAAGAAAACAAAATTCTAGTGCAGCATCTTAAGCTAGCACGCTCGAAAAACATTCCTGCTAAGATACTTAATGGTAGCAGAATTCGTATCAACGGCGATGTCTTCACTTCCAGACAGCTAAGACTTATGAACAACGATAGCGATAATTCACTTCAGTCTACTCACTTGAACAACCTAGGTCTCTCAACTAGTGAACCAAATACACCTGGTATACTTAGTGACTGTTCAGAATTTACTTTTGAAGGTATTGCTGGCAAACAGGTTAATACAGCACCTGTAACCTTAACGACAGAAGAAGACACCAAGAAGCGTGATAGAGACTCGATTGGGGTGGTAAAACCGATAGACTCACAAGAAGCTGCGAAAGTTAAGCGAGCTAAAATAGTTTCTGTTACAACGCCAAAAAATTTGCGTTCGTGGTCTACTTCGAAGCAAAAATAGTTATTTTTCTCTTTTTTACCTAATGTTATTTTTTCTCACTTTTTGATGTCCTTATGCCCAGTAATTATATGTAGATAAGCTGAATACAAATTTATACTTTGAACTGTAATAATTTTATCAAATAATTTCATTATTATGAAAAACTTTAGTATTGCGCATCTTAACGTTAGATCGTTTTCTACTGGATTTACCGAATTTTCCCAACTCGTCCAGTCTCATAATTTTGATATCATCGGTGTAAGCGAGACTTGGCTCACTGATGACATTCCCACTTCACACATTGACTTGCCAGGCTATAGGTTCTGTCGGGTGGACAGAGAGACACGTGGTGGAGGTGTGGGGATCTATGTACGCGTGGATTTTGCAGCTGAAACAATCTCTTTCTCCTTTGATCGGAGTAACGCATATGAGTAGCTCTGGATTAAATTTAAATTAAAAAATATTAATCTTGCTGTTGGAGTTTTATATCGTCCACCAAACACCAACCTTCTTGACTTTACTGATCATCTTGATAGAACCGTTTCTGAGATTGTCTCTTTTAGTGACCATGTATTTATTATAGGATATATGAATATTGATTTGATGTCAAATAATAATGCGCTCTGTAGCTGTCTTTCAGCTTACGGATTCTCTCAGTTAATTAAAGAGCCAACTCGAATTCATGATACCACTGCTACTCTTTTGGATCCTATATTCACTTTAAGTAATTTTAATAAGATTAATTCCGGTGTGATTAATGCTGATGTTATTTCAGATCATCATATGGTATTCAGTTCGTTTAATTGTGTGATTCCTAAATTTAAGCCTAAAATTGTTACTTATCGCGATTTTCGTAATTTCGATCTTGCAAATTTTGTGGCGGATTTGCAACTTCGACCATGGCTGAGTGTTATTGAAGAGAATAATGTCGATGTTAAGATTAACTTATTTATCTCAATACTTCTACAGGTATTCGATACTCATGCTCCCGTACGCACTGTCAGAGTTACGAAACCTCAAACACCGTGGTTTACTCCTGAATTCGAAAATTTATGTAAAATTAAAAATAAAGCGCTTTCTAAATTAAAAAAATAATAATAAAAATCAAAATGTCTGGCAACACTACAAAAAACTTAGAAATTCTACTCTTTGTGCAATTAGGGAAAACAAGAAAAAATATTTGCAACGCTTCACGGTGTTAGAGAAAGATAGTCGCAGAACTTGGAAGACCTTAGAGTGTTTTAACGCCAATTTTAAACACAATTCATCAATCCCACCTAATTTAGGAAACCCAGGGCTCATTAACGATTTTTTTACCAGTAACTTGAGGTCTAATAATGACACATGTATGGAAAGGATATTATATTACAAAAGTAATAAATTTAAACCTAATAATGAATTTTGTTTTTCCATGACTACTGCCTCTGAGATAAATAAAATCATTCTAAGCTTGAAATCGAAAGCATTTGGGCTTGACAATGTGTCGTCAACTATGTTGAAATACTGTAGTCCCTTTCTTGACGCTGTTGTTACCAATATCATCAACTCTTGTTTTGAAATCAATTATTTTCCATTATCTTGGAAACTAGCCGTTGTTAATCCATTGTCGAAGATTTCCAACCCTAGATCATTGTCTGATTTGAGGCCAATCAGTATTCTCTCTCTCGGTGCTCTCTAAAATAATGGAACGGATCATGTATAAAGAAATTTATGAATATTACTCAGTACACGAGATTTTCCCTGAGAATCAATCTGGCTTTAGAACGGGTTATAGCCCATCAGCTGTTCTGGCAGATATCGTGAATAGTGCTATCAGTATTGTAGATGAGGGTGATATTGCCATACTTGTGCTGCTGGACTATTTAAAGGCATTTGATACCATCAACCACGAGGTGATGCTCTCTCTACTTCAATTTTATGGTTTTAACTCTGATGCGTGCAATATGTTGCGAAATTATTTAAGTGATCGTCATCAATGTGTAAACGTCAATGGATCGTTGTCTGGTTTTGCTGCGCTTCCTACCGGAGTACCTCAGGGTTCAATACTTGGGCCTTTGCTATTTATTATGTACACAGCAGAAATTGTTAGGTCAATGGTTAATAGCATTACCCATACCTACGCGGACGATACACAATTATTGTATCATTGCAAAACGTGTGATCTAAAGGACACGGAGATACTTATCAACACTGATCTAAATAATCTGTATAGTTCGTCACTAACCCACAATCTCAAACTTAATGCAAATAAATCATGCTTTATGGTAATGGGGAGTAAACAAAAAGCTAAGATGGCGAGGAATATGTTTATAAAGATTGATGGTGTCGCACTTCCGGTTGTATCAGAGGCAAAGAATCTTGGTATTATTGTCGATGACAAGCTTAAATTTAAATCTCACACGAACAAGCTAATTAAAAGATCATATCTCTCTTTGCGCCTTCTCTACTCCTGCCGTCAATTTTTGAACACAAACCTCAGAACGATTCTGTCAGAGTCAACTGTTCTGTCGCTTTTCAATTATGGTTGTTTTGTTTATGGTTCCTGTTTGGATTTGGTGGATAGAACCCGAATCCAACGTGTTCAAAATAATTGTTGCCGATATATTTTTGGTCTCCGTAAATACGACCATGAGTCTGGCAAAATCAAAGAACTGCCCTGGTTAACTATGGAAAATAGAAGGAAGCTTTTAATGGCAACTTTCACTTATCGAGCAATTCGTACATCAATTCCATTATATATTAAAAAACTCATGTTAGAAAGAGGTACACTTCGTTCGCGTAATCTTCGTAACTGTCACATTCTCCACATACCAGCTTTTAAAACTAACCTATTTCGAAAGAGTTTTCAGTACACTGCTGCTACGTTGTATAACTCTCTTCCCAGCGATTGGAAACTGAAGCCAGTTCTAACATTCAAAAAGCTACTCAGATTACTACTGTTGGAAAGTCAGTGAGCCTTGTTGTGATCGTTAATTTGTTAATGTTAGTTAGTTGTATGTTTTTGTATATTTAAGGTAGGTAGTATATTATATTTAATTATTTAATTATTATGTTGTAATGGTGTGTATACCAAATAATTTTATTTGTTATAAAAAATAATGTTTTTTTTGAGGTTAAGTGTAAGAATAGCTCACAGCTAAACTTCGCCTCATGTCTGTCTTGTTATTTAGACAAAATAAAGACGATTTATTATTATTATCATTATTATTATTATTATTAAAATAAAACTTGTTTTTCGACAAATTTTCAATAATTCTAAAACCATTGAAGGTATCTTATTCAAAATTGACACACATTCACATTCACATACCCTGTGAAGCTGGAAATGTTTTGACTTCCAGCTAGAGAAGAGCCATCATTTCCACGTAAAAAACGTACTCTTGGTCAATATCAATATCGCAAGCCGTTTACCAGATATTTGTCTCCGAATGTAGAAACACCGAAAAATTTACTTCAACAGGTGTTGAAAATGTCCCACCTCAAGTCACTTTCTCAGGCTCTTTATTAAATGACGCCTCACATTCGGCAAGGTATTTTCGGCATTTTTAATATTATCGGCCGCTTGTTGAAAATAAATTAATTCGGATTTCTCACATTCGAAATTATTGCAATTTTTCGAAAATTAAGTTTCATTTTCAACACCCTGTATCTTTTAAACGAGCAACATTTTACTAAGGCATTTTTGGCTCACACGGTATATTTTGACGCCTAGTACCACCTGTTGCCCTCTGGCGGACACCCTGTATATTCGATATGAATTTTCGGGTCGAAAATTGCGAACTTTCTCACAAAATTTCCGGGAAATACCGAATATTTCCAAAATATTCTCAATATATTGTAGTTCGAATTGAAATATTCGCCACTCACATCACTGCATGGAAGCCGTGTCTAAGAGGGCTCATTATATACATAAATACATAAAAATTGTACAGAAATTCGCGTCCGTCTTTTATTAGCCTATAGAATAATATTTACCTACATAAAATAAAAATTATAAATTAATGGTGTTTTTCGATGTTTCTCGATGTGTCAATACTTTTTTGCGTGGAAACCATACGACGTACAAAAAAATGTTATGAGAGTTAAATTGTAGATCATTTTCTTCTCTTTATTTTACTACAGAATCTGTTTTTGCGTAAGTAGCTTGCATTGCCAGTTATAAGGTGAAAAACCACTAAAAACATTATTTTTAGTGTTTTTTTATATACATAAAATAAACCATTAAAACCATTACACCACAACTTTCCACTTTAAACTACCGTTTGACTGAACTACAAAAGAAGCATTATTTCGAATATCCTGAAGTCATTTTTCTACAATTCAGTTACAAATTGACAGATGGTTTTGTTCATATTATACCGAACATCGAGCCGTTATCCATATCAACCACAACCTAAAAAAAATAGCTTTTGAGTTCATTACTACGTACTCCTGATGGATGCAATTATTGTTTATCAGCTTCAGAGGGTAGAAAGAGTATATTTTTCAATAATCGTGGAAAAAACTTTCCCTCTTGCTCATTCAATTCTTGAACTTACTCAGTGAATTTTTAGGCACTATTTTAAAGATCGTAATAAAAAAATAGCGTATATTATATTTTTATTTTCTTTATACGCCTTTGAATAAAAATAGGTATATAATATGCAGACATTGAAGTCAAGAGCAATGCAGCGGGTAGAGAAATATTTATTATGACGTTACTCAACTGTACTAATTATTATTTCTGAGCGTAGCAATAATGTAATCTCAACTAAATGAATGGTATTTGGCACTTTAGCAGGATGTTAAATACCATTGTTTTTACTTTACTTAATCGACCTAGATTTTAGAATTAAAACAAGTTGGAGAATTTTTGGAAAAAATGGTTTATGTTTTTTCAAATACGTTTGACAATTCTCGTTACTGTAACAAAAGTGTTTGTACATTTCTGAAGATGTGAACAGATTGTAGTTCACGAAACCCATCACACTTTTTATAACAATAAAGCTTTTTGGGAAGTAATAGTGCTTTCAAAAATTCTCCAACTGTTGCCAGTTTAGCTTACTTTATAATGATTGCTCCAAAGGATGTTTTGGTCATTTTTGGGAATTCCATTTAGATTGAATGTAAGAAATGTGTATTGTTGTCTATCAGATTAACAGCAGTGTCATCACTTCGCCATCATAGCTAGTTTCGTTGAAATGGCCTAATGCATTCAAGCAGAAAATCAAAAAATTAATTTGCGGTTAACGGCAAATTCCTTTTTCCATACCTACTTACTGTATTACATCTTTCGTCGCCTGAGGCAAACTCACTTACGATGCCTATACAGGTTGTCCGGTAAGTAAGGGCATAGAAGAATCTGCCGCAGTAGATTCTTCTATGGTCCATCTGGCGGGAGCAGGTAAGGGACGTTAAAATATTACTATTCAGCTTAACAACTATGGGTCAAATATCAATAGTTACTGAGATACAGGGCGTTGTAGCTTTTTTTTTTAAATTGAATTAAGACAGTATCTCCCAAAATAATCAAGCTGCTGAACTGAAATTTCGCACTGCTGTGTTTTTGGGGATGGAGAATAAGCTGAAAATGTCGATTTCTACGTATCTCACAGAGGTATCGTGCTTTTACTATTAACTATTAGTCTTGCTGGTTCTTAATTTTAGTGCATCTTTTCATTTGCAAACAAAAGTGTATACTTGTTTCATAATGATAGAATAAACCGTTTGCGTTGAAATTGGAAAAATGTGCCCCAAAACACCTGTTATCACCAACATTTGAAACATAACCACCGTACATATTACTCGGAATTTTATAAATAAGACAACTTTTTTTGCAATCATACATTAGCATATTCAGGTTTCTAAAAAATATATGTTTTTACGTAGCACATATTTTTTGAGTGTCTGGCAAAAACCCTCATATACCAAATTTGAACCAAAAATATACGCAAGGAGTTCCATTCTGAAACATGTTGACTATACTAAAATCGAGCAACTCTTACGCCTGGCGTAAACAAGAGCACGTGCGTTGAAATATCCGCCATAGCCGCACGGAGGTAAGACCTTTATTTAATTTTAGTCTTACAATTGTGTACATCAAAATATTTCAGACATGAATTATTGGCTTAATTAAAATGGATCAAAACATCGATAAAATTATTTGTGGCAGTGTCTAAATAGCTGAAAACAACAAGATAAAACCGAATATCTACACTTTTGCGATCGAGCATATCCCTCTTGCCGAGTCGGGTGAAATTTTATAGCCTACCGACCAATCGCGGATCGTCATTGAACACGTGGTTTTATTTACGCCAGGAATACGGATTGCTCGATTTTAGTATAGTTTTGTTATAAAATATAAGTAGGCTGCAGGGAACAATTTTTTTTATAGATATTTCCCTGAAAATTCATCCTTTGCGTAAAGTATTGGTTTCGCCACAGACCTATTATAGTTGTCTGGCTTTCTGCGATTTTTAATTTAATTCGTGTGTGGGGGCTTTGGGGTGTCCTGATTAACGTTGTGGTGTCAGATTTTAAATTAAAAAATGCCTAATATGGTTTTTCGAAAAAGGCACCTCTTTAAAAAATCGCAGAAGACCAGGGTTTCCTGACAATGCCAAACCAATTCTTTACAAACGAATGAATTTTCAGCCTATTAAGATTTTTAGGGGTGTTAACACGAAAAACCAGACATACTGTATATAATAATATATTAGCAATCATATGATGATTGTTTGTTACACGCAATTCCCTATTCTTATAGAGTATGTCTACGGTTAAGGTGTCCAATAGGAAAAAATTATTGAAATTGAAAGACGTAAAATGATACAGGAGTAAACTGCCTTTATTTGTGAAGATATGGAAAAAATCTGTTGGAAAAGTTGTTCGAAATTTAAAGTTAGCCCATACTGCCAATTTTCGAAGGAATATGTTTAAATCTGATGGATTTGTAACAGGGACTCTTTAAAAGGGTCCCTGATTTGTAATAATGTGATTTTATTAGGTACTTTTAATGATTACAAATAAATTAAAGTAGGCCAATTTTACGAAAATTGGAATTATGGACTATCTTTTAATTTTGAACACTTTTCCTAATAACTTTTTTCCATGTCTTCACAAATAAAGGCTCTTGTACTATTTAATTTTATTTCAATTTTTTTAACACCCCAACAAATGTTAATTATTTCTATGCCACTATTATTTTAAGAACGAGCAAAACTTTTTATGTATATTAACTTTTTCGATAAAATGAGAAATAAAGAAGTTTGTCCTATTGGACACCCTAACCGTTAACATACAACAAATTTAATAAATAAAAAAAAAATTCATATATATTAACATCCAAGTCTACAACTTGCCTATCCTTGTACAGGGTGATCCAAACTCGACGCCCCAGACCTACAGCGGGAACACGAAAACTCAAAATAAAATTTCGAAAAGGGCTTCTTAAATGGGACATATTAAGGTCCAATTTTTACCGAAAATTAGCTTTTTTGATGTTTGGGAAAATGGCCGCTGTGACGTCATCGATATTATTTTCCCAGAAACATACCAGTTTTTCTCCATATATTCAAAGTCCTTATCATTGTCAACAACTTTTGTAGGGAAATATGTTCTGTATCTTTTATCGTTCAAAATATACAGGGTCAAATATGTAAAAAACATGGAATTTTTTCTAATCATTTTTCAAAATTTAGATAGCTATGGAAGCAATTGATAGTCATAAATTATTTAAGAGTATGTTAGGGTGCCTTACGCACCCTTAAATTTATTCAACTGGAATATTTTTAATTTTTTTTGTAACAAACAAGTTAGTAACAAGCACAATTCAGAAATTTAAAAATATTCCAGTTGAATAAATAAACCGTTATTTAGCAAAATGGTACTTTGGTAATAGATGGTGTTGAGCAGAGATAGGTGTTTTTAGTGTTTTGTGAATTTCTAGAATGCGTAAACGAATTATGAAAGAAGCCGCTAAAGAAATATTAGTTGTAATAAGCAGATAATTTAAAGTAACCAATAAGATTAAAAGTAAAATATGAAAGGATGAAAAGTGTAAATACAAACAGAAGAAAAATGTAAATATAGTTGTACATAGAAAGAAAAGGTGTTCCCTTGATAAAGAGAAAAGAAAACTCAACTGCAATACAAAAAGAACCACATCAATAAATATTTAGTTCAGTAACCTAACAAATGATTTTTAGTAGTAATGCAAATGTTTATCAACAGGAGCCTACGGGGACCTAGGCGAACGCCGCGCATACGGCGGTCACTACGACAGCGGTCGTGCCGCGCACGACCAGGCCCGTCGCGGGCAGTACGACAACGCCGGCCGCTACGAAAAGGGTCTGTCCGACCAAAGGGCCTACGACAGGAAGAACTACTACGACGGGCGCGAGCAGCAGGGCAGGCGGAACGCCGGCAGAGGCTATGATGGCCACGACCGGTACCACGAGGAGCAGTACCACGACAGGTGATAGAAAATGAAATGTAATATCTAAGCGTCTCTACGTCGTATCAATTGAAAGTCGTAGGGCTATGTTAAAGAGGGTGATTTGAAAAAGAAAAAAGAGGGAATGTTATGATTCGTTTAATATGGCTTTCTAAAATGGAAAACTTAAATTGATCATATTGTAAATATTAAGATCTAAAAGATTAATAATTGTTGTCTTGGACTTCGAAATGAATTGAATGTTGTTGTGGATTTTATTGAGACCGTTTAATATGTTATTAGCAGAATTTCCATCACCATCGAAAATTACAATCGTCAACCTCCCTGAACTTAATATTTAATTTCGTTATTTTCGATATTTTCTATAAAGATTTCATCCAAATAAGGTGACAGGCAACTACCCATAGATAAATCTTCTTGTTGGTAAAATTTATGGTCGAAGATTAAAAGTTATATTTTGCGAAAAGCAAAAATTCATCTGTGAGGATATCAACTACTGTATTTTGCTCAATGTTGTTATTTCAAAGTGAATTATCCATTAACAGACTTGGGAATAGAGGTGAACAAATCACTAACATTAAAAGAAACTATAGATTTTGTCGGTGTCCCCATCTTGCCTCTGATTACCAATATAGTGATAGCTAATTGTTGTATCATGCGCATACATTATTGGGTTGAAATTGGATAACTTTAGTTGATTCATGTAATAAGGGATATCGTTGTAGATAATAAACAGGAAGGGTCCGAGAATGGATCCCTGCGGAACGCCTCGCCTTATAATATGAAGTTTGTTAATGTAGTTTCCCTCAACAAAAACTCTTTGGGTTGACTTTCTAGATATGACGCTAAAAGTTTATTTATGGGACATCTCGCACACCACATCTCTTTAGCTTGTCCAAAGGGCTAATATGACTTTTTACGCAATCGAAAACTTTCAAGAGATCTGTGAAAAGTGAAGTGTTTATTTTCAAAAGCTATTCGTATATTATTGACCAATCCGGTAATTGCATCTGATGTTGTGTTGTCCTGCCTGAAACCAAACTGACTGCCAGTTAGAATATTTTGTTGCGCAATCACTAATTCTAGGGCTTTCCTGTTCAATGTTACAACGTTACAACAATTTTCTTTATAACATTTTACTTTTGCCGATACAAATATTGTGCTACAGCCCGGTATTTTCTTGCTTCATAATAAATATGCAAAATATCGTGTTCTTCTATTGAAAAATTCATTATTTTAAATTAAAAGTAAACTAAACTCGCAGTAAGTAACAATATAAACAGCACTTCTACAGTTTACTACTTTTTTGTTTAAGATTAAATTCTGTATGATAGATTTTTTATGCAAGACTTTGTTAAAAAAACTAAGGTGATATATGCCACTGACGCCCCCTGGCGGGTCTAACAAATTTGGCCACGTTAGATTGAGCACAACCATTTCGATTCGAAAATTTTAAGGAAATCGATTGATCCATTCAGAAGTTATGGCCTAAAAACTGAAACTAAGGGTCACATTTAAGGGCCTGTATCTCCCTGTAAAAAAAACGAAAAACACTGATCACTTAGCTTTTTGTGTAGATTAGGATTAAGATTAAGACTCAATGTACAGCATGTACGTGGCGATTCAACATTTTGACCCATAAAATGGCTTTTTTCGATCTGTAGCGAGCAACACGCATAATTTTAAACTTTTGATCAATACAAAATTTAATCTAAGAAATTACTCACATTTTGAGGCAAAAATTATTTAAAAATATTTATCACAATGGCAGTCATTAGCATTTGCGCAAAAAGCCTAATTGTGAGTAATTAGTTAGATTATTTGTATAGATCAAAAGTTTAAAATTATGCGTGTTGCTCGCTACAGATCGAAAAAATTTTTGGATCACCCTGTATAGTGTTCTCATTTTAGCTCTTTCAAATATTTTGTATGTGCGTAGTCATATTTGGCTGCTGGACATGCCGCAATAATTAACTGACCAACAAACTGAGCAAAAGTTCTAATTCTGCAAGTTGTGTCTTTGCTTAATATCTTAATATTTTGCTTTTTTTATATAAAACTCGGGAAATGAATATAACACATTTTTGCTGATTAGCTTATATGACAGCCCTGGGTAAAATATTAAAAATAGATACTTCTATGGAAAACCCTTAAATTAAAATCAGTACTTTTTGTAAGATCTGACAATATCTAGAAACGGACAGCTCAAAACACATTCTCAACATACGTATAAATTAAAAAAAAAACTAAAAGCATTTATGCGTAATATGCTATGTAATATACTGTTGTTAATAAAAATGTCCTTTGTCCTAAAGATGAAGTTAGATGATTCCAGTACCCTTTTTTATTATATCACTCTGCTGGGGTTTAAGGTATTTATATCAATAATTTCTGTTAAATATTATAGTATCATAGATACAATTACGTATTATCTCTGTCATTCATTATAGCCATTAAAAAAGAAGTAAAGAAGTACCTACCCCGTTTTAAAATTCCATCATTTAGTTTGTTTGGCCTAGTTGAGAAGAAAAATCAATTGGCTTACTTTTTGAGACTTTGAAGACGTCATACATGAAATAAATAAAAAACAGTTGCCTACTTCCAACAAGTTTTTGGCCATATTCAAAAATTTGTTGCAGCCACTCTTTGGGCTTCCAATAATTACAATGTAGTCTAAGTAAATGACCAACAACATTTTTGTTTTTTATCTATCCGAAATTCCACACTACCGGTTTTGTTTGTAAATATGTGTATGGAGCTTTGTTTAACCCAAACGGTCAACAACTAAATTCATAACAAAATCTTTAATTATTAGTTTATTTGCGATTCAGTAATCATCTAATTTAATGTGAAGTATTCAGCTTATTCAAAGTGGGAAACAGTGGAAGATAATTTCGTCAGTTTTATGCTTCCAGTTAGATATAGCAACTTTTTGCAAGAGATCACCTATTTTCACCTTAATTTCACGTGGTTCTTTGATGTTAAAATTTATTTTAGTGAACCAGTCTTGACGAGGAATCTCATGCCAATTAATTTTTGCCGCCTTCTCTTCCGTAAGTACTTGCCAGCACGTCCGAAAGCATAAGTGAAATGTTCGAGGTGCCCTGTTATTTTGGTTGCTTTGCTAGGTACAAAAGTATTACATAGCAGCGCTTACGCAGCATTAATAATAGTATACTATACACCTAGGTTGAGAAGTGAGCCATTATATACCGAGCTTTTTTATATCCTGAGGCGCGTAGCGCCGAAGGATATAATATGCGAGGTAAATAATGGCCTTCTCAACCGAAGTGTATATAGAATTTTTTTTACTACTAACATTGAAATATTGCCATATTTTAGTCATTTCTCGCTTTTTTTAAATACTTCAAAATATCAAGTAGCGTGGGAGTTCAGATGTCAAGCTGATAAAATGACACTAATTTTTAAATGTCACATTGAAAATTTTTCATTATTTACCTAGGTATTTTTTATTATCATTATTTACCTAGGTAGAGAAATATTACTTCTCATTAGAGGAATGAGGTAAATAATGGTGATTTCTCAGGTTAGTAGTAAAAAAATATATATTAATTACTTTATACAGGGTGTAACTGAACTGATGGTCAAAAATGAAACCACGTATTCTTGGAGATAAAATAAGGGCACTTATTCATATATAGTTTTCTCCTAGGGGCCATAGTTTTTTTTATACAGAGCGTAGAAGTTTGGAGAAAAATACACATATTTCTTAGTATCGCTAGAAGTATACGAGATATTTTGTCCAAACTTGGCGTGTCACATGAGCGGATGAGCTGTCAAATTTAAGGTTAATATGAAGCTTCTGAGGCTCCCAGTTGCAGAGATACAGGGTGTTATTAAAATTAATTAGTTGAGTATAATCGCATTTAAAATTTTTTTTAATGGTAAATTCAACGGTTAACAAAAAGTAGGTATCTCTTAGTATTTTTTCATATTCTCAGCCGTTTCTTAATTATTTTCAAAGAACAGCAATACTGCAATAAAAAAGGCATTTTATGAATAAATCTAACAATCTGTGGATGTCAATTAAACTTGGCATTATTTGAATCATTTGGCTGCCAACTTTGCACTTCAGTATCAATATTTTGAAAAATGATATTTTCATTCCAAGAATTGAGTGATATGCGCTTTTGCTATGGGCTTGCCAATGGCAATAATAAACATGCGGAAACGCATAGTTGCGTGTATTGAAAGAGACGGCGGTCATTTCGAACATTTAATAATTTAATTTTATAATAGCGTTACGTTTCTTTTATTATCGTTTTTGCTTTTGTATATTGTTAAGTAAACATTAATTGACATCCACAGATTGCTAGATTTATTCTTAAAGTGACTATTGTTCATTGCAGGCGTTGCCGTCCTTTTAAAATAATTAAGAAACGGCTGCGAATATGAAAAAATAGTAAGAGATACTTTTTGTTAACCATTCTATTCACCATTCAAAACCAATTAAAAAAATGCGATTATACAGGGTATTCATATTTTTCTGATATAATTAATTTTAATAACACCCTGTATCTCCGCAACTGTGAGCCTCAGAAGCTTCATGTCAACTTTAAGTTTGACGGCTCATCTGCTCATGTGAAACGTCAAGTTTGAAGAAAATATCTCATACACTTAGATAGATACTAAGAAATATGTGTATTTTTCTCCAAACTTCCACGCTCTGTATAAAAAACTATGGATCGTAGGACAAAAAAATATATGAAGAAGTGCCCTTATTTCGACTCCAAGAATACGTGGTTTCATTTTTGACCATCAGTTCAGTTACACCCTGTATAAAAATAATATTTAATTAATTAATATAATAATAATATTAATAAAATAAATCATGTAGCAACTCGAAACTTTTGTTAAATTTAGTAGATTTCCCAGGCACTTTATAAACTTGTTTTGATCAGAAAGAACACAATTTATGCAAAAGGAAAAATTAATAATATGTTTCCTCAGTGTGAAATAAGAGCGGCTTATTAGACAAAAATTGGCAAGCACTTGTTTACTGCAGGGTGAGAGCACGTGACTAGTAAATCGTAGGGTGTTCAAGTTCCGCATAAAGACCTACTTTTTTTATTTATTTTTTACTATATGTGCCTTTTATATTTACCACTGATTGTCATTTTTAGTAATTGAACAATGGTTATTATTTATTAAGAAGATTATTTACAATCTATGAAATTAATCTAAAGTTTAATTCAAACTACCTATAATATGAAATTGTTGGTAGCTAAAAAAATTTAATACATTACTTGATGCGTAAGCTCTTTTTTGACCTCGGAGGTACTTTTAGGGCCGAAGCAACGCCCGCGTTGCCGGTCCTTAAAACAACCTCCTCGGCCAAAAAAATGCCCTGCATCTCCCAATTCGAATCCTGAATTAATTATTATTAGTTATTAATGAATTATTCAGGATCCATTATCTGTGACAAGAACTTTGTATGCACCAAGTGAAAACCGTTTAAAAAAATCCATTAATCAGCGTATTACTTACTTTGGTATTCATTCTGTAGATTATTGAAAACGTCAAATAGGTATACGTTTGAGAGTCCTGTAATTTAATGAATCTTAATCTAGGTATTAAAAATTATTATACATAGCACACACTAAAATAATATAGTCTACAGAGGGTCCACCCTCCAAACTTCGTCTGTCTCACTTAAAACCCTAATTTTATTGTCATCCAGTAAATTATAAAGGGACAAAGACGTCACCACGTCGACCCTATTTTGAACATTGTCAAAAAGCAAAAAAAAATCAACGTTTGAGAGTACAAATAAACTTTGTGTGGCTCTTTGACAATCTGAAGGCGACTATTTGTACACTATGCTGTTATTAATAAGTGTCATTTTAATTTGTTATTTTTACTTTCTGGGAATCTTGAGATATAAAAATATTGAACACACGGAATGTTATTTTTTCAACCTCGTTCTCAATATGGATCATTGTCCCCAGGCCCCACTACCGCCCCCACCACCAGCAGGGCTACTACTACGACGAACCATACTACGAGCAGAGGCCCTACGTCCCTCTGCCCAGCGTGCCAGACCAGCGCATAACAATCTACGAGGACCCGCGCTATGACGAGATTAAGTACTCGCCCTACGAGGACGACAGGGCTAGGCTAGATATTAGGAAGCCCTTAGCCTCCAACAGGGACTACAGGTACTACGATGCGCCGCCGCCACCCTACGACTATTACTATTAGCGCAGGAAATGTACTGCTGCGTTGTATAATTTCCGTGCTATCGGCATTTGATATTTTTGGTTCTTGTATTGAATGCCATTAGGTCTAATTTTGTTAGTCTGTAAGAGAAACTGCGATTGTGAGAATATAAATAAACGAATATTTATTTTGTACTTGAATACTTGCCTTTTTTATTAATTGTCGTCGCCGAGCCCAATCAATTGCATCAATTCAAAAATCTCTTCGCTGCATATTGTGCTTGGGTCTGAGAGAGATTTATGTGAATCACACTGTAAAAGAGACATATGGAGCCACACGTAAAGATACTTAACATATTTACAAAATTCCAAGCAGTTAATCTTAACCGCAGTCATTGACATTTGAAAAAAAAAATTGAAGATCGCCCACCACTTTATTTCACAGAAAAATGCGCCAAAACAAAAACTTACATATTTTCTTTAGAATAAGATGCAAATATTTTAGATGCTACTTTATTCGGAAAATTCCTATAATAAAAAAAACTAAAACTATCCGACACGCGATATCCGAGATACAGCAGGCCACTCGGAACGTAATAAAAGTCAGTGGACATCCTATAGTATTGATTACATTATCGGGTTCGATCTGTAAAACTTGATACAAGTACGCCTTTTATCCAACCAAATTTTGTACACAATATAACCAGAACCAGATCATGTTCCATGACATAAGTTAATATGGAGCTCACCGAAGAACCGTTAGCGGAAGCAAAGATATATATACATATATCTTTGGGGGAAGTAAAGGTAATAAGCACCAATAGTTTGACGAGCAAAATAAAACCAACCATCTAAAAATAAAAATCTCTACATTTCTATAATAAATTTCGTTCCAAGGTGCAATACACATAAATACTGATTCGCGCGTCATCCGCTAGTGCTAAAGTTGCTATTGGATAGTCGGCCTGAGCTAAACGCGAGAAGGACAACGGTGTGGAGTTACACGTTCACGCGTCTATCATCGTGATATGAGTTTTAAAATTGTTACATACCTTCGGTTATTATGGATATTATTGTCTTTACCAATTAATCATAATTACGAATGTTTATTCACTTAGTTATGTTTTATACCGTGTTGTTCCTAAATACAGGGTGACCCAGAGGGGGAGGCCTACTAAAAAGGACAAAGCGAACCATTTTTTGTCGGAAGTTTAAAACGTGGGGCAAATCAACCTTAGCACTTGTGTAACGCGACGCTCATGGTTGAAAGATGTGCGCTGTTGTCACACAGTTTCCTAAACGGTGCAGCTTTGTTTTTGCGAATTTGTTTGTTTGGAAAATCCCCCGTTTGGTACAAAGCCGAGAAAACCGTTAAATAAACTCCTTAAACAGGCTCAAGGTATGTTTTGTGTGAATTTTAAATGCAAAGTTTAAGGTTCCCAAAATAATGGTTTGGATCTCTGTACAAGAAAATACTATACTAGACTTTCTTACCACCAACTGGCTTTATTTTTTAGTGTTTGAACATTTCAACCAGCTAGCGGATGCAAAGAAGGGTATATTTTAAAGTTGTCTACTAGTGAAGGATGGGCACAAATCATAGAAGTGGAAGCCACTCCCACGGTCTTATATACAAATAAGAAAAAATGCACAATCATTCTCAATAGAAACTATGGAAAACTATGAAAAATACAAGCAGAAAACAGAACTCTTTCATCTACGTACTAAAAATTTTAAAAAGACTGCATTTATTTTAACGACAGTTATGGGGAACAAGGAACAACAAATTTACCATAGGTAGTACCAAAATTACCTAGAACGAATATCCTATTTTTCTAGAACACCCGCAAGAATCATCAATAAATTAGTAAAAGTTTCTGTTTCACTGTTATCATAATAACATTAATAATTGTAATAAATAAGAAAAATAATTATTTTGCCATTTTGCAAATCTAGACCATGCTATATTTATCGCCTCAGCAGAAACTATTTCTTCGAAAATTTGTTTCTATTTTTTTGGTTGATATAGAATTTTTGAAATTTCGGATTTGCATTAAGCTATTTTTTCCCACCTATCCATAATTTTTTTACAGCATGACTCAATCACCTTGTATAAGGTCCGAATCATCCCACGATGGTGTAGTTTTTAATGCGGCTCTGTTCAGCTGGAGTATCCCCAATCTGCCTGTTTACAATCACTACATCTTGAAAACGAATAGACTTTAGATTCACATTAACTGGCGATCAAAAAGTGATTGTTTTGCCTATATCTCGCGCTTTTATAGCAAAACTTTTTTAAACCTTAAATTTCAACCGAAACATTCGCTCCCTTAGTATATATATGGGTTGTAGCACCTTGTATTAAGAGGACTTGCCATTTTTTCAGTTTTGGAAGAAATCATTGCACTTTATTTTCTGCCCTACTAAAATAATAGCTTGAAAATATGTGAAAACATGAATCAATGGGCGCCCTTAGATTGGTTTCCTACAGAGAGATGGCGGTGGAGTATTCAATTTTATATTTTCGACCTTAGACAAATTCTGTATCTTGAATTAGCTTTTTAAATAAGCTAATGTCCGAAAATTTGTAAATCAATAGCCTATTAGCTTATTTTTTTCGAGAAGTCAAGCCAAATAAACCATTTCTCTCTCAATGGGCGCCCTTAGATTGGTTTCCTACAGAGAGATGGCGGTGGAGTATTCAATTTTATATTTTCGACCTTAGACAAATTCTGTATCTTTTTAAATAAGCTAATGTCCGAAAATTTGTAAATCAATAGCCTATTAGCTTATTTTTTTCGAGAAGTCAAGCCTGTTGCCCGGTAATGAATGATAATTATTATGTGCGATGACTTATTTCTTATCTTATTTTAAAAAATAAACCATTTCTCTCTCTCTCTCTTTAATATTTAATAATTAATTTTTCGAAAGCTGGTTACCTACCTGTAACTTATGGGCTAAATAATAACAAATGTTTGTGAGTAAACAATCTTACTTATCAAAGTAAACCTGCACAGTGTAATAGAACAAAGTGTAGTTCATAATTAAAAATCTCGATATTACAAAACATTCAGCTTTTACGGAACACCCCGTATCAATTTCGTTACATAAATCTTATTTATTTTGACATTAATAGGAAGCAAAGTTTAAATTGCCTTACATGTACCTGAAACGGCTAGAGTTTCTAAAACGACGAAAAAAATTAGCTTATTTACATTTAATTTGGTACACATAATAATATCTAATCTTAGGGGGGGGTCGGATTGTTTTGGGCAAAATTACGCCATGAAAATGTTTTTTTTTTGCGGAAAACGTGTTAATATCTGCTCCACATTCTATTATTTCAAGATTTGTGGGCAAAACCTACAACGGTTTTTTTAAGAAGTCCATTAAAAAATTTGATAAAATAATCTTCACTCATAAAATCTGGTTCTTGCACAGCAGGTTTCGTAAATAATAATAATAACTAATTTGAATTTATTTAAATTTAGAGTCTTTAAAGGCAAACATGCCTATTCCTTATACAAAAATCGTGTAAATATTTCATTTAAAATTAGCCTGGATTTCCCAGAGTTATAGTTATTATTCATAAACAACTAATTATTTCTTTTATTATGAATGCATCACGTTAGTATAATTTCAGCGACAAGTTTTTGCAAAGCAGACTAGCCTAGCATAGATACAGGGCATGGTGGGCCTCCTCTAAAACGAACGCACCTTCCCCCTTTCTCTAAAAGAAATAATGATAATATTTAGCAAACAAACAAGGAAGATCAATTGAAAAACTCACTAACGCATGTCTTGCAGCATCCACAAATTCCGGAACGTTCGATTTCGTCGGGGCCACAATAGACGGGGTCGCACGTTCTGCCCTGGCAGATATTCGGACGACAAACTATTGCTTGGGTTTCGGGCAGCAGTGACACGAAAGCCGAAGCCACGAAAAGACCGATGATAACTTGGCACCGCATGTTGCCAAGACGAATTGATGAGTAAAGGCGTCGTGGCTTTTTCACTTTTATTTATAAACATTTTATTTATTTATCGGATGCGGTGTTCCTTAATAACAGGTATGGCAAAGGAGGATTGTATTTTTGTATAATACTGATTAGTTCTGAAAAGCTTGGTTTCTAAGTGAGAATGTATGCAAATTATTGTCAATTATTCAAGGGGCTTAATTTCGCAGTAAGGAAAAGTGCGCAGTAACAACACTGTGTCTATGACGGTAGAGCAGCCATATTTCCCTCACAAATGCATTTGTCGTGTGGTAACGGGTTTCTCACGCTATCTATAGTCTGTTAACTATCACATTACCGCCCGCCCGGCGGTATACCAGTAGATTGCCGCACGCCGCCGTGCTGAAATAGCAAATAGCAATAGTTCGTGGGTGCATTCGAACAGCTTTATTAGCAGTGAAAGACGCATGTCAAGTTAAAAAAAAGTGGTATAAAAAAGTTAAATACCATTGAATATCAACATTTTTGAAGATATTGTTGGTTTAATATAATTCACTAAGTATATTATTAACTATTACTTGGCATCTCTGTATAAATATGGGTAGTTATGGATATGCATAATTGAATGTAATATAAAAAGTCATATAATTAAAAGGGTACATATTTTTGGATACCCATTGCTCTTTATTCACAAGAAACTACTCTGCGAAGATATACCTATCAACAGGTTATGGGCCCGGGTAGAGTAAAATAAAAAAATATATTCAAGCAAGTTATAAAGTTGACAAATTAGAAGGTACAAAGAATTATGCTACTTGGAAATATGCAATGAAAATGTTATTAATATAAAAAAAATATGGAAAGCAGTTGAAAATTATACAGAAACTGATCAACAAGCATTAGATGCAATAATATTAAATAAAATCCTTCACTTTATGTACGTACGAAATTAGCTTCGACGGAAAAGGAAGTATGGGCAAAATTAGAAAAAGCTTTTGAGAGTACTGGTTTAAGAAGACAAATAATGCTAGATAGACAATTATATTCAACGAAATTTTCGGATTTTTACTAAAATGGAAGAACACGTAAACCGTATGCACGAAGTTCAAAATGAATTAAAAGGTGTAGGAAGAGATGTCTCAGATGTATATTATGGCTTTTAAACTATTGGCAGATTTATCCGAAGATTATGATTCGTTCGTAATGGACAAGTATACTTAGGAATGAAAAATAATTTTTTGCCTTGGAATTTATAAAACATGTCTAGATAATCACGGAACCCCACCAACAGATTTTTTTTCCCATTAGTTTGCTCAAAAATTGAAAAAAACGGTAGCAAAAGTAGGGAATGTGACGTCACGATCCCTAATTTCAATAAGTACCTGCTATTTTCTTAGTACTTTCAATGAAATATTTGGATTTTACTGATCCCAAATATGACAGATGACATATTACTCGATTCTTTAAGGAGAATCGTCGGCAACGCTGCACTTTGCTGAGTTTGTGGGTTTGTGCGTTTATAATTTCACTTTCGCCCGCGGAACACGGAAATCAAGGTTAATAACGGATTCTCGTTCCGGTGCTCGTATAGACTGGACGTGCGGCGACAAGTCGGTGAATTAAACTAATTTAATTAAGCCTAAAATACTTCAGACTAATAAGTAGTGCATCCAGTGAGTGTGACAAGAGATTCAGAGACCACAAGCACAGACAAAACTCGCGATAAGGAGTTAATCAGCATGGGTGACGATTCAGGGGGCCCTGGGCCCCCGGACCCGGATAAACCACCAGAAAGAGAAGCGATTAAGTATAAATATACCGATAGGGGTCCCTACGAAGTGTACATTCAGCAAAAAAATGGAAAAAATGTTGGTAACTATAACTTTTTAAGTATAGCGAAAGACGTATTTAACCTAAAAATGGAAGCCATAAAAAATCAACCAAAAAGGTAAGAATCGAATTGGTGTCGAATTCCACTCATACCAGCAGGCCAATGAGGTCATAAGTAACAAATCCTTAACAGACAAAGGATATGAGCTATTCATTCCCACAAACAGAGTATCATGTAAAGGAGTAGTTAGATATGTGGATAAAAATTTCACAGAGGAGGAGCTAAAATCCTTTTCAGAGACCAATTCAGTTAATATAGACATTTTGCAAGTTAGGAGATTACACACCAGAGATAAAGCTGCAGTAAATCAAATAAAATATGTTCCCACCTTTTCAGTCTGCTATACTTTTTCAGGCACTCAGATACCAAGAGAGGTCCGAATCTATGGAATGCCGTTCCGTGTTACTCCATACATCAGCCCAGTTCTCCAATGTTACAACTGTTTACTCTTTGGGCACACAAAAAACAGTGCAAAACCAATCATCAGATATGCTTTACATGTGGAAAGAAAAAAGATGAAAGTCAACAATCTTGGAAGAATTGTGGAGGAAATGACCACATCTCAACAAACAGAAGTTGCTCGGAATTCAATAGACAAAAAAATCAAGGAAGTAATGTCCTTAGAAAACCTTTCCTTTTATGACTTGAATTTTTGGATATGGATAGTACATATACCAAGCATCATAAAGGTTATCAACAATCCACTAATAATTATGGGTGATCTCAACGTGCATCACCCCAATTGGGGATGCGTAAACAGTGACGCTGGTGGAAAAAACATAGTGGACTCATTAGACGAATTAAATCTAGTATTACTCAACAACGGTGCCCCAACAAGAATCTCCCCTCCAAACATTAACAAATCGGCTCTAGACCTAACTCTCGTCTCAAATACAATTTCCACTGATTGCAATTGGAAAACCATCCCCGATTTTGGGGCTAGTGACCATGTACCCACAGTGTGCCTATTTAAAAAAGAGGAAACAAACAGAAACAAAGACATGAGAACAAAGAAACGAAATTACAAGAAAGCGGACTGGTGTGGATTCAAATCACAGCTTTCACGTGAATTAGAACAGGAAAAAAACAAACACTATGATCAGTTTGAAGCGACTATAACTAAGGCATCAGTTGACCATATCCCACTAAAGAAAAACACCCAAAATACCAAAAGGATAACAGTCTGGTGGGACAACGAATGTGACAACGCAGTGCAAGAAAGAAGAAACGCCCTAAAAACATTCACTCAACATCCAACCACAGACAACTACATTTATTTTAAAAAAATCACCGCCAGAACGAGAAGAAGATTAAAAATTAAAATGAAACAACAATTCAAAGCCTTTTGTGAAACAATGAACCGTGATACTCCAATAAGAAAAATATGGAAAACAATCAGAGGATTCAAATCCTACTGGGATATAGATTCTAACAAACAACTACCAACTTCAGAAGTAGCCATCAACCTTCTGGAGAGTATGACTGTCTGCAATATCCCCCCAGATTTTATTTTTCACCCGAAAGAAAACAATGAATCGCCAATCACAGCAAATTGATATTACTCCATAATAAAAAATAAAAAAGGCTCTGCACCTGGTTTGGACAATATCACATACAGCATGATAAAGAACCTCCCAGCTAATGCCCTCGAAAATCTATTAGCCATCTACAACAACAGTCTCGACACAGGAAGGATCCCCATCAATGGAAAAATGTCATCATATACCCCTTTCTCAAACCCCAAAAAGACTTGTCAAACTGTAACAATTTTAGACCAATTGCACTAACATCATGCGTTGGAAAAGTGTTAGAGAGTCTAATCAAAAACCGGGTGGAATGGTACATAGAAAACAAAAAATCCTGCCAGATACACAAATAGGTTTTCGAAAAGGTAAAAGCTGCATGGACGCCCTAGCAATGATAAATCAAAACATCCTTACGGGATTTGCAGACGACAAACTTACAATAGCTGTATTTATTGATATCCACTCCGCATATGACAATGTTAACATCTTTCAATTATACAAAATCATGATTGAGCTAGGTATTCCTATCGATTATTCCAACCTAATATTCAATTTCCTAAATAACCGAGTGATGTACACAGTAAATAATAAAGGAGAGAAAGAGGGACCAAGACCATGCACCCATGGACTGCCCCAGGGCTCGCCGATGAGTCCATTATTGTTCAACATATATACTAAATCACTACATAGATTCTTCAACAAGAAAATAAAGCTAATCCAATATGCAGACGACTTAGTCATTCTATCAAGTGGAAAAGATGTGGAAGCGTTAGCCAAGGCCATCAATTCAAAAAATAATCGAATAATCCCATGGCTACATGACCATAACCTCACCATAGCAACAGGCAAAACCAAAGCAATGCTATTCCGCAAAGGAAACAGCTCAAAACAACTTCCCAACATCAAAATAGAAGACAAAACTATAGTCTGCGAAACCAACGTCAAATACTTAGGAGTATGTATAAACAAAAATTTAAAATGGAACATTCATATCAAACAAAGCATAAACAAAGGAATAAACATACTCAGAGCATTAACTGGTGTCTGGTGGGGAGCCGACCCTACAATCCTACTAATCCTGTACAAAAGCATAGTGAGATCACAACTGGATTATGGATCCATACTGTTCAAGCCATCTAGTCAAGAGATACTATCCAAACTTGATAAAACCCAAACCATTCTTCAAACAACTAGCAATCGGTGGAATATACTTGATAACAAGTAAAAAATCGTTTGGCAGAGCCACTAATCTAAAATCGTCAGCTAAAATGTTACACCTGGTTGGTTCTTTATTGTCTTTAATATATTATTATCAGCAAGTCTAGATATCCAATTTGTGCAACTTCAGTTAGGTACTTACGAATTGTGTCGTTATATACATCTCTCACCTCTTATAGATAAGATGGACTTGTTTCCAATAAAAAAAGTTTTGTAAACCAACCAGCATAACGTCCGAATCATCAATACCAATACCTAGTGTTCTCAGCATTTTCCTCATCAAAATAGAATGGTTCATTTCCGTCATGGATTATTAGAATGAATGGTGAAAATAGTTCAAATCATAAAAAATAAAAGCTTGTAAAACGCGGGGCCGCGGGATCCGATAATTCGATTTGTGACGCCACAAAATAGGTTATGTTTATGATCTGACACGCTTGGCATTGAGGTGCGGCGTTGCCAAACATGGTACCATGGCGGTAAATTTAGGGAAAAGTAAAATCCAACAGGTAGTTACGTCTATTGAACTTTAAAAATTAATTTCGGCAAAACGGGGGCGAAATTTTTTTTAAAAAATACCGCAAGTATATCTCACCCAATACTATCCGATGAGTAAATAAAAAAAAGTGGTGTATTAGTCAATTGCAATAGAAAATAGTGGTAAAAAATTAGTACTGGAAGCAGTAATCGATAGTTTATTAAAAGAAGAAACAAGAAGAAAGGGTAATTTTTTACCTTGCGTACCGGTCGCCGATTTTCTTTTTTTTCTTCAAAATATAGGTATTTTGGGCCGCAGGTCACGAAAATCACAACCAAAATTGGGCCAAACGCTTATTTTCCAAGATATAAGCGTTTAAAGCAGCGTAGGTCAATGGTCAGTGTTTAATTAATTTCTATTATAATTTTATGATCAATATTCTTGTTAATACAGTTCAACGCAGAAAAGAAAAAGTTTCTAAAGAATGCGGGCAGCGTTGCGAGATTTCCTATAATTTTCCAATTCCAAGTCAGCTTTATGTCGATCTTCCAGCAACCCGGTTTTTGAGTAGAATACGAGACCAGAATCATATCATTTGGCCCAGCCAATACTTGTTACATTATTTAATTTAGTGTCCTAAGCATATATATCTAGTTTTCTAATTATAATCTCAGTAAAAAATGTTTATAAAAATGTCCCAAATTACAATAATAATAGTTTGATTTAATAGTTTTCGTTTGTTTTTAATAATAGTGTCTAAAATAAAATAAAAAATAAAATATTGGCTGGGCCAAATGATATGATTCTGGTCTCGTATATCGTGTTTTTTACATAAAGTATCTAATCTATTAATTCCACTGTCACCCCTTGCTAATCTTTTTTCTAGTCTAGTACCAGGACCACAATATTGATATCCGGGAATGTGGAACTCAATTGGTAATTTATTTATTAACGAGTTAAATAACCCTTCTGATAACATTAGACTGAAGTCGATTCTCTCTAAATATCATGTATTTATATTTTTTCTGTACTTCCTATTATTAATATTTGGTTGGTTTAGGTTAAATAATTAAAAGAATATTTTCGTTTAAATATCTTTATTTTCTACAATCTCAAACTGATTTGCCGGGTGAAGTTTTCCTGTGTTGAGTTGTCCCTTAAACACGATGGAATATCTTTCAGATGGGAAATCCTCCAAGTGTGTCTTGAATGCTACCGTGACTCTCTGCGGTAGGAATACAACATTCTCCTCCAATTCCAGTAAGACGCATTCCCCGAATTTTGTCTTCACCAGCTTGCCTGAATATATTTTCAATGGCAAATCTTGCGGTAATTCCGCCAACTTGATGCTGGATTTCCGATTGAGGCACGTCAACTTGTTGATTGCTTGTAGATCCATGTTGTCTGCTTTCAAACTAAACTGAGTTCTCCGGCTAGAACGGACCACCTTATATCCTAACCTAGTGATAGAGAGGGGGAGCTGAACATGTCATAACAATTCTTAATAACCTATCGAGGTCAAGTCCCGTCCGGGGTTACGTCAGGTCAAAATGCAAGTCCGCACCTGTCGGAAAAGGTTAATAACCTCCCGGGGTCACGCCAGGTCAAAATGCAAGTCCTCACCTGTGGGAAATAAACATCTGCCACGTAGCGGCCGTGGCCGTGACGTCACTGTCCTGATGCCCGCTTTGCTTAACTACTGTAGTCGTTATTTATTGGCGAGTACAAGTTTTAGCATATTGAAGCCGAATTTCTGAACTCTGTAATACCGAAAAAATAAAGCTCACATCACTCGACCACTTACTAATTTTTATTTATCATTTATTTTTAACGTGGTGTGATAAAACACCTATTATATTTTTTTCAACAACGTCGCGTCTACCATCGTCTTTCAAATATGGCAACAAAGCACTTCTGCCAGCGAACCGGCCGACAAAACCAGTTAGCCAACGCGTGTTGTTCCTGTGTCTATAGTATGTAAAGTTAACTGCGTATTTGGGCTACCACACAGCGCTCACTTTTTCGGCCGCCGCCGCCGGCGGCAAGCTTGGCAGAGAACTCAGTGGCGTTTCGTATGTTCGGCAGTTAACGTGCTCAAAATGAGTAAACAGGGAATAACGTTGCATTCTCAAGCACGAAAAATAATTTCCAATGTTATAGGTGTTTGCCTTCCTCCATAGTCTAAGACATCACCGTTAAGAATAATATTAACTATAAATTAAATAACAGTTGTATAAAAATTAAGTCAGTGAGTTACAAAAAATTAAGTTACGCCGCTGAACTGTGGCTAATTCTATAATATTTACGAGTTCTTCCCCCTTGCGCCGCACGCATTCTGCCGTAAGGAGGACTATATTATAATCACTTAGTATCTATTAAAAACACATAAGAAAATGTATTAATCTTTAAAGAAACTTTGAAAAAATCCGTGAGAACGCACAACTTTGGTCAATGATAGATCAAAACTACATGTCGGCCATGATAACTTTCGCTTTGTTACAACATAAAGTTCTGAACCAGTTCTAGCGAATTGGCACACAGAAAAGTAATTCCAAAATAGTTTTCTACCAATTAGGTCGCCGAGAACCGGTTCAGAACTGCTGTTGGAACAAACCCTTTTTGAAACCTAAGTTTATGTTTTGTGATTTGAAGTTAGGTATTTATGAGCGAGTAAGTTGGTAATAACATCGACGCGCGCAAATCACGGCCCACTTTTCAATTTTAAATATATTTCCGCCATATTTTGAAATTATTTTTGTATATTTAATTTTTGATAAACGAGGTGAATTTAACCAAGTATGTAGGTTTGTTAATGAATATTGAGGACTTTAATCGATATTTGGTAAATTTTGAAGTTTTCAAAAGCAATATAGGGGAGAGGGGGCAGGTTGTTACACATTTTAGATTTATTTGTTCCTACACAACCAACTTTATTTAACAACGTAACAGGTGTGTGAATGTTGAAGTACAAAATTATACTTGAAAGAAGATGCTTTAAATATTGCCTAGTAAACAATAAAAAAAAAAGAATTCTCAGAGGCATATTGTAAGAACATGCCCCATGCAGGGGCAAGTTGATACAGTAGGTATATGGGGTAAATTGTTACAAATAAAAAACACAAAGAAAAAAGTTAACTAGTTCTATAAAAATACCCCACCTTTTGCACGTTATACACTGAATCCATTTGTTGCTGCTCTTTGTTTCTGGAAATGGCTGCCGACAAGTAAGTAAAATTTATTACATCACTTATTTTCTCGTTGAAATGTTTTTTTAATAAAGATAAGCTAGAAAATTTTAAATTGTAGGTATGTGAGGAGTGGTGTTTAGTTCACACTGAAAAAAAATTGGTGGTCCTGGTAAGATTGTGGAAATCGATGAAGCCAAGATTGTCCGGCGGAAATTCCACAAAGAGAGGTTAGTGGAGGGCCAATGGATTATACGAATGCCGAGGCTTACGATATGCTTGCCGTATATTTTCAATGTTTTGAACATGCTCCACTTGGGGGACGTGAATACGCTGTCAGGTATCAAACGATTTTGTTTCATAGCTTACTAGATGATTTCCGAGATAATTTCATATCGATACCAAAGGTAAGGTAGGTAAGTAAATTAGAAATACGTTTACCGGAATAAGAAGTAGGAAAAATAGCAATTTACGAAAAGCTCAAGCAGATTTTTATTCATTTCGTGGCATGCTTGACCACGGAAATCTTTGACAACAAATAACTACCTACTTTCTTCTTTCAAATAACATGTTAATAATTATTAATAATAATAATAATATGTCTTTATTGATGCAAATTGGTGCAAGGCACTACAATTCACTAATGAGAGGTGTTAGCGGCGAAGTTTAGCCAGGCTACTCTTACACTTAACCGCTAACACCGAGCATGACAGGAATATAAAAATATAAAAAACCAACATGGTGACATTGTTTAAGTGATTTCACAAGGAGAAAAGAAAAAACAAGAAGAAAGAGAAAATAAACAGAGAGATAATCAAATATAAAAAATAGATAACTGATACTTGATCAAGGATATAATAATAATTCTTTGACTTGCAAGCGAAATTTATAAAGCGGTAGGCACTTAAAGCTTGCTGGTATGTTATTATATAAAAGTGCTGAGCTGTATGAGAAGCAACGCCGAAAGAGGGCCGTTCGATGGGCAGGAATAGAGACCGTCATACCATGCCGTATGGTCACATTATGCGCTTCATCCCTCAGTATTAGTTTCTCTCTAAGATACGAGGGGGTAGAGGTAATGAAAAGCCTACGCAAGAACACGAGATAGAGATAGTTAACCCTAGTTCCAAATTTCAGCCATTTTAACTCAAGGTATTTTGCAGAGACATGGTCAAAACGTCGCATCCCGTAAACCAAACGAACACAATTGTTCTGTATTACTTGAAGACGATGCCTGGAGAAGTAGTCCAGACAGAGGTAAAAAACAATAGAGCCGTAAAAGAGGACAGGCGTGATGATGGTTTCATACAGCTTCTTTCGATATTTAAAGTTTAAAATGTGTTTATTTGCGTGGAGTGTTCTCATCCTGCCATAGGTCCTCTGCGCTAATGCTGCAACATGGGGGCGAAAGCGAAGTTTGTTGTCAAATTTGATACCTAGGACCTTCAGAGACTCCGATAACTCCGAAACTAATGAAGATATCGATTTGAACCATTGGTATTGTTTGTTGTAAATTTTATCTACTTTTCGATTACAACAGAATAAATATATATCATTGCATTTAAAATTTTGGAGAAAATTGTAATAAAAGGGAAAGTTTTCAAATTGCGCCCTCTAGCGGTGACCACGAAATTCGAAATAACCTTACTGGACAATCATTTGGTAGAAGAAGAAATGCTCTCTTCAACAAGTCCAATTTCGACCAATTCGGTTAAGCTAAACCGGAGTTAGCAGCATTTTTTCAAGTCAAGGTTTTTCCGCCCGTTTCACCTCTATTTGAAGAGCTGAAGCAAAAAGTATTCAACGAAAATTGTTCAGAATTTGCTGAAGAGTGCAATAAAATTATTTTTGATATACCTTTATTAGTTATTTTTTGAGAAAACTAATTTTTCAAATTTACTGTTTCAAATACGCCCTCTAGCGGCCGACCTATGAACTTAAAAATAATTTCCAGCGATTTTTCGTGACTACATTACTTTAGAAGATTTTTTTCCCAAAGCTCCAGGACTATTAATTCCTGAGATATGGTACCTCTTCACCCTTAATGAAACACCCTGTATGTATACGATTAAGTTTCTGCGAACAGACGCTTCCGAAATATTACTCTTTAAGGCTTAATAATTACAACGTATTATTGGATTATCCTGCACAGCCAATAACACATTCAATGCTGGATCTCCACTTGTAGCCGATTTAGGTCGTCCTGTCTTCGATTTATCTTTCAAGCTACCTATTTCTCTTAATTTCTTTACCACTTTGAAAACAAAAGACTGACTGATAGGTGGCCGGTTAGTATAAGTCTTATTAAATAGTGTAACCACTTTCTCTTGCGTTCTTTTCACGGAAACCTTCTATGATGAGGACGTTAATCCTATCATTTTCTAATAGGCGAACCATTTTGTTAAACATGTGTCCTATTCAACGCAGATGTGAAACAACAATGGAAGCACTAGTTGCCCAGTTCTAAGTATACCTACTCCAAAAGGAAAAAACTGCAAGAAAAACCGCAAGCAGAAAAATCAGGACAATACCATTGGATATTTTTGAGGAATCTAATGCATAAATGAACGCTGATCACAAAACTTTAATAAAAAAGGGAGTCCCATTTGAAAAAAAAAAGTTTGTTACCATAGCAATGTCACTACGACGGATGGATAAAAATTTAAGGTCACCAAAAAGGGCAAGTTTTGAATGAAGCACCTAATTTCAAATATAGAATATAACATAAACAGGGCAATACGTATGTTCTGATATTGGCGAAAATTACGAAGCCGTAGAAGGACCACTTTCTATTTTATTCCTAGATCTCGACTTTAAAGTCGAGATCTCGACTTTGAACTCGAGATCTCGACTTTGAACTCGAGATCTTGCAATTTATGCTACATAGGCTTTATTTTCACTCGTATACAAATTAATAATACAAATTAATAATACAAATTAATAATACAAATTAATAATACAAATTAATAATACAAATTAATAATACAAATTAATAATACAAATTAATAATACAAATTAATAATACAAATTAATAATACAAATTAATAATACAAATTAATAATACAAATTAATAATACAAATTAATAATACAAATTAATAATACAAATTAATAATACAAATTAATAATACAAATTAATAATACAAATTAATAATACAAATTAATAATACAAATTCCAAATGAAATTGGAACAGGTAAACTGCTTGCTTACCTACTTAATAATATTTTAACACCACATTTAAATTAGGTGTTGAAATAATTTTAAGGTTTTCCAAGTACAGATAAGATTATTATTATTATTATTATTATTCAAATTACAATTTATTACAGGCAATTACAAAAAGTTATCTAAATTAAGGAATCTGACCTGCTAGAAGCGTTGACTGACGTATTAATAAAGACTGCTCACGGCTGTCATGTTTGACAGTTCTCTGGCTCACCATGCGCTTCCCGGAGACAAAATACAATGCAAAATACATTGTTGACCATAGGCTCCATCTGTTTTCCAGGACATGAAGCTATAGCCGTGAGAAGTCTTATTAATACAGTCAACGCTAGAAGGGTTAAATTGGGTAGACAATACCTACTTGATAAATAATTATACTAACTATATGCCATTTTACCTGGATCCTTCCATAGGAGGAATAAAATAAATTTACTTTGAGACTCGCCTTAATTTTCATAGTAGATTTTGCCAAAGTATCTTCAATATTTTCCTCATGGTTTACACTGTAGCCGAAAGGGTTGAAATGATTTTTATCTACGGGCTAGTAGCTAAATGTGCAAGTTGAAAATAACGGGATCTGTAGAAAAAAGAAAAGGACAGAGTCCAGGGTACTTCAAGAAAACGCTCAGATCGAAGTCCTGGGTCATTTTGCAATGAATCCTACTACCTTCATTCGGCAGACAGCAGCTGCAACTGGACTTTCTTATCAGTCAGTGCGAAAAGTTTTAAAATTGCACAAATTGTATCCCTACAAAATTCAGATCCATCAGGAACTTATGGAAGACGATCCCGACCGTAGAGTTCAGTTTTGCGAAGAAATGACAGATAAAATTACCAATGATTTCGAATTGCTCAAAAATATCTGTTTCAGCGACGAAAATCCGCATGTCTTCACAGGTCATACCCAGTATCCCGAAAAACTTAATGTACAGACTGAGTCATTTTCTATGGTTTTATGGGGTATCTGCGTTATTTGTATAGATAGAAAAAAACAAGGTAGGTGTTCATGAGTTAATTTTTTGAGATATTTATGATGCTCAAAACAGATCTCTGATATCTCCAATACTTTAGGAGATACAGGGCGTTTTTGAAATTTTTGCTATTTTTTACAATTATCATAGCTCATTTGTTTTTAAACCTATATATTTCGTTGAAAACGCTTTAAACGCACTTTTTTACGTAGAATCCATTGGAGTAAACAGTTTTTCTAAAAAATAGTTATTTTACCTACCAAGGCACTGAAGTTCAACTTAATAATTCAACTTCTGGTCTAACTTTTATTAGCAAAACTTCAAGAATCTATAGAAAACGTCAAAATAAGTTGATTTTTTTCATAGAAACATGTATCTAATTCCAAACTGTTCATAAAATAGTCAAGTTACCATATTTCCTACAAAGTGTGTAAAATAGAGCAAGTAAGCTGAACCAGATACTGTTCAGGGTAAGATGCAATCTGTCTGTGAATATTTGAACAACATAATATGCTAAAGAGGGTTCTTATTGCGGGTTTTATATTTCTATAAATAAAATTCATCTAACGAGATTTGCCGGATAGACCACGAATGGTATAGAAAAAGTTGCGGCCGAAGCGGACACCGACACTTAACATACCCGTGGAAAGTGAGAGGACTGCTTACCTGGAAGGGAAAAGCAGCATGCCTGATAGGTCCACCAGATGACTGTAGTCATCATATCAGAAATATCACGAGTGAGTTCGTTACATGAAAGAATATAGTTTGATAATTGGAGACAAGTTAATGTTAAGTGTAATTGTTAGGTTAATTTTAAAATGAAGGTCTATGTTTATCCGAGTTCATAATAAATGTCTACATAGCGGGCTGGCCAGTCACAATTTACTTATCACTATACTAAAATCGAGCAATTTTTACGCCTGGCGTAAATAAAAGCACGTGTTCGATGACGTTCCGGGAAACAAGGCGATTGGTCAATAGGCCTTAAAATATAAGCGCGCCTGGCAACAGCTATTTAGACACTGTCACAAATAATTTTATCGATGTTTTGAAACATTTTAATTAAGCCAATAATCTTTTCCGAAATATTTTTATGTAAATAATAGGGAAGTTGACGGTTTTTTAAATTTATTGCCAGTGGATTCTTTTTACCTTCAACAATATCGTAGTACATGTAATTTGCTATTTTACAGCTTTGTTAGAGAGAAAATCCACTTTCTGTTTTCCCGCCAATTTGAGCGATTTTTAAAAAATTTACACAATAATTTTTCCATATGTAAACGTACTATGCGATCTTTGCTTATTCCAACCTGGCTGTTTCGTTTATGCCGTAAACCGCTGTGAAGCAAGTAACAGAACGATGCCCAGATTGGAATTTCCACTGTTGTCAGGCTGTACGTTTTCGACCAGATTGTACTATGATACCTATTTCATTAGTTATATTTTACTTTTTAATAATATGTATAATCGATTTTTCAACCTAGTTACTTTTTTGACATGAAAGTAAAGTGATTTAGGACTGGTAAAACTAAAATAAACATAAAGCATCTTTCTAATGTCATACCCCGATTAAATCTGACAACTGAGGAAATAAAGGCCTGACGTTCGGTGGTCCACGTACACAACACTCTGGACGTGCACTGGACACAACAGTAACATAATATTTTACTACTTCGACGACTAAGAATACTGAGACTGAGAATCATCGAAAAGAGTTGTATTTGTGTGTATTTCTTCACAATGACGAAAAAGTGCTTCGTTAGCTATTGCATAAATATGTCCGATAATACTAACAAAATGTTTGTGACCTTGCCCACTGCGCCAGATGAAAAGGAACTGTGGTTTATTTATTTTATCAGAATCTCTTACTAACACAACGTAGACACCTTTCAAGAATACGTATAATACTGATAAACTTATACCTGTAAAGGATAAATATATAGCTAAGCTGTAAACCCAATAAATTAATTCATTAAAGGATAAATTATTCTGGGATTTCCTACCTACCTTTCCCCACAGTAAATAGAAAAATTAATCCTTTATAATCCTGCCTTCCACTTTATTGTTTAGACTAGAAGATAATAATAAATAATATGTTTCTACGACAAAAGCTATCATCAAAAGCAAAACTGTCCAAAGTTTGGATTTACTAGTTATGTTCATCGACCCCACAGCACACCGACCTGGACGAAAACCCCGAATCAGCGGAATCAGCTTTTTATTTTTCGTACACCGCATTTCCAATTTATATAAATATCGCGACCGCAATTAATCGATCAGTAATAGTTTATACCCTACGTTCAATAAACCTTTTTAAAAACGAAGATTTTCGACCCCGGAACATAACTGGCGCTGCGAACAGGATAGCTGCACGGAATCCAAAGGAGGATCATCGGTTCGTCTCAACGATTTGGCAGTTATCAACGACCTGGGAGAAGAAACCTGTGCAGAGATTGGAGAACCATACGGCAGGGATGTCCAGAGCGATTCTTCTTGTCCTGTAAGTTCACTTCCTTTTTCTCATGAGTTCTGATTACCCTGAAGGTTCATTATTAGAAGATTTAGCTCATTTTTCTATTACTCCAAAAGCTCCTAAACAAAAACCTCGTTTTAAACCATATTCTAAAAATTTATCTGAAGATTTAAAAAACCCTCAAATTTTAATTTCTCAGCCCTCAACTTCAAAAACTCAAGAAATGGCTTTAACAAATACCGACATTAATAATTTGTGCAACACTCTTCCAGAATATAAACCGGGAGATAACCTCTCCACATTTATAAATTCAGTTGATAATTTAATTGCTTTTTTCACTCAACAAGGTGCTAATGCCACTCAACTATATATAATTAACACTCATATCGTTTCCAAAATTAAAAATGAGGCTCGTGATTTCTTAAATTTACACAATAAAACTTCTTGGGCAGAAATAAAGCCCCTTTTACTCCAAAAATATGGCGACCGTCGCACAGAAGAAATTTTATTAACACAATTAACCACCACAGTTCAAAAGCGTTCTGAATCTTATGATGACTATTACAACCGAATAACTTTAGCACTTAATGATCTTTTACAGCATGTTTCTTTACATGAAAATAACGCTCAGGCAATCGAGTTTAAAGCTTCGTTTTTCAGAAAACAAGCCCTTAGAACATTTTGTACTGGCATAAACAATCCCTATTGCGATCATTTATCTCATTTTGAATTAAACTCTCTCGACGAAGCACTTCAAAAATGCATAGCTTTAGATAACCACAAACAGCAACAGCAATATATGTCTTATCTTAAATCTACCACCTATCCCCGCGATTATCAAAGAAACAGTCAACCTACCACTACCAATCGCCCTACTAATCAAAATCCTCAACCACCTCGCAACCCACAACCTAATCATAATACGAATATGAACCCAAATTTTAATCAACAATTCCCTCAAAACTTTAATCAAGGTCCTTCAAACTCACCTAGAAATTTTGGCAACACAAATAGGCCCATTCCTCAAAGACAAAACCCTCCACCTAATAGACAAGTATTCAGCCCACCATCTAATAGACCCAACAATAATTACTTCCAAAATCAATATCGTCCAACTCCAACTCCTATGTCCATAACTTCAAAATTGCCGTCACAGCAAACTTACAAACCAACCCCAATGTCCACACGTACTTTCCATAATAATATAGAATGCGATTCCAATTTAGAAACCGAAGAATACTTTTCCGAAAATTTTCGAGAACAAGCCTCGGAATCTCCTCCCAATCCCGAATTATCGAATTAAATAATATTTCAAAAGCCACCAAACTTCCATTTTTCTATCTCCCTTATTCTAATCTTAAAGTATTAATAGATTCTGGTGGATCCGATACTGTAATAACTCCCGAAGCTGCACAAAATTTCGATCCAAAATATCAATTTTTTGAACCCTTTACTCTTATTTCTATGAAAACTCCTAAAACCTACTCCGAAAACCTTTATTTTCCCGTTTTTAACGAAATTGGCATTGATGAACCGTTTATAGTTAGAATTGCCGACTGGCACAACGATTTTGATATTCTTTTAGGTACTGGTGAACTCGACCAATTAGGTGCAAATATAGATTATGAAACTCATATATTTTCTATTCGTAAATTAGGCGTTTCCGTTCCATTTGAAGTTATATATCGTTCGAATAATCGACTCCGTATCCCAGTAAATATCAATAATGGTGAAGTTGTACTCCCAGAAATTACCCTTGATAACCAAACTGTACTCCCAATTTCAATACACCATGCCAATGATGGGTTTGTAGAAATACCACAACCAGAAAATTTAAATATTGACTTCCCTGAACCAATATCTGTTTATCCACTATCCGATTTTGAAGAATTATCACCTCCCTTCTCCAATAACTCATTTGATCCCAACTCTATTCGAACAAAACATCTGAATTCCGAAGAAAAGCAAAAAATTCTTGATCTATGTCATAAATTTAAAGATATTTTTTACAATGAATCATCTGATCTGTCATTTACTAGTTCTGTCAAACACGAAATCCGCACAAAAGACGAAACTCCTATTTTTTCCCGTTCTTTCCGACATCCTAAAGTCATGCAAAGCGAAATTTCTTCCCAAATTGATAAACTCTTAGAACAAAATATAATCCGACCTTCAATTTCCCCTTATTCTTCGCCCGTTTGGATCGTTCCAAAGAAAATGGATGCATCCGGTAAACGCAAGTTTCGCATGGTTATAGACTATCGCAAACTAAACGATAATACGGTTGAAGACAAATATCCCCTTCCCCGCATCGACGAAATACTTGACAATTTAGGCAAATGCACATACTTCACAACCCTCGACTTAGCCCAAGGTTTTCACCAAATTGAAGTACACCCCAACTCCGTTGAAAAAACCGCCTTCACAGTTCCCAATGGCCACTTCGAATATACAAGAATGCCGTTTGGTCTAAAAAACGCCCCAGCGACCTTCCAACGCATGATGGATGAAATTCTAAGAGAATACCTTTACAAATCATGTTTTGTCTATATGGATGACGTCATTATATTTTCCAAATCTTTACAAGAACATCTTATACATATAAAATCCATTTTTCAAAAATTCCGTGAAGTAAACCTAAAAATTCAACTCGACAAATCTGAATTCCTAAACAAAGAAGTAGCTTTCCTTGGCCACGTGATTACTCCCGAAGGCATTAAACCCAATCCAAACAAAATATCCGCAATCCAAAACTTCCCCATTCCTAAAACTACTAAGGAAATTAAAAGTTTCTTGGGACTAATAGGCTATTATCGCCGCTTCATTCCTAATTTCTCAAAAATGACAACACCCATGACACGTTGTTTACGAAAAGACACCAAAATTGAAATTGACCACCCTCAATATATAGATTGTTTTGAAAAATGTAAATCCGCTCTAAGTAACTCCCCAATTCTCCAATACCCTGACTTTTCTCTACCTTTTACACTAACTACTGACGCCTCTAACGTTGCTATTGGCTCTGTCCTATCCCAAAAAGGAAAACCAATCGCTTACTACTCCCGCACCCTTATTACCGCAGAACGAAACTACTCCACAATCGAGAAAGAACTCCTTGCAATCATAGAATCCTGTAAACATTTCCGGCCCTATCTTTTTGGTGTAAAATTCACCATAGAAACCGATCACAACCCCTTAGTCTGGCTCTATAAAATTAAGGAACCCCATTCTCGTCTCGCCCGGTGGAAACTCAAATTAGAAGAATATAATTTTGAAATTGTATATCGCAAAGGTAAAGAAAATTTTGTAGCCGACGCTCTTTCCCGTATCGAACTCAATATGCATGAATTAGACTCGATCTGTGTAAATCCTCCCTCACATGACGATGACTTTAATATTGACGACTTTATTAACGAAACTTATGAAAAACAAACTGGACTATCCACACAACACTCCACACACGAAAACCCTATTGCAACTATTCCATTTTCCGAAGAACCCATTAATTATTTTCCTAATCAAATTATCTTAAAATTTGGAAACAAACATGACGTTCAATACATCCTTAAATTCAAAAGTAAACACCAATATTACGTAACTCTTACTGAAAAAGATTGGAAAACTGACATTAAAAACACTCTCCATTCTATAATATCTCCTAATCAACGCTACCATATCCTCACAGAACAAACGGATATCCAAAAATTTATATCTGAATATGTCCGCAATACTTTTAATGAAACCGTTCGTATCTCTTTCTGCTCTAAACAAACTCAAGACATAGAGAATCCCGATAAACAACTTCAATGTGTTCAAGATTACCACAAGCAAAATCATAATGGCATACTCGAAACTCTCAATCACTTAAAACTCCATTATTATTGGCCAAATATGCGCACTACGATTTCCGATTATATTAATAAATGCGATATATGCCTCCGAAACAAATATGAAAGACACCCTTATAAACTTCCCTTCAAAGGCCCCCTATTAGGACAAAAACCTTTTGATATTATCCACATAGACACCTTTTGCTGTAATCGTCAAAGTTTTCTAACAATCATAGATTCATTTTCCAAATACGCTCAAGTTTACAATATACAAGACAAAATGAATATATCCATTCTCAGCAAATTACGTCATTACTTTTCTCATCACAATTATCCGCGCAAAATTGTCTGTGACGAAGGAACTGAATTTTCCAATAATCTCTTTAAAGAATTTTGTAAACTCCACAAAATAGAACTCCATTTTACCACAGTTAATAATCCTAACTCTAACAGTCCTATCGAACGATTCCATTCCACATTTACAGAAAAACTGCGCGTTATGCAAGATGAACGACCTAGAGAATATTTCCAAGACCTAATCACCCACTGTGTCCTTATTTATAACCAATCCATCCACTCAGCTACTGGCTACTCCCCTTTCTCAATCCTCTACGGCCCCTATATCGAAGAAATACAATTCGACGACGACTTACCTATTTATGAAAAATATAATCAACGACATAAAGATGAACTCCGCCCTTTTATTGATTCCCTTTACACTAAACTTCACGAAAAAGAAACCCGCATTTTAGAAAACCGCAACAAAAATCTACCAGATCCCACTCCTACTCCAGAACAAGGACAAACCGTGTACCTTTCCAAAAACACTCGTAACAAACTCGACGCACCCTATATACCCGCTACTGTTACCTCTACTGACAATACAAAAATTAAAGTCTTAACTACTAAGAATAAACCCACTAACTCTCATCCTAGAAAAATCAAACGCTTACGCAAACCTCCCTTGTTACAGAAACACCCTCCTAATAACCAACTGCCTGGCCCTTCAAGTGCACCCGATCCCTAATAATGGATACTATCAAGAATTGGTAGGCCAAGCACAATTATTTGACCACTTTCACCGTCACATACTTACTTTCAACTTAAGCACTATAGATAATACCCTTAAACTTTACCCCGTTAATTTAGTTCTTTTTAATACTTCAACGACTTCGTCTTATTACAAAATGTTTAATCAATATCAACTGCTTTATCATGAAACTCTTGACAATTTTCATAAACTAATTCGCCCTAGACAGAAACGTGGAATTATGAACTATATAGGTACTTTCATTAAATCAATCACAGGTAATCTCGACGAGAATGATCGTATATTTTTGGAAAAACATATTCAAGCTATCGAAAACAAGCAATCTCAAATTATTGGCACCCTCAATAACTCTACAACTTATGCCTCACAAACAATAAAACGATATAACATGTTAGTTGAAACTATTAATAATAACACAGTTAAAATTGCACAAGATATTAATCTCCTCAGCGACGAATTTGACAAATATCTCTCACTTCATAGCGAAATACTTAATCTCGATCGTTTAAATCAATTCCTTCAAAAATTACTTCGAACTATTAATTTAGCTGCATTGCAACAGTCGAACATTGAACTCTTTTCTCTCTCTGAAATTATTAAACTAGAAAATCAACTCAAATCAATCTATAATAAAGCCTCTCTCTTATCCGATAACATGCACCCTTTTGAACTAATCGAAACTGCTCAAAGTACAATAATCTCTACAGAAAGTCAGATACTCATTATCCTAAAAATTCCTATCCTTGATGAACTTGTATTCCCACTCTACCAAGTCTACCCAATCCATAACAAAGAAGATATCGTTTTGGTACCCCCTGCTGTTTACTATGGGAATAATCGTTGGTATTCCACATGCACACCTACAGAAAGAAAAATCACCTGTCAAACTATGTCAACAACCAGATGTCAACTGCCCACATTAGAAAACTGCACCACTGCCATTCTCCTGCAACCGATCATACATCAAACTAAGAGAAGCCTCATTGCCAGCACAAATCACCCACTCCGTATCACCGAAAAATGTTCAAAAACAGAAAAAATCATAAAGCAACCAGCAATCATCCAATCACCCTGTCCAATTCAAATTGAAAATCAATGGTATACCGCCACGCAAGAAGAAGCCGAAATCCCAGCCATCGTTCCTGTCAAAATTAATCCCAAGTATCGTCTACAACTAAATCATTTACAGTCTCTTCAAGAAACACCGCAATTGTCGGCTATCCAACCCATACACCTAGATCCAGTCGTCATCTCCACAACAACCTGGTCAGCCACACTTCTTATCATCACTCTAATGTGTGTCATCATCTACTTCATCCTAAGAAAACGAAAAAGACTCCAAACACTCTTTTTCAAACCAAGAATATCACTCTCAGAACTCCAAGAACTTCAACAACTCAACAAGAAGCCCGAGGACGAACTTCCATCCTAAGGGGGGAAGAGTTATGTTCATCGACCCCACAGCACACCGACCTGGACGAAAACCCCGAATCAGCGGAATCAGCTTTTTATTTTTCGTACACCGCATTTCCAATTTATATAAATATCGCGACCGCAATTAATCGATCAGTAATAGTTTATACCCTACGTTCAATAAACCTTTTTAAAAACGAAGATTTTCGACCCCGGAACATAACTTACTGGTTATGTTGTCCGCTGTCAGCTGAAGGATATTTCACAATGTCCAATTATTTTTATTTCTTCTTCTGAGCTAGCGTTCGGCAATTTTCGGGAACTATTGTGACGTAGAAACCCCCGTCGGCAAAACGAATGAAGATTTAAAAAAATCTTCATTTTATTTTCAAATTATTAATTAATGCAACGCTTTTAAGGAAAGTTATATGTGCTAGTAGTGAAATTTGGTGATACTTCATCCGCTGATTATAGCCAGGGGGCTGGCGTCAAAATTTCATGGGTCATTTCAGCATAATTTTTCTTCATTCTGTACGGTAGTTTTTACTTAATAAATAAGTAAGGTTAGTGTCAGCTGGCGCACCCCCGTGTCAAAATTTTTTAAGTTCCTTTGGTTTCGAAATTCCAACCATATATATTTTTATATAGTTATTTCTAACTATATATTTTGTGAATTTGCCATATTCGACGAAATTTATCAAAAAATAAAAATTTACTGCTTGGTTATTTTTAGAGATAACTATATAAAAATATACAGTGACCGGCAGAAAGTTGGACACAAAAATTTAATATTTTTAAACTCTGATTTCAATTAATTTAAATTTCTAGCTGCTAATCGAACAAAATTAAAGTTTAGTAGTAAATTTATGTGTTATCCGATGATAAGTTGCGCTTGCGGTATTTTGTTTTTTTGTAATACACAGGGTGGTCGAAAAAAAAAAGTTAAATTTCTTTTTTTTTTACTAGGTGGCTGTGACTTTAAATCTGACATCCACCTTTGATTCCAAACAACTTTTTTAAGTAACTTTTTACCGTATTTTAAAAAATAAGGGTTGTTCGGTAACTGTTTACCAAAAAATTGTGTTGTCCCATTTAATGTATCTTTTTCATTTTTTTTCTTTCATTATAGATTAAGAATTATTAATTAATTGCGTATACCTGGACTAGAAAATTCACATGTTCATCCTGCGCGGCGTCCTTAGTTTTTTTTTACAGTGCATTTTCCTTTAATGCGTATTCCTTTTTTCTAAGAAACAAAAAAAACACCAAACGCGGCCAACACCGAGAAAAAAACATTCATTCCGACGACGACTACTCCTGTATTCGGTTCGTGCGGGTGCCGTGGTTAGTGAAATCCAATTTACTTCTACAAATTCGTGACAACTCGTCATTCCTTCCTTCTCAACCCTTCTCCTTCCGATTATCCTACCAGTTCACACAAAGGTTTTATGTACCACAAAGCGTCCGGGCTAAGGTAAGATTATTAATCCCAATTTTCTTCTCATTGAAAAGAAAATCTCTCTTTTCCATACCCGAAAGACGTTAAAATTCAAAACATTTGATCCTAGTCGAGCCGGATATCGATTTTTTTTGTTGGATTCGTTTGTGGAATTTTTTGTTGAATTGTTTACTACGGGCGTGCGAGCGTTGCAGATAGAGTTTATTCCATCGGCCAGGTCGCGCCAATTTTTGATTTCTAGTCCAGGAGACTTAGTATTTTAGAAAAAGGATGTCAAATAAATTGAAGCAGCTTCGATCTCTTAGAGATCGAAGCTGTTAGAACTGAGTTTATTGGAAAGTATCTAACTTTAAGAGAAATTATGGATAAAAAATTACCCAAACCTGTCAAACCCGAATCTGCACAACTCGATTGCAAACCAAACACAAAGTTACCTAAGGTGGTCATTCCAAGTTTTGATGGAACTTTGAAATTTCAATACTTAGAAGGTTATTTAAAGGGTGAACCCTTGAATTTAATCAAATCTCTGCCGATCACTGAAACAAACTATCAAAAAAAAACTGATGGCCACTACATATTGGCATGCTATTTATGATGCTCCAAAACAAAATTGTGAATCTGCCAGTGGGTTACGTAAACTGATAGATATTTTCTCTGAAAATCTCGCGGCTATGAAATTATTAGGTATTCCAGTCGACTCTTATGATTTTGTCATGTATCAATTATTGATACAGAAACTAGATAACACAACTAGAAAGCGATTTGAGTTGCAGGAAGGAACAACCCGTGACATTCCGTCATACCGGATTTTAAGTTCTTTTCTAGAAGGCCAATGCATCGGTTTAGAATCATTGTCTTTTTCGTCCAAGGTCCTACCACGGCATCGCCTTCAAAATACCAATCTTCAAAGGTACCAGTTTTTCACAAAAGTCATTCGTTACAAGTAACTGCCAGCTATAACCAGCGAATCACTTGTCCAGTATGCAAAGGTTCCCATTATATATATAAATGTTCCGCGTTTCTTGAAAAATCTCCTTTAGAACGTATGAACTTTATTAAAAGCAAAAAATTGTGCATAAATTGTTTGCACACTGCTCACCAAATTTCCGATTGTGGTTCTTCCTATCGCTGTCGCACTTGTCAAGAGAAACATCATTCTCTCCTACATCTCTCTAGCTCCCCCACATCTTGTTCATCATCTGATGTAGACTCACCCTCCATATTGTCACAAAATCAAGTGACGACCTTAGCCAACGTTGCAAAAAATGTGATGTTCAGTTCTCCCTGCATCATTCTCTCAACGGTTGTTGAAATTCAAGATTCTCATGGAAATTTCCACACAGTTCGTGCTATACTGGATAATTGCAGCCAAATTAGCATTATGTCTCAAAGCTCTAAGGTGAATCTATCTCTAGCAGGGGTTGGCGACACTTCCTTTCAAACTTCGATATTAGTGCCTTGTAAAATCCGTCCCAAAGATGAGCCACTTTTTACTTTAACAATAGAGGCGGTCGTGCTGCTTAGAGTGTGTGCCGAAATGTCTAGTAGTTTCCCACATGGCACTTTCTGGTCCCATATCCTCTCTAAGTGAGCCCACTGCTATAAACACAATTTTCGGTTGGATTTTATCTGGGAAAACTTCGCCTTCAATTTTTTCACAAAATTCATCCAACACCTCAAAATTAACATCTCTGTGCATCTCCTTAGCACCTTCCTTAGATACAATCATTAAAAGATTCTGGGAAGTTGAGGAAGTTCCATCAGCGGTATGTTTGTCGGAAGATGATCTCCAGTGCGATAAGTTGTTTTCTGAGACAACAACTCGCGATCCGAGTGGTCGAGTCTTACCCTTTAAACATGGTGATCCAATTATGGCCAAAAGCTGTTGCTCTTCGGCGTTTCTATGCCTTAGAAAAAAGGTTGTTAAAAGATCAGACAGATCCATCAAGGACTTACTATATTCCACCATGCAGTTATAAATCCCAATAGTTCAACAACCAAACTGAGGGTTGTATTTAATGCATCATCAAAATGCGCTGACTGTGTTTCTCTAAATGATCACCTCTATTCTGGACCGAAGCTTCAAAAAGACATTATTGTCATTCTTCTACAGTTTCGCCTCTTTCCAGTTGCATTTACGTCTGATATCCGCCAAATGTATCGGCAAATACTTGTCCATCCATCTCAGAGAGACTATCAAAGGATCGTATGGAGGTTCTCTATTACCGATGACTTACAAGAGTATGTTTTAAACACTGTGACATATGGTGTTTCTTGCGCTCCCTTTTTAGCCTTACGTGCCATAATTCAGCTTGCAAAAGATGAGCAGAATAATTTTCCCGCAGCCTCAGAAGTTCTTAAAAAATATATCTTTGTCGATGATATTTGTGTCAGTTGCGGTTCTTTGGAGGAGGCCCTCAAACTAAAAGTGGAACTCAATGCTCTATTAAATGCCGGTGAATTTAGCCTTAGAAAGTGGTCCTGCAATGTGAAAGACTTTACGAACACGATCCCTCTCGAATACCGACAAAGTCAGAATATCCAATTCGATGATGGTATTGCCTACACAAAGGTTCTGGGCCTTGTGTGGTCCTCACAAGAAGATATATTTTCCTACAAAGTAATTCCCCAAGATATATCTTGCACTAAGCGCAGCATACTATCCGAGATTGCCAAAATTTATGATCCTCTCTCTTTTTTAGCTCCTGTCATTTTCTTCGCAAAGTTTTTCATTCAGTATCTGTGGACCCTTGGTTTAGGATGGGATGAATCTCCGCCTGAAGATGTTATTTGCCGCTGGCAACTCTTCAGGGACCAATTATCTCTTTTAAGTTCGCTTCACATTCCACGGTGTATTATTTCGGATCCTAACTATGAATTGTGTGAATTGCATGGGTTTGCTGACAGTTCTGAAAAGGGTTATGGAGCCGTGGTCTATCTAAGAAGCCAGTCTCGTTCTTCCGATATCAAGGTGTCACTGCTTCTCGCAAAATCGAAGGTGGCACCTCTCAAACGCCTCTCACTGCCCCGTCTCGAGTTATGTGGATGTGTTCTTCTATCGAACTTGTTAAGTTTCGCTAGGCAGTCTCTTTCTGATCAGCTTCACATCGAAGATGTTTTTTGTTACACTGACTCAACAGTTGCCTTGTCTTGGATAAGGTCATCTCCACATCGATGGAAAAGTTTCGTCAGCAATAGGGTGAGCCATATTCACTCTAAAGTCTCTCCAGAAAATTGGTTTCATGTCAAATCCGCGAACAATCCAGCCGATTGTGCCAGTCGAGGAATGTTGCCCGAGGAGCTTATTCACCATAATTTGTGGTGGGCAGGACCGTCATGGCTTTCGCAAGTCAAAACCTTGTGGCCAGTAAGTCACAAGTTAACGTCCCCCTCTGAAGAAGCCATGGATGAAGGGCGACACATGTCTAGTTTTATTAACTTCTTAACAGAACTTTTGGAAAGGCATTCGGTGCTCCCAAAAATGCAACGTGTTTTGAGTTATGTTCTTCGTTTCATTTCAAATTGTAGATCTCATGTTGACAAAAATTATGATGCTTTATCTAGCCAAGACCTTCACTCGGCTCTTGTAGTGTTGATAAAACATGTTCAAGCCTCCTACTTTGTAGATGCTATAACTGATATTCATGCTGGCAATCGTATACCAAAGTCGTTACGAAAGCTGAACCCCTTTGTGGATGAAAAGGGTATCTTAGGGTAGGGGGTAGGCTTTCTCATTCTAAGCTCACGTATAATCAAAAATTCCCTATATTATTGCCTGGGAAACACATACTTACTGTTCTAATCAGCCAGCACTTTCATAAGGTCCATCTCCATGTTGGGCTTCAAACTCTACAATTTCTTTTGTCCAGGTAATTCTGGATTTTGTCGGCAAGGCGTGTTATACGCCACTGCATCTCAAAATGTCTGTCATGTTTCCGAACTCGTCCTACTTCTTTTCAACCCGCCATGGGCGATCTTCCAGCTACCCGAATTAACCAAGTAAAACCTTTTCAATGTGTAGGTGTCGATTTTGGTGGACCCTTCTTGATAACTCTCAGTCGAGCACGTGGCTCAAGATCTCAAAAGGCCTACATATGTCTTTTTGTATGTTTTAGCACTAAAGCTGTTCATCTTGAATTAGCCTCTGATTTAACCGCTGAGTGTTTTTTGGCAGCTCTGAGACGTTTAATTTCTCGCCGTGGACGTTGCACTCAGATTTTCTCTGACTGTGGCACAAACTCTGTAGGTGCTTATAAGGAGTTATGCTACCTTATGAAAGGAGCTGCTCAACTTGAAGGTCTAAAATGGTCGTTCAACCCTCCCTCAGCTCCTCATTTTGGTGGACTGTGGGGGGCCGGTATTAAAAGCGTAAAATCACACCTTACTCGGGTAATAGGGGCTCAAGTACTTACTTATGAAGAATTTTACTTTGTCTTAACTCAAGTAGAGGCTATCCTGAATTCTCGCCCATTATGCCTTCTCAGTTCAGACCCAACAGATCTTTCTGTCCTAACTCCAGGGCATTTTCTCACCCTTTCCCCTCTTTCGGCTTTACCAGACGAAGATCTGTCCATCCTTCCTCTCAATCGCCTTAGTCGTTGGCAGCTTATTCAGCGAATTGGATATATGGAGAAGATGGCACACCGAGTACCTCAATACCCTTCAGCAACGTCCTAGTAAATGGACTCGAGATTTTAGTGATGCTAAATTGGGTCAAATGATTATTGTAAAAAATGACCAACTTCCACCTCTACAGTGGCGTCTTGGCAAAATCGAGGCATTGCATCCAGGTGCTGATGGGATCTGCAGAGTTGCTACCATTCGAACCGCTCAAGGCCTCATGAAGAGACCTCTGGTGAAGCTTTGCCCTTTACCAGATCAGTAAAAAAAATACCATTGTGTTTTTTGGTGGGCGGTAATGTTCGGTAACCGTTTACCAAAAAATTCTGTTGTCCCATATAATGTATCTTTTTTAATTTTTTTTCTTTCATTATAGATTAAGAATTATTAATTTATTGCGTATACCTGGACTAGAAAATTCACATGTTCATCCTGCGCGGCGTCCTTAGTTTTTTTTACAGTCCATTTTCCTTTAATGCGTATTCCTTTTTTCTAAGAAACAAAAAACACCAAACGCGGCCAACACCGAGAAAAAACATTCATTCCGACGACGACTACTCCAGTATTCGGTTCGTGCGGGTGCCGTGGTTAGTGAAATCAAATTTACTTCTACAAATTCGTGACAACTCGTCATTCCTTCCTTCTCAACCCTTCTCCTTCCGATTATCCTACCAGTTCACACAAAGGTTTTATGTACCACAAAGCGTCCGGGCTAAGGGAAGATTATTAATCCCAATTTTCTTCTCATTGAAAGGAAAATCTCTCTTTTCCATACCCAAATTTAAGATTATCAGTTAACGCGAAAGACGTTAAAATTCAAAACAAGAGTACTTTACTCTTGAGTTATTTTGACATTTTTGAATCTACCTCGTATCCAAAAAGAGATATTTAAATTTTGATATATTATGCGTTTTGAGTTTGAAATGATGCACCAACTTTTATCAAGAATAACATTTTCTGAGAAATTAATAATAAAAAAGTTTTCCATTTGTGTCCAACTTTCTGCCGGTCACTGTATATGGTTGGAATTGGGAGAACAAAAGGAACTTAAAAAACCCAAAATATACAGGTTGTCTCAAAAATCTGACAAAGTGATGCTCACTTCTGGTAAAACCGGAAGCCAGAAATGAAAACCGACACTTTAGTTACTCCCCGTATACTCATTACTAACATTTCGTGTTAAAATCTAACTTCACAATTTTTTGGAAAACGGTATTTTTTTAAATAACTTTTTAACGACACCAGGTATATTAAGTTGGACATCACATTCGAATTCCTCGGAAAATTCTACACAAGTCTGGTTTTCGAACCATGAATTTATCTTTAAAATTACCGAGAAAATAGGGTTTATCACGTTAACTGGGACACCCTGTACTTAAGCGGGCGCCACGCGCTGCCTTCTTGATGACGCAGCTAACATATTTTACCATATTGTTCTTGTCAGCTGACTATTGATTTTCTATTTTTAATATATTAAACTAATTAGGTACTGATTCAACGAGAAAGCATAATATTCTCCTTGAATCACTTTCTTTATTAGTAATGTCATATCAGCAAATATGAAAATCTGTACCTAATTAGTTTAATATATAAAAAAATAGAAAATCAATAGTTAGCTGGCAAGAAAATGTGGTAAAATATGTCAGCTGCGTCATTAAGAAGGCAGCGCGCGGAGCCCGCTTGAGTACTCCGCTATATTTTGAACGCCCAGCTAACAGGTTTAGCCACAGTTTTGCACCAGCTGACAGTTATTTATACGATTTCCATATCGAAATTTATTATATAAATAATTTTCAGCTTTGCTAAAATAACCCAAAAAAAAAATTTCTTATTGCCAGATACACAACACTTTACTACCCTTAGGCCACGGGTTTGTGCTAGCTGACACATGATTCTTTAATAAGCTTTGAAACATCAACCTGAAATGAAAAGATGAGCTTTGGTGAAATGACCTCGTCAAATTTGACGCCAGCTCCCTGGCTATTAGCATTTTATCTCGAAATTAAATAAAGGCCGTGCCTCAGTGCGGCTCTGGCGAATATCTCAACTCATGTGCTCTTGTTTACGCCAGACGTAAGAGTTGCTCTATTTTAGTATAGGTTTAGTTATTAGGTGCAGTTTCTGATGAGCAAAATTATTTCCTTTATATTAATTTTTTAAGTATACATTTTGAGTCATAGTCGGACCGTTACAAGTTCTTTTTTTTTTCATATTTTCTTTTATATTTAAGGTTAGGCAAACATGTTTGGTACAATTTAGGCACATATTTAAATGCTATAAATTAAAAATAATTCGACGTGTCTACTTCCACCAGTGCCGTAGAGTCAACTATAATATTTTTTATTAAAAAAATGATAAGCCACTGGAAAAGTAAACATTTTTGCCTTCACTAAATTTTCCAATCAATTTTAAGAAAAAACTAATCTTGATTTTTTTCAAAAATTTTATAACGATTTTTGAAACATTAAGTTTTCTGCGTTTTAAAATTCTTAAATTTCAAGTGTAGGTGAACGAGATCAAGCTTGGTTAAATAGAGTGCACCGGGAATAACAAAGTATTACTCTGTTTAACCTCCACATCAATACGTGGTGGTGGAACAATAGTTTCGAAAAAATACGAGTGCAAGAAATTTGTATTCACTAAAACGGTTAAAATGTTCTACAACGACCAAAAATATTTGAACTTTGTCACTTTTAATTTTGTCAAAGATAGAACGGTTTGGATTGCTTTTGGGCAAAACATCACTTATATGGTTTTAAGATTTCTGGCAAATGGCAGCGGTTCTATTTATTAAGAAGTACAAATGTCTTTGTTTTGTTTGTCAAATCGAATTCTTGTACACTAATAATTAGTTCAATAAGAATATCACTAAAGGATTTTTCATCCTTATTAAACGCCCTGCTGAGTTTCAAAAACTAATGTCTTTTAAGGTCATTTTTCCTAAACCTACCATATCCACAAATGTGGCAAATAAACTTTGGTTTCCTCAAATTGTACAGGGTGAGTCAGAATGTATAGTAAATACTTTAAAGGGGTGTTCGGCAGGTGGTTTTAAGGGGGTCTTTCATATAAAATTTTTCGATTTAGGCTTTCCTTGTCAATTTATTCGGGTCTACAAGGTGACCCAAAAGCATTTTTTATTTATATCTCAATAACGGCGCTACTTAAAAATTTGAAATTTGGTATGTGTTATCTAAAGTACGATTCACGAATTATGGCGTACACGTCATCAATTTTTGTATCAATCAGAGACACAAGATCTATTCTTATACGCCCAGAACTGATTTACTGCATACACCCTTTTGTCTTTGATTAGTCGTCATACGTTCGGCTGACTTCAACCCGTCCGTGCATGTGTCAGACAAAGACGCCAATAGGTCGTATAGCGTAGAGTATATGTCACTGTCACAGCATAAATTTAAAAATTCTGTGACTTTGTGCGTATTTTATAAGAATTTTCTTTGTTTTCAAGTTTGGTTCTTAGTTTTTACTTGTTCTTGTTGTGGATTCTTTTGCTATAAGTTTTGTAATAATAGTTCGGCTTTGGTAATATCTGTTGTTACGGGTTTGTCAATAAACATTTCCTAATAATCTTAAGATTCCTGGCCACAGATTTAATTTGCAAGCCAGAGAAATTGTAGCGAAGTTATTAAATTATTTCAAAGATGAAAAACGCAACGGAGGACCACTTTTACCAGTTCACGCAGTCCAAGAGGTAAATTGCAAACATTATGGCAGTAGATAGTGATTACGGAATCAAATATTTTCAGCCTGTTTCTCAAGCTTTGGGCATTAGTTTCACGCATTTCCCACGAAGTGCAGAGAGCAGAGGGTCAAGATGGTCCCCAGGAAAATCCAACTACTTCTGCCTCGAAATATGGACCTCGACAAAAAAAAACAAAACCACGCACTTGCCAGAGGAAACGAAAATGGAAGTCAGAAATGTTATTTATAATATGTATTCAGAAAGTAAGTTTGCATTCTAGTTGAATTCGGTATGTGTGGTAGTTAAATGTTAAATTTTCTTTTACGTTTCTACAATTCTATAACTAGATAGTCAGACTATCACTTTAAAATTTCAAGGCACGGTAAAACGTATAATTATAATATATAAAAGTAAAACCACACAAAAACCGAATATTATAACTTCTCTAAAAAGGTGATGGTAAAACGCATTATTTTACAATTGAAATTTGGGTGAATTTACCGGGGTGAAAGGTCTGGGTAATCTGGTATATCTGGTTGCGTTTTACAAGTAAAATGTGTTAATGCAAGGAAAAGAGCTGAAAAAAATATTCTAAAACACAAAAGATATTTAGGAGTTTTGTATCTGGGTTAATTTTTTAGACACCAACTTTTAAATTAACAAATTACCTTTTTTTTATTCTTGCAAATATCAAAATTTGCTTACAATGTATTCAGGGTTAAGGGTAGCTGGAGTGGGTTAGAGTTAAACATATATTTTTTAAATTTTAAATTCATTTATTATTTACAGAAAAGCACCTAACTCTGAAGACTTTGATGGAGGAATTGGCTATTAAAGTACCGCTTGATATTAGTAAGTCATCCTTAATTTATTACCACAGATTGGTTTTAAATATAAAAAGGACGACAACCGCAGGGCGTTAATGGAAAAGGGTCAGATTGTCTTGAGAAGAGCAGAGTTTCTGCGGAAATATAAAAATAATCAAAACTCTGAGTTGAAGGGGCAAGTTGTTTCCCTTGACGAAACTTGGATATTTGCAAGAGGAAACCAAAAACGATCTTGGCAGGATAAGGTCCCGCTAGTCAAAGCAGTCGCGAGGTTCTGCTAGTCACTTCTTTTTCCACAACGTAAATTTTTACCGGAATTCGCCCAATCCAATACAGAGTGAGAAGAATGATAATTTCAGGCGTATAAAAATACGCCTGCCGCTTTTTTGTCTTATTGTTACAAAACATACCTATAGTTTAAAAATAAACTAAAAAAACACACTTTAATAGCAAACCCAACTAATAAGTAAAAATAATAATAGCAAAACGAATTTTATTGTAAAAAAAGAAGCGTGGGGTGCATGACATCAATTGTTATAAATATTTCATTAGTACCTATTGATAAAAGTAGAGTTATCATAAAAATATAGTAAAAAGCCCCATGCTTTTTTTACAATAAAATTTGGTTTGCTATTATTATTTTTTACTTTTTAGTTCGGTTTGCTATTAAAGCGTGTTTTTTTAGTTTTTTAAACTATATTTTTTAATTTATTTGAGATGGTCAAGCTATCGTTTGTATTAAATAGTCAATATATTTATATTCTTGGTGTTTGATAAATTCTTAAAAGATGTGGTCAAAATTTTGTTTTTTTTTTATTTAGTTGTATCTAGTTATCTTTTGTCTTTATAACATCCTTTTAGTTAGCTACGTACATACATAGTTAGCAACATATCCATACTTACCTACATTGCTATAACTGGATAGTCAGACTATCACTATACAATTTCAAGGCATGGTAAAATGTATATAATATATAAAAATAAAACCACGGACCTAATATTACAGCTTCTCTAAATAGGCCTGTGATGGTAAAACGCATTATTTTACAATTAAAATTTGGGTGAATTCACCGGGTAAAACGCATTATGTTACAATCAAAATTTGGGTGAATATCTGGTTGCGTTTACAAGTATAAATTTTCCCCATTTAAATCTACGGCCCTGGAGGATGCAGCCTCGATTTGCTTGATTCAGTGACGTAAATTGATGACGTGTACGCCACAATTCGTGAATCGTACTTTACTTACTGGAAGACGCCTTAGGATATCTTATTCATTCCATTCATCCATTTTTTAGGGCACTGTGTAGCCCTAAAAAATGGTAAAAACTAACAACCCCTATTAATTTTTTGCTCAAACATTTTTGAGGTTATCTTTTTGGTCTTGCAGGTCCATCATTTCAGCGTATCTTTTCATTTTGCAACAAAAGTGTACTCTTATTTCATAACGATAAAATCAACCGTTTGCGTTGAAATTGGCAAAACGTGCCCCAAAACACCTGTAAACTTCAACATTCGAAACATAAAATTTTTACCTCAAAAAAGTTTAAGCAAAAAAAATAATAGGGGTTGTTAGTTTTTACCATTTTTTAGGGCAGTGTGTAAATGAATAAATTACCCTAAGGCGTCTTCCAGTAAGTAGATAAAACATACCAAATTTCAAATTTTTAAGTAGCGCCGTTATTGAGATATAAATAAAAAAAATACTTTTGGGTCACCTTGTAGACCCGAATAACTTGGCAAGGAATGCCCAAATCGAAAAATTTTATATGAAAGACCCCCCTTAAAACCTCCTGCCGAACACCCCTTTAAAGTATTTACTATACATTCTGATTCACCCTGTATAATATTTATTTATGCTTTCTGCCGTAGTCGTATTAAAAACCATCCAAAAGTGTATGATTTTTTAATAGGTATGTATCTTCAAACATAAAAACATAGTTAGGTATAATATTATGCATAAACAAGTAATTATTGCTTTTATTGTGAATGCATCACGTTAGTATTTTCACGACAAGTTCTATTTTTGCACACCAGACCAGCATCGCATACAGCGGACGGTGGAGTTCCTCTAAAATGAAAGCACCTTCCCCCTTCCCCTAAAAGAAAGAACGACAACGGAAAGTAGCAACGAAATAACGAAGATAATTTTAAAAACTCACTGATAACTCTGACGCATTTCTTGCAGCACCCGCAAAATCCGCGGCGTTCGACTTCGTTGTCGCCACAATGCACGGGGTCGCACGTTCTGTTCTTGCAGAAATCCCGGGGACAAACTATTGCTTTTGTTTCGGGCAACAGTGAAACGAGAGCCGAGGCCACCAAAATAACGAGGATAACTTGGAACCGCATGTTGCTACGACAAACCGATGAATAAAGGCTTCGTGTGGTTTACACCTTTATTTATAAACAGTTTACTTGTTTGTTTTATAAGTGAGAATCTATGCAAATTAATAATATACAGGGTGATTCAGGAGGAAATGTCAATATTTTAGGTACGTATTCGGGGACCCAAAATAAACATAAAAGTTCCTATAAACATGGGTCCTATTCCCGGCCGTTACCGAAATACAGGGGTAAACAACATTCAATTTAAGGTTTTTATTACATTATTTATAACAGGTAGGCTAGGTTTTGGGTGATTCAGGCGGAAATTCCTGTTGCTTAGCAATAGTAGACCTTAATCCTCTGGATTATTGTCTTTGGGGGTGGTTTAAATCATTGGTATATTCAAGTAAAGTAAACACTAGAGATGCATTACTCGATCGAATAATAAATGCAGCAGCAACTATAAGAAACAGGCCCGTATCCATTCATAGAGCGACCCGAGCTATTCACCAGAGAGCTGACTTATGTTTAGAAGTAAACGGTGGCATTTTTGAAAACTATAAAACCTAGCCTACCTGTTATAAATAATGTAATAAAAACCTTAAATTGAATGTTGTTTACCCCTGTATTTCGGTAACGGCCGGGAATAGGACCCATGTTTATAGGAACTTTTATGTTTATTTTGGGTCCCCGAATACGTACCTAAAATATTGACATTTCCTCCTGAATCACCCTGTATATCTTATATCCAACTTATTCAGGATATTTCATTTCGTAGCAAAAAAACGTGCAGTATGGAGTAGCATCCTGTCTATGACGGTACAACAGCCATATTTCCTCCACAATAGTATATTATGTACTAAGTTTTACAAACTTTATTCTCGTCAAGAGTTTTATTAGGAATGAGCGGAGCGTAGCAGGGCGAGTGTCTAATAGAATTAGTGTCTAGAGGTTTGCTTTGTTTTGCTTTATTATCCTAAAATATCAAAGAAATATCAAAATATTAAATTGAACAACCTTATGCTGACATATAATAATTATTAGCAATCACACTACATTAAAAGTGGATAATATCCTGTATATTATACAGAAAGTAGGTGAGATTAGCAGGAACATACTTATTTGAAATTTTAAAATACTAACTTGTCCAGGAGCCAAAGAAAAATATACTGATTTAACTTTTTAATTTGAACTCCCTGTTGATAAGTACAGGGTGATCGCCCGAAATTAGGCCACCCCATAACTTGCTTATATTTCAACTTAGACAAAAACGAAATACAAAAGTTGTAGGGCTGCAACCTGTCTGCTTCATGATGTTGTCATAAATTATACTGGTCTTCCCACAAAAGTGATACGACACAAAAATTGCATTTTTTTTAAATGGAACGTCCTGTATATTATAGAATATTTGGAATTTAATTTTTTTCGTGATTTCACATCCTGTATCTCTCACGAAACGTTTGCAGATTAATTGAGTATAAGAAAAAATGATGAAAATAGTGCCCTAAAACTTTCGCCCGTAATATAAGGATATCAAGTTTTTTCTACGACACAACCATCTTTTGCCATAAACATAAGCCACCTTTTGACAGAGATAAAAATATGCGAAGAAGAACAAAAAGAGGTCTACTGGAGAAGCACTTCGGGCCAAAGACAAGCGAAAAGATTTTTGACCTATTCGCATAAAAACGCCAAAAAGCTTCTTAGTGTAAACAAGATGAAATTATGACTATTCGCAGTTATCCTTACTATGGGCACTGCTCCTTAAGATATCATCTTAAAAAATGGGCAAAACAGATAATGGACTATGTAGATTCTGCAACGCCCGGAATGACATTAGTGCGCACATACTGTGCGAGTGTCCCCTCTTCATTCGAAGCAGATTCAATCACTTCGAATAGTCTGACCGAAATTGGCATCATGGCCCCAAGAAAAATACTGAACTTTGTTAAAAGCCTAGGTGACCTTGGTATTTATTAGAGTCAAAACGATTCACCTAAAGATCAAAAGATTTACAAAAGATCTATCTAGCTCACAGTGAAGAAAAGACATGAGGGCCGTACGACTCCGAGAAAATCTACAATCTACCTTCCAAAAAACCCTCTCTAACTCAAAAACAACAGTAATATAATAATGTATGAAAAATCAAATGCTACACCTTAAAAATGTTTTGCAGACTTCATAGATGTACCTCAGAAGAAGATAGGGGATAAAAGATCAGGCTCCCGCGCTTTTCATTTATTTTTATTTACAATAATAAATTTGACAAAAAAATACACTCCGGCCGGGATTCAAACCCGGGGCTCCAATTAACAAATATCAACTAAACTCAACGAATGTTCATACCTACGTCACAACTCTCGTCCTTGTCTGACTCGTGAATAAACGACCGATATCCATCGTATATTCATGAGTAAGACAAGGACGGGAGTTGTGACGTAAGTATGAACATTTCGTTGAACAGAGTTTAGAATTCTCTAGACTTTGGTTTAGATATCATTCTTGATAAAAGTTTCTGCTTCTCGAAAAAGTAAGGTTTACGGAGAGATTTTTTTGTTTTTTTTTTTATACAGGGTACCCAAAAAATACAAAAACATTAAATACCATCAAGAATAAACTACCTTTATTTTTAAAAATATCAAAAACTTTTACTTAAAAAAGTTGTTTAGAATTAAAAGATGTGTCCGATTGTCACTTTTCAAATAAATCAGTCAACTTCGATTTTTTTATTGCCAAGTGTGAAACTCTTTTGTTTTTAAAAATATCAAAAACATTTATTTAGAAAAGTTCTTCAATAAATAGCTAGTTTACGGCTGTGTAGTTTTACTTAGTAGATAAAATAACGAGTTTTGCAGCCAGAAAGGTATATATTAACTTCTTTTTATAATACCAAGCTTTCGGTCTACTTCGTGACCTTCATCAGGGCTAGAAAATTATTTAAATTATTACAAAAATTTTGAGAAAAGGTTGAAATTTTACTCACAATTATGTTGAAGTTTTTTACCAATATTAAAACCAGATAGATTTTAGGTTTAAAAGGGCCAGAAAAAGGTTTTTATATAATTTCGTGTGAAAATTTATACCGTCAATTTTGTTTGTAATTTTTTTGTAAATAAGGTAATTTAGTTTCAAAAAACAAAAGATAAATTTATAATAAGAAAAAATGTTTTTTAGGTTATCATCAAAAAGTGTCAGAAAACTTGGTGTGATACAAGGTTAGAAATAACCTTAGTTGATATAAGGTTATGTTACAACATTCTGGAAATCCAAATTTTTATATATAATTATTATAAGATGTAAGAGTTACAATGAAATATTAATAGATGTATTGTTATTAGAATTATTTAAAGATAAAATAAAACAGTATATGGAACTTAAATCTTTGATGTCTGTTTTTTTATTAATAGACTTGTTATCATTATTAATTTCAACCATTTCAAGAAATAACCTTTTAAGATTTTTTTCCCTATGTAATATTGAAACATTGTCAAATTTAAAATGATGACCTGTTATAAAAGCATGTTCACTTAAAGCAGTAGTAGTTTTTTGTAATTTGACATCACTTTTATGTCCTGAAATTCTATTTTTTAAATTTTGTGATGTTTGACCAATATATGAATTATTACAGTTGTTACAAGGTATTGAATAAACAACATTAGATTGGTTATTTATAGGTGTCTTATCTTTTAATTTTGTGTATAAACTTCCAATCGATTTAACATTTTTTAGAGCTATTTTAACATTTTCATTTTTAAAAATTTTAGTTATTTTAGGGGTAAGTTCTTTAATATAAGGTAATGACCTATAAAAGAAATGATCAGGAAGATTATCAACCTCTTGAATTGCAGTAATATTATCATTATTATCATTATTATAAACATTATTTGAAATTTCGTGGGGACGTGTATTGAAAAGTAATTTGTTAAGGAATTTTTCAGGGTAAGAATTATCCAAAAATATAGATTTAATTTTGACTAAATTATTATGCAGTAAAGTTGGATGAACTAGTTTTATTATTCTATTTTTTAAAGCCAAGACAAGATTCGTTTTCATTTTATTGCTATGATAAGAATGATAATTTAAGTATCTATTAGAGTTAGTCGGTTTGATATACCAATCAGTAATTAGAGTGTTATTAGCAAGTTTAATAATTTTAGTGTCCAAAAAAGGAATAGTGTTGTTTGTTTCCATTTCTATTGTAAATTGTAAATATTGATTATAATTATTGAAGATATCTAAAGTTTCTTCAATTTTATTGAAAGGTATACAACATATAATATCATCTACATATTTTTTTAGAAAAATAACGTTATATGAAAGTCTTGAAATACAGTAATCTAATAAATCATCCATAACATACTGCGCAATAATAGGAGAAATTGAGTTACCCATAGGTGTACCAAAAATTTGTTTGTAATATTGATTGTTAAAAGAAAAATGGTTAGAGTTAAAAATAAAATTCAAAATATCAATAAATTTTTCTTTGTTGATTGTACAATTATCTTCAATATTGTCCCAATGTTTGTTAATACTGTTAACAATTAAATTTATTGGAATGTTAGTGAAAAGAGATTTGACATCAAGACTAATAAGAACATGATAATTAGGGATTTGTTTGTTATTAATAAATTCTGCAAATTCAAAAGAATCTTTAATATAGTAATCATTAGATTTATTATAAGAACGTGTCAAAATATCACATATTAAGTCGGTGATTTTATTATTAGGTGATTCAATGCAGGAAATTATAGGTCTAAGAGATAAATTAGGTTTATGTATTTTGGGTAAACCGTAAAATTTTGGGCATGTAGAGTTATAAGTCATAAGTTTTTTAGCAAAATTAGCATCAATCATGTTATCTCTAACTAAATTTTTAATTAGTTGATTTGCACAATTTTGTGTTGATAAAGTTGGATCCCTGTTAACTTTCTGATAAAAATTTTCATCAGATAATAAAACATTAGCCAATGTCATATATTGTTCTTTAGAAATAATTACAGTTACATTACCTTTATCAGACCTAGTTATGAAAATATTTGGATTGTCCTTCAAAAATTTTTTAGTTTTATAAAAAAGTTTATTCATGAATTGATTGCTATGCTTATTATGATGTAAAAAATTAGTAATCGTATTAGTAAGTTTAGCTCTAAAAATGTTTTTTTATGAGTATCAAAACCATGTAACATATTTTCAATATCTGCAAGTAGATGTGGAAAAGATCTTTTATATAAGGAGGTACACAAAATTTGAAACCTAACGCAAGAAAATTTTTAATATCTTCAGGAAAAACAATATCAGTTAGATTTTTAATCCAAGAATTTTTAACTTTGATTTTATTATTAAATTCATCTTTTAGAAAGTTAATTTTTTGAATATTGGTACGTTTATTTTCAGAAAAAAGTCTGTTATATCTATGAGTTTCTCTATTATTGAATTCTAACCAAACGTTATTTGTCAAAATGGAAGGTATTTCTGTTGTTAGGTTAATAATAGACTTGTCAATGTCAGACAGATTGTCATGTGTGAATTTAATTTCCATATTAAGAATTTTATGTATAATATTATTTTTAAAATTATTAATTTCATTGTAACCCTTACCGTTTATAGGATTAAAAAGGTTAAAAACATTCTTCATTCCATTAATAATGTGGTTAGGAAAAAGTCCAAGTCTTCTACATTCTAACAGGAAAATCTTGCGATTTGATGTAGCTGCTTTTTGTTTAAGGAGTTTGCTGTAATTCTTCAGTTTCAGAACAGTTTCACGGCCATGAATAGCTTCAATTTCTTGGAAAAATGCCATAAGACAGTAGATATAATATTCCAAAACCAGAGTTAAAAGAGAAGGTAAATGAATGTTTGGTAATGTAATCCAAATGAAAGACGTAGTGTATGAATTTTCTTGAAATTCTTGATGGATTGTTTAAAAACTCAATTTCTTCAATAAATTATTTTATCTACTAAGTAAAACTACACAGCCGTAAACTAGCTATTTATTGAAGAAATTGAGTTTTTAAACAATCCATCAAGAATTTCAAGAAAATTCATACACTACGTCTTTCATTTGGATTACATTACCAAACATTCATTTACCTTCTCTTTTAACTCTGGTTTTGGAATATTATATCTACTGTCTTATGGCATTTTTCCAAGAAATTGAAGCTATTCATGGCCGTGAAACTGTTCTGAAACTGAAGAATTACAGCAAACTCCTTAAACAAAAAGCAGCTACATCAAATCGCAAGATTTTCCTGTTAGAATGTAGAAGACTTGGACTTTTTCCTAACCACATTATTAATGGAATGAAGAATGTTTTGAACCTTTTTAATCCTATAAACGGTAAGGGTTACAATGAAATTAATAATTTTAAAAATAATATTATACATAAAATTCTTAATATGGAAATTAAATTCACACATGACAATCTGTCTGACATTGACAAGTCTATTATTAACCTAACAACAGAAATACCTTCCATTTTGACAAATAACGTTTGGTTAGAATTCAATAATAGAGAAACTCATAGATATAACAGACTTTTTTCTGAAAATAAACGTACCAATATTCAAAAAATTAACTTTCTAAAAGATGAATTTAATAATAAAATCAAAGTTAAAAATTCTTGGATTAAAAATCTAACTGATATTGTTTTTCCTGAAGATATTAAAAATTTTCTTGCGTTAGGTTTCAAATTTTGTGTACCTCCTTATATAAAAGATATTTCTGTTCCACATCTACTTGCAGATATTGAAAATATGTTACATGGTTTTGATACTCATAAAAAAAACATTTTTAGAGCTAAACTTACTAATACGATTACTAATCTTTTACATCATAATAAGCATAGTAATCAATTCATGAATAAACTTTTTTATAAAACTAAAAAATTTTTGAAGGACAATCCAAATATTTTCATAACTTGGTCTGATAAAGGTAATGTAACTGTAATTATTTCTAAAGAACAATATATGACATTGGCTAATGTTTTATTATCTGATGAAAATTTTTATAAGAAAGTTAACAGGGATCCAACTTTATCAACACAAAATTGTGCAAATCAACTAATTAAAAATTTAGTTAGAGATAACATGATTGATGCTAATTTTGCTAAAAAACTTATGACTTATAACTCTACATGCCCAAAATTTTACGGTTTACCCAAAATACATAAACCTAATTTATCTCTTAGACCTATAATTTCCTGCATTGAATCACCTAATAATAAAATCACCGACTTAATATGTGATATTTTGACACGTTCTTATAATAAATCTAATGATTACTATATTAAAGATTCTTTTGAATTTGCAGAATTTATTAATAACAAACAAATCCCTAATTATCATGTTCTTATTAGTCTTGATGTCAAATCTCTTTTCACTAACATTCCAATAAATTTAATTGTTAACAGTATTAACAAACATTGGGACAATATTGAAGATAATTGTACAATCAACAAAGAAAAATTTATTGATATATTGAATTTTATTTTTAACTCTAACCATTTTTCTTTTAACAATCAATATTACAAACAAATTTTTTGGTACACCTATGGGTAACTCAATTTCTCCTATTATTGCGCAGTATGTTATGGATGATTTATTAGATTACTGTATTTCAAGACTTTCATATAACGTTATTTTTCTAAAAAAATATGTAGATGATATTATATGTTGTATACCTTTCAATAAAATTGCAGAAACTTTAGATATCTTCAATAATTATAATCAATATTTACAATTTACAATAGAAATGGAAACAAACAACACTATTCCTTTTTTGGACACTAAAATTATTAAACTTGCTAATAACACTCTAATTACTGATTGGTATATCAAACCGACTAACTCTAATAGATACTTAAATTATCATTCTTATCATAGCAATAAAATGAAAACGAATCTTGTCTTGGCTTTAAAAAATAGAATAATAAAACTAGTTCATCCAACTTTACTGCATAATAATTTAGTCAAAATTAAATCTATATTTTTGGATAATTCTTACCCTGAAAAATTCCTTAACAAATTACTTTTCAATACACGTCCCCCCGAAATTTCAAATAATGTTTATAATAATGATAATAATGATAATATTACTGCAATTCAAGAGGTTGATAATCTTCCTGATCATTTCTTTTATAGGTCATTACCTTATATTAAAGAACTTACCCCTAAAATAACTAAAATTTTTAAAAATGAAAATGTTAAAATAGCTCTAAAAAATGTTAAATCGATTGGAAGTTTATACACAAAATTAAAAGATAAGACACCTATAAATAACCAATCTAATGTTGTTTATTCAATACCTTGTAACAACTGTAATAATTCATATATTGGTCAAACATCACAAAATTTAAAAAATAGAATTTCAGGACATAAAAGTGATGTCAAATTACAAAAAACTACTACTGCTTTAAGTGAACATGCTTTTATAACAGGTCATCATTTTAAATTTGACAATGTTTCAATATTACATAGGGAAAAAAATCTTAAAAGGTTATTTCTTGAAATGGTTGAAATTAATAATGATAACAAGTCTATTAATAAAAAAACAGACATCAAAGATTTAAGTTCCATATACTGTTTTATTTTATCTTTAAATAATTCTAATAACAATACATCTATTAATATTTCATTGTAACTCTTACATCTTATAATAATTAAATATAAAAATTTGGATTTCCAGAATGTTGTAACATAACCTTATATCAACTAAGGTTATTTCTAACCTTGTATCACACCAAGTTTTCTGACACTTTTTGATGATAACCTAAAAAACATTTTTTCTTATTATAAATTTATCTTTTGTTTTTTGAAACTAAATTACCTTATTAACAAAAAACAATTACAAACAAAATTGACGGTATAAATTTTCACACGAAATTATATAAAAACCTTTTTCTGGCCCTTTTAAACCTAAAATCTATCTGGTTTTAATATTGGTAAAAAACTTCAACATAATTGTGAGTAAAATTGCAACCTTTTCTCAATATTTTCTAATAATTTAAATAATTTTCTAGCCCTGATGAAGGTCACGAAGTAGACCGAAAGCTTGGTATTATAAAAAGAAGTTAATATATACCTTTCTGGCTGCAAAACTCGTTATTTTATCTACTTAGAAAAGTTCTTTAGAATTAAAAGACGTGCCCGATTGTAACTTTTCAAGCCAATCGGCCGACTTTGATTTTTTATTTTTTACCTATTTTAAATACTTGGCAATCCAAAAAATCGAAGTTGCCTGATTTGTTTGAAAAGTGACAATCTGACACATTTTTTTAATTCGAAACAACTTTTCTAAGTAAAAGTTTTTGATATTTATAAAAATAACGGTAGTTTATTCTTGATGTTTTTGTATTTTTTGGGCACCCTGTATAAAAAATCAAAAATTCTCTCACATTTTTCGAGAGGCAGAAACTTTTATCAAGAATGACTTTTTGTCGAAAAGTGAAATTTTTGGTCCATTTGTCCTCTTGGGGACTCCATCCGCGGACACACTGTATAAGAAGATCCCGCACTTCCCCGCGCCAATGTTATGGCTGATTTTATAGTTACCTACTTTTGACAAAAATATTTCAGTAGTCAAAGTCTTTGGTCTTTTTACCTTGGCTGCGGGCTTTCATTCTCAAAGCTGCAGGGTACGTATAATGTTATGTTCATGCCAGGATATTCTTGATTGGACAACTTTGCCAGACTGGCTTGAAGTTGTAATGCGCCCATAATTAAATTTATTCGAGTTGTTAATTACTTCGAATGTTTCCGACAATAGAGTTGAAAACTGGAGGCAGTTCCGGTGTTTCCTACAGAGACCAGAGACGTTAATTTTTATGCGATGGTGAGTCTTTTAAAAAGTTCGTAACAAACTTTACAAATAACAGGGGCATAAAGCTAGAAAATCGATTCAAACACGTAATGGCAACTTTGTTAACTCGCCGTAGTGTTTTATTTTCGAAAGTTGTGCGCTTAAGAGCCTTTAATGGGAAGAAACGTCTAACGTTTTATTAATCCAATTTAAATGATCGGCATGGAGAAAGTTTTCTTTTATTAAGTATTTTAGTATTATGTGTTCACGAATAATTAGTTCTTTAATTTCAAAAAATGTCTCCACGAAAAGATCATATGTGGCAATGGAATACATATTTTGAAATCTAGTTTCATGAATATCTATAACAAATTTATGTTCAGAATGTCTGAATCGCTTGAGGCAGTTAGTTTGCGACAGGCTCCTATTTCGGACTGGCCGGTTCTCATCGGATAGATTCAAGCCAAAATATTGGATAAGAGCACTTCCACGAAATACAAAATAAAGGAAATCACACTGTGTGATGAAAAATAGTTATACTTACAGGCAAATATGAACCTTGAAAGCGTTTTTCTAAAACAACGGAAACAACAACCTGTTCAAATTGCAATTAAAAGAAATTGTAGACCCTGCTTGATTTGTTTGTCATAGAAATAATAAAATTTTAAATTGAAGACCTCCACATATTATCTTTGTTGGAGTTCTAAATCATATTTATTCATCCCAAACAAAATTATTTCAATGTGCTGCCTAATTTATCGAATTTATGCATTAACTTGGATTTAATTAGCTCTATTATCTCGCAGATGCTGACGTTCTAACAAATTGTTTACCACTTATCTTTAATTGTTTCTTGCAAGTGTTCTCAACTGCTAATATTGTTATTTAGATCCGTGTTCAAGTTTACTAGTCTTTGCATTAGTTTGTATTTAATCTCATCAATTTATTAACATGCATTTTTGCCTCGCGCATCGCAAAGTTTTTCCAAACTCATACTTACCCATCAGTATTATCGAAATGAATCGTACTTACAATTTAGTTGAATTTGCACACAAACATTTTTTCCTTTCTTCTCCTGTGGTAGAAATATCGTTTAGCGCACATATATGCGTGCTGCTAAATAATTTAAACACGATATAATAAACCGTGTTTAACCCGGCATCACTGGCACTGGAAAATAATTTTTTAAATATTTTCTTCTATTTTTAATTAGTAGATAAAATAACGAGTCTTTCAGCCAGAAAGGTATAAATTATGTTTCTTTTTATAATACCAAGCTTTCAGTCTACTTCGTGACCTTCATCAGGGCTAGATTTTTTTTTAATTATAAGCAAATATTGAAAAATTATGTTGAAGTTTTACCAATATCAAAATTAGATATATATATGTAGATTTTGGGTTGAAAAGGGCCAGAAAAAGGATTTTTTATTAATTTCGTTTGAAAATTTCTACCGTCAATTTTGTTTGTAATTGTTTATTTGTTAATAAGGAAATTTAGTTTAAAAAAAAATTTATTATGAGAAAATAATTTTTTTTTGTTATCTTCATTAAAGGAATAAAAAGGTTATATGTCAAGTCAAAAAGTGTCAGAAAACTTGGTGTGATGCAAGGTTAGAAATAACCTTAGTGTGATATAAGGTTATGTTACAATATTTCGGAAATCCAACAACATTAGATTGGTTAATTACAGGTGTCTTATCTTTTAATTTTGTGTATAAAGTTCCAATCGATTTAACATTTTTTAGAGCTATTTTAACATTTTCATTCTTAAAAATTTTTGTTATTTTAGGGGTAAGTTCTTTAATATAAGGTAGTGACTTATAAAAGAAATGATCAAGAACATTATCAACCTCTTGAATTGCAGCAATAGCAATATCATTATTATCATTATTATAAACATTATTGGAAATTTCGTGGGGACGTGTATTGAAAAGTAATTTGTTAAGGAATTTTTCGGGGTAAGAATTATCCAAAAATATAGATTTAAATTTGACCAAATTATTATGCAGTAAAGTTGGATGAACTAGTTTTATTATTCTATTTTTTAAAGCCAAGACAAGATTCGTTTTCATTTTATTGCTATGATAAGAACGATAATTTAAGTATCTGTTAGAGTTAGTCGGTTTGATACACCAATCAGTAATTAGAGTGTTATTATCAAGTTTAATAATTTTAGTGTCCAAAAAAGGAATAGTGTTGTTTGTTTCCATTTCTATTGTAAATTGTAAATATATTGATTATAATTATTGAAAATATCTAAAGTTATTTTAATTTTATTGAAAGGTATACAACATATAATATTGTCTACATATTTAAAAAAATAACGTTATTAAAAGTCTAGAAATACAGTAATCTAACAAATCGTCCATAACATACCGCGCAACAATAGGAGAAACTGAGTTACCCATAGGTGTACTTTTTTTTTGTAATATTGATTGTGTAACGGAAATTTAGGCTAATCTCCGTTACCACGATTTTTTATTTTTGGCTCGTCCGATATACGGCGAAATATTTATAGAATGCTAAATAAAAATCTCGGCACCATTATGCAACCATGTATACGAGAAAGCTTTTGTGCTAGACTTTAGCGAATTCGGTGTAATTTGTTGATATACGGGTACGATATTGTCTTTTACCTTAAAATAACTTCAAATAAACTGGAACAGTGTCAAACAATAATTATTTAGTGACAAAAAGGTATGTACCAGACCAGCAGGTTTAAAACCATATAGAATCGTTTGAGAACGCCTGGGTGGACAGATGTATAACCTAACCATTGTGTTTTGTACCGGAACCCGTCGGTTCGCGGTTGATTTTAAAGTTTGTTTTTTATTTATTATTACACCATTATATTCTAATAAGTTAAAAATTATTTACCCATAGTCAAAAAAAAAAGAGGAATGATTGGGTTTTGAACCCGGTCTACCAGATTGAGAAGCACAGAACATGCCCCATACACCAAACGGGTTCACAAAAAAACTTGCAAAACATGTCGTTTACATGACAGCTGTATTGAAAAAGACATACGTTTTTGTTATCACAGCCTACTGTGAGATCAAATTTAAATGAACGCTCGTTATTTTAGCTGAAAACTTCAGTAAGATCGTAAAATCAAAAAGGCCCCTAACATTTCGGAATTTTAATGTCATATTCCTTTTTTGTTATTTCATCGAAAACCTGTCTTTCAGAAATAAACATTAAAAAACATTTTTTTCACAAAATAATTTATTTAGGTCTCTAATAATAAAAACATGCTACATTTCAACAGAAAAACTAATCCTGCAACAAACTACAAGGCGTCCTACATATAGGACATTAGGGACATAAGACTCTGTTGTGTGGTACATTACAAAACATTTATCATGAAATCCAACATCACATTTACGATATCTAGTAGTTGTTTTTGTATGACAGAAACGACACCTTGTTTGGTTTACCTGTGGCATCACAAAGTAATCGATCCTATCATATCTATATTTTCAATACTGCTTGGCCTTCCAGTACGAGAAGTAGTTCTATGCAAAATAGCCATAGCTATTCTTCTCCGGAAATGAAGCCGGAAATAGCCATAGCTATTCTTCCCCGGAAATGAAGCAAATCGGCATTTTTATCTTGTTTCCTGTATATTTGCCATGCATTGTGGACAATGTGCAAAAAGTGAAAAACACCATTTTTTCCTCTTATTGCAGTTCTATATAGGCTAATATTTTGATCTGCTCTGTCTACTCCGCCCATATATTTTTGTTATATGCGTAAATCATGTGAGGATGATTTACTAATATATTAAATTTATAGGTTAAAAGGTAATAAAATCGAAAATCAATAAAATCTACTTACCTCGAAAAATTCACTCCAATGTCGGATATTTTGACCAAAATTATCACGAGCACAGAAGTTATATGTTAAGTAATATCCACTTAAAATAAGCAAATAAGCCTCTAAGAAAAACATGAACGAAGCACATGAACGAAGAACATAACCTCAAATGTCACTGGCAAACCACAAAACATGTTAGGTGACCTATATGTAGTCCATTAAGGGTATCCGGGTTAAATAAATTTATTATAACTCTTTTATTTTATTTGAATTATTTTTTCTCACCCAAAAAATAAAGGCTGTAGGGGGGCACTAAATATACGGGAACACCCTGTAGCTATTTGTAAGATGCGAACCATTGAAACTATCTCCGATAATCATGTACATGACCTACCGTGAATTTTTGCAATTCAATTACCTTTCTTTCTACCTATTTTAAATTTTATCACTATCGTGGAAATAATATCGAAACATATTTTTGATAACAACTATTGAATAATTTGTAGGGAGACAACAGAACGAGGCAAGCAATATTGGGCAAAAGCGGACAGAGGCCCTCTTGCACGCTTCACCAGGGACAATCTCAACGTAAAATGAAATACCTACTTCCCTTCGGGTCATCTATCACTGCTTCAATATTCAATTTCTTTGTATGGACACAGCTCCTTGCTTTATTTAATAATATCCTTATTGCGACATTCCTACTTTTCAGATGAGTCAGGTATTTCAGATATTCCTTTATTATATTTAGAATATGCAGGGATATCTTAAAGTGGACAACTCCGCCGGTCTGCCTCATGTTAGGTATAACGAAAGAAAATTCGCCTCATAAATTAAATCTATCAGACGTGTTAATTAGTTTTGGATGTATTGGATTTCGATACGCAGAACGAGTATTGAAAACTGGGAGACAATTCAACTGTTTCCTACAGGAACGTTAATTTTTATGCGATGGCGAGTTTGGAACAAAGTTGGCAAATAATGGGTGCATAAAACCGGAAAATCGATCCAAATACTTTGTTAACTAAAGACGGTATCCTAAGAGTTGAGCTTTTAATAACAAGAAGTCTATTTTAGTTTTATTAACTTCCAAAATTAAATACTCCGATGAGGAAGACATTTTTCTGCAATTGTAAACTCGTTAACAAAATTTAAAATTCTGCAGGATGCCCCTGTATAGAAAACCATTAATCGAAGTTTTTTGGCGCGCAAATATGGCGACTAAAGCACACTTACCTATATGCAAGAATCTTTAAAAGATACAGGGGGTTACCGTTAAATCTAACAAATCGGGATTTGGTTAAATTTTCTGGAGCTTTTCTGTGCCAACTATGATTCTTCTGTAGGTGCAAAACATTTATTTGATGATAATAATAGAGGTAACAGGAAGTAAAGGTAAATTGTCTGCATTGCTTTATTAATATTTGGGTGAGTTATATTTAAATGTATATGGTGTACCTAATACTCACTGATATATATTATGTTGAATTTATATTGAAGAAGAATGTTGTCCGTAACTCTTGGAGCATTCTTTAGTTCGAAGGACATGCGAATAAATTGGTAAAGATCGTTTTCTCTTGAAAATGAGGTTTTAGGGATGTTTTATTCACCAACTTCAATATGATGATAACCCGAGGCTAAATATAAGGTTGAAAAATAACTTTCTCTATCGAATATATCTCTAATATTGGGTAAAAGGTACTTGTCATCAATTTTTTTTTCATTAATTTTCCGGAAATCTATACTATACCCCATTTTCTATTTCCACTGGCTTCTAATTCATTAGACACTACCTAAATCGGACTAGTGAATGGTGAGGTAGAGGGTTCAATCTTTTTATGTTTAATCCATTTTTAAATTTGCCTTTTTACTTAATACTTAATAATACATTTCTGGAAATCTATAAGAATTGGTAAATAGTGATTTTTCATCAGTTAAATTTATTTTAAAAGTGATTATCTTAGAAACATTTAAAAGTACTTATTTGCAAATGAAAATGTCTCTGAAATTAACATAGTTTTTCATTTGCTTCACCTTCTTAGTTATAGTAATGTTGGTGTTTTAATTTCAATTAGTTTTTAAAATTTCGTCACGTTCAGTGTTAAGGTTGTTAGATTTTTTGAATGTGATATTCACATTTTGTTCATTCGGATTTCGCATTATCGTTATTGCAAAATCATTTCGAATATTCCCAAAATGGATGTAATCTAAAATTCCGATTCCGTTTCCATAACGGACAGGGGACAATATTTGATTTTCACGTATATACACATCAACAAAATCTAAGGGACAAATACAAAAATGGGCATATTCTCTTAATTATTTCGTACTCCTATTTAAATATTTTAAAATAATTAGAACGACCATGAGCAGTTCTAGCAACTGATAATGCAAACGAATTAGTGGTTTTTACATTAAAAAAACATTGCATATTTAAAAAAAAATTCAAACGAAAAACCTTGTTTGGTTTGATTTTAAATATTGTACTGTATTTCAACAATTATAGTCCAAATTCGTTGCCTTGGTTATCACCTTTATTGTTTAGCCTTTACAAATCACAAATAAACTTGTCAGATACTGTCTCTGACCAAGAATATTCTCTCAGCTCCAAAAATCGCACTAAAATCGCGTTATAACCTTCAACTCCCTTTTGGCCCAATTCCCAGGGCTTATATATTCAAATGGAAGCCTGGAGACTACTCTAGAATATTCCTGGCCAATGACAGTTGCACAAATCATAATGTTCTAGTCGATTTCTAGAAAACCCATGGAATCCATACAGGGAAAACAATGAAAACTAAAAGAAAATGGAGCCTGGGGTCTCAGGCCAAAAAAGATGTAACTGAAAATGCGTCCAAACTAATCATAAAAAAATTATAAAGCTGTAAATAGAATACTGAAACTTTAAATTTATCTGCCAAATATTTGAGGTTAAGAAATTGTACAAACGTCATAAAAAGCCAATATAACAACTTTAGAGACATTTTTCGTTACATTGACCCCCTCTAAAATTTGATCGTCCCGATCAAGTTATGTGGCCTTCATCTCTCTTCTCAAGGTATGGAGACAATCTGACGATATTTACTATCTTCTCTTTGCTGCTGGGCTACGTCGTGTACGATAGACTACATCATTAATCTTGTTCACAACGATGTATGGTCCTTCCCAACTTCTATCGAGTTTCGGTGACCGACCTTTTGTTCGCTTTATAACCACTCTTTGTCACCCACATTAAATTCAACACTGGTTGCTTTCAGATCGCAGCGGATCTTCATCCTGTCACTTTCTAGATGCAACTTCTGGTGAACGTCTTGAACCAACTGGAGACGCTCTCTCAGGTGACTCGTGTAGTCATCAGTAGATTCTGGATTTTCTGGTCGGCCGGTTATGATGTCGATAGGAAGCCTTAGATCGTCTCCGAAAATAATCTTGGCTGGAGACTTTCCTGTCGCTTCATGCACAACAGAACGGTAGGGTAATAGAAAAGGTGATATGCATGTATCCCAATTACTTTGTTTTAATTCCTGTCTACTACAGTGATGACAGTCTTCACTACAGGGTCTTCTTGACAATGCATCAGCATTCTTATGGTTGTCCCCTTTGCTCTGTTCCACTTTGAAGTCATAACCCTGCAGCCTTTGCAGCCATCTTGCCACTTGTCCTTCTGAATTCTTGAACTGGAATAGCCATTTTAGTGATGCGTGATCTGTTCTTAATATGAAACGTTGGCCATATAAATACTTGCAGAAATGTTCAGCGGCTTTGACCACTGTTAACAGTTCCCTTCTTGTCGCGCAGTAGTTTTTATCTGGCTTTGACAGAGTTTTACTGAAGTAGCCAATAACTTTTTTTGCCTCTCTTGCTCCTGGGACAGCACTGCTCCAACACCAAAGTTGCTGGAACGGGAAACGTCAAAATCGGTGAAGAACATAAAGCTTTCTTCAAGGTCTGAAATGCTTCTGCACAATCTGAGGTCCACGTATAATCAATCCCATCCTTTGTGAGCTTATGCAGTGGCCTGGCTATGTGTGCAAAGTTTTAGGACGAATCTCCTGCAATAAGTGCACAGGCCCACGAAGCTCCTTAGTTCATGTTTATCTTTTGGTCGCGGCCATTTTTCAATTGACTATCTTTTCTGGGTCTGTTTTAACTCCTTGCTTTGAAATTACATGCCCCAAATATCTAACATCCTTCTTAAAGAAACAGCATTTCTTTGAGCTTTCTTTTAGGTTAGCTTCTCGTAACTTCTGGAATACCTCTCGAACATTCTTCAAGTGCTTCAAATGTTCTTCCCAAAATATTGACCAATCCAATATCATCCAGATATACTAGACAGGTTTTCCATGTCATACCTCTTAGCACAGACTCCATGACCCTCTCAAAAGTTGCTGGTGCATTACAGGGGCCAAGTGGTATAACGTTAAATTGTCATAAACCTGTACCAGTAGAAAACGCAGTTTTTTCTTTATCTTGAGTGTGCATTTCGACTTGCCACTACCCACTCTTCAAGTCCAATGTGGAAAACCATTTTGAACCAGATAGAGTGTCTAAAGTGTCATCTATTACGGGTAGAGGGTATCTGTCCTTCTTGGTGACATCATTTAATCGTCGATAGTGTATGCAAAACCTCACAGAACCATCCTTCTTCTTCACTAGGACAACTGCAGAAGTCCATGGGCTCTGTGACGGTTAAAGGACTCTCTGTTCCTTCAACATAGCTGAACCCTCTTCTTGCTTAGCAAGGGGTGTCCTTCGAGGAGCCTGTTTGGTCGGAGGGCTATTACCAGTATTTATCCTGTGCTGTACTAAACCTGTCCTTCTAAAATCGCATTCAGGCGTTGCAAAGACTTCACGACTTTTTTTCAATCAGATTTTGCAGTTGTTACTGCTGCTCCATTGTTAAGTAAGCAGCGGTTTCTTCGACCATCTTCTTCAGACTCTCTGGTAAGGGCTGTGGTGTAACCTGATTTATCATAATTGCCTGAACTTCGTGGCATAGCCCAGTCTTTTCCCCTTTGCTCAAATTTTGGTTATAGTTCTTTAGGTTAGCAATCCGCGCAAATATTACACGCCCTCTTTTGGTGGTCAGCGTCTTTGCAGGGAATATACCTCTTTTATACAGGCCGCATTCTTCTTCGGGTTCCACAATAATTGTTTCGCCATTCAGTCCATCATAGGTGGCTTTGATAACCTTTTCTGAATTAGCTGGAACCGTGGTATCTTCAAAAGCGGTCACAGTTCGGGTAGTGTTGCCAGAAATGTTAGGACGTATCATCAGAATTTCTTCTGCCTTTGTCCTCAAAATCCTCTAGTGAAATTCTATCTTGAACCGCTGTTCATGCATAACATCTAGTCCTAATATGACATCGTCGGTTATTTCAGCCACAAGGATTCTGTGCTTGAACTTATTAGAGCCTATGGTTGTAAAGGCGTCGTGCTCTCCTGTAACTGGAATTTCTTCACCATTTGCAAATTCCACGAATTAGTTTGGTGGTGGTGCAATCCTGCTGTTCATCCTCACGATGGTATGACTAGAACCAGTGTCCACCACAATGTCACATTCCCGGCCGCAGATCTTTCCTGGTACTACCAAGCTGTCTCCTGGATTCGGCTGCCGGTTAACTTTTATCCTAATAGGCGGGGCTTGGTAGCACCCAGTCAGCTTTCGACCCTGCTGGCTACTCGGAGTTTTCCTGCTTCTCACCATCAACAGGATTGGGGCACTAGCGTTTCAAATGCCCCTCAACTCCGCAATTCCAACAGCGCATTTGTGTACTTCTTCGTGTGCCCATCCCGTCTTTAGAGGTCGTAGTACGTGAAAGGATTTTTTGATATCCCGTAAAATTTTTTCTCCGTTGGCATTACTGTTGCTGCCTCTGTTTTGTGGTCGCACTTGTCTTAACCTCACTTGTCTATGTGCTGCCTGCGTGGCGGCTTCAAATTCCAAAGCCTGCGCCAAGGTCTCTGAGATGTTTTTGTGGCGGGCTAGCCGAAGTGCTAGTCTCGCTCACGCACGTCATCTGTGAAGCCACTTACCGAAATTTGTTCCCGGAATTCGACAGGTGCCAATGGATAGGCTAGATTTACCAGGCGGGCAATGTCGGCTTTAAATTGTTGCAGGGTCTCCTCGGTGCGTTGTCGTCTACCTTTCAGTTGCGCCTGGTATACCTGTTGCAGATGGGCTTTCCCATATCGAATTTCGAGGACTCTCACCAGGGCACTATAATCATGCTGAGCGTTGGCCGGTATCGTTCGCAACACTTCATAGACATAACTTTAAATTCCGGGCTTTCTCTTCTCCTGTCCAGAAGTTTCCTTCTGCAGCAGCCTCAAACTGGTTAAGGTAAGTTCTCCATGCCAATTTTTCATCAAACTTTGGAGGCTTCATTTTCAAAAAGGATGTGGTCATTCCTGTTTCTAATTTTGGCACACCCTGTAGAGACTGCTGGTTCATCCTCGCCTCCAGCCGTTCAATTCTTCCTTCACTGTTATCAAATCTTGTCTGCACTTTCATCTTAATTTATGTCTTTATTTGGGTTATTTCTTCAATATCCTGTTCAAAGTTGGTAATTTTATTCTAGTTCCATTTGAATCTCTTCTAATTTCATGTTGATTTCGTCTCGTCTAATTTCAATCTCTACTTTAAGGTCGCTCACCAGTTTTTCTTCGTTTTGCATTTCTTATTTTTTACCTATTTTAAATCAAAGTCGGTCGATTTCCTAGAAAAGTTACAATCGGTCACGCCTTTTAATTCGAAACAACTTTTCTAAATAAATGTTTTTTTAGATATTTTTAAGAACAAAGGAGTTTCACACTTGGCAATAAAAAAATCGAAGTTGACTGATTTGTTTGAAAAGTGACAATCTGACACATCTTTTAATTCTAAACAACTTTCTAAGTAAAAGTTTTTGATATTTATAAAAGTAAAGGTAGTTTATTCTTGATTTTTTTGTACTTTTTGGGCACCCTATATAAAAAAATCAAAAATTCTCTCCGTAGACCAAATTTTTTTCGAGAGGCAGAAACTTATATCAAGAATGATATTTTGTCGAAAAAGGAAATTTTTGGTCTATTTGTCCTTTTGGGGAATCCATCCGCGGACACACTGTATAAGAAGATCCCGCACTTCCCCGTTATGTTATGGCTGATTTTATAGTTACCCACTTTTGACAAAAATATTTCAGTAGTCAAAGTACAAAATAGTGGAACATCACTTGTGGCTCGTAGAATGCTGTGGTCTTTTTACCTTGGCTGCGGGCTTTCATTCTCAAAGCTGCAGGGTACGTATAATGTTATGTTCATGCCAGGATATTCTTGATTGGACAACTTTGCCAGACTGGCTTGAAGTTGTAATGCGCCCATAATTAAATTTATTCGAGTTGTTAATTACTTCGAATGTTTCCGACAATAGAGTTGAAAACTGGAGGCAGTTCCGGTGTTTCCTACAGAGACGTTAATTTTTATGCGATGGTGAGTCTTTTAAAAAGTTCGTAACAAACTTTACAAATAACAGGGGCATAAAGCTAGAAAATCGATTCAAACACGAATGGCAACTTTGTTAACTCGCCGCAGTGTTTTATTTTCGAAAGTTGTGCGCTTAAGAGCCTTTAATGGGAAGAAACGTCTAACGTTTCATTAAATCCAATTTAAATGATCGGCATGGAGAAAGTTTTCTTTTATTAAGTATTTTAGTATTTTGTGTTCAAGAATAATTAGTTCTTTAATTTCAAAAATTGTCTCCACGAAAAGATAATATGTGGCAATGGAATACATATTTTGAAATCTAGTTTCATGAATATCTATAACGAATTTATGTTCAGAATGTCTGAATCGCTTGAGGCAGTTAGTTTGCGACAGGCTCCTATTTCGGACTGGCCGGTTCTCATCGGATAGACTCAAGCCAAAATATTGGATAAGAGCACTTCCACGAAATACAAAATAAAGGAAATCACACTGTGTGATGAAAAATAGTTATACTTACAGGCAAATATGAACCTTGAAAGCGTTTTTCTAAAACAACGGAAACAACAACCCGTTCAAATTGCAATTAAAAGAAATTGTAGAAAAAGGTGTACCTGCTTCATTTGTTTGTCATAGAAATAATAAAATTATAAACTGAAGACCTCCACATTTTATCTTTGTTGGAGTTCTAAATCATATTTATTCATCCTAAACAAAATTATTTCAATGTTCTGCCTAATTTATCGAATTTATGCATTAACATGGATTTAATTAGCTCTATTATCGCGCCGATGCTGACGTTCTAACAAATTGTTTACCACTTATCTTTAATTGTTTCTTGCAAGTGTTCTTAACTGCTAATATTGTTATTTAGATCCGTGTTCAAGTTTACTAGTCTTTGCATTAGTTTGTTTTTAATCTCATCAATTTATTAACATGCATTTTTGCCTCGGGCATCGCAATGTTTTTTCCAAACTCATACTTACCCACCAGTATTATCAAAATAAATCGTACTTACAATTTAGTTGAATTTGCATACAAACATTTTTTTCTTTCTACTCCCGTGGTAGAAACATCGTTTAGCGCACGTATATGCGTGCTGCTAAATAATTTAAACACGATATAATAAACCGTGTTTAACCTGGCATCACTGGCACTGGAAAATCATTTTTTTTAAATTTTCTTCTATTTTGAATTAGTAGATAAAATAACGAGTCTTTCAGCCAGAAAGGTATAAATTATACTTATTTTTATAATACCAAGCTTTCAGTCTACTTCGTGAACTTCATCAGGACTAGAATTTTTTTTTAAATTATAAGAAAATATTGAAAAATGGTGGAAAATCTACTTACAATTATGTTGAAATTTTACCAATATCAAAATTAGATATACAGGGTGTTTCTAAATTATGGTCGTAACGTAATACGACAGATAGAAAATATCATTTTGAACAAAAAGTTTCCTATAAATATGGGTCCTAAAATGCACAGTAAGAAAGTTACAGGGTGATGAAAGTATAGTTTGAAAAACATCTTTTCGCAATAACTTCTACAGAAGTTATGCAATTTAAATGAAACTTGGTGCAATTCTTTAGTAACTGAAGTGCAACAATTTTGTGTAAAAACTATTTATTCCCATCGACCAGTGGCGGAGGGGCGGGGTAGCACAATGGGTTTATTACTCATAACTTTTTTGAGGTTATCTTTTTGGTCTTGCAGGTTCACCATTTTAGTGCATCTTTTTATTTTGCAACAAAAATGTACTCTTGTTTCATAACGATAAAATCAAAATGTACTCCAAAACACCTGTTAACACTAAAATTCGAAAAATAAAATTTTCAACTACCGCCTTCAAATTATTAAATTAAATAATTGTACCATTTAAAGGGACAAAAAATTCCCTATGAACTATGTACCAAAAATTTTTCACTTTCAAAACGGAACTGATTGAAGTCGACAAAATATTGAAATCCATATTTCAACAAAACCAGTGATGATTTACTCAATATCCATTAGGCATTTTTTCTTAATTTTGAACGTGCAATTCATCTGTAAAACATTTCAACGCAAACGGTTGATTTTATCGTTATGAAACAAGAGTACATTTTTGTTGCAAAATAACAAGATGCACTAAAATAATGAACCGGCGAGACCAAAAAGATAACCTCAAAAAAGTTATGAGTAGAAAACCCATTGTGCTACCCCGCCCCTCCGCCTCTGGTCGATGGGAATAACTAATTTTTATTCAAAATTGTTGCACTTCAGTTAATAAAGAATTGCACCAAATTTTATTTAAATTGCATAACATCTATAGAAACATAAAGATGTTTTTCAAACTATACTTTCATCACCCTGTAACTTTCTTGTTATGCATTTTAGGACCCATGTTTATAGGAAAGTTTTTGTTCAAAATGACATTTTCTATCTGGCGTGTTGCGTTGGCACCATAATTTAGAAACACCCTGTATATGTAGATTTTGGGTTGAAAAGGGCCAGAAAAAGGTTTTTTTATTAATTTCGTTTGAAAATTTCTACCGTCAATTTTGTTTGTAATTGTATATTTGTTAATAAGGAAATTCAGTTTCAAAAAACAAAAGACAAATTTATTATAAGAAAATATTTTTTTGGGGTATCCTCATTAAAGGAATAAAAAGGTTATATGTCAAGTCAAAAAGTGTCAGAAAACTTGGTGTGATGCAAGGTTAGAAATAACCTTAGTGTGATATAAGGTTATGTTACAATATTGTGGAAATCCAACAACATTAGATTGGTTAATTACAGGTGTATTATCTTTTAATTTTGTGTATAAACTTCCAATCGATTTAACATTTTTTAGAACTATTTTAACATTTTCGTTTTTAAAAAATTTTGTTATTTTAGGGGTAAGTTCTTTAATATAAGGTAATGACCTATAAAAGAAATGCTCAAGAACATTATCAACCTCTTGAATTGCAGCAATATTATCATTATTATAAACATTATTGGAAATTTCGTGGGGACGTGTATTGAAAAGTAATTTGTTAAGGAATTTTTCGGGGTAAGAATTATCCAAAAATATAGATTTAAGTTTGACCAAATTATTATGTATTATAACTAGTTTTATTATTCTATTTCTTAAAGCCAAGATAAGATTCGTTTTCATTTTATTGCTATGATAAGAATGATAATTTAAGTATCTATTAGAGTTAGTCGGTTTGATATACCAATCAGTAATTAGAGTGTTATTATCAAGTTTAATAATTTTAGTGTCCAAAAAAGGAGTACTGTTGTTTGTTTCCATTTCTATTGTAAATTGTAAATATTGATTATAATTATTGAAAATATCTAAAGTTTCTATAATTTTATTGAAAGGTATACAACATATAATATTGTCTACATATTTAAAAAAATAATAACGTTATTGAAAGTCTAGAAATACAGTAATCTAATAAATCATCCATAACATACTGCGCAACAATAGGAGAAATTGAGTTACCCATAGGTGTACCAATTTTTTTTGTAATATTGATTGTGTAACGGAAATTTAGGCCAATTTCCGTTACCACGATTTTTTAATTTTGGCTCGTCCAATATACGGCGAGATATTTATAGAATGCTAAATAAAAATCTCGGCACCACTATGCAACCATGTATACGCGAATGTTTTTGTGCTGGACTTTAGCTAATTCGGCGTAATTTGTTGATATACAGGTACGTTATTGTTTTTTTATCTTAAAATAACTTTAAATAAACTGGAACAGTGTCAAACAATAATTATTTAGTGACAAAAAGGTATGTACCAGACCAGCAGATTTAAAACCATATAGAATCGTTTGAAGAAGAAGAGCGCCTGGGTGGACAGATGTATAACCTAACCATTAATTTTAAAGTTTTTCACCATAACCTTTTTTGAGAGAACAATTCCATTCTTTTCTAGTAGGTGGAAGTGGTGACTGAATGTCCGAGGTTATAAATAGGGCTTGACAGAGAGTTTCGCGGCTTTTTGTCTTTTGTAGCGCGATTTTGTGTAAAAGAGATTGTTATAATTGAGTTTACCGTGCTGTGCTGATATTTGGTGTAATTTTTTTCATGTGGCCACGACGGAGGAGCCGTAGGTCGAGTTAGGTTTAAGACGGACCAAGCGGTCTTGGGACACCTTTAGAGGCTGAGCAGCGAGTGTTGGTGGCTTGTGGTACAGGCTACGGCAATACAGCAATTTGGGGTGAGTATTTCTCGATTTTTTCATTTTTGAATATTGGCTTTGCCGTCTTTGCGAAAAATATCTCACCACCCAGATTGGCTCTGCTTTTGGGACCACTAGCTATTGGCTGATCGCCTTATCAGACCCGTTTTTATTGTTATTTAATATTAAATTTTTGCGGTGACAAAGCTCACCGTTTTGAAGTCGTTAGCACACGGTATTGTAATTAAAATTTGGAGTATTTACAATATCGTCACGAATTATTCTTTTACACTAGATCTGCTGCATATTCAGTACCGTAACCTTATCAGGTGTTTCACTTTTTACTTTTTTGTTTATTTCAATTAATGTCTTGAGTAAAGAAGAACCCAACTTCTTCTTGTTATCTGCTGATCAAATTTCAGTAATTTTTGGTTAACATTTAAGTCGATTATATTTGTTTTTTTATTAAGTGTCAAGGAAGTCAAGCTCTTATATTGCGGTACAGTTTGATAAGTCACGGTTTAACCTTTTTTTTCCTCAAGTCAGGAATATCACAATTTGATTGTCGATTTTTACGTAAATTTTATAATTATTGGAAATTACTTAGGCTGTCACTGTGCACAGAATTATTGTAATCTACGATCTAACATAACTGTAATAGTTGGTCATTGTAAAAGCCCCAGGCTTATTCTCTAAGTTTTAGAACGGACACTGTGGTTTTGTTTCTCTTTACATGTAACCACACAAAAAGGGAAGTGACTACCCTCAGGAGCAACATCACCACCAACCACTATCAGCCATACTGATAGTAGCGAGCGGTCAGCACGCCACGGAACCCCACTCGAGGCCTACGACCTGCTTCCAGCGAGAACTAGCTGTGGAAGTCCAATTTGCAACGAAGGAGTCTGGGTGACGTGTGGCTGTCTGGCTTTCTACCTTCATCAAAGTTGAGGTATCTCCAAAACGGTGTTAGTCAAAAATTCCAAAAACTTTTAACTTGTCGAGTGTTCTAACTAGTCGCGTTTATATTACGAACGTTTTAACAATAAGTTTAGCCAACATTTAATTTTAATAGTTTTTTGTAAAAGCTGAGTGATTTCCTATAGACTTGTAAAACTTAATTCAAAAAGGTATATTTAAATCTTGTCATTTTTTATTGTCTTGTTTTATTTGGACTCCATCTTCTGCACTCAGTTTCTGGTTTAATATAAAAAAAGGTATAATTACCTGGCGACCAACAATAAGAGCTCATTTTGTTATAATTGTTAAAAGAAAAATAGTTAAGAGTTAAAAATAAAATTCAAAATATCAATAAATTTTTCTTTGTTGATTGTACAATTATCTTCAATATTGTTCCAATGTTTGTTAATACTGTTAACAATTAAATTTATTGGTATGTTAGTGAAAACAGATTTAGCATCAAGACTGATAAGAACATGATAATTAGGGATTTGTTTGTTATTAATGAATTCTGCAAATTCAAAAGAATTTTTAACATAGTAATCATTAGATCTATTGTAAGAACGTGTTAAAATATCACATATTAAGTCTGTGATTTTATTATTAGGTGATTCAATGCAGGAAATTATAGGTCTAAGAGATAAATTAGGTTTATGTATTTTGGGTAAACCGTAAAATTTTGGGCATGTAGAGTTATAAGTCATAAGTTTTTTAGCAAAATTAAGTACAAGTTTATTATTGGAAAACCAAACCTTTGCTATCTCCAGTTTGTTATTAACAAGTGAATTCACATCCTGTATTTTTTGCCCGGTAAAGATAATAGTCGTGTCATCAGCATAGTTTATAATTTGAGTGTTTTGATCTCTAATCACAGAGGCAAGTTCATTCAGGTAAATTATAAAGAGGAGTGGTCCTAGAACACTTCCCTGGGGGACACCATGTTCTAGTCTCAAGATATCAGATTCAAAATACTGGTTAACCCGTCAAAGAAGTTGAACTTGCCGAGAAAAGAAACAACTCTGTTGTATAGTAGTCTCTCCAGCACTTTAGCAAACACAGGTAACACTCTGACTGGGCGATAGTTTCCGATTTCATTCACATCCCCTTTTTTGTATAAGGAAATGACCACTGCAAATTTAAGACGCTCTGGAAAAATTCCAGAGGAGAAAGAGGCATTGAATATATCCTCAAGACGGACTGAAAGTACCTTGATAGTTTTCTTCAATACACGAGCAGAAACACCATAGAAACCACTCGAATTTTTGGAGGAAAATTTACTCGCAACATCGCAAATCTCCTGCCTGGAGGTAGCATGTATAAAGAAAGAGTACCCTCCAGTGGAAACTGAGGGAGAGTTATCCTTAACAACCGCACTACAGCCAGCTTGATTGATCAAAGTAGGTATTGAATTAACAAAGAAATTATTAAAGTCGTTAGCATCTCCAAAAGATTGTCGGACTCTGGTAACTTATTATTCTTTGTTTTGCCAATTGTTGAGTTAACAAGATTCCACTCCTGCAACTTGTTACTATATGTTACCTTCATCTCCTGGATTACAGGTTTAAAGAGTGGATCTACATGTGCTATAGTTTCAATCAATTTAAGATATTCTCTAAAATCAACAAGCTCTTTGGAGATCCAGCCAGACTTGTTACTTTTCCTGATTTTGCACTTCACCAGTGGAAAACAATTCAGGAAGGATGTGTTTACAATATTAAGGAAGATATCCAGTGGACGCTAAATGATCTATAAATTTAGACGGCGGACCGGAGAGCAGAGAGTAGTGCGGGTATAGTGCCCACACAGTCAGCGGATTGTGACAGCTTTGAAAGGCGTATTGCGCAAAGAGGTTGGCAGTAAAGTGGAAACATTGAAAGGTCGAACTTCATAGAAACAGCTTTAAAAATGTCAATTGCTACATTATTTTTATGTGAAAATTCACAACTCAAATTTCGGATTTTACAAAATCAACTTGCAGTATGGGTACGTGAAATAAACGTAAGCAGGGAAACACTTGGGTAATTCCATCATCTGTACAAAATTTTACGAAAGCATCCGCAGAAGTTTTTCGAATATACCAGGATGTCAATAAATAGTTTCGGTTTGTTGTTGACAGAACAGAGATTATTAAAACAAGAAACTGGATGGTTTACATATTTTATTTATTTACTTAGGTTATATTTCTAATTGTATTCGAGAACTAGGGATTCGTCCTAATACATTGTTTTAGAGCCATTCTGGGGAGAAGAGTGTGAGTATGCTCTAGAGTTAAATTTGCTTCGTTCGATGTGCTGGTAGGACGAAGATGATGATGATGTTGATTGATAAGGCGACTGATCATAGTTTTGAAGGCAGGAAGGTGGTCGAGACTGATCAAAGCTTTGGGCAGGAAAAGCCCGCCTTGATTCATAATTTGTTGCTGCGGTACCTCCTGGCGTAGATGTTTGGGATTCCTGGACCTTAGTGAACTCGTCGATAATTAATTGCTGAATGTCATTTCAAATCTTCAGTTTTTGTAAGCAATTAAACTTTTGCTTCATCGGCAAGAGGCCCATAAAAAATGATAGCCGTTAGATTGTTGTTGTTTGTTTTCTTCTTCTTGTTAGGTTGGTGTTTTGCGAGTAACTGTAGTTTTCTTTTTTCTATTTGCAGGATTTTTTTTTGTTTATACTGCTATTACTAGAACTTGGTTTTTGGCTGCTTTTGGAGAGAGTTGCGAAGACTTTTTTATGACGTTGCTGTTGATCTGAGGAATATACTAAATCTTCGTTACTATAATGGTTTTCGTTATCGCTGCTGTTTTGAGATTCTACCAATTGAACTGGTGGCAATGAAGTAATAGGTAAATTTGATCCCTTAAGAAGTACACTATGTTAAAATAGGGCCAAGTAGATTCCTATGCATCGCCTGATTCGCTGGAATGAGGTATGGGATATCTCTTAAGGTCTTTTCGGAACTGATCTTGAAGATATTTCCACTTTTGCCTAACTTCTTTTACTGAAAATGATAAGTTAAATTTGGAAAGTTAGGTATACTAAAATCTCTCTTTAAATGTACCCTAGATTGTGACAGGTAAATATTTCATATCCCTAGAATTTCGCAAGCAGTTGCCATATTGATATTATTAATAGGTGACCGAAGGGTCCGTAATCAACAGAATTTACGTTTTACGCAGTCGAATCCAAAATTTGAATAGATATTAACATTAAGATCTATTCTTTGATGCACAGAAAAAAGCTAGTGTCTGGGTTCTAACATTTCTGACAAACATGCTAAATACGCCCCTGGGTGTGCCCAAAACAATGCTGTCAACCTTGGATTACCAAATTAAGAAATGATATTTCCAGTGTACACTTAAAGCGAGATTCTATTATACTGTCTGCAATATCTCAAGAACGTCTGAACCCATTTCCTCCACAGTACATTTTTTTCTCAAAAAGAACTATAAATTCTGATATTAGTTTCTAATGTATTTTCAAGTATTTAGCAACGGGGGCTTCTTTTCATTCCCCTGGATTTTCGCTCAGAATGTGCAAATCCACAGTAGCACTAATAATTGTAGCAGAAACATGCGCAGTAATTTGGGAAGAAATGCAAGCACTGTATATGCCATCTCCAACATAAGATCAATTATTGCAAGCAATAATTAATGAGTTTTATGGAATTTCCCAATTGCTTTGGAACAATTGACTGCAAACATTGTAAAATCAAATGCCCTCTGCATTCTGGTCCAACCTATTTCAATTACAAGAAGCACTTTTCAATAGTGTTGCAAGGTGTGGAGGATGCGAATTACAAATTTGTCGCGATTGAAGTTGGAGGTGCTGGAAGTCAGAGTGATGGCGGGACGTTTCAAGCGTCTACTATTTATGAGTTATTAGAAAGCGAAAGGTTTAATATCCCCGAAGACAATTATATCCAAAATACATTAATAAAGGTTCCGAATGTCTTGTTCGGCGATGAAGCATATCCATTGAAGCCGTATCTTATGAGACCATATCCACGCAAACACCAGAAAAAACCGCTTTTAACTACAGACTTTCCAGAGCTACACAGAGCTACACACTTTTGTAAGGGAACTAGATGGAGGCAACAATAACGATTTTACTTATATTCAACAGAACATTGATCATAGCCCGCCGCATCGTCTTGGAAGAAACCATAATACCTAATGCTACTGTTGAAGCTAAACAAATAAGAAAGAAGTTGACAGACTACTTTAAAGACCATCCAATTAATAAAAATGGTTAGATTAAATAGTTTAAATATACGAATTTAATTTTTTGTTTATATTAACATGTAAGAAATATGCCCCTGTCGCAATTTTTCTGTTAACGTAGTAGGTTACCTATACCTAGTAATCAATGTCAAAAAGATAATAAATAATAAAGTTAAGATGCTTTGGAAATAATTTTGAATTCTGTATTTTTTCATACTAACACACACTTATTAGACATACTGAAGAAATTATGAAAGGAAAAAGCAACAAAGAACGATACCTAATAGTTCTAATACCCTTGTATATAAAGATCATAGTGTGTGGACACGATAGTAGGCTTTCTATTATAAAAAGCATAGCAAACCATACCCATTTTAAAAATATTTGTCACTTTTATCAATGACTGATTCACTTTAATATTCTTTTATATACTGTACGGGATTTCAAAAACAATAGTCCAAACTCGTTGCCTTGGTTACCATCTTTATTGTTTAGCCTTCACAAATAAATTGTCAGATACTGTCACTGAACAAGAATATTCTTTAAAATTTATCTGCCAAATCTTTGAGTAGGTTAGAACACAGTGCAAACGTGGTCATTAAACCTGATATAACAACTTTACAAGCATTTTTTGTTACAATACAAAGCTCCCAGTAAAAAATATTCTTTGCTGCAATACTTACCAGGATATTTCATAATTTTGGAAATCTCGACCCAAAGTTTGTCTAAAACACCTCGGTTGTGGTCATGTGAGTGAGTTATGTCTCATAGGGGTTTTCAAATAAAAACCTCACTAATGAGCACTTCTCAGTTCATATTGTTTGTTATTAGGTAGGTAGGGGAAAATGGGTAACAGTGAGACATGGGTAACAGACATTCAAAATATCCCTGCTCCTATAAATAGCTCATAGATGGCGCTAGGTGTGCATATAATGGAAGATCCAAGATCAGCCTTCTCCACTACTTTCACACTTCCCATCCATTCAGTTTAGAAGTTGTGATGTTGCTATGAAGATTGCACGCCAATTCTAATTTTTTCACGTTTAGATTGACGTCCTGCATTAACTGTAAGAAAACTGCAAGGTTTTGAGATTAGTATTATTATCATTGTTATCATGTTTTCATTTCGCAGTACCATGGGTAAAAGTGAGACAATTTCAACAGGGGAACAGTGAGACATATTACTACCCATAGGTATGTCTCACTGCTCCCCTTATAATAGATAAATATTGCTTATAATTGTATACTTACAATGTGCTAAAACAGTCTAAAGTAAATTGAAACTACACTACACATAGGGAAGAGATCATATTATACACAGAATGTATGCAATTTTATGGGTTTATAACTGAAACTAAATTGAAAATCTCTAGAAGACAATAGTATGACTATGCTCTTTTCACATAGGTTTGGGAATCATTTGGAAACAAAGTGCAAAGTTACAGGTTCCCCTATATAAGAATACAACGCTCTATTTTCCAGGTTAAATATACGCGCCAATACGCCGGAAAATGTCAAACTGACTTGAACGCTCCGCTACCAGCGAGCCAACACGCCTACTCTCCGTGTGTGGACACGATAGTAGGCTTTCTATTGTTTTGAAAGTTCGGCTACCATCTCCGCCCTGTTCTCCGGTCCGCCGTCCGCCTTAGTGCACGGACACGCATAACGCGGACGGCGGACCAGAGAGCAGGGCGGAGATGGTAGCGGAACGGAACAATAGAAATCCTACTTCGGAGCGCTCAAGTCAGTTTGGCATTTTCCGGCGTATTGGCGAGTATTTAACCTCAAAAATAGAGCGTTTTATCCTTATGTAGGGGAACCTGGGTAACAGTGATACACTTTTTTTCCTTTTACAATAATTTGAAATTCAATGAATTTTTTTAAATCCTTTTTTGGCACTTTGTTTCCAAATGATTCCCAGACTTATGTGAAAAGCAGCATAGTCATACTATTTTCTTATAACATAAAGTAAATTGAAACTACACTACACATAGGGAAAAGATAATATTAAATTAAAAAAATAATAATTATTGACTAGTTCTTTTTTATTGTTGAAAACGATTTGATAACCATTTCTAATTTAAAATATATATTTTTTTATTTCCCCATCAATACAATTTTGCTTACTTTCCCTTTATTATTATTATTAAAATATAATTTTTAATTTTTTCATCCCTATATATTTGAGATTTCCCTTCAAAATTTTATATATGTCATTTTATTCCTTTCAACCTTTTCAACAAAATTTTATTTACACAAATATTTCCTTTAGAAGATATTATTTGATCTCTTGGAAGGTAAGATTGTTTTTCTAAGTTTTTTTAGTATTTTGTTCCTCACCTATACATTATTTTTCTAGCGTTCTAGTGGTTCGAAACATGTACAGATTTTGCAGTTTTTAATTTTATTAAAAACTATTTGTGGAGTTTTGACTTTAAGATTTTCAATTTTTAATTTGTCTTTTCACTCCACTGTAAGAAGATGGACAATTTTTTCAATTTAAAAGATAATATTATACACAGAATGTAAGCAATTTTATGGGTTCATAACTGAAACTAAATTGAAAACCTTTAAGTTTTTAGCACACCGCGGAGAGGGGAGCAGAGAGTAGTAGAAGTACTCTCCGCTTTCCTCCCTGCTCTCCGGTCCGCTGTCCGCGTTATGTGTGGCCGTGCACTTAAGTCGCATGAATCTCTCTTTGGCTGCGTGAGGTCCCGGGTTCTACTTTTTTTAAATCACATTTTCAAAAAAGAAAAATATTAATAGTTTTTATACTTGATATATTTAATAAGTTCTGTTGCCAAGTTGAACCTAAACACTGAATAATAATACAATTTATGGTATGCCTGATAATCAGATAATACCTTTTATTAACTTATTAACTAATTATATTCCCAATGCTAAAAATACCACTCCTGCTGGCCAGTCCTCGTTTTTCGAGCTACCCTGGAAAAATTACTTCCGACTGAAGTGTTTCAATTGAAATTAGATAAACTATACAAAGCTGCCCGCCTCCGATATGGATCGATTTTCCTCACAGTGATCTTAACATTTAGCGAAAGGCTTGTTTTATTTCGGTTGCATTATTCCCATATTTTTGCTTAAAAAGAATTAGCCCAAACAAAAGCTAAATTCAAACATCGCCGCCATGTTGTATTTTAAGAAATCCGTCAGTTCCCTGTCAATAGATAGTCCCTTTTCTGCAAGCAACGATCTCAGTTTTTAAAATCGGTTAATAACCAAAAAAAATTATGGACAAAACAAAAAAGTGCAAACTTTTTGGGCTAGCTCGTTACTATGCACGTGTATTGTGCAGAGATACGATGGGGACATTACTCTGTGTTAGAAGGTGGCATGTGGTTTGGTAATTTAGTCAAATAATAATAGTCAACTCATAGCAATATTACTGGTAAAGTATTTTTTATTTTCTTGTTATATTTGTTCATGGTCGCCATTTCAGAGTTTTGTTGTTATTACTAAATTTTTTTATTATTATTACGAACATTGTTTAATACATTATGTGTACAGATTATCTCCGTCTATGGAATGCAATGAGACACACTTCCATTTTTCTCTGGAATGCACATTGTCCTGTGCATTTGTGGGATAGTCCATTCAATAGTAAAATTCTATTATGTGTATTTTAATTTTAAGTTAAGTTAACCATATTTGTCTTCTACAGTAAAAATTAACCCAATATTGGACGCGAAAGTGGTAAAAATAAAATTTCTAGAGAGCATTCTTGTGGAGATATAGCCTAATACGTCGTTTTATTTCCTCAGTGAACAACGGACACTTTTGGAGCCACATTTGAGCTAGGTTTTGCATGCTTTAATTGACAGAGGTCAAGTAGACACGGGAAAATTCAACCCAGCCAATCAATTTGAGACTAAGTACAAAATATGTATAAAGTTAGAAATGTCATTACAATCTTCTAACCCTTTGGTTACTTTAATTTACCTATTTACCTATGTTCACTTTCAAAATGGAACGGATTGAAACTCTAAAAAATTTGGACACCCTATTTCAAGAAAACAAATGTGTTTCGACCAATGTTCATTTGATCTGTATCTATCATTTGAAAGTAGTAGGTGAATATTTTATTTTTCGAATCTTGAAGTCAACAAGTGTTTTGGGACACGTTTTGCCAATTTCAACGCAAACGGTTGATTTGATCGTTACGAAACAAGAGTACCTTTTTATTGCAGAATGAAAAGATGCACTAAAGTGATGGACCTGCAGGACTAAAAAGATAACCTCAAAAAGTTACAAGTAAAAGCACCATCCAAAAACAGACCAAGTGGCGCCCTCTGTAAGATAAGTAGAAATTGGCATTTTCAGCTTATTCTCCATCCCCAAAAACATAGCAGTGCCAAATTTCACTTCAGCAGCTTGATTATTTCGGGAGATGTAGCCATAATTCAATTTCAAAAAATGAACTTTAACGCCCTGTATCTTTTAAACAAACAACATTTCTATAAGGCATATTAGCCTTAATCGTAATATTTTGGCCCAAAATATATGCGATTGCACTATGTGCCATTACTATTGACTCACCCTGTATAGGAATAGTTACGTTAAAAACGCAACTTGTTTTGTTTCATGATTTTAAAAAGATGTTATTGTTGGCACATTCAAGCTTTCCAGTTTTTTGACACGATTTAGGTTCTTTTGTAAATATAGTATCTCAAAGCGATACACAAGTCTATCAAAAAACTATTATGCGTTACAAAATAGGAAATACTGAATTTAAGAAATGCCAATGTAAACAAATTACCTCGTCTTCTTGCCCTGACCCACTAAAGTAGAAACAAAATAAAACCGTGCTATTTGTATTATCGTGAGTCTATACATCGTTGAAGGATACTCTGATTGAATGTATTTTAGTAACGGCCGCTATAACACCAAACAAAACAAAGTCTATCACTGGATCTTCTATTTAAAATGCAACGTTCCTCTTTTTAATTCTGCTGGCAAATCTATCCATTTAGCGAATCATATTTGTTAATACTGACGGCCAAAATAATGATTCCTTTCGAATCGCCTTCTCGAAATTTGGACATAATATTCATTATGCGATTACTGCAAAAAATAAAAATATCTTCCCATGTTTGTTTTCGTGATAATTGTGTGTGTGCTGAGCTTTTAAAAAATGCTTAATTCCACGTACTTCGACCTATTCAAAATGCTAAACAAATATTTAACTTTACTTTCGAAAAATACGTAGCAGTCTCTAAGAATTATTCGGACAGAAGATAGTTACCATTGATGACGATGGCCACCCGTTGAAGTGTAGATGTAGAGACAGACACACAACAGGGATAGAAAGTTAAGTTAGTTGAAACTTTAAACTGACGTTATCCAGAAAGAGACGATCTTTCCAAAAATTCAAAGAAAATTGTATCACACCAACGTATCATGAAATCCATGATGACAAAAATGATTTTTGTTGTCATGTTATAGTAATTTTAATTTTTATGTTATTTTTATAGAACCGAAACCGTTAATGTATCAAATTCTGTTTTATTGATATTGTGGTTTCTCAGACTTTGAGATTTCACCCATCCCCAGTGGATGGATCACTTTGAGTCGCCCTACCAAATATTTAATTTAAAGATTAAAAAGTTCTTATAAAAGCTCCAGTTTTTTTCTAATAATACAACATACCCGGATTTCTCGTAGCATAAAATACTTAGTCAAGTTGACGAAAAAAAAAATGTAAAAACGGGGAACCAGACAAAATGTGATTTAGTTAACTGGTGGGATATTTACAGGATTTGCGTTGGCAATTAATTTAATTTCTTAAATCACTTTCATTACTTTATTATATTAATATCATTTTTCTGGTAGGGGTATATTTTAAAGGTTTTATTAATGCAGATATACCTAAATTGTTTATTTGTGTAACAAATCGAAAAGGTGATGTGAATATACAGGGTGATTCTATGTAAGTGCACAACCAAGGGTAAAGTTGAACGTATGAAGTTTTTTTTTAAACCCTCAAACTAAACGACACATAATTTTTTAAATTTATTGAAACTTTAAAATACATTAGGATTTTTATAAAGTGTGGCAACATTGAAGACTTTAAATCAGGACGGTGGATGGAACAAGGAACGAGGTTAGCTCTCCCAATTTTTTTTTCAAGGAAGAACGGAAAATTTATTTTGAGTTAAAAAAATAAGTACATAGGCGCCCTCCAAGCTTTCAAGTTTTAACAACATAATAAAAAATAAAAACAGCTTAATGGCTACATCATTAGGTTAGGTAAACAAGTATATAGGTGATCCAATAAATACAACTTGCTATTCCTTATATGTACTAACTTTTAGTCATAAACCGTGTTAGTAATGGTCAACCCCCGTTTTTAAATCTTAATATCACCTATAACATCCTTTCGAACATCTGCTTCGTGATGAGGTACGTGCTCGATTTTTAAATTCGTACAGTAGTTTGAACCAGAGATGGATGTGGAACATGTGCTGCTGCGCGCTGTATGTGCTTTCCCCGTGCACACAGGGCGAGTCAAAATTTTGAGGTGGTTTTAAATAGATAAAACATGTATGCCAATTTCGGCATATACTAAAAAATGCTATTTTAAAATAAAATCGTTCCTAGAACACAAATATTTTGATTAATACCTAAACTGATAATTAGTAACTAAAATTATGTTATTAAATTGTGAAAATAATGTAGATTTCAATAAATTCTTAGTGAACCCACATTTACTTAAATACAGTACCTAGTTATTGGTTTCATTTAAATATAATAATTTAAATTACCAAGGCAAAAAAGGAAAAATTTCCAAGCACTTCGACAGGTATACTTAGAATATTGTAGCTGGGAGTCACGTCAGCTGGCCGCCATTAAGTTTTGTTCTCTAAAAGTGACTCACCCTTTATATAATAATGTATTTCTATTTAATTATTATTGTTTAGTGTTTTTTTAATTTTCTTTTCCATATTCTCACCATTTATAGGACATTACAAAAAGCAAGGCTAAGTCGTTAACATCACTTTCCTCATGCCTCTACCTCCAAATACAGGGTATTATATTTAAATGTAAAAAACGATTTTCATTAATAACTGAGCAAAATATACCTTATTGCACTCAAACTCAATGAAACACTTTTGTGATAAAAAGTTATACAAAAAATTGACTGGTAGGTACAACATTTTGTAGGATCGAAGAATTTTTTTTAATGATAATTAATAGTATTTAACTAATCTAAGTTCAGCTACTAAGGGCTTATATTACTTAAAGCACTTTTTGCTCATTTCCGTTTATGCAATTAACTTTTAATTATTGAACAGAACATATTAATTGTTTTAGATTTTGTGCAAATGTGCAACGACACGATTTGACTTTTTAAATGTAATTTTTTTCTGCCCCATTCAAAATTTTACAAGCCGTCTGTAAAAATCATATTGTTAACTTACATTTTATCGCCAAACTAATAAATCATAATAAAAATTATTGTGAAAATCAAATGATCGACTTAGCAGATTAAATAAATTAAAAGCAGATTCGGCAAAACCTGAAGTGGCAATAATAGGGTACTTGACAATATTTTTAATTGCTCTAAAATTGTACTCTGTTTACAGTAGATGCACCAGCATAACACGTAATTTATTGATGATAATTAAAGACGAAGTTGCACAATTTTGTTCGGGCTGAAATCTACAGTTTCGACGTTCTATTGACCAGAACGCCAAAAGTGGCAACTCTGTGCCTCTCAGGAGAAACGGAACTGTAACGTTGCCGGTGCCTGTTTGCAATAATTCGTGGAACAAGGGCAAATTGCAGTTTTCTATTCAAGTGTCTCCAGCTTGCCTATGAATACCTGTTACTTAATGTATTGCAACCTTTGAGCTTTAACTAATGTTGCACACACAAATTTTGTCACATAAAGACTTTTTTATTACGAATATGTTCCGGTGTCTGTTTATGCTGCACACGCTGGAAACTATTCTTCATCTCTGCCACGTAACACTTTAGTTAAAGTATACGGGACATACTATAAATATTCTGGTATCAATAATGCGGGAAATATTGGCGTATGTGGCAGCGTTACCCACCCACCTAGGCATCTAACCATATTCATATATCCACATGTCATCTAACACGTATGGTTTTCTGATCGGCAGATGACATCCCGTGATGCCAAATGTCATTCGTCATTCCGTATATCGCTAAATTAAAGCATTAGTAGATAATATCTGTGCGATTTATTATCGTTTGTTACTATTACATATTGTTTGCGGACCTAGTTATCGTGTTGTTAGATGTATGTATAAGGTATCATGGACCCTGAAAGGACAATCCGTAATTTGCCGAAATGGGATGCTGTATGTAGCACATTTTTTTCTAATAATCCGATGTTAGCGTCTGCCGAAATTCATGGGATAAATCTGCAAAGGTTTGTACCTACGTTGTAGTAATAGTACAGTGTTATGAGTTATTAATAAAGAGAGAACCTCGGCCTAGGGACCATCTTGAAGGCGCGTTTATAAAGGCGCCATAGTGCTTAGAAGTACTGAGCCCGAATTCCGACTTTAGGCCCAACCTAGCAAAAAAATTTGCAGAAAAACGAAAAAAAGGTATTTACGAAAAAAAAAACACTTCTTGACTAAATGTGGTTTCACGGGGCATCATAAGTCTGGGAGTTTGAGGTTAGAATTTTGAAATTTCAACTTTCCTTGCGACTTTCACTGCCGAATAAGGTTATGTCTCAGAACACTTCAGTGGTATCACTATGTTGCCAAATTGCCTTTTTGAAACACTTGTAACGTCATAAGTGCTTTCCCGCCAAATTTCGAAGTCTAAAAACTTGATAATTACGTAAATATATATATTTTAAATAATCGTAGGGTCTTAAGCAAGTGTCCAGGAATTGTGTTATCAAGTTTGTAAAATGTCGTCATGTACCCTATATTTATAGGTAAAAAAGTGATGTTTAATAATTAACACAAGCGACACATCAAGTTTATAAATTGAAAATTGTAGATATTCCCATTCATTAGAGGAGAATATGACATTATTTGCGGACGTTTGTTCGACAAACTTAATGTTGCATTTAAAATTATAGGTACATTTTTATTATAGCTCTAAACACGGCACAAAAAACAAAAAAATATGGCTCACCCTGTGTAGGTAACACTCTGGAGGGCCAGCGCACTCAATCCCACGACCTTTATTACGAATTTAAACCTTACGACGGAATCGCCAAGAGAATGCAGAGCACGGGTGCGGGGTTTTATTGGAAGGGGTGAAGCGGGAAACAAACGTGGTAGTTCCTTCGGTGAAAACGGGGGAGAAGTGGATTTAATCGGGGTTTATAGTATATTTGATTTTTACGAACGTAGTTTCTTACAAATTTCTCTACTGATTTTACACCACAACATGTGAAAAACCCCTAGACGAAGTATAACTCGACCAATACTAAATCAGAATAAATGCCACGCACATTGCTTGTCCGATTGTTCAAAATTATTACACCAATACACGACTATAAACGTTTTAGAGTTAAAATAACACGTTTGCACTCATTTCGGTCTTGCTAGGAAACAATCTATAACATCGAATGTTGCTGGATAGTGCGGTCGTCTGGAAAAATCAATATTGTACGAATTTCAACTATTACTATTAATATATATATAAGGTAAAGACCCAAATAACTCTTACAACAATATTACCTACTAAATGTAATAAATGTCAGCACTTATAAAATCTATATTTTTATTTTTGAAATAAAAGTGACATAATTTTTCATAGTAGTATATCTCGTGAATAGTAAGTATACTAATTTAGGTTTACAGGGTGGGCCAAATTGGACACTTTTAAAGGGAAACTCCTGTTTTTGACGGAGATAGACGAAAACTGATATCGGTATCTGAGACTCATTTTTTATGATAAACTTAATGTCGAAAACGGCAAATCGATATCTGTCACCGTTATTGCGTTACAGAGCGTTTTTCGAAAATGGGTGTTTTCAAGAAGTGGCCCTGACTTTTTTCGTGTTGAAACTTTTGTGTTTCTGTAAAAACATTCCTAAAGCACTCACCTTCCAAAGCCTACTTGTTGAAAGGACGCGCGTCCAATTTTATAAACATGAAATCATAAAACCTATTAGTAATTGATAACTACTTAATTAAATCATTAAGTGTTATATATTTTTGGATTGATTATAATTTTTTGCTCTATTAAAAAATATATACAGGGTGTTCCATTTAAAAAATATTTTTTTCATCGATAGCTCTTAAACCATTGACTTGAAAAAAGTGTAGTAGCAGCATTGGATTCTACGTAAAAAAGTGCTTTGGTTATGTTTTTACAGAATAACGAAATTTTCAACCCGAAAAAAGTTACGGCCATCTTCGAAAACGCACATTTTCGAAAAACGACCTGTAACTCGAGAACGGTGACAGATATCGATTTGCGGTGTTCGCCATTAAGTTTATCATAAAAAATGAGCCTCAGACACCGATGTCAGTTTTCGTCTATCTCCGTTAAAAATAGGAGTTTCCCTTTAAAAGTGCCCAATTTGGCCCACCCTGTACACGTGGCAATCTCGTCATATTTAGAAACAGTAAATAGATTGACGTAAAAGAAAAATGTGGTCGAGTTATATTTTGTATGGGAAGAACCCAGCATTATGGTGATGAAAATTGAATAAAATATTTACTGGGAAGAATGGGCGCCGTTCCTAAAATTTTGCAGTGGACGTTCATTTGTGAAAATACTGTTGTAGGCAGATTTCTTATGCAAAAACTGAAAAATTGTCCTTCCGTAGTATAATTATTATTTAGTATATATTATTTATATAGTAATTATTATCTTCATTTTATTCGGATTTTTGAACATTCCATTTAAATTTACTTGAACACCCTCTAATCTCAAAAAAATACACTAGGGTTTGACTTTTCGACCCAAACACCAGATAGCGGTAGGTCAAAGTGACCCAGATCTTTAAAAGTTCTAGTATGTGCCTCCTTGGATGATCTATCTAACAAATAGAAATGTTGAACATTGGCCTATAATAGAATCTTATTACGGGTTGTGATTGTCATAATTCGTTCGGGAGAAATGTGGCTCCAGCTCGCAAGGTGAGGGCAATAATCCGAACGAGTACTATAATATGCTTCTCCAAGACTTCAGGCGAGTTTAGAATATTCGAAATGATTTAGATTATTCTAAACTCATTTATTTATTATTAAATAACAAATTGAGATTTTGTTTTGTTTGTATTGTATCGAGCTCTCGTCCTTAGCAACTATGGTCATAGTACAATATTGTAACGAAAATTTAGTAGGAAGTGTTGAGTGCAGGATCGCGATTAGCCAAAAGGTGGTGTTAGAGTTCTTAACTACATAATTAATACCTACCTTTGGGCCCTGGCTGGTAATAGGTGCAAATACTTATAAGATTTTATACGTATTTTTCAATAGTCTTGGAAAAATATTTTGTATATGGGGGGTGGATAGGTTTTAAGTGTGACACACTGTATATCTAGAATTTAAAAATCGCACACGTAACCAATCAAAAGGCAGATGTGATTCGATATTACGGACCGAAGTGTCATTCTGATATTTTTATACACGGTTTACAACCGGCGACGATCTATCCAGATTCCCTGCTCCCCCAAGCATTCAGTGTCGATCTTATAGCGAATGCGGTTCTCATATTTTATTAGATTCAGTGAATATTGTTCGACGAAATAAAACAACACGCAAAACTAGTAGAACTAGAAAATTTGTATAAGTATTACTTCAAACAATACTCTAAACAATTATTATGTTTAGAAGATGCTACCGTTGTTAACCAATTTATTAAAATAGTTTTATTTATAACCAATCCTAATATACACTTCAAACTGGAACACCCCTATAAAATTTTTATTTGTCATCCGATTTTGATCTAGTTTTTTTTTAACAAACGCTTACTAATATTTTTGGGGTCAAAATTCTCAAATCATATTGGCATACGTTTATAAAAAATTATGGGTACGCCAATGGATTGGGCATCCCTTAAAATGGGTTTGTACGAAATTTTGTTAAAAATTCTAGAAACCAATGAAAATCGCGATTTAACACCTATTTCACTTGCCTACTCGCTTAAATCAAGTTGCATGTGATGTGGATTGTGGATTAAAGACAATTAAAACTGTAACTTTACCACAAATAATAGTACTGCCAAAAGGTCTACCTAAATACAAAAACCCTAATGTAAAAAATTAAAAATTGTAATTCCATTTTTACTTTAGGTTTTTGTATTTAGGTACCAATACAAGTTTACAGTTTCAATTGTTTGCAATCCCCATGCAACTTGACCTAAGCGAGTAGGCAGGTAAAATAGGTAGTGAAATCGAGATTTTCATTGGTTTATAGAATTTTTATTGTTATATATTTGGTAGATAAAATAAGGAGTCTTTCATACAGAAAGGTATATATATTAAACTTCTTTTTGTAATACCAAGCTTACGGTCTACTTCGTGACCTTCATCCGGGCTAGAACAATTTTAAATTATAAGAAAAATATCGAAAAAAGGTGGAAAATTTACTTACAATTATATTGAAGTTTTATCAATACCAAAATATATAGATTTTGGTGTGAAAAAAGGTCAGAAAAAGTTTTTTAATTTCGTTTGAAATTTCTCAATTTTGTTTATAGTTGTTTATTTGCTAATAAGGAAATTTAGTTTCAAAAACAAAAGACAATTTATTTTATTATACAGAAAAATTTGTTTTTATCTTCATTAAAGCAATAAAAGGGGTTATATGTCAAGTCAAAAAGTGTCAGAAAACTTGATGTGACATAAATTACTCGTATATAGGGTTATATTACAATATTATGGAAATCAAAATTAAAAAAAAATTCATAGATGTATTGTTATTAGAATTATTTAAAGATAAAATAAAACAATATATTATGGAACTTAAATCTTTGATGTCAGTTATTTTATTTATTGACTTGTTATCATTGTTAATTTCAACCATTTCAAGAAATAATATTTTATTAGGATTTTTTTCTTTATGTAATATTAAAACATTATCAAATTTAAAACAATGACCTGTTACAAAAGCATGTTCACTTAAAGCAGAAGTAGTTTTTCGTAATTTGATATCACTTCTATGTCCAGAAATTCTATTTTTCAAATTTTGCGATGTTTGACCAATATATGATTTATTACTTTTAATACAAGGTATTGAATGAACAACATTAGATTGGTTAATTACAGGTGTCTTATCTTTTGATTTTGTGTATAAATTTCCAATCGATTTAAAATTTTTTAGAGCTATTTTATTTTATTTTTTATTTTTTTCTAGCCCTGATGAAGGTCACGAAGTAGACCGAAAGCTTGGTATTATAAAAAGAAGTTTAATATATACCTTTCTGGCTGAAAGACTCGTTATTTGATTTACTAAATATAACTACACAGCCGTAAACCAGCTATTTGTTAAGAAAATTTGGAACATTCCAGTTTTAAGGGATGGTCAATTCAGTGGCGTAGCCATAATTTTTATAAAAATGTGCCTAATATAATTTGTCCAATTTTGTCCCAAAAAAAAAATGTCGTAGTAGGCCTTTTTTTAAGAAAATGTGCTGTTTTGCCCCAAAGTACAGTTTTTGATGAACTATCGTTAAAAAAAAACTCGATGATATCGGACCACGAATACAAATTTTATGGGGGTGTTCCGATTTGGAGTGGGTCACAATGTACCTATATTACATGCTGAGGTCAAACTGGAGCAATGGGGCTATATCATTGTACGACAATTTTGATAGTGTGTATTGTTTCTTACTACAGCTTAGTTTACTTTTCATTTACAATGATGAAATTTTATCGAAATTTAGGGCCACCTTTATTACGGAGCTGTGTACAAAACGAAAAAAAAACAGGACACTTAATTTTTTGAATAGGTTAGGACTCGGTATAATAGGGAAGTCATTTTTCGATCACCTTAAAATCGTTCTGTCACACCGAACCAAATTACATTGTTTCCAAAGATCGCTTCATAAGTACGTTTAAAAAATTTACATATTTATTGGGATGGCTTACGGTTACGTGAACTTTTTAATTGGGGAAGTTTGCGCATGCAAATTCCCTGCCAGTAATAAAAACAAAGCACAGTTTCCAGTTCTTGAAGTCCTTAAAGTATTCTTAACAAATTAAAACTAATTTAGGGGCGCCCGCCTTAAAGTATGTAAATTAACATTTTTACAGAATTACGAAAAGTAAATAAAACAAAAACTGGAATACCTGCCTGAGGAAAATCCTGTTATGATTATTTAATCTTAGTAGTTATTTTGTGCAAACTTCTAAAGCAAGAGTTACCTAACTTTAACACCGTAATAAAATTGATCTATTTATTATTCTCTGCAGTCAGCACAATGGCCCGCAAGAATATACCAGATTATTTAAAAAGTTATACATTTTTCTTTATAGTTTTTTTCTCAGAAACTATATCCGGTCGATAAAACACATATTTTAGGACTAGCCCCAATTTTTTCAGCAGTTTTGAAATAAAAATTTCAAATTCAATTTCAACAAATGTACCTACTTACTTAGGTGCCCAATTATTGAAATAAAGTTCACAAATGTATTTAATTATAATTAAAAAGAAGGTTGAACATCTATTATAAAAGATAAACTAAGCCAAAGTGCAGACTGCTCTATACTGCATAGACCCGTTGAACCGTCCCGCTGCGGCGTTGCCACATGTTTGCACAGGGCTTGTAAGCTTGAGAAGATTGTGGTCGGGTATACTAAAATGTAGTACACTGCTGCAATTATTCATTAATGGTTTACCGATAGTGGGATATCTTATAAATGATGACTATGAAGTTTATTGTTGTTGAGATTCTTAACGACCCTATAATGCAAGAATTGCCTCATTCCTTTTTACAATTATTGAGCATACTAGAAAGTAGAGTGGCATTGTCCCACTCTTTATTAACACGATTACATTTCATTTCGGATAGTGAAACATGTAAATAATAAGTGCCTAGAAAATATGACACTTATAGTAGATATTAAGAGATTATGTTGAAAGTCTGTCTGGGAAAATATATATAAATCGTGTAAGTTTTGCTTTATTGCGCTTTGAATTAGCTGGGAGGTGCCATTAAAATTCGACTTAATCGTTTTATGGTAGTTCTGACGCTTGTTTACGAATAACCATTTGTGTTTATGTGGTAGAGCTAATAATAATTTTTTGTTATTAATTTCGAAGTCGAATTCTCCTCCTTTTTGAAGGCTTTTGTCGGTATTAAAATTAAAGATACAGTACTAAGTAAACAGCACGTTGCTTCCCTACTCACTACTCACCATCATGTCAAATTATGATGAGAAAAGTTGAACATATAATGTGTCCGAGAACACGTGGATATCTACATTTGAAAGACTGTACTGAAATCAATACGTGGTGTTTCAGTTTTTAATTGACGAACTTTGAGAAACAATAAAACTTAATTTAGTCTTAAATTAGTCAAACAAATGGCAGTAAAAATTTTGGTTATCTACAACTGAGACATTTCCCGTTTGAAATACAACTGATACAATAAAAATGTGTATTTATTTTTTATTTACTATAGACAAGAAAAGAAAAAATATATACAGGGTGTTCCGGTTTGTTTCGGATAAATTTTCACAGGTGATAGAAACACCCATTTTAAGGTGGGGTTCTCATATAAACATACGTCGTAAAGGTCTTCGCTTCTAATATCTGTTAAAGATATTCAAACCAAATTTGGCACATAAGATGTATGTGTGGAGGGTCCCAGTAATATATAATATAAAGTTTCTAAATTAACCAGTGGTGGAGATACGGGTAATCGTTACCACTAATTTGATAATAAATTTAGTACGGCTGTGAACAAAATAAAAATGACTATCATTTTTGAAAAGTCAACCTTGGAGTTTTTTTCGTATCTGTCACTGTTTCCCCGTTTCTCCGTAATTTCATTTCGCAATTTTTTCCATGAATTTTGCGATACATCTTAGTCAAATAATGTTGTGGCATACACTAAAGACGATTTTATACGCGGGCGTTGGCTTAACTTAATATTAGTCTTATAGGTAAAAAATCAACAATTTAAAAATCATAACAGTTTATAACGAATATATTTTTTAAGAAGATGTTCGAAGTGCCCACCATTTTGCTGTATGCACAAATGTGTTAGTCGCATGACTCATTGCCGTAGATTAGCCAAATGTTGCGGGGTAATAGAATTTGCTTGAATTTTTGGGTACAGTTCTTCCCGTGTGTTGATTGGTGTTAAATAAACTTGATCCCTCATATTCCCCAAAGCGAAAAAAAGGATTGATATCAGCGGTCATTCTCCAGGACCACCCCTCCCAATCCATCTTTCCAGGAAGTTTGCATCTTACCAGTGTCTAACTGATCTATAATAATGCGCTGGACCCCCATCCATTTGGAAAAATATATTGTTCCTAATATTGAGTGGTATGTTTTTAACATAATATTGATGTCATCTTATCAGGAACAATCTTTTATTCTTCTCCTTTGCGATGCATTTGTTCAAACGTACAAAAGTTTTGAAAAAATTGCACGTTGAATATTTATTATATTATAAACCATATAAATATTTGTCCCAGCGGGCGCTGGTAGCCCAGAAAAAATACGAATCAGAAGTTGCACTTGGCTAATTAAGAGGGCGGAGGGGTATTTTTTATGAGGTGGTGGGGACGGAGAGTATTGCTAGGCCGCCAGATCGTAAGAAAGGTTAAAACATATCAACATATTTTTCACTATCATTTATTCATTTTGGGTAGGTATACCAATAAAATAAATATGAAGGCAATTAATATTATCTAATGTGTGTCAGGTAGTAAAATTATAATGTTTTACTAACCATTTATTCTATTTATCTGACCCCAGAATCCCAGAAAACCCACAACCTGACCCCTGTTTTCTGGGACTTTATTATGAAAACGGAATGCTTGACAACAGCGCGGCGCGGCGCCACAAATTCCGTTCTTGCGGTACTGCCAGATCATCCAGTCGGGAGCCGTTAACCAAGGCAACCCACAAAAATATAATGCAAATTTAATTCTTTAAAATTTAGTATAAAATGAAATCGATGATAATTTACTTATAAAAATGTTAGTACTTGATAGTATTTCGGTTAATATTAAATGGAAGGCGATAAAAATAGCTAAATGAATTTAAGGAAATTGTCAGGCATAAAAGCTGACGAAGTCCGGCAACGTCGTTCGTGGCCTACGGCTGGCGCGCCACCTAACGCCAGACAGCGTCAGCATGTTCAATTGAGGTGAAACCCCTAATAAAACGTAAACAATAAAACGGTTAACAATTTCTAAGTAAAAGCCCGGGGGCGGCGGTGTCCGAGTGGGTCTTTGGATTAGACCCACGCTTTGGCACCGTACGTCGTGGGTTCGAGTCCCACCACGGTATATGCCATGGGTGTTGTGTTTGTATTTATGTTTGTGTGTTTGTCTTTAGGTTTAAGTTAGGTTTAAGGATATGACAATATACAGCTGGCAAGGAGATGGCTCCGAGCCAGACAACTCCTGCCAGCGAATCGAAGGAGGGTGAAATAAACCTCGGATCTGGGTCAATGGCCGTCGTTGTCTAGCCCATTAAAAAAAAACAGGGACAAAACAGGGACCAGACAGACCAGGTGTACAATATGTATTCAGCCAAACTTGAAGATCAGTTGCGACACTATGATTAGTATCGTCAGTACTGCTTGTGTTGTTACTTCGAATACTTCGTTGCTGTATTTACGCATTGTGCCCCAGAAAACCTACTTTGTGCTTAGTTTTTGTGTGCGAAATGGCCCCGCATTATTGCTGTGTTCGTGGATGTTCTAACAACACGAGGAAAGTTGGGATAAGTTTTTTCAAAATACCTGCTGATGAAAACAGGTAGGTACCTATGTGTAGTTTGTCCCTACCTTGTTACCACAATATTATCTCCTTATTATAAATTTTATGTCCTACGTACTACCCCTTTTTATGGAGTATTACCTACCCCAGAAAACCCACCAATGGTTTCCTACTGATAATACCTACCTAACTATTGTTTTTAACTTTTTCCAGGTGCTATGAATGGGTGAGAAAGTGGAAGGCACGATTTGTTAGAAAAAACACCCACACAGCTTTTTATTAATTATAAAGTTTGTTCAATGCACTTTGAAAATAGTATGTTTGCAAACCAGTCGAAGTCTAGGCTAAAGAAAACAGCAATACCAACTGTGTTCTCATCATGTAAGTACCTTCATTATTAGATAATAATATGTATTTTTTGCTGATACTTGTAATTTTGCTGCATTTAATTTTTTTTACTAGGTTATATCGATGAGGATGAGGCTTCTTCAGAGAGTCCTTCTGTGTCTGTATGCAGCAGTTTGGCTTTGTCAGAACCTCAACGAGAACTTGATCAACCAGTCTCGATCGCTCAACCCTTGGATCAACCAAGTACATCCCATCTGTCATAGTCGCCTATAGGTGATCTCCACAGCATTACCGAATTTTCAGTTGCATCAAAAGGTAATGATCTATATTCACGAACTGTTATTATAGTATACACACCCAAACTTATATGGCATCACGCATTATTTGCGATCAAATTTTTTTTTGTCAAAAAATTATATGTCATGGAAAGTCAAAAGTGTTTACTAACAAAAACAGTTGAATGTGAAAAAACCCGACAATATAAAGTGTAATAAATATTAAGTGATTCCATATTATAAGTTTGGGTGTGTGTATATTGTAATTTTTTGTATTACTTATTTTGTTATTGAATAATTCTATTTTTAGATGCTAGCCAACGAACTCCTCTTAGTTTGAGTGCACATAGTCTGAGAAAGCATTCTTTAAAATTACAAATAAAAAATCTCCAAAGAAAGTTGGATCAGAAGTTGGAGCAAGCTGTCGTCAGTGCCGACACTGAAATAAGTGAGGAACAATTTCTTGCCATTTGTGAGAAAAAACTGTCTGCTTCAATGCTATTATCTGTAAGGCATTATTTAGAAAATTCCAAAAAAGATCCACACGGATATCGTTACTCGTCAGAGTTGAAAAAAGTTTCCTTAACAATTTATTTTCTAAGCCCAAATGCTTATAGATTTTTAATGAAACCACTTTCTTTGCCATCTAAAAGCATTCTTCAAAGAATAACTAACAAATGGCATATAACTGCAGGTCTTAACAGTTTCATTTTTGAGGTTATTAAATCAAAAGCTACAAATTTAAAGGATTCTTCAAAACAGTGCATTCTTTGTATTGACGAAATGTCGTTAATTTTTTTTTATTTTACAATAGATCTTCCGATAGCATTGTTGGTTTTCATAATACATTGAAAGAAAGATGATATGCTCCTGCTAAATATGTTTTAGCTATTATGGCTAGAGCAATATTTGCTAAGTGGAAGCAACCAGTTGCTTATTTCTTTATTTATACTTGTTCAGGGGAGGAATTAAAATTTATTATTTTTGAAGCTATAAGGAAACTTAAATCTGTAGGATTACTAGTAAGTGCGTTAGTGTCTGATCAAGGATCAAATTTTGTACAATTTTCAAAATCAGTTGGTGTCTCTCCAAAATCTTCACATTTTTATGTCGATAGCGAAAAATATTTTATATTTTTGATGTGCCGCCTCTTTTAAAATCAACAAGAAATAATTTTTTCAATTACACATTCGAAACCTCTGAAGGATGTACAAATAAAACGTATATTGACCAAATTTATAATAAACAAAAACATAAGCCTTTGGCTCTTCGGCTGTGTCCAAAATTAACAGACGAACACATTAATCCGAGTCCTTTTAAAAAACTGAAAGTTAGTTTAGCCGTCCAAGTTCTCAGCGCAACGGTAGCTGCGGCACTTAATTCCTTTATCGAATTCGGACAATTCCCCCCTTTGGCAAACGCTACAGTGTCATTTGTAGAAAAAATTGATAAATTATTTGATATTTTAAATTCCTCAAAAATATCAGGCAGTAAAAGAAATACAATAGACCTTTTATAGGAGCAGATTACCAAGTCGAAAGGAAATGTTTACATATTTTGAGAATATTAAAATTTTAAAGCAAAATATAGAGGTTACCAATAGAGTTAAATTTTTGAAAGGGTGGCAAATCACAATAAATTCATTTTTAGGTCTTTGGGAAAAATTTCATTGTTTACAGTTTAGTTCCTTATACACTCGACGCATAAATCAAGATTGTCTCGAAAATTTTTTCGGCACTATTAGGCAGCAAGGGGGAAATTGCTTGAATCCAACCCCCATCCAATGCCAAAGGGCTTTCAAAAAATTATTTTGTTTAAATTATTTCCAACACGCGGATGGGGCTAATTGTATTGAGGATTTTGATTCATTATTGTCATATGTAACCACCGAACATACACAAATTTACAACAAAGTTGTTGTGGGAAATGCAAGATCTATTTTTTCTGATTTAAGTGCCGTGGCACCAGATTATATTGATTTCGAACTACATGAATCAAATAGTATATCATATGTTTGTGGATATTTATTAAGAAAGTGCATGGAACAACATTCATGTGAATTTTTTATTAAATATTGTAAACGTCATACATTAAGGGATACTGATTTGTTTATTTATTTTAAAGCATACAAATCAAGTGGTAACGAAACCTTTGGACAATTATTTTCACCTCCTGATAATTTCCTCAATTATATTAAAACTCTAGAAGTTAATTTTTGTACCCTCTTTCCAAAGTTTGCTTTAGAAGAAAATGTTGGTGTTAAATTAAAAAATGAGCTGCAAAACATTTCATATCAACATCCATGCCCTAGTTTTAATCATGCCTATTTATTATCCCTTTATGTAAGATTTAGAATCTATTCTTCTCTAAAATTTTTAAACCGTGGTATTGTTTCTAATATAACTAATAAAAATTATAAACTTCGAAATTTACAACATTTATAAGTGCTGCCAGGGGTCATTATTTTTAAAAATTATGCTAAGTTGATAATGTATGTAATATATAAACATGTAGATGCCTGTGCATGTGCATAATATGTATGTACGTAAGTAGTTTATAATATCTTTTGTATTTATATTATATTTTATATGTGCTATTGCTTTTGAATTTTTTATACATTTTAGTAATAAACATTTTTGATAAATAACGTTTTTTACTACCAGTGATACGAAGGTCAACCAATTTTGCAAATAATAATTGTTATGGATCTATATATAAAAAAAAATTAAGTTAATTGCCAAGCTATGAGTTTTGACGCAAGTCGATTGAAATATTGTAATATTTCAACCACCCAAGTCCAATAAAATCGGTTCACTTGATCCTAAATCATAGTTGTTTCTAATTAATATAGGTAAGTATAAAATAATAAAGAGGAAATATTGTGAAATTTCCATGTACAATAAATAAAATGTATTTTTCTCATTAGTAAAATATTAATATTTATATTTTTTTCATTAGTAAAATACCTACTTAAAATCACTTCTGGAGATCCAAATTTAAATAAATCTATCCCCAAAAAAAACTTTACTATTCTAAAAATCAATTTTGCTATACAAAACACAAAATTTTCTATAGCCCGGACCTGACCGTGCCAAAGCAATGGGCAAGTTCTACTCTGTCCAAACTACGGTGGGCGTGGCCAATGTGCAGAAGCCAACGGCGGAGAGTTCATTTCCCATGCGCGAGAGGGGAAATTCGAACCGCGACAACAAAGACGCCGAAAGCAAGTGCCACTTCTGATTCGTATTTTTTCTGGGCTGGTAGTTCGCGCTTTCAACGGCTGAACGCAGGTAAGGGAGTCCAGAATTGAAGAAGGCTGGTCATAACAAGGCTTTATTCACCATAGAGACAACATCTTGGCGGCGGTAACCTAGGCTTGGCGGGGGTGGCTCGCAATGAGGAAACGTTTGCGACGGAAAGGCGTAAGAGCGTTTGTAACCAAGTGACGCGCTTAATTCTTGGTACCGAGCAAGGATAACACCAACAGCCTGTGATAGGTCGCCAGAGACTCTCGAGGGACAGAACCGGTAACCTATTACCCGTTCTCCAGCTTCCTGGTAGGAGGCGTCGCTATACCCGCTAGACCGAATAAGGAACTCGGATCCTGGGTCAACCTGTATGTCCTTAATTCAGCCAGCGAGTAGCCAGTTGGTGATCCAAATGGCGGCCAGGAAACCTATTGATCCACTGGATGGATTGGCGGCCGAAGCTCCGAAATTTATACATGAATTGTTGTTTATGTCAGCACTTTGGTGACCTACTATCCGGCTGTTATTGTAATTATTGCTTTGATTGCTAACATTGATTTATTTTGAGTTAGCATGCGTTTGCCAATAAATCCTTTCTATTTGTAAAATTATTAGTTTAGTCATTTAGTTAATAGATATCCTTAATTTTCAGCTTATTAAACTTTCTCCAGAGATGTCGCTTTCCTCTTATAAATTCAAACTTTCATTTTAATTACTTCTACAAAGTGTCACTTCGTGACAATATTGGGTATTAGACGGAATAATAGTGTTATTAAAAATTTTCCCATTTATTAATAGACCGTCAGATAGTGTCAGATTTAGGGGCCTATTTTCGCATACTAGCCTCGAAGAGGGTTGAAAAATACATCGATACTGAGTAGAATGAAGTGAAATTTACGAGTGGCCCCTGGGGATAACATATGGAAAATTCGATTTTCCTGAACAGAAATAAAAGGTGTCTGTTGCCCATATTTCCACGCTAGCCATGTTCACTAAATGATTAATTAATAGAACTTGACTTCGGAAAACCAAAGGCTGGAGTGTTGCAGGTGGCTAAAGGGATGAAGTAAGGGCGTAGTCTTGTAAGGAAATTTAGACCGATTTTTCCACACAAGCCCATCGAAAGTATGAAAACGTACATGGTCACTAGCCCGAAAACATATTGACTTGAGTGGCGCGAATAGATAAGTACATTTTGGGGTCGGAAAATTTAACGGATTTTTTTTTTTCGATTTATCTGTTATTTTTCCATGCAAGCTTTTGAAATTATAGAGTTGTTGATGTGTTACACATTATAATGAAATTGGCATGACTATCGGATGTGGACGGAACAAAGAATTGTGTCGGAAAGTTGCAGGAAAATTTATGAAAATTGTCATAATTTTCTCACGCAAGCCGTTTGACATAATATGCTTAGAAAAAGTGATTCTAAGACTATACAAAAAAAGGCCTGCGTGTCGGACATGGTAATCATATTAATTATATATATAAGTTATTTAACGAAGAGCTTACAAAAAATCTAGAAATTTCCACCATTTTTCCGCACAAGCCGTTTGACATATTATTATGATTAGAAAAAGTGATTGTAAGACTATTTCAATAAAAGGCTTGACTGCCGGACATCGAGCATATTATTATATGTGCAAATAAGAGCTGACAAAAATCTAGAAATGTTTATGCAGGGTTATTATTTTGATTGTATAATTTAGCATATATTTCCTTGCTTACGTATAATAATGTTTTATATTATGAAATTAGTGATCCATCGCCTTCATATAAAAAATATATCTACAATTTATTTTAAAAATATTTATAATGAAATAAGTTACTTTCTTGAATAATTTTACAAACTGAATTATATTACAAAATGCGGTTTTACAATATCACATAACTCATTCCACATAATTAATGACATCGTCGGTCTCACCTACTTCCTCTTCTTCTCCGCCTATTTCATCTTCGTCTGACTCTAAGACGTCGATGTTTATGCTATCGTCTTCTCCAACTTCTTCTCCATCGTCCCCATATTCATTGTCATCATCATCAGCGTCATCTTCATTATGTTCATCATCATTATCCTCTGAAGTTTCAAAATTAAAATAAAAAATTATAAAATTCTTTATACAGGGCGTTTCTAAATTATGGTGCCAACGTAATATGACAGGTAGTAAATGTCATTTTGAACAAAAAGTTTCCTATAAACAAGGGTCCGAAACAACACAGTAAAAAAGTTACAGGGTGATACAGGTATACAGTTTGAAAAACGTATTTTTCGCAAAAACTTCTGCAGAAGGTATGTAATTAAAATGAAACTTGGTGCAGTCCCTTAGTCGCTGAAGTGCAATAATTTCGTGTAAAAACAATTTATTCCCATCGCCCAGAGGCGGAGGGGCGGGGTTGCTCAATGGGTTTTATACTCATAACTTTTTTGAGGTTATCCTTTTGGTCTTGCAGGTTAATCATTTTAGTGCATCTTTTCATTTTGAACAAAAGTGTACTCTTGTTCCATTACGATTAAATCAACCGTTTGCGTTGAAATTGGCAAAATGTGCTACAAAAGACCTGTCGAGTCTAAAGTTCGAAAAATAAAATTTTTAACTACCGCTTTCAAATTTTACAGAATAATTGTACAATTTAAAGTGACAAAAAAAATTCCCTATGAACAATATACCAGAAATTGTTCGCTTTCAAAATGGAACGGATTGAGCTCGATAAAATTTTGACACCCTATTTCAAGAAAAGCAGTGATGTAGGTACTCCATGCCTATTAGGCATTTTTTCTTAGTTTTGAACGCACAATTATTTATATGTAACTTTTAAATGAGGTAGGCGATAATTTTATTTTTCACACTTTGGAGTCAACAGGTGTTTTGGGGCACATTTTGCCAATTGCAACTTTTTTCAATTTCACTCAAGCCCTTTATTACAATAGTCTTACAATCACTTTTTCTAAGCATATGCTAAACGGCTTGTGTGAGTAAATGGTGGAAATCTCTAGATTTTTAAAAATTATGTATAATTATTAATGTGATGACCATGTCCGACACCCAAGCCTTTTGTTATATAGTCTTAGAATCACTTTTTCTAAAAGCATATGTGAAACGGCTTGCGTAAGAAAATGGTGTCAATTTTCATAATTTTTCCAGCAACTTTCCTATGTTCTGAAAATATTAAGACCACGCTCTACACTCAAGCCATAATTTTTTTAATACTCTGAAATTCATAACTTTTTATTGCAATTAATTTCGTTCATGGAAAAATGACTGAAAAAAAATGCGTTAAATTTTCCGACCCCAAAATGTACTTATCCATTCGCGCCACTCAAGCCAATATGTTTTTCGGGCTAGTGACGATGTACGTTTTTATACTTTCGATGGGCTTGTTTGGAAAAATTGGCCCAAATCATGATTTTTTGTTACAAGATTTATTTCAACCCTTTAGCCACCTGCAACACTCAAACTCAAGCCTTTGGTTTTCCGAAGCCGGGTTCTATTAATTAATCATTTAGTAAACATTGCTAGCGTGGAAATATGGGCAACAGACACCTTTTATTTTCTAAAATTTATTTGTGGCGTAAACAGATCCATTGAATTTTAATTGGGTTTTTCGCCACCAAACTGGTTATAAGACAACTTTTTCAAGTTGCCTGGAAAATTAATAAATTCTTAATAGTAAATGAACTAAACTTTGAACTTGTAACTCAAAACATATCTCCAACAAATTTGTCTCCTGAGCTTTCGGAGAATAAATCTTCCTCCTTTCTCAAAGATCATGTCACGTCAAAGTGAAATAACAGATCTGTCAATTTTCCAGGCAACTTGAAAAAGTTTTCTTTTAACCAGTTTGGTGGCGAAAAACCCAATTAAAATTCAATAGGCACCTTTTATTTCTGTTCAGGAAAATATAATTTTCCATATGATATCCCCAGGGGCCACCCGCAAATTTCACTTCATTCTACTCAGCATCGATGTCCTTTTCAAAGATATAGCTATCTTTGTTGGGACATGTCCTGATAATCATCTGCAGGCACAATGATCCCAGCCAGCCCATTACCGGTTTCATGATGATTCCCAGATAGCAATATCTTTGTTGGGACATGTCCCAGATAGCAATATCTTTGATGTTACGTTGGTGAAGGAGGGAACTTTGATCTGCAATGAATTGGCAAATGGTGAAGAAATTCCAGTTACTGGAGAGCACGACGCCTTTATAGCCATATGCTCTAATAAGTTCAAGCGCAGAGTTCTTGTGTCTGAAATAACCGACGATGTCATATTAGGACTGGATATCATGCGTGAACAGCGGTTCAAGATAGAAGTTCACGAGAGGATTTTGAGGACAAAGACAGAAGAAATTCTGAGGACACCGAGGATGACACATCGTAACATGGCTGGCAACACTATCCGAACTGTGAGCATGAAGATACCACGGTTCCGGCTAATTCAGAAAAGGTTATTAAGGCCACCTTTGATGGACTGAATGGCGAATCAATTATTGTTGAACCCGAAGAAGAATGCGGGCTGTATAAAAGAGGTATATTCCCTGCAAAGACGCAGACCACCAAAAGAGGGCGTGTAATATTTGTGCGGATTGCTAACCCGAAGATTTGAGCAAAGGCGAAAAGATTGGGTTATGCCACGAAGTTCAGGCAATTATAAGAAATCAGGTTGCACGACAGCAGGTTCCACAGCCCCTACCAGAGAGTCTGAAGAAAATGGTCGAAGAATCCGCTGCTTACTTAACAATAGAGCAGCAGTCCCAACTGCGGAAACTCATTGAAGAAAATCGTTATGTGTTTGCTACGTCTGAATGCGATTTTGGAAGGACAGGTTTGGTTCAGCACAGGATAAATACCGGTAATAACCCTCTTCTGGGTTCAAATCCCGGTTGTGGCTGCTTTTTTATTTTTATTTTTTAAATTACATTTTCGAGGGGAAATATTTATATTACTTGCAGTTAATTTGTTCCTAAGAGGTTGGGTTGATAAATTATGGCTACATACACACTGAATAATTATTAAACTATTTGCAGTGGTTAAATTCTCTTTTTAAATACAACTCGTGGTATGCCTAATAATAGATAATACCTTTCGTTAATTTATCACTCATTATAATCCCAATGCCATAGTTCGTAAAATTAACGAAAGGTATTATCGATAATAGGCATACCACTTGTTATATTACACCTGAAAATGCAGGCCCGCACATCAATTTTTATATTGTGTGTGCACTTCCTGAAAAGCATGGGTATTAATATCGTATTCCATGAAGGAAGAATGTGTATTCGTCATTAGAACAACTATTTTTTGTAAAATTTGTCTTCTGCCAATAAGTTCATGCTGTCTGAGTGTTGAGTCTCCTCCGCATCATTTGGATGGGGTAAAATTGTTTTTTTAAATTTCTTTAACTGAAGTCTGTTATTTGACAAATATTAGAAAACATTGTGGTACTTTTTCTCTTATAGCACATTTCAGGAATATTTTAGATGGGGAAAACTCATTTTACGCCCTTACTGTATATCGAGGGGGTCCTTGTATATGAAGAAACGGTATTTAAAGTTGTGTCCTTTTTACGCGAACCATCCAGCCATTGCTCAACTGTTCCGGGTATAAACCCAATATACAGGGAGTAAACGGTATGAGTGCAAATATTTTGACAGATGGTATAGATCTGGTGGACCAAAAAGTCTTGTGAACGTTTTATCTAATCTTTTTAAAAAATTCCACTTTGAGAGTGACCAAAAATTCATTTCTGAAATTACGTCTATTTGTAACATTACCTTTAGGTTTAAAGTACTAATTAAAATTTCTCCGTAAAATTACTCTTATTATTTTTTTCTTTCGCACGCCTTTGCCACATGTAGTGTCGTTTTCTTTTTGTAAATCAAATTTCGTTTTACATTATCTTTAATACTCATAATAAATAAAACTTTTAGAAGAGCTATACTGTACCCTGCCAAAATATTTGCACTCATATACTGTTTACACCCTGTAGTATAAATGATTATACGAATAATGAATCCCTGTTTTTTTAATCCGTCGATATAGTGCAGTTGAGTTATGGGGAATCGAGCCGGCTTTCTGAAACTGATTTAAATCTAAGTCTCCGGATCTTCCGGTGTCCCAGAAGTTAGCGGTCGGCGCCCCGCTGTTTTTTAAAGCCACTTCCGGTCAGGCGGCGAACGCTAACCGCCCTTTGTCACGATCTCACAGTCTGGGCCGACTGGGCTGTTTAACCAGTTCGCAAATTCTGTAGTGAAACGTTTCTTCATATAGAACATAATGTAGCATATTTTAATTTCCAAGAAACTTAGCTATTATAATAAAACACATAGACATTGCTATATAAGGTTGGCGCTCTCGCGACGATTTGGTGCTTGATAAAGTATCATGTAGTAGGCAGTATTGTAGTAAGACCATAATTTTTTATTTGCTGCTCGTTTTAAAAAATGCCTTCATAGTCGTGCTCTAAATGGGTTGAAACCTACCGCCAGTTAATATTTCTGTACCAATTAATGAACCACCATCATGTAGATGGTTTTAGTTTATGATACAGGAAATATAGTGTGAGTATTTCGTTAATAGATTGCGTGAGGATGCAAAATGGTAGAATTCTTCACTCTTCCAAAGTCGACAGAAGCAATGATTATAGTATTAGAACTACAATCACTGACAGAAGCTAGTGCGACGGGCGTTGATCAGGACACCTAGGAACAACCGAAATAACAAATTTAAACAAAAATATGTACAGATAGTTACAATCTACAGGATGCCAAATTTGAGCACAGGACCACTAAGTCATTATTAATTTTTTATTGGCACAGCCACACAAATTAAATAATTTTTCGATTAAAGAATTCGTGAATTAAAAGTGTATAAGTTTAGGGGCTTTACTAGAAAGGTTTTTTGTTTTAAATAAGGTTTCGTATGTTGTATTAATTTCTTATTAAATAATACTCCTAGATTACATCTGACTCATCTAGTACAACTTGATTAATTAACAGTTAGTATCGATTTTCGACTTGACAAAAAGTAATTATTTCACGGGAATGTGAAGTTACTAGTTATTACAGTCTAAAATGTCATTTGTTTCAAGTTTTCTCGGCCTACTATACTTTAGTGGCATTTTCAAAACGTCGAATTTGGAAAATTAACCCTATTGTAAAAACTTTAACGCTCTAAAATCGCTAATAATATTTCTGCAATTTTAGGGGTATAAACGTGATCGTAGTAGTTTTGTTTGAAAGACTTGTGGGAAAAGTGTCCCAGAGAATATCTTCCCACCTCCCATCGTGACGGAACAAGAAGCGTTCGGATATAGTAAAAATAAAAAAATTACAAGTGTTAATAATTAAGATCAAACACACTGAATATAAAAGTAAAGAAAAGGTTTTAAACATCTGGAATAGATAATCTTGATTCGAAAATTTAACAGGCAGAATGTGATGAATGATGAGTTTTTTGTGGATGAATCCTGCGTCAGCGAAACTTCTTGGTCCAAGTTTTCGTCCTCAATTGCACGGGAAATCCCCGACGGACGATTGTTCTATTACCTGTGATGGTATTTATAGGAAAACGGAAATGGAGGGAACAGGGAAAATGCAGGGAAATCAATTTCCCTCCTCTTCCTACCCAAGGATTTTCGAAATGCCTCTTTAAAGGTTGTCGAACTGACAGACTAAAACGGGGTGGTGCCCCATTATGCATGAACCACATACCATGTCTGGTTCCCAAAGGTAGGTCGTCTAAAAGTGGTGTCAAGTTGTTTTGGAGAAATTCCAAATTAAGTTCTCTAGTTAACCTTCTGGCCAGTTTAATTACCCAAAATCTACGGTTTTTAGAATCCTTGAAGAGCAAAAATTACATCCTTATCACCTGCAGGAAGTCCATGCACTTCTTCTTGAAGACTTTCCGCGAAGGATGGAATTTTCGAACAGGATTTTAGATAGGCACAGAAAAAAAGCAAATTTCGTCGGTTCAGTCATAAACTCTCATAATTTGCATTTATGGGCATAAGAAAATCCACATGCTTCTATTGTGAAGAATCATCAGCACCAGTTATAAGGATAACTCACCTACCTATAGGAAATAAAATGGACGAAATGAAAATCAAAGTAGGCCAATTATTTTGAAAATTGACACAGGGACATAATTTTCAATTCTAAGCAACTTTTTTTAAATGAAATATATTGATATCTCTTTCAGAAAATGGTGTTTACTTACATAGAAAATAGTATTTATGCTCCTGTCAACGCCTATTTAATTTCTCGGAAATAAAATTTTGGCAGAAATTGTTCTCAAAACTAACAGGGACAAGATGAAATTTGAAGTTACAAATTTTTTGTCTTTTACACCTATCGTATAGTCGATCTGGGTCCATCCTGTATATAAAGAGGCGTAAATATTAATAATATTACCATGTATTTGACAATTCACAATTTGAACCTCAAAATACGCCAGGATCAAAGCGACGTGCTGTTATTTGTGTAAAAAAGGGGGGACAGTTCGCCAGCCTTCCCCATTGTTGCGAAATGCGATTAAGCAAAATCTTCTTGCGGTGACTAAATTTATTGAGCTATATTACAATATTTTTTGGGGGTCTGAAACCGCGGTGCTTCTCAGAACGACTTATCGTGTCTATATGACTTTTTGGAATCATACGGGGACGTGCCCTATGAAATACATTTAAATGCCTTTGTGGCTGTATATAAACAAAACGAAATCTAAATATTTGAAACTAATTGTATCGTTAACATAGCCGCCCCTCTTGAAAGCTTGGCAAAAGCTTACTTTCAACATAGTCGAAACCACAATAAAACTGTTCACGGCACTACACACTGTCTGAGGCCGGAACGACGGCTGGCATGTTTGTATCTGGCTGGGGATTCTCGGCGTCTATAGGCAAAGGCCAAATCTTCGTCACAGGTCGCTGATACTTGGCGAGCGGACATTGCACGGTCACAACACGTGTCACGCCATCAGAACCAGGGTGAACTCGGGTAATTCTTCCAACTTGCCATTTCATAGAAGGAACACTGTCTTCGCGCAGCATGACGAACATTTCTGGCGTCGCAGCTTTGGCGGAATTCTGGTACCACTTGGTGCGTGTCTGTAATTCGGCTATATAATCTTTACTCCACCTGGTCCAAAAATTCTGTACGAGCTTGTGTAGTCTTTCATAATTAGTAAGACGGTTGTCTGGTGTGAGGGTGTTGTCTTGTTCGGATAGCACACTAATGTTTCGTCCGATAAGGAAGTGGGATGGTGTCAAAGGATTAAGGTCCGTAGGATCAGAGGATAAGGGATGAAGTGGTCTAGAATTGGATATCGCTTCTATCCTTATCAAAACGGTAGAAAAGTCTACGTAGGTTAAATGGGCATTTCCTAAAATGCGTTTTAAATGATACTTAGTCGACTTGACCCCAGCCTCCCAGAGGCCACCAAAGTGGGGTGAGTATGGTGGTATGAAGTTCCATGTCATTCCTTCCATGCTAAGAGAATCTGTGATTTGAGTTTTGTTAGCTTTTAAGAACTTATATAAATCGGCTAATTCACGATTCGCTTTAACAAAGTTGCCGCCGTTATCAGAGAAAATTTGCTTGGGTTGTCCTCTGCGAGCTATAAATCTGTGAAATGCCTTCAAAAAACCTTCTGTACTTAGATCTGAGACTAGCTCCAGATGTATAGCTTTAGTTAGGAAGCAAATGAATAAAGAAATATAACATTTACACAACTTGTAGTTTCTGGTTTTCCTATCTCGAATCAGGAAGGGACCCGCGTAGTCTACACCTGTATTTTCGAAAGGATATTTCGCTGAAAATCTTGAAGCAGGAAGAGAGCTCATGATGTATGGCAAACCTTGAGGCTTTGCTTTAAAACATGTGATACATTTATGAACAACTTGCTTAATCAAATTGCAGCCCCTTATTGGCCAATATTTCTGCCGCATTGAAGCTAGCAAATGCTGTGGACCAGAATGCAAAAGTCTTACATGCTCATTTTCAATAATGAGGATTGTTAATTTGTGATTAGGAGGTAAGATTATAGGGTGTATTTTCTCGTAAGAGAATGCTGAATTTTGAAGCCTACCACCCACACGTAAAACTTGAGAATTGTCCAAGATAGGGTTTAATGGTAATAAAGAGCTTTTAGTATCGATAGGCTTATTCGTCTTTATTGCATTTATTTCTTTGCTATAAACTTCGCCTTGGGCTAATTTTATTAAACAAATTAAGGCTTTGTTTAATTCATCAACTGTGAGACAATCAAACTGGCCATTGTGATTGTGCTTTAAATTATGATAAAACATGAATATAAAAGCAATGACTCGTTGCAGCTTATGTAGTTTAGAAAAACGAGAAAATATATTTATTTCAGGCGCCTTTAATAAAAATGATAAAATGGGTTTTTTAAAAGGCTTAGATTCTGGAGCATTGACTAGCTCGATTGATTTCATATCATTCCATGGCCAATGTTGCTTATCAGAGGATAACCATGTGGGACCATTCCACCAAAGATTGGAATTGAGTAGCGTTTTTGGTGTCGTACCTCGGGTTATCAAGTCAGCGGGATTGTCACCAGACTTTACGTGGTACCATTGTTCGATGTTGGTGAGTTCTTGAATGTGGGCTATTCTATTGGAGACAAATGTCTTCCAACGTTGTGGCTGTGACTTAATCCAGTGTAGAGTTATGGTTGAATCAGAATAGTAGAAAATGTCATTGAGTTGAACCTTTAAAGTTTTAAGGATACTTTCAGAAAGATTTGCGAGTAAAACTGCGGCAGATAACTCCAAACGAGGCAAAGTTATGCTTTTAAGTGGAGCGACTCTAGACTTAGAGCATAAAAGTGAGACATAAATATTCCCAGCTTCATCTACCGATCGTAAGTAAATGCGCTTCATATGCGCTTTCAGAGGAGTCTGCGAAGCCATGCAATTCGACAATACGATGCCCATGCAAGAGTGCATATCGAGGTACCTGAATTTGATTTAGATATTGCAACTGATCTCGGAATGACAACCACGTTGTATGCAAATCTTGGGGAGTGACTGATCCCAGGACAACTTAAGTTGCCAGAGGCGTTGCAGAATTAGTTTCGCATTAATTGTTATCGAAGAAAGCAGACCTAACGGGTCGAAAATTTGGGCTGTTATAGAAAGAATTGTGCGCTTTGTTACGTTAGTTTTAGAGTTATGATTTATGACAGAATATGAAAGTGAGTCATGTTTAGGATTCCAGATTATACCGAGAGTTTTGGTTTCTGCTTCCTTCTCGAATTGCTTCGACTGAATATCGCTAGGGGTACTTTCACACAGCGATGGTTCGTTCGAACACCACTTGCGTAAATTGAAACCACCAGAATGTAGTATTTCATCCAGTTGTTGCCTTAAGACTTTCAGTTGTTCTAATGAATCATGACCAGTTAACATGTCATCAACATAGAAATCTTCAGCTACAATGTTGCTGGCAGCGGGATATTTTTCTTGGAAGTTTATGGATAGCTGTTTAATACAGCGTGTTGATAAAAAGCTGGCAGAACCTGTGCCGTAGGTGATAGTGTTTAGCTGCTGTATAGCCACTTCTTCTGATTGAAACGCCAAAAGATCCTGTGATATTTTCTGTCAGGTTCTTGAAGCAATATTTGCCGGTACATTTTCTCAATGTCGGCGGTTAAAACATAGAAATATTGCCTAAATCGAATAATTAGAGAAAATAGATCGCTCTGAATAGTGGGACCAACGCACTGAGTGTCGTTTAGAGATAGTCCACTGGTGCTTTTAGAAGAAGCATAAAATACAACGCGTACTTTGGTTGTAGTACTTGATTCCTTTACTACGGAGTGATGTGGCAGATAGAATGAATTCTTATCTTTAGAATCGTCTTCGCTTATTTTTGACATGCGATTAAGTTGAATGTATTCTTGCATGAATTGATGATACTCGACTTTAAGAGCATCATTTTTCGAAAGCTTTGATTCAAGGCTATGAAATCGTTTTAAAGCATTTGTTTTAGATTCGCCCAAGGAATGGCAACCTGAAACCTACCAGTTTCATCCCTTGTAGTGTGTTCACAAAAGTGAGTTTCGGCTTGTCTTTCTTCTGGTGTATACTCGTCTGCTTGATTGTAAGAAGGATGACTCTCTAGTTGTCAGAATTTAGATACTTGGTCCTCTAGAGATTGTTTAGAATTGATGCTTAGAAAGCTAAAGGAAGTTTGATACTTTGTTGGATCTGAAAGCATATAGTAACCTGCTACAATCCATCCAAGATGCGTTTTTTGAATTAGGGGGAGATTTGGACCTAATTCTATTCGGCCAACACAAAGCATCTTCCAAGCAACTGAACCTCCAATGAGAATATCTACCTTTCCTCCACGACTAAAAGTGGGATCAGCTAGTCTTATATTGCTAGGGATATTTAGGGATGTTGGATCGAATGAGTAAGTAGGCAAAGTACCTGTGACACGGTCAAGAACAGTGCACGAGAGTTTGACCTTATAAGCATTATGTAAAGAAGATATTTATACTTCAGTCTTGTATTTGGAACTACAGCTGAGAGTGTCGCCAGCTCCAAATAAAGCAGAATGGACTTTATTGAGCCCCAAATCTAGCTTCTTGCACAAGTCCGTACGCACAAGACTGCTCTGGGACCCAGGATCTAAGAGAGCTCTACACGTGTGTGCATTTCCGTGTATTCTCTTGATGAGCGTGGTATACTCCAGAGTGTTCGACATTTCTTACCTGAACCTGACTTAAATTTTGATTACTACTGGTGACGTTGTTTGTTTCTTGTGAAATTTCACGATTAATTGCCAAATTTACGGCCTGGCTTTCAGAATTATTTTGACGAGTACTTTGAGTTTTGTCATGATTAAATTTGTCAACATGTAATAATGTGTGGTGTCTCTCAGCACATTTCCGACACGATGTTGATTTGCAATCATCAGTTTTATGATTGGATCTTAAACAATTTAAGCAAAGGTTTAATTTTTTTGACTTTTTTTTTCGAGATCGTGCTGGTAATGTTAAGAAACGTTCGCAATTGTATATTTTATGCTTGCCATTACAAAGTTTACAGTTAGATTCGTAAGAAGCATGATTAAATGATTTCTCAGAAAATTTGCCTTTGCCAGAATTGAATGTTTGAGTTTTACTCGGAGTTCTATTATGTGGATTGTTTAGATTTAAGAATTCTAGAATGTGACACCTATGTTTTAAGAACATTGTGAGTTCGTTTAAGGTTGGCAAATCTTCCTGTGTTCTGTGGTTCTCCCACTCTCGTCTAGCTACGTAATCTAGCTTTCCAAGCACGATATGTATAATCAGCAGGTCCCAAGTAGCGACAGGAACTTGCATATTTTCGAGAAACCTTAAATGTTTAGTTAAATCGTCAATTAATTTCCTTAATGTAACATGTGATTCTTTTGTCACTGGATTTAAATCAAAAATAGCCTTAATGTGGTTGTTAATGATTAGGCGCTTGTTTTCAAACCTCTCGCGTAATAACTTCCAGCGATTGAACAACACATGCAGCTTCTTGTTTTAAGCAAGATTGGAGATAGAAAAACTTCTGCGATTTAGTTAGAGTCTTGTTGGTATGAACGACGGCGTTAAAGGTATCATGGAACTCCAACCATTGCTCGTATGCGTCTGAGAATGTTGGAAGATTCATTATTGGGAGTTTAATGTTAGGCATTGATATTTCTTGGGAGAAGACTGGAGACTGAGTGCAAATTGAATCATTGTTTTGTTATGATATTTTGCTAGGAATGAGTTTATTTGAGCTATTAATTCATAGTAGGCTTCATCGAACAATTTCGCTCGTCTGCTTGAGTATTGAGATTTTGTTCTTCAAAAAGGACTGGGTCTGTACCCTCCGGAGCTTTTAGATTGAAGCATTCTAATTCAATGTTCGATTGGATAGCTTTGAATTCGTCGTAGAGCGAGTTTGCTTTCATGAATCTGAGTTTTAGTTGGTTGTATATCAGTTCATCGATTGTTTCGTTTTTTATTGATTTAAAATAAGCCTTGAATTTTGTAATTTGGCTCTTGATAACACCCAGTTTGTGTTTTAGATTTTTTATTTCAGGCATTTTGCGTTTTGGTAAGAATTGCGTTCTAGGATTGGGTTTTTATAAAGGAACGGACTTACAAAGTGCCTGGATCCTGTGTTTGTAGGTTGGAATACCCTCACGTTTGTGCTGCACGGCCGCCGCGTAGTTGAGTCGGTGTGGACAACCCGTTGGGCTTCACCTCGTGTGGTGTTTTTGTGCTGTAGATCTCGGAGTCCGATGGCCACGGTACTCTTGCTGATTCTTGCCCGACGCGCTACTCTTCGGTTTGCTGTGTCGGCGGATGGGCGGCGCGCTTGCGTTCGTATGTACTGGGCGCCGGACGTCTGGGCAAAACTCGACTTTATACGTCGCCTTTGCCGGTAGCTTTCCCGATAGATTTCTCGCCGACAACACGATTTCCCGCGTTGCTAATCGGGCCCACGAAGGACCATTTTTGTTGCGAAATGCGATTAAGCAAAATCTTCTTGCGGTGACTAAATTTATTGAGCTATATTACAATATTTTTGGGGGTCTGAAACCGCGGTGCTTCTCAGAACGACTTATCGTGTCTATATGACTTTTTGGAATCATACGGGGACGTGCCCTATGAAATACATTTAAATGCCTTTCTGGCTGTATATAAACAAAACGAAATTTAAATATTTGAACCTAATTGTATCGTTAACACCCATAGACCCCTACTTCCGACCAACGACCTTGCAAGGTAACAAAAAAACGCGCGCTATGACCCTAGGTCATCACCGATGCTACCTGAAAGTGAGTATAAACGTTGAAGATATATGAAAATAAGAATTAAAAACAAAAAAATGAGATTATACACACATGTCAGGTGTGCACAGAAAACTTCAGTTCAGGTGCAATGCACATAATATCAACTGTGATTAAAATCCTTTGGAAACACATTAGTTATGTGCTGTATATTGTTTAGGTAGCATAGAAACTTGTATATGCAGCATAAGATAAGGAAATACAATGTAAGCCCAGCAGAGGTATTATATACGGGCCATAGACTAAGAGCAAACACTTCCTACTTTTATTCAATAAAGATCAGTTCTTTGAAAAACGACTTTGCGTCAACCCGCCTCGTAAGTCATTTATATAATCAAACAATTAAAAACTCTTCATTTTTATTTATGAAGTCGGTGGCAGAGTTTTGTGTTTGAATATTGTGGAGGAAGCAACGACTTTTTTAATTTTAACGAAAGGTGCGCAGGATGCAAGACCGGTCAGAAACGGCGCCATATTCAAAATTCAAATCTGCCTAACAGGTGATCCAAGCTAAGGAATGTATAAAATAAAAGGCATCAACTGTTGGCACAAGATGTAAATATTATATTATAAAGATGACAGTTGAAATCAATTATCAACGTAACAATTATTTATTAAAAAATTGTTTAGAAAAGCCAGAGCCGAAACGTTGGACCTCACGTGTATCATCATAGAACGGGCCTTCTAGGTAAAGGGATGAAATATCTGTTCAGATTAACTTGTACATTTAAGCAATTTGTGTTGTTCTCTAGCTCCTTTCTGATCTCAATATCCCCCAGAAAGTTAAGTCTGTTAAAATTTTTGGGGTTAAAGTTATGAACAATTTTTGAATTAGAATGCGGCCTGAAATTATGTTTGGACATGAAGCAGAATGATTCTCTCTACATAAGTGCTCGTTTATACAGGTTCGGAGGGGTCGACATGTTCTGCCAATGTACGAACTATTGCAAGATCCGCAATTTAGCCTATACAGTGAGTCTGATTTTTCATGTTAACGCACCCTTGAAAATCTAAGTAGGCTGGGGGAATTGAACAGGGAAGGTCTACTGCGGTCTTTTAAAGGGGTGTGTTTTTCTAAAAACCATGTTAAGTATCTTTTTATTTAAAATCTGACACAACAGCGTTAATCAGGACAAACCAAAACCCTCACATACTATAATTGAACAAAAAATATATAGGGAATTCCATTCTGCTAGGTGCGAAAGTTGAGCAAAATAGGAATTTTAAAGGCATTTGGCGAGTCAAGTGTGCCATGGAAGTACTTCGAAACAGATGGATGGTCAACAGGACTACTCAGTGTTGGTGTATATAGATTCAATACAAAAAAATAGAGAGTATTTTTCTCTGGAGATGCTGAATTTTTATGAAACCTTAAACGGGTCAAAAATATTCTGGAATTTTCGAAAAAATATTAATAAACACAAAATTAATTAATTTTTTTTAGAAAATGCCAACCAACAAATAAAAAACAATTTAAATTATTGGATCCTTCTCAACAAAGTCCCCGTCTAAAATGATACATTTTCTGTGGGTTTTCTGTTGTGGCACATCAGCTACCTTAACTCATATGGATTTACTCACTGGCAGGCTTCTGTCTTTTTTGGACTTAGTTCGTTTATAATGTCTGGAGTGGTTTTTTTGATATACTCGATTTTTGACCCGTATAAAGTTTCAAAAATTCGGCAATTTGAGTTGGCACGGAGAGGAACACCTGGTATATTTTTTATTGGATCTTTGCGCATCAAGTCGGTGAGTGGTCCTCTTCATCATTCAACTGTTTCGAAGTTAACCCTACTTGACTCGCCAGATGCCCTTAAAGTTCCTATTTTGCTCAACTTTGACACCTTGCAGAGTGGAACTCCCTGTAAATTTTTTGTATGTGGGGGTTTTGATGTGTCCTGATTAACCCTGTGGTGTCAGATTTTAAATAAATAAAAAATGCCTAATATGGTTTTTCGAAAAACGCACGCCTCTACAAATTCGCAGTAGGCCAGTATTTCGCGGCAATGCCAAACCAATACTTCGCAAATGATGGCGTTTCAGGGACATATCTATAAAAAATTGTCCCCCCGTTGAATTCCCCCAGTATACTTAGATTTTTAGGTACGATACGAAGGCATTGTCTAAATTTTGGCGAAGGCACCGGGTTATCTTTTAAGCTTAGTTTTCGCGATGAGAGAATGCACGATATTATGATCATAGTTATAACATTCACGACGTATAATATAACAGTGAAAAGCTACCATTTTATGTTGAAAAGAATGATTCGAAGAGTTAGATATAAGGTCATCGCTTTGTGAAGGTTTACGATGACTGTTTGCGAATATTTATATCTAAAAAGTTTACAGCTTGATCATCTTCGATCTGGAGAGTTAACTATATCTTAGGATGTATACCTATTATTTTTAACTTGTTTAGTAAATTTAGGGCACCATCATTATTTGCATTTAAAAGACAAAGGCAGTCATCGACATATTTAAACCAATGTAATATTTCATTATTGTTTCTGAGGACTATAGATTTATTCTTCAGAGGGTCCATAAAAATGTCTGCAAGAAAGGGTGAAAATTAGCTGCCCATCAGGTTGTTTGTAAACACTATTGTTAAAAGCAAAGATTCAACAAAGAAAGAATGCCAACTATGACGTCTTGGTCAACGTTTTTTGTTCTCAAAAGATCCCCTACAATATTTACAGCCTCTGTTTTTGGCACTGTTGTAAATAAGTAAGTGGCAAGTTAGGAAACTAGCAGGAAAGGCGTATTAAGGTTATTAATATCAATAAGGATGTAAGATTAGCGAGTGTAAATGTAATAATTACAAGGAAAGGTGATAATGGGCAAACACTCAAAGTTAACAAAAAGAAAAACTAGTAACCGCATACACGTGTTTCATGCTATTTGGCAATCATCAGTACGGTGTAACATTAACCAAATCAAAAGATAGGTATGATTTGGGAAGCAACAAATGAAGTCCAGGCAGGAGCCAACAGCACATTTGCAGCTTCAGTCAGCACATCCCCTATTTTGTGCTGACTGAAGCTGCAAATGTGCTGTTGGCTCCTGCCTGGACATTTTAACTCGCTAATCTTACATCCTTATTGTCATTGTATCTTGGGTTATGAAGATTTCCACGCAGGTCGCTTTAGCAGCCTCCGTGGCGATGTTAGTACAAGCCCCAAAATAGGGGATGTGCTGACTGAAGCTGCAAATGTGCTGTTGGCTCCTGCCTGGACTTCATTTGTTGCTTAACAAATCATACCTATCTTTTGATTTGGTTAATGTTACACCATACTGATGATTGCCAAATAGCATGAAACACGTGTATGCGGTTACTAGTTTTTTCTTTTTGTTAACTTTGAGTGTTTGCCCATTATCACCTTTTCTTGTAGTTATTAATATCTTTTAGCTTGTGAGCCAGATCCAGAGTGTTAGACACTCCATATTTAGGGCAAAACGACCTAAAATCCTTGATCAACTTAAGAACAAACGAAGATGAAAAGGATACAGGGATCAGATCAGAACCTAGTAACTTAATTTTTTGAAGTTTTGAATAAATAAAGAATATAACATTTTGATCTAGACGTCAATTTTGTTTGATTATAGAAAACGTGTTAAGATTCATTCCTTTATAAAAAAATCGCTCTTTTTAACTAAATATGTGAAATTTCATTAGAAGTTGTTGTTTTCAGGTTATAGCAGTTATTAGGTTTTCATTCATGCATTGGCTTTCTTTTCCCATGGAAGATGGCTTACTTGAAAACCAAGTAACTCGACTTGCTTTGTTTTAGTTATGTAAATTTTTTAAATTAATTATAAAATATTTTAAATATATTTATAGGGTTTGGATTTACTTTTTTAAAATGTATTCACATCGCGTTTAAACGTACTATATTACTAACTTCTCTGCAATAATATTATAGCCTGTTAGAGCGTAGAACAGTCTTTTTGGGAAAATGTTCTTACTTATTCAAACTTTAATAATTAAAACATTGTTGACTTAAAGACAATTTATTTTAGAAAATCAGTAAGTCTACACAAATGAAATACCTAAATATTATATTATGAACAATCATTCAGCTGGCGTTGTGCATAGGTCTACGACAAAGTCGTCTGTAGGTAGCTCTTTCCAAAATAGCTGCTTTCTGGGAGGCATATACTGACACAATTCTTTAATTATTCTTTCCTTCTTTTGTGAATTTATTTATTGTTTTACGTTTTCTGGAATTTCTAACGTAAATTTTCCTTTTAGAAAGTCCGATATGGAAAAATTTTCTTGGTCATATGACTGCTTATAATACAGTGACTTGGAACCTTTTCTAAACTCTGCAATTCTTATATTTTTAAGTAAAGGTATATTTAGATCACCAGTAGCGGTTTTCCGGCGCTGCTTGCAACCATCTTTGGAAAGTCTAAAGTCCTGGTGATGTAGTAAAATTGGAATATTGCTTTTTGAAGACTTATTTATTACGTCTACAATATCATTCATATCAAGAACTTCATTGCGTCGCTTTAATTCTGACCCTATCTGCCCATGCACAGAGTCGGCTTTCATGTATGTATGCCCCGGTTGAAAGTATTTAAACGTCACTTTCAATGGCTCCCAGTCAGTATTTACTATAGAAACCATAAGAGAGTATAAAACCCAATTCTTGTTCTGCGCTGAGCAGTTGTCAGCCCAAAACACAAAGTAGGAAACCTCTGAATTCGCTTTCTTAATAATATAATAATACGATGGAGCATTACGGCCTTGGATAGCTTCATTCCAAAGGAGACATTTGTTTTTATCGCGATGCAACGATGCAAATGTCTCGTTAAAGACAACCAATCGAGACACAAAAAAAGAATTCTTAATTGGCATTTTAGGTATTATTAATTAACACCTTCTGCATATCAACCGTATACCATATATTATAATCATTTGACCAGACTCTGTCTTTATCTTCGGTGTAGGTACTGTTTTCGAAATGCAGTATATCGTTCCTTGTGTGATTTATAACTGTTACAACTTTTACAGTTTTCGTCATTTTGCTGATTAGCACCTTCTGTTTTATGGTTAGAATATATTGAACATTCACCACACTCATCCTGAGAAGGGCTATCAAACCCTATATTTAGAGTTTGAAGCACTTGGCGATACTATTTATACTAAATTTTTTCTTTGTAACAAAAATCCTTCCATAATGATGTAATGCTTAACTCACAAGGCAAATACCTCCTCTTTGGAGCATGAAGATATTACATTAATGTCTGTTTCTATATGAGGTAGAAAATACTTGAGACGGTAACTTCGCCTATATATGTTTATGGAAGCAGTTCTAGTTTTTACAAGTTCTTTCTTGATATGTGCATCTAAAGACAGGCGCTTCTCAGAGAAATTTAATTTGCAAATTATGTTGAAAATGTCTTCTCTGGTAGGTGTGTCCAATTTCTGACTGCACATTTTACGGCATTTGTCGCTACGGGGTGGCAAAATGCTTCTATAGCTTTTACTGTCATTATTTAATTTAATTTTTTTCTTAGCCGCCAAATCCATAGACTTTTCAACAATTTCTTCGACAATCTTAAAAATAAATTCACATTCTTTGATTTCTTTGTTTGATCCATCTGCATTTTGGCAATTTCGATAAGGCGGAACTGTGCTGTAAACTTCGTCAGTTTTTTTTATTATTATAGATTGAATAATATGAACTTTGCTATTTTGAACTCTGGAAGTATGGGAAATAGTGTTATTTCTAGAGCATGATATTTGTATCATGTTTCTAGAGGATAATGTTACGGCAGTGTCTATGATTTCTGAAATTAAATCTTGAATAAATCCTGGTGGCTCGATCTGCATGTCTTGAAAAACTTCATTATCCACAATACTATTAAAATCAATGCTGGCATTATTTGAATAAATAATATCATTCTTATCGCTTGGTTCAATTAACAAATCTTTTTCATTAAAGTCCACTACTTTCTTTTTTTTTTCTTTTCGGGAACATACACAGATAGAAAGAGATACTTGAATCAAATAAAATTTATTTAACTCAAACAAATTTGATTCTTGTATATGGCGAACCCTAGACTAACTTTGAATAAAACATTTGGTTTGTTTCAATTTAAAAGCAACATTTAATTTGAGACAATTTAAATATTATTTGGAAGAAATTAATTTTTATTCCCATGAAAATACTAACGATTTGAATTAAATAAATGATATATTTCGAAGGAACAAATTTACGATGTTTAAAAACATTTATTCTATTTAAAAAATTAAGACAGTTGCGTCAAACAACTGTGATGGGTTGAATTACCCATTCAGGGTATTCACTGAAATAAAATATTATTTATTTAAAGTAAAGCAACCTTTGTGTTTATCACTATTCACAAACTTTTTTTGTCGATTCGAATAAAAAACAATAAGTTTGTTCAATTCATAAAGATGTTCTGTTGAATGGAACGGAAATTGGATTAGAAAAACACGATAATTTGTAATGCTATAAAAATATTTATTTAAATACAATTAAAAAACAATATTTGATATAAAAAAACTATACAAAACTCACCAAGGAAAGCGCCTCATATAGGTGGCCTATTTGATACATTTCAAGTAGTTCTTTGAGATTTGTATCCATTATTGTTTATGCGTATCCTACTTACAGAAGAATCTGAAAACTCGCAATACACACAATACACCACACTACAGACGGCTAATCGGCGGCTATAAATAATAATAAAAGTGCTCGCACAAAACCTCTAGGAAGGCTGCAGACGCGTACCTACTTACACGGACACGGAATAGCTCTGAACGCCGACACTAGAGTGCGCTCTCGTTCTCCCATATTTTCTCTCTCTTTCTATCTTTCATTCTCTGGAGCGAGACAGCAATAAAAATGATAGGTAGTATTATTTAACTCAAATAAGGTCACATTTAAACCAAATAACAATGTGGTTGACCCAAACAACGAAAGCTAATACTATAAATAAAAATTATTCTTGTTTGCACCAAGTAATACCTTATTGCAGGAAAATAATAAATGCTTCTACTAAACAATAATGTGTCAAAAGAATCAAATACTTCACCCAAAAAGCTCTTATTTTTTAATTGAAAAAAATAAATCTTCATTTAAATAATATACTTTCTACCGAAATAAATATTATTTCTGACAAATAGTTCGTGATCAAACAACAAATATTTTTCTATGAAGAATTTTATTTCTATCTGTGTAATCAGAATCACGATCTTCGTCGTCTGAGTCATAACAGTCTGGTACAAAATCGCTTGAATCGGCTTCTGATTCGGTTATATAAGACCTGAAATTTAAAAAAAAACATATCAAAGAATCGAAGTAAAAAGAAACAGAATTGGCGATAATAATGTAACAACGTAATAGCTGTTCCCTTTTACAGTAGTAACTAAGATGATATTTCAATTAATTTAAGCGGAAAATCATTAGGTTATAGGTTATGTTTAGTTTACAGTTATTTATCAAATATTCATTCAGCAAATACTACAAGACACACTTACCTTTTTAGAGCCATTGCAACCATACGTTTTCCCCTTGATGCCATTATCCAAAAAATAATTATATTAACACCGACACCCAACACCTTAAAATTAACAGTGATGCTATATTATGAGGGCTATTATAGGTTATAAACAAACTTTTTTCAATTTCCTCCAGAGGGCCAACACAGTAAGTCATTATGAATTTTGCTAAAACTGTTGAAAATTATCAGCTTTCCTAACTTAAAACCTAGTATGTTGCCATATTAAAGCAATTTTAAAATTTGTGTGGGCATATTATGCGAGGTAAAACCTAGTAACTCGAATTACATTGTTTTTGGTTTCTTATTAAATTCGCGGCAACTGATTTCTTACTAAATAAAGCTTAGCAACTCAACTTACTCTATTTTGACTTTGGATATTCATTTAAAATCAGATAGTTACTATAACAAACACATTTTCATTCATTTATCTTCTCTACTAGTGGAGTCAACGTAGACGAAAAATGGTGTTAATTAGGAATTAATTAGGGAAGTCATGGATTTGAATAAAACCTTTTGAAACACCTTCAAACATACTTTTGTTTAAAAGTCCGCAGGTTGAAAAAGTGCGCTTAAAAAAAAATAAAAAAACAAAAAATCGATTTTTCACCGAAATTTCTCAAAAATCGTCTACAATTAATTGTAGAATCATTATTTTTCAATGAAAATGTATATTTTTATGTTTTTTGAGATGCTGATTATCAATATGAAGTAAAAAAAAATGAAAAACAAAATGACGCCTAGTAAAAATGCAGTTGAATGCAAGAATAATCGAATTTTCTTCAAGATTTCGTGAAATTTATTGCAGGTATTCATGATAATGAAACTGAAACCGTATCTTGAGATACTGATTGAAAGTGAAAATCTAGCTATTTACGAAAAGCACAAGCAGATTTTTATTTATTTCATGGCATGCTTGACCACGGAAATCTTTGAAAACAAATACCTACCTTCTTCTTTCAAATAACATAATAATTATTCTTTTGGCGATAACTACGAAACTAATCAAGATATCGAAATACCAAAGTATTTTTTGTTGTTAATGTAATCTACTTTTCGATTATAACAGAATAAATATATCATTGAATTTAAAATTTCAGAGAAAATTTTAAAAGGGAAATTTTTCGAATTGCGCCCTCTAGGGGTGACCACGAAATTCGAAATCTTACTGGACAATCATTTGATAGAAGAAGGAAATCTCTCTTCAACAAGCCCAAATTCAACCAATTCCGTTAAACCAAACCGGAGTTAGCAGCATTTTTTCAAGTCAAGGTTTATCCGCCCGTCTCACCTTTACCTATTTGAAGAGCAAGAGCAAAAAAATCCTTAAAGAAAATTGTTCAGAATTTGCTAAAGAGCGCAATAAAATTATTTTTGATACTTATTAGTTATTTTTGAGAAATCTCATTTTTCAAATTTACTGTTGCGAATACGCCCCCTAGCGTCCGACCTACAAACTTAAGAATAATTTTCAGCGATTTTTCGTGACCATATTACCACAGATTACATATTACTTTAAAAGATTTTTTCCCAAAGCTCCAGGACTATTAATTCCTGAGATATGGTACCTCTTCACCCTTAATGAAACACCCTGTATATAGCTTGGATTTTCGGGGGGATATATATACCACAAGTTGTGCTCCAAGGGAACAGAGTGACATATATGTATATCTGCCGACTACCTGCCGACTAACACGCCTCATAAACACACGCACATACAGTGTGACCCATTTGTTTTGGGGTCAGTCTGTAAAAAGTGTATCAATCGTGCGATTTGGCTGATTTTTTTTTTTAAATTGTAGAGCTCGATGAACTGCACATTTTGAACAAAAATTGCCTGGTTCGCATAAAATCCAAAGCCTACTATGACCGTTTTTATGAGCAAAATTTTAAGAAACCATATTAGCGTTTTTTTTTTGAAAAAATCTGTGTGCGCCAATGGATTGAGCACCCCTCGAAATGGGTATGTACAAAATTTCATCAAAATATTTCAAGTAATAACGATTTTGTAGAAAAATTAAAAATGCAGCCAAGGTACGTCTTTATTTTCAAAAATTCAAAGTTGGCCATGGAAAATAATTGAATTGTAATAATACAACCTTATGCTTATAAACACAAAACATAAAAACAATTAAAATTATAAAATTTTTGTAACTTCTACCAAGCCTCCATTTTCTACAATGCATTTGTCGTTCCTCTTGCGTACATTCAAAATTACATTTCGTATTTGCTGTGGAGTAATTTCCTCACAACTACGGTTTATCCTAGCTTGCAGTTCTTGTAAATTATGGGGTCTTGACTTATAAACATTTTGCTTAAGTGTACCCCAAAGAAAAAAATCTAAAGGAGTTAAGTCCGGAGATCTCGGTGGCCACTCACAGAAATTACTATTTCGCCCTATCCAACAGTTTTCAAAATTATTATCTAGCCAGTTTCTGATTAAACGAGCATTATGAATAGGACTGCCATCTAACTGTAACTTTAAATTTAAACGGTATCTTAATGGTAACTCATCTAAAGCATTTCTAAATTCAATTTCTAGAAAATTCAAGAAGCCAGCCGCATTCAAATTCCCTTCAAAGAAAAATGGGCCAATTATTCTGTCGCGTAGTATTCCACACCAAACGTTAATTTTTTGTGAATATTGTCTCCTTGCATTTATTATAAACTCTGGATTTTCAGCTGACCAGTGACGGCAGTTTTGACTTGATACTACACCATTTGTAGTAAACGTGGCTTCGTCGGTGAATAAAATTTCATTTAAAAAGTTGCCATTATGGAGATATTCACCTTGCAGCCAATAGCAAAATTCTAATCTTCTCTCCTCATCTCCTGGTTCCAGGGTGTGCAAAAATTTTGGCTTAAACGGTTTTATTTTGTTTTGTCTCAAACATCTCCTTATACTCTCTCTGGGTATATGAAGGTCTAAACTAGCCGTTCGAACACTATTTCGAGGATTGTCACTAAAGTATTGCAGAATTTGATTGTTATTTTCAACAAGTCCACGGCGTCCATTTTGCCTAGTTTTTAATAAATTTTTAGAAATCGATCCAGTTTCATCAAAAATATTGTTTATACGTTGTACAGTACTTCGACTCACTGATCTACCTGGGTGTCTATTGTTAAATTCGGCCGCAGCTTCTGCTGCCGAGCGCTCGTTGTCGCCCACGAGTCGAACAATTTCTATTTTGTCTCTTATGCTTAAATATTCCATAATTATGATAATTAATTGTATTGAGCACAAACAATTTCTGAACTCAATTTAGACAGTTTGACACTTAATAAAAGTAAACAATTCAATTATTTTCCATGGCCAACTTTGAATTTTTGAAAATAAAGACGTACCTTGGCTGCATTTTTAATTTTTCTACAAAATCGTTATTACTTGAAATATTTTGATGAAATTTTGTACATACCCATTTCGAGGGGTGCTCAATCCATTGGCGCACACAGATTTTTTCAAAAAAAAACGCTAATATGGTTTCTTAAAATTTTGCTCATAAAAACGGTCATAGTAGGCTTTGGATTTTATGCGAACCAGGCAATTTTTGTTCAAAATGTGCAGTTCATCGAGCTCTACAATTTAAAAAAAAAATCAGCTAAATCGCACGATTGATACACTTTTTACAGACTGACCCCAAAACAAATGGGTCACACTGTACATACACAGTTACACCCTTACAAACGCATGTTCTCAGTGGATCGAAAATAGTAGTATACAAACATGTATGAAGTATTTACGAGAAAGAAAGCGGAAATTATTATATTTATTAGATAATTCGTATTATTGTATGAAAGCTGAGAACACATGAAGAGAGTTTTTTTTCCAAAAGCTAATAATCACGAGCGGAAATTATGTAGAAAAAATCTTTTGACTAGGAAATCGAAGTTTAAAACGTGTACTTTCACTTAGGATTGGTCTCATCCCAGTAAGAAACCTCCTTCGGCTTGATTCTTGGATTTAAATATAAGAAAAATCGAGTTCTGCCTTTCGGGAAATTAATTATAACGCGGTTTACTGCAAAATAAGCGATAAGAAAGAGAAATACATTAAAATAACTTATGCTATCAAAAAGCACACGTTTTAAGCTTCAGAAAAGTCACCTATTGAGTTTCAATATCTAATTTTATGCGGATATTAAATGCGTTTAAAATAAATATTGAATATACGATAGCAAGAATTTATAAAAAATCTCTATGTTCAAAGTGAAAAAAAAAAACAACGGGGTTTGATATCGTAATCTTATATTGCTCTTTCAAAAGTTCATACATTTAGTAGAAACATTCTGTAATATTGCTCAAAAATATACAAATTGACCGTGTAACGGCAATTATTGTGAAAATGCATGAAATTTTGATCAAGGCCAACTTTACAATAATATCACAGGCGTATCCCTTCATGGAAATGCCACTTTCCAATAAACTTTGTTGCATATGAATTAGTTGTGTGTGTAAAAAGTTATTACTGTTTAACTGTCTCGCGCTCCACACGCCGCTCGCAATTTCGGCTGTCTCTTAAAAAAATTCTCATTCATTACTTAATTATTTTACAAAAATATGTAAATACATTTTTTTTGAGAAATTGCCTGCTCTGTCGAATGGTCTTACTTAAATTCTATAAAAAGCTTATTAAATAAGTTATGAACAAAAAACCTATATTTTTGAGAGTTATTGTTAAATAAAAAATCGCACACTATTTTGCGCTGCGGACTCTTCGGATTTTGTTTTAAGACATCAAAACGAACACATTCCAACAAAATCTAAAACTCCCGGAATTTGTTCGAAGTTATCTTCCTGGTTGACTCCACGTGCACACAGTAATTTCTTTCAATTTATTTTCTCCAGCCCGATCTTACAGACACTTGCATAATGTTTGCACTTCAGTACCTACCAAATTTCTGTTTTAGCAAAATTTATCGGTCAAGTGAAGGTCGTCGTGAGATGATGACATTTTAATTCCGTGCTTATGCAATTTTACTGCCTATTATTTTCTTGGCTAGTCCAATATCATTACTGACAGTGTAAGAAAAATTACAGAGAGCTATGTACCCCAAAGAAACAAATATAAAAATGTAATCAGCATATTATACGACGTAATGTTTCTTGTCGTGCATCATTCGCCAATCGAGGGTCTAAATTGTATTGTCAAAGCCAGGATTTGAACTCTGCAAGTTATGTCCCTTTCCGAGCCATCTCCCCTAATAACCGTCGGAAGTGCCGTCCCCATCGGCGTCAGCCGCACAAGTAACAGAGCGGGCAACTGGCGCCGCCCGTCATCCGATTCCCCCGAGCGACATCGGCAACAGTCGTGGGGTAAACAGCGGAACGATGCGAAGAAGCGCCGCGGGCCCCCACCAAATCCGAAGGGATGTTTGCACTGACATATTTGAACTGGCCTCCGCGCGGGCCGCCTTTGTGGGACAAAAGGACTCGGACGCCACCGCGGAAACCGTTCCAGAAAATCAGGCGGAGTGTAACGGATTTTTTTGTCCAAAAATCCGTTACCACGTTTAAAAGAATAATTTCAGAATTGCTTACAGAATAGAAAGTAATATTCAAAATTTTATTTGAATTCGAGTATTGCCCTGCCATATAGTGGCAAGGTACAGGGTGTCTCAGTGGAGATGTTTCGAGCGGTAATTTTTAAGATAAATTGGTGGTTCAAAAACTAAACTTGTGCAGTTTTTTACAGGGAATGAACGCCGAGAAGAAAAATAAAACAATTGAATTTGAAATAAAAAAGTTATCGCAAATAACCGAAAAAAAACGGGATGATTTTGTTGCATTTTTGTTAGACTAGTAGAGTGAATAAAAAACTGCACCGCACCAAAGTCTAGAGAATACTATAAGGCGGCGCACTCGGCCTTGTGTAAACAAACGTTTCCCCCCTGCCGTCTCCCGCTCCCTCGGCCCGCCGTCATCGGAGTACGGCGATCGATATCTTATTTGATAAGAAAATAAGCTTATAGACCGGGAGATAGTGACAGATTTTTGGACGTGATTTTACTCAGTATGCCTTGCAAAGGGCATTATGTGGCACATATTCTCACAATAATAAGGTATGAATCAGAGAGTCATCCTGGGTTCTTCATGTGAAAAACTGAGTTTTCAATTATTCGAAAAATATGCGTTTTGATATGATTTTATACAGGCTGACATGTGTTTTATAATGAAGTTCAAATAGAAAATTCCTCGGAAAACCATAGGCATACCGTTAGGGTGGGTCCAAAGGGCTATTATTGCCACGTGATCTTGTATTTTAATAATTAATTTTTCCACGTTTCTAAACAGGCTGCCAATGAGAAGTATGCAAGTTCTTGTTATGAAACTGCTGAAGAAAAATGGCATACCGTTTGCGCATATCCAAGTACACTTAACATCGAATAAATTGTTTAAATTATTAAATAACATTCAATTTAAACAGTACTTGGACAAGCGTAAAAGGTATGTCATCCTTTTTTCAGCATTTTCATGACAAACACTTGCATACTTCTCCTTCATTATAAAACACATGGCAGCCTGACTAAAATCATATCAAAACGCATATTTTTCGAATAATGGAAAACTCAGTTTTTCATATGAAGAACCCTCTGGTTCATACCTTATTATTGTGAGAATATGTGCCACATAATGCCCTTTGCAAGGCATACTGAGTAAAATCACGTCCAAAAATCTGTCACTATCTCCCGGTCTATATGTAGCTGAGAGCGGTTCGAGGCTGATTTACGACCAGTCGCAAAAAATTGTTGTTTTCTCCGAGAGAACAAAGAAGTGAGCTGACTTATAGTATTCTCTAGACTTTGACCGCACGCTTGAATATCACTCCAACTGGGACACCCTGTACAGGTGACGATCATGCCGTTCCGTTTGATGCTCTTTGGTCTTAAATGCAAATATGTTAGTGAACTGTTTTTTAATTTCTAAGCTACATTTACATTTTCTTGATATGTTTTGGCTTTATATCATCTTAAATTTATTTATTATAATGATGTCACTATATCTAAACTCCCTGACGAAGTTCTTAAGCAATAACGAAAGCTTGGAATGTTTACAATTATAGTGAAGAACCGCTATGTTAAATTGTGTTGCTATGAACCAATGATCTTTCCTCTTCTACGTTTGGTCGTTTAATGGTTATCGTTACTAATTTGCTCAGTGTTTATCAGGGGTAATATAACAAGTGGTGTGCCTATTATCGATAATACCTTTCGTTAATTTTACGAATTATAATCCCAAAGCTGAAAATACCACGACTGCGCAGCAGGAGTGGTATTTTCTTAGCATTGGGATTATAATGAGTTATAAATTAAGGAAAGTTATTATCTATTATTAGGCATACCACGAGTTGTATTTAAAAAGAGAATTTAACAACTGCAAATAGTTAGTTTGACAGCTAGCTGTCATTTAGATTTAACTTTCAGTTCTGAAAATGTTTTTGTGCTAATAGATATTTAAAGATCAATGTGTTAACTGAAAACATATATTCTAGTTCTACAGGGTGATTAAGTTTTAATCTGCAACACTTCAACAGGTGATAGAAAACCAAAAAATAACCGCACTTTCTTCTATAAACTATATCATTTGAAGGCCTTATAAAAAAGTTACAGGGTGTTAAAGTTGCAAGAAATATGTGGAATTTATTGAATATTTTACAAACTGGTTGAGGTATTTAAGTCATATTTGGTACACGTTATAACGGGATGGGTTAGCATAAAACCTGTTAATATCAAATATCTTGAACAACCAGTGGCCTAGAAATGGGTAATTAGTATAATTTATTTTAGAAAAAAAAAATAGAAACACCTTGTATAGCAATAAAATGTATTCAAATTCTTATGTAAATTTTTATTGTTAACAAAAACGTTCTCTTAGCATTTTTTCATATGTGTCATGGTTTCATAACAAATTTGATTTTTTCGTCATATTTCGGGGTACTTCTGAAAAATTATCTAAAAAATTTGCTCCACAAGTAGCACTTAAAGTAGAAATAATGTGTTTGCTACCTGAAATAAAGTAACTTTTTCCAATAAACTCACCTATTTAAGGCTATACTTTTGAAGATACAGGGTCTAAAACATTTAAGGAAGATACAATTAATGTTACGCTCTGTATCTTGAAAAGTAAAACCTTGAATGGGTAAGTTTATTGGGAAAAGTTACTGTTTTTAAAGTAAAAAAACACATTTTTTCTACTTTGAGTGTTACTTATGGAGAAAAGTTTTAAGTTAATTTTTCAGAAGTACCTCGAAATAATACGAAAAAATCAAATTTGCTATGAAACCATGACACATATGAAAAAATGCTAAGAGAACGTTTTTGTTTACAATAAAAAATTACATAAGAATTTGAATACATTTTATTGCTATACAATGTGGTTCTATTTTTTTTTCTAAAATAAATTATACTAATTACCCATTTCTACGCCACTGGTTGTTCAAGATGGTTGATATTAACAGATTTTATGCTAACCCATGCCGTTATAACGTGTACCAAATATGACTTAAATATCTCAACTATTTTGTAAAATATTCAATAAATTCCACATATTTCTTGCAACTTTAACACCCTGTAACTTTTTTATAAGGCCTTAAAATGATATAGTTTATAGAAGAAAGTGTAGTTATTTTTTGGTTTTCTATCACCTGTTGAAGTGTAAAGTGAAGAAGTTATCGGGTTATCAGTTTTAGCTGATACAAAATTGGTTTAGCGTAATTAGGACGTAACTAAGAGAGTAGGATTTCAGCGAAAATACCACTAGTGGTATTATCGCTGAAATCATCACCTGATTGGTTAATATTTCAAAAATCATATCATTTCATTAGTTCATATTGGCAGGCGTTGAATTCTCGATGTCAGTTCATTCTGGACAAATATAACCTATTTTAAAGTTTTCTGCTATTATGGTTCCAATACTGAAAAACAGTTGGATTTAGTATGAAGATGATTTTGATAAAAGCTGAGGCTGACGCGCTAGTTATTTTTGGTTGCTAATAAACAAAATACAGTAGAGAAATAATTTTTGTTCAAATAGTGTATTACAGGGAGTTTGGTCATTTTCTAGATATGATATTCACAATTATCGGTTTCCTGAGGCATATCTTTGTTAATATTGAATATTTTATCGTGCGATGAACTCTGTGTCACTCTTCTTGAGTTTACTTTCTTTTTTCTATTAGTTTTTATTTTTAAAGTTTTGTAGTTCTTTTCCTAATCTCTATGTCGTTTTATGATTGTTTCAACCATTTTGTTGTTTATATTCCAACTCTATTTATTCCTATTATAAATATAGGCGGTTGCGTGGAAGAGCATATATATATATGAATCATCAAGAACCAAATTTAGTGGGAAATAAGCCATTTTTTTAAGTGTGAAGACTCTTTTTATTGGTGAAAGCTTTCGCAGTTGTTTAACTGCTTCTTCAGTCACTCTAAAATTACATTAAAATAGTTTTTGTGATATAAATTTCAAAATTACTTACAATTAAGTGAGTTCCTAATATAATGTAAAGATGTTAATGTTTGAATTTTGCATTGGACAGGGCAAAAGTACAAAATTTTTAAATTTAGTTTTGACAAAAATCTAGTTCAATATGACACTTAAAAATAGTTTATTTTTAAAGGTATATAAATGTCACTAGTTACTATTATTATACCTTTATCTAGGTATATTTGAATTATTATTGTTGTTAGTAAAATTTGGTTTGTTTTCTAAGAAAAGTAAATTTGAAAAAAATATATTAAGGTCCTGAATATCTGTTTTTTTGTTAAGAGTATTTTCACCTTGGTTAATGTAACACATTTCAAGAAAAGAACGCTTAAAATAATTTCTTTCAGTTGCCAAAACTTTAGTATTATCAAAATCCATTTTATGTCCTGTTGAATTAACATGTTGAGATAAAGCACATGATTCGGGCCTTAGACGAATATCACTTTTATGCGAAATATTTCTAGATTTAATGCTTCTGCATGTTTGACCAATGTAAGTTTTATTACAATTAGTGCAATTAATCTGATAAACTACATTAGACCTATCTTGAGTATTTACCTTGTCCTTAAGATTCGTAAAGAGATTTCCTACAATTTTTATTGTTTTATTAGCAATTATGACATTGGTTTCTTTTTTTAATAAATTTGAAATTTTTGGTGTTAGGTCTTTAATATAAGGAAAAGATCTGTATATTTTAAGATTTAAATTAATATTATTACTCGAAATTGTACTAGGTTGTTGATCTAAAGGTTGCTGATCTGATATATTATTAGATGTTCTTGTTGAAAACAATAATTTGTTTAAAAGTTTTTCAGGATAAGAATTATCAATAAAAAGTTTTTTTAATTTAACTAAATTCTTTTTTATAAGTGATGGGTGACATAATTTTGAGATTCTATTTTTCATACTTAGCACTCAATTTATTTTAGTTTTTTCAGTGTGGTACGAAAAATAATTAGTGTATCTACCAGAACAAGTTGGTTTAGTATACCAATCCAATATTATTCTATTATCTGCTTTTCTGATCACTTTAGTGTCCAAGAAAGGTACACTATTATGATTTTCAGGTTCCAGAGTAAATTGTATATATTGGTTGTAACTGTTAAATACTTGTAAAATCTCTTGCTCTTTATCTTTAGGTATTGAACAAATTATATCATCAACATATTTTAATAAGAATGGTAATTCAAAAGATAATTTTGGTATACAATTTTCAAGAAGTTCATCCATAACATATTGAGCAATGATTGGTGAAATATTAGATCCCATTGGTGTACCAAAAATTTGTTTATAAAATTGATTGTCTAATGAAAAATAAGTATTATTAAAAACAAATCTCAAAAATATAAACAGACTTTCCTTTTTAATAGTACAATGATGTTTGATACTATTCCATTTTCTTTCTATACAACTTAAAGTAAGTTCTAATGGAATATTAGTGAATAAAGAAACAACATCTAAACTTATAATGACATAATTTTCAGGGAGTTGGAAATTATTGAATTTTTCTGCAAAACTAAAAGAATCTTTAATAAAATAAGGATTATTTTCTCCATAAGATGTACTAAGGATGTTAGTTAAATACTTAGTGATTTTACTAGTTGGTGAATCAATTGAATCATCTTTTTCTATTTCTTTAGTTTTAGTTAAATTACTAACTAAATTATTAGCTTTTTGTTGTATGGTATTAGTTGGATCTCTTGGTAATTTGATATAATAAGTTGGATCTTGTAACATATTATTTGCAAGTTCACTGTATTCATTTTTAAACATGATAACTGAAACATTACCTTTATCAGACTTAACTACAATAATTTCTGGGTGCTCTTTCAAAAACTTTTTTGTAGTATTATACCAAGAGGTAATTTCAGAATAATGCGTTGGAAAATGATTAGTGAAATTAGTTATTATATTAGTCATCTGACAAAGGATAATGTTTTTTTTTGATCGTGATTATTTATTTGTTCAAGAGAGATGGATCTCTTGGTAATTTGATATAATAAGTTGGATCTTGTAACATATTATTTGCAAGTTCACTGTATTCATTTTTAAACATGATAACTGAAACATTACCTTTATCAGACTTAACTACAATAATTTCTGGGTGCTCTTTCAAAAACTTTTTTGTAGTATTATACCAAGAGGTAATTTCAGAATAATGCGTTGGAAAATGATTAATGAAATTAGTTATTATATTAGTCATCTGACAAAGGATAATGTTTTTTTTGATCGTGATTATTTATTTGTTCAAGAGAGAATTCCATATCTGCTAAGAGATTCTTAATAGAAATGTCAGTTTTAGTTGGTGGTAAACTAAATTTTGGACCAAGTGATAGAATATTCTTAACTTCGATAGGAATATCAACATTTGTAAGATTTTTAAACCAACGTTGATTTATTTTAAGTTTGATTTTATTTTCATTTTTAAGATGCTCAAATTTACGTAAATTAGTTTCTTTTATTTGATTAAAAATTCTATTATATGATTGGTTTTGTCTACGTTTTTTTATATCTGGTTTGAATTTAAATAAATTTACGTAAATTAGTTTCTTTTATTTGATTAAAAATTCTATTATATGATTGGTTTTGTCTACGTTTTTTTATATCTGGTTTGAATTTAAACGTAGACAAAACCAATCATATAATAGAATTTTTAATCAAATAAAAGAAACTAATTTACGTAAATTTGAGCATCTTAAAAATGAAAATAAAATCAAACTTAAAATATATCAACGTTGGTTTAAAAATCTTACAAATGTTGATATTCCTATCGAAGTTAAGAATATTCTATCACTTGGTCCAAAATTTAGTTTACCACCAACTAAAACTGACATTTCTATTAAGAATCTCTTAGCAGATATGGAATTCTCTCTTGAACAAATAAATAATCACGATCAAAAAAAACATTATCCTTTGTCAGATGACTAATATAATAACTATTTTCATTAATCATTTTCCAACGCATTATTCTGAAATTACCTCTTGGTATAATACTACAAAAAAGTTTTTGAAAGAGCACCCAGAAATTATTGTAGTTAAGTCTGATAAAGGTAATGTTTCAGTTATCATGTTTAAAAATGAATACAGTGAACTTGCAAATAATATGTTACAAGATTCAACTTATTATATCAAATTACCAAGAGATCCAACTAATACCATACAACAAAAAGCTAATAATTTAGTTAGTAATTTAACTAAAACTAAAGAAATAGAAAAAGATGTTGCTAAATCTTTAAAAATATACAATTCTATTGCCCCAAAATTTTATGGATTACCAAAAATCCATAAACCTAACCTAGCTCTTAGACCTATCATTGCTTCAATTGATTCACCAACTAGTAAAATCACTAAGTATTTAACTAACATCCTTAGTACATCTTATGGAGAAAATAATCCTTATTTTATTAAAGATTCTTTTAGTTTTGCAGAAAAATTCAATAATTTCCAACTCCCTGAAAATTATGTCATTATAAGTTTAGATGTTGTTTCTTTATTCACTAATATTCCATTAGAACTTACTTTAAGTTGTATAGAAAGAAAATGGAATAGTATCAAACATCATTGTACTATTAAAAAGGAAAGTCTGTTTATATTTTTGAGATTTGTTTTTAATAATACTTATTTTTCATTAGACAATCAATTTTATAAACAAATTTTTGGTACACCAATGGGATCTAATATTTCACCAATCATTGCTCAATATGTTATGGATGAACTTCTTGAAAATTGTATACCAAAATTATCTTTTGAATTACCATTCTTATTAAAATATGTTGATGATATAATTTGTTCAATACCTAAAGGTAAAGAGCAAGAGATTTTACAAGTATTTAACAGTTACAACCAATATATACAATTTACTCTGGAACCTGAAAATCATAATAGTGTACCTTTCTTGGACACTAAAGTGATCAGAAAAGCAGATAATAGAATAATATTGGATTGGTATACTAAACCAACTTGTTCTGGTAGATACACTAATTATTTTTCGTACCACACTGAAAAAACTAAAATAAATTTAGTGCTAAGTATGAAAAATAGAATCTCAAAATTATGTCACCCATCACTTATAAAAAAGAATTTAGTTAAATTAAAAAAACTTTTTATTGATAATTCTTATCCTGAAAAACTTTTAAACAAATTTTTGTTTTCAACAAGAACATCTAATAATATATCAGATCAGCAACCTTTAGATCAACAACCTAGTACAATTTCGAGTAATAATATTAATTTAAATCTTAAAATATACAGATCTTTTCCTTATATTAAAGACCTAACACCAAAAATTTCAAATTTATTAAAAAAAGAAACCAATGTCATAATTGCTAATAAAACAATAAAAATTGTAGGAAATCTCTTTACGAATCTTAAGGACAAGGTAAATACTCAAAATAGGTCTAATGTAGTTTATCAGATTAATTGCACTAATTGTAATAAAACTTACATTGGTCAAACATGCAGAAGCATTAAATCTAGAAATATTTCGCATAAAAGTGATATTCGTCTAAGGCTCGAATCATGTGCTTTATCTCAACATGTTAATTCAACAGGACATAAAATGGATTTTGATAATACTAAAGTTTTGGCAACTGAAAGAAATTATTTTAAGCGTTCTTTTCTTAAAATGTGTTACATTAACCAAGTTGAAAATACTCTTAACAAAAAAACAGATATTCAGGACCTTAATATAATTTTTTCAAATTTACTTTTCTTAGAAAACAAACCAAATTTTACTAACAACAATAATAATTCAAATATACCTAGATAAAGGTATAATAATAGTAACTAGTGACATTTATATACCTTTAAAAATAAACTATTTTTAAGTGTCATATTGAACTAGATTTTTGTCAAAACTAAATTTAAAAATTTTGTACTTTTGCCCTGTCCAATGCAAAATTCAAACATTAACATCTTTACATTATATTAGGAACTCACTTAATTGTAAGTAATTTTGAAATTTATATCACAAAAACTATTTTAATGTAATTTTAGAGTGACTGAAGAAGCAGTTAAACAACTGCGAAAGCTTTCACCAATAAAAAGAGTCTTCACACTTAAAAAAATGGCTTATTTCCCACTAAATTTGGTTCTTGTTGTTTAACTAGTCAAGCCACGACTACCCCTCCTTTTAATTATATGAATCATTATACATTATTTTATTAGAATGCAATAAAGTCACATTATTTTTTTTTTCTGCCCTCCATTGATCTGCATATATTATACCATGCATATATTATATACAATAACACCGCTGAAAGAGAGAGCGCTAGACAAAATGTAGGTTCAGAGTATTGCTCTTTAATAGCCTTATCTGTGTAACTAAAGTGACCCACAAGCTATGCAACTTGTACGACAAGTTATACTACAGATTTTATTGAAAATCGGTGCAACAAGTTGCTTGGGCTTTTGCCCACAAACACAAACGATCTCAACATCAATCAATTGTCAAGATTTGTATTTTATATTAACATAATGCCATTTGTATCGTTAATCTTATTTTTTACATCCTCCACTCCACAATCGGGCCGTATTTACGCGCAGGCTATCAAGGCTGCATCCTATGGGTCCACACCACAAGAAAACTATTTAAAATTTTTAATTTTGAATAGACTAGAGTAAAGAATTAACGAATTTGTTTAAATTGATACTGTGGTGCGATATAATCATAACAATGCACGCAGTTATTTTGTGTGGGCTAATTCGGCTTAACTTGATGAAATTTTATTTGTCCATTGCATGTTGGCACAGGCAATACCAGAGTAAATAGAATATTGCTCTACTAATACCCACATAGTACAGTAGTAGAAAATGTCAAGCTCAAGTAGAGAGAATGCAAATGAAAATGTGGCAAATCCAGCCTGAGTTTCTCCCCAGAAAATAACTAGAAAAGTGCATTTAGGCAATCAAATAGTCACGCACTCTGCTTGATCCTAAATGCGAACCTGTGCAATTCAGCCATTCGAGTGATTCTGTTTACACTTATTGACTCTTTAAAATAAATACACTAAAACTGTACTTTCCGTGAAAAATGTTTGGGATTAAAAACGTAGAGAAAAATCCTGTGTAAAAACTGCTCTAATTCGTCTTCATTCCGCCTACTTGATCTCCGCTTTTGTTTACTTCATCGCAACACTCCGGAAATCTGAGTCGCCCTCCTGGGCACCCGCACGGACTATCCAATTCCTTTTTGGAACTTTTTCCTGGGCGACCGCCGCAGCGTTGAGGTCCTTTTGTCTCACAAAGGCGGCCAGAGCAGCAGAGGCCAATGCAAACATGTCAAAGCAAACAAGCCACTTGGATTTGGTCGGCACCGGTCTCGTTTCCTCGAATTATTTCACTGTTTACTCCCCGACTGTTGCTGAAATCACTCCAGGGTGTAGGGTAACGAGCAGTAGCATAGTAGCCTGTTACATGCACGGTAAACGTCTTGTATGAAGAGGGAACTGGCAGCTTGGAGGCAACAACTTTGTTATTTTGTCGTAGTGAGTTATATTTTTTTTTGTACAAACTCGCCTTCATTGTTAATTTGAAGTCAAGCTTGAAAGAGCTATATTCTCATAAAGGTTATCACCAACCAAGAAAAGCACCGAAACAAACGCATCATATTTTTCACATGCCACTTATATACAGTTTGACAGAAACTAGTTGTACCTCACTGTTTTCCGCAGATTTCTAAACAAAAATTTAGGGTTCGCTAGTGCAGAAAGAGTTTGTTTTTATTAAGAGTGCATCACCCTTATAACTTCTTTAATTTTTAACCGATTGGAAGGAAATTTTTAGGATAAGTATTGTAACGAAAATTCTCACGATTTTCCGTTCCATGCTATTTTTATTTTTATTTAATTCTTTTGACTTATTGAATAGCCCTCGTATTTGCAATTTTAATAATCTGCAGTAAAGAAAAATTTTATTAAGCCGGAAAAGTGCAGTTTATTCAAGAAAAAATAATTTTGGTGCAATATCCAATATCTAAATATTGTTATCATTTGAATAAATTAGTTTTCTATCTTCCAACATGCTTAAAAATCTTTTTCTAGGATCAAATAGTACCAATAAAAGTTCAAATGATTTTAAAAGAACAAGAATCCGAAGTTTTAGTAAAATCACAAAAATATTCCGTGTGTTTTGTTTTTTTTTGTAGACGGATTTTAGAATAAATTCGGCGGCGATTTTTGCCTTAGGGTCTTTGTGCCACCATCCGTTCCTGAACAACAAGGGGTAAGAATTTGATCATTTATCTGTTTTTATTTGCTTATAATTTGCCTATATTATCATGTGTATTTGCTAAATATTTATTTGCCAGTAATTTTTAGACAGAAATTGCGTTATCTATTTTTTTCTTGTTTTTTTTATGGTTACAGACCATTTTTTATGCTACATTTAGTGTAGTAGTTTGTGGATTTTTGAAATCCTAATTTTGTTTGACCACCTGCTTGAAACTTAAATAACGTATTTTATTTTCCACTGTCTGTCGAATTTTTCTAAGAATTAAATTGTTGTATTTTTAGTCGTGCTTGCTTGCAAGTCTGCCCAGTGCAAAATTTGGACTGAAGTATTTATTGTTTTGTTTAAAGAAAATTCACAGCAGGGAAAATTACTAGTGAAAGGAAATTGGAAATAATTTTATCCTTGGATAATAAAGTACCTTTGTACAAATTTGAATTTCCTGTGTTTCCTTTTCCAACAGTCATTAGATAGTTCATTTTTTATTTGTTAATTCTGACTAAATTTTACTGGGTTGTGTTCTTGGCATTTTGATCAAAATCGAACCTTACCCGTTGTATATAGGGAGCGGTTGAGACACGAAGTACCACGGGAGTTTTTTTATCACTTCTGTTAAAATTAAGTTTTCTCCTCCCGAAAAATTTCATGTTTTTGTAAATTTTAAATTTTTAATATTCATTAAAAAATATATATATAGACCTTTCTTTTTGATCTGCATTTATTAATTAAATAATTTATTACGTCATTATTTAATTTTTGATATTTGAAAAGAATAATGAACTAATTTTTTAAATATACTTGTTAAATTTTTTGTGTGTTGTTTCTTGCTAAAAAGGGGACTCAATCTAAGGCCGCTAGTCGGAGCTAAAAAACTTAACGTGTTTGTTGTTGCAGTATAGGGAGAACAAAAAAAAAACAAAAATCTTTTGGCATTTTTTATCAAGACAATGTAGTAAAAAGGTTTTTCAAAATTCATGAAAAACCTTGAATCCGAAGTTTTAGTAAAATCACAAAAAATAAAGGTTCTTAGCACCTTTGGCCTAGTAATAACCGTTTCGGAAATAAAGTTACGAGAATTTCGACATTTTTGCGCAAGTATGGGAAAAAGTGTTTTTATTAACTAAATTTACTTGTGTCGATGCGATAAGCAACGTTTAATAGAGTTTAATAATACTCATATCCGCACCATCTTGAGGTAGAGTAGGTACATACGAGTTTTAGTGGTATAGATCTAATCCACTATAATATAGCATAAAGTTCTTCACTTCGACGTTGAAGGCTGATTTCTTGCTCTTCCATAACATCAATGTCCACACTATCGCTGTTTACTTCTGGAGCGATCCAGTATTCTGTCTCCTGGTAGTTTCGTTATAAACTCAGTTGAACTTCTATTTTTTCGTCATAATCTTCATCCACTTCAATGTCGTCAGTGTTTGTACAAGATTGGCCCAGACAATTAATGTAAACTGTAGAGCATCGAGGCCCTCGGGCCTCTTTCTACGCCGCAATCTGTATTGCATCCTTTTAAACACGTGCAGGGATTGAAGTTCAGGTGCGATTGTGGAGCAGGACGATTGGTTGTAGTAATTGCAACTAAACCTTTTTTGGTTTTTCCACCCCCAGTCATGTAGGCTCTTTAAGATTTGAAATATTTGCACAATCGTTGACAAAATATAGTTCTTTTAGAATTGGTAATTTGTAATTATATGTTTGAAATCGGAAATGAAAAGATCGGAACTTAAAGTTAATTTATGTGTAGGAATATGTGATAGATTTGTGCTCCCTTTATTTGTTGTCCTTATTGTAGATTGCTCGTACATTAGAATTATTTGTATTTGATTTGTTATCCTGTCGTGTAATTGGGTTCCTTCCTGTAAGACAGTGTACCTATAAATAAAATAAAAATAAATAATAACGAAAACGTAGGGTACTCTTTATGCCCACTTAAATATCGATAAAAGAGATTAATTATATTATGTTTTTACCATGCAGAATAACAGACTTATCTGTAATAAAGCAATGAAATGGACAGCGTGGTCGTTCAATAGATAAGACTCGTAGAGGCCGAAAGTCAAATCAACAGACTTCATAGACCCTTTTCACGGTAACCTCAATCGTTGACGTGAAAAATGATTGAAACTTTCCAAAACTGACATCAAGCCAAACCTCAAAATCCAAGGGCAACGAATATTCAATAGGGTAAACTACCCAATTGTTGGCATCCGACCAGTTATTGGCACGTACAAATGTTTTATCTAATTTTATATATTATACCAAGATATTTCGGCAAACATTGGTTAAAACGAGGTACTGGCAACCCTTCTTTCTAATATGGCAACATTGCATATGTGTCAAATATTCATCATGGCGGCGAAATCCTAACCGTTCTGTGCTTGTGGTAACAAATCTATGAAATTTAGTGACTCAAGGTAAGGAATTCGTTGGAAGTTTTTTTAGAGTAGACTGTTTAAATGATAAGCTACAGGTTGTAACTAATTTTCATTTTAGCTTTGCATGTATATTGAGTAATATATTGATATTTATTATAAGTTTCGTCGAAGTTTGTAACGGCTTTTTAGGGTGCCAACAATTGGCATCACAGATCTGGTTAAATTCTAATAATTGGCACTCATGCCAACGGCTAGAATTGTTAAAGTCTAGCATCTATCCAATCATCGGCACCCCAAGATTTTTATGTCTATAGCAACTAGAACTGCTTTTTGCATGTGTCTTTTATTAGTAAAAAACGTTAAAAATTTAATGTTTCTTTCTGATTTTTATTACAAAATATAAAAAAGTTTTCTATATAATATTAATGTTTGCAGATGCCAAAGATTAAAACAAAAAACGTTAAAAAACGTACAACGAAGACACAATTAAGAGAGCTCTGAGCGACATTAGGAAAGGAGAATCACAAAAGTCTGTTTCTAAAAAATATGGAATTCCTCGTTCGACGTTACAATTTAGATTAAGTTCAAAATTTACAAAAACTAGACCTGGACCTAATACTTACCTCAGTACAGACGAGGAAAATATGATAGTAGAATGGATTTTAGAAAGCCAAAGGAAAGGATTTCCCAAACGTAAAATTGACCTCCAGCTTTCGGTTAAAGAATTTATGGATGCCAATAGAAGACCAAATCCGTTTAAAGAAAATATACCGGGTAAGCCATTTTATAATTAATAAGTTGCTTATACTTAATATATTACCTTTCAGGAGACCATTGGTACAGGTCATTTTTGAATCGACACTCTGAATTGACACACCGTACTCCTGAAGCAGTTACTTCAGCATCGGCCTGTGTGTCGGAGAAAGACATAAAGAAATGGTTTTCTGACATCGAAACATATTTAAAATCTAAAAATTGGTTTTCAATTCTTGATGATCCGGGTAGAGTTTATAATGGCGACGAAACTTGCTTTCTGTTTTGTCCGAAACTTGGCAAAGTAATCGCTCCTTTAGGTGCACAAAACGTGTATGAGATTGACAAGGGACAAGCGAAACAAAATCTCACTGTAATGTTTTCTTTTTCTGCGGCTGGAGATTTAACACCCCTTTAATTATTTTTCCTAATAAACGGCTGAGCAAAGCTATTTCTAGTAGCGTTCCCAGCGAGTGGGGCCTCTCTATGAGCGAAAATGGCTGGATGAAGTCTGAGATATTTATCGATTATATCAGGAATATTTTTCATCCAAGTCTTGTAAAGCAAAATATAAAATTTCCAGTAATTTTGTTTGTCGACGGACATCGAACACATTTAACATACAAGCTAAGTCAACTATGTACAGAGTTAGAAATTATTTTAATAGCCTTATACCCTAACGCGACTAGGATTCTCCAACCTGCAGACGTGTCATGTTTTATGCCCCTCAAGTCTTTTTGGAAGCAAGGAGTAATTCAATGGAGAAGGGAAAATCCGTATTGTCAACTCGGAAAAGCTAACTTTGCACCGATTTTAGAGAAAGCCTTGAAAAATCTTAAAAAGGAAACAGTGTCTAATGGTTTCAGAGCCTGTGGTTTGTGGCCATGGAATGCCAATGCCATAAACTTTTCTAAATGTCTTGGGAAAAAAAGGCAAATTTGTAGTGAAAATATTGTTAATACTGAAGCCAATGAAAAATCAATGACACTTAACGAGTTCAAATCTATAGTGGATGAAAAAATAATTTCGCAACTTGAAAATGGAAATATGGAGACAGAAGAGCATGCGGGAAACTGTGTTTATTTTTATGCCTTAAAAAATATTTATCATAATCTAAAACCTACAGCGACAACCGATGAGAATATTATTGAAATAAGTGTATTGGACATAGATGAAGAGCAAATGCATTTTACCGAAGAAGAAATAATGGATATGCCCCTAGTGATTGCAGCAACTGAAGATGGTACAAATTTGGATAAAAGTAATGCCAGTAACATAAACATACTTCAAAATATTGTTTTACGAGAAGCGACAGAAAATGATAAAGACCATGAGATATGCCCAATATTGCCACCAGTTCTCACTAAGACCTCAGAAGAAAATGAAATTAATGCCGAAAGTAAAAAAGACGATATACACACGATGTTGCCATCAGTTCAGGCAGCACATTCAAAAGAAAATGACATTGTTGCCCAAAGTAAAAGAGAATATTACCCAAAAGGTGAAGAGACAGAAGAAAACAAATGTATTTCGGATTTTCTTCAAAAAATAAAAACACCTGAAAGAACGGGAAAGAGAAATTCAGAGAGGATATCCTTTGTTTTGGTTTCTTCAGCCTACAAAAAAAATCTAGAAGAAAAGGAATTAATCAAGATTGAAAAAGAAAGAAAAAAGGAGGAAAATATTTTGAAAAGGGCAAAACGAGTAGAAGAAAATTTATTGAAGAAGAGTAAAGCAAAAGCTAAATCGAAAAATACTAGCAAGAAAACAGCACAAGACAAAAAAGAAAACTCCATGGAGGCGAACATAATGAAAACAGCGAAAAACAGTGAGCAAATAGACCAAAAACTCTCTGATGGAAATGAGGTGAATGTTGAAGAACCTCAAAATCAAGATAGCAAGGTTACAATCATGGAAACAAATATCTTATGTGATAAGTCAGATAAAAACAGTTTGAGAAAAAATAATTCAGAGGTTCACAAAAGAAAACTGTTTTGTTATGACGATGATTCTCCTGGAACTGATTTGTCTAACAATTACATAGTTACTACAGGATTATGTTTTATCTGTACTCACAATATCGGGCTATGCAATAAAGGTATTCGGTGCCAAATGTGCAACAGAACTTACCACGTTGCTTGCTTAGAGAGAAAAGGGTTATACAAGGAATTCTTCACATGTACTTCATGCAATATTTGTTAAATTATTGTGCAATAAAGAACTCAATATGTAGTAAAAGAGTATTAATTTATATTATATTACCTAATTTACTTAGTTGCTACTCAATTGATATTCCCTGTAGTCTAAATTCTTACTGAGTATAGTGTTCTGACCTTCCCTCTCCAGATTTTTGATGTCTGTTTTGCACCTTTCATCATTCCGAGTTCATAGCTAACGCTATTATTGTCATTATTACCTATAGATATATTTTTCATTTCGATTGAAAAATTGACTGGTGCCAATTACTGGTGTGCCAGTAATTGGTAGGTGCCAATTATTGGTGTGCCAGTAACTAGCATTTGGGTGCCAACAATTGGAATTTACGGAAAAATTTACTTTTAACTATTTTTACAAATGTGTTGACCTTAAATTAAACAAACCAGTATTATTTTTTCAAGAAACAAGTATCTGGATCATATAAAAGTTAAAAAATCTCCAGTTTTATTAAAGTTATCAATGATATGATTTTTACAAACAAAGATATGACTTAACATGCCAACAATTGGGCAGTTTACCCTATAACAAATCCGAAGAGAAGATGACGAATTGTAAGAATAAGTACGTAGGAAGAAAATAAAAGCCCTGAAATATAAACGAAATATTAGATCAGCAGTTCATTTGCATAAAACTTACTGAGATGGAAGGTGGCTTTTATGCAAAAGTCTCTGCTTTGCTTTTAAATTTTAAACCATTGATTTCAGTTTCCAAAAATGCCCAGTTTCGATAAATATAGATGCTTCACGTTCAATAAAAACAAATAACAGGAAAAATCACTGCAATATAAGATGAATATTAGGTCAGGCAGTTCTTTAGCATAAAACTTACTGAGGCGAAAGATGACCTTTATACAGTGTGACCCATTTGTTTTGGGGTCAGTCTGTAAAAAGTGTATCAATCGTGCGATTTGGCTGATTTTTTTTTTAAATTGTAGAGCTCGATGAACTGCACATTTTGAACAAAAATTGCCTGGTTCGCATAAAATCCAAAGCCTACTATGACCGTTTTTATGAGCAAAATTTTAAGAAACCATATTAGCGTTTTTTTTTTGAAAAAATCTGTGTGCGCCAATGGATTGAGCACCCCTCGAAATGGGTATGTACAAAATTTCATCAAAATATTTCAAGTAATAACGATTTTGTAGAAAAATTAAAAATGCAGCCAAGGTACGTCTTTATTTTCAAAAATTCAAAGTTTTGGCATTTTTAAATTATGTGAATAATTTTTTGTGAGCACCCTGTACAATATCGGAAACTTTATGGTATTTCTCTGCACCAAGCCTTTGACTACAAAATGCCAAGAGCACGTTACGAAATATGTAGCCGTTATGAAGAAACTGTCAATTAAGTACGGGTCTGCATCTGTAATTTTTTCTCTAAAATGGCAAATATCTCAAAGACGGTTGAATTTAGGTATAGTACATGAACATGAAATGTACCTAGAATTTTCCGTAGAATCCAAAAATGCAATAAAATATAGGGTGTTCCATTTAAAATAACGAAGTTGTCATCGACTTCCGGTATAACCGGAAGTGCCGTCATTTGATGCGTTCGACCAGGGCGACTGCGAGTGCGGGTCTGCGGGCTGCAGCGCTGCCAACCTTTAAGTTACACATTACCGTATTTTGGGGTTATATCTGGTTTGCATGACTGCCATCTTGTATTTAAGAGCGAAATTAAGTGCTTTGTGTTTGGGACACAAACGGAAATAATTCTAAATAAGTACAAAAAACGATATCTATCAATCAGTGCAAATATTTATTAAAACTTAAATTTGTCTTTCCAGTTTGCAAATAACATTCAATAAAATAAATAATATTTAAACAATATATACATTTATACTGTATAGTTACCGTACAATTGCGTACGGTAGCCGTAGCCACGTTCGGACCGTAGACCGTATTTGGGTTTAAATACCGCACCACTGGCGCTGGCGGGCTGGGAACGACCGAACGTGGCGGTGACCGGTTACCCCGCTTGGCTTTTCTTCCCACTTCCCTCTTTGCGCATGCGTATACGTAAGAAAAGCACCGAAATGCACCAAAATGCTACGAAATGCACCGAAATGCCCCGAAATGCACCGAAATGCCCCGAAATGCCTCAAAATGCACCGAAATGTTCCGAAATGCACCGAAATGCCTCTGACTTGTACACTAAAATGCCCCAATGACTTCCCACTCGGGTATTTCTTTTTCTTCCGATTAACTGTTATTAATAAGGTTGACAACTGACAATGAAATGCGGCAAATTTTAAAATTTTTTACATCATGACTAAATCACCCTGTATGCCAGGAATACCAATAGACAGAAGGCCAGTTCGCTTCACAAGAGAACAGCGACTGTGAGGACACTGATATCATGGAAGATGTAGATAGCCTTCAACGTCGAAGCGAAGAAAAATAAAACTGTAAGCTATATTATATTGGATTAGTGCTGTTGGAGATACCATTAAAAAATGCGCCTACCTCAAAGGGGTGTGGAAACGAGCGTTAAATGGTAGCTGATGCCCGCGCCTTCATCCTCATGAAAATTACAACTTTGAGTCTCTATTTCACCCCGTAAGGGGTAGGGGTTGAGTTTCGGAAAACTCTTTCTTAGGAAATGCCTGCGTAGTATAATGAACCTACCTGAAAAAATTCTAGTTTATATCCTTCATAATTCCTTAGATTCCCCCTCCACATTTCACCACCTTAGGGCTTGAATTTTCGAAAATTGTTTCTTAGCAAATGCCTTCGTGGCATAAAGAACTTACCTACCAAATTTTAGGATTGTAGGCCTTATAGTTTGGTTTTGGAAACATCGACCTCCCAAGCTTCTTACTACGAAAACCTATGAGTTTGAAAACCGTCATTTTCTTAAATGGGGTTAGGCAAATTACAAGGTTGTATGTAGCAAAAACTCAAAATTCAGCTCTACATTTAAAAAAGTAAATTACTTTAGAATGTGCCGAGCCCAAATTTGAAATCAAAATTTTACAAGATTCAAAAAATTTTGGGCCGCGGTCACGACGTTCGTAGCGTCGCGAACTCTTTAAATTGCATGCGTTTCTGTCTTCAATCGACCTTGGTACGATTCTAGTTCGGGGCAGAAAATAGAGTATACGTAATACATTAAACCCAGAACGGATAATTTGCGTCTTCGAGAGAAGTTTAATAAACACTCTTAAACAATAGGCTTTTCCAGAAGGAAAGATAATTGGTTGTTGGTTCCATATTTGCCAGGTAACTATAACCATTGAGGGAAGGCCAAAATTCAGGACCTGAAATGTCACTTCGAAGTTTCGTTTGTTTCGCATCGGCAAAGGGAACCAGTATGGAGACCTACTAACAATACGATTTCTCCAAATAAAGGCGTCTTATTAAGATACCATCGTTATTAAATAACAACGGCCTCTTTACCTTTACAACATCAGAAATGGTTTTCGGTTTCCAGTTCCCTGCCAAGGAATAGCAATTTTTAACAACAATGTTATGCACTTAAATCCTAGGAACAAATGATCTTACCTCTTCGAAAGCCCAGGATATATGTTTGACACAAGAAGCAGCGAAATGAAACTTGCAAGTAAAGTAAAGGAAATGACCATGGATACATGACCCTTACATGCAAAATGCAATTTTTTCATGTCAAATTTAACGTCATATTTATGCATAATTAAATATTCCAGGTGCCTATAGACAACAAATAACATATAGGCAGAATCAGAATAGGGTGATCTTTCTAACCATGTTCCAGTACTCTACTGGAGATCTGAAATTCCTGCGACAGCAGCAGGAGCATCCTAAGCAGACCTGGTTGTTTCCATTGTCTAGCAAAACATTTTTGAAAAACCAAACGCGTTAAAAGCAAGGAAGGTTTCTTTCAATTAGCATCTGTAATGCCAGCCAGAATTATGATGTTTACCTATAACGACACTGGTTGATAAACATGACGAGGATTTTGTCGACCAAGGACTAGTGGCATATTGCCTCGCTGGTAATACGCGGATACACCAGAAGGACCAATTTTAAAAGGATGCATTAATCTATTTGGTGATTACAATACATAATCCTTGGTTGTTCTATGGCGCAGTTAAACAATCTGCAATTAGAATCTGCAGTTTGAGTTATATTTTATCATAACCCAAGTCGCTGAGGGATGACGTCGAGAAGACCGTGGACATGTTGCTAGCGCACCAGGCCAAGCATCAGACCGAATATAAAATAAAACAGAATAATTAAGCTAATGCAGATACTATAAGAAATCATCCTACGTCGCGCAGGGCATGCAAGTTCATACAGCCAGACAGCTACCTTCTCTCAACAATACCTGCACCGTCGAGGTCATACGGTTCCAAGAGATTTGGAGCTCAAACTTCCGCCGCAAACGCAGACCAAGAATCCACAGCTTGTCAAGCGCATATACTTAGACCTGGTGGCAAAGATCAAGGACATGCTGTTTCAGCTGCTGCACACACTGGGCACGAGTCACTGAAGAAAAAGGCCCAGGAGGCTGTTGCTGGGCTGAAGGCACACGATGCCAAGCATTAGCCCGTTTCGCAGATCAAAAAGATTATGTCATCGAGAATACCACAAAAATCTTTTTAAAAGCAAATTATTACAAACTTTATGCATGCACAATGACAGATAATATATCCTTCTTGCAATAGTTGTCAATAATAAAAAAAAGTACGATAAGTGGGGTATTCTGTGACGGTAACACAATTTTAAAGCAAATTTGTCGTTAAACACCTACGATGCAACTCTTATAAACTTTGCGAAATAACTGCAGCGATTTACTAATTTGATTTATAAGAATCGCCGAAAAGTTGCCTGTAAGTATATCGAACGCGAGATCATCGAACTGGATCATGTGAGCAACCTAGTAGTAGGCCGGGCCTACACCACCAAATACACCCGTTCAACATACAATAATAATAAAATAATAATAATAATTCTCACCCTCACAATACTCCAAACTAGGAGTACCCCAGAAGCAACCACATGCTTGTGCGGGGGAGGGGGGCAATTACTATTATTTTGTCTTCGTTGCCATTTGCGGCTAGGGCCGATAGAACTAGGATAGCATTCGCTCAAGTACTACGGAAAACCCTAGAAAACCGTAGTAATCCCAGTGAGTGTAGGACAATTAGTAAATCACACGGATAAAGCTATTTAGGAGCAATACCGTGAATCCACATTTGTCCAGCGCTCTTGGCCATAACGGTGTTTTTCTTTAAAGACATGTGCATGTGCCTGCCTCGAACCAAGGTCGATCGAAGGCAGAAAAACATGCAGCCTAAAAAGTCAGCGCCGATACGAGCGACGCCATCGCGACCCCGCGGGTCGCATTATTAGATTTTGTGTGCACGAGTTGTGTAAGGAAAATTCAAACGGAAAAAAATCACTTCCCTCCAAATCGATAATGAGACCCAAAAATTAACTTTCGAGATTGGGTCCTAGTACCTAACACCTAATATGAAATGCCACAAATTCCCATCTAGACTTTCCCCACAAACCGCATATCCTTTTGACATCGTGCTGTATAACATCCTAACACAGTCAGCAGGGTAACTTCTTATTTTCTTCCACCCATTACTAGTTTTATGAACATTAAAAAATATTGTCGTCGAACAGAATATTAATAGCAGTAGAAAGTGTTACCTACTTGTTCTTTTCACCAGATATTTTTTTGTGTACTTATTTAGAAAGTCGCAAATAAACCGCCCATAAAGAATATTTGAAATAAATATATTTCATAATTTTAAATTGAATAAAAATTGCTTCGTTACGGTCCTGTCGAAGGATAGTTGCTGCCGTGACGTTTGGAAGACAATTATTTTATAAAGGTTTTATAAGAGAGAATGAAATAGTTTAATTGTCACAATCAACACAAAACTGTTTTATAGTAAGAATCCATTTTGAAACGCCGACGTTCGAGGAAGTTAAGTATAACAAAATATAAAAACTTTAAAAACATTTGTTTGATAACATTCTGTTATAAACTAATGAAATTAGAACAAACTGGAGTGAAGTTCATCTCCAAAAAATTCCAATCAATAGAAATAGATTTTTTCACAAATTTCACTCATTAAAAGAGTGGCGCGTTAAAGATTTATTAAAAACATGCCACATAATTCACAGTATAATTTTTATCACATGGGAAATTGCCTTCCTGTGGGTCGTATGACATATCTAAAATAATAAATTGATTGAAGACTTAGTGTTATATTCTAAAACGGCTTCTAATAGCGATCGCCATCTATTTTTTCTTTGTCATGGCACATAACATGCTTTATTGTTCAGAAATGTTTTAGGAAACTTTTATAAGGCATTTAAAAAGTTGTTTGGTTTTGCAGGAGTCTTCTCAAATAGTAAAATATTTCATTATTGCTGTATATGCTTTTATAAAACTGATTTATAGTACCGTCAATACACTTTCTTAAAGCTTGCGGAAACGTTTCTAAATAAATTTTGTAAGGATCTCAAAAGGCTTTATAAAATACTAAGAACAACTAATTTATTTTATGAATGTTGCAAAATTTCCATTTATAACATCTGCAACAACGTTTTTGAAAATGTTCCTGAGAATAATATTGTTTTATAAAATTTGTTTCAGAAAAATTTTTGCAGCTATTATAAAGCACCAAATTGATACTTGATGTATGTAAAGTGTTTGTTAATGTTGACAGTCTACTTGATTATAATAATAATAACAATAATTTCTCATCCTCACAATACTCCGAACTAGGAGTATTGATAATGACAAATACTAACGTTTGTAAAAATGATTTTGATATTATATCCGCAAGTCAAAACAAGCCGAGTGCCAGAGAAAAGCTTTCCAATAAATATGTAAATTTTTTAAACGTACGAAATGAGGCATGAAATCTGTATGATTGTGTCGAACGTGTCGGAAATATTTTGAAGTCCCAAATCTGGCCGGAATATTGATGGAGGCGCGGCGCGGCGGGGGAATATTCTTAAATTATGCGGCGTGTGAGGCGCCTTGAATATTGCATGATATCGGGTTTCGTATTGTGCTTCCTGTACGCTTCATTATATTGAGATTAATGATGTGAGCCATTCAAATATTTATACTTCTTCACCCGAAGAACACGTGTGCCTTTCAATCGTTTGTATGCAAAATATTATGGCGTGAGGAGTGCTCTGAGATTTCACCTACTCTTGCAAACATTAGCTGTGGTATTAAAACTACTTGTTTAATTTGTCAACTTAAAATATTGATATAATTATGTAAATTTTCTTAGTTTCTTAAAAATTTTGTAGTTTTGTTTTACAGAAGTTTGTCTAACGCGTCTACATACATGTATGCGAAAAGTTTTCAACCTAATATCTTGGACAGCTATAGGTACCTTACTGTCTTCGTAATATTATTTCGTCGTTCTTGGGCCAGCTTGTGTAGGGAAGATTTGTTTCAAGATATTTGAAATGATTTATATTTTATTGACACGTCGGGATATTAACCACATATTAATATTAATTGATAAAATAATGATAAACTAATTAAATCAATAGATAACCACCTTTAAAAGAACAACTGAGTAATGGACATTATACCCATCCAAAGTGCCTGAATAAACGTATCGAGTTGTGCAATGAGCAATACAGTACTCACTCAATACCGTAGCAAACACGCTACCTGCATCAATTACTCATAACCAAGGTTGATACAGCAACCTCCGATCTAGACCACTTGACAATATCACTCTGTACTGAGGAGTGCAATGGACACCAAAACGCGAGGGTCCCCTCCATCAGACACAGAGCCCTGTTACATACCTTAACGAGTCGTGCAATGGTCCCAGACCTACTCCAGGTATCAACAAGAAACACCATAACTATTGCCAAAACACCACAGGCAAGACAGTCAACAAACAGTAATTAAAAATATCCATTACTCAGATTATTTGCACAATAATATTAAAACATCGGTACAAACACAAACAAATATGCAGAAACAAATATGCCCTGTGAGAAAACTCACCTCTTTCGTGTAGCTCAACACTGACACAAAATTAGCACAATTTAAATATTAGGCTTCTTACTCGGGAACCAAAACTCAAGTGAAGGCAAATCTGTTAAATCTTTTGATGTAACTCATCGTGTGCCATAGAGAAGAAATCAATACCCTTTTATCCTCAGTATCGCTAACTTTGCGTTACGTTTTATAAACAACTTAGCCAGAACAGATTGTTGAACTTTCTTAATTGCCTTGCAAAATATAATTTGAGAAAATATGAAAAAATAGGTTCCACAGTCTAAGTTACTACAAATCTTCTTTATTTTGATTAAATTAGGTTACCGGTTTCGCAAAACACTGTTTGCATCATCAGACCATAAACTGCAATGACAGAAAATCTAAACATAGGTCATGCATTTAAAAAAGATATACACCCTGTATACATTTTTAACCTACAACAATGTACTTACGATTATTTTAGATCAACAAGATTTGTCAAAATCTTGTAAAGAGGGTTAAAGAGCAAAAAAACAGAACATGGCTTGAAGCAAGATTCGAATAATTCATTCCCAACGGGTATAGATCTTTAGCAAAATTGCAAAACCTCACACGGACGCCATTCACCATAAAAGAATTTCTACTATTTCCTAAAAAACCGATAAATTATTTATACATCATGTATACAGGTGCTACAATTCACCCAAACTTACTTTTCGAGGAAACACATATGTCCCATATGACAACACATTAAAAGATTTTTAAAAATTATTATTATAGTCGAAAAACCTGACTTTTTTCATTTTTTGTACTTGTTTGGGCAGCCATTTGAAGGAACTGAGCATAAAACGGTCTTTTCTGACAAGGACAGAACTATTACTCTAAGGAGGAACCAAACAATAGGCAACCACCCATACATCCTAGTGCATAATATATTGGGGTCCTGCCAAAAATGTAAGAACAGCCTAAATGGAACTTGTAAAAAAGTAAAAAGGTGAAACAAGACACAAAAAGGGGGGGGCGGTTATATGTTAATCGAATAAACTATTAAGTAATGAATCAGGATAATTAGTTTGAGAGTTAATTAATTTATTCGATTTTAGTTTTATATTTCTAAGTATCTCCAATAACTCCATATTATTTAGTATATTTGAATTATTTTCAACATGAAGTATTTTGTATTTATTATTAACATCAATGTCGTGTCCTGTGTCGAGAATATGTTTAGCAAATAGTGACTCTTCATTATTATTTCTGATACGCAATTTTGATATCAATTTCCGAAAAAACTTTTGCTATTTTGTAAGAAATTTGGCCATTGAATGTTAGTGAAAAATATTTTGTAATATTATTATTATTGTTATTCATGGTGTAAGCTAAATTTCTGTAATATCTATTCAACTTTTTTTGAGCAAGTTTATCAACTAAAGAAGTAGGGAAATTCTGTTCGTAGGCTATTTGTTTGATAATGGAAAGTTCTTTGTTGCGATTTATGTCATTCATCGGAATGTCGAAACATCTATTAACATAGCTATTAAAAGCGGCTAATTTCTGATTGTATGGATGAAAAGAAGATTGATGTATGATCACCCCTGTATGTGATGGCTTTCGATAAATAGAAAAATCATGTTTATTGTTTGTATTAGAAATTGTAAGGTCAAGGAAATTGATCTTTTTATTTTCTTCCACCTCTAGGGTAAATTTTAAATTCTGATGTATATTATTAATATATGATACAAAATCATTCAGTTGGTCAGGGCGGGAGTCATTCCATAGGCATATTATGTCATCGACGTATCTATAATAGTATAAGATATTACAGGAGAAATTATTATTATTTAAAATGTGGTTGGTTGCTATGAAATCCATAAATAAATCTGCCAATAAGGGGGACAATGGAGAACCCATGGATAGACCTTCTGGTTGTTGGTAAGTAACATTATTAAAATTAAAAAATTTTTGTCCAATACATAAATTTAAGAGATTATAAAGTTCTTCAGCCTCTACATCTGTACAGTCATCAAATATACTAAATAATATGGAGTTATTGGAGATACTTAGAAATATAAAACTAAAATCGAATAAATTAACTAACTCTCAAACTAATTATCCTGATTCATTACTTAATAGTTTATTCGATTAACATATAACCGCCCCCCCCTTTTTGTGTCTTGTTTCACCTTTTTACTTTTTTACAAGTTCCATTTAGGCTGTTCTTACATTTTTGGCAGGACCCCAATATATTATGCACTAGGATGTATGGGTGGTTGCCTATTGTTTGGTTCCTCCTTGGAGTAATAGTTCTGTCCTTGTCAGAAAAGACCGTTTTATGCTCAGTTCCTTCAAATGGCTGCCCAAACAAGTACAAAAAATGAAAAAAGTCAGGTTTTTCGACTATAATAATAATTTTTAAAAATCTTTTAATGTGTTGTCATATGGGACATATGTGTTTCCTCGAAAAGTAAGTTTGGGTGAATTGTAGTACCTGTATTCATGATGTATAAATAATTTATCGGTTTTTTAGGAAATAGTAGAAAATTTTTTATGGTGAATGGCGTCCGTGTGAGGTTTTGCAATTTTGCTAAAGATCTACACCCGTTGGGAATGAATTATTCGAATCTTGCTTCAAGCTATGTTCTGTTTTTTGCTCTTTAACCCTCTTTACAAGATTTTGACAAATCTCGTTGATCTAAAATAATCGTAAGTACATTGTTGTAGGTTAAAAATGTATACAGGCTGTATATCTTTTTTAAATGCATGAAGTATGTTTAGATTTTCTGTCATTGCAGTTTATGGTCTGATGATGCAAACAGTGTTTTGCGAAACCGGTAACCTAATTTAATCAAAATAAAGAAGATTTGTAGTAACTTGGACTGTGGAATCTATTTTTTCATATTTTCTCAAATTAATATCTACTACAATGAATGCTCTTAACTATTTACAAAATATACTAGAAACTGTTTCGGCTATGCGTCCGGTAAGAATGATTGTTAACAAGGGAGAAAAAAATATTATACATACTAGAAAATAGTGAGTACTACATTCGGCCATCCTGCTTTCAACTCGTCCCGAGTTAATCGGCCTTCTCTTCATCAGGATCTTCTAGAACGATTCCATCTTCTTCACTACTTTGATCTGATTCGCCAGAAGATACTCCACCAACTGGTACCCAAGGTCGCATACCATCAACCGCAATCACATTCTCATATGTCGCTCTTCTAGTGAGACGACGTGACCCCGCCATGTCGTTATCTGTTTGTGGAGGTTTCATCAGAACTTGTCTTATCTCACCAATCTTGGAGTCAGTGAGTTGTCCAGACAATATCCAATCGGCTTGTTCAATATGGAATATTTTGTTCGGTGGTTGATTAGATGGAACAGGCTAAGAGCATCAACATGTTTCATACGCTCGCCTGCATGGTCTAAATTTCACATCAAATCGGAATTCCTGGAGTTGAAGCCACCATCGTGCAATCCGTGGAATGATTTGCTTCTTCTCGCTAGTTGCTTTCAAAGAGTTACAGTCAGTGATAACAGTAAAATTAATTCCTAAAAGTTAACTACGGAATTTATTTAGGCTTTCAACTACTGCTAATGTTTCCAACTCGTAAGAGTGATATTTCTGCTCTGTCTCTAAAGTTTGACGGCTATAATATGCTACTGGGTGCAGACATTGGTTGGTAATTGCAATAATATTCCAGCTAAACCCAGCATACTCGCATCGGTGTGAACTTCGGTAGATAAGATTGGATTGAACAATGCTAACGTTGGTCTTTTAATTAATTCTGCTTGAAGCTTTCGAAAGGAATTCTCCTCCTGCTCACCCCATTTCCATTTAACAGTTTTCTTCGTCAGTGTAGTAAACAGTTTTGCAATTATAGCGTAATCTTTTACAAAATGTCGAAAGAATCCCGTTAGACCAATAAATTGCCTTACTTGATGTACAGATGTAGGTGTTGGAAATTCTTCGACTGCTTTAATTTTTTCTTTACCTGGACGAACTTCACTTTGGCCAACTTCAAAACCCAAAAATGTGACTGAGTTCATTAAAAATGAGCATTTCTTTAAAGGACCCCGCACACATTACAAACGAAACCGAAAAAAACGGTTTCGGTTAAATTTGACGAATTTTTGATATGATGCTGGGTTATCATTCCTATAAAAACTTTTAGCAAAATTAGCCCCCAAAAAGCTCCCGTTTCTATACTGCGACACAACAAAGTTGGCAAAATCGGAAATTTTCGGGTTCCGATGCGGCGCGATCTATTTGCTCCCCATGCTCCCACATCAACTTAAACACCATATTGTGGTGTTTTGTAGTGGGTTTTGTGTATTAGTTAATGATTTTTATGAATATTGAGTTTATAAAGGTGTGCGCCACTCTTTGCTTTACCCAGGACCAACGACGAGGACGTGGCGGTTATCTGATCCCGTGTGTAGCTTGTATGTGTGGGTGTGAGTGTATGTTATGTTATGTTATGTTATATGAGGCCCTACTCTTCAATGTTAACAACTAACTGGTCGTTGTTCGGATCCCATCTGTTAGCTGCATCCTTGATACAATTCAATAAGGCGTGGTCGGGATATTTTATTACTTCTTGGTGTCTAGCATATCCCAAGTACCATAAAACACTGGCTATATGGGCGCAACACCCCAGAGTTCTTGCTCCGGACTTACAAGTACAATAATATCCTTTGATTGGGCCTTCTTGGTACTCGTCCATTTCGTCGTTGTCATCATTATAAGAAAGGAGATCCACAGTTGGTACTTCGTAGCATTTCTATATCGGGAGTATACTCTTATTCGAAGCAGTCCCAACATAACATAACATAACATACACTCACACCCACACATACAAGCTACACACGGGATCAGATAACTGCCACGTCCTCGTCGTTGGTCCTGGGTAAAGCAAAGAGCGGCGCACACCTTTATAAACTCAATATTCATAAAAATCATTAACTAATACACAAAACCCACTACAAAACACCACAATATGGTGTTTAAGTTGATGTGGGAGCATGGGGAGCAAATAGATCGCGCCGCATCGGAACCCGAAAATTTCCGATTTTGCCAACTTTGTTGTGTCGCAGTATATAAACGGGAGCTTTTTGGGGGCTAATTTTGCTAAAAGTTTTTATAGGAATGATAACCCAACATCATATCAAAAATTCGTCAAACCGTTTTTTTCATGTAATGTGTGCGGGGTCCTTTAGCGTTAATCCTTCTTCGCGAAATATTTGTAGAATATTCTTTAAACTTTGGTACGATTGATGGATGGATTGATTTGGTTCATAAGCCGCTGAAATGTTCTAGGTGCATTGGTTAAACCAAAAGGCATTCGATTAAATTCGTATTGCCCTGAAGGCGTAACAAATGAAGTATAACGTTTGGAATTTTCTGCTATTGGAATTTGGTGGTAGCCCGCTTTCATGTCTAAACTTGTAAAATATACGCCGCCTTGTAACCTGTCAACTTGATCATCAATTCGTGGCAAGGGATGGTTGTCCCTAATAGTCATTGTATTTAATTTTCTGTAGTCTATACATATCCTGTTTTCCCCATTTTTCTTCTTTACTAACAGTACAGGTGAACAATAATTGGAATCAGACTCTCTTATAATGTCATTTGTTAGTAATGCATCAACGATATCCTTTACACTATCCTGCTCAAGCCTTGCCATTCTATATGGTTTATAAGAGAATGGTTTATCATCTTTGAGCTCCATATGCAACTCTGCTGACTTAGCGCAACCAAGTCCTGCTGTATCTTGGGCAAAACAGTCTCTAAATTCCTGGATTAAATCAATTAATTTTCTTTTAACATGATCTGGAACTTGCCCAATTACTACTTGATCTTCTGGTAGTAAAGGGATTTCGGAAACTTTTATCTTATTGATCGACTCAGTGGGGCTAGAAAAAGTATTTTCAATACAAGGCCATCCTGTAGCAAAGGTCATATCTTTGCGAAAATGTAGGTCATTATCGGATAAGTTAATACAAGGTAGAACCATTCTATTAGCAGTTTCTATGCGTAAAACTGTATTAGGAACTAAGTACTCCCCACCTTCTTGCGAACATAAAATTGTTTCGACAAAAAGATCACCTTTATAATTTTCGCAATAAACATTTACGTTAGCCATATGGTTTTGGGGTATATTAACATCCTTTACTAACTTTAAAAGTATTTTTCTTGTGTTAGGTTTTGGGTTAACATTATAAATGTCATTATTCTTTGAGGTTGACTCAATAAATCTTAGACACGTATTATTTTTGACTATTACAATATTTGATAATTCGGTAAAATTTCTACCGACAAATATAGGTACATTCTGCAAGTGATCGTTTACAATACTCAATTTTATTTTTGCTTCCACTTGGTCAATTTTCAGAGTTACTTCAGCGGACCCAAGAGTGGTGGTCCTGCCATGACCATAACCTTGAAGAATAGTGATATTTTGTATGTCATATGGTATTTCCAGTTGCTTAAAATCACTTACTCGCACAATAGAGCAAGAACTTCCTAAATCTATATAACCCTTAAACTTTATGTTATTAACTAAGACATCCTTAAAATACTTCTCTTATTAGCCACGTTATCGTCACTACCTAGTCATGCTATCGGTTTAGAAGATTGATCACTCCGATTTTCGCGTTTCTTTTGGAAACAATTCATTTCAGTATGTCCTTTTCGGTGGCAATATTTACACGATACGACTCGGTCAGTACCTTTGACAATGCAGTTTTTCGAAAAGTGACCGGGTTTTCCACATTTATAGCAGCTTTCCGATTGATAATCCTTTTCCTTTTGATTCACAGAAGCAAAGTTCGGTTTAAACCTTTTTGAGACATGTTTCGAAGGTTTGTAATGAAATTTAATATTGTGATCTCGGTGTGTTCTACTCGCATTTCCAATAGTATTTAAAAATTCGTGTAGAGATTCAATAGTTTGGTGTCGTCCAGCTTTCGCTCCTGTCTTCACAACATTGTCATTAATGCCCCCAATGATGCATGATACGGCATCGGCTCCCTGTATTTTGCATCTACTTAACAATGCACATTTTTCAGAAAAATATTTCGAATAGGTTTCATCGGGACGCTTATACCTACGTAACATTTCGGTTAAACTATCGCAGAAATCCTTTCGATAGGGAAATGCCTGTAGTAATTTTTCTTTCCACTCAACCCAACTTATCTTAACAGTTTGTAAACCCTTGAACCAAATTTCAGCCAAGCCGCGAAGTCTTCCCAAAGCAAAATAAATTGTTGCCTCCTCACTCCAACCGAAAACCTCACTCAATTCATCCACCTTTAAGCACCAGGCCTCTCTTTCCTGATCTCTATCTTCCGGATTAAAAATGGGTATGACGTCTCCCCTACCAGATGTCTCCGTTTTACGTGTATTGCTTTTAAAAAATGTTGCCATGATTTCAGTAAATCGATTAAAATCATTATTTTGACCCTCGTTTCCATTACTAGTACTACCTATGTTATTAAAATCATCAGACGGTGTGAGGTCACGCGCTCGTTTACGACTCATGATGTTAAAGGAAGCAAAGCGACCTGTTTATACGTATTCGGTAGCTCGTAACTCCCTTTAAGAGAGTAATAATAATAAAGAAATGGGTATACGTATATCTCAATAATTGTACTTTATAAATGTCAAAATGTTTGCCAAAACTATCAAGAACTCGAGTTTTGCTCGGTAGTTATCCCACTTTTGAAAAATTTATGTAGGGAAAGATTTGTTTCAAGATATTTGAAATGATTTATATTTTATTGACACGTCAGGATATTAACCACATATTAATATTAATTGATTAAATAATAATAAACTAATTAAATCAATAGATAACCACCTTTAAAAGAACAACTGAGCGATTGGCAAACTCTCGTTTCCAGGATGTTTTATTTATTTCCAACCTGGAAATAAATAAAACAAACCTGAGCATACTTATTTCACTAAAATGAATTTAATTGAAGTTAAACAAATAAAATTATTTCCCGATTGTTGGACTGTCCCAGTAACGACAACGTACTGACAATGCATGAGTAATGGACATTATACCCATCCAAAGTGCCTGAATAAACGTATCGAGTTGTGCAATGAGCCATAGAGTACTCACTTAATACCGTAGCAAACACGCTACCTGAGTCAATTACTCATAACCAAGGTTGATACAGCAACCTCCGATCTAGACCACTTGACAATATCACTCTGTACTGAGGAGTGCAATGGACACCAAAACGCGAGGGTCCCCTCCAGACACAGAGCCCTGTTACATACCTTAACGAGTCGTGCAATGGTCCCAGACCTACTCCAGGTATCAACAAGAAACACCATAACTATTGCCAAAACACCACAGGCAAGACAGTCAACAAGCAGTAATTAAAAATATCCATTAGTCAGATTATTTGCACAATAATATTAAAACGTCGGTACAAACACAAACAAATATGCAGAAACAAATATGCCCTGTGAGAAAACTCACCTCTTTCGTGTAGCTCAACACTGACACAAAATTAGCACAATTTAAATATTATGCTTCTTACTTGGTAACCAAAACTCAAGTGAAGGCAAATCTGTTAAATCTTTCGATGTAACACATCGTGTGCCATAGAGAAGAAATCAATACCCTTATATCCTCAGTATCGCTAACTTTGCGTTACGTTTTATAAACAACTTAGCCAGAACAGATTGTTGAACTTTCTTAATTGCCTTACAAAATATACTAGAAACTGTTTCGGCTATGCGTCCGGTAAGAATGATTGTTAACAAGGGAGAAAAAAATATTATACATACTAGAAAATAGTGAGTCTTACACTTGGTTTGAGATTTAACAACTGTTGAACCTCTTTATATTCCTTCACTTAACGGTTAAACCTAACTTATCCATAATTACAAAATTCTATTTAGATAATTCTTAGCCGACCAAAGTTCGGTTTTACAATACAACGTGCACAATAATCTCACCGATTTTTAAAAGTAAATAACTTTACAAATAAAATGGCTAGTTGGAATTCTCTAGGTTCGAAAGAATGATTCCCAGCGCTCCTTAGATGACATGGCGGTGGTAAATTTCTCTTTATCGCCTAAATAAAAATCCCGTGGTGGCTATACACGGAAATAAAAAAATACGCGAGGTGCTCCCTGCGGTGTATCTCGGGCCACGCATTGTAAGCTAATGACAGTTATTTATAAAGGTGCGCGGGAAAATGACAGCTGCGGGACATTAGTGCTATCTCCCCCTGCTCGGCCCATTCGGCTTCATCAGCAGCCGCCGCCGAACGTCTTCATTCCACCTCCCGGTGTGAGATAAAGTCCGCAGTCAAGAGGAAACTATTTGCTTCTGACAGGGATGTTCTGAGGGGTTAAAACTAGCTGATTTCGATTTTTCATGGCCAATACAATAATGTATACTAGACAGGGAGTTAATAATAAACGAGTTTTAAGGGCGAATTCTACGTCCGAAAACAATAACGCTTCATTTTAAAGATACAGGGGGTTGAAGTTTTAAAATATCGTTCATGATGGTAGGGTTATTCAAACCAAATTTAGTGTACAGTAATTACACCCATAACGGTATGGCACTGTTTGAGATTATCAGTGTTGGAATAAAGGCAAAAATTGTATTCGCCTCTGTTTACTCTAAGCATCAAAGTTATGTAACCGTTGTTGAAATATATGATATTATTTTTCTTTGGAATATTGCTGAATGTATAAACAAAGATATAGCTTTTAAGAAACACACCACCCATATAGTCAGTCGCTCGAGAGGTCTTGAACTGTGTAATATATATACCTATCTGAACTTATTCACTTTACTCGAGTTTGATTTCACATCCAAGTCCGATACACCTTTTAATAGGTTATGGGCCCAGTCACCGTGTGTGACCGCAAGTGAGTGAATAAAAACTTGAAATTATAGTGAAAAACAATGGCTAGCAGCGGGAGTGCAGTAAAACGTACTATAAGACTCTTTAATGGAGAGAACTATCTAATGTGGAAATTTAGGCTGCAAGAAATAATCGAACTGGAAGGTGCTAGTAAAGTACTAGCCGAAGATCCACCAATTCCAGTCACTGATGAATGGACAAAATGGGAACGCTTTGCTCGAGGAACACTTATCGAATACTTGGACGACTCAATGTCACAGGTGCCACCAGGTCATGCGACCTCACGATAAATTTTGGAGAAATTTGACAGCCTCTATGCTTGTAAAACGATTTTAACACAACTGTGTCTCCAAGATAGGCTGTTTAATTGCAAACTTAATCCAGGTATACCACTAAAAAAGCATATATCAGAAACCGACGAAATGGTTCGCGATTTGACTGCTTGTGCCATGGAAGTGAGTGAAATAACCAAAGTGTGATATGCATTAAATTCATTACCAATGAGTTATGCTCCAGTTAAAGCTGCAATTAAAACCATGAGTGACGACAGACGAACACTAGCATTTGTAAAAGGGATGCTAATGGAACACGAAGAGTATCTACTTAGAGAAATTACAGATACAACAATGAAGGCTCTTCATTTTCGCACCAAGAAGTCTAGCGAAATTCACAGCGAAAATCGCAAGAAAAAGGACAAGTTTGTTTCAAGAAATAAGGCCGTGTTCAACAAACATAAACAAGTGCAAAAGTGCTTCCATTGTGGAAGAAGAAATCACCAAAAACGAGATTGTTACTTTTATAAGCAAAGTTTAAAGTATGAAAAAGGAAAACATACTAAAGTATACAAAAATGCACAAAATCACGAACCTAGTGCATCAACTGCTATACAAGTAATGAATCCTTTGCTTTCATGTTAAGCAATTACAGTGAAAATGAAACACAATATCGTTTTGTTCTGAGTTCCGGTGCAACGGAACACATTATAAATGACCTTAGCCTTTTTACGGAATATGAACTGCTTCCAGAGCCAATAAAAATAAATGTAGCAAAGAAGCGGGAACGGTCATTGAAGCAACACATTTTGGAAGAATAAAAGTACATACTTCTCCTTGACTACGATGGAGAATTGAAGAATGTACTCTACTGCAAAAGTGTACCAGCCAATATAATCTCAGTTAGACGTATACAGGAGGCTGGAATGTCAGTGGTATTTATGGAAAATGGAAACATAAAAGTCAGGAGTGGAGACACTGCAGTAATAAAAGGTAAGCGCATCAATAACTTGTAGGTATATTATAGAAATAATAGTACACTGAAGGTCACGTGGCTGAGGCAAATATTACAGATAAAAATAAAATATGGCATGAACGTTTAGGTCATATAAGTAAAGAAAAATTACTAAAATTAACCTTCAGAGGACGGGCCTTAAAATATTACAAAACAGACTAGCTGGGGTCTAGTTGCACCCCATGATTAAATTGTTGCTAACTTTTGTATTCTATTTGATATATTAGCATTATTACGTTTATTCGAATCAATAAAATGTCTAAACTACTAATTAAAGACTCATTATTTAATTTACTTCTATTTTTTTTAATTTGAATTTTTGCACATATTACAAGAAATTTCAAGAACAGAGTGTTCCATGCATGCAAAATTTTTGCATGTTACACACTTGTTCTTACATTTTCTGTCTTTCTTTCTCGGGCACATGTAACAATGTCCTCTCCCACCACTTGTATCCTGGGCCCTTTCTTGAACAACTTCCAATAGCTCTGGGAAAACATCACTCATACATCGCTTTCTATTCGTTTGGATGCACTTATTGTTGTGTCGCCGTACAACATTTTCTTTCAGTAGTTCCTTACCTAGTGCCAATATAAATATTTTGCGGCCATTTGGCCTATTTTTGAGCCAATCAGGTTTTGCCAAAATCCAGAGTTTATAGGCATTTATGCCTGCAATATCTATGAGATGGTAAAATATTGCCATAGGCCACCTACTTGTCTTTCGTTGAGTTGTATATTCTTTGGCTAGTTTATCTGTAGCATCAACTGCGCCCTTTGTTTTATTGTAATGCAATATAATATCTCTGGTTTGTAATTGTCTGCTTCACCAGCCACGTTATCACCACTGTGCTCACTCGATAGTAAGATGACGGCATTTTTTTCTTTTGGAACATAAGACACTAGTGTTCTGTTGTTTTGAGAAGCGAACATACTTGAGTATAGTTTTCTATTTGGTGCTGGCAATAGCTCCTTAGGAATAAAAGGTTTATTTTTACGTAATGTATCGCACAGGGTCATGCTCTTGTTCCACAGCTCATCAGCTAAATTAGTACTTGTAAAGAAGTTATCAGTAGTTATACCAGAGCCCTGCGGTAAATGCTCTACCATATCTGACACCACCCTTTGGCCCTGATTCTTTTCTGGTACATTTCCTTGTTTTCCTAGTTACAATTATTAGTAATATAGTTCTATAAACACGTACCCAAGTAAACTTGCATGTTTGATGTATAAAAATTGTTACAGTCCGAAAGAGCCCATATCTTTATACCATATTTGTCAGGTTTGCTTTTCATGTAAACTCCGAAAGGTGCTCGTCCTCGAAAGGGAACAAGTTGTTCGTCTACACATAGATGAGCACTTGGGTTCAAAGACTTCTTGCAATTTGAGACAAAAATGTCAAATATTTTCCTTATTGGAGCTAGTTTGTCTGTTGCTTTTCGCTCTTCTCTGGTCTCAAAGTTATCAAACCTCAGAAATATTGTAATTTTCTTGTACCTGTCTCGTGAGATAGTAGCCGGTACTACAGGTCGGCTATAAGATATATCCCGACACCAAAGCATGTCAACAGCTTCTTTAGAACAATGCAGCGCTCCTAATGTGAGAAGCAGTCCGATATATGCTTTGATTTCGATAGCATCCACAGGCGTATAATTTCTAAAGTTGTTTGGATTTTCAATATTCCATTTATTATAGAAAGCTGTAGCTTTTCTGTTTGTCTCAGTTACGATCGTGTCAATTATATCAGCACTGAAAAATAAATTGAAAGCATCTTGCATGATAGAAATACTTGTGCTGTAATTTGTAAGTCCTAGTGCAGTTTTGCAAATATTGGCTTTTGGTAATTTAGCTCGCCTCTTTATTGGTAGCTTGGACCACTTAGTTCCATCTTTCGCTACATATTGTGGGAACCCTGTAATGTCATCACTGAATGCTGCATAAGATTCACACTTGGCTTGCGTCTTTTGATCTGAAATATCTTCATTTTGAAATTGACAGCTAGATGCTGCAGTGATTTCTTTGCCTCGCTTCTCTTGATCAACAGTAATTACATCATCCTCTTCATCTTCCTCGGTCACAATATCTTCTTCATCACTCACGATCATTTCATAATTTTCAAAATCACTATCATCATTCTCTATCAAATACAATAGTTCGTCATCTGTAAGGCGTTTGGGATTTCCAAAACGGGGCGTAGTAGCCATTATAAACCATGCACTACGAGCTACTGACAGAAACTAAACGAATTCTGCATATTCACATGCACGGTTACAATATACGGGGAATCCCAGACCATAACACGGGGAAACCCCGGCGGTAACAAGGCACATATTTTAACACACTACAAAGGCGGGCTGGGGTCTAAACGAACCCCAGGTAGATATCATTAGGTTAGAATTGAAACGGAAGTGAAGTTATTTAAAATATTACAATAAATATTTAGAATAAATGTCAAAGATATGTTAGATAGCTGCCCAATATTCAAAACGTAAAATTTTAAAAGTTATTTGAAAAAATCATGGCCTGGGGTACACAGAGACCCCAGACAGTCCTTTGAAGGTTAAAGTAAATAATTTAGCATCTGATAATATTTTTTTGAAAGATGTAAATCCTATTGATTCGTTATGTGAAGCTTGTATAAGCGGAAAACAAGCACGTCTTCCTTTTGCCAGGTTAAAAGATAAAGAATATATACAAAGACCATTATTTGTTGTGCATTCAGACATTTGTGGGCCAACAACACCATCTACAAAAGATGAAAAGAATTATTTTGTAACTTTTATCGATGTTTATACTCATTATATACTGTAACTTATCTTATGATAAACAAATCGGAGGTATTCACCTGTTTTATAGATTACGTTGTAAAAGGTGAAACCCTTTTTAATGTGAAATTAGTTCGTCTATATTGTGACAATGGTAGAGAATATTTATGCGCCGAAATGAAGGATTTTTGTAAACAAAAAGGAATAACATATCATCTTACGGTGCCATACACTCCGCAACAAAACGGTTTAGCAGAACGTATGAATCGAACTTTAACTGAGAAAGCACGTGCTATGGTGCATAGTGCGGGTTTAAGTAAATGTTTTTGGGGCGAAGCAGTCTTAACTGCTACCTATTTGGTAAACAGGTCACCAACAAAAGCGTTAAAACCACATAAAACACCATACGAGTTGTGGCATAATAAAAACAGAATTAGGTGACTTAAAAATATTTGGTTGTACAGTGTATGTGCATAATAAAACGAGAAAAAGTAAATTTCATAGTAAATCATTTATGTGCCAAAATGATATAAAATTCATAATCCAGAATTAGGTAAATTGATAATTGCACGTGATGTAATTTTTGATGAAATTGCGTATAAAATTTCAAGGAAAGAAATTGATAACATGGTCCATAAAGAAATAAATAAAGATCATGTTTCAGTAGTGGGTGCTACTGACGTTAAATCTGTAGGTGAAATCACATCTAGTCAAACGGAAAATAAAAGGTGCAAACAAACATTTTATGAAAAAGATGTCCCTGAAAATTGCACACAAGGTCAAACATCCTCAGTAAAGGACGTCCCTGAACCGAATAGTGTTAGCTCAAACAATAACTTTTCCAATAAGTTGAGAAAACTAAATAATGTAAAAGATGTGAGAAGGAGTGAAAGGTTAAAAAATAAACAAATAATATCTTATAGAGACCATAATTTTGACGAAAGTAGAAGTTGCAAATAACAAGTTTAGAAAACAATGGGAAACAGCCATAAAAGATGAATTAGATTCATTGGAACGAAACAAAACATGGACCTTAATAAAAACGCCAGAAAATGTAAACATAGTCGACTCTAAGTGGGTGTTTTCAATAAAAGGCGACGGGGCTGGCAATCGGGTAAGATATAAAGCTCGTTTAGTAGCGCGCGCCGCGCGGTTTTAGTCAAAGAAAAACAGCTTTAGCCATTCAGTATGAATTGTTGATTCATCAGATGGATGTTAAGACTGCATTTTTAAATGGTACACTGAAAGAAAATATTTATATGAGGGTACCTGTCGGGGTTGTTACTCCAGAAAGTAACATGGTGTGTAAACTACATAAATCTTTATTCGGTTTAAAGCAATCAGCTATGTGCTGGTATGAATGTTTTAATAATGTATTCATTCAAAATGGATTTGTAAATTGTTTGGAGGATAATTGCTTATATTTTTTAGACATGGGTCATATTTGCAAAAATATTTATATAGTTTTATACGTTGATGATTTAATAATCATTACTAAGGAAGCAAACACCATGGAGAATTTGAAAACGTTTTTAATGAAACAATTTGAGATGGTCAACCTAAATGAAATTAATTATTTTCTAGGAATTCGAATAAAAAGATCGAATTCTGAAATTTCCCTTGATCAAACTGATTATTTAAACTCAGTACTAAAAAATTTAAAATGAGTGAATGCAATTCGGTCAGTACTCCATTACCTATAAAATTAAATTATTCGGTTTTAAATTCGGATGATAATTCTAATGTACCTTGTCGAAATTTAATAGGGTGTTTAATGTATGCAATGATTTGTTCACGTCCCAATTTGTGTACTGCAGTTATTTTACTACGTCGATATCAAAGTAAATGTAATCAAGAGCTATGGTAATGCTTAAAAAGGGTGTTAAGGTATATAAAAGGTACAATTAATATGAAATTAGTATATAAACGTAATATGAATTACGACAAAATATTAACAGGATATGTTGATGCAGATTGGGCAAATAATGAATTAGATCGTCGAAGTACAACAGGTTGTGTTACGTCGTTTGTTAATATTTTATAAGGCGCCTCGCGCTATGTATATTGTTGCACCAGGCAGTCGGTACCAGTCGTACTGTCGGCAATGACTTGTAAGCCGTTCTCGGCACTAGACGTTTCGCTCCGTCTAAATAAAGGCAAATAAATGTAATTTTCAACCCGTTTTATCATTCACCGAACCTATAGAAACAGTCGCCATTGATATCGAAGTAAGTGGACGCATCAGGTTGTTTATTTAAATTATTCGATAATTGTATAGTGACTTGGTTCACACGACGACAAAATTCAGTGGCCGCGTCATCAACTGAGGCAGAATATATGGCTGTATTTGAGGCGGTAAAAGAGGCCTTATGGATTAAATCTTTGATAAATAGTATTAATGTTAATATGACAGAACAAATATCTTTGTATGAAGACAATCAAAGTTGTATTACAATGGCAAACAATCTAGTCTATCATAAACGTTCAAAATATATTGACATTAATAGTTATTTATGTTTATGTCATAAAAAGAACTTCAGTGCCGAGGTACATATAATTTTTTTTAATCGAAAAAAAAAAGTTTTATTAGCCAAGAAAATGATCATAAGGGATCACCCGTCCATGAACCAACTCCGCGCGGCGTTGCTTGACTTTGACGATCGCTCTACCTAGGTCAAGTAAGATAAGACACGGCTTCTTCGAACAGACAAACCAAATTGCTGCCTGTTGTGCAGCCTCCACAGCAAATCTTTTGATATTCAAACCTACTAAAGTATTTATACTGAAAGATTGTGCTGGTATAGGTAACAATTTCGCAATGTGTACGAAAAGTTAAATGGACCTTTTGTGGCCGGGTTTTGAATATTTGGTCACTTTTGACGCGCGATGGATCCGCGTCTGACGTTTGATGTTTACATCTCGCCAAGGCCTACTTATTGAAAAAATCGTACAGGAATCGTTCACGAAATATTTGACCCCCCCACTAACTTTTTTATTTTTTGAGCTAGAAACACGAATAAAAAAGCATTTTGTAGAGAATTTTATATTTTTTTTGCGGTTTTATTGCATTTTATATAGGGTGTTTAGAAAAAGAGTGGCAAACTAAACTTATGTTTTTTTTAAATGGAACGCCCTATACAGGGTGTTCGAAAAATAGACGGAGATATTTTAGAGGGTGATTCCCTGTTAAGAAATATGAAAAAAAGTTTCTATAAACATGGGTCCGGAAATGCAGAGTTTTCAAGATACAGGATGTTAAATAAAAAAAATAAAAAATGAAATTATTAATGTCTTAAAAATTATTTACTCGATTCTGTTGAAATTTGGCAATGTTATTTGTTGTATTAAGAGTCTAATTTCGCCCTAACTAGATTAAATTTATTAAGTCCAGTGGCGTCCCGGGGGGCACCTTAGCGAATATTATTATCAAAAAAATGTACGCCACTACCTTTTTTGTAACTTTAATATTTTTTGTTTGATTAAGCATCTAAAAATACAACTTCTTTCCCTCTTGTATTGTTTTCCTATCTCACTTCGTTTTCGAGAAAAAAAAATAAAAACCGTTTTATTGCATGTCACTGGACAAAATTGGTTGTAGTGTACTTTATGTTATGGATATTGGAAAAGTTGCAATAACACTCTTTCCTAGAAATGCTTTTGATTATTTGTTTTCCAAGGCACTTGTGATTTTTTTTTGCAAAAATTGATAAACCAATTTTGTCCAGTGACATGCAATATATTTAACATCCTGTATCTTGAAAACTCTGCATTTGCGGACCCATGTTTATAGAAACTTTTTTTCATCTTTCTTAACAGGGAATCACCCTCTAAAATATCTCCGTCTATTTTTCGAACACCCTGTATATTTTTGCATTTTTGAAATCTGCTCATCAAGGCAATTAAAATGATATTAAACTTTGTGGCATTATCTTTTTCCGTTTTTGAAAAATTCCGTTTTCAAATTTTATACTAAATTTATTTAACTCGAATTTGTGGATCTCTTGATAAAGATAGATGATCGATGTAATAACAAAAAATATTTGTTTTAAACAAAAGAGTAACATAGTGAAACTTAAAAATATTTAGGGGCTTTTACGATTTTCCTGAAATTCTTTATTTCGAGAATATAATCAGTAAAATTTGAAAAGGCTCCTAAACATTTTGGAGTTTCACTATATTATCTCTTGTTTGAAACAAATATTTTTTGTTATTACATCGATCATCTATCTTTATCACGAGATCCACAAATTAGAGTTAAATAAATTTAGTATAAAATGACTTGTTTATTGCAGCATTGCCGTTCTTTGAAAATAATTAAGAAACGGCTGCGAATATGAAAAAATACTAAGAGATACTTTTTGTTAACCATTGAAGTTTCCATTCAAAACAAATTTAAAAATGCGATTATACAAGGTATTCATATTTTTCTGAACTAATTAATTTTAATAACACCCTGTATCTCCGCAACTGGGAGCCTTAGAAGCTTCATGTCAACCTTAAGTTTGACGGCTCATCTGCTCATGTGACACGCCAAGCTTGAAGAAAATATCTCGTATACTTCTATAGATACTAAGAAATATGTGTATTTTTCTCCAAACTTCTACGCTCTGTATAAAAAAAACTATGGCCCGTAGAAGAAAAAAATATATGAAGAAGTGCCCTTATTTTGACTCCAAGAATACGTGGTTTCATTTTTGACCATCAGTTCAGTTACACCCTGTATATCTATCTAAATATTTCAAACAAACATAAAGAATGATTTTTTTAGGTCTACCACCGCGATTTTCCCGCCCATTTTGCGGCCTACAAAAAAAACGTAAAAACAAAAATGTGCCAATTTTGGACAGCTAAGTGGTGCTGCAAAAGAAATCGGCATCCATGGCCAACTTGTCGCGCAATATTAAAAAAACCTCAAATTGAGCAAAACTATTAATGGCCGTAGAATGTTTATTTTAAGAGGCAGAGAAAAACTTTGAAAACTGATGGCACTAAGAAGCTTTATGCAAAAGGGTACTCAGATAGTTTCAGAAAATTACACAGGGTCTTCGGCTCTCTTGAGGCTATGCATTTTTTTTTGTTTATTTCTTATTAAGCGATTTTCTCGCTTATTTTGGGCCGCACAGAAAATATGCAAGAAAACAAAATATGTCAATTTTGTTCAGAGAGGCGACATTAAAAAAGGAATGGGCCTCCATACCCAACTTTTCGCGGTGTACTAAAAAAACCTAAAATCGACAAAAATTTGCATGGTCTCAAGAGACTGTGTAATTTGCTGAAACTATCTGAGCAGCTGGGTGGATAAAGTTTCTCAGTGCCATCAATTTTCAATATAAAAGTTTTTCTCTGTCTCTTAAAGTAAACATTCTACTGCCATTAATAGTTTTGCTCAATTTGAGGTTTTTTTTAATATTGCGCGACAATTTGGCCATGGATGCCGATTTCTTTTGCAGCATCACTTAGCTGTCCAAAATTGCCACATTTTTGTTTCTTACGTTTTTTTTGTAGGCCGCAAAATGAGCAAGGAAATCGCGGTGGTAGACCTAAAAAAATCATCCTGTATATGGGGTGCAAACTTTTCGACGGACTACTGTAGAATCCTTATAGAAATAAAAATCCTCACAGACGTTTGGCGAAAACAAAGAGTCCAGGCGGCCTTGAATTATCTGCTAATGACAGTTATTTATAAAGGTACGTGGGAAAATTACAGCTGCAAGACATTAGCTCTATATCCCTCTACTCAGCCCGTTTGGCCTAATCAGTAACCGCCGCCGAACGTCTTCATTCCCGTCATTCTTAATTGAAAAGAACAGTTCCAAGAACAGTTTTTTTGTCGCAGAATTTTTATAGTTAATTTGTTATTGTACTTTTGAAAATATCACTACACTGGCCAACTAAATTAAATTCAATTTCAAGATGCAGTGGAGGTGTGGACACTTTAACTGTACAGGGTGTCCCGGTTTCGACACTTTTGCAGGCTATTCTAATCTCATTGCTCCGGCTGTAAAATGTCCAACCCATCAACCCTCCCTGAGCTTGGGGAGAATGATTTTTTTCTGTGATTTTACTCAGCACAGGAGGCTGATAGGTCTATACTCCACCGGGAGCTTGGATCGCCCCTTTCTGGGAAATGCGCCGTTCTAATGATTCCGTTGATTAGCTGCAGCAATGCGACTAGCTGCTTCCTGGGTAAAAGCTTTATACATTTATACTGGGTGTCTCAGAATATGTGGGCAATCTCCCGGATTTATAAAGGGGACGTTAAAATAACATGACAAGTTCCTATAAAAAAAATTCCCAGAAGTTTTTTTTTTTAATTAAATTATGGCAATATCTCCCAAAATAATCAAGCTGCTGAACTGAAATTTGGCAGTTCTGTGTTTTAGGCGATGGGGAATAAGCTGAAGGCATCAATTTTTACGTATCTCACAGGGACCGCCACTTGCACTATTTTTGGATCGTGTTATGGCTCGTAACTTTTTTGAGGTTATCTTTTTGGTCTCGCAGGTCCATCATTTTAGTGCACATTTTCATTTTGCAACAAAAGTATACTCTTATTTCATAACGATAAAATCTACCGTTTGCGTTGAAATTGATAAAACGTTCCTCAAAACACCTGTTAACTTCAACATTCGAAACAAAATCTTTACCTACCGCTTTCAAACGTTACAGACCGACTGTACCATTTAAACTGAGAAAAAAATCCCTATGAACAATGTGCCAAAAATTATTCGCCTTCAAAATGGAAATGATTGAATTTGACAAAATTTGGACACCCTATTTCAAGAAAACCAATGGTGTTTTGTCCAATGTCCATTTGGATTTTTTTTCTTCATTTTGAATGTACAGTTGATCTGTAACATTTGAAAGCAGTAGGAGAAAGTTTTATGTCTTGAATGTTGAAGCTAACAGGTGTTTTAGGGCACGTTTCGCCAATTTAAACGCATACGGTTGATTTTATCGTTATGAAACAAGAGTACCTCTTTGTTGCAGAATGAAAAGATGTACTAAAATGATGGACCTGCAGGACCAAAAAGATAACCTCAAAAAAGTTACGAGCTATAACCCGATCCAAAAATAGTGCAAGTGGCGCCCTCTGTGAGATACGTAAAAATTGATGCCATTAGCTTATTCTCCATCGCGTAAAATACAGTATCTCCGTAGGGGCCCTCTGGGAAAATTTTTTATAGGAACTTCATATTATTTTAACGTCCCCTGTATAAATCCGGGAGATTGCCCACATATTCTATGTAATTCCATCAAAGCCAGGAGCTTTCCTCAGGGGCAGCAGCTTTATAACGCCTTTCAGCTCGTCATAGTCACAGTGCTGCAGCTGATCATCCGAATTATCACGGAGTCGTGTCTGAACAGACACCTCTATGTCTATTTTCCGATCGATATTGTCCTCAGGGTCCTCGTTAGCCTTGAATTAGAGTTCATAGTGATCGGCAAATGTTTCAGGCTTTTCTTCAGGGCTATAAAGGAGACCCCTGGATCGGGGGTAGGGGGAGTTGGGGGGCCCCTCTTAAGGTTTTGGCAAGCCTCCAGAAAAGGCAAGCAGAGGTGGCGAGAGATTCTAGGTATTCCTGGAAATTATCATTCCTGATTTCACTAATTTTGATTTTAACTTTTCTCTGTAGGCGGTTTAGCTCCACCCTGTCACCCGTTCTGGAGGCATGCTTTTTGGCATCCCTTTTTCTTTTTAAAAGATCCCGCACGTCAGGGAGAGTATGAGCTTATTGGCAAGACCATCAGGTGGTATTACTACTTTTGCGGCTTCGAGGGCGTCGGTGATGTTATCGCCTAGTTTTACGAACGCCTCCTCCACCTCAGCACTGGTGCTAAGATGTGCCAGAGTCGGCGAGTGTTGTAGCAAATGTTCCTTATACAATTCCCAATTTACTCCATATCTAATTTCTGCTGGGAGCGGTGAGATGTAGGAAACTTCTGCGTGTTCTACAACTACTAGAATGGGTTAGAGAGTGTTTGGTAACCATTCATTATTGTTGGTTATGTGAATTTTCTATTTGTTCATTCACAAGCAAATTCGACAATTTCGCGACTTAATGCAAGTAGCGAACATGGAAATTATAACTTACAATATCAAGCCGAAAATAAGAAATAAAAAAGGATTTTCGCACCTGTAGATCTAAATCAAGAGGGGTATTGTATCAGCACAGCAGGCAAAGGATAATCAGTTGAAAAAAAATCATTCACTCCAACCGGGACCACTGCTGTGGCCGTAGGCACTTAACCAACTAAGCTACCGGAGATACGGGTTCCATCGGCTAGGTGTTATTCATTTCAATTGATTATTGGTGAGTAGCGGTGAGATGTAGGAGACTTCGGCCTCTTCTAAAAGGGGTTAGAGGGTGGAATTTTGGCTGTTTCGAACCTAATTTCGTCAGCTACGATTTATAGCCGGTAGTTTTGAAATCGACGATTCTACTGAGCTAGTAATGCTTTCTTTAGGTATTTCGTTCAGAGATGATACTAAATTAGGTCCTTTAGATAAAATAGAAGTTTCAGTGTTAGTTAGTTGATGGCTCGACAGGATAATAACTGTGTTTAGTAAAGAGTTAAGATTGTGAGTGGTATGGGAGGGAGGAGTGGATCTCTTGTGAGAATTTATGAAATTTATTTCAGTGACGTTTAGTGATCAGGGATTTTGATTTTTCTGTTTGTTCGTACATAATCCGTTAAAACGTTCCAAAATTCCAAAACCTAATTGTCGAAAGTCCGAACTAACAGCCCTGACAGCACTAAGATCTAACTCCGATATTGCAATTTTGAAGGCGGATATCGGGAATGCCACCGTTGTTATGAACCATCAAGATTACAATACCAAAGTGGATTCTATCCTTAACACTGACTCCTACAAACCAATCACCAAAAATCCCTCGTTTTTACGGCCTTCCTAAAATCCATAAAAGTAACATTCCTTTACGACTTATAGTTTATAGTTAGCACTATTAATTCTCCTACATACAAACTCACCAGATCTTGCGACTCAATTCAAATCTTTTGTAGGAAATACACAAGCTTCATAATAATTTGCTTCATTTTGTGGAAAAATTAAAGGGTTTTAAACTACAGTCGACAGATATACTGGACAGTTTTGATGTAGAATCTTTGTTTACGAATGTTCCTTAACAATACTAAACGATCTTCTTGCTTCTCATAGTATTTTCGCGGATATCCTAGTACTTATTTAATTTTGCCTTAAGTCTACTTATTTCATATTTAATAATCGACTTTTTGAACAAACTTCTGATGCTGCTATGGATTCTCCGTTGTCTCCCGTGATAGCCAACATATTTATGGAATCTTTTGAACAGTTCTTGAATCCGCAGATCTAAAACCAAAAGGTTGATTTAGATATGTGGATGTTGAGAATTGTAAGAATTTTCTTGAAAAAGAAGCAGGCCAATCCTCTCAGTTCTAAAAAGTAGTTTTTTATGTAAACTAAATTTAAGACACATTTGAGACTGTGCATATTAGCGAAAATATTCCTTTTCTCTACCCGAATTACAAACCTTGGCTCGTCAAGCAGGGGTGTTCGGCTGACGTATTAGAGCCTCTAGAGGCTAATGCCGAAGTTTTGCATGAAATTGCGGTGAGCGAGAGCAAGATTAATGACGCGGGATGAGCGGCAGACATTGGAGTTTTTAAGATGGTAATTCGGGGGTTAGTGGAACGAGCTTCGCGGTGCATTTAGTATGGAAGACACGGAGGGATGTTGGCGGTCGCGGTCGTTGTCGCGATTCATTTTAACTCTTCTCCGAGTGTCGAGGCAGATTATGTCGTTCATGCGGCGTAGAAATTTGCAGAAGAAAATGAACGTCTTCGCTTCACAGTTTTCAAGGAAGCCCACATAAATTAACCATTTAAATATTGTGACAGAAATTTCTTACAGGGTGATTCAGTTGGGATGTAAAAAAAATTCACCATACACTGGGGGAGTTCCACCTAGTAAAAACACGAAAAAAAAAGGATAATCAATTAAGAAAATGTACTCCAGCCTTAATTGTGGAAAATGGGGGTAGAAGAACAAGTTTACATAACCAACAATAATGAATTGTTACCCTCCACCGTCTAATCCTTTCTAGTAGTTGAAGAAGACGCCGGAGTCTTCTACATCTCACCGCTACTCACTATATACTCGTATTTAGTTGGAACAAGTAGCAGCTAGCCGATGGGACCTGTATGGTCCGGTAGCTTAGTTAGTTAAGTGCCTACGGCCCCAGTACCAGTCCTTTTTTCAACTGGTTATCCTTTATGTTATCCTTTATGTGCTATGCCACAAAAATATCCCTCTTGATCTTTGTTGATGTTTACTGACCAGTGGATAGTCTACATTATTCCCTATAAGCGCATCGGGTGTCAGAAGTAGGTAGGTAGGACGCTTATTACAGATTTCTTGTGTCCAAGTTCATCGTGCCATTTTTGAACGGCACTTCTAATAGTCTAATATTACGTTTATCTCGTGACAACTTGATCGGATTGAAATAGATCCGATTGAGTTATGTCAAATCTTTTATAATTCTACGTTTACATCATCAGTATTGAATCCTACGGTTTTCAATCCTTTCTAGGGACATTAACTTATTCTACTTATTCCACAGTAGGTTGGTGCACATTCTGGCCAACTTCTGTTTGGAAATAGAGGCTTGACTTGAAATTTTAAATCTGATTGAATTTCAATCTGTAGGGTTTACGCCGTCTATTTGAGTCCGCTCCAGGGAATTCAAACCTCTCTCAATCGGATCGAACGCGTCGAGATAAACGTAGTCTAAGAGCTGGCTACGTGGAGTAGGGGTCACTCGGTAAAGTGGGAATCTGATCATTTATAGGTTCCGTTGTTACTGACATAGCGAGAGGCGAGCGGGCAGAAGGCACCCTGGAAGACTAAAATGAGAGTAACGGGATAAACATGCATTTTTTTGTAAAAAAATTGATAAGGTAAAGTGTTGAAAATGTGCAGGATAATCGGAGATAGTGCAAATAAGTAGAGAAAAAATCGGCAGAAGGCTAGGTGGAAAATAAAGAGTCTGCAGAAGGAGCTAATGTTGCAAAAAATTTTGCAATAATTATGTGACTGAGTAAACTTCTGCCAATTTTTACATTTATTCTGTAACTCAAAATAACACCAGTGCAAAACGGCAGAAGGCTAGTTGGAAGAATTACGGAGATATGGCAAATAGTAAGTGCGTCGATGGCCCACTCGAATAATTACTTTACCTACCTATATTTTATTTCATCAAGTACACTTCTGGCAATTTGTCAGCATATTTTACGATAATTCGGTACACTATTTATCAATTGCCAGAAGTTAATTACGAAGACATACGTAAACCAATAATTTTATTAATGAAAAAATATGACGACTAATTTCATTTCTATTAAAATGATATTTATAATTATTTTGGATATTTTGCCGATTTTTTCTCTACTTATTTGCACTATCTCCGATTATCCTGCAAATTTTCAACACTTTACCTTATCATTTTTTTACAAAAAAAATGCATGTTTAACCCCTTACCCTCACTTTAGTCTTCCAGGGTGCCTTTTGCCCGCCCGCCTCTCGCTATGTCAGTAACAACAAAACCTATAAATGATCAAATTCCCACTTTACCGAGTGACCCCTACTCCACGTCGCCAGCTCTCCATCTATAAACAGTGATAGGTAGTGCTTTTTGGTTTTGGTGCGTATTTGCACCAAAAGTTTTGTGTTTTGTTTCCTACTGTAGTCGCCACTACTTGCACACGACTTGCATCCATTGAGGGAAATCAAGATGTCCCTGCAAACCCCGTAGTTATTGTTCAACGCAGTTTTGGATATTAAGATTCATTTTAACAACAGAGGAAGTTTATTGACATTGAAAAATCAAAAAGGTGATAAATTAACTTAGACATATCACCACAGCAGAAAACTTTTCCCTAAAATTGAGAAAGTCCGGAAAACATTATCGAATATTTTTCAATGTCTAGACTTTTTTGAGATTTCTGGGAAAAAGTAAAATAAGTAAATTTACGATATATTGTGAAACTAGCAACTAGCTGCCTGGAGTCAGTGAGGTCAGCCATAAATGCTTTAATTCCCTCCTGAAAATACTTTTTATTCTTTTTTGTTTTAGAAATTTTAAAATTTCAGATTCTTATTAAGCTATTTTTACAAGCTTTTATTTACCTTGCTATGTTAGTATGTGTGTGTGAATGTGGGTGGGTGTGTGTGTGTGCGCGCGAGGGGTGTGGGTAGGTGTGTGTAATCTATTTATTTATTGTAATTTATTCAAAATGTCAGCCGCTCCAATATGGCGGATTACCTATTTCTTCACAACCTTGACATGGGTATGAAATGAAAGTGTTTGGCAAGTAGAAAACGATAAGGTGAGTGAGGTCATACTAAGTTCAACATGGCGCCTGGCTCAAGATGGCGGATTACCTATTTATTCACAACCTCCTTGACAGGGGTAACAAATGAAGGGGTTTGACGAGTAGAAAACGATAGGTGAGTGACGTCATACTACATCCAATATGGCGGTCGCCCCAAGATGACAAATTACCTATATCTTCACAACCTCCTTGACACGGGTGTCAAATAAAAGGGTTTGACGTGTAGAAATGACAAGGCGAGTGACTAAATCCAAGATAAATATAAAATAAAAAAAAACTTTTTAAAAATAAGCTTTTATTTGAGCCATGTATTAAAATGAATACAATAAGTTGAGGTTTTTTGTTATGGTAATTCAATGGCAAATAATTGCGACAAGTTTTTGTTCATTATTTGTTTTCGTACATGGGTTAAATAAAAGCTTGGGTTTAAAATTGTTTTTTACTGTTAATTTAATTTCACTTGTATTTTAAATATTTGTAACGAAATTTTACCTTATTCATTTTGTATGTATTTTTATGTGCCTACAGTTAATTTTTTTTATTTAGTCGCTCGGCTTATAGCCTGCTATCCCGTAAATATACAGTATTCTTTGTTTTAATTTCTTGATTTTTCTGTTAATCATTTCTTCGTAGTTTCAGTTGCCCTCTTTAGAATTTCTTCAGTAGATCATTAGAACAAGTTTTCTCTTGTTGAAATCGGAATTTGCTGGCTATCTCAAAACCATCTTAGAGGTAACATGAACAATATTTTATTTCGCGGCGGCAATATCAATAACTGTCAATAACTGTTAAACACTGAAAGTGATATAATGTCAATAACGTCATAAAAACTACAGACAAAAATTTTAGAGGCCGAAGTGGAGGCCGCTTCCAAAACATTTCTTTAAACCAGTCCACAATGTCAAGATTATGCATTGAAAACCAAGCATTCAACAACGTTACGGCGTGGCTAGATCGCCTACTCAACATAGGATTAGGGTTACTTTATAACCGCTCTATAAAATAACTGGCATTGAATTTACCGCTAAAATACTAATTTATACTCAAAGAAACAGCCCGTATTTTTTCAGAGGTACAAACCTTTATTCATCGGGCTGTTCAGTTTTGAGGCTCAAGAGCAAGATTAACGACATGGGATAAGCGATAAACGAGGAAGTTTTAAAGGCGGCAATTCTGGGTTTAGTCGAACATTGTCGGGATCCATTTAGTATGGAAGACACGGAGGGGTGGCTGCGTCTCAACCCTTCCATACGTGCGTCGAGGCGCATTAAGTCAGCGATATGGGGTAGAAATAGGAAGGCGGGTAGTGAAGTTACTTTGTGAATAAGGGTTGAGCGAATCACGTGGGAATTAAATAATTTGCTTCAAACTTTATTATAGAAGGTATATTATCATATTTGTTCGTAGAGAAATAAGTTACATCTAATGATAAACCTTAATATATGCTGGCTAATGCAATGAGCAAGCAACTCACAATGACTAATAAATTTATTTTGACACTTTTCAAATTACAATATGACAATATCTATCTTGATTTAAATCGCTTCTCTTATTTTCTTTTCAATGGTTACCACCGCTACCACACCAGCCCCCTTGGAGACTGTAAGTCAAGGGAGAAGGATTCTAACGCGACGGCCGAAGTAGAGTTCAGAGTTGGTTCCTTTGCTTGTTGTACTGGTGACGGTTTCGTTACTGTTAGAAAGTAGAAATGCTGGCTTGAGTCATTCGAGGTCTACTCGGGTTTCATTTCTATTTATCTTGATGATCGTTTCGCTGTTCCACATAATGGAGGCTTGAACGTTGGATGTAGGCCGTCATCTCATACAAAAACATGGGTGCAGGTGCATAGGTTCAGAAAAACGAAGATATTTTTAGAAGCATGTCGACAGACGGGGGTTGGACGGAGTTGCGCCATCTGATCTTAACTTATTTTATTTTGAGAGGCCATCCATAGTTTTCCAGGTTATCGTAGGAGTTCATCCAGGTCTGGTTTGTAAGAACTACAAATATCGAGGAGAATGAGCGACAGAGCATGCAACCTTGTCCTTCCGTGGTAGCACATGATAGCGGTTTTAAGTTGCCGAAGTAATCGTTGGATCTCGGGTGGTGACTACACCGAGTGTTATTCCCAGTACATGGAATAAGTTCGACTCAAATTGACATCCCTGATCTATCGTGAGTCTCAGTGGGGATCCAAAACGCGATATCCAACAGTGGAATAAAGATTCCGCAGCGATGCGTATGCGGCCATCCTAGGGCCACCTGGTGTCCGAGGGGATTGTGTACATGTGGAATCTTCCGGTAGTCCTGACAGGCCCGTTGAACGTGGGGTCAAACGAAACGTTGAGAAACCAGGGGATGAGACTTTCATTCTAGGCTGACGAAACAAAAAATCATTGATGTAGTGAACTAGGCAAGGAGAAGGCGATGATGTGTCGAAAAAATCTTGGCGTCGTCACCAGTAACATCGATGCGTTTGAAATTAAGACCAGTATCTATGGTCAGGAGGTCTTGGAGCTTTTGGTCATCTTTTTAACAGCGCGCGAGATTGGTGAAATCAATCGGCTAGTGGCTCGTAATGGTTTGAGTACGAGATAGATAGAGTATCAGCTACAACTTTGGCGGATTCTGCAATATGGTGAATATCTTTTGTGGACTATACAATGGTGAATATCTTTTGTGGACTATACAATTAGTCCAAGATAATTAGATCCGTCTTATAAGGGGCGCAAAAAAATAAATAATGCTGGCAAGTTGAATTTTTCAGGGTTGGTCGAGGACTGCCTCCTGAGTATCCAACCAAAAAATCACACTCGAACCCCTTCAGGGTTTTGTGCAATAGGGGTGGTTTCTTATTTATTTATTTTTTTGATTTTTTTTCAGTCTGTTCATAATAATAAGCTCTACAACTTTGCCTTATAAAACTTTTTTATAACTTTCATATCTCACCAGTTACAGCGCATTTCATGTTATAAAAATGATCCAGGATATTTATCCATTGTGCAAGAAAATAAATGGTGGCAAGCTGATTTTTTCAGGGTTGGTCGGGGACTGCCTCCTGACTATCCAACCAAAAAATCACACTCGAACCCCTTCAGGGTTTTGTGCAATAGGGGTGGTTTCTTTTTTTTTTTAATTTTTTTCCAGCCTGTGCATAATAAGCTCTACAACTTTGCCTTATAAAACTTTTTTATAACTTTCATATCTCACCAGTTACAGCGCATTTCATTTTTTAAAAAAATTCAATATTTAATACGAATGCTTCGTTCGTTCAATGTTTGAAAACTGGTGAGATATGAAAGTTATAAAAAAAGTTTTATAAGGCAAAGTTGTAGAGCTTATTATTATGCACAGGCTGGAAATTTTTTTTCAAAAAATAAATAAATAAGAAACCACCCCTATTGCACAAAACCCTGAATGGGTTCGAGTGTGATTTTTTGGTTGGATACTTTTTTTCTTTCTTTTTTTTTTCTAACAGCGCAATGTGTCCTTCTTTTACACCAACAGTTTTGCCTTTGAATTTCTTCATTTTCAAGTTCCCTAGATACTCCAACCTAAATCTTGGTTTTAAACTTTCTAAAAGATTCTTCTGGTATAAGAATCTTCTTCTGTGCTTCATTCTCTCTAGTTGTTCAACTTCTGGCACTTGGATGTCGGTTGTAAATCTTCTTAATCTTCAGTTATATAAGTCAAAGGTATAACATTTAAAACAGATTCACATTCACAAAGAATAGTTGAGAGTTCGTCATAAGACAAAAACGCTTTTCCCAAAACTTTTTTTAACAGACATTTCAACATTGCTATCAATCTCTCCCACCACCCTCCCCACCAAGAAGCTGTATGAGGATTAAATTTCCAGGATATCCCTTCTACAGTACGGAATTTTGAAATATCTTCCCAATTTAACGAAGAAAATATATTATCGGTTGCTCTAAAATTGGTACCATTATCCCTATAAATAACTGAGGGCCTGTCCCTCCTCTTTATGAATCTTTTTAATGCTAAGATAAAATCTTCCGAAGACAACGAAGCAACTATTTCTAAATGAACAGCACCACGGTAGATAGCACAAGTAAAAATACAAATCCATAGTTTCTTCTTATTCTCCTTTAAATACCAAGGGTTAGCTAAATCTATTCCTATTATTTCAAATACTGTAGCATCTTTGACTCGATCTTCTGGTAAAGGAACATGCATAACAGTCATTCTTTTTTGTGTGTGTTTTCGAGATATCACACATTTGGAAATCACATACTCCAATGATCCAAAACCTTTCACCTATACCAGCGTGGCATTTTCTTACGTGAATATGGTTTATAAGTGAAAAAACTACAGGGTGGCTTGATGGTAATAATATTGGATATTTAAATTCATCTAAATCTCTTCTTTCCGAATTTTTTTAACCTCAAAATTCCCCTTTTCTCACAAAATATGGGCATTGTGAGAGTTTTCTCGTCTAAACATTCCTTTTGAATAAATGTGAATACAAAATTTTCTGCTTCATCTATTTCGTCTTTCTCCGAATTTCCCTTTTTTATGTTTTCAGGATGTCGACTGTTTTAAATAAACCTACATATCCATGCAACAAGTCGTAAGATTTGTCTTGAGAAATATCTGTAATACCATGTTAAATCTGTATAATGAGTAAGTAAATTTAAATATTTTTTCTTTTCACTAATTACCAAATCTTATTCTACGGTATACTTTTGATTTAACCAGGTTCTTACATCTTGTCTTAACCATAGAGGACCCACCCACCACCTAGATTCAATTAGCCGCTTTGGTGTACAGCCACGTGACGGAAAATCTGCTGGGTTCTCTGGGCCAGGTACTTGATACCAACAGTTTAGAGGAGTAATTTTTCTTATTTCCATCACCCGATTCATAATGAATGGTTTCCAATTTTCCTCCCTTTTGATCCAAGCCAAAACTGTAGTTGAATCAGTACAGCAAAAAATCGGTATATCTTTTTTCTCTATGCTTTCCAAAACAGATTTTAACAGTCTACTACCTATTTCGTGGCAAGCAGTTCCAATCTAGGAATAGAAAGTTTTTTATGGGACTTACTCTACTCTTCGCTTGGATTAACTGTATATTAATTCCATGTTCAGATTCTGTTCTGAGAAAAACCGCTGAAGCATAAGCTTCCATGCTTGCGTCACAAAACAGATGTATAGACTCCAAGAGGTAATAAATTCTTCTTCAGCAGCTAATATCCATCTTGGTATTTTCAATAAATGTAGTTCATTTATTTTTCTTAGCCATTGCAAAAATTCGTTTTTCACATCCTCAGGTACTTGACAGTTCCACGTGATTTTAATAGTCCACAGCTTCTGAAGTAATAATTTTGTAAACAGAACTGGTAAAGTAAATCCTATCGGATCAAATATTCGATTTGCCACAAACAGAATATCTCTCTTCGTTATCTTCTCCATGTTTACATTTTTTAAACTTTCAAAACAGACTTCTATTCTAAGGTATCCATTATGCGATTCCATTGAAAACCTAATACTGAGGATACTTTTTCAGTTTCATTCTGATTGAAAATTGTGTTCCCAAAACCGAAGTTCGAATTTAGCTTCTGACATAACGTTCTGGTTGAATCTCTTCCTCTTTATCTAAGCTTGTTATACAGTTGTCAACGTAGAAACTATTAATCAACTTAGAAACAGTGTTTTCAGAGTATGGAGTTTTTCCACAACAACTTTGAACGAGACTATATCGCAAATGGTGCAATATAACCGCTCCCAAAAGAAAAGGACTACAGGTGAGGCCAAAAACAAACCTAACATGTCGGAATGCTTATAGTTTGTCATCAGTAAACCACAAAAATCTCAAAAAATTGCAATTCTTCCTATCTATTTCAATTTGCAGAAATGCTTTCTTGATATCTGAAAAAATGCCTATTCTTCTCCATCAAAAACGAAGTAACCTTTTTCTAAGCATTGATTCAGGGATGCAAAATTTTTTTGTCGGCAGGAGGCGTCAAAAACAGGTCGAATTTTTGTGGACGCACTGTTCAATTTTACAACATGTCTGTGAGGCAAGTAATGAACGTCTTGTTTTCATCGAATTCTTTATAATATCCATCTTTCTTAAGCTTCACTATCAGATTGTCTAATCTCTTTTTTGATACAGCGTAGTTATTTTCCAGAAACGATTGATTCTCTGTCCAGGGTAATTTAACTCTGTATCTTCCATCGCTATCTATTGATAAGGTTTCTTCAAAATATTTGAGTGTATCCATAGGCCAGTCGGCAGGTGCACTGATAGCGGAAGCAAATCCGGACAAGCCGGAATAAATTTTATTTTGCTTTATTTGGTGTTAGAAAGCACGTATTAAATTTGCACCCCCGTCAAAGCCCGGATTTGGCCGCCATCTAGGAAAAAGTGGATAAAAATGAATTTTTTTCAGTATTTGTGAATAACTAGATTCCTATCAACTTTAGTGCAAAATGTGTAGTTACCAAAATTGAAGAAGGGTAAAAACTCTATAAAATATGTTCTATGTGTTTTTTGCGAGCGACTACCCGAAGTATCGAATTTTAAGGGAACAAAACTAAAGTTCGATATAATATACCTGTTTAATTAGCCGGGGTTAACTGTATACTTGTTTCCACACTACCTTGAGCGGCACCCCCGAGAGATAAGGCCTGCAAACTTAGTTGGCATAACAATGAAAATTAGATTTGCTGCGGCCATCTTGAAGTTCCATAGAAACGCAAAGGAAATTTTCACTGTGCCCGAAAGGTATTGTTACGCGACTGGTGGAAAATAAAGTTTAATGGCATTATCTCGCGGGGTGCTGCCTTGAGGTAAAGTACCCGGCGCGTTTTTTTAGTGATCTGCCCAAATAGGCCTAATCCACTATGTCACCAACTTAAGTTTCTTTTGAGGTGGAAGGCCCATCAGAGTTTCTTCGTTTTTTGATGTTAAAGTTAAAGGTTGTTCAATATAATCCTCAATATCATCCTGAATATATTCAACATCTGTATCATATTCCGGACCTGGTTCATAACGTGCAGAATGTCCTCTTGATTGATCTTCATCGATAGGAAAATTCTCCTCCTAGTCTTCTTCGTCTAATTCTGCCACCTTCAAAGTATTCGAACAAGATTTGCCCTGGCAACGTGCACATATTACCGAGTAATGCAAACCTGCTTTGCGGCAACTACAAGATGCATAACAACTTTTGACACATTTACAAGGAATAAGTTTTAGTAATTCTTGGGAAGCTGCATCTTGTGAAGTAGCAATAGGCATCAACCCATTCTTTGAATTTTTTCATCCCCAATCCAGAGCTGATTTTTCATTTCCATACCATAGCTAGCTGTACCTGATTGATAATAAATAAATAATAATAAATGCCAATAATATTCAACTTTTGTAAGCCGATATAACTTAGACACGGGTAGTCGTATGGAAAAACCACATAGAACATATTATAGAGTCTTTACTTTTCTTTAATTTTGGTTACTACATGCTTTGCTCTAAGGCTTATAGGATTCGAGTTATTTTTATTTACGTCACTTGCAATGAGGAGCGCGCACCCGCGATATTTTTATTCCTTTTTTGTTGACTGACGGGCCTTGTCCCTTTAAATCGATGACTGACTATTTTTTTATGTTTAAAATAATATTTAATAAATTTGAGGTGTGGTAAATGAATTGCATATTATTTATTTTTTGTACATACATGGCGCCCGACTGACCAGCTCCGTCTCCATAATCAGCTGACTGACCACCACAATTTTTATCTACATGCAATATACAAGTTGTATAACAATTTTCAGTTTTACTGCAAATTAATTTTTGATCGATCATGTTATTTTAACCGGTCTCCACGCAACACACTTTTTCCGCTTGCAAGGGCCATCCTGTACTTAGTTGGCAGTCCAATTTCATTATTAAAACCAAATAAAATGTGATACTAATTTAATCTTCTTCATCATGAAGTTCGGCATTAGCAACTGAAGATATATTTTTTGGGGTTGACTTTGGAAATTTTTTAATTTGGGAATCGTATTAAACTATTTTTTTCACCGGCGGTTAAAATTTTTTAAATCATGACATGGAAGATTGTCCATTCCAGGATGCCAATAGAATACTAATTGGGCAATAGTTCATGGAATGGTGATACGGCGCTGAAACAATTTTTTGTTTACGACCTAAGCGGTTGTGGCGAGGGCACTAACAGAAATTTTCAACACAAAAAAGAAGTTAGTAAGTGCTGATATAAATCTAGATTAAGGAAATATCACTATTTTATCTTACTGCTGTTTGCTGCATCAGCATTTGCTTCGTTTATTTCTATCAATCTTTTTTGTAAAATTCCTGGTGCAAATGATTACTCAAATGAGGCAACATAGAGCGAATGGCTTTTTCTTGTGTTATACGCCTTGACTGCCTCTTTCAGAAGGAGTTGTTCGGCACAAAAACATCTACTACCGCGACTTCTGTGCTTACTATCACTCATTTTATTTGAGTCAACTCCATAAAAGTCGTAAGCAATATCATAAAGCAATCAAACACTGTGACGGTGTCACAAGGGCGATTTTAACTTGTTGGAAGGGAATAGTTTGACCACTTTGCTCGGCATTCGCGTTGTTGCACCCTTGTTTTGTTTGGTACTCGCCCAGGAAGCGCTCACAGGTGACGCGAGATTGATCGCTGTCGCTTGGGAGCATGCATGTTTTCACTTTTAGCCGTTGCTGGTCGTGCTTTGTTCGTTTTCCGGAGGTCCTGGTCTGAATGTTGTTCGAAGTTATTTCTCGTATTGTTTTGGGCTGATTGACAGGTTGAGGTTATGATAGTCGTTTGACGCTGTTGGCGTTGTTTTGACATTCTGGCAGAATTGACACTATTTTGAACTTCGACATTGTTGACGCAGTTTTTGATGATTTGTGGTGTCAACAATTTCCGTTTCAGGCTACGTGAGAGCGGAGTGACCGCGTGGGTGTTGGACTCCAATTCATTCGGTCGTCGGCAGTTGAATTGAAAAGGTCGTTTCTTGGTGGCTTGTAAGTGGAAGTGATTTTTAGTAATTCGCCATTTGGAATTGTTGATGAACCTCACAAGGAGGGAGTTAAATCGCTAGATCCACTAAAGGAACACCCAACATTGAAGACATTGGGAATACTGGTAATTGTTGCAGTTTTGGTTCTTCGGGGTTCCGCCAGTCTATGGGAGACAGATAGCCACCCACGACTTATTACTGTGCCGTTTTATTTTTCCATCCGACTGAATCACCCTCATCAGAACTAGAACCAGGTTTTTGAGAGTGCACCACAATCTCAGGGTCATTTTATTGGGTCATGTTGGAGATTTTGCATAGTAACCGCGAAGGTTAATTGGATTCAATTACGAAGTGGTTGATTGGTTGTTTTTTTGGAAGGAAAACCCTCAGGCCAGAGGTAAGTTTTCTTGGACGACCTTGTGAGGTGTTTGACAGGAAATTTTTGTTTCAGGGTTTTTTTGTGGACCAGTTTTTGTGTGTTGGACATATGTGTTTGCTTAGGACCTGTGTTATCTTTTGGAGCTTGAACACCAACACCTAAAACCAGCTCATGATATTTTCTTTTGGAACCTGGAGTGTGGTCAATGACAGCTAAGACCCACATGTATATATCTTTTTGAGAACGTCGTATGTTACCATCTGACCGTTCTGAAGTGTCATCGGACATTACTGGAGGACAACGTGGTTTGGAAGACCCAACGACAGCTAAGTCTTTTTATTGTGCCCTAATTAGTATAGCTGAATTCAGTACGTGTATATTTGAGAGAGTACACTGTTGTCACACATTATTGCGTACATTATTACTATTATTACGTTGTACTACTGTTATTGCGGACGTTATTATACAGGGTGTATCTTTGATAGGTACAGAAATTTTAACCACGTAATCGGGGACGTTCATAAAACCGAAAAATGAAAAAAAAAATTTTTTAATCGATGTTTAGAAAATGGGGCAAATCAATCTTTATCCGTGCTCAATGCACGCCGCTGGATCGTCACTAGAAGCGCTTACAGGGGAGGTCTAACCTCTCCTTAGGAGATGGAGGGGAATAACGTTAGATTAGGAAGGGGAATACCGCGACGTTGCCGCATGTCAGAGTGGAATAAATCTGCTTGCAGAATTAGGTACCTAGGTACCTTTGAAAATTACTGCTGGTAGGTATCCACGTTTTTTTATGATGTCGGTTGCTGTGACGAACTGTTTATTGCTTTCTTCACAGGCGCACACAATAATTTAACAAACACGTCAGTTTTTATCACTTTACTGTTATTTTAAGTCCCTAGGCAGCAGAAATGTATCCGAGCGCCGCTCGGAGAAGTCATTGCTAGAAAACTCATTGCTGATTTCACACTCATAATTTTTTGACAAGTCTTTTGTGGAGTAGGTATCTACCTACCTACCTATTTTACAACTGATTTTCAGGCCGCAATTTTTTTATACTAATAATTAGCCATCTCTTGGGACACCTTGGGATAATAAATTTCTGATCGGCAATCAACTGAATAAAGTATTTGTTTTAAAATACAAATTATCTGTAAAAATTGCAAATTTCCACAACCACCCATAGGGTAGAGCGTAGAGCAGCGGCGCGTTACTTTTTTTTAGCGAGTGTTCGCCTGTAGCCCTATCATCTCGAAAAAAGTGGGGGAAGACTGTAATTTGACGTGAATTTAACGTGCGGCTTCGATTTGTTCATAGTTTTTAATATTTTTCAACCCTTGCCCGATAGTGCGCCACCTTTAAACCCCCTCAGGGTTGTGGTCCTATGTATTATCTACTTTTAAAAAATTATTCGTTTCCGAAAAAAGTGGGGGAAGACTGTCATTTGATGTGAATTTAACGCGCGGCCTCGATTTGTTCATCGTTTTTAATATTTTTCTACCCTTGCCTGATGGTGCGCCACTTTTAAACCCCCTCAGGGTTGTTGTCCTGTCTATTGTCTACTTGTAATAGTATATTACACACCGAGGTGTCTCGAGATAAAGTAAACTTTCCACCCGGGCGGGAGGGCGGGAAGTAAAAGTCAAAAATTGACACTTTCAAACTTCTAAAAAGTCAGAAATGTCGATATTACATACATGGTTGTAAATAAAAAATTATTCGGTTCCGAAAATAGTTGGGGAAGACTGTCAAATTAGCGTGCTTATCATTTCCGCATTTTTTAACCCTTTGCCGTTTCGGAACTCTCTCAAGTTAATTCCTTACCATTCCTCTTACTTTACGTAAAAACTTGGTGGCGAAATGTCGCGTAATGTCCCGAAAAACCGAAAAACAGCGACTCCTCCTGGTGAATTTAAGCTTCTGCGTGCCCTTGACTACTGCCCGACATTCCTTCGCCGAGATTCGCCAGGCGCGGGCATATGACGTTGGCGTCGGGCGCTGGCGTCCGACGCCAACTTCACACAAAAACGACGCCGCGCCGAATCGCGCAATAATTACAATTACGAATGAATTCACTGGCACTGATTCACTCGATTTTGCTCCATTTCCACGCCGCCCGGCCCGGCCGACCTACTAAATTACAGCTGGGCGAGGAGCGCAAGCGCGGGGCGCCACTTGACATCGACACTACAGGTGATCCCCACTACTCATAACTAGTGCGCGATATTAGCCAATCGCGGCTCGCGGCCCCTACTTCTCTCGGGGCGGCGCTACTATGTTGCCAAGTGTGCTGAAAATTTACCTGATTTAGTAATTTAATTCCGTATAAATTTAATTTTGTAGTGGATTTTTACATGGATTTACCCGTTTTTGTGCGTAATAATTATACGAGATAGTAGATTAACTTATAACGAATGAAACCCCGTATAAATCCGCGAAAATCAAAAATCGGATTTAAGGGACTTTAAGTCAGTTTGGGGACATGTCGGCATAAACGGCAACACCGAATAGTGGTATTGAATGGTATGGGGGAAAGCTTGTGCGCACGTACGCCGTCTCCGTCACCGTACCGCCGCGCCGTAGCCGACGCGCTAGTCGAAGATCGTCCGTCCGATTTTGGGATTTAACAGCTGATTGATATCGATCCGCGTCCGCCTGTAATTTTTGGGAGCGCCAGCTTCAACAAGCAATTTATTATTATACAGAATGCCTTACGTGTGGCTATTCTGTGGTATAACAATTCTGTTTCCAAAACGTGGACGCGTATGCAAACGTCGCGTCTCGCTAACCGATATTGTTCCGTTACTTTGCTTTGTTTTACGAACTGTCGTCGGAACTGAACCTGCTTCTGTACATTTTTCCAGATCCGTTCGCCATTTTTTTGGACCAGCAGTGATGTCCAAACCTGTTGCAATTGCCGCTACGAATTTGCAGTGAAATAACAAGTGATTTTTTCATATTTCCGTTAAGAAATGCAGTGTTAAACGTTCGCGGCCTTCGTATGAAAACAGTGCTAGATAGGTTCCTACTAGGTACCTACCCCAATTACGCGCGAGGATAAAAGAAGCAGCTTCAAGGGTTCGCGAAAATTCGGGTTTTATTAGACGCATACGGTATGGATCTAATTGTACAATCCACCTAGTCGAGTCCCCGTTGGAATAAATCAGCTGAGGGAAACCGAGACGTCCCTAATATTTGGCATCGCGCCGCTTTAAGTGTGCAGTGAAAAAAAAAACAAGTGTTTTGTTCGTATTTCCGTAAAAAGAGACTATGAAGTGTTATACCTTCGCGACCATCGTATAAAAACAGTGCCACTAGTTAGGTAGGTACTTAGTGCTTTATGTGATTTTGTGAAGATTTTTGGATAGTATCTAAACACAAGAAAATAGTAAAAATAATCGATGCATCTCAAAGGTAGGCTTTTTCATGCTATTCGTCGAGCTATTCGCTAAAAGAACCTTTAAGGAGTTGTCCAAAAATTATTTATTTATTTATTTAATCTCCACATACACCAAATGATACATGGTTGCGTCAATATTCTTCAAATACTGCGAAAAAGCCTCGGAAAAAGCGATTCGACTGGCAACCAGTTACCTAGTGCTTCTTGTGATTTTCGAGAGGATTTTTGGATAACATAAGAAAGGAGTACGACACCCGCAAGGAAAATCATCCAGGCATCCGAAAGGTAGTTTTTTTGCATGCTATTCGCTAAAAGAACCATTAAAGATTTGTTCAAAAACTAGTTGAAAGACTATTCCTGAAATACTGTGAAAGAGCTATACGTCTGACAACGCTGCACGGCGGAATTGGGGGGGATCCGCCGGAACCGGCCTCAGTTCCAGCTGGTCCCGGCAAGGTCAAGGACCCATGGCCGTAGCGTCGGAAAAAGGGGTTTTAATAGCGTTTTAAAAAAAATTATTTCTGACGTTAATATGCACTTTAGAAAAATTTTAATTGCATAGGCGTAACAAGTGCATTTTTCCCGACCTGCCCTTAAAATTTCTGTACTTATCAAAGTTACACCCTGTATATGTTATTATATTTTGCGTACGTTGTGATTTGTAGAGTACGTCGTGTGACCGTGCGAGTACACGTTAGGGGATTTAAAATGACTTGTAAGAACCATATACTTATGTTTTAATAAGGCATGTAGGGCATTAAATTTGTTTATTAAGTAAAAACATAGTAGGCAAGTATAATGAATACAAACTGTAGTCATAAACCACTTTGTAGAATAAATAATGTGAATCTAGGAAGACCTAGCTTTTCTTGTTTTTTTTTGCTTAGTACGACTATCGGCACGTTAAGAGGGGGTTGCCGACAGCGAAAGTGACGTTAGATTTCGTATTTTTTAAAGTTGTATAGCATATAATCTAATACCGTTTTACCTGGCAAAAATTTAGTACAAACATCTCTGTCTTCATCTTAAAAGCATATGCACTGGAATTATTTTTTTTCCCAAGGTTTTCATAGCCTATAAAACAAAACACTGCTTGTAAGATCTTATGATTAAAATGAACACAGAGATGTTTATACTAAATTTTTGCCAGGTAAAATGTTATTAGATTTTATGCTATACAGCTTAAAAAAATACTAAATGGCAACCCCTTCTTAAACAAAACAAGTGGCGCCCGTATTTTTTTGAAGTTTGTTGTTATACTGTTAACCTAGCCCGTCTCCACTCTCTAGGAGATAGCGAACATCTCTCGTGAATCTTCGAGGTTTATTCTACATTATTTGTTTATTTATATGTTATATTGTTTTTTTTAAACCCCACAACACGTAGTAAGTGACTCGAATAGGAGAATAACACATACCACCTTTGTAACGAAATGCGCTTGGTATTTACCAGTGCTCCCAGCTTTGAAAGAAGTTGCAAAAATGTGTATTAGACCTGGCACATACCACCTTTTTCAGAACCTGAAGCATGACATTCTCTTCCATTCTACGGCTCGAACTCAAAATTTGAATGATTTGGCCCTTATCCCCTTTGTAGGTTTCACTCTATTCACTTCATGATTTCGAAGACGCGCACTTATAGTTCGCTTTGTATTGTTAACATAACATAACATTTTGTGATGTCTTAGTACATTCTTCCTTTGCCAAAATTTTAATATATTTTAGTAATTCTCGGCCGTGTAATTTTTTTTTTATTGAAGTCTCCATCTACTAGTATGACTCTGCAGTTACAGGCTTTTTTGTATTCTTCACATTTATAATAATTGGTTCCTTCCTTCAATCGTAGTTCAAATAAAAATGTCCGTTTAAGCCGGCATTGACTCTTAATTATATTTTGTTTCTTGTCTTTGGTTATATTTGCCATTTTGAAAAATAGGAGACAACGTTGTTCTCATATACAAAGCAATGCAATAATCAAAAATATTAATGTACTAGCATCAACACCGCGTGATTGTTATCTTTTATCTAGATATCTATTTCTCACAACTTGCCTTTGGAATTGGAAGCGGAATATTATAAGATATTCATAATAAAATTCTATAAATATGGCCCAAATCAATTGTTTTTCGTTCCTATATTTTTTTGACTCTTTGTTTTCGACCTTTTAACGTTTTTTCCGCCAACCCACAAAATTATTTCCTAAAATTTATCAAAATCCATATCATATTAAAATTCGTCAAAATGTTAGAATGTTTAGAATGACAAACTGAGTAGGTGTGTAAAATTTCAACATTTCAAACTCCCTACCTACAGTGTGACCTCTGATAAGTGAAACGACTCTTGTAAAAGACAAAAAAATTTAAGTTGAAATTTGTGCTTTTGGAGTTCAGCTTTGTCTGTTTTAAAACTAATTTGTGACATAATTCTAGTTTAAAGAAATCATGTATGCCTTTGAAATTTAAATTTTGGAAAAACTAATTTTTCGTTCTCAATTAATTTTGACTCGTGTATATATGGGTTCGAATTTTTTGAATATAGGTCCATTTCTTTTGGCCTACATTTATCAGAGAAGTCGGTGAAGTGATGGTTTGGATTTTCCTTTGCTCGTTTTGCGGATAATATCACATAACCGATTCGATTAGCCTTTATCTTCGTTATGGGTATACTAGAGAACTAGAACTAGAGGAAGCTGAAAAAATACAACGATAGTAGATAGTAGAGAATTTGGAAACACGTGAACCTAAGACCTGCCCATTGGTGAAACGCCTCCGTTATTTTAGGGAGTTGAATAAGTGGAGGCGTTTATGTTTGGATGAAGTTTGGAGTTTATGGAAGTTTTTTTACACCTGATATTGACTCGTGGGGTTGGTATTGTCGTGAGTCTCCTCCCTGGGCTTGGATAGAAGATAGAAGGGCGGCCATGCTCCGGAGCCAAAGTACCTATTCGCTAGGATATAGCTAAACCGGGGGAATCACCGTCGAGAAAAATATAGCTGCCGGTACCGAGGGTGAGGAACTGCCGATACCACTATAATTTATGTTCGTGTTCGTTATTTATTTTCGCCAATATCAGAACATACGCCCTAGTGCCCTTTTTATGATATGTACTATATTTGAAATTAGGAGTTTATTTTAAAATTTAGATATTTACATTAAAAACATATATACAGGGTCTGTCAAATGTATGAAATAATGGATGTATCTTTTTTATTTTTGATATTAAAAAACTCTTATACAAAAGTTTCTTGGCATTATTAGTGACCTTGAATTTTTTTTATCCATCATGGTGACGTTCCTATGGGACCCTCTATATTTTAATTAAATTTTGCGATCAGCGTTCATTTCTGCATTAGGTAGGTAAGTCAAAAATATCTAATGGTACAATAAAAAATAGGGTTTCTATTTGAAAAAAAAGTTGGTCACCATAGCAACGTCACTGCGACGGACGAAAAAAATCCAAGGTCACCAAAAAGTGCCGAAAAATTAACCGAGAAACTTTTGTATAAGACTTTTTGAAGAATTTTTGAAGATCATGTATACAGGGTGCGTTTTTTTTTTATGATCAGTAGAAGTGATGGGCAGAATCGGAAGCCTTCATTTTCCACGACAGACAATGGTTGGTAATCCGAAGAAATCATCTTTAATAATTTTGTGTCTATGACGTTTTTTTCTTGTTCTGTTAGCTCCTTTGATTTTGTGCCATATAACTTCAATTGCCGTGTACGTTTCAATTTCATAGGTGGTTCTGTATTTTCTTTGCTATCAAATGATGACGTAACAGGCATAGATGAAGTAGGTGCCGACGATTTATTGGGGTTTGCAGTTTCATGTTGTTCAGTTTCAGTGCCAGTTCCAATATCTTCTTCAACGATAGAAGATAGAAGTTGGACTTGGATTATTGTGTTTTTGTAAATACTGTACGGGGTGGATTCTTTCCAAATGTTTACGTAGGTTGGAAGTATTTCCATGATGTTTTAGTTCTTTCTTACACAGTGTACAAGTAGCTATTGTTTTTTTTTTGTTTGTCAGTTGATTTTATAAAAAAATTCCGATACATCGGATTTATTTCTCGCAGCGGGTCTCATTTTTAAAAGTGTAGTCTCACTAGTCTCTAAAAGATTAAAGATTGTAATAGGAATGAAAAATGAAAACTGTAAGGGCAAGAATATTGAAGTACCTGTGTACTGTTACTGTTACCTACTGTGTATTTTAAAATTTAAATAGTTTAAATAAATTTTTAACCAGTACCTAATATACAAGGCCAATAATCATGTAATTGAGAGTTTAAGTCACAAAAAGGCAGGGTTATTTATATTTATTATAGATCAACAGTCATTACAGATATTGTATATTGATATTTTATTGTTGTGTCATTGTCATTTGTTCATTGTGAATTGTAGCAGACACAAAACATAAAATAAAGATTATGGAAGGATACCAACGTCAAACAAACCATAAAATGACAAAATTTCTTCTTCTTCCAATTCTTTTATTCCTTGTCCTGTTTCTGTGGCCTGGCTGCTGGCACAAAACATAGAGGTTCTGCGTTATAACTTATTACGGTTTATTTTTTATTTTATTGTGTTTGCCAGTGTTTGGTCTCGCCACACGATATACTCTCGTGGACGATAAGACAAAGACAAAACTTAAAACACAAAAGTTAGGTTAGGTCACGAGTCACGATACACGCAATTATCGTGGGTTTTATTTTTCCTCTTTATCTAAAAAGGGTTTGAGTACTTTTATCGATACTTATTCGATTCTTAAAATTACTCGCATACTAAATACTCGATTCTCAAAAATATTCGATTCTGCCCATCACTAATCAGTATGGGATCTCGGAAACTAGCGGAGATAGAAGGAAGGGTAAATGGGGAAAGAACTGTAGTTTTGTAGGCCCAATTTAATGAACCTGGTGGATTTTTGAAAAAAGTCATGGCTTACTAGATATTTTGAAAAAACGAAATTTTGGCGATTTATTCTAATCCATCTAGCTTCGTAGTTTCTGATTTTAGATAAAAAGTGTAAATACAAAAGTGGGAGAGAATTGTGTCCCCAATGCGGTTGCCATTTCGAGATATGACACAAACTTGTGTTTTTTTAAATGGAAACCATAGTTGGCATTTTTAGACCTATCCAACGATATAACACTCGATATTGCTATTTGGAAAAATAACGGAAATAACTATGGTTTCAATTAAAAAAAAACACAAGTTTATGTCATATCTCGAAAATGGCAGCTGTCGCGGAAAGTAGGACATGATAACCGCATTGAGGACACAATTCCCTCCAACATTTATATTTACACTTTTTATCTCAAAATCAGAAACAACGAAGCTAGATGGATTAGATTAAATCGCCACAATTTCGTTTTTTTCATCATCTAGTAAGTCATGCCTTTTTTCAAAAATCCACAAAGCGCGTTAAAATGGGCCCACAAAACTGCAATTCATTCCCCATTTACATTCCTTCCATCTCCGCTAGTTTCCGAGATCCCCCATAAATAAACGAAATTTTGGCGATTTATTCTAATCCATCTAGCTTCGTTGTTTCTGATTTTAGGTAAAAAGTGTAAATACCAAAGTCGGAGGGAATTGTGCCCCTAATGCGGTTATTATGTCCTACTTTCCATGACATCTGTAATTTTCGAGATATGACACAAACTTTTGTTTTTTTTAATGGAAACCATAATTAGTGCCGTTATTTTTCCGAATAGTCATATCGTTGAAAAGCTCTAAAAATGTTTCCTTTTTTTATTAAAAAGTATTATAATTGACCCCGCCTCTCCGCGGAAGTAGACACGGCGAATTATTTTTAATTTATAGTATTTAAATATGCGTCTAAACTGTACAAAACATGTTTGCCTTAACCGTCCACTTTTAGAAAAAAATAAAAGAAAAATTGAAAAAAAAAGACCTTGTAACGGTCCGACTATGACTCAAAATTTATACTTAAAAAATTGATAGAAAATACGTATAAAGGATATAATTTTGCTCATCGGACACTGCACCTAATAATTGAACCTAGTGATAAGTAAATTATGACCGGCCAGCCCGCTATGAAAACAATTATTGTGAACTCAGATAAACATAGAACCAACATTTTAAAATTAACCTACTCTTAGTATACAGGGTGAGTCAGAATGTATAGTAAATACTTTAAAGGGGTGTTCGGCAGGCGGTTTTAAGGAAAGTCTTTCATTTAAAATTTTTCGATTTGGGGCTTTCTTTGCCAAGTTATTCTACAGGGTGACCCAAAATTATTATTTTTTATTTATATCTCAATAACGGCGCTACTTAAAAATTTGAAATTTGGTATGTGTTATCTACTTACTGGAAGACGCCTTAGGGTAGTTTATTTATTTACACGCTGCTCTAAAAAAGAGTAAAAACTAACAACCCCTATTAATTTTTTGCAAGAAATTTTTTGTGGGTCATTTTTACGTATAACAGAAATATGATTTGTGTAGCCCTTTTATTTAAAAAACATTTTTCCCTCTACATTTTCATCGAAAACACAATATTTTTTGTAGGAAAAACAGGGCAAGCTTGTAAAAACAAGAATTGGTAGATTTCCTTTTCCTTCTGTTCACTTCTCTTGGTTGGCCCTGGAGAAGAGTAATTCTATCTGGTCAACCAACATGATTGGCCAACCCAAACTGATAAGGCAAAATGCATAGGTGTTGTGTCACTTCCATTCGCAAAATGCCCTACCGCACCAGCCGCACCTTCGTTTGCCGCAATTTCGTTAACGCTTAATCGCAACCGCTTAGGATTGTTTGGACGACCCCCCAAACTGCGATGACGGCGATCAGGGGGTTAATGAAGGGTGGAAGGGCGGCGGTTCGGCGCAAAAAAGCCCTTGCCCGCCCCACCGCAGTAAATCCTGGCTAAATTACCGGCGGCGCACCTGTGCGCTCCCAGCGCCGCCGCCGCCTAACAAATGACACGCGATTTTCGCGGGAATCGAGTGCGCTTTGGAGAACAGATAAGACTGGCGTACGTACGTAGGATGGCCTCATGCCATCGAGTTTACTTATTATACATCGTGAAACGAAATCAGACCCATCATGAAAATGGTGAAGGTATCTCATAATATGAAATATACATAAGTCGTTACTTTTTTGTTTTGAGTTCTTTGTCCTTACTCAATATATACCATCTAATAAATAAATTGCAATTGATTGACTTGCTGGAAATTTTTGTAGGACCTGTTTTACTAAAAATGTCACTCATTTTTACTATGAAACGATTTTTTTCCTAAAAGTTTCACCATGGAAGGCGGCGTGCCCTTTTTGTAGAGGATATCAAAAATGTTCTATGGGAATATAAAACTATGCCTCTGTGTCAAATTTAAAAATAATTGGGCTACATTGATTTTTCTTTCTCCAAACTTTACTTTAGGAAAAACGAGTTTTTCTTAAAATACATCGAAAAATATATTCAAAAACTATTCTCAGCGACACTTTACCTTTTTGTATCTTTATAATGATATAAATAAAGTGTTGTAAAAGAATATTTTTCAGGAATGCATATTATATTCCTATATCAAATTTAAAAAGGATCTGCCTACTTCCATTTTTTAGTTTATATTATAATACAAATCCTACTTTATTTCTAAAAAGGGCGAGTTTTTAAATTCAGCGATTCTTCGTGCGTATGTAACAGAAATCCATCGAATCATTTTTAAATTACCGTTGCCTTGTGCGCTGAAATCCATCAAAGCGTTTTTATAAATTAAGCGATTTTCGTACCTGTAGGTAAATATAAATCAAGAATGGTGTATACTACGGTAGCTTAGTTCAAAGTGGGTTCGAGTCCCAGTTGGAGTGCATTTTTTTTTCAACTGATTATTATTTGCCTGCTGTACCGACAAAACACCCCTCTTGCTTCATTGGATTGCTCATCGCATATGGGAAAATTCGTCACATGATGAAGTTATAATCCTTAATAAAAAATCTCCTGCAAAGCACCAAGAAACACAAAAAAAAATTAGAACTATCTGGCAAGAGTAATTATTTTAAACTATTCCCTAGAAGACTTTAGTTTTATTTGCGATCTCCAATTATCTAAATCATACCTATATCAACTGTAGAGGAAGACCAGAAGTTCAAATATTTGGTGCCACCTTATTAACATTATGGTGTTTGGCACATCAAGAAAGTTCTAGATCTATCGGTGACAGATTTGGAGTGAACAAGGGTCACACACATACGAACTTCATCTCAATGTGTAAACGAAATTGCTGGACAAAGTTTATTATATGGCCAAAGGCTAATGAAGCATTGCTGAACATTGAGAATTTTAATAAAATGAAGGACGAGACATCATTCCCAGTCTATTTGGGTGTCTTGGTGGTACCCATAAAGCCATACCGGGCCCAATAGTAGACAATTCCTACTACAATAGAACAGGATATTACTCAATTTTGTTACCAGGTATTTGTAATTCTAATTGGAGCATCTACAAAAAATTTCACAAAATAAAGACGGGTGGTTACCGGGTGTATGTCTTTTGTGAACTCTAAGCTCAAAAAGTTTGTGGGAGCGCCCGAAATAGTTTGTAAATACGATTCATTTTTGAGATAAGCGTATCTCAACCCCTTTTAAATATTTGTTGAAATATTAATAAGTACTTACACTAAATCATCGCCTATTATAATTAATTGTAAACCTAGGGGCAGATCTGCTTTGTAGGGTTCTCTTTGGGGGTAGATGTAGTTATTACCCCCCCCCCCTTGCATATTGTATTGAACTGCCTGAACTTAGGGTGGTGCCTACCTAACCCTAATTAAATTATTTAATCTAACAGGCCATATTTCTCGAGACTTATTATTATTCTAGCCACCAAAGTTCCACAACTTAAATTACTTTTATTATTGCCAATAAGTTTTTTTATTCTTATCTACGGTTTAGAATTCAGTTCACCCGTTTATCTAATTTCATGATTTTATGTTATTGGGGTCTATATTCAGTTGATAATTATAAAATCACGTGGCGCCCTCTCTTAGAACATTTTTATAATACCTAATATAATGTTCTCTCTCAACAACGAAGCACCTTTACCAGATTTTGAGATTTGAACAAAAAAAAGGGAATTGATAGCTTTTATAGATCGAGCTAGCCTGGTTAGAGTTTATGCCACTATTTAATTGTTTACACATTGTACGACCCTGAGATTACGTGGCATAAAAATTGCACAAACATGTAATTTTTTCTGGCTAGCTGTGACCTGTGCCAGTTGTTCAGTGGTTGCTATTTCCCGTTCATTTAATCTCTTCTTTTCCTCCCACTTGTCTTGCTTGGTTTGTTTCTATCTGGTCTAATTTTAACTTTCTCTCAAATTCTATTTTGTCCTATAAATATTCTATTACTGAAATCGACTTATTTTCCTTCAGTTTTTTTTATTGCTTTCTTCTATTTTTTCAGCATTTCTCGCAGTCATAGTTTCCCGTGTATGTCCAATATCTTCCTCTACTTGACTTTGTACCGATATCACCTATAATGAATAAAAATAAATTCTGGAACTTGACACGAAAATAGATACAATTACCCAGTACCTCTTTTGGCGCTGTACTAAAGAAGCCTTCGTCAAATTTGAGGTAGTACTCCTAGACTTTTCACCTCTTTTGTGTGCTTTTTTCTTAGTATTATTTTATTTCTTTTCGAGAAACGCCCTAAATATAAAAGGTTAGCGAAATACAAAATTCAAAACTGAGATTATACCACAGAACACCAAGGTTGGGGTCAAATTATTCAACGCGCATTCCAAACAAAAATTATTTGCATCAGAGCGTTTTTAAATTAGCCTACATCTCAATTTGATTGAAACAATCGGTGACGCCATTATTAATACGCATAATTGCATCAATATTCTTACGATGAATTTGTTTGTAACAAACTAGGCTCGAATCCTCAAGAGTCAAATTTCTCAGAGAAGCAAAATCTATCAAAACATCTTTGTATAAGAAATGCATTTATTGTTTTCATTAATACAAAGGCAAACGCCATTTTGTTTTTAAAATCTATAGTAATTAGAACAAAATAATAAACACTGGATCACATGCCACACCATTAAAATTTTTTGAAGTTAGTTAATAATGATTACTTTTCGCAATGGAACAACGCCATTTATATTTTAACGATACCCTTTGAAAATTATTAAGATCTAATTATGAACCAAGATCCAGAAACAAATGAGTGAGTTGTGCAAGATATACAAATACAAGCAGGGAGATAAATCAAATCCTGTCGCCTCTAAGTGCCGTGATCGACTTATCTCCATTCCGCGATTTCGCAGCTGCCTGCCGACTAAACCGTGAGTTAAATAAATCTCGGAGGCTTTATTCCATTAAAAGGGGCCCCAAACTAAGTTACCGAATTAAAATTAACAGAAACAACTGGAAGGGAGAGACGGCATTATCTCCGAGGAAATCTTATTCGCATAAATCTGGAGACTTCGATTCGACTACCTTAGTTGGCAGTTTCGGGAACGGCTAATCGCGCTTTTGTTCCCGACTATCCTCCGACAATTATTAGCTTGTTATTCCCTTAATAGCAGTCCCGAGTTCGCCCTTCGAGGGCTTACAAATAAGCATCGGCCCCGAGATACTGGTGGAAAGAAAGGGACTATCTTAGATTATCGAAACTCCCGTAGACATCTCCATGAAATTCATTAAATGTATATAATCAAAGATGACACTGAAAACAATGGGATGACATTCTTAAACAACACGACTAGTATCATTTATAGAATTCAGTTGCAATACCTTCTTCATCCAAATATTATCACAAGTACCATGTGATCACGTATACTTTTACACCCCTTATTTTCTACATTTTTGAGGTTAGGAAAAAAGTTTCAAAGTTGTACAAGCCAAAGCAAGCTTTTTTCAGCGTTTAATTAGTTTTATACAAGGAGAACAGCGGTGCCAAACCAGACTAATGTTTTTTAATGGAACACTCTTTATGTTTTTAGATATTTGAAATCTGCTCATTGTCACAATTTCAATTACATCGTCGGTCTCCACACGAAGTGACGTAACTAACAAAATTATTAAAATCAAGTTACGCCGGTAAAAGAACTTGTCTGGCATATCTGCTTCACCTCACGAAGTGGTGTATATGTAACCCGTGTAGTATCCTTGTAAACCCATATTAAATTTGTGTTGTATCTGACAAAATGCCTTTAAGGTTTCACACGAAAAGGCGTATGTTACTTACGTCAGTTGGCTGGCCGGCGCGGCGCGGCGTATCTACCGCGGACCTGTGTCGACTTGTCCGTAGGCTGTTTGCTATTCCTAATGCTAACAAAGACTTTTGCCATTGAGAAGATATAGTAAGCAAATCTTTGCAAAAAAAAGAGAGATTCGGGTAAGGAATATGTCAGTCCCTTTACAAAAACCACCATGGCACCGCGATCAATCAAAGTTCGTTGTGATTCCGAAAGATGTAAAAATTATGGCAAACAGTGCAACCAGATTACTGAAGAAGATAGAGTGGAGATATTTAATTATTACTACGCGCTTGGTGACTTAACTAGGCAGAGAGAGTTTTTGGCACGGCACATGATAAACAGGGCTACAAAACGAAAAACCACTAATAAGGAGTCACGCAGGCAGTATACCTTAAGTTACTATCTAACAGTATCTGCTCAACACGTACTTGTGTGTAAGAAACTATTCTTGAATACACTATCAATTTCTGAACGCACAGCGCGCACCGCTTTGTCTAAAATGAGTAAAGTCGGCATACTGGAAAAAGAAAGAAGGGGAGGACGACAAAGAAGCCAGAATTGCTTGGAAGCAGAAGAACTGATTAGAAAACAGATAAGTGAGCATATCGAGAGATTCCCCAAAGTCGAATCCCATTATTGCCGTGCTAGCTCGACAAGAATGTACCTACACCCAGAGTTAAATTTACAAAAGATGTATGCTATGTATCTGGATGACTTAAAGATAAAAGGAAAGTCGGACAAGCCAAGTTTCTCCACGTACAGGAGAATTTTCAAAACAAAAAACTTGTCCTTCCATTCACCAAAAAAGGATCTGTGTTCTCTTTGTGTTTCGTATAGGGAAGGAGATGAAAGCACAAAAGAGAAATTAAGAACTTGCTATGACATCCATATTGGTGAGAAGACTAAAGTTCGCGTTTTGAAGTCTGAATGTAAACAAAAAGCTATTGAAGATTCCTCTAGTCTTTGTGGTGTTTTTGATTTGCAGCAAGTAATCTATGTACCAATCTCTAATGAAAGTGTCATATTCTATAAAACTCGGTTAGCTACATACAACTTGACGTTTTATAACATAGCATCAAAAGAATGCTTCTGTTTCGTGTGGAACGAATCAGTAAGTAAGCGCGGTTCCTCTGAGATAGCAACCTGCATATTAGAAGTTTTGGACCACTACAGCAAGAAGGGAGTAAATAAATTTTATTTGTTCACAGACGGATGCCCTGGGCAGAATAAAAATTCAGTGATGGCATCAATGCTACTTCATTCATTAAGCAAATTTTCCAACATTAAAGAAATATCTTTACGCTTTTTCGAAACAAACCACGAGCAGAGCGAGGGGCATTCAGCTCATAGCGCCATTGACAGAGCTGTTACTACCGCTGGAAATTTATTTGTCCCTTCCCAACTTTACCCCATAATGCGACTGGCACACAGGAGGCAACCGTATACTGTGATTCCAATGGCGTATAAAGATTTTAAAGACTTTAAAGACTTTAAAGACCAAAGAACTCAGAATCTTAAATGTGAGAACCAGCGAAAACGGCAGGAGCATAAATTGGACTAATTTGATGGAAGTGATGGTAAAGCAAACTTCACCTCATACACTATTTTTTAAGAATACTCATCTAGATGCTAAGTATGACTCTATAGTTTTAAAACGTCTAAAAGCTAGTGTGTCAGAATTACAGTTTTTCCAATTAAACAAGGAACCTCCAAAAATAACTAATAAAAAGTATAAGGACTTAGTGTCACTTTGTCGAGGAGAAACTCCTGTGGTACAATTAAAAGCGTATCAACAATTTTTTCTATGTCTACCTCATCTTGAGGAAGACTAAAATGAATTATTATGTACAAAATAATAGTAATTGCTGCTTTTAATTTTATGGTTCTGTTATCTCACCATTATCATTCTGTTTTTTTATATCTTGGTTAATGATATATGAAACACCTGTCAATTTATTTTCACTATTGTACATTTTCTTTAACAAAGACTAAGCAAAAACTTCTATTGTTTTTTGTAATAGCGAGCTAAACCATTATAAATTCTACTATATTGAAATGGCGTAACTTACAGGCAATATAATTTTGTCTCACACGAAGTGACGTATCTACATTTTTATTTATTTTTTCTAAAATATTTGCAAACTTTGGGAGTTTTATTTAATGGATAAATAGAGGTTCAGTAGAAATAAACATAATATAAAAAAATCAAAATCAATATTTATTTATTTTGTAATTTACGACAACCAAAATGTTGTGATTTTTCGTTTTTAACCTCTCCTGGAAAATTAACTTAAAGTTAGTTACGCCACTTCGGGTGGAGACCGACGATATATAACATGTAAATGTAATATTGTAGTGCCCAGGCAAACGCCTAAAGCCAGAATATTTAAATTCACAAATATCGCTACAGTATTCTGGAGAGGCCCAGCTTTTCATATTCCTAAAAACCATCCGTTCCTATGAAGCTGGCCCGACCGCACGTGTCAAGGTTACACGCAAGACCCCAGGAGCATATCACGCGATCTGCGTTGCACGCGCCGCTGCATCTCCTCGCGAAAGGATATAAAAGGGGAAGCCGCATCCACGATCCTCCAGTATTCTCCATCCAGACAGCAATTGCCGCTGAAAGCTCTGCCCGAAAGTTAGTTGAATTTTTCTGCAGAAAAATCTGCAAAAATATATAAAAAATAATTCCTAGACATCTGAACACCGCTAGCTGAATTGGACTGACCATGTAAGAAATTTTGTGCCTTATTTTTGAGTTTCTGTGTTTAATTTGCCTTTTTATTTCGAATTTTGTAATTATTCCAAACAGTCTTGTGAAGATCAAGTTTATTGTGCATTTTGTTTATTGGGAAATAACTGTAGTAATTTTATGAACTAAGAATGAATTTTTGGAAATTATTATAAACCATATTATTTCGCGGTGAATTTCAAGCTTACTTTATTCAGACTAAAATAATTTTGTGACTTATAATAAATTGATTAGGGTTTGCGAAAACTATTTAGAGTCAGTTAATTGTCGTTAAATTTAGAATTTGTGTTGTTCTTTATTGAACTATTTTATACCTATCAGAAAATCCAGGTAATTTTTAATAACTTTTATATCACTTTGTATTGGGGGAGTTAGCACTGCTATACAAACTCATTATTTAATTTCATGTCCTTTGAGTACTTTTGCAATTTTATAAATTAAATCTGATTAATGTAAATTCATCGCCCTAGAATTATACTTTTGTGCCATTTTGACTTTTAGTTTTGTGCCTGAGATTTGTTCACTTATTCAACAGTGTACCTTTTTTAAGCGTAGTGGAAGATTCATATACAGATGCTTCATAAATCTATACTTAAGTGTAACTGGTCAGAAATCGAATAATATTCTGTTAATTGTTTACTGCTTATTGTGAAGTTTCCTTTTCATTTTACTTTTCTCCGCAATTGAAACTGAATGTACTATTTTGTGTTTAATTTTAATATACATATCAAACTATCCCTGTGTTTCCGTCATACACCTAACAGAAAGTATATTGTGGCTCAACCTCTATAAAAACCGCTCGCCAACTTTTTACCACCAACAAAAAGGTTGAGAACACCACAATATGTTTGTTTCAAGCGTTTGGAAAATATTCTACCTAGAAACTTCCAATTTTGCACTTTTGATGTCAATTTGTTCGAAAATGAAACCTTTTCGGGTATAACCTTATAGTATAGGAAAAAATGTCATAAATGATTATGAATATTTGCCCTTAAAATATGAATGAACTTTAGAGTGTTTTAGGTTAAATGTAATTTGTTTACTGAATCAACAGGTTGTATAAAAATTTTGACTATGGGGAAATGCAACCATATTTTAAGGACGAATACTCATCATCATTTATCAAATTTTTTCCTGTATAAGGTTATACCCGAAAATCATTCATATTACATGTAAATATGTACATCATTGAACTTGTGAAAATGGGCAGATACCTGAATTATTGTTTATGTCAGCCCTAAAATATTGTTAATGTCAGTATTTCGTGACTTACTTCTCGGCTGGTATTTTAATTGCTTCGATTGAAAATATTGAATAATTTGTTAGTTTATTCTAAGTTGGCATGTGTTTGCCGATAAATGCTTTCTACTTGTAAAATTATTAGTTTAGTCATTTTAGACAAACTTTTGGAAGGTTGCACACCCGACACGTATCCAAAGAATTAAACAATATGGAAAGTAGTACGAAGCTTCTTATTTCATAATAGAAATATGTAGAACTGCAAAGAAAATATTTAGATTTTTTTGAAAAGTACAGGCCTGTCTAACCGATTTTTCCTCAGTAACATGTTAAATATACTTATTAACTATTCAATGAATCTTCTCAAAGCAGATATTCTAAATGTCATTTCAGATCATTTGTATGAAGATGAGACCTCAAATAATCATATCTATGATGTTTTAAAACTTATATTGAAAAATTGTTTCGGGATAAGAATATACCACGAATTAATTAAATAAACAGATGTATCCAAGAAACCGTATAAGGAGTATAAGTACAAAATCAGTTTTATTTCGAAATGAGTAAAGTCATATACAGGGTCTTCCGTCCAAATATTTTGAGGCAATTATTCTACAGGTTTTAGGAGAGGTCTTTCATGCAAAATTTTTCGGCTTAAGCTCCTCTTGCAGCTATTCCAGCCTTAAAAGTAGCAAACAATTTGTGTTTGATAACTTAAATCTAGTAACTTAAGTAAAAAAGTGTTCCAGGTAAACTATTAGGTTATTGAAAAAATAACAAGAGTAAAAAAAGTTTCTAAATTAATTGGGCTATAGAATACGGTTTTTGTTTTTTTAGTAAAGTAAATTAATTTACAAAATAGTTTTATAAAAAAGGAAAAATCAAACCCCAATATTTTGTTCCTCTTATAAAGGCTAGAATTCTTTGCAAGGGAGGTTTAAATCGAAAAATTTTATATGAAAGACCAGCCTTTAAAATTTCCTTCAGAACACTACCTCCAACTAGTTCCACATCACTATGAAATACGCTGTATATTATAATGCTAGACAGTATCTTTTACTTCTATTATTGTTTCAGACTTGTTCACTAGTAATTTGTATTATTGTTACTTAGTTTAGTAGGTATAGGAGAGTTTTTACGGAACACCATGTATATTAAAATACCAAAGCAGGTAGGTGGCGCCGTCTGACATTCGGCGCAAGAACTATAGAACGATTTTCGGTCAAGGAGCTTAGAGTAAAATTGCGTATCGACTTAGTCTTAATAAAGAAACTAGTTCTTGTGATGTAGGTGGCCGGCAACGGCAGCAGCGTTGGGCTTATACTGAGGCTTATACCAATTATACTATTATTAACATTAGTAACATTTGAAAGCAGTAGGTGAAAATTTTATGTTTCGAATATTGGAATCAACAGGTGTTTTGGGGGCATGTTTTGGTAATTTCAACGCAAACGGTTGATTTAATCGTTATGAAACAAGAGTACCTTTTTCTTGCGGAATGAAAAGATGCACTAAAATGATGGACCTGCAGGACCAAAAAGGATAACCTCAAAAGGCGTAAAAGCATGATCAAAAAACAGCGCAAGTGGCGCCCTCTGTGAGATACGGTGAAATTGACATTTTCAGCTTATTCTCCATCCCCAAAAACATAGCAGTGCCAAATTTCAGTTCAGCAGCTTGATTATTTCGGGAGATGTAGCCAAAATTCAATTTAAAAAAATGAACTTCAACGCCCTGTATCTCAAAAGTTAGGACGTTTACGACATACGTTCATATGAAGTTTTTTCTTAAAATGGGCGCAAGAATAACCCCCTTAAGTATTAGCATGTCATTAAGGAACACCCTGTATAATGGCGCGCAGGATGGGCGTATCCCCAGGCCTGCGGCGGGAAGTTTTTCCTAGTACCGACAATTCTTCAAACACTTGGAGTCCACCTAAGAAAACGGAAGTTATCCCTATAGTGTATTTAGAGAAAAATCATCGCCATTTTCATGTCTTTCAAGCTGGCCGCGTGTCAAAAGTTACTCTTAATAATAATAATAATAATTGATTGACAGATTCAATCTACTCCGTAGCGTAGTTAGAACCCGGTTAGATCAATCTGAACACAGCAAATGAAGAAATTTGTAATCCAAATTATACCTACACTAAACTGAATGTAATCCTAGCATCGAATTGATAAGTACAAAGGAAGTCGCACAGGTACCACTTTCATTGTTGTTTGGGGCAGGCAACTCTAGAGAAAGATAGGTTTCAAATGGCAATAAGTAAGACAAGGACGCCTAATGAACGTGTCAGCTGATTCAGGCAAAGGAGGTATATAGGGATGTTGCATATTAATGGCCGAATTTAATGGGCATGTTCCGTAATTATCTTTATTGTATGATCTGTATTCCGAAATTCGGGGCTTGTTTGTAGGAATGAGAATTTTTCTATATAACCACAATTATGTAAATATTGCACAGAAAAAAGTAGTGAATTGATTAAAAAAAATTACCTACATGGCAATTTTATGTACCTGGAAGTAAATTGAGACAAATAAAATACAAATTACAAAATAAAAGTTTGTTTTAAAATAAAGGCGACAAAATATCTAGGATAAGGTATACATTTTCAACTTTAACTACTTATCTTAACTGATTTATTAATTTTTATATAATTTTTAATGTTTAGGCATCTAACAAAAATAATTGAAATGCCTCAACTTCCTTCTTTTATTTTTTATATCAAATAAAAGAACCAATTCCTTTTTAAGGATAATTTATTAACAAATATAATGATAACAAAAATAAAATGGGCCTTGTACATTGAAACACTGTCCGGTTTGTTACCAACTATAACTAAATAGTTCTTTCGCAATTAACAAACAGTTCTGGTTCAACACAATATGGGCAAAGTCCTCCAGGGAGCGTTGACTGCGAACCTCTACAAAATCTCGCCGTTGCAGGAACTCTCAATAGATTTTTGAAGAAAATACAAATTATCGTTTTACAAAAGGGCCGGGGGAACGTTGGGGCACAAGATGCACTGCCAGAACCTCAAGATAATACATATAATAATAATAATTCTCACCCTCACAATACTCCAAACTAGGAGTACCCCAGAAGCAACCACATGCTTGTGCGGGGGAGGGGGGCAATTACTATTATTTTGTCTTCGTTTAATTCGATTAATTCCATCTTTGACTACGAAGAGCTAGGTTCATTAGCACAATATTTTGCCAGTTTTTCCCTTGATAGTTTCTATCATGAATTGGAAAATAAAAAACTGTAGTAATTGCATACTTTTTAAGTTTGCGCTGCCCAAAATTCTCTATGAAATTGCTCCCAATAAATTGTTGACTACAAATGCAAGTAAATACTTGTAGACAGTACAAAATTTTTCCTTTTTATTGCTGCAATCCACTTGTCCCTTATCTCTTGGAAAACTGCAAAGTAATTTGCAAAGATTTTTAAAACTTACGAATGAAAAGAAACCCAACTATTCTTATTCTTTCCGCCCCGTTTGGTACATCCAAATACACAACAGGAGTTGACCCTCTTTTTTGTAATTTACAACTTTTAAACAGAGAGAATATAGCCACATAGCTAAATTAAATTTTCTCTCCGATCTAAAAATAATATTAAACTAAACACCAACTAAGACAACTCAACGCCGTTTTATACGAAACTGCCACCGCGACACGAACTCAAATCAAATATAAATAATACGATAATTACTCCTATTCGTGGGACAGAAGGAAAATTAAAATGACGTTTGGTTTGACAACGGAACTCGTTTGAAGCACAGGACACAAAAATAGAAAGTTAGGACAAACACCTCTTTTGTGTTATGTGGTTTTTGCCGGAATCAGCTGACACATTGCATTATATATGTGTGTCGTTACCTTGGAATTGCACTCATTTTTTGAATTAAATAAAACAAATTTTATATTATAAATTTTATTATCTTCTATTAACTACTGTTAGGAATGTTTATATTTTTGCCCGACTTTATAAACATGAAATGGATACCCGTCGGAGAGGCCATGGTCTGGACCCGTGGCTGGTGTCCCCGCGTTGGAGTCGGGGCATTCGACAATTGGCTATCGATCTGTTAAGATAGACGTGGTCTTATATTGTATTTTTATAACGTAATATATATTTTAATTTTCATAATAAATCCCAGTGAGTTTAACAAATCAGAAGTGGGATAAACAACTTACGTGCAATTGTGTTGATTTGATCATTGTGAATTGGACTATATTCTTACTTAACTGTACACCGTAGTGGTGAGTACCAAAGCCTTTATTCACTTTTAAGTCGATTACGATTACCCTTCAAGCCTTATTTATTAACAATGGAGAAAGATAACAATAATAAACCGAACAAAGACAATCATAAACAGCGTAGATCACGTTCGCGACGTCGACCTAACCGACCAGGGAGTCAAGAACGTTACTCTGTCGAAAATTACAACTTATTAGAATGTCGTTTAAAAGCTTTAGAAAATATGATTCAGAATCCACAGGCAAATGTATCTTCTAATGCACGTCCATCTAATGAAACACTCCAAGTTTCATCAGCGTCAGCACATACTTCGTCGCAGTATAGTGAAACCGCAAATAATGACATCGTCATTCCTGATAAGTATCGGCTGAGCACAAATTTTGAACAAAACCATTCTCAATTTGTGGGGCGTTTTGAATTAGTTCCCGAATTTGATGGTTCCGTTGATGGACTAACCGTTGATCGTTGGTTAGCAAAGATAGATTCCATAAGTAACCTTTATCACTGGGACGATAGTGCGAAAATATTTTGCTTGATTGCACGTCTTAAGAGCAACGCGCAGTCCTGGTACGAGTGTCAAACTATTACGCCAACCACTTGGTCTGGGTGGGTGGAAAAATTAACATTCGCTTTTCCAAAAATTACGTGTGGGTAAACATTGCAATTTACCTGACGGTGTTATTACAGATGTTATTATTTCAACAATTAATAACAATTTAATAAAAGTAAGTGCACACGCAGCGCATTGTAAAAGCACGGAGGAACTATTACAATTTTTGACCGAGTCTGACTACGTGAACACTCGACGTGAAATTCCACTGCCCAAACATCAACAAAATGTTGGAACCCGACACGATACTGTAAAAAGACCCTTCAAGCATAATTTCGGTTATAAATTTCGGCCTAATACAAACAGATCTTTTAAGCCTTCAGTTTGCACGTATTGCCAGAAACAGGGACACACTCGTGATATTTGTTTCAAGTTAAAGTTGAAGGATAACTTAAACAAAGTTCCCAACAAAATTAACCTTGTGTCCAGACACGACGCGAAGTATCATGTTACAGCTAAAATAAATTATGAGGACGTACAGGCATACATTGATTTTGATAGTGCCTGTAACGTTTTACGACTGAGTACCGCATGCACGTTGAAACTTTCGATTGATAACAACAAACCAACCACCATGCGAGGTTACGGGGGCGCTTTTGTAACATCGATCGGAGAGACGGAAGCTAATATTAAAGTAGATGAAGTAGAAAGGAAGGTCGCTATAATAATTGTAGATGATTCTAAAAAAGACATGGATTTATTAATCGGGCGTACATTTACAGAAACACCAAACATTTTCGTGATCAAAACGCAAGACAAATTACATTTTCAAAAAGAAAACAATTCTACTTTGTGACAATTTTTGTCGATAGACAATGAACCATGCACAAAATATCCCGTTATGGTTGAAAATGAGACAATAATATATCCTGGTATAAATAAAGTGCAAGTTTGTGTCCATGTTAATAACAAGAAATTAACAATAAATTCATCTGAGCAGTATCGTCATAATAAGAAAGTATAAATAAGTATAAATAAATAATTTGATAATTGTTCCATCCAAACTGATAAATTTTTCAAACAATCTGGGGATTTTAACGATTTTATGTATTAGCCAGTTGTTTTAGATAAAGGAGGCTGTATTGCACGGTGAATCCCAGCAGGGCAGTTAACTTCTGAAGTACCTGTGTTTCACACCTCTTTGTCTATCAGTGACCAAACCCGTTTAAATGGCTTGCTTCAAAATTATAAAGATTGTTTTGCATCTAACAATTCAGAGTAGGTAACACGAATGTTGAGATGAAAATAAAATTAAACAGTAATACTCCAGTATTTTATAGACCTTATCGACTATGAAAGAGAATTGGTGCGGAAAATAGTAGCAGACCTTTTAAAAAATGATATTATTGAACCCGCAGTTTCGGAATATGCAAGTCCCATATTACTTGTCAAGAAAAAGACAGGTGATGTGCGAATGTGTGTTGATTACCGTAAGCTAAATGCCATTACAGAAAAGGATCATTTCCCATTACCTCGTATAGAAGCCCAATTAGAAAGATTAGCAGGAAATACTTGTTTCACAACATTAGATATGAAGTCTGGATATCACCAATTACGCGTCTCAAAAGAAAGTCGTCCATACACTGCATTTGTAACACCCGATGGTCAGTACAAGAGAGTTCCTTTTGGATTGACCAATGCGCTGTATTTCAAAGGGCGATAAATGAAATTTTGGGACCCTTACGATTTTCTTTCGCTTTGGCTTACTTGGATGATGTGTTAATAATATCAAGAGGAATTGATGAGGGTTTAGAACGACTAGAAAATATTTTAAAAATAATTAGGACTGCTAAATTGACACTAAATAAAGAAAAATGCACATTTCTTCAATCCGAAGTTGAGTATTTGGGTTGTGTTATAAGTAATGGAGAATTGAAACCATCACCAGAAAAAGTTTCAGCAGTTCTACATTTCCCACCTTTGCAAAATGTACATGATAAGAAAATTTTTAGGTTTAGCATCATATTTCCGGAAGTTTATCCAAAACTTTGCACGAAAGGCCAAACCATTAACATTGTTAACCAAAACATCCGTACCGTGGTCCTGGGAAAAACCTCAGAAAGATGCTTTTGAATTGCTTAAAGCTGACCTAAGCAAAGGATCTGTTTTAGCGTTATTTGATGAAAAACGAGAAACGCAGTTGTATACAGATGCTAGCAAGGACGGATTAGGAGCAATTCTGCTGCAAAAACAACCTGATGGAAATTGGAAACCAGTTATGTATATGAGTCAACAAACATCTACTTGCGAAGCCAACTACCATAGCTATGAACTGGAAACCTTAGCAATTGTCGTGGCTTGTAAAAAATTCCGCAACTATCTGTATGGTCATAAATTCACCATATAGGAACAGATTGTAATGCATTACGTTTAACATGGACCAAAAGAGACTTAACTCCTAGGATAGGGCGCTGGTGGTTAGCATTACAAGAGTACGATTTTGATGTAATTTACAGAGCCGGCTCACAAATGAAGCATGTCGACGCCCTAAGCAGACCAACAAAACCAGTAAATTTGATACAAGAATCCGACTGGCTCTATTGTGTACAATCTGAAGACGATGAATATCAAAAGGTCAGGAAAGAAATAGAAACTAAAACAACTAAGGATTACGTCATAGAAAATGATAAAATTTGCAGGATTGTCAATAAAGTAAATAATATATATAAATAATATAAATAGCTAGTTTACGGCTGTGTAGTTTTACTTAGTAGATAAAATAACGAGTTTTGCAGCCAGAAAGGTATATATTAACTTCTTTTTATAATACCAAGCTTTCGGTCTACTTCGTGACCTTCATCAGGGAATTATGTTGAAGTTTTACCAATATTAAAAACCAGATAGATTTTAGGTTTAAAAGGGCCAGAAAAAGGTTTTTACATAATTTCGTGTGAAAATTTATACCGTAAATTTTTTTTGACGGGCATTTAAAACGGTGCCCGGCTCCAGACCGTGGGATCTATAAACAAATGCGAATTGCTAATAAATTCGATAAAAATTGGCGCATAAACTAATACCCTCTTTTGGAGACCCGTCCTCCTCGGGTCCCCCGCCCTCTGGTTACCCGCCATCGTCGGGTCCCCCGCCCCCTCGGCAGGTTCCTCCCTAATACCGATTGGGGTTGGGGAGCGGGGGTTGCACGCTGTTGGGCTGCTTGGGCTGGAGCCTGGGCTGCTTGCCTGGAGCCTTTGAGCCCAACAGGAGCTGGAGCCTGCTGGGCCCCAACGGGGGCTGGAGCCCCATTTTCTCCAGGGGGCGAGTTGGTCTAAAGTAAAATAAAAATACGTATGAGTATGTAGATTGGTTACTTTTAGTTAAATTTGTAGAGAAAATTATCAAATTACTTAATGTTGCACAGCTTCTGTTGCCCATTTTTTTCTTGTTGCACAGATTAAAAAATATAATATGAAATTTTGTTGTTTACAACTAAATTTGTTAGTGGTAACTTGGACAACGCTCGTCGTATGATAGAGATTTTTTAGTAATAAAGGTTCCACCTGCAGTGCAACACCCAGGCCACCAATTGAGGTGGCTGGTTCCGGCGTTGGCTTACCAACTAAGCACACTTTGAAATTTTTTTTCGATGGTAGGTAGGTTCAAAAATTATTCTTCACTTTGCAAGCTTTAAAGCACGAAAAACATATTTGAAGTAGCGTTGCTGTGTGGTTTCATTTTCTAAAACGCAGACTTTTAACCTCGTTATTTTAAGATAATTGGATCTCAAATTTTTTCTATCGAACAACAATTTTTTGTTTTAGTTTATGGATATTAATTAATTGCTATAGGAAAACAGGGTTGATGTCGACAAAGATGTTTGTATCTCTTTAGAAACACCTCTTATTTTATCAAGTATGAACGATGGTACTGGACTATCTTATAGTAAACACGATGTTTTTGTTTTTGCATAATAAAAGTTTTTTTTATAAATGATTCATTGGGTGTAAAGAAGAAAACTATTATTTTTGTTTACAAAAATATATTGAAAGTAAATAAAAATGTTTAGTACAGATTTCGGTACATTTATTATATTCGTGGAAATCCATAATTAAAAAAAAAAGAGTATACCTAAAAAAGCTCAAAAGGAAACTCTATTCTAAAATAGTTATTTTGGTATTCAAAATTATATTGCAAGTCCTAATATCCAAAATGGTACATGTTTCGGTCAATGTGTATTATTAAAATGTACAATTGAAAAATAAAAGGAAAATATCTCAAAAATAAAATTCTATTCTAAAAATATCCTTCCACAATAACTGTAAGTAAATGGAAACAGAGGTAAATTTATATATTATAAATATACAATTAAAAAAGGAAAGGAAGACATCTAAAATTTTTAATTCTATTCTATAATTATTTTAATCCGAAAATTCCAAAAATAACATTTTATTCTAATAAATATATATACAGGGTGATTTATTCATAACTACATTAATTTTAACAGTGGGTAGGGAAAAATGCTATGAATGCGAAATCGCAATTAAAAAAATTCCACCTTTTTTTTAAAGCCGGAATTATTTTTTTTTCTAAACCGCATTTTTACCTATTTGGCCCTCTATTTACGGCTGCCACTGGATTGCTTTCAGGGCGCATGAGGCATCGGACGACGCTTGCCGTTGCGCGCGTCAACATTGTTGCCAGATGTACGCAACTTTCGTAAATTTAAAGGAATGTTTTCAGTACATAATTATTTGTATTGTAGGCGAATGTTCCGCCAAATGCTTGCGGAAATTATGGACAAATGTTAACGCTTACCTCTTGTAACGGTTAGTTTTGCCCTGAGACACCTTAAGGCGAGCCTTAAGGGATAAATGCCAACGAGAAAAATAAATGAAACGACTGCTTACGTGACCTTTTGATTTTTGGATGCTTTATTAAGTAGGTACCTATTCAACTAGGGGGCTTACATGATTTCGTGGACCTCGACACCACTGAAGACGATTTTTTCTCGATAAAACGAACTTCACTCACTTTCGCTTGGGGCACTAATATTTCCGCTCACTAGTTCACTGATAATCCTTTTTACTACACCAAGACGCTCCTAGAGTAAGTAGTTGTGTTCTGTGATTGGTCTGCTTCCTCTGAAATAAGAACGTCAAAATTAGCCAACATCTCTGGGATACAGTTGCTTAAAATTACCTTACTTTCCGCTTAAGTTGGTTACCATCACCAACGATACACTTCTCATTCCTTTATTTCTCGTTATGTTTGCTTTTCATTGTTACTAGGGATCCATATTTGCAATAGAATCGTTTCCGTGGGGGTGGTCCTCCTCTGTGACATTGGTTCAGTCGTAAGTACTTGAATCTTTCTAATTTCCACCTTTCGATCTTTACAGCTTTTTCTAGTTTCTTTTCCTGCCGTTAGGTATGTTACCGGGTATAGCCTGATGTGTAACCTACCGAGTCTTAGTATTATTTCTGGGCGAGTTAGGGATGATGGGTTGCTAAAAGTCCTTAGCTTTCTTGACTTCTGTTTGTCACAACCCTTGTCGTGCAGTCGTTAGTAGGAGTAGGAGGATGTGTGTAGCCCGAACTCCGCAAAAGGAGCTTGGCGATTGCCCGTGGCCGAGAATTTCCGGCACGCGGCGCGTTGGTGTTTGCGGCATTGATCCTTGCCAAGTTTCTGCAGAGTGCACTGTGAATTTCCTTTCGTTTCTCGCACTCCGCCTCACTAATCGCACATGTGATGTTATTGTTTCCCGTATTTCACAGTGCACATTCTCCGTATTTTGGTTTGGATATTTTTAAAGGTTATGTCCCATGTCGCATTCATTGACACTACTTCGTTCGTAGAAAGCATTCCCGTAATGAAACGTCGTTGTGGTTTCGTACTTAGTTTCGCTACCTGCCGATAGGTGGCGCGCTTCTAAATAGTTCCGCGGTAGCTTGACTGACATTCTGCAGGCATTCTCCATGAAGGATCATTATTATGTCTATCATTTCCGCATTTGTCTAGAGAACCGTTTTGGTAAAAAAGCAAAAATGTTGCACAAAGAGTACCGAATATACCTACAGAATGTAGGCAACTCTGGTTTCTGTAGTACGTGCTGCCATCTATTAGAAAGGTTCGCTAGTTACCGTGTCATAAAGCGCGCTGTAGACTTTCGGTTTTGAACACACAGAGGGTGACTGAGAGCTCAACCACAGATTCGGCGACGTTAATACCAACGAGATGGCGCCACATACAATAGAAACCGGCAGCAGATCCTTGACAATGACAAGTTTGGCGTAATAAATAATAGTTGTGGAATGCGGATGGGACGCCTGCGTTCTTTTTAATAAAACTTTTGTCTTAAATCTCAAAATCTAGCGAATTTCGGAGACAGTTTCAGTCTTTTGAGGTTTCAGTATTTTCCACCCTCTGTAGACACTGAGTGCGTTTTGTGCGTGTGATTGTGAAGGCCTTTTGTATTGTTATAGCGGGTGCTGTGAAAAGTGTAGTGATAAGGGTCTCTCGAGTTAGATGCTGAACACGCCAAGTCCAAGGTGTGCTAACACCCTGTTATTGGCATATCAACTAGGTAAATAATTCATAAACTGAATATTTTTTCGTAATTAAATTATCAATAAATAATGGCAACGTCGCGGCCGGTGCCATGTGCTGCAGCATAACGTCGTAGCCACATGCGTTCAGGTGCGCCTCGTTACGCGGGATTTGGGATAAATTGCCCCATTATTTAAACATGCAGCAAAAAATTTTTTTTGCGTTTTCGGTATATATGTACCTCCCTGATGACGTGGTTAAAATTAATGTATTTATGAATAAATCACCCTGTATACAGTGCCCGCCAAAAAGTTGGAACCATATGAGATTTTTTTTATTATATGGCTAATATGAAACTACTCTGGGGCGATCACCTCTGCTTCCAAATAGATTCGAAATGAGATCATTAAACGCTGTGACGTCATTTGACATACCTGTCAAAAATGACATTTAATTAAATAAATGGCCAAAATAAGCTTTATTTGTTATTTTATCGAAAAAAATTATTTGAAAAAGTTACTTGGAATTTTATTTTACCCCTACGTGCAAATTTTCAGACAAAAATTCTAACAATGATAAATTTTTGATTTTCTGAAAAAATATAGAAACTAATATATTTCATTTTTTTCGAAATTTGACTTTAGAATTGATTGCCTATCATCCAAACGTGATATTTTTTAGTTATGGAACCTCTTTAAGTCCTAATCGGCTAGTGTCAAGAAAAACTCAACTAACATGGTTCCAAATTTTTGGCGAGCACTGTATGAATATACAGGGTGTCCAACTTTAAAACTGTACAAATCCGTAAAATATTCATTTTTGGAGATAATCGCCTACACTTTTTTTTTGTTTGAAAGGCCTTTAAAAACTGCTTCTTTTGACCTTCCTGCCATTTTCAAAATGCAAATCCAGGGCCGGCTGCGATTTTTTATACCCCCGATTTTCACGAAAATAATTTATCAATTTTTTATTTAAAATATGACCCCACAGCGTTAATCAGAACAGCCCAAAACCTCCATATACCAAATTTGAACAAAAAATATACAGGTAGTTCCATTCTGAAGGGAGTGAAAGTTGAGCAAAATAGGAATTTTAAAGATATCTGCCGAGTCAAGTGTGCCATGGAATCCCCTCAAAACAGTTGAATGATCAATAGGACCACTCATGGTGTTGGTGTGCAAAGGTCCAACACAAAATATATAGAGTGTTCTTATCTGTACCATCTGAAATTACTGAATTTTTGGAACTTTATACGGGTCAAAAATCGAGTATACCAAAACCGCTCAACACACTATAAATCAACTAAATCTAAAAAATACAGAAGCCTGTCAGTCAGTAAGTCCATATCAGTTAAGGTGGCTGGTGTGCCACAACAGGAAAGGCACAGAAAATGTTACAGTTACTTTGTTGATAAAGGTCCAATAATTTAAATTGTTTTTATTTGCTAGTTGGCATTTTGTAGAGAAATACATTACTTTTGTGTATATCAATATTTTTTCAATGATTCCAGGGAACTTTTGATCCATATAAGTTTCATAAAATTTCAGAATTTTGAGATGGCTCAGAGAAAAATGCCCTGTATATTTTTGTAGTAAATATTTTCGCACCAACATATTTTGCTCAACTTTGACACCCTGCAAAATGGAACTCCCTGTTTATTTTTATTCAAATTTGGTATATGGGGGTTTTGGGGTGTTCTGATTAACGCTGGGAGATCAGATTTTAAATAAAAAATCGTTAAATGGTTGTCGTGAAAATCGGGGGGATTAAAAAAATCGCAGCCGGCCCTGAATTTGCATTTTGAAAATGGCAGGAAGGTCAAAAGAAGCAGTTTTGAATGTCTTTCAAACAAACAAAAAGTTTTGCCGATTATTAAAATTATATTACTGTAAGTAGGACACCGAGACTAAAAATTTACCAGCCAAATCTTTGAGTAGGTTAGGAAACAGTGTAAATGTGTTTATTAAAAGCTCGATAAAACAACTTTAGAGACATTTTTCGTTACAAAACTTAAGATTTTTATTCGGCATATATATCTATATTACGATATGACTTTTTCTTGAATTTTGTTCGAGTTTTATGATATAAAACAAATCAAATTAAATTTTATTTATTATTAAATTAATGTTAAGTGACCCAAAAAGTTGTTATGATGTCGATTAAATAATTGGGGAAAAGGGTCAGAGAAAGACTTCGAAAAGTCAGTACTCTAATTGTAGATTGTAATTTAAAACCTACCTATTCAGAAAGATATATTAATTACTTTTCAAACCCTTCAAACAAAAAATAAACATAGTTAATAATTTTAAAAATAGATTAATAAAGATTTGTTCCCCAGAGGTCCGTGATAAAAACTTTAGACTTAATAAAACCTTTTTAATTAAAAACAATTATCCTATATCCCTAATTAAAAAAATCCTATTTCCAAATTCCACATTAAATAATAAGGAAAATAATACCAATGACAATATTACAAATAAAATATTTATTTACCTCGTCTCTCAGAAAAATTAGCCAATTCTCTGGGTTGATTAAAATTACCGCACTTTCCGCTTAAGAGGGGGTTGCCGACAGCGAAAGTGACGTTAGATTTCGTATTTTTTTAAGTTGTATAGCATAAAATCTAATAACATTTTACCTGGCAAAAATTTAGTACAAACATCTCTGTCTTCATTTTAATCGTAAGATCTTTAAAGCATAGGCACCGGAATTATTATTTTTCCCAAGGTTTTCATAACCTATAAAACAAAACGCTGCTTTGAAGATCTTATGATTAAAATGAAGACAGAGATGTTTGTACTAAATTTTTGCCAGGTAAAATGTTATTAGATTTTATGCTATACAACTTAAAAAAATACGAAATCTAACGTCACTTTCGCTGTCGGCAACCCCCTCTTAAGTGGTTACCATCACTAACGGCACAATTCTCATTCCTTTATTTCTCGTTATGTTTGCTTTTCGTCGTTAGGGATCCATATTTACAATAGAATCGTCTCTGTGGGGGTGGTCCTCCCCTGTGTTTAGTCGTAAGTAATTGAATATTTCTAATTTTCTCCTTTCGATCTCTAGCTTTCTCTAGTTTTTTCCTGCCTCTAGATATGTTACCGGGTATAGCCTGATGTGTAACCTACCGAGTCTTAGTAATATTACTGGGAGAGTTAGGGGTATTGGTTGCTAAAAGTCCCTAGCTTTCTTGACTTCTGTTTGTCTCTTGCAGTCGTTAGTAGGAGGCTCTGTCTTGCCCGAACTCCGCGAAAGGAGCCTGGCGATTTCCCGTGGGTGTGATTTTGTCCTTGTCAAGTTTCTGCAGAGTGCACTGTGGTTTTCCTTTCGTTTCTCGCACTCCGCCTCACTAGTCCTACATAGGTAGGTACGTATTATAAAAAGTTTGTAAATTTAAAGGTTCTTGGGTCTTCTCGCGGTATTATTTGTTTCCCGTGTTTCACAGAGCACCTTCTTCCTATTTTGGTTTGGATATTTGAAGGTTATGTCTCATTCCTGTAATGAAACGCGGCGAAGTTTCGCACGAGGTCCGCTCTCTAGTTTCGCTACCTGCCGATAGGTGGAGCGCTGAGCGTGGACTAGTTCTGCAGTCGCCTGATTGGCATTCTGCAGGCATTCTCCATAAAAAGGATCATTATATCTACCATTTCCGCATTTGTCTAGAGAACCATTTTTGTAAAAAGCAAAAATGTTGCATAAGGAGTACCGAATAAATAGGAAGTAGAGAAATCTGGTTTCTGTAGCACGTGCTGAAATCTGTTAGAAAGGTTAGCTGGTTACCGTGTCATAAAGCGCGCTGTACCTAAACGTTCGGTCTTAAACACAGAGTGACTGAGAGCTCTACCACAGATTCGGAAACGTTAATAGCAATGAGGCGATGGCGCCACATAGAAACCGGCAAGAGATCCTTGACAAGTTTGACGTAAGACGTAATAAATAATAGTTGTGGCATATGGATGGGACGCGCGCGTGGTTTTTAATAAAACTTTTGTCTTAAATCTCCAAAACCTATCGAATTTCGGAAACAGTTTCAGTATCTTCCAGCCTGTTTGTTGACACCGAGTGCGTTTCGTGCGTGCGAAAAGTATGAAAAATTTAGTGAGAAGAGTGTCTCTAGAAGCACAGAAAATATATCCAGAACAGAAGGCTCCTTAATGACTGCTGTCAAATGGATTCCAACTTTTAAGCTTAATATTTTCCAAATGCATTTTTTATATTAAGGTCCACTAACAGATGTTGGCTAATCTATAAATTGGGAAGATTGTATATTAGGAAAATATCATTTCATAAGAAATGCAATCTCCTTGTTTTCGGAGACTGCAGTTGGCGTCCATTTGACAGTTATTGTTAAGGAGCTCTCTGTTGTTGAACTATATTTTCTGTGCTAGAAGTCATTTAGATGCGGAACACGCTAAGTTCAACAACACCCTGTTATTGTCCCATCAACTAAGTAAACTCATAAACTCAAGACTTTTTAGTATTTAAATTGTCAATAAATAACAACAACGTAGCGGCCGGTGCCATGTGCTCCAGCATAACGTCGTAGTCACATGCGTTCAGGTAGGATAAATTGCCCCATTATTTACACATGCAGTAATTTTTTTTTTTTTGAGTTTTCGGCATATCCCTGATGACGAGTTGAAAATTAATGTAGTTATGAATAAATCACCCTGTATAGCCGGCTGTTGCTTTGCTTTGGGGCTTTAAACAATATTCTTCAAATTTAATTCTTGTATACGTTAGAAAATATAATATCTAGAATTCTTACTCCTTCATCTGCTTAAGCAGATTATCCCGTAATACAAATATAGTGTTTATTCTTTTGCAATTGACATATAGTGGTTTGTGCATACAATTTTCTTCATATACATCGTAATTTAATGTTATCAGAAACAAATCTATCTGTAAAACCTGTTTATATGGCACACCAGCGAAATACTGATCGCAAAGACAATTCGTTACTGGTTAAAAATAACGTAAATCGTAATAAAGCTGTATATTTAAAATATGGGACATTCTAAATGTCAGAAACTGATAGGTAACCTACAATAAGTCGTCATTTTATTCGTATTCTAACGCCACTTCAGATCGCAAACAACATTGGAATTATAACGGCATGCTCGGGTCTTTAATATAGTGTTAGTCCAGAGAGAACTGTGGTCGATATAATAAGCTGACAATAAGTGGCATTTATTGGTTTGTGTAGTACACGCCACCTTTGCGCAGTGGTTCCCAATATGTTCTCAATAATTGTCCGCCTAGCTCTGGATAGCCTGTAGTTCTTTTTTAGCTCAAGGTTGCTTCTATGTTTTCGTTATATTAGCATGAATGGGAAATGCACAGCCCCAACGATGAAGTGAGCCAACTTTGTTTTCATTCATGGAAATTCTTTAGGTGGAGGTATATTGGGTATCTTCCTCACTGGCAATTGAAGTTCAACATCGTACTTATGTACTAAATTTGTTATGTTCTGTTTTTTGTTTTGTTTGTTGAATTGTACTATATTGCTCTTATATAAGTATAATACAGTAAGCTGTAACGATATTTTCAAGCGATATAATGTTGACAAAGGGTTTTTGTTTGGATTTTTGGTTATGGAAGACCTGAACACAGATACGAGAACATTTCAAGTGATAACCTTGTGTACTTGAAACTGTTCCGATATTAAAATATTGTGTTGTTAATGTTTAAAAAATATCAAAACGCAAAGTGTGGAGTTTTGTCTTTACTAAGGAAGCAAATCTTCATTCAAAATACATGCAAATCTAACGTGAGCAATAGTCGGAGGTTGCCGCCAGAGTCCAGAGGGGGCTACCGTCTACGTGCTAGTATTGTTTGTCCTCGGGCATTAATTACTCCAGATAAAAGTTTAGAGGGAGAAGAAGTAATCCGGCAAAGATTGCTGCGAGAAAACACATTTATCTCGAACGGCGGACAATCAATAAATTATGTCCATCCCCGCTGCTTGGAGCGGGTGGGAAGTGCTGATTCGTTAATAATTGACTGGCACGCTTCTAACAAGATCTAATTGTTTATTTTTCCAGACGGAAGGACGAAGATAGGATGCCAGACAGGGTATTAACTTAGCTAAGTCCAAAACAACAAATGGACGTTTTATCGAATTTCGTGCTCTATCTTGTGCCAACTTTTCATATGAAATGGAAATATTTCTTACGAATTTTAATTAAGCGTATTCACTGTTACGTTTTTACTGCAAACTTAATTCTTTTATTCGGCTAGATGTTCTTATGAAAAATTAGCTAAAATATTGGCAGCGTTTCATTGGCAATCTGTTATAGCGAGCTCATCTCGTCAAAATATAGTTTTAAAGATAGTCATAAATCTGGCACAATACGACAACATTCTGTTCAGAATTTAAATTCTCCAGAAAGTACTCAGAACATGCATAATAAAATCGTCTTCTGACTATGATGTATTCTCATAGGCAATTCCAAATTTTTTGAAAAACGGTCGGCCCTTTAAAAAACATCATAAATGTTTTGCTATGAATACAGCCCCAAATTTAAATTCTCCAGAAAGTACTCAGAACATGCATAATAAAATCGTCTTCTGACTATGATGTATTCTCATAGGCAATTCCAAATTTTTTGAAAAACGGTCGGCCCTTTAAAAAACATCATAAATGTTTTGCTATGAATACAGCCCCATAACGACCAAGCAGAATTTTTTTAAAGAAAATCTTTTACAGGAAAATGTAGGACTAGCATTGCCACTGGTATGTTTAAAATTGTAAATATACTATAATAGATTTACTTGTTTTTCTATTCATAATGTTCCCATATCTGGTAGGTTATTGGTTATTTATTACTATATAATTCATACTCGGTACAGTTAAATCAGTTTGGGAGTCATCCATTTAAAGATTTTCTTCGATTCTGGATCCATGTCCTAAGCTGGAGCCAATTCATCTGTGGGAGAGTGTATTAGAAGTTAGAGGAGTGGAACAGTAGAACTGAAACGTAAACGATTGTCTTACTACTGAAGCCAGTTAATCGAAGCTTTGCTAATGCGGCTGAAGACTGAAAAACAATATGCAGAATTAGTCAAAATGTTTTAAGTATAATTACCTGCCGTCGTCGTCGTATTGAATCTAACTTGAATCTGCTTTAATTTTTCGTATGAATCCCCTGGGGTCAAAAAAGTTAGTTAAATATATCGCGCGATTTTATAAAAAAAAATCTTTCATTAGGAATACAGATGAGGGTAGATCAAGCTTATTCGGGATCTTATACTATACTATAATGTTGCCAAGTAGAATGTACCTACATTGTTCGGGCTCTGACAAAAAATAACTAGTTGCTATTTTGAAAAGAGTTGAGCATTTACGCCAAGGTAGAGTTGCAACTGAAGATGATGTGATGTGACCTTTTAGGGGCATGCATGCAGAGCCGTGGTACCTTAATAATAAAACAGGCGTCATAATTGGGCAGAATTACGTAAAAAAAGACATTTCTTTTTTTTCGCCACAGAAACCTGAATCAAACTGATTAAACTTTTTCAAGTTACCAGGAAATTTCATAAATGCCTCACATTAAAAGAACGAAATTTCGAACGTTACCTAAAAAAATAACTTCAACAACTTTGTTTTCTAAGCTTTCTGATAATAAATCTTTCTCCTTTCTCATAGTCATTGTCAAGTCAAGGTGTCATGGCAACAGAACAAATAATAACCTAGCCACCTCTCTAATATTGTACGCTGTATTGTATAATTATTTATACTAACTTCTTTTTGAATAACTGGTAATAATATTTTACTGAATTCCACTGAACATTCAGCAACATAATTGTCCGCATTTCGTAGAATAAATGTGGATTCCTTAATTTTTCGCCTATTTCCTACTTCTTCTTTGAGAATTGGTTGGGACCTAACCCGCAAAATTGTACGATTGTTATTAAGAGTGTTCACAGTTTTGACTTTGAAATTTGATTTTGCCTGATATATTTTATATGTTCTTTTAAACGAACTTTTAACCTCCTACAAGTCTCCCTAAAACAGAACTTTCCACATTCACAAGAAATTTTATAAAAGCAATGTTTGGAATTTTATAGCTCATTAAATGGCTTTGTTTTAACTAGCATCGATCTTAATGTATTTTCGGTTTTAAATACTGTCCTAATGTTAGGCATTTATGAATTTTCCTGGTAATTTGAAAAAGCTGTCTTTTAGTCAGTTTGGTTTCTGTGGCGAAAACCCAATTAAAATTAAAAGGAGATATTTCTTCCGTTATTTGTTGAAATTGTCACGAACCTGGTCATATTCATACCATTTTGATCCCCTAGTGTCAATAATATCCCTAAATCGCTTAATTTTTTTTATATTTTAGCATTGTTGTCAAAGTTCTATTATATCTAAATCTGCTTCTCACGTTTTTGAGTTGTCAGGAAAATTCAGTATTTCAAACTTTGAATGAATGAGAAATAACTCTCTTTAATATTGGTAATGCTGATCATAAACTCATGACAACAGGACAAATCAGTACGTAGGTACTCCAATAAATGAATCCAAAATGTGGAAAGATTTAAATATTGTTACACAACTTTTTTGCCCTATAAAATGTTGATAAAAAACTACTAAATATGGTCTTCCTTTTTAATACTGGAAAACCCCTATTATTGACATGCGGCCACCTCGGCACGACGCGTCGCGTGGAGTGGCGTGGCTGCGTCGGGACGCCGAGCTCCTCTCACTCCCCTCCCCCATTGTATCCATCACGTCGCAGATCCCTGTATTATTTTGCCGACACAGTTGACTCTATCTGAAAATTAAATCAGCCGAGCACTGGGGTTAGACATCACTACTGATTAGCAGAATACGAGTGATCCGTTGAGGCGACGGCGCCAAAGAGATTTAGAGTTTAACGCAGATAGAGTGCGTCCTACTAATGACAGTTACTCATGCGAACGTTAAATAACAGGTATGGATAAATAGAATATGTTGCAAGGTATGAATCGGTACTCCTAAGCTGAAAATCCCTTAAGCTTCCTTTAACTGTACCTCCCTTTATGTTGCATGCCCCTAGAATTTCCCATGGCTCCTGGAATGGTAGGTGACGTACTAAGACCATCATCAATATTAGTATAATTTTGTTCTAATATTTTTTCGACTTTATTTTCCCTACTGCTCGATCAGTTTTTTCTTGACTTTTTGTCAATGCCCGAGGCAAGGTAGGATTTTCAACGAGTAGCGATCTGGGGCTACAGCTGGCCGGGGCCCACGGAAACTTACGGGCCACCGCGCAGCGAGCCGTTGCCGCTGTGACGTCACCGTAGACGTCCATGTGCCGGCCGCAGCGCGTCTGTGCGGGATCAGCCCAATCCTTTTACTAGTATGTATCACAAAATATATAGGTTAAGAAATGCGGCGTCAATGCTTTTGCCTGGCAACACCGCTGACAGGAGGCAGAACGGTCAGCGCCACCTTACCGGGTTGGATGAACCTTGGTTGGAATTTCTGTAAGGAATTCTGAAGCGGGAAATTTGAACTGGGATCTCCCACTGGGATATTAAATTACTTTTAATTATTGCTTTATTTAAAAAAAGAGCGCATAATGTGATATATTCCGCCACATTATGTGTTCCTTTTCAGAAATAAAACAATTAAAAGGACTATAGGGATATATTAAAGCATTTTCGTTTTTTTGTATATATTTAAAACAAAAACCATTTTAAATATAAAACAAAAACCAAAGAAACATATCAGGAAGGTATAATAATAATAATAATTCTCGCCCTCACAATACTCCAATCTAGGAGTATTGTAGGGGGAGGGGTGGCAATTACTATTATTTAGAACTATTGTTGTCACCACCAACAATAAAACAATATACAAAAACTTAATTAATAGAAACAAAATAAAAATTAACTCCTATTTAGAAAATAAATATCACAGGTCCTTGGTCTTCTTTCAGTCTGGATAAATCACAGATGAAAAGTCTTGGTCATTGTTAATATTCCCAGTCTACCGAACTTGGTTCGGCAATCGGGGTCGGGAAACATGTAATAAAGATAAAATCGATTAGTAAGTTCCTTATCAGCAGATCGCAATAGCTACAAGTAAGGGAAGCAAATATGTTAGATAGGAAGTAATGAAAACAGTTACGAATTTTTAAACTTCTTGAGTTTTTTAGTATGACCCTCACTAATTCGCTTCGTACCCTTTTTCTCCCTGATATACTTAAAAATAGTTAATCTCACACATTACTTATTAATTAATAAAGCGATTTGACCTATTATAGATGATGCTGAAGTAACTCCGGCCATGTTTGAGACTCTTCGGGGACACGCCGCCTGCGGTGTCTTCTACTCTCAAATTAAGTTGCCTCCATTCTCCGTTTCAACAGTTTCCGTTGTATCTAAAATAAAAAAAGGTGTTATTTTTTACTATCGATAGTACCTATATCTTTAAATCAAACAGAAAACTACTACTGGAGTTAAACAATGACAAACACATTAAAACACAGAAAATAATAACTGCTGAAAAACCACGACTACTAAGTAGACGGGGCTTTCAGTACGAGTCATTTTAGCAGTCGAACCAAACTGGTTCGACTATGCTTTTACTGACTATTGTTATTAATCTAGTGGTAATAACATAGGCAAGAAGAAACAACAGGAATAAAGGGAATAAATATAACTTGTAACAGTGTCTCTAAAAATAGCCCCATAACCATACTTTTCACACTGCCTATTCATATTTGGAATATTCCTCGAATAACACATTGATAATAATTCGGGAAGAACTATTATCAAATCATTAATAAATAATAACATATTTAACTTACCTTGTTCGAGATTGTTGATATATTTTTTTATTAAAACTTCAAAATTTACTCTCAAATTAAGTTGCCTCCATTCTCCGTTTCAACAGTTTCCGTTGTATCTAAAATAAAAAAAGGTGTTATTTTTTACTATCGATAGTACCTATATCTTTAAATCAAACAGAAAACTACTACTGGAGTTAAACAATGACAAACACATTAAAACACAGAAAATAATAACTGCTGAAAAACCACGACTACTAAGTAGACGGGGCTTTCAGTACGAGTCATTTTAGCAGTCGAACCAAACTGGTTCGACTATGCTTTTACTGACTATTGTTATTAATCTAGTGGTAATAACATAGGCAAGAAGAAACAACAGGAATAAAGGGAATAAATATAACTTGTAACAGTGTCTCTAAAAATAGCCCCATAACCATACTTTTCACACTGCCTATTCATATTTGGAATATTCCTCGAATAACACATTGATAATAATTCGGGAAGAACTATTATCAAATCATTAATAAATAATAACATATTTAACTTACCTTGTTCGAGATTGTTGATATATTTTTTTATTAAAACTTCAAAATTTGCAAATTCATCGATCGCCAAGGCGTCTGATCCGGCGATTCTATTGGTCCAACCCTCCAACCCGTAATGTATAGGCAACCCGTTTAACATAGGGTCGCGTTCAGAGCGAATATAGCTCACTTTTTGCTACCTTCGATCATACCCTTTGGCCTTCACAACCCGACGTAATGGCCGACCTGTGTTGACAATGCGCCGGACCGAGTTGCATACCCCTGGTATGTATTAGGTGTACCCAATGACGTCAGAACCTATAGACAGGTTTGTTTTGATAAACGCTTGACGCCCAGAACTAATCACAATCTAAGCGCTCCATTAAATTATTCCGAAAATGTCGCGAGATTGTCAAAAATTGCCTCTTTTTGTCGAGCCGTAGCGAACTTATTTCGACTCTGGGCTCAGAGGCTGGCGTCGTTAGACCATCCCCCGAGTCTTCAGGTAAGGTTCCGATGCTTCCGGCGCCCCCAAACAAGAAAAAACATGCGATATCTAAGTGTGATTCTGGAGGAACTATACGTAAATCACCGGGTGTATAGTTGGTTGATGGTTGACTTTCTGTCTTTGTTTGTAGCATGTTTTTAGAGTAGTATGGATATATTTAATCTTGGAGTCAAAATAAAGGGCATTTTAACAATGAGGCACCACGTCTATAGGTTTTGACGTCATTGGGTGTACCTAACTTATGTGTATATATTTTAGATACAGGACAGAGAGCTACTAGAGTTTTGGTTCTATTTAAAAAATGCCAGATCGGTGCTGTGTGCCGGGATGCAAATCAAACTATACCGGAGAAGTATACAGGGTTTCCCAACGAAAACTTGACCCCCCCAAATTAGAAAACCGAAATATATTTCAAAATTCGCCGAGACCCGTCGATTTTTGTTCTTGGAGGAGCTTTTTTTACAGTCAATACAACTCGATATGTTCATCCCCCTAATCCCTAGCAACCCCAACTTTAAAATTTCAAATGGAACTACGCCAATTGTGGCGCAACATTTTAAAGCCTTCTTAATTGCGAATACCTACAGTGATGAGCATTTTTAGAAATCTGTTGATTTGACAGAATTATTGGCTAAAAACGGAAAGTTAAGAATACACTGTACGCGTAGTAATTTCTTACACAAATGCTCAACACTAATAAGTTTTTTATCTACTACACACGACCAAATTACCTATAGTTTTTATCGATCAGTGCTGAAGGCAAACAAAAGAAGTTCATACGAATTCAAACCTTATATATTTTTAAAATAACGAAAAGTCACTGTCAGAAAAAAGTTCTCGTATTTTTGCTTGAACTACTAAATCGTTAGTTTCAGCCTGCTATTGAAAGTGTAAACGTGTTTTGAAATGGTTTCTCTATCGCGGAAAGGTTAGAAATTGTTGCGCAATTCATGCTGTAGCTTTAGCGCAGTCGTGATTTCGATAACAAATTGCAACAATTTCTACCCTTTCCGCGCTAGAATAAACCATTTCGAAAATACGTTTCCACTTTCAATAGCAGGCTAAAACTAACGATTTCGTGGTCACAGGCAAAAAACAGGAACTTTTTTTTGTGACAGTGACTTTTTGTAACATATTTTAAAAAGATATAAGGTTTGAGTTCGTATATGAACTTTTTTGTTTTGCTTCAGCTTTTTCATTTGTGACTTTTTTCTAAACTGATCGACACATCAATAAAAACTAGGTAATTTGGTCGGGTGTAGTAGATAAAAAACTTATTATTGGCGGACATTTGTGTAGAAATTACTATGCATATAGTGGATTGTCAACTTTCCGTTTTTAGACAATAATTCTGTCAAATCTCAACAGATTTCTAAAAACGATGCATCACTGTATTCGCAATAAAAAGGGCTTTAAAATGATGCGCCACAGGGGGGTAGTTCCATTTGAAATTTTAAAGTTGGAGTTGCTAGGGATTAGGGGGATGAACATATCGGGTTGGCTTGGCTGTATATATATTTATATTTTAAATATAAATATAATATATGAAACACGTGTATGCGGTTACTAGTTTTTTCTTTTTGTTAACTTTGAGTGTTTGCCCATTATCACCTTTTCTTGTAATTATTACATTTACACTCGCTAATCTTACATCCTTATTGTCATTGTATCTTGGGTTATGAAGATTTTCAGCAGATGTGCTGACTGAAGCTGCAAATGTGCTGTTGGCTCCTGCCTGGACTTCATTTATTGCTTCCCAAATCATGCCTATCTTTTGATTTGGTTAATGTTACATACTGATGATTGCCAAATAGCATGAAACACGTGTATGGGGTTACTAGTTTTTTCTTTTTGTTAACTTTGTTAACTTTGCCTTATATTCTATTAAATATATGTCAAAAGCACATAAAAGCCTTTTGTTTAATATTATTTTTAGATATAACTATAACCACAATAGTTCTAAATCGGAAAAATCTCAAGCGCGTACACGCCATATTCGGACGTCTACCGACGCAGAGCAAAACGAGCGCGGTGGCCCGTAAGTTTCCGTGGGCCCCGAGCTGGCCCTTCTACATTTTTAAGTGGGGGTGCTTCTGGTTTGATGTTTTCTGGCAGGAGAGATTCCTACGAATCACGAATGTAAATCAATTACTTTACAGATTGTCTTGTATGCCTCGCCAAGATTTTACTCATTGGTTGAGATTTGTGCAGAGACTGTCATCTTGAAAAGCTGAAACATGCCGTTTTGTTATTGAACCTACTTGCTTGCTGTAAAATCTTCCATTATATGTACATTCATTTTCTTCTTGATTTTGTTTTTGAAGTTCGTAAGTTTCCGTTTTCGTGGATTCGGTTTCGTTATTACCACACACAAAGAGACATGCGACGGGATAAAGCGTTTAGACATATAATGAAAAATAAAAAGTTTTCGTTGCGGCGGAGCTAATCTTAGACAGATTGGACCAAGTAATTTTGGCAACGGTTAGGGTAAGATATTATTGTATTTATCAAAATTTTGCGAGATATTACAAAACGGCAGACGGCAGATGAGGGCCCGAATAAATATGCAAAAAGCTAAATTTTAACATATTAGTTAATTAGTTAATCGTAAATATTAAATCGGACTCTTCATTCATTACTTTCTATTCATTTACACACAGTACTTAGATTGATTATTTTTACATTAATCTTTCTTATCAACTATTTCTCTACAAAGTGAAGAAATAATATTATGCACCTGGACACTAATGTTTTTATTAACCTTGGGGTTACTTTTGCTTTAAAAATATGCAAAATGCCCCACTCAGATGTGGTCACTTGACTTTCGCTATCCCTCAAACATGACCTTTATAAAATAAAAATCGCGACAAATGGGCTTATTTGTGAAAATGTCAAAAAGTTGTATTTGAAAAAGTTGTTTATTTTTCAATTTTACATAACTATGTCAGTCAACTATTTGAACTATTTGAATATTTGTATGAAATTTCTGAAAATTTTCATTTACATAAAAATAAGCGTTATAATTCTATTCACTTCTTATTACTTAATATCGATAAGAATGTCCCTCTTTCAATAGAAAATAATATTAACGCTTCATGCATTTAGGATATAAATTTATTTTCATTAAATTTTCCAGTACTAAGGTGATGCCATAATAATAACAAATTAAATTATCGTCAAACTATTTTACGTATCTAAACAAAATTTACCACTTTTTATAGCTAAAATTGGATAATTAAGGTGAAAGGTAAATTGTTATGCAAAATGTCCTGAATTTTGGTTAATTACATGAAATAGTTTGATGATATTTTAATTTATTATCATTTTGGCATCAATCTAGAGCCGGAAAATATAATGCAAATAAATGTATATCCTAAATTCTTGAAGGTACGTCAACTTTATTTAAACATAACAGAATTTCAAAGCGGTAATATAATTTTCTTTTGAAAAGTATTAATAGTAATAATAATAATAATATTTCATAAATATTTAAAAATGTAAAAAATTAAAAAATAAATAATTGGAACGTTAAAATTTGGTAGGCCTATATAAAATTAAAGAAGAAACAACTTTATAAATAAATCTTTTTGAAATTTGACCAAGTAAGCCCATTTTTAGCGACACTATTTTTTAAAAATAACGTGACTTAGTTTATGTGTGTCATTTGTTTTATTTCTTTAAAGCAAACGGCTGGACCAAAGTTAAATTTCAAAATAAATTATTAATATGAGACCTTGTTAAATGTAAGTAATGAATTCTTAACGTTTTCGAAAACAAAATTTGGAAAAACATATTCACTTTGTTCTGACAAAACACATGCATAACTTACATATACAGGGTGTTCCAGAACATAAGGCCAACCCATTAACTTGACGTCAAAAGGTGGCGATTTAGCCACACTTACTTATAGTTAAAAATGCTCCCCTTAAGTTGCGGCTGAATCTCAAAAATAGGTTTTTGGATACATTTTTCGTTACAGATTTGGAAGAAGTAAGTATTATTTATATGTACAGGGTGGTTCATTATAAATTGAGTTGTTTACAAAAGTTTTAGATACTAATACAAAGTTTTTTGTGACGCTATTGGACCGTGTACAGTGTGTTCTAGAAAGCCGTGGCGGGCATAACTTATGTTTTTTTAAATGGAATGACAGGTTTTGAAAATGGATGGGAAGATTCAAAAAGCAAGTATTACATGTAATACAAACATATAATAACAGTTTGGATTAGCAGAATTAATTTTACATTATTGTTTACTTAAATCTAAAATTTTTTAAATAATACGAGTTTAGTGATTTTTTGTCTGACTGTTGCAGTATTTTCATGTAGCTTTAAATTTACAATAGTGAAGAGTATAGTGATGCATTCGGCATTCTATTAACATATCGTCGAAAAGTATGAAGGTTTGGAAAAAAAATTCTCGGAAAATATGCTTTTCCGAAAAAAACCTGCGTCAATTCGTGCCCCGCGACATCGAAAATAGGGGGGTAAGCAAAATCACGATTCATAACTATGGAAAATTGTAAATATTTCATTAATTATACTTTTATACAGTGTGGGCCAAAGAGTTCGCAACAAATGGGTATATTTCTTGTTGAGATATTAAAAAAGTATTCTGGGTAATCTTTTCTGCGAGTCCAAGAATCGATTATGATATATGTGCAATCACCACCAATATGGTGGCAATTTCAAAAAACTACCATTAAGTTACGAAAAGTGAGGTTAAATGACGAGGTATCACAAAAAATCATTTGAAATTGTCTAGAATGTGATTTTAGACCATTTAGAATTTTAGGTAGTTACCCAAAAAATTGAAAATTAATTTTTTTTTTAATATTTTTTCCTTGTTCAGATAATATTTAATTTTTTTTAATTGAATACAACCAGAAGGTTATTCCTAACGTATTTGCCGCAAAAGATACTTTGATCTACGATACGCGTTGTTATACTGCAAAATATGCTGTATTCAAATTATTTTTATTTTGGTATACTCAGAAAAAGTTACCTAATATTTCACATTCTTACCAAGTTCTGGCCGACTATTGCACCAAAATCTGTTTTCCATTCCACGTAAACTGGAATCTAGGCTTTTCTGATTAAAAGGCAACAATATAGTCGGTAATAATTTTTTTGTGCAATTTATCATTTAGCATTTATCAGCGTGCGTTTTTCGAAAATGACCATTCTATGAATAAAATTAAAGTATATGAAATTTGCTACAAAAACGCATTATTCAACTTTGATTTCAAGAGCCGTGTTGTAGGGTTGGTATACTGGTATTTAGTTCCTTGTCTCGCTAACGTGCGTTGGGTGCTCGCGTGTAAAGGAAATAACACAAAATAGTCTCTGTTAAGCACCTATCGCAGTCGAAACGTCGACGCGTTTACAATGGTTAGTTAAATTACTTAAATGTAAAATGATTTTTGAAAATAAATAAATTAGTAACCTTAAACTTGTAACCTTACGATGAATTAAAGCATGTACGTTGACTTAATGAACCCTGAGATATTAAATTGACTATGAAATAATGATAAAAAATTAATATCCACAAACGATCAATTATCCTGACCTAACCCAACTTAATAAATGTACTCTACTATATTATAAGACTACAAGATAAAAGATAACAATAACTCAATACAGAACGATTGGCGACTTCACAATTAGATCTCTAAACAAAAGGCAAAAACAATAGCTCCGTAGGCCAGGTAAAACATGAAAACCCGTCGCAAAGTCTACACCAAAATCGAGTAACTCAAGTGTGGGGTATTTAACGATTCTGTGCTAATTAAAACGTCACCTAAGTTAACCTAAATAAGCAAATTATGGTCATGCTCCACCACGTGAAGCCCACAAAACAAGGGAAACAGATTCCGAATGAGATGGCTACGGAAAAGTCGAGAAGTGTCGTTTATGAATTAAATCAATGATTTATGTAGTTTACTCACCCGGAATACTGCCTCCTGTATCCTTCCTATGGACTTCACACTGCGATGGTGGCTGCTTCCACCCTGTAGATGGTGGAAAAACCACCCACAACTTGACAACGAGCTCCACCGACACGTGCTCGACAACCCTTGAAACTACGCACCATTGTTTTATAACAAATTACCGTTGGAACTTAGAAATATGTTTCGCAATGAATTTCTTAGTGTTGTTAAGCGGAAACTGTTAAATAAAACCTACTACTCTATTCCCGAATTTTTAAACGATATTCTATAATGTACATTTTTAGAAATCTTGACTCTACACCTTATTGTTTCATTAGTGTTCTAGTTTAATATTATTTTAATGAGCACTTAATCATTTTATAATTTTATTTTGTGTCTAAAATATTGTACCTGTACCTGTACTTGTTGACCTTTGACCTGTGTACATACTTTTGTATTTTTACGCCAAATATCTATCTATCTATCTATCTATCTATCTGTCTGTCTGTCTATCTGTCGGTCGGTCGGTCTGTCTGTCTGTCTGTCTATCTATCTGTCTATATATCTATCTATCTATCTATCTACATGTAAGAAAAAACAGAAACTGTTATTAGCACAGCAAAACCAAAAACACACGAGATATCAAACCACTTAAAATGCCCTAGAGACAAGAATTAAGCCCCGAAAAGAGATTTCCCAGCGGAAAATTCGAGTGACAAAATTGAGAAGCGCTCTGGTTCCTATTTAAAAGTTTTTTGGCAATATAGACGACTTCCGCCTTCCAGAAGGTTTTAAAAGTTTTATTTATGTAAAAAAAACTTGAAATACAGATATAACTGAAAAATCAAAAGAACAGGTTCGCGTATCAAAGGTCAATTTTGCCAAGCTCCTACCAAGGATAGCTTAGATTTAGAAAGCACTGTCGAAAATAAATTCTGAATAACATGAAGTTAGCACCGTTGCGCTAATCGATCACGAATTCTGAATGAAGTGAATATTGTGTGATTTACATCGGACAGTGTTTACAACAATGCAATTGTTCTAATGGTTCATACCTTCAATTGACGAGTGAAAGTTAAACACTTTTGCAACAGGCACATACCTTTTTATACGGTTCAATATTTTGATTTTGAAATAACAACCCTTGCAACAAGCAGGCAACATATTATACAACAGCTCGTACAGGTGGTTGCAGATAGTAGGGCAATATTCTTAAGAATGGTGCGTTTACACGGAATGATATGGGGCATTTAAAACGTTGTGACGGGAATTAGACAAAATTTCCGTTACAATGTAGGTACTCAAAAAAATTTGTAGTTGCGCACGGAAACTACATGTTAATGTGTTTCCGCTGTTTTTTTCAAAACTTTTCGTTTGGTACTGCATTTTCCAATCATTCTGAGACATTGCTTTTTCATGCAAACGGAAAATCTAATTGTATTCTAAGCATTAATATTCATTTATATGATTGGCATGCATTTGAGAAAAGTTTCATCATGTACCTCCGGTAAAATGAACATCAAACTTTCATTATGAAGCTTCCTTTGCTTGGTCTCGAATAGTTTTCTTTATTTCCTGCCAGAAACATTCAATAATACCCTTATTAGTGACAACCAGTGTGAAAACAGCCATGATTGGAATAAATAAAATAACATTTTTTTTAATAAAGAGGAATGTTTTCGTGACATATCAGGTACAGGATAAACAGTTGAAAAAAATGCACTCCGGCCAGGATTCGAACACGAAAACATTCCTCCTTATTTATAATTAAAGTTACAAAAATCTATCTTTGTTTGTTAATACCTACTCTTGGCTTAAACATTGTAGCTTAGAATTTTCACGTTCGATACTTGCACTAATTCGCTAAAATGTCGAATATTGTGGGTACAGGAACAATAAGGAATTTCGCATAACCAAAAATCATGAAATAATACCCTCCGTACTCTAACCCCTCCTAGTAGTTGTAGAAGACGCCAAATTCTCCTGCATCTCACCGCTACTCACAATATAGCCGATGGAACTCATATTATACTCAGGAAGCTTCGTTGGAGTACATTTTTATCAACTCATTATCCTTTACCTCACATTCCACACGAAAGCATTTCTCTTTTTTTATAATTACAGGTACAATAATCCATCCTTATTCGTTTTTTGAAATTACAGAATATTTTAGGAATTATAAGTTTCCATAGTGGTTACTCACCCTCTAAAAGTAATTTCGAAACCTCAATAGTTTTCGTTGTACAGAGCCTATATTTTTCGAGTTAGAAAAAAATTACTGAAATAAAAGTTGTAGGGTTTTTTCTGAACCTCTAGGATCTGTTACTAGATAAAACAAACGAGCGTCGCAAATTTATGAAAAAAATATAAACTTACTTTTTTAATGGAACACCCTGTATATTTGTGGATTTTTGAATTGCACGCATTTTTCTGATTCCAACAATATAAATATGTTATATGTTTGCTCTAAGCATTCGCTTGATATTCCAAATTGCAGATAAATAAGATCTTTACATTTAATCAAGGTTGCCATGGAAAAACATTTCAACTTAGGCAAGGGCATTCCTGTCAATCCATTATTTTTGGGAAAATACACCTTGGTACCACACAACTTTCATTTAAGTAATTTTTTTCTAACTCGAAAAATAGAGGCTCTAGGGGTGGGTCAAAATATACGGGAACAACCTGTACAGTTGGTCGATCGGTCGGTCACGTCAAAACGTTGGTTCACTTTTTTCCTCTCTTTGGACTTCTCTGCCAATTCTTCAAATAGTGATTTACTTTCCGGACTTGGACAATTTTTCTTGTAAAAGTCCGGATATACAAACTTTTAGCCTTCCAAATCAAGCCCTCTAATCCCGGATAACATTTATCTCTGTCGTCTGAGGACTCGGGCCGCCGCGCAAACTGCTCGGCGGGGGAATTAGAGGCGAAGGCGTTTCGCGCTTCGCGCCGTTGTCAATTTAGCCGTTTAGCTTAACACGTTTTGCAATCAAACCGCACCGAAGACTCCGGCCGCCACCGCGAGTGTTTGCCGACCGTGTTTGATTCCATTAGACGCGATGGAGAAGGTGGTGATAGGCGCCTGTCTCCTTAGCGTTTGATTCCTTAAACGATTAAGAGGGCTCTGTATGTCTGACATTACATTACACTTTACATCCCCGCGGTACAGCAGGGATAATATTTTACCTATTACTAGAAATACCTGTCACTAGAAATATTAACATTACACCATAAGACTTTTTGCATAAGAAGGATCTCACTTTTCTAAGCACAAACTTCTGCAGATCTTTCAGGGCGTGCAGTTTATATTCCAAAATTTTATTTTTCTGTGATGAAAAGGCTTCGTTTTTCTATTTTAATTGGGAAATATACTTTATGGAACACGGTTTTTAGCAACCGGTGCGGGAATGTTATTGTGCACGGGTTGCCACAGCAAAATGTGCGGGAATATCATTGAGTAAAGTAGTAAGAGGCCATAGGAAACAAACGCGACTACACACGCGCGCTGGTGCGAATGTGACAGTTCAGCATTTGTTTGTTCATGTTCGAAATAATTACATTATAAAAAAACTATGTAGCGATAAAGTCACTCAAATAAAATTTACTTTTGAAAGTTTTCTTGTTCACTTCTTAAAGTAGGAAATGGAAGTAAAAATTGTTGATAGAAAAAACTCTGAATCTCTGTATACCCTGTACTAAAAATTAATTAGAAAGATCTAGTTTAGTCCTTTATTCTAACCTTGCTTTCTTTCTCACAAATAAAAATCACAAATGCATGGAGACATTTATTACTTTTCCAAAAGATAACATTTATTGTGAAGCAACAATTTGCTTATAGTATAACTCTCAAAATGACAGACTTCTTTCCAAAATTAAATTACATTTATAAACCAAATTTTAGGTTACATGTTTGCATTTACGAAAGGGTTTCGAAACTCTTCGTTTACATTTACCATAATAATAAACTTATTATCCTTACATAATCACAAATTTGGAAAATACAGTTGAATTTCCACGACTATTGGCAATTATAATTTTAAGGTTAAATTTATACTGCAAAAATCATCACAAAGTTCATGTACGTCAAATCGTAAAATCACTGATATAAAATTAGGAGAATCACAAGTGAAATAAACTAAATTCAGATAAGGGTTGATCCTACCTCAGCCACGTAGAAAATGTCCAGATGTTGTAAACCACTACATACGATCAAATAAATTCCATGACCGTTACTCGACGGCAAACGAACACACGTGATTATTTCTGCGTGTATTTTCCTAGTTTTCAAAAATCTAACAGCATGACAGCAAACTTCAAAAAATTCACAAGCTCTAAGGAATTTACAAGCTTCCAGAAATTTTACAAGTTCCAAGAAATTTTACAAGCTCCGAGAATTTCCTATAAAAAATTACCCGTTTTTCTTCTTTTCTTCAAAAATTTAAGGATATACTCACCACTATTGAGTGGGAATCTTTTTAAATAAATAACCCAAAGAAAAAGAGTCAAATAGGCTTCACAGGACACAGTAAAATTTGTAAAAGTAGTTATTTTTAACGAAATTAGCTGTAGGATGACAGGGGTCAGAAAACATAATCAAAGGGAGTATTTCCATCCACAGGAACTTTACAAATTACTCGCCATTTATCTTCGACATGATCTCCAATCAGACCAACATAGAACTTTGTTGAAAAGTTTCTTTAAAATGTCAAATCCGTGCCGAAATTCTTGCCCTTGTCTCCATCGCCAGAATAAATAAAAAATTAACAAAAACAAAACAACAACCGTTCTATTTCGGTGGTAACGCGAGAACTAAACAAATGCGTTACCAGCGCCGTCTGTACGCGTCTAGCGTACAAGAGGTAGGAATTTGCAAATGCTACAACTAGGTACGCTGAATAAACAAGAAGTTTAGAAGAACTAAGAAATAAAATTAATGAAGTAGGACGAACAGTAAAAATAACATAATTGCATTCAGAGGGTTAAAAGATAATTTTTTCCGCCGATCTCGCATTTGTATCTATGTCATACATTCTTTATTTTTGAGCGCATTTTTTATTTGTGGATTCAATTGTCTTCGTGTTGGTTAGGACCAAGTTTTAGCTAAATATCTAAATAAAAATCAAGCGTTTAATCACTTATTTACTAAGATAATAGTCAAAATAAGCTGGCACTTATTTACTACTTCCTATTATAGCCACAATAAACTGGAATGTCGAAAGTAGTATAGCAAAGGGTACTCCAGAGCGGAAATGACGTCACAACGTCACAAGATGGCCGCCAAGGCGGGAAATTTGAAAATGGGCTTGACCTGAAGGTCAATGAACTTTAAGAGGTCACCTTGAGTTAACCTTAACCTGAAGGTCAGTGCTCTCATGGAAGGTCACCTTGACCACGTGGACCCTGTTACAACCTTGAAGATATACAATTACGTGTACGTAAGCAAAAATTATGCAGATGTTTGCACTAAAACAGTTGACGTAGCAGGGATTGGGATTATAAGGAGGACACTGGTGGAGGGCTCACTATACCCAGTCAACAGTGCTTGTATAATATCTAAATATGCCTTTTCTCAAAATAACAAATAAGAAATTGTGAGTGCAAGAGAGTTAGTGGTTGGTGAGAAGCATAAAATTTTATCTTTTAGAAGAATTGAAACAAGGTACGGTGAGAAAGTGTTCATCGAATTTGGAAATTTTCAAACTGCGCTACCTGTACGGTTCGTCTGACATCTGAACGCATCGAAGAAATAAACCTCGAAATCACCAACGGAAAAAAGATCTTCTTGACGAGTCTGGGCCTCATTGGAAGGACAACGAATATTAAATTTGAGGAAGAATGAATCCCACTGACAAGAGGCGACGCAAACAACACTACAAAAGACGGCTGGATTTTTATCTAAAATCTCTTCAAAATTTAAAATATGAAATTCAATTGTATAAAATAAATAAAAAGTTCACACATAAATTCAGATTATTGTATAAAAAAATAAAATATTAAACCTAGTCAGTCTTTTATTTACCCCTACAAAGATATAAAATAGAAACTTATTAATCTGAATGTTCAGATTGCTTCTGAGCGCAGAACATAAATACGTCCAAGTGCATTTGACACGTGTTGGTGAACACGCTAATAAATATAAGTTGCCCCTCGAATTACATCTTCCTGGATATCAGTTTTGTGGTCCTGGTACAAAATTACAAAAAAGAATTGCGAGAGGTGACGCCGGTATAAATAAGTTAGACGCTGCTTGCAAGGAGCACGATATTGCATATTCAGAAAATATATCTTCAAAGAAGAGACACGCAGCTTATTTAGAATTAGAAGATAGAGCTTGGGGACGTGTTAAATCAAAAAACGCAAAATTTAATATATTTTTTATGAAAACTAAATGGAATGGTAAAATATATCAGTTGGAAAAAAATGCACTCCAGCGGGGACTCTAAACCGGGACTCCTATTGTGACCGTAGGCATTTAACCAACTAAGCTACCGTAGATCTAGATTCCATCTGCTAGGTGTTATTTATTCCAATTGATATTAGTTGGTAGCGGTGAGATGTAGGAGACTTCGGCGTCTTCTACAGCTACTAGGAGGGGTAAGTCGCTAAATGTCGAATTTTGTGGGTTGATGAACAAACCCACATAACCAACAATCATGACTGGTTACCCTACACCCTTTAACCCCTCCTAGTAGCTGTAGAAGAAATCTCCTACATCTCACCGCTACTAACTAATATCAATTGAAATAAATAACACCTAGTCGATGGAACCCGTATCTCTGGTAGCTTAGTTGGTTAAGTGCCTACGGCCACAATAGGAGTCCCGGGTTGGAGTCTCGGCTGGAGTGCATTTTGATATGCCACTAAAATATCCTTTATAATTAAATTTTTTACACACATAGTTTTTTCGATTTCCAATGGATATTGAACGATAAAAGATAAAAGGTAAAAGGTATTACATATTTTTTAAGATTTCTCCAGCGTTCTTCCAGAGATCAGATTATTAAATAGAGTTCTGTATGGCCTTATGCTACCTTGAGTAAGATTGCAACGGGATATTTTAATGGATCGTGAACAAAGGATCGTCGATGGCAGTTATGTTACTGGTATTGTGCTATATTATATTTTTGTTCCCTGCGTCAAAATGGTCGACAATGGAAATGTTCAGCTAGTGTGGTATTTTTGATATGTTGTGACTGGTGGTTAGAAATGTGAAAACCGAAATTGGCGTATCCGCATACTTTCCAGTTCCGCCGCCATCTTGAAAAATTTTTGGAATCTATTTATTTCGTGTCTTATTGGTCATACGAAAAAAAAAACATGAGGAAAAAAGTTTTCTGCGCGCTGAATGATAGTGAATGAATAGTGAATTCCCAAAAAGAAAGAGGGCTCCAAAATTACTAAAAAACAGTTTTTGTTTTTTTTATAAGTGTGTAAACAATTTATTTCGAAATTGTTCGTTAATCACCGGACACAGGAATTTATCAATAATATTCAAGAATTCATCGTGAAAACGAACTTTACGTCACCAGTTAGGTAACGAACTTTTCATAAGCAGTTACGTAATAGTTTACTTTACGTAGGTAACTCGTTACATCCGTCCTAGAATGGACATGAAATCGTATCTGTTGAGTTAACTGGAATTGCCTACCTGTCCATTTTGTGGGTTGTAAGGAAAACTGCAAATATGTATGTGAGAGTAAGAAAAAACACTTTATAGCAAGAGGCAACTTTATATTAGGGCTAAAACCTATTTCAACTGATATTTGTAAACAGCCCCTGTATAAAATGCGATTGTAACTTTTTGTAGCTAATCATATTAAGCAATTACCCTTCTTCCTTAAGTCTTCCTTAAGTAGTTTTGGCTTCAAAACTGATTTATTGTATCAAAAAATACGAAGTATAAAAAACAAACTTTTTAAAAAAATTAGTGCTTTAGAAGAAAGTCAAAACTCTTAAAGAAAATTATTCTTGTCATAAGAAAAGATTCTCAATAGAGATATTTTTAATGAAAAATGCTCAGTCTCACTAATTGGGACCAATGATAAAAATTGGCCAAATATGCTAAATTGTCGCTATTTTTGACCCACCCTGTACAATAGGCGGCTTCTCTTGTCTTAACGACCGATTGACTGGCATGACTTCCTTTAAACCAGCAATGCTATTATTTTGTTACTAATCATCTAAAAAGTAATACTTTTGGATAAGTGAACCTTACTATGTTTTAGCAAAACAGCCATTTTTATGATTTTCAAAAATTCATATCTCCGAAACTAGACATAGAAACTAATTTAAACTTGCACGTGTACCTTATAGTGACTTGTACTACCAAAGAGCCATTTTCACCCGTATTTGGTGCGGGGTTCTTTAATAACATATTTTTTAAGGTGTGTGCTCTACAATCTCTACATGTTCCCCACCGACTTCAACGCATTTTTCTATCCTCCATCTAAATTCTTCATAAGTAGCACGAATCATTTCAGCTGTGACATTATTTACGGCTTCCTGAATATTTTCCTTAAGGATATCTAAATCGTCTTCCAGGTCATTCGAATAAACTTTTTGTTTTAAATAGCCCCATAAAAAGAAATCTAATGGCGTCAAGTCCGGTGATCGCGCAGGCCATTTTAAAGGGTCAAACGATCCAATCCATTGTTGTGGGAATGTTGTGTTTAGCCATTGCCTCACCCGAATTGCATTATAAGCTGGACATCCGTCCTGCTGGAAATACAACTTGCATCGTTGCTGTAAATTAACTTCGTCGAGCACAGGTAAAAGAAAATTTTCCAATAAGTCCAAATAAGAATTTTGATTTAAGTTGGAACCAAAAAAGTAGGGGCCCACTATTTTATCGTACATTATTCCACATCATGCATTTACTTTTTTGTATCGTTGGCTGTTCGTTACTAGCGTAAAATGCATCGAAGAAAATGCTAGCACCGAAGTCACTAATATTTTCTTTGGTGAGGGATGTGACCCTCTGTTCTCCGTTGACATTACGCTCGTTGGCAATAACATCAATTGGATGGGAGATGAGAGTTTGGGAGACTGACCCAACCTCTGAGAGTGTTGTAAAATTGACCGAAGTCAATTTAAATGTCTTGGTCAGAGCTAACTGATCCGAGATCGCCTGTAGGAAGTCAATGTTTATTCCTGTGTTGGCGGGATAGCACGGAAATGCATCTTGTGCAATTCTCAGAGCTATAGCTAAGTTTTTCGCCTCATTGCGACGATAGCTCAGCGGGTGAAAACCTAAAAGGTTTTGGTTTGGTTGTAAATTTTGGTATACAACAGCGGAGGCATATGGGCCTGGTGGTGCATCACTCATTGCATTGCGGACGGCTTCGGATGTCACTCCGAGACAGGGAATCTCTTCATAGAGATTATGTATGTTGTCGTCGACGTTCTGTGCAGGTGGTGCGAGTGTGCCGTAGTATCCACCGAAATTTCCAATCAGTTGTTCTGGAAGTGGGGGGAAGGTGGGATACAAGTGTTGCTTATTCATCGTAGGCACTGTTCCGAATTCTCTGATTTGCAGTAGAATTGGTTCTGGGACGGTAAACGTCAGGGACTGGATGAGCGTGATGACATCAGTCTCACGTTCAGTCAGTGGTTGGTTGAGCTTCTGTTTCAATGTGATAAAGCAGAACCAAAGCATGGCAGTTGAATAATACTCAAGATATTCAGTAAGCATAATCTTTCCGAAGTTTGAGTCGTCGGTCAGAATTTCTGCATACGTATCACGAGCAATTTCCAGAGCTGCGGGTGCGGAAGGCGAGAAAGTGATCCGTTGGTTCGTTTCACGGACTTGCATTCCTGTAGCAAACACTGAATGTTCGCTAGGGTGGGTGTCGGAAACTTTTACCTTGGAGGTATCATGTTTCCGGGTTGGTGGAGGCATTTCAGAAGGTACGACCTTCTTTTCTCTGCCTGGGTTGCTCTTGCGAGCAGGTTCCTTCCATTGGTTTGGCGCTTTGGGGTTGCGCTGGTTGGAAGGCTTGCCTAAGTATGGCCTGGGGCCAGCTTCGGCGTGGGGTTGTTGTTGTTGTTGGTTTTGGTTGTCAGACATGCTGAAAACGAGTGTGGGTGTTACTGTGTTGCGAACTTCGCTCCTCAATAATAATAAAAAGGAGGATAGAAAAATGCGTTGAAGTCGGTGGGAACATGTAGAACACACACCTTAAAAATATGTTATTAAAGTAGGTACCTATTTTTTTTGTCTAAGACTTGTCTCCTGTGATAAACCTTAATAACTCATTATTACTTTTATTTTCTTGAACCATATTTTAAAAAATCGACTATTTCGTGAAGTTTATTAGAATCTATCTAATACCTGTGATTTGGGTTCTTTGTTGTACTAGAAACGACTTTCTCAAATAACATTTCTCGCTAGCTTTGAAAAAAAGAGCACTTTACTCTTGACACGATTCTAGTATTTTGAACTTTTCGGGCGCCCTGTATAACTTTTCGAAAATCTGGTATTGGATTTCCCAGTTTCAAAACAAGCAAAACTTTTTATAAAGAATGTAATTTTGGCGAAAAATGAAAAATAAAAAAGTTTACAAGTATAGTTACACCTATCCGGGGACACACTGTATTAAAGTATTTTAAAGAAGGAAGTAAAAATATTTTTAATTATTTTATTTAAGGGCCTATGTCTACCTGTACCCCATTTCATTCGATTTTTATGAATGATGCGGATAGAGAAACAATTATTATTTCTTTGGGAATCATTCAAATGGTATTTTATTTGAGTTTCATCTATCTGCTTTCTTATTATCACTTTAGTCTCTTAGTCGTCAGTAGGGTTTCTAGAGATCAGAACTGTAGTGAGACAAGAAAATATTTCTACTGTGTTCGACTCTTCTTTTTTATGTCAGTTTCTTTTCTTCTTTAGGTTTGAATAACATTAGTATAACGCTCCCTTCTTACAGAAGGCATCTTTATTCTGTCCTGAATGAATGCAGTGGTTGATGTAATTTAAAGATATAGCCACTTATAAGGAACAGCAGATCTAAAAACGTTGTTATATCCCTTGCGATGGTGGCGTGCCATTTTATACTCCGCCAATTTGCAGGAGGCCGCAGCCGGCGCCTCTGGTTTTCTCCCGCGCTAATGGCAGCTACTAATGGCCACGCAGCACGAATGATATGGTTATTGATACACCTTGTATAATTACTAGCCTCAAAGAAGTGATTTATAGCGGCGTTCCGCTGCCCTCGTTAATAAATCCGTGAAATTTCATTTACCTTCCGATTTTTGGCGAATTGCCTGTGAAATTGCGAGAAACATAATTAGTTAGGTTGGGTCACGCACTATCATCAGTGCTATTCTCTTTTACACGCATACAAAAAATGATGTCACGCTTTTTCTTCCATTATAGCTTCAAGGCGGAGACTTTACCCCATGCATATTTTCAATATTAATAGAGTGTATAAAAATTTCCAATTTGGGCTTATTACAAAAGCTTTAATGTGTCATCATCCTATTCTTGTCATTGACAAAATTCTCGGCGGTAAAAACAAGGCACTCAAAGTTTTTAAAAATCACGTTGTAAATAAAAGATTTCAATTTCCACGTATCTCACAGAGCCACTTGCGCTCTTTTTGGATGAAGCTTTTGCTCGTAACTTTTTTGAAGTTATCTTTTTGATGTTGCATGGTATTCTTGTTTCATAACGATAAAATCAACTCTTTGCGTTGAAATTGGCAAAATGTGCCCCAAAGCACCTGTTAACTACAACATTCGAAACATGAAAAAGATGTGACGAGTTTTAAGTACAAAATAAGTAAGTACCTTATTTTACGTACCTCTTTAAGAAAATTTACTTTCATTAATACAGGGTGTAACTGAACTGATGGTCAAAAATGAAACCGCGTATTCTTGGAGTCAAAATAAGGGCACTTCTTCATATATTTTTTTTCTCCTACAGGCCATAGTTTTTTTTATACAGAGCGTATTAATAAGGTATTCACCTAAGAAAAATCCAAGTAGGCCATGGAAAAAAAAATTTTTCGGTGCAACGTCATTTTACATCCTCTGCCTAACGCACTTTGTCCCGTCTTTCTATCTCGTCGCATAGAAAAGTTGTGTTTTCCGGCGAAACCGAGTAGGCCATGGAAAATTTTATTTCACATTTCTCAATCATTTCGCCCGGGCATCCCAACAAAGGAAACCCGGATGTCCTATTTCTAAAGATAGCATAGTTGCATTTGTTCTGTCAAAATCGAGGTGGCCATGAAAAATTTTCGTCGTCCATTTTTTTCCTCCCCCCATCTGCTTACAATCAAAACAAACGGCAACACCGTATCTCTAGCGGCATAGGAGTTACGGCCGCTTAAAGAATTTCGAGGTTATGTTGTATCGTAAATTTCCAACTAAATTCGCAGCCTGAAAGTCGTCCATAACCTAAGGGACGTTGTTTTGGCGGCAAAAATCAAAATTCCAACCCTCCGCGTCGACCGCTTCGAAAAAGCGCAATTATTCAACAGGTGTGAGTTCTTCGGCCGGCGAAAAAATCCGCACGTCGACACCGCGTATATGCACCCTCAAGTGGCGGTTTGACTTCCCGCCATAACCTTGAAGGCGCGACGACGGCGAATCTAACCTCCGAAATGTATCGTAAAATTCCGCCCATCACATTTTCCAGAAAGAGACACCCGGTACGCATTCGCAGTTTGAAATGTCTGTAACCTCAAAGGCCCTTTTGCTTGGCAGCAACTTGAAGGCGAATTCTAACCCCCCATCGTCCAGTTTCAAAGTGCAAAAATTCTCATACCGACACCAGGTACTTCTTCTCAAGTCGCATATTGACGTCTAATCCTAACCTCTAGATCATTTCCTTTGCTTTACACCCCTGTCATGGGAATCTAACCTGAATGTAGGTTAGCCATCATTTTGAAAGTATAAAGGTCTTGTATACCTGAGGGTTCTGAAAGAAAAAATCTTCTCAAAAAACGGCTAAGTCCCGGGAATCTGTTTTAACGTTTTTCTTGAAAATCAAGTAGGCTGGAAAAAATCGTTTCAAGTAACTTATATTTTCTTTCGCGTGCTCTTTACATCCCCGAAGGAACAAAGTTTCTACCTTTGAAAACGAAAAAGTTGCACGCGTTTCCTCGAAAATGCGGCAGGTGGACGAAAAAATTTTTGTCGGGCAAAATATACAGGGTGTTGCGAGAAAGTGAGCGTGCACTTTTCCGTTTTTCCCTATCCTCGAAAATCAAAAAGTTTCGAGTATTTTCTCGAAAACCAAGTAGGCGGGGGAAAATTTTTTCACGTCGGTTTCCTTTCTTTCCCGTACACATTACATAGCAGCAGAAGCGAAATTTTTATCTCGCCTACCAAAAGAGTTCTGGGAAATCTAGCGTGCGATGGAAAAATTTTTCTTTTCGATAATTTTCTCGTTGGCATTTGGGGCCGATCAAAAAAAACCGCAAGTCTCCATCTCTACTAATAAGAAAGTTATTGACTTAAGAAAAATCCAAGTAGGCCATGCAAAAAAAAAATTTCTGCGCAGCGTCATTTTACATCCTCTACCTAACGCACTTTGTCCCGTCTTTATATCTCGTCGCATAGAAAAGTTGTGTTTTCCGGCGAAATCGAGCAGGCCATGAAATTTTCTTCACCACATTTCCCAATCATTTTACCCGGGCAAACGAACAAAAGAAACCCGAAACTTCTATCTCTAAAGACAAAAAAATCAGCGGTTGTCGTGAGAAAATCGAGGTGGCCACGGACAAATTTCGTCGAAATGGTAAGAATTTCTTTTTGATTATCTCCAAAAAATAAAGATTTTATGAATTTTCATATGTTTAAAAGTAGACACCCTGTATATACAGGATGATTTTTTAGAACTACCACCGCGATTTTATCGCTTATTTTGCACCCTACAGAAAAAAAAACAAAAACAAAAGTTTTGTAATTTTGGACAGCTAGAAGTGGTGCTGCAAAAGAAATCGGCATTCATATCCAACGCGCAATATAAAAAAAACTCAAATTGAGCAAAGCAATTAATAGCCGTATAATGTTTATTTTAAGAGATATAGGAAAACTTTTATATTGAAAATTGATGGCACTGAGAAGCTTTATCCATCCAGGTGCTCAAATAGTTTCAGAAAATTGCACAGGGTCTTCGGCTCTCTTGAGGCCCTCAAGAGAGCCGAAGTAGGGCGCAAATTAGCGAGAAAATTGCGGTGGTAGTCCTAAAAAAATCATTCTGTATATTATATTGAATTATTTTTTTTACTGTTCGATTTTAAATATCAAAATTTATTGATTTTCCTGAATTGCTGGATTTTTATAAAATTCTAATCTCATTATTTTGTAGTTGGAAAATAAATAAACATATTAGATTTATTTTTTATTTATATAATTATTAATGAACATAATATTTATGGGCCCACTTGTTTGTGGGCCCCTCCGTGCCATCTCCGCCGCTGCTCGGAGGTTTACGGACACTTGATTTTGTGGCCTTCTTTGGCCAAACTTATTCTTTTTTTTGTTTCGCTTTCTGTAAGAAGAAGTGTACCTACGTTAAAATAATTCAGAAATAGAGATTATAAATAGGTTTCTTACTTTTTGTTTACTCGATTCATCCTCCAGGAAGGTTTGTTCCTGGGCGGCGCCGGCGTCGGCGTCGGCACCGGCGTCGGCACCGGCGTCGGCACCGGCGTCGGCGTCGTCGACGTCGTCGACAACTCTAGCCGAATTGCTTGCTGGTCGGCATTCATATCCACACCTTCTCCTTCCATTTTGGTAGAACTGCTAAATGAATGACGACTTTCTTGATTAATTTCAATTTAAGTGTCAGTATCAGGCTGACTTAAATATTTTATATATACAGGATGATTTTTTTAGGACTACCACCGCGATTTTCTCGCTTATTTTGCACCCTACAAAAAAAAACGTAAGGAACAAAAATGTGGCAATTTTGGACAGCTATGTGATGCTGATAAAGAAATCTGCATACATGGCCAACTTGTTGCGCAATATAAAAAAACCTCAAATTGAGCAAACATTTTAATAGCCGTGGATTGAAAATTGATGCACTAAGAAGCTTTTCGCAACCCATCGCGGTTGGACGGGCACTAACCGAAAGGTTCTCCCTACTCCTACTCATCGATTAGTTGGGGAATCTCTCGGGGGAAGCGTGGCACCTGATTATAATATGTTATTATAATCACATCCCATTTGCTATTTGCTCGTGCCTCTCCCTACCGTGGTTGTAATGTTTTGTTCCTCTCAAGCAGTAGCAACGTCGCATTTATACCTATCCCTTTTCTATACCTAGTACTTCATATTTTACCTACTGACTTCATTTATCATTATGGATATATACTTACACATTGTTCACCAGACGACACCTTTTAGAACTGACAGATCAGTACAGTACGTTATAATAAAATTTAACAGCTTATAGGAAAATGGGACGTTAATTATTATCATCTCATAGTACGTTATAGTCTTCACGGCACTTGGTAGATTTGCCGGGAATTGGTTATTTAAAAGTCATAGGTACTTAATATTTTATTTGGTAATAAGTGTTTTATATACTGGTATACAAGCGGGGTACAAGAAACTATTTATTAAAATAATATGGTATGGTATGGACTACAAATTACGTATTGATGAGACAAAAGAAAATTTTACTTATGGGATAAATACAAAAATACATAAGTTAAGGAAACGTTTTATGCACTAACAATAAGTATGTTTTTCAAATTTTATACAATAAAATATGTGCATCCGGGCAAACGAAGCTGCACTCAACGGCCACCTGTCTCAACTAAGCTTATAGGAAGCTGATAGACGCCGTGGAATTCTGCTGAGTGTGCCCGAATACAGTCAGAAATATTTTCTTGGTTAAGGAACATCTACGCTGCGTGTATATATTTGAATAAAGTGTGTCTAGAACTTATACATTTAGGTTATGTTTGTTGTACGGTATTTCTGAAAAAGATAAAGTTGTAAAATATTTTTGACGAAGGGAATCATTTTTAAACACAAAACGTAATACCTGATTTACATAGTTCCCACAAAGGTTGTTCTTGTATTTTTGTAGTTAATGTTTTGGGTGCTGCCTGGAGTGCTGTTTTTCTTTTTTTTTTGTCTGCTTATTTTTTGCTGTGCAGTAATACCTATTGTCATTTTGGTACATACTGCAGTTGTATGAAGAACTGATTTGTGTCTGAAAATTATTGAGAAAAACTGATTGAATGGAAAACTCATAAAACATGAAACCTACCTAATATTAAATAGTTCTTACCTTACAGTAATACTTGTTTTGCTCAGGTACAATTTGTGATTGTTGGTATGGGATCATTGTTTCGTTTGATTAGGAAGGTTTCTGATGATTTTCTTAGTGAATGTCGGCTTCTATTCAGTAGTACATTATAACAAATACTTTATGCTAATGTCAAACCGATCAACACGGTGCGAAGCATTATACGTGGCTTATATCTAAAATTATTAAACCAGAGTTAACAACAAATTGTACTGAATATAGGATATACAGAGTGTTCAGATTTGATTCGGAATACCCCCGGAAAAGGGTGATGCGTTGTACGCTGTAGTCTGCTACTTTTTAATGCAATTTTTTTTGGAAAACGCTATTTTTTTATCGGGAATGCAACATAGCTTTTTGGTCGGTTGGGTGAGTTAGGTTGTATATGGAAAATTGTCTTGTCACTAATAAAGAACACGGAAAACAAACTAACAAACACCATCCTACCGTTTTAAAACAATATTTAATAATATGGCATATTCTTCATATAGGTAGGTCAAAGAAAATATGCCGTATTTAAGTATTAGTTTAAAATTATTGTATGGTGTTCTTTTTCTGTTTTCTTTATTAGTGTAACATTTTCGGGATGTTTACCCGATTTTGAAATATTTCCAAAGCATTTCTGGTTTGTAATTGAAAGTAGAAGAGTTTTTCCATATACCTAAATCGTGCATCCGGATCATATCTGAACGCTTTGCAGGTGCTTTACTTTTTATTCTGTAGCTTAACCATAAGTTTTTATACGTAAGCATATCTATAGCAACAATCGTTTTCACTGTTTATTATTGTATAATAACAATTAATTATATTTTCCTCTGAGTTTTCCTTGCGATTGTAATTTGTCAATTCAGCTAGAAAGGATTGGTCGGACATAAGAAATATTAAAAAATATATCCCTAACGTGTTTAACTTACATTACATGGATATATCTCCCGATTGGTGGATTGTTTATACCTAATTATTGTTGTTGATATTTAAATTTTGTTTGCATTAGCATTAGTAGGTATCCAGTAAAGTTTGATTTTAGTTTCATTTTTTTCCCTAAAGCTTTTAGTTGTTTATGGAAAAATACGTGGGCATCTCTGAAATAAATAATTATTACACATTACATTAAACATAATAGGTAGGTACCTATGTAATATTGTACGAGGTATCAAGAAAGTTAGTTTCTTTTATTATTTCCGTATTTATCGAAGCTTCATTTTTATTCTTGAAAGTAATAAAGACTTCTTGAAGTAATTTCTTTAATAAAATTTAGAAGCTCTATTTATATAGAATAGAATTACCGTACCTCAGTCGCTGAAAATATAAAATTATATGAAAATAAAAACTAACCATATATGTGTAATATTCTTAAACTCAATATAAATTGCATAGTTACTTCGGTAATGGTTGATATTTTTCATTTTAGGTTTTAAAATTGTTATAATTAGAAGGAAAAATTCTGTTGGGTTAGGAGTTGTTTCCGCTGGGTACCCAACGTCCACATATGCAAATTTGTTTGTTGAAAATGACGGATCGCGAATTATCGTCGAATAGTGGTTAAGATAAACTCGCAAATGTGACGATAGGCCATCGCCGATAAGAACAATACACGGGATACACCACCATGCTTCCCAGAATTGTTCATAGGGTACCTTTGCCTCTCGCAAATATTTGGGATTCGATTCCTGAAATCTTCCGATACAGCAACACCACTTGCAGATCGTCAAAGGCCAACACCGAAACGAAAATCATCGCTCCCTTTATATACCAAGAGCTGGCGTCAAAAAAGTGCAAGAGTTTTCGGAAGGTTGATATTTTCAGATGATAGGGAGCCGCTGTAGAGTCGGCACTTCCGCGGTCGGGACTTCTGGCGCTGGGACGCTCGGAAAGGTTTAAAATTAATTAGCATCCCTAAACTGTTTTCGGAAAGCTCAAAATTGGTATATATTTAGTGAATGTAATATTGAGCCAGAATCCAACAGTCGACCTCGATGCACTGATCAGAAAAACAATTAAAAGTCCCGTTGAAGTGCTGACTACAGTGGCTCTCTATCACTAAAATACAACTCAATCTGAAAATATCAACCTTCCGAAAACTCTTGCACTTTTTTGATGCCAGCTCTCCGGCTTACGGCATACGTATTGTAAAATGCCGACCCACAACAGATGCGTTTATAAACATGTTGTCGTCAATTTTGTTTCTGGGAAGTATCTAGCTGCACTTGAAAAATATTATTTTTGTTACTTTTTAATACCTACTTAATTAATTTTTCAGCCACAACTGATATGATAAGTTGTATATTTTAAGGCGAAAGAACAAACGTCAACTTAAAATAATTCGATTGGTCCAATTACCTTAATAGGAGTCACCCTAGCCCTATACACATTTTTGTTAATTTGGACATATTCTTGGAGTAAATCTAAGAAATCCAAGCTCACAGGACTGTTCTCACTTGCTCTGGTTTGCCTCAAATCTTAGTGAGAAAAAAGCGACTGCCAATTTATTGCAGTACGTATAACAGTCACTGATTATATTCCTAGCCAACGAAGCGCATAAGTCAAAATTTTTAAGAAATGGCGGGATATTTAACGATGATTTGACGTCACCGTGGAACTATTTGTTTGGAGTAATATGCAGAGTGTTTTTAAAGTGGGCTTTTCTCCAGGCACTAAAATCATTCGTATCACAATGTATCGCTTAAATAAAAGATGCTTAATATATATTTATATTTAAATATATTGTATTTTGGAGAACATTCTGCAATTTACCTAATAAGGTGGTTGAAAAAAGTTGCACCTATGTCCTTTCTAATGTTGCAATAAAAATAACTTTTTTTAACTATTTTTGCATGTTTACTGAAAACTAAAGTGAAGTCTTTGAGAATATCAAGTATAAAGATATAAATAGATTTCCTTAATTTTTTTTTATGAAAATGCAGCTGAACAAATTCGTCAGCATGGTTCTTTACGTTCATCAGACACTTACTCCTGGTAGTCCTGGTTACACCAAGCTACAACAAATCAGAGCCATGTCAATAATTTTTAGAAGTAGGACCATACTTCAAAAATATTAAATTTTATAAACATAAATAATATATTTGTTATTAACCTGCTCATTGTATTAAAGAGATATTGTGCACAAAGATTTATTATAACCAGTACTAAAGGATGTTTTTTTAGGGGCATAGAACTTTAAAATGATATAAAACACATAAAAATAGTGATGGGTTTACTCCCGGGATTTTTAAAAACTCCCATTCCTCCCAGCCTGAAACCTCCTATCCGCCATTTTATTTAATAATGTCAATGTCAATATTCCTGGAGCTTTGTAAAAACTCCTATAATGTTTCAAGAAACCGGGAGTTTTCAGAATAATGATTTATCAATCTAACTGTTCCTTACATGTTTCCCTTTAAATCGATATATGATAAGTATAATACTCTTACTGAATTTGCATAAATTGCTTAAATTGCATAAACTGCTTAAATTAAATAAAGAATAGAATATTAAAGGTTAGGTTTCAGCATTGGGCATATTTGCATATGATATAAGTATTTAATTTTAATGATGGAAATCAATAACATGGTTATCAGCAAGCAACAGTGTTTATTACAATAATCTTTAATGAACCAAAATTCTTAATGTTCCTTTGATTGAGGGCTTCCTCCGGGAATTATATTAATAGTTCAATTATTGCAAAAATACAGACATTGCCGAAAGTTGATGCATGTTCAATAATCATATTACGTGCACATAGAATGGCTGCAAGTTAAACAGCATACAGGGTAGGTCAAAAAATATAAAAATCGCACAAGAGTAAAGTACCCTTATTTCAAAAAATTCAGCAAAAGGTTGTTAAGGAAAGTTGTTTAGAATTAAAAGCTATGCCTAACTACCAAAACATAGCCTCCTAAGAAAACAAATTTTTTTCGTCAATTAATTTCCAGTTTCTTAATAAACATTTAAAATAAAAATTTTGCACCTTAAATGAGAGTTTTTAATACACACATTATCATTACTAATGTTTTACCTCGTTCAGAAGAATTTTTGCTTAATTTTAAAGTTTTGTTTAATATCGTTGCAATAAATATGAAGTTTGTGATTCCCTAAACAATGAAAAATCTAAGTTTATTTTAGAAATATGCTTGAATTTGAACAAAGTTATGCAATTATTAATTTTCAAAAATATATACAGGGTGTCCAACTTTAAAACTGTACAAATCCGTAAAATCTTCATTTTTGGAGATAATCGGCTAAACTTTTTTTTGTTTGAAAGGCCTTCAAAAACCTTTTTTGACCTTTCTACCATTTTCAGAATGCAAATACAGGCCCGGCTGCGATTTTTTATACCCCCGATTTTCACGAAAACCATTTAGCGATTTTTTTATTTAAAATCTCACCCCACAGCGTGATTACACTGTTAACACCCAAAAACCCTTATATACCAAATATACAGGGAGTTCTATTCTACAGGGTGTCAAAGTTGAGCAAAATAGGAATTTTAAAGGCATCTGCCAAGTCAAGTGTGCCCTAGAATCCCTTCAAAACCGTTGAATGATCAATAGAACCACTCAATGTGTTGGTTGTTGAATTTTCTGAAATAAGGGTACTTTAATCTTGTACAATTTTTATATTTTTTGACCTACCCTGTATGCTGTTTGACTTGCAACTATTCTAAGTGCGCCTAATATGATTATCGAACATACACCAACTTTCGGGAATATTTGTATTTTCGTTGTAATCCCATATTATGTTGCACACTTAAATGACCACAGTGTACCTATATGATTCTACTGGAATGTGGAGATAAAAAAATGCATAAATATCAAATTCCTTCCGTCATATTATTTCTTTTTCGGCCATATCAAAACACCAAATTTATATAATTTTTGGAATAATTGAACTATTAATATAATTTATAATTCCCTGACGAAGCCCTCAATCAAAGGGCGAAAGTTTGGAACATATAATAATTATTATAGTTCATCAAAGATTATTGTAATAAACACTGTTGCTGATAACCCTGTTATCGATTTCCATCATTAAATATCGTACACAGCAGTTACTTTTTCAACTAATTATTTAATTTTAATTAAATAAACAAAACAAAAACAACTCCAAAACTTACCTAGTACCAGTAGTAAATAAAACTCAAGCACTATATATAAGCAGAGAGCAACCTCAGGGGCCCTAGTTCTTCGTTTAAAATTTAAAATTAAAACATTTAAAACGAACGTTTTATTTTTCAAAACCGAAATTTGAGATTAAATTCTCATTCAGTTAGACAATTGACAGCTTAATGGCGGCAAATTGAAAATTTGGGAATGTTCCCGGGAGTTTTGGGAGATTTCGAGTCAATGCTCGCTCCCATTTGTTGGGAATATTTCCAATTTTTTAATCCTCCCGTCCCGGGAATATTCTAGGGAATATTCCTGGGAATATTCCCAGTGACCCATCTCAACATAAAAATAATGCTAACAGCCAAGGTATTGACTCCATTTGAAAAATATCTTTATGCCATTAATGTTTATATATTGCATCAAGCATATGAGCGCCGTCGATCAATTTTTCGAGATGCTGGAGCCGTAATCAGCAATAACGCGGCGAATGTTGTCTTCCATCCAAACGGTCCAACGTGTCTGGTTTATCGGCTTAGACCAGCGACTTCACATATCCCCACAGAAAATAATCCAACGGTGTGAGATCACACTACCGTGGAGGCTAATTCACAGATCCATTACTCGAAATTATGCGGTCATTGAATGTTTCCTGCAATAAAGTGATTGTGTTGCGCGCTGTGTGGCTTGTGGCGCCGACTTGTCGGAACCAGAGCGCTTCCACATTAATGCCATTCAATTGAGGAACGAAAAAGTCAGAAAGCATAAATTCGAAAACAAACCTCTAAAAAACGGAAAAGTGGTCGACAACTGGGCTTCCAGATTACGCTTCATCTGAGCCAGCCGGTGCTCATATGCCCGAGGTCATATTTAAACATAAATGGCATAATTTTATCTTTCAAATAAAGCCAATGCCTTGGCTGTTAGCATTATTTGTATGTGTTTTGTATCATTTTAAAGTTCCATACCTCTAAAAAACAAGCGTTACTATAGCCTATTGATAGAAAGGCCCACTTTTAGACACACCCTACATATATGGTGGTCGGCTGCGATTTCCGTATTCCAAACAAATGCATAGAACAGACTAATACGCGGATTATTCTTCGCATTTAGTCCACCGCTTCTCTGTAAACGATATTTTTTGTAAACAGCGCGTCTACGTCTGGTAAAAGGCGACCTTGGCCGGCAGTATCCTCAACCTGCAGAAAAACCGTGTCGAATCCTTAGAGTTGGCCGTGGGCGAGTACCGGCTGCGGGAGGTAGATGCCGACCCTGCTGTATGTTTGCCCTTGGCCCTTGTTAATAGTAACAGCGTATGCCAATTTTAAAGGGAACTGCCTCCTTAGTGTAAAAGATATTCTTACGGATTTATAAAAATCCGAAACAGAAAAGGCATTAGTAGTGTCGACTGATTGGAAAAAAACATTTAACCTTGACATGTATTTTCTTTCTATCCAAATAATCAGTCCAACACTTCTCTGTAGACTATGTTTTTGGTGTAAGTTTCTTCTACGTCGGGGAGAAGTTTGCCTTGAGCTGGGGCCTCTTCGACGTACACAGACACCCTGTCGAAGCTCTTGGTTCTGGAGAACGCCACATAGAGCTGGCCGTGCGCAAAGACCGGTTTGGGTAGGTAAATACCCACTCTCTCGAAGGTCTGTCCCTGCGATTTGTTGATGGTCATCACATAGGCCGGTTTCACTGGAAACTGTCTTCTCCTCAGCTTGAACGCCAGCGTGCTATTCAATGGGATGAAATCGATTCTAGGTATGAGCACCTGGTGATCGGTAAGGTTGCTGTCTGGACCTATTCTCTGCGCCTTGATGTATTGGCGCCCTAGGTGTCTTACGATCAGTCTGGTGCCGTTGCACAGGTGCTCTTTCAAGTTGAGGTTTCGCAGTAACAGCACGACAGCCCCTATCTTCAGCTTTAGTCTGTGAGGAGGAATTCCCGGTATTTCGAGAGAATTCAGGTACTCTACGGGGTAGTTTATAGCTTGCGCCTCCTCTTCAGTTTCGAATTCTGCAACGTCGGAGCTGAGGTAAATAGTCGTCTCTCCCGGTATCTGTGATAAGATCCGGTCGTTGAGCTCGTTGCAGTCTACGTTCAGAGGTGTGAGAATGCATTCTTTCGGGACCGGATTATTTTGCAGGTTCGGGAAGCATGCCCTGATCAAATCTTCTACGCCGTTCACCAGGCAACCTCGGGGAATCGTGATGATTGCCGGTACCCCGGGCACGGGGTGTGTGGGACGTAAGGTGCCGTTACCCATCTGCAGGAGATATTGACTGAACTCTCTTTCTTCCGGTCCCGCTCTCAGATTCACCACGAGCTGTTTCTTTACAAAGTCGGTCCACAAAGGACTACGATTGACGCATTCGTCGACTATTTGCGTTCTGTACGCTTGTAGTAGTATAGGCAGGGTCTGCTTAAAGTCTCCGCCTACCAATACGACTTTTCCTCCGAAGGGCCTGTCGTTTTGCATAAGATCTTTTAGGGCCGTGTCGACCGCTTCGAAACACAATTTCGGAACCATGCTGATTTCGTCCCAAATCAGTATCTTGGCTTCTTTGATGTGTTGGCTCTCCCTCGAGTTTGGTCTCACTCCCGAGACTGTGGTCTCCGTCATCGGTATCTTAAATTTGAACGTGGAGTGTACAGTTCTGCCCCCTATCAAGAGGCTGGCCGCCAATCCCGTGAACGCTACGGTGATGCATCGGGTGCCGGCGGCTCTTAGCGTGGTAATGATCGTATTGTACAGATACGATTTGCCGCAGCCGGCGGCTCCTTGCAAATAGAAGAGTCTCGGTCTTGCAGCGTCGTCGTGGACGGCGCCCAACACGGTGTTGAGAATTTCCCTTTGTTCGTCGGTGAGCGAGTTTTGCAAGTCCTCGGCTTGGGCCCTCTCTACTTCTGGATCGACAAAGTCTTCCTCCAACGCCACCGGTACTTCGGGTTCGGGTAAGCCAAAGTCCAATAGTCGCTTACCGTTGATCAACAGTATAGACTGTAGCGCAGAGAGAGTCCTTTGGGTGGCTTCGTTTTCGGGAATTTCACGCCTGGTTAAGTCCTCCATAAGGCCTGCCTTAAATTCTTCCCATAATTCTGGTGGGTTTCCTACGGTGCAGAAGCATAGTATGTAGGCAAACATCTGTCTAATTTCGTATGGCATATTATTCCTGATTGCTTCGCGTAAACACCTTTTCCATTCCAGGTCGTCCTGTAGGAGATTTCTGAGACTGCAGGCTTCCAAGAAGGTATTACATATGCGCCCGTCGACAGTCTTTATGTCATCGAAGGATTGAGCGCCTCGCACGTGCAGTAGCAGCAACCTGAGGTAATACGTTTCCGTATTCCTCATGTTTACGGCATACATTCTGGTTATTATATTCTCACCTCCCCGTTGTCTTTCTTTCCACTTTTTCGGAGTCGTTTGCCATACGTAGTGGAGGGGGATTTCCGTGTAAAGGTATTGCCTGGCCCTGACATCATCCCTGTTTAGGCGAAACCAGTCGGTCAGTTGCGTAGATTCGTTTCGTTCTACAGCCCTTCGTACGTCGCCCCGACGGAAATAAACGTTCTGTTCGAGTGGCCGGTGAACCGGCAACCTGATGACGGTGTGCGTGTTGAAGTGCATCGGCAGTTGCAAGATGTGCCATGCGCTCTCAGGTGGACTGAGGTACCTTCCCGTCAGGTAGGCTTCTATTTCGTTATATTCCACTTGATTCTGGTTCGTTACCCTGATCAAAGCTTTGTCGACGCCCTTGAAGAAATACTTAAATAGATATTTCACCACTTTGATGCTGGCGCACGCTTCCACGTTGATGTGGCAGTTGTACTTTAGCAAAAGGTACGGATTGTGTGGGACCACATATTGGTTCTTGAGTAATATGGGTCTGTTAGCGTGCATCACTTGTCTACCATTGTCTGGGCGTTTATAGACTATTTGGCCTGTCTCCAATAAAATGGTGTGCTCGGCGAAAGCCTTGGGGAAACCCTTACTGCATTTTCCCTCTTTCATACACGGTGAGTGTGGGTAGCCAGGACCGCACGGCCCGTGCATCATGTGTCTTCGCACGACTTGATACAGATCCAATTCGTTTTCCGGGTCGGGCAGTTGCGCGGATATCAGCTGATCCACGCGTATGGCATCTGTTGTTTGATCTTCGCGGCGCAGCCATAGCAACATGTGTGCGTGCGGTAGCCCCCTTTTTTGGAATTCAATCACTTATAGCAACGCTTGGGCCACCCCGAAAATATGGGCAATCATTAACTCCTCTTGCAGATTTTTTAATTTCATCTGAAACACCCTGCAAATCAGTAAGGGGTGATTCGAAGGATCGTCGTTTTGTGGTATGTTCTCGGTGATTTCTGGCCACTTTGGGTTACACGTCATAGTGACGAATAACGACGGATTACCGAATTTGGCGCAGACGCACAGGGCATCTTGAAAGTTTTGATGCTGGGCCCGTGGAGAACCGATGAATGACGATGGTAAAATCACCATTCTTCCTACGTTTTCGGCATTGTGGTTATCTCCGTACCGATGAAGATAATCCATCAACCCTGTGTACTGTTCGGTTCGTAGTGTGGCTTGATTCGAAAGGAGCCATTGCATTCGATTTGCCTCGATCCTGATATAAGCTGACACCACGAATTGTTGCAGCAGCTTTCCGGTGTGTACAAACCGATCGAAGCCATTGCCTACCGCCTGTGTTCTTTGTGACAATCTGTACGCGTAATACTGGCATATCGTCAATTTGGTGCGTGTTCTCGCATTTTCGTTGGCAATGTGTCGCATGTCATAATGCCATCCTCTCTCTCCCCTCGGAAATAATAAGGGGAATGTCAAGGGATCCACTTTGTCGTTGGTGTTTGTTAGTTCATGAAAGTGATCCCTCTGTTCTCTGAGGAAAAGTCTCATGTTCGCAGTTTGGGACAATGCTCGGTCATATCTACAGACAGCCGCAACTTCCCGATTTGCAGGCAAGTCGTATTCTCTTAAGTTTTTAACTTGCAGAATTTCTATGCACAGGGTCGGTACGTTTCCGGGATTATCCCTCAATTCTTGCTCGTACACTTCCTTTAAATGGTGGTACGCCCGGGCGTATGGATTGTTTTGCCTGAAGAACTCTTCCAGCTGCCGTACTATATGCTCCTGCAGAACTTCTCTGTTATTATTTGCCATTCTTTGAAACACGGCTATATCCGGTTCCAAAAAGTATAAGGGGCCACGGGTCTGCTGGGGTTCGTTAACATTTATATTCGACATGTTAAATTTCATTTGCCCCTGAATGGCGTATACTTGAGGTCCGGGCCCCAATTCCCTTAAAGTGGTCATGGCGCTGGCAAATTGGAACGCGTAGTTGTATTGCAGCGATGCCTTTTTAAAGTTGTTGTTGTTGAGGAACAGATTCTTTCGAAAGTCCGGATATTCCTCCAGGGCAGGTAAATCCCCTACCTTGCCGTCTTGGCAACATTTCTGGTATATATCTCTGGCGTTTACCTCACAAAGAAAGTGCAATGCTTGACATTTGCCGCATACTCTGTTCAGTGGGCCAATATGCAGTTGGTCGGCATGTCTATTTATGGCCCGAAGATAAGACGGTAGCTGTCTGTAACGTTGCCTCTGTCTTTCGATTTCTTCGCGTAACAGCTGAATCTGCTCTTCATCGAAAGCTCTCGCATTTCTAAAATGCTCCTGAAGTCGTTCGTGGGCATCGAATAAACGAACCATCCCGTCGATGATTTCATCGTCTGCGCCGACAACTTCATTCACCAGCTCATCGTCAGCAGGACGTTCTGGATTTGTTGTTACAGGCTCTACGATAGCCGGTTCATCTCCTGAGCTTGATGCTTCAGTATTTCCTGTGTAGAAAACGGCTGTGTTTTTATTTCTACATACGTTTTTAGAGGGGGGTTCACATTAATTGGCACTCCCCCTTGTTACTTATTTACTTTTAATTTTGCCCTAACCAAAAAATCGTAGTTTTGATGATGGTGTCAAATTTCATGCAAATTAAACTTAATCGATTAACAAATTGAAATTTTGAATGTAGCACTACAATGCAGTGTATAGCACAATAAGATTGCTTATAGAATGATTACTTAGTCATATGTTTCGGAAACATTGTAAAACAACTATTCATTACATTTAACCTTGTTTTAAAATATTTAAGAAACATTATTATTTCTAGCAATAAGTCATATTTAAAAATTTCATTTCATTTATTTTTAATATAAAAAACCTCATAGGCATGCTCTATGGGTTAAACTTTATCCCTTCTTAGAAATTTTGCGCCCATCAAAGATTCATCCTGTATTGAAATATGATATTCAAAATTAGATTTCTGTACACTAAGCTGCATGTTTATTTAAATCGATTCATTTTGATCAAAATAATAGAAAATTTTGTACCATTATCTATGCCGTTTTTTCCCAGGGCTAAATAATAATATATTATACACTTAGGTTGAGAAGTAAGCCATTATTTACCGAGCATTTTGATATTCTGAGGCGAAGCGCCGAAGGATACAATATGCGAGGTAAACAATGGCCTTCTCAACCGAAGTGTATATATATATATATTTACTACTAACATTGAAATATTGCCTTATTTTACATATTTGATTACATTTTGATAGCTGAAACTAATTTCTAAATGTCATGTCAAAATAGAAAATTTTTCATTATTACCTATGAGGTAAATAATGGTGATTTCTCAGGTTAGTAGTAAAAAAATATATTATATTTTTGCAATTTGATGTACCTAAATGTAATGTTACACGAAATTTATAAAAACAATGAAAAATTTGTTGCAGAGTTATAAATATACCTATAAGTATATAATATCGTATAACCTATCGATGAAATCGGGAGAATCTTATAATATAACCGTTTAAAAAAATTGACTAATTTTGCCCTGTTACTCTGCAGTTCTTAATTTGAAATATCTCCACCAAATTTGGTATTTGGACATCCCCTGCAAAATTTATCTTGAGTTTTGCCGCAACATACACCTACTGGGTGTCTAGTTTTAAACATATTATACAATTGCCTGAACTCTCTTTTGTTTAAAAGGCCTTCAAAAACCGCTCCTTTTGGCCTTACTACCATTTTCAAAAGGCAAGTTCAGGGCTGGCTACGTTTTTTTTGTACCCAGGTGTTTACGAAAACCATTAAGCGATTAGCAGCGTTAATTAGGATACCCCAAAACTCCATATTCCCAATTTGAACAAAAAGTATACAGGGAGTTCCATTCCACAAACCTTCTAAGTTGAGCAAAATAGGATTTTTTAAGGCTTCTAGCAAGTCAAATGTGCCATGGACTCTCCCCAAAGCAATTGAATGGCCAACAGGACTACTCAGGGAGTTGGTGTGCAAAGGTTCAATATAAAAATGTACAGGGTATTTTTCTGTGGGCCATCTCAAAATTCTGAATTTTTATGACACTCTATGCCGATAAAGAATGCTCTGGAATTATTATTGAAGAAATATTAATAAACAAAACAAAAGTAATTTATTTTGATACAAAATGCCAACGAACAAATAAAAAACATTTTAAATTATTGGACCTTCGTCGAATCACTGTCTAAGGTGATACATTTTCTGTACGTTTCCCGTTGTGGCACTCCAGCCACCTCAACTCATATGGACTTACTGACTGGCACGCTTCTGCATTTTTCAGAATTAGTTCGTTTATGGTGACTGGGGCGGTTTTGATATACTCGATTGTTAACCCCCAAACAATTTAGTAAGTACTTTGAGATGGTACAGTGAAATTTCTTTGCACACCAAAACTTTGAGTGGCCCTGTTGACCATTCAACTGTTTTGAGGGGATTCCATGGCACACTTGTCAGATTCCTTTAAAACTCCTGTTTTTCTCAACTTTGACACTATTTGGCATTTGAGAGTTGTTGGGTATCCTGATTAACGCTGTGGGGACAGATTTTAAATAAAAAATCGCTAAATGGTTTTCGTGAAAATCTCGGGTATGAAAAAATCATTGCCAGCCCTGGATTTTCATTTTGAAAATGGGAGGAAGGTCAAAAGAAGCGGTTTTCGAAGGACTTTCAAATAAATAAAGTTCAAGCTATTATTTCCAAAAATAAAGATTTTATGAATTTGTATAAGTATGTTTAAAAGCCTGTATAAATGAGTTGTTTGTTTTAGTAAGCAAATTTCGGATGTCTTTTTTTCGACGCCCTTTATATCAAATTTTGATTTTCGCTAGTGGAGCAATTTTATTAGGCAAGCAATTTTTTATGGGTTACTGTTTTAGCAAAAGAGGGAGAAAAACTTAAATCCCTCCCTTGTTGGAAAAGGACATATTTAAGAAAGTAACAAATAAAAACTATATTACCTACTCACTACCCCAACATATCCGCCACTGGCTACCCATGATTGTTCAAACTGTGAGAAACTGAAGTATTTCTCTCAGGTACCACTTTCTTTGTACCAAATTTTGTTACAATAAATGTCTCAGGTAGGTAGTTTGGAATAGAGAAAATATATTTCCATTTCAACATCCTGTATACAACAGCATATTGTTCGACGCCAGGTAATTATTTTTCTGATGGAAAAGCTTTATTATAAAATTGGCCAACATATTGGGAAAATTTTTAAATTCAGCATAAATATGTGATGGAATCCACTAATGGAATGTGATTGGGCCGTTCAGAAATTTCTGCACTTGTAATCCATCACATATGTTGTTGATTTTAAAAACTCGCCTATTTTGCCCCTGTATGAAGTAATAATAATATTACTGACAACATTTACAAACTGGCACTTATTTCTGGTAAAACCGAAAATCCGAAGTGAGAACTGTTAATTTTACGATACTCCTGTCTCTATACCCGATGATAATATGCCTATCAAAAAATCTTATCATTATCCTGAACATAGCCGCAGAAAATATATTTTATTTTACAGTGTGCCAGATAACAAATACCTATTTCAAGAGAATATCTTTCTAATGACAAAAGTTTATCGTCTTCTAACCTAACAGTAATAAAACTTGGCAGTTTAATTGCCAAACGTGATAACAAGTGGACTTTTTTTTACAGGTTACATAACAATTTTACAATAAGTAAACAGCGTATACTTTTTGTTTCTTTTTACCAACACACAAGTAACTGAAATAAAAGTTTGAATTTACGTTGTTTAAATGCCTCAAAATTCCGTTGAAAGGAACTCATAAAAAACTCTTACCAGGTTCGTGAAAGACCACTGGCACTTCGTCGTCGACCCGAATTATTGCTATTCCCTGCCTTTGGCCATCTTCGTCATCGAATATGTTAGGAACAGCAGATGGTCTCATAACAATGTCTTCAATATTTTCCGGGTTGTCGTTACCAGAAAGTAGACCAATTTCACGTATGTTTACATTCACGACTGGTCGACCAACGAATGCGGGATTTTCGTTTCCTGCTGTACTTTCAATAACAATTCCCCCATGTGGGTCCACGCCTGGAACAGGCCAGCTATCTCCGTCGTCTTGGAGACGAACAGACTTGACCGGAAGATCTGGGACAATTTCAATTTGGTCAAAGTTTTGGCCTTGATTAGCCCATATCCGCTTTGGCAAATTTCCTGAAATTTAACAACGGATATTTAACAAACAAAAAGAAATTATTTTTTATACCTATACTATTTCTAAAGTACCTACGTTAAGTTAAAGAAATTTATTTCTACCGACAAAGATTGTTATTATTATTTTTTTAATTTAACTTTTATGCTGCTCCCTCAGGCAAGATGATAAAAAAAATTTCCACATACAGGGAGGTTCAGTTATGTGGTTCACCTAGAAAATTGAGTTTATCACCTTAATTGGGATATGGAATTGCTTGTTTTTTTAAATATAATTCCACCATAATAGTGCCATCAATAAAATTAGTAGATAATTAAAATAAAACAAACACTTACGTTGAACAGTACTACTGGTGCTTGCATCGTTGGATGAGACATCGTGCACTACCCTGACGTAGGCGTCTTGGGAAGGCTGGTGCGATGGGCCCGCAACCGGAAACCGCGTCTCATCAATCGGTCCGATTATTGGCACCACGCGAGACGGCCGCGGCCCAGCCGAGCTCGTGGAACTTTGCGGGGAAGTCTGCCCCGGCACGTGGGTGCTTTCGCTTTCCCTCGATCTAGACTGTCCTTTTGCGTCCTTCCCCTTCGGCTGATAAAATATCAGCTTCCTCGGCATGTCAGCTTGTTGCTTTTGCTGCTCAAGGTAGTACTTTCTTCTTATCTGAAAGAGAAATGCAATTAAAAAAGCAATCAAAGTTCTACCTGCGAGCTTTCGCAACAATTGTGGCATATGTGTCACTTTACTCGGAATACGGAGTTGACAACATAAAATTATATAATATTATTGTCTTTTACGTACCTTGGTGCATTTCTAACCATATCTTCGCTAAAATTCTATCTATATACATGGGTAATTGTTTTTAGCAACTATAATTAAAGAATTAGTAAATAGGCACAGCTTTGAGGTTTCCGAAACACAGAGCGTACAGGGTGTCCTCACGAAATGTCTTAGTAACAAAATTTTCTTCTCCGCCAAATATACGGGGCGTTCCGTATAATTGAGCTTTTTTTTTTCTTAGCGGCGCCGTCCATCTTCATGGTCGCGAAAGGGGAGGACAATGCGTGCCTTGGCGTGCGCAGCGCTCCACGGTTCGCATCGAGGAAATTTTTCGGGTTTGTTATATGGGGTGTCTCGAGAAAATCAGCGTGCATTTCTCGGTTTTTCTCTATCTGCGCTTAAAAAATAAATGCGTTGCGCGCATGCTCTCGAATTTTTTTTCTCCAGCAAAATTGTTTCAAGTAACTTATATTTTCTTTCGCGTGCCCTTTACATCCCCGAAGGAACCAAGTTTCTACCTTTGAAAACAAAAAAGTTGCACGCGTTTCCTCGAATATGCAGCAGGTGGACGAAAATTTTTTTTCGGGGAAAATATACAGGGTGTTGCGAGAAAGTGAGCGTGCACTTTTCCGTTTTTCCCTATCTCCGAAAATGAAAAAGTTTCGCGTATTTTCTCGAAAACCAAGTAGGCGGGGGATTTTTTTTTTCACGTCGGTTTCCTTTCTTTCCCGTATATACACATTCCATACCAGCAGAAGCGAAATTTAAATCTCGCCAAACAAAAAGAGTTGTGTCTGTTGCGGCAAAACCGAGCGTGCTGTGGAAAATTTTTTTTTCGATAATTTTCCCCTTGGCATTTGGGGCCGATCGAAAAAAAAACGGAAGTCTCTATCTCCACCGATGAGAAAGTTACTCACCTCCGAAAGATCGGGGTGGGCAGTGAAAAAGAAAATTTTCGGCGCAGCGTCAATCGACCTTCTGCACCTGACGCAGTTTGTCCCGTATGGACGAATAAAAAAGTTGTGTTTTCCGGCGAAATCGAGCAGGCCACGGAATTTTCTTCTCCGCAGTTCATTTTACGGGGGCAAACCAACAAAAGAAACCCGAATCTTCTATCTCGAAAGGCACAAATTTAACAGTAGTTGTTGTGAGAAAATCGAGGTAGCCATGAAAAAATTTCGCAGTCCATTTTTCTCCTCTTCCAATCTGCTTGTAATCTATAACGGCCGCAGAGGAGTTGCGGCCGCTTAAAGAATCTCGAGATTACGTTTCCCGGGCGTTTCGCGAGGCACATATTCCAGAAAGAGGCGCCCGGTACTACTCTCTCCGGGTCTAGCGCCCCTCCGCAACCTAGCTCTTCGTCTTTGGAATCGAAGAAGACGCCAATATCTACCCTGTATCCCCTTCGAAAGTGCAGATATTCAACAGGCGTGCATATTGGAAAATCGCCACCCCCCCTATCTGTCCATTTCGCGCTTCACATTTTCCAGAAAGAGACACCCCGTACTCATTCGCCGTTTGAAATGTCTATAACCTGCAAAATGCAAAAGTCTCATATCGACGCCAGGTATGCCTTCCCAAGGCGCATAGTGACGTCTAACCTAACTGCAAATAATAGGTTATCCATCATTTTTAACGTTTGAAAGTGTAAGTCTTATATACCTGTTGTTTCTGAAAGAAAAAATCTTCTCAAAAAGCGGCTAAGTCCCGGGAATCTGTTTTAACGTTTTTCTTGAAAATCACGTGGGCTGGAAAAAAATCGTTTCAAGTAACTTATATTTTCTTTCGCGTGCCCTTTACATCCCCGAAGGAACCAAGTTTCTACCTTTGAAAACGATAAAGTTGCACGCGTTTCCTCGAAAATGCGGCAGGTGGACGAAAAATTTTTTTCGGGTAAAATATACAGGGTGTTGCGAGAAAGTGAGCGTGCACTTTTCCGTTTTTCCCTATCTCCGAAAATGAAAAAGTTGCACGTATTTTCTCGAAAACCAAGTAGGCGGGGGAAATTTTTCTCACGTCGGTTTCCTTTCTTTCTCGTACACATTTACATAGCAGCAGAAGCGAAATTTTTATCTCGCCAAACAAAAGAGTTGTGTCTGTTGTGGCAAAACCGAGCGTGCTGTGGAAAAATTTTCTTTTCGACAATTTTCCCCTTGACATTCGGGGCCGATCGAAAAAAACCGGAAGTCTCTATCTCCACCGATAAGAAAGTTATTCACCTCCGAAGGATCGGGGTGGGCCGTGGAAAAGAAAATTTTTCGGCGCAGCGTCATTCGACCTTCTGCACCTGACGCACTTTGTCCCGTCTTTCTACCTTGACGCATCCGCGCGGGACGGATGGGCTCTGCCGGCCATTGCTCCTCGCTTCGCTCGTCGCGACAGGCTTCTTCTGGGTAACACGCGCGTGGGCTCTGCCGGCCATTGCTCCTCGCTTCGCTCGTCGCGACAGGCTTCTTCTGGGTAACTCGCGCGTGGGCTCTGCCGGCCATTGCTCCTCGCTTCGCTCGTCGCGACAGGCTTCTTTTGGGTAACACGCGCGTGGGCTCTGCCGGCCATTGCTCCTCGCTTCGCTCGTCGCGACAGGCTTCTTCTGGGTAACTCGCGCGTGGGCTCTGCCGGCCATTGCTCCTCGCTTCGCTCGTCGCGACAGGCTTCTTTTGGGTAACTCGCGCGTGGGCTCTGCCGGCCATTGCTCCTCGCTTCGCTCGTCGCGACAGGCTTCTTTTGGGTAACACGCGCGTGGGCTCTGCCGGCCATTGCTCCTCGCTTCGCTCGTCGCGACAGGCTTCTTCTGGGTAACTCGCGCGTGGGCTCTGCCGGCAATTGCTCCTCGCCTCGCTCGTCGCGACAGGCTTCTTTTAGGTAACACGCGCGTGGGCTCTGCCGGCCATTGCTCCTCGCTTCGCTCGTCGCGACAGGCTTCTTCTGGGTAACTCGCGCGTGGGCTCTGCCGGCCATTGCTCCTCGCTTCGCTCGTCGCGACAGGCTTCTTCTGGGTAACTCGCGCGTGGGCTCTGCCGGCCATTGCTCCTCGCTTCGCTCGTCGCGACAGGCTTCTTTTGGGTAACTCGCGCGTGGGCTCTGCCGGCCATTGCTCCTCGCTTCGCTCGTCGCGACAGGCTTCTTTTGGGTAACACGCGCGTGGGCTCTGCCGGCCATTGCTCCTCGCTTCGCTCGTCGCGACAGGCTTCTTCTGGGTAACTCGCGCGTGGGCTCTGCCGGCAATTGCTCCTCGCCTCGCTCGTCGCGACAGGCTTCTTTTAGGTAACACGCGCGTGGGCTCTGCCGGCCATTGCTCCTCGCTTCGCTCGTCGCGACAGGCTTCTTCTGGGTAACTCGCGCGTGGGCTCTGCCGGCCATTGCTCCTCGCTTCGCTCGTCGCGACAGGCTTCTTTTGGGTAACTCGCGCGTGGGCTCTGCCGGCCATTGCTCCTCGCTTCGCTCGTCGCGACAGGCTTCTTTTGGGTAACACGCGCGTGGGCTCTGCCGGCCATTGCTCCTCGCTTCGCTCGTCGCGACAGGCTTCTTCTGGGTAACTCGCGCGTGGGCTCTGCCGGCAATTGCTCCTCGCCTCGCTCGTCGCGACAGGCTTCTTTTAGGTAACACGCGCGTGGGCTCTGCCGGCCATTGCTCCTCGCTTCGCTCGTCGCGACAGGCTTCTTTTGGGTAACTCGCGCGTGGGCTCTGCCGGCCATTGCTCCTCGCTTCGCTCGTCGCGACAGGCTTCTTCTGGGTAACTCGCGCGTGGGCTCTGCCGGCCATTGCTCCTCGCTTCGCTCGTCGCGACAGGCTTCTTTTGGGTAACACGCGCGTGGGCTCTGCCGGCCATTGCTCCTCGCTTCGCTCGTCGCGACAGGCTTCTTCTGGGTAACTCGCGCGTGGGCTCTGCCGGCCATTGCTCCTCGCTTCGCTCGTCGCGACAGGCTTCTTTTGGGTAACTCGCGCGTGGGCTCTGCCGGCCATTGCTCCTCGCTTCGCTCGTCGCGACAGGCTTCTTTTGGGTAACACGCGCGTGGGCTCTGCCGGCCATTGCTCCTCGCTTCGCTCGTCGCGACAGGCTTCTTCTGGGTAACTCGCGCGTGGGCTCTGCCGGCAATTGCTCCTCGCCTCGCTCGTCGCGACAGGCTTCTTTTGGGTAACTCGCGCGTGGGCTCTGCCGGCCATTGCTCCTCGCTTCGCTCGTCGCGACAGGCTTCTTTTGGGTAACTCGCGCGTGGGCTCTGCCGGCCATTGCTCCTCGCTTCGCTCGTCGCGACAGGCTTCTTTTGGGTAACACGCGCGTGGGCTCTGCCGGCCATTGCTCCTCGCTTCGCTCGTCGCGACAGGCTTCTTCTGGGTAACTCGCGCGTGGGCTCTGCCGGCAATTGCTCCTCGCCTCGCTCGTCGCGACAGGCTTCTTTTGGGTAACTCGCGCGTGGGCTCTGCCGGCCATTGCTCCTCGCTTCGCTCGTCGCGACAGGCTTCTTTTGGGTAACTCGCGCGTGGGCTCTGCCGGCCATTGCTCCTCGCTTCGCTCGTCGCGATTTGCTAAAATCGATATTTTCTAAGTAATCAAGGGGCTGAGAGAAAATGTTTTAAGTAACTTTTTTTGCTTTTTAGTGCTCTTTTCATCCCAGCAGGAACCAAGTCTCTATCTCTGAAAATGAAAATGTTTCCATTGTTTTCTCTAAAATCAAGTTGGCGGGGAAATTTTCTTTATCGTCGTTTTTCTTCCTTCCACCCACCCATCCGATCGCCGCTGAAACGAAATTTTTATCTCGCCAAACAAAAAAGTTGTATCTGTTCTGGGAAAACCTAGTGTGCCATGGAAAATTTTTTTGTTCGATAATTTTCCCCTCGGCATATGGGGCCGATCAAAAAATACCGCAAGTCTCTATCTCTATTAATAAGAAAGTTATTCACCTAAGAAAAATCCAAGTGGGCCATGGAAAAAAAATTTTTTCGTCTCAGCGTCATTTTGCATCCTCTACCTGACGCACTTTGTCCCGTCTTTCTACCTCGTCGCATAAAAAAGTTGTGTTTTCCACCGAAATCGAGTAGGCCATGGAAAATTTTTTTTCACATTTCTCAATCATTTCGCCCTGGCAACCCAACAAAGAAAACCCGGATCTCCTATCTATAAAGATAGCAAAGTTGCATTTGTTCTGTCAAAATCGAGGTGGCCATGAAAAATTTTCGTCGTCCATTTTGTTCCTCTCCCTATCTGCTTACGATCAAAACAAACGGCAACCCGTATCTCTGACGGCATAGGAGTTATGGCCGCTTAAAGAATTCCGAGGTTATGTTGTATCGTAAATTTCCAACTAAATTCGCGGTCTGAGAAAGTCGTCTATAAGATGTTGTTTTGGCGGCAAAAATTAAAAATTCCAACACTCTGCGTCGACAGGTTCGAAAAAGCGCAAATATTCAACAGGTGTTCGGTAACTTGAAATTCTCATCCCCGTATATACGTCCATTTCGAAGTCGCAGATATTCAACAGGTGCGAGTTCTTCGGCCGACGAAAAAATCCGCACGTCGACACCGCGTATATGCACCCTCAAGTGGCGGCTTGACTTCCCGCCATAACCTCGAAGGCGCGACTGACGGCGAATCTAACCTCCGAAATGTATCGTAAAATTCCACGTTGTTTCGCCCGTCACATTTTCCAGAAAGAGACACCCGGTACGCATTCGCAGTTTAAAATGTCTGTAACCTCAAAGGTCTTTTTGCTTGGCAGTAACGTGAAGGCGAATTCTAACCCCCCATCGTCCAGTTTCAAAGTGCAAAAATTCTCATATCGACACCTGGTAGGCCTTCCCAATTAGTATAGAGACGTCTAATCCTAACCTCACGATCATTTCCTTTGTAGGCAACACCCCTGCCATAAACTGAATGTAAGTCAGCCATCATTTTGAAAGTGTAAAATTCTTGTATACCTGAGGGTTCTGAAAAAAAATCCTCAAAAAACGGCTGTCCCGGGAATCTGTTTTTTTCCGGGTTTTTTTTTCGGGTAAAATTTATTTGACCCTTTTTGTTTTGTAGAGTTTAGATATTTTTTACTTTGCATTATTTTTACGTTTTTTACTTGAAACTTGTTTTATTTTTGTTTTAAGTAAAAGTACAATTTATAACGACTGAAACTTATTTATTAAAAACAAAATAAAAAGTATACAAAAAGGAATTATAAATGAATTAATAATATTTAATATAATAAAGTGCAAAGTGCCAGAAATATTACGGTAAATATTAATTATAATCTATTATTTATTATAATTAATGTTTACCGTAATATTTCTTGCGTTATAAATTGCCCGGGGCTCTGACGCAGATTTCATGTGATTTAATCTATAAAGAAAAATCAATTGTTAATCAATTTAATAAAATAATTATGATGTGATCTAATACGTACCCCTTTCTTTTTGTGACTTGTCCTGATTTTCGCTGCTTTGCTCGCCAGTGGCCCCTGGATGAGCCTCGTCCCCTGCCCCTGGAGGAGCCTCGTCCCCTGCCCCTGAAAGAGCCTCGTCCCCTGCCCCTGAAAGAGCCTCGGCCACTATCCGTCTCCATGCATTCTTTATTTTGTTGAGGGGACTTGGCGAAGTCGTCTTCTTGGGGGCCTTGGGGCGGTGGTGGTGCCCCTTGTGGGGGGCCTTGGGGCGGTGGTGGTGCCCCTTGTGGGGGCCCAAATGGTGGAGGGGGGCCCTTTTTGTCCGCCATAGGTGTGTTCTGAAGTAGAATAGGACCAATGTAATGATCTGGATTGGTTTTTTAGTCGTATTTGTGAAGAAATCAATGAAATTACTTACTTTGAATGCTGCTTGCTCGGCAATTCTTTTGTTTGTTTGTTTGCAAGAAAAGTTTGTCGACTGTAACTTAGGTAACGATTGTTTCATGGCTAATGATATATTGTGGTTCAACCTGCAGTCAAATGTGACACAGAGGCCACCAGTGAAAGTGGTTGGTTTCAATTTTAGCATTGTAGCTTCGATAATAATTATTATTTTCCATATTTCAAAGTTTAGAGTAATAAAAATGTTTTTGAAAAATAGTTTTAATGTATGGTTTTATTTCGTTGTCAAATTGTTTAATTGCAGTTATTAAAATAAAAATTGCGTTTATTGATTCAAATATGCTGTTGGAAAATCAGGGTAAATGTTGACAATGTATTTTTATAAACATTTAATTTTATCAAATAGGACCGAATTTCGGGAATATTTTATGGTATGCAGAATGGATTTGTTTTTACTTAATAAAATACACTCTTAATGTAAGGAAAACTTCCGACATTTCGGCAAAGAAGAGAACAATCAATATTGGCTTACAAAAAATATATTGCAAGTCGATAGGAACATTCAAAATAATACAGGTTTTATAAACTTATATATTTGTAGAAATCCATTATTAAATTATTATTATAAAAGGTAAAATAATAATCTCGAAAATAAAATAATCTATTCTAATATATACATCAAGTTTGAACATTCAGAATAGTACAGATTTTAGTAAATTCATATTACATTGTTAAAATGAACAAATAAAAAAGAAAACATCTAAAAAATAAATTTATATTCTAAAAATAACCTTCTACAATAATATAAATTGTAAAGATGCAAATAATTACCTACTTTGAAATACATGACTAAAAAAAGAAAATGAAAAGACCTCAAAAATAAAAATCTATTCTAAAGCAAACATTTTTGTTTACAAAAATGTATTGAAAGTCCCAACATTTAAAATAGTACAGATTTTAGTAAATTTATGTTTATACTATATTGTTAAAATATACAATTAAGAAGGAAAACGTCTTGAATTAGTATTCTGTTTTTCAACAATAATATAAATTGCGGTCAAAGATGTAAATATTATTAAAGAAGACTGAAAAGTATTAATACGATGACTGATGTATTTATAAGACTTCTCACGGCTATAGATTCATATCTTGGAAAGCAGATGGCATTGATGGCCGATAAGGTATTTTGGATTGTATTTTGTTTTCGGAAAGCGCATGTTGAGCCTAATACGTTTTTTAGACGTGACAGTCGTGAGTAGTCTTTGTTAATACGTGAGTAAATGATTAATAAATTCTATCTGAAATTGAACTAAAAGGACGCCATTGTGTGTATTGCAGTGTTCTCAGCAATTTGAAAAATTAGAATTTCCTGACTTCTACATTTCTCATGGCTCACAGGTGACATTTTCCAGACGGGAATCGATAAGTAAAATACAACTTCATGTGTCCCTAAAAATTCTAAATCGTCAAGTTTCAACAGTTTAGAAAAAACTTAAGTTCTGGAAAATTAAGAAAAAAATAGTTAAAAATTCATCCGTTCATAAATAGGGTCTAAAGATTTTGACGTGAGAGACGTTTTTTCTGAATCTATATGCATCATGATAAAATCAAAACTTTAGTTGTGTTGCTTAAAAAACCCTGATTTTTAATGTCAAAACGGAAAACTCCATGATTTTCATTGACCCTTTAGGAATACCCTGACTTTTCCAGGTCGCTGAGAATCCTGTATTATAAACATGTTTCGTTAAGATAAAAATATAATAATATTTATTAAATCTTACTATTATACTATATTCTAGTTGAGCGAACGACATTAAATATTATTGACTAAATTGAGTTTTGTCCTTAATTACGAATTGTTAAAATAAAAAAGAAAGCCAACATTCGAGTGCCATTACTTGTGAGGAGCTTTTCAATAAAAATATAATAATATTTATTAAATCCTACTATTACACTATATTCTAGTCGAGCATTAAACATTATTGACTAAATTGAGTTTTGTTTTTCACTATGAATAATTGTTAATATCAAAAAGAAAGCCAACATTTGAGTGCCGATTCTGCGTTAGCGTTCCGATGTGCACAAATTTATTTGTGATGTTTTATATTCATTTTTTTTTAATAATGGCATCGAAATGGGTTTCAAACTTTAGGTGCCCAAAGTTGCGACAGAAATTGTTTCAATCTGTATTATTTGGCTATTTTGTAAGTGGCTAAAGGCTCTGCAAAGTTCAAGCTGCCCATTAGTAAGGTAAAAAACCGTACCTTTTGAAAAAGTTTGGAAACATAAAAATTTTAAAAATAAATTTGTGATGTAGTGAAAATGGTCGAATATATATTTTCTATACGCCAAAGTTTATACAACTTATTATTGTTATTATTCTTTTTTAATTTTTCCGATTATAAAATTTGATAATTTAATACCAAGTTTGTGGTAGTTGGTAATATATATTTTTTATCTTGCTGTAGTTGTGATTACATAGGTATTCGTATTTTCCGGAAGGTTCAAATTCAGATTAAAACATTTGCTGTCAAAATACTAAAATATAATGTAGTTAGCGGCAGAACAGACACAATAAATGGGTTTTTATTTTATTTCGGTGCAAAATAAGATAAAATCCCATTTGTCGTATTCGTTCTGCTGTATAGTGTCAGAATAACTTCATTTGAGGGATCTCCTAATCGAAACAAATGTCGCAAAAATTTTCCTAGAAAAGAGCAGATAATATATAGTTAGGCTAGAGTTTGCGATGGCTGTACTAAATGAATATTAGTTTTAATGAAGATTTTAGAATTACCCGTGAATTGTTGGCAACATTATCGTGAGGAATTTTTCTTTATTCCATTATTCTACCTGGCTATTTAGATCAGGGGTGGTAGCTTGAATTGGCCAAGCATGTAGGCCACTTTGGGTGCGTTGCTCGCTTAGTTCAATGATAAAGCTGGTCCATGAATAAGTACCCTACGTGTTTTCTGCAAAAAAAAAAATAAAATGAGAAGTTTCAATTTTTTTTCTAGTTTTGTTGGAAACAAAAATAATTGTGACTTTAACATTACCTCTAAAAGGTTGGCGAGAACATGGAGATGTCTTGATTCTTGGTCTTTTTAAATATAGTCCAGGTTTAGATCAGGGGTGGTAGCTTGAATTGCCCAAGCATGTAGGCCACTTTGGGTGCGTTGCTCGCTTATTTCAATGATAAAGCTGGTCCATGAATAAGTACCCTACGTGTTTTCTGCAAAAAAATTAAATTAGAAGTTTCAATTTTTTTCTAGTTTTGTTGGAAATAAAAATAATTGTGATTTTAACATTACCTCTAAAAGGTTGGCGAGAACATGGAGATGTCTTGATTTTTGGTCTTTTTAAATATAGTCCATGGTCACTGCAAGTTAGAATTTTCTATATGCCCCAGATTTTCTGCGATGGTTGACAAATGTCTTTTCCAAGTTTATGAAGCACGTTGGCAGATACAGAGAAGTTACATTTTATTCTTGACATTTAGAAACAACTTTGGTCATACAGAGTAATCTAAAAATAGAAATATATAAAAATTTTCTTTTTGCAGTTGTGGACACACTGTATATGGCACGCTATGAAAGGAAAATGATAGAAAATGAGTTATATTACTTTTTACCGCATGGGATGTTTTGGTTACAAAGATGGTGTACGTCTTGGGCTAGTATTTTCAGGTTTCAATCAGTGCTCGTTAGAGTTTTTTTTCTGAAAATAAATAGGAATATGTTTATATTGAAGAGGTGGAAAAACCGCAGAAATTGGTTTATTCGATCTCACCTGATTTTTCGAAATTACAGAAGAGGTTTTGGTCATTCTGGATATTTTATCTAAGAAATATCGGCCACGTTGGTAGATCACTTTCTGGATGAAAATTGGCTTGATTTTTGAATAGTCGTCATCTTGGTTTGATTCCAAAGTCTTCTTTTCAACAAATATGAAAAATTAATTTGCGGGCATAGTAAAATTGAAAATAAATTTTCCTTACGTGTTGGTACCGTGGGATTTGACAGAATGCAGTTAAGGATAGCATTGGTACACTTATTTTCTCTATGTTCTCTTTTTTGGTCCTCCTTGTATTGGTTGTGGTTTCGCTTGACTTCCATGATTTCCTTCCTGCAAAATTATTGTTTAGTTCGGAAATGTAATGAGAATTTTTTTTCTATTTTACTGGGAATTGTGAGACGTTTGTACGAAAACGAAATTAAGTGCATTGCAATGTATTCTGAAAAATACGGATTAGTGATAGAATCTAGAGTGCAGTATGGACAAATTGAAAAGGTATAACATTTACTTTCTTTCGGCAATATTTCTAAATATAATTTTTCTTCACATATATTCGGAGAAGATTCTTCTTGGTTGGTACTAAAAAAATTGCAATTAATTAGATAGGTGCTCAAGGTTTTTTTCCTTATAAATTGCCTCGGTAACAGTGGAGAAAGGGAACAAATAAAATTTATACATCTTAGAATAGACTTTAAATAAACCATATTAACAATTTGATTTTGATAAAAAAAAACATGGACAAATTTGTTGCATAATCTCACATTTTGTTATAATTTTTTGCAGTAGGCATACAATTTTTGTCATTTAATTATTTAAATAAATTTTGATGATTTTTTTTAACAAAAACATCACAAAAAATTTAAATATGTGAAAATTTTGTCCATGAGTGTATATTAAACTTTGAGCACCTATTTTATATTTGATACGATAATATCAAATGGGACGGGTTTTATTAATACAACTTTAAATGTGAATTGATTTAAAAATGAAATAAAAAGTAAACCTTAGAGTGCCATATTATTTGTAAAAAGGCTCATACACATTCATGCGATTTTTGCACTTTCGTCTGAAGACGAAGAGGCTGTTTAAGGCGTATTTCGTGGCTCTTTCGTAGTGCGGGACTACATTTTATTCAAGAGCTTGCCATAGTTAGCGCTTTTTGTGTGCAAAAATCCATTCGCACGGTCTCACATTTACTTTTCTTATTGGTGTTGGTAGGTTAAAAATTAGTTATGGAAAAAAATCATTACAAAATAATATTTCAACAACCAACTCCCAAATGATATTTACTTTCTTCCGGTACTATTTGTATTTTTTTCTTTACATATATTCGGAGAAGATTTTTCTTGATGGGGACTAAAAAAATTGCAAATAATTAGATAGGTGCTCAAGGTTTCCTTTTCTTTAAATTATCTCGGTAACAGTGGAGAAAGGGAACAAATTATAAAATTGATACATCTTAGAGTAGGTTTTAGATAAAACATATTAACAATTTGATTTCGAGAAAAAGAAATCATGGACAAATTTGTTGCATAATTTCACATTTTGTTATAATTTTTTGCAGAAGTGATAAAATTTTTGTCCTTCAATTATTTTAATAAATTTTGATGACTTTTTTTAACAAAAACATTACAAAACATTGAAATATGTGACAATTTTGCCCATGAGTGTATATTAAACTTTGGGCACCTATTTTACATTCAGTACGATAATACTAAAAGGGGCAGGTTTTATTAGTAGGTACAACTTTAAATGTGAAACGATTTAAAAATGAAATATAAAGTATACCTTAAGAGTGCCATATTATTTCTAAAAAGACTCATACACATTCATGCGATTTTTGCACTTTCGTCTAAAGACGAAGAGGCTGTTTAAGGCGTATTTCGTGGCTCTTTCATAGTTCGACGACTATGTTTTATTCAAGAGCTTGCCATAGTTAGCGCTTTTTATGTGCAAAAATCCATTCGCACAATTTCGCATTAATTTTTCTTAATGGTGTTGGTACTATAAGGTTTTGTCGAGTTAAAAATTAGTTATGGGAAAAATAATTACAAAACAATAACTCAAAAACCTGCCCCCAAATAAAATAATTACAAAAATTTTTGTGTTTATGTAATGGTGTTAGTGTTGTTTTGTTTTCCTAAGGTTAAATCCTTAGTAATCTTCTATATGTGTATATAGTGGGTCGCGCCCTGTTGCATTTATTTGATGGCAAACAGGTATCCCGCACGCACCTGTAGTAGGCGGTACATGATCATGTGAGTATTTCGTGTGGGTGTATGTTGAAAATTTCACACAAAATGTAAGTTGTTACCTTAGTCAAGCATATCTCACATGGTATTCCCTGGAATGTCATTGCGTTTTTTTTTATTAACCTTACCATTGTCGCTCGATCCCAGAATCTATACTAATTACGTATTTATAAAAATCTGAAACACAAAAGGTATTAGTATTATCGACTGACTCAAAAAAGTATTTAAACTTGACGTGTATTTTCCATGTTTTCTTTTCTAAAAAGTAATCAGTCTAACACTTCTCTGTAGACTATGTTTTTGGTGTATGTTTCGTCTACGTCTGGGAGAAGTTTGCCTTGAGCTGGGGCTCTTCGACGTACACAGACACCCTGTCGAAGCTTTTGGTTCTGGAGAACGCCACATAGAGCTGGCCGTGGGCGAAGACCGGTTTGGGTAGGTAAATGCCCACTCTCTCGAAGGTCTGTCTCTGCGATTTGTTGATGGTCATCACATAGGCCGGTTTCACTGGAAACTGTCTTCTCCTCAGCTTGAACGCCAGCGTGCTGTTCAATGGGATGAAATCGATTCTCGGTATCAATACTTGGTGATCGGTAAGGTTGCCGTCTGGACCTATTCTCTGCGCCTTGATGTACTGGCGCCCTAGATGCCTTACGATCAGTCTGGTGCCATTACACAGGTGCTCTTTCAAGTTGATGTTTCTCAGTAACAACACAACCGCCCCTATCTTCAGCTTTAGTCTGTGGGGAGGAATTCCCGGTATTTGGAGAGAATTCAGGTACTCTACGGGGTAGTTTATGGCTTGCGCCTCCTCTTCAGTCTCGAATTCTGCAACGTCGGAGCTGAGGTAAGTAGTCGTCTCCCCGGTATCTGTGATAAGATCCGGTCATTGAGCTCGTTGCAGTCTACGTTTAGAGGTGTGAGAATGCAGTCTTTAGGGACGTGATTATTTTGTAGGTTCGGAAAGCATGCCCTGATCAAATCTTCTACGCTGTTCACCAGGCAACCTCGGGGGATCGTGATAATTGCCGGTACCCCGGGCACGGGGTGTATGGGACGTAAGGTACCGTTACCCATCTGCAGCAGATACTGACTGAACTCTCTTTCTTCCGGGCGCGCTCTCAGATTTACCATGAGCTGTTTCTTTACAAAGTCGGTCCACAAGGGACTGCGCATGACGCATTCGTCGACTATTTGCGTTCTGTACGCTTGTAGTAGTATAGTCAGGGTCTGCTTAAAGTCCCCGCCTACCAATACGACTTTTCCTCCGAAGGGCCTGTTGTTTTGCATCAGATCTTTTAGGGCCGTGTCGACCGCTTCGAAACATAATTTCGGAGCCATGCCTATTTCGTCCCAAATCAGTATCTTTGCTTCTTTGATGTTTTGTCCCTCTCTCGAGTTGGGTCTCACTCCCGAGACTGTGGTCTCCGTCATCGGAATCTTAAATTTGAATGTGGAGTGTACAGTTCTGCCCCCTTTCAAGAGGCTGGCCGCCAATCCCGTGAACGCTATGGTGATGCATCGGGTGCCGGCGGCTCTTAGCGTGGTGATGATCGTATTGTACAGATACGATTTGCCGCAGCCGGCGGCTCCTTGCAAATAGAAGAGTCTCGGTCTTGCAGCGTCGTCGTGGACGGCGCCCAACACGGTGTTGAGAATTTCCCTTTGTTCGTCGGTGAGCGAGTTTTGCAAGTCCTCGGCTTGGGCCCTCTCTACTTCTGGATCGACAAAGTCTTCCTCCAACGCCACCGGTACTTCGGGTTCGGGTAAGCCAAAGTCCAATAGTCGCTTACCGTTGATCAACAGTATAGACTGTAGCGCAGAGAGAGTCCTTTGGGTGGCTTCGTTTTCGGGAATTTCACGTCTGGTGAAGTCCTCCATAAGGCCTGCCTTAAATTCTTCCCATAATTCTGGTGGGTTTCCTACAGTGCAGAAGCATAGTATGTAGGCAAACAGCTGCCTAATTTCGTATGGCATATTGTTTCTTATTGCTTCGCGTAGACACCTTTTCCATTCCAGGTCGTCCTGTAGGAGATTTCTGAGACTGCAGGCTTCCAAGAAAGTATTGCATATGCGCCCGTCGACAGTCTTTATGTCATCGAAGGATTGAGCGCCTCGCACGTGCAGTAGCAGCAACCTGAGGTAATACGTTTCCGTATTCCTCATGTTTACGGCATACATTCTGGTTATTATATTCTCACCTCCCCGTTGTCTTTCTTTCCACTTTTTCGGAGTCGTTTGCCATACGTAGTGGAGGGGGATTTCCGTGTAAAGGTATTGCCTGGCCCTGACATCATCCCTGTTTAGGCGAAACCAGTCGGTCAGTTGCGTAGATTCGTTTCGTTCTACAGCCCTTCGTACGTCGCCCCGACGGAAATAAACGTTCTGTTCGAGTGGCCGGTGAACCGGCAACCTGATGACGGTGTGCGTATTGAAGTGCATCGGCAGTTGCAAGATGTGCCACGCGCTTTCAGGTGGACTGAGGTATCTTCCCGTCAGGTAGGCTTCTATCTCGTTATATTCCACTTGATTCTGGTTCGTTATCCTAATCAAGGCTTTGTCGACGCCCTTGAAGAAGTATTTAAACAGGTATTTGACCACTTTTATGCTGGCGCACGCTTCCACGTTGATGTGGCAGTTGTACTTTAGCAAGAGGTAAGGATTATGTGGGACCACATATTGGTTGTTGAGTAATATGGGTCTGTTGGCGTGCATTACTTGTCTATCGTTGTCTGAGCGTTTATAGACTATTTGGCCTGATTCGAGTAGAAGGGTGTGCTCGGCGAAAGCCTTGGGGAAACCCTTGCTGCATCTTCCCTCCTTCATACACGGAGAGTGCGGGTAGTTATGACCGCACGGCCCCGTGCATCATGTGTCGTCGCACGGCGTAGTATAGATCCAACTCGTTTTCCGGATCTGGCAGTTGAGCTGATATCAGCTGATCCACGCGTATCGCGTCTGTTGTTTGGTCTTCCCTTCGTAGCCATAGTAGCATGTGTGCGTGCGGTAGCCCCCTTTTTTGAAATTCTATCACGTATAGTAACGCTTGGGGTACTCCGAAAACGTGAGCTGTCATTAACTCGTCTTGCAAATTTTTCAATTTCGCCTGGAACACCCTGCAAATTAGCATGGGGTGGTTGGATGGATCGTCGTTTTGTGGAATGTTTTCGGTTACTTCTGGCCACTTTGGGTTACACGTCATGGTTATGAATAAGGACGGATTGCCGAATTTTGGCAGACGCACAGGGCGTCTTGAAAGTTTTGTTGCTGGGCCCGTGGAGAACCGATGAATGACGACGGTAAAATCACCATTCTTCCTACGTTTTCGGGATTGTGGTTATCTCCGTACCGGTGAAGGTAATCCATCAACCCAGTGTACTGTTCGGTCCGTAGTGCGGCTTGGTTTGACAGGAACCATTGTATTCGGTTTGCTTCGATCCTGATATATGCCGACACCATAAATTGTTGCAATAGCTTTCCGGTGTGTACGAACCGATCGAAGCCGTTGTTTACCGCCGGTGTTCTTTGTGCCAGTCTGTACGCGTAATATTCGCATATCGTCAGTTTGGTGCGTGTTCTTGCATTTCTGTTGGCAACATGGTGCATGTCGCAGTGCCATCCCCTCTCTCCCCTCGGAAATAGCAAGGGGAACGTCAAGGGGTCCACTTTGTCTTTGTGTTTGTCAATTCGTGAAAGTGGTCCCTCTGATTTTTAAGAAACAATCTCAGATTTAACGTTTGGGGCAATGCTCTGTCGTATCTATGAACAGCAGCTACTTCTCGATTTGCAGGCAAGTCGTATTCTCTCAAGGTTTTCACTTGGAGAATCTCTATACAGAGAGTGGCTACATTTTGAGGATTATCCCTCAATTCTTGCTCGTACCTTTCCTTTAAATGGCTGTAAGCTTGGGCGTATGGATTATTTTGCCTGAAGAATTCTTCCAGCTCAGCTGCCTTACTATGTGTTCTTGGAGCACTTGTCTATTGTTATTTGCCATTCTTTGAAACACAGCTATATCTGGTTCCAAAAAGTATAAGGGACCTCGAGTCTGTTGGGGTTCGTTAATATTTACGTTGGAAATGTTAAATTTCATTTGACCTTGAATGGCGTATACTTGAGGTCCGGGCCCCAATTCCCTCAACGTCGTCATGGCGCTTGCAAATTGGAAGGCATAGTTGTATTGGAGCGATGCTTTTTTGAAGTTGTTGTTGTTGAGGAACAGATTCTTCAAAAAGACCGGATATTCCTCCAGGGCAGGTAAATTGCCTACCTTCCCGTCTTGGCAACATTTCTGGTATACATCTCTGGTGTTTACTTCACACAGAAAGTATAATGCTTGACACTTGCCGCATACTCTGTTCAGTGGGCCAATATGCAGTTGGTCGGCATGTCTATTTATGGCCCGCAGATAAGATGGTAGCTGTCTATAGCGTTGCCTCTGCCTTTCGATTTCTTCACGTAGCAGCTGAATCTGCTCTTCATCGAAAGCTCTAGCATTTCTAAAATGCTCCTGAAGTCGTTCGTGGGCATCGAATAAACGAACCATGCCGTCGATGATTTCATCATCTGCGCCGAAAACTTCATTAACCGGCTCATCTTCAACAGGGCGTTCTGGTTGTGGGGCAGGTTCCACGATGGCCGGTTCATGTCCCACTCTTGGGGCTTCAGTCTCTCCTATGTAGGAAATGGTTGCTTTTTATTCATAAGATTTTTTCGTGGTGTTCACACGGTAATTGAAATTGTCCATTTTTACTTGGTTAATATCGTGTGCAAAACACACAAAAAAAACAACATAGTTCCGTATAGAAAATTCATATTCAAAATTTGCTTTGTGTACTCCCTTATTTAAATCGACTTCAAGATTAGCTGTCATTCAAATTAAAATAAAATCAGATATAATAAAATAATATACAATTTTGTGCCATTACTTATTACCGTACCCACGTCGTGAAAAAAACTACCTCGGGCAAGGCTTAATCGATTCTTAAAAAAAAAAACAAAAGATGGCCCGGTGGATTATACAGGGTACTGCGGAAACCCCAGTTTTTTCGAATTTTGGCTGCATTTGGTAAACGTCCTGTATAATTCTTAAAAAAATGCCTAATATGGTTTTGTGATTTTTGACATTTAATAACGGTAGGCCATGAAATAGGACTATTTAAAAATGAAAGCTCTTCGAGTATTATAGGCTAAAAGATTTTTTTGAAAATCCACCCATCTTTCGAAAAATACAGAATTGATTCGACTATTTCGCTCAAATATTTCGGTTAGCTCAATTTTTTTTAGAAAAATATGAAATAAAATTAAAGTTTTGACACCCTGCATTTTTTTAGGTGTGCCTTTTCGACTCCACCTCCATGTGAACTTTTCGTCTTATTTTTCGATGTTCTTTGAGGGCTGAAAGACTTTCAGCCCTATAAGTCTTAACATTGCTTTTTGAAGGACCCTGGTCCCTGTATACGTATTCTATGACGAGTAAACGAAAAAATATAGGCACAACGAAAAAAAAAATTTTTTTCGAAAATGCCGGCGCTCTTCGTCTTGTTTGTCAATTTTCTGTACACATAACACACAAAATAGGTACCTACCTATTAATATCTATCTTTATATTATATATAAATACTAAATAATAATATAAGTTGCTTAATAGGTGCCTATATACAGGATGTCCCTTAATTCAACAATTGTTCCCGGATTCGTGTGTGTGTATTAAGTTTTTTTATTCAAGGCTGTGATATACGCAGGGTCTCATTTATGTTTAAAAAAATCCGTGAGCCGGTACCTCGTGCTAAAATAATGTGAATGTGTCGTATAACATTTTGTGTTATACGCTTGTTGACAGAAATAATTTCTATTAAAAAATATAAATTCAGCTGTAAATCGCTGAATTGAAAAAAAAAAGCGAACTGTATCTAGCATTCTTATTTTTTTCTGGGCTACTTTCTTATATCAACTACAAAATAAGAAGCTGTCCAGTGGCGTAGGTGAGCAAAAAAATAAAAAATATACAAACTAACATTATTTTAGCAAAAAGTATCCGCACGCGGATTTTTTTGAAGATACCTTGTATACCTGGTATTCAGCTAACAGAATACCCGTTATTTTTCGTATCTTTCAACTTGTACTTTTTCGAAAATTTGAATTAACTTTAAGAATCTAGGTGCATATTATTTCTGAGCAAAAAGGTACAGAGTTATTTTTTACTCGTCTTTAACGTTTTTTATATTTCGACCTAGAAAAAAATTGAATAAAAAAGTTGTCCATAAAAACGTACGCTTCTTAACCATTATGTGAAAAATTATACAGGGCGTTCCACTTAAGTGTGCAAACTAAACTTTTTTTTATAAAAGGTCATATTAAAGTGCATAGAATAATAATTATAATTTTGATTCATTTCTCGGTGGCATTCTCAGTTGGCCACGGAACAAAAAAATGTGTCAGTAACTGTCAGATAACGCTTCTTGTTGCCGTTGTTTAGTTTGTGATATCTATGTCATAGAATTGAACCAAATTTCCATTGAATAATTCTTTTAAATTATCTGCAGTCATATTTTAAATACAAAAATCGCGAAATGGTTGCCGGCCCTGGATTTGCATTTTCCGTAGAAAGGTCAAAAGAAGCGGGTTTTTTAAGACCTTTGAAACAAAAAAAGTTCAGGGAATATCTTCAAAATTAACGATTTTATGGATTTGTCTCGGGATTTGTTTATGTTAAAAAATAGACACCCTGTATATATCATTGGACTCGAGAAAACACGTAAATTTCAAAAATAGAAAAATATACAGGGTGTTCTCTTAAAAAAAACATAGTTACATCGCTACCTCTATTACTCGATATTCAATTGTTTTCCTGAAAATGCATTCAAATATTGCTATGTTGGAACCTCACAACGTTTCTATTCAACATTGACTACGTTTATCTCGACGCGCTCGATCCAATTGAGAGAGGTTTGAATTCACTGGAGCGGACTCAAATAGACGGTGTAAACCCTACAGATTGAAATTCAATCATATTTAAAATTTCAAGTCAAGCCGCTATTTCCAATCAGAAGTTGGCCAGAATGTGCACCAACCTACTGTGGAATAAGTAGAATAATTTATTGTCCCTAGAGAGGATTGAAAACCGTAGGATCCAATAATGATGATGTAAACGTAGAATTATAAAAGATTTGTCATAACTCAATCGCATCCATTTCAATCCGATCGAGTTGTCACGAGATAAACATAGTCATTGTTTTCTAGGTCAACAAATAAAAAAGTTAAAGGGTGATGTAAAAAATAACTATGATTTAATTATTAATTAGCTCCTTCAAAACATCCCCCCTATTATTTCTCTAATTTTTGCAGATGGGGAAAAAAGTTTTATGACAAAGTTGTAAGATAACTGTCGGGCTTTGGAAGTGTAGGCTTGTGGATTATACAGGGTGTATCGTAAAAGTGAGATTTTTGTTTTTAATATTAAACATTTTGTATATTTGTGGATGGTTTGAAAGATAATTGATTGCGACGATGTATATCTAATATGTTGAAATTTTTTCTTTTCCCTTTAGCAATTTATATAGTAGTCGCATTGCTCGGAGCGGTCGAAAAATAATAAGTTTCTATGGCAACGCTTTGTTGTTAATGCTCGGAGTGCCCTCTGAACGTCAACTCGAACGCGCCTAATGTGGACTTAAATTTAAAAAAAAAATCATTTGAAAGGTCGCAGTTAGCCATGATATTAGGGCGGATTTTTGATGGGTATGCTAGGTTACATCTTACTTAATTTAATAAATCAAAATAATATCAATGTGGCAATAAATATTGAATATTCATTTTTTTTATTTTTCATCTATCCATGGTAATTTTAATATTTATTGTCATTTTGATTTATTAAAGTATCCCTCAAAATAATCTAGTATATCTATCAAAAATCCGCTTTAATACTGGCTCTTTCAAAATATCCACAAATATACAAGACGTTCATTATTAAAAGTAAAAAAAAAACTATTTTTCTCTTTTTTACGATATGCCCTGTATAATCCACAAGCCTACATTTCTAATGTAAGACACTTTCCTTACAACTTTCATATAAAACTTTTTTCTCTATCTGCAAAAATTAGAGAAATAATAGGGGGTCTGAGTTTTCCCATGAAAAATACCCTGTACCTGCTTTTAACCATTTTGAAAAAAAATCAATAATTTTTGAGAAAATCGTTGTAACGTGTTCAAAGAGGAATTATCATATTTTTTATCAGGAAAACTTCGGCAATATACCTATTCTAAACTTTGAAAAAGTATTAATTGGAAAAAATTCAAGGTTATGTAGCCCAAAAGGGCTCGTCCTCCCGTCCCCCCAAGGGCCTATTTAAAAATCGATATACCTTCATACTACAGGAACGCAAAAGTTACCCAGTTAAAGAATAAAAAAATTATGAAAGGATAACTGTTATTGTGTAACCGTTTTCAAGAGGCCCAATCTCAACCGAGGGCCGTCGGACCCAAAAATTTTATCTAGACAAATTGGACGAGGAAAACGTCTGGTAGAGTCGTGTAGGTAGGTTATGTAGGTATAAGTATACAGTGTGATCGACTTCAGACCGGAACACTCCCATAAAATTTTTATTTATCAACAGGTTTTGACAGAGTTTTTTTTAGATGATATAGCATCTATAACTGTACTTTAAGGAAAAACAACACACTTTATTTTAAAAATTATAATATCAGAGATATTTTTTTATAAAAATTCTGACTACGCCACTGTATTGGGCTTGTACCAAATTTTGTTACATAAGATTCATGTGGATTAAAAACAGTTGAAACTGTAAGTAACTGCCTTTATTAAAAATAGGTATAGGTAGGTAACCTAACTACAAAAAGTCTAAAGTAAAAAATATTAAGTTTTATTTTTTTTCCTAAGAATCCACCATTTTTCGATACATTTTTCACGCCTCAATTTGTTGTTCGAATTTTTGTATTTAGGTACATCCATTGACATTACTATTATTATTTTTGTAATAAAGTAAGTTGCAGGTTCAATTGTTTTTAATCAACAACCAAGTTTATTTAAGCGAGTAGGCAGGTAAAACTGGTAGGTAGTTAAATTGTGATTTTCATTGGTTTCTAGAATTTTTATCGTTCGATATTTTTTAACAAAATTTGGTACAAACCCGAATTGAGGGAAATATTCCTAATACGATTTCTCCAAGGTACAGTTTTTGATGCTCTGTCGCTTAAAAGACGCGTTGAAAATTGGATATGATAAATACAAATTTCATAGGGGAGTTCCGATATGAAGTGAGTCACACTGTATAATTATATGTTATATGTTATAATGATGTAGGTACATAAAATGCAGCAAAATATAGGTATCTGTTATAAATATAAATCAATTACCTTAGTGGCATAAGTATGATAGGAAACTCGTTGGAAGAAATAAAAATAATAAGTAAGTATTTCAAAATAAAATGGAAACACTCACCAGGCATGTCATTGCTGTCTTCTACGGCAGAGAAGCTATGCACGTTAGCATAGGCATTTTGCGAGGTTGCGAATGATGGACCTGCAATGGGGACCCTCATCTCTGCCGGTTCAACTATGGCATTGATGTGAGACTGCAAATTATTCACACCTAAAAATGAGCAACATTTAAATTCATGTACCAATGTTGTGACAGGGCTGTCCTATTTTTATTTGTGAATTTATAATAAAAAATAATAACGAAACGCTTGCTAAACATTTGGTATAGGTCATTTTTGGTTTAAAATTTACCTGTAATATTTTTAGTTTATAATTTCCTGACCCACCGTATATAATATAGGGTATACTCCCCACCGGATTACACACCTGCACTATTTCTCTACTATTTTGACGTCAAAAATACCTCGAAGGGCCTTGTAGGTATAGGTATAAAAAATAAAATTAACCAGAACTTCTTTAAATAACAATGATGGGGCCCATATTATCTGAGGTAACCTACTCGCTTCAAGTAAAGAAATAACTGTCTACATTTTACATAACATCTCATTCTATAATCTTATGAACCCATCTGTAATATTTTTAGTTAGTATTTTCCAGACCCTTCTATAGATAGACTATACCTACTACCTGCTGGATTGCCCGTCAACACTATTTTTTAGATTAATAAATGGGTACGTTAAAGTGCAAGTAGGGAGGAAGTAGGTACTTACTCTGACTGTTATTTTCTGTGCCAGAGACCTCAGCAGAGACATTTCGCACTACATTGAAATATGCTTGTTGCGATGACGCATGCGAAGGCCCGGCTGCTGGAATTCTGATCTCTGCCAGCCTAACGGCGGGAGCAAGGTGCGGGGGCCCAGTGGTTACCTCTGATGCATGGCTGGTGGTAGCATCCAGTTGTTGTCCTCTGTCGGTCTTGACCTTTTTTTGAGGTGGCACAATAAACAACTCCACCGCGGAGTTCTGCGTAGAGACCGGGGTAGAGGAAGTGCTGCTACCATTTTTATTCGGAGTCAGAGACTCTCCTCTTGACGACTGTCCCTTTCGCTTAGTCAAACGCAGCTTGTTTGGCATCTTTGGAAATATCAATTTCTGAAGATCCCAAGGTAAAATGCTCGAACAACACCTAAAAAAAACACAGTTAGCAAACAGATACCTATCACAAATAGGTATAAATCAAGAAATATATTTATTAGGATTTTTGACACTTGTGCGTCTTATTTCCCAACTAAATAATAAATAAAAAGCATAGAAACGACTAAAAAAACTTACCTCTATAGCAACTATTGCCAAAGCCATCGTCTCACTTTCCTGTCACAATCGCTTTATTTTTTGACATACCTACGGGGACAATAAAAAAATTCGTTGTCCCAATTTAAGTACTATTTATTTAAATTCCGATGACTTTGATTTTACCAAACAAAGTGTTGAAAGTCCAGTTCTCAATGTCTTTAGATTTTCGGTCTAAACAGTTGTAAGTGTCATGGAAAAAATGGCAAATTTCGGTGCCTAAAGAAATCAGAGCGAGCGCGTGTACATTTTTCTCATGCATATACAGGATGGCCACTGAAAATTACTTCGTTCGTCGATTTTCTTTTTATATCCTCCACCTAAACCACTATCATTGAAAAAAAAAACGCATATTTTTCTATTTTAGAAAATGAAATAGTTGCAGGCGTTTTCTCGAAAATTCAATAGGCGTAGAAAACTCTTTTATAGAAGATATACAGGGGGTTCCGAGAAAGTGAGCTTGCAATTTTCCGACATTTTCTAATTTTGAAAACGGAAAATTCGTACGCGTTTTCTTAGACAACCAGTGTGCAGAGAAAAAATGTTGTTCCTATAAAATATAAAGGGCGTTTCGCAAAAGTGAACGTGGGCTTTGCCGATTTTTTCATTTCTGAAAACTAAACGTTTAGGTGTTTTCTCCAAAAACCGGTGACAATTTTTATCTAGTCGTTATCTTTCCTTTCCGGTACCCATTCGATCGCCGCAAGAGAGCAATGTTTATCTGGCCAAACAAAAAAAAATGTAACTGTTCTAGAAAAACTGAACAGGGCATGCAAACAACTTTTTTCGGCAAACTCAATTGTGCAAAAAATCTTCATATTATGATGACGTCAGGTATGCAATCCCAAGTCGCACGGTGACCTCTTAATTATTTCCTTGGCAGACAAAACACCTGACATAAGAATATAACCTGAAAATAGGTTATCCATCATTTTTAACGTTTTTTGCTTGAAAATTAAATGGGCCGGGAAAAAATTTTTTCAAGTAACTTTTTTTCACTTCCGCGTGCCTTTTACATCCCCGAACGAACCAAGTTTCTACCTTTGAAAACGAAAAAGTTGCACGCGTTTCCTCGAAAATGCAGCAGGCGGACGAAAAATTTTTTTCGGGTAAAATATACACGGTGTTTCGAGAAAGTGAGCATGCACTTTTCTGTTTTTCCCTATCTCCGAAAATAAAAAAGTTTCGCGTATTTTCTCGAAAACCAAGTAGGCGGGGGAATTTTATTTCACGTCGGTTCCCTTTCTTTCCCGTACACACTCCATAACAGCAGAAGCGAAATTTTTATCTCGCCAAACAAAAGAGTTGTGTCTGTTCTGGGAAAACCGAGCGTGCGGTGGAAAAATTTTATTTTCGATAATTTTCCCCTTGGCATTCGGAGCCGTTCGAAAAAAACCGGAAGTCTCTATCTCCACTAATGAGAAAGTTCATTTCGTTTGCAGGCAACACCCCTGTCATAGGAACCTAACACGAATGTAGGTTAGCCATCATTTTGAAAGTATAAAAGTCTTGTATACCTGAGGGTTCTGAAAGAAAAAAATCTCAAAAACGGCCAAATCCCGGGAATCTGTTTTAAGATTTTTCTCGAAAATCAAGTAGGCTGGGAAAAAATTGTTCCAAGTAACTTTTATTTTACTTTCGCGTGCCCTTTACATCCCCGAAGGAACAAAGTTTCTACCTTTGAAAACGAAAAAGTTGCACGCGTCTTCTATAAAATCCAGTAGGTGGCCAAAAAAAAAATTTTTACGGGTAAAATATACAGGGTGTTGCGAGAAAGTGAGCGTGCACTTTTCCGTTTTTCTCTATCCCCGAAAATGAAAAAGTTTCGCGTATTTTCTCGAAAACCAAGTAGGCGGGGGAATTTTTTTTCGCGTCGGTTTCCTTCCTTTCCGGTACACATTCCATACCAGCAGAAGCGAAATTTTTATCTCGCCAAACAAAAGAGTTGTGTCTGTTCTGGGAAATCTAGCGCGCGGTGGAAAAAATTTTCTTTTCGATAATTTTTTCGTTGGCATTTGGGGCCGGTCAAAAAAAACCGCAAGTCTCCATCTCTAATAATAAGAAAGTTATTGACTTAAGAAAAATCCAAGTAGGCCATGCAAAAAAAAATTTTTCTGCGCAGCGTCATTTTACATCCTCTACCTAACGCACTTTGTCCCGTCTTTATATCTCGTCGCATAAAAAAGTTGTGTTTTCCGGCGAAATCGAGCAAGCCATAGAATTTTCTTCACCGCATTTCCCAATCATTTCACCCGGGCAAACGAACAAAAGAAACCCGAAACTTCTATCTCTAAAGACAAAAAATCGGCGGTTGTCGTGAGAGAATCGAGGTGGCCACGGACAAATTTCGTCGTTCATTTTTCTCCTCTTCCAATGTGCTTGTAATCAAAACAAACGGCAACGCTCTATCTATAACGATTAAGTTTCGTACATTTCCCGGTCGTCTCGCTCGACACATTTTCGAGAAAGAGACGCCCGGTACGCCCACCGGGTCTGGCGGCCCTCCGCAACCTAGCTCTTCGTCTTTGGCGGCGGCGAAGAAGACGCCAGTATCCACCCCGTATCCCCTTCGAAAGTGCAGATATTCAACAGGCGTGCGTATGCGAAAATCGCCACCCCCGTATCCGTCCAGTTTGAAATTGCAAATATTCAACAGGTGCGAGTTCTTCGGGTGGCGAAAAAATCCACATGTCGACATCTGGTATGCACCCTCAAGTCGCGGTTTGGCTTCCCGCCATAACCTCGAAGGCGCGACTGACGGAGAATCTAACCCCTCGCGCGACACCGCCAGCAGGAAAAACTGGCGCCGTTAGGTTGCCGGAATTTTTAGTGATTAATCTTACAATCAGTGCCACGAACATGGGCCATCTTCTTGGCAAAGGAATTTCTAAACCTCGGACAGAGCCGTTTTAAAAATCGGAGGAGGTGGTAGATCTCTTAGTTGGGTCTCGTACTTTCCTCCGGTACCGAAAGAAACCTCGAAGATCAGATATCTGAGAAATTTCCGCAATCTCGATTTTATTCTTCCGAGAAATGGGACGGCTGTACAATCAGCGAAATCGACGGAAATCCTCCGAAACCGCTCTTGGAAATTGCGTGTTTTTTCACATTTCTCGATTTTTCCGGGGCGCCGGAGGCGTCCGAACCTGACCTGAAGACATGGGGGAAGCTTTAAAAATTCCGACCTCTCGGCCCCGAGCTCAAATAACGTGGCTACGGCCCGACGAAAACGGGCAATTTCTGACAATTTCGCGACTTTTTTTGACTAATTTTTTGGCGCAGCACGACACATAAAAACGATCCGATTTCTCTCGGGAAAAAAGCTTAATAACTCTCGCATTTACCCCTTTAAAAATCCGAAAAAGTGTTAAACCTCTTAATCGAACCTTCCTCCTTCCTTCCCATTGCGATTTCCCTCACCCTACCGCCCTATTTAAGCATCTCCTTCGCCTCGCTCTCGCCCGGGACAGTTTTCACGGGCCACTGTATCACCCGAAAACCTATGTTCCTCTTTACCGCACACCACGTGACCCCCACCATACCACCGCTTCTGGCGGCCGTAATTAAGCGAAGAAAGATCCACCGGCCTCGAGATTGCGCCTCCGCACTGGGCCCGTCCCTCCCCTACCCCCTAACGACGAAGGTCGGCCGCTGCGCGGCCTCCCCTCGCCGAAAACAGCCGAATACAAAAGGTACCTTTTTCCTCGATTTTAGAAAAGAACACCCTTATCAGCTATTAATATAGTATAACTAGCAATTCGCCCACCTGCGCTGGCGCGCAGGTTGGGCGCCTCCCCAGGCCTGCGGCCGGCGGCGGCTGCGCCGCCGCAACCTTCTTTACTACAACTAACGCGGGGACTTTGAACGTCTGGTCAGTGCGGCGGCTTCGCCGCCGCCGAAGTTCGGCCGCTTCGCGGCCTCACATCCCCCTCGCAATGGATACCCCTCAAATTATTGCCTCTCTCGGACTTCGGCCTCGCTTCGCTTGTTGCACTGGGCGCCACACTCGGCCTTCGGCCTCGTGCGGTGCTCCCTTGGCTTATTGCCGCACTCGGCCTTCGGCCTCGCGCGAGACAGATGGGCTCTGCCGGCCATTGCTCCTCGCTTCGCTCGTCGCGACGGGCTTCTTTTAGGTGACTCGCGCGTGGGCTCTGCCGGCCATTGCTCCTCGCTTCGCTCGTCGCGACGGGCTTCTTTTGGGTAACGCACGCGTGGGCTCTGCCGTGCATTGCTCCTCGCTTCGCTCGTCGCGACCGGCTTCTTTTGGGTAACTCGCGCCTGGGCTCTGCCGGACATTGCTCCTCGCTTCGCTCGTCGCGCCAGGCTTCTTTTAGGTAACTCGCGCGTGGGCTCTGCCGGCCATTGCTCCTCGCTTCGCTCGTCGCGACCGGCTTCTTTTGGGTAACTCGCGCGTGGGCTCTGCCGGCCATTGCTCCTCGCTTCGCTCGTCGCGACAGGCTGCCATTACTCCTCGCTTCGCTCGTCGCGACAGGCTTCTTTTAGGTAACGCACGCGTGGGCTCTGCCGGCCATTGCTCCTCGCTTCGCTCGTCGCGACAGGCTTCTTTTGGGTAATTCGCGCGTGGGCTCTGCCGTCCATTGCTCCTCGCTTCGCTCGTCGAGACAGGCTTCTTTTGGGTAACTCACGCGTGGGCTCTGCCGGCCATTGCTCCTCGCTTCGCTCGTCGCGACAGGCTTCTTTTGTGTAATTCGCGCGTGGGCTCTGCCGGCTATTGCTCCTCGCTTCGCTCGTCGCGCCAGGCTTCTTTTAGGTAACTCGCGCGTGGGCTCTGCTGGCCATTGCTCCTCGCTTCGCTCGTCGCGACCGGCTTCTTTTGGGTAACTCGCGCGTGGGCTCTGCCGGCCATTGCTCCTCGCTTCGCTCGTCGCGACAGGCTTCTTTTAGGTAACGCACGCGTGGGCTCTGCCGTACATTGCTCCTCGCTTCGCTCGTCGCGACCGGCTTCTTTTGGGTAACTCGCGCGTGGGCTCTGCCGGCCATTGCTCCTCGCTTCGCTCGTCGAGACAGGCTTCTTTTGGGTAACTCGCGCGTGGGCTCCGCCGGCCATTGGTCCTCGCTTCGCTCGTCGCGACAGGCTTCATTTGGGTAACTCGCGCGTGGGCTCTGCCGGCCATTGCGCCTCGCTTCGCTCGTCGCGACAGGCTTCTTTTGGGTAATTCGCGCGTGGGCTCTGCCGTCCATTGCTCCTCGCTTCGCTCGTCGAGACAGGCTTCTTTTGGGTAACTCGCGCGTGGGCTCCGCCGGCCATTGGTCCTCGCTTCGCTCGTCGCGACAGGCTTCATTTGGGTAACTCGCGCGTGGGCTCTGGAGCCCATTGCTTCTCGCTTTGCTCGTCGCGACTGGCTTCTTTTGGGTAACTCACGTGTGGGCTCTGCCGCCCATTGCTCCTCGCTTCGCTCGTCGCGACAGGCTTCATTTGGGTAACTCGCGCGTGGGCTCTGCCGGCCATTGCTCCTTTCGTCGCTCGTCGCGACAGGCTTCTTTTGTGTAATTCGCGCGTGGGCTCTGCCGGCTATTGCTCCTCGCTTCGCTCGTCGCGACAGGCTTCTTTTGGGTAATTCGAGCGTGGGCTCTGCCGGCCATTGCTCCTCGCTACGCTCGTCGCGGCAGGCTTCTTTTGGGTAACTCGCGCGTGGACTCTGCCGGCCATTGCTCCTCGCTACGCTCGTCGCGGCAGGCTTCTTTTGGGTAACTCGCGCGTGGGCTCTGCCGTACATTGCTCCTCGCTTCGCTCGTCGCGACTGGCTTCATTTGGGTAACTCGCGCGTGGGCTCTGGAGCCCATTGCTTCTCGCTTTGCTCGTCGCGACTGGCTTCTTTTGGGTAACTCACGCGTGGGCTCTGCCGCCCATTGCTCCTCGCTTCGCTCGTCGCGACAGGCTTCATTTGGGTAACTCGCGCGTGGGCTCTGCCGGCCATTGCGCCTCGCTTCGCTCGTCGCGACAGGCTTCTTTTGGGTAATTCGCGCGTGGGCTCTGCCGTCCATTGCTCCTCGCTTCGCTCGTCGAGACAGGCTTCTTTTGGGTAACTCGCGCGTGGGCTCCGCCGGCCATTGGTCCTCGCTTCGCTCGTCGCGACAGGCTTCATTTGGGTAACTCGCGCGTGGGCTCTGGAGCCCATTGCTTCTCGCTTTGCTCGTCGCGACTGGCTTCTTTTGGGTAACTCACGCGTGGGCTCTGCCGCCCATTGCTCCTCGCTTCGCTCGTCGCGACAGGCTTCATTTGGGTAACTCGCGCGTGGGCTCTGCCGGCCATTGCTCCTTTCTTCGCTCGTCGCGACAGGCTTCTTTTGTGTAATTCGCGCGTGGGCTCTGCCGGCTATTGCTCCTCGCTTCGCTCGTCGCGACAGGCTTCTTTTGGGTAATTCGAGCGTGGGCTCTGCCGGCCATTGCTCCTCGCTACGCTCGTCGCGGCAGGCTTCTTTTGGGTAACTCGCGCGTGGACTCTGCCGGCCATTGCTCCTCGCTACGCTCGTCGCGGCAGGCTTCTTTTGGGTAACTCGCGCGTTGGCTCTGCCGGCCATTGCTCCTCGCTTCGCTCGTCGCGACTGGCTTCATTTGGGTAACTCGCGCGTGGGCTCTGGAGCCCATTGCTTCTCGCTTTGCTCGTCGCGACTGGCTTCTTTTGGGTAACTCACGCGTGGGCTCTGCCGCCCATTGCTCCTCGCTTCGCTCGTCGCGACAGGCTTCATTTGGGTAACTCGCGCGTAGGCTCTGCCGGCCATTGCTCCTCGCTTCGCTCGTCGCGACCGGCTTCTTTTGGGTAACTCGCGCGTGGGCTCTGCCGTCCATTGCTCCTCGCTTCGCTCGTCGCGACAGGCTTCTTTTAGGTAACGCACGCGTGGGCTCTGCCGGCCATTGCTCCTCGCTTCGCTCGTCGCGACAGGCTTCTTTTGGGTAATTCGCGCGTGGGCTCTGCCGTCCATTGCTCCTCGCTTCGCTCGTCGAGACAGGCTTCTTTTGGGTAACTCGCGCGTGGGCTCTGCCGGCCATTGCTCCTCGCTTCGCTCGTCGCGACAGGCTTCTTTTGTGTAATTCGCGCGTGGGCTCTGCCGGCTATTGCTCCTCGCTTCGCTCGTCGCGACAGGCTTCTTTTGGGTAACTCGCGCGTGGGCTCTGCCGGCTATTGCTCCTCGCTTCGCTCGTCGCGACAGGCTTCTTTTGGGTAATTCGAGCGTGGGCTCTGCCGGCCATTGCTCCTCGCTTCGCTCGTCGCGGCAGGCTTCTTTTGGGTAATTCGCGCGTGGGCTCTGCCGGCCATTGCTCCTCGCTACGCTCGTCGCGGCAGGCTTCTTTTGGGTAACTCGCGCGTTGGCTCTGCCGGCCATTGCTCCTCGCTTCGCTCGTCGCGACAGGCTTCTTTTGGGTAACTCGCGCGTGGGCTCTGCCGTACATTGCTCCTCGCTTCGCTCGTCGCGACAGGCTTCTTTTGGGTAATTCGCGCGTGGGCTCGGCCGGACATTGCTCCTCGCTTCGCTCCTCGCGACAGGCTTCTTTTAAACAAAACAAAAAACAAAACGTTGCACGCGTTTTCTAGAAAATTCCGTAGGTAAACGGAAAATTTTTTTCGGGTAAAATATACAGGGTGTTTCGAGAAAGTGATCGTGCAATTTTCCGTTAATTCCAATCTCTGAAAATAAAAAAGTTGCGCGTATTTTCTCGAAAACCAAGTAGCGGAGGCAAATGTTTTTCAACACGAATATACAGGGTGTCCAAAAAGGGCAATTACCGGCGCCGATTCGCTTCCCTCCTACCCAAGCCAGTTGGAAGGAATAAGGCATACGCGTCCGTAAGGGAGTTGGGCTTTCAGGAGGACGGGGGGGCCCGCGGGGGTGAATTTTTTTTCGACACAAATATACAGGGTGTCCAAAAAAAGGGCAGTTACCCGCGTCGATTCTCTTCCCTCCTAACTGAATATTGAATCGTTCATATCGACGCCAGGTATATGCTTTCCCAAGTCGCATAGTGACGTCTAACCTAACCCAAAAATAGGTTAGCCATCATTTTTAACGTTTGAAATTCTAAAAGTCTTGTATACCTGAGGGTTCTGAAAAAAAAAACCGCTCAAAAAAAAACGGCCAAGTCTCGGGAATCCGTTTTATCGTTTTTCTCGAAGATCAAGTAGATTGGGAAAAAATTGTTTCGAGTAACTTTTATTTAGTTTCGCGTGCCCTTTACATCCCCGAAGAAACCGAGTTTCTACCTTTGAAAACGAAAAAGTTGCACGCGTTTTCTCGACAAATATAGTGGGCGTAGGAAAAATTTTTCTCACACAAAATTTACAGGGTTTCTTCAGAGAGTAACAACGCACTTTTCATATTTTTCCGAACTCTATAAATAAAGAGAAGTTTTCGTTGTTTTCTCTAAAACCAAGTAGGCGGGGAAATTTTCTTTGTCGTCGTTTTTCTTCCTTTCCCCCACCCGTTCGATCGCCGCCGGAACGAAATTTTTATCTCGCCAAACAAAAAAGTTGTATCTGTTCTGGGAAAACCGAGCGTGCCATGGAAAATTTTTTTCTTCGATAATTTTCCCCTCGGCATACGGGGCCTATCAAAGAAAACCGCAAGTCTCTATCCCTATTAATAAGAACGTTATTCACCTAAGAAAAATCCAAGTGGGCCATGGAAAAAAGAAAATTTCGGCGCAGCGTCATTTTACATCCTCTACCTAACGCACTTTGTCCCGTCTTTCAATCTAGACGCATAGAAAAGTTGTGTTTTCCGGCGAAATCGAGTAGGCCATGGAAAATTTTTTTTCACGTTTCTCAATCATTTCGCCCCGGCAACCCAACAAAGGAAACCCGGATCTCCTATCTCTAAAGATGGCAAAGTTGCATTTGTTCTGTCAAAATCGAGGTGGCCATGAAAAATTTTCGTCGTCCATTTTTTTCCTCCCCCCATATGCTTACAATCAAAACAAACGGCAACCCCGTATCTCTGACGGCACGGGAGTTACGGCCGCTTAAAGAATTTCGAGGTTATGTCGTATCGTAAGTTTATAACTAAATTCTCAGTCTGAAAATCGTCCATAACCTAAGGGACGTCGTTTTGGCGGCAAAAATCAAAAATTCCAACCTTCCGCGTCGACCGCTTCGAAAAAGAGCAAATATTCAACAGGTGTTCGGTAACTTGAAATCCTCACCCCCAGTATACGTCCATTTCGGAATCGCAGATATTCAACAGGTGCTTAGTTCTTCGGCCGGCGAAAAAATCCGCATGTCGACATCCGGTATGCACCCTCAAGTCGCGGTTTGGCTTCCCGCCATAACCTCGAAGGCGCGACTGACGGAGAATCTAACCTCCGAAATGTATCGTAAAATTCCGCGTTGTTTCGCCCTTTACATTTTAAAGAAATAGACACCCGGTACGCATTCGCAGTTTGAAATGTCTTTAACCTCAAAGGCCCTTTTGCTTGGCAGTGACGTGAAGGCGAATTCTAACCTCCCATCGTCCAGTTTAAAAGTGCAAAAATTCTCATATCGACACCAGGTACTTCTTCTCAAGTCGCATATTGACGTCTAATCCCAACCTCTGCTTTACACCCCTGTCATGGGAATCTAACCTGAATGTAGGTTAGCCATCATTTTGAAAGTATAAAAGTCTTGTATACCTGAGGGTTCTGAAAGAAAAAATCTTCTCAAAAAACGGCTAAGTCCCGGGAATCTGTCTTAAGGTTCTTCTTGAAAATCAAGTAGGCTGGAAAAAATCGTTTCGAGTAACTTATATTTTCTTTCGCGTGCCCTTTACGTACCCGAAGGAACCACGTTTCTACCTTTGAAAAAGAAAAAGTTGCACGCGTTTCCTCGAAAATGCGGCGGGTGGACGAAAAATTTTTTTCGTGAAAATTATACAGGGTGTTGCGAGAAAGTGAGCGTGCACTTTTCCGTTTTTCCCTATCCCCGAAAATGAAAAAGTTTCGCGTATTTTCTCGAAAACCAAGTAGGCGGGGGAATTTTTTTTCGCGACGGTTCCCTTTCTTTCCCGTACACATTCCATACCAGCAGAAGCGAAATTTTTATCTCGCCAAACAAAAGAGTTGTGTCTGTTCTGGGAAATCTAGCGTGCGGTGGAAAAATTTTTCTTTTCGATAATTTTCTCGTTGGCATTTGGGGCCGGTCAAAAAAAACCGCAAGTCTCCATCTCTAATAATAAGAAAGTTATTGACTTAAGAAAAATCCAAGTAGGCCATGCAAAAAAAAATTTTTCTGAGCAACGTCATTTTACATCCTCTACCTAACGCCCTTTGTCCCGTCTTTATATCTCGTCGCATAAAAAAGTTGTGTTTTCCGGCGAAATCGAGCAGGCCATGGAATTTTCTTCTCCGCGTTTCCCAATCATTTTACCCGGGCAAACGAACAAAAGAAACCCGAAACTTCTATCTCTAAAGACAAAAAATCGGCGGTTGTCGTGAGAAAATCGAGGTGGCCACGGACAAATTTCGTCGTTCATTTTTCTCCTCTTCCAATGTGCTCGTAATCAAAACCAACGGCAACGCTCTATCTACAACGATTAAGTTTCGTACATTTCTCGCTCGACACATTTTCGAGAAAGAGACGCCCGGTACGCCCACCGGGTCTAGCGGCCCTCCGCAACCTGGCTCTTCGTCTTTGGCGGCGGCGAAGAAGACGCCAGTATCCACCCCGTATCCCCTTCGAAAGTGCAGATATTCAACAGGCGTGCGTGTGCGAAAATCGCCACCCCCGTATCCGTCCGTTTCGAAATCGCAGATATTCAACAGGTTGATTAGTTCTTCGGCCGGCGAAAAAATCCACATGTCGACATCCGGTATGCACCCTCAAGTCGCGGTTTGGCTTCCCGCCATAACCTCGAAGGCGCGACTGACGGAGAATCTAACCCCTCGCGCGACACAGCCAGCAGGAAAAACTGGCGCCGTTAGGTTGCCGGAGTTTTTAGTGACTAATCTTACAATTAGTCCCACCAACATGGACCATCTTCTTGGCAAAGGAATTTCTATAACCTCGGACAGAGCCGTTTTAAAAATCGGAGGAGGTGGTAGATCTCTTAGTTGGGTCTCGTACTTTCCTCCGGTACCGAAAGAAACCTCGAAGATCAGATATCTGAGAAATTTCCGCAATCTCGATTTTATTCTTCCGAAAAATGGGACGGCTGTACAATCAGCGAAATCGACGGAAATCCTCCGAAACCGCTCTTGGGAATTGCGTGTTTTTTTCTTATTTCTCGATTTTTCGGGGGCGCCGGAGGCGTCCGGACCTGACCTGAAGACATGGAGGAAGCTTTAAAAATTGCGACCTCGCGGCCCCGAGCTCAAATAACGTGGCTACGGCCCGACGAAAACGGGCAATTTCTGACAATTTCGCGACTTTTTTTGACTAATTTTTTGGCGCAGCACGACACATAAAAACGATCCGATTTCTCTCGGGAAAAAAGCTTAATAACTCTCGCATTTACCTCCTTAAAAATTCGAAAAAGTGTTAAATCTCTTAATCTGACCTTCCTCTCGCTTCCCTTTGCTATTTCCCTCACCCTACCGCCCTATTTAAGAATCATTTTCGCCCCGCTCCCGACCGAGATAGTTTTCACGGGCCACTGTATCACCCGAAAACCTATGTTCCTCTTTACCGCACACCACGTGACCCCCACCGTACCACCGCTTCTGGCGGCCGTAATTAAGCGAAGAAAGATCCACCGGCCTCGAGATTGCGTTTCTCGGATGCGGCCGTCCCTCACCTACCCGCGAACGACGAAGGTCGGCCGCTTCGCGGCCTCCCCCAACCGAGAGAGGGTCAATACAAAAGGTACTTTTTCGACCCCATTTAGAAAAGAACACCCTTATCAGCTATTAATATATATTAATATGGCTCTGCATTGCCAGGAACCCATTTTCAAGTCAGTTGAATTTGGCCAGATAGGGCTTCACTATCAAGAACAACAATGTAGATGATATCAAGTTGAATCATCTATTGCACCTGTATGGGTGATTTAAACTTCATGGTCACAACCAAAAGCAATGGCAACAAATGCTTACAATGATTATAGAGGAGTTATCCGGAGAATTAGGAATGCAATTTGGACTGGAAAAATACCGCGCCCTTAACATCGTCAGGGGAGGAACCGAACAAGGAACATAAACGAAATGCAGGACGGTCAAAAGATTGAAGCAATGAACAGAAGAGATACATACTATCTAGGAATGAAACAGGTGCAAAGGATAGACCATCGAACGAAAAAAAAAACGACTTGACCAGTGAATTCATTATGCGAGTAATTTAGGTACTATAAACTAATCCTAACAGCAAGAATTTGTCAGCAAGGAAGTCAATACGTATGCATGCTCTGTATTTAGCTAACTTATTGTAACATTCATTTAAACTTTTGAAATAGATATTTTTGTTGATGTTGCTAGTGGGGTGTAAGTAATATCCCAATGCTTGTGGCACTGTTACGTTTTATGGATTGAACTGTTTAAAACGAGATGAAAAGAATACTTTGAAGACCAAAGCAGCAAGCTGGTTCCCAAAAACATCTCTAAACTGATTTCAATATAACAAAATTAGCAAACACTAATATCCAAACGAAAACAAACCAGTAGTAATTATTTAATTTGATGTCCTTCATTATTTTAGAATTCGGCAATTTTCAATTGCAACACTTCGCCTCAAACTTCCCCCAGATAAGTCAGTGGGTAATAATAAGCGAAAAAGCTCTTTATACTTTGGCCGAGATAAATTGAGTTATTAACAGTTTAAGGTGCGCCGCACCGTCCCCTTAATAAAGCGCCCCCAAGGCCGCAATCCTTCCCGTCCCAAAAATGTTATCTCCGCGGCAATTATCCGGGCTGGGATAACCCCTCAAAGACCAATAAAGAAAGGGACCTTAAAAAATATTAATTGGCAAAGTTAGTAAAGCGACAAGTGCTCATGGGAGTGCTCACACCGCCAGAGCGCGAAGAAATGGGACGCAATCAGGGCTGGCAGCCAGAACTGGGCGCGTCCAGAACGCACGAAGGGGAATTTTTCGTAAATGATCCTTGAATAAGGCTCATCATCCCGCCTACCACTAGAGGAATTGCCGAATACTTCATACGGTTTAAAACGGAACAGAAGAATACTATAACCAGTAAGCATGTTAAAGACTACAAGGACATAATTTGGATTCTATAAAAAATAAAACAATTTTCGGTTAATGTCTCGCAGCAATAGAAACTTCATTGGTGATTCTCAATCCTTCTAATTTAAGCACCATGAATATGCAGCCATCATTGCCTTTCAAATGCTAGTAGATATATCATGATCATCTAATTAAGTAACTAGAATTCCAAGAACTGGTGGAGCCAACGTCACCTGTGTATTAACAAGTTCACAAATTCACGAAAGGTGGGTGAATTACCGGTCCATTATCTTGGTAAATATGGTAACTGAACGTTCAGTTCGGTCAGAAAAAACATTTCTATTTTTTCGTATATTTTCGTATCTATAGGTACTACGGTTGCTACGGTGATGTTGTTTCAACCTCTGGCATAAAACAAGCTTCACATCTACGCAAAATCCTATCCACAGCCGCTCTTTTGCATTTCCTTTCACTAAGTTACAGCATAATCGAACATTCTTCTATGGTTACAGTTATTTTCTATATCCTTAACGTAAGTTCCTCAGCACTATAGCGTTTTCTTTTTACGCCTATCCGATTTTCCCCTTTTTATATTTTTCGGTGGACCCTCTCATAGCCTCTTTTATTTAGAAAAGGGAAAATCGGACCTACGGCGGGGCGGTTGCTCAGGCGCCAGCTCTTTTAGAGCGGTATGCTCCGCTATGCCCGGGATAGCATTCGTCAGAGAAAAATAATTCCAGAGGTCAGTGGTGCGTCGAGGGTAGGATACAAATAAGGGAGGCTTGGCAAATTTTAACACGGTTTATTTTTCTACAAAGAATTCGTTTGGCAATAACAACTATTGGGTAATCTTAGTTTAACAAAACAAATTATTGCCACGGCCGGTCCAGAGAGATCCACGTGAGTATCTGGAAAAGAAACGTGCAGGTTAAGCCTCTATCGCGAAAATTCTGTTTATTATTGACACGGTTTTGTCTACAGGTGGTAAGCAAGCTCAAAACTATTCGGGATAACTAATAGAAAATACGGCAAATTTAATAAGACGCGGGAAGGTTCTACACACCCAGTCCAAGCGGTACTGTTCGGCTTTGCTTGGTGCAAACTGTGCTTAAATAATTTTCCGGTGTTCGTAGTGGATAGTAAACTCGCGCCACCAACACGGTACCAAGCTTAGCTACAGTTAACCTTGATCTGGGGGTGAAATGAACCGGTGTCTGCTTGGGATAGTGAACTCACGCCACCAACACGGTTCGGGACAGTTTCTAAATCTAACCTAATCATGCTCACCAGGAAATATGCCGGAAATCAGAGAGCCTCCCCGGAAGCCGCAGCGTATTTATCGGCCTGGGTGGCGCCCCTCTCTTCGTGAGTGCGCCGGCCGCCCATTGGTCGGGGCAGTGGTGAGGCCTCAGGTGATCGTCCCCACTCTTCTGGTACCCAAAACGGCTGCCGGGGGCTAGAGTGGCCGTTATGTTAAATGAAGAAAAAATTAAATTACCATGAAACCGTTACAGATACGAAAATACGTAGAATAAACAAATCGGGGACTAAATTTGCGACACCGATACCTATGTTATTATAATTTTTGACACTAAATCGAGAATACAAAAATCGGTAATAATTGTGTAGTTAATATTGTCAATGAGTCAAAATAATTTATAAATAAATTTAATACTTTCCATTTCAGTTAATATCACGCGATAGTCGAAGTACGCACATAGAGTGGCATGTAGCACAGAGACCAAAGACATATAAAAAACAATAGACAGATTTGTTTACTAAATATGAAGACGCCAACATTGTCCCCCTCTTCTTTCGCCTTTTATAAAATAGTACGCAAGCCGTACTATTATTTACCACTACTGCAGCGCTGTTGCCAATGACACCTAAGACTATGTATGTATCCTGAAAAATCGGCAGCTTGTTTTTAACAACGTGACAGAAAAATTACATTTGTTAGAAAATAGGGCATGTCAAAATATAAATTTTTCGCTTTAAAGTGTGCCAAGTGGATTATTATACTAATAGGTATATAAATATTTATAACACAAAGTTTGAATCAAAATGGAAATACAAGAAATACGTGTTATAGATATTTTTCCCTAGAAACCCTACGTCAACTAGGCCCTGAAGCACAACTTCACCACTTCACTTTGTTCACGAAATCAGCGGTAGGTCCTGCCGCGCACGCCGACAACGTCGCATAGCTGGAAGTCGTCTAGAAGGAACTGGTCGCCATGTTCATCAAAACAGTATTCATTCATTCGTGTCTTGTTTGAATATCGCGTTTTTGTCGTATCGGTGTTTTTGTGTAGTGTTATTTGGACGTTGGTCGATTCTCTTTGAATTATACATTGAAAAATAGTTAGGCAGTGCTTAATATGTCTAAAAATAGACTTCTTGAACCCAAATATTACATTTCATGCGCAAGTAAATAAACTCCATAGTCGTACTCTCTATGAACATTATTTCTTAAATGTACGTATCTATTTTAACTATGTATTTCTTGTCTGTTATTGCGCGCCGGCGGGAGAAACGTGACATCAGTTTCATTCATTACTTCATCCTCTCTCTATGCCAATTTTTTTAATGTTGGCATGTAAACATTTGGTCATTTATGAATGACCGGCTATGTCTATTGTTTTTTATATGTCTTTGACAGCTTCGATTACTTTGAACTCCCATGCAATGCGACAGTGACTGTTTAGCAATATTTTCTGTATCAAATAGAGGATTGACTCGCCGTACGGGGTCGAAGTGAATTAGTATCAGCAAAGATATTATCTTTGGTATCAGTAAGAAGCAATACACTACCGACTGAGACAATAGACCCGGAGATAGTGACAGATTTTTGGACGTGATTTTACTCAGTATGCCTTTCAAAGGGCATTATGTGGCACATATTCTCACAATAAAAAGGTATGACTCAGAGAGTCATCCTGGGTTCTTCATGTGAAAAACTGAGTTTTCAATTATTCGAAAAATATGCGTTTTGATATGATTTTATACAGGCTGCCATGTTTTTTATAATGAAGTTCAAATAGAAAATTCCTCGGAAAACCATAGGCATACCGTTAGGGTGGGTCCAAAGGGCTATTATTGCCACGTGATCTTGTATTTTAATATTTAATTTTTCCACGTTTCTGAACAGGCTGCCAATGAGAAGTATGCAAGTTCTTATTATGAAAATGCTGAAAAAAGGATGGCATACCTTTCGCGCATGTCCAAGTACTGTTTAAATTGAATGTTATTTAATCATTTAAACGAGTTATTCGATGTAAAGTGTACTTGGACATGCGCAAACGGTATGTTATCTTTTCTTCAGCAGTTTCATAACAAGAACTTGCATACTTCTCATTGGCAGAAACGTGGAAAAATTAATTGTTAAAATACAAGATCACGTGGCAATAATAGCCCTTTGGACCCACCCTAACGGTATGCCTATGGTTTTACGAGGAATTTTCTATTTGAACTTCATTATAAAAAAACATGGCAGCCTGTATAAAATCATATCAAAACGCATATTTTTCGAATAATTGAAAACTCAGTTTTTCACATGAAGAACCCAGGATGACTCTGATTCATACCTTATTATTGTGAGAATATGTGCCACATAATGCCCTTTGCAAGGCATACTGAGTAAAATCACGTCCAAAAATCTGTCACAATCTCCCGGTCCACAAGCAAGAAGCACAGAAGATGAACCCTCGCCCACAAATAACGTGGTAAGCAAACTTATTCCCATTATACTGACAAGTGTTGCCTAACAATCTTAAAAAAAAGTTTAAAAGTAAAGAAGTGAAAAGACCCTTGTATACTTTGCACAGTTATTTATATTAAAAATCCTGACAGAGCGCTTTCGGTTATACAACCATCATCAGTGTCATCTATAATGTATATAATAAAGTTGATGTCAAATTATTTAAACTAATAGACTTACTTGTCGGATACAAACCCTACAGATGCGAACAACCACATGTTGGTAACCTTCAAGGTTAATTACGAATTAAGTCGTGGTGAAAACCAAAATTAAAATATTCCAGTTACAACCTGATACGTTATACCTTATATAAAGTTCAGGAACATTCAATTGCAAATTAGAAAACTCATTAAAAACAAATTGCTTTAAAACAATGGACAAGACTTGGTTAAAATAATTTCGAGACGAGGAAGAGGTTGACGTCGAAATGACGGATGTCAAATATCAAAAAATTTGCTGTCGAAAATTTGCCAGCGCATGGCCACTACAGCACCATGTGAGAAAACAAGTGCCCTACGCGACCTACGTGAACCAAAAGTACTGGCTGGTGAGCAAATAGTACAAAACGCTCTAATTTATTAAATTAGAAGAGAACTAAGTCTCCAGGAAACTGTAATCGAGCAATGAAACATTTGAGATGAAAAGATTTAGAAAATTTGAGAGTTTATGGAAAGTTTTTCTTTTTAACAATATTTATATTGAAAGGTAATTTGAATAATTATATTATATTATTTAAGAATGCAATGTAATGAAACAATTTTGAAAAAATATTTAGAGAGTTTGAGAATTTTGAATAATTGTAAAAATATTATAATATTTTTACATTATTTATAATAAAAGATGTTAGAATTATTATTAAATCTTATTTATTGGAAAAATTGTAATTTATTAGAAAAATATTCAAGTAAGTAAAGTTAATAATGGATACTTTCAACTTCAGATAAATTGCAATGAAAATAGAAAAGATAAAAGACAAGGATGAGTGGGAATTGCAAGTCGGATGATCCATCATCAGAGTGTTTTTCATCATTGAGAGTTAGTCCAATAATCTACGGTGTAAAGGGATAAAACTTCTATTTAAATTGACTTGTACATTGAGGCAATTATTATTATTTTGTAATTCTTTTTTTATTTCTAAGTCCTCTAGGAAATCTAGTTTATTAAAATTTTTAGTAAAAGTTTGTATAATTATTTTTGAATTTTTATGAGGACTGAAATTGTGATTAGTATTTTTTAAATGATCTCCGAAAACAGAGTTGTCTCTCGTCAAATGTTCGTGAATACGAGTCTTTAAAGAGCGACAAGTTCTACCAATATAAGAAGCTGTACAAGACTCACAATTAAGCTTATAAACTCCACTCTTGTTTAGGTCTTCCACCTTGTCCTTATTATTAACTAAAAATTGTCCCAACGTGTGACAAGTTTTAAAAGAGATTTGAACATTATTGAAAGTTTGGCGAAAACGCCGGGCAACTTCTTGTGACAGATTTTCTTCAATAAAGGGAATAGAAATATACCTACTCTCTGATGGAGAAGTAGGGTAAGCTAAGTTGTTTAGTTTTTTTGATTTAAATTTATGAATAATATTATCAACTATCGAAGGGTCATATCCATTATTGAAAGCGATCTGTTTGATTAAGTTAGCTTCTTTTTGAAATTTTCACCAGACATAGGGATATTAAGTAACCTATTCACATAACAGTTGAAAGCGGCCATTTTATGTTGATTAGGATGATTAGAAATGGAAGGTATGGTATGGTCTGCCTGTGTAGGCTTTCGAAAAATAGAAAATTCTAGCTTATTGGCACTTTTAGAGATTGTGAGATCTAAAAAATTCAGCTTATTATTTGACTCTACTTCCAAGGTAAATTTAATATTGTTATGTAAGGAATTAAGTTTAAGTAACAAATTATTGGCTGTGGTAATATCACCTTCAATAAAGACTAGACAATCATCTACATACCGAAACCAGTGAAGAATTTCTAAGTTATTAGGAGTTATAATAAATTCGTTTTCTAAATGATTCATAAAGATCTCCGCTAGTAGAGGAGAGAGACTGCTACCCATTGCTAAACCATCCGGCTGTGAATAAAATTTGTTATTAAAAGAGAAAAAATTTTGAGAAAGGCAAAAATTAAGTAAAGTTAAAATTGTGACGATATTATCCTCATTAACGTCATTAACACGTAAGAGGTCACCCACTAACCTAACACATTCAACTTTAGGGATAGAAGTAAAAAGGTTGCTAACGTCAAAGGACACCAGCAGATAAGGTGTTGTTAAATTAAGCTCCGGAGCTAACGGAAGCTAACGGAATTTAACAACACCTTATCTGCTGGTGTCCTTTGACGTTAGCAACCTTTTTACTTCTATCCCTAAAGTTGAATGTGTTAGGTTAGTGGGTGACCTCTTACGTGTTAATGACGTTAATGAGGATAACATCGTCACAATTTTAACTTTACTTAATTTTTGCCTTTCTCAAAATTTTTTCTCGTTTAATAACAAATTTTATTCACAGCCGGATGGTTTAGCAATGGGTAGCAGTCTCTCTCCTCTACTAGCGGAGATCTTTATGAATCATTTAGAAAACGAATTTATTATAACTCCTAATAACTTAGAAATTCTTCACTGGTTTCGGTATGTAGATGATTGTCTAGTCTTTATTGAAGGTGATATTACCACAGCCAATAATTTGTTACTTAAACTTAATTCCTTACATAACAATATTAAATTTACCTTGGAAGTAGAGTCAAATAATAAGCTGAATTTTTTAGATCTCACAATCTCTAAAAGTGCCAATAAGCTAGAATTTTCTATTTTTCGAAAGCCTACACAGACAGACCATACCATACCTTCCATTTCTAATCATCCTAATCAACATAAAATGGCCGCTTTCAACTGTTATGTGAATAGGTTACTTAATATCCCTATGTCTGGTGAAAATTTCAAAAAGAAGCTAACTTAATCAAACAGATCGCTTTCAATAATGGATATGACCCTTCGATAGTTGATAATATTATTCATAAATTTAAATCAAAAAACTAAACAACTTAGCTTACCCTACTTCTCCATCAGAGAGTAGGTATATTTCTATTCCCTTTATTGAAGAAAATCTGTCACAAGAAGTTGCCCGGCGTTTTCGCCAAACTTTCAATAATGTTCAAATCTCTTTTAAAACTTGTCACACGTTGGGACAATTTTTAGTTAATAATAAGGACAAGGTGGAAGACCTAAACAAGAGTGGAGTTTATAAGCTTAATTGTGAGTCTTGTACAGCTTCTTATATTGGTAGAACTTGTCGCTCTTTAAAGACTCGTATTCACGAACATTTGACGAGAGACAACTCTGTTTTCGGAGATCATTTAAAAAATACTAATCACAATTTCAGTCCTCATAAAAATTCAAAAATAATTATACAAACTTTTACTAAAAATTTTAATAAACTAGATTTCCTAGAGGACTTAGAAATAAAAAAAGAATTACAAAATAATAATAATTGCCTCAATGTACAAGTCAATTTAAATAGAAGTTTTATCCCTTTACACCGTAGATTATTGGACTAACTCTCAATGATGAAAAACACTCTGATGATGGATCATCCGACTTGCAATTCCCACTCATCCTTGTCTTTTATCTTTTCTATTTTCATTGCAATTTATCTGAAGTTGAAAGTATCCATTATTAACTTTACTTACTTGAATATTTTTCTAATAAATTACAATTTTTCCAATAAATAAGATTTAATAATAATTCTAACATCTTTTATTATAAATAATGTAAAAATATTATAATATTTTTACAATTATTCAAAATTCTCAAACTCTCTAAATATTTTTTCAAAATTGTTTCATTACATTGCATTCTTAAATAATATAATATAATTATTCAAATTACCTTTCAATATAAATATTGTTAAAAAGAAAAACTTTCCATAAACTCTCAAATTTTCTAAATCTTTTCATCTCAAATGTTTCATTGCTCGATTACAGTTTCCTGGAGACTTAGTTCTCTTCTAATTTAATAAATTAGAGCGTTTTGTACTATTTGCTCACCAGCCAGTACTTTTGGTTCACGTAGGTCGCGTAGGGCACTTGTTTTCTCACATGGTGCTGTAGTGGCCATGCGCTGGCAAATTTTCGACAGCAAATTTTTTGATATTTGACATCCGTCATTTCGACGTCAACCTCTTCCTCGTCTCGAAATTATTTTAACCAAGTCTTGTCCATTGTTTTAAAGCAATTTGTTTTTAATGAGTTTTCTAACTTGCAATTGAATGTTCCTGAACTTTATATAAGGTATAACGTATCAGGTTGTAACTGGAATATTTTAATTTTGGTTTTCACCACGACTTAATTCGTAATTAACCTTGAAGGTTACCAACATGTGGTTGTTCGCATCTGTAGGGTTTGTATCCGACAAGTAAGTCTATTAGTTTAAATAATTTGACATCAACTTTATTATATACATTATAGATGACACTGATGATGGTTGTATAACCGAAAGCGCTCTGTCAGGATTTTTAATATAAATAACTGTGCAAAGTATACAAGGGTCTTTTCACTTCTCAAGTTTCAATTGCACATACAGCTTCTACTTTAAAAGTAAGGTTGACATATTCTATTACCACATCAGCATATAGATTATTGGTGATTGTGATTATGTTCGATCGAAATGAAATAACCCGTTGTCGTCTGCCCGTGTTACGTCTCCCCATCGTGTAATCAGCTCGCGCCCATCCGCCACCCCCGAGTACGACTTCGGGGATATAACTAACTACAATTTGCTCATTGTTCCGGCACAGGGCATTATCTTTATTAAGTTTTGCTGGCGGCGAGGCTAACACCCCGAAACAACGGCGGCCTGTCTGCGCTCGAATACAAGACGTCCCGCCCCGCCCAGCCCCCCCCCCCCTTCCTGCCAGATATTTAATATTGATAATGCCCAACCCTTCACGGCTACCCAGCGGCTAATTTATTTTCGGGAAACGCGCTGTATAAATCGCGGCTGGCGTAATTAAACCTGTCGGAATAAATCCTAATCTCTAATTGCGTATCATAATTAAATTTTGAGGAACGGCGGGGAGCCCACGGTTTTTGCCCGTTTAAAAGGTTTTTGTCTCGCGCGTTCATCATCGCCGACAATGGGGACAGGAGGGGATGGGCGAGATAGTGGCGGATTTTAACGAGCTGAAAATACGTGCAACTAGATACACCTCCAATTTGTACAAATATTTTTTGGGGTACCTATCCTTGTGTTTCATACCCGCCGGCGCAACAAATAATAACTAAGTACTAGCAGTATCCCCAGGCTTGCGGCGGGCGGCGGCTTTGCCGCCGCTACCTTATTTACTGCAACTCACGCGGAAACCCCGAGGGTCTGGTCATTGCGGCGGCTACGCCGGCGCCGCCGCCGAACTTCGGCCGCTTGGCCTCACGTCCCATTCGCGATGGTTTATTGCGGCACTCCGCCTTTTAGAGATCAGAGATAGCGGAAACAAAAATTGTCTACATGTAACTGACCTCAATATCAAGTTGAAATTTTCCACCCAACGTTGCCAGATAACACAATGTACGTGTAGTTCTCGGTTTTTTAGTAAGTTCAAAGAATGAAACAGGATTTTGTTGGGTAAACATGACAACGCTGACGACATAAAGTTTTAATAAAAAGTTATGTATTTCGTGAGAGGACCACAGATTGTTTGTCGTCCGAAAAGGGCCTCGTGCGTTAATTTTGATGAAGCGGGTGGGCTCTGCAGGCTATTGCTCCTGGCTTCGCTCGTAGTGCTTTGCGAAAAACTATTCTTTTCTAAATGAGCAGTGCGGCTGGGAAAATAATTTTCAAGTAACTTTTTTAACTTTTACGTGCCCTTTACACCTTCGAAGACAGGTTCTGCCGGCCATTGCTCCTCGCTTCACTCGTCGCATTTGCGAAAAATATGTTGTTTTTTTTTTAATTAAGCAAAACGGCTGGCAAATTTTTTTCAAGTAACATTTCACATGGTCTATACATCCCCGAAAGAAGCAAGTTTCTATATTTTTTAATTTTGCACGATTTTTCTGGAAAATCAAAAATTCCAAAACTATTTTTCTTTTAACAAAATGCCAACCAACAAATAAAAAGCAATTTAAATTGTTGGACCTTCTAAACAACGTCTGGCAGGCTTCTGTATTTTTTAGACTTTATTGTGTTTATCGTATCTGGGACGGTTTTGATATACCTACTCGATTTTTGACCCCAAAAAATTCAGTATTTTGAGAGGGCACAGAGAAAGACACCCTGTATATTTTATATTGGATCTCTGCACACCAAAACTTTGAGTGGTTCTGTTGACCAATCAACTGTTTTGAGGGGATTCCATGACACACTTGACTCGCCAAGGGCCCTTAAAATTAATATTTTGCTCAACTTTGGCACCTTGTAGTATGTAACTGCCTGTATATTTTTTGTTAAAATTTGGTACATGGGGGTTTCGGGGTATCTTGATTAACTCCGTGGTGTCAGATTTTAAATAAAAAATCGCTAAATGGTTTTCGTGAAAATCGGGAGTATAAAATTTTTTTTCGGAAATATTTTAGAAATAATTAAATAATTTTAATATTTCCCCTAACCAGCCGCTCAGTTTTATTATCGGGTAGACGCGTACCCAAGGCGCGAGGGAGACGCAAACTGGTTTCAGGTCTTCCTTCGACGTTGCCAGATCGCGGCGCCAGGCAACGAACATTTTTATCTAAATGTGCCCACCTTTTTCTATCCTTTTGTTATCCTTTAGGATAATAATCGCTGATAGCAAATGAAAGGTGGTTTAAAAACTATCCTCCTCGCCACTCACATTCGCACTTGCCATATTATCACAAAATTGCTCCAGAGGTCGGTACACGAGCTTCCTGGTCGCGTTCACAACGTTACCTACAGTCCAAAAGATAATCGAGTTGAGTAAGCCTTTTTCGAGCCGTCCGGTCCGGCAATTCGCGGACGCGACGTCTGTCACCCAACCACGCTTGACCCACTGACCCACACCACAGAATAAGGGAATCAGAAGTTTCACTCAATGTCGGCACCTTTGATGTCGGTGGCAAAGATTTCCCCTCTCGCGCATATATTTTATACTAGCCAGGCGCAACCAGCTGGCCTGCGAAAGGTCGCTGTACTTTGAGACAGGGCCGGCTCTCGAGCGTCGCCGCGTCTGCCAGGGTCGGATTAAGTCAAATAATATCACAAATATTTATAGATTGTTCTGAATGCGATTACATTTTTATTAAATACATAATCTTATAGATTTTTCACAATTGTTGTTCTTTGTAATATGCTTTGCAGTCGTGGTTTGGTGCATGCATACATTATGCATTACAGTAGCAGTAGTTGCTGAAATTGTTTGGAGGTGAAAAAAATAAAAGTACCTATTTGAAGATATCTCAATGTACATATGTATATATATTACAAAAATTATAAACACTAATAAGTACAATACAAAATAACACAAATTTATATTACAAATTCGATAATTTGTAATTTTTCTTATTTGCAGTTACTCGCATATCTCTGTTTAAAAATGCCAAAGATGAAAATATTCTAAATCTAACATACAGACTCAATAAAAAATCATAAGGAAATGATTCACAAAGATGAATATATACAGTTTGTTCAGCGAATGTTCGGCCCTACGTCACAACTCCCGTCCTTGTCTTACTCGTGACTATACGATGAATATTGGTCGTGTATTCACGAGCCAAACAAGGGGAGTTGTGACGTAGGGCCGAACATTCGCTGAACAAACTGTAACGATATAACGTATAATGTTCTTTTATTTTTATACCTACATTATTTTCTGCTGCGTATTTAAGGAAACATTTACAAAACTGGTCTTCTAATTTATAAATATAATCCAAATAGTCTTGTGGGGGAGAAATAAGTTAACATGGCACGCTCTCTTATAATAATGTGGGATTACCTATTTAAATACGAAGTACAAATGTCGCACTGATGTTTTTCTAAAAAATTTTTCAAGAAATAACCTGAAACATATATTATATGCTATACAATTTTTTTCACTTAATTCTATATTTATATAATTAGAAATGCTGCTGTTGGTGGTGTGAAATGTCGGTTGCAGAAATCAAAGAACTCCTCCGCCGTTATATTCTTCGGAGCATGCTGTTTTTTTTGCATCATATACATTTTCAATTTTCTTTCAAAATTTCTAATTTTTTGGCGCATAGCATGCTTTCTTGGAGTATCTGCAGTTAAAGATGACACTGTTTGACTGGCGGTATCTAAAAGAAAAAACATGAATGTAAATAGTTAAAGTATCCTTAACCAATATTTTTGAGAAAAAAATGTGCGCGACTGACTTCTTTACAACTTTTATATTTTTTTCGCATTAAGCAACTAAGAATATAACTTTTTTGTTTCTTGATTTTTTTTCTTATCTTGCTTTGTTTTCGATAAAGCAACTACAAAGCAATGGCATACAATTAAGTGGTTTTTATCGTTTTCTCGAAAACGAAGCAAAATACAAAAAAAATTCAAGAGACAAAAAAGTTGTATTTTTACTTGCTTCATGTGAAAAAACTTAAAAGTTTTAAAAGTCAGTGGTGTATTTTTTTCTCAAAAATATAGGTTAAGGCGCCTCCCGGGACGCCACTGGACTTAATAATTTCAATCTACCTAGGGCTAAATTGACCCCTATCTACCATAACTAACACTGCCAAATTTCAACAAAATCGGTTCAGGGATTATTACGAAAAATTTTTTTTCAATAAGTTTGACACCCTGTATCTTGAAGATGAAGCATTACTGAGCCTATGTTTATATAAACTTTTCGTGTTAGGACCACTCAAAGAATTAACTCTTAAAGTTTGGCCACGTACTTAAATAACACTCTGTATATCACAGTAGAAAAAATATACTAAGCGACATAACGAACTAAACAAAATATAAACAAACCACTTGGCGTATATATTGCACATAATGTTGTTACATTGTGGAAACATTTGAGAACTTGCCTATAGAAATAAGCCTATACGTTTTTTTTTATTATTACCTCTAGTATCAAGATGAGATTCACCAATTTGCGTCGAAGGCCTCTCCAGCTCCAGACCATGGGTCGAACTACTCGGAGCGGTAATTGTTGCACACTCTGTATATAGAAAAAGTCTTTATACAAAAAATCAATAAAAAACAAACATTATATCCAGTGACCGGCAGAAAGTTGGACCATTGAGTAAAGGAATAAGTTGGACACAAAAATTTAATATTTTTAAACTCTGATTAATTTAAACTTCTAGCTGCTAATCGAACAAAATTAAAGTTTAGTAGCAAATTCATGTGTTATCCGATGATAAGTTGCGCTTGCGGTATTTTGTTTTTTGTAATACACAGCGTGGTCTAAAAAAATACAAAAAAAGTTAAATTTTTTTGGCTATGTGGCTGTGACTTTAAATCTGACATTCACCTTTGATTCCAAACAACTTTTGTAAGTAACTTTTTACCGTATTTTAAAATATAAGGTTACTTTACTATTTTGACATTTTTTAATCTACCTCGTATCCAGAAAGAGATATTTAAATTTTGATATGTGCATTTTGAGTTTGAAATGATGCACCAACTTTTATCAAGAATAAAATTTTCTGATAAATTAATAGTAAAAAAGTTTTCCATTTGTGTCCAACTTTCTGCCGGTCACTGTATAAATAAGCCGGCACTGCTTTTTTTATTATTACCTCTAGTATCAAGATGAGATTCACCAATTTGTGTCGAAGGCCTCTCGAGCTCCAGACCATGGGTCGAACTACTCGGAGCAGTAATCGTTGCACAGTCTGTACATAGAAATAACTGTTCATACACAATATCAACAAAAAATCAAACATCATAGTTACCTTTTTTAAATATTGTTGGAAGAGCTAACTTTTTCAGTTCATTCTTCGAAAGTCCCGCAAACATGTGAGGTTCGAAATGTTCCGAACATACTCTGTCTGTAGTTACCATATAGGTAGCTGACGAGGATCTCTTCCCAGGAGATCGAATCTCTCACAATTTTGTACCCACTGAGAACAGCTAAAAAAATGAAAGGTGTCATTTCACACAAAAAATTGTCCATTATACTAATAACAAGCTTGAAGTTAACACAAAAGTTTACAAAATAGTTCTACAACCCAATTTTTGCAAATGGCAGATCATTACACGATTAAAATGATTACAAATTTTGTAAGCCAGAAACAGACATTATCGAAAGTATTTGAGATAGGTATACACTATATACGAAGTTCGATGGTATATGCATAGAATAATATACAAATTTGTTTTTTCTTTATAGGATATCTATACCTACGGTCTACGGTTGGTTGAAATATTTATTATAAATATTTGGTACAGGATATCCACTACTTCTTGTTACAAATATAAATCAATGTTTAAAGCAGAAACCAGCTTGAGCATGCAAATAGGACATCGACGGCTTTCTACAGGAATTAAAAATACATTTTGTTTAAACGTGTTCACGCGTAATAAGCAAAAATATAATAATATATTACAAAAACAAACAGTGCGTTTATAACCTCAAATACTTTCTCAACAAACTTTGCCACTTACCTTTCAGGATCCAGGGGGAATCTAAAAAAGCTTATTCCCGGGTTGCTCTCTGTGTCATTAGAACAACCAGAAACTGAACAATAAATCGGAGCCATCACTACCGCGAATAAACCAAAAATATCACACAGGCACGAATGTATAATGTATATGAATAACACAGCTGCTAAACATACAATCACAATAAAGTGGATGACGCTGCACGTATTTATAGAGATACCAAGGGAATCTACCTCCAAAATATGATTTACCTTTTCTCGGATTTAAAAACTTTGTTTACCTATTTAACATTTATAACCTATAAAATTATCATATTTTATTGATTTTATGAGTGTTTGGTCGGTCGCAGGGTTGCCTGATCTTGAGCGTTGTTGCAAACCAGAGGTAAAGTGCTTTTATCTATAATATAATACAGGTATAATAGAATCAAAAACCAAATTCAAATCTTGACCATGAAGTATAGTGCTATTAAGCTATTAATTAAAATTACTTTCTGTCTTCATTTTATTATTGTATAGCGTTATGAAAAAATTACGAATATAGTATTTTCGAAGCGTATATTGATTTGGCAACGAAGTACACCAGTCTGCGCATAGAATTCGTACTAGCCAGGCGCACCTACATAAAAAAATACCCCTCTAACCACCGATTCTGGTCGAGTAAAACTTCTTATTCCCCTATTCTGTGCCCACACTTCCGTCTCGCCGGCCGGCTGGCCGGCTGTCTCCCCCTCCCTGCACCGCCTCGAGCCTTCGCAGTGGCGTGTTCTGTTGCTATGCAGGCCCTTCTTTATTTTAGTTTTTTGCTGCGTTTCCGAGTCGAGGATCTGTCGTCCCACAAGTCACGGCTCTTAGTTCAGGGGAATGCCGGCTAAAATCGGCAACATTGCACGACGCCCTATAATGTAGCTTCTGGCCCGTCTACTTCCCGGTCGTTTCCTCGCCAGTGGCGTCGTTATTGTCTTTAAAAAATAGCTTCCTTAAAAAAAATTTCTGGCTTTATTATTGACTTTTAATATTTTTTAAGTGCGGATTCGTATTAAGCTCAATTTTCTCCACATGTGGTTAAAATTATTGTATTTAGGTCCGAAACACCCTGTATAAAAAAACTCAAATTGAGCAAAGCAATTAATAGCCGTATCATGTTTATTTTAAGAGATATAGGAAAACTTTTATATCGAAAATTGATGGCACTGAGAAGCTTTATCCATCCAGGTGCTCAGATAGTTTCAGAAAATTACACAGGGTCTTCGGCTTTCTTTAGGCCCTCAAGAGAGCCGAAGTAGGGCGCAAAATAAGCGAGAAAATCGCGGTGGCAGTCATAAAAATCATCCTGTATATTATATTGAACAATTTTTGTACTGTTCGATTTTAAATATCAAAATTTAATGATTTTCCTGAATTACTGGATTTTTTATAAAATTGTAATCTCATTATTTTGTAGTTGGAGAATAAATAAACATATTAGATTTATTTTTTATTGATGTAGTTGTTTATAAACATTATATTTAGGGGCCCACTTGTTTGTGGGCCCCGCCGTGCCATCTCCGCGGCTACTTTGAGGCCTTCGGATACTTGATCTTGCGGCCTCCTTGGGCCAAACTTATTTTTTCTTTTGTTTCGCTTTCTGTAAGAAGGGTACCTACGTTAAAATAATTCAGAAATAGAGATTATAAATAGGTTTCTTACTTTTTGTTTACTCGATTAATCTGATTCACCTTCCTCCAGGAAGATTTGTCCCTGGGCGGCGCCGGCGTCGGCGTCGTCGACGTCGTCGACAACTCTGGTTCCGCCGGCCCTACATCCGTCGTTTTCTCCTGGGTTATTGCTTGCTGGTCGGCATTCATATCCGCACCTTCGGCATTCATATCCACACCTTCTCCTTTCATTTTGGTCGAACTACTAAACGAATGACGACTTTCTTGTTTAATTTCAATTTTAGTGTCAGTGTCAGGCTGACTTGAATATTTTATATATACAGGATGATTTTTTAGGACTACCACCGCGATTTTCTCGCTTATTTTGCACCCTACAAAAAAAACGTACGGAACAAAAATGTGGCAATTTTGGACAGCTACCTATGTGATGCTAATAAAGATCTGCATACATGGCCAACTTGTTGCGCAATATAACAAAAACCTCAAATTGAGCAAAAATTTTAATAGCCGTGGAATGTTTATTTTAAGAGATAGCGGAAAACTTTCAGATTGAAAATTGATGCACTAAGAAGCTTTACGCAACTCATCGCGGTCGACGGGCACTAACCGAAAGTAAGTTCTCCCTACTCCTGCTTATCGATTAGTTGATGGGGATCTCTCGGGGTAAGCGTGGCACCTGATTATAATATGTTATTATAATCACATCCCATTTGCTATTCGCTCGTGCCTCTCCCTACCGTGGTTGTAATGTTTTGTTCCTCTCAAGCAGTAGCAACGTCGCATTTATACCTATCCCTTTTCTATACCTAGTACTTCATATTTACCTACTGACTTCATTTCTCATTATGGATATATACTTACACATTGTTCGCCAGACGACACCTTTAGAACTGCCAGATCAGTACAGTACGTTATAATAAAATTTAACAGCTTATGGGAAAATGGACGTTAAATATTATCATCTCATAGTACGTTATATTCTTCACTGGCAATGGGAATTGGTATAAGTTATTTAAAAGTCATAGACCGGGAGGTGACGAACAAAGTTAGTCATCAAGTCTTACAAAAGGTTGAGTATATTTTAATATTAGGTTGATATCCAGAGTACCTATATCACACACTCTGCCGTCCCTACTTGGTCACTTAAACTTAGGGGAGGGGGTTAAAATTTACCAAAAAGTGCGTTTTAGTAAACGTTAAATTTCACGAATAATTCCATTTCAGTCCGAAAGCTGACCTCCCTTGGATTATAAATCCGACTTAGCAGCGAAAATAAAGGGCAGCTTTCGTTGTTAAAATCATAACATATATGATATGGAGGATATAACAGGTAGGCTGGCAGCTATTTTCATTTGTTTTCTTATTTCAGTTGTCTATGATAAGATATACCTAAGTATAATAATTGTTTGTAGAGGCAATATTGGTTAAGTATAAGCTGATTTACCTTAATACATGTTTTAAGTAAGTTGAAATTGTGTTTACTTCTTTGCCGATAGTTTTTTTGTTACTAATAGAAATAAATGTAATAATTATTAAATGAAAGCAAATTTAATTCTAAATATACTCTGCAGTTTTATTCTTACATTCACTTTCTATTATTTACTACCTACGAATATATCGAATTTGGATCACACATCAATAAAATCAGTTGATAATTTCTATAAAGTAACTACATACATACAGTACGTCCAATTAACTATGGGTTGGGATACAAACCTTAGCGATTTTTGATGTTTTCAAAAACTTCTTCCCTTTAGAATGAAACGCGGATAGCAGCATAACATAGAGGCAGTGCAGTAGGCGGTAGTTGTTGAGTAAAGTAAAATATGGTAAAATAGGTTGATAAGGGGTTAATGTAAACAGTGGCATTGTAAGACTTTTTGCCGCTTAGTGTTACGACATTATTTTGTAGCCAAATTGATAAAAAATTGTTTTGAGCAAGCAAGAAATAGGCTTCAAAAAATTTTTTTTTTCAGAAACTTGATAGCCTCTGCTTGCCAAACGCTACTAGATTTTTCTCTGCCTTTTATGTTTTAGAATAAGTATTTGATAACAAGCAAAATGAGCTACAGTTTGTTCATAACACGTCACGTTTACTGGGTTAGTCATCTCGTATCGAATCAATTTTCGAGAAAACTGCGAGCCTCTGCTCGCAAAACGCTGCCGATTTTTTTCTCTGCCTTTACATTTTTAAAATCAACATTAAATAAAGAAAAAAATGAGCTATAGTTTATCCATGATACTGGATGTTTAGTATTTAGTCAACTCGGGTCAAATTGAAAGGCCTCTGCCGAGGCGAAAGCTGCCCTTTATTTTCTCTGCTAAGTCGGATTTATAATCCAAGGGAGGTCAGCTTTCGGACTGAAATGGAATTATTCGTGAAATTTAACGTTTACTAAAACGCCCTTTTTGGTAAATTTTAACCCCCTCCCCTAAGTTTAAGTGACCAAGTAGGGACGGCAGAGTTTGTGATATAGGTACTCTGGATATCAACCTAATATTAAAATATACTCAACCTTTTGTAAGACTTGATGACTAACTTTGTTCGTCACCTCCCGGTCATAGATACTTAATATTTTATTTGGTAATAAGTGTTTTATATACTGGTATATACAAGCGGGGTACAAAAAAAAATTATTAAAATATAGTATGGTACGGACTACAAATTACGTATTGATGAGACAAAAGAAAATTTTACTTATGGGATAAATACAAAAATACATAAGTTAAGGAAACATTTTATGCACTAACAATAAGATTGTTTTTCAAATTTTATACAATAAAAGATGTGCATCCGGGCAAACCAAGCTGCACTCAACGGCCACCTGTCTCAACTAAGCTTATAGGAAGCTGGCAGACTTAATGTCGGCCGTGTCCGAATACAGTCAGAAATATTTTATTGGTTAAGGAACATCTACGCTGCGTGTTTGATTAGGAAGGTATCTGATGATTTTCTTATTGAATGTCGTCTTCTACGCAGTAGTACATTATAACAAATACTTTATGCTAATGTCAAACCGATCAACACGGTGCGAAGCATTCTACGTGGCTTATATCTAAAATTATTAAACCAGAGTTAACAACAAATTGTACTGAATATAGGATATACAGAGTGTTTAGATTTGATCCGGAATACCCCCGGAAAAGGGTGATGCGCTGTACGCTGTAGTCTGCTATTTTTTAATGCATTTTTTTTGGAAAATTCTATTAGAGATTTTTTTATCGGGAATCTGGCAACATAGCTTTGGTCGGTTGGGTGGGTTAGGTTGTATATGTATATGGAAAAATTATCTTGTCACTAATAAATAACACGGAAAACAAACTAACAAACACCATCTCACCGTTTTAAAACAATACTTAAATATGGCATATGGGGTCAAAGAAAATATGCCGTATTTAAGTATTATTTTAAAATTATAGTCGGGTGTTCTTTTTCTGTTTTCTTTATTAGTGTAACACAAAAAAATTTCCATGTATCTAAATCGTGCATTCGGATCATATCTGAACGCTTTGTAGGTGCTTTACTTTATTCTGTGGCTTAACCATAAGTTTTTATACGTAAGCAGATATATCTACAGCAACAATCGTTTTCCACTGTTTATTATTGTATAATATTAATTAATTATATTTTCCTCTGCGTTTTCCTTAAGTTGCGATTGTATTTGTCAATTCAGCTACAAAAAATTGGTCGGACATAAGAAATATTAAAAAATATATCCCTAACGTGTCTAACTTACATTACATGGATATATCTCCCGATTGGTGGATTGTTTATACCTCAGACAAATAATAAACAATATTTGTCTGAGGTTTATACCGAATTATTGTTGTTGATATTTAAATTTTGTTTGCATTAGCACTAGTAGGTATCCACTAAAGTTTGATTTTAGTTTCATTTTTTTCCATAAAGCTTTTTGTTGCTTATTGAAAAATATGTGGGCGTCTCTGAAATAAATAATTATTATACATTACATTAAACATAATAGGTATGTGATATTGTACGGGGTATCAAGAAAGTTAGTTTCTTTTTTATTTTCGTATTTATCTAAGCTTCATTTTCATTCTTGAAAGTAATAAAGACTTCTATCTTGAAGTAATTTCTGGAATAAAATTTAGAAGCTCTATTTTCATAATATTCCGTATACATTTTTAGACATAGTAAGTACCTACCTCTTTTAATGTTGCTCATTGAAATTACTGTACGTCAGTCGCTTGTGGTATCTCATTGAGATGCTGTTTTTGAACTTAGAGTAAAGTAATAATTAAATACATAAAGTTATACAATGAAAATAAAAACTAACCATATGCATATTGCCAAATTGCATAGTTTACTTCGGTAATAGTTAATATTTCTCACTTCAGGTTTTGGAATTGTTATAATTAGAAGGAAAATTCTGTTGGGTTAGGAGTTGTTCCCGCTGGGTTGAAAATGACGGATCGCGAATTATCGTCGAAAAAAGTGGTTAAGATAAACTCGCAAATATGCCGATAGGACATTGCCGATAAGAACAATTCACGGGATACACCACCATGCTTCCCAGAATTGTTCATAGGGTACCTTTGCCTCTCGCAAATATTTGGGATTCGATTCCTGAAATCTTCCGATACAGCAACACCACTTGCAGATCGTCAAAGGCCAACACCGAAACGAAAATCATCGCTCCCTTTATATACCAAGAGCTGGCGTCAAAAAAGTGCAAGAGTTTTCGGAAGGTTGATATTTTCAGATGATAGCGAGCCGCTGTAGAGTCGGCACTTCCGCGGTCGGGACTTCTGGCGCTGGGACGCTCGGAAAGGTATAAAATTAATTAGCATCCCTAAACTGTTTTCGGAAAGCTCAAAATTGGTATATATTTAGTGAATGTAATATTGAGCCAGAATCCAACAGTCGACCTCGATGCACTGATCAGAAAAACAATTAAAAGTCCCGTTGAAGTGCTGACTACAGTGGCTCTCTATCACTAAAATACAACTCAATCTGAAAATATCAACCTTCCGAAAACTCTTGCACTTTTTTGATGCGCAGATGCGTTTATAAACATGTTGTCGTCAATTTTGTTTCTGCACTTGAAAAATATTATTTTTGTTTTTAATAGGTACCTACTTCATTAATTTTTCAGATAATATGATAAGTTGTATATTTTAAGGCGAAAGAACAAACGTCAACTTAAAATAATTCACCCTAGCCCTATACACATTTTTGTTATTTTTTTTTTATTTGGACATATTCTACACTTGCTCTGGTTTGCCTAAAATCTTAGTGAGAAAAAAGCGACTGCCAATTTATTGCAGTACATACTACAGTCACTGTTTATATCCCCAGCCAACGAAGGGCATAAGTGAAAATTTTTAAGAAATGGCGGGATATTTAACGTTGATTTGACGTCACCGTGGAACTATTTGTTTGGAGTAATATGCAGAGTGTTTTTAAAGTGGGCTTTTCTCCAGGCATTAAAATAATTCGTATCACAATATATCGCTTAAATAAAAGATGCTTAATATATATTTATATTTAAATATATTGTAGTTTTGAGACCATCCTGCATTTTACCTAATAAGGTGATTGAAAAAAGTTGCACCTATGTCTATTCTAGTGTTGCAATAAAAATATTTTTTTTTAACTATTTTTGCATGTTTACTCAAAACTAAAGTGAAGTCTTTGAGAATATCAATTATAAAGATATAAATAGATATCCTTAATTTTTTTTATGAAAATGCAGCTGAACAAATTCGTCAGCATGGTTCTTTACGTTCATCAGACACTTATTCCTGGTTACACCAAGCTACAATAAAAAATCAGAGCCCCGTCGAATAATTTTTAGAAGTAGGACCATACTTCAAAAATATTAAATTTTATAAACATGAATAATATATCTGCTCATTGTATTAAAGAGATATTGTGCACAAAGATTTATTGTAACCAGTACTAAAGGATGTTTTTTAGAGGTATTGAACTTTAAAATAATATAAAACACATAAAAATAGTGATGGGTTTACTCCCGGGATTTTTAAAAACTCCCATTCCTACCAGCCTGGAACCTCCTATCCGCCATTTTATTTAGCTGTCAATACTTCCGGAGCTTTGAAAAAACTCCTGGGATTTTAAAAAACCGGGAGTTTTCAGAATAATGATTTATCAATCTAACTGTATTCCTTACGTGTTGCCCTTTAAATCGATATACGGGGTGGACCCAGATCGACTATATGATAGGTGTAAAAGACAAAAAATTTTCGAGTGACAGGGGCAATTTATTCATTTTCAGTTCAGGTATACTACCTTTTCCTTAAAAGTAGGCGAAGTTGAACTGTTCTCATGTGCTCGTCATATACAGGGGACTATGAGGATCTCGGAAACTAGCAGAGCTAGAACAAAGGTTAAATAGGGAAAGAATTGCAGTTTTGAATGCTCAATCTAATGCCCCTTTTGGATTTTTAAAAAAGTTTACGGCTCACTAGATATTTTGAAAAAAGTGATTTTTTGTTATTTCTTCAGATCTCTGTAGCTCCGTTATTTCTGATTATACAGAAAAACTGTAGAGACAAAAATTGTAGATAATTTTGGGCTTAATAAGATAATCTTATCCAATTTTTTATGTTGTTTGTGATTTTTGAGATATGTTTTTTTTTAAATGTAAATCAAATCATAGTTGGCTGTGGCCTTATAAAATCGGCCATTTTTTGAGCTTTCCAAAGATATAATACTCGGCATAGTTATTACAAAAAATAAAAGAGCTATGGCTAATTTTCTGATTTTTTTAAATTTTCACTTAGTCTTTCTAATATTTTGTTTTTAGCTGGTAACAAAATGTAAGAAAATAAAACAAAAATTAAAAAACTCAAATTCAAATTATTATTATTTTAAAAGGTTACCTTTTAAAATAAAAAAGGTGTTCAAACAATCCACCATTATTATTTATGCAAATATTGCATCTTTTTAAAGCTGAATTTGTCGCCTTTCTTAGAGATCGCCTGTCAATACTGGCAATTGGTTCTAAAACAGCTGCTCTTAATTTAACAATTATTGTCTCATACTTTATTTTGTACTGTTCCCCACAAAAAGAAATCCAAAACTACAAATCGGGGGATCGGGACTGCCAGGAAATAGGTCTATTTCTCCCTATCCAACTATTTGGATAGAGCTGCTCTAGGTAATTTCTTACGGGCAAGTAATTATGTGGTGGAGCTATTATACAATAGAACGTAATTATGAAAATATTCCATGGCTGACTATGTACAAATTAAAAAAAAACAGATCTCGATCGTCTACTGATCTCGCGAGCTTTACATTTGAGGATGTGATGTTATTAATGAGGTGCAGGAGTGTGATAGAAGAAAGTGCAACATTGTTATTTTTGGCTTCCAGAATCTGCCGAACCTAATGGGGCAGCACGGGATATTAAGGATAAAAATCTCTTGTCACAGATGTTTAATACTATAAACATTGATTGCAATATTAAAACTGTTTCTCGCCTTGGAAAATTTGATCCCACTAAGGTCAATGAGCGACCACTGAAAGTCACCCTTGACGGTTATGATTCTGTTCTCAAAATAATACGTAATGCCTACAAGCTGAAATCTTACAATTATTATAAGCAAGTCAATATATCGTTCGTCAATCAAGCGGCGAAGTCAATCTTAAAATCAAATATGTACAAGGCATACAGAAGATTGTTCAGGAAAACTAACGGTGCCCAACAGATTTTTAACGTCGGATTTGTTATGTTACTTTCAAAATGTTGAGGGACTACGGTCTAAACTTGATTTGATTTATTCTTCAGTATCCCTTGGAGAGTTTGACATCATTGGATTTGTGGAATCGAACTTAACTAGTGATATTGTGAACTCGGAATGCTTTTCGGACAACTATAGTGTGTTTCGATGTGATCGAAGATACGACTTACTTAACTTAAACAGAGGTGGTGGGGCACTACTTGCAATTAAAAACTGTATTATTGCGGAACAACTTAACTTAGATGATGTCCTTGTTTCCTTTCCGATTATAGATGTTGTTGGTGTTAGTGATCTGTTAATGTTTATTTCTGTTTTTTTTTGTTTATATTCTCTACATTCCACCACGTGTATCGATCGCGGATTATGAAAGTTTCCTAGAATTGTTCAATTTTAAAATTTGTCACCATAAGTTGTTCCTTGTTATGGGTGATTTCAATGTTCCTTTATTCTCTAGTAATAATATCGATGATACTAAAACGCAGATGGCACAAAGTTTTATGAATTTTTTGGGCGTTTTTCAAATAAACCATGTTAAAAATTCAAATGATAGAATTTTAGACTTTGTATTTACTAATATGTCAGCTGAATTAAAGCGCGAGGATTGTTTATTTGTTTTGATGTTTCCAATAAACATAAAATGTATAATTTTAGGAAGGCTCAATATCCAGCACTGTACATGGCACTTTCGGAGATTGATTGGGGCATTCTTCATAGCTTTTCAGATGTCAACGAGGCTTGCCATTGTTTCTATGACATAATATACACCATATTTGATAGACATGTTCCTACATACCAAGGTAAATTAGCTCGAAGATATCCAGGTTGGTATACTATATGATTAAACTTAAAGAGGGTTATCGGCGTAAATTCAAAGTATCTAAAAGCAGTTCAGACTTAAATGACTATAAAAGACTTAGAGCGGTATTAAAGAATCACATCAATGAAGCTTATAACCTTAGATCTAAATAGTGTTCAAAACTCTATTCGTATGGACCCTAAAAAGCTGTGGTCGTTTGTTCATAGTAAAAAAGGAACTACAGGAATTCCAGGCACCACCTTTCCATTCCTGTGCTAATAGGCAAGCTGAGTCTTATCAATTAACTGATACTATTAATATATCTATGTTTTCACCTGTAGATGTAAAAAATGCTATATCCAAACTTAAAAACAAACTTGTATCTATTCATGACTTAATTCCAAGTTTTATTGTTAAAGATTGTTCTCTAATTTTTGCGGAGCCATTAGCTTTCTTATTTTATCTCTCAATCAAAACATCAACATTCCCTGATTACTGGAAACTTGCTCGGGTGTGTCCTGTTCATAAAAAAGGTATCACTTCTGATGTGTCTAATTATAGGCCAATTTCCATTTTACCTAATTTTGCAAAGGTGTTCGAGGTGTCCGTGTATGACCGTATCTACCCGGTCCTCAGAAACCAACTTTCCGTTTCGCAACATGGTTTTATGAAAAATCGTTCAACGACTACTATCCTCGTTGAAATCTCCTAGTTTATTTGTGAGAGACTCGATGAAAGGGAACAGGTGGATGTGGTGTATACGGACTTCTCGAGAGCGTTTGACAGGATCCCACTCTGTTGAACAAACTTTCGCGAGTTGGATTTAGTGACAGCCTCCGTTCAATTTTTGAGTCTTATCTTAATAATCGCCTTCAATTCACATGTTATGGCTTTATTTCTAGCAAATATATTGCCACTTCTGGTGTTCCTGAGGGTTCAAATCTGGGGCCTCTGTTATTCCTGATATTTATTAACGATATTACTGATAATCTCGATTGTGGTCAACTTCTATTCGCGGACGACTTAAAAATATATTGTTCAATTAATTCCCTAGAGAACTGCTTATTTCTCGAGCAGCAGCTTTGCGAGTTGGATGATTGATGTGTTGTTATTCACCTGGATTTGAACCCTTCCAAGTAGCACAAATTGTTTTTTAAAAGCTGTAACAGTATCTATACCGCTTTTTTATATAGACTCAAGCTATATAATTAAAAGTTGTAAATCATCTTTCAGCACTAATAGAGTATCGATATACCCAAAAAAGGCCCCCATTTATACAGCTTTTAAGTTCTATAAAGGGTTATAAAACAAGCTGAAATAGTAATTAAATTGCTTCTTTATTACGTCTTTTCAGCCCTTATAAAATATGTTATACAGCCACTAAGCAGTCGCTATATTGCTATATTCTTTTAATTGTTATATTAGAGGTACATATTTACATGATACAAACAAGATTTATAAAACCTTAAAAAGCATATATTGAGAAACAAATCTTTTAAAAAATCATTGTTGCAATAAAACGGCTATATTAAAGCATACAATTTCTGTGTTCTCACCATCACAAACAGAAATATGACGACTTTGTTGATAACGAAGTAGAATCTAGTACCTAATAAGAATCCGCCAGAAGACTCTTTTACCTGTATATTATTAATTTTATTGCTCACCCTGGACTCGAAATTCATCTGCCAACAAAGTTTTATGGTAAAACCACTTATTTTAGTGCGAAATAACAACTGCGCCTCGAAAATTCCTTGAAATTAATTTAAACAAAAAAATATATTTTTTATTTTTTCCCGTTTTTCCACAACTCCTGTATTTAAATAAATTGCGTTACATATTCTGAATGTATTGTAACTAATTATCATAACAATAATGCAAAAATTTCCTTCTAACGTTAAAAAAAATTATTGAACATATCAATATGGCCGCCCTATCACCTTCTTTTCCACTATACAAAATGGCTTCTTTCAAAAAGGTCACCATACGATCACTTATAAATCGTTTAAAGAGCACTATTCTGCATAAAGGTGTTATTATTGTTGTATAGCCGCTTATTAAGCAATTATAAATTATCAGGAGAATTTAAAGAAGTTATAATAAATAATAATGCTTTATTATCTCATGAATTTACTATCTGTAGTCTTCATTTTTCATTGAATTTATGTCTCCAGTGCCATCTCTCGTTGGACGTTAGATATATTTTCTTTTTTAATTGATTTTTATTAATATCGTTAAACACACATTTTGCAATAAATTCATTTTGGGAACTGGCCCAACACCCAAGTAAATAATAATATAATGTGATTTATTAATCTTATTTTATTTTAACTTTTTCTCTAGATTGTGAATAAATTAAACGCTAACCACAAATAATACTTTATGACCATAAATAAATAGCAGAAATAGGTAGCTACGATAAGGTATTGGCTATAAGTTATAAGAATATTGTAAGGTTTTTTTATTTAATAATTATTGTTATTTATTTCCAAAAACAGGTAAAGATAAAGACCTTCAACTTGACATTGTCTGTCTCTATGACATAGTTTTACCTATCGTTTTAATTTATTTGGACACCGGAAAAAGTACTTTTTACAGTTAAAACATCTGCTGGTATACCGTACTTTCACCGTTTTAGTAGACATAGGTGAACAGACCGCGCGTCGCCGTGCGTCCATCTAGGTTTGTCAGTCGTTGGCGGGGGGAGTACACAGTAGTCCCGCACCGCTTATCAGTCGAGTTTTGCGAGCAAAAAACACGCCCCGCCCCCCGCCAACGACTGACGAACCTAGCCGAATACACGGCGGCGCGCCGCCCAGCCATGGCTATGTCTACTAAAACGGTGAAAGTACGGTATAGTTCTAAAAGAGCATTTCAACTATATACTTGCTATAGAAAATATTCTCTTGGTGATACTTACAAAGCTTTTATACATAATCTATACTAAAGCTATTTGTCTTAAATAACTATATTGCTGAGAAATTATACTTTAATCACGCTTAAAACTCTATAGTATCCAGCCACAATAAAGCAAAAGTTGGAGTATTAGATTACTTTATAGAAGCTATATGCAAGTTTATATAACTCTTACAAATCGGTTTTACTTATTCTATATAAAGGCTTCTAATACCGCTTTTCAATGAAACACCTTTATAAAAATACTGTAAAGTTGTTTTAACAGCAACGTTATTTGGCTAATTTACTGAATAAGCAATTTGGTATCATATATTTCCTTAATATAACCAATTGGCCATATTAATCGCTTCAATATACTTTTTATAAAGTTTTAAGCAGAATAGCGCACCGAATGTGCTACTAGGGCTGCCAAGTGCAGTGTAGTTAGGTACTCTCGAAAAGAGTCAAATATAACATTTAATTACAAGTTAGGTATCACGAGTCTTGCATGTAGAGACAATGTCAATGATCTTGGAGTTCATTTTGACAGTGCTATGACATTCAGGGAACACTACAATAATATTGCGATGTCTACATACAAAACTTTGGGATTCTTGTTGAGACACTGTCGAGGCTTCACAAATATTGAGGCTGTCAAGACTCTATTCTTTTCACTCGTCCCTTCTAAACTTGAACATTGTTCTATCGTTTGGCATCCAATTTATGAAACGCATGAAAAGCAATTAGAATATGTTCAAAGAAGGTTTCTTAAATTTCTTTATTACAAAACTCATGGCTTGTATCCTCCTCGCGGATTTGATCATCAAACACTCCTTAACGAATTTAATATGCTTTCTTTGAAAACTCGCCGTTCCGTTTGTGGTGCTTTATTTGTATACTATAACAGTATGCGTAATTACATTCGGGTACCGAGACCTAATTCGCGTCTAAAGTCTACGTTTTACGTTCCCTATGCTCGCACCAATATATTGTTTAAATCGCCAAATTATTTTGCAACTACTGTCTATAATATGCTGCCTGATGAATCTGATCTGTTTAATTGTTCCAAATCTTCCTTCTTGAAGTGTGCCACTTCTAACTAAGTTGTAGTAGTAGACATCCAGGATGTCCCGTACAAGGCATCCTGTATAGATTTTATTATTTGTTATGAAACTGTGTTTACTTTATGTTTAATTTTATACTTAATTTTATATATAATTTTCTATGTTGTCCAGTAATTGGATTTTTTCTGTTGGGCAATAAATAAATAAATAAAAGAGGTATCGAAAAATTTTATTAGAAAAAGTTGTTCAGAATGTAAATCCAAGTCCCCGTACCAAATTTTAAAACAATCGGCAGACTTTGTTTTTTTTTTAATTTCAACTTTATTTTTTGGAAAAAAAATCAAAGTATGCCGATTGTTTTGAAATTTAGTACAGGGTCTTAAATTTGCATTCTGAAAATTTTTTTCTAATAAAATTTTTCGACAAATGTACTTGATTTGCTCTAAAACCGCAAAAATTGAAAAAATAAAAAAAATCAAAATGTGCCTATTGTTTTATAATTTGGTACGGTGATTTGGAATTGCATTCTGAACAACTTTTTTTAATTAAATTTTTCGATATATCTTGAACTGAAAATGAATAAATTGCCCCTGTCAAGGCCTGCTTGACTTTTAAAATTTAATAATATGGTGCAAATCACTTTCTAATCAAGCAAGGCTGATCCCCAAAGCTAAAGTATCAACTCGAAATTTGTTTGTCTTTTACACCTATCGTATAGTGCATCTGGGTCCACCCTGTATGATAAGTAGGTATAGTACTTCTACTGAATTTGCACAAATTGCATAAATTAAATAAAGAATAGAATATTAAAGGTTAGGTTTCAGCATTGAGCATATTATTTGCATATGATATAAGTATTTAATTTTAATGATAGAAATCAATATCATGGTTATCAGCAAGCAACAGTGTTTATAGTCCGGCAGCGGAACCGGTATTTTTGCCTGAAGTGAGAAATTTGGGATGAAATTCTTTTTTTAACGGATTCTTGCAGATTTGTATGTCCATTAACCATATCCGACTGATGACACGCTGGCGTCATTGAGCAATTTTATATACAGGGTATCTCAAATATTAGACAGTAAATATTAGATAATATATGGAATTTCTACTCTAAATCTTACTATTTAGCTGTAAAATTGTTGTTATTATTATATTATTGTATAAATTAATTACATTACAGTTATCATTAATATACAAGGTGTTTTAAAAACATGTGTTATGAACTTAAAATATTCATGAATTTCTCTGTATTAGAACATTTCGTATCTAAGTTAAAAAACTAATAAAATTACTTTACTTGCTTTTTTAATTTATTATATTTATATTAAAAAACAAAAGACGCGCTTTTTCTAAGGCTCTACAGAAATTGCCCCATTGCATTGTATGTTCGTTTTTTATTGAGAAATGCAAGTCAATTTTATTGTGCACGGGTTGCCACAGCAAACTGTGCGGGAGTGTCATTGAGCAATGCAGATTTAAGAGAAATAGTTGGAGGCCTCGGAAAACAGCTCGCGTCTATTTGTTTATTTGGGAATTAACGTACTTAACTGATTTGGAATTTCATCAATTCTCAAAAACGTACTAAAACAGCCTTATCGTGTTTTGTGGCACAACGATAATAGTGTTTTGTTTCTCAGATTTTAAGTTTTAATAGAAGGTTATTAGACATGAGTGATAAGAAGTGCTTTTTTCAGTGAAAATATGACTGTGAAAAAAATGAGTCTTTCAGTTGCTATAGTATTCAGCGTATAAAAACAATTTAAATTGTAGTAAAGTTTACGAGGACAACATGTTTAGAGAATTGGAAGAAGCGACCACTACTAGTAAGGATTTTTAAATTTTGTCATAGAAGTTGCGTATCCACATATATTTCCAAAAGCCACTTAAAAAGATGCTTATCTCCGCAGAATATTGTTACCAATACTGGAACTCCAACTGTAAAAATGCAGCGGCGCGGCGTTCAGAGGTGACAACTTTAATTTTAGAGATCAAGGTTTGTACTGTTTACAAAAGTGCGAAAAAATCTTCAACGATGTCTATCGTTCAGAGTCGTAGTTGTATACCAGGGGTTCATTTAAAGGTGGTTAGTGGGTATTATTAGTATAGTGTGTAAAAAATTTGAGGGCGATCAGTTAAACGGTTCTGAAAAAGTTCCTTCGTGGAGCACCTTTGAAGGATCGTAGCTCCACATGGGGCCGATTCACTAAATCTTCATAATTTCTCGAGAGGAATCTGTCATCGCACCCTGTATATCAAAATGCCTATAAAAAGCATGTAGAGCAGAAAAAGTTGTCTTTCGTTTTTTTATAGCTGTTTTAATGAAATAATTCCAAATTAACAACTATACCCGCCAGGTTCATTTCCAAAAAATAAACATCAAAAGTGCAAAATTTAAAGTTTCAAGGCCGAATACTTTACAAACGCTTGAAACAAACATAATAAATATGTATACATCATTGAAATTGTGACAATGAGCAGATTTCAAGTATCTAAAAATATAAAGGGTATTTGATTTAAAGAAACAAAAGTTTGGTTTGGCACCGCTTTTCTGAACACCCTGTATAAAAATAAATAAACGCTGAAAAAAGCTTGCTTTGGCTTCTACAACTTGTATCTGAAACTTTTTTCCTAACCTCAAAAATATATAAAATAAGGGGGTGTAAAAATATACGTGATAACATGGTACCTATTAAAAGGACACCCTGTATCTCAAATTGCTCAAGGATGACAGTTTATCATCACTTGGATATCAAAACTAGGAGTCCTAGAGATGTCAAATCCGTTTTGAAAATATATAACCTTAAAAGACTATAATTAATTTGGCGTTCCGCCGGTTGTTGTTGATTTGGCATTTCAACGTTACTGTTATTACTAAGATCTAAATTACTTAAAATGGTAGTTATGTGTGCAAGATCAATTTTGGAAAATTATGTTACATAAAAGGGGAACAACAATAAATTATTCTTAAAATTAAGAGTTTAAAAATCTAAAATGATGTGAAAACTAGAGAGATGTACAAATTAGATTAAAATTAATTTTCTTCTTTGAAAATTGGAATTTGATTTTCTTTTCAAATTGTGCTAATTCTAGCTTAAGTATGTTTTTGATTATTATATGCTCTAATAATGCAAAAAAAACACAATCCTATTCACAGATTCAAATTGTTTTCGTATTCATCGACGTGACAAGGAAAAATCGTGTACATTTAATTTCCCTGGGTGAAAATTCTTGTATTGCCCTGGAGGAAAAGCTAGGAAAAAGAAAAAGGAATGGCTCTCACCCTTGGCTTTTCGTATCTCCCCGGAGTTGTCCTCGAGTCTGGTTTTTCTCGTTGGCAAAGGGTTGAAACCCACGTAACGCACGACAAAACGACGGCACGACGATCGCGACGCGCTGGCGATTTGTGGTCTTCGCGTTACTTCAACGCATCCACAAGACTGCGCCAGTTAACTTACGGGAGCGAGTTAACAAATTTTTAAAAAATGTATTTTTTTGGTTTGACAAGAGAACAACTTTATTTGGCAAAGTTACAGAGAATAATCACACAGAAATTATGTTTTTACAAGATTTATAACTTTTAGGAGCTGATGCGGCGACGGCTTCTGGTTGCTGTTGAGTCAGCGGGTTTCGTAGACGTAACTCGTGCACATAGAATGGTTGCAAGTTAAACAGCATATAGGGTAGGTCAAAAAATATAGAAATTGCACAACTTTCGGGAACATTTGTATTTTTATTGTAATCCCATATTATGTTGCACACTTAAATGACCACACTGTATATGATTCTACTGGAATGTGGAGCTATTTACTTTAGCAAGAGGTAAGAATTGTGTGGGACCACATATTTGTTGTTGAGTAATATGGGTCTGTTAGCGTGCATCACTTGTCTACCATCGTCTGGGCGTTTATAGACTATTTGGCCTGTCACCAATAGAATGCTGTGCTCGGCGAAAGCCTTGGGGAAACCCTTGCTGCATCTTCCCTCTTTCATACACGGTGAGTGCGGGGAGCCAGGACGGACGGGCCGTGCATCATGTGTCTTCGCACGGCGTTATACAGATCCAATTCGTCTTTCGGATCGGGCAGTTGCGCGGATACCAGCTGATCCAAAAATGAAAAAGTTGTGCGTATTTTTCTCGAAAACCAAGTAGGCGATGGAAAATTTTTTCACGTCGCTTTCCTTCCTTTCCCGTACACATTCCATCCCAATAGAAACGAAATTTTTAATTCGCCGAAGAAAAGAGTTTTATCTGTTCTGGGAAAACTGAGCATGGCATGAAAAAAAAATTTGTCGATATTTTTCCCCTCGCCATTTGGGGTAGCAAAAAACCCGAAGTCCCTATATCTACTAATACATTTTCTAGAAAGATACACTCGGTACACTTTCGCAGTTTGAAATGTAGGTTAGCCATCATTTTGAAAGTGTAAAAGTCTTGTATACCTGAGGGTTCTGAAAAACAAATCGTCTCAAAAAAAAAGGGCCAAGTCCGGAAATCTGTTTTAACATTTTTCTTGAAAATCAAGTAGGCTGGAAAAAAATGGTTTCAAGTTTCTACCCTTGGCATTTGGGGTAGAAAAAACCCCGAAGTCTTTAACTCTACCAATAAAAAAGTTATTCAACTCCGAAATGTATCGTAAAATTCCACGTCGTTTCGCCCTTCACATTTTGCAGAAAGAGACACTCGGTACGCATTCGCAGCTTGAAATTTCTATAACCTCAAATGCCCTTTTGCTTGGCAGTAACGTGAAGGCGAATTCTAACCTCCAAGCTTCGAGTTTCAAAGTGCAAAAATTCTCATATCGACACCAGGTACGCCTTCCCAAGTCGCATAGAGACGTCTAATCCTAACCTCTCGATCATTTCCTTTGCAGGCAACACCCCTGAGATAAGAACCTAACCTGAATGTAGGTTAGCCATCATTTTGAAAAAGTAAGTCTTGTATACCTGAGGGTTCTGAAAAAAAAAATCCTCTCAAAAAATGGCTAAGTCCCGGGATTTCTGTTTTATGGTTTTTCTTGAAAATCAGTTAGGTTGGGAAAAAATTTTCCAAGTAAATTTTATTTGCTTTCGCGTGGCCTTTACATCCCCTAAGTAACCAAGTTTCTACCTTTGAAAACGAAAAAGTTGCACGCGCTTGCTCGAAAATGCAGTAGGTGAAGGAAAATTTTTTTCGAGTAAAATATACAGGGTGATTCGAGAAAGTGAGCGTGCAATTTTCCGTTTATTCCAATCTCCGAAAATGAAAAAGTTGCGCATATTTTCTCGAAAACCAAGTAGGCGGGGGAAAATTTGTTCACGTCGGTTTCCTTCCTTTCCCGTAGATATTCCATTCTAACAGAAACGAAATTTTTAATTCGCTAAACAAAAGAGTTGTATCTGTTCTTGGAAAACTGTGCGTGTCATGAGAAAAATTTTTGTCGCGGCATTTGGGGTAGAAAAAAACCCGAAGTCTTTGTCTCTACCAATAAAAAAGTTATACACCTCCGAGATATATCGTAAAATTCCACGTTGTTTATTCCTTCACATTTTCCAGGAAGAGAAACCCTGTACCCATTCGCAGTTTGAAATGTCTATAACCTCAAAGGCTCTTTTGCTTGGGAGAAACGTGAAAGTGAATTCTAACCTCTCCATGGTCCAGTTCCAAAGTGCAAAAATTCCTATATCGACACCAGGTCCACCTTCCCAAGTCGCATAGTGGCGTCTAATCCTAACCTCTCGATCACTTCCTTTGCAGGAAACACCCCTGACATAGGAACCTACCCTGAATGTAGGTTAGCCATCATTTTGAAAGTGTAAATGTGTTGAATACCTGAGGGTTCTGAGAAAAAACCTCTCAAGCTAAGTCCGGGAAATTTAATTAAGGTTTTTCTTGAAAATTAAGTAGGCTGGAAAATAATTGTTCCATGTAACTTTTATTTACTTTCGCGAGGCCTTTACATCCCCGAAGGAACCAAGTATTTTTGAAAACCAAAATGTTGCACGTTTTTTCTCGAAAACCAAGTAGGCGGGGGAAAATTTTTTCACGTCGGTTTGCTTTCTTTCCCGCACATATTCCATAGCAACAGAAGCGAAATTTTTATCTCGCCAAACAAAAGAGTTGTGTCTGTTCTGGGAAAACCGAGCGTGCTGTGGGAAATTTTTCTTTTCGATAATTTTCCTCTTGGCATTTGGGGCCGATCAAAAAAAAAAACGCAAGTCTCTATCTCCACCAATGACAAAGTTATTCACCTCCGAAGGATCGGGGTAGGCTATATAAAAGAAAATTTTTTGGCGCAGAGTCATTCGACTTTCCGCACCTGACGCCCTTTGTCCCGTCTTTCTATCTGGACGCATAAAAAAGTTGCGTTTTCCGGCTAAACAGAGCAGGCCATGGAATTTTCTTTTCCGCATTTCCCAATCATTTTTCTCGGGCGAACCAACAAAAGAAACCCGAATCTTCTATCTCTAAAAGCACAAAATTAGCAGTTGTTGTGAGAAAATCGAGCTAGCCACGGACAAATTTCGTCGTTCATTTTTCTCCTCTTCCAATCTGCTTATAATCAAAACAAACGGCAATGCTCTGTCTATAACGGCAGCAGAGGAGTTGCGGCCGCCTAAATAAAGAATCTCGACATTACGTTTCCCGGTCGTCTCGCGCGTCACATTTTCCAGAAAGAGACGGCGGGTTCGCGCTCTTTGTGTTTGGCGGCGGCGAAGAAGACGTCAATCTCCACCCCGTATCCCCTTCGAAAGTGCAGATATTCAACAGGCGTGCGTATTCGAAAATCGCCACCCCCGTATCCGTCCATTTCGAAATCGCAGATATTCAACAGGTACCTAGTTCTTCGGCCGGCGAAAATATCCGCATGTCGACATCTGGTATGCACCCTCAAGTCGCGGTTTGACTTCCCGCCATAACATCGAAGGCTCGACTGACGGATAATCTAACCTCTCGCGCGACACCGCCAGTGCGGCACCGTCGCAGGCTTGCCAGCTGGCGACGCGAAACGTCACTACGTCATCACAGGGGAGGTTGCTTTTTGTAGTTGTTTACGTTTACTTGTCTGGCGATTTTCCTGTTTTAAAGAACCTTTGTTGTGTGTTGGGCAGTGGTTCAGAATAAAGTGATTAAAGTTCAATTTTAGTTTATAGGTTTTAGGTTGTGTCTATAGTTTCGGACTAATTTAAATCATGCCGTGGACGTGATCCGTTCCCAAGTGCAAGGAAAACTACAAAGGCGGTCCTAATGTGTCCGCTTTTTTCTCCATAAAGACCCCATTTTAAGGGAGAAATGGGTTAAGGCCATCAAAAGAGATTTTGTTCCTACACAGTTTTCCAGGGTTTTGGTGTGGACTGTTGGAGAGTGTTATACCTAATAATTTTACGTGATTAGACGTTACCACCTTGAAATCAATAAGTTTTATGGTTTTATTTATTCGAATTTAGGTGTATCTAGGCGGGCAAATAAGAAATAATTGGCATTTACGAAAATTTTACCTGTAGATATCTAAATGCACCAAAATCCCTTGAAAATGTGACTTTCACTCTCGTAGATTCTTATCCGTGTTGTAAAACCATGAGCTATATATGTAAACAATCATTTTAAAATGTTTTTTTACCAAATTTAACAAATTGACATCTTGAAATTTGAATTTGGCGCCTTAGGCTCACCTCCGCTTTCAGCTGGCGCGCCTTGTTATTGCGACGGTGCCGGTCAAAGTCTCCAGATGGTATTGCCGGAAAAACTCGTGCCGTTAGGTTGCCGAACTTTTAGTTACTAATCTTACAACCCGTCCCACGATGGGCCATCTTCTTCGCAAAGGTCTTTCGATAACTTGGAATAGAGCCGTTTTACAAATCGTAGGGGGTAGTAGATCTCTTAATTGTTTCTCTTAGTTTCCTCCGGTACCGAAAGAAACCTCGAAGATCCGATATCTGAGAAAATTTCCGCAATCTCGATTTTATTCTTACGAGAAATGGGACGGCTGTAGAATCAGCGAAATCGACGGAAATCCTCTGAAACGACACTTGGAAATCGCGTGTTTTCTTTTCATTTCCCGATTTTTCGGGGGCCCCGGAGGCATCCGAACCTGACCTGAAGACATGGGGGAAGCTCTAAAAATTCCGATCTCGTGGCCCCGAGTCGAAATAACGTAACTACGGCCCGACGAAATCCTTAAAAATCCGAAAAAGTGTTAAATCTCTTCTTCGGATTTCTCTTGCTTCCTATTGCGATTTCCCTCACCCTTCGACCCTATTTAAGGATCTTCTTCGCCTCACTCTCGGCCGAGACAGTTTTCACGGGCCACTGTACCACTCGAAAACATATTTACCTCTTTACCGCACACATTGGGGACCGAAACTTACCATCGTCTTTCGCGTCATATTTAAGCGGGGAAAATTTTCGAGGCTATAAAAATACGCCTATCCTATACAAAAAGGACGTCCCTACTCGACAAAAACGCTCGGCGGCCGAAATTGGTGTCACAAAAATTCGCCTTTAATAACCCCATTTAGAAAAGGCCGCTCTTATCGGCTATGAATATACAGGGTGAGTCACATCTAAAAGCAGAGCCGAAAACACAGGGTAGAATTCGCTAAAATAAGCACAAATGCTTAATAAACATTAGATCAAAAACGCTTGGTTCTCCATATACAGCGTGTTGAAACTTTTCCAAATATTTTTTTAATTTCTTTTGAGCCCGTTTAGGAATTCCAACAAAATTTGATACATATTATGGGTTGTTATTTTGTGCAATAATTTGGCCCTGTTCAGATAAGCAGCGGCGTAGATACAAATAATTTTATTTTAAATGCCAGCATAATCACCTTGGCACTAGTTTAAAAAATCGGAAATTACGAAGAAACTGTACCAGAAATAAAAAAATACCAAGAGTCGCTTTTTGTTCCAAATTGAATGGGCTACCCAAAAAAGGCAAAATTTTTGGTTTTGCACAGGACCGTTCTACTTTTTTTTACAATTACTATTTGTATCTACGCCTCTGGTCATCTGAACGGGGTCAAATTATTGCATAAAATGGCAACCATCCAATGCATAATGTGTACCAAATTTGGTTGGAATTCATAAATGAGCTCAAAAGAAATTAAAAAAATATGTTATTTTTGGAAAATTTTCAACACGCTGGATATGGAGAACCAAGCGTTTTTGAGCAAATGTTTATTAAGCATATGTGCTTATTTTAGCGAGCTCTGCCTTTAGATGTGACTCACCCTGTATACAGGGTGATTCAGTTTTAATCTGCAACACTTCAACAGGTGATAGAAAACCAAAAAATAACCGCACTTTCTTCTATAAACTATATCATTTTAAGGCCTTATAAAAAAGTTACAGGGTGTTAAAGTTGCAAGAAATATGTGGAATTTATTGAATATTTTACAAACTAGATGAGATATTTAAGTCATATTTGGTACACGTTATAACGGCGTGGGTTAGCATAAAACCTGTTAATATCAAACATCTTGAACAACCAGTGGCGTAGAAATGGGTAATTAGTATACTTTATTTTAGAAAAAAATATATAACCATCTTGTATAGCAATAAAATGTATTCAATTTCTTATGTAAATTTTAATTGTAAACAAAAACGTTCTCTTAGCATTTTTTCATATGTGTAATGGTTTCATAGCAAATTTGATTTTTTCGTATTATTTCGGGATACGTCTGAAAAATTAACTTAAAACTTTTCTCCATAAGTAACACTAAAAGTGGAAAAAATGTCCTTTTTACTTTAAATACAGTAACTTTTCCCAATAAACTTACCCATTCAAGGTTTTACTTTTCAAGATACAGAGCGTAACATTAATTGTATCTTCCTTAAATGTTTTAGACCATGTATCTTCAAAAGTATAGCCTTCAATAGGTGAGTTTTTTGGAAAAAGTTACTTTATTTCAGGTAGCAAACACATTATTTCCACTTTAAGTCTTACTTATAGAGCAAATTTTTCAGATAATTTTTCAGAAATACCTTGAAATAATACAAAAAATCAAATTTGCCACGAAACCATGACACACACGAAAAATTACCAAGAGAGCTTTTTGAATTGAATACATTTTATTTCTATACAAGGTGGTTCTATTTTTTTCTAAAATAAATTATACTAATTACCCATTTCTACGCCACTGGTTTTTCAAGATGTTTGATATTAACAGGTTTTATGCTAACCCATGCCGTTATAACGTGTACCAAATATGACTTAAATATCTAAACTAGTTTGTAAAATATTCAATAAATTCCACATATTTCTTGCAACTTTAACACCCTGTAGCTTTTTTATAAGGCCTTAAAATGATATAGTTTATAGAAGAAAGTGCGGTTATTTTTTGGTTTTCTATCACCTGTTGAAGTGTTGCAGATTAAAACTGAATCACCCTGTATATATTAATAACAATGAATATGGACGAGGTAGGTTATCAAATTCCTATTTAGCTCGTATAATTATTAATTTTCGTACACTGGATAAGACTACATAGACTCAAGTTAAAGTCTGGTGCATTAAACACTACTCTTTCTTAGTAACTTTTCTGCTTGATTCCAGATTCGATTACAGCATCATAGGCACAATAATTGCCGGAGCACGTTATTATTGTTTGACAAGTAGGACAGAGAACTGTTCGGGGCAATATTAAGACAAGATCCTTCTCGGCATCGTCTCAAGATCAACAACTACCCTCCGACTATCTAGCAGAACGGGTGTATTATTTCACGGAGCCGTTGAGCCGGCCAGAGCTCCTCGCCCCCAGTCTAGGAAAACAGATAACGACACGCAACGCGGGCAGGTACGTGTTAAATTCTCACGCTAAGCACAACATCCCCCTGGCTGAATACACCTTATATCTCCCGAATTGGCCAACCGTTAGACGCCACATAATTGCGGGATTGTTGTCATAAGATAAACCTGCCCCCAAGACGAGGGCCGCGCCGCTCCGTCTTAGGGCTTAGAGGTATAGGCGTGTGTGATAAGGGTTTGATGAACGGGTGAAATACTATTAGTGTTCGTATACGTAAATTCTCCCTGAATTGACCGATAGAAAAACCTTACTTACAGTTGAAATATAATTTTTTTATTTTTTTTTTCTAAAATATTAATCAAGATTGTTTCTGTGGTATACAGTGTGTCCCCGGATGGACTTAACGAGGGGAAAAAATCTTTATTATCTATTTTTCGACAAAAAGTCACTGTTTATAAAAAGTTCTGCTTGTCAAAAAAATAAAATTGCCATATTAAAATTTTTGATTTGATGTACAAGGTGTTAATAAATTAAGAAAACCTGAAAATTCGTCAAGAAAAAACTACCTTTATTTATTACTTTACAAAAAAAACTATAAAACAAAGTTGTTCAGTATCTAAAATAAAGCCTAAATACAAATTTTCAAGTTTAAATTCCAAATTTTTATTACTTTGAATAATACTAATGGTTTTGTGCGATTAATGCAGCTAAATCAAGATAGCTTGTTTAGTAATTGTCTCTGTCACATTTTGTCTGTCAGTCTTTTGATTTCGGGGCGGTATTCTAAAACGTGTTTTAGAAGAACGTGTTTATTTAGTACAGTGCTATGGAATTGGAGAGGTATCTTATCAATATGCTATATTGATCTTTTCAATGCAAAATTTCTTAATACTGTGGTCTCTAAGGAAGCATTGAGAAACCTAATTAAAAAATGTGACACTGGTTCGGTAACTGATGTGAAAAAAACTAAGAAGTTGTACAACGAAAATGACACATCTACATTATTGGCTGTAGGGTCAATTGCAGAAAATCCCAAATTATCTTTAAGGAAGCGTGCATGCCGGCTGGATATAAGCAAAAGTTGTTCACAAAGGATTTTTTAGGCAATCAAAGTTCATCCATTCAAGCCAAAGCTGAGGCATTCACTTGAACTTGGAGATGAAGAGAGGCGTTTGGAGTTTTGTTTATGGGTAGGTGCAAACTACATTGAAAACCTTTGATTTCACAGATTTATCTTTTTCACCGACGAATCTACGTTTTGTACTAACGGACACGTATCTAGCCAGAATAGTCGCCACTGGGCTTTCGAGAACCCTAATTACAGAATTGACAAAAGAAGTCAACGTTACAAAAAAAGTAATGAAAGTTATATTCGAATACATCAACTTTGCAACAAACATAACTGAATTTTAAAGGGTAAATATCATTTTCTTTTGAAAAATACCTATTTCTTTCGGTAATTAGTAATAAAAAATTAATAAAATGATAAAGCTAGTGATATAAAATAGTTTTTACGAAGTTTTCTAGTTTTTAAAATTTTCAGAAATATCATAAATATTAAAAATTGGCAAAAAAAACTAAATATTTTAGTAAAGCTTTCAAATTTGGTACACTTTTTCAAGTAAAACTTTTTGATATTTTAACAACTAAACCCATTTTTGGCACCATATTTTTTAAATGTCATTTTTGACAGATAACGAAAGTCACCTGACCTCGTTTGAGTGGGTCATTTTTCATCTTCTTTAAAGCAAAAGGTACCCCCAAAATTAAATTTCAAAATAAAACGTTAATTAAAAATTTCACCTTTATGATGCGAACTTTTTGGAGGACACTGTATATATTAAAACTTATGCAATCCAGATAAACTACCATAGGAAAATTTAAACTATTAAACTGTAGTTCTAACTAATTCTTTTGGGTGGTATCTTATATTTTAATTGAAATTAAAAATATCACGAAATTGTGTCAGTAACACAGCATTTTGCTATTTAGACGGTCACAAATTTTCTTTCGAGTTACTGTTGCTATTAGACATTAATCAACAGGGAATTTTCTGCACCAGATTGCAAAAAAATCTACGATCGTGCACTTTTATGAACATTGTTTTCAGTTTGAGTTTTTTGATTTATACAGGGTGTCCCAGGTTTTTTGATCAGAACTTTGTAGAAAACATTTTGTTGAAAAACTCATTATCAGGTAGGTTGCTCATATAAACATAGGCCCTAAAGTTTTTAGTTTCTGAGATAGAGAGATACGTTGTAGTTCTCTTTTTGAAATTGAAATATGGCAATATCTCCTAAAATAATCAAGCTGTTGAACTGAAATTTGGCATTCCAGTGCTTTGGGGGATGGAAAATAAGCTGAAAATGTCAGCATTTGAAAGCGGTAGGCGAAAATTTTATGTTTCGAAATGTTGGAGTTAACAGGTGTTTTGGAACATGTTTTGTCAATTTCAATGCAAACGGTTGATTTTATCGTTATGAAACAAGAGTACCTACCTTTTTGTTACAGAATAATAAAATATTAAAAATGCACTAAAATGAACCTGTATACATTGTGACGCAGGTATCATGATATTGAGTATAGCCAGGTTTTTACCATAGGCGAGTGAAGTTTGCAAGATGAGCCGTATGCACCCTTCTAATGTAAGTTTTATGATAAAATGTGAAATGACATTTTTGTATATCGCTATCTGCATCTACATCTGCGAATTTCAGAAAAAAACGTGTAGGTATTATACTATATCATTGCTAGGAGATAAACTAGTTTTGGTCTTTTATTTAGTAACTCACTGTGCATACTTACGTTCCCCTTGCCCCCCATATTTGCTCCGCACAGGTATATGAAAAGAGGTAGGAGGTTGAGGGCGCCTACAAATTATTCAGGGAAGGATTGAGATATTTGCATTGTAGCAATACGCACCATTATAACGTCTTTGTTTATTGTTTAGATTTTCCCAGCTTGAGACTTGGGCCGTGTTGGTTTAGTATCCCACCGCGGCGTGGTTATAATTGGAATTACAACTGCGAAGCGAGCGCCCTTCAGGTAATGGCGGTTCCCTTAAGGGCGTTTGCACGGGCTGTGAGTTTTGTTTGTTGCGTTGGAGTTTACATTATTTGGAAATTTTACATAGTTACTGTAATGCCGTTTTAAAAATGTATAAGAGGAAGAAAATCTCTTTAATAAAAGTATGAACTGAACACTCAACGACTTTCTGTAAGAGTTGAAATCACATACTTATAACTTATTTCTAAATAATTCTTTTAAAAAGTGGCAGTTGTTTGAATGAATTAAACTATTTTTTAAACAGAGAGCGACATTTATGGACCAATAACTATAAATTAATAGTAATGGCATATATTAATGAACTACTCGAATGAATTTAAACAAATAGTAAACATTTAATACCAACTTAATGTAAAAAATAATGAAATGACATTTCCAATAGAGTTACATGAACACATATGCCAGGTTACTGGAAAGAAAAAGCTACATGCTGAGGAGGCAGCTTTATCCATCTAAATATCTAACCAAGTCCTATTGTAGTCAGTCTCTTTTGTAACTTGTCGACAAATATTTTTTTAAAAACAAATTTGTTACGCTTGCCCACGTAACTGGCGCAGTCGTGCGGATCACTGTTGCTTTTTTCGACTTATCAATTGATATCGACTTGCAATCGGTTCCGTATCTTCGGTTAAAAACAGTGTGAAACCGAAAGGTATGGACTTGGCTCTTACAAAACGGCTTAGCAGACCAGGGGAATCCAGGAACGGATTCGTCCTGGTCACCGCAGGAAGAAGACAGCTTCGTTTTTCCTACTGCACTCGTAGGTTAAGAAAAAGAAGATTTCCATGAAGAAAAACATCATCTTAGCGTTATGAACCTGGACCTGGACACTGGCCCCTTCTTTAAGTATACAACTTAGCCCCAGTAGATTCAAGATATTTACAAATCAAAAATGAAGTAGCGTATAAGCTTAATAATGACATAAAAGGTAAAACTGGACACTATGGTGACGAAAACAAAAATTCATTTTCACATTTGTTTGCATTAGAAAAGCAGATCGATTTACAAATAAAGCAAATAGATCCTATTCAAAATGTAACCAGACATAAATGAGGCTTGCTCAATCCTTTAGGATCTTTCGTTAAATGTATTACAAGAAATTTAGATCTAGAAGATAACCAATGATAAAAAACTTACACGATAATCAAAACAAATTGAAGGTAGTTGCTTTCAGTCAAATTACATTATTAAAATCTACCATCATAGGAGAAGCTCTCGAGAAATTCGCCCAAGCACAACTAGATGACTAGATGACTTCAATTATTTTCAAATTCATGTTTTTATTCATCAACTTACCAATATATACGAAAATATCTCAATCATAAACTTTATGGACTTACTATTAGAAATAAAAGAATCTGAAAAATATTTAAAGTTACTACCTCTTTCACAGCTCGCCCACTTAACTATAGCAGCGAAACAACAACTCCGCCGAAAAGTGAGATAAGAAAATGGTGAACTGAACAATAATTTAAGTAGATATATACGAGCTGTTGGTGACAACAAAGTTATCTTGCATCCATAAGGTCAATACTTTACCTCAAATATTTGTTTGGCGAGATCGTTAGTCACGAAACCTTGTCGATATATTAGAAAATATTTGTTAAACAAATGTTTGTGGTAATTAACAAAATTAACAATTAACAACGCTAAAACGTCTCCTCGATTGACGGATAGAAATTCGCGTCTTCGTCCACTCGTTTCAAAAATATGTTTCTTCTGGGGGGTGGATGTTGGCTGTTTGAAGAAGTTTTGGCCTTGAAGTGTAAAGCGAAGTGTGGAGTTTGCCCACAAACAGATCAGGCGGTTGTTTCGATTTGACGAATAGGAGGAGGATTCTTGGCTATTTATGTCAAAGAGTGAAGCTGGGTCATTTATGATGAAGACTGTAGCTGGTACGTAATATGTTCCAGCTCTGAGAAGGAGGCTGGGATGGATTTCCATCTTTGGGCACGTTATCGAAAGAGTTCCTTGATAAAGTCGTTCAAGAAAGGGTTATTGATATCACAATGAATGTGGCGACTGGTGATGTAAGTACCAATAATCATGTGTGGTTATTTTTGGAACTTTGTTTTTCATGACTTGGGTGGGGCGAAGGACTGGATAGCAGAACTTCGCTGAACATGGAAGAATAATTTTTTTGGAGCATGGGGAAGAGAGTTCTGAACAAATCCATTCCGCTTTTGGAGCTTTGTATGTTTGGTAAATGTGAGAGTCTTATGTTATTCTCTTTTCGCAGTAAGACAGGACAGTTTGGAAATATCAAAGTACCATATATTATTCAATATGAGCACCTTAGTAGTTCATTAAAATTTAGATTAAAGGCTGGGAATGCCTTGGTCAGCTCGTACCACCGTTTCTTGACACGTACTACGATGGGTATGGCGGACTTGGGAATGTTAGGGGCGATGTAATGTTAGAACGTACATGGAGTTGTCTGGAAGCTCTTCTGGAAGTCCTTTTGTACGGAAGCCTAGGTCCTGCTGTAAAGACTTAGTTCCGCATATGTATCTACTTGTCATTCAGTACCGGTGTAAAACTTAGATGGATCTCAACATCTCAGAGGTTTATTGAAAAGAATCCAGTGTGGCGAGCAATAAAAAAAACTCTTCATAGAACAAATAAAACAGGAGTAGTGCTAACTTGTGAAAATAAAGAGAAAGTAGTTTTCCACTATAGAAATTGATAAAAATAACATCAAAAGAATAAAATTTTCTAATATACAGATATAACACAAAACTACTTTAGCCAATAACCTACAAAAAATGAACTGCTAAAAAGGACCATTAGTAACATTAATAAAAAAATTCATGCTATAGGAGATGTCCAAAAAATTAGGAGGATCCTTAGAAGATACCTGATATAAATTTTCTTTAAGTTAATTCGCTCCCATTACCGAAAATTACATTAAACTGAATAAATAAAAAAGGATTTGACTTATTTGTTTTCATTACGGAGGTACAATTAAAACCCATTCGTGGGCTGCGATAAACCGAATTATTTATCATCGTCTAGACAACAAAACCCTCTCAGCTTCGCAACGAATAAATCAGGATTACTTTTTCAAATTAACCCGGAAATATATCTGTAGAACAAACGAAAAATTTCCAGCAGGAGCAATTAAAAAAGCCATTTATCTGCATTTCTGCTCGCACGGCCGCCCGGCATAAACGCACCATAAAAGAGTTATCTTTCCGGGGCTAAGGTCCCTTTCAGACTTGGAACTTTTGATGCATACGATTATGCGTTTGTCAAGTCAGCTATACAGCTACCGAGCTGAAATGTAGAGGAAATAAGTTATGTTCCTCTATGGCGTCACAAATTGCAGTTACTACACCTCGACAAGATTGTGAGTTATGGTTGCAATAGAAGATAATTTTAGTCAACAAATAAATCTCCATAAACTGGGTCTATCAGCAGCGTGAAACAAGAACAAGTGAGAGTATTTGATAAAGCAGCCCTTACAGCAAGACCTAACTAACCTAACCTATTTATCCTGTTTAAAGCAGAAGTGCCTGAAATTTTATAGATACATTTTTGAAAGCCTTATTTTGTCTAGAAAGCTCAGGAACAGAAATTGATATCTTTATTTTGAAAATAAAAGGTGAATTTGTACGAGTGATCTTGCTTAAGGGCAAAATAGCGCTTGAGAATAAAATCAAGAAAAATCTGCTGCACGTGTGGTTTTTGTTGAGAATATTTCACGAGTAAGATTCTTGTATTAATTTGTTATACAGTGTGCCCCGGATTGAGTTCACAAAATGTGTAAATAACAAAAAATTTCCGAGTTGAAATTGATGAATTTGATCAGCCCTGCTTGGTTTGAAAGTAATGTGTGACATAATTTTAGTTCATCACTTATGGAATTATGAAAAAACTAATTTTTCACATCAGTAAAGTGCCCTTTTGTAGGTTTTACGACAAAATGTTATTAAGGAAACTTATTCAGAATGAAAAACTGAGTAGGTTTGCGATATATCGAAAGTCTAGGATTACTATGATTTTTTTTTGCATTTTTTTCACTTTTTTAGAAAAGTGCCCTTTTTGTAGGTTTTACGGCAAAATTTTGTTAAGAAAACTTGTTGATGTGAAAAATTTCAAATGCCTATGTCTACTTTGATTCTTGTAAGTTTTAATTATTTAGCAGAAAAAAATCAAAGTAGACCTAGGCTTTCGAAAATTTACACAATTATACGTTTTTTTATCAAGTTTTCTTAATTATATTTTGAACTAAAACCTACAAAGAGGGCACTTTTCAAAAAATCTAAGTAGAAATAGACTTTCGAAATTTCGCAAACCAACTCAGTTTTTCATTCTGAACAAGTTTCCTTACAAAAAGGGCACTTTACTGATGTGGAAAATTAGTTTTTTTCATAATTTCCAAGGCATATGTGATTTTTCGAAACTAAAATTGTCACAAATTAGTTTCAAACCAAGCAGGGCCGATCTCCAGAAGCTCAAATTTCAACTCGAATTTTTTTTGTTATTTACACTTTATGTGAACGCAATCTGGGGACACACTGTATACAAGATGATGTACAGAATGAGGGAGGCCCACTAAAAAGAAAAATGTAAAAAAATGGCGAAGTTTAAAACATGGAGCAAATCAATCTTAACAATCGAGTAACTCGATACATCTGATTCCAACAAAACATCTGAGGAGAGCGATATTTTCGCATTTCATTGTCAGTGGTCAACCTTATTAATGAAAGTTAATTTGAAGAAATAAGAAATACTTATCTTTTCTCGACAGTATCAGAGTTCTCAGGCTTGATTCTTCAAATGGTAATTATTATAGCACTTGAAACACTTTGAGAAAATGTTGTTTCACATAACCACGTAGTTTTTAAATTACACGAGAAAATTACTACTAGTAATACTTAAACTCTAACGGTGTCTATCCGTTATGCACTTTTTCGTTTTCCCTTTATGTTTTTTATAAACCATAGCAACTAACGGTGTTGACGTTCACGTGTTCACTCGGTTCACTGGTTAGTGCAATATACTCCAGGGGAAGAACCTGGCGTATACAGAAATATGAAACAATCAGGTGAAGTCCCTGGCGTATACAGAAATCTGTAACAAGTTCTGTCGTCAACGCCTCATACTCGTAGATGGCCCTAATGTATTTTAAATAAACTGTAAATGGTGACCCACCCAAGATTAACACCCCCCCCCCCCCTTATTTTCTATATGTTTGAGGTTAAGAAAAAAAGATTCAGATAAGAGTTGTTGAAGCCAAAGCAGTTTTTTTGGCGTTTACTTAGTTTTATACAGGGTGTTCAGAAAAGCAGTGCCAAACCTAACTTATATTTTTTTAAATGGACCACCCTGTATATTTTTAGATATTTAAAATCTGTTCTTTGCCACAATTTCAATGATGTATACATGCAATGTATTTGTTTGTGCCTTTGGAAATTATTCGACCTAGAAACTTTTTCAGTGTGGTACTTTTGATGTTTATTTTTTCGAAAATGAATGTTTTGCCTGTATACCTTATATAGGAAAAAATTTCATAAATGCTGATGAGTATTCGCCCTTAAAATATAGTTGCATTTTGATTGAACTTAAAACACTCTAAAGTTCGTCGAATCAAAGCAGGCCTAGAATTTCGAAATTTCGCAAACCTACTGAGTTTTTCATTCTGAACAAGTTTCCTTAATAACAGTCGTAAAACCTACAAAAAGGGCACTTTCCTGATATAAAAATTTTGTTTTTTCAGAATTTCCAAAGCATATGTGATTTTTTGAAAGTAAAATTATGTCACAAATTAGTTTCTGATCTGTAACACTTGAAAGCGGTAGGTGAAAATCGAATATTGAAGTCAACTGTTTTTTTGTGGCACGTTTTGCCAATTTCAACGCAAACGGTTGACTTTATTGTTATGAAACAAGAGTAGGTACCTTTTTCTTGCACAATGAAAAGATGCACTAAAATGATGGACCTTCAAGACCAAAGGGATAACCTCAAAAAGTTACGAGTAAAAGCACGATTCAGAAACAGCCCTCTGTGAGATACGGCGAAATTGACATTTTCAGCTTATTCTCCATCCTCAAAAACATAGTAGTGCCAAATTTCAGATCAGCAACTTTATTAGTTTGGAAGATGTAGCCATAATTCTATTTTAAAAAATGAACTTTACGCCCTGTATCTCTTAAACAAACAACATTTCTATAAGGCATATTGGCCTCAATCGTCATATTTTGGCCCAAAATATATGCCGTTGCTCTATGTCCCATTACTTTTGGGATACCCTGTATATTATTTTAGGTAATTTATAAAAAAATAGCAATAACTAAGTAACTCACAAACATCTTAATTCTTAAAAATAAATTAATTAAAACCAAACCCTTTTTATTATTATTACAAATTGGCACCAAACGTGTGGGGCTCAAATTTTCATGAAAGGTTATTTTTACTCAAAGTAAATTTTGTATATCTTATCTATTAAATTTGTTCTATTGTAAGATTTTTTGTCACGTATTGAATTTATTGCTAATCACATTTTGTATAACTAGGTAAGTATAAAGAAAAATGGAACCGATTCACTTGCTTGTCGATGAATTGGACATTGAACTAAAAGTATGGGGGGCAGTCATCCAGTCGGATGTAGATACCAAGCGTGCCATACTTAGGGGGCATTTGCAGTGCAAAAAAGAGACTTCCATCACTTATCCAGAGATTTCCGTCAACTTTAAAGAGGAAAGTGGCAATATTGAGGAGAAACTCCAGGCATTGGGTAATATTTTGGGTGATATTTTGAGAACCTCAATAAGAGTACTTTATTTGTTTGGAATAAAATCGTAAACCAGGAAATGTGAAAAGAAATCCAAAAAAAATACTCCCAAAAAGAAAAGCCTAAAAGAATCGCCGAAAAGTCGAGCACCCAGCGCCCTCTATCGCATATTCAGAAATGAACTAAGCCTCTTATTTGGCGTCCTCTGAAACCCCCGAGTACCAAATTTCAATGAAGTACCTTTAACTGCACACGAGTTACAGGCATAATGTCGCAATTTTCTTAAATGAAATTTAACGCCGCGCCGTGTACATTTATGCAAATATACCGTCCCCTGTATTTACGGGAGGTCTTTCTGAAACAACCTGTATAACCTAGTAACGTGATATATGAAACTAAACTGTATAAGTAATCGATTGTTAAGTTGTTAACCTTTCCCGCAAATTCCTAGCAAGCATGTCAACTGATATGAAGGCAAGTAACCTTTATCTTTATTGCATGCCCTTATAATTTAATCAAGAGTGATAGGCAGCCAGCCGAACAACTGTAGGTACGAATGACCTTTGAAGGTTGATTATCGTTTCATATTAGAATATCACTATGGCATTATTAGCTAAATTGAAAAATAAACGGACCATTTACATAGAGGCATATACCTACTATATTAATTTTCTTAATTAGTTAAAGTCTCTTAGTCGGCAGTAATTTATTTACTAGATAGATCCTATCAATCAATCAACGTGTTTTCTCTACAATGTTTCATATTCCTCAACAAAAATTAGATTCTTCTTGAGGCAATATTTTCTTCTCGTGTTTTCTTTTCAAGTCTCCCCCGTTTCGTAGTCGGATAAAATATTAATAAAATAAACCGCGCCAGAATAGATGCTTTATCTGGAATACGCTTTTATGTTCTCACCACGGCGCAAATAGCACATCTCACAAACTGGCTTCGGAAAGTTGGGCAAATATCGGCGAGGAGTAAAAGGCGGAAAGATTTAAACTTGTAACAACAAGGGGCTTATCTGCCAGAGATAGCTGAGCACTGGCGGGCCGCATGAATTATGCACCGTCATAACTGGCTGTCGGGGATTTCTCAAACTTTACGAGATCGCCTGCAGATACCGAACTTTGCGCGCCGATGTTGCTCCATACGTTATGGTCCTTTCATAGGTACATACTTGGACTTTAGTGAGGAATTATTATACAAGGCATCCTTGAAATAAGTGCCAACATATTAACCACGTATTAACAACTGCCCTCAGATATTTTTTCGGATAAATGATTTAAACATTTTAATGTGTTTTTGTTAACCGCCACAGGAGCATAAGACAAGACTCTTGGTTGACGAAGTAGTAACACACGTAATAATAAAAACTAACAAAGAATGGGGACGAATTAGGTTGTAAACTTCCTATTTACTATTTCAAAATGGTAGCATCTATGATAAATTAAAAAGAAATGGTGAAAATTAAAACTGCCACACTTTTTAAATATCAAATTTATTATTCAACTATCAGTAATCGTAGTTTCCGCAGGACCCCAGTTGAATAATCTTTTAATACATTGTGCTGTATAGCCAGTCTACTAGACTGCGAATGCTAATTCCAGAATAATTAACACTTAAATAGTACGGTTCGGCCGTTGCCTGCCGCGATCGGTAAAATATCCGTTTTCTCGACGTGCTTGTAGGTCGGCAACAAATAATGTGCAATGTGCCCCTATTTGGGGTGAGACAATTCGGGAACCGTTCTACAAACCTGCAGTTCTGAAAACAGTTCCCATGGGTTTCGCCGTAAGCTGATATCAAATTAGTGAATTAATTCTCCTCACTGCAAACGCATGTAAACACAACAATTTATAAATTACTCCTCCCTTGCCGGCAGGAGACTAGCAAAAAGATATGACGATAATGAATCGTCGATTTCCATCCGTTACTTATTCGGTATTTTTTTTTCAATGAGTAAATCATTAGCGTTGTTTTATTAGGGAAAAATATCGGATAAAAATTGAGTTTTCGAAAAAAATATTCGAAAATGTTTTTTTTGTGATGAGTTAAATAATATCTGGTTAAAATTTACATATTTCTGAGACACTCTGTATTAACCGCCGAACTAATAACTAAATGGAAGACATGTTTTGCAAAAAAACTACCTGTGTTCAATATGCAAACGTAATATCTTCGGGAGTTGAAACAATAATTTAAACTTGTAATTGTCGAGGATCGTATAACGTCATATAGTTGAATCCCTGGAATTTCTCATATTATTAGAAGATCGTTTGTTGACACCAAATATACTGCGGACTAGGGCTGTGCGTACAATGTGGTTATTTTACTGCACATTATGCCCTTGCTTGAGTGGGTTATTAAAACCAGTAATGCTCATCCTGTACAATGGTGAGTTTTGAGTTGCAGAGACATTTGCTTATCTTTTATTTTAACTGCTCCAGTACAATGCTTGAATACCGCCATCTCCATTCTCCATCCACCCCAGCTATCATAAAACAGGTTCGTCCATATAACTGAATGTTGCAATGAATAATTTTTTTCACATCTACAAGGTTTCTTTGTTTAATATTTTAATAAGCGGTAGTGTAAATGAATCGTATAACTAAAGAACAATTTGCCTAATAACTGGCATCCCAATTTTTATCTGTTCTGTATTTTACTAAATATTTACCGAATCTGCATGTAACTGTTCTTAGGATATTTTTGTTGGGACATGGTCTATAAATCACAATAACACTAAAGTCGCTGATGTCACTGGTATCGGGGAAAGGCTTGAACAATTGAGAGCTTGAACTGGTAACGACGTTACGAATTTTTGTTTAAACTCCGCCCTGACGTATAATATCCTACCGCCTAGTCTAAGTCGGCAAGTATTACATCTCACCGCCCAACCAGCAAATTTTAGTCCGAGAGGTGAGTGACAAAAAAATGCAACAGTTTTATGAAGGCTGTTTTTTTTGATACAGTGTAGTATTTAGGGTGTATAAGAATAGCCTGCCGTCAGTCAGCCAGTTTCGTTAGCGTTTGGCGCAGTGGCGGCTTCAAAGTTGTAAAAAAAAACAAGTATGTCGCAACTGTTTTAGAAAATCTAAAACTTGGTTTATTTAGTAGCAAAACAACTAAACAACGATGTGGATGTAGCCAGCCTTGAAAATATTGCAACGGGCCGCGTCAGCAGCGCTTCAAACTCATAAAAAATATACAGGGTGTCTCACCACGAACTGCATCGATCGATATCTCAAAAAGTAAACACATAATTTTTTTGAAAATTTGGCAGCTGACCAAATGTCAATGAGTACTATTCATTTAAAATATTTAAAAAATGGTGGCACTTCCGGTTATAGCGGAAGTCGATGACTTCGTTATTTTAAAGGGAACACCCTATATTTTATTGCATATTTGGATTCTACGGAAAATTCTAGGTACATTTCATGTATCATGTCCTATACCTAAATTAAACCGTTTTTGAGGTATTTGCCATTTTAGAGAAAAAAATGACAGATGCAGGCCCGTACTTAATTGACAGTTTCTTCATGACGGCTACATATTTCTTAACCCGCTCTTGGCATTTTGCAGTCAAAGGCTTGGTGCAGAGAAATACCATAAAGAAAGTTTCCGATCTTCTATACAGGGTGCTCACAAATAATTATTCAAATATTAATTCAAAAAATGCCAAAAACTCAAAATTTTCAAATAGAAACCCCCATTTTTTTTGTTGTAGCCGTATTCAGCACAAAAAATTAGGGCAAGTTTGTGTTTGGTTTCCTATACCTAAATGTTAGCATTTTCGATTTATTTACAAAAAACTAATTTTCCACTTCTTCATCAAGTCAACTTCTTAGTTTGATGAATCTAGTTGGCCATGGCTGATTATATGATTGTCAAAGAATGAAGAAATGTCATTTAGTTTAAAATTATTGTAAACAATGCCGGCACGGTTAAATTACACAAACGAAGACTATTTAATATTTAAATTTATTTATTATCAGATAATTATTAATATTTGAATAATTTTTTGTGAGCACCCTGTATAAGATCGGAAACTTTATTTATGGTATTTCTCTGCACCAAGTCTTTGACTGCAAAATGCCAAGAGCGCGTTAAGAAATATGCAGCCGTTATGAAGAAACTGTCAATTAAGTACGGGTCTGCATCTGTCATTTTTTCTCTAAAATGGCAAATATCTCAAAAACGGTTTAATTTACGTATAGGACACGATATATGAAATATACCTAGAATTTTCCGTAGAATCCAAAAATGCAATAAAATATCATTTAAAAATAACGAAGTTGTCATCGACTTCCGGTATAACCGGAAGTGCCGCCATTTTTAAAATATTTTAAATAAATAGTACTCATTGACATTGGTCAGCTGCCAACTTTTCAAAAAAATTCTATCTTTACTTTTTGAGATATGGATCGATGCAGTTCGTGGTGAGACACGTCGTTGTTTAGTTGTTTTGCTACTAAATAAACCAAGATTTAGATTTTCTAAAACAGTTGCGACATATACTTGGTTTTTTTACAACTTTGAAGCCGCCCCTGCGCCAAACGCTAACGAAACTGGCTGACTGACGGCAGGCTATTCTTATACACCCTAAATACTACACTGTATCAAAAAATCAGCCTTCCTAAAACTATTGCATTTTTCTGCTCCCCGACTATTTGTTTTATAATTTCAAGACTATACGGCAATTTTATTTTACTCGTATTGTGGTTTTTTAATTGTTTCCAAAAAGCTAATTCATTATATTAGAGTTATATAAAACACTATTTTGATGTCTACAACTAAATAGTCTTATTAATTTATCTTTAAAATGATTCTACAACAGAATTATAAAATTGTTTAAAAATTATCATAGAAACGTTTCCATGATTATGTTATAAAACATTTCAGCTTATATAATTAAATTGTTTCATAACCCCGTCCTATGAACTTTGGAATGAATTTTTAACAGCCTTATAAATGAAATTTAAAATTATTTTTTATGTGTTCCTTATCGCCTTATATAAAACGGTTATGTTAGAGTGTTGTTGATAGCTCATTTGGTGAGTAAATCGTTGTCCCAGACTCTCTTAAAAATATTATATAGCTGTACAATCTGCAGCATTATGGAAACATCAACGAAGCTGTTATAAAATAAAATAATTTACTTAAACTCACAAATGTTGGGACTAATCACACAATAAAATATTTGAAAACAATTGATTCTCTACTTATATTTCTTATATTTTCTATTTGGTCATAACTGTGAAGTGTTAGCAATCGTTGTCAATACGCAAAAAAGTACGATATGTGAGGTATTCTGTGACGGTAACACAATTTTAAAGCAAATTTTTGTTTAAAAACCTACAAAGTATCTAACTCTTATAAAATTTGATAGTTGCGAAATAACTGCAGCAATTTAACACACACCCGTTCAACATGCAACATTTTGTGTGCATGAGTTTTTTTAAATTTTATAACATATTTTTTTCTTTCGATTTTTGAATAGCACCAAAATGTAAGAAAAATACAAACAAAAAAAAGCTTTTCCGTCTAAATCGATGATGAGATCCAAAAATTAACTTCCGAGATTGGGTCCTAGTACCTAACACCTAATATGAAATTCCACAAATTACCATCTAGACTTTCCGCACACACCGCATATCCTTATGACAGCGTCCTGTATAACACAGATAGCTGGGCAATTTCTTATTTTCTTCCACCCATTACCAGTTTTATGAAGCATTAAAAAATATTGTCGTCGGACAGAATAATAATAGCAGTAGTAAGAGTTACTTACTTGATATTTTCATTTAGAAAGTCGCAAATAAACTGCCTAAAAAGAATGTTGGAAATAAATGTATTTTATAATTTTAAATAGAATAAAAATTGCTATTATGAATAACTTCGTTACGCCCCTGTGGAAGGATCGTCGTGGCCGTCGCGTTTGGAACACAATTATTTTATAAAGGTTTTCTAAGAGAGAATAAAATAGTTTGAATGTCACAATCAACACAAAAATTTTGAAACGCCGAGGTTCGAGGAAGTTAAGTATAACAAAATATAAAAACTTTACAAACAATTGTGTGTATATTTCGCCGCTCACCGATATTTTTCTAGCTTATCACACTGAGTATTTCTGATTTACTAATCCCGTTTCACACCGCTGAGTACCATAATTAATTTTTAGTTTTTAGTAGAATAAGACTTTTCGCTTTTGTACATTTGGGAGAATAATGATATTGGATAATTTGGTAAACCGAGTGCTTGATTTGACCTTCCTGCAAACTCTCCGGCTCGAAAATACTGGACTCTAAAAGACCACTCCCGGCGCCTGAGCAAACTACCAACAATATGCCAAACAACATCAGAGACCCAAACACCCGTACAAACTGCAAATGAGGACGGAATAATTCGCCAACAGAACATGCTTTACAAATATCTTGCACTAACTCCTGTATATGGTCTACGTACAGGGTGTCCTTATCAAGCTAATTTTTAATATAAATTCATGAGTCAAAAACCAGTCTGATGTATTTTTTCCAAGAAAGCTTAATGCCGTTAAGAAAAAATAACAATCAAACGTCAAGCAAAGAAGTTATATTAAACCAAAAAACTCTTCTTTTTTTTTCGTTAAAACCAAGACGGCGGAAAATGCATTTTACTTTAACGTGACATGATCTTTGAGAAAGGAGGAAGATCTATTCTCCGAAAGCTCAGGAAACAAATTTGTTGAAGTTATTTTTTGAGTTAAACGTTCAAAGTTTTATTCATTTACTGTTAAGAATTTATGAATTTTCTAGGCAACCTGAAAAATTGTCTTTCAATCAGTTTGGTAGCGAAAAACCCAATTAAAAATTAAATGGATCTGTTTGCGCCACAAATAAAAGAATATTTAGAACTAAACTTGCTTTGTTAGAAACGTTCGTGCTTATAAGTAACAGGCCGAAAATCACGAAATACTGTTTTATGTAGAATCTCATCACTATTTTGTGGCGAATCCAACCAGCATACTAACAGGCCACGAAAACTAATACCGTAAAGATTGATGGTGTCGAAATGATACCAGAAGAGCGTATTGCATTCGCATAATATTCCGATGAGTTTTAGAAAGGGGCGGAATAAAGCCTAAATCGACCACCGCGCGGTTATACCCTGACCGCCTTGATGGATATCGCCGGTTGTCCATTCTGTTGCCGAACGGGCGCGCGCCATCCGGACAGTGATGAATGCTCTGGCCACGATAACATCTTCATCTGGCCGCGGGACTTTATTTTTCCGGGCCGCACGTCACATATTAAATCAAGTCGGAAGGCGGAATCCATTTATATGTAGTTTATATCAGTTACTCAGGGGACGTACGTAATAAATTCATGGATTCAGCAGCTTGTCGGATTCCTATAGTCTACTGAAAAAGTTAGGTTGCGTGCACTGTAATACACCGATCGCAAAAAGTAATAGACTTCTTGAATTTTTTGATCTGAATTGAGTTCAGACAGTGGAGGTAGAAATTGTTTTTATTAGCAAAGGAAAATAGTCTACAGACAAAATCTATCTCTTAGTGCTGGTCCTCGGGAATATTGGATATAGGCACGAGACGTAAAGTAGGTACCAAGAGGAGCCGATAATAGGAAAGCTTTGCCTTTGGTAATGATGATATATATTCGTGTATATGTATATATTTTGTAAAACCAAATAAAGCTTACACCAGATCAAAAATTAAAATCAAAGAATAATATATCACAAATCAAAAGTAATGTGTATTAATTGTATTTGTGAACAAGTAGTGTAAGTTGCTGGTCTGTAATACAAATGAAATTCCCGTTTCATTTTAAATTGTTTTCCCGTTGAAAGTTCTCAAGAAGCCTAGACTGCTGGTGGAAAATGTGTAGGACTTAACTTGGCACTTTATGTGGAATAGATGCAAGGTTGTTATTTGACAGAAAAAAATATGGTCCACACTACTCGCATGAAAGCAAACAATAAATTGATAACTTACTAAAGGACCACTACTTTTGTTTATACTGATCTGGCAGTGCTAAAGGTGTCGTCTGGCGAACAGTGTGTAACAATATATCCATAATAAGAAATCTAATGTAGACGGAAACGAACCTGAAGCGGTTCAATCCATCGGGGTGGACTGGTACTAATCGAGAGTAAGTTCTCCTACTCCTTAGTCCTAGTAATCGGGAAATCCCTCAGGGGAGGCGTGGCATCGACACCTTTACTATCCAATTTGCCTGTGCTTCACCCCACTACTTCCCACTACTTCATTCCCTGATTATAATATTTTATTATAATCATATCCCATTTGCTATTCGCTCGTGCCTCTACCTACTCTGGTTGTGACGTTTCATTGCTCTCAGGTAGTAGCAACGTCGCATTTATACTTTTATAATATAACGCATTGTTCGCCACACGACACCTTATACGCAAGTCGATATTCACAAGGGAAACTTTATTTTTCTGGAACTACATAATTCCATTCATGGTTTCTAGGGTTTTATTAGATCTATCGAAAAAATTCGGCCCTAGCTGCGAATGGCAATGAAGACAAAGGGACAAAGCAATAGTAGTTGCCACCCTTCCTCCGCACAAACATTAAACTTGGTTGCTTCTAGGGTAATCTTGTATGTAGTTCTGGGGTAATCTTGGTGAAGGCGTTCTTTTGGATTTGAACTGGTTAGATTCGAATCTGTCGCCTAAAATGTCTTTGTTCGAGGTAAGTTTGATTTGACGCTCGAAATGCTCGGGGCGCTCGAACAATAATGTGTTTCTATGACAACGCCTCTTAAAAACACCGCCTTAGATGGTCAAATATTGATCTTTAAAAGTCGACTGTTCCCAGAAATGGCAATCAAGCGGACATAGCTCCTATACCGCACAAGTATGTGGTTACTCCTGGAATACCCCTAGTTTGAAGTATTGTGAGAATGAGACTGTTTTGTATAATATTACTAGTCAGGTAGGATTTCATATTTAAAAATGTTTAGCATAGGAAAACGAAATGTAGACGGAAACGAACCTATACTAAAACGTATAAAGATAAAGCTCCATTTTAATGCTAGGGCAATTACGAGACTATCAAAAAACGTTTAAAATAAAATGTCCGGCGTCGTGTTTTCCGGACGGGCAACAAAACGACACAGACGCAAGAAAGATATAAATGTGGGCTCATACATTTTAAATTCGAGTTTTTGTCCGAACTGGAAACACCGTTCTGCCGTCCACATATCCGTACGGGCTTAAGATAATTGCTAATTTATTCATTGCATAATCCGCGGGGATTCGCCGTGACGTCACGGAATAATTACACCGCACATCCAGGCCAGTAATTAGATTAAGAGCCAATTTAAAAAGTTAAATCCCATATTTTTAGACAGCCCCACCCTGTCCGGTAGCGCACGCCCCTAATTTCCATAATATTCGTTTTTATGCAGATCGTTCGCTTATACTGCTGGAACGAGGATTTTTATTCTTTGTTTTCCATAATTGCCGATTGCGGTTATAGAGAGAGAGGGTTCAATACAGATTCTATAGAAAATTTTCAAAACATTACTGGATATACCTTGTGACTACGGAGAATCGTACTCTCCTCTTTTTTTTAGTTTCTGAGATATTAATTATTAATTATTGTACTAAAACGAGAGTGACGTCTTTGAAATGTTTTAGCGATTCGACGCAATAGGTTATTTTCCGCGAGATGCTATTTTAAAAATGTTATGATGGTTAACATTTCATTCCATTTTGGTGAGCAATGGTAATGTAAAGAAAAGCCTTACGACGTATTTCAGGACGTCATTATTCGATTCCTAGTTGGACTACTATCAACATAGGTCTCGGCGATGTTTAAAGATGGTTGACAGTTGCTTGTTGTGTGATATTTATCAAAAACATCAAAATTGTTTTAGCTTACCTAAATTTTTTATTGTCTATCAGTTTTTCATAATTATTAGATATTATCCTGTAAAAATAAAGACAAACTAGCTGTTGACACTGCGCCTGTTTTCGCGATAACCATCTAGTTAAAAAAGGAGTGGGATCGTGACTATTATCAACTATAAGTTAAACATAATATTTCGAGAAAAATACCCTAATAACGATATTAAAGCTTTATTGCCCAAGAGGAAATCTTACTTATATTACAAAAATTTAAAAAAACTAGGTAACACAAGTAGACAGCATTTAAATAACTATTAAAAGTAACAAGCCTCTCTAATGCACGTGACTGCACAAACTGAAGCGAGCTCATTAAAACCTTTAATAACATAATAATTGCCACAAACGACTTTTCGTAATAATCTGTACTGTATTACCAGATTGAGGCAAAAATGATATATATTATGACACGATATTGAATTTGTACGAAAATAATTCAACCGCCAAAAAATAAAATGTCAACTCTATAAGACAGGAGGAGGGGTGACTTTGATCTGATTGAATATAAATATCTTGGCTATCTCTTCGATTGCAACGGGATATTGTGAAATTTAAAGGATGTACCGGATGTTGCTTTTCAATTGAAACAGCTGGATATCACAAGAAACTGTTCCTTACACACAAAAATAGTTGTAGCATTTTGAGTCCCCATAGAACAAACATATAAATAATAAAATTCTCTCTCTTCGCAAAGTTATCCAAGCAAATACAAGTGGAGTAAACCCCTATACAAAGTGTGGCATTAAATAAAATCACTACTAACTTCTCCGTAACAATAGAATGGTCAATGCTGAGCTCGGTACTAGATATAGGTAATAGAGCCTCAGAGTTTTAAAGTAAGAAAGTACGGATCGCTAATGACATTGGAAGTGTAGAGTACGATCAACCTAAAATAATCAAATAATCTCATTAGATAAGAGTTAGGCTAATTTTGATATCAAAATAAAAAAATCGGAGACATTCATAGTTAACCTTTTGACAAAATAAGTAAGAAATATGTGCTTTAAGTAAATCACTGTGCACCTTATGCTCAATATGTAACGCCCCAGACAAAATATAACTAGACCTAGGGTTCCTGTATAGGGAGAGCTGGGACAGTAAAGTCATTAGTGTCATTATTCGCCGATTTTGGGCATTAAAGAGATAGCTAGATATTTTCTATCTTTTGCCTTCGCCAAAATTTTAGTTTGCCATAGAAACTGTATGTCAAATTAGAGGTTTCTTGTATTTAGGTTATGATTTATGTCAAATTAATGAAAAATGATGGGATCTCATGGGCGGAGTGTTTTTTTTAATGGGAAACCGAAACAATGATTGCCTGGTTGCCCGCGGTAAGCAAACTTATTAGGCGTAAAATATGAATAACTATATCGAATATTTTAAGTTTTGAGTTTACAAAAATGGCCATTAGGTAGGTATTATTGGACATTTTTAATTAAACAACAAAATGAAATTCATTTATTCTTTTACATTTGAAAATACATTATTAAAAGATACCGACCTGTATATAGTAGGTACCTATACGATCACAATAACTAACTATTAGGTACTTAACTACATACGGTCTCAGAATAAGAATAAAAAAAAACAATAATATTATTCAAAAATTTTATATTATTCTTATATCATTAAAAATAAAAAAAATAGTTTTTGCCCTAATTCCAATGCTTTTACTTGCAGCAACGTTGACCTGGGCACTTTTTTTGTTTTATATTTAATTTTGGCAAAATATATTCTAACATGAAACAAACAAAAGCGGTTAATAATTTTTCCTAATATATTATGGCATGTTGGCAATAAAATAGAGTTGAGAGCTGTGTCTTCCATGATTTTTTTTTAAAAACTCCTATAAATTTCTTTATTATCTCTACTATTCTGGGCAATTTTGAATTTCAGTTTTTCCAATTCACGTTCCAAAAGTTGATTTTTTTCCTCAAGATTTGAAATTTTTGAATGGAGATTATTATTGTCTCTGTTGGAATGTTTTAGTTGAAATTCTTCTGGTCGGAAAATAGTAGGTACTGCATTCCCTTTAAAGTTAGTTTAATTTCGAAATCACTTTCAGGAAAGTGAACCTGCAAATTAATTAATTATTACTTACTAAATTCATTTTAAAATAAATAATGCTTTGATACATTTCTGTACAAATTTTAATATTTTAACTGTAAAATAAAATACATGATTTGTATAGTTTTTTTTTGTAAAAAGCGCCAAAACATTTTTTGTACATAAAAAAGCCGCTATACATATAATGTACGTACATAAAATAATGACCTCATTGCATATTTCCAAATTTTTAATTTTTTCTCATCTTTCACAGGCAATGGAAACAACTGATAATCTTCACTTGTGTTTTGGCAATTGATAATACCGCAAAATTGCACCATTTTAATATTATAGATAAATTAAATATTTAAATTTATTGAAATTTTTTATTGACTTTTACGTCTGTCCAAGGCATATATAAAGGATTTATTGGTCCAAGGTATGCAGGTGGTAACGCCAGCAGATACGTCGCCGTATCAAAATCAAAGCTACATGAAAATATGACACTAAAAGAATGACACTGTCATTTCAACTTTAAAATAATTCAAAAGAAAAATGTAAAATATTGCACTTTATTAGTTTTCAAGCATTAGTTGCAGCTGCCCGATTATAAGAAATAACCAAATAGCTGTTATGGCGAAACTAATATGGTTTAGCAACGGTTTAGCGCATTTAGCGTGCACTAGCAAGAAGTGTAAAAGCTCTGGGACTTATTTCAAGTCACTTCAGTATCACAAAATGCGTTCTGCAGAATGTATATTACAGAAAACACTAGAGAAACAGCAAAGAAGACGTCCTATTAGAATAAATGGAGACTATAAATCAATAAAGTAACATATCTGTGAGGTATCATAATGAAATACCTATCTGCATAATAAGATATATTTTATCTCGAATTTTAGATTAAAAATTAACTCCAAATCCTAGTGCACAACCACGAACACTAATAAATTATATATTTTCGATTGTATTTAAAAAGTAGTAATAATTTATGCAGACCAATATTCAATAGCTGATAAAAGAGCAGAGGTTACCTACATTAGAAGACTTTTACCACAGACCTATATAGCTTGCTACGCATATATAGCTTGCGAAGCATAGTCTGTAGCAAAGCATTGTTTGGATGTGTTCTATAGATTTTACACATATAAATGTATCCAATACATTAATTTTAAAAATTTCCATTTTAATCTTCATTTTTATTATTAAATCGTATCTGCTGGCAAAACTTATAGGAGGAGCTTTTCAGTTTGCCAGTTGGGGTTTTTCTTACGTACCACGCACGTTAGTGCCCCATTATTCAAAATTATTACACCAGTACACAATTATAAACTTTTTAGGATTAAAATAACACGTTTGCACTTGCTAGATAACAATGTAACTTAGAACAATATTGTACTGAATCTCAACAATCACAGTTCAAACTCGTTGCCTTGGTTACCACCTTTATTGCTTAGCCTTCAAAAATCACAAATATACTTGTCAGATTACTGTCACTGCCCAAGAATATTCTTTCAGCTCTAAAATTCGCACAAAATCGCTTTGTAACCTTTAACTTCTCCCAGGCCCAATTCCCAGGGCTTATATATTCAAAAGGAAGACTGGAGAATACTCTATACCTTTTCAACTTCAAATTGGGAATAATCAATTTCAAATTGGGAATAAACAACTTCAAATTGAGAATAGTCAACTTCAAATTGGGATTAATCGATTTCAAATTGGGAATAGACAACTTCAAATTGGGAATAGTCAATATCAAATTGAGAATAAACAATTTCAAATTGGGAATATTCAATATTAAATTGAAAATCAATAACTTCATGAAATAAAAACACTTATCAACAATTGTTAACTAAAGTTTATAATATTAAGCAAAATTTCGACTGCCTGGTAAGGTTCAAAAAGACTTGGCCAGAAATCTTAGAAAGAAGACAAAGACCAAATCATTTATCGCAAACTAAAGTTAGCTTATAGAAATTAGAAAGTATAAGTAGTGCAAAATAACATAAATAACAAATTAACTGTAGCGAGTTGCACCAGATTTATAGAAAATATACAGAGATACATATACCAGAAATATTAAATGATAGACAAGGATTAAATATAAGTGTGCAACATATGGGAATTTTTTTATTAATTGCACAACCAGAATACAGACATTGCCGAAAGTTGATGCATGTTAAATAATCATATTAAGTGCACTTAGAAAGGTTGCAAGTTAAACAGCATACAGGGTAGGTCAAAAAATATAAAAAATTTACGAGAGTAAAGTACCCTTATTTCAAAAAATTCAGCAAAAGGTCATAAAGAAAAGTGGTTTAGAATTAAAAGCTATGCCTAAATACCAAAACATAGCCACCTAAGAAAAAAAAATTTTGTTAATTAATTTCCAGTTTCTTAATAAACAATTAAAATATAAATTTTGCACCTTAAATGAGAGTTTTTTAATATGCACATTATCAATACTAATGTTTTACCTTGTCCCGAAGAATTTTTGCGAAATTTTAAAGTTTTGTTTAATATCGTTGCAACAAACATGAAGTTTGTGATTCCCTAAAAAATTAAAAGTCTAAGTAAATTTTACAAATATTCTTGAATTTGAACAAAGTTATGCGAAATTGATTTAATTTTGATTGATTTATGAAATTGTATAGGGTGAATATTAAGACAAATTTTTTTAGGAAATTATGTTTTTCAAAAAAATATATTTTTTTTCTTAGGAGGCCATGTTTTTCACCTACCGGGACCTCTTACCGAAGATGCCGTAATGAAATGTCTTCAAGCCAGATTTCAGAATAATGAATTTTACGTGAGTAATTACATTTTCTTATAGTAAGTATTTTAGTATACAGGGTGGCCCATCGAAAACAGTCCTCCCTTAAAAATTAAGCGGGTGTTAATTTTTTGAAACAACGCTCGAACTCGAACCCGTCGATTTTGTTCGGTTTTTTTATATGGCACCATACCACGTGTGATAGGTACGTCGTTGGAAAGGTCCTTCGGTTAGTTATATGGCGGTAAAAAAGAAAAAGAAATCGGAAAAAAAATCAAAAAGTTATAAACCAAAAACATTTATTCTCTGGATTTAAAATAAATTTGAAAATAGCATTAATTAACTGTTCAAATGGAACAGCCAGTAATAGTACCGTGTTAAAGAAAAAAACAGCTGCAAACCCAGAAAAAAGATAACTTCAACAAACTCAACTTTATGACTGAGCATAGCCTACTAAATTTGCGACTAAAAGCAATCAGGTTTTTTTCTTTAACACGGTACTATTACTGGCTGTCCCAAATGTGTATGGCGTGATTTTGAATAGATATCTACTATATGGAGGTAGGAGGTGGACAATTTGAACAGTTAATTAATGCTTTTAACTTTTAATTCTATATAGACAACTTTTCTCAATAACATTTTGCTGAATTTTATGAAATAAGGGTACTTTATTCTTGTACATTTTTTGTATTTTTTGACCTACCCTGTACGCTGTTTGACTTGCAACCATTCTAAGTGCGCCTAGTATAATTATCGAACATGTACCAACTTTCGGGAGTATTTGTATTTTCGTCGTGGAATTAATAAAGAAAATCCCATATGTGTCCCACTTAAGTGACCACACAGTATAGCAAAAATATGATATTTTAAATTCAACAAGTAGGAACATATTGTGTGTTTATTTAGATATAAATAATTAAAATATTGCTTAATACGAAGTTGTTGATTTTCAATTTAATATTGAATATTCCCAATTTGAAATTGTTTATTCCCAATTTGATATTGACTATTCCCAATTTGAAGTTGTCTATTCCCAATTTGAAATTGATTAATCCCAATTTGAAGTTGACTATTCTCAATTTGAAGTTGTTTATTCCCAATTTGAAATTGATTATTCCCAATTTGAAGTTGAAAAGGTATAGAATATTGCTGGCCAATGATAGTTCACAAATCATAAAGTTCTAGCAAACTTTCTAGAAAGTTATGGAAGCTCTACAGGGAAAACAATGCCAACTAAAGGAAAATGGGAGCCAACAAAGATGTGACGGAAAATGCCTCTAAATTAATTACAAAAATTATAAAACTGTAAGTAGAATACCCAAACTTAAAATTTATCTGCTAAATCTTTGAGTAGGTTAGAAAACCGTGCAGACATATTCATTAAAAGCCGATATAACAACTTTAGAGGCGTTTTTCGTTACAATATAATAATTTACGTATACCCGTAAGTCATGATCGAAACGGAAATGGGGGATAAGGGGCGTCATTTCGAACAAGAAAAACCCCCTATGTTGTTATCCAATTCTTTACTGTTTTCGTGATACAGGGCGTTGAAGTTTTGGAGAATAACTGGATTTTTTACAATATCTTCGTAACCATTTGAGATATTTCGGTTTTAGTTAGAGGGGAGGAGGGTCCAACAATTTAAGAAAAAACTTAGTACGGCCCTGTCCAGAATTTAATCTGAATGCATTTTTAGATAGGCAACTTCATTTCCTATAAAAATTCTTTCTCTCTTTTTTTACTTATCTGTCGCCATTTCATTGCATTTTTTTATTTTTTCGATTTAAGTTAAAATTTTCATGAAAACGACCCACTTATCAGAATGAAGTAATTTTTATTGATGAACTTGTTTGGTTAGGCCAATATTTTTGGAAGTTACAGGGTGTTTTACTAATTAATGTGCTTTTAAGCCATCTTTGTCACACTTTCCCGCAAAATCTTAACAAAACTAATGACATGTTCAAATTATTTGTTAAATATTTTTATAAAAGATGCTCAAAATGTCCCCCTTCCATTCTTTTGCAGAGTCTACATCGAAGAAGGAAACTATGTTTAATTTGCCCTAAGATTCGTTTATTCTCTCTTATATATCTCCACCGCTATTCCTACCCTCTCCCGAAGCATTTGGTCAATGCTGCGTTCTGTTCCATAAACTTTTTCTTTTAGATACCCCCATAAAAAGAAATCTATGGGGTTAAGATCTGGCGAACGTGGTGGCCACTGCACACTCCTCCCTCGACCCAGCCATCTTGCAGGATATGTATTGTTAAGGAACTGCCGCACACCTTGAGAATAGTGTGGTGGTGCTCCATCATGTTGGAGCCACATATTTCTGCATATAACTAGTGGTACGTCTTATCCAGCAAACCAAGCAAATCATCTTGCAAAAAATTTAGGTAACCATCTTCAATCAACCTGGCTGGTAACTCAAAAGGACCAATTAATGTGTCATTTACTATTCCTGCCCATAAATTTATGCAAAATTTGTGTTGAATGTTCTCTCTTCTTATTATCTGTGGATTTTCTACTTCCCAACGATGCATATTATGGATATTAAATATTCTTGTGCGTCGAAAACTTGACTCATCTGCCCATAAAATTAAGTTCAAATGGTTTTCTCTGCATTTTCGTACCATTTCTCTATAAAATATTACTCTTTGCGGATAGTCAGCCGGTAAAATTTCTTGTACCTTTTGCACATATTAAGGATGCAGTAGTTCCCTTTTTAAAATTGTTTCTTCCCGAATTGGCGCTCCTGGCATTCTACCGGCATCATAAGTGTTGTGTACACGAATAAAAATACGATGGTCCAGATAGTTTCTCCGATTCCGATTCTCATAAATGAAATACATTTCTGCATAATCACGGTGAGTGCAAGGCATATTAGTAAAGAACTGTAGCAACTAAACTATTAATTGTTTATTTATTTTTAATACAATATCAGACAGGCTAGGCTATTGTTTCTGTTGTCATGACATTTTAACCTGAAATTTATTAATCTGTCAGTTCACTTTGACATGACAAGATCTTTGAGAAAGGAGAAAGATTTATTCTCCGAAAGCTCAGGAAACAAATTTGTTGAAGATATTTTTTGAGTTACAAGTTCAAAGTTTAGTTCATTTACCGTTAAGAATTTATTAATTTTACAGGCAACTTGAAAAAGTTGTCTTCTAACCAGTTTGGTGGCGAAAAACCCAATTAAAATTCAATGTATTAATTGTTTATTCTGATATCACAAATTTCTTTGTTTTCAAATAGTACAAAACGTCTACTTGATGCGTTTTTCTGTTAAATTATTCGTGCAAAGGAAGTATTGTGACTATCATAATTTTTATTTATTTCACAATACTTTTATGAAATTCGTAGGTATGCAAATTAACTTTAACTTAAATAAAAAATTAGATTAGAAATTATATTCGGCAGATGAACATGTGACTAAAGAAAAGGTTACACTAACCTCAAAAGTTTATTTCTGCAACTTATGGTTCATTTGCTTCCGCGTTTTATAGTAAAACGCAAATAGTTCAATAACAAAAGAAAAGGTTGCAAATAAGACTCCTCCAAAATAAATATAAAGTAAACAACTCAAGTTTTGTAGTTTTAAACTTCTAAATGACATTCTTTTAATTCGGAGTTTCTCAGCTGCAACTTCGTTAAATGTGGCCATCTGGTTCATGAAAAACTGGAAGAAGCCTGCCTCGCTTGCCATCATTAAATGTTTATCTAAAGTAGGTCCGATAGGGTCACCATTTCGCATGAAGAGTGTATACAAAAACTTGGTCATTGCAACGTTGGTTAAATAAAGTAAAGAACCACCGTCTCCACCGATGTATCTCCGGGAAGAGATGTATTTAAGCTTCGTAGGTGTGATTAGGTAGAACACGTCTTTCTGGAAAGCGACCCTGTTAATGCAGTTTTCATTCTTAGGACATGCCATTTTTTCGTTCACTGGAATCACCTTACGTACCTGGTCGAACATGTTTCTAAAACAAGATATAATAATGTTACCAATGCCTCGAATATATAAAAATGCATTGCTAAGTTTTACCTATATTCTGGGTATGCATAAAAACCATAGTACAATCCAGAATCTCTAATTTCCTTCAGGGAATCTACTTGATGTTCGATAGTAATTCCATGCATAAAATACTGCATCTTGCTTTTGTATGAGGTATTTATTGCTATTACCCCAAACAGTAGCACTACCAACAACAATTTTGTTGTTATTTTCGACTCATCAATTTTTAAGTTTGACTCTGTTAACGCTTGTATAAGATTCGTATTATAAAACGTTCTAATTGGGAGTGTTCTTTCTGTTACAGCTAATACTATTGAAAAACTGATCACAGTAAGTAGATACGAAAGCCAAATTGTTTTTTGAAATGGCATCAGTAATCTAGTACAACTAGATATTTCATTTGCAACAGGTACCAGTATTCTCATGTCTTCTTGATGATAACAAAACGACAACTGAAAGTCAATCAATTCATAATAATATCTAGGTTTTACCCCCATTACTATGTCACATTGTTTCAACTGTAACTTTAGTAGCAATTCAGTGTACGACCCGTTCTCAAATTTTAACCCTTGAGCCTTTGAAGGCGCCTGAAGGTAAGTCACGTTAAGTTCCAAAAAGTCGAATATTGTTTTGAGGAATTCAAATTCTATTCCGTGGAAATTTTGACAATTCTGACAATCTGTAAAAGGTGGTACCTTATTGACGCACACAGTCAAATTCTTATTTTTCAAACTGATTTTCTCAAATCGTGGCTTAGGGAAGTACATTACTTCTGAATATTTAAACTTCATTAGATACAAGTCATATCGGAAGTTGTTCACTAGCTGGGCTCTATCAATCTTTTTCATTAATATAAATACAACCTTTGGTGCAGTTTTACGATCACTGAAATTAAGTTCTTTTAATACTTTTGAAGTATCTCTTTCACCTATATTTGCAATAAAAATATCTGGCACATTAGTGATTTTGCTAAGAACATTATAGTCGTATCTAATAACTGGAATATCTACTGATATATTGGAATTCACCATGTGAATAACTGAGTTCGGTTCATAATATTTTCTTATGTGCTTTGTAGAAAATCTTCCAGGTGCGTTTTGAATTATTGTAAAATTTAAGGAACGTATAACGTGTATTTCTATGAAAATTACTAAGGTAATACGATGCATTATCGGTCAGGTAACATTGACGAATACATTGTAAACTATAAGTTAACTGCTAAAATACATTAGTTGATATTTATAGCGCATACGTGTAAAGTGACTATCCATATTTTTATTATACACATTTGTATATTGATGTACAAGGTGTATCTGATTCAAAGTAACGAAGTGAAAACAACTACTGACCATGAACTTTAGTATGAATAAGTACAACTACCGGTTCTTTTGGTAATACAAAATTTCTTTTTTAGAATAGATTATGACAACATGGTTCACTAGGGACATCAATCTCACTGTCACATCGGTTGAACTCAACCAGATATGGGTCGCTATCAAGAAAAACAACGTAGAACCAAGTTAAATTATGTATTGAATATGGACGACGACCGCAACCAAAAATAAGTTGCTACAAATGCATACAAATAATGTAGAGTAGTTCTCCGGAAACATCGTAATTCAGTTTGGACTGGACAAATGAAGCACCGCAAATACTGTGAGGACGCTATTCGAACAAGGTGCATACGAGATTCAGGGTATCTGGGAGATCTAAGCACTGAGCCGGTGCAAAGGTTTAGATGAGACCAAAACCAGTGAATTTGCTAAGTGTGTAAGACAAGTCTTAACAAAAATTGATTTAAGGTCCTCAAAACATGTGCATTACTACTACTATTCGTTTAGAGTAGTGAATTGGACTAACACGGGCATCAAAAACATTCAGCGAAAAATTAAAACGCTATTGACATAGGCACATAAACATCGTCCACGAGGTGCCCGAGAACAATGCTGGGAGGAAGAGGATTTGCAGACCTTAACAATCAGTTAGACAAATAAATATTTAACCTTCGTAATTATTTCCACTGGCAAATGAACAGTTCGAGCTTTATGCAGAGCAGACACAGCTACGTCTAAGGGGAATATGATAAATTCCAGAGTGGAGAAGTCTCTGCATGCTGCTGGTTGGCCTAATAAGGACAAGCAGCTGACCTTGAAATGAACTTTCCCCGAAACAGAAGAAGGTTTGTCATATTTATTCTCTTCAAAGAAATATAAGTAAGACGCAACTGCTAACAGACTGCACCAGGAACTGGCGGAAAAACTATTGCTTGTGCAGTTAGAAAAGGCACCGCGTTAGAACTAGATGCCTGAACCTCTTCTAGGAAACCAACTACAAGATGCACTAGGACCGTACAAAACTGACAGACTAGCGAGTTGCCCACAGTAGACAGGATTTTAGAATAGTTGATAAATTTCTATGAAGGCAACTTTGATTTATGTGACCATCCCAAACAACAACAACTTACTCGTGACTCACGCTGAGAAGATCACAAAATACGAAAACTAAGAAGAACGAATACGAAGACAATGGGAAATGGAGAGGGTGCAGGCCACTGGTGTTATACCAAACACTTTTCGAAAAACTTAAAAAAGCGGTACTTTGGGACTGCTCGATCTGTTCGGAAATTTATGGGGAATACAAGAACATACATATAACGTAACCACCAAGGGCCCCATAACCTGAAAAGTTCTTTCCGAGCCAGATACTTTTGGTATCCGAGGTGCCTGGCATATGAGTAAATATACGACACCTCCTTTGCCTTTACGCCCCGCAAAAATTTCTAAAACATTGATATCATATTATGTCGTGAAGTGAAATTAAGTTTTGTTTACTGGAGATCTCTCATATATTTGACTGATCTAAGTCCGAGAATAGTTTTAGCTTGATGAACAAAAGTAGGTAATATGTAAGCTTTCGTAGCTGGATAAAGCAAATAAACAAATATGTGTACATAAATGTTGACAGTTTGACGTTACAACGGTGGAAATAGACCCAACAATGAATTTCGGTAATAAAATAAGGTAAAACAACTAATAAAAGGTGGGGCGGCAGATCAGATTACTCGAACATAAAACCATACTTTTCCACACAACCAATCTTCCTCCTTCTCTTGACTAACCAAAATTCCAAAAACTGTGACTGGCAAACGGCAACAGTACTGGTATGTATCACCGCCAGAAAAGCAGTGGTCGCACCATAAAAAACACCTTTCGTAACCCATAGACTTGACCAACTTTGGGATCGTAAAAAAAATCACAGCAACAATATACAGGGTGGTCAAAGTAGATAGAATATGTCAAAATAGGTAGAATTTTGCATATAAATATGTATCGTTATTCAGGTCGTCAATTTTCAATTCTTTTGTTCAAGTTTCCTTTTATTTTTCCTAAAGGAATTTCGACACATCAAAGCTATAAACTAAAAATAATTCGTCCTCTCTACTTTCCCAAGTGCCAAAGAGGCAAAAAATGGTACGCCGCTGGAAAAGTAATTCTTTCTGCCTTCACAAGTTTTTCAATCAATTTTAATAAAAAACTATTTTTGAAGAATGTACAATTTATGAAAGATTTATTTTTGAGCGTTTTAATTTTTTTAGCAGAAGAAAATCAAAGTAGGTCTAGGCTTTTGAAATTTTGCACACTTCAGTTTTTAATTACAAACAACTTTCCTTGATAACATTTTGTCGTAAAACCTACAAGAAAAGTTTCTAGATTCGAAAAATCATGTGTCTTGGGAATAAAAAACTTATTTTTTCGCATCAGTAAAGTGGCCTTTAATGAACTATTAAAAAATAGTACATTTTTTCTCTTCCGGTGGCGTACGACTCTTTTACTAAAAAATATTGTGGTTGACCCCCGCCTCTCCGACACTGGTGGAAGTAGATAGGCCAAATTATTTTTAATTTAGTGCATTTAGTGTGTGTCTAAACTGTACCAAATATGTTTGCCTTAGCTGTCTACCTTTAGGAAAAATAAAATAGTAAAAATCTACTTATTTTCATATTTTCTACAGATTCTGGAAGTTATGCAGGTAAAGGTTGGACCACCCTGTATTTATATCGATAAGGTCTGGCAATTGAAATGTCAATTGAGGTATTGATTGAGGCTTTGATGACGCCTGCGACAATAGAGAAATTCAGCATAAATACTTTTCACAAAACACAATATTCCAACAATTAAAATATGCAAAAATAATAATAAAAGTATGTCACCTGTAGTTGTTGTGGGGCCTCTTCGTTTAGCTGGATCGGAATCAACGAATATTCGTCAAAATTCCGGGGTTAAATACTGTTTTTAGGTTTAGAAAAATCTCTAAAGACGTCAGAAAACAGATTAATAAAAAAAGAAGGCAGACGGGAAATCGATATTTTGGTCTGTCCCGTGAGTGTTTCACCAAGCGAAATAAAAATGTTAAGGTAAAGCATAAACTGAATAGAAAAGTGTTAAATGCAACGGTAAATATTATAGGAATAGATGACTCACGAGTTATAAGCTGTATATTGTTTAGGTAGCATAGAAACTTGTATATGCAGCATAAGATAAGGAAATACAACGTAAGCCCAGCAGAGGTATTATATACGGGCCATAGACTAAGAGCAAACACTTCCTACTTGTATTCAATAAAGATCAGTTCTTTTTAAAAACGACTTTGCGTCAACCCGCCTCGTAACTGGCGCAGTCGTTCGGATTTTTTTCGTGACACGAAGTCCAAAATTCGGCACCTTCGGTTCGTTTCAACGATTTAGTCACAAGAAAGAACCAAAACGGAATCTCGCGATCCGCCGCGTTATCCAAAAATCGGCACTGTCGCGGACGGACACCTGGTTCCACACCCCGAGGAGTTGGCCCAAGGTTGTTGAGAAGACAAGGAGGAACGTCACAGGGGACGACATCCACACATCGGCACTGTCACCACCCATCGGAAGCATCCCCACATCGGCACTGTTTCCACCCCTTTGGCATCCACACATCGGCACTGTCAGAGGCTAAGTTAAGGACCTTAGGATTAAGAAGACAGAAAAAGAAGACAACGAAGAAGAAAAATCACATGAAGACTTCGATTTTCTTACAACTGTAAGTTTTTCTTTGCTTTGTATATTTGCACAATTTTTGTTTGTTCCTGTATTTTTTGTATTTTCCCAATTTCCACATTTTTGTCATTTTTAAATAATTTTTCAAAATGCCAAACGGAGCACCTGCAATTAATTATAATCTATTAAGATATCAGGCGGACAACATCCCTTTATTTGACGGAAACCCCAGACTTTTGCAACGTTTCGTAAATTCTTGTGAAAATTTTATTAAGGCTTTTCAAAACTTACAAAATTTAAACGATCCAATTAATATTTGTATTTTCGACACTATCTTAGGAAAACTCAGAGATCGAGCAGCAGATTTGATTGCTTCGCGATCAGAACTAAATACATGGAATTTAGTAAAAACCTCCCTAATTTCGACTTTCGCAGATCAAAGATCTATCGATTGCATCATTCAAGACTTAATCAATTTAAAGCCATTCAAAAATGAAACACCCACTCAATTTGGTATGAGAATTCAAGATGTGAGAAGTTTACTTTTTGCAAAATTGAATGCTTCTGAACGAGACAATAACGTTAAATTGGTAAAAATTACACATTACGATGAATTTGCGTTAAAAACATTTATAAATGGTTTACCCTATAACATGCAACTGGTAGTAAGGTTAAAAAATCCAAATTCTCTCGAGCAAGCAATGTCATTTGTAGTCGAAGAAGAAAATTTCGTATATTTTAAAACGTCTCAGAATCAAAATCTGAAACAACCAACCTACAGTACCATAAATACCCAAAAACCAAAATTTTTCCCACCAAGATTACATACCTATACACCTAGCTTTTTACCAGCCAATCATAATATAATTCCACCACCACCACAATTTAGATCCTTACCAAGTACATCAAATTTCGTACAACCATATTCTCCACAAATTATGTACAGGCCCCCCTTTCAAAATAATTTTCAAACAAATCAATCAAGCTTACAAAGACCAATTTTCCAAAATAACCAACCAAATTTTCAAAGACCACCCTTCCAAAATAGTCAACCTAATTTCCAAAAACCAGCCTTTCAAATGAGACCTTCATTGTTCCAAAATCAAAAAATTCCACAGCAAAGTACTGTAACAAAAAATACTTTTAAGCCCGAACCAATGGACACAACCACTTATGTAACTCAACAGAAAAAACCTTATCAAACTCGATTATTTAGCAATTTCATGGAATCATTCCCTACCGAAAACATAAACCAACCTAATGAACAAACTTATAACAACCCTTATGAACAAACTCCCGAAGAAGATACTTCTTTTGACATGAGCGAATTTTACAATAATTTAGACTATTTACAACCCGACACCCAAAACGAAGAAATTCAAAATTTTGAAACTAATATCCAGACTAATCCCGATATCCCTTTGGATTTTCCCAATACTGGACAGACCAACAATATGAAGTGATAGTTTTAAACAATCTTTCAATAAACCTTGTATATATATATTTACCCGAACTCGATGCAAAATTTCTAATAGATACTGGTAGTACACGTTCATTTATTAATCAAAAATTAGCGCATACATATTTTCAAAATTACATTCAAAACGAGATATTTTTGGTGCAAACCGCACATGCTACTTCTTTTCATGATCAAATAGCAATTTTACCCTTATTTCCAACTTTCAACACTGAAGGATATCATAAATATTTTATTTTCGACTTTTCAGATAAATTTGACGGATTAATTGGACTAGACCTAATAAAACAATTAAATGCTGATATTCGATTTAGTCAAAAAGCTTTAGAATCACCAAACGCGAAAATACCGATATATTCGCAAATCACCGAAGACAATTTACCACAACCGAACCCAATTTTAAAACCCACAACAGAAGTTATACCGCCAAGAACAATACAAAAAATTAAAATCCCTGTTAATATACAATCTGGCATAGGTATTCTAAATTACACACAATTGAATGAAATGGAAATTCCCCATTGTTTAGTAAATATAGAAGATAATTTTGCTTTAACTACAATTTTAAACCCTACGGATAACCCAATTCAACTTGATATTTTTGAACCTTTTGAAGTCGAACCTGTCAACGCTAACGAAGTAAATTTTATAGAAAATTCCGATTATGAATCTGATAGTTACCAAAATTTAGAAATACACTTGGAGAACAAATTAAAAGAAAATCTAAAAAACTTACGTCTACAACACTGCAATTCTGAAGAGCGCAACCAAATTCGAAAACTTTGCCTAGAATTCAAAGATATTTTTTATTGCGAGGACATTCCTTTAACTTTTACAAACCAAATTAAACACCATATAAATTTAACTAATGATTCTCCTATTTTTACAAAAAGTTATCGATACCCAGAAGTACATCGTGAGGAAGTTAAATCCCAAATTTCAAAACTATTAGCTCAAAATATTATTCGAGACTCAAACTCCCCGTGGTCATCACCAATCTGGATAGTTCCTAAAAAGCAAGACGCATCTGGAAAAACCAAATGGCGTATGGTTATTGATTATAGAAAATTAAATCAAAAAACAATTGACGATAAATACCCTCTCCCGAATATTACTGAAATTTTAGATAAACTAGGACGCAGTTGTTATTTTACTACACTTGATTTAGCGAATGGATTTCACCAAATCGAAATGAACCCTTCCGATATTCCAAAAACCGCATTTAGTACTGATACCGGGCACTATGAGTTTCTACGAATGCCTTTTGGTCTTAAAAATAGCCCTAGTACCTTCCAAAGAGTTATGAATAACATATTAAGAGGCTTACAAAATGAAATATGCTTTGTCTATTTAGACGATATTATTATTTTTAGTACATCCCTCCAAGAACACATCTCTAGACTCCGCGAAATTTTTACCAGACTTCGAAATGCAAGATTCAAAATCCAACTCGACAAATCAGAATTCCTACGAAAGGAAGTCCAATATTTAGGTCACCTGGTTACAACAGATGGTATTAAACCCGATCCAAGCAAAATAGCAGCAGTAAAAAATTTTCCCGTTCCACGAACGTGTAAAGAAATTAAATCCTTTCTCGGCTTACTCGGTTACTACAGACGCTTTATCAAAGACTTCGCTAAGATTACAAAACCCATGACTAAGTGTTTAAAGAAAGACGCGAAAATAGAGCACACACCTGAATTTATGCAAGCTTTTGAACACAGTAAGAATTTATTAATTAATCACCCTATATTAATTTACCCCGACTTTTCAAAACCTTTTATTTTGACTACAGACGCGAGTAATTACGCCCTAGGAGCCGTACTTTCTCAAGGACAAGTTCCCCATGATAATCCAATAGCTTATGCATCTAGGACCCTAAATGAATCCGAAATAAAATACTCGACTATTGAGAAAGAATTATTAAGTATAGTCTATGCATGTAAATATTTTCGGCCTTACCTATTCGGACGTAAATTTTATATCTATACTGATCACAGACCCCTCGTATGGCTTTTCAACCTAAAAGAACCCAATTCGAAATTAGTACGCTGGCGACTACGCTTAGAAGAATTTGACTTTGAAATCATATATAAAAAAGGCTCTCAAAATTTAAACGCAGATGCACTATCGCGAATACAACTCCATATTTACGAAAATCAATCAACAATTAATAACCCTGGCGAAGTAAATAAAGAAATTTTTGACTATTTAAAAAATATTTGTGAAAATCCAGAACTAGACGAAGACAAACCACCTGAAAACCCTATTCCAGAGACTTCACGAAAAATAAAAATAATTTCTGACATCCAAATAAGACCTCCTAACATACAAAAATCTGATACTGTTCATACAACTAACACCGAAACTGAAAATGACGGAATCCCTATACTAGACGAAATGATTAATAATAAAACATATCAATATTTAATTAAAAAGAATCCCCTTGAAAGAATTAAAGTTACTTTTGAAAAATTTGAAAGTCATAATATAAATCATTGCGAAATTCCTAAAAATCCACAAATTATCTCAAATTTTATTAAAGAATATTTTTCAGGAAAACAACAAGCATATCTATATTTTTATGAAGAAGATTTATTTAATATATTCAACAACGTATATCTAAAAAATTTTAGAAAGTTAAAATTAATACGCTGTACAAAATTACTAAATAATGTATCCAGTGAAGAAGATAAAAAATTACTTTTATTACACCAACATGAAAGTAAAACAAACCATCGTGGTATTTCAGAAACTTATGAAAGAATAAAGTCAAATTATTATTGGCCCCATTTAAAGGATAATGTAACAAAATTTATTAATGACTGTGTAACGTGTCAAACTTTAAAATATAGTAGACAAAAATCGTATGTACCTCTAGTAAAAACAGAAACGCCTACAAAACCTTTTCAAATCCTACATATGGATACTTTTATTTTTGAGAATCAAAATTTTCTCACTATATTTGATAAATTTTCCAAATTTGGACAAGCTTTTCCTTACGACAAAAACGCTAAATCTGTATGCGATAAATTAATATTATTCTTTTCATTTTTCGGCTGTCCCGAAAATATAGTTACGGATAGAGGAACAGAATTTAATAACGATCTTTTAAAAGAGCTTCTAAAAACACACAAAATTAATATCCACTTTACGACAACAGGTCACCATGAATCTAACTCTCCCGTAGAAAGGTTTCATTCTACTTTAATTGAACATTTGCGAATTCTAAGACAAAAGGAAAAATCAAAACCAATCTCAGAAATAATCCCATATGCAATAATTGCTTATAATAGCACTACTCATAACACAACCAAATTTTCTCCACATGAACTAATTTTAGGTCATACGAACTCCCGAGATCCTTTTGACTTAATATCTACAACTTTCTATACAGACTATGTCAGTTCCCATAAAGAAAAATTGGATACATTATATGAAACCGCTTTACAAAATACTGAAACACAAAAAATAAGAATGCTTGAGAAACATAATAAAAAAGGCGATGAAACCGAATTTAAACTCAATCAAACCGTCTATAAAAAGTTTTCTCCAAGTTCTAGAAACAAAAGTAAAAAGAAATTTTGTGGTCCCTATAAAATAATTGAAATGATAGAAAATAATAAAGTAAAAATCGAGAAAATAGGCGATCCCACTAAACATGAAATTATACATATAAAAGAACTTAAAAGGCCACTTATTACAGATGGACCTACTTCATCCTTGGATGCTCCACCCGAGTCGATTCCCAGTTCCACATCCTGAATGAAAATCCAGGTATACTACCCTACAAGTTAGGAAATGCTCAAAGAATTATAAATCATTGGACTTTTGTACAAATATTCAATATTAGTAGTATAATCAAGGAATTTAAAAATATATCCCTAAAATATAGAAATTTAATCGCTACATTACGGAACACCTCTGAATTGAATAATGAATACTATAATTCTTTTGTTTTAATAAATAATATAGAAGAAAAAATTGAACAACAAATATTTCAAATAACTCCTTCAATCTCATTAAATCATCGGAATAAACGCGGTTTAATAAATGGTTTAGGCAGCATAGTTAAAAGTATAACAGGAAACCTTGATCAAGAAGACGCCGAAAGATATGACACAGAAATTTTAACGTTAAAACAAAATCAAAATAACTTGAAAATAGCTATGCAGAAACAATTAACTTTATTGTCCGACTCTATTAAAACCTTTCAAAGTATCTCCAAAAATATTTCTCATAACCAACAAATCCTGGAAACAAAAATAAATGAAATAATAAGTATAATGAGAGAATATCAGTTGGATGCAATTGATATGTCTTTTAAGATACAAACACACACTATTTTAACACAAATCTATTTAATGTATCAGAACATATATGATATCCTAGATGAAATTGAGGTTGCTATATCTTTTGCAAAATTAAATAACTTTCATAATGCTATTATTCACCCGAAATTATTAATAAAAGAAATCAAAAATGTTGCTTCGAAAATAAAAAATGAAAAACTGCCCTTTGAGCCTGTAGCAGAGAACACATTAATGTTTGAAGAAATTTTAGAAATTAAAAGTTATGTAAAATTTGAAGAAATCATATTTATAATCGAAGTACCTTTAGCTGAAAAGAAAGCCTATAGTTTATTCCATATGTTCCCTTTACCCACGCCACATGAAAACCTATTTAAAGTAATTTTTCCAACTTCTAACTACTTATTGTATAATGAGAAATCTTATGGATTCTCAACAAATCCTTGTAAGAAAATATTAAATAACGAATATTTATGTACTAATATAAATACAGAAAGTTTTTCTTCAAATTTCCCTTGCGAAATTGAATTGCTAAGATATAAACACAATAACACCTGTAATCAGATTCCTGTCAATATAACGGAAATTCAAGTTAAATATGTTGAAATCAATAAATGGATTATTATAGTTCCTAAAGAAACATTAGCTTTCAAAGAATGTGAAAATAACAAAAATAATATACTTATGAAAGGAACATATTTGGTAGAACTAGAAATGCAATGTTTATTAACCCTAGGCGATATCACTATAAAATCATATAAAAATCAAAGAAATAACTTTCAAATAATTCCATTACCAAAATTAAAATTTGGCAGTGAAAAAACGCTAAAGTTACGAAACATTCCACCAATAAGTTTAAATACCTTGCATACTGAAAAAATTAATAGCATTATAAAGGAAATTGAAAATCAGAAAATAGAAAATGAAAACTTATTATCAACCCCTGTATATTATCATAAAATTGGTGTCTGGACAATTTTAATTTATGTAATCATATCAGTTGTCATATTTTACCTTTTGTACAGGTATTTACGACCTATTATTCAAATAAAATATTTTAAACCAAAAAACATTATCAAAGAAAATGAAAACGAAATAATAATTTAGGTCGTGAAAACCTTTAGGGTTTTACGCCCTTCTAAGAGGGGAGGAGTTATAAGCTGTATATTGTTTAGGTAGCATAGAAACTTGTATATGCAGCATAAGATAAGGAAATACAACGTAAGCCCAGCAGAGGTATTATATACGGGCCATAGACTAAGAGCAAACACTTCCTACTTGTATTCAATAAAGATCAGTTCTTTTTAAAAACGACTTTGCGTCAACCCGCCTCGTAACTCACGCTAATACAAATAATACGGTTTTATTTTGCTTCTACATTAGCGGGTCAAGGGGAAGAAAACGAGGTGATTTATTTACATTGGTCTTTTCTTAAATTCCGTCTTTCCTATTTTGTAATGCATCATAAATAGTTTTTTGATAGGCTTTTATATCATATATATGCTTCGCGATAGTTATATTTAAAAATTGACCTTCATCCGGAGTTATATTGAACATCCGGGGTTATATTGAACTATAGGCGTTAAGTTTAAATTCCGCGCCACCTCACAACAGTTGGTAACAATGGACAGCTGTGAAAATTGATAGTTTTACAAAACATGTGGGGCAAGTTTGCCCAATTGAAGGCTTGCAGATAAAAAGTAAGTTTCTTTAAAAAAAATCATAAATTTGAGCTTAAATTATTCCAATTCCAAAATGTTTGCAGAAATCATCGTCTCTCTCTTTTCCTGTTTCACATACGTAGTCGGTTCAATGAAATATTTAGTAGCATATCTCCTAACCTTCAATTTGACACCAAAATATTTAAGATTAAAATTTATATTTGAGAATCTTTAAAAAATTGCTCTTTCAGGGTTATATTGAACGAAAAAAGAAAATTCCCCAAAAGCATGTCCATGTGCTGCCATGTCGAAGAATGGTCTTAGAAGAAGGGTACTCCTTCGGACAAGCGGCTGAAATATGTGGCGCACCAAAATCAACCCTTTATATTAAGTATCGAGGAATCTGTGGCTGTAATTTAGGTCGACCACCGATAGACAGACAGAAGAAAGAAAGATTGTTTCTGCTCTTGAGGTATCGCTAATTTTAAAGTCCCATTTACACAGGCTGGTTTGAAATTGTGTATTAAGGAATATCTGGATCGAAAAGGTATCGTTATTCCTGTATTCAAAGAAAACATGGCGGGGGGTGATTGGTGCATACATTTCTTTGAAAGAAACAAGGAATTAACAAAACGAAACTGAAAATTTTATAGAATTTTATAAAATAAAAAATAAAATTTTATAAAAACATTTTATAGAAGTAAGTTGCATGAGAAACTATAAATTAAAAAATACCGTTTTCGTATTCCCAAATACATAGTAGTAAAAAAAAAATCTTAAATTTTTAGATGTTCTGGAAAGATACCTAGGTATTTAAGATAATGTAAAAAATCGTTTAATATAACCCCGGATGACGGTAACCTAAATCCTATCCAAAAACTAGAAACATCGAATGTGCCAACAATAACATTTTTATAAAATCATGAACCAAAACAAGTTGCCTTTGGTAATGTATCTATTGCTAAATCTCGTTGGAAAAATGAGTTCTTGAGACAAAAGTGAATCTTGATTAAGGGATTTAATGGGAATTTAGGAAAATAATAGAAATAATACATTGAATCGGACGGTATTTGAACGCAGCTATCCATAATTTGTGATCAAGAATTATTCGAACGTCAGAGCTATACTAACTGAGAGAAATAAAAATAAACAAGACCATAGGCACGTGTATCAAGTATCTTTATCTGCTGCATTATCCCAGCAAAAATTAGTTAATATTTCGAATTGCAATAATTTTAATTTAATTTTTATTTTTATTTAATATTAATATTAATGTACGGTTTTTCTAGGGTTTTCCGTAGTGCTTGAGCGAATGCTATCCTAGTTCTATCGGGAAAAAAGTCGGCCCTAGCCGCAAATGGCAACGAAGACAAAATAATTGTAATTGCCCCCCTCCCCCGCACAAACATGTGGTTGCTTCTGGAGTACTCCTAGTTTGGAGTATTGTGAGGGTAAGAATTATTATTATTATTATTACCATTCTAAGTAATTTTTGCCATAAAATATACTTATATTAAAATTATTTGTTATTAATATCATTCTTCGGAGATTTCCATCATTATTTAATCCCGGAGGGTTTAAATGTGACACTTTAGTCCCTATCAAAATGGAGTTACTTTTGTCCCGGAAGTACGAAAAGATTTTTAAGTATTAAATAAGAAAAACGGAAAATCAACACAATTAATTTATTTTAAGATTAATGACATTTATTGATGTTGACCTATGTTTATAATGTTTTCGAAAAGTGCTAGTTTTCATTTAACGGTTTTACATAGATATTTTTATGTTTTTTTGTAGACAAACTCGGTTCCATAATGATTAAAAAAGAGTATATTCTATCCAAGGCTCCCACATGAGCTAATCTGCCAAAAAATGTGGTATCGGGCATATTATCGACCAGACTTCCCAGTGTAATAGCACAGACCTATAGAAGGTCTGTGGTAATAGTTAAGGTACCGATCATATTGGACTGTATCTCAACAATCACAGTCCAAACTCGTTGCCTTGGTTACCGCCTTTATTGTTTAACCTTCAGAAATCACAAATAGACTTGTCAGATACTGTCACTGACCAAGAATATTTATTCTATCAGCTCCAAAAAATCGCAATAAAATCGCGTTATAACCTTCAACAACTTTCAAGCCCAATTCCCAGGGCTTATATATTCAAATGGAAGCCTGGAGACTACTCTATAATATTCCAGGCCAATGACAGATGCACAAATCAAAGTTCTAGCAAATTTATAGAAACTGATGGAAGCTCTACAGAGAATAAAATGGAAATTAAAAGAAAATGGAGCCCTGGGGGGCTCAGGCTAACAAAGATGAGACGGAAAATGATTCTCAATCATAAACATTGTAAAACTGTAAGTAGAATACCCAAACTTAAAATTTATGAGCTAAATCTTTGAGTAGGTTAGCAAAGAGTGCAGACATGTTATTTTAAAGCTGATATAACAACTTTAGAGGCATTTTTTGTTACAATAAACATCGATGAACAGTTATTTGGTCATTATTAAAATTTTAGTCCATACAGCGCTGGTAAGATTCCACTGCGTAAAACATTCTTTAACAAAAAATGGTTAATAATGCTATGATATTTATCCATATATAAAGCTCGTATAAATCCTAAAGCTGAATTTTTGCATAAAACCCAATAAAAATGGGGACGGCGCGGACACCACGCATTATTACCGGCCGCCAATCCCCAAAATTAATATCGTCGCGCGTAGCCCGGCGCGGATTGTTTGCAAATTTATGGTTATTATTCGGCAAACTAAATTTGGCATTAATCCTGCGACATATTTGCAGCAGATGGCGCACGGCGCGGCCGGACCGTTCGGCGATTGCGGGGAGGCTGGACGTCGGCGTCGGGAGGTTGGCAGTTGTCACGGTTTTTGCATATATTGGATTCGTTACAAATTGGAATTCTACATTTTCAAATTCCTGCGTCTCCCAAAGAGTATTGCATATTTTATAGTATTGCTAAAGTCAGTTGAAACATGCGGTATAAAAACTACAGTGTTCCCAATTTAGATGGAATAATGGATATAACTTTTTAAAGACACCTTATATAAAAAATGTTTCAGACAACAGTTTTTCTGTTAATCTATTTGCATATTTTGGTGACCTTGAATTTTTTTGGGACCCAGTTATTTAGTTGCTATGGCAACCAACTTTTTTTTAAATAGCACCATACACTTTTCTGTTCAAATTTGGAATCAGCTCATTTTTGTGCATACGAACATGTAAAATTTCATTAGGGTTGCATAAGAAAATTTTTAAGAAAAAGTAGAATTACTGCAAGTACGCCAAAATTTAAATTCGAGAGCGTTGCCTAAAAATGACAACCGTTGCTCCGATAATAGCATATGTATATATTTTTGAAATCGGAAAAACCGGTAGATTACATAAATCCAAAAATATATAGGGTGTTCAATTTAAAAAAATGGAAACTATGTTCATATTTCTTTTAAGCCGCACTCATTTTGGCCGTTTGAATACACACCTCAAAGGCTCGCAAAAAGTTATCAAACTTACATATAAAACATTTTTTTGTAGGACCAAAAATAAAGAAAATACAGGGGGTGAGTCATTTCGTTGGAAAACCCTGTACGTTAGATACACATGTATGGGAAACATTGTAATAATAATAAAAAGGGTTTTTTTTAATAAATTTATTTTGTTGTTTAAGAGTGACATTGTTCCTTTTTTATAAATTACCTAAGAGAACATACATGGTGAGTCAGAATATATAGTAAATACTTCAAAGAGGTGTTCGGCAGGTGGTTTTAAGGGGGGTCTTTCATATAAAATTTTTCGATTTGCGCTTTCCTTGCCAAGTTATTCGGGTCTGCAAGGTGACCCAACAGTATTTTTTTATGTTTTCTAAAATTTATTTGTGGCGCAAACAGATCCATTTAATTTTTAATTGGGTTTTTCGCCACCAAACTTATCGGAAGACAACTTTTTCAAGTTGCCTGGAAAATTCATAAATTCTTAACAGTGAATGAACGAAACTTTAAACGTGTAACTCAAAAAATAACTTCAACAAATTTGTTTTCTGAGCTTTCGGAGAATAAATCTTCCTCCTTTCTCAAAGATCATGCTACGTCAAAGTGAAGTGACAGATTAATAAATTTCAGGTTAAAATGTCATGACAACAGAAACAATAGCCTAGCCACCTGCCTGATATTGTACCCTGTGTTCTATCTAATTATCTAGAAAAATTAAAGAATCTGCATTTATCCTAGGAAATACGGACAACTGTGTTGCTGAATGTTCGGTGGAATTCAGTAAAATATTATTGCCACTTATTCAAAGAGAAGTTAGTATAGATAATTAGATAGAACACAGGGTACAATATCAGGCAGGTGTCTAGGCTATTGTTTCTGTTGTCATGACATTTTAACCTGAAATTTATTAATCTGTCACTTCACTTTGACGTGGCATGATCTTTGAGAAAGGAGGAAGATTTATTCTCCGAAAGCTCAGAAAACAAATTTGTTGAAGTTATTTTTTGAGTTACACGTTTAAAGTTTCGTTCATTCACTGTTAAGAATTTATGAATTTTCCAGGCAACTTGAAAAAGTTGTCTTTCGATAAGTTTGGTGGCGAAAAACCCAATTAAAAATTAAATGAGTATTTTTTTAATTATATCTCAATAACGGCGCTATTTAAAAATTTGAAATTTGGCATATGTTATCTACTAAGTGGAAGACGCCTTAGGGTAATTTATTCATTTACACACTGCCCTAAAAAGGGAAAAAAATAACAACCCCTATGAATTTTTTTGCTCGAACTTTTTTGTGGGTCACTTTAACGTATAATAAAAATATGATTTGTGTAGCCCCTTTATTTAAGAAACTTCTCTCCCTCTACATTTTTTCTCGAAAACAATTTCATGATAAATAGCATTCCCCTGACTGTTCCAGAAAATTAAGTAAAAATTCATAGTAGGCACACAATTTAATTATTTTTATTGAACATTAAAGCAACAAAAATATCAGGTAACAATTCACTTCCAGGATAAAAAAATATGTTACAGTAGATGGGTCACCCTGTAGACCCGAATAACTTGACAAGGAAAGCCCAAAACGAAAAATTTTATATGAAAGACCCCCCTTAAAACCACTTGCTGAACACCCCTTTATAGTATTTACTATACATTCTGACTCACCCTGTATAACGTTGTTATTAATAAAAAAAAATATGTACCTTGATTTTTTATGTTATAGAGCCGGACTGCTCGGGGTTTGTTGAAGTAGCGTAAAAGAGGTTGTTCAGGTAATTAAAGGTATTTTTAACTCGAAAGGCTGTGGGCGCCATCTGCATGGACACAGAAGAAAAATAAAGATAAATTTTAAATTGCATCACACTTGGCTTCGCACTATTTTATGTGGTAATTTGTAATAAGATAAAAATTGAAAATATACAAAAATGAAAATCAAAATTATTTACAGAACTGAGATTCTAACAAAAATAGTAGGTAGTTTTTCATTAACCCTACTAGACATATTTACATACTTGTCATTTATAAACCAAACAAGTGAAAAATTAGCAAGTAAATTTATAAATATTTACCTTCAACCTTAATAAAAAGAATAGGTATTGTTAAGTCTATTTCAACGCAATAAACAATATAACCTTTCAATGTCAACAAGTACTGAATTTGTTTCTAAATATAAATATTTACAAAATAACCCAAATATGTACAAAAAATAGCAAAAATAGCAATAATAAAGATAAGTTAATAAATGCAGGCAAACATTAGACGACAAAATCATTATGAAATAACTTTAATGTACAATTTTTAAACGTGTATTTATATTAATCTAAGGCATTCGTAGCTCAATAATCAAAATTAGATAAGCTTTTGTAGCTTGATGAACAAAACTAGGTAGTAGATAAGCTTCCGTTGCTCGATAAAGCAAATAAACAAAAATATGTAGGTATACATAAAAATGTTGTCAGTTTGAAGTTACAACGGTGCAGATAGGCCCAACAATGAATTTCGGTGATTAAATAAGATAAAACAACCAATAAAAGGCACTTATCATGGTATGACAGTAGATCCTGTTACTCGAACGTAAAACCAAACGTTTCTACACAACCTATCTTCCTCCTTCTCTTGGCTAACCAAAATTCTCTGAGTGTGACTAGCAAATGGCAACGGTAGATACTTGTAGACAACACTGACAAAAAGCAAACAGTGACCATAAAAAAACACCTTGCGTAACCCATACGCACCTGACCAACTTTGGGATCATCCAAAATCGCAGCAACAATCACAGGTCTGCGAAATAAAAATTTTTGAAAACTGTTTGTATTTTGATAGCTGATTTGTATGTAATTTCCAGTGCTAACTTCAAAAATGAAATCCATTTTTTTCTATTACATCAGGGCATCTCACAAAAAAGAGACCTACTTTGAGTAAAAAACTAAATTTAACGCAATTTTTACAGGTGTTCTTAAGGTCCTAGCTTTTATTAAACAGGTAGGAGGTGCCATAGTTTACATTTACACAACAAAATATTGAAAAATCTTTAATTCTCATTGGTCAAAAGTCCTTATAGAAACGCTTTTGCTTTCCATCAATACTTCTTTTAATGCTCTTTTTGCTGTGGGCGCGTTCAGGATCGTCCCTTTTTAGCATCCAGCAGTAGGTAATCCGCTATCATGTTGACATTCCATCTTCCTTGGTACCTTCTTTCCATTTCCTTAATGTTTTGATGAAATCTTTCACCCTGCTCTTCACTGACATCACCAAGATTTGAAGGAAAGTAGTCAGGTGTGAGTGGAGAAAATGGACTTTTATGCTCATGTTACAGCCCAGATTTTTAAAGTTGACCAGCATGTCAGCGACGATTGCTTGATAGTGTGGGTCCTTTTGTTTCCAAGAATATAGATTACAACTAGTTTGAAAGATACCCATGCTGCTTTCTCTCTTGTATTCATTTGTTGCTCAAAGTTAGCATCCCTCATGAGTTTCCTGGTGTCAGGTCCAGTGAACACTCCTTCATTTACTTTTGCCTCGGATAAACCAGGAAACTTTTTACAAATATATGTAAAACATTTTCCTTCTTTTGGTAATGCCTTCACAAATTGTTTTATTAACCCCAATTTAATGTGAAGTGGTGAAAGTAATACCTTTTTAGGATCTACAAGACTCTCCTCGCAACATTTTTAACTTCCTTTTTTGACATAGTGTTGATTTCTGTCACGACTATTCCATTCGCAGAGAAAGCAAGGAAACTTTGTGTAGCCAGTTTGTTGGCCAAGCAACATGGAAATAACTTTTAAATCACCATATATCGTCCATGTGTGATTTATATAACAAATTTTGTTCAAGATCAGCTCAAGATTTTCATAGTACTCTTTAAAATGGACTGAGTGTCCAACAGGCACCGAAGCAAACTTATTGCCGTTGTGTAGAAGAACTGCTTTTAGGCTTTTTTTCGACGAGTCAAAAGTGATGCAGTTTTAACCGGATTACTCTAGTTTCGGTTAGTACAGCTCTCCAGTGTAAAAATAGCTAGTTCATTGCAAAAGCTGTATTATTTTCTCACATTAACTTTTGAAAGTATTTCTTACCAAATATAAAATTTATTTGGGAATATTTGGAATCTTTCTTAAACTTATAAGGGTGACATTAATGAAAAAATACGCAAAATAGCCCAAACTGGACATGCTATTTGTAAAAATATTGCATTGATTGATGGAATTTTTTCACTATTTTTTCTGTAATCGGCGGTAAAAATACTATAAAAATAAATAATTATATCTGAGATAATTTTTGCTTCGCAGACCTGTGAATCGAAAAGATCTGGCAATTGAAATGTTAATTGAGGTATTTGATTGAGGCTTCGGTGAGGCCTACTTATTTTTTATATTTAGTCTCGTATGTTAAAGGAATAAAAATGCAAAGAAATATAAATACCTTGTATTGATTATTCATGCAATTCGAAATTATTTCAAAAATTTCACCATTTACTTTAAATAATAAAAATAATTATGAGTTGACATTACGATGTTTTTTGAAATATTTTTATTTATTTCGTGTATGTTAAATTCTGCAAACATTATTGTATATATTTTTCATTTATTTACATCATAGAACTTATAATTACGTTTTTTGTAACTGTTTTGGCAATCGGTTTTCCACTTATTATAATACTACAATTAATAGTATATTACATATCGAGAGTGGAATTACAGCACTCGCCGCTGCGCGGCTCGTGCGCAACTTTTCCACTCATACGTAATAAGCTTACGACTCGAGTTTTGTATTATAATTTTTCTTCGACGAAAGAAAAACTATTATAATAGATAAACTATACTTCTGATTATCTGACAGGCAACAATTAGTATGTTGGTAAGTTGCTATGGTGACGCGGATGCCGCGCTAACAAGGCACCCGTGATAATTGCGTTTTAATTAAGAACAGATACGTATTTTTTTTTATTACGTGTCAGTCATTACATCTCAGTCATTATGTGTCAGTGTTCGTAGCAATGAACTTACTTATAACCTAAACCGTCACTTAATAGGTATGTTACTAGCATAGGAGTAGAAAAAATATTATATATCATATTTGGGGTGCTCAATCGACACTAGTTATATTGTTCTGAAATTTGTGTCCTTATAAAAATCAGATACCATGAGTGCCATAAATAAATATGATATTCGCGCCTGAATGTAAAAAATATTTGCAAATTATTTTTTATCTTTACTATATCTCAGAAAGTAAGCATAATTCGAAAATGTCAAGAGATCCATTAGAATTAAATTTCCTACAAAAAACATTTAGACCACTTTTTTGTACCCCTTATAGTTATTTTACGACTGATGGTACGCAATGAAGGCGCGCGTGCGGAACATTCGAATCGTTCTGCCAGAGTGTTAATGCCGCCATTTTGTTCTGCAAATTGGCATTTAAGCTTAACTAAATAATAAAAAGTTCATTGCTCACACGACATCTTGGGGGTGATCTGCCACCCCCTTATGACTGGCCAATCGTTCTGCAAATATTATATCGATAATTGCGGGCCATCAGAGGTGCACTGGAAAACATTTCAGCCTTAACTAAATAATAAAAAAATATAAACTGCGCGACGCTTTAAGATGAAGCTAATCATTTCAGTTTGCTTTTGAACAAATAAAAATACATATTATGGGAAGCTTGATAGAATTCGAGGGATCATACCATTTGGTTCTTAGCAATAGATTGTGTAAATAGTCTTGGTGCCATCGTGCCCAAAAATCCTGGTGCATGCGCTGAAGGAGCATCCACCGTGAGAGATGTCTCAACTTTTCAGATGTTAGATCGTGTTCAATAAATGAATTGAGAAGTTCCATATTTAAAAAATAACCTGGAGTAAGAGCATTTAAATCGTGTGGATCTGAACTTATTCCGCACAAAGGGCGTGCGTTTAAAATACCCTCTATGGACACTAAAACCGTATAACATCCTTCGTAGGTAGGTATACCAAAGCGAGGAGTCAACCTTTTCTTGGATCCTGGCACTACGATTACTTACAAAAGTGGACCATTTATGAGGTGAGGAATTGATCCAAGCGACAGTGGAATCAGTCCAAGCCGGAATTTGTGAGAAAGAGAAGAGATTTTTATAAATGACTTATACAGCAAAGATTAAATCAGCGAGAAGTACTGCACCATAGAGCTCCAATCTGGGCAAAGTAACTTTCTTGCACAAACGAGAAAGACGGAAAGCGGAGTAGTACTTTGTGGTATTCTAAAATAAATTACAGCGGAATATGCCTTTTCGGAGCTGTCACAAAAACCGTGCAATTCACAGAAAATCATATCTTTCCTGACTACGTGGCGAGGCAAAAAAAATCTAGAAAGGAGAGGCAATTTATATTGGTACTGTTTCCAGTGGGAGATAATCTCACTAGGAGCGGGTTGATTCCAGTCAAGACCTAAGGAATTAATAACTTTATAAAAACTGTAAGTGAAGGTAAGAAACCTAGGGGATCACAAATTTTAGCAAGCTTGGACAAAAGAGTCATCTTTATGCAACATTTTTGCAACAAAATGTATCAAGAGAGGGATGCCACTGAAGGCCTAATATTTTAATAGTAGTGAACGAGAGTTGGTCGAGCAAAACTTGAGTTGAATCTAGATGAGACAAAAGAGAGGGATGGTGGTTACTTGCCCACTTGCATAACTTTCCGTATTGTAAAATTTCGATAAGTTCCTACTGAAGAGACTGAGCAGAACTAACATCTTGAGCGCTGAAGAGAATATCGTCAACAAAGATGTCGTTTTCTAAGAAGGAGGAAGCCATAGAAAATTCAATTTTGTGATCTTTTGCCAACTGTATGAGAGTCCGGATAGCTAAAAATGGCGAAGAAAAAACGCCATAGGCGACAGTTTTAAGTTTATAGTCCTGAACTGGCTGAGATTGGGAAAATCTCCATATTATACATTGGAAATATGATCTTTCGTAACCGATATTTGGCGATACATTTGCTTAATATCAGCTGAAAAGACAACCTCGTGGAGGCGAAATCTTAACAGTAAACAAAATATATATTGTTGGAGCTTCTGACCAACTAGCATTGAGTTATTAAGAGAGTGATGCGTCAAAGACTACTCTGTGCTGCTTTCAGGTCTGAGTACGTAATTATGTGGAATGTAATACGAGGTGGTTGAGTTTTTAGGACAATATATGACTTCCATGTGCTCACACTCCAAATAATCGCGCATAAATTTACAATATTTGTCATAAATGGTGGGATTAGCAAGAAAGCGAAGTTCTAAGGAATGGAACCTTCGGAGAGCAACCTCTCGGCTTTCATGGAAAGTAGGAGGGTGGTAAAGAAATTTAGTCCGTCATCTTGGGGCATCTGCCGCACTGGATTTAGTGTGACGTCACTCACATTATTGTTTTCTACTCGTCGAGCCCTTTCATTTCATACCCATGTCGAGAAGGTTGTGAAGAAACAGGTAATCCGTCATCTTGGGGCGGCCGCTATATTGGATTTCGAATGACGTCACTCACCTTATCGTTTTTTACTCGTCAAATCCTTTCATTTAATACTCCTGTCGAGGAGGTTGTGAAGAATTGGGTAATCCGCCATCTTGGAGTGGCAGCCATTTTGAAAAAATCACAATATTGAGTATACTAGATTGTATTGCCACCATCACCAAAAGTGTGTGCAAAATTTCAGCTCAATCGGTTGGGTGGAAGTGGTTTAAAATTCAGTTGCAAGATTAGTAGTATACCCCGATTACTGTAAGAAGTCCCGATTTTGTCAGATGACATTCTCCACAAAATCCCTAGGATTTTTTTGTTAACCATGGGTACAACATTAGAATATGTGTCTCAACCAGTTATTGACGTCACTCATTGATTTATGATGTGAAAAGTTACCCAAGTGATACGAAAAAAGTGCATAATAAAATAAAAAGCCTATTGCAATCACGATTATGCCGCTACAAATAAAAATAACTATGACTACAACTAATTTTAATAATAATTTCAAACTTCATGGAAACACTTTCGTTTTGGTATTTTGTAATAATCAGCTGCTTAGCTGCTTTTGGCAGCGTCTATGGGCGGACTCAGGCAAATTTAGCTTCGGTGTGTCAAAGTGACAGTGAAGGTTTTCCAGATCGTTCAAACTGGTTCAAACATTCGCTAATGAAAATATTCGCGGGTTTTCTACGTTTCTTGAGTTTTACCGACATCTGTGTTGTTCTTGTTCGTGTTACTTTTCGTGTTATTAGTGCAAATGAGCTCGTTACTGACCTGAACGTATGACCCGGTTGCAATTTTTGCTGCATTGATGCCAACTTAGGATATCGAAATTACCAATTGACAGTCCCAGTAAGGACTTCTTAAAATAATTTGAGTATACATACACACACAAACACACCCACTAACAGAGCAATTTAAATAAAAGCTTGTAAAATGATGGGCTTGATAATATGCTTGATATTTTTAATTCGAAATTATTTAACGAAAAGCTTTGGGCGCTTTCTGGGATCTTATCGCGCAAGTGATTATAACGACTTATCCAAAATCAAATCGATTCCGATTCGCAAGTTATGTTAGTTTTTATATAAGTTGTTAGTTATTTTCTAAATTAAAACGGTGCCTCCATGTCTGCTACTGTGTACTTACAATGAACCATTGAGGAGTCCCTATGACCCCTTCTCCATCATCATCATCATAAAAGATCGATGGTACCATAAAATTTATTATTGTATTATTGTTATATTTTATAAAAAAAACATTACAACTTACTACTATCTTATAAGTTATTATAATAATAATTAAAACTTTTAGCGCCTAGAAATAGTGTTTCATTTTATTTTTTAGAGGAATGCAAACAACTGATGTTATGCTTTACATGGCAATCTTAGTTTAAAAAATGGAAATATGGCTGTAAACTGGCAAACAGTTCGGATATATACATAACTCATAGATCATTGGACTCCCAATTTTACGTAGATTTCAAATATGTAGTAATATACAGGGTGACCCATTAAAAAACATCTATGTCCGATAAATGTGATTTTCAATTGTTTTTCTGAATAGTGCGTTGAGATCGCAAGGAAATTTACTACAACTTTTATATCTATAATTTTTTTCTAGGTCAAGTTATGGAGAGAGCAATCTTTAAATAATACATGTGTACAAAGAGCCAACTAAGAAACAACTATTTCAAGTAATACCTAATTTTTGAAATTTTAAGAAATAAACCGATTTGTAGCGATTTATTTTTTAACATGCATTGCTTTTTCAATTTTTATTTATGGATTATTTTAAATAAATCTAGTACGATGTGACACCGATTTGGCATTTCGTTTTGTTGGGAAAAAAATCCAATCCGTTCAAACTTAATTTGTGCATCGTAAACGTGTCGAAAATATTAAAAGAAAACCAGCCATCTTTACAGTTCAACTTAACATCCTGCACATCGAGAACTAAGCATTTTAGACAACATTATTTATTTACACAAAGTTTAATACATATCCAATTACCTACTTACTAGCATAAGTAAAGGATCTACAGGGTGTCCCAATGAGGACTCCTGTCGGCGACATCTCCGAAACAAAAAGAGATATTTTAATTCCGCAAACGCCGTTCGCTAGGACGTGAAGAGGGCATTATTCGCAACTACTAAGCGTTCATTTTCAAAAGAAACTTTTCGATCATAGGAATGTTGAATGGGTAACTTACGGTACTTCCGGTCAAACCGGATGTGTAATAATTTGACACGTGCCGCTATTCATCCTAGTGCACTACAAAGATATTTTTAATAACTTATTCCTCTAAAGTTAATTTTAAGCCAGTTAGCTCATTTTTTGTAAATTACATAGTATAGGAGCGGTTATCTCAGGAACTAGTAACAGTGGGAAAATAGTCCATAGAACAAAAGTTTCTCCAAATTACCCAGTCTTTCAGATGCGCTACGTTCCAATGATCCTAGGATCGAAAAGTTTCTTTGAACCGCAGCGCCATCGATGCGCCATGTCAAAATGAACGCATAGCAGTTGCGAATAAAGCCCTCTTGTTTACCAAACATAAAATTTCTGGTTCGTCTTCGACACAAAAGGAATTCAATTTCGTCAATTTTTATTTCTGAACCCTTCGAAAAGTTCACCACCCGTTTTTGTTCACCGCAATTTCAACGTCCTTGTATTATTTTGCGGGCGGAGTCATATGTCTGCAGATAAGACGATTCTAAGAAAGCACCAGCCGGTGCAGTTTGTACAGGGTGTCCAAAATTGAATGGTTTTCGTGGGGGTTCTTCTATTTGTAAGGTGACAAAAAGTGGCTAAGGTGTGATGAGCACAATTTCTTAGGCAAGCTGAATGCAGTAAGCCGAATTCCAATATATACCAATTTATTGAAGAGATACAGAGTGTCTTTCAAATTTTTTTCACTGACTAAACAGATTGTTCCTATGTTTTATGGTTTTTGAGTTACTGCACTTGATGATGTTGTTTTAAATGGAAAACACTGTACTTATATGCCAAAAACCAACTTTTGAAAATGCCACCTTAACCCATTAACGCCTGAATTATGTATTTTCTCAAATTTCGATATTTTTTCTTAAATAACTGTAAAAAATGACTCCCTGAAACGAAAATATTTTATTCCAAAAATATCTGAGTAGTACTTTTTGAAATATAGGCTGTTGCCATATGGTAACGCTAGGAGCTTGTGAAGTCAAAGTGTCTAATTTTATAAGAAATCAAAAAGGTTTGGGCAGTTATTTGGAAAGCAATGAAACAATGTAATATCGTCAAGTATATATTATTTCCAATAATATGCAATAGCAGATTATGCTATCGACAATGGAATGGCTGGAAATAGTCAATACACAAGGCTACATTACACTTCCAGCACATTGTTCTAATTATGGACTTGCATGTACTGCGCGCGCACCTTCTTTTTTTATGGCCTTCTGTATGCTGAACAAAGTGGTCAATTCTATCAAATCTAATATTATCTGAAATACGGCTATTATCTGAGGACTCTATTGATCCTGCATGTCTTCCAGCACCTTTAGGACGAACTTGATACGCAAGTTGTTAGTTAGGGTGCACTGTGTTGGACTTCTATTTTCTCGAATTGTCCCAATGGCGGAATAGCCGCGAAATTGCAAAAAAGAAAATAGTGCTGGATTAGAAAATAAATTATCCATATAGAAAGTATACCCCAACTGTCTTTTTCCTAGCGGATGTTCATCTAACATTATCAGAAGTGGGCTAGCGGCTTTACCAAGTAGAACATCATAGTCCGAATTCATTTTAGGACTCTTTCCGTGATAAAAATCAAAGTTTATTAGGTAGCCATCTTTAGTGTTTATAAACACTAAATCTGGAGCCTAGAGGCTCCACATTTTGTAGCCCAACCTGATTGGCTTGCCCCGAATAAACTGTTTGCAACTGTGCTTCCCATAATACTTTACCATACTTTCATCGTATGCTAGGTTCAATTCCGGAACAAAATTGTGGATACATCGATCTTTTAGCATTTCAATCATTGGTCTAAGTTTCATCATTGTAAATCATATCTAGTGCTTGAGAAACTGAGAATCCTCTCCTGGAATTGAAAAATAAATATTTACTGAATGTAAGCGCCTAGCTTTGCCATATGGCAACAGTCATGTTTACGAATATGTAAGTCAGCTAGTTTTTAGTAAAATGTCTTTATATTTTGTCAATGAATACTCTAACGTATTCTATACATAAATATAAATCCAAAGTTACAAAAATATGTGACACATAAAAATAAACATACTTACTCAAACCGAGGCTCCATTTTTTTCGATGATTTATTTGAATGGTATATTCTAGCACTGCTCACACTCTAACAATCAAATGTAAACTGAATTTGCCAGTACAAATGTATTCCAAACAGTAAAACGTCGGTAATAAGATTCCTACCGTAAACGAAATAAAATCGCTGACAAGTTAGGACGCGTCGAAAAGATCACCTGTTGGACGTTGCCATATGGTAACGCAAGGCGCTAATGGGTTAAACACGTAATTATTTTTAAAATTTTAATAATAAGATTCTGAAATAATTTAAACACGAAAACTGTCTTCAGTTATATAAATTTTTAAATATGTCTTCGAGCTATTAGATGTAACGATTTATCCTACATAATCCCATATAATCACATGCCGAACAATTGACTGATTTAAAAAGCGTATATAAAAAACATAGTGGCAATTGAAAAAGAAAAGTTAATTTTCCTGGTAAATACATTACGTCGATACAAAAATTTGGGTGCGTCCTCTAACTAGAACATTTTTCATTGTATTATTTAGAATATTTTCATCATAACTTTTATCTTGATGTTAGATTGCAAAACATCGAAACCTACAAAGATATACTATTGAATTTCCACCGCCAACAATCTAGCGTAAAGGTGAAAAACATGGGATAAAAATATAGTCACAGGTCATCGTAAAGGTAGGTGAAGTTTCAATAAGGAGAAATCATTGACTGACGTATTTATAAAGACTTGTCACGGCTATAGCTTCATGTCCTGGAAAACAGATGGCTCTGATGGCTAACAATATATTCTGCATTGTTTTTTATCTCTGGAAAACGCATGGTGAGCCAAAAATGTGTCAGACGTGACAGCCGTGAGCAGTCTTTAATAATAGTTGTACTGGATAACAAGGTTAGGACTATGCATAAACAACAAAAAAACTGGTCTAAATTTTGCCGACGTTTCGTCGTTATATTCTTTAATAATATATCAGTCAACGGAGAAATACTTTTAAAATAAGGCACCCTTTCTGCTGAGAACATTTTTTATAAGTTAAATTTGTTTCCAGAATAAAATTCCATTTGAGCTGACGGCCTAATAAGAGCATAAAGGGGCGAACGAAATCAGATATCCAGGATAGATTTTGTGCTTTTTCTTTGAAATGCCCCCACTGGAAATGATTTCCCACCCCGGGCGATACTTGTATACAGCAGGCCGTCGCCGATTTACTTTTATCGCCCTACGGGACGCCGGCCCGTGCGGTAATTCGCACCTTTTCACAACTTTAACGCGCTCCGATAAGGCCTTAAACTTTTGTAGGAGTTATTTATTGTTTAATTTATGGCCGGGATCTGAGCCGAATTTGTAAGGAATCGCTTATCTGATGCGGAACTTTTCTTTGGCATTGCCCAAATTAACTTTTAAACTTTACATCTCCCTCGAATGTTTTACCTCAGGATATTCCGAGAAATAATTCTTAAACAGTAGTTTAAGAAACTGACGTGACTTTGATTGTTTCGGTACTTCTGCAAATTATACTATTATTTGACTGGTAGTCGGATATTTTCTGCTACCCTGTATAATGAGTGTTTGAGCTGGAGGCCTTAGTGCCTGGGGACGATGTTTTCTATAATATACAGGGTAACCCATTTGAAGTGGACGCAAACTCGTCAAATTTTTATTTTCCATCCGACTTTAGCCGTTTTCCCCCTAAAGATATGTCACAAAACACTGTTTTTTTTATTTTGGTACAACATTTCAGGTCTTAATCTCAATATTTATGACCTACTACGATTTTTTTTAATGGGAGTCTTAACAACTATATGTTGGAACAAGGAATTAAATCGTAAATAATACGCATATTTGATGAAATATTTCAATCATTTTTTACATTTTGTGGTCTCGTAGTGGCTTTTGGTGCAACATTTTAAAATAAAAGCCTCAGTTTTTATCACGTAATTTTGTTATATTAATTTTACATAATTTTAATGGCAACTAAATGTTGGAACAAATATTATTTATACTAAACCACAACAAATTAGTAAGGTGTATGGTCACCTTTTGCCTTAACAACTGCCTGAACTCTCTTGGGCATAAAATGAATGAGGCCTTCGCAAAGTTAAGATGCAAAATTATCCAAAATTTCTTGCAATTTGGCACGCAGTTGAAGAAGGGTTCGTTGATGATTGTTTCTTAAGTGTTGTTTCATTTCACGCCATAGTGTTTTTATTGGGTTAAGATCCGGACTGCCCGACGGATGCGACAAAACAGTGATGTTGTGATCCCTAAAAAATTTTTAGGAAAATTTGCGGTATGACGTGACGCACCGTTCTGCTGAAATACACTATCTCCGTTTGGATATAATTTTCTAATAATACTGACCAAAATATAAAGTAAGTTACCAGCACAACGTTGTACTTAATACAGTGTGGCAGAAAAAAACAGAAGCCATAAAAAAAACTCCACTCTAAAAAAGAGTGCAAACCTTCTCAGTTTTGTCCTAAAACCTACAAAAAGAGCACTTTATTGATGTAAAAAAACTTTTTCCAAAATTTCCAAGCCATACTTGATTTTTCGAAAGTAAAATTATGTTTCAAATTAGTTTCCAACCAAGCAGAGCACAACTCCAAAAAGGTCAAATTTGAACTCAATTTTTTTTGTCATTTACAAGAGTAGTCCAAAGAATCCGGGGACACACTGTATAATGTACAAAAAGGCATGTTGTCATTCAAAACATTCAATAAACATTCACAAAACCTTCAGCAGCAAACTTTATAATATAATTTTTTATTGTCTTTCGGGTGTCCACTGGCGTGACTGGCGGCCATTTTTGAAAGTGGCCGCCACGGCCGCCAAGGGGCAGTTGGCCGATGGCTTTTCATCCAGATTTATTAATATTAGATCGGTCTGCCTCTGTACCAAATTTGGTGCTTTTATCAAAAATATATTGAAATATCCTAGCTAAACTGCCCCACTAATATTAGGAAATATCAACCATACCTTATAAAAGTGCAGACCACTTTATGGATATACACTCCTGGACAAAATTAACGCACCACTTTAATTTATCTAAATATTTACAGTAAAAACACAAAATAATTAAAAAAAATAAAAGAACTACATTCATGAGTCGAGGCATGCTTGATATCTATAAATGTTCAACAAAAGCTTGTTTTTTGAGATAGTCCCATAGATGCTCTATAGGATTCGTGTCAGGACTGTTAGGTGACCACTGTAATAAAGGTTCATCAAAACATCATTTAGGTAGTCAATAACCTGTCTTGCCACATGGCACAAGCGTTGTCCTGCACGAATAAAAAATTAGGCCCAACAAACGGAGCAAAAGGCATTACATGTTCGACAATAATGTTGTTTAAGTAATATTGGGCATTAATAGACCTCGTACGTATAGGGACCAACTCCGTACGAGCATCCAAGCAAATTCCTTCCCAAAACATTTTAGAGCCACCACCAAAAGGTACTTTAAGAGAGATATTGCAGCTGGCAAACCTTTCTCCTCACCTTCGCCAGACACGCTCACGACCATCTGGAGCTTTAAGTTTCATCGGAGAACAGAACTTGTTTCTAATCATTGATGGTCCAATTCTGATGTAGTCTTGCAAAATTCAATCTCCTAACTTTGTGTTCTCTGGTATCTAAGTAATATTTTTTTGACCGGTCTTCTGTTGCTCAATCCTGCTTCATATAAATGTCTTTTAACCGTTCGACACGATATAGCGATATTTCGAACATCTGCTAATTCATTTTTTAGCAGATTGCTGGTGACTCTCCTGTCTTTGAGAGCACTTCATCTCAAAAAAAAAGATCACCAATTAGATTCATGCAACGCTTTCGCCCTTGCTCTGGTCTTCGATGGTACGAGCCAGTGTCTCATTATGTCGTCTCAACATGCGGCAGATGCTGGAATGATTTCTTGCTAACAAACCAGCAACATATCCCATTGAACATCCTTCATCTAGGAGAGTCGATGATTGCACTGCATCCTCAATTGACAAATTTCTTTGGCGGTTTATTTTCCTTACTTGATTTACTCGCAAATCATCCCAACATGCATGTGATAAAAACAATCATACTCGATAGCTTGCTCTTCAGAGACACTTTGCTTTAATCAGCACTTTTTAAGAAAATTTTAACACAGGTTTAGTCTAAAACGAGGTGAGGTGATGTGATGCTATAGTTAGCTTAAATAACAACTGTCACTGTCGAACAAGGTCCATGGCCTACTTGTAAAAAGAAAAATATAAAAATACCTAGAAAAATATGAGTGGTGCGTTAATTTTGTCCAGGAGTTTATTTTCGGCAGCATTCTCTAGAAATGTTTAACCCAATTTCTTGGTTTCATCGTGCAGTAACCAACCCCTTATAGTATATTTCTTCTTCCTGACTTGCAAATTTTAACTAAGAGATTAATCCTCACTCAACGCTAAGAATCTTAAATTTCTTTGAGAAACTCCTTTATGTCTCCCTGGACTTTGACCACGAACGTCCGTCAATATTTGAAGCTTCACCATATTTTTTCATTATATTGAGAATTGTTGTTTTCGCTATAGCGAATTAACTGGCAATATTAGACATTGTCTTGCCTTTATGGTAATATAATAAAATTCGATTCCAGGTTCAAGACCGGTCATTTTCGTTAAAAAGGCACACGTCATATCCGGCGTAATACTTCTGCAAATCCATATAGCCGCCCTTCGGATGGGTAGTTTTTGAATAAAACAAAGCGGAAATGGAAAAAGTAAGATAAAGGAGAAGCCCAAACGACCCGAGAAAGCCGGTGAGGCGACGGCCGTTATCCTGCCATGCATATATGCATGTCCCTGAATCATATGTGACTGCGGAATTGATTCCGCCGTACAAAAATCGCTTTAAACAAAGATGGAGCGGTGACCCACGGATTTATGGTGTTTAGAGGAAGGACCCATAACCATAAATACGCCACCCAGTTTCGAATTTTATATTAAAAGTCGTGAAATATTATGATGGCTGTTTTCTTTTTGGCATTAGTTCGAAGATAGAGATATGAAAAGATTGAAATGCTTCCATATAAAATGATTGTGCCCCTAAAACGGCAGTCTCGAAATTTTAGCAGAGATTACACTTTAATAATTTTAAACAAATTAAGAGCCAATAATTAGTATGTGGTGCGTATGATGCTACCAAATGTTACTTTTCTTTTGGGAAATAATAAAGACCATTTTGATATAATTTTGGCAGTACCTATTGAAAATATCAGTTCAATAATATTGCACCGTAGTGCATCGGGCTCGATCTAGGTAGATGATTTTTTTAGGACTACCACCGCGATGTTATCGCTTATTTTGCGCCCTTCAAAGAAAAACGTAAGGAACAAAAATCTGGCAGTTATCGATCCCATGTCTGCTAAAAAAGTTATTCAAGGTCATCAAGGTTCATATTTGAACTTGATAGAAGACTCGATACAAGTGTTGCTGAGCCGAAGCCGATGTTGGAGGAAGACAAGATAGTTGTATAGTATTTCTAAAGTCACTTGAAACAGCATAAAAAAACTCTAATTGGCGTCACAAAAAAGGATATAGGACATAATCGTCACGCAGTTTTCCAAAATATTCATATTCTACAAGCAACATAATATTTCACTTTTAAGGTTTTTTAAGGTTGTCCTCAAACACAACGTAAAGGTTAATGCATCATATAATATTGTCAAAAGGTCTCTAAAAAGCCATATCGATTACAACTATTTACGCAAGTATTTCCTAAAATCTGTGAAATTATCGCACGCCTACCCACCACATTTCGCTGTACAAGTGGCCGGCCGTCGAACAGTGTAGCATATGCAAGGATTAGTGATATGTTATATTAGTCGAGCATGCAGTCACTTGTTTTTACTACAATATCTATCGTCTCTGTCTCCTTCTTCTCCTTTTACTTCTAATACCAGGTGCGGTTTAATATGGTTAAAAAAGTGTTTTGTCTCGTATTTTATTGCCGGAAGCGCCTGTTCTCGAGCTGCCCTGGTAAAGTATAAAAAAAACTTACTTGGAACACAGTGATATACGAGCGCGATCTATTTCATAGCATTTACCACGCTCTGCTACTGGTAAAAATACCAGACTTCACAGTCACCCGTATAAAATTCAAAGGTTTTCATGCTGTTCCAAGTGACTTTAGAAATACTAATATAATTGTTTATTGTTCCGTGTATTTTTTACAAAAGTTAAATATCTGTACTTGTCTATATACAATCAATTTTTTTTGAGCTCCATAAACAGCAAGGAGAAAGCGAATTTCTGCTGTGATTATCGTTTGCGGAGAAGAATCAATTTCTTTAAATACTTTAGCGCAATCAATTAAATCTTTTTTTTAGATAGATAGATAAACTTTTTGAAGAATATACTTCTGTTCGCTGTTGAGCCTTTCCAAGTTAGTAGTATTAAGTATTAGTAGTATTAGAGTAGTATTAATAAATCAATATCTTCGCCAACCACAATAGTTGTATTTCTGAAGCTGAATTGTTCTATTGCTGTTTCAACTATGAGGACATCAGCGTCATTATCAGCGTGTTTCACTGCAATATTTTCAGTGATCAACTTGTCACTTAGCATTGAAATAAAATTAGATTTATTATAAACGTTAGCGAGAAAAATTATTGTTGTTGGGTTGCTGGAACTGTCATAAATTGATCAAAGATGATATCAGAACACGAAGATGTTTTTAGTTAGTTTAGTAGTTCGACGACGTTGTTCTGCAGCTTTAACGTTCCTTGTAGAGTCACTATAGCCATCAAATACTACCATCACTCTATGACCATAGTGTCATTATACGGGTAGACTGAATAAGGGACTGAGTATCTTTTGAGTGTATATTCTCAGAATAGTATGGTTTATACATATAAGAGGCACAAATAAGCATTTTTACTTATATTAAGGTGTCCGACTATGTATATCCGTGGAATATGCGTGCATTGCGTGCATATTATAGGTATAAAATGTAACTCGTTTGACTTTTAGAATCGCGATATCTCAGAACTGGTAATTCTTAGGAAAAAAACTATAAGGACCATTTTTGTAGATAATTTTATGGTTTACAATTTAGGTTTGAACTATTTTTTTGATTAAATTCACCGTTAACGAGAAAAATCCAAAATACCGAATATTTTGACCTTTGACCTTGAATAACTTTTTTTGCAGACATGGGATCGATGGGGACTTTTTTCTTTTTCTTAATAATGGTGAACCCAAAGTCTCTGCCAAAATTCAGCTCTGTCGGAATTTTGGTAATTTGATCACTATTTTTATGGCTAAATTGACCGGACTATTGTGTACAAAAAACTCACTTCACAAGAATTACCGCATCGCTCGATTTCTGGCTTTATTTTTTACAATAAACAATTTAAATGGAAAAATGTTATTTTCTTATTCTTATTTTCGGTGTCAAGACAATAATTAAAAATTAAATGGTCCCGATACAACGTTGTGATGTGGTATGGGAAGATCTGTATTTTAGTATTTTTTTAATTGCTCCCATAAGCAAAAAAGCCTGTCAATTCAGCTCTTGCCAGTAGTAAAAATGAGCTTTGGTTGGTCACCTGGAAGCTGTTTTAATGAGAAATGTACAATAAAAATAAATTTATGCCATTTGTGTTTTTTTTTGCATTTCTACTACTTAGGTACCTACTCACTCACACTATGTAGGTATTGCTTTCACGCTATGTTTATGAAAATTAACATGACAACTTTCGCCATTCGTTTTCGTGTAAAAAAATAAAAACGAAAACGAAAATTTTCAGTTTTTTTTTAATTATTTTCAAAACGAGAAGGGACAGCAAAAATTTTTTTACCATGTTACTCGGCATCAAATTCCGCAACTTTGCCCCAATTTAACCAACCTCGTATCTCTTAAGATAACCAAGATCCCCATGCAAAGACTCGAAATACGGTCACCCTGTTAATTACGTATAATATACAGGGTGTCCGGTAAGTACCTCCTAATCTCTAGGAAGCATACAGGGGAGGTCAAAATAACCCTAGTTTGTCAAAGGAAAAAAATTCCTACAGTGCCCCTTAACGGAGATTCAGGGCCCCAAAAGAGTACTTAGCGATTTACTTTTTTGGCTCTAACTTTTGAACCGACTTGTATAATTTAATGAAATTTTAATAGTTTATGTTGGCCATAAAGACTCATAAAACCATACTACCGTAGATGTTTCACATCGTCAGGGAAGTCAGGAACAGACTTGCCACCACACTCGTTGGGCCAAATTTTTGACAGGTGTCATTTTACAGAGCTGAAAACTGTTTTTTTAAATACTTTGGTCATTGCTCTTTAAAAAAGGTACTCTTCATTTCTTTCGACCAAATGAGCCGTTTTCGAAAAAAATAAGTTTTTTAACACGTTTACACAATTAACGAGTGCTTGTCCATAAAGGTACGGAACCCTAAAAATAACATAATACAGACTAGGCTGATATGCATTTAATTTATGGTGAAGCGCTGTCCAACTCTTCGAAGGCAAGAAGACTTTATGCTGAAAGATTTCCAGCTCGAAAACCTTTCAAAGGGTTGATCGGAGCTTAATTAATTTACAATGTTATTAAAACACAAAAATAATGAAAACGTTTAAATGTTATTTTGGCAAATGTTCAATATGAGCTCCACGTACTTCAATACATTTTCTTAGTCTTCGAATATTTTCCCGCTGCACTGCAAATAATATTCCGGCATTATTACGAACTTCGTTAGAATGCTGTGTTATTCTCGCTAGTAGTTCTTCTCTAGTATTTACTACTACTAGTTGTTTTAGATGTCCCCAAAAGTAAAAGTCTAAAGGATTTAGATCAGGCGACCTTGGTGGCCATAAAACAGGGCCACCTCGACCTATCCATCGAGGGCCAAAAACGTTAGTTAAGTGTTGACGTACTATACGGTTAAAATGAGGTGGAGCACCATCATGCATGTACCACATTTGCATTCTTCTATCAAGAGGTACGTCTTCCAATAAATTATTTAAATTTTGCTGCAAAAATTGCAAATAAAGCTCACCATTAAGTCTTCCTTCCAAAACAAATGGACCTATAAGGTTAGTTCCGATGATGCCCGCCCACACATTTACCATAAACCGTTGTTGGTGTTTGTTTTGAATTATGGCGTGCGGATTTTCATCAGCCCAAAAATGTAAATTGTGTGAGTTTATTATGCCATCTCTTGTAAAACCGGCTTCATCGGTAAACAAAATAAGGTTAGAAAAATTTAGATTTAGGTTATGTTGCTGTATAAACCAGTTGCAGTATTGGAGTCTTGCTGGATAATCATTCGGGGACATAGCGTGTACTCTTTGAACGTGATACGGGTGCAATAACTGTTCTCTTAGAGTTTCGTGTGCAACCCATTTTGTAGCATTGTTTTGTGCCGCGAGCTTTCTTACGCTGCTTGAAGGGTTGTCAGTAATATCTTGCAAAATTTGTTCCTCTACGTGAAGGTGTCGTGCGCTCCTGGGAGGTCCCTCATCTCCATGTCTCGGCAAAAATGACCCTGAATAAAAAATTTCACAAATTAATTCGTTAACTCGAATAATTACTTTCTAATCATCTTTTACCTGTTTCCCTTAAGCTCCGATCAACCCTTTGAAAGGTTTTTGGACTTGGCAATGTTCGAGCTGGAAATCTTTCAGCATAAAGTCTTCTTGCCTTCGAAGAGTTGGACCGCGCTTCACCATAAATTAAATGCATATCAGCATATTCTGCGTAAGAATATTCTTCCATTTTTAAAATTTATTTTTTACTTGAAGGCGGTTTTGACAAGTTCCGTCAATAGTAGGTAATTCATTAAACAATAACCACCTGATTTTTACCTAATTGTGTTTAGCATTAGTAACTTTTGAGTGTTATACAAAAACTTAATTTTTTCGAAAACGGCTCATTTGGTCGAAAGAAATGAAGAGTACCTTTTTTAAAGAGCAATGACCAAAGTATTTAAAAAAACAGTTTTCAGCTCTGTAAAATGACACCTGTCAAAAATTTGGCCCAACGAGTGTGGTGGCAAGTCCGTTCCTGACTTCCCTGACGATGTGAAACATCTACGGTAGTATGGTTTTATGAGTCTTTATGGCCAACATAAACTATTAAAATTTCATTAAATTATACAAGTCGGTTCAAAAGTTAGAGCCAAAAAAGTAAATCGCTAAGTACTCTTTTGGGGCCCTGTATCTCCGTTAAGGGGCACTGTAGGAATTTTTTTCCTTTGACAAACTAGGGTTATTTTGACCTCCCCTGTATGCTTCCGAGAGATTAGGAGGTACTTACCGGACACCCTGTATTTTTTATGTTTTTCTGGCTAGCGACGAGGTACATTTTCATACTTTCGATGGGCTTGTGACGAACAATCGGTCAAAATCTCGATTTTTTCCTTACAAGATTGCGCCCAAGATTGCACTCAAACCTATGGTTTTCCGAAGCCAGGTTCTATTAATTAATCATTTAGTGAACACGGCTTTCGTGAAAATATGGGCACCTTTTGTTTCTGTTAAGGAAAATCGAATTTTCCATATGTTATCCCCAGAGGCCACTCGTAAGTTTCCCTTCATTATACTCAACAACGATGTACTTTTCAACCCTTTCCAGGCTTCTATGCGAAAACGGGGATCCAAATCTGTCACTATCTGATGGTCTAATTCTAATATTAATGGTCTGACTCGTTAAGTCGACCTTAGCCGCAAGTAAAGTTGAAATAGTAGTAATTGTCACCACATCTGTGGTTATTTCTGAGGTATTCCCAGTTTGGGGTGTTCAGAGTATGATAGATATTATTATAATATTGTCTTTTTGTGTACCGAATGCTTGCGAATAGGCATTATTCACAAGCTTTAGCACCTATACCGTTCATCGGCACCCTCGAAATGTCTCGACGAACATTATGTTTCGAGACGGCAGTTTCCTGTTTGTTGTAGTCCCGTATCGCATCCACAGCAGGGTATAATATACTGTTTCAAAGGAAATTCTGTGCACATTCTTTGCGAAACCAAATACTTTGAGCCCTCGCCATAATTTACTTGAGCTCCTGTCCGGCAAAGTTTGACTAATCTGGAGGACGTGCACGGTATATAAAAATACCCCTGCGACAGCCGTATTTTGTCACGTTCGTTGGTTTATATCTATGGAATTCTACGCGATATATTTCCACTCACTCTTGAAATTAAAACAAGTAAATAGTTTGAGAATTTTCTATATGTATCGTATTTCTCGCCATTAGGGCACCGGAAAAGATAATTGAGATAGGATGCCGGTCAAAAAAAAAGTTGGTTGGGCCAACGAACTGTTTATTTGTATTTGTCCAACGTAAAGGGTTGTGAATGATATGTTAATTTCTATACCAGTGTAGATTTTCCATAGGAGGCTACATGTTAACAAAAAAAAACATCTCTTTTAAGAAACTTTATACTGAAAAATTACATCCTCCATAACATTTTTATAGATTAACCTTTTCGTTTTGTTTGACTTCCATAAATATGTGTTCATATTGAAGTTGACGAGATAAAACCGTATTTAGAACATAATTTTCAAGAAATTGTTATGCTTCAAAAATACTGTCAAAAGTTTTAATATGCACCTACCTGAAGAAGAAATAAATTGTCGAAACGTACATTGTACAAGAAAAATTATAAGACATTTTTGCTGGTCGTAGAGTACCCAGGATGTTTTATTTAAATAATTTAGAAAGTATGAATTAGTCTAATTTTTTTTCTGTTGCCTGTAAAAGTAGCTGCTTACATAGAAGTGAAAGTGAAGGAATCCTTTATATTATTTTATGTGTGCGTAGCTAGTCACTTTGTATTAGCTAGGAATGCAGAAAACTGTTAAAAAAATCCAAAATATAAAAAATAAGGATGATCAATTAATTATCTAACGATAAATGTTTTGACATGTCTTATCCTAATTTATAGGTATATTTTCATTTTCAGGCTTTTTTTTTTTCAAACAAAATATAGTTGTAAATATAACCTACCCGTATATAGTAGAGCCTAGACTGAGGAATTAAGCCTCGACATAAGCCTCGCCTCTACCAAAGAACCAAACTAATTTGATTTCAGTACTCTCCACAGGCCTTGATACCTGCAATGAGCAGAGCTTCTGATTGGTGCCCAGAAGGGCATCTTTCATTCGCCGCTCCACTATGTGCCCTCTGATGCAAGACTTTGGTCGATGCGATGCTATAGTCAGTGCTTGAGGCCTGAGGCGATGCTTCAGTCGAGGCTCAAAGCGAGTCTTCACTATGGCCTTACCCTTACACTTCACAACATAATCTTTTCTGCTATTTGAATATAAAGAAAGGGTTCTTATAAAAAAAATACTGCTGTTTAAAAAACACCAAACAACTGTAAATTTCTGTAAGTAAATGCCTCCGCGTAAGGTACATGATTTAAATTTATATTTTCTTTCGATAGACAAATGAGAAAGGATTCTGAAAACAATAGCAGCACTTCTTCTGTTGAAGTAGATACTACTGAAGTTCATGACTTTACCAGTTTAACGTTAACAGCTTATGAAACTAAGGCCATCATACTGAAGGAACTACGTGAAGACCCTGATAATTTCCCACATGACTTAATCGGCCCTAAATCCGGGTTTAATGGAATCCTTAGTTTAATTGCTACTCCGGTTGCTTCAAAGAAAAAAAGTTAAGGTGTTTTAGTGCATCGTTAAATTTATAATATTTACTTTTAAAATCAACAATATTTCACATTAACATATTTTAGAGGGAAGGCCTATGTAGGAGATCTAGAAAGTGGCAATTTTAATACACCCGAACAAGCAAGAAAGAATTACCATTTGGTATTGAAAAAATAAAGCAACTAGTAAAAAAAAGGTGAAAATTCTGCAAGGAACAATGAGGCGCTTAAAATGTAAAGTCACAAATTTAAATGAATTGATTACTACATTTAAGAAGAAATGCCTTATAACTGAGTCTTCAGAATGCATAATCAAGGTAATATAGGTATTTAGTAGTGTTTTTTTCTTTTGATTTAATGTACATTTTTTAAGCTCCTCTTTCTGGAGTTGCAGCTGATGTGTTCGAGGGACCATAGAAGGTCCTTTCAAACCAGAAGTACAACGAAAGCCTACGATGTTTTGCCCTTACATTATCATTTTACTCACCAGCAGCATATGAGTTCGTGCGAAATACATTTATTAAAACATTACCTCATTTAAGCACAATTTCAGAATGGTACAGGTCCGTTGATGGGCAGCCTGGTTTTACTGATGAAACATTAAGTGCATTACGCAACAAACAGAAAGAAGCTTCCCAGCAATGTCAACAAATTTTATGCAATTTGGTTGTAGACGAAATGTCTATACGGAAACAAATGGGAAACGAAATGGTTTAAATTGTGAATATGTGACAATAATTGCACCTAGCTTTATATTCACAGGCAGCGAATCGGGGGTACTTGCTTTTAGAGAATAGTTCCATTTTGTAATATAGACTTTTATGAGTTGGTGGTGGTTCTAAAAACTTTGTTTTTAAATGTATAAATATCAAATTTAGGTAGTTTAAAAAGTCTAAACAAATATAGGCACTGAGCTTTAATAAATAAAGACATTCCAAGAAAACATATTTTGCACTTTACTTCATTCTCATTACATGGGGAAATGTGGAAAGAATGCATTAAGTATATCAAAAACACAATAAATCGAAAAAATTGCGGAATATAAGATTTGAAAAAAAAAATCCTGTTGTACCAAAAAACGTCTAACCAATATCTTCAAAGTTTGCAAATGGGTTGTCTGTCTATAAATAAAAAGGCAATTTTTGCCATTTTCAATTAAGAACAGTTGGTTTAATCTGTTTTAATCATAAAGTGAAATATATGGGTGGGTAATTAATTAAAATTTAACGTATTATAATTTTTAACTAAATTATTGAATTAACAACTTCATGTTAGGCCACTGGTGAGAGATTTGACTGTTGTCAATGACATGCTAGTTCATGTAAACAAAAAAGAGAGAGAAATCATATGAATTGGAGAGAGATAAACGAAACATGTTTGCCGCAGTCTAATTGTATTTAAACAATGAGTTGCTGGGTCTAGTGATGCCTTTGAACGCATCCATGTGGAATGGGAGCATACCCTAAGATATTTTAACATCAAACCTAAACATAACCAATAATTGCAATGTAGTACTCTCTACTCTTTTCTGCTCGGATAAATCACCAAATCTCTCATAATGTAGACCCTAAATCACCCACGCATATAACACTGGCAGACCGCCGCAAGCGAGTCGATTTTTCAACGTGGCCCACCCGCTCCGCGATAAGAAAAAGCCGTCTTTCCCGGACGGGCCTGAAATGACAGAAAAGGAAAATTCCCGAAACAAAGTGGCCAATTTGTCCGGATAATTTGTGTACAAATCACAGAGCGGGATCGAGGGCCGGTGATAAAGTCTGCGAGTTACGTCCGGCCGGCCATCGCAATGTTTCAGTGTCGATCCAGGAGGGCCATCGGGCCGCGATCCGCAGCCGATCCGCCCAAATTGAGTGCCTTAATGAGAAAGATCGATAGAGGCTATTAATCCAATGCGGATTCCCTAATCGGGAGTCTTCTGCCGTTTTTTTAGAGGGAAAATATAATGTTAACGCATTTTTAACTGATTTCTGTAAAGTAAGGATTTGTTGAGGAACCAGTATCATCCCAATATGTTGCACAAAAATCAAATTTGAAAAATATTATTCACAAACGTAATTTAATGCCATTAAATGAACCAGAGTTCACAAAAAACTAATTTTTATTTTTTGTAATAAATGTAAGCAATTTAAAACTGCATAATGGGCCTGTTTCACACTTGTTTTTTTATTTTTTATTACGAAACTTAATAGTAAATAAAACACGAAAATATTTTTTTCCGATTTTTTTTTCGACCGGTAAATGCCCTAATAACGGCAAGCGAATTTACGGCAATATCGATATGTTTCTAGTTGAGATTTGTGAAGACTGAGGAAGAAGAAAATTTACCTAACTTATATTTTGTGGCAAAAGCCAAATAGACGTAACACATGACCTTAATATCAGGGGGCGGCGTGGCGGTGCACGAGTGGGTGGGTCTTTCATGGTTCCTCACACCGTATGTCGCCCCACAGTGGCTAGATTGCTCGAAAAGAGCAGATGCCATAAAAATAAATAAAAAAAACCTCAATATCAATTAATTTAATAATATACCACAATCGCAATGTATTTCCCTTTTTTGAGTTAAAAGTTACTTGCAGAATGATCACCAACTAGTAAGTTGTCCAAACCGAAATAAATCTGGTTTATAACAATTAGACATAATCTTGACAATCAAAATTTAATTTATTAACTGCGGAAATATTCTGACATCGTTAGTTTTTGCCGTTGATCTTCTTCATTTTGCAATTATTCTTAAAGCTAACTCTCGAATGTGTTTTCTATCATCCCCTAAAATGGCTATCAAAAGATTTTCAGGATGACCAAAATATTCCTTTCTCCTTTCTCTCAATTACGGAATCTATAACTTTTTTCAGTTCTTCAGGGAGGTAACAATACTGATAATGCTAAATAAGTGCCTAGCACCATCACCATTCTTATTACAATTCAATTTGATTTCAAATCGGCATACGGTATACACTTTAACTTTTTGCAGGTTTTCAGAAACACATTTAGCTTTATTAGCTCGGTTTACCATAAAGAATGACAAAATGACATGACAGATTGATATAGACACGACACACGACCCACAAAACAACTACCTGCGTCTGTACGGTCGAGTTCCGACAACCGTTTATACAACTGTCTCTCTCTAGAGAATCGATTTCGATTCAATGTGTACGTCTGAGATTAGAACGGAAATCGAATTTTTAGGGCTTTACTAGTATAACCGGCAACGTGGCAAACGCAATTTCATTGTTCCTAATGACGGCGCGCAGTTTAAATTTTTTATATATTTTTTTTAGTTAATAACAATATTAGGTATTGACCAGAAAGATGCTGAGGGGGATTTTATTAAAGAGTTATGTGATTAATTTCATTCTAGTAGTAAGAAATATCGAAATTCGATTGAGTGAACGAGGCCCATTCAAATCATTATGTAGCGCGCCGTCCTTGGTTGTGACGTCAAGCAGTTCGTTGGTGTTGGCGCCCCTGGTAGGCGGCAGCACCATGTATAAACTAATATGGGCAGCACATATATACAAAGTACAGCACCACGCACGCTTTGTTTAGAAAGGGCAACGAGAACGTCCTATCCTTGTCTATCCGTCTTATTGTAGTCTATCTCAATCTTGATATTGTCGATAACGTTTGAAAAGTGTGTGCTGTATTAAATAGTTATTTTCGTTGCGTGATGCGTAAGCGCACTTTTTTGGCCAAGGAGGTTGTTTAACGCCCGCGCTCCGAGGCCAAAAAGAGCTTACGCATCGTGCAATGTATTACATTTTTCCTGCTACATACAATTTCGTATTACGTAGGTACTTTGAATTTAAATAAATTTAAATACACTATGGAGTAGGTTGTAAGTAATAATCTTCATAATAACGATTGACCAATTATTACTAAAAATAATAATCAATGCTATATAGTAGCCGGTAGAATGCCGTGATAATAAAAAAACTTGGGCTTCCTGTGGGATTAAACCCGGGACCTACGAATTACATTTAGACTTTTAGGCAGTTATTATTTTTGACCTACATCTGAGAAATGGGTCGCCGAAGTGTTTATTTTAAGGTTCAATTTCCATTCTCCCTTCCCTAACACGTTAACCCCTACGTGTATTGCCCTTAATACACAAAAAAATATTCTTCTGAACCTATGTGTTCATATTTGATACACCAAAAATGAGCACATTCATGCGGTCGTGTATCCTGCACGAATACAGTTTACGCACTTTTATATCGAGATTAGTCAACATCCAGGTCATGGCTTCCACTTTTTTTTAATAGTTTGGTGGTGTCCTTCAAATTATAGTGGCAACACTGCAATTTCCAGCCACGTGATCTCTGGCGATATTAGCGTCGGTTAGTGCGTGTCTGGGACTAGATACTATGTCGAATACTAGAAAGAGGCGTCTTGCCACAAAAGAACTTGAACGTTTTGCGGACCATCTAAGCGAAATTAGTACTTTTTAACATTAACCATGTGACTATAAAATAATCGTATTGTTTGTAAGTGTTTGAATAAATAATACTCACATAATTATGTGTATTAATGTTGGTAACATATAGGCCATAAGTCTCCAATAGCATTTTATTTGGCATTTGTGAACTGTGTGTATTAAGATTAAACATGCCATAATAACAGGTGAAATGTCGCAAAAATATCTAAATTTTCTCTCAGTTCTTCCAGTAAGAAGTTTTAAAAACAAGTTGTCTTACAAAAAGTTCCAGTTTGCACGTACATCTTTTTTCAAAATAGGTTCAGGTCGCAAAAAAGATCTAAATTTTCTCTCAGTTCTTCCAGTAAGAAGTTTTGAAAACAAGTTGTCTTACAAAAAGTTCCAGTTTGCACGTACATCTTTTTTCAAAATAGGTTCAGGAGTCAAAGTGTATGCAGTGATAATAAAAAAAACTTGGGTTTCCTGTGGGATTAAACCCGGGACCTTCGAATTACATTTAGACTTTTAGGCAGTTATTATTTTTGACCTACATCTGAGAAATGGGTCGCCGAAGTGTTTATTTTAACATTCAATTTCTATTCTCCCTTCCCTAATTCTGTGTAGCTGTCACTCCTGCGTCACTGCTTTCCGTTCGATCGAGCAGCGTGTCGTCAAGACCATTCCCGCGCTTTTCGTGTCGTTTCAAATGAATAGCTTGCGTTCACATCTTTAATTATTTATTGCAAATTAAATATTGCGATTGGAGGGCTGATATTTGGTATGCGCTGTAGATAGGCAAATAGATTAAATAAATAAAAAAATGTTCAAGTTTCCCATGGTTGTAATCTATAACAATAACAACACGAGTGTTTTTGAATTACTAATAAACAAGTTCCCTTCATTAGGACATCCAGTCAAAAATATCGAAGGAAAAGAGAAGTAACTCTCAAAGAAATCAGAAAAATTACTAACTCGTTAATATGGTCCTTAGCGAGCAGGATTCCAGCGTTCATAGGTTTCTTCGGTTTGATTATCGGCAGGAACGCTGATACCCACGATCATCAAAGTCAGTCCTGTCCATAATATTCGTTTCATTTCGTTTTACCATACCTTAATCCCGTTTGTCCTTTTAACATCCACGTGTATTATTAAACTTAATTTGTGTAAAATTATTTACGATTTTTTCTATCATTCATCATGTATCATTTTTTCTATAATTGCTCGGCTAACATAATTTCTCTTGTAAGTAATTCAATAAATACACATAAAATACTTAATTTACACGTTAATTGTTAATCATTTTAATAAAGTTCAGGAGAAAATCCCCGAATTGATCACACAGCTGGGCCGTGTAAAGGCACACATCGCGATTCAGCAATTTATCTACAGTGATCCAAGTGATATAACAAAACTACAAATTCGCATTGGAGTACAATACAATTTGGTAATACAATAAGTTGCAAGATGAATATGAAAATGCTTTCATTTAATTTTTAATTGGGTTTTTCGCCACAGAAACTTGAACCAAACTGATTAAAAGACTACTTTTTCAAGTTGCCAAGAAAATTCATAAATTCATAAAACATTAGAAGAACAAAACATTGAACGCTAACTCAAAAAAACCTCAACAACTTTATTTTTCTGAGCTTTCGGAGAATGAATCTTCCTATTGTCATGTCAGTTTGTTTCAGGTTTATGCGCGCAATATAAAAATTATTTATTAGATAGTGTACAAAAAGACAAAGATGCAAACAACAAGGAAAATAGACGAATTTAAAACAAGGTACTTTGACTGCATTACTCACGCGAAATGTTTAGTAAATCACAAATCTAAAATAAATAATGATATCAATGCGAATTCGTCTATACTTTCTCTTAGTTCAAACAAGAATAAAAACCCTAAGTTAAGTATTAAGTTATCAAAAATAAAAATCAATGAATTTCACGGTCGGCATACTGAGTAGTCGTCTTTTTTTATACGTTCAAGTCATTGATATACGACAATCCATATTTGCATTGTACAGAAATACAATTATCTCAAAGGCGCATTGAAAGGCGAAGATGCAAAGGCTATAAGTTCTTTTAAAGTGGCTTCGGATAATTATTCAATTGCCATACAAATTCTTAAAAGCTGATTTGAAGACAAGGGACTCACTATTAATTTGTTTACTAACTACCAAAATCAATCAAAGATTGGATGAAAAATGGGAATCTTTAAAAAAAAACTAATGTGAAAATTGACGACTTAATATTTTTGAATGAAAAATGTGTTGGAAAAACACATGAATTATATACCTACGATAGTTTTATGAGTCTCTCGGTCACTTATAGGTATGCAGAACTAAAGAGAATGAACTGTCTTCGGCCTGGACATTCTCCTTCAGTATGCAGATCTACAGGTTGTGAAAAATGCAACAAACGATTCATTCTTACACGGGCTAAGTTTACATAGTCTAATGAAGACATATTGTATGCTTCAAATACTAATAAAAACAATGAGCATTCTCGGTTTTCAGAAACTAATGTAGTTACCAATACACATGATACTGCTCATTCCAAAAATAATACTCATAATTTCACTGTATCAACAAAATCTGTTGATTAATATCCGATATTAACCAAAATACTTACAATAATAATTATATTTTGCTGTCAGCTGCTTTAGTAATTGTTCTCGATAAAAAAATTACACACCGGTGATATGGAGAACATTTCTGGATAGTTGTTACCAAGCAAATTTGTTATCAGCTTTTTACAATTTAGGTAAACAGTTCCACTTTCAGGAGTAATTAAATAAAATTAAAACCAAAGTGTCAAATGAGTTAAATCTTGAAATATGTTCTATGCATAATGCTTTTAAAATGAAATTACCATTTTTAGTCATAAATACAGTAACTAAAGCTCCTCCTCCATATTCGTTTAGCAGTAACCAATTAAAAAATATACCTAATAACATCAAGTTTCAATCAATGCTCAAAAGTGGACCAGTTGATAGGTGCAAGTGTTTTTTATCAACTCCAGGACAGGGCGTTTAGGACATAATTTACCCATTCTAAAAAAACGTTTAGGTTGGGTATTGTCTAATATTTATAATCTACAGTCTAATTGGTGTTTCTTAACAGTCTCTTCTTTAGGTTCTCAACTACAAAGGTTCTGGTACCTTCCTTCAATCACGAAAAATAATAAATAATCTCTGGAAGAGCAAGTGTGTGAGGAACATTTTGCTAACACTATACTAGTAGAAACAAAATGGGAGGATTTATCATCAGTGTACCAATAAAAAATAATATTTCCGAATTAGAAGAGGCAGGTAAAGCGACAATTAAATGGTTTTATTGAAATGAGTGTCGTTTATAAGAAAAATCTCTTATTATGAATATCGTAAATGTATAGGCGAATATATTGCATTAGCCCACATGACGTGCATAGATGACATAAATTCCAAAAATTCTAATGCTATTAAGTTTTACATACAGTGTGACCCATTTGTTTTGGGGTCAGTCTGTAAAAAGTGTATCAATCGTGCGATTTGGCTGATTTTTTTTTTTTAATTGTAGAGCTCGATGAACTGCACATTTTGAACAAAAATTGCCTGGTTCGCATAAAATCCAAAGCCTACTATGACCGTTTTTATGAGCAAAATTTTAAGAAACCATATTAGCGTTTTTTTTTGAAAAAATCTGTGTGCGCCAATGGATTGAGCACCCCTCGAAATTTTAATATTTTTTTAAAATTTTATTTTCAAAAATTCAAAGTTGGCCATGGAAAATAATTGAATTGTTTACTTTTATTAAGTGTCAAACTGTCTAAATTGAGTTCAGAAATTGTTTGTGCTCAATACAATTCATTATCATAATTATGGAATATTTAAGCATAAGAGACAAAATAGAAATTGTTCGACTCGTGGGCGACAACGAGCGCTCGGCAGCAGAAGCTGCGGCCGAATTTAACAATAGACACCCAGGTAGATCAGTGAGTCGAAGTACTGTACAACGTATAAACAATATTTTTGATGAAACTGGATCGATTTCTAAAAATTTATTAAAAACTAGGCAAAATGGACGCCGTGGACTTGTTGAAAATAACAATCAAATTCTGCAATACTTTAGTGACAATCCTCGAAATAGTGTTCGAACGGCTAGTTTAGACCTTCATATACCCAGAGAGAGTATAAGGAGATGTTTGAGACAAAACAAAATAAAACCGTTTAAGCCAAAATTTTTGCACACCCTGGAACCAGGAGATGAGGAGAGAAGATTAGAATTTTGCTATTGGCTGCAAGGTGAATATCTCCATAATGGCAACTTTTTAAATGAAATTTTATTCACCGACGAAGCCACGTTTACTACAAATGGTGTAGTATCAAGTCAAAACTGCCGTCACTGGTCAGCTGAAAATCCAGAGTTTATAATAAATGCAAGGAGACAATATTCACAAAAAAATAACGTTTGGTGTGGAATACTACGCGACAGAATAATTGGCCCATTTTTCTTTGAAGGGAATTTGAATGCGGCTGGCTTCTTGAATTTTCTAGAAATTGAATTTAGAAATGCTTTAGATGAGTTACCATTAAGATACCGTTTAAATTTAAAGTTACAGTTAGATGGCAGTCCTATTCATAATGCTCGTTTAATCAGAAACTGGCTAGATAATAATTTTGAAAACTGTTGGATAGGGCGAAATAGTCCTTTCTGTGAGTGGCCACCGAGATCTCCGGACTTAACTCCTTTAGATTTTTTTCTTTGGGGTACACTTAAGCAAAATGTTTATAAGTCAAGACCCCATAATTTACAAGAACTGCAAGCTAGGATAAACCGTAGTTGTGAGGAAATTACTCCACAGCAAATACGAAATGTAATTTTGAATGTACGCAAGAGGAACGACAAATGCATTGTAGAAAATGGAGGCTTGGTAGAAGTTACAAAAATTTTATAATTTTAATTGTTTTTATGTTTTGTGTTTATAAGCATAAGGTTGTATTATTACAATTCAATTATTTTCCATGGCCAACTTTGAATTTTTGAAAATAAAGACGTACCTTGGCTGCATTTTTAATTTTTCTACAAAATCGTTATTACTTGAAATATTTTGATAAAATTTTGTACATACCCATTTCGAGGGGTGCTCAATCCATTGGCGCACACAGATTTTTTCAAAAAAAAACGCTAATATGGTTTCTTAAAATTTTGCTCATAAAAACGGTCATAGTAGGCTTTGGATTTTATGCGAACCAGGCAATTTTTGTTCAAAATGTGCAGTTCATCGAGCTTTACAATTTAAAAAAAAAATCAGCCAAATCGCACGATTGATACACTTTTTACAGACTGACCCCAAAACAAATGGGTCACACTGTAGGTACCTCACCATAGCGTTCAAAAAGTAGATAGTAGCACGACGCGTCTTCGTGTAGTATTTAATGCAAGCATGCAATCCTTAACGGGTTTATCATTAATTAACCTATTAAAAGTCTGACCAGTTGTTCAAAACGTATTTATAGGTGATGTAGAAAAAATCTATAGGCAAATTTTGGTAAAACCCAACCAAAGAGGCGAAAAATCCGACGAGGAACTCAAACATTTCGTTCCCAACACCGTCACGTACGTAACAGCACCTGCTAGTTATCTCGCAACTCGCTGTTTATAACAAATTGCCAGTGATATCGAACTCGAATTTCCTCGTGAATGCAACATCATAAAAAATTATTTTTATACGGATGACATTTTAACCGGTAATGAAAGTATAAACACGCTCGTGAGTTTAAGGGAAAATTTAGTAGAGGTATTTTCAGACTACGGTTTTCAATACTCTCAGATTTAGATAAAGAACTTCACGGACAGCCTCTTGATTTTATAGTTACTGCTAAAATATTAGGAATAACGTGAAATGCTATCACAGATAGTTTTATTTCGCCACTGAGAATTCTATTATGACAGACATTGTCCAAGTGGACATAAATGACACATATACAGTCTCAATGGTGAGGTAATGACAACAATTTGTTAGGCGTGGGCCCTAGGACTATTACTGTATTAAAGCATGTATGCTTATAGAGACTTAACTAACGTTCTCTATAAACCGTAAGGAAAATTTTCATTCAGAAAGAATGGCTGTACATAGTGTACAAATCTCTCTAGCTTTTAATTTGGGCTTCTTTAATCTTTAAACCACGTGTAGTTCTACTGTTATTCCTTGATCGTCAGTTTGCGGACAAGATTTTCCACAACCAACTTGTACCCGACTTCCCCGAGTTGGTCTTAGTGCATAATCGATGGTGCGGCTTTCGCAAACATAAGCAATTAGTTGTGGCCACCCCCGCATTGGCCGGACACATCCCGCACAGATGCTGCAAGCTTTCTACTTGTTATAGTGAACTTCCGCAATTTGTCACCTAACGTCTTTTTGTTTAATCTGATTAATTGGAAACATTCGCCCCCACGGGAAGTCCACAGGAGGGCAGTATTCTCAAACGTTTTCAACATGGCTAATTAGTCATTAGGTCTAATAATTTTCTCTGTGTGATGAGTGATTTTTTTGTGAAATTACAAAATCAAATTACTATTTTCCACTTATAACCATCATTTAGTGTGCAGTGTTGTGGGAAACTCTGAAATATTACCTACCTGTATATTGGGTTGCCTAGTTGTGTTGTATACTACAATTTCTTGTACAGCAGTGTGCGAAATAGTATATAAATTCACTCCCGTGGCATATAGGTACGAAATAGTTTGCACTGCAGGGACTGAAACAAATTCACAAAAATACTCCCTTATAGATTTGCTAGACGCAGTTCCTCGTTGTTCGTCCATTTGCGGACAGTCGGAGAACCCCCAGCCAACCTGTTTCCAGTCGACCAAAGTCAAGCTAAGTGCATAAATTGGGACTAACGGCAGTGGGGTGGCTTTAACAAAACATGAACAATTAGTTGCGTTCACCCCCGCCGTCCCAGGCCGGACACTCTCGTGCAGATGTTACATGTTTTCAACTTGTTAGTGAACTTCCTCAATTTGTCACCTAACTCCTTTTTGTTTAATCTGATTAATTGGAAACGGTCTCGGGGCTTGGAGTCCGCGGAGGGGCTGCGTGAGGGGAATTCCCGAACAACTCTTTCCAACTTAGCGCATTAATTGTCGAGTGCGTTGATGCCTTTTTATGGCCTGCAGGCTGTTAAGTGAATGACAACAAAATTTAAATCTACATAAATCGAAATAGGTAGGTATTTATATGTTATATTATTATTAGTTATATATGTAAGTGCCTAGGCAACGCGATGTCTCTGAGGTGCTGCAGACAAAATTTTTTTTCTATAAAAATATAGTACTGTATTTCAACAATCACAGTCCAAACTCGTTGCATTGGTTACCACCTTTATTGTTTAGCCTTCACAAATCACAAAAGCATAAAGGATTTTTTTTATTTTTGGGCTAAGATGAAACCACTCTGGGGCGATCATCTCTGCTTCCAAAAAGATTAAAAATGAGATCATTAAACGTCGTAACGTCATTTGACATACCTGTCAAAAATGACATTTAATTAAATAGTCAAAATTCGATTTATTTCTGATTTTATCGAAAAAAGTAATTTAAAAAAGTTGCTTGGAATTTTATTTTACCTCTATGTGAAAATTTTCAGACCAAAAATTTGGACAATGATAAATTTTAATTTTTTAAAAAAAAAAATTTGGTGTACCATATTTGACTTTAGAATTGTTTGCCTATCATCCAAACGTGATATTTTTTAGTTATGGACCTTTTTTGGGTCGTAATCGGCTAGTTTCAAGAAAAACTGGACTAACAAGATGCAATTTTTATATTTTTTCAAAAATTTCATTGTCAGAATTTTTGTCTGAAAATTGTCACATATGGGTATAATAAAATTCCAAGCAACTTTTTCAAATAACTTTTTTTGATAAAATCACAAATAAAGCATATTTTGGCTATTTATTTAATTAAATGTAATTTTTGACAGGTATGTCAAATGACGTCACGACATTGAATGACCTTATTTCGAATCTTTTTGGAAGCAGAGATGGTCGCCCCAGAGTAGTTTCATCTTAGCCCAAAAATAAAAAAAAATCCCTTATGGTTCCAACTTTTTGGCGGGCACTGTATTAAAATGGAAGCCTGGAGACTACTCTAGAATATTCCTGGACAATGAAAGATGCATGTTGCATGTTCTAGCAAATTTCTAGAAACTGATGGAAGCTCTACAGAGAAAACAATGAAAACTAAAAGAAAACGGGGCGACGGAAAATGGCTCTAAATTAGTCATAAAAATTATGAAACTGTCACTAGAATACCCAAACTCAAAATTTATCTGCTAAATCTTTGAGTAGGTTAGAAAACAGTGCAGACATGTTCATTGAAGGTTGATATAACAACTTTAGAGGCATTTTTCGTTACAATATTTTTCTAGAAATCTAAAAGGAGGCCGACAGATCTCTTCTGGAAGTCACCCCGACAGAATTGAGGCTGTTTAGCGGCCGAGGTGACAAATCTTGAAACCTTGGGAGCATCTTAGATAAGCGAAAATGTCTTATTAATGTCTTAATAAATAATATTAACTCTTAAAGACGGAAGGGATTTATTAACGCATCTTTTAGTTTTCTCAAAGACTAGGGCATAAGACTATTGTATCCAAGGTATTTTGCAATTAAAGTATGTATGTTTTATTAATGGTATGTTCTTTATAAGAATTTTTACTAAAATTCTCATAAATTCAGTGAGGTTTTAAGAAACCTCAATGACGTCTTAAAAGTTATAATGTTCTTAAGATTACTAGAACTGTGTCATTTTGTTCTTGTTAATGGTAATTATAAAACAACAAATAGAAGCAATCTTGAGCTTACCTCGAACCAGACAAGAGCAAGTATGTATTAAAAAAGATACCTTTAAATCAGTAGTAATAGGACTGTACTGTCTAATTAAAGTGAACCATAAGACTGTTTAATCTGTATGTGTTATTGCATCATTCTTCTATAATGTGTCCACGGCAAAGCGGTATTATAGGTGTATATGATAATTTTTTTTGCATTACAAACACTATTTCTTGTATTCTGCTCTTGCTTCACCCAAAAACTATTTTTAGTATCTTGGACTTTAAAAAATTTATAGAGGGCGCTGGTATCAGCTCACAAATAAAAATCACGAAATATTGAAAAAAAATATTGAAAAATTGTATTAGGAAAACTTGCTTAGAATTAAAAAATATGACGTTGTATCAAATTGCAGAACTAAATATTTTTTTTATTTATAATTTTTTTTAAATATTATAAATGTAATCATAATTAAAATTTATTTATTTATTCTACCCATGTTCCTCCATTTTCAGCACGCATCTCAACTGTGTTCTTAAATTATTTGTAGCTATTTTGAATGGCTTGAAGGCCAATTGAATGTATAGCATTATTTGTAATTTGAATGTTTTAAGAAGAGTATGCCATGGGAACAAAAACAAAAGTGATCCGTCTCAGTTTCAGAATCATTTATTGTTTGCATTAAACATCTCAACTTTACAAGAAAAAGTTTATTTAGGACTATGCTATGGCACTGGCGAATCTAGCATAAAAATGTGATTTCCAAATGTAAATAAGCAGACTTGGCCAAAGAAACAGTACAATGAAGATGATGCAGCAACAGTATTAGCCATGAATTCTCTCAGAGAAAATCCAAAATTATCTTTAAGAAAGCGAGCTAATGATACAGGGATAAGCAAATCGTTAATTTGTAAAATATTTATAGAAAACAAAATATTTCCATTCAAACCAATATTTCGACATAGTACGGCGATGAAGATAAGCGTTTATACTTTTGTATGTTAATGGTGGAAAAATTTGCAGAAGACCGGTTTTTTCATCCACATATTATTTTCTCCGATGCATTTACAATACAACTTAACTATTTAACTTGAATATATTTCATAAAATTAAAGGCCTCACACAATAACCATTATGTGATCTAAAAAGTATGTTGATTGATTATTTACCCTCGAATGCAAGATAATCTCACAGTTTTGAAGAACATCCAATTCTTAGCATCACGCTCAAGCTAAAAAAAGAAACATTTATCTTACTATTCTTATACAAAAATTATTGCAATAAAAGTTGCTCGATTAAAGAGTAAGTAAGAACTTAAATATGAAATAAAATTTTGAATTTATAATGAAAAGAATTGATTTAGGAGTACAATAATAAAAACTATAGGTACTTAATATTAGTATAAACTTTTAATCTCTATATTAAGTAATAAAAATTATAAACAGGGGTTATTTTGAGGTTTATTACATTCAGGTAGATGTAGTTATAAGTAATAAACCCAAGACAGTAAGTAAGTATTAAAAAAAGGAGTAAAAGTGGTACAAACTGTCTATAATAGATAATATGTACTAAGGTTGAAATGGTCTTCGCAACAATACAAAAACGTTTTCTTCATTGGAAGGCCAACTGTTTCCAACTACCGTTTTCGGCGAATTTCGTCGGTAGGAACCGATAAAAACAATTTTCCAGAGTTTCTGCTGGTGTTTTCACAAGAGGGAACGAACAACCTCCATGACTATTATAACGACGCGCAAACTAGTAAATAACTAATAAGATCACTTGCTTATTTTCTGCTAACGCATTGGGCAAAGGGCTGATAATCCTCACAGGTAGAAACGTTTTCAGACAACTATTGATAGTTTGATAGCGGTTATATTTATAAAGGTTAACAGGCCAGGTCTGAGGCCCAGGTCTAGAGATGTGTCAATCGTGAATGGTTCGGTCACTGTGATTCGATCACTTTAAAGTATTGATTGACTAAATCTCAACATATATCGAAATGATACAATCATGAAGCAATCGGTTATCACCGACACTCCACAGTCCACACATCGAATGATCGACGAATGAACGAACTAAGACCGAACGAACGTTTCGTCTCGTGAATTGTAAAACAGAAACGGCCGATTTAAAACCTCAAGATTGAATTAAGCCAATACCGTACGGGTTTACAGGCATGCTCCTGACTACTGTGACTGAAGTGATTGAAATGATTCGATCTTTTTTAAATCGGTCACTGATCGATTCGGTCGTAGTAAAATGAACGAATTACCCATCTCTACCCAGGACATTTTATTTAGCATTCTTTAGCGTTTCCGGACGTTTAAAAGCCATCCATTGCAAGAATAAAAAAATGTGGTATACGAGCCCATTTGTAGACATTTTACCAAATGCTATTATTGTCGATAACAAAAAAAAACAGTGGAAATTCGACGCTTTATATGTGATGCGCCAGCGCGGGCTTTTATAAAATGTAATGTTACTAAACATTAAAATATATATGTATGTTGCTTTAACCTTAAACAGTTTTTTCTTTTAGGTGTTTAGTAGTCAACATGGGTGTCAAAAATGTAATATTTTTGGAGAGTACTCGTATGAATCACACTGTAATTATTTTCTAGAAGAATTTGAGTGAAATGGTCTCATACTGGTATTCAAAATAAAATTTATGGCAGTCATGACAAAGAAGATTTACCTGTGTGAAAGCTACCAGTTAACATGATTGAAGACTTTCCCATTGGTGAGTTGGTGACTCACTTCATTTATTTGATCTTGGAATTATGAAAAGGCTGCTAGAAGGATGGCGCGATGGAAACTTCAACAATTATCGAACCAAATGGTCTGCAAAAGACAAAATAAATATCGGGTTTTTGTTACAGTAATTGAGGATGCCTTCAGAAATAAGTACACGGTGCTGAAAGAGGGTTAGATGTTTTAGCACACCGGAAATGTCTTGTGTTTATAACTTTTATTTGGAATAGTTATTTTAAGATACATACTTCCCACAGACGTTTACGAACACTTTTTGGCATTCTTTTGTGGCGCTACAATGTGCTCCTCAGAGAGATATCGTTGCTGCCTACATTTGGCCGATGCTTTATTTCAATACTTTCTAGAATTATATGGAGACTTATATGGCGAAGGAAACGTCACTAGCAATATTCATAATCTCACTCACCTTGTGGATGATTTGAAAAAGTTTGGTATATTATCGTCATTCAGCTCTTATCCATTTGAGAGAAAGTTATATGAAATTAAAAATACTAAATATTAGATCATAGCCCGGGAGCCAGCGACCTTTTTTAATGACCAAAACCACAAAAGCTGAAAATTTTCCCCAAACGTATCCAGCCGAATTTAGAGTGGGGGATTATGCCCCAGCTTTTCACGTCAAGAAGTGAAAAATATACGCTGAGTAAACTGATACCGCAAAAGCTGAAATTTCGTAAACAAATAGTTCAGTTAATACCTTGGACAAAAAAAACATCCAGCTTTATATTTAGTGGGGGAAAAGTGCGCAGCTGATGCAGTGAAAGTCACTGCGCATCGGTAAGCGCTCGGGCGCGTTGTATCTTTGACTGCATCAGCTGGACACTTTTCCCTCACTAAATATAAATCTGGATATTTTTTTCGTAACCTTAACTATCAGTTTACGACATTTCATCTTTTGCGGTATCAGATATTTATACTTTTCTCATTAAACACGCGCGTCCATTGGATGATAATATACAAGGTGTCCCGTATCGTTATGTTCAAATTTTGGCAGCGTAAAGAATACTTCTTTTAAAGTAAAAAAAAAACACAAAAATTGTATATCGATTTTTATTTATTTCAAAGTTACACTACATTACTTACATACAATAAATAATCAAAATTCATTCTTAACGTAAATAAAATATGATTTTAGTAGAAAAAAGTCAATTAATAATATTTTTGTCAATTAATAATATTTTCAAAATGTCCACCTCCTTGTTGAATGCAGGCTTGTGCCCGTAAGCCAACAGGCGTGTTACTTGGAAACAAACAAAAATTGATATACAAGTTTTGCCTTTTTTTACTTTAAAAGAAGTATATTCTTTACGCTGCCAAAATTTGAACATACGGGACACCTTTTATATGTATAATAGGTATCTATAACTTTTCTGCTCTAAAGAAAAATAATAAAAAATAGTTTTACTATTAATTATTTCATTTTTTAGTATTTATTTACAAAAACATACTAAAATTAAACATACATAGTTTACCAATACGCGTAATTTTTTTTGGATTTCGCATTCTTCGGATTCATCGCCATCGAACTCACTGACGCTTTCGTCATCGCTGCAATTGATGTCGATCTGTGAAATATCTTCATCGTCTATAAACATTTATAATAATATATTAAAAGACATAGATGATAATTATGAAATGGAAGCATCCCCGTAAAATTTTTATTTTCCATCCGATTTTAGCCGTTTTTTTCCATAGATAGGGTACAAAAGCCCTTTTTTACTTTGGTGCAAAATTGCAGGTCTTAATCTCAATTTTCAAGGCATACTACAAATTTTTTTCTAGTAAAGAATGGCGAAAATCATTTAGCGATTTTTTTTTAATTTTAAATCTGACACCTCAGTGTAAATCAGGACACCCTAAAACGCCCACGTGCCAAATTTGAACAAAAAATATACAGGAAGTTCTTGTCTGGGATTTGTCAAAATAGGAATTATAAAGTCATATGGCAAGTCAAGTGTGCCATGGAATCCCCTTAAAACAGTTGACTGGTCAACAAGACCACTTAAAGTGTTGGTGTGTAAAGATCCAATAGAAAATATACAGGGTGTCTCTCTCTGTGGCATCTAAAAATACTGAATTTTCTGGGGTCAAAAATCAAGTATATCAAAACCGCCCCAGACACTATAAACGAACTAAGTCTAAAAATACAGAAACCTGAGAGTCAGTAAGTCCATATGAGTTAAGGCTAGTGTGCCACAACAGGAAACGCACAGAAAATGTATCATTTTAGACAGTGACTTTATTGAGAAAGGTGCAATAATATAAATTGTTTTTTATTTGTTGCTTGGCATTTTACAAAGGAATAAATTACTTTTGTGTTTATTAATGTTTTTTCAATAATTCCAGGGCACCTTGGCCAGTATAAAGTTTCACAAAAATTCAGCATTTTGAGATGGCCTAGAGAAAAATACCCTGTACATTTTTGTATAGAATCTTTGCACACCAACACTTTGAGTAGTCCTGTTGATCGTTCAACTGTAAAACGGTTGTGGCATTGGCTGTGATACATTTGAAAACTGTTCGGCTTTTCCCGAAACACAACGTTAATATAAAGCTGGATGTTTTTTTCGTTCAAGTTATTAACTGAACTATTAGTTTACGAAATTTCAGCTTTTGCGGTATTAGTTTACTCAGCGCATATTTTTCACTTCTTTACGTGAAAAGCTGGGGTATAATCTCCCACTCTAAATTCGGTTAGATACGTCTTTTCATTTAACAAAGTTTCAGCTTTTGCGGTATCAGTTTGCATTATTATTTTACGTTGTGTGGGAGCCTGCCCCTGTTACACCCCCTGAAAGTGCGCCAGCTGGAGATCCATTCACTTACTAGTGATACCAAATAAAGCTTAGGAAAAATTTTCAGCTTTTGTGGTTTTGGTCATTAAAAAAGCCAGCGACGTTTTTTAATGACCAAAACCGGGCTATCAGGCAATAGGCCGTTGACATAAATTGCTATGAAGACTTGATGAATTGAGCCAACTACAAACTCCTTTTATAAATAGAACTAATAATAAATCTGCCATTTTTAAAAAGAAAATAATTGGCCCTGAATATCAGTATTTGTCAAACAAAAATGAATCTTACTTTGCTACAATAATGATGAAAGATTACTTTAGTAATAATATATAATAAAATGTTGTCATATAAATAATAGCTTTCCTATTAAGTAGTGCTTTTTTGTAACTTTTCTGAAATGCAAAAATTAGTTGGCATTTAATGACATCAGAAAAATGGGACAAAATACAATTTTAGTAGCATTTATTAGCCAATCACTGAATGTTCCAACGGATTTCTCTACTTGCTATGCTGCTTTATCTCTTACGATACTCCAGTCGCATTTTTCCGTACTCTTAATTAAATAATTGATCTCGCAGAACCCATAAATGCTAACCCAAACCAAACGGCAATTTTATTACATGTCGTCGACCATCAATCCCGTCGTTACCCGGATAACTCAGAATCGTGCCCCTTTTGACGGCTAATATTTTAATAGGGTGGGCAAGAGAGATATAGCGCCCGGCATTACTCACACGTGAACCATGCGTGTGCCCGTGAATATTTTACGCTTGTCGCTACCTTGTTTGAGCCGACGTGATTCGCGAGCGCTGTCCTGCTGACAAATTGCTGCGGCAAAAATGCAGGAACGTTTATGCGTGTGTTTTTAGTTTACCCAACACCTACTGCCTGGATATAAAGCAACCCCTCCCCATTCTTGCTGTTGAATGGGCCGATATCTGGTGAAGTAGGGTGTAGTAAATGAGGAAATAAATAGGTACAACTGGAACGACGAGTATTCACGAGCAGCGGGACTAGCTGTTAATCTCGAACAGTTTTACAGAATGTGAGGTAAGTATTGCCCGTCTGAAAAGAATGACACAAACATTGAGTCTTTGCTTGACCAACTGCAAAGTCGTAAAACTATAAATCTTAAGGTGTTTGAAAACCCAATGCATGTGTGTTCGCGCAGGGGTATAGAAGGCATATCGCATAAATATACAATGCCTGTCGTAGGATGAGTGATGACTTACAGAGGCTTCGGGAACTGTCGTTGGAGCATTCGCTGGTTCTCAACCCAAAAAATCTACTCTTATGATTTTTGGTCCCAAGAAACTTAGAGAATATGCTTTGAATCAAATAAATATTCAAATTGGACGTGATAAATTCGTGATCCAAAAAGAACACAGAAACTTAGGTTTGATAGGTTTAGATAAGGATTAGGTCCTTGTATGGTCTTCGTCACATTTTGTCAAAAAACGTAAAATTAATGTTGTGCGATGCACTGGTGTTGTCTCAATTTAATTTTGTGGATGTAATTTACGGTCCATGCATTGATTCTGTAGACAGGCGAAAAATTAAAAAAGTCCAGAAGTCGTGTCTGCGCTTCGTACATGGTATTCGAGCTAGGCAACACGTATCATATACGTAGGTAAGTTGCAAGAGGCTGGGTGATTAAGTATGGAAGGAAGGTGAGCTTATCACATGGCTAAACTCTATTTTAGCATTATTAATAAAAAAAAAAGCCCCGAAGTATTTATATAATCAACTTGTTTTTAGGACCTCGATCCATTGCAGAACTCTGAGAAACACAAATAGTTGGACAATACCCAAGCATCGCACAGTATTTTTCAAAGAAATACTTAAAGTATTATATTTATAACATAAGTTTTATTATAATTTATTATTATTAACATTATTTTTTAATTAGGTACACATTGGAGTATTATGTTCTATCTGTGTACGTGTTGAGATTGTTTATCTGTTGATGTTTTTTTTTCGAGGTTAAGTAGAACAGGGTACTTTGCTGACTTTCAGTAGAGCACATCTGAACTTCGCCTCTTTGCTTAATCTTGTAGTAAATAAAGTTATTATTATTATTATTATCTCGACTTAGCCAAAAGGCATTCGCACTCCCTCTACGGGGAACATTCACTCAGATCCCGGGTATCCCGGATACCAAAGGATCTGGCTCGGACGAGACCCTTGCCATGTTATCGGGCCCTAGGTGACACCGATGTTGTTGGATGATCCTGCATTCCCCATGAATTTCCTGACGGTTCGGGCTGTCGCAAGTAGTACCGCTTTCTGCATGGACCTGTAAAGACTATCAGTTATTATTATTATTATTATTATTATCTCGACTTAGCCAAAAGGCATTCGCACTCCCTCTACGGGGAACATTCACTCAGATCCCGAGTATCCCGGATACCAAAAGGATCTGGCTCGGACGAGACCCTTGCCATGTTATCGGGCCTTAGGTGACATTGATGTTGTTGGATGATCCTGCATTCCCCATGAATTTCCTGACGGTTCGGGCTGTCGTAGTAGTAACACCAGTTGTTAATTCGTTCTTCTAAATCTCTGTACTTCGCGATCTTCTCGATTTGCTTCACACGCAGGTTGTTGTTGTTCGGGATGGCCACATCAATCAGAGTTGTCTGCCTAGAAATTTTATCAACTATTATAAGGTCCGGTCTGTTATGGACAACTCGTTGATCTGTCAGAACTGTACGATCCCAGTACATCTTGTAGTTGCTGTTCTCAAGAACAGGCTCAGGTGTGTAGTTGTAATATGGGACCCACTCTGCCTGCACAAGCAGCAGCTTTTCCGCCAGTTCCTGGTGCAAGATCTTGGCAACCGAATCGTGTCGTTCCTTATATTCCGTTGATGCGAACATCTGACATCCTCCTGTTATGTGCTGGATTGTTTCTGAAGTTGGGCACCCGTATCTGCATCTGTCATCCACTACCGATGCATCTCCTACAATGAATTTTAGGTAGTTGCGAGTTGGTATAACCTGATCTTGTATGGCCAGTAGAAAGCCTTCCGTCTCGGGGAACATTCGTCCCGAGGTCAGCCAATAGTTCGACGCTAACTTGTCGTCATGTTCCTGGTTAACCTCATTAGGATGCCTCCCGTGCAGCGGCTTCCCCAACCACCTCTGTAGTTTATCGTTGTCGGTTCGGTGGTGATTTTGACGCTCGTGTTCCGTCAGACGTAGCGGTGTTGAGACGTCTGCTCCGCATATAGCCCTATGTAGTGTGGAGCTGTTGGCCTGCCTGTAGAAATAATTACGCAGATTTAATATTTGTTGGTCCAATTGCTTGCTGAGATCTGCCAATCCTCTTCCTCCTAGTTGACGTGGCAGAGTTGTTCTTTCTACGGCGCTACGGGGATGATGTTTATGAGCTTTTGTCAGTAGTGTCCTAACTTTTCGTTGCAGGTTGTTGATGTCCGTGTTGGTCCAATTCACTATTCCGAACGAATAGCTGAGTACAGAGCACGCATACGTGTTCAGGGCCTTAAACAAATTCCTGCTGTTAAGATCAGTTCGCACTACTTGTCTTACTCTCTTGATGAATTCATTCGTTAAATCAGTCTTCATTGTTCGATGGTCTATCCTTTGAGCTTGTTTCATCCCGAGATACTTGTATGTATCTCCCTTGCTCATTGCTTCGATCTCCTGGCCGTCCTGCATCTCGTGTGCGCTTTGTTCGAGCTTTCCCCGGATGATATTAAGGGTGCGGCACTTGTCCAGTCCAAACAGCATTCCGATGTCCCTGGAGAACTCCTCTACAATTTTAAGCATTTGCGTTAGTTGGTTTTTGGTTGCTGCGATCAGTTTTAAATCATCCATATATAATAGGTGATTCAACTTGATCGCTTCTGCGTTGTTGCTTTTGATAGCGAAGCCATATTTTGTAGAGTTCAACCGATGTGATAGAGGGTTCATCGCCATGCAGAACCACAGTGGACTGAGTGAGTTTCCTTGGAAAATCCATCTTCGGATGTTGATTGTGTCGGTCTCGATGTTACTGTCTGCGGTTCTGAGTTGTATCTTAGTGCGCCAGGTTGTCATAACGTGTTCTAAAAAGGAAACTGTATGATGATCTATTTTATACAGCTTTAAGATACCTGTGAGCCAGTCGTGAGGTACGGAATCAAATGCTTTTTTGTAGTCCACATAAGCCATGTGGAGGTTTCGTTGCTTGGAATGAGCCTGGTTGCAGATGACAGAGTCTATGATGAGTTGCTCTTTGCATCCCATTGCGCCCTTCGAGCAGCCCTTCTGCTGCATTGCAATGATGTTGTTCCGCTCGCAGTGAGCATATATTCGCTGCGTAAGGCAAGATGTGATTATCTTGTACAGCGTAGGCAAGCAGGTTATTGGGCGGTACTTGGCAGGGTTATCCATATTCCGCTGGTCTTTTGGTAACAGGTAGGTTGCACCCTGTGTAAGAAACAATGGCATTTTCAGAGGATCGAGCAAGACTTCATTAATTAAGGTAGTTATCTGTTCATGCGTGCACCACAACTTCTTAATCCAATAATTTTGGAGATGATCTGGACCTGGTGCCTTCCAGTTGTGGGAATTCTTGATGACATCGGAGACCTCAGCGGTTGTGAATTGCTCATGTTGCATCTGGCTATAGTTCCGGCCCATCTCGCGTTCTTCGCTGATCCAGCTTGCACTGGCATTGCATGGACCTGGTGTGGCAAGTTGATTTCTCCAGAAACCGTCGACCTGTTCTCTGCTAGGGTAACTCGCATTTGTGGCATCGGCGCTAGAATTAAAAGCACGGTAGAAACCTTTTTCTGATCGTTCAAAGAGTTTGTTGTCTCGTTTCCTGTTGTTACTAGCCTTGTATCTCCTCAGACGCCCTGCGAAAACAGAAAGTTTTTGTTTTAATGTGTCAAGACATTGTTGAGCAGTGATGTTCGCGGGGTCATGCCGAGAATGCATTTGGGTGCGGCTCATTATTGCCTGCACCGCCCTCTGGATCCTTCTAGTTCTAACTCCTCTGATATATTCCGTCACTTGTCCTATGTCTTTACGGAGACTCTCGATCTTCCGATTTATTTATTATTATTATTATTATTATTATATTCCCGGACGCTGGAATACCTTACATAGTCAAGCTAGGCAAATGTTATCAGATGATTCGGCGAGGAAGCACGAAGCCATGCTTTCACAAAATAATGCTTTCTACCTTATTATCAACTATTTTTTGGTTTAGTTTAGTTGGGATAAGGGTCAAAACGCTATTAAAACACTATTTCTTCGCCAACGTTTCGATTAATGTATAATATTCATCAGGGCTCTAAAATACAATAGGTACAATCTAATGTAAAATGAATATAAACTAAAAATAAGAATGTAAGAAAAAAGGTTTTTTGGCACATGTTATAAATTTATTAATGAAAAGAAGACTTACCAGAAATAAGATTGATAATTTTAAATTGTAAGTATATTAACGTTGTACTGCCTAGTTTTTACTGCCTAGTTTGTTTATGTTACGTAAATATTTAGTAAAAAATTTTAATATTATATTTGTATATTCAAAGTCAGTGTCAAAAATATTAGGTATAGGTAAAGGTATAATTAATAACATGATGTTGAATGAGAAATGGGCATTTATTTGTTAAGAATGTTGAAATAAGCCGCATTAAGATTTTCTATATCTGCCGTTTGGTTGACATTATTATTTCGTTTTATTGTAATCATTTCTTGTAGTAGTCTTTTATTTAAATTGGTTTGAGTACCTAAAGCTTTAGTTTCATCAAAATTAAATGTATGGTTAAATTCACGACAGTGTTCAACAAGGGCAGTAGGATTAATAATGTTGAGTTTCTTGCAGTCTCTTTTATGTTCTGCTACTCTAAACCAAAAAATATTTAATATTTGGGTCACCAACCTTTACTAATCTTATTATCAACTTTGAATATTTATTTTCAAAAATACATAAGAATATTAGGTAACTACTTATAGAAAATATATTATTTCACACTACCCTTGCTCGCTGGAACAGTTCATGTTGTTTTTAAAATCAGCGCTACCGTTGACTACGGCAAGCCATGGTGCAAGTAAAGTCGCCTTGTGCTAGTTCTCGGATTCCCTTCCACATCATTTAAAACATCTGGGTGTAAATGTCTTACTCTTCCTATTAGGATTCTGCCCTGATCCCCTAAATATGGTATAAAACTTCCAACTAGCACCAGCCTAGGGATGTTCTGTCATTTACTACATTTCTATAAGGATATGGTCTAGCATACCTAGTTCCATCGGGCTTCTAAACTTTTCTCAAAAGGTATGTCCTAAGCTGTCAACCATTTGATTTGTCTAATAAATTATAATTTGCCATACCAAATTTGAAATAACGTTAAAAATTAAAATAATCGACGAACGTTTCAAGTTTAAAGTAATTTAATGTATATATATTTAAATAATTATAGGGTCTTAGGCAGAAATTGTTTTATTAAGTGTGTAAAATTTCGTCAAGTACCCTATTACTCTCATAGCTCTGTTCTGTAGCACTTGCAATCGGTGCTTATCGTTTTGTGGTTATTGTTTTGCTAGTAAGGGAGTATCCGCCATGATACTTGCCACTGAAATGTAGCAATAACTAATTTAATCATTTAAAATGTAAAAATGCTGTGTAGTAGAATGACGGCACCTAAGGTTAAATTATTTTAAAGGGGCGTGTCACTTTGGAAGAAGATATCAGTATATCTGTAGGTTTGTTCTGTACTGTGTAATGACGAATAACTTTGTCGAGGTCGAAAACTATCTCCAAACTCCCAAGTCAAACGAAATGTCCCCTCTCGATACGTCAAACTTACTATTTAAGTTTCCAGGCGGACAGCGGCGTAGCCCGGATTCGTCGGAATTGACGCATTAAGCCCCCGAGAGTGCTAATCAATATGTATTCTGAAATGGGGCAATTGTGGGACAGCTTTACAGGTCTCCAACTTATCGAAGTTCTGTGTCTGCATTAGTCCAACAAGTATATGCACTTCTCGTTGGGTCAGTCAGGCAAAATCCTTTCGAGGTCTATCTTAGGGACGCAGTGGCGGAACTCCCAGGATATACAAGCCCGAATTTTGAACCGCCCGCCTTCCAATGATCGGTTGTCTTCAGTGGTACGAAGTCAGCCAAACTGGGGCTAAATTGCGGAATTTGGTGTATAGTATCAAGCAATCGGCGTTTCTGGCCCTCGCCCTGTAGATGGATAAATTACATATCAAATCAAGGGCAAAAAGGAGACCTACTACAATTTATTCAATTTACAGCATATACCTACAACTATAAAATACCTATATAATAACATAAAGCAACGCCACTGCGATCCCCAGCGTTCACAGCGAATTGGTCGTTTTTTGCTATTAGCCCTCCCTCACGTCACATCTTAGGACACCTCTGAAACGCTATAGATAAGAAATTGAGTAAATTAGGTATAGCGATGCCGGATACATAATTGAGCAGATATGAACTGTCAGCACTTTATTTTTTGTGTTGTTTACAGGCCACCAAGATTATGTATAAAAATATTTCAAAGATGAAATAAAAAATACTGTTACTAATATAGATTTGGTAAATGCCGGTTGCCCAAGTAACATACTCTTTGAAAATATAATCGACTCCGTAAGTTCCAGGTTGCCAACTAGAGCAACTTTGTCATCCAAGACGTGTGTAAATGTCCATATGTGGGACGAAAGTATAATTCAATGTGCCTTAAAAATAAAAAACAGCGTTATCTTTCTATAAACAGTGTGTATCACTCGAGACAATTTTTTTAACGCGTTGAGCTATTTTCAAATATTTATGTATGTTTTTCCAATGCATTTATGAGAATAACTTTCGACAATGTTGAATTTGTTCCAGCAACAGTTCTGAACCGGTTCTCAGCGATGTAATTGGTTTGAAACAGTTCTGGAATTACTTTCCTGTATTATGGTTCGCTAGAATTGGTTCAAAACTATTTTTGGAACAAAGCTGTAGTTATGTGAAATACAGTAAACTTTATCTGATTTTTAATTTAATTTAAGCATTTTACATTTTTTAATGAAGTAAATTGGAGTCGAAACAGTAACGTTTTTAAGATCGGGAACATAAAGTAAGAAACAATTATTAGACTAACACGATTTTTTTTTTAATTTTATAACTTTTTCTTTGCTCTGTATAAGATATAGCGATGAAACTAGGGAATTCATACTTCAATTCATCATCAAAAAAGATAATTTTGAAATATTCCTTACTGTTCATATAGGGTTTTCAGCCATCTTTGCAAATATCATGGGGACACGCTATATGGTATTGAAAGTCGGTATTTGGGGTTTTGGGGTATGGAAAAACCATATACATTTTTATTAATTAAATAAATGCTTAATATATTTTCCCCAATTTTGGGGTACTTCTTTTAGCAGAATACGCAAAACTTAGATTTCCAAAACTTATACAGGCTGCATGTTCAAAATGAAGTCGGTACCAGTGGTAACTTTTTTATCAGTGAAGTTTTTTTTTATTTGTGATTAATAACAAAAATTTTCCAATACAATGTTCAATGGAACAAGAAATTAAAGGTCAATGTTTTATTTTTAATAAAAAAGGAATACCCCCAGTAAATGTTCAAAAATACCCTCTCCTTGATCAATACATTTCTGAGCACGTTTTCTCATACTTCTGGCGTTGGGTGAAGATTTAAAAAGAGAATCTACGCCCATGGAACAGCGTGCTGATTTAAAAACATCTCCGGAGCCCGCTGGCACCCTCTACATTCCGGACCAGAAATTAAAGCGGATCGATATCGAAAATCTTCTGGCATCTTCGCCGGAGCCATCTTGCGGCTAGCGGAAGTAACAATTATTCACAGTCGGTGTCGCTGACTCGAAAGCAAAGTCTAGAAAACAGCACACTGTTTTCTGGGGTATACTGGGATAGCTCGGTGGGAATTACAGATGGGATATTTCGAGTCTGGCATTATCTTGATTTTGACTTTTGACAGGGTTTTACTTGACATTAAGCCCTGGGAATTGGGCCTAGAGAAAGTGAAAGGTTAGGAAGCGATTTTGTGCGAATTTTGGACTTGAAAGAATATTCTTGGGCAGTGACAGTAATCTGACAAGTTTATTTGTGATTTTTGAAGGCTAAACAATAAAGGTGGTAACCAAGGTAACGAGTTTGGACTGTGATTTTTGAGATTCATTACAATATTATTTGCCCCTTTCACTGCTCCCTTTCGCGACCAGAAATTTACTTGGGGAAAGGACCCGCCCAAATACACTTATTAAACAGGGGTATCATTCCATCCTTTTCCCTTCAATAGAAATCGTATATTACATCAACCACACACGAGCAGAAAATACAGACACAAAATTTTATATTTCCAGCTCCATAGATGGTGTTTATTTTCAACGGGTACGTTGGGATCTATAGTAAACCCTAGAGCTGCGGGTGAGACTTCGAAATTTTTTTAGCCTCGAAACTCTTTTTACACATTGTGAAACTATTGACTAGGGGGGGACTATTATTATTATTGCCAAAACAAATAACATACAGTGTGTCCAACTTTAAAGCTGTACAAATCCGTAAAATCTTCATTTTTGGAGACAATCGCCCAAACTTTTTTTTGTTTGAAAGGCCTTCAAAAACCGCTTCTTTTGACCTTCCTGTCATTTTCAAAATGCAAATACAGGGCCGGCTGCGATTTTTTTATACCCTCGATTTTCACAAAAATAGGACTTTTAAAGGCATCTGCAAAGTCAAGATTGCCATGGAATCCCCTCAAAACAGTTAAATAGTCAATAAGACCACTCAAGGTGTTGGTGTGCAAAGATCCAATACAAAATATATAGTGTTCTTATCTGTGCCATCTCAAATTACTGAATTTTTTCTACTTTATACGGGTCAAAAATCGAGTATATCAAAACCGCTCCACACACTATAAACAAACTAAATCTAAAAAATACAGAAGTCTGCTAGTCCGTAAGTCCATATCAGTTAAGATGGCTGGTGTGCCACAACAGGAAACACACAGAAAATGTATCATCTTAGACAGTGACTTTGTTGAGTAAGGTCCAATAATTTAAATTGTTTTTATTTGTTAGTTGGCATTTTGTAAAGAAATACATTACTTTTGTGTTTATCAATATTTTTTCAATGATTCCACAGCACTCATGACCCATATAAAGTTTCATAAAAATTCAGCATTTTGAGATGGCACAGATAAGAATACTCTGTATATTTTGTATTGGACCTTAGCACACCGATACCTTGAGTGGTTCTATTGACCATTGAACTGTTTTGAGAGGATTCCCTGGCACACTTGACTTGGCAGATGCCTTTAAAATTCCTATTTTGCTCAAATTTGACACCCTGCAGAATAGAACTCCCTGTATATTTTTTATTCAAATTTGGTATATGGGGGTTTTGGGGTGTTCTGATTAACGCTGTGGGGTCAGATTTTAAATAAAAAAATCGCTAAATGGTTTTCGAGAAAATTGGGGGTATAAAAAAATGGTAGTCGGCCCTGGATTTGCATTTTGAAAATAGCAGGAAGGTCAAAAGAAGCGGTTTTTGAAGGCCTTTCAAACAAAAAAAGTTTAGGCGATTATCTCCAAAAATGAAGATTTTACGGATTTGTACAGTTTTAAAGTTGGACACCCTGTATAATAATTGTGTATGCGTTAAAATGTTCTTACTTATATAATTTATTTATGTTGACAATATTTCTGGATTTGGTATTTCTCATTTAACTATTTTATTTTATTCCTCTCTGTCAAAAAATATTCAAAGGTAATTCTGAATGAAAATGGGTAATTACTATCTGGCGTGTTCAGTCAATACCTACTTAAAAAATCTCAATTCCTACATGTAGGTACATACATAGTCAACAGTTTAAAAAATCCTTATTTTCCTACTTTTACTATTTTTGTTTATATCACTAATAAAAGTAGCATTTCATAAAACAGTGTTAGTTTTTTTATTAAGAAATTCATTTTCGTCAATGTAATTTGAGCAAAAACTGCAAATTAAACAGTTATAGAGAGCAGGCCGTTACCTGATTTAACTATAGAGAAAAATCAAACGGCAGAACATAAAAAACGCGATCACGTAAATTCAATTAAACTCAATTTTCTAGGAGCCAAAAATTTCAACGTTTATTTTTTGATGAATATTTTTCTTCATTCTCCAGTTTAATCTGTTTAGAAGCTTTAATAATAGTTACCCCAATGAATACAGATCATTGAGTTACCCTTTCTACATTATTTTTATCAAAATAAATTTGTGGAAATAAGGGCGAGGAAAATTTTTTGCTCCCAGAAAATCGGCTACTAACTTTACACCGGTTTAATTAGGCACATTGATTTTTAAATGTCTTCCGATATTTGGCCCCGCCCCCGCCTGTTTAAGTTTAAATAGTTACGAGCCGCCACTGATTAAGTGGTGTGGTATCATAGTTTGGCAGATATAAGCAATAATAATATCGTTTTAACAATGGCAGGCATTGTCCTAGCTTGCTAGCTTTAAAAATTGAGGGTACAGTTTACTCCGGCTTTTTTTTTTCGACAAAAATACACCCTGTATACACTGTGTACTGATAGCAAAGTCTAGTATTCTCTAGACTTTGGTTATAGGTTCGGCCAATTATTGGGGCAACACCAAACAGAATGTCAACTTACAATTAGATTTTTTTTATCGTTTACACCCCTTGGGCACTGAATCGCCGGACACACAGTATATATTTTTATTAATTACTTAAGCTAAAAAAATAAAAATAAATAACGACCTCTTTCTGTATTCAACATTTTTCCAGAAAAACGCCTAGGTACATCAAAAAATACTCCCTAATCTGGAGTCAGTTTTTTCACTTTTCTCGAAGTTTTCATTTTGGACATATGTTTTGTTTTTCAAATGAACGTAAGAAATTGAAGCAACATAATGTAGATCACTATATCCTAATAAAGATAATTTTAAAAATCTGCCAATCCGTAAAAATCGTCAAATATCAAACTGAAATACGCCCAACCCTGAATCTATTCCTAATTTTATAAAAGCCAAATCGTAGAATTATTTCACTGCCCCCTTCTCCCTTCTCCCCCCCGTGTCTATTTTTAGACTTGTTTGTCCCGCCCCGAACACAAACCAGTCTTGGAATACGAAATTGTCGAGTACGAAATCTACCACTAGGTGGCGTTGAAGTCTAATTATCGATTTTGTTAGAGTCATTGTAATTATCGAAAATAGATGGTGCTAAACAGTAGTACTGGACGAGAGCTAAATAGAAATAATAATACCGCTATACACCAGTAGATGGAGTTGGTGCGCGGAGGCGAATGACTACGATCATTGGAAAAAGTTTTAAATACAATCGAATATCCATAGTCCTTCGCCTCCAAAAGCGCTCGGCATTTTATCTGGATCCGTGAGAGGTCTTTTTAAACCTTCAGTCAACGCTTCTGGCGTATAATCCCATTTAGAGCCCTGCACGGGCCTAAATTTTTAGGCCCGACCCGGCCCGGCCCGAAATATTGTCATACCAAGCCCGGCCCGAAAAGCCCGGCCTTAAAAATCCGAAAAGCCCGCCGGGCCCGAAAAGCCCGCCGGGCCCGAAAAGCCCGCCGGGCCCGAAAAGCCCGCCGGGCCCGAAAAACCCGCCGGGCCCGAAAGGTTCGCCGGGCCCGAAAAGCCCGCCGGGCCCGAAAAGCCCGCCGGTCCCGAAAAACCCGCCGGGCCCTTAAAACCCGCCGGGCCGGAACTTCCCAAAAGAACTGCATCTCATATTCGTATCCCATCCCAATAAACTAAATTGTTCGGAAGAAGAATATAGATATTGTACGCATATTATATGTATGTATTCATTTTAATATAAACTATTTTATAATAAAAAAACTATTGTGATACAATTTATTTTGATGGTTGATACCCAAGAAAATGATTATGAAAATATAATAGACAACCAGGAAAGCAAACTAATCTATTTTAAAAGAAGTTAACCATTTAGTTATTTATTTACCTAAAAGTACATGACAATAAAATTATTTAGGCCTGAAAAGCCCGCCAGGCCCGATAGGCCCGAAAAGCCCGCCAGGCCCGAACGGACCGAAAGGCCCGAAAAGCCCAAGTTATGACAAGGAAAACCCGAAAAGCCCGATAATAAAAATATTATGGCCCGGCCCGGCCCGAACCTTGCTTTCGGGCCGGGCCGGTCCTAGGCCCGAATAGGAAAGCCCGGCCCGTGCAGGGCTCTAATCCCATTTGCTATTGGCTCGTGCCTCTCACTACCTTGCTTGTAATAATTTATTGCTCTCAAGTAGTGGCAAGGTCGAATTTATATCTATCCATTTTCTACTTATTTGATTTCTCGTTATGGATATATAGGGTGCGGCAAAATATACCCAGCCATGGAATATTGTTTAAATTTTGCTATTTTTTTTTACAGCTGTCAAAAGTAAGTTCATATCAAAGTAGAAAGACACAGAAAAAAAATACCCAGCCAAGTTTTTTTAGGTTAAAAAAAATTAAGCTCTAAATATTTTTTTTTATTGAAAACTATTGGTTGAAATATGTAAAATTATGTACGGAAAATTACATCGAGTAAATGACCGCCACGAACAGCCAGACAATGACCAACTCTACTTTAAGCGTGTAGCATAACTTTGCGCAATTTCTTCACGAATATTTGCCTTTAAGTCTTCTAATGTTTGTTGGCGATTAATATAGACTATTTTTCAAGTATCCCCACAAGAAAAAATCTGGTCCCGTTAAATCAGGGGAATGAGAGGGCCATTCAATATCTCCATTTTTTTAGAGTAGCCTGGCAGGGAAAATGTCTCTAAGATCGTTTCACGCGCTGTGTGGCATGTAGCGCCATCCTGCTGGAACCAGAACTTTTCCATGCCAAGGTCTTCCAAATTTAGTCGCAGAAATTCACGTATCATTGTTCTGTACCGTTCTGCATTAACCGTAACTGCATTGCCCCTGGCATCTTCAAAAAAGAAGGGCCCAATAATTCGTTCGGAGCATATTGCGCACCAAACAACGACTTTTTGAGCAAACTGCATGTTCTCTTGAATAAAACGAGGGTTTTCTGTTCCCAAAAACGATAATTTTGCTTGTTAACTCGACCAGAAAGGCAAAAATTTGCTTCGTCGCTCATTATCAAATTTTGCCAAAAATTAGGTTCGACTTCCACTAAGTTTGTAACGATTTGTGCGTATTGCAAACGTCTTTGAATATCAATCGGCCGTAGTTTGAATGCAGTTTGAATTTTGTATGGATACATATGCAAGTCTAAGTACAAAATTCTTCTTAAAGTCCGTTCAGACAACCCTAATTGCGCCGCACGTCTTCTTGTGGAAGTTGTTGGTTCTGCCTGAACGTCAGCCCGAACAAGCTCAATATTTTCGTTTGAACGACCAGAACGAGGTCTTCCAGTATGCTTCACATCACCTACTGTGCCATTCTGTAGAAACGCGTTTGCTAAACAACGAACTGTTTCTCCGTGTGGAGCTCTTCGACCGGGATACGCTCTCCTAAAAGCGCGTTGAGTTAAAATTATCGAAGAAAAGTTTTTGAAATAAAATTTAACAATTTCTGCGCGTTCTTGAGGCGAGTAACGTTCCATAACAAAATTCTGTGTCTTTCTACTTTGATATAAAAATTTACTTTTGACAACTGTCAAAAAAATAGCAAAATTAAAACAATACTCCATGGCTGGGTATATTTTGCCACACCCTATAACACATTGTTCGCCAGACGACGCTGCGCCGTTAGAATTGCCATTACGGTAGAAAAGCCTCCTTGATTTACTAGTAGCGTTGCTAATAACAAATTCGCAGGCTACTGTGGTGTATGGTAAAATATCAAAATATCTGCCTAGTTTTTGTTTTTAGTTATGAAGATCTTTTGTGCAGAATTAAATTGTGTTTCGATCTGTGAAACAATATACAGGGAGTTCCATTTAAAAAAGTTTATTTTTGGCAATATCTCGCGATGTTCAATTTTTTTTGTGTTTTCATCATCGTAATCAGCGCAAAAACTACCATTCTTTCCCAAATCAACCTATACTCTATCTTCAATAATAAAAAAGTTATCAATAACGCGGATTTAATTTGGAACAGCCTGTATGTTAGAATATAGGTATTAACATATAATTTGTCTATGGAGTTAAAGTATAATACATTTTCATGTAACATTATTGCCTACAGGTGTATTTTCAATTTATTCTCCGCAGTATGTTTAAAGTAAATGACCTCTAGTCTTAGTGCAACTAAATCTTGGTTGAAAACATTCTTATTTTTCTTGCACTCTCTATGTGTAGTAACCAACATTACTACTCCACCTCCATATGTTTTAACAACATATAATTAGGAATGATGCAGTTAGCCTATTTGTAAGCGATTATATCTGGACCAGGCCACAGAATAAGCAGAAGAACTTTATTCTATGACCAAGCAAAGTACATTTTCCATCCAGAGGTTTGTTTTGTGAACGGTTCGTTTTAAAATTCCACCAGAGCAGTTTAGGGTGAGCTGATTCAAGCTCCCAGTGTATGAAATGCTATTCTCGGTAAGTACTATTTGCACCCGAACGAGGATTTTTTTGCTGCTCCACAGTTTCTGATTCCATTGCAACTTCCATTTCAACATAGAACAGCTAGAGGGGACAGGGGGGAAGGAGCAGTTTTGGAACGCAAAGCTTTCGGACATCAGAATCCTTAAAATCGCAAGCAAAGTACTCTGAAGTTACTCCGGAGGACTCAAAGCCTCCACCCGAAAGCGGCTCAGAACTGTACTTAGCCGCATTGACAATCGCATGCGAATAATGTAGGCCTACACCTAGTACAAACGTGGAGTATTTAAGCCGAAAACGCTGTTAGTATTGCCTTAAATTTCAGTTGTACAGGGTTATGCACGTAATATTCTACCTAACTTAACTTCTTTTTTTAATTGAGAGGTGTGTATTTAGGAATAGTTATTTATGTACCGAGGCACTGAAGTTCAACTTTTTATGACTCATGTGGAATTTAGTTGTCGAGGCCTCTGTCCGAGGCAAATATACCACATGAGTCGTAAAAAGAACTTCAGTGCCGGGGTACATACATATTATATTTTTTTGAAATCGGAAAAAAATACTATTAGGCAAAAAATAATCATACGCGGGATCACCCGTCCATGAACCGACTGCGCGCGGCGTTGCTTTACTTTGACGATCGTTCTACCTAGGTCAAGTATGACGAGGCACGGCGCTTCCCAATAGAAACTCAAAACTGCTGCCTGTTGTACAGCTTCCATAAAAAATAATTGATATTCAAACCTACTAAAATATTTATACTGAAAGATTGCGCTGCTATAGGTAACAATTTCGCAATGTGTACAAAAAGCTAAATGGGCCTTTATTGGCCGGGTTTTGAATATTTGGTCACTTTTGACGGGCGATAGCTCCGCGTCTGACGTTTGATGTTTATATCTCGCCAAGGCCTACTTATTGAAAAAATCGTACAATAATGGGCTAATTCAGTGCCGTTTTCTGACATTGTTATGACGATTTTCGGACACTTTACTGCCGATTTAAAAAAAAACAATTTAGTATCGCGCTTCGGAGATATACACCAAAGTTATGTTTTTTAGATGGAACCCTATTTATATTCTTCAATTTTGGAAACCTATTTTTTTTATTTTAACCATATATAGTATACACATGTTGTTTGTTTGTTTGATCACCCCTGTATACACTATATCCGGTTTAAGTATATGCGGTCATAACTTTATCGACACAGAAAACTGTTGCCAAAACCGTATAGGCCAGGGAAATTACGGTAAAAAATAACAAAACCTAGACAAAATTCATAACCGCATTTTTATAATGCCATCACAAAATATTGGTAATAAATGAACGCCAGAATTGTTTTTATACAAAATAAAAATACGTGTGTGGGCGTTTTTTTAGAAAAATACATTTTCTTGTTGTAATAAAGACGGCATAAATATACTGCGAATTTTAAGCTGCATTTATTAGCAAGTATAAGGTATATAAAGTTGAGATTGATAAATTAAACAGATTACGTTTGCGCAAGTATCCGAATTATGTAAAAATGACATTTTGCCTAATATTTTGTAGTTTGTTCTGAAATTAAACATATTGTTTCGCCGGAAATCGCATTTTAAAGAAATATAAAGCTGTCTTTGAGAGCAAAATTATTAACTGGCTAATTTTTGTTAAATTTTGTAAGTGGATACTAAGTCTTGTTAAATTTTTTCAAATTAAACAAAAATTGGTAACGGAAGTATTTTGAAATGACAAATGACAGTTGACCTACATGCGCCCTAAATAAATGTTTAATTTCGCTATATGTGATTTAATATAGTTATATTGTAAAAAGTTAAACAAAATAAAAGCAGTTAATATTTTTGCTTTTCCTAAAGAAATGACAACTGACAGTTGGCCTATATGCGCCGTAAATAAATGTTTAATTTCGCTATATATGATTCAATATAGTTATATTGTAAAAAGTTAAGCAAACAAAAAATAGTTAGAATTTTTTTCCTATTCTATACCAATGAGAAGTGACGTACATGCGGCTCAGATAAATCTTTAATTTTGTATAAGTTACATTCTATTTGTAAAAGGGAATGATCATCTGCAATAAAAACGTAATTAATATTTTTGCTTTTGCCGAAATAGAAAATTATCCGATTTTTATCACTCTTTGTCGATCTAAGTTACTTCCATATTCTTAAAATGTTTAATTTCTTAACATATGTTAGCAAGGGAAGTTTTTTACCTAAAGAGGTAACTCAAGTTTCCGTTTTTTCAAATGTTTAATTTTTGGTTTCTACCAACGGATTTACTTATAACTTTGATATGGTAAAACAAAATTGCAGTTAATATTTTTGTCTAGGTCAAATTCTATTTTCCCTGGCCTACTGAGGCAACCGCATCCGCCACGTCTACCTTCAGCTTCAACGGTGATTCATTCCCTCCGGTTACGCCAACTTACTATTTAAGTTTCCACGCCGGCGCCTGTGGCAGCGCAAACCATAGCCACCGCAATTGACGAATTAAGCCCCGAGGATGCTAATCAATGTCTTCCTCAAGGGGCAATTGGGTGGAGGCGTTACAGGTCTCCAACTTATCGAAGTTCTATGTCAAGATTAGTCCGACAAGCATATCCACTTTGGGCTGGGCCCGGCGTGTTAAATACTTTCCCAGTGTATCCTGTTATGGGAACCCAGGGACCGACTGGTACATTACCCAGTAGATATTGGCCATTGTATAATGAAGTATTTGTTCGCTAACACAATAACAAGACACAAATTCATTCAGTAGCTTTTATCTAATTATATTTTAATAGTAGGTAGGTATACAGGTTATTAATTAGTTCCAAAATTTTAGCCACGTATCTAACTCGCTAAAAGCAACAACTTTTTCCAAAATATTTCTTTCTCGGAAACCTCTTTGTTTCGAAGATAAATATTTTTAAAAATTTAATGTGTTTTGTTACCCGTCACTGGAGCGTTTTAGTCGAAACTCTTATTTGGCTAAATAATAACATACGAGTACGTTATAAGTTATAATCAAAAAGCACAAAAAATTGGGACGAATTAGGTTGTCAAATTCGGGTTTAAAAAATGCAAGTTTAAAAATCTGAACTTGTGTAGAATTTTCCGGGGAATTCGAATATGACTTAATACACAGGGTGTTGTTAAATGTTATTTTAAAAAATACCCTTTTTCGAAAAATTGTAAACTTGACTATTATCCTTGAATGAGTATAACGGGAGTAACAAAAAATTGCCAGTTCTTATTTCTAACTTTCGGTTTGGCCGGAAGTGGGCATCACTTGGTTGAGAAAGTGACGGTCCAATATTTCTCGAACGTTCCTGAAATAATGGGCGGGTGTCCCATCATGCTGGATACCAAATATTGTTCATTCGTTGGGTTAGAGGAATTTGTTCTACTAAGGCAGGTAAAACATGTACGTAAAAATTGGCGTAGTTCTCCGAACGCGAACGAGCCGAACGAATAAAAACACTCTATTTATCATACTGCTTAACAAGACAATCCACACATTAACGCTCCAGCGAACTTGACAGTGTCTTTCGCGAATTTTAAAAGGATTCTTATAATCTTAGCTGTGTAAATTGTGTTGATTGAAAATACCATTTTGATTAAAAGCTTCATCACTCCACAAAATTTCATCAAAGAAGTTTCATTCATTTTTTTCATACACTGTATTAACGATTATGTTTTTCAAAGAAACGTTATGTTGTTATTATTTCAAAAATATCTGGTAGTAATCTACAAAATTGTAGTCGCACCTCACAATCTCCTGGATGGAGACATTGAACTGTATGTAAGTGATACAGATTTGCTCTTTGCGTAAATCTGTGTATGACACTACGAGATTGACGGTGATTGTGTTCTGGAATCTGTACACTTGTTGAAGAATTTTGGTCGATATTATCGAGTAATTATATTCTTCTTGTTGCCAAGTGAGTTTTTGTAAACGACCCGAATTAACTTTCCTTCTAAATATTTAGTTTCCACATCTCAAAGTCTCTCACAGTTGTATGATCTGGATGGCGTCTGTTGATATAGCTCTCACGGTATAGGTAAGTCGCAGCACTGGCATTATTATTGCAAACTGCCAGTAACTTAGTCATATCCCCTCGTAAAATATAAAAATTACTTCTTTTCACTAAAATAAAGTTTTTTCTTCATTTACTATCGTTTAATAGATATTAATGACATTAAACATCAGTTTGACAGCTTTTAGAAATTAATATGGCGTTTATGTCATGGCCAATGATTTTTTGTTAATTTATCTATAGCCTGGTTCATGCAGCAACTTTATCTTTATGCTTTTGCTTTTTCTTTTACTTTAAAGAAATAAAGCAGGCGTTCAGGCAGCCTTTTTTAATAACCCTAACCTATTTTTGTAGGTTATGGTCACAGCTTATTTCATCGAACTGACAGTTTGTCAGTTCGATGGCTTATTTATTATTAATTCTGTGTTATTATGTTATGTGAATAATTTGTGCGGCGTTTGTTAAACAACCATGGATAAATATGCTACTCTAGTAGATAATGTGCGGCAATTTCGCTTCTTGTACGATCATGCGGATCCGTTTTTTAAGAACAAACTCATGAGACAAAAGCCTGGCAGACTATTTCAGCAGTGATGGATGAATTACGTAAATATACCTAATCAAAATGTGTATCTGTGATTATAACTTTATTTTATTATAGCTGACGTTATAGAAAAAACATGGAACATCTTACGAAATAGATATTGTCTTGAAAGACGAAAAATAAAAAATGTCCCAACAGGAACACCAGGGAATATTCCAAAGTGGAAGTATTTTAAATTGATGGTCTTTTTAGCACACATTGTCCAGAAAAAGTAAGTATAAGTATATGGAGCCTTAAAAAAACGAGTTCAATTAAGCTCTGACAATTTGCACGTAAATTTCCTACATTGTCTGTGTTGTCCCGTACATTGAAGTTATTTTGGGCTGTTCTGATATTCTAAAGCACTACCAGGCCTTTTGCTTGGACCGGCCAGACCAGTCTGTTCTATTTCATCGGCAGCACTTGAGCCACTTTCTTCCAGTATTGACAAGGGTCACTTTCTTCCGGGGCTGACAATCTCAAATCCAACTCGTCTACATCTTGGAGAGAAGATAGACTAGTGACCCTTTGCTTACTATGCTGGATATTTCAGAACAAGGCAAAAACCTTGAAAAATCTCAAAATTGCCATCCGGGTGTTTTTCAAAAATTATACCATCTTCAAAATAATTATAAGATACGGGACTCTGCGGACACGCTGTATACATTACAACATGAAAGGTGCAAAATTCGCCTCTTGACCAAATAAAGTGATTATCCCAGAAAATCAATTTCGGTTTCTCACTTAATCATTTTTTCTTTACAGAACATATGGGAATATATCCAAGGACAATACTTCCTCAGAGGCAGACACTAGTCCGTCGTCTCTTCAAGTTGTAGACGAGTTGGATTTGAGATTGTCGGCCCCGGAAGAAAGTAACCCGCTTACCCCCTTGTCTACACTGGAAGAAAGTGGCCCAAGTGCTGCTGATAAAATAGAGAAAACTAGTCTGGCTGGTCCAAGCAAAAGGCATGGTAGTACTTTCGAAAAACCGGACAACCCAAAAAAATGTTTTTTTTGCAAAACAGCAAACCAATATAAGTAAAATATCAACTGACCAACAGAAAGCAGGTCCAAGCAAGCCTGAAAAAATAAAAACAAAGGCACTAGAACCAATAGAAAATATAGGAAAACAAAGGGAAAAAGTTTGCGAGACAGTATCCAGCCTTTTGAAAGAAAATGTAGATAAAGATGGTTATTTTTGCAAATGTTTGCACCTATCTATGCAACATATTCCATCTCGCAGAGATAGAGCAAGATGAAAAATTGAGATTATGAAAATTGTAGAGAGGTATATAAAAGATTAAGGAAAGCTGAACATATATGTTACCTGTTAGGTAGAGTTATCATTTAAAAAAATGTTATAATGAAACCAGCGGTACCATTCCCCGGGATATTCTTTCTTCTTGCCATGGCAGTTCTCCTCCTTCACGAAACCAGTCTGCTCAACACTCTCGAGCTTTTTTCGCTTTTTGGCTGTAAGTGTTTGATCCTGATCTTTTTGTACCTGGCAAGGTACCACCTTGTCTCCACAACCCAGGGTGCAATTGTCCAGAGGTGTCTTCCTAATCTGTGTATCCGGGAGGACAGTACAGTCTTTTGTCTTCTGAAATATCCTCTTCTTAGTTTTGAACATGATTGTGTAAACATATAACTGCCTGTACAAAGGCAATACAGTTATCCACGTTGGCAATAATCGGTTTCTGAAGAATACGCCACCGCTGGACCAAAATACCAAACGTATTTTCAATCACGCGTCTTCTTCGGGAGAGTCGGTAATTGAAAAGGATTTTGGTTTCACCCAAATACTGCCCAGGATGAGGGAATGCTGAATCAGCTGCAAAAAAATATGGCAGAACATTTTCAGTTCCTGGCAATGCAGTGTCCGGTGGTAGTTCTAGGGTATCCCTAAGGATAGCTCTGCCAAAACCTGCATTTTCAAACACTGCACTATCGTGGTGGCAACCAGGGCTTCCCACGTCGACTAATGTAAAACGATAATATAAATCGCAGGCTGCCATTAACACAATACTAAACAAGTAAATATTAATAATAGTATTCTTCTACACAATTTTGTGGTACTGTCTCAGTTTTGGCACAAGTACTTTCCGTAACACGTGGTAAATGTGTCTTCATTGAACTTGTAAATGTACCTATTACCATTTCAAAATGAGCAATACAATTCTTTTCAGATGTGTGCATGTAGTGTACATAAAGTGTAGGTGTTCTATTACTTACTTTTTGACTTTTGGACTTTTTGTAGTTAAAATACTCCGATCCAGAATGCTTGGGTGCTTGAATGGTAATGTGTTTACCATCACATAATTTGGAAGGTTCCATCGATTTAGAAAACCATGCGAAATTTTGTACCAGTCCTCCGTAGATGTTTTTTTTAGTAGTTTTGGAGCCAGCACATCCCATAGTACTCTACATGTTTCGTTAATTATAATGGGTGATTCATTTAGAGGTACTTTTTGTGATGGGGATTTAATGACAGACCGCACATGCGCCGTGTCAGCCGACGTGTCATTCTTGTTCAGTATTGTCTGACATTTCATAATGGAAACACTTAGCCCGGCGCAGCGGCCACAAATTATTAATTATTATACAGAGGCCGGCCGGAATGTTACTGTGAATGGCGACCGTTATCGCGCCATGATAACGGATTATTTGGTACCTCAAATTAAAGCCCGTGGTCTCGACGACATTTGGTTCCAACAAGATGGCGCTACTTGCCATACAGCCCGTGAAACGATGGCTTTACTGCGAGAACGATTCGGTGAACAGTTCATTTCACGCTTCGGACCAGTGAATTGGCCGCCTAGATCATGTGACATCACATCTGTAGACTTTTTTCTTCGGGGCTACGTAAAGTCTAAAGTCTACATGGATAAACCGGCTACGATTGAGGCATTGGAGGCCAATATTACTCGAGGCATTGGCCAAATACCACTCGAAATGCTAGAACGCGTCATTGAAAATTGGAACTTCAGAATGGACCATGTTAACCGCGGTCACGGCCAACATTTGAAAGGAATTATCTTTAAAAAATAATTGCAAAGAATGGTTCTTTTGTATGATAATAAGGACAATAAAATAATTTTGTTTTTCCCATTTTTTTATTTTTTAAAAAAAGTACCTCTAAATGAATCACCCATTATAATGTGCTGTGGGCTTTTCTATTAAATATTCCCAGGAAATTGCTTGCATGGTTCCTTCTGCAAGAAAGCTGAAACATACTACCCTATTATTATACCATAAGGTAATCGAATACCTACTTACTGAAGTGTTAACACCAATCGAAATTCAAGGTTTAACGGATTTTTGTAGTCATTTTTCTGAAGATATGGCTTCACTAGTTTTAGAAGTTCTTCAAACTGTGTCACAGACATCCCTGTGTATTTAAAAAATACTTCAGGATCACATCTTTTTATAAAAAGAAAAAAAGGCCTGCAATGCCCAAAACTCTTACGACGTTTTAAAAGAGCGAACTTGAAAAGCCTCTTGTTTCTATTATTTTGCACTTGTGTTCTGTACACCTTCAGGAAACTCCAAATGCTTGATAACATCAAAACAGTTGCCAAACCACGTTTTTATTTCGAAGTCATTACTTTAACCATGATTTTAGACTACTACTAGAGTTCTTAAGTGCTGGGGTTCTTTGATGGTTGTAGTTAAACCTTTTGTTAGTAGCAAAGCTCCCAGATATTTCAAAAACGCTTTTTTTGGCGATAATAACTGACAATTCGTTTGTCAGTTCGCTTGCGCAGTTCTGATTGCTTTCAGAATTATAAAGATTATAAAGAAAAAGTAGAAACTTCCCAACTTTTAAATAAAAGAAAAAGCAAAACATAAAGCAAAAGTCTTGCTTGAACGCTTCCATTATTTAACAATATTTCAACTTTTAAAAGATAAAGTAAAAGCATAAAGATAAAGATAAAGTTGCTGCATGAACCAAGCTTTAAACTTTATTGCGAAGCTTTATTCGACATTTTGCCAAAGGTGATTTTCGATTTAATTTTGGCCAATGAGTATATTATTGCCGGCCGGAGGGGAATGTTTTTCGGGACGCCCTGTATATGTCTGGAATTTGGAGAACAACAGAAACCTAACAGAATATACAGGGAGTCACAAAAATCTTACCAAGTAATGCTCACTCAAACCAGAAGTCAGAAATGAGAACCGGCAATTTTTTGTTGCTCCCCGTGCTCAATGTTAAAATTCAACTTTACATTTTCTTTGTAAAATGTATTTTTTGATATAAATTTTCGACAATATATAATATATTAAGTTAGACGTTATATTCGACTTCCTCAGAAAATTCGCACAAGTTTACTTTTTGAACCATCAATTATTTATCTTTAAAATTACCAAGAAAATCGGGTTTACCACTGATACATCCTGTACAACAGGAACAATATTGTACGATGTACGTCTATTTGGAGTGAGACAATAATCGTTCTGTATTTTTACTTCCTACGAGCAAGCTATAATATCATATTAATGAACACAACTAAAAATATAAAGATCATTCCTAGAAAAAATATAACTATAGCAATAAAACCAAATGGCATAGTAATCTTTCAACATATTCAGTACCAAATCAAAACACGGGCTGATTCACTAGTACACAACGTAGAGTTAAAACAACACGTTCGCACTCACTAGGAAACAATATAACATGTGCACATGTGTACCCAGTTAAATTGAAGCATATGAAGCAATTCACCACGCGGCCGTGGCGTTGCACGCCCAAATTACATTAGTTCATGACGTTTTAGCTTTTCTTTAAAATATGTTATTGTTTCTAAAAATCTGAATCAAGGCACACTTGCCCCATTCAATAAGGTTAGTGCGTCTTTTTGATGTCTCATTAACTAGAATTAATGTTAGAGCCTTTTTCATTATATGACTACTGTCTACGGAGCACATAACTACTATCATCCGTTCAGAAGTAATATACTTTTATTCTTAGAGACGGAAAATGCCCCCTTTGTGGGTACGAAAGGTGCGAAAGAAAACTGAAAGTACCAATTTAAAAGAAAACAATACTTACTTATTGTTTCAGATTGGTGAACAACAGCAAACGTAACTTACAAAAACATATTTTCGTGTACTTACTAACACAAATAGGAAAATAGGAATGCGACATACTAGTTCAATATTCAACATTGTACTTTTAAACGAAACACTAAAATATTTCGCCTTTACAAACAATGTTTGGGGGATGTAAAGTGGGCAGTAGGTATATCTGCCTTAGCTATCGGAAATTTAAATACTGACTTTTTTTAGAGAAATATTTTGGCTGGGATATTTAATATGTAAGTTACCATTTTCCATTTCCAAGATTTTGCTTAGGAATTGTTGTATAGATTTTTTGATGGAAATGGAAATTGTGTTAACACACAATCATTTAAGGCAATTTCACTCAAATCCTTAATGCTATTTTATTCACGTTCCATATCCTCCAATTTCTCTAGAATATTCCCGTCCAGTTCTTCTTCACTTTCTTCTAAAAACTGCTGTATTTCAACTTCATGACGTTTATATTTCTACTTTAACCTTTCTTCTTTTGCCTACGAAGTGTTTTATAGATTTTTTTTATGGAAATTTTACCAACACCCAATCGTTTCAGGCTATTTTCCTCCAATCCTATTGCTATTTAATTCACGTTCCATATCCTCGAATTTCTCCAGAATATTCCCGTCCAGTTCTTCATTTTCTTCTAAAACATGTATTTCAACTTTTCTTGGTAGAATTTTTCAAATCATCTTGTTCTTTGAGGCGCTGCAAAACACCTTTGCTAGTGATAACTTCCGCGCCAACTCACACTTTTCTTCGTGATGTCTTCATGGATTTTTTTTCATTTGTTGTTTTTTAATTATTTGTAGCAAAATACTCTCGAATAAAAGTAAATCTTCTTTATGTGCCGTACTTAAAAAATGTCGTGATCTGCCTCATTTTTGTTTGTAGGAAGATTAGGTTTTAGTAAGGTTTCCTTCTCATTTCCCTTGTTTATGGGATTTTTCGGATTGCTTAGAGGAACAAAAGGCACTTCCAATACGAACAATAAAAGCACGAACAAAATGATACACATAAGTACTTATAACTCGTATAAGTAATATTCTTGGGGTGGCTACATTACACAAGTTTGGGCATTCATCGTAAGTCGAATTTTTGTAGGAATTTTTTGTTTGGCAAACAACGATTATCTTGACTTGATATTTTCCGAAAAATGTACCTAAACAGAAAACTGAATTTTGTGAAGAAGGCCAGTCTTTGGAAAGCCAAATACGTACTATGTCTAGCTACCTACTTCAAGGTAATAATATAGTAACTCCACATCAGGTCATAGACATCTTGAGTTGCCAATTGTAGTAGAAACCAATAAAATTATACTTCTTTTCCATGTCAACTTTTACATAAAACTCAGCCAGATTAGATGATGTCTTCCGCTGTTGTTCACAAACACCAAAAGTATTATAAATGTTTCAGTTTAGCACAAGTAAGATTATTTGCAAATAACACTGTCGTTAAGACTCTGGGCAGTCTTTTAGCAGAGACCTACTGTCTCGTCGTAATGTTTACACAACGATACCAGTAGGCGCAGAATAATTTACACGCACTTTTTGAACCAACTCTGAGGGCCATTCGATGACGGGACTAAGGTGAGCCCGCACCCGCAGCCTTGTTGCCAGTTTTCTCGGCTCGACGCTCGGAATTCAAGTCGGTTGTGGTTAAGCGATTAAGAGCATCTTCTCAGATTTTTACACTTCTTTATCGTTGTTTCCACTTTTCAAAATAAGACATTTTCTTTTTTACGATTTTCGGGGAAACTGAAATTAAGTTGAACTTTTTGGTTGGTGCACTGGTTTAAAATTATCTTGTATAAAATACTTCGCCGTAGGGCTACTGATTTATGTCAATTAAAGTTGATGTTTCGGGTGTTATGTAAGAAACCATCATTTTAATTAACAGTGCTAAATAATAATTTTAAACCAAAGTAAAAAATATATACAAACTGAATATCCCAAAATAATAGAGCAAAATATAGTACAAGAGAGCGTGTACCTCTCTGTTGACATTCACGTCATCAATTATACGTGTTTTTCCAGTTTTCGATTTGCACCGTTTATATTAGTCAAGTTCTGACGTCTCGTCTATCAGTCATTGTTCGCGCACTTTATAATAAGCAAGTAACTTTACCGAGGTGGGAAACTATTCTCAAACCCCCAAAACAAACATACAGCTGTCAGCTCCAGCTATTGGTGAGCAACCTCTGCTCTGCACAGCTCTTCCGGATACTCTAAACTTATGTAGCATAGATTAAAGGAGCATTGTTGAAATCGTCAACAAAAAATCATATTACACCAAGTTTTAAACTTTAATTTTAGAACAAGAGCAAATTAAAACAGCTACATTTTAATGTCATACAATTCTTAGCATTCGATAGTAGAGCAGAAATTAGTTTTTAGGTATATACATTTTTTTAAACATTTGGTGTATCTAAATTTCAACAATGGTTCTGACCACCGTTTATATATATATAAACCATAGTACGTTCACTTGGCTGAGGCACTTTTATTTCGACGACTCAAAGGCTTACCGCACTTGTAGCGCTCTGGTTCCGTCGTCTTCACCATTATCCGCCGACTGGACTATATAGATAAATCTCGTCTTGCTTACCTATAACAGGGTGTTCCAGCGGAAACGTTACAGGCTCTAATATAACGCCCGGGAAATTTTTTTTCTTGAAAAAACGCAAAAATTGGTCAATTTTGTTTGACAGGGGGACATCATCAATTTAAATGGGAAGGGGTTTCATGTCGCACACCTTTGGAAACGTCTCTCAATTCTCTATGCACCTGCATCAGATTTTCGAAAATCGATCGACTTTTTAAAAAGATACACCGAGTAAAATACAAAACATTCATTTTCAATTATTGCCTGGTATTGTTACACAATTAAGCCGAAAGTGGTGGTCGGGGGCCGTAAGTTATAGAAAGCATGTTCAGCTACATTATTTTGATGAAAAGTTTATAAACGGGGAGGAAATTTAAACTTTATTGTAATAAATGCTCAAAATGTTGCCCATTCACTTCCATGCAATAATAAAGATTTTGTTCAAAACGCTGCCGAACATTGTGCCACATTTCAGGGGTGATTTGTCGACATTCGTTTATAATACGGAGACGCAGATCTTCTATTGTTTAACAATACCAGGCAATAATTGAAAATGAATGTTTTTCATTTTCCAAGCTGTATCTTTTTGAAAAGTCGATATATTTTCGAGAATATGTGCAGGTGAGAATTGAGAGACATTTCCAAAGGTGTGCAACATGAACCCCCTTTCCATTTAAATTTTTTGAAGGGGTTCAACCCCTGCTCAGGGGGTTGCAGATAGATCTATCAATTATTTTATGCCAAACCAAAAGATGTCCCCATGGCCAAACAAAATTGACCTATTTTTGCACTTTTCCAAGAAAAAAATTTCCCGGCCTTATAGAGCCTGTTACGTTTCCGCTGGAACACCCTGTATTTCAGCACGGACGAAAGGCAAGGTATAACTGCGGTCAGACTGCTTGACTATGCATATCAGTGTTCAAGTTATCTACGTTCTATGCGTGGATTAGCGCAACCAAGCATGTTTAAATTAAGTACGTATTTATACTTCCAATTGAGTTGTCGTGTTAAATCTTTTCGAAGTATGTTTTCCGAGGACCGAGGATTTAATAGTCAAAAAGAATATTGGAGAATTTACCAAATTGATTATGGCCAATCACCTTTACCCAAATTATACTGAAAAGTGCCTCCAATCCAACGCAATATATAACGGTGATAATTTACAACTTAACTATTTAAAAGGTTGTGTTGAATGTTAAAAAAGAAAAAAAAATTGTTTACTTTGGAAAATCTGAAAGGTAATATATTATTATAGACCATGCTCAATTTTATTCTCACAGCAGAAAACTTTTCCCCCGAAATTTTAAAAACTTTGACATATCGAAAATTTCTCAATGTTTCCACATTTTTAGAGATTTCTGGGAAAAGGAAAATAAGTAAATTTACTTGCCGGGAATTGTGGGTCACCACGCGATGTTTACCAACGTAGCCAGCCATAAGTGCCGTTCATTGATAATTCTAGTACATTTCAGAAAATATTTTTTTATTTTTCGTTTTGACGATTTTCGATTTTTTAGAGTTCGGATTCATATTTTTACTACCAGTTCGCAGTGCTCTTTGGTCTTCGTCTTGTCAATGTAGCACCTATGACAATAATAAAGTACAATAATGGATAACGGGCCAGAGGTTCGAAGGCTCTTTCTGTGCCATCTGGGTCTTAAATACATGCGCGCAAGGGGGTAAGGAAAGTTTGCGAATATTTTCTCGTCGTATTTTTCTACACTACTGATTCCGGTTGTCAAGTAGAACTTCGGCGTCGATTTGTCGACTGTTTTCTTGTCCAAGCTCTTTGCTTCTTTTATTACCAATTCATCTTCAAATGAGTAATCGCTATGCTGTAGTTGTCCAAAGCATCAGGTGCAAGTGTAAATAATAATATAGGTAATATTATTAATTTTAATTTTATATTATGTTGTTTCTTGTCGTAACTATTAAACTGATTAAGCATATTCCCCACTGGACTGGGTATAAATCCAGCTCCAAACCGTTGGACGGTAACCATTAAGTATTGAAGGGACTAAGGGTCGATGTGTCCTTATTTATTCATAAGTTTCGGTAATTAATATGATTTTAAGACGTCTTCTCCATCTAAGCCCTCTAGGAACGTAGCAAGATTATAAGGCGACTAATATTTAATAGTTTATATTCTAATAGGTATACATATATATCCTTGTAAATTCCACCAACGCTGCAGCTTAAATAAAGCAATTTATATGTTAATTGCAGCTTATAGGCGCGATGTCATAATATGTAGGTATAAAGAGACTGTGGAACGCAACTTCCAAAAAGTTTCACGTAACGAAATCTATTAAATCTCTCACAGAATAATGCATTTGTTTGAGAGCTTGCTAGAAATAAACACTGTTTAAGTCCATCTCATCTAATAACAACAAAGATGGTTTATTAAATCTCTCACAGAATAATGCATTTGTTTGAGAGCTTGCTAGAAATAAACACTGTTTAAGTCCATATCATCTAATAACAGCAAAGATGGTTTTTCACAACTTAGTCCAGTTTCTATGTCGGTAGCCTTCCCAATATGCACAGATTTAGTGATTGTGATTACATTTACAGTTGTTATGCGAGATGTTCCCTCATTATATTTCTCTGCTGGTTCCATATTGCTTAATTTTCTTAAATCAAAACAAGTCTTTCTTTCCCATTATGTCGTGATTGCCAGTGTGTTGGCCGACTTTCTATGGATTTGGCAAGGGTGTATGCATTTATGTAAATATCTTATTTCTAACTATGGCAAAAATGTATTGTAAGTAAACAGTGGATAGCAATTATCGTTGGAAGTAAACAGTCAATAGTAGTTAGTAGTAAAAGTCCTGAGCAATTTAAAACGAAACACCAGGTATCAGGGAGCAGCAAATATACAAATACCTAGAAATATTAAGCTTATAACAAATAATATCTAAAGATACGTAGGTACATCTAACATACCTTTCTACGGCAAAGACATTATATAGTTTGTATATAATGATCGTTATAACCTATTTATTTCATTTCCCAACAGCCATTCACCAGTCCAAACGCCGAAACCGAACTTCCAGACGGCCATTGTGGGCAAGTCTCCCCATTCCACCAGACAGCGGAGGCCGGAGCATAGTAGAGCCAAATGGAATGTTTTATATCCGTATCGGTTGAGATAGCTCGTGTATCCCCGGCACAAAATAATCGTCTGAATGGCCGCCGGAACAACTTTCAGACACAATGGCCCTCCTCAGTTCGCCATGTATGCATAGGGCTTTGTCTCAGGGCGTGACAATATCGCGAATGCGGAACTTTACTCCAAGGGAAGCCTATTTAGATGTCTACAATGTGGGCTATACAGGCCGGCAGCTACTCAGAATACAGTTGGTAGGTGCACGGTTCTATGCCTCTGAATACACGATATATAGGGAAAGTCCAACATAAAGGTTGCCTTCCTAATAGATCATTATCTGGGTGAAAATGGTTTTAGTGTAAATATTTTATATGAGTATTAAATCTTTTTAAAAAATTCCACTTTCAGAGTGCCGAAATCATTTCTGTAATCGCGTCCATTTGTGACATTAACTAACTAAATTTTTCCGTAAAATTGGTCGCATTATTTTTTCGGACGCCGTTGCCACAATTGTGGCAAGTTTTGCTTTGCAATTTTTTCTTTAATACTCATATTAGATATAACTTTTTAAGACTTTTGGTACACGAGACCTCTACTATCACCTGTCAAAATATTTGGGTTAATAGAGTTTGCCCCTTGCATACAGTGAGTTTCTTAAAAGTACAGAGTGTCCCATTTTGGGTGTTTTTGCGTGTTTTTCTCAAAAATCTCGGTTATTATTAAAGCTAGAGGGTTGCGGTTTCCACGTCACTGTACTAGGTACTTTTTTGAGAGGAATTTGGTGGACCAATCAGATTTTAGATAAGTTTTATAGTTTCCGCGCATTGGCGCAGGAGGGAAATTTTCGATTTTTTGGGAACCTCTCTCCTGGCTACAACTTATATACAGGGTGTAACTGAACTGAGGGTCAAAAATGAAACCACGTATTCTTGGAGTCAAAATAAGGGCACTTCTTCATATATTTTTTTCTCCTACGGGCCATAGTTTTTTTTATACAGAGCGTAGAAATTTGGAGAAAAATATACATATTTCGTAGTATCTCTAGAAATATATGAGATATTTTCTTCAAACTTGGCGTGTCACATGAGCGGAGGAGCGGTCAAATTTAAGGTTAATATGAAGCTTCTGAGGCCCCCAGTTGCGGAGATACAGGGTGTTATTAAAATTAATTAGCTCAGAAAAATAAGAATACCCTGTATAATCGCAATTTTAAATTTGTTTTAAATGGTAAATTCAATGGTTAACAAAAAGTATCTCTTAGTATTTCTTCATATTCTTAGCCGTTTCTTAATTATTTTCAAAAAACGGCAATACTGCAATAAACAAGTCAATTTAAGAATAAATCTAATAATCTGTGGATGTCAATTAATCTTGGCATTATTTGGATCATTTGGCTGCCAACTTTGCACTTTAGTATCAATATTTTCAAAAATAATATTTTCATTCGAAGAATTAACTGATATGCACTTTTGCTATGGACTTACTAATGCCAATAATAAACATGCGGAAACGCATAGTTGCGTGTATTGAAAGAGGCGGCTGTCATTTCGAACATTTAATAATTTAATTTTCTACTAGCATTACGTTTCTTTTATTATCGTTTTTGCTTTTGTATTTTGTTAAATAAAGTTTAATTGGCATCCACAAATAGTCTTAAAGTGACTATTGTTCATTGCAGCGTTGCCGTTCTTTGCAAATAATCAAGAAACGGCTGCGAAAATTTCCAGTCCAGCGCCAATGCGCGGAAACTATAAAACTTATTTAAAATCTGATTAGTCGAGTAAAATTCCTCTCAAAAAAGTAGTACAGTGGCGTGAAAACCGCAACCCTCTAGCTTTAATAATAACCGAGATTTTTGAGAAAAACACCCAAAATGGGACACCCTGTACACCCTCTATTAACCTATGTGAAAATTGCTGGCGTCATTCCGAATATAAATACAAATAAATAAATATTACAATATTATGGATTATTTTTTGCCGAAAACGGCAAACTAAACGTTTTCTTTTCGATAAAATGAGTAATTCTTCATTATTACAAAATTATTGTTCATTGTTCAAGCCAGTACACATTTTATGGAAACATTTTTCACAATCACCAACTCAGTGCTTTTGTATCGCGTCTTGTTAATTTGTTTTTGAACTCAACTACACTTAACGGGTGTTTTCCTGGCAACTTGAAAAAGTTGTAATTTAATCAGTTTGTTTCAGGTTTCTGTGGCAAGAATCCTAATTAAAGATTAAATGCGAAATTTTTTATCCAACATTTTATCATCCAAATCCCACATCTCTTTGCCTACATTCCTCACTTGCTGGACCTAATCGTCGCCTGCGGCAGAACGAATAAACATTCGCATACGAATACGCCGTTTGTTTGGTATGCTCGCTCACAGCGCGTTGCCCCCCTCATGTCATTCCAACACAAATAGAATCTCCCGCTTTTTTTGTTCAGCACATGAATAATAATCGCCCAGCACGCTGTCGCGCTCGGACCCGTGACGGGCCGCACTTTTTTGTTGTCAAGTTTTCAAATCTCCTAATTGGATTGCGAGCAATGGAACATGGAACGCGTGAAAAATGTGTTAGCCAGGCCGGACAATTGATACACCTTGTTACAGAATAAATATAATGGTTGTTTTTGGCGAAATTAATTTAAAAGCATTATGGAATTTGTATCAAACATGTGACAAATGCGGAAAAAAAATACTGAGAAACATTGTTATGGTGCTGAGCTGTACAACAGGGGTTGAAAATAAAATGACCAAGTAATTTTCAAACAAAAAATGTTATAAGTCTGACGTTGGTGGTTCATGGAATTTTGATCAAAAATATTTGAGTCAAAACAAAATGTAGAAAAAACAAACGATCGAAATAAAAATGATATAAAAATATACTAAATATAAATAGAATACTTACTTGTGATCCTTATATGTAAACGTATAAGAGTAATATTGAATTTAACAAAACAAAATTAAATATAAAAAATACTTTAGTACAATACCTAAACATCTGTATATTGTTGAAAGTAGATTTGCAATGCCCCCTTAAGAAGATGTTCGTTAAGCGTTTTTGCGCGATCTTTAGATGTATAACTGAAGTACGTTTCCCTAACCTGGACTAATAGTGTCAGTCAAGACTACCAGAAATGTCAGGTGGCAAAAACGGATTTGAAAAAACGTTATTTTCGGCCATGACTTTCCAACAAACTACAAATTAGTGTGTGATTATTTTCCACAGAGAGAGAATGTAGCGTTTGTGGCACGTCGACTCGGACCCGTATTAAATAAGTTAACTTTTATTTAAAATCTGTAGCGAAATGGGATAAATATACTCACCCAAATTGAGTAGGGATCACTCTTATATTTAAAAAGAATTAATAAATCGCCCATTTCTTGAATATTTTTTATTCAAAGTAAATGAAAATACATAGCACTCGCATAAAAAATAGAAACTTTCCCCAAAAATATAATCACACCAATTTATTTCACCAATATCACAATATTCGTTGAACTAAATGTACCTAACTTAAAAAAATAACTTAACAAAAACTATGAAAATTTAATATCCAGAATGTCCTCCTCTATTATTAATGACAGCCCTGCCTACTTAAAATTAGCCTATCAATGATGTCTTGATCCAGTTCTCTCCAAACTCGTTGGACTGCCCTTTCCAATTCTTGTCGATTATAAAACCATTCCCAACATCCAAAAGGCGACTCTTCATGTTATCTCATACCTTTTCAATAGGATTTAATTCAGGAGAATTAGAGGGCCACTCCAAAACAGAGAAGTTGTGGTATAAATTTTAAAATAATTAAGGTGATCTCTAGACATTTTGGGTGTATAAAATATTTGAGATATTAAGTCAAAACATGATCTCTTTGGGGGGAAAGCAAACATCATAACGTGAAGCCATTTTCGAGAAATATTGACCGGACATTTTGTATTTAATTCTGGCCCCCCTCTTAAATCCGCTTCATCTCCGGTCAAAACGAAATCTTTATATTTACGTTCCTTTGCAGCTTCTCCAGAACAATGCTGGATAATGAATAATGTTTAGTTCATTAATGACCTTGTTATTGTTTTAGTCGTTTTAAGAAATCTCATAAAGATGGCTATATAGCATTAATTTGTGACAAAAAACTATTATGCCACCTTGACATTATTTGGAAATCAGATCATAGCAGTTCCACAACGAGGGAGAAAATAAGAAAGCGTGAGGTTTTCGCCCCACAAAGGTTTTTTTAATATTGGAAAACCTGAAAAACAAGACTTTGAGAATGAAGGCCAATGCATTGAATAATATGTGCATAATTTGCACTTCTGTCGTAATATTATTTTATGCCCAGTGCTTGCATTTTTCTACACAAGTATTGGGAGAAAAGGGAGTAACAACCCTTATGCCAGGCTGTCGAAAACTGGCTAATCTTATATTATATTTTGAAAAGGTTTCAATTTTAGGTATACAACGAAATTACAAGAAACGTTTACTACATGAGATGATAAGCATCAAGAAAGATAATTATACGATTAATAAAAGAACGGATATCGAAAATTTAAATTCTGCCTATTTTAATATCATTGACCCAATTCGAACTTGACATGTGTTCTGCCCAGGCGTATGTATCTCCACTGCACGGGTTTTTTGTTTTATTTGAGGCGGTTGTCGGTTTTTAAACTAGGTTCTTTTATCTGTCGTGCACGTCGAACAATTAACACTTGTATTATTATATGATACTATTTTTTATTTATTTTTAATGTGTCTAAATATCCTTGTACGTATTATGTCAAGTTTTAGTTTAATTTTAAGTTTAGAAAAAGAAACTGCATCTGAATGTAAGTATACTTAGACTTTTAGATTACAATGTTTGCGAATGCTGTTCATTGTTCGTTGTTAATTGGGATATTCTCTCGAAATTTGTAGTGTCCTGAGGAAGATAATATAAACTATCAAAACGACGACAAAAATTTAGAAAAGTAGTTTCCATTTTAAGACAATCCCAATACCCAAAAAAAAACATCCTTCTTGCATTTAGTTTCAGCAGATCATTCATATAGATTGTGAACAGTAGCGGCCCCAAGACCGTACCTAGTGGAACCAAAAATTTGATAGTTCTACTGTCACTCTCCACTCCATCCCCACTCACAATCTGCCTTCTGCCAGACAGATAACTTTTCAACAGTTCAACAACTATTCCTCTCATTCCATATGCTTCGAGCTTCGCAAGTATTTTCTCATGACACACTGTATCGAATGCTTTGGAGAGATCGGCGAAGATAGCTTACGATGGTATAGTTCCGTCCAAAGCATCATAAATAAATGATGTTAATTTAAGTATCGCATCTTCCGTCGATCTTCACCGCATTGATATCACATTGATATCATGTTTAGGGTCGCTCTTATATGCCCGTGGTTTCACTATTTGCCACATTTTATACATAAGTTTGTTAAAAATGAGATTAGGTTTGATATTTGTTCAGAAATTTTTTTAGCGTCTCTGATTTTAAGCCACTGGCGACTTTCCTGACTTCAAATTCATTATTAGTCGTTGTATCTCTGCTGTATCTGTAGGATACATGTACATACTTCTTTCAATACGACTTTGATTTTCATCGTAGTTTTCGGGTGGTTTTATTTTAGTAGCATACATTTCTCCAATTTCACTAAAAAACTATTAAAACAGTTAGCAATTTATTTTTTTATCTTCTATTTTTACATTGCTTACTTGTATGCTTTTAATTTGTGTTGCAGGTGCAGTCTTATTGCAGATAGTGTCAACGCAATTCCTCAGTGCCTTTGGTCTATTCTTATTTTTATTTATAAGTTTATTAGTATAATTTTGTTTTGCCTGTTTTATTTGTCTTTGTACTTCATTTTTATATTTATTGTAATTAGCCTTTAGCTGTTCATTCTGTGGATTTCGAATCAATCCTTTGTATATCTTATTTATATTATTATTGTTAGCTCGAACCATATGGTATTTTTATTTATATATTCAGTTAACAATTCAATAAACAATTTGGTTGCTATATATTCACATCCTCCCTGTCATATATGATGCCCCAATTTTCATTATTTAGATCAGTTCTAAGTTTAGGGTAGTTAATATATTTTTTATTGTTGACTTTTTTATGTATTTTTGTAACAGAGGAGTTTGTTTTTAAAAGCAACATTATAGGAAAGTGATCTGTAATGAGATATTCTAGTACATATGATTGCATGACACTTCCTTCTCTAATTCCAGTGTCAGACTTCACAAAAAATGATCTAGGCAAGTTTCAGTACTCGGGCGTGTAAATTTATGAATATATGAGATAAATCCGACATAATTTAAAGTATTTTTGTACAATTCTATACTCATTGTCAGTCAGGAAGTCTACATTTATATCACCAGTAATTTTATGATTTTTAACAGAATTTTTATGTTGTAGATATCGAAATAGCACTCTGTATTAACGATTCTGACATCGGAATTAGGAAATCTGTAAATACAGGTTAATAAATATACGTTTTGACCCAACATTATCTCTACCTGCAGGAACTTAGTAGAACCCATGAAAATGTTTTTATGTGAGTTTACTTTTAAATTAGATCTTATAAACACCACTATACCATCATATTTGTTGTAGGATCCTTACTTATATGAAGTAATATATCCTTCTATATTATACACATCCAAATTATGTACAATATTCGTTTTACTTAATACTACAATTTCAAAGTGTTCAAACATTGTTTGTAACATACATTGCAGTTTATCAAAGTTCTTATTTATACTTCGCATATTGACACAAAGAATTTTAATTATTTCACTTGATTTATCAAGTTTAATGGATCTTTTAAGATTTTTGACCTTTGTGATAGTATTTGTGGTAATTATTTCAGGTTAATAGTCCCTTATATAAAGATCCATTTTGTTCTAGAATAAATAAAAAATACTTTGATGATACTTATTCAGTTGATTTAGTACGTAATCTGTCCTTTAGCAAATCTCTTTTAATTATCTTTGTAATTTTAATGTCAAAATTGCTAGGTTGTAGAGCCTCCTTGTTGCCCTTCATCCCATCTCTAGATACCCTCTGATGCTCTACTTCTACTCCATGGTTTTCATTTTCGAGTTCTTGAAGGTTCGCTATTCGGACGGCAAGGTGCTTTGGCATCTTCCTGTTCGTCGTATGTCTCGAGTTGCTCCACTGTGTAAAATTTCTTACCAACAAACAATTTATTCCCACGTATGTAGCAGTGGCCAACGTTTTCTTGTCTTTCCTTCAATAGATGTTTGCAAAACTCTTGTTTGCAAACATGGATTTGACTGTATCCTTAGCCTTTTTCTAAGAGAAACCGGCAGGTGACCACCTTGCAGTTGTCATTGGTCGATCGCATTGTAGCTAATTTAGTGACCTTAACTGCTGTCACAAGATCCATTTGGTGAAGTAGTTTTCAGATTTTGTTTTTGGCCTAAAATTCCTTAAAGTTCATACCTTGTGTAGGAAAAACCACACCAGGGCCAATAACAGTATCGAGTCTCATTTGAAGAATTAGGCATCAGTCTTGTACATCACGACCTACAGAAGGAGACGATACTGTAACTGTAAGTTTGAGAGATCTTGGCATACTTTTGGTTTCACGACAAACTACTTTCTGTGTGCAATACAGATAGCGATGACTTCAAAAGAAGAAAATAAAAAAGAGCCTTCACTAAACGCAGAAAATGATGTTGAGTACGAAATACACTATAGTATATACAAAGCACTTGGTCTCGAATCAAAAATATGCGAAGATTTCAAACAGAATCTTTGCCTTTTGTAGATTACAAGCCTGAATATTTATTCGCCCTGGTATAGTTTTTTCTACACAAGGTATGAACTTTAAGACATTTTAGGCCAACAAAACAATATTCCTTTCCTTATCGTCCTTCCTTCGTTTGCTGGCTTTTCTAAGTGACGGTATTCCCCATCACTACCAGAATTATCAAAATGTTGATCAAAAATATTATAACAAACTTGTCCGCCATAGTGATATCAGAAAGCGACTTAGTCAATAGATTTTGTGAAAACATTGAAGGACACTAAATTTGACTCACAACGGAAACTGCAAAGTGGTCGAAAATAAGAAAATATTGTTATACATTTTGCAAATATATAATATTTTGACGTAATAGGCCGATTTAATTTTTTAATTTACTATTTTGAATATAATTTTTTTGTTCTTATGTTTCAAATATTGATATTTTTCCGACGGAACTTATGATCGAAAAGAAGGACATTTATATGGCGTCTTGTGATTGGTCGGTGAGCGGTGAGCGTCCGCAAAAGTACTTTTGCGGACGCTCACGGACCAGTCGCCCAATACACCATGTAAATGTCCTTCATTTACAAGTACTAAATACAGATATGTTAGCATTAGTTGAACCTAACCAAATTTACTGCTATTATCTCCGGAAGTGTGCCCCATCATAATCATTCCTCATTTCTGTTCATTTTTGGTAAATTTCCTTTATTAAAACGATCAAAACTATGACACTTGACCTGATTGACACGAGGGCATTTCAATAGTTTTCCCTGTTCCACGGCCGACTAAAAGTTTATAGGTAAGTAAGATTTATTGTAATGAGAAAATAAACAGTGTTTGGAGTTGGTTGGCGTTGGATGATGATACACACGAAATCCACTTAACATAAAATCTCTGTTGCCGATTTGATAAATTTACTGAACTAACTGTTTACTTAGTTACAAAATATTTTGTTATTTTATAACCGGTAACATCTTCATTGTTGTGGGGGTTGTCTGCGTAGTGTGTTTCTACGCCTTGTAGAACTCGGTGAAACTGACGCGTCGGCCTGAACCTGTGACAACTGTAGAGCGAGAATTGTTCGTTGGAGTACATGGAGAAGAAGACCTGGTGCAACCATTTGGAGGTATGTGCAAGGCAAAGAAAAAATGGAGTCAACAATGATGGGTTCTTGTCCTTGGACAGAGGAGACTTATTTTGGTCGGCTAAGTAGTAAGCGGGCTAAGACTGTTAAAGGTTTTGTCGGCTCGGGACAGGACTAGGTGGATGCAGGTAGCCAGGTCACGATAGATAAAGACGCCAGGTGAAACTGGGGTGGGGCGGATCCTATACATAAGGCCGCTCAGGTGTTCCACGAAGTCTGAAGGATCTATGGATGTGGGCGATAGAGAAACTCGCTAGGAACGCGGAGTGGCTCACCATATACCAGCTCGGCTACAGATGATCTAATATCCTCCTTCCAAGGGGAGCGCAGCCCCAGAAGAACCAAGGCTTAAGACTGGTCTTCGTGGCACGTAATAATGATAATGAAATTGATAAGATCTTGCACCAGGAACTGGCGGAAAAACTGCTGCTTGTGCAGGCAGAGAGGGTCCCATATTACAGCTACACACGGAAGCCTGCTCTTGAAAATAGCAACTATAAGATCTACTGGGATCGTACAGTTCTGACAGATCAACGAGTTGCCCATACCAGACCGGACCTTATAATAGTTTATAAAACTTCTGGAAAGACAACTCTGATTGATGTGGCCATCCCAAACAACAACCACCTGCGTGTGAAGCAGGCCTAGAAGATCGCGAAGTACTGAGACTTAAAAGAACGAATTAGAAGGCAATGGGAAATGGAGAACGTTCAGACGGTTCCAATTATCGTGCCAACAACTGATGTTATACCAAAAACTTTGCTGAGAAACATCATCTAACTGATAATCTTTACAGGTCCATGCAGAAAGCGGTACTACTTGCCATGGCCCGAACCGTCAAGAAATTCATGAGGAATGCCGGAACATCCAACAACATCAACGTCAGCTAAAGCCCGATAACAAGGCAAGGGTCTCGTCCGAGCCAGATCCTTATGGTATCCGGGATACCCGGGATCTGAGTGAATGTTTTCTGTAGAGGGAGTGCGAATAAGTCAAAATAATAATAATCAATTACACGGCATCTTCTTTAAGTCCGTAGAAGATAGGGGCTTGTTCGTGGAACTGACCTTCGCCTTTTTAAGGTCAAGTAGTCTCAAGTTGGAGACCGAAGGGTTCATCTTTGCCTGCGAAGATGGTGTCATCAACACGTTGTAATACCGTAGACGCGTCATGGGTGCACAGGTCTTTGATACCAGCTGCAGGGCGTAAGACCATCATGATGGCTTCAAACTGCGATGCCAACGTTTCAATATACCATTGCTTTGGGAGTAATAACTCGGTGTTCCACACAGATTAACAACTGAAATGAAAAGTTGAGACTCGAACTGTTGGCTCTGTCAGAATTGATACAAGGTGGAGAACCGAAGCGGGAAATTCAGGTAGCCAAGAGAGCTTTAACGACGGCCTCGGAGGAGATTTCTTGCAAAGGTATGGCCTCTGGCCAGCTTGTACAATGATATACGGCTGTCAAACAGTACCGAAAACCATTTGAAGAAGGAAGTGAGTCTACCAGGTCAATGTGCAGATGGGCGAAACGGATCGGAGGAAAAGCATAGCCACCTAGTGGCGTCGACACATGACGGGATATTTTGCTGGCACTGGAGGTAGGAAAGAGCCCAATCGCGACAGTTCTTGTTCAGGGAGTGTCTGATGAAAGCGCTGAGGCACAAGGCGGTGCGAAGCGTTGGTTTATTAAGTTGCTGCAGGCTCTCGAAAGCTTGACGCCGAAATGATGGTGTAAGGTAGGGACGAGGTCGGGTACCGCTGTCATTGCAGAAGAGAAATGAGTCGCTACCAGGGATGGGAACCTTCTCGAGCTGGAGGGAGGAGCCGTGATCCAAGAGACCTTGAAGTTCCTCATCCTCGTCCCAAGAGCGGACGAAAGCAGAGAAGTCTAGAGGACCACGTTGTCTTTTCCGGAGATACGTTGGCTGTCGGTGGTAAACTGTGAAATAAAATCTAAATGATTAAACTAGCGAGGAGATAAATTTCTTTCTGTTGTCTTCTTTAGGTACCAGGTAGAGAGGAGACGCCCATGGGCTCTCAGAACGACGAGCTGTCTCCTAGCGAACCATAACTTCAAACTTGGTCTTAGCGATGCAGAGGCACTCCGGTGCTAGTCGGCGAGCTCGACAGAAGACTGGTGGACCTGGGGTGATTCTGGGGTGTGGTGTAGCGTGATATGGCGTACTTGCCTGGTTACACCGGGCGGGCGAGTGATGTTTCGGAACTCATCTAGAAGGTCACGAAATGGTGAGTTGTCTGAGGTGGTATTTATGCTGAACTGGCCACAGTAGGCATGTCTCCCTGTAACAGAGAGACCAGAATAGGTTCTGCAACATCCACGATGATAAAGCGCTAGTGGAAGCCCCGGCTAAGTCCAAAATCGAGATTGAGAAGCATGATACTGTAGATCACAATCGTAGTTTTGTTGGCTGCTGCCAGGTCATAGTTTGCACTCTATGGAGGTAGACAGTCAAATCAGAGCCGCTGTCCAAGAGAAAACGACGTCTCTCATTCTTTATAGAAAGAGAACAACCAGTGATTTCTGAACTGTTATTTTAATGATGCGGCAACCTAAACACGTCCTCAAATGTAGCGTGTTTGGTTATCGTCAATAACGTCTTCTTACTACATCACCTGGTCCATAGGCGCATCAAATAAGACCAATAATTAATTAGATATGCAAATAAATAAATCCGTATATTTATCTGCTGACCAAAGATATTATATACAAAATAAGCAAAATTATTTGCACATTCATATTATTGTTTGTATTTGAATCCTGATTAATAATTCAGGGCCGCCTATGGAAGCTTTCTTTCTCTTTAGCTACTGTCTATTAAATCTGAACTCGAGTATAGTTAACCATCAGCGCCATCAAAGCGAGATTGCTAAACTTGGTTTAAATATAGGATGTAAGAACTTATAGGAAACTTTGTTTTTCTTAGGCTGACAGGAGTAATTTTTTCGTTTTGCGGACATCTACTTTATCTTATTTGTGACAATTTGATCCAAATTTGAAAATTTTTCTATTTCGGGTTTCTACTGAAACGAGTTCCAGAACTGTAAAAGAAGAACAATTTTAATAAAAATGGAGAGAGATATTATTTAGCATTTTATCAGCTACGGTTATAAACATAATATGCTGGAAACTCTAAAAGTCTGAAAGGATTTTTAAGAAAATGAATATCTTATTTCAAGGATTCTTTATAAGAATTTATTCTGAGAATTTTTAATAATAATTGCAATAATTTTCGGCGGATTTGACAAATGTCAAAAATGGCATTATTTTATATTACTGGTGGACTTACAGAGTACTCCAAACTTGATGTCCTGTGCTATGTACGCAAAAAAACGTAATATGCCCTAATATTGATGTTTACAACAATATAATAAATATCTGTTTAAACTCCATAAAAAGTGGTAGATAGTCTCCAAACTATGAAATACAAGGAAAATTTCTACCTACGTCTAAACATAAATTCTTTTTGGCATATTTGTTGATGCTGTTAGTGACATTTGTTTTAATTTCACTCCAGAGTCATACAGTAAATTTGAAATTATTATTCACTTTCTCAAAGTTTGGCGCAACGCAGAAAAATGACGAATCGATATTTTCTCACCAGAATTACGGTGTTATTTTTCGACTAAAAAAATGCATAATGGATTTTGTCGAAAAACTCACCCCATTAATAATTCGCAGAACGTATAGGCTTTCGTGTCAATTCCAAACCAAATATTTCGGAATTTATGACTTTTCAGGGACAGATTTATAAAAATTTGTCCGTTCAATTCCCGCAGTCTACTTAGATTTTTGGTGGGGTTAACAAGAAGAACCAGACACACCGTATATTTATTTCAGCCCCTGGATTTGTCTTTCTCTATGTATTAGGAACTGCAAGTTTTTGTCGCTATCTATATTAATTTTCTCTTGTTTGTCCAACCATTTGTCGATTTTGCTTATTTGAGAAAGAACTCCATATGGTACCTCTGGTTTCCACGGAGATCCGGACCATTCAGAATTTTCCATGAGGCTAGCTTCTTCCAGTGCAAGCATGTCGAGAACCATTGTCTTCCGAGTATACTTTCTTTCTCCGTCGCTTGTTCCACTTCCACTTAATTCACGCTAACTGTTTATCTGCTTTGTTGAGTCTCTAACCTCTTACGCTTTAGAGTATCTAATAAAGGTAGACTGTTTATTTTAAATAGCCAGTGTAAAAAGAAAATTCTCGAAGAACTAAGTTGCGCAGTAAGTGAATGTAAATGTTTAGAGAACTGGGACTTATCCTGTGTAGATGTGTTGTGTTATATATTACACCTATCTGTCAGAGGCGTTACTGTATTTTTATGGTATTCTCATAGTATCCAGCAACTGCGACAATTTTCACAAACAGACTTTCACAATATTATCGTTGTTTTCCTATTTTCGGTGGCTCGTTTTAAACTTTCCGGACATACACACCCACAAATCCCCCTTACATCCGAACCCACATAAATCACTGGGTTGGCCGGTGGCCGCGCGTAAGCGTCCCATTAGGGCTGAGCCCCGCATGCATCATGGTGGCAGTGCCGGTCACAGGGGCCCCACCGACGCTCAGCCGACACAGGTAGCGTCAGGGGAGGCATTAATTCGGCCTCTTATAAATCTGAGCCGCTGGAGTCTTGTGGCTCGACGGTCATCCCGGTTCACGTGATTGATTGCTTACTGGACACCTCTTTTCGAACTTACGTTGTATCGATGATAGGTTTCGGTCTCCGAGCCGTTATATGTTAATATTATAGAACGTGTGACATTGACTGCGCAAACGACGAAAACGATCGTCGCGATGAATGCTTTGTTTTCACGACTACCAATATTCGACATATACAGGGAAAGTCAGTCACGATGTGAAAAAAATAACCGAAGAATATTTTCTTGCCGAAGTTTGACACGTGGGACAAGTCAACTTTAGTAACTCATGGTTGAAGTTAAAAGCTTATGTTATTGTTGACGGTTCGATTGAAGATTATGAAGAACTAAGAAATACTTATCTCTCATTGTACAAATGGCAAGCGTTATAACACTTGAAACTCGTTGAGAAAATGTATTTATATACAATTGCCAGTGTTGGCTTGAGGACTTTTTTGCGAATTATTTTTGCAGAAAAATTAATCACATTTTTTTCCATTACGCGAGAGCACAGAATAAATATACTCGTTAGTCTGTGGCGAGAGTATTCCTTCAGCGCGCTCCGTTTGGCACCTTTTCGGTCTAGGCAATAAAAGAGCCTGACGATTAAAAAATAAATAGATTAATAGATCACGATTGCTTACTGGCCGCTGGCAGCGCTGACCAGTCTACTGTTTACTATTAATCTATTTATTTTTCACCTACCTTTACATTACAGTTTACGAGATTTCGCATTGCCCTCTATACACTCTCTAAATGAATAATGAGATTCTCTAGAAGACTAAAATTAAAAACAAAATATATTTATGGAATATCTGAGATAATAAGAAATTCCAACGGTTTAGAAAGAATTATATTTAAAATAAAGACCACCATAGACGATGCCGACTGATAGATAGCGATATTTACGTGATTTTCTAAATCTTCTAAATTTCTAAACATGTTCGAGGAAATTTTCCTGTGATATCAGCGCACTTTTCAGACGAACAATTGCGTGTCGCCTTTCAGAGATATAGAAAAACCTTCGGTTTCTAAAAACACACTGTATATTATCCTATTTTGGGATTCTACCCTTTATCCCGATTCTCCCGATATACAGGGTGTAACTAAACTGATGGTCAAAAATGAAACCACGTATTCTTGGAGTCAAAATAAGGGCACTTCTTCACATATTTTTTTCTCCTACGGGCCATAGTTTTTTTTATACAGAGCGTAGAAGTTTGGAGAAAAATACACACATTTCTTAGTATTTCTAGAAGTATACGAGATATTTTCTTCAAACTTCGCGTGTCACATGTGCAGATGAGCCGTCAAACTTAAGGTTGACATGAAGATTCTGAGGCTCCCAGTTGCGGAGATACAGGGTGTTACTAAAATTAATTAGTTCAGAAAAATAAGAATACCCTGTATAATCGCATTTTTTTAATTTGTTTTGAGTGGTGAATAGAATGGTTAACAAAAAGTATATCTTAGTATTTTTTCATATTCACAGCCGTTTCTTAATTATTTTTAAAGAACGGAAACGCTGCAATGATCAATAGTCACTTTAAGAATAAATCTAGCAATCTGTGGTTGTCAATTAAACTTTATTTAACAAAATACAAAAGCAAAAACGATAATAACAGAAACGTATTGCTATTAGAAAATTAAATTATTAAATGTTCGAAATGACCGCCGTCTCTTTCAATACACGCAACTACGCGTTTCCGCATGTTTATTATTGCCATTGGCAAGTCCATAGCAAAAGTGCATATCAGTCAATTCTTCAAATGAAAATATAATTTTTCAAAATATTGATACTAAAGTGCAAAGTTGGCAGCCAAATGATTCAAATAATGCCAAGTTTAATTGACATCCACAGATTGTTAGATTTATTCTTAAAATGACTTGTTTATTGCAGCATTGCCGTTCTTTGACAATAATTAAAAAACGGCAGGGAATATGAAAAAATACTAAGAGATACTTTTTGTTAACCATTGAATTTACCATTCAAAACAAATTTAAAAAATGCGATTATACAGGGTATTCATATTTTTCTGAACTAATTAATTTTAATAACACCCTGTATCTCCGCAACTGGGGGCCTCACAAGCTTCATATTAACCTTAAATTTGACAACTCATCCGCTCATGTGACACGCCAAGTTTGAAGAAAATATCTCTTATACTTCTAGAGATACTAAGAAATATGTGTATTTTTCTCTAAATTTCTACGCTCTGTATAAAAAAAAAACTATGGCCCGTAGGAGAAAAAAATATATGAAGAAGTGCCCTTATTTTGACTCCAAGAATACGTGGTTTCATTTTTGACCATCAGTTTAGTTACACCCTGTATACATACTTTATTTGCTGCAGTCGTTGGGAAATTATGCTACCTTCAACTGTTCAATTTTGCATTTTTTAACGATCATATTTGGAAAATGAAACATTTGCATGCACACTTTACACAGAGTGGTCCAACTTTTATGGACAAAACTTGTAGAGTCTATAGAAAACGTCAAAATAAGTAGATTTTTTCATTTAAACATGTTTCTAAATCCTTGCTGTCATTTTTTCTCTTTTATTTTTTAAAGAAAGACATTTAAGGCAAACATATTTAGTACAGTTTAGGCACATATTAAATGCAATAAATGAAAAATAATTCGGCCTGGTATACTTCCACCAGGGTCGGAGAGGCGGAGTCAATCATCATATTTTTAATAAAAAATGATACGCCACTGGAAAAGTCTTCTCTTTTACCCTCACTAAATTTCCCAATCAGTTCTAAGAAAAAAGTTTTCTTGACTTCCTTTCGATAAATGCACCTTTAGAAAAATTCATTTTAAATTTTAGTTTGCACGTCATGTTTCGGCACCCTTTGCACCTAATACTTCATATTGTAGAAAATGACATTAAAAAATCCATTAACAATTAAATCATCCTATTATTTAATTCGAAAATTGTTTAAAATGTGTGCCACACGTACAATTTTTTTCGAATTAGATTTTTTTTTTCAAAAGGTTATTTAGGTGATTCAATGTTTTCTGACTTTCCAATTCTGAATGGACACGTGTTTCTTCGCCTTTTTCTGTCGTACTTACCTGCTTGGAAGTTTTTATTTGTCCGTTACTCATATTGTAAATAACATCTTAGCATGGAGATTTTACTAGCCTACAATGGCGGACTCTCCGCAGAAGGTATGTACCGCCCAGGAAATTTTATAAAATTGTATAAAAACAAAAGAGAAAAGTAATCGGGTAGTTCCCCCAAAACGCATTTACGAGTTTTTTTTTCTACCCTGCAATCTAGTACAATTTCCGAGAGTATCCTACGTCGATGTGGTGGATGGTCATCAGAGAAATCCCAAGAGCGTAGTTTGGGCTATAATGCTTTATAAATCTCGGAAAACAACTTCAACGGATATTTTTTGTGATGAAGTCTTTGGAGGGTTGGTGGACGATTAATAATTGTCTGAGATTGAACTCTCGGTCATTTAAAATATATGTCATACGGGATATCATATGGCAGGAGTTTAATACCCAATCCTGAAGGTAAAACAAAACATTATTTATCTCTCCATCGAATCATTTTCGTATCTTAAATTATCGTATTTATTCTGAATGTAGTTATTAATTTTAAAGTCTTCTTCTTAACAGAACCCAAAAATGTATACTTATTCTAAGAAACCAACTGCTGAAAAATGGCGACTCGGATCTTTTATCCGCATATAATGTGGCTTCTTCATTTTAATTAAAATTTGCCCTGAAATTGATAGCATAATGTAAACAATTCGTGTTTCAAGTGGTTTGTTTTTGTATCTAACATTTCCAGATTAATATGCGGCGATATTTAGTTTTTCAGATATATGAATTAGATTTGTCAATAATATTAACTAAAGTTAGTACAAAAATTGAGTTGCCTTCTGTGCAGACTTAGATGGCTTCGAGAATACCTTGATGAAAACCATTTAAGCCACTATATTATGCACTCATTAAGAGTACCTCTGCAGAATGAAAAGATGCACTCGAATTATGGACCTGCAGGACCAAAAAGGTAACCTCAAAAAGTTACTAGTAAAAGCACGATCCAAAAACAGCGCAAGTGGGGCCCTCTGCGAGATACGTCGAAATGTACATCTTCAGCTAATTCTTCATCCCCAAAAACAAAGTGCCAAATTTCAGTTCAGCAGCTTGATTATGTTGGGAGAAATGCAATTTCAAAAAACAAACTTCAAAGCCCTGTATCTCTTGAACAAACATTTCTATAAGGCATATTAGCCTCAATCGTAATATTTTGGCCTAAAATATATGCGGTTGCACTATGTGCCATTATTAATGTATAGTGGCCCATTTAAAATTAGGACACGTTCATATAAGGGTTATTTTTTTGCCCGATTTTGACGGGTCCATTTTTATTGTAGCCCTTGTCAAATTGCATTTTGTATCAAGTTGACAGATTCTTACCACAAAAACCAAGGCCTACTACAATTTATTTTATCGAAAATTCGAGAAATCCTGTTAACAGTTATCTTTGTTAAAACCTAAAACTAGGTATACATATTCAGCATTCCCAAAACCACGTCCGTACCTACCAAATTTCGTCGAAAGTACGGCATAATATTAATCTAAGAATATGCCACAGAATAGAAACTATTTAACTGAATGCATTTGTCCCTAAATAAATTTGTCTTAAAAAGGTTTATACTATCCAAATATTCTCCCTACTTCGCCACAAACAAAAAACCATTCTTCTTTCTTCATCTCCCGCTTACAGAATATGCAATAATTTTAACTCAAATGGCTTGAATAGCTTGATATCTTCTAAGAATTTCTTCATTTATCAAAACCAAACAACTATTAAGCAACAACTTAAGCTAAAAATTGTGAGAGATAAATAGTAAAAAAATTCATATGATATGGTCGAAACTTAATGTATTTTATTTTTCTGGTGAGAGTTCTGGTCGATGGTAAGGGGAAATTTTGATTTCATAAATAATTGTAACGGGAAGATCCGCACATGAACTTAATTTTCAGTCCCTCTCTCTCAATTGTTTGTTGGGTCCATGATTTTTTCTTACGATATAGATTTGATTTTCATTAAAGACTTCTTTCTTCAATATTTTAGGCAATTGGAGTTTCTGTTTTTCTAATTCACTTTCTATAAATTGTTTTTCCCTCAAAATTTGCAGTTTTCAAATGGAAATTTTTATTTTCTCTGTAGGAATGTTTTAGTATAATTCTTCTGGTCTGAAAAAAGTAGGTACAACATTTTTCTTTGGGGTAAGTTTCGTTTCACTCCGGCAAGTGAACCTGCATACCTGCATAAATAATACTAAATTCATTCCCAAATAATAATCTTTTAATATATTTATCAACAAGCTTAAATATTTTAACAGAACATGATTTATATATTTTTGTAAAATCGCCAATACATTTTTTTGCACATAAAAGCTATGTAAATAAAATAATGACTTACCTGGCATATTTTACTTTCTTTGTAAAAACTTCCTGCTTGTGAATTTCATTGCGTCTTTCTATTTTTTATTATTCCTCATCTTTGACAGCCAGTGAAAATAACTTATATTCTTCACTTGTTTTCTGGGGATTGAAAACACCACAAGACTTCTGAACTATATTAACATTATTTAGATTAATGAAATATCTATTTTATGGGTCGCCGAAAAACATTTGATCGAACAACATTTGATTGAAAAACAATTGATCGAAAGCCATTTGATCGAAAACCATTTTATCGAGAAAAGAATTAATAACCACTTGTAAATTACAAAATATCGAAAGTAATTTTAATTTAATTTGTCATCCAAGCAAAATACTACGATACTAAATATTATAACAAATTTGAAAAAAAAAACTTAATTTAAATAACATGTGTAATTCTAAAAATGTACTCTTATAACCCGGTAGAATCAAAAGAGTGACATATTTCCCTAACCCAGCTGCTTAAATCTTTTTTTGAGCAAATTTTCCTGTCATAGCTTCTTGAATTTTGAGTTCTGTTATATTCTGTTCTTTTTTATGGAACGAAGAAAGGCCCAAATTGGTTTTTTCGCATTTATTTGCGAAAGAAAGCCTCTATGCCATCCTTCGACTATAATATTAGTGTTGAGAGCGTTATTTACAATGATCTCGTATTCGTTCCACATAAAGTGGTCAAACATAGGTTTATTTCTTTGCCTGCGTTCAAATTTGCCTATCCCCAGGTGTCTTCGAAATAATCAGTGAAACTTTGCAAGTCCGCTGGCAATAAGTTTTGTTCTAAAATGGTATTAAAGGCGCTTTCTACGTAGGGAAGGGGGACAAAGGCAATTGCTTTCAGAAGTTTCACTTTAAACGAAAAGTCGACGTCAGAATCATATTTTGACTTTAAACCTAAATTCTGTATTTTTCTGTAAAGTGTCTGGCTAAAATGAAAGTAACATCCGAAATGCTTAATGTTTGGAAAAACGTTACGAATACACTTGATCAATGATGTCTCAAAATCAGTATAAATGGCATTTACTTTTAGTGGGGACAGTTGTATTACCTCCATCAAAATATACAATAGTGGGACTACAATACTTTCCACAATGATGTGAATGGTATAAAGTTGAAAAAAAAATCCGGAACGGTTTTAAAAGTTCCATCCATATACGACTTTTTGGATTGCAACAGAAAACGTACATTTCTATTAGTTCCAAAAATCGATCCACGTCTTCACTTCCAGAGTCCAAAAAGACAAATTGATCTCCTCTTTCGGTTAATTTAAAATTAGCTGGCAATATTAACATTTCTCGTTAAGTGGGCAAGGCCGGGTATTTATTTTCTTTTGATCGGTTATTGCGTATTGCCCGCTTCATTGATGGTAGTTTAGGCAAATGGCTCAGAGTTAAATAAGTTGCCGTGGAAGTAGCACCGGAAATAATTTTTTGAGGGGTATCAATGGTAGATCTGGACCCTTTCATTTTCTGTTTTTAGTCGCGCCTTGCAGCTTTTCTTGTAACCTTAGCACTTCCAATAAATATTTGTCGCATTTTCTTTGTCTTTCACGTAAAAATACCCCTTCCAATAGAGCATTTTCTTCCCCCCTTGCGATTCCACGGAAACTGCCTTTACTTTAGACTCGCTGCTCATTAATAATGTTCAGTACACCAGTTTTTAGTTTTGAATACTTTCACACAAAATGACAAGCACAAGTTTGTAGATATATTTGTTGCGGGAACAAGTTACATGTACCCAAGGTTAGTTTATAGGAAGGTTAGGACATTCCCCCACTCTTAAACAAAACCAAAGGCAGTCCCTTTGCACCGGCAACATCTCGCGATGGTGCCGCTCTCACCAGCTGGCCTTCAGTTTGATGCCCATGGCGTATCAAAAGGGACAACACGGGTATTGAAAACGGAAAACAAAGTAAAAACACAAACTTAAAACAAAAATGCCATGCACCAACATACTCTACAAAGTTCCGTTATTTCATTGCACAAACGTTAAAATGAACAAATAACCGAAAACAGCCAAAACAACATAAATATACACCATAAACAAAGTACATGCCAAAAACGACTGTGGGCGCCTATATGGCTGGAAGCGTTATCTATTTAAGGAGTTACTAAATCGACAATTCACGTGTAAATGCTACCAACTTAAATTGCGGAATTTCTCCCCTTTGCCTCTCTCATCCCCCGCTTCCCTTCCACGTCGTCGAATGTCCTAACCTTCCTATAAACTAACCTTGCATGTACCTACATACTCGTATGTTATAGTAGGAGTGCCCACAACCTTTCCCTGTCATACTGACCTATTTAAAAATTATGCCATCCTTCGACTATATTATTAGTGATGGGAGAGTTATTTACAATGCACTCGTATTCGTTCCACATAGAGTGGTCATTGTTATTTCTTTGCCTGCGTTCAAATTTGCCTATCCAGGTGTCTTCGAAATAATCAGTGAAACTTTGCAAGTCCGCTGGCAATAAGTTTTGTTCTAAAATGTTATTAAAGGCGTTTTCTACGTAGGCAAGGGAGACAAAGGCAATTGCTTTCATAAGTTTCACTTTAAACGAAAAGTCGACGTCAGAATCATATTATGACGAAAAACCATTTTTCACACCTGGAGGGTCAAACTTTGGAATATTGTAGTTCTCGGCATCATAAACAATGTCCTCATTGGTGTAAGGTCCAATAGATTGTGGTTTGCAAAACATTCGATGTTAAAAGTGCTAGAAAACCCTCTTCCAAACCACACTAGTAGTTAAGCAAAGCGGGCATCAGGACAGTGACGTCACGGCCTCGGCCGCTACGTGGCAGATGTTTATTTCCGACAGGTGAGGACTTGCATTTTGACCTGACGTAACCCCGGACGGGACTTGACCTCGATAGGTTATTAAGAATTGTTATGACATGTTCAGCTCCCCCTCTCTACCACTAGGTTAGAATATAAGGTGGTCCGTTCTAGCTGGAGAACTCAGTTTAGTTTGAAAGCAGACAACATGGATCTACAAGCAATCAACAAGTTGACGTGCCTCAATCGGAAATCCAGCATCAAGTTGGCGGAATTACCGCAAGATTTGCCATTGAAAATATATTCAGGCAAGCTGGTGAAGACAAAATTCGGGGAATGCGTCTTACTGGAATTGGAGGAGAATGTTGTATTCCTACCGCAGAGAGTCACGGTAGCATTCAAGCCACACTTGGAGGATTTCTCATCTGAAAGATATTACCTCGTGTTTAAGGGGCAACTCAACACTGGAAAACTTCACCCGGCAAATCAGTTTGAGATTGTAGAAAATAAAAATATTTAAACGAAAAATTTTTTTTTTAATTATCCAACCTAAACCAACTAATATGATAAATATTAATAATAGGAACTACTGAAAAATATAAATACATGATATTTAGAGAGAATCGACTTCAGTCTAATGTTATCATTCACTGGAGAAGGGTTATTTAACTCGTTAATAAATAAATTACCAATTGAGTTCCACATTCCCGGATATCAATATTGTGGACCTGGTACTAGACTAGAAAAAAGATTAGCAAGGGGTGACAGTGGAATTAATAGATTAGATACTTTATGTAAAAAAACACGATATATTCTACTCAAAAACCGGGTTGCTGGAAGATCGACATAAAGCTGACTTGGAATTGGAAAATCAAGCTTGGGAAAGAGTTAAAAGCAAAAACGCAAAATTAAGTGAAAAAGCTGCTGCTTGGTTTGTAACAACGGCAATGAAAGCTAAACGGAAGTTAGGTATGGGTTTAAAAAAGCGTCCCAATTCATTCAGGCGAGATATAGTACGAAAAGTTGAAAAATCGTTGAAAAAATCATTTAACAACAATCAGCTGAATAACGTTAACAATATTAAAAATACAACATTAGCTGCCATCAAAGCTGCACGACTAGCTGTTAAAAGAGTGGGAGGAAAAAGAAAGGTGCGAATACCAAGAATTATCCCATTTCAGCACAAAACCGGTGGGTTTCTACCGTTGATTCCAATCCTAGCTGCATTGGGAGCTCTTGGATCGGTAGCTGGAGGTGCTAGTGCTGTTGCTAAAACTACAATCGATGCCAAAAATGCTCAAAAAAAGATGGTTGAAGAAAAACCACATAATCGAGCAATAGAAGCTATTGGAAAAAAAGGATCAGGTCTTTATATGCGAAAAAATAATCGTGGTGGATTTGGTTTGTTTTTTTCAAAAAAAAACTTAGTTCAAAAACTTCCTTTAAAGCTTCCTAATAGACAATTAACTGATGTTGACCTAAATAAATTTGCTAGAAAAATAAAAGTGCCGCATTTTAAAGGTATATTTATGAGAGACACGCTTCCAAAAACAAAACCAAATGCAAATGAGTCTGCAATTATAAATTTAGATATTCAAAGCAATAAGGGAACACACTGGGTAGCATATATAAAAAAGAATAATTTTGTACAGTATTTTGATAGTTTTGGTAACTTAAAACCACCTATAGAACTTATTCGTTACTTAGGTAAGGGGGTTAAGATTTTATACAACAACGAGTCCTATCAAAAATTTAATGAAATAAATTGTGGTCACCTGTGCCTCGCATTTCTCTATAAAAAGCAGAGGTAAGCTTAGAGTCAACTCAGTCATGTCACTGATATTCACCCTACATGGTTTTACTTCAAGGCTAAGTATTGACTTTAATAATACAATATATTTAGAATCTGATGTTCAGTATGGTCTAGCATTGTTAGGATTTCATTCATACAATACTATTCCGAATATTGAGGCGCCTAATAACAAATTTTATGTTGTCAATGAAAACAATGAACGAAAAATTATAGAAATTCCTACTGGGTCATATGAAATTAGTGCTATAGAAAGACAAATATTGAAATCTTTGAAAAAGTTAGATAACAATCCAAATATATTTTCATTGAAAGCTAACAATAGTACGCTTCAGTGTGAAATTTATAGTGATCAATACAGCATTGATTTTCAGCAGGATTCAATAGGAAAATTGTTAGGTTTCTCTAACCGCTTACTACAATCAAAGAAACTTCACATATCAGATTTACCTGTAAGCATTGTTAAAGTTAGAACGATTCATATAGATAGTAATATAACGGCTGGAGCATACTATAATAATAAACCATCGAATACTATTTACGAATTTGCTGTGGGGACCGACCCCGGTTACGCGATAGACGAAACTCCAAGAAATTTGCTATACGTACCCGTTACCAAGCGTGAAATTAATAATTTATCATTATCAATTTTTGATCAAAATTCCCAGTTGGTAAATTTCAGAGGTGAAGAAATAATTGTAAGATTAGAATTAAAAAAGTTGTTATAAAATGGGTCTAGTTTTTGATGACGCTAGATATCAACCGTATAACAATATTCTCAAAAATCACTCCCTCAAAGGTCTCATAAGTGTGAACCTCGTGAGAAGAATCTTATACATACACCTGAAAATCTAAAGTTTTTAAAATCTTTTGGGTACGATGTCGTTAACACCTTAATTCAACGATTGGAGACACGTACCTATTACCCATTTGTTAAGTCTTTTATGAATAACGATATAGTGGAAATAACTATCAATCAAGGTGATGCCTGGCTATTAATGTACGATGCCGCGATATTTATTAAAGGAAAAATAGAGAAAACAGGCGGAGCAGGTACTTTCAGCCTTGTCAATAATGGTGCTGCTTTTTTCTTTGAATCTATATCTTATGAACTGAATGGTAAAGAAATGGATGCTGTTAGAGATCCTGGTATCATGAGTTCAACTAGAGCATATTTGTGTTACACTCCTAATGATCATAAACATATGATGACTTCGAGTTGGACCTATCCAGAAAAATTTTCTGTTTTGAATAAGGATGGTTCGTTCAGCTTATTGGTATTTTTAATGACTATCAATATGCTATTTGCGGTAAGCAAACCATAAGACTCATAAGATCCCGAAATGATGCCAATTGTTTGCAATTAAAAGAAACTCTAGGAATAATCCCAGAATTAACTGCAGAACTAACCATTAGCAGTATCGAGCTGAAGGTAAAGCATATTCAACCCAATGACATGATTAGACTGGATCTGTTGAAAGCAATCAAAAGCAATAAACCTATTTTAATTCCGTTTCGTAAATGGGAATTACACGAATTACCAAATCTCACCGAAAATGCCACTAGAGAAATATGGTCGGTGAAAACATCTACAGCAGTCGAGAGTCCGAGATTTGTTATAGTTGGATTTCAGACAGATCGTAAAGAGAACTCAAAAGAAGATCCTACACAGTTCGATCATATAGATATCTCGGACGTTAGGTTAATCTTAAACATTGATTATTATCCATTTGAACGGCTAAGGCAAGATTTCAATAAGGATTATGTAGAATCATACAATAATTATACCGATTTTCATCCAAGTTTTATGAATACTCGAGATAAGCGTCCTATTCTCAGTTACAAAGACTTTAAAGAACATGCAACGCTTTTTGTTATCGATTGTTCCAAAAGAAACGAGTCCGTAAAAACCAGCACGGTTGACGTAAAGTTAGATATCGAGAGCACCAAAGGATTTCCAGCTAAAACTAGAGTTTATTGTATTATTATTCATGATTGTATACTAGAATATTTACCGTTGAGCGAAACTGTTGGAAATATAATGATTTAAATAACAAACCCCCTCTCCTTTGCTTAACTATCAATTGGATATAAAAACGTATCGGTTAGTGAAGAAAACCATTCTCTGTAAAAGTATAGATAAAACGTAACCATGAAAATTGCAGTTATTGACATTCATGGCTTCATGGTGGAAAATGAATTCCATCCTAAAGAGCTGACAATTAAAATTAACGAACAAATATTACACGTATTATTAAAACCGTTCAGAGATTTTAATTCACTTAGTAAATTCGATAAAAGACATGTTAGAAATCTTGAAAAAAATCGTTTAGGAATTAAATATTCCAGTGGATATGTGGACTATAGTGAATTACCCAAAATAGTAGAAAATATTTTGTTCAACGTCAATTCAGTCTACGTTAAAGGTGATCAAAAGGTAAGATTTTTACGTAATGTTATCGACAAGAAAATAGTTGATGTTGGAGATCTTCAGAACAATTGGATTCAAGTACCAAAGTTTGAGAAGGAGATACCATCATGCTTGTGTCACACAGAACATAAGAAATGGTTATGCAGTTTAAGTAATTGTGAAAAACTATATAGTTGGCTACAAACATTTTTACCATAATATATTATGTTAGTTTAATCTGTAATGTAGTATAAAAATAATTAAATTTTTAATAATACTTAGTTGTTTATTTTAATTACCCCCTCCAAATACATATAGGTATAAATTACAAAATCTTAACAAATATCCTACAGTTTTATTCAAGATGTTGTTAAAAGCAGAATACATTTTTTTGCATGCTATAATTAACAACGTGTTCTATATTTATAAACCAACCTATGTAGACGAATTTGCAATTTGTGTGGATAAACATCCTATAAAATGGATTCCTTTTATACCTGTACCTGATACTAAGGATATTGTAATGGTAAATCTACCTAGAAGTTTTGCATACTACAAAATTAGAATGACATTTAAAAATCGAACAATTGCTGATACGGAATGGTTAATCCATTGCTCAAAAATCTATAACAAAACTAATCTAACATCTAATAATACACAAGGAACTCAGCAAGGATCTCAACGGTGTATGGGAGAAGTGAACCTGCTGTACATGATCTACTTTATAACAACATGTTCATCGTTATTAGTCGTGAAATTGCTTATTAAACTTATTCAGAGAGTACTTAGTGAACGAAAATGGTATACAACAATATTAAGAAAAAACTAAAATCAAAATCTGTCATTGTATCGTACGTATTAAATAAAAAGTTAAAAATATATCAAGTATTTCATTTACACCCTATCTATAATTTCTATAATCTGTTGCAGAGCAACATTTTTATCTTATTCAAGTTAGAAGAGCAAAGTATGATGATATTTATTGACGGTGGTTTTAGAGTATTAAATGCTAAAAAGTAGTATACTTACCTGTAAAGTTATCTTTCATGATTGTTTTAAGACTATCTTTATACTTAGCACTTCTCAACATTTTTATGTTGCAACTTTTTGTAGTAGGTAAATTGAGAGAAAAATAAAAATTAATAACATAAATTTGATGATACATGTATATTAAAATAAAAATTAAAACAAGAGTTAACATAAAAGTAACACTACAAATAGGAATACAGATTAAAATAAAAATAAAATAAAAATATAAACTAACTATATACAAATGTTAAGAAGTCATGTTAAGTCAAGTTACGTTAGTCAAGTTACGTTAAGTCAAGTCAAAGCCTATTCTAAAGCAAAAAGAGGTAATGTGCAGTTGATTAAAATTCTCATTTCAAATTCATTGTATATTTTTTAGATGATAAGGTAAATTAAAATAGGTACTTTCATTTATTTTTTTATTATAATTTTTATTACATTTTTTGCATTAACAATAATCCTTAATCTAATTAAATATTATCAACTTTCTTATTTCATTCATATAATATAATTTCAAATTTTAATTCTTGTAAAGATTTTATATACATTTCTAATTTTCTTCTATAGTAGAGTCTATTCGACCTCCTTTTGGATTCCGTTAGAGTCATTCGTAAGACGAAAATTCTATGTTGGTTGTTCTACCTGGTGCTGGTCCAAGACTTGCAAAAAAAAATGTTTCTCCACTTTCCATCTTCTTGTTTATTTCTGCGATACGTTGGGGGGTAAATTCTTCAGTAAATCTACGTGGTAACAAAGTACGGAACTCCAAAAATTCTACTAACACTTTCTCTCCAAACCTTGTATGGATTTTACTAAAAGATGATATTCTATACTTTTCTCCAATTTCCATATCTCGCACACTTACGAACTTCTTCACTAATAAATTCTTGTTTAAATAACTTAGGAATGAGTTCATGTTTTTAATAAGTATAGTGTTCAACAATAGTGGAATACTAATAAATTTCAGAAACACCGTCACTGAATTTATAGTACCGCAAATAGGTGGGGGGAAGAACAGTTATACAACATTTAAACTGGTGTAAGGTTTTCATATGCGTTTACATTTCCGAGAGATATACATCACGGTATAGATCAACTTAGAAATGACGTGAGTGACAACATTATCAACGTTTGTGAAAAAGGGTTTAGACTTTTTCGAAGAAATACAAATCAACGAACTATAGAGTATTGGAAAAAGATAATAAACGCAAACATTAAGTTAATTCGTAGGGCATTAAAGAAGAAAATTTACAATCATGGTACCTTAATAAAATTGGAGACAAATTTAGGACATCTAATTAGGTTCAGAACTTATTTGAAAGCATATAGACACGAGGGGGCAGGTAAAGGTAGGATAGAAAATAGAAATGACCGGGTAAAATGGGAGGATACAAAATCGGTGTTTCAAAGTCGCATTCGCTCAGCCATTATGGTAAACTTAAAACACAAAGATATCCTACAATTTTTTAATGATGCTTTTTTCTTATTCAAAAACCGTATCAGCAGAATCCTAAAAACTCTTAGAATTATTAAAGTTAACAGTGTTTTGTGGTGAATTTATTAAAAAAATAGGAGAAGATGAAGTGTTAGAAAATAAATATTTTAATACGAAAAACGAAATAATTGATCAAAGTACAGAGCTTAAAAAATGGGTTCAAAACTGTGTTATAGATAAAATCTTAAACAAACTAGAATCTTTTCAGGAAAGAGATTCCGGTTGGGCTTTACATAAAATTTTGAGCTTGGAAATCAATATCAACAAAATTGAAGTAGGAAACGGCGGTAAGTCTTATATTAAGCTTCCGGAATCCATAGCAGCTAAGCGAGCGTGCGTAAATGTTAAAAATAATGATGATCTTTGTTTCTTATGGGCTGTAGTTTCCGCTCTATACACCCCTCATGGAAAAAAGGTACCGTCCCGCACTTCTTCATATCCACACCCTTCGACGGTATTAAATTTAAGGGGCTTGAAATTTCCCTTAACTTTAAATCAAATTCCAAAATTTGAAAAATTAAATAATATATCTGTAAATGTGTACATATTAGATCTACTAAAACACGATCAGTTTGCAACGTTTATTACTTCACCTGGGCGAATTACAAAAAGTAAAATGCAAAAACATGTAAATCTCCTTTTAATTCAAGATAAATATTTTCCAAAAATTAATGATCATGAAGCTGTTCCTATCGATGAGTCAATAGTAGACATTCACTACCATTATTGTTGGATTAAAGATTTATCTAGGTTGATTTCAAGGCAAACAAATAAACATAAAGGTAAAATATTTATATGTGACAGGTGTCTTAATTATTATTCTTCTCAAGAAAAGCTCGACGAACATATAAGCTACTGTTAAGATATAAATAATTGTAAAATATCCTTCCCTAAAGATAAATATATCGAGTTCAAAAATTATGTTCATAGAGAAAAAGTACCCTTTGTTATTTTAGCGGATTTTGAATCCATTCTGAAACCCAACAATGACCCGCAAATAATGACTAAAACAGCTAGATATCAAAAACATGAAGCTTTTAGTGCTGGATATTATTTTAAATGTAGTTACGATAACACATTATCTTTTTACAAAAGTTACCGCGGAGCTGATTGTATGACTTGGTTTGCAGATCAGCTAGATGAAATTGCAAATTTAGTTTCATCGAAATTAAAAAACATCGAACCGATGAAAGAAGCTGTCAATCTAAAAGACTCAACACCGACATGTCATATTTGTGAAAGAGAATTTAACCCTAATGATATAATTGTACGTGATCATTGTCATCTAACATCTCATTTCAGAGGTTATGCGCACCAATCATGTAATTTAAATTATAGAAATTCATTTGTAGTACCGATTGTATTTCAAATCTCAGTGGGTACGACAGTCATTTTATTATTAGAGATCTATCTAAAAGACACAACACAACTTTGCTTCCAATTAATAAGGAAAAATACATTAGTTTTACTATTTTTAATAATAACACAAACGTCAAATTTCGATTCATTGACTCGTTTAGATTCTTAGGTTTCTCCCTAGACACCCTAGCCTCGTCTCTCAATAGTGAAGACTTTGTTAATACTCGTAAAGAATTTTGTGGTATATCTCAAGATAGATTTAAACTGCTAACCAAGAAAGGTGTATTTTGCTATGATTACATCGATAACTTAGATAAATTGACTGAAAATTCTTTACCTTCCATAGAACAGTTTTATAATAAATTAAATGATATTGGGATCGATGAAGATGCTTATAGACATGCTCAATTAGTTTGGGACACATTTGAAATACAAAATTTAGGTGAATACTCAGACTTGTACCTAAAGACTGACATTATGTTACTTACAGATATTTTTTAAAATTTCAGAAATACCTGTCTAAAAAATTATGGTTTAGATCCAGCTTGGTACTATACTCTCCCAGGTTTTACCTGGGATTGCATGCTTAAATGTACAGGTTGTAAGTTAGAAACCTTTCAAGATATCGATATTTTAATGTTTTTCGAAAAGGGTATACGGGGTGGTATAAGTCAGTGCTGCAATCGATTTTCACAAGCAAATAATAAATATATGAATAACTATGATCCTAGTGAACCTTCCAAGTACTTATTATACCTAGATGTTAACAACTTGTACGGTTGGGCGATGTGTGAACACCTTCCTTACGGTGGGTTTCAATGGGTAGATACAGCTATTGACGTTACCACTATTCCAGATGATGCACTTGAGGGATATATTTTAGAGGTTGATTTAGACTACCCTGAATACTTACATGATTTGCATAGAGATTTACCTTTTTGTGCCGAACATGGTGTACCTCCAAATTCAAAATTATCTAAACTGATGACAACCCTATATCCGAAAGAAAAATATGTCATACATTATAGAGCACTTAAACAAGCTCTGCGAAATGGTTTAATCTTAAATGAAATTTATAGGGTTTTGAAATTTGAACAGGCTGCATGGTTAGCACCTTATATTAAATTTAATACACAGTTAAGAGCAAAGGCAACATTTGATTTTGAAAAAACTATAATTAAACTGATGAATAACGCAGTTTACGGAAAGACTATGGAAAATATTCGAAAGCATAGAATCGTTAAATTAGTTAGGAAATGGAATGGGAGGTACGGAGCAAAGAATCTAATTGCTAGCCCAGTTTTTAAAAGCAGATTAATATTTGATGAAGACTTAGTAGCTATTGAACTAAATAAAACTGAAATAGTATTTAATAAGCCTTTGTATATAGGTATGGCAATTCTCGATATTTCTAAAACTTGTGTATACGAATTTCATTATGATTATATGCTTCCAAAATTTTCATCGGAAAGTTGTAAACTACTTTATACAGATACGGATAGTTTGATTTACGAAGTAAAATGTAACGATGTCTATGGTGAGACTATCAAAAGTGATTTACATCGTTTTGATACCAGCGACTACCCAATTGACAATAGATATAATATTCCACTAACAAATAAGAAAGTGCCAGGCTTGATGAAAGACGAACTTAATGGTACTGTTATGACTCATTTCGTTGGTCTCAGATCTAAAATGTATACGTATTTGATTGAGGGGGAGAAAAAATGTGTTAAAAAATCAAAAGGAATTAAACATAGTGTTATTAAAAATCATATAACATTTGATGATTATGTGAATTGTTTATTTAAGAAGAAGGAAAAGACTGCCACCCAATGCTCTATCCGTTCGTTTGCTCACGTGTTTAGCATAAAACAAACTAAGATTGCTCTCAGCCCTTTTGACGATAAACGATATTTGGTAAATAATGTTGTCACTCTACCTTGGGGTCATAAAGATATAATGGATGCTGTACCAGTATAGATTTCACATGTACTTATGATATATGTAATGTATTTATTTAGGTAAGAATAAATAAAAGTCATATTATCTTTAATATTGTTTTATTTCTTAAACCCTTCTTCTATACAAATCCGTTAAAACAAATTCTTTATCAAAAGAGAGAAGCTCGAATATACAATATGTTTCAATACTAAACGATAAGTTACATACAGACATTATAATATCTACAGGATCCATAACATAATTACATTTTCTTAGCAACTCATTAACTTGATCTAAAATATTATGATAATGTTCAAGATAGTTACATTTTAGCAATAAGTTGATCTTTAAACTAATACTCTCGTCAATGGTGAGTAGCTCCAATACTTCGTTTTCGGTGAAATAATGACAGTCATCATTCTTACAGAGTATAACCATCTTGAGGTTGTTAAAACCCAGCATTGTTCTCAATTCCAGGTTGGAGCCGAACTTCATTGATGACTGTGCAATATCAGGATTAAAGAGATATTGTTCTGCGAGTTTATTTAATTGTAGTATAAACTCATTCCATTCAAAGCGGTCCATAGAAATCATACCTTGTGTTAGTTCATGTACAATTTTGACTGCTGGTCGGAAGAAGCGTACGGGACTCAACCCACAATGAACCGTAAACAAATTCTCTGGTTTTATCACAAATCGTGTACTTAAGAGCATGTGCTTTTCATTTCGAATAGCCTCTTCATAAAGCTCTAGGATTCGATTAATTTCATTGTTTTCTTCACTTCTTGTGCTGTATCCAGAGTCACTCATCTTCGAATTTTGATTTACACAACCAACAACTCACAGAACGTTTGTGGCACTTATCCATGAGTCGTGTGTTTTATCTAGACCAAGCCAGCGCACCAACACTTTCCCCCCCTCCTACGTAGTACCCTCTCTACTAAGTAAATATCTGGATCTGCCGTTTTTTGTAATTCCTCTGTATAGAATCCTCCTTTTATAATATTTCCTCTTACATCTAAAAGTACATACGTTACCGGATTAGTTATTTGTATTTTAATAATTTTAAAGACTTCTGTCGTCCAGTTAGGAATATAACCCTTTTCAAAAATATGTTTAGCTTTACTAATTCTCACCATATCACCCACATTAAATTTTGGTTTGTTAAAAATCTTTGAGTGACTATAAACACTTTTAAGTAAATGACTTTCGGTACTCTTATTTACATCCTTAGGCTTCATATGTATAGTACGATGTCTCCTATTATTATATTCGTCGACTATTGAAAGTAACATATCAATCCATTTATATTTACCATTCAAACTAAAATATTTAAACATTTGCTCTTTCAGGGTGCGTATAACCGTCTCCACAATTGCAGCTTTTTTAATACTAAATGAACTATAATGATTTATATTAAATTGTTTCATGAGTTTCTTAAAATGCGTATTGTAAAATTCCTTTCCTAGGTCAGTTTGTAGATTTCGAGTTTGTCGTTTCTGAGATCTTTTCAGAATATTTGTAAAAGCTTTCGTAACCTCTTCCCCAGACTTTGATTTCAGCGGTTCGCACCAAACGTATTTTGAAAAACAATCAATTACTACCAATATGAATTAACTGTCGCATACTGATCCATTTGCGCAAGATCAGCTTGCCAGAGATCGTCTAATCCTTTGATAATAGTTCGCCGGCGAGAATAATTTTTTCTAGCCGGTGTATGTAGTTCCTTAACCAACTAAATTTTTTCTTTGCTGTGCTGTGTTTTCATTATTATATTTGTAAAATGGTTTTAGATTATCAATTTTATTCGATAGTTCCACTATCTTTTTATCTTTCTCTTCGATACACAATTGTAGTCTATTTACTTCACTATGCAATTCTTCCTTGAAATTTTTGATGAGTGTATTTTCATGTACCGTAGCAGTAGTTATTTTATGTAACTGTCTGTGAATATAATCGAAAATTTTGGTTCTTATTTCATTAACAGTTTGATCAACATATCGCTTGTTTGTTGCGTCACTATTTTCGTTTGGAGTTTGAAGATTACTAATCTTCAAATTCTTTACATCTATATTACCATTCGGAGTAAACTCGAAAATAGTGTTACTTGTATGGATCGATGAAGATAAATGTGATGAATAAATTTTAGAATTAGAATATTGTCCAAACTTATTGACACTCATAGTGGATATGATGATAATTTTGGCTCGCCCTTATATTTATATTAGCGAATAATGTTAGCTTCTGTTAACTCATTGATAATAGCAACAATTTCATTATCGTGAGAGGTGTTTCCAGCTTGTTTAGAGGCTACGAGGAGCCTTAATCTATCTATCAACTCATTTACATCATCCCAATAAACGAATTCTATAGGCTTTTTATTGTAGGTAAGGTTCATGCCGGTACCACATGCCGTCGATTGTGAACGTGTTTTAGGTTTAGGTATTTCAGTTTCTTGTTCACCTCTATCTAGAGGCTTGATAATATCACTATATTTAAATCGATTTGAACCTTTTAATTTACCCGCTGAGTTGAGGTGGACACTAGTTAAAGTTAAAAATTTTTTATAATTTTTTCTGTCTTCAAGGTTGCACTGTGGATCATCATAAAAAATTAAATTGTAAAGTCCTTCTGTACCCGGAAACCGATACAACCCATCAACGAGTATGTCTCCTGTAGGCTTATCAAAGTCAATAAATTTTCTTCCCAGTATCCATTTTGATTTAGAAGCATCGTAAACAGGTCCGTATACCTTATCAATTTTAGATGACTTGTCCCCATGTTCACGGATATATGGTCTTAGTATTTCCGGATAAGATTCTAGGTAATTCGTCTATAACATCCTGAGGGTAGTTCGACATATCATTATCATCATCTTCTTCAAAAACGTTTTCCGGATTGGGTTCATTAGAATTTTCCCAATGACTCTCGGGTAGTGTAAACGATCCCTGTAATTTATTAATGCCCAACTTCAGCGCATCAAGCTTTTTGTTGATTCTATCTTCAATTCCATCTTGTATTAATTTTGTTTGTTTATCTAAATCAATATTATCATCCTCATCTTCTTCTTCTTTAGGTTCTAGTTTGATATCATTTTCATTCTTGGATTTTATCATTTTTTCTAAAGATTTTGTTACTGGCTTAAAAACTTTCTCGAGCGACTCATCTTCTTCAAGTCTCCCTAATTTTAACGCAGTATATTTTTTTCTAATCGAGCGTGTGAGTTCTCTAATTTTCTTCGCGCGTTGCGCATTTGCAATTTGATCTTGCGATGTTAGCGGCATCTTTCCAAATTAACTTATGACACTAACTTACAGCTTTATATACTTATCGAAACCACTTCTATACCGTCCGGTATTCAACCTAAAATCCTTAACGATTACTAATGTTCCGTAAGAATCACTCCAACATCGATGACACAAATCCTTAAATTGTTCATAAGTTAAATCTGGAGTTACATGCTCGTCATATACATGCCTTAAATTGATATCATCTTGCTTAAAAAGCACAATCATGTTGCAGTTATCTCGTATCAACTGTTTAGGTATCTTTGAATAGGTTTGACAAAGATATGTTACATCAATACTTTTGTGACGACCCATTGAATAGAATTCTCGTATTTTATCTTGCTTGTCGCAAGCTACATCGTCAAAAATAAAAACAGAATTTTCCAGAGCCTCCGATGGATCAATAACATCATCGTTAGCTTTGAATGGAAAATATTTAATTTTATCACCAACCTTTTCTAAGACATTTTGTAATAGTTGATATTTTGGTTGGAATAGCGATTTACTGTATACATATATATTCTCAAATTTAAGACCATTTTCACTGAATATAAGACTGAGAAGGGCATTGGTTTTACCACAGTTACTCGGTCCGCAAAAAATTGCTCTAATAGAATTTGGAAGTAGTTCACCATGTTTAGATTTTTGGTGATGTCCTGCATCTGCAATATCCAAATTTTCAATGGGTAAAGTCCTTTGCTGTTGTTGAAATCGCATTTTAATGATGTTTGAAGTCACTGTATACATACGTACCTATTTATACTATCTTTTTATGGTGGGGGTTTAACTTACCGCTCTTTAATAATCAAACTGTGAAGTTCATACTTACGTAAGCAAATATTATACTAACTAGTGGGGGCAAGATTGGAGGGAGCAGCCGCATAGATCTATATATACGGTAGACAAATTTAATACAATAGTAAAGTAATAATGGATTTCATTAAAATCGAAGTAGATGCATACGTTGCTTCTCAAAAAGTGTACAACCGTTCCTGTAGTGGTGAAAAATTAATATATTTGCTTGGTAAACCAGATTTTATAATACCGAATGAAAGCTTCACAGAAGTTGCTGAAGGAGCATGTAGTGTTGCGGAGTGTTGCCTAATGTTGGAAAAGAAGCGAAAAATTGTTAATTATATTAAGATCATAATCAATATTTGTGATCAAGAAAATATTGAAGAAATGAATTTTACCACAGTCGAAAAGCTTATGAAGGATCATTGCCTGGAAGATAGCATTGCATATAAAGTACACGTTTTTAGCTTAATATCAAATTTTAATCTATACTATTTGGAGGACTCTTATCCAGTGAAAAACATAATAAAAAACTACAAGGGATTGGAAGATTGCTGTGATGCTTTTATATGTCAAGCTGCCTACTTAGCGAAACATAAAAATTTAAAAATATTTGTTGAAGCTTTAACTGCTATGAAATTATCATATAAGTTTCAACCATCTAAAAACAAAAATCATTTAAGAATCTTGAATTGGTTGGAAGAAAACGTAAGAAAATATAAGGCAAACCCAAAAGCTCTTTTAGGATGGGATTGTGGACCAGACTCCGGTCACTGGCCATCTACCAAAGTGAAGGATTATAAGAAGACAATTTTGTTCTTATCAACTCTCACAGATAAATAAATATTATTAACGTAAATATATTGTTTTATTTTCAACATTCACTTTTCTGAAGTTTCGTTGACTTTTCGTCAACGTTTCGTTGACGTTCCGTCGACGTTCGTTAACGTTTCGTTAACGTTTCGTGGACGCTTCGTCGACGTTTCGTCGACGTTTCGTCGACGTCCGTCAACGTTTCGTCGACGTTTCGTTGACGTTTCGTCGACGTTCGTCAACGTTTCGTTGACGTTTCGTTAACGTTTCGTCGACGTCCGTCAACATTTCGTCGACGTTTCGTTAACGTTTCCTCGACGTTTCGTCGACGTCCGTCAACGTTTCGTCGACGTTAGTCGACGTTTCGTCGACGTTTCGTTGACGTTCGTCGACGTTTCGTTGACGTTTCGTCCAAGCGTCGACGTTTCGTCGACGTTTCGTCGACGTTCGTCGACGTTTCGTCCACGTTTCGTCGACGTTTCGTTGACGTTTCGTTGACGCCTTCGTTAACGTTTCATCGACGCTAGTAACAGATTTAGGTTTAATAAATAAAAAAATATTTCCATTTAAATATTTTTATTTTCTACAATCTCAAACTGATTCGCTGGATAATGCTTTCCTGTGTTGAGTTGTCCCTTAAACACGAGGAAATATCTTTCAGATGAGAAATCCTCCAAGTGTGGCTTGAATGCTACCGTGACTCTCTGCGGTAGGAATACAACATTCTCCTCCAATTCCAGTAAGACGCATTCCTCGAATTTTGTCTTCACCAGCTTGCCTCAATATATTTTCAATGGAAAATCTTGCGGTAATTCCGCCAACTTGATGCTGGATTTCCGATTGAGGCACGTCAACTTGTTGATTGCTTGTAGATCCATGTTGTCTGCTTTCAAACTAAACTGAGTTCTCCAGCTAGAACGGACCACCTTATATCCTAACCTAGTGGTAGAGAGGGGGAGCTGAACATGTCATAACAATTCTTAATAACCTATCGAGGTCAAGTCCCGTCCGGGGTTACGTCAGGTCAAAATGCAAGTCCGCACCTGTCGGAAAAGGTTAATAACCTCCCGGGGGTCACGCCAGGTCAAAATGCAAGTCCTCACCTGTCGGAAATAAACATCTGCCACGTAGCGGCCGAGGCCGTGACGTCACTGTCCTGATGCCCGCTTTGCTTAACTACTCACACTGTATTTGAATATTCTAAGTTAGTGCCATCTTTTATTAATTATCGCTGTTGTGTTACTTGCAAATCAATAATATACTAGGCACTTACGAAAAGTAACCCCAAAAGTTGATCTAACCCAATCAGCCGATTGCCAGATTTAGGATCCATCAGATTTGATAGCAGAGTTTGATGATCAGATTATTTATCGAACACGGATTGAAGGATCTGGTTAATTAACTCGTGATTAGTTTTCGAAAGCGCCTATTATAATTAGTCAGATACAGGCCTGGTTCACTCAGCTTTTTTAAGAAATAAGTGTCTATTTCATAACCAAATTAAAGGTGCCTTTTAGTAAAAGGAACTTTAACAACAATGAAAACTACCTATTGTTTAAATATTGTTGCAAAAGTCAATTTATTTTAAAAGCTCCTTTAATTTAATTGTGAAATCGGCTCTAAGAATAGTATTGTATTAGTAATAAGGATTTGGCATTTGTTGGGACAGAAAGTAGTTTGTGCCTGGAGTGTTTATTTTTTAGATTTATCTCTTCCTGTTACACCGCAAAACCTTATATACCCTGAAAGATAAATTTCGATTAATTGTTTTCCGATCAATTGCATTTTCGATCAAATGTTGTTCAATCAAATGTTTTCGATCATTTCTCCGCGACCCCTATTTTATGAAAATTGAATTTTTTTTTACTTTTTTCACGTAAACAAAGTATCATGCATGCATGTGTCACATGTTTTACCTTATATAGGATAAATTAAAATATTATTCCTATTTGGCCTGTAGTACCAACCTTCTTACGCCCATGGAACCTATCCTAAATTATTTTTCATCAAAAAAATCTGACTTTTGGAGAATATTTTTTTCTGTGAAAAAATGACATTATTATCCTTTCCCAATTCCGGAAGTCTACTATTCGTTAAATGTCAAGATGCCTCTATAAAAAATGTGCCCCTCTAGGTGTAAAAGCGTTTCTCAATATAAGCATATTAATAGCGCTTAGTCTTCATAACTTCTTTATACCGCCGTATAGCCTATCATCCTGCCTCATCCTCTAACATTATTCGAATCTAACGACGTGCCGTGCTGAGAAGCGAGAAGATAGCGCTGTATCGACGTGTGATCGAAGCTGCGACACGCGTTAACCCACCCGCTAACTTAATAGAAATATTTCCGGGCCCATTCCGCATTCATAAAGATAACGGGATGGCTGAATTTCGATTATCGATTTGAAATCAATCGTCAAAGTGGATAACGGCCGATGAACGTGTGGCGTTATTTCCTTTGTGCCCTTATCGCCCTTGACGCGTTTCCGTTCATAACGCGTGGATAACACACAAATTAGGTTTGGAACAGACAGCTTTACAAGTGATATATAGTGGGTATCGGGTAAGTATGGGGCAATGTCGAGGGTATAGGTAGAGGACGTCAAAACATACAGGGTGTTTCTTATAAATATTTTTCCTTAGATGTCCATTAAGGAGATATGGGATCCCAAAATGGCAACCTGCGATTTGCCTTTTCGGCTGTAACTTTCAAACTACCCCGTATAATAAACTAAAAATTGTGTACATGAGTTGAAGGACAGTGTAAGGACAAAAAAGTAATGTTACTTTGTCAGAGAAGTCGGAGACTGACTGGCTCTACCATTCAAGGGGATTATGTCATCCTACCGACCCTTTAATGTTGATATTCGATAATTCGGACATTTCTCTAAAGCAAAGGTAGGTAATCTAGATTTGATTCGATAAAACAAACGTTTTCAAGATAATTCAATTTGCATGCAATTTAATTTTTTAACAAAGCCACGTGTTGTCTCGCATTTTTCCAGTTAAAGGACGGAATTAAAACGTCATCACCTCGCGACGACCTTTATTTAACCGTATTCATAAATTGTGTACTGGCAAGTTGGAAAGCAGACATTGGTCAGTGGTCGGAAGTAAAGGTCTATGGGTTAGGACTTAGAATAAAGAATGCCAGGAAAGAACCATGTTTGAGATCACGCGCGACGTGGATAGCACAGATGCCGGATGCCATTTCCATTTTTCCAGTGGCGCGACAAACTAGTTATACGCATAGAGACAATAGATACTGTAGGTAATTATCCTTATAATTGCTGTAAGTTGACGAGTATAAGAATGAAATCGTTTTGTTTTTTAAAGCACGCCGTCGGTAGGACTTTAGCCCATTTTGAATTTTGATCTTACATTTTGCTATTTCAAGATTTTATGATATTTTTATATTATTTATGATTGATTGATTTTTACGATATTTAACGATTATTGATGTTTATGTTTATGATTTTATGATAATTTGTTATTTATGTGTGAATTTGAATTAGAATGTGTGAGCGATTTATTCAGTAATATATTACAATTAGCTAATTCTCCGAAGTTGGTATAGTAAATACAAATTTGTTAAAAAAATATATATAGACACTATTCAGCCCCACTATATATTACAAATGACAAAAAATAAATCAAATAAGAGAGCGTTAAAATGCTGTACGCTAATGTAACATTAAAATAGAAACAACTTTTCATTTAAAACTTTTTGAAATTGTATCAACAAGCCTAAGTAAACCAACTTTTAGCGACCTTATTTTTTAAATGCTATTTTTAAATGTAATTTTAGCAAAAGATTACCCCAAAGTTTGATTTCAAATTAAATCACCAACATATAGTTCCCCCATGATGCGAACATTTTGGAGTACACTGTTCTGTTATTATCCGTTAATGAAAAATTAAATTTTGCACCATCTTCACTTTTTCAAAAAAGATTTTTGCCTATAACTTTTTGTTTGACGTTCGATTGTTTTTTTTAACATTATATTGTTTGATTGTCAGATACTGTCACTGACCAAGAATACTCTATCAGCTCCAAAAATCGCACTTAAATCGCCTTATAACCTTTAACTTCTCTCAGGCCCAATTCTCAGGGCTTATATATTCAAATGGAAGCCTGGAGACTACCCTAGAATATTCCTGGCCAATGACAGATGCACAAATCAAAGTTCTAGCAAATTTCTAGAAACTGATGGAAGCTCTACAGAGACAACAATGGAAACTAAAAGGAAATGGGGCCCTGAGGGCCTCAGGCCAACAAAGATGCGACGGCAAATGCCTCTAAATTAATCATAAAAATTATAAAACTGTAAGTAGAATACCCAAACTTAAAATTTATCTGCTAAATCTTTGAGTAGGTTAGAAAACAGTGCAGATATGTTCATTGAAAGCTGATACCTATAACAACTTTAGAGGCATTTTTCGTTACACTGCCCCCCTCTAACATTTGATCATCCCGATCAAGTCATATCACCTTCATCTATCTTCTAATGGTATGGAGACAATCTGACGATATTTACTATCTTCGTCTTTGCTGTTGGGCTACGTCTTATACGATAAACGACATCATTAATCTTGTTCACCACGATGTATGGTCCTTCCCAACTTCTATCGAGTTTCGGAGACCGACCTTTTGTTCGCTTGGGATTGTATAACCACACTTTGTCACCCACATTAAATTCAACACTGGTTGCTTTTAGATCATAGCGGATCTTCATATTGTCACTTTCTTGATGCAACTTCTGGCGAACGTCTTCATGAACCAACTGGAGACGCTCTCAGGTGACTCATGTAGTGATCAGTAGATTCTGGATTTTGTGGTCGGCCGTTTATGATGTCGATAGGGAGCCTTAGATTGTCTCCGAAAATAATCTTAGCTGGAGACTTTCCTGTCGCTTCATGCACAGCGGAACGGTAGGACAATAGAAAAGATGGCATGCATGTGTCCCAATTACTTTGTTTCTGGTTCACTACCATCTTCAGGTAAGTTTCTAAAGTCTTATTGAACCGTTCCACCATACCATCAGACTGGGGGTGCAGAGGTGTTATTCTTGTCTTGGAAATCCCTAGCAGGCGGCAGACATTTTGGAATACCTCTGCGACTGTGGTGGCCTCTTGCTTGGGGATAAACTTAACTGACCATTTGCTGAAGTAGTCCATGACAACTAACACATAACGGCTGCCAAATTCTCTGATTTGGGAACGGTCCCGCTATGTCGATGGCGATCCTTTCAAAAGGAGCTCCGACCGGGTATTGCATCATTTTACCCCTGTTCCTAGATTTTGGTCCTTTCGCCGAAGCACATTCTTCACACCTTCGGCACCACTCTTTGACATATTCTCGAGAGTTTACCCAGTAAAACCTCTCTCTAACTTTATTCAAGGTCTTACTAACGCCAAAGTGTCCACCTCCAACGCCTTCGTGCACGGCTTTCAGGACCTCCGACGCTCTCTTCTTGGGAAGTACTGTCAGAAATAGCTGTTCTTTTCCATTTGGACTTTCCCAAAGTCTCTTTAGTACACCATTTTTTACAAACGAGTCCCATTGTGCCCAGTATGCCTTCAACTCTGATAATTTGTCCGAAACATCTTTCCATTTATTTTTGGGTATATGTCTTAATTTTAGGTCAAATATTCTACCGATTATGGGATCTTCGCGTTGCTATCTGGCGATGACTTTCGAATCCCAATTTTCAGGTCCGCGGACAGTAGTTCGTTTACATAAACTTAGGTCTGGGTTTTCTCTTAATTCCTGTCGACTACAGTAATGACAGTCTTCATTAGAGGTTCTTGACAATGCATCCGCATTCTCATGGTTTTTGCGGTGTTCTACTTTGAAGTCATATTCCTGCAGCCTTTGAAGACACCTTGCCACTTGTTCTGCTGGATTCTTGAACTGGAATAGCCATTTTAGTGATGCGTGATCTGCTCTTAATATGAAAGATTGGCCATATAAATACTTTTCAATTTTTTCAACGGCCTTGACCACTGCTAGCAGTTCCCTTGCCACGCAGTAGTTTCTCTCTGGCTTTGACAGAGTTTTACTGAAGTAGGCAATAACTTTTTCTTGCATCTGTATCCACGATGAATGTCTCTCCAGGAACGGGAAACGTCAAAATCGGTGAAGAACATAAAGCTTTCTTCAAGGCCTGAAATGCTTCTTCACAATCTGAGTTCCAGATAGAGTAGAGCCCATCCTCTGTGAGCTTATGCAGCGGCCTGGCTATGTGTGCAAAGTTTAGGACGAATCTCCTGTAATAAGTGCACAGGCCCAGGAAGCTCCTTAGTTCATGTTAATTTTTTCTGGGTCTGTTTTAACTCCTTGCTCTGAAATTCCATGCCCCAACTTGAAGAAACAGAATTTCTTTGAGCTTAGTTTTAGGTTAGCTTCTCTTAACTTCTGGAATACCTCTCGGACATTCTTCAAGGGATCTTCAAATGTTCTTCCCAAAATAATGACATCATCCAGATATACTAGACAGGTTTTACATGTCATTCCTTTTAGCACAGACTCCATGAGCCTCTCAAAGGTTGCTGGCGCATTACAGAGGCCAAATGGCATAATATTAAATTGCCATAAACCTGTACCAGTAGGAAATGCAGTTTTCTCTTTATCTTCAGTGTGTATTTCGACTTGCCAGTACCCACTCTTCACGTCCAACGTGGAAAACCATTTAGAGCCAGATAGAGTGTCTAAAATGTCATATATTCTTTGTAGAGGGTAGCAGTCCTTCTTAGTGACATCATTTAACCGTCGATAGTCTACCCAAAACCTCACAGAACCATCCTTCTTCAGTCCATGGGCTCTGTGTCGGTTCAATGACTCTCTGTTGTTCCATTTCTTTCAACACAGCTGAGACCTCTTGTTGCTTAGCAAGGAGTATCCTTCGAGGAGCCTGTTTGATTGGAGGGTTATTACCAGTATTTATACTGTGATGAACCAAACCTGTCCTTCCGAAATCGCATTCGGACGTAGCAAACACATCACGATCAGTTTCGGCAGTTGGTACTGCTGCTCCATTGTTAAGTAAGCAGCGGCATCTTCAACCATCTTCTTCAGACTCTCTGGTAGGGGCTGTGGAACCTGCTGTGGTGCAATATGGTTTCTCATAATTGCCTAAACTTCGTGGCATAACCCAATCTTTTCGCCTTTGCTCAAAGTTTGGTCATAATTCTTCAAGTTAGCAATCCGCACAAATATTACACGCCTAATATGACATCGTCGGTAACTTCAGCCACAAGGACTCTGTGCTTGAACTTATTAGAGCCTATGGTTATAAAGGCGTCGTGCTCTCATGTAACTGTAATTTCTTCACCATTTGCCAATTCCACGATGTAGTTTGGTGGTGGTGCAATCCTGCGGTGGGCTATGATGTTCTTCCTCACGATGGTATGATTAGAACCAGTGTCCACCAAAATGTCACATTCTCGGCCGCAGATCTTTCCTGGTACTACCAAGCTGTCTCCTGGATTCGACAGCCGGTTAACTTTTATCCTAATAGGCGGTGCTTGTTAGCACCCAGCCAGCTTTCGCCCCTCAAAGCTGGCTACTCGGAGTTTTCCTGCTTCCCACCATCAACGGGATTGGGGCACTGGCTTTTCAAATGCCCCTCAACTCCACAGTTCCAACAGCGCAGTGGTGTACTTTTTCGAACACCCATCCCTTCTTTGGAGGTCGTAGCACGTGAAAGGATGTTCTGGATATCCCATACCATTTGTTCTACGTTGGTATTACTAGTACTGCCTCTATTTTGTGGTCGCACCTGTCTTAACCCCACTTGTCTACGTGCTGCCTGCGTGGCAGCTTCAAATTCCAAAGCATCGGCCAAGGGCTCTGAGATATTATAGTGGCGGGCTAGCCGAAGTGCTTGGCTAGTCTGGCTGTCACGCACGCCATCTATGAAGCCGCTTACCGAAATTTGTTCCCAGAATTCGACTGGGTCCGATGGATAGGCCTTTACCAGGCGGGCAATGTCGGCTTCAAATTGTTGCAAGGTTTCATCGGTGCATTGCCGTCTACCTTTCAGTTGCGCCTTGTTTACCTGTTGCAGATGGGCTTCCCCATTTCGCATTTCCAACCAGAGAACTATAATCGTTCTCGGCGTCGGCCGGTATCGTTCGCAACACTTCGGTGGCCTCACCACCTAGGCATAATTGCAAATTCCGGGCTTTCTCTTCTCCTGTCCAGAAGTTTCCTTCTGCAGCAGCCTCAAACTGGGTAAGGTAAGTGCTCCATGCCACTTTTCCATCAAACTTGGGAGGCTTCATTTTCATAGAGGATGTAGTCATGCCTGATTCTAATTTTGATACACTTTGTAGCGATAGCCGATTCATCCTCGCCTCCAGCTCTTCTATTCTTCCTTCACTGTTGTCAAATCTCGTTTTTATTTTGTCCAGTTCGGTTTGTACTTCCATCTTAATTTCTGTCTCTATTTGGGTTATTTCTCCTTCAACGACTTCTTCAAAGTACGAGTACCAAGATGCAGAAAAACTGTAGGTCAAAGGGACCCCCAAATATTTAAAACCGAGGTTAATAAACTCTGCAAGACACTACTACTACTGCTACTACTACTACTACTGCTGCTGCTGCTGCTACTACTACTACCACTAGCACTACAACTATTACACTTACGCTTACTCTTACTGTTAGTATCAGCATTACTGTTAGGTACTATTGAACAAACAAACGTAACGTGGATTTACTGGATTTATTCTACTTGCTTTAGGTTGTATACCCAATTTCAAGAAATTAATTTGTATATATTTTAGGTAGTTTATACGATAAATTATTATATATAGTGGCCCATTTCAAATTAGGACACGTTCATAAAAGGGTAATTTATGCCCGATTTTGACGAGTCTTTTTTTATTGTAGCCCTTGTCAAATTGCATTTCCTATCAAGTACACTACAAAAACCAAGGCCTACTATAATTGATTTTAACGAAAATTTGAGTAATCGTGTTAACGGTTATCTAAGTTAAAACTTAAAACTAGGTATACATATTCAGCATTCCCAAAACCACGTGCGTACCTACCAAAATTTCGTCGAAAGTACGGCATAATATTAATCTAAGAATATGCAACAGATTAGAAACTATTTAACTGTCTTAAAAGGGTTTATACTACCCAAATTATTCTCCCTACTTCACCACAAACAAAAATACATTCTTCTTTCTTCATCTCCCGCTTACAGAATATGCAATAATTTTAACTCAAATGGCTTGAATAGCTTGATATCTTCTAAGAATTTCTTCATTTATCAAAAACCAACCAACTATAGCCTTAAGCTAAAAATTGTGAGAGATAAATAGTAAAAAATTTCATATGATATCCCTGGTCGAAACTTAATGTGGTTTATTTTTCTGGTGAGAGTTCTGGTCGATGGTAAGGGAAAATTTTGACTTCATAAATAATTATAACGGGAAGATCGGCACATGAACTTAATTTTCAGTCCCCTCTCAATTGTTTGTTGAGTCCATGATTGTTCCTATCGATATAGATTTGATTTTCATTAAAGACTTCTTTCTTTAATATTGTCAACCAGGAAAATGTGAAATGAAACCTCAAAAACGATTACCAAATTGCTAAATTGCAAATCAATCCTTTACGTCAACGGAGAATCGAACCATATCGGGCAATTGTAGTCCGGCAGCCACGGGGGTAAACCCAAAAATATGGGACGAAGTTTTTTTCAAAACGGATTTGACATCTCTAGGACTCCTAGTTTTGATATCCAAGTGATAATTTGGTTTTTCTGTCTTTTACATGTGTCTTGGGAGCACGTGGCATTAAGCTGTGGGAGTGGACGATTTCCCCGCATTTTTCGAGTTCCACCAGGGAACTGCTGCAGGTGTACCATGGAGAGGATCACGGGAACACAGTCTGGGTGAGTTAGCTGCTGAATTTTTAATAGTTTCTTATTAATAACGTCATTTTGACGACTTCTTGAGCTACTCTCACCTAGGCCTGTTCACCCCTTTTCTCTGTGGGCTACACGCAGCGAGCTGTGGCCACATATTTTGGTCATAAATTTGTTTTATTAGCACAGACTTATCGAAACGAACCCTTAAGTTGCCCGAGTTTGATGTGAACTTTACCACGGTTCCTTTTTTTGCTATCTAGCTTGCGGGCTGTTATATTTTTTCGTCTTGTGTTTCGAGATCGAACGGGGAAGTCGCCAAACATTTTTGTATTTTTTTAATGTTACCTTTTATCTTGTAAATATTGTACAGTAAACTTATAAGGCAGGTTTAGTCAAGATAATTGATCGTTTTGGTTATTAATTTTTAATCTGTTTCATAGTCAAAGTGTTATGCTTTCATACATCTAATCTTTTTACGTTAAAGAAATTTAACTATTGTAAACGCGTCGATTTTTCGACTGCAGTGTTTTCGGAGACTGTTGTGTTGTTTTACTCTGGTACGTGAGCGAAGCACCATCGGAATACGGACACACACCATCCTACGATACAGGTCTGACAGTGGTCGCACATCGTCTAGCCCCAGCTTGATACGTCCACGACCCAACCTTGAGTTTCGAGTCTAGCCGAGGTCATAGCTACAACTGCTACGTATAAGAAGCTTGGAGCAACAGTGGCGATTCACCGGTATCAACGACCCGGAAGTTTTAAGGTACTCTGTAGAACTCAGTCGTCAAAATTTTCGAAGTGCTCGTAAACGAAACTTTAAATTCTCACGTGAACTTTTTGTGCCTGTAGTGTTGTCATATTAATCTTACGAACATCTTTGATTTGGTATCTTTAAGATTGAACATTTTTTATAGTGTTTTCGTTACTTTTCAACAGTAACAAATTCTAAATTGTAACCAATAAAATTTAACTACTCAGTTTACCAACGTCACATTACTGTAAACATTTTTATGTACGATTTCAACTTGTAAATGCATTGTAAATAGAAAAATGCGTTAGTTTATTTAACCAACAAATAGTTCAAGCTTCTGGCGCTCAAAGATAACCATTTTGCTTATACCTATAGAACTCAATGCCGTTGTTATTTTCTTTTTCTTGTCTTCACCTCCTATTGAAATAGTGGATCCTTCAATCCCTTTCCCTAATGCTAAATGGAAGTGCTCTACTACATACAAGAGCATTCTGAGATACATGTTGGCAGAGGCGATTGCTCTTCGGTTTAGTTTTCCTCTTTCCTTATGATTTAAGTAGGATGCAAATCTTTCTGCCACTTTCATAAGATATTTTCGTACTTCATCGACTCCTGTTATTTCTTCTTTTTTCATGTAGGATTTATTTATGAATTTTTGTTGAAATATTTTAAGTGTTTTATTATATTTTCTTCTTTGTATGGTTTTGGTGTGTCTTATTTTTGTTGAAATTCTGGTCATCGAATGCATTCTTATGAAGTTTTGGATCCATTCGGCCCCTGTCATTACAATGGAACCTGTGTTCTCTTTAAAAAAAATTGTACATGTTCTCGTATGCTCTGGCTGCTGTTACACTATTATCAGTGGTTATATCTAGAGTTTGTCGTCCCTTAGTTAATAAGTCAGCATTTGTATGCATTATGTGCTCTATGGTCTTTTTGCTAGGTCATCAATGCTTTCATGATTTTTTATTAGGAATCTTTCTGCCATTTTCCTGCAGTTGTTTGCATCATAATTTGCGTGTGTTTCCTTATGTGGAAGTTTCCCATCTTCGTTCTCCCAATAAAGTCTATCTACCTTCAATACATTTGGCAATTTTAGGATCCTATTGTCTCTTTTCATGTTGAATTGCTCAGTCCTGTTGATTGTCGGCCGACATCGGAAGCATGTGTACCAGCCTTGGGAGCCACGAATGCAGAACATGAGTACTGTCCCAAGGTACTCATGTTCGGCAATTCCCCTACCGACTAGCAGGAGGAGCCAAAGTGACCATAAACTGATATATTACAAAAATAACAAACAGGTTAAGTGCTAGTGCAGTGGGAGCGAGTATGTTTTTTTAATTTTCAATTATATTCTTTTAAATTATTCTTTTACGGATACTTTATTACTATTATTATTGTATTATTGTTGTCATTTTTATTATTTTGATTGCTATTTGTATATTTTTATAATTTAATAATTTTATTTTCTTTTTTTTTTTCGCTGGGGTTCAGCTCTCCGTGGCAGGGGGAATATATCAACCAGGAAAATGTATAGTTTCATTTATTAATTATTAGAAGGTTCAGAAACCTCAAAAACGATTGCCAAATTGCTAAATTGCAAATCAATCCTTTATGTCAACGGCGAATCGAACAATATCGGGCGATTGCTCGGGAAGTGCTGACTCGGTTTTCACCAAGGGACTAAAAACCGACAGTCGGCACTTCGGGGGACAGTCATCGATCAATGGGTTCCAGGTGTCACGACTCACGTCTGGACGGCTCAACAATAAGGCGTAACCATGAATCCTGGTTGACGCCACAATGACTCTCCCTGGCTGCAGAGATGTTGGTCTCCAAGAGAGCATTTTTAATGTAAGTAAATTCTATTTTTATTATGTATTTTTTACTACCATTTATTTAGGTTAATAAATATCTATTTTTCTAAAAGCCTTCTATTTAAATTATCAGTCTCGATTTAAATGATCTACCTGGTTATATTTCAATTCGCTCTATCATCTAATAACCCCCAGTCACGATTCCATTCGTGAGATATGGTGGAGGCGCCGGGTATTTGGGTACCCAACAATTGTTGTGGGATCAAGAGAGTTTACTATTTTTATATTAGTTGTGTTGGTTGGTTTCTACGCCTGATTGCAGAAAAACTATTTTTTTTACGATTTGTCTACGTTTCGACTGCTTTATTCAGTCTTCTTCAGGACACTACAATAATAAAAAAAAATTAATACATGGTGTTAACAACAGGTACGATAAATTTTTGTTTTTACATTAAAATAAGTTAGTTAAGAAGCATAAAAACACACAGACACAAAAGTACATAGGTTTAAACAGTTCTTAAGATATAATTAATTCACTATCTGATATTCTAAATATAAGTTTTCTTTTTCTTTCAATATAAAAAAATATAATTATGAGGCAACAGGTACTTACATGTCTAACGAATTTTTCTTTGTTATGTAATAAAACATTTGTTTGTAGGGACCCATAAATAAAAGTTATTTAAAATTGGTGTGTACTAATGGGTGTCTTGTCTTTATCAGGGAATGTTTAATAATAATTTGGAACCTTTCTGCGGCGAGTCTGGGCAGCCCAATAGTTTTTTTTAACACATATTTAGTTTTTTGGTAGAATTCGATATATTTTATGTTGTTTGATATAAGAGGTAGAATAGATGCTTTCATCGCTGTGATCTTAATTTATTACTTATATTAAAATACGAAGTGCTTAATTGTTCAATGTCTTGTTTCTTGTTTACACTATTCTTGCATGTCTTAATATTAACCATTTCTTTAATAAGTCTTTTTTTGTAATTACTTTGCATTCCCAAAATTTCAGTATTTTCAAAGTCAAAGTTGTGTAGTTTTTTAATGCTATGTTCAGCCAGAGCAGTTCTGTTTGGAATGTTACTAATTAAATTCAAAGGTTTAACAGATCTTTTTTGTTCAGTCAGTCTTACATCCAAAGATCTACCAGTTTGACCTATATAAACTTGAGAACAATCTCTACACGGAATTTTGTAGACAACACTGTTACACAAGTTGTTTGGAGTTTTTGTTTTTATGTTTGTGAAATATTTTTTCAAAGTATTTTCGTTCTTGTAAGCTACATTGATATTAGCACTTTTTAAAGTCTTTGATATTTTTTCTGAGAGGTGTTTGACATAAGGAATTTTAAAATAAGGAGTTGAAGTTGATGTATTCTTGGGTTCGTTGTTTCTGTTAGTGTTATAACTTCTTTTTGACCACAGTATTTTTTTGATTAATTTATGGGGATAATTATTTTTTAAAAGTATGTCTTTAACATATAGTAAATTTTTATTATGGAATTTTTTGTGAGATAATCTAGATAATGAGTTGTAATTTAAAAGCCATTCTGAAAAGGTCGGTTTGTGGTACCAGTCTGTTATTATAGTATTATTGTTAGTTCTGATTAATTCAATATCCAAAAATGCAATCTTATTATTGACTTCAACTTCAACCGTGAATTGTAGCTTAGAATAAAAGTTATTAAAAATATTAAGTATAGTTTGTACTTGATCTTTTGGTACACATGTAACAATGACATCCACGTAACGTTTAAAAAAAGGCAGTGAAAATGGAAGTTTGGACATACATACTGTTTCCAACCTGTACATAACTATATCGGAACATATTGGAGACAGGCAGTTACCCATCTACCTTTTATATCAAACAACATAAAATATATCGAATTCTACCAAAAAACTAAATACGTGTTAAAAAAACTATTGAGCTGCCCAGACTCGCCGCAGAAAGGTTCCAAATTATTATTAAACATTCCCTGATAAAGACAAGACACCCATTAGTACACACCAATTTTAAATAACTTTTATTTATGGGAAAAATCGCTAACGAATCCGAAAAACTCGCAATAACCGACGAACGCAAACTCCAAAAACGTACGCAAAAACTCTACAACGAACGCTAGACGGCAATATTTACTGCACATTAAATCCCGAAACTTCGGATAAATTATTTCACGGCAGAAACTCAAAAACTGCGATTTCCCAAAAACGTGTACTGCAAGGACGACCCTTCAATCGGAAAAGAAAGCGAGATTCCCTCCAATTTTTACATAAAAAAAGCAAATCGTGTTGCCAACCCACAAAACAACAAAACACATTAGTACCCCATACAATTTCCAGTAGCGCCGACTTCATCACGCATTCTCGCGCTCCAACTTATTGCCTAAAACCCACTCAAGAGTAACAAAACTCTCAAATAAACATCCTGCACAAGATGACGGATCATCAGCCCTTCACCCGACAACCTATCCTAATGCAATAACAAAAATCACAGCCGAAAACAAACGTACCCACGCGTAGATCATTGAAAAGCGCACGCCACTGTGCGTACCGGCCGTGCAGGTCTCTCGACAGCCCTCTGACGGCCGACAGTTACCGACGTCACCGCTAAAGGGGCAGCATGGCGGGCAAGCATTGCCAGTCATGATCGTATGCCGAAGAAATTCCGTCGAAACACCATGCCACACACGACTATCGAGTATCTGAGCGCCTAAAGTCAAGGCGAAACCTACGCCGGGTCGGACACGTAAGTATTTCTCGCAAAAATGCGCGACTCGCGAGTGTCAGTATTGTCTACATCTGAGTGTTTTCTATAGTGTCAACAATGGGCGAAATAAGGCCGAAAACCCACAATCTCGCAGTACAAATGGCTAAACTGGAGGCAGAAATGAACACAAGACAACCGGCCACGAAATAGGACACAATTCAGACCATAACATTAGTCACTGGAAACAAAACAAAATTCCAAAACAATCACCCACATAACGCAACAAAACACGACAAAATAGGCTTCCACAATCAACAAACGAACCAGGGCAACTCTCCAAAGTGAACAGGGACGACAATACGACCCCAGTAAAAGAGGTATCCCAGTTATTTACGTGCAAATATCGCAATTAATCGTCTACCACTTTGTAGGCTCACTACGTCTCGATAGAGTGCAGTAGTTATGTTCAAAGGTGTCCCAAACGTCGTTTGCCAAGGCAGTGTCACCCATCCCACTCTACAAGCGAGGGAAAACCAACCCAATACTGTTACGACAAAAATTATATGAATAATTTCTAATAAAGGTCACTTTCTCACTACCATTGGCCTACTACTTATTTTTAAGGAGCCTTTAAGCACGATTTAACTAATAAGAGAATGACAATAATATTTAATATTTGGGCTTAAAAGTCAATTCTGAACGTAACAGGGTTTATTTATTTGCCTGTGTTCAAATTTGCCTTTCCAGGTGTCTTCGAAATAATCAGTGAAACTGTGAAAGTCCGCTGGCAATAAGTTTTGTTCTAAAATGATATTAAAGGCCCTTTCTACGTAGGCAAGGGGGACAAAGGCAATTGCTTTCTGAAGTTTCACTTTAAACGAAAAGTCGACGTCAGAATCATATAATGACGAAAAACCACTTTTTACACCTGGAGGGTCAAACTTTGGAATATTGTAGTTCTCGGCGTCATAAATAATGTCCTCATTGGTGTAAGGTCCAATAAATTGTGGTTTGCAAGACATTCGATGTTAAAAGTGCTAGAAAACCCTCTTCCAAACCACACTGTATTTGAATATTCTAAGTTAGTGCCATCTGTTATTAATTATCGCTGTTGTGTTACTTGCAAATCAATAATATACTAGGCACTTACGAAAAGTAACCCCAAAAATCTGATCTAACCCAATCAGCCGATTGCCAGATTTAGGATCCATCAGATTTGATAGCAGAGTTTGATGACCAGATTATTTATTGAACACGGGTAGATTCAATTTTGAAGGATCTGGTTAATTAACTCGAGATTAGTTTTCGAAAGCGCCTATTATAATTAGTCAGATACAGGCCTGGTTCACTCAGCTTTTTTAAGAAATAAGTGCCGATTTAATAATCAAATTAAAGGCGCTTTCTAGTAAAAGGAAATTTAACAACATTTAAAAGTACCTATTGTTTAAATATTGTTGCAAAAGTCAATTAATTTAAAAGCTGCTTTAATTTAATTCTGAAATCGGCCCTAAGAATAATTGTATTGTATTAGTAATAAGGATTTGGCATTTGTTGGGGCATTTGTTGGGACAGAAAGTAATTTAGCCTAATGTACGCTGGTATTAAAAATAAAAAAGTGGGTGTAGTGCCAAAATGCCCACTATGCAAATATACCCATGCAATCAGTCTAGTAAATAAATTGAGTAATACACCTTGCCTCAGCCGATTTCTACATATGCAAGTACTCTTTGTAATACGGACAATAGGTAAACGAATAAAGAACTCCAAACTATGAACATCGTCTGCTGATTCCTCGACCTAAGCCAAGTGTCAACCACATGGCGACCCTGCCATCAAAGGTCTCCATTCCAGCATAAATATCTACAAAGGAAGAACGCCGACATGGGTACAACTCAAACAAAGGAAGAGAAAGAAGAGATAATTATTATCCAAGCTGGGAATAGTGGAGGCGTATATCGACCACTACCTCGACTTCAGCTGCTTGGAACTTCAAAGACATACTAACGCTACTTGTTTTGCTCCTGGCCGTCGCAGTAATAATAATCTACTTTGTGAGAACATTTAAGAAGCTACTAGAACAAAAAATACGGAGAGAAATCTCCCACAGCAGAGAGGTAGTCTAGCAACGTCGCTACAAAAAACGCCAACTGGCTGGTCCACTCTCCAGCAGTCAGCATCGTGGGAACGGTTTCCAGTGTGGCGCAATGCCGCTAAACCGCAACGAACAACTCTATGGCCCACATATGAACTCCGATACCTGCTGGAAGAAGTCAAAGTATTCCACAGGAACCTCAACAAGGACCCCATCTCCAGGCAAGACATCGAATCAACAAGAAGAAAATACAAAAAGGTAGCAAAATTTGAAGATAATTTAGTAGAATTAAGAGATAGATTTAATTTAGGGAATTTTGATGATAAGTTAAAGAAACAGGCTAAAAAATATATAAGTTGCATTAATAAATATTTGAAGTAGGTAACAAAAAAAAATTTGAAGGAAAGATTAGATACCCCAATTCAAATAGACGACACCAAACATCTTTAAGTAGCTCATCTTCTAGTATCTGTTCTGAAAACGACAAAAACATGGAGTTTGATTTTAAAGTTGCATGTAATGTAATCCCTGAATTTCATGGGGAATCTGATAACATTGTTGATTTTTTGGACAGTGTTGAATATTACAATGAATTACAATTTAATGAATGAATGAATGAATGAATTTAAAGGATCAGACCAATAAAATTGCTCTGCTCAAATTCGTACTGAAAGCAAAACTCAAGAGAAAAGCTAAAATTTCAATTTTTTTCAGCTCCTGAAACCACTCTTAATGATCGTTTTAGAACTCGCAAGACATTAGCTTCTGTTCAATTTGCGTTGGGCAACTGTAAACAATCATAGGAAAATCAATTACTAATTTTGCATCAGAAATAGAATGTTTAGCAAATGACCTAAATGCCATATGTTTAACCCCGCAAAACGACAATGCCGACAAACTAAACGATCAGCAAACATTAAACGCCGACAAACTAAACGATCAGCAAACATTAAACGCTTTTAAAGCCGTTCTCAGCAAAGACATTAAATCAGTAGTATTAGCTGGAGGACCCGAAAATTTTTCTCAGGCGATAGAAATTGCACTAGATGCCGAGATTTTATTAGCGCCACAGGCACAAAATATTTTTAATTTAAACCAAAACACTTATTATGCAAGAACTAGAAATAATAGGCATCGCGGAAATTCATTTAGAGGAATCTATCGCGGAAATAACAGAACGCGTGGTTACAACGGTACCCCTTTAAATTATTCCACAAACACCCCAAACAGTCGTTCTAATAACACTTTTGGACAAAATCCAACATATTTTAGAAGTCAGACCTTCAGAGGTAGGAGAAATTTCAGAGGACATTATAATTGCAATAGTAGACAACGTGGCTACGGATCTAGAGGTAATTTTCAAAATGTCAATTTCGGAAAACGGCAACAACCAACTCTCACACAATCAACCAATTTCAGTGGGAGAGTTGGTCCAAAATTAATACTAGTTAATGATGACAACACCGACTTCATAGAGTTACATTGTGAGATGATAGGTAGAACTTCTACTTTTTTAGTCGACACAGCCGCCGACATAAGTTTGTGTAAAGTGGGATCAGCCCTAAAAACACAAATTGTGTTTCCCCGAAGAAAAATGTCAAGTAGGAGGAATTACGCAACATAAAATATGGGCACTACCACAACAAACTTAGTGAAAACAAAATTTTCGAACAGATTTTTCATTTAGTTAATAACGACTTTCCCATTGCAACAGATGGAATTCTAGATAAAGATTTTCTAAAAAAATATCATGGATTCTAAGCATAAACTTGAACGACGATCAAATTACAATTCCCATAAAAATAAAATTGCCACATATCAGCATAATAACAATACCAGCGAGAACCCAAATAATAAGTCTAATTAACGATAAATTTGAGGAAGATACACTAATTTCAAACCAAGAAATTGCACAAGGTATTTTTATAAGTAACGCAATAGTTTAAAAAAACTGCATACCGCAATTTTTATAGACAAAAAATTTCACTGCTGGACGAAAACCCAGTTTACGTAAAAAAATTCAAAAACAAGAAATAAATAACCAAGTATCCAAATTGCTAGATAATAAAATAATTGAACCATCGGTGAGCCCATATAACTCCCCCCTTTTGGTGGTAAAAAAAATCAAACAACGACGAACACAAATTTAGACTTGTTGAAGACTATAGACAGTTAAACAAAAAAATTATAACTGACAAATTTCCTTTACCGAGAATCGATGAAATTCTAGATCAACTAGGACGTGCAAAATATTTTAGTACGCTAGATTTGGCAAGCGATTTCCATCAAATAGAACTGGAAGAACAATCTAGACCAATAACTGCTTTTTCCACTAATTCTGGACATTAACAATTCACAAGATTACCCTTTGGACTAAACATATCGACAAATAGTTTCTCGCGAATGATTAGTAGGTATATCTATGTCTGGTTTAGATGCAGACGCCTTTTTGTACATCGATGATAATAGTTTTTGGTTGCAGTTTAAAACATCACAACACCAATTTAATTAAAGTTTTTGAAAGATGTAGACAATACAAATTAAAGTTAAATCCATCAAAATGTAATTTTCTACAAAAAGAAGTGACTTATCTAGGACATACGATTTCTGACAAAGGTGTTCAACCCGACCCCAAAAAAAAATACCAATACCCTACGCCACAAAACGCTGACGAGGTAAGACGTTTCAGAGCATTTATGAACTACTAGCGCAGATTTATCGAGAATTTTGCAACAATTACATATCCATTGAATCAACTATTTAAAAAAAACATTTATTTGGCCAGAGGATTGCGAAAATTCCTTTTTAAAATTAAAACAAAAACTTATGACTCCGCCCATTTTAATATACCATGATTTTTCACAAACTTTTATTGTAACAACGGATGCTTCTGATTTTGCACTGGGATGTGTCTTGTCACAAGGCGAAATAGGAAAAGACAGGCCCATCGCCTATGCAAGCAGATCTCTAACAAAACAAGAAATAAATAAACCAGTAATTGAAAAAGAAATTTTAGCCATTTATTGGAGTATAACTTACTTTCGACCATACTTATTTGGAAAAAATTCATAGTAGTCACAGACCACAAACCACTGGTAGGATTGTTTAGTTTAGATAGTTTGTTACAAGATTACGAATACGAAATACGATACAAACCAGGTAAGGCCAATACAAATGCAGATGCTTTGTCCCGCATACGAATATCAATGATCCCAAAAATTTCAGTCACAATACGTTCAATGGCAAAAAAAGCCAAAGTAGACAATAATAGCATACCTAACATACCAAGCCAACAGCCTGATCACCTGGGGACTTGGCAGGTAACGTCATTAACTGAAATTTCTAAACTAAATAATCTCATTTTTTCTATAATTGACAATAAAACAAGCGCGCGAAAGAAATGTAAATGAAATAAAAATCTTAAAAAATAACATAAAAGCGATAGCGATAATCTAATATATAACTTAGGTTTTGTCTTGGAGGAACTTATGATGGAACATAAATACAAGAACCTATCTCTCTCAAAGAAAGATAATTTATTTTCGTATATAAGTATTGAAGAATTAAAAAAAAATATATACTCGTAATGACATTTATAAGAGTAATAAAAGTAATTTCCCAAATTTGACATTTTTAAAAATTTTACTATATGACCCACCCACAAAAATCGAATCAAAACAAGAACAACATGAGCTCATAAAACATCATGATTCTTTACTAGGAGGTCACACAGGAGTAAAACGAACAATTAACAAACTGAAACAAAAACACGTTTGGAAAAATATGTCTAAAATGATGAAAAAGTTCATTTCAAATTGTGAAGCATGTCATAGAAATAAAATTGTCAGACACACACACTAGAACCATTAGTAATAACAGAAACACCTTCAACGAGTTTCGAAAACATCTCGATAGACACAGTAGGTCCCTCAAGGATTACAGAAAATAACAATCGTTACGTTTTAACTATCCAATGCGATTTAACGAAATTTATACAAGCATTACCTTTAGAGAGCAAAGGATCTAAATCTGAAGCTAAAACTCTATTCGAAAATTTTATGTTAACCTTCGGAATACCAAGAAACTTAAAAACTGACTTAGGAACAGAATATATAAATGAACTCCAAAGTTCCATTAACACCGCATTACAAAAAAATCATGTCAAATCGACAGCATTTCATCATCAAACTTTAGGTTCAATAGAAAGAAATCATAGAGTTCTCAATGAATATCTAATTGCAAACTCTAATTCATCAGATTGGGATGTATATTTTCCATACTACACATTTGCAAGAACACAACTCCACATACAGACATGACTTACTCACCATATGAACTTGTTTTTGGCAAAATCGCAAATCTACCTAATGACATATACAACAAATCAGACCCTATTTATGGCATAGATAATTATGCCAATGAATTAAAAATCAAACTAAAAGAAGCCCATTCTCGAGTAAAAGATATACTTAATTCATCAAAACATAAACGAAAATTACACTATGACAAGAAAGCAAACCCATCCCAATTTCATACAAATGATTTAGTGATTCTGAAAAGAGGATTTCAGTATAAACTAGACAGTCCATACATAGGTCTATATAGAGTCATTCTTTAAAAAAATATGAATTCAACAATACTAGTAGATAATAAACTCCAAACTGTTCATAACAACAGATTAGGTAACACTATATCAGAAACACTAAATAAAAATTTGCTTTCTCAAAACAAAAACAATATTCATATTAATATTATATATATACCTACCTATATTATATCATTACCATTTTAGTAAGTAAGCAATCTATTTGATAAATTATGCAATTAATTAGAACAGCGCTTATTCCTTACACAACATATTTAGAATATAATATAACTTTAATTCTTTAATATGAACTGTTAATAGTGTAAGCATCTTTTTATTTTTTATTTTTATGAAACTTCTCTGAGGGGGAAGGTGTACTGCCAAAATGCCCACTATGCAAATATACCCATGCAAGCAGTCTAGTAGGTCAATTGAGTAATACACCTTGCCTCGGCAGATTTCTACATATGCATTTACTCTTTGCAATACGGACAATAGGTAATTGAATAAAGAACTCCAAACTAAGAACATCGTCTGCTGATTCCTCGACCTAAGCCAAGTGTCCACCACATGGGTTTGTGCCTGCAATGTTTATTTTTTCAGATTTATCACTGCCTGTTACACCGCAAAACCTTATCCATCCTGAAAGATAAAATTCGATCAATTGTTTTTCGATCATGTGTTTTTCCGATCAGTTGTTTTTCGATCAAATGTTGTTCGATCAAAATTTTTCGATCAAATGTTTTCGATCATTTTTCCGCGACCTCTATTTTACGAAAACAACGTATCATGCATGCATGTGTCACAAGTTTTACCTTATATAGGATAAATTAAAATATTATTCCTATTTGACAATCTTCTTACGCCCATGGAACCTATCCTAAATTATTTTTCATAAAAAAATGGATCTGATTTTTGGAAAATAATTTTTTTCTGTGAAAAAATTACATTATTATCCTTTCCCAATTCAGGAAGTCTATACTATTAGTTAAATATATCAAGATGCCTCTATAAAAAATGTGCCCCTCTAGGTGTAAAAGCGTTTCTCAATATAAGCATATTAATAGCGCTTAGTCTTCATAACTTCTTTATACCGCCGTATAGCCTATCATCCTGCCTCATCCTCTAACATTATTCGAATCTAACGTTGTGCCGCGCTGAGAAGCGAGAAGATAGTGCTGTAACGACGTGTGATCGAAGCTGCGACACGCGTTAACCCACCCGCTAACTTAATGGAAATATTCCCAGGCCCATTCGGCATTCATAAAGATAACGGGATGGCTGAATTTCGATTATCGATTTGAAATCAATCGTCAAAGTGGATAACGGCCGATGAACGTATGGCGTTATTTCCTTTGTGCCCTTATCGCCCTTGACGCGTTTCCGTTCATAACGCGCGGATAACACACAAATTAGGTTTGGAACAGACAGCTTTTTAAGTGATATATACTGGGTATCCGGTAAGTATGGGGCAATGTCGAGGGTATAGGTAGGGGACGTCAAAACATACAGGGTGTTTCTTATAAATATTTTTCCTAAGATGCCCATTAACGGAGATATGGGATCACAAAATGGCAACCTGCGATTTGCTTTTTCGGCTGTAACTGACAAACTACGACGTATAATGAAATAAAATTTTGTGCAGGGACAAACAATAATGTTACTTTGTCAGAGAAGCCAGAGGCGGACTGGCTCCACTATTTAAGGGGCATGTGTCATCCTACCGAGCCTGTAATGATTCGGACATTTATCGTAAGTAATATCTTAAGGGCATCTAATTTTTCCGAAAAAAATCGAAAAAACACGTTGCTAAGTAATATTTTAAGAAGTACAGACCTCGGAGCGCCACCAACTTGAGGAATGCCAAGTTGTGGCCGTGCTGAAACCACGGCAGGCTTACAAGCGCCTATACACAATACTCCATTTATTAAAGCCTGTTTTACAAATAACAATAATTTTCGTCCAACAAATCTTTCCATTTATTGTTGCGTCATTTGTGGGCAAAACTAATTTCTACTTTATCATAATTTAAAACAATGCCACGGTTTAATGGATGTTCTCTTAGTACCCACCGAAAAATGTGCCCATTTTAATGTAGCGAGCCGTGGCCTCGAATCCTGTACCTTCATGTTTTAGGTATTTTTTCCCAACATACTACATTGTAAATCTTGGAAATTTCTTGAGAGGTATCGGTATCTTACACATTTTTCACATTTTTAAAATTTTCTAGTATGCATGACAGCTATAAATAAAAAAAAATTAAGTGTTAAGAGAGCACACAACAAACCATGGCTTTTTTCAAATTCTCATAAACTAGGTTTAAAGCAATCAGTTTTGTCCACATATTTCATTAAGAATTTTTTTCAGTAACTCTTGAAACAAAAAAGTTACATGCTGAAAAAATTTCGGCGATTTTCGGAATTTTGAAAAATATCTCGGAAAGTAGGCCATTTATCTCAATTGTGTTTTTACACAATAAAGTTTTCAGAAAAATGCATATTATTTGTCAAGATTTTCTAGAGTGGCCCTTCTTAAATAGACACCCTGTATTTTTGTCCTTAACTTTTCGAGAACACCCTGTATATAAATTCTGAAGCTAGAGAAAACTGCATCATCCTGGTTTTAAGCTGGTCTTTTCATTTAAAAAACTAAGGATATAATGGGACTTTATTTGAGGCACCTAATATACCCTGAAAAAGTTTATCTTTTGCTATGCGAAAACACAATTCTATTATACTTAGAAAAATAGTTATTTGTGTAAATAGTGCAAAAAGTGCAGCTCGAGAGGCAGTCGAGGTAACTGATGGACAAACTTTATTTCCAGTATTTTTTCTGAATTTTGTTTTATTCATTGCCTGTGAATGTGAAGGTCTCAGGTTCTTCACTTAAAACTCTTTTTCGAATTGTTGTGAAGTTTCCGGTACAGGTACTTGGTTCACCTTCCAGAATTTGAGCAGCTACCTATTTCATTTTTTTTAGAAATTGAATATTTACTAAAAGTATTTATACCAACAGGAGCATTTTCCGTTATAATATCTTATAAAGAATCTAGTGTGACTGGTAGACTGGGTACGAAGGGATGTATTTTTGCGATACATTTCAACAAAACTCTTATTACAAATAATGATCGAGGTTTGTTTGTCTTGCTATCGGGCATTTTCACAGTTATGATAGAATCCATGTCGTTAATATCATTTAATGGTAAGTTCTGTAACTCGTCTCTGCGGCATGCTCCTGCAATGCCAAATACAATGCAACTATCTATAACAATACACAAGTAAGTAGGTATAAAGTTAAAAATCCGCCAAGTGCGAGTCGAACTCGCACACGAAGGGTTCCGTACTACCGTACAATATCTGACACTACATATTTTTTAAAAATATTTTAGACAAAAATAAAAAAGGAAAAGAAATAAAAAAAGTTTGCCCCAGAGCGTGGTTTCGAACGCCGGACCTCCGGATTATGAGCCCAGCGCGCTTCCACTGAGCTACTTCGCTTGTTGAGAAATATTAGTTAGTTAGCCGTACCATCATTGTTAACAAAAAACAATTAAAAAAACAAAACAACTATTACATTACCTTTATTTTACTTTTATTATTTGTTGTTAAAGCGGCCATACACACTCTGTGAAAATTGCAAGTGCCTACCTATTACGATTCAAAAGATACAGCCGTATAAGGCATAGTTGGTGTCCCGTGGGGTTTTCTAAAAAGATTTTACATAAAAATACAGCGCGCCCGTACCTAAAAAAATGTCGCACATGGAATAACAGATGGGCCTCTGAGCCCCCAAAGTCCAAAATCGGTAGGAAATTTGGAAATTCTCCACAACAAAACAATACCAAATGTCAGTCGATGTTTACGAATACGTATCGGGGGGCGGGGCTTGCGCGTCGGCTACGATGTATACAGTGTGATCCCGGGGACCTCGCCAAATCGCGAAAAAAGGCGGCCCAAACGGCCGAACGGCTTTTTCGATCGGGGTGTCCTCTGGCAGGCGAGAGGCCCGTATCCTTCGGCGGCCCCACGCGAAAATTGAACTCGACCGGCGCTCCTCCTTCCTATCGCTAGCCATTATTCCCGAAAAAAACCCGAAAAAAAATAATTCCGGGGCCGAACGGCTCTCGCGATTCGGACGCCCTTCAATAAGGTTGTTCCCCTTCAGCTCGGACCGCCGTACGCCAAATTTGGGCTGGAAATATCGAAAACTGCGTCCTGTAGTCGAGAGCATAGGTACACGTATTACTACACAGGAGCGGGAGCCACAACAAGGCCTATGGTCCGGCAGGGCCGGTAGGCGCTTGTTAACAAGAAGCATGAGTGCTGGTGTTAAAAAAATATATTACTTATCATTGTGTTTTTTTTTATTTTTTTCACAGGAAAAATTAGATGCCCGAATTGTATTTGACAAGACTATTTCATGAGTATTAGATTATTCTGCATACACATAGCTTACAAAACATACTAGCTATTATACAACAGCTGTCAAGTATTGCTCGAAAAAACTGCTGACAGGTGCTGTCATACAGTTTTTCCATCTAGAAACCATTTGTAATTCAAAATTGAGCGTTTGTGATTGGTGGAAATTAAGACCAAGGAAATAGTCTAAAGAAAAGGTACTCGAGGTACGATAAAACAAACGTTTTCAAGATAATTTAATTTGTATGCAATTTAATTTAACAAGGCCACGTATTGCATCACATTTTTCCGGTCTAAGAACGGAATGAAAACGTCATCACCTCGCGACGACCTTCATTTAACCGTGTTCATAACTAGGATAAATGGAGGAAGGAGTGCCTTTTCTATGAAAACTTTGCATGTACACAAATATCTTTAAAAATTTTGATTTGTTTTGTAACAGTTTATGGAAAATATCTTTGGCTCTAGAAGCATTAAGATTTGAGTACTTTTTCAACAATCTGTAATATTTGGATTTTTTTACGATTGAGGGCTCTTTGGAGACGGGCTACAATAGCTTTTACTTTATGGAGCTTAGGTTCTTTGATTCGTTGTTTAACAGGTTCAGGACTTGGTGCTTCAATCAGAATGTTTAAATAAAATCGGTCTCCCGTATTCATCTCGTTCATTTGCGGCAGTGAGAACGGACTAGTATGTTTTCCAGGTATATTTTGCACATAATCTTCTAGAAATGATTCAATAAAATCTTCTTTGTTACCTAAAACGGGAACTACATTTTACAAAAATCCTTCCTGAACTAAAAATGCACTATAGAAAGATGTTCGTGATGGTGTGCTTATATTTAAAATAAATTAAGTCTAGATTATGATAGTATGATTATTTCTTTTCAAGTGGAAAAAGAAAATATATCTCTTTTGAATGAATTTAGGACACTGAATAGAAAAAAAACGATAAGATCACATCAATAGAGGTCCACAAACTTTTCGTTTTTAGATATAGGGCGTTAAAATTTCAGAGCTCCAATTTCGATTGTTTTTCTATTCCTTGTATCTCTCCATTTAAAGCTTAGAGCGTTGTCTGTTTATCATTTAATTTTAACCGCTTATACATTGTGTGTAGGGATTATTTGGACGACTCTTGTAAATGACAAAAAAAAATCGAGTTCAAATTTGACCTTTCGTGGTTCAGCCCTGCTTAGTTTGCATACCTTTTTTGTAGGTTTTACGACAAAATAATATAAAGGAAACTTGTGCAGAATGAAAAAATTAGTACGTTTACAAAATTTCTAAAGTCTACGGCTATTTTCATTTTTGACCTTTTGCTGTATAGGATAGGTTTTTGATATTGTTGTAATAGAAATTAAAAATACGCGTTATGTTGTTTTATTTTTTGCATAAAAATGGCGGCCCCTGTGAAAAAAAGGCAAAAGAGCTTTTTTGTCACTAATTAAACGAGGATTTTAAAAATAATTTTTATTTTAAATGATCTCAGTGGCGTATCATTTATTTTCTTAAAAATATCGAGGCCATTACCCCTATGCACGCCACTGATTAACATAAAATTTTTAATCGGGTGACAAAAAATGCGCTTTCTAGTCCTCTTAAAACCCACCAAATTTAGCGCCGAAGTCTCAACTGATATAAAAACCTCAAGATAGTTCTCAAATTGCCAAAAAAATGCGAACACCCTTCGTAAGAAATTTTGATATAAATACATAACAAACATCTTTCAATGTGCGTTATTTGAACTTTGATCCGTTGGTTATTTTCGAAAAAGATAGCCTACTGCAGGGGCAGGCGTGGTCGTATACGCAGCAGAAAGCTCCTTAACGACAGCTGTCAAATGGACTAGTCATTTTTAATAGTATATTACATAGCGAGAGTTGTAAACAGCTTATTACGTATGAGTGGAAAAGTTGCGCACGAGCCGCGCAGCGGCGAGTGCTGTAATACCACGAGTATGTACCTAAGCTTAATACGAGTTTTGTATTATAATTTTTCTTCGACGAAAGAAAAACTATTATAATAGATAAACTATACTTCTGATTATCTGTCAGGCAACAATTAGTATGTTGGTTAGTTGCTATGGTGACGCGGATGCCTCGCTAAAAAGGCACCCGTGATAATTGCGTTTTAATTAAGAACAGATACGTAATTTCTTTTATTACGTGTCAGTCATTACGTGTCAGTCATTACGTGTCAGTCATTACGTATCAGTGTTCGTAACAATGAACTTACTTATAACCTAAACCGTCACTTAATAGGTATGTTACTAGCATAGGAGTAGAAAAATGCATTTATTGTGTGGTCCACTGTTAGATCACAGTAAGATAAAACAAATAATTTAAAATGGACTGCTGAGAACTTTTTTATAGGGGTCATAAGTTGGAGTCATCCGTTTGCATTGTACAGGGTGAGCGAAACTCGACGTCCCAGGCCTACAGCGGGAACACGGAAACTCGAAATAAAATTTCGAAAAAGGGTTCTTAAATGACCGAATATTAGCTTTTTTGATGTTTGGGAAAATGGCCGCTGTGACATCATCGATATTATTCTGCCAGAAACATACCATTTTTTCTCTATATATTGAAAGTCCTTATGATTATCAACTACTTTTGTAGGAAAAGATTTTCTGTAACTGTCATTGTTCAAAATCTACAGGGTCAAATATGTAAAAAAACATGGATATACCAGGGTCGGTTTTCCGAAATCTAGCTAAGCCATGGAAACAATAACTGATAGTCAGAAATTATAAGAGTATGTTAGGGTGTCCTGTGCACCTTTAAATTTATCCAACTAGATTATTTTTTAAATTTTCTTAAAAAAATTTCAACAAACAATAAATATTAATATAAATAAATAATAAGAAGTTAGAAAGAAGCAATATTCAAAAATTTAAAAAATATTCCATTTTAATAAATTTAAAGGTGCACAAGGCACCTTAACATACTCTTAAATAATTTCTGACTATCAATAATTGTTTCCATGGCCAGCTAAATTTCGGAAAACCGACCCTGGTGTATAGATGTTTTTTTTACATATTTGACCCTGTAGATTTTGAACAATAACAGATACAGAAAATCTTTTCTTACAAAAGTTGTTGAGAATAATAAGAACTTTCAATATACATGGTTAACTATCGCTTAGTACAAATAATTTTACCACGTGCGCAGGGTGGCTTGAGAAAACAGAAAAATATTTTTAAATTTTTTTCACGATCTTTAAAAAAGGGTAAAAACCCCAATTTTCCCTGTAAATCTTCGCCTATAATTACGTCATCCAATATGGCCTCGGAATATACTGTCAGCTGGAAGTGATTTTTCGCGTTGTTGTCGTTGTTTTAGGAAGGATGAAAATACCTTTTTATTCAAACAAATGAAAAAAATACATAAATAACAATCGATTTGAATCTGTACAGCTACAGCGCTGCTAGATTTAACCGAGGTTAGCCTGGATTCACCTTACCTTAGTTTGAAATTTGAAAACAGAAAACAGGATATGAATCCCGAGTCCCGAGGCTCGTCTAGAGCTCGGTCCCGAGGCTAGGTAGGTAATCCTGAATCCCTACGAGTTTTTTCTTTTTGCTTTTTCACATAGCAGTACCAAGTAACTACAAAAATACATACACTGCTCGCGAAACCACGATTTCGGGATCGGTAGAACCAAATTCATTCGACATACCGCGCTATCCTAGGTTACCGACATTTGACTGGGCACAAAACAGTAGAGGTTGGAGTGGTGCGTAATAATTATCGATATAGATGTCAATGTTAGATTAGTTGATTGCGTCTTAAAAAAATAATTTTCATAAGAAAGCTTATTGAAATCTATCTAAACTATACAAAAATAATTCTGTGATTTCTTAATGCCGGCGTTATTGGACTGAACGCGTTGCAATACAAAGACTGAACGTCGATGTGTATCGAATCGATGCATAGTTTTGCGTCACGCTTCACACTAGTTTTTGCGCTGGTCTGGTTGCCCGCAAGACAATTCCAGATAACGCGCGGGTGAATCATCCTATTTCGGCCGATGTTTACTCGACGTTTCCCTGTGTCCCTCTGAATTTTAGGCGATATTTTCCTGTATTTGTGTATTTTGGTGTGTTTTAAAGCTATTTTGCAATTAATTGAACGCCAGGCTTTTTTCTAGTGCACTCGGACCGCGACATTACAGGTTAGAAGGGCTAAAATTAATTTAGTTTTGAAAGTAGGTATGTGAAATAGTGAAACATGTTTTTAGGCGCGCGACCAACATTTTTCCACTGAGGGATTATATAGTTTTAGATGCAGTACCCTGTACGGTATACTGCCAGCAGATTGGCCCACTTATTTGGCCTGGCCCAGGATAAGTAGAAGAGAAGATACTGAAGTGAAAAATGCAAAAATTTTTAATTTAATTAACCGAGTGAATTTGTGCATCGAGGTTAACGGCGGCCTCTTTGAACAGCTACTGTAGTACTGTAGTGCTTTGCATGTGTAATGTGTGCTAGTGTAGTTGTGTTTTTTGGTTACCCTTCGGGGTTTTCTTGGCGGAGGGGATCCTCCTCCGTGGTCGTCAGGCTGAGTACCTTGCTTCAAACAAAAGGAATGGCGGAGGGAAACAAGAGGTCCCCAACAGATTTAGAAAATGTGATGAATGTTGTTAGTGTTGTGTGACTTTTAATGTAAAAAAGCAAGAAAACAGAAAATGGTGCAATATTCAATCCTGGAAATGTCAGTAAGGTAGGTGTTTCATAGGCATTCTACATGTTCCTTAGAAAGTAATCGTTTCCAACAGGAAATCGAAATTTTGTGGTGAATCCTCGGATAAATTTATGGACGTGGCAATGCTGCGCTATTTCAGTACCTGTCACTACCATTGACATACGGGAAATTTTAAGACACGTCAGGCGGGCGTCCATAGGCGGCGTTTTTGAGGGGTTTTACATAATTTGAAAAAAAAAAAAATTTAGACTTAAGACAAATTTTTGAAAATTTATTTTGGCATAAAAATTTTTGTACTAAGTGATAGTTAACCCTGTATAGAGAAAAATGGTATGTTTCTGGGAAAAAAATATCGATGACGTCACAGCGGCCATTTTCCCAAACATCAAAAACAATAACGAAATTATTAAGGAATATCGGCCGAACCAAGTAACCAGAACAGAACAATATGCCAGTTTACAGCGAGTTCTCAAGGAGATGCGACAGAGCGGCCATCTGTCGATGTGTTAACGAAACGTGGCCTCGCTGGCGTGTTCCAGGTGTTCCCCGCTTTAGATAAATGCGGTGGCCGACATTAATAGTTTTTCCCACGAATAGTAGGTGGCGCTCCTGTCGCCACAATTTCAAACAGGTCGGCTAATTCCAATATACAGTGACAGATGGCCTACCTATTTGCCCCCTAACAGACAAGTGTAATTATTAAGCTACGCATAACGGCTGTTTACTTGTGTTTCTTTCCGAATCCTTATTCAATGATATAACCGAACGACAGGGCCGGCCTTAGGGAGGCGGCAAACCGGGGCACCGTCCGAGGGCGCTGAACGCCAGAGGGCGCCGCCGAACCGAGTAACCGAGTCGGCAACATCGCGTAAACGTCAAAACAAAACACGTGTCGGCGGGTCAGCGCTCGACGATAGACGGGATCAGTGCACACTAGCAATGCGTTTTGTTTACCTGCCATTTACTTGAATGCCAGGCCGGAAAAGTTTTGTGTACTAGAACAGGTGAAACGGAAGTTAATGCTTGTTTAGTAGGTAGGTACATAATATCTATTAGAGATTCACGGCTTTACTTGATATTCAAGCTACTTGACTTGACTTGAAATCAAGTCAAGTTCAAGTCAAATAGTAATTTTCCAATATCAAGTCAAGTATTTATTTTTCAAGTACTTGAAAAATCAAGTTTTTCTTGAAGCTACTTGATTATTTGATTTTTTATCAATTTAAAATTTTATTATCAGTTAGGGCAGTTACAAGTAAATAATAATAATAAACCTTTGCATTGTACACTTTTTTGCAAAATTAGGAAAGGACTAGGAAAGAACAAAAACTAGGAAAGAACAAAAATAAACTATTTCAAGTCCACTTTTTAATGTTATCATTTTCCATCCACGACTTTAGGCACATTAGGCATCTAGTGGATTTGGCGCTTAACCGATTTCGCGTTTTTGTAACTGTCAAAGCAGCCCTGGAAAACTGTCTTTCAATAGGAGCTGAAGACGCTGGAGTTGACAAGAATAGGGATTCATGGCTTGACTTGATATTCAAGCTACTTGACTTGACTTGACTTGAAATCAAGTCAAGTTCAAGTCAAGTAGTAATTTTCCAATGTAAAGTCAAGTCAAGTATTTAATTTGTCAAAAGCTTGATTTTCAAGTCAAGTCAAGTAATTTGTTAAAATGTCAAGCTACTTGACTTGATGAAACCCTAATATCTATGTTCCGCAGCTACTTCTCATGCTTAATGCTTGATAGGGTTGCTACCAGTGACAAATTATTTGTATCTCAATTCCCAATTCGCATACCGTGTGGCGTGTCAGGCGAGTGGCGCAATGTTCCGCCCGTGTCGGTTGTCATTATAAATTTCAATAAATACTAACAGAGAGCTTTATTTTTGTTCCTCCCCAGAACCATAAGGCTCGACAGAGACACGTCTATATTTATTTATACAGCAGTGTTTTTTATTTCTACCTATTTTTACTTCCAGTATTTGGTGTATGCATATCGTCCTTAAAATGTCGGAAAAAAAAAATATAAATTTGGGAAAGAAGCCGTCAGAATATGAATATAGAAAGCGAAAGCTAGGAAAAGAACAAGAAATTGAAAAATAAAAGAAGTGCATCAAAGTACTTAATTCCAAGTACTAGCAAGGAGGCGAATAATTTTTTTTGCCAGCAAATGTTGAAAGAGACCATATAAATCCACACTAGTATGCTATTCCACTACCTTTATTTCTCTATATTGGTTGCCAAGATACTGGATGTGAAACATGAAAAAATGAAGTATTGTAAAAACGGCTGGAGCAAATAAATGATAATATCGTCGGAATCATGACGAAGCGTAGATTCCGAAAATTTAAAATATACAGGGTGTTCTGCTAAAAAAACATAAGTTTGGTTTGTCCAGCTTTTACACCCTGTATCAATTTCAACAAGACCGTGGAAAAGCTCACATAAAATCATAAAACTTTTATCTCTACTTTTTTTTAACTTGAAGAATAAAGAAGTTAAGAGGGGGTGGCGAGAAATTTGAATTACCCTGTAGATACAAAATAAAAGAAAATTATGCTATAATTTTCTTTGATGAAAGCAAGATACTATTGTTTGTTTAGTTTTTGAAAATACGGATAAGTCATCCAAAAGCACACCCCTTCGTTTCTTAGTTTTTGACCCAAAAAATTTGCCTATACTATATTATTATAATTTTCCACAAATTTTTCACTCCATTTAAAAAAAATAATTGAGCATGAAATAAAAAGTTATATCTACCTATAATCAAGATAAAATCATGTGGGTGCACGTCCACACCTTATACACTCGCCGTCAAAATTGTTAAACAGATTGTGCTTGTTACCAACTTAAATTTGTATGATGGTACCGTTAATTTCTGTATTTCCCTATGATTTCTCTTGTTTTGTATAATAATAGCTTTACGCTTTAAGGATTGCGTACCTAGAAATATTAAAATTTTATGGTTTAAATTACAATACATTGATGACGTGCACCCACGCGAATTTTATCTTGACTACAGCAGTTAAGTTGGTTTTAAAAAAATATATATTACGAAAAAACTTTTTTTCAGTTCTGATTCCGTAACGAAGCTACAAAATATCATGAACACAGTGTTTCGCATATGAACTGTTATCAAAAGTGGGTAGAAATCGAAATAAGATTGCGAAAAGGTAAAACTATAAACATGAACAACAATTAATTGAAAATGAGAAAACAACTTCGAAAAATATACTGTCACACCGGGCTGGGAATGCCCTGTGTGTGCCGCGAGAGAACCCTGTTGTCCCTCGCGACTTGCCGGGGATCTTTGAGGGGGACGACTGGCAGTGGATGCTGAACGTAGGTAATCCCAGGCCCAGGAGAACACACACGTTACTAACGACACTAGGTAATTATAAAAAACTGGGTTTTATTGAGACGACTCACAGTATGACTCTTAGGACACGCATCCTGGCGATCAGGGCGGCGACTCGGACGGGCGAGGGAGGCAGGCTTTTCGCGACCGTTCGGACCTACGGCGAGCGGGCCGCGGATCCGGGGTACCGGACTTCTCGGAACACATTTCGACCCTCAACTACCCCAGCGCTCCAAGGGGGACGAAATCGCCGATGCCCTTGCAGCTAACTAGGGGGAACTCCACCTGTTTCGACCCCGGTGGCGAACACGCCGATGCCTTGGTCTCCACAGGGGAGTAGTCGAGGATCTAGTGGTGACTAAGAAGCCGATTCCACTGATGTCCAGCTCTTGGCTGTCGCCGAATTTATACCCGTCGATTCTGCCGAATCAGCGGTGGACTTTGATTTGTTATTACTACTTGTAAATTGTTCCTCGTATTTACATTATCAACTTCCCCTTGTATACATTGATGAGGATGTTTTCTAAACATTTTAGTAATTAGGGTCACGCGCCTCCAGGTGTAAAAATAATTAGTTTGACTATTTGAACATAGTGTTACTTTTGTGACGATTACTGAATATTATTTTGTATCTGGCAGAAACTAATATGGCTTTTAGAGGCAGCTCCGACAAACTTTGTACGGCTTATAATGGAAAATTTCTAGGATTAGTTCAGTTGCTCGCCAAGTTTGATCCTATAATGCAAGAGCACATGAAACGTGCACTATTGTGGAAAAAAATATACAAAATGAGTTCATTCAACTAATGGCCAAAAAAGTGAATAGTGAAATAATATCAAAGGCAAAGAATGCTAAATATTTTTCAATAATAGCTGATTGCACTCCCGATATAAGCCACGTGGAACTACTTTCACTAACCATCCATTTCGTAGATTCGTCTTCTGAAGTCTCCAAAATTGAAGAACACCCCATTATTGATTCTACTGGAGAAAGACTTACCGACGTTATAATAAATATTTTAAAGAAACACGGACTTGATCGAAATAACTGCAGAGGCCAGGGATATGACCACGGCTCAAACATGAAGGGAAAGAATGTCGGAGTACAACGACGAATTTTAAACCTAAACCCTTTAGCATTGTCCTTGCCTTGTGGATGTCACAATTATAACTTGGCGATATCTGATGCTGCAAAATCTTCTGTCAAATCTACCACACTGTTTGGAATCCTTCAAAGATTGTACACTTTATTTTATGCATCGGTTAATAGATGGAAAATATTATCAGATCATCTGAAGATGATTTTAAAAAAAACTAAGTGACACACGCTGGGAAGCTAGAATTAGTAGCGTCAAAGCGATCAGGTATCAATTTTCCGACATTCATTATGCACTTATTGAATTGTTCAATAAAACTGAGAGCTCCGAACTTGACATTGCTCACGAAGCTTTGACCTTGGCAGAACAGTTAAAAGATTTCAGCTTTATTGTTTCACTAGTCCTCTGGTATGACATACTTTTTCAAATAAATGTCATCAGTAAAATGCTGCAATCAAGAGATGCAGATGTCATCGTATGCTCTGAACTGCTGGGAAAATGTATTACATTTTTAGAAGATTATAGAAAAAACGGATTTAAAAGCGCACTTACAACTGAAAAGGAACTAGCGGATGAGCTGCAAATTGAATCTGTATTTAAGGTCAAGAGAATACGTCGTATAAAACGTAATAAACGAAGACAATAAAGAACATTTGCCTTCTCACACTTTTTCTTGTTATTCAAAAGGTTTAGTGCAAAGTAACAATTACTATGGCAAAAATTATGCGAATGGCAATTATGTCGTTGCCAAATTTACCACACTCTTTTCCGGTATTAGATATCATGTGGGAACATTTCGAGTCATTTTCGCCGAAAAAGTGGTTGACCAATTTTGCACTTGATTAGAGTCTCCAATCTGTTGCAGAAAATTATCCTGATACCGTGCTTTTTCCGGCAGCCAAATGCAAATAATTATGCCATTGAGAGTTGCAAGGATCAGAGATAGATCATAGGATACTAATTACGACAATTTTTCTCATTATACTATAACATTTATAAATCCTAGTAAAATCGACCGCGAACGTTCTTCTGCTTCCCAAAAAGTTGGCAGGAATTTATTCATAAATTGAGTAAATCAAGAGGTAAAACGTTACCGACAAGCTGGTCATTGCGGACTCCACAAGATATGTTGTGGACGGCTATAATTATTTTGGCGAACCAAAGTCTCATAGAACAAAAAATATGCATTTATACAGGGTGTTACTTAATGATAGGCCGTAATTCCAAGGGCGCATTCCTGAACCAATTTCAAGTAGAAAAGTTCATATAAACATATGTCCTAAAAGTCTGGTCTTCAAGATACAGGGTGTCAAAAAAAACCTTTTTTTATTAATATCTCAAAGGTCCTTTTGTCAATTTTGTTGAAATTTAGCACTAACTATATGATAATTGTTCCAGTGGCGTCCCGGAGGGCAGTCTCACGAATAATATTGACAAAAAAATGTACCCCACTGACTTTTTTCTACCAGGACACCTTAACGGACAATCTTACTTCTTGAAAATTTTCCTCTTCACTTACGGCAACATAAATGGTTCATGCATGATGATGCTCCAGCCCACTTTAGCATATTGGCTTGTGAATATTTGCATGGAGCTTACCAAAATCGGTGGATAGGTCGTGGAACTGCCTAGATTTTTATTTGTGGGGGCACCTAAAATCAATAATTTACGTTATACCAATCGAGACAGTAAAACAACTAATGAATATAATTTTTGACGGATGTGAAACCATACGCAACACTCCTGGAATTTTCGAAAGAGTTCGTCACTCTATGAGAAGAGCAGAAGCCTGCATAGAAGCGGGAGGTGGTTATTTCCAACATTTGTTGTGAATTTTATGTTAAATTGTTATTACTTTTCATTTGTTGGACTTTAAAAAAATGGCTTATAATATTGTAACGAAAAATGCCTCTAAAGTTGTTATATCAGCTTTAAATGAATATGTCTGCACGGTTTTCTAACCTATTCAAAGATTTAGCAGATAAATTTTAAGTTTGGGTATTCTACTTACAGTTTTATAATTTTTGTAATTAATTTAGAGGCATTTTTCGTCACATCTTTGTTGGCCTGAGGCCCCCAGGGTGAACTATCATTGGCCAGGAATATTCTAGAGTATTCTCAAGTCTTCCTTTTAAATATATATGCCCAGGGAATCGGGCCTGGGTGATGTGAAAGGTTAGAAAGCGATTTTGTGCGAATTTTATAGCTGAAAGAATATTCTTGGACAGTGACAGTAATCTGACAAGTTTATTTGTGATTTTTGAAGGCTAAACAATAAAGGTGGTAACCAAGTTTGGAGAGTGATTGTTGAGATACAGTACAATATTAACTTGATTTTATTTTAACAATTTTTCGACATGCAATAAAGTGGTTTTTATTTTTTGTTAAAAATTTGTTAAAAAGTGAGTGGCCTACATTTTTTGTCAATAATATTCATGAGACTGCCCCCCGGGACGTCACTGGAACTCTGCTAACTTAGCGCCTTATCACAGTCAATAACACTGCCACATTTTAACAAAATCGGCGAAAGGACCTTTGAGATAATAATAAATAACCGTTTTTTTTTGTTAAACTTTGACACCCTCTATCTTAAATACCAGACATTTTAGGACACATGTTTATATATACTTTTCTACTTGAAATTGGTTCAGGAATTCGTCCTTGAAATTACGGTCTATCATTAAGTAACACCCTGTATAAAGAACCCTTAAAAACCATGATATTAAAATCCGCTGCCAAGAAAATTACTGTCTATTGTGCAGATTTAAAAAAAAAACGCCCAAAACGCGCCATGTTAAAGGTTAGTCAAGGTTATTTGAAAAATCACGAGTAAATTAATAATTACACTGGATGGCCACGGGATGTGGCTCACTCTCAATTTTTATTTTATTTTTTAAGATAAAAATTTGAAATTTGGAGGAGTAGTAAGAAAAATTTTCATGCAAGTGGACCTCAGCGGTTGAACGATTTATTAATGTTTATGCATATAGGGGTGGAAAAGGGGTAAGATATGGGCAGCCAATTCAGAGCTCTCGAGGGTTTTTAGTAGAGTTTAGTAGGATCTATTTTCTGAAAAAATCATGCAAATTAAAATAAGAGGTTGGGCCATCTTTTAATATTTATGAATAAAGGGGTAAAAGGAGGGTATTAGCAGCGTCCAGAGATATACTCCAGAGATATACTAATAAGTCCGGGCACTCGGCTTTGTGTAAACAAATGTTTCCCCCTTGCCCTCTCCCGCTCCCCTCGTCATCCAGCCGATCGATGTCTTATAATATAAGAAAATAAGCTATACACAATGTAGCTGAGAGCGGTTCGTTCGCATTCTACCGGGTGCGCGCAAAATATTACCGACCGACCGTGACTGTGTTGTAGAGATGCCTAGTAACGCTTTTTACTGCAGTCCGGATGGCTGTAAAACCAGTTCAAAATACTATATTATCTTTTTTTCATTTCCTAAAGAAACTGAAAGGTAAGATTGAGTTTGAGGTACCTACCTACAAAAATTAAGACATTTTTATGTGACATTTGAATACTTAGGTATTAATTGAAGAATAATGTAGATGTAATATTAAAATATTGAAAATTTGAAGGTGCCAGCAATGGAAGAATGCCTTAGGGTTCATCGGAGAATATAAATTTCGGAATATCCCACCTGAAGAGGCATATAAACCTATAAGAATTTGCAAGGCACATTTTGATGATCATTCACTTCGTCCGGAAAACGTTTAGTAAAAACTGATGTCCCCTCGGCTGTCCCATTAAGATTATTGCCAGAAGCTTATGGCAAGACGCATGCTTGTGTAGGTACGTATGCGTAATATTTTGTTCTGTATTGTTTGTCAATTTAAATATCAAAATATTTACTACGGGATGAAAAAGTAGATATGATTAGTTTAACTCTTTGTCGTTAAATATTTATTTGTTATTTACGTTTTTGTCTACTCTATGTTTTGTTAGGCTTTAGTAAAAATGAACGTAAAACATAAAAAATTGCATTTTTATTCATGTTCCAACCAAAGTCTACAGATAAACCTACTAATTATGTAGATTCTGGTAATAGCTACCTTGTATTTTAATTTAACTGTACCTACCAAAAACTAACGGTACACTTACCTACACAAATAATGTTGTACCAAAGTCTACAGATAGGTATACTAATATTTGTTGATTTTGGTAAATAATGGAAAGGCAATATGAACCTGCCCCCGTATAACTAGCTTGACGGCGATTTCGCCCTCGTAAATGCGAAGCGTGCGAGGTGACGCTGATTTACAACTGGTTGCAACAAATTGTCGGCTTTTCCGAGAGATCAAAGAAGTGAGCAGACTTTAGTATTTCTTTGGTATTAAATGAAGGCAGCAAATTCTGAGCTACCCAGGGTTGTCGGCTCAGAGAAATAACCAAGAACAGAGAGAGTAAGAAGAAAAAGTAAACAGAGCCAACATCTTTTTGAGTGATGTCATGTACTCCATTGTTTACTGCGTATTTTGAAAATAATTCCATATAGGCTGTAACGGAAATATACTATAACAATATATAATATATAATAACAAGGCGTGCTTTTGTGGTCAAACCTACCGCCAGTTAAAATTCTTGTACTAATTAAAGAAGAACACTGTGTTAGTCACCCCACCCTGGGGACCTTTCTGTATGAAGCGCCTCTATAAGATCCATCAAAAAATAAGTAAACAGTTTCATTTTAGACGTATTTCCCGAATAACCGTATATTTATATCTTCATTGTACGAACTCTTTCCTCCCCTCCTTTCGGAATAAAAATCCTCGGATCTTAACAACCTGCGAGGCAGCGAGGCGCGAAGATAAGCGCTAACGACGTGTGATCGCGGCCGCGGCACGCATTAACCCGCCCGGCGCCATTATAGAAACATCGCCGGGCCCATTTATAAAGATAAGGGCACGGGTGAATAGCGGCCCGTTGCCGGTGATCGATTGGGAATCAATCGGCAAAGCGGCGGGAGGCCGACGGGCGTGCGACGTCATTTCCTTTGTGCGGTTATCGGGCTTCCGGTTCATAACCCGCGGATAATGGCCGAAATGGAGCATGCACGCTTTGCTGGTGTCGGCGGTAAAGTCTGACTCGCAATCGCCTATCCATCGCCCGAATTCATCTGGATTAGAATTGGTCGTGTAGGTATAGTAGCTGCCTACTTCATAGTATAGACCTCAGACGAACAAACAAGGGAGCCTAGCACTGTCGTCCTCTACTGTCGTCCTCTACTATACCTACTGAAGCGCGTTAAAATCTTTGTGGTGATCCTCAGTTAAGTCTAGGAAACAAGTTTATGGGTGATTCACCAGCAATGGGAAATTCCGAAACTGGGGGTAGGGGAGACCAAAATATGGCTATTGAGCCCAACATTGTTGTGTGTTTGAGAGATACAGTGCGTTCAAGTTCTTCTTTTTTAAATTGTATTATGGCTATATCTACCAAAATAATCAAGCTGCTGAACTGAAATTTGGCACTGCTATGTTTTTGGGGATGGAGAATAATCTGAAAATGTCAATTTCTACGTTTCTCACAGAGAGCGCCACTTGCGCTGTTTTTGGATCGTGCTTTTACTCGTAACTTTCGTGAGGTTATCTTTTTGGTCCTGCAGGTCCATCATTTTAGTGCATCGTTTCATTCTGCAACAAAGAGGTACTCTTGTTTCATAACGATCAAATCAACAGTTGAAGTTGAAATTGGCCAAACGTGCCCCAAAACACCTGTTGACTTAAATATTCGAAAAATAAAATTTTCATAAAGGATGTTTTAGTGGCATGTCAGGCAAAGGATATCAATTGAAAAAAATGCACTCCAGCTGGGAATCGAACCCGGGACTCCTACTGTGGCCGTAGGCACTTTAACCAACTAAGCTACCGGAGATATGGGTTCCATCGGCTAGATGTTATTTAGTCCAATTGATATACAGGGTGTCCCGAAATTAGCCTGCCATAATTTGCCAGCGTATTCTACGACCTAAAAAAATGAAAAAAGTTCCTATAAACATGGCCTCAAAAATGCCCCCTAATGGGGCTATAGCCCCCGAAAGGGGCAGTTTCACAAATGGTTTTTTCTAACTATTTCCAGAACGAACAAAGATAAAATTATGAAATTTGGTATGTGATGTACCTGTGAGATTTGACATTTGCCGAGATAGCGATAGTTAGAAATTTTTAATCATAGGCGTCCTAAATGGTTAAAGGGTTAAAAATGCCCTAAATTTTTTGTATGTGCTTTTTCCCTAAATTTATTGCGAAATTATAAAATTTCAGGGTATTCTACGAAAAAATTGTGCTCTTTTTGAACTTTGATAGGGTGCACCGTTTTCGAGTAAAATCGTATTGAAATTTTTTTGCAGAGGGCCATGAAAATGCGTAGTAGAAATTAGCCTGCGATATTTTACCAGCGTGTTCTGCGACCCAAAAAAATGAAAAAGTTCCTATAAACATGGCCTCAAAAATGCCCCCTAAGAGGTCTATAGCTCCCGAAATGGACACTTTGGCAAACGGTTTTTTCTAAATAATTCCAGAACGAGCAAAGATAAAATTTTGAAATTTGGTATGTGACATACCTGGTAGAATAAATAATGAAAAAACCGCACAAAAATTTTTTTGGATATTTTTAACCCCTTGACCCCCCTTATTTGGGACGCCTAAGATGAAGAATGTCAAACTATCTCTACCTCGGTAAACGTCAAATCTCACAGGTATATCACACATTAAATTTCATAATTTGATCGTTGTTCGTTCTGGAAATATTTAGAAAAAACCGTTTGCTAAAGTGTCTATTTCGGGGGCTATAGCCCCCTTAGGGGACTTTTTTGAGGCCATGTTTATAGGAACTTTTTTTTTTGTTCCAAAAAAGTGGTGGTAAATTGTGGCAGGCTAATTTCTAATAGGCATTTTCATGGCACTCTGCAAAAAAATTTCAAAACGAGTTTACTCGAAAACCATGCATTCTATCGAAGTTCAACAAGAGCACCCTTTCTTCGTAGAATACCTTCAACTTTCATAATTTTGCAAGAAATCTGGAAAAAAGTATACAAAAAAATTTGGGGTAATTTTAACTTCTGAACCCCCCATTTGGGACGCCTATGATTAAGAATGTTTAACTCTCGCTACCTCGGTAAATGTCAAATCTCACAGGTACATCACATACCAAATTTCAGAATTTTATCTTTGTTCGTTCTGCAAATATTTATAGAAACCCGTTTGTGAAACTGCCCCTTTCGGGGGCTATAGCCCCATTAGGGGGCATTTTTAAGGCCATGTTTATAGGAACTTTTTTCGTTTTTTTAGGTCGTAGAACACGCTGGTAAATTATGGCAGGCTAATTTCGGGACACCCTGTATAGTCAGTAGCGGTGAGATGTAGAAGACTTCGGCGTCTTCTACAGCTATTAGAAGGGGTTAGAGGGTGTAGGATTACCATTCATGATTGTTGGTTATGTGAACTTCCTATTTGTTCATCATTACGATTTTCCTGAAATTCTTTATTTCGAGAATATAATCAGTAAAATTTGAAAAGGCTCCTAAACATTTTGGAGTTTCACTATATTACTCTCTTGTTTAAAACAAATATTTTTCGTTATTACACTGATCGTCTATCTTTATCACGAGATCCACAAATTCGAGTTAAATAAATTTAGTATAAAATTTGAATACGGAATTTTTCAAAAACGGAAAAAGATAATGCCACAAAGTTCAATATCATTTTGATTGCCTTGATGAGCAGATTTCAAAAAATCCAATAATGTACAGGGTGTTCCATTAAAAAAAAATAAGTTGCCATTGGTTCTACTTTTTTGGAACACCCTGTACCTTAACGGTCATGGCATAAAAAAGTATTCGCCGAACCATTGATTTTGTTTTTTGAATCACTCTTTTATCTTAAAAAACAAAAAAGTTAGGTGGGTGGGGGGTCAATTCTCAGTGAATAACCCTGTACAATTGTGCAATTTTCCTTAAGCTTTTTAAATTTATGCAGGGTGATTCAGTCATGATGTAAAAAGAATTGACCACAGGTGGAAAAAATAGCTTATTATGATTCTGAGATTTAAAAAATTCTAAAGTGAACCAAAAAAATATAAAAAAATGTATTAAAACCCCTTGTTAACGGCCCTGACCTGATCAGCTGTTAAACTCGGGCGTCGAGACTGGAGACCTCGTTGCGTGGAGTTTCGATTTACACAACATATCCGAAATATTTAATTTTTTACGTTTGCAGATCTGATAATTTTTAAGCGAATTTATACATTCAGATGAAGGAATACTAAGGACACAAATTAGTAACATCAAAAGAGACTAAAATTGAATTATAATTAATTTTAAATTTCGGTAGTTCCTTTGATAACTTAGTTAAATTATTAATAGAAAATGCGTTACTTTATTATTTTTTATTTCTCTCAAAATTACATTAAGCTAATCTGATAATTTACTGGATGGTGTGTTTACGAAAGAAGTAATTGGTCTTATTGGATAATTAGGTTTATGTATTTTAGGAAGACTATATAATCTAGGTATCATTGGATTCATTTGTATATAAGACTATATTAATTTTTATTGAAAATTTTCGAAGCATTTTCACAAGTTTTTAAACAATTTTTTAATTTATTATGATAAAAAATTGTTGGATTGTTATTTAATGTGTTGAAAGAACTGTTTGAAAGAAATTGTTATGTTTTATCAATGTTTTACCTATCTAAAACAACAATACAATTACCTTTGCCAGCTTTCGTTATAACCAAATTATTATCGTTAATTTTTCGTTTAATGGAATGGATGTTTTTTTTTTTCATCTTTATGTTGATGTTTCTGCTCCTTGTTTTTTAAAGTGTTAATTAAAGAAGCTGGGTGAAGTCTAACTATGTTTTTGTTTCTTATATTAGTTGTTTCTGATATATGTTCAGTATCGACTGCAATATTATTAATTATTTCATTTTTATTATTTATTTTTAAATTAAATTTCAAACTTAAATTTATAATTTTGAGAAAAGGTGATAATGGGCAAATACTCAAAGTTAACAAAAAGAAAAAACTAGTAACGGCATACACGTGTTTCATGCTATTTGGCAATCATCAGTACGACGGTGTACACCGTAATGCAATAATTACAAGAAAAGGTGATAATGGGCAAACACTCAAAGTTTAACTTTGAGTGTTTGCCCATTATCACCTTTTCTTGTAATTATTACATTTACACTCGCTAATCTTACATCTTTATTTATAATTTTGGTTATGTTGTTGGTATTGCTTTTATTTAAGTAAATTTAGATTATTAGATAAATTAGAATTTAACTTCAGCTTCTATCATATCTCTAATACCAATGGTTAAGACTTTCAAATTCGATAAAATTTAAAAATTTATTTAACATAAAAAATAAGTATTTAAGTATGGTAAACCATACAAGAAACCAGCACTTGGAGCACCAAAAAGGCAGTTTCATGTTGTCTGAAGAGAGACCTGACGAGTAACGAACAATAAGGTAACTAAACAATATGGTAACGAACAATAACGTAACTAAACAATCTCATGACTGTTGTACGTCAATTATTTCCTTCTTATAGGCCTTCGATATACTGGAAGACAGATAGACAATAGCGTGAAAGGTCCACTGCTGGCAAAGTGACACTTAGAGTGTAAATTAATATCGCTACCTAGGAGCGTGGACCTAACAACTGACAGGCACCTTAATGGCCTCTCTTACCATCACCCAATTTTTAGTACATAGAGAACCCAATATCAGTCGCAAACTTGACCATATTTTCATTCAGCTTCTATCATCAAATGATCGGCATTCGGCATCGGCTTTAAGATGTGTGTGCCCTCCGAATAGGATTTATAATTTTTAGATGCAGAGAGCTCCTTAAAATTTGGAAATATCAACTAACCATGGCAAGATTAGAGATCAAAAAGAAACAGTGAAATGGAACCTGAACCAGATACTAGGATTACACATGTGCATATGTTCTTAGTAGCAAAACAAATAATGATTCTTCTTCAATTATTGTAACAGAATCCAAAGACAATCAAAGTAACCAAAATAACTATAAAATAAGCTAATAAATATTCAAAACTCAGTACTATCATAGTCGTTTCCCCTTAATAGATTCATTCAGGTATCCATCTCTCCCAGAAATATTCAGACCTAAATGTAGCATAGTCACTTTCACTTAGAAATAAGAAAACCCATCAGTGAGGATACTAACTTTACTTCCCTTTGGGGACGTGATTTTTTTAAGTATCAATACCTAGATAAAAAAAATATAGGTATAGTCCTTCGTTGCCTCTGCATAGTGCCCAAATTTCCAGTTTTAAAATAATACCTCGTGGTCTGAGACCTGTGAAGCGGAAACCCATTGGATGCCAACTCCTTTCCGGTTGGTCGGCTCTGTCGCGTTCCTTTGAGAAAAGGGCGCCATGTAGATGAGCGGCCGGCGGCGGCAGGGTTAATTTAATACAGTATCCACAGCACGGTATGCGTTATTTGATTAATGTAGTGGAAATCACACGTAATCCATTCCAGGCGAGTGGTCAAGTAATCGAATACAGATACGGGGGCGGGGTCATTCATTGTGTACTCTAAAGATAAGATATACAGGGAAGGTCAACGATAGCCAAGGTGGAGAATCTCTTGTCTTGCGTTAGATTAACTTGGCAGTTTGGCCTTAGATGTTTCCTTGCTCGCGAGTGTTACTGGAGCTTGTAACTTGCCTAAATTTAGTTTAAGATGTCCTTTCTACCGGAACCTACGATAGACGGAGTCGGTAACGTCCCAACAGTGGCCGAAGCGTTTTGCAGCGGCATTCGGTAGTAGAATAGTGGTGCTGCGAAGGTTTTTTCGAAATCCTTCGATAGTCAACAAAGTTCCTATACAATGTGTCCACGTTAAGGAGTTCCCGCCCATTAAAAAAAAACCCAAATTTGGGCACATGGCGGAGGGGCAAATTGTACCCTTGGCCTAATTTCATTGTTTGCCTGTAACGGGCAAATTATTGGAAAATTTTTAATACCGCTTACACATACATATGTGTATGTGAATTTGACCGAAATCGGATAATAATTGGTCAATATATCAAAGAATTAAACTATTTTCTTAAATAAAAATCAGTAGGTAAGTAAATTTATATTTTGCTAATTTTTGGCAAAAAATTGCAGATTTCGTCTCCCGACCTGCCTCATTCGAAAGGTAACCAGAAAATACGCATTTTTTGTCTAGCTTATATTTCTTCCCATATTTCAAGCTTTCTTGTCAATCACGAAGAAACAGATTTTAGAAAACAAAAACAAATTTATCACCCAAGTTTTATCTTAGAATTAAGTGTAATTTTTTGTGTATTTTTTGTGATGATGAAGTCATGCAAAACCGCACTAAAACCGCATAAGAAAAATTTCAAAAAATATCCACTTCCGGTTTTTTTGGGAAATTACGAAAAACTAAAGCAGATTTTGCTCCGGGACCTATTTCTTTTGAAAAACAAAAAAAAAACATATTCTCTCATACGCACATGGCATGGCCTTACACGCCACAAATTCATCGTAAATTTCTTGTTCATGGTTCTGATCGAAAAAACGAAAAAAAATTGTATAAGCGCCGCTGGCGCCAAGAAATTTGCCGTAAAAATATGAGATCTATTTTGTTTCATCCAATTATTATTATTTAATATAAGCTCGAGGAGCTTTTTCTCGTAATTTAATTAGACTTTTAGAGAAACATATTTTACATTTTTTACTATTTATTTTTTATTAATATAGTTATTTATGAACATGATGTTTATGGGCCCACTTGTTTATTTGGCCCGCCGTGCTATCTCTGTGGCAGCTTTGAGGATGTCGGACGAGTTATCAGGCCTCCTTGAGCCAAACTTGTTTTTTCTTTTGTTTCGTTTTCTGCAAGAAAATGTATACCTACGTTAAAAAATTCAGAACTAAGAATTATAAGTCGGTTTCTTACTTTCTGCTTACTCTGTTTATCTTGTGCCGCTAGGAAGGGGTGGCCGTCGGCGACGTCGACAACTTGTCTGATTTATTAATCGTTTCATTTTTCATCGGCGCTCCTGTGTTGTTCGCATCCGTTACCTTGGCCTTTGTTGGTCCGTTGGTCGTTGTGACTTGATCCATTTTCTCTGGCGAAATTAATAACCTATGCTGACTTTTTGGATCAACGTCCATTTTAATGTCAGTATCAGGATGACTTGTATAGTATGTATATTATGATTTATTATCAGCTCCGCTACTATTCAGCACAGGACAATTCAGCGCGGGACTTTTAAACGCAGACAATTCAGCGCGGCTACAATTTAGCGCGAGACAATTTCAGTGAGCGACAATTAAGTGCATGATGCGTGACGCGAAATTTCAGCGCGTGACTTTTGAGCGCAGTCAATGAAACTGGAGCAAATAATAAAATAGCGAAGAGAGTGCCGTTGTCCGGGGCTCTGCAAATATTGAGCGCGCGACAAAGGAATTGAGACACTTGAGCTCCGCGACGAAAAAAAGGCGCCGTGACAAATGAGCGCTGAGTCGAAATATCGAAGGAAAAGAAGGATTATGCTCATTCTTTAAAGTAACTTAATTGGTAAATTTCAGAAAAATATTTGAAAGATTGATTTTGAAATGTTTGACTCCGAATTTCACAGCAGTAATATATTATGCCATCTGCAGTATCGTACGCTCTTGTAATATAACCTATAAGAATTTAGTTGGTTGGGTTAGGCTAAACACTACTCACTCAGAATCAACCTAATTACGAGTAGAGATTGAATGAACTCATTAATAAATATCGATAATGTACACTAGTGCAATAATAATTCATAACGTATATTATGTAGTTAACAAAAGATTACGAGTCAACAATTATTAACGAAACTATATCACGTACTTAGGTTGAAACAAATTGATTTCGAATATTTTTTGACCTCGTAAAAGGTACGGCAATAGGTTATTATTTTTATCCGTTGGTTAGTCATATCGTATTTGGTTACTCCTCTCTTTAAATAAATGTTCGAGCAGCTTGTGGACATCTAGCGATGTGTAAAAAGCGTTGTGTGAAGCCTACACCGAGTTGTTAGTTCGCGGTAATCTCTCTCTGGTCCGGGTGAAAATATTCCACATAGCTATAGAAAAACTCGGAGGCTGACCTAACAAATGACGTCCTATATAATTTGCCAGTACGATGCAACGGGTTTCATTTCATCTTCGAAATCTTTGGAGATTATCCCAAACGCAAACTGTACGTTCCTTTCCGGTACAAATGCCAAAGCAAGGAGCATCTTGCAATGTCAGCGGAAATCCGAATTGGATTTGTACAGGGCGATTAGCGCGAATTCTTGAATTTTGCTCCACAGGTTCTGGCTCAGGTGAAAGAAACAACCTGTTACCTGATGGCAAGAATTAAAAGTGCTGTTAATGGCTGTCACAGATGCAACTTCAAAATCTGACGTAATGCTTTTTGGGGAGAGTTGAGGTTTCAGTTTTAGAATGTTGGTCAGGACGCTCTGGTATGTAGCCTAGTGTTCCACAAGACAAGATTTCTTGTCTTGCTACGCCTATTCTTGTCTTGCCTTGCAAAGCAAGACAAAAAATTAAATTCATTGTTGTCTTGCTCGACTCTTGTTGGAAAAAATCTTGTCTTGCAAGCAATACTTTTTGCAACTTCTTGTTCTTGCATTTTTTGTTTAGTGACGTCATCGCAGCAAGAGGCTTGCTACCAAGACTCTTGTTGGCAAGATTCTTGCATTATTTATTGAATACAAAGCTTGTCGAGACAAGTTGATGCAGCGCTGCAGAGCCGCCATGCGGCGGGTCGATGATTAATTTTTTTTAATTATTGACATAGTTTTTAATTTTTTTTTATTTTAATAATAATTTTGTTTTAATGTTTTCGTGATTTTCAATTCGAAATACCTCTTAAGTCGAAGGCTTTCCTGGACGAAAACGGCGAAACCCACTCTACCAAAATGACCCGATCCACACTCTGCCACACTAATATGAAACGAAACAAAGCATTAGAAAGTCCAATAGACCCGAGAAACAGCTAGTCTGTAGACTTTAACTATCGTTAAGGCAAACTTATAAAAATAAATTAATCCACTGTAGCCGATTAATTCAAGAGTACATACCTACCTACTAATTTGTTTAATTTATAGGAATTGAAATTAGAATGATTTTGTTTGTCAGGAGTCGAGAAGTATGCATTTCTATCCGCCAAAGCGGCTTAATACGTTAACTTTCAATTTCTTTTTGGGTATACCTGGACCTGGGTATACCTGGGCTGGAAACATGGATTAGTATTTATTACTTACTAGGAGTATGGTAAATTAAATATATTTACATAATATACAATTATTCTTAAATAACCGTTTATATATTCTCATTTTTTAAAAATAAATATTATCGTCAGCTACATTCATTGCTCTTATTAAAGTTTTACAGAAATTATAATTACAGATACCTAGCAATCTAAGCAAGATTTCTTGCAAAATTGCAAGTCTTGCAGAATGATTTCGTGTCTTGTCTTTTATTCATTGAAACAGGATAAATCCTAATTATCGATTACAATCAAATGCAATATTTATATAGATAGGTGCCGACCACAAGACATCCCGCTCGCCGCAAGAATATACATGAAATTAATAATAACAATACAAAATAGAAAATAGAAAATACAAAATAATAATAATACAAAATGCATACAAGAAAGAATATGACCAAAATGAAAGAAAAGCAAAACAAAACTCAGGGAGCAATCAACGCTCCAGACGATTCAGATTTTACAGTAAATAGCTTCTACGTCTGTAGCTGCTCAGTGATTGCAAAGCCTTGCAAAGTCTTGCAAAGCAAGACAAGAAATTTAATAGAGTCTTGTCTTGTTCTTGCAGCAAGAACAAGACAAGAACAAGAAATTGGCAAGAGTCTTGTGAAACACTGATGTAGCCTCTGTCTCTATAAAGGTGTGTATAGTAAAGAGTTTGTAAAATATTGCAGGAGTAAGTTTAAATGTGCCATCAACAGCCCAGTTACAATATTTACATAAGTTTAAAATTATAAAATTACATAGGAGTACATCTTTTCGGATAAAAAATATGAAAATATAAGGAAATAAGGGGTGTTACTCTTGGATGGATCACTCTGTACTCTGCATAAATAATGTTTTTTTTTTGTTTTTTGGGAAGACTGCATGGCAGTTTATGTTGGCCAAATTTGAACAAAATTTGACAACATTGATATTGTTATTGATGGATACAAGGGTAACAATAATTATCTTTTGTGTTTGGCTACACAATAAGGTCAGAACATAGCTTTTGAGATTTTATGTTTGCGTCAAACATAAGAGAACGCCTTAGCAATCAAGGAGTTCTCGAATTTTATAAACTTCTAGATTTTCTTCTTTGCAATACTAACAACGTTGTCATCCAAATATAAATATAAAGCAGATACAATATTTAAAATATATCAAGCACTAATGTTTATGATATTGTATTTTTATTAAGAGAAAAAAATTCAAATTAGATTAACATTAGGAATTATTTTAGACCCAACATAAGTTTTATGAAATTCGGCTCTAGATAAATATTTTTTAAATATTTTAGGAAGTAGTTTTATGTCGAATTTATCAAAAATCAAGACATTAAATACGATTAAAGATTCTCATTAGTTTGGAACGCAAGCAACTAATTTAGCTAATAATGATCATAGGATTAAAAAAATCTCAGTATACTTTTGAGTTTTTTTCATCTAACTGCCTTTCCCATGAGAGTCCATTTTTGTAGATAAGTCGATTAGTGTGGCCACGAAACAAAGCTATCATTTTCATCACCCTTAACCCCGTCATATAAATTGTCCGTTATCTTCGCACCCCTCATCCCAATCTCCAGTCGAGTGAGCCGAGTCGAGTGGCCGATTACAATTGCAAAGATTCATGTCCGCACTATCGTGCCAGTAAAACGAAAACGATATGATTTTGGAAGATATACATGGTGTTAACCAAATGTATGCCAGGATAAAATATCCAGCGTTCCATTTGCATGGAAACAACCAAATACCCCAAGAAACAGTCGCCAGACAAAAATAATCTTTCAAATAAAATTTGTCATTTGAAGGTTAATGTTAATGGGAACAAATGGTTTGTAACTATTACTATTTATTTCGTGACGTTTCAGTCTTGGTGCAAAAGTTATAGGAAATAGCAGAAATAGTCCAGCAGAAGGACGTGCTAAAATTCAAAAATTTTATGATAGTCAAATAAATAATATTTATCTCAAATGGAGTTAAAGAAAATATTCTCGTTTCTCATTAGATTCATTTCGTTCTCCAATATAACCTTTTTGCAACACCCTGTATATTAATTTTTACACATTTGTGTTTTGATTTTTGCGCAAATTAAAACTCGAAATGCCCCAGTCTTCGCTAAAATGTATTGGGCGATGCCCGCCGGTCCTAAGGCACCACGATTTCGCCCTAATTTGAGCGATTCGCCAGGGTTTATAAATAATTTGTTAAATGATTTTACTACCTTTATAACATGAAACATTCTAACATATACCTACGTAGGAACAAAGAATTACAGTCTACTGTTTCGTTACTTCTGCCTAGAAACCCCCATTCAGATAAGTCGATTAATGCCCTGGCTTGCGGGTCATCATTTTCATCACCCTCAACCCCGTCATATAAGTTTCCGTTATCTGTTCCCTCCCTGCTTCCTTCCACCCCCTTGCTTCCCTCTCAGAAATCGGCGCCACCGTGAAGCTTACAATGCCTCCTTTGTTTGCCTAAACGCCACAATTTGGAAGTTGGCGACTCTCTTGGGTTTCCATCATTGTCCTTATTAAATTCGTGGAGTTGCCATTTGCGCCCCATTGTTTGGGAAATCTTACGAAACTATTGAATAACGGTGGAGTTTGTTTACGTCAACGCGGAAGCCGACCCGAAGTTAATCGAACAAATTTCTCTTCAACACACAATGGAGCTAATTATTATATCGCACAATAAAGGACCGAGACCGAATTGGGTTTTGCAACTTGAATAAACCTCGATGATCGTTATGGAACTCTCAGAATCGTTTTTTTCCCAGAGAGAAAATTATCTGCCGCACAGCAATACAGACAACGGCCAGTGTAGGCCTCATTTAAATCAACCTTGAAAGAAGAACATAAAACAAAACATTACGTAGTTCATGGTTTGACACAGGGTCGCAAACGGCAAGTAAAACAGCTATGTGTTGAAAGTGCAAATACAAAAACACAGGTTGCAGTAGAATTTCTAAGCGGTTCCACGGTTTTTAATAAAATTTGTTGTGATTTTTATGCTGAAGATTCAGGGTAGCACGAAAAACAGAAAAAAATTGTCGATGGGTTTTATTAATTATTTAGAATATATATATAAATATTATAGATGGTACCCGACTAGTAGGACGTTGCACGATTTTACTTAAAATGTTAGCTATTTATAGCACATCTTTACATATAATGATGTTATTTGTTGCCTCCATTTCAGTCCGTGGTCGTGTTTTGCTATAAAAAGAAGTGAGTTATGTGTAGTTTTGAACATTAAATCAGTAAAATCACATGTCAAGTGTCGGTAGCTATTCTCTGCGCAGTTTCAAAATGATTCTATCTTCGGCCCACTTGAATAAAATCAAGAATGTTATGAAAAATACACTTAACGAGGAAGATTTCCTTCGAAGTTTAGCCGAAAAGGTAGGTCGAATAATAAGGAGTGGCTAAGCATACGAGATCTGATAGAACTGATACCATAGAACTGATACCACAGGCAATTGTGCAATTTTATGTTTTTTTTTACAAAATTTATTTAAATACTGAAAAGAGTTTACCTAAATAAAAGTTGATTCAAAGCAGGCTAAGTTAAATTATCTAACTAAAAATATATTTACAACAGATAATGAATTAAAATTTTAAATCAGATGTTTAACACGTGTCTTCAAATCTTCGTATTTCCTTTTCTTTGTAGCATGTTCTCCAGCAAGATGCTGAATTATTTTAAGTTCTGTAATTCCTTGTTCTTTTTTTGAGTCCATTCCGGAAATTCCTTAACGTGGGTTATATGGCCTCAATTTGTGCTAAAAAAAATTATTATGCCACCCCTCTACATTATTATTCGTTAAAATGTGATTATTGGTGACACTTTCGTTACAATTCCACATCGAAGGAAGGAATAAAGAGTCTTGCCTCTTTCGCCCCACCCACATGTTTTCAAAATAGTCTGCAAATTCTTTTGCATTTTCGGGCAACATTTCTGTGTCACAAATTAAATTAAAAGCATTAAATAATTTCATTCAGCGCTTAAATTTTCCGATACAGACATTGTGCAAAGTGAAAATAGCAACCTTTGTGGAGGACTGACGGAAACACTTTGCGCAAAGCATTCCTCACTGAGAGTTCAAAATCGCTCATAATCATCTTCACATTACATTTTACAAGTAAGTCTTTATTCGTTCCGAAAAATCTAAGGTAAGTGGCTTCCTTTTTATTAGGTAACAGAGCGAATACACAAGGAACGACCAAATCACCTACACTTCCATGAAACGTGTAAGCCACTTAAAAGCCACGTCTCCGATTTCGAAAGTATATAGTATATCCAAATTGTTTTATGTTTCAAGAATGATAAACCTTTCTTCTTCATTTCCAGAATCGTATGCCAAAAAGGGTACATCTTTCTGAGCCATTTTAAAGTCCGGTGGTAAAATAAGTTCCTCTTTTGTTTTATAGGTAATTTGTAGATTTTCTCACAGTTCTTTTAATGCTAGAGATTGACGGCAAACGGATACTAGTTTGCTCGTTTAACTCACTTACTACTTCCGAAGTAAGGGAGAATGTAAGGGAGAATGTCGGTGAGAACATTTGCAGCCTTTTTTCTAATTTCATTCGTTGCTTCTACAACTTCCAATTTTTCTGGTCTACCTGGATGATTAATGATTATGGTCTAGATTCTTTACAAATTCACCATTTTGGCGTATCACTCGGGCTCTACACTTTCGCCTATATTCTTCGCTTTGAAACAAGCGTTATCATTAAACTCCTCGTCTTTAAGATAAAAATACCAATCTAGATATAATTTGTCACGTCCTCTATGGGTTTTTACGAAAGACATCTCGAATATTTTAAATAAAAAAATAAACAAATTGTTGTTAAATTAAAACTGACGACAATCAAAACTTACATTGTTAGTGCCAAAAGAAACGTGTGGCTAATATTATTTTATTGTTTATTGACCGATCGTATATGGGACCGCGAAGTTAGATTTGTGATGAGTTGCGTCGTGTTGCGTTTTCCATTGAATAATATTTTTCACGGCACGGATCACGAAAACACCGATTAAACAAAAGTTCACCTAATAGCTTTACAACGACGACTAAATCGCCCGTCCTCCCAGGTTCAGACTATTATCTACTTTAAATTTAAGTAAAGAGTTTAACACCATTGGAGCAAACTACATATAAACATCGGTGGAATCGTATAAAAATGAGTATAATTTCAAATATCCAAAAAATATAATAAATATGGGGCATTCCACTTAAAAAAGAAATTTTAGTCAGGTATGTTTCTCTAATATACAGGGTGAGTCGAAGTTAAACCGCCATACTCAAAATTTGAGTAGTATTTTTAAAAATAAATGGGGTTCTTCATATAACATTTTGTCCAAAAACGCTTCGTTTTCGACATACAGGGCGTCAAAGTTTTCTTTTAAAAACAGAAAAAAATTAGTATTTTCGGTTCCATTTATGCTATCGAGTTGAAAATTGGTACTTTTATGTTTTCTGGGACGGCGATTATCAATTTTCTATCAACTTTCTTCTAGCCGCTAGAGGGCGTTGGCTACGTCGTTACTTTCGAACAAAAGTGTTTTAAACTTTTTTGTCGTTGAAAAATGTGCATTTTAGACAGCGGAATATTAAATTACATTCGATTTTGAACAAAAAATGTCTCTTGTAAAAATACGAAAACCTTAACCGTTTTCATGAAAAACGCAATTTTGTGTCGCGGTGCGCGTGAATTCGAAAAAATTACAATTTCGTAGTAGGCTGAGAAATGGGATTTATTCATTTGGAATTCTTTATTTACAGTAGGTATTGTCCTAAATTAACAATTTTTGTGAAATTAGTAACCCACAATTGTTTTCAAAGCCTACTAAACGTTGAAGCGCTTTTTCTCTGTTTTTGCTAATAAAGTTGTCTTGGTTAAAGTTCTTTTTATTACTAATTTCACAAAAATTGTTAATTTAGGACAATACCTACTGTAAATAAAGAATTCCAAATGAATTCCATTTTTCAGCCTACTACGAAATTTTAATGCGCACCGCGACACAAAATTGCGTTTTTCATGAAAACGGTTAAGGTATTCGTATTTTTACAAGAGACATTTTTTGTTCAAAATCGAATGTAATTTAATATTCCGCTGTCTAAAATGCAGATTTTTCGACGACAAAAAAGTTTAAAACACTTTTGTTCGAAAGTAACGACGTAGCTAACGCCCTCTAGCGGCTAGAAGAAAGTTGATAGAAAAATCATAATCGCCGTCCCAGAAAACATAAAAGTACCAATTTTCACCTCGATAGCATAAATGGAACCGAAAATACTAATTTTTTTCTGTTTTTAAAACAAAAACTTTGACGCCCTGTATGTCGAAAACGAAGCGTTTTTGGACAAAATGTTATACGAAGTACCCCATTTATTTTTAAAAATACTACTCAAATTTTGAGTATGGCGGTTTAACTTCGACTCACCCTGTACATACATAGTATGTTAATTATTAATTATTTTTAAATTTGGAGTAGGTATAAGAACTTAAAAATATTTTTCGAACAAATTCCTTTTCTGTCAACTGTTTTTCGATGAAATGTTTTTCGGCCATTTATTATTCGATCAAATGATTTTTCGACCAAACGATTTTCAGCCAAATGTTTTCTACCAAAAGTTTTCGACCAATTTTCCGTAAAGCTTTTTAATACAATAAAAATTTAATTTAAAAAACGCCGAAGAAGTATAATTGTGTATGTTTGACTTGTAGTCCCATGCCACATACTAATGCTCCCCGATACCTATTGTGGTGAATTTAAGTACCTAATTTAGTAGTATTTGACTACGTTTTCGAGCTTATTTTCCTTCTAATATTCATAGCTATATTACATGATACGCAATACTGTCTGGGGCCATCCTTTCTCGTGGATTTTTGCGGGAATTCTCGGACCACATGGAGGGAAGGAATAGTATTCAGCGTGCGCTCTCCCGCCGCCGCGCCGCCTGCCGTAACTTTTTATGATTTATGCCTGGCAGTTCCGGAGGAAGTTCTCTTATCAAACCGCACTGCCGAGCTAGTTTCAACTACAATGACCGTTTGATGCTTTTTCTTTCCATTTTTCTCTTTGGGACCCGGGGACCGTTCGGGATAAAAATACTCGGCCGTATATTTTTGCATTAGAATGATAAACGTGATTTATCGGCCTCTTTTGCGCCAATGCGATTTATGGCCGCGGAGCCGGGGGACGCTAAACACCTCCGAGTCTAACTTCGGCGAAAACTTTTTTATGTAAAGAAGAGATAAGCATTATTTCTTGGCTTTGTTATGGATGCCCCGAATATCGGAAATGTGATTTCGCGCGGCCGCGTCTTTTTATTTACAAAGCTGTTTGGCAATTCGTTATCATATATTATACCGGTTTTTTTTGTAGAGCACAAAGTGTCTAAATTACTTAGGTTATGTGTAAAAAGATTATAGAACTTAAATTACACGAGAATATTGATCCAGGTAACATTACCGAATCATAACTACGTCTACCCGTGATCGGTTTTGCGCGTTTTAGATTTATTTTCTGAGCAAGAAAACAGCCTGACGGTTATGATCCCGATTCTTTACTCCTGTTTACTCGCCAGCTTACTTTGGATACTAACGCGTCAGGTGTCAGAAGAAGGTAGGTAGAATTTATGATACCTACTCAAGGGGGTTCTGACACCGCCTGACAGATGGCTCTGATTGACCACTCATTTCGACATAGGTAGGAGCTAGTATCAATAGTGACTTCTGAGTCAGTGTTGGCAGAAGAGTGACGTTGAGCGTTTAGTGATTCGCGAAGAAATCGCAGAGGTTTTGAACTTGCGTTTTGGTTTTGGTGCGTATTTGGACATTTTATGCTTAGTTTTGTATTTTGTTTGCTACTGCAGTCGCCACAAATAACTGCATCCATATTAATATTGATATGAATACTTATTGGAAAATCAAAAAGGTACTTAACTTGGACCATGCTGTATTTATCGTCATGGCAGTAAACTGTGTACCTACCCAACAATTTAAAGCCTGCAGAAAAAAAGGAAAATTTCTAATTATTGCGACATTTCTTGAGATTTCTGGGAAAAGGTAAAAAGTAAGTAAATATGCGATATTTTGTGCAACTGGCAACTGCGCGCCGGGAGTCTATACGCGATATTTACCAGCACGGTCAAACATAACCGCCATTAATTAAGGGTTTCAATACAATTCTGAAAATATATATAAAAATTTAATCTTTTTTGGTTGGTTTCGGAATTTTTAGATTCTTATAAGCTATTTTTGCTCCGACTGCCGATAATTTTTTTTACATAACTAACAAACGATTCCTATATTAGGCAATCACTCTCACAATGTATGTATGTCTCTTCTACCATGTGTTCACTTATCGACTAACAATGTGTTTAGGTCTAAACAACAAAAATTTAACACATTTTAGTAGCCTCTTAGTAGCTGAATTTGGGACCTTGGTATTTTTATTTACTTGAGGAATTTGCTTTTGGGATAAATACGTAGAATTTCAAAATCAGAGTGTGATTGTTTTCTGTTAGACCATTTATTATAGGCAAAAAACAAGGTTACTGCAATTGGTTGCGTGGAAATGAAAAAACTGTCGACATGAAAGTTTTTCTATTACATTGTTTTAGGTTTTGGGAGAAAGATAGGAAATAACTAGGTAATAAATAATAATAGATAAACAACGTTGTGGAAGTAGTGATTCTACTTGCAGAGCTTTTTACAATGTAAAAGTTGTTAAGGTTCCTTTAGCCCGATAGGAAGCCGTTATCCGCATATATCCCTAGGGATAGTGGCGGGTAGCTAGATTCATTATTCACATGACGCTAACTACTAAATCGCGGCTTGGCTGGATGGCGTACGACCGCAAGATTGACCGTCGATGGCCATTACCGGCCAGCCGGAAGGTGATGGACTTATAGCCAGATGGGATAACGAACTGAAAACAGACCCGATATCTCATTGGAAACTATTTCTTGAAAAACGCATAACCATATCAATTTTGTTTGGAAGGGGACAATTTTTGACATAAAAATTAACAACCCAACGCGGGTTGCCCTATCGCTTTAAAATAAAATAAGAGATAGTAAGACAGCGTATCGCGAATTCAAAGAAATGCCAGTACTTTTAGCTATTTTTTTGTACAGAAAATATTGTTTGAATAAAATATAGGTTAACGCCTTATGGCACAAATTATTTTCTGTATCTGACCGAGTGAACCAGCATCCAATATCTAATTGTAAAATAATTGCTAAATTCTTAACCATTTTTATAATTTTCGTTTTTTGATTCATATTTTATTTGAACATATTTTTTCATCTTATCTGTAGTGTTCCCAGAAACAACTTGTTTTTCTGTCAAATCTGATATATATTTTTCGTACAAATAAAGAGCTGCCTGCGTGAAAATTGATGCAAAAATCATGAAGCAGTTGTAAACGTTGAGCACTTCATATTTAAGAACATTTTCATATTATTAACATATTATTTTTTATCAAATTCAATAGTTGTAATTTATGTTAATTGGAGAACATTTGAAAAAGTTTTATTCTTGTAAAAACTTTATTCTTGTAAAAAACTGCAACCGGTTTCATGAACCACAATATGTTCACATTTTTAGATACGTGCAAACCACAGAAAAGGACACTAGATGGTAAAAAACATTTTACCAAGGAATTACCAGAGCCCAAGGTTACCTTTTTGTTACATTAGCGAGAACCGTGTGTCTGATAAATACCTACTACCTAGCTACTAAACTGTTACGTTCTCAACCAAAGCTGTACTGACCTCAACTCTTCGGACGTCTTTCGTCTCTCTTCCGACGTCCTTCAACCGGTTAGGCATTTCGCCCTGGAGGTGCAGGTGTGGGATCAGAAAACTTGGATATGGATTTTAAAATATTTAACGGTTCATTCGAGATCCGGCTACTCGAAGGTCCATTAAATGTCTGAGAGATAAATATATACTGAACGGTTACGTTCTTACCCAAATCTCTACCGACCTTAACGCCTTGCCGTTTTTCTTCCAATCCCAGAACTATTGATTTTATGTTCCATAATGTTCATATGTTTGTTCCTGAATGAAGTGGCACTTTGGCAATACGGTTGGTTAACGTTTTTCTACTGAAGCAGCAAAAACTGTTCGAAAATATCAATAATTTTTGGTGATGTGTTTTAGAAACGATAAATGAAAAAGTTTTTCTTTAGTAATTGTATACCGACTAGCATTAGGGGTAGCTATGCGATATTCTTTTGACTTCGTATTTTCGAACGATAAAATTATAGGCCAAGTTGTCTCTTCAAGAGTTCGTTTGAAAATGTAACATATTCTAGATTCTTAAATTTGTTTTGTTGCAATAGCAAGGATTGACTCGCCTCGTGGTTCTGCGCTGGTCAAATGCTAAATTGTTCACTTTTAGTGAAAAGCCTATTGCTTTTGCAGTTTTGGTCAAACTTAACAAATTTGAGCGTTTTCCGATATATGGAAAAATCAATGATATAACTTTAAAAATATTATGTGTATAGAACTTCCGGGCTCAAACATAAAATTCACGTATTGTCATTAATTTTGCCTTTTTGTAATGTAAGCATTTTTTAAGATCACTGAAACCGCTGTAGCTTTTTGACAATAAAGTGTGTATTTTTAAAAAGTCGTTTGCGTACTACAATTTTATAACTGGCGCAGTCGGTAGGACGAGTCCGGGCGCGCTGAAATAGATTTGCGAGTTCCGTCGGGCACCAACCGGGAAGACTCAAGAACCATCCGAAAATTATCAGGCTTTTGAGGTCACAAGTAGCCGTCGCACGCAGAGCTGCAGCACACCAGGGTGGTCCAGATGCTGAAGACAACCAAAGGTTCAACAGAAAAAGGCTGCGATCCAAAAGGGTATGAGCAAATTTCTTTTATCCTGTCTTGTCCTGAAATCTCTATGAAGCAAAGATTTTAATCATTGGGTTAATAAATTAATTTAAGAAATTCGAAATTGAAAGAAAAGCAAACCTCTGATTTCTCGAAATTGTTTCATTTTTGATTTTCGAATAAGCGGTCCTTGTCTTGACCCTTGTCTTGAAGAGATCAGTGATTTGGTCGATAGAATTAGTGTTGATTTAAATAAACAAAAAACAGAAAAGTCAAAACCTCCAAAAATGACTCGACCTCCAGTTACTCAGGCTGTACATTGTCACGTCAACCACCAAACACGCGCCTTCAGCACGTGTCAGTAATCTTCTGGAGAGTGTGGGAACCATGGGGCGTAGATGGAGACAGCAGGTAGTAATACGGTATATTGGCCGAAACTCACAAATACACTCTTAACAGCATCCTGGCCAAGGCGACTATATGACTTTGGTACGCCCGAGGTATAGGCGTCTGCACGGTCACCGGTTCACAGATGTGGTTTAGTTGACACATGCTCCTTCCCCCGGAAGGCTTGGTCCCCAAAGTTAAGATGCTGATTCTTTACAAAAAGAAAATTTTTAAAAATAATAGCTTGAAACATCAAATATTGTGATTTATTTCAAAGCCGCCTACTAAACTTTTAGAAACAGACTATCTAACTCAAGCTGTTTTCCTCGTCTGTTTTGTTACAATCAAAAATTATTATTCGCTAAAATCTGTAAAGAAACAAAAAATAGCGCATTTTTAAAAACGTCTGCTTCGGCATGCTATAAATGCAGAAATTTGATATTTTGAATGGTTGGAACAACTTCACTGAGACAGGGCTCGTATATATACCAAAGCCGCTATAACGAACTACGTATAAAAGATGCTGAAGCCTGCCAGTCAGTAGGTAAGTCCATACGAGTTAAAATGGCTGGTGTGCAACAGGAAAAGCACAAAAAATGTATCATCTTAGACAGTGGTTAGAAATTTAAATTAATCGAAATCAGAGTTTAAACATATTAATTTGTTGTGTCCAACTTTCTGCCGGTCCCTGTATAAGGGACGCCATAAAATTTACAGTCAAAAATTTGACGCGTGCCAGGTTTGTAATAGATATAAATTTAGGAGATAACTGAGCGATTTGCCATGTAAGTATGACGCGAAATTATGCCGCCGTGTCGCCATTTAGGTACTACAAATTAAGTATTTTCAAATGCACCAGCCCCAAGTACTTTGCCCTATATGCAGGGCTGAGTTGAACGGAAACGCGTTGATTAAGCGCTAGTCAGTCAACAAGATCGACAAAGAATAGTAGAATGTGCTAATAAAGGAGATGACTGGAGAACTTTAGCAAGTATGTTGGATGTAAATTATAAAACTGCGTTTCATTGGGTGCGATCTGGGAGAGAGACCCTGTTAAAAAGTGTGAAATGAAACCAGAAATTTTAAGTGACGAGGAGATAAATATGGTTGTGTCAGGGATAGAGGCTGAGTGTGATTTAACATTAAAACTCGTTCATAACGAGCATTCAACAGTGAATTCGCCTGAGAACAACTTAAGAAGATCCGAGTATGTGCAGGCGTTGAACAGCTATATCCATCAAGGCAAGCAAGTTGTCTGGATAGATGAAACAAATTTAATTTGTTTTGTCGGCGAACTATATGTCATGCCCTTTCTGGCTTCCGAGCTATTTAACACCTGCCGCCAGCGAGCGGTCCAAACGTACATACATGTAATTGAAGCGATCTCAGCAAGAGGAGTCGTAGCAATGGAAAGCAGGAGATGCTCGTTCACCGCCGAATTAGCCTCTTACGCAGATGGAAAGACATTGGAAGCTGTTTTCGCAGAATCTTTTGCGCTTGGGTCCATATTCACCAATGCTTAATGCCACATGAACAGTATGGGCAAAAATAATATGCTATGTAAAACTCACCTCGGGACAAGTTGCAGCTCCTGGAGTGAATGAACAGCGGCTTTGTTACTTGGAGCGGATCGCCGATGAGTCCGTAAATTCTATTCTGGGAGGAGATTACGGTCGTGCAGCTCAGCACACCACGGTGCATCATGCGGCAGTTTTACATAATGTCATTAGGTCGTTAGATAATATGTCATTAGGTCGTTAAAATGTTGTTTTTGTGATAATTTATAATTAAGCGAATACATTTTGTTGTTTGCTGTAAGTGAAACTACCCAATAAACTACTAAGAAAACATTGAAACAACATTGGCGTTAACTGTGCTGAAAAAGGTGAAAAACTGTCCACTCAAACGTGGTGCCACGTGACTTACAAGTAACGACTTATTCTGCTTGCATAAAACTGGTAATGACTGATAGCGACATAACGGTGTCCACTTGTCTTAAAAAGATAAAAAATAACCCACTCAAACAAAACTTACGACGTAACGTACCAATAACCATCATATAGCCGAAAACTAATTTTTCCCTCCCTATCTTTGGGCCGAGCATTCTTCCTCATTACAGACAACTACCAACGCATACGAATCTTTTCACTCTGTTGAGCAGTGAAACGAGTAGCTGCCTGTATGAGATTAGGAGAGGTTGAACTTTGAGAAAACGATTATTTCTTTCCCGCACTTCCCAATTTGGTTCTTCTAACTTGGAGAAAATTGCAGGTGGAATAAGTTTTGCTGCTACTTTTTACCCGAGGTTTTCTCTTGACGCTAGTATGACAAGTCTTATATACTTAGAGATCCGAAAAAAGCGCGATTTTAAAATTGATAAATAAAATGGAAAATTTATTTTTGCATTGAGTAAAATTATAATAGATTTATTCTAAGAATATATTTATAATCTATAAAGACAATAAATTATTTAGTATTTCCCAAACACACTCTAAGTACAATTCTTCGGTTTATTGTTCTCATCCTAATATCAATAATTTTATTGCTGTCACAAAAAAAAAATACTTTTATATCCTTTTCGCAATTTAATATTAGATCTTGTGGTACTGGATTCGATTTATTTCGGACTTTTTGGAGCAACATTGTTTTGATGTGCGGGGATTGTCGGAGACATAGCTTATCAATACAATTGCTGATAATGCAGTGTTTATATCTCAACATAAGATTACAGACATGATCGAGACGGTAGGGGTGGAGGTGTCGCAATTTATGTTTGGAATTATTTGAAGTGAAAAAGAGTTAAACCAGTAACTCAGGCCACCTCTACGTTGAAACATTTGTGGGTGTCTGTTTAAGTTGGAGGCACTCCTGGATCTTTTGTTGATAATAAATAGGAATATTGTGACTGAGGCAAATATATTATGTGATATGGAGGACACTTCTGGCCATGCACTAATTTAAGGTAAAAAATTGAAAAAGAAAAGATAAAATCACGGCTTTGCACTTACAGTGATTTTTCTAGATTCAGTTATGATCAGTTTTACATTCACTTAATAAACTGGTCAGTAATCTACTCTTATGATAATATTTGTGACATGGTAACTTTTTGGAATAGTAATATCAACAAGCTATATGACATTCACGCGCCGTTTAAAACGGTTAGGATTACTAAGTCTCCAGCCTCCTGAGAATTTAAAATATATGATGAAGTTGAGAGATGAGGCCTTCGTGAACTTTAGGCGGACGGGGGTGTTGCTAATCGGATAAGCAATTGAGAAATTTTGTCAATCGGTGTATTCGAAATGAAAAAAGCGTTGACTGATATATTATTAAAGACTGCTCACGGCAGTCACGTCTGACACATTTTTGGCTCACCATGCGCTTTCCGGAGATAAAATACAATGCAGAATACATTGTTAGCCATCAGAGTCATCTGTTTTCCAGGACATAAAGCTACAGCCGTGAGAAGTCTTAATAAATACGTCAGTCCACGAAAAAAGGCTTTTCTTCTGTTCAAATTTAAGAACTGTCCTAAAGAATTTTGGAAAACTTTATCCTAACTCAATAGTGGTAAAGTTTCACTTAACGGAAAACCGCCTTTTCTTTTCGACGTTAATAATTTAAATAACTTTTTCATTGACAGTCTCCCGAAAATTTGCACCTAATTTTGACGATGATGCAATTTTTATATTCAAAACGATTACAGGTGACAAAGTATATCATTTTATTCATGGCAATAAACAAATGCCAATATTTTAATTGTGGGGCAATTCCCAGAAGACAATGTGAAGTTGTATAAGTTTTCAAAAATTGAAGATCGTCGTTTGAAGTGGATTGAAAACTGTGGTAATGGCATGCGGTTTTTGCACATGAATAATAATAATAATTAGTCATATTTAAATTATTGGACCTTTCTTAACAACGTCATAGTCGAAGATAATACGTTTTCTGTGCGTTTCATGTTGTGGCACACCAGCAACCTTAACTCATATGGACTTACTGACTGGCAGGCTTCCGTTTTTTAGATTTTATTTCGTTTATCGTGTCTGAGACTGTTTTGATATATCTACTAGATTTTTGACCCCAAAAACTTCAGTATTTTGAGACACGGTACAGAGAAAAACACCCCGTATATTTTGTATTACATCTTTGCCTCGAGCCTTGCACACCAAAACATTGTTGACCAAACAACTGTTTTGAGGGGATTCCATGGCACACTTGACTCGCCAAGGGCCTTTAAAATTAATATTTTGCTCAAAATTTAACGATTTTCCTGAATTGCTGGATTTTTATAAAATTCTAATCTCATTATTTTGTACTTAGATGATAAATAAACATATTATATTTATTTTTTTAATAATGTAATTATTAATAAACATTATGTTTATGGACCCACTTATTTGTGGGATACAAAAAAATATTTATTAAAATATTGTATGATACGGACTACAAATTGGAGACAAAAGAAATGTTTACCTATGGGATAAATACAAAAATACATAAGTTAAAGGAAACATTTTCTGCACTAACAATAAGATTGTTTTTCAAATTTTGTACAAAAAAAGATGTGCATCCGGGCGAACCAAGCTGCACTCATCGGCCACCTGTCTCAATTAAGCTTATAGGAAGCTCATAGACTTAAATGTCGGCCGTGGTATTCTGCTGCGTGTACCCGAATACAGTCAGAAATATTTTCTTGGTTAAGCAACATCTACGCTGCGTATATATTTGAATAAAGTGCGTCTGGAACATTTATGTTATGTTTAATATGGAGTTTGTCTGCAGGAATACATTGCTCCGACCATAATTAATGAAACTGTCATACATTCAGTATGGAGAGGAAAATTCATTTGTATTATAAACTACAGTGGAAGTATTGCAAGTGCGACTATAGGATGCATAAATAATGAAAACGCACTTTGAATTACTAATTATGTTTTTATATGACAGATACAGTAAATTACATTAAGGTCGTTGTCTGAATCGTGCGCTTATGTTGTTAACAGTATTCTCACAGCCGGTCCGAATTATGCTTGTAGCGCTTACAAATTGACACTTAGGTCATGCGACGTTCTCGATGATATCACAACTTGGTGCTTACGGTGTTGACGGTTTCCGGCGTGAGCTGGTAAATAATATAATCTCAATTTTATAATGTTTTGGAAACGTTTGGTATTCGTTTTGTCTTGTCCTATTAAAAAATGGCACAAAAAGTGGAAAATGTTGCTCAAAGAGACGAACGAATAATTACGTATCTTGTACTTGTTCCCAAGCCAGTTATAAAAGACGTCTACAGATATGTTTTGCGAATTATCATATAAATATATGGCTTATTAGTAATTAAATTTAACTTGTATAGTTTTCATTATTACTAGTCGCAGAAGATCATAGCTTTTTCGCTTTCATAAAGGGAAATTGCTTCAAGAAACAGCCTTTGTTTATTCATTTCTGATAAAAAATTTAATGTTTTTTTGCTTCACGAAAAATGAGGATTTCTCCCTCAATTAGTTTCTCGAAACAATTCAAAGGTGGGCCCCATTTTAAAAACGGAAACGATATTCCGCAATATGCAGAAACTATCCCCGTACCGTGTAATTCCAAACATGTTCCTTCTTGGGAGTCTTTATTGAAAGGTATTTAAAATCAGATTGAATAGAATCACCATCAGACATTATTTGTCAGAGTATTAAAAAATCGAACCGATCGTAAGCAAGTTATGTAAGTTATACTGGTAACGTGATTTGGACCACGGTCTAGGATAAACGAAATTGTTAGATATTTTTTGAAGTGTATGTAATAGAGAGAAATATTTGGAGTTTTTAAGGAAAATATAAATTTTTGAATGAATGAGTGGCTTAGAAATTTAAATAGTTTAATGCATTTGCTCTCCTGTTCATAGTTTACATATTTTTTTCTTTGTATTATTTTCACGTCCTTTATTTGGAGTGTTTTAATTTATTTTAAATAAAGTAGATTTTATAAAAACTGAAACTTATTTATTAAGAACAAAACAAAAAACTATGCAAGAAACGAATAATAATAATGATACCTACCAGAAATATTATAATAAACATTATTTATAATCGATTATTGATTATAATTAATGTTTATGGTAATATTTCTGCCATTGTAAATTGCCCTGGGTTCCATCGTATCCAATTTCATGCGATTAAATCTATTAAGAAAAATCAATAATTGTTAATAAATTTGATATAATAATTATGATGCGTCACCTAATACGTACCCCATTATTTTTGCTATTCGCCCTGCTCCGCGGTGTGTTGCCCAGTGTCCCCTGGAATAACCTCGGCCCCTAGAAGATCCTGGGCTTTTTCTATCTTCTGAGGGGCCACTTTCCACCTCCATATGGTCCGTTTGTTGAAAAATAATAATAATGTTACCTACCAGAAACGTTATAATAAACATTATTTATAATCGATTATTGATTATACTTATTGTTTATCGTAATATTTCTGGCATTGTAAATTGCCCTGGGTTCCATCGTCTCCCATTTCATGCGATTAAATTTATAAAGAAATATCAATTGTTAATAAATTTGATATAATTATGATGTGTGACCTAATACGTACCCCATTCTTTTTTCTATTCGCTGTTCCGCAGTGTGTTGGCCAGTGGCCCCCGGGGGAGCCTCGGCCCCTAGAAGATCATGGGCTCCTTCTATCTTCCCAGGGCCCACTTTCCACCTCCATATGGTCCTTTTGTTGGGACTCTGGTGGTTGGAAGTTTAATTAATTTAATGCATTTGCTCTTTTTTGCTTTAGAGAGTATACATGTTACATCCAGAATATTCCTGACGTTTCACGAAAACTACGCATTACTTTACTTATCATGTTTACCACTTTTAAGAACTGCTGACTCTTTCCTGTATTCAGATTTCTGCAGACAATAGTTCCTTAATCAAATTACACTTGTAGATGTTTTTCTCTAGAAAAGATCCAGAAGCTTGCCTAAGCATTTTGTCTCCCTATAAATACTTCGAAACCCAGAAACCGAGCGTTCTCCGGTAATGGTTCTCCGTAATAGTTCTCCCTTCTCCGTCCTTCTTTCTCAGTTCCTAGTTCTTAGTCGAGTTAGTTTCTACTACTTCAAGTTACGTTGTGTGCCATTCGACGAGCTAATATCGCAAACCAGTGTACAAAGTTAAAACAAATAAATATTCCTTTTTTTAAAAAGTCATTTTCACTGGCACCGGCGTAACATACATATTTTTTTACTCTGTATTATTTTCACGTTCTTTATTTGGAGTGTGTTTCATTTTTATCTGAAATAAAGTACATTTCGTAATAACCGAAACTTATTTATTAAGAACAAAACAAAAAACTATACAAAAAACGAATAATAAATCACTATATATCATACCTACCAGAAATATTATAATAAACATTATTTATATTCGATTACAATTAATGTTTATCGTAATATTTCTGGCATTGTAAATTGCCCTGGGTTCCATCGTCTCCAATTTCATGCGATTAAATCTATAAAGAAAAATCAATTGTTAATAAATTTGATATACCTGATGCCACCTCAACTTTGTTTGTACGTATTAAAATAAATAAAAATTCGTACTAGATTTTCTGAATTCGTACTTTTCCTTGAAGCATACCTAGATTGTTATTATTCCATGTGCCCCAAACCTAAATTACAAAAACCTTCATTTCTGTACATTCTTATCGTTGGTTGAGGACGGTGTCTAGGCAGACCTTATCTCATCAATACATAAATATCATATTGTATCTACCATTATTTTCTTCAAAGCAAATAATGTATTTGCAACTGGTTGGGTATGTCCCTAGTCCCTACATGCAAAGGAAACCACTGTTGAAAAACTATTTGCAATTTGATGTTGAAGATTATTTTAATTTACCAGAGAAATAAGTTTTTCATTATGAATTATTGACAACGCTGATAAACTTTAATTAAAAAGTATAAAAAGAGATACCCTTTACAAACATTTCAATCTACAGATGCCATATTTCTATGTTTTTTTATTTTTCTAAGCCCACAACCAAACAGAAAAGGTAAACCAAAAAAACGCACTAGATTTTTTAGCGGCGTACTAACGTACGAAATATCTTTGAAATGTACTAGATCTAGTACAAAAGTACTGATGGTGGTAACACCTATTAGTTATTTATGTACCAAGGCACTGAAGTTCAACTTTTTATGACTCATGTGGAGTTTAGTTGCTGAGGCCTCTGGCCGAGGCAAATAAACCACATGAGTGAAAAAAAAAAGCTTTATTAGGTAAGAAAATAATAATAAGGGAACACCCGTCCACGAACCGACTACACGCGGCGTTGCTTGACTTTACACCGATCGCTCTATCTAGGACAAGTATAATGACGTACGGCACCTTCTGACTGAAAAACCAAACTGCTGCTTCTTGTGCAGCCTACACAACAAATCTATTGATATTCAAATTTACTAAAATATGTATACTGAAGGATTGCGCAACAATTTCGCAATGTGTACGAAAAGTTAAATGAGCCTTTATCGGCCGGGTTTTGAATATTTGGTCACAATTGACGGGCGATTTCACCGCGTCTGACGTTTGATGTTTACATCTCGCCACGGCCTACTTATTGAAAAAATCGTACAATAATGGGCTACATTATTGTACAATTTCTGTGCTTTTAATGACGATTTTGGGACATTTTAATGCCGATTTCAAGAAAAATTATTTTATTCAATTTTGTTGGTTGGATTATCGTCTTAGTACGTAAGAAAACTAATATTTCATTCTTGTCGACACTACAATTTTTGAATAAATAATTATTAAAAGTTGTCAAGGATATACATAGTGACATAAATGAACACAGTAAACAAGTAAAATTTTTGTACTTTAACAAACAAAAATACTAGTACTCCTACAGTTAAAACAGTTTAAAATTAAGAGAAAAATTCCACCCCTTTTAATTATACCAGATACTTACACATAAAAGTAGATTTCTTCTGTCGGTAAAATCAATTTCACTGGATAGATCTAGATATAGCTTAATGTTAAATTTCGAAAATTTCAAAAACATAAATAATAAAATTTTTGTTTCTTTTTGAGAGAAAGAATGCTGCAAACACATAGAAGGCTGAACACTTCTGGAATTAAACCGATATCAGTAGGTCTGTTTTTTTATTTTTTTATAATAAATAAACGTGCAAAAAACCGATTCTTTCACATTTTTCTTTTGGTTGACTACAGGGTGCTTGGTACTATCGTGTGAGGTAGGTAAACCTAATAATAATTGATTGTTCTAAATGTTGAATTATTTGTTTGTTATTGTTTTGATTAGATTAAAGTAGGCCGTACTAAGACCCTCTGTATCTTGTTTTTTGTTGACACTTGTAGGGTGTTTCTTTATGTGAATCATCTCTCTAATAATTCGTTTTTTGTAATTCTTCTCTTTTCCCACTATTTTTTGTTATCAAAATTAAAAGAGTGTAATTTTTGTAAAGCTAACGCTGTTTTATTTTGTCGTGTATTTGACAAATTTATTGGTTTCACACTTCTTTTATGTTCGGTTATCCTAATATCCAAATACCTTCCTGTCTGTCCAATATATACACCATCACAATCGTTGCAAGGTATCTTATAAACAACATTACTTTCAAGATCCATTGGTGTTTTTGTCTTTAGTCTAGAATAATATTTATTTGTTGTGTTCTCACTCTTAAAGGCTATGTCGAGACTTTCATCTCTAAATATTTTACCTACCCTCTCTGAAAGGCCATTTACGCATGGGATTTTAAAATACTTTTTAGGTTGGGCAATACCATTATCATTATTAGATCTTGGTGTTTTATTAGGTTTTTTGGTTAGAATTTTATTTATTAATTTGTCAGGGTAGTTGTTATTTTTAAGTAGTGTTTGAATATAATTTAAGTTTTTTTTATGGAAACTAGGATGTGAAAGTCTTAGGGCTCTATTTTTTAAATTATTAATTATGTTTATTTTCTGTGTATACGCATGTTGGGAATGGTAATTAAGGCATTAGACCTACTGATATCGGTTTAATTCCAGAAGTGTTCAGCCTTCTATGTGTTTGCAGCATTCTTCCTCTCAAAAAGAAAAAAAATTTCTATTTATGTTTTTGAAATTTTCGAAATTTAACATTAAGCTATATCTAGATCTATCCAGTGAAATTGTTTTTATCGACAGAAGAAATCTACTTTTATGTGTAAGTATCTGGTATAATTAAAAGGGTAGGAATTTTTCTCTTAATTTTAAACTGTTTTAACTGTAGGAGTACTAGTTTTTTTGTTTGTTAAAGTACAAAAATTTTACTTGTTTACTGTGTTCATTTATGTCACTATGTATATCCTTGACAACTTTTAATAATTATTTATTCAAAAATTGTAGTGTCCAGATGAAGACCAAATAAATAGGTCGAAACGTCGACAAGAATGAAATATTAGTTTTCTTACGTACTAAGACGATAATCCAACCAACAAAATTGAATAAAAAAATTAAAAATCGTCGCAAACAAACCAATCCTGTATAATTATGATGTCACCTAATACGTACCCGATTATTTTTGCTATTCACCCTGCTCCGCGGTATGTTGGCCAGTGTCCCCTAGAGGAACGTCGGCCCCTAGAAGATCCTGGGCTTTTTATGTCTTCTGATGGGCCACTTTCCACCTCCATATGGTCCTTTTGTTGGGAATCTGGTGGTTGGAAATTTAATTAATTTAATGCATTTGCTCTTTTTTGTATTTCAGAGTTTACACATTTTTACTTTGTATTATTTTCACGTCCTTTATTTGGAGTGTTTCGTTTTTATTTTAAATAAAGTAACTTATTTACTAAGAAAAAAAAACAAAAACTATACAAGAAACCAGAGAAACCTCGGCCCCTAGAAGATCCTGGGCTCCTTCTATCTTCCGAGGGGCCCCTTTCCACCTCCATATGGTCCTTTTGTTGGGACTCTGGTGGTTGGAAATTTAATTAATTCAATGCGTTTGCTCTTTCTTGTTTTACAGAGTTTACATATCCTTTACTTTGTATTATTTTCACGTCATTTATTTGGAGTGTGTTTCATTTTTATTTTAAGTAAAGTAGATTTTATAATAACTGAAACTTATTTATTAAGAACAAAGCAAAAAACTATACAAAAAAACGAATAATAAATCACACCATAATAATAACCAAACCTATCAGAAATATTATAACAAACTTTACTTAATAATCGATTATTGATTATAATTAATGTTTATCGTAATATTTCTGGCATTGTAAATTGCCCTGGGTTCCATCGTCTCCCATTTTATGCGATTAAATTTATAAAGAAATATCAATTGTTAATAAATTTGATATAATTATGATGTGTGTCCTAATACGTGCCCCATTCTTTTTGCTATTCGCCCTGCTCCGCGGTGTGTTGGCCAGTGGCCCCTGGAGGAGCCTCGGCCCCTGGAGGAACCTCGGCCCCTAGAAGATCCTGGGCTCCTTCTATCTTCCGAGGGGCCACTTTCCACCTGAATATGGTCCTTTTGTTGGGACTCTTTTGGTTGGGCTTTGCCGGAGTCTTCTTTTTGTGGCGGTGCCCCTTGTGGGGGCGCAAAAGGTGGAAGCTGCCCTTTTTGTCCGCTATAGGTATGGTGTGAGGTAGGACAGGACAAATGTGATAATATAGATTGGTTTTTTTAGTTCTATTTGTGAAAAAGTCAATTAAATTACTTACTTTTATTGCTGTTTGCTCTGCCATTCTTTTGTTTTGATTTGTTTACATGAAAAGTTCGTTGGGCGTAACTTAGGTAACGATTGTCTCTCATGGCTAATGAGATATTATGGATGGTTCAACCTGCAGTCAAATGTGACACAGAGGCCACCAGTGGACGTGACTGGTTTTAATTTTAGCATTGTAGCTTGAACAATGATTATTATTTTTCATATTTCAAGGTTTAGAGCAATAAAAATGTTTTTGAAATAGCTTTAATGTACGGTTTTGTTTTCTTGTCTAGCTGATTAATCACAGTTATTACAGTGGACTAGCCATATGACATACTTTTCTTCCTATATGAAATAAAATTCCGTAAAACTCTTCTATAACAAAAAATTCTTCATATTTGATATTATATACTTAGTACTTATATAGACTGTATAAGTTGTATAACTTTTATCGGTAATAAAGAAGTAGGAACAGTTTTGAAAAATGTTTTTAAAAATTTTCACAAATACACACCAAAAATTTTAATTGTGACACCTATTGCAGGGTAATTGTGATTTAAAGGAAAATGGCCTTTAAAAACTAGTTGCCGTAACGTAGTTTAATTGTGATGAACTGGATGTCACATAAACACTCCCAAAATTTTTCCTCCATATCGGCTAACAATTTTTTTGTGCAGTAAGTTACGACAGCCCAACTTCCAACGGCCAACTGGAGACAATAAGTGTTATCTTCTTCATTTAGAGCGTTTGCTTCGGCTTCGACCAACTCTTGTAAACTTTCTACGCCATCGTATGTGTCCAACTCATTTTCGTAGTCTTCTTGGTTTGCATTTTCATCGCTGCTGCTGTCATAGGAAATATTTTTCTTTTTAATTTGCTTTGCTTTTTTAACCTTTGACTTTCTTCTAAGTTTTTCAGAAAATCTTCTCTTATAAGAACATCAGCTCAAGTTGTTATAATGGCGCTTGAATTAAGTGAAACGGAAAGAATACAGGTTAACATACTAAGTACACAAAAAATTGAGTAAAAAATTACGTTTAGTTTAACAATGTACACAGTTACACAACAAGTGACAGCTTCGCATTGTTCTGATTTTGGCATGGCTAACTTGATGTTAATAATTATTTTGATAAACATTGTCCATAGCATAATAGAAAACTTATTTTTTTTTGTATTTTTTTCTTATGCGACCCCATTAGAATTGTATTGTATCGTATTCAGAAAGTTCCAATGTATCCATTTTCACGAAAAAAAGTATATGGTGCCATTTAAAAAAGTTAAATCGGTTAGCATGGAAACCACATTTTTTGTTCTACGAAAGATTGCTTGATGTCACTAAACGGGAAATAATTCCCCCTAACACTTTTATTAAAACATGTTTTTGATATGAGGAATATTTTAAGAAATATAAGCAATATTCCACAATTTCTATCCACACTGTATTATACAAAATCAAACATATACTGCAGCAGCCCTTTTGCAGGACAGATTTCCATTTCTAACAGCTTGTAAAGCACTTTCTAGGTCTTCTTGTGTATACTTTGCAGCTATTGGTGTTGTTTTGGTAGACATTTTAAACCTGTAAAAAATATCTGTTCCAACATTCTCAAAACTGTAAAATGTGACACGGTGTCACAATTAGCCCCAACAAAAAAACACAGTTAAAACGCCGAGAGTTTTTGTGGGTTTAAATGTGACACCGCTTGTAATTTTTGAGGTTAAGCAGAATACGTGTTTACTACGAAAACAATCCTTTATACCCCCTTTTATGTCCACAGATTATTGGAAATAAAAATAAATTTACTAAATTTAAAGTTGGATTCGCAACTTTAAAGTACACAAAGCGAAATTTGTCAAAACAGCGAGAATTTTAAAACAACTTACCAAGCTCTCGCACTGAACACCACGATGCAACTAATTTTCAGGGTCACCCGCCGACCGTTAGGCAACGTTGCAGTATTGCCATATTTACTGTTTGAGTAATTGTATTGTATTAATTTGAATGTGTCACATTTACCCTCCTGTCACAATTATGCTAATGCACTGTAATCAAAGGAAAAGTATATTAGATTTTTTTGTCAAACAAAAATTGTTTGTCGATTTGAATAAGCTGTTGGAAAACCGGGTTAATATTGGCAATGTCTTTTTAGAAACAACTTTAATTTTATTGAGTAGGAACGAAGGTTCAGGAATTTTTTATGGCATACAGAATTGTTTTGTTGTTGCGTATTAAAATAAACTTTTAATGTAAGGAAAATTGTCGAGATTTCAGCAAAAAAGAAAACTATTATTGTGAGCTTACAAAAATATATATTGCAAGTAAATAGGGACATTGAAAATAGTACAGGTAAATTATTATATAAAAAAATAAAAAAGAAAACATTTATAAAATAAAATTGTATTCTAAAAATAAACTTCTACAATAATATAAATTGTAAAGATGTAATAATTACTTTGAAATACACAATTAAAATAGAAAAGCAAACATTTTTGTTCATACAAATATATTGCAAGCCCTAACATTCAAAATAGTAAAAAATTTTGGAAATTTATATTATATTCTTAAAATATACAATTAAAAAAGGAAACATCTCGAAAGAGTATTCTATTATTCAACAATAATATGAATTGCATTCAAAGATGTAAACATTATTAAAAAAATTGCAAAGTATTAATACGTTGACTGATGTACTTTTTATAAGACATCTCACGGCTTCATATCCTGGAAAACAGATGGCATTGATGACTATCAATGTATTTTGCATGATATTTTGTCTCCGGAAAGCGCATGGTGAGCCTAACCCAACAAACATTCAAAGTTAAAATTACCTAATTTTTACTACCCAACTAGTCAGAAATTTATTTTGACCAAACGAGTTTACCTCTATATGAGGTAAAAAAGTGGAAAGTGGGGAATGAACTGGAAGTAATTTTTAAGTTAAAAATAGGTAACATAACTTTATGGGATTTAGTAAAATTGACCACTGAAGTAGTAAAAATTAGGTAATAATTAGGTAATGTATGTCTATACTTGGACTTAAATCTGACTATGAAGAACAGCAGCTTTCTCTTTCTATCAATACCTACGGTAATTATATTCTATAAACGCCCCATGCAATAAATGTCGTCTCTGCCGTTGCCCCTATGACCAAACTAATAGATATGCGGAGAGGTATGGAATTGTTAAAGGTGTTTGGATTTTGTTGCCTGTGCAAAAATTTCCTTGCGCCTAAAATATTTCTGTATATTATAGGTGAAATACTTCGGAAAAACTCGTGCGCCTCATATATATTGTATATTTAGAAAAAATATATATTGTATATTTTTTTCATCTTCAAAAATGTTTATTAACAAAATTCGAATAGGGCAAGAAAATATGCTAAACAAACCTTTGAGGAGTTAATTTGGGTCCCAATGTGTGACTTTTCATATTTTGAAACATAATTGCATCGGTAAACTTTTAATCATTTTGATTTCAAGATGGAGAGCATCGTTGTTTGTTTGATGGCAAATAAATTCTTAACTATGAAGTTCCATTTTACGTATTTTTAGACTTTGAAGTCATAATTTCTTAAATCAGGGAAAATATAACAAACAATTTTGACTATATAGTTACATTTTCCCTATTAAAGGATAACGCGACCAAGAAGTTAAAGTTACAATTAGGGTTATTTTTGGTAATAAATAAGGATTTTGACCATATAGTTACATTTTTCCTATGAAAGGATAACGCGACCAAGAAGTTAAAGTTACAATTAGGGTTATTTCTGGTAATAACTAAGGATTTTGACCATATAGTTACATTTTCTCTATTCAAGTCAAAATTTGGTTTATTTTTGGTAATAAGGGTAAGGGTAATAAATAAGGTGATCATTGGGTCTGTTTCGGCAGAACTTGAAACCAGTTTGAAACTGCCAGGAGCATGCGCAGTTTCATTTTGTCGTTCCAAAAACAAAACCGCGCATGCTTCTGACAGCTGTTTCGTTGTGCTGAAACAGACCTACTGCTTTGTTTGAGCCTGTGAATTTTACAACCCTTTTGGTTGACAACATTGCCAGGTAAACTCGAGATTAGGTGATAGAGACATACTTATTGCATTTAATAGTAGCTAATAATATTAGGTATTTTACGAGATTCTTGGATAAATATCAAGAATAGGTATCCATTCATCTATAAATAGAGTTTTTCATTTCAAGCTGCCCCTGGAGAGATTCATCAATTTCTTCTGCGTACTCTTCCAATAAGTATCATTATATGAGGTTTCTAATATCATATTGGTAACTGTTTGCACTTCTGGAACACTCGCAGACTTATCTATCCCGCCATTTTCAAAGGCGTAATTTTTTATTTTCTTTATGGCCCGATTGTGTTATTTAGGCACGTTCCTATAATACTTTATAGAAAATAATGCAAAATCCAAATTTTAAATAACAGATTATATACCTACCTAACAGAACAAGCTACACTTCAGTCTTTACGCATGTTCAGTGTTCACAATTCATTTTCACACTGCAAACTATTTTTCGACTTTAAAAACTGTTTTGGGACAATTTTACTTCATGGTAATTTTTATAAAAAAATTTGACCTTCTTTAAGCCCTTTTTACTTTCAAGTCCGAAAAACTAGTCTTTTTGAACTTCACAGTAATTATTAGGTTACTGTATAAACCTAAAAACGACCAAAAACCTATAGGGATATAATAGGTCGAATATAGAGATTAAGTTACTTAACTACACAACCTATTTTTCACCTAACCTACAGGGACAAATATTGAGACAAAATTTACTTCTTTATAACCTTCAGAATTTCTTAAATTATCTTTTGACTATAAGGGCATCTATAAAGTTAAAAATAAGTAAATATTGACCAAAAATCGATGATAAAATTTTCCTTGTCTTCAAAGTCTGATTTTAGGTAATAATAAACTAAATTATAGGACCAAATAAAGTTTTCTAAAAGTTGAGCGTTTATGAAGTTTATAATTAGGTTAAAAATTAGTAGTTTTAGATAACAAAAATTTCTTCTTAAGTTTTTCAAACTTTAAACGATTTTCTAAAGGAAAAAATTGGTAATATTTTACCTCCGTAGGTAATTCTCACCCAAACATTGGTAAACTTGACTAGCCCTGTTTGTTGGGAATATGTATCAAACGTGACAGTCGTGAGCAGTCTTATTAATACGTGAGTCGACGGTTAATACATTTATCTGAAATTGAACTAAGTAAAGGAAAACATTATGTGTATTACGGGGTTCTCAGCAACTTTGAAAATTAGCATTCCCTGACTTTTCCAGATTTTCCATGGCTTGCAGGTGACATTTTTCAGACAGGCATCGATAAGTAAAATACAATTTTATGTGCACCTAAAAATGCTAAATCATCAAGTTTTACGAATTTAGAAAAAAAAACTAAGTTCTGAAAAATTTTTAACGTGTTGGGACATGTGGAGACCTATCTGGATATTAAAAAAATAGTTAAAAATCCATCCGTTCATAAATAGGGTCTAAAATAATTTTAATGCGAGAGACGTTTTTTCTGAAACTATGTACCATGATAAAATCAAAACCCTAGTAGTTGTGTTGCTTAGAAATCCCTGACTCTTAATGTGAAATCGGAAAATTCCACGACTTTCTCTGACCCTCAGGAATACCCTGACTTTTACAGGTTTTCCAGATTGCTGAGAACCCTGTATTATATAATACATGTTTTGTTACAATAAAAATATAATAATATTAATTAAATCCTTTTGTTACACTATATTCTAGTTGAGCAGAAGACATTAAACATTATTGATTAAATTAAATCTGTCCTTAACTACGAATTGTTAAAAAATCAAAAGAAAGCCAACATTTGAATTCCATTACTTGTGAGGAGCTTTTTATGGTTAGTGTTTCGATATGCATAAATTTGTTTATGACGTTTTACACTCGTCTTCTCATTAATAATGGCACCGAAAAGGGTTTCAAAGTTTAGATGCCCAAAGTTGGGACCGAAACTGTTTCAATCTGTATGGTTTGGCTATTTGGTAAAAACATAATAATTTAAAAAATATTTGTATTTTTGTATTTTCCGAAAGGTTCAAATTCAGATTAAAACACTTATCAAAGGTTCAAATTCAGATTAAAACACTTGTTATCAAAATACTAAAATATAATGTAGTGAAATGGGATTTTATTTTATTTCGGTGCAAAATAAGATAAAATTATTATTATATCTGGCTGTTTAGGTCAGGGGTGGTCGCTTGAATTGGCCAGTCATGTAGGCCAGTTTGGGTCCGTTGTGCGCCTATTTCAATGATAAAGCCGGTCCATGAATAAGTACATGTTTTCTGCAAAAAATATAAGGTTTGTCTTGGTAACATTTTGATTACTCTATATAAATTTGGAAGTTTCAAATTTTTTTCTAGTTTTGTTGGAAATAAAAATGAAAATAATTGTGATATTAAAAGGTGGGCGAGAACATGGAGATGTCTTCATTTTTGTTCTTTTTAAATATAGTCCATGGTTACTGCATGTTAGGATTTTCCATATGATCCAGATTTTCTGCGGTAGTTAACAAATGTCTTTCCCAAGTTTATGAAGCATGTCGGCAGAAACAGAGAGGTTACATTTTATTATTGATATTTAGAACAACTTTGGTCATACAGAGTAATTTTTGATTTGTTTCCTGGTAGATTTTTTCAAATTAATAACGAATTTCCTGGGGTTTTTCTACCAAATATATATATTTTTTTATCATCGTAACTACGTACGTAGTTACGAAGATGTATTGATAAAATGTAAGATGTATTGATAAAATAAAAATAAAATAAAAAAAAATATATATTTTTATCATCGTAACTACGTACGTAGTTACGAAGATGTATTGATAAAAAATATATATATTTGGTAGAAAAACCCCAGGAAATTCGTTATTAATACAGAGTAATCTAAAAATACCAATATATAAAATTTTTCTCTTTACAATTGTGGACACACTGTATCTGGCACGATATGAAGGGGAAATAATGGAAAATGAATTATATTACCTTTTACCGCATGGGATGTTTTGGTTACAAGGACGGTGTACGTATATAGCTAACATTTTCTGTTTTCAATTAGTGCTCGTTAGAGTTTTTCCTGAAAATAAATAGTTTATATTGAATAGGTGGAAAAACTGCAGAAATTAATTTATTCGATCTCACCTGATTTTTCAAAAATTACAGAAGAGGTTTTGGTCATTCTAGAGATTGTATTTAAGAAATACCGGTCACGCTGGTAGATCACTTTTTGGTTGAAGATTGGTTTGATTTTTGAAAAGCCGTCATCTTGGTTTGGTTACAAAGTTTTCTTTTCAACAAAATATGAAAAATTAATTTGTAGGGCATTGTAAAATTAAAATAAATTTTCCTCACATGTTGGTACCGTTGGATTTGATAGAATGCAATGTAAGGATAGCATTGATACATTTATTTTTTCTATGTTCTCTTTTTTGGGTCTCCTTGCATTGGTTGTGCTTTTGCTTGACTTCCACGATTTCCTTCCTGCAAAATTGTTGTTTAGTTTGGAAATATAATGAGAAAAGTATTTTTTACATTTTACTGGAAATTGTAAGACGTTTGTACGAAAACAAAATTAAGTGCATTGCAATGTATTCTGGAAAATACGGATTAGTGACAAAGTCTAGAGTGCAGTATGGACAAATTGAAAAGGTATGACATTTACTTTATTTCAGCAATATAACTTATAAATATAATTTTTCTTCAAACATATTTGGAGAAGTTTCTTCTTGGTGGGGACTAAAAAAAACTGCAATTAATTAGATAGGTGCTCAAGGTTTTTTTCCTATAAATTACCTCGGTAATAGTGTAATAGCACTGTCATGATCTGACGTGCCTCTACATCGCTCCTGGAAAAACTGAACTTTTTAGTTTTCGAAACCATTTTCAAGAGTGTTTTGGATCAACACGAGACGCGCTAGGACCCCACGTAGAACCCCCACAAGACCTGGACCCGCCGAAGCCCCGGTAGCCCTGTGATGGGCGACTGAGTGGTGCCGGCCTTCCCCCAGACTTTCCGCTCCCCAGAAAATCCCGTTTTAAAAGACTTTCTTTCAAGAAAGAAGCCCCCGGAGTTCCCCCTGCCCGACTGCGCCCCGCGCTTTTATTGTAAAGGGTGAGATAATACCTTAAAGTTCGGATATTTGCCAATTTTTCAAAAAAAATTTTTATTTCCCCCCTGTAGTAACGTAAATCCATCAATTTAATTAAATAAGTTAAAATGTCAAATTCTGACTTATCCCAGAACGAAGCTTTCTCCGAAAATGGTAGCGAGCTCAATTTCAAGCAGCTTATAAATCAGCAACAACAGTTTATTATCCTGATTAATGAATTAAAAGAACAAATTTGCTCTAAAGATAAAATAATATTAGAACAAGCACAGCAAATCAAAGCCCTCTCCGATAAACTTGATGAGTTAATAAAACATATAAACTCAAAGAACGTAAACGAACCTAGGAAAAGGAAGTCCTCCAGGTCTTCCGACACCTCTATAGCTTCTAAAATCACAGTAACTAAGGCAGAAGATTCCGATGGATTTACTGTTCCCAAACCTGTTAATCGAAATAGATCAAAATCACAATCCTCTCAAATATCAAACGTTTCTGTTAGCCGGGATAGCTCACAGAGCCATGTAAATGATAGTTTAAGTCAATCTTCTGGAAAAGAAAGCAAAAAAACTAAAAAAGCCACAAAAAATACTCAAAATAACAATTCAAATCAAAAAAATGTACAAGGCAATAAAAAAAGAGGCCTCCAATTCCCATCAAAAAGAAGCTACCAGCTCAAAATTTGCAATTAATAATAGCGATAGTGTTAAAAATAATGATAATAATGATGATAACCTCGTCATGGACATGGATCTCGCGCGCGATCATTCCCCCTCTGACGAGGAGGATACCAATGAAGAAGATTATGAAGACGCAGTAGCTAAAAATCCATAACTCCCATAGTATTACGATCCAAAGAAAAGTGGTTGGACATTTCAAAAATTTTTAAAAATAAGAAAATCTCATACGACCGTGCGGTAAATACCCCTAATGGTATCAAAATTTCTCCCAGTTCTACCGATGATTATAGAAATATCCAAAGGTACTTCACTTCTAATAAGGTGGAGTACCACTCATACCCTACGCCCGAAGATAAAACACTACACGTTTTCGTCCGTAACTTCCCTACAGAATTCAGTGTTGACGTAGCCAAAAACGACCTTGTTTCGAAAGGTTATGAGGTGAAATCCATCATTAGGTTGAAGGGGAAATCTCAAAAACCACAAAATAATTTACTAGTAATTTTACCAAAAAATCAAGCATCAAAAAATATATACCATGAGTCTGAAATTGCTGATAACTGGGTCACCTTCGAGCCTAAGAAAACTAGGCCGAGGGTGACCCAATGTCATCGCTGCCAGAAATTTGGGCACACACAGTCTTACTGCCATGCTGTGCCCAAATGCCTGAAATGCGCTGGTAATCACCACACTTTTACGTGCAAAAAAGAATATAATGCTCCGTGCAAATGTGCAAATTGCGGAGAAGACCATCCGGCAAATTATAGCCAATGTAAATTCTTTCCGAACCTTCAATCTACCGATAATACTAATAATTACTCCCCTTCGTCTAATGGTGGAGTTACCCCCGGTACCTCATACGCGACCGCTGCTTCACAAAATTCACAAATTTCCCAGTATAATCAAAACAACAACAACATTATCAAAAATTTCGAAAATATCTCCGAAAAAGCTCTTTTAGGCGCTGTAAAAGAATTTTTAGGGATCCTCCCTGTTTTGCAAAAATTCGCGGCAGCATTTACAAACAACAATTGCGCTAACAATGCATAATAACAACAATATAGACAATGCCCCATTATCACCTGCAACTATCAAATTTACGACGTGGAACGCGAACGGAGTCGCGGACAAAAAGGACACTTTACTACACTTCCTTCAGGAATACAATGTGCAGGTAGTTGCCGTCCAGGAGACCTTTCTAAAGCCCAGCAAAAAATTCCGGTTGCAGAACTATAGTATTGTCCGTAGGGATAGAATTACTGGGAGAAGGGGTGGAGTACTCCTTGCCATCCACAGGTCGCTAAAATACAGTGTGTACAGAAGTTCGGCAGCCGACTCGAACGCTGAATTTGTTTCTGTTAAAATAATAATGTCTAATAATAGGACCATTTCCATTTTTTCTCTGTATATGCCCCCGTCTGTCCGCTATGACGTAGACGAACTCGACAGTATATTCGGTGCTGATAATAATAATTCGCCCATTATTGTTGGTGGCGACTTTAACGCCCGACATCTGGACTGGTCCCCCCCTCCGGGTAACGCCAGAGGGAGGCTCCTTTCCGCATACATTTTTAACAAGAATCTACAAATTATTGCCCCCTTGGAACCCACCCGATACCCTCAAATCGGTACCCCCGGTATATTAGATTTTTTCTTAACGAAAAATTTTAATTTACAGCACGAGATTACGACGTCAGAAGACCTAGATAGCGACCACAACCCGGTCACGGTCATCTTCGGCGCTTTGGATGCAGACAACGATGTACATAAACTTACCACCAACTGGGAGGTGTATAAGACCTACCTCGCACAAAATCCGCCGCCACTCCGTCACATTACGGACGCCAGGGACGTTGAAAATTATGCACAAACCCTACAAGACCTAATACAAAGTGCATTGACTAACGCCACAACACACAAAACCTTTACCAGACAAAAATTCAAACTACCTGAAGATATAAAGGACCTTATTACGGAAAAAAGACAGGCAAAAAGACTCGCACAACGCACGGGACTAACTGCAGACTATAACAGACTTAACAAACAAGTTAGTGACCGAATTAAAGAGCTTAAAAATACGGAGTGGCAAAACAAGTTGGAGGAGATGCTCGTTGTTGACCGCCCCTTCTGGCAGCTTGTCAATAATATCAAAGGTTACGGTAGTTTTTATACACCCCCCATTCACGGGGAAAATTGTATAGTTTATACAGCGGAGGAGAAAGCGGAAGCTTTCGCGGACTCCTTCGAATTACAGTTTGCAGAAAATCAAGACGCTGAAGATGACCTGGACTGGGAGGACGAGGTAATAGGCCACGCCCGTCGCACACTAAGAAACGCCCCCCCCCCCCCCCGGGGCAAATTGACTTTTGCGAACCTAATGAAATATACCACCTAATCAAAACACTTCAGGCCTATTAGTCTTCTGTCGTCAATCTCAAAATCGTGGAAAGAGTGATACTTTCTAGACTTTTAACGGAAACCGAGGAACTAAATATTATTCAAGAGGAACAATTTGGGTTCCGAGTGAAACACAGTACCGAATTACAAGTCTGTCGACTAGTTGAAAACATAGCGGCAAACGTACAGGAGAGAAAAAATGCAGGTATCCTGTTATTAGATATTGCAAAAGCTTTTGATAAGGTGTGGCATTGGGGGCTGTTATATAAAATGCTCAGGGGCGGTATAACAGTACCGATGGTACGCCTTGTCAAAAGCTTTCTTTTTGACAGAAAGTTTTGCGTGAGAGTTGACGGGGTACGCTCGTTTACGAGGAACATTGAGGCGGGCGTCCCGCAGGGCTCGGTGCTTGGTCCTATTTTGTACTCCCTGTATATTAGCGACCTGGTACCCCACCCGCAAACTCAACTATTCCTATACGCGGATGATACCGCCATTCTTGCAACCGGAAAATCGCTGAACTACATTAAGAGCTACCTGCAAAATGCTGTGAATGCGCTTTTAGAATATTTCCTGAAATGGAAGATTAAAATTAATGCCAATAAGACCCAGGCCATTTTGATATCCAAAAAAAGAAATCCTCCCGATTATACCTAATATTGTTATTGAAAATAGCGTTATAGAGTGGTCCAGAGAAGTTACGTACCTCGGGGTTATCCTCGACGTTAAACTTACCTGGACCCCCCATATAGCAAACCGCGTCAAAAAAGCCAAGGCCGCCATTTCATCTCTTTACTCCCTTTTAGCCGCTGATTCCAATCTAAACTCCACAAGTAAATTGCTACTTTATAAGCAGGTAATAAGACCTATCATGCTATACGCGTGCGCCGCCTGGTGCTTTGCGTCTAACACCCATCTAAACAAGCTCCAAGTGGTGCAAAATAAATGTCTTAGGTTAGTTACCGGGGCGGAATGGTATGTTTCGAACGCCACCTTACACCACGATATGAATATACCTCTGGTCAAAGATTTTATCAAATCACACACGCAGAAAGTGTACGACACTACCATTCCGAATCATCCTAATCAACTACTCACAAATATCTGCACATATGTTCCCAACATTAGGTTACCGCACCGTCGCCCGCGTTACATTCTTCGAGACGCTTAACATTTATTCTAGACTTTTTAACAAAATCAATTGCATCACATACTTCCCTGAAAATTTTTAACCTCGTATTAATATCATTATTTTATTATTTTTAATTTAGACTAAGATAGTTTTAAATCTCTTGGCACATATTCGAACTTTAAATTATAGGTCCCGCACCTCAGCTAATGCTATTGTCTCACACCTAAAAATCCGATCTTAAAGTCTTTAATATTATAAAAGGGTACAAGACATAACAATGTCGCCCTTATTTAATTTTCATGTTAAAAAAGGAAAAAAGCAAAGGTAATAGTGGAGAAAGGGAACATATAAAATTGATACATCTTAGAGTAGATTTTAGATAAAATATATTAACAATTTGATTTTGATAAAAAAATCATGGACAAATTTGTTGCATAATTTTACATTTTGTTATAACTTTTTGCAGGAGGGATAAAATTTTTGTCATTTCATTATTTTAATAAATTTTGATGACTTGAACAAAACATCACAAAAAATTGAAATATTTATGTGACAATTTTGCCCATGAGTGGTATTAAACTTTGGGCCTCTTATTTCAATTTGATACGATAATATCAAATGGGGCTGGTTTTATTAATACAACTTTAAATGTGAATTGATTTAAAAATGAAATAAAAAGTTTACCTTAGAGTGCCATAATACTTATAAAAAGGCTCATACACACTCATGCGATTTTTGCACTTTCGTCTTAAGACGAAGAGGCTGTTTAGGGCGTATTTCATGGCTCTTTCGTAGTGCGAAGACTACATTTTATTCAAGAACTTGCCATAGTTAGCGCTTTTTGTGTGCAAAAATCCATTCGCACGATCTCGCATTGATTTCTCTTATTGGTGTTGGTACTATAAGGTTTTGTCGAGTTAAAAATTAGTTATGGAAAGTATTATTATAAAATAATAACTCAAAAACCTGTCCCCAAATAAAATATTTACGAAAATTTGTTGTTTATGTAATGGTGAAAATGTTGTTTTCTTTTCATAAGGTTAGATCCTTAGTACCCTTCTAGATGTGTATGGAGGGTCGTGCCCTGTTGCTTTTATTTGATGGTAAACAGTCATCCCGAATGCACCTGTAGTGGCCGGTACATGATCATGTGAGTATTTTGTGTGGGTGTATGTTGAAAATTTCACACAAAATGTAAGTTGTTACCTTAGCAAAGCATATCTCACATGATATCCCCTGGAATGTCATTGCAGCTTTTTTATCAACCTTACCATTGCCGCTCGATACCACAATCTACTAATTACGGATTTATATAAATCTGAAACACAAAAGGTATTAATAGTATCAACTGACTGAAAAAAGTATTTAAACTTGACGTATCTTTTCCTTTTTTCTTTGTCTAAAAAGTAATTATTCCAACAACACCTCTCTGTAGACTATGTTTTTGGTGTAGGTTTCGTGTACGTCAGGGAGAAATTTCCCTTGAGCTGGAGTCTCTTCGACATATAGACCCCCTGTGGAAGTTCTTGGTTCTAGAGAACTCCTCGTAGAGTTGGCCGTGGGTGAAGACTGGTTTAGGTAGGTTAATGCCCATTTTTTCAAAGGTTTTTCCTTCAGATTTGTTGATGGTCATTACGTAGGCTGGTTTCACTGGAAACTGTCTTCTTAGCTTGAACGCCAGCGTGCTGTTCAAAGGAATGAAGTCTATTCTCGATATAAGTACTTGGTGATCGGTGAAATTTCCGTCTGGACCTATCCTCTGCGCCTTAATGTACTGATGGCCTAGGTGTCTTATAATCAGCCTAGTACCGTTTCACAGGTTTTCTTTCAGGTTTAGGTTTCGCAGTAACAGCATGACAGCCCCTATCTTCAGCTTTAATCTGTGGGGTGGAATTCCCATATTTCTAGAGAATTAATGTATTCTACGAGTAGTTTATGGCGCCTCCTCTTCAGTTTCAAATTCTGCAATGTCGGAGCTTAGGTAGGTAGTCGTCTCCCCTGGTATCTGTGATAAGATTCGGTCGCTTAATTCATTGCAGTCCACATTTAAAGGTGCGAGAATACATTCTTTGGGGACCGAGTTATTTTGCAGGTTTGGAAAGCACACCCTGATCGAATCTTCTACGCTGTTCACCAGGCAACCTCGGGGTACCGTGATGATTCCTGGTACTCCAGGCACGGGGTGTGTGGGACGTAAGGTGCCGTTACCCATCTGGAGGAGATATTGGCTGAACTCTCTTTCTTCCGGTCCCGCTCTCAGATTCATCGTGAGCTGTTTTTTGACAAAGTCAGCCCACAAGGGACTACTATTGACGCATTGCATTCTGTATGCTTGTGTCAGTACAGGCAGGGTTTTCTTAAAGTCTCCACCTACCAATACGACTTTTCCTCCGAGGGGTCTGTTGTTTTGCATCAGGTCTTTTAGGGCCGTGTCTACTGCTTCGAAACATAATTTCGGCACCATGCTAATTTCGTCCCATATCAGTATTTTCGCTTCTTTGATGTTTTGGCCTTCCCTCGACTATTTGGTCTCACTCCAGAGACTGTGGTTTCCGTCATCGGTATCTTAAATTTGAACGTAGAGTGTACAGTTCTGCCCCTTTCGAGAGGCTGGCCGCCAGTGCCGTGAATGCATTGGGTTCCGGAGGCTCTTAATGTGGTGATGATTGTATTGTACAGATACGACTTTCTGCAGCCGGCGGCTCCTTGCAAATAGAACAGTCTCGGTCTTGCAGCGTCTTCGTAGACGGCGTTCAACACGATGTCGAGAATTTCTATTTCGATAAAGTCTTCCTCCAACGCCACCGGTACGTCGGGTTCTGGTAAACCAAAGTCCAATAGTCGCTTACCGTTGATCAACAATAGAGACTCTAGCGCAGAGAGAGTCCTTTGGGTGGCTTCGTCTTCGGGAATTTCACGCCTAGTAAAGTCCTTTATAAGGCCTGCCTTAAATTCTTCCAATAATTCTGGCGGGTTTCCTACAGTGCAGAAGCTTAGTATGTAAGCAAACAGCTGCCTAATTTCGTATGGCATCATTGCTTGAAGTAGCAGCAACCTGAGGTAATACGTTTCCGTATTCCTCATTATTACGGAATACGTTCTGGTTATTATGTTCTCACCTCCCCGTTGTCTTTGGTTTACTTTTTCCGAGTCATTTGCCATACGTAGTGGAGAGGGATTTTCCTGTACAGGTACTGCCTGGCCCTGGGCTCTTCCCTGTTTAGGCTAAACCAGTTTGTCAGTTGCGTGGATTCGTTTCGTTGCGCGGCCCTTCGTATGTTGTCCCGACGGAAATATAAGTCTTGTTCGAGTGGCCGTTGTACGAGCAACCTGATAATGGTATCTGTGCTAAAGTGCATAGGACTGAGGTGTCTTCCTGTCAGGTAGGCTTCTATCTCGTTATATTCCACTTGATTCTGGTTTGTTATCCTGATTAGGGCTTTGGCGACGCCCTTGAAGAAGTATTTAAACAGGTATTTGACGACTTTGATGCTGGCGTACTCTTCTAAATTGATGTGTCAGTTGTATCTTAGCAAGAGGTACGGGTTGTGCGGAACCACATATTGATTATTAAGTAATATGGGTCTGTTGGCGTGCATCACTTTGTCTATCATTGTTTGGGAGTTTATAGACTATTTGGCCAGATTCGTATGCTCGGCGAAAGCCTTGGGAAAACCCTTGTTGCATCTTCCCTCTTTCATACACGGTGAGTGCGGGTAGCCAGGACTGCACGGTCCGTGCATCATGTGTCTTCGCACATGATGGCGTCTGCTGTTTAGCCTTCCCGTCATAGCCATAACAGCATGTGTGCGTGCAGTGGTCCCCTTTTTTGGAATTCTATTACGTATAGTAACGCTTGGGGTACTCCGGCATTGTTGTTATCTCCGTACCGATGGAGGTAATCCATCAACCCTGTGTACTGTTCGGTCCGTAGTGTGGCTTGGTTCGACAGGAACCATTAAATTCGGATTCCTTCGATCCTGATATATGGCGACACCACGAATTTTTGCAGTAGCCGGTGTGTACGAACCGATCAAAGTCGTTGCCTACCGCCTGTGTCCTTTGTGCCAATCTGTACGCGTAATACTAGCATATCGTCAGTTTGGTGCGCGTTCTCGCATTTCTGCTGGCAACGTGGTGCATGTCGTAGTGTCATCCTCTTTCCTTTCTTGGAAATAGCAAGGGGAACGTCAAGGGGTCCACTTTGTTATTAATGTTTGTCAATTCGTGAAAGTGGTCCCTCTGATTTTTCAGAAATAATCGTAGATTCATTGTTCGAGGCATCATAACTACAGATAGCCCCAACTTCTCGATTTGCAGGTAAGTCATACTCTCTTTAAGGTTTTTACTTGGAGAATTTCTGTACACAGAGTGAGTACATTTTGAGGATTATTCCTCAATTCTGGCTCGTCCTTTCCCTCAAATGGCTGTAAGCCTGGGCGTATGGATTATTTTGTCTGTAAAATTCCTCCAGCTGTCCTAGTATGTGTTTATAGAGCACCTGTCTATTGTTATTTGCCATTCTTTGAAGCACAGGTATATCTGGTTCCAAAAAGTATAAGGGACCTCGAATCTGTTGGGGTTCGTTTATATTTATGTTCGATATATTGAATTTCATCTCTCCCTGAATGGCATATACTTGGGGTCCGGGCCCCAACTTTCTCAACGTTGTATTGCAGCGATGCCTTTCTGAAGTTATTGTTGTTGATGAATAGATTTTTTAAAAGCTCTGGATATTCTCCCAGGGCAGGTAATTCACCTACCTTGCCGTCCTGGCAACATTTTTGGTATACGTCTCTAGCGTTTATCTCGCACAGAAAGTATAAGGCTTGACATTTGCCGCATACTCTTTTTAGCGGGCCAATGTGCAGTTGGACGGCTTATCTATTTATGGCTCGCAGATAAGACGGTATCTGTCTCTAGCGTTGCCTCTGCCTTTCGATTTCTTGCCGCAGTTGTTCAATTTGTTCTTCATTGAAGGCTCTCGCATTTCTGAAATGCTCCTGAAGTTGTTCGTGGGCATCGAATAAACGAACCATGCCATCGATGATTTCATTATCTACGCCGACAACTTCATTCACCGGCTCATCTTCAGCAGGGGGTGCTAGGTGTGGTGAAGGTTCCACGATGGCCAGTAGAATAGAATATTAAAGGTTAGGTTTGTATAGTAGGAATTTATGATTAAATACTTTTCAAGTTTTCCAATAAAAATATTAGCCTTCTGTCGGTAAAAATTTGTTTATATATATAGAAAAGCTTCTCTCAACATCTGCCGATGTAATAGGACAATATTTTAATTTGGGTAGTAGGATATAAGACCAAGGTGGAACTTCGTTGGATGATTTGCCATCAAAAATACTCTTTACTGCCATTACAGTAGCATCGTAGCATCTTTTTTTTTTCTAACTTTAATACCTACATCACCGGGAACCTTTCTACATTTAGCGGAAAATGTTTGAACAAAATCAATCGATTCGTTTAAACCTAAATTTCTACTTTCTAATGAAAGAATTATATCTGGTATACTTAAAACTAAAATTAACTTTAATAAAAACAAGTTGCTTAGCTACATCCGCATTTTTCAGGATTTCTTGACTTTGCACCACACACTGCAAATTGTCTCTGGGATCTCATAATCTTGGTTATATCTTATATCTATAAATGAGTATAGGAAAAACATGCAAATATGCACAAAAATATAGTTTTTCCAGAAATATGCAATGTTTTGCGAAATTGAATAAAATATGCAAAAAGTGCATATATATGCAATTTGCATATATTCCGCCCTTTAGATATAAGTATTTAATTCTAATGATGGAAATCAATAACATGGTTATCAGCAAGCAACGGTGTATTACAATAATCTTTAATGAACAATAATTATTAATATTCCAAGCTTTCGCCCTTATAACCAAAATGGTTATATTTGAGCGCCAGAAGCTTGCACTATTTGATGGATAAATAAAATAATACATTTTCCTATTTACAATGTATTTGCAAGTTGAAATCGTACATAAAAATGGTTACAATTTAGAATTTGTTAAAAAACTGAAAAATGTTTTAAAATTTACAATACAACATCGAAGATGTTCGTGAGCTTAATAGAAAACACTACGAGCACGAAAAGTTCACGTGAGAATTTAAAGTTTTGTTTACGAGCACTTTGGACTACTGACTTCCACAGAGTACCTTAAAAGTTCTGGGTCGTTGACTCTTGTGAGTTGGTACGGTTGTTCCAAGCTTCTTATCGTTGTAGTTATGACAAATGTTGTAGTTATGGCTAATGAAAAAAAAAACTAATTTGTGATGCTTCCTCATGGGTTCTTAATTGCTACCTGGGTATGGCAGGATTATATTTTTGTGCAGGGGAAAGGCAGAATCCCCAACAATGAAGTGAAGTAATTTGACATCACTTAAGGGTAGATTGCAGATCAAAGTTCCCTCCTTCACCAACGTAACATCAAAGATATTGCTATCTTTGTTGGGACATGTCCTGACAATCATCTGCAGGCACAATGATCCCAGCCAGCCCATTACCGGTTTCATCCTCTTTGGGAATCACATAATATAGCCATTAACACAATACTGAATGACTTTTTATGAATAAAAAAATTCTCTCCCTAATCTAGCTGGTGTTTGAACGGCTATATGCTTGCCATAAACAGCAATTTCACGTGTAATTCTTTGGCTATTTTTCCAGTCATGGGCCGATGGGTTTTTAAATATTCATTTCATAATGCACCATTGACATCCCCACTCGATAATTCCATCCTATTTTTTGCATTTATCTAATAGCCTTCGGCAAGATAACTGGAAGCACAGATTAATAGGCCGACTAAGGACACCAGTTTCTTAAAAAGATTAGGGATCATCCTAGTGTATTTAACAAATTGTTTTGTGTCATATTCAATCGTTTAAATTTCTCTAATGACGGTTGCAAATGCTCCTTCCAAAGGTATTTTTTGATTAATTGGCCGAACTGCAAACCTTCGCATGCGAATTTCCAAATTAATGGTGTGTTCTACTCGAACTGGAGTTTCCGATGATATAAGCTCTAAGTATTGACTTTTTGCTAATGCTTGTTTAAAAGCTGTTTCAAAATGTTAGTATACAGTTTAATTTTTTCATCAGTTTCCTGTGCGTAAAATATGTCGGGTCGATATGTTAGCCTCTGAACAATAGCAGTTTTTGGAAATGTGGGAATTTATTATTAGCTTCAGATAATTTTCATTCCTATTCTTTCTGACGGGAAGAGTCGGCATAATCTACTGAAAAACTTCCAATCAGTAACGATCCCTTAAGGTTTCAAGACCCTTGGGAATTTCACCGACAGTTCTCTGATGGCGTATGGTCAGAACTCTGGAATATCTCTCCCTCTCTTTCCAGCGCTGATTGAGAAATTACCGGGCCTCCTTGCGAGGATTTAGGGGTCCGCCCGTATTTACTAACGACTCATTTATTAACTTCCACCGCCCGCCTCGTCCGCCTTGCCTGGGGAGAAATACTGCTGACCGTTTAAAGCGAGAGAATACTTAAATTCTCTTACTCCTAGAAAGGGGATTGCCGAGGTTTTTTCAATGGAACCTCAATTATTTAGTTTTAATTACCGGGACAGAGCTTTTGTCAGATTAGTCTTTCGGTGAATTTCCGCCAAGAATTTTACCTGTTTTATTATTAATAACTGCCCAGAAACCTACTCTTTTCTCGCTGCTCGTTTCGATCTTTGTGTACTGCGAGCGTCCAGCCATTCATTGGGTGAGCCGGGCGCATCACGAGCAAACTGATTTTCAGTTCAGTGTTTATTCAATAAAGAAGAAATTAATAATTTTACATTTTAGCCAATTTGATAAAGAAAAAACGCAAGCCTCGTCGTTGTTCCGATTTGTGCTTAAATTATCCGCATTAATTTTGTATTTGTTAACCTATTTTGTTAAACATCTGGTGTGGAAACGAAGCACAAGTTAAATAAAATATCATTTTAACACTGCGACGTTTTGAAAATAATCCATATAATCAAGAATCTGGTATTTTCTCACCATTTTTTTTTGTTTTTTTAACTGTGTTATAGGAATCCTATTTCACTTCAAATAAATCAGGATTCAGCATAAACAAACCATCTTCACAGATATCATTTAACCTATAATAAAGTTACGAATTTGTCCTTCTGCAACTTACATAGTATTTTTATACTTAGACCCCAATGCGTTTGTGGAAACCCACTGTCTGTATCTGTGACCCAAGCTTCCCCGCCAGATCGGTAATGGCTTTTTACGGTCAATCTCGCACGGGTCCATAGGTCCCTTGGGCAGCTGCGATTTAGTAGTTACAGTCGGTTAAATAATGTAGCAGAGAAGACCAGACTTTTCCCCATGAACAACTAGTTGCTGTCGTTTGTGGTTCCTTGATGCGCAGTAATGTTATCGGTCGGTAGTTTAACGATCTTTACAAGAAAATTACTTTTTTACTGGTCAATTAAAGTAGTTTAATAGGATTGAAACTACACTCTTGGCGGAAATATATAATACATTTTCAAGTGTAGTGCAGAATAACTACAAAGAAATAATTACTAAGTAAATTGTATTCAGTGTTAAATACTTTAAAGTTATCAAAGACTATTTAGACTAAAAATTAAGGTTCAGGGTAAAATATCGAAAATCAAAATAGCTGACCACAAAATATCGATTGCACAAAATAACAACTAACCAAAATATCTAAGTGGCTAAATATATCGTAAACATAAATAAATATATAAATAGTTTCTTGCAATTTTGAGATATACTCACATTACTCACTAATGTAACTTATTTGAAAGAAGAGGATATTATAAATTCATTTCGATATGGATATAACATCCCTAGAAATTTTACTTCTGTCAATACCAGTTAGTTGACCAGAACATTGATTAGTGCCCATATTGTTGGACAATCGGAATTGATTTGAAATAACTATATCAAGTTTGATAGGGAATTCTTCGAAGATAACATCGTACCGGCTCCACACTGTTCGTTGAGAAAAAAACGAGGGAAAAATTCATTATGATGGTAAGATTTTGTAATTTCCTGCGCCTCACTTAAACTATTTGTCTTCAACATCTTGTAACAGGTTAATTTTCGTTTTGCTCTGTACTTTATTTAATTAGCAAAAATCCGGTATATGTTCCCAAATTTCGTTTTAGGTACTTATTTTGTCTCCATTATATATATAAGCATCGTAAAAAGTGCGCAGCTGGCGAGAGCCCACAAGTCTTCGGTTTTAAAATGAAGTAAAAATCTACCGTCGCAGTCAAGGACAAGTTTGTTCTTTTTATAATATTGGTCTGGCCGCGGAACGGTATTTCGGTCAGTTCAAATTTCACTGTACCTACCCGGCTTGCTCACATTCGGTGGCGTACCGGTGAACGCACCACTATTCTGTTGGTTTGTTCCTTGGGTTTGTTGACGCGCAAACAGAACACAATATAGTAGCGGGTACGCGCCTTAATATCGATACGTCGATAATCTCAATATCGATTATTTTACCGGGAAAGGATAGGATAAAAAAGAGGCCTGGTAGCCTTGTGTAGACTTGGTGCTATAGCCATCGATGTGCTGATTTATTGAACAAAATTGGGTTAAACAATTTACAGAAGTAGCAGAAGAGGTATTTATCTGGCTGTACTTCACCTCCCTTTGGGAAAAAGAATAAGTGTTTAGCACCCGAGAAAGTATTTTGTACAAAATCCGACGATTTCCTTTAGGCCACCTACCATGTACCCCCTATTGCCAACATGTGTGTAACTTTATTGCTTTTCCAATAATATCTACGCATTTGTCTGTTTGCCTGTTTGCCTGTTACCTGCCTAGAACATGCCAAATCTTTGTAGGCCTTTTTCTTGTTCGTTCTAACTTCCACCTCTGCAACCATCTGAGGTTACATAAGTTGCGAGAGAGCTGCCCCGTGTGTGAGCAACCCTACAACCCTACGCCTGAAGACTTGGAGGCCTACTCCTTTCCATCTGGACAGTACCGGTCCAAACAGAAGGGTTGGTGGTTATATAAGGCCGCTATGGAAGCACCCTGCATAGACTGTATGTAATCGCTTATTTACTATTTTCCAACTCATCATATCTGCCGAAACCTGCATGTGAGCGCACGTTTTTTTTTCTGGCTGCAACCTGCAATATTTTCTTCGGTGGTAGTTATCAATATTTTTGACATTTAGTCACCTATTTATTTATTATCGAACTATCACCCCTTATTTTTATGCTTTTGTAAACAAGGTACCTTGGATTTCGCATGTCTTTTTATTTACCTCAAGTAGAGGTGACTTATTTTTATGGTGTGTAATATCACCTTATCCACGTTACTACTTAATATAAAACAGGTTACTTAATAGCTGCACTATTTTATATGCTTATAATGTTGTGGACCTTTGGGAAATATATTGTAGTTTCATATCACCGGATTTTCCCGTTTTATTAGGTGATTGACTGTACCTATGGCATCTAGAGTGATTAAAACGGGTGGCGCAATAATTAATCTATTTTGTAGAACCAAAATTTACCCACTTCCCCTCTCCGCGATCTGAGTTGCTTGGCCACTCTAGAGCTTAAACAAAACCTATTCCCTATACAACGGTTTGCTCAAAATTCAATAATAGAGAGAAATAATAAAAATTTTAGTTTCAACTGGCTCCCACCGGTTTGGAAATGTTAGGCTATACGAAGATATAGAGCTGTTGTGGGTACTACGATGGTAGTTGTAGGATATAGATAGATTATCTCTCGATAGATCAGCCCACTTTTATTGTCTTTCTTTCCGGCTAATTTCAGTTTCTAGTTTTTGCGTGCCGCGGTCGGCGAATTCGTTTTTTTGCCGGATACCCGATAAAAACCAGCGGGTGTTTAATTTGCAGAAAAGTTAGAAGAAAAAAAGGGTGCGCGTTTTTGTTTTCCAATTAAAAAGTATATATACGTCTATTGATAAACGGATTTCTCTCGGAAATATTTATACAGGGCGTATTTCTTTTGCGGCAGATGTAGAGGTGATTTTAAAATATAAGAAATAGTTATAGGTTTTGAATAGACTTTGTAGAAAATTGCATTGGTGATAAAGGACCTTTTTTTATTGTTTTTTTTATATGTAAGGGGTGGGTTCGAATTGTCCACCTACAGGTTTTGAGATTGAATTGCTAACATGCAGGCGGAGAGACTTTTATCCGACGAACTTGCGTATGAATTATACGTGAGAGGTCTACCTTACGAAGGTACTGTGGCAGAGAAACGAACCGCGTTGCGCAGAGCGTGGAGGATGGAACGCGCGGGTGTTTTGCCAATTGTAGGTTGTCCTCCGGCCCGAACTTCTTCAGCGGAAGAATTTCAGATTTGTAAGAACAAGCTCGATGAATTGGAGCAATCTCTTAGAAATTTTGAGTTTGCAAATTTGCAAAATGAACATCAAAGAATTTCGTCTAGGCTCTTACATATCCATGGTCGACTTTCTAGGTTAGAGGATTTAGAGACGGATGATATGGCAGTTAAATCCAAATTAGTCAAAAGGTGTTTGCAATGCCTAGATATGGTAGATTCGTATTTAGATACAGGTAGGGACTTGGAGTCTAATCCAACATCAGCGGTCTCTCGGGGGCCGATGGTACCCGGAGATTTGGGTAATGCTGGTCTCCCTTCGGAGTCGCACGTAATTACTGTTGATTCAGTGGACAATAGCCGAGAAATTGGTGCATCTGCTGCAGCACGGGCCGGTACAAATTTCGAAAGGCAGCCTCAGCGTGAGGCGACAGAAGAAGTATATACAGGTGGTCGCCGTGTTGGTTTTGATACTTCTCAGTTCGCGAGTACCTCGAGGCGGATGTCTGGTTTAAGTGTTGGATTTCATGATGAACCTTACCATCAGTCTGCAAATAAATCCCAAATAGAGCGACGAGCAGATGAATTTTACCAATCGCTGACACGAATGCCTGCAGCTATGTCTCTAAATGATGGCGGTCAGGCTAATCACACTTATCAATTACCTTCTATGCCAAATACAGTACATGAGGGGCCTGGATCCGAGCTATCTGAATTGTTGGATCGTATAAAAATTTCAGCAGACAATTATTTTGGTCGAAATCCTACAACCCCGACTCAAACAAGAAACGTTCCTCCTGAGCGTCCTTGGCTCATATCTTCTGTCCCTAATCCAGTTAACACAAATCAAACTACACCTTTTGATTTTTTATCTTCCATGGAAGCTCATCCATCTACTCCATTAAATAATCCAGTCTCTACAAATAATCTCCCGACGTTTTCTACGGGCCCGCCTTTTAATAATTATTGGCCTGGAGCAGATCCCCGGTTTTTCGATGTCACCAAAGTGCGTCTTACCTACGATGGCCGCTCTAGTGTTACCAGCTTTCTCCAGCGCATCGAGGAGATTCGTCAATCTCGGGGTATAACTAAGGAAGCTTTTTTCCGATCGGCGACAGAGCTCTTCACTGGTGAGGCTCTTAACTTTTTGAGAACCAATTATTTTACTACCTGGGATGATTTGACACAGAAGCTAAGAGATAGGTTCCTACCTTATTCTTATGAACATGACATCTGGACGGAGATTAGGCAGCGCACCCAAGGCTCGAAGGAAAGAGTTGCAACATTTGTTGATTCAATAGAAAACTTGTTTTACAAATTACAACGACGGCCATCGGAAGGAACCAGGTTGGAAATCATTAAGAGAAATATGTTACCCCATCTCAAAACACAGTTGGCACTTCAACCGATATTTTCTATTTCCGAGTTAGTTCGCCTTGCTAGGAGGGTGGAAGAGGCTATTGAGGGAGCTCAAAGTTTTCAACCTCCCCCCACCAATTATCGACAATTACTTGAACCTGGGTTGGCTTACCATCGCCCGTCTGGGTCGGTTTCGGTAATATCTGAAGGTAGTCAGCATCGCATGGAGACTCCTTTACCATCTTCGTCTGATGCGGGAGGCTCTCCGCTGGTAGCAGTGGTGCAAGGAACGTCTTCATCGCTTACGCTGTGCTGGAATTGTGGGTCGCCGGGACACAAATTTCGAGCATGTGAACAGCCGAGATTGAAGTTTTGTTTTAAATGTGGATATAAGAATGTTACATCGTACAATTGCCCTAAATGTCAAAAAAACGGGAAGCGGGGGAATCAGTGAGCCTTGATGTCCTCCCCATTTCGCCCATTTCTACGGCTCGCCTAAGGATGAAAAGCGTTATTGATTTCGTACTGTCTCACTCTAAAGGAGATCGAAGGCCTTATGTAGAAGTCCAGATTTATGGTAAAGATTTTCTGGCCCTGTTGGACTCCGGTGCCTCGTCGGTATTCTTGGGAGGTCCGGGTTGGGAGATTTTAAAACCGTTCTGTAAAATTGATAGAAACAGTATGGAATGCGTTTTGGCTGATGGTCATCCGGTCAATAGTTTGGGTACTATTAAAGTTCCTATTCAGCTGAGAGATAAAGTCAGGACATTTGACGTTATCGTTGTCCCAACATTTCCACATGCGCTAATACTGGGTATCGATTTCTGGATCGATATGGGCATTGTTCCTGACTTGTTCGCAGGCGATTGGAAGTTTCGAACCGGGTCTCCCGTGGTGCCGTCTTGTTGTTCTTTACAAGCGTTCGATGTTCTTACCGGCGAACAGCGAGAACAGCTTAACTCCCTGGTTGATAATAGTTTCATTAAAATGGGAGACAATCTTGGATGTACTTCCCTAGTAGAACACACGATTACCCTAAAGCCTGACGCTGTGCCCGTTAAACAAAGGTACTACCCATTGTCACCAGCTGTTCAAAAATACGTCCATTCTGAGTTGGAGGATATGCTATCCAAGGGCATTATCGAGCCTTCGACCTCTCCGTGGTCGTCGCCAATAGTATTGATAAAAAAAAGCAGGTGATCCTCCTAAATACCGGTTTTGTGTTGACTATCGGGTGTTAAATAAGTGTAGCGTGCCAGACGCTTACCCTTTGCCTTTTGTAGAGGCTACGTTGAATAAGTTGCGTAACGCTAACTATTTAACCACCCTAGATATCAGATCGGCGTACTGGCAGATTCCGGTTGCTCAGGCTTCCCGATCACTCACTGCATTTACGGTACAAGGTCGCGGTCTGTATCAATTTAAACGCATGCCGTTTGGACTGCACTCGGCGCCAGCGACCTGGCAAAGATTAATTGATCGTGTCATTGGGGTGGATCTGGAAGAGTTCTCTTTTGTGTATCTCGACGACGTGATTATTTGTACCAATACGTTCGAACGTCACTATGAAGTGCTGCAGAAGGTTCTTCGTCGCCTCATTGACGCTGGTCTTACTTTAAGCCGGGACAAGTGTCACTTCTGTAAGCCAGAGCTGCGATACTTGGGATATGTGGTCAATTCTTCAGGGCTCATGGTGGACCCAGGAAAATTTGAGGCTCTTGTTAAAATCCCTCCACCCAGAAATACGAAGGACGTGCGAAGAGTGGTAGGACTGGCCAGCTGGTATCGACGTTTCGTGCCGAACTTTTCTACAGTGGTCTCTCCCTTGACCAACTTGTTTCGTAAGGGACGGTCATTCGTGTGGAGTACGGAGTGTGACGAAGCTTTTAAAACCATCAAAAAATATCTAGTATCTGCGCCTATATTGTCTTGCCCCGATTATAGTCTCCCGTTCGTGGTCCAAACTGACGCCTCGGACTTTGGCCTTGGAGCTGTTCTTACGCAAATACATGCTGACGGCAGTGATCATGTGATTTGTTATTTAAGTCGGTCCTTGACTAAGTTAGAGAGACGATACTCGACGACGGAGAAGGAGGCACTCGCGGTTATCTTCGCTGTCGAAAAACTACGACCATATCTGGAGGGCACGAAATTTGTAGTGGTCACCGACCACTACAGTCTCAAGTGGTTGCACTCTATTAAAGACCCGGTAGGGCGCATTGCTCGTTGGGCAGTGCGCCTCCAGCAATATGATTTCGATATTGTCCATCGTCCAGGGAAGGACCACGTTACACCCGATATTTTGTCCAGATCTGTACCGGTGATTGACTTGATAACCGTGTCACCGACAACTGAAGGGCCTGATTCCGATTCACTTCCTAAAGACAATTGGTATAGGCGTCAGATGGAGCGAGTGAAGAATTCACCTTCGTCGTATCCGCTTTGGAGGCTCCACCAGGGCAAACTTTATAAACACGTCAAATCCAAGTATCCTGGTTAATCCGATCCTTCCGACGATTGGCTACAGGTAGTGCCTCGCGAAGACCGTAAGGACCTTATTCGCTCACACCATGACCCACCCACGTGCGGACATTTGGGCATATCTAAGACGATAGCACGATTACAAGCAAAATATTATTGGCCCAAGCTTCATTATAGTGTGGCTCAGTACGTTCGCCACTGCACTACCTGTTTAGAGACAAGACCGGAACAGCGTGCTCCTGCGGGCCATATGTTGAGTTCGTCCCCCACTGCTACCAAGCCCTGGGAACTCATTAGTATCGACTTGGTTTGTTTGCCCCGATCCTCGTCTAGCTACGAATACGTGTTATCGGTTTGTGATTGTTTTAGCAAGTTCGTATTATTTTTTCCGCTGAGGGCTGCTACTGCGTCTGCCATCGTCCGGCACCTGGAAGATCAAGTCTTCATGGTTTTTGGTGTTCCCTCTAGAATAATCGCAGACAATGGTCCTCAGTTTAGAAGTAAAATGTTGCGAGATTTGGCTACTCTGCACAATGTTCGATTGTGCTCCACAGCCAATTACCATCCGCAGGCCAACCCAGTGGAAAGGGTCCATAGGGTTCTGAAGTCCATGCTGTCGGCCTATGTTAAGAACAATCATAAGAGCTGGGAAAAGTATTTGTCAAAGGTGGCAGCCGCCATCCGATCCGCGAAGCACGACACTACTGGCCACACCCCTAACTTTGTTACCTTCGGCAGAGAGATCCCCACCTGGAACCACGATTCCGAGGCCGGATGACCAAATCTACCCCACGGACATAGAGGAACGAGGCAGGGTTCTTCAACGTCTGTTCAAGGAGGTTAAAGAAAACCTAGTTAGGGCTTATGAAAAATCCAGAGTCCCGTATAATTTGAGGCGGCGAAATGATCAATTTGTGGTGGGACAGCGAGTCTGGAAGAAAAATTACGTGCTTTCCGATGCCACGAAGGGGTTTATGGCAAAATTGGCGCCTAAGTATGTTGGGCCATATAAGGTCAACAAGGTGTTATCTCCTTGGTCGTACGAGTTGTGCGATGATAAGGGGCGCGTGCGTGGAGTATGGCACGCCAAAGATTTAAAAGCTCATCCTGATGAGGTGGAAATATAACAATGTTTTTGTTCGTTGGATGATTTTCGTTTGTTTCGGTTAGGTTATATTTTTTTTGTGGTAATAAGTGATTCGTGAGCGTACCAAGGGCTAAGGCCCGATCGATCTTCAATCTTCCTTGTTGTTTTTTTGGTTAGTGTTTAAATAGTCTCTAAGAGGGATCTAGTGGCCAAGAAAAGAATAGAAAAGAAGGAGTACGGCTCAGTCAGAGTGAATGTTAGACGATAGATGGTCTGGTTGTGATTGGGAGAATGGGTTTTACCGCTATAGTCTTGCGCAGAGTGAAAATTTTTACGAAATTTTCCTCAAGCAAGGGGGGGATTTGTAACGGGTTAATTTTCGTTTTGCTCTGTACTTTATTTAATTAGCAAAAATCCGGTATATGTTCCCAAATTTCGTTTTAGGTACTTATTTTGTCTCCATTATATATATAAGCATCGTAAAAAGTGCGCAGCTGGCGAGAGCCCACAAGTCTTCGGCTTTAAAATGAAGTAAAAATCTACCGTCGCAGTCAAGGACAAGTTTGTTCTTTTTATAATATTGGTCTGGCCGCGGAACGGTATTTCGGTCAGTTCAAATTTCACTGTACCTACCCGGCTTGCTCACATTCGGTGGCGTACCGGTGAACGCACCACTATTCTGTTGGTTTGTTCCTTGGGTTTGTTGACGCGCAAACAGAACACAATATAGTAGCGGGTACGCGCCTTAATATCGATACGTCGATAATCTCAATATCGATTATTTTACCGGGGAAGGATAGGATAAAAAAAGAGGCCTGGTAGCCTTGTGTAGACTTGGTGCTATAGCCATCGATGTGCTGATTTATTGAACAAAATTGGGTTAAACAATTTACAGAAGTAGCAGAAGAGGTGTTTATCTGGCTGTACTTCACCTCCCTTTGGGAAAAAGAATAAGTGTTTAGCACCCGAGAAAGTATTTTGTACAAAATCCGACGATTTCCTTTAGGCCACCTACCAACCAAGGTATGTACCCCCTATTGCCAACATGAGTGTAACTTTATTGCTTTTCCAATAATATCTACGCATTTGTCTGTTTGCCTGTTACCTGCCTAGAACATGCCAAATCTTTGTAGGCCTTTTTCTTGTTCGTTCTAACCTCCACCTCTGCAACCATCTGAGGTTACATAAGTTGCGAGAGAGCTGCCCCGTGTGTGAGCAACCCTACAACCCTACGCCTGAAGACTTGGAGGCCTACTCCTTTCCATCTGGACAGTACCGGTCCAAACAGAAGGGTTGGTGGTTATATAAGGTCGCTATGGAAGCACCCTGCATAGACTGTATGTAATCGCTTATTTACTATTTTCCAACTCATCTGCCGAAACCTGCATGTGAGCGCACGTTTTTTTTCTGGCTGCAACCTGCATTATTTTCTTCGGTGGTAGTGATCAATATTTTTGACATTTAGTTACCTATTTATTTATTATCGAACTATCACCCCTTATTTTTATGCTTTTGTAAACAACGTACCTTGGATTTCGCATGTCTCTTTATTTACCTCAAGTAGAGGTGACTTATTTTTATGGTGTGTTGCTTATAAATATCACCTTATCCACGTTACTACTTAATATAAAACAGGTTACTTAATAGCTGCACTATTTTATATGCTTATAATGTTGTGGACCTTTGGGAAATATATTGTAGTTTCATATCACCGGATTCTCCCGTTTTATTAGGTGATTGACTGTACCTATGGCATCTAGAGTGATTAAAACGGGTGGCGCAATAATTAATCTATTTTGTAGAACCAAAATTTACCTACTTCCCCTCTCCGCGATCTGAGTTGCTTGGCCACTCTAGAGCTTAAACAAAACCTATTCCCTATACAACGGTTTGCTCAAAATTCAATAATAGAGAGAAATAATAAAAATTTTAGTTTCAATCTGCGACGCAGTTTGGTGAACAACCACTTCTACTATTTTTTGAATGAATGACCCGCTCTAAAAAACAATAACACATTTCTGTATTTTAGAAGACACTGGTTAGTATAGCGTATCTATGCAAAAGTTAGATATAATACTTATATATTAGATAAATACCTATATAATAGGTGGCCCTTTGAAATAAATAAATAAGTAAATTAATTTAACTTTTTTAATAGGGTGTGGCAAAAATTGTATAAACACTAACTTATATTTTTACTTCCACAACACTAAGGCTAATGAGTATTAAAATTTGCATTTTTTGCCCACTTCAAAGTAAGTAGCAACTCAAAGTGCCCCCCCCCCCTGAAAAAACAAGCTGGCCACGCCACTGGTAGGAGACAATCCTAAGATTATTTCCAAAACTTAAAACGCCAAACTAATTTTATGAGGAGTTCTTACAACTGTCCTAATATCTCACCGAGTTGTTTTGCCATTTTAAATGCACAGGGTGTCCCAAGGAACAATCCCACCAGCCTTAACTCTTTTTTAAGATACAAAAAATATCAAACAAACTTTGTAGCTTAATATACACAGTTTTTTATGACCCATACTATGAATATACAGGGCATTTCTTAAAATAAGAGCAAACCGGTTATTTAATGGGAAACCCCATATGTTTTTAGTTTTTTTTTTAAATACACTCGTCATTGCGGTTAAAGCGGTGTAAAACTTTATAACATTATCTTTTACGGTTTTTGAAATATTTAATTTTAAAATTTTACACTAAACCTATTTAACTTTGATTTCTTGATCACATGATAAAGATGGACAATCCATGCAATAAGCAATAACAAGAAGACAACGTTGGAAGCTATTTGAGATTTTACTGAAATTCTCAAAATAAAAATATTTTATATCTGACTTTTAGTACTATATAATAAAATGACATCTAAGGACATATTGCTTTCGTTACATCAAACATGTTTTGTTATTACTTATTACATTGACCGCGTATCTTTATCACGCAATCCACAAATCCAAGTAAAATAGGTTTAGTATAAAATTTGAAAATTAAATAAACGGTAGGAGATAATCTATGACGAATAGGTTTCAAAGAACTAAAAATATATGCGGTGTTCCCATTAAAAATAGGTAGGTGCTTCGTTTTTTAAGAAATGTTCTGTATATTCTTAGTATGGGTACCTATTAAAAAACTGTTTATAATAAGCTACAACTTTATGTTGGGAAAGTTTTTTGTTTTCTTCTAAATAACTAAAAAATTAAGGGGGCGGGATTGTTCCTTGGAACACCCTGTATATTTAAAATTATAAAAAAAAAATTAGATAGTTTCTTGTTTTTTGTTTTGGGAAATAATCTTGCGATTATCTACTACAAAATTTTCGAAACCAAAATATCTCAGACGGGCAGTTTTAGGAGAAGCACCCTGTATAGCTTTGTTTTTAAATAATGTAATGTATGGATAATCCAAACAGAAAGCTGGCAGACCCCTTCGAATTATGATATTCAGTGGCGTAGCGTGACATTTAAAACTGGGATCTAACTTTAGTGGCGGATCTAGCAATAGTAAAGTTAATAATAAGGCTGGGCGTCCGCTGACGGCAACGGCACCCGAACGGCAAAGAATTCTTAGGTTTTGCCACTGATTATAGGTACTTTTACCTATATGATTTTCTGAAGATTTCAAGATTCCATTCAAATTCTTATTCAATGTAAGTAGTGCAAGACCAAGGATAATAATAATAGTATAATACATAATAGTGAACCTATTTAACAAAAAAAATCTGTATGCATTAGAAGAGTGTTTAGAGGGTGTCCCAGGTTTTTTTCATCAGGGCTTTGACATTTTGTAGAAAAAGTCGTTGCAATTTGGGTTGCTCATATACCGAAACATTTTTAAATAAAAAAATTGAATCATTGCCTAGCACTTTCCTTTTGTTACATTTCCTTAAAATATTTTTTTTATTTAATAGCTTCCAATGTAGGAAAAATTATTAATTATTACGCTCGTAAATAGTGAAATAACAAAGTGAAAAAATTAAGCCCGCCTAGTATGTTTGATTTTTAAACTTATCAAAGTAGGGAACAAAGAAGAAATTATTTTTTTCAGTCAAACTGTCAAGTTAATGAAAAATATCAAGGGGAAAAAACTTTCCGAGTTGGTTACAGAAAATGATTTTTTCTTTTTTAAATAATCTATCTTGCAAAAATAAAAAACTATTTAAAAACAAGCTTTTATACTAAAACGAATAAAATAAGTTTATGTTTATGTGTCGTTAAGGTAATTCATTATCAGATTGCGACAAGCAACCCACATGATGCAAAAAGTAATTCTAGCGTAAAGTATCTTCCAACTAGCTGGGGAAACGTATCCCAAAATTAAAGTTTCTATATCCAACTGTTTTTCAGAAAAAAAAATTAAACCAAATTCTTCGCAGGGGAGGCAGAACACTTCCTCCAAATATTTCCACATCATGACGAGACACCAACGATCTATATCGTTGCGGGACACACTGTATAAAATTCATTTTTTAAAAATCAACTTTTAAAACCCTGTATTTGAGGTAGAAGCGTCTGAATAAAAAATAACATGAGAAAAGTCACAATATTTTAAGCCAAAGAAACTGTGGACAATAGATTAACCTACTTTTTTGTGTAATAGGTACATTTTAGAGGAAAGGCGTTGACATTGCAGGTTTTAAAGCACGTAAACTTCTTTAATCTCGTAAAATATAGCGTTCAACAATAATATCTCGTTTTCCAAATGATGCCCATCTTCTACGCATTGCGACAACGGTTTTTATTCTATGTGGCCAAATTTTAAGCACTCAAAATCGGCAGTCTCTATAGTATGTATAGTCAATTTTTTAATAATGGTGCTTTATGGCAGGGGCTTTACCTATTTCTATGTCACCAAAATGTTAACTAAAAATAAACTGCATTTAATATTACTTAAAATTTAATTTTTGGACAAAATTGCGCCATAGGCGGAAAATTTCAAGGTCAAACACTTTAGTGATTGAAAAAACTCGAAGTATCCAGCATGAGCAAAAATATTACGTACATCAACTGGAGCAATTTTTTTCTTTATTTTTGCTACTTTATTTTGAAAAACCAATGCACATTTTTTTTCGCAGATAACATTCAAATTTATAAACAGTTTTCTGACGGTCAACAGTGATAGCAAAGCAAACATTAGGTATCAATAAGTTAAAAAATCCTACTGAAACAAATTATACAATATGCTGATAGAGTTGAAGTGGCTAGTTTAAATTTTTAAACACAAAAGTTCTCCGGAGAAATATCTGCGGGAGTTGTACCACCCCCTTCTAGCCCCCCGAGCTACGCCACTGATGAAATTCATAATTAGTGCCATCTATAGTCCCAACTTGTCCGGATTATAGAGACTTCAATAAACAATATACAGTGTGTCCCACTTAAGGACTGACCACCCCTGTAAAATTTTTATTTATGGCTCGATTCCATAAACTTTTTTTTGTTGGATAGAGCTTCAAAAATGGCATTAAATGTATAATTCAGGTACCTCGTGCCTTAAATTCATGGCCCACTGAGACGGTGTTTTAGTGCTGAAATTTCGAAAAGTACTATTAGGGATTTTTTAGAGGAAAATTAATGCCGGATTCTTATTTAGCGTTGTTCTAAACCCAAACGAACCAATTTGCATTACCATAGCTCTACAGGGTGTTTCAAAATTTTTAGTGTCCCACTTAATTAGTGACCACCCCTGTAAAATTTTTATTTTTAGCACGATTTCATAAACTTTTTTTTTGTTGGATAGAGCTTCAATAATGGCATTAAATGCATAATTCAGGTGCCTCGTGCGTTACATTCATGGCCCACTGAGACGAAGTTTTAGTGCTGAAATTTCGAGAAGTACTATTAGGGACTTTTTTAGAGAAAAATTAATGCTAGATTTTCATTCAACGTTGTTGGAAACCCAAACGTACCAATTTGCATTAGAAAATGGAGGACTAATTGAAATGACTGAATTTTGAGTTTATGTTATGTTATGTTGTGTTGTTTATTCATGTATTTGATGATATTAAATTAAATAAAAAATTTGTTCGCTAATAAATTTTTGAAAGAATATGAGTTCCTCATGAATATTTTAGTGACCAACTTACAAGAAATTAAGAAAATTAATTACAAATTAGTACGTTTTTGTTTGGAACCTCTCACTGCATATAAGAAACCGGCCTTACTTACTTACTTTTCCTTTTATTTTTTTTTGGAACACCCCGTGGAGCTATGGTAATGCAAATTGGTACGTTTGGGTTTCCAACAACGCTGAACAAGAAACCGGAATTAATTTTCCTCTAAAAAATCCCTAATAGTACTTCTTGAAATTTCAGCACAAAAACACCGTCTCAGTGGGCCATGAATTTAACGGACGAGGCACCTGAATTATGCATTTAATGCCATTTTTAAAGCTCTACCCAACAAAAAAAAGTTTATGAAAATCGAGCTATAAATAAAAATTTTACGGGGGTGTTCAGCCCTTAAGTGTGCCAATAAAAATTTTGAAACTCCCTGTAGAGCTACGGCAATGCAAATTGGTACGTTTGGGTTTCGAAGAATGCTGAATAAGAGTCTGGCATTAATTTTCCTCTAAAAAAAATCCCTAATAGTACTTCTCGAAATTTCAGCACTAAAACACCGTCTCAGTGGGCCATGACTTTAACGCACGAGGCACCTGAATTATATGTTTGATGCAATTTTTGAAGCTCTATCCAACAAAAAAAAGTTTATGAAAATCGAGCTATAAATAAAAATTTTACAGGGGTGGTCAGTCCTTAAGTGGGACACACTGTATATACATATTTAAATAAGAAAAATAAAGAAAAGGTTTAAGTAAGCATGTATGGCATGCTTCCGTTTAGGAGCCATGGTCACGAACGCAGCATGAAAGTTAATAAGACTTGAAAACTCGCATATAAAACCTTCGGCATGCTACTTTTCTTCCCGTTTTCCCCTAATTTGGGTCTAGTAGAATACAATTTTTTTTAAATTAAAACCAGTTTATTTTGCTTACTAAGTATTAAATAATTCCAATAAGAACTAAATGTTAAATTGACCCAAGAAAGTTGCTATGATGTCAAGGAAATTATTAGGGAAAATGGGTCAGAGAAAGACTTCGAAAAGTTTTAATTTATTACCAACGTTTCGACTTATTAAAAGTCGTCTTCAGGGTCCTAAAATACATTATAAATATTAAAAATAAATAAACCCACTTGCTGTAACCTACTGTAAAGAAATTTATGAGATATTTAATAAAACTTTCCAAATTGTACTTTTCTGTCTTTTAAAAAACTAAACTAAGGAGATACAAAGATCAGGTTAGATTTCAATAAAATTGTATAATGGAGTAGAAATCAAGTGTCAGATGACAGCATCTAAATGACACAAATACAGACATAAAATATGAAGTTGATTTCACATAAAAGGGAAAGGGAACATTTCAAGAAATGTTTTTCTAATGTATATATACGATGTATTTAACAATAGTATATACAGGGTGATTCATTCATAAATACATTAATTTTACCAATGGGTCGGGAAAAATACCCTAATTGCGAAATCGCAATTAAAAAAATTCCAACTTTTTCTTAAAGCCAGAGTTAATTTTTTTCTAAACCTCATTTTTACCTATTTGGCCCCCTACTTACGACTACCTCTGACTTGCTTCCAAGCCGGTATAACGCACCGGACGACGCTTGCCGTCATGCGCGTTAGCTTTGTTGCCAGATGTACGAAATGTTCGTAAATTTCAAGGGATGTTTTCAGTACACGATTATTTGTGTTGTAGGAGCATTTCTCGCAAAATGTTTGTGGAAATTGCGGAAGTTGTGGACAAATGTTAACGCTTACCTCTCCGATGTGTTTTGTGTGAATGATTTGATCTCGAATTTGACACATGCTGATTTTTTTTGTTTATTACACTATCAGTGTCACTAAAATTGATTGTTGAATTTATTGGGACCTCTAGGATTTCCCTGGGCTACTCCATTATATGGTCATGAGGTACTTAGGCCGACGACCATGATCCCATACGTTGGGTAGATCCCATACGCTGGGAAGACCTCAATTTAATGAAGTAACTAAACACAAAAACACGATCACAGTTGTTCTTCTAATATGACACAAGTTCGCACGGATAATTACCGACGTCGATTCGGGTTGTTGCAAGTCTTGGGGCGATTTACACTATGTGTCGTGAATCATGTTAAAATACTGTGGCCCAAACATATCCATTTAATTTTTAATTAGGTTTTTGCCACAGAAACCAGAACCAAACTGAATAAAAGACAACTTTTTCAAGGGACCAGGAAAATTCACGGCCACACAAAAGGCAGACGGCGGACAACTTTGTTTTTTTTTTTGCTTTGAAATTAAAGTTGTTTTAATCCCTAACATTAAAAGAACGAAACTTTGAACGTTAACTAGAAAACAAAGTTTTTGAAGTTATTTTTTCAGTTTATATTGAAAGTTTCGTCCTTTTAATGTCAGCCATTAATGAATTTTCCTGGAAACCCATTGCCGAGGATATCTAATCCTAGATCATTGTCTGATTTGAGGCCAATCAGTTCTCTCTCAGTGATCTCTAAAATAATGGAACGGCCATGTAGAAACAAATTTATGAATATGCCTTTGTGTATAAACAAATTTGTGAATATCTCTCTGTACACGAAATTTTCCCTGAGTATCAAGGGTATAGTCAGCTGTTTTGGCAAAAAATACCGTGAATAGCGTATCAGTATTGTAGATGAGGGTGATGTTGTCTTACTTGTACTGCTGGACTATTCAAAAGCATTCGATACCATCGAGTAATGGGGTGATGCTCCCTCTACCACAATTTTATGGCTTCAACCCGTAATATACTGCAAAAAGCGATCGTCACCAATGTTTAAGTGTCAACGGGTCTTTGTATGGTTTTGCTGCATTTCCTACCGGAATTCCACTGGGTTCAATACTAGGGTTTTTGCTATTTATTATGTACACAGCAGGCATAGGTCGATAGGTTCTAGCATTACACATGCCTAGCTGACCACACTCAATTATTGTATCATTGTAAAGCTTCTGAGCTGAAGGACACGGAGATAGTAATCAACGCTGAATTAAATAGCCGGTTTAGTTGGTCACTAGCCCACAATCTAAAACTAAATGCTAATAAATCATGATTCGTGGTACTAGGGAGTAATTAAGAAACAAAGTTGACAAGGTATATGGTTATAAAAATTTATGATGTATCGCTTTTGGTTATTTCAGAGGCAACGAATTATGGTATTATTGTCGACGACCAGCTTAAAATTTATTAATCTCCAAAAGATTCTACAAGAGTCAACTGTTCTGTCACTTTCAATTATGGCTATTTTGTTTGTGGTTCTTATTTAAACTTGGTGGATACAATCCAAATCCAACGTGTTCAAAATAATTGTCGCCGATATATTTTTGGTCTCAGTAAATACGACCATGTCTGCCAAAACTAAATAACTTTCGTGCTTAACTATGGAAAATAGACGGAAGCTTCCAATGGAAACTTTCACTTGTGGTGTTTTAAAAACTCATGTTAGAAGTAGACTTTGTTCTCGTAATCTTCGCAACAGTCACATTCTTCATCTACCAGCTTTTAAAACTGCTCTATTTCAAAAGAGATTTGTTTACATTGCTGGTATGCTGTATAACCCTCTTCCTAACGATTGGAAACTGAAGCCAGTTCCAACGTTCAAAAAGCTACTCAAATTACAACTGTTAGAAAATCAGTGAGCCTTATTGTGATTGTTTTGTTTGTTAATGTTATTGGTTTATTGTTCGTCTCACGCAACTCACCAGCTTTCTTTTAGAAAAATCGCTCATTTTCTCAAGAAATTAATCATAATATTAATGTGGCGTCGCACCGTAGCCTATTTTGTTTTGGCTGCGTATTTTAATAGTATATTTCCTAACAAGTGCGGAAAGTGCCACTTTTCCGCACGCGATTGCAGTTGGCTGAACGACGCGTAGCGGAGTTAGGCCAAGAAATCGAGTGTGGAAAAGACACTTTCCGCAAGAGTTAGGAACACTATTTTTGTGAAAGTGACACTTTCTAAACTAAAATGCGTGCGGAAAAATGTACTTTTCTTTGTAGAAAAAAATAAACATGGTGCAACGGGATCATGCTTACGGTCACAGACTTCTCATGTTCGAGATGTGTGTTATACAGGGTGTCCGGTAATTATGCGGCAATCTCGCGTGAGCAGGTAGAGGACATCAAAATATTACGATTGAGTTTAACAACTACGGGTCAAATCTTAATAGTTACAGAGATACAGGGCGTTGTAATTCTTTTTTTGAGATTGAATTATGGCAATAACTCCCACAATGATCAAGCTGCTGAACTGAAATTTAGTACTACTATGTTTTTGGGGATGGAAAATAAGCTGAAAATGTCAATTTTTACGTGTCTCACAGAGGGCGCAACTTGCACTGTTTTTGGATCGCGCTTTTATTCGTAACTTTTTTTAGGTTATCTTTTAGGGCCTGCGGGTCCATCATTTCAGTGCATCTTTTCATTCTACGACAAAGAGGTACTCTTGTTTTATAACGATAAAATCAACCGTTTGCGTTTAAATTGGCAAAATGTGCCCAAAAACACCTGTTGACTCCAATATTCAAAACATAAAATTTTCACCGACCGCTTTCAAATGCTGTAGATATTGGTTTTCTTGAAATAGGGTGTTCAAATTTTGTCAAATTCAATCCTTTCCATTTTGAAAGCAAATAATTTTTGGTACATTGTTCATAGGGATTTTTTTCTTCATTTTGAATGTACAGTTGCCCTGTAGCATTTGAAAGCGGTCGGTGTGAATTTTATCTTTCGAACATTGGAGTCAACAGGTGTTTTGGGGCACATATTGCCAATTTCAACGCAAAAGGTGTATTTTATCCTTATGAAACAAGAGTACCTTTTTCTTGCAGAATAAAAAGGTGCACTAAAATAATGGATCTGCAAGACCAAAAAGATAACCTCAAAAAAGTTACGAGTAAAAGCACGATCCAAAACAGCGCAAGTGGCGCCATCTGCGTGAGACAACTGACATTTTCAGCTAATTTTTTATCCCCAAAAACATAATAGTACCAAATTTCAGTTCAGCAGGTTGATTATTTTGGGAGATATTGCCATAATTCAATTTCAAAATAAGAACTACAACGCCCTATATCTCAGTAACTATTAAAATTTGACCCGTAATTGTTAAACTCAATCGTAATATTTTAACGTCCTATACCTGCTCACGCGAGATTGAAGCATAATTACCGGACACCCTGTATATGGTTTATTTTTGAATAGCAAATTATAATTTACGTTGTGCACAATGGACAAGTATACTTAGGAATGAAAAATAATTTTTTGCCTTGGAATTTGTAAAACATGTCTAGATAATCACGAAACCCAACCAACAGATTTTTTTTCCCATTAGTTTGCTCAAAAATTAAAAAAAACGGTCGCAAAAGTAGGGAATGTGACGTCACGATCCCTAATTTCAATAAGTACCTGCTATTTTCTTAGTACTTATTTCGTCTTTTTTTATATAACCAAGCATTCCCAGGCAAATTATTAGATTCAGTTTGTATGCGCCTGATGAGAAATAATCAAATTTCGTAGCATTTCAATGAAATATTTGGATTTTACTGATCCCGTTCTGAACTTATTAGATGCCCCCTATAAAATATGACAGATGACATATTACTCAATGCTTTAAAGAAAATCGTCGGCAACGCCGCACTTTGCATATAACCTCACTTTCGCCCGCGGAACGCCGAAACCAAGGTTAATAACCTTAGTGAAAACTAAATAAATTCTATTCTCACTTTTAAAAGAATCTTGCTGTGAATACTTTATTTTTTCGGTTTATAATGAAGACAAGATTTGTTAAAGCTTGTCCTGATAACTTGCCTTGCATAGATTTTGATATGGTGTGTCAATTTTATCAATAAAAACGGGGAGCAAAACATGGAGAAATGAAGAGGTATGTTTGTTATTTGATTTGTATATTGTTTTAATATTGCTTAATGATGATGATATAGCTTAAATTCTGGTTTTAGGTAGACTAGAGAATAAATATTATGGTAACAATGTTATTGGAGACACGCAGAGGAAAGAACATAGCAATGAATGCATAATGCCCGGTTAAGGCAAAAATTACCCCCGAGCACAAAATTAATAAGAAAAATGTTAATGATACTGTGGTTAAAAATGGAGAAATTCAACTGAATAGTTGTGGAAGTAGGTATATTATGTTTTAATTACCCAACATAAGCAGATTAGTCCTAAATTATGCACATACCACGATGTACGAGGATCATACATCGTGGCACATACGTAGATACAGCTTTTTGTGCTTCTAGTTTAGTTGCTAGTACAGTAAAGAAAAACTTATTGTGTATATATATGTTAAGATATGGGGGAGGTGGCGTGGGGGTGTCGCACAGCCCAATGTTGAAATCGATTATAAAAACAAGAAATCATGCGTTTGTAAAAACGATCGTTGATATCTACATGTGAAAACCATGATTCAGAACTAATTTAAATAATCTAAAGTCAATGCAAGTTCGACAGCAGAGTTTCATTCGATATCAAGTGCTTGACCGTCAATGACTTTTTGCGGGTATTTTTTTCTTGTATGATCTAATGAAGTATTTAATTAATTAAGTCCGTAGTAGTACACTTTGTCGCATCCATTTTGATGCGGAAAGTTGTACTTTTCTGCACTAGTGACATTAACTTTGTCAACTAATAGAACTAAGCACGCTTGTAAAATTTTTGCACATATTAATGGGAAACTTATTTTAGATGAATGTAAGCTGACTTCCTGGAAATAGCGAAGAATCATGGACAACATCAGTGAATTGTTATATTGGAAAAAGTCAACACAAGTGCAATAAAAAAATATGAAGGTCTACCTTACAGGATTTAGTTGACAAAGACATACCGACATACCTCAATAATTATTATACATTGGAGTAGTATGACAGAAGATTTTTGGCAAAAATCAAAACATATTACAAGGAGGGACTGTCTGACATGTTAAAAAACGAAAAATGCCCTGTATCTCCAAAACGAATCAAGATTTTGAGATTCAACTGCTTTCCACTGCCCTCAAAAATCGAGCACAGTACACCTACCTACTCTTTGTCTATCTCTTCGCAGAATAGAAGAAACCCCCCAAAAAAACATCCAGTTTGTTGCACTCTGTGCATGCGACATGAAAACTATTATTTGATTTTGGAATATTTTCACTAAATTTAATAGATAACTTATTTGGGGTTTTGCCATAGAATGCAAAATAATGTTTTTTTTTTCTTGCAAATTAAAGAAATCTTAATTTTTGGCCGGCTGCTGCATTATATTTTTTTATTTTTAACTTACATTAACCACAATCACAAAATATGCTTATGAAAATTTATTTTCCAGAAAAAATAGGTATATAATATGTATAGTGAAAAAATCCTAAAGAATTATGTAATTTTTTATGAGGATGCTTCGGCAATCACAATATAATTTACCTAAATGGGTCTAAAATAGTTCAAGCTATGACAATAAAGTTTTTCGACTGAAAACTTGGCTTTATTGCGTTTTACATGTTATGTTTCTATCACCAAGAACTGGCACCTTCTCCAATATTCTAGCGTTACATTTTTGAACCGATGCAGGTCTAACTACTAACTTAATTCTGTAAGTAAGGGCTCATGAAATTAAAGTAATAAATTTTTTATATTCGGACCAGGTATGTGCTTGACGCCTAGAGGATTGACTTTTCTCAGTTTAGTTTATAACCAATCAATGCTGTTGATTAACACTAGCACAGAATAAATAGCTTCACAACAGAAGCGTCCATAAAGACGTGTCAAAAATAAGCGAGCCTCCATTTCAATTTACAGGAAAATAACCAATAACTTGTACATAAATTTGGTCCTAATACAATCTCTTTGCAATGTGGATTAATGTAAAATCAAACAAAATGCACAATGTTTATCCCTTTAGAAGATATTTCGCGTCAAAGCGAGCATCCTTTTGACACGTCCTTATGGACGCTTCTGTTGTGAAGCTATTTATTCTGTGACACTAGGTATTGAGGCTAAAATATCATCAGTTTCTTCAAACAACTAGCAGTCGCTGGAATATACTTGATAACAAGTAAAAAATCGTTTGGCAGAGCCACTAATCTAAAATCGTCAGCTAAAATGTTACCCCTGGTTGGTTCTTTATTGTCTTTAATATATCACCAAGTCTAGATATCTAATTTGTGCAAGTTCAGTTAGGTACTTACGAATTGTGTCGTTTTATAGATAAAATCGACTTGTTTCCAATAAAAAAAAAGTTTTGTAAACCAACCAGCATAACGTCCGAATCATCAATACCAATACCTAATGCTCCCATCAGCATTTTCCTCATCAAAATAGAATGGTTCATTTCCGTCATGGATTATTAGAATGAATGGTGAAAATAGTTCAAATCATAAAAAATCAAAGCTTGTAAAACACGCGGGCCGCGGGATCCGATGTTCCGATTTGTGACGCCACAAAATAGGTTATGTTTATGTTCTCGCAGGCTGACAGCTTGGCATTGAGGTGCGGCGTTGCCAAACCTGGTGCCACGGCGGTAAATTTAGGGAAAAATAAAATCCAACAGGTAGTTACGTATATTGAACTTTAAAAATTAATTGCGGCAAAACGGGGGCGAAAAAAAAAAATACAGCAAGTATTTTTCACCCAATACTATCCGATGAGCAAATAAAAAAAAAGTGGTGTATTAGTCCATTATGGTCGAATATTTTCGGTCTCTGAGAGAGGATCTGTATATTTCTTATGAGGCTTCCAAATAAACAGCTTTATAGAACAAACTGGCAATATTTTTTCGGTATTATACTGATCCTAGGAGTTTGTGCCTTTAGTAAAAAGTTAACAGGACTAAATTCTGTGAATGCTACATAGCAGACGATTATGGGCCCGCCCTATAAATTCAACGGCGAAGCTTTATAAATGAGTCTTTAGCCGGCATAATCCCAAGTGAGCCGCGTCGATTTTTCTCCGGGACCCGGAAAGGGCGCCCGTACCCCGCCAGGTCGTCGATATTCCGTGGGAGTAACGGTCCTCGACTTAATCCGCAGATCCCGGGGGACGCGGTTGGATAGCCGGCCACAGGCCCGCCCTCCATTATTTAACTGCCGCTAACTACTAAATCGCAGGCCCAGGGGACCGTCGCCGGCGCGAGATTGACCGTAAAGAGCCGCTACACCTACCGGAGTTACCGGGAATTTATGGGGGTACCAGCACGGGGGGTCGAGACAGCATTTTTAACCGGATGTCTCAGAATTATTATCATCTACCAATATAAAGGTAGTTTTTCCATGGGTATCTATATAACTGTAAATTTACCGTCATTAGTCAGAGCTGAGGAATAATCGATTACTCCATTGAATTTTAATTGGGTTTTTCGCCACCACACTGGTTAAAAGACAACTTTTTCAAGTTGCCTGGAAATTAATAAATTCTTAACAGTAAATGAACTAAACTTTGAACTTGTAACTCAAAAAATATCTTCAACAAATTTGTTTCCTGAGCTTTCGGAGAATATATCTTCCTCCGTTCTCAAAGAATATGTCACGTCAAAGTGAAATGTCAGATTAATAAATTTCAGGTTAAAATGTCATGACAACAGAAACTATATCCTAGCCACCTGTCTGATATTGTACCCTGTGTTCTACCTAATTATTTATACTAACTTCTCTTTGACTAAGTGGCAATAATATTTTACTGAATTCCACTGAACATTCAGCAACACAGTTATTTGTATTTCCTAGAATAAATGCTGATTCTTTAATTTTTGGTCTATTTCCTACTTCTTCTTTGAGAATTGGTTTGGAACTATCCCATAAAATCCTATGATTGTTATTAAAAGAGTGTTCACATATTTTCCACTTCGAAATTTGATTTTGCCTGATATAATTTTTATGTTCTTTTAAACGAACGTTAAATGGCCTACAAGTCTCCCCAACATAGAACTTTCCACATTCGAAAGATTTTGAGCAAAATGAGTTGACTAGATATGTTCACCAACCTAATGTTTGGTGGAGATATGTAGATGACATTTGTTGTATGGGAACATGGAGTAGATGATTTAAATTCTTTATTACATTTTATAAACTCGCAAAAACCTTCTATTAAATTTACCTTAGAAATTGAAAATAATAATCAATTACCTTTCTTAGATGTTTCTATACTGAAATCAGATAGTGTAGAAACTAGTGTCCACAGAAAACCAACACATACTAATAGATATCTCCATTTTAATTCCAATCATCATATTAGTGTTAAAAAAAGAGTAATTAAAAGTTTGTATGACAGGGCTAAAGAGATTTGTTCTAATAACACAAAATTTGAGGAGGTAATTAAACATATATAACATGTTCTTGAGAAGAATAGTTATCCTACTGAATTTATTGAGCAAGTTTTTCAGGATTGCCAACAAAATAACAATGCTTATAGAATTAGAGAAATAAATCTGGTGGACCGACCAGTAAATTTAATTATTCCTTATATTCCTGGACTATCAGATAAGCTAAAACGCATAGACAATCGTTTTAATGTCAGAACAGTATTTAAAACCAAAAATACATTAAGATCGATGCTAGTTAAAACGAAACCATTTAATGAGGTACAAAGTTCAAAAAATTGCATTTATAAAATTCCTTGCGAATGTGGAAAGTTCTATGTTGGGAAGACTTGTAGGCCATTTAACGTTCGTTTAAAAGAATAACAATCATAGGATTTTGTGGGATAGTTCCAAACCAATTCTCAAAGAAGAAGTAGGAAATAGACGAAAAATTAACGAATCAGCATTTATTCTAGGAAATACAGACAACTGTGTTGCTGAATGTTCAGTGGAATTCAGTAAAATATTATTGCCACTTATTCAAAGAGAAGTTAGTATAAATAATTAGGTAGAACACAGGGTACAATATCAGACAGATGGCTAGGCTATTGTTTCTGTTGTCATGACATTTTAACCTGAAATTTATTAATCTGGCATTTCACTTTGACGTGACATGATCTTTGAGAACGGAGGAAGATATATTCTCCGAAAGCTCAGGAAACAAATTTGTTGAAGATATTTTTAGAGTTACAAGTTCAAAGTTTAGTTCATTTACTGTTAAGAATTTATTGATTGTCCAGGCAACTTGAAAAAGTTGTATTTTAACCAGTTTGGTAGCGAAAACCCCAATTAAAAGTCAATGGATCTGTTTACGCCACAAATAAATTTTAGAAAATATAATCGATTACTTTTGTAACCGATTATTAGGAATCGAACCTTTTACTGTAATCAGGAATCGCCGCCGATTGCTTTTTTTGACTGATGTAATCAGTAATCGGTGTTCGATTACTTTATTAATCGTTTGGAATTACGATTCCTCATTGTAATCATGATCCCTCAATTGTAACCACGAACAGTCATTGTAACCACGATATCTGTTTGTTTTGAAATTACTCCCACCTTTTTTCATCCAAGGTTTTTGTCTTGTAGTAGCTGGCACTAGTGCATCAGTCAATTAGTCAGTCAGAAAGTTAAGGATATCTACACTAAATATAGAAACTTTATAATTTAAAATCCATAGTGAGCATTTTATTCAAAAATCACTTATTTTAAGGTAAGTACACTAATTGGTACGTTTACAGATTCTTGATTTTTTTAAATTGATTAGCAGCAGCAGCAGCATTTACTTTTCGGTTTAAAAAAAGTAACCGCCAATGTAATCGTCATGTAATGATTACTTTGTGATTACAAAAGTAACCAGTAATCAATATTTACTTTTTCCCAATGTAATCGAGGGCCAGTAATCGATTAATTTTTCATGAAGTAATTGTAATCAGGAATCGATTACATGTTTTGAGCAATGGTCCCAGCTCTGCCCTTAGTTACTCATTTTTTGAGACCGCCATGCCAGTGTCGTAGCGTGACACTTAAAACGAAGGGGGGCTAAATTTCGTGACTGATTTTGTAGTAGCAAAATTGGTAATAATGGTTAATCGCGGCAGAGGATTTTCTAGGTGGGGGCATGAAAAATTACACCAAAATTTTACTTGATTTATTTCATTTAAAATATAATCGTGCGGTTAAAAAATGCGCAAGTGAAAATTTTTCAAAACATCAAGGGAAATAGTACGTAAATCAACTAGTGTTAATAAAATATAAAATTATTTTTTGACAGATGTCATTCAAATTTTTACACAGAATTCAATCTATCTACAAAACAAAAATTATCTGCAAGTTAAAAAATCTTAGTTAAACAACCTACTCAAATTCTCTCTAGAAATTTCAGGGGAGGGGCTGGAGCCCCCCAACCGCACCGACGATACGCCACTGCGCCACGCGCTGGAGCGCTGTGAAAACCGTTAAGTTGAGCAACCGTTAAGTTGAGAAAAATTATTCCAAATAAGTACGTTGGTGGTTTATTGTAGGATAAAAAAAATTGAGAGTCAACTATTATACAAGTACATGTTCGAACAAGTACAAGACTAGGTTCGTAAAATAATTAGAATATGTTGCATGTTTAACGAGCTGCATTCAAATCCTTACTACTAAACATACAGCTAACTCGGCGATTTAATAAAAGCCGAAAAATATCTACCTACTTAGGTCATGGAAACAATTATTTAGCATGTCCCAATGTGGTAAGTCAAAAGGTAACACTTGACAGTTGCCCGAAGTAACGTGTTCCCTTTTGCATGCATTATTTTTCATAATGTTTTAGCGTTGACTGACGTATTAATAAGACTTCTCACGGCTATAGCTTCATATTCCGAAAAGTAGATGGCGCCTATGGTCGACAATGTATTTTGCATTGTATTTTGTCTCCGGGAAGCATATGGTGAGCCAGAGAACTGTCAAACATGACAGCCGTGAGCAGTCTTTATTAATACATCAGTCAACGCTTTTAGTCTTGTAAAAGCACAAATTGCTGGAAAAATCAAATTTTAAATAGTTCTACAAACAATAGGTACCAGGGCACTGACGTTAAAGTTTTTATAATGAATGTGGAATTTAGTTACCGAGGCCTATAACGCCAAGGCAAATAAACCACATGAGTTATAAAAAGAAACTTCAGTGCAGAGACACAAATTTTATTTTTTTTTAATCGGAAAAAAGTTTGTTAGGCAAAAACCCATCCAAAGCGAGCACGATGCGGGACGGCGCAACTCACTTGCAGTCCACATACAAAATATTGATGTTCCGACCAAAATAATTACACTGAAAGGTTGCGTTGTTATAAACAACAATTCCGTTATCAAGCTGAAAAGGATAAATACTTAATTGGTCGGGTTTTGAATATCTGGCCACGTTTGACGGGCGATAGGACATTCTGACGCTTGGTTCTCACATCTAGCCAAGGCCAACTGTTAGAAAAAAATCGTATAGTAATGGCTTGCTTTACTGCCGATAAAAAAAATTCTTATGATGCAGACTGTCACACTGGGGAGTCTCATATAAACTGAGTCCGAAGATTTTCTTAGTTTTTGTAGACAGGTTGAAATGCTGAGAAAAACTCAGTTGTTGGACTTCCATTGCCTTGTAATGTTTTAAAAACAAAAAGTATTTTTTCATTTTTTCACTTGAAAACGACCAATTAAAGTTCGACAACAGAGTTTTTCGCAGTAAAAGCCAAAATGATGAAGCTGTTTCAGGGGGATCCGAATTTAGCTTTAAAAATGACATACTGGGTTGCTTTTATTTATAATTAATATATTATAAAGATGCTGGCATAGAAAAGCAGACGATAACAAAAAAAAACTTATTGTAAGTTAACCCATTAACGCCTGAATTATGTATTTTTTCAAATTTCGATATTTTTTCTTAAATAACTGTAAAAAATGACTCCCTGAAACGAAAATATTTTATTCCAAAAATATTTGAGTAGTACTTTTTGAAATATAGGCTGTTGCCATATGGTAACGCTAGGAGCTTGTGAAGTCAAAGTGTCTAATTTTATAAGAAATCAAAAAGGTTTTGGCAGTTATTTGGAAAGCAATGAAACAGTGTAATATCGTCAAGTATATATTATTTTCAATAATATGCAATAGCAGATTATGCTATCGACAATGGAATGGCTGGAAATAGTCAATACACAAGGCTACATTACACTTCCAGCACATTGTTCTAATTATGGACTTGCATGTACTGCGCGCGCACCTTCTTTTTTTATGGCCTTCTGTATGCTGAACAAAGTGGTCAATTCTATCAAATCTAATATTATCTGAAATACGGCTATTATCTGAGGACTCTATTGATCCTGCATGTCTTCCAGCACCTTTAGGACGAACTTGATACGCAAGTTGTTAGTTAGGGTGCACTGTGTTGGACTTCTATTTTCTCGAATTGTCCCAATGGCGGAATAGCCGCAAAATTGCAAAAAAGAAAATAGTGCTGGATTAGAAAATAAATTCTCCATATAGAAAGTATACCCCAACTGTCTTTTTCCTAGCGGAAGTTCATCTAACATTATCAGAAGTGGGCTAGCGGCTTTATCAAATAGAACATCATAGTCCGACTCTTTCCCTGATAAAAATCAAAGTTTATTAGGTAGCCATCTTTAGTGTTTATAAACACTAAATCTGGAGCCTATAGGCTCCAGATTTTGTAGCCAAACCTGATTGGCTTGCCCCGAATAAACTGTTTGCAACTGTGCTTCCCATAATACTTTACCATACTTTCATCGTATGCTAGGTTCAATTCCGGAACAAAATTGTGGATACATCGATCTTTTAGCATTTCAATCATTGGTCTAAGTTTCATCATTGTAAATAATATCTAGTGCTTGAGAAACTGAGAATCCTCTCCTGGAATTGAAAAATAAATATTTACTGAATGTAAGCGCCTAGCGTTGCCATATGGCAACAGTCATGTTTACGAATATGTAAGTCAGCTAGTTTTTAGTAAAATGTCTTTATATTTTGTCAATGAATACTCTAACGCATTGTATACATAAATATAAATCCAAAGTAACAAAAATATGTGACACATAAAAATAAACATACTTACTCAAACCGAGGCTCCATTTTTTTCGATTATTTATTTGAATGGTATATTCTAGCACTGCTCACACTCTAACAATCAAATGTAAACTGAATTTGCCAGTACGAATGTATTCCAAACAGTAATACGTCGGTAATAAGATTCCTACCGTAAAGGAAATAAAATCGCTGACAAGTTAGGACGCGTCGAAAAGATCACCTGTTGGACGTTGCCATATGGTAACGCAAGGCGCTAATGGGTTAAGCCAAATTAATTTTTAATTTTATATTTAAAAGTTGCTAAGGGTAATTCTCTAAATTCTGCAGGCGAAGAATTTAAAAATCAGCATGGTACAATAACGGACCTCCTAAAAAATATGAACCTCTATTTTGGGGCTTCCCCCTCTACCAATTTTTATCCGTCCACCAGAGAACGTTGAAGGCAGTGTTTGGGCAGCCATGATGTTCTGATTTCTATTGTTACTGTTAGTATCTTTTTCAATTTATTTCAAATAAACCACCAAAAACGTAACTTTCTTATTGGCTTACAATCTACTGTCAACACAGCATGGCGACTTACGGCGGCCTTCTTTGACGGACATTCCCAATACACGGTGACCGTATTTCGAGTCTTTGCATGGGGATCTTGGTTATCTTAAGATATACGAGGTCGGTTAAATTGGGACAAAGTTGCGGAATTTGATGCCGAGTAACAAGGTAAAAAGGAATTCTGGCTGGCCCTTTTCGTTTTGAAAATAATGCGCAAAAACTGAAAATTGTCGTTTTCGTTTTTATTTTTTTAAACGAAACCGAATGGCGCTGGACATTTCTAAGCTAAACATTATTAAGGCACTTTTTCACAAGGAATCTAAATATGACCTCGCATTTTTTTTCGCGCCTCCCTGGAGGCGATTAACTTTTATTTTTCTTATGGGCGCCATATTGGATTTTTGCATTTTTGAAAAGAGGATTTTTTTCTAATTAAAATGATATGTCATACATTGTGCTTTACTTTGTTTTTCTTGCCGTAATATCAAATTAATCGTTTTTGCATAGAGTGCCTTGGAAACGTAAGCCCCATAATGTTTGACGATTTTGCATGGAGTGCCTTGGAAACATAAGCCCCATAATGTTTGACTTTTCTGCATATAATGCCTTGGAAACATAAGCCCCATATAACGTTTGATAGTTTAGTACAATTTTAAGTGTCACGGATACTTTATTTTACTGAAAAAAGGTCATTTTCACATGAAGAAAAACGTGATTCAAATTTATTATTCCTCAAATATAAATGACGTCGAAGGGATATTGGACGAGCCATAAACAATTTAAGGAAACGTGCTGTATTGTGCCTTGAGGAACAAGGAGGACAAATTGAACATTTATTGTAAAACAGGATTGTCTACTCGTCTAGTTTTTTGTCGTTCTTGTGTTTCCAGTTTGACTCTTTTAGTGTTAATGTGTTATATGGCAAATGAAGAATAAATAACAAGGTCTCAGATCATACTCTCGTGGTACGTTTATGATTTATTTAATCAATAAATTTAACATTAACTGAATTTTTACTGAACCCTTAAACAATATTCCAAAACACACTTCGCAACAATGGGTAACTAAAGTCTATCCAAGATACAGTGGCAGTGGATCAAAACATTGGCCACCACGTGACCTATTCTCTTATTGGTCTAGCCGTCATAAAATATCAAGTGTTTACGCGGCGAACATACTGCAGGGCCGGCTCTTCCCTCAGTCGAGTTTTCTGCATATTTTAGATCGGATCGCGAGCAGTATATTCTATAAATTTATTTTGCTACTTAATTTAAGGAAATTTATAAAGATCCACGAAAGGCAGAAACACATTTTAGAACTTCTAAAAGAATTAGTTGAGAAATACATGCCACTTGGAATTTCATATTAGTCCGACCCTGGTAATCGATCGCAAGGCGGTCATGTAACTTTGTTTATATATACTGCCGCTGTATCTTGGATAGACTATAGGCTTATGTTTCCAAGGCACTCTATGCAAAACGATTAATTTCATATTAGGGCAAGAAAAACAAAGTAAAGCATAATGTGTGACATACCATTTTAACCAAAAATATATACTCTTTTCAAAAATTGAAAAATCCAATCTGGCGCCCATAAGAAAAATAAAAGTTGATCGTCATATCTTTGTCTTTACCAGAGACATGATCATACTTTCTTAGACCAGAGCATATAAAACAACCAGCAGTAAAACTCCCCATGGCGGGAAAATTCTGCGCACCTGTTCGCGCAGCCGCCATGTAGGAATAGATTCTGTCAAATGGATGCAGTGTCGGGGCGATTGGGCAGTTCTTTTTTAGCTGTATGAGAGATATTACAGTGCCGTGGAGTGTGCTTTTTTGTAAATTGTGCTTTGTGCTAGTATCTTTAAATAAAGAATCCCAGGAAGGAGTCAAAGCTGCTTGTGCTTACCACACACTATAATATACTTTACTTATACTACACTGTATTTCTGCATTGATTTTCCCGACTACACTTCTGACTTCTATTCCCCCATAATGGCTCAAGGTCATTGAATTTGCGGATGATTTCTCAAGAGTAAGTTATACTGCTGGTTGTTTTATATGCTCTGCTTAGACCATTAGATTGCCAAACTGATTCTTTGAGTGATTTAGCTTTGCGCTCTTTTGTCATTTAGTTATTTACTAATATCTGATTTTTAGCTTCCTCGCTCTAGGCCGCGGTGACGTCGTTCGTACCGACGCGGCGCTGTTTTAAAAAAAAAAAAACACCGCTATGACCAAGAGCGCTGGACAAATGTGGGTTCACGGTATTGCTCCTAAATAGCTTTATCCGTGTGATTTACTAATTGTCCCACATTCACTGGGATTACTACGGTTTTCTAGGGTTTTCCGTAGTACTTGAGCGAATGCTATCCTAGTTCTATCGGGATAAAAGTCGGCCCTAGCCGCAATTGGCTTCTGGGGTACTCCTAGTTTGGAGTATTGTGAGGGTGAGAATTATTATTTTATTTTATTATTATTTTTATATACGAATCGGCCAAGGTATCATGCAGGGTGTCCTCAAAAAGTCAAGGCCAATAAATCTATTAAAAAAATAGAAACTATTGTTTCTTTGTATATATAACAATTTCCCAAAATCGATACCGATAAAATACCAAAAATTGAAAAAATATCGACATCGACCGATATTAAATGAATTTCATGAATATGTAGAGATAGCCAAGCCGTCTGCTTGTTTTCTTTCACGGAGATTAATAGCAACTATGTGTTTGTTTGGTTTGGTTCTAGCCTCCGATATTATTTTATGAATATGAATTATTTTAAAATATAAGTGTATTTAAGAAAAATAGATTATTGTAATAACCGAAACATTTTTTAATATTTAACCTCTACAACGTTATTACGTAGGTTGTTTCCATTTCCAATTCCTTAGCTACATCGAACTGTCGTGCTGAAAATTATGGCCTTTATAAAAAACGTCGACAGAACGCCGTTCAAGTTCCGTTTTAATTTCCACCCGAATAAATAATAAATGCAATCGGAGTTAAAACAAGGCGTAAAATTGATAAAAAAATGCCTGCTGAACGTAAAAATCTTGTCAGCCGGCGGAAATGAAAAGTCGCTCTGCTAGACACTGTCTAAATTATTGAAAAACACCGGGGCTCATTACCGACTAAGACACCATTTCCTGTTTTTCGAGAGCAGGGAAAACACCGAGGGAGAGACGGGACGAAACAGGGCTGCGGCCCGCGAACATAATGTATCTATCCCATCTGCTTGATAATTAATTAGTTACTGGTTTTTAATCTAGTAATCGCGGGTATCAACGCAATTAAAACGAAGGAACCAAAACGGACGAACGAGAGTTTGATTCACACTCAGATAAATAATAAACATAGACTAACCTAAAGGCTGCATTGTAATCAGCCAACATAAAAAATGCCTACTCAGAGGTTACATTTCCTATGCCACAAATCCAAAACTTTACTCTTCCCATCGTTCTTAAGACTACAATAATTCACTAATTACTAACTTAACTATATATGTCTTTTGTTTAATAACCCCAAAATATCTTCAAAAAACAGGAATAACGCAAAAGTAAACACTCGATACACATCAACACAAAGAGGCGAATTCTCAACGAACTCTGGATCAGCTGTTGGGGCATAATAAAGCAACTGTACAACGATCACAAAAAGCTCGTGCAACGTTGCCACGTTAGCCAGAATAAGCAATTTATTAAGGATATTATTTATTGACCAAGTAGGATCAGTACATTCCTAAAATCATTAAAATTTATTGTTAAATGATAACTGTCAACGTTTTTACTGTATGTAGATTGTAGATATCAACTAATAGTTCCAAATTGATGTTTTTTAACGTTGGTTATACATTTATTTCGTAAGTACAAGATAAATTTGCGAAGAAGTTTGGCAATGGTGCAATCATTGCATTGTTTTGTTTAAGATTTCTATTACTAACTCGGACAAATAATGTTACTAAACATTTTTTATCTATTGTATTGAATTATTAGTCTATGTTTATTATTTGTCTGAGGATTCACATGTTCTCAATTCAATCCGTCCGCATCGGTCGGGTCGGTCGTAGTTGTCGACTATTTCTGAGTAAGTCGCCACGCGTATCGTATACGTATAAATAGTTCTCAGAACGAGTCTTTAATAAACTCATAAACTTTCGTGTCGTTCACTATAAGGAATAGCCCTTTGAACTAGTTCACAAACCTACACACCTCTACATTAAATTAAATAGGTACCGATCAAATTTTTGAACGCCCTTTTCTAATAAGGAACCAACCAGCCGACAATTATTTAGAAACAAACTAGCTTTAATAAATATAAGCTTTGTTCTAACAATAGCTGAACCAGTTATAGCAAGTCAGAATGCAGAAAAGTAATTTCAGAACTGTTTTCAACCAATTAGATCGCTGAGAACCCGTTCAGAATTGTTTTTGGAACAAACCCATAATTTAAAATTATAATTGGGCCTAGTAATTGTAAAGACGTATATATGGTCTAGTTATTATTACTTTTAATTTTGTTGCGGCGTCGCGTTACCTTCCCGAATAAACTCGATGATACGTCTTCGTTTCTCATCTACCGTTCCCGTGGTACATAATTATTTCAGCGCTGTCAAAATTTAGGTAGTCCCGCACACGGCTTTATTAGTTTCAGTTCTAATGAGTTCCATAAGCCTCAAAAAATTAATCCGAGTGAAAAATTAACGCCAGATTCAGATTCTAGACCTCCTAAAACCTAACAATCGATTTAAAACACGTTAAAGTGAAGAACTAACACCCGATTCGGATTCTACTCCTTCGAAACCCTATATAAATCGGTACCCCTCACGCTGTTTGCCGTTTTGGAAAATCTGGTGAAAAGTCGGAAAATTTCAAAGTCTAAATATTTATTTCGTGGTGAATCTTTGATGTAACCTACGAATTATTGTTTCACGATTGAAAATCAACAAGTGGTAAACTAATTTCCGCGTAAGACTTCAGATTCCAAATTAAACAGCGGATTCGGCTTTAGCACCTTCGAATACCTACTACGGATATGCCACTCGTTTAGGTCGGTCTGGTAAAGTCAGGATAATTTTCGGGAAAGTCGGGTTTTCTACTATTAGGAAAGGAAAGTCCATGAAAGCTTTTGGTCCTCCCTACGAAAATTTGCCTTTGGCGAACCTATTTTTACGACTGGAAGTGGAACTTATACAGCTTTAATGGAAAAATTGTGGAAGAGAGTAAGATTTAAAGATTTCTTTCAGGTGACGCTTTCAAAAATGTTTCCTTAAGTCACTGAGTATCTCTCTCTACAAAAACGTACTTTCCCGCAAAAAACACTCGGTCAGGTCGGTCTGTGTATACAGATACTAAAAATAACGGAATCAAATTTTCTATATGAGTACAACGGCATAAAATGCACAGTTCGAAATATTAATTCGTTTTTTTTTCGGTGTCGGTTTTTTGTGTTAAGACAAAAAGCATTTCGGAATATGGACGACCAAAATCGAATGAAATTCTTTTTTGTTTTGCTCAGGCGCCAGATTTTTTTTTTTGTGGTTTACTCCACGTAGGTATTATATAGCTCTCAGAAGGTGAATAAAATTCCAGGCGTTCAACACTGTCGGTATTAAAGGGTGAGGGTGAAATAAAACAGGATTCCGGAAATATTCGGTTTAGTTCTCAGATCCCTAATATAAAATCAACGGCTTTTTGTTAATACTACGGAAAACGGGGAACTTCGCAGGGTGTTAAGGGGGCGGTCGGAAAATTCAGGTCCACCTCGTTGAACTGGGAGAGTAATGCTACTGTCCTCTCAGAATAACGTGAAATATCCTTCCCTATAATGAAGCGATGGAGTAATGTTACGTCCTTCCACGACAGGATTATATGTTCTTCGTTTCACACAAACACAGGAAACTCCCGGCAAAGTAATGCTAATGACCGTTTACGGGGAGATCACCTGGGGTTTTATGGCAAAGGTTATATTTATCGTCATTTTAGCAAAAATAAGCAAAAAGCAAAGATTATAATCGGGAGATAATAATATCAAGTTTCTTACCCTTCTTTTGTGTCATCTCCTGCAAAACGGAGACATTGTAAGTGAATGCTGTAAGTATATTTTTCTACTCCTATGCTAGTAACATACCTATTAAGTGATTGTTTAGGTTATAAGTAAGTCGATTGTTACGAATACTGACACGTAATGACTGACACGTAATAAAAAAAATTACGTATCTGTTCTTAATTAAAACGCAATTATCACGGGTGCCTTGTTAGCGCGGCATACGCGTCACCATAGCAACTAACCAACATACTAATTGTTGCCTGTCAGATAATCAGAAGTATAGTAGTTTATCTATTATAATAGTTTTTCTTTCGTCGAAGAAAAATTATAATACAAAACTCGAGTTGTAAGCTTATTACATACTCGTGGAATTACAACACTCGCCGCTGCGCGGCTCGTGCGCAACTTTTCCACTCATACGTAATAAGCTGTTTACAACTCTCGCTATGTAATATACTATTACTATACACCTAATACCTATGTAGAATGTGTTCAATATCTATGGTCTTATTTCCGGTGAGATTAGTATAGAATTCTTGTTCGGCAGCATGTATCAGATGCAAATATGATGTTATATCTTCTAATTTGTCATCAGATGCTGCTTTTCCTCGTGACCAGTTTCAAGATTTCTGCAAAAAACACGTCATGTTGTCGTCCCTTCCCTTTTCTGATGTATATTTCGTTGTAACTATCACTACGATCTTTTCTATTTTTCACGTTTTGTAGTGTGTATCTTTGGAAATGTTTGTTTCTTTTATAATGCAATCAATTGATTTTTTCTCCTAGCAATAATTTTTTCTTTATTATTGCCGTAGAAATAAACATTCTTGCTTCTTAAAGTTCACAATAATGAGCTTTTTTCTACATTTTTACACTACGCCAATCTACCGTTTGCGTTGAAATTGGCAAAACATGCTCCAAAACACCTGTTAACTTCAACATTCGAAACATAACATTTTTACCTATACCGCTTTTAAACGAATTACTTTAAAAAAATCTAGAATACTTCATTACTTAGGTATAATATTTTTAAAAATTTATATACAAACGATTTATTAGGTCATTTTCTTTGTGCATAATCCTATTTGACTACAAGAATAACTGTTCGAAATACTTTATTTGCTGACTAATAAATTCTTCATCGATTGATGCTCTCTCTCTCGGTACACCAAAATGACATATTGCAATTTTGGAACCACTTACTAAAGTAGTCTATGGCTGTGGCAACTAATATGTAACGATTGTCATACAGATTGGTTATATGCGAAAGGTACTGATACGTCTACGGAAATTCGTTCAAATGGTGCACCAACCAGGTACTGCATCATTTTGTACCAGCTCCTAGTTTTCGGGCCTTTTGCTGAAAAGCAATCCTCACATCACACTTCTCGAAATCTTCATGAGTATTTAACCAGTAAAACCTCTCTCGAACATTGTTCAAGGCAACGTTAGTTTATAGGAAGGTTAGGACATTCCCCCACTCTTAAACAAAACCAAAGGCCGTCCCTTTGCACCGGCAACGTCGCGCGACGGTGCCACCTCCACCATCTGTCCTTCTTCTTCACAGCTTCATGCCAGTGGCGTATCACACTTACGAAAAGCCGAATACAAAAAAAATACCGAGGGAAAAGATAAACAACGGATTGTCACATTTTCAGTAAAATGACATGCCTCACAAAACATTCATATCATATCGTTTTAGGTATTATTTTGATTTATTTACAATAATTAAGCATACCTAGATTGTATAAATTTTTGTTTATTGCATCTTCTTTTATCACGGCTATACTTAGGTATTAACAAAGGCAAAATAACGGATATTCCAGCCAAAATCATATACTATTTATTCGTTACAATAAACCAATCTTTCTGCCATGTTTATGGCCTTCATCAGGGCTAAAATAATGTTAGGGGTTAGGTAAAATATATTTTTGAGTACGATTTGTTTTTATACTGTTACGTTCAGAAGTGACTTTTAAGCCCAAATATTAAAAATAGGTAAATCTCGATTATTGTCATTATTTTATTAGTTAAATCGTGCTTGAAGTTTCCTTAAAAATAAGTAGTAGGCCAATGGTAGTGAGAAACTGACCTTTATTAGAAATTATTCATATAATTTTTGTCGTAACAGTATTGTTTTGGTCTTTCCTCGCTTGTAGAATGGGGTGGGTCACACTGCCTTGGAAAATGACGTTTGGGCCACCTTTGAACATAACTACTGCACTCTATCGAGTCGTAGTGAGCCTACAAAGTTGTAAACGAGTAATTGCGAGATTTGCACGGAAATAACTGGGTTACCTCTTTTACTGGGGTTGTATTGTCGTCCCTGTTCACTTTGGAGAGTTGTCCTGGTTCGTTTGTTGGTTGTGGAAGCCTATTTTGTCGTGTTTTGTTGCGTTATGTGGGTGACTGTTTTGGAATTTTATTGTGTTTCCAGTGGCTAATGTTTTGGCCTGAATTGTGTTCTATTTCGTGGCCGGTTATCTTGGGTTCATTTCTGCCTCCAGTTTTGGCGTTTGTATTGCGAGATTGTGGGTTTTCGGCCTTATTTCGCCCATTGTTGACACTCTAGAAAGCACTCAGATGTAAACAATACTGACACCCGCGAGTCGCGCATTTTTGCGAGAAATACTTACGTGTCCGACCCGGCGTAGGTTTCGCCTGGCAATGCTTGCCCGCCATGCTGCCCCTTTAGCGGTGACGTCGGTAACTGTCGGCCGTCAGAGGGCTGTCGAGAGACCTGCACGGCCGGTACGCACAGTGGCGTGCGCTTTTCAGTGATCTGCGTGTGGGTGCGTTTGTTTACGGGTGTAATTTTTGTTATTGCATCATGATAGGTTGTCGGGTGAAGGGTTGATGATCCGTCGTCTTGTGCGGGATATTTATTTGAGGGTTTTGTTACTCTTGAGTGGGTTTTAGGCAAGAAGTTGGAGCGCGAGAATGCGTGATAAAGTCGGCGCTACTGGAAATTGTCTGGGGTACTATTGTGTTTGGTTGTTTTGTGGGTTGACAACACGATTTGCCTTTTTATATGTAAAAATTGGACGGAATCTCGCATTCTTTTCCGATTGAAAGGTCGCCCTTGCAGTACACGTTTTTGGGAAATCGCAGTTTTTGAGTTTCTGCCGTGAAATAATTTATCCGAATTTTCGGGATTTAATGTGCAGTAAATATTGCCGTCTAGCGTTCGTTGTGGAGTTTTTGCGTACGTTTTTGGAGTTTGCGTTCGTCGGTTATTGCGAGTTTTTCGGATTCGTTAGCGATTTTTCCCGTGTCAAGTAAGACGCCATTTTGTGGTTGAGGAAAGTTGAAGTGTTCTAATGGGATTTTCTCCTTTATAGCATCGATTTTGGGCGTCTGTAGCGGTCAACAACATTGTGAGTAATTTAGTGGGAATTAACTTGGGACTCGAGGTGGACCTAAGTCTTTTTCTTTAGGGCTCTTCTGTGGGGGACTTCAAGTTTCCCCGTCAGGCGTTGGAACAGGAGGAGAGTGACAGATCAAGCAGTCACAGACAGGTGCAGTGTAAGACCAGGTCTGCCGATCAGGTCATTTTGGAGTCCATTACGGTGTAGGCTAAGGTGCCTTCATCAGGGTACCTCATGAACCATTCGGGGCCCTCGGTAGCTAACCAGCCAGTCAGCAGAGTTGTTGAAGCTATTTCGAGCTTTTGGAGATTACTACAATCGTGAAGTACCACTCAGAGATCCCCACCGAAGGATTCAGATAAGCCAATTTATATTAATCTTGTTGTCCACCCAATTGTTTTAGATATATGCGCACAGTATATTGTCTATTCTAGTTTTACATTATCGTTGAACATTTCTCAATTTAGTAAAGTGATTGTTGCTCGAGGGTATAAAAGAGGGGTAATTCAACAGGTTAATAACCTTCCAAACGTCTGTGCTCGCGCTTTGGCGTGACCATATTGTTAGGGAGTGATCACTTCTTTCTTATTGCATGTTTTTGCGTTACAATAAAATAAGGATTCTTTACCATGCTTACCCCTTAGGCAACGTTTTACTAGTAAGTTTTTGGAAGCCAAATATTGTGGCCATTTGAGATATTAATCATTTATTAATTCATTCATTAAACTAAAGTAAAACGAGACAGTCGTACCTTTTATTGAAGTTTATATTAGGGAGAAACAGTAGTGTGACTACCCACCGAACCACCCTCGAGACAACTCAAGTCGGGTAGCGTCCGAGCCACTTTCGGCCCCTCGGGCACTCTAAATACCAATCCCCTTTCTTGTTACTTCGAAAAGGTAAGGAGGCTACCAACCCTTCCTTCCGGCGACCAACCTGCCATCCGGCCACTCATTAAACGGGAACAATTACGTAACAATACTTAGCATTCAAATCAATATTATAAAGATATTGACTACGCTTATCTCGTGACAACTCGATCGGATTGAAATGTATCCGATTGAGTTATGTCACATCTTTTATAAGTCTACGTTTACATCATCAGTATTGAATCCTACGGTTTTCAATCCTCTCTAGGGACATTAACTTATTATACTTATTCCACAGTAGGTTGGTGCACATTCTGGCCAACTTCTGTTTGGAAATAGCTGCCTGACTTGAAATTTTAAATATGATTGAATTTCAATCTGTAGGGTTTAAGTCGTCTATATTTAAGTCCGCTCCAGTGAATTCAAACCTCTCTCAATCGGATCGAACGCGTCAAGATAAACGTAATCAGTAAGTATAAAAACAAATCTTAAAAATATATTTCTTCATCATTTCTTTTACAGTAGGTTCATAGACCTTTTTTTTTCATTTCGTCGAACATTAGAACTACCGTTCGTTCCTTTGAGCTAAGTGATTCTGCCATCAGCTTCAGAAATGATATTATGTCATGGAGGATCTTAAATTTATATTTTGTGCATATCGCCTCAATGTCCTTGTAGTAGGTAGAGAAACATTTCCTTTTCTTTTTCAATTTCACCGTATCTCACTTTTGGATGGTGCTTTTACTCATAACTTTTTTGAGGTTATCTTTTTGGTCCTGCAGGTCCATCATTTTAGTGCATCTTTTCATTCTGCAAGAAAAAGGTACTCTCGTTTCATAACGATAAAATCAACCGTTTGCGTTGAAATAGGCAAAATGTGCCCCAAAATACCTGTTTACTTCAAGATTCCCGCTGAAATGTTACTAATTTGTTCCACCCTAACCCCCAGATTGATTCCACTAGGTCTACAAGTACAACGTCTACTTGGTTAGGCGTTAGTACACAAGCTATTTTTTTAAATTTCAGTGTGAATGCTGCTCTCCGAATTAGATTTATTTTCAAGCATACTTATTTTAGCGGTTGCGACTTTTAATGCTTTTGACAAAGTATTACATCTATGCTTTTATTTTTATAATTCCACTTTAAGAAATTTATTTGCTTTCTCTAATACGCTATTACATAAATTTGTGTTGCTCATGCACAATGGCTTGAAAGGATAGTTTTCCTTTTCTGTTAGATACCTAAAATAAACCTGCCATTATTTATGCACCAAAATATTAGGTAGTGATCTGATAAATATTTTTTAAATGCTTACCAGGATATTTTGAGGCTGATGGTTCATTGCTCATGTCTTTGGCGAGGTTTTCAGATCCTTTTGTGGAATCCGTCAGTGATGGCGTTAACTGAAAGGCAATAAAAGGTGGTACTGAACACAGGTCGGAATTAGGAAGTAGAGAAACTTAACTATTACAAACAGCACAATAATGTTGACTTGTGTAACTTACTATTTCTTTTTAGTATCCTTTTTTCAAAAACCCAGCGGGTGCTATTTGCTAGCTAAATAAAAATCGTCTTCTTTAAAGTGTTCCGAGCATATAACATTACTATTCTTTGGTTTCCAGTCCGAATCTTGCTTGCAAAATTAAGTCCATACGTATTTAAATGCAAAATCTTTTGGGAAATAATGAAAACTGATTCCTTTCAACACTTTTTCCATCCCATTTTGTATTATGGTACTATTTGCAAAGAGAAAACAAACAGAAAAACGTGAGTAACAAAAATAAATAACAAATACGGGAAAATAACCAAAGCGATATAAGAAATTTACGCGTAAACTACAGTACCTACCCACGAAATACACCTTTGACTGCAAGCGTCAAATGAATATGCCAAAAATGTCTGTGTGCGCCTATGGCTGTATGCGTTAAAATGTTTAGGAACTTACTAAATCGCCAATTCACGTGTAAATGCTACCAACTTAAATTGCGGCCTTTCCCCCCATTGCCTCTCTCACCCCCCCCCTTCCCTTCTAAGTCGTCGAATGTCCTAACCTTCCTATAAAGTAACCTTGGTTCAAGGCTTTACCGAAGTGTCCGCCTCCAATACCTTTGTGGACAGAGCCTAAAATTTTTCTTTGGGAATACGTCAGGTGAATCTTTTCTTTTCCATCTGGACTCCCCCAGATTCTCCTTAGCAATAGATCTTTAATTACTAAAAACCAAATTGGGCCCAGTGGGCCTTCAATTGAGTCGATCTATCCGATATGATAATATCTTTCCACTTAGGCTTGACCACATTTCTGTTCTTTAAGTCTCATATCAGGCCAAAACGTGGGTCTTCATTTGGTTCCTTGGGGACGACTTTCTGATTCGATTCATCGGGTCCAGGTACAGCTCCGGTTGGCTACAGCGGTAACGGTCCCAATAAAAGCTGCATCCTTCGCTGTGCTTGCGCATCACCAGCCGCAAATTATGTAAAGACAAATTTATTTGTAGCCTCTCCTTTCGCTGGTCTGTCGCCTTATCATGGCCCACTCTTTTTGATCCGACCAGATCTACCATATTTAAGGCTTGATTCTGAGTTGCCTTTTTTCGGATATAAATGGATGATCTACAAATAGAAATTTAATTCTTTAAAAACATAGTAAAAGAAGTCAGTACAGTTTTTTAGAATATGTCTCCAATAGATGTAACGCATAACCTACCTGCGGTTCTTTGTTGTAGAATAATGGTTGTATTCCTTTAATTTCCCATTTAGTTCTACTAACAGATGGCGGCACTAATATGATCCACATCTTTTAATTTCCCAAAAAAAAACATAACTCGATTGGGTGGAAAATGTTGGTTGAGTTCAATTACAAAATCAAGATGTCATAGAGCAGGTGAATGATAATCCCTGACAAAATATTCACTTCAGCCGGACCTCGAAACCGGGACTCCTACTGACGCTGTAGCTACTTAAACCAACTAAGCATCCAGAGTATGCTGGTTCTGCTACCTATGTGGATTTTTTCTGAGGGCTAATATTAATTTGCGATAACCAATAACGATCTCTGCTCCCTCCAGTAGTTCTAAGAAACCCTGAATTCCCTCACTACTAAATTGTGGATCGAAACCTCCGCAAATATTTGTAATCTTAAGACATTTATACATTTTTCTTTTTATAAGTGGCCTTCTTTTAGAACTTTAAATTCTAGCATTCATTGCTCACGTTTCAATGCATTCAGAAAATCTCAGATGTTTATTTTCTTGGCGTTCATTTGCGACAGGAACCCGAGACGTCTTTGTTCCACCGTATTATTTGTGATTGGACTACTTTTTATGGTGTTTTCGTAACAGTTCCACATTCAAAAATTGGCTTTCGGCGTATCACTGCCACCAGGATTAGTTCGTTGAAAGAAAGATGGAGACAGCAAAACTGTTAAGTATACTCTCGTCCGACACTATCTTAAAGACCTGTGCATAGAGCTGTTTCAAGCGATTGCCATTGGCGCCACGCGACGAAAAAAATCGACAAGGCGGTTTAATCTTAAAAACACCATTGCTGCAGAACTTTTGCAACATAAAAACTTGCAAATGTGTCTGTTACAACTAATTGAATACCCAAAATAAAATAAAATGATTGTTTGTTATGTCCCTTTAATTTGACTAGGTTCCATAGCATATTTCCAAACATTTTCTTAGGAGAAACGAGTCAAAATGACTATTCTAATACTCGTATGACCATTATTTAGTATGATTGAGTATGACCATTGAGTAAAGAAATAATAGTTTACTCAATAATATGACTAAATTTTAGCTCTCAACAAAAATTAAATTGTCTGGGTCTGGAAAAAAATTTAATTACGTCTTTTATAAAGTGAAATATCCCACTTAATTTGATGTGTCATACATGACAATTTGTTTTGTATTTACTCTAAATATTTGACAAAAATTATTAGTAATATTTGTGATTGGCATAAGATCTAGTTACCCATGTAAATAAATAATTATTGATTGTGACGTTGCATTAAAATAAATGTAGTAGGCTTTCACAATTTAAACGCATTAAAAAATAAATTAAAAATACTTAAGGTGGACAAATGTCAAAATCAAATTTTCGCACAAGATCTATTAGTTCTCGATTTAAACATCGGAGGTCCCCTGGGCGACGTGACCTAACCCATAACCATCCTAAATAATAAATAATAAACAACCAGTGCTAGGAAGTTTTGGTTCTTACTAGTTGTGAGTTTGTTTCTTACTGTTGGCAATGAAATTACGCATGCGCAAACTGAGATTTTCTTTAATTTTAACGCAAAAGTTAAAAGTTTGTTAACTTGTACGTTACGTTACGTTAAATTTTGCTGCATAACGTTACGTTAATTTTAAACTACGTTAAATTGGCTTGCATAAACCCACCTTTAATATTTTCAATTTAACGTAACACTTGGGAGGGTAATGCCATAGCAATTACCTTAAAAATGACAATAACAAAATAATGTACTATTAGAATAAATGCTCAGTGATACACTTAGTAGTTTCACCTACTTTTCACCACAAACAACACCACATTTTTCAAAATTTTATTTTTTCAGCTTGAGGATTTCAGCTTTCAGCTGCTGCTATTACTATTGTAATTTTTTAGTATTACACATTTTGGGGAGCTGTTGAGTAAACTTTCCTGTTTAGGTAACCCATATGAATAATTTCAATGGGAATGTCATTACCAACATTATAATGCTATCGTTGCACATGTATTTCCATGGGACGCTAGATATTAAGTCAAAAACAAATATAACCAATATTTTTCTTAAATTTTTGTAGTAAATAGAGCACAAACAGGCAAGTGCGACACAGTAAATTTAATGGGACATCCGTACAACAAAACCAATGTCGTACATAAGTTCTGTGGGTTTTACCATTTCTTCTTTGGCCACAGTTTTCGTAGGTGGCCATGGACAGCAACTTTCATTTTGGCAAAAGAGGGCCGCCCGGAAGAGCTGTCGATATCATTTGCCACCGATTTTTTCTGACAAAAAATGAGTGAGCCACTTATATAAGAAGATTATATTAATATTATATAGTGGGTAGCATATTCATCAAGTAATAATATTTAGAATCTGTAAAACTAATAATTTTTCAATAAGGTCCTCTTCAACTACGCAGGAAAAAAGCGTGCGCGGTGCGCCCCAAGAAGTTTTCTCGCTAGCTTGGCTGAACTCGATTCGAGCCGAATTTACCCGAATGAGCGTTACATAGCCGAGCGTGACGCTCAGCCTCATTCAGTAGCCAGGAAGAAAGTGTGCATCTTGAAGCATGAGGACACACAAATTCCTCAGTTATCGTACACACAAGAGGCGAACACTCAACCTAAAGTAAATTAACCACGGCTTTGTGAACATAGCAGGCTTATGACGTATCAGAAGTTTCCGATGCAAAGCTTAATTATGATAATCACGCATCGAGGGCACGTCAACTAAGTTGTCTGCGCTCGGCGACTTCCCTCGGGCCTCGCAAATTCTATTAGTCTTACCCCAGCCGAACCCGGCTGGAAATTTAGTTGGCGTTTAACTAACGCTGTAAGCCGAAGGAAGTGATTTAGTGGATATAGGTACACGCTCCATAATGCAGGGAAATATTTTTGGGAAAGCCAGAACAGAACAGAATTTTCTTTGTTCGTTGAGGAGCTTTAGTTGTTCAATATTTGACAGCATTATGAAAACATGGATGTAATCCATTGAATTTTAATTGGGTTTTTCGCCACCAAACTGGTTTAAAAACAACTTTTTCAAGTTGCCTGGAAAATTAATAAATTCTTAACAGTCCCTAAATTAACTAAACTTTGAACTTGTAACTCAAAAAATATCTTCAACAAATTTGTTTCCTGAGCTTTCGGAGAATAAATCTTCCTCCTTTCTCAAAGATCTTGTCATGTCAAAGTGAAATGACAGATTAATAAATTTCAGGTTAAAATGTCATGACAACAGAAACAATAACCTAGCCACCTGTCCGATATTGTACCGTGTGTTCTACCTAATTATTTATACTAACTTCTCTTTGAATAAGTGGCAATAATATTTTACTGAATTTCACTGAACATTCAGCAACGCAGTTGTCTGTATTTCCTAGAATAAATGCTGATTCTTTAATCCCACAAAATCCTATGATTGTTATTAAAAGAGTGTTCACATATTTTCGACTTCGAAATTTGATTTTGCCTGATATAATTTTTATGCTCTTTTAAACGAACGTTAAATGGCCTACAAGTCTCCCCAACATAGAACTTTCCACATTCGCAAGGAATTTTATAAATGCAATTTTTTGAACGAAACCATTTAATGAGGTACCTACTCGAAAATTTCAAGTGTCTATCTATTACGATTCAAAATATACAGCCCTATAAGGGATAGTTGGTCTCCCGTGGCGTTTTCTAAAATTTTCTAAAAAAAGATAACAAGAAAGTAACGAGTAAAAGCAAGATACAGTTTGTTCAGCGAATGTTCGGCCCTACGTCACAACTCCTGTCCATGTCTTACTCATGACTATACGACGGATACCTAAATTAACTAAACTTTGAACTTGTAACTCAAAAAATATCTTCAACAAATTTGTTTCCTGAGCTTTCGGAGAATAAATCTTCCTCCTTTCTCAAAGATCTTGTCATGTCAAAGTGAAATGACAGATTAATAAATTTCAGGTTAAAATGTCATGACAACAGAAACAATAACCTAGCCACCTGTCCGATATTGTACCGTGTGTTCTACCTAATTATTTATACTAACTTCTCTTTGAATAAGTGGCAATAATATTTTACTGAATTTCACTGAACATTCAGCAACGCAGTTGTCTGTATTTCCTAGAATAAATGCTGATTCTTTAATCCCACAAAATCCTATGATTGTTATTAAAAGAGTGTTCACATATTTTCGACTTCGAAATTTGATTTTGCCTGATATAATTTTTATGCTCTTTTAAACGAACGTTAAATGGCCTACAAGTCTCCCCAACATAGAACTTTCCACATTCGCAAGGAATTTTATAAATGCAATTTTTTGAACGAAACCATTTAATGAGGTACCTACTCGAAAATTTCAAGTGTCTATCTATTACGATTCAAAATATACAGCCCTATAAGGGATAGTTGGTCTCCCGTGGCGTTTTCTAAAATTTTCTAAAAAAAGATAACAAGAAAGTAACGAGTAAAAGCAAGATACAGTTTGTTCAGCGAATGTTCGGCCCTACGTCACAACTCCTGTCCATGTCTTACTCATGACTATACGACGGATACCTAAATTAACTAAACTTTGAACTTGTAACTCAAAAAATATCTTCAACAAATTTGTTTCCTGAGCTTTCGGAGAATAAATCTTCCTCCTTTCTCAAAGATCTTGTCATGTCAAAGTGAAATGACAGATTAATAAATTTCAGGTTAAAATGTCATGACAACAGAAACAATAACCTAGCCACCTGTCCGATATTGTACCGTGTGTTCTACCTAATTATTTATACTAACTTCTCTTTGAATAAGTGGCAATAATATTTTACTGAATTTCACTGAACATTCAGCAACGCAGTTGTCTGTATTTCCTAGAATAAATGCTGATTCTTTAATCCCACAAAATCCTATGATTGTTATTAAAAGAGTGTTCACATATTTTCGACTTCGAAATTTGATTTTGCCTGATATAATTTTTATGCTCTTTTAAACGAACGTTAAATGGCCTACAAGTCTCCCCAACATAGAACTTTCCACATTCGCAAGGAATTTTATAAATGCAATTTTTTGAACGAAACCATTTAATGAGGTACCTACTCGAAAATTTCAAGTGTCTATCTATTACGATTCAAAATATACAGCCCTATAAGGGATAGTTGGTCTCCCGTGGCGTTTTCTAAAATTTTCTAAAAAAAGATAACAAGAAAGTAACGAGTAAAAGCAAGATACAGTTTGTTCGGCGAATGTTCGGCCCTACGTCACATCTCCCGTCCTTGTCTGGCTCGTGAATATACGACCGATATCCGTCGTGTAATGAGTAAGACATGGACAGGAGTTGTGACGTAGGGCCGAACATTCGCTGAACAAACAGTACAAGAACAGCGCATGTGGCGCCCTCTATGGATACGTAGAAATTTACATCTTTAGCTGATTCTTCATCGCACAAAACACAGCATTACCAAATTTCAGTTCAGCAGCTTGATCATTCTGGTAGAAATAACCATAATTCAATTTCAAAACGAGAACTTCAACGCCCTGTAAGTACCTCTTAAACAACATTTCGATAAGACATTATTGTGGTCCCCTTATCTCGGGTTTTGGGATTTCCCATTCGCATAATGAACCACCCTGTATTATTAATATTAGGTAAATTATATTAAATGGTCTCAATTCAGCCTAATTTGTAGGTATACAGTATGTCCACGGATGGGGTAAATAAGAGGACAAATGGACCAAAAAGTGAAAGATACGAAAAAATGTTATTCTTTATAAAAGTTTTTGCTTGCTTTAAAAATAAGATCCACGATACCAAAAATTTGTTTTTTTGTACAGGGTATGCAAAAAATACAAAAAACGTAAAATTTGATGAAGAGTAAAGTTGTCTTTTTATAAATTTTAATGCAAAACGTTAGCCGTGTCATCATTGTTAACGAAAATTGAAAATATATCATTAACTTTATATTACTTTTATTATTTGTTGTTATAGGGGCCATAGTGGTACACACTCTGAAAATTTCAAGTGTCTATCTATTACGATTCAAAATATACAGCCCTATAAGGGATAGTTGGTCTTCCGTGGCGTTTTCTAAAATTTTCTAAAAAAAGATAACAAGAAAGTAACGAGTAAAAGCAAGATACAGTTTGTTCGGCGAATGTTCGGCCCTACGTCACATCTCCCGTCCTTGTCTGGCTCGTGAATATACGACCGATATCCGTCGTGTAATGAGTAAGACATGGACAGGAGTTGTGACGTAGGGCCGAACATTCGCTGAACAAACAGTACAAGAACAGCGCATGTGGCGCCCTCTATGGATACGTAGAAATTTACATCTTTAGCTGATTCTTCATCGCACAAAACACAGCATTACCAAATTTCAGTTCAGCAGCTTGATCATTCTGGTAGAAATAACCATAATTCAATTTCAAAACGAGAACTTCAACGCCCTGTAAGTACCTCTTAAACAACATTTCGATAAGACATTATTGTGGTCCCCTTATCTCGGGTTTTGGGATTTCCCATTCGCATAATGAACCACCCTGTATTATTAATATTAGGTAAATTATATTAAATGGTCTCAATTCAGCCTAATTTGTAGGTATACAGTATGTCCACGGATGGGGTAAATAAGAGGACAAATGGACCAAAAAGTGAAAGATACGAAAAAATGTTATTCTTTATAAAAGTTTTTGCTTGCTTTAAAAATAAGATCCACGATACCAAAAATTTGTTTTTTTGTACAGGGTATGCAAAAAATACAAAAAACGTAAAATTTGATGAAGAGTAAAGTTGTCTTTTTATAAATTTTAATGCAAAACGTTAGCCGTGTCATCATTGTTAACGAAAATTGAAAATATATCATTAACTTTATATTACTTTTATTATTTGTTGTTATAGGGGCCATAGTGGTACACACTCTGAAAATTTCAAGTGTCTATCTATTACGATTCAAAATATACAGCCCTATAAGGGATAGTTGGTCTTCCGTGGCGTTTTCTAAAATTTTCTAAAAAAAGATAACAAGAAAGTAACGAGTAAAAGCAAGATACAGTTTGTTCGGCGAATGTTCGGCCCTACGTCACATCTCCCGTCCTTGTCTGGCTCGTGAATATACGACCGATATCCGTCGTGTAATGAGTAAGACATGGACAGGAGTTGTGACGTAGGGCCGAACATTCGCTGAACAAACAGTACAAGAACAGCGCATGTGGCGCCCTCTATGGATACGTAGAAATTTACATCTTTAGCTGATTCTTCATCGCACAAAACACAGCATTACCAAATTTCAGTTCAGCAGCTTGATCATTCTGGTAGAAATAACCATAATTCAATTTCAAAACGAGAACTTCAACGCCCTGTAAGTACCTCTTAAACAACATTTCGATAAGACATTATTGTGGTCCCCTTATCTCGGGTTTTGGGATTTCCCATTCGCATAATGAACCACCCTGTATTATTAATATTAGGTAAATTATATTAAATGGTCTCAATTCAGCCTAATTTGTAGGTATACAGTATGTCCACGGATGGGGTAAATAAGAGGACAAATGGACCAAAAAGTGAAAGATACGAAAAAATGTTATTCTTTATAAAAGTTTTTGCTTGCTTTAAAAATAAGATCCACGATACCAAAAATTTGTTTTTTTGTACAGGGTATGCAAAAAATACAAAAAACGTAAAATTTGATGAAGAGTAAAGTTGTCTTTTTATAAATTTTAATGCAAAACGTTAGCCGTGTCATCATTGTTAACGAAAATTGAAAATATATCATTAACTTTATATTACTTTTATTATTTGTTGTTATAGGGGCCATAGTGGTACACACTCTGAAAATTTCAAGTGTCTATCTATTACGATTCAAAATATACAGCCCTATAAGGGATAGTTGGTCTTCCGTGGCGTTTTCTAAAATTTTCTAAAAAAAGATAACAAGAAAGTAACGAGTAAAAGCAAGATACAGTTTGTTCGGCGAATGTTCGGCCCTACGTCACATCTCCCGTCCTTGTCTGGCTCGTGAATATACGACCGATATCCGTCGTGTAATGAGTAAGACATGGACAGGAGTTGTGACGTAGGGCCGAACATTCGCTGAACAAACAGTACAAGAACAGCGCATGTGGCGCCCTCTATGGATACGTAGAAATTTACATCTTTAGCTGATTCTTCATCGCACAAAACACAGCATTACCAAATTTCAGTTCAGCAGCTTGATCATTCTGGTAGAAATAACCATAATTCAATTTCAAAACGAGAACTTCAACGCCCTGTAAGTACCTCTTAAACAACATTTCGATAAGACATTATTGTGGTCCCCTTATCTCGGGTTTTGGGATTTCCCATTCGCATAATGAACCACCCTGTATTATTAATATTAGGTAAATTATATTAAATGGTCTCAATTCAGCCTAATTTGTAGGTATACAGTATGTCCACGGATGGGGTAAATAAGAGGACAAATGGACCAAAAAGTGAAAGATACGAAAAAATGTTATTCTTTATAAAAGTTTTTGCTTGCTTTAAAAATAAGATCCACGATACCAAAAATTTGTTTTTTTTTTGTACAGGGTATGCAAAAAATACAAAAACGTAAAATTTGAAGAGTAAAGTTGTCTTTTTATAAATTTTAATGCAAAACGTTAACGTTAAATAAAAAACTTTAATAAGAAATTTTAAAAGAATTCTTATTCCAGATTTTCAAGGAAAAATTTAAAATTTCTAAATTAGTCTTTTAAAACCGAAATTTTTCCAAGTCATATTCTGACCTTTTTATTTGATTACGCACCTTTGATAACTGGGGCGTATTTGTCAAAATAATAAAGATGTTTTTAGAGCAAAGAATATTTATAATCCAAAATTACAGAAAGGTTAAATAAAATTACTAATGGAATATTAAATAATAATTGTAATACTCGAGAAATATTTCTTATTTTATTAAACTTTAAAACAGTTAGGGGCCCATTATTTTTATTTTTCAAAGACTTCTCCTCCATATTCTACGCATTTTTCTAACTGACGTCGTAAATGGCTAAAGCTGCTTCTTATTTCTCCTAGTGAAATTGATTCCATCGCTCTTAAAATTCTCTACTTTAAAACTTCTTCGTTATTTTCAATAGGTCTTTCATATGTTAGTTGTTTAATGCGCCCCCATAGAAACATATCACAAATTGTCAAGTCAAGACTTCTAGGGGGGCACAAAATTGGACCATTTCGGCCCATCCATCGATTTCCAAATTTGCGATTGAGCCAATCCCTGACTTCTGTAGCATAATGGGCAGGACACCCATCGGGCTGAAAATACATATTTTGGCGATATTGAAGAGGCAATTCTTCTAACTTGTCTGACAGCAATGACTCCAGCATATGCAAATAAGAATGTCTGTTACACGTATTATCAAAAATATGTTATAATCCCATAATAAGAAATGGCGCACCAAACATTTACTTTTTTAAAATACTGGCGGCGGTTCGCAATTCTAAACTCTGGGTTTTTCCTACTCCAGTATTTCACATGCTGAGAAGCTACAGTGCAGTTTGTACTGAAGGTTGACTCATCTGAGAACATTATCAGCTCATGAAAGTTCACGTTTGTTATTTAGAATTTCATCACCGACCCACAAACAAAAATCCAAGCGTTTGTAACTGTCCCCATCGTCCAAAGTATGGTTAAAAATTTGTTTAAAAGGACAAATTTTATTTTCCTTCAACACATTTTGAATATGGCTTTTCTTACAGATTTGTAAACTTTGGGCTCGTTTTCTTAAAGACAGCATAGGATTTTCATCAACAGATTGCAAAATTAATACTGTAGAAGCATCGTTTTCGTCGTATCTTTTTTTCGTCTTCTTTAAATCATTAACGGATCCAGTTTTTTAAAATCTGATTACTAACTTATGTACTGAACTTATGCATAATTGTACATTTGGAAACTTTTCTTGAAACTTCTCAATAACGTAGCGACAACTATTCTCGCCGTTTCTGTAATTTTGGATTATAAATATTCTTTGCAACATCGTTCTTATTTTGACAAATATGTCACAGTAACAGTTATCAATGGCGTAATCAAATAAAAAGGTCAGAATATGCCTTGGAAAAATTTCGGTTTTAAAAGAGTAATTTAGAAATTTCAAATTTTTCCTTGAAAATCTGGAATAAGAATTCTTTTAAAATTTCAAACAAGTTTTTTATTTAACGTTTTGCATTAAAATTTATAAAAAGCCAACTTTACTCTTCATCAAATTTTACGTTTTTGTATTTTTTCATACCCTGTACAAAAAAACAATTTTTGGCATCGTGGATCTTATTTTCAAAGCAAGCAAAAACTTTTATAAAGAATAACATTTTTTCGTATCTTTCACTTTTTGGTCCATTTGTCCTCTTATTTACCCCATCCGTGGACATACTGTATAGTAGACTGCGTATCAATAAAATTCATTCGATTCCTTGGTGAAGATATGGAAATTCGGAATCAGACTCTCATGAAATCGGCTCCTACTACAAATTTGATAGAGGTAGGAGGTAGGTATAAATTGGAATTAATCCTTCGAGGATATACCCCGGACTCTGGCTCCAAGTTACATAATAAATTAGCATTTGGGTTCGCGTGGCGGCATGGGCAGAATGTCAGAATTATACTTAATTCATGATATAAGTTGGCGAAACTTACTGCTCGGCCAGATCTTGCAAACCACTTAGGAGCCGCGTGCATATTTTATGTCGATTCTAAGGCGAATATATGCACCCGGGCCGAAGTTAAACATTTACACAATATTCTCCTTTGCTCTCATTAGGAATTGATACGGCGCGGCACGGAGAACGCTCAATAATCAACGACTTTCTTAACGCAAGATTAAAGATATATCGGCTGTCGGCGACCGACGTGTGCTAACATCCAAGCGATAAAGTTATACCTGCGAGTTTTTGATGTGACAAGTGCCAATTTTATGAGCTAATTCGGATATCTCAAATGTGAGAATGCGACACAACCTTTATTTATATTAAATTTTTTAAAAGGTAAACAAACAAACAAAACTTCGAAGCTATATCATCGTAACATAACGAGATTATAGTTAACGTCCCCAAATATACAACAGAATATAGTTTAACGGTTTATGGGAAAAATTATTTTCGGACACTCGACAGAGTGAACTAGCATCGGTCTACCAACCTTTGAACGATTCATCATGTAACTATGTAATCCATTAGGCATCCAGTTACTGGATGCTGGTTCACTCTGTCAGTTACCGAAAATAATTTGTCCCATAAGCCGTTAAACCATGTTGTGTTACTATTGAAGCCTATATGTGAATTATTGTAGATCGGTATATTTTTGGTTGTGATTTTAGTCAGTGCGAATCATCATTTGTTAGCAAACTATGCGTTTTAGTACGATTTCAGTCAGGCTTTTTTAAAATAAAGTTCCAAATAAAAATTCCTGAGAAAACCAGGCCCAGGGGTGGGCCCAAAGGGCTGAGGACGCTGAGGTTGTTACGTGAATTTTGTATTTGTGAGTAGGTACCTTATACAAGTTCTTGTTATAAAACTGGCGAAGAAAAAATGGACTAATGCCCAAGTATAACTTGCATTGAATGTTATTTGATGTAAGCTGTTCCTGGGCATACATAACATAGTATTTTTGAGAAAGGAGGAAGCTTTATTCTCCGGAAGCTCAGAAAACCATATTGTTGAAGATATTTTGTGAGTTACAAGTTCAAAGTTTAGTTCATTTAGTGTTAAGAATTTATTAATTTTCCAGGCAACTTGAAAAAGTTTTCTTTTAACCAGTTTGGTGGCGAAAAATCCAATTAAAGTTCAATGGATCTGTTTGCGCCACAAATAAATTTTAGAAATATTTAGAACAAAGGTATGGGCTTAATGTTTGCAATGATTTCAGATTATTAGAGAAGTTCTTCAAATTATCTAACGCAAAAAATGGATTGACATATTTATGTAAATGTAGACAAGCTGATATTATAACAAAAGGATTACGCCTAAAAAACCTTTTACTAGTAGGAAATGTAGTAAAATATTGTTCAGATGTAGTATGATGCTGAAAAGAGAAAGAATCCAAAGAAGTAACATAAACAAATTAAGGGGGGGTATAAATAAAATACAGGAAAATATTAGGGATAGGTAGTGTATCTGTTTATGATTTTAATTACATATAAAATTGTATCAGCATAAGCTATACCAGGCATTTTGATAGGTCAAACTTAGACAGATCAACAAATTCCGAAGATTAGTTGAGGAAAATCATAGTGAAGAATTTAGAGTCAGGTCAAAAATAATCTTAGAAAAAGATTTTAAACCAAAGTCAAATATTTCAAGGGATGAAAAACAGCAATAGGGTAGGTACTTGACGAAATTTTACAAACTTGATAAAACAATTCCTGGACACTTGCTTAAGACCCTACGATTATTTAAAAAATATATATTTACGTAATTATCAAGTTTTTAGACTTTCTTCGAAATTTGGCGGGAAAGCACTTATGACGTCGCAAGTGTTTTAAAAAGTCAATTTGGCAACATAGTGATACCACTGAAGTATTCTGAGACATAACCTTATTCGGCAGTGAAAGTTGCAAGGAAAGTCGAAATTTCAAAATTCTAACCTCAAACTCCCAGACTTATGATGCCCCGTGAAACCACATTTAAGTCAAGAAGTGTTTATTTTTTTCGTAAATACCTATTCAATCGTTTTTCTGCAAATTTTTTTTGCTAGGTTGGGCCTAAAATCCGGAATTCAGGCTCAGTACTTCTAAGCACTATGGCACCTTTATAAACGCGCCTTCAAGATGGTCCCTTGGCCGAGGTTCTCTCTTTATTAATAACTCATAACACTGTACTATTACTACAACGTAGGTACAAACCTTTGCAGTTTTATCACATGAATTTCGGCAGACGCTAACATCGGATTATTAGAACTAAAAAAGCATATAATTTCGGCAAATTAAGGATTGTCATTTCAGGGTCCATGATACCTTACCTTACACATCTAACAACATGACAACTAGGTCCGCAAACAATATGTAATAGTAACAAACGATAATAAATCGCAGAGATATTATCTACTAATGTTTTGATTTAGCGCTATGAATAAAGGGGGGTCCTTAGTTCATTGATTTAGCGAGATACGGAATGACAGTTGGCATCACGGGATGTTATCTGCCGATCAGAAAACTATACGTGTTAGATGACATGTGGATATATGAATATGGTTAGATGCCTAGGTGGGCGGTTGACGTTGCCACATACGCGAATATTTCCCGCATTATTGATACCAGAATATTTATAGTATGTCCCGTATACAGATATTTTAACTAAAGTGTTATGCACAGCCTACTCTAGGAGAAGCCTTGTGCAAACATGTGGCAACGCCGCAGCGGGACGGTTCAACGGGTCTATGCCGTATAGAGCAGTCTGCACTTTGGCTTAGTTTATCATTTATAATAGATGTTCATCCCTCCTTTTAATTATAATTAAATACATTTGAGAACTTTGTTTCATTAATTGGGTACCTAAGTAAGTAGGTACATTTGTTTAACAGACAATAAAAGCAGTAACAAGTAACGAAATATGGAATACAGAAGTATAAGTATTTATAATAAGTACGATTCCTGGTGTGGATAGGTACATTTTCGACAAATAATATGGTAAATTTGGGCAAATAGAGGGGACTACATTTTGTTGTAAGTCGAATTTTTGCGAGAATTTTTCGCAAAGTGCGCCATCAGGCAAATGATCTATCTTCCCTTATGGTTAAATTTTCATCAAAATACAAACAAGCGAACAGAGAACAGCATGTTGTGAAGGAGAGTAATCTCTTCTGCTGAAATGGCAGTGAGTGTCAATTTCAGAATACATTCAACTAAATTATCTTTTGACTTTAACATTAGGTAAAGAAACTTTTGCAACAATACTAAACAATGATTGGATTGTTAGAAAGCTCCTTTAATTTTAAAGGTTACTTTAGTTTGCCTATGCAATTGGCCCTTAATCAATTTATTATTTAATTTTCGTCCTTGGGAAAGCCAAAAATGAATACAAGTTGACCGCTTGTCGTCAAGCAAAGAAAACCTAGCCACTTCAAGTTTTTATTTACGATTTGACTTACAGCCAGCTATATAGCTAAGTTCTAGCTTCCCTGGACGGTTCTAGGCATTTTGAGGCTTCAAATTGTAAAGAAAGGATTCTTCACTTCGAACTTTTATAAACTTTTGCACAAACAAAACAAATTTATAAAAAATCTGTCGCCTGCACTTCGGGCTGTCTGTTTCCACCCAGGGACACACTGCCTCGTCGTAGCAATCTGGCCACGATAGCACTACCCGCACTACACAAATTAATTCTGGTAAATTTCTTGTAAAATCAACTGACAGGCAGTGTAGGGCACGAGACGTGGACCCGCATCCCTTGTTGCCAGTTCTCTCTACTTCAGGGCTTCTCCTAGAGTCGGCTGTGTGTTATGTGTCAGAGATAAAGAATATAGTTTCCAGCGTGTGCAGCATAAACAGACACCATTTTGCTATTATATAGAGGAGTCAATATACGGAACATATTCGTAATAAAAAGTCTTTATGTGACAAAATTTGTGTGTGCAATAGCGTTAGTTAAAACTCAAAGGTTGCAATACATTAAGTAACCGATATTCATAGGCAAGCTGGAGATACTTGAATAGAAAATTGCAATTTGCTCTTGTGCCACGAATTATTGCAAACGGGCACCGGCAACGTTACAGTTCCGTTTCTCCTGAGAGGCACAGAGTTGCCACTTTTGGCGTTCTGGTCAATAGAACGACGAAACTGTAGATTTCAGCCTGAACAAAATTGTGCGACTTCGTCTTTAATTATCATCAATAAATAAGGGTTAAAAGCCGTTGTTTCATAACATAACATAACATAACATAACATAACACGTAATAACGTGTTATGTTGGTGCATCTACTGTAAACAGAGTAAAATTTTAGAGCAATTAAAAATATAAGTACCCTATTAGATCACTTAAATCAGATAGGATAATTAAAATATTACCAGCAGATAAGGGAAATGCAACTGTCAACAACTGTTTTAGAAAAAACTGTGTATGATAATAAATTAAATGATTTATTAAATGAAGTAAACTTACAAGAGGATAAACAAAGACCCTACAACTTCAATAGAAACTAATATATACAAAACACTTTATAAATACCGAGAACAAACCACACAGATACAAAGGACACTCTTAACTCCGCATCATTCAAAACCTCCAAAGTTGTATGGTTTAGCAAAAATACACAAAACTAACATTCCTCTTCGCCCCATTGTAAGTTCAATAAATTCACCGTGTCATTCGTTAGAAAAATATTTACTTAAAATTGTTAATCCGTTAGTAGGAAACTCAAATTCATTTATCAGAAACAATAATCATATTTTTAGAAAAAAAAGGGAACATCAATTTCCGGATCATTATATATTAGCTAGCTTTAATATGGTTAGTTTTTTACTAATGTCCCTGTTCACAAATCATTAAATATTTTACGCAGAAAGTTACAAAATGATCAGATTTTAGTAGAAAGGACAAATTTGAATATAGATGCAATATTAGAACTAACAACACTGTGTTAAAACCACTTATTTTCAACTAGGAAATGAATTTTACCAGCAGGAATTTGGAAGGCTATATAAGGTCTCCTTTATCACCATTCATAAGCAATTTATTTATGGAAAATTTTGAACAAAATGAGTTGATTAGATATGTTCACCAACCTAATGTTTGGTGGAGATGTAGATAATATAATATTATATTTGCTATATGAGAACATGGAGTAGATGATTTAAATTCATTATTAAATTTTATAAGTGCAAGTATTGCAAAGTATTTATAATAAGTACGATTCCTGGTGTGGATAGGTACATTTTCGACAAATAATATGGTAAATTTGGGCAAATAGAGGGGACTACATTTTGTTGTAAGTCGAATTTTTGCGAGAATTTTTCGCAAAGTGCGCCATCAGGCAAATGATCTATCTTCCCTTATGGTTAAATTTTCATCAAAATACAAACAAGCGAACAGAGAACAGCATGTTGTGAAGGAGAGTAATCTCTTCTGCTGAAATGGCAGTGAGTGTCAAAAAAAATACAAAAAATAAACAAAGTATTAAAAAGGTATGTATACTACTACCACATATCTACTTATTTTAAACAAAAAACCTACTACCATACAAGATAATTCATATACGAACACCCTATACAGTGTGGTCATTTAAGTGTGCAACATATAGGAGTTTTTTTATTAATTGCACAACGAAAATACAAATATTCCCGAAAGTTGGTGCATGGTCGGTAATCATATTAGGCGCACTTAGAACGGTTGCAAGTCAAACAGCATACAGGGTAGGTCAAAAAATATAAAAATTGTACGAGAGTAAAGTACTCTTATTTCAAAAAATTCAGCAAAATATTATTAAGAAAACTTGTTTAGAATTAAAAGTTATGCCTAAATACCGAGACATAGCCTCCTAAGAAAACAAAATATTTTTTTGAAAAACATTAATGATCTCCAAAAAAAATTTGTTTTAATATTCACCCTAAACAATTCCATAAATCAATCAAAATTAAATCAATTTCGCATAACTTTGTTCGAATTCAAGCATATTTGTAAAATTAACTTAGATTTTTAATTTTTTAGGAAATCACAAACTTCATGTTTGTTGCAACGATATTAAACAAAACTTTAAAATTTCGCAAAAATTTTTCTAAACAAAGTAAAACATTAGCAATAATAATATGTATATTAAAAAAACTCTCATTTAAGGTGCAAAAATTGTTATTTTAAATGTTAATTAAGAAACTGAGGAAATTAATTGACGAAAAAATTTTTTTCTTAGCAGGCTATGTTTTGGTATTTAGGCATATCTTTTAATTCTAAACAATTTTTGCTGAATTTTTGAGTATAAGGGTACTTTACTCTTGTACAATTTTTATATCTTTTTGACCTACCCTGTATGCCGTTTAACTTGCAACCATTCTAAGTGCACCCAATATGATTATTGAACATGCTTCAACTTTCGGCAATATCTGTATTTTGGTTATGCAATTAACAAAAAAAGTCCCATATGTTGCACACTTAAATGACCACTGTATGTATCTTAAAAGTTAATTAAAATAATTGTAATTTTCTATTTTCTTTATTGTTAAATTTTTGTACAAATAATAATAATGTCTACTGCCCGATATTAATACCCTAGAAAAGAATAATTTGCGCCATTTGCAGTTTAGTGGGTAGCGCAAGCGCTAGAGGGGGCAACAATTTTTCCCAGAGGGGGCATTGCCCCCTCTGCCCCCCCCCCCTAGCTACGGCCCGATTCGCCCTCAAAAAGAATATCGTCAGCAATGCAACAACACCATATTGATATCAATAATATTTATATGAACCTGTAACCCGTCGGCGGTGTCGGTCGGCCGTCGGCAGTCGGCACTACCTCTATTCTGGTCTTTGCTCTGTGGCAACTGCGCGGCGCGGCGTGACGTTTGTAGGGCGCAAATTTCGTAAGGGATTCACATAACGCGTGTAAGTGGTGTTTTATGTTTTACTTGTAGGTTTTGTTTTTATTTTTTTATATTTTAAAACATTTTATATTTTAAAGAAATATTTAAATTGTTCCTTTCAGTCTGGAAATTCTACCACACCCAAAACATATTACTCATTATAATAAGACTGATTGCCTGTGGTAGCTATTTTATCGTTATAAATATACAGTGTCCTCCAAAAAGTTCGCACCATAGGGGAGAAATTTTTAATTAATGTTTTATTTTGAAATTTAATTTCGGGGTTACCTTTTGCTTGAAAAAAGATGAAAAATGAACCACTCAAACGTGGTCATGTGACTTTCGTTATCTGTCAAAAATTACATTTAAAAAAATATATCGCCAAAAATTAGTTTATTTGTTAAAATAGCAAAAAGTTTTACTTGAAAAAGTTGTTTCTTTTTCAATTTCACGTAAGTGCATCAATTTAGAACTGGAAAACGTAATGTAACTACATTTATACCCTAAATGCTAGACGGTACATCAAACTTTGCAACAAACGTTAACAGAAATTTAAAGCGTTAATATCATTTTCCTTTGAAAAATACCTATTATTATCGGTAATTAGTAATAAAAAGTAAATATAAAGTTTTTAAAATTTTCAGAAATTTGATAAATATTAAAAATTGACAAAAAACCAAATCTTTTGTTAGAGCATTTGGTACACTTACGTAAAATTGAAAATGCAACAACTTTTTCAAGTAAAACTTTTTGATTTTTTAACAAATAAACGCATTTTTGGCGATATATTTTTTAAATGTAATTTTTGACAGATAACGAAATCACATGACCACGTTTGAGTGGGTCATTTTTCATCATTTTTCAAACAAAAGGTAACCCCAAAATTAAATTTCAAAATAAAACATTAATTAAAAATTTACCCCCTATGGTGCAAACTCTTTGGAGGACACTGTATATTTTTGAGAATATTATTTTTGTTATACCTAGATAATAATATTTGCTATTACCTCGAAGCAAAGACAACTCGAAGGTAGTTACAAAAGACGGAAAACCCTATAAATGCAAGATTTTTGAAATTTTTATAACCTGAAAGAATTTTTTTATTATCTATATTCTGCAGACGGGCGGCCACTCATCTAGGAACTCCACTGTTTTTAAGTTCTTTATAAAAATAAAAAATCATTTTAGGGATCTAAGATCGTTTTTAAAAACCTAATATCTTCACTAAAATAGTATCTAAGTTACTTTTAATAGATAATCTAAAAGATCTTACATCTGTGAAAAGTGCAACATCCCAAATGACCGTTTTTATATTTAGTTAAACATTACCACAGTCGGTATTATTTCCGTGGACAAGACAAGAACACTCCAACACCACACGACGTGCTAAGCTTTTATTTTATTTGCACGGATGTGAGGCAACATCAAATAATTCCGGGATAGAGAACAACGTAAATACATATATCACGCTAATCACCCAATTAATTATTGTTAATTTGAAACGCAAATACCAAATTACAACAAATCCTATTTGGTCGCTAATGAGTTTAAAGCAAACATTCGGACCTTCAATTATGCCGAACGCGCGAACGGGGTCGGGGCGCCAAATTGCAAAAATCCCCCTAATTGTATGCAATCAATTCGGCGCAAACACTGGGTGGCCCGCTATGCGCACATCTCTGGTCCTCCGCCGTTTCGACGTCAAACTTTGGCGGATAGCCGACCCATCGACCCATCAATTAATTAGTACGTCAGCTGACCGAGCCACGCTCTCCTCGAACTGGCACGTGAAAGTGGGAAATATAGATTTAGATAAAATTAGGCCAAACGAAAAAAATGTTATTTTAGAAGAAATAACAGAAAACAGAACTAATATATTATTTATTAACACAGTTAAATGGACTAACGGTATGACTGACTTGATTACGTATGTCCATACAAACTAATAAGATATAATATAGATACGCCTAAATTAAAGGTAAGTTGAGTAAAAAGGGGCACACGATTTTTGATGCGATAATTACGATTCTTGAAGTGGTCTTTAGTCACGATACACTTACCCACGGTATGTCACTAACGGATCCGAAAACAACTGACTGATTGTCAGTCCAGCTCGATAGTGCTTTGAAATAGGCCAAAAATGCCGGGATGTGCAGTCAGCGTGTATGTCCAAATAATAATAGAAACAGCAAGGGAACGGAAATTAAGTATTATAGATTTCCCAAGGACAATAATCTGGTAAGGAAAAGATTATTTATAGAACAGAGCATTGAAAACAGGGGACTCAACATAGTTTATGCCTGGTTTATACAGCAAATAAAATAGAATGTGCAATAAAAAATTAGCCTTGTTATGGTTAAATGAATCATTATTTGATCCTTATTTTACTCACTATTTATTATGTCGTTTTGTTTGTTGTTTTAAGCATTAGTTGTGCAGGTTGTGCCTGTGTCGAGGCTTGTGTGCATTAATTGATAAATAAGGCTTTAATTGACATAAACCGACATAAACACTGGAAGAAAAAAGTTATATTTTTGGTAAGGCTTTGAATTTTATTTATCAATATCTTTGCCTATAACAAATCATTTGTAAAATACTTTTTTTCCATGGAGAGTTTGTGTCGATATAAGCCAAAACGTAGTTCAGGATAACCTTACTTGCAATAAATGTATTATTTAGATACCTATAATGATATTTTTTTATTGTCTACCAATATACGGTCTTTTAAAAGAAAAATCCTGTTAATTTAACAAAATATACATCAATTTTATTTGCATGCATACGATTAGCTAAAACGCAAAGAAAACAAATTATTTGTAAAATTATAATTATCAAATTAAGTGTGTTTTTTATCAACAGAATATTCATTCATTTATCTAGTAATATAATCTACATATTTTTAACAACATTTATTTAAAAGAAAAGGTTTAAAATAAGCAAAAACCCATAAAAAAGTATCTATTGCTGTCTAAAACATATGGAGCAATTTAAATTCCGATTCGCAACTGACGTCACAAGGTGCGATAGAGATAGGGATATGGATGCGCAATGACATACCCTGGGTAAGTGTATCGTGGTCTTTAGTCAGCGCTAGGTCGCGCATTATTTACTGGTGTACGCAGACTAGCAGCATTTTCGTTCCAGTGGTGTAGTTTTTATTTGATATGAACAAGAAACATTTGTTAACTTACACAAACGCAGCTATGATGCATTGATATTAGATGCATGAGGAATTGCTTTTTAACCATATTTGCCTATATTTGGTAGGCATACTTGCTGCTAAAGAAGGCACGGATCGATAATGGCGTTTAATCCACCATGAGTTTGAGCGGGATATTGGCTAATGGGGTGAGCGCCAACGCTCCGCCAGAGTGACGGACGGCGGCATGTGTTTGGAACCATTTCAGGAGCTCTCGGATATGACCGATTGTTTATGACGGGATTCTAATTGGCCCCACTGCCTGTCCCGCTTCCCTGCCGCCCCGTACCGCGCGATCTGTAATCATATTACATGGACCACTAACTTCAATTCTACTGTAAATTTTAATTACACAGTTTGAAGAGGTCTATATGTTGTATATGCATTATAAACACTAAGTTTCTACTGTGGTAATATGACCAAAAGAGAGGGACGAGCGCACTCCCAATTACGCCAGTGACGTCAAGCTAATGAGAGCATTTCGCGACTAAAGCAGGTCTTTCTCGCTATTTTGAACAGTTCGATTTTTTTGGAATTTCACAGATTTAATTTGGATGCTATTTACGGCCTTTTGAAGGCATAGAGAGAATTTTTTTTGAACACTCATATTGTTAGTCGAGAGCATTTTTATCATTATTATAAATAAAGATGTGGTTTGGAAGGGTAATCCAGGAATATTAGTCAAATAAGGGCAAGTATCTCGGAATGAGAGATAGTCAGCTATAAACTTGTATAAACCTTTATTTTGGCACACTAAAACTTGTCTCAAAACCTACTTATCGTAGGGGGTAGGCGACTACAGATATTCCAAGGTCAATGGTCAAAAAATCGATTTTTTACACATTTATTGCAAAAATCTCGTTTCCTATGGGTTTTATGCTATTTGTATTTATTATAAATATTGTAGAGGAATAAATTCTCTACAACTTTTGTTCAAACATTTTTTTATATCTTGAATAATTTTCGAGATAGAGGGCAGAGCGCGCGCAGTGTTTAACTATTTAGAGTATCATTCGAGGTCAACCTGTATTTACTGTAAATCTGTAAATTATTGATAAATATATAATTCTAAATAATTTGCATTTTTATTAACTATTACCTTATAACTAATAATTTTTTTCAATAATTCAGTATCTATTCATTTAATAACACTTACCTACTCGTGTAATTATAAAGTTATTAAGGGAAATACTTTAATTATTTTTTAATTCTAATCTTATTTATACTAATTACTTCCTGACTAAATAAAAAGAAAATAATTAAATTTTTCATTAATTCCACCAGCCATTTCTTTCATTATAATGGGGACACTAAATATTCAGTTTGTTTTTCATTAATGTTTTTATTGAAAAATACCATTTCATATATTTATGAACGTTGAAATTTAAAAAATTTAATAATAATAAGAACTACAAGTTCTAATTTCAATTTTCTTCTTCTTCTTCTTCTTCATCATCGTCTTCCAGTCGCTGTTAAATTTCAAATTCTTCTGTGTTCTCGTCTTCAACGTCAGAACACTTCCAGGATTTCGGGATCAAAAGTACCGTCTTCATTGATATCACTCTGATATGGTGAAGCATTAAGACAAACTTGCCCATTACACTGGCCGCAAGCTAAAGAGCACTGCAACCCTGCTTTCCTGCACATCCACATCGCCAACCACAACCATTCTTGCAGTTGCAGAATATTGTGTTAAGCAATTCCTCCGGAGCTGGTGGATTCATTGTCATAACAGGTTACAGGAATTCATTACGCTTTATCCAACCCCAATTCTGGGGTTCTAAATCATGCCCTAACCAAGTCTGAACTTGATAATAAACACGGTTGAAATGTTGGTGAGCTGCTGCACTCTTGGTGGAAGATTTGATAACTGCACAGGTCTATTCATTTTTGTTAACTTGATGAACTGTGCATAGCGAAGACGATCGATACAGTCCTCAGATTTTGGAGCATTATAGATTGCCAACAAGGTTCTCACTACATTCTCAAATAATGATTGAACCGGGCAGTTTTCTTTTTCAAATGCTGCAGCAATTTGAGTGCGTTTTTACAAAAGTTTTTTTCCTTTTCTAAATAGCGCAGAAGTCGTGTCACAACCACATATTGCGTGCAGAAACAATATGTGTTTTTTAGAACAAGGATATTTATCAAAACTTTTGCAAGAGTATATTTTAGTTTTTACATTTCTTTTGACAACTTTTATCTCGAAAATGTTTCAAGATATAAAAAAAATGTTTAAACAAAAGTTGTAGAGAATTTAATCCTCTACAATATTTATAATAAATACAAATAGCATAAAACCCATAGGAAACGAGATATTTGCAATAAATGTGTAAAAAATCGATTTTTTGACCTCTGACCTTGGAATATCTGTAGTCGCAGACACCCTACGATAAGTAGGTTTTGAGACCAATTTTAGGGTGCCAAAATAAAGGTTTATACAAGTTTATAGCTAACTATCTCTCATTCCGAGGTGAAACCTCTAATATTCCTGGAATAGGGGTGCAATAGGGTTAATTTGTAATTAGCCAGTGATATGTCGTTTTCTATATTTTTGAGGACAAGAAATTCAATTGTATAGCATTATTTTAAAGAAACAAAGTGATTGAAAATAGTTACCAGGGGATGAAAGTAAAAAAAGTATCAATTTGCGGTATTATATTGTAATTTACATTGTCGGCCATTGTGACAAGGATCATCGTTCGTGATATACACTAAATACGGCTCACAAGCTGTCAACCATATTTAATAATTTGGTTGTTATAGAAAGATGGCTCGAATTAAATAATTACTATATTTTTATTAAGATAATGCATTCCATTGCTCACCTAAATCCTAAGTAACAATTTAATGTTAAATAAAAATTCTTTATAAAGGCCATAAATTCAAAACACGTTGCGCCAATATGTTGAAAATATAAATCACTGTTAAGGACCGGTTCATTTCAGCATTAAAAAAGATTTGTGCGTTGTTTTATGGGCAATTGTAAGTTGCAATATTGGTACAAATTGCTGCGAAACATGGCAAAATATAAATATAATGTGCAATCTGTCAGCATTTGCCGGAATCCCCTTTATGACGCCGAGAAATATGGGAAACGTAACTGGGCCTACTGGTAGGTCTGTCCCCTTTTTAACCTGCACAGGGAGAGATAGGCTCGGATTACGGTATAAATAAGTACAGATTCCAGCCAAGGCCATTTTCTCACTTTTTTCGCCCCTGTAGGGTATGGGTATGTTTATCTACAATAATAGATTAAGACTAACTATCATCTACTGGATGATGAATGCATTCAACTTAATGTAACGTCACACAATAATTTTTAAATACTGAGCTTTAGATTCTGGGACCAAAAGTCCCAAAACTGGATTATTTGTTGTTAATGCTTTAGTTGTTGGCCAACTAAGAATCCTTCAGAACTGCAGAGGATAGGTTTGGCTTAAACAAAGTATGACCTCAGCAAGAGGTGCTACAGCGGAACAATTTCTCTTCCAAATAATATATTTGGAAGTCTGTATGGTACTGAGACAATCCTTCCGGGACCAGTCAGTAATATTCTAAGCAACTACCAGCAATTTGTGATGGAAGACGAAGATTCATGATATTTTCTGTGGTTGGCCCGGTTCTGTCGTTTCTTCCCTTCTTCTCGCAACTTCCAAGCTTTCTTCCTCCACCTACTTCTGTTTCAAAAAAATATATTCTTCGATAAGGATTTGTTTTGGTTTTAGCTATCTCTTTTGTATTTCTATTTTGATTGAGATCGGAGAAGCTACTTCCAGTTCATATTCTGATTTTTGTTGAAGACCAGGACCAGATTAGCAGTGGCATTGTCTTTTGTATTTTCTTCAGGTATTATGTCGATGTCGCCTAACACGCGTCTTTCAATGGGCCGAAGGTTTGAAACCAAGGATATCATCGAATATTTGAAAAACATACTGCTACTGCATATACTACTACATATTACTGACTCCTCTGCACTGCGTAAACCACTTTTCAATAATGGTTACAATAAAGATATCATATCTAAGTTGATTAGGAAACGAGAACAAAATGTTCTTAAAAAACAACCTCCGAAACTAATAATAATAAAAAATATTCTTCGTTCCCATATATTGGCATTATTTCACAGGCGATTTCTAGTATAATAATTGAGGGACAGTCACAAGATACAAAAATTTCTTTCAAATCTATAAATTCCCTTGGGTCTATTTACGAAAAGGTGGGGTGTAGAGTTTAGGATTGAAGAACGCCTTTCTAAACAAAACGTGTAGGGGAGAGTCGGGTAATGGTGCGCGGAGGCTAATCGTGCGCATTTCGATATTCTAAGCCCCAGTAGATAAAATATAGCAACGAATATCGCCACGCCATCTGTTATCCATTTTCTCAACAATCATAAATAGAGCACTAAGTGCGATTGCTCGGTCGATCCATTATGGCCGCTCATTTGTTTTGACGTGTTGTGTTGCAGTTTGGAGCTCCTACGAAATAAGCGGTAAGTACTTCATTTTTCTCAATTTTTAATAACTGAATACATCATTACGTTGTCTAATAAGTTCTCTAAACAGTGTTATTTGCAGTTTCAGTGAAATTATTGTTTTTCATGTTTTTTACAAATAAAAATCTTAAACTGTTACTGTCGGCTAATTGGGCGCATTGCGCACGATTAGCCGCTAACTGCTCACCATTATCCGCCATCTCATCATTTGCCCATAGTGATTTATGAGGAACCGATACCCAATACTGCCTCCAATATCGAAAATCAGGACCCCAATTTCCGAACAGAGAGTCTAAACCAAAATAAAAATGATCCTGTCCCCAGCACATCTACATGTGATATCTTAGAAACACTGAGTCCTCTTCCCAAACCGTGTGTAATAAAAATGCAAAGTCGCAAGAAACAAAATTCTGAAATACTAACAGAGAAAAATTAGAGAAAGCAGCTACAAAGAAGGCGGAAAGACAAAAATATCTAGAAGAAAGACAAATAAAAAAAAACATAAAAAGACCAAAAAAGATAAAAAGGGCACAAAAAGAAAGGTAGGTATTTGATGAAAGCGAATCTGAAGATAATTAAGAGAGTGAGTTATGCGATGATGATGAATTGGATTATCTCGACTACGATGAAAATGACCGATATGTAGGTATCATTTGTGACGATGGTAGCAAAAACGACGAAATTTTGTTTAAATGCTCAGTTTTTCAAATATGGGCACATGCTTTGTGTACCCCCGTAGATAGCCCTGAAGGTTATGTGTGTGACTTGTGCGACACATAGAAATCCCAGTTTTGATTAAGGCATTTATAGAGATATTGTATACCTGTTATTTATGTTTAATAAACAATTTTGATTTAAATTTGTTATTTTTTAATATGCACACAATTATCCTGACCGCTACAGAATTACTCAAGATGGACAAGATTTTCTTCTGTTTGATTCCGGCGCAGGTGATACCGACAGGATGTTAATTTTCGGAACAAATGATAAGTAGATATACTATGAGAGTTCTGGGCCACGTGCCCCATGTTAATCTCCATAAGGCCAGAAATGCGTGCATTTTGGCTACGTCACAGCCGAGGTAACGTGACGTCACAGCCTCACTTGGCCTTTACGTGTGATTCTTGGAAGCCGGCCCCCACCCCTGACCCCAGTCTGGCCCCCCCACTCCTGACCCCACCATACGCATATGTATACGCGTGCAAATAATGCCTTGCTTAAAATCGTCAACGCTATCAGATTTTGCAAAACTCGAGTCTACGAAAGATGTGACAACACCGCCGGGTTTCATAAAATCCATTAGCCGTATTAAGTTATACAAACGGGCCTGGCAAATACCGCAATGTTATAGGGGACTTAATATATATACCTAATATATTATTAGTATTTGCATACGTCGGATAATTGTGCGCAGTGCTACTTTTTTATATTTTGTGTGTCTCTGCCATAATTTATATATTTATTCGAAATCTAATATAGATTATTATAACTAAAGATTCCTAGTGCCTGTTTGCCAAATCTGAACTTTAAATTTTTTCTTCCTTCAGAAATAACTTCATTTTAGCTTAGGTGCGCACCAATACCCGACTCTCCCCTAAGCCTTCGGGAATCACCTTAGATTCAATCAACATAGTCAATTGTTACACAATATTCGCTTTAGTGGTTTAAAATTAGATCTGATTAGAGATCACTAGGTTAGAAAAGGACAACAACCACCTTTGCTTAAATAATCAGATTAATTTCTGTTTAAATTTTAATAAACCCTTTTGCCTTATCATTCAAATTTTTTAAAAAACATCAAAGTTTTTCTTTATTCACAGTTGTTTGTATGGTTGCATACGCTTGGTCAATGGTTGAGTGTTTTCTTTATTCTGATTTGATTTTGACGTATTGTAAATAGCAAATAGCGATTTATTTGTCTGCTATTGTCTGAGTATGTGCAATGTGTATTTTGTCGTATATTTTGACAAGTGAGTCTGTTTTCATCCCGTTTGATTTAGAAAAGTATTATTGAATTTTTCTTCTGGTTGTATAACACTTGCAATATCAGTGAGCCCCTGATGATGCCATAAGGTGAAAGCCGGCTCGGACTGTAATGTTACAATATATACATATATTATACAGTGTGTCCCACTTAAGGACTGACCACCCCTGTAAAATTTTTATTTATAGCTCGATTTTCATAAACTTTTTTTTGTTGGATAAAGCTTCAAAAATGGCATCAAACACATAATTCAGGTGCCTCGTGCGTTAAAGTCATGGCCCACTGAGACGGTGTTTTAGTGCTGAAATTTCGAGAAGTACTATTACGGATTTTTTAGAGGAAAATTAATGTCAGATTCCTATTCAGCATTGTTCGAAACCCAAACGTACCAATTTGCTTTGCCGTAGCTCTACAGGGAGTTCCAAAATTTTTATTGCCACACTTAAGGGCTGACAACCCTGGTAAAATTTTTATTTATAGCTTGATTTTCGTAAACTTTTTGTTGGGTAGAGCTTTAAAAATGGCATTAATTCAGGTGCCTCGTGCGTTTTGGTTCGATGTTTTAGTGCTGAAATTTCGAGAAGTACTATTATGGATTTTTTAGAGGAAAATTAATGCCGGTTTTTTGTTCAGCGTTGTTGGAAACCCAAACGTACCAATTTGCATTACCACTGTTCCACAGGCTGTTTCAAAAAAATTAAAAGGAAAACTAAGGCCGGATTCGTATATGCAGGGAGAGGTTCCAAACAAAAACGTACCTACTAATTTGTAATTAATTTTCTTAATTTCTGGTAAGTTGGTCACTGAAACATTCATGAGGAACTCATATTCTTCAAAAAATTTATTAGCGAACAAATTTTTTATTTAATTTGATATAATAAAATACATGAATAAACAACACAACATAACATAAACTCAAATTTCAGTCATTTCAATTAGTCCTCCATTTTCTAATGCAAATTGGTACGTTTGGGTTTCCAACAACGTTGGATAAAAATCTAGCATTAATTTTTCTCCAAAAAAGTCCTTAATAGTACTTTTCGAAATTTCAGCACTAAAACGCCGTCTCAGTGGGCCATAAATTTAAGGCACGAGGTACCTGAATTATACATTTAATGCCATTTTTTAAGCTCTATCCAACAAAAAAAAGTTTATGAAATCGTGCTAAAAATAAAAATTTTACAGGGGTGGTCACTAATTAAGTGGGACAATAAAAATTTTGAAACACCCTGTAGAGCTATGGTAATGCTAATTGGTACGTTTGGGTTTCGAACAACGCTGAATAAGAATCCGGCATTGATTTTCCTCTAAAAAAATCCCTAATAGTACCTAATAGCCAAGATATCGGAAATTAGGGACTTCGTGGAGGTTATGGAAACTGAATGCTGTATCTTTATTTTAATAGATATCAAAGATATATTTTAGCCGAAGTATGACAGTATGGTGTGGTATGTCGAAATTGGTTTTTGCATATACAATGTGTTCACAACAAAATCGGATAATTTCAAACAGCAATAACTTATTTTTTTTTAATTTGATTTTTGAATTGATTGAATTTCTTTTTTTACACACTCGACGAATAATCTGTTTTCTTTTGCCGTCTGCAATATTAGTATATCTATGTCATCTCAAAGTGCTAATTTTTTTTAAACTTTATACAGGTGAAGAGCGCACAGGCATTATGGAAAAAATATTAGTAAATGCAAAAGTAATTTATTTTGTACAAAATATCAAACAACAAGCAAGAAACGATTTAAATTATTGGATATTTCTCGAAAAAGTCACCGTCTAAGATGATCCTTTTTTCTATGCGTTTCCTGTTGTGGCACAACAACCGCCTTAACTCATCAGGATTGGCAGGCTTCCTTAATTTTTAAAGTAGTTCGTTTATAGTTTCTGCGGAGGTTTTAATAGTACTCTATTTTTATCGCTTTTGGCCCGTATAAAGTTTCAAAAAATTCAGCACTTTGATATGGCCTAAAAAACATCCTGTATATTTTTATTGGATCTTAATGCATATAATATGAGTAAATTAAATCAAAATTGGAAACATCCCAAAATATGTCTGTGGAAACAAGCTTCCATTGAATTGGATATGTCGGTGAAAGAGGGACGAGGCAGGAATGTTCATAATAATACTGGAAGCACCGAGAGGGCTCCAAATCTGTTATGACGCCGTCCGTATCTCCGCCGCGCATCTCCGGCGTTCGTTTTCTGTTAGTTTTATCGTTTATAGTTTCCGATGCGTCCCATTGTCCGCTCTGGATACAAAAGCCGATTCTCCGAGTTTTTTGAAAGCTATCTGACGTTGTTGGCGGAGTTTCCTTCGGCTTTTTGCCTGACGACGGCTATTTAGCTTATCTCCTCTGTCGATTTTGGCTTGCGGGGAAGTTTAGCTGATATCGTAAACTAAAGTGAAGGATGAAGAGGGAATTCGAGTAAAAATAAAGTGATTTTAATGGCGACATAATATGCCTAGAAAATACACTTATTAAAAGAACCTAGGGGACAAGCATGAAAATGCTTATTGATTTTCCATTTCTTAATTTCTGAAAATAAAACTATTTCTGTACGTCTGTGTGTTCAATTTTTACTCAAAGAAAAACAAGGTGTTCGAATTTGTTGCCGGGAAAACGTACAGGCAATTTTTCCTTGCCGCCGAAAATCTTTTTATCTGCATTCTGTTCATTTTCAACATTCTGAAGTGTGTAGTGTTGTGAATCATGCAGAGACATCATTTAGACCGCGAAACACAGTTGCGTGCTGTCTGCATGCTTGAAGCCGGTAGAACACAAAGAGCTGTAGCGGATGCTCTTGGGACATCAAAAAGTGTTATCAACCGTTTGTGGCTACGATATCAGGGAACAGGAGATGTCAGAGACCAGCATACAGGGCGTACAAGATCAACTACAGCTCAGGATCGGTTTTTGCGTTTACAGGCTTTACGGAATAGCAGTGTTAATGCAAACCAGTTAGTTATTCGTCTGCACTAACACATAACGTATTAGTGAGTGACCAAACTGTACCCTTGGTCCGCTTCGTTTGGTCGATCGTTTATATTGTCCCTTGGTGAGTCATCCCGGCCAATACCAACAGGTTGAGCTGCTGCTGGCTCAGGATTTTCTTCAGTTTCTATGATTTAACCATTAGGCAATTCTTCTTCTGAAGATGAATTTTTTGGTTCCAACATATCGCAATCAAAATGATTAACCTTTTTTGGAGAAATTATGCAAAGTTTAGCAAAGGCTCAAACAAGATGGCGGCCAAGCTTGATTCTGAAAGATGACAAAAATTAATTCCTTGAGAAATTGACGTAGTAACTACAAAATCTGATAAGATTCTTATTTAAAACTTACCCTGTTCCCAGGTCGTCAAGTTTATGAAAGCAAGTTAATACTTTTTGCAGCAAAATGACCAAAAAGGCTTAACAAAACGAAATTTGGTCAAGTTTGATTAAAATGGCCTGTTGCAACTGCCAGTGGCGTTTCCGCTTCTTTATTGGTTGACACGCGCATGCGCGATTATTGAGGCAGGCTATTTGTTCTCAAATGGACCAATGACAGATTCGCGGCAAATTTAAAATTATCTTTTGCTGTAAAATCAGTCAATTTTACATAATACAGGGTTACAGAATAATATTAGTGGTTCTAAAAATGTTTTACAGTATCCCACTGAATTTTTGAACTATAACTAAAATCCTAGTCTTGCTCTCCAACAACTAGTGTTATCTGAAGCAGTTTACACAGTTTTTTTTATTAGATCCTTTAAAATGGTGGTTTCTCTGCATAAGGTACTATGTGGTATTATAAGAATTATTTGAAAAGGTGTCAAAAGAAGAATCATAAAACCTGCCTAAGTGGCCTTAATATGTAGTTAGAAGCTACTTTTCAAGTAAGTACCTAAGTATATGGACAATTAGGACAAGAAACATTATTTTGGTAAAAATGTAGTACCTGTACGTATAGCTAGATATATAAGTAAAAGTACCTGGTAGATGACATTGTTTGAACCTATTTTATTATTGTTTCCTAAATTTTATGTTAGGTACCTATTGGGTATCTGTCTTTCTGTTTTAACTCATTTTGTTGTGTGCAATAGCTTTTTCTTTATAGCATAAAATCAGTGAAATGCAAAAAATCCTCATAATAATGTTGAGACAAATGAATTTAATCATAGTCATATTAACCATCTGAAATTTTAGTTTTTTGCATTTGATTTACCAAAAACGAATGATTAAAAATCGATAATTATTGTAAATGATACTTACAAAAGTATAGGAGTGCTCCATGGCATCTCGTGCTGTAAGGCGTTCCGAAAGGTATTTGTCAAGAAAATCTAACGCTTCGGGAGAGACAAAGTGTTGATTTTCGCCATGGACAAAATACCCCCACTGTTTTCTGGAATGTAGAAAACCCTTACTTGTTTCAAACCACTTTACCCTCCACCTCCGGCTTTGGTTACTTACCTATGGACTCCACGAATACAAACTTAATGCTCGTCGACCAGTAAGGGTACCAGCTCTCACACGAGGGAATCGCACGGGACGGTTACACTGGGCCCAAGAGCACCTTAATTGGGAGCAAAAAGAATGGACCCAAATTTTAGTTACCGATGAGTCCCAATTTGGATTACTTATAAAATTCTTCTTTTTTTCGGGTCGTGTCAAAATTTTTATATTATTTATTACTGGGAGTCGACCGAAAATCAAAAAAGACAGTTGTCAAATAAACGTCAGTTTTTCTTTTTATTGTTTGTCCATTAAAAGTGTTTGTTTTTGTTGCTTAGGTACATATGTTTCGATCTACTTATAAGATTATCTTCTTCGGAGCTCAATATTACAATTTAAAACCTTATGTTTCCAAGTAAATATCTACTTCTGAAACATCTCATATGGTATGCTATTTTTTTTTATTTTTCTTAATACAATATTACCATTGAAAAATTATATAACAAAACTTTTTTATATATATTTTTTTATAAACTATTATGTTAGACATACTTACATTTATTTACTTGTATTCAGTATATAACCATTTTGGTCTCAATTACAACATCTTAAAAACATTTTTTTAAATTTTTGTGTTTCATAGTCATAGCATTAAAAGCAGGGTTCGAGAAGCATATTGGCCACCTTTGGAGTCGATATATCAGTTGAACTTTTTTATATTCAAGGTAAATTTTTTTTAGGAATATATAGTGAACAAAAGAATGTGGAATAAGATTTAAACGTTATTTTTAATTAATAAAATTCTTGTAAACCATAGAAAAGTTGTTTAAATCATTTTTCAAATGTATGGCTATTTCATTTTTGTGTATGTGATACATTTCGAGATAATTTCTTTTAGTAAAATCATGTTCATGACAAAGAATTTTAGTACAGGGTTAGGCAGAATGAAGTATCTATTTTCTATATACTGGTATTTATTAATGGTTAAAATTTAATCAAAAACTGAAACAAAATGTTCTTGAGTAAACATGGCAATTCTATTTTCTGATTATCACATCAGTCAAATGACTGTGAATTAGGCAAAATGACCTATCCATTTTTGAACCACATTTATTCAATAATGTAAAAAAATCTAATTTCAAATCAAGTCACCGTGTGTTCCCGATACATGGCAATTTATGACAGTTGCCAAACTGTTTGCGAGAAACGTCAGTTAAAAGCTAATCGAACTTTGGAACAACTGAAGCATAATATTCGAACAGAGATTAACGCAATCCCAATTGAAATGTTGCAACGAGTGATGCAAAATGTTTGTTCTAGACTTTAGGAGTGCCAGCAGCGAGGCGGAGGTCATTTGACTGATGTGATATTGAGAAAATAGAATTGCCATGTTTACTCCAGAACATTTTGTTTCAGTTTTTGCTTAAAGTTTAACCATTAACAAATACCAGTACATAGAAAATAGATACTTCATTCTGCCTAACCCTGTATTATCAAAATCAAAGGAATGAGTGTTATTGATTGCATGTTGACTGAGTGCAGACGATAAATCATTTCTCTTTTTGATGTCATTTTTGTGTTTATATAATCACTTATTGAGATATTGTTTTGTTTTACCAATATAAACTGATGGACAATCTAGTCAATTGACAGTGTGTCCCCAGATGGGGTACCGCACTCTTGTAAAGTTTCTTTAATTTTTCGACAAAAAGTCATTCTTGATAAAAAGTTTTGCTTGTTCTTAAAATAAGATTGGCATGGAAAAAGTTAACATTACTTATACTGGGTGAGCAGAAAATTGAAAAAAACATTAATTAACATAAGAGTAAACTGCCTCTATTTGTAAAGATAGTGAAAAAAGTTATAAAGAAAATTTGTTCAGCGTAGTAAGTTACTTACGTGTACAAAATTTCAAAGAGTTAGGCCTACTTTAATACTCTGAGTAACTTTTGTTAATACAGTTTTGTCATACTATTTACAGAAAAACATTTAATCGAGGAAAAACAAGAAAAAAATCAAAAAAATTCAAAGTAGGCCTTACACCTTGAAATTTTGTACACCTAAGTAACTTGACACGCTGAACAAATTTTCTTTATAACTTTTTTCATTATTATCTCTACAAATAGAGGCAGTTTACTCTTAAGATAAATAACGTTTTTTCAATTTTCTGTCCACCCAGTATAAGTAATGTTAACTTTTTCATGCCAATCTTACTTTAAGAACAAGCCAAACTTTTTATCAAGAATGACTTTTTCTCGAAAAATCAAATATAAGAAACTTTACAAGAGTGCGGTACCCCATCTGGGGACACACTGAATATTAAATTGGATTGTAACATTTTTTCCGTTGTGGGCTTTAATTTAGAAAAATGCAAATTAGTTTTGTTATTCGGTTTATGACCAACTGGGACATTATGTTTATTAAAGATTTTTGCTATGGATTCAGAGACATTCTTAAAATAAGGTAAAGCAAAATATATTTTTTATTATTAGTATCATTGTTATTATTTTTAGATTTATCATGTTGATTATGTATTTTGTTTACTCTTCTATTTATAGTAGGATTATATAATGAAGGAGGATAATTATTTTTGTGAACATTTTTAATCTTTCCAATATTAGATTCATGATATTTAGGATGTGAAAGAATTATGGCTTTGTCGGTAAGACTGTTAATTACACTTTTTTTATAAGAAAATGGACAAACAATAAAAAGAAAAACTGGCGTGTATCTGACAACTGTCGTTTTTTGATTTTTGGTCGACTCCTAGTAATAAATAATAAAAAAAATTGATTACGTCCTGATACCAGAAGAACACATGTTTGGAAACTACCCGGTAATGCAGAACATCTCGCGGCAGTTCAGGAAGTTCACAGCTTCCAAGGAGGTACCGTGATGGTATGGGGAGAGAGAACCAATCTCGTTTTGTTGGAACGGCATTTAAATGCCATAGACTATCGTAACATTATGCTCCAACCTGTTGTTCCCTATGTATGGCGGCATGGTCCAAATTTTCATTTAATGCACGACAATGCGCGCCCCCATTCAGCAAGACTTATCCGTGCGTTTTTGGAAGATCAGGGAAAAAGCGTGTTACCGTGGCCAACTCAATCGCCAGGTTTGAATTCAACAGAATATCCCGTGTGGGATATGCTAGGAAGAAGGATTTTTAGACAGAATATCGAATTCCAAACTGCTCAAGAGCTCTTCCAGTCTCTTTCGAACAAATGCAATGCAATCGCTGAGGTTGACATTGACAACTTGATTTTAAGTATACCCCCTAGATGCAGAGCTGTTGTAATAATCGTGAAGGTCCAACTTTGTATTGATTATACCATTAAAATTTATTGAAATTTAAAATAATCAATAATTTGTAATGTTAATGAAATAAATTAACTTTTTTATATTCTAATTAAAATGTAATGAATACAATTTGATTTTTTTACACGATAACAGCTTATTTTCCATTTACGAATCTTGGTTAGAAAATGAATTTTGAACTAAAAATTTTCTCTTCATATCTATTGTTGCCCCGAGATTATTTTGATGTGTCAAATGCAGGATTCATCCAGAATAAACTCAGATTCATGATTGTTATCATTATTAAAACGATAAAATCTCTGTCCCAAATAGATTTTACGTAAAAAGAAATACCCATAAATCATGATCATTATTGTTGAATATGTGGATATTATTGAACTAAAAACCGTATGAAAATTGTACACTTTCTACACAAAAAAACAAAATATTTCTCAGAAACAAACCAACAAACAAACATTAATATTCCTCAGAATAAGCTAAGTGCTCCTTGTGCGAGAATAGCTATTTATGTACCAAGGCATTGAAGTTCAACTTTTTATGACTCATGTGGAATTTAGTTGCCGAGGCCTCTGGCCGTGTCAAATGAACCACTCAGTCATAAAAAGAAACTTCAGTGCCGTGGTACATATATTTTTTTGAAGTCGAAAATAATCAGTTTTATTAGGTAAAATAATTAAAAAAGGAAATCGCTCATCAATCGCTCAGCCGACCGCGCGCACCGTTGCTAGACTTGAACGGTCGCTCTACTTTGGTCAAGCAGGATATGCCACAGCGCATCTTGGAAAAACTACCAAGCTGGTGCATCACAAGCAGCTTACATAGAAATAATATTGATGCCCCAACAGACCAAAATAATTATTCTGAAATATTGCGAAATGATTCTGAAACCTCAAATAATACATTAGTGACCTTGTTTTCAATTTGTGGCCACGATTTACGGGCGATAAACGCGTCTGACCTTTGGTTGCTTACATCTAGCCAAGGCCAACTTATAGAAACAGTGTACTATAATGGCTTACTTTAGTGCTGCATTTTAAGCTTTTAAGACTGGTTAGAGGCTGTTAATGCCGATTTAAAGGAAAAATCCAGAAAAGGTGTTAAGACATAAAATGTATAGTCAAACTTTCATTAAAAATTTACAAAAGTTAACCAATGGATATAAAAAATAGGGTTTTAGAAAAATGTTCATCATTCGCGTGGATAACAGAGAAACCGCATAACCACGATTCGCGGCCATCGCCCGGAATGCATAATTTGGGAATAACGACCAATTCACGTCTCCCTTATCTGGGCGCCTGGCGGGGGGGGGGCAGCGCGGGCGGAAGACAAACACCACCATAAATACTATCGCGGAGCCGGGAGCCGGTGTAAATGTCCGTTTTGACACCCCGCCCACCCGCGCTCTATCTTAACGGCCGCGCGCGGACGATGGGATGCAAGCGATATAGAAACGAGCGGCGCCGGCCTCTAGCTTGTTTTAGGTTATTTTTAGAATGAAGAAGCAGGCGCTGCGTTTTTTCCGGTACCCCCGTCGAGATGATGAAAATAAAATTGTCTATAACTTTTTTGCCAATATAGAAAAATGCGTGTATTGATCTTTACCATGCATTTTTAAATAAATGTTGTTGCGAGTCTGCGTGTATTGCGTTTGTGTCCTAAATCCTTGTCAGACTGATTGGGATGAAGCTGATTTGTAAATCTAGGCTCCTTTAGAGAATGCGATGAAGAATTTGAATTCGGATGTAGGTACAGACTGAGTTAAAAATACAAAAAACATATGTATAGTTTTGTTGAGACAAAATTACATTAGATCTTCATTTGCACAATATCCATAAGAATTTAAATTAGAACCCCATAATTTCCTAAAGAAACCACTTTGTAATACATTTACCTTCCGTATGTCTTTATTACGGATGAAAGTATGAAAGTATGAGGTTTTCTGTAAAAATTCGCACATCTTTAACAAATTTTATGTTGCTTTACGTTGGAAGCCACCAAAGAAAAGACTCACAAAACCTTACTTGCAATACGAATTTTAAATTTGTAACAATTGATGGGTGTTTGCGAAATGCCGTTTTTTTTTCGTTCAAATAATCCCTTGCGATGTTCTCCCCGTTTCTACAAAACATCAACTCTTCATTCCACTCTGAAATTTAAATAAATTAAATTTTTGTTGCATCTTTAGCGACAGTTTTTATTTTTTGATGGCCTAAAGGGACCAAATCTCTGGTGGTCGGTTACGATCCATTTAATTTTTCCCCAATCTTAACGTTACATTTGTGGAGCTTACGATAATTAGTAATCAGTAAGTACGCGTACGGTACAAACTATAGGTACCATACAGGGTGATTCAGTTTTAATCTGCAACACTTTAACAGGTGATAGAAAACCAAAAAATAACTGCACTTTCTTCTATAAACTATATCATTTTAAGGCCTTATAAAAAAGTTACAGGGTGTTAAAGTTGCAAGAAATATGTGGAATTTATTGAATATTTTACAAACTAGTTGAGATATTTAAGTCATATTTGGTACACGTCATAACGGCATGGGTTAGCAAAAAACCTGTTAATATCAAACATCTTGAACAACCAGTGGCGTAGAAATGGGTAATTAGTATAATATATTTTAGAAAAAAAAAATAGAACCACCTTGTATAGCAATAAAATGTATTCAAATTCTTATGTAAATTTTAATTGTAAACAAAAACGTTCAACACTAGTTCAACAATAAGGATGTAAGATTAGCGAGTGTAAATGTAATAATTACAAGAAAAGGTGATAATGTGCAAACACTCAAAGTTAACAAAAAGATGATGATGATGATGATTGTCAAATAGCATGAAATACGTGTATGCGATTACTAGTTTTTCTTTTTGTTAACTTTGAGTGTTTGCCCATTATCACCTTTTCTTGAAATTTATAAAGTTCCACGAAAGGTAAAAACACAATTTTTAGAACTTCCAAAAGAATTAAGTAGTTCAGAATTACAAGACACTTGGAATCTCATATTAGTCAAACTCTGGTAATCGATCGCAACGCGTCCATGTGATTTTGTTTATATCTACTGCCGCTGTAACTTGGATAGCCTTTACTCTTTCTCTTATAATTTTTTAGTGTCTCTCATCTGACATTTTTTATTCAGTCTTCGCTTTCAGGAAAATAAATCTACCAGAAAATAAATTTTTCCTAAATTTGACTATCCGAATGAATTTTTCTTGTGCATTAGGAAAGCCTTACAAAATTCGGGACATGTAATATGTTAAAAACATTTCAGTTACTAAACAAATTGATTCCTGTAAAATTTAAATCTTGGTGCTTACTATGTTTTGTCAGGCACCCATCATCATCATCATTTGTCAAATCAAGATATCATCAAATCTCTGATGCAACATCAATGGTACACATGGATGGTGCACTTATTTATGTCAGAACTTTAATATATGTAGAAGTTTTTTTTCTCCGAGTAAATGTGAACGGACGAACACATTTTAATAATAAGCACCTTATTGTTTCCGAAGTAAAACATTTAACTGAAAAGAGTTTAGTATCGGTTCTATGGAAGAAATTTCAGAGGGTTTTAACTGCGCATGTTGTGCGGGTGTCATGTTTTAAAAATGTTATAAACCTCATAATCACAATTTGTCTTGTTTGTAGAACAACAATCTCAATATCCTAATTTAAAGAAACTAAATTCCACATTTGATGTACCTAATATGTTAATTTATAGATACATATTGTTGACAACCCGCACCGGCTTGTTGGCCAGTGAGTGATCGCATTTTGTCCTCTTCCCCCCCCCTCCAGCTCCTCTTTCTAAAAACAAAATACATTTCTTACAATTTTGCATAATTTATGAATTAACTATTTTCCCCAAACACACCCTAAATAAAGCTCAGTGGTGATAAATCGCCCCTAATGAACGATAGTGATTGCGGAGAGATTAAATCGTTCCGTTCTGCCTCCTATGCATTAAAATATCGGCTTTCCCGGCCAAGGGAGGGCCATTAAAATAAAAACCGACACAGGCCCAATTTATAAAGGGATTTGTGTCTGAAAAACGCGCGAATAAACACAAATCAGCCGGAATAAATGAACGCCACCGTGACCTTCCCCTACCTCCCCTCCAGACTCGGGGTGGAGGCTCCAAAAGGAAACATTAGATACCGTGGGCAATTCCGCAATTGGAGCAAAGCCAATAAAAGTTTTGTTTTTTTTTGTGTCCTTTTGTATTTTTGATCCATCTGTAGATAGTGACGACTAACATAAGACCATTTAAATAGAGGAAAGTTATTTTGTTTGTGCTACTCCCTATTGTGATAAATAGATAATTTATTAATGCTAGAATTCAAAAGTATTTGCACAGGACAAAAAAATATGTAGAAAAAATTAAACAAAAATAAACAACCGCAAAAATTAAAATTAGACGAATTTTGGAGTTAACAAGTGTTTTGGAACACATTTCGCCAATTTCACGCAAACGGTTGATTTTATCATTATGAGGAAAGTATGTAGATACTTTCATTGTAAAATGAACAAGGTAACCTCAAAAATGTTACGAATAAAAGCACAATCCAAAAATAGCGCAAGTGGCGTGCTTTGTGAGATACGTGTAGAAATTGCAATCTTCAGCTTATTTTCCATCCGCAAAAACACAGCAGCGTCATATGTCAGTTCAGCAGCTTGATTCTTTTGGGACATATAACAATAATTCAGTGACAAAAAAACTTCAGTAACTATATTGAGATTTAACCCGTAGGTTTTAAGCTTAATGGTAATATTTTGGCACAGAATATATATGCAGTTGGTCTATGAACCATTATTGTTAAAGTTTGAGTACCCTGTATTGTACAAACTGATGGGGCAAACGTACGACACATACAGGATGATTCAGTCATGATGTAATTTCGTTTCATCAAGTTAGTACGTACACGTACCCATTGCATGAACTATTATTTTGTACATTTTTATCATTTCCTGTGTTGTATATTTTGTTTAGAAATATAAGAATAAGGAAAATCAAGAAAAAATAAAGTAAATTGAAGGCAAGATTAGCTGTCTCAAACCAATCCTTTTTCTTCAATTTTGTTTCTTCCATTTTTCCATTAGTGGTATTTGATTCCCTGCACTGTTAAAAAAAACTTGTACCGTCGTCATAAGGGTCACATTTTCGGGATTTGTGTACACATTTGGAAGATTATTTATAATCATCATAACTACAAATTTATTGATGATTTTCTAAATATGATGTTAAAAGACCGAGGCAAGGATCCCTTATCCATCAAAATTAAATGATGAACACAATCGAATGCCTTTGAAAGATCACAGAGAGTACACCCACAAAACTTGCACTTGCCATCCTTTCAAACACTTGGCAGTTTCCTGGCATCTGTTTGGTATTATGAACAGCCCTTTGGGAAAATTGTTGCATTTCTCGTCTTTGCTAGTACCTACTGAGATGCGCGTTTAAAGGATAATTAAACTAAAGTTGAAAACGTGTCCAAAATTGAAATAATACTAGCGGGACGTACTCGGAGAGATCTCCATATTAAGATATCCCTCCGTGGTTACAGAAGCATTCTCGTCGCAGTTCTGGCTATCGGGTCTGACTGCAATGCAATCTTTGGGGCTGAAGCTTACCTAGGTTTTCCTTTTTTCGGAACCTAAAATAATCATAATTCGTTTGTATCGCAAAACGGAATGTATAAATAATTTTGTGTTCTTATTAGTAGGCAGGGGGTCTCATTTCTTGCTGGCTGACTTTAACAGCAATGGTGAAAGTGATCATAAACTGCTCCAGTAGCGGTGGAAGCGGTTGTGAGAGAATGTGTTCAGTTATCTTAAATATGAAACTGTACATATTTTTTTCTAAAAAAATTCCTAGTGCTTTTTCAAATAAGTGGTCGAAGAAATAAACTTATCCACATTGTTGAATACACATTTTAAACCTAACCTAAGAAAGAGAGAGAAGAGACACTATATAGTCGTTAAAACAAAATTCGAATCAGCGTAATGCGTATTGCGGTAAATGTTGTCAGTTGGACAGTCAGAAATAAAAATGCCGCACTTCATTTGCATTTATTCATTTTTTTGGCAACTTCACACGACCAGCTGACGTGCAGTCCTCCTCCACGACGCAGTTGATTATTCTTTATCTATCATTAATTCTAAGGAAAGAATCAGCTATTATGAAATAACTTGAAAAAAAAAATCCGCAAGTTCCACACTTCCCCCACAGGCATCTCCGCTGTTGGTGCGTCAGCTGACATTTACTTAATTTATCAGACGAAGCTCATCGAAAAGAAAAATTGATAATCGAGCGGCACGTACTATAATATGCAATGCAGCTTCTCGCACCCTGTATAATGGACCGCCGGCAAAAATACTGGTCGGTCGGTCGGCCGGCTGCCAGCAGCACGTGCCCGATAAAAATCAGTAATTAGCGACAGTCATTATGGCCGCCTAACGAGCGCCGTTGGGGCGCTGCTAGCGCCACGGTTGCGACAGCGGTTGCTGGTTCTACCCTGCATACCTCTTCGCTTGATTCAGTCGACTATAATAATTATAAAAAGAATAGCTGCTATTTACCAGTTAGTGGCTTTAAGTGTGGCTCTAATGGACGTGACGGTGTTTCATAATTTGTAGGTTCCACTTTAGCCTCACTTTAGCCTCAGTAGGTAACATTGGTAAGAAATAATTCCAAAATGTTTACCCCATTCGTTACATTATTTACAGAATACAAATCGTTCAAGCTGATTAATTTGAAAACTGCTTTAGTTTTAATTGGAATTATATACCTGGGGTATATTAACATCACCAATTACAAATAATATATTTTCGACACTGTCCAGGACTTGAGAAGACTCCAAAGACTCTATAATACTTTCATAAACATACGGCGGCGAACCAGAAGTAATATAAACACAACAAATTACTACTTGAGTATTATGTACTGTTGTCTTGACAACTAACCACTGATAGTAAACGTCATCATTCTTTGCTAATAGTATGGGTTTTAAACAAGACAAATAAACAAAGGTATGCTCAAGACGCGAACGAAAATACGACCGCGCCGCGCATCACGTCACGTTCGATGCATAACAAGCGAGGATCGTCGGCTTGACGCGTTAGATGAGCTGTTTACAAGGTGCTGTCAAAGTCAAATATCATGATCTTTGGTGCTGTTTATAATTTACTTTGCGAAAAAAATATATTAATAGCTGATAAGGGCGGCCTTTAAAAATAAGAAAAAAATATGCGATCATTTTAATGATTTTTTAGTTCTATTGGTGAAAAATTACATAATGAAATACCCACACTACTAAATTATAGAGAAAACCGATTTGAACCTCACTTACAAAATTCTATGTACCTACCTGAATGATGCTGATGAGACTGAGGTAATGAAAACCATAAGAACATTAAGGACCAAGAAGGCATCTGGAAATGATAATGTATCTGCAGAAACAGTGAAGGAAATAAGCCTTGAAATTGTAAAACAACTGACACATATAATAAATTCATGCTTCACAACAGGGCGTTTCCCACAAATACTAAAAGTAGGAATCATAAAACCCGTGTTTAAAGATGGACAAAAGAATGACATCAACAACTACCGGCCCATTACTCTAGTATCGGTGTTTTCAAAAATAATTGACAAACTTTTAAAATACCGTATTACTGTTTTTCTAGATAAGCATGACGTCATTTCCAAAAGTCAGTTTGGATTTTTGGAGAAGGGCATTCAACTGAAGATGCTATTTACAAAGTAACAAAGCACTTGTACGAGATGCTTGATAAAAAGACTCCAGTGCTAACTGTTTTTGTAGATCTCAGAAAAGCATTTGATACGGTTAGTCACAAAATCTTAATGGAAAAGTTGAACAAGTATGGTCTTCGAGGTAAAATATATGAGCTGGTGAAGAGTTACTTGACAAACCGTTCACAAATTGTAAATATTGATGGAGTTTGTAGTGAAGCTAGAAGAGTTACCTATGGTGTACCTCAAGATACAATCTTGGGTCCACTACTCTTTATTATATATATAAATGGGTTACTACAACTCCCCACAAAAGGCCAAATTATTTGTTTTGCAGACGACACTGCAGTAACTTACTCAGCACCGTCATGGAAGGAATTAAAAACAATAGCAGAAACTGACTTTAGAACAATTAAAAACTGGTTTATATATCAAATTGACGCTAAACGTACACAAAACAAAATATCTACCGTTTACATCCTATGCTAGCAACCTTCCACATATGGGGCCCTTGTATGTTGATCTGGATACAACAATTCCTGAAGCCGAAACAATCAAGTATTTGGGTGTCAGCGTTGATAGACACTTAAGATGGAATATACATACTTGATATGTTACAAATAAAATCAGATGCATATTGTATAGGCTAAAATTTCTTAAGGATTATCTTGATCTACGCCACTTGAAAATTTTATATTATTCGTTGATTCAATCACATATAGCATATCGAATAATAGGATGGGGCGGGGTTAGTAACTGCCATCTAGAATCCGTAAATGTGCAGAAATGGGCAATTAAACTAATATTTGATAAGAAATTGACATATCCTAGCAATACCCTGTTCAGAGAAAGTCAAATGCTCGAGGTTAGGCAGCTTTTCTGTTTAAAAATCATCACTTTTGTATATAAAGGGAAAATCGCCACAAGAAATAAAGATCGTGACTTTTTGACCTCAAGATGTTTCAAAAGTATAGGGCAGAGGAGTAGCTCATATCTTGCACCAAAGTTCTATGCAATCGTGCCTGAGAGTCTGCAGAGAATATGTAGCTTGGACTTATTTAAACAAAAAATTCTGCACTTTCTTAAGGAAGCGCAACCCAGATCAGACATACATAAAATCCTGAATAAGAGTGACTGTTATTAAGACTATACCAAATAAGACAAATTCCCTGATTGTGACTAATTTATACCATGATTAATGATAATAATTATACCCTGATATTGTCCTCCCCAAACAAGCAACTTTTAGTTGTTTCGTGGGTTTCTTCTTGTTTATTTATATCATGTGCAGGTATGTAATAGGGTTCCTGTAACTCTGTATATTTAACTGTAAAAAAATGTGTAAATAAACATATATTATTATTATTATTATTATTTTATAAATGGGGTCGAAAAAGTGCCGATTTGCAATACAGTTTCGCGGCGAGGAGGCCGCCCAGCGGCCGGCGAGCCACATCCACGCCAGCGGCCGTCCGCTCCCTGTACAACGCGCGCGTACCGTCGAGGCTCGCGCGTGTCTCTCCGATTTAACGCGACGCGAAGGGCGACGGTAGGTCTGGGCTCCTCGAGGTGTGCGGTAAAGAGGTGGATAGGATTTCGGGTGATACAGTGGCCCGTGAAAACTGTCTTGGCCGAGAGCGAGGCGAAGAAGATGCTTAAATAGGGCGGTAGGGTGAGGGAAATCGCAACGGGAAGCGAGAGGAAGGTCCGGAGAAGAGATTTAACACTTTTTCGGATTTTTTAAGAGGTAAATGCGAGAGATATTAAGCTTTTTTCTCGATAGAAACCGGTTCGTTTTCATGTGTCGCGCTGCGCCTAAAAATTACGGCGAAAATATCGCGAAATTGTCAGGAATTGACCGTGTTCGTCGGCCCGTAGCTACGTTATTTCGGTTCAGGGCCGCTAGGTCGCAATTTTTAAAGCTTTCTCCATGTCTTCAGGTCATGTTGGGATGCCTCCGGCGCCCCCGAAAAATCGAGAAATGAGAAAAAACACCTCATGTCCAATAGTGGTTTCGGAGGATTTCTTCAAATTAACGCCGCCACTGAAGATATGTTCGCTCGAAACGCTAAACTGAAAGTGACGCCTCTGTTTTATTATACCATATATTAAAAAAAAATCATAACCGAGGGTTTTCTGCCAACAAGCTATCATCAGTGTCACTTATAATTAACGTTATTCCTAATAATATATTGCTATAAGAGTTACTTGACAAATAAAGTAGACTGCGTTCTTCATTTATTATAGATTAATTTAAAACTAAGAAAGAAGATCCACAGTGACCTAAAATGGATTAATTACCGTTTAAAGTTGAGTTCCGTTTGACATACTTGACAAGATGAACTCTCTGTATTCTGGTCTTTTCTGTGCCTCGGGTTTCTCAATGTTTCGTGTGTGGGTATCTGGCAGTCGCAATGGAAACCACGTCATCGGACGGGGGACGTGGGAAGCGCAGCCGGTCCCCGAATTTTGATAATCGCCCCCTTTGTCCCGCATGATAAACGGCAATCAATAAAGGGGTTAAGCGCGCCACGCTGATTTATAATTAGCCCGCCTATCCGGCCATCCCATAACCAACACTCTACAGGGTGCTTGATGCCAAACTTGATAGGCAGAGAGGTATTTGACAACCACGGAGCATTTCAACCGTAGGCGTAGATAGGTGCATGGTCGAGTGGAATTTATTACCACGCATTTGCCTGTGGTAGCATGTACCGGGTGTTTTCTGAATTGGATCTTGCACAGAAATTCACTTGAGTCTTGTGAAGTGACTGAAAATATAACCTTAGGAATGTCGAACAAATTTCATTCGTTAGACTGGTGCAGGATTGAGGGATGTTGAGATTTTAAACCACATTTAAGAGACTTGACCAGAGTCCAAACACAAAGTGTAAGAGATTTAGATTCGGGCTTTAAATGGTGTGGAAATATTCCAAAAATTAGCACAAGGCTACTCTCGTTGCTCCATGGTTTGTCGCAGTCAGCAGTAGCGGGGATCATCAGCAATAACCTCTAGGGTAATTGGCAACTGGGAAAATTGCTATTCATTATAAATACCCAATTTTCTTTTAAATATTAAAAAATATGTAAGATTACGATATTTATAAAGTTCGACAACATTGCAGACTTTAAATCAGGATAACGAATGAAACAAGAAACGAGGTCAGTAGTCTTAAAACTTTTAATTTTTTTATGGAAAGACTAAATTTTATTTTAATTCAGTTTTATTTTTGAGTTTTTTTAGACGTGCTCTAGGGGTACAACCTTATTTCTGGTTGAACTCGCCCTGTACTATATATAGAATGAGTTTTTGGGCTATTAAAAATTCGTGGGAGCTTTGTGGAAGATTGATAATGTCAAAACAAATATTTTCAATTTTTTTAACGGGAAATCCATATCAGCCTTTATATCATTATGAACCAGGAATTATATGTAATATTCATTTTAGACTTACCGGTAGAGGGCGATAGTTAGACTATATTTCTCAGCATAAATCTACTCCAAACTATTTTGTTGTTTTGATATGAACATTTTAAAACAAAATTATCTGCATAAAGATATCTCTGTTAATATTCTCGTCAGAAAGAATCCTACCACGCATCCCCGTTCTCTTTTTAGGACAACTTCAAAAATATTTGTTTACTTTTGATTAAGCCGGAAGTGATATTCAAATTACAAATCAACGTATTTTTCGTCCTTAATATCAAAAATGCAAACAATATTTTTAGTTTTTCGAAAATACAGTTTTTTTGGCTTTAACTTTTGTTAAGATATTAAATAGGAAGCTAGATTAGGATTTTTCTGGACAAAAACCATAAGGAACTTAACACTTTATTTGAAACACCTTGCTATTACTGAACGGAATATTTACACACGTTACGGAACACAAGTGTAACAACACAACAACTGACAGTTTGTTTCATTTAGTTGCCAGACTTCTCTTGGCCTACACAGAAAGAAATTCTTGGCATGATATTAATCACCACTAGTGATTAACTTCAGAGCCATTGTCACAATGCCTTTTTCATCGACACAATGAACAAAAATGATCGTAACAATGAATGTTGGTGATTAGGTAATTAACATGTTCATTAACATAATGACCCAACGAACATTATTGTAATGTACTAAAGTCGTTAACTCAATGTAAAAAGTGATGTCTACAGTGAATAATACGTTGTCTCAATGCAAATTGGGCATTGAAACAAGGCACAAATACATTGACTTAATGATTTCAAGGTGTTTAATATTATGTACCGTTCATCACTGTATGTTGTTGCTATGATGTATACCGTAATTGTCTAATGTTTAGTGGTGATTATGTCAACGTACAGTTTTATAGTTTAATACAACTGTATTATCATAGTAATGTTCAAAAACATCAGCCAATGTACCCAAGCATAAATATAAGGAACAATATCATAAGTTAATATATTAATGCGTGCTGTCAATGTCCTTGTGCCTTGCGACCATGTCCTAAGTTATCAATACTGGTCTTTTTCATTTATTGTGGACCTGCCACGTCCCAACGCCATCACGCTGTACTCTAGTATGAAACTTTCTGCCGGTTAACTTGTCAAGTTATCCTGTGTCTGTGCGTTTAATACTAATACGATCTGTTAGTGCGACGATTCTGTTAGAGTTTTGCTAAGGTAAGTCATCTGGTATTAAATATGCAAATTTCCGATATTATGGTTAAAGCAAAGTCTAGAGAATACTGTAGACAGTAACAGAAAATACAGTGATTTACAGTGGTCCCCACCGCTCGCCGCGTATATTTTCGGTTTAAACGCATCTTTAAAAAAGGTTAACCTTTAAGTTATAAGTCACGATTAAACGCCCTCGAACAATTTTGTTGATCCAAAGAAATTTAATGGATTTTTGATTGTGTGTGTGTGCACAACCAGTGAAATTAAACTCTGAAAACTATGAAAACTTTCACACACATTCAAAATATTATACCTACAGACCTATGCTGTTTTCATTAATTTATTAGATATCTAATATCTAATACCACAGACATATATAGCTATATATGTCTGTGCTAATACCTAATAATAATCGTTTTAGTATGTACCACTCAGAAGATACAGACGAAACACTATAAGATCATTGAAATCTGATAACTTGTCACAAGAAAAATTTGACCATTGCTGGACAGCAGGTATCGTCTAAACGAAATTAGTGCGATAGACTCAACTCAGCTGTTATAGAAAAATTACCATTTTACAAACAATCGTCAAGATTTAGGCTGGAAGTTTATACTTCAAATTTTGATATATACCTACATAATGTTGGAGATTTGGAAGACTCAAGGGTGTCAAATCGTCCTAATTAGGAGACTTAGGAGTAAGAGACTTTTTCCTAACTCGTTACCTACATAAACAGCATTTTTGAGGCTATTTTTAATTTGATTTGTTGTATTTTCAGAAATATGGACTTTACTATGGGTATAGGACCGGAGAATGGGGTCGAACTTCTAATAAGCTCGGAAAAGGAAGTACCACAATAAAAGTTATACCTATAGGCACATTTGAGTATATGAATGATGAATGGTAAGGCAAGACTATCATCAGAACTCTACTAGAGAGATTGCAACAGTAAAAAAAAATTAGGCAAAGTAGTACGTCCATTAAGGTACAGTGTGATGATGTAAGTACCTATAGTCACGAGTAATGACAAAATGAAACCTCATAAAAATGTTGCTTATCTAAAAATATAAAATAACATGCCATTTCATAAATAATTACTTTAACTCCCAGCAATTTTTCAATAGCGTTATGTTTCAAACCTTCTTAGACAATTTTTTTATATATAGAATACAGTCTACAAATTACTACTCCAAAACACATGTTTATGGGAATATTTAAATAATGTTTAATAAATGCTTCTATAAGAATTTCGCTGTTGTGTTCTTAGTTCTTTTGACCTAGATTTTACCTCTCCATTGTAAATTTTATAGAAGAAATTGGTTTCTAAATAAAATTACAGGTTAGAGTTTTTAAAATATCCTTTTTATTTTCTGTTCAAAAAAACGTTGGCACTCAACGGTAAAAACTAGTGAAAAAAAAATAGGGCACTTAGATCAGAATTACATCGAATATTGAACCAAAGGTCCGAAGTGATAGAAGTATGTATACAAAGTGTGTCATTACTCGTTTTTTATTGATTATATTGCTAAAAATTTTAACAGATTTAACGATTTATAAAAAATAATATGGTTTAGAAAAAATACGAACCATTGTATACGTTATCATGAATATATAGGAAGTATGATAAAAATGTCAGTTGTCATTTTCGATTTCCCATTCAGCCTGAAGTGGCGGCCTTGAGCCACCTGGTATATGTGTATATTCCAGCTATTCCAGCAATATAATAGACACAACATGACTATAAATATTTAAAAATAACCAACATATTGGTTTTTACATGTTCATTACAGAACATCCACAAGGTAATATTCAAGTATAGATCAAGATGCTGTCTAAGTGGCCGCTTCCGGCTAAACCAGAAGTCGGAAATGGAAACTGGCCTACCGTACCTACTCAGTATATGCTCGGTATATACTCATTAGCAAAAGCTGTTAGCAGAATTTGACTTAATTTTCTCGTACAATCTGTTTTTCATACCTTTTATAGCAACGTATGAACAGCCATTTGGTTCAATTTTTTCTGAATCGAATAATTTGTCTAATAAACAAAATCCGTTAATTTTTAGCAGAATAATCAATAAAAAAGAGTTCTGACACACCCTGTATAATAAATCATCATGACGAATCCTAATATTAATGCCATCGAACATTAAGCCAATGCCCTGAAGTGATTGACCAATGACACAGACCTATATAGCTTCGCTAAGCTATATAGGTCTGTGCCAATGATAATAGATCATCATGAGAATGTCTGTGATATCACGATATTAATGTCGTCGAACATTAAGCCAATGCCCTGAGCTGATTGACCAATGTACAGGAAATCACTACGAGCATGACCGTTTCGACATAATAATAATGACTTGTAACATTGAGCCAATGTCCTGAAGTGATAAAGCCAATGTAAAAAAACATTACGAGGAAGACCGTATTGACATAGTAATGATGCCTTCGAACATTAAACCATCACTCTGAAATGATAATCACAATCACCTTAAGTTCAAGCAATGACCAATAAAACATCATATTGATCAAACCGGGCATCGGTTGAAATTTAATGTACAAATTCATTACCACAATGTCTTTTTTAATTATATTTACGTAGGTTTTTCGTTCTGTGTATTAATTACCTACTATTAAGAGAAAAAAACCATTCAAGTATTGCTAATAAAAAAATTACTAGACGTCATTGTCATTATTAGACATCATTGGAAGGAGAATTTAATCTAGATTCAAATTTGTACAAATCTAAAATGCCGCCCATAAGAAAATCAAAACGCTAAAAGCGCTAAAACAAATTTCTGAACCAAAAATATCAAACCCAATCTCATTTTTCACAAACTTATATTTAAAACGCGGCGTTTTCCCAAACACATTGAAAATACGAATAGTGAAACCATTGCATACTAGTGGCCCTAAACATGATATCAATAAGTATCGGCCTATTTCACTGATTTACAATATAGCAAAAATAATAAAAAAGTAATCAACAAAAGAGTTATACCTATTTTAAACAGATTCGGGGGAGATCGACGGAAGATGCGATACTTAAATTAATCCTTTATTTATGATGCTTTGGACGGAACTATACCATCGTTAGCTATCTTCGCTGATCTCTCCAAAGCATTCGATACAGTGGTCATGAGAAGTTACTTGCGAAGCTCGAATCATATGGAATAAGAGGAATAGTTGTTGAACTGTTGAGAAGTTGTCTGTCTGGCAGAAAGCATATTGTGAGTGTGGATGCAGTGGAGAGTGACAGCAGAACTATCAAAGTTGGGGTCCCACAAGGTACGGTCTTGGGACGCTACTGTTCACAATCTATATGAATGATCTGCTGAAACTAAATGCAAGAGGTAAAATTATACGTTATGCTGATGATATTGTGATTTTTTACTCTTCCGACTCATGGGCATCTCTAACAAACACAGTCGATATGGATTTCCAAAAGATTATCGGGTGGTTCCAATTTCACAATAAATTACGATAAATATTTGTCGTTTACATCCTGCTCTAGCAACTTGCCATAGATGGTGTCTTTACAAGTAATAACATTCCAGAAGTAGACTCCATAAAATATCTAGGTGTTGTTTTGGATAGCCACATGAGATGGAACCTACAAATTAAAGAAGTAGTTAAAAGAACTAAAGGCTTCATATTCAGATTCAAATTGTTGAAACAGTATCTAAATGTGACTCAATTACTCGTAAAATTGCTCTATAGTGCTTTGCTGCAACCACACCTCTCCTATGGGATTGTTACAGCATGAATACTGTGCAAAAATGGATAATAAAAATAATACATGGTAAGAATATACGTAATCCATCTGACTTACTTTATAAGAAAGCTAATGTGTATGATGTGAGAAAAATATTTTGTTTCCAAACCCTAATAACTAAATATTCACAAGAAAAAAAAAGATCAATTACTCACCACCAACAAATAAAGCTTGTTATTATTATATTATATTATTATTATTATATCAATCGGGTCGGTAATATCAATCAAGCGGGTAGTATATGGATCGATCTGATCCAGTGGCGGCTGGTGAGTATTTAAACGGATGGGGCCAAATATCGGACATTTTAAAAATCGATGTGCCTAACCAAACCGGTGTGAAGTTAGCAGCCGATTTTCTGGCAGTAAAAAATTGTCCTCGCCCTTCCTTATTCTATTTATATCTATAGATTTATTTTGATAAAGCTTCTAGGCAGATTAAACTGGAAAGTGAAGAAATATTAACCAAAAAATAAACATTGACATTTTTGGCTGCCAGAAAATTGGCTGCTAAGATCACACCGCCCCTAACTAATATCTACAGGAAAAAACTTATTAAAGTTTTCCAGTGGCATTTATTTCCATGGGCATCTGGCGTCGCAGAAAAATGAACATCAGACACCATCACAAAATGTAAACTATTAAAGTTAGATTTAAATTTGAATAAATAACTCGAGATACTCGTATAACACAAACTGAGACACAATTTTAAAAGTTGACCTCGGTTGCCAAAAATGTTATTAAAAAAGTATATTCGCACTTCACACGTCTAATTTTAAATTTTTTTTATAAATAAAATCCATTTCCATTTCATTTTGAATAGTTTTAGTTTTCGAAAATGAATTTCTCAATAAAAAACTTATACTGTTCATTTTGAAAACGTTACAAACACACTACACTAAACAGCGCGGTCTGTCAGCTCGCGAAAGCAACAAAACATATGATCTGTGCTTGGCGCGGGAGAATATCTGTTTATGGGTATTTAATAACTCAATGTACATTCCCAATTATTGTCGATCTCACTTTCACATTCGCCAGACCGCATTCGTTCTCTCTTTAAAGAATTCGCAATGGATCTCAAAATGTGCCGAACTTTTGTCATCTGCCAGCGCGGCGCTCGCCGCCGCGCGGTGGCGATCTACGCTATCTCTCAGGCTGGAGGTTGCCACGCTGCGTTGCCGCTTCGTCGCCGTTGCCAGTTCGCACGGTAAGTAAATATCAGGAAGTTTAAAAATTCTTAAAATGAATTGGTGTGAACTAGGGTCGATGACGGGGCATGGTCGGTGGTAGGGCCATGGCACCGTGGCTCCACCCTGATCTGATCGACATTACCCGAAAGCCTACTAATGACCTAAAAATTAAACATATTAGAAAAACATTAAATCAGTAAGCGGAATTTATGGCAATATCGTCCTAGTTGACTATTGCTCCTAATAGCAACCCAAAGACGAAAATGTATGGAATACATATCATTTCCTCTTATCAGGTCACAATTAAACTGTAAGTGTTTACGCTATATTAAGGTATATCAAACAGTGGCAAAATTAGAAGGAATCTACCAATTTTTAATATTGTACAAGTCAACACGAAGAGTGGAATCGCATAACTCAACATGGCTAGTACTTTCAAACGACGCCTACTAACGGCGACAGAGGGCCCTGGCATCTTACGGCTCTAAACCAGGGGTCTCCAAACTACGGCCCGCGGGCCAAATCCGGCCCGTCAGTGTCATCAATCCGGCCCGCGTCATCTAATGGCCTATTGTTAAGTTGGATAATTTTTATACTCCAATTACTGCCACCTAAGAAGTGAGTGGAATACACCAGAACCATCGAGGTTCAACCAGAGATATGGAGTAGGATAATGCGCTTTGACCTACTGCGCATCCGATTTTTCGGCTACACAGAGGGCGCTTCGACGGCCGCCATGTTAACCCATAGTCTTGTCTTGTAGTTTGTTTACGTTTTGACGTGCTTACTTTTAATTGCTTTTTTAAGGTATTTTTCGTGTGTTTAGCGTTTTTGCTGGCGTGTTTTTGTAATCGTGTTGTGTTTTGTGTTCATTAACATGTCTTGCTCTGTAAGAACATGCACAAATTGCAAAAGATTTAGACCTGAAAGTATATCCTTCCATTGGTAAATTATTATCCTGGAAATACTCGGTTTCCCAAAGACCGGGACCTCTATTTAGAATGGTTAAAAGCTTTAAATTCGCCCAGCAATGTACTATGGTCGAAGAACAAATTCGTTTGTTCAACACATTTTAAATCTGATGATTTTTTGTTGGTGGGCAATAAGAAATGCCTCCAGTCAACTTCTATACCGTCGGAAAATTTATCTGACCAACAACACACAGTGGTCCGAGCTTATTTATTAATTTTAATTTATTTTCCAAAATATAAAATTATACCTAAACGTAAGTAAATGCAACAATTTGAAAAAGAAAATTATTTTGAAATTGTGGCACTTTCGTGGGTTAAAATGGCGGGAAAAAACAACGCGATTTGAGCGCTATCTGTTAGTGATGGATAGAGAGAGGACATTACTTATTTCCGCGTGTAACCACCAGATGTCGTCAAGTGTCGCGGTCGTAAACACATACATATATAAATAGGTATGTGGTCGTAAGTAAACAATACAGTACAACACAATAGTGATTGAACAGCACAACACAATAGTGGTTAAACTAGCGAATTTAGCAAGCGTATGCTCGCTCAAAGCGTGTACTCGGCGACTAGTCTAGAAACTATAGATACTGACAGGAGAATTAAAATGGTGTTGGCCCTTGGAACTCACTGAAGTAATCAGTATGGCCCCAAGGCTGAAAAGTTTGGAGACCCCTGCTCTAAACAATGTACATATCAATGAGGTCGATATTACCCAGCGGTTGATATCCCCCCCCCCCCGTTCCTCTAGTTACCAAGGTCCCAATGAGGAGGGTATAAGAAATTAATTTTCTATCGACTGGAGCAGTCAGTCGGACCTTTTAACATTTTTTTATCAATTATTTACATACACCATTGAAGACGCAAAAAGAGGAAGGGGATGCGTACTCGGTTTTTTCTAACAAGAATGTTAAAGGCTATACCCTATTAAGACAACCAATTTGGATCACCCTGCGCACTGTGCAGTATATCGTAAAAATTAAAAAGTATTTAGATTATAACGTAAGAAATCGCGGTGGTTATTCACACTAAATTTTCTATTTTTGAATTCTAGAAAATTTTCTTAAGCCACTTAAGTCAAATTTGATTACAGTACCAAAACGGTCAAAGTGGACAACATATTTCCACTGCCAAAACAAAGCAAGTTTTTGTAGTGCAAATATTTCGCCTAATTATTCAAAAGGTATAGCGTAAACACTGATTTTACGCCCATTTTTGAGGAGGCCATAACCCCTTCCTATTATTCCACAAAATGCAAAAACCGGGGGCGATTCTATTGTGAGCTGGCGATTACCCTACTTGGTATTACTAGGATTCTTGGTTAGGGAGAGTTGAAACAATAAAGTCATTAGTGCAAAGAAGATGTCCTACAGAATAAATGGATAATGATAATTAAGTATCTGCATAATATAATAAGATGTATTTTATCTCGTATTATAGATTAAAAATTAACTCCAAATCCTAGTGCACAACCACAACCGCCAATATACTATGTATTTTGGACAGAAACTAGAGCAGAGGTCACCTACAATAGAAGACACTGTTCGTATGTGTTGTAACGAAGTTACTAGATTTTCCGTATTTTATTTTGATTTATCCGTTCAGATCGATTATATTATATATACATTTAATACATTAATTTTAACAAATTTGCATTTTAATCTTCAATTTTATTGCCAAGTAGTATTTGTTAGGAAAACTTACAGTTTAATTGTGACCTTCATTACACTTTTCACTTTTTCATAATTAAATTAATTATGAAAATTAAACGAATAAGAGTAGGGTCAAATAACCCGCCATGCGCCATTTACTTAGTATATTCCTCACCTCATAGACGGCGCGCGAGTATCACGGACCAACTTTAATAGATATTCCTGTGGTCAGAAGTTTCTTACGCCCATTGGAATCTATCCCGAATCTATCCATAAAATTGGGTCGTTTCATGATATTTTTTTTATTATTTCATTGAATTAAGCACATCAAAATATTACTATTGTTCATTTTAAAAATTTTTATTCATTTTTATTTATAGAGATAGGCCGATTTAAAAAGTTACTATTTTCCATTCTTTTCTAAGAAACTACGCCCTTAAGCCTTGACGTCACAAGGCGTGCATGCGCATTTCATTTCAGATTTATGTTGGTGGGACTTCTTGTCAGAACAACCTACCTACCCTAACCTTTATACTTTGTGGTCAGAATTCATGGGTTGGCTGCCCTGTGCCCAGCTCTCGTGAAGAAGAAGTCATTGAAGTTAGGTAATAATTTTCTAAAATAACCTATCTTTAATCTGTGTTTTAAGCAAGGTCTTAAATTTATTTATTAATTAAATTTTAAAAGTTGTTGTTATTCATTCCAAGAGTCGTTTTCGTTATTTATATTTTCTTTCTGTGTTTTTCTTCATACATTTTCTTGCGTTTTGCCACTTGAGTTTGTGAAAATGAATAGTGGTTAGTGAAGCCTCATCCGAAAATTTACCGGAAGTGAGCTATGTTATGCTGCAAAACTTTTTTGCCAAAAATGTGGACTATTTAAGTGCTGAAATAAAAGGGGTGAAAACTGAAAGGTATTATAATACTCAAAGTATATTATGAACTGTTTATTACAATATCAATATTTATTATGTAGGGCAGCGAGAGCCGGTTATGGTGATGATGCTATAGGATATGTACAAATTCGAAGGGACTCGAATAACAAGTGCATTTTAAAAGCACGCATATGCCCTGAGCATAAAGTACCTAATAAAGATTATCGCATTACTGCCACAATAGACGAAATGAATGACGTCATTGAAAATTGCCAGTGTGAGGATTGCGCTGCTGCCCAAGGTAAGTTCTTCTGTATATTATAAAAATATATATTTACTTATATGAAAGTTTTATCACTGCATAATAAAACCATTCTATTTTCTTTGTAGGTCGATGCAAGCATGCCGTTGCTTTCTTATTTTGGCTTCTGCGTCGAAACGATGAAAAAAGTCCAACGTCTGTTGAATGTTATTGGAAGAAACCAAAACTTTCACAAGTTGGTACTTCTCTAAAATATATAAAAGCCAAGGATTTAGGGTGTGAAAAAAGTGACAGTGAGTCTGACAGCAATGACGCAGAAGGTTTTTTGCAAAAAGTTGTAGACTGTGGCAGCAACGTACGAAGTAAATCACTTTTATTGAAATATTTTCTGGACCCGTCAGATGTAAAAAAATTGTCTATTCATTATTCAGTGAATGAATATTTTGCCAGTGCCACAGTGTATAGTGCAGACGATTTTATTACATTTTGCCAAAATAATATGGAAATGGAGGTTTCCCATAAAGTGCCTTTAGAAACAAGCAAACAATCGAAAAGTACGTTATGGTATGAACTAAGGTATGCACGAATAACAGCCTCAAAAGTGTTTGAAGTAAGTCGTTGTCAAACCAGCGAAGGTTTGCTTGTGGAGTCAATACTTGGAGCAAGCAACGTACTGACTACAGAGGCAATTCAGAGAGGGCTAAGGTTGGAAAGTGCAGTGTTAGATGTGGTGGCGAACAAAAAAAATATCAAAATTAAACACATGGGACTATTTTTAAATACAGAATATACTTTGTTAGGAGCATCACCGGATGGTATTAGTGATGAATAGGTTATAGAAATTAAATGTCCTAGTAAGAAAGAAACAGTAAAAAATTACATAAAGGAAAATAGAGACATACAAATTAAATATATGTGTCAAATTCAGTTACAAATGCTGATGTGTAAGCGAAGAAAAGGATTGTTCTGTGTTGCAAGTCCTAGTTTTGAAGAGGACCATGAAGTAACAATATTTGAAGTACAATCAGATATAAAGTCTATAGAGGTAATTAGCGCCGCTGAAGAATTTTGGGAAAAAAATATTTTTCCAAAAATTTTAAATAAAACATTGATTTAAACTACACTTGTTATTTTTATTTGAACTAGGTAATTTTGTGACAACAATTTAAAAAAATACGCAGAGTACCGATAATATCAAATCAGTTTTATTGAAATATCTTGTTATTGTTTTTCATTATAAGCACAAACTATTATACTACTAACAAATTTGCCTTTTATGACGTTAATTTATTAAGAGTATTGTTAATATATAAGGTGTCAATTGATTGAGGGCCACTTGAAAATATCTCGACAAATATGCATTTTTCAGAGAACTTTATTTGAAAGAAAAAATACTTTTCTTAGGCTAGCTTGGTATAAGAACACATTTGAGATCCATGGCCTACTCTCACAGATATTTTTGAAAAACACGAAAACTGCCAAAACTTCGGCTTACTTTTTAGTTTCAAGAGTTACCGAAAAAAAAATTCCTAATGAAATTTGTGGGAAAAACTGATTGCTTTATTAGAATTTAGAAATATGCCATGGTTTAGTGGGTGCTCTATTAGCACCCGCCCAAAAAAAGCTCACTATTGTAGTGGCGGTGGCCTCGAATGCTGTACTTTCATGTATTTAATTTTTTTTTACAACATACTACATTGCAAATTGTGGAAATTTCTTGCGAGGTATCGGTAAACCCCACATTTTTAAAAATTTTCTGGTTAGCCCTTTATAAATGAGTAATTTTTTAAGTGCTAAGAGTGCACAAATTAAACCATGAATTTTTTTTTCAAATTCTGATAAAGTAGGCTTAAAACAGTTTTGCCCACCGACGTCATTAAGACATTCTTTTGGTAACTCTTGAAATAAAAAAAGCCAAGCTTCGGAAATTTTTTAGTTTTTAAAAAATACCTCGGAAAGTATAAAAGGCCATGATTCTGGAATGGGTTTTTCCACAGTCTATCAAGTTGGTCCATCAAAAAGCATTTTTTTCTTTCAAAGATATTCTCGGGTGGCCCTCAATCAATAGGCACATCCTGTATATCTCTAGAAAGGGTAACTTTAACAGAAATAAGGTTATTGCTCTGATATAAAATAATATTAAATAAATAAATATACAATTTGATCACAGTGGAATGTAGGGATAAAACTAGTATACTTATACATTAAAAGCGGACAACTCGGGTGACTTCAACTACCTAATAAAAATATGTTTAGTGGATGTTTTTGACATTGTTGCTTTCTTCAAAAAAGTTATTCACAAGAAAGTTTTTTAAATCATTGTAGCTCGGTGATCGCCAGTTTAAAAAAAATGCATAAAACGAGATTCAAATGCAAACTTTGTTTTATACATTTCTTTCAAAACCAATCAATTAACTACAGAACTAATTTATCATAATGACTAGACGCCCAATGATGTCAAAGAACTTTCTTCTGAACTACTTTATTGAAAAATGGGACAGTTGTCCCCAGGAAAACAGATTGGAATAAACATTATAAATTATAATAAAAGTATTGGCTAGGTAACTAACATTTGAATATTTATTATTAATAGCTTAGCACATAAAATTCTATTTTTGTTCATCGAGTTTGAGGTAGAAAAAAATGTTTCGTATTGAAGTTGTTATTCCCTAAAGTTAAGAAAATTGAATATGTCAAAAATGGAAAAAGATAATGAAACAAAAATAACAATTTAAATGTTCTGACGAGCAGATTTCCCAATGCAAAAATAAGAGAGTATTTTGAATAAAAAAAGGCAAAACTTTGTCTTTTAACCATTTTGTGCAACACCCTGCATACAATTTGGTATCACTGTAAAAACATGCAATTCTACATTAAATTAAGCTTATCATCTTTACCGTTTCATGGTCTTACCTAAGAATACACCGAGGCGAGCCTATTCTTTATTAACTAATGGACAAAAACCCTTGAGGTTGCAAACCTAGCATGTTATATCTTGGAAAGTGTGAATCTAAGTGGCACAGCATTAGTTTTTAGAACTGCGTAGGGCCCATAAAAACCTCACAAAAAAGGTAGATAAAAAAAGAACGGGAAACCTCTTGAAACGTATTAAAGTCCAATAACCCACCCGTAAACTAGTTGCCTAGCCAGCCCCTGGCCATAGCATCTTTTGGCGAACCCGGTGGGATTCGGTTCCACTTCAATATACGCGTCATAATGCCCCCAGAAAGGCATACTAACTAAAATCACATCCAAAAATCTGTTACAACTTGCGATCTATTAAGAATCTACCTACGACTTTTATACGAAATATTTTTTTCCATCTCGAAAAATAAGAAAGGTCGGTGGGACACCCTGTACATATCTATAAAATCATTTAATTAATGGCCCCTGCAAATTTACTATTCCACAAGCAATGGTTATTAGATAATCTACTTTTGGCACCAGCTGATGATTAATACAAGAATGTCCTTCAAGGATTGCAAATTCTCTCAGTCTTCGTATTACCCTTTCAATGTGAATTCGTAAACTCGCAATTATTTTGCTTTGTTTTATATGTTCCTTTGAACTAAATGTTCCAGATTCGACTGAAGGGGGACGGATAAGATTGCATCCTTTTTTTTGCAAAACATTGCCTATTGCCTTAAAACCTCTGTCAGCCATTACATCAGAGTTGTTTGGTAAAACATTTAAAAAAGTGCTTGCTTCGATTATTTCCTTGTCTGTGATTCTGCCACCAAATCCCTCAGATATAAAATTTATTAAACCATCTGGCGTTGAAGAAATTAAATATTTGAGCGTATTGGCTTTTTTATAGTTCAACCATGTCAGGGCTTGATGTAGAGCTTTAGATGGTTTTTCGATTTCTATTTCTAAACAGTCAATAATTGACTGTTGAGTTTTGTAGAAATAGGTATCAATAATAAACTATAAACATCGTTTCGCGGGACGTTGATATGTCGATATGACGCGAAGACGAAACGACGCCACTGGCGAACGCGACGCGACGCATAACCTCAAACTCACAAAATATTATTAATTAGGTTCATTTATTTACATCTGCACTGCGCATGCACGCCTAGTGACGTCACACGAGAGAGAGCATTCACTCGACAAAGACAAAAATTTTTTAAATTTTAATTGGATTTTTAAGCCCTACAAAGCAATTTTTCTTAAGTTTTATATGCTGTATCTAAATTTTAAGTTTCATTTCACTGAAAAAAAGTAAAGATTATAATTTTCTGAATAGGACGCAACGACCCTATTGATGTGATTTATGAAAAATTATTTTTCTTGAAATTGGCAGTGAAGTGTCTCAAAATCGTCATTATAAGCTCAGAAATCAGCACTGAAGTAGCCCATTATTGTACGATTTTTTCAATAAGTAGGCCTTGGAGAGATGTAAACAAACATCAAACGTCAGACGTGGAGCCATCGCCCGTCAAAAGCGACAAAATATTCAAAACCCGGCCAATAAATCCCATTTAACTTTTCGTACACATTTCGAAATTGTTACCTATAGCAGCGCAATCTTTCAGTATAAAATATTTGAGTAGGTTTGAATATCAATAGATTTGTTATGGAGGCTGCACAACAGGCAGCAGTTTAGATTTTCTGTCAGTAAGTGCCGTGTCTGGTCATACTTGACCTAGGTAGAGCAATCGTCAAAGTCAAGCAACGCCGCGCGTAGTCGGTTCATGGACGGGTGATCCCTTATTTATTATTTTTCGCCTAATAAAACTTTTTTTCGATTTAAAAAAAATATAATATGTACCTCGGCATTCAATTTGTTTTTATCACGCATGTGGTTTATCACATACATAAATAACTATTTTCTGTTAAAAATGACGTTATTGTCCTAACTCTCCCAATCCAGGAACTCTAGATATTACCTATTGACTTTTGAAACCCTCCGCATGTAAAATAAAATTAGTCTTGCCTCTAATTTAATTAGGGTACCGAGAAAACGTTTAAAAAATTAATTGCCTCAGCTCTTCTGTGCGATCCTCTACACTGGCAGTGCGTCTCATAATATTAATCCCGTCCTTTATAAAATGTAGGAAATGTATAAAATTGGATTGCGCAACTGCAATTAACGCTTAATAATGCCAGGAATTTCATTCATTAAATCTGTTACCGGGATTAGCATTTAATTAAACATATATAAACACACACAGCGAGTTCTAAAACGGAGAATGCCTGTCGTTAATTCGGAGAAAATAAAAAGGGCAATATCGCCTTTAACAAAAGGGTTTACTCTAGGGGAGGCGATGGTCCCTTCAAATAATTAAAATTTAAATTGGGATTCTCACCGCCGAATATTTTCTATAAAGAATGATAAATGACAATATTAAAGGGTTTAATATGAAGCACACTTTAATGCCCGGAAATTGGTACCTAGGCACTCTTCGCTCGTAATAATACAGAGTATTAAAGCAAAAAATCATAATAAATAATTTTCTCTTGGAACAAAAACACAAATTTATTCAGTATTTTGAACTAAATGGGCAAAATTGCCATTTCTGTAAATGGCACCTCATATTTTACCACATTCTGATGCCAACCAATAGTTTTTTATTTAATTTGACGCTTTCTTTTCATTTTATTATTCCCTGAGTAAATAATAATTTAATAAAAAAGGAGAGGTTAATTAATTAAATTATTCAATGAATTGTTATGTGGTCACAACTATTCAAACACACTTATTAATCATGAAGTAAGAGATACATGTACTTATTCTGCACTAGGTCTTTATTCTTTTATAATTATCTTAAGTTAAGTAGGTATTTAATTTAATCTTTCGTCCCTTTTGGTAAATTTTCGGCTCCGCTACAATTGAGCGCAGGACAAAATAGCGCGCGACAAAAAGCGCGCTTGGTAACAAACCCTAGCAACTAGTAGTTAAGTAACCTAAATAAGTGGTTTTTTATTCTTCGCAAGTTGTCAGTCACATTTATTTTTATCATTATGGAGCAATATTCCAGTACCCAAAACGGCAAAACGAAGGTTGTAGATATCGTGTTGATAGGAGGACAGAATAAGTGTAACTTGGCGATGTACTAAATCTGGTTGTAAAGGGCGCTTACGAGAAACCGGTGAGTCTAATAAACCGGCCACCACTGAACACAATCGTGTCCCTAATAATGCGGAAAACGAAGCCTACGTCGTGAAGCAAACCATAAAGCAGGAGGCGCGCCATACGGATGAGCGCCCGCGGAATATAATCCATACGAACACAAGTGGAGTATCTGTAGAAAGTTCGGTACATCTTCAAACGTACAACGCGGCAAGAAGGACGATTAAAAGAGAACGGAGCAGGACTGTCCAATGGGATCCTTCCAAGGCTTCCGAACTTACACTTGACGTAACGAAAATTTTAACCAGACGAGGTGAGCGATTTATTCTCTTTGACTCAGACCAGGAGACCAATGCCAGAGTTATATTGTTCGGCACATTGCAAAATATAAGCTTGCAGAAGGAATTCCCTCACTGGGTCGTAGATGGCACGTTCAAAGTGGCCCCAAGTGTGTTTTATCAGCTGTACACTATACACACATTATTTATAGAGAGATTATATATAGATAGATGCCCATGATCTGTTTCCTCTTACCAAATAAGACGGAAAATACGTACAAAACCGCCATGACAAAATTATTAGAGATCGAACCGCTGTTTATCGCCAAAATCGATCATGTCAGATTTTGAAGCAGCGTCGATGACAGCACTAAAAACTACATTTCCGGATTGTCAAGTGGTGGGCTGATTTTTTCACCTCAGTCTGCGTCTGATTTCCTCGTATTGGGAAACTTCTTACGTTGGGCGGCGAATTTTGGGACAATCACCGCGGTTTCCCATTAATAATTGGAACATGTACAGCGGGACACATAATGACTTACCTATTACCTAGAACAAATAACTCACTGGAGGCGTGGCACAACGCTTTCCAAAAATCATTAGACTGTCAGCATCCCTTCGTTTACAAGTTAATAGAGCATTTGAAGGATGAACAAGGACAGACAGAAATATTCGTTGCCAGATATCGCTCTGGCTACAGATTAAGACCTGAAAAAATAAAATACGGGAAAATCAATGATGGCATAAAAATAATGATGGAATCATACACCTTTAGAGAAGCGAAGGAATATTTAAAATCAATATCTTATAATATTAGCTAGTAGAATATTTAGTCGATACTTGTTATATTTTGATTTTGTTGTTAATTTGTTCAATAATATAATTGCTGTTTAATTGGTCCTGATTTTATTAACAACATTCGTGGCATAACATTTATGGGTTAAGGCCAAAGAAGAAACAATTATTTTTACTACTAACAACAATAATAATGGTCGTGGAAGTCGTGCAAATGGGTATAAATGGCAAACTTAGGCCGTGGTTACATACATATACTGGACGCGTGGTCGTGCGTATTCGGGCGACCACGAGGCCAACGATAAAGATAGGCCACGGCGCTAACGCATAATCGCGTAGTCACGTGACCAACTTAGTTCTATATAGTGAAAGGCATTTTTGGAGATAAGTAGAAAAAACAAATTTCGTAACAATTTGGCAAGTTTTCTTTCATCTATTACATTTACATTTACATTTTTTCAAAATTTTCAACCTGCCTCAGCTGTTTTAGGCTGAGAGTTAAACCGCACTGCACTCACAATATTTTGGCACATTCTCAAAAATTGTTGGGACATCACCTTCCTTTAGCTTAGGTGATATTCTCTATAGGTATTTTCCTCCCACAACACATTTGTCCACTTTAATTATTGTTTCACTTTCTTGAAAATGTGTTAGCCACACATACTTAAGGGTTTTTTAGAATTTAAATCTCAGTTGGGATTTGACGAATCCATTTTTGGCGGAAATTTTCATCCCGAGGCAAAACAAATGTTTGTTATGGCGACACTTTCTTCCTGGTTTTTGTAATATGTATAAATATAATATAAAAAGACCCAATATTTGGTATTTAGGTTATTTTTTACGAAATAAAAATGAAAACTAACCTCAGTAGGTGTACTGTAAATAATGACGAGGTCTCAGTTGATCGGCAGCGTGAAAGACCGAATAGAAACCATATCAGGGCGTGGGTCGACAACGAAAATCCTCGAGTACGTTACAACACTGATTTATTTCGCACAAGGTGAATGGTGAATACAATAAATACACAAACCCGAACGTGGTCAACGGCTTCCAGCCACCCGGACCGTCTGAACTCGCGGATCTCCCGTAAGCAGTTCACCCCTCTGTGTCTCAGGCTCCACTGTCCAATACTAATACTGTCCCATGTCCATAATAGTCCATTCCGGGTTCCCTATTCTGTGGTTCGGGGGAGAATTCCCCTTACAGCGCTCACGCGTCGCGTCGCGTCGGTGCGAGCGGCACTAATACTCTTGGACGGCACGACTCCCGCCCAGACACCCAGAGGCCATAATAACACCTGGGCGGTTCCCCTCCGCCAGAACACACGCGCACTAGACACAAACTTGTTTATAAAATATAAACTAAGATGTTTAAAAACACTTTAAACATTGAAAACTTCTCAAAACCCAAGCTGCCGCTTTCGGTTATGTGACAAATGACATGTAACGTCTGACTAAGATGGGCGACCACTGACTACTGACATACATTGACGACCAAGCACGACCATGCATCCAGTATAACCAAAGTCTGCCATGCATGGCCTTAGGCGAAGGGACGCGCCGGGAAAAGTTCGTAAAGAATATTTTGGCTTTCTCGGCGGCACGCGGCGCCGTGCTTCTCTTCATTTTGGACAAGTGTGCGATACTTTGTGACCTACCAATTCCAACAACTATGTGTAAATTCTGAGCACCGGTACAGTATGACTGTCGCAGAATACGCGTGTCAACACCAAATTTTACGGAGCTTCGCACGAGTCTGCGTATCTGTACATCGGTACAATGAAAAGTCCGTGCCCTTCTCTTCGCTTCTGGTAGTCCAAAATGTGTTTAGTTGTGTACGTATTTTCCGTCTTATTTGGTAAGAGGTAATTATCATGAGCCAGTGGCGCAGCCAGAATAAGTGTTTGGGGGGGGGGGGGGCAACCCTGAGATATAATAGGTTTATTCCAACAAAAGTTCTGTTCCTAAAACAGAAGAAATAAATGGGCCAGGATTAAATCTTTTCTCTCTTGAAATGTCGTTGCGCCCTTATGTCGCAGCACCCTTATATCGCGCTCTCTTTCGTCGCGCACCTATATGTCGCTGCACTCAAGTAAGCGCGCTTTTTTGTCGCGCGCTATTTTGTCCTGCGCTCAATTGTAGCGGAGCCAAATTTTCTTGCACTTGAAACAAAATCACAATATTAGTTTAGTGCTTAATACTATTAAGCTATTTTCCTAGCTTTTCTATCAATCTTCATGTATTGTGGTTCCCTATATCCAGTGAAAATTTGGAATAAATAACCATAGTATATCGCGTTGAGTCGGATAATCTGATGGCTAGGAATGAAGTCTATTCACGTTTTGGGCACCTCAGTTCGTGTTTTCTCTAATAGATTCCATTCAGCTATTATGTATGGGTGATACATTTTTCTGCTTTACCGAATTAGCTTCGTCTATGGCGCTTGATTATATCATACACATTCTACATTGTCAGGAAAAGGACACATTATATACACTGGCACCATGCAAGTGCAGCAAGTCGAAAATACCATTAGTTTATCATCTTCAGGGTACTACAATAAAAATAACAGCTAGCGTCCCATATTCACAATTCAACGAAATAAAATAATATATGTTATGTATTGAGACGAGGACTCACATTTATGGCGATTGTGATTTGCCTGCACTTTTTCACCGAGTGCACTTTTGTCACTGTGATGTCATATTAGTGCAAAAATGCAGTCAAATCGAAATCGCCCTTAGATTTTAGTGTCTTTGACAGTTCCCAACCTAACGTCCTAACCTAACCTAGTCGCGTCTAATATATGACATATTTTATTTCTTCGAATTGTTATTCTGGGATGCTAACTGTTATTTACTGTAGTGCCCTGAAGATGACGAAATAATCATTATGAAAACGTTGGCAATTCGGAACGATACGTATAGATAACAGAGAGAGACCACATTTTTGTATTTCACCTTTCAAGAGTTTTAAATACCTAGGTACACAGTTGAGAAAATAATATAGGTAGTTAGGTGTAGTATTATTATATTATTATGATATAAGTCGGTATTTAAATACTAGAAAAGTATTATATATTTTTGTCGCGTTTTTTGATATTGTTTCGGGTAGCGAAGGAAGTTCGATTTTTTTAACGAAATGAGCAAAATCACTTTCTTCTTCTTCTTCTTCTTTTTTTTTGGGTTCGGTTATTAACCATTCCCCAGTATCGCGAAAATCACTTTCATTTATCCATGTGCACACTTTCCTAAAGTATATGTAATTAATTAATTTGTTAGATTACGGATATTTTATACCTTAAAATATCCAAATCGCAATCTAAAGAGTTCAACAAAAACTGAAAAAAAAACTAATCGAAAAATAAATATATTAAGCCACTTGTGCTGATACCTATAACTTTTTTAATACTTCGTTTTCTTTTTGAATTCCTGATGTATTATTTTAATTGTTTTAGACTTCATAATAATTCAGTAGTATGTAGTTTAGTTTATTGTTGTAAAGCGCTTAAAAAAGAATAATACAGTGACCGGCAGAAAGTTGGACACAAAAATTTAATATTTTTCAAATCTGATTTCGATTAATTTAAATTTCTAGCTGCTAATCGAACAAAATTAAAGTTTAGTAGCAAATTCATGTGTTATCCGATAATAAGTTGCGCTTGCGGTATTTTGTTTTTTGTAATACACAGGGTGGTCGAAAAAAAATACAAAAAAGTTATATTTCTCTTTTTTGACTAGGTGGCTGTAACTTAAATCTGACATCCACCTTTGATCCCAAACAACTTTTGTAAGTAACTTTTTACCGTATTTTAAAAAATAAGGGTATTTTACTCGTGAGTTATTTTGACATTTTTGAATCTACCGCGGATCCAAAAAGAGATATTTAAATTTTGATATGTGCGTTTTGTGTTTGAAATGATGCTCCAACTTTTATCAAGAATACAATTTTCTGAGAAATTCATAATAAATTTTTTTTATATTTGTGCCCAACTTTCTGCCGGTCACTGTATAATATTTTTGAGCTTCGACTGTTTTGTATTAATCAATAATTAAATACATTAAACCATACAAATTTGTAGAATCTATTGGTGCGCCCAATCTTTTTCATAAAACAGCCCAAATTTATAAATGCATTGGTGCAAGTCTGCTAAATCATCCTTGAATTGCTGTACTACATGGCTATACCAGAGCATATAAAACAACCAGCAGTATCACTCCCCATGGCGGGAAAATTCTGCGCACCTGTTCGCGCAGCCGCCATGTGGGCATAGATTCTGTCAAATTGATGCAGTGTCGGGGCGATTGGGCAGTTCTTTTTTGGCTGTATGAGAGATATTACAGTGCCGTGGAGTGTGTTTTTTTGTAAATTGTGCTTTTTGCTAGTATCTTTAAATAAAGAATCCCAGGAAGGAGTAAAAGCTGCTTGTGCTTACCACACACTATATAGTTTACTAATACTACTCTGTATTTCTGAATTGATTTTCCCGACTACACCTCTGACTTCTATTCCACCAATATGGCTCAAGGTCATTGAATTTGCGGGTGATTTCTCAAGAGTAAGTTATACTGCTGGTTGTTTTATATGCTCTGGCTATACCATGTTTCGGGTTCGTTTTGAATTTAATTCGAACGCCTGAAATAGAAAATGTATATAATTCAATATTACGAGACATGTTTACTTTTTCTACAAGAGAAATGTTTCGGAGAAATTTAAAAATTGAAATGGAAGGCAGGTGCCAGAAACAATTTTTTTTATTTCAATGTCTTTGAATGCAGCGAGAAGTACCTATTCCCTACAGCGCGTACACAGTAAACAGTAAAATAGGAAAGTGACAGAAATAACATCCGCCTATGTTTTTAGGTAATTGTGTCAATAACTGTATTTAAATACAGAACAGAAAGATAATCGTATTTCTTTCCAGATAAACTATTGAGCTATCGAAAAAATATAAAGAGTACAAAATGTTTTTAAATTAATTTTGTTACAGAATACGTATCTTCCCTTTTATATAAAGTAACTTATAAAAAAAAGTTATGTAAAAGAAAACGAATAGGTAGCTGTTTTGAGTTTCTACCTTTAGACTGCAAAAAGTAATTCTACCGTAAAGTATCTTCCAGCTCATTGGTAATGTACTCCAATATTCAAGTTTATATTATATTCAACCGTTTTTAAGAAAAAAAAACGAATTTTGTCCCTCTTAAGGCTGGAATAACTTTGCACGGGAGGCTTAAATCTAAAAATTTTCTCGAAATATATGTACATAATTACGAAACATCCAATATACGGGGTAACTCACTCATGATGCAAACAGTTTTAACCACACAATGGGTCATGTCCATTACAAAGGAAAATGCGAAAAAAAATTGTTGCTAAATTTAATACATGCGGGGCGAATCAATCTTATTACCCGAGCAACTAGACGCTCATAGTTGAAAAAAAAAAGCGCTGTTTTCACATTTCATTGCTTAATGCGTTACTGTTCAACGCTCGACTGAAGGTTATGAAGATAAGGAATACTTATCTCTCATCTGCATTTTATCCATGATTTCAGTCTTGATTTTACAAATAACAAGCATTGTAAGAAAAGAAGTCGACTTCTGGTGATGACCTATACGGTGGAACGGTCCGTGAAGAAAAGCGCGCGACACCGCCGGCCCTGTAATATTTAGCGTCTCCAAGGTTTGAGGTCGATATCTCGTTGTATGCCACTCCACAGTCGGCCCGTTTTCGATCTTCTCTACACGGCTGCATTTGTGGACAGGTAGCGTGTTGCTTTCTGTTATGCTGTTGCCAGAGACGGCTACCCCATACAGCAACCACGTCGTTAGAGAGGTTGCTCGAGAGTAAAAGAAGTCGGGGAGAGATCATATACAAATAATACATAAATTCATCAACTTAGACTATGCTGTATATATAACTTTATAATATTTTGGGATTTCTGGTGAAGAAGTAAAAAATAAATAAACTTATGATATGTGCAACTGACAACTGCGCTCCGGGGGTCACCAGCGAGTTTGCCAGCTGACCATCAAAATGCCGTTAATTATTGGTTTTAATACAGGAAAAAAAATGTTGTTGACTTTTTAAATTCGGATTCGTATTAAGCTGATTTTTTCCACCTGCGATTAGATTTTTTTTACATCATGACTGGATAAACCTGTATTGCGAAATTCCTATACCCACTGAATAATCGGCTGAATAAATGATGTCAACTGAACATCGGGTTTTTATTCTCTTGTTTCTTAGTCCAGATCAAAATTAATTACAAGTCTTGCAATAATTAAAGTGGCCATTACAAATTGATTATTATTTTTTTGTCGAACTCATTGTAGTTCATTAATATAATAATAATAATAAGTCAATCCCATTATCAGAAAAGAGTATCCATACCACCATTTATAGAGTTTCTGATTTAGGTCGGAATAATATGAAGGGCGCACCTTTTTTCCCTAATGAACTCACACCCTGACGACGGGCATCTTTATACGTACTACAGCTTCTCTTGTCTGAATTTGTGAGATTGGCCATTATTTCTTATTAATTTTATTACGTCAAGAATTGAATAGACCAAAATTATGAAATACATAATAATTTATTAGAAAAATAACGCAGTTTTAAAGAATATTTTTATTTTTTAAAAGTAATATTAGGTAGATACCTGCATTGCCTATGGATACATTCTCGCAAAAAAAATCGCCTCACTGATTCTAAAATGTGTCTATTAATTGTCCTTATTTGTCGGGCGCAATTTCAATTTTCAGTTCTTCAAGAGCCTCAGGACGATTAGTAAAATATGTTTAAAACAGCAGCGGCCGTATGTTCCGTTGCCCCATCCTGTTGGAACCACAGGACTGCATGGATTCCTATGCATTGTTAATATCTGAATTTCGCCAGTTAAAAAGTTCTCCAAAAACAGCTACCCTGCATCTTTTCTGAACGATGTGGCTGTTCATGAATCTGTTCTGGTTGTTCGGAGGACCAGTATCGGCAATTCCTCTTGTTGACTGTAAAAATGTGCTTCACATACCTAATAATGTTGTTTAGAATATCAAGATTTTCGTTTACAGTGAGTACAGAATTCGAATCATACTCGAAAATCAGTCGGTAGAAGTTACTGTACGACTTGAATTTTATAGGGATACATGCCAAGGTCTTCATGAAGAATCCAAGTTAAACTTAACTTAAACTAAAGAAGCTGATGTATTATTATTCCATGATTTATTTCTTAAGAAAAATTTGTCTGATTATATTTTATCGGGGGTAACACCAGACATAAATGACGTCGATAATTGCAATTCCACTGAAAATCAATCGTGTTTCCTGACTGAACCTTCGGAAATAAAGCAGAAAAAGAACAAGAAGATAATAGCCTTGGTACTGATTGAAATAGTCAGAACATGAATATTAATTATAGAGATTAATAACTCTTGTTTTGCACCAAAATTTAATTAATGACCAATTCATTATAATACGTAATGCGTAAAAAATCGCACGTTTTACTCTACCTGGAAGGTGGTGTGGAAAGGAGTGCCAGTTTCGTGAGAAGCATAAAGATTACAACTTTTTAAATCGAGTTATGCCCAAAACGTTTACTCTTGTAGGAAATTTCCTAAGTTACAAATTTGACAAACAATATTTGACTGCTAACGAGATATTCGCGAAAAGTACAATTTTTAGCGGCAGCCGCATCGATTGAGATTTTTGACATTTTGTTTAGAAATACAATATCAAGGCTCATACCAGGATCCAGCTTTGCTGGATTAGTTATTGTTAGTTATGTGAAATTCCCCTTTGTTCTTACTCCCACAATATTAGGCATATCAAGCTATGCCACAACAACATCAAAAGTCAACAAAGAGGCTCCTTTTGATAGTTCCTGTTTTTAATTCTGTTGGTTTATTGCCTAAACTGGAACAAAAATTCAATTATAGGTATATAAATCCACATCCACCTGACGCTGGCGGGCACGCTCAAAGGGAGAATGATTACGTTTCCAATAACTCTCCATTAATCCGGCCTTGGGCGGCGGGTGGCCCGAAATTCCACCGTGTCAATTAATTTGCGCTCTTCGCTGCGATATCACTCATTACATTGTGAAGCACTGCGCGGGATAGAGCAAGGGTTTTGTTTGAAATCCGATGCGCACTGATATACATATACCTATAGTAAATAGTAAATTAATTTTCAAGATGCAGGATGCAGTGAATGTAAGCAAATACAAGGAGGGAAGCGTGGACACTGGTAACAATCGCCCAAAATGTGTGTTAGTGTTGCTTCTGGAATTAGTAGATAATAAATAAGTTAAAATTTTCAACTTTTTGCTAATATTGTTATGTTATTTTAGCGGAAATATCTTTATACTTAAAAGGGTATCGGGTATCTGAGTAAAATCAGATCCATTTGAATTGTTGTGCTAATATTATTCATCTTGTGAAAGAGAGTAGGGAACATGCCACCACAAGTTTGACTGGGACAAATCCTTTAGGCTAACCCCGCGAAAAGTTATTACGACTGCAAGATTATTTTCTAATGCTATACAGGGTTAACTATCACTTAGTACAAAAATTTTTATGGCAGATAAAGAAAAATTAGACTTGCTAAAATAAATTTTCAAAAATTTTCTAACATTTGTCTTAAGCCTAAAAAAATTTTTTTTCAAATTGTATTAAACCCCTCAAAAAACGCCGCCTATGGACGCCCGCGCGACATGTCTAAAAATTTCGCATATGTCAATAGCGCGGCGTTGCCACGTCTATCAATTTATCCGAGGATTCACCACAAAATTTCGATTTCCTTTTAAAAACGATTACTTTCTGAGGAACATGTAGAATGCCTATGAAACACCTACCTTACTGACATTTCCAGGATTGTTTGCACCATTTTCTGTTTTCTTGCTTTTTTACATTAAAAGTCACACAACACAACATTCACATTTTTTAAATCTGTTGGGGATCTCTTGGTTTCCCTCTGCTATTCCTTTTGTTTGAAGCGAGGTACTCAGCCTGACGACCACGACGAGGTAGATCCCCTCCGCCAGGAAAACCCCGAAGGGTAACCGAAAAATCACAACTGCACTAGCACACATTGCACAAATGCACATGCAAAGCACTACAGTAGCTGTTCAAAGAGGCCGCCGTTAACTTCGATGCACAAATTCACTCGGTTAACTAAAGAAGTCCGGATACGTGCAAAAAGTCCATGATTATTCCGGATTTGAACAGCTGCACCTTCAATTCGTTCACGTAACTGCTGCTCGTTGTCGATTTCCTGCTCGTACACAATCGCCTTCATGAATCCCCAAATACAAAAATCCATTGGATTCAAGTCTGGTGATCGCGGCGGCCATGCAATGGGCCCTCCTCTTCCGATCCAACGGTTGGGGCATTGGTCGTCTAAAAGTGCACGAACAGGTCTCGCAAAATGGGCTGGTGCACCATCGTGCATAAACCACATGTCATGCAGTACTTGTAGTGGCAAATTATCAAACAAAACATTTGTCAGAAAATACAAGTATCGTTCAGCGTTTAAATTTTCCGGTAGAATGTATGGTCCAATTAATCGATCTCCATAAACTCCAGCCCAAACATTGATGGAAAACCGACGTTGGAAATTAAACCGCCGAACAGCATGTGGGTTCTCATCGGACCAAATATGGCTGTTGTGTCTAAAAAAAAAAACAAAAATTTAGAAATATTCACAATTTTGGCGAAGGCGTTAGGATTGACATAGCCAATTTTATAATAAATAAAAAAGATAATATGGAGGAGAGAAAGCTATAAGTAAGTAAAAATTTACATACGTGTTTAAAACCCCAGCACGTGTGAAGCAGCATTCGTCTGTCCAAAGAATGTTGAAAACAAAGTTTGGGTCTTGGGCGATTCGATCACGTAGCCAAGTGCAGTAGGTCATTCTCACCGGAAAATCATTTGCTTCTAATGCTTGGACCTTTTGTATGTGATAAGGGTGAAGGCCGTTTTCCCTTAGAATCCTCCATGCCTGTAAATAATTGTATTGTTACATTTTAAATTTTATGTAGGTATTAGGTGCAAGCAAAGACAATCCCATCACATGGGATAGTCTTTGGTAGAAGTCAGTTTTATTGGTTTTATTTTACTTGCCTTGTTCTGAGATATTCCCAATCTCCTTGCAATAGCTGTAGTGCTTATGGAAGGTTGCTCTTCCACCAAATCAAGCACTGACTCAACATCGTCCATGTTCATTTGCCCTCCAGGCCCACCCCTTCGAGCTTGCAAAACACCAGTGTTTCGCATACGTTGTACAATGTTCACGAAAGTACGTGGGTTAGGCATATTTGCCCTGTTAGGAAAACGAATACGGTATTCTGCTGCAGCTCGATGTGCACTTTCATCGCATCTCCCGTACATTATAACCATGTCCGTCAACTCGGCGTTCGAATACTCCGGCATTTTCACAAAGACGCTGAACGATTTGCCGCGAAAATCAAGACCAAACTGGGAAATAACGCCATGTTACATTCGCAAATGCCCTCCGTCGGCTACTAGCCAAACTTGAAAAGGTTTGTTCCAACAGGGTCAATAACCGTGCTCAAGTACGTTCAGCGCATGCGCACTACCCCACTGGCTGTTCCAACTGAATTATGTACCTACCGACACGGGACGATACACGCACTGTTCCAGCCGATTTATGGATCATTTGTGTATCGTCCTTGTACGATAAAAACGGTGCCTGGTCTAAAGCAATAACCGCGTGTACTGACATGCGCAGTGTATGGTCGTGTGACAGAGATAAACATTAACATCATATTTTTGTTTTTACGTAGATAGGTTTAAATCGATGGCTGGGATCGTGTTTTTTATTTCTTGTTGGTTTTTGGCTTGTTGGGTAGGGCGGGGAATCGTTGAACAATTTTTCCGTTCCATCTGAAATTTTCTTTGGGATCATTTGTTCCAACTCGAATTTACGTACCGTCACAGAACTGTACATGAACTAGATGATAACCCTTAAAGAACGCATGCGCTAGTTTTGCACCGTTCATGTGCGATCCCAAAGAAAATTTCAGATGGAACGGATTGTGAATCAAATCGACCAAATCACGTTTTGCGACCGCACCTAACCTGCGTGTTTAATATGTGGCTAACCGAATGTTCGGTGGGCTAACCTCACTCTTCACTCTAAAAAATTATTGTTCAACGATTCCCCGCCCTACCCAACAAGCCAAAAACCAACAAGAAATAAAAAACACGATCCCAGCCATCGATTTAAACCTATCTACGTAAAAACAAAAATATGATGTTAATGTTTATCTCTGTCACACGACCATACACTGCGCATGTCAGTACACGCGGTTATTGCTTTAGACCAGGCACCGTTTTTATCGTACAAGGACGATACACAAATGATCCATAAATCGGCTGGAACAGTGCGTGTATCGTCCCGTGTCGGTAGGTACATAATTCAGTTGGAACAGCCAGTGGGGTAGTGCGCATGCGCTGAACGTACTTGAGCACGGTTATTGACCCTGTTGGAACAAACCTTGTATGTACAGTTAGTTGCCTAGCTAGGAAGTTATGAAATGACGAACTGGGCAACGCGGAGCAGTCGAAAAAACGTTTCATAGACTCGACCGGGCCGATACGTCGCTTAATTCATACCGCCGAGGCTTCAGAACAATAAATCCTTTATCTATGCTTCAGAAGAGGTTAGATGGTGGACAAGAATTCATCAGAGGAGCTCCGGGGGTATTAAGGGAGACGGCTTGTGGTGTCGCGGTAATGAGCTTTCCGCGAGTAGGAACCGGTCCGGATACGAGCTAAGGTAAGGGGAATCTAATAGCGCTGCATCTGTACAGATTCAAATCGATTGTTATTTATGTATTTTTTAAATTTGTTTGAGTAAAAAGGTATTTTCACCGTTCCTAAATCAACGGCAACACCGCGGAAAATCACTTCAGCTGTCAGTACCTTCAGAAGCCAAATTGGATGACGTCATTAAAGGCGGGGATTTACAGGGAAAATAGGGGTCTTTACCCGTTTTTTTAAAGATCGTAAAAAAAATCTAAAAATATTTTTCTATGTTTTCTTAAGCCACCCTGCGCACGTGGTAAAAATTTTTGTACTAAGTCATAGTTAACCCTGTATAGTTCCAGTCACAAATATATCCCTTAGCGTTTGTATTTCAGTGCGACTCCAAAACAGTTAAGGAGGAAGATTTACGCGACAACCAATCTTTAAAATATTAATGGAATTTGTCCACAGAAAAGTTAATTGCATTTCGAGTTCCAGAGGTATAGCCAAAATAAATACGCCATATAACTCGAGGCAAGGTAAAGTTAGTTGTTTACGGGGTGCAACACGTGATTTTGCATAAAGCAAATGTGATCGTATTTGACCATTTATGTCAATAGACCTGATATAAATGCAGCGTGCGTATGCACCTTCGCTTGCATCTGCAAAACCATGAATTTGTATGATGATTGGATTATCACCAATGATGCGTGTTAGAATATGTAGTGATCCAATTCGATTATTTTCTTTGATAAAATTATTCAATTCGAGACAATGTTTGTGTTTTATTCTATCACCAAATGTAACATTCATAGTTTTTGAATAACCATTTCGAATTGAATTAACTCCATAGTAATAATAGTGGGTTGAAATTTGTTACAATAATTACCTATATGTCAAAATTGAGTGTTTAATAGTATATTATGAGGTTTGGTGTTTATTTTGATGAGATTTATATTCAAAATAATTATATATCCAAGGAATATCTAGTGTTTTTGTACTATGTTCGTCTGTCATAACATGTTCATCGATATTGTATATTAACACGCTTTTGTTAACTTTACTTTTATGTATGTAACTTTGTAAACAAACTTAGCAAATCGATTTTCACCCATTTGTAATTATTATCGTAAATCTGAAAATTTTCAAACTTATTCAGTTCCAATAACTGCAGATGGAACCATCGAATGCCGCTTGCGAAGCGGACACATTACCACTAAGTTAAAAAGTCATCTTAGGTGATAGTGACTTTGACATTATTACAATAATCAAATAATATTTGTTGTTGTAAAAAGTTAAAAAATAAAATTTTTACAAATTTTTTTATACATTCCTCGCTCATAGTCACAATACAAGAACTTATCAAAATCAATGTATGATGCTGGTATAAAAAAATACTTGTAAATCTAAGGGCTTATCTACCTTTCGTTTTCAGTTTAAGTATAGCTGCATCCATGCACTCATGCCCCGAATTTGTGTGTTGGACCAATTGGACCGGTCCGAATGCTTGGCGAAGTACGTAAATTTGAGACTAATAATTACTAGTGAGACGATGGACTTATACAAGGTTGTCCATCTTTTAGGGGCAAAACTTCAGGAATTTATGGAAAACATTTTCCTTTATTTTTCTTAAAGGAAGACAGCTGTATACGGCAAACATATTTGTTACAGACATGCAATAAATGCTATTACCATCATATTTTTTATCCGAAAATGGTACGTCACTGGAATAGTAGATTCTGTAATGAGGTTAGAATGAAAAAATTCGATACCGAATAACAGACTGTATTTTCTCTACGACCATCCGTGAATGTAATTTCAGGTGGAGTATTATCAAATTCCATATCAAAATCAATCGATTTTTCACTCATTTTATTTAACTTAAAACACGTTCGAAAATACTTATTATGATGCGCACCCCCACGCCGCTATTGCTGACAGCGAGGTTGACAGTCTTGAAATCCATGGCACTCAATGCTGTGTTTAGTTCGATTAGCGTATATTCATTCATTGTCTTGTTATGGAATGAAAATATATAAAATAATGCAATGATTTATTTATTATTAGTACGAAATATTAGTATCCCTATTATTATATTGTTTATTTATGTGCAATAAATTACAAAAATTATATTAGGATCCTGGAAATACATGCAAAACACTCGAGAAGCAAGTATTTAAGTACAAATCATCTCGCTCTAGAGTGAGAATTTTTAAGTTTTATTATTAAAAATGATTTTAGAATACTTACATTCACGAATGGTCGTGGAGAAAAGTAATTTCTTTTGCCTTCACTACATTTTCCTATTTACTCTACGAAAAACTATTCTTCACTTTTCAAAAAAATGTAGCGTTTTTTAAAAATTCTTTTTTGTGCGTTTTAAATTGTTTAGCAGAAGAAAATCAAGGTAGGTCAAGTCTTTCGAAATTTTGCACACCTACTCGGGTTTTCATAATGAACAAATTACTTTGATAACATTTTAAGCAAAGCTGCAGAGTTAATAGTCTCTAGGGGTGAAATAAACTGCTGGCAAACTTCAAGCAATGTCATTGACATTCGGATCAAAGATCAATCGATCGTTTGGAGCAAGATATACAGGGACCGGCAGAAAGTTGGACGCAAAAATTTAATATTTTTAAACTCCGATTTCGATTAATTTAAATTTCTAGATGCTAATCGAACAGAATTAAAGTTTAGTAGCAAATTCATGTGTTATGCGATGAGAAGTTGCGCTTGCGGTATTTAGTTTTTTTTGTAATACACAGGGTGGATGAAAAAAATACAAAAAAAAAAATTTTTTTACTAGGTGGCTGTGACTTTAAATCTGACATCCCCTATTACCAAAATGGTTTTGTTTGAGCGCCAGAAGCTTGACTTATTTAATGGTTAAATAAAAAGCACATTTTTCTATTTACAATATATTTACAAGTTGGAATTGTACATTTAGTGGTTAACACAAAGTGCAGTAGGTAAACTGAGTAGTTAAATTTGATACTTAGAATTTATAATTTGTTAAAAAACTTAAAAAATGTTAAAGTTTACAATATAAAATCGGAGATGTTCGTGAGCTTAATAGCAAAACACAGGTAGCACGAAAAGTTCACGTGAGCATTTAAAGTCTTGTTTACGAGCACTTCGAAAATTTGGACTATTGGATCTCACAGAGTACCTTGAAACCTTCCCAAATTAAAGCTGAGTAGAGGCCACCCTCGCTCCAAGTGCCTCTTTCGTGGATTAGGACCTCGGCTAGGCCTCGAGACTCGAGCGGGTCGTGGGGTGTTCGAGCTGGTGCTGGAAGGCGTGCTCACTACTCTAAGCCGGGTTGTAAGGTTGGTGTGCTGGTACTTAGTCCGTCATTGTCTCGCTTACGTGCTTCGCTCACGTACCGGAGTACATGTAACAGAAAACACAACGAACAGTCTCCGAAAACCTGGAGTAGAAGTTTCGACGCTTTTACAATTACTAGTTAAATTTCTTAAACATAAAAAGAATAGATGTATGAAAGCATAACACTTTAACTTTATGTACCCTGAACTCTGACTATGAAACCGATTAAAAATTAATAACCAAAACGATCAATTATCTCGACTGAACCTGCCTTACAAATTTACTATACAATATTTACAAGATAAAAGGTAACATTAATAAACTACAAAATATTTGGCGACTTCCCCGTTCGATCTTGAAACACAAGATAAAAAATATATCAGCCACAAAAGCTAGATAACCAAAAAAGGAACCATGGTAGAGTCCACGTCAGTCTCGGGCAACTTAAGGGTTCGTTTCGATAAGTCTGTGCTAATAAAACAAATTTATAACCAAATTATGGCCACCGCCTGCAGCGTGTAACCCACAGAGACGTTATTAATAAAAAAAATATTAAAAATTGAGCGGCTACTCACCCAGACTGTGCTACCAGGGGTCCTCTCTGCGGTTCCACCTGCTGCAGTTCGCAGTTGAAACTCGAGAAACGCGTGGAAATCGTCCACTCTCACACCTCAATACACGTGGTCTCAGCACATGTAATAAAAATCAGAAAAAACCAAATTAAGCCGTCCGTAAGGCTGAAAGTTAGGCTTTGGAAAGAGTTTTCACACGGAAATCTTATAGACAGAAAATCAAAACCGAACTTTCACCTGACGTGAGATCACCACGAGTCGTCGATAGGGAAGTGGCCTCATGTCTGTCGCCGGTTCTATTTATAACCTTTTCGGCAATGTATGACGACTTCCGGTTTCTAGTACACTTTAGAAGGTTTTTTAAGTGAACTTATTAACGCAAAAAAATCAAAAATACTATACTCGCAGATCAGGGAAAACAGATAGCAGTGTCAACTGTCAATTCTGCCAAACTCTTACCACTGATACTCGACAAGATAGAAACGTCAAACACAAAGATTGACGTTAGTACCCGGAATCACCGTGGCGCTTAGTCAATCGCAAACTGAATAAAGTGAATATTATCTTTATAATTAACATCAGACAATGATTACAACAATGTAATTGTTCTAATAATACGTACCTTCGACACATGAATAAAATTTAAACACTTTTGCGACTGGCGCATACCCTTTAATAAATGGTTTGTTTAAGAACACCAAGGTAGGCAACTTATTATGCATCAGCCTGTATAGGTGGTTGCAGATAGCAGGGCAACATTTTTTAAAAATGGTACGTGTATACGGGGTGTGACGAATTAATAAGAATTAAATAATGCATTTAAACGCTGTAACGGAAATTAGATAAAATTTTCGTTATACCCCTTTGATTCCAAACAACTTTTGTAAGTAACTTTTTACCGTATTTTAAAAAATAAGGGTATTTTACTCTTGAGTTATTTTTACATTTTTCAATCTACCTCGTATCCAAAAAGAGATATTTAAATTTTGATATATACGTTTTGAGTTTGAAATGATGCACCAACTTTTATCAAGAATAAAATTTTCTGAGAAATTTATAATAAAAAAGTTTTCTATTTGTGTCCAACTTTCTGCCGGTCACTGTATCACTAAAAGTAATCTGAAATTAACATCCTCTTACAGATAGATTATAAGATTACTATCCCACCAAATATCACTCAACCCCTAACTACGACTTTAATGACCCACGCACCTAACTCATCCAAAGCTACAACTTTGTTCAGAAACCTCTTACGTTTTCAAGGTAAATATTTTTTAAACATGGGTCCGAAAATGCATAAGAAAAAAGTTAAAGGGTGAAAAAGTATTAAAAGCAGCATCATTCTCGTCAGGTGCCCGATAATAAATTTGAAGAGAACGGTACATTTTAGTGACATTGAAGAAGATTACCTTTTGTATATTGATTTCTATTTCAGAAAATGTTATTATTTTTCCGAAAATGCAAAGTTCGATTTTATTTATATTAAACTGATTTTGCTACCCCACCGATGAGAATAAATTGTGAAATTGTTGCACTTCAGTGACTAAAGGACCGCACCAAGTTTCAGTTAAGTTGCATAACTTCCGTAGAAGTTACTGCTAAAAATATGTTCTCAAACTGTACCTTTATCACCCCTTATCACCCTGTAGCTTTCTTATTATGCATTTTTGGATCCATATTTATAGGAAACTGTTGCTTCAAAATTAAAAATTGCATTTTATACTTTTGTCATATCACGTTGGCATCATAATTTAAAAACACCCTGTATAACCTATGTCCATAACTCCAAAGAAAACGTACTTAGAACTATAGTATTATTATAATTTTTGAAGTTGCGTCAGTATATAGTAAAGCAAGTGAATCTAGAGCTAAGATTCTGAGAAGGCATATTATTTATGCGCGACACTCAAAGGGGAATGATTACGTTTACCAATAACTCTCAATTAATCCGACCTTGGCCTGAAATTCCGGCATGTCAATTAATTTGCGCATTTCGTTGCGATATCACCCATTACAATGTGGAGCGGCACAACGCTAAACGGGGGAGAGCTAGCAGGGTTTTGATTAATATCTGATTCGACCCAACACAGACATGGGATAATAATAACTATCACTTCTAAATCTCATGTGAGCTGGAAAATAATTACTATTATTTGCGGTTCAAGTTACACTCTAACTAGCATTATTGTTTGAGTACAGGCATTGCGCAACACAATTAAGCCCAGCATACCTCATATATTTTTTTCTGCTTCCAGAAAAGCTTATTACGAGGCATGTCAGGGTCATGTGTGGAATTAGAGTTCGCCCTGATTCCGATAATGACTTTACCTTATGTCCAAGGTGGGTCACGATTCAATAGTACCTGTGGTTGGCTACGCTTCCACAGTAAAGTTCTCGTCACTGCTGAACAGAGGGGAAAAGGCACGTCGTATGCTATTAGAACATTTGCCACAATTTCCGTTAGCTAGACTATGTGTCTGGTATTTTACCGCCAATTTTTTTTTTTGCGATATGCCTTCTACTATACCCCTAGCGAACAAAACCGAGCAAATATTCAATTTTTTTGTCGTTGTTTTTATACCCTGAGATCGACTTTCTATTAGTTTCCGGATTGGTGGGAGAAAGGTTAGAAATAAACCCAGCTACACTGAAGCAGACGGTGTGGATGTAACACCTGTTAACTCCAAAATTTAAAAAATAAAATTTTTAACTACCACTTTAAAATATTACAAAATAATTGTACTATATAAAGTGACAAAAAATTCCTTACGTATCAAACATTTTTCTCTTTCAAAATGGGACGCATTGAACTCGACAACATTTTGAAATCCATATTTCAGGAAAATCAGTTATCCATTTAATTTTTAATTGGGTTTTTCGCCACCAAACTTTTTCAAGTTGCCTCGAAAATTCATAAATTCTTAACACTAAATGAACGAAACTTTAAACGTGTAACTCAAAAAATAACTTCAACAAATTTGTTTTCTGAGCTTTCAGAGGATAAATCTTCCTCCTTTCTCAAAGATCATGTCACGTCAAAGTGAAGTGACAGAAAAGTTGTCTTTCAATCAGTTTGGTGGCGAAAAACCCAATTAAAAATTAAATGGATCTGTTTGCGCCACAAATAAATTTTAGAAAATATCTAAAACCAGTTATGTTTCACTCAATATCGATTAGGCATTTTCGCTTAATTTTGAACGTACAATTCATCTGTAAACTGTAAATGCGTTAAGCGATGACTTCATTTTTCGGAGTTAACAAGTGTTTTGGGGCACATTTTACCGATTTCAACGCAAAGGGTTGATTTTATCGTTATGAAACAAGAGTACCTATTTGTTGCAAAATGAAAATATGCACTAAAATTATGAACTTGCGAGACCAAAAAGATAACCTCAAAAAAGTTATGAGTATAAAACCCATTGTGCTACCCCGCCCCTCCGCCTCTGGTTGATGAGAATAAATTGTTTTTAAACAAAATTGTTGCAATAAAGGACTGCACCAAGATTCATTACAATTGTATAACTTCTGTAGAATTTATTGCCAAAAATATGTTCTTCAAACTGTACTTTTATCACCCTGTAACTTTCTTATTATGCATTTTAGGACCCATGTTTTTGGAAACGTTTTGTTCAAAATGACATTTTCTATCTGTCGTGTTACGTTGGCACCATAATTTAGAAACACCCTGTATATCATTCTATAATCCTATTAACTTTTTATTAATACTAAATATCGATAAGAATATGACTTTTTCAAAAGAAAATTATAAAAACGCTTTAAAATTCTATTCTGTTTGACACAAAGTCGATGTACCGTCAAGCATTTGGTAATATAAATTTATTTACATTTTCCAGTACTTACTAAATATACAGGGTTTCCCAACGAACACTTGACACCCCCAAAAATGAAAAATATTTGAAAATTCGCCGAGACCCGTCGATTTTTGTTCTTGGGGGGAGCTTTTTTGACAGTCAAGCCAACCCGATATGTTCATCCCCCTAATCCCTAGCAACCCCACTTTAATATTTCAAATAGAACTACCCCCCTTGTGCCGCATCATTTTAAAGCCTATTTATATTATTTAGAATACTGTTGAGACAGAATTATTGACTAAAAACGGAAAGTTGACAATTCACTGTACGCGTAGTAATTTCTACATAAATGCCCGCCACTAATAAGTTTTTTTTATCTACTACACACGACCAAATTACCTAGTTTTTATTGACGTGTCGATCAGTTTACAAAATAGTCACAAATGAAAAAGCTGAAGCAAAACAAAAAAGTTCATACGAATTCAAACCTTATATCTTCTTAATAGTTATTTATGTACCAAGGCACTGAAGTTCAACTTTTTATGACTCATGTGGAATTTAGTTTCCGAGGCCTCTGGCCGAGGCAAATAAACCACATGAGTCATAAAAAGAACTTCAGTGCCGAGGGTACACATTATATATTTTTTTGAAATCGGAAAAAAAAGTTTTATTAGGCAAGAAAATAATCATACGGGATTACCCGTCCATGAACCAACTGTGCGCGGCGTTGCTTGACTTTGACGATTGCTCTACTTAGGTCAAGTATGACAAGACACGGCATCTTCGAACAAAAAAACCACACTGCTGCTTGTTGTGCAGCCTTTATAACAAATCTATTAATATTCAAACCTATACTAAAATATTTATACTGAAAGATTGCGCTGCTATAGGTAACAATTTCGCAATGTATACGAATAGTTAAATGGGCCTTTATTGGCCGGGTTTTGTATATTTGGTCACTTTTGACAGGCGATGGTTCGGCGTCTGACGTTTGATGTTTACATCTCGCCAAGGCCTACTTATTGAAAAAATCGTACAATAATTTAAAGTTGGGGTTGCTAGGGATTAGGGGGATGAACATATCGAGTTGGCTTGATTGTAAAAAAAGCTCCCCCAAGAACAAAAATCGACGGGTCTCGGCGAATTTTCAAATATTTTTCGGTTTTCTAATTTTTGGGGGACAAGTTTTCGCTGAGAAACCCTGTATGCCAAAATAATACATAAATTAAGAAAATTTTTCTAGATAATTTTATTCTCAAGCCCTATTTTGCCCATTAGCAAAACCACTCGTACAAATTGGGCTTTTATTTTCAGAGATAAAATCCCTCGAGCTTCGCTCTCGGGATTTTATCAGAAAATATAAGCCCAATTTATGCTCGTGATATTTCTAGGCAAAATAGCGCTTTCGAAAAAATTATCGATTAAATTTTCGGCACTAGTGATATCACATACGAAAATTCCATACCTACCTTTTTTGACCAATCAGAGGCTCGTTTTTTGCTTCGTTGTCATGGCAACTCAAAAAATTTCCGGAAATATTCTCACTTGCTCTAGGCAGCAGGAGGTGATTACAGTGGAAATTTTTTGACAGATGTCATTATTATAATGTGACATTGTAACATATACTCAACAAAAATCTTGACAATAATTTCGTTTAATTTACGTGTAGGTATGGAATTTTCTTACCGAATCCCCCACGTTCTTGAATTAATATCCGGAAATTTTACTCTAACACAATTTTCAGATTATCCAATTTTTGTGATAGAATCGAACCCAAAATAGCCATTCTCGCTCCAAGTTGCTCCTGTAGATCACATAAATAATTATCATTTTTTAAGGCATAAATGGGCAAAAGGGACCTTATTTCCTCGTTCAACTGTGGAGGATTGAGTGCCCTACAGTTGTCCGGCACTAAATGTTTTAGTAAAAGTTCCTTTCTTTTATCAGCTGCTAGGCCCTCTCGCAAGTACTTCCCCGTGAAAATTAGGGCCGAATTTATTTGGTTTGCTCTGTTTGCTTCTGTAAATCGCCCTGAGCTGTATTATTATCAGTAGTTTCTATAACATTATGTCCTGGGCCTATATTAGGGGTTGCTGTCTCCTCTAATTCCTGTCTGGTCTCGGCTAAGTCGGAATCTGAGTATAGAAATGGGAGAAACACCATCCTTAGGTGTGGGCAATAATAATAAAGAATGTAGTCAAAACGACTAACATTCTCTATACTAAAATAAATAACAAAATGCAGTCAAGGCAACAAACATTCTGTATTATAAAATAAGTTACAAGAATGCAGTCAAAGCATCCAGCACTCTGTCCTCCCTAGTCGGGTATGGACCAAAATGTAGTCAAGACAACGAACATTTTGTATTATGAGGTAAAGTGACAAGAATGCAGTCAAAGCAACGAGCACTTTGTCCTACTTAATCAAATATGTAATAAGAAGGCAGTCAATACAATTAACCTCCTGTATATCCAAACAACAAAAAAAAAACAAAAATAGCAATAGGCAAAACACGGTCAAAGCAGTGGCGTAACTTCAAAATATGGGCCCAGAAGCAGCATTTTTTGGTGCCCCTTCTTAGGTTGTAATAAAAAAAAATTGAACATAAATAACATTAAAAAATTAAAATAGAATAGAATTTATATCAAAATAAATAAAAAAGTATACTGTCTCACTAAAAAGCCAACAAGGTTCACAATAGCATGAATGCAAAATTGGAGAATAGCACAACCAATATCTTTTAATTTTTAAACCAGATTTTGTGATTTTTTATAAAATGATTCGTGGAAATATCGTCAATTAATTTTTTTAAAAGGACCAACTGGTTTACAAGGTCCCATTTTAGTAATAAAAGGTTTGTCTTCAGTACTTACAAAAGATTTAGATTTATTATGAGCAAAATCTTTAGGATATTTTTCTTTTAGAAGATTTTCAAAATTTGCACCCAGTTAATATTTTGGAGATTCCTTTATTTCATCTTCATCTGAAATTTTGCGTCTGATCCAATTCGCACTTTTCTTTGCAATTATAATAATTATTTGAAGTTGTTGTGCCTGTGTCAGTTTCTAAAAAATTATCAATAGTACCTAAGTAAGGTACTTTTCGTACTTCCGGGACTAAAGTAGCAACTTCACTATTATTGTATTGAAATTTTATAAAAAGTGTTTTAAACAATGGCCAATTCGACGAAACTATCAATTTTAGTCTCATAAGATGCCTAATGTGATTTTGTAATTTTTCTTTTAAGTAAGCCATGGAATAGTCCTATTTCAAAAAATTGTAACCCAAAATGAACAGCTCTTCGGGTACTATAGGTTGAAAATCGACCCATCTTATGAAAAATACAGAATTGTCTCGACTTAAAGTAAAATACACTCTATATAGGATATATTGCACGGGTCAGTGCTAGGGCGACTTACCTCTAATTTATCTACTTTGAAATTATTTAACTGTGCCTACACACGAAAAATATTTATTTGATTTAGTTTCTTATTAAAATATTATTTTCATTTTGATAAAACTTCGAATTTTAAGAGTTTTTGTCCAATTAAATCTTTTTATAAATTGTTTTAATAATAAATGGCAAATACGATTTTTGGATTTCCTGTCTCTATTATGAAGTTTTCAAGGCATAACGCTCTTAAGCAAAACGCACTGTCCGGGATTTACATTTACAGCCACTATTATAAACCTTTATTATTGAAAAAATCTAGTATTTGTTCCACATTGAAAACGTAAGCGCCTTTTCTCCACGAAAAAATAATTGAAAGCAAGTTTTTAAAAGATAAGATCTTTTCATTGAAAACAAACGCTTTGACAAATAAGTGACCCTAAATCAGTGTTTTTCAGGTTCTCATCTGCAAAAAACGGATATACGACAACTGGACGCGGGAAATAGGACGCGCGACAACTGGACGCGGATAATTGGACGCGCGACAATTGGACGCGTGCGACATTTGGACGCGCGAGAATTGAACGCTAAACAATAGTAATCGCCTGATGTTAAGGTTCTGCTAGGTATATCAATCTGCATCCACATGCATCGCTGTCTGCAGCGCTCAAAGGGAGAATGATTACGTTTCCAATAACTCTCCATTAATCCGCGCTTCCAGAACGGGCGGCGTGAAATTCCAGCATGTCTATCAATTGGCGCACTTCGTCGCCATATTACGCATTACATTGTGGAGCGGCACAGAGCGGGACGGTGAGGGCAAAGGTTTGTTTGATATCTGATGCGACGCAACACGCAACGTTATTGACGGAGACGTTCGAAATGTAGAGTTATGCCGCAGTCATTCGCCGAACACCTAAGCTGATGATAAGCATTGTATGGTGGAATTGGATAATAATATCAATAAATTCTGCAATGGATCCAGAATTTCTCATATTTACTAGATCTTGACAACTAAAATGAACTGAATATCATTTATAAATATAAAATTAAATTTCCAAAAGGAATATAGATTAATGATCTGTTACTAACGTAACTTGGCAGTACAAAAATGAAAGCAAATAAACAATATTTTGTAGTGAAGCAGGCAATGGAAATTACCATGCTGGAAATTCTAAATGCGGAACGCGCATACACGCCCCACCCTCTTTCGAATTGTCAGGACTGCAGAAACTAGAACGATTTTATTTGGCAATAATTAAGTTTACTTCCTCAAATCAATTAGGTAATACACATAATAGACCGCCAGACAGTGACAGATTTTCCTTACTGATTTTCTCATTTATGCCTTGGAGATGGTTGAAAGGAAAATCGATGCTGAGTCGGTTTGTTTGGACCCCGGGGAAAACATATGGAAAATTTGATTTTTCAAAACAGAAAAAAAAGGTACTAATTCTCACTTATGTCATGTTCACCGCATGATTTCTTATACTATTCCGACCTCGAAAGCCCAAAGGCATAAGTGTAGCGTGTGGAAAAAGGGTTGAATTAAGGGTTTTTGTGTGATTTGACAAACCTTAATTCAACCCTTTTTCCACACACTTATGCCTTTGGGTTTTCGAGGTCGGAATAGTATACGAAATCATACGGTGAACATGGCATTAGTGAGAATTAGTACCTTTTTTTCTGTTTTGAAAAATCGAATTTTCCATGTTTTCCCCGGGGGCCAAACATAAAATTACTATTTTCCGACTCAGCATCGATTTACCTTTCAACCCTGTCCAAGGCATAAATGAGAAAATCAATAAGGAAAATCTGTCACTGTCTGATGGTCTATAAATAGTGTTTGCATTCAGAGCTATAACAATCCTACAAACCAAAAAGTTACTCAAAAGTCTATGCCTAGTTTAGAGTGCAAAATCATCAACAAATATAATAAATCTTTATTCATAAACTGGATACTACACAGTGTGATGGTATATTGTGAAAAAAAATGGAGTTAGCAACGAAAGCATACTGTAACAATTTTAAACTACATTTTTAAATTTATGAGCTTTTGGTCCTGTTTGGGAACTTTCATGCTCCTCCAATTGTGGTATTTACTGTATGTTTTTATCTAGTACCTAATTTACAGATATTTATAGCTTTTTAACCATACAATTTGTCATCGTTATTTCTAATTTAATTATTAGTTACTCTTCTTTTTACAAGTTACAAGCTTTTATTTAACTTCACTTGTTGGTTAGTATGTGTACAAATCTTTTAACTGAATTGGAAAAAAGTTGCACCCAACCGATTGAGCGGAAATTTTGGAGGAAATTTTGGTGCTGGTGACAATACAATCTATTAGTACCTATATTCAGTATTGTAATTTGTTCAAAATGGCCACCGCTTCAATATCCAATGAAAGGGTTTGGCGAGTAGAAGGCTACAAGGTAAGCGACGTCATACTAAATCCACTATGGCGGATGCCCCAAGATGGCAGACTGCATTTCTTTACCACCCTCCTCTGATGGGAATCAAATAATAAAAGCTCAAAATAAAATGAAAAAGCCTCTATAAAAAAACTTTTATTTAAAGCATATACTAAAACGGAAAATGAATAAGTAATAAGTAAGTTTAGGTTTTCGGTAAAGTAGTTCTATGCCGAATTGCGAGGTATACAGTGTCTCCCCCTCCATTAGTGTTAGGAGGGGAGGGAAAGGATTTTATTGCGTAAAGCATGCAAGGTGGACAAAAAATTATAAAAAAAAATAATGTGAAAAGCCCTCATGTGTAAAGTAGCCCTAAATTTTATAAATCTAATTGGCAGAGTACTTCATTCAATTTCAAAAGAAAAATATAGCTACAATTTAGAATTATTTTATAATATTTATTATTAAGATGGATGGACCGGCCTTTTAGGTATTATATACAGGGTTAACTATCACTTAGTACAAAAATTTTTATGGCAGATAAAGAAAAATTAGACTTGCTAAAATAAATTTTCAAAAATTTTCTAACATTTGTCTTAAGCCTAAAAAAATTTTTTTTCAAATTGTATTAAACCCCTCAAAAAACGCCGCCTATGGACGCCCGCGCGACATGTCTAAAAATTTCGCATATGTCAATAGCGCGGCGTTGCCACGTCTATCAATTTATCCGAGGATTCACCACAAAATTTCGATTTCCTTTTAAAAACGATTACTTTCTGAGGAACATGTAGAATGCCTATGAAACACCTACCTTACTGACATTTCCAGGATTGTTTGCACCATTTTCTGTTTTCTTGCTTTTTTACATTAAAAGTCACACAACACAACATTCACATTTTTTAAATCTGTTGGGGATCTCTTGGTTTCCCTCTGCTATTCCTTTTGTTTGAAGCGAGGTACTCAGCCTGACGACCACGACGAGGTAGATCCCCTCCGCCAGGAAAACCCCGAAGGGTAACCGAAAAATCACAACTGCACTAGCACACATTGCACAAATGCACATGCAAAGCACTACAGTAGCTGTTCAAAGAGGCCGCCGTTAACTTCGATGCACAAATTCACTCGGTTAACTAAAGAAGTCCGGATACGTGCAAAAAGTCCATGATTATTCCGGATTTGAACAGCTGCACCTTCAATTCGTTCACGTAACTGCTGCTCGTTGTCGATTTCCTGCTCGTACACAATCGCCTTCATGAATCCCCAAATACAAAAATCCATTGGATTCAAGTCTGGTGATCGCGGCGGCCATGCAATGGGCCCTCCTCTTCCGATCCAACGGTTGGGGCATTGGTCGTCTAAAAGTGCACGAACAGGTCTCGCAAAATGGGCTGGTGCACCATCGTGCATAAACCACATGTCATGCAGTACTTGTAGTGGCAAATTATCAAACAAAACATTTGTCAGAAAATACAAGTATCGTTCAGCGTTTAAATTTTCCGGTAGAATGTATGGTCCAATTAATCGATCTCCATAAACTCCAGCCCAAACATTGATGGAAAACCGACGTTGGAAATTAAACCGCCGAACAGCATGTGGGTTCTCATCGGACCAAATATGGCTGTTGTGTCTAAAAAAAAAAACAAAAATTAGAAATATTCACAATTTTGGCGAAGGCGTTAGGATTGACATAGCCAATTTTATAATAAATAAAAAAGATAATATGGAGGAGAGAAAGCTATAAGTAAGTAAAAATTTACATACGTGTTTAAAACCCCAGCACGTGTGAAGCAGCATTCGTCTGTCCAAAGAATGTTGAAAACAAAGTTTGGGTCTTGGGCGATTCGATCACGTAGCCAAGTGCAGTAGGTCATTCTCACCGGAAAATCATTTGCTTCTAATGCTTGGACCTTTTGTATGTGATAAGGGTGAAGGCCGTTTTCCCTTAGAATCCTCCATGCCTGTAAATAATTGTATTGTTACATTTTAAATTTTATGTAGGTATTAGGTGCAAGCAAAGACAATCCCATCACATGGGATAGTCTTTGGTAGAAGTCAGTTTTATTGGTTTTATTTTACTTGCCTTGTTCTGAGATATTCCCAATCTCCTTGCAATAGCTGTAGTGCTTATGGAAGGTTGCTCTTCCACCAAATCAAGCACTGACTCAACATCGTCCATGTTCATTTGCCCTCCAGGCCCACCCCTTCGAGCTTGCAAAACACCAGTGTTTCGCATACGTTGTACAATGTTCACGAAAGTACGTGGGTTAGGCATATTTGCCCTGTTAGGAAAACGAATACGGTATTCTGCTGCAGCTCGATGTGCACTTTCATCGCATCTCCCGTACATTATAACCATGTCCGTTAACTCGGCGTTCGAATACTCCGGCATTTTCACAAAGACGCTGAACGATTTGCCGCGAAAATCAAGACAAAACTGGGAAATAACGCCATGTTACATTCGCAAATGCCCTCCGTCGGCTACTAGCCAAACTTGAAAAGGTTTGTTCCAACAGGGCCAATAACCGTGCTCAAGCACGTTCAACGCATGCGCACTACCCCGCTGGCTGTTCCAACTGAATTATGTACCTACCGACACGGGACGATACACGCACTGTTCCAGCCGATTTATGGATCATTTGTGTATCGTCCTTGTACGATAAAAACGGTGCCTGGTCTAAAGCAATAACCGCGTTGTACTGACATGCGCAATGTAGTCATGTGACAGAGATAAACAATAACCTCATATTTTTGTTTTTACGTAGATGGTTTTAAATCGATGGCTGGGATCGTGTTTTTTATTTCTTGTTGGTTTTTGGCTTGTTGGGTAGGGCGGGGAATCGTTGAACAATAATTTTTTAGAGTGAAGAGTGAGGTTAGCCCACCGAACATTCGGTTAGCCACATATTAAACACGCAGGTTAGGTGCGGTCGCAAAACGTGATTTGGTCGATTTGATTCACAATCCGTTCCATCTGAAATTTTCTTTGGGATCGCACATGAACGGTGCAAAACTAGCGCATGCGTTCTTTAAGGGTTATCATCTAGTTCATGTACAGTTCTGTGACGGTACGTAAATTCGAGTTGGAACAAATGATCCCAAAGAAAATTTCAGATGGAACGGAAAAATTGTTCAACGATTCCCCGCCCTACCCAACAAGCCAAAAACCAACAAGAAATAAAAAACACGATCCCAGCCATCGATTTAAACCTATCTACGTAAAAACAAAAATATGATGTTAATGTTTATCTCTGTCACACGACCATACACTGCGCATGTCAGTACACGCGGTTATTGCTTTAGACCAGGCACCGTTTTTATCGTACAAGGACGATACACAAATGATCCATAAATCGGCTGGAACAGTGCGTGTATCGTCCCGTGTCGGTAGGTACATAATTCAGTTGGAACAGCCAGTGGGGTAGTGCGCATGCGCTGAACGTGCTTGAGCACGGTTATTGGCCCTGTTGGAACAAACCTTGTATGTACAGTTAGTTGTCTAGCTAGGAAGTTATGAAATGACGAACGGGGCAACGCGGAGCAGTCGAAAAAACGTTTCATAGACTCGACCGGGCCGATACGTCGCTTAATTCATACCGCCGAGGCTTCAGAACAATAAATCCTTTATCTATGCTTCAGAAGAGGTTAGATGGTGGACAAGAATTCATCAGAGGAGCTCCGGGGGTATTAAGGGAGACGGCTTGTGGTGTCGCGGTAATGAGCTTTCCGCGAGAGTAGGAACCGGTCCGGATACGAGCTAAGGTAAGGGGAATCTAATAGCGCTGCATCTGTACAGATTCAAATCGATTGTTATTTATGTATTTTTTAAATTTGTTTGAGTAAAAAGGTATTTTCACCGTTCCTAAATCAACGGCAACACCGCGGAAAATCACTTCAGCTGTCAGTACCTTCAGAAGCCAAATTGGATGACGTCATTAAAGGCGGGGATTTACAGGGAAAATAGGGGTCTTTACCCGTTTTTTTAAAGATCGTAAAAAAAATCTAAAAATATTTTTCTATGTTTTCTTAAGCCACCCTGCGCACGTGGTAAAAATTTTTGTACTAAGTCATAGTTAACCCTGTATAATATAAATTGGTGTCAGGTGTGGGGATAAAAGTTTCCCTTTGTATCGCTTTTTGACGGCCTTTCATTGGCGAAAATTAGTACTAGGGCCTGTCATATATACTTCAACATCATTTTATTCTTTACCTTATATAATATACTATTTTATGAATCGGAAACAAAAAGCCGGACTATTTCCAACATTTTATATGAATGAATCTGAATGGCTACCAATACCAAGTAAACCGCTGTTGTAAATTTTGAACGAGTGAGTATATACAGGGTGATTCTTTGTGAAAATATGCTGTATACAAAAAATGTTCAAATAAATAAGTTTTCATAGAATCATCTTGAGAATTGGCATGATTGATTTGTTTTTTTTTTTGGTTTGATAAATGAGAAATTTTGGTTATTTTTTATGTAGTTTTAGTAAATCGGACCATTTTTTTTTTAAATGTACTACACTTACAGCAAAACTGAATAAAAAAATATAAATGAGCATCTTTTTTAACGTAAAAAATTCTTCTTTAATTTCGATATTCGAACCGTTTTCGAGATTTGTGCCCTTATAACAGTTCAATATTCAGTGTTGGGTTTGTTCCCCTGTTTTCAGTAATTATCTAAAAACAGTTCTGGGATTACTTCTCTGCATTCTGATTAGATAGAAATGGTACAAAGGGGCAAATTTATTATTAATGGCTTCTGATTACCTTTTGGAAATGACGATGACTAAAAAAATATTGAGAATAAGAAATTAACAAAATACTTAATACTAATACTAGAATGAATGTTGGCTCCAAAAGCAAAACTGAAGATGCCATCGTTTGTAAATATGAATTCGATTCTGGACACATTATTTTGGCATCACTTTTGAAGCAGAAACTATTGGCAATCAAAATTCATACATAATTTATTACAATAATTACAGTGTGGCTTATATAGATAAATGGCTCACTCAAAATATCAGCCTTCTTTTGTCATTATGAGAGTTGCTGGTCATGGTCACCTACGAAAACTATGGTCAAAACCGGAAAAAATCTAAATGTTTAAACTGCTGTATCTTTTTTTTATACGGCAAAAAGTTTAACATGCAAATTGTTTACAAGAACATAGAGAATTTATGCATGACATTAGTGTTGTATGGATTACCGTAAAATTGGTACTTTCTTGGACTCAAAAGTTAAATTATTTGTGTAATGTTTAATTATGTGTGTTTTGTAAAGCAAAATGTCCCATTCAATTTAATGTGTCACACTTACCTGTTTGTTCTGAATTTACTACAAAAGCTTAAGAAAAAATATTGGTAATATTATTTGTGGTTGACATAAGATCGAGTTACCCATGGAAATAAATGTATTATGACGTTAGGAATGATGTCTCCAATGGAATTTTTCTGATGGTGTTACCTAAACAGGAAAGTCTATTCAACAACTCCGCTAAATGTGTAATACTAAATGAGAATACTTGAAGTATGCTGTAGCTGAAATGCTGAAGCTGCCGAAAATATGAGATATTGAAAAATGTGTTGTTGTTTGTTATTTGCATTTATTATTGTTAATTAATAAAAATTTATAATTGTTATGGAATTACCTGTTAAGTGTTACGTTAAATTGCAAATATTAAATATTCTAATTTATTTTCATAACAGGAAACAATGACTAAGAGTTTCGCATTTTTTTCTTGTTTGAAACAACAATTCTGGATTAGATATGCGATATTGTGTTAAATGCATGTAAACCACCTTCTTTTCAACTTTTAAAAGCCTAATATGACTACTTTAACGTCATAATCGAGATTATCTGTTTCCATGTTTAACTAGATCTTACACCAATTACAAAATATTACCGATCCATTTTTCTCAAATTTTTTTAGTGAATATAGAAATCAAATTAAATGGGATATTTCGCTTTATAAAAATGCGCCATTTACTGCTTTATAGCAAGAAAGTCGTATCTAATAGATCGAAACTGAATAATATTTGGATTCTGACAGTGCTTGCAAACAATTTTCTTGTTAAACTTTTTTGTGTATCTCTAGAAATAAAAACGTTCAGAGGTTTAAAACCTTTTAGATTGTTGGCCTTAGTATTCGTAGGTGGCCATGGACAGCAACTTACATTATGACAAAAGAAGGCTGCCCAGAAGAGCTATCGATAGCACCCGATTTTTTTTTAAAGAGATTCGAGTGAGTCCGTTAAATAAGCCACCTTGTATATATGTACCCTAGAAGCAAACTATGTTAAGTCACAAAACATAGTTTTGAGAAAACCGAATTTAAAGATATTTTTTGAAGTGATTTGTAAGTTACTGAGTTATTTTTAAACCTATGATTTTAATATTTGGCATATGAACAACTTTTTTTGAGACTTAATAAACTGTGGAAAATTTTTTTTCTTAAATAAGATAGATTTTTTCTGAGTGACTTAACATAGTTTGCATATTATAAAAAAATATTTTGTAGGACTTAACTTATGTCAAATCCTTACTTAGGTCAGAATAAATATCGGAAAAACATTGTAAGTCCAGATAAAATATAAAATATTTATTATTCTAAAAAAAAAACAAATATTTAACAAAAAAATGTAGAACAGTATTGTCATTTGCTTTTTAGAACCAATTTACTACGATAAATAAGTTTATTTCGACTAACCTATGGCCGAGTTTCTAAATTCATCAGAAATGTCTATCTGTCTCTTCCCTTGCAACTGGTAAGCACAACAAACCATGTAGGTAGTACCTATTTAAAAGCTTAAGTCTATAACTTTCTTCGGGTTCTACGTCTGGACCTTCACCATGCGGGAAATCTACATAAAATGAATGAAACATGCAAATTTTTTAGTTTTTTTTTTTCAAACCGTCTCTGATTTGCGGCAGATTCAGGCATATTCTGAAATGAAATTGCTTATTTATTTTTCGGGTGTGTTTGTTTAAGTCGTGAAGGGAAAAATCATCATTGAATTTGGTTTTAAAAAATAAAATTCCTGGTGCATCTCGCCTAACTTGAAAACGCACAACTTGAGAAATAAGAAGATTTTCACCAGAATCAGATTTATCTTGCGTATGATAAAAGGTGCAAGCATGACTTCCTTCAAATAAGCTTCTAAAATCTAGGAGAAATGCTCTCCCATAACTTTCAAATAAGCGGAAAGAAACAGGTGAATAAAAACAAATACACAATACCGCATAAGTTAAAAATCTAGGCAAGGTTTCAAACTGAAAATTCAAATAATGTTAAGTCACGTTCTATACAATATCTTAATAATGTTAAGTCCAAAAATAACTTTAGTGAGAAGAATTTAATTAAAACAATATTATACAGTGTTATTCATAAAAGTTGGCCTCCTTTTTCTACAGCCTTCACAAGTTTGATGGTTTGAGATGACCACGGAGTAAAGTGGAAAGATATTATCACACAAAAAAATATAAAACTCACTTTCAATTCAATTTTAGTCCATGTGCACGCGTGGACATAACATTCCAAACTAAACTTAGAATCTAGACCCAAACCTGTGATCACAGGACTTAACCTCGTTTACCTCTGGGCCGACTTCGGACTTAATTTGATTTAAAATAGGCCATTTTCTTTGTTTGTACAGATATCGTAAAACTAGAAAGATCAAAGGACATAACATAAAAAGTTAAGTAAATTAACATATTTAACTCAAATTTGACAATTTTGGACTTAACATAGTTTGCTTCTAGGGTACAGATATTGATTTTATCAGAAGATCGCACTATCTGGCAACGAAGCGGCCGCTTTGATTTGTCTTGGTGCACATTCGAGTTGCATTGTTTCCTATAGCAAGTATGAAAGTGAGTGCAAACGTATTATTTTTACACTCTAAAAAGTTTATAGCTTTGTATTACTGTAATAATTCTGAACAATTGGACACATAACGGGCCCCTAGAAAAATAATTATTTCGATGGTAAGAAACGATTACCATGTCATTTAATATTGGTCTAGACATATTTTTCTTGGGATAAGCGCTGCGACTTTGCTATTCACTCTAGCGCCGTTGTATCCGTATCCGTTCCTGATATGGCCGGGCGTCGCCCGACCTCCTCGCCGGGCGGCGGCGCCTCCTCGACAGAGCGTCGCGGCCGGCGGCGCCGCGGCGGCGGGCGGCACCGGGAGGCGCCGCGACGCCGCGCGCCGCCCCACCCGCCATTGGCCGGGGCGGCACCGGGGGCGGCAGGCGGGCGGCGCCCGCGGTTTTGTTTAAAAAAAAGAGCGGGCGGCGGGCGGCCGGAGGGGCGGCCTCCTCAAGCCGTCGGTCCGGGAGGAACCGGGGAGGGCGGCCATCGCTGCCGCCCGCGATGGATTATAAATGGAAAAAGTTGGCGTAATCTGGGTGCTTTTTTGAAAACAAGAAAGTAATATATTACAGTTCTGGGCCAGCGCAATACCAGGTATAAAAACGAATGATATACCTCAGGAACGAGATCCTACAAACGTTAAATGTACCGGTTATTTACTTCCACTTTAAACTGGTAAATAATGGAAGCGTTCTTGTCAAAAAAAAATTCTATTTTATCATTCATATGCAGTGTGTTTCACTTCAATTCCATATTTTTCAAAATATGGACCGATATTGAAAACACTATTTTTCACCCTTTAGTACTTTGTACAAAATTGCAATATTCTATGTTATACCAAATGGGCCCAAAGTTCGAAACAAGTGGGTTTTCCGGAGTATCTTGTATATACCACAGGTCATATAAGGTGTGCCTGAATGCAATAAAAACAAAAACATATATGTAATATACCACGAGCCATTTCTTTTTAATTTTTTTCAATTTATGATTTTCTCGTAAAATTTTATTTTATTACGAACACCCCGTTTGAGCTACATTAACTATAATGTGTAAGATAATAAAATAATAAGATTACCAAAATATGCCCGTTGGTTTATACAGGGTACTCCGTTCCGAAAGACAAGGAAATGCAAGGTGTTTAGAAACATTTGTGTAAACGCAAGAACAGTTTTAATTTTATAAATTTGCTCGTATTTGCTGTAAGCATTTTATTGAAACCGACTATGAGCGCAGTTTGAAACATGAATTGCTAGGATATAAACCAGAAAAACACCGTCCCTTGAAAGAAGACGCTATTATAAATTTAAATTTTAAATAGGTAGGTGTTTAAATTTGTTTATTAAGGTATAATGCATGATATAATATAATATACCCATTATGTGTGCTTAAATTCTCTACATGATTATATAGGTATCATATCCATAGGTGCATGTTTTAATAAAGAACTTCAATATTTCCGTCTTCCTTATCTATTTTCTATTTTTGCATACTAAAACTAAAATTCAAGCAACAAATAAAACAATAACTTAAAAATTTATACCTATGCAAATTCCCACACTTTCCAACGATAAAGCGTCCCTTCCTTTTTTAATATTTTACTTTTTTATATAAGAAATGTATTCTTGCACAGTAGAACTATATATCGAACAATAAATAAAACACTAACTTCATAAATTATAATTAAACTCAGACGTTTCCCAACGATAATGCGTATTTCGCGCCATATACATTTGCGCGAATGCATACGAAATTGGGACGCGCCAATATCATATCTTCTTTTTGATGTATCATGGGTTCAACGGGTCTCTGCAGTCTAGCAGTATGCACTTTGGCTTAGTTTATATTTTCTAATAAATTTTCAACTCTCTTTTTAATTTTTCATTTGTTAATTTTGTTTCAATAATTTGGTACCTAAGTAAGTAGGTACGTTTGCTTAACAGACAATAAAAGCATAGTAAGAAGTAACAAAATATAGACAGAAGTATAAGTATTTATAATAAGTACGATTCCTGGTGTGGATAGGTACATTTTCGACAAATAATATAGTAAATTTTGGCAAATACAGGAGACTGCATTTGTTGTAAGTCGAATTTTTGTGAGAATTTTTAGAAAAGTGCGCCGTCAGGCAAACAGAGAACTGCATGTTGTGAAGGAGCGTAATCTCTTCTGATTGAAATGACAGTTTTTAGGGTCAATTTCCTAATACATTAAACTAAAGTATCTTTTGACTTTAAAATTAGATAAATAAACTTTTGCAACAATACTAAACAATGTTTGGATTGTTGCAAAGCTCATTTAATTTTAAAGGGTACTTTAGTTTGTCTATGCAATTGACCCTTAATAATTTTATTCTTAAATTTTTGTCCTTTGGAAAGCCTAAATCGATTACAAGTTGACCGCCTGCCGTCAGGCAAAGAAAACCTGACTACTTCAAGTTCTTATTAAGATTTGACTTACAGCCAAGTAAATAACTAAGTTCTAGTTTCCCTCGGCGGTTCTAGGAAACTTGAGGCTTGAAATTGTAAAGGAACGCTTCTAGAAGGAACGCTTCTTCACTTAGAGCAGTCTGTTTCCACCCAGACCCACTGCCTCGTTATATCAATCGCTCGACGATACCACTACTCGCACTTGTAACAATTTGGGTGTTACTCAAAAATGCAACTACAAAATGTATTGAGAGAGCGAAATGCGGAGAGCAAGTTTTTTCTTGGAACCAGTTACGAGGCGATAAAAAAACACCATGTTCTAAAAATCAGTTATATTTACAATTTGAGTCATTTGCATTAAATTGCCTTACAAAAGGAAGTTTCAATTTGAGATTCGTTTACGTAAGTTAAACAGAAGTAAAAAAACTAGAAAATTTTAGGTAAAGCAATCGCCTTAGTTTACACACTGACTAAGATTTTAACTGCGACTTGATTCCGTCCTTTCGACTTGGGTAAAAGTGATATAGTCCAACACAATACCTCAACTCCACATTCATATAAGCCTGTGCCCAATATGCGAGAACCAAACCAGACCACTTATAGCTGGCATGCTGCAGTGCCGACTAGCTGGGACGTGGGTCTTGTGTTGTGGCTGGTGGATCTGCCGCTTAACTGCACGTGACCAAACCAGAACTTGTGATGTTGTAGGAGGAGGTGTGGTGTAACAGCTTCGATGTGTCTGTGAAGTCGAAAACCAAGCAGTACCCAATCTCGTAAGTCGAGAAAATGTAGACAACTAATAGGCGAATTCTAAACTTGTATAGTTAGTAAAACTATCTAAATTACAACAATTAGTGTGACTAATTTAATAATGCTATATTTATAATTATTTAAAAAACACTGTGCACAGAGATAGCGAAAGTAATGCAAAATATTTACTTGTAAAGAGAAAATTTTTGATAATAGCAAAAAAAAATCTGAGGTATCGTTAAAAGTTAAGAAGGTTCAAAAATTTAAGATACGGTAATATAACCAGGTGCAAAACCCAGGCAGAAATCCAGAGGATAGCTCGAGTTCGTTGAACCTAGGTGAGTAGATATCTCGAGAAAATGGTACGAGAAATACGGCAAAAAAAGATAAACGAGATAAAATCTACTCACGGACTCCACGACGCTCGAGCCCATGTGGACTCCTCCTGTGCTGGCTGAATTGAAGCGGAACTCCTGGGGTGGTACACCCGATTGACTACCACCAGAAAACCAGGGCTCCGGCAGATAAGTTTCACATGAAAATGAAAGATAGCAAATATTAATTAAAGAATGGTAAAATTTCAACGATACACTTTTGATCAAACCGCTAAATTTTGTACACATTGTATGTACTAAATCTCAAATGTGTGAACCTTAAAGCACAATATTTCACATTTGCCGATGATACAGTTCTGGTCTATAAAGGTACTAATGAAAATATTCTCTCGCGACAGGTTAATGAAGATCTTGATCTATACATTAACTGGCTATATTCCAATAAATTAAAGATTAACATTGAGAAGACCAAAATCATGCTGTTCAAGCAAAAAAATAAAACTGTCGATGAAATAAAAATTGAAATAAATAACGATAATGTGGAAAAAGTGTCAGTTTTTAAATATTTAGGGCTAATTATTGACGACTCACTTAACTGGAAAGCACATACAAACAAAATAATAGAAAAGATTAATCCAATGATCCCAGTAATTTACAAATGCAGAATCTATCTTACTCAAAAAACAAAACAACAAATTTACGATGCATTTTTCTTGTCACATATAAGATACTTACTACCCATTTGGGGAACATGTGGTAGTACCACCTTCAAAGATATACAAGTATTACAAAATAAAGTTTTGAAAATACTCTTTGATTATAGCAGACTCACAAGTACCGAAACTTTATATCGGAATTTAAAGACTCCAAAGCTAGATGTAATTTTAGTACTTGAACAATGTAAGTTGATTCACAAAATTATTATATATATATTATTTAATCTTAATAATACATTTTGCAAATTGTATAAATTCATATATATATATATATATATATATATATATATATATATATATATATATATATATATATTTTGTTAACTTTGAGTGTTTGCCCATTATCACCTTTTCTTGTAATTATTACATTTACACTCGCTAATCTTACATCCTTATTATATATATATATATATAATTAAGAGGAGGGGTAGTCGTGGCTTGACTAGTTAAACAACAAGAACCAAATTTAGTGGGAAATAAGCCAATTTTTAAGTGTGAAGACTCTTTTTATTGGTGAAAGCTTTCGCAGTTGTTTAACTGCTTCTTCAGTCACTCTAAAATTACATTAAAATAGTTTTTGTGATATAAATTTCAAAATTACTTACAATTAAGTGAGTTCCTAATATAATGTAAAGATGTTAATGTTTGTATTTTGCATTGGACAGGGCAAAAGTACAAAATTTTTAAATTTAGTTTTGACAAAAATCTAGTTCAATATGACACTTAAAAATAGTTTATTTTTAAAGGTATATAAATGTCACTAGTTACTATTATTATACCTTTATCTAGGTATATTTGAATTATTATTGTTGTTAGTAAAATTTGGTTTGTTTTCTAAGAAAAGTAAATTCGAAAAAATATATTAAGGTCTGAATATCTGTTTTTTTGTTAAGAGTATTTTCAACTTGGTTAATGTAACACATTTCAAGAAAAGAACGCTTAAAATAATTTCTTTCAGTTGCCAAAACTTTAGTATTATCAAAATCCATTTTGTGTCCTGTTCAATTAACATGTTGAGATAAAGCACATGATTCGGGCCTTAGACGAATATCACTTTTATGCGAAATATTTCTAGATTTAATGCTTCTGCATGTTTGACCAATGTAAATTAGTGCAATTAATCTGATAAACTACATTAGACCTATCTTGAGTATTTACCTTGTCCTTAAGATTCGTAAAGAGATGTCCTACAATTTTTATTGTTTTATTAGCAATTATGACATTGGTTTCTTTTTTAATAAATTTGAAATTTTTGGTGTTAGGTCTTTAATATAAGGAAAAGATCTGTATATTTTAAGATTTAAATTAATATTATTACTCGAAATTGTACTAGGTTGTTGATCTAAAGGTTGCTGATCTGATATATTATTAGATGTTCTTGTTGAAAACAATAATTTGTTTAAAAGTTTTTCAGGATAAGAATTATCAATAAAAAGTTTTTTTAATTTAACTAAATTCTTTTTTATAAGTGATGGGTGACATAATTTTGAGATTCAATTTTTCATACTTAGCACTAAATTTGTTTTAGTTTTTTCAGTGTGGTACGAAAAATAATTAGTATATCTACCAGAACAAGTTGGTTTAGTATACCAATCCAATATTATTCTATTATCTGCTTTTCTGATCACTTTAGTGTCCAAGAAAGGTACACTATTATGATTTTCAGGTTCCAGAGTAAATTGTATATATTGGTTGTAACTGTTAAATACTTGTAATATCTCTTGCTCTTTACCTTTAGGTATTGAACAAATTATATCATCAACATATTTTAATAAGAATGGTAATTCAAAAGATAATTTTGGTATACAATTTTCAAGAAGTTCATCCATAACATATTGAGCAATGATTGGTGAAATATTAGATCCCATTGGTGTACCAAAAATTTGTTTATAAAATTGATTGTCTAATGAAAAATAAGTATTATTAAAAATAAATCTCAAAAATATAAACAGACTTTCCTTTTTAATAGTAAAATGATGTTTGACATTATTCCATTTTCTTTCTATACAACTTAAACTAAGTTCTAATGGAATATTAGTGAATAAAGAAACAACATCTAAACTTATAATGACATAATTTTCAGGGAGTGGGAAATTATTGAATTTTTCTGCAAAACTAAAGGAATCTTTAATAAAATAAGGATTATTTTCTTCATAAGATGTACTAAGGATGTTAGTTAAATACTTAGTGATTTTACTACAAAAAATTTTGGGGCAATAGAATTGTATATTTTTAAAGATTTAGCAACATCTTTTTCTATTTCTTTAGTTTTAGTTAAATTACTAACTAAATTATTAGCTTTTTGTTGTATGGTATTAGTTGGATCTCTTGGTCATTTGATATAATAAGTTGGATCTTGTAACATATTATTTGGAAGTTCACTGTATTCATTTTTAAACATGATAACTGAAACATTACCTTTATCAGACTTAACTACAATAATTTCTGGGTGCTCTTTCAAAAACTTTTTTGTAGTATTATACCAAGAGGTAATTTCAGAATAATGCGTTGGAAAATGATTAATGAAATTAGTTATTATATTAGTCATCTGACAAAGGATAATGTTTTTTTTTGATCGTGATTATTTATTTGTTCAAGAGAGAATTCCACATCTGCTAAGAGATTCTTAATAGAAATGTCAGTTTTAGTTGGTGGTAAACTAAATTTTGGACCAAGTGATAGAATATTCTTAACTTCGATAGGAATATCAACATTTGTAAGATTTTTAAACCAACGTTGATTTATTTTAAGTTTGATTTTATTTTCATTTTTAAGATGCTCAAATTTACGTAAATTAGTTTCTTTTATTTGATTAAAAATTCTATTATATGATTGATTTTGTCTACGTTTAAATTCAAACCAGATATATGCAGGTAAAAAGCTATTAATTTTAGTTTCTAAAAAAGTTAGTTCCTTCTTTAATCTGTTGATATTCCTATGTGTTACACTAATTTCTAAATTAAGGATATTATTGTTTAACCTATGATTAAAATTTCTTAGTTGATGTCCTGATGTACTATCATGGAAGTCAATCATGAGGTTCAACCCTTTTGTTCTATCATTAACGTGTCTTGGAACTAAACCATATTGTCTGCATTTTAGTAGAAAGATTGACCTGTTTTTGATTGCAGCCATCTTTTTATTTGTACATGCCCAGTTTTTTAATATTCTTGCGTTGTTAAATCCAAATTCAAACTCAATCCTTTGGTAGAATCCCATTCCTATTAATTAAGAGGAGAGGTAGTCGTGGCTTGACTAGTTAAACAACAAGAACCAAATTTAGTGGGAAATAAGCCAATTTTTAAGTGTGAAGACTTTTTATTGGTGAAAGCTTTCGCAGTTGTTTAACTGCTTCTTCGGTCACTCTAAAATTACATTAAAATAGTTTTTTTAGAAAGAAAATGGAATAGTATCAAACATCATTGTACTATTAAAAAGGAAAGTCTGTTTATATTTTTGAGATTTATTTTTAATAATACTTATTTTTCATTAGACAATCAATTTTATAAACAAATTTTTGGTACACCAATGGGATCTAATATTTCACCAATCATTGCTCAATATGTTATGGATGAACTTCTTGAAAATTGTATACCAAAATTATCTTTTGAATTACCATTCTTATTAAAATATGTTGATGATATAATTTGTTCAATACCTAAAGGTAAAGAGCAAGAGATTTTACAAGTATTTAACAGTTACAACCAATATATACAATTTACTCTGGAACCTGAAAATCATAATAGTGTACCTTTCTTGGACACTAAAGTGATCAGAAAAGCAGATAATAGAATAATATTGGATTGGTATACTAAACCAACTTGTTCTGGTAGATACACTAATTATTTTTCGTACCACACTGAAAAAACTAAAATAAATTTAGTGCTAAGTATGAAAAATAGAATCTCAAAATTATGTCACCCATCACTTATAAAAAAGAATTTAGTTAAATTAAAAAAACTTTTTATTGATAATTCTTATCCTGAAAAACTTTTAAACAAATTATTGTTTTCAACAAGAACATCTAATAATATATCAGATCAGCAACCTTTAGATCAACAACCTAGTACAATTTCGAGTAATAATATTAATTTAAATCTTAAAATATACAGATCTTTTCCTTATATTAAAGACCTAACACCAAAAATTTCAAATTTATTAAAAAAAAGAAACCAATGTCATAATTGCTAATAAAACAATAAAAATTGTAGGAAATCTCTTTACGAATCTTAAGGACAAGGTAAATACTCAAGATAGGTCTAATGTAGTTTATCAGATTAATTGCACTAATTGTAATAAAACTTACATTGGTCAAACATGCAGAAGCATTAAATCTAGAAATATTTCGCATAAAAGTGATATTCGTCTAAGGCCCGAATCATGTGCTTTATCTCAACATGTTAATTCAACAGGATACAAAATGGATTTTGATAATACTAAAGTTTTGGCAACTGAAAGAAATTATTTTAAGCGTTCTTTTCTTGAAATGTGTTACATTAACCAAGTTGAAAATACTCTTAACAAAAAAACAGATATTCAGGACCTTAATATAATTTTTTCAAATTTACTTTTCTTAGAAAACAAACCAAATTTTACTAACAACAATAATAATTCAAATATACGTAGATAAAGGTATAATAATAGTAACTAGTGACATTTATATACCTTTAAAAATAAACTATTTTTAAGTGTCATATTGAACTAGATTTTTGTCAAAACTAAATTTAAAAATTTTGTACATTTGCCCTGTCCAATGCAAAATTCAAACATTAACATCTTTACATTATATTAGGAACTCACTTAATTGTAAGTAATTTTGAAATTTATATCACAAAAACTATTTTAATGTAATTTTAGAGTGACTGAAGAAGCAGTTAAACAACTGCGAAAGCTTTCACCAATAAAAAGAGTCTTCACACTTAAAAATTGGCTTATTTCCCACTAAATTTGGTTCTTATATATATATATATTTTCATTGTATATATATATATATATATATACAATGAAAATAAGGATGTAAGATTAGCTCCTGCCTGGACTTCATTTGTTGCTTCCCAAATCATGCCTATCTTTTGATTTGGTTAATGTTGCACCGTACTGATGATTGCCAAATAGCATGAATATATATATATATATATATATATATATATATATATATATATATATATATATATAATTTTAGTATTAATACACTGTCAAAATTGACACTTGACCGGGGAATTAACTGGAATCACAAATCACTTTAATTAGATAAGTTTGATATGATCGGAATAGTATCAGGTATTTATTCTCAAAAGTAAGCATACCAAATTAAAAGGTATTTTACACTATCAAGTATCAAAGGGAATTATTTAGTTACATACCTGAACTTTGGGATCTGGCTCGCCAACCAATATTCACACAACCACAAAATACAAATCCCTGTCAGAAGAAGAGTCTAATCGCATGCGCGATAGGCATATAGCATTATCTTTCGGTTACAGGGGCGGTTCAATAAGGAATTGATAAATTTAATGAAATTAAAACGCTGTAACGAAATGAGACAACATTTCCGTTACACACTACACAAACTAATTCTGGTAAATTTCTTGTAAAATCAACTGACAGGGAGTGACAGGCCACGAGGCGCCGATCCGAAAGCCATGTTGGCAGCTTTCTCAACTTTAGGGCTTTCCTAGAGTCGGCTGTGGTAGAGCACTTCGAGTAGTATAGGTTGAAAAAAGTTTTTTGAAAAGCGGTACATCTTTCGAGAAATACGGAATTGTATCGACTCAAAATGAACCACAATATATACTCGCTGAAAACAAGGGCATTCGATTTATATATAAAAAGTGACACTTGCTTAATTTAGGCTTCGCTATTAATTATAATAAGAGAGTAATAATTGCCTTGAAAAGCAACGTTGATTTGTTCACTTGAGTACTGTCATTTATAACTCCATAAGTGTGTGAAGTGTATGAAATAGATATTCTGTAAGCACAAGCAACATTTTTTATGAGTCGTCATAAGAGTAACAATAATAAAAACTTTAATTTTTTTGCAGTTAAATTTATTACGTGCATCAAATAAACTAAAATACATTGGAAAATCTTTTCATATTACGACGTTGTTTGGAACCAAAAGTATCCTAAATATGTGGCCAACAATAAATGGCAATTTCACCGGTCCCTATCTACCACTAAAAGAATGTTTTCCCTAAATTATACCAACCCTGTTAAGCGGCAAGAAGACTGGCAAGAAAAAAATGAAATGGAATATACATATTTATTCTAAAGCCGAATTTTATATTTGAAGTTCTGCTTTGCCATTTATACTTGCACTACATGGCGTGTAGTCGGCAAATATTGTCAAATTTCCACATTAACAAACTTAACAAAATTATGTCGTCTTTTAGATTTGCAGTTTTGTGAATTAATTCATAACTGATGAAATTAGTTCGTGGAGATTCTAGTTTGTTTAGAATGTGTCACAAAATCTTCATAAGTTTGATGTTTATTTTATTGAATAAGTTAATTTTAAACTGATCGCAAAAATTAGCAGGTACAAATTATGTAATCTAGAGCATAGATTAAAGGAGCCACAGACAGTTAGAAGCATTGCCGAAATCGCCCGCAAAAAAAGTGGGGCTGTACACAAACAAATTAAAACAGATAAATTCTTATGTCTTACAATTCTTAGGAACCGATTCCAAGTTTGAGTTATAGGTAGTTTAATTTAGTTATTAGTTTTTATATAAAACTGTATGCAAATATTTGGTGTAGCGTGCGGAAATGTCAACAATGGTTCTGACAGTTTATGTGTAGCTTTGTCTAGGTATGTCTAGAGTGGAGAGAAGGACTTCAGAGATGTTAGATTGCACAAAAGGTTGTCTTCTCACCTCCGAGTAGCCATTACAATGTAGTCATAGCGCCCTACGAACACAATGTGGGAAAATAGGCATGTAGTCCACAAGCTTCCAGTAACTCAATGATATTACCAGGTACCTAAATATTTAATAGTCACCTAAGCCACTATTAGCTATTTCACCTTTAGATCTATTTGGGTCTGTCTTTTTCGTATTTCTAATATTATGGACCGGGAGATAACGACACGTTTTTGGTAACGTTTAATGCCCGTCTGCCGTGCAGAAGTATAATATATTTCATTACTTCAAAGCGATTAAAGCAATAAAAATGACCCCATCCCTGTTAGCAAGTGCAGGGTTAATAATTCAAATTGTATAAAAAAAATTAGGAAAAAAATATACATGCCCGTCAGCCGTTAGCAGTGGATGATTCTTCAGAAAAAAAAATACAGCGCTAACTCATCGGCAGACGGTTTTGAGTGATAAGTCCTGCAGGACCTCCATTTGAAGGTGTTAAGGAAAATTGTGAACACAACTTATTAATGCCCGTCTGCCGAAGTCAAGACACATTTAAAAGCTCCAAAGAAGCCTCAAAAAACAATCGGCAGACATAGGATATGTACTTAATAATTAATAAAAAATTGTTTTTGCAGGATTTTTGTAACCAAAAAAAAATTATAGATGCCCGTACCAAAATTGAACGACATGAATTTAACAACCGCATTTTTGCATTGTTAATAATAATGTAAAATTTTAGTATTAAAAAAAAACAATTAATGCCCATCTGCCATTGTATAATATTATAATAAATATGAAACGATTAGGATTGTCGGCAGATGATTTTGTATGTTAGGGAAAAAATTGCAGCATAAAATAATAATGCAAAGTTCTGTAGAGTACCCCCCTCGTAACAGACTTGTCAGTAACGAGCAACAATCGGCGCCGGCGGAGCCAGTACCGGCGAGAAACCTAACCCCTCTTGTCAGTCTTGTCTATATGTGTGGTATCGTTGACTGACGTATTAATAAGACTTCTCACAGCTATAGTTTCATGTCCTGGAAAGTAGATGGCGCCTATGGTCAACAATGTATTTTGCATTGTATTTTGTCTCCGGGAAGCGCATGGTGAGCCAGAGACAGCCGTAAGCAGTCTTTATTAATACGGCAGTCAACGGTGGTAGTATTTAATCTACCTCTGCAGCGAATGTTTAACGTTATATCATTAATAAAACGTTTTTAAACATGGCGGCTCAAGCCCAGGAACAATCTGACCCTGTTATTACAAATATTAAGTGTTTTTTGTGCAAAGTCTCTAATAACGTTAATGCATTTAGCGTAAATCCTTAGAGAAATGCAAGGAGCCATTAGAATTAAAACTAGTTTGATATATAGTGATTCCTGAAAGTGTGCCTAACAACCTCATTGGGTATCACTCAAACCCTTGTTACCGCAATTTCACTTCGATTCAGAAGAAGTACAAAGAAATGGTTCCAGATACAAGGTAAGTAGATCTCATTCAATTTTTATTTTTATTTCTTTACTTCTGACATTAGTTATAGGACACATGATAAAGTTCCATTGGCCCCTGACTCTGATGATGAGTGGGACTGCAAATCAGAACAATGTGAGCAATTATCTCCTTCGCAGGCCTCAGAACAGCAGTGCAAAAACTGTGTTTTTTGCGGCAGTTATTATAAAAGATTGAAGAAACAACACTTGCGTTCAGCTGTGAATACAACACATTTGAATCCATAAGAGAATATGCAACTGAATATAACGATGTGGATTTACTGCTAAAAATAAGAGCATGTATGGAGCACAACGAGAGAATCGCTTACCACAAGCATTGCAAAACAAACTACTCCATCGTTAGTAAGGACAAAAGCAAAGGTAAAAACTGCCTGGCGCGTAAAACGTATTGCGTGTCAACGTGCATTTAAGCATCTTAAGGATTTTATCAAACAAAACGTTATTCAACAGAAAAAGGGGTATACTATGAAATATATAAAAATATGTTTTAGACTTGTTATTAGCTCAGTATATAGTTTAACGCAAGAAAGAAAACGTTTCTAAAGAATGCGGGCAGCGTTGCGAGATTTCGTATACGAGTAGTCGTTATTTATTGGCGAATACAAGTTTTAGCATATTGAAGCCGAATTTCTGAACTCTGCAATACCGAAAAAATAAAGCTCGCATCACGTGACCACTTACTCATTTTTATTTATCATTTATTTTTAACGCGGTGTAATAAAACACCTATTATATTTTTTTCAACATCGTCGCGTCTACCATCGCCTTTGAAATCCGGCAACAAAGAACTTCGGCCAGTGAACCGGGCGACAAAACCAGTTAGCCAACGCGTTTTGTGCCTATTTCTATGGTACGTAACGCTAACTGCGTATTTGGGCTACCACACAGCGCTCATTTTTTCGGCCGCCGGCAAGCTTGGCGGAGAACTCAGTGGCGTTTCGTATGCTCGGAAGTTAACGTGCGCAAAATGAGTAAACAGGGAATAACGTTGCATTCTCAAAAACGATAAATAATTGCCAATGTTATAAGGGTTTGCCTTCCTTCATAGTCTAAGGCATCACCGTTAAGAATAATATTAACTATAAATTAAATAACAGTTATATGAAAATGAAGTCAGTGAGGACAGTGAGTTACACAAAATTGAGCTACGCCCTCTGAACTGTGACTAATTCTATAATATTTACGAGTTCTTCCCCCTTACGTCGCACGCATTCTGCTGTAAGGAGGACTATAACAATAAGTTTCCGGAAGAAACGTTCAATGTTAGGCAGGTCCTACTAAAAGTGGAAAGACATTTGCGCCACAAAGCAAAGTTTTCAAACAGATGGGGTGAAAAATACATTGCACCCTCACATGCTGAAATCGTGTACGATTCGCTTAAAAAACAAGATATTGTTCAAGTAGCAATGTGTCTGAGAAACATCATATTAAAAATAAAACCAACTAATTTTGGCATTAAAATTACTACAGGAGATTTAACACCCGGAGAATGTGACTTACCGGAAGAACTATTGCAATTCTATACAACATTAGTGGCTGGTTATAATCGCAGAACACGAAAGAGCGAAAAAACCAAGAGGCTTAGCAAATCTTTTGCCTCAGATGTCATATTTGTAGTTACCAATGGGAAAGTGAAACCATTAAAAATCCATTACACTAGGAAGTGCTATTAAAAGCTTAACTAGTAGCAAAAGAGTTTTATAAATACTCCATGGATATGGACACATTTGCGGTTACGAATTCTACAGGGATTAGAAACGGAAGCACTGTATACTGCAATGGAGTCAAATTATCATTGCCCGTGTGATATTAAACGCAAAGCAGGGCTTCGTACATGTACTGCTTAACGATAACTTTGACCGTTTCATCGAAACAACAAGCGGAAAACAAACCTTAAACGACATCGTAGGAATGAATAATCATCCAAGACGTTGAAGTGAAACAAAATAATTCCGAAGTCGAAAATATCATAATACTGAATAATGATATATTATCGGACTCCACAGCGGGAAATGTACAACATGAGCATGTTACTAATACCGGGAGTACTAAAAGGCGACGTAGTTACAAAGGTTGGTAATATTATTTTTTCTACATAAAAATTTGCATGTTTCGTTAGTGTGAGTTTTTCTGCATTTTGTATCGGTTTTGACATAATTACGTTGATAGTTACATTGATTTTCTTTTAATATTAATTTTTGTTCTGAAAGAAAAGATGGGCTTAATAAATTATTTTGAAATGCACAAGGGCCGCGGTGGCGTCGCTCGTACCGGGGCTGACTTTTTAGACTGCATGTTTTTCTGCCTTCGATCGACCTTGGTTCAAACCGATGTCGAGGCAAGGGCATGCACATGTCTTTAAAGAAAAACACCGCTATGGCCAAGAGCGCTGGACAAATGTGGGTTCACGGTATTGCTCCTAAATAGCTTTATCCGTGTGATTTACTAATTGTCCTACACTCACTGGGATTACTACGGTTTTCTAGGGTTTTCCGTAGTACTTGAGCGAATGCTATCCTAGTTCTATAGGGAAAAATGTCGGCCCTACATTGAACCTTATCAAAAAAAAAACCGAAGCTAGTGGAAACTATGAAACCTAGTGACTTCTGTTTGCGACACGTCATTCCAGGCGATTTGGAGCAGTTTAGACAATTATCTTCCGCGTGATTAATATCTCATGTTAGTATAATAAAAACGCCTATGTGGGTTGGATATAATTCCAAAGTTATACTAAATATTAGACAAAAACAAATAATAGCATACTTGTCGCCGATTAATGAATCTCCAACAAAAAGAACTGTAGTATTGGAATCAATACGCGGAGCAGTAGCTATATCAAATGAGTGCAATGAGCAGTATGCCCAAGTCACATACGATTTAGGTATAGGAAATATCGCACTGAGAATAAAAAGTCAGGAAAAAGAGGAGTTCAAGAATCTATTTACACACTTGGGCGTATTTCACATAATTATGGCGTATTTCAAGGCGATTGGATCATTTTTGGATGGATGTGAGTTAACAACCATTATGGTGGAAGTTGGTCTACTGGGAAGTGGTTCCGTTAACGCCTTTGTAAGCGGGAAGCATTATAACAGATGCAAACGGCTACATACTATTATTGCATTGGCGTTCCAGATTAAAGAGTTTATATATTTTGCACAAAAGGAAAACATTATACTAAGTAGCGAAATTTGTGAGTATTTAAGCAACTTCAAAGCAAACCTTTGAACGAATTTACCATTGAATGAAAATGTGCGAGATATAATACAACAATTTCTAAATTTTCACGAAGAAATTATGAATGATGCACACGGGAAAACCATGCAATTTTATGCAATATACATCCAACTAATCAATTATTATTATTTGTTGGAACGCAGCATCAGGATGTGTAATTTGCCATTGCAACCCTACGTTTTTGCGAAAATTAATAATATTTTTTTATACTTTTAACCATATGAATTACGCTCGTTGGTTGGCATGGTATACAGACGCTCCAATCAATATATATGAGAACTACCCAGGGCTCTCGAAAGACATCGTTTTTTCCATTAAGCGAACGGATAAACCATTTTCAAATATACCAATAGATCTAACCCTGGAGCAGACGATTAATGCAGCATAATGCAGCATACCATCCTTTCGCATGTTTTAGATGACTCAGGAGTCAAACGATCACAGGACATAACCAATGATTTGCTTCCACGCCGAATGCGTAAATACAAAAATGATCTAGAAAAATTTATCGAGGCACTAAAAAATAAATTAAATCCATTCGACGCCAACGCCAATGGGGATCTCTTGCTGAATATATCTACCGGTCAAGCCGCACCAATTGAAGTCGAAAAGTTTCTATTATCAGTTGAAAGTACCGGAGAAAGGTTGAGAAATAAATTCATCGACAATTGTTCTCAAAGTGCCGAAAATTTCGAGAAGTACACCATAAAAAGAAATAAAATATCAAACTTTTACAGTTGCTCGAAGAAAAATAATGTAAAAATCGCTGGGAAGATCCAAGAAATTCAACTGCAAAAAGAGGTAGGTATTAATAATTATTATAATAATTATTTTTGTATTTATTATCGACCATGCTACTAATATCACTATATTTAAATTCTTTGTTTTGTATAGATCTTGAGTTATCCGTTAACACCAGTTCCGCTCGCACTTTGCCACCTAGATGGCACGATTATTCACACAGATAAATCTGTGCTGACGCGTGTACTAGAGCATAAAATTCAGGATCTTCTAGCACCGCACCACACTGATGTGTTATTAGTTGATGGTTTTGCCGCATTGTACTTGATGAAAAATATGCCATTAAAATTTGGGGATGTCGCGATGGCAATTTTAAAAGTAATTGTTTCCAGTGTACACGCTAAGACGGCAAAACAAATTTATTTATTATTATTTGTCACGAAGTCCATCAATTAAGGACTATGAGCACGATTTGCGAAAAAACTATAAAAAATAATTTTTCATTTCTGTTAAAAACAATTCATTACTTTTTCATGTACATTATATGAATAATAGTCGTTTTCAGGCCCAGAACAAAATCGGCCATCAGATTTTTCGAGCGAGTTGAAAAATGTAAAATTTAAGAAAGCACTCGTGGCGTTTATCATTGACCACTGTAACACATCTAGGGCGTCTATACATTGATCACTGATAAAGAACTTTACGTCTCGTATGATAAATGTTATAAGTACAAATGCATAGATGGTGCCGTGACGAAGACCGTCGGTAATGTGAGGGCCACGAAGAAGCAGAGAGTAAACTTGCTTTTTTTTTCTGAAAAAGTTCTGCGGGGGATATAACGTCGTAATTCAGTGTTCCGATACCGATATATTGATAATCATTTTGGGAAATATAGTAAATTTCAATCAAGACCTCCAAATATGGATTCAATTCGGAACGGGGAATAATACGCGTTACAATGCAACAATGCTGGCAGGGAAACTAGGCCTTAAAGTTTGTGCTGCGTTGCCAGCATTTCTTGCATTTACGGGCTGCGATTACAACCCTTCATTCTACATGAAGGAAAAGAACAAGCCTCTGTCACTACTGCTGAGCAGTGAAGAATTCCAAGAAAGCTTCGTAAACATAGCAGATCTGAGAGTTCTAGACATCCTTACATTCTCGTCCTAGGTATACAATTAACTATTTCTTTATCTAGATATGAAAATTATTACCGATAATATTTAAATGAAAACTGTTAATGTATAATTATTATTCTCTCACAATAACATGTATTTGTTTGTATCCAATTAGCTTCTGTGGATGACGCGCGCCAGCGTTTATTCACTCTCAATTATGACATAGTAGATGATATGGAAAACTTAAAAAAAGGTGGTATACTTCGACGCGTTTATGCTGCCACCAAGCTCTCGAGAACTGCTGCAACACATTTTGAGAGCAGTCTATATTGCATCGGTGTGGAGTAATGCACGTTAGCCACACCGACCACCTTGGATCCCCTAATGCATTGGTGGAAAATATCGAATACCAGCACGGTACACCTTCAATTGGTTTGAATGCCGAGAGCCGTATAAGATGTGTTTTTAGCTAAACCCCCAAAGCAAGAAGGTTTGTTTCTGACATAAGTAGAAATGGAACTTGCCAATAATATTGTTTTTGTTCAAATTTTCAAAATCAGAAACCGATTATTTATACGACGATAGTGTCGAAGAACTAGACGATTCGTCTGATGCTGAAGACAGACGATTTCAACGATTCAGAGGATTTTGACGAATCTCATTCGGACTCGCATTCGGAGCCTGAAATCGAAGACCACTGCGAAGCGAATGACAATAAGAAGAAAAAAATAGAGCTTCATAATTAAAAAAATGTTAATAATGAATTCTTAATAGTAGTTTTGTGGTTTTAAAAAGAACCGTTTTTTCTCTGTAGTGTCGTTGCTGTACTCTTTCCCCTTAGGGGTGAGGGGAGGGGATGTAGGTAATTGTGGGGAATCGCGAATCTTGCAGTGGGTATTACGGTCAATTGCCAAGAGCCATTGACAACCCCGACAATGGCAGACGGGCATTAAATATTAATACAAAAATTTTATCCATTCAATTTTTAATTGGGTTTTTCGCCACCAAACTGATCGAAAGACAACTTTTTCAAGTTGCCTGGAAAATTCATAAATTCTTAACAGTGAATGAACGAAACTTTAAACGTGTAACTCGAAAAATAACTTCAACGAATCTGTTTTCTGAGGTTTCGGAGAATAAATCTTCCTCGTTTCTCAAAGATCATGTCACGTCAAAGTGAAATGACAGATTTTACTTTATCTCTGGTATAATTGAAATTTGCATTATTATTTTATACTGTAATTTTTCCCTAACATGCGGAATCCTCTGCCGACAATCATAATTGTTTCAAAATAGCATATTTATTATAATATTACAATGACAGACGGGCATTAAAGGTTTTTTCTTAGTACAAAAAATTTACGTTATTATCAACAATGCAGTTTTTTTCTAACACGTGGGATCGTCTGCGGACAATAATAATCGTCTTAAAATAGCACATTAATTATAATATTACAATGGCAGACGGTCATTATTTGTTGAAAATAACCTAATTTTTCACAAAACGTCAGCCGATTGCATTTTCTTATAAGATTTTATTAACCCTAATTATGCAGGCTTATTTGGAGCTTTTAAATGTGTCTTGACTTCGGCAGACGGGCATTAATAAGTTGTTTTCACAATTTTCCTTAACACCTTCAAATTGAGTTCCTGCAGGACTTATCACTCAAAACCGTCTGCCGATGAGTTAGCCCTGTATTTTTTTTCTGAAGAATCATCCAATCACGTCATTTTACTTTGACGTGACATGATCTTTGCGAAAGGAGGAAGATTTATTCTCCGAAAGCTCAGAAAACAAATTTGTTGAAGATATTTTTTGAGTTACAAGTTCAAAGTTTAGTTCATTTACTGTTAAGAATTTATTAATTTTCCAGGCAACTTGAAAAAGTTGTCTTTTAACCAGTTTGGTGGCGAAAAACCCAATTAATATTCAATGGATCTGTTTACGCCACAAATAAATTTTAGAAAATATAGTTTTCCTGATATTATTCCAGTTCTGTCAATAAACCTGATACGTATTCCAACAATGAAATAATGTACGACCTTTTGCAATAGATGCTAGAGAGTTTAAGAGATTATTATAGGAATATCCATCATGGTCAGGACGATAATGAAGATGTTTATACTTTTTCTTATATACGAGTCTGTCTATTTCACCCCTTTAATTTTGTTACTTTTGGACATAGCAAAAAATGGTTAACGCAAAAGTTGTAAGGAATTTATCTGTGAGTTTAATGGGTCTATCAGGGGTGACGTTATACAGGGCCTTGTCAAGATAGGAATCAAACTTTAAAAATTATCCACATGTCAGTTACAAATTAAATTACAATGCTTTTCCTTCCAGGGTTGAACCGTTTATCACAGACCCCTAAAAGTGCCCTAAAAAAACTTCAAATATATTCATGATTTCTCACAAATAACTGCCTCTTTTCGGAAGATTTTACCCCACTTAATTTTGTAATTTTCGCTCTAGCAAAAAATAGACACAAGATTTGTAGGAAATTTTCCTGCAAATCTAATAGGACTACCAGGGGTGACGTTATACAGGGTGTTGTCAAGAGTCTAATCAAACTTATATTTTTTAAACCAAGATTTATATTTAAATAGCGTGGAGAGAGGAGCGTCCATTGGCTACATTGTATGAGACCAACATCGACAGCGCGTGGAATCCTCTAGCCAGTTGTATATTTAACGAAATTTCTATAGTTGATTATATGATTGCATATAGTACATTAAGTTGGGAATCAGGAACCTTTGGCACTTAGAAAATACTTCTCCACACACCAAAACTCTGTTTTTTGCACTCGAAGCGCGTTTCGCTAACCATGGTAGCATCATCAGGAGATGATTAAGTTAATTCTGATGATGCTAACATGGTTAGCGAAACGCGCGTCGAGTGCAAAAAACAAAGGTTTGGTGTGTGGACTTAAGCAAAAGAAGCATACTGTACTAGTTTTTCTTACTTAAATCCGTTAATATAATAATTAATTTAAAAAATACAAATTAAACATCAGGGGAAGAAGCATAATATGCATTTTCGGTTGATAATGGAGTAAAGAATCGGGCGAACATCAAGTCATAGAACTGTCAGTCAACCGAATAAGTATTAATAGTCGTGTAGTTTAGAGCGATTTCAGCTTCTTTTTTATATACCTACTTAAAACGACACCTGAATGATATTTTGACTCGGTAGTACTTTGCACTTCGTTGCATACATTATTTCTAGTAATGCTAAAAAGCTAATTTTATGAAAGTTCTGGAAGAACGTTAAAATAAGAAGTAATTATCGAGTTTATAGTTATTTATATTCCAAAGAAACTTCAACAATAGTGTAAGAAAACCAACCAATGGTACCATCTATCATCAAGCCAACAGGTAGGTTGGTGTTGAATCACAAAACAAAAAAACGTAAAAAGGAGTGATCCCAGTATTTCGCTTTGTCGAAATCAACAAGAATCATACCTTGATCCCTATTCTTGCGAAACTTGCATTTATAGCTTGATCCAATAGAAATAATAGAAGGATGACAAAGTTCAAGTCCCCAAACGTATTTACAAAATGAAAACTTGAGTACTTAACTGCCTGCAACAATTATTTAAATGTGAAAATAACCTCTGATATAGACTCTGATGTAGACTTCACGACAAGTTTTCTTATTTTACCTAGCTAACAGGGATTGTTTTTGCGTTTTTCCAAGAGGCGAAATCGGGAAGTCGCAAATTGTTTTGCATTTGTATATGTTACCTTTTGTATTGAAATTTAGTTCAATTTAAAGCATTTAATTTGAATAATTAAGTGAGGTTAAGTCAAGGTAATTGACGTTTTTGTATAGTAATTTTTAATCTCAGGGTTCGGGGTGCATTTAGTCAAAGCTACACGCTTAGTCCATCGTAAGGTTATATATAAGTTATAAGTTAAATTTAATTTAATAATAATTTACATATTCATTTCTTTATTTATTTTATATAATATTTTACACTTAAGTATTTTTAATAGACCTTGTAAAAGCGTCGACGCTTCGACTGAAATAAGTATTTAACAGAGACTGTTTGTGTCATTTCCTTTACATGTGAGCACCCGAACTAAGTACCAGCACGCCAACCTTACAACCCGGCTTTTTAGTATTGAGCAACCCTTCCAGCACCAGCTCGGACACCCCACGATCCACTCGAGTCTCAAGGCCTAGCCAAAGTCGTAATTCACGAACAAGGAGCTTGGAGCGGTGGTGGCAACCACTCAGTTTTAATTTGGGAAGGTTTCGAGGTATTCTGTGAAATCCGATAGTTCAACAAACTTTAGCATCTCGCGTGAACTTTTGAACTGCAGTGCTCTTATAACTGTATCACCTCGTCTCTGATTGTGTGTTTTTTTAAAGATCGAACTATTTTTGCAGTGGTTGTTCCCAGGGCCGTAGCTAGGGATTTTCCATGGGGGGGGGGGGTTAGGTTTAAGGTGAACTTTTTGAGCATTATCCTCAAATATACAGGGTGAGTTTTTTTCGATGACCACTATGGGGATCTCGGAAACTAGCAAAGCTAGAACAAAGGTTAAATGGGGAAAGAATTGCGGTTTTAAATGCTCGATGTAATGCCCCTTTTGGATTTTTAAAAAAGTTAATGGCTCACTAGATATTTTGAAAAGGGTGATTTTTTGCTCCGTTATTTTTGATTATACAGAAAAACTGTAGAGACAAAAAATTGTAGATAATTTTGGGCTTAATAAGATAATAATTTTTTTATGTGGTTTGTGATTTTTGAGATATGACATAAACTTGTGTTTTTTAAATGTAAATCATAGTTGGCCATTTTTTGAGCTTTCCAAAGATATAATACTCGGCATAGTTATTATAAAAAATAAAAGAGCTGGCTAATTTTCTGATTTTTTTTTTAATTTTCACATAGTCAGCCATGGAATATTTTCATAATTACGTTCTATTTTATAATAAGACATACTTCAAACTTTCAAATATTTTATTTATAGCTGGTAACAAAATGTAACAAAATAAAACAAAAATTAAAAAACTCAAATTCAAATTATTATTATTTTAAAAGGTCACCTTTTAAAAGAAAAAAGGTGTTTAAACAATAAACCATTATTATTTACGCAAATATTGCACCTTTTTAAAACTGAATTTGTCGCCTTTCTTAGAGAGCGCCTGTCAATACTGATGGCAAATGCTTCTAAAACAGCTGCTCTTAATTCAACAATTGTATCATACTTTATTTTGTACTGTTCCTCACAAAAAGAAATCCAAAACAGACAAATCGGTGGATTGGGGCGGCCAGGAAATAGGTCTATTTCTCCCTATCAAAATGTTGATAGAGCTGATCTAGGCAATTTCTTACGGGCAAATAATTATGTAGTGGACCTCCATCATGATAATTTTTGTTTTATTTTGTTACATTTTGTTACCAGCTAAAAATAAAATATTTGAATGTTTGAAGTATGTCTAATTATAAAATAGAACGTAATTATGAAAATATTCCATAGCTTACTATGTGAAAATTTTTAAAAAAATCTGAAAATTAGCCATAGCTCTTTTATTTTTTTATAATAACTACGCCGAGTATTATATCTTTGGAAAGCCCAAAAATGGCCGATTTGATAAGGCCACAGCCAACTATGATTTACATTTAAAAAAACACAAGTTTATGTCATATCTCAAAAATCACAATCAACATAAAAAATTTGATAGGATTATCTTATTAAGCCCAAAATTATCTACAATTTTTGTTTTAACAGTTTTTCTGTACAATCAGAAATAACGGAGCTACAGAGATCGGATGAAATAGCAAAAAACACTCTTTTCAAAATATCTAGTGAGCCAACTTTTTTAAAAATCCAAAGGAGGCATTACATTGAGCATTCAAAACCGCAATTCTTTTCCCATTTAACCTTTGTTCTAGCTCTGCTAGTTTCCGAGATCCTCATAGTGGTCATCGAAAAAAACTCACCTTGTATATTGCCAAACGCAAAAGCTTGACCTTGATGGCATGTTACATGTTACAATCATCCAAGCAGTACAATCGGCCAGCACGATTATTTATTTTTCCATTTTGGCGGGCGCCGAGCGTGCTAATTAATTTTATATATACCATCATGGGGGGGGGGGGGGTTTGAACCCCCTAAACCCTCCGCTTATATACGGCCCTGGTTGTTCCGAACCAATATCAAACAAACTCTTTTATTTGCAAAGAATAACTTAATAGTATTGGAGTATTGTGAGGGTGAGAATTATTATTATTATATTATTATTATTATTATTATTATCGACTTAGCCAAAAGGCATTCGCACTCCCTCTCTGGGGAACATTCACTCAGATCCCGGGTATCCCGGATACCATAAGGATCTGGCTCGGACGAGACCCTTGCCATGTTATCGGGCCTTAGGTGACATTGATGTTGTTGGACGTTCCTGCACTCCCCATGAATTTCCTGACGGTTCGGGCTGTCGCAAGTAGTACCGCTTTCTGCATGGACCTGTAAAGATTATCAGTTAGACCCAGCTCTTTGATGTTTCTCAGCAAACTTTTTGGTATGACACCAGTTGTTGACACGATGATTGGAATCGTCTGAACGTTGTCCATTTCCCATTGCCTTCTAATTCGTTCTTCTAAGTCTCTGTACTTCGCGATCTTCTCGACTTGCTTCACACGCAGGTTGTTGTTGTTCGGGATGGCCACATCAATCAGAGTTGTCTTCCTAGAAATTTTATCAACTATTATAAGGTCCGGTCTGTTATGGGCAACTCGTTGATCAGTCAGAAATGTACGATCCCAGTACATCTTGTAGTTGCTGTTCTCAAGAACAGGCTCAGGTGTGTAGTTGTAATATGGGACCCTTTCTGTCTGCACAAGCAGCAGCTTTTCCGCCAGTTCCCGGTGCAAGATCTTGGCAACCGAATCGTGTCGTTCCTTATATTCCGTTGATGCGAACATCTGACATCCTCCTGTTATGTGCTGGATTGTTTCTGAAGTTGGGCACCCGTATCTGCATCTGTCATCCACTACCGATGCATCTCCTACAATGAATTTTAGGTAGTTGCGAGTTGGTATAACCTGATCTTGTATGGCCAGTAGGAAGCCTTCCGTCTCGGGGAACATTCGTCCCGAGGTCAGCCAATAGTTCGACGCTAACTTGTCGACATGTTCCTGGTTAACCTCATTAGGATGTCTCCCGTGCAGCGGCTTCCCCAACCACCTCTGTAGTTTATCGTTGTCGGTTCGGTGGTGATTTTGACGCTCGTGTTCCGTCAGACGTAGCGGTGTTGAGACGTCTGCTCCGCATATAGCCCTATGTAGTGTGGAGCTGTTGGCCTGCCTGTAGAAATAATTACGCAGATTTAATATTTGTTGGTCCAATTGCTTGCTGAGATCTGCCAATCCTCTTCCTCCTAGTTGACGTGGCAGAGTTGTTCTTTCTACGGCGCTACGGGGATGATGTTTATGAGCTTTTGTCAGTAGTGTCCTAACTTTTCGTTGCAGGTTGTTGATGTCCGTGTTGGTCCAATTCACTATTCCGAACGAATAGCTGAGTACAGAGCACGCATACGTGTTCAGGGCCTTAAACAAATTCCTGCTGTTAAGATCAGTTCGCACTACTTGTCTTACTCTCTTGATGAATTCATTCGTTAAATCAGTCTTCATTGTTCGATGGTCTATCCTTTGAGCTTGTTTCATCCCGAGATACTTGTATGTATCTCCCTTGCTCATTGCTTCGATCTCCTGGCCGTCCTGCATCTCGTGTGCGCTTTGTTCGAGCTTTCCCCGGATGATATTAAGGGTGCGGCACTTGTCCAGTCCAAACAGCATTCCGATGTCCCTGGAGAACTCCTCTACAATTTTAAGCATTTGCGTTAGTTGGTTTTTGGTTGCGGCGATCAGTTTTAAATCATCCATATATAATAGTTGATTCAACTTGATCGCTTCTGCGTTGTTGCTTTTGATAGCGAAGCCATATTTTGTAGAGTTCAACCGATGTGATAGAGGGTTCATCGCCATGCAGAACCACAGTGGACTGAGTGAATCTCCTTGGAAAATCCCTCTTCGGATGTTGATTGTGTCGGTCTCGATGTTACTGTCTGCGGTTCTGAGTTGTATCTTAGTGCGCCAGGTTGTCATAACGTGTTCTAAAAAGGAAACTGTATGATGATCTATTTTATACAGCTTTAAGATACCTGTGAGCCAGTCGTGAGGTACGGAATCAAATGCTTTTTTGTAGTCCACATAAGCCATGTGGAGGTTTCGTTGCTTGGAATGAGCCTGGTTGCAGATGACAGAGTCTATGATGAGTTGCTCTTTGCATCCCATTGCGCCCTTCGAGCAGCCTTTCTGCTGCATTGCAATGATGTTGTTCCGCTCGCAGTGAGCATATATTCGCTGCGTAAGGCAAGATGTGATTATCTTGTACAGCGTAGGCAAGCAGGTTATTGGGCGGTACTTGGCAGGGTTATCCGTATTCCGCTGGTCTTTTGGTAACAGGTAGGTTGCACCCTGTGTAAGAAACAATGGCATTTTCAGAGGATCGAGCAAGACTTCATTAATTAAGGTAGTTATTTGTTCATGCGTGCACCACAGCTTCTTAATCCAATAATTTTGGAGATGATCTGGACCTGGTGCCTTCCAGTTGTGGGAATTCTTGATGACATCGGAGACCTCAGCGGTTGTGAATTGCTCGTGTTGCATCTGGCTATATTTCCGGCCCATCTCGCGTTCTTCGCTGATCCAGCTTGCACTGACATTGTATGGACCTGGTGTGGCAAGTTGATTTCTCCAGAAACCGTCGACCTGTTCTCTGCTAGGGTAACTCGCATTTGTGGCATCGGCGCTAGAATTAAAAGCACGGTAGAAACCCTTTTCTGATCGTTCAAAGAGTTTGTTGTCTCGTTTCCTGTTGTTACTAGCCTTGTATCTTCTCAGACGCCCGGCGAAAACAGAAAGTTTTTGTTTTAATGTGTCAAGACATTGTTGAGCAGTGATGTTCGCGGGGTCATGCCGAGAATGCATTTGGGTGCGGCTCATTATTGCCTGCACCGCCCTCTGGATCCTTCTAGTTCTAACTCCTCTGATATATTCCGTCACTTGTCCTATGTCTTTACGGAGACTCTCGATCTTCCGATTCAGTCGCATTTCCCATTGAGCCATTCGTGGTTCTGGTCTTGCACGATTCAACTCTTGGGCCGTTCGGATCTTGGCACCCATTACAGTGATGACTGCCGTTGCGGCACAGTAGATTAACATGTGCATACGTTCTAATGTTGGTGTCACTGAAACATAGCTTGGTAAAATTCTTGTGTTCATAAGATCGAGCACGATCGCAAGTTTCCTGGAAGAATTTAATCTTGGTAGCGGTGGCCTGCTAAGTGGGTCTGTGCCTTCGTATCGCAATACTGCCTGTCTCATATGTGTGTCCAAGGCTTCAAAATGTTCTTCGTTAACCGATTCCAGACTCTCGGTTGTTGGTTCTACCGTTTCGGCTTCTAGTTGTTGTCCAGGGTCTTGAAGTTCCCCATTGTTGTTGTTGTCATCTATGTCTATGTGTTCGCCGTGGATCTCTAGCTCAACTTCCCGTTTGATAGCGTTAAGTCGCGTTTCTGGAATTCGGTTATTTCTTAGAATAGTTCGATACTGATCTGACACTCTTTGTTCAGACACTTGCATGTGTGGAAACTCCCTGCAGAACTCGGCATGCAGTTGTTGTCGGTAGCCGATAATCTCTTGTCCTAAGTTTGTCACCCTGTAAAAAATACGCATAATCGATTCATTCATGGACACAGTCCATTTCATGCGTCGTCGTTGTAATCCCGCCTCTGTGAACGCTGGCTGAAGTTCCCGCGCAGCACCTTCGGTGGGTGGAACCCTAGTTCTCGTTTGGCTCCCATGTTGTAGATGTTCGTGTTGTTGTTGGGCTGTAGCTGTTTGTGCAACAGGGGCCCGCCTCATCAGCGCCCTGTCACCGACGTCCCGCTCGCTGTCATGCCCAGCGCCGGCTCCAGACATGCCATGGCGATCCCCAGGCAGCGGCCCTATGACAATCATCCTATCATTCTCCATTCCATAGTTTTCTCCCGTAACGTGGGAGTGACGGCCCTCGGTCGCCTTTTACGACTCGCGGAGCCACGATAGGAGTATTCTAACCCGCTACCCATACGGGTCACCTAGGATAACGCGGGATCGTTACTCCCGAGGATCTGCCCCTGTCACCGGCCAAACCCCTCCTTGCGTTAACTGGGAAACACCATTAATGTACAAATTTCAATTGTAAATATATTGCAAATAGAAAAATGTTATGTTTTATTAAACCATCAAATAGTTCAAGCTTCTGGCGCTCAAATATAACCATTTTGGTTATATTCTAAATACCACCACTCCCAATTCTCGACAGGCTCACCTTCGCAACATTACATTCTCCCCAATTCTCAAAAATTTTATATTGGGGAACTCCTGAGATTTTGGCTCCTTGAAAAGTGGGCCTCCCGTGATGTTCCGCAGCGGACGTATCCAGATTCCGGATAGGTTGATTAGTTGCAAATTCGATCGCGACATCTGGCGTGACATTCGGGGCCGGCGGCGGATGGTCGTGTCCGAATTTAATTACGCCGACGGTTTTTTAATAACGAATTCATGCACGCGCCTGCATCAGTTGCCGGGCGCTCGGAGAAATATCGTTAAAATGGAGGACACATACAGGGTGCGCTGTCACTTATTGTACCTAGAGGAAAAGGAGTAGCGAAATATATCGGTAGTAGATATAATCCGATAGAAAATTTGGAATTTGGAATAGTATAATATTATAGTAGTAGAATCTATTCCTATCAACGTGACAATTTTTTCCCCATTTTACTGGTACTGAAACCATTCACATTAAAAACCACATGGATTTTGACAAAAATTTCTTAAGTTGTTCGTTCTAATACTTCCAAAAGTAAGAAGAAATAAAAGGAATGTGGGCCATTTCTTACTTTTTCGAAGATAATGGTGCAAACTAGTCTTGTAGTTAAAAGTGTAGCTTTCTTTCTAGATGTTTGCGTGTCTTCCGCAATTTGTGAGTCCTGGCACGCAGATTGAATAAGTTTAGGTAGATTATCCCTGGGTAAACAATAGAAGATTGTGCACACGTAAAAACATAACTCATATGGCTTCGGCCCGATCTATGTTTTTTGCCTTGACTTGTGGATGTCATTCAGGATAAAACTCGAAATGTTTGAAGTTTTCTCTGCCTCTTTAACGTTGTTTTAATGACGCGTTGTTCTTTCGTGTCGCATCCGCTAGAAAGCGAGAAAAGTGGTGGTTAGTGGTGGGAGGGAGAAAGATACTAAAAACTATAGCTAAAATTTATAATAAACTTACGCGCAAGCGCCTTAATAATTATCGAAGCGATTACAAGTTCAGCTCTTTCGAAAACGTAATAGATTTTCAAAGAGGTTATAGTGGCGTAATAGGAAGCATACAACAGGAATATATCTGATAAAACTTAATACTAGCAACATTGTACATAACATAAAATAACATGTATTATAATGAACGTGTACTAACTTCTCCATTTTTTTTCAATTCAAATAGTTTATCACAATCATTACATAAATATAAAAATCATACACATACCATGTAGTTTTATTTTTCTAGAACTTCGCATACCTTTTTTCTAAAGTGGATGGATACCCACTGGATGCAAAATTTAATTCCCTACAAAAAATCTTTTTTTCAATTTTCTGCTAAGAAGCAACGTTTTGGAGATAACTTAAAAAATCTATAAAGCTTGTAAAAAAATTAAATTAACGCAAGTCAAAGTAATACCATTGGAAACAAAAGCTCAGTAATATAATTAACCTAATTCTAACTTAAAAGTTCAAAAGTCTGAGGATTCAAGATATAAATTTTACGAACAAGTAAATCGGAAAAAATGGCAATGTTGTTTCTTTTGGAACTCTATAATAATGGAAATGGGATCGAGATGGCCTCTAGTACGCCAATGAAAGAGAAATTAGCATAAACAAAGGTATATGGGAATATACTAAGTCGGCTTACTAAAAATTTAGCACCAACAAGAAGCGCTTTATTTGCCCTGGTGGAGCTTCCAGTCCCTATTTGGAGTGCATTTTTCCAACTGATTATCGTTTACCTGCTATGCCACAAAAACATCCCTTGTAAAAAATATAAATTATATCTAATATAAACTATTCGCTTGCTTCCATTTTGTTTCATTCATATTTTTGTTTAAAATCTCATCGGTTTGTTATTCATCCTTTCTCCTTTTGATTCCCCCTTCTCCTGCTTTTCTAACAAAAATATGTCCGACTTTCTTCCAAATAAAGGTACAGGGTGGGCAAATTTGGGCACTTTTAAAAGGAAACACCCATTTCTAAGCCAGAAAAAAATGAACCCCCCACTCTCGAGCTTAAATTTCGTGAAAACTTCATTGCCGCAAACCGCATTTCAATATATTTTACCGTTTCGCCTCTAGAGGGCGGTTGCCGATTTTGAGCGATATCTTAAAACCTTCATAATTTTTTTGTTTTAATGCAACACCATTTATTTTTTTCTAATCTCAGTAGGCGTATGTCATCTATGACAGTATTTACACGTTACTTATACCAGTAGTAATCGAAGTGAATGCCATTAATTTGCATGGTTACACATAAATACGCATTATTAAGTTAAAAGTAAACATGTCTTACGAAAATTACGAAAAATATGACATGTTAGAATGTTATATCCTAAATGATAATAACCCTGATATGGCATCCGAACTTTACTTCAATCGCTATCCAGAAAGAAGACAACCTCATAAATCTATTTTTCTAAGATTAAAAGAAAATCTCACCAATCATGGGACCTTCAATAAGCCAAGACCCAAAAATTACAACATTGAAGATGCTGAAGAAACTGCTTTCAATGTCATTGGAATGGCGATTGAAAATCCTTCAATTTCAAGTCGTCAAATTGAATCTCAATCTGGGATTTCAAGACGTCGAGCTTTAAATATTTAAAAAAAATATAAGTTCAGACCATATAAAATTAAGAAAATGCATCATTTGGAACCAACCGATTTTGAGCGGCGACTGGAGTTTTGCTTATGGTATCGTCAAAGTGTCCAACAAGATCAATTTTTTGCTAGTAATGTGATTTGGACAGATGAAGCCTATGTTAGCAGTGCCGGAATTTTCAATAGACATAACGAGCACTATTGGTCTGATATAAATCCTCATGATACTGTCGAAGTTCGAATCCAAGGGCGGTTTGGTTTTAGTGTTTGGTGCGCTCTACATGGCAATCGTGTTTTAAAATATCACATTTATCAAGAAAGACTAAAGGGTCAACGGTATTATCAAATCTTAAACCAAATGACGCAAGAAATCTGTTTTTCCAGTATGATGGTGCACCACCTCATTATGTCAGAGCCGTTTCAGATCTATTAAATACAAATTTTGGAAATAACTGGATGGGAACTAATGGGCCGGTGCGTTGGCCCCCAAGGTCGCCGGATTTAACACCGCTAGATTTTTTCTTTTGGGGGCACAATAAAGATAAGTTATACAAAAAAACTAGCAATAATATCGATGAACTCAGACAAAATTTTCTAATGAGCTAATAATATAAAGGGTGTTCCATTTAAAAAAACAAAGTTCTGGCCATTATTTCGAAATTGAGACCATCTAAAAATATCGGTGTACGCCACTGGAATCTACGTAAAAAAGTGCCTTAAGAAAGTGTTTACAGAAATCAACTATCTTTAGAAACAAAAAAGTTATGAAGGTTTTAAGATATCGCTCAAAATCGAAAAACGCCCTCTAGCGGCGGCGAAACTGTAAAATATATCGAAATGCGGTTTGCGGCAATGAAGTTTTCACGAAATTTAAGCTCGAGAGTGGGGGGTTCATTTTTTTCCATCTGTGGTGATCAATACGCATAATTTTAAACTTTTCATCAATACAAACTTTAAGTTGGATTATTCTCTATGTACTTATGTATAACTTATATACAGGTAGAAAAAAGCTATTTTATGGGTCAAAATGTTGAATCACCACATATACGTGCTATACGTTTACTCTTAACTAAATGCTTACGTCGCTGTGTTCAGAGCGTAGCGTCTACCAAGTTTGTCGCCTGACCAGTAGGAGGACCAGTTTGTCGCTGATGACGAGGTGATCACTGTTTCCATTCCAGTATTATTCCGTTGACTGATATAAATACGTCGGTCAACGATTATTCTCTACTGACTCTTTTATGTAAACGGACTATATAGTTTGCATACATTTCATTGTTCGTCGTTGCCATAATGCCACTTATATGTCCACGATCGTCCGTCAAGTTAATTAAACCGTCCGTCCCGTGCAAAGCAGCACGTATTGATGGCCGACAATGGCATTTAATTAACTTGAAACAAGGAACCGGCGGCGTTATTTTGAAACAATGTGGCGATAGACAGCAATTAGCACGCGGCAGTGGACTTGTTTGGCTCCAATTACACGCGCTGGCCAGCCGGCCGGCGTGCGCTGGCCTGATAACTTTATACCGGGCCAATTCTAGTTCTCGTGCTCCCTGGATTTGCGTGGAGAGGGTCAGGGCGTTGCAGTCAGGCGGCAGTTGAAAAACATGCGCATTGTGCACTGTGCAGGGACGTCGAGGCGAATTGCCCCATGTGCCAAAACAGACGATATAACGACGCGTCTCTGAACTCCACGTGTTTAAACGCCGAACTTTCAAATAGGCTAGGCCGTTGAGTGAGGAATAATAAGAGGCGCAGCGCCCATATAAAATTGCGTCTCCGGTCGGAGTGTGCTTACCCTGAAGCCCCTCGTTGCCCCCACTCGCTATAGCCGCCTAGCGACCACGAATTTTTACAACTTGTTTACGTTTACGAGAACACCGATCCCTTTGCAACGGGCTAAAGGTACAATTTTATATATTTTAAATTTTCTATCTCGGACGCTTTTCGGGTCGCGATTTCTGCTACGCTGGCACTGCGTCCCGTCATTCGACGGCTATTTACTTTAATAAGGAAATAATTCCTAGAAATCTGGAATTTTTGGTGTTCCGTAAAAAGGTAAATTTTTTCATGTTTTCACATCCTGTATCTCGGAGACGAAACGTTTGCTTATAAATTGATCATAAGAAAACGTAAAAGTAATGTCCCTAAAACGTTAACGGGTATTTTGTAATAATCCAAACAAAAAAGTTATTAGGTTGGTATATCCGTTCTAGTGAAATACCAACCTATGTGCAAATTAATATTTGCTTGATTCGCAGTGGGTTCCAAATCACTAGGAACGTTTTAGGGGCACTATTTTCATAATTTTTTTCTCAACTTATCCGCAAATGTTTCGTTTCCGAGATACAGAATGTGAAAACATTAATAAATAGAGGTTGGGACAATGGAGCGACCACTTCGAGTTTTAATTGGGCTGCATACAATAGAAGGAGAATTTGAAACTTTATTTTCTGTACCACTCTGAGGTGGTTTTAATAATTTGTGGTTTAATTAGTAGTATTAAATATAGTGTCAGTAATATTGATAGGTTCATTTAATAGTCTTAAATAATGCCTATTACGACGATAATCGAACAATATAATCATGAAGCCCCTTCTTATTAAGCACAACACCAGGTCTCCAGTCTCTGACTTTAATCTGGAACAGAACTTTTTGACTTGGCTCTAAAGGACGATAGCTTTTTCTCATTATCAAGATACTCTTTTTGTATTTGTTGGTTTATTGTCATTTGATTTTTGATATTTTCCAACGGATATAAAGGTTGCAAGATGCTTTTTCCAACTGGTAGATTAGTCCTTATACAGGGTATCCCGTAAGTCATGGTCAAAACGGAAATGGGTGATAGGGGACGTCATTTGAAACAAGAAAAACCCCGTATGTTGTTATCCAATTCTTTATCGCTTTCTTAATACAGGGCGTTGAAATTTTGGAGAATAATTGTTTTTTTTTTACAATATCTTCGTAACCGTTTGAGATATTTGCAACAACTCTGGTACACAATAGTGTCCTGTTAGTTGGCATAGTTTGGGAAATTTCCGTGTCCCAAAGCAAACTAGTGGCAGAGATAGAGGGGAGGAGGTTCCATTAATTTAAGAAAAAACTTAGTACGACCATGTGCACTATTTGATTTGAATGAATTTTTAGATAGGCGACTTCATTTCCTACAAAAATTGTTTCTTCCTTTTTCTACGTACCTGTCGCCATTTCATTGCAATTTTTATTTTTTTGATTTAAGTTAAAATTTTCATGAAAAATCGCCGAAAATTTTTGATAGACAAGGAAAGGCAGAAGAATGAAAAAACGACCCACTCGTCAGAATAAAGTAATTTTTATTGATAAACTTGTTTGGTTAGGCCAATATTTTTGGAAATTACAGGGAGTTTAACTAATTAATATGCTTTTAAGAGATTTTTGTCGCATTTTTCCGCAAAATATTATCAAAACTAATGAGATGTCAAAATTATTTGTTAAATATTTTTTTTATAAAAGATGCTCAAAACGTCCCCCTTCCATCCTTATGCATAGTCTACATCGACGAATGCCCTAAGGTTCGTTCATTCTGTTTTATTTCCTCCACCGCTATTCCTACCTTCTCCCGAAGCATTTTCTCAGTGTTGCATTCTGTTCCATAAACTTTTTCTTTTAGATAACCCCATAAAAAGAAATCTATGTGGTTAGGATCTAGCGAACGTGGTGGCCACTGTACACTCTCCCCTCGACCCAGCCATCTTGCAGGTTATCTATTGTTAAGGAACTACCGCACACATTGATAATACTTAGTGTGGTGGCGCACCATCATGTTGGAGACACACATATTTCTGCGTACAACTAGTGGTACATCTTCCAACAAACTAGGCTGGGTCGAGGGGGGGGAGTGTACAGGGTGTCCAGATTTGGTTGTAAATGCGGGGTATCTCGGTTATTTTTAGAGATAGGGAGTTGCGGTTTTCGCGAACCTTTACTACTTTTTTGTGAAACGAAAGATACCGTAAACAGATTTTTCATAGCCACCTTCGTTTTTAAGATACAGGGCGAAATTGAAAATTTGCGCTTTTGGGGCATACCTCGTATATTGGGAACGGTTATGGATATTGAAATGGCAAAAACCGTGTCTTATAGACATTTTCACTTAGAATTCAGTGCCGCATTCAGTTTTTTACTAAAATTGATAGTGTTCGATATATGGACCAAAGTTAGGTTTTTTAAAATGGAAATGGAAAAACCTAAGTTTGGTCCATATATCGAACACTAGCAATTTTAGTAAAAAACTGAATACGGCACTGAATTCTACGTGAAAATATCTATAAGATACGGTTTCTGCCATTTCAATATCATTAACCGTTCCCAAGATACGAGGTATGCCCCAAAAGCGCAAATTTTCAATTTCGCCCTGTATCTTAAAAACGAAGGTGGCTATAAAAAATCAGTTTACGGTATCTTTCGTTTCACAATAAAGTAGCAACGGTTCGCGAAAACCGCAACTCCCTATCTCTAAAAATAACCGAGATACCCCCCATTTACAACCAAATCTGGACACCCTGTACAGTGGCCACCACGTTCCCTTAGATCTTAACCACATAGATTTCTTTTTATAGGGTTATCTAAAAGAAAAAGTTTATGGAACAGAATGCAACAGACTATGCATAAGGATGGAAGGGGGACATTTTGAGCATCTTTTATAAAAAAAAATATTTAACAAATAATTATGACATCTCATTAATTTTGATAAGATTTTGCGGAAAAATGTGACAAAAATCTCTTAAAAGCATATTAATTAGTTAAACACCCTATAATTTCCACAAATATTGGCCTAATCAAACAAGTTTATAAATAAAAATTACTTTGTTCTGATGAGTGGGTCGTTTTTTCATTCTTCTGCCTTTCTTTGTCTATCAAACATTTTCGGCGATTTTTTATGAAAACTTTAACTTAAATAAAAAAAATTGCAATGAAATGGCGACAGGTACGTAAAAAAAGGACGAAACAATTTTTGTAGGAAATAAAGTCGCCTATCGAAAAATGCATTCAAATTAAATTGTGCACAGGGCCGTACTAAGTTTTTTCTTAAATTAATGGACCCTCCTTCCCTCTATCTCCGCCCACTAGTTTGCTTTGGGACACGGAAATTTCCCAAACTATGCCAACTAACAGGACACTATTGTGTACCAGAGTTTTTGCAAATATCTCAAACGGTTACGAAGATATTGTAAAAAACCAATTATTCTCCAAAACTTCAACGCCCTGTATTACGAAAACGGTAAAGAATTGGATAACAACATATAGGGTTTTTCTTGTTTCAAATGACGTCCCCTATCACCCATTTCCGTTTGGACCATGACTTACGGGACACTCTGTGTACCTACCCATCAGAATAGTACATGGAGCAAGCAATTTCTGTTTGGGGGAAGAATTATAATTTAATATAGACAAAAAAGGATCTTGGTTGTTTTCATAAGCCTTTATATTTAATCCCTTAATTGTTTGAATCATTCTTTCTATCATGCCATTACTTTTACGATAATGTGAGCTAGAAGTTTTTAAATTTATAATGTACTTTTTAGCAAAATTATTAAAATCAATAGAATAAAATGGTGGTCCATTATCCGCAAAAATTCTTCTGGGAGACCAAGCAATACATTTGGCAAGTAGGACAACCAAGAACCAAATTTTCAATGCCTGACATAAGACCTGGGTAATAAAAACAATCCTGAGCTTTTTTCTTTAAGTTTACTACACCTTGATGAGCTTGGTGGATTAATTTTAAAAACTCAGATTTTAAACTTTTTGTAATTATAAGACGTTTCTTGTAGAACAACACATCTTGATGTAAAAATATATCGTTTTTAATTGGCCAGTATTGTTTTACAAAATTCCGTACATTAGATGTATATTGTGGCCAACCAGCTAGAGTAAAATATTTGACTTGCTGTAGAACGGGATCATTGTTAATAGATTCTATTAATCGGTTTTCATTATCTTTAGAAGTACTGTTACAGCTTTGTATGGCTTTCGACTATACTCAGTAGGAGTCGAGAGTGGGTTCTCCAAAGTTCAAGATAAGAATATTTTATTACTGGGCGCCAAGGGGTTTATGATTACGCCAAGGCCATACTAGGTACTAATCTACCAAAATCGATAAGAAACCCCTCAATATCTTTCGGAAGGAAACAAACGTTGTTATCATAATCACATGACATCGATATATTAGGCATTTATCAAGTTAATGGACATTAAACATAAAAACTATTGATCTAAGTCAAAGTCAAGAGAATATTATAATTTCTGAAGCGGTGATAATATATTTCCAATTCTAGAAACCCTGAATAATATTCTAATATTAAATATTAAACTAAGTTTAAGTACATCAAATTCTTTACATGAGATGATAAATTAGTTAATAAGGACGTATAAATACTGACGATGGCACAGTGCAGCTGTATGCTTTAACACCCAACTCCCAGTTTCACCCTCAATGAATACTTGCCCACCACTGGAGAATGCTGTAGTAGAGCTCCTCCAAGAGATTGAATACTACACCCGCGTCAGGTCCACCTGTCATCGATTGTCACACCCAACCACAAAGTTCCATCGGACACAAATCTTTTCACCAACAGTATTCCTGGATAACTGAGGCACTAGGCAGCGGAGAAGAAGTAACTCCCGATGCAGAAGAATTGAAGAAAATAAGAAGATAACCAATAACCCTAAAATAATGTGTTTTCTGAAGTACAAATCAAAAGAAAGGATCATAACTTACCTCTTACTATCACCAATAAACCATAAATAGAAGAGGGTTCGACTACCTTGAAGAGACGTATTTTATTATCCTCTTTACTGGAGTTTCTTGGAGAATCGCCACGAAAATACCCTAAAGGCTCTCCAATGAACTTTTGCAGCCTTAGATCTGCCTCAGCGTAACTATATGAAGTTATTACTGCCGCAAAACTTACGTCAAAAACGACTTAAAAAAACTAATATATTTCTCTTTTTAAACAAACAACCTGCTGACAATTAAAATACCTAATCATTATGTATAAAACGTAACAGTACTTTCAGGTTAGTATCAAAATAATCTGTATTAATTGTTTCAGAACAAGAATTACTGCTGAGAGTATTAGGTACCTACTTGCATTTTTTGACAGGAACATTGGGGTTAAATTAGTACCTAAATAACCTAAAAAAATATATAATAATGGAACCTTTCACATGCAAATACAAGAGCAAGTAACTCTTTTTATATATGATTGTAACGTTTCTGTGTAGGAGTAAGAGCAACTTAGGCAAATTGTATAACTTTACCCATTTAAGTTATTACAGCACCTAATCCATAAGCATCAACTGAAACCGTATTTTTTTTTTCAAAAATGACAATGTAGTAGAAGATGAAACTAGAGTTTTAAGTCTCTCAAAACAATCATTTTCAATATAAGTCCATTGCCATTCAATTTTGTCGCTTAACAGTTTCCTTAAAGGGGATGTTTCTTGCGAAAGGTTGGGAATAATTTTGGAAAGGTACACAATCATTCCAAGAAACTTTTGAAGTCCTTTTTTGATTATAGGAGAAGACATCTTGTTAATAGCCTGTGTTTGGTTTTGTCTGGCGAAACACCCTCAGCGCTTATTTCATGACCTAAAATTTTATATGTGATAAATAAAATTAAGTTTTTTTCCATGCCACTATATTTTATTCTCTTTTGAACTACTTCTAACTTCTTGTAATGTTCCTGTATATCTTGACTATAAACCAGAATATCATTAAAGTAAGATATAACTCCTAGCAACCCATCTAAAATTTCATGCATAAATCGTTGAAAAACTTCTGGTGCTGAGCATAAACCATACGGTAATCTCAAATAATGATATCTGACAAAAGAAGTGGTTATTGTACAAAGTAAGAAACTTTCATAAGTTAAGGGAATCTGTAAAAACGCGTCTAATAACAAGAAATATTTTGCTCCAGATAATTTAAAAAAAAAGATGGTCACAAGTGGGTATTTCGTAAAATTATCTTTTAATAAATTTGTTTAGATTTCGGGGATAAATACAAATTCTGATATCACCATTACTTTTTGGTACAACAACTATAGGATTTATTCACTCTGTAGGTTCAGTTCCTAGTACAATAATATTTTCTGAGACCATTTTGTCCCGTTTTCCTTTTACTTTAGTTTTTAGGGCAATTGGTATTTTGCGAGTAGCGCCAACATTAGGAATAGCATTACTTTGCAGTGTAATTTTATATTCCTTATGAACCTTTTCTATTCCCGAAAAAACTGACTCATACTGTTATTATTGGATCTTTAAGGTTATTACTGACAATACAAACAGATTTTTTGCTTCTATTGACGAGATTAAAACCGTCTGATGCATCTAGTCCAATTAATGAATCTCGCTTCGAAGAAGTCAGAACAAAAAACAATAAATTTTGTTTTATATTATTAAGTACACAGTTTAGCTTAATTTGACCAAGTAACCCAATTTCGCGCCCTGAGTATGATTCTGAAATAGAGCTGGGGGATGAAAGATTAGCGATTGGAATTTATAGTTTTTTAAAAAGTGATGAATTTAAAATATTTACGTCACTGCCAGTATCTACAGTTATTACTGACAATACAAACAGATTTTTTGCTTCTATTGACGAGATTAAAACCTTCTGATGCATCTAGTCCAATTAATGAATCTCGCTTCGAAGAAGTCAGAACAAAAAACAATAAATTTTGTTTTATATTGTTAAGTACACAGTTTAGCTTAATTTGACCAAGTAACCCAATTTCGCGCCCTGAGTATGATTCTGAAATAGAGCTGGGGGATGAAAGATTAGCGATTGGAATTTATAGTTTTTTAAAAAGTGATCAATTTAAAATATTTACGTCACTGCCAGTATCTATTTTTAAGTCTAAATTAAATTTGTTTACTTCGATTGCATACCAATTAGAGTTAATCGAACCTACTACTCTTTTACAAATTGTCCAGATGACTAAGGAATCAATCTTTTCTACAGGAGAAACATTGTCTTGGTTATCATCTTCTTGTCTGAATGTATGCTCGCAAGAATCGGAAAGATCAGCATCACCATCACTACAATCGCAGTATACTTCACAATCTTCCTGGTGGGAATATTCTTGGGATACCTACTACATGTACACATTTATTTTTGGGGCACATCTTTCTGTAGTGGCCTCGTTGCTTACAACCAGAAGAAATACGGAAGGATGTCATGCACTTACCCTTGTCGTGTCTTAATCCACATCTAGAACACGAATAAGCATTGCCTTGCGTTACTGATTCGTATGATGGAGAATTCTTGCAGCAACAGGATTTTGATGAATCCCAAGAAGAATACGGAAGATTAGCTTGTCTAGATTGCAAGTGTTGATCCTTATTGTAATTTTGCATTTGCTAAGGTTGTTTAACACTTCTATAATTTTTAATAATGTTCACATTAACTACTTTTGCTATTTCCTTTTGAGTGGCGACACTGGATTCCATTGATCTGCAGATATCAATTGCTTTATTAAGTTTTAAATTAGGTAGTTGGATTAATTTTTCTTGCATACTTGAGTCCCTGATTGAAATATCGATTCTATCTAATATTAAAACATAATTTTCTTTAAACTCGCAAGTCGCAGCAAGTTGACCCAATGCAGTTAAAAATTCATTAAATGTTTCACCTAACAACTGGTCTCGCTTAATAATTTAAAATGTTCATAAAAAAGTTTTTAAACGGGCTGCAGTATCAAATTTTCTGATTATAGTGTTAAGCTTCGTTTTGTCTTCGGCCCCTGTGTATTCAAAGGTGTTATAAATTTGCCTCCAATAACAAAATAGCAAAAATAATTTTTACCAATATTAACCTTCATTAAATTTCCTCCAAGATAGTTTCTTAGCACTTTTTCTCTATAATTATCCGCCCTAATCCACTATAATATGTTTTAATTTATTTTTACTAGTTATTAGGATCAATCCCATATCCCATTTAAACTGTACAGAAAAGAGATTGTCAGAACTTCTTAATATTGATTTACACAAAAATAAGATTTTTGGTATTTTTTTTCGACGCCACTGTCGTTTGTCACGGCACCCCTACATGTTTTTTTCTATACCTACTCCTACATCTCCTATGTGTCCTCCAAAATTATATTTGATACTGACATTGATTTACACAAAAAAATCAGTATACTCCCATACGCGTCCTTCAAAAATATCTGATTGAGATTGATCTACACAAAAAAAATCAGATTTTTCCTTTTTTGTGACGAAATAAATAAATAATAAAAATCGAAAAGAAATTTTCCGTAAAATTTTTGAAATGTCCAGATTTTCAAAAAAAAAACATAATTGTCAAAGCAATATCTACTAACTTCCAGTCAAACCGGAAGATGGAAATAAGAAATGACCATTTTTTGCTGCTCCCAGTATAATCATTACTAACATTTTGTGATAAAAGTCATGTTTTTTAATAACTTTTTGACACTCCCCCATATAAAAAACCTGAAACTTGTGAGACTGCAAATCTCTGTGCTAAATATAGGTGAGGCGTATTTAATCGTAACTTATTTTTTCTACAAGCGTGCGGAAAAGTACGCTTTTCCGCAAGCATTTTAGTTTAGAAATTGTCACTTTTCCGCACTATTGCGGAAAAATACTTTTCCGCAATACCTTTCCGTACTACTTTTCCGCACTAGTGTGGAAAAGTGACACTTTCTAAACTAAAATGCGGGCGAAAAAGTGTACTTTTACTTTCTTTGCTTTTCCGCACGCTTGTAGAAAAAATAGTGTTCCTAACTCTTGCGGAAAGTGTCTTTTCCACACTCGATTTCTTGGCTGAACTCCGCTACGCGTCGTTCAGCCAACTCCAATCGCGTGCGGAAAAGTGGCACTTTCCGCACTTGTTAGGAAATATACTATAATGTTAATAACAGCTGATCAATTTTCCGCATTTTTTTCTACCTTCTCGGCTATACCCACTTCTGTAAATAACCTGAAATTGGTTGCACATTTCGCATTAACTTTTGGCAATGTGTTGCACCACAGGCATGCCATTCGGTAAATCGGCATTTGGTAGTTCAAATTTATCGTGTACAATATATTGGCATGCATTTGAAAATCGTTCGGAGACATCCGGCGTAAATAGAAGCACGTGTTCAGCGTGTCTGGCAACAGGGACATACTCGATCGAAAAAGTATATTTACGCGGTTTTATCTTGTTGTTCTCAGCTATTTATACACTGCCACAAATAATTGTATGGATGTTTTGAAGCATTTTAATTAAGCCAATCTTTTTTTTAATATTTTTATGTAAACAATTCTAAAACTAAAATTAAATAAAGGTCGTGCCTCAGTGCGGCTCTGGCATGCTCTTGTTTACGCCAGGCGTAAGAGTTGCTCGATTTTAGTATAGGGACTTACTTTTACTTGTTCGGCGCGGCGCGCCAAATTCGACTCCCTCCCCGACGCGTACCAAATCGGAAAATGGCTCAAACGGCGGAACGGTTTTCCGCTTCTGGCGTGCTTCAATAACGATGTGGCACTTATTTTTTTGCGGCTCCAGGCGAAATTTGGACTTTAAATGTCGAAAACTGCGCCCGGTAGCCGTGACAAACAAAAGCGTTACATACATACTACATTTTTAAGGGATCGGCCTTACTAATGCTGCTTAAGTACCTAATTTGAAAAAAAAGGTAATAGAACTATCGATTTCAAATTTATTATTTACGGGTATTGAGGGAAGGAAAAAGCTAAAATCAAAGGCAATTACATTTTTTTATCAAAGCGAAACTTTAAATCTTTAATAACGTTATCTAGTAAAGATATTCTATAATAGTGGATTTGTGAATATATAAATTTATTAGTCGGTAATTTTGAGGATATCTTAATATTTTTTATATTTTGTGTCTTGCAAATCAGGCTTTCTAGTTAACGTTACCGGTCGCATCTGTGGAGCCATCTCTTCTGACACGCAAGGAAACAGTTCGCATTCCATGTCAGACTTTGGGCCCTGTCATAACCATAAAACAAAAGTAGGTTAAGTCTCTCAGATCTCGAGTCTCGCTCTGCTTTGCCTGCGAGCTACATGTTTGCTGCTTGCTAGCGTTTATTGTGGGTTGCGGACGTTGCGGTAAGCGGGATGTCTTATTTTTCGCATATGATCGTGGCATCTTTGAATAAAAAAATATGAGACGTCAATTATGGTATTGTTCAGAGAACTGCGGAGGGGGGGAGTAATTAGCCCCATTAGCCCCTCAGATACGCGCCTGAAAGATTGATACTAGATTGTGGTCGCTGCGGAGGTGGTGCGCAATGCGAATATTGCATTCGATATTGCAGTCTTGGAAGGGGGCTATGTCTAGGACGTCTGTGGTTGGGGTTAGGGGAGCAGTGGGTCGGCCCGTCGGGACCATACATGAGAATATATCTTTCGAGGCAGTAGGGATCAAGAATTATACCTTTTAGGTTCGTCAGACGACTACCCTACGACTTGGCATTGCAATCGCCTATGGCGGCGACCGTACCTTCGAAGTCAAGGAGTTTCTCAAAGTCTGATTGGATACGAGGCTTGTTGGGGGGATGTAGAGTAAATACATTAAATTATGACTGAAACTAGCACGTCCACTCCTCCCTACCGGTCTACCCTAATTGGAGGAAGTTGGGGATATTGTACCTATGTAGGCTTTAGGCATATTTCCTGCAAACATCGAAGACCTTGAATCCGTGGTAGCTTTCCAGATATGGCAACTCGCATTTGGCGCATTTGGCAGGAGTGTTCCTTGAGTTTGCATGCGTGCGACCAGTGCGACGAAGCACTTGAGGCACGGAAGGGGGCAGTGCACCTGGTATAGGTGTAAAAAAATTTTTGGTATCTGTGGCATTGATAGATAGTTGCGGTATTTCTGAGACTTAAAGCGAACCTGGTAAGGCCTCCTACGCCGGGGCTATCTAGAAGGGAGAGATTTGAGGGTTCTAGGGAGAACGATTAAGATGAGGGACATGGGATGGTCGTCTTTCGTTTTGAGCCTGATGACGGATGTCGGCTCGTAATCAAAGGAGAGAAGATTGGCTTTGACATCCTCGGTGGAGTGGGAATAGGATATACCCCACGCCATAACGTGGAGAGTTTTCTTTTCGGGAATATGAAATGGATGTGAAATTTATCTGTTCCGAAATAAAGTTTGCAAAGGTTTTCACGAAATGTTAGGGCTTTTTGGGCCTTATAAGACTTGAGCGGCTCTTAAAAGGGAGTTTGGTGGCTTAACATGCATTCCTTAGTGAAAGCCCTCACTCGAGGTTGTGAGGTGTGTCAAAAAACCAAGCATACGAGCAAGCCTAAGCCTAAGTATGTAGTTTTTTATGCGCCTAAGAGAATCTTATCAGATCACGGAAACCAGTTCACTGCACGTCCATGAAAAGATACATTAACTTCCTTCGGAATTAAATTTGTTTATAACTCGGCATCCCTAGGCCAACAATGCAGAATGTGTTATGAGAGAGCTTGGAAGATTACGTCGGGCATATTGCTCAGATAAACATACTCGATGGGCGTTTGAACTACTTATCTTTGGGGACTTCATGAATCCAGTTGTGCACAAGTCTACTGGACAAACCTCGAATGAACTGCAGTTGGGCACGCCAACAATTCTATACTTGCTTTCGTGATTTCAATATTCAAATGCTTTGGATTAATGCACACAACCAAAAAGGTTGATTTTGGTGCAGGGAACGCTTCAGGGTTGAGGCACTAGGCGTTCCTTCAATGGTAATAGTAAATAAAACACGAAAATATTTTTTCCGTTTTTTTTTCGGCCGGGAAATGCCCTAAAAAGATGTTTGAAATTCAAATTCCTAACCAAACGCTGATTGGCTACTGTTTTGCAATGTCGACATGATTTACGGCAATATAGATATGTTTTTATTTGAGATTTGTGAAGATTGAAGAAGACGAAAATTTACCTAACTTACTGATATTTTGTGAAAACAGCCAAAAACAAGTCTTTCGTGGTACCCCAGGCTTTGGCACCGTACGTCGTGGGCTCGATTCCCACCGCGGCAGTGTCCTGGGTGTTATGTGTTTGTCTTTAGGTTTAGGAATGCCCCATAGTGGCTAGATTGCTCGAAAAGAGTCAGAGTCCATAAAAAGCAATACAAAAATAACCTCAATATCAATTAATTTAATAATATACCAAAATCGCATAATTTTTCCCTTTTTTGAGTTACAAGTTACTTGCAGAATGGTCACCAACTTGTAAGTTATTCTAGCCTAAATAAATCTGGCTTATAACACAGTCGAAATATTCTGACATTTCTATCGTCCCCTATCAAAAGGTATTCCGGATGACCAAAATGTATCTTTCTCTCAATTACGGGATCTATGACTTTTTTTCAGTTCTTCAGGGAGGTAATAATATTTACTGATAATGCTAAATAAGTGCCTTGCACCATCCTTTTTACAAGACCAATTGAATTTAATTTCAAACCAGCATACAGTTTAACTTTTGCAGGTTTTCAGAAAAACATTTAGTTTTATTAGTTCGGTTTACGTTAGAGAATGACAGGATGACATGACCAGACCAGACCACAGACTGTTAGACACGATACACGACCCACAAAACAACTACCTGGGTCTGTACGGTCGAGTTCCGACAACCGTTTATACAACTGCCTTTTCTAGAGAATCGATTTCGATTCAATTTGCACGTCTAAGATTAGAAGGGAGATCGAATTTTTGGGGCTTCCGTTACCAGTATAACCGGCAACGTCGCAAACGCAGTTTCATTGCTCCAAATTAAGGCGCGCAGTTTAAATTTTTTATATATATATATATTTTAGTTAATAACAAAATTAGGCATTGATGAGAAAGACGCTGAGGGGGATTTTATTAAAGAGTTATGTGATTAATTTCATTCTAGTAGTAAGAAATATCGAAATTCGATTGAGTGAACAAGGCCCATTATTCTTCTTTCAGTTACCCGTTTTTTTTTTCTGAAGGAGATCTGGTGCTGCTCCATTATGCAGCGCCTCCACCCGGAGACGACAAAATTTACGGTTGTTTGTATGCCCATACAGAATAAAAAGAAAATAAATATTGAATACTTATTTACTTCAGTATTGTGAGAATGCCAAAGAGCGGTGAAACAGACAAAATTTGTACTTGTATTTGTTTAAAAGGTAAATATAGTATTGTGTTTGTATAATAGATAAAAGACAAAATAATAAATTTTTTAAATTAAAATTATTTATTATTCCCCGGACTTGGCAATTAGTTGCCCGGATAGGGTTCTAATTTCGGCGCTATAAAAGATTCGACCACCCATTCTCATTCTTTTTTTGGAGACAACTTCATTTGTTTCGGCTTATATTTCGCTTAATATCGTCAACCTGTAAAAACATTACTATAGGCAAAAAATATGGGCAGTTGGATCGTACTCAACAATACACAAAATTTTTCTCTCAGATAAAAATTATATTTCGAAATGTTCTGTCTAACGCAAGGTAGAAACATAGGGCATTCTGAAAATGAATTTCCAGGCTATTGCGCCGTGGTCGATGGAGTAATCTTCCGTTTCGCTGATCGTAGCTGATCATGTATTGCGATCAAATATCGGACGAGTCATCACTGAAGAGGCTGACAGCTATGATCGGCGAAACGTCTGGAAGATTACTCCAAATCGCCCGGAAATGTACAACGGCCGTGAAAGCCTTAAAACAACAACACGGCATTCTATTGAAATAATTATCCGGGATTGGGTTTGTTCAATGTTGGACCAAATTAACTCGAAGAAAATTATAATTTCGTGTTCATCAGGAAGCTTAAGTAGAAATGTATATTCAGGATAAAAAAAAAATTATCACTTATTTCGCGCCCCACTAAAAAAAAGTAAAAAGTACAATTTTGGACAGCTATGTGACCTCAAATTGGGCAATACTCTCAGTAACCGTAGCAAGTTTATTGTAAGAGGTAGAAAAAACTTTAGTATTGGAAATTTATGGCACAGGTAGTTTCACAAAATTTCATCGGTTCTTCGGCTCTCTTGAGGCCAGGAAAATTTTGGTAGATTTGAGTTATCTTAGTAAGCATTATCCGTAAAGTTGGCCATAGATGCACATTTCTTTTTAACGTCACTTAGCTGTCAAAAATTGTCATATTTTTTATGTGTCTCAACAAAGCCGAAGACCCCGTGTAATTTTCTGAAACTATCCCGGTTGCATAAACCTTCTCAACGCCATCAATTTTCAATATAAAAGTTTTCTTCTACGTCTTACAATAAACTTGCTATACGTTTACCAATAATTTGTTTGTTTTTTAAATTGCGCGATAAGTTGGCCACGGATGTCGATTTTTTTCTACGTCACCTATATAGCTAACCAAAATTGCCACGTTATTGTTTCTTAACTTTTTATTGTAAGGCACAAAATAAGCGAGAAAATCGAGGTGGTAGACCTAAAAAATCATCCTGTGCATGATGCCCTTCTGCGCCTTCTTATAAAAATATATAGCGGAATACTAATTCCTAAACGAAACGAATGCTTCGTTCGCTATCTCTTCAAGTTAATTAAACTTCCTTCTCCCTGGCAAAAACATCATGGATGGATGAATGCACTGCGGACAATAGCATTTAATTAATTTGAAACAAGGAAACCGGTGGAACGGGGTTGAGGCGTTATTTAGAAACAATGTGGCGATAGACAGCAATTAGCACGCGGCGGTGGACTTGTTTGGCTCCAATTACACGCGGCAGCCGGACGGCCGGAGTGCGTCGAAGCTGATAACTTTATACCAGGGTGGGTAGATTCGTGGATTTGACGAGTCACTTAGGTATAAGGATATACCATTTATCCGATCTGTGGATATAATTTAGAACAATGCTCTTCTACAGATAATCAGAAGGCTATTTAGATCTATAAGCAACAACCTGCTTTCATTTATTGAATGCTTACTTACTTATATTGTTGTTTATTAGAGTAAACAAAATTGAGCCCTGGTTCGGATATGTGCCGCTCCAGGTACGGCACTGAAAAGCAAATGCAACATTATAATATGTTAAGAAAATTTCTCCATTCCGATTGCTTCTACGAGACAATTAGATTACAAAGTATACATCAGATTGGGTAAAACTTTGCTTTGCGCCTCTTAATGAAGAGTTATTTCTACAGGGGCAAAGTGTTATTTTTCAAAATATTTTGTGTATCCCTAATTAGAACATGTGGAGGAAGGATACAAATTACTCTCGATTCTCCTCACAAACTATATTAGTTCACAATAATGATTGAATACACTTTTTACAACTGAACTGTCGTTTTCTAAAGTCTTGTTGATTGATTCTTCTTTTTTTCTTAACAACCTCCAAACATCTCTCCGGCCACCAACTTCATTTTTTAACTCTCATACTGCGAAGCCACACTAGTCCCCCCGCGGAGACCACAGGTGGCAACTAGAGCAGGTAGTGTATGACTTCTTAGCTGTAGCAGAGTGCTGTATCTAGTTTGATTTCGAGGTGTCAGTAGGTCTAGGTGATGTTCCTGGGAGGCTTCATCTGGTAGGATTTAAGCTTGCTTCACACGATCTGTAAGACTTTGGTCGGTTTGTTGAGCACTACTATATTATGTTCTTCTCGTCATGCTGAATCACTTGGTGTGCGCTGCTATATGGAGGCTGGAGAACGGCGCGCACAGTATCGTCTCTGAGAAAGACGTGAGTGCAAGTTGCCAAATACTGAAAAATATAAGTATCTTTATTATCATGGCGAGAGGCGGGAGCCGGGCACAGCAGGGCCATTTGTCTTCATAGTTGCATAACGAAGTTGGAGGTATCTTCGTATTGATCGGTGCTGGCGACAGGGGTAAGCATTTCCCAAGACAAGCGAAAAGGTTCGCCGGTTGTTCAGCATTTGATGCTTGTAAGTCTAGTTTGAATACACTTCGCATGCCGAGTAGACCAACTGGAAGAGACTGAAGTCAGGGCATTCCAGAGTGACACATAATGTCTGCCTTAAGTTGTCGATGCATACGTTCTACCAGCCATTTGAAGATGGATGCCAGCTAGTAGTCCGGGTTCGATCGGTGCCAACAACAATTCCAAAAAATCGAAATTAGTTGAACTCAAATTGGCGACTTTGATCCGTAGTGATGCAGGCTGTTCAGCAGTTGATGAATGCTTTGACAGTCTCTTCAGCTGTGATCGTTTACATAGACCAAACTTCCGGCCACCTAGTGAATCTATCTATCGCAGTTAAGCAATAACGGAAACGAGCTGAGGGGGCATAAAACATCCAAGCGGGCAATGTACAGGGTGGTTCATTATAAATTGACACCCCCCTTAACTTCTTAGTATTTGAGGTTAGAAAAAACCTTTTTTATAAAAGTTTTAGATACTAATACAAAGTCTTGACGCTATCAGAACTTATACAGTGTGTTCTAGAAAGCCGTGGTAGACATAACTTATGTTTTTTTAAATGGAACACAAAGAACAAAGAATGTGAAATATGTTATATGTTCGCTTTAACTGTTCGTTCAGAACTGAGCCTTTTGTGAGGGATTACTCCTTGGGTCATAGGTTGCCATGGAAGACAAATGACAAATTATAGTAATAATTATTGACAGTTTGCAAGTATATTCACGCTTTGGAAAAAAATGGGCTATTTTAAGATTTCAGAGAAAATGAAGAAGGGAAATTGAGAGAAATCAGAAATTTTAAATAATAACTTAGTCAATAAACTTCATCAGATTCAGATTTATTGTTTAAAATTTAATTTTTATTTAAAACGACAATCATATTTAAAAAAAGGGTATACGTATACAAATGCTCCACATGGCCTTCATCTTGCACCATGCATTTATTGCTATTTGCTACTAACTTTCTGTTAATCGAGTCAACGATAAAATTGCTGTGTTTAGTATTTAATATGCGGATTTCTTTCCGAATCCTACCTTTCAGTGTATCTACATTTCCCGGTCTGCCAAAATAAATTTAGTTTTTTAAATAACCCCACAAGAAATATATAAATATATACAGGGTTAATTATCACTTAGTACAAAAAAAATTACCACGTGCGCAGGGTGGCTTAAGAAAACAGAAAAATATTTTTAATTTTTTTTACGATCTTAAAAAAAGGGTAAAAGCCCCATATTTCCCTGTAAATCTCCGCCTCTAATTACGTCATCCAATATGGCTTCGGAACGTACTGTCAGCTTGAATTTATTTCCGCGGTGTTGCCGTTGTTTTCGGAAGGATGAAAATACCTTTTTACTCAAACAAATAAAAAAACTACATAAATAACAATCGATTTGAATCTGTACAGCCGCAGCGGTGCTAAATTTACCTGAAGTTCGCCTGGATTCAGCTTACCTTAGTTTGAAATTTGAAAACAGAAAACAGGATATTATGAATCCCGAGTCCCGAGGCTCGTCTCGAGCTCGGCCCCGAGGCTAGGTAATCCTGAATTCCTAGGCGTTTTTTGTTTTTGCATTTTCACATAGCAGCACCAAGGAATAATTACAAAACTACATACACATTTCTCGCCTCGCGAAACCACGAAAATTTCGTAGGGATGGCGGACTGTCAGACGTAAAAACTGGACACAAACGCACAAAACAGTAGAGGTTGGGGTGGTGCGTAATAATTATCGATATCGATGTCAATGTTAGATTAGTTGATTGCGTCTCCAAAAAAATAATTTTCATAAGAAAACTTATTGAAAATCTATCTAAACTTGTGGCGATAAAATCACTCAAATAAAATTTTGGGGTGCTACTCAGGGTTAGAGGAGAGCTGGGTTATTCGCAGGTTCGTTAAAATTTATTATAGGTATATTTATTTATTTTTTTAGTTAGAAAAAGGGCGCCACCTACTTTTGAAATTTCCCTTATATCAAAATCACTTCTTAAAGTAGGAAATGGAAGTAAATATTGTCAATAGAAAAAACCTGAATCTCTGTATACCCTGCAATATTATTAATCAGAAAGAAATGTCTAGTTCATTCCTTTATTTAAACCCTGCCTTCTTTTCACAAATAAAAATCACAAATGCGTGGAGACATTTATTAGTTTTTCTTGAAAGTTTACATTTACCGTGAAGCAACCATTTGCCTATAATGTAACTGCCAAAATGACAGACACCTTTCCAAGATATGATTAAATTTAAAATCAAACTTTAGATTACATATTTGCATCTACGAAACGGTTTCGAAACTCTTCGTTTACAATTAGCATAACGATAAAATTATTATTCTTATATGAACATAAATTTAGAAAGTTGATTTAAATTTCTACGACTATAGGCAATTATAATTTTAAGGTTAAGTTTATACTACAAAAATTATCAAAGTTCAGGTACGTTAAATCATCAAATCACTGTTATTAAATTAGCAGAATCACAGCTCAAATCAACTGAATGCAGATAAGGGTCAATCCTACCTCAACCGTGTAGACGGTGTCTAGGTGCTATGAACCATTGCATACAATCAAACAAACCCCATGACTCGGAGGCAGACGTTCCTACTATCCTTCAGTTGATGAATGCACATGTGTGATTATTTCTGCATGAATCTTCTTATTTTTTCAAAATCTAACCTCTTGACAGCAAAATTCAGAATATTCACAAGCTTCCAGAAATTTTAACCTCTCATAAACTCTTGGAAATTAGACTGTCGGAAATTTTTAACGTCTCATAATTCCGTCTCATTATTATTCCCACTATTGAGTGGGAATAATAATTCCGTCTCATTATTATTCCCACTATTGAGTGGGAATCCTTTTTAAATAATCCAAAGAAAACGAGTCAAATAGGCTTCACAGAACACATAAAAATTTCATGAAAGTAGTTATTTTTTAATGAAATCAGCTGTAGGATGACAAGGGCCAGAAAACATAATTAATGGAAGTATTTCCACTTATAGGAACCTTACAAATCCTCTCCATCTGACTTCGGCCTGGTCTCCAATCAAACCAAAATAGACTTTGTCGAAAAGTTTCTTTAGAATCTAAAATCTGTGCCGAAAATTTTGTGTTTGTCTCCAACGCCGGAATAATATATCTAAATCAACAAAAACAAAAAACAACCCCGTTCCATTTCGGTGGTAACAGAAAACTAAACAAGTGCGTTGTCAGCGCCGTCTGCACGCGACTAGCGGAAAGTACTAGAAAGTTCTGGAAGGTGCTAGAGAGAACGCTCGCGAACGGCGTGTCAGTGGAATTTAGCAAAGAAGAGCGGAAAGTCACTTCTCACCACTACCGCTAGATGGCATCGCTTGTTCAAATTATATTTCTATAAAAGATGGGAATTTGCAAATGTTACAAACTAAACAAAAAGAATTCTGTGATTCCTTAATGTCGGCGTTATTGGACTAAACGCATTGCAATACAAAGACAGAACGTCGATGTGTATCGAATCGATACATAGTTTTGTTCGACGACGCATCTCTACGCCTGCGTCACACTTCAGACTAGTTGTGTTGTTGCGCTAGTCTGGTTGCCTGCACGCGCGGGTGAATGTGAATCATTGTATTTCGGCCGATGTTTACTCAACGTTTCCCTGCGTCCCTCTGAATTTTCGGCGATATTTTCCCGTATTTGTGTATTTTGGTGTGTTTTAAAGCTATTTTGCAATTAATTGAGCGCCAGGCTTTCACTAGTTCACTAGGACCGCAACATTACAGGTTGGAAGGGCTAAAATTAATTTAGTTTTGAAAGTAGGTATGTGAAATAGTGAAACATGTTTTTAGGCGTGCGACCAACATTTTCCCACTGAGGGTGAGGATATTGATGAGAAAAAAGAAGTACCTTAGGATTATGTACTTTGTGGAATCGACAAGGCAAACTGAACGGTTAAGTTGCGAAGCACCCTCGCTTGGTCAAAGTAACGTTTTTATTTGATAGTTCTTATTTGTTAGTAAATGGATTATATGGTTTTATGATGCTGCAGAAGGTGCAAAATAGATTTAAATAAATTTTTTAGTCAAAAACACAAAAACGCCCGTGTACCTACAAGGTTGTTTGGATACAGTGCCCCACTACGTGACGTCATACTAATATGACGTATTAGTTGTCCGGATAGGGTTCTAATTTCGGCGCTATAAAAGATTCGACCACCCATTCTCATTCGTTTTCTGGAGACAACTTCATTTGTTTCGACTTATATTTCGCTTAATATCGTCAACCTGTAAAAACATTACTATAGGCAAAAAATATGGGCAGTTGGATCGTAGTCAACAATACACAAAATTTTTCTCTCAGATAAAATTACCCATAATAATAAGAGAAAAAAATTATATGTCGAAATGTTCTATCTAACTCAAGCTAGAAACATAGGGCATTCTGAAAATGAATTTCCAGGCTATTGCGCCGTGGTCGATGGAGTAGTCTTCCAGAGGTTTCGCTGATCGTAGCTGATCATGTGTTGCGACCGTATATCAGACTAGTCATCACTGAAGATGCTGGCAGCTATGATCAGCGAAACGTCTGGAAGATTACTCCAAATCGCCCGGAAATGTACAACGGCCGTGAAAACCTTAAAACAACAATACGTCATTCTATTGAAATAATGGACTACTACACCACTTTTTTTTTATTTGCTCATCGGATAGTATTGGGTGAGATATACTTGCTGTATTTTTTTTTTAATTTTTTTTCGCCCCCGTTTTGCCGCAATTAATTTTTAAAGTTCTATATACGTAACTACCTGTTGGATTTCATTTTTCCCTAAATTTACCGCCATGGCACCATGTTTGGCAACGCCGCACCTCAATGCCAAGCTGTCAGCCTGCGAGAACATAAACATAACCTATTTTGTGGCGTCACAAATCGGAACTTTTATTTTTTATGATTTGAACTATTTTCACCATTCATTCTAATAATCCATGACGGAAATGAACCATTCTATTTTGCTGAGGAAAATGCTGGGAACACTAGGTATTGGTATTGATGATTCGGACGTTATGCTGGTTGGTTTACAACACTTTTTTTATTGGAAACAAGTCGATTTTATCTATAAAACGACACAATTCGTAAGTACCTAACTGAACTTGCACAAATTAGATATCTAGACTTGCTGATATATTAAAGACAATAAAGAACCAACCAGGTGTAACATTTTAGATGACTATTTTAGATTAGTGGCTCTGCCAAACGATTTTTTACTTGTTATCAAGTATATTCCACCGACTGCTAGTTGTTTGAAGAAACTGATGATATTTTAGCCTCACTACCTAGTGTTAATCAACAGCATTGATTGGTTATAAACTAAACTGAGGAAAGTCAATCCTATAGACGTCAAGCACTTACCTGGTCCGAATATAAAAAAATTATTACTTTAATTTCATGAGCCCTTACTTACAGAATTAAGTTAGTAGTTAGACCTGCATCGGTTCAAAAATGTAACGCTAGAATATTGGAGAAGGTGCCAGTTCTTGGTGATGTTAGAAATATAACATGTAAAACGCAATAGAGCCAAGTTTTCAGTCGAAAAGCTTTATTGTCTTAGCTTGAACTATTTTAGACCCATTTAGGTAAATTATATTGTGATTGCCGAAGGATTCTCATAAAAAATTACATAATTCTTTAGAATTTTTTCACTATACATATTATATATTTTTTTGGAAAATAAATTCATAAGCATATTTTGTGATTGTGGTTAATGGAAGTTAAAAATAAAAAAATATAATCCAGCAGCCGGCCAAAAATTAAGATTTCTTTAATTTGCAAGAAAAAAACATTATTTTGCATTCTATGGCAAAACCCCAAATAAGTTATCTATTAAACTTAGTGAAAATATTCCAAAATCAAATAATACAGTTTTCATGTCGCATGCACAGAGTGTAACAAACTGGATGTTTTTTTGGGGGGTTTCTTCTATTCTGCGAAGACATAGACAAAGAGTAGGTAGGTGTACTGTGCTCGATTTTTGAGGGCAGTGGAAAGCAGTTGAATCTCAAAATCTCGATTCGTTTTGGAGATACAGGGCATTTTTCGTTTTTTAACATGTCAGACAGTCCCTCCTTGCAATACGTTTTGATTTTAAATCCTGTAAGGTAGACTTTCACATTTTTTTATTGCACTTGTGTTGACTTTTTCCATTATAACAATCTACTGATGTTGTCCATGATTCTTCGCTATTTCCAGGAAGTCAGCAAAGAAAAGCAATACCTTGCTTACATTCATCTAAAATAAGTTAATGTCACTGGTGCAGAAAAGTACAACTTTCCGCATCAAAATGGATGCGACAAAGTGTACTACTACGGACTTAATTACTTAAATACTTCATTAGATCATACAAGAAAAAAATACCCGCAAAAAGTAGTCATTGACGGTCAAGCACTTGATATCGAATGAAACTCTGCTGTCGAACTTGCATTGTCTTTAGATTATTTAAATTAGTTCTGAATCATGGTTTTCACATGTAGGTGTCAACGATCGTTTTTACAACCGCATGATTTCTTGTTTTGATAATCGATTTCAACATTGGGGTGTGCGACACCCCCACGCCCACAGTGGGCCAGAATTGCTATTACATATTGAAAAACTATTAAAAACACTTTTAATATATTTTTTGCGGTTAATACATTTAAGCAAACCTGAAAAAGTTATTTTTGACAAAAAATTGCAGTTTAAGCCATCTAACTCTGCAAGATCATAATAAATGTAGTCATTTTCATTAAAACTAAAATGTTACCAATAAAATATTTACGGATGGGGTAGTAAAAGAGCAGGCTTTAAAATTTCGGAACAAATATTTACTAAAGTAATATGTGTGGTACAAGGCTTTAATTATATTTTTAGTTTCTAAATAAACTTTAAGTTGAATCTTTATGATCAATATTTGCATCTAAATACTCTTGTAACTTAACAATTTTGCTTGTCTACATAGTCCAGTCAATAGTTAATACTAAAACAAGTGCCTACAGAAAAGTCACATATCACTGTATCGACTTAAGAAATAATAAGTTATTAAATAAATAAAAAACTTATAAATTCTAACATACAGGGTGAAAACTACAACTGCATACTGCTAATGTATCTTATTGTTTTATGCTTTGTTTAATAGTTTTGGAGTAACAAAAGATAAAGTTAAAGAAATAGATATTTTTAATCAAAAATATCTTAAAAACTACCGACTAATCACTTGACATAGGGTATGCTTTATAAAATTTGTCTAGAACTTGAGTAATTCAAAAAAAATAAAAATATGCAGGTTGCTTTATTTAAAACTAAAAAATTAATGGTGCTTGTGACTAACTCTCCCTCTATACTCGCTAAAAGTTGTGTAGTCTCACATAGTTAAACCGTTTCGGAAACATTAGCAATATGCCACACTTCTTTCCCACTCCATATTAAGGAAACTTATTAAATCATAAAAATAACAAAACCTTAATCCGAGAAGTAAAATGTTTTTTATACTTTGCACAGAAATTTATTTTAAAATCCTGACAGAGCGCTTTCGGTTATACAACCATCATCAGTATAACCGAAAGCGCTTTGTCAGGATTGTAAAATGAATTTCTGTGCAAAGTATAAAAAACATTTTACTTCTCGAGTTACTATCTGCACATACAGCTTTAACTTTCAAAAACCTTAATCTGTATCGCTTTCAGATCTAGAGCAATCTAAAGTCCCATTCGGCGAGTATGCTTCCAAAAGGCTCAGAGCTTCTGGAGAAAAACTTTTCTTCTTAACTATTGTTTTTTTCCTTAGACTAGTTATTACAGGATCCGATGAAACACAAAGACTGTTAAATACGTCAATATTTGTTGAAGTTCTGTCACATTTACGCGCATTATGCTCCCTGTATCTTCCGTATTCCTTATTGCGGGCTTCCTGCGCTTCTTCGGAGCGCTGACCAATAGGAACAGGTAAAGCATTTACTATCGCAGTACCATGTAAAAGAATTTTATGAACGCTCACAGGCATTCTATACCAAGGATAAAGAGACAACAAGAGCTGAGCAGTTTCTAAAGTGTAAGTTTTAAACTCTTGTGGCTTAATATTAAATCCGCTTGTGATCACTTGTAGGATCACATAAAATCTGTATATTAAATTTTCATCGATTCCAGTAGTTTTTGACGATACTGAATAGTTCCGAAAAAAAGCCCTGGCACAGTTACCGTCATTGGAAGTTCCAGCGCCTTGCTTTGGTTGGTCAACGATAATTCCTAGTTCCCTTTTGAACTTTCAGCTTTTGATTTTTTGTGCATAATTTTGCCTCATCATCACGGGCCTGCCATTTTTTTATTGGTAGTCGGTAGCAAACTTTAAGAAGGAACTCAAACGATCTGGAAATAATAACAAAACTTATTTTAGTTTTCGAAAAAGCGTATAACTTTTTAGTTTAAGAATAGCTTGCTTGGTTGATTTTTTTAGAATATGCACTCACAGCTTCCTTATTAGCAGACAACTTAATTTTATTTGTAATTCTGCAGACACAAATTAATACGATCAAGAGAAAAACGCATAGATAGGTCTAATAAATTTGGCCATTAAATAAAGTATAAAATTTACAAACCTTATCCAAGCGTGAAGTGACGTTATTCCGTATTGTAGATAGTCTTCAGATATAGATTTTTGTAGAAGTTTTTCCAAATTATTCATTTCCACAGGAGATGCTCCGCACAGGTAGCATTTTTGCGAGGATGTATCGGTAAGAGAATTTATCATTTTCATGTCCAGCATCATCATGTATAGGTTGTGCTTTACAAATAAAACTTCCGAAGATTTTGTTACAAATTTAGTTTCTAATAAGTTGTTAATTTGATCTTTAACCAATTGAGATTCCCTCTTTGAAATTTGTACAGTTTTTTTAAAAAACTGCATTTTCAAAGGTCGTCATAACTTGGTTGAAGAAGGGCTCAGATTATTCCAAAGAATTACTTTTTGCTTTTTCTTGTTTTCGGTATAAAGCTGAATAGGAACTATACAGGTTAACAATAAGTTGGAGTCGGTAAAGCTGTTATCTGTAAAAGTCTGTCTGTGTTCTGCTTGGCCAGAACTTCCATCCATGCCCCATTTAGAAATTAACATAAGCTTTTCTGTGATATTAAAATTGTCCATTTCAAGAGTGGATAATAGCCTGCATGTGGTGTGATCTAATAGTGATTGGAGGTCAGTTGTTACCGAATGCTCTGTAGAGATAACATTTTGGGGATAGCATCGTTTTTTAGCTTCTCTTATATTATTGTAAGGTGGATAAATATCGGTGTTGTTTTCTTTCACAGACTCACGAATGTTTTGGTACTGTCTTTTTGACAATCTGGCATCTATCACCATAGCCAAGGCTTTGTCATCGCTAAAACGATTTACCTTTGTTTCGATCGATTCTGTTTGGAGGTTTTGCAGTTTCTTTGCTGCTTGCGATTTTCCATCCACTCTTAAACCCATTTTAGAGGCAAACAAAAGCTCATTGGTTTCAAACTTTCTCAAGTGTTCGGTTCTTTTGTATTTGCCAGAGTAACTTAAATTATTAAAATTTTCTTTGGGCCTGCCACCTTTACCGAGGGAACAAGGTAAAATTATGTAATTTTCCAGCCATAGTCGATTATTTTGATTTTATTCGGCAAACTTTAGTCCATTTTTGTTTAAACTGAACACTTAAATTCTTTTCTATTTTTTTTGCTTGTTGTTCGTTGCGATTTTGACAGTTTTGGCAAGTCACAGATACAAGAGTTTTATAAATCTTTTTGCTCTCTTTTCCCCTTTCGAAAATTTCTCTCACTTTTATTCGATGATTTCTTGCCTCTAAAAGAACAAAAAATACTTATTAAATAAAGTTATTGTTAAATATTTGATTTTGAGATATTTACTAAAAAACGTACGGAAATATTCTTTATACTACGTTTGCAGCGCATTTACTTAACCACCTTACAACCGATGACAACGATTCAGTTGTTCTTGGATGCTTCAGAGCCTACTTGACCATTATCAGCGAAACTTAATTAGTATTTCGGTAGTTTGATATTTTTGAAAATTTCAACATTTTAAGGCGATTCTGGCCCACTGCCCCCTCCCCCATATCTTAACTATAGGTATATTACACAATAAGTATTTCTTTACTGTACTAGCAACTAAACTAGAAGCACAAAAAGCTGTATCTACGTGCCACGATGTATGATCCTCGTACATCGTGGTATATGCATAATTTAGGACTAATCTGCTTATGTTGGGTAATTACAACATAATATACCTACTTTCACAACTATTCAGTTGAATTTCTTCATTTTTAACCACAGTATCATTAACATTTTTCTTATTAATTTTGTGCTCGGGGGTAATTTTTGCCTTAACCGGGCATTATGCATTCATTGCTATGTTCTTTCCTCTGCGTGTCTCCAATAACATTGTTACCATAATATTTATTTTCTAGTCTACCTAAAACCAGAATTTAAGCTATATCATCATCATCATTAAGCAATATTAAAACAATATACAAATGAAATAACAAACATACCTCTTAATTTCTCCATGTTTTGCTCCCCGTTTTTATTGATAAAATTGACACACCATATCAAAATCTATGCAAGGCAAGTTATCAGGACAAGCTTTAACAAATCTTGTCTTCATTATAAACCGAAAAAATAAAGTATTCACAGCAAGATTCTTTTAAAACTGAGAATAGAATTTATGTTTTCGCTGGGGTTATTAACCTTGGTTTCCGCGTTCCGCGGGCGAAAGTGAGGTTATGCAAAGTGCGGCGTTGCCGACGATTTTCTTTAAAGAATTGAGTAATATGTCATCTGTCATATTTTATAGGGGGCATCTAATAAGTTTAAAATGGGATCAGTAAAATCCAAATATTTCGTTGAAATGCTACGAAATTTGATTATTTCTCATCAGGTGCATACAAACTGAATCTAATAATTTGCCTGGGAATGCTTGGTTATATAAAAAAAGACGAAATAAGTACTAAGAAAATAGCAGGTACTTATTGAAATTAGGGATCGTGGCGTCACATTCCCTACTTTTGCGACCGTTTTTTTTTTTCAATTTTTGAGCAAACTAATGGGAAAAAAACTCTGTTGGTTGGGTTTCGTGATTATCTAGACATGTTTTACAAATTCCAAGGCAAAAAATTATTTTTCATTCCTAAGTATACTTGTCCATTATCCGGGATTGGATTTGTTCAATGTTGAACCAACTTAACTCGAAGAAAATTATAATTTCGTGTTCATCAGTAAATTCAGGATAATTTTTTAGGCCTACCACAATAATATGAAAATTTTGTACAGCTATGTGACCTCTGTGACCGGGGAGTTTTTGCTTTGTTATGTGTGCTGGTCTGCATGAGTCGATGCAAACTACATGGTGTAATAATCATGTAGGACAACTGCGCAGAATAATTTATGTTGCGATAGTTGGAGGCTATTTGGAGGCCGTTTTATGACTTTCAAACAGAAATTTATTTTTGTGGATGATGCTGACAGCTCGGCTGACAGTAGGAACTAAAAGAAAAGGGCGAGTCCATAATTGAGTTGATAATACGAAGATAACATTAATAAATTACGCAACCTGAAAAATTTTATTCTTATCGCAGGTAGGTACACATTTTCTATTACCTAGACATATTTTTGCACCGTGCACCTTCTTGCTCCCTCAAATATGTAGCTCAACAGAACTGATAGAGGGAAGTGCTACAAGAAAAATAATAAAATTAGTAATCTATAAATAATAATTAGCATCAACAAGGAAAAAATAAGGCTTCTCGAAAACTCGACAAATAACAGCGCAAGTTTCAATTATGAGAAGTAAGAAAATCCAGAAGCGAAATTTATAACATACATACTATACATAGTATACCTACTTAGTTTTAGGCAAGAGTAGACTACTTATTATTTGCAAAGAAATGAAAAAACGATACACAGAAATAGATATTTTTCTACCAAGGCACTGAAGTAAGAATTTTTATAACGAATGCGCGATTGAGTTGCCGAGGCCTGCAAGGCCTGACACTAAACTAATTCCAAAATCACCTTGTATATTAGTCGATGACCCATCACAACATATCGGTTAAGATCATACGGGAGTTATTCCCAGATTATCCTGATAACTAGATTTTTTCTCACACCTACCCAGGGACACACTGTATATTGGGGTAAACATGTCCAATATCTAATCTTTAGTATATTGTTATTATCACGAATTAATAATACAAATTTATTTATTAATATTGTTGTGCGTATTAAATGCAACAGTCGACAACAACGATAACAAACCTTACACAGGTGAGAATGATAAAATAAATTCCAGTTGTAATTTATAATATTTTTTTATGTAGCATATTCTTATTTTTCAGAATACTTGCATTATATAGGTCGTTTCAACTTCTTTGGTCAATTTATTCCGTCACTGGTCGACAAAGAGCCTAAAATGAAAAAGTCAACATAACAAACTGGCATTATTTTTTGAGAAGTTCTATCATCCCTAGAAGTTTTTTCATTTAAAACTGAATCACCCTGTTTATTAAAAAAAAGCGTCTTTTCTACTTTCGAATCAGATTATCAATATTACTGTTCAGCTCATGCCCAATGCCCATGCTGTAACTATTATACCTAATGTAAGGAAAAGCTTATATTTGCGTCTGGATTATAATAATAGTATACGATTACTACAGTGTAGGAGATCTTTTACATATAATTAATCTTACTGATAACTGATGTATTTTTTAATAAAATTATCATAGGGAATTATTATTTGGGCTTTGTATCCTTTTAATTCTCACACCGCCACTTTCGTGTCCTGCCTCTGAAATCCAACCTGCCCGGATTCCACAGTTTCCACCCGCTTTTTCGGTAAACTAACTCCGGTATACGGAGGCGCTTCACGCTCAGCCAAGTATCCAAACTCAGAGGTAGAGCCGCGTTTTTAGTTTATCTTCAAAGTGGCATCCAGCGAAGTGGAACCGAGCACGCCAGTTTTATCTTCCAAAAGGCTTATTAATGTTATGGGATTTTCTATGAGGGCGCTCCACCAGGACCGTAAATTAGCCCTGTTTAAACTTGAAGTGTGTGCCGCGTGTCCCGTTTCAACGTAAAATCGACGGGAATGTTGTAATTAACTTTATTTAGGTGCGCCGGGAATTCTGTCGTAACAACTTGTTCTCGGTTTTATGTGATTCATTTTAAAGGCCACAAGCTCAAAATTGTTCGGAGGAATGCAAATTTGAATATTATGTAGTCAAATTAGAGTTAGGTATGTTTTTTTCTAAATCTATATTTACATTAGTTTATAAATAATATGATAATATAGTCAGTTATAATGATAATAATAATAATTCTCTCCCTCACAAACTAGTTGTATCCCAGAAGCAACTACGTGCTTATGTGGGGAGGGGTAGTATTTTGGCTTTAATTTAATATAACTTTTAAAATACTTTGTGTAATTTAATTATTTGTTAATGCGGTGGACAATACATAAGACTCTTTAAAAAGGGCCCATAAAAACAATTTTGGCTTATTTGGTTTGTCAGGGACGGACTAGCTGTTGCACAATAATGTCAATTTTTTACACATTTTACGATAAAGACACAAAACTTATATACTTAGATAGCTTGAACCATAAACTAAAAAAAGACAGTCTTGGTTGATATCCATAAAATGATCTGTTTACGAGAAAAAAACTATTTTTGTTTGATACGATTTTTATTACATAATTTATGTCGGTTCAACAATGAACTTCTTCTAATGTTATGCATTCCCTAGCACTACAAATTGAAGATTGCTAAATCGGTACATGTCAAAAAAACAACCATAGCAACAAAAAACAAACGTAAATAAAAGTAGCATTTTTTAAATAGGCACAGAAAGAATGTAAATTTTATCGGTTTAGGTCTCTTTACGAAAGTAATTAAAGTTAATTTTATCGATATCAACCAAGTGTATATTTTTTTAGGTTAAGGTTCAAGCTATCTAGAAATATAATTTTTATGCCTTTATCGGAAAGGATATAAACAATTGACATTATTGTGCTACAGCTAGTCCGTCCCTGGCAAACCAAATAAGCCAGAATTGTTTTCATAGCCCCTTTTTAAGGAGTCTTATCTATTGTCCATCGCATTAAAAAATAATTAAATTACACAAAGTATTTTAAAAGTTATTAAAAAAACGATTTTCAGGGGCGCCGGGCGTCTTGTAGGGGCTTGTATCTCCGTAGGTGGGCTCTCTGGGGAAAATTTTTATAGGAACTTGTCATGTTATTTTTTTTGCACTATAGGTTGTCTAGTTGTGATCACAATGCCAAAACGATGCTACTGTCAGCCTATACTTAAAAAAGTAATTTACTTTTCGCGGATAACACCTGTATTTTTAATTTTACCAAAAAATTGTTTATACCATTTTTGAAGGAAAAAAGATGCTCTGCAAATTTGTTATCTTGACATTTTCTTGAATTTTGCATATACAGTGACCGGCAGAAAGTTGGACACAAATGGAAAACTTTTTTATTATTAATTTCTCAGAAAATTTTATTCTTGATAAAACTTGGTGCATCATTTCAAACTCAAAACGCATATACCAAAATTTAAATATCTCTTTTTGGATACGAGGTAGATTCAAAAATGTCAAAATAGCTCAAGAGTAAAGTGCCCTTATTTTTTAAAATACGGTAAAAAGTTACTTACAAAAGTTATTTGGAATCAAAAGTGGATGTCAGATTTTAATCGAACAAAATTAAAGTTAAGTAGCAAATTCATGTGTTATCCGATGACAAGTTGCGCTTTGGGTATTTTGTTTTTTTTGTATTACACAGGGTGGTCGAAAAAAATACAAAAAAAGTTAAATTTCTTTTTTTTGACTAGGTGGCTGTGACTTTAAATCTGACATCCCCTTTTGATTCCAAACAACTTTTGTAAGTAACTTTTTACTGTATTTTAAAAAATAAGGGTACTTTACTCTTGAGCTATTTTGACATTTTTGAATCTACCTCGTATCCAAAAAGAGATATTTAAATTTTGGTATGTGCGTCTTGAGTTTTAAATGATGCACCAACTTTTATCAAGAATAAAATTTTCTGAGAAATTAATAAAAAAAAGTTTTCCATTTGTGTCCAACTTTCTGCCGGTCACTGTATAACATGTTATAAGAATATAATCAAAAAAAGGGGTTGCAATTTTTTTCAAATCTAATATCCTTTTTTTCTGCTAACGGCAGCGCGAAATTTTCTTAACAAAAGTTGTTCACTACAGAATCGCCTATCATATTTATCTGAAAAATTTTTTTCTATCAGCAATAGTTTATTCACGGTAACGTCTCAAAATTGCGAGCAACGTCTCCTGGCACCTCGTAGCGCCCAAGTACGCGCGCTATACCTTGCCTCCACCTTGCAAGCTTTTTTATACCTGACTGTACTTTGACATATTATTATGTAGAGCATAATAATTAATTGTGTCCGCGCGGCGTAGTTTATGGTACAAGAACGAAAAGTTGAGTTTTTCGGACGAATGCAGACGATAGCGCGTTATATCGAATTTGATTCTATACCGGTCCGGAAATTTTCGTTTTGTACTCACTTGGTGCTGCTATGTGAAACTGCAAAATCAAAAAACGCGTACGGATTCAGTATTACCTAACTGGGTATGCCAGGCCCTAACTTTCCCATTTAATTAGTTATTAGCTGTATTGCTATTTCTAAGCGACAGTATTCCGATAAGTTGTATGGGCAGTGCTGATGTTGAAATTCAGGTGAACGCACTGGGAAGCGTGCAAGTGGCCAAATATGGTAATACCTGTACTTCAGTTTGCGGGTTGGTCAACATCGCCGCGCGTCGTGACTTGCGCGGGAGACCCAAGAGGGTAGGACAGTAATGGAGTAACGGCACACGTGCAGCAGCTCGCTTTCGCGGGTCGCGTGATTTTTGGGAATAAAAAGCCGGAGAAAAAGGGAAGCTGGAGTGTAGTGAGAAGCCATGAGCATCGCCCGAGGCAGGAGAAGGAAAATTGTGAAGAAATTGGAGACGCCCTGTACCCCGGATACAGGAAATCAAGAGGCGTTGCCACGGCGGGCCGACCAGGCCACTGGTACTCGACGCCAAGAGCCTCGGAGTGCTGTGTACGAGGGAGCGGCACGATCAGTGAACATCCAAGCCAGGGATGTTAAGGGACGGGGTTATTTGTACATCCCCTTTTATTTTATTTTAATGGATCTCAGTTTTCGCATTAGTAAATCGGGTAAATCGCTGCGGCTGTACAGATTAAACTCTATTGTTATTTACGTATTTTTTAATTTATTTGTGTAAAAAGGTATATTCATTCTTCCTAAAACAACGACAATAACTTCAAGCTGACAGTATGTTCGGAAGCCATATTGGATGAAAATAGGGGATTTTGCCCTTTTTTTAAAGATCGTAAAAAAAATCTAAAAATATTTTTCTATGTTTTCTTATTCAAATTGTCTGCGCCCGTGGTAAAATTTTTTGTACTAAGTGATAGTTAATCCTATGCATGCAAAATTCAAGAAAATTTCAAGAGAACAAATTTGTAGAACACTTTTTTTATCTTCAAAAATGGTATCAGCTATTTTTTTTCGTAAAACTAGAAATACAAGTGTTATCTGCGAAAAACTAATTTAACCCTAAATTCAAGATGGCGGAAAACCTGCAAGGGGTTGATGGTTGAAAATTCAGATTTAAGCTTTCTATATGGTGTACTATCAATGGATAAAGAAATTCTTAGTTACGACTAATCTGGAGTTCCACAAGGTTCTATTTTAGGACCGCTATTCTTTGTTTTCTTTGTTAACGATATCTCGGTCGCAATAAAAAATGCACAATTCTTGCTGTGAATTGTTAAAATGACGGTCAGTTGCTACAGTTAATGAATTAAGTGTCAATGAATCGAAGTGCAAGGTTTTAACTTTGGTGTCTTCTTAGTTGGGCACTTCTCACTTGGAGACTGTACCTGGTACACTTAAAACTATTCTTATTTCGCCCCGCATTTATTATTTTGATACCGTTCTATGAACTCCCGGTTTCTTACTTGGCCCCTTTGATCTCAAAGAGTAATTAGGAGGATTTTCGACCATCATTGACCGCACCCTAATTTAAATTGGGAATAAAATCATTTTAAATACAGAGAGAAATTTTCTGATAACGTTACTTCCAGTTTTGATTTCGTGAGTGTTTCACTATTTTCGATTGTGCGATGGAGTGTTAAATCATCGAAAGTACAAAAGGTGGAAATGTTTTATTAAAATCTGGCTACAAATACAACTTTAAAAGAGAAAACAAAAATTGGACGGCTTGTTGGATATGCAAGAAAAAAAAAAACAAAATTGGGCGGCGAACTATTCATCAGTGTATCCCCAATGTTGCCGTCAATGATATTAGTGTCTGTCTAGATAGAGCTAAAAAGAGGTCAAGAGAAGAATTGGTGCCAGTTCCAAGAAATAAGGCAGTCGGTGCTATGACATTCAAAAATCGGGAGGATATTTCTGTGCTTGTACACGACGGCAGCATGGACAAAATTTTGGTATTCGCTTCCCCCACTGCCCAAAAAACTATAATGGAGTGTTCAGATTTCTTTGGAGATGGTCCTTTTAAAAGCTGCAAGCTCACAATTCCATCAAATTTACACAACTCATGCAGATATCGGCAGCACGTCCATGGAAAGTAATGTCATTCCTTTTGCTTTTGCGTTGCTTCCAGATAAAACTCAGAAACCTACCAACGGTTGTTTCAATTAATTCAACAAAAAATTCCAAAGTGGGTATTAAAAATTTTCAAAATCGACTTCGAATTGCTAGAAATTCAGGTACTACGATCATGCTTTCCCAATGCTAAGATTACAGGCTGTAATTTTCACTTCAGCCAGCGTTTATGGCGAAAAGTGCAAGAAATAAGACTTACCAATAAGTATAGAGAAAATGAAGAAATTCGCTTACATTTAAGAATGTGTGCTGCTTTATCACATATACTGCACGAAAAATTAGACGACTGTTGGTTACATATCATGGAAAATGCACCGAGCTGCAACAAAATACAAATTTTCAATGATTACATTATTGACCAGTGGATGGAAAATGACGTTATAAAAGAAATGTGACACAGAACAACAAATTGTCTGGAGGATTGGCACAATCGCCTCAACAACAAAATTTCCGGAAGAAATCCTAATCTCATTCAACTAATAAGTGCATCGAAAAAAGAAAGTTTATATTACAGTAACTGTCAATTTCAGATCCAATTACATATGACACCCAAAAAGAGGAAGACAAAATTTGTATTAGTCCCCAACTAAGAAGGGGCAAATAAGAGTATGTCTTTAACTTTCACCAAAAAAGTTGCTCCAGTATTTTAGGAGTATCATATAAACGAATATTTTTTATAGCGTTTGACCCAAATAAAATCTGGGAGTTTCTCTAAAAATTTTACTTTCAGTTACCACCTTGACTATTTGGTGTCTGAAGAATATGTGCTAAGATCAAGCAAAAAATGTATTACACCTACATGTATTTTGTTACTCAAATTGTTTCTTCTAAATTATAATATTGTCTAGTCATATGGAATCCCAAGACTAACGTTCAGTCAGGCAACCTAGAAAAATACAGAAAAGCCCTTTAATGGTATTGTTTTTCAGGAAACACAATTTTTGGCCTATGCCTACAAGCGTGCGGAAAAGTGTACTTTTCCGCACGCTTGTAGAAAAAAAAATAATTAAATTAATAATTTTAAATGCTTCGCATTTTAGTTTAGAAAGTGTCGCTTTTCCGCACTAGTGCTGAAAAGTAGTGCGAAGTATTTTTCCGCTCTCTAAACAAAAAGTTATCTCAAAAATTATCGATTGTTTTGAAAAAATCAAGGTGGTCAATCTTGTAGCATTTTTTCATTAGACTGGTGAAGTGGATAAAAAAACTGCACCGCAAACTTGAATATAACTTCTGGTTTAGCGAAAGTGACATTATTAATCAAACTAATACTAAAAAAATCAATATTTATTTGTAACAAAAAAAACGTCACCTCCGGCTAAACCGGAAGTGATATTGAAACATGTGGTGTAGATTTTATTTACTCACTTTACAAGTCTAATGAAAACATGCAACAAAATCGCTATCTTTATTTTTTCAAAACTTTCTTGTTTTGAAATTCAACCGTTATTTCCTTTCGGCATTAGTAGAATTTTCTAGGGTTTTCCGTAGCACTTAAACAAATGCTGTCCTAGTTCTATCTGGGGTAGGTACTCCTAGTTCGGGGTATATTGTGATGGTGAGAATTATTATTATAAATAATATCTATTAATATAGTATAATTTATTTATACTGTATATCAAACAGAAACATCTCCAATAACATGATGCACGGTGTTAGGAAATACAATACATGAAGAAATCGCTTACAAGTAGTTAGATAGTAATATAATTCTAAATAATAATAATAGCCTTTATTGCCCAACAGGACAATTTACATGTAAACAACCATGGATATAACCAAAAGAAAAATTAGAAAAAAAAAGGAATGCAAAGAAAAAATATATATACTGAAAAAAATAAAAACAATATAGCAATATAAACAACAAAAACATAGATAACAAAATTCCCACTAAAACAAACAACTCTGGGAGTAGAGTCATCCAACATCGTTGCCGCCAACCTCAGTACTAAACTCAAACTATCAACAAAAATGTCACAAAAGTCACACAATTTATTTAAATTATCACACATCACGTATATCGGACTTTTCAAATATAAGTTTGTTCTTGCTTTGTTGCAATAAAACGCTCTACGACCTCTTAGTTCAGCAGTCGGGGCATAGAAATTAATCTGACTGAGAATCTGGGCCGCGTCTATCTCATTATGTAAGACTTTGTATAGAAATGTAATAGCCACAAATTTTCGTCTTAGATTTAAGGAGTCAATTTAGAATCTTGCACACAAGGTTGCACAAGTGATACCTCTAGCAGGGTACACACCGTCTACCAGATACCCAAGAAACTTAAAAAATCAAGATTTGTCCTAATATGTACAAGGTTTACTGTAATATATGCACCTACATAAGCAACACTTGATTTCCATCTGCAGTCAACATCGTCCTTAGCAATAGATTAGAGTCAAATCTGATCGGTGTATCCAGGTTGTTGGTAAAGTTGTTTAAATGTTTCACTAATTCTTTCCATTCCAAATAGTCCAGCGAAATCACATTTGGTCGCACTGTTGATCGGATATTAACTTGAGGTTTGAAATATCTCATAATGCTCAAACCATTATTAATAGTATATGTAAGTAATGTGAAGCATGATGATAAAATCAGAGAATCTTCGCTTACATTGCTTACTTCATCATGATCGCTACCACTATCAGATTCATATCCGCTATCAACCATGTTACCACTTGAAGCTCTACACGACGTTTGACTCGGAGATCCACGAATCATGGTCTTTATCAAAGCCCAGCCATCGTACTAGCACCTTCCCCCTCTTTCTACGAAGAACCTTTTCAACCAGGTAGACATCGCGATATACAGTTTTTTGCAATTCTTCTCGATAAAATCCACCTTTTATTGGTCGCCCGTTTAAATCCTCTAGCAAATATGTGGGTGGATTGGTAATTTCCACTTTTATTATTTTGAACAATTCTGTACTCTAGCTAGGCAAGTAACCTTTGGCAAATACATGTTTCTCTTTACTTATTCTCACATATCTCCAACCTTAAATTCACTACCTCTGAAAATCTTCACGTTACTATACACTTTTTTAAGCAGATATTGTTCATTGTTTTTATTAACTTGGTTGGGCTTCATTTGAATCACTCTATGTTTTCTGTTATTATACTCGGCAACTAGCGTAGGCAAATAATCATCCCATTGAAATTTACCATTTAAACTAAAATACTTAAATAATTTTGATTTTGAAATCGAGAGTTATACAACTCTTTATCCTGGTCAGTTTGAAGGTTGCGAGGCTTTCGAGTTCCCGATAAGGTATCAGCGAAGGCGTTGGTAACATCTTCAGCAGACTTGGATTTGAGCAGCCTGCACCAAGCAAATTTAGAGAAGCAATCGATTACAACCAGTATGAATTTGAAGCCATTATTGTGACTAGCATACTGATCTAACTGGGCGAGATCAGCTTGCCACAAATCGTCTAAACTTTTAATGATAGTTCGACGACGCGGATAATTTTTTCGAGCTGGTTTATGTAACTCCTTAACTACTTGAATTTTTTCTTTACTATGCATGACTATGCACCACCCTCAAAGATCTCTGCTAGTCTGAGAGACAGTAAGGATTGCATAAGCTTACCAGTTATTTTTAAATAATAATCTTCTATAGTTTTAATCAACTCTCTCAATTCATCAATCTTATCTTGAAAATTGTCTATCATTGTGCTGTGAATATGAAGATCACATTCCTTAGTATGCTGATTAAGATTTGTCTAAAAATCTTGTAATGTATGAGTTCAGCCAAGAAATCGAGTGTGGAAAAGTGGCACTTTCCGCAAGAGTTAGGAACACTAAACACACTAAAATGCGTGCGGAAAAGTGTACGTCACTTCCGGTTTAGCCGGAGGTGACGTTTTTTTGTTACAAATAAATATTGATTTTTTTAGTATTAGTTTGATTAAAAATGTCACTTTCGCTAAACCAGAAGTTGTATTCAAGTATGCGGTGCAGTTTTTTTATCCACTTCACCAGTCTAATGAAAAAATGCAACAAAATTGACCACCTTGATTTTTTCAAAACAATCGATAATTTTTGCGATAACTTTTTGTTTGAAATTCAATTGTTTTATTCTTGGCGCAGTCAATTCCTTGGAAAAGACTGCACAAGCTTGGTGTTTCAACCACCTACAAAAGTAGGACCCAAGACTCAGATGTAGCTACTCCGTATAGGGGACATTGCTATCGCCAGAACTCCTGCGCCGGATTATTCCAACTAATCTCTATGTTAATTTTTTGTTTTCTTCTTTGGCTTAGGTGTTGAACAGCTTTTCTTTGCACTATTACCTTCGCTATATTATCGGAGTTAACCATCAGTGCAGGGGTTCTAATTCCAAAAAATAATTTATTACGAAGTATCTTCTTCCTGGCCTTTCCGGAGAAAGTATCCAACTATTGTAGATGGTAGAACCAGCTGTCGCAGGTGAAGCAAAGTCTCCTTTCTCGTAGTCAAACCAAAATAATTAGGTTCAAAGAATTTGTGGTCAACGGATTCGCTTTTTACTACATACCTATACTTTACTTTCTGACACTCTGTATGAGAGTTTCATGAATCTTTTGTTAAGCTGGTACAGGAAACAAACAAAACGGACATAAAATAAAATAGGTAAGTATCTTTGGAAAACTCGTAGTTTTGTATTTATTTTCACCACCTACAAACACCGTCTAGAGGCCTCGTGTTTCGATTACCCAGGTACCTACCTTAACCAGGCTGCCGACGAATTTTCCATCCGGAGCGAAAGAGCTCCGTTTTCCGGCGTTTGATGTCCCCGGCCGCATAGTTTCTACGTCGCTCCCGCTTTGAGCCCTTCTTGTCTCCAAATATGTGCTTAATTAAAACATAGCGTGACGAATACTTAGGAGGGCGCGGGGCGCGCTCCTCCAACGGCGGGGCCGGAGGATGGGTGAGGGGAGGCAACGGACGCCGACGCATTTTTGAGTCGGCTGGAATGTATGCATACCTGTCCGACCGGTTGCGAAACAAGGTGGGATTTCCTTCGCAGTAGGGCCTGCGGAATACTCCGGCAGATTGTTTTATATGGGCGAAAATGTACCCGTATATTTAGCACCACCCCTATAGGGCCTTTATTTTTCGAGTTAGAAAACATTCTTGTGCAAAGGTCGTAGGGTTGCTTTTGATCTGCTAAAAAATCTGATATTAGGACAGACAAGAGAACATCGCGAAGCTAGGAAAAAATATAAACTTGTGTTTTTTATACAAACGCCCTGCAAATTTTCTTAATTTTGAAATCTATGACGTGTCTTCCCGATTCCAACGATATACAGGGTGTTCCGCATAAGAACCGACACAGAGCAGGAGCATACAGGGGAGCCCAAAATAAGGTGATTTTGTCAACATTTGAATTTTCAAAGATTTTAAATATCACATCTGCAATACGTGTTTTCAGTTATTCGCGTTTTTTGCGAAAGCGATAAAGTTTTTCGAAAAATAACAAGAGTAAAAAAAGTTTTATAATTAAGTTTTTCATAAAGTAAGAATTTTGTAAGTGCGCCAACGGACAAAATAGTTCTGTTACATTTTTAGGGTGCATCACTATGTATGAACCCTTTAAAATGGTACAATTGAACTATGTCTTCTGTAGATTAATGCCCTTGGTACACCCAGAACGTGTACCTAAATTGGTTTTTCCAAGTTCAAAAATAACTGAGATATTGATTTTTCGAAATTTAAAAGCCCACTTTCAAGGTCAGGGGTGCAACTTAGTATAGACTTAACTTGCGTTAAATCACCTTATTTTGGGCTCCCCTGTATGCTCCTGCTCTGTGTCGATTCTTATGCGTATCACCCCGTAAATATTTCTTACGTTTCGTGTAATGGGAATGGATGTAGTTTTTAATTAAAATCGAGATTGCCATGGAAGGACAAGTCAATCTGAATAAGAACATTCCTGGCAATAACATAAATTGTTGTTAGGTTACGGTACTCTTAAAAAATAGGATATCCGGAACAAGATAAGTTTGATATAGTATGTATATCAGTAAACTGGTCCTTGGTAATCTCCATTTTAATTAAAAACTTCTAAAGGACAAAATGTTTATCCATTCCCATTAGAATCGGAAAATATATATATTACAAAATACAAATATACACAGGATGTTCCTATAAAAAAGTTTATCGTTTTTGCTAAATTTGCGATGTACTTTTGTTTCTTCTAATAGCAGATTGTGGAGATTTAGAAAAACCTCCAATTTTCATTTTTTCTTGAAATCGACAGTAAAGTGTCCCAAAATCGTCATTAAAAACTCAGAAATCGGCACTGAAGTAGCCCATTATTGTTCGATTTTTTCAATAAGTAGGCCTTGGCGAGATGTAAACATCAAACCTCAGACGCGGAGCCATCGCCCGTCAAAAGTGACCAAATATTCAAAACCCGGCCACAAAAGGCTCATTTAACTTTTCGTACACATTGCGAAATTTTTACCTATAGCCGCGCAATCTTTCAGTATAAATATTTTAGTAGGTTTGAATATCAATAGATTTGTTATGGAGGCTGCTCAACAAGCAGCAGTTTGGTTTTGCTGTTCGAAGGCGGCGTGTCTTATCATACTTGACCTAGGTAGAGCGATCGTCAAAGTCAAGCAACGCTGCGCGCAGTTGGTTCATGGACGGGTGATCCCTTATGATTATTTTCTTACCTAATAATAGTTATTTATGTACGAAGGCACTGAAGTTCAACTTTTTATGACTCATGTGGAATTTAGTTGCCGAGGCCCCTGGCCGAGGCAAATAAACCACATACATATTATAAAAAAAAGATATATTAGGCAAGAAAACAATCATACGCGATCACCCGTCCATGAACGAACCGCTCGCGGCGTTGCTTGACTTTGACGATCGCTCTACCTAGAGGTCAAGTATAATGACGTACGGTGCCTTCGAACAGAAAAACCAAACTGCTGCTTGTTGTGCAGCCTCTATAACAATTCCTACTAAAACATTTATACTGAAAGATTGCTCTGTGATAGGTAACAATTTCGCAATGTGTACGAAAAGTTAAATGGGATTTATTGGCCGGGTTTTGAATATTTGGTCGCCTTTGACGGGCGATGGTTCCGCGTCTGACGTTTGATGTTTACATCTCGCCAAGGCCTACTTATTGAAAAAATAGTACAATAATGGGCTACTTCAGGCCGATTTCTGAGCTTTTATTGACGATTTTGGGACACTTCACTGCCGATTTCAAGAAAAATTTTTTTTTCCGATTTCAAAAAAAAATATGTATGTCGGCACTGAAGTTCTTTTTATAAGTCATGTGGTTTATTTACCTCGGCCAGAGGCGTCATCAACTAAATTCCACATGAGTCATAAAAAGTTGAACTTCAGTGCCTTGGTACATACATAACTATTTCTAACTCGAAAATTAAAGGCTCTAGGCGTGGTGCAAAATATACCATGCATGCTTGGTTTCTCCCATTTCCCGACGAGATAGACAAATAGTAGCTTACATCAATAGGCCCCAGTTTTTGAGGATTGTTTAATGCTGTAAACCGAATCCCGATATTTTGATTAGTTTAAGAAATACATGCTGTGAAAATTTGAAATTTTTTCAATGTCACCTTACTTTTTCATTCGTGAGAATTTTTTTTCTTAGTTACGTTGAAAACTTATGTTTTTTAATAGAGCACCTTATATAAACACACAGGGAAATTAAAGGAACGGAGATAAATTGCTTGAAAATTTCTTATTTGTTTTATGTGCTACTCTAGAGAGTCATGTATATTTGTCGCTACATTTGGCGTTTATTTTGCGTTTTTTACTACGTTAGTTCAAATTTAAAGGTAAAAAAAAACAAATAGAAACCGAAAAATGCAAATATTTTCATAGTTCCTCTAAATTTGCCGGTGTGTGTATTTTTAGCTTTTTTAAATCACATGTACATTTTTCTGATTCTAGCGATACATACACTCCGTCAAAAAAAGTATCCTGTTACCTACAATTATTCTTTATAAAAATTGTATGAACTGTTGAATTTTTTGCTCTCTATGTACGTACCTCTATGACTTGTTTTCCTAGTTGAAGATGGCCGTTGCAAATTTAGTGGGTTAGTCGCTCTGGAATTAGAGCTAGAGTTGCTGCTACTGCCCCTGAGCTGACTAGGAAACACAGTGTAGTCCGTCTACAATTTGCTTGGGAACATGTGGGATGGGATATTAATGAATGGGGTAATGTACTCTTTACAGATGAGTCAAGATATTGCTTGTATACTTCAGAGCGAAGAATGTCTTTATTTATACTTATTGGCGAACGACACTCTCACACAGTGCAATAATAGGCTTTCAGGAAATTTTGGAGGTGCGTCATATCATGCTATGAGGATCACACAAAGAGTTGGTGTTAATGTCAGGACGTGTCCCAACAAAGATAGCAATATCTTTGACGTTACGTTGGTGAAGGAGAAAACTTTGATCTATGCAATGTTTATTCCCGAAAATCGAGAACCAATGGTGTAGTTCAATGCCGGTAGGGGTATTAGCCCTCGCAGTAGTTGTTTCTGTTGGTTCTATCTTTTGAATGAATTTTTGTTAGTACGCCAGAAAGTAAATAATTCGGTGAAGAGAAAAGCCCAAGAAGAGCTTACAACAAAGCCCGTGAAATTAATTCGGTATGAAAAGAATGTATTACAAAAGTCATAAAGTCTTTAATGTGAAATGTCACTCAAAATATTTTACTCTGCAAATATACTCGCCCCTGTAAAATTGACTGATCACTAAACTCGTCTTGAGCTTGAAGGCTCGTTGTATAGAACACGTTGGTTGAATACATTGTATATGAAATAAAATTATATAATTGTTTGACTGTTTGTCCACAATTTTCATGGAAATTCTGTATTGGAATCAACCGCCATATTGTATGTCCAGCAATATCGTGCAGAGAATTTTCAAATATTCGGTCCACATAGCAAAAAAACTAGAAAATAACCATCGATTGGCGGCGAAATGGAGGCAATTAGGTGCTCGTCGGTCAATATGGCGCCTGTGATTGATTTCATAAAGCCGTCCACTGCCAGTGGGTTAATTTATCAGGACCGGGCCCAGCCCGCGTCGAGCTTTTCCCGTCCGTTGCGTAACGTTTAGGCATTATGGAACTGCGGGTCGGTGTAGTCTTTTTGAAAAATTTCAATTAAAACGGACTAATTAAGAGCGCATCCTGCAATTTGTTTTCTGTCAATATGTAGATGGTTGAAAAAGTTCAGGCAATGGGCCACAAAATTCGTTCGCAGTGAGGGCAATTATTGCTATTCACATTCAAAAAAATTACGATATTACAACAAGAATATTAACTGAAACCCACCGATTTCCAGATATCTATCAGAAATCCCTTAGTGGTCAGGGACATCCTTCACTGACACAATAATTTGGAGGTTCTTTATGTGTGTTTAACCCTTAGAATAAAAACCGGGCTGGAGAGTGCAAAAACAATTCCAAGAGTTCGTTTTAGCAGTTTTGTTTTGTTTGTTATTTTATGGACTAGGGAGTAAATAACACAATAGATAAGTTTTTACAATTTATTTGGCAATATTTATGTACAACGCTACCAGTGTATTATTCTCATTAGATTGGTAGTAATAGTAGTAAATCAATAACAACTCAAACCTCCTGATTTATTGGCGAGGCCGAATAAAAATATATATACACCTGTGAACTAATATGATTAAATTATTTATTGGCGGCAACAGAAAGTCTAAGTCTATGAGACGGTACGAGCGTAGAAAATGATACGGAAACAACTAAATAATCTAACCAGCATAAAAAATGTGGTATAAAAACACGGCGCGTAGTTATAGAATGGTCGATAGTAAGTGAAAATTGAAAAATTGTCAAATCTAAGGCTGTTAGCAAGAAACTCTCTCGGTATCGGACAATGTGGCACACAAGATTTTACTCTAGGCCTTAGGTGATGGTGTCAGATCTTAGTTTCAAAAGAGAAATAGATAAAACGGATCCGGTGGTGCCCTCTGACCAGGCCTCTTGCCTAGCAGCACCAAATGTTGGTGCTCAATAAATAATCGCCGGCAGCTAGACCTGAAGTGGAAAAATGGCCTTGTTATGGTGTTAAAAGGGGGGAGGACAAGAGTTTTAATTAGTTTACGTGAAATTGGGATCAATTTCCACAAGATACTAGTAGTAACGGGGTTCGGTGCTTGAAGAGCTTAATTATATTGACAAGTAAAAAACCCTAATATAGAATTTGTTTTTGCGTGCGCCACTGAAGGTATGACCAGTTATAACTCATGTTTGTTGTTATGACAGATTTTAGGAAACTATTGTGGTAAATTATAGGCTAGCTTGTGGCCCACGGGTAACTCCAGTCGGCGGGAGGAGTAGGTTCGTGGTGGTGGCAGAGTTTCAAAATGAAAAGAAGGAACAATATTTTGGCTAACAATAATATAATTGTAATGAATTATATTATTATTAATTATTATATAATACAAAAATATTTAAAGGTAACTCCGAAAAGGGGGGGTTAGTATGGTTAAATAATTAGGCCGGATTGAATAACTATAAGCTGGTCTGATATGTGCGAACTCGTTACGGCGACCTGGAGATATTTCGCATAACAGACGGTTGACCGAAATATAAATTGAATATTGAGTGCAAAAATATTAACGGACCCATTGACTCACGCTATACTCCCAGAGTGCTACAGTTTTCCCTTCCCTAAAACCTTAGGACTACCTCTGTCCCGAGCCTCCAATCTACGTTGACAAAAGTTATGATCCCGGAAGCTCCAACCTAGGGCTATAATAATCCTAGGCAGTGGTTACTGTACAAGACTGTACCAACAGCCCAGGCTAGACGGAAACCAGTCAGGACCGGAACGAAGACGCGGACAGACTAAATCCAATATTGACCGGCAGGAACAACGGAGCAAGAACTGCAGAACATACAGTATATACGCCCGCTCACACACTGCCCGATGGAGCTGAACACTGGACAGGACAGGCCCTAAAAGGAGAACTAATGTATACCTATGAAATATAGCAAGGTCCGGGAATATTAACTCACTTAGATTATGTGTGGCCTCTGGTGACCTTCGGAGTAACTTAATGCCCAAAGGATTGTATCATCCACAGCTGGAAAGGAAGTGGCTGGTGAAATGGCGGCACGTGCACGTAACCATGATGGTCAAGGCTTACCAAGGTGCACTTGGAGAAATCGGCAATATCCGACGAATCCCTTGTCGAAATGAGGAATAACCTACTTCGGTTTCTTCTTTACACGGCGTTTTCCGATTTATCCGAATTTATAGATTACTCACGGTACTCAATCACCATGAATTTTTACAAATAACACCGGTGCAACCTCTTCCGGCCTCCTTGCTGATGGAAAATCCCCGAATTCCAAGAAGAACCCGGAAACGGCATTACACGAATGACAGATGACTAGCCAGAACCAAAAAACATTAAATCTACCCGTTCGAGAACGCTAAAACCCAGAGGCTATTCGTCCCTATATTTTTCCCAGCCGCAACTATATTGGTTAGCGGACATTCCTAATAAACGAACTTACAAATAAACAAAAACTTCGTTAATCAGCGCATCACAATCGTTGCTACATAGACAAATACCCTCAGCTGGCAAGATTTATTAGAAGAAGAAGAGTCTGCAACGGTCCGGCAAACTTTACAAAATGTCAAACCGATAATAACCTCACTTAATTTACCTATCAGATCATTATCAAAACAAGGGTCCGAGAAAATAGAAAATGGAACTTTTCCCGTGATCTCCGGCAGGGTAATTCACATTTAGCACCCTCTAAAAACCCCATTATACATTCCAAAAATATTCCACTCACAGCTATCAAACGGTGAAATACTGAGAATCGAGCCAGGCAACGAAGCAAATGACTGCCAAGTTTACCAGCACTTCCCAGCAGCACCTCGTATACAGGCCAAGACTGTGGTCCGCAACGCATGAAACAGTAAGAATTTCAAAGCTTCGACCTCTTTGGGGTTTAATAACGCCTCGTTTTAGTATTCATTATTCGATGAACTCGCTACGTCTGCGGTTACAATGGAGCTCGGCGACAGTGATTAGTGAAGTGATCTGTGAAAACACATGCGAGCCATGTGAAACAGTTTACAAAGATGCCAATGGTAAATACAATGATTCAAACTTAGTACTGTGTTTGCTCTTACTTCGAAAAATAAGTCTGTTCGAAACCAGCCGAATCTTGACTAAAAAGAGGCTACTAATCGTCAACTTCTATAAGGACAAATTCTACTCGTAACAGCCTGCAATCGACTTTCAGGTTTACGTAACGGTTCAGGCCGCTTGACTGGCAGTACCAAGGTTTGGTATACTCAACAAACAATGGCTGGCAACTAATATACCTGGAATTAGTCGGAGAAATAGTTCTTAGCGTTCAATAAACAATAAATAACAACGGCAATAAACAATAAATAAACAATGGCCAGAAGTTACACCTGATATCGCTTTTTATAAAAAATAAAGTTCAGTCGAAAGAAAATACCTTTGGCACTACAGTAAAATGAAATGGTTACCATACAAGAGTTTGTTACCTATACTGATAATCGGCTTGAAACAACGATTATTTTCTACTAAATATATTTTACAAAGATATTGCCTAAAATCAATAACTACTTTCAATACACGATATATAAAATAACTCAGAAATACGTAAGATACGATTTGGTTGAAATTAAAATGCTTTGTTTGATTTTAATGCAAACACCTAGTCGAAGTTTAAAACGTGGATGTGGAAGTAGCGGTCCCATTAGCGCTTCGGATACGCAAAATTTGAAATATTTCTGTGTCGTTATTCCTGTTATTTTTGCATGTTTTTGCTATCAGCATCCGCGGCCCTGGCGTCCTCTTAATCCACGCCTCCCATCAATCGGGGATTTTTACCTGCGCTATGCGCCGGCGGGCACTCATTTATAACGAGCTAGTTTTTCCGCGCCCAGGTGCCCCGCCGGCTAAGCCGATCGCGGCTGATTTACGGCCGTCGCAGAATTTACGAGCAAATCGAGATTAGCGCGGTGCCATGTTAAACCGGGGGTGTCCCCGGGGATAAGGGATTGCCAGAAAGAACATTATTCTCAAATTATCACTTCAGGGCGTCTTACTCATTCTCTTAGATATTGTCATCCGTTAGATGTTCAGCCATATTGTTGAAAATGATATAAAATCCAAAACTACTCACAAGAGAGCCCACGGAAATCGACAAATGGTTTTTGGATTTTGGCTTTGAATATCTTGTTATTTAAGGACACGTTTAGTTTGACGCTCGGAAATACTGTTGGTCTTATATATAGCTATGTCAAAGGAGTGGGGGAGCTCCTGCACCCACCACCAACCCTAATCGATATGCCGCCAAACCCTTGTGAGAGTTATAAAGCAGACAAGTCTTGACAGGTTTGGTCTAAAATAGAAAAATAGAACTCTGTTTGTCTTACTACTACCCCAAAACTGATAAGCAGGAATACGCAACTCGATAGGCATTTTTCCAATAAACTTGTTGAATAGTCCTTTTTTGTTTGCGATTTTAGTGTGAAAGTGAAATGACAGAAAATGTATTTGACAATATCTTTGAGAAGGGAGGAAGATTTGTAAAAACAAAGTTGTCGAAGTTATTTCTTGAGTTAATGTTCAAAGTTTCGTTCTTCTAATGTTAGGCATTTTTAATTTTCCTGGCAACTTTTGTGGCAAAAAACCGAATTAAGAATTAAATGGATCTGTTTGCCCACAAAGAAATTTCCGACAATGTTTAACAACACTTTTGTTGGTTTGTTTGAACCGGCCGAGTTTCGTGGATAGATGCTTCATCCAATTGCATCATTGAGTCTCTGGTTTCGACTAGTGACAGCTCGTCAAGTGCATTTTGGAACTCCCCTCTTAAGAACTCAAGAAATCGGGCACTATTTCTTGATTGGTTATTCCACAGAATACATTTATTTTATGTGATATTTTATGTTATTTTTCTCACTCATGCAGTGCACAAAAAAGTTGGGGTTCTCTTCTGCTCAGTAACGGGTGTTTTGAGATGAAACTATACCATTTGCAGTAATAGTGGCTTCATCCGTAAATAATATTATTTTAACAAACCGTCATCGTTTAAATATTCCCCTTGTGCCCACAAACAATACTCTACGGATAGTTTCCCCAAGACGCGCTATTCGAAGCGTGGTGTCGAAAAATGTCTACCTTGTTGGCGTCAAAATTTGAAAAATTATCAAGGGCCAATGGGCTCATTTCGAAAATTGAGACTTTCACTAATTAAAGCATTTTCGTGCGTGGGAGTTGATTATGCCGACCCCTCTCTTACTACTTACTGTAGACAAGATTCGCGGCTCGAAAACATTCAAATTCTACCTGTGTGTATTTGTGTGATTTGCCACAAAGGCCATTCGACTGGAACTTACATCTAGTCTCTCTTGTGAAATATTTTTGTGTTCCTTTCCGATTCCTATACCGCCGAGGTAGGTGTTCGAAATTTTATACACATTACTTAGGTGCTTTATTGGCGCGCGTAAACAAATTTTAGCTCTATTTCAAAACTCAGCGAAATTCGAACAAATAGAGTGGCATGTTAATCCTGCTGCCCCACACCTTTCGAGTCTGGTATTAAAACGTTTAAGAAGCAGTTAAACCGGATAATTGTCACAAATTCGAACGTCTGAAGAGGTCTATACTGTGTTGGTCCAAATTAAACAAATGTTGAATTCATGATCACTGTTAAGCGCTGACTCCAAGGACTGACTTTCGAGCCAATCTCCATTCTGACCTCAATATAGGTCGCCTCACATGTTATCAATTACTAAAAGGGATCCACCAAAATTTTTGGAATTGCTTTAGACCTGACTATGATATCTCCATTAGTTAGGTACAACAAAAACAAAAGTGGCTGAAACCAACTTCTCCTGAATCTCAGATTAATACGTCAGCTTTAATAAAAGAAGATATCTCTTCTTCTCCGCATATTGTTAAAATTTCTGAGTTGTACCCTGGATACCCAAAAAACTTTTTTTGGATATGTTGAATATGCATTCTGTTTGAAAGTTTATAGTTTAATTTTTTGTTTATTTTGTTTCCTTGAATAAGGTAATTGTTCTTCCTAGTTAACTGTTTTTGTTTTCGTGTTTTCGTGTTAAATACAAACTCAATGATTAAGGGCTTATCGAGTTTCCTTAAGTTCGACGCACGCATGCGTTAAAGAAGGAAATGGAAGAGAGAAGAACAGTACCTCACTAGCTGCAAAACGGTTAACATGCCGCGCTTCCGCCGACAGAATAATCTCCGTGTTCTGTACTCCCGCTATTCCCGAGTTCGCGAGGAAGTTCACAGCCAGCCCTACCTCATACCCCCTCGGCACATCAGGTGGCTACCTGGAAGAAGGAACTTCAGAGAGGATTTCTGGACTATCTTTCTATATGACTATTATGACATTTTTTGAATTATTCTCGAAAATTTTCGGAGGAGAAAATTGTTCAAACTTTTCGAGAATTCTGCAATAATAGTGTGAGGAAATGCTTTCAATATACAATAGTTACTTACTATGTTATAACTTTTAGGGCTGGCATATTGGTGATAGGTCAAACTGCTTCGACTTCGAATTAGTGAAAACTAAGTTTGAATTCAGAGCCTACGTTGAATCAAAATTAAACCTTAATTTTGATGCTGAGCGTTTAGAACTGACACAACTTATTTTTAATGAGAAAATTAATATATTTTTATTTTTTTGGCACAACATATTTAAAATTTAACGAATACCAGGACTAATAACAAGCTGAGCAATTATTATCACTAAGCAGAGTGAAAAAATTTGTAGTAAATCTGAAAATGGAACATTTTAGTAGGTAACAGAGGAGCTGGCCGACATCCATTTCATCTATGGATTCAGCGGCTAAAAGAGGATATCAAAGACGATATCCCAACCGAAGGCAACCCGGGAGAATAATATTTTCCACAGTTCACAGGCAGTTGATAGAAAATGGAAATTTTCAAATATTACTTGGACAAGGAAGACCTTCAGTAAATTATAATTTAGAAAATGCTTTAAACCAGGTCGACCTTAATCCGAATGTTAGTATACGAAGGGTGTCAATAATTTCTAATATACAAAGAACTATAGTAAGAGAACACCTAAGAATAACGTAGGTAAAAAATGAACTAGTTCAATTTTAGGTTGGAAATGCAGTCGGTCTCCAAGGTTTGCGTTCACTATGACAGGTGCAAGATTTGCGGCCTGAAGATTTTCTGGGAAGAATCAAATTTTCACGAATTTACACCCATCACTGGGCAGATAAAAATCCTTTTCTGGTCCGCCGTACGAACTTCCAACATAGTTTATAGGCTGGTAATGTAGGAAACAAATTAATTGGGCCTATTGAGCTATGAGACAGGCTGAATACCCGAACATATTGTACTCTATTTCAACAATCACAGTCCAAACTCGTTGCCTTGGTTACCACCTTTATTGTTTAGCCTTCACAAATCACAAATAAACTTGTCAGATACTGTCACTGAACAAGAATATTCTATCAGCTCAAAAAATCGCACTAAAATCGCGTTATAACCTTCAACTTCCTCCAGGTCCAATTCCCAGGGCTTATATACTCAAATGGAAGACTGGAAAATACTCTAGAATATTCCTGGCCAATGATAGTTCACAAATCATAAAGTTCTACCAAACTCTCTAGAAAGTTATGGAAGCTCTACAGGGAAACAATGAAAACTAAAGGGGGCCTCAGGCCAACAAAGATGTGACGGAAAATGCCTCTAAACTAATTATAAAAATTGTAAAACTGTACGTAGAATACCGAAACTTAAAATTTATCGGCTAAATCTTTGAGTAGGTTAGAAAACAGTGCAAACATGTTCATCGAAAGCTGATATAACAACTTTAGAGGCATTTTTAATTACAATATTTAATATTTTTGCAAAATGAATTGTGTGCTATTTTAGAAGATGTACCTCTTAATGCAAGAGCAAATATGTATTTTCAACGTGATGGGGCTCCTGGTCATTTCGGTAGAGATGTGAGAAATTGGCTAAACGAAACTTTTGAAGGAAAATGGATTGGAAGGGGTGGCCTGATTAATTGTCCACCTCGCTCTCCTGAGTTTAATCCTTTGGACTACTGTTTTTGGGGTTACCTGAAAACCACTGTTTATAGCACTGACGTTACCAATCGCAAAGAATTAGTAAATCGGGTCAATATAGTAGCAAATATCTCGAGGGAAAATGAATTCAAAATTGTTCGAGCGACTCAAGCGGTGAGCCGCAGAACCAGAATTAATTTGTTTACGACAAATGGAAACCATTTTTAGCAGTTGTTATAAGATATAGTTGGTTGCACTAATATCCATCAGTAATTATAACCTTTTTCTTTCTTGTAGTTTGTTCTTTCATACGACTAATAAATCCTTGGGCCAATTAATTGTGTTGTGTTTTGAAAAAATCTGGCTAAATTTTATAAAGTTCTAAACAAAACTAAGATTTTTATTTTGGGGTTAAAATAAATCGGGGTAGGCCAAGAATGTATCTGTTTTTTGGCGCCATTCAGCACAAAAAAATATTAAAATTATTGTTTTCAGAGAATTATGGCCGTTAGCGGCTTAAACAACATATATTGCATTCAGAAGAATTTCATAAATGATTATCTTTACTAGTAATCGGCATGCAGTAAAATATTTAAGTGGCTTTTGACAGAGGACGGAGCACCGAAGTCAAACGAGAGTACTTTTTACTAAAAAATAATACTAATACTAAATTTACGAATTTCATATCAACATTGGGATAAAATAGTTTCGGCATTTCTACAATGAAGAAAATCGAACAATCGCCATCTCTGTAAAGGTTAAATCTAACGGTTAACTCACGTACCAAAATTCAGAATTTTATCTTCATTGGTTCTGGACATATTTAGACAAAGAAAGGAGGCATTTTTGAGGCTATATTTATAAAAAAAAAATTTTCATATTTTTTGGTCGCAGAATACCCTGGAAAATTATTGCACGCTAATTTCGAGACACCCTGTATATGGTTGCATTTTCGAAACTTACCAAGGCAATGAAAGTGATATAAAACTTTGTGTCACTATCTTTAGGTACCGTTTTTAAAATATTCTGTTTTCAAATTTTATACTAAATTTATTAACTTGAATTTGTGGATTTCACGATAAATATAGACGATCAATGCAGTAAAAATTCATTATAACGCGGCATTTTCGTAAATGTCAAAGTTTCTCTAAAATGCGTACCAAATGTGACCGACTAAAGATTTTACAGTTATCCATGGCACGCTATTCAAAATTAAATTTCTTAATGGAATACCCATTATATGGAGGAATGCTACCAACCATGTTCGATTCATTCGACATGGATGCAGAACATTCAGGATGGATAGTGAATAAAGCCGAATATGAATTTAAATGTTAAAGGACCACAATTTTACTACCGTCTGTCAAAGACGTTATCCTTGATAGAGAAAATTCGGATGAACATTTTGAAATCGATTTTGATGATTTATTTACTTTATTAGGTAAATTATTCATTTCTATTTTCAGCTGAGGATGATGACATGATTTACGACACCGACGAGGATCTTGACTTCGATGATCATATAGAAAATGAGGGTTATGCTTGACTTCGATGATCATATAGAAAATGAGGGTTATGAATCTAAATTAGACTAGTATTAGGGAAATTGATTGTATTTAAAGTAGAAATAATAATTATTCTTATTAGATTCTATAAAAACAATTGATGCCTTCTAGTTGACTTCTGCTAATTGACCAATAGTTTACTGAACATCCTCAAATTATGTTGACAGTTGACATATCTCCAAAAGTGCACAAAATAAGAAAGTGCAGAGAAAAGTGATCGAAAGTTTGTCTCTTATTTTTTCGCTTAGCCTTCTTTCGTTTTCCAAGTAATATAATTTTGATTTAAACAATAAGTATAGAAATTGACAGAAGTGCACTTGATCACATAAATATTGCCAACTTTTTTGCATCCTTGACGCCTTCTGGCTTTACCCACCCACCCTTCTAGCGATTTTTTTCCCTACATATTCATATCTTCAATCGTTCTGTAAATTTTCAGTATTGCACCTTATGAATTTGTTTACCTGAAAAAATTACGTGTTGGACCCGCTACCGCCGCATTATATTTCAAGGGTGCCTTCTGGCTTTCAGAACCTCGTTATGTCGGTATAGTATTTCTAAAGTCACTCGGAACAGCATAAAAACCTGTGAATTTTTTACGGGTGATTTCGGCTGATAAGTCTGGTATTTTTACCGTAGCAGAGCGTGGTAAAAGCTATGAAATAGATCGCGCCTCGTATATCACTGTGTTCCAAGTGAGTTCATTTATATTTTACCAGGGTAGCTCGAGAACAGGCTCTTCCGACAATAAAATACGAGTCAAAACACTTTTTTAACCATATTAAACCGCACCTGGTATTATAAGTAAAAGGATATGAAGGAGACAGAGACGATAGATATTGTAGTAAAAACAATTGACTGCATGCTCGCCTAATATAATATATCACCAAACATGCATGGGCTACACTGTTCGAAGGCCGGCCACTCGTACAGCGAAATGCGGTGGATAGGCGTGCGATAATTTCACAGATTTTAGGATATACTTGCGTAAATAGTTGTAATCGATATGGCTTTTTAGAGACCTTTTGACAATATTGTATAGTGCATTAACCTTTACGTTGTGTTCAAAGTAGTTGGGTTTATTTATAACTTCTGTCTATAATTTGACCCCCTATAATTTTGTGTTCCGTGCGTTTTGTTCACCGTGCTATAGTGTAATGCTCAACTTACATACGTGGTACGTAGTATGTTTTTCATCGTTTACATGTAGTGGTAGTAGGTAAAAAATGCCTGCTGAATATGCGTCGTACCCTCCGCTGTACGTGTCCTTAATTACGCCGCGCCGTCAGAGTCTATAACATCGTAGCTTAGAGTTGTGTCACACTGTGCAGTTTCCGTCCCGTTTCGTCGCATGCGAGTTCCACCCGGTTTTAAGCCAAATGCTGTGGTTTTTCCCATAATGCAGAAAAGTGTTCAAAATCTCAAGTATTTTTGAAATGTTTTTCTAGTGGACATGATGCCTTAAATTGTGTTAATAACTTGCCAAAATGTCCTAATTGTCAAGAAATAAATGAACAATTTTCATTCAATTTTGATTTTAATCATTCCCCTTATGACTACAAGTGTAATGTTTTAATGAAGAAATTTGAAAATGAAAGGAGAAAAGTTAATTATGATTTCAAATAGCAACTAAATAATCAATATTCTCAAAGAAAACAAGTAAAGATTCATATCAACATTTATACGTATTTAATACCCAAAGTCTTCCTGGTCATTTTGATGAAGTTAAACACTTTATAACAAATTTTGAACCCGATATTTTATGTTTAACAGAAACACATGTCACAGCTGATTTCTTGGATGGTGAAATATCAATTCCAAATTATAATATGGAAAGGGTGAATTCCATTAGTAGATATACTGATTTTCTACTTTAAGTGTGGAATATTATATAACAATATTTTATCTCATTGTCTTGAAAATAATTATTGGATTTTAATACTAGAAATTAAAATGAAGAATAAAATGGTTACTATTGCTGGAACTTATCATTCTCCAAATCAGCCGAATTCGATTTTTTTAAATTTTTTAGGAAGTTGGTTGGATGATAATGTCAAATTTTTAAAACAAATTTTTTTCCTAGTTGGGGATTTTAACATTAACTGGGATAATAAAAATGGTTTTTATACCAAAAAATTAAAAAAATTGTTAGTGACAACGGATTAATTCAAATAGTCAAAGATTTTACCAGAATTCAACAAGATACCAATAGCATAATTGATTTGGTTATTTGCAACAATAATTTTTATAACTGTGAAGTTTTACAAAGTCCCAGAATATCTGATCATTTCATTTTGAAAATTTGCTTACTCTTGAATAAAAATAAAATTTATGGTAAAGTAAGACTGAAATTAAAAGATGAAACGTCTCTTAAGAATGAACTAAGTTCCATTGATATTAGAAATTACAGCAACATAAATGATCTATATGACACATTTCGTGATCATTTTCTTACGATTTTAAACAAAAATATTTCAAACATTACAATTAGGATGAGAACAAATAGTGATTGGTTTACTTTGGATATTCTAAAAGCAATAATATATAGAGAATCTTGTTTTAAAATTTTTAAATTCACTAACAAAATTGACAATTGGTTGGAATATAAACGTTCACGAAATGTAGTTGTTGCTAAAATAAGGATTGAAAAGAGGAAATTTTTTGAAAACAAAATTGATAATTGTAAGTATAATTCAAAAGAAATGTGGAAAACTTTAAAGCCGTTAATTTCAAAAAAGTCGAATGAAAATTTTATGGAAATAACCTTTGGTAATGAATGCATATCAGATGGTGAAGAAATATCTGAAAAATTTAACAAATTTTATATTGATAGCATTAATGAAATTGTTAGTTCTATACCGGTAACTAGTGAATCATTTGTTTTAAAGAATACTAAAAAAGCAGTAAAATTTGTAAAATTTGAGAAAATATCGTGTGAAGAGTTAAGAAATATTTTATTTAGTCTACCAAACAAGGGAAGCTCGGATGAAATTAATATTATTTTATTAAAAAAATATTTTTTCGAGGTATGTGAGCAATTATTAATTATAATCAATTTCAGTTTGGAGAATGGTGTTGTTCCATATGATTTAAAAATTTAAACCATAATTCCTATTAGAAAAATTCAAAATTCAAAATGTGCTAATGATTTTAGGCCAATAAATATGCTTCCAGCAATAGAAAAAATTCTAGAAAAAGTTGTATATATTCAATTTGCACAATTTATAGAAGATAATAATATATTATGTGAGTTTCAGTCAGGTTTTCGACAAAATTATAGTTGTGAATGTGCAGTTCAATATGTACTTAATGAATGGAAAAATGCTTTGGATGAAAGAAAATTGGTGGGAATAGTTTTTTTAGATTCGATCGATAGATCAAAATTGTTAGAAAAATTAAAATTTTATGGCATTGAAAATTTAGCATTAAAGTGGTTTCATAATTATTTAACACATAGAAAACAATAGGTTAGATGTGGAAAAAATGTTTCTTGTCTTGAAGATGTGAATGTAGGAGTTCCACAAGGAAGTGTTTTGGGTCCATTACTTTTTGTTATTTATATAAATGATCTACCAAAAATTCTTACATGTCAATATCATCTGTTCGCCGACGACGCAGTTTTATACGTAAAAGAGCAAAATTCTAAGGTTTTAATTGATACAATCAATTTAGAATTAAACAAAATAAATAAATGGATGAATACTAATAAATTAAAAGTTTATGTTTCTAAGACTAAATTGATGATATTAGGTGAAGACAAGATGTATAATGAATTTATTTATAATAATTATTCATTTAATTAATAGCTGTAAAATTTAAATAGTTAAAATATATAAATATTTAGGAATAATAATTATAGACAGAAAATTAAAATTTAACGAACATGTAGATTACGTATGTAAAAAAATGGGAACAAAAATTGGTGTACTTTATAGATTAAGTTTATATGTATGTCAATGGACACTAAAAATAGTTTATAATACTATAATTTTGCCACATCTAAATTTTTGTAGTACTATTTTATATTTATTTAAGAAAGTTGACAAAGATCGTTTGCAAATTTTACAAAATAAATCAATGAGAATTATTTTAGGGTGGAATAAGTATAGCAAAATTTTAGATATGTTAAATAAATTAGAATGGCTTAACATAGAAAATTATTTAGAATATAAAACTTTAATATTTATTCAGAAAACTAAAATAAATTTAGTAGCGCCGTATTTTAGCAACATGTTAACAAAATTTCAAGAAGTACATAATTATCAAACAAGAGGAAATTCTAATTTTGTTCTGGACCAAAAAAATTCTAAATTTGCTCAAAATTCGATATTTTTTAAAGGATTAATTTGTTACAATAATTTAGCCCCATCATTAAAAAATTCTTCATAAAAACAGTTTAAGTTTAAATTAAAGTGTAATTATTTAAATAACTAGAATAGGATATTAATAAGGTAGGTTTTATTTATTAATGATGTAGTTGGATAGCAATTTGTTGCTAAGTAAATTTGTTTATTATTATTATTATTATTACAAATAAATAAATGTCACACTGACGTGGTATAATTATATCGCTCATTTATGTGTAAAGACGGTGCTGCTACATCTTGCGACCAGACGACCGGGCGGTGTGATATGTTCGGCCTGCAAATTTGTATATCGTTTTATCTTGGAAATAAATATATGTAGTGTAGAAATCGTTGGATATATTTCTCAAAAAAAAATCCAGCCGAGTGGTCCCCGTTTTATGAATCTCAAGGGCCCGATGTACGAGACGATTGTGCCAATCCGCGTGTCTCCGATAATATGCCCAAGCGGGATTAGCGACTGTCAGAGACAGTCTTAATTATTGCCGTGCTCAGAACCGGCTGGGCGTATGCAGTTCTCGCTGAATCGCAAAGGCCCCGGGGAGGGCCGAGGGAATACATATTTATACAATTAATGGAATACGCACGGGTACACAACATAATTAAAACGGCGGTGGCCACTGCTGTTGTGCCGTAGACAGATTGCTGTCATGTAAATATGACTGCATTTGCCTGGCCTGGCAGTCGCTGAGGCAAGGGCGGTGCGTGAGGGGAAACAAATAATAGTATTTTTAGACGTAGGTTTCTTAAGAGAGAAAATCTCTGAATTTCCATGCTGAAAAGTTTTAATGGTTTTAACACCTGAGGTTTTGGAAATGATTTGTTTGATTTTTTTTTGCAACTCAATACGACCTTTTAAATTTAGGTACAAGTAACATAATCTAGACCGCTACATGTCATACATGAATTATAAATTATTGTTTTGCAAGCAAGTATCATGGAACTAAACGCCTAAGGAGAACACAGGTATTGATGAAATCTTGACAATAACAAAGACTGAATGGAAGGGACGCTGATAAATTGGAAATAAGTAGCACATTGTGGGAATATTATAGGAAAATCGCTCTTAAAATGTCCTACTATTGAAACAATTCACTTGTACTCTATATCACCCTTTATAGGCGAACGGTATACCCATATTTTGATGCACAGGAAATCAAGTTGACCTCTCATCGAAAGTCGCCTGTTTGACACCTAGTGTAACCGATTTGTCATGTCATTGGGAACAAAAAACCTTAATAACAATTTTTTGTCCGAGGGGCACATTATTTGTTATTAACGAAAAACCGCAAAATAAAACAAATGAAAAAACGCTCCGAAAATATTGTTTATTTGTGTAAGTAGTGTAGATGGGATTGTCTTTGATAGTGGTAGGACATCATATACCAAAGAGGAAATTTGTTCGCGCTTCTCCCAAGGATTCAAATGTTGGGAGATTTGCACTTGTTCTATACAATTCAAAAATGCGGAGAATGTACCTGCTAATAATAGTATATTGACAAAGTAAAGTGAGACCGAAGATAACATATAAAATCAAATTTACTATGCTTGCAATGCAAACATTATGTAATATTATTCGAAGTTATTTAATAAAATGTTATTATTTTATGCAATTATTAATTGAATCAATTTTATTAATCATTTATTATAAAAACATAAGTTTTCCTTTGTGAATATACTCATTGTAACACACTTCAACAGAGAAGAGCGTTATGGATCACGTCATGGGAATGCTGGCAATAATCGTCGGCAAGGGCAACACACGAGGGAATGCCAATCACATCATCTGACAGCATTCCTGTGACGTCAGCGTTCGCTCTCTCTCTACGTTAGTGGATAACCTTACTTTACGGGTCTTGTATACCGCTCGCCTATTACATTGTGTTTGACCACGAAAGTAAAATTTAAATAATTTTTTCTAATATTTTACTAGAAAAATAAAATAATAATATAAAAAACTGACTAAAATGTATAAAATAATATTTCCCAGCCCCACAAAGATTTTAAAAACGTGAATTTTTTTTAGTCCGTTGTTTATATTTTTAAGTTATTTTATTATATCTTTAGTCCTTTTTCAAAACGTGGTACATTAATTTTTTATTTAAATTTTATTTTTTTCTGCTTTTTAGTCTTGCTAATACTAATACTAATACTGATACTAATATAATACTGATACTGATACTAATGCTAATGCTAATACTGATACTGATACCGATACCGATACCGATACCGATACCGATACCGATACCGACACCGACACCGACACCGACACCGACACCGACACCAACACCAACACCAACACCAACACTAACACTAATACTAATACTACTACTACAACTAATACTGCTACCTTAGCCTCACCTCTAGGTCTGCTATCCATCATAGATTTTATATTCTTAAGCAAAAAAAGGAAATGGTTTTTATTCACCTGTGATATCTTTAAGATTCTCTTGGAGAGTTAGAAAGGGGTGTGAAATATTGAACCATCACCTCTAGCTTTATTCTAAGGTTGAAGTGCGATTAGTTTATTACAACAATTAGTTCCTATATACATTGGGTCCGCCTGCGCTACAGCCAGCCTCGAGAATGGTAGGTCAAGTTGTTAGCGGGTGTGTGTTGTATAACGGCGTACGTCACACCGCCTTTTTGTTATTTTGGCTACTTTTTCTGTATAAGCAGAGGGCATAAATTAGAAGGCATCTTGAGGTAAGTATATTTGATGACTTAAAAAGTTCTTTACATGATTGACTTTGGTGGATATTGTACGTACATTGTTCTTTTAATATTATAATTATAATATAAATAATTATTATATTATTATAAATTATTATAATTATAACATAAATAATTTAGCCTTCTTTTGTGCAACAAAGATACCGTGACAATCAGAGGCCGAGATAAAAAAAAATAACGCCATACGAGATGACTGATTGTACCAAACCAAAGTACAACAGTTTAAGCACGCTGAATGATACAGTTTCTCTTATATTTCTAATCAGATAGCAACAACAGCTAATCTTGGAGACAACGTAGTCGACTTTTGGTCGCTGAATACTCCAAGGAATTTGGTTCTGTCAGTGGATGTTATTGATTGTGTATCCGCTCTTAGGAGGAGACTTAGGTTGACAGTTTTGTTTTTAGGTAAAATTCGATAGATATTGTTTTGAAAACGTTTAATTGCAATTTATTATCATTACATCAATCTGTCATAGATGCTATTGCAACTCTAGATCTGTCACACACATCATCGTCACACCTACCAGTCACCAGCATAATAATATCGGCGTGTCTCGTTTACTTTTAGAGCTCGTGGCAAATCACTGGCAAACACATTGAAAAGTCTGGGGGACAGGCACGAGCCTTGAAGCATCCCGCAGGTGAATCCTCGTGGCGACCATTCGACACCATCGACCTCGACCCGCTGGGTTGTTCTGTTGTTTAAATAACTGTTTAACTAGTTCGAGGTATTCCATCTTTTTCCAATAATACAAAGCTTTCGCAGGAGCAAATTATGAACGACGATGTCGAACGCCTTGCTAAAATAAATCAAAGAACAGTTCGAGAACTTTATCCCTGTTATTTAGAGCATTATAGATGTGTGAAACGGCTAGATTCAGTGCTGTCAATGTTGACTTGTTTGGGCGGAAACAAGTTTGGGATTGAGATGGTATTCACTTATTTTCAAGATATTTGTTTAGTCTATTGTTGAAAATAAATTCATGTATTTTTCTAAAACGCTTTTGCAATGCCAGTGATGTATAGTTTTGGATATCAGTTACAGTGCCTTTATCTTTAGATATTGGCACCACCCGAGACTCTTTGAGACGGTCGGGATAGACTGCTTCATAAAAACTTTTATTAATTAATTCGGCTAGTGGCCATGCTATGATATCAATATCCTCAATTAATATGTTGCCTGGAATGCCATCAATTCCGCATGATCTTTTTCTGCACACTTTTTGATAGTGCTGTAGAACTCGACAGGGTCGGTTGGCCTCAGAAAAACGATTGTAAAGCATTTCTTATTTTAATTGGAGCCCTATTGTTTACAGAAGAGTTCTTGTTTGAGGCGCTAGTAAAAAACATATTAAATTTTTTAGCTATTTCTTTAGGGTTTGCCGTAAAAACACCTTTCAAATTTTCTATTTTATCTATAATATTCTCTTCCTGTTTTCCGCGATTTTCATTGAAAATGCTCCAGTATTCTTTATTTATGTTTTTGGCATATTTTATCTTAGTGTCCTTGAAGTGTTTATTTTCAAGTGAGATTTTATCTATGTAGATTTTTTTCTCTAAACCTTTCTCTGTAATGTTCATTATTAATGGAATTGCTGATCACGGACATTTTTTCTCTTACCAACTTGGATAATTCCGGGATAACAACTTGTTTTTACTAGTTTCTGTAATTTTTTGTCACTCTTAGGGAAATATTGGTTAAAAATATCTAGGAAAATAGTATGGAATAAACTGAAGGCTTCATTGTTATCTTTATCTACCGAGAGCGCTGTACTCCATTTAATATCACCCACGCGATTTTTAAACAAACACATGCTGGCTTCACTAAATGCCCTTGTCGCTATCTGTTTAGTACCTTTTTTGTTTGTATAGTTTATAATATTACATATTCTGATTATTTGAAAAATACGATTGTAGTATTTACTGTACGGTTTAGCGGTTTAGGTTTTATTCTTAACATAACGTTGCAAAGTGCCCTAAAACCTTTGTAGTCAAGGTCGTCGGGCTCGGTCATCATTTTTATGTTAAAGTCACCGCAAGTTACGACTCTGTATGTAGGTGTAGGACATACTCGAGACTAGCAATTAAGCTTTCCAAAAATTCGCAAAACTTTGAGCTGGGTGCGAACGATATACACAACAAATTTAAATATCACAATAGGGAAGTTTCCTCTAATTGAATTTTGAAATAAAATCCTAATCAGTGCATGTATTATCACCAAATTACACTACCAGCATATACAGGGTGACCGTATTTTGAGTCTTTGCATGGGGATCTTGGTTATCTTAAAAGAGATATGAGGTCGGTTAAATTGGGGAAAAGTTGCAGAATTTGACGCCGAGTAACATGATAAAAAAAATTTTTTGAAAATAATGCTAAAAAACTGAAAATTGTTTTCGTTTTTATTTTTTTAAACGAAAACGAATGGCGCTGGACATTTCTAAGTTAAACATTATTAAGGCACTTTTTTACAAGAAATCTAAATATGATATGAATATTTTTTATCGCCTCCCTGAACAAAAATATGACGATCAACTTTTATTTTTCTTATGGGCGCTATATTGGATTTTTGCATTTTTGGAAAGAGGATTTTTCTGGTTAAAATGATATGTCACACATTATGCTTTACTTTGTTTTTCTTGCCGTAATATCAAATTAATCGTTTTTGCATAGAGTGCCTTGGAAATGTTAGCCCCATAATGTTTGACGTTTTTGCATAGAGTGCCTTGGAAACATAAGCCTAGTTACCCATTATTTTCTAAAGTTTATTTGTGGCGCAAACAGATCCATTTAATTTTTAATTGGGTTTTTCGCCACCAAACTGATTGAAAGACAACTTTTTCAAGTTGCCTCGAAAATTCATAAATTATTAACATTAAGCGAAGGAAACTTTAAACGTGTAACTCAAAAAATAACTTCAACAAATTTGTTTTCTGAGCTTTCGGAGGATAAATCTTCCTCCTTTCTCAAAGATCATGTCACGTCAAAGTGAAGTGACACTAAAAACCAACACATACTAATAGATATCTCCATTTCAACTCCAATCATCATATTAGTGTTAAAAAAGGAGTAATTAAAAGTTTGTATGACAGGGCTAGAACGATTTGTTCTAAGAACACAAAATTTGAGGAAGAAATTAAACATATAAAACATGTTCTTGAGAAGAATAGTTATCCTATTGAATTTGTTGAGCAAGTTTTTCAGGATTGCCAACAAAAGAACAATGATAATTGAATTATTAGAGAAATAAATCTGGTGGACCGACCAGTAAATTTAATAATTCCTTATATTCCTGGACTGTCAGATAAGCTAAAACGTATAGGAAATCGTTTTAATGTGAGAACAGTATTTAAAACCAAAAATACATTAAGATCGATGCTAGTTAAAACAAAACCATTTAATGAGTTACAAAGTTCAAAAAAAATTGCATTTATAAAATTCCTTGTGAATGTGGAAAGTTCTATGTTGGGGAGACTTGTAGGCCATTTAACGTTCGTTTAAAAGAACATAAAAATTATATCAGGCAAAATCAAATTTCGAAGTCAAAAATATGTGAACATTCCTTTAATAACAATCATAGGATATTGTGGGATAGTTCCAAACCAATTCTAAAATAAGAAGTAGGAAATAGACGAAAAATTAAAGAATCTGCGTTTATTCTCGGAAATACGGGCAACTGTGTTGCTGAATGTTCAGTGGGATTCAGTAAAATATTATTGCCACTTATTCAAAGAGAAGTTAGTATAGATAATTAGATAAAACACAGGGTACAATATCAGGCAGGTGGCTAGGCTATTGTTTCTGTTGTCATGACATTTTAACCTGAAATTTATTAATCTGTCACTTCACTTTGACGTGACATGATCTTTGAGAAAGGAGGAAGATTTATCCTCCGACAGCTCAGAAAACAAATTTGTTGAAGTTATTTTTTGAGTTACACGTTTAAAGTTTCGTTCGTTCCATATTAATAATTTATGAATTTTCGAGGCAACTTGAAAAAGTTGTCTTTCAATCAGTTTGGTGGCGGAAAACCCAATTAAAAATTAAATGGACTAGTTACCCATTGTTGCGAAGTGTGCTTTGGAATATTGTTTAACGGTTCAGTAAAAATTCAGTTAATGTTAAATTTATTGATTAAATAAATCATAAACGTACCGCGAGGACAAGAGTATAATCTGAGACCTTGTTATTTATTCGCCATTTGCCATATAACACATTAACACTAAAAGAGTCAAACTGGAAACACAAAGAACAACAAAAACCTAGACGAATAGACAATCCTACTTTTACAATAAATGTTCAATTTGTCCTCCTTGTTCCTCAAGGCACAATGCAGCACGTTTCTTTAAATTGTTTATGGCTTGTTCAATATCCCTTCGACGTCATTTATATTTGAGGAATAATGCATTTGAATCATGTCACGCTTTTCTTCATGTGAAAATGACATTTTTTCAGTAAAATAAAGTATCCGTGACATTTAAAATTGTACTAAACTATCAAACGTTATGGGGCTTATGTTTCCAAGGCATTCTATGCAGAAATGTCAAACATTATGGGGCTTATGTTTCCAAGGCACTCTATGTAAAAACGTCAAACATTATGGGGCTTACGTTTCCAAAGCACTCTATGCAAAAACGACTAATTTGATATTACGGCAAGAAAATCAAAATAAAGCATAATGTGTGACATATCATTTTAATCAGTTTTTTTTTTTCAAAATGCAAAAATCCAATATGGCGCCCATAAGAAAAATAAAAGTTGATCGTCATATCTTTGTCCAGGGAGGCGAGAAAAAAAATGCAAGATCATATTTAGATTCCTTGTAAAAAAGTGCCTTAATAATGTTTAACTTAGAAATGTCCAGCGCCATTCGTTTTCGTTTAAAAAAATAAAAACGAAAACGACAATTTTCACTTTTTTCGCTTTATTTTCAAAACGAGAAGGGCAAGCCAAAAAATTTTTTTACCATGCTATTCGGCATCAAATTCCGCAACTTTGCCCCAATTTAACCGACCTCGTATCTCTTAAGATAACCAAGATCCCCATGCAAAGACTCGAAATACCGTCACCCTGTATAACTTTCCTCAAAAGTGTTACATTAATAGCTAATAAATTGAAAATAAAATGTGGATTTTTTAAATCTTCGTTAAGGTAGCCGACGTGGGTTCCTAAATCACAATATTTTCCGAAAGTTACCGAAGGCTACCTATACAATATGAAATATCCTTCAGCTGACAGCGAACAACATAACCAAGAAATCCAAAATTTTGATGGTTTTGTTCTTAGACTTTTATTGATATCTTTTGTCGTTTGGTTATGAAAATTTTTTCTGGTCTAAATAATTAAAGAATGAATAGTACTTATAAAGGGTGTTTTTTTTTAGAGGCGGAGAACTTTAAATTGAAATAAAACAAAAAAAAATGTTTTTAATATCCATGAAATTATCTTTATTTGAAAGATAATTCTTTGGCATTAATGTTTGAATATGATTTCGGGCATCTGGCCTCTGCGGCTGACGCGTACATGGCATAATCTGGAGGTCCAATTTTCACACACTCTTAGCTGTAAATCAGGCTGTATTTCGGCAATAACGCGTCGAATATTGGCTTTCCAGTGCTGAGTTGTTTCTGGTTTATCGGCGTAGACATGTGACTTTACATAACTCCAAAGAAAATAATCTAATGGCGTCAAATCGCACGAACGAGGTGGTCAGTTAAGGAGGTCAATTTCGTGAAATTAATCGTAGGTCAAAAGTTTCTGTCAGTAAGTTAATTTTATCGCTCGCTGTGTGGCATGTGGCCCCGTCCTGCTGAAACCACATGTCTGCAACATTACTGCCTTCCAATAATTGAGGCACGAAAAAGTTAGTGATCATGTCTCTGTACCGCTTGCAATCGCTTGCTTTGTGCGCACTGTATGACGTCTTACGGGATGCGTATTATCGTTTAGGTTTAGAGTAAACGTATTGCGAAAACGATCCATAGTTTCTCGATTTAATCGCTTGGAAGGACGATTATGAGCACCATAAAACTCACGTAATTCCCAATGTGTTTCTCGAATTGAACCATTTTTTTCAGAATAATTTTGAACAATTTGCAAACGTTGCTCCGGCGTCAGTCTAGTCATGATAAATTGACAAACCAAACTGATTAAAAAAAAACAAAAACTGTCAAATCGGCTGTCGCAGGAAACAGTGTTGCAATTTTAAAGTTCTCCGCCTCTAAAAAAAACACCCTTTACCTAATTATAAAATGACTTGATAAAGTAGAGGAAAGCACATGTATATACATTTATTTATCCATTTACTGTGGGGAAATGTAGGTAGTAAATCCCTGATTTAATCGAATTATGAAGTAAAGTACATATGTACTGTTATGAAGTAAAGTAAATGTACTGTTGACGTCGTAGGGAGGTTACGTCGAACAGATTTAAACCACAGTTTCTTTTTATCTGGTGTAGCGGGCACGTTCCTACAAATTTTGTTGGTATTAGCGGACGTATTTGTACAATAACCAACAAAGCACTTTTTCCTCATTGCGAAGAAATACAGTAGATTCACACAAAATATACAACTCTTTTAAAATGATTCACACCTCACGCGTTGAAATTGTAAACAAACAGCTCGTTATGAGTTATGTGTATTTTAATTTTACCAATCTTAAGCGTTTTACACTGTGTCACAAAAGTAATCAGGTAACTTAAACCTATGATTATATTACGAAAAATTTATTATACATATTATTAAAACTTACAAAAAAACAACATAATATACTACTTATAAATCTTCTCTAAAGCGCAAATCCATACAACACTGGAAATACTAATCTGGGCATTATTCGATACAGCCAGGTGAGAAGAAGAAGAGATCGCGGTACGACTTACCTACATAGCACCAAAAATAGAAAAACTATTATGACCCATATTTTTAAAAATCGCTCCAATTGGCTGGAAAACAAAAGTGGATTTTTTCTTTAAAGAAGCTGCAAAATAGCAAATTACATGTATGACAATATTATTGAAGGTAAAGGGAATTCATTGGCACTAAATGAATAACCGGCAACTTCCCTATTACAAGACGAGTGAGATAATGATATAATCATAGCCGAACGAAACCTACCTAAACACTGATATAATGGATGCGCACAATTCGAATATTTTTCTACACATTTTATGTTAGTTTTTGACGCGATTATTACTCCTCCGCGGTGGTGTTTTTTTCTATGAAAGAAATTAATTATAATATTACATCATTTTATTTCCCATTATGAACCATTTCTTCCATACTACATCATTAATTTCTATACAGGGTGTCTCGAAATTAGCCTGCCATAATTTACCAGTGCATTCTGGGACCCAAAAGAATGAAAAGATTCCTAAAAACATAATCTCAAAAATGCCCCCTAAGGGGGGAAGAGACACTTGGGCAAACGGTTTTTTCTAAATATTTCCAGAACGAACAAAGATAGAATTCTTAAATTTGGATATGATATACCTGTGAGATTTGACATTTTTAGCGAGGCAGAGATAGTTTGATATTCTACATCATACGCGTGCCATATGGGGGAAGGTGTTAAAAATACCCAAAATTTTTTGAGAGTGCTTTTTTCCCCAGGTTTCTTGAGAAATTATGAAATTTTGGGTATTCTACGAAAAAAAGATGCTCTTTTTGAACTTCGCAAGCATGCATGGTTTTCTGAAAAAATCGTTTTGAAAATTTATTAGGCCATGTTTATTATAGGAACATGTTCCTTTTGAGTCGCCGGTTTCTATACACAATTTCATTAATATCCGTTTATTCCACAATTCCCATTTCCATTACCAAACTATCAGATTCGTTCGCAACTTTTGGAAATTCTTCTTCGAATTGTCCTTTCTATAAGCTTTTTGCACAAATCTTGCGCTGTGTTTTCCCCCTGATGTCCCATTATTGTCTCTTGGGGTGCTCGGAGAGGCTGTGAAATAATGAACCTTTCTACATCACCGCTAGGTTTATTCTAATCGAATCCAGCAGAACAAATAAGGTCGTCTTGCAATAGTGGATGTTTTGATAATAAGTAAAGGGCGGAATATATGCATTTAATTTCAATCGAAATATGCGCATATATATGCATCATTTTTATTTAAAATATGCAATAATATGCATTTATTTGGCCAAATATGCAATAATATGCATTTATTTTACAAGTAAAAATACCTTAAAAAACACCAAAACTGATTTGAGAGAAAAGGTTTATTTTAAGAAAAATTAAAGGAAAACAAATACATAAAACACCTCGTAAAATACCTATATTAAAGCAGAATTATAAAAACATTTTAATTTGAAATTGTATAGTAGGAATTTATGATTAAATACTTTCAAAGATTTCCAATAAAAATATTTGCCTTCTGTCGGTAAAAATATGTTTATAGAAAAGCTTTTCTCAACATCTACCGATTTAATAGGACAATATTTTACTTTGGGTAGTAGGCCAAGGTGCAACTTCATTGGATGATTTACCATCAAAAATACCTACTCTTTACTGCCATTAAAGATTTGAACCCTTCATTATTTTCTAAAATAGCATATAATTTGGGCTCTCATAATCTTGGATATATCTTGTATCTGTAAATAAATATAGGAAAAACATGCAAATATGCACAAAAATATAGTTTTTCCATAAATATGCAATGCGTTTTGCGAAATTGAATAAAATATGCAAAAAATGCATATATATGCAGTTTGCATATATTCCGCCCTTTAAAATAAGCAATAGCTATTGCAAGAGGATTACATACTTAAGAATAATTATAAATACATAATATTAGGCGAGGGGTATACCCCTATTTTGATACACAGACAATCAAGTTGACCTCTCATCGGAAGTCGCCTGTTTGACACCTAGTGGAACCGAAAGAGAGTTACAGGGTGATATGATAAATGTACAGTTTGAAGAACATATTTTTTTCAATAACGTCTACGAAAGTTATTCAATTTAAATGAAACTTGGTGCAGTCCTTTAATAACTGAAGTGCAACAATTTTCAGGTGTTTTTGGGACACATTTTGCCGATTTCAACGCAAAGGGTTGATTTCATTATTATGAAACAAGAGTAAGATAAAGTCAAAAAAGTTATTATGAATATAAAATCCATTGTGCTACCTCGCCCCTCCGCCTCTGGTCGAGAATAAATTGTTTTCACATAAAATTGTTCAGTTACTAAAGGACTACACCAACTTTCATTTAAATTGCATAACTTCTGTAAAAGTTATCGCGATAAAGATGTTTTTCAAACTGTAGGTACATTTATTACCCTGCAACTTTCTTATTATGCATTTTCGGACCCATGTTTTTAGGAAATTTTTGTTCAAAATACCATTTTATACCTGTCACATTACTTAGGCATATTAATTTAGAAACACCTTGTATAATTAATATCCCTTTTCATTTCTTTACTACACAGCAAAGTAGTAAAGATTAATCTTTTTAAGTACCTTGCGCGAATAAGAAATCATAGAGAAATTTTAAATAGCTAATTCCAAATGCATTGCTAGAGTTCTACTTTTAAACGATGTCACAGCCAAGACATTATATTCTTATTTTGGAATTAATTATTGTCACGATCAAGGTATCTGTATCCAATTCTGTAATTATCAAACCAAAATCCCGGCTCCACCAATGCCGTCAACAGAATTAATTAATCTACGCAACGAAAACAGCGGGAGATAGGTACGGTCGGATGGTCGCCCCCTCGCACCCTAATTTACGGATTCAAATTTTGCCGCGCGATTACCGGTATTATTAAAATAGTTGGTGTATTTATTTTGGCGCCGATTAATGCCGACGCACGTCGGATCCGCATTGTTTGCACCGGATTGGGTTGGATACGCAAAAAACTCCCCAACGCGATATGCGGGAACATATTTTCAGAGTGCACGTGCGGTGATTATAATTAATTTCTGCGAAATCAGATTTCAGTTTTTGTGTATTCCAAAAAAAGCAATAAACGAAAACGTCCAAGTCCGCGGTCAAGCTGAAAAAAAAAATATTAACTACTGTCACTCGATATCTATTAGTACATTTCCACAGTATTCAGTAGCGGCACTCTGGAGTATTTTCGGACTCTGGCGCTTTGGCTCAGCTTGCTCAGAGGCCTCAGTTATACCAGGATCTCCTTGCGGGTCCCATTCCCTATGTAGGAGTCTTTACCACCCACCAGGCCAATTTACCTATAATTATTTAAACAAAATATCAGCAAGTAAAACTGTAGATCTCAAGCTGTCATTAATGACAGGTGTTAGATATCAGTCATATGCCACATGCTAGCTATTTACAATCAAAATTCCCTATAGATTAGAAATTTACTGGAATTACTTGTTCCCGTTAGGCTCCTTCATTTCGCTTCTTGTTCTTGGAGAGAACAGACCTTCGAAAGTTGTTCGATACAAAATAATAATTTTTGCATTTATTATCTTTCTGCGATATAATTTAATATAAGTTAACTTACCTTTTTAAAAACTAATGTACTAATCTTAGTTCCATATCTTCTCGCTGTGAGGTAATGTTCTGATTGCTTTGGAACCCTTGTAGGCAAGGACGGACTGGGTACGAAAATATTGGCGGGCTGATGAAACCAGCGGCGCCAGCGCCTGGCGCCCACTTTAAAAAGGCAAATACCTATATCAGTTCGACTTATATTACTATAAAAATACAAACAATATAAAAAATAAATATATATTTAAAAAAATATGTCTAAAAATAAATAAAAAACACTTTTTCTTGAAATACGCGACTGAATTTAAGATGCTAACGCCCCGACGGGACTATGCGAACTAGTATATGGGCCATCGTCACCATGTGAACGATGCGATCTACCGGGTCTACACTGCGTAGTTCTTTGTTGTTCATTGTTGGCATGGCCCATAGACTAGTTTCGCATTGAGCCTATAGGGGGCGTATTTCTTATATTCAATGGCGTATCGGCAGAGAAGTGTCTCAAAATCGTCATTAAAAGCTCAGAAATCGGCACTGAAGTAGCCCATTATTCTACGATTTTTTTTCAATAAGTAGGCCTTCGAGAAATGTAGACATCAAACGTCAGACGCGGAGCCATCGCCCGTCAAAGGCGACCAAATATTCAAAACCCGGCCAATAAATCCCATTTAACTTTTCGTACACATTGCGAAATTGTTACCTATCACAGAGCAATCTTTCAGTATAAATATTTTAGTAGGTTTGAATAATCTATTTTACATGGAGGCTGCACAACAGGCAGCAGTTTGAATTTTCTGTCAGTAAGTGTAAGTGCCGTGTTTGGTCATACTTGACCTAGATAGAGCAATCGTCAAAGTCTAGCAATGCCGCGGCGTAGTCGGTTCATGGACGGGTGATCCCTTATTGTTATTTTTCGCCTAATAAAACAGTTTTTCTTCCGATTTAAAAAAAAATATATAATATGTACACTGAATATCGACACTGAAGTTCTTTTTCTGACTCATGTGGTTTATTTGCCTCGGCAACTAAATTCCACAGGAGCCATAAAAAGTTGAACTTCAGTGCCTTGGTACATAAATAACTATTCTTGAAATCGGTAGTAGGCCTTGGCGGGATGTAAACATCAAGCGTCAGACGCGGAGCCATCGCCCGTCAAAAGTGACAAAATATTCAAATCTCGTACGCATTGCGAAATTGTTACCTATAGAAGCACAATCTTTCAGTATACATATTGGTAGGTTTGAATATCAATCTATTTTTCATGGACGCTTCATAACAGGCAGCAGTTCGGAGTTTCTGTTGGGAAGCGCCGTGCCTCGTCAAACTTGATCTAGTTAGAGCGATCGTTAAAGTCAAGCAACGCCGCGCGCAGTCGATTCATGGACTTGGGCTTCCTTATGATTATTTTTTTGTCTAATAAAACATTTTTTCCGATTTAAAAAAAAAGTATGTACAGCACTGAAGTTATTTTTATTTGAATACTTCGATACGATATTTGTCTTCTTGAGTCAAAGTACCTTCAGGTGTAGATTCCTCAAAAAACGTCTTAATTTTTCAATTTTTATTATTCTGTATTTTAACACAGCCGTTGCGATGCGGCGCTGTTATTAAAAGAAAGGGCGGCGCGGCGGGCTCCGCCCGCCAGCCCGCCGGGCCAGTCCGTCCCTGCTTGTAGGCTTTTTAGGGTTGCTCCTTATGCATGACCATCGCTTACCTAGACGTAGAACTACTCTTGGTCAACCGCTTCCTTTACTCGACAACCATCGGACCATTCCAACGAGAGTCTGAAGGCCCCTGTCAGATGCAGGCCCGACCATAGCAAAAGTAATCGTACACACGAGGACCCTCAAGAAGACCAGCAACAGGTAAGTGTAATAATAAGTCTTATTATGCATACCTTTGTTACTTGGTTTAAGTTCATTACCACTGGCCGAATACTGTTCTTGATAAGGTTTTTGCCAACGTTTTTCCTGTCACTACTTTAACAGCTTATCCACTATGCCCTTAACACACTCCATGCTGCTACCAGAGTTTTGGGAGAATGGAATTATCTTGATGGAACCTCCCACACAAGGGGGCACCAAGGTTTATACTTGAGGCCTAACCAACTGGCACCCGATCGTATCTGCGCCGGAGTCGAAGAACATATGGACATGTTAAAATGCAAGGCAGAAGACAGTATACTGCTCATAATATTGTTTGTTGCATAATATTAAATATAAATTATTTAAAACTATAATAAACGCATGCTTATAATTTTTATGCATCAGAATCTACATAAATAGATGTTAAGTGTTAATCAAGGTATACTGAGAAATAAGTATATTTTTATTTATAAAATTAAGAATTTTATATTTCCACATTTATCTGGGAAAAATTGAAATATGATATTATGATATATGATGTTTTACTTGAGAAAAAAAAGATATTGCTATTTTACTGCAATAGAAGCTCATTGTGAAATTATTTCAATTATTAGGATGTCGAATAAAAACATTTGTTAAATTAAAGTGACAAGTATTCAGTTAAGACTAAACAGGTATTTTCGATATAAGACCCCTCTCCTGGTTTTTCAATGCACCTTCTGCCGAACGCCTTTTCTGGGCTTCTGGTCGTTGGTATATCATTTTCTGTTATATGCGGAGCCTGAACCCTCCACAAATTTGGGGAGGAAATTAACTGCCTGAATTTTTATGCAAATATATTTGTAACCATCTGACACAAACTGTGAAGGTTCTCATTATTTTTGAATTGAGGATATGATTTACGACCATCTCTGCCTTAAAATAAATTATAATTTGCAAAAAGAAACTTTTAATCAATACCTACTTACTAAGGAATACAGTTTAACCTGTAGACTCTAATCGTGCAACCTAGATATCTTCTAATTTAAAGAAAAATGATGGTATATTCGATAAAAAAAAACGAGACGATTTCAAACTGGTGCAACACAAAGAGGGTACATACAGGATGTCCCAGAATAAGTGAGCAAACAGGTGTAAAAGACAAAAAAAAATCGAGTTCAAATTTGATCGTTTGCGGTTCTGACCCGCTTGGCTGGAAACTAATTTCTAGCATATTTTCGTTTTTGAAAATTTTAGATGGCGTCGATTTATTTCCATTGTAGGGGAAGTGCCTTTTCATTTAAAGATAGCGAAAAATTTCATTAAGAAAAGTTGTGTCCAATTAAAAATTACCCCCGGGTACCAAAGTTTGGAAAGATCGGCCTACGTCGTTTTTTTTTACAAAGTAGGCCGGTCTTTAATATATTGTTGGTCCAGCTCTGGTTACCGGTTACCATACCCCTGGACCAACACTATTAAAGATCTGTGCATAACGCTGTTTCAAGTGATCGCCACTGGCGCCACACGACGAAAAAAATCGACAGGGTGGTTTAATGTTAAAACACTTAAGGAAAGCGAGACTAAAAAGCAAGCAAGAGAATTTTGGTACGTTTTGGTTTGAAATGAAGCATAGTGGACCATATTGGTTCGTTTTGGGGCTTTATACAATGTTTTCCATTTCTTGCATACGTTACAGGATACTTTTCCAAAATATATCTAGAAGTCTAGCTTCTTCAACTTGAAGAGATCGTCCCGTAATTCCAAAAGTGTTTATTCTTCTGCAATTCGCGTAATGGTCTGCGTATACGACTTTCTTCATGTGCATGGAAATTTTATGTTTTCACGAACAAATCTACCTATCAAAACTCTATTAATATGACAAAACTGCAAAATATTGACCGCAAAGAGTATTCGTTACCGTAAAAAGGACGTAAATGGTAGTAAAGCAGAATATTTAAAATATGGGACATTCTATGTATGTCAGAAACCGACTACCTATAAACCAAAGAATATCCCTCTATAACCTATAATAAGTCGCCATTTCTTTCGTCGAGTAGCGCCACCACAGATCTGAAACAACAATGAAATATGACGTCATGCTCGGGTCTTTAATATAGTGTCGGTCCAGCATACCCTTAATATGCAAGGTGAAAAGCTGCAACATAAATTCCTTAGAGACATTTGGTTCCACAAGCTATATCTTCAGCAGGATCGGACACAACTTGTTAATTTTAGAAGAAAAAAATATCCTCTTAAAAATTTTAATAGACTGCAAGGAACTATTATTTTTGTTTTCATGAATCCTAAGGCAAACATTAATGAAATAATTGAAGCTGGAGATGAATTTGTAATGGTTTTGTATGGGAAATACAAACTTGACAAAAAATCTCAATGAATTAAGATTTATTTTTGTTTATTTATAAATACAAATCTACAATAACGCGACAGACACTTAATTTTGAAATCGCCTCATTGCCCCTTACTTTTGAAGCATTAAAGCACCATCTTGTGGGAGTATCTTTAGGGTCACGAATGGATGGGTAACCACAAGAACCTTTTAGAATGGAGTGGTTAAAAAATATTCTCTACTCGTTTACAACTACAAAACTGATAGCTCCAGAAGTTATTCTAAAAATGTGGTATTGGTAATGTCTGCCACAAATTTGGACACAAATGTAAATTTCTTTAATTTTCGAGATCTCAGAAAATTGTATTCTTGATAAATGTATCTAAGTAGTTTAAACTCAAAATGTGCTTATGAAAGTTTAAATAAATCTTTTTGTGTACGGTACAGAAATATGAAAGTGGCTCAGGAGTACTCATATTGGCAACTAAGTGACATCTGTGAACCAAACCAAATAACACATAAAGATAACATTAAACAATTTATACCAGGGAGAGTTAACAATCAATATATATATAACAAGCACCAATCGATAAGTTAAACATAAGATCGAAGTTTCCGATTCAGTAGAATCTGCTGGTATAAATTTGGCGCCAGCCACAAGCTGGGCATCACTAGATACCGCTTATTAGCAGCTACACGATCATTGAACACCCTCGGTGGTCTGGCCTCGCAATGGATACCCATTATTAGCATCATTGTCTAGGTTGGACTCCGAGGGGCTTTCGACAGTACTCCCCTGGTACTGTTGAAGTCGTCAGTTGGGTCAAGGGCGCAACTAGTCAGTGCGCCCGGGCCTCATCAAAGTACTATCGGTCGCGTCGGTTCACAGTCCGCGTTACGCCTGATGCTGATGGGAACGTACTTGTGAGTTTTGACCAATATACGTCGTTGTTGCTACCAGTCGTCTCCTTTGGAATTGCCACCTATCCCAGTGGATCCCGGCGTGCCGCGAGGGGCTCCTACAAACCCTCGGGCACACACACGCATTGTGTGGCAATATGTTTTAAAATTTTAAAAAATGTTATTAAAAGGTTTTTAGAATTGAGGCCAAGAATATGGAAGTATATATCTCTGGAACTGTTCAGGGTCAAGAGCTCGATTAGGATTTATTTTAGGTCTCTTTCATTTCCTTTAATTCCACTTTCTTGGCAATTTTCGATATTTGTCATAGTTTTTAATTAAAAGGCAGTTTGTGAAAAAAGTTCCGATTTTCAAGATGACGGACCGATTTACGAAGAGGACATTAGGGGACTTTAAGTGTGTTAAAAAGGACCACTAGTAGGGGAAAGTTGGGGAATTTCGACCGGTCGGGTAAAATCGACCTCTTAGTTTTCATTATAAAACGACCTTCTAGCCATATTCTCTCTGGCGCCATCTATGCTACAGTAGTTGACCTTCTCAGTGAACACGTGATTTTTAAGAAGTTTGATATAACGCTTCGTTCTCGTGGGCTTTTGTGTTTTTCGATCATTTGTTATAAGTGTGTGGGCTCAAAAAAATCTCAAGTGTCCCTACTCTAGCGTTTGCTTTTTATGCCTATCCGATTTTCCCCTTTTTCTATTTTTCGGTGGACCTTCTCATAGCCTCTTTTTATTTAGAAAAGGGAAAATCGGACCTATGGCGGGGCGGTTGCTCAGGCGCCAGGTTTTTTAGAGCGGTAGGCTCCGCTATGCCCGGGATAGCATTCGTCAGAGAAATATAATTCCAGAGGTCAGTGGTGCGTCGAGGGTAGGATACAAATAAGGGAGGCTTGGCAAATTTTAACACGGTTTATTTCTACAAATAATTCGATTGACAATAACAACTGTAGGATAATATTAGTTTAACAAAACAAATTATTGCCACGGCCGGTCCAAAGAGATCCACGTGAGTATCTGGAAAAGAAACGTGCAGGTTAGGCCTCTATCCGGGGCCCACGGCGAAAATTCTGTTTATTATTGACACGGTTTTGTCTACAGGCGGTAAGCAAGCTTGAAACTATTCGGGATAACTAATAGAAAATACGTCAAAGTTAATAAGACGCGGGAAGGTTCTACACATCCAGTCCAAGCGGTACTGTTCGGCTTTGCTTGGTGCAAACTGTGCTTAAATAATTTTCCGGTGTTGGTAGTGGATAATAACTCGCGCCACCAACACGGTACCAAGCTTAGCTACAGTTAACCTTGATCTGGGGGTTAAATGAACCGGTGTCGGCTTGGGATCAATGACTCACGCCACCAACACGGTTCGGGACAGTTTCTAAACCTAACCTAATAATGCTCACCGGGAAATATGACGGAAATCAGAGAGCCTCCTCGGCAGCCGCAGCGTATTTAACGGCCTGGGTGGCGCCCTCTACAGATGAGTGCGCCGGCCGTCGGGGCAGTGGCCAAGACTCAGGAGATCGTCCCCACTCCTCCGGTACCCAACACGGCTGCCGTGGGCTAGAGTGGCCGTTAGGGGTGGTTGCGCCCCCCACAGGTCTCGGACGGTGGTCTCTCTGAATCGGGCATGTCCAGTATACCCGGATTCCCAAAAAGAACGGCGGCTCTAGCTACAATTTGAATTAATATCGCGGTTCTACCCCTAGCCGGTATCCCTCATCCCTTATGGTAACATAAACAATTCCTTACAAGCGGCGGAAAGCCGGAAAACAATCAAAACCAAAGTTTAATTAAATGCGATTAAAATATCGACCGCCGGTCTCCTATGTAGAAAAAAGAATCATTTACGAATATATAAAAACTACGGTGGTCGGCCGGCTACTGCAAATAGCGCGGCGAAGAAATAAATGAAATAAAATGAAAAATTCACAACTAGCGGAAAATTACTAGTAACTTCTTTACACTACAATATCTTGTTTTTTTCAATACAAATGCTATACTATTAAATACAGACTATTTGTGTATAGAATAACCCTTTGCTTTTGACATAACCTCATTCACTACAGCAAGGCAGCCGTTGGACGGCCCCCACTCCTTGGCGGTTAATATCGCCCAGTGCGGTCGATTTTACCCGACGCGGTTGGTTCACATTATCCGACCTATGGTTGATATTAAAAAAAAACTATAAATTGTGGCGAATCTAAAAAATACATCCGAACTTTCTCCTTCCAAAAAAATCGCCGACAGTCAAGACTGTGCCAACGAATTAAGTCTTTTGTGCCAAGAATTTGGGTGGTTCCAGCTTTATGGAAATTTGTTCCAGGTTGTCCATGTATTAATAACTGATTGCACCGGAGTAAAAATATTTTCACTATTTAGGAATAACAGAATCGGAATCAGTGATTTTGGTGTCACCCATTTATCGACGGTCTCAACGATAATAGTTAGAGCCAGAAGAGATTTGGTCTTATATCGAGGACATATTTATATGCCACAAAATGCAGAAGAGCGAAACCAGTTGCCATTTTATGACATTCATGACACGCATGGCTGTATACATAGTCACCAGGTATGCATTGTAGAAAGTTCTGTGTAGATAATATTGTACTGTATCTCAACAATAACAGTCAAAACTCGTTGCCTTGGTTATCTCAGCTCCAAAAATCGCACTAAAAGCGCGTTTTAACCTTCAACTTCCCTCAGGCCCAATTCCCAGGGAAAATGGAAGCCTCGAGACTACTCTATAATATTCCTAGTCAATGATAGTTGCACAAATCATAAAGTTCTAGTCAATTTCTAGAAAACCCATGGAAGCTCTCTTAGGTGACTCATGTAGTCATCAGTAGATTCTGGATTTTCTGCTCGGCCGGTTATGAGGTCGATAGGGCGCCTTAGATCACCTCCGAAAATAATCTTGGCTGGAGACTTTCTCGTCGCTTCATGCACAGCCGAACGGTAGGACAATAGAAAAGGTGGTATGCATGTGTCCCAATTACTTTGTTTCTGATTCACTACCATCTTCAGGTACGTTTCTAGAGTCTTATTGAACCGTTCCACCATACCATCAGACTGGTTGTGCAGGGGTGTTGTTCTTGTCTTGGAAATCCCTAGCAGGAGGCAGACATTTTGGAATATCTCAGACTCAAAATTGCGGCTCTGATCAGAGTCTAGTTCTCTTGGGACACCAACACGGACATATCCAATTTTGAAACAGAACCTCTGCGACTGTGGGGGCTTCTTGGTTGGGGATTGGATAAACTTCTGGTCATTTGCTGAAGTAGTCCATGACGACTTACATATAACGGTTACCAGATTCGCTGGTTGGGAACGGTCCTGCTACGTTGATGGCGATCCTTTCAAAAGGAGCTCCGATCAGGTATTGCATCATTTTACTCCTGTTCCTAGTTTTTGGTCCTTTCGCCGAAGCACATTCTTGACATCGGCGGCACCAATCTTCGACATCTTCCCGAGAGTTTACCCAGTAAATTCCTTCGGAACGAGCTGTTTTATTTGCTTTAAATCGCGATTAATCTTGCGATGATACCACCAACACAAAAAGCTTTTAAGGTTTATTAGTATGAAAATTTGCTGTCTGGTCCTAACATAATAAAGTCGCATACATAATAGAAGATAATATATCGTTGGCAACCAAACGTTTTGAATGCAGTAGAATGCACTGACATTGAGTAAATTAACTTTATTTTAGAAGTGAAATCCTGTTAGTTTATGAAATGGACATGAATGGCGATGTGACGGCTGGCATAGTAGGCCCCAAATACCCGGAGCGAGCCCCGCCATGTAGCGTTAGCTTTCGCGTTAAGTTTGATCAGTGTAATAAATTATGGGACTAGCTTAATCTGGTTATGATCCGAAACTGTAGCTAACTGCTACCTGTGTTTAACAGGCTGACGGCCGCCAGCAGATCCCAATTTATTGTGTAATCCGATAATATTTAACGTGGAGTTTGGACTGCCAAAAATATGATCCACAATTGAAATCGCACATTTAGTGAGAAGCAACCATAACAAATTTGAAAAATGCTGTTTATTTTATCATATCTGGTCGCATACTCTTATAACATATTCACGTTATTTCTTAGCTTTTAGGTAAGTAAAATGTTTTTTCCACTACTAACCCTAAAAAGCATGTATTAATGACCCATCTTTAACCCGAGAAGTTGATTTTATCTCCCGAGGTCAATAATAATTTATTATTGACTAATACTAATTTATTATTGACCTAGGTCAATAATGAATTGACGTCACGGGCCACTAGTAACAGGCACTTCTATGTACGGCACAATTTCGTATTATTATACAACCCTGCTTAGATACTTATTTCACTGATTTTTTCAATTTGTATTAAACTCTGAACACACGCCAATGTAGATATTTTTAGTTGTGGGCCCTACCCACAAAACAGAAATCTAACCTTCCTTTCCCCCACCTCCACCTAACCGTTCTAACCTAAAATTAGTAACAACAGCTGATGAAACAACGTTTATTTAAGTATTTGGGAAAATAAAAATTACAACTAAAATATATTTTGACTTTAAAATTAGGAAAAGAAACTTTTGCAACAATATTAAACAATGTTTGGATTGTTAGAAAGCTCCTTTAATTTTAAAGGGTACTTTAGTTTGTCTATGCAATTGGCCCGTAATCATTTCATTCTTAAATTTTTGTCCTTTGGAAAGCCCAAAACGAATACAAGTCTACCTACCGCCTGCCGTCAAGCTCCTTCAAGTTATTATTATTACAATTTGACTTACAGCCAGGTATATAACTAAGTTCTAGCATCCCTCGGCGATTGTAGACATCTTTAGGCTTGAAATTGTAAAAGCACGATTCTTCACTTAGAACTTTTATAGAAATGTTTCACTTTTGCACGAACAAAACAAATTTACAAAAAAGCTGTTGCTAGCACTTCGGGCAGTCAGTTTCCACCCAGAGGCACACTGCCTCGTCGAAAAAATCTCGGGAAGATACCACCACCCGTACTATAAAACTAATTCTTGTAAGTTTATTATTTAAAATCAACTGACAAAGAGTGACAGGCCACGCCACGCAGACCCACAAGCCGTGTTGCCAGCTTTCTCAACTTCAGGGCTTCTCCTAGAGTCGGCTGTGAATATACCTGTATTATCTGATTACAAATAAATATGTTTTCATTGACATTCAACGTTGCTTGCGATACATGTTCTAGGCCGCACCAATAATCTCGTTAATTAATTAATTAGGGAGAGGTATTTTGAGTGACGGCCGGATAGAACGGGCCTATTTGGCTCTCAGGAGCACGCAGCCAGCCAGACCGCCGGCCGCCACCGCACAATTTCATAACGATCAGGATCTGCTGGCTCTGGCGGTTGCCGGTTGAATGTGTAATAATAGACACAACCGCAGACCATATCCAGTTTCGAATCGTGGATTCAAAATCTCTGTTTGGATTTAATCACGTTATTGTTTAGTTCTTAATTTATTAATGTATGAGACACATTTCAGTACTTACTCTTATAGGATCCATTGGAAAAAAAAGTAACTACTGCTTTAATTGGTTATAGAGTAAGTCTATATTACTGAACCATGTATCTTAATTATGTATCACTTTGGGCATGTTTCTAGAGCTTTTCGACGATCCCAAGTGAGAAAAGTGGATTTGACGGGCATGTTGCTTACCTACCCCTTGTAGATTTTTCAGATTTATTTGGCCATCTTGGCCTTTCTTTCACTTCGATCTGGATAGGTCTTTTGTACCTAAGATACCTAAGGTCATCTAGGTTTTTAATAAACTTAATTTTTCCATATTTCCAATTTTGTTTGAACTTATATTAACCTTTTCGAAGTAGTTCATTATGCTTCGAAGTATGAGGGGACACAAAGAAAATCTAGATGGGATTGTCTTCGGCGGACATTCGCACAGTGCGCTCACTAATCTATTCTTGTTCGTTGAAGAATGTACACGCGCGGCCTCATAAATCGTTCCACTAGGCATGAGAAATAAGCAAGAAATCAAGAATTTCGGGTGAGTGCGGCAACGTTGCGCCAATTCCACGGCTACTCAAATCAACAACTTCCCCTACATTCCCTCGTACCGACCCGCTCCTCCCCGTAGAAAATAAAAATTTCGATACGTCAGTCAACGAAAATAGGTTAATAAATCGCTGCATTATCATTATAATAAAGTGGATTTAAAGTTTTACACAGTTTCTTGGTGTTTAGAGATTCACGTAAAATGAAATTACGCGCATTTCTTTGATTGTCAAAGTGGTATTAGTTAATTAAGGTATAATATCTAAGTATAATTGTGTTATTATAGAAGAATCTCGTAGTGGTTTTTTACATTATTGGTTTATTACACTTCTTTATCTTAACCGCGAACCAAATCTTTGGTTTATTTCAATTTTTAAAGCTTGCCTGGAGTCCGCGGGTGAGGTTCTGATGCTTCCCGGGCCCCAGATAAATCGAGAAATGAGAAAAAACAAGCAATTTCCAATAGTGGTTTCAGAGGATTTTCCGTCGGTTTCGTTGATTCTACAGCCGTCCCGTTTCTCGAAAGTGGTTAATCGTGAATCGGGAATTTCTATTAGATATCGGATTTTCGAGGTTCTTTTTGGTACCGGAGGAAAGTACGACACCCAATTAAGAGATTTACCACCTTCTTCGATTTTTAGAACGGCTCTATTCGAGGTTGTCGAATGACTTTTGCGAAAAAAGCCACCAATGTCCGTGGGCAGGGTTATAAGATTTTCCACTATTATTCAGGCAATCTAAGGCCAACCGAACAGCGCCGAATTTACTGTTTTTTGCACTGTAACTGGCAATGTCACGTAAGGTAATGTCGCATAATAAGCTGTTAGATTTGCCGTCACTTACGCTTTTAAGGTTATCGCTGGCTTTCAAACCGCGAGAGAGGGGAGGGGTAATTGCAACGTTGCCAGTTGAACGCCTTTGCGTCCGCACGTATTGGAACGATTTCAAGGGCCACGCGTGTACATAGTCAATTATAAGTCTTACCCATTTTTTAGAAGATTGATATTGTACTGAATCGCAACAATCACAGTCCAAAATCGTTGTCTTGGCCTGGAGACTACTCTAGAATATTCTTGGCCAATGACAGATGCACAAATCAAGATCTAGCAAATTTCTAGGAACTGATGGAAGCTCTACAGAGAAAACAATGGGAACTAAAAGGAAATGGAGCGCTGGGGGCCTCGCAGGCTAACAAAGATGCGACGGAAAATGCCTCTAAATTAATCATAAAAACTATAAACTGTAAGTCAACGATATAAAGGAATAGATGACTCACTCTAATACAAATAAATCGGTTTTATTTTGCTTCTACATTAGCGGGTGGGGGGACGAAGACGAGGTAATTTCTTTACATTGGCATTTCGGAAATTCAGTCTTTACTATTTTGTAATGCATAATAAATAGTTTTTTGATAGACTTGTATATCGTATACTTGTATGCTTTGAGATACTATTATTTACAAAATAACCTAAATCGTATAAAAAAACTGAAAAACTTGAATGTGCCAACAATAACATCATTTCAATATCCTGAAACAAAACAAGTTGCCTTTGATAATGTATCTATACCTAATGCATCTGCTAAATCTTTGAGTAGATTAGAAAACAGTGCAGACATGTTCATTGAAAGCTGATACAACAACTATTGAAGCATTTTTCGTTACAATATCTTAAAGGACATTGTCCAGTAAGGAGACCCGTAATTAGTCTTAGTAATACGGATAAGTTTTTTTCCAAAACTTAGTGTTCTCCCAACCTGCCTAATTATACTTAATAACTATATAACAAACTATTGTTTATTTTTTCTGATTTATTGATTAGTACTTTTTGAATTGTATTTATATTGCAATACCACAACCAATATTTTATAAATAAATAAAAATATGTGTTTCTCTGGCTAATATAAAATGTTCGATGAACTTCTGAGCAAAAGAAACAGAAATGGTTCACCATTCACACCCTATATCAAGACAATTATTTATTCAATAACAGGTAAATGTAACAAACATATTTTTGTACAACTTTATTATAGTCCAAGAGCCGGCCGCATGATTTCAACTCTCATAAGATTAGAAAATAAGATGTTACGTAAAATGTAGAGAGTATATTTCTTTACTTGAAGCCAGTAGGTTGCCTCAGATAATATGGGCCAGATCATTGTAATTTGAAGAAGTTGTTGTGGTACAACCCGTCCCACGAACATATATTTAAGTACTACTTTTTCGCAAAAGTCTTTTGATAAATTCGAAAAGTGCCGTTCTAAAAATCGAAGGAGGTGGTAAATTTTTTAATTGGGTATTGTACTTTCCTCCAGTACCGAAAGAAACCTCGAAAATCCGATATTTAACCAAATTTCCCGACTCCCGATTTTCAAGTTTTGAGAAACGAGATGGCTGTAGAATTAGCGAAATTGACAGGAAATCCCGAGGAACCGCTCTTGGAAGTTGCGGGGCACCCGAAGCATCTGCACCTCACCTGAAGGCTTGAGGGAAGCCTTAAAAATTTCCCAGAGCCCAGAGCCGAAATAACTTAGCTGTAGCTCGGAGAAAAGGGGCAATTTCTGACAGTTTTCGGACTTTGCTTTTAGGTGACGGGAAATGCCGACCAATCACGTAAAAAAGATGCGTCTCACTTGCGTTGGTCGTTTTTTTTGCCGAAAATCCTTAATAACTCGAAAACGGGAAATAATTTTACCTGAAAAAGTTTCGTTAAATATGTTGACCAGTTCTCCGGCCATCTCGGCGTACCGTGAGATCTCCCAAAAAAGCGTTTAAAATTTTTTTTCCTGTGCATCAAACGGTATATGGCACTGGCTGTATAGCGGGACTTCGCACACAACTCGCGTCCCCGAGGTCCAGACTTGCCCCCCTCTCTCAGCCCTTTTTTTATTGTTGCTCCATGGGCCTTCCTTCCTATTTTGTTCTATAATCATATGGGAGTATATTTGCCTAAAAATTAACCACAACTTTTTTAAATAACAATGATCTGGCCCGCGTCTTAATTGAGGCAACCTACTCGCTTCAAGTAAAGAAATATACTGTCTACATTTTACATATCTTATTCTCTAATCTTTTGAGAGTTGAAATCATGCGGCCGGCTCTCATACTATTAGTTTTAGTTGCTACGCTTCATACATAATCGAACTATATCAAATAAAATATTACATACAAGTATATATACTGCAATATACTGCAAAACTTATGTGACTTATCCTTATCTATGTGACAGCTAGGCTACTCCATTTGTTTCCTATATCAGTTCAAAATTTTTCATAGATTTTAAGAAAAATCAGATCTTTTACTCAAAAAGAAGAACTGTAAAAATAAAAAAATAGGTCTCTATAACACCCAAGGCGAACTGAAAAATATTAAAATGAAAATCCTTGAAAGTATATCGCTGTCACGAAATCCTTCGATTCTCATTAGCAAATGCGAACGCGACTTAATAGCACATTTTGCTGCGGGCCCCCTACGAATGGAGCAAGTTTGACAATATTGCAGACTGGTGGATGGAACAAAGAAAGAGGTCAGCGGTAACCAAACTTTTGATTTTTTTTCTGTTAAAAAAATTATAGGCATGCTCCAGGTTTTAACTTTCAAAGGTTAAAATTTATGTACTAATGAAAGTATCACTGTGTATACTTCTACTACTGCCTATATTACTTTTACTTATTTTTATGAGGTAAGAAATCTAGCGACGAAAGCCATATTATGCTCCCTTGAAAATTGACTGCAAACATGGATTAGCGGATCACTAACAGCAATCTCGTTGGAAATTTAGCAGCGGCTGCATATTATCTCAGTCCGCTACATATTCGGGTCCGCACCAATAATCTCATTAATTAGTTAATTAGCGGGAGGTATTTTGAGCGATGGGCACTCAGGAACAGGCGGCTCCGCAACCGCACGATTTCATAACCATCAGCCCTCGCCATAGGTTGGGCGGTTGCCGGTGGCCGATGTGCCTGGAATGCGCGATGTCTGTTTTGGCAGAATATTGCCATACATCCAGATACTGCATCCAATAACATTTGCTGTAGTTACAACACATATTTTGTACAGATTTGGATTTACGCTGGAATTTGCTAAAGGTCCTTCATCAAGCAGAGGTGGTTAAATCAAATTCAAAGCCTTAGACAACTGAATAGGCTGGATTTAGCTTGGAGGAATTTTAATTCAATAAAAGTTGAAAACGCATGTCATACCCATTTGTTGCAGTTTGTTCCGTTATTTTTGTATACGGTGTGTTTATCTAGGTATACCCACATAACCTCAGGGGTTGGATTATTTTGTGGCAAAAACATCATATAAACATATAGAATAATTTGTTTTCAAAATATAAGGTGTTAAAGTTCTTCTTAAAGAAAGACGTTTGTTCTTAGACTTTAACATCGATACATAATTTTTAATCTAATTTGGTGGACTCATTCAAAGCTATACTGTGGTCCTTTGAGCATAGCTTACTAACCTACTTTTTTAATTGCAATAGCCAAGTTCATAAATTAAAAGTAATTTGGGGATGCTATCAAACACACAAAAAAAACAATCGCAATAATTAAAAACACAGGCTATACTCTTAGATAATTTTAAAGCACAAAAGGTTGTCCCTGAGTTACTACGTGCAAATAAAAAACATGGATAAACATTTTACTAGCGGTTTCAAACCAAACCACTCAAGCCTCCTTTTACGCTCACTAGGTTTTTTTAGGAATTAAGAAAATACCTCAAGGCCTAATATAAAGACAGGCCCTGGCGCACAAAAATCACGTGACCATCTTAGTCAGACGTTACATGTCATTTGTCACATAACTGAAAGCGGCAGCTTGGGTTTTGAGAAGTTTTCAATGTTTAAAGTGTTTTTAAACGTCTTAGTTTATATTTTAGAAACAAGTTTGTGTCTAGTGCGCGTGTGTCCTGGCGGAGGGGAACCGCCCAGGTGTTATTATGGCCTCTGGGTGTCTGGATGGGAGTCGTGCCGTCCAAGAGTATTGGTGCCGCTCGCACCGACGCGACGCGACACGTGAGCGCTGTAAGGGAATTCTCCCCCGAACCACAGAATAGGGAACCCGGAATGGACTATTATTAACATGGAACAGTATTGGACAGTGGAGCCTGAGACACAGAGGGGTGGACTGCTTAAGGGAGATGCGCGAGTTCAGACGGTCCGGGTGGCTGGAAGCCGTTCCCGTTGACCACGTTCGGGTTTGTGTATTTATTGTATTCACCATTCACCTTGTGCGAAATAAATCAGTGTTGTAACGTACTCGAGGATTTTCGTTGTCGACCTACGCCCTGATATGGTCTTTCACGCTACCGATCAATTGAGACCTCGTCAATATTTACAGTATACCTATGAGGTTAGTTTTCATTTTTATTTTGTAAAAAATAACCTAAATACCAAATATTGGGTCTGTTTATATTACATTTATACATACCTATTACAAAAGCCAGAAAGAAAGTGTCGCCATAACAAACATTTGTTTTGCCTCGGGATGAAAATTTCCGCCAAAAATGGATTCGTAAAATCCCAACTGAGATTTAATTTCTAAAAAACCCTTAAGTATGTGTGGCTAACATTTTCAAGAAAGTGAAACAATAATTAAAGTGGACAAATGTGTTGTGGGAGGAAAATACCTATAGAGAATATCACCTAAGCTAAAGGAAGGTGATGTCCCAACAATTTTTGAGAATGTGCCAAAATATTGAGAGTGCAGTGCCGTTTAACTCTCAGCCTAAAACAGCTGAGGCAGGTTGAAAATTTTGAAAAAACAATTAGAGAAAGCTTGGATGCACAAATCCAATAATGTAATAGATGAAAGAAAACTTGCCAAATTGTTACGAAATTTGTTTTTTCTACTTATCTCCAAAAATGCCTTTCATTATATAGAACTAAGTTGGTCACGTGACTACGCGATTATGCGTTAGCGCCATGGCCTGTCTTTATCGTTGGCCTCGAAAATACCTGATATGACGTCATTGTGTGTTCATTAATATGTCGGAAATAAAAATAAATTTTAAAAATCGCAGAGAAGGGAAGGGAAGGGAGACTCCTTTTGGACATTTGTATGATAAGAATTCACTCACTCCTCTATCCCCCACCACTCTCAACTTTAAATATCTCAAATGGGTCTACCATGTTTGTGATACCACTTTTAAATATAATTGTGTAAGGAATACGGGACCATTCCATTTTTTGAAATCGGTGGAAAAATTAAAAATGCGGCATGTAGACTACTTTAAGCACTTGGTCCTATGTGGACGATAAGTTTGTTGTTGGTAACGCAAAAGACACTTCTTGCAGATATTGACGATACAAAAGGCAAAATGTAGCAGATTAACCAGGCAAACTTTTGCAAAGGTGAAAACGGAATTTAAAAATAGATTTTTCTACGACTGTAAACAAATGGCGTCATTGCATGTTCGTTTTTATTTGGGAAATGTATCACATTATATAAGCTTTTCTGCAACCGATGCTGGAATATCACTACGCACGGGTTGCCGTAGCAAACACTGCGGGGATATCATTGTGCACGGGAAAAACAAACAAACCGTAGTAATCCCCTACCTACATTTTGTATAGGTTAAATTAAGTAGGAAAAAATATTTAGTGACAACTCTAATGATATTATGAGGCAATGTTTAAACAAATAAACAAAGTAGGCAGAAAAAATAACCAGACTAGCTCGCTCTGTATAAACTAGCAATTCCCTTTTTATGTTCAAATTTCAAAAGGTGAATTGACATCCGGGCTTTGTTGTTAGATAATAAATGGACACTAAATCAATAAAGTAACGTGAATGGGAATGATATGCATATAAGGTACATAGTCACTATAAGTAACTTCATACTTTATACTTAAAATCATATTATTTTTAGATTAAAAACTCAAATTCCTAGTGCACAGTCACCAGTAACTATTTTACTTTATATTTATATAAAAAGGAAAAAATCCCGTTGCAACAATTTCCACAGACCATTCTTCAATGGTAAAAAAAATTAGACAGATGTAAATTAAAACCAGAGCGGAGAAATGCATAGAAGACTGGCTTTGCCATATATTGCCTAACTTAAGGAAGAGCTTTTAAAAATTATTGAAATAGTGCGCTGCCGCTAAATACCATTTTTATGTATTCTCCTGAAAGAACTTAAGTTACTAAGTTATGAAACAAAACTTGTGATTATCTAATTAGTTTACTTTAGAATTTATTTTAATTTAGGCAAAAAAAATGTAAATAAATCATGGTTTGAAGTAATAAATTTAATGGTTGTTTAATTTTGAATGTTTTTAATCTCTATTTTAGACGCTGGTATTAATTTTAATGTATAAAACTTGAATACCCGCCATTCCTTTCTTACCCCTTCAGATGTGTTCATTTTTTGAAATATGTGATACCATCTGAAGAATTTTATTAACTTTATAACCTAAAATATGTTACCGGTGTGAAGTTAGCAGCCAATTTCCAGCAGCCAAATTTTTCAGCAGCCAATTGATTTTCGCGTGAACTTAGCAGCCAATTTCTAGCAGCCAATTGATTTTGATTTTCACGTGAACTTAGCAGCCAAAATCTGGCAACCAATCGCAAAAAAAATCAAAAAATATCGCAGAATGAAACTTACTTCAAAGCGAAAAGGGTCGAAACGGGACTTGGAGTTAAATAAAACCCCCTTAAAAACTAAATATTTTCTTATCCCATGTCCCAAAAATTGTTGCAGAATGAAACTTCGTCAGATTGCTACCCTTAAGGCTACCTATTATACGCCAAAGAGACATTCCCTTCCATGCCGTCCGAAAGGCCGAAATGAAACATCGCCTTAAAACTACCTTAAAAATTCATTATTTTCGATAACTAACAAAAAGTGTTGCAAATTGAAACTCAGATTACTACCCTTAGGAGTACCGGTTATGCGTCAGAGTGGCATTCCCTTCCATGCCGCCCGAAGGGCCGAAAAGAAACATCTTTTTGAGACTACCTTAAAAATTCTTTTTTTTTTTTTCAACGAGTTACAGAAAGTGTTGCAGAATGAAACTTCGTCAGATTACTACCCTTAGGAGTACCTGTTATGCGTCAGAGTGGCATTCCCTTCCATGCCGCCCGAAGGGCCGAAAAGAAACATTGCGTTAAGACCCTCTTAAAAAATCATTATTTTTTCCATAAGTTACAAAAAGTATTGCAGAAGGAAACTCCGTCAGATTGCTACCCTTAGGGGTACCTGTTATGCGCCAAAGCGGCATTCCCTTCCATGCCGTCCGAAGGGCCGAAAGGAAACATCGCGTTAAGACCCCCTTAAAGAATCTTTTTTTCATAAGTTACAAAAAGTGTTGCAGAAGGAAACTTTGTCAGATTGCTACCCCTAGGGGTACCTGTTATGCGCCAAAGCGGCATTCCCTTCCATGCCGACCGAAGGGCCGAAAAGAAACATTGCGTTAAGACCCCCTTAAAAAATCTTTTTTTTTCATAAGTTACAAAAAGTGTTGCAGAATGAAACTTTGTCAGATTGCTACCCCTAGGGGTACCTGTTATGCGCCAAAGCGGCATTCCCTTCCATGCCGACCGAAGGGCCGAAATTAAACATCGCGTTAAGACCCCCTTAAAAAATCATTATTTTTTCCATAAGTTACAAAAAGTGTTGCAGAAGGAAACTTCGTCAGATTGCTACCCTTAGGTGTACCTGTTATGCGCCAAAGCGGCATTCCCTTCCATGCCGTCCGAAGGGCCGAAAGGACACATCGCGTTAAGACCCCCTTAAAAAATCTTTTTTTTTTCATAAGTTACAAAAAGTGTTGCAAAAGGAAACTTTGTCAGATTGCTACCCCTAGGGGTACCTGTTATGCGCCAAAGCGGCATTCCCTTCCATGCCGTCCGAAGGGCCGAAAGGAAACATCGCGTTAAGACCCCCTTAAAAAATATTTTTTTTCCACAAGTTACAAAAAGTGTTGCAGAATGAAACTTCGTCAGATTGCTACCCTTAAGGGTACCTGTTATGCGCCAAAGCGGCATTCCCTTCCATGCCGTCCGAAGGGCCGAAAAGAAACATCTTGCTGAGACTACCTCAAAAATTCATTATTTTTTCCATAAATTACAAAAAGTGTTGCAGAATAAAAATTCGTCAGATTACTACCCATAGGGGTACCTGTTATGCGCCAAAGCGGCATTCCCTTCCATGCCGCCCAAAGGGCCGAAAAGAAACATCTTGTTGAAACTACCTTAAAAATTCATTATTTTTTTCCATAAGTTACAAAAAGTGTTGCAGAATGAAACTTCGTCAGATTGCTACCCTTAGGGGTACATGTTATGCGCCAAAGCGGCATTCCCTTCCATGCCGTCCGAAGGGCCGAAAAGAAACATCTTGTTGAGACTACCTTAAAAATTCATTATTTTTTTCCATAAGTTACAAAAAGTGTTGCAGAATGAAACTTCGTCAGATTGCTACCCTTAGGGGTACCTGTTATGCGCCAAAGCGGCATTCCCTTCCATGCCGTCCAAAGGGCCGAAAAGAAACATCTTTTTGAAACTACTTTAAAAATTCATTAGTTTTTTCCATAAGTTACAAAAAGTGTTGCAGAACGAAACTTCGTCAGATTGCTACCCTTAGGAGTACCTGTTATGCGCCAAAGCGGCATTCCCTTCCATGCCGTCCGAAGGGCCGAAAAGAAACATCTTGTTGAGACTACCTTAAAAAGTCATTATTTTTTTCCATAAGTTACAAAAAGTGTTGCAGAATGAAACTTCGTCAGATTGCTACCCTTAGGGGTACCTGTTATGCGCCAAAGCGGCATTCCCTTCCATGCCGTCCAAAGGGCCGAAAAGAAACATCTTGTTGAAACTACCCTAAAAATTCATTATTTTTTCCATAAATTACAAAATGTGTTGCAGAATAAAAATTCGTTAGATTACTACCCATAGGGGTACCTGTTATGCGCCAAAGCGGCATTCCCTTCCATTCCGTCCAAAGGGCCGAAAAGAAACATCTTGTTGAAACTACCTTAAAAATTAATTCTTTTTTTCCATAAGTTACAAAAAGTGTTGCAGAATTAAACTTCGTCAGATTGCTACCCTTAGGGGTACCTGTTATGCGCCAAAGCGGCATTCCCTTCCATGCCGTCCAAAGGGCCGAAAAGAAACATCTTGTTGAAACTACCTTAAAAATTAATTCTTTTTTTCCATAAGTTACAAAAAGTGTTGCAGAATGAAACTTCGTCAGATTACTACCCATAGGGGTACCTGTTATGCGCCAAAGCGGAATTCCCTTCCATTCCGTCCAAAGGGCCGAAAAGAAACATCTTGTTGAAACTACCCTAAAAATTCATTATTTTTTCCATAAATTACAAAATGTGTTGCAGAATAAAAATTCGTTAGATTACTACCCATAGGGGTACCTGTTATGCGCCAAAGCGGCATTCCCTTCCATTCCGTCCAAAGGGCCGAAAAGAAACATTTTGTTGAAACTACCCTAAAAATTCATTATTTTTTCCATAAATTACAAAATGTGTTGCAGAATAAAAATTCGTTAGATTACTACCCATAGGGGTACCTGTTATGCGCCAAAGCGGCATTCCCTTCCATTCCGTCCAAAGGGCCGAAAAGAAACATCTTGTTGAAACTACCTTAAAAATTAATTCTTTTTTTCCATAAGTTACAAAAAGTGTTGCAGAATGAAACTTCGTCAGATTGCTACCCTTAGGGGTGCATGTTATGCGCCAAAGCGGCATTCCCTTCCATTCCGTCCAAAGGGCCGAAAAGAAACATCTTGTTGAAACTACCTTAAAAATTAATTATTTTTTTCCATAAGTTACAAAAAGTGTTGCAGAATGAAACTTCGTCAGATTACTACCCATAGGGGTACCTGTTATGCGCCAAAGCGGAATTCCCTTCCATTCCGTCCAAAGGGCCGAAAAGAAACATTTTGTTGAGACTACCTTAAAAAGTCATTATTTTTTTCCATAAGTTACAAAAAGTGTTGCAGAATGAAACTTCGTCAGATTGCTACCCTTAAGGGTACCTGTTATGCGCCAAAGCGGCATTCCCTTCCATGCCGTCCAAAGGGCCGAAAAGAAACATCTTGTTGAAACTACCCTAAAAATTCATTATTTTTTCCATAAATTACAAAATGTGTTGCAGAATAAAAATTCGTTAGATTACTACCCATAGGGGTACCTGTTATGCGCCAAAGCGGCATTCCCTTCCATTCCGTCCAAAGGGCCGAAAAGAAACATCTTGTTGAAACTACCTTAAAAATTAATTCTTTTTTTCCATAAGTTACAAAAAGTGTTGCAGAATTAAACTTCGTCAGATTGCTACCCTTAGGGGTACCTGTTAGGCGCCAAAGCGGCATTCCCTTCCATGCCGTCCAAAGGGCCGAAAAGAAACATCTCGTTGAGACTACCTTCAAAATTCATTATTTTTTTCCATAAGTTACAAAAAGTGTTGCAGAATGAAACTTCGTCAGATTGCTACCCTTAGGGGTACCTGTTATGTGCCACAGCGGCATTCCCTTAGATGCCGTCCGAAGGGCCGAAAAGAAACATCTCGTTGAGACTACCTTCCAAATTCATTATTTTTTCCATAAGTTACAAAAAGTGTTGCAGAATGAAATTTCGTCAGATTGCTACCCTTAGGGGTACCTGTTATGCGCCAAAGCGGCATTCCCTTCCATGCCGTCCGAAGGGCCGAAAAGAAACATCTTGTTGAGACTACCTTAAAAATTCATTATTTTTTTTCCATAAGTTACAAAAAGTGTTGCAGAATGAAACTTCGTCAGATTGCTACCCTTAGGGGTACCTGTTATGCGCCACAGCGGCATTCCCTTAGATGCCGTCCGAAGGGCCGAAAAGAAACATCTTGTTGAGACTACCTTCAAAATTCATTATTTTTTCCATAAGTTACAAAAAGTGTTGCAGAATGAAACTTCGTCAGATTGCTACCCTTAGGGGTACCTGTTATGCGCCACAGCGGCATTCCCTTAGATGCCGTCCGAAGGGCCGAAAAGAAACATCTTGTTGAGACTACCTTCAAAATTCATTATTTTTTCCATAAGTTACAAAAAGTGTTGCAGAATGAAACTTCGTCAGATTGCTACCCTTAGGGGTACCTGTTATGCGCCACAGCGGCATTCCCTTAGATGCCGTCCGAAGGGCCGAAAAGAAACATCTTGTTGAGACTATCTTCAAAATTCATTATTTTTTTCCATAAGTTACAAAAATTGTTGCAGAATGAAACTTCGTCAGATTGCTACCCTTAGGGGTACCTGTTATGCGCCACAGCGGCATTCCCTTAGATGCCGTCCGAAGGGCCGAAAAGAAACATCTTGTTGAGACTACCTTCAAAATTCATTATTTTTTTCCATAAGTTACAAAAAGTGTTGCAGAATGAAACTTCGTCAGATTGCTATCCTTAGGGGTACCTGTTATGCGCCACAGCGGCATTCCCTTAGATGCCGTCCGAAGGGCCGAAAAGAAACATCTTGTTGAGACTACCTTCAAAATTCATTATTTTTTTCCATAAGTTACAAAAAGTGTTGCAGAATGAAACTTCGTCAGATTGCTACCCTTAGGGGTACATGTTATGCGCCAAAGCGGCATTCCCTTCCATGCCGTCCGAAGGGCCGAAAAGAAACATCTTGTTGAGACTACCTTCAAAATTCATTATTTTTTTCCATAAGTTACAAAAAGTGTTGCAGAATGAAACTTCGTCAGATTGCTACCCTTAGGGGTACCTGTTATGCGCCACAGCGGCATTCCCTTAGATGCCGTCCGAAGGGCCGAAAAGAAACATATTGTTGAGACTACCTTAAAAATTCATTATTTTTTTTCCATAAGTTACAAAAAGTGTTGCAGAATGAAACTTCGTCAGATTGCTACGCTTAGGGGTACCTGTTATGCGCCAAAGCGGCATTCCCTTCCACGCCGTCCAAAGGGCCGAAAAGAAACATCTTGTTGAGACTACCTTCAAAATTCATTATTTTTTTCCATAAGTTACAAAAAGTGTTGCAGAATGAAACTTCGTCAGATTGCTACCCTTAGGGGTACCTGTTTTGCGCCAAAGCGGCATTCCCTTCCATGCCGTCCGAAGGGCCGAAAAGAAACATCTTGTTGAGACTACCTTAAAAAGTCATTATTTTTTTCCATAAGTTACAAAAAGTGTTGCAGAATGAAACTTCGTCAGATTGCTACGCTTAGGGGTACCTGTTATGCGCCAAAGCGGCATTCCCTTCCACGCCGCCCGAAAGGCCGAAAAAACACATCGCGTTAAAACCCCCTTAAAAGTGCATTACTTCATTAAATACCTAATTAAATGTAACCACAGAAAACCTTGCTTGCTGTTTTCTTTGATGTATCCACGACTTCCGGCCTCTCCAGAATCAGCGCGGATATCGCGAATGGGACGTGCTTGTAACCTAAAGAAGCATCTGAATAGGCTCTCCGCGTGGAAGCTGGAGCATTCTTTCATACATAGCCGTAGAATTAATTTGTTATTTGAGTTCTTAATATATACCTTTTGTTAAACTACCGCAGGTTGTTTCACTTTACATAAAGATTATTAATTTATTATTTAGGAGCAAATTACATACATCTAGCGGAATTAAATTTTAGGGTGCCTGGAACGGTTAGACAAATCTATCGCTACACCTGCCCGAGTCAGAACTGCACAAACAAATTCGTACAGATTCAGCTTATACACTCGATCGGATATATTAATTTTACTCAGTTTTCTCAAATTGATCGGCAGTAAATTTCTGGTATCCATTTTGCTTATGTTAAGGGCTGATTTAAAGCATTTGTTTCTTAAAATTATAGGATTGACAATCGGGTGGCCACCAACCCGACTGAAAATAATTTTTCATCGTCCCAACAACTGGGCCTCTTGTTTTGCTTCAAGCCACAGTAGTGGTATTATCGTTGAATGAAGGAATAATAAGAAATGCAGCATTACGATACGCAGCGTAGCCGAAAACGCGGCCCGAAAAGCGTCCGAGACAAGAAATACATATCCTTCCAGTAAAATATAAAATATAAAATATATAAAATTGTACCGTTAGCCCGTTGCAAAGGGATCGGTATCGGTGTTCTCGAAAACGTAAACAAGTTGTAAAAATCCGTGGCTATAGCTATAGCGAGTGGGGGCAACGGAGGGGCTTCAGGGTAAGCACACGCCGACCGGACACGCAATTTTTTCATTTTTATATGGGCGCTGCGCCTCTTATTATTCTTCACTCGACGGTATTATCCAGCTACTGTGCATTGTCCGGTCGCCCCGTCTACGCCGATCGGGATCGACACGGGGTTCACAGGGATAATAATTGTTTATCGGCTCTGTGAGCAATCGGTCGAACTACTATACCGTATAAGCAGGTTTTCTTTGCAAGTCCGGCTATAATATTACTATAAAGTAGGGAGAAAGTAGGGGAAGAGGCCCGCCGGGCACGCGGCGTGGGACTAGGAGTGGGGATTTTGAAGCGTAGGAGCCCAATCGGATTCATCAAGCGAATGATCTAGCCCACTCCGCGCGCCGCGTCACCCCCACCGTCTGTCTCCCTTCTTCCCCCACCTACTTATAAGAACTAATACTAGAGTAGTACATTGAATCTGGGACTTGCAAAGCAAAGCAAACCAAACCTAGCAGTATGGTACCTATACGCTACGCAGTACGCACCGACTTGTCTACGCAAATCCAAGTGGTATTATTTGGATTGGACTCACGATAGTGCATAAATACAGGGGCGCTGGGCTGGGGCTCGAGTATTACCTTACAGGACATCCGAGAAACAACAGAAATAACTGAATACCAATTACTGATATGAATGACGTCTTCATTGCTTTCATCTAGCACCTTTAAACAGTGTCCCGTCGTCGACCGAATCAGTGAAGCAGCCTACTTATATGCAATGTTTTCATGAATTTCTTCAATTGGATTTTGAAGTTTTATTTGATTACTCAATCACATAGATATCTTCCTGGGCATCCGTAGGACCACAGCAGGAAGTGAATGAAGCCTTTATAGTTTTCGTCTAGATTTAGGAGCTTTTAATAAAAAAAAAACAAATCCCTGCAACCGGAGCTACAACCTGTAGGTTCTGTGGGTGATTCCGGAACAAATGGGCTTTCCCTCTGTGCATGACAGCCGAAGGAGACTCAAAGCAGAAAGAGTCGACTACCACTGGTGAGTGATTTTTATTTATTTATTTTTCTATCGCCTTGTTTGTATTTTTGAAGTCGATTTGTGTATCCACGTCAATAATTTATCACATTTATATATCTACGGAGACTTCACATTTTACTAACACCGAAAATTTTCCAATATATATAGTATGATACGATATACGTTGTCGCCTACGCAACAACGGTCGACAATGCAATTTCCATTGTTGCGTAGACGTCAAAGTCTGTGGTATAAAACTATACTATACGCCTTTAAGGCGACAACACCACACTTTCCCTATCCTACCGAAGAAAGACATTAGTCTAAAACAGTGATCAGTGCATGATAATCACAGAGAACGCTGTTGTTCTCTGATAATCACGTGAACGTCTTGCGAGAAGCGGGGTGCTCCACCGCTATTGGACCGAATCGGTTGAGCCTCTTACACCACCATTGAAAATTTAGGGGGAGTGGGGTAGCGATATCCCGCTTCAGCGGTACCGTACAGGGCCGGAATAGTAAATTATATTGAAAATCGTATTGTTGATGGCTGGGTGTTTTTTCGACAAAGTTAAGCCTGGTTCATGCAGAAATTTTATCTTTACCTTTATGCTTTTGCTTTGTTTTACTTTAAAGAACTAAAGCATACGTTCAGGCAGCTTGCTTTTTAAAAAATATTTGCACATGCGCAATTTGAATCTATACGAACTTTTTTTACTGCTAAATAGTTTTTGCGTGGTGGAGTTATTCTTGTCATCTAAAACATCGTTTTCGTCCAAAATGCAGTGCAAGGGGAAAGTTCTTAAAGTCATCACAAACACGTGATGGAATCCATCGAGCCAATCACAAGTGCAGAAATCTTTGAACGGCCCAATCACGTTGCATTGATATATTCCACCGCATTTTTGTGTTGACTTTAAAAACATCATCATCCTAGGAAACCTTAGCTTTAATGGCGTTTAATTTTTAAACGATAACAAAATGCGTCATCTAAAGGTAGTCGTGTTAATTCCAGATAATTATATTGGAATCCCGACGCTATCGAAACCGAAACTTGGAGACTGCTCTATTTTTGTGATATCTACGCTAATCTAGACTAATAAGGATATAGTTACCTATAAGGGGAAATTAATTTATTCAATATAAATTCCACGCTAAAAAAACGAAGTTTTATATTTTTTGAAAATGTCTGAGAAATATATGGGTAAAAAGTTGGTATACCACGTTATCTCTAGTATTTTACGGAAATCCGAACCAGAATTTAACTTTGAAAATAATTTAAATGATTCCACTATAAACGAAATTTGCAAGCATTTAGAAAATACCAAATATAGGTATCGTTCCGTGATATGTAGAATAATATATGAAAGGCAGTCGTTCAAAAAATATTTCTTAGAGAATATATCAAAATACACCTGTCAAAGTGGCCTTAGCAACTTCACAAAAACGAATTTCGATTTATTTTTACGGAAACATAATTTGCATCATATCATTCCAAGCTTTAAGCATCGCGATGTGATATATTACAGCGTGTGCGAATATTTTGGAATGAAAAATAACTTTAGGAATCGGAACAAAATATTCTCGACGTGGAGACGTATCAAAAGCGATAGTAATACTGCAATAGATATCGATTATGCTATTTCTGAGGACGAGAATGAGAAAGAAACAGAACACGTATCCGATAACCAACTGTCATCAGATTCTGTCGATCATTTTTCGAATAAATTTTACGATACACTAATCGATTTCGATAATGTTGGTATTGACACCACAGCAAATTTTCATTCGTCTCGGAATAGTATGTATTCGGTATCTCCCATGTCTATCGGCGATTCCGCTGTTAAGTGTGATTTGGGAACTAATATATTAAGTCCAGTTGATTTAAAGGTAGATACATCTTCCGTTGAAGCTCTATCAGGAAAATTTAGTACGCCTGAAGAAGCCAATTTAACTTCTTTCAAGTCGAACACAGTAACAATAGGAAAAAAACAATTAAAAAGCAATAGATCACTTATCCAGTACTCAAATAATACAAATAATGATTTTGATCGCGATTCTTCAGGGAATTCGTCATACAAGATAATCGACATAACGCCAACCGACTATAATGAATTCTTATCGAGTTCTGCCAATCATTCTTCGATTGAACGTTATGATACTGCAGTCGATAACGATATTATCACTACAAAAAAATTTAATTCGCCTAAAAATTCAGTGTCTCCAATGGCTATTAGCAATCCGGAAATAGGAAATAAAGCAGCCGCATCAGCGTCATATAAAGATTCATTAAATTCAGCAGATTTCGGTGTGGCTACGTCTTCCTCTAAAGCCCAACCTCTTGAATTTAGTAAAACTACTAAAAGCAAGTCGTCGATGCCAAATACTTTTCGTACAATAGAAGAAAAACAATTGAATCGCAGCCATTCATCAATCGAGTGCTCTAATAATACGAATAATGATTCTTGTGAACATGATTCCTTGGAGAATTCCTTACATAAAGGTAAAGTACTTGACATAACTCCAAGCGATTTCGAAATATCAAAAGAATTGCTCAATCTGTCATCTCCCGGTAGAAATTCCGATATTCATATCTTACCGGTTGGCGCTCAAAATTTATTCCCCACCGACCTGTGTCATACTGTAAAAGACTGTAAACATTTGGAGGGAACATTTAATATCGAACCAAAAATATTTTCGCGAATTTATAAGAACAAGAAACTCGTGACAAAACGATATCCTTACTATTTCAGAAACCGTATATCCAAATATGTTAACAATGTTTGTATTGTAGTTTTCAAATACGTTAAATATCTAAAGAGATCGAATAAAATAAATCTGTTTGCAATTTGCAAACAAAATAAAAGCAAATGCAAAAAATTCAAAATCGTTGTTGATACTCGTAATTATGTTGCGAATGTGTTCAGTTCCAGTGTAAACTACAGTCACAAAAACGTCCAAACGAGTCAAGTTCGAGGTATTGAACGAAATATAATGAAAAAAGAGCTTTTAAGAAGGAAGGCATACGACTTAAAAAAAGAAACCTTACGAAAAGCCAATCAAAATCTCATAGTGGAGGGAAGAAATTTACAAAAAATAAAATCATACACAACTTTAAGACGAATTCGTTACGAAGCGCTGGCTCACTTGGATAGACACAAAAACGATTTGTTCGATATAATTTTAATGCAGTCGGAACACCCTGAATATATAAGAGAGGTAACAATTCCATTTACCGTAAAATTGTACAGTTTAGAGCAGCTGAATGTCTTAAAAAAAGAATACGCAAATAACAAAAATCGCACTGTATATTTTGACGCTACTGGAGGTGTCGTAAAGAAAGTTACCCCTAACAGTAAACGGGTTTATTTGTACACGGGAGTAATAAAAATTAGTATATCCAACAGAATTTTTCCTATATTTGCCATGATATCATCAGCCCATGATTCTAATACCATATTTAAACTGTTACATGATTTTCGTTATTTTTGCGAATACAATCATTTTTGGCCTGCCTTTTCTCTTATTGTAACAGACTTTTCCTTTGCTAATTTGCATGCCATGGCAAAGGCCTTAAATAGATGCACACTTTTAGAATACCTTAAAAAATGTTATGGTGTTCTAACTTCGTCAAAATGTCCGTCGGATTCGTATGATGCACCAGAAAGTTGTCACGAACAATCTTTAATAATAATTCATATGTGTTGTGCACATTTTATGAAGATGGTATCAAAAGACGTTGACAAATTGTCGTCTAATACGGAACAGCAATCTTATTTTAAAGACCTTATTGCCACGGCAGTTTTAATGAAGGATTTGAACGAATTAGATCGGTTTATGAAAAATGCTGCGCTAATTTTAACTTCCGAATTTAATAACGAGCATCTTGGTAAAGCGATACGGGACATTACAGTTTTCTCCAACAACATCGAAACGATTTCCGATTCAATGGGATTTCCCACGCCTGATTCTTCACAAAACACTGAAGAAGGCATATTTAAGGCTAGTCCATTTTTCCAACGTTACGCGAGTATACTGGCAACAATAAGTCACCTTAAGATTGACTCAGGCGTGAAAAATATATACTACAACACGGATATATTTAAAGTAATTTTAACAAAATATATACCTTTGTGCCCTCTGTGGACCGCTATTATGTTAGAAGAAAAGACAAGTCTAAGTAATTCGTTAGTGGAAAACTACTTTTCTCAATTGAAAGGCAACACATTAGGTGGGGAGCGAAACATAAAGTGTTCTCGTGTTTTAAGAAAATTAAGAGCCGATACGCTGGCTTTAAAAGTGGAATCGGATTTAAATATACCTAAACGAAAATTAAACCGTCCGCTAGATGACGAGAAACTTTCACAGGAAACGTGGAATAAAAAAAAGAAACCAATTCACACTCACTTCGAAGGTCGTTTTTTGAAAACGGCCAGTAAAATACTAGTATGCAAACCCGACCGGGACGATACTGGAACCATTATTACCGATTTACCTAACAACGATCAAAACACTTTAGGAAGCGGCGAGTTAGCGGACAAATGTTTAACTTTTTTAAAGAAAATCAGTCTGTCAGAAAAAGAACGTAACGAAATTCAAATCACAACAATTGGTCAAAGTCATTGCGAGCTTTGGAAAAAAGAACGGAGGTGCCGGATAACATCTTCATATTTTGGAAAAATATGTAAAGTTAGAAACGAAAATACATATGCCGGAATTATAGACACCATACTGTCGGAAAAGGGATTCCACAGTGTAGCTGTAGATTATGGTGTTGAAAATGAACCCGTTGCCAGACAAGAATATTCAAACTTAAAAAATGTTTTTGTACAAGAAACGGGATTATTTATACACAAAGATTATCCGTATATAGCGGCTTCTCCGGATGGGCTTATAGGTAATGATGGCATCATCGAAATTAAATGTCCATACAAAATACAAGATGAACATCCTCGGGATTGCAAAATAGAATTTTTGAATGCAGATGGACAGTTACGTGCAAACCATAGCTATTATTACCAAATTCAGGGAATAATGGAAGTGACGGATAGACAATGGTGTGACCTTGTTATTTATACGAAAAAGGGTATACATGTTGTTAAAGTTACCAGGTCCAAAGAATTTTTTGACACCGTTTTGGGAAAATTAAAAAAATTCTATTATTTTCATTTATTGCCCGCCCTTGTGACAAATAACTCGAAATTATCCTCCGAAGAGAGAAAATGGCAAACGGAATCCGTCTTAGATTTTTTGGACAACGGTTTAGTTAACAATACACATTATTATAAGCAACTGAAAGATAAAAGATCTTATGTAGTGTCTTATTTAAGCGGCATTAATTATTCTATCAAAGAAATGGAAATCATCGACTTTATTTCACTTAACGATTCCGAATTGGTAACGAATTTTGTTATAGATCACGCACTGTACTTGCATAATAGCAGGCTCAATAATTGCTTTCAAATCTTTTCAGTGGAAATATCATCTATTATTTTCAATAATGATAATTTTAATAACGAGTTTATCGAATGTACCGACTTTCTTAAACTTAAAGTGGTAATGCCAATTCAACGCCACAACCATTATATGCTGGCCATAGCCGATTTAAGAAAAAAGACATTTTTGTTTTTGGATCCATTAGGAAAAGAAAACGAAAAAAGTGGGTTTTATTTTTCTAAATTTTTGAATTTCCTGAAAATGAAAAAATTGGACGACAGTAAGTGGTCAATTGAATATAGGGAACATTGCCTACAAAATGATTCCCACAGCTGTGGGTGTATGTCATTTATTTTTTCGACAAGATATGTAACAACTCAGACATTTTTCAAACCTTCAGCGTTTCTGAATATAGGAAAACAATAAAATTATTCTTACTTAACGGCTCTTCCGATATGGCACGTAGATGCATTTTTTGCGCTCAAGTTGTGTCAAAGCCGGAATTCTTTAGGTGCAAGTCATGCTTAAGATGCGTACACAAAGACTGCTTATTGTCCCCCAAAGACATTGCTGACGGTGTGCTTTTATCGGGGAAAATATTAAACAACATATGCGATTTATGCAGAATAAATTAGTTTCCCGTTTCCCTATTCTCAACCTGAACATATTTATTCTTATTTTGTTTATAATCAGAATCATAGTGTATTTTTTGTATTTTTTTTTTATGTACGGGTATCCCATTTTCGATCTCGGTTATTGTTAAAGATAGAGACTTGCGATTTTTACGTTTCTGATACTTTTTCGAGGAGTATTCGGTGGACAAATCAGATTTTGATAAGCTTATATGCACTATAACTCGAAAGCTATAAAACTTATCAAAAATCTGATTTCTCCACCGAATCCGCCTCGAAAAAGTACCGCAGGAACGTGAAAACTGCAAGTCTCTACCTTTAACAATAACCCCATAAAAGTATCGAAAATGAGACACTCTGTAGGTACTTAGGTACAAATATTTTCTTGTTCTAAACATTATGTGATATTATATTATTATTAAATAAATACCTACTGTACCTGTATAGTGTATCATAGGGTGGCCCAGGGAAAAGTTTCTACCCAGATTATTTGAAACACTGTTTGTGTATACCATGTTTGCAAAATAAGTAACACTTTAGGTATTGTACCTACTTTAAAACAGAATACTTTCAATTAAAAATTATTTCAATTTCAATGAAAATGAACACACCAGTGCAAAAAAATAGGTATGTTTTGTATATCTGTTCAAAAAATTAAAGAAACTTTTATAAAACCGCATATTTTATTTTTGTATTTACTTTTACCTAAAATGTGCTCAAAATTAAAAATTGATATAGTGTTGTAAAGAGGATCAAATTACCAAATTTGAGGTGTCACTTGAACCCGAGCTTGAACCCTACTCCCATTTATAAAATTTGAGGTGGTAGCTACCCCAGCCAGAGGGTTGCAACTACAGCACTGCTCTCCTCTACCATGAATGTCCTCCTTCCAAAGTAAATCGATAAGGTTTCGCTTTTTTTTTAAGAAACTGTATTTTCTGAAATAATCTGGGTGGAAACTTTTCCCTGGGCCACCTGGTAATGTATTTAGAGAATCGATTTAAGTTTTTTAAGTTTCTGTGTCAATATGTTATATTTTATTTGATTTTATATTGTTTAGAAGTTCGTTTACGTTTACAATAAATTATTTTTGTTTTTCATGTTGCACGAATAAATTATTTTCGTACACGACTCCGAAATCACATTTTGACCTATCGGCCCCGCTTTACAGATGATACCATACCTGTATATTTAGAGTTAAACTATTTAAAATCAACTTACTTATGGGGTTGTGTTTTTTTCGATTTTTTTTTAAAATATACCTAGTCGTATCTATTTATTTATTTATTTATTTATTTATTTATTTATTTATTTATTTATTTATTTATTTATTTATTTATTTATTTACAACACAAACTACAATGCAATGACAATGGGATAAATATTCAGAAATATACATAAAAAATTTACACAATAATTACTTCTTGCACCTAGGTGTACCTTTTCGGCCCTTCGGACGGCATGGAAGGGAATGCCGCTTTGGCGCATAACAGGTACCCCTAAGGGTAGCAATCTGACGAAGTTTCATTCCGCAACACTTTTTTGTAACTTGCTAAAAAAAATGTTTTTTAAGGGGGTCTTAACGCGATGTTTCTTTTCGGCCCTTCGGACGGCACGGAAGGGAATGCCGCTTTGGCGCATAACATGTACCCCTAAGGGTAGCAATCTGACGAAGTTTCATTCTGCAACACTTTTTGTAACTTATGGAAAAAATAATGAATTTTTAAGGTAGTCTCAACAAGATGTTTCTTTTCGGCCCTTCGGACGGCATGGAAGGGAATGCCGCTTTGGCGCATAACAGGTACCCCTAAGGGTAGCAATCTGACGAAGTTTCATTCCGCAACACTTTTTTGTAACTTGCTAAAAAAAATAATGTTTTTTAAGGGGGTCTTAACGCGATGTTTCTTTTCGGCCCTTCGGACGGCACGGAAGGGAATGCCGCTTTGGCGCATAACATGTACCCCTAAGGGTAGCAATCTGACGAAGTTTCATTCCGCAACACTTTTTGTAACTTACGGAAAAAACTAATGAATTTTTAAAGTAGTTTCAAAAAGATGTTTATTTTCGGCCCTTTGGACGGCATGGAAGGGAATGCCGCTTTGGCGCATAACAGGTACCCCTAAGGGTAGCAATCTGACGAAGTTTCATTCCGCAACACTTTTTGTAACTTGCTGAAAAAAAATATGTTTTTTAAGGGGGGTCTTAACGCGATGTTTCTTTTCGGCCCTTTGGACGGAATGGAAGGGAATGCCGCTTTGGCGCATAACAGGTACCCCTAAGGGTAGCAATCTGACGAAGTTTCATTCTGCAACACTTTTTGTAACTTATGGAAAAAAATAATGACTTTTTAAGGTAGTCTCAACAAGATGTTTCTTTTCGGCCCTTCGGACAGCATGGAAGGGAATGCCGCTTTGGCGCATAACAGGTACCCCTAAGGGTAGCAATCTGACGAAGTTTCATTCCGCAACACTTTTTTGTAACTTGCTAAAAAAAATAATGTTTTTTAAGGGGGTCTTAACGCGATGTTTCTTTTCGGCCCTTCGGACGGCACGGAAGGGAATGCCGCTTTGGCGCATAACATGTACCCCTAAGGGTAGCAATCTGACGAAGTTTCATTCTGCAACACTTTTTGTAACTTATGGAAAAAATAATGAATTTTTAAGGTAGTCTCAACAAGATGTTTCTTTTCGGCCCTTCGCACGGCATGGAAGGGAATGCCGCTTTGGCGCATAACAGGTACCCCTAAGGGTAGCAATCTGACGAAGTTTCATTTCGCAACACTTTTTTGTAACTTGCTAAAAAAAATTATGTTTTTTAAGGGGGTCTTAACGCGATGTTTCTTTTCGGCCCTTCGGACGGCACGGAAGGGAATGCCGCTTTGGCGCATAACATGTACCCCTAAGGGTAGCAATCTGACGAAGTTTCATTCTGCAACACTTTTTGTAACTTATGGAAAAAAATAATGACTTTTTAAGGTAGTCTCAACAAGATGTTTCTTTTCGGCCCTTCGGACGGCATGGAAGGGAATGCCGCTTTGGCGCATAACAGGTACCCCTAAGGGTAGCAATCTGACGAAGTTTCATTCCGCAACACTTTTTTGTAACTTGCTAAAAAAAATAATGTTTTTTAAGGGGGTCTTAACGCGATGTTTCTTTTCGGCCCTTCGGACGGCACGGAAGGGAATGCCGCTTTGGCGCATAACATGCACCCCTAAGGGTAGCAATCTGACGAAGTTTCATTCTGCAACACTTTTTGTAACTTATGGAAAAAATAATGAATTTTTAAGGTAGTCTCAACAAGATGTTTCTTTTCGGCCCTTCGGACGGCACGGAAGGGAATGCCGCTTTGGCGCATAACAGGTACCCCTAAGGGTAGCAATCTGACGAAGTTTCATTCCGCAACACTTTTTGTAACTTGCTGAAAAAAAATATGTTTTTTAAGGGGGGTCTTAACGCGATGTTTCTTTTCGGCCCTTTGGACGGAATGGAAGGGAATGCCGCTTTGGCGCATAACAGGTACCCCTAAGGGTAGCAATCTGACAAAGTTTCATTCTGCAACACTTTTTGTAACTTATGGAAAAAAATAATGACTTTTTAAGGTAGTCTCAACAAGATGTTTCTTTTCGGCCCTTCGGACAGCATGGAAGGGAATGCCGCTTTGGCGCATAACATGTACCCCTAAGGGTAGCAATCTGACGAAGTTTCATTCTGCAACACTTTTTGTAACTTATGGAAAAAATAATGAATTTTTAAGGTAGTCTCAACAAGATGTTTCTTTTCGGCCCTTCGCACGGCATGGAAGGGAATGCCGCTTTGGCGCATAACAGGTACCCCTAAGGGTAGCAATCTGACGAAGTTTCATTCCGCAACACTTTTTTGTAACTTGCTAAAAAAAATTATGTTTTTTAAGGGGGTCTTAACGCGATGTTTCTTTTCGGCCCTTCGGACGGCACGGAAGGGAATGCCGCTTTGGCGCATAACATGTACCCCTAAGGGTAGCAATCTGACGAAGTTTCATTCTGCAACACTTTTTGTAACTTATGGAAAAAAATAATGACTTTTTAAGGTAGTCTCAACAAGATGTTTCTTTTCGGCCCTTCGGACGGCATGGAAGGGAATGCCGCTTTGGCGCATAACAGGTACCCCTAAGGGTAGCAATCTGACGAAGTTTCATTCCGCAACACTTTTTTGTAACTTGCTAAAAAAAATAATGTTTTTTAAGGGGGTCTTAACGCGATGTTTCTTTTCGGCCCTTCGGACGGCACGGAAGGGAATGCCGCTTTGGCGCATAACATGTACCCCTAAGGGTAGCAATCTGACGAAGTTTCATTCTGCAACACTTTTTGTAACTTATGGAAAAAATAATGAATTTTTAAGGTAGTCTCAACAAGATGTTTCTTTTCGGCCCTTCGGACGGCATGGAAGGGAATGCCGCTTTGGCGCATAACAGGTACCCCTAAGGGTAGCTATCTGACGAAGTTTCATTCCGCAACACTTTTTGTAACTTGCTGAAAAAAAATTATGTTTTTTAAGGGGGGGTCTTAACGCGATGTTTCTTTTCGGCCCTTCGGACGGCATGGAAGGGAATGCCGCTTTGGCGCATAACAGGTACCCCTAAGGGTAGCAATCTGACGAAGTTTCATTCCGCAACACTTTTTGTAACTTGCTGAAAAAAAAATATGTTTTTTAAGGGGGGGTCTTAACGCGATGTTTCTTTTCGGCTCTTTGTACGGAATGGAAGGGAATGCCGCTTTGGCGCATAACAGGTACCCCTAAGGGTAGCAATCTGACGAAGTTTCATTCTGCAACACTTTTTGTAACTTATGGAAAAAATAATGAATTTTTAAGGTAGTCTCAACAAGATGTTTCTTTTCGGCCCTTCGGACGGCATGGAAGGGAATGCCACTTTGGCGCATAACAGGTACCCCTAAGGGTAGCAATCTGACGAAGTTTCATTCCGCAACACTTTTTTGTAACTTGCTAAAAAAAATAATGTTTTTTAAGGGGGTCTTAACGCGATGTTTCTTTTCGGCCCTTCGGACGGCACGGAAGGGAATGCCGCTTTGGCGCATAACAGGTACCCCTAAGGGTAGCAATCTGACGAAGTTTCATTCCGCAACACTTTTTGTAACTTGCTGAAAAAAAAATATGTTTTTTAAGGGGGGGTCTTAACGCGATGTTTCTTTTCGGCTCTTTGGACGGAATGGAAGGGAATGCCGCTTTGGCGCATAACAGGTACCCCTAAGGGTAGCAATCTGACGAAGTTTCATTCTGCAACACTTTTTGTAACTTATGGAAAAAATAATGAATTTTTAAGGTAGTCTCAACAAGATGTTTCTTTTCGGCCCTTCGGACGGCACGGAAGGGAATGCCGCTTCGGCGCATAACAGGTACCCCTAAGGGTAGCAATCTGACGAAGTTTCATTCCGCAACACTTTTTGTAACTTGCTGAAAAAAAATTATGTTTTTTAAGGGGGGGTCTTAACGCGATGTTTCTTTTCGGCCCTTCGGACGGCATGGAAGGGAATGCCGCTTTGGCGCATAACAGGTACCCCTAAGGGTAGCAATCTGACGAAGTTTCATTCCGCAACACTTTTTGTAACTTGCTGAAAAAAAAAAATGTTTTTTAAGGGGGGGTCTTAACGCGATGTTTCTTTTCGGCTCTTTGGACGGAATGGAAGGGAATGCCGCTTTGGCGCATAACAGGTACCCCTAAGGGTAGCAATCTGACGAAGTTTCATTCTGCAACACTTTTTGTAACTTATGGAAAAAATAATGAATTTTTAAGGTAGTCTCAACAAGATGTTTCTTTTCGGCCCTTCGGACGGCACGGAAGGGAATGCCGCTTTGGCGCATAACAGGTACCCCTAAGGGTAGCAATCTGACGAAGTTTCATTCCGCAACACTTTTTTGTAACTTGCTAAAAAAATAATGTTTTTTAAGGGGGTCTTAACGCGATGTTTCTTTTCGGCCCTTCGGACGGCACGGAAGGGAATGCCGCTTTGGCGCATAACAGGTACCCCTAAGGGTAGCAATCTGACGAAGTTTCATTCCGCAACACTTTTTTTTAACTTGCTAAAAAAAATGTTTTTTAAGGGGGGGTCTTAACGCGATGTTTCTTTTCGGCCCTTCGGACGGCATGGAAGGGAATGCCGCTTTGGCGCATAACAGGTACCCCTAAGGGTAGCAATCTGACGAAGTTTCATTCCGCAACACTTTTTTGTAACTTGCTAAAAAAAATAATGTTTTTTAAGGGGGTCTTAACGCGATGTTTCTTTTCGGCCCTTCGGACGGCACGGAAGGGAATGCCGCTTTGGCGCATAACATGCACCCCTAAGGGTAGCAATCTGACGAAGTTTCATTCCGCAACACTTTTTTGTAACTTGCTAAAAAAAATAATGTTTTTTAAGGGGGTCTTAACGCGATGTTTCTTTTCGGCCCTTCGGACGGCACGGAAGGGAATGCCGCTTTGGCGCATAACATGCACCCCTAAGGGTAGCAATCTGACGAAGTTTCATTCTGCAACCCTTTTTGTAACTTATGGAAAAAAATAATGACTTTTTAAGGTAGTCTCAACAAGATGTTTCTTTTCGGCCCTTCGGACGGCATGGAAGGGAATGCCGCTTTGGCGCATAACAGGTACCCCTAAGGGTAGCAATCTGACGAAGTTTCATTCCGCAACACTTTTTTGTAACTTGCTAAAAAAAATTATGTTTTTTAAGGGGGTCTTAACGCGATGTTTCTTTTCGGCCCTTCGGACGGCACGGAAGGGAATGCCGCTTTGGCGCATAACATGTACCCCTAAGGGTAGCAATCTGACGAAGTTTCATTCTGCAACCCTTTTTGTAACTTATGGAAAAAAATAATGACTTTTTAAGGTAGTCTCAACAAGATGTTTCTTTTCGGCCCTTCGGACGGCATGGAAGGGAATGCCACTTTGGCGCATAACAGGTACCCCTAAGGGTAGCAATCTGACGAAGTTTCATTCCGCAACACTTTTTTGTAACTTGCTAAAAAAAATAATGTTTTTTAAGGGGGTCTTAACGCGATGTTTCTTTTCGGCCCTTCGGACGGCACGGAAGGGAATGCCGCTTTGGCGCATAACATGTACCCCTAAGGGTAGCAATCTGACGAAGTTTCATTCTGCAACACTTTTTGTAACTTATGGAAAAAATAATGAATTTTTAAGGTAGTCTCAACAAGATGTTTCTTTTCGGCCCTTCGGACGGCATGGAAGGGAATGCCGCTTTGGCGCATAACAGGTACCCCTAAGGGTAGCAATCTGACGAAGTTTCATTCCGCAACACTTTTTTGTAACTTGCTAAAAAAAATAATGTTTTTTAAGGGGGTCTTAACGCGATGTTTCTTTTCGGCCCTTCGGACGGCACGGAAGGGAATGCCGCTTTGGCGCATAACATGTACCCCTAAGGGTAGCAATCTGACGAAGTTTCATTCTGCAACACTTTTTGTAACTTATGGAAAAAATAATTAATTTTTAAGGTAGTCTCAACAAGATGTTTCTTTTCGGCCCTTCGGACGGCATGGAAGGGAATGCCGCTTTGGCGCATAACAGGTACCCCTAAGGGTAGCAATCTGACGAAGTTTCATTCCGCAACACTTTTTTGTAACTTGCTAAAAAAAATAATGTTTTTTAAGGGGGTCTTAACGCGATGTTTCTTTTCGGCCCTTCGGACGGCACGGAAGGGAATGCCGCTTTGGCGCATAACATGTACCCCTAAGGGTAGCAATCTGACGAAGTTTCATTCTGCAACACTTTTTGTAACTTATGGAAAAAATAATGAATTTTTAAGGTAGTCTCAACAAGATGTTTCTTTTCGGCCCTTCGGACGGCATGGAAGGGAATGCCGCTTTGGCGCATAACAGGTACCCCTAAGGGTAGCAATCTGACGAAGTTTCATTCCGCAACACTTTTTTGTAACTTGCTAAAAAAAATAATGTTTTTAAGGGGGTCTTAACGCGATGTTTCTTTTCGGCCCTTCGGACGGCACGGAAGGGAATGCCGCTTTGGCGCATAACAGGTACCCCTAAGGGTAGCAATCTGACAGAGTTTCAATCTGCAACACTTGTTGTCACTTATCGAAAATAATAATGAATGTTTAACGCGATGTTTCTTTTCGGCCGTTCGGATGGCATGGAAGGGGATGCCTCCTTGGCGTATAATAGAATAGGTAGCCTTATTAAGGGTAGCAATCTGACAAAGTTTAATTGTGCAACCATTTTTGGGACATGGGATAAGAAAATATTTAATTTTTAAGGGGGTTTTATTTAACTCGCAAGTCCCGTTTCGACCCTTTTCACTTTGACGCAAGTTTCATTCTTCGACATTTTTTGATTTTTTTTGCGATTGTCTGCCAGATTTTGACTTCTAAGTTCACGCGAAAATCAAAATCAATTGGCTGCCAGAAATTGGCTGCTAAATTCACGCGAAAATCAATTGGCTGCTGAAAAATTTGGCTGCTGGAAATTGGCTGCTAACTTCACACCGGTAAATATGTTCATGATGTAATACCAACTTTGGTGTCCCGAAGTTCCAGTACAAAGAATCGACCTAATCTAATTTGGTGTAGGGGCTACGGCAACTAGGATATATATTTCGCTGGTGGGTTTCATGATGTGACGCCTAATCTCTCTTCTTATAACGAGAAATATTACTCCAGGTGAAATCATGGCCGAATTGTCCCATGTCCCCACCAGTTTATGGCTTCCATTATTCCGATTATTTAAGCGGGCTCGAGGGGAGGGGCTGGGTTCTGCCTACATACTTATTAAGCAGGGGTATCTTAGTATCTTTCCATCTTTGTCCTTCAATATAGGAATCGTATTTTACATCAACCTTATTCAACACACAAACCGAAAATACAAACACCAAACTTGGTAATTCAAGCTCTGTATAAGTATAATATATATAAGTTGCGGACAAGTTTGTAAATAAATACCAAAATGTTGAGGATGATGTTGTGTATTGGATTATGTATCTAGGTATACAGATCATTGCTTTAAACCTTACATAATTTTTAATACATAAATAATTACAAAGTATGTCCACTGCCAATGCTTACAAATAATTTATAGTTTAGTATTTTAAGGTCAAAATATCTAGTCTCAGTTTTATATACAGTGTGTCCCCAGATGAGGTACCGCACTCCTGTAAAGTTTCTTATACAGGGTGTATCTTTGATAGGTACAGAAATTTTAACCACGTAATCGGGGACGTTCATAAAACCGAAAAATGAAAAAAAAATTTTTTAATCGATGTTTAGAAAATGGGGCAAATCAATCTTTATCCGTGCTCAATGCACGCCGCTGGATCGTCACTAGAAGCGCTTAGAGGGGAGGTCTAACCTCTCCCTAAGAGATGGAGGGGAATAACGTTAGATTAGGAAGGGGAATACCGCGACGTTGCCGCATGTCAGAGTGGAATAAATCTGCTTGCAGAATTAGGTACCTAGGTACCTTTGAAAATTACTGCTGGTAGGTATCCACGTTTTTTTTATGATGTCGGTTGCTGTGACGAACTGTTTATTGCTATCTTCACAGGCGCACACAATAATTTAACAAACACGTCAGTTTTTATCACTTTACTGTTATTTTAAGTCCCTAGGCAGCAGAAATGTATCCGAGCGCCGCTCGGAGAAGTCATTGCTAGAAAACTCATTGCTGATTTCACACTCATAATTTTTTGAAAAGTCTTTTGTGGAGTAGGTATCTACCTACCTACCTATTTTACAACTGATTTTCAGGCCGCAATTTTTTTATACTAATAATTAGCCATCTCTTGGGACACCTTGGGATAATAAATTTCTGATCGGCAATCAACTGAATAAAGTATTTGTTTTAAAATACAAATTATCTGTAAAAATTGCAAATTTCCACAACCACCCATAGGGTAGAGCGTAGAGCAGCGGCGCGTTACTTTTTTTTAGCGAGTGTTCGCCTGTAGCCCTATCATCTCGAAAAAAGTGGGGGAAGACTGTAATTTGACGTGAATTTAACGCGCGGCTTCGATTTGTTCATAGTTTTTAATATTTTTCAACCCTTGCCCGATAGTGCGCCACCTTTAAACCACCTCAGGGTTGTGGTCCTATGTATTATCTACTTTTAAAAAATTATTCGTTTCCGAAAAAAGTGGGGGAAGACTGTCATTTGATGTGAATTTAACGCGCGGCCCCGATTTGTTCATCGTTTTTAATATTTTTCTACCCTTGCCTGATGGTGCGCCACTTTTAAACCCCCTCAGGGTTGTTGTCCTGTCTATTGTCTACTTTTAATAGTATATTACACACCGAGGTGTCTCGAGATAAAGTAAACTTTCCACCCGGGCGGGAGGGCGGGAAGTAAAAGTAAAAAAATTGACACTTTCAAACTTCTAAAAAGTCAGAAATGTCGATATTACATACATGGTTGTAAATAAAAAATTATTCGGTTCCGAAAATAGTTGGGGAAGACTGTCAAATTGGCGTGCTTATCATTTCCGCATTTTTTAACCCTTTGCCGTTTCGGAACTCTCTCAAGTTAATTCCTTACCATTCCTCTTACTTTTCGTAAAAACTTGGTGGCGAAATGTCGCGTAATGTCCCCAAAAACCGAAAAACAGCGACTCCTCCTGGTGAATTTAAGCTTCTGCGTGCCCTTGACTACTGCCCGACATTCCTTCGCCGAGATTCGCCAGGCGCGGGCATATGACATTGGCGTCGGGCGCTGGCGTCCGACGCCAACTTCACACAAAAACGACGCCGCGCCGAATCGCGCAATAATTACAATTACGAATGAATTCACTGGCACTGATTCACTCGATTTTGCTCCATTTCCACGCCGCCCGGCCCGGCCGACCTACTAAATTACAGCTGGGCGAGGAGCGCAAGCGCGGGGCGCCACTTGACATCGACACTACAGGTGATCCCCACTACTCATAACTTGTGCGCGATATTAGCCAATCGCGGCTCGCGGCCCCTACTTCTCTCGGGGCGGCGCTACTATGTTGCCAAGTGTGCTGAAAATTTACCTGATTTAGTAATTTAATTCCGTATAAATTTAATTGTGTAGTGAATTTTTACATGGATTTACCCGTTTTTGTGCGTAATAATTATACGAGATAGTAGATTAACTTATAACGAATGAAACCCCGTATAAATCCGCGAAAATCAAAAATCGGATTTAAGGGACTTTAAGTCAGTTTGGGGACATGTCGGCATAAACGGCAACACCGAATAGTGGTATTGAATGGTATGGGGGAAAGCTTATGCGCACGCACGCCGTCTCCGTCACCGTACCGCCGCGCCGTAGCCGACGCGCTAGTCGAAGATCGTCCGTCCGATTTTGGGATTTAACAGCTGATTGATATCGATCCGCGTCCGCCTGTAATTTTTGGGAGCGCTAGCTTCAACAAGCAATTTATTATTATACAGAATGCCTTACGTGTGGCTATTCTGTGGTATAACAATTCTGTTTCCAAAACGTGGACGCGTATGCAAACGTCGCGTCTTGCTAACCGATATTGTTCCGTTACTTTGCTTTGTTTTACGAACTGTCGTCGGAACTGAACCTGCTTCTGTACATTTTTCCAGATCCGTTCGCCATTTTTTTGGACCAGCAGTGATGTCCAAACCTGTTGCAATTGCCGCTACGAATTTGCAGTGAAATAATAAGTGGTTTTTTCATATTTCCGTTAAGAAATGCAGTGTTAAACGTTCGCGGCCTTCGTATGAAAACAGTGCTAGATAGGTTCCTACTAGGTACCCCAATTACTCGCGAGGATAAAAGAAGCAGCTTCAAGGGTTCGCGAAAATTCGGGTTTTATTAGACGCATACGGTATGGATCTAATTGTACAATCCACCTAGTCGAGTCCCCGTTGGAATAAATCAGCTGAGGGAAACCGAGACGTCCCTAATATTTGGCATCGCGCCGCTTTAAGTGTGCAGTGAAAAAAAAAACAAGTGTTTTGTTCGTATTTCCGTAAAAAGAGACTATGAAGTGTTATACCTTCGCGACCATCGTATAAAAACAGTGCCACTAGTTAGGTAGGTACTTAGTGCTTTATGTGATTTTGTGAAGATTTTTGGATAGTATCTAAACACAAGAAAATAGTAAAAATAATCGATGCATCTCAAAGGTAGGCTTTTTCATGCTATTCGTCGAGCTATTCGCTAAAAGAACCTTTAAGGAGTTGTCCAAAAATTATTTATTTATTTATTTAATCTCCACATACACCAAATGATACATGGTTGCGTCAATATTCTTCAAATACTGCGAAAAAGCCTCGGAAAAAGCGATTCGACTGGCAACCAGTTACCTAGTGCTTCTTGTGATTTTCGAGAGGATTTTTGGATAACATAAGAAAGGAGTACGACACCCGCAAGGAAAATCATCCAGGCATCCGAAAGGTAGTTTTTTTGCATGCTATTCGCTAAAAGAACCATTAAAGATTTGTTCAAAAACTAGTTGAAAGACTATTCCTGAAATACTGTGAAAGAGCTATACGTCTGACAACGCTGCACGGCGGAATTGGGGGGGATCCGCCGGAACCGGCCTCAGTTCCAGCTGGTCCCGGCAAGGTCAAGGACCCATGGCCGTAGCGTCGGAAAAAGGGGTTTTAATAGCGTTTTAAAAAAAATTATTTCTGACGTTAATATGCACTTTAGAAAAATTTTAATTGCATAGGCGTAACAAGTGCATTTTTCCCGACCTGCCCTTAAAATTTCTGTACTTATCAAAGTTACACCCTGTATATGATTTTTCGAGAAAAAGTCATTCTTGATAAAAAGTTTTGCTTGTTCTTAAAATAACATTACTTACACTGGGTGCCGCAGAATTGAAAAAAACGTTAATTATCTTAAGAGTAAACTGCCTCTATTTGTATAGATATTGAAAAAAGTTATAAAGATTTGTTCAGCGTAGTAAGTTACTTACGTCTACAAAATTTCAAAGAGTTAGGCCTACTTTGATTTTTTGATTTTTTTTCTTGTTTTTTTTTATTAAATAGTTTCCTGTAAATAGCATGACAAAACTGTATTAACAAAGGTTACCCAGAATGGAAAACTGCGCCTGATAACAAAATTTAACAATTCTAGGCCTTCTTTGTATTTTGGAAAATATTGGAAGAAACTCAAAGTAGGCCAGGATTGTCAAAATTTTTTCGTCGTACATAGTTTCCTACTCTGAGTAACTTTTGTTAATACAGTTTTGTCATACTATTTGCAGAAAAACATTTAATCGAAGAAAAGCAATAAGAAAAATAAAAAAATCAAAGTAGGCCTTACACTTTGATATTTTGCACACCTAAGTAACTCAACACGCTGAACAAATTTTGTTTATAATTTTTTTCAGTATCTCTACAAATAGAGGCAGTGTACTCTTATGTTAATTAACGTTTTATCAATTTTCCATTATAAGTAATGTTAACTTTTTCCATGCCAATCTTATTTTAAGAACAAGCTAAACTTTTTATCAAGAATGAGTTTTTCTCGAAAAATCAAATATAAGAAACTTTACAAAAGTGCGGTATCCCATCTGGGGACACACTGTATAACGCAAATTCATAAAAACTGAACTTTGCAGCACTGTGTAAACAAACCATAATATCGAGAAATTCTAATTCCCCAAACTAGGAGCAACAACTACTATTATTTGGGCTTCATTGTTATTTTCGGATAGCGATCACTTTTCCTGATCAAACTAGAATAGCCTTTGCTCAAGTAACTAGGTACTACCAATTTTGTGTAATTAGAAATTTTGCCAAGACATAACATAATTTTTTTTATTTAAAGTAATTGTGGTACAATAATAGTAGTTAATGATTTTAAGACGAGGGTCTTAGCCTAAGTATTTAAAATACTTGTGTGCTTTACCCCCATCTCACATCTACTTAAATCCACTAGCACCTGATCTAATAATATAATCTAAATAAACATAATCCTACTCTAAATCTGTTTCCCCTTCTGTTTCTTTTCTTTCTCCCTTTTCTAATTCCATCTATTGATGAACATGATACGCAGAACAGACACCTCCCCCCTCCCGAGACCATGCGGGACTACTGAGAAAAAAATTATATAAATAAAAAAATAATATAAGATAAGAAAATTATAGAAGAGAAGAAAAAACATCATACAAAACTCCTGGTTTAAAATACAAACAGTAGTGAGTCAAAGCGGGTACGAGTCCAAAATGGCCGCCAAGGTCGTCGTTGTTGCGAAGTCGCGATGGGGTGTTCAAGGTCAAGGGGCGTGGCTAGAATAGCTTCAAGGTTAATTTCCGAGAACCGCTTCAAGGTTAATTTCTGGGAATTGATGTACAAGGTCAAGGGGCGTGGTTTCCTAGAATAGCTTCAAGGTTAATTTCCGAGAATCGCTTCAAGGTTAATTTCTGGGAATTGAAGGGGGGCGTGTTTAGAATAGCTTCAAGGTTTCCGCGCTTCAAGGTTGAATCGCTTCAAGGAGGCTTAGAGGTCAAAGCTAGAGTGGCTTCTGGGAATTTGGGTGGGAAGGCATTTCCATTAGCCCCACCCCTCTAGCTTTGATAAAAGACAGAGTTTGCTGTTTGGAGTTCAGTAGCCGAAGATGGCTTGCAGCAAAATGGATTTGGAAACCATCAACAAAGTTGGTTGCTTGTCTCAGAAACCGACGGTAAAGTTAGTGGAATTGGATGAAGGCGTGCCGATGAAAATTCTCTCGGGCAAGGTGGTGCAAACGACGTTCGGGGAGACCATTTTGCTGGAGTTGGAGGAGAGTGTCGTTTTCCTGCCGAACAGAGTGACACACGCGTTCAAACCGTGCCTCGAACATTTTTCCAGTGAAAAATACGCGTTGGTTTACAAAGGACAACTGGATATGGGAAAAAACAAGGCCAATCAGTTTGAAATATGGTCATTGGGGGAATAGAAAATTAACATGGAATTCTTCAAATAGTAATTTGTGTTATAATCTTGTATTAGTCATAAAACGTACTTAATAAAGGAATATAAAAGCATCATGCCTGTGTTTGAAAATATCTCATTATTTTTAATAAAGGTTTAAACATCAGCCAGTCTTTTATTATGCGAGTAACATAGCATTGAAACGAATCATATAAATTTCAATCTTTATTTGCTATGAATTAAATAAATGAAACTGTAGCGTATACATATCCCAGCACTTAACGATGTTTACTCCATCGCCCGACCGTAACAAACGGAAGCTGTGGCGCTTGCATCTTACACAGTCGGGAGCTACGCTGGGCGAGGCTCCTGCTAAGCGCCGCGGTGTCTGGCTACGGGCGGCGGCGGCCTGCCAGCGGCGGTGATCGGGCAACCCGGGAGCGGCGTCGAACAACCAGCGTGGCGGCGTGCGGCGTCGGACAGCCAGCGCGGGCGTGGCAGCTCAGCGGCGGCGGCGTCGGCTTTCGGAAAAGGTCCAAGCGTAGCGCAATGCTTGGAAAAGGGGCTTGCAAATCGGCGGTCGGGGCCTGGGTCCAAGCCCCCTGCCAAATGCCGCGGCAGCAAAACCCCCTGCCATTTTGACAAGGGGCCGGATCCCCCCCATACCCAAAGGAATTACGAGGTCCGACGTAAGCGGTTCTACCTCTGGGTAGGGGCGGACCCTATCCTTACGTCGTAATTCAATACCTCAAACTTTCTGTGCCACCTCAATTTACCGAAAACTAATGGTACTTGTACGGTCAGTATATACAAACGCATATTTGTTTTCGACGGGTGGGTACAGGCAGATCCAAGAAACACCAAGTACCTTAAAGTAAACTTATGCTAAAGTAACATTAACCTAAAGTAAACTTAAACTAATTAAACCTAATGGTGTTTACAAACTCTCGTCACTGCCCCACACAGTTCAAGGCATTGCAGCGAGGAACGCGCAGTGACAATGTTAAAAAACATCTGATCCCGAACTTTTTTTTAAAAAAAGTCCTCGGTCACCTTTCCCAGCCACTGCCATAGCTGAGTTTCAAATCTGGGAATACGAACTACCTTCACGTAACATTTCTACCAGACCACCTCGCCAGAAATAAACAAAATTTAGTCAAATATCTGATACAAGCGAAGTCCATTAAAAATTAGAATTCACATGTCTAATATCCCGATGCGGTCAACATAATTTGAACTCTAGTTCGTTAAGAGAACCTCTTCGCTATTTATGTGAGAATCTATGTACCCCGCCGCCGTCGCCATAATTTGAATTTGGTAGATATAAATGGATATCTCCTTTAAGGAACAAAATCAGACAAGTTAAAAGCAGTTTTATTTTTAAAAAGTATTAACTACAAATGTATATAATAACGAAATTGTCATTTTATAATCGTCCACTTTGGTAGATGGCCAATGACCAGAGTCTGGTCCACACTCCCATCCTAGAATGGCTTCTGAATTCTCTTCATATTTTTTTATATTCTTTTGTAGCCATTTCAAAATATGCATATGACGCTCATTATGTATAGGTTCAAATTTATAGGTTAATTTCATATCATTTAGTGCCTTTGTAAAATCCCTCAAATTTTCATATCTTGCAAGATAAGCGGCGGCACATATAAAATCATCAATACATATTAATAAATCTCTATAATTTGTTAAGTTTTTGGTAGGATACGACTGTTCTAAAAGGTATTCTTCACTTAATATGTTAAGAATATACATCTTATATTGGAGCCCAGAGTCCAAACCATGTTTCTTCAGAAGTCCATCAAGCGTAAAATAATTTATTTGTTCAATGTTTTCTGCGTCACATATATTAATGATTTGTATCACGTAATTATCAATATGCTGTTTTTTTTCCAACATTAAACGATAGGTACAAATTTCATGGAGTTCTTGCTTGGCAACTTTTTCAAACCACTCGTTTGGGATAATAAAATCTTGTTTTTGTAGTATATAAGTCAATGAATCACCATGGCAATGCTGAAATAACACTCTGTGTGAGGCAAGATACGCCTTAAAGTCGATATTTACAAAGGCACTCATATTTACGAATATGTCGATGTGGTTCAGTGTTTGCTCTGCTATGTTTATAAACCATCCGCTCTTTATATACCAAGGCGCAACCGCTAGAAAATTTAATTTTGCAACGAAGCAAAAATTCATGTCCTTGAAACCTACAATCTAGAAAAAAATGTTTCTAATGAAATATATTCCGAGAAAGAAGCTAAATGCTTTTATCAAATAAAAACAGCAGGGTGTCATTGAAAAAACCAACTTAATTGTCATATGACCTTGAAAACGTCATCTGTAAATTTTCTTTTATAAACATTTGATTAGCCCCTTTGATATGCTACGACTTTTATTTGAAACATTTTTTTGTAGATTCCTTAGTTTATAAGATATTCAACTTTCAAGCGCATTACGTAATTATGAGACCAGTTGACTATCACCCAACTCGACCCGACTTTAAAATTGCTTGTGATGCGGGCGAAGGCGAAAGCCGACGCGGTGAGATTATAATCCCGGGTGAAGCCGGGCAATTGTCGATTCTTAGATTCAAGTAGCGCTCGGTATTTTTTTCTTTTATTATGTTCAGGAGAGGTCACTGTGTTGTAGATTATCACACGTTAGGAAAAGGATGACACTAAAAAGGTCGACAATTTTTAAATGATTTTGAATTTTTTTACAAGATAACTTTGAAAGTATAAATAGACATCAAATGTCTTATTAATTTTAAAAGAGTCCAAAATGCAAATAAGGCAACAACAAAGCTCTCTCCCTATTGAAAACTTAGACGTTGCAGATACAGGGATCAGACAGGCATCTAAGCATGGTAAACTGTTTCCAGAGTCCGTTAGAGCTGCGTTCATAGGACCTAGCAACTGTGGTAAAACAAATGCCCTTTTAAGTATAATATTTAACAAAAATGGTCTGAAGTTTGAGAATATCTACGTTTATAGTAAAAGCTTATATCAGCCAAAATATCAGTTCCTACAAGATGTCTTAAAAAAAGTTCCTAAAATCGGATATTTTCCATTTAAAGCTAATGATGATGTCATTCCACCATCCGAGGCCTTGGAAAATTCAGTTTTTATTTTCGATGATGTGAGTTGTGATCGGCAAGATAAGATACGTGAGTTTTATTCGATGGGACGGCACAAAGGCGTTGATGTCATATATCTTTGTCAGACTTACTCGAAAATACCTAAACAGCTGGTCCGCGATAACTGTAATGTTATTGTACTATTTCGACAGGATGATATGAACTTACGTCATGTTTTTGATGAGCATGTGTCTCCGGATTTAACTTATGATCAATTTAAAGTTATGTGTAGCGAGTGCTGGAATAATGCTTACGGTACTTTAGTAATTGTAAAAGATTTTGAGTTAAAAAATGGGCGTTACAGAAATGGATTTGATAAGTATATAAAGCTGTAACTCAGCTGGATTAACTAATTTTGAATCATGCCATCAACAACGCAAGATCAATTATTTAAAATGCAGCGTGCGAAGAAAGTCAGTGAACTCGCTCGCGCTGTTAGAAAAAAGTATGTGGCACTCAAATTAGGTAAAATTGAAGAAGACGAATCGATTAAAAAAATGTTCACACCAGTTACGCAATCCCTGAGCAAAATCAAACTACCTAACTTCACAAAAATGAAATATAAAAAAGAAGAACCGGAAAGCCCACAGTTAAAAAAGGAGGCTGATTTTTTCGATTCCGATGTACAAAATAGTGAACCTGAAGATGTTTCCTATCCTAATATAGCAAAACAATATATACAAGACTACCATGATAATTCAAAGAAAATTGATAAAGTATATGGCCCCGTTTATGACGCATCTCAATCAAAATTTTTGCTAGCCGGTAAAAATATTGATTTTGATATTAGTGGAGATATAATTGTTAAGGGAAAGAATTTTGAGGGAACATCAGGACTATACGATTTGATTTTTTATACTGATCCAAAATACACAGACGAAGACTTTGCAAAATATATCGATATTTTAAAATTAACTGGGGCACATCTTGATACCAGAGGCAAATTAAAAAGCTCAAAACTATCAAAATATTTTAAAATTATTAGGCCTATTTTCAAACCAGGAAAATCTCCAGCTAAACCAAAAACACGTTCGGGTACTGGTATGCATTTAATTTACAATAAAAAACCAATCGAGTATATTTATTGGGATGATGTGAATGAATTAGTGGATAGATTAATGCTTCTTATTGCTTCTAAAAATGCTGGAAACACCTCGCACGATAATGAAATAACTGCTATAGAGACAGAATTAAAAGAGGCTCACATCATTTCTTAATATAAATACAAGCGCATTACAAGGTTATCACCAGTCACAAAATGAGTATTAATAAGTTTGGTCAGTATTCAAGAATTTATTCACGGCCAAGTGTTCACACAGGCGGTTTAACTTTTACTCCTGAAGGTCATATAGATGCGAGAAATTTAAAAATCAGCAATCTTAAGGCTCCGAAAGTATTAGGTGATGCAACTAACAAAAAATACGTCGATGATTCACTTTCTGAAATAAAAAAAGCCTTACAGTCACATATTGTAATTCAGGAAAAACAACTGCGTGAAATTTTGTATAGAATAAGGGTTTTGGAATATCAAAAACATAATGAAAGCAACGAAAACAAAGCATAGTAAAGAAAAGATTCAAATTGTGAATGAATTACACAGACGAGCATTGAAAAAATACCCTCGTCGTCGGACCATTATTAAAGGATTGGATGACCTCTGGCAGGTTGACCTCGCCCAGTTAGATCAATATACAGCTCACAATAACAAATTTAAGTTTATTCTTGTAGTAATTGACTGTTTTTCCAAGTACGTTTGGTGTGAAGCCCTTAAATCTAAGACTGGTGAAGAAGTGACAAAGGCCTTTGATAAAATACTGAAAAACTCTCAACGGCATCCACGAAACTTGCAAAGTGATCATGGAAAAGAATTCTACAACTCCCATTTTCAAAATCTCATGAAAAAGTTTAAAATTAATCATTATAGTACCTTTAGCATAACAAAAGCTGCAATAGTGGAGAGGGTTATACGTACGTTAAAGGAACGATTATTTAAATACTTTAGCCTAAATGGCACATATAAGTGGATTGATATATTATCTACAATTGTTGATAAATACAATAACAGAAGACATAGAACTACTGGAATGAGGCCAAAAGATGTAAATAAAAGTAACGAGGCTGCTTTACTTAGAACCTTCAGCTATCCTACAGTTTTTAAAATATCAAAGTTCAAAAAGGGCGATATGGTTCGCATCAGCAAAGCCAAGCATGTTTTTGAGAAGGGCTACACCCCTAATTGGAGCACGGAATTATTTAAAATTGTTAAAATTCAAAAAACCACACCCATAACTTATTTGCTTGAAGATGTGCAGGGGAATCCGATAAAGGGTGGCTTATACAGCGAGGAATTGCAAAAAGCAGCAAATCCAAATGTTTACCTTGTGGAGAAAGTTTTAAGAAGGAGGGGGGATAAAGTGCTGGTTCGCTGGTTGGGTTTCGATAAAACACATGACTCCTGGATAAGGGCCACAGATGTAGTTTGACACCATGAGTGAATCGGGGTACAGCACTAGCAGCGAAAATAACGAGGTTAATCGTGTTTTGAATAGTTATGATGAAGCGGTCCACAATGAAAAGCAGCTGTTGCTAAGTACACAATTTGTGCTCAAGCCGGAAAATCTGTATGTGATAAACTGTGGACTCAGCCCTCTACGATTCTTCAAACCAGTAGTGCAAATTATAAACCTGCTCGATCCGTCAAATCCTATATCCATGGACCGTTTTGAATGGTTCCAGTTAACAGTGGAATTCAACAAAATCCTTGAAAAATTGGGTGAAGATGTTGCAATACCACCAAAAGAATTCAGCTCCAATTTGAAATTGAGCGTGTACCCAGGTGTCAACTATTTGATGATTGTGCTTTCTAAAGATGATATTCATTTTTATTTCACTGCTAACGATGTAATGCAATTGCTTACAATTGATTGTAAAATAACCTCAAAAATTAATTTAATATTAAAATATAACTTATTGGATTTTTATTATAATATGTTAGATGAAGTGAATGATTTGTTATTAAAATACAACTATAATATAAATGCTATAGATATTATAAAATCACTATGTACTGTATCAGATAATATTAATGCATACTGTATTTTTGAGCTTCTCTCATTCAACGAGGAGTTTGTATTAGCTGATTTGTATAGGAGGAGGTTTTATTAAATAAAAAACACACAAACATAATAAATCTTTTATTACCCTAATACATTTATTTAGGACTAAAATAATGTGAAGGAATGTGTTTTGTCACATCTTTGAATAAATTCTTGGTGCTACATGGAATACATGAAGTATTGGGTGTATCAGTTGCCCCACCGCATGTTGTACATTTATATTTTATTGACACAGGCATGGTGTTGTATTCAGTTGGAACTTGTGTTAATAAAGTTAACAAATATTGGAACTTCTTTTATATTCACACAAAATTATTCTGGCCTAATCCGAGGTGGATTCCTGAAGGTGATTAATTCTTCTTTATTAATTCGTTCGAAATACTCTTGCCAGTTGACCTCGGGAACATGATTCAACTGCCTCCGACATTTCAACAAGTGCATCCGTAGGCGTGACTTCTTAATTTTATGACTGTTGACATATGGACAGGAAACCAGTCCCTGTTGGTCTGCTAGCTGTTGGTTGAACATGTTGACTTTGGATAATGTTGTAAAGACTGTTAGGTTTCTCTGCTATATATACTCTGCAAGTTGTGGGAGGTATGACTAATCTATTAGCAGGGAGGGATTAAATGAAACAATTATTGTTTCTTAGCTATATACAATAGCTTAGTTCTCGATTTGTGGAATACTGTAGTGTCCCCACGGTAGAGTGACAACATTATTAACTAAGTATCGCTTATCATCGAAAGGGCTGAGTGCAATTTTTGTTTGTTTAATACTGAAAACATTATGAGCAAATGAACGAATAGTGCATTGAGTAGCGGTTTTTTGCTTCTTCTTAAATAAGCAATTTGCATAATCGTCGAAAGTTAGATAATTCTTAACAACACCATACTTAATACCCTTTGATTTTTTAATACATTGCTCGCCTTCAATCAGAAACGTGTACATTTTTGACCTAAGGCCGACAAAGTGAGTCATTATTTTTCCATTAAGTTCATCTTTCATAAGACCTGGTACTTTTTTATTTACAAGCGGTATATTATACTGATTATCAACCGAATAATCGCTGGTATCGAAACGATGCAAGTCTCGCTTTAGGACTTCATCATACACATCATCACATTGTATTTCATAAAGTAAGCTATCCGTATCCGTATAAAGTAGTTTACACTGGTCAGTTGAATATTTTTGCAACATGTAATCATAATGAAAATTATAAACACACGTCTTTGAGATATCGAGTATAGCCATCCCGATGTACAGGGGCTTTGTAAAAACGATTTCAGTTTTATTCAGTTCAATTGCAACTAAATCTGTATCAAAAATTAATCGGCTGTTAAAAGCCGGGCTAGCAATTAAATTCTTAGCTCCGTACCTACCTTCCCATTTTCTAACCAATTTTACATTTCTATGTTTGCGAATATTTTCCATGGTCTTACCGTATACAGCATTAACCATCAATTTAATTACTGTTTTTTCAAAATTAAACTTAGCTTTTGTCCTTAATTCTGTATTAAATTTAATGTAAGGAGCTAGCCAGGTAGACTGACTAAATTTTAAAACCCTATGAATCTTTTTTAAAGTTAAACCGTGACTTAACGCTTGTTTAAGAGCCCTATAGTGTACAACATACTTCTCTTTTGAATTGAGAGTTGTCATAAGTTTGGGAAGTTTAGAATTTGGTGGTTTAGAATGTTCTGCGCAAAACGGTAGGTCTTTATGGGGATCATGTAAATTTTCCGGATAGTCTAAATCGACTTCTAAAACGTATCCTTCTGGACTGTTATCCGGAATATTCATCACGTTAATGTTTGTATCAACCCATTGGAAGTTACCGTAAGGAAGAGATTCCCCCATTGCCCACCCGTATAAATTGTTTACATCCAGATAAAGTAAGTATTTGGAAGGATTGTTAGGATCATAATTTTTCATGTATTTGTTGTTTGCCTCAGAATATCTATTACAACATTGGCTTATCCCCCCTCTCACTCCTTTCTCAAAAAACATTAATATATCAATATCTTGAAAGGTTTCCAATCGACACCCAGTATATTTAAGCATACAGTCCCAAGTATATCCCGGTAAAGTGTAGTACCAAGCCGGATCCAAACCATAATTCTTTATACAAGTTTTCCTAAAGTTCTGAAAGATATCGGTAAGTATCATAATGTCCGTCTTGAGATATAGGTCACTATATTCACCTAAACTTTGAATATTAAATTTATCCCAAACTAACTGAGCATGTCTGTAATCGCTTTGACTAATGTGAGTATCGTTTAACTTGCTATAGAATTGCTCGACTGGTGGTAAACACTTTTCATTAAGTTTATTTATGTTATCGATATAATCATAACAAAATATCCCCTTTTTGGTTAACAGATCTAGATTGTTTGAAGATACATCACTAAATTCCTTTTGGGTATTAATAAAGTCCCCTTTATTGAGAGACGATGCTAATGTATCCAACGAGAAGCCTAAAAATTTAAAGGAGTCGATGAATCTAAATTTAACTTCAGTATCGGTATCAGAAACTGTAAAACTAATATATTTTTCCTTGTTTATTGGAAGCAATGTCACATTATGCTTTTTAGCAAGATCTCTTATAATAAAATGACTGTCGTACCCACTAAAGTTATGAAATACTATGGGTACTACAAAGGAGTTTCTGTAATTTAAGTTACACGCTTGGTGGGCGTATCCGCGAAAACGTGATGTCATATGATCATGGTCACGTACTATTATATCGTTAGAATTAAACGGTTTTTCACATATGTGACACGTAGCACTTGCATTTTTTAAACTTATAGATTCACTCATTGGCTCATTATTTTTTAACTTTGAAGCAACAGAGAGTGCTATATTTTCCATTTCATTTGCAAACCAAGTCATGCAATCAATACCACGATAACTCTTATAAAAAGATAATGTATCGTCATAATCACATTTAAAATAGTAGCCTGCGCTAAAAGCTTCATGTTTCTGATATTTAGCAGTATTTAAACACTGTGATTCAGCATAAGGTTTTAGAATTGATTCAAAATCAGCATAAATAATAAATGGTACTTTTTCCTTATGGATATAATTTTTAAATTCGATATACTTATTTTTCGGAAATGATACTTTGCAGTTGTTTACGTCTTGACAATATTCAATATGTTCATTTAATTTTTCTTGGGATGAGTAATAATTTAAGCATCTATCACAAACAAACATCCTACCTTTATGTTTATTAGTTTGGGATGCTATTAATCTCGATAAATGTTTGACCCAACAGTAATGATAATTGATTTCGGTTGTTGATTCATCGATAGGGAGAGCTTCATGCTCACCGACTTTCGGAAAATATGTATCTTGAACTAGAAGTAAATTAGCATGTTTTTCCATTTTGTTTTTAGTTAAGCGAGCCGGAGAAGTTCTAAAAGAGCTTGATTTGTCTTCATTTGACACTAACTCTAGAACATACACATTTACCGATATATTATTCAGTTTTTCGAATTTTGCTATTTGGCTTAGAGTTATAGGAAATTCAAGGCCATCTAGGTTTAAAACGGTCGAAGGGTGGGGATATGAGGATGTACGGTGTGGTTTTCCAACGGGTGGATATAGAGCTGATACAACACTCCAAGCAAAACAAAGATTATCATCATTTTGAACGTTAATACAAGCCTGTTTAGATTGTATTGATTCCGGGAGGTTTATGTAAGATCTACCACCGTTTCCCATCTCTACGTTGTTTATGTTAACTTCCAAACTTAAGATTCTGTGAAGAGTCCAACCGGACTCCTGATGTTCGAAGGACTCAATGGCAGCTAAAATTTTTTCAATAATATTGCTTTCAAACCATTGTTTTAACTGTGTTCCTTGATCGATTATTTCATTGTTTGTATTAAAATACTTATTCTCAAGTATCTCCTGATCACCAGACTTTTTAATAAATTCCCCACAAAAGACAGCATTTACTTTAATTATATTGAATGATCTTAAGATCCTATTAATGCGAGTCTTAAAAACAAAAAACGCGTCTTTAAAAAACTGCAGAATATCTATGTGCTTTAAATTAATTATAACACCCGTGCGTATACGATTATTAAAAATTGATTTTATATCCTCCCACTTTATCCTATCACTTCTACTTTCCCGCTTACGTTGACCTGTTCCAACATGTTGTAATTTTTTTAAGTACACTTTAAATCGTTTCAAATGACTCAAGTTCGTTTGCAATTTAATCCGAGTGCGATTACAGTCAGCCTTTTTCAATGCTTTATGAACTAACCGGATGTTTACATTTATTATTTTTTTCCAATGCTCTAAAGTAGCGTCATCAGAATTATTAATAAGCGTAAACACTTTTTCAAGCGTTTTTATAATGTCATCACTTACCGTCCCGATTTCTGCTGACATTTTAAGATGTGTGAGTATTAAAAAGCAATGAGACAAAACCGAGAAGGTTATAACTTAAATAGTAAAGTTTCCCCCACTCTTTTATTCAAGTTGAAATACATTAACGAGTTCATTTATTTCTCCAGTGAGTTTTGCACCTTAAAATGGAGACGTTCTTTAATCAACTAAATCAGAAATCGTTGATTAAACCATTCATGAAGGCTCGACGTATAGAAATTGGATGTGAGCTTCAAGTATTATCGTTTAGAAGAGTTTGCACACAGTATACAGAAAGAGTTTCTGTGGATTTTTTTACATTTTACACTGTGCTACCGCAAAGGTTTACAGACAAATTCACTACGCAGCGAATTATAGAAATAAATAGGGAAATTGAGCGTGGACAGAATGTGTTTTTAATAAGCCTTGGGCCAACAGAAGGAAGAACCACGAATTTTGAATTTTCCCTGGAAGAATGAAAACTTCCGAGATTAGACTGCTGAGTATGTACAATCGAAGGAAACTTCAAATGTATTTGAAATCTATAGATGATTTAAAGCATGAAATTAAAATGTATGAGATAAATAAGAAAATTGCTAATATTAATTTGAATTTAATAAAAACTATTAAAAAGTGAGTGTTGTTTCATGTAGAAAATGAAAGTGTATACTTACCTTTTCTTTTCTTATCACTTCCTTTCAGATGTTGTTTTTTGCTTAGACACTGATCACTTGAATTCCTTTTAATGAGATTTAAGTTTCAAAATGTGTGTTTTAGGTTAAGAAATGATGATCAAATTGGTAAATTATATGTTTATTAAAATATAACTATAATACAATAATAAAATAATAAAATAATATAATAAAATAATATAATATCATTAAAATAAGAGAAAATGTGGGGACTATTAAACGTTCAGAATTTCTTGCACTCTTTGCATGATTTTCACAACTCGTGTCTCGTCTGAATTTAAATTGTCAAGTTCTGAAAGGATCCTTTTTTCCCTTTCTTTCAGTTGTTGAACTTATCCAACCACTACTTTTAATTGCTCTCTTAGCAAATGTTTTTGGGACTTTATGTCCCCACATTTTCTCTTGCAAAACACATTTGCCTGCGCTTTTAATTTGTGGAGAAATGCGGTAGGACTTTGACCCCTTATCTTTGAATATTCTTCCTCACCTTGACTTTCGGTTGTTGCATCACTAAAAATGCTGATGTTGTCATCATCATCTCGCATCGCTTGCATCCTACGTATGTCTTTCCCTCTGGTGGATTCAGCGAAGGTGTTGGGGGCATTCGACGGTCCGGGTTGAGGCTCGCCTTTTGTCACCGGCTGGATTGTTACCTCAGGGCCCAATGAAACTCCTTCCATCTCAGGATGTCCAGCCGGCTGTAAAACAATAACAATATTAACTTTAAAGATGTAAGATTAGCGAGTGTAAATGTAATAATTACAAGCAAAGGTGATAATGGGCATACACATGTTTCATGCTATTACTAGTTTTTTCTTTTTGTTAATTTTGAGTGTTTGCCCATTATCACCTTTTCTTGTAATTAACTTTAAAGTTTATTTAGGAGAGTAGTGCTTACTCTTATAAGATAGTTCTGTAGTATAGAGATCCCTGTATCTACAACGTTGGGGGCTGATTGCATGCTGTTGGATTTGGGAGTCGCCTGCATTCTTCGTATGTCGTTACCTCTGGTGGATTCATCGAGGGTGTTGGGGGCATTCGATGGTCCGGGTTGAGGCTCACCTTTTGTCACCGGCTGGAGTGTTAATTCAGGTCCCAACAATGAGAATAATTCCATCTCAGGATTCATCTCAGGATTTCCAGCTGGCTGTAAAAAATAGCAATATTAACTTTAGAGTTTATTTAGGAGAGTAGTGCTTACTATTATAAGATAGTCTTGTAGCATGGAGATCCCATTAGATGCAACGTTGGGGGCTGATTTGCTCACTGGTACTGGTGTTTTCATTTTGATGATGATGAAGCACAACACTGTTATTTCACTGATCAGACTTTCAGATGGAATAATGTCAAACTTTGCAGTTATGGGAATATATAATGTAAAAATTACTGAGCTTGAGGGGGTACTCAAGAACCAGTGGGCGTGTTGAAAAGCCAATCCACATAGTGCATACGCTTTCCTCGTCTAAACGCGCAGGCGTCTTTCCCACAAAGGGGTTGGGCTTATCTCCTTAAAGGTTTGCTGCGCATGTGCAAGTGGGTGGAGCTAACCAGAATTCCCACTCCTCGGGCATGCAAAATCGCTGATTCCAATGTTTACAAAACGCAGATGGTTAACCCTGAGAATGTTTTTGAGACAAAATTTCAGCTCGTCAATTGAATGTTTAAAAACACAGATGGTCAACCCTGAGAATGTTGATGTGATCTCTCACGTCGGCCCGCTTTTACAAGATGTTTAGTCTGAAAGAATTTCGATGTTTAAAAAACACAGATGGCTAACCCTGAGAATGTTGATGTGATATCTCACGTCGACCCGCTTTTATAAGATGTTTAGTCTGAAAGAATTTCGATGTTTAAAAAACACAGATGGCTAACCCTGAGAATGTTGATGTGATCTCTCACGTCGACCCGCTTTTATAAGATGTTTAGTTATTTTCAAGAAATGACCGCCAGAATACCGGCGAAAATATTGCTGACAAAAATGAAACTACTTTTATTTTCATAACTTTATTATGCGTTAAGACTACACAAATACTATAGCTCCATAACTGATGTTAGCTTTTTAATCCATTGATTTTCGACCAACTTATGGATTAATTTAATCATCCATTTTAAAATCAAGAGTGAGGAACATGCGGCAATAAAATAAACCACGCTTTCTAGGGACTGACCTGTTGTAACTTGCTGCAGCTCATTTAACATTTTAGAAATTGGTGTAACCCACTCTGTGTCAGCAACTGTACCATTTTCAAATATCATTCGAAGTTTATACTGTTTGATATTACTTGGTATCTTTGTCATTACAACTTCATCAGTGGTAGTTGTAGGAGTTAATGAAATGCAATTTAATGAATCATCCATACAAATAGCAACATCGTTTACGTCAAACGGTTTATAGACGTATATTATGTTATTGATAATCAGAGAATGAAGTAACAGGTATTATGCACTCAACATCATTTTCGAAAGTGTGACCTACTTAAGTTTTCTCTCTCTTTTATAGGAATCAAACAACAAAATGCAAATAAAGGTCTTTATTTAAGTAAAAACTTACAACTTTTAGTAATCGATTAAGTATTTTTCTAACCAAGAATATAATTTTTCACAATTCCTAAAGCTACACATCCATTTTTTATTTTCATTGTGGTGGAGGCACATCGGAATGTCTTTTTCAAATAGCGGCACCTCTATCCAATTGTTTTGCAAATTTCCAACATCAACCACTTTATTGTTGATTATTTCACGTAGAAAACGTTCTTTTTGATGTCCCTTCACGTAAACTATGTGAACGTCTAGTAGAGTAGTTTGCAGTATTTCAACCAATTTGTTACACTCAACATGTCCACTTGAATATTTTATCCCCAGAAAATTTTCTTCCATAACTCGCACATGCCTCTTATTTAAATTGTTAAGAGCCATAAAACTTTTTGGGGGAGCTATAACCATATGCATCACTTGCCCATTAATTTTAATTGTCAATTCCTTGGGATAAAACTCATTCTCCACCATGAAACCTTGAATATCTATTACAGAAATCTTCATCTTAGTTCTCGAATAAAACTGTTGGTATGGTGCTGATGTCCCTGCATTTATATCCGGCATCTGTTTACATCATATAGCTTCTTACAGTTTCGCTCAAGGGCAAATACTCCACAACTCTATCATGAATAATGATGCAATATGCACGGGTCTTATCTGGAAATCCTTGAGAGCTCTCAATATCCAATTTAACATCAACAGTGCTCATTTTAATTGTTTCATTGCGACGTGAGCAGTCAATAACGAACAGCGTCGCCCGGTCTTTAAAGTCAGCATAATTAAGTAGTGGGCTCTTATCGCGCGTATTCATAAAGCTTGGGTAGAAGTCTCTGTAATTATTGTAAACTTCCAAGTAATCCCTATTGAAATCTTGCCGCAAGCGTTCAAACGGAAAGTATTCACCGTTTATTATAAGGCGTACGTCGGAAATATTTACATGATCAAAGTATGTCGGGTCCTTTTTTGAATTTTCTTTGCGGTCGGTCTGAAAGCCAACAATAACAAACCTTGGGCTTTCTACTGTGGCAGAGGTTTTAACGGACCATATTTCTTTGGTTGCATTTACGGTCAGATTAGGTAATTCATGTAACTCCCATTTGCGAAACGGTATCAAGATGGGTTTATTACTCTTGAGGGCTTGCAATAAGTTATACTTAATTTTATCGTTTGGTATTATATGTTTTACTTTCAGCTCGATGTTAGTAATGGCTACTTCAACCGTTAGATCTGGAGTTGTACCAGGTGTTTGTTCCAGCAATATAGAGTTTTTGTCATTTCGAGCTCTAGTTAACCGTATTGTTTGTTTACCAGAAATTGCATGTTGGTAATCGTTAAAGATGCCAAACAGGTGTTTAAGTGGAACTCTAACACTAAACGTTGAATCTCTATTCAAAATAGTTTTTTTCCCGGGGTACAACCAACTTGAGGTGCGTTTTTCATCGGTGGGGTTGTAGCAAAGATACGCTCTGATACTGCTTAAAATGTCGGGGTCCCTCACAGAATCTACTTCTTGTCCGTTAAGTTCGTAAGATATAGAGTCGAAGAAGAAAGCCGCGGCATTATTAACTAATTCACAAGTGCCTTCTCCTTGTGTAGGTTTTATTTCTCCTTTAATAAAAATTGCGGCGTCATACATTAACAACCAAGCATCTCCCTGGTTAATTGTTATTTCAATGATGTCATTATTCATAAAAGACTTGACGAAAGGATAGTAAGTACGGCTTTCTATGCGTTGTATTGACTCATCATACTTTGGACTTTGATACACGTCAAATACATTTGGTGCCAACGACATTATATCCGAGCAACTTTAAAATATTTATGCTTTTAGGTGTAGGCGCCAGGTTGCGAGGTTGACGCTTGTGAGGTTCAGACGAGAGTGTGTTTATAAAGTGGTTTAACTCACTTTTATATGTGAGACCCTCACCGAAAACGAGACCCATTACAAAGGTTTTACTTCTAATCTCACAATTATTTCTTCTCCGCGGAAATTTACTAACTGAAAATTTTGATCCAAAATCGATAAGGTTATATTATTTATTTCCCGTTTAGTGACAGGTAAGTAAAGTAGGTTTCTGGGGGTTTCGTCTATGGCGTCCCCCGGATTACATTCAGGAGAAAACTCGTAAATAGTATGAGTAGGTCTGTTGTTATAGTATGCTCCAGAGGTCAAATTGCTGTCAATATGTATTGTTCTGGTTTTGACGATATTCACCGGTAAATCTGATGCGTGGACACTTAGTGGGGGTAGTAAGCGATTGGAATAGCCGAGCAATGTGGCAATCGAATCTTTTGGTCGAAAATCAATCGTATATTTATCGCTGTATATTTCACACTGTAGAGTATTAGTATTGGCTTTCAATGAAAAATCAGGTATTTCGTTAAGATTTCTTAAAATTTTAATTATTGTTGTCTCTATGGCAGCAATTTCATAAGATCCTGTGGGTATTTCTAAAACTTTCAATTCGTTTGCTTGATCGATTAAATAAAATTTATTATTCGGTGCCTCAATATTCGGTATCGTATTATATGAATAAAACCCGAGCAACGCTAGCCCGTATTGTAAAGTTGGGTCTAAATAAATGGAATTATTGTAATCAACCGAGAGCACAGAGTTGTAGCCTTTCAACGTGAATAACAACGACATGACTAATAGTTTTAAGTCGGTCAGCTCTTTTTATAAAGAAATTCGAGACAAAGATGTCCACAATTTATTTCATTAAATTTTTGATATGCATCGTTATTATATACAATCTTAACTTTTCCTAAATATTTAACAAGTTCCGTCGGTGGTTTTAAGTTACCGAAACTATCAAAGTATTCAACAATATTATTATCTTTTTTATATGCTACCCAGTGAGTGCCTCTATTGTTTTTAACATCTAAATTAATAATTGCCGATTCATACGCATGTGGTTTGCTTGGAAGTGCATCTCATGAATACACCTCTAAAATATGACAACTTTAATTTCCTGGCAAATTTTTCGAGGTCAACGTTAGTTAATGGTCTCTTGGGTAGCTTCACTGGGAGTTTTTTTGTTTCCTTAAAAATAAACCAAAGCCTCGCTTGTTTTTTCTCAAGTAAAGCCCCGATCCGATTGCTTCCATCGCTTTGTTATGACGTTTTTGTTCTTCCATCTTTTTCTGCATATCTTTCGCAGCGATAACTGTTTTAGCAATCGCGCTAGCACCACCTGCCACCGATCCAAGAGCTCCCAAAGCACCTAGGATTGGAATCAAAGGAAGAAAGCCACCGCTCGCCTCAAAAGGAATTATTCTGGGGATTCGCACTTTATTCTTTCCACCTACTTTTTTAACTGCCAAACGTGCCGCTTTAATTGCAGCTAGTGTGGTTTTCTTAATTCCTTTTTCATTATTAAGTTGATTTCCGTTAAATGATTTTTTTCAATGATTTTTCAACCTTTTTCACTATATCGCGTTTGAATGATTTTTTTAAGCCCATACCTAACTTGCGTTTAGTTTTCATTGTTGTAGTAACAAACCAAGCAGCTGCCTTTTCACCTAGTTTTGCGTCCTTAGACTTAACTCTTTGCCAAGCTTTATTTTCTAACACTCGATCGGCTTTATGTCGATCCTCTAAAGAGGAAGATTTCGAATATTCTATGTCGTGTTCCTTGCATGCAGCGTCGAGAGGGTTTATGCCAGGGTCTCCCCTAGCTAATCTCTTGTTTAGCTTAGTTCCAGGTCCGCAATATTGATATCCAGGAACGTGCAACTCAACTGGTAGATTACTGATAAGGGTATTGACCAAACCGTCTCCTGTGAATGATAACATTAGACTGAATGCAGGTCTTTACATGAAAATATATTTATAAGTTCCAATTTATTTTCCTTGAATTTATTCAACTGTTTACCGCAAATATTTATATCCGAGCGCGTGAAGATTTCACTTAAACGAACCTCGGGAAAGTGTGTTTATATAAATTCTGTACAGTATAATTTCGTATAATAAAACGACTTTATTACACACCCGCTTTAATTCACCGCCACATAAACATCGAATCATCGAGGTCTGCGCTGGATAAATCTTAATTTTAATTTAAATAAAGTTTAAAACACTGGCACGTAGCCTGTAAATATTTAAGGTAGTATAATTTTTAATTTAGATTGAGCGTTGCAACTGATGACTCATAACCGCTATTTATGAATGGGTTATTTTTTCACGTTTTAAACAGAGTACGTTGCTGTCTTTTATTGCTATCGAATTATGGATCGCTTGATCCAGTTACTTTGTGAGTCATACCATTGTTGTTTATTTGCAGCAAATAAAGATTGGAATTTGAATTATTTGTTTTATTTACAACAGTTTATCATTACTCATAATAAAAGACTGGCTGATGTTTAAACCTTTATTAAAAATAATGAGATATTTTCAAACACAGGCATGACGCTTTTATATTCCTTTATTAAGTACGTTTTATGACTAATACAAGATTATAACACAAATTACTATTTGAAGAATTCCATGTTAATTTTCTATTCCCCCAATGACCATATTTCAAACTGATTGGCCTTGTTTTTTCCCATATCCAGTTGTCCTTTGTAAACCAACGCGTATTTTTCACTGGAAAAATGTTCGAGGCACGGTTTGAACGCCTGTGTCACTCTGTTCGGCAGGAAAACGACACTCTCCTCCAACTCCAGCAAAATGGTCTCCCCGAACGTCGTTTGCACCACCTTGCCCGAGAGAATTTTCATCGGCACGCCTTCATCCAATTCCACTAACTTTACCGTCGGTTTCTGAGACAAGCAACCAACTTTGTTGATGGTTTCCAAATCCATTTTGCTGCAAGCCATCTTCGGCTACTGAACTCCAAACAGCAAACTCTGTCTTTTATCAAAGCTAGAGGGGTGGGGCTAATGGAAATGCCTTCCCACCCAAATTCCCAGAAGCCACTCTAGCTTTGACCTCTAAGCCTCCTTGAAGCGATTCAACCTTGAAGCGCGGAAACCTTGAAGCTATTCTAAACACGCCCCCCTTCAATTCCCAGAAATTAACCTTGAAGCGATTCTCGGAAATTAACCTTGAAGCTATTCTAGGAAACCACGCCCCTTGACCTTGTACATCAATTCCCAGAAATTAACCTTGAAGCGGTTCTCGGAAATTAACCTTGAAGCTATTCTAGCCACGCCCCTTGACCTTGAACACCCCATCGCGACTTCGCAACAACGACGACCTTGGCGGCCATTTTGGACTCGTACCCGCTTTGACTCACTACTACAAACAAACTTTTGAAGTTAATTGATGTTAAAGAAAAATTATTTTTTAGTAGATATTTGTACCCCGTAGTCCCACAAGCAAATTTTAATTTTATTAACTTTTCAATGGTGTCTGCTAACCAAGATATTTTTGTTGCTCTCTAAATTTGTAAGGTGATCTTCAGAAAAAATGGGTTTAAGTCTTTTAAAAGGTCTTCATAAAATCATTTTTTTTAAATCTGGAATATCCTCTTCTAATAAATGTATTTTATCGGCTATTTCCGATTGTTGTGTGAAAGTAGGAGCAAAGGAAGTTTTCCCTTAAATATACAATATATTGCTGGATGGACATGCATTTGGATTTAGAATTAATTTTTTAACGAACGAGCCTTGGCCGAAATGGACCTAAAAATAGTAATTGTCAAACATTTATATTTAAAAAATCTAATAATATAAATCCTTAGGTTACGTCGCAGATTTTACTTCGTTCATTTAGTCTCCAGGCATTTATATATTTTTTTCATAAACTTAATTTTTCTAGGTCTTTCTATGGCACTGGAAACATTTGGAAAGAATTCCCAGAGTTGTTACAGTGGGGTACTGTGCACTGATGAGCCATACTAAATTAAGTATATTAACTTATTTTCTGGTATATTAATTAATGTATTATTATTATTATATCTATTTTTATTACATTATTATGATATTTTTAGTTAAGAAATATTTTTAATGAAAAAAAAAATACTAAGTCAGATTGTAAGGTTCCTAAGAACCTATTTCAAAAATGTGTTTGCTAGCCTATGGGCAAATAAAGGATTTTCAGCGCCCAGTTTTATATTTCAAAAAAGTATCTTCTATATAAACTTACAGGAATTTTTGCAACAATATTTAAATAATGTTTCTATTGTTACAAAAGTTGCTTTAGATTTACAGGGTACATACTTTTGTTTAAGAAATTGGACCTTAATCGTTTAAAACATCAATTAAAAAATACAATTCAAATTAAAATTTTAAATTGTGTACTGCCGTATTTACACGACTTTTGATAGATAAGTAGACTCGTAAGTAGGCAATCAAATAAAAATACCTTAATATTTTTTCAAGTATGTACTTAAAATAAAGAAAAAGCCAAAGTCTTCATGATAATATATTATTTGTTGAACTTGGCTTATATTTATTGTTTCCTATTCCCATACATTTTTCAGCCATTGCAGACTTGTACGCATTGCTGCAGCTGGAATTTGCTTTTTTGCTTAAATAGGTATGGCCCAAATTTATAGTAAACTGTTTACTGGGCGTTAGCATTTAGAATAAATTTTGGAATCTATAAAATACACCATGTTATTATGTACCTGTTTGTTTGTAAAGTAGCATCGAGCGGCAAAATCGACGTGAGGCCAAGACGAAGGTATTTAGAAAAACTCTTTAGAACATCTGGCGAGTGTTCCCGTATTTCCACAAAATATAATTTGGAAACTTGTACAATTTTGGAACCTCGACAGACTCTTCAGATAACACTGTATAGTGTAAGTATCTACTCCCTTCCAGAAGTCAACCTAAGTTGTGGATGCGATATTTTGCTGTAGATGTCCGCTAAAACGCATACATCAGTCCCTACCCCGCGAGAACTTTACCTAACTCCATAAAAATGATTATTCTGAAATTTATTTCGAAAAAATGCAAAGCGAGCTGCGGTGGCGGCAGATAAAACAAAGCAAGTGGGAGCAGTTAGTCTGTGGGGATATTAACGGAGTCGAACGACCCCCGGGGACTCAGACCGCATCAATAAAAAAAACACACTTTTAGTATGTAAATGAAGAGATAAAACGCCACCGTTCCCATGTACGCGTTATCACGCCCATATCAATCTTCCATTATCTGCATAGCGGTGCTCGGCCTGCCCCATCAGGTGTGTAAGAAGCTCCGATTTAGAGCATTTAGTCAAGGTATACCCGTTTTGTACCGGTATGAATCTTGTTGCTTGGCGGAGCCTCGTAGTGTGCCAATTTCGCCTAACCAATGTTTTATTACTGTTAAATCAGAGTTTTGAATTTACGACTGGTGCAAAGCTCAAATTAAATACTTTGTAACATTTCTCCTTTGACGAATATGAGTCCAAAACTTCCTCCCACCTACTCCTGCACTACAGTTCCTTGAAACAGCAGTTGAGTAAAATAATTTAATAGACCCAACTTGTGTCAAATCTTCCCGGTAACAATCAGAGTTGGTCAACCATCAATCCTATTTGATTGTTCTTTTATCAGCTCAGAGCGGTGCCATTGAGATTTGACAGTCGTCCCGCCACTTTGTATTACTTCACTCAATTATTAGCCACAGCTGACTCTAGGAGAAGCCCTGAAGTAGAGAAAACTGGCAACAAGGGATGCGGGTCCACGTCGCGTGCCCTGACACTGCTTGTCAGTTGATTTTACAAGAAATTTACCAGAATAAATTTTTGTAGTGCGAGTAGTGCTATCGTCGCCAGATTGCTATGACAAGGCAGTGTGTCTATGGGTGGAAACATACAGCCCGAAGTGCTGGCGACAGCTTTTTTATAAATTTGTTTTGTTTGTGAAAAAAATGTAACATTTCTCTAAAGGTTCGAAGTGAAGAATCGTTCCTTTACAATTTCAAGCCTCAAGATACCTAGAACCGTCGAGGGAAGCTAAAACTTAGCTATATACCTAGCTGTAAGTCAAATCGTAATACCTAATAACTTGAAGTAGCTAGGTTTTCTTTGCTTGACGGCAAGCGGTCAACTTGTATTCGTTTTGGGCTTTCCAAAGGACGGAAATTTAAGAATAAAATGATTAAGGGCCAATTGCATAGACAAACTAAAGTATCCTTTAACATTAAAGGAGTTTTCTAACAATCCAACCATTGTTTAGTATTGTTGCAAAAGTTTCATTACCTAATGTTAAAGTCAAAAGATAATTTAGTTGAATGTATTATGAAATTGACCCTAACTGCCATTTCAATCAGAAGAGATTACTCTCCTTCACAACATGCTGTTGCCTGTTCGCTTGTTTGTATTTTTATGAAAATTTAACCATAAGGGAAGGTAGATAATTTTCCTGATCGCGCACTTTGCGAAAACTTCTCACAAAAATTCGACTTACAACAAAATTTAGTCCCCTCTATTTGCCCAAATTTACCATATTATTTGTCGAAAATGTACTTATCCACACCAGGAATCGTACTTATTATAAATACGTATACTTCTGTGTATAATTTGTTACTTGTTACTGCTTTTATTGTCTGTTAAACAAAATGTACCTACTTATTTAGGTACACAATTATTGAACAAAGTTCACAAATGTATTTAATTATAATTAAAAAGAAGATTGAACATCTATTAGAAAAGATAAACTAAGCCAAAATGCAGACTGCTCTATACTGCATAGACCCATTGAACCGTCCCGCTGCGGCGTTGCCACATGTTTGCACAGGGCTTGTAAGCTTGAGAAGGTTGTGGACTAGCTATCAAAAAAACCGAATCTAATTTGCCATATGTGAACACCAAGCGCCATATTACAGAGAATATTAGAGAACATAAGTTAGGATAAAGATTTAAGCAAATTACAAAACTGTTTAATTCTTTTAAAAATATTTTCTTCTTTCATCGGTATCTGCTACAATTTTTCTTTTCTTTTTCTGTAATGTATCGCGTTTCATACTCTTTGTCCGATACATTTCAATAAAATGTATCGTATATATCCGCAACTGCCCTATATGAATATATAACTAATAGTTAACATTATAATTATATATCTTTTAATTTAAAAAATCCTCTTTATGGAGATTAATAAAATATTTTTTCATTGTTTCGAATTTTGCCACTTTTCTGATAGCTCTGTTTAGACTTCCAAATGAAAGATTTTTAATTCGTGATGGTATGGTGAACAACTGTACAATGTTTTCATTATCATGAGTATAGCGACTGTCCTGGGGTCAACTTATCTTTACGTATTGGACCAGGTGTTTTCAACTATGAGGTTCGTAGGAAAAAAATCTAAAAAAATCTTATTATTTCTCCCTCTGCTGCTGTTACAAGTAGCAACGCTATATATAATATAGTTCCAGACATTGCTGAATGTATTTAGGTGTCAACAAAAGCTCTTTATTCTAATTTTAAAAAGCAAACAAAACTATTTGAAAACTTGCTTATACTTAACGGAAACAATAGATTTGTGAAATATTTCATACCAAAATAGTATACCTGGGAATAATGAGGGAAAACTAGCCGGTAACCTTCTTACTTTACGGGTCTTGGTTTTCATGTACCCAAGACAAACAGAAAGCGATCCTGTAGATATTTTATTTCGGTTATTTATGTTTAATACAATAATAGCATAAATTACCCTTGTAACAAACTGCCTACTAATGGTGATCAAACAAATAATTATCCCGGATTTGGAACGTCCTTACAACAGGGTATACCTTCGGTAAATGCTACCCTGCTCACGTAGCTAACTGGTCTTAAGAGACTCTCCTGATAAATTTAAAAAGCGCCTTAAGGCCGTTAAGATGCCGGCAAATTGAGCAGAAAATATGCGCCAAGTTTTTTTACCACCCGTGACGGCAGCGGTGTTACCGGCTCGAATATCCCCACGCTTCTTATAATCTCTTTTAATTCCCGCTTATCGTTTTTTATTCTTGCCATAAGTTTTTTAGAAGGGGACTGTCAAGCAGCGGTTAATCGTCAATTATTAATTCACTCGGCTTAACGACGAGCCGATGTTAATAGCTTTCCGCCAAGTGATTTCGTACAGGGAGAATTGTTCAACTTTAGAAAGTATTTAAATGTTTCTTTTAATTTGAGAGAGGGTGCATCAACATATTTGGAGACATCAGGTAGAAGTGCTACAGTGGTTTATAAAAATTTCGTGCCCAGGATCATTAGTACATTATTTGTTTTAGTTCTAGCAATGACTATTGTTAGAAATATATAATAACTCAACCAGAGTTATATAATTTCAATTTAAATGCAGACAGGAAAATAAACTCCTGGACAAAATTAACGCAACATCATAAATGTGCCACTTATTTGATGCTATTTTTTTTTCTGAATTTATGATCCGATTTGAATGATTTTTTTTGCGTTGTAGGTTGGTTCCTTGACAATGTCATAGTTTTCGCTGTTTATGATAAAAAGTTCATTTTCGATTTATACCGGGTGTAACAAAAATGTTATGTTTTTTTTTCCGAAAATTCGTATCACCCTGTGGAGTATACTAGCAACCGAAACATATAGCAGTTGACATTAGACGGTAGGTCCATTTTTCTTCAACATTTTCTTTTTTGGTTTACTTCATTATCTCTGTTATTAAAGGAGATACACTGTTTTATATCGTAACATGTTTTTATAGACTTTATTATGCAACACAGTCATTGTTAAATGTTTTCAAGTAGGCTATGGAACTTTTCTGACATTTCAAGCGATGTGTCAACAGATGTTGTATTTTAAAGTCACAAAGGTCAAATAAAATTCGCCATACCGATAAAAACTGTTCAGAAACTGCTTATTAAACGTTCGTTTCATATGCCCAGTTGCCCTATTCTGTCGTTTAAACCAGCCTCATTTAAACGTCTTCTGATTGTTCGAGACGATATTGTATGATGGCGAGCAGTTCTAAGCTCACTTTTTAGCCTAGTACTAGTGATATTCCTGTTTCTTAGAGCAGTTTGCCTAATAAAACGCTCATCCCTTGGATCGGTACATCGGTTTCGCCCTTTGCCTGACCTTCGAGAGTAAAATCCTGTCTCGTTAAATCGTTCAACCATACGACTTATAGACGAACGATGTCTTCCTATCACATTAGCAACATGACACATCGAATAGCCTTCATCCACCAAAGTTAAAGCTCTTACTGCTTCTTCTGCCGATAAATTTTTTGGTCGATTCATTTTTCAATTTTAAAATACTCGTCGGGCAACTGGGCATATGAAACGAACGTTTAATAAGCAGTTTCCGAACAGTTTTTATCGGTATGGCGAACTTTATTTGACCTTTGTAACTTTAAAACACAACATCTGTTGACACATCGCTTAAAATGTCAGAAAAGTTCCATAGCCTACTTGAAAACATTTAACAATGACTGTGTTGAATAATAAAGTCTATAAAAACATGTTACGATATAAAACAGTGTATCTCCTTTAATAACAGAGATAATGAAGTAAACCAAAAAAGAAAATGTTGAAGAAAGATGGACCTACCGTCTAATGACAACTGCTATATGTTTCGGTTGCTAGTATACTCCACAGGCTGATACGAATTTTCGGAACATTTTTGTTACACCCGGTATAAATCGAAAATGAACTTTTTATCATAAACAGCGAAAACTATGACATTGTCAAGGAACCAACCTACAATGTAAAAAAAAATCATTCAAATCGGATCATAAATTCAGAAAAAAATAGCATCAAATAAGTGGCACATTTATGATGTTGCGTTAATTTTGTCCAGGAGTTTATTTTAGGAAAAATCTCTATATTTTATAATATCAATCTGACATGACATATCAAAAACTATTTTCTATTAACATGACATACATTTCAGGTAAAAGGTGCAAAGGTACAAACAATCCTAACTCTTTACATCCTCTAACCGCAAAGAACAAAACGGCAGTGTCATAAATTTAATTTTGAAGGAGGCTTTACTCTTCTTCCACTTCGGGAGTATCCTTGTCTGGTCGTTAAATTTGGTAAAACACGTTTTTGATCTTCGTCTATTTCAAGTGGGTAAACTTTCTGAACAGGCCGTAGAAGGTTTCCATTTGCTGTTCTTAAACGTTCAAGTCGAATTTCTCCATCTTTACCAGAAATTATTTCTTCAACTCTTGCTAAAGGAAAGTTCATCCTCTTCATATCTTGTGACTCCACCAGAACAATTTCACCACGTTTTATTCTTCTAGGACTACCTATTTTTCTATGACACAATATAAGTGGTCCTAAATATTCTTTTCTATAACGTTCTTTTAAATTATCTTTCAACTTTGCTCTATATCTTAGTCGTTTAGTTAAACTCTCAGTTTCTATAATATCTAGATCTATTGTCCCTATCTCTTCTCTGTCTTGCATAAACATAGATGGAGTTATTACAGCCAAATCTGTTGAATCTTCTGAGACATATGTTAATGGCCTTGAATTGATAACGGACTCACAATCACAAATTATAGATGAAAGTTCTTCATTGGTGAGATAAGCTCTTCCCAAAATTTTACGAAGCAAATTTTTTACCAGCCTTATTAACCTCTCCCAAAAACCACCCCACCATGCTGCCGAAGGTGGATTGAATTTCCATTTAATTCGTTCAACAGCATGCACTTTCTTAATTTCCTCCCAGTCAAGCTTTGATAATGCATTTTCCGTGCCCAAAAAATTCTTCCCATTATCACTGTATACTGTGTCAGGTCTACCTCTTCGCGCAATGAATCTTCGAAATGCTAAAAGAAAACTGGCCGTAGAAAGCGAACTGACTATTTCCAGATGGATAGCTCTGTAAACAGCACATGTAAATATGGCCACCCATACTTTTTGATTTCCTCGAATATACAGGGGTCCAAAAATATCTACACCAGTGATTTCGAAAATTCTAGCATCTCTAACTCGATCCTTGGGTAAAATTGTATCATTCGTTTCGTAGTTCTTTACAGAATACCTTTTACAAACCACGCATTTGCGAATTACAGATGATACTGTTTTCCTTGTTCTAATAATCCAAAACCATTCGCGTAAAATACTGATAAGGTTTTGCACTCCTGCATGACAGTATTTTTTATGGGAATCAAAAATGAGTCTCTCAACAACAGGATGTTTTGCAGGCAGTAGTGCAGGATAAATAAACTCGTGATGATCGTCTCTCGCTGTGATTTTCGTACGAATCCTGATAATACCAGTATCATCTTTAAATGTCACAAGCGATAAATGATGTGTGTTTCCTCCAAAACTTTCTTGCTGAACTGCTGTTATCAAAAATTTCTCAGCATTTTCAATTTCTTGGCAAGACAAGCAGCTACTTCGACGACAACTGGTATTTCTTGAGTTAAATATGAATCGATTCATCCAGGCGATCATATTAACCATCTTATGATACGTTGAAAAATATCGGTAACACCATTTGAAATCAGCGGGCTTACATTTTGACAAAAGGCAATAAGTATCCTTTCTTTTTGCTTCTTGCAATAACTGATCCTCAACTTGGAATTCCTGCTTAGGCTATTCATTTTCTTCTTTCCATAACTAGGAAGGTCCTTCCCACCTATGTTAGAAATATATAATAACTCAACCAGAGTTATATAATTTCAATTTAAATGCAGACAGGAAAATATTCTAGGAAAAATCTCTATATTTTATAATATCAATCTGACATGACATATCAAAAACTATTTTCTATTAACAAATCTTCTCTCCCAAACCTGGTTTTCAAACTGTCCACAACTTTTATGTAGTTCTCTCCAAGAGGCGGATAACTTTCCACGAGTTGTCTTGCTCTTGATCTTGAAATAGTAGCTTGCAGTAGGTATTGCAGTTTATCTTCATTACATAGCTCACTATCTTCATGAATTCGTTGAAACTGGTGTCAAAATGATAACCATTCTCTTACATCATCTCCAAACTTCTTAAACTCAATAGTAGGAAGTTTCATTTTTAAATTTGAAACTTGCGAACATAATGCGTATCTGGAGGATGGTGTTGCTTCCAGAGAAACATCCCTTTTGCTCAAATAGTCTTGAATTCTCAATTTTAAATCATTAAATTGACTCGAGTAATTATCTGCTTTCTCCACTTCAGCATCGACGTTAACATCAGAGAATTCATCTTCAAGTAGAAAATCTAACATTTTCTTGTCTAAATCTGATAAGACCGCCATCTTATTTTCCAAAACTTTAAGCTCTCCTTGCATTTTGAAGATATCTGGATTAGCCTTTTGTAACTCGGTAAGTATCGCCTCATAAATTCTTGAAAAAGAAGTTCTTTGGATATCGATAATCTTGATAAGTTTTTCCATATTTATCTCCTGTCCTGTCACGGTCGCCATATGTTAGAAATATATAATAACTCAACCAGAGTTATATAATTTCAATTTAAATGCAGACAGGAAAATATTTTAGGAAAAATCTCTATATTTTATAATATCAATCTGACATGACATATCAAAAACTATTTTCTATTAACATGACATACATTTCAGGTAAAAGGTGCAAAGGTACAAACAATCCTAACTCTTTACAACTATATACTTATCACGATAAATATAGGTGGCCCTCAGAGTGTCAATTGATCCAAGTAATGGCCCACGCTTCCACCATGGAATAATCCATTGTGATACTTGATAGGAGGGTACTGCACTTTGCAACATAAAAATACTTGAAAATTAACACTTTTTAGCTAATTACTCGTATATTATGGTACTCCACATAGGAAGCGAAGAAGTAAATGGAGTCCTTGTGGAATTCTTTCGAAGGAAAAGACGAAAGCAAAAATATGTCTGGTGTACCTCCTTTGGAATATAAATAAATTCCAGCCAAGACTACCGAGAAAATCACATCGTTTTTTGAGGTGGGTTGTTATTAAACAGTGACAATAGTCAATAACATTAGTTAAAGGTTTGAAATAATAGTAGTTCCTATATAAGTACAAGTTTAAAGGAGTACATTAAAATTAACGGCTTGTACTTACTATCGTCTATACAAAGGTTTCTAATTAAAAAAATAAAATATAGAATATTGGTACCTTCCACTGCGCTTTAACATCTTCCATTAAAACTTTTTATCCTTTTGGTGATAAAAGCTTCCAAAAAGCGGTTCAGTTAACGATTACTCAGTAGTTTCAGTGTGCATCTACTAAAATATTTTCTTACGCAGTAGCATTAGCATTGCGTAAATATAGTAAGGAAAGAGAAACAATAGAAAATCTATTGTTGATAACAATAATAATTGTTACAAAAACAGAAAACGCCAGGGCTACTACAAGGATTAACTGTCAAATTTGGCATCCCCAATTCTTCAGTCGCTATACATATAAAATAATGATTTATATTTTATTTGTATTCTAAAGACCGAACAAAATGTATTAAACAAAATATGAATGCTATAGGTGGAACATTATTACCAACAATTACTTACACTTGGCTGAGTCATGGCGAAGAACGAGTCAGATACATCCAATTCGTCTGACGTTAAAACTTGCAAGGAATGCAATAAAATTTGGGAAAGCCGTACAAAGTGTGTGAAGTGCAACGTTGTGTCACACAGCGGTTGTGTTAGGCTAAATTAATAAGTCAATCTGTATAAAGAAGTTAGTGAAAAACTCAAATGTACGAAAGCGTAGAGCGGCCACACCAGATTTTTTTTATCCTTGACACTTTTTTCTGTCAATTATACATCGTTGAGACTTTTTTCTGTCAATTATACGTACATCGGTGACACTTTTTTCTGTTTATATTCTACTATATTCTACTATAATTGACAGAAAAAAAGTATAATCGATGTATAATTGTCAGAAGAAAGTGTCAAGGATAAAAAAATCGTGTGGCCGCTCTACGCTTTCGTACAAATGCGTTACTTATTTACACTACAACTAGCTATGAACTTTCAAAACAAAAGGTACCAAAATACTCTTGTTGCTTTTTAGCCTAGCTTTTTTTAAGAAAATGTATTGAATTATGCCATGTAAACTTGTGAAATTAAAGAGAAACAAAAAACAAGCATTTTATTTTGAATATTAAATTCATTGTAAAGAACACATTTGCATTTGCATAATGCATAATTATTCCATAAAAAAATTGCAACAATGTTGGTTTAACATAAAACCACCCTGGCGACATTGGCTATCTCATGAAGCAGCCCTATGTACTAGTCTTCATTATTGGTCCAGGTTATGCTGTCAGCTAAAAGATATTTTACACTGTTCAATAATTATGTCATTAATTTTTCTTCTTCCTAGCTAAGCGTTCGGCAACTTTCGGAAACTATTGTGACGCAGAAACTCACCTCGGCTAAACGAATGAAGATTTAAAAAAATTCACATTTTATTTTTAAATTATCAATTTAGGCAATTTACTCTTCAGTTAAGTGTATAAAGGGTGATTCAGTCATGCTGTAAAAAGATGGATGAATTGATGGAGAACAAATCTTAATCCAAATCAATGTCAATCAAGAGTAACAATTAGTAAGATGCATAGGGGTAGGGAGTTCTTGGTTTCCATCAACGGATGCACGTTGTTTACAGAGACTCCAGTAGCAAACAAAACACAAAACTAAGCACAACATGTGCAGCAATGCAACAAAACTGAAACAGTCATCACAGTTTTCTTGAACTTCAAGTTGAAAACAAGTTAATGGCCTCGCGAATGGAGATTTGTTCTACGTCACGCTTCACATGCCTGTACCCCAACTCAAGACTCAAGAGTCGCCATACTGTCTCTAGAGCGCCAAAATCGGTATTGTTCCTTCCTACCGCCAGCGCCCTACCATTGCTTTTGTTTTGGAAATAGTTATTTAACCGCAGCTAGTTCACATCGATAACTTTTCGCAAAAACGCTGCTCCTATTTCCGACATCAAAATGAGTGGAGCCAAAGTCTACCCCCTTTTGTTGCAAAGACACATTGTTCTTTATGGCTTTCAGTCATGGGCACCCATAAGGGGGGGGGGGGCAAGGGGGGGGGGCACGTGCCCCCCCCCCAGGACACTCTCAAAATCCCTTCGCGTTATATTTTATATTATTATAGTTGAGGAAAAGATTATTTTCTAATCCTTCCAGGTATACAGGTGTCCCGAAATTAGCCAGCCATAATTTACCAGCGTGTTCTACGACCTAAAACAATGAAAAAAGTTACAAATTTTTCCAGAACGAACAAAGATAACATTCTGAAATTTGGTATGTGATGTACCTGTGAGATTTGACATTTGCCGGTGTAGCGATAGTTAGACATTTTTAATCATAGGCGTCCTAAATAGGGGGTTAAGGGGTTAAAAATACCCTAAATATTTTGTGTGTGCTTTTTCCCCAAATTTATTGCGAAATTATAATATTTCAGGGTATTCTACGAAAAAATTGTGCTCTTGTTGAACTTTGATGGCGTGCACCGCTTTCGAGTAAAATCGTATTGAAATTTTTTTGCAGAGGGCCATGAAAATGCGTATTAGAAGTTAGCCTGCCATATTTTACCAGCGTGTTCTGTGACCCAAAAAAATGAAAAAGTTCCTATAAACATGGCCTCAAAAGTGCCCCCTAAGAGGGCTATAGCTCCCGAAATGGACACTTTGGCATGCGGTTTTTCTAAATATTTCCAGAACGAGCAAAGATAAAATTCTGAAATTTTGTATGTGACATACCTGGGAGAATAAACCATGAAAAAAGCGCAGAAAAAATTTTGGGATATTTTTAACCCCTTGACCCACCTCATTTGGGACGCCTATGATGAAGAATTTCAAACTCTGTCTACCTCGGTAAACGTCAAATCTCACAGATATATCACACACCAAATTTCATAATTTTATCTTTGTTCGTTCTGGAAATATTTAGAAAAAACCGTTTGCCAAAGTGTCCATTTCAGGGGCTATAGCCCTCTTAGGGAACTTTTTTCAGGCCATGTTTATAGGAACTTTTTTCATTTTTTGTATCAAAAAACGTAGTGGTAGATTATGGCAGGCTAATGTCTAATAGGCATTTTCATGGCACTCTGCAAAAAATTTTCAAAACGAGTTTACTCGAAAACGATGCATGCTATCGAAGCTCAACACGAGCACCTTTTCTTCATAGAATACCTTCAACTTTCATAATTTTGCAAGAAATCTGGAAAAAAGTATACAAAAAATATTTTGGGTAATTTTAACTCCTGAACCCCCCCAGTTGGGACGCCTATGATTAAGAATGTCTAACTATCGCTACCTTGGTAAATGTCAAATCTCACAGGAACATCACATACCAAATTTCAGAATTTTATCTTTGTTCGTTCTGGAAATATTTATACAAACCCGTTTGTGAAACTGCCCCTTTCGGGAGCTATAGCCTCATTAAGGGGCATTTTTGAGGCCATGTTTATAGGAACTTTTTTCATTTTTTAGGTCGTAGAACACGCTGATAAATTATGGCAGGCTAATTTCGGGACACCCTGTATAAAACAAACCCCTGAAATATTTTATACAAAATTTAACTGGGCCACAATCACATAAACCAATTATCGATTCAGAGCTAGGTAGTTCTAAGAAGAACAAGGTTAGATGAGATAATTTTGCCCCCCCCCCTAAAATATTTTCTATGGGCGCCCTTGCTTTCAGTCATCGCAGAAACTCGTGTGACGTCAGGGCGCCTGAGCCTTCTAATCGGGTTGGTATCGGGTAAGCAGGTCCGGGTAAACCCACGCTGCTGAACTAATTTGAGTGCCTCATTGTTTGTATTTGTCATATAATTCCCTTAGCTGCCGCCAACCACTTTTGTGTGACGTTAATGCGGCCTCTCTTCCGTTCAGAGCACGGCTGCTGGGACGCCATTTCGGCTTTTTGCATCAATCATTTCATTAGCGGTTTAATTGTGCCATTCAATCCCTTTGTCACAGCCAAATTAGATTCGTTTCCATATTCATCGCCCGTTTCCGCATACCCACTACCTGGTAGCTTGCTGGTTTGTAAACGGGATAAAAGGATCAGATTATAACAGAGGATTTTTATTTAATAGGTACTGTAAGTATGATATAAAGTAGGACTAGAATTTCAGAACGTTTTTAACCCATTTAATAGTGAAACTACTTTTTTATGTATATATATTTTTTAAATTCTCTTTAAATACATAAAAGTAAGTAGAATAAAAAAAATAAGTTTTGGATTAGGTCGAAATAGTGTCATTTTAAAAGAACGGTAGGGCTAGACACTACTATAAGATTAGAATGTTTTCTCAGGGACTCTTTAAAGTAAGGGGACCCAGCATTATTATTTCCAAAGTGAGGCCTATTCTTTCCTCATTCTAATGGTATCAGTGATGCCAAGTATGCCATTTTATTCGAGAATCTATGAATATAACAGGTACTTTGATTGTTAGTAAAAATTAACAATGTTTTCTAAAAATTAGACTTGACTATGTTGTGTCTACAAGTGCAGAATATGGCAACTGTCAAATTGAAATAAATTTATTTTATAGTTGAAATTGATTTCCAGCAATTATTGCCACGAATTTAAGTAATAAGTATGGTAAGTCAGTGCCGATTTTGCTTATTTAAGAATTTGTGGCTATTGCACCTTGTTACCAGGTTCCTCAATCCATTATTTGTAATATGTACTAATAAGATTAGGTCTAGTAGTTCTAATGACGTAGTTTTTCTCGGTATTCATTATAAAATTTTTATAATTTAATTTCTCTCACAAACTTAAAATAAGTCGTAGATAAAAACTCTTTAAAAAGGACCTGACTGAAGCTACCTGCTTAATAATTTAAAATTTACGAAATACGATTTTTGTTTTGAACTACCTACTTATACGTAATGCCCACGTAATGGGAATTGTAGGATTACTAAAGGTGATACAGGAAAAATCTGCTTGCATTTATTGGGACTACTATAGGCGGCCGCAATACCTTTAATGGACAAGTATACTTAGGAATAAAAAATATTTTTTTTCATTGGAATTTGTAAAACATGTCTAGATAATCACGGAACCCCACCAACAGATTTTTTTGTCCATTAGTTTGCTCAAAAATCGAAAAAAACGGTCGCAAAAGTAGGGAATGTGACGACACGATCCCTAATTTCAATATTTTCTTATTTATTATTAGTAGTTATTTCGTCTTTTTTTATATAACCAAACAATCCCAGATAAATTATTGGATCCAGCTTTTATACGCCTGGTGAGAAATAATCAAATTTCCAAGCATTTCAATGAAATATTTGGATTTTACCGATCCCATTCTGAACTTATTAGACGCCCCCCATAAAATATGACAGATGACATACGAGTCGATTGTTTAAGGATAATCAGCGGCAACACCGCATTTTGCAGTTGACATTGTGTTTTGTGTTTTGTGCGTTTATAACCTCACTTTCGTAGACGGGAACTTAATCATTTCTGTTCTCAGTTTGTTATAAGAATCTCGCTGTGAATACTTTATTTTTTCGGATTATAATGAAGACAAGTTTTGTTAAAGCTTGTTCTGGTTACTACTTGCTTTGGTGTGTCAAGTTATTAATACAAACTGCGAGCAAAACCCGGAAAAATTAAGAGGAAGGTATGTTGTTTATTTGATTATTGTTGTAATATTTATACTTAATGCTTAATACTTAATGCTCCCTTTAGGTCAACTAGAGAATGGACTTATGGGTATGTGCAGAAGAAAGGACAAAATAATAATGAATGCAGGGTTAAGGCAAAAATAACCCCGACCCCGTTAACAAGAACAATAATTATAATGTCATTGTGCTTACCAATGCATAAAGATATTCGGTTGTGGAATGTGTAAAATGTGTTGTGATTGCCCAACATAAGTAGATTAGTCCTAAATTATGCACATGAAACATTACGTTTCTCGAGACGGCAACGAAATCAGAATCAAGAATCTCGTTTTTACAGCACACAAGCTAAGTACTGGTCCTACGCATAGTGCACTAATGTCTACCACAAATTGATAAAATACTTAGTCAGTACACCAGAAAACAAAAATTGAATAAATTAAAAGGTAGGTTTGTATAGTAATAATTATTGAGAATGAAATAAATTGTTTCAAATTCTTATTTCCAGAGATGTTTTCGTATCTTGCAGTTTACCAAGAAATGATGCCAGCAGCAAAATTGATATATACCTATGGGGCAACCCCAAACGAAAAAAATTCAGAAAACAAGAAAAATCCAAATTTCCACAATTATTGATTTGTCACCAGCTTAAACTATTTACCAAAATGGCACTGGAGGCATGCTAGATACTGGGGTAGCACAGAAACGAAAAACTCAGGTGGGTACGTGGCAATCGGGAGATCAAAAACAAGAAAAATACAAATTGTCACAATTAATTTTTTGCAGCTTGATATATTTAACAAAATGGCACTAGAGGCTTGCTGAACACTGGAGTAGCACAGAAACGAAAAACTCAGGTGCGTACGGGGCAATCGGGAGATCAAAAACAAGAAAAATCCAAATTTCCGCAATTGATTTTTCACAGGCTTGAACTATTTACCAAAATGGCACTGGAGGTCTGCTAGACACTGGGCTAGCACAGAAACGAAAAACTCAGGTGCGTACGTGGCAATCGGAAGATCAAAAACAAGAAAAATCCAAATTGTCACAATTAATGTTTTGCAGCTTGATATATTTAACAAAATGGCACTAGAGGTTTGCTGGACATTGGGGCAGCACAGAAACGAAAAACTCAGGTGCGTACGTGGCAATCGGGAGATCAAAAACAAGAAAAATCCAAATTTCCACAATTGATTTTTCACCAGCTTGAACTATTTACCAAAATGGCACTGGAGGCATGCTAGACACTGGGGTAGCACAGAAACGAAAAACTCAGGTGCGTACGTGGCAATCGGGAGATCAAAAACAAGAAAAATCCAAATTTCCACAATTGATTTTTCACCAGCTTGAACTATTTACCAAAATGGCACTGGAGGCATGCTAGACACTAGAGTAGCACAGAAACGAAAAACTCAGGTGCGTATGTGGCAATAGGGAGATCAAAAACAAGAAAAATCCAAACTTCATTAATTAATTTTTTGCAGCTTGAAATATTTAATAAAATATCACTAGAGGCTTGCTGGACACTGGGGTAGCACAGAAAGGAAAAAACTCAGGTGTGTACGTGGCGTTCGGGGGAATCAAAATACAAAATACAAGAAAAATTCTAACATCCAATAGTTGTTATAACAAAGATTACCAAAGTATAAATAAAACAATTAATGGTGTTTCTAATGGATAATGATATATTTGAAATATTTTGTTGATGTAACAATTTACTTTAGGTAAGCAAATAATAATTTTTGTTTGTGAATAAAATTTGAAAAAGTCACAGGTCTAAGTATTTTATTACTATGTACTTCATGCGAAAAATCCGACCCCCCCCCTATTATTTTTCTATTTTTTGTCGATAAGATATAAAAGTTGCAATGTAACTACTATGTTGGACATATATTTTGTCTTATTACAACAGTAGTGTCGAATATACAGTGTCCGGCAGAAAGTACACACCATATGTTTTTTTTTTAATTTTAATTTATCAGAAAATTTTATTCTTGATAAAAGTTTGTGCATTCCTGCAAACTCAAAACGCAGTTTACAAAATTTGAATATCTCATTTCGTATATGGGGGAGGTTCGAAAATATGAAAAAGACTAGAAAGTACCCTTAGCGTTGAATGAATGAATAATAAGAAACGCAGCCTTACGGGACGCAGCATAGCCGGCCCGAAAAGCGTCCGAGACAACAAAATACATATCCTTCCAGTAAAATAAAAAATATATAAAATTGTACCATTAGCCCGTTGCACAGGGATCAGTGTTCTCGAAAACGTAAACAAGTTGTAAAAATTCGTGGTCGCTAGGCGGCTAGAACGAGTGGGGGCAACGAGGGACTTCAGGGTAAGCACACTCCGACCGGACACGCAATTTTATATGGACTCAACGCCCTTAGGTATTGTTAATTTTAGAGAAAACATGTAGGTATTATGAAAAGTTTAAAATTAAAAGGTAAGGCCAGCAATGAAGTTTCAAGTTTCTATTCCATAAAACACCTTTTTGACGTTTTTATGATTTACCCCGTGTAGAAAATAAAACCACCACTAGTTACTTTTCAGAGATGTATCATTTTTCTGGTGAAAAATTTCTTCATGTTATTTCTTTACTCCATGGTATATCATTTTTTACGAGTATGCATTCGGGAATATAATTTACCTAAATGGGTTTGAAGTAGTCGATTCAATTCGAGCGATGACCTACTATAAAGGTTTTCGACTAAAAACTTGGCTTTATTGCTTTTTACATGTCATATTTTGAACAATATCTAGAGCTGACACCTATTATATGTGTTGGAACCGATGCAGGTCTTACTGACTTACATTCTGTAAGTAAGGGCTCAATATGTTTAATTGCCCAATCTTCTATACCTATTAATCCCTGTTTATTAATAAACCATTATAACAATTTTTTTTATATTCTAACCAGGTCATTGCTGGACGTCTATAGGATTCGATGACTTTTCTGTCTCAATTTCTAATAAATCAATTATTAACTCCACTGTTTATGTCTTGCTTTGAATAAAAAGCAAATAAAAAAAGTGGTGTATTAGTCCATTGTCACATTCGAGTATCTGAAAGTTAGAAAACTTAAAAATTGTGAATTATGATGGGAAATTTTTTGCCTCCTTTAGAATCTATGGCACAAAACAAACTTCCCCTCAAGGCTTCACTTTTCCTATGTGATAGATTGTGAAATGCTGGGTCCCCTTATTTTAAAGAGTCCCTGGGTTTTCTAAACAATTATTATTAAACTGTGATACTCTGTGATACTGTGTGAACTGTGTGCAGACCAACATCACATTTGCGGCATATAAAATTGGCTTTTTTATGACATACAAAGCAATGCCATTGACTTTCTTTGTATAATACGAGTACCAAGTGATTGATCTGGTCATAGCGAGAAATTCGTGTAAATTTTTGGGAGGTTTTGGGAGACCCTTTTTAGTTATTCGTTTGTATGTTTCCAGTAACTCTGTCGCTACTGACCTTTGAAACTCCAATTGGTCCAATTTGCAATCATTGCTTTTATAAAGACACCAAGCGTTTTGCATAGCCATAGCTTGTTGTATTAAACACAGTTACTTTCCAACTACTTGGAGGGTGGCTGTTGTCACTCTGCTACCTAAGATTAAGTACCCGAAAGCTTATTCTGATCTACGTCGTATTAGCTTGCTACCGATTTTTTTCTAAAATTATTGAGAAAATAGTATCTGAACAACTTGTGAAATTCTTGGAGGTAAATAAATTATTTCCAGAGAATCGATCAGGATTTAGGAAAGCCCATATCTGCGTTTCGTCTCTGTCAAATTTGAGTGATAACATTCTAAGAGGTATTGACAATGATATTATAAGTCATAATTTGCTGATTGTTAAATGTAAATATATCGGTTTTGATAATTCTGCATTAAAATTCATATCTAATTACTTAAAGGATCGGTTTCAGCAGGTTAGTATCACTAACAACGTCTCGGAACTCTCACTTATTACGTCGGGTGTCCCACAGGGTTCTGTGCTCGGGCCTACGCTTTTCCTCGTTTATACTTTCGACCTAATGAATGTTGTTATTCAATCAAATACTCAGGCTTTTGTCGATGATAGGCAAGTTTACTTGAATTTTCATACCAAAAATTATGTGGTAGCACAGAAAAATTTGAGTGATGATCTGCTATGTATAAATAAATATGCTATAAGTGACAACTTGCATTTGAATCCGACAAAATCTAAACTAATTATATTTTCAAAAAAGAAGCATAGATAATTTCTGAAATTAAATATGCGAGTTCAAATAGATGGTTCGGATGTGACTGTTGTGTCGGCTGCGAGGATTCTTGGTTTGACATTTGATGAGGCGCTTCGATTCGTGGATCATGTTGTTGGGTTGGCCAAGGGATGCTACTTAAGACAAAAATTGCTATATGCAAGTAGGAACTTATTGGATATGAATACAAGAAAGCTTCTCTGCGAAAGCCTAGATTTTAGAAAAATTTGGAGGCCGGAATCGTGTTGTAGGACTCAATTTATGTCGGATAGGAATTTAGATCTTTCAAAAATTCATTATGGAGATATTGTATATATATCGTGTTTGGATAGTGCGACACTGAACAGATTACAAAGAATACAAAACACATGCTGCAGGCTAATTAAAAACCTAAGAAAATATGATCATATATCTCCAGCTTTCAAAGAATTAAAATGGTTGCATGTTAGTGGCAATTTTGCGCTACATATGCTCACTTTTGTTGCTAACATTATTGAAGCCTCTTCTCCTCCTTACTTGGTAAGAAAACTTGTGCCACGCCTTTTATATGTCACTGGCCACTGCTTTCGTCGTTGGCTATAACTGTATTATATCGTTTGTTACGCCGTGGTTTAATAAAATTTATAGGTTGGGTAGATATAGGTTAGGGCTAGGTTAACTATGAATGGCACTTGTTGCCAGACTTCGCCTTTGTACAGGATACCTACATGTTTTGCATTGTATTCTTGCAATAAAGTCCTATTATTATTATTATTATTATTATATCGACTTAGCCAAAAGGCATTCGCACTCCCTCTCTGGGGAACATTCACTCAGATCCCGGGTATCCCGGATACCATAAGGATCTGGCTCGGACGAGACCCTTGCCATGTTATCGGGCCTTAGGTGACATTGATGTTGTTGGACGTTCCTGCACTCCCCATGAATTTCCTGACGGTTCGGGCTGTCGCAAGTAGTACCGCTTTCTGCATGGACCTGTAAAGATTATCAGTTAGACCCAGCTCTTTGATGTTTCTCAGCAAACTTTTTGGTATGACACCAGTTGTTGACACGATGATTGGAATCGTCTGAACGTTGTCCATTTCCCATTGCCTTCTAATTCGTTCTTCTAAGTCTCTGTACTTCGCGATCTTCTCGACTTGCTTCACACGCAGGTTGTTGTTGTTCGGGATGGCCACATCAATCAGAGTTGTCTTCCTAGAAATTTTATCAACTATTATAAGGTCCGGTCTGTTATGGGCAACTCGTTGATCTGTCAGAACTGTACGATCCCAGTATCTTGTAGTTGCTGTTCTCAAGAACAGGCTCCGGTGGGTAGCTGTAATATGGGATCCTCTCTGCCTGCACAAGCAGAAGTTTTTCCGCCAGTTCCTGGTGCAAGATCTTGGCAACCGAATCGTGTCGTTCTTTATATTCCGTTGATGCGAACATCTGACATCCTCCTGTTATGTGCTGGATTGTTTCTGAAGTTGGGCACCCCTATCTGCATCTGTCATCCACTACCGATGCATCTCCTACAATGAATTTTAGGTAGTTGCGAGTTGGTATAACCTGATCTTGTATGGCCAGTAGGAAGCCTTCCGTCTCGGGGAACATTCGTCCCGAGGTCAGCCAATAGTTCGACGCTAACTTGTCGACATGTTCCTGGTTAACCTCATTAGGATGCCTCCCGTGTAGCGGCTTCCCCAACCACCTCTGTAGTTTATCGTTGTCGGTTCGGTGGTGATTTTGACGCTCGTGTTCCGTCAGACGTAGCGGTGTTGAGACGTCTGCTCCGCATATAGCCCTATGTAGTGTGGAGCTGTTGGCCTGCCTGTAGAAATAATTACGCAGATTTAATATTTGTTTATTATTATTATTATTATTATTATTATTATTATTATCTCGACTTAGCCAAAAGGCATTCGCACTCCCTCTACGGGGAACATTCACTCAGATCCCGGGTATTATTATTATTATTATTATATCATCTATGCAATGAGCAAAATGGACAATATAATAGATATCACGATCCCTGCGTCACAATGGTAGACAATGTAATTTCCATTGTCGACCATTGTGACGCGGGGATCATCTTTCGTGATATCCACTATACCATTTATTTCCTCTTATTGCCACTCTATGCTAACTAAAATTTTGATCTCCCTTATCTACACCTCCCTTATTTTCTTTCTAAGTTTTGGCTGATCTACATAAATATGTTTGTCATCGGATTCGGAGAATATTTTCATCTTGTTTAGCGGAAATACCGATAAAGCATTAGAAGCTACATTTACGACATTCAGCTCTTAGCTGAGATCCGGCCAAATTATTCATCTCAACTACATTTTCATCCCCGATAGAAAATTTTTTATACTGTCTGGAATATCTGTGTCGTTGTCTCGTTCAATTTCTTCAAGTAATTTAGCCAAAGTAAGGGAATTTTTACAAAAACTGAAAACATAGAACAAAACAATCGAAAGTAGTATACAGGGTGATTCAAAACTATGCGGCACCCTTTCAGGGGCGTAATTTACTCGTTAAAATAAGACGAAAAGTTCATATCAACATGGGTCCAAAAACGCTTCGTTACGAAGATACAGGGTGATTAAGCTTTCAAGATAATATTATTATTATTATTATTTTGTGCCCTAGCGCCTTTCTAGTATCAAAAATTACCTACTCCTATTGCAATTCCATTTGAAAATCATTTCGTTTACTTAAAATAATAGTTAGTTCAAAGTAAAGTAGAGTCCAAAAAAGATGAGAAATAGGAAAAACTCCAATTTTCCGCGAAAGGGAGAACTTCTGCAAAGGATGAAAGAGAAGTTGGGCAATGGTAAAGTGTGGACAAGAAATGGAGATGTTTATGGTATTATCAAAGATAAAAAACAACGTATTTTGGACAATGATGATTTAATAAGATTGCTGGATGTATAAGTAGGAGCTACGGTTGCGAAGGTATTTTCTTGGCACCTTGTTTTGTAACTTTCAAATTTGTTAACATTCAGTTGTGTAAAATGACTAAATTTTCTATATGCTTTCTCAATGTAAGGTCACTTTTAAATTCTATTCATGCTTTAAGGCTTTTGTTTTTCAACACGGGTTTGATATTGTAGGCGTCTCTGAAACTTGGTTAACTGATTCAATTAGATATCAAGATATTGAAATTAATGGATATGTTTTTGTTAGACAAGACAGAGGTGCGAGAGGTGGTGGAGTAGGTGTATTTTTAAAAAATAATATTACCTTTGAACCATTGAATATAAAATGTGAAGAATATTTGGAACAAATTTGGCTTAAGATTTTTGTTTCTAAAGGAGTTTTGGTATTTGGCAATCTTTATAGGCCACCAAATTCTGATTATATCCAATTTTTGAACTCTTTTGAAGATAGTATTGCAGACTATTTACCCTCCTGTAGCGAAATTGTCTGTGGAGGTGACTTAAACATAAATCTTTTGGTGCGTGACAATAAAACGCATAATTTCCTTCATGCACTTCCCATCTGCGAAAGATTGCCTCCATCACATCCTCGCTGCGATGCCATCCGTAGGGAATCCACTATTGTATTGTAACGCCCCGGACGCTGAGCCCCCGGACGCCCCGGACGCTGAGCCAAAAGAAGCACCTCAGATAAGCGACAACCTCAGATAAGGCTTCCTGAAACGCTCCTATCGCGGGTGGGCCCGAAATTTGACGCTACGCCTCTGCACCTGAGGGACTCCCCATCTGCGAAAGATTGCCTCTTTTTTGCTTCCTTTACTTTTGGCGAGATTTCCAGATCGGACGATTGACAAATTTCCATCTCTGGAGGTTTCCATGAGGAACTTTCCATGTCTGAGTCTGACAAGTCATAATAAATATTCACCTTATGAAATATATATAAAAATAATTGATGAGCCAACCCGTATAACAAAGAACACTATGACCCTTCTAGACCTAATAATTATTTCTGGTGACAATAACTCTTGTGTCTGTGGGGTAAGAGATGCCATTGATTCGACTGATCACTTGTCTGTCTTTTGTGAGCTTGAATTTAAACAAGTATCTAGAAAAAGGCAAATGATAACTTGCCGCAATTTAAAAAATATAGACCAAGGATTATTAAGCGATCTGTTAAAGCTTACTCCTTTTGAAAATGTATTTTTTATTGATGATGTTAATTTAAAAGCTTCTACATTAAATGCACTTATTAATGGTTTATTTGATACTATTGCCCCCCTCAAATCTTTTAGTGTTAAAAAAGTCAATCCGCCCTGGTTTACCGAAAACATCAAAAACATGATTGATTTAAAAGATAAGGCATGGCAGCGATATAAGCGACGGAAGACAACATCTAACTGGAACTATTATAAACAAATTAGGAACGAAGTAAATTACGCTATTGAAAGGGAAAAATCGGTATATATTAATTTCTGCATTCTTAACAATAAAAACAATTCTAAAATTCTTTGGCAACGCTTAAAGGTACTCGGTATAAATAACGGCAACAAAAAAGGTAACGCAACTATACCGCCCGAATATTGTGACCCACAAAAACTTAATGACTATTTTTTACAAGTGTCGAACGCACAACAAGCGAATCCGCTTATTCTGGGATATTATAAAACAAATTGTTTTACCGATTTTAAAGAAAGGTTTCAATTTACATTAGTGGATGTAATGTGAAATTAAATCTAATGCAATAGGTCCCGATAATATAAATATCTCAATGATTGTGTTGTGTTGTCCTTACATTCTGCCCTTTTTGCTAAATGTCGTGAATTCATGTCTTTTAGAGTCCAAATTTCCCACTCTGTGGAAACTTTCGAAAGTTATACCTATTCCTAAAAAATCCCAAATCTCAGGCTTCACCGACTTGAGACCAATTTCAATATTATCTCCACTTTCTAAAATTTTGGAAAAAATTATGGCACAACAAATTAAAGATTATCTAGAAAAAAATCAAATACTGCCTGGTAGGCAATCGGGCTTCAGGTCGGGATATAGCTGTGCAACAGCAATGCTTGATCTTGTCGATGATATTTTAAGAGATATTGACTCGGGAAAGACCTCTGTGTTGGTTTTGCTTGATTACTCGAAAGCCTTCGATACGATTAATCATGAAATTATGTTCTCTATTTTTAAATATATTGGATTTTCTGTATCTGCAATTGATCTACTCAAGGATTTTCTAACCAATAGATATCAATATGTACACACGGATTTGGGCGATTCAAATGTGAGTAATGTTCTTTCGGGAGTGCCTCAGGGCTCTGTTCTAGGGCCCATATTGTTTTGTATCTATACCAGCAGTATTGCTAATTGTTTAAATCATTGCGAGTCATATTTTTATGCAGATGATACACAGTTACGATTTTCTTTTAGGCCTGAAAATGTTCTGATTGCTGCTGATTTGATAAATTCAGATTTGGAGAAATTATCTAAAAACTCAAAAATTCATCAGCTTTCGATTAATCCAGCAAAGTCTAATATAATGATATTTGGGAAAAACAGAAATCATGTAGAACAACAACTTGATATCTTCATAAACGACCAAATGTTATCATCTGCACATACTGCCCGAAGTTTAGGATTGGAAATTGATTCCGATTTGAGGTTTTCAAGTCACGTAACAAAGATTTTAAGAAAGGCGTACTGTAGACTTAAAATGCTCTATCCCTACAGACATATTCTTTCCATTAAATTAAAAATATTATTAACCGACAGCTTGGTTGTCTAATTTTAATTTTTGTGATGTGGTGTACGGTGGTTGTCTCACGAAGTTTGATAGAGATAGAATTCAGAGAGTTCAAAAATCATGTCTCAGATTCATATATGGAATTAAAAAATATCAATCTATTTCGCATAAGCTGGATGATGCGCGATGGGTAAGTATGGAGCAGCGTCGAACACTACATACTGGTTGTCTGTTTCACTCTATTATGATATATAAGTCGCCTCCCTATCTATACAATAAAATTAGGTTCCGTACAGATATCCATAATCTGAGCCTTCGCTTTAGGGGTCTTATATCTCAGCCGCCTCATCGTACCTCCATGTTCTTGAGATCTTTTTCTTATAACGTCTATGCAATCTATAACAAAATTCCATCGGATCTTAAACATTTTACCCTTTCGCGATTTAGACGCGCCTATAAGAGTTTCTTATTTAATATTTGATTAAACCTGCTTTTCTAAATAATATGACCTTATTTTAATGTCTCTGTGATCAGATAGTTTTAAGCACACACAATTACCTCTTCGATTTGTTTTCACTAATTTATATTATATTATTAGGGCTAAACTTTGATCAGTTGTTACTGTTTTTAGTCCTTTTTGCAGAAAATAACATTAGTTGTATATCTACGTATATAAAATTGTATTTGCTTTGTATTCTTTTTTCTGTAAATAAATTTGTTTATTATTATTATTATTATATGAAAAAAATGAAAGAGACATTTTTTGTTCCATATTGTATTGTTTATTCAACAAGATAATAAATTTTTGTAGTGTACAGGGCCGTACTATATTTTTTGTTTAATTAATGGTACTGATTACCCATACCTCCGCCACTGGTTACTTTGGAAACCTGATATTAACATGTGTTATGTCACCCTATGAGGGTATTATTGTGTACCAAGTTTGGTTTAAACATTCTTATTGGTTTGGAAGGTATAAACAAAAATCGATATTTTTTTGAAAGCTTAATCACCCTGTATCTTCGTAACGAAGCGTCTTTGGAGCCATGTTGATATGAACTTTTCGTCTTATTTTAATGAGTAAATTACGCCCCTGAAAGGTTTTGAATCACCCTGTATAAATCTACCGCCCTTTTAAAAGAACAGAGTTATTTTTAGACAACTACTAAATTAACAATCAACTTAAAAGTAAGGTTATGTGTATTTATGCAACAGTACAGTTCTATGTAAGAATTCTCTGTGAAACTGATTCACTGAGACCACAATCCTAGACCCGTATTCAAAAACCAAAAACCAGCACTCCTGTCGCTTCAAATACAGATTTGGAATGATTAACAGTATTTTGTAGTTGTACAAAATTGATCTTTTGTTAGTACCTACCAATGACGTCAGAATTTGACGTCATTGGTACCTACTAACAATAGTTTCAACCACTTTATTCATTGCTTTAAACGCAGAAAAAAGGTAAGACTACAATAGTACTGAATTTTTTAGATTATCCTCTTTAAGTTCTTCAAAAGCTTTCGACATGCGTTACCTTACCTTCCAATATGCCACCTTGAACCTTGAGCATTTATAGCAACCACACTAAGAATTTTAAGCTATTTTATAGCTACTTTGCGAAGAAGTGGAATTAAATCACTCCAAAAAAAGTCCTTGAAGAAATCGTAGTTCAGGTATTATACATTTTTGAAAGGTAAGTAGGCTATCGGTTTATTGATCGTGCTGTAGAAGTCTTTGATATTTTTCTTATTTTTGTCATGTACAAGGTGGTTCGCTATAAACTGACACCCCCTTAACTTGCTAGTTTTTGAGGTTAGAAAAAAAAAAGTTTTTGACAAAAGTTTTAGATACTAATACAAAGTTTTTTGTGACGCTACAGTGTATTCTAGAAAGCCGTGGCAGACAATAACTTATGTGCAAAAATATATACGGTGTTCCATTTAAAAAAACATAAGTTATGTCTGCCGTGGCTTTCTAGAACACACTGTACACGGTCCAATAGCGTCGCAAAAAACTTTGTATTAGTATCTAAGACTTTTGTCAAAAACTTTTTTTCTAACCTCAAAAACTAACAAGTTAAGGGGGGTGTCAATTTATAATGAACCACCCGTACAAACTCGACGCCCCAGGCAAACAAAAACAGCCAGTAAAAATTTGACTTGTGGGTTTTTTTTAGGACCACTCAAGCTTGCTTTTGGGCCAAAAAGATAGTTTTGAATATTCTTTAACGTCACACTGCTGATGATGACCCCCCAGGTGGGTTGAAACATATGTATGGTTAAAAATTAAAAAACTGTGTTTGTGGAGCTGAGACTGTAAGTTTTACCCTCTCGTCATATACATGATGATATCATTTATTATTTTGTGAGTTTCTGAATTTATCAACTTAGACATTGCAGCCTCGCTTCTAGAAGATGCTACGAGTCGCTACGAGCATCGCCAGGGTAACTATAGTGCCTAATTATCATGGAATTACTTTCTTGGCTCACCTCAATCTTCACAGGAGCCCTTTCGTGGTTATGTTCGTCCTTCGTGGTTAGGGAGCTCTGTGATTTGGTTTGACGAAATCATAATATTTGCAACTATTTTGCCACTGCTCGTCAATAGATACGTATTTTCTTTCTTGTACACAAAGATAGCGTTTATAGTAATATAATTTTGCCTGCTTAGCTCGAAACGTACTCGAATTCCATATTTTCTTTACTTTTGAAATTTAAAATAATTATTTATTTAATAGCTATGATCGCTCATGGATTTTTATGTTTTTATCAAAACGTGATAAGGTTTATTTTAGAGTTTTGTATTTTCTATTAACTGTTTTCCAAAATTTTCTGTTTCCTATTTTCGAGGACATTTAGACAATATGTGATTTTGAGTAACCTACCTTTATACTACAGATCAAAAAAGCGATACCTATATCCTATATATTCTTAACAGGATAATTATTTGGTGTTTCCAATTGATATTTTAATTCTGCCAAAGGCGCAAGCTAGATGTTTTAGTTGCTTGGAGGACTTCAATTCTCAATAATTATAATAATAATAATAACTGATGAAACAACACCATTGGTTGTAAATGTCTGAGAAAGTTATATGTAATGATGAAAAAAATTCTCTTTCATGTTTTATCTTCATTAGTAAAACAATAATCTTACCTAGAGCCGTCATCTCCTTCTTCGAATGCTCAAAATGTGTTTTTTGTGGGCTATTTATTTGCTTGTAAGTTTTCTGAAGTTCAGACTTGTTAATAAGTACTAATGATCTCTCTCGTAGTTGCATTCTAGGACATTCTGTAGCGGTTTTTCTAAACTTCGAGTCTTAAAGACCCAACTTTCAGTTTGACCGGAAAAGTGGGAATTTTTAACGGATTAAATACAAGGCCCTGTATAATTTGTTTCAAAGTATGCTTTATATGGGCTATTTATTCGCTTGGAAACTTTCTGAAGTTCAGACTTGTTAATAGGTACCTACTAATGATATCTGATCTCTCTCGTAGTTACATTTTAGGATTTTCTGTAACGGGTTTTCTAAGTCTTAGAGACTCAACTTTCAATTTGACCGGAAAAGTAATAAATTTTAACGGATTAAATACAAATTAAGGAAAACACTTTCCGACTGCCTTGAGTTTCATTAATATGCAAGTGCCCCAGTTGTAAAGAGCCTTTTTTGTAATTAACGATAGAACATTTTCTTTAATCAAAACAGTTTATGTCAACCTACGTCCGGAAATAAAAATAAAAAAGATACAAAAAAAATGAAAATGGAAATGGAGAATAACTTTCATACGTATAGGACGTAGACCAATGAACATGAAAGAAAGAAAATCGGACATCATTTCAGAAAAATAAAAAAAAGGATTCTCTGTCAGCGCCGGGGGTCGAACCCGGGACCTCTCGCTTGCTAGGTGAACGTTCTACCACTACACTACGCTGAACCGTTGAAATTAAGTCGGTCTGTTTGTATAGTAGCTGAACGGAGAAGCCTTTCGTTCGCGCCGTACCACAGAAAATACTCTCCAATTTCCTCCGAAACACACCAGCCTAATAGACACAACCTTGACGTTAGATACAGTTGTACCACCATAAATCTTGGAAGTCATGCTGCACCAATGACGTCAGAATTTGACGTCATTGGTACCTACTAACAATAGTTTCAACCACTTTATTCATTGCTTTAAACGCAGAAAAAAGGTAAGACTACAATAGTACTGAATTTTTTAGATTATCCTCTTTAAGTTCTTCAAAAGCTTTCGACATGCGTTACCTTACCTTCCAATATGCCACCTTGAACCTTGAGCATTTATAGCAACCACACTAAGAATTTTAAGCTATTTTATAGCTACTTTGCGAAGAAGTGGAATTAAATCACTCCAAAAAAAGTCCTTGAAGAAATCGTAGTTCAGGTATTATACATTTTTGAAAGGTAAGTAGGCTATCGGTTTATTGATCGTGCTGTAGAAGTCTTTGATATTTTTCTTATTTTTGTCATGTACAAGGTGGTTCGCTATAAACTGACACCCCCTTAACTTGCTAGTTTTTGAGGTTAGAAAAAAAAAAGTTTTTGACAAAAGTTTTAGATACTAATACAAAGTTTTTTGTGACGCTACAGTGTATTCTAGAAAGCCGTGGCAGACAATAACTTATGTGCAAAAATATATACGGTGTTCCATTTAAAAAAACATAAGTTATGTCTGCCGTGGCTTTCTAGAACACACTGTACACGGTCCAATAGCGTCGCAAAAAACTTTGTATTAGTATCTAAGACTTTTGTCAAAAACTTTTTTTCTAACCTCAAAAACTAACAAGTTAAGGGGGGTGTCAATTTATAATGAACCACCCGTACAAACTCGACGCCCTAGGCAAACAAAAACAGCCAGTAAAAATTTGACTTGTGGGTTTTTTTTTAGGACCACTCAAGCTTGCTTTTGGGCCAAAAAGATAGTTTTGAATATTCTTTAACGTCACACTGCTGATGATGACCCCCCAGGTGGGTTGAAACATATGTATGGTTAAAAATTAAAAAACTGTGTTTGTGGAGCTGAGACTGTAAGTTTTACCCTCTCGTCATATACATGATGATATCATTTATTATTTTGTGAGTTTCTGAATTTATCAACTTAGACATTGCAGCCTCGCTTCTAGAAGATGCTACGAGTCGCTACGAGCATCGCCAGGGTAACTATAGTGCCTAATTATCATGGAATTACTTTCTTGGCTCACCTCAATCTTCACAGGAGCCCTTTCGTGGTTATGTTCGTCCTTCGTGGTTAGGGAGCTCTGTGATTTGGTTTGACGAAATCATAATATTTGCAACTATTTTGCCACTGCTCGTCAATAGATACGTATTTTCTTTCTTGTACACAAAGATAGCGTTTATAGTAATATAATTTTGCCTGCTTAGCTCGAAACGTACTCGAATTCCATATTTTCTTTACTTTTGAAATTTAAAATAATTATTTATTTAATAGCTATGATCGCTCATGGATTTTTATGTTTTTATCAAAACGTGATAAGGTTTATTTTAGAGTTTTGTATTTTCTATTAACTGTTTTCCAAAATTTTCTGTTTCCTATTTTCGAGGACATTTAGACAATATGTGATTTTGAGTAACCTACCTTTATACTACAGATCAAAAAAGCGATACCTATATCCTATATATTCTTAACAGGATAATTATTTGGTGTTTCCAATTGATATTTTAATTCTGCCAAAGGCGCAAGCTAGATGTTTTAGTTGCTTGGAGGACTTCAATTCTCAATAATTATAATAATAATAATAACTGATGAAACAACACCATTGGTTGTAAATGTCTGAGAAAGTTATATGTAATGATGAAAAAAATTCTCTTTCATGTTTTATCTTCATTAGTAAAACAATAATCTTACCTAGAGCCGTCATCTCCTTCTTCGAATGCTCAAAATGTGTTTTTTGTGGGCTATTTATTTGCTTGTAAGTTTTCTGAAGTTCAGACTTGTTAATAAGTACTAATGATCTCTCTCGTAGTTGCATTCTAGGACATTCTGTAGCGGTTTTTCTAAACTTCGAGTCTTAAAGACCCAACTTTCAGTTTGACCGGAAAAGTGGGAATTTTTAACGGATTAAATACAAGGCCCTGTATAATTTGTTTCAAAGTATGCTTTATATGGGCTATTTATTCGCTTGGAAACTTTCTGAAGTTCAGACTTGTTAATAGGTACCTACTAATGATATCTGATCTCTCTCGTAGTTACATTTTAGGATTTTCTGTAACGGGTTTTCTAAGTCTTAGAGACTCAACTTTCAATTTGACCGGAAAAGTAATAAATTTTAACGGATTAAATACAAATTAAGGAAAACACTTTCCGACTGCCTTGAGTTTCATTAATATGCAAGTGCCCCAGTTGTAAAGAGCCTTTTTTGTAATTAACGATAGAACATTTTCTTTAATCAAAACAGTTTATGTCAACCTACGTCCGGAAATAAAAATAAAAAAGATACAAAAAAAATGAAAATGGAAATGGAGAATAACTTTCATACGTATAGGACGTAGACCAATGAACATGAAAGAAAGAAAATCGGACATCATTTCAGAAAAATAAAAAAAAAGGATTCTCTGTCAGCGCCGGGGGTCGAACCCGGGACCTCTCGCTTGCTAGGTGAACGTTCTACCACTACACTACGCTGAACCGTTGAAATTAAGTCGGTCTGTTTGTATAGTAGCTGAACGGAGAAGCCTTTCGTTCGCGCCGTACCACAGAAAATACTCTCCAATTTCCTCCGAAACACACCAGCCTAATAGACACAACCTTGACGTTAGATACAGTTGTACCACCATAAATCTTGGAAGTCATGCTGGTGTAGTCCCTCACGTACGAATCTCTCGTAAGGAATGATTGAAAATGAAAATGGAAATGGAGAAGAACTTTCATACGTATAGGACGTAGACCAATGAACATGAAAGAAAGAAAATCGGACATCATTTCAGAAAAATAAAAAAAAAGGATTCTCTGTCAGCGCCGGGGGTCGAACCCAGGACCTCTCGCTTGCTAGGCGAACGTTCTATCACTACACTACGCTGAACCGTTGAAATTAAGTCGGTCTGTTTGTATAGTAGCTGAACGGAGAAGCCTTCGTTCGCGCTGACAGAAAATCCTTTTTAATTTTTCTGAAATGATGTCCGATTTTCTTTCTTTCATAAAAAAGATACAGTTCGCTAAAGTTCTATTTTAACGGATTTTAATAATATATATCTCCGAAACAATATACTAGGTATATTAACTTAAAATGGAAACAACATGCCGGTATAAAAATGAAGCTAGTGGCATTTCTTTACCTTCAACAGAGGGATGTAAAAAGGTAGAACACTATGAGTAGACCTGTACTGTACATGTATGTAAGTAGGTAGAATATTTCTCTCTTATCTCTGACCAGGAATAAAGCTATCATCACAGACCTTTAACTCTACATCATCGGAATTTAATAATCATAGAAACGAAATCATCTACGTCGTGTCTAAATTTCACTTATATATACAGGTACTGTACCAAAAACTGAACCAAAAAAGGAAACAAGCAGTTTTATCTTTCAGAAATTTCTGGCAACAAATTGAAGTCGTCCTTTGGTACGGTACAGTTTGTTTACTGTTTTGATATGCCAACCACGATATATTTGGTATTTACCCAAAGTGACGTCACTAAGAAAACCCAAGGTTTCCTATCTCTAATGGTAATGGCCCGACCGGCTTTCATGTATATTCGGCCGGGCTGCGCCATATACCTATTTGAGGGATTTCTGGACAATGGACTTAATTAATCAAACTACAAAATTTGGTAATATAATTTAGTTTTGTCCGACCGAATAACTTTAATTATTCCGGTCGCTGGCAAATTATTAAACATCTATTATTGGCCAGTTACGTTGTAACGCATCTGCGCGAGACGGACGTGTGTAGTGGTTGCCGGAGTTTCGCAAAGTTGATTTTCATTAGTTAATAATTGGTAATTACTCGCTGTTCCACGGATAAATTGAATAACTATGGACAACGCTCAATTAACCTTATAGTAGGATGTCGTTTTAAGTTCCGCGCGAATATAAATGCATTAATATTTATTCAAATGACATATTCAATACAAATTAGACCGTTACTCCCTACATTTCGGAATCACAAATCTTTTAAAATACTTTAAAATATGGACCAACTAGGAACACTAAATAGCAAGGCTTTATTAAATCGTGTTTAAGTTTTAAAATCTTAGAAAGTAAGATGTAAGTTAAACGAGAGGTGTAAAAGACCAAAAATTTTCGAGTTCGAATTTGGCCATTTGGGGTCCAGGCCTGCTTGCCTAGAAAATAATTTTCACTATATTTTTAATTTAGAAAAATAAAGTAGCCCCTGACAAGTACGATTTATTTTCGGTGTAGGTTAAGTGCCCTTTCTCGACAAGATATCGAAAAATTTCATTAGAAAAAGTTGCTTAGAATTGAAAGCTATAAAATAATTGGCCTACTTTGATTTTTGTCCCCTTTATTTCCTATAAGTAGGTGAGCTATCCTTGTTGTTTAAAATATCGTCTCAATCGGCCTACTATGATTTGTTTGAAATAATGTCAAATAATCAAAGTAGGCCAATTATTTTGAAAGTTGACACAGGGTCATAGTTTTCAATTCTAAGCAACTTTTTCCAATTAAATTTTTTGATATTTTAAACGACAAGGATAGTTCATCTACCTAGAGGAAATAAAATAGACGAAAATCAAAGTAGGCCAATTATTTTGAAAATTGACATAGGGACATAATTTTCAATTTTCAGAAACTTTTTCTAATGAAATTTTTCGATATCTTGTCGATAAAGGGCACTTACCTACACAGAAAATAAATAAATCGTTCCTGTCAGGTCATACTTTATTTTTCAAAATTAAAAATATAGTGAAAATTATTTTCTATGCAAGCAGGCCTGGACCCCAAATGGCCAAATTCGAACTCGAAAATTTTTGGTCTTCTACACCTCTCGTTTCGCTTATCCTGGGACACACTGTAGGTGCAGCATGCACAAATATATTTAATTATTATAAAAAATCATTATGAAAATTAATATCTATTTTGCAGTTGGTTGTCTGTTCATCTGGCAACTGTAATTAGTGTTCAAAAATTGCTGAACATCAACCATTAATTTGATTATTTTATTTCTTATTTTATTTTATCGGTCTGCTTGAACCCACATTATTTTTGGTCTAAAATTATTAATTTATTTTACCACCGATCTGTTATAGACTAGTTTACACGGATAGGTAAAACTATCACAAGTCGTATATGTGAGAGTACTTCCAAATAGTTTATGTAAACGCTCCCAGAGACGTACCTACTCTTTTTGTGATCGTTTACAATGGCAGAGAGTTCTCCGTGAGAGGGTTTACATTGGCAAACCATTAGGAAGTACCTATCTAAGATATTTATATGACTTGTGATAGTTTCACTTGCGCATCTAAACTTTAAGCATTAGTTGTTGAGACATATGCCTGCTACGCGTGGACATTCTCAAGCAAGTTATTAATTTTGCGTCCAACGTGAGTAGCGAGCGCCACAAAAAAATTCACTACTCTCAAAGATATGACAATGGAAACGTAAAAAACACAATTTGTCGAAATTGGCAATTTACTCCTCCGAGATTAAATAATGACGGAAAACCCGGAAGAATGAAATTACTAACACATAATTTTAATATGTTTTTCATCGCAAAAAACTGTTTCGTTAAAACCTTATGGAGATATAATTTTCACAATTGCATACTTTCATAACTAAGTATTTGTCACCCGGGGCCTCTCATAACAACTAATCCAATTGCTCAATTGTAAGAATATTTGATTTTTTTGTTTAAATTCCTCATTTTTCTCTTCAAAAAAGCTAATAACTTTCCTAATGTTAATAACCGATTTCAATACTGAGTAATGTGCCCAGAGGGTTGAAGCACAAACAACTTTGGATTTGTCATCGAAGTAAAAAACAAGGCAATTTCGTTAGGTTTTTCGACATTTTGTACACGGATGCTCACAAAGTTTTTTCGATTTTCTTGGTAATAATTCTTCAAATACTTTATCAATATCAAAAAACGCACTTTCAAACATGATGACAGTCAAATAAAGAGACGCTATACGACCGATGCACGTATACGGACGCCAGCTTGTTACAACGTTACTATGGTAACGTTTGTCAAGGCCTTATATTAGTAAGTATTCTTAAGGGAGAATTCGCAATCGCAAAATCGGCAATTTTTTAAACCCAAGAATTTTCGTTATTCCTTAACAAATTTGCATGAATCTTTTATATTGTAATATACGTTTCAGTTCCGGAAGTACGAAAATACTGTATATAATTTCGGACTGAAGTAGAATTTTCTTAATCCCTCAGGTAATTTCGGGATTAAAAGTACTACTTCAGTCCCACGGTATATCATATACTATTCTGTACCTACCCCTACATATTCTTATATACAAAATCGCCTGGGGCTTTGGCTATTATTTTCACCCGATACTCTTATAATGAGCGCCCTTGGTATAATCGCGTATGAGACTTCCATTTTTATAGACGAGGGGCCACTGACAAAGAGAAGGGATTTACTGCACTTCCTGACTGCTTGCGACAGCTTTTGAAGACTATAAAGTAGGATTTTGGAATATTTTGTAATAGGTGACTCTTAGTCTGCCGAAGAACGGATCTGCTAATCTAGGTTACGTTATCTGTGGCAATAGCTTAACCGACACTATGTTAAAGACCCGAGCATGACGTCTATTTTCATTGTTGTTTGCACACTGAAGTGACGCTACTCGACGAAAAAATGGCGTCTTATTATAGGTTATAGGGGGTATTCTGTGATTATAGGTATGTCAGCTTTTTATACGTTTAGAATATCGTATATTTTAAATATCCAGCTTTAGTACGATTTACGTTCTTTTTTCGGTAACAACTTGACCTTGCGGTCAATATTTCGTAGTTTTGTCATATCAACAGAGTTTTGATAGGTAGATTTGTGTGTGAAAACAAGAAATTTCCATGTACATGAAGAAAATCGTATACGCAGGCCATTACGCGAATAGCAGAAGAACAAACAGTTCAAGAAGCGGGAATTCTAGATATTTTACTTTGGAAGAGTGTGCAAGAATGAAAATAGAAAAATTAGTTTAAATCCCCAAATCGAACCAATGGTCCACTATATAAACAAGAAATTGAGAAATAGAATGCGTTCTATACTTACACTATAACTATGGACTTCATTTCCAACCAAAAGGTACCAAAATACCCTTGCTTGCTTTTAGACTCACTTTTCTTAAGAAAATGTTTAGAAACATGCCATGTAAACGTGTCAAATTAAATAGATATAACAAACAAGCTTTTCATTTTATTGTGGATATTAAATTCGTTGAAACAGAGACATTTGCATGTTTTTATGTTACAATGATTCTGCAATAATGGTGTATTAAGATGAAACAATCCTCTTGTTTTTTTTCATTGTGTGGCGCCAGTGGCGATCGCTATTTGCACAGGTCTTTAATATAGTGTCGGCCCATGTAATAGAGACCTTATACAGTGTGTCCCAATTTGATACTGGACATCTCAGAACTATATGAAGGACAAGGAAAACAAATGGTCTCTATTTTTTTATTGGTGGTCCCAAGGGAGAGTATCTAATAGGTGGTGGTATTTGGATGGGGTAATTATTTCATGGCCTGCTATGATTTTTCAAAATAGCTAATTTACATTATTAGGGATTTTTTTGCGACAAAATGTTATTAAGAAAACTTGTTCAAAATGAAAAACTGAGTAGATTAGTAAAATTCGGAAAGGCTAGGCCTACTTTGATTTTTAGATGTATCTCCCACTTATTTCTCAGAAAAGTGTCCTTACTGGAAATTTCACGTCAAAATTTTATTTTTTCTCGATGATCAAGTTTCCTTAAAAATATTTTGACGTGAAAGCTCCAGAAAGGACACATTTCTAAGAAAAGTGGAAGAAAAAGGCGAAAAAGCTCAAAATCAAAGTAGGCCCAGACTTTTGAAATTTTTTTCTACTCAGTTTTTCATTCTGAATAAGTTTTCTTAATAACATTTTTCCACAAAAAAATCCCTAATAGGGTTTCTTGAAAATTAGCTATTTTAAAAAATCATAGCAGGCCATGAAATAGTTACCCCCTCTAAATACCACCGCCTACGAGATACTCTGCCTTGGAACTATCAATAAAAAAATAGAGACAATTTATTTTCCTTGTCCTTCATGTAGTTCTGAGGTGTCCAGTATCAAAATGGGACACACTGTATATGGATTGTAGTATACCTTACCTATAGGTATAAATAATTCCCTCAGTATAAGTTTGTTTAAAACATGTTACTAGAATGGGCAAAGTTTCTCGCCGGACCATATTTCACACAGTGGGCCCAACGCGCCGTGGAAGAACTGGAGAGCACCATGTGCAGGTATTATCCGTAATCCGCCGCCCTCCTTCGCACCTCCATAAAGTACGTTCTCAAATGCGAGTTGGGGAAACTGTCACTAAACGGCCCACGGTATGTTATGTTTGAACAACACGTGCTCCGTGACGTTTATTCCGAATATACTGCGTCATATTTTACGTTTTACGTCTTTTTTCCTCCGACAAAGATTCGTAGAATTGCGCTTTCCGACATTGTAAAGTACGAGTCAAAGCCCCGCGGCTAAGTGCCCATTATTCCGATTAGCTCCATGAAATATTTCAGGGTTTTTTACCGTTTAATTACAAACGCAATTTAAGGGATTATTTTTATATTGTGCCTGATGGGAATGGCACAGAGCAGAGCCTCTATAGGAAAACTCATTTCACTTTTAAATTTAATTATTGAATGATATCTAAAGTTAAGTTACAAAAGACCCAAGATAAATGACAATTCCGGAATGAATTATTTTTTAATAAGTGGAGATTTCAGGGTTTCAATTATGTCCCGCTTTTGTACAAGAAATGCATAAGAAAAGCAAAACAAAGGAGATAACTAATCTGATTTTATTTTTTTAGTCAATTAACCTAGGCAGAAACAATAATTATTATGCTTTGTTTCATATGGTTTTATTTTTAGAGATAAAGTTATTTTTATAAAGAGTTTTGATTCTTCTGAAAAGTTGTTAGACAATACAATGTTGTAATGTTGGTTACTGCTTTTATTACAACACTAAGTTGTGCAGAGGTAGAAGTATTATGACGACTGTTGTCTAATATATAGAGGATTCATTTAAATTTAATGTTAGAACGTACAAGAGATTGTCCTGCTGGAAGCTCCTCCGGAAGTACTTTTGTACCGGGACTAGGTCCGCAATGCATTTGTCCTTCAAAGAGGACGACAGAGTCCTGCTAGCAGTACCATAGTAAAAAGTAGGTATATTGATTCCGACCTCTTAGAAATTTATTACAGGAGAAGTGGCACATTAAAAAACAAATATTTATTTATTTATTTGGTAAATAAAATATGAAAAACAAAAAAAAAACTCAAAAATACAAGGTGATTCAGTTTTATTCTGCGACACTTCAACAGGTGATAGAAAACCAAAAAATAACCGCACTTTCTTTTATAAACTATATCATTTTAAGGCCTTATTAAAAAGTTACAGGGTGTTAAAGTTTTAAGAAACATGTGGTCTTTATTGAACATTTACCAAACTAGTTGAGATATTTAAGTCAAATTTGGTACATGTTATAACGGCATGGGTTAGCATAAAACCTGTTAATATCAAACACCTTGAGCAACCAGCGGCGTAGAAGTAGGTAAGTCTACAACGAAAGAAAAAAGGATACGTTTTATCATGAAATGATAAATTCAAAAATTACCTTGTTCACAGTTTTCCACTCTTAGGGCATCAAATGAAATTTGGACTACCTTTTTATCAATATCCCAAAGCCCTAGAGCCAAAATCTTCGATTTAATAATTTTTCTAATTGTACCATAACACCGTGCCGACCGCCACTGGTCACCAAACTGAGAAAAACTCCACGAATTGTCATATTTCGCGTCAAAACAACTAGCTAAAGCGGAAACACGCTGCCCCACTCGCATCATATTTGCGACTAAAATACGGGAGATTCGGCAGGTCATAACTTCTCTGCGATTTGACATACAGTCCTGATCAAAAGTTGCGCTGGTAGCTTGAACTTTGACGAATTTTTTGATACTACTTTCAGTCCTGCCAGAAGGACGGAAAAGCCTTAAATATTACGATTTTGTAAGTCCTCAAATGAGTGGTTTTCGTCCTGCCGGCAGTACGCTGTACAATCTATCATTAACCTCAAGTTGGCGCTGAAAATTTAAACGTCTCTCTTTGATAGGTTTCTTTGTTTACAATCCCTTTTGTCAATGTCAAACCATCAAAATAAAAGACGAAAACGTAAAAGCGTTGGAATTTCTGTGTTAAAATGGTGTTTACTCAACAACAAAAAACGTTTATGGCGTATTTTAAAAACTGACGGAAATGGAAGATTATCCCAAAACGGTTGTGCGAATTCTGTCGCAGCTAACTGGTGGTATTGTTATAGGTTTTGAAAATATTTACACCCGCAATTCATCATGCTGATTATCCGTGTAGAGTAGAGGTTTGTGAGTGCTTTATATACTCGTACCTAAATTTGACGACAATAACGCAAATTGCAACTGTGAGCCAATTAGGCAATGCCTTCTATGAAGAAGAACGGCAAAATCGTCTGACTGCATCCTTGTTTGGGAAAATTACCATACATGCCCTAACATTTTGATATATTTAAGCTGTTCAGGTTTTTAATTTTAATATTGGGAAATATACGTTGTTATATTATTTGATAGTTTTATTTTATCTTCAAATAGGTAGGTATTACATCTGTATTCTACAGTTCATTTTTATGCAACTATTTATACTTCAACTTATCGTAACTATGTATTATTTTATCTTATGTTTTCTTTTATTTTATTTACAAAAACCAATGGTAACTATTTAATTTAAACAATAATCAATATTATTATTATTTAAATTATTTTACAATAACATTCTTATGTTTCAAAAATTTTATGTTACACAAAGGTTTCGTTAAAATATCTGCCGTCATTTCTTCTGTTGGTAAGTACTCGATTTTGATTAAGCCTTCTTTAACTTTTTCATTAATAAAATGAAATCTTACATCAATATGTTTACTTCTTCTGTTAAATTGCCCATTTTTTATCAATTTCATTGCGCTTTGATTGTCCATTTTTAATTTAACTATTACTTCTTGTTGTACGATTTCTTCCAGTAAAATTTTCAAATATAAAAGTTCCTTCACACAATCTGCAGCTGCTATATACTCAGCTTCTGTCGTAGACAATGCAACTATTTGTTATTTTCTTGAACTCCAAAAAATTGGACCATTATTCAAAAATATTATATATCCTGATGTGCTTTTTCTTGTTTCCATATCACCTGCAAAATCAGCATCACAATATCCAATTAATTCCAAATTCTTATTATCTTTCTCATATATAATTCCATTGTTCTTTGTCGATTTTAAGTATCTCATAACTCTTTTCATGTTGATAACATCCAATTTTGAAAAATATTCCATTTTACGACTTCCATAACTTACTGCAAATGCTATATCTGGTCTAGTTTTGTTTGAAATATATAAAGACTTCCAATTATTTATCTGTATGGATATTGATAACTTGAAATGTCACTTGACTTTAGTACATCTGAAATGTCATTTGACTTTTGTACCAATGGCATCATGGGCGTCGTTGCTCCTTTTGCATTCTCCATTCCAAATTTAATCAAAATATTATCTACATAATTTTCTTGATCAATTTTCATAAAATTTTTACCTCTTGAAATTTTAATACCTAGAAATTTATCTACTTCATTATATTCTGTTACTTTAAATTCCTTTTCCATATTTTTCAGCAAATCATTAATTTCTTCGTTATTTTCTCCAACAATTAATCCATCATCGACATATATTGACTTCTTCTCTTCTTCTATAGCTTCTTTCCATTTCATACTTTCTTCACCATTTATTGCTTGCTCATACGTTAATAAAACATAATCATCATTTGGTTGTATTATCTTTCTTCCTTGTCTATCTTCTCTACTACCTTGTCTTAACCTTTGCTTTTCTTCCATATTTTTATCTTCTTGTTCTTCAATTTTTTTAATTTCTTGTGTTGATTTTATTTTATCTTCATTTTATTTTATTTCTTCTTCACTTTCTTCAACCGATTTTATTTTATTTGTCTTCTTTGTTTCTCTTCCATTTTCATTTTCTTCTTCAACTGATTTTATTTTATTTGACTTCTTTGTTCCTCTTTCATTTTCATTTTCTTCTTCAACTGATTCTATTTTATTTATCTTCTCTGCTTCTCTTCCATTTTCATTTTCTTCTTCATCTTCAATTATTAATTTTATTTTATTTTTCTTCTCTTCTATTTTTATTTTATTTGGTTTCTTAAAAATCACATCTCTTCTTAACACTATATCATTCTTCTTTTCATCCCAAAGTCTATAACCATTTGGACAGTAACCGACAAATATATATTTCTCACTTCTTTCTTCTAACTTTTTTAATGGACCTAATATTTTTGCATAAGCTTCACTTCCAAAAATTTGCATTTTTGATATAGTTGGTTTTATATTATTCCACATTTCATATGGCGTCTTCTCTACTGTTTCAGTTGGACATCTATTTAAAATATATGCTGATACTCTTATTGCTTCACCCCAAAACTTCTTTGACATGTTTGAATCAAAAATTAGTGAACGTGCTTTCTCCATAAGTGTTCTATTTAATCTTTCTGCTTTTCCATTTAGTTGTGTATGTATAATTGTAGTATCCAAAATTATACCACGTTGTCTACAGAACATTTTAAGATTTTGATTTATATATTCTCTACTATTATCACATCTTATTTTTGATACATAATAACCTTTGTTTCTTTCCATTTCTTTAATATATTCTTTCAGGTATTCAGCAGTTTCACTTTTATTTTTTAATAAGTATACTACCACGAAGTGTGTGTAGTCATCAAGAATTGTTAATATATAATTTTTACTATCCCAAGTTTCTGGATCAATTGGGCCACATAAATCTGTATGTATAATTTCCAAAGGTTTTGTTGCTCTTGTTCTTTCACTATTAAATGGAAATCTTGTTTGTTTTGCTTTTAAACATACTTCACAGGGTTGTATAAAATTTTCACAGCTTTTTGTTAAATTTAAACCATTTACCATCTCATTTTCAACCAATTTCTTTAAATTTTTAATGCTTATGTGTCCTAACCTTCTATGCCATGTATCAATGTCATTATGACTTTCTTCTGTCAAATAATTTTCTTCTTCAAATATATAATTTTCTTCTTCTTCATCTGTCAAGTCTTGATCAAAATTTATGACATATAACCCATTTTTATTTTTTCTTCCTTCAAAAACTGTCTCATAATCTTTCATTATGTAAACGTCTTCTTTGTCAAATAAAACTTGCCCATTCTTCTCGGTTAATGCTTTAACAGATAACAAATTCTTGCTCAATTCAGGTACATATAAAACATCATTTAATTTACAATTGTTATTTTCAATTTTTCCAACACCCTCAGCAACCATTTCTGTGTTTTTCTTTGCGACACCAATTTCTATCTTCTTTTTGTTAAAATTTTTAAATAAATTTACATTGTTTACCATATGTGAGGTCGAACCAGAATCAACCACAAAAATACTGGTATTTCCATTATTGTTTTCTTCTTTTTGTTCTACCATAAAAGATGTCTTTTTATCATTACCAATTTTATTGTTATTTTGTTTGTTTCTAAAGAAGCAGTTGGATTCATTGTGATTTGATTTTTTACAAATTTTGCATATACTTGTATTTTCAGTTTGACTATTAGGATTTCTTCTACAATCTCTCGTAAGATGGCCAAAATTATTGCATTTATAACATTTAATTAAATCTCTCTTCTGTTTACAAAATTTTGATATGTGTCATAGTTGACTACATTTAAAACATCTTCTTTCATTACTTGCAAAAGCTACAGATTGTCCTACATTTTCTTTTTCTTTATACATATTTTCTTCAAAAATTAATCTTGACGTTAAGTTTGTTATTGTTCTTTCCGTTTTGGCGTTGATTCCCATGCAGTTCTAAAATTTTTAAATCTGTCTGGCAATGTACTTAAAATTTTTGACATTAACATTTCTTCATTTATGTCTTGTTCCATTTTGTTCAGACGAAAACTTAAATTCTCCAATTTACTAATATGTGTTGAAACATCGGTTCCTCTTTCATACTTGAAGTTAAAAAACTCTTGTAGCAGATTGCATTTTTGTTGGCTGTTGTCCTTTTGAAAAATCCCTTTAATTTTAATGTACATTTCATTTGCATTTTTGCAATTTATTACATGTAATAACATCCTTTTGTCGATCGTTGATGTTAAAATCCTTTGAGCTTGAGCATCCTTTTTAAACTATTTATTTTTATTTTCTTGAGTCATTGTATCATTATACTTGTCTTCACCATTTACTATTTCAAGTAAACCACCAGATTTAAATAGAATTGTTATTTGAAAATTCCATAGTTCATAATTTTTCTATCTGGTTGATTTCTTCACCACTGATATATTCACTTACCATGTTTTTATTTTATTTTATTTTCTTTTGACTAGGCTTCTCTCTTAACTTCTTCCTTTGTATTTTAGTTTTTAATTTTAATTGACTTTGACTTCTTCCTTGCTAATGCCAGCTTCTATTTTATTTTTTTTTATTTTAAAGAACAGCTGGGATTTTCTGGGCCCGTAACCTGTTCAGGTTTTTAATTTTAATATTGGGAAATATACGTTGTTATATTATTTGATAGTTTTATTTTATCTTCAAATAGGTAGGTATTACATCTGTATTCTACAGTTCATTTTTATGTAACTATTTATACTTCAACTTATCGTAACTATGTATTATTTTATCTTATGTTTTCTTTTATTTTATTTACAAAAACCAATGGTCACTATTTAATTTAAACAATAATCAATATTATTTTTAACATAAGCAACCGAATATGGAAAAATTCATGAAGAGTTTCATTGAATAGATTATAATAATACTGCAAAATTTTCCCAGATACTTATATTATATTATTATTATATTATGGAAGCGGCGGTAGACTACTTGCCCCTCCATTGGGCCCGCCCAAGTAGTAGATTGTGCAATTGCAGTTGTCTGCATCTTTGGGGCAGAAGTCGTTTCACATTTCTCGGTAGTTAATTTTTTGTGACACTTCTCCACAACTTTTCCTGTCAATTTGGGCCTTGAATTTATTGAATTGCCTCTAGCGAACATCTTGATTCAAAGGACCCTTTTATCTTTAAATGTAGTCGTTTACCTAGAAAATAAAATCATATTTATTTAAAAATCTTAATATGGCACTTTGCCTGACCTTAGAGTCGATAGAACTTTAAGAAATAATTATAACAATTTTCTCATGCCCTCTAGGAGTACAGGGTGTTCACGAAATATTGGAGACCCCCTTAACTTTCTTATTTTTGACCAGAGGAAAAAAGTGTTTTATATGAAAGTTTTAGAAAATTTTCTCAACTTTCCAACGCCGTTTTCAGAAAGAAAGTCGAACGTCGCGTTTTCAAGATAGAGATGTAACTTGTGTTTTTTTAAATGGAACACCCTATATGTTATTGAATTTTTAGATTCTACGTTTCACTCCGATTACAACGATATGTATATAACGATAACGATATATATATATATATATATATATATATATATATATATATATATATATATATATATTTAATATGGTTTATATAACTTTTGTCGTAGAAAATTGCATTTTAAAAGTGGATTACACAAAAACTAAGGTGGCCATGAAACTAGAACTAACACATTTAAGAATATTTTTGATTTGTTTCAAGAGAAAAAATCATAAAAACACAACAGAAAAGCATATAACAATTAAGATATAATATTAACAAGTATTAATAATTTGAAAAAGACATATCGCGCATGCCTCGAAGTTAACGGATTACAACTCGAAGAGTTCTTATGTTATACTTTGTTATACAATTTTGTTTGTGCAGTAAAATTTATATTATGCTTTTCTGTTGTTTTTATGATTTTTTCTCTTGGGACAAATCAAAAATATTCTTAAATGTGTTTGTTCTAGTTTCATGGCCACCTTAGTTTTTGTGTAATCCTGTTTTAAAATGCAAATTTCTACGACAAAAGTTATATAAAACATATTAAATATATATCGTTGTAATCGTAGAATCTAAAAATTCAATAAAATACTATATATTTAAAAAAAAAGTTAGGTCTCTATCTTGAAAACGCGACGTTCAATTTTCTTTCTGGAAACGGTGTTGGAAAGTTGAGAAAATTTTGTAAAATTTTCGTATAAAACACTTTTTCCTCTGGTCAAAAATAAGAAAGTTAAGGGGGTCTCCAATATTTCGTGAACACCCAGTGCCTATGGTGTTAAAGCTTCCAAAAAATAACCCAACGTAAATTGTAACACCGTCTCACGAATCCTCAAAAATATAAAGGTTATAGAAGAAAGGATATATATAATCCTTAAACTTTCTGTTTGAAAATGTAAATAAACAACACAAAATATAGCTAACGCTGATGTGGCTCAACAGTCACTTCGGCAAAGATATAGAGGGCCTTGATTAAATGGTATTCCTAATATTACACCACTGACTGGCGACAAGCGGCCGAGATAAACAATTTCTGATGTTACACACTTAATGCAATGTTTTATAAGTGCTGTTTGAAATGCATGTCTATACATGTATGTTACGGGCGACGTGAAGACGAAGACTTTTTAAAAAACTTTTATTTGAGTAACGCGAGTTACAGAGTTTCGGCTTAGACTACAGACAAGACTAGAATTAACACTCTGACTTTACTAGGTCCTATTTATACAGATCTGTTATGCTGAGGTGTTGTGGTTCTCATGGGAAAAGAATATAAAGACAAAGGGAAGATCAAATTCTGCAATTCTTGCAGTAAGCAAGTTTTAACAATACTCAAAAGGAATATGATATGTTCTAGTAATCATTCTAGAACAATATACAATGGAAAATGATATCTTTGTAGTAAGCATCTTGAACAATAGAGAATGAGAACATAATATCCAACAGTAAACAGAATCAAGGGTAAAAACAAGGTTATGATCAAGGTGATGCTTGAGGTCGGATATAACACCTTCCCCCTTATATTAAAAATTTGTGTTAACAAATTTTGACATTAAATTAGGCATATGTTTTAGTATTAGAATTTAGTTCAATTTCTTCTTCTTCGCGAGGTTCGTCCAATCTATACGAAGGTCTTCTTTTGACAGTAACAAATTTTCTTAAATTTTGAAAAACGTGATTTCGAGTTCTAGGAGGTTGTGGAGGATCGTCTCCATTGTTAGTAGTAATAATGCATATTTTAATGTTCCTAGACTTTTTACATTTAAAATAAAAGTACACAATAATTAAAAGTATGATTAAAGTAATGGATAGATATGTCAATATTGGCGTATACTTATTTACAGTTGGTTCGTTAATAATATTATCAAGATCCTTTGCATATTCGTCTAATTTATGCTTTGCGACATTTAAATCGTCATAATTAAATTTATTTAGTTGTAAAGGTTTTAAGTCAGGATATTTTAGTTTATTTGGAGTTTCTTTGCAACATTCAAATGGTATATTAATTGGGTGAAATTTATAGGTTTGATTAGATTTATTTAAATTTTTCGTTTGAATTTTAGTACTTCCAATATAAGCAATGCATTCAGATTTTAACGTTAAAATTGAAGTTTTGTCTAGCATTATAGTCAAAGGATTTTGATTTTTACACTTAATAGTTATAGGAAATATTTCACTTAAAATTATTAACCATTGATTCTCTTGAATCAATTGTACATTGTAACTTTCAATTGAAATTGTGACTATGTCACAAGTATTAGGTAAATGGGTTTTTACCTCTAATAATTGAGCTTCACATCTTGAATGTGAGTCAATAGGAGTAGGATATAAATCTTGGCACATTATTAAATTAAATGCTAGTTCTTTACAATTTTTTATATCATAGAGAATTACATAGAGAGTTGGGTCATCGCTTTTTGCTACAAATTTAGTATCAGTGGATACCATGTGATAAAATCCAGTTTTATTGTCGAAAATTGGAATAGGATAAATTCTATAAAGAGTATACCATTGAGGTTCTACTAAAGGAATGTCTAATATAAAAACAAGTCTATTTTCTGTTTGAAAAACCTTTAGTTCTATAAAATCAAGATAAGTTGCAACATTTAGAAGTTGAGGAGTTAAGGGCAAATTATTTTTGTTTAAAGTTTGAGCGATTATTTGCAAATGATGAACCAGGTCTTCAGGAGTTATAACTGACGTGTGAATGATACGTAACTTTGCAAAAGTAATAGAGTTTAGAATGTCATTTAAATTGCTTTCGATAAAGGTATAGGATTCTAGGAGTCTTTCGGCCATCTCTAAAACTTGTAATTTTGCAGTGTAATAATTAAAATTATCAGAAATGTTATAAATGTAATTTTCGATTTGTTTTATGTCATTATTAAAAGTAATTTCATCAATTTGTAATTTGTTGATAGAGTCATTACAATTTTTGATAACTGAAGTAGTTACTAAAATTTGTTTTTTCATTAATTTTTCTAATTCGTGTTCGTCTCTGTTAATTTTGTCGATACAATCGTTATAATACTGTCCGTCTGAAGCGTCTAAATTTCCGGTAATAAATTTCCAAACTGACCCTAAACCATTAATTAAACCTCTTTTATATCTTCTTACATCAATAGCTAATTCTTCAAATTTGAGCGCAATGTTTTCGGAAAGTTGATTTAGTAAAGTGAGATGTGACTTAACTTCGCTTAGAAAGGCGGCCATTCGTACGTCTTTTGGTTGAATTATAAATTGCATATTTTCTAAAATTTTATTATTATTTTCGAATGTTGTTTTTAGAGATGAAATGTCTTTATATACCAATAAACTCCACTTGTCATTAGAAATTTTGAGTCCGGATTGCTCTTGATAGAACACGCCTATGGTGTTATTAATTGGTCGCAGTGTATATTGTGCCATAGCGGTAGCGAACAAAGAAAATCTGTAACGAAGTTTCAGAATTAGGAACTTGGTTCGATATAACAAATTATTTTAATATCAGTATTTTTGAAAATATATTTGATCATAGGGAGAACTGTGTCCCAATCTAATTTGTCTAATCCACAAGCTAACTTGGGTATAGCTATAATTTTATCTTTTTCATCAGTGCTCTCGAGACAATTTGTTCGTAATTCCTTTAAGCAATTAAATAAATTAGCATAAGTTGGTTTATAATAGAAAAATTCTTTAGTTATTAAATAATAAATATTTCTTGTCGGAAGTTGAAGTACTGCTATTTCACCAATTGACTTATTTTGATTTTTTAGTTCATCTACGTGTCCAAATTTATTCTTAAATTCTTTTGCAGTTCCTGCATTCATTTCTAAATCTTTAGATACACAGTGAGCTAATGAAATATTTTCAGGGGCATCAAATAAATTGCCCAGTTCAATGGAAACGTTATTATTTTCAATAGGGATTTTTCGATCTAGAGTATAAAAGAATTCTTTAACCGTTAGTTCTTCTTCCTGTAATTCGTGACATTTCTTTAGCATATCAAAATTCATTTTTGTAGTTTGGTTAGTAATTGGGTTATGTAGCAAAGCTGAATTCGTATAAATTTCTTTAATTTTATAGGGTCCATTAAATTTGTTAGCTAGTTTATTTTTTATTTGGGACTCCTTGACATAAACCTTTTCTCCTACGCGAAATTGTCGCTGCTCTGAAACGTGTGTATCAAATCGCTGTTTCGCCTTTTGTTTGCGCATATCCGTACGCTTTCTTGCCACTTCATAATAATGCTTTATTTTATTGTTTAAATCGCGAACGTACTTAGAGATTAATTCTTGCTGATTATACAAAACTTCTGGAGGTCGAGACGAGGTGTGACCAAATAGCAATTCGTAAGGAGTAAAGCCGTGTGTTTTATTTATAGAATTGTTATATGCTATACAAGCGTAAGGGAGCATTTGAAATGGGTGTTCGTTAGGATTTTCTGTACTACACGCGCGTATCATTTCAGTTAAGGTGGCATGAAATCTTTCTAAGGAGCCATTTGATTGCGGATGACTAACACTAGAGAAAGTTAATTTTATATTGTATAATTTACAAAGATCTTTCATTAATTGATTATTAAATTCTTTACCTACATCGCAATGGATTCTTAAGGGAGTTCCAAAATGTTGAAAATAGAGTAAAAGAGCGTCTACTACAGATCTCGCTGTTTTATTAGGAAGTGCATAAGCTTGGGTAAATTTTGTTAGTTCGTCTCTTATGGTAAGGATATTATTTTTTACTGGGATTTCTAGAATGTCAATATTTATTCTTTCGAAAGGAGTTTTAGGAGTTTCGGTAATAACTAAGGGACTGTCCAAGTTTTGTCTACAAATGTTTGTCTTTTGGCAGATTTCGCACTGTCGAATAAAGGTTTCAACGTCTTTAGTTAGTCCTGTCCAATTATATTTTTGTTTAATACGTCTAATTGTTTCGTTTATTCCTCGATGTAAGTTTGTCTTGCCTGAATGAAATTGATCTATTATTATAGGTATTTGGTCTTCGTCTGGTATAGTCACAATGTTCTGACAAATTGTTAGTTGGAAATTTTTATCTGAGAACAAAAAATTAAACATTTCTAAAATTGGAAAATCTGGATTGTTTTCAATGTAATAAGTTTTATTTTCTTCGAATATATCTTTACTGTAATAAAGAGATATGAAGAGTACTTGTATTGCGGTTTCAAAATTAAAAGGAACAGGAATTATATAATATTTTCTTTTAGCTACGGTTTGACTGGAAAGAACATTTGCTTTATTATAGTTAAAATCAGGATTTAGCTCAAGTAAATCATCAATAACTTTTTCGTGAAGGTCTGTTAATTTGTCTTGTTGAAAAATTAGTACAATGTCCTTGTGTGTTTTGTCTAAAAGTTGATTATTTGTATATTGGATTTTAGAATAGTCGATCATTGAAGTCGTCTTGTATAGATCAAAAAATCTGTCAAATTCATTACAGATTATAGCAATTTCGTCAGTCTCATTATTGTCAATAGGCGGGTCAATGTCTTGAGGATTATCATGGGAAGTAGATGGTTCGTCTAGGGAAGTATGAAAGGAAACAGCTTCTTTTATATGATTGATTTTGATTCGAGATAAAGCGTCGGCATTTCGATTAATTTTTCCAGGTTTATAAATTATTTGATAATTATATTCTTCTAATTTAAGTCGCCAACGTGCTAAACGACTACCGGGATCTTTTATTGAGAAAAGCCAGGTTAAAGGTCTATGATCTGTAACCAATAAGAATTTTCGTCCGAAAAGATAAGGTCTATAGTTTTTTACGGCAGCAATTATTGCCAAAAGTTCTTTCTCTATAACGCTATATTTCATTTCTGCTGGACTTAAGGTTCTTGAAAAGTATGCTATGGGAAGATCATTTCCAACAGGTCCTTGCGAAAGTACCGCGCCTACAGCAAAAGCGCTTGCATCTGTAGTTAAAACAAATTCTTTTTCAAAATCAGGATGTATTAGAATTGGTGAAGTTATTAATGCATTTTTAAGTTGTTCGAAAGATTCACGACAATCTTTATCAAAAATAAATGGTACGTCTTTTCTTAAAAGTCGAGTTAAAGGCTTTGTCATTTTTGCGAAATTTGGAATAAACTTCCTGTAGTAACCAGTAAGACCCAAAAATTGTTTAATTTGTTTAGTTTTGGCAGGTTGAGGAAAATCGATAACAGCTTGTACCTTTTGTGGATTTGGTTTAACCCCTTCAGGTGTAATAACATGCCCTAAATAGATTACTTCTTTTCGTAAGAATTCACACTTATCTGGCTGTATTTTTAGATTCGAATTTCTTAATCTTCGTTTAAATGTTCTACCCTTAATGATTCTTTTATTTCTTCTACTCTGCTTTTCGTTTTATTAAAATTACAAATAATATTAGTACTAGCGTTCGTTTCTTTAATGTAAGGCTCAAATTCAAATTCTTCGAAACAAATATCCTTTGTTATGGCATTAGCGTTTAATATTGTGGTATAAAAATTACCGTCTTCGTTTATTTTTACTATAGCATTTGGCACGTATACCTTTTCTACTCGTTGTGCGCATAAAATCATTTCTTTATTGGTATACTTATTCGTATGAAATTTGCATATTTTTTCGCAACGCGGTTCTATCGTAACCTGATTTATATTATAACTCGTATTTTCGCTTTCAAAATTATTTATATTTTCCGTGTAATCATTATTATTATTATTATTTCGTTCATAAGCGTTTATATGAAGGCTATCGTATCTTTCGTCAACATTAACTTGTCTTTTATAAACAACTCGATTATTATTATCATTATTATTCGTTAACTCGTTTAATTCATCTCCGTCTTTGAGTAATTCGTGTACCTTATAGTAGGTAATTAATTGTTTATTCCTAAAATCTACTACTGCACCGTACCTTTCTAAAAAGTCAGCGCCTAAAATTCCGTCGAATCCTATATCTAGATCGCAAATATAAACTTTATGGGGAGAAAGAGGACCCGTAAAAGAAACAAATACCGCTTCAGTAATAGGAATTGATTGGCCAGAAATACCTTTAATTTGAAAATTTTCTGGACATCGATTTAAAAATTGCTGAACCGTCTCTGGTTTGAAAATTGAAATACCAGCTCCTGTGTCAATTAAAATTTTGTACTTATCGGTATTATCTTTAATATAATATAAGTTACTATTGTCAACGGTATTTATGCAAACGTTTGGTCCGTATTGGTCATACCAAGATTCTTGAAATTCGGAATAGGATTCTGGTCCGAGGCTGTTAATTGAAAATTTTCGCTTTGGCCCAGATAATGTTGTTGGGGAGTTCTATTTTGGTTATTTGGATTTGAATTTGGGAATCTAGGAGTAAAATTTTGATTAGAAGGCTGGAAACCTGAATTATTATTAAAAGTTCTTGGGAAATTGTTTCTAGGAATATTATTAGAAAAAATTCTAGGAGGTTGATTTCTTGGTTGGAAGTTTTGAGGGTGATTCCTAGGTTGGAAAGAAGGAGTTTGAAAATTATTTTGCTGAGGGAAAGATGGTCTTTGATGGAACCTATTTTGGGAGAAATTATTCCTTTGGGAGTTATTTTGGAAATTGTTAGAGAAGCTAGAAGGATTTGGACCATTTCTGTAATAATTATTTTGATTTTTTGTTCGACATTCATTGATAGTATGTCCATTTCTTTTGCAATAATTACAAAATTTTGGAAAATTATTACTGGTTCTTTTGATATTATTATTGAAGACTGGTACACGATTTTGCCTCTGAAATTTTTGATTTTCAAAATAAGAAAGTTGCAATTCTCTCTTAATTAAAACTATAGCATCCATCATGTTTGGTGGATTGCTAGCACGAATTAGTTGCCCTATTCTTGGTTCTAAACCTGTCAAAACTGTATTTAAACACATGCTATCGATTAATGTAGCTTGCGATTCTTTTTGTTCCCTAGTGAGAAGGCTTTGTTTTCCTATTGCGGCATACATTTTCGAGCAGTGAGTTTGAACTCTGCCTACAAAAGTCAAAGCATTTTCATTTTGGGATTGACACATTCTTTGTAAATCTTGAATTAATGAAGTTAGATCGCGAGGATCTCCGAAATGAACGTTAAGTAATTGTTTGATTTCCCTCCAGGTACTCAAGTCCCTTGAATTAATGAGTTGGGCTGCACGTCCCTTTAATTGATTTTTAATTTTTATAACAAGTAAAATGGCTTGGTCGCCAACAGTCATTTGCATGGCCCTATCACATGCAATGATAAAAGTATTTAAATTGATTTGATCCCCATCGTATTCAGGGATGATAGAAAATATTTCGCTTAATTTAAATGGTACTTCGTCGTTATTTGAAGCGTTTGCTTCATTGTTTACATTAGAGTTTATAGCCTCGTTATTCGGCATGTTGAAATGAAAAGGTAATATCGTTATAACGTAGAAAGTTCAATAATAGCAACGTAGAAAGTTAAAAAAAAATCACAAATAAAATTCACTTCAAGTTTTTCACTTACAATAGAAGTAACTTCATGCTCGCTGGATGTCGTTGATGCTGCTGTTGTTGCTGGATGCTGGCCTCAGGAGACTGTCCTTCTTAGTGCCTCCGGATCTCCCTGTCGAAGACCCTTTTCAGCTGGCTCCAATCGTAGTGGTGTGGTGACCCCCGAGGAGACTGTCCTTCTAAGTGCCTCCGGATCTCCCTCGTTGAAGACCCTTTTATCGAGGATCCCACTTCTGACACCAAATTGTTACGGGCGACGTGAAGACGAAGACTTTTTAAAAAACTTTTATTTGAGTAACGCGAGTTACAGAGTTTCGGCTTAGACTACAGACAAGACTAGAATTAACACTCTGACTTTACTAGGTCCTATTTATACAGATCTGTTATGCTGAGGTGTTGTGGTTCTCATGGGAAAAGAATATAAAGACAAAGGGAAGATCAAATTCTGCAATTCTTGCAGTAAGCAAGTTTTAACAATACTCAAAAGGAATATGATATGTTCTAGTAATCATTCTAGAACAATATACAATGGAAAATGATATCTTTGTAGTAAGCATCTTGAACAATAGAGAATGAGAACATAATATCCAACAGTAAACAGAATCAAGGGTAAAAACAAGGTTATGATCAAGGTGATGCTTGAGGTCGGATATAACATGTATGTACCGGTATTATATTTGGCCACCAAACTCATAAAAAGTTCTCCACGTTTGTTTGTTTTATTGTTAAACATTTGGCCTGTGTTTTCTACTAGAGTTTTCACACACCCTAATGTAGCAAATATACAGGGTGAGTCACATTTAAAGGCAGAGCCGAAAACATAAGGTAAAATTCGCTAAAATAAGCACATATGCTTAATAAACATTAGCTCAAAAATGCTTGGTTCTCCATATACAGCGTGTTGAAACTTTTAACATATATTTTTTAATTTCTTTCGAGCCCGTTTAGGAATTACAACAAAATTTAATATATATTATTGGTCGTCATTTTATGCAATAATTTGGCCCTGTTCAGATGAGCAGCGGCGTAGATACAAATAATTTTATTTTAAATGCCCGCATTGGCACTAGTTTAAAAAATCCAAAATTATAAAGAAACTGTTCCAGAAATAAAAAATACCAAGAAGCGCTTTTTGTTCCAAATTGAATGGGCTATCCAAAAAATGCAAAATTTTTGGTTTTGCACAGGACCGTATTCATTTTTTTACAATTATTTAGAGTAACTATTTGTATCTACGCCGCTGGTCATCTGAATGGGGCCAAATTATTGCACAAAATGCCAACCTACCGATGCATAATGTGTACCAAATTTGGAAAATTTTCAACACGCTTTATAAGTATGGAGAACCAAGCGTTTTTGAGCTAATTTTTATTAAGCATATGTGCTTATTTTAGCGAGTTCTACCTTTCGTTTTCGGCTCTGCCTTTAGATGTGCCTCACCCTGTATAATGCCCTGAATATAAATAAAAGTTGGTATAGTAAAGTTGAAACCAGTTAGATCGTGATACTAGTATTTGCTGTAAAGTTACTATAATAGTATACCGTAAGTAAAATATTACCTTCGATCCTTGGAAACACCCCAGATGCCTTCATCTTGTCAACCAAGTCATGCCGATTTTTTATATTTTTGCCACAATAATATTGTTTACATCCAAAATTACGTCCAGTCAACTTTTAGATCTTCAACCGTTCCGTAATTGTTGTTATGGAGAAGCTGTTGTTTTGACAGAACACCCAACTTTTCATTGTCGTTTCAGACAATTTTTTTTTGGATTTATGAGGCCTTTGTCATCTTTTGCCGCATGTAAATGGTTACTATAATTTTTAAATATCGTCACCCTTCTGCCAAACCCACGAATGTGCATTATTATAGTTTTCCGAAAATACAATTCTAAGATTACTTTTAAGTTCTGATTTTACATTTTGCAAAACCAAAATGATTTTAGGCAAATATTAATTTTTACAATCCATTTACTAATTTAAAAAATGCACATTAAGCACTTTTACCATAAAACCACCACATTCGTGATTTTGGCAGATTCAAAATTTCTTTTGTGAAATCGACATTAAAGGCAAATCAATTTTGAACCAGTATTTTTTATTTGAAATAACTATTATAATAACTTTTATACTTCTAAGCTAAACTGGTTATTCTACTCGAATTCCGAATCTTCGTCAAAATTTGGCTTCGGAAGCCTGTCTTTCTTCTTTTTATCTACTTTCAGTTGATGGTAAAAGGGTTGATAAATAGGGGGTATTGTGCCATCTTTACACATCTTTTCTAAATCTTTGTATTTTAAATTTGTAATGGGTAAACTTTCATGGTAATTTTTCTTTAGTTGCTCGTTTTTGTGGTGCCGTCCTTTGCTCCTTGTAATACCTTCTTCTGAAAAGCAAGACTCTTTAAAATTCATTTAAAAAAATTTTGCGGGCTCATCCTTTTCATAATGAAGTCAACAGACATTTCTCCATGGAATGTTTAACTTTGGTTTTGAAAGTATGACTTAAAATCGAAAAAATCTCCAAAACATAGGTTTTTACTTCCTATGGTTTCGGACGATAATTAGCTGTGCCCACCCTTCCGACAGGAGAACAGGAGAACTTGGACTTCTTTTCAATTTTGGAGTGGATTGAGTCGCACTCCATCTCTGACCCGTTTCGGAGAACTTGTGATTTTTATACTTTTAAGAGTAGGGTGACTTGCAACTGTATAAAGGCACATTGATGCAAAAATTGAATTTTTTTGTTGGCCGCCACAGCCGTCTGACATCATACGAACAGCACTAACTGATGTATGATGGAAATTCTAACCTACAATGTCAAAGCCAGAATATGAAACACAGAAAGATTTTTAGTACCTGTAATTATAAATAATAAAGGATGTTTTTAGTGGCACGTCAGGTAAAGGATATCAATTGAAAAAAATGCACTCCAGCCGGGACTCGAACCCGGGACTCCTACTGTGGCCGTAGGCACTTTAACCAACTAAGCTACCGGAGATACGGGTTAAAAACATCCTTTATTATTTATCATTACAGGTACTAAAAATCTTTCTGTGTTTCATATTCTGGCAAATACCTATCATATAGGGAAGATCGGCAATATCCGCCAAGAGGCTACGATCAAAGTCTGTTGTTATCTCGATTTAACGAATTGTCACTAAATAACAGGAGAAAAATTATTGCAATTCAATTCTTGTATAATTTATTAAATTATACAATAGATTGCAGTTTTCTGATGCAGCGGATCAAGTTATTAGTTCCTCGACTTGAGGTCAGGCATCCGCAAGTTTTTTATAATGATGCAATCAGAACCAACGTAATGTTGATGTGCCCAGCTTATAACATGTGCAAACTGTTTAATGCGTTATGTAATAACTGTGATATTTTTTTACGATACTTTGGCCCACATTGTGAACAGTATAGAATTTTGAACGGATAATTGTAAGGCTATTTCTTTTTTTTTCTCTCCTTTTTTTCTAATTTTGTGCAGGGCGTTCAATGTTTGTTGAACGCCCTTATAATCACCATGTAGCATGTACCGATTATAGCTAATTTTCTCTAATTGAGCAAAAAAAATGATTTGCTTGCATGTATGTTTCCTGTAACTGGATGTTTATCCTGGAAATAAATTCTATTTATTATTATTGACATTGTAGATTAGAATTTCCACGTTCGATACTTACCTTAAGTCGCTATATGTCGAATTTTGTGGGTTGATGAACAAATAGGAAGTTTACATAACCAACAATCATGAATGGTTACCCTACACCCTCTAACCCCTTCTAGTAGCTGTAGAAGACGGCGTAGTCTTCTACATCTCACCGCTACTAACTATATATCAATTGGAATAAATAACACCTTGCCGATGGAACCCGTATCTCCGGTAGCTTAGTTGGTTAAATTAAGTGCCTACGGCCACAGTAGGAGTCCCGGGTTCGAGCCTCGGCTGGAGTGCATTTTCTTCAATTGATATCCTTTACCTGACATGCCACTAAAAACATCCTTTATTATTTATAATTACAGGTACTAAAAATCTTTCTATAATTATTCTATTTGATTCAAGGTAATCATGATAAAATTCCAAAAATAAGAAGACAATAATTACGTAATTTCTAGCAGTCCGTAGTACAGCAAAATACGTCAAAAGGTTAAAGTTATGAAACTTATCTGTGTGGCAGCAAGGCTCCTTCAAATGTTACTTATCTGTGTGACTGCAGTGTTACTCCCGGTATTCAATTTATTTATGTGACAGCGAGGCTCCTTACAAATAAATTATTTGCGTGGCAGCAAGACTACTCCATAGATTTCCAGGAAAATCAATATCCTTTCAAAGGCAAAAAACACTAAAAATAAAATAATATGTCCCTGTAACACCTAATAAAAGTTGGAAAATATTAAATAGAAAACCATTAAAATACCCACCTCAAAATTATGAGGGTTTTATTTTTATTAATAAAATATTTTTTTAAACAGTTGTATTTTGTCCACTGTTTGTTGTTGTATCCCTGGAAACAACAAAATAAATAGGCGCCATCACATTCAGAAATAACCTAGTGGCGTCATCTATTATGGAAGAGTTGAATTCGACTAATACATCAGATTCTCGCCCATAGAGGTCTGGTCAAAAATGAGAAATCCTCGCGCGCTTCAAAACCAACTGAAATGAATAAAAAAATCCGAAAATTTTATTAAACAATAATTAGCCCAATAATATTTTGAGCAAGGAAGGAATGTCCTTTTAACTTTGGTAATCAGTAATCAGTAATCTTATCTCAAATCTTAAAAATAAATTTCTAACCTCAAAGCTACAAATAAACTTTTCATGTGCATTATTTGCATTTAAATAATTTATTTTCTGTTTTAGGATAACCAACAGCCCAAAGATGATGAAGCATTGACAAAAAGAGTAGCAATATGGGAACATGCCATATCAGTAGCCATCCACTGAATATTCCACCGAACTGAATTCGTACTTTATGGAGAACACAGAACAGAAAGGAAGGAAAAAATTAAAAGTAAAAAAATATTTAAAAAAAAAGCTTTTATTTAAATGCGCTAAAAAGAATAAAATAATCTTTTCTTTTAAAACTTTTACTATCGACTTATAACGTCATTCCACAATTTATATGATATAAAAGCTTGTCGCGAGATTTAAGTAGTGGTATTTACTTAGTTTGAAAACTTAAATCTCGCGACAAGCTTTTATATCATATAAATTGTGGAATGACGTTATAAGTTGATAGTAAAAGTTTTAAAAGAAAAGATTATTTTATTCTTTTTAGCGCATTTAAATAAAAGCTTTTTTTAAAAATATTTTTTTACTTTTAATTTATTTTGTAATTTTTAGTTTGGCCAGGTGTCTGAGTCTATTCATCTCAGTTAACGCATCATTGTTGCAAGGTCGTTTGCCGGTTAGTTTAGAACAGTCTAGCTCTTCAATGAGGAGACCTTCTAATGACCATCTTGGGTGTTCCGCCATGTTGGATTTAGAATGACGTCACACATATAATCATGCATTGTCATCCAAATTAAACGTGTGTACAAAATTTCAGCTCGATCGGTTGAAATTTAACTAGTCCGCCATCTTGAGTGTTCCGCCATGTTGGATTTAGAATGACGTCACACATATAATCATGCATTGTCATCCAAATTAAACGTGTGTACAAAATTTCAGCTCGATCGGTTGAAATTTAACTAGTCCGCCATCTTGAGTGTTCCGCCATGTTGGATTTAGAATGACGTCACACATATAATCATGCATTGTCATCCAAATTAAACGTGTGTACAAAATTTCAGCTCGATCGGTTGAAATTTAACTAGTCCGCCATCTTGGGTGATCCGCCATGTTGGATTTAGAATGACGTCACACATATAATCATGCATTGTCATCCAAATTAAACGTGTGTACAAAATTTCAGCTCGATCGGTTGAAGATATCTGCTTCAAAATTGAGTTGCAAGATTCCACCCGAACAAATTACATACATACATACATACATACATACATACATACATACATACATACATACATTGCAAGTTAAATAAAAGCTTTTAAAAAGATATTTTCTATGATTAGAAGCTTCCAACTGCACAGTGAAGTGCAGTGTGTAATGTAATTAACAACTAAATAAAGGTAAAGTTACTAATGACTTTCTTTTATTACATTATTATAAAATTGCATGCAACTCGAGATACACACCCAGGCATCCTTGTCTAGGTGTATGCTTAATAAATTGAGATGTAAATTTTTTATTAGATATGTAAAGGTATTTAGAATAAATTTGATTTGATTTGATTTGATTACATTTCCCCCTTGGCCGACGAAAATTTACCCGTGTAAGCTTTCCACCATTTCAGCAGACTTCAAGTCCTTGCAACTCCAAACTCCTGCAGGTTTCCCGTTACATTCTTCTAAGTCATACATTCAAAGCGAAATGCGCCTTTTGATATAATAGGGGCCTAGGAACTATCAAATATGTAACTTGAAACTATGTATAAAAAAACTTGAGGGAAATATTCGTATTTGATATACGCCGAAATTAAATCGTTTGAATTAAGAAGTTAATATTTGAATATAAAAAATAATAATTAATAAATAATTTTACAATTTTTATACAAACTGTCGTGAATCCATGTTTTTGGTCATTTTATACTGAATGTTATAAAATGTTCTATTAAACCATAAATCAATTCCCTGACGAAGCTCTCAAAGTAAGAGCGAAAGCTTGGATAACTGAAAGTTATGGTGTAATGTTAAAATATACCAGTTTTATGCTAAAAAAAATCTGTGAATTTTCAGCCTTGTGAATTATATTCATATAGCAGTTATCTTCAATATAAACTATTATTATAAAATCCCTATTTTACGCGGTTAATTTGCCTCTCCCCTTTTCTTCAAATCCAGTTGTTTCTGCTTTTTGCGTCAACAATTTCATTAGCGGTTTAATTGTGCTATTCACTCCCTTTGTGACGCCTAAATTGGTTCCTTCTCAATATTCATCAATGCCGGGAATTAACTTCATTTTCTTATACCTGCCCTTTCATATTATACGAAATGAACGGAGTGAATTGGTATATTTTCTTTCCTTTTAAATCTATTGAAAAGGAAAAGCTATCTTTAGAAAAGTCCCAAGGAATTTTTATCTCCAATATAAATAAATTTTTAGGAGTGAGAGTATCGAGTCCTTCGATTGCAGAATCCCTTCAGGGGAAGGATTGTGCACCTGAGTGGGCGAAACTTGTTTGATACAGCGGAGAGAAATTTAATGCTTTCGATTAGATGTAGGCCAAAAATAAATAAACTAACTAGGTATAAAAAAATGTACAACCTCAAACTTAATAAAAGAACATTTTAGTACACATTAAAGCTTTATTGATTTGTTTTGCTTGCATACAGTACATACAGTGTGTCCCCGGATTGAGTTCGGGTAAGGTGTAAATAACCAACAATTTTCGACTTGGTGATTAATATCGTGGAAGTCGCACCTTCATTCCGAAACTGCTGAGAAAGTTAGTCAGTTGAAACTTACATTATGTACGGTGCTTTTGGTCTCAATAATAATTAAAACTTGACAATATTAAACTATCTTTATATTTAAAGATTTTTATTTAGAAAAGTTGCTGCACCTATAATAAACCAATAGACAAGTTAAAATTTTTAAACTTCGACCTAACATGCATTTCTAAACCACTTTTAATTAATTTCAAAATAAAGTATATCTATACTGAAATTCAAAGCACGACTCTGTTTTAACGGTCTGAAATGCAGCATGTAATGGATTTAAATAATTAGGGGTTTCTGTTTGAATGATCTATACTACGAACTAGTCAGTGCCAAGTATGTTTTACTTTGTTCATTTTCGATATTTTCAATTTCGTTATATTGAATAAATTAACTATATGTAACTTGACAGTTTAAGAAGTATAATTCAGCATTATCCTCAATAATACAGTTCGTAAAAGCAACAGTGTTATTTTGACATGCCATTGTAACGGTTAGTTTTGCCCTTAAAGACCTTAAAACAGTAGTGAAAACTAACCCTAAGGAGTTAACTTTCTTTAGTTAGAGGGGATTTACAACGGTTAATTTTGCCGATCAGTGTTTTGAAAACAAATGGACCAATGTTGGGAAACACTTTTGATATTATTTACTTTATCTATAGATTTTTGGTCGGAGAATCCAAACATTTCAACACTGGGCGCTTCAATTTTCTATGATGTTTAAATATACTAAATACTAGAATAATAGATACATTGAGAGAAAGGAAAAAACAGAAAACAATAAGTCAGATGTCCAAAAGGGACCGTATACCTACCTGTCCTGTGGCAACAAACATTTTCGTTCCACAGACATTATGCTTATACGATACAATCGTCATATTCTACGAATATTTAAAAAAATTTAATATAATTTTAATAAAAATAAAATTAGTTGTAATATCTTTTCATTAAAAAAAATTATTAACTTATGGATATATTCCTACTTGACTTCTGGCAGTTGACCAATAGTTTATTGAACATTTCCAAATTATGTTGCCAAATCGCCAGAAGTGCACATGATGTAAAATTCGAAAGTACAGAGAAAAGTGATCGATCGAGTAAGGCACCGACGCTCCTAGTATCGAAAATTCCTTTCTTATTTTTCCGCCTAGCCTTCTTAAGGTTTGCACGTAATCTCATTTTTAATTAAACAATAAGTATACAAATTTCCAGAAGTGCACTTGAACATATAAATATTGCGAAATTTTTTACAACCTCGGCGGCTTTTTACCTACCGTCCACCATTCTGGCGATTTTTTCAATAGTGTCTTCAATGATTCTGTAAATTTTCAGTATTGTATCTTATGACTTTGATTATATGAAGAAAATTACATGTTTGACCCCGTCGCATGACACGTCAAGAATGCCTCGGTACTAACCGAACCTACACTAGCTAAAATTTCACTTGCATCGAGTCACATGTGCCTCTCCGTAGCCAGATCTCCGTAGCCAGATCTCCGTCTACTCGTATAATGTTACATTAAAACGCAAATAGCTAGTAGCAATTTTTTTATATTTCTCATTATTTTTGAGCTTTTTCTTTAATAACTTTTTAGCAGTGCTCTAGGGGCTTAACTTCTCCCATTTTTAAAATTTATGTACTAATAAATGATCACCCTATATTATTTTATTTGTTGTTAATTATTTCTGTGTTTTATTCCATTTTGTTTTATGTCACTTCCCAGCGGCAATATTGCAAATTTTTTAAATTAACCTTTACTCCAGCTCCATGTTCAAATATTTTTGTTATTTTCAGAATATTTTTCAAGTTTGTGATATTTCTTTTATATATCTTAGTTAAATTTACCCCTTTTGTAACAGAAAAGTTAAATCGACTTATTTTCAGGTTTTGGGCAACTAGAGAAAAGCGAAATTAAATTTGAAAGTGCAGGACCTAGAGAATCAAGGAAGAATCGGATGTCTATAGAAAAATTATAATCTAAACTTTTTATCCTAAACAACTACACAAGAAGAAAAATAATTTATATAATCCCCGTAAATCCCTATAAGTTTCCCATATGGTGACAAACTCTATACTTAAGACTTATTTTCTAAAAAATAGGTACAATAAACAGAACTATATCAAAACTTAACTAAAATTTTCGAATTTTCATTTTGTGACTAAGAACCACACCTTGATTTTTTTTATCAAAATACCTGAACGCCCTGTATGTTTTTACAATAGGCCCTTAATTTTCTCCTATTATCTCACCGAACACTGTATCATACAAGAGCCGGCGCGGCGATAAAATAGCCGATCCCCCTACCGTCCTATAGGCAAGCCATTGTCTGGCTGTCTGGTATTAAGGCATTCAATGGCTCTGCGAGGAAATTAAACGTTCCAGGGATGTGTACAAGGAGACAAGGAGCCGGAGTGGCCTTAAAGCCGACTTAACGCCCTCGAATAATACAAATTGTATAAGGGCGGCGTGTTTTCGCTTGATCCAAAGGGAAATATTTGAAGGAGATGCGGCTGGCGAGAATCGAGAGAGCAAAGGAGACTGGCGGAACAACTCTTTTGTGCGAACTGTTTGCGCGATAAAGCTAAAATAAATAAGGCTATCAATTGCACAAATTGAAGGTGGAAACAAAAGAGGTGAAGAATATACACAGGGCGCTTTAATACTGAAATTTTAAACAGTTGAACAATGTATAGGACCGCATAGATAGGTCATGACAGGATATCCTAGAAGTAAATGCCAAAAAGTGCAATAATTTATATCACACATTTTTTTGAAAACCTCTAAGTTTACAAGATAAATATTTTTAAAATTTTATTGTGCTTTTGTTTACCTGCCACCGATGGATCAAGTGGAAACGCTTGGTTGACTATAAGTACAAATAATAAGAGAACAACTTTATATGGCAAAGTTGCAGAGAATAATCACACGGAAATGTTTTTACAAGATTTATAACTTTTAGGAGCTGATGCGGCGACGGCTTCTGTTTGCTGTTGAGTCAGCGGGTTTCGTAGACGTAACTCCTCCCCTCTAAGCAAGAACTTCAGGGTTGAAGAAAACTGAACTTTTCTTTTTCCTCTGATTTATTATTAATTTTCTTTGTTTTCAATCTGTAGATTCCATATGTGATAATGATTACTAAAATGACTCCTACGATGATCCAAAGTATCCAGTTAGTTTGATTTAAATTTTGAATATCTTCAATCTCAGAGAAATAACCAAGGATAGAGGGAGCAACAGCTTCAAAATACATACGTTTGTAGTCAACCAACATCCTATGCAAATTTATCGAAGTAAACAAACATTGGGCCCGTGTGTACAACGTTTACCTGAGATAGGTTATATCCTGAGAAATATCAATTTATCCACATACCACCCACTCTCTGCGTCCCATTGTATACAAAATCAGTCACTATATCCTAAATCCTAATAAATAGCCTATAAATTAACAGAAAAACAATTAAAAACGGGAAAAATGCATACAAAACAAATACCGCTGAGTTAACGGACACCGCGGCCGCGGCAGGCGCGGCATCAACAGCAGCGTTGCCATGTCGGTCGGTTTGAGGTATCTGTGACGATTTTATTAAATTGATAATTAGATACTATAATTACAGAGCAATTTAGTTTTAGTTTAAAATTGTTACATACAAGAAATTAATAACTACATTTGTTAATTTAGCGTTATGGGAGGTGTGCCTTCATTGAATCCCATTATTAAACCCTTCTATTTTGAAATGAAATGCTGTAAACAATGGAGTACGTGGCATCACTCAAAAAGATGTTGGCTTTGTTTACTTTTTGTTGTTACTCCCTCTATCCTTGGTTATTTATCTGAGTCTTCAATAGAAAGTGGGTTGGATGTTTGTATTTGTTTTCCCAAAATGTGCAAATATTCAAGTTGTATATTTTCCAATTGAAGAGGATTTCTTTTTGAGTTTTTCTTGATTGATGAGTGGTCTTATGGGCAATATGACTGGTCTTCCTTTGAGATAATTTTCTTGATTTGTAAATTTGTAGTTTTTATATCCATGTTACAATTTCGTGGTATCTGTATTATATTAGTTCCTTGTATTAAACTTATTTGTTCATCCGTACATTTTGTTTTCATCTTGATTTCTTCTTTGCTAATGACGATGATACATTCTTGATTGATTTTGTTAATTATGAAGTTTGGTGGTAGAATTTGTTCGGAATGTTTTTGCTCGTCTCTGATGATCGTCGATACACAATCGTCGTTATTGTTAATTTCTTCGTGGGTCACCCACGAAGAAATTAACAATGGGTGCATAGGTATATTTTTTGTTCTGTTTTTACGCAGGCTTTGACCATGTACTGATGTATTTTACCTTCTAGAGCCATGTAGGGTTTGTGTGGGATAATTATTTTATTTTCGTTGGATGGGATCGGAAAAAGATGGAAATATTCAAATGTTTCGGGATAAACGATTGGTAGTGACAGTTTGTCTGAATTAAAAATACCATGTGTCTATGTCAATTTTTAATATTTCTGAAATGTCATAATAAGTAAGAAGTTCATTTAAAATTTCTTTTAGATTTTCCTTTGTCAGTATATCCGGATGAGCTACGTGTAATTTTGAAAATGTGATTGCGTTTTCAATATCTTCTAATAAAGTAACAATAACGTTTGCATTCATGAAAATTTGATCAATTATTGATTTGAAGGTTATGTATTCATAACATTCACCAGTTATATTGTTTATGATATTTTTCATTTCTAATGTGTAGTTGGAAATTTTCTTTTGATTTTTATTGATATCTTCTATTGTTTTTTAATACTTCTGAATCAATTGTTTCGATAGGGATAATGGGCCCGTTTCACACCTTTTTTATTATTGATTATGAATCTTAATAGTAAACAAAACACGAACATATTTGCTTTTGAAATTCAAATTCCTTGGGCCCGTGACGTCACGGGCCCAAAACGCTGACTGGCTACTGTTTTGCGAGGTTGGCACTATTTACGGCAATATCGATATTATGTTTCTATTTGAGATTTGTGAAGACCGAAGAAGACGAAAATCTACCTAACTTATGACATTTTGTGGCAAAAGCCAAATAGACATAACACATGACCTCAATCACAATGATTCTTTTCACTTTTGTCAAGATTATGATAAAATAACTATTGTTCCCATAGTAGTGACCCCGAAAGTGAATGCGTACCGTGCGCTTTACCGCGAACAGTGCTCTGCAACCACGGCAAAAGGTTTTGCGACAACAGCCTCTACCGACATGGAGGATTTTGAACAAAGGTTCGATAGATTACAGGAGCAGGTACTCCTTCAACAACAGAACGCTACGCAGACTGGACCATTGGAAGGCGCTGTCCATCGTGTGGTCAGGAAACTGCCCCCATTCTGGGCTGACTCGCACAGGCCGAGGCCCATTTCTCCCTATTCGGCATCACGCAGGAGGCTACTAAATACACGTATAATATCGCATCTTGACGAACGCTATGCCCAAGAAATGGAAGATGTTATCAAAAACCCACCTCAAAACCGTCGAGTGAGATTCTGTCTTCCCTGACCTCCGGTCTCCGCTAGGGGCTAGTATTGTAGCGACAACCGCGTAACTCCGGTTTCCAAGGAATGAAAATAATTATTGATGATTGTTTTAACTTTTGACTTTTGTCAATATTATGATAGTTGAAATAATAATTTCTTTATAAAATAATTGTTGTTCTTATAAATTATTTTAATATTTATCCAAAATCCCGATGTTTTTCCCTTTTTTGAGTTAAAACTTACTTGCAGTAGTTGTCCCAGTTGTCGTAATCTACAATCCACCAAGAAAATATTTGCTGTTCCAAAGTCTCTCGAAAGAAGGAATGCTTGGGCAGCAGCTTTAGGGTTGGAGAAGATAGCCAAAGGACATAATTATTACTACTGCTGTGAAGACCACTTTGATGTAAGTGACTGTGTGAAATGTTTTTGTTTTTAGTATGCGGCTACAAAATCAGTTCACATTTCCTTTTTTAGCACAAAACATAATAATATACAATAGATTTTTAGTTATAAAGAGGTATTTTAGTATATTAAGTGCATGGCCCATAACGTTTAATTTTATGCTAGACGAAACATCTGCAATATGCATATGCAAACGATAAAAACAGCTAATTACCTATTTACTTTCAGGTCCAGAACGATACAGTAAACTGGATGGCATATATCATGATTCCTGGCAATACCCTTAAATTAAAGGAGAATGTGGTACTACACAAGAATCTTGAGCGCAAAATTATAGTTCCCGATACCGTAGGTCCACCCGCAAAAATGCCAAAACTAGCAACTCAAAGTGCGAATATAGTTATGCCAAGTACATCAAGAACAGCTACCAGTCGACGGAATGTTGAGATATCCCCATGTTCAACTGCCTCAAATCTTAATGCATCTGATATTTCTGATTGACAATGTAATAGAATCACCATTTATAAGCTCATCAAGCGACGAGGATATACAGGCCATTAAGAGAAAAAATTTGGAGGAACGCAGACCGAAAACAACTTTTCTTTATATTTTAGTAAAGCTTGATTGCTTAGAGATAGAAATAGAAAAGCCTTCAAATCCCGTGAAACAAAGTTTTACATGGTCCGAGTATAAAAAATGTAATACCGCCAAATATCTGTTGAGTTCAACACCACATGAGTAGGTAAGCTATGTCGGTCCTAGGCCACTTTTCCCATGTTAATCCTTATGGGCCTATAAATGGGTAAAAATGTGACCAACCGCCCGCAACTTTTTAAATTTTCCAAAATTTCCCGCGACTTGGGTTTTTTAATTTTCAGAAGACATTTTCCAGGACAACTCTCCTGCAAGTACTAAGAATTTTCTGTACTAAGAATTTTCACAATCTTGAGAAAACCGAATTATTGTGGGTGACAATTACTATCACCAAGTGGCTAGGGATGATAAAACTGGGGTAGCATTCGGCCACAATTTCCCAGGTTTTGAATTTTACAGTTGGGAAAAAGCGCGACCGGTCGAACAAGAGGTGGTAAGAATGTTTTGCGGGCTTAGAGATATCCAATCTTGAGAAAACCAAATTATTGTGGGTGAAAATTACTATCGTCAAGTGGTTAGAGTCGATGGAACTGGGATAGCATTCGACCACAATGGACTATAAAAGTAATTTTTTTTTAATTTTTTTATTATGATCCAATAGAAAATTATTTTCAAGTCGAGAAATAACCCCTACTTGGCTGTTTTTTCCTTAAATAAGCCAAAAGTTTAAATTCAAATTCAAATATTGGGGTAAAGCTGACGTCAGCTGGACCCTTTACGGCGGGCTATTAAAATATATTGTCTACCAAATGATGAATTTATTTACAATTTAATAGGATTTTAATATATCCCAAGAATATTTAAATTAGTTTTTATTATTAACCCTTGTATTATACAAGATAATCTCCATAATGGTGGATAGAATTACTATTTAAATTAAATGTCATAAATATTATTTAAACAACTCAGGTATGAAATTCCTAGAGGTAGAGGCATTGGCAACGCTGTACACTGTCAAATATAAGTCAGACCTGGCCCAGTCGACATCCCGCTCAATCAGCGGTTTCTGTGTTTTGAATTTCTGATTTATTTAACCTCTTCTTGTCGATTATTATTTTTTATTGTTTTCGTTATGAAAACTAAAAAGTGTTCGTAGGTACGAGGTATAGGTACTTGTTATACCTTATAGGTATTTATTATATAAATAATACGCCTCTTTATAAACACACCTTTTGGTTTTCCCATGCTTGATTTCAGCTTGAACAGTATTGGTATTCGAGTTCAAAAAGGTGCATACCATATCAAAATCTACGAAGGGCAGATTGTCAGAATAGGCTTTAACAAAATCCTCGTCCATAGTTCAAAATAATGCAATAAATTCGAGAAAAAACTGCAATCCAGCTAATGTTGACGCTAACCATAGATAAAATATGACGTGAACACAAAACAAAAACAGCTGATTACGACGAGTTATTGACGTTCGAGAGATTTATTTTGACAGTGTGCTAAGTGCCAGTGAGATATGCAGAGCCGCTTTCGGGTTCGGTGCGTAATGCTCCAAGCATGCTCTCAGAGTATGAAACTCCACTGAGGTTGATGGAAGTTGACTGGAACGCGTCAAAATAAACCGGAAAATGAACTGATATAATAAATTCTGAAATCTAAGCAGCTCGGGAGCGTCAAACTCAAAAGCACTCGAACGCTTAAAAGTGCGTGCGAAATGCTCCGGAGTTATTCTGGAGCGCTCCAAATGTAGCAACCGAAAGCGGCTCTAGCCATCGAAATCGGTCCAATATGAAATTTCATCCCCTATTTATCTACCCTTAGGGGTGGAATTTTTTCTTTAAATTTAAATGGGACCACACCTAAGGTAATCCCTTTCCAATAAAGAATCATCCAAATCGGTCCGATATGATATTTTCTAAAATTTATTTGTGGCGTAAACAGATTCATCGAATTTTAATTGGGTTTTTCGCCACCAAACTGGTTAAAAGACAACTTTTTCAAGTTGCCTGGAAAATTAATAAATTCTTAACAGTAAATAAACTAAACTTTGAACTTGTAACTCGAAAAATATCTTCAACAAATTTGTTTCCTGAACTTTCGGAGAATATATCTTCCTCCTTTCTCAAAGATCATGTCACGTCAAAGTGAAATGACAGATTAATAAATTTCAGGTTAAAATGGCATGACAACAGAAACAATAGCCTAGCCACCTGTCTGATGTTGTACCCTGTGTTCTACCTAATTATTTATACTAACTTCTCTTTGAATAAACCCAATTAAAATTCAATGATCCAATATGATATTTGATCCCCTATTTTCCACCCTTAGGGGTGTAATTTTTTCTTCAAATTTAAATGGGGCCACCTCTGAGGTATACCCCTTCTAATAAAAAAAGAATCGTTGAAATCGGTTTAATATGAAATTTCATCCCCTATTTGTCCACCCTTAGGGGTGTAATTTGTTCTTCAAAATTAAATGGGGCCATTATGTAGGTATACCCTTTCAAATAAAAAAAGAATTGTCCAAATCGGTTTATAAATGACGGAGTTCTGAGGTAACAAACATAAAAAAAAATAAAAATACAACCGAATTGATAACCTCCTGCTTTTTGAAGTCGGTTAAAAATTAAAAACAATAACTCCGTATCCATACCTGCATTAGCTACTTCAAAGATTCAAAACAAAGGTGAGTTTTGAGTTTTTAACTAAAGTTTTTTACCGAAGTTTTAACGTAGGTCTATTTACTATTTATTATTATAAAGGGTGAGTCAGAATGTATAGTAAATATTTTAAAGGGGTGTTCGGCAGGTGGTTTTAAGGGGGGCCTTTCATAAAAAATTTTTTAATTTGGACTTTCCTTGCCAAGTTACTCGGGTCTACAGGGTGACCCAAAAATATTTTTTATTTACATCTCAATAACGGCGCTACTTAAAAATTTGAAATTTGGTATGTGTTATCTACCTACTGGAAGACGCCTTATGGTAGTTTATTCATTTACACAGTGTCCTAAAAAAGGGTAAAAACTAACAACTTCTATTAATTTTTTTGCTCAAACTTTTTTGAGGCTATCTTTTTGATCTTGCAGGTCCATAATTTCAGTGTATCTTTTCGTTCTGAAACAAAAGTGTACTCTTGTTTCATAACGATAAAATCAACCGTTTGCTTTGAAATTGGCAAAACGTGCCCCAAAACACCTGTTAACTTCAACATTCGAAACATAAAATTTTTACCTACCGCTTTCAAACGTTACAGATCGACTGTACATTCAAAATAAGGAAAAAATACCAATTGGACATTGGTCAAAACAGCATTGGTTTTCTTGTAATAGGGTGTTCAAATTTTGTTAAATTCAATCCTTTCCATTTTGAAAGCTAATAAGTTTTGTTCCTAGGAATTTCTTTCTCAGTTTAAATGGTACAGTCGATGTGTAACCTCTGAAAGTGGTAGGTAAAAATTTTTTGTTTCGAATGTTGAAGTTAGCAGGTGTTTCGGGGCACTGCAAGACCAAAAAGATAAACTCAAAAAAGTTTGAGCAAACAAATTAATAGGGGTTGTTAGTTTTTACTCTTTTTTAGGGCACTGTGTAATTGAATAAACTACCCCAAGGCGTCTTTCAGTAGGTAGATAACACATACCAAATTTCAAATTTTTAAGTAGCGCCGTTATTGAGATATAAATAAAAAAATACTTTTGGGTCACCCTGTAGACACGAATAACTTGGCAAGGGAAGACCAAAGCGAGAAATTGTATACGAAAGACCCGCTTAAATCCACCTGCCGAACACCCCTTTAATTATTTACTATACATTCTGACTCACCCTGTATAATAAACATTGAGAAGGTACCTACTTCAGCGTATATTTTTTAGTAGGAATTACCTACGTATTTTGCGTTATTAACTATTGGCCTTATTAAAAAACGGGAATTATTGTTTTATACACTTTTTATATTAATTATGCAAAAAGGAAACTTGTTTGGAATAAAAAACTGAATGGTTTGCAAAATTTCAAAAGTCTAGGCCTACCATGATTATTTTACTTTATCCACTTTTTTTAAAGAAAATTTCCCTTTCTGTAGCTTATTGTCAACAATAATGCCGGCGCGCTTAAATTACACGAACGAAGATTATTTAAATTTGTTTATTATCTACAGAGAATGCAACAAAGTAATACCAAGAAAGTGCGATAATACATTTGGGGCTATCCACAAAAAAACAAAACCATTGCCAAACACAGTTAAAAAAATAATACAAAATTTTAAACAATATGGATGTGTCAGAGAAATATCACTTAAAAATAAGCCTATCGGGGACGACGGTAATTTTGAAGTGGTTGTTTTGGGATATTTTGCCGCTTTTCCCGAAAATTCTGTCAGACAATGTTCACTGGAATCTGGTATATCAAGAACCTCAATACAAAGAATACTACATAAACACAAATTTCACCCATACTCCTTTTCTTTGGTTCAAGAACTGAAAGATAATGATTTCATGAAACGGGTAGATTTTTGTGAGTTTATTTTAACATGTTTCCAAAGAGACGGAACCTTTTTGGATAATATTGTAATTGCTGACAATAATTTATAAACCAAGTGACATTTCCTCAGCCGCGATTGACTTTTCAACGTCCACGGCTAATATGATTTTCCAAGCGTTAAGCAATAACCCCGCATTTTATGGGCGAAAAGTGGGTTTTTCGTAAATTAATCTAAAATTACTGCATTTAGGTATAGGAAACCTTACACAAAGTTGTCATCATTTTTAGTGGTGAATAAGATCGCATTAAAAAAAAATGGGGGTTTCCATTTGAAAATTTCGAGATTTAAGCACATTTTGAATGTAATTTTTATTCATATTTTGTGAACACCCTGTATAAAAACGGATTTATTTCTCAGCAGAGATCACTAGGTCACACGATGCCAAAAATTCGTTTTGAAATTTCGCGGTTTCCTCGAATAATTTGCTAATTGACTTTAGGTCTGCACCTGTAATTTTTTTCGGAAAAATGCAAATATCTCAAAAACGGTTGGATTTGGACATAGGACATGTTGCATGTTTTTGTTCCAAAATGATGCCTAGAATCCAAAAATGCAGTAATATACAGGGTGTTCCATTTGAAATAAGAAAGTTGATATCGACTTCCGGTTTAACCGGAAGTGCCACATTCACCAAAATATTTTAGTTGAGCAGCACCCATCGGCATTGGTGAGGTGCCAAATTTTCAGAATTTTCCTACTTTTAGTTTTCCACATATAGATCGATGCAGTTCGTGGTGGGCCACCCTGTATACTTTATACTTTATGACGTAATTTTCGGAAAAACGTTATATTTTGTGAATTAAGAAAAAAATACCACAAAAGGAAACAGGCAATGCCAACTTTGGAAAATCGTCAACTTCCGTATTCCAAACTTATGTTGGAGAGGTACCTCCAACATTTCTTCTGAAACCAATATTTTGGTTTAGTTACACAAATACTAACCATATTGTGATATGATAATAGGGTTTGTGACCCTTTTCGCCTCTTGGTTATTATTGTTTAAGAAAGGAGAGCTCGCCGAGATGCCGTAAATTAAAAATTTATGCTACTTCGAAGAATTTCATTAATTATTTAATCATTGTTGTTTTCAAGTCATTCTTACTTGTTTCTCGTCTGCCGCGGCAATATTAATTTCGACAAATATTTGGCGTTGAGGCGGGCACAACAGAAATTTCATTAGAGTAATTTTGAGGGATCTAAGAGAGCATTTAATTACTTCAATAATACCTGAATTCCATTACAGCTTTACTTTGGCGTTGTTCTACTTAGCTTCGAAATTTTTTAAATTTTTATTTGGGACATTATGTTGTGACATAAAATTACCATTAAAACTAAAAAAACATTGTATTAATGTTCCAATTGAATTCATGGTTCTCGTTGGCTAGCATATTTTCACGTAAAGTGTTTTAGTATTCGAATGATTGGCTGCGGTGCGGTGTTCTGACGATCACAGTTTTTTTTAAACATGGAAAATTCTTATTTTGCATACATATATGCAAACGCGTCAGTTTGGCGTTGTTGTCAAATTCCTTAGGGTACACGCTGTATTTCAAAATTTGAAAACAGAGGTAGGGAAATCATTCTTAACAATTTACCTTAATGCCAAACGGAACAAGACCACGATCACATGGTAATGTCTGAAGCTTACGTTATGCCTCTTTTATACAAGTCACTAAAGGGATAGCCTATAAAAATAAAATTCTTACATTGTTTCAGTAATTCCTCCTTAAAATTATGTCTTAAAATTACGCCTTGATCAAAATAGTTCAGGATACGCTACAGTCTATAAACATGCGTGAAATTTGTCTATATTTAAATTAAGAGGTTCTGAAAGCACATCAAATCTTTTATAAGCATATTAAAATTTTTAATGATCGCTCAATTCAATTTATGTGATCTACTACCCGAATGGTCATATTGACTTTAATTATTGCGATTTTAAGTCGGTGCTGGCGCACCGAGCAGCGAGAGTCAAAAGCTCTTATAAAAACAAATAAGCTTCACAGACTTCTTCCCTTTTGCCATCAAAATACCCTGCACTAAGTTTCCCGCCGGTGGCTGAGATGTGGGGAGCGGGAGTCACAAACTGGAGTTTGATGTCTTTACAACCTCCTCGCGGCGGTTTTGTAACTGCCGTTTACAGCCTCAATAATGCTTCAGCTCTCCGCCACCTATTAACAAAGATTTATAACTTCCTAACTTATAAGTAGCAATCCCGATTTAAATGCGGTTTTTGTTGTTTCTGGGACCCAGGCGGAATTACTTTTAATCTTCACTAAAGTTTAGTAGTTAACAATGTTTTGTCTGCATAACAATCGAGGAACAGCGTTGGTTGACTATTTGGTATTTATAATATTTATTTCTCTTATAAATTTATCTGTGTTAATTTTTCTGTGGACTTTTCATTTAGAAAAAAGTTTTCCAACTGTTCACACTTACAAAATAGGTATTCTGTTTCCAGAACTACTCAAACAAATTAGAGGTTAAACGACTTACCTGTAAGGAAGTTCACTCCTCAATTATACGAGATGGCCCCGTCCGAAGAGATCACACTGTAGTTTATGTTTCTGTGCTCTTTTTGTCGCGTACGTTTATAGAAAAAAGTGTTTGGTAACCCGCCGTATCGATATCCCCGCGCTCGCCTGATATTCATTATGTTGCCCCTCAGATCGCAGTATTTTGGGGATGAATAATGGCGGGTGGTGATCTCTTCGGACGGGGCCATCTCGTATAATTGAGGATTGAACTTCCTTACAGGTAAGTCGTTTAACCTCTAATTATACGTCGATGGCCTCGTCCTCGAGATCACACTGTAGATGTTGAAAGATTTGGTGCGATCTGAGGTGTTTGTTTGGCTTCGACCTTGTGTGCGTGACTTGCGAAATGAAACTCGTCACGTATTCGCAACGAAATTGTTTATTATATAAACACAGCTTACCCAATACAATGTAGAACACCATGTATGTGATCTACATGTGAATCACTGGAACGAAATTCACAAGATAATTTATCACTATTTGTAGACCGTATTTTATAAATTCTTACGTAACTAAATATTTGGTAATGTGTATTGTATATTTTTAATAAAGTAGTATATAGGTATAATACTGTTATTTCTGTGGTTGTAATTTTAAGTATTTCGCCACTCGGCATTTTCTAAGTTATTTATTACAATGTTTGCGAACTGTGAGTTTGTAATTATGGGTCTATTATAGAATTTTATAAACGTATTTGATTTTCAGTCCATTCCACTGTACGTTTAATATTTTCAATAGTTAGGTCTCTTTTGAAAGCTGCCGAGGTGGAAGCATGGCGGGTACTATGCGATTTAAATCTACACCAGCTATTGTAAGGCCTTTTTTGATCCATTTTGAGACGGTTTGTGCCGTAGCTGGGTTAGGTATGTGTTTTTTTAATGGTGAGTAATAACTGATCATGGGGCACTTTAGTTACGGTTATGTAATATTTTAACAGTGATGCTAAACATGAATTTGGTTTCTCGTGAAAATAAGGTATTATTATTTTAGGTTCGCATTTTCCAGGTTTTGAGGTTTTTATGATATCGGTAATATATATTTCCAATCGATCTTCAAAATAAGTGATATTGTTTAATCTAATTTTGTCAGTATTTGAACTTTGTGGCTGGAGATGAGAGCTAGCAAAACAATAAGCTTGTATAGGGAGTCACTTGGTGCGAGGGCTTCAAAGCATGTTAAGACTGGGCTGGGATCCCAGATTTCATTGTATCTGGGGAACACTGGCCTCATTCTAAACTCCGTTCATGAATCTAGCTATCGTTGGATGATCGGTGGTTTGCAGGAGAATATTTAGAGCAAACTTGTGTTGATTGAGGCCATTGTAGTTCCCACCCTGGGCCAATTCCTTACTTTGAAAATCGATTATTTTAATTGGTGTGGCTGTAAAAACATCGGTACTTTTACAGTACGGCCACAATTTTTCATAAGTTACATTGTACTGTTTTAAGTTACTGTCAGCTAAGGATGATGGTAATACATCGATGGCATTCTCTGGAAACTCCCCTTTTTAGGTATGCTTGGCGGATAATACTGCGGCTCCCCGGGTAAAGTTTTGTCACATGGGGTGTGGTTTCCTGAAAGGAGGTAACAGCAATAAGCGGTGTGGGGGGAATACGATCGGTTTTGAGAGCATGAGTTGTTCTATTATTGGATACCGGGGTTTTGATTTCCAAATTGGGAATACGACAATGCCTTCTGCCTTGTCAGTTTTTTTATTTTTTTTTTTAATTACTCTAGATAGGAAAAAGGCGGAAAAGCGTAAAGGTACATTTTAGACCAGGTAAATGTGAAGGCATCAACACCCCTGGACTCTGGGTCGGGATGCCAACAAATAAAGGTTTCGCATTTTTTATTTGCATATGAAGCAAACAGATCGATTTGTGGAATGCCAAAATTGTTTTGATTTTATTAAAAACAGTGGGATGTAGAGATTACTCCGTTTCAATCTTTTTCTGACGAGATTCTTTGTCTGCTAGTATGTTTTCTTTGGTGTTTATGTATGATGCAAAAATCATGATTTTATGCTTTTCGCACCACTTTCATATTTGTTGCGTTATCTCGTTTCAATTTTGGAATTTTATACCCCCCATTCGGTTTATATAGGTGACTGCAGTGACATTGGGTGCGTTTAAGACGACAAAGCGATTGCAATCGCTTGCAAGCGGTTTGATGCTTGCGCCTGTGATTGCTATAAGGGGTTTGTTCTAACCTTACTTTGTTCTGTCAGTTCCCTTTATTGACTTTGTTTATGTTATTTCGGTGTGGTAAAAGCCATTGTAAAATTTCGATTTCGTGATTTACTTTTTTGATGCTGTGTTTGAGCTTAATTTATTTTTACATCTCGATATTTCGGGCGCTAGCTTTACTGTCATAAAATAGCCGTTTAACGAAATGCTAGCGCCAGCAAACGAAAGTAGAAAGCGCTGCAATTAAAGCGCTTTTTAAGATTGGGAGTCTTAAACGTAACCATTATCTATTTCCAATAATATGCTACAATTCTCGCAGTTTTTACAAGGATTGAAATCACCTGAAGGCTGCTAGAAGTTCTAAAAAATTGATGTGATAATTAAGTTCTGTAGGGTGTAGGGTTCCAGAACCCTTTTCCTATTTTGTTTTGACATATTGCCCCCCAGCCTGAGCCGCTAGCATCTATGAATATGGTGAAAGATTAAGGCCTTTCCTTCAGGGTCATTTTACTATTTGGGAGATTAAGTGACCACCATAAAAAATCGTTTTGTAAGTTTTGTGGTTACGTTGTACTGCTCGATCAGTTTTTTCGTCGACTCTTTGTCAATTCCCGAGGACAGAATCCCAGCGGGAGGCCAGGACTGGGGCGAGAGCTGGCCCTTCCACATTTTTGTTTAATTGGTTGGACCCTAGAATGTCTTCAATAGAATCATCTGGATTGTGGGTATGGGGGCGCTTCTGTTTGGGGTAGTATTGACGGGTGAGATTCCTCCAAATCAGATGCGCTTGCGGCTCGTTAGGAGCCGTCTGAGGCACTATCGCCTGTGGGGATAGAAATAGACGTTAGTCATTAGCCTACTATGGTTTTGAATATGCATAATTACTGTAATCAGATATTACTCATGTTTACGTCATTACTTTCGAGTTTGTCTTGTATGTAAGGTATTACCCTTACTTATACGAAACTCTATATATTATATGCCTCACCACGATTTTACTCATTGGATGAGGTTATGGAGGCTGTGGTGTGCATAATGAATGTAATCAGATATTACTCGTGTTTACGGCATTACTTTCGAGTTTGTCTTGTATGTAATGTATTACCATTACTTATACGAGACTCTATAAATGCCTCCCCAAGATTTTACCCATTGGATGAGGTTATGGAGGCCGTAGTGTGCATAATGACTGTAATCAGATATTACTCGTGTTTACGTCATTACTTTCGAGTTTGTCTTGTATGTAAGGTTTTAATCTTATACGAGACTCTATACAGGATGATTTTTTTAGGTATACCACCGCGATTTTCTCGCTTATTTTGCGCCCTACAAAAAAGCGTAAAAAACAAAAATGTTGCAATTTTGGACAGCTAAGTGGTGCTGCAAAAGAAATCGGCATCCATGGCCAACTTGTCGCGCAATATTAAAAAAAACTCAAATTGAGCAAAACTATTAATAGCCGTGGAATGTTTATTTTAAGAGACAGAGGAAAACTTTTATATTGAAAATTGATGGCACTGAGAAGCTTTATCCATCCACGTAGTCAGATAGTTTCAGCAAATTACACAGGGTCTTCGGCTCTCTTGAGACCATGAAAATTTTGGTCGGTTTAAAGTTTTTTTAGTACACCGCGAAAAGTTGGGCATGGAGGCCCATTCCTTTTTTAAAGTCGTCTCGCTGACCAAAATTGCCATATTTTGTTTTCTTACGTGTTTTCTGTGCGGCCTAAAATAAGCGAGAAAATCGCTTAATAAGAAACAAAGAAAAAAATTTCACAGCCGCGTCCGCTGGCTGGTGCCGTGCGGCGGGGCGGCCATCCTGGCGTTGCCGGATCTTGCCTTTAGGTGTTGAAAGCGTGGAGCGGCAACATATTTTATGTAAAATATTAATCAAGAATTTACTCCATTTAGAAGGAACTTTCACTATGACCTGATTACTTTAGATTACTAAAGTTGGTCAAAATTGATTTTTCATTTTCACTCACTAAGCCTATAGTCCACTCCACCAAGTGAAAACTTAACAAAATAACCGTTGGACAGAAATTTTGTACTGTGTTGGTGACAAACTTAACCGGGTCATAGAACTTTTCTGTTGTAGCCATTTAAACGAAATTTGGTACACGATACTATCTTACAGGTTGCTACATTTGGTGAAAATATCAATCCCTTCAAGCAACCAATGGCGGATTTATTGGAGTACAGTAACTATTAATTAAATAATAAACTACTATGGCTCCCAAAAAACTTGATAGAGTTTTGGTTAGACCATTCAATTTCTGGCAAAAAGTCTCTTTAAATTTTGTCGTATCTGTCACTTTTTGGCCGAAAAACTAGATTTTGCTATTTTTTGTCGACATGAATTTGAATTTTTATTCCAGACGCCCCTTGAAGTTAAAATTCCTGAAAATGTTTTTTTTGCTTCTTTCGAAACATCTAAAGATGTGCGAGTGAAAATTCACTTTCGTATACTTAAAATATACCGAATAAATGGTTTGAATAGCTATAACGGTGAAGATTTGGAAGATAAAAGAAATTGACGAAATTTTTTGAAAACTGGAATACCCTGTATCGTGGAAACAAAGCCTTTTCTGTCCCATGTTTGTATGAACTTTTTTCTTGTATGTTTAATATTTTAATAGATTATTAAGAAATTATTCGTTGAAAAACTTAATTTATGATACTCATAAGACATAAATGGTTAAACGGTTCGAGAAGTTTTGCCTGGAAACTCAAAATATCGAGATTATTCTTCGTTGCATCGTTCCATATGATAACACTTCGTAGTAGTTCATCAGGTTCCTAGTTTTTCGGCACACCGTATATTTATTACTGGAAAAAAGGATTGATTTTTTGCTGCCGCGCGCACCGCTCGCCCGGTGTGTCATCTCGTCACTTTTATCGGTGTGCCTAGCCGAATCGGTACCCGCGTCCCGACAATCCACGAAAAATATTAAATTCGGGACGAAAAATCGAAAAATGTCGAGTGGGAGCAGTTCTACTACATCGAGCGACAGTTCAGCAAGACGTCTGAGGAAGAGAAGGAAGGAATTTGTGCGGTTACAACGCAAAGTGGCAAAATTGGAGCGTGAATTATTCCCCGCAAGGTCAGAAGGTATGTACGGATATTCTAGTATATGGTATGACATACACAATCAGGGAGGTCATGTGACTCTGCCCCAGGGTAAAAAATCGTGAGGCACATGTGTGCCTACACGTGTTATACCCTACTTATAGATGGAAAAATAGCAGTTTACCCAAATGGTATTCAGGCTATCTTGTGATATGCCTAGTAGGTAATATTAAGTAACATGTGTTACATAATCATATACTTACTCACGCTTGCCCGTGACAAATAATAAAACAAAAGAGCCATATTATATGTGTTCTTTAGATAAAATAAGTCAATAATATCTACTTTCGCCTTTCTAGCAGCTTCTTCCGATGATGAGGAAGCCGATTTAAGGGAAGCAGGGCCCAGTCGTCGAAGGCTCGCGCGTTCTCCGGAAGAGACCGATCGTGGCCAGGTCGGTGGCGATCAAGAGGAGGTAGGAGGGCCTGAGTCAGAACCTCGACCGCTTCCGAATCTAGAACAACCGGAATCAAGACAGGAAAACGAGGTATTTAACGTTCTAGGAGCTGATCCCAACAAGCAACCCGACAACCTTAAGAACCTTCATGAAGAAATTGTCGTCAGGTGGTCCCCACTCCTCCGAAAAGGACTTGAGAAAGAGGCCAAAAAGGATATATTAAACAAATATCCTGTGGCAAAAAATTGCGAAGCCCTCGGTGCCCCGAAATTAAATGAAGAGCTCGAAGCATGCTTAACAGTAAGTCAGACGCGACAAGATAAGTATCTCGCAAGATGCCAAGAGGAGTTAGGCAGTGCTCTAACCGCAATAGGGTTAGCATTAACTGACGTCCTTAATAATCCAGACACAAATAGGGATCACCTGGAAAAATTGGCAGATGCGGGCCAGATATTAACAAATATACACAGTTCGCTATCAGCCCATAGAAGATATTGTGTAATACCATCCCTGAATTATGATTGTAAAAAAATTGTAGAAGACATAGAACAGGACGAATACTTATTTGGGAAAAATCTCCAAGAAAAGATAAAAACCAACCAAGCCCTTAAAAAGGCTGCGGGAGACATGCGAGCTCGGAAGAGAACCTCTACCATGGTGGGAAAAGCAGTAACTTCAAAAGTGACAACAAAGCCATTTTATTTAAACGACCGGCGCCAACTGCCAAACGCCAAGAAAAAAGAGGAAGGGGGGCAGACAGTACAACGAATCAGAGCAGCCCCATCGAGAAAACAATACACCTACCAGGGCCAGAAAGAGTACCAGCAGAAGAGGCGCAAACACCAGTATTAGAGGTAAAAAACAAAAAATATGCAGGGACATTAAAATTTCACCTTGACCAATGGCAAAATATTACGAAGAACCAGGTGGTTCTGTCGTGGGTACAAGGAATAAAACTTCCCTTTGTAAAAAAACCCTACCAAAATTGTAAACCAACTATTAAAATTCCTCTAAACGAACTAAATAATTACAAAAAAGCAATATCAGACTTATTAGATAAGGGAGCTATATCGTCTTGTGGATATAATAAAAATGATTTTCTATCGCCATATTTTCTGAATAAAAAACCCGATGGAAAATTCAGATTTATTTTAAATTTGAAAAATCTGAACAAAAATATAAACCCACCTCACTTTAAACTTGAGGATATGAGGTCGGTAATAAAACTAACTCATAAAAAATTCTCTTTTGGTAGCATAGATCTGAAAGATGCTTATTTCTTATTACCGATTAGCAGGAAATATAGGAAATACCTGAAATTCCAATTCGAAAATAAATATTTCTGTTTCAATTGCCTTCCGTTCGGTCTGAATATAGCTCCCTTCATATTTACAAAAATACTGAAACCTGTTCTCTCAAAACTCCGCGCCGAAGGTATAACTTGTATAGCCTATTTAGATGATTTACTAATAATAGAAAAATCAGAGCAAACATGTAAAAAATACATAGCTCGGGCTGTACAATTACTTACTAGCCTGGGGTTTATCATAAATACGGATAAAAGTAAACTTAAACCGTCGAAAACAATCCACTTTCTAGGTTTTACACTAGACAGCATAGAAATGCATATCACCTTACCGGACGAAAAAAAGAAAAACATCTTAGAATCGCTGTATTACCTTATAAAGCAAAAAAAATGTAGAATTAAAACCTTTGCTAGTATATTGGGAAAACTGGTTGCTGCGTGCCCTGCAGTAAAATATGGGTGGGTATATACAAAAAAATTCGAAAAAGCAAAATTCATTGCGCTAAAAAACAATAATCAAAACTACAACAACGAAATGAAGATCCCATCTTATTTACTGCAGGACATACAGTGGTGGATAAAAAATATCCCATCTGCCAAACAGGAACTAGCATCAAAAAATTATAAACAAACAATTTTCGCTGATGCCTCACTTACAGGTTGGGGAGCTTACTGTAATGGCGTGAGTACTCACGGTTTCTGGAAAGAACGAGAGAAAACAAAACACATAAACGAACTGGAACTTTTAGGTGCACTTTTCGCTCTGAAAAGTTACTTAAAAAATTTAAGAAATATTAATATTTTACTAAGGCTCGATAGCATCACAGCTATAGCTTGTATAAACAGAATGGGAAGCGTGAAGTTCGATAATCTAAACAATATCACTAGACAAATATGGCAATGGGCCGAACAACATAACATATTTATCCTTGCCTCTTATATTAGCTCCAGTCAAAACTCAAATGCAGATACTGCTTCTAGGTGGAAATCCATAGGCACAGAATATGAACTTTCAAATACAGCCTTTAAATTAATTAAGTCAAAATTTGGTTCTCCGGAAATAGACCTATTTGCAACGTTTAAAAATACCAAGTGTAAAAATTACATATCTTGGGGTCCAGATCCAGGTGCATTATGCGTCGATGCCTTCACAGTATCATGGACGGACCTCTGGTTCTATGCATTCCCACCATTCTCTCTCATAAATAGAGTTTTACAAAAAATTGCGGCGGATAATGCTACTGGAATCCTGGTAGTACCAAACTGGAAATCACAGCCGTGGTTTCCGCTATTCATAAAGCTCTCTGTAGTGGAGCCTCTGATCCTAGAACCAAGTGATCAGCTACTATTATCCCCTTTCAGGAAACCACATCCATTGAACAACACGCTTTCCCTGGCTGTGAGCAAATTATCAGGGAATCTTATCTAAGGAAAGGTATTCCAGAAGAAATAATACCAATAATGTTAGCGTCACTAGCACCAAATACTTTAAAACAGTATAATGTCTGTTACAAAAAGTGGTGGTCATATTGTAAAGACCAAAATGCAGATCCTTGTTCATTTAATTTTAACACTATTCTAAACTACCTTTCTAGTTTATCTAACGAAAAATTGTCCCATTCCACGGTAAACACCAACAGATCAGCCCTAGCTTTAATATTCTCGTTCAATGAAAACCAAGAGCGGACCTTAAAGAGACTCTTAAAGGGTATATATAATTTAAACCCATCTTCCCCTAAATATAATTCAACCTGGGACCCAAGCCCAGTACTAACGTATCTCGAAAAAATGTACCCTCTATCGACACTATCCCTACAAGATCTCTCTAGAAAACTAGCAACCTTGCTAGTTCTTACAACGGGACATAGAGTCCAGACCATTACAAACATATTATTACAAAACATAACAATATCAGATGAAAACATATCAATCAAAATATCAGAAAAAATTAAAACTTCTGGACCTAACAAATTACAACCAATATTCATATTTCCCTATTTTAACGAGAAAACAGGGCTCTGCATGAATACCACCTTAAGATACTATATAGAAAAAACACAACCACTACGACAAGGTGACCATTTAATTGTAACAGTCAAAAAACCACATCGAAAAGCCACGTCACAAACAATAAGTCGATGGATAAAAACGACGCTAACATTAGCTGGGATTAATACGGAGATGTTTTCGAGCCACAGTACAAGACATGCGTCCACATCAGCAGCGTATCGGGCAGGCTTAAGTATAGACCAGATTAAAAATGCTGCCGGGTGGACGCAAGCTTCGACAACATTTAACACGTTCTATAACCGACCTCTTACAACCAATCAAACCGAATTCGTTAAAACTATTGTAAACCTCAACGACAAAACATAAAAAAAAAAAAAAAAAAATACCCAAACTAGATTGATTCACCAGCTGCTCCATACAGCACATAAATTGTTATATATATTATATAAATTAATTAATTATAGAGACTATACTACATATATAAAGACTATTTACATTCATATGTAAGTAAATAAAGTAAATAATTATATTATATACTATTGATAGTTTATACTAATGTTATTATATACATATATTATATTATAATTCTCGTATTAATAAAAAAATAAAATAAAATAAAAATAATAATAATAATTAATAACTCTTATTATAACAATTGTCCACGAAGTTATGCTTAATAAGTTTACTTGCAGCCCAGAGCGTCCAAATACTTTGAACATCTACGAAGTGTTATCATATGGAACGATGCAACGAAGAATAATTATAAGATTAACTGACTTACCTGAAGTTTAATCTTAATTATTCGAGTTGCATCGTTCCATATGATAACAAAACCCTCCCTAACCCAATGTTCTAGAGACTCCCAGAAACGCTCTGTTCTTCAGATACCACTCTTCGCCAGACTCACCTTCATAAAAGTGACGAGATGACACACCGGGCGAGCGGTGCGCGCGGCAGCAAAAAATCAATCCTTTTTTCCAGTAATAAATATACGGTGTGCCGAAAAACTAGGAACCTGATGAACTACTACGAAGTGTTATCATATGGAACGATGCAACTCGAATAATTAAGATTAAACTTCAGGTAAGTCAGTTAATCTTATAATTCTCTATATGAAAAGCAGAAAGGGAGATCATCTTCCAACATAGATGTTAAACAAAATACGAAAAAATATCTAGATAACACAATAATATACTCAGATGGATCAGTGGAACGACGATAATATAAAAATAAATTTACTTTATTTACTTACTAGGCTTAATGCAACTTAGCGGTAGGTACTTTCAATTAGGCTGTTTCCGCTTTTTGGTTTTTTGTTTATTTTCCCATGAACTTTAATTTTTCTAGAATTTCTTACTATAGCTTTTTCAGAAATAAGGGCTGTCGCCTAGTCTACAATGTTAATTTTTCCCAATACATTATTAAATTTGATCATTTGTGAAGTCACTTCCGGACAATCTACGTTCTCAAAAATTTAATAAATCTGATCAAATTGCTTACGTAACAACATAACTAATTCTTTATGAATATATCAACGTTCTGGACTATCATTTATTTATTACTGGAACGATCTGCGTTGGTGCTTAAAATAATGAAAACATTGTATTTAAGCTATTTACGAAAATTTATATACCTTCAGGTATAAACACTATTGCAAAAGTAGAAATAGCGTACCTACCTTTCTAAACGATTTCTAACCTGCAATATGGCATGGTATGGCGTATGACATTGTGTTGATTCGCGCGGGAGCAGAAGTAATTGTGTAGGCCAAAGTCCGCGAAGGGAACCTGAAGAATGCCTGCGAAGGCATCTTGTAAATAGTGTTGTACATAACGTTTGGTTTATCTTGGGAAATTTTTACATTATTTATATTATTATTCCCCTTGTTTTGATATGACCACAAAATATAAAGGTTAGTTATGACATGTCTAACCTATATATTTTGTGTGACAGGTTGTGGAACTGTTTAAGTGCGTTCAGGAACCTCAGGTGAACCCAAAGCCGTTCAGATACTGTTGGGCAAATCGTCTGGGTGTTCGCCTGACGCCTACTAGGTACACCCCGGTAAATTAAAGGGTGTAGTGGGTGAGACATGGGCAATAATATTGTCTGCATCTAGCGTTACCAGGGCATATGCATGCGCAACTGGTCAGTTCATAGTGTTGCCTCTGTTTTTGCATGGGAGTAACAAAGTCATGTATCAACGGTAACCCCTTGTATTTTATAAGAGAAGCATTTTTACATCTAGGTAAGTGTATTTAAATCGCCATATTTTTATGTCAAGAACCTAAGGTTAATAAGTTGGCCTTCTTTTTTACATTCTGTTCAATAATAATAATAATATGTTGATATTACCATTTTTTAGCCAAGCTGGCTCATAAGACAAGTACAACTGCATGACATTTGGCAATGGTATTAGGTTATTTTTTTAGTTTTTAGCAGTGTTTTTAACCTTTTAGAATTCCAAATCTGTACGCATGCGCTAAAAAATCCGTAGAAATCCGTAAGTGTGTCGTATTCTTAATCGGATGAGGAAAATTACTTACCTCCATGTTTTCGTTGCCATTATAGATTATAATAATTGAGTCTGAGTATTTCGGTAGTTCGGTTTTAAGAGCCTGGCCGGTATCTAATTTAGGTATGTAATCGAGGAAAACGTAAATAAAGTAAACGAGTTGCGCAATTTGCAAAACAGAAGTTACAGTTTGTTACAGTTACGTAAAAATGGTGTGAAAATCATAATATGGAAAATGTGCATCTTATTAACGGCCCACTAACTTTAGTGTATCGTGCAACGGCCCTCGTATTTATGAGGGCCGTGATCTTATCTGTTTTGTGATGGTTATGTAATGTGAGTCACAAAACATAAACTAGGAGTTACTCGTTCCTGACCCACAAAACATAAAAAATGTAACCACACACATGCCACCACAGAACGACAGAATAGATCACCCTCAAACAATATTAGGTGATCAGAATCTCAAAACAACAGTTACCTCACATACAAACAAACCTAGAATAAGTTTATCAATTCTAATATTCTAGCCCCGATCCTTGATGTGTGTTCCGTTGAGGCTTATAGTCGCGTTTCCGTGACTTCCAAAAAATCTGTATACTCATGGCCCATATCGGAAAATCGTATTTTGTACTTAATAAAAATCCGTAGAAATACTGATAAATCCGTAAGGTGAACAACACTGGTTTTTAGTCATCGTTTGCTTCATTTGAAAGTGCGGTTTTAATCGAAAATTTTCTACGGACATTCGTGAATTGTTACTAGGTGGCTCATGGGGTTTGGACAGAGAGGATTACCGAAAAACATAAAGTATTTGTAGATGTCGTGTAACAAAAATGGCGCCCAAAGAATTTGTATTGAGCGCCAGAAGCTTTACTTCGTTCTGGGATCAAATAAAAGAGAATATTTTTTTCAAAATAATACTTTAAATCATCACTTCTGAACGTAATCGTAACTTAGATAATTCGAATATGCTCATAACTGCCCGGTGCGCACTATTCGTATACGATAACGTTTTATTTTGCACTTGGCGTTAACACCATTGCGTTCGACGATCTGTTGCTGGGGCATTCAGTGTAAACATTTTGACGCATGCGCATTTTTCAAATTTTTATCAGTTTTAATTACCTAACTTAAAAACACTGTCCAAAAAACTATTTGTTTAACTTATCTGTCATCTGATTCTATTCAGTACTAAATAAAAGTATTTTATTTAGTTACCACGTCAAATATAATTTTAAGATATTTCAACTGATTTTACACTAAGTAACAAAATGAATATAATTAGTATTCCTTATTTTTAGATTAGTTGACGTGACTGTACTTACGGTCAGAAAACCCAGCCGGGTTTAAACTAAAATTGTGTTTGTCTATATAAACCACGGCCCTAAGATGGACTGCTCTTCCAATACAATCATATTTGTCCCACCTACATACATATAAATGTCCCACCGAAAGATCGGCCATATTGTGCGCGCGCGTCATTGGCTGTGAAATGTCAAATGTACGAGGGCCGTGTTTGGCCGTTGTCAAATGTCATTTTGTGTTGCCACCACAAATTTCGCTTTTCCCCTAGAATGCACTCTAAATCCCCTAGAATGCACACAATATGGCGGCTATTCAGACGGGCGCCAACGCCCTCTGCTGGATGGCTAAAAATTGGTGGAGGGACTAGGGCCCAATGGCGGTCCAGTTTATTTTACGAGGGCCGTTATATAAACAGTGTAATATAGTGACAATTTCTTCATGTCATAAGTACCTAATTAATTTTTTTTATTTTTTTTAAATACCTGCTGTTTCATTTGTGACTTATTTTGACTGATTCGTTAAAAGATTTTTCGATGATATTTTTAAATTTACATATTTACTTGACATTTTTCCGTTACTGTAAAATAGAAATGTTTCCCTCTTAATAGCTCTATACATGGACATAGGCACTGTAGATAATTAAATTGCCCATGGAAAACAGAGAAATTAATTTTCTAATATAGCTAACTCTAACCGTCATTGTCGAGATTTTAAAACTTTTGGGCTTTATTCTCTATATCCTGATACTATGCAATTTAAATCCAATCGCAACCAGCCGTGGCCAAGACAGAATTAAACTTTTGCATCAAAATCGTAATAGACAGTTGGCTGCATAGATTTGTTGTTTTGCAATTTTATGATTTAAAATATATTCTTCTATTGCGAATATTACAACCAGAACCCACGAAGACCCCAAAAAATCCTCTAGAAATTATCTTATTTTGTGAGTTGCTTGAGTTTGACACCAGCCTACTACGGTATTATTAATGCAAAAACTTCATTGTGCTTTTGCCACCCCTGCCTGCGATTGAATTTAAAATAAATATTAAATATAATTATGTAGGGAATAACCAAAAAAGTATTAAAATTTAATTTTCTATGTGATACCAAAATGCAAAATCGGAATAAAATCGGAAAATTCAAGATTTTCATGAAACAAATCATTTACAGTTACACTGGAAGCGATATCAAGAAATCAGATATTTATTTGTTATTCCTCTAATTTCTTATAAATAAGTGATAATACGCCAGTTTGCTTTTTATCGTTTTTTTTTTACTATAACTAGTTTGTTTGTTGTCCAATTTCTTTTTCTTGGCGGCATTACATTCCTTGGAAAAAACTGCATCAGATTGCCTTTTGGACCATGTTATCTTGAAAATTAGCTAGAAAACCAAACCATATTAACTAGGACACCATGTAGATCCACCGGGTCTATAAAGTAATTATTTTATCAGTAAAAGTCTTGCCAGATGTCTTTTAAAGCTATATTTCAGCTAACGAGATACACCCAGCAATCTGGCTTGCTACAAAATGATGCGTCCTCCAGTTAACGGTAGTGACACTCAAGTATCTGCTAATTAATACCACTAATTGGGGGGTGCCTCATTTCCTGGTCGCTCAACGTTCGGCGCCATGCCGTGTTCGCTGCGGAAGATGGCTACAGATTATTGCACCATTGTGGAGTTGAATGTTGAATACATACTTATACAGCTTTGGGACAGCGATGCTGCTCTAATTTGCTGGCAGAGAAACATTTGATATGTTTGTATATTTTAAAAAGTCGTAGAAGTTTGTTTTATGTAAAAAAAGTTATAATAAAGCACTCAAAAAGGGGAAATGGCTACTGAGTGAAGTAAGAGAAAACATTGCATTTATGTAGGTATTTAGATACTAAATCTACCTTTGCCAATAAGAACTTCATTTGGATCTTCTTTTAGAAATATGTCTATTTCTGCAGGGCTAATTTTTTTATTTCTTCGCTAATTATTGTCCGATTGGCTAGTTTTTAAGAAATTAAATTACTCTGCTAATTTTTTATAAGTAACCCAAATATGCAACACGCACATTTTGCATGTTTAGCATATTATATGCATTTTTTTAAATATTTGCATATATCCTTAAAATATGGCATATTGTGGATAATTAAAAGAATTTAGGATAATTTAAATCTTTGGCAGGCCTTTCATTCATTTTTGGGAACAGGGGTCGGTGTCTAGGTACCTGGTTATCCCAAAATAATATAGGTAAATTATAATTTTATGGGCACTAATCCTGGTGATCTGAAAAACAATAAAATAGGTATTTATACCTATTTAATAAAGTACAATTATTGAAAAGGACAGAATAAATTATAGGTAAATATTTATATACATTTTACATTTTTTCTTCCTACACCTGTTCCTACCGATAATTTTTTGTTCGTTTCGACAGATGCAGCACCGTACATGGTAAGAGCCGGGCAAAATTTGAAAATCTCTTATCCGAAGTAGATACATGTAACATGCCTTGCTCATGCTTTAAATAGGGTTGCTGATGAAATTAGGAAACATTTTCCGCTTGTAAATAGTTTAATTTCCAACATGAAAAAAGTCTTCCTTAAAGCGCCTATAAGGGTTCAGTTCTACAAAGAAAAACTACCAAACACTCCTCTTCCACCTCAACCTGTTATTACAAGATGAGGCACTTGGTTGGAAGCTGTTTTGTTTTATTGCGAGAATTTTTGCCAACTGAAAGATCTAATTTCAGAATTTTCCAACGAATCTTCCCAGTCCCTTATAGATGTTAAACAACTATTCGAAAACAAGAAAAACAACTTTCCTTTCTAAAAGCAAATTATAGCTTTCTTTCTAAATCAATATCACAAATGGAGGAATCTAAGTTGCCATTAACCCGAAGTGTAGAACTGGTAAAACAATCTTAGGTTGCTTTTCAAAATGTCACAGGTAAAATTGGGGACAAAATATTTCAAAAATTTAGAAATGTGATGGAAAAAAAGTAGTGGGTTTCAGTTTCAGTAGCAAATATTTTAAAGGGAGATTTTACCGAATCCATCGATTTGGATCCTGTGATAGTGAGCAATTTTAAAGCGCACCTCTTACATCGGTGGATGTGGAAAGGAGTTTCTCCATTTACAAATTTTTATATTCTGATAGAAGACAAATTTTTTTAATTGAGAATTTTGAGCAACATTTAGTGGTTTATTGTTTTTACAACTAAATTTCAACTTGATTTTTATAATAAATGCATATTTAGATTTAGTTCAATCGCCTGTATATAGAAAATTTAAAATAAAATATTCTTACTTTTACTACGTATAATTTCATTTAGAAATTTGTATGTACATTATATATGTTTATTTGTAAATGAAACAATAAATTTATATTTTTAAAGTACAAGGTTAGGCAGAATGAAGTATCTATTTTCTATATACTGGTATTTATTAATGGTTAAACTTTAATCAAAAACTGAAACAAAATGTTCTTTAGTAAACATGGCAATTCTATTTTCTGAATATCACATCAGTCAAATGACTGTGAATTAGGCAAAATGACCTATCCATTTTTTAACAACATTTATTCAATAATGTAAAAAATCTAATTTCAAATCAAGTCACCATGTGTTCCCGATACATGGCAATTTATGACAGTTGCCAAACTGTTTGCGAGAAACGTCAGTTAAAAGCTAATCGAACTTTGGAAAACTGAAGCATAATATTCGAACCGAGATTAACGCAATCCCAATTGAAATGTTGCAACGAGTGAAGCAAAATGTTTGAGCTAGACTTCAGGAGTGCCAGCAGCGAGGCGGAGGTCATTTGACTGATGTGGTATTGAAAAAATAGAATTGCCATGTTTACTCAAGAACATTTTGTTTCAGTTTTTGCTTAAAGTTTAACCATTAACAAATACCAGTACATAGAAAATATATACTTCATTCTGCCTAACCCTGTATTTCTTAATTTGCATATTTTCAACATTTTCCTGCATATTTTGACTAAAGTATTTGCATATTTATGCGCATATTTTTAGGGTTTCGACTTGCATATTTGGGTTACTCTAATTACAACATTACATCCAAGTACTAGGTGATGACCATGGCTAACTACTGATGACGTTTTGGTCAAGCATTTTTTTGATTTGATTTTCGATTTCCTTTTATGAATATAGGGATAACGGTAAAACTTTGAGTATATGGGTGATTCAGTCGTTAATTTTATTTACTGTTTAATTTTGTTAGTGAGTGTTAAAATTGAGTTTTCATTGTAAAATATATCAGAACATCGAGACAATAAATTAATTAACGCTTCTTTTTCTTTGGCGTTTAGATGATCAAGCCTAAGTTTTGATAAATCGAGATTAGGTGTGGGTTCGAAATTTTGAGTGTTAAAATTATTCAGATCAATATTTTCGAGAAAATTTTGATCAAATATTTCAACCAAAAAAGGTTCCGAGAAATCTAGCATCACTTTATCAGTCGGGTTTAGAATTGTAGTTATCGCATAACCGTTCTTGGAAGTTGTCAGCGACTCTGGGATTTCACAATCTTGAACTTTTTGGTGTGGAATTACAATATCTCCGTTTTCTGCGGTATAGGTTACATTTTTATAACTTGTTTACAACGAGGAGCTAGTGCTATCAAGTTTAACGTTTTATGTTTAGTGTACAGTCCGACAAACGAGAGAAGTCCAATGAAAAACTTAGTCTAACCGCCCATGCCCACATTAATAACATACGGATGGCGCATAGACTGAGTTTTTCATTGGACTTTTTTCGTTTGTCAGACTTTAATAAAAGTACATGTATAGGGCATTGCAATAAATACTTTTCGGGAAAAAAAATTAAAACTAAGTCTGGGTTCAAAAACGAGCTTGATGCTCCGGTGTCATTTATTAATTTTAGATTCTTTTTAGGCCAATAAATGTACGAGTTTACTTTTATCTAAATTATTTAGCGAAATAATTTCAGATGTTTTAGTCATAGAATTCTAGTCAGGCGCTTTAGGTAAAGGTGGCAAATATTTCAAAGAATTTGTGAGAAAAAGGAGTTTCATTGGAAATTGTGGAGTCATGAATAGGTAAAGGCATTTTTAAGTAGTTGGAACTATGTGGTCGGGAATAAGAAATTTTTCGTCATTGTGGTCATGGTCATTGAGGTCATTATGTCATTATGGTCGAGCGGATTTTCGTAATCAAAATTTTCTTGATCGTTATTTGTTTATTGTAAATTTCTTGGATAATGGGTTGTTGACGAGGGCAATAGTAGGTATTATAGAAAGGCGATCGGACGTAGAAAGGCGGTAGGAAGTAGAAGATTGGTACGGCTTTTTATAACCTAGGTGAGTGGTGGTAGACATTGGCGTTGGTTTTGAAAATTGTCTATTTTGGTTTGGTCTAAACACAATTTTGCGAATTTTGCAGTTGCGGTTTGCGAAGTACTTGTGAGTTAGTCAGGAATCTTTGATCAACGACTGGTTTCGGCTAAATATTGATTGGCTGCGACGGAAAACCTGGATTCGTCAGAGAACGGCCTGGCTGAGAATTGTTAAATTGTACAGGTGAAAATTTGGGAATAACGTAATTTTGGGGACTGTTTAGCTGAAATTGTAATATTGGTTATATTTTGAAAATATTTTATATTGTCATCTTGAGATACTAATTATTGCAAAGCTTCCTTTAAATTTGTGGGGCGCGTACAACTTATGGTGGTCCCAAGTGGTTTCATTAAACCGGACAAAAATGTTTTGGGAGCTAAATTATTATAAAGGGTTCTTTAGAGAATTTTCGCTTCTTGAGTGTCTTCGTGAATATCAACATATAGTAAATATCGGCGAAATGACGACACGGTGTTTCTTTGATATCATTCCAGCAAGTAATAGTTTGAATATTTACAATAAGTTTAGCATTTCCACATAGTTTTTCAATTAAAGAATTCAATAAATAAACATTTTGGAAACATGTTGGGTTTGTGGTGTCAAAAAATTGATTTACTATACCTTCGCAGTCAAACATCGATTTAGTTCGGTTGGGTTGCCGTCAAATTCGGGAACACATTTTAAAAATTCGGGTTTGAATGGAGTAGTTATTTTTTGTGATTTTTGATAAAGATTTTAAATAAAACTTCTGGTTGTTCAAAATTTTGGATTTCAGTTTCAAGGGATATCATACATTAAGAGATGAGCAATTGTGGCCATCTGGTCTGAAGTGTGGATTCGGCGATGTGGTCCTATTCCAAAGCTTCTGATTGGTCTGTGCGGGAAACAGACGATTTTGTTCTGATGACGCGCGACGCTTCGATAATCGATCAATCGTTGATACGATTGAGCGACACGTTCGATACGCTGCGTTTCGATTATCCGGCAGTCTGTGACAGTTAATGGTCGGGAGCGTAACGCGGTCTTTTTAGAAATTAATTATTGAACATAAAGTTACGATGCAAAGTGTAGAATAAGTAAGATGTATACAAAAAGCTTTTTTAGGAGAAGCTTGAGTGGTGTCTTCTTGTGCAGCGTCAGCGCTTCTTCGGAATCGGTGGTGACATAATTCATGTGAATATAATGCCAAAGTCTAGAGAAGTATTCTCTAGACTTTGATAATGCGTCGTGACCAGTTGTGATGGCGTGATGGCTGGACGCTGAGAGAGTGAGAGAAAGAATGAAAGGGAGAGAGAGGCGCGGAGTGGGAATACATGCTTCACTGCAGCTAAACGCGCTAAGCTTTATTGACGATTTTTGTTACTTCGGCTTGTGGAAATCGGCAGATTATATTTTTCCGCAAGTTTGTGACCGCCCCACTCCCTTATCTCACGCTCAAGTCGTCAGATTATTGAAATGCACACTTTTTAGCATGCAATTAACCCTTCACACCTTAATCTGACCCGCTCGAGTATTTCAACTATCGATTTTTTTACTACTCTGATTGGCTGCTCTGCACGCGCGGCCCTATATAGAGGGCTTAGACACGGTGAAGGTACTCAACAGGGTGCAAGGTATCCCTCATATGTTGATCTGCAACGCTTGAGTAAATCCCTTACTATAAGTTTCGTTTATTTTGTTAAATTATTTTGCATATATGACAACAAGATCGATGGTATTTTGTAAATAAATTCATTGCGAACAAATTACATTCCGCACACGTTTGTCATGGGAAGTCATTCTGATGAGTTATTTAAGAAAATGTATCGAAAATATTTTGAAAATGGCTTTTTTATCTTAAATGGTCAATAAGTTTTTTTTGGCAACGCACGGATTAGTACGCATTCACGCGTATTGTAATATACTTTAGGTACTCTGTCATTGATAGAGCTGTTATGACAAAAATGCACAAAGCAGATACTTTTGCGCCTCCGCCGACTGACCTATAGTTATTTTCTTTCTCTTTGTCATAATAAGTATTGTATGTTAAAATATCATCTTTTTCCGCACACTGGTAGAAAAAAATGGTCGCGACAATAAACGAAGTTTGGTCAACTGCACGGGCGTGCTGAAATATGCCATTATCTACACTTGTTAAGAAAATAAATAATAAAACAAAGAAAAAACAGGGCTATACACACTGTATATAAATATATCGAGAATCGGACTTGTGTCAGCTTGCTTCCAGTGATATACAATAATGACGCAGGTTCGGGTAATCTCGGTCCTAAATTACGGGATGGCGTTTAATCCGAAGGTGTCACGTTCATAATCTGTTTGTTACAGCATTGCGAGAATTAAATTGTCACGATTTAATACATTTCGGTTAAATATCCCGCATAATTGTATCGCCCATCCCGATCCGCAATAATATATTCCGTGACACGTGGAAATTTGCGGGCAAATGGACAATATCGAAGGGATGAACAATTAGGTAAACATTACGGGACAATAGTATGATTGTAAACATTGAAGATATACTCAAACCAAGAATAGTGTATTACGTATCGAGGCGGAAAACCTTTGCGAAATTTGATGCCGAGTAACATGATTGGGCCAGTCCTTCTTATTTTGAAAATAATGCGAAAAACTGAAAATTGTTGTTTTCGTTTTTATTTATTTTTTAACGAAAACGAAGGGTCTAGACATTTCTAAGTTAAACATTATTAAGGAGCTTTTATACAAAGATATGACGATCAACTTTTATTTTTCTTCTGGGCGCCATATCGAATTTTCACATTTTTGAAAAGAGATTTTTTCTGGTTAAAATGGCATGTCACACATTATGCTTTACTTTGTTTTTCTTGCCGTGATATCAGATTATTCGTTTTGGATAGAGTGCCTTGGAAACATAAGCCCCATAATGTTTGACGTTTTTGTATAAATCCGAAATTTACAAAAATTCTTAAGTCAACCAACAAAAGATATAAAAATATATTAACGGAGCTTTGCCGGACAGCTGACAAACTCGTCAATCGAGGATGGTGACCCCCGGCGCGCTGTTGTCAGTTGCACATCATATCGTAAATTTTCTTATTTTTGACTTTTTCTCTCGAAAATTAAGAATATGATAAAGTTCGATATTTTTTCTGGAGACCATGCTGTATCTATCTGGAGTCATATTTTAGAATTCAGTGAAACAAAATGATAAGGTTGTAACAGAAATTTTGTCATTTTCATTCCAACAGTAGCAGCAAGAATTTGGTCAACAATTTAAAATATTAACTTCTAAATTCAAACTATTTCATTTCGGCGTATATTAAATACAAATATTTTCTGCAAGTTTTTTTATACAAGGGTTCCAAGTCTCACATTTGATAAACTTTCGTTTCGTTCAGGAATATTTCGTCGTCTCAAACACAGACCGCTTTCTTTATCGAAGGATTTCTACACTCTTTATTTTGGTACGTGTCTAGGGTATCGTTTATTTTGATTTTTCACAGTTGGTAGAGCTCTGACGTTCAAACAATTCTTGGTCACAAATTGTCGATAGCTGCGTTCGAACACTGACCCAGTTTGCCCGATACAATGGATTATTTCTATTAATTTCTTAAATATTTCCATTAAATTTATTAGTCAAGCTTCACTTTTGTCTCAAGAACGCATTTAACAGTGTTCTATTAAGTTTAAGCTTTACTTTAACATTTTTGTATCACTTGGTGCAATACTGGCAGGGCAGAACTAGAAATATCGATTTTCTATCTGCCGTCCGTTTTGTTATTCTGTTTTCTGACGTTTTTAGAGATTTTTTAAACCTAAAACAGTACCTATTTAACTCCGGAATTTTTACGAATGTTCGTTGATTCCGATCTAGCCAAACCAAGAGGCTATACAACAACTACCGGTGATATACTTTTGTAATTATTTTTGCATATTTTTCTTCTTTAAATTATTGTCTTTTGTGAAAGGTGTTTATACCAGAATTTTCTATTGTCGTAGGCCTCAATCAAAACCTCAGTTTTGACCTCAATTAACATTATTTCAATGGGCTAGTACGATTAAATTTTAAATATTAATTTGATGTTTGCAGTGGTGAAATACAGTCATCTAGTTCCCTAAAAGGGGGGGGCTCCTTGTCCAATATAAATATCCACAATCTTAGAAATTTTAAAATAGGTACCTTAAGATATTTAAGGTAGTAGTAATCTTCTTTACCGACATCAAAATATATCCATGGGTCTGTCTCAAAACCGCGTGCGGCAACTTCAGGGTACCTAATTGGTTAATGATTTGTGGGCTGACAGTATCACAGCATGACAGCTGAAAGTATGATTACTTGCTATCTGCTGGATGAGACTGGATTCTAAGAATAAAACTGCTTGCTTCAGGTGTCCCTGTTGTTACATACCAAGGCATACCTTTTATAAATAAATAATGTAAGCAATTAAATGGCACAGTATTTTCGTATACATATTTTGTTCATTTGAAAACATATTTTCCTTTTAGTGCTTGTGAATGTGGCCTTTTGAAGTTTAATAATAAGGTGCAGAAAGTATGGAGTAGAGTTTTGGAAAAGCTTATTGCAGCAATCCTCCCATTATGGTGACTGATGCACTGATATTACATAAACAATTTGGATCTATTTTCACCAGAAAATAGAACAGTGAAAGTACAAGGGTGGGTAAATTGATATGTTTTTAATATTAGATTAGCTAGTAAATATTCTTGCTTACAAGTTATGTAAATATTATAGACATTTGTGGTTGCTTCTGGGGTACTCCTAGTTTGGAGTATTGTGAGGGTGAGAATTATTATTGTGGCGTAGCAAAAATTGGGTACTTTTTGTTTGGAGAAAGAAAAACCAACCAGTCCAGAGAAATGGTAATATGCGTTTATATTGTAGATACCACCTAAAATGATACAAGACAAAGGTATAAGCAACCAATCTTATAAAATAAATAATTAAATAATAGAGTAAAGTAAAAAGAAATTTAAAAATGGTGCTTATAGCTAAAAAGAGGAACATATGGGGTGCAGTTAATCGAAGACTTAAAAGGTATATAATACGAGAGGTACAGTGGAAATAATAACGACTTACCTAAAATCCAGGTAGATGCTCAAATAAAGAGCAGGACAAACAACCTTTCAGGCACTAAGGCGTTCAAATGAACGCGGAAAGATAAATGATAACATTAAATTTTAAAAGAAATGGCTTGTGGCATATGGGACAAAATGCTTTGGTAATTGGCAACACCAAACTAGTTTCCAATATCTAATGGAAATTGTGTATGGGTCTTTCGGAGGTGTGCAGACCACGACAGGTACCTGTTTCGGGCTTGTTGGCCCTCATCAGGCAGACGTAGCGCACCTCAGCCGAAAAGACCCAAACACGTTGGCTTAGTGGAAAAGGAACTAGTATAATGCGGTGAGCATTTACCATCCAACGCCATCTAGCTGGTACTGCCAAAACCAAAGCAATGTGAGTGTGTATATATCGACCGGTCGATCGACATATAAAAAGAACTCGGCAAAGCGGCGCGGCGCGGTGATATTGGAAACTAGTTTGGTGTTGCCAATTACCAAAGCATTTTGTCCCATATGCCACAAGCCATTTCTTTTAAAATTATAATGGGAACACTAAATATTCATTCTGGATAATATTAAAGTCCGGTACCTACCCGACCAGCGGCGCGGCGGGCTGCCCGCAAAAAGTATACGCAAAAAAAGCTATTTAATAAAAAAGAAGAAGACCTACAGGGTGCATGCCACATTATTATTATTATTATTATTATTAAATGATGTTTAGTGGCATATCAGGTAAAGGATATCAATTGAAAAAAATGCACTCCAGCCGGGACTTGAACATCATTTATTATTTATAATTATTACAGGTACTAAAAATCTTTCTGTGTTTCATTATTATTATTATTATTTGCCATGATGCTATCATGGATATTTTATCTCTCGATTTATGTATTTTTCCTCGTCATTCTTCCTCGACAAATTCTTGGTTTTTAAAATGCTTCTTTTCCTCTTTTGAAATTTGGGATGCTAGTTTTGGTAAAAAAAATATGGGGCAGAACGTCAGGTTAATCGAAGGCGAATACGTGGACCTTGTAAGAATTTTCCCCGATTCATTGTGTTTTCTGCAAGGAAAGAAATACATTGCAATACAATTATAGCTTGGTATTTAAATAAATACTTACATTAAAAGGTAGTTATTTCGCATTCACTATTCATTATCGGCTTGATACAGCAAACAGCACAAAAAAAAAACAGAACACGAATCACTAACATCTTCAGCAGAGGAATCTTGGAAGTATATGGTATCTAAATATATCAACCAGATTTTATACCTATAATAGACATTTCTATATCTTTCCTACCTACCTACATTATAAATACTTAATACATAGGTTTATTATTTTGGTAAGCAGATAAATTAGGTCATGTCCGAGCACGGACATTTATGGACATGACACATTCAAAAATGCTCGAATGTGTCCAATAAACTTCAAAATATTTTAAATAGAAGAAGAAGCGAAACTTAACCTCAAATTTTTTTAATTTTTTAATGTTTTGGGAGGGTTTCCCTCCATAAGATATCTGCTGTGTGTGTTTTTTTTTCTTATTTCCTTTTATTAATGGGTAAAAGAAGTGGTATAATATGGAATTACTTCCAAAAAGTCCAAAAAAACAATAAAACATATGGAATTTGCAAATTCTGCAAGAAGACTTATCTTAAACATGCTGCTCGCATGACGTGTTTTCTTTTATTAGTTTTATTTAAAATTTTAAAAACATATATAAATAATATATCGTTTTAAAGCTCTACTTAAATCCAATAGGATGGTGATGTTTTTAGCTTATTTTATAAATGTCTGATAAGTGTCCGGACATATTACGGAGACATTGGCTGGACATTTCTCTGAAAATAAATGTCCGGACATTTGGCAACTCTAGTTTTAATAGATATAGATAATAATAAAAACTCGGTATAACGTTAAAACCAAAATCTCAAAATTAAAATTATTTCAGTTTGAAATGTTTGAAGTTTGAAGTACACCAAGGATAAGTAGTTAGATTAGATTTGTAGAAAATCGACAATTCACAAATAATAACAAGGAAGATTGTGTGAATTTAGGTACAGAGGACTTTCAGCATATCGATTGTATCTAGCGCCATCTTTTGTGAGCAAAAGGAGCAATACCTTAAAATTTTGGATTATTTTTTATTTAAAAATTGAGAGGAACCGGCAAAAATGAAATATGCCAGGGGAGTCTACTAAAATTCTATTATATGACCAGACTAGTTGGTGAGCCGACTCACTGTTTGCCTTCTGCCAGTGCTACCCACCAGTACTGCAGCCGTTTGTCACAGTTTTGAGAATTTTGGTTAGTCAAGAGAAGGACGAAGATTGGTTGGGTGGAAACCTATGCTTTTACGTTAGAGTAATCGGATCTGCCGTGACACCAAGATAAGTACCTTTTATTGGCTGTTTTACCTTGATTGATTACCAAAATTCATTATTGGGCGTATTCGTATTGAAGACCTATGCATACATATTTTTGTTTATTTGCTTTTCAAGCTACGAAAGCTTATCCATTTTTGTTTATTGAGCTACTCAGTTTAATATAAATATATGTTTAAATATTGTACATTAAAGTTATTTCATGTTCATATTATGATATTTTGTCGACTAATGTTTGCCTGCATTTCTTTTTGTTGTTTTTTAAGTTTATCGCTACCTGTAAATTTTGGCTTTATCTTACCTTATTGCCTTATGGTTATTATGGTAATTGTTTACTTGCCCTGAAATCTACAGTTTCGTCGTATTATTGCCCAGATCGCCAATCTTTGCAATCTCTGTGTCTGTCAGGAAAAACACAATTGCAATTTTGCCGATGTCCGTTTGCGATAATTCGTGGAACAAAGGTAAATAATAGTACTTTTCTATGAAAATGTCTCCAGCTTGCCTATGAATATCTATAATTTAATGTCTTGCAACCTTTGAGCTTTAAGTAACGCAATTGCACACAAAATATAAACACAAACACTGTGAATGTGTTCCGTATATTGACTTCTCTATAGCAAAATGGTGTCTGCTTGTGCTGCACACGTTGGAAACTATTATCCTTCATGTCTCTCACGTTGATACTTTGGTTAAAATATCTGTATACGGATATACGGAACATACGATAAATATTCAGACTTCAATATGAGGAAATATTCACTTATGTGGCAACGCCACCCGCCCCTCTAGGCATCTGATTTGTTATTGAAGGCCACGGCATCTGGCGTCCCGTCATGCCAACTGTCATTCGGTATGACGCTCAATCAAAACATTAGTGGATATCTGTGCGATTTATTAATTAACCTAGTAGTTTAATAAGTAGATTGATTTATTATAGTGTTATTGTGTGAGAAGAAGATAAGTAAACTCGTAGTTCAACAACGAAAGATATAAAATTTATTAAACTTTGGTAGAAGTACCAAGTATCTGTCCTAACACTACCGTTGCCTGACTGCCAATCTTTCACCAGTGGGTGGCATTACGCAAACAATGCGACTGTGTTTTTTTTTTCATTTTATGAAGCATTTCCTTATAGTCGGCCACGCTATTGTTCAAAAACGTCTTCGTGGTGCGCCACGTCGGTCTCACTAAGATAATTGTTTACATATTGTTGGTATTCAATTGTGGGATTAAGCTCCTGCGTAGACAACCACTATCTACCAGTCCTAGGTATCAGGCCCCGTTTAGAAAGAGTCATACGCACAGCGTGGCAATCTGTTACCACCTTAAAGTGTATTCCGATATGATAAACTATAGTGCTTCATAGAGTTTACCACAGCGTCTCAAGCTCTTACGAGTGATAACGTTGCTCTTCTTTACTTGTTTGCCTGCTGTAATACATGACAGGCTTTTTGCATCCATCATCTTGTTTTTGGAGCATTATACCTGCAATACCGTATACTTGTATGCATCCGTATGTAGTTCGGTTTCCGCCTGCGGATTTTATCTTAATTTTTCTTTCAATTTTTCGAATGCGGCCTGTTCGGTTGCCTCCCATTTAAATAGAACAACCTTTTTAGTAAGTTGGGTTAATGGACGAGTAAGAAACGAAAGGTGTTTAATATACTTCCTGAAGTATCCCGAGATGTACATAAAATAAAAAACATCGTGTGCGTTACGGGGTTGGGGAAAATTTTCAATAGCCTCAGTTTTTCGCTTGCCTGGTTTCACTCCTTCACCAGAAATTTCGTGACCTAAATAGTCCAGTTGGTTTTATTGGCTATATGTCCAGGGGAATTATTATATTCTCTTTTGCAAGCAGGTTTATACGGGACATTGATGATAAACCGGCGAAAAGTTCCGGTTCGCCTCCGTCAGTTGCTTATTCCTGCCATTCATAAATGAGCGACTAACTATGAGAGGTATTTTTGGAAGCACTTAGTCTTCAAGGATCACTGCATCTATGTCATCTCTAGCTTGGTCGACTCTTAAGTGGAAACTGTTGACACCCAAAGCGCCAATCGTCCAATCTCCTAATCCAGAAATGACTACTGGATTAGGACGCCACGTCAATCTTAACTTGTTGGCGTCTTGCTCTCGGATAACTACAGATGAACAGCCAGTGTCTACCAAGGCTTGCGCCGAATTCACCATTAACTTTAACTTACTAGATTCCAATCCCAATATTCACACTGTATGTATCCCGATATACAATGCCCGCCAAAAAGTCTGCACCATATGGGAAAAATTTTTAGTAAATAACTTACGGAAAATTTGTTTGCGGCATCAGGTTTTGCTTGATCTAGAACCAAAATTGACATAATCAAATGTTGTGACGTAGTCTTTTTATATGTCAAATTTGACATTAATGAAAAAAATGTCCAAAAAATGGGCTTATTTAACCGAATTTCGAAAAATGTCATAAGGAAAATATGTTTCTTTCGCAATTTTATACCACTGTGCAAAATTTCAAGAGCCTACTACGATTTTCATATTTTGCCCTTTGTTTGGTATTATTGGACATATTATTTTAAATTTTCTAGATATTTCTGATCAGATCAGCATCACAGAAATATTTGTGTGTTTTTACAACCATTTACTATAGAAAGAAGTTTGTAAATCGAATTTATGTGTTTATCTGTAAAAATGATATCAGTTTTGCACCAAGCGTGCTTCTTCAACAAGCCCTCATTTTAATATTTTTGCAAAAAAAAGGAAAAGAAGGATATTTAGGCCGTAAACTAAGTATTGTGCAGTATGTATTCAGTCAATGAGTGTTTTAAATTACATATTTTGCCCTTTGTTGCCCTTTTCCGTATTTGTTAATCCATAAAAGTCGATCCTATGTAATTTAAAACACTCATTGACTGAATACATACTGCACAATACTTAGTTTACGGCCTAAATATCCTTCTTTTCCTTTTTTTTGCAAAAATATTAAAATGAGGGCTTGTTGAAGAAGCACGCTTGGTGCAAAACTGATATCATTTTTACAGATAAACACATAAATTCGATTTACAAACTTCTTTCTATAGTAAATGGTTGTAAAAACACACAAATATTTCTGTGATGCTGATCTGATCAGAAATATCTAGAAAATTTAAAATAATATGTCCAATAATACCAAACAAAGGGCAAAATATGAAAATCGTAGTAGGCTCTTGAAATTTTGCATAGGGGTATAGAATTGCGAAAGAAACATATTTTTCTTATAACTTTTTTCGAAATTCGCTTAAATAAGACCATTTTTCGGACTTTTTTTAATGTCAAATTTGACATATAAAAGAGACTACATCACAACATTTAATTATCTCAATTTTGGTTCTAGAGCAAGCAAAACCTGATGCCGCAAACAAATTTTCCGTAAGTTATTTACTAAAAATTTTTCCTATATGGTGCAGACTTTTTGGCGGGCACTGTATATCCTGTACATCGTAATAACTAAAAACCTATAGTGAACATAACAAACACTGAACAACCTTTATGTATCCTGATATACATCCTGTATGCCCTAATAACCTATAAAGTATACTAATAAACACCATACTGTATGTACCCCGATATAGATCCTGTACAGGGTGTTCCCTTATATTTTGACCCACCCCTAGAGCCTCCCTTTTTCGAGTTAGAAAAAAATTACTTAAATGAAATTTGTAGGGTACCAAGGTGTATTGTCCCAAAAATAATGGATTGACTGGAATGCCCTTTGCCTAAGTTGAAATGTTTTTCCATGGCAACCTTGATTAAATATAAAGATCGTATTTATTTGCAATTTGGAATATCATGCGAATGCTTAGAGCAAACATATAACATATTTATATTGTTGGAATCGGAAAAATGCGTGCAATTCAAAAAATCCACAAATATACAGTGTTCCATTAAAAAAAGTAAGTTTATATTTTTTCATAAATTTGCTACGCTCATTTGTTTTGTCTAGTAAAAGATCTTAGCGGTTCAGAAAAAACCTTACAACTTTCATTAAAGTAAATTTCTAACTTTAACTTTAACTCAAAAAATATAGGCTCTAGGGATGGGTCAAAATATACGGGAACACCCTGTACATTGTAATAACCTATAAAGCACATTAATAAACACCCTAAAACCTGTATGTACCTTTTGTGTCAAAATATCAAAAAATCCTAACCTTGTACCTGCACTTCTTGATTTTCGAAACAGGCTTGGAGCGTTGACTGACGTATTCATATAAAGACTTCTCACGGCTATAGCTTTATGTCCTGGAAAACAGATGGCTCTAGTGGCTAACAATGTATTCTGCATTGTATTTTATCATGATACATCAAAAAGAAGATATGATATTGGCGCGTCCCAATTTCGTATGCATTCGCGCATGACGTCACCTTGTGTTAGATTTTTAAATGTATATGGCGCGAAATACGCATTATCCTTGGGAAACGTCGGAGTTTAATTATAATTTATGAAGTTAGTGTTTTATTTATTGTTCGATATATAGTTCTACTGTGCAAGAACACATTTCTTACAGAAAAAAGTAAAGTATTAAAAAAGGAAGAAACGCTTTATCGTTGGAAAGTGTGGGAATTTGCATAGATATAAATTTTAAGTTATTGTTTTAATTGTTGCTTGAATTTTAGTTTTAGTATGCAAAAATAGAAAATAGATAAGGAAGACGGTAATATTGAAATTCTTTATTAAAACATGAACCTATGGATAATGGATATGATATCTATATAATCATGTAGATAATTTAAGCGCACACAATGGGTAGGTATAGTTTTACTGTGCAAGAATACATTTCTTATATAAAAAAGTAAAATATTAAAAAAGGAAGGGACGCTTTATCGTTGTAAAGTGTGGTAATTTGCATAGGTATAAGTTTTTAATTGTTGCTTGAATTTTAGTTTAAGTATGCAAAAATAGAAAATAGATAAGGAAGACGGTAATATTGAAGTTCTTTATTAAAACATGCACCTATGGATATGATACCTATATAATCATGTAGAGAATTTAAGCACACATAATGGGTATATTATATTATATCATGCATTATACCTTTATACCTTAATAAACAAATTTAAACACCTACCTATTTAAAATTTAAATTTACAATAGCGTCTTCTTTCAAGGGACGGTGTTTTTCTGGTTTATATCCTAGCAATTCATGTTTCAGACTGCGCTCATAGTCGGTTTCAATAAAATGCTTACAGCAAACACGAGCAAATTTATAAAATTAAAACTGCTCTTGCGTTTACACAAATGTTTCCAAACTCCTTGGATTTCCTTGTCTTTCGGAAAGCTAAAAAACTTGGTACCGGGTACAAAACCCTTGCACGTATTGTCCCCAGAACATCTATACACCGCACACCTCATTTTTCATAAAAACACTACTTTTAAAACTGTTATTTTAAAAAGATATTTGCTATGAACTCGAATGAACTGTCAAATAGACACAAAGTTTAGCTCATTATGGCGGACCTCAACACAAGGTGACGTCACATTGGCCACGCCCACATGCGCTGTATCTTATCTTCTTTATTTTGTATCATGGTATTTTATCTCCGGAAAGCGCACGGTGAGCCAAAAATGTGTCGGATGTGACAGCCGTGAGCAGTCTTTAAAAATATATCAGTCAACGCTTGGAGACTATCCCGCCGCTGCACTGTGAGGAGAAGATAAGTAAGCTCGTAGTTCAACAATGAAAGATATCAAATTTATTAAACTTTGGTAGAAGTACCAAGTATCTGTCCTAACACTAGCACCGTTGTCTGACTGCCAATCTATCACCAGTGGGTGACATTGCGCAAACAATGGGACTGTGTTTTTTTCCATTTTAGGAAGCCTTTCCTTATAACGGTTATTTCTAGTGTGTAGCTGTGTAGGTAGTGTAAGTAGTAAGTTATTACTTACACTACCTACAAGGATTACGTGAAAGAACAGTCCAATAATTTGCCAAAATTGGACACTTTCATGCTAGCACAATTCTTTTTCTTTTCCAATAATCCGATATTCACGTCTGCCGAAATTCATGGAATAAAACTGCAAAGGTTTGTATGTTGTAGTATTAGTACAGTATTATGAGTTATTAATAAAGGGAGAACTTGGAGCTAGGGACCATTTTAAAGGCGCTATTATGGTGCTTAGAAGTATGTTGAGCCCAAATTCCGTACCTAGGCCCAACCTAGCCAAAACAATTTTCAGAAAGGCACGATTGAATATTTACGAAAAACCGCTTCTTGATTAAATGTGGTTTCACGGGGCATCCTAAATCTGGGGGTTTTAGGTTAGAATTTTGACATTTCAAATTTCCTTGCAACTTTCAAAATACAGGGAGATTCAGTTTTAATCTGCAACACTTCAACAGGTCATAGAAAACCAAAAAATAACCGCACTTTCTTGTATAAACTATATCATTTTAAGGCCTTATAAAAAAGTTACAGGGTGTTAAAGTGGCAAGAAATATGTGGAATTTATTGAATATTTTACAAACTAGTTGAGATATTTAAGTCATATTTGGTACACGTTTTAACGGCATGGGTTAACATAAAACCTGTTAATATCAAACATCTTGAACAACCAGTGGCGTAGAAATGGGTAATTAGTATAATTTATTTTAGAAAAAAAAATAGAACCACCTTGTATAGCAATAAAATGTATTCAAATTCTTATGTAAATTTTTATTGTAAACAAAAACGTTCTCTTAGCATTTTTTCATATGTGTCATGGTTTCATAGCAAATTTGATTTTTTCGTATTATTTCGGGGTACTTCTGAAAAATTAACTTAAAACTTTTCTCCATAAGTAACACTTAAAGTAGAAGAAATGTGTTTTCTACCTGAAATAAAGTAACTTTTTCCAATAAACTCACCTATTTAAGGCTATACTTTTGAAGACACAGAGTCTAAAACATTTAAGGAAGATACAATTAATGTTACGCTCTGTATCTTGAAAAGTAAAACCTTGAACGGACAAGTTTATTGGGAAAAGTTACTGTATTTAAAGTAGAAAACACATTTTTTCTACTTTGAGTGTTACTTATGGAGAAAAGTTTTAAGTTAAGTACCCCGAAATAATACGAAAAAATCAAATTTGCTATGAAACCATGACACATATGAAAAAATGCTAAGAGAACGTTTTTGTTTACAATAAAAATTTACATAAGAATTTGAATACATTTTTATTGCTATACAAGGTGATTCTATTTTTTTTTCTAAAATAAATTATACTAATTACCCATTTCTACGCCACTGGTTGTTCAAGACGGTTGATATTAACAGGTTTTATGCTAACCCATGCCTTATAACGTGTACCAAATATGACTGAAATATCTCAACTAGTTTGTAAAATATTCAATGAATTCCACATATTTCTTGCAAATTTAACACCCTGTAACTTTTTTATAAGGCCTTAAAATGATATAGTTTATAGAAGAAGGTGCGGTTATTTTTTGGTTTTCTATCACCTGTTGAAGTGTTGCAGATTAAAACTGAATCACCCTTATTGATAAATTTTTAAAAATAAGATAGTTTTAAGGGGTTTCCGTTTTACCATGGTATAAGTACTCGAACGATTGTTGTACTACTTAGAACGTAGTAGTCTGGCTCTGACCACAAAAGGCAATTAAGTAATAATAATTGCCCCCTCGCCCCTGTACATTACTGCACATACATTAGATTTAGAATTACTTCTGGAGTAACTTAGGTTATTGTGCGGATTATTTATTGTTAGTACTTATTATTATTATTGTGAAAAATTTTTAGTGCTGGACGGGAAAATTACGGGGATACAGCGATGGGCGAGAAGGGGGAAAGTGCACTGTCAAAGCAAGGGTGTGTTTTGAACATAAATTTCGATCCAAAGGTTATAATGTTGTAATAGTAGTTGATGAAGTTGATGAAAAAGTTACATCTGTGGATTGTCAAGATTGTGCTGCTTCTAAAGGTAAATATTCAAAATATTATTGTATTTATTTATTTATTATTCTTTATTAATAGGTACACGATATCCTATACACAGCTTAAACAGATAGTTTAAGTTTACGTATAACGTGTTTGTGTGCTATTGCAGAAGCTTTTAAACGACTGAGCTATATAGCTTTGAAATTTGGTACAACACATTCACTGATAAGATACTTCACAATGCTTTTTAGGTTTTAGGGAAAGTTCTAATATAATTTAGTAAATCACTTGAATAAAAAAAGAAAAATTTAAGTTTGGATTAAAAAAAGGCAATGGCACTTTTACTGCGAACAAAATGTCTGAACATTTTAACTTACAAATTTCAATAGTATTTAAAACAAGTAACTAGTCCACAACTAAATATGATATGTAAATAATAAAGTACTTAAAATATAGTATTACAGATTTTGGTAACTAATAATTATTAATTTTGATTCGGAAAAGATAATAAAAAACCTGAAATATGCATAATTTTTGTAGGAATTTATGAATTTTTATTTTTTATGTACTTTCACAAATTCACTTAAATTATTTAAAAATGAAAATTTATATATTGTGTTTTTTAGGTGTAAGCATGCAATTATTACATTCATGATGTGGCTTCACAGGCGCAGCGAAGATCCATCACCAACCGATGTTAAATGCTACTGGAAAAAGTCTAAGCTGGCAGGAATTGCTACAACACTGAAATATATCAATGTCCATTACTTTGGAACAGTCAGATCTAGATGTGCACCATACAACAATTTTCTAGAGAAAGTTGTTAAATTTGGACAACAAGCCGGATGTTCAAGTCAACTTCTGAAATATTCTCAAGAGGAAGAACATTCTTTAAATAGTCTTGGCATATACGTATAATATTTTGACATTAAAAAAAATAGTTTAATGTAAGTTCTCAAGTAGATTTTTGTTCATATGCAAAAACAATTTTAAACAAATCTGCATGTGAACACGCATGCCAAATAACTGTTGAGCAGGCACAATGTAAGCTTTGGCGCGAGTTAAGGTCATAACAGCATTTATGAAGCTGCAAGGTGCAAAAAAGTAGACGGGGCATTGGTTGAGATGTTAGTATGGGAGCGCACAATATCAGAGACATCAGCTATGAAACGAGGAAGACAATTGGAAGAGAAAGTTTTACATGAACTTGAGGTAAGAGTTGATGTAAAATTTAAGAAAACAGGGCTTATACTCTCTTTATCCCATGGCTAGGAGCTTCTCCAGAAGGTCTATCTGATCTATATGTAGTTGAAATTAAATGCCGTAGTAATTCAAAAACAGTTAGTTTGTAAGTATGTAAAAAATTGAAGAATTACAAATAAATGTATGGGCCAAATTCAGCTGCAAATGCATTTATGTAATATTTTGTGCTGCCAATACCAATTTTGAAGAAAATAACAGTATAGATTATTACCTTATTTATTACCATCAAGATATTTTAAATAGTCTCATTGATGCCGCACAAGCCTTTTGGTCAAACAACGTTTTCCCATTGCTTTATAAAAGTTTCAAGAATATATAGAATTTAAATTTGGGCACTCAAATTTAAATTCTTGGATCTCTTTATAGAGTAGTATGAATTTTTCTATGTATGTTATCAGTAGATTATCCATGGCTAATTCTATTTTTGAAATAGGTTCTAATTCTATTTATGTAATAGGTTGTAAAATTTGCATTTATTTATCCATAGCTCTAAAATAATGAATTTAAGAATTAACAGTTGTGACCGTATTTCTAATGAAATTATTGTAATTTTCATTTATAATTTATTTAGTAGTTTATCAAAAAGAATTATTGTTAGTAGATAGAGCTTCTTCCATTTTGAACATTTCCATGAAACACTTACAAACGATGCCTAATGTATCGGTGCATTTATGATTGTATTGTTTGCTTGTTTTGCACATTATCAAGTTGAAAAAGTTGTGTATGAACTTATTTTACTATTTTTGGAAAGGAAATTATAATTATAGTAATTTGGTAGGTATCTCTGTTGTGACTTCTATTTTCGTCGGAAATTGTCCAGAAAAAATAGGCAATAAATGCCAACTTTTATTTATTACGAAAGCCCTATAAAAATGACTGAATTTTTTTAAATAGAAAATAAGCATTTTTTTAGTAGAGTGAAATATGGATTTTATTTAATGTTTACCAGGAAAAATGAAGTAGTGCTGACTTTACAAGTAGAACGAGGCTCAAAACTATTATGAAATTATTGATATTGTAACAGTGTGTCCACGGATGGAGTGCACGTGGGGTGTAAATGACAAAAAATTTTCGAGTTGAAATTTGACCTTTTGGGGATCAGCTCTGCTTGGTTTGAAACTAATTTGTGACGTAATTTTAGTTTTGAAAAATCACGTATGCCTTGGGAATTTTGAAAAAACTAATTTTCCACATCAGTAAAGTGCCTTTTCTGTAGGTTTTACGATAAAATGTTATTAAGGAAACATGTTCAGAATGAAGAACTGAGTAGGTTTGCGAAATTTCGAAAGTCTAGGCCTACTTTGATTTTTTGGCATTTTTTTCCACTTTTCTTTAGAAAACCTACAGAAAGGGCGCTTTACTGATGTGGAAAATTAGTTTTTTCAAAATGCCCAAGGCATACGTGATTTTTCGAAACTAAAATTACGTCACAAATTAGTTTCAAACCAAGCAGAGCTGATCCCCAAAAGGTCAAATTTCAACTCGACAATTTTTTGTCATTTACACCCCACGTGCACTCAATCCGTGGACACACTGTATAAAAACCAATGTTTTTAATTTTGTATTTTTTTTACCATTTTTGAAAATTAATCAGACTGTAAAATTAAAGCTATTTTATTAAAGGTTCTTGCAAATTGATTAATCCAGAGAGAATTTCAATCATATGATCCATATAGGGAATGAGGTTTGCATTTACACGTGGATGTGGTTTTACTATTTTATATTCACGCACTCTTCTGATGACTCTTTCTATATGTATCTTGATATGTGCTTGGTTTCCATAACTTATATTTTGCTTAATTTTTCATTTGACGATAGGCTAGCAGGCCTTACTAGTTTACAATCCTTTGTAGCAAGCAAGTTTTCCCCTGTCTGCCATGATAACACAGTTTGCTTTAAGTTTATTGAGAAAATCAAATTTTTTCATTATTAATGCATCCCAGATTCTTCCACCAAAACCTTCTGAAACAAAATTGATAATATTTCCATTAGATGTGGCAGAATAAAATATTTAATTGTGTTAGCGTTTTTATAATCTGATGACTATGTTAAAGCTTGTTTGATGGAATCTAAAGGTCTTTGGATCCCAATTTTTAAGTAGCCTATTATACACTGTACGTTGCTATAGCGGGCTCTAAATAGCGCAGGGAGTAATCCTTTTAATTTTTCTTTGATAATCTGGCCCTCTGGCCAGATTATCAATTGCTTTAACAATTTACTTACTGCCGGTATCGCCTTTGACAACTTCTTAGTGACACCCACTTTCCGATATACCACAAGTATCACTTATTAGTTCAATAAAGGTTTGGCCCAAACGAATCTTTTGTAACACTATCAAAATACTTATTTGGTCCATTTTTATTGAATTCTCGATTAGATCAATGATATATTGGCAATCTTCAGGTACTCCCAAATAAAATTGCGGATTTTTTGAAACTATATTCAATGTATGCCTCGCCGCCAAATTTTCATTTTCTTTGTCAGATAATATTTCTATGTCCGAAGATGCTTCCTCACTTCCCAGAAACACTGAAGAAGTAAGTAGATACTAGGCGAAGAGAAGTTGTTACTATCCCTCCCCCGCACAAGCATTCAGTTGTTCAGGGGTATTCCTAGTTTAGAGTATTGTGAGGGTGAGAATTATTATTATTGTTATCTCTGAAAAGTGCAAATTTTACAGGAAGCCACTTCTGTACTTGGTAACTTGATTGGAGAACTGCACGTGTCCCTAAGACTTTTCACAGTTTAAACATGTTTACTGCTTGTTGTGGCTTTCACCATTACACCTTTTGTGCAAGTATTCAATTTTCTGATTAACTCACTAGTTGTTGGAACTAAGCGCACATCATCAGTGCCCTTTTGAACACATCTTCGTTGGCATATCTTCCGTGGATACACAGAGCTGGAATTATCAAGTTTGTTGTCTGTATTTTCAGCTCGTGTGTGGAATATAGAACCCAGCTCCCCCCCCCCCCCCCCCGAGTAGCATTTTTCTTGAGAAGGGCGTCTCATCATCACCCCCACCAGCGAAATAGATATCCTAGTTGCCTTAGCAACTACCTACTTGACCACTCCTCCTACACCAAATTGGATTGGCTCGATTCTTTGTACTGGAACTTCAGGATATCAAACTTGGCATTTCCAGCTCTCTATATGTTTTGTGTTTAGGCGCCAAGCTGTTAGTAAATAACTTTTTTCTCCACCCACAATTTTCCACATTTGATAATTTTCCATATATATATCTTCTTCTAACTGAAATAAGGCATGTATCCAAGCGTATAACTCGCATCAAAGTTATCCTCGCATGCAAATAAGTTTGTAATTTTATAAAAAGTGTTTTCTCTAGCTGTTGCTTGTAGGTATCCACAGAATTATTCTTGGTTCGTCTTTCGGCACTTGTATGAATGTCTTTTCGGGCATGGATATCGATGTGTTGTTATGCATTTTTACTAAACAATAGTGAAATGGAGTTCTACCAATTTTTTAAAATATTTTACTTATTTAAAATGAAGCAAAACAACACTTCCTGATGTTAAGGGAAAACGTGCGAGAATGACATTTAGGTACTACAAAACATCAAAATCATTAATAAGAAGCAATTTCAAGGTGGAGTTTTGACACAACACCACAGAATAAGGTTATGTCTCAGAACACTTCAATGATATCGCCATGTTGCCACATTGCCTTTATAAAACACTTGTGACGCCATAAGTGCTTTCCCGCCAAATTTCGGAGAAAGTCTAAAAACTTGTTAATTATGTGAATATTTTTTTGCGAATATTTCTAGGGTTTTAGGCAAGTGTCCAGGAATTGTTTTATCGAATTTGTAAAATTTTGTCAAGTACCCTATTTGGGGCATATATGCCCCCTCCCTTTATCATATAGTAGCAGTCGGTAACGATGGACGCTGCCGTATGCAAAAAAGAAGGGGGCATAATATGCCCCTTACGGTATCGGTCGGCAACGATGGGCGCTGCTGTATGAAAAAAGAAGGGGGCAGTCGACAACGATGGAAACTTCCATATGAAAAAAGAAGCGGGCAGCAACATACTGGAAAAATAACGGTGGCATAATAGGCCACTTATCGGGGTAATGGTCACCGCCTTATGGAAGAAGGTGCACCCTCAGCTGCACATAGCTGCCCGTCTGGTAGCTCGTGACAATGGGCGCTGCCGACAGTAACAAGAAGAGTAACCGACTTAAAGATGATAGGCGCTGATAGAAAATAAGGTGCACCAGATTTTGGTGCGCATAGCCATAAAAAGCACAATAGAAATCTTCAGTTTGTCACAAATTTTTTCCTAAAGACGAAATTAAATAGAACAAAAATATTGCTAAAGGCCACTGCTATACATATATTGCAATGGATAACGATTTTTTTCTTGATTGGAGACTTTCATAGGCTACATTTGATGATTTCTGCACCGATATAGCTGATATAGATCAGTTTTTGTTCACGATTGGACGGAAACTCCTAATCCTAATGAAATAAGGTTTAATTTTTTGAAAATTTAAAAAATAAATCAGGCAAAAATCCAACCTAACTTTTTAATGACATTTCGAGATACAAAATGTGTTTTGTGGTGAGATTTACATACGTCACAAATCATAAAACAGTTGAAAATAACATTGGCGGCTTGTAATACAAATACCCCGAAAACAGTAGGTTTACAAAACTGTGACTCGAAAACTACAGGTTTCCGCAGAAAAATTCTTTCAGATTGGTGGTTAGCGGCACAAAATATACAGCTACACAAAAAATCGCGAAAATCGGGGAGGAGTGGTGAAAATGAACAATTACCGTTATTATTGTTATTTTTGCCATTTGGGTGCATACTTTGGTTATTTTGTATTTATTTAGGTTAAGAAACAAATTCAGTATTTGCTGACATTTAAAGGTTATGTTATTTAATGAGTTTAAATAGACTTAAAAATACTTAGGTTTCAGACCTGTTTGAAATATAGTGGGCTTATTTCGTTTTCATTAGTGGAAATTTTTAAGCAAGAGCCAAAGAACCGCATATTTGGAGGATTTGTGTTTGGAACCCGTACTGATAAGATGTGAGAATATTTGGACACAGCGCCTAGAGAACAAAGAAGAACAAAGGCAATTGAGAAATTTTTTTTACTAGGATCCATGCACTATAGTAAAAAATATGTAATTATGTACGAGGAGAGAGAATAATGAAAAAACGAAAATAGTAAAAAAATATGTAATTAGGTTAAAAAAATGTCAAAATACAAAAGGATAATAAACTTAAACAAAAATATATAACTTAAACAAAAATATATATGAGAAAGAAGCAAAAAAGCAGGAATAAAAGGGTGCCAGGCTAAAACAATACCTTAAAAAATTCTATAATTTAAATCGTTTTAATAGTCTCGCACCGACAACCAAATATTTTTGTAATTGTTGAATTAATTTGTCACCCTTTTTGTCCTGTTTTTTTAATCGCTCCATTTCACGTCTTCTTTCTGCCTTCTTATCTTGTTCCACCTGTAGCTTCCTCTTCGTCGCTTCATACTTTCGTTTCAGATCACCTGTCACCCCTTTGACATATGAAGATATATCGCCTTTTCCTTCCGTATTTTCGAACTCATCTTCACTGTCTTGACTTGGTGGCAAGCTTATCACGCTGAAGGCGTCGTCGTCTTGAATTTTCATTTTTTTTGTGGCCGCACCCATACAATAGCGGTATCGTGAGTCACATGAGGACACCGGGGGCCCCAACAAATCGTCTTGACTTGACGGCAGGGATGGACAGGCAGTTGACTGAAAAAAAAAATTAGTGGGTATTTATAATATTTCTATCGTTCATAGGAACTTTTTAACACATCTGTTTTGATAAAACACTTACTGGTATTATTATTTGATGATTGGTTTCCGGCAAGACGCAACTCGGGGATCACTAGTTGAGGGTTGATCTGTGGTAATCGGCGGCAAGACCGACGAATCCTCCTGACTAAGTGATGCAAGGGGTGGGCACGTTGTAGACTGAAAAAAATTCGCCTTTAAAATGTTTTCAACGGACTTTTAAACACATTTTGAAAATAGTACTTTGGAGAGACAGGCACGGCCTCTTGTTCATGACGGCTGGTGGTTTCTGTGCAGGTTGACTAGTTGACGGCTGAGACTCGCATTGAGACTGCGACAGGTCCGTCAAATCCTGACTCAGTGACGGCATGTTAAGGCATGTCTGAGAAAAAAAAACACTAGGTTTTAGGCTAAAAAATTCGCCTTTAAAATGTTTTCAACGGACTTTTAATACATTTTGAAAATAGTACTTACTGGCTTTTTGAGAGACAGATTCGACCTGTTGTTCATGACGGCTAGAAAAGCGTGAACAGGTTTCTGGCAGGGCGCAGGCTGTCCACTAGTTGAAGGTTGGGATTCCAGACCCAACAAATCCTCCGGATAAAGCGACCGTATGTCTGAAGGTGAACAGGCGGTGGACTGAAAATTCGCGACTTTTAACGTTTTCAACGGACTTTTAGCACATTTTGAAATTAGTACTTACTGGCTTCTTAAGGGACAGCGACGGCCTGTTGTTCATGGCTGGAGAACCGCTGGTAGATGGCTGTAGCGCGAAAGTAGATGGTCGGTAAAAAACTACTCATACACGATCGCCACAGTAGATGATAAACTAACTGGAATCATCTAATGCGATGCACTTTATAGGGATTAAACGCAGAGTCAGCAAAAAAGAATGCTGCGTCAGCAAAAAATTTAGAAAAAGTTCTAAAAGTGACATCTTCACCAAAGCAAAAAAGTTGAATTTTGGTTAGGAACAGGTCCCAGAAGTGGTACGCCATCAGCACAAAATCCTAATTTACATGCTTTCAAAACAACCGTTCAAGATATTTGCGCATGCGCAGTAGCACAGAATCGATACCTATGAAAATTCCAAAAATTTTCAAAAAAATTTTTTTCAAAAAATGAATTTTTAAAAGGTCCTAAGTCGATTGCAGGGTGAAATTTTGAGAAAAAGGTGACAGAAAGGCCTCAAATAAGCCACTAACTTTGACAAGACATAACGTAGAAGACTGTGTTGCAAGTGGAAATATACAGAAAACGGACACTGACCAAAAAAAAAATTTGTAGAAAAAAATATTCAGATAATATAGGAAATGCCTCTGATCGAATAAGATCCAATAAAAAAACCAATACGAGTAAATAAAAATTTCCAGTCGCCCTAACCTCTAGGCAAATCGTTGCTGAATTAAAAAAAAATTCAAACGGGTTTTTGTTCTTTTTTGCAGCCGATACATAGCGTTGACACCGGTAAATTGGCCGGTTTTGTTGACAAAAAATATAGCAGACTTCCGCCTGACCTACACCGACGCTCTGACCCTGCGCACATCTGACGTCATGGCGCCAAAAAAAAAATCGCACCAGGATTCGAACCTAAATCGACGCTCAGACCAACCATCGTCGTAATTGATAGAAGGTAGAATCTCGAAGAACAAGCCTTGGGGGTGGGACCGGTGCCGAAGATGACCGAGGGGTTCACCTCGACAAAAATCGTACCTGGATTCGAACCATCGTAATTAAGTCCCACGCTCTGACCAACCATCGACGCAACTACAAAATAACTTGTCTTACCCAATTTTAGTTTTCGAAAATCGTGCCCGGATTCGATAAAAATTTATTCAAACCAAAGAAGTTATTACAAAAGGAAATTTTCCAGTCTTCCAATTTTTGTCCATCCGTTGGCACACTGTATTTTGGTCGAAGGTCGACTGCCATTTAGACTGGAGTTTTTTTTACCTATTTTTGTCAATTTCGTTGGTTAAAACTAATATTTCCCCCACCCTGTGGAGCTTCGTTGTCGAGGGAAGACACACCAAATTTCTTGGAACTATAGGTTTTCAGCAATTTTAGAAAATTTTCAAGGTAATTTTTGCTGTTTTTATCATAATTTTAGCCTGGTTCAAGCTAGGTGGTAAATTACATAACCAAAAATAAACAATACTGAACGTTTTAAAATTTAAAAAAAATTGTATTTTCAATGGATTTTTGTCCTCTGAAAATTGTTCTTGTGTTAATTCAGTTTCAATGAGTTACTGATTGACTAAGGACTCTACAAAAATGTTTCAAATAAAAGTCGTGGCATATCAAGTGTAGCGGAGTCCTGCATTTTGGTCATGTTGTGTTATTGAATTTGTTGTGTTGGCTCCATAGATGGCTCCACTTGTTCATTTTCGGGCGAATTTTACTTTTTACGCACTCTAAATAAAAAGTCCATGCGGCTGCTTTTTTCGGTCGTTTCAAGTTATTGGTCGTCGAGCCTTTGTGCTGGTGTCTTTATAGTGAAACGCTAATATTCAACATTATATAAAATTTGAATCACCGCGGGCTTAGTACCAGGTAATGAACATGTAACTTTTTGAAGCGTTTAACATTTAACTAATTATGTTTCTTTTTTCTACAGCACTGTAGGGCATATTTTTTTCTACAAAATAAAAGTAGACCCTCGACGACCATCTGGGATATTTTTATTTGCCACAGAACACACCCCTCACGTTTTTCTGTTACATCTGGCGCCCACAGCAAGGCCGCAGCGAGGTATACGTTGGTGTGCCGTATACACACGTTTGCGAGTGGCAAAAAAAAATGAATTCAAGAGAAAATACTCCAAGGCCACCATTAAACCACGAATATAGTTTACGGAGGCGTGCAACGATGTTCAATCATTTGGGAGAACGGATTCAACATGTCCGAGAGTACCAAGGACACCCCGACGGGCGCCCTCCAATCAATTTAATCCCCGAGGTACCACCACCACCCTCAACACCCAGCGAACGGAGCGAACAAGGTAGGCCAGTACCATCTTCGTTCTCGGCACCGCCACCGCGGTTCGCGCAGCAGCCACCGCGCGCCCCCCAGGGGGTTGCTGCCGAGGGGCTCCCTGCGTTTAGAAGCATCACTGAACCACTCATCCCACTGTTTACTCCCGAAGGCATCACTCGTTTGGTTGCTCAGGTGGTACATCAAATGCAAGGAGTAAATTTAGGCGTAAATAACGCGAATTATTCAAATCAAAATCGTGGAAATCCCCCTGAAAGGGTTTTCGACGAAGACGTTCTAAAAAAAATTCCGAAATTTGATGATAAGAGTGTACACCCGGTGGATTTTTTAAATATGGTAGAAGAGTTTATTGATGTTCAAAATGTATCATATAGGAAGTTTGTTTATATTGTTAACCCATTATTTGCCGAAAAAACCAGACTATGGGCTGATGCGTACATTAGCACTTTTCAAAATTATTCACAATTTCGTCAGGCCTTCTTAGAGCATTTCTGGAGTCCGACAAAACAACTTCAAATAAAATTAAAATTGGAATCTGCTTATTTTTCGCAAAGCAGTGGTTCGTTCGTAGATCACTTTAACTATTACGTGTCATTGGCTAAACATCTTCAACCCCCATATGAACCAGAATTGTTAATCCAAATAATTTCGAGGCATTACCCCCCCAACATTTCTGCTGTTTTAATTGGTTCTAACAATTTTGGGGAGGCGCTTGAAAAATTGCGACAAGCCGAATATTATTTTAGCCGATCACCTAAGTCAAGTCAGGGTCTTTCTAATAGCAATAGTACGTACAAACAGAACCAAAATAGACAAATTTATGGCGAAAATGTTCAAAAAATGAGGCCATTTAATAACCCAAATGCTCCCACTAACTTCGGAAATAATAAAAACATATCGTTCTTAGAAGTAGAGACAGAAGAAAACGAGTCGGGAAACGAAATCAGTACCCTCCAATAAGCCCGGAGGTAGGGGATACTGAAAATAAACGGGCTAAAATAATAATAAAAACTCCCTCGGAGGAACCACAAAATTTTTGCGACTTCAAACATATGGGGGAACTTTCGCGATGTCCGCAAATTGAAGTATATTTTTACGGTCACTATTTCCCCGCTTTGATTGACAGCGGATCGCAGGTTTCGGGTTTTTCCGAGGAAGTGTGGGCCCAACTAAGCGATTTTCACGACGACATTCCAAATCTCGCATGTACGGGTGTTAAAATATCCGGCGCTTTTAAATCAGGGCAACGAAAGGTGCAAAAACAATGTTTGTTAAACTTCAAAGCGGGAGGGTACTTATTCGAACACGAATTTCTATTAATTCCGGGGTTGACTGTTCTGGTAATCATAGGTATAGACTTTTTGCGGCATTGTCGCGCCGTGATTGATTTAGATAAACATCGAATAGTGTGTAAGATCGATAATCAAGAAATAGAAATCCCCGAACAACATTTTCCTCGCAAATTTGATCTCCCCGAGAGTTTAAAGTTACGCTTGACGGCATGCGATAAATTATATCTCACCAATCATATCTTAAAAGAAAATTCTGCTCCTCAATTATTTCATTCTATTGTCGCGAGTTATGTTCTAGAAGTTGCTACCTCATCATAGAAATTACGCCGTAGAAACTACAAACTCAGCAGAGTCTAGATGGACTCTCGAACACCTTGAAATCTTGCGAATTCTGCTTTCCTTAAATTATATAAACTATCGCGCTCCACATTTTTCGACTTTTGACTATCAGACTCTGTACTAGTTGCCAATAAAAAAACTTTGCATTTTTTAAAAAGGTCTTGTTCCGATCCCGTAAGTTAAGTGGCGCAGTCGTGCGGATTGTTTGAGTTGCGTGGCGCCATCGGTCTCGCGCTTCTGGAGTATCGAACTCCCAACAAACAAGAACTTCAAGATCCGATTGAAGCTGCAGAGCCAGGAAGAGACCAAGGTAAGGGCCAATCCGTGTTTCCTTTCCCTTGTCCTTTCTGTGGCAAACAGGTCAGTCTTAGGTCCCTAGAAATCCAGTGTATATGTTTTTCTAGTTGAATCTATTCATAAGATTGCGTCTTGCGAAATATTAGAGCATATAATACTTCAAAAGATATAATTAAGTTAGGTTAAGAAGTTCAATTTCATTTTAAGTTTCAATTTTAAATTTCAAAATTGATTCACTCGAAGATATTTCAAACTCGTTCCGTTCTCTAGATTTAAGTGATAGTGATAGTGATAGTATTGGTACAATTGAAGAAGAAATCATGAATAATCAACCTCAACCTGCACAAATCAATTATAGTCTGCTTAGATTGTATGTCGATACAATTCCAAATTTTAATGGAGACCCACACACTCTCGAAATTTTTATAGAACATTGTGATTTTCTTATTTCCACATATTCCAATGCAAACCCCGCTGATCCCATAAATACCTTCCTAATACGTGCTGTTATTGGAAAATTAACAGGACACGCTTTAGTTATTGCTGGTAGTAGACCTGACGTAAGAAATTGGGCAAATTTAAAAGAATTATTAAGACTAAGTTTCGGTGACCAAAGAAACCTTGATTGCTTAGTGCAAGAAATGCTTGTTTCGCGACCCTTCAAAAATGAATCTTTTCGTAATTTTGGGCAGAGATTACAAAAGTGCCGTAGTTCCATCGCTTCTAAAATAATTTCAATGGAAATGACTAACGAAGAACGTGCTTTTAAAATTAAAAATTATGATGAACTTTCACTAAAAACCTTTATAAGAGGTCTATCTGGACGTATCCAAGATATGGTTCGTTTAAGAAATCCTGACAGTCTAGAACTCGCAATATCGTATGTTATTGAAGAAGAAAACTTTATTTTATTTCAAAAGTCTCAAACAAGTAATTTCCAAAATTCAACATTACCAAATAAAAATCCTCAACACTTTCCAAAAATGAATTCTTATAATAATCAACAAGCTATAACACCACGACAACAATCAATGTTTCCGCCAAATAATAACAATTTTTCGCAAAATCAAAATTATTCCCAAAATCAAAATTTTCCCGAAAGAGCTCAATTCCCATCTCAACCTATAAACATCCAACCTCGACAGAATATGCCTTCCCCTAAATTTTTTACCAATAAACAAGTATTTGGAGCCCCTAACACTTCCAGAAATGTTTTTAAACCCACCGGTATAACTCCGCAACATAAACCTGAACCGATGTCTACTACATCACGAATTCCTACTATACAAACTCAATTCAGAAATAATTTTCCAAAAAATTACCAAACTCCACAACTTCACAATATTGAAGAGGCAGATTTTAGCTTCGACGAAAATCTCGAAAACCCGGAAAATCCCGATGAAATTTTTCCCGATTTTTACCATGAAAACTCCGATGAAAATTTCGTACCGAACGAAACTTATGAAAGTTTTGAAAATTTTTCCCAGGCTTCGAATCCACAGAACCCAACGTAATAATTAACTTAAATCATCTACATAAGAGCGATTTAACGTATATAGAAATTCCAGAAATTAATGCCAGATTCCTTATAGATACAGGTAGTTCCCGTAGTATAATTAACCCCGATGTAGCTTATAAGTTTTACAGTAATTGCATTTTTCATGAAGATTTTAGTATTCAGACCTCTCACGATATTACTTTTCACAATGAAATTGCCATAATTCCACTTTTCGACATTTTTAACGTAAATCGATTTTATAAATTTTATATCTATGATTTTTCCCCAAAATATCACGGTCTTATTGGCATGGACTTATTGAAAAGACTACGATCAAATATAGATCTCGACAATAAATTACTAAAGACTCCCAAAGTTCAAATACCTCTACTTTCGGAAAACTCCAATTCAAAACAACAGAAAAATTTCCAAAAATGTTATCACTCTTTAATTATACCACCTCGAACTCAAAAAATAGTTAAAGTTCCAGTATGCTATAAAAATGGCCTCGGTATTTTAGATTACAATAATTTTGATAACAATTTAGAATCCCCTCGTGCTTTAGTTGATATTCAAAATTATTTCGCGACAACAACAATTATAAATCCAAATTTAGAACCCTTTGAAGTCATAATTACTGAACCTTTAGACGTTGAAATTTTAAACCCTAATGAGATTAACTTTATCGACAAAATCGAAGATAATTCGGAACTCTCAGAAACTGAAGATAATCTACTAAAACAAAATTTAAAAAATATTAGACTTGATCATTGCAATTATGAAGAAAAGTCCGCTTTACGTAAACTTTGTTATTCATACAGGGACATCTTTTACTGTGAAAAAATACCTCTTAGCTTTACAAATAAAGTCAAACATAAAATTAATCTCACAGACGAAAAACCTATTTTTACTAAATCGTATAGGTTTCCCGAAATCCATCGACAAGAAGTAAAATCCCAAATAGATAAAATGTTACAACAAAAAATTATTGAACCATCCACATCCCCGTGGAGCAGTCCAATCTGGATCGTTCCAAAGAAACTCGACGCTAGTAAAAAAAGGAAATGGCGAGTAGTCATCGACTATCGTAAGTTAAATGACAAAACTATTAGTGACAAATATCCCCTTCCAAACATAACGGACATATTAGACAGACTAGGACGTGCGAATTACTTTACAACACTCGATTTGGCCTCCGGTTATCATCAAATTGAAGTTGACGAAAATGATGTACCCAAAACTGCATTTTCTACTGATTCTGGACATTATTAATTCTTACGAATGCCATTCGGTCTTAAAAATGCACCCAGTACATTTCAGAGATTAATAGATAATATTTTACGTGGTTTAACAAACGAAATTTGTCTCGTATATTTAGATGACATAATAGTTTTCAGTACATCTCTCCAAGAACATATAATTAATCTCAAAAAAGTTTTCGACAGACTACGTGACGCGAATTTTAAAGTACAACTTGACAAATGCGACTTTCTACAAAAAACTGTTGCTTACCTCGGACACATTATTACATCAGAAGGAGTGAAACCCAATCCCGAAAAAATTTCCTGTATTCAAAAATTCCCCATTCCTAAAACTCAAAAAGAAATAAAATCATTCCTTGGATTACTTGGATATTACCGCCGCTTTATTAAAGATTTCGCAAAAATAACTAAACCTTTAACTCTCTGTTTAAAGAAGAACGCTCAAGTTACTCATAGTCAAAAATTCATAGAAGCTTTCAACACATGTAAGAAAATTTTGTGTAATGATCCGATATTACAGTATCCTGACTTTTCCAAAGAATTCATTCTAACTACTGATGCTTCCAACATCGCTATCGGCGCAGTATTATCCCAAGGCACCATTGGACAAGACAAACCTATTGCCTATGCCTCACGCACCCTAAATGACAGTGAACAAAATTACAGTACTATTGAGAAAGAGTTATTGAGCATTGTTTGGGCTTGTAAGTACTTTCGTCCCTACCTCTATGGTCGAAAATTTACAATAGTTACCGATCATCGCCCCCTCACGTGGCTTTTTAATTTAAAAGAACCCAATTCGAAATTGGTTCGTTGGCGTCTCAAATTAGAAGAGTATGATTACAAAATTGTTTATAAAAAGGGAAAGTTAAACTCCAATGCCGACGCACTCTCTCGTATAAATTTGAATATTCATGAAACCCAATCTGTTATCAATAATCCAGGAGATATAAATCAAGAAACTTTCGAATTTTTAAGGAACTATGTAGAAAACCCAGAAAATTTTGAACTACCCAGTACAAGCCAAGAAATTTCTAACAGTAATGTAAACAATACCCAAGCAAGTTCATTAACGCCAGACACTCACACAGCTGACGCCGTCCCGCGAACGAAACCTAAGATAATAATTCACTCCGACATACAAATCCGACCTCCTGATAAACCTAGACCGACAATATTAAATAACGCACCTATTGAAATTAGTGATGACGAAACTGCCCATTCCCTCTCAAAAGAAATATGTAATGAAAGTTTACCTATTTTGGACGAAATTATCAATAATAAAACGAATACATATTTTCAAAAATAACGCCGATAAACTTTCAGTAGAACAAGAAAACTACTTGCACCAAAAAATTATGACAGTCAAAATTCCTTTAATTTCAAATGAGCAATTAATCCTAGATTTTCTAAAACAATATCTAAGACCAAACACTACGTATCACATTTATTTTAATCATTCGCAATTTATAACACAATTTTCAAATATTTACTCAGAGCATTTCAATCGATTAGGTCCCAAACTGATAATATGTACAAAATTAATTAATACCATAAAATACAAAGAGAATCATCGCGGAATACAAGAAACACTAAATTATTTAAAGAGAAACTATTTTTGGATAAATATGAAGTCCGATATTACTGCATATATAAATGCATGCGAAATTTGTCAGAGAACCAAATACGGTAGAAACCCTCCATATGTACCTCAAGTATTAACTGAAACTCCTTGTAAACCATTCCAGTTAGTTCATGTCGATGTGTTCTATTATGACACCAGAAACTATTTAACTTTCGTTGACGCTTTCTCGAAATTCGCGCAAGCTACATTAATTCCCGGAAAATCCGCTACAACCATATGTGATGCTCTTGTAAAATATTTTTGTTCTTTTGGTACTCCTCAACAGATCATTTTAGACAATGGACGTGAATTCAATAATGAAACGGTTAAGGAATTATTAAAATTACATAAAATAGATATTCATTTCACTACACCAGGCCACCACGAGTCAAACAGTATAGTAGAACGTTTCCATTCCACAATAATAGAACACCTGCGAATTTTAAAAGAATCTTTCCCTAACGAAACCGACTTAATAAATTACGCCGTTTTAGGTTATAATTGCTCAATACACAGTTCGACGACATTCACGCCTTTTGAATTAGTATACGGTCATACGGACTTAAGAAACCCCGAAATTTTTACTCCTAAACACTTCTTCTCAAACTATGTCGAAAATCACGCGGAAAAATTAAAACACGTATATGGTGACGTCCAAACGAGGTTAATAAAAGAAAAAGAAAAGATTGTTAATACGAAAAATGCAAAGGGCAATACAAATCCTACTTTTAAAATTAATCAAATTGTATTTAAGAAAAATCCCCTTAACAGAAATAAAAAGAGCAACAAATTTATAGGTCCATACGTAATTATCGAAATTTTAGAACATAATAAATTCAAAATAAAAAACAAAAATAATAATAAAGAAGAAATAATTCATATGAAGGAGCTAAAACAACCTCCTTTGTTACAGGAAAATGAAGCTGAGAATCCTTCTACTTCTGCTGCAAATAATAGTGACATTTCAGAATAAAATAGAAATATCCAAAATCAACTCTCCCGGAATTCTCCCCTTTGAATTAGGCCAAGCTCGCGTTATAAAAAGTAAACATGTTTTCTTATATGATATAAATTTACTAGACATAAAAACTCAAATTGATGGGATAACAAACATTTTTCAAAACATTAATTCCTCACTCGACTTTGGAAGTTGGAATTTTCTACTTAGAAATTCTCGTAATATTTCAGAACACTTATATCCTTTAATTATCGAACTTAACGAAAAATATGAAAATTTAAATTTTAATCACAAACGGAAACGACGAGGTCTTGTAAATTTAGCAGGCACTGTACAAAAATGGCTTTTTGGCACCCTGGATGCTAATGACGGTCAACGCTATGATAATGCTTTAAAATTACTAAAATCTAATCAACAAAAAATTGTCTCAGAAGTTAATTTACAAATGTCTCTTTCTAAACAGTTAATTCAAAAGCAATCTAAAATTATAGAAGACATTAATTCCAATCAAAGGAAAATCGCAAAGTTAGTTAATGAAATCCAAAACAATATCTCCAATATTACCAATGAATTTTACCGATATACGACCTACATGTCGATAGTTGAACAAATTTTTATAAATACTAATATCATTATTACTTTACTAGATAATTTAGAGAATGCTGTCACCTTTTCAAAATTACATGTAGCACACCCCGACATTTTGACAAGGCGAAATCTTGTGGATATTTTGAACGAACTTTCTAATCAATATAAAAAACAAGAAATTCTTAATATAAAATTAGAATCTTGGTATTCAATAATTAACACTAATTGCCATTTTTCGGAAAATAATATAATATTTGCCATGGAATTCCCTATAATACATCCTAGTACCTTTCAATATTTTCATTTATTTCCAATCCCTACGGATAAAAACCTAATTATTGTACCCCCAAAACCTTACTTGGCCCTAGAAGAAAAGGCTCATCAATACATGGAAGAACCATGCCCGCAACTTGACGAAATATACATCTGTAACCTAGAAAATATTCAAGAAAATAATGACTGCATAACCACCTTAATAAATGGTCATCCAAATCAATGCAACCAAATTCCGATCGTACCACCAAAATTTATCATCAATAAAATTAATAATAAATATTTCATAATAATCAGCGAAGAAGAAATTCAAGCCACTTCTACATGTCCAGAAAAGAAGTTTCATACTCTACAAGGCAACAACTTACTTCAGATACCCTACAACTGTACATTTCAATACAAATCTTATGAAATTGGTAACAAAGAAACAAAAACCATTGGAAATCCTTTATTAATACCTAAAATTCAAAATCCATCAATAATCAAGATCGAAACAAGAAGAAGCCCCCTGAAAATCGAAAATGTAAACCTTCAAGATATTCACCAATTGGAAAAACAAATTCAAGCGTCAAACCCGATCAGCATAGTCGACATCGATACTTCAACTCCGATAGATCGGATATTATGGATCACCGTAGGAAGCATCGTCATCATCCTGATCACCTATACTATTTGGAAAATGAAAAATAAATTCAAAATTTTGAAGAAAGAAGAGAAGACAACGTCGCCTTCCATCCTGTTTACTCCGGAAGTCTCCACTTAAGGCGGGAGGAGTTATGTTCTAGAAGTTGCTACCTCATCATAGAAATTACGCCGTAGAAACTACAAACTCAGCAGAGTCTAGATGGACTCTCGAACACCTTGAAATCTTGCGAATTCTGCTTTCCTTAAATTATATAAACTATCGCGCTCCACATTTTTCGACTTTTGACTATCAGACTCTGTACTAGTTGCCAATAAAAAAACTTTGCATTTTTTAAAAAGGTCTTGTTCCGATCCCGTAAGTTAAGTCGCGGAATGTTTTTTCCTGAACAAACAACAAAAATGCAAATTCGGCGAGTTTTTGCTGGTGCATAGCGCGGCTTTCTCCGACATACCGGGGTTGGTAAAGAACTATTGCCATGAAATAAAGCTATCGGTAGATAAAGAGTTTTTTATTAAACCATACCCATTGCCGCTAGCGCATAGGGAGGCGGTGGATAGGGCTATTAGGGTCATGGAGACTTGGGGAATAATCGAAAGGGCCGCTACCCCGTACGTGTCCCCTATTATGACTACGCTGAAAAAAGATAACACGGTCAGAGTTTGCCTAGATGCCCGGTACCTAAATAAAATCATGCAAAAGGAATACGAGATGCCTCCCCCGATAGAGGAAATCTTGATGCGTATCAGCGGGTGTAAGTTCATGTCAACGTTAGACTTCACCATGGGTTATTATCAAATACCTCTGTCAGATAACTCTAAAAAATATACAGGATTTATGGTGGGCCAAAAAACCTACCAATTCCGCGTGTTGCCTTTTGGGTTGTCGACGGCGGTGTCGTCATTTGTTAGATGCATAGATAAAGTTTTCGGTGCAGAGTTTAAGGGTTTTTTGCTATGTTATGTAGACGATGTCCTAGTGCTTTCGAACACTTTTGAAGAGCACCTCGTACACTTAGAGAAAATATTTAAACGCGTAGTGGAATGCGGACTAAAATTAAATTTAAAAAAATGTTGTTTTTTTAAAACAGAAATTAAGTTTGTGGGATACGTGATAACTCCCGACGGAGTTCACCCATCGGAGGACCGCGTACAAGCAGTATCCGATTACCGCGTTCCGAGAAATGTAAAGGAGCTGCAAAAATTTATAGGGTTGTGCAATTTCGATAGGCATTTCTGTCCTCACTTTTCGGCCGTTTGCGAACCGCTAACCAAATTATTACGTAAAAAGGAGTCATGGCGATGGGGAAAAACCGAGCAATGCGCTTTTGACGAGATTAAGTCGTTACTGAAGTCGGCGACGATGTTATACCACCCCCGACCGGACTTATCGTGGAATCTGTGTGTGGACGCAAGTGATGTCGCGCTCGGAGCGCATTTGTTCCAGATAGTCGACGGAGAAAAAAAGGTTGCCGCTTGGGCGAGTCGTACGTTGCTTCCGCGAATTACGGAATCACCACATTCCCTTATCTGTGTTTAGATAAATAAACAACCCCATTAGGTAGGATAAGAATCCACTTATCTGTGAAAAACAAGAAGGCACTTTTGGAGCAACCTTCGCCTTTTTAAGTTAGTCTAGATTTTAGATTCCTGATGTTAAGACCTCTCTTTGTAATCTAGTGTGTAGAAAAGAAATAAAAAACCTTTTTTAAAAGTTACTCAATCGGGTACATCATTTAACTGGCGCTGCGAACAGGATCCGCTGCACGTACAAGCTTCCGTTTAAGCCAAAAAGCCGGGATTGCACAGTACGGTCGATTTTTATCGTTCGGCGCGGATCTCCAAAAGAAGCAAGATCGGAAAACCTCCACTGCATCCACAAAGGAAAAGGACGGCATCCGAGACAACTTCCACGAACATTTCTTCACGCTGCACCACTACTACAAGAGAGACTTCACCAGCAGAAGCTGTTCCACTAAGGCACACCGAGGACTCGGCTTTTGAACAAATCTTGGGTGAGAAAAGTGTGTGAATTTCTCATTGCGACTCTGTCATAGTTTAAGCAACCCGTAATATTTTATTTGCAAAAATTGATCTACAAATCGAAAGAAAGAAATTTATTGAAAAGAAAGTTGAAAGGTTTTCACCATATTTAAAACCAGACGAGATGCCTACACACGGTGAATCGTCCAATGCTGTTCAAATGACTTACAATGATATTAACGCGAAATTTAATTTGTTAAAAAATACTGTCCCTACATTTTGCGGTGGTACCGAAGAGTTGAACTTTTTCTTAAAACGAGCAGAAAAATTTCTAAACGAATTAAGATTTTCTGATGTGAGTTTAAATGACACTTTTTTCAATTTCGTTTTGTCTCAAATACAAGGAGACGCACGTAGGCAGATAATTTTGCATGATCCCGAAGATTGGCCCACCTTAAAGACACTGCTTTTACAAAAATTCGCTGATAATAGGTCTGAACTTACTCTCCAAAATAGGCTAACCTCTTCTTACCAATTTCCAGGTCAAAATATTGAAAATTACGCTAATGAAATAACAAAACGGTTAATACAATTGAAGGAACATATATCTCTTCACGAAAATAACGTTACGGTTAAAGAAACAAAAAACAAAATGTATGAAGAACAAGCCCTTAACTGTTTAATGGCAGGTATAAACGAGCCATATCGCTCTTACCTTCTAAATAATAAACCCGCTTCTATTGAAAATGCTATTAATTTATGTCAAGATTATGACAATGTTCAAAACCAAGCCAATTGGTTAAATTTCGTAAGAAACAATTCCAATAAAAGATCGAATAATTTCCAAAGTTTCCAGCAACCACCTAAACAAAATTTCCAAAGACAGTCTATACCACGTAATAATTACCACAATAGGAATTATAGTCGTAATAATGAACAATTTAATAGGCATAATTTCAGTCAACCACGACAAAGTTATACAAGGCAAAATTTCCAAAACCAAAATCAGAGGAATTTCAATCAAAATAACTTCAAGTCAAACTCTCCTATGTGGAAATATAACCCTAGTAATAATAATTACCACGATAGGAATAACTACAATAACGGAAATAATTATAATAATAGTAACAATCGCTATAATAATAACTTTAATCCCCAATACAGAAATGATCAACAAACAAACATGTCTAGAGCACCAACCCGCCAGTACGAACCTATGTCAACGCGTACGATTCCGGCAACACAAATAAATAACATGGAATTTGAACCCAGTAGCTCGTCAAAAACAAATACAGCACATTCACAAATCGAAAATTTTCTAATGACGGCCTCGAGCAGTTCGAAAAACCCGTAGTAACTCACAATGTCAATAGTCTAACCGATTTCGAAAATCTACCGCTCATTTTCTCTGAAGATTACAAATTAAAAATTTTAATTGACACTGGAGCTTCAATATCGGTAATAAACTCAAAAATTGCGCAAAAATTATTCCCAAACCAAGCTTTTTCTTTCAATTGCGAAATTTTAGCATGTAAGAATAAAATTTTAAGTAGACAAGCCATACTAGCCCCTATCTTAAAAGAATTTGATATTTTCGAACCCATTATATTCATAATAATAGATTGGCACGATAGTTTTGATTGTCTTTTAGCTTGGAAGGATTTAGTTAAGTTTAAAGCAAAAATAGACGCAGGCAGGCACCTTTTGCAATTTCCTCATCTTGATATACCACTACAATCTCACTTACAGCAATGCGTTATAACAAATATCCAAAACGGAATTGTGATAATCCCTCAAATGAAAAATGACTCAGAAACTTATCCCGAATATACAGGGTGGTTCACTTTTATGTGGTAGGACTTTAACATTAGATAGAAAAAGATAATCTAAAATGAAAATTTTATATCAACATATATCGGGGAAAGCTTAGTTTCCGAGATACAGGGCGTTGAAGTGTTGGAAAAAATATGAAGTATTTTTTACACTGTCCGAACCAGTGGAGATATTTAAACCAAATTTGATGTGTAGTACCACCTTTTTGACTACGATATTTAGTGATAATATGAAGGTCCTGAAATAACCAGTGGTGGAGTTATGGCTTTCCACTATCACTAAATTTAAAAAGTAATTAGTACGGACCTGTCTCACACCAACGTAAATTTTTTTTTCGTAAAGTTCTTTCAATTCTCTACAAAAAGTGTATCTTGACATTTTTTTGTATCTGCCACGGTTGTGTAGTAAATAAATTATTTCGTTTCCATCTCAGCCTTTTTTGCCTAAAAATGTGTTTTCTAAGATTATTGATAAATATCGCAAATAACAGAAATTAATTATGGAACACTTATCGGATTCAGCTATTTTATTTTTAATTTTATGGAAACAATTTTAAAAATAAACTGGCACTTGGTTTGAGGTACATTACTTTATTATGATTTTAACATTTTTATCAAATCTGTATTATTTCTTAATAATTTTTATAATTCTAAATTTGTAGAATTCTAAATTATACCACGACGAGTAAAACATGATTCTTCCGCCCATAAAATGTTATTTAAAAATTGTCTTATTTCCTTTTACTACAAAATCCATCGGCAAAATACTAATGTCCTTTCTGCATCGCCGTACTGGTGAAGATAAGTGTGTCATGGAAAAGAAAATCTTATTGACAGTTAATAATACAATAATCTGTCATCCAGTAGATGAACGTAGCAGCGCCGCAGTTTGTCTTTGTTAATAATTAAAATGCCGTTCCAATTTACAAATGAAGAGCAGGCTGACATCCATTTCTGCTATGGAGTTGCAAATGGGAACTCTGCGGATGCAGCCAGAGAATACCGGAGGCGATTTCCAAATAGGCGCCATCCGCGTCCCTCGGTGTTTGTTAACATGCACCGGCAATTCAGAACTCGCGGTCTGAGAACTAGAATCGTCGAACGAGGAAATGAAAACAATATCCAACAAGTCAGACGCAACAATGAGATTCTTCGTGAATTCGATAGGAATCCTACAACAAGTAGCAGAAGAGTGTCAGTGGCCCTACGTGTTTCAAAGTCTGCAATTTTGCGAGCTTTAAAAAGAGATCACAGGCATGCGTATCATCTACAACCCGTACAAGGTTTAAGGCCCGGCGATGCAGAAAGAAGATTAGTGTTTTGCCGATGGATTTTGGAGTCAATTGAAGGAAATAGACAATTTTTAAATAACATTTTATGGACGGACGAGTCGTGTTTTACTCGTCGTGGAGTAGTAAACTTTCATAATCAGCATATTTGGGCACAAGAAAACCCACATGCAATCCGGCCAAGAAATTTTCAGGTCGAATTTAGTGTCAATGTTTGGATTGGACTGTACAACCATCATCTGTTTGGACCCTTTTTTTTGCCACAGCGAGTGAATGGTGACAATTTTTTGGAGTTTTTAGTAGCTGAGCATAATAATATGTGGGAAGACATTCCTTTAAACTTAAGATTGTTGGCTTGGTTCCAACTTGACGGCTGTCCTGCACATTTTCACCGAAATGTGAGGAACTGGTTAAATAATAACTTTCCAAATAGGTGGATCGGACGAGGGGGACCGGTCGCTTGGCCACCACGTTCTCCGGACATAACACCTCTGGACTTCTTCGTATGGGGATTTTTAAAAGAACAAGTCTATGCGACTCCTGTAGAAACAAGGGAACAACTTATTGATCGTATCAGAAATGCGTGCGATGAATTGAGAAATGGCAATTTAATCGATGCTGTTCAATCCGTTAGGCGTCGAAGTGAATTATGTGTGCAACAGAATGGATCACATTTTGAACAATTGTTGAATGTTGTACAAATTATAATTATTTATAATTAGAATTATAAAAATTATTAAGAAATAATACTAGATTTGATAAAAATGTTAAAATGATAATAAAGTAATGTACCTCAAACCAAGTGCCAGTTTATTTTTAAAATTGTTTCTGTATTATTATTATTTATGTATTCTGTATTGGGGATTAAAGTTATTATTATAGCGATTGTTACTATTATTATAATTATTTCCGTTATTGTAGTTATTCCTATCGTGGTAATTATTATTACTAGGGTTAAATTTGGTTTAAATATCTCTACTGGTTCGGACAGTGTAAAAAATACTTCATATTTTTTCCAACACTTCAACGCCCTGTATCTCGGAAACTAAGCTTTCCCCGATATATGTTGATATAAAATTTTCATTTTAGATTATCTTTTTCTATCTAATGTTAAAGTCCTACCACATAAAAGTGAACCACCCTGTATTTGCCACGTAGAAAATTTTAGAGCACCTTTCCCGTTCAATAACAAACCGTATAAAAATTTCTCCACAATAGAAAGTGAACCCATTGAGAATTTTGAATTATTAAGCCCAGAAATAATTAAGCCCGAAAGTTTAAGCGCAAAACTTAATGTACCTATACGTACAGAGCACATGAACGACGAAGAAAAATATAAAATTATCACCCTATGCAAAGAATTTAAAGAAGTTTTCCACGACCCAGAAACTACCTTACAACCTTGTAAAGCAACCACTCATTCTATTAGGACTTCCGATGATAACCCTATATATATAAAAAATTATCGATACCCTTTCCATTTAAAACAAGAGATTCAAAAACAAGTGCAAACGCTTTTAAAAAATGATATAATACAACCTTCCATATCACCATACTCATCCCCTGTTTGGATAGTACCGAAAAAGATAGATGCGTCGGGACAAAGAAAATTCCGTATGGTTATAGATTTTAGAAAACTAAACGAAAAAACGATAGAAGATAAGTACCCTCTTCCCCGCATTGAAGAAATCCTAGATAACTTAGGTAAATCACAATATTTTAGTACTCTTGATTTGGCCCAAGGATTCCATCAGATCCCCTTACATTCTGATTCGGTGGAAAAAACCGCATTCACGGTAGAAAATGGACATTATGAATATACACGCTTACCTTTTGGATTAAAAAACGCACCCGCGGCTTTCCAGCGAATGATGGACCATGTTCTACACAAATACCTTCATAAAACTTGTTTTGTTTACATGGATGACGTAGTAGTATTCTCAAAATCCTTACAAGAACATTTAAATCACCTCAGACAAATTTTCAAATGTTTATTGCAAAATAATTTACGCGTACAGTTAGACAAAAGTGAATTTTTAAGAAAAGAAGTACCTTTCCTAGGACACGTAATTTCAACCGAAGGAATAAAACCTAACCCGGAAAAAATAAAAGCTATAGACGAATTCCCACTTCCGAAATCACAAAAAGAAATCAAATCATTTTTAGGACTTTTAGGATTTTATCGAAAATTTATCCCAAATTTCGCGGATGTTACAAAACCTTTTACACATTGTTTGAAAAAAAAATACTAAAATAAATACCGAAGATCCAAAATACATTGAAGCTTTTAAACTTTCCAAAGAACTATTATCCAATCACCCTATTTTAGCATATCCGGATTTCGAACAACCTTTCGTCCTAACCACAGATGCTAGCAACGTCGCTATAGGAGCTGTATTATCGCAAAACCAACACCCAATATCGTACTTTTCTAGAACTTTGAACTCAGCAGAAAAAAATTATGCCACAATAGAAAAAGAACTTTTAGCCATTGTAGATGCTTGTAAACATTTTAGACCGTATGTTTTTGGACAGAAATTTCTAATAGAAACTGATCATAAACCTTTAGTTTGGCTATTTTCTCTCAAAGAACCCAACTCTCGACTAGCTAGATGGAAGCTCAGGCTAGAGGAATATAATTTCGAAATTAAATATAAAAAAGGAAAAGATAACCACGTAGCAGACGCACTATCCAGAATTGAAATTAACGCAATCCACCCTCTTGTTGATGACGCAGATTCAATCACCCCTGAACCTCCAGAAGAAAACTTATATGACTTAATCGACGAATTAACTGATCAACTTTCCCAACGAGAACTCGAAAAAGAAACAGCACAAACCATTCACTCTAATGCCGAAGACCCAATTGTCGAAATTCCTATATCAGAAAAGTCCCTTTCTCAGTATAATTCCGCTATTTACATTAAGTTAGGAGATAAATACGAAGTAAAAATTGTAAAAAGAAATAAAGTAGCGAAACGTTACAATCTTACAATTAGAATAGGCTCAGAAAAAGAACAATTAACTACTTTCATTAAAGAATATTTGTTACCAGATAAAATCCATGGCATATATTTCAGTGATAACGAAATCGAAAAAATATTCCAAAAAGTAATTAAAGAACAATTTTCCTCAAACCTTAAATTTCATAAAGTACTCTATGCCCCTAACACTATAAATACAGATTTGTTTATGAAAGTTTTAGAAAAATATCATTCAACAAATCATAATGGAATAAATGAAACTTATGAACATTTTAGGAAAATATATGATGCGTATAAATTAAAAACGATAATCTCTAACTATATAAATCAATGTGAAACCTGTTTGCTTTCCAAATGTGAAAGAAACCCTTTAAAACCCCCGTTTGAAGGACCCTTAGTTTCTAATCGCCCATTTGCCCACATATTTCTTGATATATTTACCTTTGATAACCAAAACTTTTTAACAATATTCGACCTTTTTTCAAAATACGCACAAGCATACGCAGTTGAGAACAAAACAGCTATCACTATTACTAATAAATTAAGACATTTTTTCACACACCATAATTTGCCATCAAAAATAACAGTAGATAATGGTACAGAATTCAACAACGATCTTCTAAAAGAATTTTGCGCTCTATTCAAAATAAATTTACATTTATCCACAACAAAAAACCCAAATTCCCTCTCACCAATCGAACGTCTTCATAGCACTTTAAAAGAAAAATTGATTATATTACGCAATCAAGATAAAAATGAAAGCACTTCAAATTTAATGACCACAGCTGTCTTAATATACAATCAATCCGTACATTCTACGCATGGTTTTACCCCTTTTACATTATTATACGGCCCTTACGATGATTTAAACGCTCACGAAATTAATCTAGACAAAGGAATTTATCAAAAATATAATCAGACACGAAAGAAAGAAATATTACCCTTCTATGAATCCCTTTATGATAAAGAAGAACGATCTAAAACACGAAGAATAGAAAAGGCAAACGAAAACAGAAAACAAAATCTTCCGGAAATAAGCGGAACAACTTATGTAAAAACAAAAGACAAACAATTCCATAAAAAATCCAAACCCTTGTATACGAAAACGCAAATGAAAACAATAACCGCAAAACCCTCCTTCGTCTCAGGCAAAGTAAAAGGTATAGTTAGACGCTATAAAATAGATAAAATTAAAACCCCAAGAAAGATAATAAAAATTTCTTCCTTTGCAGAAAATGAAAATACTGATACTTCTGATTATATGCAACCTAGTACGTCTACATCAGTCGACGATACAGATAAGTAGAATCCCATCAAATTCTCATTATATAGCTGAGTATATCTCTCCGGCAAAATTAACTTCTATTTACCATAATATTTACTTTAGGATAAATTTAGGACAAATAAATGTAGTCATTAGGAATATATTAACCAACAATTATTTACTCCAAAACAAAATTAGCAGTCATTTAACCGAACAATTGAATAATAAGATAATGCACGTTCAAAATCTTTATGACTCAATTAAACCCCCGAGAACAAAAAGAGGAATGTTTAACTTCCTAGGATCCGTAGTAAAAACTGTCACTGGAAATTTAGATCAGGAAGATTTTCAAGAAATAAAAACTAACATGGAAACTTTAGAAAATAATCAAGCTCTCCTAAAAGATCAAAATTCGAAAACAGTCACGTTGCTTTCACATTTAGAAAATCAGTTTGAAAATCAGATAGAAACTCTTTCGCAATATTTTTCTCAAACTGCTGAAAGACTTTCTAACGCATCGCAAACAATAGAAATGGAAAATCTTATTTTACAAGAAAATCTACATATCGAATCATTGGCTCACTTTTTAGAAACTTTAACTCTAACTCTCCAATACTCACATAAAAATGAACTATATCCCCTTATTATGTTTGAAAACACTCAAAGAGAAATTCAAAACGAATTACAAAAAATTTATTCTCCTGAACAATTAAGAACTCTTCAATTAACTTTAACAGAATTTATTTCAGTATTAAGAAGCCATGTCATCATTACAAATAGTTTAATGATAATAATTATTCGCGTACCAATTTTCTCAGAAATCACTTATCAATTCTTAAAAATACATTTTACTATTTTTGACTCAAAAATGATTATAAATAAAAATACCAATGCTCTTAGGTATGCCAATACTTCGTTGATTGCAGACACTAGTTCTTGTATAACCTTAAGTAATCTGACCATTTGTAACAATGTTCAATTCGACCCATGTAACTTAATAACGTTCCAAAATTGTATAGTAGCTAGAATTAAAAATTATTCAGAAATTGTATTACTAAATAGTCAATCTGTTCTTGTAAACACTAATGTAAATCAAAAAATACTTGACTTAGATACATTAGATACTCACTATGTAACAACACCAAGCTTAATAAGTAATTATTCGCTAATTGAGATCAATAATACCATATATAAACAGAAAGAAACTTATGTAAATATACAAACACCTCATATAATGTCATTCGAAAAAACTGTTCAACATAATGTATCCTTACCGCACATCGAAAACTACAGTGAAATAAAAAGACAATTATTCGTTCAACATCAAGAATTACTCTTGAACAAAATTCAATGGAAAACATACTTATACTTATACCTATACTTATTATAGTTTTTATTACATTTATTGTTTTGTATCATTTTAGGAAAAGTATAATCAAATTATGTAAACGCAATTCGAAACCCCAAGAGGAGATACCTCTAGAAAAAAATAAATCCAGTAGAGCAAATACAATTAATCTCTGAGTCTCAAAGAATTAATAGTATTTACCCGGTCTCAATGTAGGCAATTGAGAACTTATGGGGGGACGAATTACGGAATCACCACATTCCCTTATCTGTGTTTAGATAAATAAACAACCCCATTAGGTAGGATAAGAATCCACTTATCTGTGAAAAACAAGAAGGCACTTTTGGAGCAACCTTCGCCTTTTTAAGTTAGTCTAGATTTTAGATTCCTGATGTTAAGACCTCTCTTTGTAATCTAGTGTGTAGAAAAGAAATAAAAAACCTTTTTTAAAAGTTACTCAATCGGGTACATCATTTAACTCGCGCGAGGTGCGCTACAGCGGGAGCGAGAAAGAAATATAGGCCGCTGTGTGGGCCATTCAGCGTTACCGCACTTATCTGTTGGGGAAAAAATTTACACTTTTCACCGATAATAGGGCGCTTACGTACTTGAATACGTGTAGATTGCTGTCACCGCGGATTACGCGTTGGGCGCTTACTCTCCAGGAGTTTGATTTCGATATTAAATATATCTCGGGCAGAGAGAACTTCGTGTCCGATGCTCTGTCCCGTTTTTCCGGCGCGCTCGATGCCTCACCTTCGGATAAATGTTTCAAGATATTATCCAATTTTAAAATACCCCCGGATTTCGAGCGAATGCTGAAAAACCTTAAGTCCTTGCAGCGAGAGGATCCGAAACTCCGTCATATTATAGAAACCTGGGTCGCGGACAATGAGTTGCGGTCGCGTTTCGTCTTGAAGAATGATTTGCTGTATTACCGGCAGGCTATGGACGAGCCATGCTTGCTCTGCGTTCCCCAATCCTTGACCTCGATGTTTTGTAAATATTTCCACGAAGGGATCGGACATTTCGGGGTGTTCAAGACCTGGTGCGCGCTGAGGCGAGAAGTCTGGTGGCCAAATATGCAAAAGGATATAAAGAGGGTAGTTCGGGTATGCGCCATTTGTCAAAAAACTAAGCATGCGGTTTTACCTAAGCCTCCTATCAATCCGATAGTGCCTCACTCGAAGGGCGAGCTCGTCGCGTTAGATTTATACGGGCCTTTGCCTGCCAGCAGGGGAGGCGCTACTTTCTTACTTGTGGTCCTAGACGTTTTTTCCAAGTTCGTCGCTCTGTACCCCCTCAGGAAGGCGACTACCCGTGCTTGCCTCAACCGGTTGGTTTTAAAGTATTTTCCCCAGGTTGGGCGGCCCGAAAGTATACTATCAGATCATGGAACACAATTTACGAGCAAGTCCTGGAAAACAACTCTAACTTCGTTGGGTATAAATTTGATTTTTAGTTCTATACGTCACCCTCAATCTAATGTTTCCGAGCGCGTTATGAGGGAGTTAGGAAGGCTGTGTCGAGCATATTGTCACGACAAAAATACCCGATGGGCGTTTGAAGTCAGTAATTTCGAGTTTTTTTTAAACAATGTCGTCCACAAGTCGACTGGCTTCACCCCCAGTGAATTGCATTTCAATGAGACCAACTATGTGTTGCCCCCTCCACTACGCGATTCGGAGAGCCGGACCAACGCGATGTCCCACGGAGAGAAGTTGGTGCTAGCCCGGGAGACCCTTGAAGGCAGGGCCGCGCGCCGAGCTGTCAATTTTCCCAGTAGGCCCTACCGTAATTTCGAACCCGGAGATTTGGTGTTGCTGCGCATGAATCCCGTGTCTTCCGCACTTACCGCAGAAACAAAGAAAATGATGTTGCTTTTTTCGGGCCCTTTTCGCATAAAAAAACTTATCAGTTTCGCAACTTACGTATTGGAGGACCCCCAGACTAAAAAAGAAAGGGGCTCTTTCCATGCGAGCCATTTAAAGCCTTTTCATAAATAAGCTGTTTTGATTAAGGTGCAGGTTCTTAATCCCTTTGTACTCTGTATATCAGTGATCAAAGGGCTTGGGGAGTCTGATGTAGCGGAGTCCTGCATTTTGGTGATGTTGTGTTATTGAATTTGTTGTGTTGGCTCCATAGATGGCTCCACTTGTTCATTTTCGGGCGAATTTTACTTTTTACGCACTCTAAATAAAAAGTCCATGCGGCTGCTTTTTTCGGTCGTTTCAAGTTATTGATCGTCGAGCCTTTGTGCTGATGTCTTTATAGTGAAACGCTAATATTCAACATTATATAAAATTTGAATCACCGCGGGCTTAGTACCAGGTAATGAACATGTAATTTTTTGAAGCGTTTAACATTTAACTAATTATGTTTCTTTTTTCTACAGCACTGTAGGGCATATTTTTTTCTACAAAATAAAAGTAGACCCTCGACGACCATCTGGGATATTTTTATTTGCCACAGAACACACCCCTCACGTTTTTCTGTTACACAAGGGGCTAATCAAACATTTGATTAGTCTAGTTAAAGATTCCTGCCTAAATCGTTTGCGTTACATGATGATTTTCTCAATTTTTTCGTTTATTATTCTATCTGCAATTTTGCAATGTCAATGAAATAGATGAGCGCCCGACGGCTATTCGATATGTCTGCCGAGAATCTAACCTCGTGTTTTTTACAACTATTTCTACGTTATTATAACCACGCGGTTCGCATGTGTAGCCTGACGCCACGGAATTAGCCGAGTTAGAGTTTTTCCCATACAAATTGAAAATTTTTATCATTGATGCACGGTAATAGGTACTGATTTTTTTTTCAGATTTTTGATTTAGAAGATAATTGGGTGAAATTTGTAGCCTATTGTTCTATATGCGGTTTCAGCAAAATCGCTGAGTGCTCGACCAAACAAAGCAGGCGTCTGTTGGTGAACGCGTTTTCTCTTACTACACAGGGTGGCCCACCACGAACTGCATCGATCTATATATGGAAAACTAAAAGTAGGAAAATTCTGAAAATTTGGCACCTTACCAATGCCGATGGGCGCCGCTCAACTAAAATATTTTGGTGAATCTGGCACTTTCGGTTATACCGGAAGTCGATATCAACTTTCTTATCTCAAATTGAACACCCTGTATATTATTGCATTTTTGGTTTCTAGGCATCATTTTGGAACAAAAACATGCAACATGTCCTATGTCTAAATCCAACCTTTTTTGAGATATTTGCATTTTTCCGAAAAAAAATTGCAGGTGCAGACCTAAAGTCAATTAGCAATTAATACGATGAAACCGCGAAATTTCACAAGGAATTTTTGGCATCGTGTAACAGAAGCCCTGACCTAGTGATCTCTGCTGAGAAATAAATCCGTTCTTATACAGGGTATTCACAAAATATGAATAAAAATTACATTCAAAATGTGCTTAAATCTCGAAATTTTTAAATGGAAACCCCCATTTTTTTAATGCGATCTTATTCACCACTAAAAATTATGACAACTTTGTGTAAGGTTTCCTATACCAAAATGCATGGCCGCTTCATTAATTCTTGGCGTCGACGGAAGAGTATCTCTCATAAACAGGCCTCTGAAATGTGGTATTTTTAAAATTTCTACGTAATTCGATATGTCTTCTTCGAAGACATATCTTCGAAGACATATCGAATTACGTATATCGTATACGAATTACATATCGTATACGATATGTCTTCTTCGAAGACATATCGAATTACGTAGAAATTTTATGCGTGAATAAAATATTAGGGATCGTAGCTGATCAACTCTGTGGTTAACCGACTCCATTTTCTTTATTATTCCAGTTTGACTTCCAAAGTGTGTCAAGAGCAGTTAGCGTGACCCTTCTTATAGTCGCTAACCTTCCCCCACCCCCAACACCTACCAACATTTGAAATGTTTTTGTTTTCATTTAGTTACCCGAAAACGAATTTTTTGCACCAGGATAATACACAGAAATATCTTAGATTTTTTATCATCCATGAGGTAGTATACAGTTAAATAAATGTTCGATTTTCCAAGGTAAAGTCGAATTTTTTTGAGACACCTGGCTAATATACATGGAAATTTCTCAGATTTTTTTTTTGGTAGCAGTTAAAGCCGTGTACGTTAAATAAACTGCAGAATCGAAATCTCACCCGGTGTGTTAATTCATATTTTACAAGCTTTTTTAGTTGACTTATGCCATTATATTTTCAAAGTGTGTCTAAAATATTTCATTACTTTAATGATTAAAAATTTTCGATTTTCAGGGCAAAGTAGGTTGACATTTTTTTTGCGTCTGATTTTACCTTAAGGCAAAATTTTATATGCACTAATACAAAGAAATTATATTTTTATTAGCCGTTGAAGTACCTTAAATAAACTACGTTGTCTGTTTTTTTATCAAAATCGTTTGCGTTGAGGACTTTCTCAGATTTTTGGAGATATTTTAGTATTTCTACTGAAATGTGTACACCCATTGTTCTATGGAATAGCCACGCACGCAGATCCGTCGGTCGTTTCAAGGCGACTCTCGGATGTTTTTTTCCACGTGCGTTATTACTACTGTTGTATTTTATTGCATCATGGCGATTTCCTAGAAATTCTTTGTTAGGACGATGGATGCCATGCGAGTGGTCTAAAAAATTTTGGAGATCTGAATTAGAACTCTCTCGGGATCTAGGGGTCGACTGGGGGTCACACGTGTCGGCGATGACTTCTAAGAATTTTAAGTCGTGTCGGAACAAGTCCCACGCAGGTCTAATCACACTCGAAAGGCGGCGGCCAAGTGGCCCAGAAATTCGTGGCTACGACAGTGACCTGTCACTTTAAACATGACATACTTTGAGAAAATCTTGCAGACCACCTGTCAAAATGCAGCTTTTTGGCCTTATGGAGATTTACATGGGGACTGAGTTAGAACTCTCTCAGGATCTAGGGGTCAACTGGGGGGTCACACGTGTTCCTGTCATGTATGAGATTTACACGGTGGTCGTTGTCTAGAAATATCGTAGGATGAGGTGAACTAGGGGTGACAGGCGGTCTAAACGTCAAGTGGGATCACCCTGTAGCAAAAATGCAGGCATTTGTGGTCTTATGAGGAATTGTTTTTTTTTACTGCAACTGGCTTGAGAATGGTGCAGGAACTGCGCTCCATCAAATATATAGGCGTCACCCCTCCACCGGCGGCAAGAGTGGGGTCAGGGGTGGGGGCCGGCTTCCAAGAATCACACGTAAAGGTCAAGTGAGGTCAAGCTGTGACGTCACGTGACCTCGGCTGTGACGTAGCCAAAATGCACGCATTTCTGGCCTTATGGAGATTAACATGGGGCGAGTGGCCCAGAACTCTCATAGTATATCTACTTACAGCCTTTTGAGTTAAATATTCCTTTTTATATTATGCTACTTCAAGACTTGTACATAAAAAAAAATTAATTAATACATACGTTATAATCTATTTTTGATCTATATTAGATGGAGTGCATGCATTATAGGCTTGACCTATGGTTCGATCCGGTGTTGCCACAAAAATATTTTGCTATAAAGTCACCGTCGCAGGCCATAAACACAAAACAAATATTAATCTTCAGGTGTGACTTTAATAATAATTGTAATCGCAATCGCTATCCATCACAATTATTAAGTTGTCTACGGGTAGTCTTGATGGTAGAGGAGATCATTTATGCACTCCTATATAAGATTTCCTAGGTAACTATTTATATTGGATATTCCTCTATTCCCCATGTATATCTGGACTCTTCTAGCAGTCGTGTCTACAGCTCAGTTTGATAGCTAACCATTAACGGTTCTGCCAGTCGTGAGTACAGCTCAGTTTAGTAGGTAACCAAAAGATTCAAATCGCTCTCTTATCAACATCAGAAGGAACCTATTCATGATATTCTTCTTGAGTCACTATTAGTGTCCACCTAAGACATTGAACTTGTTAAGAATTCCAATGGACAAGTATACTTAGGAATGAAAAATAATTTTTTGCCTTGGAATTTGTAAAACATGTCTAGATAATCACGAAACCGAACCAACAGATTTTTTTTCCCATTAGTTTGCTCAAAAATTGAAAAAAACGGTCGCAAAAGTAGGGAATGTGACGTCACGATCCCTAATTTCAATAAGTACCTGCTATTTTCTTAGTACTTATTTCGTCTTTTTTTATATAACCAAGCATTCCCAGGCAAATTATTAGATTCAGTTTGTATGCGCCTGATGAGAAATAATCAAATTTCGTAGCATTTCAATGAAATATTTGGATTTTACTGATCCCATTCTTAACTTATTAGATGCCCCCTATAAAATATGACAGATGACATATTACTCAATGCTTTAAAGAAAATCGTCGGCAACGCCGCACTTTGCATATAACCTCACTTTCGCCGGCGGAACGCGGAAACCAAGGTTAATAACCTTAGTGAAAACTAAATAAATTCTATTCTCAGTTTTAAAAGAATCTTGCTGTGAATACTTTATTTTTTCGGTTTATAATGAAGACAAGATTTGTTAAAGCTTGTCCTGATAACTTGCCTTGCATAGATTTTGATATGGTGTGTCAATTTTATCAATAAAAACGGGGAGCAAAACATGGAGAAATGAAGAGGTATGTTTGTTATTTGATTTGTATATTGTTTTAATATTGCTTAATGATGATGATATAGCCTAAATTCTGGTTTTAGGTAGACTAGAGAATAAATATTATGGTAACAATGTTATTGGAGACACGCAGAGGAAAGAACATAGCAATGAATGCATAATGCCCGGTTAAGGCAAAAATTACCCCCGAGCACAAAATTAATAAGAAAAATGTTAATGATACTGTGGTTAAAAATGAAGAAATTCAACTGAATAGTTGTGGAAGTAGGTATATTATGTTGTAATTACCCAACATAAGCAGATTAGTCTTAATTATGCACATACCACGATGTACGAGGATCATACATCGTGGCACATACGTAGATACAGCTGTTTGTGCTTCTAGTTTAGTTGCTAGTACAGTAAAGAAATACTTATTGTGTATATACCTATAGATATGGCGGAGGGGGCGTGGGTGTGTCGCACAGCCCAATGTTGAAATCGATTATCAAAACAAGAAATCATGCGTTTGTAAAAACGATCGTTGATATCTACATGTGAAAACCATGATTCAGAACTAATTTAAATAATCTAAAGTCAATGCAAGTTCGACAGCAGAGTTTCATTCGATATCATGTGCTTGACCGTCAATGACTTTTTGCGGGTATTTTTTTCTTGTATGATCTAATGAAGTAGGTATTTAATTAATTAAGTCCGTAGTAGTACACTTTGTCGCATCCATTTTGATGCGGAAAGTTGTAGGTACTTTTCATTAGTTGACATTAACTAGTTGTACTTTTCATTAGTTGACATTAACTTTGTCAACTAATAGAACTAAGCACGCTTGTAAAATTTTTGCACATATTAATGGGAAACTTATTTTAGATGAATGTAAGCTGACTTCCTGGAAATAGCGAAGAATCATGGACAACATCAGTAGATTGTTATATTGGAAAAAGTCAACACAAGTGCAATAAAAAAATATGAAGGTCTACCTTATAGGATTTAGTTGACAAAGACATACCGACATACCTCAATAATTATTATACATTGGAGTAGTATGACAGAAGATTTTTGGCAAAAATCAAAACATATTACAAGGAGGGACTGTCTGACATGTTAAAAAACGAAAAATGCTCTGTATCTCCAAAACGAATCAAGATTTTGAGATTCAACTGCTTTCCACTGCCCTCAAAAATCGAGCACAGTACACCTACCTACTCTTTGTCTATCTCTTCGCAGAATAGAAGAAACCCCCCAAAAAAACATCCAGTTTGTTGCACTCTGTGCATGCGACATGAAAACTATTATTTGATTTTGGAATATTTTCACTAAATTTAATAGATAACTTATTTGGGGTTTTGCCATAGAATGCAAAATAATGTTTTTTTTTTCTTGCAAATTAAAGAAATCTTAATTTTTGGCCGGCTGCTGCATTATATTTTTTTATTTTTAACTTCCATTAACCACAATCACAAAATATGCTTATGAAAATTTATTTTCCAGAAAAAATAGGTATATAATATGTATAGTGAAAAAATCCTAAAGAATTATGTCATTTTTTACGAGGATGCTTCGGCAATCACAATATAATTTACCTAAATGGGTCTAAAATAGTTCAAGCTATGACAATAAAGTTTTTCGACTGAAAACTTGGCTTTATTGCGTTTTACATGTTATGTTTCTAACATCACCAAGAACTGGCACCTTCTCCAATATTCTAGCGTTACATTTTTGAACCGATGCAGGTCTAACTACTAACAGTGACTATTTCCTTCTATAGTCACTGCTACTAACTTAATTCTGTAAGTAAGGGCTCATGAAATTAAAGTAATAAATTTTTTATATTCGGACCAGGTATGTGCTTGACGTCTAGAGGATTGACTTTTCTCAGTTTAGTTTATAACCAATCAATGCTGTTGATTAACACTAGCACAGAATAAATAGCTTCACAACAGAAGCGTCCATAAAGACGTGTCAAAAATAAGCGAGCCTCCATTTCAATTTACAGGAAAATAACCAATAACTTGTACATAAATTTGGTCCTAATACAATCTCTTTGCAATGTGGATTAATGTAAAATCAAACAAAATGCACAATGTTTATCCCTTTAGAAGATATTTCGAGTCAAAGCGAGCATCCTTTTGACACATGTCCTTATGGACGCCTCTGTTGTGAAGCTATTTATTCTGTGACACTAGGTATTGAGGCTAAAATATCATCAGTTTCTTCAAACAACTAGCAGTCGCTGGAATATACTTGATAACAAGTAAAAAATCGTTTGGCAGAGCCACTAATCTAAAATCGTCAGCTAAAATGTTACCCCTGGTTGGTTCTTTATTGTCTTTAATATATCAGCAAGTCTAGATATCTAATTTGTGCAAGTTCAGTTAGGTACTTACGAATTGTGTCGTTTTATAGATAAAATCAACTTGTTTCCAATAAAAAAAAAGTTTTGTAAACCAACCAGCATAACGTCCGAATCATCAATACCAATACCTAGTGCTCCCAGCATTTTCCTCAGCAAAATAGAATGGTTCATTTCCGTCATGGATTATTAGAATGAATTGTGAAAATAGTTCAAATCATAAAAAATAAAAGCATGTAAAACACGCGGGCCGCGGGATCCGATGTTCCGATTTGTGACGCCACAAAATAGGTTATGTTTATGTTCTCGCAGGCTGACAGCTTGGCATTGAGGTGCGGCGTTGCCAAACCTGGTGCCACGGCGGTAAATTTAGGGAAAAATAAAATCCAACAGGTAGTTACGTATATTGAACTTTAAAAATTAATTGCGGCAAAACGGGGGCGAAAAAAAAAGTAAAAAAAATACAGCAAGTATATCTCACCCAATACTATCCGATGAGCAAATAAAAAAAAAGTGGTGTATTAGTCCATTGTCAATCGTCAAATCAGTAATTATTCGTCAATTATTGCCTTCAGCATACCAGAATCTTCGGGTCGTGTTTCTTTCCCATAGTGACAAAAGTAAATGCACAGTCGCCAAATCAGTAAATCGATTGTCCTCTATAGAAACGATCGAATTAGTAACATAAACCTAGTGGGACGTTCTTGGCCGAAACGAAAATGATTAAATTACGCATGTTATTGGCCGTCCGCGACATTCCGCCAGGGGCGAGCTGGTGGGGACGGCCAGCCCGATTCCGGAGGTAACCAGATAATGTGTGCGGCCTGGAACTAATGACCGGAGAGTCCGGTGATTTATCCGGGGCCGCAAATTCCGGCCGGGGAGACCGCCACTCCCGCCGGTTATCTGTTTAGGGCCGAACTCAGTGGCGTATCGAAGGAAATTTAGTTGGATTAGATTGTTGGTGGCACATAAGCCAATGCAATTTGGCTATTTCTAAGGACAAGTACACCAAATTTACAATTATACATATGACCAAGCACCAAGCTGGTATTGGCTGAGCGAATGTAGGAAATAAATATGTGCGACTGCACTGAAAAACTGCGGTGTTGCTAATAGCGGACACAAGAGGCTGCGGGCTTGAAAGCAATAAAATATTACAGTTTCAGTATGGAGAGGTGCGCCAGAATGGCAAATGCGGTATGATTGTATTAAATATTATAATATAATTTTAAACTTTGATATTTTAAGAAACACATATTTCGCATTGTTTTGTTCAAGAATCCAACATGCTGTAGCCCTTTGGGGAAATGCTAGTCAATCTCATAGAGTATTTAAACTTCAAAAGAAAGCATTACATCTAATACTAAATCTTGGACGCAGAGAATGATGTGGAGAACATGTTGTTCGATTGGGAATTATGACTTTACCCGCTTTACACATATACTGCTGCTTGATGAAGATACACATAAATAAGTCTGGTTTTGCGTCTCACTCCGATATTCATTCTTTTCAAACAAGAAAATCTTACAATCTGAAATCGGTTAAATACCTACTAAAGAGGGCTGAAAAAATAGTCCTAATTCAAATTTGTACAATTTGTTACCATTTTACTTAAAGACATTATATAATGATCAGTTTAAGAAAATATAATTTATAGACAATAATTCATTTTATAGCATAGATGATTTTTTTTAAATTTAAGTCTTAGAGGGGTGATTCTTGTCCTGATGTGCGTCTGTGAGTGTAGATCTCTAATAATTATTTACATATTTAATGTTTTAATCTGTCTGCCCATCTGGATTTGTATAGTTTTTTTATGACTTGCTACAATGTATTATAAAATGCTTTTTGCCAATTTCAACGCAAACGGTTGATTTTATCGTTATGAAACAAGAGTACACTTTTGTTGCAAAATGAAAAGATACACTGAAATGACCAAAAAGATAACCTCAAAAAAGTTTGAGCAAAAAAAAATTAATAGGGGTTGTTAGTTTTTACCCTTTTTTAGGGCAGTGTGTAAATGACTAAACTACCCTAAGGTGTCTTCGAGTAAGTAGATAACACATATCAAATTTCAAATTTTTAAGAGATATAAATAAAAAAAATACTTTTGGGTCACCCTGTAGACCCGAGTAACTTGGCAAGGAAAGCCCAAATCAAAAAAATATATATGAAAGACCCCGCTTAAAACCACCTGCCGAACACCCCTTTAAAGTATTTACTATACATTCTGACTCACCCTGTATAATTAAATATTCAAACGTTTACACAAAAATATTATCGCTGAAGTAAATTTTCTTTATATTGTTGTTATGTGCCTATACCTATTTAATCTTTTTATTTGCATTTGCTTAATAATTTTAATTATTTACCTTTTAATTCATGATTAAATAATTCTTAAGAAATTTGGCTTAAGGTAAAGAGCGTCAAAAATCTAATACAGTCGAACTCGGTTATAACGAATTTATAAAGAACACTGAAATTGGGTAATATGTGAGCGTTCGTTACAAAAAGGGACAAAAAGATAAATTGTGAACTGAACATTTTTATTCGGCAAATTAATGCCAGACCCATAATGTAATCTGTGCCATAATCATGGCGAATTTGTGCATTTGCACAACCATTTTGCAGCTTGATAATTATATTCAACTTATCTGACAAAGAAGTGGATTTTCGACTAGCTTTCTTAATATTGGACATGTTTAATGATACATATAAATTCACTACGCAGTCCTTAGGCAGTATCAAAATATTTTGTACTATATTTACTCTAGGAGGGCCCTGTAGGTATACGAGAGCCTTATTAGTTCTAATCCCCCAACTAACTCAATTACAGGTGCCCTGCCATGGAGCCACCTCCCGAGGCCAGGTATAATTTATGCAGTAACTATCTCAATAAACGCGAGCAGCTCCTCGTGTTCTTTTTTGCACCTGCCGCAGTCTTGATTTATTGAGACCCAAACCTGTCGATATAGCAGCCTGTGGGCGGTAACAGGTTGCTAAAATTAACAACTTTATTAAAGTGGCAAGACTGAGATCGAAATCTATATCTTACAATAATTATGTCAGCAGAAACAGCTTCCACACGATTTACAAAAAGTACCGAGATATGACGGACATCGTGAAATTACTAGCTTTAAAAGCATACTCCCTATAAAGTAGTGCTATAATTCACACGATATTGTAGAACTCTTGAAACGCTATTGTCCTTCCCACGGACAGTAATAAAAATGCCTAAAAATATCAAATTTTATAGTTGTTTTCATATAAAAATGTCATGTAAGGCATATGACATAATTACCACCCTGTCATTATATTTTATAATATGTTAAATATTATTATATTGTATTATATTATATTATATTATATTATATTATATTATATTATATTATATTATATTATATTATATTATATTATATTATATTATATTATATTATATTATATTATATTATATTATATTATATTATATTATATTATATTATATTATATTATATTATATTATATTATATTATATTATATTATATTATATTATATTATATTATATTATATTATATTATATTATATTATATTATATTATATTATATTATATTATATTATATTATATTATATTATATTATATTATATTATATTATATTATATTATATTATATTATATTATATTATATTATATTATATTACATTATATTATATTATATTATATTATATTATATTATATTATATTATATTATATTATATTATATTATATTATATTATTTGAACCTCAAATGTACAACCTGCTGTTTTATAATACTAAAAATTACAAAAATCGAATTAGAGATTTTTTATCATTAAGGCTAAGAAAGTTTTTTCACCCTCTGTGAAACGATAATATTAGGTGGAAAGATGTTAAATAAGATATATGGTCTGTTCCAAAAAAATTTATAGTGCACCGCCTTGGGAACGGGTAGTATAACGCGATGCACTTGGTAGCTGAGTGGAGACGGGGTGAATTCTTGTTACTCTTGCACTTCAGAAATGAGACACCTTTTCAGCACATAACATGAATTTATTAAATGTTAAGTCGTAAATTACAAAATGTCAATTAATGCAGTAAATGCGGTACAATGCCAAAATGCATTAGACCTTTCTGTTACTCGCCAATTTATGTAGCAATTAAATAGTAACATGAACCTTAATATTTAAATTTAATAACAAAATCCCGGGTTTGTGCAACACCCCTGGTAATCAAAATATACAAATATTAATCGTACGCTTACACTGTGACTGCCAAAGAGAAAGTCTTGACCAGCAGCAAGAACGTGCGATCGGCAGAAGCCAAACAGCAACCAAACCGTTGACAGGAAACAAAGACAGCAATTCGCAGGAGTCAAAGCAATTGGTCTGCACCGCAACAATCGGTAGATACCAGACACAATTGGCAGGTAACAGAAACTACTGGCAGGTACCAGAAACAGCCTATGGGGAAAGAAACACATGTGGCAATTCACCGGTATTCAGCTTCAAATATAATAATAAAAGAATGACAAGTTATAAAAAAACATCATTGCAGTAAAAAAAAATTAACTAGAAAGAATTCTTTTTATATACCTTGAGATGTTGATCGGCTGGCAGTAATTTCTTTTGATTTGCTCGTTTATCTCCCGTACAACGGATAAGTCAATGAAAAATCATACTACACTGACTTAACTAGAGAACTTTGGAAAAATCCGACAATGTCGATACGTAAAATAATAACGCAACACCAAAACTTCTCTTCGAGGCAAATCTCAAAATTTATGTGTCTTAAAAACGAAGAATTCGATCTATAAATACATTTTAACCCATATAAAAACTTTGCTATGAAGTTAGTGCCCTCCTCTTCTTTTTGTTTTGTGACATGACAGTTCCCATTTGAACTAAAACCCAATTGACCACAAAAGCAACAACCAAACAAAAAGAAGAAGAGGTACTGTTTTGACATCTGAATTTGATAACCTATAAAACGAAAATTGATTGAAATATTTGAAGAATGTAAATATAAAATGCAATTACTTTTGAGCTGAACACCTCAAAGTACTTATAAATATATGGATTACAATAAAAATCTTAATTAAATGTTTAATATGAAAACCAGAAATGAGATATACCTAGTTTGTAAAAGTGAATAATAGAGTAAGTATGTGCTGATTATTTTTTCTTTATTACAGTAACCAAGAAAGCAAAACACTGTAGTAGCGACCCACAAAAGTAAACAAACAAGGAAATTAGAATTACCTTATTTTCCCATGACTAGAAATGTTCAAGAAGCAAGGAAAAGCATGCTATGGCATGGTAAGAAGGTTATTATAATATTTTATTATCGACATGAGGCTAATATTATTTAAATATTTTAGGTTAAAACACTATTCGAGGAACCAGCGTAGAATGAAATATGAAGTGACTGAAAACTTATAATTTTAAATCAATAACTATGAATAAATCATAATAACCTTTAAATACCATTGCTTCTTGAATTTTATGTTTTATTTGGAAAATAAGTGTTACATCTGGATTAAAAGTGACACTTTAGTCCCTTGGTGCCCATAATATAGTTTTAAAACGGTTTTCGCTAGTTTCGTATTTCAAAGTGAAGATAACGAGCAGGGCTGGAACAGAGAGAATTTATACCCTTTGAATGATATATTGAGGCAGACGCAAAATCGAGAAAGCTAGAAAGGATGCTTAATAAGATATTAACCGATGAAGCTTGTGGTTTAGTGGTGGGGCAGTTATGTTCTTCAAACTGTTTAGCATATGAAATAATATACTTTGTTGAATTTACTAAACTGCAATGTATATAATTCATTTCAAAGCTAGACGCCAATTCTATCTTCTAACCTTGTATAAATAAAATTTTGAAAAATAAATTCGTTTTCCGCTTTGCGAAAACTGGCGCAGTCGGCCGGTAGGATTTGTTGAACGAATCCTCGCGTCGCGATTATTCGGTAGGTTTTACGGTTGGTCAACTAAAGACCCTACGGAATTTTTTTTGAGAAGTAGGCTCGCAGAACAGGAGAGCAGAACCAGGCAACGCCTACAGCCCTATTTCTACGGACGGAAGGACACAAATCGTCTGAAGCTATAGGTAGATCGACCAAAGGAACGAGACACGCATCGCTCAACACCTTGTTGATATGGACGGAAGGACCATAATTAAAAAGAAGGAAGGCATGGCCATAATAAGAAGAAGTTAATGTCAATCGCAGTGTTACTGTAAGTTCATACTTTCTTTTCATTTTTATTGTACATATTTTGTTGTATTTTCAATTTTTTAAATTTTATTTTTCCCCAATTTTTCCAAATTTATCCTAGAATATTTAACTGAGCCCTTTAAAAATTTGATATGTCACGAAAATAAAAACTAAAAAAATACATAATCAGATACCAAGCTGATAATATGCCCAATTTTGGCGGTAGTACTAAGCAATTAAACCGATTTATTAGACTTCTGTCCACTCATTAAAATCTATCTATTGTTTAGTGCAAGATATTTTATCACTCAAAATAAACCGAAATGAAAGTCCTTTAGATTTATCTTTAAGACTACAACAAAACTAAACTTTTAAAAATTACAGAATACGAAGATTTCAATCTAAAAAGTTTTATAAATGCCTTATATTACCATATGCAACTAATTGTTAGACTTAAAACACCCCAGCATTTAGAAGAAGCCATGTCTTTTGTAAGTAGGTAGTGGGACGGTTGACACCACCCCCTCCACATTCCACCTAGCCCCCCTCCCCGCGGATAACGATGCACGAACGGGAGAGACATCAACGCTGGTCAAAATATATCTGTGGATGTTTAAATTCCTCACTTCTCAAGAAAATAATTCTAGACAGATTTTGCAACGGTATACAACCCGGGCAGGCAGACTTAGTAACTAAGGCAAATATTTTTAATAAATCGATTTATTGAGTTTTGTTCGTTTTAGAATTTCCAAAGATATACAATATTACGGTTAGAAAAATAATTTCTGTAATTTTATTAATGCGATGTTTAGACGTTTACGCGAAGTTTTGGCGTTTTCGTGGCGTTTTGGCGTTTCCTTGGCATTTAGCTACAAAGGTACTTAACATCGCAAAACAAAATTTAATGTTTTCTGTTTCAATAAATGTTAAATTTTAAAAAAATCGTACAGAATACCAGATTTTTCCGCAAAAATCGCACAAATTGGTCAAAATTAAAATATAGGGTATAACCAAAATGGCTATGTTTGAGCGCCAGAGGCTTGAACTATTTGTTGGTTAAATAAAATAACACATTTTCCTATTTACAATCTATTTGCCAATTGTAATTTGTACAATTTAAGTGAAGAAAAATTTGCTATAATAAGTGAAATAACTGAGAAGTAAATCTGATTATTCACAATTTAGAATTTGTTGAAAAACTGAAAATGTTTATAGTTTACAATTCAAGATCGGAGATGGTCTTGAGCTTAATATAAAAACAGTAGTAGCACGAAAAGTTCACGTGAGCATTTAAAGTCTTGTTTACGAGCACTTCGAAAATGTGGACTATTGGATCTCACCGAGTACCTTGAAACCTTTCCAAATTAAAGCTGAGTAGTGGCCACCATTGCTCCAAGCTCCTTTTTCGTGGATTAAGACCTCGGCTAGGCCTCGAGACTCGAGCAGGTCGTAGGGTGTCCGAGCTGGTGCTGGAAGGTGTGCTCAATACTTTAAGCCGGGTTGTAAGGTTGGTGTGCTGGTACTCAGTCCGTCATTGTCTCGCTTATGTGCTTCGCTCACGTACCGGAGTGCATGTAACAGAAAACACAACGAACAGTCTCCGAAAACCTGCAGTCAAAGTTTCGACGCTTTTAAAATAGGTAGTTAAATTTCTTAAAAAAAATTAAATCTGTACAGATCTTTGCAATTGAAATTTGTTAAATTTAAATTAAGGACTAAAGCATGAGACTTTGACATATGATGAACCCTGAGACATTAAATCGATGATGAAATTAAAGTTTTAAAAATAATCGAGAACGTTCAATTATCCTGACTAAACCTGCCTTATAAATTTACTGTACAATATTGACAGATAAAAGGTAACATTAATAAAATACAAAAAGTTTGGCGACTTCCCGAATTCACCTCTTGGCAAAATACAAAAACAATAGCCCTGTAAACTATGTAAAATAAGAAAACGTGTCGTGAAGTCTACATCACGTCGAACAACTTAAGTGTGGGGCCTAGAGTGATTCTGTGCAAAAACGTGACCTAATATAAACCTTATATAATTTAAATAAGCAAATGTTGGCTACGACCCATCACGTGAAGTCCACAGAACAAGGGAAACAGATTCCGAATGAGATGGCTACGGCAAAGTCGACAAGAGTCGGATACAGATAAAATCAGTAATCTAAGTAGCTAACTCACCCGGAATACTGCCTTCTGTAACTCCCTGTGGTCCTCACGCTGTTGGTCGCTGATTGAACCTGATAGATGTGGGAAAAACCCTCCACGACTTGTCCACAGGGTTCGTACACACGTGGTGATCACATATGAAAAAAAAAAGCAGAAAACTTATTAGCACAGCAAACCCAAAAATACACGATATACCAAACCACTTAAGCTGCTCGCAAAGATGAGTATTAAATTCCGGAAAGAGATTTCCCAGCGGAAAATTCGAATGAATAATTCGGAACTTAACCTAACGTGATGCACACCTTACGAGTGATAAAATGGGAAGCCGGCCGATTTTTGTCGCGGCCTCTATTTTTATAACCTTTTGGGCAATGTATGACGACTTCCGGCTTCTAGTACACTTTAGAAGGTTTTTTAAGTGAAGTTATTAATAAAAAATTCAAAAATATTATACTCGCAGATCAGGGAAAACAGATAGCAGTGTCAACTGTCAATTCTGCCAAACTCTTACCACTGATACTCGACAAGATAGAAACGTCGAACACAAAGATTGACGTTAGTACCCGGAATCACCGTGGAGCTTAGTCAATCGCAAACTGAATAAAGTGAGTATTATCTTTATAATTTACATCAGACAGTGATTAAAACAATGTAGTTGTTCTAATATTCGATGAATAAAATGTAAACACTTTTGCGACCGGCGCATACCCTTTAATAAATGGTTTGTTTAAGAACACCAAGGTCGATTTTTAAAATTGGTACGTGTATACGGGGGGTGACGAATGAATTGTCTTAAATAAAACTCCTTTATGACTAAACTGTTGACCAGTGTTTTATAAACGAAATATATGCGTACTATTTTTAGCAGTACCACCATATTTACACACTACGGAATGTGTAGAATTAGCAAAAATTAAATACAGAGTGTGTAAAATACGACGAAACAGGACAGTCAAAAGTCTCATCACGCAGAATTCAATAGGTATTTTTCGACAAAAATACCACACCATCGCAAAAGAAAATGTCAATTTTAAACACTAAAAGAAATATTTATAAGTAACTATAAATTCGCAAAGAAAAGCTAATACAAATCTTAACGTATTATAATAATATATGATGATGTCTCGCAGTAACACGACAGTGTAAAATAATTCTGTCAAAAGAACTTAGGGTTCAAAATTAACTTGCAAACATCAAAATCAACTTGCAAACATTTCTCCTAATAATAATTAATTATCAAGTTAAAACATATTTGCAACGCAAGAACGGGCGGCATACTAAATCCCTAACCTCAAAACGAGCTGCAACTTGGACGAAAAATCTTAAAATATTTTGTTAGCTTAACAGAGAAAAATTATATTGTGGACACACATAGCTACAACGTTCTGCACACTCGTACTTTTATTCCTTGAGGATTCTTAAGAAAGCAGTCAAAAGCATGATTTTTTTGGAGCTTCACATGCTACTCTTCGCTTGTATGGCATCCGTTTGTCAACAAGACTAAGTACATAAGTTTTCTTTGAATCCCATGTCTGTAAAGACCAAAATTCCTTAAATATCGTATTCCTCAATTCTTCATTTATTTGGGCACACAAGAAGCTACGGCTTGTAAAAGTTTTGAACGCAGATTTGGCTTTATGCTTAGGTAGTTTAGCTTCATTAATTTGTGGCAGCATCTTGGTCCTAAGCACCCTGAAGGTCTGGTTCTCTCTTCGTATCTTCCTTCTACTACGCCTTTCTTTCCTTTGTATTTTTGACCAGTTACTCTTAATTCTACATTCTTTTGCCTTTCTATACCTTGAGTGTACTTGCGTTTTCTTACAGTTTGTTCCGCCTTATCGACTTCTTCAATACCGATTTCACCCTCACTATTAATGTGCACTAGGGCTACTAGAATGGTTACAACGACCGAGGCGCCGCGCGCCGCTCTCCTCGCCCTCACCGGTATTGTGGAGTAGTGTTCCAAATACACGTTTCAAAGTGAGCACAGGTCTGAGTACCGCCAGAGGATTTATCACTGGTGTTCCAATTTCTTACTACACTACCCACAAGACATTACCATTATTTCCATGTGCGAGAACGACTGGCTCGGTCTGATTGAAAATCTACGTCCTAGCATTCGACGCGAAGAAGATGAAACTTACTTTTCTGAAGATTATCTACCGTTTTTTTCTTCGATAATATCACCAACCGTCGTCGAGTCGAGCAGCTTTACTTTTAGAGAGTAAATGATAATGATAATTATCTTGATATTGATCTGATTCATGCCAAAGAAATTGTAGCATTAGGTAATTTTATATCTTATATGTTATATTTACATAATTTTTAAAATTTTTATGAATATACGACAATTTATTACAATATATGGGTTTTCCATTAAGAGGTGTTATTTTGATATTCAAAGGAAAATGCAATTTTTTGAGATAAATGATCGGATGTTTATTTCATTATAAAGAGGAAGGTATGCCGTTAGTAATGGAAAATAACATCCGCCAAATGACCGCCACGACTACGCCTACAGGACCATATCCTTTTCATGAAATTTTCCATAACCAAATCGCAAAGTGGCTGCCCTGTGTCCTCGATAGCCTCACGAATTCCATCTTTGAGATCTTGAATCGACGCTGGGCTGTTGGCGTAGACCTTCTCTTTCACGTGGCCCCAAAGGAAGAGGTCGCAAGGTGTTAAATCACAAGATCTCGGTGGCCAATTGTGATCACCTCTTCGAGAGATAACCCGGCCCGGAAACTTTTCCCGTAAAAGATCAATGGTTTCGTTGCTTGTGTGGCACGTAGCGCCGTCTTGTTGAAAGTAAACGTTGTCCAGATCAATACCATCCAATTCCGGCCATACAAAATCATTAATCATCTCTCGATAGCGCAATCCATCCACCGTAACTGGTGCTCCAGCCTCATTTTCGAAGAAGTAAGGTCCAATGACCCCGCCGGACCATAAACTGCACCAAACAGTCAAACGTTGAGGATAGAGAGGCTTTTCAACAATAACTCTTGGGTTTTCCGAGCCCCAGATGCGACAATTATGCTTGTTGACGAAGCCATCGAGGTGGAAATGGGCCTCATGACTCAAGATGATTTTTCGATGGAATTCCGGATCATTTTCATGCATTTCAAGGACCCAATCGGCAAAGACACGACGTTGTTGATGATCGGCCGGCTTGAGTTCTTGTGTTAACTGAACTTTATAACCCTTAAGACCCAAATCTTTATGCAAAATACGGTGTAATGACGTTTTTGGAATGCCTAATTCCAAAGAACGACGAGGAATGGACAAACCTGGGTTTTCTTCAACACTTTCGGCTACAGCAGCAATATTCTCGGCTGTTCTTGAGCGACGTGCACGGGTTTTATTCTTCACATCACTAACTTGTCCCAACTGCTCGAATTTTTCCACCAATTTCTGTATTGCGGTCCAACAAGGTGCTTCACGACGACCCAAAAATGTTCGAGTTTTACGAACCGTCTCTGCCAAATTTTCACCATTTTTATAGTGAATTTTAATAATTTCAGTGTGTTGTTGAATCGTGTACCTTCCATTTTTATTAATGGCGTAGTTTCTATTTGTCAAATGTCAAAAAATTACAGCTCCAAAAGTGACATCTACCGAAATAGCGGGCCAAGAAAACAAAACTTGTAAGGATCGATTAAGGAAATTTGTCTCTTAAATTTTTTGGAATCATCATGTATCATGTTAGAATTTGTGCAATGTAACTCACAAAACTCACTATGGATTTAGATAAAATATAGAAATAATTTCAAACTAAAATGTTTATATGTATATTTATCTTCCCATCTACTCGATATTATTTTTTGAATATGAGACCTCGTTGGTGAGTGAGCCCTCTACAAACTTCAATTGGAAAATATGGATTAGATTTGCATTAAATCGAACAAATTTCTACCATAAATTTTGAAACATAATATGTTTGATTGCGCTAGTGTTTAGTGTTCGTCTCGTCACCTTGGGGACAAAATCTGTAAGCGCCGCGTTTTTGTTCGCCCAAGCTGGAACTTGCTGTGAGAGAAATCTGCAATATTTGTACCTAATATGGATGTAGTTATAGATCGTTTGCATTTTTTTAAATAAAGGATTATAATTTTATTTTAAACTTTAAGTGTCTCTTGCATGGACTCTAATGTATTCGTTTTATTAACATATCTTGTTTCACCTTACAGCCACGTACGTTACACATGAGACGCACGTCACGCACGTGTCGCACGTTTCACGCACGTGCCGCACTTTCACGTACGTTTCACGCAATCACCCTGGCGGAACGGATTGCTCAGGCGCCAGATTGTTATAGCGGTTGTTTCCGCTTTTATACCCAGAATAGCCTTCGTCGGAGAAAATAATTTCAGAGTTACGTAGTGGTGTATCGAGGGGTAGGAACAAAATCAAACAGGTACTGGTTTAACAAATCGGTATACCGAATCAACAAAGTTCTGAATATGTAAAATTATTGTAAATATGCTTCAGCAGTGTTTGTACTACATAGTACCTACTACATTTATTGTAAATTGTATTTGTTAATTGTTAGTTTGTAAGAATGCAATACAGTGTATTATTATTATTAATTATAATAATTATTAATCTCGACGAGCGACGACCAGGGGTCCACTGGAGTTCTGGAAATGAAAGAAACAACTCTACTTTAGCACTAATCTATAAATCAAATGCAACGGACAAGCGGGGTGCGAGCTCAAAATATTCGGTTCGGATGCTAGTAAGCGACTAAACAACGGAATTGGACACTAGCAGAATTCTAGGATGCTTACCTTGATTTAATTTATTCAATAATAGGTGAAAATAGCAGGAAAAGAGGATAGGCCAGGCGAGTGGCAACACTCTAAGCCTAATGTTACTCACCTGGAATTATTGTAATCAAAAGCAGACCTCCGAGCTACTCTTTGTGTACTTATCTTTGTGTTAGTTGTATAGTGTAGGTAAATTATCATGGACAAGGATTACGAGAAAGGGAAATAAGATAATTTGTCGAAAATGAATGGATCTAATAATCTGATATTAACATCTACCGAAATTTGTGGAATAAAACTGCAAAAGTTTGTACGTTGTGGTAATAGTACAGTATTAAGAGTTATTAATGAACGGTATTAATAAACGGGGAACTTGGGGCTAGGGACCATCTTGAAAGCTCCTTTACGAAGGCGTCATGTGCTTAAAAGTACTGAGCCCGAATTCCGTACCTAGTCCCAATATTGTCAAAAAAATTTTCAGAAAATGCAACCGAATTTTTACGAAAAAACAGTTAAGCTAAGATAGCATTTGTTTAATTGATTTCACATCTCTCAAGCCAAGGGGGCCTTCGGCCACTATTTTGTTGTAATGAAACAAACGCGTTTCATTATTTCCAAAGCAAGTGGTAGACTGGTAGGTTCCCTGTGACCTAAATATGTAATTGTTACTAAAAGCCAACTGGTCAAAATAGTATTCGAAAATCCTAGCAACCCCAACTTATCTGAGGGAAGGGGCCCCCAATTTTGAAACACGAACCTTGTAGGAGTCACATTATACGCAATGCGTTCCCTTTATTTTACATAGATGAAAAAAAAAACTAAATATAAAATATCTTTCGTTTTGAATTAAAAAAAATCGTGTGGCGCCACCTCGTAGACAAATTGCTGCACTATAGTCTATCTAAATTACAGGGGCAGTAGATATAAACAAAATCACATGAACGCTTTGCGATCAATTACCAGGGTTTGACTAATATGAGATTCCAAGTGGCTTGTAATTCTGAACTAATTCTTTTAGAAGTTCTAAAAATTGTGTTTTCACCTTTCTTGGGTCTTTATAAATATCTTTAAATTAAGTAGCAAAATAAATCTACAGAATACACTGCTCGCGATCCGATCTAAAACATGCAGGAAACTTGACTGAGGGCCCTGCATTCCGCTCGCCGCCTAAACACTTGAGATTTTACAATTGCCAGACCAATAAGAGAATAGGTCACATCGCGACCACGTGATTGCCAATGTTTTGATTCACTGCCTCTATAACTTGGATATAGTATAGTAGGGCCGCATCTGGTCACGAAACAAGGCCTCCTTAAGTCAGATGACTGCCACCTAACAAAATAGAGTCAATATAAGTAAAAGATTCTACTAGAGGTATGGTTTACAGGTTTTTTAGATGCTACTTTAAATATGAAGGGTCACACGTGTCTGAAAAGACAAAGGTTAAGACTCGTAACGTAGCCACTTTGCACTTTTTTGTCGAGCGATCACGCTGGATATTATTATGGGCATTTTTACAAATAATATTGACGAGTATAGTTTCAAAATTGTTTAAAAAGCGTTTCCATCGTTTTATTCTTTCTTGGTATTGGTTTTGTTGGGTAAATGATTAATTTTTTACTTGCTAGGTATAAAACTGTTTCCGATCCACTTTTGTACCTCGTAGATACCGGTGGAAAATATTGCACAATTTTGAGATTTTTTTAAACATCCTGTTCGTTTACCATTTTTGAAGCCTTTATTTTTACATTAAGCAGCGTTGTGACGTCATCGCTTGTCTAACGGCTGCAAAGGACAAAAATCCGTTGGAAACATTAAAAAATGGCTATAAAGTAGCAAGCTGGCTTGACCCTGACACTGCTAGCCCAAATCGTTTGCGCTATACGGTGATTTTTCCAATCAACCTATTTTTATTTGAGAATATCGACGTATTTGCATACAGTTAACATCAGCAAAAACTTGAGTGCTGGTAAATAAGAAAATCAACGTCGCGCCCCTGTGAGACGCCTCTGAATGATTCCGAAGGGTTATGAAACACTGGAGACCACAGTCGTAGCAAATCATGGGCTCCTCATCGAAATACACGACGTGATGTTTCATCTTCGAACCGCGCATTGCAAATGAAGACGCAGTAGCTTTTTTTCTTCTCAAGGCGGGCTTCATGTTCGTTCGCTTGGATATTTTACATGCCGCTAGTGATAGGGAAACGCGACGGCCAAATTTTTTAGAAATCATAAAACATGTCGCAAGAAATTCAATGCAAGCCTAATCACACTCTCGTCAAAAGGGGGCGGCTAAGTGAGCGGCCAAGTGATCCAGAAATTCGTGGCCCAGAAACGGCACCTGTTTCTTTAAAATGACATACTTTGAGAAAATCTTGCAGACCGCCTGTCAAAATGCTGCTTTTTGTCCTTATGAAGATTTACATGTAAATGGTAGCCGGAAACTCTCTTAGTATAACTACTCGCCTTGATATGGTATGGGGTTGCCCAGCCACCAGTTTTTTATTTTTAAGCTTTAAGTTCGCGGCGTCACCTGGTGAGTAGTAGAGGTACTACTTTGTGATCTTATACAAGTCAAGATCGAACGTCATTACAGACAAGTTTAGCAAGTTTGATCTTTTAATTTTAGAGACAATTTAAGAAACTCCTGGAACGAGCACAAGAAACTCCAAGCTTTCGTTATTATTTTTGAGAACATTGTCAGGACCAGAGATGATATTTCCAAAAACATTCTCATTTTCTTTATTCCTACAAAGTAATGCTGAAATTGTTTTACTTGGCCCCAAAAACACAGAAAACAACATATCATTCGCTGTTTCCAAATTCACACCTTTGCACACCGTGTCAACCACCCTTTTTGTACTAATGTCAAAAATGTCTAATAATAATAATTCTCACTTTCACAATACTCCAAACTAGGAGTACCCCAGAAGCAACTGAATGCTTGTACTAATTTCATTGGCTAGAAACTGTCGTATCACCAAAAACTAAATATCCCTTTCGCGTAGCGAGATTTTGCCCAAAAGCAATCCGAACCGTCCAATTGTAGGCAAGAGTATAAACTTTGGTTTCGACCTTTTACTACATTTTAAACCGATTCAGAGAATACAATCTTTTTTCCGCACCGATACTTCCAGGGTAATGTGGAAGTAACTTTGTTTAAATGTTTCATAAACAACCACACCCCAACGCTTCAACATCTACTACCCGTTGGATGAAGTTAACAGGTATATAGAAACTCTGATGATACCATAAAATTGCCCTTTAATAGTTTTATTATTTCTTGAGAATTTTTAACATAATTAATTTATATATACCTATAGTATTGCACAGAGACTTTGCCATTTGTTAATCATATTGTTCTTTATTTTTATTATTATGTGTATTCTAAACAAAAATCGATTAAACAAAACTAGTCGATAGCAGCCAATTTTCCTTCTCATAGTAATATCGACTCGAAGAACGCATTACGGGAAAACTGTGCTTTTTAATGGCTGCTTTAACCATTAGCCGAAATTTCTTCTTCAAATTCGGCAGTAACTCCCAACAAACCGTTGATCTGACTGCCAGAATTGCAGCAGTTATGCCGATCGCAGGGCAATAACGACAGGAGCCGATATAACCATTATTCTCAGACATTGTTTCTTATCGTAATTTCGGATTGAATGTCTCCGATATCAGTATAAGAAGCGCAAGGAAATTGGTTCCTGTAAACAGGACCTGTCTTAATCTAAGGCAGTTAGGACCAATTTCACAACTAATATACTTATCCGTTAAAAATTAGTTAAAGGGTATTTTGTAGCAACATTTAAATAATGTTTCGATGGTTACAAAAGTGTCATTACTTTTAAAGAATACAATAAAGTTGTAAGATTAGTAAGTGTAAATGTATTTAAAAGAAAAAGCGATACTGGACAATCACTCAAAACAACAATAAAAGTTAGTACCCGCATACACATGTTTCATGCTATTTGACAATCATCAGTAGGTACGGTGTAATATTAACCGAATCAAAAAGATGGGCATGATTTGAGAAGCAAATTTGAGTGATTGCTCATTATCGCTTTTTTTTATAAAGAATAGGTACAATATAGGTACTAATACCTATATTGGTTATTGTAAACAACATTTGGTAAATTCCAAAAGTGCATTCTTACAATATTTAAGAAATCAAGAACTTTATAACTTCTTTAAGTGCGTGTAAGCTTTATATTAAATTGGAAAAAAAATATCAAATATAGTTTTTGTCATACACTCCCAAGAATAGCTATTTTACGGACTCCTTTAAGTCCGGAAAATGTTTCTTTTTCGGCCTAGTCACCAAATGAATGAATGACATGACATGACAAAATTATCAAATATACAAACTTGTTGCTACGATATCAATTTCTAAGCCAACTTTTTCCAACATTATTATTTCAAAAATTATGGAAAATTTGCCAATTGAAGCGTTCTGAAGAACTGTAAAAAACGTATGAAAAAAATAGTGTTTGTCACACGTACCTAAATGATGTTTTTCAGGACTCGTCTGCTATTCTGGACTCGGCTAACGCCTCGTCCGCAAACAGCAATGATTCGTCCTGAAAAACTTCATTTTCATTAACGACTTATGGAACAAACTATTTTCGGTAACTGCTAGAGTGAACCAACATCCATTATCTAATGGATTGCATGGTTAGGTTAAATTAATCAGTCAAACCGCTAGTGCTCTAAACATTAACTTAAGCCAGTATTTTGTACTGGTTTATGGCCGGCTGACGACAAGCTAGAAACAGCCAACTGTCTCGGTCTACCCATCTTTGAACGATTCAGTGTGTAACCATGCAATCCATTAGATTAATATAGCTTTAATACAAATTCTTTAGGGAAGTTTTTACAGGGATGCTCGAAAGACAAATCATTCCAAAACTCTAAAAGTGTTTTACGAATATTATTTTTAGTAACAATCTGTTCAAATTTATCTTGAAATATAATTTCAACTTTGCAAATTATTTTCACAAATTTATCATTTGGCATCTTTAAATTTTCAAAGATGTCCTTGTTTTTGTTTTCATATGCCTTCAAATAACGAAAAAAGAGGAATCGTCCATCTACAGGTTCTAAATCGCGCTGGAAGTCGGCAATTTTTAAAAGCATCGAATCAGAGTCTGCCTTACAGTTTTCTGTACCTGAGATAAGGAGGTTTACGCATTGCATTTTTTTTGAAAGTTCTGTGGAATTGAATGGCAGTTGGGTTAATGCAGTTTCCATTGTCGCTTCTAATTTTCCCAAAATGATTTTCCAGGCAATCTTGATTTAGTTTCCTTGTAAATAAATAATCGAATCCAGCGGTTGTGTGAAGATAATTAAACAACTTAATAGTGCTATTATTGATATTTTAAGGCTATTGATACATTTAATTTTTTTGGTAATATTTTTATTACTTTTGTTCCTTACTTCCAGTTTTTCAAAAAAAGACAAACAATCCATTAAAAAATCGATTTGAAAGGGCTGGCCTTTAAAAGCCGCATTATATTTTTTTGATGGGGAAGTTTCTGAAGAATTTAAAATATCAAAAAGCTGGTCTATTCGGTTAATAAATTCTGCAGTGCCAGTTGCTTCTTAGGGAAGGCGACCAAATCTAATGTAGAAACTCCTACCTACATATACCGAATAACTTGAGTGGCTAAGCGAACTTTCATTTTTTCAAATTTAATGGATATATACTTTAAAATTAAATAAATAAATAAATAAATAAATAAAATTGTACAAATCCGTAAAATCTCATTTTTGGAGATAATCGCCTAAACTTTTTTTTGTTTGAAATTCCTTTAAAAACCGCTTCTTTTGACCTTCCCACCACTTTCAAATTGCAAATCCGGGGCCAGCTGCGATTTTTTTTACCCCCGATTTTCACGAAAACCATTTAGCGATTTTTTATTTAAAATTTGACCCCGCAACGTTAATCAGAACACCCCAAAATCCCTATATACCAAAATTTAATAAAAAATATACAGGGAGATCCATGTTGCAGGGTGTGAAAGTTGAGCAAAATAAGAATTTTAAAGGCATCTGCCAAGTCAAGTGTGCCATGGAATCCCCTCAAAACAGTTGAAAGATCAATAGGACCACTCAAGGTGTTGGTGTGCAAAGGTCCAATACAAAATATACAGAGTGTTCTTATCTGTGCCAAATCAAATTACTGGAACTTTATATGGGTCAAAAATCGAGTATATAAAAACCGCTCCCCACACTATAAACGAACAAATCTAAAAAATACAGAAGCCTGCCACTCGGTAACTCCATATCAGTTAAGGTGGCCAGATGTCTTTAAAATTCCTATTTTGCTCAACTTTGACACCCTACAGAATGGAACTCCCTACATATTTTCTGTTCAAATTTGCCATGTGGGTGTTTTGAGGTGTACTGATTAACGCTGTGGGGTCAGATTTTAAATAAAAAAATCGCTAAACGGTTTTCGTGAAAAATCGCAGCCGGCCCTAGATTTGCATTTTGAAAATGGCAGGAAGGTCAAAAGAAGGGGTTTTTGAAAGCCTTTCAAACAAAAAAAAGTTTACGCGATTATCTCCAAAAATAAAGATTTTACGGATTTGTACAGTTGGGCACCCTGTATGTGTGACTCAGTTAATTTGTAGGATGCCTTGACAGGAATTTTTTTATCTATTTCATAGAAATATTTTACACATTCCCAGGAAATTTTCTTATCATCGACGTCAAAATTATATTTCATCAGCATGTTCCTTAACGCTTTTATAATATGGGGGACATCAAATATATAAAACAAGTAATTATTTGCTATAGAAAAACCTGGATTTTCAGGGCGAAAATTTAATATATTTGTAAGTTTAATATTATTTGAACCCGTGTCAGATGTAACTGCACATACCTTTAGGCCAATTGCTTGTAATTTTTGAGTAGCTTCAATCAAAATTTCTTTTAACAACTGTGCAGGACAAGCAGTATGGCAAAGAAAATACGCACTAGGTTGCTTCCGTTTAAAATAAAGTCCTCTTGCCATGATTACACTGGCTGTTAAAGCTGGTTTAAAAATCTTGTTTCCTTTCTCACCTATGGCTAACCCAATTATACAATCTTCAGATCGATCATAAAATAAGTTAGCTTTAATAGCCATTTCCTCAAAACACAACATGCGATATTTATTTTGTTCTTTGAAATTATCAATTTTTCTTTTAACATGTCAAAAAATTTAAGATTTTCTGACGCTGACCCTATCGTTAGTGTCCGAATTTCGTTTAGCAAAGTTTTTGGTGTTGGTAGGAAATAGTTTTTCATTAAGTGCTAGTAGATAAGCTATAAGAGTACGGGGCCAGCTACTCCATGTTAATCGTCCATAGAACAAAATCTTGCAAAAAAACGACCAAAAAGGCCGAGATCACCCGAGGATACACGAATATACCCGATCTTATCTCCTCATCAGTCACGAGGCCCGAACGTACATGATCTTACCTTGGTCTGAATATACTCCCGATCCTAAGCGTCAAAACGTGCGTCAAAATGTCAAAGCTGCGTCAAAACGTCAATCTGTGCGTCAAAGCGTGCGTGAAAACGTCAATCCGTGCGTCAAAGCGTGCGTTAAACCGTGAAACGTTCGTCAAACGCCGACGAAAATGTCAGGTAACAAAGGTAGATGTCATTGTTGCATACTTATTTCCAAAAAATTAGTTGTCTACATCAAAGTCAAAACCACCTGCAATGCCACAATCGAAGCTAAAAATCCGAAAGTCATTATAGGCATTTAAAAAAAAAATGTAATAAAAAAAGTTGTCCACAATCGATCCAGAACCCTAAATCTAAAATTTAATCAAAACCAAAAAATATAAAACAAAAAAAGTAAAAATTCAAAAAAATTAAAATTTGTTTTGTAACTTTTAATTTTATTCTGAAATGATTACTTTTTGAAAACAACTATAGTCTTCAAAACTTCCATGGCACACTTTTCTAAACGTAGAAAATTCTTAAATTGCTATTTTTTTTGTGGTGTACCTGGGACTATCACTCTATCATTAAGAATGCGTACTTTGGGCGGAGGATCACCTTTGGTGTCTTTAGAACTTCCTTCAAGTGAAGGAAATAGGGTAGGAACTGCATTAGCACTTAATCTCTCACGAAGATGATTAGTATACATCTTTTCTTCAAAGTGGTCTTCACACAGACTATGTGACTTATGTGGATGTTCCAATTTTTCTAAAAGATCCTTTCGATTGACTGCCGTTATCCAAATCCTTGCTCTATAATTTTTGAATACAAATAACAAATAAATTTCCATCATTACACATAACTCTATAAACAAGCAAAATATAATAAGTTAGGTACTTACCGGTCAGATTGTTTGGGAAAACAAAAGAATTTCTTCTTGCAGTTGTATCTTTTGATATTGCAGCTTTTTAGGGCACGATCGGCTTTCGGGAACCTCTTCCGTGGTTGGAGTGGTTTCGCTCTGCAGGTCTTTTTTTGTTTTACACAATTAAATGTGTTTTACATTGATCGCAAGAACTAAGTTCATTTACATTTGTTTGACATAGGGTTCCTTTATTAGCGAGAGTTGTTGCAATCAATTGTCGTCATCAACTTTCAATTTGTTTTGCATAAAAGTAGTGATTCTGGTGTAAAGAAAAAACCATGTGGGATATTACTTCATAGGCTTGCAAGTAAATTTTTGAGAGAGTAATCAAATCAGAATGAAAATTTGAACGACATTGCCATTTTAAATTCAAAATAATTCAAGGAGATTATAAAATATGCACATAAACTTGCAGCTCACCAAAGAGTGCCTTTTGCAAAACTAATATGTGGTTCAAGGTTCAGTGCGCATTTGATCAAAAGCAAAAGTAACTCTGATAATTATTATTTAAAATGATTCCAGTATCACAAAACGTTCCACAAAGGTATTATAAGAGATGGTAATGCAGAGGTCTTATAGAATAAATAAAGACTAAACTCAATAAAGTAACAGCTCCCAGATGATTATAACACATAAATATGAGGTAGATACCTAAATAGTCACTCTAAGTAACTACATACCTTTATATACTTAGTAAGATAATATATTTTAGATTACAAAATTAACTCAAATTTCCTAGTGCAGAACCACCAATAACTATTTTGGATGATATATAAAAAGCAGAACATCCCATTGCAGCGATTTACGGAAGCCCTTAATGGTGAAAAAATTATTGGAACTAGACAGAGTATTGGGATAATAATGAGTTATCAGAATGAATTGTTGACAATATTGACCCTCCTTCCCACCTCTTAGAATAGCCAATACTGATATTTTTTTGTTCGAATTCGAAGTATTTGTGTATTTTTGTGTATTTTATGTTACATAATTCATCGGGGGTAAAATCACAAATGCCTGATATTTTATCGATAAATTTTCGAAAGAGATATTTTGCCTAGAAAGATCACCAGTATCAATTGGTCCCTTTATCTAGAAATAAAATGCAATTTGTACCAGTGATCTTGCTTAAGGGCAAAATAATACTTGAGACGTGTGAGGTTTTTATCGAGAATATTTGATGATACGATGCCTTCATTACATAGAAGATTTTGCCTTTGCCATTGTTCGGATATATTTTCTAAATTAAAAACAAGCTGAAAGAATGATTGCATTTTCTATGTATTCTCTTGTAATAACTTATCGTAGATACTTACCAAATTATGAAATAAAATTGTGATTACCTACTTAAATTTGGAATCAGAAACCTTTGGCACTTAGAAAATACTTCTTTTTCTTAATTCCACACACCAAAACTTTGTTTTTGCACTCGACGCGCGTTTCGCAAACCATGTTAGCATCATCAGGAGATGATTAATTCTAATGATGATGAAGTCTAATGATTAGACTTAATCATCTCCTGATGATGCTAACATGGTTAGCGAAACTCGCCTGCAAAAACAAAGTTTTCGTTTGTGGAATTAAGCAAAAGAAGCATTATCTACAGCTACCTAGTTTATTTTACCATTTTATTTGGTATGGCCATAAGCAAAAATCATAATTTAAAATAGTAAAAAAAAACGATATTTTAGACTTTTGATGAAGGCGCCGGTATTCATTTTTAATCTGTAAAACTTGAATACCCTATATTCTTTCCCACACCTCCACCCATGTTCGTTTTTTGATATGTCGTGATGCCAGCTGATGACTGACTATCTTTATAACCTAAAATATGCTCTTGATTTACATTGCTACAGAAACAATCCAAACATTTCTTCCCCAAAGGATGGAAGATATATATCATATTCGCAAATTACATTTGAAACTTACTGAAACTGAAAATACCACGACTGCGCAGCAGGAGTGGTATTTTTTAGCATTGGGATAATAATGAGTTATCAGAATGAATTGTTGACAATATTGACCCTCCTTCCCACCTCTTAGAATAGCCAATACTGATATTTTTTTGTTCGAATTCGAAGTATTTGTGTATTTTTGTGTATTTTATGTTACATAATTCATCGGGGGTAAAATCACAAATGCCTGATATTTTATCGATAAATTTTCGAAAGAGATATTTTGCCTAGAAAGATCACCAGTATCAATTGGTCCCTTTATCTAGAAATAAAATGCAATTTGAACCAGTGATCTTGCTTAAGGGCAAAATAATACTTGAGACGTGTGCGGTTTTTGTCGAGAATATTTGATGATACGATGCCTTCATTAATTTCCTATATATCTCCAAAATGATCTGTTTCGAAGGTGACAGCTTTGGCTGAGGAATTCGAGTAAACAAAGATGTCGTTTGGATGTCCAAGGCAGGCGCGATGTTTTCGATTCTTTGATACTGATTTACTTTCTGAATCTAGGTACACAACAATTTTTTGAAGCAAGGTTCTAAAACTTGACCAATTTCAAGCTACTTTTTCAAAATAAGAAAGTTATAAGGCAGTTTTAGTTTATACGTGAACACTCGATACAAGTAGAATACAAATAAAATAATTTTAAGCTCAGAAAGAACAGAATGAAACATTTTAGTGTGATTTCAATTTTTAAAGTAAACCTATCTGTCTTAGCAGCCACAATGATCTAAATTCGAAATCGAAAAACCATTTTTCTCGTGTTCAGGAACCTCGAAAATGGGGGGTTTAGAGAAATAAAAAAAAATCAGGGAAGGGGAGTGGGCACACCATGCGAAATAATTACCGGTTAAAATTATTGTCCTCACAGATACTATAAGGTTTGTTCCAACAGCAGTTCTGAACCGGTTCTGAGCGATCTAATTGATTCAAAACAATTCTGTAACTTAGAAAGCGGTTTTGTGGCATTCCCTCGGTATTTTTTCCGCATCCCGGCACTAATACTATTCCTTATTGGATTAATACAGCAAACAGCACAAAAAACAACAGGAATCTGGGAAGTATCTGTTATTTAAATATATCAACCACATTTTATACTACTTGGACTTTTCTATGTTTCGTACCTACATTATAAATATTAAATAGACTTATTATTTTAGTAAGCAGATAAGTAAGGTCATTTTTGGTTTTTTAGATAATGATAAAAGACTATAACGTTAAAACTAAAATCTCAAAATAAAATTTATTTCAGTTTGAACTGTTTAAAGTATACCAAGACTAGGTAGTTAGGTTAGATTTGTAAAAAATCGACATTTTACAAATAATAACTAGTAAGATTGTGAAGACTTTCAGCACATCACTGTGGATTGGATTGTATTAAGCATTCTAGCATCAACTTTTGATTAAAATTTGATAATCTTTTATTTAAAATCTAAGGGAGACTGGCAAAAATGAAATATACCAGGATAGCCTACTGAACTTCTACTATCCGCCTGCATGAAGTTTTCTATATGACCAGGCTAGATTATAATATTGTAGATTGTAGATTTTTCTTGGAGTCGTTTGACCCTAATGGTTTTATTCACTGCGACCTAAGTAGATCTTTTGTGAATGACACTACTTTAATAGATACCAAGGTCACCTAAACTTTTATTAAAGCTCAGTATTTTCCTTGGGGAATTAGGAGGGGACACTTGCAGAGTATGTTCTCGTTAATCTCATCCAGTTCTGTGATTAGCCTTACTTCATTCTTGTTTAGAGTGAGAAGCTTTTTGGCGTTCTCAGACGAATAGGTCAAAAATAGTTTCTCTTGTCTTTGGCCCGGAGTGTTTCTCCAGTAGAATTATTTTTGTTCTTTTCCCCATAATTTGACCTCTCCCAATAGGTGGCTTTTGTTTATGCCTCAGAATGGTTCAGGACCGTATGTGGAAAACTCAACCCCTTTGTTGGTGGTAGTTGGTGAGCGGTATATACGGGGTGAGCCACAAGTTATTTTCTTTTAGTGTGGGCCTAAGGGTGTATGACGGAAACACAGGGATAGTTTAATATGTATATTAAAATTAAATACGATACCGTACATTGAGTTAACAAAATACAGTTTAATAGGAAGTTTAAAAACATGTGCAATAATTATTATTGAATAAAATTATAAATCTATAATTTAGCACAACGCTGCACTCATGATATCTAAAATATGACCCTTTTCTAAGTAACAAAATCCAAACGTTTCAAAAGGTACACTGATAAACAATCGAATTTAAAATAAGACACAAAACAATATGTCAAAATGGCACAAATACATAAACTATGGCATAAAATGACAAACCTTCAGATTCAAATACAAAATTGCAAAAGATTCCCCAATTAGAATAAAATTAATTGATAACTCTGTATAGCTTTGCTTAATTTCACCAAACAAGTTTGTATAAGAATGTAATTCAAAATTATTCAAAATTTCTGATATAAAAATGGTTCAATTAAAAACAAAACTCTGATTTCAACGGCAAAATATTTGACTCTAAATAGCTTTCCACAACTCTTTTACATTTCCCAATAAAAGTTACAAGATTATTTCTGTTTGAATAAACTAAAACTCTGACATCTACAGTAAAATAATATGGTTCAAAATAAATTCCCAAAAATCATATTATGGTTCACAAAAGTTATGAAATTATTTCTAATTAATTAAAAATGCACAATAAATTCAATTTCTCTAAAGTTTCCAAAATAATTCAAAATTCAAAAATAAAAAGGGCAATTCAGACACAAAGGAATCAAAACAAAATATCTTACTTTTGGCCAGTCCAAACTTACTGCGGTGCTTAGGTGAATACTTCTTTCTTGGTTTTCTTCATTAGCAACTAGGTTATGGCCTGCGGCTGGCTAGCTGCCACCGGCCCTCTTCTTTCAGGCAGACCTTTCAGCGGCAACTGCTGGTAGTCGGCTTACTACTGTTGGTAGCTCCTGTCGGGAGCCTTTTTATATCATTTCTCATAGGGGACTTCAGCTAGGAGATCTGATTTTCGCTGCGCTGCGCAGGTGGCCTGATCTTTTTCCTGGAATCTCGCGTTTAACCTTGGCACGTGTGGCCTGGCCAAGCTTCCTAGAGGCGAATAATTTTTAAGTCTTAAAAATCAGGAATGCGGGGCCTCTCTAGGGTACTGTAGGAATATTGTGACATTAAATATTCTGGCTTTAGGCGCTTGCCTGGGCACTACACCGTAGAATGGGGCCTTAGCACCTTCTCGAGCGAGGCTATCAGCGATTTCATTGCCATAAACACGTTCATGCCCTGGCATCCACATAATGTTGTGATGCTCCCCCCTATGTGATGGTAGTTGGCGAGCGGTATTGTACAGGGTGATTCACAAGTTACTTACTTTTAGTGTGGGCCTAAGGGTGTATAACGGAAACACACGGTAGTTTAATTATATATGTATTAATATATATGTATTAAGAATTTAAGATTAAGATTAAGTTTAATTATATATGTATTAAGATTAATTACGAAACAGTACATTCAGTTAACAAAATACAGTTTAAGAGGAAGTTCGAAAACATATGCACTAATTATTATTGAATAATTCAAAAACCTATAATTTCGCACAACGCTACACTCAAGCGTTGAGTGAATTATTCCTCACTCAACGACTCAAGATATCCGAAATATGACCCCTTTTTATGTAACAAAATCCAAACGTTTCAAAAAGTACAATGTTAAACAATTGAATTTAAAATAGGATACAAAACATCTATGTCAAAATGGCACAAATACATGAACTATGACATAAAATGACAAACTTTTGGATTAAAAGTACAAAAATTGCAAAAGATTCCCAAATAGTATTAAATTAATTGATTACTCTGTATAACTTTGCTTAATTACCCAATACAACTTGGTTTAAGAATGTAATTAAAAATTACTCGAAATTTCTGGCATAAAATAGCTCAATGAAAACAAAATTCTGATTTCAACGGCAAAATAATTTGACTCTAAATAGTTTCCCAAAACCCTTTCAAATTTCCAATAAAAGTTACAAAATTATTTTAGTTTGAATGAAATAAAATTCCTGAAATCTACAGTAGAATAATATGCTTCAAACTAAATTCCCGAAAACCATTCCCAGTTCATAAAAGTTATGAAATTATTTCTTATTTCAATTTCTCTTAAAGTTTTCAAAATAATTTCAAAATTCAAAATAAAAAGGCAATTCAAACATAAAGAAAACAAAAATACCTTCCTCTTTGGCTAGCCCAAACTTACTTAGGTGCTTAGGAGAATACTTCTTTCTTGGTTTTGACCGTCAGGGATTTCTGCAGCAACTCGTCGATGGCCCGCGGTCAGCTGACCGCGACGGCGGCTGCCTGCCGGCTTCTTTCGGGGCTCCGGCAAAGGTTCCCCTTGCGTCTGCTTGGTCGTCGACTGGCACTGGCTACCTTGCAGATCAGAGCCGGTTTTATAATAAAAATTGGGGTTACGTAACAGAATTTCTGCCCCTCCGCGTTTAACCTTGATGCGCGTTCCCTAGGCAGGCCTCTCCGTGAAACGTAGAAAGTTTCAATTCTTAATAACTGGAATGCGGGAGCTTCACAGACTTACTGTAGAATATAGTGACATTGAAATTCCTGGCTTGAGGCGCCCGCTGGGGCACTACAATGTGGGTTAATGATGAAGGTCAATCTATTGCCTACAGACAGTTGCTTTAGATGTGATTTGCATTTCCAAGCAACTTTAGAGTCATAAGTATAAAACTTTTTTAGTGCTGCCTGATTATCTGATAAGATGAGTATTCTTGCCCCCTTGATGCGTCGGTTGATACACTCCTGGGCACATATATTTGTGGCTTGAAGTTCTGCCTGGAAAATGGTGGGTGTCTTGCCTAGGGACTATGAGGTCCTGTGATTAGGGCCATATATCCCAATTCCAATCCATTTTGGATCCGTCTGTATATTAAAAGAGTGCTCGCATATTTTTGACTTTGAAATTTTATTTCGCCTGACAGAGTTTTTATGTTCTTTTAAATGAACTTTAAATGGTGTACAAGTCTCCCCTACAGAGAACTTTGTACATTCCCAAATTCACATTAATTCATGGGGCGAGTGTACTCGTACACCAAATGTCAAATTACAAATCTATTATCTCCATCAGAATTAAATGATCCTTTATTAATTTTGATCAAAATTTGACAAAGGAATATTTCAACAATAAAAATTGTGTCATTGTCGCAAAAAATATCATTAGATTATAAAAGCAAAATTCTTTCTTTGAATCCCTTCATCGATATACATCAAATTGTCTTATATTCTTGATTTTTCACAGAAACACCCTATAATCTTGTCAGCTAAACACAAATTGACAGAATTAATTGTAAGACAAGAACATTATAAACTGTTACAAATAGGACCACAAGCACTTCTTTGTCATTTTAGAACAAGGTTTTGACTAATAGACGGTAAAAACACGATCAAGAGCATTTTCAGAACATGTACTGTTTGTTTTCGGAGCAATCCAACATCAATTAAACACCTAATGTTTTATTTGCCTAAAGAACATTATCACACCATCTCGATGTTTTCTAAATTATTGTTGTTTTGACTATGCTGAATTTTTCACTGTTAAATATGCTGATAAATTCGAAGGTAATCAAGATTTATATGAGTATCTTTTCCCTGTACTAAAGCCGTCTATTTAGAGTTGGTGAGCCATTTGAGTGCAGAAGCATTTTTTAATTATCTCAAACGTTTAACAGTTAGACGTGGTAGTATTTCTATTTGTTCCGGCAAGGGAACCAAGTGTGCAGGTGCTAAACATGAACTTCAAAATTGTATTCAATTACTCTCGGAGTAAACCTCTCAGCAAAGCGTTCACGCTTTTCTGTCATCAGAAGTCATTCAATGGAAATTCATGCCGCACGCAATAAAGGCAGCAAAAACTTAAATAGAAGTTGCTTAAACTGGCGACCACTGACACCCCTATCAGAAGATCCATCAGATAAACAAGCACTCACTCCTGGCCATTTTTTGAGCAATGCCTCTTTAAGATCATATCCAGTACCCGACTTACGTCATCTATCAAGCAACAGATTAAGTCAGTATCAATTACAAACTGAAGTTGTCCAACATTTTTGGAACACATGGTCTGTGAATATATAAATCATCTCCAAAGTCGAACCAAATGAAAGAGCAACCATCCAAGTATCCTGAAACCAGGACTTGTAGTTCCTCTGAAAGACGACAATCGCCCTCCATTTAGATGGAAATTAGGATGTATTCAATAAGTCTTCCCAGGCAAAGAAAATGTAATCAGGACTGTGACTGTCAATGTTGACTCAAGAATTTTCAGTCGTTCAGTGAAGTGTGTGTATTGCCCGTGGAGACATATTCAACTCATCGAACCCGGCTGGTTCAAGGCAAAGGGCATGTTATGCTGTGCCTATTATTTTATAAGAAATTCATTTATTTGTTAAATTGTGTTCTCAATGTAAATTATTTTAAAAATGTCAACATTAATTAAAACGGGAAGCGCTTCCTTGAGGATAAAAAAACGATAACTTGGATGCTGATATGGCAACATTACCTGTTGATGATAGTATGCAGACGATTTGGAAATGCCGTAAGAACCCAATTTGTTACTGTCATCCGGTAGACAGCAAGTTGAGTTTTAGGTTTATAGTGCTGAACAAATTTATTAATATAAATATTACTAGGCAGACTTAAAAGAGTTGAGGGTCGTTTTCGGCTTTTCTTGCTTTTAGACACTTTATTTGGCATATCTTTTGAAGCAAAACCTATTAGCTGAATCAAAATTTATCCGAATGAATTGTTGGCAATGTTGACCGTCTCAGACCAGTCAATACCGATATTTTTTTGTTCGAATTCCGAGTATTTGGGTACCTATATTATGTTCACAAATCACAAATGCCGGATATTTTATCGATAAACTTTATCAGCTATTTTGCCTAGCAATATCACCAGTATCAATTGATCCCTTTATCTAAAAATAAAACGCAATTTGAACCAGTGATCTTGCTTAAGGGCAAAATAGCACTTGAAACGTGCGCGGTTGTGTTGAGAATATTTCACCATACGATTCCTTTATCAATTTCCTATATACCTCCAAAATGATATTTTTTTAATTTAAAGTTGGAATTACCTGTTTCTAAAGTGACAAGCTTTTGCTGGAGAGTCCGAGTAAACAAACATGTCGTTTGGATGTCCAAGGCAGGCGCGATGTTTTCGACTCTTTGATACTGATTTACATTCTGAATCTAGGCACATAGCAATTTTTTTGAAACAAGGTTCTAAAACTTCTCCAATTTCAAGCAACTTGATGTCAATTTGTAAAGTATATCCACCTGTCTTAGCAGCCACAATGATCTAAATTTTTTCGGGTACGACACCTGTACCACTCATAGTAATTACTTCCGACGACTTACAGAGTCTACGGCTACGGCTGGGCTTTTATTTCCGCAGTTACATATCTCCAAGTGTTCTCCATTCCCGTTATTTATCTGTCTAGTTCGGAAGAGCGCGGGTCCTCGCTGGATTTTCGCCATGATTAACAGTAGTATTAATCGCCTTGCGGAAAATGGATGTTTTCTAAAAATTACCTTCCGTCTGTTGAATTCTTCAATTTTGTCGATATATGATGATAATATAGGGTGTATAGACGAATAAATTGGCTCATTTAGTCGCCGCGGTCCAGTGGCGTAGCTTAAAATTTTGGGCCCAAACGCCAAAATTAAATTTGCCCCCCCTCAAATTGGAAAATAAAAAAGAACATACATGAAGGTGAAACTATCACAAACTTTTATTTCTCAGTAAACAAAAACAAAAAAATTAAAACAAAAATAGGGTGTCCAACTTTAGAACTGTACAAATCCGTAAAATCTTAATTTTTGAAGATAATCGCCTGAACTTTTTTTGCTTGATACCCTCGATTTTCACGAAATTCCTGAATTTGCATCTTGACATTGGTATAAAGGTCAAAAGAAGCGGTTTTCGAAGGACTTTCAAACGAAAAAAGTTTAGGCACAATGAGTTTGCCATCTTAATATACAAAGGGTGCTTAATATACTTAGATGATATCATAGTCTTTAGTGCAGGAGACGTCGATGAACTTTAATTAGTTCCCTTTTATATATTGCTGCAGCTTCTTCAGCTTCTATAGAAAGTAATGCTAAATTACTTATTCTGTATTGGGAACAGTAATAATTTCTCAAATAGTTTTTTTTTTGTTGATTTTAATTTAGAGAACGACCGTTCTGAAGAAGCAACAGTTACAGGAAGGGTCAAAAATATAATATCAAAACAGAACAGAACAGAGTATACCTCGACCGGGCGGTCGAGGTCTAGAGGAGGCCGTCGAGGCCCCCTTGACGGCAGGGCCCCCCGCGACCGCGGGGTTTATGGTAGCTACGCCACTGCGCGGTGCCAGAAAATATTTTTGGACTAATGCATCCAGCGAATGCAATACAGTTGCAGTATCTTCAATTCACAAAAAAAATAATGTGCGGGATATGATTTCATTATTCTTTGAGTTGTTAGTTTCAAATTGGGTGTAATCGCCTTTCGATATTACAAAACAGGACAATGAGAATTAGGTATTTAAGTTTAAATAGATATACAAAAATTGTTGGGGTGTTTTTAATTTTGAATTTAATGAATGCACCAAATTATTTAAAGATTCAAATCCATTAAATTGATTTAGGACTTCCAGCACCCTATTGAAAATATGGAATTATTGAATTTAATTAAGTACCATCATCATCATAATACCGGAGGTAAAAGCAATATTATTTTACACAATAAAAATTTTAGAAACGGGCAATATACAAAATTTTTTAAAGGGTTAATAGCATACAATAATTTAGAAAATGAAAACGAAATTAAAAGTTACAATTTAAGGAAATTTAAAGGGACTCTCTCTAAACTAAATTTAACACTTGATTTGATCTAAATTAATTATTGAAAATTTTGAATAGTTACTTAGAATATATTTTTCCTTTCTCTTTAGACTTAAACATATCAGTATTATAGGTTTGTATAAATGATTGGTAACTAAGCATATTTGCTATAAATCTGTGTTTCAAAAAGGGTTGATCGAGTATAATAAATTGCCAGATAAATTAAAAAGTGAAAGGTATATAAAAAAAATTTAAAACATTATTAAAAAAGTATTACCTGGGTATTCAAAATGATGCAATTTGACTAATAATTTAATTTAAATGTTAAGGCAAGAAGAAATTATTTATTTGAATAATTGTTACATTATAATCTCTGTATATATGTAATTGTATTTAGTAGCCATTTAAGAGTTAGGATATATTATACTTTAAAAACCATTAATGCTAATTTTAAAAATATTAACAAAAATAAGTTAAATATGTGGAAACATGAGATGTGTAACATATTGTATCATAATTAAGTATTATTCTTTGTTTTTAGACAGATAGAATTATTGTTTTAAATATACCGAAAATAATTATAATGTAATTTTTCGTAGTTTATTTTAGGCACTAGCAATTTCAATATTCAAAAATGATATAAGTATCTTTGGAAAAATGAAGAAAATCAATGCCGCTGTTATAAAAGCACCATATAGGTATATAGATACTATTTTGTCAGTGGGGCAGATATAGTCTTTTGTTATTTGATTCTATTAATTATTTAAAAAATAAAAAAATATATACCTATTTATTACGGCACTGTTCTTCGAACTTGAACATAATCCCTTACTCCGATCCTGACTTCTCTCCCCAGAAAAATGGAGAGAGATAGCACGCTTGACCCTGAACGGTTGTAGCACTTTTTGTTGTTGCGCACATGCGAACGGCAGCTTTGGGGTGGTTGGAGAGCAGGGTTCGTGGGTAAGGAGGTTTGTTGTTAGTTGTTATTTTGGACGCCACCTAGCTCTTTTATTGTACCTTTAAAAGTGATCTCGGAGAGCTGGAAAACCGAGAAAATGGGATAGAAAACCGTTATTTGTTTTTACCTGGCAATATTGCAAACAATGAAACACTGATGACACTTATACCTAATATATTTACACTATATACAAGAAAAAAGTAAAAAACCAAAATAGTGAACAAAAAGGTTCCGTAGGTATGCACTTTACTAACTAGATATGATATTTGTTATCCCTAATAATTGAGGTGGTATTAACTATTAACTTTCGAAACTTTAAGTTTACATAACCCCTTTTGTTAAATTTATATTCTAAAATTTACTATGTTTATTACCAAAGTACATAGCCTATTGGATGTAAAAATGGTGCTCTTTATATCAAGCTAGTTCAGCATATATGGTAACTTATTTCAGGCAACTAGATAATTTTTATACCAAATGTACGTAGCTAGATATGGTTATCTAGTCTTAGACATAACTTAGGTAGTTAAGGTAACCTAAACTGATTATTGGCACAAGTAATAGGTAGTCAAAGTATAACTTTTAATCCTAGGCACAGCGAAAATAGTTTGGGTAGACTTATCTGTTTCTAGGCGTGCTTATCCAGTGTTAAACGTTCTGGCTCTGCTTGCTCCAGACGGGAGACAAATCACGTGATCACCTCTCACGTGCAGGTAGTTGCGGTCCACCCTGTAGGTGTGTGTGGTGTCCTCCAAATAGATCAGGCACCAACCACCAATATAAGCGAAATAGGTACTAAAAAAAACCCTGAAAATTATCCCTATTTGTGCAAAAGAACTATAACATATTTACAAAAAAAAACTTACCACTTCCTGTGGGTTTTTTTTATAAGAAAGAAACGGCAACTTGTAGAAAATTCGGCAGAAGATACGTCTGGAGTTTTTCTGTTTGGAGAAAAACAGGTATACGGCAGTAATCCAAAAATATAACGTCTATCTATGTTGAGAAAGTGCCTGAAAGTTGGGAATTGGACTTAGGCGTATAAAAAACTACAAAATGGAGGGGCTTACCTACGCTGCAAAGTGTACCGGCGAGAAATTTGCTATAAAGACGGCACTGACGGAGGCTAATCGGTGAAGATTGCGTGGTGTTATAAAACTAGCTTCATTGCCGAGAATTATTCACTTCAGATCCGCGTTTAATTTCACTTTATGCTCCGACGAAAACCTCGCAAATTCTCTTAGGTAGTCAGCACGACGATCGGCAGTCGAAAGAGGGATTTGACACTCTCCTTCTCCGGAACACCTGGTTTCCTAAAGCCTCTATTAACAACTTATCGAAATTACTTGGGTAACTACCAGTTTGAATGAATTTCCTTATCAATCTCCTCAAACAAAATACCAACTTGGACAGAAACACAACTGACATACACAACAAGTCAAAAGGAAATTAAATAAAGGAGTTACTACTCTACTCTACGGATGACGATCTAATAATAAATAAAAATAAACGACCTGACCTGGTGCGTTAGGCGATAGGAATTAGCTACCTTAACCAGGGCACGCGGACTCGCGGCTATAGGCTCGGTACCTCTTCGGTGTCGCTGCGTACCACATTTCAAATAAAAATAACGATTGAGATGTAGCGTAATTTTCAAATGCTACACGGTTATAACAAAGGTGCTGTCATCGAGTTTCTTAGCTGTGTGTTTTGGTAAGCTGTGCTATCATCAACACGTAATATTGTCTTATCAGCATCCATTTTTTAAATAATTTTATTCTTCTTCAGAACAATGACATCAATCACCATGGATATGGAGTTGTTTTATTGCTCAAAGTTTTGTTCAAAGTAGGTAGTGTGAAGAATCGTACGAACAAAATGTTGACATGATAAGATTATCCCCGGCAGTACTTAAATAAAATTGCCGAAATCTTCCAATGTGTCGTTTATTTAAAAAAAAGTCTCAGTATTTTTTTCTATTTTTTCGAAAATTTAGGCACATATGGAATTACCCCACCACCCTTTGTAATTTCGCTAGTATTACAAGTGATAAGTTGAAACTTGAAGTTGTAGCGTAAAGCCTCGGGTAATACCCTTCCCTCTCTGTAGATGGTCCGAAAGATCTGTCGATTGGTCCCTTCTTCGAGAGTCAACCTCCAAGACGAGCTGCATGGCGTGCTTATAGATCCATCCGGATTAACCTTAAAGAGTTGTTTTTTGCGTACATCCTTCCTCTCGATGGCCATGACGGTGCTATTTTGCTTGCAACCATTTTTTATATCCAGAGTGACGTTACTGAAAAAAAGCGATTGTTTTAATTATTTTGTCTTTAAACTACGAAGGTAGGTACTAACAAGAAGGAATATCCTAATTTCCTTCTAATGGGCCTATAATAAAACTAAATAAAAAAGGGAATATGCTCGTATGCCCATCAAAGAAGGATATTTCTTCTTTTAGTACGTATTTTGTAAAACAAATTAAAAAAATCAAAGAAAATATTTTTTGTGTGGATAACTTCCTGATAGATTAGATTATTAATATTTTTAACATTATGTCAAATTGATTAAAAAACTATGATATACCGGGTCGGAACTTATACAAAATGATAGTTATTCGGCCGGCCTTGAAAGAAAATCTTTCAACAGCATAATAATGAACGAACATATGAGTCTAAACAAACTTATGCTAAAATACATGGCCAATGGTGGCTCTAATTTACATTGGTGCAACTTAAAATCGGCACACACACACCTTCACTGGGGAGCGTTTAATAGTACCGGAAGATGTCTTGATTGTTATCACCCTGACCACACCATCGGCACCAGGACGAAGCGCAATGATTCGACCTAAGCGCCACTTAAAGGGTGGAGCCGGTGGAGCGTGGTCATCCTTGATGATTACCATAGCTCCAACAGCAAGGTTGGTTGTAGCAGTTTTCCATTTCGTCCTTTCTTGAAGCTCAGCTACATATTCGGTGGACCATTGTGTCAAAAAATGCTTCTTTAGGCGCTCTACTTGTTTAAAACAGGACAATCGGTTTGTCGCTAAATGTTCTAGGTAGCTATAATCGCGGAAAAACTCTCGTACGAACGCGCTTAATGTGATGTTTTGCTGATTTTATTCCTGCCTCCCAAAGGCCTCCCTGATGCGGTGAGTATGCAGCAATGAAGCGCCACTTAACATCGCATTGCGTTTTGTATAAATCGGTAAAAGTCTCATGGTTGGACTTTAAAAATGAACCAAGCTCTTTCAGCTTGTTATGCGTTCTTATAAAATTACTGCCATTGTCACTGTGAACGGTCAATGGTCGACCTCTGCGAGCAATAAATCTAAGGAACGGCTCCAAGAAACAATCAGTGCTAAGACTCGTAGCCAATTCTAAATGGATAGCCTTGGTACTAAGACATAATATATGAAAAGACACAAATAGCATTTCCTTATCCTTGCACATCGACCCTTACGATCTTTAATGAAAAAGGGCCCAGCATAATCCACACCGGTTTCTTTAGAGGGTGGATTTGGATTTACCCACGAATCGGGCAAATTTACCATGAATGGAATTTCGGTGGTTTGAACTTGAAGCATACTATACAAGTGTTGACAATGCGTTTAGCCAATGATTAATGGGCCAATAGTTGTCTCTGATTGTGGCTAACAAAGCCTGCGGTCCACAATGAAATAATTTATTGTGCATGACTTAAAAATCAAATTCGTTAAATGATGATTCGATGCCAAAACTGCAGGATGTTTATTATAAAAGGGATAGGAAGAATGTTTCAACCGATCTTCTACTCGTATAACATCATCTTTTTATAACGGGCTTAATGGAAATAATTTAGAAACTGATTGGGTTTTTTTGAGGATTATGAAAATCAATTGGAAATTCCTCCCGTTGGGCAAAGTTGACTAAGGCCTCCATATATAGAAACTTGCAGTTCTTCGTGAATCAACGAACCATCACACTGTTGCTCAGGATGTGTTAAATTACGAATGAATCGTAAGCAGTACGCGGCTATTCGCTTGATTCTAGTCAATGTTGAGAATTTTTCAAAGTTTCAAAATTTTGTGGTATAGAGTCTTCACCGGGGCTACTCTCGTTTTGGAACATAAAAGTTTAACAATAATTTCATTGTCGGAACTAACTGAACGAATATACAGGGTGATTTATTCATAACTACATTAATTTTAACAGTGGGTAGGGAAAAATGCTATGAATGCGAAATCGCAATTAAAAAAATTCCAACTTTTTTTTAAAGCCGGAATTATTTTTTTTCTAAACCGCATTTTTACCTATTTGGCCCTCTATTTACGGCTGCCACTGGATTGCTTTCAGGGCGCATGAGGCATCGGACGACGCTTGCCGTTGCGCGCGTCAACATTGTTGCCAGATGTACGCAACTTTCGTAAATTTAAAGGAATGTTTTCAGTACATAATTATTTGTATTGTAGGCGAATGTTCCGCCAAATGCTTGCGGAAATTATGGACAAATGTTAACGCTTACCTCTTGTAACGGTTAGTTTTGCCCTGAGACACCTTAAGGCGAGCCTTAAGGGATAAATGCCAACGAGAAAAATAAATGAAACGACTGCTTACGTGACCTTTTGATTTTTGGATGCTTTATTAAGTAGGTACCTATTCAACTAGGGGGCTTACATGATTTCGTGGACCTCGACACCACTGAAGACGATTTTTTCTCGATAAAACGAACTTCACTCACTTTCGCTTGGGGCACTAATATTTCCGCTCACTAGTTCACTGATAATCCTTTTTACTACACCAAGACGCTCCTAGAGTAAGTAGTTGTGTTCTGTGATTGTTCTGCTTCCTCTGAAATAAGAACGTCAAAATTAGCCAACATCTCTGGGATACAGTTGCTTAAAATTTACCTTACTTTCCGCTTAAGTTGGTTACCATCACCAACGATACACTTCTCATTCCTTTATTTCTCGTTATGTTTGCTTTTCATTGTTACTAGGGATCCATATTTGCAATAGAATCGTTTCCGTGGGGGTGGTCCTCCTCTGTGACATTGGTTCAGTCGTAAGTACTTGAATCTTTCTAATTTCCACCTTTCGATCTTTACAGCTTTTTCTAGTTTCTTTTCCTGCCGTTAGGTATGTTACCGGGTATAGCCTGATGTGTAACCTACCGAGTCTTAGTATTATTTCTGGGCGAGTTAGGGATGATGGGTTGCTAAAAGTCCTTAGCTTTCTTGACTTCTGTTTGTCAGAACCCTTGTCGTGCAGTCGTTAGTAGGAGTAGGAGGATGTGTGTAGCCCGAACTCCGCAAAAGGAGCTTGGCGATTGCCCGTGGCCGAGAAATTTCCGGCACGCGGCGCGTTGGTGTTTGCGGCATTGATCCTTGCCAAGTTTCTGCAGAGTGCACTGTGAATTTCCTTTCGTTTCTCGCACTCCGCCTCACTAATCGCACATGTGATGTTATTGTTTCCCGTATTTCACAGTGCACATTCTCCGTATTTTGGTTTGGATATTTTTAAAGGTTATGTCCCATGTCGCATTCATTGACACTACTTCGTTCGTAGAAAGCATTCCCGTAATGAAACGTCGTTGTGGTTTCGTACTTAGTTTCGCTACCTGCCGATAGGTGGCGCGCTTCTAAATAGTTCCGCGGTAGCTTGACTGACATTCTGCAGGCATTCTCCATGAAGGATCATTATTATGTCTATCATTTCCGCATTTGTCTAGAGAACCGTTTTGGTAAAAAAGCAAAAATGTTGCACAAAGAGTACCAAATATACCTACAGAATGTAGGCAACTCTGGTTTCTGTAGTACGTGCTGCCATCTATTAGAAAGGTTCGCTAGTTACCGTGTCATAAAGCGCGCTGTAGACTTTCGGTTTTGAACACACAGAGGGTGACTGAGAGCTCAACCACAGATTCGGCGACGTTAATACCAACGAGATGGCGCCACATACAATAGAAACCGGCAGCAGATCCTTGACAATGACAAGTTTGACGTAATAAATAATAGTTGTGGAATGCGGATGGGACGCCTGCGTTCTTTTTAATAAAACTTTTGTCTTAAATCTCAAAATCTAGCGAATTTCGGAGACAGTTTCAGTCTTTTGAGGTTTCAGTATTTTCCACCCTCTGTAGACACTGAGCGCGTTTTGTGCGTGTGATTGTGAAGGCCTTTTGTATTGTTATAGCGGGTGCTGTGAAAAGTGTAGTAATAAGGGTCTCTCGAGTTAGATGCTGAACACGCCAAGTCCAAGGTGTGCTAACACCCTGTTATTGGCATATCAACTAGGTAAATAATTCATAAACTGAATATTTTTTCGTAATTAAATTATCAATAAATAATGGCAACGTCGCGGCCGGTGCCATGTGCTGCAGCATAACGTCGTAGCCACATGCGTTCAGGTGCGCCTCGTTACGCGGGATTTGGGATAAATTGCCCCATTATTTAAACATGCAGCAAAAATTTTTTTTTTGCGTTTTCGGTATATATGTACCTCCCTGATGACGTGGTTAAAATTAATGTATTTATGAATAAATCACCCTGTAGATACAAGCACCATAGGCACTTTTTGAGGTATCTGAGAAGCCGTGTAGCTGAATGTAGTAGGCTCGTAACACACCACGTGCCTAGGGATATGCAAAGCATTCAACTCGAGAAGTTCAGACTTAAAAGATGGCCATTTGTTAGCCATATTCGGAGGCACATCTTGGTCCTATTAGAGTTTTAGAGTCCATAATGATTGTAACATGAACTTGACAGTGATAACTGAAGGGCTGATCAGAGGAGCCCAAATGCAAATTATCGTTAGAAGAGATGTCTGTTTTGCTTGCTGCAAGTACTTCAGAACTATTTGAGCGCCATTTGCAAAGCTCGAAACAACAAGATATTAATGCAGCTGAAACTTGTTGACTTAATTGAATTGTCTCTTTGATTGTATCCGATCCCGATAAGAGATCATCTACATAAAAATCCCTATGAATAACTTGTGGAGAGAATTATTAACTCTCAACGGCACGCTGTTCTATGCTTTTTTTGCCAAAAAAAGGAGCACTGGCAGTCGTAAGTCACTGTGTTAAGGGAATATAAGTTCATCCTCGGGTTTTGATCGCGAAAAGATTAATTGCAAGAACTTAAAGTCGTCTGCAACATTTATTTGCCTATACATCTTGCATATGTCAGCTGTTACTACGAACGTGTGCTGTCGGAATCTAAAGATAATAGAAACCCGCAGCTTGGTTGTACTGCTGTATTCTTTAATAAACTAATTTTCGGAATTCATCTAATGTAAGAAGTTCACTATTGAACGATTGCAACTCCCAAACCTTTAGGGTGTCCGAATCTAGGCTTTTGGTTAACATGAAAATGACTAATGCATCCCACTGATCCCTAGGAATACCTAATGAGTTCAAAGAACGCAAGTTTTTGGATATTGTATCAACTAAATCGCGGTATGCATTTGCTGAACCTATTTTTATTTCCCGTATATTGAACAATAATTTTATGTCGATGTGAACCATGAGCTGCTTGTTGTCGAAGCGTTCACCAGCTATTTCATATTTATTTGCAGAAAGTTTTATGGATGGAATGCATTTGAAAGCCGAACCTTCTAGAGACGATTGCAAATAGCTAAATTTCTGTATTGGTTCAATATTACCGTTGTTATGACTAAGAGAAACAAAAGAATCACGAACATTCAACCATTGATCATATGCACCGAGTTATTGGAAGTTTGACACCTACCTTGACATCTGACCACATTGTAAAAAGATTTTGGTTTGACACAACATTAGAATGTGTGTCACTGGAGGTACCAGGCTCACATAAATATAGTTCTATGTAGTCATTAATCTTTGACATAACAGAATACGAGTAGTAAGTATTCTCAAAAGTTTCTGTTTCCGCTGAACCAAAACTATTTGGAACCAAGCTTTCGAATTCAAACTGAAGTTCCGACAATAATTGTGATAAACAAGTGTTTTCTAACTTTGAAAATCTAATCTGTAAACTTGATCATAAATGCTATAAAAGAAATGTGTAAAACGTATTAATTTTTTTACTTGATGCTTCCCCTGTCGCCTCTACTCGTCGAAGATGGCCTGCACGAACGTCTCTGAGCGCTATCTGTCGTCGCCACTTCTTTAAGATGGCCTCCACAAATTTGTTATTTGGTTAAAAAATGAAAGTTCCTCACCAAACAACCTCATTTTATTGAGCCCTCTGAACCAGATAGTTATTAGGTGAGGAACTTTCACTTTTCAACCAAATAACAAGTTTTGGTAATTTCTAATTTTCCTCCCAACAGGTACCTACACAATGCGAAATAATTACCTTTTTCTTGAAATCGGCAGTGAAGTGTCTGAAAATCGCCATTAAAAGCTCCGAAATCGGCACTGAAGTAGCCCATTATTGTACGATTTTTTCAATGTACATGAAAAAAAAAACACTTTGCTTTGTCTTACCTTGGCCCGGATTTGGGTCCGTCATACTCGGTCAGCACAAGCCAGTTCATAGAAATATCGCTAATATCTTGTGTATAAGGGTAAAATCTTCTAGAAGCACACTTGTCGCTAGCGTAACCAGAATAATCCAGATATTTTCCAGTCTGGACGTGCTTAAAAATGATGAAACCTGCAATGAAGGAGTATAGGGTTAGTAGATACTTTCATGTTATTCGTAACAAAAATGCGTTCGTTTTGAATGCTTAGAGTTTACCCATAAATTTGGAAAGTTCATTTTTATTCCAAGAAATGTACCCATTCTAAATAAAACTGTTTTTTCAAGGAAATGTTTTCCTGAAAAGTATTGTTTTTTAACATTTATTACTCTGTGTATTCCAAACCAGTTGATAGAATTATTCCAAAAATAAAAAAAACACTGCTCTGGCAATTTAAAAAACTTCCCAACTTAGCGTCACATATTGGGGAGAGATGGAACATAAACACGTGTTTTTATATTTCTTTTGTTTTATTATTATTTTAGAGTTTTTTTGCGCTTCCAAGGTGTAATACCGTCGTCAGGTATCTAAGAAAGTGATTTGTGCCATTTATATTTGGTATATTATCAACAATGTGCATTGTTACTTTATCACATTTGGCTCTTGCGCGTGCAAAGAGACAAGTCTAAAATAACAGTTGTAAGATATTCCAGTTTAAAAGTTATTCAAAATTTTAAATCAATTTTATGAAAATTGGGAATAAAGCAAAATTTACTTTTATTTGTGAACATGTTTATTTATTATTAACACACAAAGCCGTTGTTCAGTAATACCACTATCAGATGGTAACATAATATTTTCTGTTGTTCCCTCTTCCATGACTTGGCAATATAATAAAACATTCAAGAATCAGTATTAAATTGCATAAATTGTTTGCTCTTTTTCACTTAAATCTGAAATTTACAATTTCACTCCAATAATTTATACATATAGGGTGTTCAACTTTAAAACTGTACACATCCGTAAAATCTTCATTATTAGAGATAATCGCCTAAACTTTTTTTTTGTTTGAAAGGCCTTCAAAAACCGCGCCTTTTGGCCTTCCTGCCATTTTCAAAATTCAAATCCAGGGCCGGCTGCGATTTTTTTATACCCCCAATTTTCACAAAAAACATTTAGCGATTTTTTTATTTGAAATCTAACCCCACAGCATTAATCAAAACACCCCAAAAATATACAGGGAGTTCCATTCTGTAGGGTGTGAAAATGTCAAGTAATTTTAAAGATATCTGGCGAGTCAAGTGTGCCATGGAATCCCTTCAAAACAGTCGAATGATCAACAGGACCACTCAAAATTTTGATGTGAAAATATTTACTACAAAAGCATACAGGGTATTTTTCTCTGAGCCATCTCAAAATTCTGAAATTTTATGAAACTTATACGGATCAAGAGTGCTCTAGAATCATTGAAAAAATATTGATAAACACAAAAGTAATGTATTTCTTTACAAAATGCCAACTAACAAATAAAAACAATTTAAATTATTGGACCTTTCTCAACAAAGTCACTATGTCTAAGATGATACATTTTCTGTGCGTTTCCTGTTGTGGCACACCAGCCACCTTACCTAACTGATATGGACTTACTGACTGACAGGCTTCTGTATTTTTTAGATTGAGTTCGTTTATAGTGTGTACATTAGGGTGGAGCGAAAAAAATCAAATTATGGAAAATTAACTTTAACAGTTAGCACTATATGTTAAAAGTTGCCTATATACTAGTAAATGATAAGCTATTTTTTTTTCAATTTTTTTTACCTTTGTATCATTTCCCGCACTGACCTAGAAATATTATTTTTTTCAAATTTTTTTAAGAGATAGCACTATATGTTAAAAGTAGTTTAGATATCAGTAGATGATCCGTGTTTTTTTTTTTAATTTTCTGACCTTCTCTTCTTTCCCCGCAGTGACCTTGAAATATCAATTTTTTTGGGAGATAGCACTATGCGCCAAAGTATTTTAAAATGGTAGTAGATAATCCTTAATTTATTTTTCAAAACTTTCCAAGATGCGCCGCAGTGACTCGTGATCTCGAAGACGTGATCTTATAAATCCATCACGAGCACTAGCACCGCAAACATTTAAAGAAGATTCAGATACAACTTTAACACACCTTTCTACAGCTTGGGTGTGACAAGGCAGATCGAAAGTTAATGGCAGCACAGGCGAGTTTTCGCTAATTACCCTTTTCAATTCTTCATTAGATAAATGTCTGGTTAGAGTTGGTTCACTATTAGGTTGTTCTTGCCAAAAAATAAGTTCGGTATAGTCATTTGCCGAAAAGTTTATTTTAGGAACTTTAAACTTTCTGATTTTACCTCGTGTCGACTGACTTGTTCTGATAGATAATATTCGGCGGACAGCTAATTCTCGAATATGTCGCCTCTCATCAGCAAGTATTGCAACTAGTAAACTTTCAGAGTGGGCGAAGAATCCATTCCGTTGTATGGTTTATCAACGATTTCTCTTAGATCTTCTCGCAAATATCGGCTCAAATGTATGGTTCGCAATAAATTTGATGGAGCATCTTTTATTTTGGGCTTGGTTTTAATGTTAAACCACATGGGAGCATACACCTTATTAACGAACGTAGCAATTTCTACCAAGTTTGCTGATGGGGCAGGCGTACTTACATAGAGTCTCAGAATTCTATTCGCGGTGGTAAGCTATCTTGCATGTGATAATCTACCAGGGTTCTTGTTAGCAAGACTGGTAGGAAATTCACCTGTACTTACAGCGGTGCTAATGTCAAAGAGAAATTTTTGGTCCGTACTTGTTGTTCTCTATCTACTTCAGAGAGTTCGCATTCAATAGGTTTATAATTTATAACGGGTAACTGGTCACAGTTTGCCAATCTTTTTCCAATGGCTCCCGAGAAACCTTTAGGACCAGATGTGGCCCCATCTAACTTTTCAATCAAATGCCTCAAAGGAAGTTCATTGGAGTGTAGCTGACAGACAATCCAATGCAAATGTCTTCCGAATTGTTTTTCTAAAAGGCAGATGACGCCACCAATGTTGCCTGTATTCGCAACCTATTACTAGTATGTTGGATGTATTAATATTTGATTTAATTAGAAAGTCACATATTGCGTTCTTAATATTTTCAGCTGACCCATTGAAGGGCGTAACATGTCCTAGGTAACCTGAGCCCGGTTCGTAAATAATTGAAATATGTTCTTCTGTAATTATTGTTCGTTTAGTGTTACTACCGCCTGCTTCAATCATTGTCATCGTTTTATCTTTTCTGCCATCGAAATACAGGCCCTTTATTACTAATCCTTCGCTGTTATGCATTTCTTGTAAATCTAGTCGCATTTTTTTTCTTTCCCGTCGTACTTTGCTTCTGTCAATAACTATTGCAGCCTCCGAGGAGGTGGAGACTGTCGAGAAGGCTTCTCTGTTTGTCTTCACATCGTGCATTAATGCTGAAGCAAGTGCTGCGGCTGGCCGGTCTGCAATTCCATACCTGTCACATGTTCTTGCAAATGTAGATAGGTTGATTCTTGTTTGCGATGTTGATGGCATTGGCTCAATTTGAATAGTTTCCTCCAAATTTTCAATAGCTGGTTTTTCAGTAGGCGTCTCTTTAGGTAGTTTCCTTTCAAGTTCAACGTTTTTCTGTCGCTTAATATCTTGTGATTTTCTTGCAATTTTCTTGCTGAGCTTTTCAGTGGTTATGCGGTCAAGAGATCCTATAGCCATGATTCGTTTAGTTCGTTGATCCAACAGAAATGCTCTTTCTAATGGTGGTACTTTGTGCGATATATCGCAAACACATTTTTCAAATGACTTGCATTTACAATATGCTATGTCAAACAAATGGGATGCATTTTCCTTAAGTGTTGCCACTTTGTTTTTAAAACTTGCTGTTTCTTTGCGAGACTGTGAGTAGGATTTAAGAACATTATTAAGTTTTTCGTGCTCTCTTTTTATTTGATTAGTTATTGTCACATGATGCACTGTAGGAATAGACCATTCCATATTTCCAGTAACTTTGTTGCAATTTCGTCATAGATTTCACCAACCTTTGGCTTGTAGTGTCCTTCACTTTGTTTCTTATGTCTTAAAAAGTTATAATAACGAAGCACCTGTTCCCGAGTGGGAAACATTGTTCCGCCAGAACTCAAATCAAGGTAAGGCCCGAATATAGGACAGTTTGTTTTATTTCGCGTCGAAGACATTATTGTTTACCGTACTGAGAAAATACGTTCACTAGCACTAAACGTTAATGAATGTTATCCACTCTCTCAGTACATAAACACAATTCACAACAAAACAGATTTAAGTTAAAACCACGATTCAAAATTGTCTGATGGCAGTGCCGGCTCAATAACATGAGACTTGCGGCAATGTGTCGGCGACTGTCAGCCGTTTGATAATATGCGGGCGACGCGGGCGTGGCGCGTGCGTAGACAAAATGATTCGATATCAGCGGCGGGGAACGAAAACATTTTCCAAAACTTTTGAAAAAAATAACGTGTTATTTAGAACAGTAAAGATAAGTTTTAGTAGATAATGTTAACGAATTAATGAAAAAAATTTTTTTTTTGAAAATTACTTTTTTGGATCAGCGGCGGGGAATGAAAATATTTTTCAAAAAATTTGAAAAAAAATACCGGTTATCTACTACAGGAAAGGCAACTTTTGGTGGATAGTATTAATTGAATTAGTAAAAAAAAATTTTTCACTCCACCCTAGTGTACATACTCGATTTTTGACCAGTATAAAATCCCAAAAATTCAGTAATTTGGGATGGCACAGATAAGAATACTCTCTATATTTTGTATTGGCCCTTTGCACACCAACATCTTGAGTGGTTCTATTGACTATTCAACTGTTTTGAGGGGATTCCATGGCACACTTGACTTGGCAGATGCCTTTAAATTCCTATTTTGGCCAAATTTGACACCCTGCAGAATGGAATTCAAATTTAGTATGTAGGGGTTTTGGGGTGTTCTGATTAAGACTGTGGGGTTAAATTTTAAATAAAAAAATCGCTAAATGGTTTTCGTGAAAATCGAGGGTATAAAAAAATCGCAGCGGGCCCTGGATTTGCATTTTGAAAGTTTAGGGTTTTGTCTCCAAAAATGAAGATTTTACGGATTTGTACAGTTATAAAGTTGGACATCCTGTGTAAAGAGGCATTTTGCCTGCAAAATTAAGTTACCTCTTCTGTCAATGCCAACTATAAGTAATTTCTATGATTTATAAAAGGGACTATACGAGTAGAATAAATTATAAAGTTTATCAAAATGCTGTTACTGATCACCGCTTATACAGGGTGATTCAGTTTTAATCTGCAACACTTCAACAGGTGATAGAAAACCAAAAAATAACCGCACTTTCTTCTATAAACTATATCATTTTAAGACCTTATAAAAAATTTACAGGGTGTTAAAATTGCAAGAAATATGTGGAATTTATTGAATATTTTACAAACTAGTTGAGATATTTAAGTCATATTTGGTACACGTTATACCGGCATGGGTTAGCATAAAACCTGTTAATATCGAACATCTTGAACAACCAGTGGCGTAGAAATGGGTAATTAGTATAATTTATTTTAGACAAAAAAAATTGAACCACCTTGTATAGCAATAAAATGTATTCAAATTCTTATGTAAATTTTTATTGTAAACAAAAACATTCTCTTAGCATTTTTTCATATGTGTCATGGTTTCATAGCAAATTTGATTTTTTCGTATTATTTCGGGGTACTTCTGAAAAATTAACTTAAAACTTTTCTCCATAAGTAACACTTAAAGTAGAAAAAATGTGTTTGCTACCTGAAATAAAGTAACTTTTTCCAATAAACTCACCTATTTAAGGCTATACTTTTGAAGATACAGGGTCTAAAATATTTAAGGAAGATACAATTAATGTTACGCTCTGTATCTTGAAAAGTAAAACCTTCAATGGGTAAGTTTATTGGGAAAAGTTACTGTATTTAAAGAAAAAACACATGTTTTCCACTTTGAGTGTTACTTATGGAGAAAAGTTTTAAGTTAATTTTTCAGAAGTACCCCGAAATAATACGAAAAAATAAAATTTGCTATGAAACCATGACACATAAATTATGTCACCACCGATCCCGAAGAAGCGCTGACGCTGCACAAGAAGACACCGCCGAAGCGTCCCCTATAAAAACGGGACTTTGCTATATTGTATACCTCATTCTTATTCTATACTTTGTATTGTAACTTTATGTTCAATAAATAATTTTTTAAAAAGACCGCGTTACGCTCCCGACCATTAACTGTCGCAGTCTTCCGGATAATCGAAACGCCGCGTATCGAACGTGCCGCGAGATCGTATCAACGATTGATCGATTATCGAACCGTCGCCGGTCATCAGAACAAAATCGTCTGTTTCCCGCACGGACCAATCAGAAGCTTTGGAAGAGGACCACATCGCCGAACCCAGACTTCAGATGGCCAAAATTGCTCATCTCTTAATGTAAGTGCAATTTTGATGTCTTTTGATAAATTTGTCGAAGATCTTGCCAATTTGTCTTTGTCTTCAAGTGACTCAAACGAACTTACTGAAACTGAAATCCAAAATTTTGATCGACCAGAAGTTTTATTCGAAAATATTTCTCAAAAATCACAAAAAATGACCACTCCATTCAAACCCGAATTTTTAAAATGTGTTCCCGAATTTGACGGTAACCCAACCGAATTAAATCGATATTTGACTGTTTGCGAATCAATAGTAAATCAATTTTTTGACACTAAAAACCCAACATGTTTTCAAAATGTTTATCTGATGCATTCTTTAATTGAGAAACTAAGTGGAAATGCTAAACTTATTGTAAATATTCAAACTATCACTTGCTGGAATGATATCAAGGAAACACTGTATCGTCATTTCGCTGATCAAAGAGACGAAGCTTGTCTCAACAGGGATTTGGTTATGTTGCGACAACAACATAACGAAAGACCGCAGCAATTTTATGATAGAATTCTACAACTCCTAAATTTAATTATTAACTATGTTGATATTCACGAAGACACTCAAAAAGCAAAAATTCTCAAAAGAACCCTTTATAACAATTTAGCTCTCAAAACATTTTTGTCCGGTTTAAAGGAACCACTTGGGACTACCATACGTTGTATGCGCCCCACAAATTTAAACGAAGCTTTGCAATTAGTAACTCAAGAAGACAATATAAAATATTTTCAAAATATGACCAGTGCCAGTGATGTTATGAAATCTAAAATAAATGCACCATTTCCAAAATTACAATTTCAGCTAAATAGCCCTCAAAATTACGTTATTCCCAAATTTCCACCTGTACAATTTAACAATCTTCAGCCATGTCGTTTTCCGATGAATCCAGGTTTTCCGTCGCAGCCAATCAATATTCAGCCAAAACCAATCGCTAATCAAAGATTCCCGACTAACTCACAAGTATTTGGCAAACCGCAAATGCAAAATTCACAAAATTCGAATGTGTTCAGACCAAACCAAAATAGACAATTTCCAAAACCAACGCCAATGTCTACCACCACTCACCTAAGTTATAAAAAGCCTTACCAACCTTCTACTTCCTATCGCCCTTCTACCTCCTATCGCCCTCGTCAACAACCTATTATCGAAGAAATTTACAATACTGAAATCAACGAAGAAAACAATGACGATGATCTTTATGATATTTCCAATTTATATGAAACTGAAAATCAATATCAATCTGAAATTTCACATTTTAACGTTCAAGTTGAAACAAATAACGAACAAGAAAATTTTGATTACGAAAATCCGCTCGACCATAATGACCACAATGATAGTGACCACAATGACAAAAATTTTCCTATTCCCTGCCACACACTTCCAACCACTTAAAAATGCCCTTATCTGTCCACGACTCCACAATTTCCAATGAAACTCCTTACGATTCGAAACCCATAACTAAAACTCCATTTTTAACTCCTTTAACCAAACCCCCTAATAGTTTAATGAATCCTTCGAAAGATTTGCCACCTTTACCGGAACCGCCTGACTCGAATTCTATGACTAAAAAACCTGAAATTATTTCGCTAAATAATTTAGACAAAAGTAAACTTTCTTACATTTATTGGCCCGAAAATGATCTAAAATTATTAATTGACACCGGAGCATCCCGCTCATTTTTGAACCCAGATTTAGTTTTCAAAATTTTTTCGAAAAATGTACAGTATGACCCATTTATTATCGTAACCGCTTTGCAAACATCTTCGCACGATCATAGTGTCATGATCCCCGCTTCAAAATGTTTTAATCTGCCTGAACCAAGACTATTAAAGTTCTACTTATTCAAATTTCACGAACTTTTTGATGGTTTAATCGGACTAGACAATATTTTATTATTGCAATCAAAATTAGACTATGTGGATAAATTTATTGTAACACCCTATACAAAAATTAAAATGTACTTCTATTACACTAAACATAAAACGCTAAACCTGATAGCAGTAGCTCCTCGTTGTAAACAAGTTATAAAAATTAAAACTACCGCAGAAAACGGAGATATTGTAATTCCACACCAAAAGGTACAAGATTGCGAAATCCCAGAGTCGCTGACAACTTCTAAGAACGGTTATGCGATAACTACAATTCTAAACCCGACTGATAAAGAGGTGATGCTAAATTTCTCGGAACCTTTAGAAGTTGAAATATTTGATCAAAATTGTTTAAAAAATATTGATCTGAATAATTTTAACACTCAAAATTTCGAACCCACACCTAATCTCGATATATCAAAACTTAGGCTTGATCATCTAAACGCCGAGGAAAAAGAAGCATTGATTAATTTATTATCTCAATATTCTGATATATTTTACAACGAAAACTCAACTTTAACTTTCACTAATAAAATTAAACATCAAATAAAATTAACGGATGAATCACCCATATACACAAAGTCTTATCGTTATCCCTATATTCACAAAAAAGAAGTCGAAAATCAAATCGAAAAAATGCTTGACCAAAATATCATTCGGCACAGTAGTTCGCCATGGTCATCACCTATTTGGGTTGTGCCCAAAAAGATAGATGCGGCTGGCAAACAAAAATGGCGTGTTGTAGTGGATTATCGACGTCTTAATGAAAAGACTATCGATGATCGGTACCCACTGCCGAACATTACTGATCTTTTGGACAAACTGGGTCGTTGCCAGTATTTCAGTACTCTCGACTTAGCAAGCGGCTTCCATCAGATTCAAATGGAAGAAAATGACATCCCAAAAACTGCCTTTAGTTGTGAAACCGGTCATTATGAATACCTTCGTATGCCATTCGGTTTAAAGAATGCGCCGGCTTCCTTTCAGCGAATAATGGATAATATACTACGGGGTATCCAAAACGAAATGTGCCTGGTATATTTGGATGATGTTATAATTTTTTCGACGAGTTTACAAGAGCACATAGATCGTTTAAAATCAGTATTTGATAGATTTAGAGAGGCAAACTTAAAACTTCAGGTAGATAAATCCGAATTCTTACGTAAAGAGGTAGGTTATCTAGGACATGTAGTCACAACAGAAGGCGTGAAGCCTAATCCTTCCAAAATCGTGGCAATAAAACAATATCCTATTCCCAAATCTACAAAAGAAATCAAAGGTTTCCTCGGACTAGTCGGTTACTACCGAAGGTTCATTCCATCGTTTGCAAAAGTCACAAAACCCCTAACAAAATGCTTAAAAAAGAACGCTAAAATTATTCACGATCAAGAATTTATATCATGTTTCGAAACTTGTAAAAACCTGTTAACTAATTCGCCAATTTTACAATATCCGGATTTTTCAAAACCGTTCAATTTGACAACTGACGCCAGTAACGTTGCTTTAGGCGCCGTATTATCTCAAGGCCCTATTGGTAAAGATCTACCAATCGCCTATGCGTCGCGAACGTTGAACGAATCCGAGCAAAACTACAGTACCATTGAGAAAGAATTGCTCTGTATCGTCTGGTCAACTAAATATTTTCGACCGTATTTATACGGCAGAAAATTTAATATAATTACTGACCACAAGCCCCTTCAATGGCTGTTTTCTCTTAAAGACCCAAGTTCAAAATTGTTAAGATGGCGGATTAAATTGGATGAATATGATTATAACATCATATACAAAAAAGGAAAACTAAATACGAACGCAGACGCTTTGTCTCGTATCGAAATAAACACAAAAGAAACTAAGTCAAGCGATAATGCCCAAAATATTTTTGATTATGTTCACAGATTTAATGAGGAACTAGAAAACGAAAATCAATCTCAAAATTTAGACACTTTATCTACTCAAGTTCAACCCGATAACGATATTTTAGATATTGATGAAAGCACAAACGAAAATGTTGATGAAAATGAAACAGTCCATTCTAATGCAGAAAATCACCCAATTGTCGGCATTCCTATTTCAGAAACCCCTGTAAATTACGGTTCTCATCAAGTAATAATTTATAGCGTTTTTCATTCCCCTGCCAAACCAAAAATTAAAATTCTTTTTGAAAAGAAAAGAAGAATAGAAGTTCAAATTTCCAAAAATGATTTTGAATCAGATGTAACTAACTTTGTTAAAGAGTATTTGTTACCCAATGTCCAATATCATCTTTATTTTGAAAATCCAGACATATACGAACCTTTCTGCGAAACTGTTAGACAACACTTTAAATGGCCCTCTCTGAAATTAAAACGTTGCACAATAAAACTTATTGATGTCACCAATAAAAACGATATTTTCGATATCATAAAAAATTACCATGAAAGTAAAACTAATCATCGTGGAATAGATGAAACAGAACAAAGAATAAAGGTAAAATACTATTGGCCGCAACTAAAAAATTCAATTCAAACCTTTATTAATGATTGTGAATTATGCCAACAGTGCAAGTATCAAAGACACCCTGTAAGAATGCAAATGAATATAACACCAACCGCTAGTAAACCTTTCGAAATTATCCATATGGACACATTCACTTTAGAACAAATAAAATTCTTAACAATTATAGATAGTTTTTCAAAATACGCTCAAGCATACCCATTAAAGTCATTAGTTTCAAGCGAAATAGTAGATAATCTAATTCAGTTCTTTTCTCACCATGGAGTACCAACGACAATAATAACTGATAATGGTACCGAATTTAAAAACTCTGTAATAAACGAACTTTTGAGTCTACACAAAATTAAAATTCATTTCTGTTCTCCCAACCATCCACAGTCCAATGGTATGATAGAACGTTTACATTCGACTTTAATCGAACACATACGTTTACTTAATACGCAAGGATTCTTAAAAACACCAGTATCTTTAAAAATGACGTATGCTATACTAGCCTATAATCACTCAATCCATTCGGCCACCAAATTCAAACCAATAGACGTATTAAACGGCCATATTAGCGATGAAAACATTTTTGACATAAATATAGATCAACTATTGACGAATGATTATATTAATTCCCATAAAGACAGAACCAAATTAATGTACTCTAAAATAAATGAAACTCTGTCTCAAAACAAACAAAATTTAATAGAAAAGATCAATCGAAATCGCGATGATCCAAAGTTGTTTAGCGAACAACAACGGGTATATACCAAGAAAAACATTAGGCAGAAAAATGCTAACAACAGCTGTTACTGTAGATACCGCTCGCAAAACTGTGTCAACGGACACCCAAGATAAAGTGCATATGGATAACCTTAAACGCCCACTAAAGAAAACCTATACCTTTGCAAACTCTCAAAATTAATTTCATATTTTTCTCTTTTAGCTTACCCTTGCTAGTCTTCGGACTTCAAGAAAAAATCGAAATAAGAAATCTGGACCAAAATTTTGGAATGCTACCTTTAAAATTAGGAAACGCGAAAATTCAACTTTAATTCATTTTTACGACTTGAACCCTTTGATTACTGAAATTGAAGAATTGGATCATAAATCCAATCAGATTGAAAACTTAATTAATTCGAATGATGGCTACAAACTCGAAATCTCTAATTATTTCAAAATATTAAATCTTACTAGATCAAAAGTACATATTAAAGTAGAAGAAATTTTGCCAAATGCTCGTAGACATAAAAGAGGGTTAATAAACGGTTTAGGCTCTATATTCAAGGCAGTGACTGGAAATTTGGATGCTTCAGATGGCGAACGTTTCGAAAACATAATTAAAGAATTGCAACAAAATCAAGAAAAATTAGAATATAATATTAAACGTCAGAATTCAATATCGACAGAAGTTATCGACAAATTTAAGAACACTATTGGACAAATAAAACACAATGAACTTTTACTTGAATCCAAAATAAAACAAATTTCAACAATTGTCCAAAAAGAAGCTTATAGAGAAAACTCGATCTTTATCAAAGATATTACAAATCAAGTAATAAATCTTTACGGAATTATCAATTCAATTTTACAAGATATTGAAAATTCAATCGTCTTTTCCAAATTAAAAATTATGCATCCAAGCATCATTAACACATCAGACTTTTACAAGGAACTTCTTAAACTTCAAAAATTCTTAAAACCTGAACAATTCCCATTAAAAATTTCTTTAGAAAATATTTTACTTTTTGAAAGTCTAATTAATATTGAATGTTATATTCTAAATAACAAAATCACTTATTTATTAAAAATCCCTATTACTTTCCCTTTTGATTTTGAATACTTTCATTTATTCTCTACTCCTATATTTTCGGAGAGTCATTTTAAGACAGTTTTTCCAAAAAACAAATTCCTATTAAAAAATAAATTGCACTACGCATTTACGAGTAAGGCATGCTCAAGAACGAAGTCCCAAGACTACGTTTGTAAAAAACTGGACCTAGAAGAAATCCGACAAGACGCACCTTGTGGAATTCAACTCCTCACTTCAAGAAGTATAACTACATGCAAAGAGTTCGACATTACCATTAGTAAACCAGTTATTTGTAAATTGTAACAGTTAAACTGAGTTGCAATAATCAAGAAGAAACGCTACAACTCATCGGCTCTCACCTGTTCAAGATTCCAATAAATTGTAAGCTGTCGACGAATCGAGAAAAAATAATAAATGAACAAGAAACAAGTTTAATCGAAAACCCAGTACTCTTTCCAAAACTAGAAATGCAATTAAAAAGCAATACGACGCTCAACTTAGACTTCGAATTAGAAAATCTGCAACTTGACCAACTTCAAGAATTAAAGACAGAAGTTCTTCAAAACAACCCCGAACTTACTTTTACTAAAGTTCACTATATACCAAGCCTTTGGACAATTATCATTTATGGTTTATTGATTTTACCAGCGATTTATTACGGCTACAGAAGATGGAAATCAAGAAGACGTAACAAAGAGAAGAAAGAAGTTCCACAACCAGGAGATATCCAACTCCTACGGTGCCCTAGAGTTGGTTCTGCGGAGGGAGGAATTATGTCACCACCGATCCCGAAGAAGCGCTGACGCTGCACAAGAAGACACCGCCGAAGCGTCCCCTATAAAAACGGGACTTTGCTATATTGTATACCTCATTCTTATTCTATACTTTGTATTGTAACTTTATGTTCAATAAATAATTTTTTAAAAAGACCGCGTTACGCTCCCGACCATTAACTCATATGAAAAAATGCTAAGAGAACGTTTTTGTTTACAATAAAAATTTACATAAGAATTTGAATACATTTTATTGCTATACAAGGTGGTTCTATTTTTTTTCTAAAATAAATTATACTAATTACCCACTTCTACGCCACTGGTTGTTCAAGTTGGTTGATATTAACAGGTTTTATGCTAACCCATGCTGTTATAACGTGTACCAAATATGACCTAAATATCTCAACTAGTTTGGTAAATATTCAATAAAGACCACATGTTTCTTAAAACTTTAACATCCTGCAACTTTTTAATAAGGCCTTAAAATGATATAGTTTATAAGAAAGTGCGGTTATTTTTCGGTTTTTTAGCACCTGTTGAAGTGTTGCAGATTAAAACTGAATCACCCTGTACAGTGACCGGCAGAAAGTTGGACACAAATGGAAAACTTTTTTATTATTAATTTCTCAGAAAATTTTATTCTTGATAAAAGTTGGTGCATCATTTTAAACTCAAAACGCACATATCAAAATTTAAAGATCTCTTTTTGGATACGAGGGAGATTCAAAAATGTCAAAATAACTCAAGAGTAAAGTACCCTTATTTTTAAAAATGCGGTAAAATGTTACTTACAAAAGTTGTTTTGAATCAAAGGTGGACGTCAGATTTAAAGTCACAGCCACCTAGTCAGAAAAAAGAAATTTAACTTTTTTTGTCTTTTTTTCGACCGCCCTGTGTATTAAAAAAAAAACAAAATACCGCAAGCGCAAGTTATCATACAGTTTGTTAAAACCGCCTATTTGTTTGATTCTGTTCCTTCCCCCTCAAAACACACCACTTTTGCACCTCTGGAATTATTTTTCTCTGACTAGACCTGTCTGACGTAACAGCGGCGGTCACCGCTACAAAAAAAGGTCTGGCGCCCGAGCTAACCGACTATTATTTCTAAAAGATGTTATAAGAAACCCCAAACCAAACTTAATAAATAAATCATTACATAATAGTCAAATCAAAAACCGAAAGATCTTCTCTTACAGTAGACGTGAATATTTCTTAGTGTTGATTCTAGGAAGAAATCTGTTAGAAAACGTTTTGCTTAGTTTCTGATGGTGAATCAAATAAAGATCAAAACTAGACGGTGTTCAATTTAAAGAAAGTACATTTTTGCAAATATCTCGTGATGTTCAATAATTTGTTTTATTCTCCACTAAAATCAGGAGAAAATAATAGTTTACTTAACCAGCATCGTACCTAAGGAAGTCAGAAAAAGATCGCACTTATAGCTTTGAATACTCTGTAGAAATCACAAGAAAAGCGTGGTAAGAAAAAAGTATTTACCTACGCAACATGTGTCAAAATAAATTTTGAAATAAAAATAATAACAGAAGACGTATGAATCAAGTTTAATGTTCATGTTATTTTTATGCTGAATATTATTTGTAACATGTAACTAAACATTACCTAAAAATAATATTATAATATAAATAACACAAGTCTAAGAAAGTATTAGCAATACGTTCAAGGAGCGATAAAAAGCTTATTGCACGACTATAGAAAAATGTACCCTTTATACATATTTGGAAACTGATAAACAATTGCACCTGTTACTCGTCAGGAACGTAAAGTATGTAGTTATGAACAAATAACTACACACCTTGTGGCCAATCACGAACTGCATTTTAATAACTCAACAGTTTTAGCTAAATTTTCGTTACGAAAAGTGGGTTATGGATGACGGCTCGATACTCGATACAATAAAAACAAAACAATATGTCAATTTGTGATTTCATTAAATGAAAAGTTCGTCGTATTGGAAATTATTTCATATCAAAATGAACACAATTGTACGCCTACCGAAAGATTGGAGGAGGCAAAATCAAATATTTTTGTTAGAGTATTGAAAAATACACTCTTTATACGTTCTAAATCTGATAAATAATTGCACCTATTACCCATGAGGGGCCCAAAGGTTTTAATATAAATAAAATGGTTTCTAATGTAAAATTTATTACCATATTTGGGACAGAGTTACTAAATATTATAAAGAAATATGCATACAATTATTATTAATTTCTTCTGTTACATTTAATTCTTAATTGGGTTTTTCGCCACCAAACTGATTAAAAGGCAACTTTTTACAAGTTGCCTCGAAAATTCATAAATTCTTAACACTGAATGAACGAAACTTTAAACGTGTAACTCAAAAAATAACTTCAACAAATTTGTTTTCTGAGCTTTCGGAGAATAGATCTTCCTCCTTTCTCAAAGATCATGCCACGTCAAAGTGAAGTGACAGATTAATAAATTTCAGGTTAAAATGTCATGACAACAGAAACAATAGCCTAGCCACCTGCCTGATATTGTACCCTGTGTTCTATCTAATTATCTATACTAATTTCTCTTTGAATAAGTGGCAATAATATTTTACTGAATTCCACTGAACATTCAGCAACACAGTTGCCCGTATTTCCTAGAATAAATGCAGATTCTTTAATTTTTCGTCTATTTCCTACTTCTTCTTTGAGAATTGGTTTGGACCTATCCCACAATATCCTATGATTGTTATTAAAAGAATGTTCACATATTTTTGACTTCGAAATTTGATTTTGCCTGATATAATTTTTATGTTCTTTTAAACGAACGTTAAATGGCCTACAAGTCTCCCCAACATAGAACTTTCCACATTCACAAGGAATTTTATAAATGCAATTTTTTGAACTTTGTACCTCATTAAATGGTTTCGTTTTAGCTAGCATCGATCTTAATGTATTTTTGGTTTTAAATACTGTTCTGACATTAAAACGATTGCCTATGCGTTTCAGATTATCTGATAGTCCATGAATATAAGGAATTATTAAATTTACTGGTCGGTCCACCAGATTTATTTATCTAATTCTATTAGCATTGTTATTTTGTTGGCAATCCTGAAAAACTTGCTCAACAAATTCAACAGGATAACTATTCTTCTCAAGAACATGTTTTATATGTTTAATTTCCTCCTCAAATTTTGTGTTATTAGAACAAATCGTTCTAGCCCTGTCATACAAACTTTTAATTACTCCTTTTTTAACACTAATATGATGATTGGAGTTGGAATGGAGATATCTATTAGTATGCGTTGGTTTTCTATAGACACTAGTTTCTATACTATCTGATTTCAGTATAGAAACATCTAAGAAAGGTAATTGATTATTATTTTCAATTTCTAAGGTAAACTTAATAGAAGGTTCTTGTGAGTTTATAAAATTTATTAATTAATTTAAATCATCTACTCCATGTTCCCATATAACAAATATGTCATCTACATATCTCCACCAAACATTAGGTTGGTGAACATATCTAGTCAATTCATTTTGTTCAAAATCTTCCATGAATAAATTGCTTATGAATGGTGATAAAGGAGACCCCATAGCCATTCCAAATTTCTGGTGGTAAAATTCATTTCCTAGTTGAAAATAAGTGGTTTTAACACATAGTGTTGTTAGTTCTAATATTGCATCTATATTTAAATTTGTCCTTTCTACTAAAATCTGATCACTTTCTAACTTTCTGCGTAAAATATTCAATGATTTGTCAACAGGGACATTTGTAAAAAGACTAACCACATCAAAGCTAGCTAATATACAGGGTGTTTCAAAAAAGTGAAACTGGGAGTAGAGGGGACCAAAATGTGACGATTGAGTGCAACATCGCTTATACAAATGTTGTAGGTTAAAGAGATACAGGGCGTTCAAAGTTAAAATTTTATTTGCAAATTTCTTAATAACTTCGATAGTTTTTATGATATCAGCTTAAAAATTGGTACATTGGGGTTTTTTAAGACGGCAAATAAGAATATTTTATCAGTTTTAATGTATTCCCAAGAGGGCGCCACTTACTCCCTTAAAAAAAATTGTGCGTACTTTTAAATAATTCTAAGGGAGTAAGAGGCGCCCTCTAGGGACTACATTAAAACTGATAAAATATGCTTGTTTGCCTAAAAAACCCTAATGAACCTATTTTTAAGCCGATATCATAAAAACTTTCGAAGTTATTAAGAAATTTTTAAATAAAATTTTAACTTTGAACACCCTGTATCTTTTTAACCATCAACATTTGTATAAGCGATGTTGCGCTCAATCGTCATATTTTGGTCCTCTCTACTCCCAGTTTCATTTTTTTACCATATTAATGAAACACCCTGTATAATATAAAACACAGAAAGATTTTTTAGTACCTGTAATTATAATTATAAAGGATGGTTTTTAGTGGCATGTCAGGTAAAGGATATCAATTGAAAAAAAAAATGCACTCCAGCCCGGACTCCTACTGTGGCCGTAGGGACTTTAACCAACTAAGCTACCGGAGATACGGGTTCCATCGGCTAGGTGTTATTTATTCCAATTGATATATAATTAGTAGCGGTGAGATGTAGAAGACTTCGCCATCTTCTACAGCTACTAGAAGGGGTTAGAGGGTGTAGGGTAACCATTCATGATTGTTGGTTATGTGAACTTCCTATTTGTTCATGAACCCACAAAATTCGACATATAGAGACTTAATGTAAGTATCGAACGTGGAAATTCTAACCTACAATGTCAAAGCCAGAATATGAAACACAGAAAGATTTTTTAGTACCTGTAATTATAAAATAACACCTAGCCGATGGAACCGTATCTCCGGTAGCTTAGTTGGTTAAAGTGCCTACGGCCACAGTAGGAGTCCCGGGTTCGAGTCCCGGCTGGAGTGCATTTTTTTCAATTGATATCCTTTACCTGACATGCCACTAAAAACCATCCTTAATATATATTATCCGGAAATTGATGTTCCCTAATTTTTTCTAGAAAATGATTACTGTTTCTGATAAATGAATTTGAGTTTCCTACTAACGGATTAACAATTTTAAGTAAATATTTTGTTAACGAATGACATGGTGAATTTATTGAACTTACAATGGGGCCAAGAGGAATGTTAGTTTTGTGTATTTTTGGTAATCCGTATAAGTGTGGAGGTTTTGAATGATGCGGAGTTAAGAGAGTCCTTTGTCTCTGTGTCATTTGTTCGCGGTATTTATACAGTGTTTTGTATATATTAGTTTCTATTGAAGTTGTAGGGTCTTTGTTTATCCTCTTGTATGTTCCTTCATTTAATAAATCATTTAATTTATTATCATACACAGTTTTTTCTAAAACAACAGTTGCATTTCCCTTATCTGCTGGTAATATTTTAATTATCCTATCTGATTTAAGTGACCTGTATTGCTACTTTTTCTTCCTTTGAAATATTTGACTTTGGTTTAAAACCTTTTTCTAAGACTATTTTTGACCTGACTCTAAATTCTTGACCTAATTCCTCAGGTAATGCCTGAGCTGTTTCCTCTACCGATGCTACTATGTCAAGCTTAGAAATTTTGTTGTCAACAACAGAAAAGTTTAACCCTTTTGCCAAAACTAACTTTTCTGAAATGGTAAGTTCTCTGCTAGATAAATTAATTACTGTTCTGTTGACAAAATCATTGTCTATTTGATTGAATTCCTCACTATGCTAACAAATTTGTTGAAGTTATGTTTTGAGTTACACGTTTAAAGTTTCGTTCATTCAGTGTTAAGAATTTATGAATTTTCGAGGCAACTTGAAAAAGTTGTCTTTCAATCAGTTTGGTGGCGAAAAACCCAATTAAAAATTAAATGGATCTGTTTGCGCCACAAATAAATTTTAGAAAATATCTAGAACAAAGGTATGGGCTTAATGTTTGCAATAATTTCAGATTATTAGAGAAGAAGTTCTTCAAATTATCTAACGCGAAAAATGGATTGACATATTTATGTAAAAGACAAGCAGATATTATACCAAAAGGATTGCGCCTAAAAGAACCTTTTACTAGTAGGAAATGTAGCAAAATATTGTTCAGATGAAGTATGATGCTGATAAGAGAAAGAATCCAGAACCAAAGAAGTAACATAAACAAATTATGGGGGGATATAAATGAAATACAGGAAAATGTTAGGGAAAGTGTATCTTTCTATGATTTTAATTACATATCAAATTGTATCAGCATAAGCTATAATAGGCATTTTGATAGAGTCAAACTTAGACAGATGAACAAATTCCGAAGATTAGTTGAGGCAAAGCATACTGAGGATGCATAGTGAGGAATTCAATCAAATAGACAATGATTTTGTCAACAGAACAGTAATTAATTAGAGAGAACTTACCATTTCAGAAAAGTTAGTTTTGGCAAAAGGGTTAAATTTTTCTGTTGTTGACAACAAAATTTCTAAGCTTGACATAGTAGCATCGGTAGAGGAAACAGCTCAGGCATTACCTGAGGAATTAGGGCAAGAATTTAGTCAGGTCAAAAATAGTCTTAGAAAAAGGTTTTAATCCAAAGTCAAATATTTCAAAGGAAGAAAAAGTAGCAATTAGATCACTTAAATCAGATAGGATAATTAAAATATTACCAGCAGATAAGGGAAATGCAACTGTTATTTTAGAAAAAACTGTGTATGATAATAAATTAAATGATTTATTAAATGAAGGAACTTACAAGAGGATAAACAAAGACCCTACAACTTCAATAGAAACTAAAATATACAAAACACTGTATAAATACCGCGAACAAATTACACAGCGACAAAGGACTCTCTTAACTCCGCATCATTCAAAACCTCCACACTTATACGGATTACCAAAAATACACAAAACTAACATTCCTCTTGGCCCCATTGTAAGTTCAATAAATTCACCAAGTCATTCGTTAACAAAATATTTACTTAAAATTGTTAATCCGTTAGTAGGAAACTCAAATTCATTTATCAGAAACAGTAATCATTTTCTAGAAAAAATTAGGGAACATCAATTTAAGGATAATTATATATTAACTAGCTTTGATGTGGTTAGTCTTTTTACAATTGTCCCTGTTGACAAATCATTGAATATTTTACGCAGGAAGTTAGAAAGTGATCAGACTTTAGTAGAAAGGACAAATTTGAACATAGATGCAATATTAGAACTAACAACAATATGTGTTAAAACCACTTATTTTCAACTAGGAAATGAATTTTACCAGCAAGAATTTGGAATGGCTATGGGGTCTCCTTTATCACCATTCATAAGCAATTTATTCATGGAAGATATTGAACAAAATGAATTCACTAGATATGTTCACCAACCTAATGTTTGGGGGAGATATGTAGATGACATATTTGTTACATGGGAACATGGAGTAGAGTATTTAAATTAATTAATAAATTTTATAAACTCACAAGAACCTTCTTAAGTTTACCTTAGAAATTGAAAATAATAATCAATTACCTTTCTTAGATGTTTCTATACTGAAATCAGATAGTATAGAAACTAGTGTCTATAGAAAACCAACGCATACTAATAGATATCTCCATTTCAACTCCCATCATCATATTCGTGTTAAAAAAGGAGTAATTAAAAGTTTGTATGACAGGGTAGAACGATTTGTTCTAATAACACAAAATTTAAGGAGGAAATTAAACATAAATATAAAACATATTCTTGATAAGAATAGTTACCCTATTGAATTTGTTGAGCAAGTTTTTCAGGATTGCCAACAAAATAACAATGCTAATAGAATTAGAGAAATAAATCTGGTGGACCGACCAGTAAATTTAATAATTCCTTATATTCATGGACTATCAGATAATCTAAAGCGCATAGGCAATCGTTTTAATGTCAGAACAGTATTTAAAACCAAAAATATATTAAGATCGATGCTAGCTAAAACGAAACCATTTAATGAGGTACAAAGTTCAAAAAATTGCATTTATAAAATTCCTTGTGAATGTGGAAAGTTCTATGTTGGGGAGACTTGTAGGCCATTTAACGTTCGTTTAAAAGAACATAAAAATTATATCAGGCAAAATCAAATTTCGAAGTCAAAAATATGTGAACATTCTTTTAATAACAATCATAGGATATTGTGGGATAGGTCCAAACCAATTCTCAAAGAAGAAGTAGGAAATAGACGAAAAATTAAAGAATCTGCATTTATTCTAGGAAATACGGGCAACTGTGTTGTTGAATGTTCAGTGGAATTCAGTAAAATATTATTGCCACTTATTCAAAGTTACTATAGATAATAAGATAGAACACAGGGTACAATATCAGGCAGTTGGCTAGGCTATTGTTTCTGTTGTCATGACATTTTAACCTGAAATTTATTAATCTGTCACTTCACTTTGACGTGGTATGATCTTTGAGAAAGGGGGAAGATTTATTCTCCGAAATCTCAGAAAACAAATTTGTTGAAGTTATTTTTTGAGTTACACGTTTAAAGTTTCGTTCATTCAGTGTTAAGAATTTATGAATTTTCGAGGCAACTTGAAAAAGTTGTCTTTCAATCAGTTTGGTGGCGAAAAACCCAATTAAAAATTAAATGGATCTGTTTGCGAGACAAATAAATTTTAGAAAATATCTTCTGTTACCTTATGCTAAAAAAAAATTAAATAAGTGATTGTTAGAACCTAAAATATATTAATAAATAGCTAGTTTACGGCTGTGTAGTTTTACTTAGTAGATAAAATAACGAGTTTTGCAGCCAGAAAGGTATATATTAACTGCTTTTTATAATACCAAGCTTTCGGTCTACTTCGTGTCCTTCATCATGGCTAGAATTTTTTTTTTAAATTATTAGAAAATATTGAGAAAAGGTTGAAATTTTACTCACAATTATGTTGAAGTTTTTTACCAATATTAAAACCAAATAGATTTTAGGTTTAAAAGGGCCAGAAAAAGGTTTTTACATAACTTCGTGTGAAAATTTATATCGTCAATTTTGTTTGTAATTGTTTTTTGTTAATAAGGTAATTTAGTTAGCAAACAATTACAAACAAAATTGACGGTATAAATTTTCACACGAAATTATGTAAAAACCTTTTTCTGGCCCTTTTAAACCTAAAATCTATCTGGTTTTAATATTGGTAAAAAACTTCAATATAATTGTGAGTAAAATTTCAACCTTTTCTCAATATTTTCTAATAATTAAAAAAAAAATTCTAGCCCTGATGAAGGTCACGAAGTAGACCGAAAGCTTGGTATTATAAAATAAGTTAATATATACCTTTCTGGCTGCAAAACTCGTTATTTTATCTACTAACTAAAATATATTGTTGCAACTGTTGAAATCAAGTCATATTTACTTTTAAAATGAAGCCTATTAGAGCCTAATATACCGAAATATATTTATAATCTTATCATACTATACAGGGTGATTCAGTAAAAAATTTTAACCATACAGTGGGGGAGGTCTGAGAAAAAGGAAAATGTGAAAGAATTTTTTTCTCGAAGTTTAAAACATGTGGCAAATGAATCTTAGGTAATATCCGAGTAATTCGATGCTTCTGCTTCAATGTCAACCGTCAAGGTTGACAATGTAGAGTTATTGTTAAAAAAATAATATTATTTACAATATTGTAGTGTTCACTGTGAGTATATAAAAAAATAAAAGATGAATAATAATTGTGATATAAAATAAAAAAAAAATGTAATTTGTCAAAAAAGTTGTATAGTAATAAATATAAAGTTTTCAACGTTTTTCCTTGTATTTAACTCTCGCTGATTCCTGTTTATAACTAACAGTTATGTTGCCACATTTCAATCATTTTTTTTGTGGAAGGTGAAACTGAAGACATAAGAAAACCTACCTTCCATCTGCATTTTTGAGTTTTGATTCTACAAGGGGCAAGTGTTATAACACTTCCATCATCTTAATAAAATGTTGTATTCACATCATAAGCACCAGTATTTGCTTAAGAGGGGGTTGCCGACAGCGAAAGTGACGTTACATTTCGTATTTTTTTAAGTTGTATAGCATAAAATCTAGTAACATTTTACCTGGCAAAAATTTAGTGCAAACATCTCTATCTTCATTTTAATCATAAGATATTACAAGCATCGTTTTGTTTTATAGGTTATGAAAACCTTGGGAAAAATAATAATTCCAGTGCATATGCTTTTAAGATCTTATGATTAAAATGATGACAGAGATGTTTGTACTAAATTTTTGCCAGGTAAAATGTTATTAGATTTTATGCTATACAAATTAAAAAAATACGAAATCTAACGTCACTTTCGCTGTCGGCAACCCCCTGTTAAAGTCTTTTCGCGAATTTCCGCACACACATTTGTATCACAATTTTTAAATTTCACGAGAATATTTCTACCGGCAATGCGTAACGGCGCTTACTGCGATTCATAATTTGCATATATTTTGCCACTTTTTATTGTTTTTTTTTTAAGCAACAAAATAGCCTGACAGTGGTTATTATGACATGATTGCTTAGTTTACTGACTGGCCGGCCACTGAGCGCTGAAGGCATTGGCTGCCAGAGACTTAGCACAGATGCGCCGGAAATTCAATTATACAGGGTCCTCCAAAAAGTTACCACTATAGGGGGGAAATTTTTAATTAACGTTTTATTTTGAAATTGAATTTTGGGGTTACCTTTTGTTTTAAAAAGAAGAAAAATGGCCCACTCAAACGTGGTCATGTGACTTTCGTTATCTGTCAAAAATGACATTTAAAAAATATATCGCCAAAAATGGGTTTATTTGTTAAAATATCAAAAAATTTTACTCGAATATCAATCAGCTTGATACTGTCAAATAAAAACAACTGCCAAATAAAAACAATTGCTTCTATTCTCTCCATGGCCTACTCATCAATATCGATTAATGTGAAATTAAACTTAAAGGTAATAATTATTTGTTCCATAAATAGTTTGATGATATTTTAATTTATTATTATTTTGGCATCAATTTAGAACTGGGAAACGTAATGTAACTAAATTTATACCCCAAATGCTAGACGGTACATCAACTTTGCAACAAATATAACAGAATTTTAAAGTGTAAATATCATTTTCTTTTGTAAAATACATCCCTCCCCGGCACAAGCATGTGGTTGCGTCTGGGTACTCCTAGTTTGGAGTGTTGTGAGGGTGAGAATTATTATTATTATTATTATTATCGGTAATTAGTAATAACAAATTAATAGAATGATAAAGCTAGTGATATAAAATAGTTTTTACGAAGTTTCGAGTTTTTAAAATTTTCAGAAATTTCATAAATAGATATTAAAAATTGGCAAAAAACTAAATATTTTAGTAGAGCATTCGAATTTGGTGCACTGACGTAGAACTGAAAAAGAAACAACTTTTTCAAATAAAACTTTTTGATATTTTAACAAATAAACCCATTTTTGGCGATATTATATTTAAATGTCATTTTTGACAGATAACGAAAGTCCACGTTTCAGTGGGTCATTTTTCATCTTTTTGAAAGCAAAAGGTAACCCCAAAATTAAATTTCAAAATAAAACGTTAATTAAAAATTTCCCCCCTATGGTGCGAACTTTTTGGAGGACACAGTATATTACAGACTCCTAGTATACTTATACGGAAGGGCAAGTTCAGACACCGCCCCGCCGGACTTTGAAGTGTTGCTCGTGAAAAAGCGCCGAATCGGGAGCGTATCGTCGAGTTTTATTGACAAGATTTTGTTAATATTATGAACTTTAAGAAAATGGTCTTATTTTTGGGAAAGTTTGTGTAATGTTACACTGATGTCCAGGAAACTCTATTAGAATTGATATCAGAGAGCACAGATAACTTAAAACTAGACATAGCACTATGCTCGACAAGTCCACCCTGCGAATTAAAATGAGAGCGGGAGCCCTGGTCGGAAATACTCTGGCATAAATCGATTGCTGCAGATCGGCCGGAACGTATTTTAAATGCTAACAGTTTGTAAAATGTCGTTTTTTAGAGTAATCTAACATTCTTTTATCATGCAATGTTACTAAATTGTATTTTAAAATTCTAATATATACCTGATTTGTAAAACATTCAGTTTACTAAAAGGTAATAGAGTAGTATTTTATAAGCGAGTTTTATAATATGTATACTATCAACCAAATATCCCATTGTACCATTTAAAATATAAAAGTTCATTATTTTATAATCAAAAATATGTTGAAATGTAAAATAAAATCTCTAATATACAAAAAATATATAAAAAAAATTCTGCGTGTACCCACACATCTTTTGGCCAATCACGATCCTGCATTTTTCATAACTTAACTCGACCTATTAAATTTTAGTTACAAAAACTGGGCTATGCCAGAGAACAACCAAGTAAGAGAATACAAACTATAGGGGTGCGGTCATTGTTGTCGCTCAGCCAGCGGCCGCCATTACTTTGGAGGAAAAGTCAGGCCCGTATTTAAATAAAATTGAAATAGATGGTTTAGGTCTGTAACGTAAAAATTAAACGGAATGTGTTTAGAAAACCATAAAACTGGAAGAAACAATATTACATTAAAAACGAAAGGTGTGTAAGTTTTGAAAAATAGCAATAATATATCCGTTAATATAAGTGCCTACATAGGTACAAAGGATTTTAAAGAAAGAAAGCAAAATGATGTTTAAAAAAATTTATTGGTGCTTCCATTCAATCATTTTATTTTTATTAATACATTTAAAATTTATATTAATAAATTTTAACGTATAACCTAAAATATAATTTAATAAGGTAAGATAGGTATTGGAAAATTTTTACAAGGGGGGTCAAATTGTATTTGTGTACTCAACGTTAAAAGATTTTTTATTATATTAACTTGTGTGGATAAACTTTCGAAATTATCGTTGAATAAAGTTTCCAATTTTAAACCAAATATTATAAAATTATTATCGGGCATCATTAAGCTGCCAAAACTGTTGACGGTACCCTTTTCGTATGCTTTAAAATAACAATATAAAGTACTGTCATCTAGTTCTTTAACTTGATGGGCATATCTTTCACAAATTGTGTAAGTATGTACTTGTAAACATTGTCTAATAAGGTAACCATATATATGTTTGTGAAAATTTTCTTTCAAAACGTCATGTTGGCGATAATCGGTATCAATAATTATTTTATTAGGGTCAGGTGGCAAGGACTGTGAGGGATCAGCTTCCAATATACTCGTATCTGTATCATTGTGTAGATCTCAGACTAAAGATAATATAGACTCTCCTTTCTTATGGCATTGTAATCAACCGGCATATACAATACGGAAACAAAACATTGCTTGTGATAGTGGAGCAGCTGGTTGGACAAAGCCCACCAGTAGCGTATGCAAAAAAATATTTTTATGGTTAAAGAAATAAATAGAACAAGGAAAATTTATATCATTGGGGCCTAGGTATTTATGGTTTATTAATTTGAATGAATTTTTAACTCTGGCAATACGGATTCTGAGGTGGAATTCATGTAAAAATCACAAGTAATTACAACAATGCGTAAGGCAGTTTCCTTCCTAGGAGGTGCAACGCCTCTGAACTCATTGTAACTGACTTCACTTACCTGTGAAAGGTTATGCGATTCTGTAAATTACTCATATCACACACAAAGCTCTTTATGTACCTATTCCCTTTTTAATGTCCCTTGTATGTTCAACTTAATAAACAATCTATCGGTCACAGAAAACGACACAAACGGAAGAATTTGCACGAAACTGTATCTGAAACGCCACGACAACAGACGCACATGGCTAAACAAACAGCGGCTACAACGTGGCGGCGGCGATAGCGGCATTGCCGAATTGTGCGATTCAGCGCAATTTACAACTTTTCGTTATGTTTTTTCACAAAATATATAAAGCAAAGTATAATCTTACCCATTTATTTTTATTTAAATATCCCATTATTATATAACGTAATCAAAATTGCAACGTAGGGAAGCTACGTCTTCTTCTCCATTATATTCTAATATGTTTTTAAATGTTCCAATGAATTTTATATAGAGTAAGTGGCAATACAACAAAGTTTTGTATTGGTAAACATAGAAATGTTGGCCACAAAGTTTTGTATTTGAAGTTTCGTCTATATTATCTTTAGTCTGAGGTGTAGATCTTGTAATTTTAATAATATTTTGTCTTTGTCACCCTCACAATTTGACCCCCCTTGTGAAAAATTTCCAATATCTCACCTTATTAAATTATATTTTAAGTTAAAACTATTTTATACGTTAAAACTTATTAATAGAAATTTTGATTTTAAATATATTAATAAAAATAAAATCCCTTGTACCTATGTAGGCACTTATATTAGCGAATATATTATTGCTATTTTTCAAAACATACACACTAATGTAATATTGTTTCTTCCAGTTTTATGTTTTTCTAAATACATTCCGTTTAATTTTTACGTTACACACCCTGAACCATATATTTCAATGTTATTTAAATACGGGCCAGACTTCTCCTCCAAATGGCGGCCGCTGGCTGAGCGACAACAATGGCCGCACCCCGAGTTTGTATTCTCTAACTTGGTTGTTTACTTGGTTGTTCTCTGGCTATGCCTATGGTCGCTATGGACGAGGATTAACTACTGATGTGCCACAATGCAACAAAACAGTCTGTCAATTTGTGATTTAATTATTATAGAAAAAGGGGTCTGAAGTAAAGGAAAACGCAAAGTACTCAACTCGCGAGTTATCGTCATTACTCGTTCGGATTAGTCCCCTCGCCCTTTAAGGGCTCGGGTCTAAATTGTCAATGACAATCATAACCCGCTTGTTGAGTAATAAATATTGTTGTTTGGTTTTGGGGATTTTAGGTGAGGTATCTCAATTTTAATTTGTTTCCAATTGAATATTTCTTTTTCAGGATCATGTATTATCTCGATGAGCTGACATTACAAAAGGAATAAATAAAATTATCGTTCACAAGGATATAAGAAGCATATAAGAGCCTACACAAAATGTTGAGGAAACTGTTGATATACAGGGTGTCCAGTAAGTATGGGGCAATCTCACAGGGTAGGGGACGTCAAAATATTACGATTGAGCTTAACAACTATGGGTCAGATCTCCATAGTTACTAAGATATAGCACGTTGTAACTCTTTTTTTTTTCAAATTGAATTATGGCCATATCTCCCAAACTAATCAAGCTGCTGAACTGAAATTTGGCACTGGTGTGTTGTTGGTAATGGATAATAAGCTGAAAATGTCAATTTCTCCGTATCTCAAGATGGCGCCACTGGCGCTGTTTTGGATCGTGCTTTTACTCGTAAATTTTTTTGAGGTTATCTTTTTGGTTCTGCAGGTCCATCATTTTAGTGCATCTTTTCATTCTGCAAGAAAAAGGTACTCTTGTTTCATAACGATCAAATCAACCGTTTTCATTGAAATCGGCAAAATGTGCCCCAAAATACCTGTCGACTTCAATATTCGAAACATAAAATTTTCACCTACCGCTTTCAAATGTTACATCAGATCAACTGTAGATTCAAAATGATGAAAAAAATACTGGTCAAAACACCATTGGTTTTCTTGAAACAGAGTGTCCAAATTTTGTCAAATTTAATCCTTTCCATTTTGAAAGAAAATAATTTTTGGTACATTGTTCATAGGGATTTTTTTTCACTTTAAATGGTACAATTGATCTGTAACACTTGAAAGCGGTAGGTGAAAATTTTATGTTTCGAATATATTGAGTCAACAGGTGTTTTGGGGCACGTTTTGGCAATTTCAACGCAAAAGGCTGATTTGATCGTTATGAAACAAGAGTACTTTTTTCTTGCAGAATGAAAAAATGCACTAAAATGATGGAACTGTAGGACCAAAAAGATAACCTCAAAAAATTAGTAAAAGCACGATCCAAAAACAGCGCAAGTGGCGCCCTCTGTGATGTACCTACGGCGAAATTGGCATTTTCAGCGTATTATCCATCGCCAAAAAACACAGCAGTGCCAAATTTCAGTTCAGCAGCTTGATTAGTTTACAAGATATTGCCATAATTCAATTTGAAAAAAAAAAGAGTTACAACGCCCTGTATCTCAGTAACTACTGAGATCTTACCCGTACTTGTAAGCTCAATCGTAATATTTTGACGTCCCCTACCTGCTCCTGTAAGATTGCCCCATACTTACCGGACACCCTGTAGTTATACAATGGACTGGTGTCGTCTTTCGAATTATGCCATAATACAAATGATTTGTCGTCTTTGTAAAGAGGAAAGATGTTGAACAAAGAATTATCAAAAAAATAAAAAAAACATTTTGGATAATGTATAATGTATAATTAGTGCGTATTTATTTAAATACTTCATAAAAGTCAATAGTTACCTGCCAATTGTGGTTATCATTTTCACGGTTAGATTAGGTGAAGGAAAATCGGAGAAAAACTCCTTGGGCATAAGATTGTATAATGTTTGCAGTCCGAATATTATATTACGTATACCTACAAAATTTATATAAATATATCAATTCGTTTGAAAGTTATCAGATACAGAAAATATGCATGCCAATTATTTTACCTTTGAAATTAAGGAAAAAACAAACCCTAAAAAATATTCAAATTCTCAAATTTTAAATTTGAAGAAGTTGCTTGCAATAAGAGTACCTATCTATGTCCTTTTGTACTTTGTGCCCGCCTATTCATTGCACCATATAATTTAGAATAGTAACTTTTATTTCTTGGCATTCTCGATATTTCCTAAAGGTTGAATATTTCTAATTTATTTTATTTCATTAATGGAGAAACGAAAAACTACAGTAGCTATAATAATAAAATAATAAAATGAAAACGCTCAAGAAATTTCTTCCATAATTGTGTGGTACAAAGGATAAAAACCTTATTGACATTATTCTTTGTGAAGTCCCAAAAATTGTAATTCCTGCATTGTACCTAATATTGTTGTGTAGGGTAAAACGTTACATCGGGATTTTTTTAAATAACGCATTCGACAATATGGGCATCATTGTATAAGAAAGTATCTAATCTATATGCATTTCAAAATGGTTTAATTCGATATTTATAATTTTTGTCGATATAATGAGCAAAACTTCCTTACAAACGACTAACCACTAAAAATTCCGACAGTATCGCTTAGATAAGTGGCAAAGGAACACACGGATTGACTACAGGTACAATTTGCAAATAATAATTATAGTATAGTAATAATAATTATATAGATTAATAATCTACAGTGTGCCCACGTTAAGCACTTACCACCCTTGTAAAATCTTTATTTGTTGAACTTTTTTTGTTAGGTAAGTCTTCAAAATGCACATTCAATGAGTGGGTAATTTTATTCTTGGGTTATAATCATAGCCAGTTATGATTACTTTTAAGAGGTCAAATTTCAAAAAATACTACTAGTAAGGATTTTTTTAGAAGAAAAGTGACTGCAGCTTCTTTTTTAGGATCACTTAAAACCTTTCTGTACAATTTGTCATTGTTCTACAGTTTAAAAAATGTATTATTTTTTAATTATAGCAATTTATTATTGTTTTTTAACAGTAGAACACATTTTTCTTATAAATACTTACATTTTTTACAAAATGATGATAAAGTTGTAAAAAATCTAAATCGCAATAATTTCAATAAATTAATATTTCTAAAAGTCCAGTAATAAGAATTTTTTTCTCGAATTTTAGAACAATGAAAATTGATACAGATAGGTTTTGAGTGTTCCTAATAGTACTTTTTGAAATCAATAAAAGTGATCATAGTTGGCCATGAAAATAAAATTGCCCATATTGTCGAATGCGCTACTTAACTACTTAACAAAGAGAAGTTTAATAAAATCGGTGAACCAATAAAGATTTTCTTTAGGATGTATATTCGTTCAATTGGAACAACAGAAAATGAGCACTTATTCACTTAAGTATCAATAATTCTGTAGATTGCGAAGAAACGACAAAAAATATGCAAGTAGGTTTAGAAAAACACTTTTCCCTACAAGCGTATGGAAATGTGTACTTTCTCTCACACTTTTTAGTGACAAACTGTAATTCTACTCAAAATTCATTCCATCCATTTTTTCAGCTGTATAGATTAATAATAACATATCCTCTTTTTTTGGCATTTCTATAACCATTATCATTTGTACAAGTTCAGTAGGTATAATTGGGTGGGTTCTTTTCGAGTAAATTATAAATGAAAGCAGTTAGAGAAAAGTTGCTTTAATAAAAATTGTTTACGGAAATATAAAAAATACGGGTATATGAAAAAAATCTGTTTGAAACGAAGCCTAATTTCTTTCATTTAAGACGCCCAATTCAGATGTTCCACATCGTGTTTCGTTTTCCCATAATAGGTAAGCCCGAGGCGTTGATTTTGTCACTCTCTGTATACACAACTATAGTAGATAGATAGCCATTATTACGAAAAGGGGGTGGTAAAAACTTTGCTTCATTTTGAAGAATCAAAGTAACTGGTTACGGGGCAAATTTCTAAAAGGTGTCAATGACTTCTATGTTATTTAGTTTTAGGATGTATTGTGTGAAAGTCGTTCCATTGGCATTGGTTTTTTATTGATATTGTCATGAAATTGTCAAAACATTTTGCAACCCTACCTGAAACGCAGCAAAGAGGACAGACAGGCAGACACAGAACAAAATCTACTGATCCTGTGTAATTTTTAAAGTCGAAAACCAAAAATGTTTTCTCTTTCTAAAGCATCACACGTATATTATGGACGAGAAGTCAAAATGTAGGTACTTATTTATATTTTCCACAATTAACTTACCGTAAATGTTGGCAAAACATGATATTAAGATGGATAATAAGGAAAGGAAAAACATTATTTTACCAGACATTGTGTGGCAAATACTCAAGTAGGAATACGCTGCTACATTATTATTTATAATATTTGTAAATAATAGGTTTGTAAAGAAACCTATTAGTTGTTAACAATAATTACAGTTGTTTTGTAGTAAAAATTCCTTCCTTTTTTTGTGCAACTTGCATCATTACGATACTCTTTAAATTGGCTATAGATACAGTTTGATCTTTTTCACATTAAGAGTTCCCACAACATCATAGGATATCAAAAGACCGTATAGGTGCATATTATTTTTAGAAGAAGATATCAACATATACAATGATCTTCAGTAGAGAAGGCCTTACTTTGGACCGCCGAAGCGCGTCTTGGCTACCCCCGTTTAACCTACGCTCTAGCCCCTAAACTAGGGGTACGTCTATGATGTACAGCTGCTTGCGCTTGCGGCCAATGTGAACTTGCAAGACCGTTTAAATTCTAAGTAGAAATGAGAGAGACTCGGCGACATCTGGCAACACCGCCCGTAACGTTTGAGAGAAGTAATTTTGGGAGATATTGAGCATTAGAAATTATTCCGAAAATGTCACGAAATTGTTAAAAATTGCCCTTTTTTGTCAAACGGCAATTACGTTATTTCGGTTTGGGGCTCTGGGGACGGCGTCATTAGACCTTCCCCCAAGTCTTTAGATAAAGTTCCAATGCCCGTCCATGAGAAAAAAAACACGCAATATCAAAGAGTGTTTCGGGAGGCTTCTCATCCGGATTTTTTCGAGGCTCACGGCTATAAGGTTTTTCCCACTGTCAAATCTTGCCGGACCAGAGGTTTGAATTTTCAGTCACAATACGCCAAAAACCAGCCTTTGAGCTTCGAAACCGGATCTCGACTTGCGAAATTTTTTGGCGCTCCAAGGCGATTCGGAAAAATTTAGGCCTCTTCGGAGAACGCCCACCTGTTGAAAATTTGCAATTTAGAACTGAATGAGGTAATTTACTAGAAAAAATATAAAAATACTACAGGTGTATGAATTAAGAAACCTAAACGTTGTTGAATTTTACCAAGGAAAACAATCACCAGGGAAGTCGGTAAAAATGAACATAACCAAAAAATATTATATTTTTAATAAACAAAACTAAACACTAAAAACAACTATAACGTCCAGTTTTATTTGGCCTACGTTACATAATATCTAATTATTTAACAAAGTCATTTTAATAATCCGTCCAGTTGCCGTTTCCTTCTAGAACTTGTTCCAGGCGATGAAGTATACTCCGAATTGTGTTCTTGCAGAATTGAACCGAAATGGCTTCCCGTGCGTTCTCCACGCGGTTCTATAACTCTGTCTATTCCTGGGGGGTTCATTGTGCAATGTTTCAAACGTGTGTTGCGCAATCCCCCCACAGGTTATCAGTTGGGTTTAGATCTGATTAGTGATGCAAAGCGGGTACGAGTCCAAAATGGCCGCCAAGGTCAAGGTCGTTTGTTTGTTGCGAAGAACACGGGAGGCTGTTGCCAAAGGGCTTCAGTGTATTGGAGCCTGGCCAGTTTGTGTCGGAATATCTCTTTTAATGCTGCACTTCGGCACTTCAAGGCCCTGACTTCAATTCGGCGGCGCGCGGCGTGCCTTCTATGCAAGTGCCGAATGGCTGCTGCTCAATGTACTGCATGAGTGCAGCGTCTCGTGCAGCATTTGTAATGCGCTTTCGACCGCAACCTGGCATTCCCTCTTCGGTATGGTGGTGCAGCCACTTCCTTTTAAGATTATCTACAGCTGTGTGGCTAACACCGAATGTAGCTGCTACCTGATTGGTGGAGAGACCACCTTCCAAAAGACCTATCGCTCGGTCCCGTTCATCTCTTGTCATGCGAGGCATCTAGTATAAAGCAGTACTTCTTGGAACCAGTTCCTTTTTGTGCCAAATAGGAAACTTGACGATTTTTCAAAACTATTTTTAAACTATACCTAAGTGATAATGAAATATGAAAAACGCATTAAAACAATGTTTTTAGATACTGTTACTGATATATGAGTGTTCTAATTTGAATACCTGTAAAACAACCGGTGATGTCACTTATGTGGATATCGAGTAGATTTGGCAAACTTGTGAATTTATTTTTATATCTATGATTTTGAGATCTTTATATTTAATGGGACTGGCAGAATCCTTCTCGGTTCCATTCCACTAATTGGAGAAGAAGAGCTGAACTTATAAGCTTAAAAGTTGTTTTCTGGTTATAAACTAAATTATTTGTTTTAACTCCAACAGCTTAGGCCCTAGGTTTTTATTATAGTATCCTCATTATTCATTATACTACCTGCTGGATTATAATTATAAACATATTGATTGTCAAAATATTTATAGTGCCAGAAAATTGTAACTTTTTTATAGAGGTAGAAAAAAATAATTCTTAAAAGGTAGATATTTTCAGGGTTGGTTGTGGGTAGCGTCCTGAGTATAACCCCAAAAAATCACCATCGAAGTCGTGTTACGAACTCCGCAATAGGGGTGGTTTTGCAAACATATTTTGCATTTTTTTCTTCTTATGTGTACATTATTACATTCTCTACAACTTTCCCTTCTGAAGTTTTTTTTTAACTTCGATACTTCACGAGATATGGGTAAAAGGTCACCACTAGCTAAAGTGCTTTATAAGGGTGAAAAAAATTCTTTAAAACAAGCTGATTTTTTCAGGGTTAACTGGGGGTGCACTCCTAAGTTAACCCCTCGCCTCGGCAATCAAATACGAGACAAAACACTTTTTTACCATATGAAACCGCACCTGGTAATAGCAGTAAAAAGAGATGAAGGAGGCAGAGAAGACAGACAATTTAGTAAAAACAAGTGCTCGCCTAATATAATATCACCAATACTTGCATGGGTTACATTGTTCGACTTGCGATATACTTTCGTAAATAATTATAATCGATATGGTTTTTTAGAGACCTTTTGACAATTTTATATGGTGCATTAACCTTTATGTTGTGTTTGACGACAACCTTAAAGAAAACTTAAAAGTTAAATATTATGTTGCTTGTAGAATATGTATATTTTTGAAAAGTGCGTGACTCTTATCTCCTATATTCTTTTTGTAACGCCAATTAGAGTTTTTTATGCTATTTCAGGTGACTTTACAAATACTATACAAAATTTCTGACTTGTGGATGCAATGTAAAAAACTCGTTTTTTTTGTTTTCCGTATACTTTGTTTTGTACTGTTCTGGCGTTCTGACATAAAATATTTAAAAGAGAAAGTAGCAAAACATGATTATTGAACAGTGAAACGAGTAGTGGACTGTATGAGAATACGAGAGATTGAGCTTTGAGAAAACGATTACTTATTGCGCGCAGTTATAAGAAATGTCTACCCACTTACCCCTATCGGCGACTCGGTCCTGCTAACTTGGAGAAAATTGCATCAAAGGTGGATTAAGTTTTCTGCTACTTTTCAGGTGAGCATGACAATTCTTATATACCTACTTGTTGATCCGAAAAAAACGCGATTTGAAAATTGGACAATTTATTATTGCATTGAGTAAAATTATAATAGATTAATTCTAAGAATTTATTTATATCTATAAAGACAATCAATTATTTAGTATTTCCCAAACAATGATTCTTCTACCATAAACAATGCTACGAATTTCGGTAGACTTGGACGCGTTGCTAATAAGAACTCAATTAAGTAGTGCTTGTCGTTAATCTATAAAAGACTATAATGATAAAGTAACGCAAAATAGGTACATTTTAAGCAAAATTATTGACTGTGTAAAATTCTGCGGTTCAAATCGAGTTCGAGGCAGACTGCACTCGCACGTCTTTATAGAAAAACACCGCTGATGGCTAAGAGCGCTGGACAAATTTTGTAGATATTGCTCCTTACTAGCTTTATCCGTGTGATTTACTAATTGTCCTGCACTCGCTGGGATTACTATTTATATTACTATGCTAGACTAGTTCTATCAGGACAAGTCGGCCCTAGCCGCCAATGGTATCGAAGACAAAATAATAGTAATTGCCCGCCTGCCCCGCACATGCAGTTTGGAGTATTTTGAGGGTGAGAATTTCAGAACAATTTCAAGTTGAATTAGGCACTAGGGACATTAATTAAGCAATTATTTTTTGGAGGTACCTACTATTATATATCTAGATAACGCTTTATTTATTATGAGACTATTATTGTATGTATAAGTAAGAAATAATTAGCAAAACTGCAAAAGATATCTTTTTTAAAATAAAAATTCCAATGATTCGCTTACAAATTTATTAATATTACTGAACTTTTCACCTAATCTTATAATGATAATGATAACCTTTCAAGAAAAAGTTTGAGATTTGAACTTATATTTGGATTTAGTCAGAAGAAAATATTTATTTTACTGTCGCTATCCTTGGCTACGTTGCTAATATTATACAGGGTGAGTTTTTCGATGTTTAGCATGGGTATCTCGGAAACCAGTGGAGCTACAAGGAATATTAAACGGGGACAGATTTGCAGTTTTGTGGTCTCAATTTGATGCGCCTTTTGGATTTTTGAAAAAGTTCATGTTTTTCCCTATTCGTTCAAATCCCGCTAGATCCATTTTTTTCTTTTACAGAGAAAGTGTAAGTATAAAAGTTGGAGGGAATTATGTTCCCACTAAGATTATTTTGCATGTGAGTTGTCATTTTTGAGATATAACATAAACTTCGTTTTTTTTTAATGATAGACCATATTGGTCTCATAAATTCGAGCATTTTTTAATCTTTCTAACGATATAATACACGATACGATGATTTTGAAAAATAGCAGAGTTATGTCGGTTCAATTCTTACTTAATGGAGTTAAATTAAGAGCCATGGAAATCATGAAATGCTTATTGACAAATGTCAATACTGTGCGCTTCGGCAATAATTATTAGTACATTCGTTAGCAAATTTTCTGTGTAAACTTCTAATTTCTACAAAAGGGTATGTAGAGGCGATCCACAATTTACATTTAAGGTTCTCTGTAGTGACGAAAAGCGATTGACCAACTGCGGTATGTTTAATAGACATAACGAACATCTTTGGATTCAAGAACATCCGCATAATGTTGAACGAAGCTTTTACTAGATTTTCTGATTTTTAAGCTTCCGTGGTTACCGCTGGGCATTCCGTTAAAAGATTCACTTTCTGTTTTGAAACGGTGCAATACATACAATACAACAACGGCGAAATTTTTTAACATCTATAATAATTATTAGGTGCTATTTTTAGTTAGTACTCTTTTGACACGAAATCATTTAATTGTTTCCATGGCCAACTCAGTTCAAAATAGAATAAAACCGAGAAACCGCCATAACTCCGATATTTTTCAAAATAATCATATCGACAACTATATCGTGGAAAGCATAGAAAAAACTCTATTTTACGAGACTATAGCCAACTATAGTTTGTACCACTAAGTTGGGAATCAGGAACCTTTGGCACTTAGAAAATACTTCTTTTGCTTAACTCCACACGCCAAAACTTTGTTTTTTTGCAGTCGGCGCTCGTTTCGCTAACCATGTTAGCATCATCAGGAGATGACTATGTCCGAGCAAAAGAAGTATTAACTATATTTTGTAGGTATTTAAAAAACTCGAAGTTTATGTCATATCTCGAAAATGACAGCCCACATGCAAAATAGGATTGGACCGTTGACTGACGTATTAATAAAGACTGCTCACGGCTGTCATGTTTGACAGTTCTCTGGCTCACCTTGCGCTTCCCGGAGACAAAATACAATGAAAAATACACTGTTTACCATAGGCGCCATCTACTTTCCAGGACATGAAACTATAGCCGTGGGAAGTCTTATTAATACGTCAGTCAACGATTGGACCTTCTTATTAGGAACATAATTCCCTACAACTTTTGTATTTACACTTTTTCTTTAAAACCAAGACTAACAGTAAGCCATGGAATTTTTTCACAAATTGAAAAGGCACATTAAATTGGGCCCATGCTAAACTTTGGTTCTGCGGAAATTGGAATTGGAAATTGACAGTTACAGTCTGAAAACTTGTCGGAGGAAATACATATTTTATTTATCCCAATCCATATAGGTAGTGCGTTTGTACGTTTTGTGTGCAGTTTTAATTGATGCTCAACATTTTTGGACATTAAGTACATTGGTAGTTACAAAATAAGAAAAGGATTGACAATGTTATTATCGTCACGATACAATATTTCGAAATTTCTGTGAAAACGTAAAACCTGCATTTACGATATGTTGTGCAGCTGGCAACTGCGCACGAGCTCTGATGAGCGAGCTTACCAGCTGACGAGGCAAGGGCCGTTAGGTAGGATTTTGATGCATTTCCGAAAATATTTTTTTTGGCTGACTTTAGAATTTTTTAAATTTCATATTCGTATTAAGTTAGTTTCTTCCACCTGCAGTTAAATTTTTTACATCATGACCGAATCACTCTGTATGTTTCGGACTTTGTTTTGGAGAACCCAGCTTAATAATATTATTACTGCGAAAACTTAAAAATGTGGAATTACTGGAATGTCTATTAGAAGAAAATGCACTGGTTGTGATAAAATGGTTCAATAAAAAATGGAATTTGGCTGCGCAATCGGTCATAATTTGCCTCTGTTAACAAAATCGTCATTGCTTGTTTTTAATAAAGTAGGTACCTAAATAAAAAGTTAAATCATCGCAAATGTTTAGTCGTTCAAAAAGCGAGAGACATGAAATTCACATTTTATCTAGTGACCATTTTGTCACTAGGGGCCTTTGCCGAGGACCCACCTTACGGTAAGGAAATGGTTTAAAATTATTAAAAAGGGATATATATATACGAGTTCATGGAATTTACTTCAAGTTAACCTTTATTATAGAGATCCACGAAAGGGCTAAGGTTATAAAACCTAGTCTATCGGGAAGCTTACAAAATAAATCGTAAACTGCGCTGTTGATGGACTTTTGTCTCACAAAAAGCAGAGATAAGAATTTAAAATACGAGGTAAAATCGACGACACCTTTGCCAAGTAAATAGATGCATTCGCAACTTTCTTTATACGTGTAGAAGGCTGTTACCTATGTTGGTTAACAATAGTTGAACTGGTCTACTAAATTGCACCAAAGTTGGCGCTTGGCTACTAAATAGAACAAAAACAACTGGCAACACCAAAATTTAGATCAAATAATAAACAATTCTCATATGATGCGTACATTATTATGTGTGAATTATGTATTAATAAAATATATTAACAAAAGCTGGTATATCCTGACACAACTTATTGATAATGTTCCTACTTTGAACTTTTCGTATTTTCTGCATTTTTATTCCTTTCTGATGTAATCGATACGAAAACAGTTTAATTAAAAAACTTTTTATGTTATAGCATACAAGCATCATGAGAGAGCCGAGAAAAGATTGGAGATGGCTCATCACCATCAAAATCAGGACATGGAAGGTAATCCAGTGTCTAACTTCTAGGTCTTTATAGAACATATCCCCATATTCTAGAACGAATGAAAGCTGAGTTTAGAACCAAACTCAAGACGGAATTAAGAGATACTGGCTTGGTATCCGTAATCCAAAACGTTGTCTGTTTGGGCCAAAAAGTATCTGCTGCGGTGGCCGGGCAGGGTTCACTGTCTGAAGCTATAGCTGTTCTGAGGGAGATCATAAGCAGTTTCACCATTAAAAGTATTATATCCCAAATCCCAATCTTCGGCAATCTGCTTGGGCAAATAATCACGAGCGCTGATAAGATCATCGATAGGATACCCTTCTTAGGATTCATTTTGCATCAAGTATTGGTCGGCCCTGGAGGTAAGTTAATTGAGGACTTTCCGTATCATTATTTTAACACAAGGCTCGTTTTGAACAAAACAAAGCGTTTCAAGTGATTTAATAAGACAGTTTGTTGTTCGTCCTATAAGGACAATCAAGAATTAAAGGGGTGTAGTAGAACAAAATAAGACAAAAAATTCGCGAATGCTGTCATAAGGCCTCCAGATGGAGGCTCTAGAAATGAAGCTTTCTTTATTTCACAGGCCTTTAAAAAGGAGCACATTTTTTTATTTTGTTTTCTTTGCGCTACCAAAAAAAGATTGTTTATATGCTTCTTATTACACAAAAAAAATTCAAGAACCTAAGTTTAATTTTAGCCGACTACATATCGTAATTTGCCTATTTACTTAAACGCGGCACCTGCGTAAAGCAAGAAAAATATTTCGTTTAAATTATTAATATTGTAAATCTCATCGGGCCGGCTAAACATTGTTTGATTTAGTTTATATTTTATAGGAGTGATTATAGAAACACTTAAAATAGTATATTATACACTTAGGTTGAGAAGTGAGCCATTATTAACCGAGCATTTTTATATCCCGAGGCGCGTAGCGCCGAAGGATATAATATGCGAGGTAAATAATGGCCTTCTCAACCGAAGTGTATATAGAATTTTTTTTACTACTAACATTTAAATATTGCCATATTTTACATATTTGAATAGATTTAGCCTGGGAGTTCAGTGTCAAGCTGACAAAATGAAAATAATTTTTAAATGTCATATAGAAAATGTTTCATTATTTACCTAGGTAGAGAAATATTACTTCTCATTAGAGCAATGAGGTAAATAATGGTGATTTCTCAGGTTAGTAGTAAAAAAATAATTTTTTCAGTAGCGTAAATTCAATTTTGACAAATATCTATAAATTGAGATGTGTCTAGCGTCCCGGTACCGGCATCCGAATAAATTCCGGTAGAAACTGCTATGTAATAGTAATGTTATGACGTAATAAATAGTCCGTTAACTAGACAGAAATTCATGCATCATCAAGAAAACTATAGAAGCTCCAGAACCGTCTCGTCTCCTGCAAACTCAGCAATCCCAAAACTTGTATATTTGTGGTATCACAAAGCGCGTTTAGATTAAGACAGATCTTTGTCAAAAGCTATGCGAATAAAGTTTTTTAAAAGCCTACTGCTGTGGCCAATCATATAATTAGTCTACCGTTATTTGCAATAATCCCAGTAGTTTTTAAATTAGATTGTTGATGTACCGGTATTTAAATCCCGTTAGAAACTGTTACGTATGCTTGGTGACGTTATACTATATCCAAGTTACAGAGGCAGCGAATCTAAACATTGGCCACCACGTCGCGATGTGACCTATTCTCTTATTGGCCTGGCCATCATAAAATCTCAAGTGTTTAGGCGGCGAGTGGAATGCAGGGCCGGCTCTTCCCTCAGTCGAGTTTCTCGCATAGGTAGGATCGCGCGACTTGTTCAGAATCTCATATATTAGTCCGACACCCTGGTAATCGATCGCAATGCGGTCATGTGATTGTGTTTATATCTACTGCCTCTGTAACTTGGATAGACTTTAGTATTTATTTGCAGGTAATTGTTAGAATTCCGGTAGTTTTCATTTTCTTTTAAAATGACAATAAACATGGTCCTTAATTTATGGAAACTGAAAATAACTCCGTAAGTTACCCACCTCAAAAAATTGTTTATGTCCTAAAAATTACAATATTTGTATTATGGTAGTTACAAGGCAGTAGAGGGTTTGTCGGTTCGAACTCCTCTCATTGATAAAAAAGAGAGAAAAAAATACATCATGATGTGATTTTGTAATTTCCTGTGCCTAGTGTAAAACTATTTGTGTTTCAAATTTCAAAAAAATGATACCTGCGGCGCATTTTGGTGGACAACCACCTCTATCTTTCTGAATACCATCTTTAAAATTTTTTTCTATAAGACGACACTGGTCTGTAAAGAGTATTTATGAAAAGTCACATAAAATGTGACCCTTTAAAATGAATGGATCAATTTAATTTTTTTTATAGGGTGTTTACTGTAGACAGTAACTTATATTTCGCACACTAAGGCTAATGAATGGTATTAATGATAATAACTGAATTGTTGTCAGATAAAAATTAACTATAAACTATAAGTTTGTTAACTCTTTTTTTTTCTAAATTTTTACCTACTTTTTGGTTACTGCAAATGATTATGGGAAGTTACTAGAATTCTAGATTCATTTATTCAAACTGTTTGCTTGAAAACTTTTCTGCGGCCCAATTCTACCGGGATTCTAGCAAATACCGGTAAATAAATTCGTCACCAAGCCTTTACTGGGATTTATTCGGATACCAATACCGGGAGGCTAGACACTGCCAAAGATTAATCGATAAAACTGTATGCATTTATGCAAGGTTTTGCATCCGATAACATATGAGTAAATATGAATTCAAGAATATTTTGAAAAATTAATATGCCCAGGCAACACCCCTACCCACAAAAAAAGTAGAAATTTTACCGTAAATTTTGAGCTAAAATAATATTCAAAAACTGGACTTATTAGAATTTTCTGAGGAATTCGAAGTGAAATGAAGTATCAAAATATATTGAGTTTTGTTAAAAATATATAAAAACCATTTTGCATAAAATTTTAAAGTTGAATTGCAACAAGAAATATTAATAATGAATATATGGGTACCAACCAAAAATTGTTGGTTTCCATTTCTATGTCATTTTCGGTTTGACCGAATGTGAGCATCACTTGGGGAGTTCTTCGAGACACCCTGTATATCTTTCGGTTCCCAGATCCGCTTTTTCTCTTGATTCTAACAATATACAGTTTATCTAAAAAAATATCCGAGCAACGATTTTTTATTTTTAAGTAAATTTGGTCCAACGTGGGATTTGCCCGGAATGCTAAAAAATATGATTAAAGATATGTATACAAAACCACATATTGTTGGAATTTCGAGAACAAATGAATTCCAAAAACCTAAATATATACCTATACACGGTGTCTCAGAAAACTGACCAAGTAATGCCCACTTCCGGTCAAACCGGAAGAGTAGTATAGCTATGTGCGTTCTAGCGCAATTTCCCCATGTATTTCTTATGGGAGCAAAATCCTGCACTTTTTTGACCAAACTTACCCCCTCCACTCCCAAACCACGCCCCCCAGCCAATCGCACCGACTCTGAACCCTGCCGAAGATGTCCGAGTCCATTGACCTTCGCTCTCAACCCCGGGGTGCCCGTCATTATCCCTCCGACCGTTGACCCAGCCGCGACGCCGCGACATGTCACGACTCGCAACTAATAAAAACCCTAAATCATAATTAAGCCATGACGTCCCCCTGTCGACCTTTAGCCGCGGCCATGCATGGATTTTTGCTACCACCTCTGCCTGCGTATTTTTGCGTCCGCGACGCCGAGACATGTCGAGACTCGCAACTAATAAAAACCTAACACCTATAGAAAAAATACCAGCTTGCAATATGTACGTGATGTAATTCCTCGGAAAAAAGTACTTTCTCTTTGTCGGAATAAGCGCCTATGAAACGAGCACGCTGATCTCATCGGTACTGGCGATAAAAAATTTGTAGGAAAAGTGAAATAAAGAATAGATATGAGATACATATGAGTGTATACATTTTCTTGACTACATTACCTAAGGATGTATCAAAAATCTATCTTCCCATATTTAGAGACTGCTTCTCAAAGGAAAGTGGACATTAAATTTGGGGCATAAATTAACCATTTTTAGTTGAGTTTATAACCATTTAGGTAAGTAAATTTCTTTAATTCCGAGAAAGCCAGGCCCTGTTTTAAATTACTTGACTAAAATATAATAGGTGCAAAGTTCACCAGTTTTTAAAAATATCCCGTCACACGATTATCAAGTTGAAAGACTAGCTGCAAAATCGGATTTTGTACAACGCGTTTCCTGTTTAAAATTTCACGCAGAAAAAAAAGGTACTAATTCTCACTTATGCCATGTTCACCTTATGATTTTTATACTATTCCGACTTCGAAAACCCAAAGGTATAAGTGTAGCGTGTGGAAAAAGGGTTTAAAACCCTTAAACGGTCTATATATGGAATAAAATGAGGGCATGCAACATGTTCTTCAATTATGAAAATTAAAACAATGTTCATTTTTGACTGTCCATTATCCTACCAAGAAAAAGCTTATAGCGTCTAAGCGACTATAAAAACGACTCTAAAAACGTCTAAACGACTCTAAAAAACGACTAGACGACTCGTAAAAACGACTAGACGATTCGAAAAACGACTAGACGATTCGGAAAAAACGACTAAACGACTCTGAAAACGACTAAACGATTCTGGAAAACGACTAGACGATTCTGAAAAACGACTAGACGACTTGAAAAAGCGACATACCATTGAATACCATCGAGTACCATGGAATACCATCGAATACCATGAAATACCATCAAAGACCATGGAATACTATCGAAAACCATGGAATACCATAAATGGTCTTGGATATCCCTGTGAAAAAATTTGCCTCGGGGAGAGCATAAAAGGAAATTATCCGTGATCGATGCTCTGTGATCGAAAGATCGTCTTTGATAATACAATCACTCTCAGTTAAAGACATGTTTTTGTCACTTGAGATTGAACCTAGGAGTTATGGTATCCAACACACCAATGACGGATTAGTCATGGGACAAATACCAGTAACTGTTGAAGATAACGTATTATGTATTGGAGATCAAAATTACCCTTACACCAGGTCTGTCTCAACTGCTTTTGAAGAACAAACCACAAGGTATTAATGAGAGTGACCTAAAAATATACAAACAATTGTTGATTACTAATTTTCGATAGGTTCAACAAATCAGGTTTTAAAAGTATTTGTGTTTAGGTGCCTATGGTTTCATCTGGTATATGTTCCATACAGGATTCGAACCTTAGCCCACATTCCAAAGCCAAACACTCGGCATTTAAGTAAAATTCTAGGAAATGCTTGGCAGTGTGGTAATAATCTCGACGCGCTGTTGTAGCAGGGCTCCGCTGGCTCCCGCAGGCCTCGCCGGTCTCTGTAGACTCAGCAGGTCCCTTTAATGATGTGTACCGCAGGCTCCGATTAAATTAAAAAAATTACTATTAACACTAAAATACCCGGACAATAACCATCATTCCAACGCCAAAACACCCAACAGTAGTATTTCTGCGAATGCATCGCAGCCGGGCGCAAGGTGGATGACTCACATCCGCTAGCCGGAACTTGTCAGGACAGGTTGACGACCTAAAAACAATTCTCTCTACTTAGATAAAAATAGAATGTCCAATAAGATTTTTTTCACACACTTTTATATATAAGCACAGATAACGTAACCATATAAGTATATATTAGAATATTATAAAATATTTAAGCCCCATATAGTTCGAATTTGAATGGGATATTATGTTACATGGGTAATATATCTCAACACTTCGTACACAAACAAAACTCGCTCGTTCTTTACAGTTTTATTACTGTGAATTCGGTACCTACTAAAGCGGCAGACTTGGGATGCCGCAGTAGCAAATACAATATGAAGCGCAGCTCTGATGTATACTAAAAATGTTATTATCAAACTTGAGACGCACACATATTTAAAAATATAAATACCGCCGGATGAATGCAAGGCCAATTTACGGAATATAGCAAAACAATTAGATTATGGACATGGATATTAATTTCTTTAGGTAAAGGTAATAAACATTTGATACTATCGACAGGAGTCTACGCAAAATAATTGTATCAGTATTCAGCAAATAAAAAAGTTATGGGTACCCGTCACCGATGAAAAAGTATACAAAACTGATAAAATGTTCGTGGGATCTTGTATATTAAAATATTTAATCGCGTATCTAAGTTGTTATTTTATTCATTGCCCATCCCACAAATTTGGATTTTTAGCTCTTGTAATCGCTCGATCACGATTGAAACTACACTCATAAAATGTTTAAAAAAATGCCCACCCCACGTGATCGCTCGACAAAAACAAAACGTGCAAAGTGGCTACTGCTCGAAGTTTGACTTTTGTCCTTAGGGACACGTGTGACCCAGTTGATGTAGAATCTAAAAAAACCCTGTAAATCATACTTCCATAGCATAGAATCTAAAATCCCCGGTACAGTACGGATGAAAATTTCAAACCAGGCATAATCAACATGTACGTTCAAAGTAAAAAAAACTTGTCGGTCAACTGTTTTACCCCGAAATTTTGTTGATTTCTAGGAATAAAAAGAAATACTGCAATTGTAAGTCCAAAGCTATTTACGCTATCAAATTCGTTTAAAATGCGAATGATAATTTGCCGCATTAAAACCAGGCGTCAAAAATTCAACATACGTCCCTAAGAAGTTCAACCAATTTTACCCTGGAAATACAACATTTTTAATGAATAAAATATCGAACATACAACAACCCCCTTCTAAATATAGTATAAATCATGTTTTTTTTTGATAATGTAGAAAGCTAAACTGAAAATTGTTGCTAGAGGTTCTAAAAACCGGGGTGCCAAAAATCAACTATTATTAGAAAATACGCTGATGTCATAATATAGCCGTCGATGTCACCGTTAGCGTGTCTTATGAAAAATGCGTTCTGCTTAATAAGGTGTAAAAAAATCCATGACGGGGCTTAGATGAATAAATAAAGTTTGATGTATGTGAAAGTATAGACTAAATTTTCGTATAGCCCACGTGATCGCTCGAGGTATCCTCTGGACTAGAAAATATCATATCGGCTCAATCTCCAAACATTTTCATTTTGAATTATACGTTTTCATTGATGATAGATCTAGCAAGAAAATTGGACTGGACTCGATATGAGAGACATTAATCTAACTTTCACTAAACTGCACGTACTACTTAGAGGGTTGTAAGCCGTTTTAATAAAAGCACCAGACTTGCTTAAAATTCATGGCTAAACGTTAACATAATGTCATACAAACATGCGGCACGCAAAATATTAAGAATAGATATATGAGCTCAAACATGTTGATCAAAAAATATATTTATTTCTGGCGATTTAGTTTACCAGTTATCATTTAAAAACAAAACCTGGTCCCAATATTCAGTGAAAATAATAATTGAAAACTTTGTACCTTATAAACCACCACTAAATAGCGAGTCGGAAATAAGTAAAAAAATATATATAAATATATTATTTTGATATTATAGCCGAAACTGAATTTATTGGGGTGAAGATGTAAGGAAATATTTTTAGTTAGGAAAAAGTAATGCAATTATCATAGGTACTGGTTGCAGAACCCGTTGTCAGTTTTGCAAGGATTTTTGATACAAATATAATTGCTAACGTTTAATTTGTTTACCCCATTTACGAAAATGATAACAAAATTGGATCAGACAAGATGTTTTTTCGAAGTATAGTTTTTAAACACAGGGTGCCACCACCGGTTTTACGATATAGGTTTAAAAATGCGACGCAAATACATAAAAAAATACCCTAGAGATAAGAAAACAAAATACAACTCACCAAAAGATTCTTGGTGATGTATAAAAATAAATCAGGTTACATCTAATGCCCCAGACAGTAGAATAAACATCCCCGAGCGATGAGATATAACCAAACATCATTTTTCCAACGGCACAGTCATTTTCACGGGAAAAACAACCAGTAACCGTTCAAATTCCATAGATAGATACTGCCGTAATCCAAAATTTCACTGAACTACGCGTATCTATTATACTGAAGTAGGTACTGATACACTTCCATCTTTCCAAAGAAAAACAAACACGAAACTCAGACTTTTCACATATTACAACGCCTCGATAGAGTCTTTGTGGCCACGACCGAGAATCTACTGAAGCAAGTGCGACGCATAGGACGTGAAAAGTGCCGAGTTGGTTTTATTAAACAATGAAACTTATACCTACGTATATATATAAAATAAATGAGAAATATGCCAGAGATTTGAAACCTAATTGTGTTGCAAGTTTGAGGTCCAAAAAAAATATTGGTTTTAATTTTTTAAGGTGAGAAACACATCTAACAGCCAGTTTGGAAATATACAAGGCAAAAAAAGTAGTGATGTGGCTGCCCCATTTTATGTTTTATACAGGTTGGATTATTTTAGAATAGTTGTTCAATAGACCGAGACAACATCATAAACGCTTCCCGTTAGAACAGAATCTGATGAAAAGAAAAATTCCATCTGGGTCAAGCTACTAGATAACCAAAATAAAAAATACTGAACGTTATAAAATTTAAAAAATCATATTTTCAACGGATTTTTATCCTCTGAAAATGGCGTAAAATTCAGTTTCACTGGGTCAAGCTAGGTGGTAACTATATAACCAAAATAAAAAAAATACTGAACGTTATAAAATTAAAAAAAATCATATTTTCATGGGATTTTTGTCCTCTGAAAATGACGCAAATTCAGTTTCAATAAGTTACTAATTGGGGTAATAGAGGAAAAATCTTAAATAGGAATTCTGAGACAACGAGGCTGAGAGTAAATAACATACAAAAATCTTGTGCGTTAACTTTGAACTGAATTTAATAATTAGGTTTAATAACGACAATTTTCTCGATTATCTAGAATCAAAAATATTGCAAGTGACAATTCACTATTTTCTCGACATTATGTAAAGCCTTATTATTGCGTCGTAAATTAAAAGATCCAAAAATATTGGCATCAATTGTTTAGTAAATGTGGTTAAAATATGTCTACTTTATCAACAGTTATTTGTAACAGCTTATTATCTTGGAAGCGTAAACTCTTTGAATTTTTTAGACAAAAAGTTGTAGTTTAATAATGGTCAGTTGGATTCCTTTTTGAATCATGTTTGCGTATTACCTACAAGGATTTACAACCTCCAAACATAGAAATCGCTCATTTTAACCCGATTTAATAAAAATTTCACCAAAAACAATACTTTCAGTCATATAATACACTTCTGATTAATAAAAAAGGCACTATAGTAATAATGAGATTTTCAATGGAATTTTTATAGACTGTTTGCCCATTTTGAGAGTCTGTTTGCTAGCTTTTGGGGGTATTCCTTGATATTTTAGACGGATAAAAATGAATAACATTGGGTTTCCTAACTAAAATACAAAACGCACTGTTGACTTTACTTCCGTGGATAGTAAGCCTATAATACGTATCGAAAACAGAGAAATATTCAGGTCAAGAAAAAAGTAGCCTAATTTACAAGTTTGGGAATCAAAAACTACCTTTTGTCTTTTAGTTTTGATGAGAAAATACGTCTAATTCGTAAGTCAAATAAATGGGACATCATGAAAGATATACTAATAATTGAACAAATGCTATCTCAGTTCTATAGGCACAAAGGTACTATGGGTAGTAATAGTTTTGGGATCAAAAGACAAGCTTTTAAATTTGTTAAGAAAATACGTCTAATGAAATTGAAAGTAGTAACTAGATTTTGGTTAACATTTCGTTAACGCGTTGATGAATGTTTGATGCAAGTGAAAAGTAGATCGAATTTTCCAAAAAACGGTGACTGACCAAACAAGTTATTATAAAAAGTTGCTCAGGAGACCGATGTAACCTAGAAAACGCCTTTCCTTCGAATAGAAAGTGACATAAATAGTTACAAAATGGGACTTAGACGGATATTCGATGCAAGTGAAAAGTAGGCAGAATTTTTGAAAATCGGGACGGACCAAAAATTATTAAGTTGATCGGGAGGTTGAGATAACCTATGAAACGCCTTTCATTCGAATAGAATCTGACAAAAAAAATCCAAGAAAATTTTAGACGACTGTTTGCAAGTGAAAAGTATACAGATTTTTTTCGAAAACCGGCGACTGACAAAAAAAATATACTTATTAGAAAATTTTGCTCGGGAGACCGAGGTAACCTAGAAAACGCCTCTCATCCGAATATAATCTGAAATAAAATTCCATGATGGGGACTTAGGCGAATGTTTGATGCAAGTGAATAGTATAGACCGAATTCCCGAAAAAAACGCCATTCGTTTGAATATAATAAAAAAATCGAATAAGGAACGGGACTTATTAGACGAATATTTGATGCAAGTGGAAAAGTATAGATAGATTTTTTCGAGTGACTGATAAAAATAGTTAGTCGGAAGGCCCCCAGATAACATTGATATTTTGTTTGAACAAAATCTGAAAAAAAAACTAGACGTGACTTAGACGAATGTTTGCAAGTGAAAAAAAAAAACAAAAAAATTATTAGAAAAGTTGATAGGAAGGTTTAACCTAGGAAACGCCTTTCAATCGAATAGAATATGACAAAAAAATCCGAGACGTGACTTAGACGAATGTTTGCAAGTGAAAAAGAAACAAAAAATTATTAGAAAAGTTGATTGGGAGGCCGAGGTAACCTAGGAAACACCTTTCATTCGAATAGAATGTAACAAAAAAAAATTCCAAGACGTGACTTAGACGAATGTTTGCAAGTGAAAAGCATACAGATTTTTTTTTCGAAAAACGGCGGCTGACCAAAAATTATTAGAAAAGTTGTACCTGCCGTGGTACCTAGGAAACGCCTTTCATTCAAACAAAATGCGACAAAAAAAAATTTAGACATAGATGAATAAGAATGCAAGGACGATTGGAGTGATCTATAACCCTAAACAGAAGGGAGAAAATGCCCCTCAATAAGTCGAAATTTGTGTGTTTTCCATATGATTCAATGAGATTTTTACAAATTATTGGAAACTTAATGACGTGAGAAAAATAAAACGTCCATTGTCTGCTCACATTTTAGGAAATTTATCACAATTTATTCTAATTAATAATACCCTTTGTTTATGGAATCCCTAGTTAGCCAATGTGTCATGAGTAAGTATATGACAGGTCAAATACGTATATAATGTAAAGTAAAAATATAGTTAACAAGGCGTTAACGAGCATTGACAACATGTTAACGAACGAGGTGCTAACAACGCGATAACTTAACTTTGACAACTCGTTAACGAAGCGTTGACGAGTGTGGACCCTCCAAATCTTAGGAGATACATTCGCAACCTTACACCGGATCACGCGTCACAAAGATGCTACCTTAAATTAATGCGTTGACAACTCGTTAATCCCAGGAGATACAATCGCAACTTACACCAGATCAAACTCAACTGTGGAATCCTGTGACGTCACAGAGATGCTACCTTACATTTCTTTTAGGTAGATAACCTAACCTAACATTATTGTCGCGGTGTCCAAGAGGTTAGCGACTGGTGAACCGATTGCAATTGGATTTGGGAGAGGTGTATCAGAGGCGGATTAAGTCAGTTTTGCTCAATAGCAATCGATCTGGTGTAAGTTGCGATTGTATCTCCTGGGATTAACGAGTTGTCAACGCATTAATTTAAGGTAGCATCTTTGTGACGCGTGATCCGGTGTAAGGTTGCGAATGTATCTCCTAAGATTTGGAGGGTCCACACTCGTCAACGCTTCGTTAACGAGTTGTCAAAGTTAAGTTATCGCGTTGTTAGCACCTCGTTCGTTAACATGTTGTCAATGCTCGTTAACGCCTTGTTAACTATATTTTTACTTTACATTATATACGTATTTGACCTGTCATATACTTACTCATGACACATTGGCTAACTAGGGATTCCATAAACAAAGGGTATTATTAATTAGAATAAATTGTGATAAATTTCCTAAAATGTGAGCAGACAATGGACGTTTTATTTTTCTCACGTCATTAAGTTTCCAATAATTTGTAAAAATCTCATTGAATCATATGGAAAACACACAAATTTCGACTTATTGAGGGGCATTTTCTCCCTTCTGTTTAGGGTTATAGATCACTCCAATCGTCCTTGCATTCTTATTCATCTATGTCTAATTTTTTTTTGTCGCATTTTGTTTGAATGAAAGGCGTTTCCTAGGTACCACGGCAGGTACAACTTTTCTAATAATTTTTGGTCAGCCGCCGTTTTTCGAAAAAAAAATCTGTATGCTTTTCACTTGCAAACATTCGTCTAAGTCACGTCTTGGAATTTTTTTTTGTTACATTCTATTCGAATGAAAGGTGTTTCCTAGGTTACCTCGGCCTCCCAATCAACTTTTCTAATAATTTTTTGTTTCTTTTTCACTTGCAAACATTCGTCTAAGTCACGTCTCGGATTTTTTCGTCATATTCTATTCGATTGAAAGGCGTTTCCTAGGTTAAACCTTCCGATCAACTTGTACCAGAACATAGTTTTGGTTTTTAGAATAGCCTCTGTGTGTCTAAGTTGGGTGATTCGCCGCCTGACGGCGCTAGCGGTACCACTTGACCGTCGGATTGGCGTCGAATATATTTTTTGCCGTGAACTACATTTTTTGGTTTCGCCTTTCGCGGTTCAGGTATTCGACGTTTTGCGGCGGCCGAGCAACCCACGCTCTGATAACCTTCAGGGTGTCAAGGGACAGATTTTTCTTAAAAGTATGATCGCTGTGCCTGGTATCAGAGCTGGTGAGCAAGGCTGTAAACGAAAATAGAAAATAAAAACCGTTACTAATTTGACATCCATCCACGTTTTTTTCCTCCTGTCTGAAGCCCAACCCCCGAGTCTCAGCGCAACTTGTCGCCCCCACGTGTGGCAGGAGGTTTTTTGTCGTAAATGATGGATCAAGGTCAGAGATATAGTTTGAGGAGCAATGGACCACTACCGGAGTCTGGAGCCGTAAGACGTGTGACGTCACCATCGTCACAACCACCAGTAGGACCTACGGTAACGCCGCCCATCCAAGGTAGGCCTAGATTATCTGAATCTTTGTCGGCGCCAATGTCCCCAAGTCGTGGAAGGGGTGCATTTCGCAACAGGAGTTCGTTGGTGGGCCAACCAGGCGAAGGAGCTAGGTGTGCTGATCTTCAATCGCCCGCATTGGGGCGTAGTTTGCAAAACGATGAAGCTGGTGCCAACCAAGAAGCTACGGGTTACATAACTGTAGATACTAGAGAAAGTTTGGGGCGTCAGTGTACTGATAATGTATTGTTTGATAACATTCCACCTCCGAGTTATGAAATGTCGAATAATTTTATTAGGGATAACAACAATGTTACTTCCAATGTTCGTAATTTTACTGTAGTCGTCCTATTTAACAAATTTGTTAAATTTTCAGTGTAATAGTAATCGTAATAACTATCCAAATTTTAATACAAATTTTAATTCTATGTTAGATAATAATAATTTAGCAGGAATTATTTCTCAAGTGGTTACTGCAACAATGCAGAATTTGAATTTACCTGGTACCAGCACAAGTGCAAATAATAGGAACTCAAATAGTTTGAGTAGCGAAACGTATAGACGTATTCCGGTTTTCGACAATAAGGGGTCCATACACCCAATGGATTTTATGCAACAGTTGGAGTTTTGTTACAATTCGGATAACATTTCCTTTGACCATTTTAAAATGATGATAATTGATTTGTTTAGGGGTGATGCGCGTGTTTGGAGCCAAGCTTATTTAAATAATTTTACAGATTTTGTCTCATTTAATAGAGAATTTATAGAGCATTTTTGGTCTAGTTCGGTGCGTTGGCAGGCTGTGGTTAAATTGAGATCCAACAAATATATTAAGGGGTCGTATACACAACACTTTATGAACTGTGTGACTATGTCCAAACATTTGGGCGAAGAATACAATGAGAGACGTTTGATTAAAATTATTTCGCAACTTTTCCCCCCATCTGTCAGTTGTATTTTGGTAAATACTAGTAGTTTTGCTGATGTAATGAGCAAACTTCGACAAGCAGATGAATATGTTGACCATTCGGACGTCTCGGACCAGGGACCGGTAAACTCAGTTAATGTACAAAGGTTAAGAGAGTTTGACGGTGCACGTGGTCAGTTTAAGGATAATAATAGGAATACTAGGTTCCCTCCAAGAAATCCGAGGGTAGCACTGCTCCAAGTGGACGAATCGTTCTCCGATGAGGACGCGAATCCGGGAAACGGGGATGCCCCCCACGAACAGACAAGGTAGTGGGGGTAAAATTCATGAATCTCTCTCATCGGGAAGATTTACTGGAACCGGATGAGGCAGAAGTAAATACCACAGGCACGCGATCTCAAATGATTCAAATTCGGATATTTGATTATAATTTTCCAGCCTTAGTAGATTCGGGTAGTGATGTTTGTTGTTTTAGTGACCAAGTATGGTCTCAATTAGAACCATTTCACCAATTAATTCCCTCATTTTCCTGTTCGGGAATAAAGGTGACGGGAGCATTTAAACTCAGGCAGCGAAAGGTAAAGCAACAGTCGCTAGTAACTTTTTCTCTTGGCCAAGGCAAGATAATTTATGAATTTCTTTTAATTCCAGATTTAGTTGTACCGATTTTAATTGGTGTCGATTTTTTGCGTATGCATAAGGCTAAATTAGATTTCGAGTTTAACCGATTGATTTTGAAAATTCGCGATCAGTGGGTTGAAGTCCCGGAAATAAAGATAGGCGAGGAGTTTTCGTGTGTGGACTCCTTAAGCGTGAAAGTAATAAACGGAAAAAAAACTGTGTTTTTTCGGGACGAGAGCGCTATCGGAAATAATGTAGAATCGGTAGTAAAAACCGCTAGGATAAATGCAACGGAAAAAAGTAGGTTCCGTCAGCTGTTGGAGGAATATAAACATCTTTTTTCAGATAGGCCGGGAAAGACCGATGTTTACCAACACGAGATTCGCTTGAATGATAGCAGGGAATTTTTTCGTAAACAATATCCCGTTCCTTTAGCTTTTAAAAACGATGTACAAGAACAATTGGATCTTATGGAGTCGTGGGGAGTTATAAAACAGGCGCCTACGCCGTATATTTCTCCAATTATGGTAGTACGAAAAAAGGATAATTCGGTGCGGGTTTGCTTAGACGCGCGTTTTTTGAATTCGGTAATGGAGAAAGAACATGACACCCCGCGTCCGATCGAGGAAATAATGCGCTCCGTAAAAAATGTAAAATATATGTCGTCGTTAGATTTTTCTTGTGGGTACTACCAGATTCCTCTAACCGAAAGTTCCCAAAAATATACGGGGTTTAGATTTAATGGTAGAACTTATTGTTTTCGGACTTTGCCGTTTGGGTTATCTACCTCTGTGAGCTCATTCACCCGCTGTTTGAATAAAGTTTTCGGGTCTGAATTTTCGGATTTTCTCACCATCTACGTCGACGACATACTTATTACTTCTGAAAGTTTCGATCAACATATGCAACATTTAGAAATCGTTTTCAGGAAATTGCGTCAAGCTGGATTTACGCTAAAACTAAAAAAATGTTTTTTTAGAGAGGAAATGTGTTTCTTGGGCTACATTTTGAATAGTACCGGTATTTGTCCCGATCCAAGTCGCACACAAGCTTTAATTGATTATCAAACACCTAAAAATGTTAAGGAAGTGCAAAGATTTTTAGGTTTAGCAAATTTTGACCGTTCATTCTGTGAGAAATTCGCGGCTATAGCGGCTCCGCTAACAAATTTGTTGAAAAAACGTACCGCCTGGAAATGGACCGAAATCGAACAACAAGCTTTCGAAAATCTTAAAAAAGGTTTAGCCGATTCCACACTTTTATATCGACCTAGGGACGATTTACCATTTTATCTGGAGGCGGATGCTTGCGATGTCGCTCTGGGCTGTCAGCTGTACCAGTTGGTTGAGGGTGAGAGGCGCCCGGTAGCATGGGCTTCGCGGTTGCTGCTTAGTAGAGAGACGCGTTATAGTTCCAATGAAAAGGAGGCGCTTGCCGTCGTCTGGGCGTTACAGAAGTTTCGTATTTATTTGTTGGGTAGGAAGTTTTTTATATTTACCGATAATAGCTCCGTGTCATACTTAAAAACCTGTAGATTGTTATCCGCGCGAATTTCTCGATATGCATTAGCCATTCAAGAGTACGATTTTGAGATACAACATATTCCCGGTTCTAAAAATGTCATCGCTGATGCATTAAGTAGACATTCTGCTCTAAGGCCGCCGTCACCTAGTGATAAATATTTCAAAATTTTAGCTACTTTTAAGCTGCCTCAAGAAACCCAGAGTCTACTTAAAGATATTTTTGACCATCAACGCGCAGATCCGAAACTACGGGAGATCATTGAAAAACTAGACTGCGATAATAAACTAAAAGTAAGATTCGTGTTAAAAAATTGAATTTTGTATATTCGCCAAAGTCAGCACTCGTTCTATTTGCTCTGTTTGCCGAAAACTCTCGTTGAGTCCATAATTAAGTCATATCACGAAACATATGGTCATTTTGGCAGTTATAAGATTTGGTGTGCTTTGAAAGCAGAACTATGGTGGACCAATATGTATAGGGACATCAAGCGCGTTATTCGTAGCTGTCAGATCTGTCAAAAAACAAAGATATCGCCCCTGCCAAATCCAGAATTAGCCTCAATCATTCCAACCGCTAAGAATGAAATTGTCGCGCTCGATATTTTTGGACCCTTACCCACGAGTCGCGGGGGTGTTACATGTATTTTGGTATTGGTAGACGTGTTTTCAAAATATGTCACTTTCTATCCATTGAAGCGGGCTACTACGAAAGCTATACTTAATAGGATAGTCAGAGATTATTTGCCAAAAATGGGTCAAGTAAAGAGAGTTTTGTCCGACCATGGGACACAATTTACCGCGAAACTCTGGCGACAAACGCTCGAAGGATTGGGGATTAAGGTTTCGTTTTCATCAGTAAGAAGGCCTCAGGCTAACCCATGCGAGCGAGTTATGCGGGAAATTGGGCGATTATGTAGGACATACTGTCACGACCAACATAAACGGTGGGCCTACGAATTAGCTACCTTTGCTAATTTTATAAACTCTTTAGTTCACGAGTCCACAGGCTTTTCTCCCTCTGAATTGCAACTGGGGAAAGATAAGTCTGGACTTATGCCTCCAAGGCTTAGAGGACCTCCTACTGGAGAGATGCCGCTTTCTAGTCCAAGTAAACTGATTCTGGCTCAGGAAACCCTACAGTCTAGTGCGGAGCGTCGACGGCTTCGACATCCTGGTAGGCCCTTTGCCAAATTTCAACCAGGCGATTTAGTTTTGTTAAAGGCCAATCCGGTCTCGTCAGCATTGAGGTCAGAGACTAAAAAGTTTCTCCTTCTGTTCGAGGGACCATTTCGAATAAAAAAACCTATCAGTTTTGCCACATATATTCTGGAAGATCCCACTTCCAAACAAGAGCGCGGTTCCTTTCACGCTTGCCATCTCAAGAACTACTACCCTCCGATTAATCCAATAGTCCACAGGATTGTTCCTTGAGCCTGTTGGATTAGGGGTGCAAGATGTACCAGAACATAGTTTTGGTTTTTAGAATAGCCTCTGTGTGTCTAAGTTGGGTGATTCGCCGCCTGACGGCGCTAGCGGTACCACTTGACCGTCGGATTGGCGTCGAATATATTTTTTGCCGTGAACTACATTTTTTGGTTTCGCCTTTCGCGGTTCAGGTATTCGACGTTTTGCGGCGGCCGAGCAACCCACGCTCTGATAACCTTCAGGGTGTCAAGGGACAGATTTTTCTTAAAAGTATGATCGCTGTGCCTGGTATCAGAGCTGGTGAGCAAGGCTGTAAACGAAAATAGAAAATAAAAACCGTTACTAATTTGACATCCATCCACGTTTTTTTCCTCCTGTCTGAAGCCCAACCCCCGAGTCTCAGCGCAACTTGTCGCCCCCACGTGTGGCAGGAGGTTTTTTGTCGTAAATGATGGATCAAGGTCAGAGATATAGTTTGAGGAGCAATGGACCACTACCGGAGTCTGGAGCCGTAAGACGTGTGACGTCACCATCGTCACAACCACCAGTAGGACCTACGGTAACGCCGCCCATCCAAGGTAGGCCTAGATTATCTGAATCTTTGTCGGCGCCAATATCCCCAAGTCGTGGAAGGGGTGCATTTCGCAACAGGAGTTCGTTGGTGGGCCAACCAGGCGAAGGAGCTAGGTGTGCTGATCTTCAATCGCCCGCATTGGGGCGTAGTTTGCAAAACGATGAAGCTGGTGCCAACCAAGAAGCTACGGGTTACATAACTGTAGATACTAGAGAAAGTTTGGGGCGTCAGTGTACTGATAATGTATTGTTTGATAACATTCCACCTCCGAGTTATGAAATGTCGAATAATTTTATTAGGGATAACAACAATGTTACTTCCAATGTTCGTAATTTTACTGTAGTCGTCCTATTTAACAAATTTGTTAAATTTTCAGTGTAATAGTAATCGTAATAACTATCCAAATTTTAATACAAATTTTAATTCTATGTTAGATAATAATAATTTAGCAGGAATTATTTCTCAAGTGGTTACTGCAACAATGCAGAATTTGAATTTACCTGGTACCAGCACAAGTGCAAATAATAGGAACTCAAATAGTTTGAGTAGCGAAACGTATAGACGTATTCCGGTTTTCGACAATAAGGGGTCCATACACCCAATGGATTTTATGCAACAGTTGGAGTTTTGTTACAATTCGGATAACATTTCCTTTGACCATTTTAAAATGATGATAATTGATTTGTTTAGGGGTGATGCGCGTGTTTGGAGCCAAGCTTATTTAAATAATTTTACAGATTTTGTCTCATTTAATAGAGAATTTATAGAGCATTTTTGGTCTAGTTCGGTGCGTTGGCAGGCTGTGGTTAAATTGAGATCCAACAAATATATTAAGGGGTCGTATACACAACACTTTATGAACTGTGTGACTATGTCCAAACATTTGGGCGAAGAATACAATGAGAGACGTTTGATTAAAATTATTTCGCAACTTTTCCTCCCATCTGTCAGTTGTATTTTGGTAAATACTAGTAGTTTTGCTGATGTAATGAGCAAACTTCGACAAGCAGATGAATATGTTGACCATTCGGACGTCTCGGACCAGGGACCGGTAAACTCAGTTAATGTACAAAGGTTAAGAGAGTTTGACGGTGCACGTGGTCAGTTTAAGGATAATAATAGGAATACTAGGTTCCCTCCAAGAAATCCGAGGGTAGCACTGCTCCAAGTGGACGAATCGTTCTCCGATGAGGACGCGAATCCGGGAAACGGGGATGCCCCCCACGAACAGACAAGGTAGTGGGGGTAAAATTCATGAATCTCTCTCATCGGGAAGATTTACTGGAACCGGATGAGGCAGAAGTAAATACCACAGGCACGCGATCTCAAATGATTCAAATTCGGATATTTGATTATAATTTTCCAGCCTTAGTAGATTCGGGTAGTGATGTTTGTTGTTTTAGTGACCAAGTATGGTCTCAATTAGAACCATTTCACCAATTAATTCCCTCATTTTCCTGTTCGGGAATAAAGGTGACGGGAGCATTTAAACTCAGGCAGCGAAAGGTAAAGCAACAGTCGCTAGTAACTTTTTCTCTTGGCCAAGGCAAGATAATTTATGAATTTCTTTTAATTCCAGATTTAGTTGTACCGATTTTAATTGGTGTCGATTTTTTGCGTATGCATAAGGCTAAATTAGATTTCGAGTTTAACCGATTGATTTTGAAAATTCGCGATCAGTGGGTTGAAGTCCCGGAAATAAAGATAGGCGAGGAGTTTTCGTGTGTGGACTCCTTAAGCGTGAAAGTAATAAACGGAAAAAAACTGTGTTTTTTCGGGACGAGAGCGCTATCGGAAATAATGTAGAATCGGTAGTAAAAACCGCTAGGATAAATGCAACGGAAAAAAGTAGGTTCCGTCAGCTGTTGGAGGAATATAAACATCTTTTTTCAGATAGGCCGGGAAAGACCGATGTTTACCAACACGAGATTCGCTTGAATGATAGCAGGGAATTTTTTCGTAAACAATATCCCGTTCCTTTAGCTTTTAAAAACGATGTACAAGAACAATTGGATCTTATGGAGTCGTGGGGAGTTATAAAACAGGCGCCTACGCCGTATATTTCTCCAATTATGGTAGTACGAAAAAAGGATAATTCGGTGCGGGTTTGCTTAGACGCGCGTTTTTTGAATTCGGTAATGGAGAAAGAACATGACACCCCGCGTCCGATCGAGGAAATAATGCGCTCCGTAAAAAATGTAAAATATATGTCGTCGTTAGATTTTTCTTGTGGGTACTACCAGATTCCTCTAACCGAAAGTTCCCAAAAATATACGGGGTTTAGATTTAATGGTAGAACTTATTGTTTTCGGACTTTGCCGTTTGGGTTATCTACCTCTGTGAGCTCATTCACCCGCTGTTTGAATAAAGTTTTCGGGTCTGAATTTTCGGATTTTCTCACCATCTACGTCGACGACATACTTATTACTTCTGAAAGTTTCGATCAACATATGCAACATTTAGAAATCGTTTTCAGGAAATTGCGTCAAGCTGGATTTACGCTAAAACTAAAAAAATGTTTTTTTAGAGAGGAAATGTGTTTCTTGGGCTACATTTTGAATAGTACCGGTATTTGTCCCGATCCAAGTCGCACACAAGCTTTAATTGATTATCAAACACCTAAAAATGTTAAGGAAGTGCAAAGATTTTTAGGTTTAGCAAATTTTGACCGTTCATTCTGTGAGAAATTCGCGGCTATAGCGGCTCCGCTAACAAATTTGTTGAAAAAACGTACCGCCTGGAAATGGACCGAAATCGAACAACAAGCTTTCGAAAATCTTAAAAAAGGTTTAGCCGATTCCACACTTTTATATCGACCTAGGGACGATTTACCATTTTATCTGGAGGCGGATGCTTGCGATGTCGCTCTGGGCTGTCAGCTGTACCAGTTGGTTGAGGGTGAGAGGCGCCCGGTAGCATGGGCTTCGCGGTTGCTGCTTAGTAGAGAGACGCGTTATAGTTCCAATGAAAAGGAGGCGCTTGCCGTCGTCTGGGCGTTACAGAAGTTTCGTATTTATTTGTTGGGTAGGAAGTTTTTTATATTTACCGATAATAGCTCCGTGTCATACTTAAAAACCTGTAGATTGTTATCCGCGCGAATTTCTCGATATGCATTAGCCATTCAAGAGTACGATTTTGAGATACAACATATTCCCGGTTCTAAAAATGTCATCGCTGATGCATTAAGTAGACATTCTGCTCTAAGGCCGCCGTCACCTAGTGATAAATATTTCAAAATTTTAGCTACTTTTAAGCTGCCTCAAGAAACCCAGAGTCTACTTAAAGATATTTTTGACCATCAACGCGCAGATCCGAAACTACGGGAGATTATTGAAAAACTAGACTGCGATAATAAACTAAAAGTAAGATTCGTGTTAAAAAATGGAATTTTGTATATTCGCCAAAGTCAGCACTCGTTCTATTTGCTCTGTTTGCCGAAAACTCTCGTTGAGTCCATAATTAAGTCATATCACGAAACATATGGTCATTTTGGCAGTTATAAGATTTGGTGTGCTTTGAAAGCAGAACTATGGTGGACCAATATGTATAGGGACATCAAGCGCGTTATTCGTAGCTGTCAGATCTGTCAAAAAACAAAGATATCGCCCCTGCCAAATCCAGAATTAGCCTCAATCATTCCAACCGCTAAGAATGAAATTGTCGCGCTCGATATTTTTGGACCCTTACCCACGAGTCGCGGGGGTGTTACATGTATTTTGGTATTGGTAGACGTGTTTTCAAAATATGTCACTTTCTATCCATTGAAGCGGGCTACTACGAAAGCTATACTTAATAGGATAGTCAGAGATTATTTGCCAAAAATGGGTCAAGTAAAGAGAGTTTTGTCCGACCATGGGACACAATTTACCGCGAAACTCTGGCGACAAACGCTCGAAGGATTGGGGATTAAGGTTTCGTTTTCATCAGTAAGAAGGCCTCAGGCTAACCCATGCGAGCGAGTTATGCGGGAAATTGGGCGATTATGTAGGACATACTGTCACGACCAACATAAACGGTGGGCCTACGAATTAGCTACCTTTGCTAATTTTATAAACTCTTTAGTTCACGAGTCCACAGGCTTTTCTCCCTCTGAATTGCAACTGGGGAAAGATAAGTCTGGACTTATGCCTCCAAGGCTTAGAGGACCTCCTACTGGAGAGATGCCGCTTTCTAGTCCAAGTAAACTGATTCTGGCTCAGGAAACCCTACAGTCTAGTGCGGAGCGTCGACGGCTTCGACATCCTGGTAGGCCCTTTGCCAAATTTCAACCAGGCGATTTAGTTTTGTTAAAGGCCAATCCGGTCTCGTCAGCATTGAGGTCAGAGACTAAAAAGTTTCTCCTTCTGTTCGAGGGACCATTTCGAATAAAAAAACCTATCAGTTTTGCCACATATATTCTGGAAGATCCCACTTCCAAACAAGAGCGCGGTTCCTTTCACGCTTGCCATCTCAAGAACTACTACCCTCCGATTAATCCAATAGTCCACAGGATTGTTCCTTGAGCCTGTTGGATTAGGGGTGCAAGATGTACCAGAACATAGTTTTGGTTTTTAGAATAGCCTCTGTGTGTCTAAGTTGGGTGATTCGCCGCCTGACGGCGCTAGCGGTACCACTTGACCGTCGGATTGGCGTCGAATATATTTTTTGCCGTGAACTACATTTTTTGGTTTCGCCTTTCGCGGTTCAGGTATTCGACGTTTTGCGGCGGCCGAGCAACCCACGCTCTGATAACCTTCAGGGTGTCAAGGGACAGATTTTTCTTAAAAGTACGATCGCTGTGCCTGGTATCAGAGCTGGTGAGCAAGGCTGTAAACGAAAATAGAAAATAAAAACCGTTACTAATTTGACATCCATCCACGTTTTTTCCCTCCTGTCTGAAGCCCAACCCCCGAGTCTCAGCGCAAACTTTTCTAATAATTTTTTTGTTTTTTTTTCCACTTGCAAACATTCGTCTAAGTCACGTCTCGGATTTTTTTTTTGTCATATTCTATTCGAATGAAAGGCGTTTCCTAGGTTAAACCTTCCGGTCAACTTTTCTAATAATTTTTTTGTTTTTTTTTTCATTTGCAAACATTCGTCTAAGTCACGTCTAGTTTTTTTTTTCAGATTTTGTTCAAACAAAATATCAATGTTATCTGGGGGCCTTCCGACTAACTATTTTTATCAGTCACTCGAAAAAATCTATCTATACTTTTCCACTTGCATCAAATATTCGTCTAATAAGTCCCGTTCCTTATTCGATTTTTTTATTATATTCAAACGAATGGCGTTTTTTTCGGGAATTCGGTCTATACTATTCACTTGCATCAAACATTCGCCTAAGTCCCCATCATGGAATTTTATTTCAGATTATATTCGGATGAGAGGCGTTTTCTAGGTTACCTCGGTCTCCCGAGCAAAATTTTCTAATAAGTATATTTTTTTGTCAGTCGCCGGTTTTCGAAAAAAATCTGTATACTTTTCACTTGCAAACAGTCGTCTAAAATTTTCTTGGATTTTTTTTGTCAGATTCTATTCGAATGAAAGGCGTTTCATAGGTTATCTCAACCTCCCGATCAACTTAATAATTTTTGGTCCGTCCCGATTTTCAAAAATTCTGCCTACTTTTCACTTGCATCGAATATCCGTCTAAGTCCCATTTTGTAACTATTTATGTCACTTTCTATTCGAAGGAAAGGCGTTTTCTAGGTTACATCGGTCTCCTGAGCAACTTTTTATAATAACTTGTTTGGTCAGTCACCGTTTTTTGGAAAATTCGATCTACTTTTCACTTGCATCAAACATTCATCAACGCGTTAACGAAATGTTAACCAAAATCTAGTTACTACTTTCAATTTCATTAGACGTATTTTCTTAACAAATTTAAAAGCTTGTCTTTTGATCCCAAAACTATTACTACCCATAGTACCTTTGTGCCTATAGAACTGAGATAGCATTTGTTCAATTATTAGTATATCTTTCATGATGTCCCATTTATTTGACTTACGAATTAGACGTATTTTCTCATCAAAATTAAAAGACAAAAGGTAGTTTTTGATTCCCAAACTTGTAAATTAGGCTACTTTTTTCTTGACCTGAATATTTCTCTGTTTTCGATACGTATTATAGGCTTACTATCCACGGAAGTAAAGTCAACAGTGCGTTTTGTATTTTAGTTAGGAAACCCAATGTTATTCATTTTTATCCGTCTAAAATATCAAGGAATACCCCCAAAAGCTAGCAAACAGACTCTCAAAATGGGCAAACAGTCTATAAAAATTCCATTGAAAATCTCATTATTACTATAGTGCCTTTTTTATTAATCAGAAGTGTATTATATGACTGAAAGTATTGTTTTTGGTGAAATTTTTATTAAATCGGGTTAAAATGAGCGAGTTCTATGTTTGGAGGTTGTAAATCCTTGTAGGTAATACGCAAACATGATTCAAAAAGGAATCCAACTGACCATTATTAAACTACAACTTTTTGTCTAAAAAATTCAAAGAGTTTACGCTTCCAAGATAATAAGCTGTTACAAATAACTGTTGATAAAGTAGACATATTTTAACCACATTTACTAAACAATTGATGCCAATATTTTTGGATCTTTTAATTTACGACGCAATAATAAGGCTTTACATAATGTCGAGAAAATTGTCGTTATTAAACCTAATTATTAAATTCAGTTCAAAGTCAACGCACAAGATTTTTGTATGTTATTTACTCTCAGCCTCGTTGTCTCAGAATTCCTATTTAAGATTTTTCCTCTATTACCCCAATTAGTAACTTATTGAAACTGAATTTGCGTCATTTTCAGAGGACAAAAATCCCATGAAAATATGATTTTTTTTAATTTTATAACGTTCAGTATTTTTTTTATTTTGGTTATATAGTTACCACCTAGCTTGACCCAGTGAAACTGAATTTTACGCCATTTTCAGAGGATAAAAATCCGTTGAAAATATGATTTTTTAAATTTTATAACGTTCAGTATTTTTTATTTTGGTTATCTAGTAGCTTGACCCAGATGGAATTTTTCTTTTCATCAGATTCTGTTCTAACGGGAAGCGTTTATGATGTTGTCTCGGTCTATTGAACAACTATTCTAAAATAATCCAACCTGTATAAAACATAAAATGGGGCAGCCACATCACTACTTTTTTTGCCTTGTATATTTCCAAACTGGCTGTTAGATGTGTTTCTCACCTTAAAAAATTAAAACCAATATTTTTTTTGGACCTCAAACTTGCAACACAATTAGGTTTCAAATCTCTGGCATATTTCTCATTTATTTTATATATATACGTAGGTATAAGTTTCATTGTTTAATAAAACCAACTCGGCACTTTTCACGTCCTATGCGTCGCACTTGCTTCAGTAGATTCTCGGTCGTGGCCACAAAGACTCTATCGAGGCGTTGTAATATGTGAAAAGTCTGAGTTTCGTGTTTGTTTTTCTTTGGAAAGATGGAAGTGTATCAGTACCTACTTCAGTATAATAGATACGCGTAGTTCAGTGAAATTTTGGATTACGGCAGTATCTATCTATGGAATTTGAACGGTTACTGGTTGTTTTTCCCGTGAAAATGACTGTGCCGTTGGAAAAATGATGTTTGGTTATATCTCATCGCTCGGGGATGTTTATTCTACTGTCTGGGGCATTAGATGTAACCTGATTTATTTTTATACATCACCAAGAATCTTTTGGTGAGTTGTATTTTGTTTTCTTATCTCTAGGGTATTTTTTTATGTATTTGCGTCGCATTTTTAAACCTATATCGTAAAACCGGTGGTGGCACCCTGTGTTTAAAAACTATACTTCGAAAAAACATCTTGTCTGATCCAATTTTGTTATCATTTTCGTAAATGGGGTAAACAAATTAAACGTTAGCAATTATATTTGTATCAAAAATCCTTGCAAAACTGACAACGGGTTCTGCAACCAGTACCTATGATAATTGCATTACTTTTTCCTAACTAAAAATATTTCCTTACATCTTCACCCCAATAAATTCAGTTTCGGCTATAATATCAAAATAATATATTTATATATATTTTTTTACTTATTTCCGACTCGCTATTTAGTGGTGGTTTATAAGGTACAAAGTTTTCAATTATTATTTTCACTGAATATTGGGACCAGGTTTTGTTTTTAAATGATAACTGGTAAACTAAATCGCCAGAAATAAATATATTTTTTGATCAACATGTTTGAGCTCATATATCTATTCTTAATATTTTGCGTGCCGCATGTTTGTATGACATTATGTTAACGTTTAGCCATGAATTTTAAGCAAGTCTGGTGCTTTTATTAAAACGGCTTACAACCCTCTAAGTAGTACGTGCAGTTTAGTGAAAGTTAGATTAATGTCTCTCATATCGAGTCCAGTCCAATTTTCTTGCTAGATCTATCATCAATGAAAACGTATAATTCAAAATGAAAATGTTTGGAGATTGAGCCGATATGATATTTTCTAGTCCAGAGGATACCTCGAGCGATCACGTGGGCTATACGAAAATTTAGTCTATACTTTCACATACATCAAACTTTATTTATTCATCTAAGCCCGTCATGGATTTTTTTACACCTTATTAAGCAGAACGCATTTTTCATAGGACACGCTAACGGTGACATCGACGGCTATATTATGACATCAGCGTATTTTCTAATAATAGTTGATTTTTGGCACCCCGGTTTTTAGAACCTCTAGCAACAATTTTCAGTTTAGCTTTCTACATTATCAAAAAAAAACATGATTTATACTATATTTAGAAGGGGGTTGTTGTATGTTCGATATTTTATTCATTAAAAATGTTGTATTTCCAGGGTAAAATTGGTTGAACTTCTTAGGGACGTATGTTGAATTTTTGACGCCTGGTTTTAATGCGGCAAATTATCATTCGCATTTTAAACGAATTTGATAGCGTAAATAGCTTTGGACTTACAATTGCAGTATTTCTTTTTATTCCTAGAAATCAACAAAATTTCGGGGTAAAACAGTTGACCGACAAGTTTTTTTTACTTTGAACGTACATGTTGATTATGCCTGGTTTGAAATTTTCATCCGTACTGTACCGGGGATTTTAGATTCTATGCTATGGAAGTATGATTTACAGGGTTTTTTTAGATTCTACATCAACTGGGTCACACGTGTCCCTAAGGACAAAAGTCAAACTTCGAGCAGTAGCCACTTTGCACGTTTTGTTTTTGTCGAGCGATCACGTGGGGTGGGCATTTTTTTAAACATTTTATGAGTGTAGTTTCAATCGTGATCGAGCGATTACAAGAGCTAAAAATCCAAATTTGTGGGATGGGCAATGAATAAAATAACAACTTAGATACGCGATTAAATATTTTAATATACAAGATCCCACGAACATTTTATCAGTTTTGTATACTTTTTCATCGGTGACGGGTACCCATAACTTTTTTATTTGCTGAATACTGATACAATTATTTTGCGTAGACTCCTGTCGATAGTATCAAATGTTTATTACCTTTACCTAAAGAAATTAATATCCATGTCCATAATCTAATTGTTTTGCTATATTCCGTAAATTGGCCTTGCATTCATCCGGCGGTATTTATATTTTTAAATATGTGTGCGTCTCAAGTTTGATAATAACATTTTTAGTATACATCAGAGCTGCGCTTCATATTGTATTTGCTACTGCGGCATCCCAAGTCTGCCGCTTTAGTAGGTACCGAATTCACAGTAATAAAACTGTAAAGAACGAGCGAGTTTTGTTTGTGTACGAAGTGTTGAGATATATTACCCATGTAACATAATATCCCATTCAAATTCGAACTATATGGGGCTTAAATATTTTATAATATTCTAATATATACTTATATGGTTACGTTATCTGTGCTTATATATAAAAGTGTGTGAAAAAAATCTTATTGGACATTCTATTTTTATCTAAGTAGAGAGAATTGTTTTTAGGTCGTCAACCTGTCCTGACAAGTTCCGGCTAGCGGATGTGAGTCATCTACCTTGCGCCCGGCTGCGATGCATTCGCAGAAATACTACTGTTGGGTGTTTTGGCGTTGGAATGATGGTTATTGTCCGGGTATTTTAGTGTTAATAGTAATTTTTTTAATTTAATCGGAGCCTGCGGTACACATCATTAAAGGGACCTGCTGAGTCTACAGAGACCGGCGAGGCCTGCGGGAGCCAGCGGAGCCCTGCTACAACAGCGCGTCGAGATTATTACCACACTGCCAAGCATTTCCTAGAATTTTACTTAAATGCCGAGTGTTTGGCTTTGGAATGTGGGCTAAGGTTCGAATCCTGTATGGAACATATACCAGATGAAACCATAGGCACCTAAACACAAATACTTTTAAAACCTGATTTGTTGAACCTATCGAAAATTAGTAATCAACAATTGTTTGTATATTTTTAGGTCACTCTCATTAATACCTTGTGGTTTGTTCTTCAAAAGCAGTTGAGACAGACCTGGTGTAAGGGTAATTTTGATCTCCAATACATAATACGTTATCTTCAACAGTTACTGGTATTTGTCCCATGACTAATCCGTCATTGGTGTGTTGGATACCATAACTCCTAGGTTCAATCTCAAGTGACAAAAACATGTCTTTAACTGAGAGTGATTGTATTATCAAAGACGATCTTTCGATCACAGAGCATCGATCACGGATAATTTCCTTTTATGCTCTCCCCGAGGCAAATTTTTTCACAGGGATATCCAAGACCATTTATGGTATTCCATGGTTTTCGATAGTATTCCATGGTCTTTGATGGTATTTCATGGTATTCGATGGTATTCCATGGTACTCGATGGTATTCAATGGTATGTCGCTTTTTCAAGTCGTCTAGTCGTTTTTCAGAATCGTCTAGTCGTTTTCCAGAATCGTTTAGTCGTTTTCAGAGTCGTTTAGTCGTTTTTTCCGAATCGTCTAGTCGTTTTTCGAATCGTCTAGTCGTTTTTACGAGTCGTCTAGTCGTTTTTTAGAGTCGTTTAGACGTTTTTAGAGTCGTTTTTATAGTCGCTTAGACGCTATAAGCTTTTTCTTGGTAGGATAATGGACAGTCAAAAATGAACATTGTTTTAATTTTCATAATTGAAGAACATGTTGCATGCCCTCATTTTATTCCATATATAGACCGTTTAAGGGTTTTAAACCCTTTTTCCACACGCTACACTTATACCTTTGGGTTTTCGAAGTCGGAATAGTATAAAAATCATAAGGTGAACATGGCATAAGTGAGAATTAGTACCTTTTTTTTCTGCGTGAAATTTTAAACAGGAAACGCGTTGTACAAAATCCGATTTTGCAGCTAGTCTTTCAACTTGATAATCGTGTGACGGGATATTTTTAAAAACTGGTGAACTTTGCACCTATTATATTTTAGTCAAGTAATTTAAAACAGGGCCTGGCTTTCTCGGAATTAAAGAAATTTACTTACCTAGATGGTTATAAACTCAACTAAAAATGGTTAATTTATGCCCCAAATTTAATATCCACTTTCCTTTGAGAAGCAGTCTCTAAATATAGGAAGATAGATTTTTGATACATCCTTAGGTAATGTAGTCAAGAAAATGTATACACTCATATGTATCTCATATCTATTCTTTATTACACTTTTCCTACAAATTTTTTATCGCCAGTACCGATGAGATCAGCGTGCTCGTTTCATAGGCGCTTATTCCGACAAAGAGAAAGTACTTTTTTCCGAGGAATTACATCACGTACATATTGCAAGCTGGTATTTTTCTATAGGTGTTAGGTTTTTATTAGTTGCGAGTCGTGACATGTCGCGGCTGGTATTTTTAAAAACTGGTGAACTTTGCACCTATTATATTTTAGTCAAGTAATTTAAAACAGGGCCTGGCTTTCTCGGAATTAAAGAAATTTACTTACCTAAATGGTTATAAACTCAACTAAAAATGGTTAATTTATGCCCCAAATTTAATGTCCACTTTCCTTTGAGAAGCAGTCTCTAAATATAGGAAGATAGATTTTTGATACATCCTTAGGTAATGTAGTCAAGAAAATGTATACACTCATATCTATTCTTTATTTCACTTTTCCTACAAATTTTTTATCGCCAGTACCGATGAGATCAGCGTGCTCGTTTCATAGGCGCTTATTCCGACAAAGAGAAAGTACTTTTTTCCGAGGAATTACATCACGTACATATTGCAAGCTGGTATTTTTTCTATAGGTGTTAGGTTTTTATTAGTTGCGAGTCTCGACATGTCTCGGCGTCGCGGACGCAAAAATACGCAGGCAGAGGTGGTAGCAAAAATCCATGCATGGCCGCGGCTAAAGGTCGACAGGGGGACGTCATGGCTTAATTATGATTTAGGGTTTTTATTAGTTGCGAGTCGTGACATGTCGCGGCGTCGCGGCTGGGTCAACGGTCGGAGGGATAATGACGGGCACCTCGGGGTTGAGAGCGAAGGTCAATGGACTCGGACATCTTCGGCAGGGTTCAGAGTCGGTGCGATTGGCTGGGGGGCGTGGTTTGGGAGTGGAGGGGGTAAGTTTGGTCAAAAAAGTGCAGGATTTTGCTCCCATAAGAAATACATGGGGAAATTGCGCTAGAACGCACATAGCTATACTACTCGGAAGTTATAAATAAGAACCGACAATTTTTTGTGCTCCCTGTTTACTCATTACTAAATTAGCCCTCAATTTATTTTTGAAAAATTGTTTTCTTTTATATCTCTTAGCGATGATACCCCGTATAAACAACTTATATTCGGATAACCTATAAAATTCTATATATTTTTCGAATTTTATTTTAGCTAAAAAGTTACGAAGAGCCAGTGCCCATTTAAATTGGACCACTCAATAGTTACTTCTGTTGCATGTTTCTTTTTTCATTTTTGGACTTTTGGCATACAATATAAATGAATAAATGAATTAATAAAGTCTTACAAAATATCTTGAAATTAACCGGTAGCATACTAAAATACATTAAAATGTTAAGCAAAACTTAGTACTAATATTTTAACATCATGAGTTAAAGTAAATTAGCCATTTTCCTATAGCGAATATTTTTAGAATTGAATATATTAATAAACATAAATATTGTATCTAGAGAGAAATTTCGATTTATTATATTTATATTCCTTCCGATAAAGAAATGAAAAGAAGAAGAAACAGAACATTAATTTTGCCCAAAGGTGAGCTAATTTGCTTATGACTTATGACACGCCTCACGCCTCACATGTTTGAGTTCCATATACCTACGGATTAGCGGGGTACCTATCTGGTGTCTGTTGCATTCCTTTGTTTTAGACCAGGACCATAGAATATGCAATTCTTTAGGAAAAACAAAGACAAAACAGTGAAGTTTACTTAAATCGGGTTCATTCGGTGTAGGCGCCTTTCATGTTCGCGGTTCGAATTTCCCCCCTCGCGCATGAGTTTGGACACCCGTGGGCGCACCGACTCCAACCGCAAATAATGTCTGGAACTGGAACTAGCCTCTAGCGCGGCGAGCGTTAGGGCCGATCGGAGCTTGACACCCGTGGGACCTCCCAAATAAAAAAATCCCTCTGTTCTCGATAATTATCCGAGTGCATATCCTGATTCGTCTCTTTTCTGGGCTACAATGCTCCTTTGCCCCTTCCTTAAAATTCCTATCATTACCCATCATAGCTGTTTTCACTAACCAATTAGAAGCCCTTGGATAGTTTTACATTGAGACGGGGCGTGCCATGGGCACATACCCATTGCTTTCGAGCATAGCTAACCTTCTTAGTCTTGTAAAATGTGTAACTATTTTTTTGTGCTTCCTCCTGCATACGTAAGTACACTTTACATTCTCACCAGCACGTCAGAAACCGTAAGTCAACCTTTCGAGGTGCCCTGTTAGTTTGATTAATATGTAAGAAAAGTGTTGCATAGCAACTCTTACGCACCAAGGACCCTGACAATATTAGTGTTGGCATATCGAAATAATGGAGATCTTATGATAAATTAGTGTAGTCGGCAACGCTGTCGATCCGCAGGTCACTCTACTTCCCCACCCCGTCGGTTGCAGTATCATTCTTAACGAAATTCTATTCAAGCTAAACGCAAGTGAAACATAAACACGAGTTGTTGCATGGCTAGAGCGTGATACGCACGTGATCGGCTTGCTATTGGCTAGCCGGCAATAAAGTCTGTCCCGGCGGGCGAGTGCAGCGAGTCGGTGTTTCTTACAGAGGTGTATTGAGTTGCAAGTGGACATTTATTTTTTTCCGATAATTCTTTCGCTGTTTATTAATTGTTGGAGCTAAGATTTGTATTAATAGTAGAAATTTGCAGGTAACTGAATGACTAGGTGTTCCATAAAAGTTTGTTTTTAAAGTTCTTAATACTGAGGCATATTATTTTAATATTTTATATTATAAAAGTCATAGAGATCGTCCCTAATGCGACCCTGCCTCGTATTAGCCCACAGAATTGTTCACGAGCTTCCATCGTGTAAATGTTCACGCTCCACTTGCATTTACTTTGAATAGAGTGTACATCTCGTACGGCGCGGACTCACGCAATCAGCCATTACCTCGTAGGAAACTAACGGTTGGGTGGGGGTAGGAGGTGATTATACTATGGAAATGACAGACCCCAGATAATTACTCATTCACAGTGTATATGGGTTACTTGTCAAGGCCAAAAATCACCTACTCATTATTTTTTCTTATCAAAGTAAATCGTTAGGTATCGGAGTAAGTTTATTAGCAAAAACTATTTTATTATAACCAAGAATCTCTTTCTTTTACTTAGGACATTTTCCTATAAGAAAAATCAATAAAAATTAAAAAAATAATGGGTCGAATGCCATGAGTACTAAGTAGAGCCAATTAAAAGCTGCAATATAATAAAGAAAATAATTTTTTCCATGGCTTTTCAGTAATTTTTGAGCTGTTACATGAAACTTTGAATTAATTATGGGATAAAATGAATTATTGTTTTTTTTTAATTTTGAATAAATTGGATTCTGTACCAAACTCTATTAAAAATTGCAGGTGGCGGCAAGGAAAGTAGTTCATCTTCAAACTACAGTACTCGGGCATCAAAGCCAACTGTGGCCAGCGGAAATGCATCGATTGGTTATAACTCTCATGGCGGCAGGCCGTATTCCGTAAACGTACATGCTGGAAAAGTAAACATAAAGGGCTCATTATCTGGAGGAATAAATGGTGGAATAAGCGGCTCAGCAAATAATATTGGAAGCTCTGGTATATCCACTGGTAACAAACCTATTGGAAACAGCTCATTTCCTGGACGAATAAATAGTGGAATAAGTGGCGGCTCAGCAAATAATGTTGGAAGCAGTGGTATACCCACTGGTAAGAAGCCTAGAGGAAACAGCTCATTATCTGAAGGAATAAATGGTGGAGTAAGTGGCGGCTCAGCAAATAATGTAGGAAGCGCAGGTGTATCCACTGGTAACAAACCTCGTGGAAAGAGCCCATTTTCTGGAGGAATAAAGGGTGTAATAAGTGGCGGCTCAGCAAATAATGTTGGAAGCACTGGTATATCTATAGTTAAAAAACCTAGTGGAAACAGTTCATTACCTGGAGGAATAAGTGGTGGAATAAGTGGCGGATCAGCAAATAATGTTGGAAGCAGTGGTATACCCACTGGTAACAAACCTAGAGGAAACAGCTCATTATCTGGAGGAATAAATGGTGGAATAAGTGGCGGTTCAACAAATAATGTTGGAGGCACAGGTGTATCCAATGGTAACAAACGTCGTGGAAATAGCTCATTTTCTGAAGGAATAAAGGGTGGAAAAAGTGACGGCTCAGCAAATAACGTTGGAAGCACTGTTGGTAAAAAACCTAGTGGAAACAGTTCATTACCTGGAGGAATAAGTGGTGGAATAAGCAATGTGATATCCACTGGAAACAAACCTAGTGGGAACACATCATTATCTGGAGGAATAAACGGTGGAATAAGTGGTGGCTCAGCAAATAATGTTGGAAGCACAGGTATATCCACTGGTAACAAACCAAGGGGAAACAGCTCATTATCTGGAGGAATAAGTGGTGGAATAAGTGACGGTTCATCAAATAATGTTGGAAGCACTGGTATATCCACTGTCAACAAACCTAGTGTAAACAGCTCATTATCTGGAGGAATAAACGGTGGAGTGAGTGGCGGATCAGCAAATAATGTTGGAAGCACAGGTATATCCATTGGTAACAAACCTAGTGGAAACAGCTCATTATCTGGAGGAATAAGTGGAGACTCAATAAATAATGTTGGAAGCACTGGTATAATAATATCCACTGGTAACAAACCTAACAGAAACAATTCATTACCTAGTGGAATAAGTGGCGGTTCAGCAAATAATGTTGGAGGCAATGGGATATCCACCGGTAACAAACCTAGTGGGAACACATCATTATCTGGAGGAATAAATGGTGGAATAAATGACGGCTCAGCAAATAATGTTGGAAGCACAAGTATATCCACTGGTAACAAACCCAGGGGAAACAGCTCCTTATCTGGCGGAATAAGTGGTGAAATAAGTGACGGTTCATCAAATAATGTTGGAATCACTGGTATATCCACTGTCAACAAACCTAGTGTAAACAGTTCATTATCTGGAGGAATAAATGGTGGAATAAGTGGCGGATCAGCAGATAATGTTGAAAGCACAGGTATATCCACTGGTAACAAACCTAGTGGAAACAGCTCATTATCTGGAGGAATAAGTGGCGACTCAATAAATAATGTTGGAAGCACTGGTATATCCACTGGTATCAAACCTAGTAGAAACATTTCATTACCTGGCGGAATAAGTGGTGGAATAAGTGGCGGCTCAGCAAATAATGTTGGAGGCAATGGGATATCTACTGGTAGCAAACCTAGTGGAAGCACATCATTATCTGGAGGAATAAACGGTGGAATAAGTGGCGGCTCAGCAACTAATGTTGGAAGCACTGATATATCCACTGGTGACAAGCCTAGTTCATCTTCGGCAGAAGTAACAACTGAAAGAGAAACTGGCCAACCCGAAGAAGGATCTGGCGCAACTGTATCGTCCAGTGGAGGAATCCAAGGAAGTTCGAAATATTCATCATTAAATGGCGGATCAACTGCCCAAGAAGTGGAGGAATGCACCGAAGAATGCTCTCCTCCTGGAGGGGAAAGTGAAAAGGGGACTACAGACAATTCATCGTCAAAAGAAAATTCATCTTCAACTGACCCAAGTGAAGATGGCACGACTACCCAAGAGGAAAGCGAGGAATGCACTGAACAATGCTCTTCTCCTGAACAGGAAAATGAAGAGGGAAGTGAAGAGAATTCATCGTCTGAAGGTAATTCATCTTCCTCTGAACCAAGTGCAGATGGCTCGATTGCTCAAGAAGAAAGTGATGAATGCACTGAAGAATGCTCTTCTCCTGGAGGGGAAAGTGGAGAATCGAATGGAGGAATCCAAGGTGGATCTGCAGGCGAATCATCTTCAGCTGAATTAAGCGAAAGTAGTTCGTCATCCCAAGGAGAAACTGGAAGACCCGACGGAGGATCTGAAAAAAATTTGACATCTGGCGTTGAAGGTGATCCAAGTGAAGGTGAATCAACTGTCCAAGACGAAAGTGAGGAATGTTCTGAAGAATGCCTTTCTCCTGGAGGGGAAAGTGAAGAGGGAACTGAAGACAATTCATCCTCTGAAGCTAATTCATCTTCAACTGAAACAAGTGCAGGTGGCTCGACTTCCCAGAAAGAAAGTGGAGAATGCACTGAAGATTGCTCTAGTGGAAAAGAAACTGAAGACAATTCATCATCTAGTGATCAAGGCGAAAATGAAGTCTCTGTATCATCAAACGGGGAAGTCTCTGGAGAAAGTGACGAATGCTCTGAAGCATGTTCACTGCCTGAAGAAACTGAAGGGGAACGTGGTGTTTCAGGTGGAAACGGACTATCTGTCTCGTCTAGTGGTGACATCCAAAAAGAGTCTGTAAGCAATTTATCTTCACAGGACTCAAGTGAATCCAATTTATCTTTCCCAGAATTAAACGAAGAATGTACTGAGGTTTGTTCATAGTGCCCATGTAAAATAGTGATACAATAAACAAATTCTAGTTGTTTTTGCTATATAAATTTATATAGTTATAGAAATTGCTTTTTTGTTAAGAGTTTTTCTTTATTTAATATTACTTAATCCTCTACTTAATTTTACTTAATTCAAACATTGAAAAGATATTAGAACACAGTATACAGTGTGTATCATTTTAAGTGGCGACAATTCATTATTTTTTAACGGGGCGGCCTATTTTCGAAAACTTTTTTTTTAAATATGGTACTCCAAAAGCTCTACATCCTGGTACATGCTATTTTAAAATTCGCCCTTTCCCTAGCCTACTACGATAACAAATAAGACCCCAAAAATGAAGAAAGTCTATTAGGCATTTTTTACGAAAAAAACAAATATCTCTATCGATTTAAGCACATCTGGATACCCCGAATCCCAAGTTTCAATATCGTAACTTATACCGAGTGTTTACAATTTAGGTGCAAAAAATGAAAAAATCGACTTTTTAAGAGTGCCCAGTGTAAACGATGTTAGGTTGTCAATGGATTGGGAGTCACCTACTCTATCAATTTGCACAATATCATCCGCTTATCTAATACAGAGTGATCATAATAAATACGGAAATATCGAAAAAATTATTTGTATTATTTTGTTACTACGTGTGCCACGAAATTGTAAATACGTAACAGGTAAATAGCATAATATGAATAGAAGTGTTTTACTTATATGTAGTTTCTTGTTTTTTCTTCTAGTACCTATTATTATGTAATTGTTAGTATTATTTAATTTTGTATTGTTGCTTCTCAGGGAAAAATATTGTTAAAGAGCCCTTAACCTTGTCATAATTGCGTTATTTCATTTTCCATGGCCCCCTATAATGTGACGCTCCTTGAGAAATGGCATCTTTGTTGATACAGAGCAGAAAAAATACGTATTTTGCGTAATAACGAAGCAACCGCTTCATTTAGACATATAGTGTGTTATATCTTTTTGAACTGTCTTTTCACAAGCATTTCAATGGGGCAATAAAAAAATATGGGTTCCATTTGAAAAAAATGAGATTTTTCAATTTTTCGATGTTGATATTGGGAATTTTTTCCCGAACACCCTGTACAATATTTTGAAATGGCATACAGACCATTTAATAAAGTTTACTTTCGCCTACGACATTCCAAAATTTCACTTTTCCAGATTCATAAATTTCAAAGTTATGATCACTTATGTCGATGGCTGCAACACTAAAAAAAAATCAAAAATTTGCGAATATCTCGAAAAGGGTTAGGAATAGGGTACACATTATATTCAGAAAAAAGATTTGGAATTTAATAGGGAACCAAATTGTGCAATAATATATAGGGTATTCTATTTGAAATAACAAAGTTGCTATCGACTTCTGGTATAACCGGAAGTGATCGGAAATTGAAAATATTTTAGAAAGCAAGCTTACAACCTGTTATATAAGTGACCAAAATTTCAAATTAAAATTCGCACTCCTTCCCCGTAAACTTCTAATGAACCACTTACGTGAATCACCCTGTATATAGCGAACTGTAAAAAAACACATAAAAAATTTAAAATACGGTAAAAAAAAATTTATGTAGATTATGAAATTGAAAAAACTCACCGATCGCAAAGGATAATAAATAAATAACTAAAACAAAGACTATAGCAGTCTCTTCCCAAATACGTAAAGTCGAAAATGATGAAAAACAAATGGAAGCGCCCTCTATCAATCAAAAACCGAAAAATGCAATCGAACAGCAATAGCGTCATCTATCAGGAATATAGCGTGACTACAGTCTAAAAACATCGGAAACCACATCAAGTGAAACGAATACCAAACAGGGGATTATCATTTACAATCTGTGCATTGAGAACATTAACATTTGCCTTTTTGTAATGTTTAAAAATCTCCAAAGCCTCCCAACTATCCAATCTGTGACCGAATTGTTCTCTGTGTAAAATTAATTTTAAAATTGTTATTTATATCGACATTATGTCCAGTTTCCAATACATGTTTAGCGAATAAAGATGTAACGGTTAAAAGAAAATATTAAATTCAAAAATTTAATCCTTTTCAATTGGATTAGTCTTTCTAGTGAACTTCCATTTCAAATTTTATTCCGCGCGCCAGCTCGGTTTCTTTGCGCCTGCGCGCAATTGATCCCGATAGGTGCTACCGCCCGTTAATTTCAAATTTCAAATTAACCTTAATTTTTATTTTTCATATTTCAAATTATTAAATAGTTTATCAAGGTATCCATGTCCTTATTAGGTTGTACTCGCGTTATAGTGTCCAAATTGCCCTAAGCTTACTTGGGGAGAGTTGTTTGGGTGACTTTGGGGTATGATATTGAATTGTGTAGGCGGGTTTTTCGGTGAAACGTAGTAGGTACCCAGGTGGGGAGACACCCGGCCGTTGGTTCGTCTTTGGGATCCCGCCAGTACCACCAGACCGTGCATGAAGTGTGTTTGCTCGACCATATTTCCGCTTTCGAATTTTTTTTGCTTCAAAATTTTGGGATATTTTGGAAATATTTGGAATAGCGTGAAACTACATGTTACCCAGTGCCCTTGGCCATAAGTGGTGTTTTTTATATGCGCTATCGAACCAAACATCGAAAGCGAACAAACTAGTAACCATATACCTATTACCTATAGCAATCTGTACCGCGCAAAAAAAGACATCCGACCGGACGAATATTTGGGGGCCATTTTGAACCCTAAATGAAGCAGGTGTTTTAAAACACAGGATTGTTTTATAAATTTAAATGCTTGAGATATTACACAAAATATGAAATTAGCGTTAAAGAAAATGTTTTTATCTTTGATATTTGATTTGTTGCACAATTTTGTCCAAATTATCATAATTCTATACTCGTTCGCTTGTTGATTAGGTCGTTTCTTCATATTCCAATATTTTTCTAGCATTGACTATTTCTTTATCTAAGTACCCCTTCTATGTAGCTAATGTAGTAGCCATTCCCAAAGTATGTCTTCTTTTGGAAACCTAAAAACACAACACAAACAGTTCAAAACATTGCTCAGGTAACTATGTGGTTTGTGATTTGTGTTTGTGTGGGTATATGATAAAAGATCAGACAGTTACTACCCGATAGAATCTAATTTCACAATCTGGAGGTAGAAGCTCCTTCGCATTTTTTAGGTCTCTATGAAGCTCCTCATTTCTTTAGTTCAACATGCTAACATGGTGAATTTCCGACAACAACTAAACATCAACTAATAACTATTATTTTAGTCCAAGTCGCTGAGACATTTATTTGTGATTTTTATGATGGCTTTCCAAATATGCAAAATAGCTCCCCATGAGTTTTTATGTAGCCACCATTGACACTGCCAATATACGATTAAAAATGGTAGCGAATTCTTTCTTTTTCATTCCATGCGCCTCGTCGTGCTCAGTAAAGCGGTAAAGCGGTATGTGTTAATATACAGGTTTGTGGTTGTAACCCGCAATATCTTTAGGCACGAGGCATTATAATATTCTAATCTGAGTTAGACTAGAAAATCGAAGAGCAGACGCCTTGTAGGCCAACAAGAAGAGCGATAGGGTACAGTGCATAGACGCTTCAGCGAAGTACAGAGCGCCCTCACTGCATACGAATAGAGCCGTAAACCTGGCAATTAACAACTCCTAACAAGATTGGTAATTTGCGTCGCATAGACCCGGATCATATATAATCGCCGATTTTTCTCTTTCGGCTAATTATTTTACGTCAAAGCGATTCCCTCGACACCATATACATTTTAATTGGGCTCGGTTCAGGCGGTCTTTATTGAAGAATATTTGCAGCCTTTGTTATGAAGCCAGAGACAGAGACAGCCAATGTTTCGACATTAACCAGTGGACTACTGCAAGAGAATATTAGAGGTTATAATTGTACCAAAATAAAGATTGTTAAGTGTGAACAGCCTCTTAAAATGGCTTTTTAGAGATAACCGAGTGATTCTCTTTTGATGAAGAAAGGGAATGGGAAGACAATTGTTAGGAAAGCCTGGCGGGTCACAATTCTCTGATACATAGCCTATGATGATAATTTTTAGTTCCTAAAATTTTAAAAAAATTCATAAGACGGTAAAAAAGTTAGGTTTTCCGTAGCAGCGCTACAAGGCAAGAAATACTTGCCACCACGCAAATTCAATGTCGAAGAGCTGACAACAAAAAAAAGTTGAGCAAAACAGGGACACCAGATTTCAGATGTTCAGACAGGTACTTGTCTATTCTATACTTGGGGCCGTGTCATATTTAATGTCGAAAACATGTTCCAAAGTTACACCAATGGGAAAGTGTATGTTTATCGTCCAGACAGCAGAAGTAACAGATTTAGTTTTAATGGACTAGGAGTATGCTGAAACTCAAATGGGCAATTTACAGCCGAATATTAGGGTGCCATGTCAGAAAATATTTTATTACCAACAGCTTAAATTCTCCACTGCGATGGGTAACGTGATAGGTACATGCATATATGCCAACGACTGGCATTCCGTACAACAAGAAGAACTTATGGAACAATATAGAAAAGACATTGGCCATGGAAACAAATAGTTACCTAAGAATACTGTTACTCTCTAGTCTTGTCAATGAGGACGCTTCTACAGAAAACAGTATGGGTATTATTCGGACTCCCAGTAGATGTAAATTTATATGGATCTTCTGTTTCTGTAAGCTACATGACAAATTTAAGTATTATTTAATATTAAATAATAATCTATTAGATAATCCACATTTTTTCGTAGACAGTAGTAAAATTTGTAGTGTTGGATGTTGCATACCAGAAAACAAAAATGTCGCATACCATACATGTAATATACAGACATATATTTTCTTTCTTAGAATTTCGCTCCCAAACATAGGAAACGACGTATATTTACATATCTATTTATATTTTCAACTTCACCCCTTTGCACACCCTACCAACCAATCCCTTTTTACATTAATGTCAAAGTTACTTTCTTGTAATAAGTATGTTCTAATTTTATTGGCTAAAAACTATTGTATATTGCTCAATACTAAATAATATTTATTTTTATCAAGTAGACGGATTTCGTCCAAAGACAATGCAAACCATCTTATTGTAATCAAGACTGCGTAAGTAGGTAAAGCGAAGGTTGGGAGACCTCCTCCACTTTCCTCCTAGGCCCCGCCCCTTTCCTCGCTGGCCAATCACAACGCTCTAACCCATCACGCGCGCCCCGGCACGTGGTTCTGGCGCCAAATTCAAATTTCTGAAATTAAAAAAATGTGCTAGCGTCAAGACCGGAGTTCGAACCTGCGACCATCGATTTATAAGGTCGACGCTCTTCCAACTGAATCGACGAATTTGAAAATATTGCCTCAAAATGGTGTAAACTAGAATCTCGGTCACAGAATTAAGTACAGGGTGTCTCAAAAGCAACTGACAAAAATGTATACAAGGTGAATCAGAAACTAATGCCAAAAGGACCCAATTTCATCACGTTACAGATTTTTCTCAAATAGTACAGGGTAGGCAAGAAAAATTCATGGATGTGACAAGAATCCAAAAGGGCTTTAATAGTTTCATAGTTTCATAGTTTAGTAGCAAATTCATGTGTTATCAGATGATAAGTTGCGCTTGCGGTATTTTGTTTTTTGTAATACACAGGGTGGTCGAAAAAAAAATACATAAAAATTAAATTTCTTTTTTTTTTACTAGGTGGCTGTGACTTTAAATCTTACATCCACCTTTGATTCTAAACAACTTTTGTAACTAACTTTTTACCGTATTTTAAAAAATAAGGGTACTTTACTCTTGAGTGATTTTGACATTTTTGAATCTACCTCGTATCCAAAAAGAGATATTTAAATTATGATATGTGCGTTTTGAGTTTGAAATGGTGCGTCAACTTTTATCGAGAATAAAATTTTCTGAGGAATTAATAATAAAAAAGTTTTCCATTTGTGTCCAACTTTCTACCGGTCACTGTATATACCAGCTACTTTCACGAACAAGAAAGTATTTTTCTTAATTTGTGCTGTTTGATACATTCGTCATCATCCAGGACTCTCTGCAGCGGGTCAGGTTTTTCAATTTGCTTGCGCGTCGTCTTAATTTTAAAATCAAGACGGTGCCCGAAACCAAAGACCCTAGCGATTGTACAAAAGCTGCCATCAAAGATGCGATTTTGTATACCACATCGGACCTGCTACCAGCCAACAGGGTGTCGTTCACTTTCAGCAGTGCGGCTTTCCAAAAAGGCAAGGGATGAATGTCATTTAGGGAAGCCTCAAAAGTAAGTTTTTAACAAACTAAAAATTAAATGATTTAATCAATAATAATAATGATAATATAATTAATTACAGTATCATGCGGTATAATATAAGAATAAATTGAAATAGCTTCAATCGGTTTAATCTCGCGAAGAATTTTTTATAGTAAAAAAAATAATTCTTAATTTCATTTTAAGGTGACTGTGACATTTGGCATGTGTTGTCCAGCATATTCCAGAGCAACTGGGAGGCGTTGAATATGGACACCTTCGTGCTAGGCGTCACTGCAGCTCGCCTGCCTGTCGGAAAGGGTGGAAGACCAAAGTACAACAGTTTTGCTGAAAAGTGTCGCGAGGCTTGGTTACCCGCAACAACAAAGATAATTTACGCCTTCCCCGCGCTCTGGTTGTAGCCATAGCACACGTCGAAAAAGATCCGGACTTTAGGATGGTACGACAGAATGTAAGAAACGTTCAGATTGAGCGTGTGAAAAAAATAATGCAGGATTCGGGCATTAGTATTCCGGAAGAGGGTGTTGGAATACTAGAAATAAAACAATTTCAGCGTTATTTGGGTACTTTGTGGTTTACAAGTATGGTACTAAAGGAAGGGATTAAATTTTCAAAGGCACATGGGGTACAAAAAATCTAAACTTGCTACATTACGAAGGTCTCTACAATGTAATCATATCTTTGACATCTGCTTTTGGATGTGGTTATTTCTGTGAGGTATGCAGCATACCATACAATCACAAAAATAAACACCGTTGTGGAGGAACCTGCTAAGCCTGTCAACAGACTCCACCTTGTATACTGGAAGACAAAATACAATGCCAGGACTGTAACAGGGACTTTCGAAACAAAACCTGTTTTGATAAGCACAAAAAGGGTAAGAAAGAAACAACATGCGATAAGCTAAGGCGGTGTAACGATTGTTTGAAAACCATGAAGAGAAATCATCAGCATACATGCTGTGAAATTTACTGTAAAATTTGCCAGAAACACATGCCTGGCAATCACTTATGCTTTATGCAGGTGGACACAAAAAAAAACAAAAACAAACGATCGCCTCTTTATTTTTTACGATTTGGAAACGATGCAAAAAAATCATTAACCAAGATCAAAAACTGCATAAACCAAATCTATGTGTTTTTGCCCAGTTGCGCTGTTCTCACTGTCTGGGGGAAAAACACCAAAATTTGTGAACAATATGGGTGAGGCTTCAAGTCATAAAAGGTTCCTCCCCTGTAACATCTTGTCATATTCACGTTTTGCAGATAAGGAAAAAAATAAAAATTGTAGTGGTTGTAGCTCACAACGGTCAAGCTTGCGACCATCAGTTAATTTTAAACCATATATTTGTTCCCGAGCTAATCACTCGTGGAACAAAATTAATTGCGATGAAGACAGGTAACGTTAAATTTTTAGAGTCGATTAATTACTTCCCCATTGCATTATCGGTCCTCCCTGAGGCTTTTGGACTCGTTGAGCTCAAGAAGGGATATTTTCCACATTTATTGAACACCGCGGAAAATCAAAATTATGTAGGCTCAATGCCCGAAATTGAGTACTACAGTCCTGAATTAATGAGGCCAAAAGACAGAGACAGTTTGTAAAATGGTACGCGAAGCACAAGAATGACCAATTTGATTTCTAGCAGGAAATTGTCTTCTATTGTATCTGGGGTGTGGAAATCTTAACACAGACCTGTCTAAAATTTCGAGAACAGCTGCTAGAAGAGGGTAATATAAGCCCTTTTACCGAAGCCTGCACCCTACCATCGGCCTGGAATAAAATTTTCCGCCGTAACTTTTTAAACCCCAATACAATAGGGATAATTCCAAAGAACGGTTACAGATCAATCAATCCAAAATTGCGATAATGTGGCTGATTAGCGAGGAAAAACAAAGAGATGTTGAGATCATGCATGCGGCAAAGGGCAGAGAAATCGTTCTTAATGGCGTAAAAGTAGAGGGTTTTTGCGAAGCAACAAACCAAATTTTTGAGTTTAACGGATGCTATTTTCACGGATGTCCCACATGTGTAAAACACAGCAGACAACAGCCCACCCACGACAACCCCACCGATACGATGGAAAATAGATACGACTCTACACTGGCCAAAGTCGAGCGGTTACTGAGTCTAGGTTATGAGGTTATAGAAAATGGGAGTGTAAATTCCGCAGAGAACTTACATCAGATCTAAAAAATAATCTGCAAAATCACCCCCTACTCCAGAAAACACCCCTAAACCCTATAGATGATTTCTACGGTGGACGAACAGGAGCCGCAAAACATAAGACAGCTGAAGACGAAAAAAATAAATATGTAAATGTCTGCTCCCTCTACCCTTGGGTATGCGAATAGGGCAAGTACCCCGTAGGGCACCCCCAAGTTTACGTTGGAGAGGAATGTTACAATCTCGACCTAAAAGAAACGGACGGTCTCATTAATTGTAAAGTCGTGCCACCCCGGAATTTGAACCACCCTGTGCTACCGGTAAAGATGAATTCCAAGCTTCTGTTTGCCCTGTGCAGTGCATGTGCCGAAGAACAAAACGAAGAAAATTGGAGCCACAACGACGACCAACGAGCTCTGGACGGCACCTGGGTTATTGAAGCCTTGAGAAGGGTTACCATATTGTTGATATACATCAAATATGGAAATATAAGGTGAAGCAATACGACCTAGAGACAAAGACAGGCGGTTTATTTTCTGAATATATTAGTAATTTTTTAAAAATCAAACAACAACCGTCCGGGTGGCCTACCGATTGTAATTCTCAAGAAGGTAAACAAGCCTATATAAAAGATTATTTTGAAAGGGCGGGAGTTACACTTACATGTATCGAGATCGATTTTAACCCCGGTAAACGACAGTTAGGGAAGGCTGTCGTAACATCTTTTGTTGAAAATTGGGACAAAAAGAAAACCAAAGTAAAACCTCCATCATCAATAGCTTAGAGCATTTTTTTTCAATGTTAACGAACCCATCTATAGAAGTAAATATCGCCCTTTCAGTCAACGAGAACACCTTAATTGAAAATTGGGGGCACAAAGAAGAGAGCTACGCGACTCTGAAAACAGTGAACGTAGCTCTCGCCGCATACATAAAAACTATTAAAACTCTACAGCTATATCGAACAGCTGAACGAAAGAGTTTTATATTACGACACAGATAGCGTAATATACATTTCAAACCCGGACAGTACGACGTGCCTATCGGGATTTTCCTCGGAGAAATGACGGACGAGCTGGAGTGTTACGGTACCGGGGCGTACATAACCTAATTTACATCTGGCGGGCCAAAGTTGTACGCATACCTAGCGAGTTCTTCAACCACGGAGCAGCATCACGAAGTATGCAAGGCTAAAGGTAATAATAATAATAATAGTTTTATTGTCCAACATGTAACGAAAATCATTTGTTCCAGGTATTCGCATCACCTACGACTCGTCCAAAATCGTGAATTTCACCAGGCTGAGGGATATTCTTGACCGAGGAACCCCCCAATCTACATCACAAGCTTCAACATTAGGCGTAGAAACGACCACGAAGTTGTAACCGTAGAGGAAAAGAAAATATTCTGAGTTACTTTTAATAAGCGGCAACTAATTATTGAGGACTACGATTCAATTCCCTACGGTTACAATAAACGTCTCAAAAGCGACTAGGTTTTTAGGACCCGTCTAATAAAAACACAATGTATATTTGATTACAAGGAAGGTTCAAAAAGTTACTCAAGAGTAAAGTACCCCGTATTTTTTAAAACATTAAATGTTTTTAGCGAAAGAATATTTCAAATATTTAACCGACATAATTTTTAACTGTATTATACAATGTTCGTCATAAATTTGGACACAAATACGAATTTCTTACATCTCGAAAAATTTTATTTCCGAAAAATATTTTCGAACTCTACTTATTAAAGTTTAAACATCTCACATCTCGTATTCAAGGTAGGTTCAAAGATTTGCTAATGAGTAAAGATCTCCAATTTTTAATAGAATTATCAACAAAAGTTGTTTGAAATTGGGAGAGTAGATGACTTGTTAGATCTTTAGTCTAATAGAGGTCTTTCCATAACTGTAGGTTTATAATTTATTATAATATGCTATATTTTATATACAGTAAAACTAAGTTTTACATGTAATTTTTAAATTATTGTGATACATGTTTTCTTGTATGTGTGGAAAAAATAAAAACAGAAATTAACAATTTTTCATATTTTTGTTTAAAAATATATCCTCCTATACAAATCCGCTTCTAGCTTATCTCTATTAAAATGCACAAGTTAAAATATACATTATGTCTCCAACGCCTTACATAATTCCAAAATAATATCTAAGGGACTTAAAACATGATTACGTTTCGTTAAAAGTTCATTAACATAGAACCTGATTCTATGTTTTTGATTATTGTAGCCCCTCGCTAGAACATGTAGCACATCGATTCATCAGTTTCTTAAAGTGTACGTTGTAGAATTCTTTTCCGTGGTCTGTTTGAAGATTTTGAAGTTGTCGACTATTTTTTAAAATTTCCTCAAAGCTTTTGTAACTTCTTTATTGGACCTCATGTTTTAATTTTTGGTTTCATTGCAAGCGTTTCGGTCCATTGCTGAACCGTTTCTATTTTTCTATGCGCTATTCCTCTCCTTTTATTGATTTCCAAAATAGCTTTTCCCGCTGCTATTTCGACAGAATTTACTTTGGTTTTAAGACCTTTTTCTACATTTTCAATTTTATCCTGTATTTTTTGTTTTTTTTCCTTAATAACCGATATTTCTGTCAAATATATTTCCGTATCTTTCGCAAGTTCAGCCAATATACCTAGCTCAGAATCTATTTTTGCTTTTACTTCTTTTTGCGTGGCAAGCTGGAACTCTTTTATGAGCTTATTCGTATCTTTAATAACGGAATTTAATGTTTTGGTTGTGTTATTTTGAACATTTTTCATGCCGCAGTCGGTGTATTCTTTGGTGGCTGCGTCTCCTTTTCGATCGGCGTGCCAAGTTTGCTAATTTTTAAATTCGTCGCGTCTATATAGCACCGTCATGAGTTAATTCCAATACGCCACCGCCCAGAATTATAGAGACATGAGAACTATGGACGTTTGTTTTGGAGTGAGAATACTGTCCTAACTTGTTGACGCTCATTTTCAAAATAACTAAATATTACATGGTGTATTTGCTTACAATATTAGCCTCCTTTAAGTCATTAACAATAGCGTCGATTTCGTTGCCATAAGAATTATTTCCGGCGTTTTGGGATGCCACGAGTAGTCTATACCTTTCTATTAATTAGTGTACATCATTCCAGTACGTATTCTACTGGTTTTTGGTAAAAAGTTAAACTCATACTGCCACATCCAATCGAAGTAGTCGAGCTTGAACGCGAGCTAGGTTTCCTTACAGGTATGGTAGCTGGTCTAAAGAAAGATTTAATGATTTGCATGTACTTGTCACGAGATGTACCCTTCATTCTTCCAGTTGCATCTAGATGGGCTCCAGTAATATCCAAAATAGTTTTGTAGTTTTCTCTGTCTTCCTTGTCACTTTTAGGATCATCGTGAAAATTAAATTGTAGAGCCCTTTTGTACGCGTAAATCGGCCTTCTCCATCGACAATAATAGCTCCTGTCGTTCTATCAAAACCAATTAGTTTGTTTCCTAGATACCATTTTGACTGAGAGCCATGACTCCATTTATGGCGTGCAAGTATTGAGTTGGTGAGGTGCATAATTCCAGCGAGTCTTCGAGCTGCCTCAGCGTTCAATGTTGTCTCTAAAGTCCTAGGGAACTCGAAAATAATTCTTATCTGTTCTTTTCACTCCAAGTAGGATATTACCTTGCAAACCAGGAAACGTATGATCCAGATCCCTCACACCACTTATACTACAGAAGCCAACGCGCGTAAAGGGGGTGGTTAAAGGCAAAAAATACGCTGTTATTTTTTGCAAGAACGTAAACATACAATTGCAAATCGTTCATGCATACACTGCGCTCCAATAGCATACAATAATATATAAAATTAATGTAAATCACATAAAACTGTCGAGTTTTTCCATATTTTCCACATAAAATATCCGTATGAAAATTTTCAAATTGGATCAATATATCATGCATATCTTTGTTTTTATAGCAAGATTAGTTACTTTCTGTTGTTTAATTTTTGTCAAATAAGTTAACATGCTATCGGTGATAATAATGTTTCTTTCATTTAAAAAAAATCTTATTCTTCAATCTGCAAGAATAATTCAACAACCATGTGCAATTTCTTTCAACGATTGAAATGTTTGCCTGATAGAAAAGTGTTGACAGAACCACTTCCAAATATTGATGAGTCAACCATTGTTCTACGGCATTTTACATAACATCGCTTTTAGTCTTTTGAGATCGTTTCTTATAAACAAATAAAAATATGTGTTATAAGTAGATGTTTAACAAATTATAAATAGAAAATTATGATAATATTGTCTATTGAAATTTTGCCGAATACCTATGATGTTTCGAAATTTTATAGTATATTTTCTATATAAAAAATATTTTTGGGTATTGCACGGTTTTCAGTCATTGATAAATCTGGCAACGTTGTGACCTTACTAGAAAAGTATAACGACAGTTTTGTAGCTACGTCCTTAGTGCCGGCCGGCGCCTGCGCTTCTCCAACACAGATACGCGCAATTTCAAATATTTGTAGAAAAATAAGATATTACCTAAGTATTATCTATTCAATCATACAGGGTGTCTACTTTTAAGTGTATACAAATCGATAAAAAAAATATTTTGTGAGATATTTTCTAAAACCTTTTTTTGTTCGAAAGGCCTTCAAAACCGCTTCTTTTGACCTTTCTGCAAATCCAGGGCCGACTGCGATTTTTTTATACCCCCGATTTTTACGAAAACCATTTAGCGATTTTTTATTTAAAATCTGACCCCACAGCGTTAATCAGAACACCCCGAAACCCCTATATACCAAATTTGAATAAAAAATATACAGGGAGTTCCATTCTGCAGGGTGTCAAAGTTGAGCAAAATAGGAATTTTAAAGGCATCTGCCAAGTCAAGAGTGCCATGGAATCCCCTCAAAACAGTTGAATGGTCAATAGGACCACTTAAGGTGTTGGTGTGCAAAAATCCAATACAAAATATACAGAGTGTTCTTATCTGTGCCATCTCAAATTACTAAATTTTTGGAACTTTATATTGGTCAAAAATCCGCTCCACACACTATAAACGAACTAAATCTAAAAAATACAGAAGTCTGCCAGTCAGGAAACAGGAAACAGGAAACGCACAGAAAATGTATCATCTTAGACAGTGACTTTGTTGAGTAAGGTTCAATAATTTAAATTGTTTTTATTTGTTAGTTGGCATTTTGTAAAGAAATACATTACTTTTGTGTTTATCAATATTTTTTCAATGATTCCACAGCACTCATGACCCGTATAAAGTTTCATAAAAATTCAGCATTTTGAGGTGGCACAGATAAGAGCATTCTGTATATTTTGAATTGGACCTTTGCACACCAACACTTTGAATGGTCCTATTAACCATTTAACTGTTTTGAGGGGATTCCATGGCACACTTGACTTTGCAGGTGCCTTTAAAATTCCTATTTTGCTCAACTTTGACACCCTGCAGAATAGAACTCCCTGTATATTTTTTATTCAAATTTGGTATATAGGGGTTTTTGGGTGTTCTGATTAACGCTGTGGTCAGATTTTAAATAAAAAAATCGCTAAATGGTTTTTGTGAAAATCGGGGTATAAAAAAACCGTAGCCGTCCCTGGATTTGCATTTTGACAAAAGTAAAAACGTCAAAAGAAGCGTGTTTTGAAGACCTTTCGAACAAAAAAAGGTTTTTGAAAATACCTCACAAAATACATTTTTTATCGATTTGTATACACTTAAAAGTAGACACCCTGTATGTACTGATTACTTTATAATTTAATCTATTTTTGCTTATTGAAGAATTATTTTTTTAATAGTATATATGGTGGGAATATAAAAGAAGTGAAATTGGAAATCACATGTATAATATCGATTTATAGGTTTTTGAGATAAAGTTATTTTGCCAATAAAAAAATAGTTATGCAGAAGTAGTGATTCCATTGATAGTGGTTTTATATTATATAATCGACATTTACACACTTACATAGTGTTTACGTACATTTTACATATCTGTACGTACTGGCATAAATATGACATAAAATGTACGTCTTGAAGATGACTAGTGCTGTTTGGGATCATAATCCTTACAAACGGTGCATGTAGAACTGATATCACCTTGTGTTGTGTTTTATCAACCGACATCGAGTCTTCGTCGACAGTTATATTTGTCGAAAACACACGTTGCATGAAGGCCTTTCTTAGCTATCATACCAGATCGACAAACACTACCAGATTCCATTATCATATAGACGGCCTCTGTTTATAACCATCGTATCATTTCACCCCTGCATATGTGACCATATCGATGCTAAATTCGTACAACTTTTTTGCTACTGGTAAGACTCTTCAATGCACTCCCAAGAGGAATGTGTTTCGATGTTATAATTTTTTACATTGGTAACCGCATAAACAACATCAGGTGCAAAAGATTTTACTCATAATTTAGTTTTCTCACTTTTTCTGCGTATAAAGTTATAAACAGCAAGAATAAGGGTAAAAAATTATTTCAGTGTTTTAGATAGTTCGCACCCTCCTTCAATCATCATATCTGCATCAGTTATGTTCCCCGACAATTTTGTTGGCTTAATCATACAAATTTGAGTTCAATTATTTAAATGTTTTTAGGAATATCTATATATAATTTCATCTTGATTCGATATATTAATTACTTTTAATTTCTTAGAAAAAATTTTAACAGCTTTCTTTTACTAAACAGTGATGGATCTAACTTCGAATCTTTATATGCTTGTATCAAAAATTGTATAAATAGTTGTATAAATTGACGCAATTTTTTTCTTAATTATAACAGGTGGGGCAAAAATAATGTCATAATGTGAATTGACTGTCATTTTGTTAGAAATGCAAAAAATTGGGCTCTGTTTTGCCGGAAAGTTTATTTGAAGGTGTAATTAATAACATTAAGTAGAAAAAATGACATCAGTCAAATGACCACCTCCTGAGTGATGCATATTTGTGCTCGTTTTACTGCATTTTAAATTGTTGCTCGCAAAACATCTGGCTCCAAATTGATGATTGCTTCTTCAATGATGGCAAGTTTGTGGTTTGTTGAGATTTCAAAAATCCCGAAAGGAAGAACTATGCGTCGTCAGATCTGGCGATCTGGCTGGCCAAAACGGGAGACCACACGACCCGGAAATTGGTGTCTCAAAATCTCCATCGTTGCCCGAGCTGTGTGAGCGGTTGCTCCGTCCTGCTGGAACCAACAATGCTCGAGAACGAATTCAGCAACTTTCACCAAAATTCGAGGCAACGAACGTCTGCTGATGCGTGCATCGTTTTCTCCTAGATGTTTGTGGACTTTCTCGGACGTCCTCGGCCACAGCAGCGATATTCAATACCCTTAAACAATATCCTTCTGAAAATTTGCATATGGGCAAAATAATGCAATACAAACATGACATGACAGGCATGCGATGGGCATATAATTTTATGTTTTAGTACATGGCTTAAATAAAAGCTTGTTTTTAGAAAGGTTTTTTATTTTTTTATTGATTGAATTGAAGTTATTCTAGCAGGGCCTGGAATGATACCCGCGGTTGCCGTCCGTAATATTTTGAGGTAATACAACATATTCCTGTTCCAATTTAAAGGGCCTCCTTACTTTTAGAGAATAATAGCACTTTCTTAACGAAATCTTTATTGAACAATTTCACATTGACTGTTGCCCCACAAGCGAAACATTTTTTGGCGGAAGGTAGGTACATCTGGATTTTTAGCCATCTGACTTTCAAAGTCTGAAATGGAGTTAATGAAATACGTAAATATCATGTACAGGGACATCCATATAATATTTTAAGGGTACAATTGTTTCAATAAAAGTTGTACGACATCATACTTTGAGTATTACGAAAGCGTAGAAAGACCACAGCAGAGAAAATTTTATAATTTCGTACTTTCCTACGAAACTATGTATAACTTCGGACTTTTCTACGAAATTATGTATAATTTGAGATGAAAGATGATGGGAGGTGGGAGGGGGGAAGGTATTGTTTGCAAGCATTTCACATCCCTTACGTCTACTACGAACTAAAAAATTAAATTATGTCAAAAATATAAAAGGTACTTTTAATTCTGACCAATTTTCCTTTATGTATGTCAAATATTTTAAAAGTGTGAACAACCTCGTAAAATCTTTGTTCCTGAGATATTAGAATGCTCCTTTTTTCGAAGTAATTCGAGGTAATGGGATCTTAGACCTTTGAATAAAGAACCCCATGAAGGAGTGAAATCTCTTGTAAAATACGTGAGATGAAAATCGGCGTATGTAGGAACCAAGTTTTGACACAATATTTTGATATCTGACACGGTGATAAATGCCAGTATGCGGTGCTTGGATACCTTTCGAGTGATTGTGTTTAGCTGTGCGGCTTGTGGCTCCTCCCTCGAATCCAAATATCCCAAGGAAATGAATTTTTAGTGTTCGGTTTCGTCTGACGCTAACCGTACTAATTTCACGAAAACTAAGGTTTCCTGCCTCGATTAATTTGTTGAAACATCTGAAAGGTGCACGCCACTGTGAAACCGAAAACAGCATCACGCCATATGCACGCACCATTCCGGTCGTGCGTTAATCCCAAATAAGCTACTTCCTGGGGTTCTTTGTTCAAAGTCTTAGACAGTGACTTTGTTGACAAAATAATTTAAATTGTTTTTTATTTGTTGGTTGGCATTTTGTAAAATATAAATTACTTTTGTGTTTTGTTTCACAAAAATTCAGTATTTTGAGATTGCCCGGAGAAAAATACCCTGCACATTTTTGTATTCAATCTTTGCACACCAACACATTGAGTGGACCTGTTGACCATTCAACTGTGTTTTGGGGATACCATGGCACACTTGACTCGGCAGATTCCTATAAAATTCCTACTTTGCTCAACTTTGACACCCTACAGAATGGAACTCCTTGTATATTTTTTGTTCAAATTTGGTATTATAACCAAAATGGTTATATATGAGCGCCAGAAGCTTGAACTATTCGTTGGTTAAATAAAACAGAACAACAAAGGGTAATAAGCACAATAGCTGCTTAAAGTTCAAACTGACAATAGAATGGTTAAGTTCGTCAAAAACGAGCTACAAAATCAGAGACGTTTGTTTAACACGAGAGCACTGTGTTTCAGAGATGTTAACGTTAAGTTGAGAGCACTTAGACAATTTGGACTACTTTACAGAGTACCTCGAAACCTTCGACAGTCAAAGCTGAGCATTTGCCACCTCTGCGCCAAACTTCTCGTTGATGTGACCTCGGCTAGGCCTCGAGACTCGTGTCTGGTCGTGGTTTTCAAGCTGGTGCCAGAAGGTGTGCAAAGTACTCTCGCGCCACAGTGTAGGGCTGGGGTACGTAGACCGTTGTTGACTCGCTCCTGTGCCTCGTGTGCTCCCATGCAAAAGAAATTACAAACAGTCTCTGTTAAGTGCCTACGGCAGTCGAATCGTCGACGCTTTTACAATTTACTAGTTAAATTTCTTAAAGGTAAAAAGGTTGAAAATGAATTGAATCTGTACAGATTTTGCAAACAAAATTGGCAAACCTCTGCTAACAATCCCAAGATAGATTAAAGCATGTAACCTTGAATTACTGAACCCTGAATCTGACTATGAAATAGATTAAAAATGACTATACAAAACGATCAATTATCTCGACTACACTTGACTTAATTTATTTACTGTACTATATTTACAAGATAAAATGTAACATGGATAAAATACAAAATGTTTGGCGACTTCCTGATTTCACTTCTTGGCAAAATGCAAAACAATAGCCCTGTAAGCTATGTAAAATAAGAACACTTGTCGTGAAGTCTACATCATGTCAAACAACTGAAGTGTGGGGTATATAGTGATTCTGTGCAAAAACGTCACCTAATATAAACCTAATATAATTTAAATAACCAAATTTTGGCTACGACCCATCACGTGAAGTCCACAGAACAAGGGAAACAGATTCCGAATGAGATTGCTAGGGCAAAATCCGACAAGAGTCGGATACAGATAAAATCAGTAATCTAAGTAGCTAACTCACCCGGAATACTGCCTTCTGTAAACTCCCTGTGGTCCTCACGCTGTTGGTCGCTGATTGAACCTGATAGATGTGGGAAAAACCATCCACAACTGGTCCCCAAGGTTCACAGACACGTGGTAATCACATATGAAAAAAAAAACAGAAAACTTATTAGCACAGCAAAACTAAAAATACACAATATACGAAACCCCTGCTCTCAAAGATGAGTATTAAGTTCCGAAAAGAGAATTCCCAGCGGAAAATTCGAATGAATAATTCGGAACTTAACCTCGCGTGATGCACACCTGACAAGTGATAAAATGGGAAGCCAACCGATTCTTGTCGCGGGGTCTATTTATAACCTCCTTTATGGTGACGACTTCCGGCTTCTAGAAGACTTTGAAAGGTTTTAAAAGAGAACTTATTAATAAAAAAAATTCAAAATACCACGGCCGGAGATCAAAAATGCAGGAGGCGGTGTCATCTGTCAATTCTGCCAAACTCTTACCACTGATACTCGACCAAGAGTGATGTTAGTACACGATATTAACACCGTGGCGCTAGTCAATCGCAAAACTGAATAAAATGAATATTGGCTGTGATTTACCTCCGGCAGTGTTTACAACAATGTAATTGTTCTAATAATACATACCTTCAATTGATGAATGAAATTTAAACACATATGCAAACGGCACATGCCCTTTAATCAATCAGTTTATTTAGAAACACAAGGTCTACATGGTAATTTATTATACATCAGCTTGTATAGGTGGTTGCAGATGTTAGACGTTTATACGGGGTTTAATAGGAATGAAACGTCGTAACGGAAATTAGACAAAATTTTCGTTACAGTATATGGAGGTTTTGGAGTGTTTTCATTACGCTGTGGTTAAATAAACAAATCGCTAAATGGTTTTCGTGAAAATTGGGTATATAAAAAATATAAGCTAGCCCTGGAGTTGCATTTTGAAAATGGTGGGAAGGCCAAAAGAAGCGGTTTTTGAAGGCATTTAAAACAAGAAAAGTTCCGCCGATTATCTCCAAAAATAAAGATTTTATGGTTTTATGGATTTTTATATATTTTAAAGTAGACACCCTATATAAGTCGGTTGTAATGTAATGTTTAATAACAAACTAATATAAAAATATGAAAGCATTCTTAATACAAAAAATAAGTAGGTACTTATGTTGTGTTTGGCCGTAAACTTTATTTCTATTGTGTCCCACAAATAGAAATCTAGGGTCTTCAAGTCAAGAAATCTGGAAGGCCAACGTATTAGTGGACTATTTCCTCAACTTATCTGGAAAATTATTGTTTAGGCCGTAGAAAAGTACACAGTTATCCATGATTTCGTAAAGAAAGTACGAAATTATACATATGTACCTAATTTCGTTAAAAAGAACGAAATTATACATAATTTCGTAGAAAAGTAGGAAATTACCCATAATTTCGAAAAAATACAAATTATCCATAATTTTGTAAAAAAAGTACGAAATTATACATAATTTCGTAGTAAAGTACGACATTAGATATACATAATTTCGTAAAAAAGTACGAAATTATACATAAATTCGTATAAATGTCCGAAATTATAAAATTTTCTCTTCTACGCTTTCGTAAAGTATAGATTGTAAGTACAACCTACATTTTTTAAGTGGAACACCTTATATATTACTCTTTTTTGGAAATCCACTCCTACTCCTAATGCTGATTTTAACGATATAGAGCACTATACCATTATCTTCTAGTTATTTTTGAGAAATTGTGTTTTGAAATTTTTAAAAACGATAATTTAATTATAATTTCTGGCTCTTCTAATGGAGATAACAACTTGACTGAATAACAAGACATGTTTGGAATGTTATTATAAATACTCGTGCAATATTCCAAATACACACCACTTCTTTCAATGTAATCGCGACTTGACGTGAGTACTGCTAAGTACATTCTAAACATTTTTTTTGTTTTTGAGTCATGTTGCTGGCTCCATTAGAAGTGGCAGAAATCAAAATAAAATATTCATTTTTGAAAATTTAAAAATGGAATAGGTTAAGTAAAAAATGTAAAAGGTACATAGTATTATTATCGTTGAAATCAGCGTAAAGAGTAGAATTGAAAAAATAAATTATAATTAGGTAAAGTGTTCCCTCAAAATAAAATGTATCTTTGGTCTTTATCTTAAAAACACCCTGTACATTGAAACTTGTAATATGCGACGTGAACTGTAACTAACATTTCCTACAACTTTTATTGAAAGAGTAATATTTTTTACGTTAAGAATCAATTCTAAGAAAAAAAACTATTCTTGACTTTTTTCGAAAAACGTGCCGTTTTTGAATAATTAATTTTCGAAAAATCGTGTCTTTGAAATTTAAAAAAATTATAATTTTTCTCACCAGTAAAGTGGCCTTTGTGTAGATTTTACGGCAAAGTGTTATTAAGGAAAGTTTTTCAGAATTAAAAACTGAATAAGTGTGCAAAATTTCAAAAGCCTAGACCTACTTTGATTTTCTTCTGCGAAAAAATTTAAAACTCAGTAAAATTAATTATTCAGAAACGGTACATTTTTCGTAAAAAAGTCCAGTATAGTTTTTTTAGAATCAATTGTAAAATTTAGGAAAATTTATAGAACATAACGAGTGTCTAAACCATACCAAATATGTTTGGATTAAACGGCCTTCCTTTAGGAGAAATTAAAGAAAACTTGAATAAAAAATGAATTTTGACGCCCTGTTTAACGAAAACCGTTAGGATTTCGATACATGTTTATCTACTTGTTTTGACGTTTGCTATAGATTCCTGAAGTTTTACCCCTAAAAGTTGTCTGCCCTGTACACTAAATAATTATTCAGTAAAACAAAAAATTTACCACTGATAGATTTTTCTTGCATTAGCTATGCCGAATTATTATTAAAATTGTGTCAATTTCATTACTCCATTATTCGAAAACTGTTCCCGTTTTTAAATCAATGCTAAGAATAAAATTTCTTTAGAATTAATATCCCATAATTATAATCCGTATTTCAAAGTTTCAAGAAGAATGAAGTATTGGCACCTTTGTGCAACCTATAGTTTGAGTTGATTATTTCCCTCATACTGCTTGTATCCAATAAGGTAGCTCCTTTCTTTAAAAAACAACCAATCATATGACTTGGCTAGCGATAATTTACCTTGGAAAACCCAAAAGCGGCAAGATCATATCTGATTTTAGACCGTCACATAGTGACAGATTTTCCTTACTGATTTTCTCATTTATGCCTTGGAGAGGGTTGAAAGGTAAATCGATGCTGAGTCGGAAAATAGTAATTTTAAGTTTGGCCCCCGGGGAAAACACATGGAAAATTCGATTTTTCAAAACAGAAAAAAGGTACTAATTTTCACTTATATGCCATGTTCACCGTATGATTTCTTATACCTACTATTCCGACCTCGAAAACCCAAAGGCATACGTGTAGCGTGTGGAAAAAGGGTTGGAGATTAAGGGTTTTTGTGTGATTTGACAAACCCTTAATTCAACCCTTTTTCCACATGCTACACTTATGCCTTTGGGTTTTCGAGGTCGGAATAGTATAAGAAATCATACTGTGAACATGGCATAAGTGAGAATTAGTACCCTTTTTCTGTTTTGAAAAATCGAATTTTCCATATGTTTTCCCCGGGGGCCAAACTTAAAATTACTATTTTCCGACTCAGCATCGGTTTACCTTTCAACACTCTCCAAGGCATAAATGAGAAAATCAGTAAGGAAAATCTGTCACTGTCTGATGGTCTATTTTATCACTTCGCGGATAGGGTCAATACAAACGGCAACTTGCCGAAATTCTAAATTATGCAGCTGAAAATTATGTTGCGGTATTGCTAGATGTCATATATAGATTAATGTATGTAGTTTATATATTGTTAAACTGTCTATATTAGACCTCTGTTTAACTTTATGTACATTCGGAAAATAAACCAGTAAGTAACCAAAAAGTCGAAAAAAATCGCGCCTGCCTGCTGTTTGTTTACTCGGAAGCCCCACATACCTGTATATTAACATATACCGCTTTTGGCCCTATTGCGCACGGCAAGGCGCAGGGAACGAAAAGAAATGGAATTCGCCGCCATTTTTAAGCCTATTTTGGCAGTTTGAATGGTGGCTACCTTATTCCTAGTTTAAAATTTTGTATACAGTATAAATGAAATTGCATTATACTTTTTGAAGGCGCCGGTAAAATCATAAAAGTCACCGTGACATGCTTTCTTGATGAGAGATGCGTTTTTAGTTTTTAATCGCGATTTTTTCTTTTATATTTTGTACGGTTAATAACTTTCCATTCTCATATTTACGAGATAAAAACATGACTTTGTGCAAATGCAAAGAGACTTTTACATATAGATTGTGAAATTGCATTCCATAGGTAAGCAAATAGGTATAATTTTTTGCCAAATATGATTGTTTTCTCATTGATATTTTCTGATTTCTTGTTCTTTTTTAGGTTTTCAAGAGAAAAAACTGAATTTAGAGTGGCTTAGCAGGTAATCTAGGTGTCATTCAAGAAGTTCAAGAAATAACTCGTGGAGATGAGGAAAATTGAGACATTGTAATTCTTGATACAACGAAGAGAGCCGCATTTCTGGAGCAAATAGAATTAACCGAAGAAATGCAAACAGCAGCAGGCAGCAACAAGTAAACCTGTTAACTGCAGATCACCGCCAGCAAAATTATTGAAGCTTGTCAAAGAAGAGCGTAATTAAAAATCACTTCACTTTCATTTTTGAAGCAAAGATTAAAGTGGTAGAAGTTGAAGTTACCAAGTTTTCTTTCGCTTGTATTTTTTAAACAAACAAAAATAAAAAGTACTATGGAATAAAACCAGCTGCCTAAAAATTCAGAAATAGGTATAGATAATATTATGTTCTTGGAAAATAGGTTAGGTATTATTATTAAAAGTATTCAAAGAAATAATTATACCAAGTAATAGTGTATGAAAATGTTAGGTAATTAAAAATATTTTCATATTTTTTATAAGTAATTATTTATAATGTATCTGTTGTATAAGCTATAGGTATAATGTACAATAATAATTATATTACTTCTCCTTATGATGATTAAAATATTGTTTTGAGTAAGTTGTACAATTTCTCAACCTAGTTAACTGCTTCGTTTCCCGAATGCATTAATTTAAAACCAAAACCAACAAAAATCTTGAACCTATGTTGTACTTTGAACTAAAATAATTTCCATTTTACAAAACCGACAACCAAGACATTACATTATTTATGGAACCCACCGGTAGAAATGATTTCAAATTTCCCGCCTCATTTAGGCTTAAAAATGGCCGCCAAATTATTCCCCCGGTCGCACGTCTCTCTTGCGCGGTATAGGTTGCTATAGGTATATGGGAAGCCCCAACCAAAGCTGTCACTTCGCGATTATTCAAAACTGAAAACTTGTTCAAAATATATCATTTTGTTGATGTAAATACAGGGTGTTTCACAACTTATCCGACAAATTTTATCTACATATACAGTGATATACAAGAACTCGATTTGTCAAAATGATGTAATAAACGTCCAAAAGGAAATGAGATAAAAAATAATAAAGTTTATAACAGACTTCTTTATAAAAAAAAAGCTTGAACTATTGCGCCCAAATTGGATTCGATGAGCCCAAGCTTCAATGTAGACAATTTTGAACAGCTTTTGTTGAAAAAAGTCTGTTTAAACTTTATTACTTTTTTTTCGTTTTATGTTGGACTTTTATTACTTTTTTAAAAAAATCGGCTTCTTATGCAACACTGCATGTGTGGTTAAAATTTGTCTGTTAAGTTGTGAACTAACCTATATACACGAAATTATAAAGGAATCGTATTTTTATTTATTTATTTTTCTATTTTGCCCTTAATAAACAAGATCGCTCCTACAAATTGGCATACAATCTACTAACAACCACTTTAGCAGGATTAAAAATAGCTTTTTTCGTTGTCGAGATATCGGACCTGGGCGTTTTATTAAAGCTGGTGAGGTACCATATTCTTTTGGCGATAACTCAGAAAGTACATAATGAAGAAGACGAATAGAATCTTTTTACATTTTTTTCTTGGAAATTTGATTTACATTTCGATTTGATTTACTTTTCGAATATGACATAATATAATATGCCATTCCATGTAAAATTTCGGAGGAAAATTAAAAAAGGATTATTTCTGATACCATCCTCTAGACACGGCCGCGAAAATCACTCCAACACGGCTATTATTTAGTTTTAATCAACAAACTTCCTATATTAGAGGAGACAGATTTTGTCAGATTTGAATAGCTTTCATCCTTCTCTCCTGCCCTAATGTAAAAATGTTCGGAAATTATCGTATGTAATATCATAAAATAATTTTTCGAAAGATGCCTAGAAAGATCACGAGTATAAATTGGTCTTTTATTTTCTGATAAAATTCCGAGAGCGAAGCTCGAGGGATTTTACCTCTGAAAATATAAGCCCAATTTGTACGGGTGGTTTTGATGAACAAAATAGCCCTTGAGAATAAAATTATTTAGAAAAATTTCTGGGACGAGTGGTATTTGTCTAGATTATTTTACGAATACGATTTAATAATTTCTGTATTTAATAATAATTATTTCTGTATTGATTTTTTCTATGTTTAAATTTCCAAAACGACTCATTTTGAACGAGTTTATTGACAGCTTCGACTGTAGCTTTCGAGTAAACAAACATGACGCTTGGATATCCAAGACAAATGCGATTATACCTACACCCTGTTGGCGTTGGTTTATTTTCTGAATGTGTCATAAATTTAAACGGAGACGGAGGTCTAATAACAATTTAATTTAGTTTACGCATACATTTCTTATATTGATTTGGCTACCTTCCCACTTGAAATGTCTCTGTATTTTTTGTTTTCGAATTTCGGTAACTGCTTTACCCTTTCTGATACGCTACTGGCATGAAGCTGTGATAAGACGAAGAACAGTTGGTGGAGACGGAACACGGAACCAAGGCGCGACGTTGGTGGTGGTAGGGGACTTCCTTCCTATAAATTAACTTGGTCTTGGCTACTTTTCTCTACAGAATTTTTTAAGTTCCTAGACTATTCATACCTGGGATAGGGTACCTGGTCACCCTTAATGAAACACCCGGTACATATTATAGCTTTCCTAATCTGTGTGCGACTACAAGGAAGAGGGTCGGGCAGGATGATAAGAGGTGCGGTGGTGTATAGAGAGGCACACCGCCCGCATTGCATACGAATAGAGCCATAAGCCTGGCAATTAACAACTCCTAACTAGATTGGCAATTTGCTCCGTAGGCCCTGATCAAATATAATCGTCGATTTTTCTCTTGCGGCTAATTATTTTACGTCAAAGCTATTCGACCCGACGCCATATACATTTTAATTGGGTCCTGTGCCCCAACGGGGTTTATTAAAGAATCTCACTAGCCTTTGTTAGAGGGGGGAAACAGCCACCACCATGATTTCGTCTAACGGGGATTTATAAGTGAGCAGCTGGGAAAATAAGCAACTGGCGAAATTGAGAGTTGTCATAGAGATGCATTCACAGTTCTTATTTCAAAAACATACAAATGTTCTTAAATTAATCTTGTTAAAAAAATAATAAGTATTTTTTGCAGTAACGATCCAAGCTTATTCGAAAAAGTTACTTCCATTTGATGGACAAAAATATTCTTCTACTTTGAATCCTACTTAATAAGCAATAATTATTTTAGTTTCTTTTGTTAATTTCGATCATAACTTTATTGAAGGGTTAATTGAGTGGCTGAAGGTGTTAAGTCTCGTTTTTTTGGACATATCTATTAGTTCATAATTTAAATATTTTAAAGCAAAAATTGTTGATGTAATACATTTTGATGAAGGTGTTATGTGAGCTTTCGTTAATAACAGGCAGAGTGGATACGGGTGTTAATGCATCGTAACGCCTTTATACCTTCTCATTGCTCTGACACATACAGAGTTCACTACAAATTTAAGGTACTTGTTGATGTTATTGTTAGTTGACTTGAGTTGATGTAGCATTTCGTGTTCAAGTATTATATTTTTAAATGAAAATGATATGAGAAATTGTGTATTGTCCCCATACCTAATAACTTAGATTTTAAAATATTTGATACTGTCTATAGTGTTTATGTCCTCACTGGCAATAAACTATGTATTCTGTTGTATCAGACAAGCAATTGTATGGTGCGGAATGCAGAAATAAGCTGAAAAGTGTTCATTCAAATCCACTGAATTTAATTGATAAAAGTAAGTCCTTACTATTTTTTTGATATAGTAATAAATCTTACAAAGAAGAGTTATTCATATTATACATTGTCCTCCAAAAAGTTCACACCATAGGCATAAGAGGAAGATTTTTAATTAATGGTTTATTTTTAAATTCAACTTTGGGGTTACTTTTTTGCGTTAAAAAAGATAAAAATGACTTGCTCAAACGTAGTCACGCAATCTATCAAAAATTACATTTAAAAATAAATAAAATCGCTGAAAACGGGTTTATTACTTGAAATTTCAAAAAGTTTTACTTGAAAAAGTTTCTCTTTCTATTTTACAAGAGTGTACTAATTTCTTTTTTGCAATTTTTTATTAATTTTGAACTTTCAGAAAACTTTCTAAACTTTTACTGTATAAAAACTATTTTATATCATTAGTTTTTTCATTATATTAACTTTTTATTGCTAAATATCGATAAAAATATGTGTTTTTCGAAATAAAATGTGTAGGGATATAAATTTATTCACATAACCAAAATTCAGGACTTTTTACGACTAAAATACAATAATTAAGATGAAAGGTAATTTGTCCCGTAAAAAGTCCTACATTTTGGTTAGTTAGTGAAATAGTTTAGTAATTTGTTAATTTATTATTATTCGGCATCAATTTTGTACAGGAAAAATTAATGTAAATAAATTTATATCCTATTCTTATCTTCTTATATTTAGCAATAAAAAGTGAATAGAATGATAAAGCTAGTGGTATAAAATAGCTTTTATGCAGTCAGAAGTTTATATAATTTTCAGAACTTTCAAAATTACTAAAAATACCAAAAAAGAAAATGTTTTAATTTGTTAGAGGGGGGAACCAGCCACCAATTTCAAATTCGGTCCGTTTACGTAAAATTCAAAAAGAAATAACTTTTTCAAGTAAAACTTTTAACAAATAAAGAGCTTCAGCGATTTTATTTCTTTAAATGTCATTTTTGACAGATAGCAAAAGTCATTTGACCACGATTGAACGAATCAATTTTAATATTTTTAAGACAAAAGGTAACCCTAAAGTTCAATTTAAAAATATATCATTAATTAAAAAATGTCCCCCATGGTGCGAACTTTTTAGAGGACAGTGTATATGAATATTATTTCTCAAGAGAAAAGCTGGTACTTATTGGAAATACCTATTCCTGCTTCTGGAAAAGTCAGGCTTCCCACTATCCACATGAAAAGTTCAAGTATCGTAGTATAGAGTTCAGAGCACACGAGATGAGCATTTTTCATTATTGTCCAACCTGCTTACAACTTACAAATTGCAAATAACATTATTTTCTTTGTGTGTGTATAGAAAAGAAATTCTTTTGTATTCCATATTCTATATACCTACTAGTATAGCCTTGCGTATAAGTATTCACATAAGTATTTACTTTTATCGAGATTCTAACAAAAGATCAAAGTGAAGAATCGAAATTATCATACCAATAAGTAACATACGAATGACTACACCACTACTACTACCATCTATCTACAACTTAACTTGATATCTTCCAACAAAACTACTAGCAGATAAAATTAAATGTTAGACAGGGCGGAGTTGTCGACATTTGTTTGGCCATTGACCTGCCATTGTTTGGCCATTGACCTGCGGTTAAATAAACTTCAAGAGGTCATAAAGTCAATCACCTATAGGTCAATAACCTCTAGAGGTCACCATGAAGGTCAATCACGTAGAGGTCGATAATCTTAAAGGGTTCACCTTCAGGTCACCTTGAAGGTCAATAACCTAGAGGTCGATAACCTTTAAGGGGCCACCTTAAAGGTCAATCACCTAGAGGCCGATAACCGAGTCGTTTTCGTGACGTTTAGATGCTTTTGTATTAGTTTAGACGTTTTCCGAGTCGCTTACAGGTTTTTCGACATGTTTAGACGCTTTTAGAGTCACTTTTCGAGGACCTTCAAAGGACCTTAAAGGTGATTAACTTCTAGGTGATTGACCTGAAGGTGACCCCTTAAAGGTTATTGACCTTCAAGGTGACCTGTGGGTGATACCTTAAAAATTATCTACCTCTACGTGATTGACCTTCAAGATGACCTCTTAAAGTTCATCGCACCGCAGGTCAATGGCCGCGCCAAACAAGTCGCGACAAGTCTGCTCTGGATCTCTCCTAGCTCATCTACTAATAAAATTTCCATGGATGTAGTGTCGCAGCTATCCCAGGAGATTGACACAGCAGAAAGGGGATTAATAATATTTTTTGGTTATAAAATATTCAGGTGTAGTACTGAAATAGGTACTTTAGACTGACGGAATCAAAGTACGTAGTTCTGGTTATTGGGCTGACCTTAATTCTTGAACTTTGGAGCCTGTAACGAAGTTACTAGTTTTCAGTTTTCATTTTTATTTTACACCCGCTTAATTCCTCGCCGCGCTATTTTTAGCGGCCGGCCGTCGGCCGTAGTAGTTTTTATATTGACACCGATGAGTCTTTTTTTGCATAGAACTCCGACATTCGATTTTAATTGCATTTAATTAAATCCTGGTTTTTATTACTTTCCGGCTTTCCGCCGTTAAATAATAAGATCTTGTTTTACCGAGAGGGATGCCGAAAAGGGGTAGAACCGGGATATTAATTCAAATTACAGCTAGAGCCGCCGTTCTTTTTGGAAATCCGGGTATATTGGACATGCCCGAGCCGGTGAGACCACCGTCCGTGACATGCAGGGGGTGCAACCACCCCTAACTGCCAGTTTAGCCTCCGACGTCAAAATGTGGCGATTTAAAACAGGTCAATTTTTAGTAGGTAGGCACACCAAATTTTTGGTGAATAGCCTAGGTATCCAACCTTCAATAACAATCTGGAAATTCTTTTCTTGATTAAGTTGTTAGACGAATTTATACAGGGTGATGTATTTCGAGTCTATGCATGGGGATCTTGGTTATCTTAAGAGATACGCGGTCGGTTAAATTGGGGCAAAGTTGCGGAATTTGATGACAAGTAACATGGTAAAAACAAATTTTGGCTGGCCTTTCTCGTCTTGAAAATAATGCGAAAAAACTGAAAATGTCATTTTCATTTTTAATTTTTTAAACGAAAACGAATGGGCTGGACATTTCTAAGTTAAACATTATTAAGGCACTTTTTGACAAGTAATCTAAATGACCTCGCTTGTTTTTGCCGGCTCCCTGGACAAAGATATGACAATCAACTTTTATTTTTCTTATGGGCGCCATATTAGATTTTTGCATTTTTGAAAAGAGGATTTTATTCTGGTTAAATGATATTTCACACATTATGCACACTTTGTTTTTTTGCCGTATTATCAAATTAATCGTTTTTGCATAGAGTGCCTTGGTAACATAAGCCCCATAATGTTTGACGCTTTTGCATAGAGTGCCTTGGAAACATAAGCCTATTATAATTACCCATTGTTGGGAAGTGTACTTTAGAATATTGTTTAACGGTTCAGTAAAAATTAAGTTAATGTAAAATTTATTGATTAAATAAATCATAAACATACCACGACAGTAAAACCTTGTTATTTATTCGTCATTGGCCATATACGATAGATTGGTAACTCTCTTGTTTTTGAGACTGTCATGGGACATCTGGTGTCTTTAGTACAAAGTATTTGAAGGTTTAAAGTTTGTAAATAAACCAAAGAATTATAACAATAATTTATAGGTATTCATGTCCATTACACAATTTGAAACACTATATTAAATTACTATATTAAATTATTAAAATTTGCCTAAAGAATACTATTAAGTCATTATATTTAGCTACATAGATAGGAGATAAGTAGTGTTGTATTCAGTGGTTTTAATTAGCTCGCAGAGCATAAGTACCATGTGGAAATACAATTTAGAAGAATATTATAATTATGTTTCTAATTTTTGTATGTCCTTTGAATCAGACCTAAGTGCCAGAATTTGTACTTATTATACAAATACTGGTTAAAGGTTGTGCCTGGTATTTAATATTTAAAAATTATATATCCTACCAATGGACTGAAATATTTTTTCAAAATAATTTAAATGCTGAAATATAGTATAATGGCATATTCCTAATAACTAGGAAAATGCCAATGTTTACTCTTTAGAATTTAGGTACTGCAAAAGTTGTTAAATATTAATTTAAGTATGTAATATTCAAGAAATATATTTAAAAAACGCACAAAAATGTATTTAATTTCAAAATTATATGATATATTGCCAAATAAACCAAATATATTGGGTAGGTATATCATTTTATAAAAAAATAGAAACATGAATTAAAGGAATAGATGAAAACGAAAACTTTGTTAAAGCCAGTAGATTATTTTGGTAGGTACCTACTTATTATTTTAATACTTTTTTTCAATATCTGATCATATTTCATACTAGTGTACTTTTTCGAAGTATTTGCCCACCTATCCTTATAATATCTAGTATTAGTTTACATTGATTTTGTCGATTTTTTTGTAATTTCCATTTGTTTGAGGTATTCTTAATTTTTTCATGTTTCAGCACTGCTTTTGTTTTTAGACTGCATGTTTTTCTGCCTTCGATCGACCTTGGTTCGAACCGATGTCGAGGCAGGCGCATGCACATATCTTTAAAGAAAAACATCGCTATTGCCGAGAGCGCTGGACAAATGTGTCTTCACTGTATTGCTCCTAAATAGCTTTATCCGTGTGACTTACTAATTGTCCTACACTCACTGGGATTACTACGGTTTTATAGGGTTTTCCGTAGTACTTGAGCGAATGCTGTCCTAGTTCTATCGGGAAAAATGGGATTTATATGTTTGTCCGAATTAAAATATAAAATGTTATGCAAATATCCAAAAATATATCTAAAGCATTATGATGTTGACAAGTAAATATATTCTTATTAATATTATTTTTTATGACTACCTTTAATTTTTTTACTAAATTTTCACACTAGTCAAAATATTAATTGAAATTTGAAAAAGTTTATTAAAATAATTAGTTACAATGACAATAAGGATGTAAGATTATCGAGTGTAAATGTAATAATTACAAGAAAAGGTGATAATGGGCAAACACTCAAAGTTAACAAAAAGAAAAACTAGTAACCGCATACACGTGTTTCATGCTATTTGACAATCATCAATACGGTGTAACATTAACCAAATCAAAAGATAGGCATGATTTGGGAAGCAACAAATGAAGTCCAGGCAGGAGCCAACAGCACATTTGGAGCTTCAGTCAGCACATCCCCTATTTTGGGGACTTCATTTGTTGCTTCCCAAATCATGCCTATCTTTTGATTTGGTTAATGTTACACCGTACTGATGATTGTCAAATAGCATGAAACACGTGTATGCGGTTACTAGTTTTTCTTTTTGTTAACTTTGAGTGTTTGCCCATTATCACCTTTTCTTGTAAAAATAATTAGTCGTAGGAGCTAATAATGCATTGGCATATGCTCGGGCTTCTATTATTAGCATTCTGGTCGAATAGTATCATCTTTAATGAAGTCTGTTCGACATTGCTAACAAATTTTAATTTTTTTAATACTCTCTTTGCAACGTAGCCTGCGATGTAAGTTTACTCCCCTTGTCACAGTAAAGCGTCATTGTGACGATGATATTCAACAATAGATATTTCAGGCAGTTTAGAAATTTCAGGTCGAGTTTCAAGTTTTTTGAAGGGACATGAGAAAATATACATTTTTTCAAATTATCTGTAGCATGTAAACTAGAATCAGTTTCATAATTTGAACCGGGGAATGTGCGCCGAAATAATTACTGATAATGAGAGATTTAAATTTGAATTGATATTTCTATCGCCATGGCTTCTAATGCACCCAACGAAATTTTCTAGAGGATCCTGATTGAGATTTCGCCTACAGAGGAATTTTAAATCATCTTGTTTTAAGAAGTGCTATAGGTATTTCAATGTCTAAATCCAATTTAATACACTAGGTGTAATAATCCTCTCTTTTTTTTGGCGTTTAAAAATTCTACAGACTGGAAAACTTTTATTGCACTCCAAAATTCTTCATGTTGGCGAGTACGAATTCTGCCGTGCCAAATTTTTCGTAACGGCTGCTAGATTGTTACTTAAAGTTTGTGCGGCTATAGAGACTTTCATTTTTTGTGTTATTTATGTGTGCTTCAGCGAGCTTTTTGCACAATTTGTAGTCGTCGTCAGCATCTTCGTCCTCATATAATTTTCTCAGATGATCCCATTTGGCGATTTCAATGCCCTTTCGCCATTTAAATCTAACATCATTCGAAAATAAGTTATTTCGAGTTCCCGGAGGATTATATAACCTCTACATTTTCGATAATAATTCTAAAGGATTTATTTTCTATACCTTTCGTTAAGAAATGAGCATTTTGTTTCTTGGTACAACTTTTTAATGGCAGCCACATTAGATGTCCCTTGATTGCAAATTATAGCCGCAGATGCAAACAAGCATGTATAACTTGTTTGATAGCTATCACAAGTGTGTCAGTTTTCATACAGCTCTCGTTTAAATAATAGGCTAAGGGCTGCTTCCATTTTTTCCATAGGCCTCAAGTCATGAACAACGTGACTTTATCGGCAAATAGAGCATTGCTCCTTCGATCTCCATCATCCTGAAACCCAATTATGATAAATCAAATGCAATTTGGTCACATAGAAAAGCACAATAATTATCGCCCTTTTCGTTCAATTTTGAAACAGCTGCTGTCAAACTCTCTATTTTCTCTAAGTTAATTCCTGTATTGAAAGGCACTTTGGAAACAATATTAGTTATTGTTCTTCTAGATGGGGCAGAAAGGACTGTTCGGAAAAATCTATAGTTATTTTTGGGGCTGTGTTTTAAAAACGTTAAATATAGAAGTTTTTCATCTACAGTGTATCTCCGTTATTTTGGCTTCAAATCTTGTAGTCTTACTTATGACATCACAAAATTATGTCATTTTTATTTAATTTCAATAGTAAGAATTCCATTGAAAATGCAAGATTCTCTGCAGCTTTATATTTTTTTTTGTAAAGTTGAGTTCTTGCTTGCTAAGACTAGCACTTCTTCTGAAGTCTAGTGCTACTTTGTAATTTTTTTTGCCTTTGGTCATAGGTCTGCTACCCTCCTTGTTTGGATGAAACATAATAAATTTGTGCGTTTCGAGTTATCTATATACAGAAATAAGTAATTTGAGAGTATTTGAATCATTACATTTCATCAAAGCAATACGCTCATCTTAGAATACACTAATATTGTGCAACTTGAATATAATGTTAAAAGCATAATAATAATAAGTAAATACAATAATCGTGGATACATTGCTAGCACTTTACAAAGTGTTTACGAAAAAGCTATGCTGAGGATAATAATTTGTAGCTAAGGAGATCCTTTCTCTTTTCTGTCAATTGTTATAGAATTTTTGTGAAAGTCTATAAATTCGATTTAATATTAGATATCTGGTAGACGTGGATTTGTTTGGGATAAGTTAACAAAAATATCTGATCTCAATCGAAGTAGGCAATAAAAATTGAAATTCTCTCCCTAAAAATGCATCTACAATTTTCTCGAAAAAGCACATACTTTTCTGCTTAGCTGGCGATGAAAGTTTTCTCGAAATTGTTGGTAGCGTCTAAACAATTATTACAGTATCGGAAGACGATGACGGGGACCATTGAGGTGTACTTAACAAACCCGTAGAAACAAACGAAATACCTACCAAAATTGCCACAACTAAGAATACAGGAAGCTTATTATCTCTTTTATTTCAATTAAAATATGGCTACTTATATGTATACTAATTGTATAGGTACCGGCCTGTCGGACGTAAGCATGATGATGTAGAAGATGAATCTAGAAACATATAGGTATCTATAAGTACTATACTCGTATACAGGTAGAGGTTGTCTGCTGATTGAGTTAGCAATAGGATACACTTTGTAATTTTTGACTTTCTGCGAAAATTATATTCTTAATAAAAAAAATCATTTCAGTGACCAATGCACACTATCTTCATCAAATTTATATACAGAGTGGTCAAAAATTAAAGAAACATAAAAGTGCCTAGTGTAAAGTAGGGCTGTCAACGAAAACCGGTTAACCGGTTAACCGGTTATTTACACTGATGAAAACCGCGGTCACAAATTAGACAAAACCGGTTATCCGAATAACCGGTTGACCGGTTATAACCGGTTATCCGGATAACCGGTTGACCGGTTACAACCGGTTATCCGGATAGCCGGTTGACCGGTTACAACCGGTTATCCGGATAGCCGGTTGACCGGTTATAACCGGTTATCAATTAACCGGTCAAGAAGTAACCGGTTAACCGAGTCAGTCAAAACGTCAAAACCAGAACACTTATCTGGTTACTTGCAGCGCTAGATAATAAATATAAATACAAAATACTTAAATACCCAGCCAAATCGATTCAATCTGTTCATTAAAAAAAAGCCGGTCTAAAAATTTCTGCCAATTATAGATATAATTATAAAATTATTGAAAACAATACAAAAAAGTGGGCAGCATGCTTTGAGCCGTGCATTGTTCATTCGCATTGCTCTCGTCAAAAAGTCAAAATATCACAAATTTGTTTATTAAAAGTAATATTTCAATTTCTTTTCACACACTCGCGGATAAAAAAAGCAAAAGCAATCGTCGCCAATGTCATGTCAACTAGGGCTGTCAACGAAAACCAGTTAACCGATTATTTACCCTGACGAAAGCCGCGGTCACAAATTAGACGAAACCGGTTATCCGGGTAACCGGATATCCGTATAACCGGTTGACCGGTTATAACCGGTTAACCGGATGACCGTTGTCCGGTTTGACCGGTTATCCGGTTTGACAGGTTATTCGGTTTTTACGGTTAACCGGTTTTTCGGTAACCGGTTAATGTTCTTGGTTTGGCTGATTTGACCGGTTATGGCGAAAGTTGACAGCCCTAGTGTAAAGTTCCTTTATTTCTAGAGATAATATGGAGAAATTAGATATAGTTATTCGGGATAAAGGTTATATGAAAATGTTGAATAATTATTTTCTATAAATTTGTGTTTACCTCTGTTCTAGACGAGGTTCTATATAAAACGTGGTCCAACTTTTACCTGCATGACTTCCAGAATCGATAGAAAATGGCAAAATAAGGAGGTTTTTTCATATCCTCACGGTTTTCATTATACAGGGCGTAAATTTTTTTTTTAAGTTTTCTTTTATTTTTCCTAAAGGAAAACAGCTAGCGAAAACATATTTGGTACAGTTTAGACCCACATTAAATGCTGTAAACTAAAAATAATTCGACCTGTCTACTTCCACCAGTGCCGAAGAGGCGGGGGTCAACTATCAAATTTTTTAATAAAAAATGGTACTGGAAGTGTATTATTTTTTGCCTTTACTAAGTTTCCCAATCAAAATGTAGTTTTAGAAAAATTTTGAAAATCAAATTAGGTCTAAGGTTTTGAAATTTTGCCCACCTACTCAGTTTTTAATTCCGAACAACTTTCCATAATAACATTTTGTCGTAAAACCTACAAAAAGGGTTTCTTATTTCGAAAAATCATGTCTCTTGGGAATAATTAATAAACTTAAGTACTCAATCTCTTATCACACTGTATCACTGTAAATAGTTAAAAAAAACCTACAATAAGTAGATTATTATTGTACACTCATCAGGCAAAAATAAGCATGGTACAGCATCCCTTTGAGGTCTATTCTTGGATCTTATTGTGCCTCCAATGTACGAGTCACCTTTTGAAAAATGGACATCGCAGACCCGGTAGCATAATCTCAGTCTTTTCGAAATAAGTTTACACAATTTTTGGTTATTTACCTTTTGCAACCTAAGTCTGTTTAGCTGTAAATAAGTAACTAAATAAAATTTCAAAACATAGTCGTTAGCAGTAATAATTTTCCAAGTCTCTAAGCAATTTATTGTAGTTGAAAACTGCTAGTGCCTAAACAAAGAAAAACGTGAAAATGATAAATGTTATTTTTACTTACCGTCTCGTCCTTCGAAAAGACATGCATTTCCACTTTTTGGTTTCTTCCACCAAGTTCACATCCAGGTGCGCAACATACGAATACCATGATAATTAAGCTTATAGAATACGATGTTAGTAAAATGTAGAGAGTATATTTCTTTACTTGAATAGGTTGCCTCAATTATGGGCCCGACCATTATTAATTAAAGAAGTTGTGGTTAATTTTTAGGCAAGTCTACTCTCATATGCTTATAGAACAAACAACTAGTTACCATCGTAAACAAGGCCCATGAAGCAACAATAAAACAAGGGGTTGCGACCTTCTAAGCAGTTCCTTTGCATTGGCAGCAGTGGTGTTGTTTTGTTGACTTTCAACTCATAAGCTTATTAAATAAATTCGATGCCAAATGAAAGCTTGAATTTTTCTCTACAAGATAAGGTGAGGTTGCCTGCTACAGGGTGGGCCTAATAACCGGCAGCCAGCATTTTGGGACACGGTGGGCGGTGGACCTCCGCCGCGCCGTAACCATCGTCCAAGACAAGGGCAGAACACGTTGCTTTTACGTTCGGTTAATGAGGATAACTCTTCGCTGGCAATTGAATGATTTTATGTACACTATACAGGGTGGTCCAAAATTCATTTTCTTCAAAGTCCCATAACTTTTTATATTTTTTTAATTTTCGTAAAGACATCCTTAGGGCACTTTTTTATGTGTAATTTACTGAAGTAGACGGCAAGTTTCAAAATATGTGTGTTTTCGAGTTATAACAAAAAAATATATATTTTTTAAATGGAAAAACCTTAATTAAAATGAGTAAACTGCAGAAAACTGCCCTATTCGCTAGTGTACCAAAAATGTTTTTAGGTAAATGAAAAATATTCACAAATAAAAAATTATGAATCTGAAAGTATATAACAAACGGACCATAACAATGATGTAGCGACCACCCACTAACCTCTTGTAACACCCTGTACAGGGTGTCCCAAGTCCAAAGATATGTAAAACAAACGATGTGAAAGGCAAATATTTTTGAGCTTAAATTTGACCATTTGGGGCCCTGTCCCGCTTTACTTGAAAGTAATTTCATATTTTCAACTTCAAAAAATTAAAGTAGGCCTTGTCAAGAGAAAGAATCATTTTCTGCCTACGTAAAGTGCCTTCTCTGTGCAAGATACGAGAAAATTTTACTAAGAGAAAAAAAAAAATTTTTTTCGTCAACTGATTTCTGCACTTATGCCTCTGAAACTATAGAAAGTTTTATTGCAATTCATTTTATCCCTGACAAAATCAGTTGACGAAGAAAAAAATTTCCGATTTATTTTCCGACCCAAAAGTGCATTTTTCCCCACGTGTCACTTCTGCCAATCAATTTTTGGGCCAGTGAAGATATAAGTTTTCACCATTTCGAACGTCATAACTGACGGAGTCATTAAACCAAGTCATTTTGTGTGTGATCTGCCAAACCCTTCATTCAACCCTTTTTCCACTCGCTACACTTATGCCTTTGGGTTTTCGAGGTCGGAATAGTATAAGAAATCATACGGTGAACATGGCATAAGTGAGAATTAGTACCTTTTTTTCTGTTTTGAAAAATCGCATTTTCCATATGTTTTCCCTGGGGGCCAAACTTAAAATTACTATTTTCCGACTCAATATCGATTTACCTTTCAACTAGGGTTGCCAACTTACTGTTTTGGTAAATCGGGATACTGTGTTAAAAAAATCAGACAAAAAAAATCGGGACACTTTTTTTTCGTTTTTTTTAATTTAAAATAGTGTATAACAAGTATTATCACAGAAATTCGTAGTAGATTTTCTGTGGTATTATTTTATTTTATTACCCGAATGTGCCAGAATAGACCTGCGACTCTCATGTTGTTGCGGCCAATAGCAGGGTTTCTGGTGGGGGTGGGAGTAGGGCGGGATAGCAAAAGCATATTTAATAATAATCGATTCTTCTCTTTCATTTCGCTCATCCCCACCATCCTCCGCCCTCGTCTTCCCCGACTACGTTTAGCGCCATGAGTGTAACCCGCGACTTGTTGGCTGCGCGAGTGAGTGAGCGAGAACACCCACCAAAGTAAAAGGTGGTAGAGGGTACAGGAGAGCTTTGGCCGTTTCCTCTTTCTCAACTTGTTTTTTCCTATATAGTTCAAATTGTGTATGTTATAAAAGTTGTCTGTGGGCACAAGGCACAATAGCAAAAACATAGCCGTCATTGTTTGTGGAAAATTTTAAAGTTGCGGGAAATTAGCGTCCCGCAGCATTATTTCTGCGCGGGACGCGGGACAGAGGGGTCGAAATCCGGGATATCCCGGAAAATTCGGGACGGTTGGCAACCCTACTTTCAACCCTCTCCAAGGCATAAATGAGAAAATCAGTAAGGAAAATCTGTCATTGTCTGACGGTCTATTTAGTAAGCTTATGAGAGTTAAAAGTCAACAAAACAACACCAGTTTACTGGTGGCTGCCAATGCGAAGGAACTGCTTACGAGGTGGAACTACTTTTTTTATTGTTGCTCCATGGGTCTTCTTTCCGATGGTACCTATTTTGTTCTATAAGCTTATGAGAGTAGATTCGCTTAAAAATTAACCGCAACTTCTTTAATTAATAATGATCTGGCCCATATTAATTGAGGCGTCCTAGTCGCTTCAACTAAAGAAAGTTACTCTCTACATTTTACATAACATCGTATTCTATAAGTTTATGAGAGTTGAAATCATGCAGTGGGTTCTCATAGTAAAAGAAAGTGAGGAAAATTTATCTGGCTCAATTCAAACGCCAAAGTGTCAGTGCCAGTGGGCCAATTTCAAATCTTTCATATTTTCTGTTATACATAGTGATATGTTTGAAAAGCAGAAACTATTTAAGCGTGCCTAAAGCTATGGTTTGTTAGAACTGCCGGTGGCGCACTGTGACAGCGACAGCGTTCGCGTCGACGAAAACGCCGCGCCTGACGTCGAGCCGTGATGGTTTGTTAGAAATTTTATTCCGCGTTCAACAGTCAGTGCGTTCGCTCGTTGTTCCTTAAATATATACCTATAAAATGATCAATAATAAGGTAAGAATAGCATCTGGTTTATTTATCGATGAATTATGAGGAAGAACAATAAATTATGAATACACTTTTCGACCATCCAACAAAAAAACAAGTAAAATATTTGTAAGTCGAAGAACCGAAGGATCTTATAAAGTATCTGTTGAAAGGACGCTATATTATTTGCTACAATTCATTTTTATCATAATTATGAATCCCAAGAAACAGCCGTGGAGCGAGCGCTCCGCCGACGTTTCCGTTGTAATCAAACTCAAACAGATTACGACGCACACGGTGACGGACGCTCAGGCTGACACTCGGGCGGTCTGCAGTCGGCTCGGCTGAACGGAATCTAACAAACCATCCTGGGCGTTATCATTGTTTTGATTACAGCCGACGTCCGCAGCGTTCGGCGGCGTTTGTCGGAATGTTCTAACAAACCGTAGCTTCAAGCAGATTACGACGCACACGGTGACGGACGCTCAGACTGACACTTGGGCGGTCTGCAGTCGGCTCAGCTGAACGGAATCTAACAAACCATCCTGGGCGTTTTCATTGTTTTGATTACAGCCGACGTCCGCAGCGTTCGGCGGCGTTCGACGGAATGTTCTAACAAACCGTAGCTTTAGAGGGACGTAAGAAGCAAATATTTGCATCTTTTTTTTAAAGATTCTGCAACAATGGTGTTTTAATATTAAACCACCGTGTAAATTTGTTTCATCGTGTGGCGCCAGTGGCGATCACTTGAACCACCGCTATGCAAAGGTTTTTAATTAATGTTGGCCCAGACTGGCCTATCCAAACCGACTCGGTGATATATGCAATATGTTTGGATTTTCTCCTCAGTCCCTATCACAAATAATAAACAAAACGATAGCAATACTTTTTGATGATCACAGTAGACTACTAAACAACCTCAATGATTTGAATTGGCTTAATAGATCAAGAATGCAGTAGGTATTATGCGGATGTAAGAGCGGAACAATAACTTCGTTCTCCGGGTACGCTAAACAGGTTTTTCATTTACAGGCTGAAGAAAATAAAAGGGAAGCGGTATCAAACTGCTGGGGTTTTATTGATGGGACAGCTAGGAAACAAATTTGCAGACCCACTAGAAACCAAGACGTTTATTATTCTGTCAAATATCAATCAGTGCTATGTCCAGATGGTGTCATTATTAGCTTAAAAGGAGCATTTTCATGAAGAAGGCATGATGTATAAAGTTGGCGAATTACGATACGATACCACGGCAATTTCTTAAAAAAAAAAAACAATTTATTAGAGAACGGAGTACAAGACAGTAGTGAGTCAAAGCGGGTACGAGCCCAAAATGGCCGCCAAGGTCGTCGTTGTTGCGAAGTCGCGATGGGGTGTTCAAGGTCGGCGTGGCTAGAATAGCTTCAAGGTTAATTTCCGAGAACCGCTTCAAGGTTTCTGGGAATTTATGTACAAGGTCAAGGGGCGTGGCTAGAATAGCTTCAAGGTTAATTTCCGAGAATCGCTTCAAGGTTAATTTCTGGGAATTGAAGGGGCGTGGCTAGGCTTCAAGGTTTCCGAGAATCTCAAGGTTGAATCGCGGAGGCTTAGAGGTCAAAGTGTGTGGCTTCTGGGAATTTGGGTGGGAAGGCATTTCCATTAGCCCCACCCCTCTAGCTTTGATAAAAGACAGAGTTTGCTGTTTCAGTAGCCGAGGATGGCTTGCAGCAAAATGGATTTGGAAACCATCAACAAAGTTGGTTGCTTGTCTCAGAAACCGACGGTAAAGTTAGTGGAATTGGATGAAGGCGTGCCGATGAAAATTCTCTCGGGCAAGGTGGTGCAAACGACGTTCGGGGAGACCATTTTGCTGGAGTTGGAGGAGAGTGTCGTTTTCCTGCCGAACAGAGTGACACAGGCGTTCAAACCGTGCCTCGAACATTTTTCCAATGAAAAATACGCGTTGGTTTACAAAGGACAACTGGATATGGGAAAAAACAAGGCCAATCAGTTTGAAATAGTGACCAATTAACATGGGGAGTAACATGGAAGAATTAAAGTGGGGAACTAAAGTGGGGGATTAAAGTGGAGAATTCTTCAAATAGTAATTTGTGTTATAATCTTGTTTTGGTCATAAAAAATACTTAATAAAGGAATAGAAAAACATCATGCCTGTGTTTGAAAATATCTCATAATTATTTTAATGAAGAAACATCACCAAGTACTTTATTATGAGCAATGTAGTAGTAAAATACGTCATCCTCCGAATCGCAAACTTTATTTACTGTAAATTAAACAAAACTGGTAGCGTATACATATCCTATGCGGCGATAATATGTTGCTGCGAGCCCGACCTCACACGCTTGATGTACAAGTCGAGCACAGTCCACCGCTTGAATGCAGCGACCCAGATGAATTAAATAATGAAAATGGTAGCGTATACATATTATCGTTGCATGGGATATGTTTACACTATCGCCCAGCCGAGAGCAGTGACGCTTGGCAAGGTCTTGCCAAACGCCGCGGTGCCCGGCTATAGCGTCTGTCGCGGGAAGCGAGAAGCGACTAGCGAGCCCGACTCCGACCGGCCCCGGCCAGAACGTATCTCTGCGGCGCGGAGCGTTCCAGCGAATTCGGCGGTTCGGTAAAGGCAACCGCGTGGCGTTCGGGGAATTACTTCGTACTACAATCAAAATAAAAACTCTTGCTGTAATTTGTGTTTTAATCTGTAGAAAAATCTGTAAGGGATCAAAAACTGAGGATCCACAAGGGTTCTAGAATTACTGTAGAAAATATCTTCTAATTCTTTTAATAAAGGACCCAGTATTATGTCAATGCATCGAAACTGGTAAATAAAACGAATTATCTGAATTCCAAACTTTGCTGTTAACTAAAACAAAACTGGTAGCATAATGATCCACGCGGTGTAGCATGTAGCTCTATAGTATCGACCACACCGGTGCATATCCAAACAATTATCGGACGACCTCGGCCGACGTTCTCGCGGCATCGCCTGGGACAATGACTCACAGAATATCTGAAACTTCAAACTATCTTTATTTGCTGTAAATTAAACAACGGTAGCATAATCATTTAAACGATGTGGTAATATATGCAAAGTCCTCACATTTCAATCTCGACCTTGTAAAAGCCGTTGCTGGACAACAACAAAAATTGTTGCTGTTAATATGTGTCAGCATTCATATTTCTGTAGCGTCATTAAGTAAGCCAAACTTCCATTCCAATGCATCGGTCCCCGCCGTGAAAAGGTCTAATAATGTTTATATAAGCTATATACATTTGCGCTCGGCGGATCCAAGTTACGTGTGGTAATTATATCCAGGCGGCGCTGGACTGAAATTATCGCGCGACCGATAATATAATTAACTGGTGTCAAGTTACACAACATCGCTTTTTATTTTATAAACCATTCGTTTATATAGCTTATATTTAGTTAAAGCAACATTCTCTGTGTATGAATAACCGAGAGTTCGCGGCACTTTATGAATCATCTGTTCTGTGTAATTTATATCAATTTAAATATTTGCAGGCTACGGGCGAGTGTTTTAAACATCTGAATTAAAAAGCAGTCCAGATTTTAACTTAGCCGAACCTCGGTAACCAGTCGAGTTTTATATTCGGTTATACGCTCACGTTCGTAACACCGCTATTGAATTCATGCATACGTTGGGTCACAGTAATACAAACACATTTTAGAGGCAATAATATATGACACAATTGAATGAATAATAACATGCTTAACCGATATACCGACATAGTCGCTATAATTTGAATTTGGTAGATATAAATGGGTATCTTGTTTAAGGAACAAAATAAGACAAGTATGCTAAAAGTAGTTTTATTTTAAACAGAAGTATTATCTACAAGGTTATTTAATAACGAAATTGTCATTTTGTAATCCTTTACTTTGGTGGATGGCCAGTGACCGGAGTCTGGTCCACACTCCCATCCTAGAATGGCTTCTGAATTCTCTTCATATTTTTTTATATTCTTTTGTAGCCATTTCAAAATATGCATATGACGCTCATTATGTATAGGTTCAAATTTATAGGTTAATTTCATATCATTTAGTGCCTTTGTAAAATCCCTCAAATTTTCATATCTTGCAAGATAAGCGGCTGCACATATAAAATCATCAATACATATTAATAAATCTCTATAATTTGTTAAGTTCTTGGTAGGATACAACTGTTCTAAAAGGTATTCTTCACTTAATATGTTAAGAATATACACCTTATATTGGAGCCCAGAGTCCAAACCATGTTTCTTCAGAAGTCCATCGAGTGTAAAATAATTTATTTGTTCAATGTTTTCTGCGTCACATATATTAATGATTTGTATCACGTAATTATCAATATGCTGTTTTTTTTTCCAACATTAAACGATAGGTACAAATTTCATGGAGTTCTTGCTTGGCAACTTTTTCAAAACACTCGTTTGGGATAATAAAATCTTGTTTTTGTAGTATATAAGTCAATGAATCACCACGGCAATGCTGAAAGAACACGTTGTGTGAGGCGAGATACGCTTCAAAGTCAATATTAAGAAAGTCACTCATATTTACGAATATGCATATCCACAATGAATTCTAAGTTATATATAGTCCCTCCACTGATTTTTTTACAAGATAACTTTGAAAGTATAAATAGACATCAAATGTCTTATTAATTTTAAAAGAGTTCAAAATGCAAATAAGACAACAACAAAGCTCTCTCCCTATTGAAAACTTAGACGTTGCAGATATAGGGATCAGACAGGCATCTAAGCATGGTAAACTGTTTCCAGAGTCCGTTAGAGCTGCGTTCATAGGACCTAGCAACTGTGGTAAAACAAATGCCCTTTTAAGTATAATATTTAACAAAAATGGTCTGAAGTTTGAGAATATCTACGTTTATAGTAAAAGCTTATATCAGCCAAAATATCAGTTACTACAAGATGTCTTAAAAAAAGTTCCTAAAATCGGATATTTTCCATTTAAAGCTAATGATGATGTCATTCCACCATCCGAGGCCTTGGAAAATTCAGTTTTTATTTTCGATGATGTGAGTTGTGATCGGCAAGATAAGATACGTGAGTTTTATTCGATGGGACGGCACAAAGGCGTTGATGTCATATATCTTTGTCAGACTTACTCGAAAATACCTAAACAGCTGGTCCGCGATAACTGTAATGTTATTGTACTATTTCGACAGGATGATATGAACTTACGTCATGTTTTTGATGAGCATGTGTCTCCGGATTTAACTTATGATCAATTTAAAGTTATGTGTAGCGAGTGCTGGAATAATGCTTACGGTACTTTAGTAATTGTAAAAGATTTTGAGTTAAAAAATGGGCGTTACAGAAATGGATTTGATAAGTATATAAAGCTGTAACTCAGCTGGATTAACTAATTTTGAATCATGCCATCAACAACGCAAGATCAATTATTTAAAATGCAGCGTGCGAAGAAAGTCAGTGAACTCGCTCGCGCTGTTAGAAAAAAGTATGTGGCACTCAAATTAGGTAAAATTGAAGAAGACGAATCGATTAAAAAAATGTTCACACCAGTTACGCAATCTCTGAGCAAAATCAAACTACCTAACTTCACAAAAAAATATAAAAAAGAAGAACCGGAAAGCCCACAGTTAAAAAAGGAGGCTGATTTTTTCGATTCCGATGTACAAAATAGTGAACCTGAAGATATTTCCTATCCTAATATAGCAAAACAATATATACAAGACTACCATGATAATTCAAAGAAAATTGATAAAGTATATGGTCCTGTTTATGACGCATCTCAATCAAAATTTTTGCTAGCCGGTAAAAATATTGATTTTGATAGTAGTGGAGATATAATTGTTAAGGGAAAGAATTTTGAGGGAACATCAGGACTATACGATTTGATTTTTTATACTGATCCAAAATACACAGACGAAGACTTTGCAAAATATATCGATATTTTAAAATTAACTGGGGCACATCTTGATACCAGAGGCAAATTAAAAAGCTCAAAACTATCAAAATATTTTAAAATTATTAGGCCTATTTTCAAACCAGGAAAATCTCCAGCTAAACCAAAAACACGTTCGGGTACTGGTATGCATTTAATTTACAATAAAAAACCAATCGAGTATATTTATTGGGATGATGTGAATGAATTAGTGGATAGATTAATGCTTCTTATTGCTTCTAAAAATGCTGGAAACACCTCTCACGATAATGAAATAACTGCTATAGAGACAGAATTAAAAGAGGCTCACATCATTTCTTAATATAAATACAAGCGCATTACAAGGTTATCACCAGTCACAACATGAGTATTAATAAGTTTGGTCAGTATTCAAGAATTTATTCACGGCCAAGTGTTCACACAGGCGGTTTAACTTTTACTCCTGAAGGTCATATAGATGCGAGAAATTTAAAAATCAGCAATCTTAAGGCTCCGAAAGTATTAGGTGATGCAACTAACAAAAAATACGTCGATGATTCACTTTCTGAAATAAAAAAAGCCTTAGAGTCACATATTGAAATTCAGGAAAAACAACTGCGTGAAATTTTGTATAGAATAAGGGTTTTGGAATATCAAAAACATAATGAAAGCAACGAAAACAAAGCATAGTAAAGAAAAGATTCAAATTGTGAATGAATTACACAGACGAGCATTGAAAAAATACCCTCGTCGTCGGACCATTATTAAAGGATTGGATGACCTCTGGCAGGTTGACCTCGCCCAGTTAGATCAATATACAGCTCACAATAACAAATTTAAGTTTATTCTTGTAGTAATTGACTGTTTTTCCAAGTACGTTTGGTGTGAAGCCCTTAAATCTAAGACTGGTGAAGAAGTGACAAAGGCCTTTGATAAAATACTGAAAAACTCTCAACGGCATCCACGAAACTTGCAAAGTGATCATGGAAAAGAATTCTACAACTCCCATTTTCAAAATCTCATGAAAAAGTTTAAAATTAATCATTATAGTACCTTTAGCATAACAAAAGCTGCAATAGTGGAGAGGGTTATACGTACGTTAAAGGAACGATTATTTAAATACTTTAGCCTAAATGGCACATATAAGTGGATTGATATATTATCTACAATTGTTGATAAATACAATAACAGAAGACATAGAACTACTGGAATGAGGCCAAAAGATGTAAATAAAAGTAACGAGGCTGCTTTACTTAGAACCTTCAGCTATCCTACAGTTTTTAAAATATCAAAGTTCAAAAAGGGCGATATGGTTCGCATCAGCAAAGCCAAGCATGTTTTTGAGAAGGGCTACACCCCTAATTGGAGCACGGAATTATTTAAAATTGTTAAAATTCAAAAAACCACACCCATAACTTATTTGCTTGAAGATGTGCAGGGGAATCCGATAAAGGGTGGCTTTTACAGCGAGGAATTGCAAAAAGCAGCAAATCCAAATGTTTACCTTGTGGAGAAAGTTTTAAGAAGGAGGGGGGATAAAGTGCTGGTTCGCTGGTTGGGTTTCGATAAAACACATGACTCCTGGATAAGGGCCACAGATGTAGTTTGACACCATGAGTGAATCGGGGTACAGCACTAGCAGCGAAAATAACGAGGTTAATCGTGTTTTGAATAGTTATGATGAAGCGGTCCACAATGAAAAGCAGCTGTTGCTAAGTACACAATTTGTGCTCAAGCCGGAAAATCTGTATGTGATAAACTGTGGACTCAGCCCTCTACGATTCTTCAAACCAGCAGTGCAAATTATAAACCTGCTTGATCCGTCAAATCCTATATCCATGGACCGTTTTGAATGGTTCCAGTTAACAGTGGAATTCAACAAAATCCTTGAAAAATTGGGTGAAGATGTTGCAATACCACCAAAAGAATTCACCTCCAATTTGAAATTGAGCGTGTACCCAGGTGTCAACTATTTGATGATTGTGCTTTCTAAAGACGATATTCATTTTTATTTCACTGCTAACGATGTAATGCAATTGCTTACAATTGATTGTAAAATAACCTCAAAAATTAATTTAATATTAAAATATAACTTATTGGATTTTTATTATAATATGTTAGATGAAGTGAATGATTTGTTATTAAAATACAACTATAATATAAATGCTATAGATATTATAAAATCACTATGTACTGTATCAGATAATATTAATGCATACTGTATTTTTGAGCTTCTCTCATTCAACGAGGAGTTTGTATTAGCTGATTTGTATAGGAGGAGGTTTTATTAAATAAAAAACACACAAAAATAATAAATCTTTTATTACCCTAATACATTTATTTAGGACTAAAATAATGTGAAGGAATGTGTTTTGTCACATCTTTGAATAAATTCTTGGTGCTACATGGAATACATGAAGTATTGGGTGTATCAGTTGCCCCACCGCATGTTGTACATTTATATTTTATTGACACAGGCATGGTGTTGTATTCAGTTGGAACTTGTGTTAATAAAGTTAACAAATATTGGAACTTCTTTTATATTCACACAAAATTACTCTGGTCTAATCCGAGGTGGATTCCTGAAGGTGATCAATTCTTCTTTATTAATTCGTTCGAAATACTCTTGCCAGTTGACCTCGGGAACATGATTCAACTGCCTCCGACATTTCAACAAGTGCATCCGTAGGCGTGACTTCTTAATTTTATGACTGTTGACATATGGACAGGAAACCAGTCCCTGTTGGTCTGCTAGCTGTTGGTTGAACATGTTGACTTTGGATAATGTTGTAAAGACTGTTAGGTTTCTCTGCTATATATACTCTGCAAGTTGTGGGAGGTATGACTAATCTATTAGCAGGGGGGGATTAAATGAAACAATTATTGTTTCTTAGCTATATACAATAGCTTAGTTCTTGATTTGTGGAATACTGTAGTGTCCCCACGGTAGAGTGACAACATTATTAACTAAGTATCGCTTATCATCGAAAGGGCTGAGTGCAATTTTTGTTTGTTTAATACTGAAAACATTATGAGCAAATGAACGAATAGTGCATTGAGTAGCGGTTTTTTGCTTCTTCTTAAATAAGCAATTTGCATAATCGTCGAAAGTTAAATAATTCTTAACAACACCATACTTAATCCCCTTTGATTTTTTAATACATTGCTCGCCTTCAATCAGAAACGTGTACATTTTTGACCTAAGGCCAACAAAGTGAGTCATTATTTTTCCATTAAGTTCATCTTTCATAAGACCTGGTACTTTTTTATTTACAAGCGGTATATTATACTGATTATCAACCGAATAATCGCTGGTATCGAAACGATACAAGTCTCGCTTTATGACTTCATCATACACATCATCACATTTTATTTCATAAAGTAAGCTATCCGTATCCGTATAAAGTAGTTTACACTGGTCAGTTGAATATTTTTGCAACATGTAATCATAATGAAAATTATAAACACACGTCTTTGAGATATCGAGTATAGCCATCCCGATGTACAGGGGCTTTGTAAAAACGATTTCAGTTTTATTCAGTTCAATTGCAACTAAATCTGTATCAAAAATTAATCGGCTGTTAAAAGCCGGGCTAGCAATTAAATTCTTAGCTCCGTACCTACCTTCCCATTTTCTAACCAATTTTACATTTCTATGTTTGCGAATATTTTCCATGGTCTTACCGTATACAGCATTAACCATCAATTTAATTACTGTTTTTTCAAAATTAAACTTAGCTTTTGTCCTTAATTCTGTATTAAATTTAATGTAAGGAGCTAGCCAGGCAGACTGACTAAATTTTAAAACCCTATGAATCTTTTTTAAAGTTAAACCGTGACTTAACGCTTGTTTAAGAGCCCTGTAGTGTACAACATACTTCTCTTTTGAATTGAGAGTTGTCATAAGTTTGGGAAGTTTAGAATTTGGTGGTTTAGAATGTTCTGCGCAAAACGGTAGGTCTTTATGGGGGTCATGTAAATTTTCCGGATAGTCTAAATCGACTTCTAAAACGTATCCTTCTGGACCGTTATCCGGAATATTCATCACGTTAATGTTTGTATCAACCCATTGGAAGTTACCGTAAGGAAGAGATTCCCCCATTGCCCACCCGTATAAATTGTTTACATCCAGATAAAGTAAGTATTTGGAAGGATTGTTAGGATCATAATTTTTCATGTATTTGTTGTTTGCCTCCGAATATCTATTACAACATTGGCTTATCCCCCCTCTCACTCCTTTCTCAAAAAACATTAATATATCAATATCTTGAAAGGTTTCTAATCGACACCCAGTATATTTAAGCATACAGTCCCAAGTATATCCCGGTAAAGTGTAGTACCAAGCCGGATCCAAACCATAATTCTTTATACAAGTTTTCCTAAAGTTCTGAAAGATATCGGTAAGTATCATAATGTCCGTCTTGAGATATAGGTCACTATATTCACCTAAACTTTGAATATTAAATTTATCCCAAACTAACTGAGCATGTCTGTAATCGCTTTGACTAATGTGAGTATCGTTTAACTTGCTATAGAATTGCTCGACTGGTGGTAAACACTTTTCATTAAGTTTATTTATGTTATCGATATAATCATAACAAAATATCCCCTTTTTGGTTAACAGATCTAGATTGTTTGAAGATACATCACTAAATTCCTTTTGGGTATTAATAAAGTCCCCTTTATTGAGAGACGATGCTAATGTATCCAAAGAGAAGCCTAAAAATTTAAAGGAGTCGATGAATCTAAATTTAACTTCAGTATCGGTATCAGAAACTGTAAAACTAATATATTTTTCCTTGTTTATTGGAAGCAATGTCACATTATGCTTTTTAGCAAGATCTCTTATAATAAAATGACTGTCGTACCCACTAAAGTTATGAAATACTATGGGTACTACAAAGGAGTTTCTGTAATTTAAGTTACACGCTTGGTGGGCGTATCCGCGAAAACGTGATGTCATATGATCATGGTCACGTACTATTATATCGTTAGAATTAAACGGTTTTTCACATATGTGACACGTAGCACTTGCATTTTTTAAACTTATAGATTCACTCATTGGCTCATTATTTTTTAACTTTGAAGCAACAGAGAGTGCTATATTTTCCATTTCATTTGCAAACCAAGTCGTGCAATCAATACCACGATAACTCTTATAAAAAGATAATGTATCGTCATAATCACATTTAAAATAGTAGCCTGCGCTAAAAGCTTCATGTTTCTGATATTTAGCAGTATTTAAACACTGTGATTCATCATAAGGTTTTAGAATTGATTCAAAATCAGCATAAATAATAAATGGTACTTTTTCCTTATGGATATAATTTTTAAATTCAATATACTTATTTTTCGGAAATGATACTTTGCAGTTGTTTATGTCTTGACAATATTCAATGTGTTCATTTAATTTTTCTTGGGATGAGTAATAATTTAAACATCTATCACAAACAAACATCCTACCTTTATGTTTATTAGTTTGGGATGCTATTAATCTCGATAAATTTTTAACCCAACAGTAATGATAATTGATTTCAGTTGATGATTCATCGATAGGGAGAGCTTCATGCTCACCGACTTTCGGAAAATATGTATCCTGAACTAGAAGTAAATTAGCATGTTTTTCCATTTTGTTTTTAGTTAAACGAGCCGGAGAAGTTATAAAAGAGCTTGATTTGTCTTCATTTGACACTAACTCTAGAACATACACATTTACCGATATATTATTCAGTTTTTCGAATTTTGCTATTTGGTTTAGAGTTACAGGAAATTCAAGACCATCTAGGTTTAAAACGGTTGAAGGGTGGGGATATGAGGATGTACGGTATGGTTTTCCAACGGGTGGATATAGAGCTGATACAACACTCCAAACAAAACAAAGATTATCATCATTTTGAATGTTAATACAAGCCTGTTTAGATTGTATTGATTCTGGGAGGTTTATGTAAGATCTACCACCGTTTCCCATCTCTACCTTGTTTATGTTAACTTCCAAACTTAAGATTCTGTGAAGAGTCCAACCGGACTCCTGATGTTCGAAGGACTCAATGGCAGCTAAAATTTTTTCAATAATATTGCTTTCAAACCATTGTTTTAACTGTGTTCCTTGATCGATTATTTCATTGTTTGTATTAAAATACTTATTCTCAAGTATCTCCTGATCACCAGACTTTTTAATAAATTCCCCACAAAAGACAGCATTTACTTTAATTATATTGAATGATCTTAAGATCCTATTAATGCGAGTCTTAAAAACAAAAAACGCGTCTTTAAAAAACTGCAGAATATCTATGTGCTTTAAATTAATTATAACACCCGTGCGTATACGATTATTAAAAATTGATTTTATATCCTCCCACTTTACCCTATCACTTCTACTTTCCCGCTTACGTTGACCTGTTCCAACATGTTGTAATTTTTTTAAGTACACTTTAAATCGTTTCAAATGACTCAAGTTCGTTTGCAATTTAATCCGAGTGCCATGATTACAGTCAGCCTTTTTCAATGCTTTATGAACTAACCGGATGTTTACATTTATTATTTTTTTCCAATGTGCTAAAGTAGCATCATCAGAATTATTAATAAGCGTTAACACTTTTTCAAGCGTTTTAATAATGTCATCACTTACCGTCCCGATTTCTGCTGACATTTTAAGATGTGTGAGTATGACAAAGCAATGAGACAAAACTGAGAAGGTTATAACTTAAATAGTAGAGTTTCCCCCCACTGCTTTATTCAAGTTGAAATACATTAACGAGTTCATTTATTTCTCCAGTGAGTTTTGCGTCTTAAAATGGAGACGTTCTTTAATCAGCTAAATCAGAAATCGTTGATTAAACCATTCATGAAGGCTCGACGTATAGAAATTGGATGCGAGCTTCAAGTATTATCGTTTAGAAGAGTTTGCACACAGTATACAGAAAGAGTTTCTGTGGAATTTTTTACATTTTACACTGTGCTACCGCAAAGATTTACAGACAAATTCACTACGCAACAAATTTTAGAAATAAATAGGGAAATTGAGCGTGGACAGAAGGTGTTTTTAATAAGTCTTGGGCCAACAGAAGGTAGAACCACGAATTTTGAATTTTCCTGGAAGAATGAAAACTTCCGTTGAGATTAGACTGTTGAATATGTACCATCGAAGGAAACTTCAAATATATTTGAAATCTCTAGATGATTTAAAGCATGAAATTAAAATGTATGAGATAAGTAAGAAAATTGCTAATATTAATTTGAATTTAATAAAAACTATTAAAAAGTGAGTGTTGTTTTTTTTCACCTGTATCATGTATAAAGAAAATGAATGTGTATACTTACCTTTTCTTTTCTTATCACTTCCTTTCAGATAGTATGAAAGTTTCAAAATGTTGTTTTTGCTTAGACACTGATCACTTGAATTCTTTTTTAATGAGATTTAAGTTTCAAAATGTGTGTTTTAGGTTAAGAAATGATGATCAAATTGGTAAATTATATGTATATTAAAATATAACTATAATACATGTAAAACTAAAAATTACACTCAAAAAATTCTTGAAATTTCTTCATTAGGTTGTTGTTTTCAGATTCTTCTCGTGTTAATCTTTCCATTTCTTGCAGAATTTTTTTCTTCCTCACATCCACCTTTGCAAGCTGTTCGCGGAGAGAATTCCTCTGCACCTTGATGTCCCCGTTCTTCCTTTTACAGAACACATTTGCTTGCTTATTAATTTTTAGCAAATATGCCATTGGGCTTTGCCCCCTGATTTCTTGTGTGGTGAAGAAATCTTCCTCGTTACTTCGAGCTGATGCCTCGCTGATGCAACTTATGTTGTCGTCCTCCACCCTCGTTGCTTCTAAAAGGGCCATATTTTTTCCCTTGCCTTTGCCTTTGCCACTCCTTGCTGGTGATGGATTCTTCGTTGATGGAGCTGGCTGAGGTTCGGGTTGAGGTTCAGGTTGTGTTGTTTGTTGCCCTCCTAGCAGGGTGAACAAATCGACCGTTGAACCATTGTTCTGGTTCAAGGGCTGTAACAAAGAGAGAAATCATTAATATGAGCATATTTTTCACCTTTAATTTTTTTAAACTTTTTAAAATTATTTTGCATTTCATCACAGAGAAGAACAGAATACAGAGAGCTCATTTTTACTAGTTTCCACACTACTGATATATTTACATATAAACTGTGAAGTATTGCATTTTTCATTTATAATTATAGTTTAAGTTAAAACAAAGAAAGAAGATCCATAGTGATCTACAATAGATTAATTGCAGTTAAAGTCGAACATAATTTGATGTATTTGACAAAATGAACTCTCTGTCAAATTAATAACCAATAAAAATTCATCTTCTCAACGAGAAAACCATCAAAATAATTAAAAAATAATATTTTTCATTCAACTTACCGTTATGATAATGTCTTGGAGTATATTAGCCCCACTGCACTGCATGATGTCAAGTTTTTTCACTTCAGAAACGACTAATGTTAAGTTAGAGAACTGAACTGAAGAAATTTCTATTGAGAACAAAATATATATTAGAAAAATTGTTTATATTGTCTTATTCTTGAGAGACACCCAAAAACCAGTCGAGAAGCCAATCCACATAGTGCATACGCTTTCCTCGTCTAAACGCGCAGGCGTGGTTCCCACAAAGGGGCTGGGCTTATCTCCTTGAAGGCTTGCTGCGCATGTGCAAGTAGGTGGAGCTAACCAGAATTCCTACTCCTCGGGCATGCAAAATCGTTGATTTCAATGTTTACAAAACGCAGATGGCTAACCCTGAGAATGTTTTTGAGACAAAATTTCAGCTCGTCAGTTGAATGTTTAAAAAACACACAGATGGCTAACCCTGAGAATGTTGATGTGATCTCTCACGTCGGCGCGCTTTTATAAGATGTTTAGTCTGAGAGAATTTCGATGTTTAAAAAACACAGATGGCTAACCCTGAGAATGTTGATGTGATCTCTCACGTCGACGCGCTTTTATAAGATGTTTAGTTATTTTCAAGGAATGACCGCCAGAATACCGGTGAAAATATTGCTGACAAAAATGAAACTACTTTTATTTTCATAACTTTATTATGTGTTAAGACTACACAAATACTATAGCTCCATAACTGATGTTAGCTTTTTAATCCATTGATTTTCCACCAACTTATGGATTAATTTAATCATCCATTTTAAAATCAAGAGTGAGGAACATGCGGCAATAAAATAAACCATGCTTTCTAGGGATTGACCTGTTGTAACTTGCTGCAGCTCATTTAACATTTTAGAAATTGGTGTAACCCACTCTGTATCAGCAACTGTACCATTTTCAAATATCATTCGAAGTTTATACTGTTTGATATTACTTGGTATCTTTGTCATTACAACTTCATCAGTGGTAGTTGTAGGAGTTAATGAAATGCAATTTAATGAATCATCCATACAAATAGCAACATCGTTTACGTCAAACGGTTTATAGACGTATATTATGTTATTGATAATCAGAGAATGAAGTAACAGGTATTCTGCACCCAACATCATTTTCAAAAGTGTGACCTACTTAAGTTTTCTCTCTCTTTTATAGGAATCAAACAACAAAATACAAATAAAGGCCTTTATTTAAGTAAAAACTTACAACTTTTAGTAATCGATTAAGTATTTTTCTAACCAAGAATATAATTTTTCACAATTCCTAAAGCTACACATCCATTTTTTATTTTCATTGTGGTGGAGGTACATCGGAATGTCTTTTTCAAATAGCGGCACCTCTATCCAATTGTTTTGCAAATTTCCAACATCAACCACTTTATTGTTGATTATTTCACGTAGAAAACGTTCTTTTTGATGTCCCTTCACGTAAACTATGTGGACATCTAGTAGAGTAGTTTGCAGTATTTCAACCAATTTATTGTACTCAACATGTCCGCTTGAATATTTTATCCCCAGAAAATTTTCTTCTATAACTCGCACGTGCCTCTTATTTAAATTGTTAAGAGACATAAAACTTTTTGGGGGGGCTATAACCATATGCATGTTACGGGCGACGTGAAGACGAAGACTTTTTAAAAAACTTTTATTTGAGTAACGCGAGTTACAGAGTTTCGGCTTAGACTACAGACAAGACTAGAATTCACACTCTTACTTTACTAGGTCCTATTTATACAGATCTGTTATGCTGAGGTGTTGTGGTTCTCATGGGAAAAGAATATAAAGACAAAGGGAAGATCAAATTCTGCAATTCTTGCAGTAAGCAAGTTTTAACAATACTCAAAAGGAATATGATATGTTCTAGTAATCATTCTAGAACAATATACAATGGAAAATGATATCTTTGTAGTAAGCATCTTGAACAATAGAGAATGAGAACATAATATCCAACAGTAAACAGAATCAAGGGTAAAAACAAGGTTATGATCAAGGTGATGCTTGAGGTCGGATATAACACCTTCCCCCTTATATTAAAAATTTGTGTTAACAAATTTTGACATTAAATTAGGCATATGTTTTAGTATTAGAATTTAGTTCAATTTCTTCTTCTTCGCGAGGTTCGTCCAATCTATACGAAGGTCTTCTTTTGACAGTAACAAATTTTCTTAAATTTTGAAAAACGTGATTTCGAGTTCTAGGAGGTTGTGGAGGATCGTCTCCATTGTTAGTAGTAATAATGCCTATTTTAATGTTCCTAGACTTTTTACATTTAAAATAAAAGTACACAATAATTAAAAGTATGATTAAAGTAATGGATAGATATGTCAATATTGGCGTATACTTATTTACAGTTGGTTCGTTAATAATATTATCAAGATCCTTTGCATATTCGTCTAATTTATGCTTTGCGACATTTAAATCGTCATAATTAAATTTATTTAGTTGTAAAGGTTTTAAGTCAGGATATTTTAGTTTATTTGGAGTTTCTTTGCAACATTCAAATGGTATATTAATTGGGTGAAATTTATAGGTTTGATTAGATTTATTTAAATTTTTCGTTTGAATTTTAGTACTTCCAATATAAGCAATGCATTCAGATTTTAACGTTAAAATTGAAGTTTTGTCTAGCATTATAGTCAAAGGATTTTGATTTTTGCACTTAATAGTTATAGGAAATATTTCACTTAAAATTATTAACCATTGATTCTCTTGAATCAATTGTACATTGTAACTTTCAATTGAAATTGTGACTATGTCACAAGTATTAGGTAAATGGGTTTTTACCTCTAATAATTGAGCTTCACATCTTGAATGTGAGTCAATAGGAGTAGGATATAAATCCTTGCACATTATTAAATCAAATGCTAGTTCTTTACAATTTTTTATATCATAGAGAATTACATAGAGAGTTGGGTCATCGCTTTTTGCTACAAATTTAGTATCAGTGGATACCATGTGATAAAATCCAGTTTTATTGTCGAAAATTGGAATAGGATAAATTCTATAAAGAGTATACCATTGAGGTTCTACTAAAGGAATGTCTAATATAAAAACAAGTCTATTTTCTGTTTGAAAAACCTTTAGTTCTATAAAATCAAGATAAGTTGCAACATTTAGAAGTTGAGGAGTTAAGGGCAAATTATTTTTGTTTAAAGTTTGAGCGATTATTTGCAAATGATGAACTAGGTCTTCAGGAGTTATAACTGACGTGTGAATGATATGTAGTTTTGCAAAAGTAATAGAGTTTAGAATGTCATTTAAATTGCTTTCGATAAAGGTATAGAATTCTAGGAGTCTTTCGGCCATCTCTAAAACTTGTAATTTTGCAGTGTAATAATTAAAATTATCAGAAATGTTATAAATGTAATTTTCGATTTGTTTTATGTCATTATTAAAAGTAATTTCATCAATTTGTAATTTGTTGATAGAGTCGTTAAAGTTTTTGATAACTGAAGTAGTTACTAAAATTTGTTTTTTCATTAATTTTTCTAATTCGTGTTCGTCTCTGTTAATTTTGTCGATACAATCGTTATAATACTGTCCGTCTGAAGCGTCTAAATTTCCGGTAATAAATTTCCAAACTGACCCTAAACCATTAATTAAACCTCTTTTATATCTTCTTACATCAATAGCTAATTCTTCAAATTTGAGCGCAATGTTTTCGGAAAGTTGATTTAGTAAAGTGAGATGTGACTTAACTTCGCTTAGAAAGGCGGCCATTCGTACGTCTTTTGGTTGAATTATAAATTGCATATTTTCTAAAATTTTATTATTATTTTCGAATGTTGTTTTTAGAGATGATATGTCTTTATATACCAATAAACTCCACTTGTCATTAGAAATTTTGAGTCCGGATTGCTCTTGATAGAACACGCCTATGGTGTTATTAATTGGTCGCAGTGTATATTGTGCCATAGCGGTAGCGAACAAAGAAAATCTGTAACGAAGTTTCAGAATTAGGAACTTGGTTCGATATAACAAATTATTTTAATATCAGTATTTTTGAAAATATATTTGATCATAGGGAGAACTGTGTCCCAATCTAATTTGTCTAATCCACAAGCTAACTTGGGTATAGCTATAATTTTATCTTTTTCATCAGTGCTCTCGAGACAATTTGTTCGTAATTCCTTTAAGCAATTAAATAAATTAGCATAAGTTGGTTTATAATAGAAAAATTCTTTAGTTATTAAATAATAAATATTTCTTGTCTGAAGTTGAAGTACTGCTATTTCACCAATTGACTTATTTTGATTTTTTAGTTCATCTACGTGTCCAAATTTATTCTTAAATTCTTTTGCAATTCCTGCATTCATTTCTAAATCTTTAGATACACAGTGAGCTAATGAAATATTTTCAGGGGCATCAAATAAGTTGCCCAGTTCAATGGAAACGTTATTATTTTCAATAGGGATTTTTCGATCTAGAGTATAAAAGAATTCTTTAACCGTTAGTTCTTCTTCCTGTAATTCGTGACATTTCTTTAGCATATCAAAATTCATTTTTGTAGTTTGGTTAGTAATTGGGTTATGTAGCAAAGCTGAATTCGTATAAATTTCTTTAATTTTATAGGGTCCATTAAATTTGTTAGCTAGTTTATTTTTTATTTGGGACTCCTTGACATAAACCTTTTCTCCTACGCGAAATTGTCGCTGCTCCGAAACGTGTGTATCAAATCGCTGTTTCGCCTTTTGTTTGCGCATATCCGTACGCTTTCTTGCCACTTCATAATAATGCTTTATTTTATTGTTTAAATCGCGAACGTACTTAGAGATTAATTCTTGCTGATTATACAAAACTTCTGGAGGTCGAGACGAGGTGTGACCGAATAGCAATTCGTAAGGAGTAAAGCCGTGTGTTTTATTTATAGAATTGTTATATGCTATACAAGCGTAAGGGAGCATTTGAAATGGGTGTTCGTTAGGATTTTCTGTACTACATGCGCGTATCATTTCAGTTAAGGTGGCATGAAATCTTTCTAAGGAGCCATTTGATTGCGGATGACTAACACTAGAGAAAGTTAATTTTATATTGTATAATTTACAAAGATCTTTCATTAATTGATTATTAAATTCTTTACCTACATCGCAATGGATTCTTAAAGGAGTTCCAAAATGTTGAAAATAGAGTAAAAGAGCGTCTACTACAGATCTCGCTGTTTTATTAGGAAGTGCATAAGCTTGGGTAAATTTTGTTAGTTCGTCTCTTATGGTAAGGATATTATTTTTTACTGGGATTTCTAGGATGTCGATATTTATTCTTTCGAAAGGAGTTTTAGGAGTTTCGGTAATAACTAAGGGACTGTCCAAGTTTTGTCTACAAATTTTTGTCTTTTGGCAGATTTCGCACTGTCGAATAAAGGTTTCAACGTCTTTAGTTAGTCCTGTCCAATTATATTTTTGTTTAATACGTCTAATTGTTTCGTTTATTCCTCGATGTAAGTTTGTCTTGCCTGAATGAAATTGATCTATTATTATAGGTATTTGGTCTTCGTCTGGTATAGTCACAATGTTCTGACAAATTGTTAGTTGGAAATTTTTATCTGAGAACAAAAAATTAAACATTTCTAAAATTGGAAAATCTGGATTGTTTTCAATGTAATAAGTTTTATTTTCTTCGAATATATCTTTACTGTAATAAAGAGATATGAAGAGTACTTGTATTGCGGTTTCAAAATTAAAAGGAACAGGAATTATATAATATTTTCTTTTAGCTACGGTTTGACTGGAAAGAACATTTGCTTTATTATAGTTAAAATCAGGATTTAGCTCAAGTAAATCATCAATAACTTTTTCGTGAAGGTCTGTTAATTTGTCTTGTTGAAAAATTAGTACAATGTCCTTGTGTGTTTTGTCTAAAAGTTGATTATTTGTATATTGGATTTTAGAATAGTCGATCATTGAAGTCGTCTTGTATAGATCAAAAAATCTGTAAAATTCATTACAGATTATAGCAATTTCGTCAGTCTCATTATTGTCAATAGGCGGGTCAATGTCTTGAGGATTATCATGGGAAGTAGATGGTTCGTCTAGGGAAGTATGAAAGGAAACAGCTTCTTTTATATGATTGATTTTGATTCGAGATAAAGCGTCGGCATTTCGATTAATTTTTCCAGGTTTATAAATTATTTGATAATTATATTCTTCTAATTTAAGTCGCCAACGTGCTAAACGACTACCGGGATCTTTTATTGAGAAAAGCCAGGTTAAAGGTCTATGATCTGTAACCAATAAGAATTTTCGTCCGAAAAGATAAGGTCTATAGTTTTTTACGGCAGCAATTATTGCCAATAGTTCTTTCTCTATAACGCTATATTTTATTTCTGCTGGACTTAAGGTTCTTGAAAAGTATGCTATGGGAAGATCATTTCCAACAGGTCCTTGCGAAAGTACCGCGCCTACAGCAAAAGCGCTTGCATCTGTAGTTAAAACAAATTCCTTTTCAAAATTAGGATATATTAGAATTGGTGAAGTTATTAATGCATTTTTAAGTTGTTCGAAAGATTCACGACAATCTTTATCAAAAATAAATGGTACGTCTTTTCTTAAAAGTCGAGTTAAAGGCTTTGTCATTTTTGCGAAGTTTGGAATAAACTTCCTGTAGTAACCAGTAAGACCCAAAAATTGTTTAATTTGTTTAGTATTGGCAGGTTGAGGAAAATCGATAACAGCTTGTACTTTTTGTGGATTTGGTTTGACCCCTTCAGGTGTAATAACATGTCCTAAATAAATTACTTCTTTTCGTAAGAATTCACACTTATCTGGCTGTATTTTTAGATTTGAATTTCTTAATCTTTGAAAAACTTCAGTAATACGAGAGATATGTTCATTAATTGTGGAAGAATAAATAATAATGTCGTCCATGTAAACTAAGCACTTTTCGTTTTGTATTCCCATTAGTATATTATCCATAACCCTCTGAAAGGTTGAGGGCGCATTACGAAGGCCAAAGGGCATACGTAAATATTCGAAATGTCCATTTTCAACGGAAAAAGCAGTTTTCGAAATGTCTTCTGGATTCATTTTAATTTGTTGAAAACCAGAAGCCAAATCTAAAGTAGTAAAATAATGGCAATTACCCAACTGATCTAATATATCTGAAATATTAGGCAGTGGATACCTGTCATTAACTGTTAATTCATTTAATTTCCGATAATCAATTACGATTCTCCATTTTTGTTTGCCTGAAGCATCTAATTTTTTTGGAACGACCCATACTGGGGACGACCATGGTGAAACAGAAGGTCTAATTATTCCTTGAGAAAGCATTTTATTAATTTGTGTTTTTACTTCTTCCTTGTGAACTTGTGGATATCGATAAGATTTAGTAAAAATTGGCTTAGCGTCGCCTGTATCGATAGTATGTTTTATTTCATTAGTAAAACTTAAAAAATCTCCGTCAAAGTAAAATATATCTTCAAAATTCAAGCATAAATTAGTAATTAATTCTTTTTCTTCTTCGTTTAAATGTTCTAGCCTTAATGATTCTTTTATTTCTTCTACTCTGCTTTTCGTTTTATTAAAATTACAAATAATATTAGCACTAGCGTTCGTTTCTTTAATGTAAGGCTCAAATTCAAATTCTTCGAAACAAATATCCTTTGTTATGGCATTAGCGTTTAATATTGTCGTATAAAAATTACCGTCTTCGTTTATTTTTACTATAGCATTTGGCACGTATACCTTTTCTACTCGTTGTGCGCATAAAATCATTTCTTTATTCGTATATTTATTCGTATGAAACTTGCATATTTTTTCGCAACGCGGTTCTATCGTAACCTGATTTATATTATAACTCGTATTTTCGCTTTCAAAATTATTTATATTTTCCGTGTAATCGTTATTATTATTATTATTTCGTTCATAAGCGTTTATATGAAGGCTATCGTATCTTTCGTCAACATTAACTTGTCTTTTATAAACAACTCGATTATTATTATCATTATTATTCGTTAACTCGTTTAATTCATCTCCGTCTTTGAGTAATTCGTGTACCTTATAGTACGTAATTAATTGTTTATTCCTAAAATCTACTACTGCACCGTACCTTTCTAAAAAGTCAGCGCCTAAAATTCCGTCGAATCCTATATCTAGATCGCAAATATAAACTTTATGGGGAGAAAGAGGACCCGTAAAAGAAACAAATACCGCTTCAGTAATAGGAATTGATTGGCCAGAAATACCTTTAATTTGAAAATTTTCTGGACATCGATTTAAAAATTGCTGAACCGTCTCTGGTTTGAAAATTGAAATACCAGCTCCTGTGTCAATTAAAATTTTGTACTTATCGGTATTATCTTTAATATAATATAAGTTACTATTGTCAACGGTATTTATGCAAACGTTTGGTCCGTATTGGTCATACCAAGATTCTTGAAATTCGGAATAGGGTTCTGGTCCGAGGCTGTTAATTGAAAATTTTCGCTTTGGCCCAGATAATGTTGTTGGGGAGTTCTATTTTGGTTATTTGGATTTGAATTTGGGAATCTAGGAGTAAAATTTTGATTAGAAGGCTGGAAACCTGAATTATTATTAAAAGTTCTGGGGAAGTTATTTTGGAGCATTATTAGAAAAATTTCTAGGAGGATGATTTCTTGGTTGGAAGTTTTGAGGGTGGTTCCTAGGTTGGAAAGAAGGAGTTTGAAAATTATTTTGCTGAGGAAAAGATGGTCTTTGATGGAACCTATTTTGGGAGAAATTATTTCTTTGGGAGTTGTTTTGGAAATTGTTAGAGTAGCTAGAAGGATTTGGACCATTTCTGTAATAATTATTTTGATTTTTAGTTCGACATTCATTGATAGTATGTCCATTTCTTTTGCAATAATTACAAAATTTTGGAAAATTATTACTGGTTCTTTTGACATTATTATTGAAGACTGGTACACGATTTTGCCTCTGAAATTTTTGATTTTCAAAATAAGAAAGTTGCAATTCTCTCTTAATTAAAGCTATAGCATCCATCATGTTGGGTGGATTGCTAGCACGAATTAGTTGCCCTATTCTTGGTTCTAAACCTGTCAAAACTGTATTTAAACACATGCTATCGATTAATGTAGCTTGCGATTCTTTTTGTTCCCTAGTGAGAAGGCTTTGTTTTCCTATTGCGGCATACATTTTTGAGCAGTGAGTTTGAACTCTGCCTACAAAAGTCAAAGCATTTTCATTTTGGGATTGACACATTCTTTGTAAATCTTGAATTAATGAAGTTAGATCGCGAGGATCTCGGAAATGAACGTTAAGTAATTGTTTGATTTCCCTCCAGGTACTCAAGTCTCTTGAATTAATGAGTTGGGCTGCACGTCCCTTTAATTGATTTTTAATTTTTATAACAAGTAAAATGGCTTGGTCGCCAACAGTCATTTGCATGGCCCTATCACATGCAATGATAAAAGTATTTAAATTGATTTGATCCCCATCGTATTCAGGGATGATAGAAAATATTTCGCTTAATTTAAATGGTACTTCGTCGTTATTTGAAGCGTTTGCTTCATTGTTTACATTAGAGTTTATAGCTTCGTTATTCGGCATGTTGAAATGAAAAGGTAATATCGTTATAACGTAGAAAGTTCAATAATAGCAACGTAGAAAGTTCAAAAAAAATCGCAAATAAAATTCACTTCAAGTTTTTCACTTACAATAGAAGTAACTTCATGCTCGCTGGATGTCGTTGATGCTGCTGTTGTTGCTGGATGCTGGCCTCAGGAGACTGTCCTTCTTAGTGCCTCCGGATCTTCCTGTCGAAGACCCTTTTCAGCTGGCTCCAATCGTAGTGGTGTGGTGACCCCCGAGGAGACTGTCCTTCTAAGTGCCTCCGGATCTCCCTCGTTGAAGACCCTTTTATCGAGGATCCCACTTCTGACACCAAATTGTTACGGGCGACGTGAAGACGAAGACTTTTTAAAAAACTTTTATTTGAGTAACGCGAGTTACAGAGTTTCGGCTTAGACTACAGACAAGACTAGAATTCACACTCTTACTTTACTAGGTCCTATTTATACAGATCTGTTATGCTGAGGTGTTGTGGTTCTCATGGGAAAAGAATATAAAGACAAAGGGAAGATCAAATTCTGCAATTCTTGCAGTAAGCAAGTTTTAACAATACTCAAAAGGAATATGATATGTTCTAGTAATCATTCTAGAACAATATACAATGGAAAATGATATCTTTGTAGTAAGCATCTTGAACAATAGAGAATGAGAACATAATATCCAACAGTAAACAGAATCAAGGGTAAAAACAAGGTTATGATCAAGGTGATGCTTGAGGTCGGATATAACATGCATCACGTCCATTAATTTTAATTGTCAATTCCTTGGGATAAAACTCATTCTCCACCATGAAACCTTGAATGTCTATTACAGCAATTTTCATCTTAGTTCTCGAATAAAACTGTTGGTATGGTGCTGATGTCCCTGCATTTATATCCGGGATCTGTTTACATCATATAGCTTCTTACAGTTACATAATGATGCAATATGCACGGGTCTTATCTGGAAATCCTTGAGAGCTCTCAATATCCAATTTAACATCAACAGTGCTCATTTTAATTGTTTCATTGCGACGTGAGCAGTCGATAACGAACAGCGTCGCCCGGTCTTTGAAGTCAGCATAATTAAGTAGTGGACTTTTATCGCGTGTATTCATAAAGCTTGGGTAGAAGTCTCTGTAATTATTGTAAACTTCCAAGTAATCCCTATTGAAATCTTGCCGCAAGCGTTCAAACGGAAAGTATTCACCGTTTATTATAAGGCGTACGTCGGAAATATTTACATGATCAAAGTATGTCGGGTCGGTTTTTGAATTTTCTTTGCGGTCGGTCTGAAAGCCAACAATAACAAACCTTGGGCTTTCTACTGTGGCAGAGGTTTTAACGGACCATATTTCTTTGGTTGCATTTACGGTCAGATTAGGTAATTCATGTAACTCCCATTTACGAAACGGTATCAAGATGGGTTTATTACTCTTAAGGGCTTGCAATAAGTTATACTTAATTTTATCGTTTGGTATTATATGTTTTACTTTCAGCTCGATGTTAGTAATGGCTACTTCAACCGTTAGATCTGGAGTTGTACCAGGTGTTTGTTCCAGCAATATAGAGTTTTTGTCATTTCGAGCTCTAGTTAACCGTATTGTTTGTTTACCAGAAATTGCATGTTGGTAATCGTTAAAGATGCCAAACAGGTGTTTAAGTGGAACTCTAACACTAAACGTTGAATCTCTATTCAAAATAGTTTTTTTCCCGGGGTACAACCAACTTGAGGTGCGCTTTTCATCAGTGGGGTTGTAGCAAAGATACGCTCTGATACTGCTTAAAATGCCGGGGTCCCTCACAGAATCTACTTCTTGTCCGTTAAGTTCGTAAGATATAGAGTCGAAGAAGAAAGCCGCGGCATTATTAACTAATTCACAAGTGCCTTCTCCTTGTGTGGGTTTTATTTCTCCTTTAATAAAAATTGCGGCGTCATACATTAACAACCAAGCATCTCCCTGGTTAATTGTTATTTCAATGATGTCATTATTCATAAAAGACTTGACGAAAGGATAGTAAGTACGGCTTTCTATGCGTTGGATTGACTCATCATACTTTGGACTTTGATACACGTCGAATACATTTGGTGCCAACGACATTATATCCGAGCGACTTTAAAATATTTATGCTTTTAGGTGTAGGCGTCAGGTTGCGAGGTTGACGCTTGTGAGGTTCAGACGAGAGTGTGTTTATAAAGTGGTTTAACTCACTTTTATATGTGAGACCCTCACCGAAAACTAGACCCATTACAAAGGTTTTACTTCTAATCTCACAATTATTTCTTCTCCACGGAAATTTACTAACTGAAAATTTTGATCCAAAATCGATAAGGTTATATTATTTATTTCCCGTTTAGTGACAGGTAAGTAAAGTAGGTTTCTGGGGGTTTCGTCTATGGCGTCCCCCGGATTACATTCAGGAGAAAACTCGTAAATAGTATGAGTAGGTCTATTGTTATAGTACGCTCCAGAGGTTAAATTGCTGTCAATATGTATTGTTCTGGTTTTGACGATATTCACCGGTAAATCTGATGCGTGGACACTTAGTGGAGGTAGTAAACGATTGGAATAACCAAGCAATGCGGCAATCGAGTCTTTTGGTCGAAAATCAATCGTATATTTATCGCTGTATATTTCACACTGTAGAGTATTAGTATTTGCTTTCAATGAAAAATCGGGTATTTCGTTAAGATTTCTTAAAATTTTAATTATCGCTGTCTCTATGGCAGCAATTTCGTAAGATCCTGTGGGTATTTCTAAAACTTTCAATTCGTTTGCTTGATCGATTAAATAAAATTTATTATTCGGTGTCTCAATATTCGGTATCGTATTATATGAATAAAACCCGAGCAACGCTAAGCCGTATTGTAAAGTTGGGTCTAAATAAATGGGGTTATTGTAATCAACCGAGAGCACAGAGCTGTAGCCTTTCAACGTGAATAACAAAGACATGACTAATAGTTTTAAGTCGGTCAGCTCTTTTTATAAAGAAATTCGAGACAAAGATGTCCACAGTTTATTTCATTAAATTTTTGATATGCATCGTTATTATATACAATTTTGACTTTTCCTAAATATTTAACAAGTTCTTTCGGTGGTTTTAAGTTACCGAAACTATCAAAGTATTCAACAATATTATTATCTTTCTTATATGCTACCCAGTGAGTGCCTCTATTGTTTTTAACATCTAAATTAATAATTGCCGATTCATACGTATGTGGTTTGCTTGGAAGTGCATCTCTCATGAATACACCTCTAAAATATAACAACTTTAATTTCCTGGCAAATTTTTCGAGGTCAACGTTAGTTAATGGTCTCTTGGGTAGCTTCACTGGGAGTTTTTTTGTTTCCTTAAAAATAAACCAGAGCCTCGTTTGTTTTTTCTCAAGTAAAGCCCCGATCCGATTGCTTCCATCGCTTTGTTATGACGTTTTTGTTCTTCCATCTTTTTCTGCATATCTTTCGCAGCGATAATTGTTTTAGCAATCGCGCTAGCACCGCCTGCCACCGATCCAAGAGCTCCCAAAGCACCTAGGATTGGAATCAAAGGAAGAAACCCACCGCTCGCCTCAAAAGGAATTATTCTAGGGATTCGCACTTTATTCTTTCCACCTACTTTTTTAACTGCTAAACGTGCCGCTTTAATTGCAGCTAGTGTGGTTTTCTTTCTTTCTTAATTCCTTTTTCATTATTAAGTTGATTTCCGTTAAATGATTTTTTCAATGATTTTTCAACCTTTTTCACTATATCGCGTTTGAACGATTTTTTTAAACCCATACCTAACTTGCGTTTAGTTTTCATTGTTGTAGTAACAAACCAAGCAGCTGCCTTTTCACCTAGTTTTGCGTCCTTAGACTTAACTCTTTGCCAAGCTTTATTTTCTAACACTCGATCGGCTTTATGTCGATCCTCTAAAGAGGAAGATTTCGAATATTCTATGTCGTGTTCCTTGCATGCAGCGTCGAGAGGGTTTATGCCAGGGTCTCCCCTAGCTAATCTCTTGTTTAGCTTAGTTCCAGGTCCGCAATATTGGTATCCAGGAACGTGCAATTCAACTGGTAGATTACTGATAAGGGTATTAACCAAACCGTCTCCTGTGAATGATAACATTAGACTGAATGCAGGTCTTTACACGAAAATATATTTATAAGTTTCAATTTTTCCTTGAATTTATTCAACTGTTTACCACATTTATATCCGAGCGCGTTAAGATTTAACTTAAACGAACCTCGGGAAAGTGTGTTTATATAAATGCTGTATAAAGAATAATTTCGTATAATGAAACGACTTTATTGCAGACCCGCTTTAATTCACCGCCAAACATCGAATCATCGAGGTCTGCGCTGGATAACTCTTAATTTTAATTTAAATAAAGTTTAAAACACTGGCACGTAGCCTGTAAATATTTAAGGTAGTATAATTTTCAATTTAGACGTTGCAACTGATGACTCATAACCGCTATTTATGATTATGATTATTTCACGTTTTAAACAGAGTACGTTGCTGTCTTTTATTGCTATCGAATTGTGGTTCGCTTGATCCAGTTGTTTATTTACAGCAAATAAAAATTGAAATTTGAATTATTTGTTTTATTTACAACAGTTTATCATTTCTCATAATAAAAGACTGGCTGATGTTTAAACCTTTATTAAAAATAATGAGATATTTTCAAACACAGGCATGACGCTTTTATATTCCTTTATTAAGTACGTTTTATGACTAATACAAGATTATAACACAAATTACTATTTGAAGAATTCCATGTTAATTTTCTATTCCCCCAATGACCATATTTCAAACTGATTGGCCTTGTTTTTTCCCATATCCACTTGTCCTTTGTAAACCAACGCGTATTTTTCACTGGAAAAATGTTCGAGGCACGGTTTGAACGCCTGTGTCACTCTGTTCGGCAGGAAAACGACACTATCCTCCAACTCCAGCAAAACGGTCTCCCCGAACGTCGTTTGCACCACCTTGCCCGAGAGAATTTTCATCGGCACGCCTTCACCCAATTCCACTAACTTTACCGTCGGTTTCTGAGACAAGCAACCAACTTTGTTGATGGTTTCCAAATCCATTTTGCTGCAAGCCATCCTCGGCTACTGAAACAGCAAACTCTGTCTTTTATCAAAGCTACCTTGAAGCGCGGAAACCTTGAAGCCTAGCCACCCCCCTTCAATTCCCAGAAATTAACCTTGAAGCGATTCTCGGAAATTAACCTTGAAGCTATTCTAGCCACGCCCCTTGACCTTGTACATCAATTCCCAGAAACCTTGAAGCGGTTCTCGGAAATTAACCTTGAAGCTATTCTAACCACGCCGACCTTGAAGCCCCCATCGCGACTTCGCAACAACGACGACCTTGGCGGCCATTTTGGGCTCGTACCCGCTTTGACTCACTACTCAAGACTGGTTTAACATTGTGTTTTACATCTTTTATAACATTGGAAGAAGTGTTGAGTATACAAAATCATCTTACACTTATTATACTTAATTTCTTCATTTGCCTCCTCTCGTGGGAACGTAACTGGCGTGCTACTGTCAAATTGTCACACTTGCTTTATACGGATCTCAGACAGCTACATACTTTAACATAGTACCACCTAGGCTGGAAGAGTATTTTGGAATTGAAAACCAGTAGTAAAGTGAACATTGTGTTAATATGTTAGACAATAATCAACAAAGAAGTTATAACGAATAACTTTGAAAATGGTTTTACAGAAATAAATATTATTTATTTTACAAGTTAAATTCATCAATATATCTTACATCTATATCTACAGTGTGTTCTCGGATTGTTTGGACGACTCTTGTAATTGACAAAAAAATGAGTTCAAATTTGACCTTTTCGGGATTCAGCCCTGCTTAGTTTGAAACTAATAATGAGTAATAATTTTACATTCGAAAAATCATGTATGCCTAATTTTTCACACCAGCAAAGTGTCCCCTTGTAGGTTTTACAAAATAATATAAATAAAACTTGTTCAGAATGAAAAACTGAGCAGGTTTGCAAAAATTGAAGTCTATGCCTTCTTTTATTATTTTACCTTTTTTTTTAGAAGAGGAATTTTTCTTCAAAATCTTATTAAGGAAACTTGTTTATGACGAAAAACTGCGTAGATTTGAACAATTTGAAAAGCCTAAGCTTATTTTGATTTATATACTTTTAAAGTTTTTTTAGCAGAAAAAATCAAAGTATGCCTAGTCTTTTGAAATTTTGCAAACCTACCCAGATTTTCATCATGAACAAGTTCCTTAATAACATTTTGACATGAAAGCTACAGAAACGACACTTTTCTAAAAAAAAGTGAAAAAAAATGAAAAATCAAAGTAGGCCTACACTTTTGAAATTTTGCAAACTTTCTCGGTTTTTCATTCAAAACAAGTCTCCTTAATAACATTTTGCCGTAAAATCTACAAAAAGAACACTTTACTGGCGTAAAAAATTAGTTTTTCAAAATTACCAAAGCATACCTGGTATTTTGTAAATAAAATTATGTCACAAATTAGTTTCAAATAAATCAGGGCTGAACCGCAAAAGGTCAAATTTTAACTCGAAATTATTTTTGTAACTTACAAGAGTCGTCCAAACAATCCGGGGACACATTGTATAAACAAATTACGTATCTCCCTTTTTAAAGATTTTCGTTATCAATGATTCAATAATTTTCTGTTGAGACTACAGTAACCTATTTTTATTCTCCTTTCAGAGAGGTCTAGCTGTATCCGTTCTTTTTCCAATCCCATCTTTTGTATCATCTCCCATTTTTTCACGTTCGTTCTTTTTCTCTATCATTTTTATTCTTCTTTCTTCAAGCTCCAATCTTTTTTCTTCAATAGTCATTTGGTTTTCCTCTAATTCTAATCCTTTTGCCTTTATTCTGTTTTCTAATTCATTATTTTCAGTTAAATATCCCAATGCATATTTTCTTAAGGTCCTGTTTTTATTGTTCCTTCTTCTGGTTGGTCCTAAAAAAAAAGTCAAACTAAGATTTAATTAATATTATTTAGATACCATGTTTAACACAATGCAGGTCTGTCGCGCCAATTTCAATCACTGCGGCTCTTATAGTTGTCAATAATGATTCACTTCATTGCGGGGCCTGATTATATTTTTGTACTTTTTTTAATAATATCCTAGACCATCTCAATTGGGTTGAAAACACAATGGTAGGGAGATAAAAGTAATACATACTCCTTTTCAAACTTCTCCTTCTTGATTGCCTCTATTAATGTGTTTTTGTGGGTTTCTGCGACTTTTAAATACCTTTACTTTCCATGAACTTAATAATATCTTGTTTTTTGGTACTTGTATTTGGTACTTTGGTTTTCTGTCGTGAGTGGTATGATGCATTGTGCATAATGATAATAGATTTTGGAGGAATATTTGGTAATATCTGCTGTTCTACCCATTTTTCAAATAAGTCAGCTGACATGTCCTCATGATAGTGATAGTCAGCACATGATTCCTTCATATTTTTGGCGGATAAAAACAAGCAATTTGGAATAAATCTGTTTTCAGAAGAATAGTTATCCTTTTTCCGCGGTTACACGGGGTGTTTAATGTAGGTACATTTGTCGCTGTCGTCAACCCATCCGTACTGCACAACATCGGGCGTGTCAAACAAAGTTTCGTCGAGGTATAGGATTTATAAACTCGACGTTTACGTTGGCGCTCGCCGTTGCCGTTTGCGTCGAAAATTCAATCCCAATATTTTACGTGTAACCGTTTATATACGCCGTCGAACGTTGCCGTTTGTGTCCGATGCCGTCCAAAAACTAATTTCATCTTTCACGGTCCGTCGTTCACATTTCTGGACGCAAACTGCGAAGGTCACCATCAACTTCGGAGCGCCAACGCAAACGTTGAGTTTATAAATCCACCTTTTTTCTTTTCTAAAATTTTTAACTTTACGCAAAAAGACTTGGCCCAGCCCAACAATACGCTCCGATTCCATTATTACAATTTTTTATCACATTTTCTGTACCGAAAACTGCACAGTTTTAGAAGATCACGCAAAGTGTGTAAAGATTTGTAATTATAATATTCATCATTTGAAATTCCTGTGATTTATCTCGGATAATTTCTAACGTGGGTACCAAATTTTCTTTATAAAACCCGTAAATGATTCGCCGAATATTTTCTTGGCAAGCTACATCAATGTTTTTATGTTCTGTCCTATTCTTTTTCGCCTTAGGGAATGATTAATTACATCTCCCTCTTTTAGATACGATTAAGTTATGTCAAAAAACAAATTCTATTTACAATTTGATTCGTTGAGACATCATTATTTTCGGTTTTTAGACAATCGTAGATATTTAATGTCACCCTTTGTGTCTGCTCCTCCAAATCTTTATGATAAAAGTCTTCATACACACGTTCTACAAGCCCCACGTTATCGCCAGAATTTTCCCAAGGTCTCCTTAATTACTAATTACACAAGCAAGAAGACACAAAACAACACCACACGAAAATATAGACGTACACAAAGCCAAAATCCGTAAAATAACGCACAATCCTTATTTCCTTGCACGGCACTAGTTATGCTGGCCTAACTGGCTCACGTGTGCCCACAGTGCACACGTCGACACCTGCTCGATGGATCTCCGAAACGCCCACCAATGAAATATCTACGCAATATCTTTGATGTTACGTTGGTGAAGGAGGGAACTTTGATCTGCAATGTTTATTCCCAACGAAAATCAAGAACCAATGGTGTAGTTCAATGCCGGTAGGGGTATTAGCCCTCGGAGTAGTTGTTTCTGTTGGTTCTATCTTTTGAATCTATCCACTCTGGATTTTGCCTACGTCTATCTGATGATTCCCAAAGAGGATAAAACCGGTAATGGGCTGGCTGGGATCATTGTGCCTGCAGATGATTGTCAGGACATGTCCCAACAAAGATAGCAATATCTTTGATGTTACGTTGGTGAAGGAGGGAACTTTGATCTGCAATGCAGTAACATACTGTGGAAATTGTGCAGAATTGAATACCCCATAACATTTTTATCTGTGAGCCGAATATCGTTCAGTTTTTTTTGTTTGAAAGTATCTAATATGCACAAATAGTTAGTTAGTAGAAGGTCGTAATTAATGTAGAGTGCAATTTTATTATATTTAAATAATAAAACCATGTTAATTCTTTAGAAATGAAATCATGTCTTGACATTTTTACTAGAATTTCTTTCAAATATTCCTTGCACTGTTTCTATTTTTTTTTAATTGAAACTATATGTTCCTGAAATACAACTGTGTCAGATTTATACAAAAATTTCTATATTAAATTAATAAAGATGCAATTTTAAATAGGGGTTTACCACACCCCACCTGTCGGAAGTCGTGACTAAATTCCACGTGTCGGATGGCGGGTTAAAAGTGAAATATTATGTTGCTAGTAGAATATGTATATTTTTGAAAACTGCGTGACGCTTATATCCTATAGGTATTCTTTTTTGTGACGCCAATAATTGGACTTTTTTATGCTGTTTCAAGTGAATTTAGAAATACTATACATATCTATCCTCTACTACCTACACGGAGAGAAATGCAACTTAAACATTACTGTTATAGCATAGCACAGTATACACTGGCGATTTCGTATTTTTGGGCTAGTTTAAAGAGAAATACGAAACTAGATTTAAAAATTATGTTTTGTTTCTCACCGTGGCTGGATCTTTATCCAAATACCTTTCCGCTCATGGAAAAAAGGAAGAAGACGAAGGAAAGAGTAATCAAACTGTTGAATCTGGCTTTGGCGTATAGATAATTGACGTTGAGAGTACAAATACAGGTAAAAAGCCTGCTGCATGTGACTTTAATGAAGACTTCGGCGTAAGTAACAACGAAAAAAAGTCGATAAAGATAGTAATGATTCTAATGATGATTACTTAGAATCAACATGTTTCTGATGCTTCTAACTTCGAATTCTCTTCATCCAAGCACATTGGTCAATACCTGTTTCGAACACATAATCAAAGTCTAGAATATAATAATTACGATTATCGAAACGGGTAGTGAAGTATATCAAAATAAGGAAGGACCTTTTGAATCTATAAAAAGACCAGGTGAACACACTAAGGGAACACATCGTTGTTTAACTTCGTCGTTGCTTTACTTATATTTGAACGATACTAAATATTTAAGGAAGTTATACCTCACCATGAACAAAGAAACTGTACTGTTTTTGCTGCCGATTATTTGCATTTGAGGACGATATCAACATGAATAAATTTATTTATGGCTTCTGTCAGTGGTGGAAATTAAATCCAAAGATATCACAGCACGAGTCATCTCCTGAACATCCATCAAATTTAGAAAAATGGAAAACCCTCTCTCTGGGCCTGAAACTTAATAAAACCATTGCGAAAGATAATAATCAGAATATTATTAACGATGAGACCCAGAAATGGAGAAACATTCTACATCGCCTTTTTGATATTAGACTATTTTTGATTCAGCCGTTGAGTGTTATTCCTCACTCAACGATTCAGCAATAGGTACCTTGCTTTTCGCGGTCATCGTGAAGACGTTTCATCGGAAAATAGGGGAAATTTCTTAGAATTGGTCCAACTTATGGCAAAATATTATCCAGTAATGAAAGAGCATTGTTTAAAACTTGAAGAGATCGCTGGGAGTAGGTACCTTGTTATTTGTCTAAAGAGATACAAAATGAATTTATTTTTAGTTTGGGTCAACATGTTAAGGAAAAAAATTATTGCTGATACAAAGAAGGCTAAGTATTACGGAATAATTTTTGACAGCACTCCCGATGAAAGCAGAACTGATCAAACGAGTCCAACAATTAGATATGCTCATATAGAGGATAACATTGTGAAAGTTAGAGAATCTTTCGCAGGTTTTTTTAATGTCGGGAAATAGTGCAGAGGATATGTCAAAAGATATTCAACAGCAGCTGGAAAAAGATGGACTCCATATTGCGTTGTGCAAGGCTCAAGGTTATGGCAATGCCGCGTCAATGTCAGGGATACATGGATGAGTACAACGAAAAATCCGGGAAGTCAATCCAAAATTTCTCTTCAGTCCTTAAATCTTTGCGGAGTCATGCAATCTCATGCGTCCCCTTTAGCGTCACCTGCTATGGAATTGTCTAGGATTTATATTCATTTTTCTCGTCTCGAAAAAATTTGAAACGTTTGTCTGATACTCGCTGGAGTGCTTATTGCGATTCAGTTATAGTCGTAAAATAAAACGTGGAAACAATTGTGAGCACTTTGGAAGATATGCAAGTTCCATCCAATAAGGCAAACCTTGATACTATATACATCAGCAGCAAGCTTGCTCATTCCAGCTATATGTGATTTTACCCTTTTGACCTACATTAAATTTTGACACCCGATACTGGAGAAAGTAAATTTAGTCCAGCAATATATACAGTTTCAAAAAATGGCTTTGGATAAGGGAGTTTTTAGTGAAGGAACGAACCACGAGTATAAACAATGCTGTTACTTTTGGCACTAAAAAATGCAATGATATGGAAATTAACATCGACCGACGAAGAAGAAGGAGGGTAAAAAACCAATGCCGGGTGAACCAGCTCATATGACGCTGGATTATCAATTCAAGAAGAAGTTCGTGGATCAATGTTTGAATGCATATATCGATGTTTACTAGAATTATCGCAACGAAACACGGCCTTGAAAGAAGTCAACAGAATTTTCCAAATTGTTAAAACAAAATTTATGATTGAAGCTTCCGATGACTCTCTATATAGCACTGGATAATCTGGTAGAAATTTATGATGAGTTTGATAAGGAGCTGCAAGAAATAAAAAGGTATCGTAGGAATGTACGTGCAACCGATACGAGTGTGGACATTGATGCTAGATGGGCAGCCCAAAAAAGCTTTCAGTTTATAATTAAATGGGACTTCAGTGAAGCCCTGTACATCATTTATAATCCCCATACTTCTTGACCATTTGTGCCTCAGTCGCATCATGTGAGAGAAAATTTTCTAAACAGAGACTAATAAAAAATTATCTTCGATCTACCATGAATCAAGAACGACTTGCCAATCTGTCCATCTCATCAATTTGAAAGAAAAGTTTGAAAATAAATATATTTTATTGAGGAGTGCAGTAAGATCAAGGCACGAAAACGTGTAAAATAGTTACTGAAAATAATAAGTATAAAACAAATAATATCAATAATAAACGAACTGATAATATAATTACGAAAAAGGTTGTGTTATTATAATAATTGTAAAAGTTCTCTTTATACTTAACTATATCCTGTGAAACATATAAAATAAAAGTTACTCTCTTTTGCTAAAAAAATTACACTACAAATACATCAATTTCTAAATTTGTTTCGATAATAAATCAACCTGTACTGCTTTAAGATTTAATGAATATTTCAGTGTTATAAATAAATTTCCCTTGCAACTAATTTCATAGGGGTAACTAAGTTTATTAAAGATCTTATTGCCCCCTCTAAAAATCGCAGAAGGGGAAAAGGCCAAACTAACTAATCCCAGCTAATAAAAGAAATGATAACGAGGGACACGGAGGGCGTGTTGTGCCATTTGCGGTGTGTATACGGCGCGGTAATTTCGTCTAAGGGCTAAAGGGACCCTGTAACGACTGCTGGCGTATCGTTACCCCTACGCGGTAATTGACCAAATTGCAACAACGAATTAGAATGTTGCCGTGATAGGCACTAAGCGACCCTATTCAGGTAACTATAAACTTCTTTCTCTGATATACAGAAAGCCGACTCTAAATCTTTTCCAATTAAAAAGATGCGAAAACTCTGATTATTACAGATTAAGAAGTAGAAGAGATTGAATAAATTGTTTTACCTATTACGAAGCATTTCCGAGCAATGTCCAATATAAGGGAAAATTACATGGGCGTTCGAGAAGCTAGATGTCAATTGGGTGTGCCTAGAAGCAGAATCCAAGACATATTGGAGGAAAAAACTGAACCACCTCAAATAATGACAAGAAAGGGAAAATGGCTATGAAAAAGAGCGACCTCTTGCCTCGTATTGAAACAGACAGTGAGATTGCAACAGATTCAGAAAAGTTGCATTTATTTCAAAATGAAACACCTGATCAGAGGTGGTGGTACATCATCCATTTTCTTAAATTCATCCCGAAATTTTACACAAGGAAGCAGAGAGCTTCAGTAAGGCTCGAGCCGTAGTCATGTCAACGACATGTTTATAGTTAAAGAAAAAATGAAATTAATGTTGAAGTTCAGAAACCTTTATAAATAAATTTGAAAACCAAGGGTCCACAATTCATTGAATCGTATTTTTGAAACTGATTTTAATTATATGATACTTTGTTTGGACCACCATCACTAAAAAAATAAATTAAGACTTCGAGAAGTGGCCTCAAATTATCATAGCTATCAAAGATTTTCCTCTTGTGCTTTTCTTTGTACTGCGTTTTTTCAAGCCCATTCCTAAAGTGCGCTTTGCGTTCATTGCAGCCGTTACCTTAATACTACATTTCGTTCACAAATTTTCGAATCACGGGCTCCAATTCGCTTTCTGGCTTCTTGTTCCAATATTTATTTTTTTTATTAGGTATCTAATAAAAGTTTTGTTAGTGATCCTCTGGACGGTAAATTGCATTCAACCGGTAAGTTGTTAATACATCTTTTAAAGAGTTCGGAAGAGAGCAAAGTAGTTCGTAATACCGAGAAAATTTATCCACATTCCTGCGCGAAATTTGGTACTCGGTTTTCCCACATACTTCTCGCCCGTTGAACTTTAAGTTTGAATTCTGGCAAAATCCCGCATATAGAGTTAAAATCCAACCTCGGAATTTCCGCGCCAACCTTGGTATTCGGACTTTCCTCGGGATTACATACAACATACAACTTTGCTCTCTTGATAATTTCTCGAATTTCGTCGTTTTCCACACATTTCTCGCTCGTTGCACTTTGGTTCGAAATCCGGCAGTCCCGTACAGAGTTAAAATCCAACCTCGGAATGTCCGCGCCAAACTTGGTATTCGGACTTTCCTCGGTATTACGAGCAACTTTGCTCTCTTGAGAATTTCTCGAATTTTGTCGTTATTTCACATATTTCTTCGCCGGTTGCATATTAGGTTCGAAATCGCCATGAAATAGAAAATAGGCGTCTCGTATTTCCTATTGAGCCACAAGAAACCTTTTTTATTTTGATTACGTTAGCTTTAGCGTTAATTTTTTTATATTTCAAAAACTTTTTCTTGTTTTCGTCCTTTTTATTTACCTATGAGTAAACTGTTTTCAACTGAATAATTTTTGTCATTATTGTGAGTTGTATTCCGATATGGCAGGTTAGCCCCCAAGAATCAATAGCAAAAACTTGCCGATTTCTTTAATAGAAACTATCCCTTTTGACATATCCCCATTTAAAATTTCTAGAGGAGGGCGAAGAGTCAATTAGTGGTGCATCTCATCTGATCTTTGGTCACGACAAGAAGTCATCAAGGTTTGCTATTATCAACTGTATTAGGCATAACAGTAGAGGATTTTCAAGCTTCTTGAAAGGAACTTATAAAAATACACTCAGTGTTAATATTATACAAAATGAAGTGATAAGAGAGGCAGATTCTAACGAGAAACTTGAGCAAGCGGATATCATTAACAATATAGACAATTATTCTTATACTAATAACGGTCCAGTTGATTCTATGCAAGCATATAGTGTCCATTCTCGATGGTCTGCAAAAAATGGTCAAATTGAAATTCATGACTCTAGTGAGTAACATTTCCGAAAAACTCCTCACGGAAAGATTTCTCATCGGAAATTTCCAACTGTGCCGATATATCAAGCGCAAATAGGCCATCTACCAGTGACGATTCAATACCAAGAATTTTAGCTAACCTGAGTAAACACTGTACATACTTGGAAACGACCTTTTTAAATGTTTTAATTTTCAAGGTAGAGATTGAATCAGTGACGGAGATATGAGTAAGTCGTTCGACAAATTTAAGAAAAAAATAATACGGCCCTGTACCAAAGTAAAATGGGTAGCAGTATCCGATGGAGCACATTTTGGAGGTTGCAAGATAACACAATCAATTTTAACTCAAAATAAGAGTAAAAAAAGTTAAGGGGAAAAGACGATTTGTTTAGAAAATTTTAGTGCCCCGTATATCGAAAACGAAGAATTTTACATCATATTTTTATGAAGATGATAACATTTCACGTCCCCAATAGATTTTTACAAAAAGAAAGTTAGCGGCTTTATAGGACTATAAATTTTGGCGACTGGTAATATCATACCACCCTCCAAGTTCTAATGGATGTGCCGGTGTTTTCATATTTGAATCGTTCGAGAAGGTAGACTACGACAGCTGTCGCCTTATTAGGTTCATCAAGGCAGCCGCTATAAGATGCAAGTTTCACAAGGATAGGGCTCCCGGTTTCCTGTGTCACTTCTTCTTCACATTTTTGTAGTTTTCTGGATTCAACATCAACCTAACTTGTTCTTGTTGGTGTTTACTATGTTTTGTGAAATTTACACTCTCGTACTATCAGCTTAATACTAGATGGCTCCACTGGTTGGTTTCTCACCCCCAAGTGCAAGTTACACTATTATAACTGCTACCGTTTCGGTTTGAGTCGTTCGGGAAGGTTATGGCTGCCTTGATGAACCTAATAAGGGGAAACAGCTGTCGTAGTCTACCTTCTCGAACGATTCAAATATGAAAACCCCGGCACATCCATTAGAACTTGGATGGTGGTATGATATTACCAGTTGCCAAAATGTATAATCCCATAAAGCCGCTAACTTTCTTTTTGTAATAATTACATTTTTATATGAACTTTTCTTAGAATTGGCAACGTTACACAAATTAGGCTGGTGGTAGTACCTTAAAATCAACTTTTAGCCAAAATTAAGATACATAGCGACATCACATAAGACTTTTTTTAAGGAATTTGGCTCACTTCAACAACATGGTTAATTTAGAAGACAAAACATAATTTGGGATTCAACACAAGTCAAATTATTAAGCAATTAAGTATTTAAAGTTGAAATTCAAGATTCAAGTGATCTTTAAGAACAATAACAATGCTATAACATCATTTTATGCATATTTTATAGCTTCAAATTGACAAATTGATCCAGAAGTAATAGGGCTTAAGTGTTGAAGTAGGAGGTACCACGTCAAAGAAAAAACTGCAAAATAATACACATGTACACTGTGTCCCTGATTAAGTGTCGGAATAGATGTAAATGACAAAAAAAATTGGACGGATGCTCTATCGTAGCAAATCAACATTAGTAGATTGTTGATGAAAGTCCGACCACAGATTTTTACTCAAATATTATGGTATTTTTCGCGTACTATTTTTATTTTTTTTATTTAATATTTATTTTTTTTAACCGTCATAACATTTTTAAAAGTTGTATCTCGCGGAAAATACCGTATCAAGTTGCAACAGGGCTCTCACGAGCTGAAAGTAAGCTGAGTCAGCGTTCGTCCAAACACAGGGTTCTGAAGATATTTTTGAGAGGGTCCGACTACTTTGTATAATGTTGTAAACCATAAGGGGATGTTTAATTAAATATTATAACATGAAAATATTATTTTGTTTGTATAATATATACAGGGTGTCCAACTTTAAATCTGTCCAAATCCGTAAAATCTTTATTTTTGGAGATAATCGCCTAAACTTTTTTTTTGTCTAAAAGGCCTTCAAAAACCGCTTCTTTTTACCTTCCTGCCATTTTCAAAATGAAAATCCAGGGCAGGCTGCAATTTTTTTATACCCCCGATTTTCACGAAAACCATTTAGCGATTTTTTTATTTAAGAGCTGACCCCACAGCGTCAATCAGAACACCCCAAAACCCCTACCAAATTTGAATAAAAAATATACAGGAAGTTCCAGTCTGCAGGGTGTCAAAATTGAGCAAAACAGAAATTATGTATCGCACCTTCTTGATATTACTTTGTTGCATTCTCCGTAGATAATAAACAAATTTAAATAATCTTCGTTTGTGTAATTTAAGCGCGCTGGCATTATTGTTGACAATAATTTATAAACGAAGTGACATTTCCTCAGCCGCGATTGTCTTTTAAAGTCCACGGCTAATATGATTTTCCAAGCGTTAAGCAAACCCCGCATTTTATGGGCGAAAAGTGGGTTTTTCGTAAATTAATCGAAAATTACTGCATTTAGGTATAGGAAACCTTACACAAAGTTTTCAGCATTGTTAGTGGTGAATAAGATCGCATTAAAAAAATGAGGGTTTCCATTTGACAACTTCGAGATTTAAGCACATTTTGAATGTAATTTTTATTCATATTTTGTGTACACCCTGTATAAGAACGGATTTATTAATCAGCAGAGATCAGTAGGTTAGGGCTTCTGTTACACGATGCCAAAAATTCGTTTTGAAATTTCGCGGTTTCCTCGTATAAATTGCTAATTGACTTTAGGTCTGCACCTGTAATTTTTTTCGGAAAAATGCAAATATCTTAAAAACGGTTGGATTTAGACATAGGACATGTTGCATGTTTTTGTTCCAAAATGATGCCTAGAATCCAAAAATGTAATAATATACAGAGTGATCCATTTGAGATAAGAAAGTTGATATCGACTTTCTTTATAACCGGAAGTGCCAGATTCACCAATATATTTTAGTTGAGCAGCGCCCATCGGCATTGGTGAGGTGCCAAATTTTCAGAATTTTCCTACTTTTAGTTTTCCATATATAGATCGATGCAATTCGTGGTGGGCCACCCTGTACGTATATTGAGGTGTCTGGATTTTAATACACACTGTATATCAAATAATTTATTCTAATATAACCCATATGTATAAAATTTGCTTTATTCAGTATCCTTACAAAGCCATTTCTTATTGCGGCTATATTCTTACACATTTTCCACGACCTTCGTATATCGTAGATACATGTCTCTCTTAGACTTATTTGATTTCTTTTTATGGCATATTCTTCTTACTCATTGTATGGCGGACCACATTTTTAGAGTTGCCAAACCGCAGTATATCTAGAAAGTTACGTACATAGAAGTTCCTGATACATCAAAAGAAGAAGTGCAAGAACAGCTGCCACATCAGCAAAAACGATTTTATAAAAACTTTGTATAACATTCGCGAGAGACAGATTGAAGCCGTACTCCTTGTAACGCGTTTACCCAAATAAACGATTTTTAAAAAGCCTACTGCTGCGTTGATACATGTAATTGGCGCAGTCGGTAGGACGGGTCGCGGAAATCGCTGACGTTTGTGATACGAAAAAGACTTTCTGTCGCCGAAACTCGCGTTTTCCTTCGGAAAATTCCGTTAAGCGATCGGTCCGAAATAAATCGTCTCCGTAAAAGACGAACGGTCACCGTAGCAGCCAGGCAACACCGACAACAAAGCAGGGCTGAGTTCCAAGAGCTGAAGGGCTAGCGACCAACGCCGAAGAGCAGGGTAAGAGCCATTCCTTTTGTCCGAACTGTCCTGAAAACTTCCTGCCGGAACAAGCAGTATTTAATCTCACTAGTGTAAGTTATTTTTAAGAAAAGAAAATCAAAGAAAACCATTTTCAAAACAAATTTTTATAACTTTACTTTTCTCTCATTTCCATTTAAGTTTTCACTTCACTTTTATTTTGTTTCTAAAAATAAACCAAATTTATGTCTGATAGCGAATCAGAAAACGAAAACGTAGGAAGGCTTGGTATTGACCACGACACAGACCTTGCTATTCTAAGTACCCTTTTTGGACAAGTTAATATTAGACTAAATATGAATCAACAACAGCAACAACAACAACAAAGGCAACAACAACCACAAAATGGACAAATAAATTATCAATTGCTTAGAATGTATATAGAAAGTATTCCCCAATTTTCAGGCGACCAACATACTCTTGAAATTTTTATTGATAGTTGCTCTTATCTCATCGAAACATATTCGAATCGAGGTGTCCTAAATGATCCACTAAATAAATTTTTGTTAAAAGCTGTAATAGGAAAATTAGCAGGTAGGGCTCTAGTTTTAATAGGAACTAGAACTGAACTACAAACATGGGAAGAAATTCGTGACGCTCTCCGTCTAACTTTTGGCGACAACAGGAATATAGACTGCCTTGTGCAAGATTTAATAATTTTAAGACCTTTCAAAAATGAACCCCCCGTGCAATTTGGAGCCAGAATCCAAGACGCGCACAGTGTAATAATTTCCAAATTAAATTCCAGTAACTTAACTAGGAATGAGAAAATTTTGCATTTAAATAACTACAAACAGTTAGCTCTAAAAACTTTTGTTAGAGGACTAACGGGACGATTACAAGATATTATTAGAATCCGCAATCCAGATACCTTAGAAAATGCTATAGCGCTGGTAATCGAGGAACAAAATTTCTTTTATGCCCAAAATCGCTTACTTTCTAATATTCCACAACCATCAGGTCCATCCGGTAATTTTCCTAAACCTCAGAGACCACCACAAGTAAGAAACCCAAACTTTTCACAAAAATTTTATGCCCAATTTTCAAAGTCCTAGAATGCCAATTCAACAAAACTTCCAAATTCCTACCACATCTTTCCAGTACAACCAACAATTGCCAAATATTCCACCCCAAAGATTCCCAAATTTTCAATCACAACAATTTCCCAGAGGCCCAATAACTAACATCAGACCAAACTTTAAAATGGCACAACAAAAATTCCCCACAAACAAACAAGTCTTTGGCACAAGACCACCCCAGACGAATGTTTTTAAACCGACAGGACGAACTCCTAACGAAGTACCAACACAGATGTCGACAACTTCCAGAGTTCCCACCTTGCCACCCCAAACCTTACCAAGATATGTACCAAACTTTTTCCGTAGTACAGGCCCACGAAATTTTGCATCAGAAGAACTACATAATATCGAACAAGAATGTCAAAATGTCAATTTTCAAAATGATTATGATGAGCAGGCATGTCCCTCGAACTATTATTCCGATATAGACAACTCATATTTTTATAACAATTATTACGAAAATTCTGAACAGATGCTTTATCCGGAAGCTGCTGAATACGAAAATCAGTATAATTTCACGGAAAATTATCAAGAAAATCAGGGAAACTCAGAAATTTCAGTTGAGCAGGAAACTACTGTTCCAAATGACCCAAATTTTCACCAATTATGTCTCGAAGAACCCGAAAAATGACGACAATCGAAATAAACAACTATGACAGTGACAGTACCTTACCCTATATAAAGACAAATAAACCCAAATTCATACTTTTAATTGATACAGGTGCGTCAAAATCTATTCTATCCCCATATTTCGCAGAAAAATATTTCCCAGACAAAATATATCACGAAAATTTTAATATAAAAACTTGTAATGGTGTAAATAGATGCCGTTTCAAAGCAGATATACCTTTAAATGAATTGATTGGTTTAGACGATCGGATTACATTCCATTTATTTCATTTTCATGACTTTTTCGACGGGTTAATCGGTTTTGAAGACATGAAACGCTTAAAATTAAAACCAGATTTTGAAAATAATATTTTTTATAACGACAACACCTGCATTCAAATTCTCTACAAGCATAATAAAGGTTCTCATATTTTTTCACTTCTTGTAAATCCGCAAGAAACGTGCCTTGCAAAAATTCCTATTTCCAAGCAGACAGGCGACGTGATAATACATAAAAAAGAGATTTTTCCCAAGTGTTTTATTCCAGAAACTCTGACCACTGCAAGAAATGGTCACGTCATTGTTGAAATACAAAACCACTCTAATGAAACAAAACTCTTGCGCTTAGACAAACCGTTCCCAGAACCTATTTTCGAGGAAATAAATAATGATTATTTTCTTTTTAATATCGAGGAAATAGTCGATACACCTCACAATAATGACAAAAATCCTAATATTGACGTAAAAGACCTTATTCGAACTAACCACCTAAATCCGGAAGAAAGACAAAAGGTCCTACAACTTTGTCGAAATTATTCAGATCTATTTCATAATTCAGAGAAAAAACTCTCTTTTACAAACCGTGTTAAGCACGAGATGAAGACAACTAACGAAGACCCCATACACGTAAAGTCTTATCGCTATCCTTACGCGTTAAAATCCGAAGTACAAAGACAAATTGGAAAATTATTAGACGACGAAATAATACGTCCTTCGTCCAGTCCTTGGTCTTCCCCGATTTGGGTTGTTCCCAAGAAAGAAGATGCGTCAGGCGAGAAAAAGTGGCGTATCGTCGTAGACTATAGAAAAATCAATGAAATTACCATTGACGATCGGTATCCCATCCCCAATATCACCGAAGTATTAGATAAATTAGGTCGATGCTCTTATTTTACCACCTTAGATCTAGCGTCGGGATTCCACCAAATTGAGATGGACCCTAAAAGCATTCCAAAAACTGCTTTCACTGTTGACAACGGACACTACGAGTACACTAGAATGCCGTTCGGTTTAAAAAACGCGCCAGCAACCTTTCAGCGGGTTATGGACGATGTCCTTCGCGACTTACAAGGACGAGTGTGCCTAGTTTACGTTGATGACATTATCATATTTTCGACCTCCCTTGATGAACACATTAATAATCTGAAATTAGTCTTTCAAAAATTGCGAGAATATAATTTAAAAATACAACCGGATAAATCGGAATTCCTTCGTAAAGAAGTAGAGTTCCTGGGGCACATCGTGACTCCACAAGGGGTAAAACCTAACCCAAAAAAGGTCGAGGCAATTCAGAAATTTCCTATACCCAAAACTGTCAAAGAAATCAAATCTTTTCTCGGACTTGTAGGATACTACCGAAAGTTCATTAAGGATTTTGCAAAAATAACCAAACCATTGACTAAATGTCTGAAAAAAGGCGAAAAAATAATCCATAATGATGCATTCCTTCAATCTTTTAATCTTTGCAAAAAAATTCTTACCAATGATCCAATTCTACAATATCCTGACCTGTCCAAGCCATTTAACTTAACTACAGACGCGTCAAATTACGCCGTGGGCGCCGTCCTTTCACAAGGCCCCGTAGGCAACGACCTACCCGTAGCATATGCTTCGCGGACATTGAATCCGGCAGAACTCAGTTACTCGACTATTGAGAAAGAATTGCTCGCGATCATCTGGGCAACAACCTACTTTCGGCCATATCTTTTCGGAAATAGATTCAAAATTGTTACAGATCACAAACCTCTCATATATTTATTTTCTCTTAAAGATCCCGTATCACGCCTTACACGATGGAGACTTAAACTTTCAGAATACCAATTTGACATAGTTTATAAAAAGGGCAAAGCAAATACAAATGCTGATGCACTTTCTCGAATAGAGATAAATGCTATAGAAAAAGTGGCAGAAAACGAATCAATAATAGTACATTCTGGAGATTCAGATGATGAAATTAACGATTTTTTACAAAACTTAGATAACCTAGAACTACCTGAAATTTGTAGTGAAGACTTAAGTGAAATTTTAGGACAAATTTCTGATGAATCAGAAGCAAAATCAAAACCAAAAATTAATATAATCTCCGACATATTAATTAGACCGGCTAACCAACAACCCGCTCAAAATAACACCCACTCACAGTTTCTACAAACTGAAAACGCCACCAAAAATACCCAAAATGACTCAGACACAAATGAAACTGTCCACACGGCAGCAGAACACCCTGTCTTTACAATGCCAATAACCGAAAAGTGCGTTAATTCGTTTAAAAATCAAATTATTGTTTCTTCTAATGACAAAATGATACGTAGATACGTAATTAGGTCACGACCTTTTAACGAAAATTCACGAATAACAGTGTCACTACCTTTAAGAAATTTGGAACCAGAAGTTATTAGTTTTATTAAAGAATATGTAGAACACAAAAAGACTTATTGCCTATATTTTAAGACACCTGAAATAATTCCTGACTTTTCTAATATTGTTCGCAAAACTTTTCAAAACTCTTCTTTCAAATTTATTCAAAGTCCAACATATTTAGACGACGTTATTACTTACGAAGAACAACAAGAAAAATTAAAATACCATCACGAGGGCAAAGTATGCCATAGAGGCATTAACGAAACCGAAATGTCTCTCAAAAAACGCTATTTTTGGCCTAAACTTAAGATCGATGTAGAAAAATACATAAACAACTGCGATATCTGCCAGTTATCTAAATACGATAGGAATCCCCCGGTAGTGAAATTTAATATAACACCCACGAGCTCCAAGCCATTCGAAGTTATACATTTGGACACGTTTCAGATGGAAAATCAAAAATTTTTGACCGCAATAGACTCGTTCTCGCGATATGCGCAAGCATATAAAATTACAGGAGCGTCGGCAATAAATACTATTGACTGCCTTTTACAATTTGCAACTCACCACGGGTTACCACGGACAATTGTGTGCGACAACGGCACCGAATTCAATAATACCACCCTAAAAGACTTTATAAAATTACACAAAATTAACATCCATTTCACAACACCGAATAATTCCAATAGTAACAGTCTAGTTGAGCGTCTACATTCCACCCTCATAGAGCATATAAGATGCCTAAGATTGTCAGACAAAGAAAGTCGCATAGATAAGCTTATGCTTTATGCCATTTTAGCGTACGATAACACTATTCATTCTGTTACTAAGCAAACCCCTTTTGACGTTGTAAGCGGCCACACAGACAGTGTAAATGCATTCGATACAACTGCCGAAATGTTGATTAATGAATATATAAATGAACACAAAAACAAGACATCCTTACTTTATGACAAAATTCATCAAATTAGTCAAAGTATGAAAGAAAAGGTCATCCGAAAGCGCAACGAAAAACGCGAAGATCCGATATCCTATAGAGAAAATGCCACCGCCTTTGAAAAGAACCCCCTTCGATCAAAAATCAAACCTCGTTTCAAAAAGGTAACAATTGTTAAAGATCTAGGTATAAAAGCTACACTACCTAACAAAATAGTACATAAGAAAAACTTCAAACGTCCAAGGAAATTCACAAATCAATCTCTCTTACAGGATGACAAATCGAAAAACGATGACGAACCTCCCGACATTCCTGATAATCCTAACCCTGACATCCCAAGCACTAGTGCTGGAAGTAAAAATTAACGACCTTAAAGATACCCCGGGCATTTTACCCTTTAAATTAGGAAATGCTCAGATAATAACTAAAAAACATACTTTTATCCATTATGTGCAAACTAAACCGCTAAAAAACGAAGTGAAAAATTTAATTTCTATATATAATAATCTCAATCAATCCATTTTTAATGAGACAGAATATGTTTTCACATCTAGCTTAAGAAATAATTACGAAAATTTAAAACCCCTAATTTTAGAAGTAGAGAATAAGATAAAGGGTATAAGCTTTAATAAACGTAGTAAACGCGGCCTTTTTAATATCCTTGGTACCATAAACAAGTGGTTTACAGGGTCTCTCGATGCGAATGATGGAGTAAAATACGATAATGCTATACGCACTCTCAAAAAGAACCAACAGAAAATTTTATCGCAAACTAATAACCAAATTTCACTATTTAAAAAGTTGATTGACCATTACAGCAATTCGATAGAAACAATAATTAATAATCAACAAAAGATTTCAGAGTATATGGAACGCTTCTATGAACGAGTTCAACATGAAACAGATATTTTCTACAAGTATACCGTATACCTCAGTATACTAAATCAAATTTTCATCAATGCAAATGTCATTATTACTTTTATCGATAATTTAGAAAATGCTATAACATTTTCCCATTTGCACACAATTCACCCGGACATTCTAAGTATTGACGATTTAAAAGAAATACTAAAAGAGCTAAATACACACTATTCTTCTGACGAAATTGTTGACTTAAGTCTATACGACTGGTACTCGGTTATAAAAACAAGCTGTTTTATCTCAAATAATCAAATAATATTCTCCTTAGATGTTCCTTTGGTCCACCCAAATAAATTCGAATATTATCACTTATATCCTATCCCCTCATCGGACAATTCCATAATTTTACCCCTAAAACCCTACTTGGCTCTGAGCAACACCAACTACCAATATATGGATAGCCCCTGCGAAGGAGTCAACGGAACTCACATTTGCCTTCAAGAACGCCTGATTTCCAACCCCAAAGAAGATTGCGTCACTGCTCTGATCACTGGAGAAGAATCAAGCTGCAATATGGTCAAGATACAAATTCACAACCAAATAGTAGAGAAAGTTAACGACGAGTTCATAATCGTGATCCCAAAGGACAACATGAAAATAAAATCAACCTGCAAGGATACTGAATACCACATATTGCAAACTCCGCACCTTATCTGGTTACCAACGAATTGTAAAATTGAAATCAATGGAATTATATATAGCAACGAAAAATCCAACAGCAAGACGCACTCCTTGATACTACCCGCAATTAAAACTAGTATGACAAAGGAAAGCCAAAGTTTTGGAAAACTACATATAAAAAATATATCTCTCAACGAACTGCATACTCTCCGAAAACACATCGATTCAATCAGCCCAGTTGTCATGGAACAATTTCAAGAAACAAATAATAATTGGGTTTTATGGATAATTATAACAACCATAATAATAATATTGATTGGGTATGGAATCTACAAATGCCGAAAGCTTTGGATACGTTCGACGAACTCAAAGAAGAAGAAAGAAGAACAAGAAGAAAAGGTGCCTACTTCAGTCCTTTTCATCCCTGAAGTAGCCTCTTGAGGATGGAGGAGTTACGTACATAGAAGTTCCTGATACATCAAAAGAAGAAGTGCAAGAACAGCTGCCACATCAGCAAAAACGATTTTATAAAAACTTTGTATAACATTCGCGAGAGACAGATTGAAGCCGTACTCCTTGTAACGCGTTTACCCAAATAAACGATTTTTAAAAAGCCTACTGCTGCGTTGATACATGTAATTAGCATAACGTTCGATAATTTCATTTGAGGTTACATCATGAAATTATATAATACAGTTATAACTATGTTTTTATACTAAACATGTTGTAATAGGTAAGAATAAATTTTTCAAATTATAAAAAAGCATGTTGATGTATAAAGCAAGGTTTGATTTGTGTCACTTTTTTATATCTTGATTTCCTATAGCCTTATTACATATTATAAGAAAAGAGAGAACTTTATGTTAGATCACAAGAATTTTAGATTGTCAAAAAATTCGATTTTTTTAAGGGTTTATTGGAGTATAATAAAATTGGTAGTGAAATAAGGAACATAAAATGATATGAAAACTGATAAGTTTAAGATGAGCTTAAATGATATTTGGTCAAAAATGAAAAAATTAAATTCTTTATACTTAATAATTTTATGTATTTTATGACTTGAAAAAATACTGCTAACTCCGGTTTGGCTTAACCGAATTGGTCGAATTTGGGCTTGTTGAAGAGAGCGTTCCTTCTTCTATCAAATGATTGTCCAGTAAGGTTATTTCGAATTTCGTGGTCACTGCTAGAGGGAGCAATTTGAAAAATTTCCCTATTATTAGAATTTTCTCCGAAATTTTAATTGCAATTACATATTTATTCTGTTAAAATCGAAAAGTAGATTAAATTTACAACAAAAAATTCAAATCGATATCTTCATTAGTTTCGCTGTTATCGCCAAAAGAATTTGAAAGAAGAAGGTAGGTATTTGTTGTCAAAGATTTCCGTGGTCAAGCATGCCATGAAATAAATAAAAATCTGCTGGAGCTTTTCGTAAATTGCTATTTTTCTCACTTTTTATTCCGTTAAACGTATTTCTACTATACCTTAGCTTACTGTCGTATCGATATGAAATTATATAATAATAATTCTCACCCTCACAATACTCCAAACTAGGAGTACCCCAGAAGCAACCAGATGCATGTGCTGGGGAGGGGGGCAATTACTATTATTTTGTCTTCGTTGCCATTTGCGGCTAGGGCCGACTTTTTGAGCATTCGCTCAAGTACTACGGAAAACCCTAGAAAACCGTAGTAATCCCAGTGAGTCTAGGACAATTAGTAAATCACACGGATAAAGCTATTTAGGAGCAATACCGTGAACCCACATTTGCCCAGCGCTTTTGGCCATATCGGTGTTTTTCTTTAAAGACATGTGCATGCGCCTGTCTCGACATCGGTTTGAACCAAGGTCGATTGAAGTCAGAAAAACATGCAGTCTAAAAAGTCAGCGCCCTTACAAGCGACGCGACGCCACCGCGGCCCCATATTATCTCGGAAATCATCTAGTAAGCCATGAAACAAACTCGTTTGGTACCTGACAGCGTATTCACGTTCCGCAAGAGCATATCGTAAACCTCGGCATTCGTAGAAGGCATTTTTTAATAAATGCAACACACAATTTTAACTCAAAATTTACAAAATCCAAGATTTGACACAATACTTATTAAAGCTTGATTCATGTGACGTTTACTTTTTTGCTTCCCTAGAAACCAAACGATTTTTTTTCATGGCTAACTAGATGATTTCCGAGATAATTTCGTATCAATAACGACAGCTAAAGTAAGTAAATTAGAAATGTACGTTTAACGGAATAAAAAGTGAAAAAATAGAAATTTACGAAAAACTCAAGCAGATTTTTATTTATTTCATGGCATGCTTGACCACGGAAATCTTTGACAACAAATACCTACCTTCTTCTCTCAAATAACATGTTAATGATTATTGTTTTGGAGATAACTCCGAAACTAATGAAGGTATCGATTTGTACCTTGGTTATTTTTTGTTATAAATTTAATCTACTTTTCTATTATAACAGAATAAGTATGTCATTGCATTTAAAATTTCGGAGAAAACTGCAATAAAAGAGATATTTTCAAATTGCGCCCTCTAGCGGTGACCACGAAATTCGAAATGACATTACTGGAAAATCATTTGATAGAAGAAGGGACGCTCTCTTCAACAAGCCCAAATTCAACCAATTCGGTTAAGCCAAACCGGAGTTAGCAGCATTTTTTCAAGTCAAGGTTTATCCGCCCGTTTCACCTCTATTTGAAGAGCTAGAGCAAAAAATCCTTAACGAAAATTGTTCAGAATTTGCTGAAGAGTGCGATAAAATTATCTGTGATATACCTTTATTAGTCATTTTTTGAGGAAACTCATTTTTCAAATTTACTGTTTCGAATGCGCATTACTTAAGAAGATTTTTTCCCAAAGCTCCAGGAATATTAACTCCTGAGATATGGTACCTCTTCACCCTTAATGAAACAATCTGTATATTGAAGAGCAATAGCTAAATAAATTGGATAATTATTAATTACTATAGATCGTCTGAATGTGAAAGGAGGCAGAGGCGGGTCCAGGCAAATCTAAACGGGGAGGCGACGTGGTAAAAATAATGTAGTTATCACAAAATAAAATCATATTTTCTCTTCTTACGCGTAAACTGAACTTTTCTTCATTTATGGCTACATTGCGGTGTATATTTATTTAACGGGGCTAAATTACTTAGTCTGTGTTGGACCATATTGGTACGTATCCATGTTTTAACTCTTTTAAGTGAAGTAGAATTTATTTCCCCCGATGCATTGGTTATCGGGAAGCTAGCAAGTATGCTCAAAAATTTCCTTGCCGTTGTCGCAATGCGACTTCGTACTGGTGTTGCCAGAACAAGCTTTATTGAGAAGCTGAGGAAAATATACTAAAAGCGCTCTTTAATTGTACACTAGATTGTAACAGGTAAATATTTCATGTCTCTAGAATTCCCTAAAAGACGGCCATATTGATATTATTGATAGGTGTCGGAGGACAGGGCCGTAATCAACAGAATTTACATTTTACACACACGAATCCTGAATTTAAATAGATAGAAACTAACATTAAACTCTGTTCTTTGAAGCATAGGAAAAGGCTATAGTTATAGTTTCTGTGTTTGAAGTTAGGTTAGAGCCACAGACACAGAGATAGAATATCAAGGTTAAAGTTAGGCATCTGTCACAAGTTCTGACATTTCTGCCGGACATGCTAAATACGTTACTGTATAGGCGCTCAAAACATTGTTGCCAACCTTGTATAACCAAATTAAGGAATGTCATTTCGAGTGTACAATTAAAGAGCGTTTTTAGATTACCTTATAATACTCCGGTTGTAATAATGGTTGTAGCAAAAGGGGGGGAGGCAAAAGGGGTCTCAACAATTTGAACTTATAGCTCTTTACTAAATATACAGGGTGAGTTTTTTTCGATGCTCACTATGGGGATCTCGGAAACTAGCAATGCTAGAACAAAGGTTAAATGGGGAAAGAATTGCAGTTTTGAATGCTTAATCTAATGTCCTTTTTGGATTTTTAAAAAAGTTCATGGCTCACTAGATATTTTGAAAGGAGTGATTTTTTGCTATTTCATCAGATCTCTGTAGCTCCGTTATTTCTGATTATACAGAAAAACTGTAGAGACAAAAATTGTATATAATTTTGGGGTTAATAAGACAATTTTATCAAATTTTTTATGTTGTTTGTGATTTTTGAGATATGACATAAACTTGTGTTTTTTAAAATGTAAATCATAGTTGGCTGTGGTCTTATCAAATCGGCCATTTTTTGAGCTTTCCAAATATAATACTCGGCATAGTTATTATAAAAAATAAAATAGCTATGGCTAATTTTCTGCTTTTTTTTAATGTTCACATAGTCAGCCATGGTACATTTTCATAATTACGTTCTATTGTATAATAAGACATACCTACTTTAAACTTTAAAATATTTTGTTTTTAGCTGGTGACAAAATGTAACAATTTTAATTTTTGTTTTATTTTGTTACCGCAGCTAAAAACAAAATATTAGAAAGTTTGAAGTATGTCTAATTATAAAATAGAACGTAATTATGAAAATATTCCATGGCTGACTATGTGAAAATTAAAAAAAAAACAGAAAATTTGCCATACATCTTTTATTTTTTATAATAACTATGCCGAGTATTATATCTTTGGAAAGCTCAAAAAAATGGCCGATTTTATAAGGCCACAGCCAACTATGATTTACATTTAAAAAACACAAGTTTATGTCATATCTAAAAAATCACAAACATAAAAAAATTGGATCAGATTATCTTATTAAGCCCAAAATTATCTACAATTTTTGTCTCTACAGTTTTTCTGTATAATCAGAAATAACGGAGCTACAGAGATCTGATGAAATAGCAAAAAATCACTGTTTTCAAAATATCTAGTGAGCCATGAACTTTTTTAAAAATACAAAAGTTGCATTAGATCGAGCATTCAAAACTGCAATTCTTTCCCTATTTAACCTTTGTTCTAGCTCTGCTAGTTTCCGAAATCCCCATAGTGGGCATCGAAAAGAACTCACCCTGTATATAGACGTGAAAAGCTTGTCATACTCTCCCAAAGAAGTGGCGGCCAGATTGAAATGTCCACCAAAATGATGCCAACATTTAGTAGTTTTCAGGGGGCGGGGGGCGGTCGGCGATATAATATTATATATTAGATGGCCAAGAAAACGATAAGTGTAGCATATACAGAGAGACTCTGCTAAATATCCCCAAAAATGCACTAACGTTTCGAAATACATATTGTGTTCGCGCTACAGGCGACATGAGTGCAGAGGAAACCCGGAGAAAAACAATACTAAAACTAGTAATTTCGAAAGGAGTAGCTTTAAGAAGAAAATTGGGAAATATGGATGAGGAAAAAAATAAGTTACGTTTGAGACAAGTCGACGATGACATGGAATTAGACAGAACTTTTAACCGGGGCAAGAAATATTTTGGTTAACAATTTCTATAAGGTGCGAACAGTTCCTGGATAAATTGAAAGTCATTGGCAGGTATGCTTTAAGCGATGGCGCTTAAGGTCAAAGAGATTCAAATAAATGTTTTATAGAAAGCCGAAAACGAATAACTTCGTCTAATTTCGGCTGGATGTGCAAATGCCGAAGCGAGACTGCCAAAATTAATAGGTAGTGTGAAAATGTTACTAAGGAACAATACAGTACAAACCGAAGCAGTGAAACATGGCATCAACAACGAGGCCGAAGCACTGCACAGCAACTCATTAAATTTCTTAAATCTAAATATTTCATATAATTCTATTGGCAACATTTTAACAAACTGATACACAAGACCATTTGGAAAGATACCTAATTTTTTATTCTGATGTCTCCATTACTTAATTAACAGCCTCACTCAGAGAGCAATAATTCTTTCACGTCCTAAGTATCATAAAAATATAATATTGAAAAAGTAAAAAGTTCTCCGTAAAAATAACTAGGTATTCCCCTTCAATTTATAAACCTACGATACACAAGAATTAATAAAATAAAAAATCAACAAAATGTTGATTTCGAAGGAGTCTCTGAACCAATAGCAAAAATTTTTAACTAACACAACGTTTCAATTGTTCATAACCTTAATAATGAAACCAATACTTATTTTTCTAAATTAAAACCGACAACCGAAGGGCTATTACAGTCCTATTTAGTCTATAGAGTCAATTTCCTGGAATGTTCTTCTGTTTACATCGGGAAATCAAAACAGTACCTGGGCAAGAGATTATATAAGCATATAAGAATGACACAGGAAACAGTAACATTTTTTCTTCTGCACTTAGCCAACATGCAATTAATAATAATAATAATAATAATACCCATTCATTTGATTGTGGGGATACTTGATTTTGAACATGACTTTATCAAGAGAAATTATCTTGAGATGTACCACACACCCAAGACCAATAATACCTACAATTTCTCAAATGTATATGAAAATTTAATAAATTTAAAAAACATTTTGAATCTAACTCCATTATTTTTACGCACCATACGAATATATTATCTCTCCCGATTTTTTGCCTTGACATATAAAAACTTTTTCGTATATATCGATTCGGAAACACGGCCGCATTCTCCACCTATTTCTCTTTATTATAATACCAGAAAGAAAATCTGTTCACACGGACATAACAATTTGTACTGTATTTCAACAATCACAGACCAAACTCGTTGCCTTGGTTACCAAGTTTATTGTTTAGCCTTCAAAAATCACAAATAAACTTGTCAGATTACTGTCACTGTCCAAGAATATTCTTTCTGCTCCAAAATTCGCACAAAATCGCTTTCTAACCTTTCACTTCTCCAGGCCCAATTCCCAGGGCTTATATACTAAAAAGGAAGACTGGAGAATACTCTAGAATATTCCTGGCCAATGATAGTTCACAAATCATAAGTTCTAGCAAACTTTCTATAATGTTATACAAGCTTTACAGGGAAAACCATGAAAACATGAAAACTAAAGGAAAATAGGGGCCCTGGGGCTTCAGGCCAACAAAGATGTGACGGAAAATGCCTCTAAATTAATTACAAAAATTATAAAACTGTAAGTAGAATACCCAAACTTAAAATTTATCTGCTAAATCTTTGAGTAGGTTAGAAAACCGTGCAGACATATTCATTGAAAGCTGATATAACAACTTTAGAGACATGTTTCGTTACACTGCTCCCCTCTAACATTTGAGCGTCCCGATCAAGTTATGACCTTCATCTATCTTCTCATGGTACGGAGACAACCTGACGACATTTACTATCTTCATATTTGCTGTTGGGCTACGTCTTATACGATAAACGACATCGTTAATCTTGTTCACGACGATGTATGGTCCTTCCCTACTTCTATCGAGTTTCGGAGACCGACCTTTTGTTCGCTTGGGATTGTATAACCACACTTTGTCTCCCACATTAAATTCAACACTGGTTGCTTTCAGATCGTAGCGGATCTTCATCTTGTCACTTTCTTGATGCAACTTCTGGCGAACGTCTTCATGAACCAACTGGAGACGCTCTCTCAGGTGACTCATGTAATCATCAGTAGATTCTGGATTTTCTGGTCGGCCAGTTATGATGTCAATAGGAAGCCTTAGATCGTCTCCGAAAATAATCTTAGCTGAAGACTTTCCTGTCGCTTCATGCACAGCGGAACGGTAGGACAATAGAAAAGGTGGTATGCATGTGTCCCAATTACTTTCTGATTCACTACCATCTTCAGGTATGTTTCTAAAGTCTTATTGAACCGTTCCACGCTACCATACCATCAGACTGGGGATGCAGGAGTGTTGTTCTTGTCTTGGAAATCCCTAGCAGGCGGCAGACGTTTTGGAATACCTCCGACTCAAAATTGCGGCCCTGATCAGAGTGTAGTTCTCTTGGAACACCAAAACGACATACCCAATTTTGGAACAAGACCTCTGCGACTATGGTGGCCTCTTGGTTGGGGATTGGATAAACTTCTGGCCATTTGCTGAAGTATTAAAATTATTGTAGGGCTCATTATTCCTTTTACTTTTACATATTAGAGTTAGAGCGTTGTGGTGTCTATTTGACATAATTAATTAAAAAAAAATAATTTCACTTCATTTCTGAATTTTTCTTTACGAATGACCAATTAACCGAAAAAGTGAAATTAGACATGGAATGAAATGTAACGGATATAAAAATCAAAAGACAGTTTTGATCAAAATTAAATTTTACATCTAAGGGTACATCGAGTTCTTATTTTATTCAGGTCCATTTAATCTTTTTTATTCAATTAATATACAGGGTGACCAACTTTAAAACTGTACAAATCCGTAAAATCTTCGTTCTTAGATATAATCGCCTGAACCTTTTTTGTTTGAAGGGCCTTCAAAATCTCCTTCTTCCGATTTTTCTAACATTTTTTAAATGCAACTACAGGGTCGGCTGCGATTTTTTTTATACCTTCAATTTTCAGGAAAACCATTTAGCGATTTTTTTATTTAAAATTTGATCACACAGCGTTAATTAAAACACCCCAAAACTCCCAAATACCAAATTTGAATAAAAAATATACAGAAAGTTACATTCTCCAGGAGTTCAAATTTGGGAAAAATATAAATTTTAAAGGCATCTGCCAAGTCAAGTGTGCCATGGAATCCCCTCAAAACAGTTGAATGGTGGACAGGACCACTCAAAGTGTTGGTGCGCAATGGTCCAATACAAAATATACAGGGTGTTCTTTTCTGTACCATCTAAAAGTACTGAATTTTTGGAACTTTATACGGGTCAAAAATCGAGTAGGTATATCAAAACTGATCCAGACACTCTAAACGAACTAACTTAAAAAATAGAGAAGCCTGCCAGTTAGTAAGTCCATATGAGTCAAAGGGGCTGGTGTGCCACAACAGGAAACGCACAGAAAATGTATCATCTTAGACAGTGACTTTGTTGAGAAAGGTCCTATAATTTAAATTGTTTTTATTTGTTGGTTGGCATTTTGTACAGAATTAAATTACATTTGTGTTTATTAATATTTTTTCAATGATTCCAGAGCACTATTGATCCGCATAAAGTTTCATAAAATTTCAGCATTTTGAGATGGCCCAGAGAAAAATACTCTGTATATTTTTGTATTAACTCTTTGCACACCAACATTTTGAGTGTTCCTGTTGATTGTTTTGGAGGGATTTCATAGCACACATTTAGGTGTTCTGATTCACGCTGAGGTCTCAGATTTTAAATAAAGAATTCGCTAAATGGGTTTCGTGAAAATTGGGGGTATAAAAAAATCGTAGCCGGCCCTGAATTTGCATCTTGACAATGGTAGAAAGATCAAAAGTGGCTTTTAAAGGCCTTTCAAACAAAAAAGTTTAGACGATTATCTCCAAAAATGAAGATTTTATAGATTTGTACAGTTGTAAAGTTGGACACCCTGTATTTGAACTCCGTGCCGCCGCCACTGGTTGCGTGGAAATAACGAAATTAACACATTACGTTGCTTATATCTGAATACATTTCATATAAAAATTCATTTTAATATCTCGATTTGTTTGGAAGATATAACAAATATTCGATATATTATTATTATTTAAAATTTAACACCCTGTATGTTAACGCATTTGTGGAGTTATTTTAATATGAAATTTTGATTTTAAAACGTCACTTTCTATCCAATGCTAATGCCCTGATACAAGAGCTTGATGCCCTGTATAATCATAATCGATGGACTGGTTTTCAGATTTGAATTAGCGGTGGACTACCAGCAGTTTCCCCTGTTTCATCAAAGCTGCCACAACTCACCTCGCACAACTCAAATCAAAATGGTAGCTATTATAACCGTGTAACTTGCGCTAGGACCGAGGCAAGAAAAGTTAACCAAACCAGGAAAACCTGAAGAACACGTGACACAGGAAAACATACTCATTTCATTTTTCACCGCTTTATCTACCCTTGTGAAACTTACATCTTACAGCCAACAGAAATAATAGAAAGGTTCACATCTCCAAATAGAATTACTTAACTATTTATAGTATATTGCATAACGAGGAGGAAAATCTCTCTCATTACACTGAGAGGTACGTTACATCCACCGAGGCACTTAGCGCCAAATCACGTACATCCTGAGGCTGTAATAAAACTTACACAATCATAATATGGTCTTTGTAAATATATTTCCAGGAAAGAATGGTTTAAAAACTCCACTTAGAGTACCCAAATGTATGGCGCTAAATGACATTTTAAACACGCTTCAAAGTCGAGTAACTGCAGCTAACTTCAGCTCGTGGCTGTAAGTCCCCTGAAGCCACGGGTTGAAGTTAACAGAATTTTATTTACTAATCACGGGCGGAACTTTTATTAGATGCAGTTGTTGGTTTTCCAGTATGTCGCATTATGTCTTGATTTGTACCTCGAATCGAAAGGTATAGTATGCAACACGTTTCAAAAACGCCTCTAGCCATTCGTTCTATTTGTAGGGATGTTTTGGGCCTTAGGTATTATCTAGCCTCTTTTATTATCGTCTTCTTGCTCAGGCGCCAGGAGTGGTACTTGTGCGGTCCAGAATTTGTCGAGCCAGGGAAGTTTGCAGGGGGGTGAAATCAAACCAGCAGTTCGCCAAATTATCCCATTTATTAATCCCCAAACTATGTACAGGGTGATCCTTCCAAGGTGAAATTTTCCATGGTCTTATTGAAATTGACACAGGGTGTCCCGTAAAAGCTGGACAAACCAACACCCTGTATATTATTGCATTTTTGGAATCTACACTTCGTCCCGATTCGAACGACATATATATGTTATATGATTTCTCCAGCCGTTTTTACAATACAGGGCGTTCGTGCTTCATATTTTCATGTTTTCACATCCTGTATCTCAGAGACGAAACGTTTGCTGCTAAATTGAGTATGAGAAAAAATGATGAAAATGATGCCCCTAAAGCGATAATAGTCATTTTGTAATCATCCACACAAAAAAGTTAAGGTTGATATTTTTCTGGTCCAGGGCAAAATATGGAAATATGAACCTTGATTCGGAGTGGGTTCAAAATGACTATGAACGTTTTAGAGGGACTATTTTCATCATTTTTTCTTATACTCAATTTCTCCGCAAACTTTTCGTTTCAGAGATACAGGATGTGAAAACATGAAATAATTGAAGTTCGAACGCCCGGTATTGTAAAACCGTCTGGAGCAATCATATGACATATATATGTCGTTAGAATCAGGACGAAGTGCAGATTCCAAAAATGCAATAATATACAGGGCGTTCTCGTGAAAAAACATAAGCTTGGTTTGTCCAGCTTTTACGGAACACCCTGTGTCAATTTCAGTAAGTTGATGGAAAAGCTCACGAAAAACCTTAAAGCTTTTATCTCTACAATTTGTTCTTTAACTTGATAAATAAAGAAGTATGGATCACCCTGTACACAGAAAAATAAATAAATAAATAAAATTAAACAATTCTTAAATTAAAAAAATAAACTCGTCTTCTTCTCCGGCGGGCGGCCACGACCTCTGAAATAAAGTCAGTGCGTATTAGTTAATCATGCGGGATTCGCAGGGCCTAGGATAAAATAATTAGCATATAGCAGGCTGGGGAGACTAGCAGTATATGTCCCACGGGGACGGCACCGGTGTCAGCTACAGAGGCAAGCCTAGAGTTCTATTGGCAAAAATGTTATTTAGCGGAGCGGATACGTCACTTATCTAACGGTGTCGGTCTTTTCTACCTGGTATAGGGATGTGCGATATTTATCGATGTTACAAAAACATCGATGTTGTGCAATCGATGTTCGATGTTTTGCCATCAATAATGCATACCTCAAAATATCCAAAAAACATCGAAATATTTCAATTGAATCTGGAATTCGACTATATTTTCGTTCACTTATTCCCTAGCGCCGGCGCGCTTGGATCCGACCGCTACCGTCTCTTTCCGATCCATGTAGCTGGGTCTATGTCTATGGTCTGTCAAAGTCAATCTCGTGAATCTCTGTGCGTGCGCTCGGGCCGCTCGGTACACGGCTAGGGCCTGCGCCCCTTTTATTCCTTTCTCTATATCCTCCGCCTGCCGCCTAGATGGGGAAAGCGCTGCAAGCTCAACGCCAAGTCAAGGTTACAAGGTTTAAAGGAGGTTTTGTTTATTTGTTTTGTTTTGCGTTTTGGTGCTGGCAATTAATTACTGACTGTGTCGACTGGGTAAGTAATAAACGAATTCGATGGAATTTAATCTTTTACTTGTGTTTTTGTTTGTTTCTAGGTTTTTAGTCTCTGCTGACTGCTGTTACATCACTGAGTTTTTGCCAAGCTTGTGACTGTGAGATGCCTTTTAAAAAAAGTAAATTTTGGCAGTATTTCGACAAAGAAAATACCTACGCACAATGCAAATTATGTCCCAAAAAAAAATCAGAACTTCTGGAAACACATCAAATCTAATGTGCCATCTTAGGAGTATGCATAATGCTATTTTTAATAATATTGATGGCAAATCGTCAAATTCTAATGATAATGATAATCCGGGAACCTCGGTATTGAGAACAAAAAATCAAAACATTAATGCTGAAGCTGATACTGCTGACAGTGAAGAGGATAGTGATAATAGTGGTTCTACCGAAACCCAAAAAAGCAGTCAAAGCCATCACTCCCAGTCTGAAAAATCGTTTACTAGTTCATCACAAGAATTTATACCTGTAACCACTTCAGAAACACCCACTTCCAGCAGCGACATGTTGCTGCCGCTACCTCATAAAAGACAAAAGACAACTGTGCAGACGTTTAGGAACCTTAAATCTTACAGTGACGGATGACCAAAAAATATAAGAATTACAAATGCAATCTTGTTTTTTATATGCAGAGATTATCAACCAATATCAGTTGTCGATAATGAAGGGTTTCAGAACCTAGTGAAACTGCTTAGTGGAGGTTTATGTAAGACACCTTCTAGGAAAACTATTAATTCTTTATTAGAAAAAAAATATGAGGCAATTTCAAATTTGTTCCGTGAAAAAATAAAGAATGTATCATCCTACACTTTGACAACCGACATATGGACTGAAACTCTACAAACACGGAGTTTCTTAGGAGTGACTTTACATTTTATCGAAAATTTTAAAATAGAGTCAGTAACGTTGGGTGTTATTGAGCTTAGTGAAAGACATACTGCCGAATATATACAAGAACAGTTAAATCTTGTTATGGACAACTGGAGCCTGGAAAATAAAAAAGTCGCTGCAATAATCACTGACGGAGCAAAAAACATAAGTAAAGCAACATAAACATTATTTGGGAAGAAGAAGCATCTTCACTGCTTTGCACATCAGATAAATTTAGTGGCCGAAAGGGGCATAGCGGCATGTGAAGACCTGGCAGATTTAATTAAAAAAGTAAAAGACATTATCACTTGGTTTAAACAAAGCTCAAATGCAAGTGATGAACTTCGTAAATTGCAAGATTCAGGAAACGTAAAAAAAAACTTATACAACAAGTCCCGACCTGGTGGAATTCCACTTATTACTCAATTAGTAGGTTTCTCGAATTAAGGGAAATTATAAACCACATAGTTAATCGATACCCCTCCGCACCTTCCATGATAAATGCTCGTGAAGCGCAGACATTAAACGAAGTACAAAAGGTACTACTTCCGTTAGAAGCTGCCACTAAGCAAATGTCTGGAGAAAAATATACCACTGGCAGTGTCGTAATACCAATGATTTGTACGAAAAGTATTCAAGAAATTGTACCCGAATCCAATCTAGCAAAACAGCTAAAAGAAGCTTTACTAAATGAGTGTTCGAAACGCTTCGGACCTGCCGAGCAAGTCCACTTGCTAGCAGTTTCCACTATTCTCGATCCTCGATTCATGAAAATATATTTTAGCTGCCCTTTAAAATGCGCAAGAGCTGTTCAGGATATACAAGACGAAATGTTTGAGCTTGAGCAAAATCAAGATGTTGGAATGGAGAGCGATTCCAGCGTTGAATTGAATGCTGCTGGAAATGAAGCTGAATCAGGTAAGCAACAACTTTTCCAAGTCATTTAACCTATTAAGTTTGTATTATTTCAATTTCAGGAGTTGAGTGCACAAGATTCAATTCATGGGGAGTGCATGAACTAATGGTTACCGAAAATAAAAAGGCACACCAAGGAACAGTAAATCCCTCAGAAATAACCATCTACCTCAGAAATCCAGTAATATCAATCAAGGAAGATCAATTACTTTGGTGGAAAAAAATTGTGGAGTTTACCCTTGAAAAATTTTTTAGTAGTGGCAACGTCTGTCCCGTCTGAGCGACTTTTTTCAAATTTTATCATGTTTGTTGCTTGTGTTCCTAATTTTTTAAATACAGTTTTTCGTAATATCAAGGTATTTTATTATTCTCAAAAAATAGGTGTTTTCTAATAACTAGGTATTCTTTGAATGTATTTAACACATGAAACGAGTAATGTAACAAAGAGACGAAAGAGCGATTAGACTAATCCTAAGATCAGAGATCAGCGCATTCACATTCAGTAATATTTTTACGATTATGCCGGCATTGGAAAAAAATTCTGTTCCTCTACTACTTAATTTTTATTATTTTTGCAACATAATGACATAAAAAAGGTAGGAAACATTAAATTAAATATAGATATGACCAGGATACACAGAAAACGGTATGCCCGCGCGCAGGTGCTGTGGCTGTGACGTCAACGGTGAGGCTTATTCACATACCTATATAGTATATAGGTATGTGGGCTTATTCGACAAAATCATGGCTTACTTTTATTTTTGGAAATTTGATTGGTTTTAGAGTGATCTAGGCAACCACATATACACCAACACCAAAGTGTCTCAAGGTGCCTATATTCGATCTTTGGATTTAACTTGACTCGAAATTGATAACTGACGTATGTCAGTAAGACTAATTTCTGGATTCTTTTTTATAAGTTGGCCGCGCTTTTGTCGAAGTGACGTAGATGTGCAGAAGAGTTTAATTTTCGTTCTCCTAGCTGGCATACCGTTATTTGTGTATCGTGGATATGACCTATTATTTCCCTACCATCGTTTATAAAAAATTGTCCTGAAATTTAGTCTCACTGTCCTCACTGACACACGTCAGTTTGTCAGTTATCAATTTCGCCTCAAGTAGAGATGGGTCGTTATTTAACGATCTGTTATTTTATAACTGTTATTTGTCTTTGTACAAAAATAACAGGTATAAAATAACAGACATAACGAATAATGGAATAACGAAAGCGAAGCAGAAAGCAGAAGCAGATCGAACAATCCGAACTAACCGCTTACCGCTCCTCTACTCGGTTCAGTTTCGGCGGTTTCGTTCGCATACTACCATATTCTCAATGGTGCATTGAAAGTTGCATACCTAATACCTATCCAATTTCCAATTAAACAAAGTAAACAACGTAGGAATAATATAGATACATTATTATATTAGGATACGTCGTAGTCGTATTTAATTTTAGTATAATATTTCAGTTCAGAGATGACTGAAATTACGGCTTGTGGCGCAGCGCGGGGGATTAGGAGTTTTTTTGAAGATAATTTTATGAATTGATGGGGGATCGCCCTAGCTTTTTCCATTATACCTACGGCAAATTATAATGTGGGGGAATTGGGAATGAATGAACATCGAGCTGTATAACTGAAAAAAACTAAGTAAATACAAATTAAAAAATAAAAATATATTCTTATACATAACAAAAAAAAAATGAAAAAAATCACAAATATTTTTCGTTTTATCACAATTGTTACGAATCTTCATTCTGACTAATAAGCATAATTTGTTTTACTTTTGTACTTGAATTGCGACGATCGGAAATTAATTGGCCACTTTTTGAAAAAATCCTCTCACACGGAACAGAGGTTGCTACTGTACCAAATTTAAATTTAACTAATTTACTGAAATGCGGAAAATTGTAGGAATTTGTTCTCCACCAGTGTAAAGGATTTTGGGAGCGTCTTAAAAGAGGTTCTTCTAAATACCTTTGAATTTCCAAAATTGCCCTTGCCCTATTATTGGTTCCAGGAGGACCAAAAGTTGCAATTTTTTGGCGAATGAGCTCTAAATGGACACTTTTGAGCCTTCCATCTCCTGAGGCTGTTTATCGGAAGCATTTTTTGAGGTTAAAGCAGCAGGGATTACTAACTCATCATTTACTTTGCTTTTTTGTTCAATTAAAACCGTCAAAGTATTGGTAGCTAGTGCTCTCGCCTTTTCTGCAGATGACTCGGTTGTAAATCCAATATGTTTCAATCTAGGATCCAAAAAAGTACTTAGTAAAAGTGTTGAACTTGTTTCCATGCTTTTAAAGCGATTTTCAATTCAATTTAGAATATTTTCTAATACACTTCTAGCTAAAGTAGAAAATTTGTCAATTTTTGTTAAGTCTCTGTACAGGTCACGAACACCGTTAGTGATTATAATAACTGAGGAAAGTGTTACTTGCTTTTCACTACTCATAATTACTGTTATCGATTCCATGGGAGCAAGGATTTCGATAATTTCCTCAACATATTCAAACTCCTGGTTGGAAAGCATTGGCCAGTGTAGCAACAACAATGTTTATTTTTGATATCCTGTAGTTTATAATTATCATAGTAACAAAAATAATAATAATAAAAAATTTGTCAGATTTGAGACATTAAAAATATTGTAAATTAAATTGAAGAATTTTAATGTAGGTAAATTGACCAGCATCAACATATATTATATGATTCAACATTGGTGACCCCGACGAAGAATACCTATAAAAGTTTTATTTTTTATTTGGAGTCAGAAATAACCTGAAGATAATATTTTGGACCACCTTTCCGAGTTCTGGACATTTTTGACACGAAAAATATATTATTGATGAAAGATTTTGCCACGAATATAGCAGTATAGAAGAGATCGGCCTTTCTGGAATTCAAAAGTTTGCCAAATCCAAAAAATTTGAATTTGAACGTGTAACTACAAACTACCTGTTTATGCATGGACTATTGTTTACCTGTTACTACCGTGATTTTGAAATTCGTCATAGCTGAAGGAGCTGTCAAGTTTGACATCGATTTGCAACCCAACCACGAGAAGAAATTCAAGTTGAGAACACAGATTTTTTTATATTTATATCCTTTTAACTACATTTACTCCTTTTTCAGTAAGTATTGAATGAAAATAATTAAAAATATATGAATAGTAGTACAACAAATTTAGTAGAACAACAATCTGTATCTGTTAAACTTCCCCAGTTTTGGACACAATGTCCTGAAGCTTGGTTTCTGCAAGCTGAAAGTCAATTCAATCTTAAAAGCATTCATAATAATTCTACAAAATATGAATTCGTACTTGCAACTTTGCCACAAGATGTAATTTTGACAGTTTGGGACAAAATTAAAGATCAAAAAAATCAAAATTATGAACAACTTAAAATAGCTCTTATTCAACGTCATTCTATAAGCGAAGAAAAGCTTTCAAATACTGAGTTGGGTGACCGTAGACCCTCTGATTTGTATCGTTCCATGGAATTATTAGCTGGTAGTTCATCCACTGTAAGTAGTGATTTATTAAAACAACTATGGCTTAAAAAACTGCTCAAAGTAATAAATATCGCTCTTGTTGCTTGTGGTAAAACAGATGTTCAAGATCTAACAAATATTGCTGATAAAATCCGGGATGTTTCCCAACCTCAAAGTATAAATGTCTTACATAAAAAACCTCAGTGTACCAGCGTGTCATCAGAAATCTTAAACTCATTTTCTGACTTAAATTTTAAATATGTTGAATTAAAAAATGAAATTTCTGAAATCAAAAAGTTAATGACAGAAAACAGATCTCGTTCTCCTACACGAACCTGTTTTGGGTGTAGAAGTAGAAGCACGAGCAGATCATCAGTTAATAAAAAAACAAGCTTCCTATAATAAAAATGGAAGATTTTGTTGGTACCATTATACCTACGGACATAGAGCTAATAAATGTAATCCTCCTTGCCAATTTCAACCCAATTCCGAACCAAAAAACTAATAATTTCCCGTACAGTTTCAGCAATAGATAATAAATGTAAGTCACATAGACTTTTTATTTTTGACAAGCAAAATAAACTTAATTTTTTTATTGATACTGGTGCTGATGTATCAGTAATACCTAATAATATTTTTAAAGTATATATACCAGATGATACATATTTTTTATCTGCTGTAAATGGTTCAACAATTGAAACATTCGGTACAAAACTATAAAAGTTAAACTTTTTGCAATAAACAACAAATATACAGAACTTCTACAAAAATTTCCATCGTTAACTTTACCACCCGATTATACTTTACCTGTTAAACACAGTACTCAACATCATATAGTCACAAATGGGCAGTTACCTTTTAGCAAACCTCGAAGACTAGATCCCACAAAATATAAAATAGCCAAAACGGAATTTGAATATATGATTTAACTAGGTATATGTCGACCATCATCATCACCTGTTTCATCACCATTGCATATGGTTCCAAAGAAAGACAATGATTGGAGACCATGTGGTTATTATAGGCGCCTCAACACTGTAACAATACCTGATAGATATCCTTTACCACATATCCAGAATTTTAATTATAATATATACGAATGTACGGTATTTTCTAAAATCGACTTAGTTAGAGCATATCACCAAATTCCAATTGCCGAAGAAGATATTTATAAAACTGCCATAACAACTCCTTTTGGACTTTTTGAGTTTACTAGAATGCCATTTGGCCTTCGAAATTCAGCTCAAACTTTTCAACGTTTTATAAATGAAGTGACATTTGATCTTCCTTTTGTATTTGTATACATTGATGATATTTTAGTGGCAAGCAAGAATGAAAATGAACATATGGAACACCTTAAAAAATCTTTGAAAAACTTGAAAATTTTGGTATAAATATAAAATTCAATAAATGTGAATTTGGTGCAACATCAATAAATTTCTTAAGTCATACAATTTCTAGTGCTGGGATTTTACCTTCAGAAGACCGAATTAAGGTTATAAAGGAATTTCCTGCACCTAGTTCTTTACGTCAGTGACAACGGTTTATAGGAATGGTTAACTATTATCACAGATTTATTTCAAATATTGCAGAATTACTTGCACCACTCCATAATTGTGTTACCACTTTTCAAAATAATAAATCTTCACGTTCTTTCCAATGGTCAGAAGGATGTGATACCGTATTTAAAAAAGTAAAAATTGCTTTATCAAAAGCCACATTACTTGCACATCCTAATGAAAGTACAACATATAATTTAACAGTCGATGCATCTAATGTTGCTGTTGGTTGTGTTTTGGAACAATTCTGCCACAAAAATTCACGTTGGGAACTAGTTGCATTTTTTTCAAAGAAACTTTCTAATGTAGAATCCAAATATTCAAGTATTGACAGGGAGCTACTAGCAATTTACCTTTCTATCAAACAGTTTAAGTATTTTCTTGAAGGTAGAGAATTTTCGGTATATACAGATCATAAACCATTAACGAGAGCGTTATTTACTAAAACTAGAGAAGCCCACGACAAACCAGACATTTGGAATATATTTCACAATTTACATCAGATATACGGCATATCAAGGGAAAATCAAACGTGGTAGCAGACACGTTATCTTGGATTGAAAATACAGAAATGTCAGAATTACAACTTAACCACACTATAGATACTAACACTATTTATAACCTACAAAAAGAAGACACAGAAATAAAATATCTGAAACAAAATCCAAAATTGGAAAATAGACTTAAAGAAATAGAAATTCCCATGAGTAACTATTCTCTTTGGCGTGACATTTCTGACGAAAAAATAAGACCATTTATTCCTCAAAGCATTCGATACTTGATTTTCAAAAAATTACATTCTATGTCACACCCTGGTGTTCGATCTACCCGAAAATTAATTAATTCGAGATATTTTTGGCCCCACATGAATAAAGATATCAATAAATGGACAAAAACATGTCAAAATTGTCAAAAATCAAAAATACAACGCCATACGAAATCACCGCTTGGAAAATTTGAAATATATAAATCTAGATTTGAGCATATCCATATGGATTTGGTCGGACCATTTCCTCCGTCAAATGGATTTACTCATATTTTAACAATAGTAGAACGTTTTACAAGATGGCCTGAAGCTTACCAGTTAAAAAACATATCAGCACAAACAGTTGCTCAGACATTTTTTTCTCAATATATTTCACGTTTTGGTGTACCACTTCAAATCACAACAGATCAAGGTACTCAATTCGAGTCCAAAGTTTTTAAAGAATTAATAAAATTATTAGGTTCTCATAAAATACATACCAATACCTATCACCCTCAAAGTAATGGATTAGTGGAAAGATTTCATCGTCAATTAAAAGCTGCTCTAATGGCACGTCAAAACACTAAGCACTGGAGTCAAGAAATACCTATTATATTGCTGGGTTTTAGAACATATTTTAAGCAAGACCTCAAATGCTCTTCGGCAGAATTAGTTTACGGTCAACCACCCCGTATTCCTGGAGAAATTTTTGTCAAAGACAATAAAAATTATATTTCGAATGCAGATCCTTCAGATACGTTAAATAACTTAAGAAATGCATTTTCGTTAATTCAATCATCTTATTCTCGCTCCAATAATTGTAAACCTTTCGTTCATGAAGATTTAAAAACATGTGAGTATGTTTTTGTCAAAATCCCTAAAAAGACGAGCACTTTACAACAGCCATATGAAGGACCATATCGTGTAATTAAAAAACATGAGAAGACATTTTTTATTCAAAAACTAAATAAAGAAGTCGCTGTTTCAATAGACAGGGTAAAACCTGCCTACATAGATAACCATGTTTGTTGTCCAAAACCGGGAACATCCAAAAAAGTTACTTTTTTAATTAATTAATTTACGCTGTTGCTGAAGGGGGAGTATTGTAGCAACAACCATGTTTATTTTTGATATCCTGTAGTTTATAATTATCATAGTAACAATAATAATAATAATAAAAAATTTGTCAGATTTGAGACATTAAAAATATTGTAAATTAAATTGAAGAATTTTAATTAAAATTGACCAGCATCAACATATATTATATGATTCAACAGCCAGTCTTCTTTTCCGAGAGCAGCTAGTGACGCCCGTACTTCTTCCTTCAATTCCAGGATTCGTTGCAGCATATAGTATGCAGAATTCCACCTGGTTGTAACTGACTGGATTAATTTTTTTGGCTGTTTGTCGTTTTGCTTCTGGTAAAAGTCTAATTTATTTTTTGCGACGGTACTTCGTTTAAAATGAGACACAATTTCAGATACCTTAGTTATAAGAGGATCAACTAGGACTAATGCCTCTTTAACGATTAAGTTAATTGTATGGGCGGTGCAACCTAAATGTTTCCATGGCAGTTCATCACATATGGACTTTTTAATGTTAGCCGCATTATCTGATAACGCTAACAAAATTTTGTTTTCTAGGCCCCATTCAGAGATAATCCTTTCTAACTCATTTGCTAAATTTTTACTAGTGTGGCTTGTACTACAAGAACCGACTTCTAATAAAAGTGACTTTATTTGGAAATTATTATGTACAAAATGTGCGGTCACAGCTATAAACCCATCGTTCTTGCATGAGGTCCAGCAGTCTATTGTAATGGTCACTGATTTAGCACCCTTTAGTAATTCCCTTGTCTTTATTTGTACCTCTTCAAATTTTGCTGGTAATTTTGTTAGTAATTTTAACAACTTTTCGTGAATAGCTTTTTTTGGGAAAATCCTATTTTTTTGGTATACGAAGAATGGTTTGGTGCAACTTTTCCTTCCTTCTTGCAAGCGTATCGGATGATGCCGTACTTGGCAGAGAAACAAAACTCGCATCAGGATCAGGAACGTCCAAATTATCTGGCGGAAGTTTACGGAAAGTAGGTTTAAATACATTACTTGCAGTGTCTGTGTCTGAGCCTTCTGAGGTAGGGGTTTGTTGACTTTGGGTTTGGGTTTCATCTATTACTTTTATTGACGGATGTTTTCTTTGAATGTGTTGTTTTAGGTTGCTTATTGTAGATTTGTACGAGAGACACTGTTTGCAAAAATTGCAGGTTGCTTTAGTGTCACTTGTTATAGTAAAAAAGTTCCAGATTATTGATCTTTTTCCTTTCAGATGATCCATTATTAAATATTTATAGATATTCCTAAAAATACAAATAAATATGAAAAAGAAACTAGTCATAAAAATATAAATCCCTTACCCTGCGACCTGCGATGACTTGATTTAACTAGTAGTTTATAAGAGTCGTGATTATCACAATATCATTCAGTCTTCAGTTTCAGTTTGCATAAAGTTTACAACAACAATAACAACGTAGCGGACTGTTCTGTGAATCCCATCCCCTGCCCAATTCGCCCAGTTGCCTATCCATCCGCATCCGCACATCGTAGACAAGGACAGTCCGCGCCGCCGCCTACGATGCGTGTCGCTTTTCCTTTTTCCTTTTCCAATCGCCGTTCAGCCCACGATATCCAAAGATAGAATGTAGGCACCTTGAGACACTTTGGTGTATATGTGGTTGCCTAGCTCACTATAAAACGAGTCATATTTCCGTTTAAAAATAAAAGCGTTGATGGAAAAGTAAGCCATGATTTTGTGGAATAAGCGTCACCGTTGACATCACAGCACCTGCGCGCGGGCATACCGTTTTCTGTGTATCGTGGTTCAGCCGTTCTCTGGCTCTGGCAACCGGTCCATTACAAATAAACGCAATAAAAAAATAACGGAATAACGTGAACCTGGTATTTTAAGCAAGCTGTTAAATAAAATAATCGCAATAAAAAATAACGGAATAACGACAACCTGTTATTTTAAATAACGGCAACGGTTGCGACTGTTATATAAAAATAACAGATTTTCCCATCTCTAGCTTCAAGTTAAATCTAAAAACATAATGTAGGCACCTTGAGACACCTTGGTGTATATGTGGTTGCCCAGCTCACTAAAAACGGGTCAAATTTAGGTTTAAAAATAAAAGTTAGCCATGATTTTGTCGAGTAAGCGTCACCGTTGACGTCACAGCACCTGCGCGCGGGCATACCGTTTTTTGTGTATCGTGCCATCGATGGTTCAAAACATCGATGTTGCACTTCGATATTACTGATGCCATCGATGACGAGTGTCGATGTTGCCATCGATGTCTAATATCGATGGTTTTCTTCCGATGTCGCATCCTTAACCTGGTAGGCGGAAGACACTCGATGGGATTTTCGATCGCGCATTTATTACCAGCGGACTAGGACCCGGCGGTGAGATACCGGTTCCCAGCGCCATCTATCGGCGGTTCGGGCGGACCAGGCGGGCCAGGCGGGCCTGCGAATAATAATGACGATGGAGCCTACTGTTAGAGTAGTACTCGGCGGTAAGATGTAGCTGGAAAATCGGGGAGAAAAGCGTGGTAACTTTGTTAAAGACTGTGATTGATGGAAAAAGAAGAAAAGCGCAGTAACTTCGTTACATATTAAACACTCGTAACTAAAACGGCGTTTGTAAAACTTGTTTTATAATACATTAGGAACATTAGGCGTTGAAAAAACTGAAATAGAGCATTGATTTTCATGTAGATTTTATGTATCAAAACTTGTATTTTGAATCATTTCAACGCGATATTGCTATTCATACGATAAAACATTATACAGTGTGACCCACTTAAAACCGGAATACCCCATAAAAATTTTAATTGTCGTCCGATTCGGTTCGGGTTTGTTTTAGACGATAGGGCATCAAAAACTGTATTTTAGGGCAAAACACAATTTATTTAAAAAAACAAGGCCTACTAGGACATATTTTGGCGCCAAAACTAGAGAAATCTTATTATCGTTTTTTATAAAAATTCTGACTACGCCACTTGATTGAACATCCCTTAAAACGGGTTTGTAAAAAATCGCGATTTAACTACCTACTTTACCTGCCTATTGGCTTAAATCAAATTGCATGGGGATTGAAAACAATTTAAACTAACTTGTTTTATTACAAATAGGTATAGGTAACTGAATACAAAAACCCTGAAGTAAAAATGACATTTTAATTTTTTTATAACTAATCCACAATTTATTTAGATAAATTTTTCATACCTTATAATTCTTACATTACGGTTTTTATATTTACGTATACATATTGATATTATACTATTATTTGTAGGTAATAAAGTAAGTTAGTAGGTAGTTAAATCGCGATTTTCATTTATTTATATAATTTGTATTGTTCGATATTTTCTAACAAAATTTGGTATTTAGGTACTTATAGCCGATTTGTAATAAAGGAAGTTATAGTTTCAATTATTTTCAATCTCCATGCAACTTGATTTAAGCGAGTGGGCTGGTAAAATAGCTTTAAAAAAAACCAATTAGAATCGGACGACAATTACAAATTTTATGGTGGTGTTCCGGTTTTAAATGGGTTAAACTATATATATTACTGAAAGCGAATTTATTTAAATTTTTTATATAAAAGTCCCGAAAGTAGAGCAATTGTTGAAAAAGTTGTGTTCCGGAAAATAGGTGTGCAAAAATAACAGCTAGCAATGTTAAAAGCAGTGATGAAAACATTTTTCGGACTAGTTGAGTATTTTACCTCTGAAGATAAATGACCCTTTTCAACTTATATTTAGCGCGCGGTGTAAAGATTAGTATGGTTGTAAAATAAAGAACGGGGTCCTAGCTCCTCTGATCTGCGATCAACTCGACACGCGCCTTGTCATTTTTTGCTTTGTTTATATAAGGAAGAATGATTTGCCTGCATACTTACTTAGTGAAATCCTAAGCCTTCCACTCGGGTGCCCGGCCCTTCTCACAAAATCTGGATACTAGCTTTGTAGCGAACAACTAGTTAAGTAATTAATCCACAAAAGACCCTTATTTATTAAAATACCTATCTACTTAATTTGAAATTCTTGGGGGAGGCGGCAATTTCTTCAGGAAATTCTAGTTCGCTAATTACGCCCTTGGCAATCTACGTCACCTAATTGGCGTTTTTCTTATACCTAATACACCTGCACTGGCATCGCATCGATTAAGCGCATTGGGACATTTTATAAAGCGACAACTTGCCGAATGACTCTTGAAACATCAACCCAGTAAATCGCCTGAAAAAAGTTACTGCATTTTTTTTTCAGCCAATTAAATGCTATTGACTGCTTTTGACTCTGGTAGGCCGTAAATTCGAACACAATTATTCGACACTTGTTCGAAGGCACAATTTTTCTAGATAAAGCACATTTCTTCGAAACCAAACTTTAAGAATAGACAGTTTTTTGAATTTTTGTATTTATTCCAAATCCGTATCATCCGAATATCCAAATTATCCCAATATTTGCAAAATTGCAAACCTCAGTCGAGAGCAGTCAGCTACTCCTTTCACGTAAGGTGTTGCCCATCAAAAGTGTTCTATTTTTAAGATCGAGCGAACAGAACTTTTTGAATCTGGGCACTTATTACACTTAACGTGTCGTGTCGAGTTGATTTGAACGTCGCTTGTTTTCTTATAATAAGGCTTTATTCATCCAATATTACAATGAAAAAGAGAAAACATTGACAATTGAATGAAAGGGCGGAGTGCTACAATGAGTGTTTTTCAACTCAATCTTAATTCTAATATTAAATATTAATAAACACACATATATACGCAGAAAAGAAAGAAAAATATACGCAATTTCCAACTAGTTTTTCGAAGTATACAAAATCAAAGTGTCATTACCAGTACCCACACTTGCCAAAAACGATATTTTCTGTCGCATACTTCCACAGACTTTCCCACCTGCACTGGAAATTATCTCCATAGGTTTCGTTTCTTTATAGAGGGGTTTCGAAAAAGTTCTAAGTTTTCGAGATAAAAATTAAGCAGTGCTTTTATATCTTGCTCGCTCCAACTTCCACCGGCATCATAGTGTGTTTGTGATGTTAATAATGCTTCAATTTCCTGTTCATCTTGCAAGTCTTGTTCTTCACCTCATTCTTGTTGCATCGGTTCATTGTCGAAAATCTGAAGAAGACGTTTATTTTCAAAAGTATTTTCCAGATAACCATCATTTAGTGCTAAAAATAAATTTAGTTTGTTACTTTTTTGCAGTTTTATTTTTTATTGACGGGAGCACTGTGTAATTTTTTGAATTATAGGTACATATACTTGTAATTTCTTGTAGAACAATATTAGTTCCATTTATTACCACTTTTCCAGTACTGTCTTTTACAATTTCCCAACCTTCCATATCTGATTTATTTCTTGCGTCTCGTTTGAATATCTATTTATTTTTGAAAAATAAAATGTAGACGAAAAAATAAACTGACACGAAGCCCGACAACAATTTCGAGGTTAAGAGTTAAAAGTTTCAGATCAGAGTAACAGAGACAGTTGAAACGATAAAAAAGGATATAAATATGATAAGTCCTCTATCAAGAAAATCTCTCAGAAATGAAATCGCTGCCGAACCGAGGGCAGCGCTAACTAGCGCTATCTGTCATTTCTGCCCGTTCAATGCACACTGACGTAAAGCGCTGGCAGCGATTACAATTTTGGGGGCTCATCGAACGCAACCATTTATGGGAAGACATCCGGAACTGTCAAAAAGAAAGGTGCAATCAATGAAATGGGCACGGGCGCCAAAGCTAAATCCATGTATTGTAATATAGTATTTTACAAAGCTTTCCAAAATTGTGGATCAATTTGATTAGAAGAATTCGCCACACAAAATTTTTAATAAAGAAAGAATCATCGAAATCGGTGCAATATGAAATTTCATCCCCTATTTTCCACCCTTACGGTTGGAATTTTTTCTTCAAATATAAATGGGGCCACCTCTAAGGTAGTCCCTTTTTAATAAAAAAGAATCATCGAAAACGGTTCAATATGAAATTTCATCCGTTATTTGTCCACCTTTAGGGGAGGAATTTTTCCTTCAAATTTAAATGGGACCATTCTGTTTGTATACCCTTTCAAATAAAAAAAGAATTGTCCAAATTGGTTTATAAATGACGGAGTTCTGAGTTATCAAATATAAAAAAAAATAAAAATACAACCGAATTGATAACCTCCTCCTTTTTTGAACTCGCTTAAAAACAATTAGTATTTATGTCCCGTATGTCTTTTTTTACACATTATATTGCCCAAGTCGGCTAGAAAATGAAAACTGAGCGAAAATTTTCGTTTAAATTTTTTATCGTAAAAAATGAAGCAAGAAATCGATGATTATTATACGACGTGTATTTTGCCGAGCATCCATCCCTCGGGCCGGAGGTCCTCGCGATGGATTTTTGTTACCCTCCGGCCCTTGGTACTATTTATATTTTTCAACGAAGAACGTTAGAAAATTGTACCAGGTTATTTAAATAACTTTGTATTATGGACAATATTATTTTCACATTCTTTGTCATCTTCGAATATTTTTTACTTAGCTTGGAAAGAGTTATTTACGATATATTTACCTGTTTAGGTACCTAAGAATTGGTACAAAAGAGTTGTTCTTTTATAAAATAAATTCAAATTTGTAAATATCATTTTCAACTCTATATAGGGCCCATTCTCTTGGCAAAGAATACCTCAAACACTTTTGAAAGTCAAGATTGACATTTCTTGGCGTTTCCAAGCAGTCTGCTGTGGAATCTGGAATCGTATTGTCAGGCAGTACCTAAACGAACATCATTTATAGTAAGGCAAATTATCTTATTTAGACACACTCTGTCACCAAAAGAACTTTGTTAAAATGTATTTTTTTTATTTATAATATTTCATTTACTCAATATATTTAACTTTCGTCAAATTTTTCAAATGCACATGCCTTCTTAACTTTTAAACCATTAGTTTTTTATGCATATCATTTCTCTTATAAAAATTATTATGTATTTCTCATATACACCGCCAATGTTCTATAAAAATAATTAAATAACTTGTAAAACACATATTATAGGTATGCCTCGCAGAACATTGTTAATGAATTGGTGTGAAATTTATTTATATTATGTCGTCAGTAAAGTACTTGTGAAATATTGTGATAACATTTACTGTTTTGGACAATAATTATTTTGTTCTGATTTTTAAACTGTATATTTCAAAAAAAAATTGTATGTACGACCTGTAATTAAATTTGGCTAATTTTCTCCTAAGAGTTTTTTGATAACTCAACATAAAAGTAACGTTATTAAATTTCGTAGTCTGCACTAGACTTTGTTTTGCCTATCACCGCAATTCTGACTTTTAGACTCATTTTTCTACTTCGAACCCACCTCAACGTTCCTGCCAGTCAGGTAAGAGTCGATGAGCTTGATAAGTCCCCTTGGGAGATCATCATTTCCTAATTTAACTATCAGACGGGATCAAAAAACTTTGTTTATATAATAAAGAGGCAATGTTGTTGGGGGCCAGCTTTATGGTTGCAATTGCAGCAATTTTTCATTAGTTTTTTTTTTCAAGTAGTAATGAATTTTATGTCAACTAATGAATTAAATGTTACAAGCTCGTTCATAAAATCTGAGGTCGCTGTTGTGGTGGTATGAGGTTGGATTGAAGGCAGCTCCTCACTGCCCTCTCCACCCCGCTGGAGAGACCTCTGTGGGTCTCCCAAGGTATTTGGGCCAGTACAAACAAGTTTTGCAGTTTGATTTTGATGTTCTGATGATACGGATAAGAAACAAATTGAGAATTTCGTGTCCCAACAATTTACCGCCTACCAGACAATCGTTATGAGTCATTAGGCAAGTTAAAATAAAATATCTTATATAATATCTTAATGCGCTTAATCGATGCGATGTCAGTGCCGGGCATTATAAGAAAAACGTCAATTAGATTGCATAAAATGCCAAGCGCCTACTTATCGAATTAAAATTTCTACAGAAATTGCTGTCTCCCCCTAGAACTTCAACTTGAAGTTGATGTTGTAATAAATAAGGGTGTTTTGTGGATTAATTACTTAATTAGTTATTCGTAACAAAGCTCGCATCCAGAGTCTGTGAGAAGGGCCGGGCACCCGAGTGGAGGGCTTAGGATTTCACTAAGTAGGTATGCGCGAATAGGTATTCTTCCTTATATAAACAAAGCAAAACTGACAAGGCGCGTTTCGAGTTGATCGCAGATCAGAGAAGCGAGGGCCCTGTTAAGTTCTTTATTTTAGAACCATAATCTTTACAATGCGTGCTAAAAATAAGTTGAAAAGGTCATTTATCTTCAGAGGAAAAATACTCAACTAGCCCGCAAAGTGTTTTCATAACTGCTTTTTACTTTCCTAGTTGCTAATTTTATATATTTTCCGGTACACACTTTTTCAGCAATTGCTCTACTTTCGAGATCTGTACATAATAAACTTATATAGATTCACTATCGTAATGTATAGTGTGATCCACTTAAAACCGGAACACGCCCATAAAATTTACAATAATTATTATTGTCATTTTTTTTAAACGATAGGGCATAGATAACTGTACCTGAGGGCAAAACGGCACAATTTATTAAAAAAAAACAAGGCCTTGCTAACAAGTATCGATTGCCTATTTCTATTTCAATATGAACCTTAGGTAAAAATCAAGACATAATTCGACAGACTGGAAAGCCAACAACTGCAGCTAAGTTCTTAATAAATAAAAAACTCTCGACAACTTCAACCCTTCAGGGAATTTACAACCACAAACAAGCTGAAGTTAGCTGCAGTTGTCGACTTTAATAATAATAATAATAATTCTCATCCTCACAATACTCCAAACTAGGAGTACCCCAGAAGCAACCACATGCTTGTGCGGGGGAGGGGGCAATTATACTATTATTTTGTCTTCGTTGCCATTTTGATGCTAAAGAATTCTTATTTGGTCCAGTATGCCTTTAATCCAGACGATCGATCTGGTAGATATATCTTTCCACTCAGGCTTGACCATATTTCTATTCCTCAAGTCGTATATCAGGTCAAAACAGGGGTCTTCACTTTGTTCCTTAGAGATGACTTTTTGATTCAATTCTTCAGATCCACGTGTTTTTGTTCGTTAACACAAAATCAGGTCCGGGTATTCTTTTAGTTCTTGTCGGCTGCAGTTGTGACAGTGCTCACTGCAAGGCGTTCTCGATAACCTATCAGCGTTATTGTGATGTTTTCCTTTTTGATATTCGACTGTAAAGTCATATTCCTGTAGCCGCTGCAGCCATCTCGCCACCTGTCCCTCTTGGTTGTTAAATTGGAATAGCCATTTCAGTAATAGACTGGGAGTTAGTGACAGATTTTTTACATGATTTTACACAGCATGCCTTTCAAAGGGCATCATGTTGCGTATATTCTCGCAATAATAAGGTACAGGGTGCGGCAAATCAAACAGGACAGTTTTGAAGGGCTATTAAAAAAAATTGGCACACTTACGAAAAAGTGGTTTATTCTGCTTGAGTCAGTACTACACCCCATTTTTTTCACTTAAGTTTTAAAGAGAACATCTACAAGATTATGTCTTCCAGAAGCGATACACTGATGTAGGCGATTTCTGAAGTTTTCAACTGCGCTCTGGCACATATCGATCGGAATGGCGGCGATTTCCTCTCTAATACGGATCTTCACAGGAAAAAATCGCAAATGCTCAAATCCGGTGATCTCGCCTTGCCGACCACCCCAGGTCGCCCCTCAGAGAGACGAAGCGCGCAGGGACCATCTACCGCAATTTTGTCATTGAAATCTGCACTGTGTAGGCCCTAGTTGGAACTAATATACTCAAAGCCTTGTTCTTCAGCCAACCGTTCCAATTCTGACTCAAAAAATGTTCTTTAGTAGTGATGTCTCCGCCATTCCTATCGATATGTGCCAGAACGCAGTTGAAAACTTCACAAATCGCCTACATCAGTGCATCGCTTCTGGAAGACATAATCTTGTCGATATGCTCTTTAAAACTTAAGTGAAAAAATGGGGTGTAGTACTGACTCATGCAGAATAAACCACTTTTTCGTAAGTTGTGCCAATTTTTTATAGCCCTTCAAAACTGTCCTGTTTGATTTGCCGCACCCTATATGAATCAGAAAGTCATCCCGGGTTATTCATATGAAAATCTGAGTTATATGAATATGAAAGTTTTTCACACATATATGTCTCGTGGGGTTGGTACTGTCGTAAGTCTCCTCCCTGGGCTTTGATGGAAGGGTCTCCATGCTCCGGAACCAGAGTATCTAGCTGATTTTGTGTTCGTGTTGTTATTTATGTTACGCCCTGTTTAGTTAACTACATAATATATCATATTTGAAATTAAGTGTTGGTGTTAAAATTTAGATATTTATATTAATACATATCGAGCTCTTGAAGTAAGGTATATCCGGTGAACTTGGGGATTGTTTTTTCTTTTTTTTCTTTTTAGACACCACAAAGAAACGCCTCTCTCGAGAGACATGAGCGCACTCAATTGTTAGTAATAATTATTAATTCTAGTCAATTGATTTTAGCTTGGTATTCCCGGCCATAATTATAATCAAATATTCACTCTGTCTAATATATATTGTAATTTTCCTCCTGGTGTTTAATTTACTCATTTAATAAGTTGTTAGGAGTTGAATTTACAAGTTAGGGTATGAGGGCTACTTAAAATTCCTTGGCGCTCCCACTGGGAATTCGTTAATGTTATAAATGTATTTTATTTTTATCGAAGAAAAAGAACCACCCCGTCTCTGACTGAGTCATAGCCTGAGGCATGCCCTATTTTCTTAGTGTAAACAACAAATACACGTAACAACGTCTTCCCGGAAACAGGGCGGAATAGGTGAAGAACATAACCTTTCCTTCAGATTTTGAAAAGCTTCTTCACAATCTGGGGTCCAGTTGATTCCATCCTCTGTGAGCTTATGCAGACGTCTGGCTATATGTGCAAAGTGGAGAACTAACTTTCTGTAAATATGTGCACAGGACTAGGAAGCTTCTTAGTTCGTGTTTATCTTTCGGTTGTGGTCACTTTTCTATTGACTTGGTATTTTCTGGATTTGTTTGCACTCTTTGTTCGGAAATTATGCGGCAGAAGTCTTCTGCTTAGTTTTAGGTCAGCTTCTTGTAACTTCGGAAATAATTCACGGATAAGACAATGATATTATTGAGACATACTAGACATTCCCTCGATACCAGATTCAACGAGTCTCTCGAAGGTGGCTAGGTGATTGCAGAGACCAAATGGCATTACGTTAAATTGCCATAAACCTGTGCGGGTGGAAAATTCAGTCTCTCCTTTATCTTGTGGATGCATTTCGACATGTCAGTACCCACTTTTCGAGTCCAACGTGGAAAACCATCTTGAACCAGACAAAGTGTCCAGGGTATCGCCTATTCTAAATTACAGAGTAGCTATCAGTCTTGATAATATCATTTAATCTACGATAATCTACACAAAACCTCGTTGAACCTCATTTTTCTTCATCAGGGCTAGTAGGGAAGTCCATGAACTCTTCGATGGTTCAACGACTTTCTTCTGATGTTCCATTTCCGCCAACATAGCAAGGGGTATTCGTCGAAGAGCATGTTTCATTGGAGTACTGATACCAGTCAATCCTATGCTTTACCCTTTGAATAAAGAATCCCAGGAAGGAGCAAATTTGGGCTTAATGCTGGACCGGGATAATCTCTGCAATGGCGGGATGCCGTTTCCGTTTTTGCAAGGGCGCACACCTTTTAGTTGTTTCACAAACTAATCGAGGCAGAAATCCTCATTTTTCATGAAATCAGTACCAACAATACGGGGAAAACATAATAAGGCACGTTTATGTCTTTAAGTTTAGTAATCATTGATAACACAGCAATTCTAGTTTTAAATTTTCAATTATGAAGATGTAGCTTCCTACACAAACGCCATGCCACTTGGCTTTAAAAGTTAATTTAAATTGCAAAATTACTTACTGATGGATTATTAACCTCAAACATTTTAGTTTTGGCGGTCAGGAAAGTTCCACAAGCACCGCAGCTAAGCATAATAACTCGAAAAAGTGTCTAAATACCACATACTGACACGTATCACCGTATTAGATACCAAAATACTGTACCAAAACTTGGTTACTACTCAGGGCGATTTCCGCCTCGCATAGAGCTTTGACTCCTTCCTGTGCTGTTTTTATTAAACACTTACCCCGTCCCGAAAGGACTTAACCCTATCGTAAAGTACCTATATATAGAGTGCTCCACATCAACACGTAGATATTTGAAGAGGCGGTTGCTGAGGCGATTTTATGAAGAAAACTTGATTTGGAACAACTTGCATATGTACGTAAGAAAACTGGTAACACACACCAGGGGCGTAGCGTGACCTCCAAAGGTGGTCGGGCCGCCCTATCAGTGGCGTGTATACCTAATGGAAATTTGTTTCGAGGGGAGGCAAAATTTTTATTGGATTTTTAAACAGTTTGCCCCGCAGGTGAAAATTTTTAGAAATGTTGATATAAAAAACTTACACTCATGACACACAGAATTTAAATTATATTATTCATTTGTATAGTGATATATTACCGTTATTTAAAAGGAAAAAATAACCTTCATAAATTTTTGCAATTAGTTTAATGAATTTTGCAAATATAATAGTCCTCCGGCCCATGCCTCTTATTACCTCACAGTTGAGACTTTGTATAATATGTGTTTATGCCCACTTGGACATTTTCTGACATAAGAGAATTCTCAGTGGCTGGGCGTTTTCTTGGAGACTTTCAAATTTTTAATATTTTTATTAAACGATCCTGAAAACATCAGCTTTGACATTTTATAAAGTCATAACTTTTACAAGTTAGGTGTGTCCCAGTTGATTTTTTCACAGCTGATTTTTTTCAGAATGGTTTAATAAAAGTATTTAAAATCAAGTGGTAACCTTGCCCAACAAAATTCTGTTGGCGGGCGCCCTTAAAAGCTTGCTCAAAAAAGCGCCCCAAACTGATAATTTTCTTATGTCAGAAATTGTCCAAGTAGACATAAAGAACACGTATACAAAGACTCAACGGTGAGGTGTAGGCATGGGCCCGAGGAAATAACTTTTGAGGTAATAGGCGGATTTAACTTTTTCATTTACTACATTGTATTTCCTGAAACTCCGTTTCTGATCACTTTTGCTATAAATATAATGGTTTAGAAGATTCGTATGTTTAAAACAGTGGTGCGAAAGTTATTTTTGAAAAAATATATTACAGTTTTAATGGTTCATAACTCGAAAACGGTTAAAGATCAGAAAAAAATGAAAACTCTTTTACTCAGGAATTTAGCAGCTTTAATTTTCTAAAACTGACTTTTTAGCTAACAATTATCGAGATATAACCGAAAAACCAAAAAAAAAAATTACACATTTTTGGGAACCCCTGAAGTTAGCTCCTGTGGTACCTATGTTGTACATTTATCTAATAAGGTGGACCGCTTATATGCTAAATACTTTTGGCATTGAACATTTGGTAACCTTTCCTATATTCTAAGCGATACAAACTTTTCTGTCAGTGACTCAAAAGTTATCCCGATTTTTAAAAATCTTATATCTTCTTTATTGTCATTTTTTAAAATAAATTCATAGGCGTGCTTCAGGGATTCAACTTTTCCCCTGATTAATATTTTCGTAAAACAAACTTCTTACGTAGAGCAGAGCGTACTTATAAATTGAACAGTTTATAAGGACTATTTGTTTTGGAGAGCTTTTTCTCTCTGGAACATTATTTTCACCATGGGGCAAAATATAGGATTGTGCTTTGTGACTGAAACAAATTAAAAAACTTATTCCATATTATAAAACAATTATACCTAATATGTTATTTGGTATAAAACAAAATTTTATCCGTCGATAATTCACAAAATATTGAAGTTCTATTTTCCACATAGGACTAGACGTATCAGCCCCTGTAAAAGTTTTGATGATTTTAATATACTTTCAACTAATTTGCTAATTATGTGCATGTGGATCCTTGTCGTAATTCGTTACAGTGGTTTAATTACGCATGATGTGTGCGCCGCAGCGAGCTGCCCTGGCCAAGGCTTAAATAATTAGGTACATGCAAATAAGAATGGAAAGGTTTGTTGTTTTCCCTGACTTCTCGTCGTGTTGGGACGGTTATTTATAGCTCTAGTTGGTTTTTCTTTGAATAAAAAGTGGAGAAAATGCAAATGAGCGGAATTTATACCCCTATCGGGGCGGCTGATCTTAAGCGAAATCAATTAGGGGGCAGTAGCGGTGCAAAGGCTACAGCTCTGGACAAATGGAAATATGAATAATATTCTTTAAAACCTGACCTACTCCTAATAGCTCAGCGTTTTCTATCCCATAGAGTGAGTCAAGTTTTTTTTAATTAGATTTTTTTCACAATATAAAATTTACTTTCCTAGTACTTGTACAAATGCTTTCAACACTTGTGCTGAAGATTTATTTGTTTGCATCGCATCGTAAAATTTTTCTTTTTCGTCACTCAACAATGTTTTGATGTGGCAGAACACGAACACTAAAATATCTAAAAGTTATATCTTGTTAAAAAGTTTACTCTTGAGACAATACCATTCTATCAAAGAACGACAAATTTCATCTTCTCTTTCGGAGGAGGTAATTCGGAGTAGGTGTTAATAGATTCCAAACCGCTTTCATCGAATTTTGTCAAAGAATTTCTCTGTGGTTTTAATTTCTGGCTACAGCATATTCCTGCATTCTCACTGATCATACTTTTACACCACATACCTGTATATTAAAATATAGGTACAGCTTTGGCCCTACTGCGCACGGCGAGGCGCAAGGAATGGAAAGGAATAGAATTCGCCGCTATTTGTATCCCTATAGTGGCAGTTTCAAACAAGTTATTAGTTGGTATTTAGTTATTGATATTGAATTCACCATGTTATACTGGTTGTACTAAAGAAGTGATGGGCTTCATAAGGATCTTAAAAGACGTAGAAGCTTTTTCCATCAGACTGTGAGATTACATGGGTTAGTAAATATATTTTTGTCAACGTTTTATCAAGGTGAATAATTAGAAAAAAATAGTTAGCTTATGCACTTAAATGTTTTGAAATTTTAATTTTTTAGGCTTTCAAATGAGGACATTTTCTTGGATACTGGATATATAAACATAGAAAGTTTATATATAAATATTGGAACATGAAGAATCGGTCGCATCAACAGGCAAATGCGTGCAGAACTATGATAATTTAGAAAAAAAACTGTGCAGCAAATAAAATATCAGACCTATTTCACATTCTGTGTAAAAGTTCGAGCATCTATAAAACAATCGTGTATAAACCATTTTAAAATACCTGCTCCATTTAGGGTTCAAAATGGCCGCCAAATATTCCCCCGGTCGGACGTCTCCTGTTCGCGGTATAGTGTGCTATAATAGGTAAATGATCCACACACAAATTTGGGCCGCCCATGGCTGGTTTCCATAAAAGGCACATTATTCTGGTGTGGCTACCAGCCCGGCTAACAACCTCTGAGTTTTTTCTGTAATAATGCCATTTCAAGATGCTTATCAGAAAAACAGTCGAGTTGTCGCAAACCCAAGACCGCCGATTAATATCAAACAATTTGCATGCTACTTTTAAATCCAATAAATAAAAGGTAATAAGATGGTTGGCCGATAGCTATACGTGAAAACGCCTGAGCGCATGCAACCGTGGGGTTTGATCTTTTGAGTGAGCAATGATATAAAACCTGCAAGAGTCTTGAATAATACATCTCATATACATAAATAAGGTACTTACTATAATTGTTGATCATTTGTAATTTCTGCGTAATCCGAATATATTCTGCAAATAGTTATTTTGGTTGAGAAATACTTGCTTCCCGAATGGGAAAGCTTTTTCAGAGCTATTGGCCCACTCTTTTAATGATTGAGGTTTTTCTTTGTCCCTTCTTGTTTCAAAAATCATTGCGAAAGGAATTATTCATGGAGAAGGTTCGGATGTACTAGTTTATTCTATTGTACTTATTTGTTTAATCACAGTATATAAGTAGTTTACCTTTTTTATCTTACTGGTAAGAAAATTGAGAAGATGGGACAAAGAGTTAGAAGTACTAAAATTGTACGCAGGATTAGAAATAAAAATACAGAATGAAATGGAGATGTTTAGATTTAGATAGAGCTAAAATAACAACAATGAGCGAAGACAGGATTTGTGTATATGTACGGTAATTGCTAGTAATTGCTACAGAAAATTGGAAATAAGCAATGCCCCAGTCGTCCGTAGAAAATCTGGTAAGAAGCCTCGTATTTCCAGAAGATTGTCAAGATATCTTGAGTACTGCAGAAGACGTTTTATAGTATTTTGGAGGAAATAAATGCAAGCTGTTATGCGATAGGTACTATAACAGATATTTTGAAATCAATTCCAAGAGAATCTGCTGATCAGTCTAAGCCTATGGATATGGTATGGTAACCCAGAAGAATGACTATTATTTTATGGCCAATTTCAACAAATATGTCCCATGTGTAAATTGTAAATGAATTAAAGCTAATAAGAAGCAAAGAAGATTTTGAAACAAATAAAAGAATATTAAATCTCGGGAAGTGTTTTTAATACAAAAAACAAAGAAATTAGATAACTTAAGGTTTTAGCAATATCTTAGTTAAACACCGGAAACTAATGGGATTTAAAGAAATAGCTTCAGTTGACTGTGATGATAGGAAATAATGTATTAGTAAGCAAGGAAGACCACGACTCCAAAGCTTTTTAATTCTATAGTCTACAACAGTGTGTTAATACAGTGTTAAGGGAAGTAAATTGGTATAAGTCGATAATCGATACTAACCGTTAATTAATGAAGTTCCAGTAGATGAGTAAGATGTAATGCAATATTTAGTAAGAAATTAATACAAAATACGAAAACTTTCTACCATGTTCATGTTTCCTTGACTTATTGTTACTTTAGTATTTTCAAAACGTCATATTCATAAAATGCATCAAATAATCCCTAAAAATATGCAGTTATCCAAAGAAGTCGCAGAATTAATTCCACCCTCGGGTGACTCTGAAAGGCAGATAGTAAAAATGTTCAGCCTTTTTCCTAGATCTTCGTGTTTTCACGGATTTATGTATACGCCTACTTAACACAGGAATTAAGAAACCGACATTTGTGGAGTACCTTTTTGCTTTCGCTTTTTTGTTTTTTCAAAGCCGAGCAAATTTCTTTACTGGTTTAGAAGGGACGCTCACTTTGCTATCATGCAAGTAAGTTCTTCTGGAGTATATTTAGGGATCCATAATCTTGCAGCGAATATTCTGTCTAATTTCCGTTACAACATAATGCACTATTTCATTCTAATTAGTAAAATACACTCACTATATTACCACGCGTTTTAAAAATATTGTCTTCCTCCTGCAATCTCATATACAAACTGATGTATAAAATATTGTCAACTCTATACAAAACTTGTTATTTTAAAACAATAAATAAAACAGGTATGCGCCTAGTGCAAAAATATTTTTACTATCGTCATTTAATGATTAATTAATTGAAGGTATGTATATTGGAATACCTAAGATTGTTGCTAACTTGTCTGACGTGGATAGCACCCAAAACTTGCTTTCCCTTCCGTTCACTACTCGAGTTGCTGAGTTACTGTCGTAGTACCTATTTTACAGCTGTTTTGTGGCGGAATTTGTATGATTTATCGTTCCAGTTTCGATTTTTTTTATTATAGCTGTTACTTGTAAAACTTTTACGGTGTTCTAGATGCCGGAAATTTGTCCATATTGAGAAACAACCTATAAATAGGGCTGGTGACATGATTCGTAGTGCCGATTTTATCACTCGTGAAAGTCGCATCATGCGAGGTTAAGTCCTGAATTTTCTATTCTGAATTTTCCGCCGGGAAATCTCTTTCCTGGGCTTAATTCGCATCTCTTAGGCAGCTTAAGTGGTTTATAACTCGTGTGTTTTTAGTTTTGCTGTGCTATTAATAGTTTTTCTGTTCTTTGTTACAAGTGATCAAACACGTGTCAGTGAACCTCGTGGTCAAGTCGTGGATGTTTTTTTCCCTATATTTTCCAGGTTCAAGCTGCGACCAGCAGCGTGGAGTCCACAAGGAGGATACAGAAAGCAGTGTCCCGGATGAGTTAGCTACTTACTAATTGTTTTTATTCATAATCGACACTGGTCGACTTTTTCGTAGCGATTTCATTCGAAATCTGTTCACCTTGTTTTGTGGGCTTCACGATACAAGTTGCGGTCATAATTTGGTTATTTATGTTATGTTTTAATTAGCACCGAATCGTTAGATAGGTACCCCACATTTTAGTTGTTTGGTTTTGGCGTAGAATCTACAAGTTTTCTTGTTTTACCTAGCCTACGGGACTGTTTTTTTTTGTGTTTTGATTAGAGATCAAATCGGGAAGTCGCCAATCTCTTTTGTAATCATTCTGTTTTTTTTTCTTGTCATTTCGTTCAATTTAAAGTAAATCTAATTTGAATAATTAAGTCAAGTAGTCAAGATAACTGATTATCTCGCAGCATTTATTTTAAATTTTTATTTTTAAGCGAAAATAATATCTTTCAAAGTTTGTTAACATTTCATTATATCAAAGTTACATGCGTCAATCCATCGTAAGTTTATATTTTGAGTTTATTAATTTTAAACGCAAAATATGTACAGATTCATTTATTTTCAAAGATCTTTCTACATTTAAGTAATGTAAACATTTAGCCATTGTAAAGGCGTGTACGTTTCTACTGCAATAGGTACTTAACAGAGACAGTTTTGTATAATATCCTTTACATGTGAACACCAAAACACAAGAGCAAGCCACCAACAACCCAGCACTACAGCACTGCTTGGAAGTACGTCGGAACATCATCTGGAAGCAGCTCTGTCTTCTGAAAGCCTACGACCCTACACGAGTCTGAGAACGTAACCTACGAACAGGAGCTTGGTGCGATGGTGAAGATTATACATAGCGTTAACTTCTGAACGGGTTTGAGGTACTCTGTAAATCTCAACAGTCCAAATTTTCGCAATGCGTTTAAAGTAATTTAAACCCTCGCGTGAACTTTTCCTGCTATCAGTGCTCTCGTTATTAGATCTGATTTTGTGTCTTTGGGATCTAACATTGTTCGCAGTGGTTTTTCTGAACTAAATAGCAAACAAAACCTTTCACTTGTAAATAATAAAATTTAACTTACATAAGTTGTACTTTTGACAACTTTATTGTAAAATTTTGTAATAGTATGATTCCCACCAAATAGATTGTAAATAGGAAAATGTTATCTTTTATTTAACAGTCAAACTAGCTTCTGATGCTCGAACGTACCATTTTGGTTATAATATACAGGGTGACCGTATTTCGAGTCTATGCATGGGGATCTTGGTTATCTTAAGAGATACGAGGTCGGTTAAATTGGGGCAAAGTTGCGGAATTTGATGCCGAGTAACATGGTAAAAAGAAATTTTGGCTGGCCTTTTTCGTTTTGAAAATAACGCAAAAAAAACTGAAAATTGTCGTTTTTGTTTTTATTTTTTTAAACGAAAACGAATGGCGCTGGACATTTCTAAGTTAAACATTATTAAGGCACTTTTTTACAAGGAATCTATTCACATTATATTGTCACGCATTTTTTTATCACCTCCCTGGACAAAGATATGACGATCAACTTTTATTTTTCTTATGGGCGCCATATTGGATTTTTGCATTTTTGAAAAGAGGATTTTTTTCTGGTTAAAATGATATGTCACACATTATAGTTTACTTTGTTTTTCTTGCCGTAATATCAAATTAATCGTTTTTGCATAGAGTGCCTTGGAAACAAACTCTATTGAAAAAATGTCATTTTCGCATGAAGAAAGGCGTGACATGATCGAAATTTATTATTCCTCAAGTAGAAATGCAAAAATTGCTTCTGAAATGTATGAGCAGCGCTTTCCCGAAAAGCCTCAGCCAAATATTACATATTTTTTGAAACTTTATAGAAATTTGGGCGAGTATGGATCATTCTGCAAATCAAGAAAGAAATACAACATACAACCTGCTGAGATAGAAGAAGATGTTTTAGAAGCGGTATGGTTTCAAAATAATTTATTTTTCTTATGGGCGCCATATTGGATTTTTGCATTTTTGAAAAGAGGATTTTTTTCTAGTTAAAATGATACGTCACACATTATACTTTACTTTGTTTTTCTTGCCGTAATATCAAATTAATCGCTTTTGCATAGAGTGCCTAGGAAACATAAGCCCCATATTTGCATAGAGGACTTTATATTTATGTTTCTGCAGGATTCTCCACACCAGCTGCTGGGATACATTTAGATTTGCCGCAATTTCTCTTGTGGAAATGGAGCTATTAGTTCGAACCTAAAATCGTAACTTTTGCGCAATTTTTTTGCTAAATTATTTTGAAACCATACCGCTTCTAAAACATCTTCTTCTATCTCAGTAGGTTGTATGTTGTATTTCTTTCTTGATTTGCAGAATGATCCATAATCGCCCATATTTCTATGAAGTTTCAAAAAATATGTAATATTTGACTGAGGCTTTTCGGGAAAGCGCTGCTCATACATTTCAGAAGCAATTTTTGCATTTCTACTTGGGGAATAATAAATTTCGATCATGTCACGCCTTTCTTCATGCGAAAATGACATTTTTTCAATAGAGTTTGTTTCCAAGGCACTCTATGCAAAAACGATTAATTTGATATTACGGCAAGAAAAACAAAGTAAAGTATAATGTGTGACATATCATTTTAACCAGAAAAAAAATCCTCTTTTCAAAAATGCAAAAATACAATATGGCGCCCATAAGAAAAATAAAAGTTGATCGTCATATCTTTGTCCAGGGAGGTGATAAAAAAATGCGTGACAATATAATGTGAATAGATTCCTTGTAAAAAAGTGCCTTAATAATGTTTAACTTAGAAATGTCCAGCGCCATTCGTTTTCGTTTAAAAAAATAAAAACGAAAACGACAATTTTCAGTTTTTTTGCGTTATTTTCAAAACGAAAAGGGCCAGCCAAAATTTCTTTTTACCATGTTACTCGGCATCAAATTCCGCAACTTTGCCCCAATTTAACCGACCTCGTATCTCTTAAGATAACCAAGATCCCCATGCATAGACTCGAAATTCGGTCACCCTGTATAACTGCAGTAGAACTAGTAGACTTTCATTTGCATCACGTTTGAATAAGTCAATGAGTTTAAAGTAAACAATCGCTGACCGTAAAAGTTCTTAAACCGAGGGGGCGATTAAGATTTAAGTGCACGAACCTAAAAATGTTAACTGTCCGCTGTGTGCGGCACTGGCTAATGGCAAGATAAACAATAACGGTTTGCGTGGCCAAACGAATGGCCCGGTGCGGGCATGTGTGCCATCTACTGTTCAATATTTCACCGGGTAAATGCCGGCGTTATGAGATAATGACCATTAAAGCGCGGCCATGCTCGCTCTGCTGGCCCGGTATTATGTATTTGTTATTTTGTCATTCCGGTTAGTTTTAAGCGGGCCGCGCTTTGCGCCGAACCAAACGTAAACGACCGGATAAGCGTTTTATTTCCTTCATTTACGGCTGGATTTTTAATTGAAATAAATGCGAATGGGCTCAGGGCGGTCGGATATGGGCATCTAAAAAAGAGCTCGTAGCACAACAGAGATTTTGATAATACATACTTTCGTGTTACGACTGTGGGGTTTTGTGCTTTTATGCAATAAAAACAAAGCAATTATCGGAAAGATAAATAGAAACTTACAAAGCTAAAATTCTAGTACCAATGGAAAACAGCTCCGATGAGACGAAGTAATCGGAATCATTTATTGATGAGAACTCTAATGGATACTGTAAACAAGTATGTAGAAGAAAATACCAGAATAGATGGATCGCCAGGAAAAACAGAACATACGAAAATAATGGATCACGAGGAGTGTAATGAATTCCATAAATAGAAAAAATTAACTCTTTAAGACTAGAACACCGAGATGAGCCTGGCAAAAAGTACATTATCTTAATTATCGTTGGCATTTTAAAAAACTTATAAGAAAACAAAAAATTTATTATTATACGTAAGAATAAATCAAACCAGATTTGGAATATAAAACAAAACGTAAGCAAACAAAAGATTAGTTTGTCAGAACAAGAAATTAAATCTAAAAACTCGATACTGCAAAACAAAAGATAAGTTGCTGATTTTTTCAATGAATATTTCACCCAGATCGGTCAATTATATTCCAACAAGATTTTTTTAGCTCCCTACAGAGAAGCCCAGGATTTAATAAGTCGTATCATTAAATAAATCGCTTAAACCACACAAAGCACCTGCCTGGGATGGGATAAAATCAGACGTAATAAAAATATTTAAAACGAGATCGGCATTAGCACCTCTTTTGAAAAGCGAGATTACTGCAATGTAGAAAATCACAAACCTCTATATCGTTGATTTGCAATTTTGAAAAAAAAAATTAGAAAGCATTAAGCAATAGAATAACGACATTTCTTAACAAATGTAACGTCATCTCGAATTCCCAATATTGTTTTAGAAAGGAAACATCTTCAGAGGATGCAGTGTGGATTCCCACCTGAGATGGAATAGACATATTATCAATAAAATATTAAGGATGCTTATACCTAAATTGAAATGTGACGACAAGGACACTTGCAGCTGCAATTCCACAAACACAATTTATTCAAGAAAAATAGTACTTATGTTTAAATTCACCTAGGAGGTCATCTTCATCAGTTGAACATTTTAATAAGTCAACAATACTTCCTAGACATAAAATCATTTTGCGGTTGTGGAAAAAGTAACTTTAATTTAAAAAAAGCTTATTAAACTCGATCAACTAAAATTAGTTTAGACTATCTAGAAAGCATTGTTGATTTACTAAAATGTTTTACTTTTGAAGATGACCCCGTAGGTGAGTTAAAACATGTAAAGTTTTCCTTGAGTAAACTGTGTTTGAGGAGCTGAGAATGCAAGTGTTAAGGTTAGGTTAGGTCAAAACCTAACCTCTTTGTATCTTGGGTTATGAAGATTTCCACGCAGGTCGCTTTAGCAGCCTCCGTGGCGATGTTAGTACAAGCCCCAAAATAGGGGATGTGCTGACTGAAGCTGCAAATGTGCTGTTGGCTCCTGCCTGGACTTCATTTGTTGCTTCCCAAATCATGCCTATCTTTTGATTTGATTAATGTTACACCGTACTGATGATTGCCAAATAGCATGAAACACATGTATGCGGTTACTAGTTTTTTCTTTTTCTTAACTTTTAATGTTTGCCCATTATCACCTTTTCTTGTAATAAATTAACTTAGGCCATGATGTTTTTAAAGCCATAGCAGAATATTAAACGTAAAACCTACATTTACGATATATTGTGCAACTGGCACCTGCGCACCAGCCTTGACGAGTGAGATTACCAGCTGACGAGGCAAGAGCCGTTAGGTAGGGGTTTTAATGCACTTCGGAAATAATTTTATTTTTTTTTTTGGTTGACTTTAGAATTAATTCTTTTAATTTCATATTCGTATTAAACTATTTTTTCACCTGTGATTTAAATTTTTAACATCATGACTGAATTACCCTGTATGTATATAATGACAATGAATTACATTCAATAATTAACAATGACGAATCCATCTTGAAAACATATACAATGGAGTATAAATGTATTTTTTTCTACTTGGCTATTTTTTTCCTTAAATAAGCCAAAAATTGAAATTTAAATTCAAATATTGGGGTCCAGCTGACGTCAGCTGGACCCTTTACGGGGGTATATTAAAATACATTGTCTACGAAATGATGAATTTATTTACAATTTAATAGGAAATCAGTTTTTATTATTAACCCTTCTATTCTACAAGATAATCCCCATAATGGTAGATATTTAAATTAAATGCCATAAATATTATTTAAACAACCTAGGTATGAAATTCCTAGAGGTAAAGGTATTCGCAACGCCGTACACTGTCAATTATAATTCAGACCCGGCCCAGTCGACATCCCGCTCAATCAGCTGTTTCTGTGCTTTGAATTTCTGATTTATTTAACTTCTCATCTTGTCGATTTATTATTTTTTGTTGTTTTCGTTATGAACACTAAAATGTGTTGTATGCCGTGTTGCTCTAACACTTCTTCTTCTGGATTTTTCCCGACAATTTAATAGAAATCTGGTGGATTTTAAGTTTTGATCTGGTGGAACGCGATTTTATACTGTTGGCAACACTGGGCTCTAGCCCTCGTATTGGAGGTTACGCGACTGGACGCGTTGGTCGTTTTGCGGTCTTGCCAAACTTCACGCCAAATAGTTATACCAAAGTAATGGTTTTCCGTAGACTTTTTTTTTTGAGAAAATTACGGTTCTAAAAATTAAAAAAAAACATGAGCACTTCTCATCCAATACTATAAGATAGGTACACCAAGAAAAAATAGTTTTATGGTCCATTACAACGTCAGTTTCGGCCCGGCTATCAAAACCGTTATATGACTCGATTATTGACACAAAGGAATAAAACACACATTTAAAATAGTTACAAAGGTTCTTTGTTAAAAAACATATGTAGTTGGTGAACAATAAAAATGAATATTGAAAATTTGGGTTGCAATCTGATTCCAGATTAGATTATTTACAAAGAAAATTTGAGTTTGAAATAAAATGTACAAATATTTAATCATATTAGGTACCTATCAACTATCAAAGTTAAAATTTTAGTCGACACTAGATGATATTAAAGTCCAAAAAAGTTTAGAGTTAATAAAGTTCTGCACGTAAAACTTAAAGTTTGGAACGCTCGAAACGGAAAAACACCTTATATGAAGGTTTGAAGCACTTGGGAGTGACTAGCAGTCCTCGACCAAGCTTGCGTTGTGGTTTCCGACAAAATCCTGGATTTGCCAAGTTCAGCTGCTCTTGCGTCAGCTTGTGGTTTGCCAAATGTTTAAGGGCTTAACAACTTGTCAATCGTTTAGGTGTTTCGGGTGCAGTGAGCATGAAAAAATTTCAGCCGAATTAGACAATGCTAAAACTCCCTATAATATACACAGTCAGTATCTTTATTACCGTTTGGTTCAATAGTCCTGATCTGTCGCTTTGCGATACGTTTTTGTGGGGATATCTTAAAAACAAATGCTATAAAGATCCAATTCAAAATATAAATGAACTGAGAGATAAAATTACAGAAAATATAACTCTTTTAAACAATAACCCACACATCATAGAGTTAAGTGTGAATAATTTGAAAAAAGGTATCGTTTATGCCTTGAAGTTAATGGACAGCATTTCGAACACTTATTGTGAACAATTATTTTATTTATTTTATTATACGTAGGATAACTACTAGATAATATTAACTTTAATTTTAGTAATAGGTATGTTAGGTAGATTAATTTCAATAAAAGTGTTACATGGCCTACTACTTTATTCTTGCCTTTTTGAATCAGAGCATGGTGTCGTTGCAGTAGTGTATTCAGGGGGCTCCAGATAACAGAGGGTTGAAGCAAACATATAATATAATATATATATATATATATATATATATATATATACATATATATATATATATATATATATATATATATATCGTTGTAATTGGAAAAGTGCGTAGATTTCAAATATGTAACAACATACCTATAGGGTGTTCCATTTAAAAAAACATAAGTTTAGTTTGCCACTCTTTTTCTAAACACCCTATATAAAATGCAATAAAACCGCAAAAAAATTATAAAATTCTCTACAAAATGCTTTTTTATTCGTGTTTCTAGCTCAAAAAATAAAAAAGTTAGTGGGGGGGGGTCAAATATATCGTGGACACCCTGTACAATGTGCCTTTTGGAGATTAATCGGTATATTCCTTGAAACGGTGATCGCACTTGTTTCACTACGTCACAATAAAAATCGATTGTTGATTCAAACGTGGTAACGCAGTTTTAACACAACAATCCCGTTACACATTTCTGTGATAACTGCAAAAATGTAACCCAATTTTAATGCGTAAAGAACATGCGACTCGCTGTAGCTCATATTTGAAAAAAAATAGTACTAATATTTTCTATAGATTTTTTAAGATCTACAACTTTTGTTGACAACTTTTTTGGTTTAAATTAATTTTTCTGTGTCAAAATGTAGAAAAACTGTTTATGGGAAACTCTCGCGCCCTCTCTCTTTCTAGGAATGAATTATATATATTTTGGCCCGGAACAAAACATATTTGAAACTCCACGCTCCACAATAATTTTTATCCTCGTGCTTTTTTTCTCCTACCACTAGGAAACGAGATAAAGCGATTCCAAGTTTTTTCAGGATTGCTGAGAAACAGGGAGAGGAGGGGTGAGGATATGCCAATTTGGGTTTTGACATTTCTAACATATCAAATATTCGGCTTTCCCGAAATTTTTTCGGTCTGCCCTTTTTGGGCAGTTTGATTGTACTATAAATATAGCCTTGTATAGCCTTGTATAGATTTTGGTAGGCTGTGTCAAGGTATTAATACAAACTGCGAGCTTAACCGGGAAAAATTATGAGGTAGACATGTTTGTTGTTTATTTGATTATTGTTGGAATATTTACCTAATTATGATTATATACTATATGTAAATTCTTTTTTTTTAGGTCAATTAGATAATAGACTATTGGATATATATATGCAGAAGGACGGTCAAAATAATAATGAATGCAGGGTTAAGGTTAACCGGCGAGCCGGTCAACAAGAAAAATAATTATAATATTATTATGGTTACCAATGCATAAAGACATTCGGTTGTGGAATGTACAATATTTCGTGATTGCCCAACATACGCAGGTTAGTCCGTAATTGTGCACATGCAGCTTTACGTCCCTGTAGACAGCAACGAAATCAGAATCAAGAATCGTGTTTTTACAGCGGACCAGCTAAGTACTGGTCCTACGCGTAGTGCACTAATGTCTAGCGCAAATTGGGAAAATACTTAACTAGTAAATGTAGTAAATGTAGGAAACGAGATAAACCGATTCCAAGTTTTTTTAAGATTGCTGCGAAACAGGGAGGGAAGGGGTGGGAATACCCCAATTTGGGTTTTGACATTTCTAACATATCAAATATTCGGCTTTCCCGGAATTTTTTCCATCTACCCTTTTTTGGGCAGTTTGATTGTACTATAAATATTATGGGTTTTCTATCTATTACACCATAATCTTGAATCTATGCTTTCAGCTACTGGTTTGGTGCGGAAGCGTTTGTGGCTTTAGCAACGGCGACATCGTAAACTGCGCGGCAATAAACCGCGTCGGCGTCGGCGAAACGTCAGGATCGCCGGGGGCGTCGCGGCGGCCTTTATCGGCGTCGAATATAAACAGGCAATTGCCCGAAATGAAGCAATCAGTGGCGCGGCCGCTGATAAGGGCGTTCCTTAAGTGCTATCGGGGGACACGTTTGCGGTGTGTCCCTTGGGTTTGTATAGGGTTGTCTGCTTCTCCCAGCTATTTGCCAAAAATCTTAAGTGTAAGCAGCTCATTTTTGTGATATAAATTGCAGAAGCACACGTTAACAAGTTTAACAGCATTTTCACTTATTTATTCGTTATAGTAACTAACAATGTTGTCATTACATATACGGCATCATAGTAAAATTCATTTTTATTTTGTCTTTGAGAATTAGCATTTTTTGGAAGAACAAAAGACCTACTGAATAAAATGCGACTGGATAAACGATCGAGTGGTTTGAAAAGCATAAGCCTTTATCCGTAAACTTATCCAACTAAAAAATAACAACATTGTGGATGTAAGAGTTTTTCGAGAAGCTAGCGGAAAATTTCAAGTATCCAGGTAGTATCTGGAAATGTGCAGAGAGTATATTACACTTATTTCGTTAAAAATAACAAACCGTGGCCATCGTAAAAGGTCCAGTAGCGTACCCAGACATTGACCTTGGGGGGGGGGGGATAAAAAACGAATCAGTATTTTTTATTGAAACATATTGGAGCATACATTATCAATATTGTCTGTGCTATAACAATAAAATAATAATGCCACACCACAAGTCACCGCTCAAGCTCTCATTTCTATTTTAATGATTATTTACCAGACAGAATTCACACGAGTAAATAATTTAATCATAATCACAGCAGTCAGAGCTGAGGGAATCACAGTTGTCGATGGTGTTCATTACTTGAAAAGACAAATGACCGCCACCAGCAACAACGTCCGATATACCTACGGCGTCTCTTGGCGCTTTGACGGCACCTGAAGCTTCACCTGTTTCACTACAGAACTCAGTAGTGATCCGTGATCCTACTGACGGTGTTCCGACTGAGCGTCGCGTCACTCTGCTCCACAGCCGAGGAAATCTGCTCGCAGGTCGCAGTTATGACCGTTGATCGTCGGTGAAACCGCGGTGATTAACCTCCAGCCCAGCCCAGTCTAGCGCATTTTTGATCACTGCGTGTCGGTTATTTTGATATTTGGATCACCGGTATTGCCGGTGATATCGAAATTACCCGTTTTAAATTCGAAATATCGCTCATCTTCATTATCATTATGCCGAATGACATCATAGTACTTACATAGTCGACCGCTGATAGGACAGGAAACCTGTTTTTAAACTCTGACGCAAAAAACTACCTGTATGTACTTGATTTCGTAATTATTATAAGGCGATTGTTTAGAGGTCTTTCATTGGTAACTTTGGAGAACTGGTGAGACTTTCCTGGGGGGATATATATACCCCTTATCCCCCCATGGGTATGCCACTGAACAGGTCATAGGTTTCTCATCATATTGCAATCCTAGCTCATTTACTGTACTCTAATTTGTCCCCTAGCAACCTTTCTAGCGACACCACCCTCGATGTCCCGAGTCGCGCTTAATGTATGCACCGCGTGACGTTTTTATGTGCAGTGCACGATTGCGGCGGACGGGAAAACGAAATCGGCCGCAGTTTGCTTTTTAATCGCGTCTCAGCGGACCGCCCAGGGTAATTAGAACGGGATGCCAGGGGCTGGGTGAAATAGCGTGGCACTCTAATCGTTAGCGAAACGAACAAAATTTTCGAATCAAATAGAGTGTCTTCTAGATTTTCCTGTTAGGCCCAGATTATTAATATTTTTCAGCAGTTTTTGGTGTAAAAATACTTGGAATCGCCTGGATGAATATGATTTATACCGTGCTGAAAATTTTGCTTTACGATGCCATATTACACATTTGCATTTGTTTAAAAATAACCTCATAGATCCATTTTTATCAAGTTCCTAAAATTGATGGCTATGAAATAGCTAAAACAAGTACCGACTTTGGAGCGCCACCAACTTGAGGGTTGCCAAGTTGTCGCCGCGCTGAAACCGCAGCAGGCTTATAAACGCCTACACGCCATACTCCATTTAATAATGGAACGCTTTTTCCCACGAACTTAGTTTCAAGCTCCGAAATTATTGATCAAAATAACAAATTGACAGGTCTAATTCCTCTATTATTTTAAATTAATCGAGTAGTTATTTGTAAAAAAACAAATTTAAAACTTTTGGGAAATAAAATTACCGCCCAAATATAAAGTGTGACCAACTTCAAACCGGAACACTGGCATAAAATTTGCATTTATCATGCGATTTTGATCTAGTTCTTTTTAACGATAGGGCATCAAAAACTGTACTTTAGGGCAAAACGTCACATTTTATTTTAAAAAACCAAGGCCTACAGAGACATGTATTTTTACATATTATACTAAAATCTCTCTTTAACTAGACACCAGAAAAGGCATTTTTTAAATTTAGTTAACGAAACTTGGCGGCATTCAGATCAGGGGCACATTAAGCCACTTTGCATATTCACGCAGAATATCTCAGATATTTAAACTTGATTTTCTGCACCACATTTAAATCAAAATAAAAGAAAGGATATTGACAAAATAATGCCAATATCCTAAACAAACATAAAATTTTCTGAGTACGGCTCTGTCATCACCTGTCATTCTAGGGGCCTTCACATATTCTAGGGATATGTAACATAAGTCTAGTGTCCAGTTAAAGAGAGATTTTAGTATAGAAATTGGATTTGCTTTGCAATTTCCTCTCTGAAGTGTATTAAGAAGAGTTTATTTAAAAATTTATCGAAAATATGAACTCGGAATTTGGTAAAGAAACATTCAAACCTATGGCGATTTAAAAAACAAAAAAGAGACATTCAAACCTGGCGATTTAAAAAACAAAAAAGAGGCAACAGCACGTTGTGTTCCCAAGCGGTCACCTATCCAAGCGATCGGACGGAGCTGGTACACTACAACGTGGTATGGCCGTTGCCGTGGAAATATTGTGACTTCTACAAACAGAATAGGGTCGTTTCATGATTTTTTTTATTATTTCATTGAATTAAGCACATCAAAATATTACTATTGTTTATTTTAAAAAATTTTATTCATTCTTATTTATAGAGATAGGCCGATTTAAAAAGTTACTATTTTCCATTCTTTTCTAAGAAACTACTCCCTTAAGCCTTGACGTCACAAGGCGTGCATGCGCATTTCATTTCAGATTTATGTTGGTGGGACTTCTTGTCAGAACAACCTACCTAACCTAACCTTTATACTTTGTGGTCAGAATTCATGGGTTGGCTGCCATGTGCCCAGCTCTCGTGAAGAAGAAGTCTTTGAAGTTGGGTAATAATTTTCTAAAATAACCTATCTTTAATCTGTGTTTTAAGCAAGGTCTTATTTATTAATTAAATTTTAAAAGTTGTTGTTATTCATTCCAAGAGTCGTTTTCGTTATTTATATTTTCTTTCTGTGTTTTTCTTCATACATTTTCTTGCGTTTTGCCACTTGAGTTTGTGAAAATGAATAGTGGTTTTAGTGAAGCCTCATCCGAAAATTTACCGGAAGTGAGCTATGTTATGCTGCAAAACTTTTTTGCCAAAAATGTGGACTATTTAAGTGCTGAAATAAAAGGGGTGAAAACTGAAAGGTATTATAATACTCAAAGTATATTATGAACTGTTTATTACAATATCATTATTTATTACGTAGGGCAGCGAGAGCCGGTTATGGCGATGATGCTATAGGATATGTACAAATTCGAAGGGACGCGAATAACAAGTGCATTTTAAAAGCACGCATATGCCCTGAGCATAAAGTACGTAATAAAGATTATCGCATTACAGCCACAATAGACGAAATGAATGACGTCATTGAAAATTGCCAGTGCGAGGATTGCGCTGCGGCCCAAGGTAAGTTCTTCTGTTTATTATAAAAATATATATTTACTTATATGAAAGTTTTATCACTGCATAATAAAACCATTCTATTTTCTTTGTAGGTGCATGCAAGCATGCCATTGCTTTCTTATTTTGGCTTCTGCGTCGAAACGATGAAAAAAGTCCAACGTCTGTTGAATGTTATTGGAAGAAACCAAAACTTTAACAAGTTGGTACTTCTCTAAAATATATAAAAGCCAAGGATTTAGGGTGTGAAAAAAGTGACAGTGAGTCTGACAGCAATGACGCAGAAGGTTTTTTGCAAAAAGTTGTAGACTGTGGCAGCAACGTACGAAGTGAATCACTTTTATTAAAATATTTTCTGGACCTGTCAGATATAAAAAAATTGTCTATTCATTATTTAGTGAATGAATATTTTGCCAGTGCCACAGTGTATAGTGCAGACGATTTTATTACATAAAGTGCCTTTAGAAACAAGCAAACAATCGAAAAGTACGTTATGGTATGAACTAAGGTATGCACGAATAACAGCCTCAAAATTGTTTGAAGTAAGTCGTTGTCAAACCAGCGAAGGTTTGCTTGTGGAGTCAATACTTGGAGCAAGCAACGTACTGACTACAGAGGCAATTCAGAGAGGGCTAAGGTTGGAAAGTGCAGTGTTAGATTTGGTGGCGAGCAAAAAAAATATCAAAATTAAACACATGGGACTATTTTTAAATACAGAATATCCTTTGTTAGGAGCATCACCGGATGGTATTAGTGATGAATAAGTTATAGAAATTAAATGCCCTAGTAAGAAAGAAACAGTAAAAAATTACATAAAGGAAAATAGAGACATACAAATTAAATATATGTGTCAAATTCAGTTACAAATGCTGATGTGTAAGCGAAGAAAAGGATTGTTCTGTGTTGCAAGTCCTAGTTTTGAAGAGGACCATGAAGTGACAATATTTGAAGTACAATCAGATATAAAGTCTATAGAGGTTGTTATTAGCGCCGCTAAAGAATTTTGGGAAAAAAAATATTTTTCCAAAAATTTTAAATAAAACATTGATTTAAACTACACTTGTTATTTTTATTTGAACTAGGTAATTTTGTGACAACAATTTTAAAAAATACGCAGAGTACCGATAATATCAAATCAGTTTTATTGAAATATCTTGTTATTGTTTTTCATTATAAGCACAAACTAACTAATGACGTTAATTTATTAAGAGTATTATTAATATATAAGGTGTCAATTGATTGAGGGCCACTTGAAAATATCTCGACAAATATGCATTTTTCAGAGAACTTTATTTGAAAGAAAAAAAATACTTTTCTTAGGCTAGCTTGGTATAAGAACACATTTGAGATCCATGGCCTACTCTCACAGATATTTTTGAAAAACACGAAAACTGCCAAAACTTCGGCTTACTTTTTTGTTTCAAGAGTTACCGAAAAAAAAAATCCTAATGAAATTTGTGGGAAAAACTGATTGCTTTATTAGAATTTAGAAATATGCCATGGTTTAGTGGGTGCTCTATTAGCACCCGCCCAAAAAAAGCTCACTATTGTAGTGGCGGTGGCCTCGAATGCTGTACTTTCATGTATTTTTTTTACAACATACTACATTGCAAATCGTGGAAATTTCTTGCGAGGTATCGGTAAACCGCACATTTTTAAAAATTTTCTGGTTAGCCCTCTATAAATGAGTAATTTTTTAAGTGCTAAGAGTGCACAAATTAAACCATGATTTTTTTTTTCAAATTCTGATAAAGTAGGCTTAAAACAGTTTTGCCCACCGACGTCATTAAGACATTCTTTTGGTAACTCTTGAAATAAAAAAAGCCAAGCTTCGGAAATTTTTTGGTTTTTAAAAAATACCTCGGAAAGTATAAAAGGCCATGATTCTGGAATGGGTTTTTCCACAGTCTATCAAGTTGGTCCATCAAAAAGCATTTTTTTCTTTCAAAGATATTCTCGGGTGGCCCCCAATCAATAGGCACATCCTGTATATCTCTAAAAAGGGTAACTTTAACGGAAATAAGGTTATTGATCTGATATAAAATAATAATAAATAAATAAATATACAATTTGATCACAGTGGAATGTAGGGATAAAACTAGTATACTTATACATTAAAAGCGGACAACTCGGGTGACTTCAACTACCTAATAAAAATATGTTTAGTGGATGTTTTCGCCATTGTTGCTTTCTTCAAAAAAGTTATTCACAAATAACAGTTGGATGAAGCCGCCCGAGTTGTCCCCAGGAAAACAGATTGGAATAAACATAACATATAATAAAAGTATTGGCTAGGTAACTAACATTTGAATATTTATTATTAGTAGCTTAGCACATAAAAATCCTATTTTTGTTCATCGAGTTTGAGGTAGAAAAAAATGTTTCGTATTGAAGTTGTTATTCCCTAAAGTTAAGAAAATTGAATATGTCAAAAACGGAAAAAGATAATGAAACAAAAATAACATTTTAAATGTTCTGACGAGCAGATTTCCAAATGCAAAAATAAGAGATTATTTTGAATAAAAAAAGCAAAACTTTGGCTTTTAACCATTTTGTGCAACACCCTGCATACAATTTGGTATCACTGTAAAAACATGCAATTCTACATTAAATTAAGCTTATCATCTTTACCGTTTCATGGTCTTACCTAAGAATACACCGAGGCGAGCCTATTCTTTATTAACTAATGGACAAAAACCCTTGAGGTTGCAAACCTAGCATGTTATATCTTGGAAAGTGTGAATCTAAGTGGCACAGCATTAGTTTTTAGAACTGCGTAGGGCCCATAAAAACCTCACAAAAAATAGGTAGATAAAAAAAGAACGGGAAACCTCTTGAAACGTATTAAAGTCCAATAACCCACCCGTAAACTAGTTGCCTAGCCAGCCCCTGGCCATAGCATCTTTTGGCGAACCCGGTGGGATTCGGTTCCACTTCAATATACGCGTCATAATGCCCCCAGAAAGGCATACTAACTAAAATCACATCCAAAAATCTGTTACAACTTGCGATCTATTAAGAATCTACCTACGACTTTTATACGAAATATTTTTTCCATCTCGAAAAATAAGAAAGGTCGGTGGGACACCCTGTACATATCTATAAAATCATTTAATTAATGGCCCCTGCAAATTTACTATTCCACAAGCAATGGTTATTAGATAATCTACTTTTGGCACCAGCTGATGATTAATACAAGAATGTCCTTCAAGGATTGCAAATTCTCTCAGTCTTCGTATTACCGTTTCAATGTGAATTCGTAAACTCGCAATTATTTTGCTTTGTTTTATATGTTCCTTTGAACTAAATGTTCCAGATTCGACTGAAGGGGGACGGATAAGATTGCATCCTTTTTTTGCAAAACATTGCCTATTGCCTTAAAACCTCTGTCAGCCATTACATCACAGTTGTTTGGTAAAACATTTAAAAAAGTACTTGCTTCGATTATTTCTTTGTCTGTGATTCTGCCACCAAATCCCTCAGATTATTTATTTATTAAACCATCTGGCGTTGAAGAAATTAAATATTTGAACGTATTGGCTTTTTTATAGTTCGACCATGTCAGGGCTTGATGTAGAGCTTTAGATGGTTTTTCGATTTCTATTTCTAAACAGTCAATAATTGACTGGACCCTGCTATATCTGTATCTAAATGGAATGGGTAAGTTTTTTCTAATTATGTTAACACCTGGCCAAATTATTAGTTCTTTTATATATGTAGATAATACAGGCAAACATTTATTCATTATTCGTGATATTTGTGATTCAGATATCGAAAAATCTAGAGCTAACCTAAAGTAGGGGTCGTTTAAGCGTATCTTTTTTAAGATGATAAGTATATTATGATGATGAACTTTTGCTTCCCTTTCCAAAAGTGACACCAAAAAATATTCATCTTGAGGAAGTCCCAAAAAAAATCTAGAGTTTTCAGAAATAAGTTTGATATGATATTTTACCATAACTTCGGTCGTAAAGACAGTTTCAGAAATGGCAACTTCTGAAGAGCTTCTCGATTCTACTATTTCATAATCGGATTTAAGTGGTGACACTGTAGAAGAGGAATAAGTTGATGTAGAAGCACTTTTTTCTGATAATCTGAAATCAAAACATGGAATTACTCTTAGGTAGCTTATACTTATACTGTACAAACTTATCAACTGTATTTATACTATACTAACATTCTTTGGGCCAACTTGAACGGTGACGTTGCAACAGAAGTAGTAGACAACATAGTATTTACACCAGTTGATTTTGTTTTTGGATTAAGTTCTACTTGAACAGATTTGTTTTTGTTTGGTTTGATGCCAACTTGAATGCATTTTTCAATTTGTGTGATATGGTGAAGCAATGAAATTTCCTGTAAGTTTGGCCGATGAACATCAACTTTTTGCTTTTTTAGAGGAGATTCTGATACTTCCTCAGGTTGCAGCTGAACTTCAGTTTCTTCATGCACTTCCATTTTTCCCAAATTGAGATGTGGAACTACATTTGCCTTCATCCGTATTTTACATTTTGTAATCACAAACGGCATCCAATTATCACAGTCTTGCTCCATCTACAATCATTCAGATTTTCAGAAATCGAAATCATATTACAATAGCAATAATAACGGTTATTAGATTCTGGGGTCATTGGTTAATAGGTAGATAAAATAAATTTAATCTTACATCAAAGTGATCTTGACAACAATAAATTCCACCTGAAACACTTGATGTAATATTAGTTCTTCCTACCGCCGAACACCAATTTTTTCTCAACCTTTCAGTTTTAGGAACAGCTACGAAAATTTTCGATGAATTTAAACTTGTGTTTTTACACGAAGGTACCAAACATTGTCGAAAATCCATGGCAGCACCTAAAATCCAAAGGTAATCACATGCCAACATCCGCAATATAACAAAGAATTCATTTTTATATTAACAAAAACTTACCTTTTTAATGTTAACACAACACGCGACTTTAGAGACTACAGTAATATTATTATACTTAACTAAACAAAGCAAACAAAAGCCCTGTCAACAGGACTTTAACTTTTGATAAGTTTTGTAGAAATAGGTATCAATAATAAACTATAAACTTTGTTTCGCGGGACGTTGATATGTAGATATGACGCGAAGACGAAACGACGCGACTTACGCGAACGTGACGCGACGCCTAACCTCCATCTCACAAAATATTATTAATTAGGTTCATTTATTTACATCTGCACTGCGCATGCACGCCTAGTGACGTCACACGAGAGAGAGCATTCACTTGACAAAGGCAAAAAATGTTTAAATTTTAATTGGATTTTTAAGCCCTACAAAGCAATTTTTCTTAAGTTTTATATGCTGTATCTAAATTTTAAGTTTCATTTCACCGAAAAAAAGTAAAGATTATAATTTTCTGAATAGGACGCAACGACCCTATTTGACAGGATCACTGGACCATTCAACAAACATTGTTCCTATACTAAAATCACTTTTTAACTAAAAATGGCATTTTTTAAACTTAGTTACCCAAAGTTGGAGGCATTTAAACCAGGATCACTTTAAGCCACTTTGCATATTGACAGATGATGTTAGATATTTAACCTTGATTTTCTGCTTCACATTTAGATCAAAATGAAAAAATTATTTGTTATGATGACCTCATACATAATATGTACATCACAGAAACTTTGAAGGATACTGATATTAAAACAAAATAATGCCAATATCCTAACCAAACATCGAATTTTCTGAGTACGGCTCTGTCGTCACCTGTCATTCTAGGGGCCTTCAGAAATTCTAGGGATATGCAACATAAATCTAATGTCCAGTTAAAGAGAGATTTTAATATAGGTATATAATTATAAAAATTCCGACTACGCCACTGGATTGGTCATCCCTTAAAACGAATTTGTACCAAATTTTGTTAAAAATATCGAACAACAAAAATTCTAGAAATAAATGAAAATCACGATTTAACTACCTATTTTACCTGCCTACTCGCATAAATCAACTGGCATGTAGCAATAAAATTTTTAGAGCCGCGACGTCACGACCCTAGAAAATTGTCTAGAATTATTATTGTGGGTTGCCTACCCTTTAGCACCTGATTAAACGTAGTGTAGGCAAGTTAGACTTTTTAGAAGAAAAAATTTATAAAGTTTTGAAATTTTGGTTGTGAACTCCCAGTAGGAACCCGAATACAGATCCGAAGAGTTCCCATCCCCCCGGGAGCTTCATCCCCTTTTGCCCAAAAAACCACCCCCCAAACGTGACCTTGACGGTGTTTTTTGCGTTTTGCACGTAAACTGTAACTCTAACGAGAAAAAGTTATAGGACTTTTTAGATTCTCCATTAAATTCTCCACAAAAATGGTCATATAATTTTTTTGCGTATCTCCCACCCAACGCGAATAAATGACTTTGGAAAATACGCATAGTTTTCAGCGCTAACAAAAAATAAGCCTTGCGCCGTCTTTTGCGTCGATTATCTCGAAAAGTAGTAGCGTTAGTAAAAAAATGTATAGAAGCAAAATTTTAGAGCAGTTCTTTCTATACATACTTACTGGATAAAATTTTGAGAAAGTATTAGTGGACTTTTTATACCTGTGTATTCTGCACTTTGAGCGTGTTGCGACACCACCCATCAGGTAACGCTCTCGGTGCGTTTTTTTTAAGTGGTTTCCCCTATAGGCCTATCCCACTAATGAAATATAAATATTTAATCAATTGCCTCTGCAAAATGGTCCTGCTCGATGGAATTTAAACAACTCTGCCCATGACAAGGAGAACACGTTGTAGAGCAGTGCAAGCCAATCTTTGCACATGTACAATGCTTTCCACAGCCCTTTTTACAGCCGGAAGATATGAGCTGCAGAATTGAGGCTGCAGCTGGTGCTTGAGTAGTGAGCACTGGCATTAGAATGTTGTTAGTTTTTCTACAGCCCGATTCAGTTGCTCTCAAATTTCTTCCTTTCCACAAATGAATTTGATGAAAAACGCGATAGGAATGTTGTCTTACTGCATCAGATGTAGGTGGTAGTCTGGACAAAATGACTGCGTTACTCGACTGGCCAACTAGCTTATTAAATGAAATAAAGCGATAATGGTTTAAAGATGTCTCTTGTCGGGGGGGGGGGGGGGGGGATGGGAACTCTTCGGATCTGTATTCGGGTTTCTACTGGGAGTTCACAAACAAAATTTCAAAACTTTATAAATTTTTTCTTCTAACGTCGTTTTTTTATCTAACTTGCCTACACTAACGGTTTTGCAACCCAGCCCAAAGAAATGTAGAAGCAGAAGAAGATACCTTATCCTGTTCTTTTATGTGTAGTTGAAAGTAGAACGTTGAACCTAACCTAACTTATTCTTAATAAAACCAAATTCCAACAAAATATTTATCATAAACAACTCCCAATTTTGAAATTGTACTTCTGGAATAATAAAAATTGGGCGCTTAAAACAGTCGGTAAGTAATGAAATATATTAGGTATACCCAGCTATGCTGTGACGGCACCTAGTGCATTTAATACTAATTATATTGTCAACGACGTGACATCTGTGGACCGATAACCGACTTATTTAGATTCATTTCCACTCAGTCAAAACAAGACACTATATTTCCCCAGAAAATTTCCAATAGCGCCGACTCCATCACGCATTCTCGCTCCAACTTCTTGCCTAAAACCCACTCAAAAGAAACAAAACTCTCAAATAAACATCCCGCACAAGATGACGGATTATCAGCTCTTCACCCGACAACCTATCATGATGTAATAACGAAAACTAAACCCGAAAACAAACGTACCCACGCTCAGATTATTAAAAATCGCACGCCACTGTGCGTACTGACCGCGAAGGTTTCTTGACGGCCCTCTGACGACCGACAGATCGACGTCACCGCCAAAGTAGCAGTCTGGCGGACCAAAAGAGCTAGCCACAAACCCTCGTCAGTTCAGACAGGTAAGTATTCCTCGGAAAAAAGCGTGACTTGGGATTGCAAGCACCGAGTGTTTTCTAGAGGCAACAAAGGGGCGAAATAAGGCCGAAAAACCTCAATCTCGCAGTACAAACGGGAAGACTGGAGGCAGAACTGTACATAAGACTCCTGGCCACGAAATAGGACACAATAATCCATGCCAAAACATTGGCCACTGGAAACACAACAAAAATTCAAAACAGCCCCCCACATAACGCAACATATTACGACATATTTGACATATTACCACACCGCACGTTTCAGAGTTGTTTTGGGCTCGTTATATATTGCAGAGGCTTTTGTAAGCCCCATCCCAGCAAGCACCTTTTGTACGGCCTGTCTCATGGACATATCTATTACTCTATTTCTGCTTCTCTGACATTCTTTTGTAGTTATTGATCATCTTAAATATACCAGGGAGGCAGAATGGACCGCTAGAAGGCAAAACGGTCCAGGTGGTCCATTTTGCCTGGTCCGTTTTGCCTTTGGGTATTCTCGAACAAAACAGGTGCGTTTCAAGGTTATGTGAACTCAAAGATAAATAACAAAAGGATGTCTTGGATAGCGGAAGTACTACTCTATCTAAGGATAACTTCACTAATCCTCGATACTTGAAAATGTTTAATTTTACATAAATTTTTATTAGAAATAACTTACTTTACTAACAGAGCACCCCTTGCTTTCGTCGACCACTGGTTTACTGTCCAAGATCGCCTATTGGTAGTGTAATCTATATACACTATCAAGCGACAGATGGCGCTGTAGCCATACGTAATAAATAAAGGGACCATTTTGCCCGCAGGGTCCGTTTTACCTTCCGTTACCCTACAGACCTCGGAGCGCCACCAACTTGAGGAGTGCCCAGTTGTGGCCGTGCTGAAACCACGGCAGGCTTACAAGCGCCTATACACAATACTCCATTTATTAAAGCCTGTTTTACAAATAACAATTTTCGTCCAACAAATCCCCCAATAAATCTTACCATTTATTTTTCTGAGAACTTTATTTGAAATAAATGATTGCTTTTTTTGATAGGGTAACTTTGTGTAACATTTAAGATCCATGGCCTACTTTCAGAGATATTTTTGAAAAACCCGAAAACTGCCGAAATTTCTTCGGTTTGTAACTTTTTTGTTTCAAGAGTTACCGAAAAATTTTCCCCAATGTCATTTGTGGGTGCTATCTTAGTACCCACCGAAAAATGTGTCCATTTTATTGTAGCGAGCCGTGGCCTCAAATCCTGTACCTTCATGTTTTAGGCATTTTTCCCAACATATTACTTTGGATATCTTGGAAATTTCTTGCGAGGTATCGGTATCTTGCGCATTTTTGACATTTTTAAAATTTTCTAGTATGCATGACAGCTATAAATTAAAACAATGTAAATGTTAAGAGAGCACACAACAAACCATGTTTTTTTCCACATTTTGATAACTTAAAGCAATCAGTTTCGCACACAAATTTTTTTTTCGGTAACTTTTGAAACAAAAAAGTTAGGACAACTCCATAAATAGAGAGATCAAAAATATCCATGATACCTACTTAGTATCATGGCAAAGAATATTTATTAGCTAATCTAATATTAAAAATATATCAATTTACCCACCCTTGTACTTTCACTGTTCTATTTTCTGGTAAAAATAGATATAAATTGTTTATATAATACCTATCAGTGCAACAGTCATCATAATGGGAGGATTGTTGGAATAAGCTTTTTCAAAACTCTACTCCATACTTTCTGCAGCTTATTATTAAACTTCAAAAGGCTACTTTCACAAACACTAAAAGGAAAATATGTTTTCAAATGAACAAAATATGTATACGGAAATACTGTGGGATTTAAGTGCTTACATTATTTATTTATGAAAGGTATTAATAGGTACCTAGGTACCTACCCTCCAGGCCTTGGTATGTAACAACAGGTACACTTGAAGCAAGCAGTTTTATTCTTAGAATCCAGTCTCATCCAGCAGATAGCAGGTAATCATACTTTAAGCTGTCATGTTGTCAGCCCACAAATCACTATCCAATCAGGTACCCTGAAGTTGCCGCACGCGGTTTTGAGACAGACCCATGGATATATTATGATGTCGGTAAAGAAGATTACTACTACCTTAAATATTTTAAGGTAGTAGTAATATTTTAAGGTAGTAAGGTACTTTCAAATATCTAAAATTGTGGATATTTATCTTGGACAAGGGGCTTTTAGGGAACTAGATGACTGCAGTTCACCATTGCAAACATCAAATTAATTTTTAAAATTTAATTGTACTAGCCCGTTTTTTGTTCGACATATAAGTGTGTCTGGTTTTTCGTGTCAACAACCCCAAAAATCTAAGTAGGCTGAGGGAATTAAACGAGACAATTTTTTATAAAAATATCCCTGAAAGGTTATTGTTTTTGTAGTATTAGATCTGTATGGTAAGGAGAGCCTGGCCTTCTGCAATTTTTTAAAGGGGTGCGTGTTTCGAAAAACTATTAGGCATTTTCTAATCGAAAAAAAAACACCGTGGAATTATTTGGCATAACTCAAAATAGTCATGTAGCTATTTTGATGAAAAAATATCCATTCGTAATTTTTCTGTGTGGTGCCAAATTTTGAAAAAGGTAATAGTTCAAAATTCGTGGTATGAATCTAGAATTCCATTTCAAATCAGAAAAAAATGACGCGCAGAGCATATATTAATCCAGTTGAACTTGTAAAAAGATTTTATTGTTTAAAAAACTAACACCATGCTAATTACACAAAATATATATTCCTATTATTTGTAAAATAACACATATTATCGTTTTAAATTTAAATGCAAATTTATTTGCTTCACCTATAAATGCACTTAGGCATCTAGTCTTCTTCTTATTATTTGTTATATCCAACTCATAAAAACTTAAAATTTTCAATTCGTGGAGCTCTTCTATAGGGTGCTTCTCATTCTTGCATTAATTAAAAAAGTATGCGTTGGAAAACAATTTTGTCGCTTTATATTTTTGGTAGTTTATTCAATTTACGTAAGTATATAGTTTAAACGAAATCGGAAAAACTTACTTTATAATATAATATCGAAATTATTATATTGAGTTGTGAAAATTGTCGAGCTATTAGTGAAGTAGCCTAAATTTGAATGAGCGACATCCAAACGGAAATTATTTCGCCCATTTGCAATAAATCCTTTTTGATACACTGATGCTCTGAGCGTCACGAATTTGAACTATTCACTTTTAAAAAGTTTGGCACCATGCAGAAAGATGAAGAATGGATTTTTTTCATCATAATTGGTTACATGACTATTTTGAGGGATGCCGAAAAATCCTACAGTTTAATTTTTTCAATATAAAAGTGCCTAATATAGTTTTTCGAAAAACAGACCCTTACAAAAAGTCACAGAAGGCCAGCTTCTATGGCAATGCCAAACCAATACTTGGCAAATGCTGACATTTCAGGGACATACCTATAAAAAGATTATCCCGTTCAATTCCCGCTGCTACTCTATTCAAAGATGCCAAGAAAATTTTTAATTTAACGCTGTTAACAACTTTTTTACCTTTGTTGAAAAAAGCTCCAACAAAAAAATTGTATATTGGCATTCCATGAACGCGTGGAACGCAGGTAAGGCGCCACAACATTGTTGCCACTTGGGAACAGCTCACGCAGTTCATATATTGGTTACTGTTCTTCGAAGTGGTACCAGCCATCCAAAATGCCGCATTACTAACAAGCCTACCAAGCTCGTTTATACATATTAATTTAAGGTCACATCGATCGATTTATTTCCATATGGGTATCTAGATCTTATTTGGACACAAGTAGGTATTGGAAATAATGATTTATTGCATTCGAATTTTTAAGATTTTCCGTCATAATTTTCACAGGTGGCCATGGACCACAACTTTTTCGGTAATACCATTGAGTAAAGGAATAATTATTAATAATTATTAATACAAGTAATACAAAAAGGCCGTCCATATGGCTGTATGGACCCCATAGATAGAGTCAATTTTTTTAAGAAGTTCTTACTAGGGCTGTCAATTGGTAATTTAGACATCCAAAGTTGACATCAATGCAGCAAAAAATGCAACCGGTCCATAAGTACAGGTCAGTAACGAGCCCATTTGCACAATGGATAACTACTAATAACACGAAAAGTAACAACACAGATAACGGTAAAACTCACGAAACATACAAAACCCGCGAATATTTTCACTGCCGAATGGTTGAACCAGTTTGAACGATCCGGAAAACCTTATTCAATGTCACATTGACTCACGGAAGCAATATTTTCCTGAGTCCGCACATAGACACTGCCGAAAGCAGCTGATTATACCAAAATACCAAAATGAAAACTGTTTACATGACGCTTTAAGTCATTATTAAAATGAGTTGTAGTCAAAATTATTATTGTTATTTGTAGAGGTATAATCTTGGTCGTGATTGCAACACTACAGGGTTTTTATTTTATTATGCTCTTTTCATATCACTTGGGAACCCTCTACCACCATAAATCAATGATTGATGCCATTAACTGGTTGCGACGCATATATGCCAATGTTATACCCACGGACAACAGAAAATTCCTAGGGATTTTGTGAAGAATTGTCATCTGGCAAAATCGGGACTTCTTACAGCAATCGGTGTATACCGTCGATATCTTTCAGCAAAAATTAGCCGAGATATTTTAATTGAGTCGCTTAAAATTTAAGCCTGTATACATACAGCGATTTGCCCGCGTATCGTTGTCGTTTACCGCACGTAGCAGCGTGTTCTGTCCTTGCCTTGCACACTGGCTAGGGGTGACAAGTGACAACCCCTATTTGTTGTTGCTCCACTTGCCTTCTTTTCAGTGGTACCTCTTTTGTTCTATAACCCTATGAGTGTTTGTTTAATTGTCAAAGACCGGGCCCATATAAATTGAGGCACAGAATAAATAGCTTGTGAAGCTAATTATTCTGTGATTGAGGCAACGTACTCGTTTTGAGTATATACTTTCTACATTTCGTTTAACGTGCAACCCCTATTCAGAATGTTCTATTAGCATAGAATAGCCTACTATGACAGATTCTTCTATGACACACTAGTAGGATACCTTGGATGTATTATGCAGATTCGCTTTATCATTTATGGTAACTGGAAAGCAAGGGCGTATCCAGGATTTCACCTTGGGAGGGGTAATATAAAATATTTTTTTAGCATTAGGGGTTTGGTGCGTTCGTAAAAGCAATTTCGACTGAATGTGGTGGTATTTCATTACCTACATAAAAAATACAAAGCATTTATAGGTATAAAAATATGTTTAAAAATAAATAAAATTCTTTGAATGAATATAAAACTCTTAAAAATCACATCCATATGACAATGGATTATAGGAATAGGAATATAGTTATCTATTGTAATATGAAATAAATTTTTCTTTTTGTTTTCTTGGCGTATCGCTTGTAACGAAGTTACTGCGCTTTTCTTTTTTTTCCATCAATCACGGTCTTTAACAAAGTTACACCGCTTTTCTCCCCGATTTTCCGGCTACATCTTACAGTAGGCCCCATCGTCTTTATTATTCGCGGGCCCACCTGACCCGCCTAGTTCGCCCGAACCGCCGATAGATGGCGCTGGGAACCGGTATCTCACCGCCGGGTCTTAGTCCGCTGGTAATAAATGCGCGAAAATCCCATCGAGGGTCTTCCGCCTATCAGGTAGAAAAGACCGACCCTCAATAAATAAAATAAATAAATAAATACCCTCTTTATTTTCCAAAAAAACGAACACACAAAGGTATTATGGAAAACGTCATATTATTATTATACACATTAAAAAATATACATTAAAAATATACATAGATATACAAACATACACCAAGTGTAACATATTAAAAATACGAATAAAAAAAAGAAGAAACCTATCAAAATACATCCTTTATTTTAAGAAATTCACTTAGGCTATACACACTGTGTCTCAACAAATAGGATCTTAAGCGTCGTCGAAAAATATTTATGTCAGGTGAGCCTACAATCTCCAAATTCAATCTGTTGAAAAGTTTAGTACCTAGAAAGATTGGAGATTGACGCCCTATTCGGTAGCGGAAGAAAGGAGTTCGGAGCAAACCCTGAGTTCTCGTATTAAAACTGTGCACGTCAGAGTTAGCCAGAAAATTATCTCTATTTTCAAATATGTAAGAAAAAAGTTCAATAATCAGAAGTGAGGGGAGCGTCTGGATGTCAAGCTTCTTGAAAATATCTCTACAGGATTTTCTTGGAGAAGCACCCACAATACATCTTAATATTCTTTTTTGACATATGAAAACATCTTCAGCAAAAGAGGAAGATCCCCAAAAACATACGCCATATCTTAACCGTGATTCTATATGGGCATAGTAAACTGACACCAATTGACTAACTGTTAAAACTTCTCTTAGGTTTCTAATTAGATAGCGCATGGAATTAAGCTTTGTGACCAAATATTCACAGTGCAGCTTCCAGTTTAGGTTTTCATCTATAATAACACCAAGAAATTTAGTGGATCTAATTCTATCAATGTTAGTACCATTTATACTTAGTTTATAATCTAAATTTGATTTATTATTATAGTTGTGAAACGAAATATAATTTGTTTTTGAGCTGTTAATATATAGGGAGTTCAAACTGAACCATCTATACAACGAATCCAAATTAGTGTTTCCTCTAAATTCAAGTTCATTTTTATTTTTTGCCGAAACAACTATGGAAGAATCATCCGCATATAATGAAAAACTGCAGTCAAGCTGTAATCCAACGTCATTTATGTACAAGATAAACAGTACAGGGCCCAAAATGGATCCTTGGGGCACTCCAACTGTCGTTGCCAGGGGCTCGGAAACCGAAGTACGCGTTACACCATCACTTGAAATGTCAATTGAGACATACTGAGTTCTGTCAAGCAAGTAGCTTCGCAGCCAATTCAAGGCCCCTCCTCTAACTCCATATGTCTCAGCCTTAAACAAAAGCCGCCCGTGATCCACACAGTCAAATGCCTTGCTGAGGTCGCAGAAGACCCCAGCAGGGCATTCACCCTCCTCCACATGTTGCACTACCTTTTCCAAGAAACAGTGAATTGCATCACTTGTAGAACACTTTGAGCGAAAACCGAATTGGTTTTTAATGAAGATATTGTTCCTATTTAGAAATGATTCGAGTCGGCTGAGGTAACAATATTCAAAGATTTTCGAAAAAATTGGAGACAGTGCTATTGGGCGATAGTTTTCAAGAGCATTCTGGTCACCTTTTTTATGTAAAGGTATGATCTTACTCATCTTTAGCCGATTAGGAAACACCCCATCCACAAATGACCTATTAACAAGGTAGACTAGAGGCTTGGTTAAAATGGTTACACACTTCTTTACGAGAAACGCCGACACCCCGTCAAATCCCGACGAATGTTTAGATTTTAGTTTTCCACTTATCAACGAAACAAATTCCTCCTCCACGAAAGGAAACAAAAATATACTACTATCATTGGGAGAAACGTTGTTGCTGATACAATTAATTTTAGGAATTTTGTCGATGATATTCTTTACAGAGTCCCTAAAGAACTCATTGAAACTACTTGCAATTTTTACTGGATCTTCAATGGAACGACCCTCAACATTAATACTAATGTTGTTATTAACTGATTTATACTTATTATTCATTACGTTAACAGTGTTCCACATACACTTAATTGAATCCTCTGTAGAGGAGATGCTACGCTGATAGTAGGATCTTTTTTTATTCTTCACAAAGAGAAAGTGTTCCCGTTTACGTTCTAGGTAAAGGGGTTTCAACTCCGGAAACTGTTTGCTAAGATTAAAAAGGCTCTTTAAATCGTCACTAGATAATTTAACATCCTGATCTACCCAAAGTTTGCCCTGTCTTTTGTAAAACTTTTTGTAGGGAAAGTTCTCATTAAAATGAAACATAAAGACACTGTAAAAAACATTGAATGAATCGTTCAAGGTATCTTGAGAGTACACAGTGGCCCAGCTCTCAGACATCAGGGCAGCCTTAAAACGTTCTAGATTATTTCTACTAAAGTCTCGTTTATAGTGGGCAAAACCTTTGCACACCTTTTTACACTTAACTGTTAGTAAAACAGCACTATGGTCCGAGAAATGAACATCTATGACACTACTTAGCAAGTTTTCAGTGTTTGAAAACACATAGTCTAAAATATAACCCCGGCGTGTCCCTTCACCAAGAATCGTTTCCATATTAAAACCAGATAAAACACCCGCCAACAAGTTGTAATTCAATCTATCCCTTACGGGGTCAACGTTAAAATCACCGCACAAATATATATCTACATTAGGTTTATATAACAGTTCTAAAACTTCGGTTAGTTTATCACAGAATAACTTAAAACTAGTATCAATTGGTGATCTATAACACGCCAAAATAATTATTTCTTTTCTATCTTTTTTGCATGCAATGCCACAGATCTCGAATTCTTTTTCTAAACAGAATTGATCTAACGGAATTGGTCTCGCGCTAATCTCAGTGCTACACCATATTCCAACCCCTCCATGTTTAAAGCTGTTTCTGCAAAAAGCTGAAACTTTGTAAAAATTTGGAAAATAAAAAGTGTCAACACTCGAGCTCGAGCACCAAGTTTCCGTCAGACAGATAAATTGTATATTACTAGAACTAATAAAATCACTGGTAATAAAATCCACTTTTCTGTTTGTTAGGCCTTGACAATTTAACAGAAGGAGATCATAAGTTTTATTTCTACCTATTAAGTTGTTTGTGACGGCAGCACCCTCCTCTGAAAAAACGTTGAGACGTAAGCACCAGTGGGCCACTTATTAGGATCAATAGCAGTTTCGTAATTGCTTTGATTGATAATAATCTTGAAAGATGCATACGAGTCCGGGTGCCTCGAATTTAACTTTTCACACTTTACCTCGGGAAAATGTACTTTAAGAATAGTCACTAAATCTTCACATTTAGTTACGGGTTCCAGTCTTGACACAAATATGTAAGCCTTTTTGGGATTAGCCTTAACAGTAAGAAGGTCAAGTGCTTGTCCTACAAAACCAGCTGTTTGCTTCTTTGTGGTTTTCTTTTTTCGATTTACTGTTTGCCAGTTAGTCGCCTCGTTCCCAATTTCTGTTTTCTGGTCACTGTGTATGCTGCCTGCGCTGCCGCGAGCATTATTTGCACTTTTTGCGGATACAGGCGATACCGCCTTGATACGAGGTTCCGCAGTGATTGAAATTGCAGGTTTATTCGCTCCTTGGTATACAGGTTTCTTCCTGTGTGTTAATGTTGTGTCGGCTGTGTTTACAGTGTTTGATATCTTCACATTTTTGGCAATAGTGTTTTTAGTTTCCGTTGTTGTTTTCATGTTTAGTACATCTACTGTTTCTGCAGATGGCAGTAAAGTTTTATTTACATTTTGTTGAAGAAATTCTTCAATTTTCTTTACAGTCTCATATAGCGAGATCTGTTGTTTAAGAGACAATACCAGATCTTCTAGATGTTTAATTGTTGCATCTTTTTGCTTCAACAAGTCTTTCAATTGCATTACCTCAATTCTCTGCGTACTATCCGTCGCCGAACCGAAAGATAGTTCAAGGCCATCTTCTGTCGCTGTTTGCTGTCCATCACAGCAATTTATTAGTTCATTTTCGTATTTCACTATGTGTTTAAGATATTTTACACAACCCTGATGAGTTAAGGCACCACACTTTATGCACTTTAACCCTTTAACAGGGACTATATTGCATTTCTTGCAGGGTTTGTTGATAGCGCTTTGAAAAACGTCTGCACTGGTCGCCATCTTGCTTGCTACTTCCCGAGAAACATCTACATTGATTTCTCTGTGGGTAAATAGCAGTGCCAATCCTACTTATCGCTCTTCGCTCATAGTGGAGCGTAACCCAGGACCCAGGTTTTCAGTCTTTTCAATGAAGAAAAGCTTCGTTCTGCTGTCGCAACACTAATTGGCAGAACAATTAAAAATTAATATGTGTAGATTTTTTTTTATAGTAGGAAATATGTCTTCATCACAGTCTTTATAACTTGTAAGGATATCACAAATATTATTGTCGACTCTACATGTTTTTTGCCATAAATCTAACTCTCCTTGCAATTTTATTTTTATTACTTCGTCAGACTCTTGACTAAATTTACCTAAATATAGAGTTGAGAAATTGGACATTTGATGGGCTTGGGGGGGGGGGTAATTGTAATTACCCCCTGTACCCCCCCTTGAATACGCCCTTGCTGGAAAGGGTGCGTTACCCCTTTAAACTGGTTTGGAAGTAGTTTAACAAGGTTGATTTAAACAATTTTATGGTGCCACTTGCTTTATAGTGCGCGGATTCAGAATTAAATTTATTGAAGTGAATACTTCTTTGGTTTCATGAGAGTGATTTTTCAAGGCCGCGTCACGATACGTTTTATAATATTTTCGTCCCGCAAGAGAGATAAAGCATATGACATATATGAAAGAGAGAGAGAGAGACAGAGAGAGCGTAGCTTCCTCGATTTGAAGGAGTGGGGTAGAACGAAAGTGAAAGAAACGCACACAAAGTAATAACGATGTCACACGCATGCGTAGAATGACGCGTTCCGTTACAGTGGGGGAATATACGCTATACAACCGACTGCGTGCACTGTTGTGTATGTTTCGGTAAAAGTGTATAAGAAGTATTCACTTCTATCACGTGTACTGTGCTGCACGCGTGTTTTATGTTTGCATAATAATCAAAATAAAAATGTAAATATCCATGTTTTTTACCGCAACCAAAATACGTGGTCGCGCGTCGGGCATGATCACGTCCCTCGGGTGGAGCTCAAGCGGTGCCGGGCAGTAATCGAGTCCGGATAAACCGGCCCTAACTTTTAATTCCCGTCCGGCCGCAAACGACACGTAACCCATACGGGGCACGCCGCTCTAACGAGATATTACCGCATAACGCGGCCGATAGCTATTAGCGCCATTACGGTCAATGCGGCCGGATTTGGGCAAAGCGAGAGTCGAGGTAGTGTAGGACAGCTAGAATATCGAAGAAACCAGAAAGAAGGCTTGAAGCCTCGTAAAATTAAAAAAGATGAAATTGTCCATCAATAGTGATATCTATTCCTCCCCGCTGATCTAATGATCTGATTCAAAATTAAGTGGAAGAAAATATCAGTTTAATAATAATGGAAAAATCTTTTAAATTCTCCGAATGCAGGGGCTGCTGGTTACTGCACCAACTTGCATAATGTTGTATACTTACAGGGTGGTGAAAATTTCGATGCCCAACATTGATATCTCGGCTGTGGTTGCTCGAAATGTAGGAGGCATAGAAAATTTCTGACAACGGAATCGAGTTGGCCGTGACCAAAAACCTAATCTAAAAACTACAAAATTTCATCAAATTCGGGTTACGGAAGATAAAACCTTTAAAAAGCTTTTCTTTCTTAGTATAAATCACTAACCATTCAATATATCGGGGATTTCATAACAGAATATTATAGAGGTTAATCTAGCGCAACTTTTGTCTAATTTGACTTGTATCTATTGTAGTTTCGGAGACACCAATGCTGAGCATCGAAACTTTCACCAATCTGTAAGTATTGTACAATACAGGGTCAGTCAGTTTTTTGTATCAGGACTTTAACATTTGATAGAAAATTTTAAATTCTTAAATGGAATGAATGAATGAATGAATCGAAAAAAATGAAATTATACATGAAACCGCAACAGATATAAAAAAGTCAAAATTAAATTTGTATTACATGTAAGAATATACTGACATCTCTTTTTATACAGGACCGTCTCTTCTTTCTTTAAATAAATAAAAACACCGAACTCCGTACCTCCGCCACTGGTTGCATCGAAACAACGAAACTAACACATAATGTTCCTATCTTGTGACGTTAAAAAAACATAAAGCGGCTTTGTTATGTTGGCGTATTTTTTTTTCCAAAAAAATTGTCGATTCTTTTTAATTATGGGTAAGTCTATGTGTTATAATTCATGAAAAAATAACAATTAACTATTAAGGTAGGTACATAAAATGGGGAAATTCCAGCATAACCTCGAACACCAAGTCGTCAAAAGTAGTGCCTACCACCTCTCAAAGTATAGAGGGTGATTTATTCATAACTACATTAATTTTAACAGTGGCTAGGGAAAAATACCGTGAACGCGAAATCGCAGTGAAAAAACTTTTTTTAAAGCCAGAATTATTTTTTTTCTAAACCGCATTTTAAATATTTGGCCTTCTATTTACGGCTAATTTACGATAGAGAAGTTCAAATAATCATACAAATTTACAGCTCCGTTCCCTTCCCGGGGCGTGTATACGCGCAGTTCACGCACGATTAAAGAAAAGGTAAGTTTCCTTGAAACCATAAGTAACCGTCAATATCACACAGGTACAATAAATAAGTCCCAAAATAATCAGTTTTGAACAATAATTAATTTTAATTTAAACATGCAACTAACTGCGACGTCGTAGTAATTTGTAAAGGTAGCGTCAGCTGGACAAACAGTAGTAATTAGTTTCCACATTGGTTGCTAGGCACAGTAACAGCTTATAAAACAAGTACGCAGCTTTCCAGCTAGCAGCTAGGCTTATCTAATCTAGAAAACCCCCAAACCAAACACTGTGGAGACTGCTTCGGCAAAAAAGCCAATCTGGATTGGTTTCGTATAACGATCCAGTCTGATGGAACGAAAGTGAAACAGGACAACGTGGCGAAAGTGGATACGATTAATTCCATATAATGGCTGAACTCAAGGAAACTAACGAATACTTTTTAAAATTTCCCACTCGGTGCCCTTTATAGTCGGTCTGTGATTAAGTCCTTTCTTCCACACGAAGGATTCGCCCAATGGCAAATCAAAACATCAGGCTACCAATATCCACTTCACCTGTTCAATTTGGTTGCCGAAGACTGAATTACAAAATTATAAGTCGTATCCTTGTTTATGAGACTAGTTAGCTTTTGCTTATGGCGGAATTTCTATATATTAATAGATTTAGTTGCTTGTGTCGGCCTCTAAGGACCAAATCTAAAACTAACGGAAATCTGATTCACAAGGCGCCACCTATTATCAAAATCTAAAACTAACGGAGATCTATGATCGGATTCACAGGGCGCCACCTATTATCAAAATCTAAAACTAACGGAGATCTATGATCGGATTCACAAGGGCGCCACCTATTATCAAAATCAAAAACCTTAGCGCTTCTTACTCGATCTCGTTTAGAAACCTGTCACGCTACGCAGATCCCATACGGTGTATATTCGCAGACTTATCGATCGGCAGTGACGTCACTGGAGCCCTCAGCCGGTTTGTTTACTCTTGGCACAGCCGACCAGAGTAATAAAAACGGTTGAAAGCGATTTTTTCTAGTTTTTGTATCGATCGCTGAGTCATCACCGGTCAGCCGGCCCGCGAACAACCATGCCTCCCTAGGTCGAGGCATTATATTACAAATGAATTTTAGGTGTTGAAAATAATTACGGAAACAATAATTATAATAAAGTTTATTCAGATATTTACAATTATATACCTAGCTATACCTTGGTATTGAAAACATTTTAAATAATAAACTGAAATAATCCTCAAGAAAAATTTGCTTGTGCATGCTTTCGTTGATTGAGGATTCCTTCCTCCATCGACGAGGCTTTTAACGAGGATAAGATCACAGACCTATACAGGATGTCTATATTAAAGGGGAGCCAGTGAATATCTTGATAAATATGCATTTTTCGGTTTCGGACAACTTTCTTTGAAAGAAAAGATTTCTTTTTTGATGGTCTAACTTTATGCAAAAGCATATTCGAGAATTACGGCCTACTTTCCGAGATAATTTTGATAAACCTTTGTAAAAACCGCCTTGTTTTAAGAGTTTCGGAAAAAATTCTTAATGACGTTTGTGGGCAAAACTGACTGCTTTCAGTTTACTTTATTAGAATTTGGAAAAAGGCCACCGTTTATAGCACTAAAAAAAACTCAGCTGGCATGCTAGAAAATTTTAAAACTGTCCGAGATAGTTTTACCTTTACCACAGGATAAACAATACCTTTAACAATACCTCCTGAGAAATTTCCAAGATTTGCAAAATAGTAGTTATGTTGTGAAATATAGCGTTGATTTTCATCGACGAATGTAGGTATACAGGATGAGTTTTTTTTTCGATGCCCACTATGGGGATCTCGGAAACTAGCAGAGCTAGAACAAAGGTTAAATGGGAAAAGAATTGCGGTTTTGAATGCCCAATCTAATGCCTTTTTTGAAATTTTAAAAAAGTTCATGGCTCACTAGATATTTTGAAAAGAGTGTTTTTTTGCTATTTTTCATAAGATCTCTGTAGCTCCGTTATTTCTGATTATACAGAAAAACTCTAGAGACAAAAATTGTAGATCATTTTGGGCTTAATAAGATAATCTTATCCACTTTTCTTATGTTGTTTCTGATTTTTGAGATATGACATATAAACTTGTGTTTTTTTTTTTAATGTAAATCATAGTTGGCTAAGGCCTTATAAAATCGGCCATTTTTTGAGCTTTCCAAAGATATAATACTCGACATAGTTATTATAAAAAATGAAAGAGCTATGGCTAATTTTCTGATTTTTTTCAAAATTTTCACATAGTCAGCCATGGAATATTTTCATAATTACATTCTATTTTATAATTAGACATTCTTCAAATTTCCTAATATTTTGTTTTTAGCTGATATCAAAATGTAACAAAATAAAACAAAAATTAAAAAACTCAAATTCAAATTATTATTTTTTTAAAAGGTCACCTTTTAAAATAAAAAAGATGTTCAAACAATCTATCATTATTATTTACGCAAATATTGCATCTTTTTAAAACTGAATTTGTCGTCTTTCTAAGAGAGCGCCTGTCAATACTGGCAATTGCTTCTAAAACAGCTGCTCTTAATTCAACAATTGTCTCGTACTTTATTTTGTACTATCCAAAACAGACAAATTGGGGGATCTGGGCTGCCAGGAAATAGGTATATTTCTCCCTATCAAACTATTTGGATATAGCTGATCTAGGTAATTTCTTACGGGCAGATAATTATGTGATGGAGCTCCATCATGATAATTTTTGTTTTATTTTGTTACATTTTGTTACCAGCTAAAAATAAAATATTTGAAAGTTTGAAGTATGTCTTATTATAAAATAGAACGTAATTATGAAAATATTCCATGGCTGACTATGTGAAAATTAAGAAAAAAATCAGAAAATTAGCCATAGCTATAGTTAACAAAACTATGCAGAGTATTATATTTTTGAAAAGCTCAAAAAATGGCCGATTTGATAAGGCCAGAGCCAACTACGATTTACATTTAAAAAAACACAAGTCTATGTCATATCTCAAAAATCACAAACAACATAAAAAATTTGATTACATATCTACAATTTTTGTCTCTACAGTTTTTCTGTATAATCAGAAATAAAGGAGCTACAGCGATCTGATACCAAAAAGTCACTATTTTCAAAATATCTAGTGAGCCATGAACTTTTTTAAAAATCCAAAAGGGGCATTAGATTGAGCATTCAAAACTGCAATTCTTCCCCGCAATTCTTTGTTGTAGTTCTGCTAGTTTCCAAGATCCCTATAGTGGGCATCGAAAAAACTCACCCTGTATATATAGCGTCTGCCAGAAAGTTGGACACAAATGGGAATTTTCTATATTTGAAGTTTCTCAGAAAAAAAAGTATTCTTGATAAAAGTTGGTACTTGTGCTTAAACTCAAAATATACCCGAAAAATTTTAAAATTTCTATTCGTATACAGGGAAGGTTGAAAAATACTTATGAAAATTCCTCAAGAGTAAAGTAACCTTATTTTTAGAACTACAGCACTATGGCACTAAGAAGAGTTGTTTGGAATCCCAAGACAATGTCAAATATGAATTCACAGGCACCTACTCAAACGAAAGAAAAATCACACTTTCGCATTTTTTATTCACCACGCTGTATAATAGATAATATTAATATTAGCTATGTACCTATTTTGAGGCACATCTTCGAGTATGACAGTACGATACCAACGATTTTTATTTACGTTCAACTCTAGCATCTTAAAAACACTTAATAACTGAAACTTCTGCAAAGTTTGTCGTTTTTTTGTGTCCAGGTAAAATACTACTAGGTACAGTTTCAAACATAACATAGTAACTAATCTGTGGAACACAAAAATATTTTAATACAGCAACAATTTAAGAGTTATTTAGTAAATGATAATTCAACAATAAAAATATCACAACAACAAAAAAATTATGATAATAAAAATTTCAGTAACTACGTGTGCCCCTTCCTTCGCTTCCTTTCGCCTTCAAACAACGCCTACCCCACTCGGCAATATCACAAATTTTTGAATACGCTTCCTCAATGTTTGAATACGATTTTGCAGACTTTTAAGCTTCACAAAAAAATTAGGTATCAATAGGCAGGGCAATGATACCTAATTTGACGTCGCCAATTCAATATGATAAAAAAAACAAAAGTTTTTGCCAAGATTCTTTTAACAATTTTTTAAAATTTAACTCTTTGGATAGATATAATTAATTTTAACTTGAATGATAATTTTCCACATACAGACTTACACACCATGTCTAGGAAGCTTTGTTGGCTTACATAATATATGATATTTTACTGCTGAAGATGACCCCTAGATGGGTCGAAACATGTAGAGTTTAACCCTCGGTTTAACCTAATATACTGTGATTGTGGAGTTCCGACTGAAAGTTTTACCCTTCTCATCATTTTAATTTGTTATTAGTTTTTATATAAAATTTTATGCAAAATATTTGGTGTAGCGTGCGGAAATTTCAACAATGGTTTTGACAATCTATGGTAGCCTTGTCTATGGTACTAGCTATGTTTCTGTAAATTGAAATGGAGGCTCGCTTATGTTTGACACATGTCCTTAAGGAGGCTATTGCCTTGCTTAGCTATTTATTCTGTGATATACACATTTTACGGAGCTGTCGAGTAAACAAAATTTATCTTTATATGCAAAATTCAATTGGAGGTGTTATTACTAACGTTATAACCGAGGTCATAAATCATTGCACATTTACTTCCGTGGGTAACTACATCTTATGTCAGCCACAAATATAACTAATGTTTTTGTAGTAAATACAGAATAAACAGGCAAGTGTAACACGTCAAATCAAACCACAGATTTTTTTCTGTCAAAAAATAACCGGGATATTTTGAGTGAGCCACTTATAAAAAGCCCCTGTGTATATTATGATTATATAGAGGCATATTATATGCCCTAACGAAGCACAATGGTTCATAAATATAAACTGAAAGCGCTGTAAATATTTTATTGTCTAGAAAGGTTTTTCTACAACTGTCCCTATAACTTAAATTGAAAACAAGTCGTTTGGCTTACTTTTGAATTACGAATATTCGTTGGAAGTTCTTTGCAAGACAATTATTATGCCCTGATGCACAACCAAATGAATATTTGCATAATTAAGCATTCTAATCACAGCCCTGCTACAAATGTTTGACGTAAAACCTAGGCCATAACAGGCAGAACTAAGTCTACTTACTACATACATAACTAATGTGCTCCGGCTCCGGTCAGTCCAACTTCTCTACATATACAAGGTGTTCAAAATCAACATGTAGATATTTTAAGAGGCGGTTGCTAAGGCGATTTTATGAAGAAAACTTTGTACAGTGTCCTCCAAAAAGTTCACACCATAGTGGGTATAATTAATGATGATTTAATTTAAATTCAATTTTGGGGTTAACTTTTGCTTCAAAAAGATGAAAAATAACTGGCTCAAACGAGGTGACGTGACTATCTGTCAAAAATGACATTTAAGAAATAAAATCGCAGAAAATGGGTTTCTCTGTTAAAATTTCAAAAAGTTTACCTTATAAAGTTGTTTATTTTTCAATTCTATACAAGTGTAACAGATTCGGACGTTCTATTAGAAGATATTCTTTTTTGCATTTTTTTTAAAATTTTGAACTTGCTGAAAATTTTTGAACTTGTAACCGCACAAAAGCTGTTTTATATCACTAGGTTTATCATTCTATTCAAATTTTATTGCCCAATATTGATAAGAATATGCAACGAAGACAAAAATAATAGTAATTGCCCCCCCCCCCGCACAAGCATGTGGTTGCTTCTGGGGTACTCCTAGTTTGGAGTATTGTGAGGGTGAGAATTATTATTATTATTATTATTATTATTATTTTTCGAAAGAAAATGTTATTAACGCTTTAAAACTCTGTTATGTTTGATGCAAAGTTAATGTACCATCAAGCATTTAGGATATAAATTTATTTACATGAAAGTTTCCTGTACAAATCTGGTTCCAAAATAATAATAAATTAAAATATAATCAACCTATATCACGTACCTACCTAACCAAAATTCACGACTTCTTACAGCTAAAATATAATAATTAAGATGAAAGGTAAATTGTCCCGTAAAAAGCCTTGAATTTTGGTTAGGTACGTGACATAGTTCGATGATATTTTAATTTATTATTATTTTGGCATCCGTTTTATACAAAATTAATGTAAATAAATTTATACCCTAAATGCTTCACGGTGCATCAAATTTCCACAAAACATAACAGAGTATTAAAGAATGACGAAGCTAGTGATATCAAATTAATAGGTAGTTTTTATTCAGATACAAGTTTTTAAAATTGTCAGAAAGTTTAAAATAATTATTAAAAAATGGCAAACAGCAAAACTTTTTAATATAGCGTTCAAATTTAGTACATCTATGTAGAATTGAAAAATAAACAACTTTTTTTTTGAAAATTTAACAAACAAACTCTTTTTCAGTTATTTTATTTTTTAAATGTAATTTTTTACAGATAGAGAAAATCACGTGGCCACGTTTGAGCGAGTCATTTTTCATATTTTTAAAGTAAAAGGTAACCCCAATGTTGAATTTAAAAATAAATCATTAATTAAAAATTTCCCCCCTCTGGTGCGAAGTTATTGGAGGACACTGTATAAACATGTGACCTAAAATGCTTGATCCTCGATGTATGTTTTCTTTATAAGCTTTCTATATAAAACCACCTCGGCAACCGGGCCTTAAATCATCTACATGTTCATTTGGAACAAACTTGGTTACCTAGAAGTTTTAAGGCACGAGTAGGATTGATAGCAAGAAGGAGAAATTGTACTCCCAGCTCATATAATAATAATTCTCACCCTTACAATACTTTAAACTAGGATTACCCCAGAAGCAAATAAATACTTCTGCGGGGGAGGGGTGGCATTCAATATTATTTAGGTTCCATTGCCATTTGCAGCTAAAGCCGATTAAGCATTTGCTCAATTACCACGGAAAAACCATAGAAAACCGTAGTAATCCCAGTAAGTATAGGGCAATTAGCAAACCACAGAAATATTGCAATTAAGGAGCACTGCCGCGAATTTACATCTTGCCCAGCGCTCTTGGCCATCAGCGGTGTTTTTCTATAAAGACATGTGCATGCGCACTGCCTCGACCTCGAATTGAATCGAGGTCGATCGAAGAAAGAAAAACACGCAGTCCGTAGCGAAGCTACGAATATCGCACACCGCTGCCCCCACGACAGGAAGAAAGCGCTCTGCAAAGGCGTTTTGTAAACAATAAGAACAATCGAGGATCAAGAATTGAGCCTTGAGGAACACCAACAATCACATTAGAAATGTGTAAATGTACATGTCCAAAAGAAGAGCTGAGTATACCTATAACTTGTTGAGAGCACCCCTCGATATAATTATGATCTGAACCAGTCGAGAATAGGGCCGCAAACGGCGTATCCATCTAGTATGTATTTTAGTGGCATATTGTGATGTATGCCGTGGAAAGCATTGCTTAAATCTACAACAAGAGCAGCAGCTGCTTTATTATCAATAATTGCTTATACAGTCTTTGAAACAAAACTACAGGTAATCCTATTATAGGCAATTTTACTTTATATTGGCTTTAATAAGACTTTAATCAATACCCAATAAAGACTCACCCATTGCATATTAAATCTCAGTACGAAAAGAAGATGAAAGAAATCTCGGTTGGCGTCTTAAAAATATCGAGTTATTCACCAAGGAATACAAATGAATTGATGGTTATTATGTTCGGGCGGGCGCGGCCGGCGACTGGCAAGATCATTAAATTTAAGAGGATTCCTTTTTTGTTGGCCTTAATTAAGGGAGTAGCTAATGAACTGCTCAATCGTTATAATCCCACTGCCGCGGCGAATCTGATACAGGCCCCAGTTAATTTATTCAATACTTAATTATGCCACTCTTTCATAAAAGAGGTTCGTGGTCGTTTTATTGGGAAAATTTTTCTTTGGGTGCAGCTCGCTTCAACAATATTGGGAAGCAAGACCTGAAAATTTAATTTGGACGATAATTAAACTTGCAAATGCTGGCGTTATATCCGATCGTTTCCCCCACCCCCTTTTCATCGAACTGTTTTACACACAGTTGTTATAATTAACTTGAGGAGACACCCATAAGCGTACAAAAGGAGAGAGGGTATAGATAAAGGAGATTTCAGACGAGAATTTATATTTCTATGCAGGACTGTCTTTCATATAAAATTTTCGATTATATCCTTCCCAAAAAAGTTCCCTCGAAAGAATTGCCTTCGGTATATCCGGACTATTCCCAACCAATAAATCTGGCAATCGTTATGTATAGCCTGTCATGGACTATTTCAGTGAGTGGCCAGAAGCTTATACTATTAGTAACCAACATCCGCAGAGGTTATGTTTCAGAAGTGGATACCTATTTCGTTTTGGGGAACCAATAAGTTTTCCAAAAGTCTGACTCCTCCTAGGAATATCCAAGGCACGACCTAATGCATAGTATGGTGGAATAATTGAGACACACTTTTTCTATTGCCGTACCTTTTCACTCTGTATGAAATCACGGGAAAGTCTCAAGCAAATATTGTTTTTGGAGATGAGTTACGTCTCTCCATCGACATCCGGAATGTACTGATGACTACATAAGTAATCTGAGAGAGCGTCTTCATTTAGTTCATGAAGATGTTCACAAAGTTTCATCTGGAAAGCAACATAATCAAGATCCGTTATGATTTTTTATGAGAAGTTTGGAAGAACCATACTTCATCGTAATCAAGACCGCATCAGACGCAGCCCAGTGACAGAGATGAATATAGTAAACATCTTCAGGTTATGTCTACAGGGTGTCCCGTAAGTCTTGGATCAAACGGCTCGGGGTGACAGGGGAGGCCATTTGCGACAAAAAACCCCACATGTTTTTATCCACTTGTTAACCGTTTTCAAGATACGGGGTGTTATAATTTTCACGAAAAAACAATTTTTATTATTATGTCCGAAACTAGAAAAGACATTTGAACCAAATTTGGTATACCACATGATGTTATGAAGTACCAAAACTACTGTCAATATCAAGCTCGCCGGCCCACCAGTGGCGTAGATAGGGGTCACCGGGAAAAATAATTTTATAAAAAATAATGTAACACCCGGTGTACGATAAAAAAAAATTCAATATTTAGACACACAATTTAATTGGAAACAAGAAATGATTTAGAATTTTTGTGTCTGCTACCATTTTGCAGTAAATGCCATTTTTTTGAATTTTTTAAAGTTATGTTGAATTTACTTGGTAACGCGGAATTAAAACTAAGAGTGAAAATTAAAATAAATTTATTTAGTTATTTTAGAAGATGTTTAAAATAGCCCCCACCTGCTCTAATGCACAATCTGCACCTGCGAAAAATGTTTCTTTTAATTCGCCGTAGGGCTTGTTCATTGCGTCTAATTTGCTCCGCAACTCTGATTATTGTTTGACGGAGTGTCTGCTCATCAGGTGATTCTGTCAAATAAACTTTTGCTTTAAAGTAACCCTATAGAAAGAAATCAAGCGGGTTTAGGTCGGTAGAACGAGGCGGCCATTGTATTGGCCCTCCTCGGCCTATCCATCTCCCAATACGATTAAGGCAGTGCCATACTTGCCGAATGTAATACGGTGGGGCGCCGTCATGTTATAACCACATATGTTGCCATACAGATAATAGTACGTCCTCTAATGAAACGGGCAACTCATTTTCCAAAAATCTAAGATATTCTTCACCATTTAACCAGCTGGTAGTTCAAAAGGTCCAATTAACCGAGCATTGATTGTCCCAGCCCATAAATTTACACCAAAATGATGTAGAAATCGGTCATTTCTTATTGCATCTGAATTTTCTTCTTCCCACAAATGTAGGTTATGGATGTTGATTTCGCTTACAGCCGCATTCGTCTGTCCAGAGAATTGAATCAAAAAAGTTTGGATCTTGCCTGCACCTCATTAAGATTTTTCTACAGAAATGCATTCTTCGTGGGTAGTCTTCTGGCAAAAGTTCTTGTACACGTTGAACGTGATACGGATGCAATTACTGTCTTTTTAAAGTGCGGTGACCTGTTGACTTTGGTACTCCAGTAACTCTTGATATTCGACGTACACTAGTTGAAGAATCCGCTTCAATTTCATCAAGTATCACTTCATCAACATTGTTTCTCGGTCTTCCTTCTCTAACTGATTTACCAGGAAGTCGACCAGCCACATAATCATTATAGACACGTATGAAAACACAATAATCAGGATATTCTCGATTTGGATATCGGTTATGATATTCTCTCGCAGCCATTCGAGCGTTTCCATCACAGAACCCATAAATGAAGTGCATTTCTGCATATTCACGTTGAGTATACATACTACACACGGCGGGCCAATGGAAATAAATAAATAAAGTGTTTATTGAATATCAATAAATACAAGCACACCCTGTACAAATACACCATTACAAATACATCATGCACAAAAGAGTAAAACCCGCCAGTCATATTTTCACTCACTCCTATTTAAAGAAAATTTATTACTGCAGTAGCAACAACCAATACAATGAGAAACCACTTACCAGCTATCAGAACCTGCATATAAACTATCCAGTCAGATCATGTCTAACTACATATTTTTTTCTCTATGTTTGAAGGTAGCAAGTGTACAGGTATACGAGTAATGTCCTGAGAAATCGGTAGTGTTAAATACCTGTGGTGCCTGATATCTAAAGTGGGGTTTCAAAAAATCTGTATGTACGACCAAGTTCATCAGATAAGATGGTACATCCCCTTTAACTACTCTATAGTCCAGGCAGCACATGTGAATATGCCTTCTATCACTCATACACATCTAACCTAGATCTCACAGATGTTCATATGTGAAAAAACGGGCACAGGAATTCTGTATTTTTTGTATCCTGTACCTATAAAACATTGCCAAGTTTATGTTCAGTATAAACCGTGTCTATATAATCCGCCAGTGATAGAACAAGTTAGTCACTCAACATGTTTTTGGTGCCGGCCGGTAAAAGCTGTTTATAAAAAAGAAAAAGTTGCTTTAGAGCAAGAAATTACCTTCGACACAATGCTGTTTACCTGCCCACCAAACGTTAATCTGCTGTCCATTACCAGTCCCAGGTTCCAATAATTGCCATTGTCTTCTGAGAGTTAACTGATAAAAGCACGATCCAAGCACGGCGCAAGTGGCTCTTTCTGTGAAATACTTCACCATCAAAAACATAGTTTTTAAGATCAATCGAAGTACGAGTATTTTGGCACAACATACATGCAGTTGCTCTATGTAACATTATTACCGATTTAAGTTCAGAAACTAAATGTTTCTTTAGTTCTATGTATGTGGAGCCACATTAGTGATCAGCCAAGCTGTTAAATTCATTTATATTGGCATAAATTAAGATCACTCTAAGACAAGGAAGTGTTTTCCTAAAACTCCCTAAATGCACGTAGCACCAAAATAGCAAAAGTTTTGCTAAATAATTGTACTCTGTCTACTCTGCATTTTGTTGACACAGACTTTAAAGAATGAGCTTGTATTTTAAAAACGTTGCAAGCCGCCTATGGAAGCGGGCCCATTGTTTTAACTAGTATATGGCGGTTCCTTCCGGCGGTGCACCAAATAAATAATCTTAGTTCCACTCTTTTGTGCAGCAGCTTTGTTTCGCTGAAAACGCGCCGCCGCCGGGCGGGCAGCGAGCACACATACACACGTATATTTAACTTGCTCTAATTATCCCCATTCCGCTTTCTGATGTTTATGAACGCAACGCACCGTCGGCGCGGCACACTGTGTACCGGAGCCACTCCGCCATAAGTAAGCGAAGAAATTAACTGTTATAATTTAATTACGCCCTCGTTGGATAATACGGCCCGCATTATTTATTTGCCGCCATATTTGTAAATACACGTTCTGTGTTTTCATTGTTAACGCCATTTAATAACACCTCTAACGCCACTAATTTGGAAATCGGGTGCATTTGGCAACTTGATCAGTTTAAAATTTATGTTTATGATCTTTAATCCCTCTCCAGCCGGGAAAATTTTGTACAGGATTATCTTATATTGGCAATGCTGACAATAACATCATAGTCGGAGAGCCAGCGTAAATGTTCCAGAGATGATTTAGTTAAGGCCTATTTTTTGCAAGGATGTTGGGGGGGGGCCATAACCAAGTGTCATCCGCAAGGATTAACCCTGACTCCAGTCATAAGGGGGTGGCAGAATGGCCGTTACTGGTAAAAAAATGCATCTTTTTATTAATTACCTACCTAGTTAAGGCTGAAATGTTTTCCAGTGCACCTCTGATGGCCCGCAATTATCGATAAAATATTTGCAGAACGATTGGCCAGTCATAAGGGGGTGGCAGATCACCCCCAAAATGTCGTGTGAGCAATGAACTTTTTATTATTTAGTTAAGCTTAATTTTTTAATATGTTGTTATGACAACTATTTCAAGTGTAAATGCCAATTTGCAGGAGAAAATGGCGGTATTAACACTCTGGCAGAACGATTCGAATGTTCCGTACGCGCGCCTTAATTGCGTACCATCAGTCACAAAATAACTTTGCAATAATTATTGCGAGTACGAAAAAGTGGTCTGAATGTTTTTTGTAGGAAATTTAATTCTCTACATAATAGATTTCTTCACATTTTTTCGAATTTAGCTTACTTTCTGAGATATAGTGAAGATAAAAAATAATTTGCAAATAGCTTTTACATTCAGGCGCGAATATCTTCAGAACTGTACAAAATACGAGCATAGGAGTAGGAACCAATTGTGTAGAGAATTGAATTTCCAATAAAAAAGGTTTTTTGATACCTTAGTGTATCTCGTTTAGTTTCTGAGATATTGTAAAAAAAGTATTTTCTTTATGAAAATGACATTTAGCAGAACAAAACATCATCTGTAAAATACTGGGCGGGTTCAGCACCACCTATAGTGCGCCACGCAGCGGGGAGATTTAACGGTTGCGCTCCGCCGCGCCGGCGCTTTTCCGTAGCGGCTGTGACTGACACGCAGCGTAAGAAACTTTCATGCAAATCGCAATTATTATTTGAAAAATTTCACCATTTACTTGAAACAATAAAAATAATTATGAGTTGACAATGTTCTACTTCTTCTTTCTAATTGGAAGACGATAACTGATGATAAGGTGCACTTTTTTCATTATTTAGCCTCTGTCTATGGAGTCTATACAACGAAATATTTGCATTTTTTCTTGCTTGTACTTGAAAAGCTCAAGATATACGGGTGTTCCGTAATGATGTGCAAATATATTTGGGGGGACATGTTCTACATTTTGTTTTAAGGAGAGACGTTCCATGTAAAATTTTTCTATTTATAAAATCAACACTTGAATAAAATAGCCCTACTAAGAGTTTTAAAGTAATTTCTGGAGAATCTTTTTACGGAAAACTGTAGGTATAAGAACTTCAAACCAACAAATACGGATTTTTGTCAAAAAATTAACGGAAATTTTTGTTTTCAAGTCTTCAGTTATTCATAGAAAATAGTGATTGGAAAATAAGAACAAACTTTATTAGAATTAGTGGAACAAAGCTTAGTGAAGATAAAAAAAATAATTTGCAAATATTTTTACATTCATGCTCGAATATCAATTTTTTTGTGGCGCACTCGTGGTATCTGATTTTTATAAGGACACTAATTTGAGAACAATATAATTAGTGTCGATTGAGCACCCCAAATATGATATATAATATTTTAATTGTAGTATTATAATAAGTGGAAAACCGATTGGCATGAAAACAGTTACAAAAAACGTTTTAAACAAAATCTAAATTATTGAAGTTCTACGATGTAAATAAATGAAAAATATATACAATAATATTTGTCGAATCATTAACATACCTACAAGAAATAAATAAAAATATTTCAAAAAACATCGTAATGTTAACTCATAATTATTTTTATTATTTCAAGTAAATGGTGAAATTTTCCAAATAATTGCGATTTGCATGAAAGTTTCTTATATACCGCCATTTTGTTCTGCAAATTGGCAATTACACTTGAAATAGTTGTCATAACAACATATTAAAAAATTAAACTTAACTAAATAATAAAAAGTTCATTGTTCACACGACATCTTGGGGGTGATCTGCCACCCCCTTATGACTGGCCAATCGTTCTGCAAATATTTTATCGATAAATGCGGGCCATCAGTGGTGCGCTGGAAAACATTTCAGCCTTAACTAAATAATAAAAAGATGCAATTTTTTTACCAGTAAGGGGCGTTCTGCCACCACCTTATGACTGGAGTCAGGGTTAATCCTCGCGGATGACACTTAGTTATGCCCCCCCCAACATCCTTGCAAAAAATAGGCCTTAACTAAATCATCTCTAGAACATGTACAGTCGCGGACAGTTGGTATCGAACGACCTGAAGAGGTTTCTCGTGGCTATCGTTACAGGGCGCGCGGAGACGGCAACATCGCGCTGGAGTCTGCAGCCGGCCGGTCTGCTAAAAATAGAACCATAAAATGCAAATTACAGCCTCCAGCCTCTCACAGCAAAGGAACAAAATTCGAGGAAAATGCAACTTTGTGCTGGTAATAATTCCAACCCCAGTGTTGGTATTTAATATTTCGTACTATTTTATCATGTTACTATACCGTCTAGTATTTATGATAATGAAATAAAAAAATAATAAATATCAAGGCTGAGATTAGAATCAACACCACAATAAAAGTTGCTTTTTCTCGAGTTTCCTTCCTTTGCTGCCAGCACCCTGTATTAATTAGGAATATGAAATTAGGTAAATCCATAGTCAATTTGAGCCACAATAGAATTCCGAAGAATTTCTCAAAAACAATAATTTAATATACAGGGTGTCTACTTTTAAACATATGCAAATTAATAAAATCTTTATTTTTGGAGATAATCCCTGAACATTCTTTGTGTGAAAGGCCTTCAAAAATCGCTTCTTTTAGCCTTCCTATCATTTTCAAAAGGCAAATCCAGGTCCGGCTACGATTTTTGAGTGTTTTTTTATTTAAAATCTACCAATACAGCGTTAATCAGGATCCCCCTAAAACCCCTTTATATACCAAATTTGAACAAAGAATTTAGAGAGAGATCTATTCTACAGGATGTCAAGGTTCAGCAAAATAGGAAATTTACAGGCATTTGGCGAGTCAAGTGTGCCATGGAATCCCGTCAAAATAGTTTAATTGTCAACAGAACCACTCAAAGTGTTGGTGTGCAAAGATTCAATACAGGGTATTTTTCTCTGCCCCATCTGAAAATGCTGAATTTTTATGACTTGACTCGCCAGAGATGCCTGAAGAGGTTTCTTTAAATTTCCTATTTTGCTCAATTTTGACATCCTGTAGAATAGAACTCTCTCTATATTTTTTGTTCAAATTTGGTATATAAAGGGTTTTCGACTGTCCTGATTGACGCTGTGGTGTCAGATTTTAAATAAAAAAATGGCTAAATGGTTTTTGTGAAAATCGGGGGAATAAAAAAATCGTAGCCGGCCCTGGATTTGCAATTTGAAAATGGCAGGATTGCTAAAATAAGCGGCTTTTGAAGTCCTTTCGGACAAAAAACAGATCAAGCGATTATCTCAAAAATTAAAGATTTCAAGGATTTGTATAATATGTTTAAAAGTAGATATGGGGGCTCTTAATATTAATTAGAAAATGTATGGCACAAAATTAATGGATTATCGGATTACCTGAGTTGAAATATTTTAGCATAGATATTTATATCTTTTTAAATAGGTATTTATTAATTATACCTACCTGCACTTAATATAACTAAATTTAGGGGATTAACTTAATAATTGTAATATTGAATTGGATGTAGATTTTGAAAATATCGATTATACCTGCTCCTAGCCCTTTGTATAAATACTAAGGTGGGTGGGCTAAAATTATTTAGTCAGTATCCTAATTCGAGAGAGTAACTAACAGTGTTCGTTATGCCTCGTTTGAGTGAATCCGTCAAGCACCGTATCATCGCCAAACTAGAAAATGGTTGGGCTATTTCCCGACTGGCCGAAGAATTTGGTGTATCTAAAAGCACCATTTTCAATATAAAGAAGAAATATGACGAAACCGGAAGCGTGGAAAACATACATAGAGGAGGAAATGTGAAAATTACGTCTGACCAACAAGATGAGCAACTAGCTAATTTTTGCCTTGCAAATCCGTTTAAATCCGCCGTTGAAGCAGTATCTGCAACACAATTTCCAGCAAGTGTTAGAACTGCCCGAAGGAGATTAGATGCAGCCAATCTGAAATCTCGCACGGCCAGCAACAAAATTCAGCTGACCGAGGCTAATAAGGAAGTCAGGTTGCAGATATGCCGAGAGTTTCAGCGTTTACCGCCACATTATTGGGAGAAGGTAATATTTAGCGACGAAAAGATCTTTCAAAGCCATTACAATGGCAAAGTGCGAGTATATAGACCTTCGGTGAGTTCAAGATATGACGAAAGATTTGTGTCACCCAGGAAAAGGAGTGGGCATTTTTCCGTCAACATATGGGCCTGGATAAGCTACCGTGGACCTGGCATTTGTTGGAGAATCGACGACCGCTTCACAGCAGCTCGCTATTGCGAGATACTCGAAGGCGGATTGTTACCAACTGCAACGGAAATGTATCCCGATGGCTTCGTTTTCCAGCATGATAATGCTCCTGTGCATACAGCAAGAATAGTTCGCGAATGGTTCACCGAAAACAACGTAGAAAAGTTGCAATGGCCGGCGAAGAGTCCTGACTTGAATCCCATTGAGAATGTGTGGGGCAGAATGGCGCGGACAATGGAGAACTTCGTACCCGAAAATAGGGAGGCACTTTGGCAGAAGATTCAACAAACGTGGGATGAAGTCGTAACCCATGATCTCTGCTGCCAACTCATAGATTCGATGAGCAGGAGAGTTCAGAAAGTCATCCTATCCCAAGGTGGGTATACTAAATATTAATATACATATAATATAATAATGGAAAATGCATTTGATTTCTTGCCTTTATTTAATTATGTTATAGTCATAAAGATTTTAATGGGTTTATAGTTTTTTCGGATTCTTCCTGTGTCGGTGGTTCTAATAAAACTTCGTAATCATTATATCCAGCTTGTGGAAGTCCTCAATCACCTGAAATTATTTTATTTTATCCAGGTAATCACATTGAGGTCCAGGGAGGTGTGTAAAGCTTGACACGTGTCCCTGCTGTGTGTCTTCTGATGTTATTGATAAAGGTATGCAATTTAAATAATAGAGAGTTATTGCAGAAATAAATAACGTCGCGCTCTTTTTTGACGTTATTTTGACATTTGAGCATGCGCAGTCGTAGTTTGACATAAGGTCGTCCATAATAAGGTTATTTTCCTTTATTTTTGTTTATTGTGTATACCATAATATACGTTATTTTTACCTTATTTGTCACAATTCTTAAAATAAATTCTGATTTGTCAGAAAACGCTAGTGTTCTGTGAAAGTAGGACTTAACCTAAAATGTTCGTTGCTTGTTTGCGTTTGCACCTTGTTTGTTTTCATTAGTCTTTCACCTTGGTGTTCCGTGGTTATTTGGCTGTTTTCCCAGTTTTTTCCGGAGCAAAATTATAAAAGCACATAATATTCTAGTGAAAGTGTAGAAATACAAAACAATAAAGTAAACGTAAACAAGCCCTTAATTTGGATACATAAATTACGACTTGCAATAACTATTGTCAGAATCATAAATAACGTATGAGAGTATTCAAATAAGGTCGTCTTAAATACTGCTTAATGCCAAAAACAGTTTCTGCAATAACTCTCTATTAAGTTACAAGGGTAATTTTATGTCTGTGACCCCCTAATCTCATTTATCTGTTGAAGGGCATTTTATGAGAAACAATGGAGCATTGCAGCACCACGAAAACCAATTTATTAAAACTTCTGACCAATTTCTTCAAAAATAAGAAAAAATAAATAAAAGGGACACCCCTTTTATTTTATAATCATTTATGTTTAGGACTACGAGACCTAACAACTAAATGTTGGAACAAATACTTATTTTGCAAAGAAAAGAATAATTTATGAAAATCCTTTTAATTAACTTTTTTAATTCTAGGGTTATTAGCTAAATATATTTTTAGTGTTACTACATATTTTTTTATTATAACATAAAAATACATTTTTGTTGCAACGCAAAATATTTATTAACTTAATGTCTAAAACCGCTGACAACTATACTTAGTGTATTTGGAAATGAAAGGAGGCCATAAATATTGATTGAGAAGGAAAATTCGACCATTTCAGTGGCGTGCTCTTTTGCTAAAAATCTGATGAGGATAAATACGCAAATTAATATTCGGGCGAGTTATGTAGTATTTTATGACGGACTCTCGAGCCTCTGATAAAGAATTTGCATTTATATTTATAATAAGCCATAAACCTTCCTTTCATTTCCAAATACACTATGTATATACAGTATGTCCACAGAAGAGGTGTTGAATAGGAACACTTTCTTATCTTTAATTTTACCGCAAAAAGTTACTCTTGATAAAAACTTTGCTAACATTTCTTATGTGGAAATAAGTTGCTAGGAAAAGTTGTTCAAAAGTAAAGGATACTCCATACTACCAATTTTAGAAACAATTGGCACACTTTGATTTATTTGAAAAACATTTTTCGCTTTGGCCCTATCACTGCATTAAATATATTTTTTTATGTAAGTAAGCTTATATAAGCATAATAAATATGGCAATTTTAGACGGCTAGGTGATGTTAAAAAATAAATCGGCATCCATAACCAACTTTTCACGCAATACAAAAAAAAACTCAAGTCGACAAAAATGTGAAAACAAAACTATCAATTTATTTAATTTTTTTTTGATCAAACAAGATCTTTAATATGAGAAAATTTGTCTTTAATTTGAATAACTGTTGATGTTTTTAATTGCTATTTCGACTTCACACTTTAAACAAATTAGCGGGAAAACTAGTACAAATTGTATGAAAATTTTCTTTTGTCAATGTTCTTGCGTGATCTAATTGCCGCTAATCTCCAATTAAAATTTTCCCTCGACTTTCAAAATAAATTGATTGTTTTCAGATTCTTGTTGATTTAAGTTTTTTTTTGGTATTGCGCGAAAAGTTGGCCATGGATACCGACTTCTTTTTTTAACATTAACCAACTATCTAAAATTTACACGTTTTTGTTTCTTAAGATTTTTCAGTAGGGAGCCAAATAACTACTTTAATAAACTAAAACAATGGCCTTTAATAACTAAAACAATGGCCTCAACAGAGCCGAAGAGCCTGTGTAATTTTCAGAAACTATCTGAGCACCCAGTTGCATAAAGCTTCTCAGTGCCATCAATTTTCAATATAAAAGTTTTCTTCGGTATCTTAAAATAAATAGGTATGTTACGGCTATTTAATAATTTTGCTCAATTGGAGGTTTTTTTATATTGCGCGACAAGTTGACCATGGATGTTGATTACTTTTTCAGGGCCACTTAGCTGTCCAAAATTGTCACCTTTTTGTTTCTCATGTTTTTTTTGTAGGGCGCAAAATAAGCGAGGAAATCGCGGTGGTAGTTTAAAAAATCATACTGTATACTTGTGAACTGTTTTAATAAATAGTTTAATACTGATTCCTTAATTTTTTTTAACTCTTTCGGTGACATCGGCTTAATCGCTTGCAAAGAATTCTCGGAACAAGACACCCGTTCGAACCATCCGATGCCGAAGGCGCGCGCTGTTGCCGTCTCCGCGCGCCCTGTAACGATAGCCACGAGAAACCTCTTCAGGTCGTTCGATACCAACTGTCCTCGACTGTACGCTGGCTCTTAGACTATCATCTAAACGTAAATAAAAATAAAACATATAGAAATGGCTTCCACTACCGCAATGTTTTGTTCCTGTAGAATTTTTGATCATTTACAACAGGCCACAGGCGAGGTCGCCATAATTACAAAGTCCTAACTATGTAAACAGTACTAGTTGATATAACATTTTTATGGAAAACAAAGCTGCTCAAAGAGTAATTCAAGAGCATTATTCATTTCATCAATCGTTTCACATAAAAAATATCAATTAATTGTCACATAACTATTTACCTTTTTAATTGGCTGTCCGCTTTATTTTCTTGAAATTTGTGCCCAATCCGACAACGATCCTTCGAAGATGACGCCCAACGGATTGTGTTGTCGTTGTTTATGTTAATGCTTTAGATGTATATTGGACTTTTTCGACTTTGTTTTATTTTTTGTTTGTTATTTCTCTGGATATATCCGTTTGTTGACGTTTTATGCGACAGACAATGGGGGAAATGATGTAACATTATTTACATGTACCTATTCGTAGATTTGGGACTTGGGGTAAAGAAATTTTTATTTTTCGGTGGATATTTTAACATTAGTTATTTATTAGTTTTATACGAAAGCGAATAAGGACCACATATCTACTACTTTTTTTTAGTTTTTCACACTTTTTTCAAGAAATTTCGTAAAAAAAGTGTGAATTTCAACTTTCTGCACTTTAGAGGTCTTGATGATGCACCAAAATAACACGTAATAAATGAAACAACGCCTTTAACCCTTATTTATTTATGATAATTAAAGACGAAGTTGCTCAATTTTTTTTATGGCTGAAATCTACAATTTCGTGGTTTTATTGTCTAGAACGTCAAACGTGGCAACCTGTGTGCCTGTCAGGAGAAACAGCATTGCAATGTTGCCAGTTTTCAATAATTGGTGGAACAAATGCCAATTGTTGTACCTTTCTATTAAAATGTCTTCGGCTCGTCTATCTTGTTTAATCTAAATTAAATTTTTGTAGGTGGTACTAAATAACAGGTTTTCCAGCCATAGAGTCGTTTATTTATAATATTAATTTTTTTATTTGCAAATTTTTCTACAAACGACGTAAAAAAGAAATTTTCCACTATATTTTTATTTTTTTGGCCATTTTTACACCTATAAATTATTGGAGAGTATGTATTAATGATACTTGTTAATTCCCTGAAGAAGCTCTCAATCCAGAGCGAAAGCTTGGAAATAACAAATTTGGTAATGATATTGTAAATAAACGACTCTCTGGCTGGAAAACCTGTTATTTAGTACCACCTATAAAAATTACATTACATCAGCTGTGACCTTTTCACTCAACTAAATTAAATCATTACATTATATTCTATTTCAAAACCATAGAAATAAAATGTACTGACGCTGCAGAACAGCACCCGATCTCGCGCCTAGTATGTGCGTCAGTATATACATAAAAAATAAAAACAAATTTATTTTATAAATACTCCTCCGCATAATTAATAAATCAAATTCAACTCTTTTGTGTTGTTTCTCGTACCTATCGCTATGCCCAAGCCAGAGGCGGATTCAGGCAAATCTAACCGGGGGGGGGGGCGTGGTAACAATTTTTCCTGAGGAGCCGGGATAAGTTAAATTTTTAGAATTTAATATGTATTTTTGTGAAAAATAAAATAATTTATTTCTTTAAAAAAAAAAAAAAAAAAATGTTGACCCAAACAAATAAAAAAACAAACTTAAATAATAAACATAACAAACCAAAACCAAAAAAAAAACAATAATTCTTTAGATTTAAAAAATAATGTACTTATCACAAAATAAAATCTTGTTTTCTCTTCTTTCGCGCAAACTGATATTTTCTTCATTTATGGGTACATTGCGGTGTATATTTAATAGGGCTAAATTACTTAGTCTGTCTTGGACCATATTGGTACGTAACCAAGTTTTAATTCTTGTAAGTGAAGAAAAATTTATTTCCGCCGATGCATTGCTTATAAGGAAACTGGCAAGTATGCTCAAAAATTTTCTTGCCGTTGTCGCGATGCGACTTCGTACTGGTGTTAGTGAGAAACTGGAAAATATACTAAAAACGCTCTTTAATTGTACACTAGATTGTGACAGGTAAATATTTCATGCCCCTAGAATTCCCTAAAAGGCTGCCATATTGATAGAAGGCGGAGGACAGGGCCGTAATCAACAGAATTTACATTTTACACGCACAAATCCTAAATTTAAATATATAGAAATTAACATTAAACTCTGTTCTTTGAATCATAGAAAAAGGCTAGTTATAGTTTCTGTGTTTAAAGTTAGGTTAGAGCCACAGACACAGAGATCGAATATCAAGGTTAAAATTAGGCATCTGTCACAAGTTCTGGCATTTCTGCCGGACATGCTAAATACGTCCTTGTAGGCGCCCAAAATTGCTGCCAACCTTGTATTACCAAATTAAGAAATGTAATTTCTATTGTACAATTAAAGAGCGTTTTTAGATTACCTAATAATACTTCGGTTGTAATAATGGTTGTAGAAAAGGGGGGGGGGGCAGGCGCCCCCCCGCCCCCCCTGTATCCGCCACTGGCCCAAGCCACCTTGGCCCTAGCAGAGAGTGAAGCTGCTCTCTGGTAGCGATATATCCCTTCACTAAAACCTTTCCCATCACCACTGTGACCAAGCCATAATACCTTCGCATGGAGTGAGCTGCTCTCTGACAGTGGTGTCCGAAACAAACTTACTTACTACAAGTGCCTCGCCTTGTAGTAAGAAAATGCCTTCCTTCGGTTTGCTACAAGTGCCTCGTCTGGTAGTAAAGAAATACCTTCCTTCTGTTTGCTTCAAGTGTCTCGTCTTGTAGCAACTATATACCTTTAAACTTCTGTCTATGCCACAAGTGCCTCGTCTGGTGGCAGATTAGACCTCTCAGCCATTCATAATCTGAGGGTACGCAGAAGAGTTGGAAGTATTCCACTGCCGCAAAAGGGCAGAAGTGAGTTCCGGGCAGCAGTGCCAGGACAATCTATTATCGCAACCTTTGAGCTTTAATTAATTCAATTGCACACAAAAATATTATTACATAAATACGTTTTTATTACTAAAGTGTTCCGTGTATTGGCTCCTCTATAGCAAAATAGTGACTGTTTATATTAAGACTTCAATAATGCAGAAATATTCGCCCACCCAAGCCGCGGCACCTGACGTCCCGTCATGCTAACCGTCATTCTGTGTGCCGGCTGTGCCGCTCAATCAAAACATTAGTAGACATTTGTGCGATTATAGTGTTATTCTTATTTACTATTGTATTGTTGGTGTAGTTATAGTGTTGTTAATTGTGTATTGTAGGTAGATCATGGATAATTTGCCAAAATTGGATGAATTGGACTAGGGACCATTTTATGAAGGCGTCATAGTGCTATAAGAAGTATTGAGCCAGAATTCCGTACATAGGCCCAACATTGCCAAAATAATTGCAGAAATACGCGACTAAATATTGACAAAAACCACGGGCGTAGCCAGGATTTAGTTTTGGGGGGGGGGGGGTTTAGTTTGAGAAGTAAATAAAACAACAAAAATATACTTATATGAAATTTAATATCTATATATCCATCCGAAAAACTACGACATATATTTATAAAGTTCTTGACTTTAAATGAAATGGATAAATTAATTTCGTTCCTCTGCGCTAAATCTAAAACCATTAAAGAAGAAATCTTCGGCTTTTCTTTTAAATATATCTACTACTTCATCTGCATGAATTTCTGTTCCATAGTGAATGTTCATTAGAGCCAAACCATTAAGTCTGTTTTCACTTGTAGTGTTTCGTAAATAGTTTTTCAGTCTCCTTAGGCTCGAGAAAGACCTCTCTGGGGTAGCAGTGGATACAGGAATGGTAGCCAAGATTTGTAGTAATGTGTAAATATTAGGATAAAGGTTTTTATCGCACATATGTAGGCATTCCAAACTAGATTTCGGGGTAGGCAGTCTTCTTAATTTGTTTCTTTATTAGAAACCCCTTGACCTTGACTACACCATTTTTTCCAGTAGTCCATACCTTTAGGTTTACCCCCCTTCCTTTTTTTCCCCTCAATTTTTCGACAGTAATAATGATTCACGTCTCTATCCTTAACAAGGATAGATAATATTAGGTAATATTATCTATCCTTAACAAGGATAGATAAGGTAATATCATCTATCCTTAACAAGGATAGATATCCTTAACAAGGATAGATAATATTAGGTAATATTTTGCTTATTTCGGGGGGGGGGGTTTGAACCCCCGAAACCCCCCCTTGGCTACGCCCGTGACAAAAACACTTCTTGACTAAATGTGGTTTCACGGTACCTACATCCTATGTCTGGGGGTTTGAGGTTAGAATTTTGAAATTTCAACTTACAACAAATTACAACTTGCACCGCAGAATAAGGTTATGTCCCAGAACACTTCAGTGGTATCGACATGTTGCCAAATTACCTTCTTAAAACACTTGTGACGTCATAATTGCATTCCCGTCAAATTTATAAGAAAGTCTAAAACTTGCTAAATACGCAAATATAATTTTTAGAAATAATCGTAGGGTCTTAATGCAAGTGTCCAGGAATTGTTTTTATCAAGTTTGTAAAATTTCGTCAAGTACCCTATTGATGACCACATACGCCGCCGCCGCCGAAAAAGATTAGGAGAAAACACTCTCGCAGGCCGCGTGAGGGCGACTCGGCTTACTGCCAAACGTAATTAAGTCAACTGGGGACTCCATTCCGTATATTTAATACAAACCAAGTATTTGATGTGAGTGTAGGGATATGCAAGCGCCGAATGCATACTGACGACGGTAGAACTATCAAGTTTAACATTTGCACCTAAGGCGCTGACGTCATTTATTAAAGTAACATATTAGTGAGGGCTTAAATTATTTTTTAAAGGATAATTCGTCCTTCCATAAGGATTGTTATGGTTGCGAGGGAGGGCTCCTTATATAAAGCAGAGAAGATACCACTTCCATCACATTCATGAAAGTGTTAGCAAAATGTGGATGTATTATTCCTCCTCGCAGTTGCCAGAGGCTAGAAATACCACAACAGGTATACAAAGTTAGGAGCTGAGTGGCGGGATATACACTGGGTGTATTTTGATGGTGAGCTGGAATTAGATGATTTTTGTTGTCAGATCCACCATGGATCTGGTATAGAAAAAGTTATTAGGATGCATCGTACGGTTTTTCTATGAAGAACTAACAGAAAAATAGTCACGAAATGAAAATAACATTGGTCCTACAGTAGATTAATTACATTGGATAGTATTGGGTGAGATATCCTTGCTGTATTAAAATTTTTAAAGTTCAATAGTTGTCCTCTTTTTGACTTTTTGCACAAGTGATTTTGAAGTGAAATCAACATGAAGTGAACTGACAGTGACATGATTTTTTATTGGTAAATGGAACAGTTATCTATAATCTAACCCTTGAATGAATTTTTCAATATTTGTCACCACCTTAAGCCCAGAAACACTCAAAACAAACACAAATTACATAAAAATCGATTTGCTGCGTAAACTGATCAATTCATAATCAACTGAACATTTGTAAAAGGAACACTCGATGTCAGCTGATGTGATCTCAAAGTGATTCGGAATCGATTTGAGATCACTTAAAACTGTAAATGGAGGACGGCTATTATACGTGAGAACCTAACCTATAAATCAGCAAGGACAAATCAGATCCACTTTTGTCTGCCCGTTTGCTTGCGCTCACTTAAATCTACTTTTTAGCGAAGGTGAACTTTATGTTTAAGCGGTACTTATGAAATTCCTGTTTTGCATCAGTCAAACTTAATGAATACTTAGCTAAAGTGTAGTTATGTTTGGTAATATAGCATATTTATTTTGTTTTGTGGTCCACTGATGTTTTTGAAGTAAATATGTCAAGAACTGTCACTTATCAGCAGTTTAGTTTGTTCATAGTTTGTTGTATTCCGTTGCATTCTATGCGTGATTTTGGAGACTATTTACTATTATTTTCAAAAATATAAGTGTAAAATGAACGAAGAACAAAATCGAAAAAGAAAAGGGCCCAATTTTTCTCAGAAAGAAACTCTTTATTGTTGAATTTGTAACAACTAGGTGTTACTCAAAAAACTACAAAAAAAATTGAGAGAGCGAGATGCGGAGAGCAAGTTTTTCTCTTGGAACTAGTTATGAGGCGATCAAATAAAACACAATATTCTAAAAACACGTTTTATTACACCTTGAGAATCGTTTGCATTAATTTGCCTTACAAAAGAAAGTTACAATTTGAAAATCGTTTGCATTAAATTGACTTACAAAAGGAAGTTATACTACTCACAGTTACACAAGTTAAACAGAAGTAAATGAAATTTAAACAGAAGTAAATTTGAAAATTGAGGTTAAGCAATAGCCTTAGTTTACACACCGACTGAGATTGTAACTGCGGCTCGTTTCTGTCCTTTCGACTTGGGTAAAATTAATAGAGTTCGACACAATACCTCAACTCCACATTCATGTAAGTCCGTGCCCATTTGCCCAATATGCGAGAACCAAACCAGACCACTTATAGCTGCAACGCTGCAGTGCCGACTAGCTGGGACGTGGGTCTTTGTGGTGGCTGGTGGATCTGTCGCTTAGCTGCACGTGACCAAACCAGAGCTTGTGACGTGGTAGAAGGTGATGTGGTGTAACCGCTTCGCCGTATCTGTGAAGTCGAAAACCAAGCAGTACCCAGTCAAGAGAGAGAAAAATTTGAACAACTAATAGGCGATGCTGTTTATATTTACTTATAATTTTAACTTGTGTAGCTAGTAAAACTATCCTAAATATAACAATGAGTATGACTAATTTAATTAGGCTATCTTTATAATTATTAAAAAAAAACACTGTGCACAGAGATAGCGAAAATAATGCAAAATATTTACTTGTAAAAAAGTAATATACCTATAACTTGAAACTTGATATTTACAGGAAATCTGAACCTCAGACTAGGACAAGAGAATGATTTTTGTTTTGATTAAAAGTTATATTAACACATACTTATATGTTCTCTGGGTAAGTAAAACAAATTTTGTTCGATAAAAGAGAAAATTCAATGATATAATGATAATAGCAAAAAAAATCTGAGGTGACTGCGTTACGTTCCTTCGGGGATCAGACCTAGAGTGGTATCGTTGAAAGTTAATAAGGTTAAAAAAATTTAAGATACGGCAATATAATCAGGAGCAGAACACAGGCCGAAATCCAGAGGACAGCTCGAGTTCGTAGAACCTAGGTGAGTAGACATCTCGAGAAAACGGTACAAAAAATACGATAAGGATAAGAAAAATGCGATAAAATCTACTCACCAGGGCTTCCACGGATTTCCACGGTGCTCGAGCCCCTGTGGACTCCTCCTGTGCTGGCTGAAATGTAGCTGAACTCCTGGGGCGGTACACGTGGTTGACTACACCAGAAAACCAGGACTCCAGTAGATAAATTTCACATGAAATTGAAAGATAACAAATATTAATTAATGAATAGTAAAATTTCAACGATACACTCTTGATCACACCGCTAAATTAGTGCTGAAAAATCGGAAAAAGTGGCCAAGCCAAAAACATGATGCGAGCACCTCAAGAACGCAACGAAAAGTGTCTTCGGAACGAGAACTTATCAGAACCTTTTGTGGTACAATATCCGGGTTCGAGATTATGGAATGTTCTATCGAATTCTATAGACAACCCGCGAAAATTCTTAATAAAAATGCACGATGAAAAACTAACATTTTGGATCAATTTCCGTTTGTGATTCGTACCACAAAAAGGTTAGGTGTTAGGTAGATGAACGACAAAATTGACACTTGACCGGGGAATCGACTGTAATCACAAATCACTTTAGTTAGATAAGTTTGATATGATCGGAATAGTATCAGGCATTTATTCTCCAAAAGTAAGCACAGCAAATTAAAAGGTATTTTACTTTAACAAGCAATCAAAGGTAATTATTTAGTTACATACCTGAAATTTGGAATCTGGCTCGCAGACCGACATTCACACAACCACAAAATACAAATCCACGTCAGAAGAAGAAGAGTCTGATCGTATGCGCGATAGGCGTAGCATTATCTTTCAGTTACAGGGGTGGTTTAATAATGAATTGATAAATTTAATGAAATTAAAACGCTGTAACGGAATGAGACAAAATTTCCGTCGAGAATAAAAAATGAATGCAGTAACATGGAGGCAAAAGGATGAAACATAGGACCAAATTTGTTCTATCTATTTCGCAAAATCCCGATAATGTTGCTCGAAGTAAAGATTCTTTAAGAAAATTGTACGACAATATCAAGAAAAACGTCAGAAAACAAGTGGCGGAAGAAAAGGCCACCTTAAGAAGAACAGGCGGACCTCCTAGTGGGAAGAAAGAAGACCTAACCGTTGCTTTGTGTTTAAAAGTATTATTATCAAAAAAACAGTTTTTGGGTTGCACAGCACAACCCATACGTTGAAACGAAAATAAAATGGAGCTTGAAACCGGTACCGAAGTACAATCTCAATCGCAAGATTACCATAATATGCTAGTATTCGCTGGAGACGATGAGCATTCTTATACGAGAACCAATGTCACCTCACCCTTATTACCTTGTGATGAGTCGTCCTCATTCAAAGTAAGTATATTGTTTGTTTGACTTGGCCAATGTCAATACCTTATTACAACTGCAATTCTTCATCATATTTTGTAGGAAATGTATTAGATTTACTGATAGACATTTGATGATAGTTTTACTCCCATGCTTAGTGCTGCCTTCCACTTCATTTTTTTTTTTCGGGAATGTGGCCCTAAAAATGTCACTTCAGCTCTTTGCGGGAGCTTTTTACTAATTATATTGTTCAAAATAAAAATATGCCCCAGAAGAACTATGCGCAAAGATCTGAAGTGGAAGACGGACATGAGAATGATATTTTCCGTTTATAGAAAATCTGAGAAAAAATATTTAAAAAACTAATAAATAATCTACATTCCAGGTGAAAGCACCACGAGAATGGAAAAAGGCTGCCAGTCAGTCAAAGCGAAAGGTTTCAGAAAATCTTAAACTTCATGGACAAAGAGGAGGCGACCAGCACCAAAGGCATCGACAAAACTACAAGAAAATTATTCTTCTTTAGCTAAAACAAAAGTGAAACTTGTGAATGCAGAAAAATATGCTATAAGGATGAGAAAAGAAAGAGAAGATGAAATGTTCGAACTAAAAAAGATAAACCTGTTGTTGGAAATGGAGCTTAATGAATTGCGAATTAAAAATTCACCAAAACATGTTGCTTTAATAGTGCATTCTCTGTAGGTATGTGAAACAGCTCGATGAAGACCGCTCAGCGAAAATCGTTTTTTAAACTTGTAATATGAAAAAACGTCTCATAAAATTTCAGGTAAGAGATACCTTTCCACACATCTAATTTCTTTCTGGATATTTTATGTTAACACATTTTTCTATTTTGTTAGTTTTTACAAAATGATTCCCTGATAGACTTTACGAGATCAGATTATGTCCCTCTTTGACTCAGATCGTGCTACAAATTTTTTTGTTAAAAACATTAAAACAAGCTGTGTTATAAAGGTCAATTTTTAATCCGGTTAGTTTGCACTAAAAGTGCACTTTTAAAAATTCATTCTTAGCGAGAGTCGTGCTAGATAAATAGAAAATAATGTGAGATGGCGAGTATACATGGTGACACAGGAAGGAGTTGTACCTCGGTCTTTTCCTTAGTTGTTGATGAAAATTTGAAATTTTCAGGTGTTTACTCGGTGGAAATAATATCTCTAATCTAATCAGACCGGATCTTCGAAACTACTTCCGGTTTACCGGAAGTGACATTCAATTTGCTATATGAATTAGCAAATAGCAATTTTTATCACAAATTCTGATAAAACTACCATTTCCAAGCCATTAGCATTTTTAGAAAAACGGATTTTTATCATTACTAGTTTGTATGGCTAATTTCCAATTGTAACGAAAAGCAATAGATCTACATAATATGTCAAACATCCCGGTTTAAATAATTCTTTTCAAAATAAATGTAAAATGGAATCAGCGAATTTGGCGCTGCTATAAAACGGGTAAGGCGAGTTCACATCATTGCTGTTCACGATATGATGCATCCACTGCTATAATCCGCAGTTTTACGGCTTCTATTGTGGAAACACAGAAAATATAGACTATGCTGTGATATATAAGTTTCTACTTAGTAATATTCAGAAAGGAGACTGACGGACGGGCGCTCGCTCCCAAGTGACGTCAAGCGTTTCGCGAATTCAAACGAATGCAGTTTACGGAATTGTTTGAATGGTTTATTTCGGCTTGTTTGATTATATCAAGTCAGCTGATTTCGGAAACATCTGGATCAAGGCTAGTTAAGGTCGCGGTGGCGTCGCTCGTACCGGCGTTGACTTTTTAGACTGCGTGTTTTTCTGCCTTCGATCGACCTTGGTTGGAACTGATGTCGAGGCAGGCGCATGCACATGTCTTTAAAGAAAAACACTGCTATGGCCAAGAGTGCTGGACAAATGTGGGTTCACGGTATTGCTCCTAAATAGCTTTATCCGTGCGTGATTTACTAATTGTCCTACACTAACTGGGATTACTACGGTTTTCTAGGGTTTTTCGCAGTACTTGATCGAATGCTATTCTAGTTCTATCGGGAAAAAAGTCGACCTTAGCCGCAAATGGCAACGAAGACAAAATAATAGTAATTGCCCTCCTCCCGCACACATGCATGTGGTTGCTTCTGGGGTACTCATAGTTTGGAGAATTCTGAGGGTGAGAATTATTATTATTATTATTAAACTAAAAAATATTACACTTCATAATTCTCACTGGTGTTTTTAACACAACTTTGTTCGCTTGTGAAACATAAATACAGAGCAAATTTCATGGAAAATTCAACTATGATGATAGAAAAATAGTGTTATAATGTAAAAAAAATTGTGAAGTCTAGCTTTACTTTTTATAAAATCATAACTTGAACAAAATAGCCCTAAGCAATACATGTTTAATATTTTCGGAAACAACTGTTTTAATATCATCAAAGAGGTTGAACAAAACCATTTAACTATTTCCATGGCCTACTATATTCACATGGTGTCTTGTTTTAGCCATTTCATAGCCATATCAATCTTAGAAATTTAATAAAAATGGATCTATGATACCATTTTTTAAACGAATGCTAATGTGTAGTATATTATTGGAAAAGCAACATTTTGAGTAGAATTTAAATATTGAATCTTATTCATTGATACGGTTCCAATTATTTTATCAACAAGGGTTGTTACATATCTACCTCAAAAACTGCTGAAAACACCAAGAAGATGGACCTAACAGGAAAATCTATTTAATTCGAAAATTATGTTCGTCGTTTCGCTAACGATTAGAGTGCCACGCTATTCCACCCAGTCCCTAGCATCCCGTTCTAATTACCCTGGCGGTCCGCTGAGACGCGATTAAAAAGCAAACTGCGGCCGATTTCGTTTTCCCGTCAGCCGCTATCGTGCACCGCACATAAAAACGTCACGCGGTGCATACATTAAGCTCGAGTCAGGACATCGAGGGTGGTGTCGCTGGAGAGGTTGCTAGGGGAGAAATTAGAGTACAGTATAAGAGCTAGGATTTCAGTATGATGAGAGACCTATGACCTGTTAGGATGGCTCTGAAGGACCACCGTCTTTTATTTTTAATGAAATAAGTGTAATATAGTCTCTGGAAATTTCCAGATAATAGGTAGGTACCTAATTACCTCCTTCAAATTTTCCGATAGTTTCTGGAAACGCTACAATGTTGTTATTTTTTAGTTGGAAAGGTTTACGGATGACGGCTTATGCTCTTTAAACCACGCGCTTGTTTGTCCAGTTGGTCTTTTGTTCTTGCAAAAAATGCCAATTCTCAGACAAAATAAAAATGAATTTTACTATGATGGCGTATATTCAATTGTTACTATAGCGAATAAATAAGTGAAAATGCTATTAAACTGATTAACGTGTACTTCTGCAAAAATTAGCTGCTTACTCTTAAGATTTTTGGCAAATAGCTGGGAGAAGCAGACAACCCTCTACAAACCCAAGGGGACACCGCAAACGTGTCCCCCGATAGCACTTAAGGAACGCCCTTATCTCCGGCCGCGCCGCTGATTGCTTCATTTCGGGCAATTGCCTGTTTATATTCGACGCCGATAAAGGCCGCCGCGACGCCTCCGGCGATCCTGACGTTTCGCCGATGCCGACGCGGTTTATTGCCGCGCGGTTTACGATGTCGCCGTTGCTAAAGCCACAAACGCTTCCGCACCAAACCAGTAGCTGAAAGCATAGATTAGAGATTATGGTGTAATAGATAGAAAACTCATATTTATAGTACAATCAATCTGCCCAAAAAGGGTAGATCGAAAAAATTTCGGGAAGGCCGAATATTTGATATGTTATAAATATCAAAACCCAAATTGGGGTATTCCCATCCCCCCCTTTCTGTTTCGCAGCAATCTTGAAAAAACTTGGAATCAGTTTATCTCGTTTCCTACATTTACTACATTTACTACTTAAGTATTTTCCCAATTTGCGGTAGACATTAGTACACTACGCGTAGGACCAGTACTTAGCTGGTCCACTGTAAAAACACGATTCTTGATTCTGATTTCGTTGCTGACTTCAGGGAAGTAAAGCTGCATGTATATAATTTCGGACTAACCTGCGTATGTTGGGCAATCACGACATATTATACATTCCACAACCGAATGTCTTTATGCGTTGGTAACCAAAATAACATTAGATATAATTATTTTTCTTGTTAACCGGCTCGGGATAATTTTTGCCTTAACCCTGCATTCATTATTATTTTGTCCGTTCTTCTGCATATATCCAATAGTCTATTATCTAGATGACCTAAAAGAAAAATTTACATCTATGTATCAATCTCATGTAGTTTGTTGTCTTCCTTGTCGTAACTGTGAATTAAAATTTATTGGCCAAACGTCTCAAAATTTAAAGAATAGAATTTCTGGACACAAAAGTGATAGTAGATTAAATAAAAGCTCTTCTGCTCTTTCGGAACATGTTTCTTTCACTGGTCATAATATCAATTTTGATGCAATACGAAAGTAATAATTATTATAAGAGTTTTTTTTTAGAAATGGTTGAAATACAAAATGAATCAAATTCAATGAACAAAAGAACTGACATTAAAGATTTAAGTTTTATTTACTCTTATATTTTGTACCTTGATAAACAATAGAATTTTTTTCCAAATTTTCCTGTATGTTTAGGATTTAATATTTTTTTGATTTCTATAACCTAAAAAATATTTTTTTGTTTTCCAAGTTCTCACATCGGTTGTTAGGTAAACATTTATTGTCGTTTTTGATTTACAATTTTTCTACAAACGACGAAGAAGGTATAACTGATTCTACTATTTCTACAAAACCTATTGAGAGAAAGGATTTGTGTTTTAATTTTGTGTTGTACATATATTTAGAAACTATTTTTTTTGTAAATCGAAATCAATATTTTAAATTGTTGTGCTCAATATTATAACGGACTTGTTTCTTTATGAAAAAAAAAGTAGGACCTGTTACGTTTTGTTTAAAAAATTTATTGCACTAGGTATTTCTTAAATCAGTTCCATAAACACCAGATGATAATTATAAAATTTTGTATTATGTTTTAACTTCCGGTTCGTCATCGAGACAATTCCAGATGTCATCTTTGCAGTTGTCAGCTTTAGCTTTAGCTGAGAGTCTTGGCCTTTTACGACTTCCAATACTATGGTCAGCCACACTAACACCTTCCGTTATATCCATTTTCAATGTCGAAAATTGCTGTACAAACAAATAACACGTGCTGTCGGCGCTTTACAATTTGCAACTGAATGACTCGCTGTGGACTTGTAGCATTTTGAAACGAAAACATGGACTTATTACTCTTCGAAAATTATATCTCGATGGACTTGTTTCCTTATGCAAATTATATGTAAAAAGGGGTATCTGTTTGAATGGGACTTGATACGTTTTGAAAGTTTAAGAATACCTAATGTAATAGATAGATAGCCCGTAGAAGAGTGCAGCGCCATCTCTACTTGAAATTGGGTAAAAATGGACTTGTTGGAAATGAGCTCCTCATATATAGAGCGCAGGGAGTGTCATGATTTGATGACCTTTGAAGTGGGGTCGACTTTCTACGGAACTCTTATAGCACGTTTTTGCAAGCGAAAAGCCCTAACAGCATTAGGTTAGTTTCTCCTTAGAGCAATTCCATATTACAATTTAGACTGAAAATTAGAGAAATAGACATTTTGCAAAATATCTCTATTTACTAAAGGATGAAGTTTTCTTATTTAGTAAATTATTGAGCTTAAACTCTTGCACACACTCTTAGACGTGCTTTGACCAATTAAACTGTCATCTACATCAAAACCCAAAACGGCAATGCTGTCTTCCCCAAGGACCACACCAAGGATCATACAATTAACCAATTTACCCGTTCGTTCATGAGCAACTTATTTGACGAAAACCAGGCTTGAGCGGTGGCGTCAGCACTAAAACGAATTTCTTCCAGGACAATTATTATTATTAGTTTTAGTTAATATTATTGTACTTTGAATGATATAAGTGCCTTAACAACATGAGTCCTATTAAATTATCTGCCATGGCACGTATTTCTATAAAACCTGCTTAAGAATAACAATAATTAATTATTATCACTCCTACGATATTCCACACAGGAACATTGCAGTAAAGCGCGAAGGCGATACTCCATAGTCAAAAACGAAATTTGTTCGGAGGATGTCCCGAAATATAATCCAAAATTGCAAAATATTGGATTATATTTTTCAAAACGTAGGTACATATAAAAGTTCCGTTATAATGATATTCTTAGATATCACAGGATATATACATTCCTGGAGAATAGAAGAATTGGGGGTTTAAATAGGAGCCGTGTTCAATGTACCGTACTAACGACGATTTATCTACGAAAACACGCTCATTCTGTGCCGAAATATGTATTTTATATTCTGGATCACTTCCATTTTAACGTCGCATTGATACACCGTTTCGACAACTCCCTAAGCCTGCTTTATGTTCCTGAAATGCGAGATACAGCAGCGGGATCACCGCATAAAATACAAATGGCTCAAATTATCGTAACAACGAGGCGACATGGGTGAGCAAGAATTCGGTGATGAGAATAAGAAATGTTCGGAAAATATCCACAAACCAGAAAAGCGGTTCTCTTTTCAAATAACAGCAATTTTCTTTACGCTTAGAATAAGTATAATATAAGATCTGTAGGTACATATTATAAGATTATAAATATTTTTACCTTAGGTAAAAATATGACACAAATTTACTAATAGTAATTAACGGTTAGTATTATTATTACTATACTTATGCTGAAAAAAATGAGGAACCAAGGGCTCAAACTTCAGTTTTTCCTTCTTCCAAATCTATCCAATTCGTGAATTTGGCTGCACTTACTGTATTAAACCAAAGTCTAGAGAATACTATAAGTCGGATCACTCCTTTGAAGTCGTCGAAAAGCCGCCGATTTTTTGCGACCGATCGTAAATTAACGTCAGCTCGCCACTCCGTTATTTACGAGGGTCGACTATCCGAAACACCGTAGAGCTGGTTGCTCCAAGTTATACGGGGACACCTCTATATTGACTTTCCATTATGCACCATATAGGAGTAATAGGTATAGCGGAAAAATAAGGAGCATAATATGTATAATAAAAATGCAGCTATTTTACTTCTTCCGTTTAAATAACGCAAGATATGCCTAATTAAACATAGGGTAAGTAAAAATATACATAAGTGTGTACCTAGGAGCAAACAAAATTATTTACATAGGTTACAAGTTTTGCAAAATTTGAGTTTTTAATTATTCCCTATTCGCAAATTTAAGTTTGTAGTAAATACGAACTCGCGTATATGCTGAAACCAAATAGTCATGGGGAAAATTTGCACACGGATATATGTATTTTACTGATCGGAATTCCTTCTAGAACCTAAGCCATTCTGATGGGATAAGTCATTACATTTGATAAAAAAAAATTTCTAAATTGATTATACAGGATGGTTTTTTTAGATCTACCTCCGTGATTTTCTCGCTTGTTTTGCGCCCTACAAAAAAAGCATAAGAAACAAAAATGTTGCACTTTTGGACAGCTAAGTGGTGCTGCAAAAGAAATCGTCATCCATGGCCAACTTGTCGCGCAATAAAGCGGAGCCACAATAAGATGATAATTGGCAGGAATGCTAGGAATGCAGTCCCCCTTCCTCTCTGAAAGTCTATTGGATATTAGCGAACTCCTATATTTGCTGCGATGCCGGATGAGGGGTTTATTTTATAGCGGATATCTCCAGCATTCTTAACAATATGTGGAAAATGGCAACGCTGCATGCCCGGGACCTCCCCGATGTCTGCCATCCAATGCTTTATTTTCAGCCATGGGCGGAGAGCTTTTAGTCTGCGTTTGGGAATATAAGAGTTGACATGAATTCGAAGATCGGAAAACCTATTAAGCGCCAAACGAGAGATGTTATAGCAAATATGTTAAACATTATGGATGAAGAAGCAACAACAGGCATTTACAAATGCCTAATCAACCAAACGGTAAAACGTGTCGCAACATATACCGGTGTTTCGGAGATTACCATAAAAAGAATTAAAAAAAGAATACCAGGATGAAAATTACTATCCTAGAAATGAACCAGGAGCTAAAAGGGAGAGAAAAAATTATAAGGACGCTATAGACGACTTTGATTGTGAGGTAATTCGAAGGACCATAGCAGAATTCTATACTGTTAAAAAAGTATCTCCCACAGTCAAGAAATTACTTGCCAGTATAAAAAGTAAAATTGACTTTCCCTATGAGCGAACAGTTTTACGTCATATTTTGGGCGATATGGGCTTCAAATGGAAGACTTGTCAAAATAAGCGTAAAATTTTAGTTGAACGGGACAATATCGTTGCTTGGAGAATTAAATACCTTAAATGTATTAAAAAGTACAGAGAACAAAATCGTCCAGTAATTTACCTGGACGAAATGTGGGTGGACAACGACATGACGGTTAGAGAATGCTGGCAGAGTGATCAACAAATAGGAGTTTTAACTGGGATAAGGTCAAGTAGTAAGTAAATATGCCCACAAACTAAAATGTACGATCTGTCCAAATAAGAATTATTCGTCTTATTAATTTTTGCAAGCGAGCGGTGAAAAATACGAAAAAACAATTGATCGTATTTTCTTTATTTTGCATTGTTTTATTTTCAAAGTTACCTCCATACTTGCAATTATTTATTACCTTTTATTTGCATAAAGGGTATGACCCATTTCAAATGGAAGCTACCCCGTAAAATTTTTATTTTAATCCGATTTTAGCCGTTTTTTTTCTAAAGATAATTTACAAAAAAATTCTATTTTGGTGCAAAATTTCAGGATGTAATCTAAAATTTTTAGGGCCTACTACGAATTTGTTTTCCAGTAAAAAAATGACGAAAACCATTTAGCACTTTTTTGTATTTAAAATCTGACATCTTGGTGTTAATCCGGACACCCTAAAACCCCACATACCAAATTTGAACAAAAAATATAGAGGGAGTTCTATTCTGCAGGGTGTCAAAGTTGAGCAAAATAGAAATTTTAAAGGCATCTGGCAAGTCAAGTGTGCCATGGAATCCCCTTGAAAATTGAGATTAGATTAAGACCTGAAATTTTGCACTAAATAAAAAAAAAGAGTTTTTTTGCGACCTATCTTCAGAAAAAAAACCGGCTAAAATCGGATCAAAAATAAAAAAAATCGGGGATGCTTCTATTTCAAATGGGTCAGCCTGTATAAGAAAAGTTGTTCAACATCCTAAGTCTTTGCCGCCAAAACTCTCTCCTATAGAGCTTTACGGGATTTTTGACGAATTATAATTTTACTTTTAGGTCGTCTTATAGTATTGCATGCAGGATCACAACAGGGTTTTATTTCTGGTGCCGAATTAGTATTTAGAGCTGGCTTAAGTAAGGGCGATTATCATGGCCAAATGAATAAGGAAAATTTTATTAAATGGTTACAAGAGAAGTTGTTACTCAATATTCCAGCAAATTCGGTAATAGTGTTAGACAACGCCTCCTATCATTCTACCCAAGTTAATAAAGTTCCAACTTCTGCTTCTACTAAAGGCCGCATTAAAGAATGGCTAACGGCAAAGTACCTTACGATGACACTTTGTTGAAATCTGAGTTACTTTGCCTGCTTAAACGGCACAAACTTCAGGATAAAACATTTATGGTAGATGAAATTATTAAACAAAATGGTCACACCACTTTAAGACTTCCGCCATATATGTGTGACTTAAACCCCATCGAACTAATATGGTCACAAGTAAAGTCGTTTGTCAGAGAACATAATGTCGCAGGGAATTGTACAATGACACAGTTGCACAATTTAACAACAGAAGCACTCAAGCGTATTACTCCCGATGACTGGGCCAAATGTGTTAGCCACTTTAAGAAAATTGAAGAAAGTTATTGTGAAAGAGATTGTCTTATAGACAGCCATATAGATGAGATTATTATTCATCTAGGTGAAGGTGAAAGTGATACCAGTGATGACAGTGATTCCTCCCAAGTGGATGATAGTGATCTCGATTAATTTTATATTTTATTTGGTGGGTGAAAAGTATTTTTATTTTTTATTTTGTTGGTTTGTTTAAGTTAATTTTGTTATTTTTGTTTTTACATTTAGTAAAATTAATTCATAATTACACCACAATAACTTACATTTCGGAGGTATTAAAAATCGCAATAATATTATTACAGGCGCGCGCCTATGGCGACCATCTGGCCACACGTGCGCTTCTTGTTTATGAGTAAAAGGCGGAATATATGCAAATTGCATATACAGGGTTAACTATGACTTAGTACAAAAAATTTTACCACGTGCGCAGGATGGCTTAAGAAAACATAGAAAAATATTTTTAGATTTTTTTTACGATCTTTAAAAAAACGGGTAAAGACCCCTATTTTCCCTGTAAATCCCCGCCTTTAATGACGTCATCCAATTTGGCTTCTGAAGGTACTGACAGCTGAAGTGATTTTCCGCGGTGTTGCCGTTGATTTAGGAACGGTGAAAATACCTTTTTACTCAAACAAATTTAAAAAATACATAAATAACAATCGATTTGAATCTGTACAGATGCAGCGCTATTAGATTCCCCTTACCTTAGCTCGTATCCGGACCGGTTCCTACTCTCGCGGAAAGCTCATTACCGCGACACCACAAGCCGTCTCCCTTAATACCCCCGGAGCTCCTCTGATGAATTCTTGTCCACCATCTAACCTCTTCTGAAGCATAGATAAAGGATTTATTGTTCTGAAGCCTCGGCGGTATGAATTAAGCGACGTATCGGCCCGGTCGAGTCTATGAAACGTTTTTTCGACTGCTCCGCGTTGCCCCGTTCGTCATTTCATAACTTCCTAGCTAGGCAACTAACTGTACATACAAGGTTTGTTCCAACAGGGCCAATAACCGTGCTCAAGCACGTTCAGCGCATGCGCACTACCCCACTGGCTGTTCCAACTGAATTATGTACCTACCGACACGGGACGATACACGCACTGTTCCAGCCGATTTATGGATCATTTGTGTATCGTCCTTGTACGATAAAAACGGTGCCTGGTCTAAAGCAATAACCGCGTGTACTGACATGCGCAGTGTATGGTCGTGTGACAGAGATAAACATTAACCTCATATTTTTGTTTTTACGTAGATAGTTTTAAATCGATGGCTGGGATCGTGTTTTTTATTTCTTGTTGGGTAGGGCGGGGAATCGTTGAACAATTTTTTAGAGTGAAGAGTGAGGTTAGCCCACCGAACATTCGGTTAGCCACATATTAAACACGCAGGTTAGGTGCGGTCACAAATATGATTTGGTCGATTTGATTCACAATCCGTTCCATCTGAAATTTTCTTTGGGATCATTTGTTCCAACTCGAATTTACGTACCGTCACAGAACTGTACATGAACTAGATGATAACCCTTAAAGAACGCATGCGCTAGTTTTGCACCGTTCATGTGCGATCCCAAAGAAAATTTCAGATGGAACGGATTGTGAATCAAATCGACCAAATCACGTTTTGTGACCGCACCTAACCTGCGTGTTTAATATGTGGCTAACCGAATGTTCGGTGGGCTAACCTCACTCTTTACTCTAAAAAATTATTGTTCAACGATTCCCCGCCCTACCCAACAAGCCAAAAACCAACAAGAAATAAAAAACACGATCCCAGCCATCGATTTAAAACCATCTACGTAAAAACAAAAATATGAGGTTATTGTTTATCTCTGTCACATGACTATACACTGCGCATGTCAGTACACGCGGTTATTGCTTTAGACCAGGGACCGTTTTTATCGTACAAGGACGATACACAAATGATCCATAAATCGGCTGGAACAGTGCGTGTATCGTCCCGTGTCGGTAGGTACATAATTCAGTTGGAACAGCCAGTGGGGTAGTGCGCATGCGCTGAACGTGCTTGAGCACGGTTATTGGTCCTGTTGGAACAAACCTTTTCAAGTTTGGCTAGTAGCCGACGGAGGGCATTTGCGAATGTAACATGGCGTTATTTCCCAGTTTGGTCTTGATTTTCGCGGCAAATCGTTCAGCGTCTTTGTGAAAATGCCGGAGTATTCGAACGCCGAGTTAACGGACATGGTTATAATGTACGGGAGATGCGATGAAAGTGCACATCGAGCTGCAGCAGAATACCGTATTCGTTTTCCTAACAGGGCAAATATGCCTAACCCACGTACTTTCGTGAACATTGTACAACGTATGCGAAACACTGGTGTTTTGCAAGCTCGAAGGGGTGGGCGAGCAACCTTCCATAAGCACTACAGCTATTGCAAGGAGATTGGGAATATCTCAGAACAAGGCAAGTAAAATAAAACCAATAAAACTGACTTCTACCAAAGACTATCCCATGTGATGGGATTGTCTTTGCTTGCACCTAATACCTACATAAAATTTAAAATGTAACAATAAAATTATTTACAGGCATGGAGGATTCTAAGGGAAAACGGCCTTCACCCTTATCACATACAAAAGGTCCAAGCATTAGAAGCAAATGATTTTCCGGTGAGAATGACCTACTGCACTTGGCTACGTGATCGAATCGCCCAAGACCCAAACTTTGTTTTCAACATTCTTTGGACAGACGAATGCTGCTTCACACGTGCTGGGGTTTACACGTATGTAAATTTTTACTTACTTATAGCTTTCTCTCTTCCATATTATCTTTTTTATTTATTATAAAATTGGCTATGTCAATCCTAACGCCTTCGCCAAAATTGTGAATATTTCTAATTTTTGTTGTTTTTTTTTAGATACAACAGCCATATTTGGTCCGATGAGAACCCACATGCTGTTCGGCGGTTTAATTTCCAACGTCGATTTTCCATCAATGTTTGGGCAGGAGTTTATGGAGATCGATTAATTGGACCATACATTCTACCGGAAAATTTAAACGCTGAACGATACTTGTATTTTCTGACAAATGTTTTGTTTGATAATTTGCCACTACAAGTACTGCATGACATGTGGTTTATGCACGATGGTGCACCAGCCCATTTTGCGAGACCTGTTCGTGCACTTTTAGACGACCAATGCCCCAACCGTTGGATCGGAAGAGGAGGGCCCATTGCATGGCCGCCGCGATCACCAGACTTGAATCCAATGGATTTTTGTATTTGGGGATTCATGAAGGCGATTGTGTACGAGCAGGAAATCGACAACGAGCAGCAGTTACGTGAACGAATTGAAGGTGCAGCTGTTCAAATCCGGAATAATCATGGACTTTTTGCACGTATCCGGACTTCTTTAGTTAACCGAGTGAATTTGTGCATCGAAGTTAACGGCGGCCTCTTTGAACAGCTACTGTAGTGCTTTGCATGTGCAATGTGTGCTAGTGCAGTTGTGATTTTTTGGTTACCCTTCGGGGTTTTCCTGGCGGAGGGGATCTACCTCGTCGTGGTCGTCAGGCTGAGTACCTCGCTTCAAACAAAAGGAATAGCAGAGGGAAACCAAGAGATCCCCAACAGATTTAGAAAATGTGAATGTTGTGTTGTGTGACTTTTAATGTAAAAAAGCAAGAAAACAGAAAATGGTGCAAACAATCCTGGAAATGTCAGTAAGGTAGGTGTTTCATAGGCATTCTACATGTTCCTTAGAAAGTAATCGTTTTTAAAAGGAAATCGAAATTTTGTGGTGAATCCTCGGATAAATTGATAGACGTGGCAACGCCGCGCTATTGACATACGCGAAATTTTTAGACATGTCGCGCGGGCGTCCATAGGCGGCGTTTTTTGAGGGGTTTAATACAATTTGAAAAAAAATTTTTTTAGGCTTAAGACAAATGTTAGAAAATTTTTGAAAATTTATTTTGGCAAGTCTAATTTTTCTTTATCTGCCATAAAAATTTTTGTACTAAGTGATAGTTAACCCTGTATATGCATTTTTTGCATATTTTATTCAATTTTTCAAAACACTGCATATTTATGGAAAAACTATATTTTTGCGCATATTTGCAGGTTTTTCCTATACTTATTTATAGATATAAGATATAACCAAGATTATGAGAGCCCAAATTAGATGCTATTGTAGAAAAGGATGAAGGGTTCAAATCTTTAATGGCAGTAAAGAGAATTTTTAATGGTAAATCATCCAACGAAGTTGCACCTTGGCCTTATACTTTACTACGCAAATTAAAATATTGTCCTATTACATTGGTAGATGTTGAGAGAAGCTTTTCTATATATAAACATATTTTTACAGACAGAAAACAAAGATTTTTATTGGAAATTTTTGAAAGTATTTAATAATAAATTCCTACTATACAATTTCAAATTAAAATGTTTTCATTAATTCTGCTTTAATACAGGGTGTTATTTAAGTACGTAGCCAAACTTCAAGGGATGATTCTTTGAGTGATTTTAAGATGAAAAGTTTATATAAACATAGGTCCGTTATCGCTTCGTTTTCAAGATACAGGGTGTCAAACTCTAAAAAAAAATCTTTTTTTCAGCAACATCTTAATAATCCTTTAGCCGATTTTGCTGAAATCTGGCAGTGTTATTTACGGTAGAGAGGGGTTAATTTAGCCCCAAGTAGATTCAAATTATTAAGTCCAGTGGCGTCCCGGAGGGCACCGTGACCAATATTTTTGAAAAAAAAAATGTACGACACTGACTTTTTTATAACTTTTATATGTTTTTCGCATTAAGGAACTAAGAATACAACTTTTTGGTCTCTTTAATTTTTTTCGTATCTGGCTTCGTTTTCCAGAGAAAAAAATAATAAAACCACTTTATTGCGTCATTGCTTTTTCGTTGCATTGCTGCTTTCGAAAACGAAGTAAGATACGAACAAGATTCAAGAGACCAAAAAGTTGTATTTTTAGTTGCTTAATGCGAAAAAAATATAAAAGTTTTAAAAAAGCCAGTGGCGCACATTTTCTTTTTTTCAAAAATTTTGGTTAAGGGACGCCACTAGACTTGATAATAATTGTAATCTACTTTTATATTTTTTTCACATTAAGCAACTAAGAATACAACTTTTTGGCCTCTTGAATCATGTTCGTATCTTGCTTCGTTTTCGAGAAAGCAGCAATGCAACAACAAAGCAATGCCATGCAATAAAGTGGTTTTTATTTTTTTCTCGAAAATTAACGAAGACACGAAAAAAATTCAAGAGACAAAAAAGTTGTATTTTTAGTTGCTTCCCTTAACCTACAAAATGGCCGTCCTTGGCGTCCTCGAAAATCTAAAAATTTCAAAGACAAAAATGAAACATGAATTATTTTCACTAAAACGTGATACAGCAAATAAGCCCACAAGATTACCTTTTACCTGAAACTCTCGTTTTCGAAGACCAAATCAGACAGAAGGGAGGACGACGTCGTTGACGTTCCTTTTATGACAATTTTCACAAAATACCCAAATTAGGTTATTGATCTAATGACGTCAGTGCTCTGACAGAAAGTCGAACTTGAACGATAAAAAGGTTGCACTGGATCATAGAAACAGGCCCAGTCAGTTGTTCACTGAACAAATTACTTGAATCCGTGCACCGACCGCAATAAATCCATGAGTGAACCAAACTGATTTTACCAAATGTGAATCAGTGTGCCCTATTGAAGCAGTACATACCTTAAATTATTAGAGATGGGATTCGTATTCACTTCGTCACAATAGAAATCGATATCAAACGAGTTGAGAGCACTGATATTTGACTGAATATAAGTTCGAATTTGCGATTTCAGAACAAATACTCGACATTATGTGTTCAAAGGTTGATAATAATTATTTAAAAACGTGGTAACGGAGATTTAGCACAATAATTCTGTTACATCTTTAAGCCCTTTTTAGTTTCAACTATGTATAGAATTTTTTAGCATGATGTAAAAAAATGTTAACCAAAGATGGAAAAAATAGCTTAATACGTAACGGAAATAAAATAATCAACCAAACAAAATAAAAAAAAATCAAAAGTGTATTAAAACACATTAATACTATTTTTTACGTTTTCAAAGAAATTTCAAAAAATTTAGAAATATTGAGAAAATCCTAAAATATTAATAATTGTTTGTAATTTTTAAATTTTTAGGGAGACATTTTTCTGTTGTGACGATAAAAACATCATGGCCTAAGTTAAGTTATTTTTGACTAGCTATTTGATTTTATAATGTCATTCCTTTTCTTCTTTTGTAGATATAAGTGTAATACCCAAAAATGTGTTGAGCATCAATTAAAACTGCGCACAAAATGTACAAACGCACCAAAACGCACTACCTGTCACTAGCGTTTAGAGAAGTTGTTCAAGAATCCCAACAAGAACCTAGCACCTCCTAGGCCTAGCGCGTATAAGAAATTTGAGGCACACTGGCGAATAATAAAACTGCGAATCCATGATGAGATATTTCTATAAGATTGTACCGGTAGCAATTTTCTCGTGTAGCAGGCCGATTCCATCTGCACTGTCGTACATCAAGGTACGTGGAATCACGAGCACGAGTATGGCGGGTATGGTATCGAAGAATCCGCCGTAGCAGCAGCCATATGGTCCTCAGCGCGAATTGGTGAGCGGAGACGTACTTGTCCTTCCATCTATCTTCGATCCGGCACTGATGCTGACCCGGCAGACGTTCGCCAGAACAGCTGACGGCGGAAAGTGGGCTGGTTATAGCGTTGAGTGTGCGTTGAGTGGAGGAATAAAATAAGAGGCGCTACATCCATGTATCATAGCGAGTACATTGATTATGAAGAATATCAACGCAGATCGTTTGAAGTACAGTTCCGGTCAATAGCTTTAAGGGGACTCGAAACTGTTTCTCGCCGTAGTTTTCAGCAGTTTTCAGCAGTTTTCTGAAGGAAGAAATTGATAATATTTTAACTTCATAGGTAATTCTCATACCAAGTTTGGTAATCTTGAACGCCTGTTTGTTGGAATATGTATAGATAGGCAACCAAACATACATCAAAATGATGAGGTCCGGTCATCGTCAATATAATATCATGGACAAATCTGTACCTCCTGAAATCTGTGAAATTCCGCCAAAAATAGCAGAAACAGTGAATGTCCTTAAGTTTGCCACCAAAGAAAATCATAAACCTAACAAGGAATCCTATGTAAGTGTAAAATAAAAACGAACAGGTATGGCATATAGGTACTCGGAGTTAGTGTTAGGTATGCTGCCATATTTAATAAAATTTGAAAACCGACTGTGAAATTAAATTAGTTTATTAAAGAGGTACCTATTAATAAATATTAAATATTAAAATTTTTATTTATAACAACTTTTTTCCTAGTCTGCGCTTCTACAAATTACCCATACTTTCCAGCGCAATTTATTTGGTCAAAAAACCCACTCCCTACTCGGTATTCAGAGAGGCTACTAAAAGCCCCTTCGCACTTGGTAAAAATTTTGCAGAGATTATATTCCCCATTATGTAGTTTGGAGAGAGGCATTAAGAAGTTAGTTAGCTGTTGTAATCCCGCCCTTTAGTTTAATATTATGTCTGGACTGGCGCTCGGGCCCCAGACCCTTCCACTTCATTTTAGATAGATTACTTTGGAAACTTCAATATAAGGGACACTTTCCGCTCCCGTTTTTTTTGCTTCAGCCATTTGAAGAGTCTACACTCTCGCTCCTCGTCCAAGATGGAAAGTTGAGGTTTGCCAGTCACTCACTTATAATAATAAATCATGACATAAAATACGTGAAGTCTATTTGTTTAACTCCGATGAAAAGGACATTAGCACTGATTATGTTTGCTATACGCTGCGCATACCTACGTAGGTACATTCTACCTATTAGATGGCTAAATTATTATTTGCCTAACTTGATCACTATACATTATGTATGTATCTAACGGGTGCTCCGAATTTAACGATTTTAGGGGGTTTCACCTATTTCCTAAAGAGAAAAGATAAAAAGTAGCTAAGGTTTACTGGGCTCTATTTTTGAGAAAAGTTGAATGCCGCAAACCGCATCCTGACATCTCGATTCGGTTGAGAGTTACATATAGTCTTTCCTGTTTGTTTTTAAACGTGTTATTACCCTTCTTGTTTGTGAAAATCTTCTATTTCGGTAAATACACTTTTTGATTATTTTTTAGGTTTCATTCATGTATAGGTAGAGACATTTTCTTTGGTGAGCGATTTTAAAGAAAAAGTCATAAAATGCGTCAAATTGTAAACACTTGAACCATTTGAACTACTTAAATCATTCAAGGTACCCCTTAGCTATACAGAGGGTCCCGAAATTAGCCTGCCATAATTTAAATAAAAAGGTTCCTATCAGCATGGCCTCAAAAATGCCCCCTAAGGGGGCTATAACCCCCCGAAATAGACACTTTAGCAAACTCTAAATATTTCCAGAACGAACAAAGATAAAATTCTGAAATTTGGTAGTTATGTGATATAACTGTGAAATTTAACATTTACCGAGGTAAAGATAGTTTGACATTCTTCATCATAGGCGTCCCAAAAATAAGGGGTCAAAGGGTTAAAAATACCCTAAATTTTTTGAGTATACTTTTTCCCCAGATCTCTTGCGAAATTATGGACATTCTACAAAAAAGATGCTCTTGTTGAACTTCGATAACTGCTGGATGCCCTGTTAAAGAAGCAACTAGAAATTTTATTTTAAAATATGTCAAATGTTTAAGAACTTATTTTGAGCGATTTTAAGTGAAACAAAAAACGTCCAACAAAGGGATATAATTAACCTTCACGCACGCTGACGTCAGTGTGTTACGTTTACGTTACGTATTGGGCTTTGCTTTAGCTGTCTATTATCTTCCATCTTCCCGCTCCGTGCCGCTGTTGACCACTCCGTGGGCCTAATCAAGAGTGTATTATTTTTTTTCCTAGCACCTTCGCCACTTTTTCAAAGTAGGTATCACTTTTGCCCTGCCTATTCTGATTTTTTGCCCCACGATTTAAACTTCACCAAAAAAAATTTGTATTTTCCTTTTTAATGGGCCTCCTCCATGTTTTACACCATGAATAACCGCGGTTATACAGGCGTCCCACTTAAGATAGTTTTGTTCGCCTTTATTTTTGATTTTTGTTTTTGATTCACCATTTCTGAGTCTAGTATGACAATTGATTGAACATATCTTGCATTTCTTATTCAAATAGCTTCCAGGTGGCAAGTATCAACTGAACCTTTTTATTACTGGCATAAGTTTCAACTTTTCTCCAAATTAAAAAAAATTGCAAAAAAGCCTTCCAATATCCAATCACAAGGTTGGGTCGCAGAAAATTGTTCGAAAACATTTGTCCGAATGACATTTGTTCGAAAAAACATTTGTTCGAATGACATTTGTTTGAAAAACATTTGTTCGAAGTTCGAATGACATTTGAAAAAACAGTTGTTCGAATGACAATTGTTCGAAAAACATTTATTTGTTCGAATTCACAAAACTTAATCCTTTGAATTTTAATTGGGTTTTTCGCCACCAAACTGTTTAAAAGACAACTTTTTCAAGTTGCCTGGAAAATTAATAAATTCTTAACAGTAAATGAACTAAACTTTGAACTTGTAACTCAAAAATTATCTTCAACAAATTTGTTTCCTGAGCTTTCGGAGAATAAATCTTCCTCCTTTCTCACAGATCATGTCACGTCAAAGTGAAATGACAGATTAATAAATTTCAGGTTAAAATGTGATGACAACAGAAACAATAGCCTAGCCACCTGTCTGATATTGTACCCTGTGTTCTACCTAATTATTTATACTAACTTCTCTTTGAATAAGTGGCAATAATATTTTACCGAATTCCACTGAACATTCAGCAACACAGTTGTCTGTATTTCCTAGAATAAATGCTGATTCTTTAATTTTTCGTCTATTTCCTACTTCTTTGAGAATTGGTTTGGAACATCATGTTTTGGAACTATCCCACAAAATTCTATGATTGTTATTAAAAAAGTGTTCACATATTTTCGACTTCGAAATTTGATTTTGCCTGATATAATTTTTATGTTCTTTTAAACGAACTTTAAATGGCCTACAAGTCTCCCCAACATAGAACTAATTGCAAATAAAGATATTTTTTTGGCACAAATTATATAACTATACTAAAATCGACCAACTCTTACGCCTGGCGAAAACAAGAGCATGTGCGTTGAGATATTCGCCAGGGCCGCACTGAGGCACGACCTGTAGTTAATTTTAGTTTTACAATAATTGTTTACATTAATATATTTCGGAAAAAACTTATTGGCTTAATTAAAATGGTTCAAAACATCGATAAAATTATTTGTGGCAGTGTCTAAATAGCTGAAAACAACAAGATCAAACCGCATAACTACACTTTTGCGGTCGAGTACGTCCCTGTTGCCGAGTCGGGTGAAATTTTATAGCCTACCGACCAATCGCGGAACGTCATTGAACACGTGGTTTTATTTACGCCAGGCGTAAGGATAGCTCGATTTTAGAATAGGTATCAACATTTAGATTACATTCGAAATGTTAAGAAAATACTCCTCCAATTCTTCCCTATTTGAATTCGGATGAAAATGAAAAACAAATATTTCTCAACCTTGTATCTAAAGTTTTCCTCTTTTTAAATGCTGCCTATCCTGTCATCTCGATTCAGTTGTTGGTTATATTTCGTACGTTTTTAATTATCTTTAAAAAGTGCCAAATTGAAGGAATTTTAGCATTCATTTGAGCCAAAGAAACCCTGTGCCAACCCTCCACAATATTATTTGTAATCGCTCTTCCGTTAATTACATTGTCATAACAATTCCACATCGAGTGTGAAAACATCGGGCCCTTTATTTGCCTCCGTTCCGTTCTTCCTACCCAAGTGTCCCCAAAGTAGTTAATAAATTCTTGCAACTCAACAGGCATTTCGATATTTTCTACAATGACGTTGAAACCACGTTGGATACAATCCTCAGGAACAAACGCCAACGCTTTGAAACGTTTTGTTTAAAGCGAATTCAACATCGGAATCCTGTTAAACCTAAGCTTTGGATTTTTTTATATATAGCTTGGCTGTAATGGAAAAACATCCACAATGCGCTACTGTCGGAAAAACGGTCTTTACTGCTCGAATGACGGCCATTTCAAAGTCGGTATAATTTTTTTTCAATATTTTCGGTATCCATCAATTCTCTTATTTTGAATAATAGCTTTGTGTAAGTTTCACTTCGTTTGTCTGGCATTAATATATATAACGAGGGTACAACAATACTGCCCACCACGCCATGCACTGTGTATAGATGGAAAAATAAATTGGGCACCGTCTTAAACGTTCCGTCCATAAACCACGTTTCGGAATTAGCCAAAAGTTGTGTGTTACGTAACGATCCGAATATCAAAAATCGGCCGTCATCTTCAATTCCGGAATCGAATAATAAAAAAGTGGAATGTTTCGTAAATTCCTCCGGTAACACAAGCGATTTTCTGTCGGTAGGTGCAGCTGGGAAATTATTTTCCTTTGGCGCATGTTTATAATGGTCCGTTTCATTGAAGGGATGGATGGTAAACGAGCTAGCGTGAGGTTATAAGAGTTCGAAACGGATTTTGCGATTATGTTTTGCGGAGTATCTAATGTTGTCTTAGCTTTGACTTTTATATCGACGACCACATTTCGAACTTAAAAATTTTCCAGTCTTCCAGGATGATTATGTTCTATCATTTTCTTGTTGCTCTGTTTGCCAAGAACAGTGATAACTCGCCCACATTTTTGTCTAAACTCCTCACATTTCCATTAGGTCGTCTCTCCAACTCTCCGATCCGTTACATAAAAGTGGCCGCCATAGTATAATATATTTTTGCCTCTGTTACTCCTGACGATCGGTAGGGTCGGCCACAGGGCCGTAGCCAGGGAGGGGGGGGGGGCAGGCAAAGCGTTGCCCTGCCGCTTAAAAAACAACAATCTCTAGTGCCCCACCTTCAAACCAATTTCAATTTACCTATACCTACCTACTACACTGGCCAGAAAATTTTTGCAAAAATTATAGACATAATGTGGCCCGTTGAAAAAATATGATAATTTATGGGCACTATGAGCACTAACTTTTATTTTTACTTCCACATAACAAAAGGCGGTGTGCAGTGTTGTTATTGATAATTATTGCTGGATTTTTGTCAGTTAATAACGAAAATTAAATTCCATCCCCCCCCCCCCCGTCCTGTCCCCACCGACAAAGTAGCGCCCTATATAGGTACCTATCCCTCACTTCTTAAATGTGTACTGCCCTGACAGGAAAGTAGTTTGCCCTGCCTGAAGTTTCTGTCTGGCTACGGCCCTGGTCGGCCATTAATTCTAGCGGGTATATTACCATTCGTATAAGTTAGAACTTCACTAGGCATATTTGCCACGGTTTTAAAATTTATGACTTAAATCACATTTCAGTAATTCTTGCAAATATACATGGTGATTGAAACTACTAAAGCTTCATTGCCTTTGCAACTAAGGGCCGTGTTTCTGAGTTGTAACTTGGACAACATTTGTTGAAGTACTACGACAAACCCTAGAAAACCATAGTAGTACATTGTAGGACAATCAGTAAATCATATTGATATTCGAACAAATGTTTTTCGAACAAATGTTTTCGATTAAATGTTTACAAATAACAATTTTCGCCCACCAAATCTCCCAATAAATCTTACAATTTATTTTTCCGAGAACTTTATTTGAAATAAATTATAGCTTTTTTGATAGGGTAACTTTGTGTAATATTTGAGATCCATGGCTTCCTTTCAGAGATATTTTTGAAAAACCCGAAAACTGACTAAACTTCGTTGGTTTGTAACTTTTTTTGTTCCAAAAGTTACCGAAAAATTTTTCCCACTGACATTTGTGGGCAAAACTAATTGTTTTAAGCCTAGTTTATCAGAATTTAAAACAATGCCACGGTTTAATGGGTGCTCTCTTAGTACTCACCGAAAAAATGTTCCAATTTGATAGTAGCGAGCCGTGGCCTCGAATCCTGTACATTCATGTTTTAGGTATTTTTTTCCCAACATAGTACATTGTAAATCTTGGAAATTTCTTGCGAGGTATCGGTATCTTGCACATTTTTCACATTTTTAACATTTTCTAGTATACATGACAGCTATAAATAAAAAAAAATATAAGTGTTAACAGAGCACACAACAAACCATGGTATTTTTCCAAATTCTGATAAACTAGGTTTAAATCAATCAGTTTTACCCACAAATTTCATCCAGAAATTTTTTCGGTAACTCTTGAAACAAAAAAGTTACATGACGAAGAAATTTGGGCAATTTCCGGGATTTTGAAAAATATCTCGGAAAGTAGGCCATGGATCTCAAGTGTGTTTTTACGCAAAGTTAGCTCATCACAGAAGCAATTTTTTCTTTCAAATAAAATTCTCAGAAAAATGCATATTGTCAAGATTTTCTCGAGTTTCCCTTCTTAAATAGACACCCTGTGTTTTTGTCCGTAACTTTGCGGGAACACCCTGTATATCAATTCTGAAGCTAGATTCGAATTCTACAGAAAAACTGCAGCATCCTGGTTTTAAGCTGGTCTTTTTATTTCAAATACTAAGGATATAATCGGACTTTATTTGAGACAGCCCAACCTGTAAAGGTTTCTCTTTTTGCAATGCGAAAAACACAATTCTATTATACTTAGAAAAAATAATAAGTTTCGAGTTTTATTCAGCCAAAGGTGAATTAAAACTGAAATATTTGAACTTTGATAATTCTTTAACTTTTGCTATTTCGCAGTTCATACCTACTATAAGCAATTAATTATATGAACGATATCTATTCTTTTCTTTTCTGTGTAATTTCATCAGTGGTATGATTTATTTTCAATAAAGTACACGTTGGATCAATTCAGAAGCTCGATAGCTTCTCCGATGATCTGTTCGAGGTTAAGTACTACTGCCGCTGCTGTCCATACCTCATTATACTAAAAGGGAAATAATGATATTCAGCTGATTTACTCACAGGTATCGAGCGAAACAACTCACCTTATAGCTTTCGACTAACCCGTCTCGCTGATAAGGTCAACAAACAACAAATTTTGAGTTATGGTTGGTTGGCCGATGATTTTTTCCCAGCGAACATTTTTTTCCAGTCGGATCACATTTTATTTTTGAGGCCTGTCATTTCACAGCCGGATTCACATGCTTAGTTTTTATGATTTTTTCCATTTTATTTTTGAGGGCTGCCATAACTGGCAAGATCTGTCTAGTTGTAATTTATGGCATTCAATATTTGCGTTCACTTTTAATAGAGAAAATCAAATACTAACTAAGCAATGCCTCGTAAATTTTTGTCGCCACTTTGTAGAGGTTTGCGTAAATCACTCCACGCGACTTGCCGGTTTGTCCGCTGTACTTTACGGTTAAGAGTTTCTAAAAGGAAATAGCAAGTGACGGTCACAGCGTAGGCACCCGAAACCAAAGGTGGACGTATACCGTTCAGATAAGACTTATATTTAATTAAGATAAGCAAAGTACTGCACTGCCTGCTTGTCTTAAGGAGCCTTTTATCCTACAAACAATCATATTCAAATGACCCTCTAGGTCATTGATTGACCTGCGGTGCGCCCGATGTGCAGGCATATTTTCCGTTTTCTGCATATAATTTTTGAAGAGGACTTCTCAAGAGCCTCATCGGGTATTAGGGGGCTATAAAGATCCATAGTACGTACCTACCTTAAAATCTTAAAGTTAACACAATAACCTCATCTAAACATAACTCACACCTAACCTGTATCTTTTCCGGGCCACGCTGGTAAAACAAAAAACCCCAGGGGTTAAGAGAGCCGTCGTACGTTCCTTCCATCCCGTTTTTTGAGTTTTTCAGGCTTGGTTTTCCGGGAAATAGAATAATTAGCAAACACCCGTGAAATATGCTCACCCAAATTGTCTAGGGATCATTCTTATATTTTTTTAAAAAAATTATAAATCGCCCATTTCTTGAATGTTTTTTATTCAAAGTAAATGAAAATACATAGCACTCGCATAAAAAATAGAAACTTTCCCCAAAAATATAATCACACCAATTTATTTCACAAATATCAGAAAATTCGTTGAAGTGAAAAAAATAACTTAACAAAAACTATGAAAATTTAATACCCAGAATGTCCTCCTCTATTATTAATGAGAGTCCTGCAACGTCTATGCATACTTAAAATTAGCCTATCAATCATGTCTTGATCAAATTCTCTCCAAACTCGTTGGACTGCCCTTTCCAGTTCTTGTTGATTTATAAAACCATTCCCAACATCCAAAAGGCGATTCTTCATGTTATCCCATACCTTTTCAATAGGATTTAAGTCAGGAGAATTAGAGGGCCACGCCAAAACAGAGAAGTTGTGGCATAAATTTTAAAATAATTAGGGTGATCCCTAGACATTTTGGGTATTTCTAAAATACCATATTTCCCAAAGCAAACAAAACAAAATCTACCAAACGCGCGTACCTGTTCGAAAAGAAGGAGGAAAATGGGCCTCCGGCCTCCCAAAACGCTGGGATATTGGTAAATCGTCGAATTTTAAACAAAAAAGACGATTTTTGTTCCTCAGTGGTTCTAACCTAACTTTCAAAAAATTGATATGGTAATATCGTGACCACGCCCCCGCGCAATGCTGTGTTGCCAGATATTCAGTCCTAAAAATTGGTATACATTCAAACGTGGCAAAAACGGCGGGGCTGTACAAATAAACACGCCAGCAACACGAAGAAGGTATTTTTCTATAATTTTAAAAGAAAACCAAGACTTGACAAACAATTTCTCAAATTATATTACAAATCACATAATCATAATAAAACCTAAAAAATACAACCGAATACATAAGTGGTTATATTTTAATTGGAATTGTCAAGTTTTTCGCAAAATCAGTAGAGAAACAATTACGACTTGTATACACATTCTGTAATTTTGTTGCCAAATGAAGAGTACAGGGAAAAAAGGGGGGAAGTCCAAAATTTTGCCATTTTGAGATATTCGCGCCATCTGTTAGAAAATTTACAGCACTATTGGGTGCCAAATTATAACGGGGGAGAAGACGATAGGTCCAGTAATATAAGCACTTTAAAATTTGCCGTACAGGGGACGAATGAGAGAAGTCCACGCGCTACAGGCAAATAAAGCGGGAGGTCCCTAGTAGGCGACTAATTTTTGTTTTCTGACATTGGCCGTTTGTTTATTATTTTTTTGCAGTTGATCGGGTTATCTTGTCGGCTAGTGTAGTTTTCTTTTGCTATTTTTGCTTACGATAGGGCATGGCGGACGCAAGAAAATGTGACGTACAGGTGAACGCAGTAGAAGTTCAGGGAAAGAAAAGAAAAGTATTCGGAAGGATCACAGACGCCAACAAGAAAATTCGACTACAGTCGCATGAATGCGGGAAAGACTGCAAGTGCATTCGCCTCAAGTGTTTTGAGAAAGTACCGGATGAAGCAAGGAAGAATATACTGAAGGAGTTCAAGTTAATGAAAAGTGTCGATGAACAAAATATTTATTTGTGTGGGTTAATTTGCCTAGTGCCTGTGCAACGTCGGCGGCCACGAGTTGAACCAAATAATGCTTTATTTCGTGACAGTGCCTACTCCTACAAGGTAAGGTTTATTTTGGACGGACAAGTACATGAAGTACGTGTTTGTTGTAAAGCTTTCATTTCGATTCATGGAATTACAACAAAAAAATTGGAAATGTTGCAAAAATCACTTAAAATGTGTGGGTCAGCTCCCTCAGATAAACGCGGACGTCATAGTAACCGGCCACATAAATTAAGAGAGGAAACAAAAGACGCCATTGTCGACCATATAAAATCATTTAAAGGGCGTGAATCGCACTACAGTTTGCAAAAAACTCGTAAGTTGTATTTACCCGAATATTTAAATGTAAAAAAATGTACAACATGTTTATGGGAAAGCAAGGGGACAATCACAAAGTTTCCTACGAAACATATCGCACCGTCTTTTGCAAAGATTTCAACATTTCGTTCGGATATCCACGCTCTGACACCTGCAGTATATGCGACGAATATATAGCAAAAGCGAAAGCAATGCACAGAAAAGCAACTTGTCTGGCGGAACTGAAACTGAATTAAACAAAATAGATTCAGATATGAAAAACTTAGATTTGCAGAATAAACTGCATCGCATGAAAGCTGAGGAATTTTACAAGCGCAAGAAGTCTGCAAAATTGGCAAGTCGTAAAGACAAAGGTCATGAAGCGATATGTATGGATTTTGCGAAAAATCTCCCAGTCCCTAACATCACAATTAACGATGTGTACTATAAACGTCAGTTGTCAGTATACTCTTTTAATATTCATGAACTTGCGTCGGCTCGAAGCATTTTCTTCGTTTATCCCGAAATCATTGGATGCAAAGGTAGTGATGCCGTGTGCTCATTCTTACATCACTACTTGTACAACTTTCTGGACCCCGAAGTGAAACATCTACGCATATTTTGCGATTCTTGTGGGGGGCAAAATAAGAATTATACAATGTTTCATACATCCACCATGTGGTGCACACGCAGCAGAGACTGGAGTCCATCACGATGTCTTTCCCAATACGTGGACACTCGTATATGGAGTGTGACAAGGACTTCGGATTGATCAAACAGAAGTCACGAGCGGAACTGCCTCATGAGTGGGCTGAGGTGTTTCGTTCTGCTAGAGTACGACCTAACCAATTTGAAGTATTAGAAGTAACTCAAGATTACTTCAGATCCTGGACAACGTATTTTTCTATGCAATTTAAGAAACAGTGCCCTTTCCAAACTCGACCTATTCGTGAAATAAGAGTTAAAAAGGAGTTCCCTAGCATGGTGTACCATAGAGATTCCTGGAATGGTATGTGGGAGAGCAGCGTAATTGTTGACGACCGAAAGAGGAAACAAGTCAGGTCAAAGGTCGGCGCCGAATTTGAATTACCAGGGCTTTTGTACAAAGGTGAGAGAAAAAATCTGTAAGTAAATACCTACTTTTTCGAGCGGCTGGTTTCAGGGCTGAGACCTATAAGTGCTGAGAAATTCAAGGACCTACAGACTTTAATACCATTTTGCATGAATCCTCAAGCAAGAAATTACTTTTCGACTCTTCCACATAGCGATAAAGCCGGAGGAAGAGTGCAAGGAGAGCCGCAAAAAGAAGGCGAAACATCAGTACAAGAAGGTAAAGTCAACAATATCAAAAGAAAAGCTAATGTAAACTGATTTATTTTCACATTAGGTCGCGAAAGGACAAGAAGGGGTTTGAGGGCGACGAAAACTACAAAAACGACGAAAACTAAGTGAGTGCAGTTCAAGAAGCTGGATATTCATGAAGGAGGAAGAGCAAAAAGACAACAAATTAATATAACTGCTCATAATGTAATATTTCATGAATAAAATACTCTCTTTTGGTGTCCTAAATTCTTACAAGTCTGCTATTATTATTATGTTCCAGTGGACATCCCTCTTTTTTCACCTGTATTAAGGCTGATTATTTTTTATTGCTAATTAAATATTAAGCTTAAAAATTCTGACAGTTACTGTCAGTATTGCAAATACTATAACCTAGGAACTACGCTTAAGAGAATTGAACATTACTAGTTCAGTCGCGTCCAATAGCATATCAAACTTTAAAAACGCTCTCCTGGACAATTTATATTGGTGGACATCCCCCCTATTTCCCCTGTACTCTTCAAATGGAATCGACATTAACTTACACGTTGTTTTTGTCGATGATATTAATTTCTAGTTATATTTGTAAGTTACTTCTTAAAACGTGAGAATTCAAATTTACTGTACAAATCTGTTAGATTCGTAGAAAAAAACCAGTAGATCTACGAAAAAATCGATAGATCTGGCGGCGCGGCCCGATTTGCATCGCAGCTCGTTTTCCGGATAGTCAAATTCGAATCACGGGGCGAACTCCAAAATCGAAAAAATGGCCCACACGGCGGAACGGCTTTTCCGATCGTGTGGGCCTCTCGCAGGCGGGAGGCACATAACCGTCCGCGGCCCCACGCCAAAATTGAACTCGATTGGTGCTCCCCGGCCGAAGCCTGAGAATATAATATCAAGAAAATGGTTTTCAAAAAATAAATGTTATAGTAAAACTTAACCTTACCTAACCGAAACCCGTAACGGATGTTTTGTGCTCTTCGCTTTAAAATAGTTTCTGGGGCTTGTGGACCTCAAAAACACAGACACATAAATCATTTTTCATAAGACTTTGATGAAATACAACAAAATAATGAAATACCAGTAATGGGGCCGAGAGTTTTTAGGTTTAAACCCACTATGTTTATATAGACCTTGGTTTAATGCCCGTTTGCACGCGCTCACTTGAATCTACTTTTTAGCGAAGGTGGACCTTACGTTTAAGCGTTTTGTGGTCCACTGATGCTTTTGAAGTAAATCTGTGTAAAAAAGTGTAAAATTAACGAGGAACAAAATCGAAAAAGAAAAGGGCTTCTAATTTTTCTCAGAAAGAAAAATCTTTATCGTTGAATTTAGTTAGCGAATTCAAGGATGTGATCGAGAATAGAAAAAACAGATTCAATAACATGGAGGTAAAAGGATGAAACGTGGGACCAAATTTGTTCTACATTTAATTCTCAAAATCCCGATAATATAGCTCGAGGTAAAGATTCTTTAAAGAAATTTTACGACAATATCAAAAAAACGTCAGAAAGCAAGTGGCGGAAGAAAAGGCCACCTTGAGAATAACAGGCGAACCTCCTAGTGGGAAGAAAGAAGATCCAACCGTTGACTTGTGTTTAAGTATTATTAACAAAAATCAGTTTTGGCTTGCACGATCCATATGATTGAGATGTCTGTACGAATGATGAATTAAACAAAAATAAAGTGGAGCTTGAAACCGGCACCAAATACAATCTCAGTGGCAAGATTACCATATGCTAGTATTCGCGGGAGACGCTGAGCATTCTTATACGAGAACCACTGTCACCTCACCCTTATTACCTTGTGATGAGTCTTCCTCATTGAAAGTAAGTAGGTACCTATATTGTTTGTTTGGCGGTAGGTACTAGCCATAGACTTACGAGCTTATAAGTCTATGGTACTAGCTAATAGTCCTTAGGGCCACTTTTCACTTCAGATTTTTGCGGGAACTTGTTACTAATCAGACTTCTCAAAATAAAAATATGTCCCATAAATAATATGAAAAAAGTTCCCGCGAAAATCTGAAGTGGAAGACGGACCTCAGAATAATATTTTCCACGTATGGCAAATCTGAGAAAAAAATATTTAGAAAACTAATAAATAATCTACATTCCAGATGGACGAACAACGAGAATGGAAAAAGGTGCCAGCCAGTCAGTTAAAGCGAAAGGTTTCAGAAAATCTTAAGCATTCGTGGACAAAGAGGAGGCGACCAGCACCAAAAGCACCGACAAAACTAGAAGAAAATGCAGAAAATTATGCTGTAAGGAGGACAGAAGAAAAAGAAGACGAAATGTTCTAACTAAAAAAGAGAAACCTGTTATTGGAAATAGAGCTTAATGAATTGCGAATTAAAAAAATCGCCAAAATATGTTGCTTTAATAGTGCATTCTATGTAGGTATGTCAAACAGCTCGATGAGGACCGCTCAGCGTAAGGTGTAATGGAGAATCGTTTTCTTTTAACTTGTAATACAAAAAAATGTCTTATAAATGTTCGGATAATTTTTTAAAGTGAAAAATACCTTTCCACGCACCTCATTTCTTTCTGCATATTTTATGTTAACACATTTTTCTATTTTGTTAGTTTTCACAAAATGATTTCCTCTTACACTTTTCGAGATCAGCTTCTGTCCCTCTTTGACTCCATTATTGAGATAGTCAGTTACCATTTTAATACTTACTAATAATAATTATGTGCCTGAATTTTTTAAGTTTTGTTATAATAGTGTTTTTTTTATTCTTTTATAAAAAAAATATAATTAAATAAAGATACACACAAGTACGATGTTTTTATTAGTCCACTTTCCATGATATTTCATTCTCACTTAATGTTGAACGTGAATAACGTGCAAATAATTAATAAAAAAAAACAGTATGTCTCCGGCCGGGGGTTACAAGAGGTGAAATGGCCAAAAAATTTAAAGTTTCTCTTCATAAAAATTTTTGTTTCTTGCGAAATCAAGATTCACATTAAGAAAATACTAATTTAATATATGGGGTGTTCTATCTATTTCGAAAGGTTTCATCGTCCAAACTCTCAACATATTCAACCCGAGTATAAATTCTTCGAGGAATTCCATGTAAGATAATATTTACCTCGTCATGGTGACCATCTTCAATTTTCAATAGTAATTATCAGTTTCTGATGAAGATAAAGTTGATTACTTAAGCCAAGGATATGTTCAGCTTAAATTTAACCCCATTTAAGTAAACCTTATCAAGGTGTAGTTTTCTGTCCGTGCAATTCAAATGAACATACCATTGAAGAACTCTATATTTTAAGAAAGACCAATATCAATGTAAATATTTTAGTATTCTTTTTTACGTAACCGATATGAATATTTCAACTGATAAAAATTGTTTGGAAAGTTGACTATTTTTTCTCTTTTCAACAATAAAGGGTCTTTTGAAAAAAGGCAGCGCCCATCACTGTAGACTGCCACATTGTAAGGAACTTTTTTCCGTACACCATCCATCGCTGCCGACTCTCAAAATAAGAATCAAAAGCTTATAGCTTCCCTTATAGTAGCGCGCATCTTTGCCAATATTCCACCATAACCATCGTTGCCGATTGCTACCACAAGAGGCTTATACCCTCTTGTTTTCATACGGCAGCGCCCATCGTTGCCGACTGCCACCATAAGGGGCGTATGCCCCCTTCTTTTTTCATACAGACAGACACACTTCTTGTTTTTGGTAATGGGCGCTCCCGTATGAAAAAGAAAGGGGCATACATGCCCTTTATGGCTGAGTCGGCAATGATTGGCGCTGTCGTACGAAAAAATAAGGGGGCATACGCCCCTTACGGTCGACAACGATGAGCGCTACCGTATGAAAAAAGAAGGGGGCATAAGCCTCTTGTGATGGCAGTCGGCAACGATGGTCGCTGCCGTCTGAAAACAAGGGGGCATAAGCCTGTTGTGGTGGCAGTCGGCAGCAATAACTTCTGAAGTATTAAATAAAGAAGAGGTAATAAGCTCCTTACTGCGACAGTCGACAACGATGAGCGCTGCCGTATGAAAAAAGAAGGGAACATAAGCCGCGTATGGTGGCAATCGACAACAATGGGTGATGCTGTATAAAAAAAGAAGGGGCATACGCGTCTTATGGTGGCCATCGACAATGATGAGGGCTGCTATATGAAAAAATGCACATGTGCCCCTTATGTGGCAGTCGGCAAAGATGGGCACGCACTGGCGAACAGTTGTTGCCATATGGCAACCGTGGATTGGCCACTGCCAAACAAACAGAAGGGTTTCCTCTTCTTTATGCATAAGGGAGTGCCTAATCCATCGTCAGACGGGTGCTGTCATATGTGCCCACCATACGTTAGACGCTGCCTTATGCAAACAGAAGGCGATTTCTCCTTTACGCATACAGTGTTCAAAGATAGGTAACATTGACAAGTAATAAAATCCTAAATAAGAAATAAATATAATATAATAAATTATATTTTCATTCAATTTACCGCAACAAATTTAACTTTTATACATACCTACTGTTGTTTTAAAAAACTGGAATTCTTTCTTCTGGGGCAAAATGTCGCTTGAACATATACTCGCATAAGTAACCAGAAAAATGACACATTTTGTGACCAAACCTTGGGATATTGCTCTTCACCTCCCTCTACAATCTTTCAATATTTTGATTATGCGCTCCTAAATAAAATATTATTTGTAATTTTAAATGATTTTTGACAATTATTTAATTATTACCAGTGTCAGTGTCTGTAAAGTTGTAAGAATAGTTCACTGTCAAGTTTTAAAACCTCTCTTGCCCAAGGCAATTGTAACAATCTGATATGTGCCCATTTAGCAAATTTGGAAAAATAGCATTTTACCTTTTTTGTATCTCAAAATTTGCTTTTGGCATCTGTATGTTTAGTTTTTCTTGTTTAGTTTGCAAATATTATTGCATTAAACACAATTTACGCTAATTTTAAAAAATACTAATTCTATAAGATATTAAACTATGCCATTGTTGTTTATCAAATTATTAAAGTCTAGTAACTTCATTTTGAAATTGAAACAAGTACAATAATAATCTAAAAATAATCTAAAATTCAGTTTAAAAAAGCACGCTGTTAAATTTGAATTTTAAATAGGGTGCCATGGATTCCACCAACATGAGAACACTAAATTTCCCTACTACGAAAAAGAAAAAAAAGCAGAAAGAAAAGCAAAAAGCAACTTGTCAAATTTCTTTAATTTTCGCGATTTTTTTTGTACCTATGTATTTTGTGCCGCTAGTCACAAATCTGCAAGAAATTTTCGGCGGAAACATGTACTTTTTGAATTACACCTTGTAAAATCGCGAGTGTCCCCTTCGTTTTTCATTTGGTAGCGCCCATCGCTGTTGGCTATAGTAGCAGTCGACAATGATGAGCACTGCCATATGAAAAAAGAATGGGGCATACGACCTTTATAGAGCCAGTCGGCAACGATAAGCGCTACCGTATGAAAAAAGAAGGGGGCATAAGCCCCTTATTGTGGCAGTCGGCAACGATGGACGCTGCCGTATTATTTTGACAGTCAGCAAACATGTACGCTGCCTTTTTCAAAAAGGCCCTTATTAGGAAATAATATTTTTCAGAACAATTTTAATAACTATTAACGGTCCTTTTTTCTTTATTTTAAATATGCCTTGGTTCTGTAAAATACATTGAGTATATAGTTCTTCAGTCCTTGATTCTACCACAATACTATTAGGGGATGGGGCTAAATTTCATAAGGCCACAATAAAAATTTCTTTCCTAAAGACATAATTAAATATTGTTAAAAGCCATTTTAATGCATAACTTTTTTTCATGATGAAGACTTTCAGAGGTCACAACGCTATGACCAGTTTTTGTTCACAGTTGCATGGGAACTCGTAATTAAATAATATTTTATTTTTAAGCAAAAAAATCTAACATAACTTCTTGATAACATTTGAGCATTTGGGGTAGATGTGTTTTGTGGCGACATTATCATACGTCACAAATCATAAAACAGTTGAAAATAACAGAGGAAGTTTGTAATACAAGTGCCCTGAAAACAGCGATTTTGTTGGTTCTGAGGATGGATTGATTCAGACGTAGTGATATAAATTACAAAAAGTAACAACTACTTCTTTGAATGAACTGACAAGTCTTTATTATTATTTTATCGACAACTTATACAACAATATATACCCAATATAGGTAAAACATATACCGAGGTTTCACATTTCCGTGCGGTGTTCATTTCCTAACACCCCCACTAAAACAGGACTGTAACTGGAACCTCATTATTCTACAACAGTTTTCATGCTTATCTTTTGACAACGCTTTCGTCAATGTCAATAGATCAGCGGTCATCTCTTGACTACAAACAAATTTTACCACAAGATCGCCATCAGCTATTCTTTGCTGAAGTTTTGGATGTAAATGGAGCCCATACTCATTATTAGAGCAAAAGGCAAATCACTGTATTTAAAAAAAAATGTTTTAATGTAAATTTTTTGAATCTGTAGTAGTTAAATTATTGTTATTTAGTTACAATATATACAAAAAGACAAAAATGTCGCATTTATTAGGTATTCCATTTAAGATATTACAATATCCTCTAATTTTTGCCGCCAGTGTATTCTCTTGCAACTCCACGAAATAGGAGCACCTTGATACATAAACATATATCCGGTACAAGACCTTCGATCATCTAGATCACTGGCCCAATCAGCATTTGAGTAGCCACATAACCCTGTATTAGAATCTTTAGAAAACTCCAACTTGACTATCATAGTTCCCTTTAAATACTTGAATATCCTGTTTACTGCAGACCAATGGGCAGGTCCAGGACACTTATTATATTGACTTACAGTATTCACAGCATAAGCTATGTCTGGCATAGTTCCTTGAGAAACATAAAGCATACTGCCAACTGCTTCTTGATAAGGTATGTTCTTCATCCTTTCTATATGTTCTGTAGAGTGTGATGACATTTATTTTGTTAGTTTTTTATTTGGATCTGCAGGTGTTGCCGCTGGGTTACAAATTGCCATATTAAATTTTTCTAACATTGCTTCTGCTGCTTCTTGATCCAGGTATATCTTTCCATTTCTTCTATCTCTGGCAATCTGCAAACCTATACAATTTGTAGCAGTCCCCATGTCTTTCATTTTAAACGTCTTCTTCAAACTTTTTTTCAACTGTATCACTTGATTTTGATTGTTCGCAAAAATTAACAAATCATCAATATATAATGCTACTAAAAGAATTTCTTTGTCATTTATTTTAAGGTAAACACAGGGATCAGCAGTTGTCTGTTGTAAACTAATTTCATTTATAGCTGAGCTGAGTTTCTTGTTGATGAAATCCGTAACATCATCAAGAAATTAAAACTAAAAATGGCTCCGGGATTCGACAGTGTACGTACAGAAACCTTAAAAGCGATAAGAGAAAATATTGTTACTGCCTTGACTTATCTGATAAATTGGTGCCTGGACCAAGGGATTTTCCCAGACTCGCTAAAGGTTGCTGTGGTTACACCGCTTTTTAAGACAGGTGATAAATCACTCACAGAGAATTATAGGCCTATATCCCTTCTGTCCGTATTCTCAAAGATACTGGAAAAGATTATCAAAGAACGACTAACCAAATTCATTAACAAATATCAGTTGATTTCTGACCGCCAATTTGGATTTATGGAGGGTACATCGACACAGGATGCCATATATTAATTTCAAAAATATATAAGTGTGTCGATGAAAAAAGACCGGCCCTGGCCATTTTTGTCGATCTGGCTAAGGCCTTCGATACCGTTAGCCATGAAGAACTGATACTGACATTGGAGAATGTGGGAATTAGGGGTGTGGCTCTGAAGTTGTTCACGAGGTATCTGCAAGGCAGGCTGCAGAGTGTAAAAATTGATAACTTTTGTAGTGAAAGAAAACTTGTCAATATGGGCGTCCCGCAAGGGACGGTACTTGGGCCGATTTTATTTAATTTATACATCAATGAAATTTTTTATTTGCCATTGGAGGGCAGAGTTAGCAGCTTTGCTGATGACACTGTAGTTCTCTATGATGACCCTATTTCCTGGATGGACCTAAAAGAAAAGGCAAAGAAAGATTTCAGACTTGGTTGCAACTTCTTTAGTAATAAATTACTTACTATTAATGTCAGTAAAACCAAATATGTTCCATTTACCAGTTACGCTTCATACTTGCCAGACTATAATGTCTTAAAATAGCTCTGGAGTCTCAAACATTTACAATACATAGTTCTGACCAAATGAAATATTTGTCAATAGACTAAGGTCACTACTAACCAGGTTCAAGCTATACACACACTTATGTGATGAATCACAATTAAGAACTATATATTATGCTTTGATTCAAAGTCACTTGAGTTATGGAATACAGGCTTGGGGTAGTGCAGCGGGTTGCTACATCAACTCGTTGGAGGTCATTCAGAGGTGGTTTCTAAGGATAATGTTTCGTAGGCCTCTTCTCTATGACTCCGATAAACTCTTTGCAGAGGGTAAAATATTGGATAAAAAGCAGCTTCTCTGCCGAGAGATGCTGCTTTTTCTGTATAAAAGACGGGACATGTTACAGTCTATAAATCACACGTACGAGACTAGATATAGAGGTGGTAATATGGTGGTTCCCTTTTCACATAAGCATATAGGCCAGAGGTCTTTCACGTAGTGTCAAGCAGTTTCATTAAAAATATATAAGCGAAAACTTAACATATGGATACGATCAACACCCAGAATAGAATTTAGAAACATCTAAATATTATATGCACTCTCGGTACGAATGCTGGAAACACAAGGCAAATCTTTTGAAAAAACCGACTATGACAAATTACCCGACAAGCGACAAATCACCCGATTTACGACTATAACCGACTTTGGAGCAAATATTATGTACGCACCCACGCACAGGGCTTGCCCTTAGTGGGATCATCTAGGTTTATTTTATTTTTATTTATTTAGTTTACTTTCATCATGTTAAATGGTACTATTATTGTTGCTAAATAAACGTTATTATTATTATTATTGTCGGCTTGCCTACTTTAAACCATAAATTGATTTTTTTAAACGACAAATTTTATAGCTGCCATTGGATAGTTCAGCTGATAATTCCATATATATATATATATCTTCTTCCAATTCACCCTGAAGAAAGGCTGGGACAGCATCGATTTGCTCAATCTCTAAGTCAAACTTTGCAGCTATTGCAATCAAGAACTTTAATGAATTGTATCTAACAACTGGGCTAAATATTTCAAAATAATCCAGACCCCTTTTTTGAGTATACGCCTTCGCTACCAAGCGAGCTTTGTGTCTAATAACTTCTCCCTTGTTATTTATTTTAGTTTTAAAAACCCATTTTATTTCAATTGGTTTTTTATTAGGTGGAAGCTTTGTTTGTTCCCATGTGTCATTCTCAGTAAGTGAGTTGTACTCTTAGGTCATTGCATTCATCCATAAATTAGAATCTGCTCCGCTTAAAGGTTCTTCTACTGTTACTGGATCGCTTACTTTACAACTAAACGACAGGTACAATAAATAATCATCCAATTCTACTGGTTTTTTAATTCTTGCCGATCTCCTGGGTATATTTCCCACTATTTCTTTAATGGCTTCATTTTTTCTATAACCACTTTATGCTCTAAAATGTCCAAACATCTCATATCTTCTGTTCATTCCTCATCATATTCATCTTACTCTTCACTATTATCCATATTACATTCCCCCACTGCTTCCACACATTCTAAGTCAAAACATATCTTCTCATTTTCTTGTTTCGTTTTGTTTTCTTTTTCTGTGTTTCTTCCTTTAACACGTGTTCTTTTAGAAAAACTACATCTCCACTCTTGACTTTGCCGACTAAATCTGTAACCCTTACTTTCTTCACAGTAACCAACAAAAATCATTTATTCTGATTTTTCATCCCATTTTTTCCTAGTCTCTTTGGGAATATGGACCATAGCCTTAGAACCAAATATTTTTAAATGTTGCAGCTTTGGTTTTATCCCTGTCCACATTTCCCCAGGTGTACTCTTCTGTTTTTATAAACCTTTACAGGGTGATCTATTAATTAAATATACAGAAGGAGCTACAGCTTCCGCCCAAAAATTTCGTTTAAGTTTGCATCAAATAACATGCATCTAGTTTTTTCGCAAATGGTCATATTTATTCTCTCTGCCAATCCATTTTGTTGAGGAGAATATGGGCAAGTTGTGTGAGCTCTGGTACTAGAGTTTTTTAAGTAATTTTTAAAACTGGCATTACAAAACTCCGTGCCATTATCTATGCGTAAAATCTTAATTTTCTCATTGGTTTGATTTTCAACAAGATTTTTAAATTCGCAAAAAGTATTCATCACTTTAGTTTTTGACTACAAAAAATATACAAATACTTTTCTTGTATAATCGTCAACAAAAGTGAGAAAATATTTAGCTCCTCCCAGAGATACATTTTCCATTTGTCCACACAAGTCAGAATAAATCAGTTCCAGTATCTTTGACGCTCTAGTACCGATACTATTAAAAGGTAAACGACTTTGTTTTCCTTTCAAACAAGAAATGCGAGTTTCATTCATTACTTAGGGTGAAACTGCTATTCCTTTAACCATTCCTTCTTTCAAGGTTTTCAAATCTTTTTAATTCAGATGGCCTAACCGCCTGTGCCATAGATAACTATATTCACTTGAAGTACTTGCTAAGGCTTTAATAATTACATCTTCCGATGGTAAATCTAATTTAAACATATTATTTACCATTGATACAACGTTGTCGCTATCATAGAATTCGCAACCATTGATTGAAAAAACAACTACGCAACCTTTCTGGACAATTTTGCTCACAGATAACAAATTTGTACTAATATTTGATACGTATAATAAATACATCACTAAGAGTTACATCTTCTGAATTACCATTTAAAGAAACTTGCAAATTTACCACACCTTTTCCTTCAACAGGAATCTTGGAATCATTAGCTACGGCAATTTCCTTGATTTCTGATTTTTCAACATGCTCAAATAGGTCTTTCCTCATCGTCATATGTGCTGTAGCGCCAGAATCAACATACCAGCTTTGGTCATTGACTGTGCCTACAGCAAAACTTGTACAAAATCCTGAATGTATTTTCTTTTCACCTGCATCTTGACTATATTAAGAACTAGAATTTTCTCTTTTCCCTTGTATTTATTTTTCTTCGGACAATTTGGAGCTATATGTCTGTAATTGTTACAACTATAATATCTCGGGGCATTGAATTTGACCTTTTGAACTTTATTGCTGTAAAAAGCACTCTGAGTTGTTGACTCTGTACTTTTTATATCCTGCAGCAACTTAGTTTTAATAGAATCGCCTGTAATTGCCACATCAGAACTTTCTATGCCCATAACACAGAAAATATACGCTACGCGGACAGAAGTTCCACACAATGCAATTATTTGGCAGCCCGAAAGGAAGCCGGCTCTCAAAAGCCGGCTTCTCCTGGCTTTCAGCAGTGTCTATAGAAGAATTCTTCCATAGTTCTGCCTTCACGGCCGTGGTACTTTCATTACTCAATGCTAGGCGGCAGCACGCTAGGAAAAAGCATCCGAAAGCGGCGTTGCCGGATTGTGCAAACAGTCTGTGGTTTTACCGAACTATAAAAATAAAGAGAAGATCTTTAATAAAATGAGCTTGCCCATTTAGAATTCAAGGTTAACAGTGAGGCTGTCAGCAGTAACTATAGAATTCTTCCCTCGAGAGATTTATTTTTATCGTCGTTTTTAGAAATGATATCCAATATTTTACTAATCATGGCTGAAAAAATTACGGCGCAAAAACACCCCTCAAGGAAAAAAAATTATAACGACATTGTTGTTGGTCCGATTATCTGCCCCGTTTTTAGTAACGACGTTGCAAATTATGCCAGATGCTTGAACCCGTGTTAGAAACAATTTACGGGCAAAAATCCCTTCCAACCCTCAGATAGATTTGCTTTTGGTCCGACTATCGTAGTTTTTGGAAAGCGTAGCCACTATAAACTATAACTCTTATTTCACGAATCCGTGGTAGAAAAAAATTACAAGACAAAAACTACCCCATGCGCCCTCTGAAAAAATTGATAATTCCATTGTTCTTAGTTCGATCTTCACCGTTTTAGCAAGGACGTTACAAATGATACCAAATTCACGAATTAGTGGTTGAAAAAAATTGTTAGGAAAAAACTACACCCTCCCCCAGATATTGCTTTTGAGACGATTAGGTATTTAGTCGTTTTTTGAAGGGGCATTTATTATTTACTATAACCGTATTTCACCAATAGGTGGTTGAAAACATTTGCGGGCAAAAACTACCCCTTCCCACCCCCGGAAGTTTGTTTTTAATTTGATTATTGTCGTTTTTTGAAAATGCAATGACTATATTCCTTATTTCACGAATGCGTGGTTGAAAACATTTGCGGGGCAAAAACTACCCCTTCCCACCCCCGAAAGTTTGTTTTTAATTTTATTATTGTCTTTTTTGAAAACCCATTCACTACATCCCTTATTTCACGAATCTGGGGGTTGAAAACATTTACGGGGCAAAAACTACCCCTTCCAACCCCCGGAAGTTCGTTTATAATTTGATTATTGCCGTTTTTTGAAAATGCAATCACTATATTCCTTATATCACGAATGCGTGGTTGAAAACATTTGGGGGGCAAAAACTACCCCTTCCCACCCCGAAAGTTTGTTTTTAATTTGATTATTGTCATTTTTTGAAACTGCAATCACTATATTCCTTATATCGCGAATGCGTGGTTGAAAACATTTGGGGGCAAAAACTACCCCTTCCCACCCCCGAAAGTTTGTTTTTAATTTTATTATTGTCGTTTTTTGAAAACACATTCACTACATCTCTTATTTCACGAATCTGGGGTTGAAAACATTTACGGGGCAAAAACTACCCCTTCCCACCCCCGGAAGTTCGTTTTTAATTTGATTATTGCCGTTTTATGAAAATGCAATCACTGTATTCCTTATTTCACGAATCCGTGGTTGAAAACATTTTCGGGGCAAAAACTACCCCTTCCCACGCCAGAAAGTTTGTTTTTAATTTGATTATTGTCGTTTTTTGAGAACACATTCACTACATCCTTTATTTCACGAATCCGTGGTTGAAAACATTTGCGGGGCAAAAACTACCCCTTCCCACCTCCGGAAGTTCGTTCTTAATTTGATTATTGGCGTTTTTTGAGAACACATTCACTACATCCTTTATTTCACGAATCCGTGGTTGAAAACATTTGGGGGCAAAAACTACCCCTTCCCACCCCCGAAAGTTTGTTTTTAATTTTATTATTGTCGTTTTTTGAAAACACATTCACTACATCTCTTATTTCACGAATCTGGGGTTGAAAACATTTACGGGGCAAAAACTACCCCTTCCCACCCCCGGAAGTTCGTTTTTAATTTGATTATTGCCGTTTTATGAAAATGCAATCACTGTATTCCTTATTTCACGAATCCGTGGTTGAAAACATTTTCGGGGCAAAAACTACCCCTTCCCACGCCAGAAAGTTTGTTTTTAATTTGATTATTGTCGTTTTTTGAGAACACATTCACTACATCCTTTATTTCACGAATCCGTGGTTGAAAACATTTGCGGGGCAAAAACTACCCCTTCCCACCTCCGGAAGTTCGTTCTTAATTTGATTATTGGCGTTTTTTGAGAACACATTCACTACATCCTTTATTTCACGAATCCGTGGTTGAAAACATTTGGGGGCAAAAACTACCCCTTCCCACCCCCGAAAGTTTGTTTTTAATTTTATTATTGTCGTTTTTTGAAAACACATTCACTACATCCCTTATTTCACGAATCTGGGGTTGAAAACATTTACGGGGCAAAAACTACCCCTTCCCACCCCCGGAAGTTCGTTTTTAATTTGATTATTGCCGTTTTATGAAAATGCAATCACTATATTCCTTATTTCACGAATCCGTGGTTGAAAACATTTTCGGGGCAAAAACTACTCCTTCCCACGCCAGAAAGTTTGTTTTTAATTTGATTATTGTCGTTTTTTGAGAACACATTCACTACATCCTTTATTTCACGAATCCGTGGTTGAAAACATTTGCGGGGCAAAAACTACCCCTTCCCACCCCCGGAAGTTCGTTTTTAATTTGATTATTGCCGTTTTTTGAAAATGCAATCACTATATCCCTTATTTCACGAATCCGTGGTTGAAAACAGTTGCGGGGTAGAAACTATAACCCCTTCCCACCCCGAAAGTTTGTTTTTAATTTGATTATTGTCGTTTTTTGAAGGGGTGCTGGGGGTAGTTCTCGACCAACAATTTTTTTAACCACGAATTGGAATCATTGCAAACATCCTTGCTAAAATTGGCGAGGATCCGACAATGAAGTTATCATTTTTGTTCTTAAAGGGGTGCTGGGGGTAGTTTGCGCCCAAGAATTTTTTTCAAGCGCGAATTCGTGAATCTAGAGTCATTTAGAACGTACTTTCTAAAATCGACCTACAATCAAGTTATAATTTTTTTTAAAGAGGTGCTGGGGGTAATTTTCGCCCAACAATTTTTTAAAGTACAAATTTGTGCATCTGTGCTAAAAACGGTGGGAATCGTACCATGAAAGTTTCCTTTTTTTCTTTAAGGGGTAGTGGGGGTGGTTTTTGCCCAAGAAATTTTTTTCAACCACGAATTCGCGCATCTAGAATCATTATAGGACCGTCCTTGCTAAAATTGGCGAGGATTTGACAATGAAGTTATCATTTTTGTTCTTAAAGGGCTGCTGAGGGTAGTTTTCGAAAAAGAATGTTTTCAAACGCAAATTCGTGAATCTAGAATTATTTAGAACGTACTTGCTAAAATCAGCCAAGATTCGATAATTAACTTATAATTGCTTTGGTGCTGGGGGTAGTTTTCGGCCAACAATTTTTTTAAAGCACAAATAATTTGTGCATCTGTAATCATTAGGTACGTCCTTGCCAAAAACTGTGGGAATTTACCATGGAAGTTATATATTTTTTCTTTAAGGGGTAGTGGGGGTAGTTTTCGCCCAACAAATTTTTTGAACCACAAATTCGCGCATCTGGAATCATTAGGAACGTCCTTGCTACAATTGCCGAGGATCCGACAATAAACTTGTCATATTTGTTTTTAAAAGGCTGCTGATGGTAGTTTTCGCACAAGAAATTTTTTCAACCGCGAGTTCGTGAATCTAGAGACAATGAAGCTATAATTTTTCAAAGAGATGCTGGAGTAGTTCCCGCCCAATAATTTTCTAAAAACGGTGCTAATCGTACCATGAAAGTTAGCTTTCTTTAAGGGGTAGCGGGGGGCCCAACAAATTTTTTCAACCACGAATTCGCGCATCTAGAATCATTATAGGAACGTCCTTGGTAAAATTGGCGAGGAGCCGACAATGAAGTTATCATTTTTGTTCTTAAAGGGGTGCTGAGGGTAGTTTTCGAACAAGAAATTTTTTCAACCGCGAATTCGTGAATCTAGAGTCATTAAGAACGTACCTACTTGCTAAAATCGGCCAGGATCCGACAATGAAGTTATAATTTTTTTAAAGGGGTGCTTGGGGTAGTTTTCGACCAACAAGTTTTTTAAAGTACAAATTTGTACATTATCTGGAATCATTAGGAACGTCCTTGCTAAAACGGTGGGAATCGTACCATGAAAGTTATATTTTTTTCTTTAATACGGGGTAGTGGGGGTAGTTTTCGCACAACACATTTTTTCAACTACGAATTCGCGCATCTGGAATCATTAGGAACGTTCCTTGCTAAAATTGGAGAGGATTCGACAATGAAGTTATCATTTTTGTTCTTAAAGGGGCGTTGAGGGTAGTTTATTTCGCACAAGAAATTTTTTCAGCCACGATTTAGTGCATCTGGAATCATTACGAACGTCCTTGCTAAAATCAGCGAGGATCCGACAATAAAGTTATCATTTTTTTCCTAAAGGGGTGCTGGGGTAGTTTATTCGCCCAACAATTTTTTTAAAGCACGAATTTGAGCATCTGGGATCGTTAGCTAAAAATCGTAGTGGTAGTCGGGGTAACTTTCGCCCAACAAATTTTTTCAACCACGAATTCGTGCATTTGGAATGATTAGGAACGTCCTTGCGGGGATCATGATATTCATGATATCAAATGAATATTTCAATAATACAACAATACTTATAGGTAGAAAAAACATTTGGAAACAGAGATTTGAATGATAAATTTAATATGCAACAAGTATTATTCATGATTTATGATTTTATTCTGTAAACTTTGGTTAGGCCCAAAATTATAAATAGTAAAAACCCATAAAATTGGTATCATCGACATCCTGTACATATTTTCTACATTGTAGAACAAATATTTACCGTATACTAAGTGTATAATTAGTAAATAAGATACGAATAAACTATATTATTTGTAACATCTTAATATATTTTAATCGGATAATTAATATTGGCTCTGAAGCACTCTGTATAGCTTAGTATACGTCGTACGGATTCTACAAAGACGAAGCAAATAATAAAATAGCTATGCTCCCACTAGGTTATATTTCGTATAGTTCAAGGCCTCTGCCCGTCTGCCCGGAAATAGATTTTGATGACTGAAAGCCGCCGCCAGCATAGGCGCGTTTATGAAACCTTTATTCCTAAACCACCGGCAACACGGTTAGGCTCTTCAGCTGACTGCTGGCGCCTCTAGCGGTGACTTTTATCGGAGGTTATTTTACGGTTTTAAAAATAGAACGATTCTGCATCCGAGCGCCATCTGTTAGGCCAAGGCAAAACCAACTTTCAGTGTGCTATACATATTTTACGAGCCCAATGCTACTGGCACTTCTGTCCGCGTAGCGTATATTTTCTGTGGCCCATAATCATTGGCGTAAATTCTTCTGGTAAACCAGCCAACAAAAGATCCACTCATTTGATATAGAAAAACCAATGCTTGTCAACTCGTGTGCAGTACTAATAATAGTATTAACATATTCTTCAACAGAACTACTTGATTCAAATCTAGTTGTAACCAAAGTCCGGAATAAACCACCAACAGAATTATTTTTGACTTTGCCTTGGTAATCTTGTTTGCGTCAGTTTGGGCACCTAAGATACAGTCCCATAATTCTTCATGTTCCAGGTAGGTCTGAACTGCAAACTGCCATGTGTTGTAATTTTCTCTGCCTATAAGTTTTTCAATAGAAGTTCCCAAATTTCCACTAGTCATCATCCAACTTTTTAAATAGTTACTTTGCCTGATTTAGTCACAAAGTTTTCACTATTGCTTCCTGGGCCCAAAAGGAGGTTCTGAGGATCGATTGATTCAGACTTAGTGATGTGATTCAATGATATTCCGTTCAGTAAAAATTTCTGCAAAGATCGCCGGATTTAACGTAGTTAAACTTTTTTCTTTGTAGTACGGGAGCCAGCTACAGATCTTGGTGACAATTTGATGCAAAGTTGAAAACCCTTTTATTTCTTAATTTTTCCCCGGAAATAAGAATTTTACTTTTCTGGCTGGCTTTTAGCGGTGCAACGTTCCGCTACAGGGCTTCAAAAGGTGCAGAAAAGAATAAAAAATGTCTAAATCCAGCAAAGCTAAACCTTCTTAAATTTGTTTATGTAGACCATAAACAGTCATCAAAAACCTTTCTGGCATCATTCTGATGGTGCACAAGCTTTCTGTTTAACCAACGAACACTGCCAGAATGGAATCTAAAATGTCTGAGTCTAGCAAAGGTAAACCTTGTTTCATATGTTTATTTACACCGTAAATAATTTAAAAAATTTTTAGGCATAATTCTAATGGGGAAACAGTTGTCTGGCAAGCGATTAAAAGTAGTGTGCGCGATGCCTGTCAGCCGCGCGCGCGCGCCTATGGACCTAGACGCAAATCCTTGCTGTATTAAAAAAATTTTGGTGCCTCCGCTGCCGGCAACGGTGCCCGCAAAATAAAGTAATGATTATTGCAAGGCTTGTTAGCATCTCATAATATTTTAGGTGTTTTACCCTGGCAAATGACAATATACAAAAATTCCAGAGCAGTATTTAGCACCTTTTTTTGGGGTAGTACACCCTATTATATAAGATCTCTTGATAATCCAATACGGGAATATAAAACTCCATATATAAATGCCACGTATTTGTTTTTTTGGCACACTTTCAACGGGCTTCAAATAAATTATCGAATTTGACCAAAGCAAAACCAGTCACAATTTGTTGAAGAAAAACAGGTTTCGCAGGAAAAGAAAGATAATTTTTAATATCTCTGAAATTAGTAAAGCTATCCAAATCAAATTTGGTACACTTATTACTGGTTTAGGTTGACACAAAATATGGGTAATTATTAGTCCATCACTGTGCAAAGTCAAAGGCGGCATTTATTTCCAATGATCCATTTTTAAAGTAAAATCAATAATAGAATTAATATTATTATTGACATTATTTCCAAGAGAAAAATATTCTTCATCTCTTTTCGTATTTGCTACCGTTATAGGGTAATTTCCATTTTACTATTTTAAAAAACAGGTTTATTTTCATAATAGTTTTGTGTGCATAAATTTAAAAAAATAATAATAATATCCATGAAACCGTAGCCAGATACAAAAAATATGAAGAATACTTTTTGTGATATTATTATTGTATATAGTTTTATTTTCCCGCATATAAAAAATCGTATAAGAGGGTGAACCTTTCTTAGTAGAAAAAAAATTAAATGTGCTAAACTCGGCTCTGATAGTTTTGAATTCCTATTATGCGTACACATTGACATTTGCTGAGCTATTCCTATACGCAGTGGCGGTATGTCCCTTTCCTGCCGCGTCATCCTGTATAGAGCATCTGTTGCAAGACGTTAGATTAATAGGTACTTCTTTTGCTTAACTCCACACACTAAAACTTTGTTTTTTGCACTCGACGCGCGAATCGCCAACCATGTTAGCATCATCAGGAGATCATTAAGTCTAGACTTGAAACAGTAAAACTGCAAGTGTGCAAAAACATAATACGGAATTGCAAAGTTTGAAATTTGGGTTGGCATGTTTTCAAAAAGGGAACGGTTGTACACGATGCTTTAAAATTATTTATTACGGATAAGTCCACAGTGAAATGAGGAAATACTTTCCCTCCTAATTAAGTGCACTCTATACTCTAATCGTATTTCCTCAATATTTCTAAACTGACGTTTTGTCGCTTATACGTAACTTATAAGTTGGATAAAAGTTCCAGCTTTCTTTTAAAAGGAAAGTGATAAATATAAATTCCTTATACGCTATCCTTCAATATTCAATAAGTAGGTACATATATATTTGTACCCTGTCCGTCGGTGTCAAGGGGGTAGCGGGTACACTGTTCTTCCATTTTTCCATTTGAAATAACCAGTAGCTAGTTGTACAGGTAATGGAAGGCTGCTTTTAGCCGTGAAGTCAGGGACCATATAACACAATAATATATTTAAACACTTAAACTATCAATCCTCGTGGAGAGTCCATTGTCGCTTTCACGCCACCCGGGAAAATCGAAATCCCAAATTGGACTCATTGCCTATCATGATGTGCTTTGGGAAGTTTTTCGCTAAACTCTGAAATGATCCAAATTAAGGAAGTAAGGAAAAAGCGTAGAATATAGTCTTAGTTATTTTGACCCGTGTTATCTTTTGGTGATGACATTGAACAAAAGAGCATAGCAAAGTAGAGAAAAATATGCAACTTATGTTTTTTTAAACCCTATATATTTTTGGGAAAGAATTTGTTTGTAATTCCAACGATACGTTGACATCTGTTTTGCTCTTGTAGTTTCCATAATAATTTGTTGGTACCCAATAAGGGACACATCTGGGGTAGCCATGAAAAACAAAAATTCTTTAAATTTCCGTGACACCTGCTCTTAGCTTGCGGTTTTCATTTGAGCAACACAAAAGTAAATAATGAGTCTGAGTAGGAAAAATTTTATTTAATTCTCCGTTTGTAGCCAAGATGCATCCCTTAATGTGAAAAAAAAACTAATTATTTCTAAGAAACTCTTTCGATTCAGCAAAAAATATATATAGTGGGTTCGATTTAGAAAAACTTAAGTTGCATGTCGCGGTGGCGATATTCGAAGCTTTACTATAACTATTTAGACTGCATGTTTTTCTGCCTTCGATCAACCTTGGTTCAAATCGAGGTTGAGGCAGACCACATGCACATGTCTTTATAGAAAAACACCGCTGATTGCCAAGAGCGCTGGACAAAATTCGGATTCGGGGTATTGCTCCTTAATATCTTTTATCATATCACCATTTATAATTTGTCATATCATAAATTTAGAGAATAAAGGCTTATGTAGGAGTCAAAATAACCGCGATTTCCTTGTACACTCACTCCACATACATTATCGAAACCGCCTTGAGGCCAACAATAAGGTTTGTTAAAACTCAAAATGGCGTATTTACGCAGATTATTGCTCTAATAGAAAAACAAAAGTAGCATTTCATGAAATATAAAACAAGTATTCTACAATAAGATAATTTGGTCATATATAAAACAACATGCAGCCAGATAATAGAGGTTTAGTAGATTCCCCTGGGGATATTTAATTTTTCAGTTCATTCCAGCTTTCAAATAAAACCAAAATTTTAAAGATACCTACTGCTTTTTTGTTCTCAAAAGATGGCGTTCTTACAACTAAAATGATAAAATGCAACTCGATTATTTATTTATTTAAAAATCGGATAAATTATAATTGTTATAAATTTACCAGTAGTTTTCTTTTTCTATATTTTTGTGCAATGACTTTTTACCTAAATTTCTTGATGATTTTAGTTAATTTCGGTTGATAGTATTGTTCAAAGCACACTTTTTAAATTTGAAATGTTATTTTGTTGGGAATTGAACTTCAAATTTTATATTTTCGAATTTGCAATATTACAAAATATTATAATTATTATGAGCAATGCAATGGAGTTAGCTACAGGTGAGTTTTTTTAATATGAATTTTACCAAAAAAAGACATCAAGATAATTTCAAAAACTCACCACTCTTTGGCCTCGACCTACAAAATGGTCGGCTGCTCGTCGTCACATGAAAACAGAAAATATACCGTTAATCGTATTCCCAAAAATAAGCTACACAATAAATGCACATAATATTGTCGAAAGATAGCATCAGGCAGGCGATAAAGTTAGATAAAAATCTGAAGTGGAAAACTACCCAATGCTACCTAGATACCCGACAGAACCACCGTGACTCTAATTCGAAAGATGACCAAAATGAACAGAACGAGGGTGGTGGGAGGTGCTTTTTTTATCAGGTCAATTCCAAAAAATACCCCAGTTAGGTCCGTGATCCAATGACGTCAGCGCTAAGACAGAAAATCGAACTCACCGAGCACCGACTACAATAGAACCGTGACTGAACCAACCAGAACCACCCCACCAGGCGGGTACAATTGTGCCTTTTGGAGATTAATCCCTACATACCTTGACACTGATATTCAACTGAATTAAAGTGCGAATTTGCGACATCAGAACAAACACCCAAAACTATGTGTTCAAAGGTTGATAATAATTATTTAAAAATGTGGTAGCGGAGTTTTCACAAAAATTCCGTCACAATTTCCACGGAAACCCCATATTTTCCCAATTTTTTATTTTAACTGTCAAATTTGACAGGCATGGACTATATCGTCACCACCTTTTTTGGGGGCAATAGTTTACCCAAAACCAACGTAGCCTGAAATCAGATTTTCAAAAATCTAATAATAGAAGTTTTTCCCATTTGGTGCAATCTTTATGAATAGCCCTGTATATAGAGGATGATTTTTTTAGGTCTACTACCGCGATTTTCTCGCTCATTTTGCCGCCTACAAAAAAAACGTAAGAAACAAAAATGTGACAATTTTGGACAGCTAAGTGGTGCTGCAAAAGGAATCGGCATCCATGGCCAACTTGTCGCGCATTATTAAAAAAAAACCTGAAATTGAGCAAAACTATTAATGGCCGTGGAATGTTTATATTAAGAGACAGAGGAAAACTTTTATATTGAAAATTGGTGGCACTGAGAAGCTTTATCCACCCAGGTGCTCATATAGTTTCAGCAAATTACACAGGGTCTTCGGCTCTCTTACTTACATTACTTTTTTAATGTCGCCTCGCTGACCAAAATTTCCATAATTTGTTTTCTTACATATTTTCTGTGCGGCCCAAAATAAGCGAGAAAATCGCTTAATAAGAAATAAATAAAAAAAATTCATAGCCTCAAGAGAGCCGAAGACCCTGTGTAATTTTCTGAAACTATCTGAGTACCCTTTTGGATAAAGCTTCTTAGTGCCATCAATTTTTAATGGAAAAGTTTTCCTCTGTCTCTTAAAATAAACATTCCACCGCCATTAATAGTTTTGCTCAATTTGAGTTTTTTTTAATATTGCGCGACAAGTTGGCCATGGATGCCGATTTCTTTTGCAGCACCACTTAGCTGTCCAAAATTGCCACATTTTTGTTTCTTACGTTTTTTTGTAGGCCGCAAAATGAGCGAGAAAATCGCGGTGGTAGACCTAAAAAAATCATCCTGTATATGCGCACCATATGGGATTTTTTATTTTACAATTATAAGAAAATTTTAATCTTGATAAAAGTTTCTTCATTTCCGAAAACTCAAAAGCACCCTTATTTATAATTTTAGAGAAAACATGTATCATGAAGTTGTTTAGAATTAAAAGGTAAGCCCAAAAATGACTGTAATATAAAAAAATCCCATACGGTGCGTACTTTCTGCCGGTCATTGTATATATTAAGTTCAGAAACCCATTTCTGTCACACTAGGTTAACCGGTATTTCTTTTCCAGAAATACCGGAAGGGCTACTAACTGTCATGCAGGCCGGTTGGCTAATCTTGTGGCTAAATTTGTGTTTCTTGCCTTGCACCCACACCCACTGACTACCCGTCAAGTCAACAACTAATCAAAATTACTATAGATTAGTTGTTCAAAAAATTTCGAAATTCTAGGACAGTAGTGAGGACGGAATTTCTTTTAAGAACCGTACCACAACCTTCTCAAGCTTACAAGCCCTGTGCAAACATGTGGCAACGCCGCAGCGGGACGGTTCAACGGGTCTATGCAGTATAGAGCAGTCTGCACTTTGGCTTAGTTTATCTTTTCTAATCGATGTTCAACCCTCTTTTTAATTATAATTAAATACATTTGTGAACTTTGTTTCAATAATTGGGTACCTAAGTAAGTAGGTACATTTGTTTAACAGACAATAAAAGCATTAACAAGTAAAAAAATATACACAGAAGTATAAGTATTTATAATAAGTACGATTCCTGGTGTGAATAAGTAGATTTTCGACAAATAATATGGTAAATTTGGGCAAATAGAGGGGACTAAATTTTATTGTAAAGTCGAATTTTTGTGAGAATTTTTCGCAAAGTGCACGATCATGCAAATGATCTATCTTCCATAATGGTTAAATTTTCATAAAAACACAAACAAGCGAACAGAGAACAGCATGTTGTGAAGGAGAGTAATCTCTTCTGATTGAAATGGCAGTTAGGGTCAATTTCATAATACTGTAACAAAAAATGCCTCTAAAGTTGTTATATCAGCTTTCAATGAATATGTCTGCACGGTTTTCTAACCTACTCAAAGATTTAGCAGATAAATTTAGCAGATAATTTAGCAGATAAATTTTACAGTTTTATAATTAATTTAGAGGCATTTTTCGTCACATCTTTGTTGGCCTGAGGCCCCCAGGGCCCCATTTTCCTTTAGTTTTCATGGTTTTCCCTGTAAAGCTTCCATAACATTCTAGAAAGTTTGCTAGAACTTATGATTTGTGAACTATCATTGGTCAGGAATATTCTAGATTATTCTCCAGTCTTCCTTTTTAGTATATAAGCCCTGGGAATTGGGCCTGGGGGAGTGGAAAAAGGTTAGAAACCGATTTTGTGCGAATTTTGGAGCTGAAAGAATATTCTTGGACAATGACAGTAATCTGACAAGTTTATTTGAGATTTCTGAAGGCTAAACAATAAAAGTGGTAACCAAGGCAACTAGTTTGGACTTTTATTGTTGAGATACAGTACAATACATTCAACTAAATCATCTGTTGACTTTAACATTAGGTAAAGAAACTTTTGCAACAATACTAAACAATGGTTGGATTGTTAGAAAGCTCCTTTAATTTTAAAGCGTACTTTAGTTTGCCTATGCAAGTGGCCCTTAATCATTTTATTCTTAAATTTTCGTTCTTTGGAAAGCCCAAAATGAATACAAGTTGATCGCTTGTCATCAAGCAAAGAAAACCTAGCTACTTCAAGTTCTAGCTTCCCCTGGACGGTTCTAGGCATCTTGAGGCTTGAAATTGTAAAGGGACGATTCTCCATTTCGAACTTTTATAGAAATGTTTGACTTTTGCACAAACAAAACAAATTTATAACAAAGCTGTCGCCAGCACTTCTGGCTGTCTGTTTCCACACAGAGACACACTGCCTCGTCGTAGCAATCTGGCGACGCTAGCACTACCCGCACTACACAAATTAATTCTGGTAAATTTCTTCTAAAATCAACTGACAGGCAGTGACAGGGCACGCGACGTGGACCCGCATCCCTTGTTGCCAGTTTTCTCTACTTCAGAGCTTCTCCTAGAGTCGGCTGTGGCCGTACGTCAAGTGTCACAAGACCTTCTACGACTATTACTACAAGACGGCAGCCAGCGGTGATTTGTAAAATTAGATTAGATCTTTCTTTCTTCTTCAAAAATTCTAGGTACCTACACCACCTGCAAACTCACTACATCCTTTCTGTATATGCACTGCCTGATTGACCACCAACAGCTAAATGGGTAGGTCTACATATTTCTTTAGAACATCATATTCATTTCAGACAATTTTTCGTCCAAGCTGTGTAAAATAAGGGTAAATCGGAAAATGTTACAAGCACATTCAAACTAGGGGGTAGGCTTGCATAGTAAAACCCAAAATTATATTTATTTAACAAAATTATGAAACAACATAATACCGAATATTTTATAATTTACGAAGGCCACAGCGGTGATTTATTTTAAATTTCGACGTTTTTCTCGACTAACTAAATTTGACTTTTTTCTCGAAGTTTAACTAAATTTCGGCTTTTTCCTCGAAGTTGATCTAAATTTCAACTTTTTTGTCGAAGTTTAACTAAATTTTGACTTTTTCTCGAAGTTTAACTAAATTTCGACTTTTTCCTCGAAGTTCATCTAAATTTCGACTTTCTCCTTGCTTTAAATGCTGATACAAGAAAAAATGATAATGGTCATAAGCACTCAAAGTTAGAAAACAAAAAAAAACTAGTAACCGCATACACGTGTTTCATGCTATTTGGAAATCATCAGTTCGGTGTAATATCAACCAAATCAAAAATATAGGAATGATTTGGGAAGCAACAAATTAAGTCCAGGCAGGAGCCAACAGCACATTTGCAGCTTCAATCAGCACATCCTCAATTCGGGGCTTGTACTAACATCGCCACGGAGGCTGCAAAACCGACCTGCGTGGAAATCTTCATAGCCCAAGATACAATGACTACAAAGATGTAAGATTGTGAGTGTAAATGTAAATACAAGAAAAAGTGATAATGGGCATAAGCACTCAAAGTTAGAAAACAAAAAAACTAGTAACCGCATATACGTGTTTCGTGCTATTTGGCAATCATCAGTACGGTGCAACATCAACTAAATCAAAAAGATAGGAATGATTTGGGAAGCAACAAATGAAGTCCAGGAAGGAGCCAACAGAACATTTCGTGGCGATGTTAGTACAAGCCCCGAATTGAGGATGTGCTGATTGAAGCTGCAAATGTGCTGTTGGCTCCTGCCTGGACTTAATTTGTTGCTTCCCAAATCATTCCTATATTTTTGATTTGGTTGATATTACACCGAACTGATGATTTCCAAATAGCATGAAACACGTGTATGCGGTTACTAGTTTTTTTTTTGTTTTCTAACTTTGAGTGCTTATGACCATTATCATTTTTTCTTGTATCAGCATTTAAAGCAAGGAGAAAGTCGAAATTTAGATGAACTTCGAGGAAAAAGTCGAAATTTAGTTAAACTTCGAGAAAAAAGTCAAAATTTAGTTAAACTTCGAGAAAAAAGTTGAAATTTAGATCAACTTCGAGGAAAAAGCCGAAATTTAGTTAAACTTCGAGAAAAAAGTCAAATTTAGTTAGTCGAGAAAAACGTCGAAATTTAAAATAAATCACCGCTGTGGCCTTCGTAAATTATAAAATATTCGGTATTATGTTGTTTCATAATTTTGTTGAATAAATATAATTTTGGGTTTTACTATGCAAGCCTACCCCCTAGTTTGAAGGTGCTTGTAACATTTCCCGATTTACCTTTATTTTACACAGCTTGGACGAAAAATTGTCTGAAATGAATATGATGTTCTAAAGAAATATGTAGACCTACCCATTTAGCTGTTGGTGACCAATCAGGCAACTAAATCAAAAAGATAGAAATGATTTGGGAAGCAACAAATGAAGTCCAGGAAGGAGCCAACAGAACATTTCGTGGCGATGTTAGTACAAGCCCCGAATTGAGGATGTGCTGATTGAAGCTGCAAATGTGCTGTTGGCTCCTGCCTGGACTTAATTTGTTGCTTCCCAAATCATTCCTATATTTTTGATTTGGTTGATATTACACCGAACTGATGATTTCCAAATAGCATGAAACACGTGTATGCGGTTACTAGTTTTTTTTTGTTTTCTAACTTTGAGTGCTTATGACCATTATCATTTTTTCTTGTATCAGCATTTAAAGCAAGGAGAAAGTCGAAATTTAGATGAACTTCGAGGAAAAAGTCGAAATTTAGTTAAACTTCGAGAAAAAAGTCAAAATTTAGTTAAACTTCGAGAAAAAAGTTGAAATTTAGATCAACTTCGAGGAAAAAGCCGAAATTTAGTTAAACTTCGAGAAAAAAGTCAAATTTAGTTAGTCGAGAAAAACGTCGAAATTTAAAATAAATGTGGCCTTCGTAAATTATAAAATATTCGGTATTATGTTGTTTCATAATTTTGTTGAATAAATATAATTTTGGGTTTTACTATGCAAGCCTACCCCCTAGTTTGAAGGTGCTTGTAACATTTCCCGATTTACCTTTATTTTACACAGCTTGGACGAAAAATTGTCTGAAATGAATATGATGTTCTAAAGAAATATGTAGACCTACCCATTTAGCTGTTGGTGACCAATCAGGCAACTAAATCAAAAAGATAGAAATGATTTGGGAAGCAACAAATGAAGTCCAGGAAGGAGCCAACAGAACATTTGCAGCTTCAGTCAGCACATCCCCAATTCGGGGCTTGTACTAACATCGCCACGGAGGCTGCAAAAGCGACCTGCGTGGAAATCTTCATAGCCCAAGATACAATGACAACAAAGATGAAAGATTGTGAGTGTAAATGAAAATACAAGAAAAAGTGATAATGGGCATAAGCACTCAAAGTTAGAAAACAAAAAAAATATTTTTTTGATATGGTTGATGTTACACCGTACTGATGATTGGCAAATAGCACGAAACACGTGTATGCGGTTACTAGCTTGGCACACACTTAGCCAACGTGTGTGGGTCTTTCGGTTGAGGTGCGCTACGTCTGCCTGATGAGGGCCAACAAGCCCGAAACAGGTACCTGTCGTGGTCTGCACACTTCCGAAAGCCCCATACATAATTTCCATTAGATATTGGAAACTAGTTTGGTTTTGCCAATTACCAAAGCATTTTGTCCCATATGCCACAAGCCATTTCTTTTAAAATTATAATGGGGACAGTAAATATTCATTTTGTTTAATCATCGTTTGGCTATAGACGTAAGCACACGAGGATTGAAACTCACGATTCGATCCTTGTTGATTTCTATATATTAGAAGATACTCGGTGATGAATCAAACGAGTTTCTTGGCTCCCCGTATGTATGCTTCTTCTGGTGTTTCCACCGCACCGCGCCGGTTTGCCCAGTTCTTTTTATATGTCGATCGACCGGTCGATATATACACACTCACATTGCTTTGGTTTTGGCAGTACCAGCTAGATGGCGTTGGATGGTAAATGCTCACCGCATTATACTATTTCCTATTCTACTTAGCCAACGTAATCTGGTTTTTCGGTGAGGTGCGCTACGTCTGCCTGATGAGGCCCAACAAGCCCGAAACAGGTACCTGTCGTGGTCTGCACACCTCCGAAAGACCCATACATAATTTCCATTAGATATTGGAAACTAGTTTGGTGATGCCAATTACCAAAGCATTTTGTCCCATATGCCACAAGCCATTTCTTTTTTTGCAAATTACAAAGTTATGTTTAGGAGAAAATCGTACCAAATTTGAGCTTAATATTTTTAAAAACAGAAATTTCTTTTTACAGCTGCTAGGCCTAAAACAAACAAAAAAGTCCCGACAAATTTCAAATAAGTTGCAATATCTTGCAATATTTTAAAGAAATATTTTACAGGAGTCAAGAAATTGTATAAAATAAACACTGGATCTAAAAAATGTAAAAGTATAATATAATAAATGAAAAGTAGGATATAAGACATGTCATATTATTTTACCTCAAAAATCTGTGGTCAATGAATTAACCTACTTTTTTGGATCACACATATTGAAAGTGATTCGTTAATGCAACAACTTGAACTAGAGCCAACCATTCCAACCTAAAGTTTTGTTTAGTCCAAGTTCAATGTTAATGAAAATCTTAAAAAAATATCAATACATTAAACAAAATTTGAACAGTGGAAAGGCAACTATATTATGATATTTCAAGTAGGAGTTTTAGTCTTTGTGACAGATGATTTTCTGATGATTTCTCATTGAAAATATTATTGCGAAACGAACTTAATCGACATTCAAATCAACATTTCCAAATAATTTTATAATTGTGTAAAATTGTTGCGAACCTTTAGTGATTTGAAGGTTTGCCAGAAAAATAAAACGTATTGTAACGAAAACTGCCTCTAAAGTTGTTATATCAGCTTTCAATGAACATGTCTGCACTGTTTTCTAACCTACTCAAAGATTAAGCAGATAAATATTAAGTTTGGGTATTCTACTTACAGTTTTATAATTTTTATAATTAATTTAGAGGCATTTTCCGTCGCATCTTTGTTGGCCTGAGGCCCCAGGGCCCCATTTCCTTTTAGTTTCCATTATTTTTCTCTGTAGAGCTTCCATCAGTTTCTAGAAGTTTGCTAGAACTTTGATTTGTGCATCTGTCATTGGCCAGGAATATTCCAGAGTAGTCTCCAGGTTTCCATTTGAATATATAAGCCCAGGGATTTGGGCCTGAGGGAAGGGGAAGGGTATAAGGCGATTTTAGTGCGATTTTTGGAGCTGATAGAGTATTCTTGGTCAGTGACAGTATCTGACAAGTTTATTTGTGATTTGTGAAGGTTAAACAATAAAGGTGGTAACCAAGATAACCAGTTTGGACTGTGATTGTTGAGATTCAGTACATTTGGTGTCAGAAGTGGGATTTTAAGAGGACCCCGAGGTGAATGCCCACAACGAGAAAACAAACCGCAATGGAAATGGAAAAGTTGATGGAAATGTTTATGAAGAAATTTGATGAAATGGAGAAGAAATATGAAGAAAGAGAAAAGAAACACGAAGAGAAAGAAAAATAAAAGCGCAAGAGAGAAGAAGGAAAAGAAGGAGAAAGGCGCAAGAGGAAAGAAGAAAAAGAAGAAGAAAGGCGCAAGAGGGAAGAAGAAAAAGAAGAAGAAGGGCGCAAGAGGGAAGAAGAAGACACGAAACAAGAAAAACTGATGAAATCAAAATGAAATTAGAAGAGATTCAAATTGAATTACAGAAGAAAATTACCAACTCTGAAGAAGTTGCTGAAGAAGAAATAACCCAAATGAAGACATAAATTAAGATGGAAGTACAAACCGAACTGGACAAAATAAAAACGAGATTTAACAGTGAAGGAAGAATGGAACAGCTGGAGGCGAGGATGAATCAGCTTACGCTACAGGGTGTATCAAAATTAGAAGCAGGCATGACCACATCCTCTATGAAAATGAAGCCTCCAAAGTTTGATGGAAAAGTGGCATGGAGCACTTACCTTAACCAGTTTGAGGCTGCTACCGAAGGAAACTTCTGGGCAGGAGAAGAGAAAGCCCGGAATTTGAAGTTATGTCTACGAGGTGAGGCCACCGAAGTGTTGCGAACGATACCGGCCGACGCTCAGCATGATTATAGTTTTCTAGTTAGAGCACTTGAAATGCGATATGGAGAAGCCCATCTGCAACAGGTATACCAGGCGCAACTGAAAGGTCGACGACAAAGCACCGATGAGACCCTGCCGACATTGCCCGCCTGGTAAATCTGGCCTATCCATCGGCCCCAGTCGAATTCCGGGAACAAGTTACGGTAAGCGGCTTCATAGATGGCGTGCGTGACAGCGAGACTAGCCAAGCACTTCGGCTAGCCGGCCACAAAAATATCAGAGCCCCCCAATCAAACAGGATCCTCGAGGGATACCCCTTGCTAAGCAAGAAGAAGTCTCAGGTATGTTGAAGGAAATGAAAAAACAGAGAATCATTGAACCGTCACAGAGCCCATTGACTTCTCCAGTTGTCTTAGTGAAGAAGAAGGATGGTTCTATGAGGTTTTGTGTAGACTATCGACGGTTAAATGATGTCACCAAGAAGGACAGACTACCCTCTACCCAGAATAGATGACACTTTAGACACTCTATCTGGTTCTAAATGGTTTTCCACGTTGGACTTGAAGATGGCAAGTCGAAATGCACACTCAAGATAGAGAAAACTGCATTTTCTACTGGTACAGGTTTATGGCAATTTAATGTTATGCTATCTGGCCTCCGTAATGCACCAACAACCTTTGAGAGGCTCATGGAGTCTGTGCTAAGAGGTATGACATGGAAAACCTATCTAGTATATTTGGATGATGTCATTATTTTGGTACGAACATTTGAAGATCACTTGAATAATGTCCGAGAGGTATTCCAGAAGTTACGAGAAGCTAACCTAAAACTAAGCTCGAAGAAATGCTGTTTCTTCAAGCAGGAAGTTAGGTATTTGGGGCAAGTAATTTCAGAGCAAGGAGTTAAAACAGACCCAGAAGAGATAATCAATTGAAAATTGGCCGCGACCAAAAGATAAACAGGAACTAAGGAGCTTCCTGTGCCTGTGCACCAATTATAGAAGATTCGTCCTAAACTTTTCACACATAGCCAGGCCGCTTCATAAGCTCACAGAGGATGGGATCGATTATATGTGGACCTCAAATTGTGAAGAATCATTTCAGACCTTGAATAAAGCTTTATCTTCTTCACCCATTTTGACGTTTCCCGTTCCTGGAAAGACATTCATCGTGGATACAGATGCCAGCAACTTTGGTGTTGGAGCAGTGCTGTCCCAGGAGCAAGAAAGGCAAGAAGAAGTTATTGCCTACTTCAGTAAAACTCTGCCAAAGCCAGAGAGAAACTACTGCGTGACAAGAAGGGAACTGCTAGCAGTGGTCAAGGCCGTTGAACATTTCCACAAGTATTTATATGGCCAACCTTTCATATTAAGAACAGATTACGCATCACTAAAATGGCTATTCCAGTTCAAGAACCCAGAAGGACAAGTGGCAAGATGGCTTCAAAGGCTGCAGGAATATGACTTCAAAGTGGAACACCGCAAAGGGGACAACCATAAGCATGCTGATGCATTGTCAAGAAGACCATGTAATGAAGAATCTCATCACTGTAGTCGACAGGAATTAAGAGAAAACCCAGACCTAATTTTTGTAAACGAACTACTGTCCGTGGACCTGAAAATTGGGATTCGGAAGTCATCGCCAGAGAGCAAAGCGAAGATCCCATATTCGGTATAATATTTGACCTAAAATTGAGACATATACCCAAACCTGAATGGAAAGATGTTAAGGACAAATCACCAGAATTGAAGGCATACTGGCCGCAATGAGACTCGTTAGTAATTAAAGATGGTGTACTAAAGAGAGTTTGGGAAAGTCCAGATGGAAAAAAAGCTATTTCTGACAGTACTTCCCAAGAGAGTGTCGGAGGTCCTGAAAGCCGTGCATGAAGGAGTTGAAGGTGGACACTTTGGAATTAGTAAGACCTTGAATAAAGTTGGAGAGAGGTTTTACTGGGTAAACTCTCGAAAAGATGTTGAAGAATGTGCTTTGGCGAAAGGACCAACAACTAGGAACAGGGGTAAAATGATGCAATACCTGGTCGGAGCTCCTTTTGAAAGGATCGCCATAGACGTAGCGGGACCGTTCCCAACCAGCGAATCTGGCAACCGTTATGTGTTAGTCGTCATGGACTACTTCAGCAAATGGCCAGAAGTTTATCCAATCCCCAACCAAGAGGCCACCACAGTGGCAGACTGGCAGAGGTCCTGTTTCAAAATTGGATATGTCGTTTTGGTGTCCCAAAAGAACCACACTCCGATCGGGGCCACAATTTTGAGTCGGAGGTATTCCAAAATGTGTGCCGCCTGCTAGGGATTTCCAAGACAAGAACAACCCCCCTGCACCCCCAGTCTGATGGTATGGTGGAACGGTTCAATAAGACTTTAGAAACGTACCTGAAGATAGTAGTGAATCAGAAACAAAGTAATTGGGACACATGCATACCACCTTTTCTATTGTCCTACCGTTCCGCTGTGCATAAAGCGACAGGAAATTCTCCAGCTAAGATTATTTTCAGAGACAATCTAAGGCACCCTATCGACATCATAACCGGCCGACCAGAAATCCAGAATCTAATGATGACTACATGAGTCACCTGAGAGAGCGTCTCCAGTTGGTGCATGAAAATGTCGGCCAGAAGTTGCATCTAGAAAGTGACAGGATGAAGATCCGCAACGATCTGAAAGCAACCAGTGTTAAATTTAATGTGGGTGACAAAGTGTGGTTATACAAGCCCAAGCGAACAAAACAAGATTAATTAATAATGTCGTTTATCGTATAAGTCGTAGCCCAACAGCAAAGATGAAGATAGAAAAAGATAGAAAATATCGTCATAAATTGATCGGCACGATCAAATGTACAGGGGGGAATTGTAACGAAAAATGTCTATAAAGTTGTTATATCAGCTTTCAATGAGCATGTCTGCACTGTTTTCTAACTTACTCAAAGATTTAGCAGTTAAATTTTAAGTTTGGGTATTCTACTTACAGTTTTATAATTTTTATGATTAATTTAGAGGCATTTTCCGTCGCATCTTTGTTGGCCTGAGGCCCCCCCAGGGCCCCATTTCCTTTTAGTTTCCATTGTTTTTCTCTGTACAGCTTCCATCAGTTTCAAGAAATTTGCTAGAACTTTGATTTGTGCATGTGTCATTGGCCAGGAATATTCTAGAGTAGTCACCAAGCTTCCATGTGAATATATAAGCCCTGGAATTTCAGCCTGAGGGAAATGGAAGGTTATAATGCGATTTTAGTGCGATTTTTGGAGCTGATAGAGTATTCTTGGTCATTGACAGTATCTGACAAGTTTATTTGTGATTTGTGAAGGTTAAACAATAAAGGTGGTAACCAAGACAACGAGTTTGGACTGTGATTGTTGAGGTTCAGTACAGTATTAACAAATTTACCTTCGTTGACAGGATAAAACATCCAATTCATATTAAAATCTTTCGCCTTGAAAAATTATGCCATCTGACAAATAATCTTTAAATCGATAAAAATACGAAAGCGAACTTCAGTTTGGTTATAAAATATCAATGACTCAACCCATTATATTTACCACACCTTACCCTCAAATCTCAAATTCATCATAGAAGTCACGAGTTAATTGCGGCTACACGCCGCCGAAGTCCGCTCTTTATCTGTCCTATTTATCTGGAAATGCATTGGGGCACCCTGCGTAGGGGTGGAGTCGTTGCAGGTCCCCATAGTGGGGGTAAACCGCTCTGTAATAACACGTACGAGATCCTTTTGGATAATAGAGGTTGGTATAATGTAACCAGTTAGATGTTTCTGAAAATAACGCAATTCATTAAGTATCAAAAAGAGCATTTTCAGATGTAAAAAATACGTCAAAGTTATCTCCTCTTTAAGACAGATCATGCCGCGGTGTATTTTTTTACAATAGTCCAATAAAGTTGAGCTCGACTTATAGGGGTCGCAAACAAAAAATTGCAAACAGAATAATAGTCTTTATTTATTAAAAAATAAAACATTAAGCGGGGGGGGGGGCAGGCCCCGTTGCCCCCCTCTTGGGACCGCATCTGAGTTAAACTTGAGACTTCAACCACCCATCAACGGCTTTATATACAGGGTGGTCCAACTTGTATACCTAAAACTTCAAGAGTCCATATAAAACGTCACACTTAGTACATTTTTTCATATAAACCTGATCGAAATTGTTCGCTATACAGGGCGTCAGAGTTCTTTTTTTTCAAGTTTTTTGTAATTTCTCCTAACGGAAGACAGTTATATATTTGGTATAGTTTAGACACACATTAAGTACTATACATTAAAAATAATTGGACCTGTCTACTTTCACCTGTGCCAGAGACGCAGAGGTCAAAAGTTTAATGAAAAAAAGGTACGCCACTGGAAAAGTAATATTTTTTGCCCATATGGTTCCCCATAATCTCAAAGGCCGGTTTTTACTACAAAAATAAAAGTGAGATAGTAATGAAATGTTAAGGAAACGAAAACTGCATAAAGATCTCATGCAACAAGCAACAATATGAACATTTATCTTTTTATTAATGAAAATAAAAAAACACTTATAGGCTAATTGCTTGATCAATGAAGTACGTAGAAATAAAAATAATATAACGAATTAAAATAAGAAATATCACTTACTCGCTAATTTCTTTAGTTTTCTATCAGCCTTTTGCGCCATTATTCTATCATTTTGAATCTTTCGATATTTATTGAGATATTATGTTTGTCAATGTAGCCAAACATTTTACAATTAACTGATGATAGGATGCACCGTAAGAACAATTTCCTTCTGTTAAGAGACGTATTTTGCAGAATTTTGAGACAAATTTTCTGTTCTTTAACACATCTGCAATTACGTACTGCTCCCCTTTTTTCAATTAAATGATGATATATGGTCTTAACTGAATTCACTTTAACATTAGGTACATACGAAAGGATAACTATACATAATGACGATTTCAAGCTGTATATGCATTAATACTGTGCCGTCAGCCGTGTGGCTCATTGCGCCTCGACTTGAGAGCGTGAACAAGGCGTTCGACGTAACCTTGCAGCTGATGAGAGGGGATGGCTGCAGGCCTTTTATTCCCGTGTGCCTCGCTCCGGCCCGTCAAGATTGAAAGTTGAAGAAAACTTATACCCGTTTCCGTTGGAAAAGCCTCTGGAAGTACTGTTAAATATTGTGTGTTTTTTGTCGTTTCTCGTTTTTTTTTTGGGCATGGAAAGCCTCTGACCCTCACCGGAAGACTTTGGCAAAGGTCTTGACGCCGTTCCCAGAGCCCCAAGCCGAAATTAAATCGCTAGGGCTCGGCAAAAAGAGCAATTTTTCAACATTTTTCGGAATGAGAGAACGACACATAAAACGATCCGATTTGCCAGGGAAAAGTTGAATATGTCTCAAAATTACCTCATTAGGAATCCAAAAAGTGTTAAATCTCTTAATCGGACCTTTCTCTTCCTTCCCACTCAAATGTCTCGCCGCCTACGTACGATGCTATTTAAGAATTTTTACGCCGTGTCTCGACCGAGACAGGTTTCTGGGGCCACTGTACCACCCGAAAATATCTATGTCTCTCTACCGCACACTCGAGAACTCCAACTTACCACCGTTTCTTGCGGTCGTATTAAATCCGGGAGGAGGATGGCGCCTCTGAGAATGAGTTTCTGCACTTTGAAACCGCTTTGTACATGAGCCCAAAATGACAAAGTTTTTATTTGTCGGCTCAAATCGGCCCTTATTTTAACGCTATGTGTTTACATTGCAGACTTAGTCTTCCTATTTATAGCTTTATTGAAAATATTGGCAGGACATTCGATAGAAAATCTAGATACCTGTCTCCATTCAACGCCCCATAAAAATACAGGGTGGCCCACCACGAACTGCATCGATCTATATATGGAAAACTAAAAGTAGGAAAATTCTGAAAATTTGGCACCTCACCAATGCCGATGGGCGCTGCTCAACAAAAATATTTTGGTGAATCTGGCACTTCCGGTTATACCGGAAGTCGATATCAACTTTCTTATCTCAAATGGAACACCCTGTATATTATTGCATTTTTGGATTCTAGGCATCATTTTGGAACAAAAACATGCAACATGTCCTATGTCTAAATCCTATGAGGCGCCATTTCGGACTAAATTATTATTTTTGAATATATAAATTTCTGGCGCTAATATATTTTTTTAATATGATATTTATAGAAATTTGCGTGAATAATCTTTTTTTAGTCAAATTTATATATTACGCATCGCCCAAAAGAATATATTACAGTAAACGCAAAAAAATATATCAAAACACGATATATTAATTTGGTGCGCCAATATATAATAATTTAGGGTACCACTGGTCGTCACCAGAGGTCGCGCCGCGCATCCCTAAAGTGCACCGGCAACGCTGCAGCAGAAAGGGCAGAAGCCCGAAGTCGAAATATTTTTTTTATATGATATTTATAGAAATTTGCGCGAATAATCTTTTTTTCGTCAAATTTATATATTACGCATCGCCCAAAAGTATATATTATTACAGTAAACGCAAAAAAAATATATCAAAACACGATATATTAATTTGGTGCGCCAGTATATAATAATTTAGCTTACCACCGGTCGTCACCAGAGGGCGCGGCGCATCCCTAAAGTGCACCGGTAACGCTGCAGCAGAAAGCGCAGAAGCCCGAAGTCGAAGTGATTATGATTACCGACGTACTGGATGTTCTTTTTCTTTGTCAGGTTTGGGATTTGATGTTTTGTGGTGTATAACCCCACAATCATCTTACATATTAGTTTCGCGCCCGCATGATCGTTTTCGTTTCGCCTTCGTTTTGTTGTAGGAAGTGGCTATTTATTTATACGTCCGACGTATATAAAAGTCGGTATACGTCTTGCACTCTCATTGGTGGATTGAGTCACGTGACTTCTTTGGACTTATACATTTAACTCCGTACACGTCCGAAGCGGAAGTAAACATTTGATATTGATACGTCTACGTCGGAAGCCGTCGAAAGTACATTTTTCTCAAGCATCTTTGCAATAAGGAGCGTATTCCCTCCTTTTTGGGGGGATAAGCGCTGCCGTATGGAAAAAGAAGTGGTAATCTATTCCAATGGTGTAACGTCGGGCGAAAATAGGGGATAGGAACCTATCTAGCCAAAATTTCAAGAAAATCGGGGGTGGGTTTTACACAGGGACCCTTTTTATTTTAGAGTCCCTGGTTTTACACCATTCTGCGCTTTCTGCTGCAGCGTTACCGGTGCACTTTAGGGATGCGCGGCGCGACCTCTGGTGACGACCGGTGGTACCCCAAATTATTATATATTGGCGCACCAAATTAATATATCGTGTTTTGATATATTTTTTGCGTTTACTGTAATATATACTTTTGGGCGATGCGTAATATATAAATTTGACTAAAAAAAGATTATTCACGCAAATTTCTATAAATATCATATACAAAAAAATATTTCGACTTCGGGCTTTTGCACTTTCTGCTGCAGCGTTGCCGGTGCACTTTAGGAATGCGCGGCGCGACCTCTGGTGACGACCAGTGGTACCCTAAATTATTATATATTGGCGCATCAAATTAATATATCGTGTTTTGATATATTTTTTGCGTTTACTGTAATATATACTTTTGGGCGATGCGTAATATATAAATTTGACTAAAAAAAGATTATTCACGCAAATTTCTATAAATATCATATACAAAAAAATATTTCGACTTCGGGCTTTTGCACTTTCTGCTGCAGCGTTGCCGGTGCACTTTAGGAATGCGCGGCGCGACCTCTGGTGACGACCAGTGGTACCCTAAATTATTATATATTGGCGCATCAAATTAATATATCGTGTTTTGATATATTTTTTTTGCGTTTACTGTAATATATTCTTTTGGGCAATGCGTAATATATAAATTTGACTAAAAAAAGATTATTCACGCAAATTTCTATAAATAACATATTAAAAAATATATATTAGCCAGAGAAATTTATATCTTCAAAAATAATAATTTAGTCCGAAATGGCGCCTCATAAAATCCAACCGTTTTTGAGATATTTGCATTTTTCCGAAAAAAATACAGGTGCCGCGAAGTTTCAAAACGAATTTTTGGCATTGTGTAACAGAAGCCCTGACCTAGTGATCTCTGCTGAGAAATAAATCCGTTCTTATACAGGGTGTTCACAAAATATGAATAAAAATTACATTCAAAATGTGCTTAAATCTCGAAATTTTCAAATGGAAACCCCCATTTTTTTAATTCGATCTTATTCACCACTAAAAATGATGACAACTTTGTGTAAGGTTTCCTATACCTAAATGCAGTAATTTTCTGTTAATTTACGAAAAACCCATTTTTCGCCCATAAAATGCGGGGTTTGCTTAACGCTTGGAAAATCATATTAGCCGTGGACATTGAAAAGACAATCGCGGCTGAGGAAATGTCACTTGGTTTATAAATTATTGTCAACAATAATGCCGGCGCGCTTAAATTACCCCTTGAAAATACTAGTCAAAATGATTGGAATAAAACTGACAGGCACCTACCAGACATATTTAAGCTGGAAAACCCTCAACTTCTGAAGACATCCGTGGCAGCCTGGATTAACCTGTGTCGAAATTATAACAGTTTTGGCGAATAACTTTTCAACTATTGCAAAATAGTAAATATATAAAATGTTAAGAAAAATTGGCACTATCGACTGGTAAAATAAAAAGGGTGTCATGGTGGCAAAAAAAGGAGTCGTTTTTCCACAGACGTATCAAATGCCTCAAGTTATACGCTAACCTACCTTATATAGTCGAGTAAAAAATCTGCGGTCGGACTTCCATTGATCTGATCGTTTTAGAGTGAAAATGAGAAGTACCAGAAAGAAATTGAAGTTTATATACAGAGTATTTGCATAATGATTAATCACTAATCCGTGTTGGCGCCATTGGATTGCCGCAGTTTTCCCCCCGCCTGCTTGACCAGAGGGCGCCAAATATTGGTAATGTCGACACTTGGCTGAATGATTGTTTTTTTTTCTATGTAGACTGCTTCTTTAAATTTCCTTCGGTACCAGTGGGGCTCCTTTTCGATGATTTTCGCATCTGACCAATTAATTCGGTGTTGGTTGGTCCACACGTGTTCTGCCGTTCCCGATCGTAAGGTCTCTCCTTTTTGTGATTAGTGATTAATCATTATGCAAATACTCTGTATATAAACCTCAATCTCTTTCTTGTACTTCTCATTTTTACTCGAAAACGATCAGACATTTGTACTGATCGAAACGTCGTGTTTAGAAATAAATCAAGAAAATGGAAGTCCGACCACAGATTTTTACTCAAGAATCTACTTTGTCTACAAACTTCAAACATACCCTATATAATTTCCCCAAAGGGTTTATTTAATTTTAATTGTCGTTTTCTGTATGTCAGAGCTGGGCGTCTAAAAATGAGTATTTCGGGAAATTCAAAAATGTATAAGAATACAGGGTTTTCAATACCAAATAACAAAGTTGTATGAGTACCCACATACAGGGTGGGCCAACGAAAACTTTACACCCCGATTTTCTGGCTTTAAAATGAAGATGTGGAAAAACGCTCGGACCCGTCGATTTTTGATTCGAGGGAGAACGACTTGTCTGTTTTTTTCATTCCCGTAACTTCAACCCCTTACCGGGGGAAAGCACGACCCTCTGATTTTGAATAGGGATGAGGGGTGTTACGATACCTCATTTTGAAGGTCTTATCGAATACTATCTGACCCTAAAATTTCGCGTCAATCATCCATAACGAAATGACAGCTATAATAGTAAACTAGGCAATGTGTAAAAAGTGTCTACTTAATAAACAACAAAAAGACTACTTACTTGTGTGATTAGTTTATTAAATGCGCTGGAAATGACCACCATTCACCCCCCATGCAGTAAACTAAGCTTTGTTCGAAACGTTCCCGTACATTTCACATAATATTTCGGGTGTAATTTGACGGCATTTATTAATTAGGTATTCGATTTCGCAAATCATCCAGTGATTTGGGCTGAGTAGCATAAATCTTAGATTTCAATGACCCTATAGAAAAAAGACAGGATATTATTGTTACCAGACTGGTATTTCAGAAGTATCATTTCTTTATTTGTTATTTTTTGACAAAAAAAAGGTTCTGGAGTGCTGGAATTATTGGAAAATGAGGAAGATCATAATACGATCATCAACAAGATGGCGCACCGCCCCATTTCATAAGCCCTGTGCGACAATTTTTAAATAACAATTTTCCTCAAAATTGGATTGGAAGAAGGGGACATATTGAGTGGCCATCTATGTCACCTGATCTGACTCCACTTGACTTTCTTCTATGGGGTCATCTGAAATCTAAGATTTATGCTACTTAGCCTAAATCATTGGATGATTTGCGAAAACAGATAACTAATGAATGCCGTCAAATCACACCCGGAATGTTACATAATGCACGGGGACGTTTCGAACAAAACTTATTTCACTGCATGGGCGTGAATGGTGGACATTTCCAGCATTTAATAAACTAATCACACAAGTAAGTAGTCTTCTTGTTGATTATTAAGTAGGTAGACATTTTTCCACATTGCCTCTTTCACTATTATAGCTATATACTCGATGAGACCTTCAAAATGAGGTATCGCAACACCCCTCATCCCTATTCAAAGTCAGAGGGTCGTGCTTCACCCTGGTAGGGGGTTGAAGTTACGGGGATGAAAAAAGCCGACAAGTAGTTCCCCCCTCGAATAAAAAATCGACGGGTCCGAGCGTTTTTCCACATTTTTATTTTAAAGCCGGAAAATCGGGGTGTACAGTTTTCGTTGGCCCACCCTGTATATGGAACAACCTGTATGTAAACCAATTTCCTACAATTGTAGAGAATTTTATAGGTATAATTTTTATTTGAAACTTTTGTTTTCCTAAAATCCATAATAAAGGAGATAAATAATTAAAATATCTTAAGTGGGACACCCTGTATAGTGGAACTTTGGTGTTTTCTGGACAACCTTTTCCTTTGTCCTTGTCATGGTTAGGATACACTACATAAATTTGCTTAATTAAACTTTTACATCTTCCATGTAATAGAACAATAAAAACCAGGAAAAAATTAAAACCAGTTGTTTATGGCTATTATTTGAAAAATATTGTCCCAGAATACAACAGTCTCCCCTGCGCTTTCGGGCATGCTGGCGAGTACCTATGTAAAGTGTTTTTACGGAGGGGGGAGCAATTCTAAATTGAAAACAATATATTTTCCGTTTTATTCAAAGTACAGTTTACGGAAAAAATTTTAACTAATTCGTATATTAAAAAGCGATTACTAATTGAGATATTTAAACGCGAGGGCCTAGCGAGGCGCGTTTAAATTTACTAACTCTCATTATTGCATCCTATTTATTGATAAAAACTTTGTTGATTAAAATAAAGCTATGTTTCAACGTAGATATACACTCATAAGTAAATTAAACGACCGGAAGTCGCTTAAATTTATCATCGAACGCGAATCGATACCGCGCGATCGTCGTCGGGAATCATAACCGGCAATATTGGGCGGCGTGTAATTACCGCGTCGTCGGAATTGAAACGGCGGCGATGCGTCGGGGCGCTACGACCGGGCGGCATCGTCGGTCGGCCGGCGTCGCGTCGGGGGCGAATGCGATCAGATAACGGTATGAAATCAGCGCGTAACAACGCGGTTTACCCCCCATTATGGGGCCCGCCGTCGGCCGCCGCCGCCGCTTCGCAGCCGGCCCCCAATGCGTTTATAGATAAATCGGCCTGATAAACTGGGGACTTAATCGCAAAATTGTATAGGGTGTTTCTGAAGATGACGAATGTAGCACGTTGCATGAACTTTGGAACATGCTACGGAAAGTTTATTTGTTTCCATTGAGAATGTGTGGACCTTAGGGCGAGGTACTTCATGTATGCGGATGACACAGTACTAGTATAGTCTAAAGCACGAAAGAAAACGTTTCTAAAGAATGCGGACAGAGTTGTGAGATTTCCTATACGAGTAGTCGTTATTTATTGGCGAATACAAGTTTTATCATATTGAAGCCGAGTTTCTGAACTGTTATACCGAAAAAATAAAGCTCGCATCACGGGACCACTTACCCATTTTTGTTTATCATTTATTTTTAATGCTGTGTGATAAAACACCTATTATAATTTTCTCAACATCGTCGCGTCTACCATCGCCTTTGAAATACGGCAACACAGCACTTCTACCAAGCAGTCAGCTGACAAACGCAGTTAGCCAACGCGTTTTGTGCCTGTTTCTATAGTACGTAAAGTTAACTGCGTATTTGGTCTACCACACAGACCTCATTTTTTAGGCCGCTGGCAAGTTTTTTCCGCCGGCTCAGAGAGCTCAGTGGCGTTTCGTATGTTCGGGAGTTAACGTGTTCAAAATGAGTAAACAGGGAAGAACGTTGCATTCTTAAGCACGAGAAATAGTTGCCAATGTTATAAGGGTTTGCCTTCCTCCATATAGTCTAAGGCATCACCGTTAAGAATAATATTAACAATAAATTAAATAACAATTATATGAAAATTAAGCCAGTGAGTTACACAAAATTGAGCTCAGCCCCTGAACTGTGACTAATTCTATAATATTTGTGAGTTCTTCCCCCTTACGTCGCACGCATTCTGCCGTAAGGAGGACTATATTATCTGCATATGATCTTAAGAAACTTGAAAATAATATAAATAGAGATCTCAATATATATTACAACTGGCTGTGCTACAATAAGTTAAGTATAAACATTATTAACATGTATACAGATGTTAATAACATAAAAAAAAACAAAAAAGTGTCTAATATCAATGTAAAACTAAATAAAATTAAATTAAAGGAAATTGCATCATATGAGTATTTAGGACTGACGATAACAAATACTCTTTCATGGAATGCGCATGTTGAAAAAATTATGAAAAAGGTTTTTCCAAAGTTAGGTGCTCAGACTAATGAATAAAGGGGACACCGCATTATAGCCTCTTTATACAGATGTAAACAGTAAGCTGAACCCTCTCACTTTATGAAAGAGATAAATGTATTTACAAATACTACCTATGGAACGAAATATTCTCTTTTTTCACTTTAGAGGAAAGGCACTTGCACTTTATGCACCTTTTTACTATTTTTTAATATTTTAAAGTTGGAACCGCACGAAAAACTCGAATTTAGCATTTGTTCTCTGGTAAAACTAAGCAAATACCGAAGCACAAACCAAAACAAATAAAATATAAACAAACCATTTGAGCAAGAGCTAACTGGTCCCTGTCAAACTTCCGCAACGTTGCCGATTAGTGCGAAGAGTAATGGGTGTTCTCTACTATAACCATTTTGTCAATAATAAAACACCTACATAATCTTTCTTGAACACGAAAAGGTTATTTTACTTTACTGTTCCGCGTGAATTTTATAAGTGGGGGCAATTTTACGTTCAATGCATCTACTAAAGAAATTGCCGGTTTTATTTATGATATTCCTAGTTATTGATGCTCTTAAATGTGACAACCTGTTTGGGGCAGGTCAGTAAAGGACCAATATTTGTAAACATGGGGATAGATAAACAACTTTGCCTGTCAACAATTCACTTAAATTTGTAAACAAATTCGTCCCCTTTATTCGTTAGTCTGAGGTTAGGTGCAATAAAAAATGTTCGCGGTGGCGTCGCTCGTACCGGCGCTGACTTTTTAGACTGCATGTTTTTCTGCCTTCGATCGACCTTGGTTCGAGGCAAGCGCATGCATATGTCTTTAAAGAAAAACACCGCTATGGCCAAGAGCGCTGGACAAATGTGGGTTCACGGTATTGCTCCTAAATAGGCTTTATCCGTGTGATTTACTAATTGTCCTACACTCACTGGGATTACTACGGTTTTCTAGGGTTTTCCGTAGTACTTGAGCGAATGCTATCCTAGTTCTATCGGGAAAAAAGTCGGCCCTAGCCGCAAATGGCAACGAAGATAAAATAATAGTATCTAATTGCCCCCCTCCCTGCACAAGCATGTGGTTGCTTCTGGGGTACTCCTAGTTTGAAGTATTGTGAGGGTGAGAATTATTATTATTATTATCGACTTAGCCAAAAGGCATTCGCACTCCCTCTCTGGGGAACATTCACTCAGATCCCGGGTATCCCGGATACCATAAGGATCTGACTCGGACGAGACCCTTGCCATGTTATCGGGCCTTAGGTGACATTGATGTTGTTGGACGTTCCTGCACTCCCCATGAATTTCCTGACGGTTCGGGCTGTCGCAAGTAGTACCGCTTTCTGCATGGACCTGTAAAGATTATCAGTTAGATCCAGCTCTTTGATGTTTCTCAGCAAAATTTTTGGTATGACACCAGTTGTTGACACTATGATTGGAATCGTCTGAACGTTGTCCATTTCCCATTGCCTTATATTCGTTCTTCTAAGTCTCTGTACTTCGCGATCTTCTCGACTTGCTTCACACGCAGGTTGTTGTTGTTCGGGATGGCCACATCAATCAGAGTTGTCTTCCTAGAAATTTTCTCAACTATTATAAGGTCCGGTCTGTTATGGGCAACTCGTTGATCTGTCAGAACTGTACGATCCCAGTATATCTGGTTAGTTGGTTTTTGGTTGCGACGATCAGTTTTAAATCATCCATATAATATAATAGGTCATTCAACTTGATCGCTTCTGCGTTGTTGCTTTTGATAGCGAAGCCATATTTTGTAGAGTTCAACCGATGTGATAGAGGGTTCATCGCCATGCAGAACCACAGTGGACTGAGTGAATCTCCTTGGAAAATCCCTCTTCGGATGTTCATTGTGTCGGTCTCGATGTTACTGTTTGCGGTTCTGAGTTGTATCTTAGTGCGCCAGGTTGTCATAACGTGTATGATGATCTATTTTATACAGCTTTAAGATACCTGTGAGCCAGTCGTGAGGTACGGAATCAAATGCTTTTTTGTAGTTCACATAAGCCACGTGGAGGTTTCGTTGCTTGGACTGAGCCTGGTTGCAGATGACAGAGTCTATGATGAGTTGCTCTTTGCATCCCATTGCGCCCTTCGAGCAGCCCTTCTGCTGCATTGCAATGATGTTGTTCCGCTCGCAGTGAGCATATATTCGCTGCGTAAGGCAAGATATGATTATCTTGTACAGCGTAGGCAAGCAGGTTATTGGGCGGTACTTGGCAGGGTTATCCGTATTCCGCTGGTCTTTTGGTAACAGGTAGGTTGCACCCTGTGTAAGAAACAATGGCATTTTCAGAGGATCGAGCAAGACTTCATTAATTAAGGTAGTTATTTGTTCATGCGTGCACCACAACTTCTTAATCCAATAATTTTGGAGATGATCTGGACCTGGTGCCTTCCAGTTGTGGGAATTCTTGATGACATCGGAGACCTCAGCGGTTGTGAATTGCTCGTGTTGCATCTGGCTATAGTTCCGGCCCATCTCGCGTTCTTCGCTGATCCAGCTTGCACTGACATTGTATGGATCTGGTGTGGCAAGTTGATTTCTCCAGAAACCGTCGACCTGTTCTCTGCTAGGATAACTCGCATTTGTGGCATCGGCGCTAGAATTAAAAGCACGGTAGAAACCCTTTTCTGATCGTTCAAAGAGTTTGTTGTCTCGTTTCCTGTTGTTACTAGCCTTGTATCTCCTCAGACGCCCTGTGAAAACCGAAAGTTTTTGTTTTAATGTGTCAAGACATTGTTGAGCAGTGATGTTCGCGGGGTCATGCCGAGAATGCATTTGGGTGCGGCTCATTATTGCCTGCACCGCCCTCTGGATCCTTCTAGTTCTCTCGATCTTCCGATTTAGTCGCATTTCCCATTGAGCCATTCGTGGTTCTGGTCTTGCACGATTCAACTCTTGGGCCGTTCGGATCTTGGCACCCATTACAGTGGTGACTGCCGTTGCGGCACAGTTGATTAACATGTGCATACGTTCTAATGTTGGTGTCACTGAAACATAGTTTGGTAAAATTCTTGTGTTCATAAAGATCGAGCACGATCGCGAGTTTCCTGGAAGAATTTAATCTTGGTAGCGGTGGCCTGCTCAGTGGGTCTGTGCCTTCGTATCGCAATACTGCCTGTCTCATATGTGCGTTTAAGCCTTCAAAATGTTTTTCGTTAACCGATTCCAGACTCTCGGTTGTTGGTTCTACTGTTTCGGCTTCTAGTTGTCGTCCAGGCGCTTGAAGTTCCCCATTGTTGTTGTTGTCATCTATGTCTATGTGTTCGCCGTGGATCTCTAGCTCAACTTCCCGTTTGATAGAGTTAAGTCGCGTTTCTGGAATTCGGTTATTTCTTAGAATAGTTCGATACTGATCTGACACTCTTTGTTCAGACACTTGCATGTGTGGAAACTCCCTGCAGAACTCGGCATGCAGTTGTTGTCGGTAGCCGATCATCTCTTGTTGAAGTTTGTCACCCTGTAAAAAATACGCATAATCCATTCATTCATGGACCCAGTCCATTTCATGCGTCGTCGTTGTAATCCCGCCTCTGTGAACGCTGGCTGAATTTCCCGCGCAGCACCTTCGGTGGGTGGAACCCTAGTTCTCGTTTGGCTCCCATGTTGTAGATGTTCGTATTATTATTATTATTATCGACTTAGCCAAAAGGCATTCGCACTCCCTCTCTGGGGAACATTCACTCAGATCCCGGGTATCCTGGATACCATAAGGATCTGGCTCGGACAAGACCCTTGCCATGTTATCGGGCCTTAGGTGACATTGATGTTGTTGGACGTTCCTGCACTCCCCATGAATTTCCTGACGGTTCGGGCTGTCGCAAGTAGTACCGCTTTCTGCATGGACCTGTAAAGATTATCAGTTAGACCCAGCTCTTTGATGTTTCTCAGCAAACTTTTTGGTATGGCACCAGTTGTTGACACGATGATTGGAATCGTCTGAAAGTTGTCCATTTCCCATTGCCTTCTAATTCGTTCTTCTAGGTCTCTGTACTTCGATCTTCTCGACTTGCTTCACACGCAGGTTGTTGTTGTTCGGGATGGCCACATCAATCAGAGTTGTCTTTCTAGAAATTTTATCAACTATTATAAGGTCCGGTCTGTTATGGGCAACTCGTTGATCTGTCAGAACTGTACGATCCCAGTACATCTTGTAGTTGCTGTTCTCAAGAACAGGCTCCGGTGTGTAGCTGTAACATGGGATCCTCTCTGCCTGCACAAGCAGAAGTTTTTCCGCCAGTTCCTGGTGCAAGATCCTGGCAACCAAATCGTGTCGTTCCTTATATTCCGTTGATGCGAACATCTGACATCCTCCTGTTATGTGCTGGATTGTTTCTGAAGTTGGGCACCCGTATCTGCATCTGTCATCCACTACCTATGCATCTCCTACAATGAATTTTAGGTAGTTGCGAGTTGGTATAACCAGATCTTGTATCGCCAGTAGGAAGCCTTCCGTCTCGGGGAACATTCGTCCCGAGGTCAGCCAATAGTTCGACGCTAACTTGTCGACATGTTCCTGGCTAACCTCATTAGGATGCCTCCCGTGCAGCGGCTTCCCCAACCACCTCTGTAGTTTATCGTTGTCGGTTCGGTGGTGATTTTGGCGCTCGTGTTCCGTCAGACGTAGCGGTGTTGAGACGTCTGCTCCGCATATAGCCCTATGTAGTGTGGAACTGTTGGCCTGCCTGTAGAAATAATTACGCAGATTTAATATTTGTTGGTCCAATTGCTTGCTGAGATCTGCCAATCCTCTTCCTCCTAGTTGACGTGGCAGAGTTGTTCTTTCTACGGCGCTACGGGGATGATGTTTATGAGCTTTTGTCAGTAGTGTCTTAACTTTTCGTTGCAGGTTGTTGATGTCCGTGTTGGTCCAATTCACTATTCCCGAACGAAAAGCTGAGTACAGAGCACGCATACGTGTTTAGGGCCTTAAACAAATTCCTGCTGTTAAGATCAGTTCGCACTACTTGTCTTACTCTCTTGATGAATTCGTTCGTTAAATCAGTCTTCATTGTTCGATGGTCTATCCTTTGAGCTTGTTTCATCCCGAGATACTTGTATGTATCTCCCATGCTCATTGCTTCGATCTCCTGGCCGTCATGCATCTCGTGTGCGCTTTGTTCGAGCTTTCCCCGGATAATATTAAGGGTGCCTCACTTGTCCAGTCCAAACAGCATTCCGATGTCCCTGGAGAACTCCTCTACAATTTTAAGCATTTGCGTTAGTTGGTTTTTGGTTGCGGCGATCAGTTTTAAATCATCCATATAATATAATAGGTGATTCAACTTGATCGCTTCTGCGTTGTTGCTTTTGATAGCGAAGCCATATTTTGTAGAGTTCAACCGATGTGATAGAGGGTTCATCGCCATGCAGAACCACAGTGGACTGAGTGAATCTCCTTGGAAAATCCCTCTTCGGATGTTGATTGTGTCGGTCTCGATGTTACTGTTTGCGGTTCTGAGTTGTATCTTAGTGCGCCAGGTTGTCACAACGTGTTCTAAAAAGGAAACTGTATGATGATCTATTTTATACAGCTTTAAGATACCTGTGAGCCAGTCGTGAGGTACGGTGTATTAATATTATTATTATTATCTCGACTTAGCCAAAAGGCATTCGCACTCCCTCTACGGGGAACATTCACTCAGATCCCGGGCATCCCGGATACCAAAAGGATCTGGCTCGGACGAGACCCTTGCCATGTAATCGGGCCTTAGGTGACATTGATGTTGTTGGACGATCCTGCATTCCCCATGAATTTCCTGACGGTTCGGGCTGTCGCAAGTAGTACCGCTTTCTGCATGGACCTGTAAAGACTATCAGTTAGATTCAGCTCCTTGATGTTTCTCAGCAAACTTTTTGGTATAACACCAGTTGTTGACATGATGATTGGAATCGTCTGGACGTTCTCCATTTCCCATTGCCTTCTAATTCGTTCTTCTAAGTCTCTGTACTTCGCGATCTTCTCGACTTGCTTCACACGCAGGTTGTTGTTGTTCGGGATGGCCACATCAATCAGAGTTGTCTTCCTAGAAATTTTATCAACTATTATAAGGTCCGGTCTGTTATGGGCAACTCGTTGATCAGTCAGAACTGTACGATCCCAGTACATCTTGTAGTTTCTGTTCTCAAGAACAGGCTCAGGTGTGTAGTTGTAATATGGGACCCTCTCTGTCTGCACAAGCAGCAGCTTTTCCGCCAGTTCCTGGTGCAAGATCTTGGCAACCGAATCGTGTCGTTCCTTATATTCCGTTGATGCAAACATCTGACATCCTCCTGTTATGTGCTGGATTGTTTCTGAAGTTGGGCACCCGTATCTGCATCTGTCATCCACTACCGATGCATCTCCTACAATGAATTTTAGGTAGTTGCGAGTTGGTATAACCTGATCTTGTATGGCCAGTAAGAAGCCTTCTGTCTCTGGGAACATTCGTCCCGAGGTCAGCCAATAGTACGACGCTAACTTGTCGACATGTTCCTGGTTAACCTCATTAGGATGCCTCCCGTGCAGCGGCTTCTCTAACCACCTCTGTAGTTTATCGTTGTCGGTTCGGTGGTGATTGTGATGCTCGTGTTCCGTCAGACGTAGCGGTGTTGAGACGTCTGCTCCGCATATAGCTTTATGTAGTGTGGAGCTGTTGGCCTGTCTGTGGAAATAATTACGCAGATTTAGTATTTGTTGGTCCAATTGCTTGCTGAGGTCTGCCAATCGTCTTCCTCCTTGTTGACGTGGCAGGGTTGTTCTTTCTTCTTATTCTTCTTATTATTATTCTATATTATTCTTATTATTATATCGACTTAGCCAAAAGGCATTCGCACTCCCTCTACGGGGAACATTCACTCAGATCCCGGGCATCCCGGATACCAAAAGGATCTGGCTCGGACGAGACCCTTGCCATGTTATCGGGCCCTAGGTGACATTGATGTTCTTGGACGATCCTGCATTCCCCATGAATTTCCTGACGGTTCGGGCTGTCGCAAGTAGTACCGCTTTCTGCATGGACCTGTAAAGACTATCAGTTAGATTCAGCTCCTTGATGTTTCTCAGCAAACTTTTTGGTATAACACCAGTTGTTGACATGATGATTGGAATCGTCTGGACGTTCTCCATTTCCCATTGCCTTCTAATTCGTTCTTCTAAGTCTCTGTACTTCGCGATCTTCTCGACTTGCTTCACACGCAGGTTGTTGTTGTTCGGGATGGCCACATCAATCAGAGTTGTCTTCCTAGAAATTTTATCAACTATTATAAGGTCCGGTCTGTTATGGGCAACTCGTTGATCAGTCAGAACTGTACGATCCCAGTACATCTTGTAGTTGCTGTTCTCAAGAACAGGCTCAGGTGTGTAGTTGTAATATGGGACCCTTTCTGTCTGCACAAGCAGCAGCTTTTCCGCCAGTTCCCGGCGGTTCTTATTATTATTATTATTATTATTATTATTATTATTATTATTATTAGACGCAAATACTAAATATTATCTGTATCATAGCTTTATGGAGCCTCATCTAAGGTATCTAATACCATGCTGGGGAAACTCTCCCCAAAATTTGTTAGAAAACTAAAAAGAATACAAAATAAAGCGGTTAAAATAACTTTTGCACTTTATTACTATACATCGACAGATACCTTATATAAAGGAACCAGTATTCTGAAGATAGAAAAACTAAAAATGTTTGAGCAATCTAAATTTGTCTACAATATACAAAATAATTCTCTGAAAACACAAATAAATTTAACGCATATCAAAGAACACCATAATTATAATGTAAGATCAAAAGAATTAATTAGGAATGAACATCCTAGGACATCAAAAGCGCATAATTCACCTGTAAATGCTAGTGTCAGAACATACAATTGTATACCTGTAAATATTACACAGATAAAAATGTATAATAAATTTTGTCATAATCTTAAATTGTATATAAGGGAAAACTAGGGTAGAATAAGAAAGTAAATGTTGTATACTTAAATGTTAAATCTATGGAACACACTTTGTTTTTCTACTTGTATATTCTATGGATAGGCCCTGGTACCAGTAAATAATTATTGTTTTATTGTTTTATTGGGTCAGCAATAAAGTTTATTATTATTATATTATTATATGGTGTTGACGGCTCTTTGACGTAAATGGAATTAAGACATTAATTGCTTATATTGGTTGGAGCAAACACTGCATTATTATAGGCCGAATCCACCAAACGTCCACCAAAATTGTTTTTAAATCAATCGCTTGCTTGCATGGTGGAAACGAGAATGAAGAGTTGGGGTCTACCAGGCTCCACCAAGTTCAGGAGGTTGATGGACTGGTGGAAAGAGAGGTCTGGAGGAACCTAACCTCAAGTTTTTCATGCTCAAGAATTACTAACGGAAATTCAAATAGAAGATGAAGGTGGAACCTTATATCAAACCGATTTAACAGCTCATGAAACTAAGGAATTATCAGGTTAGTCTCAACTCTTCCTACTTACTTGTTGCCTGTACTCCCTGTTTTATCTTTAAACTTTGAACCACTTCCGTCCATATCGATATCAACAGCACCCGTGTGTCATACAATACTTTTTGTTCGAATGTGCTTAACTTTATTTAAAAAAGTAGAAAATTAAAATAATATAAATGAACTGTTTCTTTCAGTGCAGTAAATCTTAGTTACCTATATGAAGTTCTAATCGGCCATGGAACAGAGAAAACTATAGAACTGTCAATGTATTTGTGTCAATCCGGTCAAATATCATATAATAATATTATCCTAATATCAACACACCAAGTCTTTTGCTGACGCTCACATACCAATCACAACACACCATATCTTTTGCGGACACTCATGGACCAATCACAACACACCATGTCCTTTTTTTTGGATCATAGGTCCCATCCGAAAAATGTCATTATTTGACACATACGAACAAAAACTAAATTATGGCAAGTTATGTCAGCAAAAGTGAATCGAGTAAATGAAACTAGTTTCATTGGCGAAGATTGCAGTTTGAAATTCAGAAATCTTGTCAAAACTTATAAATATAATAACGTAAAGAAAACAAGTCGTGTCGTCCGATCATATTTCAATATGTTTGAAGGCGCCATGGGCATGCCCAAAAGATTTCATCTCAGATTCCTCTCGTCAGATATTGAAGAGAATGCCAAGCAAGACTGTTCTACCACAAATAAAGAAAAGGAAAACCGACGTATCTATATTTTAAGAGTTGAAAACAGGGGAAAAACAAAAATTGGATGGAACAAGTGACAGAAGAAGAAAAAGGTAAAACTCTTGGAAATCGAAGCAATAAATAATTTTGCAAAGGCCGACAAAATGAAAAATATAAGCGATTCTGGTTCCTTGGAATATAAATAATATACATTATCCAACATATTACTATTAATGCTGGGTATTTAATTTTAAGATTTTTTCAGTGTGATATTTTTTATTCGATTTGCTTGAAAAGCAAGAGGTTTTATTTATCTTGTTATAAACGCCTATTCCGGCCCTGCCGGACTTTCTAGGTGCGAACGGCGGAGTGGGGTCGAGCTGGCTGTTTGGAGAGTCCCTAACGCGGTATAGAATGGTAATACATGCGTAAAATGCGGTATAGTTTGTTGTTGAACGGCGAACGGCGGAGTGGGGGCAAGCTGTTCAAATTTTATTCGCGAGGTAAGCATTCTTAGTTTCTTAGTAATACTCACAGACCACCGGTGGTAATACTCTTGTTTTCTTTGTCTGTGTATCGTCCTCTTGTTTTTGCATGCACTTCTTGTTGCAGATTATAGACAAACCATCAAGATGTACGTTAGAAATTTTATTAAAAAATGTACAACCTGAAGTAGCAATCCAAAGTTTAGAATTTAAAAGTTATTCTGAATAGAAGGCTCTAATTAGATGCAAAATGATGGGGAGTGATTTTGCAGAAGAAGTTAAGAGTTTCATCGAGACTTGTACAAATTGGATAATGAGAAGAACGTTTCCGAATTTAAAAAAGTTGCAAAAGAAGCACGGAAAAGGGGCATTTCTAATTTGCGGAACAGGAAGAAAGGCTACAATATACAAATCGACATCAAAATGAAAAAAAAATACCAAAGCCACTATCATATTATAACAGTTATTTGAAAAATGGTCTGAATGCTCAAATACAGGTTTGTGGTTAGGTTGAATTAGTTGTAATGTGTTCAATATTTATGTTAGCGCAAGTAGATTCAAAAATTATTTAGTTGTATATAAGATAATACTTTGTAACTTGGCGCTGCTTCAATGTTAAAATCCTCTACGAGAAGAGCGAATTCTACGCGAAGAAGAAGTAGGAGACGCGACGACAGGCAACAAAAAAATAAAGAAGAATAATGGCGGCGCGCGAGACCTCCTTCTAGTTGACGTTTTAAAAATCAAAATAAAAAACAAGTTCATTAAAGGTCCTTCGTATTTATTTGAAAATCCAGCTGCAGTTTGCTGTTATCGACAAGGGAAGAAACCCCAGGTTTCAACAATTTATACGAACATTTCTAGATTATTTTCCACCATACACATCGAATTGAGGTGGCTGATTACTTGTCTATAACGCGACTACGAACTATACCGCACTGCGCGCATTTCCTGATTACATTCTATACAGACATCGAGACATCTTCACTGGCGAACTAAGCTTGGAGGTGGGGCTTCCAAACCCGATGCTCTCCACATGGTATACTATGTAAATTCGCGACCCGGCGGCACGATGCCGCTGCTGACCAGCTGACGACTTCAACAGTACCCGGGGGGTGCTGTCGTCTGCCCCTCGGAGCCCGACCTAGACAAGGAGGTTAATAAGCGGGATCCGTTGCCAGGCCAGACCACTGAGAGTGGTCAGTGATCGAGTAGCTGCTAATAAGCGGGATCTACTGATGCCCAGCTTGTGGCTGGCGCCGAATTTATACCCGCAGTTTTGCTGAATCGGCGATTGGACTTCGGTCTATCTAGTGTTTATCTTATTGATATAAATTTGTATAATGTTATCTTTATTCTTGTTTTGATTGAGTAGAAATTGGTTTGACTAATTCGGTCACTGGTCCACCGGGGTCACTTTGGGGATGTAGTAACATAGAAAAAGCCTGTAGGATGTGCCGTGACAAACGAAATTGGTGTCGCAGAAAAATTCAAAAAATCTTATTTTCGTGTAAATCAATCTTAATCTAAAAGATATTTTTGGGAGACGCATGGAAGATGTTGTAATATAGAAAAACCTGTAGGAAATGTCGTGACGTGACAAACGACAATGGCGTCGCAAAAAAATCACAAAAATCTTATTTCGTGTAAATCAATCTTAATCTCAAAGATATTTTTGGAAGATGCATAATAGGGGATGTAGTAATATAGAGAAAAACCTGTAGGGGGCGCCGTGACAAACAACGACAGTGGCGTCGCAAAAAAATCAAAAATCTTATTTTGTTTAACGAAATTGGTGTCGCAGAAAAATTCAAAAAATCTTATTTTCGTGTAAATCAATCTTAATCTAAAAGATATTTTTGGGAGACGCATGGGAGATGTAGTAATATAGAAAAACCTGTAGGAAATGTCGTGACGTGACAAACGACAATGGCGTCGCAAAAAAATCACAAAAATCTTATTTCGTGTAAATCAATCTTAATCTCAAAGATATTTTTGGAAGACGCATAGAGGATGCAGAGGTAAACGACAGTGGCGTCACAAAAAATGTAAAGAAGTTCTGTTTTTTTTGCAAATTAATCTGAATCTCAAAAATATTTGTGGGAAACTCCTAGGGGATATAGAAGTATAGAAAAAACCTGTATGGGTACGACAGCGGCTTCGCAAAAAAATTCCAATGAAGAAAATTCTGAAATTGTTGTGCAAATCTATCTCAAAGATTTGTGGGGGACAGGTAGGGGATATAGGAGTATAGAAAAAACTTGTAGGGGTGCTTTGACAAGCGACAGTGGCATCGCAAAAGCGCGTAGGCGTTTATAAGCCTGCCGCGGTTTCAGCGCGGCGACAACTTGGCACCCCTCGAGTTGGTGGCGCTCCGGGGTCGGTACTTATAATAATATAATAATAATAATTCTCATCCTCACAATACTCCAAACTAGGAGTACCCCAGAAGCAACCACGTGCTTGTGCGGGGGAGGGGGGCAATTACTATTATTTTGTCGTCGTTGTCACTTGTTACAAAGGATGTATTATTTGCCTTTTCCTGTAAATGAATACTGAAATGCAATAGAAAATATAATTTTATTGGAGTTAACATGAATAATAGAATAATAGTCAATTGCTGCATCAATACATTCCTCAGATTCCATCATGGTTGTCAAATAGTTATTCAACATCAACCTCTACCCTTTATTCTTCTGGAATTTGTTGCAAACCAATATTATGCAGAACACAAGCTGCACTAATAAAATACTTGACATCCAACTGGGACAACCTGTACCAGAAAGTATAGCCTACTGACAGTAGTCAAAGTGAGGTATAATTCTGTGGACAGAAAAATCAGCCAAAACACGAATTAACATTAATTGCAATAAACTAATTCACATTAATTGAATACTTTACAACAAAAACAAATATTATTATTTTTTAATAGCAAATAAAATCATAAGGGCTAAATATGCACAATTGGCAAACTTTTTTTTTCATATTCGCAGCCGTTTCTTAATTATTTTCAAAGAACGGCAATGCTGCAATGAACAATAGTCACTTTAAGAATAAATCTATCAATCTGTGGATGTCAATTAAACTTTATTTAACAAAATACGAAAGCAAAAACGATAATAAAGGAAACATAATGCTATTAGAAAATTATTAAATGTTCGAAATGACCGCCGTCTCTTTCAATACACGCAACTGCATGTTTATTATTGCCATTGGCAAGTCCATAGCAAAAGTGCATGTCAGTCAATTCTTCAAAAGAAAATATCATTTTTCAAAATATTGACACTAAAGTGCGAAGTTGACAGCCAAATGATTCAAATAATGCCAAGTTTAATTGACATCCACAGATTGCTAGATTTATTCTTAAAATGACTTGTTTATTGCAGCATTGCCTTCTTTGAAAATAATTAAGAAACGGCTGAGAATATGAAAAAAATACTAAGAGATACTTTTTGTTAACCATTGGATTTACCACTCAAAACAAATTAAAAAAATGCGATTATACATTGTATTCATATTTTTCTGAACTAATTAATTTTAATAACACCCTGTATCTCCGCAACTGGGGGCCTCAGAAGTTTCATATTTACCTTAAGTTTGACAGTTCATCCGCTCATGTGACACGCCAAGTTTGAAGAAAATATCTAGTATACTTCTAGATATACTAAGAAATATGTGTATTTTTCTCTAAACTTCTACGCTCTGTATAAAAAAAAACTATGGCACGTAGGAGAAAAAATAATATATGAAGAAGTGCCCTTATTCTGACTCCAAGAATACGTGGTTTCATTTTTGACCATCGGTTCAGTTAGACCCTGTATATGCTTTGGACACGGTGCCTCCTCGACCTCCTTTGGATTTTACGTAAACTGGTCCGGCATAGTCTATACCGGTCGTATGAAAAGGTGGCGCAGGAGTCACTCTTGATTTAGGAAGCGTTCCCATGATAGGAGACTGCTGTGCAGGTTTACATCTATAATATCGTATGCAGGAGTGCACCGTTTGTTTTCTCCCGGAAATTCGCCAAAACCGCTGTCTTACTGAATACAGGAGTTGCTGGGGACCAGCATGGAACAGTCGAAGGTGCTCGAAGTTGAATATAAGCTTTGTAAGATGGTGTTTATGCGAAATAATTACAGGATGTTTAAAGTCGAAATCATAATTGGATTGTTGGAGACGTCCTCCCACTCTCATGACACCATGTTTATCTAAAAAGGGATTTAACGAAAGAAGCTTTGATTTTTTGTGCTTGCTTGCTTGCGCGATTTTTGTTAAGTAAGTTAATGACATTGTAAGTTCTGACACACTTAATGGGCCAGTTTTCTTGCCTGTAGAGTTTTTGCAATTGAAGATAAATCTAAAACAGTAGGTATGCAGTAACTCGTTGAAGACATGACAATTTGGAAAATCGACTTAAATCAAAATAATCCGAAATTTGAAATACTACGAAAGAAACCTTTTGTTTTCGAAGCTCTGGAAGCTGTCCTTCAAATTGCAAGGAAGACATAGGCCACTTCTCCTTGGATTCGCTTAGCCACTCGGGGCCCGACCACCACAATGAAGTGTCTATAAGAGCTTGTGGGAAAACTCCACGTGACAACAAGTCCGCCGGATTGTCGGCGGTGCGTACATGATACCAATCCTTTTGTCAGGTCAAACTCTGTATTTGAGCAACCCTGTTTTGAATAAAAACTTGCAAGGAACTTGGTGGTGTGCGTATCCATGCCAGACACACAGTTGAATCGCACCAAAGGAAAATTTCGTCGAAAGTAATACTCATAGAGTGTCTGACCTTGACTAAAACCTGAGCTAAAAGTAAGGCTGCGCACAAGTCCAGCCTAGGAACTTTTAGCGACTTTAGAAGACTCACCTTGGTTTTTGCAGTTAAAAGTCTTACAACTATCTCACCACATGGAGATATGCAACGAACATATAGGCATGCCACGTAAGCTTCGAGTGAGGCATCTGAGAAACCATGAAGTTCAACTCTTGAAGCCGCCTGGCTTAGAACAAATCGTGGAACCTTCAAAGAATTAAGTACAGGAAGTTCTTGTCGCAACTGACGCTAGCGACAATCAAGGTTAGAAGGAAGAGATTCATCCCAATAAAGTTTAAGCAGCCACAAGGATTGGAGGAGAATTTTTCCAAGTTTATGCATGGGCCAAGAAGCCCTAAAGGATCGAAAATCTGGGCTATGTCACATAATATAATACATTTCGTAACTGGAGTCGAGGATAAAGAAGGTTCACCGATTGTGTACATTAGCTTGTCCTCAGTACACGACCAATACAAACCGAGAGTTTTTGTGCGATGATCTTCACCAATTTTAAGAATAGCAGATGGGTTTTCGGCTCGTACACGCGCGGCCCTTGAAATCGTTCCAATACGTAAAGGCGTTCAACTGACAACGTTGCAATTACTCCTCCCCTCTCTCGCGGTTTGAAAGCCAGCGATAACCTTAAAAGCGCAAGCGTGACGGCAAATCTAACATCTTATTACGCGACATTACCTTACGTGACATTGCCAGTTACAGTGCAAAAAACAGTAAATTCGGCGCTGTTAGGTTGGCCTTAGATTGCCTGATTAATAGTGGAAAATCTTATAACCCTGCCCACGGACATTGGTGGCTTTTTTCGCAAAAGTCTTTCGACATCCTCGAATAGAGCCGTTCTAAAAATCGAAGAAGGTGGTAAATCTCTTAATTGGGTGTCGTACTTTCCTTTTCCTCCGGTACCAAAAAAAACCTCGAAAATCCGATACCTAAGAGAATTTCCCGATTCACGATTAACCACTTTCGAGAAACGGGACGGCTGTAGAATCAACGAAACCGACGGAAAATCCTATGAAACCACTGTTGGAAATTGCTTGTTTTTTCTCATTTCTCGATTTTTCGGGGGCCCGGGAAACATCAGAACCTCACCCGAGGACTCCAGGGAAGCTTTAAAAACTGAAATAAACCAAAGATTTGGTTCGCGGTTAAGATAAAGAAATGTAATAAACCAATGTAAAAAACCACTACGAGATTCTTCTATAATAACACAATTATAACACCAAGAAACTGTGTAAAACTTTAAATCCACTTTATTATTATAATGATAATGCAGCGGTTTATTAACCTTTTTCGTTGACTGACGTATCGAAATTTTTATTTTCTACGGGGAGGAGCGGGTCGGTACGAGGGAATGTAGGGGAAGTTGTTGATTTGAGTAGTCGTGGAATTGGCGCAACGTTGCCGCACTTACCCGAAATTCTTGATTTCTTGCTTATTTCTCATGCCTAGTGGAACGATTTATGAGGCCGCGCGTGTACGTGATCAAGCACTGCACTGCAATTAGATGCCTATTTTTGAAGTTGGAAGCAACCAACGGAAAGAATTTCTGAAAGTTCACTACAAATTAGTAGTGCTTCCTCTTCAGAATGACAACTGGTGAGGAGATCATCCATATAAAAATCCTTGGTCAAAATGTTTGAAGAAAGAGGGAATTTTTCCGTATTTTCTAGCGCCAAGCCACGGGGCAGATGCTGTCCCATATATCACCCTGTGCAATTGGAATGCTTTCAATTCCTCAGAGGGTTCAGACCGCCAAAGAATAGTTTGTAGATGCCACTGAGATGAGTCTACTTCAATTTGACGATACATCTTTACGATGTCTGCGCAAATTACGATGGGCCCCTGACGAAATCTCAGTAAGATTGAAAATAAATCGTCTTGGATTGTCGGTCCCACGTATTGAAGGTCATTGAAAGTGACCCCAGAGTCCGTTTGAGCTGAGGCGTCAAAACCGACTCGTAGCTTAGTGGTTTGATTGTTTTCGTTGACAACGGCATGAGGCGGTAGGAAATAGGAATCGGAAAGAAACTTTGAAACTAAAACGTTATGCTTATGACCAAGACGATACTCCTCCATAAAGTCCACGTAAGATTTTTTTCAAGTTAACATTTTTTGCAAATTTGGACTCAATGGAGTGAAACCTCCTCGTTGCAATTTCTCTTGATTTCCCTAGGTTCGAAGGATGCAATTTTAAAGGTATCTGTACAATAAACCTACCATTTTCATTGCGCTTGGTCGTAGCTTTAAAAATGTTCTCGCACATCTGTTCATCGCTTGAAAGATAAGCATTTGTCCTTGCTACTGGCTCTTCAATTTCCCAAAATTTTTTAAGTAAATTTTGCAAATCTATATTGATGCCTAAATGGCAAAATTTTTGTAGTATAGAAGTGGTCCAGCTACAACCCAACCCAGAACTGTTTTTTGTAACGCAGGAGATTTGGTCCCAGTCTTATTTGTCCGATACAAAGTAAGTTATAAAATAATCGAGCCCCTATTAAGATATCACTTATGAAGAAAGCAGGATCGGCTAGTCTCAATTTAGGAGGAATTTTGTAATTTGTAACATCGAATGTTTGATTTGGTAGATATAGCTTCATTGATAGTGGGTAATATTAAACAAGAAATTCCGGTATTGAAAGATGTATGCATAGACTCAACTTTTACATTGCATCGTGCTTTTATCAGAAACGCATCCCGAGAAATACCTGTGACTGATACCTCTACAGGTAAGGTTTCTAACCCCAACCGCTTGCAAGTTGTGGCTGTAATAAAATTTGACTGAGAACCGGAGTCTAAAAGTACCCTTCCGTAGGAATCCTTAATTTGAACTACAGCCGTCGAAAGAAGTACATTATTTGAACTTGAAGAATTGTTTCCAGAAGACACCTGGCTTGGCAGCGCCACTTTGTTTCAGAATGCAGGTTCTCCGGTTTTGTACTTGAAAGAGATTGAAAATCGTTGTGCAAGAGAGTATTACGATTGGACTTACATTTTTTACATTTTTAACGAATTTTTAAAAAATGTATTTTTTTTTGTTTGACAAGAGAACAACTTTATTCGGCAAAGTTACAGAGAATAATCACACAGAAATGATGTTCTTACAAGATTTATAACTTTTAGGAGCTGATGCGGCGACGGCTTCTGGTTGCTGTTGAGTCAGCGGGTTTCGTAGCCGTAACTCCTCCCCTCTAAGCGAGAACTTCAGGGTTGAAGAAAACTGAAGTGGTGGCTTTTTCTTTTTCCTCTAATTTTATATTAATTTTCTTTGTTTTGAATTTGTAGATTCCATATGTGATAATGATTACTAAAATGACTCCAACGATGATCCAAAGTATCCAGTTAGTTTGATTTAAATTTTGAAATTTCTATAGAAAGTGGGTTCGATGCTTGTATTTGTTTTTCCAAAGCGTGCAAATCTTCTAGTCGTATATTTTCCAATTGAAGCGGGTTTCTTTTTGAGTTTTTCTTGATTGATGACTGGTCTTGAATTTTGGGCAATATGACTGGTCTTCCTTTGAGATAATTTTCTTGATTTGTAAATTTGTAGTTTTTATACTCCATGTTACAATTTCGTGGTATCTGTATTATATTAGTTCCTTGTATTAAACTTATTTGTTCATCCGTACATTTTGTTTTAATCTTGATTTCTTCTTTGCTGATGACGATGATATATTCTTGGTTGATTTTGTTAATTAGGAAGTTTGGTGGTAGAACGGGAATTTGTTCGCAATGTTGTGGCTCGCCTCTGATGATCGTTGATACACAATCGTCGTTATTGTTGATTTCTTCGTGGGTGCTCTGTTTTTACGCAGGCTTTGTCCATGTACTGATGTCTTTTGTCTTCTAGAGCCATGTAGGGTTTGTGTGGGATAATTATTTTATTTTCGTTGGATGGGATCGGAAAAAGGTGAAAATATTCAAATGTTTCGGGATAAACGATTGGTATTTCCAAAGCAAATACAATATCATCATTTGAAAAGTGACAGTTTGTCTGAATTAAAGAATACCATGTCTCTATGTCAATTTTTAATATTTCTGAAATGTCATAATAAGTAAGAAGTTCGTTTAAAATTTCTTATAGATTTTCCTTTGTCAGTATGTCCGGATGAGCTACGTGTAATTTTGAAAATGTGATTGCGTTTTCAATATCTTCTAATAAAGTAACAATAACGTTTGCATTCATGAAAATTTGATCAATTATTGATTTGAAGGTTATGTATTCATAAAATTCACCAGTTATATTGTTTATGATATTTTTCATTTCTAATATGTAGTTGGAAATTTTCTTTTGATTTTTATCGATATCTTCTATTGTTTTTGAATACTTTTGAATCAATTGTTTCGATAGGGATAATTGAGAATTTAGGTCATTGACGATTTTTTGTTGATTCGATTTTAAAATTTTGATAGCATGGTCATATTTTAATCCATCGTTGGCATCTAACGTGCCGAAAAGCCATTTTGAATGGTTCCACCTAGGTTAATTAGGCCGCGTTTCGTTCTAGGATTTTTTGAATTATAAAAATTTATATTTTCAAATTTTTGATTTATTTCTGATATGATTGGAAGTAAGTTTTCATAGTCATTTTGAGCATTTTGAATAGAAGAATATTTTGTTTCGATTTTCTCTACTTTGATGGAGGAGTTTAATTTTTGAAAAAGTTTATTAATTCCATATATCTGACTTTTTATTGCTTGGAGATCTATGTTGTATAGAAAAATGTGTTTGTTATTAATTATTCTGGCTTCGCCTAATTTGAACGCTAAAATACCGGGATTATTGGTTATTTTGGAAATTTTGACTTCCTGAGCTAGTACTAGGCTCGTTAATATCGATTATGTCAGCAGAATGTTGAACATCTTCTCTCTGTAACAATGAAGGGGGTGATTTTAATTCTTTGATGTGCACAATTTCAGTTTTATTAGTTTTGTTACTTTGAATTTTAACTTTGTTGTGTTCTAAAATCTCAATAATAGTATAAGGACCTAAAAATTTATTATTTTTCTTGTTTCGGTTTAAAGGATTCTTTTTGTAAACTTTTTGGTTAATTTTAAAATTTGGGTTCTCGTTGCCATTTTTATTTAATCTAGATATTATTTTTCTTTTCTTATAATCGACCTTTTCTTTGACCTCAGAATAGACATGTTTTAGCTTGTTGTTGTGGTTTTCGACATAATCGGTGTAAAAGTCTTTTGTGTTGAATATTTCAGGATTTCGAGTATCGGTGTGACCGTAAATTAATTCGAAAGGGGTGAAATATGTAGTACTGTGAATAGACGAATTATATCCTAAAACGGCGTAGTTCATTAAATCGTTTTCATTGGGGTGAGACTCTTGTAAAATACGTAAGTGTTCTATTATAGTTGAATGAAATCTTTCTACTATGTTGTTAGACTCGTGGTGACCAGGTGTCGTAAAATGGATACTAATTTTGTGCATTTTCAAAAGTTCTTTGACAGTTTCATTGTTGAATTCTTTACCGTTGTCTAATATAAAATGTTTAGGGGTGCCGAAACATGTAAAGTATGTCACTAATGCATCGCATATATTGATAGCTGATTTTCCTGGAATTTGTATTGGAGTACGTAAGGGGGATTTCTACCATATTTCGTTTTATTGCAAATTTCGCACTCGTTTATAAATTTTGTGATATCGGCTTTCATGTTAATCCAGAAATAATTTCTTTTGGGATATTGAAGGTTTCTTGAATACCGCGGTGGTTTGTCTTACCTAAATGGTGGTTTTTTATTAACATTAACTGTTCTTCGCGATCTTTGATAGTGTTGATTAATTTCGTACATTTAATTAATTTTGGTCCTAAATGATTAAATTGTTCGGAATATACATTAGCGAATTTTAAGCTGAATTATGGATTTTTAAAGAAGACGTGGTAAGTCGTATTTGGTTTTAAATATTCTTTTAGAAAATTTAAAATATCTTGATCATTACAGTTGAGAGGTATTTAGAGGGTAAATATTTTTTGGTGGAGGTAAGTTTCTTGTTCTACAGAAGTTTTATCGGAATTTGTTTTGAATACTAGTATCTGATTGATTTTATTATTTATGTTACGGGCGACGTGAAGACGAAGACTTTTTTAAAAAACTTTTATTTGAGTAACGCGAGTTACAGAGTTTCGGCTTAGACTACAGACAAGACTAGAATTAACACTCTTACTTTACTAGGTCCTATTTATACAGATCTGTTATGCTGAGGTGTTGTGGTTCTCATGGGAAAAGAATATAAAGACAAAGGGAAGATCAAATTCTGCAATTCTTGCAGTAAGCAAGTTTTAACAATACTCAAAAGGAATATGATATGTTCTAGTAATCATTCTAGAACAATATACAATGGAAAATGATATCTTTGTAGTAAGCATCTTGAACAATAGAGAATGAGAACATAATATCCAACAGTAAACAGAATCAAGGGTAAAAACAAGGTTATGATCAAGGTGATGCTTGAGGTCGGATATAACACCTTCCCCCTTATATTAAAAATTTGTGTTAACAAATTTTGACATTAAATTAGGCATATGTTTTAGTATTAGAATTTAGTTCAATTTCTTCTTCTTCGTGAGGTTCGTCCAATCTATACGAAGGTCTTCTTTTGACAGTAACAAATTTTCTTAAATTTTGAAAAACGCGATTTCGTGTTCTAGGAGGTTGTGGAGGATCGTCTCCGTTATTAGTAGTAATAATGCCTATTTTAATGTTCCTAGACTTTTTACATTTAAAATAAAAGTACACAATAATTAAAAGTATGATTAAAGCAATGGATCGATATGTCAATATTGGCGTATACTTATTTACAGTTGGTTCGTTAATAATATTATCAAGATCCTTTGCATATTCGTCTAATTTATGCTTTGCGACATTTAAATCGTCATAATTAAATTTATTTAGTTGTAAAGGTTTTAAGTCAGGATATTTTAGTTTATTTGGAGTTTCTTTGCAACATTCAAATGGTATATTAATTGGGTGAAATTTATAGGTTTGATTAGATTTATTTAAATTTTTCGTTTGAATTTTAGTACTTCCAATATAAGCAATGCATTCAGATTTTAATGTTAAAATTGAAGTTTTGTCTAGCATTATAGTCAAAGGATTTTGATTTTTGCACTTAATAGTTATAGGAAATATTTCACTTAAAATTATTAACCATTGATTCTCTTGAATCAATTGTACATTGTAACTTTCAATTGAAATTGTGACTATGTCACAAGTATTAGGTAAATGGGTTTTTACCTCTAATAATTGAGCTTCACATCTTGAATGTGAGTCAATAGGAGTAGGATATAAATCTTTGCACATTATTAAATCAAATGCTAGTTCTTTACAATTTTTTATATCATAGAGAATTACATAGAGAGTTGGGTCATCGCTTTTTGCTACAAATTTAGTATCAGTGGATACCATGTGATAAAATCCAGTTTTATTGTCGAAAATTGGAATAGGATAAATTCTATAAAAAGTATACCATTGAGGTTCTACTAAAGGAATGTCTAATATAAAAACAAGTCTATTTTCTGTTTGAAAAACCTTTAGTTCTATAAAATCAAGATAAGTTGCAACATTTAGAAGTTGAGGAGTTAAGGGCAAATTATTTTTGTTTAAAGTTTGAGCGATTATTTGCAAATGATGAACCAGGTCTTCAGGAGTTATAACTGACGTGTGAATGATATGTAACTTTGCAAAAGTAATAGAGTTTAGAATGTCATTTAAATTGCTTTCGATAAAGGTATAGGATTCTAGGAGTCTTTCGGCCATCTCTAAAACTTGTAATTTTGCAGTGTAATAATTAAAATTATCAGAAATGTTATAAATGTAATTTTCGATTTGTTTTATGTCATTATTAAAAGTAATTTCATCAATTTGTAATTTGTTGATAGAGTCGTTAAAGTTTTTGATAACTGAAGTAGTTACTAAAATTTGTTTTTTCATTAATTTTTCTAATTCGTGTTCGTCTCTGTTAATTTTGTCGATACAATCGTTATAATACTGTCCGTCTGAAGCGTCTAAATTTCCGGTAATAAATTTCCAAACTGACCCTAAACCATTAATTAAACCTCTTTTATATCTTCTTACATCAATAGCTAATTCTTCAAATTTGAGCGCAATGTTTTCGGAAAGTTGATTTAGTAAAGTGAGATGTGACTTAACTTCGCTTAGAAAGGCGGCCATTCGTACGTCTTTTGGTTGAATTATAAATTGCATATTTTCTAAAATTTTATTATTATTTTCGAATGTTGTTTTTAGAGATGAAATGTCTTTATATACCAATAAACTCCACTTGTCATTAGAAATTTTGAGTCCGGATTGCTCTTGATAGAACACGCCTATGGTGTTATTAATTGGTCGCAGTGTATATTGTGCCATAGCGGTAGCGAACAAAGAAAATCTGTAACGAAGTTTCAGAACTAGGAACTTGGTTCGATATAACAAATTATTTTAATATCAGTATTTTTGAAAATATATTTGATCATAGGGAGAACTGTGTCCCAATCTAATTTGTCTAATCCACAAGCTAACTTGGGTATAGCTATAATTTTATCTTTTTCATCAGTGCTCTCGAGACAATTTGTTCGTAATTCCTTCAAGCAATTAAATAAATTAGCATAAGTTGGTTTATAATAGAAAAATTCTTTAGTTATTAAATAATAAATATTTCTTGTCGGAAGTTGAAGTATTGCTATTTCACCAATTGACTTATTTTGATTTTTTAGTTCATCTACGTGTCCAAATTTATTCTTAAATTCTTTTGCAATTCCTGCATTCATTTCTAAATCTTTAGATACACAGTGAGCTAATGAAATATTTTCAGGGGCATCAAATAAGTTGCCCAGTTCAATGGAAACGTTATTATTTTCAATAGGGATTTTTCGATCTAGAGTATAAAAGAATTCTTTAACCGTTAGTTCTTCTTCTTGTAATTCGTGACATTTCTTTAGCATATCAAAATTCATTTTTGTGGTTTGGTTAGTAATTGGGTTATGTAGCAAAGCTGAATTCGTATAAATTTCTTTAATTTTATAGGGTCCATTAAATTTGTTAGCTAGTTTATTTTTTATTTGGGACTCCTTGACATAAACCTTTTCTCCTACGCGAAATTGTCGCTGCTCCGAAACGTGTGTATCAAATCGCTGTTTCGCCTTTTGTTTGCGCATATCCGTACGCTTTCTTGCCACTTCATAATAATGCTTTATTTTATTGTTTAAATCGCGAACGTACTTAGAGATTAATTCTTGCTGATTATACAAAACTTCTGGAGGTCGAGACGAGGTGTGACCGAATAAGCATTTGAAATGGGTGTTCGTTAGGATTTTCTGTACTACATGCGCGTATCATTTCAGTTAAGGTGGCATGAAATCTTTCTAAGGAGCCATTTGATTGCGGATGACTAACACTAGAGAAAGTTAATTTTATATTGTATAATTTACAAAGATCTTTCATTAATTGATTCTTAAATTCTTTACCTACATCGCAATGGATTCTTAAAGGAGTTCCAAAATGTTGAAAATAGAGTAAAAGAGCGTCTACTACAGATCTCGCTGTTTTATTAGGAAGTGCATAAGCTTGGGTAAATTTTGTTAGTTCGTCTCTTATGGTAAGGATATTATTTTTTACTGGGATTTCTAGGATATCGATATTTATTCTTTCGAAAGGAGTTTTAGGAGTTTCGGTAATAACTAAGGGACTGTCCAAGTTTTGTCTACAAATTTTTGTCTTTTGGCAGATTTCGCACTGCCGAATAAATGTTTCGACGTCTTTAGTTAGTCCTGTCCAGTTATATTTTTGTTCGATGCGTCTAATTGTTTCGTTTATTCCTTGATGTAAGTTTGTCTTGCCTGAATGAAATTGATCTATTATTATAGGTATTTGGTCTTCGTCTGGTATAGTCACAATGTTCTGACAAATTGTTAGTTGGAAATTTTTATCTGAGAACAAAAAATTAAACATTTCTAAAATTGGAAAATCTGGATTGTTTTCAATGTAATAAGTTTTATTTTCTTCGAATATATCTTTACTGTAATAAAGAGATATGAAGAGTACTTGTATTGCGGTTTCAAAATTAAAAGGAACAGGAATTATATAATATTTTCTTTTAGCTACGGTTTGACTGGAAAGAACATTTGCTTTATTATAGTTAAAATCAGGATTTAGCTCAAGTAAATCATCAATAACTTTTTCGTGAAGGTCTGTTAATTTGTCTTGTTGAAAAATTAGTACAATGTCCTTGTGTGTTTTGTCTAAAAGTTGATTATTTGTATATTGGATTTTAGAATAATCGATCATTGAAGTCGTCTTGTATAGATCAAAAAATCTGTCAAATTCATTACAGATTATAGCAATTTCGTCAGTCTCATTATTGTCAATAGGCGGGTCAATGTCTTGAGGATTATCATGGGAAGTAGATGGTTCGTCTAGGGAAGTATGAAAGGAAACAGCTTCTTTTATATGATTGATTTTGATTCGAGATAAAGCGTCGGCATTTCGATTAATTTTTCCAGGTTTATAAATTATTTGATAATTATATTCTTCTAATTTAAGTCGCCAACGTGCTAAACGACTACCGGGATCTTTTATTGAGAAAAGCCAGGTTAAAGGTCTATGATCTGTAACCAATAAGAATTTTCGTCCGAAAAGATAAGGTCTATAGTTTTTTACGGCAGCAATTATTGCCAAAAGTTCTTTCTCTATAACGCTATATTTCATTTCTGCTGGACTTAAGGTTCTTGAAAAGTATGCTATGGGAAGATCATTTCCAACAGGTCCTTGCGAAAGTACCGCGCCTACAGCAAAAGCGCTTGCATCTGTAGTTAAAACAAATTCTTTTTCAAAATTAGGATATATTAGAATTGGTGAAGTTATTAATGCATTTTTAAGTTGTTCGAAAGATTCACGACAATCTTTATCAAAAATGAATGGTACGTCTTTTCTTAAAAGTCGAGTTAAAGGCTTTGTCATTTTTGCGAAGTTTGGAATAAACTTCCTGTAGTAACCAGTAAGACCCAAAAATTGTTTAATTTGTTTAGTATTGGCAGGTTGAGGAAAATCGATAACAGCTTGTACTTTTTGTGGATTTGGTTTGACCCCTTCAGGTGTAATAACATGTCCTAAATAAATTACTTCTTTTCGTAAGAATTCACACTTATCTGGCTGTATTTTTAGATTTGAATTTCTTAATCTTTGAAAAACTTCAGTAATACGAGAGATATGTTCATTAATTGTGGAAGAATAAATAATAATGTCGTCCATGTAAACTAAGCACTTTTCGTTTTGTATTCCCATTAGTATATTATCCATAACCCTCTGAAAGGTTGAGGGCGCATTACGAAGGCCAAAGGGCATACGTAAATATTCGAAATGTCCATTTTCAACGGAGAAAGCAGTTTTCGAAATGTCTTCTGGATTCATTTCAATTTGTTGAAAACCAGAAGCCAAATCTAAAGTAGTAAAATAATGGCAATTACCCAACTGATCTAATATATCTGAAATATTAGGCAGTGGATACCTGTCATTAACTGTTAATTCATTTAATTTCCGATAATCAATTACGATTCTCCATTTTTGTTTGCCTGAAGCGTCTAATTTTTTTGGAACGACCCATACTGGGGACGACCATGGTGAAACAGAAGGTCTAATTATTCCTTGAGAAAGCATTTTATTAATTTGTGTTTTTACTTCTTCCTTGTGAACTTGTGGATATCGATAAGATTTAGTAAAAATTGGCTTAGCGTCGCCTGTATCGATAGTATGTTTTATTTCATTAGTAAAACTTAAAAAATCTCCGTCAAAGTAAAATATATCTTCAAAATTCAAGCATAAATTAGTAATTAATTCTTTTTCTTCTTCGTTTAAATGTTCTAGCCTTAATGATTCTTTTATTTCTTCTACTCTGCTTTTCGTTTTATTAAAATTACAAATAATATTAGCACTAGCGTTCGTTTCTTTAATGTAAGGCTCAAATTCAAATTCTTCGAAACAAATATCCTTTGTTATGGCATTAGCGTTTAATATTGTCGTATAAAAATTACCGTCTTCGTTTATTTTTACTATAGCATTTGGCACGTATACCTTTTCTACTCGTTGTGCGCATAAAATCATTTCTTTATTCGTATATCTATTCGTATGAAACTTGCATATTTTTTCGCAACGCGGTTCTATCGTAACCTGATTTATATTATAACTCGTATTTTCGCTTTCAAAATTATTTATATTTTCCGTGTAATCATTATTATTATTATTATTTCGTTCATAAGCGTTTATATGAAGGCTATCGTATCTTTCGTCAACATTAACTTGTCTTTTATAAACAACTCGATTATTATTATCATTATTATTCGTTAACTCGTTTAATTCATCTCCGTCTTTGAGTAATTCGTGTACCTTATAGTACGTAATTAATTGTTTATTCCTAAAATCTACTACTGCACCGTACCTTTCTAAAAAGTCAGCGCCTAAAATTCCGTCGAATCCTATATCTAGATCGCAAATATAAACTTTATGGGGAGAAAGAGGACCCGTAAAAGAAACAAATACCGCTTCAGTAATAGGAATTGATTGGCCAGAAATACCTTTAATTTGAAAATTTTCTGGACATCGATTTAAAAATTGCTGAACCGTCTCTGGTTTGAAAATTGAAATACCAGCTCCTGTGTCAATTAAAATTTTGTACTTATCGGTATTATCTTTAATATAATATAAGTTACTATTGTCAACGGTATTTATGCAAACGTTTGGTCCGTATTGGTCATACCAAGATTCTTGAAGTTGGGAATAGGATTCTGGTCCGAGGCTGTTAATTGAAAATTTTTGCTTTGGCCCAGATAATGTTGTTGGGGAGTTCTATTTTGGTTATTTGGATTTGAATTTGGGAATCTAGGAGTAAAATTTTGATTAGAAGGCTGGAAACCTGAATTATTATTAAAAGTTCTTGGGAAATTGTTTCTAGGAATATTATTAGAAAAATTTCTAGGAGGTTGATTTCTTGAGTTATTTTGGAAATTGTTAGAGAAGCTAGAAGGATTTGGACCATTTCTGTAATAATTATTTTGATTTTTTGTTCGACATTCATTGATAGTATGTCCATTTCTTTTGCAATAATTACAAAATTTTGGAAAACTATTATTAGTTCTCTTAACATTATTATTGAAGACTGGTACACGATTTTGCCTCTGAAATTTTTGATTTTCAAAATAAGAAAGTTGCAATTCTCTCTTAATTAAAGCTATAGCATCCATCATGTTGGGTGGATTGCTAGCACGAATTAGTTGCCCTATTCTTGGTTCTAAACCTGTCAAAACTGTATTTAAGCACATGCTATCGATTAATGTAGCTTGCGATTCTTTTTGTTCCCTAGTGAGAAGGCTTTGTTTTCCTATTGCGGCATACATTTTCGAGCAGTGAGTTTGAACTCTGCCTACAAAAGTCAAAGCATTTTCATTTTGGGATTGACACATTCTTTGTAAATCTTGAATTAATGAAGTTAGATCGCGAGGATCTCCGAAATGAACGTTAAGTAATTGTTTGATTTCCCTCTAGGTACTCAAGTCTCTTGAATTAATGAGTTGGGCTGCACGTCCCTTTAATTGATTTTTAATTTTTATAACAAGTAAAATGGCTTGGTCGCCAACAGTCATTTGCATGGCCCTATCACATGCAATGATAAAAGTATTTAAATTGATTTGATCCCCATCGTATTCAGGGATGATAGAAAATATTTCGCTTAATTTAAATGGTACTTCGTCGTTATTTGAAGCGTTTGCTTCATTGTTTACATTAGAGTTTATAGCTTCGTTATTCGGCATGTTGAAATGAAAAGGTAATATCGTTATAACGTAGAAAGTTCAATAATAGCAACGTAGAAAGTTCAAAAAAAATCACAAATAAAATTCACTTCAAGTTTTTCACTTACAATAGAAGTAACTTCATGCTCGCTGGATGTCGTTGATGCTGCTGTTGTTGCTGGATGCTGGCCTCAGGAGACTGTCCTTCTTAGTGCCTCCGGATCTTCCTGTCGAAGACCCTTTTCAGCTGGCTCCAATCGTAGTGGTGTGGTGACCCCCGAGGAGACTGTCCTTCTAAGTGCCTCCGGATCTCCCTCGTTGAAGACCCTTTTATCGAGGATCCCACTTCTGACACCAAATTGTTACGGGCGACGTGAAGACGAAGACTTTTTTAAAAAACTTTTATTTGAGTAACGCGAGTTACAGAGTTTCGGCTTAGACTACAGACAAGACTAGAATTAACACTCTTACTTTACTAGGTCCTATTTATACAGATCTGTTATGCTGAGGTGTTGTGGTTCTCATGGGAAAAGAATATAAAGACAAAGGGAAGATCAAATTCTGCAATTCTTGCAGTAAGCAAGTTTTAACAATACTCAAAAGGAATATGATATGTTCTAGTAATCATTCTAGAACAATATACAATGGAAAATGATATCTTTGTAGTAAGCATCTTGAACAATAGAGAATGAGAACATAATATCCAACAGTAAACAGAATCAAGGGTAAAAACAAGGTTATGATCAAGGTGATGCTTGAGGTCGGATATAACATTTATAATTTCGTCTAATATGGGTAATCCGTCATTACTAATTTCTTTAGACAGGGAACGTGCTGTTTCGTCATCACTACTATTGATTTCGATAGGTGATTGAGGTTTTCGTTTATCGGGCGGTTTTATTTGAATATCTGAGTGTTTCGGTTTCGGGTTCAAGGGACGTGTAACATTAGTCGGTGTCTGTGTAGAAGTCATGTTCTGGGTGTTGTCTTCGTTTATGTCAGGGATAATGAAATTGTCCGGGTTCTCCGCATAGTTTCTAAGAAACTCATATGATTCTACGTTGATGTCGCCGGGATTGTTTATTACGGATTGGGTTTCGTGCATATTAAGTCTGATACGTGAGAGAGCATCGGCATTTGAGTTTAATGTACCTTTTTTATAAACGATTTTATAATCAAATTCTTGAAGTTTTAAACGCCAGCGAACAAGTTTTGAATTTGGTTCCTTTAAGTTAAAAAGCCATGTCAATGGACGGTGGTCAGTTACTATTGTAAAACGTCTGCCAAATAGGTATGGCCGAAAATATTTACAAGCCCAGATGATTGCTAACATTTCTTTCTCAATTGTACTGTATTTCTGTTCGGTTTCATTGAGTGTTCTAGATACCTTGCGATAAAATTGCGCCTAAGGCGAAGTTAGAAGCGTCCGTTGTTAGTATAAATTCTTGTTTAAAATCGGGGAATTGTAGGATAGGGTCGTTACATAGGATTTTCTTACAAGTATTGACAGCTTTTAGAAAATTTTCGTCATGTATTATTTTTGCGTTCTTTTTGAGACAGAGTGTAAGTGGTTTCGCAATTTTGGCAAAATCTTTAATGAATCGGCGGTAATAACCTAGGAGTCCGAGGAATGATTTAATGTCTTTTTGTGTTTTTGGTACGGGAAAATTTTGAATTGAATAGATCTTATCTGGGTTTGGTTTTATGCCTTCTGGGGTTATTATATGGCCTAGATAAGCGACAGATTTTTTTAGAAACTCCGACTTATCTAACTGAACTTTTAGGTTTGCTTGTCTTAGTCTGTCAAAAACTGATTTTAGTCTAAAAATGTGTTCTTGCAGGGAAGTGCTAAAAATGATGATGTCGTCGAGATAAACTAGACAAATTTCGTTGGCTAACCCTCTTAACACATTGTCCATCACCCTCTGAAAACTACTGGGGGCGTTTTTTAGCCCAAATGGCATTCTAACAAACTGAAAATGTCCGCCAATAGTGGAAAAGGCTGTTTTTGGAACGTCATTTTTGTCTATGGGTATCTGGTGAAAACCGGATGCGAGGTCTAGTGTCGTGAAGTAATTTGCTCTACCGAGTCTGTCAAGAATGTCAGTAATATTTGGGAGTGGGTACTTGTCGCCTATAGTTTGTTCGTTTAAACGTCTGTAGTCGATAACTATCCGCCATTTATGCTTGCCTGAGGAATCGCACGATCCATATGGGACTGGACCATGGAGAGGTTGAAGGTTCTATTATTTTTTGTTGTAGCATTTTGTTAACTTGATTTTTTACTTCCTCACGGTGGACTTCGGGGAAACGATAGGATTTGGTATAAACTGGGGTGTCATTAGAAAGATTGATTTTGTGTGTTATTTCGCTCGAAAAACTTAAGGGTATGTCTTCACAATAAAATATATCTCTATAGTTAAAGCAAAGTTTCCGAATGGTTTCTTTTTCTTCTTTGTTGCAATGGTCTAATCTAAGGTTTTTGAGATTTTGTTTAAGTAAATTATCTTGTTGTTTTGAAATTTAGGAATTTTGTTCAATTTTATCGAAAAAGTTTAGTTCGTTTGGATTTAAAGGTTCTACGTCAAACGGTTCCGTTATTGTTATTTTGAAAGATTTCTCATTGGGATTTAATACTGTGGTATATGCATAAAAATTTTGAATGTTTACTCTAGGATGCCTAAACCGCTTTTTAAACACACCGGGAGTTTTACCACTTTTCTGGATCTAGGAGGAATTATTATAGAGTGAAAACATTTTTTGAAGTTTTTAGAATTTTGGGAATAAGTTTTGTTAAATATCATAGGAATTTGAGCGTTTGGGGTAATTAATAGGTCACTTCGTATGCTTATGTCAGAGTCAAGTCTTTTTAGAAGGTCCATGCCAATAATTCCATCGTATCTATTTGAAAAATCAAAAAGGTAGAATTTATAAACTAGGTCTGTGTTAAATATCTTAAAAATTGGTATAATAGCTATTTCACCATGAAATGAAATTCCATGTGACGTTTGAATATTAAAATTTTCACTAAAAATGCAATTTGAGTAAAATTTATAAGCCAATTTTGGGTTCATAAGACTACGTGAACTGCCAGTGTCAATTAGAAATTTGGCATTAATTTCGGGGATATAGATGTGTGCTAGTTCGTTTAGTTGATGTAGGTGGTTAAGGTCAATCGTTATATATTGTTGTCTGGACATGGGGATTTGGGAAAATTTACATCAGGTTTTGAATCTTCAAAGTGTGGTTCGTCAAATTCAGATATTTGGTAAGAATTTTCCGTAAAATATCCGGTGGAATATTCGTCATCGGTGGTAGGATATTCGGGTTGATAGATTTGATTTTGGTATTGTTCATATTCATTTTGAGTAGGTTCGAATGTGGGACGGTATTGTTCTGGGGATATTTCCGTGGTTTCGATATTATGTAGTTCTTGGGAATGAAAATTTCGAGGCCCTGTATTTTGGAAAAAGTTGGGATTTCTACGGGGTTGTTCGGTAAGTCTAGACGTAGTTGACATTGGTGTAGGATTATTTTTTGGAATAGCGCCTGTTGGCTTGAAAACGTTTCTGGTAGTACTAGATTGTCCGAAAACTTCTCTATTAGTGGGGAATCTAGGAGGAGGCATATTTTGACGTGGTTGTATGTTAATCGGTTGAGAAGGGAATTGGAGTCTAGGTGAATAATTTTGGAATTGCTGAGGTTGCGAATATCGTGGAAATGAAAAATTTGGATAGGTATGTGATGCATAATTTTGAGGTCTCACAAAATTTTGGGTATTGGGTTTTGGACGATTTTGGGGAAATTTATTTTGAGAAGCATTTTGGAAAATACCCATTTGTTTTATGTTTAAAATAAAATTTTCTTCTTCTATTACTAAAGAAATTGCAAGTTCGAGAGAGTTGGGGTTCCGAATTCTAATCATGTCTTGGATTCTTCCAGATAAACCTCGAATAAAAGTTTTAAGTGCAAGTTCGTCATAATTTTTTATCTGAAATACTCGTTCTTCGTTAGTCATATTCATCGATATTAATTTTGAAGCAATTGAACTGCGGGATTTTTGTAATCTTTGGCCAAAATTTATGTATGACTCGTTTTTATAAGGTTTTGTTACTATCATTTCTTGTACTAGAGAGTCAAGATTTCTCTGATCGCCAAAACTAAGTCTAAGCAAGTGAATTAATTCTATCCAAGTTCTTATGTCTGGTCGGTTACCTACTCTAACCAAAGCTTCGCCTGTTAATTTGCCGATTATAGCCCTGATTAAGAAACTATTGATTGGGTCATTTGGGTTATTTACATTTTGATATGTGTTAATTAAAATTTGGCAGTGCTCAATAAAAATTTCCAACGTACTAGAGTCGCCACTATAATTGGGAATAGTATCGATATATAACCTTAAAAGACTATAATTAATTTGGCGTTCCGCCGGTTGTCGTTGATTTGGCATTTCAACGTTACTGTTATTACTAAGATCTAAATTACTTAAAATGGTAGTTATGTGTTCAAGATCAATTTTGGAAAATTATGTTACATAATAGGGGAACAACAATTCTTAAAATTAAGAGTTTAAAAATCTAAAATAATGTGAAACTAGTGAGATTTGAAAATTAGATTAAAATTAATTTTCTTCTTTGAAAATTGGAATTTGATTTTCTTTTCAAATTGTACTAACTCTAACTTAAATATGTTTTTGATTATTATATGCTCTAATAATGCAAAAAACACAATCCTATTCACAGATTCAAATTGTTGTCGTATTCATCGACGTGATAAGGAAAAATCATGTGCATTGAATTTCCCTGGGTGAAAATTCTTGTATTGCCCTGGAGGAAAAGCTAGGAAAAAAAAAGGAATGGCTCTCACCCTTGGCTTTTCGTATCTCCCTGGAGTTGTCCTCGAGCCTGGTTCTTCTCGTTGGCAAAGGGTTGAAACCCACGTAACGCACTACAAAACGACGGCACGACGATCGCGACGCGCTGGCGATTTGTGGTCTTCGCGTTACTTCAACGAATCCGCAAGACTGAGCCAGTTAACTTACGGGTGCTAGTTAACGAATTTTTAAAAAATGTATTTTTTTGGTTTGACAAGAGAACAACTTTATTCGGCAAAGTTACAGAGAATAATCACACAGAAATGATGTTCTTACAAGATTTATAACTTTTAGGAGCTGATGCGGCGACGGCTTCTGGTTGCTGTTGAGTCAGCGGGTTTCGTAGACGTAACTCGCTAAACAATTCTGAAGAGGATGAGTACTCCTTAGGCAATTAACACAAAGTTTTCGCGTTTCCAGTTGATTTTAACGTTCTTTGCTTGAAAGTTTGAGAAAGTCAGTGCAATTTTGTTTCCTTTGATAAGGAAATGGTTTCTAAAAAGTCAGCTCCCTTTCGTAAGAAAGCCTTAAAGTCATCAAAGGTGGCCAACTTTGACAGACTTACCTTTATCTGCTCCCATTCTCTTGCCGTCGTTTTGTCTAACTTATGACTTAAGATATACACTGAGAGTGTGTCCCAGTTTCAACTGGTTGGTTTAGATTCTGTAGGGAACGTAAGTGCTTAGTCACGCCATCTAGCATTTTTCGTAAATCCAGATAGGATTCTCTGGTTATTGAAAGAAATTCAAAAATCGACTTGACGTGATTATGCACAAGAATGTTATCATTGTTGTAGCGTTGGAGCAAGGTTTCCCAAGCTACGTTATAATTTTCGGAAGAAAACTCGATCGAACGTATAACCTGCGCAGCACCCCCCTCCACGGCAGCTCGTAAATAATGAAATCGTTGTATATCACTTATAGTGGTATTTCTGTTGATAAGAGAATCATAAGTGTCTCGAAACTCTAATCAGTTTTCATAAGACCCGGTAAATTTTGGCAATTTTATTTCAGGAAGTTTTATATTGAACTCCATTTTTGAACGATTGCCTGATTTTGTGGTGGATTCGAAGTCGGAGCCACCAGAGCTCTTAGCTGTAAACGAGGGACGTTAAGTGTCCTCGTACAACTTTGAAATGAACGATTTGTATTCAGCACTTAAGGAAAAATGGTTAAAAAGATTCCCTCTCGAGAATTTGAGGTTCAATGTCATCCGTTAAAGATTCTATTTCGTTTTGAATTTGTTCGAATTCTTGGAAAAGTTTTTCATGCTTTTCTGGCGCATTTCTAGCTCAAGGATCGTGTGTTTTTCAATATCCGAAAGCAAAATATTTTTTGATGCATTTTGAAATTCATCAAAATATCTTTTGAAAATGGTTTGCCGCTGTTTTACAGCTCCACGTTTGCGAATGAGGCCTTTGAACTCCTCGATTTGCATTTTTTTTTAAAATTGAAAAAGTAAGAATTTTTTAAAAACAAGAAAATGATTGCAAATTGGACACAGGTAAGAGTACAGAAAATTCGTAGGTATAAAGTCAAGAAAATAGATAGGTACTTATGTAGGAAATTTAAGTGAAGGAACGGACTCACAGGCCTCTAGTAGATTGTAATTTTCGTTTTCGTATGCGTTGCGACACGTTGAAAGGTGACAATGGTCGTCCCTTCCGCAGCGAGCTCCAGGTACCGCGCTCGAACTTGGCTCCCGCTGGCGGCGCGCCTTCTCCTCGACACCACGGCGTTTTTCAGCAATGGCCGGTGAGCACTACGAGCCTCGGATCGATGTTCTAGTGGATCAGTCGTAGTCTCCTCGGAACTCCGCTGCTCCTATTACCACATTGAGCTTGGCCGCTGATCAGCTGCCGATGCGTGGTTTCGTCGCCTCACGTTGTAGTAATCCTTATTTGTTTATGAATCTACAAAATATTTGTAATTTCACGGTAAAATGCGGCTACGAAGGACCATAAATTATGTTAAGGTATTTTAGAGCGGATAATTCGGTTGAATTATTGCAAGGGAGCGGGCTAAGAAAGAAAAACACGGCGAGAGATTTTCGGCCAGGTGTTTACTTGACAATTTCAAAAACCCACTACCGGGCGACAGGTCCGCGCCGGCATTGTTAACAATGATACATTGTTAGGAAACATATTTGAATTTGAACAATTACATTCAAAATGTGCTCAAATCTCGAAATTTTCGAATGGAAACCCCCATTTTTTTTAATGCGATATTATTCACCACTAAAATAATGACAACTTTGTGTACGGTTTCTTATACCTAAATGCAGTAATTTTCGAATAATTTACGAAAAACCCACTTTTCGCCCATAAAATGCGGGGTTTGCTTAACGCTTGGAAAATCATATTAGCCGTGGACGTTAAAAAGACAATCGCAGCTGAGGAAATGTCACTTGGTTGGCAACAATAACGCCGGCGCGACTTAAATTCAGTGAACGCAGATACTGGTTTTTAAAAAGATTTATTTTTCTCAAAAGGTACAATCTACAATAGATGTGAACCGTGAAATGGCTATGTCGAGACTGAATACACAAGAACGGGTGAAAACATAAAAAGTAACATTACTGCTGACAAAGGTGTTACATTACAATTATTACAAGAACTGCTTGTTTAACAAGTGTTTTCTAGTTGGCGTTGATATAACTCCTCCATCCCCAAATCGAGGTATATTTTTCAGTGGTTGAAAAATATCCGAGGGTTGGCTTGTGGATTTTCTTCCGCTTGGGCCGGTGCTACGTCTGTACATCTTCTTTTCTTGACTTGAATTATTAAAATGTACAATAAGGCAATCAGAATAAGTCCATAAATTGGTAATGTCCAAAAACTGGTTGACAGCGGATCTAGTGATTCTTCTACCGGTGTTAATCGTTGTTGGTCCATTTGAAGCTTATGTATTTCGTCAAGTCGAATATTTTGTAGCTTTAGTGTTGGTAATTTTCTGGGGTTTTCGGTTGTTGCAATTTTGATTTCTGGTAATAACAAGGCTTGTCCCTGATTTACGGATTTGTCATTAATAAAGTTATAATGTTTCAGTCGGAATTGGCATCCAGTCGGGATATTGATGAGATAATTTCCTTGAAGTGTTATGAAGTCGGTAGTTTCATATAATGTTTGGATTTTCGTTTTATTGGGAAAAATTCCAATATAGTGTGAATTGTCAATTTCTTGTACGAATTCTTCGTTAACTCGAACAGGGGTGAGCTGGCAGTTCCTTGGCGTAATCGTCAGTTGAAGTAATTGGAATAAACAATCTTCTTTAACTGCTCCTTCGATGAGAGAGTTTTCGGGACAGTAGAATTTGGGATGCAGGTTGGTGCAGGGAAGTGATACATATTGGTAGAAATTCTCATTCATGATCAGATATGTATTTTTAGGAATTATTGTGGTGGAATTTTGTGTTGGAATAGAAAATAAGTGATAGTATGAAAACGATTCTGGCATAGTGATTGGAAAGTGAACAACGAAAATTATTTTCGATCCTGAATAGTAAGATTCTACATTTAGAACATCGTAATATCGATGAATGTCTGTTTTTAAGGGAAAAATTAACTGTTCAGGTGAATAAAGAGTTTCTAAAATTTTTATAATATGTTGCAAATCATCAATTTTTAGTATGCTACTATGAACTTTACCTAGTCGGGAAAATGTCACAGCATTTTCTATGTCGTTTAATAACTGTAAAACCACGTTTAGTAGTAAATTTTTGTATAAATTATGAATTCTGATTCAAACTTATTAACAAAATCTTCTATTACGATATTTAAGCGTTTTGTTATAAGTTCTTGATCATGTTTAATTAATGAAACTGTTTTATTAAAATTATTGATAATTCTTGTCGTCAATGAGATTTCTTTGTTTAACTTTTTGACAACAATTTTTTGATTATCCTGTAGATTCTTAATAGCTTGATCGTAATAGTAGGCATCGTCTGCATCTAAATTTCCGGTAATGGTTTTTATTATGGAACCTAATCCGTTTATAAGACCACGTTTTGTTCTACCAGCTGGATTGAGTGTGTCGAACTTTGTTTCTGCTGTATGTAACTGATACTTTAAAGCTTTATCAAAATTAATTAGGTCAACGGCGAAAGCATTTTTAAAGAAATCTTTCGCAACAAGGGAAATATCACTGTACTGATTTTTAATGAGTTCAATTTCATTTTTTATGGGGTTAAGATCAATGTAATGAATAAAGGTATGGGTTCGGGAGTAAACTTTGGCAGTTCCAAGTTTATAAGGAAGGATCCCTGGATTTTTGTCGAGTTTAGTTATGGTTATGTCTGTCTGTACCTGCACTGTCAGTAGTACTACTAGGTGGAACCTGCAACAATTTTTTATGCTTTACTTTTGGTCGTCTAATATTTTGTTTGTGAAGAGTCTTTTTCGCGGTTTTTACCTGAATACTTTTATTTCGAACAACTTTACCTTTTTGGTACTTTTTGCATAATTTATTACGGTTGTTAGAAACTACTTTTCGATAGACGTCATCGTCTGGTTGATAAGTTAAAGGATCTTCTCGATTTTTATTATGATACTCTATAGTTTGTCCTTTGTGTTCTGTCAATTGTTCGTTTAATTTTTTATAAATTTGTTTTGTAGCTTCGCGGTGTTCTTCGATATAGTTATTCATTAGTTGCTGGTTAATGTCGATGTCAAAAGGGTCTTTCGTATTTAAATGTCCATTTATAACGTCGATAGGTTTTTGTTTGGTTGTAGAATGTATTGAATTATTGTATCCGAGTATTGCATAAGGCATTTGATTTAGAATGTCGATTTTTCCTTTGTTTTTATGAATTATTACTCTTAAATGTTCAAGAAGTGTCGAATGAAAACGTTCTATGGCTCCGTTTGATTGAGGGCTATTTATAGTGATATAGTGAGAGTTAATTTTGTGAGTTTTGAAAAATTCTTGTATTATAGAATTTTTAAATTCTGTACCGTTATCCATAACAACTAAAGAGGGTAAGCCGTGATGGGTCATGAAAATAACGAAAGCTTTTACAATTTCTATTGCGGATAACCCGTTTAAGGGGTATGCTTGACTGTACTTAGAGAATGTATCTATCATCGTTAAGAATTTTTGTCCGTGTGCTTGAAAGGTATCTACGTGAACAATTTCGAATGGTTTCGAAGGTGTGGGAGTAAGCATTAATTTTTGTTTAGGTGGATTTCGATCGTACTTATTTTGTTGGCATATTTCGCAGAAATTTATGTAGTTAGCAACGTCGTTTTTTATTCCGGGCCAGTAATATTTTCTTTTTATTCGGGTTTCAGTTTCTAGGATTCCGCGGTGGTTCGTCTTGCTTTCGTGATAATTTTGAATAATCTGAGTTTGCATATTTGCATCTGTTACATCTTCTAGGAAAGTATTACATTTCATTAACTTGTAAGCTGCATTTTTAAATGTTTTCCTGAGAATCTCGCATATACGTGGAGCATAATCTTCTTTATCAAAATATATAGCATAAGTGAATTTAGGATCTAAATAATTTTTAAACAAGTTAATTATGTCGGTTTCTACATTATTTATGGAAATTTGGACATTTAAACGTTTTTTATTAGGAAAAGTGCTTTCGCGTTTAGGCGTCGCTGGGGAATGTAAAACAAATTTTATTTTAATTTGGTGGTCAAAAGAATTTAAACACCTGTCAGTCGAGGGTAATTCTTGTATTGGATTTTCATGGCTAGTATGAACCGTGTTATCGTCGATTTCCTCGGCTGATATAGTTTCTTCTGATGAAGGATCCTGATTTGGGTCTTGATTAATTTGTGCATTATTTGTCGATGGTTCGTTTTGTACATGGGTTGTGCTTGTAGATGGTTCGTTCACGTCATTTAAGTCTGGTTGCTCGTCAATGTTTCCTGTAGTCGAAAAATTGTCAGTTTCTTTTTCTTTTGATTTTTCGAGAGATTTGTTAAATTCTTCTATGTAATTAAAAATTTCTTTGGTGTGTATTTCTACACGTGAAAGTGCGTCTGCGTTTGTGTTTGTCTTTCCTTTTTTGTATTGTATTTCATAGTCAAATTCTTCAAGTTTTAGTCGCCATCTTACTAGTCGTGAGTTGGGTTCTTTTAGTGACATAAGCCACACGAGAGGTCTATGATCTGTTAAAATTTTGAATTTGCGTCCAAATAAATATGGTCTGAAATATTTTGTTGCAAATACGATTGCTAAAAGCTCTTTTTCGATGGTGCTGTAATTTTGTTCCGATTCATTTAGAGTCCGAGAGGCGTATGCAATAGGTTTGTCATTTCCGATAGGTCCTTGTGATAAGATAGCGCCGATCGCGACGTTACTTGCATCAGTGGTCAAGTTAAACTGTTTCGTAAAGTCGGGGTATTGTAAAAGTGGTTCATTCATTAAGAGATTTTTACAGTCTTCAAAGCATTTGACATATTGGGGAGTTAATTCGATTTTTGCATCCTTTTTTAAACATAAAGTGAAGGGTTTAGTGATACGAGCGAAGTCTTTAATAAATTTTCTGTAGTAACCTAATAAACCTAAAAATCCTTTTATCTCTTTTGTTGTTTTTGGTAAGGGATATTTTTTTATAGCAATAATTTTGTCTGGGTTTGGTCGTACTCCTTCTGGGGTAACAACATGTCCGAGATACGCGACTTCTTTTTGTAAAAATTCCGATTTATCGAGCTGAATTTTGAAATTTGTTTCTCTTAGGCGTTGAAATACTTTTGTTAAATTTATTAAGTGTTCTTGAAGCGAAGTGGAAAAGATTATGATATCGTCGAGATATACAAGGCATATCTCGTTTTGTAACCCTCTGAGGATATTGTCTATTACCCTCTGAAAGGTTGCAGGGGCGTTTTTTAAGCCCATAGGCATTCGAACGTATTCGTAATGCCCGTTCTCTACGTTAAAAGCGGTTTTAGGGATGTCTGCAGGGTTCATCTCAATTTGATGAAATCCACTTGCCAAGTCTAGTGTCGTGAAGTAGTTACAACGTCCAAGTTTGTCTAGTACGTCTGTAATGTTAGGGAGAGGGTAGCGGTCATCGATAGTTTTTTCGTTTAATTTGCGATAGTCGACGACTATTCGCCACTTTTTCTGTCCAGATGCGTCGGCCTTTTTGGGGACGATCCATATGGGGGATGACCAGGGTGAATTACTTGGTCTAATTATACCTTGGTCTAACATCGAGGATATTTGTCTCTGTACTTCGGGTTTATGTATATACGGGTACCTATATGATTTGGTGTATACGGGAATTTCGTCTTTGGTCCTTATGCTGTGTTTCATTTGGTTCGTAAAAGTAAGAGGTAATTCGGGTCTATGAAAAATGTCTGAATATTTTCTGCAAATTTTTAAAATTTGTTTACGTTCTTCTTCATTCATGTGAGAGGTTCTAATTAAATTTTCTATGTCTGAATTTTCTAAATAAGTGTCATTGGGAATAATTTCTGCTGAGTAAATAAAATGTTCGTCTAAATCAAATTCTGATGTAGGTACAGGGTCGGTCAAAGTAATTTGGATAACGTCATCTGAATTATTAACTAGTTCAGCCCACGCTTCGTTTGCTGTAGAGAGAGAGCTTTTTAAAATTGCGCCTTGAAATTCCTGATATTTTAATAATACAGGTCCGTATTCTTCTTTAACGGGTAATTTAACAGGGGTTATACTATGTGGTTCTAACTGTAAATGGTAAAAATGTGATTGATTGGTTTCGTAATATCGAAGTGGTAAAATAGCATTTTCAGTTATAAGCTGATTTCGATTGTCTCTAAAATCTAAGAGTGCTTGTATTAATTTTATATTGTCCATCCCAATTAATCCAAGGAAGGTTTTGTGAAAATTGAAAAGATAAAATTTCATTGGTAAATTTGATTTAAATTCTTGAAAACTTGGTATATTTGCGGAGTAATTTTGAGAATAACTTTGGAAAACTGAAGATACAATAAATGGATCATGCTGTATAAAATTTTTAAAATTTTGAAAAGCAATATTCGGGTTAATAAAAGATTTGGTGGAACCAGTGTCGATTAAAAGTTTGATTGGGGGGTTAGAGATACAAATATAGGGTAATATTTTTTTGTCAGGGAAATAGTGCAATTCTATTACGTTTCTAGTTCGTAATTTTGAGCGTGTTGAAAATTTGCGTCTTGCTCGGTGTGCGGTTCATAGAACTGTTCGTTATTTTCGGTTTCAATTATTGTGTCATTATAGGGTTCATACTGGTTTAGATCAGATTGATTGTCATAGTCAAGTTCATCGGTATGTTCGGTATTAAATAGTTCTTCAGATGCGAAATTGGGTTTTTGTCCGTAATTTTGGAAGTAAGAATTTGGTCGAATATTAGAATTTGGTTTTGGAATAGTTTGATTAATTCCAGACATTGGTGTAGGTCTGTTAGTGGGTGGTTTATTGGTAGGTTTAAATTGGTTTTGGGATCTTCCAAATACTTGTGAGTTTGTGGGATATCTCTGTGAAGGAGGATTTGGATTTCTTTGGATATTGGATATAGGTCCGCGAGGAAATTGAGAATTAAATTGTCGGGGTTGTGTCCAGTTCGATCTTTGCATTATTTGGGGTTGATTTTGGGGTAAAGAGTAGCGATGTTGTGGTTGTGGTGGAAAATATTGGGCAGGAGTAGGTTTTCTTAAAATTTGAGTTTGGGGTGTATTAGATTTTTGATAATATTTTATATTTTCTTCTTCTGTAATAAATTGTAAAGCGGATGCTAGAGTAGTAGGTCTCATAGCACGAATTATAGGTCCCAGGGGTTCTCTTAAACCTGCTAGAAAAGTTTTTAATGCTTGTTTTGTGAAAAAATCGCGTTTAGACGGTCGACTTGCCTCATCACATTTTAGATCTATATGGTTACAAATGGTATTTAATAAATGCATAACTTTTTCGTGAAATTGGTAAGGAGATTCGTTAGGTTTCTGTCTTAAGTTTACAAGGTCTTGATTTAGACAATTTTCGTCTCTTTGATCGCCAAAATTCAAAATGAGAGTATTTTTTATATCGTCCCAAGTTTTACAACCATTAATAGCGACAACTTCCTCTGCTCTACCCTCTAGTTTGTTTAAAATTCCATTTAAAAGTAAAGTATTTTGAAAATTTTGAAGGTTCACTGCGTCAAAATAGTACACTAAAATTGATTCTGCTGAGGAAATAAATCGATGTAACTTATTTGGGTTTCCATCGAACAATGGAATAACACTAATATTTTTAATATCTAAGGCTGGTGCCATTTTAACACTACTTTCAAAAACTGAATTAATTTGTGATTGTTTTAATTTTATTTGATCAGATTCGATCGATAAATTTTCAAGTAATTCAGAAACTAAGCCTAACTCAGTGCCGGAGTAATCGTTTTCACAAAAGGAATCGTTACGGGACAAAGAGGAGTCTGACATGAAAGAGAAAAACTAACTCACAGTATCCACGTCCTTTCTGTTTCCATCTAGTGCCTGAAGTTCTTCTGGTAGGTGTTGGTGCTCACGGATGTCCACGTTGGAGTCCGAAAAAGTCCAAGCCCGAAAACAACTTCGTACACGATAGGTTACTTTTTTTTTCCGTAAAGCGTTGAAACGCACCGGTTATCGATATTGATTCCGACGAAAAATCCGTACGACTGCGCCACTTAAATTCAGTGAACGCAGATACTGGTTTTTAAAAAGATTTATTTTTCTCAAAAGGTACAATCTACAATAGATGTGAACCGTGAAATGGCTATGTCGAGACTGAATACACAAGAACGGGTGAAAACATAAAAAGTAACATTACTGCTGACAAAGGTGTTACATTACAATTATTACAAGAACTGCTTGTTTAACAAGTGTTTTCTAGTTGGCGTTGATATAACTCGCGCTTAAATTACACAAACGAAGATTATTTAAATTTGTTTATTATCTACGGAGAATGCAACAAAATAATATCAAGAACGTGCGATACATTTAGGGCTCGCTATCCACAAAAAACAAAACCATCGCCAAACACAGTTAAAAAAATAATACAAAATTTTAAACAATATGGATGTGTCAGAGAAAAATCACTTTTGTGGATAGCGAACCCCAAATGTATCGCACGTTCTTGATATTATTGGTGAATGGTGAATAAGATCGCATTAAAAAAATGGGGGTTTCCATTTGAAAATTTCCATTTAAATATCGCAAGTTATGTATCACTCTGTATGTAACCCCCTGTATAACATTCTCCAAATATTTTTACATTCGAATGTTAAATAAGTCTTCCGCTTTAAATCCACCGAGTAGAATTTTTTTAAACAAAGCATGAAGAATGTTATGGTATGTTTCGTTAGTACCTAAAATCCTACTTTCCCAACATTTTCTTTAATAACATGACAATCCATAAAGATCTATTAAAAATGACTTGGCGTTGTAAAGCTGGAAAAGTATATAAACGAATACGTAAAAATATACGGGCTGCTCCATTTAAAAAAATCAATTCATTTGTCACCACGTCTAAAACACCCCGTATAACTAAAAATATTTTTTAAATATCGCCCTTTGGTTCCCCTATGACGCTGCTATTTTGATTTTTTAAATATATGTTTTCTTAAGTTAGTTTTGGTACTTCCTTAAACTGTATATGAAACTCCTATTGTTACAGTTTAATTCCAGAAATGTGCGATTGAGCTTGCAGCTTTGTTCGTAATAGTTAAAAGCTGCTGCTAAAATAAACCTAACAGTAGGACTGAACGAGGACTCACTACCGTCTCCCACCCCGTATCCAGCATATAAACATCGTCTTACACTCAGCAGGGCGCCACCGCCCTATAGGATTATAATGGAAGGGGACCGCCACGGTCGCCGCCGGCTTCTGTCTAGGCAAATTTACCCAAATCGTGAATAAATGGCAAGAAACATGCAACGCGTTTTACACTGCTTCGAAAAATTAATTTATCGTCGCCACAGCGGTAAATGCAACAAGAGTTATGACGGCGCCAGTAAATTTCTGCGACTGTACCCGCAGAGCCGGAGAATAAAATTCACTCAAGAGTATTTCGCAAATTATCTACGGACTAAGATTGTATTTGAAAATATTTAACATCAGAGAAAAGTCTATCTATAATAATTTTCAATAATATCAACAACTATCCCCCAAGCAATCCGAAGATAGTACTAGGACTCTAGTATACGTGACGAAATATTTATAGAATAGTTAGATATCTAGCAAGCAGTGGCAGCTCGCAATATTTTTTGGGTCGGGCCAACTATACACATTACCATCGACATTATTGCATACATTGCATACAGAAGCTGTGCAAACGTCCTAAAATTCCCGGCATTGGAAAAAACCTCTTGATTAAACGGCTTGATTAATCTTGGCCTCTAAACCCTAGTTTTTGCATTCCCAAATATAAAAGAATTCGTAACGTCTTAAAAGATTTTGTCAATGAGCCCAATCTAAAGCAGTTTTAATATCGCCTTGTATATTTCTTTTATTAAGTTCAGACCTATCTTTAAACCATGGAGCAATTTTTGTATGAACGAAGGGCTAGCAAAAGAATTTATTTCTAACTTTTAGAATCTAACCTCAGAACCTCGTAGACAATTAATAATATATTACATAGCGAGAGTAGTAGGAAGCTTATTACGTATGACTGGAAAAGTTGGGCACGAGCCGCGCAGCGGCGAGTGCTGTAATTCCACGAGTATGTAATAAGCTTACTACTCGAGTTGTGTACTATACTTTTTCTTCGACGAAAGAAAAATAATTTGAAATATTTTTTTATTTGTAACAATAGCAAACATATACAATGCATAACTAAGAAACGTCAATGTATTAATTTAACAATACTCCTAAGGAAATTATTACTATATTCATCACAATTAATTTCTATAAGTATATAAATTAATTGTGATATTTTGGCAATTTTGTATTACTAAAGGACTTTTATCTGGTGGGTCCTGCACTGGTATTACAGAAGGTTTACATTGGGAGTGAGATGACGTGGATGGTACAGGGTGGCCCATCCAAGCGGAAAAAGTGTGCTACGTGGAGACACGTTTGCATAAAATCGTCATTAAAAAAATGAGATTGTAGTAAAAATTAAGGGGAATTCGAGGGTGTACCCTAATTTTATATACGGGGGTTGGTAAAAAAGTTATCGCGAAAAAAAATTTTTTGCAAAATAAAAAAAATATTTTTTACCTACACATCCATTAGAGAACCTTTAAGTAGTATTCCCGAATATTCAGTTTTTTAATATAACTTCCGGTTATAGCGGAAATGAAAGCGGTTTTCCCTATTTTACAACTTACACATTTCTATTACCATCACAGGATTCCTTTTTTTAATTCTGAATCCAACGATATATAATTTGACCTATTTATCTCTAACCGTTTCCGAGATATTTATCAGAGAAGCTCCATCAAACTAGATACATGGTCTCATGGTCGGTGTCTGATGTTCGATCTGAGTAGGCCAAACAATAAATCCAAATTTATGACAAATCAAGTCAGCCATGATAATAAAACTGACAAGCGAGTAGGCTGTCAATTCAATATTTCTATTTACGTGTCAGATTAGTCAGATTTTGTTGCTGAAGCTGTTAGTAGTTGCAGTTTAAAAAATGTTTTTGAAAGAAGAATGCTGTGATATTTTAGAGATCTTCATCAAAAATGATAAAAGATACGTAGAAACTTTGAGGGAGTATTCTCGTAAATATCCAAATAGAAATGCTCCGAGTGCTTCATTTATATGTAAGCTGTATCGAAGATTCAGATCGACAGGAAGTGTGATTAGCAAGAGAAAAAAAGGGTTTAGAATTAGTGAGGACGAGAGAGAATGAATTTTAAATTATTTCAGAAGAAATAACGAAAAAAAAATTAGGGTACACCCTCGAATTCCCCTTAATTTTTACTACAACCTCATTTTTTGAATGACGATTTTATGTTAAGCTGTGTCCACGTAGCACACTTTTTCCGCTTGGGAGGGCCACCCTGTACATCCACGGCGAATTCTTCATGATCATTGGTCTTACGCATATTATTGTACATGTAAGTTGCAGTAGTAGTACCTAGTAACCTCTGAAGTTAACGTTTGATGATGATTGTTTTCAATCGATTCAATAGATTGGTTTGCCGTTAGAGTTTTATTATTGATTGAATTGTCGACATATCTCTCAGCCGTGGTTGAAGATTTCCAGCCGCCATGTCGTTTAAGAGCTATTAAATCACCGCCGCTATCTACAAAAATCGTAGCAGAGGTTCTCCTTAAACAGTGGCTTTTATACATTTTTGGATGCGGCAATTTTAAATATTCAGCTATCTGTTTAGGCACATTTCTTAATTTGTTGAGTCCAACTACTTGTTTCGTAAATTTACCTCTTTGATAGTTGATAAAAAATTGATTTATGTTAGGATTCATTATTTGTTGACGGAGTCATAGGATATTGTGGGACAGGTCCGAACCAATTCTCAAAGAAGAAGTAGGAAATAGACGAAAAATTAAAGAATCTGCATTTATTCTAGGAAATACGGACAACTGTGTTGCTGAAAGTTCAGTGGAATTCAGTAAAATATTATTGCCACTTATTCAAAGAGAAATTAGTATAGATAATTAGATAGAACACAGGGTAGAATATCAGGCAGGTGGCTAGGCTATTGTTTCTGTTGTCATGACATTTTAACCTGACATTTAATTAATCTGTCACTTCACTTTGACGTGACATGATCTTTGAGAAAGGAGGAAGATTTATTCTCCGAAAGCTCAGAAAACAAATTTGTTGAAGTTATTTTTTGAGTTACACGTTTAAAGTTTCGTTCATTCACTGTTAAGAATTTTCCAGGCAACTTGAAAAAGTTGTCTTTCGATCAGTTTGGTGGCGAAAAAGCCAATTAAAAATTAAATGGATCTTTTTGCGCCACAAATAAATTTTAGAAAATAAATAATAAATATATTGAATTTATAAAAAATGTTTTGTATTTTCTATTTTTCTCCCTTTGTAAAAATATTAAAGTCGGCCCGCCACTGGGTAGTATTTGTAAATACATCTATCTCTTTCATAAAGTGAGAATGTTCAGCTTACTGTTTACATCCGTATAAAGACGCTGTAATGCGGTGTCCCCTTTATTTATTAGTCTGAGGTACAGAGCATACACGACCGGCCGCCGGCGGCGGCGTACAGTAATGAAGGTATACCATCGACGCAAACGTACACCGAAATAATCAAAGTAATCACTTCACTTTCGGATGGGTATTCGTTACATCGGGTATCTTCGAGTAACGAGTACTCAAGTGACGAATAGTTACTTTTCAACACCTCCATTAGAAAACATCGGAGGTCCCGGCGTCCCGGCGTCCGGCAAGGTTATGCTGTTGTTTTTGTTTTTATTTTTTAATTTAGTTAACCCGGTCGGTAGGCCGTTTGGCATTTGGCATCGATAATTTGGAAAGAACTAAGTAATAGATTGTGAGTGTAAAGCACGGATTATAAAATTAGGTTGTGTAAAGTGCATAATATTGCCCAAAGTAGGAGATGGTGTCAAGCAGGGAAGTCGTAGCAATTATGTAGATATTGGGGCTTCATTTTATACGCCCATTTAATACATTTAGCTACAATGATAAAGTAATAAAAAAAGAGAAACCTCGTCAGGCTTTAAAATGTAGATATACCTAATTCAAGTCGGTTTCGCAGAGGTACCTACATAATAGGTAGATCATTTTCGACAAATAAGTATGTATAAACATTTTTTCTTAATTAATTAACTTTTTAATTAAATTAATTAAATAAATTAATTAAATAATTAAATTTTTTCTTCATCTGTCACTTCACTTTGACGTGACATGATCTTTGAGAAAAGAGAAAGATTTATTCTCCGAAAGCTCAGAAAACAAATTTGTTGAAGTTATTTTTTGAGTTACACGTTTAAAGTTTCGTTCATTCACTCTTAACAATTTATGAATTTTCCAGGCAACTTGAAAAAGTTGTCTTTCGATCAGTTTGGTGGCGAAAAACCTAATTAAAAATTAAATGGATATTTATTATTTATTCACAGTAACACAATGCTTAACTAAAAATAGTAAATATAGAGAGAAAAGCTGGACTGGGATACATTAAAAAATATTCCATACCTACTGAATATTATGTAATACAGTATTCGAATTTGAACCTAATAATAGTAAAAAAAATAAAATGAGATGAGCTATAAGTTGGACTTGATCCACTAAAATAGATGTTTACTAACAATTTACCTTGTGTATAAGTAATACTATAAATATAAAATATTTTCACATTTTTAATCTTGCTACAAAATAATTAGGCGAAACCCCTTTTTTTCTGAACAGATTGGTATATTATAATATCGGCCTCAGAATTATTTCTATTTACACATATTTTTCGACCGAAATTGGGCTATAATCAGAATCTAATAAATTAGGACCAGACTTAAGCGCAGAGTGACTGAATGCAATATGGGTGGAAATTAATAATGGCCGTATCAAAGATAAATCCCAAAAACTGACAAATCCTTTCCCACATTGGAAAGTGCCAATATAGCCTGCCTGCCTGACTACTTATATTTATTTCCTGCTCCTCTCCAGTCTCTGTCTGCTTGTCCCCGATGTCCGCTGTCCATGGTTGCTGGTCCGATAATGTCGGAACTGATCGAACTGTTTTTGCCCGTCCCGACTGCTTCTGGCTCGCCTGAAGGGGCTCTTTGCGTTTAACGATTTCTGTCGGGGTTGCTTTTGGGTTTTGGTTTTTGCTTGTGAGCTCTTAAGCTCTTGACCCGCCCTCTCAATAGCTTTGGCTGCTTTAACTCGGTCACCCAAGCTTTCTCCAAATAGCCAGCCGTCTACCCCACATTAATTTAGACTGCTTATTAAATCCTTCTTAAGGTTCAAACAGACCAGAATTCTTCTAGTATCTGATTCGCCATGATGTACGTCCGCTAAGAGCTTAGCTGCATCACTGAGGGTGCCGTCATCTTGGTCCCCCCTCTCTTTTCAAACCTGTGACTGTACCCCCATTACCTTCTCATCTCGTTTGAAGGTTTGGTCGTTGATGGCCGCTTTCACCTCTAAATTAAGTTTTGGTGCTGCCAATGACTCACAGTTTTTGACGGGGGGGGGGGGGGGTATTTACGGACCAACTCTGATACTGTAGCTTCTCCGAGGCCTTGCTGTGGGATAATGTTCCACCGGGTGGCTATGTCCCCATGAATTGGTTCCCCCATCTTTGGTGTCACTGACGAGGTCTCGCTCAGAATTTTCAGAATGCTATCGTCTAGTGGAATTACCTCTTCCACTTCGGCGTCACCCAACGGATCCACAGACGGGTCCGAGTCCTCCTCCCGTGAGCATTTAAACATTCCGTACATGTATTTGGCACCTAGGGCTTCTTCATTGGTCCGTTGCGCCACGTGGTCGCGTTTTAACCAATAGAGGGCGAGGTGCCAAACACGTGTCTGGAATGTTTTTTAGTGCGAAATTCATATTATATGGAATGTTACGCATTCGCAGGCATCAGGGGCAACGATTCCGGCTTTTATGCATCTGTCAAAAGGAGACTGCAAATTAAGATAAATATCTTATTAAAAAACATGAAACCAACGTAATATGGAGTAAACCAAACATATTTTATTAATCAAATGCGAAATAAATTAAAACATATTTTTAAACGTATCATATGAATTATGTATAGTGTGCCCGAAATTGGTGATGCGTGTACCTATTATTGCGATCTCGGAAACTGTCAGAGATAGAAAAACAGTTAAAGGGGGAAAGTTTTAGACAATTCTGTTTGTAATTGAATGCCGTTTAGTTTGAGACTTTATATGTTTTGGTTTTGAGATATTATGAAAAATTAAAGTGGTGCATTTTCGAAAATACCCTGTAATTTCTTTATTTATGAAAATTTTTAAATTTTCTAAAAACTTTCTTAGGGCAACTCCTAATTGGTCGGTGGCATCACGCGGCAGTGTTAGAACCAATAGATGGCAAGGTGCGAAATTGATTGATATGATATGAAGTGTTATTCAGTGCGAAATTCTCATATATGGAATGTTATTAGGTTACAAGCATAAGAATAAATGCAAATTTGGATAATGCAAAAAGCACTTTATTAAAAACCAAAACAAAATACACATTCCACAAATTCCACATCCATTAATTTGCCCTAATGCCTATTTGCTGCAATATTGGCAGAAAGACTTTGACGTCGTTTTATTCTTTTTTTTTATAGGTTCTTCTTTGGCTGGTCGCCCATATGCAAGTCTCTTAGAGCCCCTTGTTATGCCCACTCTCCTCCTATTTATCGAAGTTGGTTGTACTCTTATATTTGCTTTACTTCTAAATCGCCTTGCAGAAGAACTTCCCGCCGTATTTAAAAAACTTTCCCACGCGGTGTTTGGTTTAATATTCGTCAAGCGTTGTTTTAATACTTTTAGTGTTGTTGAACTTGTGCCAAACTCTAAATTTTTTACTTTTAGTGTATCTAAGATATCTGAAAAAGTATATTCACGTCTTCAGTTGGGTATACATTTTGATTCTTAAAACTAGAATCGGTTTCTAAGACCGTTTTCGAAGTAGACGGCAAAGGTTCTGACATTAGCGAATTATAAAATGTTAAAAGTTGAGCTTTTTCACCAAATGCTAATTTAGCTATTTCATATCGATCTTCCGAATTACTAGCTGGTACGTTACAAAAAGAAATATTGAAGAAGTATGCAATTGCTGCCTGATGTTTACAAAAATATCCTAATCTCCCTACTTCACAACTGCAAAATCCAGAGGCTATATCAACTTCGTAAAATATATCACTATTTTGTTCACTAGGCACTTTATACAGCTCGTCTGATATTTTAATGATATTCTCCTTTTTCAGATATTTAATTTTTTCAAGCTGTTTTTTAAGAAGTAATCTTGGAGCTGCGTCTCTGTTATAAGCAAAATTTCTTAAACGTCTTTTGTAGTACTCTTCTAATGCAGTGCAGCAAAAATCAATCAAAGATACAGCATTATATGCTTTATTTCTACGCAGTATTATGTCTTTAAAAACTCTTACTGTAATTTCGCTAAAATTATTTGTTTGGTGGCCATGCGTATAAAAATCCCTATAAGCAAAACATCAATCTTCTTTTCTTTTCCAATATACTCCATAACATATTCCTTCCATTCTGTAAATTGTGACATTTCTGAAATAATCTTAAATGCTTCTTCAGCTTTTTGATCATTGGACGCTAACAAGACATTCTGGAATGTTTTGAATAAATGTTGTCGCTCATTTTGTGGTATGCCATGTTTTTTCTCACAGAGCCAACGGCAGATAGACTGGCATATATGGAAGTGACATAAAAGTGTTCTCGTTTCTGGCCAAACAATTTTCAGAGCTTTTCTTTCAGCATCGCTGTCATCAGTAATGACCAATTTGGGATGCCCATTTCCACCAAAGGCATTATCTACAGAGTCTTTGACTAGTTGATAACCAGCAACATAGTCGTCAATGGTTTGGCCTTTAGTAACAATAACTGCTAAGGGCACTGCACCAATTCCACATGGTGTTAACATAAACGACACTGAATGACTCAAGGAATCACACGAAGCTGTACTATCCGCAATATCCTTTGCGAATGGCAAATTGTGTGCCCTCTGCATAATTGGAGTTATAACGCAACGATGGCAAATGGATATTCATTATATTTCACTATTATACCTTCGTTCTCATAGGCCTTCATTTTCTCTTTTAACTTCTGCAAAATATATACATTTTAAAATGTAACAATGGTAGTTGGTAAACTCTATATACAGGGCGATTCAGTTTTATTCTAGGATACTTCAACACATGATAGAAAACCATAACATATGACTCTCTTTTGGACTGGTATAATTTCACTTTTCTATAAATAACTTAAATTTGTATATAAAAAACGAGACGGCTGAGGATAAAAAGTTATACCACAAAATAGTCATATTTCGTGGTTTTTTAGAAAAGTGATTTACCCTGTATTTTTTTGTAAAATTTATTCCAATATTTCCCTGTATGAACCCTGCAACTTTTTTATTTAATTGTTTTTATCCCCAAAAATAAAGAAGTTCTTCGAGTTCATCCATAAAACTTGACCGCCCTGTACCTCTAAGACTCCAACTCCAGTGCGAGGCCCTAAATTTGTTTTTCTCCATATGTTGTGCCAGTGTTGCACAGTCCTATATTTTGGATTCATAACTGCGTTTGCCAGTTCTTTACTATCAGATCCAAACTTAAATTCCAGTTTGGACTCATGAAAATCGCATGACTCCTTAATGCCCATATCATTCTCGAAATAAGTAATAAATTCTGCTTTGGTGTCAGCAGAAGGGCGCAGATATGAAAGACTTTCAGCTGATTCCAAATTATGATTATGAGCAACAAGAATTTTTATAGTGCCTGGAAGTCTTTCCTTAAAACAAAATATAGGGCTTTAGTATTATTGTGTTTTACTAAAAAAGTCAAAGTAATGAATGTGAAAAGGGCAAAAAATTGCAAGTGAATTTGAAGTGAATTTTTGTGGCGATTCGATGATTTATCGTCCCTAAAATTGCTTTTCTATTGCTTACTGTTCTCTTTATAAATCAAATTAGTAGAAACGAACAGTTCTGCGATTTAATTCTCATGTAATAGAATATTAGTCGGCCGATTTGCTTGAAAAGTTAGAATCGGGCACGTCTTTTAATTTTAAACAACTTTTCTAGGTACAAGTTTTTTATATTTTTAAAAATAAAGGTAGTTTATTCTTGATGGTATTTCATGTTTTCGTATTTTTTGGACACCCTGTATAAAAAAATCAAAAATTCTCTCTGTAGACCACATTTCTTCGAGAAGCAAAAACTTTTATCAAGAATTGTCGAAAAATGAAATTTTTGGTCCATTTGTCCTCTTGGGGACTCCATCCGCGGACACACTGTATTTTGTAACAATATGCAACTTACCTTAACGAATTTATCTTTTTTTATTGTATCTTTTGTACTATGTTTAATAGAAAATTTTATTTTGGCATCATAATTACAATTCTTAGATTTCCCTTTTTTATTTGCATTTCTATCTACCCTTTGATAGCCTGAGTGGTGACAAATAAACATTGCAACATTTGCGACATATTCAATATTTTTTTACCCGCACACAAAATGGGGATAGTTCTTTTTTGCCAATATTGGTCTCCAATTTGAAATAGTAAGGCTTTTGTATTCATCCATCCACTTATTAATATCTTGTTCATTGCATATGTTTGCCCTGTAATAGTTTGCAGTGACCAGCACACGAGTAAAACTTTTCGGTAGATTCATTTTTAATCCATCCACAACCACAACGGCAGCAATAATTATAATAATATTATATAATAATTGAAACAATACACTGAATATCCTTTAACGAAATCGTTAAAAAGCAAGCGTGCACAAAAGCGTTTAAACATTCCGCATGCGAATTTCGCACTGAATAACATTTCATATATCATTTTCGCACTACGCCATCTATTGGTTCTAACCGCGTGATGCCATCCACCAATAGGAAAGACCCGGGTGCCAAATTCATTATGATGCCTGCGAATGCGTAACATTCCATATGTGAATTTCGCACTAAAAAATATTCCAGACACGTGTTTGGCACCTCGCTCTCTATTGGTTAAAACACGACCTCGTGGCGCAACGGACCAATGGAGAAGCCCTAGGTGCCAAATACATATACGGAATGTTTAAATGCCTCCCGTGATGGTAGCCCACCTGAAAGCAAACCCTGCTTATTTGTTCTCACCTTCATCCGCCCAGGGCCTTCCGACTTGAGTACCACACAGTTCCAAAAGACTCACCGTCTTCAACTGGAAGAAAAACTCGAGATCCCTCACCAGGTTCAATCGAGATGCTGCGCCACACAGATCCCCTAGGCCTTTCCTCCTTTCAATGATTTGTATTTTCTTGCGTAGCCTTAGATTTTCTTGCTCCGAGTCGCTGCTTGTCGAAGAAGATGTCTCTCGCTTACGTTTGTTGCCCACTTTATTGCTAAAGTTGTCAATTTTGCAATTTCTCTGACTTGGCGTGGTGCTTACGCCATTGCACAAAGAAGAAAAGTGAAGTTAGCGGCAGAAAACATAGAGGTAGTAATGGGCAGCGGGCTGAATTGACTTTGAAATTTATGGTGATCCCTAGTGCCGACCAGAAGTCCTACATATGTGATCTCGAGGGCGAGACGCAGAATATAATTGTAGGAACTGATATTGACTTTTCTGTACCTCTAAATGCCAGTATATACATAAAAATTTAACATAATATCATTCAATTTGTACATGTAACTTGCGGTTAAATTATAAATGCAGTGGTAGGTGACGATTTACTTGTACTTGCATGCAAATTGAAGGATGTAAGTCGTTGCGTATAGAATAGCCATAGATAACATATAAATATAATATATGATCTCTATGAGAATTGCCCTTATAACTTATAATATTACTTACCCAATCCCTACCAACTCAGTTGAAATTAGATATTTCCCTCAGCGAACGGCACTGGAAAATTTACCTATGGAACGAAATATTCTCTTTTTTCACTTTTTTCACCTTGCATTTTATGCACCTTTTTACCATTTTATAATATTGTAAACTTCGAAACGCACGAAAAACTCGATTTTAGCGTAAAATTAAGCAAATACCGAAGCACACACCAAACCAAACCAAATGGAAAACAAACAAGTTGAGTAAGCGCTAACTTTGGTCCCTGTCAAACTGCCGCAACGTTGCCGATTAGTGCGAAGAGTAATGGGTGTTCTCCGCAGGTCGGGAAAAATGCACTTGTTACGCCTATGCAATTAAAATTTTTCTAAAGTGCATATTAACGTCAGAAATAATTTTTTTTAAAACGCTATTAAAACCCCTTTTTCCGACGCTACGGCCATGGGTCCTTGACCTTGCCGGGACCAGCTGGAACTGAGGCCGGTTCCGGCGGATCCCCCCCAATTCCGCCGTGCAGCGTTGTCAGACGTATAGCTCTTTCACAGTATTTCAGGAATAGTCTTTCAACTAATTTTTAAACAAATCTTTAATGGTTCTTTTAGCGAATAGCATGCAAAAAAACTACCTTTCGGATGCCTGGATGATTTTCCTTGCGGGTGTCGTACTCCTTTCTTATGTTATCCAAAAATCCTCTCGAAAATCACAAGAAGCACTAGGTAACTGGTTGCCAGTCGAATCGGTTTTTCCGAGGCTTTTTCGCAGTTTTTGAAGAATATTGACGCAACCATGTATCATTTGGTGTATGTGGAGATTAAATAAATATATAAATAATTTTTGGACAACTCCTTAAAGGTTCTTTTAGCGAATAGCTCGACGAATAGCATGAAAAAGCCTACCTTTGAGATGCATCGATTATTTTTACTATTTTCTTGTGTTTAGATACTATCCAAAAATCTTCACAAAATCACATAAAGCACTAAGTACCTACCTAACTAGTGGCACTGTTTTTATACGATGGTCGCGAAGGTATAACACTTCCTAGTCTCTTTTTACGGAAATACGAACAAAACACTTGTTTTTTTTTTTCACTGCACACTTAAAGCGGCGCGATGCCAAATATTAGGGACGTCTCGGTTTCCCTCAGCTGATTTATTCCAACGGGGACTCGACTAGGTGGATTGTACAATTAGATCCATACCGTATGCGTCTAATAAAACCCGAATTTTCGCGAAGCCTTGAAGCTGCTTCTTTTATCCTCGCGCGTAATTGGGGTACCTAGTAGGAACCTATCTAGCACTGTTTTCATACGAAGGCCGCGAACGTTTAACACTGCATTTCTTAACGGAAATATGAAAAAATCACTTGTTATTTCACTGCAAATTCGTAGCGGCAATTGCAACAGGTTTGGACATCACTGCTGGTCCAAAAAAATGGCGAACGGATCTGGAAAAATGTACAGAAGCAGGTTCAGTTCCGACGACAGTTCGTAAAACAAAGCAAAGTAACGGAACAATATCGGTTAGCGAGACGCGACGTTTGCATACGCGTCCACGTTTTGGAAACAGAATTGTTATACCACAGAATAGCCACACGTAAGGCATTCTGTATAATAATAAATTGCTTGTTGAAGCTGGCGCTCCCAAAAATTACAGGCGGACGCGGATCGATATCAATCAGATGTTAAATCCCAAAATCGGACGGACGATCTTCGACTAGCGCGTCGGCTACGGCGCGGCGGTACGGTGACGGAGACGGCGTACGTGCGCACAAGCTTTCCCCCATACCATTCAATACCACTATTCGGTGTTGCCGTTTATGCCGACATGTCCCCAAACTGACTTAAAGTCCCTTAAATCCGATTTTTGATTTTCGCGGATTTATACGGGGTTTCATTCGTTATAAGTTAATCTACTATCTCGTATAATTATTACGCACAAAAACGGGTAAATCCATGTAAAAATCCACTACACAATTAAATTTATACGGAATTAAATTACTAAATCAGGTAAATTTTCAGCACACTTGGCAACATAGTAGCGCCGCCCCGAGAGAAGTAGGGGCCGCGAGCCGCGATTGGCTAATATCGCGCACTAGTTATGAGTAGTGGGGATCACCTGTAGTGTCGATGTCAAGTGGCGCCCCGCGCTTGCGCTCCTCGCCCAGCTGTAATTTAGTAGGTCGGCCGGGCCGGGCGGCGTGGAAATGGAGCAAAATCGAGTGAATCAGTGCCAGTGAATTCATTCGTAATTGTAATTATTGCGCGATTCGGCGCGGCGTCGTTTTTGTGTGAAGTTGGCGTCGGACGCCAGCGCCCGACGCCAACGTCATATGCCCGCGCCTGGCGAATCTCGGCGAAGGAATGTCGGGCAGTAGTCAAGGGCACGCAGAAGCTTAAATTCACCACGAGGAGTCGCTGTTTTTCGGTTTTTGGGGACATTACGCGACATTTCGCCACCAAGTTTTTACGAAAAGTAAGAGGAATGGTAAGGAATTAACTTGAGAGAGTTCCGAAACGGCAAAGGGTTAAAAAATGCGGAAATGATAAGCACGCCAATTTGACAGTCTTCCCCAACTATTTTCGGAACCGAATAATTTTTTATTTACAACCATGTATGTAATATCGACATTTCTGACTTTTTAGAAGTTTGAAAGTGTCAATTTTTTGACTTTTACTTCCCGCCCCCCGGGTGGAAAGTTTACTTTATCTCGAGACACCTCGGTGTGTAATATACTATTAAAAGTAGACAATAGACAGGACAACAACCCTGAGGGGGTTTAAAAGTGGCGCACCATCAGGCAAGGGTAGAAAAATATTAAAAACGATGAACAAATCGGGGCCGCGCGTTAAATTCACATCAAATGACAGTCTTCCCCCACTTTTTTCGGAAACGAATAATTTTTTAAAAGTAGATAATACATAGGACCACAACCCTGAGGGGGTTTAAAGGTGGCGCACTATCGGGCAAGGGTTGAAAAATATTAAAAACTATGAACAAATCGAAGCCGCGCGTTAAATTCACGTCAAATTACAGTCTTCCCCCACTTTTTTCGAGATGATAGGGCTACAGGCGAACACTCGCTAAAAAAAAGTAACGCGCCGCTGCTCTACGCTCTACCCTATGGGTGGTTGTGGAAATTTGCAATTTTTACAGATAATTTGTATTTTAAAACAAATACTTTATTCAGTCGATTGCCGATCAGAAATTTATTATCCCAAGGTGTCCCAAGAGATGGCTAATTATTAGTATAAAAAAATTGCGGCCTGAAAATCAGTGTAAAATAGGTAGGTAGGTAGATACCTACTCCACAAAAGACTTGTCAAAAAATTATGAGTGTGAAATCAGCAATGAGTTTTCTAGGAATGACTTCTCCGAGCGGCGCTCGGATACATTTCTGCTGCCTAGGGACTTAAAATAACAGTAAAGTGATAAAAACTGACGTGTTTGTTAAATTATTGTGTGCGCCTGTGAAGAAAGCAATAAACAGTTCGTCACAGCAGCCGACATCATAAAAAAACGTGGATACCTACCAGCAGTAATTTTCAAAGGTACCTAGGTACCTAATTCTGCAAGCAGATTTATTCCACTCTGACATGCGGCAACGTCGCGGTATTCCCCTTCCTAATCTAACGTTATTCCCCTCCATCTCCTAGGGAGAGGTTAGACCTCCCCTCTAAGCGCTTCTAGTGACGATCCAGCGGCGTGCATTGAGCACGGATAAAGATTGATTTGCCCCATTTTCTAAACATCGATTAAAAAATATTTTTTTTTCATTTTTCGGTTTTATGAACGTCCCCGATTACGTGGTTAAAATTTCTGTACCTATCAAAGATACACCCTGTATAATAAGGATGTAAGATTAGCGAGTGTAAATGTAACAATTACAAGAAAAGGTGATAATGGGCAAACACTCAAAGTTAACAAAAAGAAAAAACTAGTAACCGCATACACGTGTTTCATGCTATTTGGCAATCATCAGTACGGTGTAACATTAACCAAATCAAAAGATAGGCATGATTTGGGAAGCAACAAATGAAGTCCAGGCAGGAGCCAACAGCACATTTGCAGCTTCAGTCAGCACATCCCCTATTTTGGCGATGTTAGTACAAGCCCCAAAATAGGGGATGTGCTGACTGAAGCTGCAAATGTGCTGTTGGCTCCTGCCTGGACTTCATTTGTTGCTTCCCAAATCATGCCTATCTTTTGATTTGGTTAATGTTACACCGTACTGATGATTGCCAAATAGCATGAAACACGTGTATGCGGTTACTAGTTTTTTCTTTTTGTTAACTTTGAGTGTTTGCCCATTATCACCTTTTCTTATATATATATATATATATATATATATATATATATATATATATATATATATATATATATATATATATATATATATATATATATATATATATATATATATATAATAAGGATGTAAGATTAGCGAGTGTAAATGTAATAATTACAAGAAAAGGTGATAATGGGCAAACACTCAAAGTTAACAAAAAGAAAAAACTAGTAACCGCATACACGTGTTTCATGCTATTTGGCAATCATCAGTACGGTGTAACATTAACCAAATCAAAAGATAGGCATGATTTGGGAAGCAACAAATGAAGTCCAGGCAGGAGCCAACAGCACATTTGCAGCTTCAGTCATATAGGGGATGTGCTGACTGAAGCTGCAAATGTGCTGTTGGCTCCTGCCTGGACTTCATTTGTTGCTTCCCAAATCATGCCTATCTTTTGATTTGGTTAATGTTACACCGTACTGATGATTGCCAAATAGCATGAAACACGTGTATGCGGTTACTAGTTTTTTCTTTTTGTTAACTTTGAGTGTTTACCCATTATCACCTTTTCTTGTATATATATATATATATATATATATCTATCTATCTATCTTGAAAGTAATTTTAAGTAGAAAATGTATTTTTCTATAAAAGAAATTTACACACGAGAATCTCGCAACCATATAATATATATCTTGACGAAAGTAATTATAAGTAGAATTTGTATTTTTCTATAAAAGAAATTTACACACGAATATCTCGCGACAAGCTTTTATATCATTTATAGAGTTGTATAATGTAACAAAATTATGGGTGTGCCTTGGTTTGATTTATTATAAAGTTTATTTTCTTATTTTCAGAACATTTAAATAAAAGCTTGTTTTAAAAATATTTTTTTACTATTAATTTTATGTTCAACTTTTTAGTTCTACTCTTCAAGCCCTTTCATTTAATGCTCATTTTAAGGGAAAAGAAAATTTAATCCGCCGTGTTGCAGCGGCGGCCATATTGAATTTAGTGTGATGTCACTAACTTTATCATTTTCTACTCTTCAAGCCCTTTCATTTGATACCCATATTAAGGGGGTTGACAAAAAATACATCATCCGCCATCTTGGAGCGACGGCCATATTGAATTTAGTGTGATGTCACTAACTCTATCGTTTTCTACTTTTCACTCCCTTTCTATTGATACCTATATTAAGGGGGTTGACAAAAAAATAAATTATCCGACATCTTAGAGGGGCGGCCATATTGAATTTAGTGTGATGTCACTAACTTTATCGTTTTCTACTCTTCAAGCCCTTTCATTTGATACCCATATTAAGGGCGTTTACAAAAAATACATTATCCGCCGTCTTGGCGCGGCGGCCATATTGAATTTAGTGTGATGTCACAAACTCTATCGTTTTCTATTCTTCAAGCCCTTTTATTTGATATCCATATTAAGGGGGTTGACAAAAATACATTATCCGCCATCTTGTGGCGACGGCCATTTTGAAAGTATTACAATATTGAGTATTGTATATTGTATTGTCACCGGAACTAAAGGTGTATGCAAAATTTCAGCTCAATCGGATGTCAGGAAGTGGTTCTAATTCAGCTTGCAATAATTGACCTAAACATCACCATACATTGCAAGTTGCAAAAAAAGCTTGTAATAATTAAGAACGATGAGTCGGTCAAGTTCATTTTCCAGACAATCCTGAATCCAGTGATGTGAATATCGAGACTGCCCAAGCCTACTAGATATTGAGGAACATCAAGAACAATGCCTTTGATGTCACTTGATGTTGATCTTAGTGGTTATAACATACACAGATAAACTTGTTCAAATCTTCCCAGGTCTGTTCGAAGGTAGATTTAGGCAAATCTGGATGTCATAAAAAATATTATTACAACTTTGAAATAAATAATAGAATTGATTCTCTTTCTGAAATAATTCGTTCAAATGTGCCCCCTCTCCCCTAGTAATGACCGATACATCCTGTAGATACTAATACTGCCATCTTCATTGTATTTGACTAAAAGGCATAAGATTCCGTGGAAAAATTGGAACGACTGGTTTTGAATCATACATTTATCTCAAAAATTATGGAGTAAATTGAGTATAATCAACGTCGGCCGAACACCCTGTAGAAAAGCCAACCAAATAATAATACTATTACTAGAGAATCGAATATAACAAACACTTGAACTGGAATTAAGCCTTTGGCACAACCCAAAAGTAATACGAAGCGTCCTATTTTAGGTATTATTACGGATTAAGTAATTTTAAATAAGACATGATAGCTTTACTATCGTGGTAAATGGTCCACAAACAATTCATGCTTATGGAGGTAATAGTCCAGGCACGGCATAAATTCTTATTATGGACACTCCAGGTGTTGTTAGTGGAGTAGAACCGCAAATGTGGCAAAACGTAATGTTGAACCTTAAAATGTTAATCATCTACGTCAGAAGGTGAGACATCCATTTACCAGGTATCGCATATCGCATTCGATCTTTAATTGACATGTATCTTAATGGAAAACCCTTTAGTTCAAAAATCTCGTATATGCTTGCTCGCCTAAATCCCATACTATGAAAATAATATCTGAGCCTTCAAGCGTGCCTAAACTCGCCCGCATCAATCTGGCTTCTCTCAATGCGCCCAAGCGCCGGGCGCCTAAATCAACGGGAATCCGCGTCGTTAATATAAACAGTCGGCCAACGGCCGGGGATTAGGGTTAGCTTTTCTGCATAGACACCGACTGACAAGGCCGTAATTAAGTACACCATTAATAAAGATTAGCGGCATTGCTGCAATCCGCCACCTCCTACTCCCCACCATGCCACACCAGCGGTTTGTCCCTCCCCTCCCTGTCCAATGGTGGCATAGTGAACGGTTGAATGACACTATGGGAAATATTTAAGTACAAGTGATGTAATAAGCAGTTTGAGAATAAAGGTAATAAACGTTTCTGCTTGAGAAGAAATCCGCCGATATTTCAGAAGCTGTACCTACCTCACCTAAAAGATTCTTACAGGCTTTGTATCGTCACTTACAAATTTAGTACCATAGTCGACTGCTTTCATAACATCCCGAATATTTCAGACTTAGCTAGACCGCTTACATAACCCCTTAATTAGATAATATGCTTGCAGCAACTAACTGATTGCATAACCGCTTTTCGAATCTTATTTTCTCATTCTCTTTTACAGACGGCCCCGGGCACCCTCCCCGAGTTTGAACATCTATTTATGTCGATTTATTTAACGGTTTTCTTGATTAATAAACCGTTTTGTTAAACCATTTATTTGTTTAAATTTGCTCCTATCCCTCAATGCACCAAAACCAAACGCCTGTTACTCTGCTTTGAAATATAATTTGTAGTAAAATGGCTCACTCAGTTTAACAAGTTCATGTCCCTACAAAAATTCACAGCAAGTTATTCACTGTTGGATAAATTTACTGATTATTTTCTCTAGTATAGTTACAATACACGTAAAAGTGGAACAATTTACGATAGAGTTAAAGATACACGTCATAAAAGTGGCTTATCTGTAATATTGTTTCAGGCGCTGTATCTTGAAAACAAACATATTAACGGGGCAAGTTTATTGGAAAACGTTACATCAATTTTTATCAAAGCACACATTTACCCACTTTGATCCACATTTTCAAGTAAATATTTTAACTGATCTTTTCATATATTATAGACATGAAATAAATTAAAACGAAAACAAGTTTTCCATGAAACAGTGACAGATTCAGAAAAATGTCAAGACGAAATTTTTTTACATATTTAGATTAGACAGGAGAGAACTTATAAACGTAGGTTGCCCTGTAAAAACTGAAATGGTACATTAACAGAAATTTTTGTGTTTGGTTATTTGTGACCAAACATAATAGGGTAGGTACTTGACAGGAACTGTTCAAAATAAGGCGACCACTGCATTTATATAGGGTGAAACTGAAGAACGTTAAAATATTTCATGAACTCAAAATTCTTCGGATATATGCGTTAATATTTTCTAAAAAATCGTCTGTTCCCCATAACTTGTTTTTTAATTATTTTCTAGAGCTTTTCTAACCAAATTAAATGGTACACAGCTTACTTAGGTAGGATCCCTTTAAAAAGTATTATTTTCAAGCTCTAGATTTAATCAGTGGCGAAATGGATAAAGTCGCTGGACAAATTTGAGGAAAAAATAATAAATAATACGGCTCTATACGAAATTAAAGTGGATAGCAATTTCCCATGAAGCATTTAGCTCTGAACAAAAAGTACTTCTTGACTTCTTTTTGAAAAAATGTTACAGGTTTCACAATTAAATTTAACTCAAAACCTAGAACCACATGTCGAGTGGCCTATGAAAATTTTCTTTAATTTATTGGTACCATGTAAACAATTACACTATCGGAAGATTATGACGAGAACCATTGGAGTATACTTAACAAGCCTGGATAAACAAAATAAATACCAAAATTATCACAACTAAGAATATAAAAACCTTGGGCGTATACCAATATTTTCGGCTCCCAGATGCGCGAGCACTCGATGAAGTACAGGAGATTTAACACGATGACTGCCGAACTAAAAGTACACACGTAGTTGGTTTTTGTCCAGGACGTCAACTACGAGTTATCTCGAATTTGTCGTCGTTTTCTTTGATGCCACCTACGAGCAAGCTCGTAGTATATGCACGGGATCAGACTGCGCCCGGCGTCCACAGACACTTCGAGTATTAATAATATGGCTTCATAGAACGAAAATAAATTTACTTCGATATCTTTTGGCTATATAAAAATGTAATACAAAAAATTACAATCTAGGTAAGCATACAAAAAGGTTTTGAAAATACTTATGTGTGATATTGTTTGAAGCATTCTTCTACACATAATGCAGGCTTTTCTTCACACACAGGACAATAATAGTAGCGTGTTTCCCGACGTTTTTTTCTGACGGGTGCACATTGCACATGCGGCAAGGTTTTGTTGTAGCCAACTACGAGATAATTCGGAAGGGGACAAAAGACAAAAACGGGGTGAAAAATAAAAAATATATATACACGAAATATTTTCTGTGAGTAGAAATCTACAAGAAAAAGTTATTTAAAGATTTTGGCGCCTTGGACAAAAATTTCCTTGCTTAATGTGGCACTCAACGTGTTAAACCCCGATTTAAGTTTTATTTAAAATAAAAGGGCGCTGCCGTAGAAAAGAATAAAGGGACATTCATCGACTGCCACAATATGGGGAGAATGTTCTCTTCTTCTTTTCCACTGCAGCGCCCTTTCATTTTAAATAAAATTTAAGTCGGGATTTAAATCTCCTCTACTTAATCGAGACTTCGCGCGATTGGGAGTCGAAAGTATTAGACAACACCTAAGGTTCAGTAATTAAGGAAACATGAAAGCAGGAAACTTATTTTTATTAGTATCCTGTATTTTAATTGAAATATCGGTACTTATAATATGTATAATTGCAGAAGTACTTACCTAAAAAATCAGTTTCTTTTGAAGTTGATTGTGACAGAATTGAGTTACATTTAATATTTGCGAAATAATAAAAAAATGTAGTTGACCAAAGCACACATACCTTTATCAAATTTATATACATATAGTTAAAAATCGAATAATTATAAACACTTTAAATAGAATAGTTGATCTGTAATATTTTAAAGCGGTAGGTAGAAATTTTATGTTGGAGTTAATAGGTGTTTTGGAACACGTTTTACAAGTATACGTTTGTTGCAGAATGAAAAGGTCCATTAAAATGACGAACCTATATGGTGAGATATAACATGCGCCGACATGGCCTTGGCAGGGCAGAGATGAGTTTGGAGAAAAAATTTGGTAACGTCGTTACAATATAATTAAATCTTTTTTTCTGCATTTCTCATGCCGATGATTCGGCTTCTGCATTTCATATTTTTTCTACTAATTTTGTAGGCTAAAACATTTGTATCGCAGAAAACTAAATAATATATACCGTCATCCCCATTTCACTAGATTGCGTAGAGCAATTTTGCTCAAAAGATCAATCATGTGGTTTATTTACGTCGACCTTGCAGGCCTCGGCAACTAAATTCCACATTAGTTATAAAAAGCTGAGTTTCGATGCCTTGGTACATAAATAACTATTACAAGACGAAAAGGAACTTTAAATTCCATTTGCTAAAGAAAATATTATCCAAACTGCTATAGTAATTAAAGTTCAACGAACAAGATAACGGAAATGGCTGTGCTGCTGTGGCCTTTTTGCGCTGTATATTTCAGTTGCCTTTTTCGTTGGTAAAAAATAACGAAATTATACATAATTGCCCATTTCCCACTACTTTATATATTTTTGCGTCCGAGTTGCCTATATCCAATATTGTTTTCATTTTAATTCAACACCCATATATTAAAAAATATCAAATCAATTTAGTAAGAAATAGCACCGTTCTATATAATGTCTGACATAAACATAAAAAACGTCGGCTGTGATGAAAAAAGAACGAAAACTGATAGTTTCAAGAACCAATAATTTATTTTAATATGTTGAAGGAATCTTCTGCGATAAAGGGGAAAATAGTTATAAGCCATAAGACAAGCGCATAGCGGGGCCTCAACCAACTCGTATCAATCCGATTCTCTTTAACGCGCCCCGGGGGCGGAAATCCGCGTCGTTAAATAGTCGACCAACGTCCGAGCATTGCTGTAACCTATCCACAACCTACTTATCTCGAAATTCTGTACTAAATAAACCGTGTAAAATTTGTCTAACTACTTTTACTTGTACCCTATCCTCAACACACAAAAAATTATTTTCTCTGGCTGGAAAGCTATCCGAGCATAGCGGAGCATACCGCTCTAAAAAAACTGGCGCCTGAGCATCCGTTCCGCCAGAAGTCAGATTTTCTCTTTCCAAAATAAAAGAAGCTATAAGGAAGCCCACCAAAAATAAAGAAACCAAATTATAAAAAGAGAAATTCGGATTTAAACAAAACAACGCTATACTATATTAACCTCAGAATTTCTCAATTCCTCTCTGCGTCACTCTCTTTATCTCCTATTCTTCTTCCAATTACCTTTTCTTCTTCAACCTCTTCCTTGTCCTTGCCTAACCTAATCACTTCGACTTTAGTGATCCTTGGTGGTGCTTGTGGCGTTTGGACTGTCTGGACCAAGAGTGACAGCTCCTCTACGTCCGGCAACTTGTCCTCTGGCGGCGGAGAGCGTAGTAAACTCGGCTGGAACGACGATTCTCCAGCAGCGTCGACCTCGGTGCTGCGGTGCTTCGGTTTGAATCCCGCCAATCTCAGCTCGTAAGGACGACTCATCGGCGATGCTGACCCTTGTCTCTTTTCTTCCAGGTCCGGTACTCCGTGACGATTCCACCAGCGTAGACATCACTTCAATTGCTCCCAGTGGTTGCTGCAGAACGGCGCCTCCACCATATGTCGCGCCCTGTTCGGGTCGCGTAACCCCCACATACCTGTAACATATACCGCTTTTGGCCGTATTGCGCACGGCAAGGCGCAGGGAACGAAAAGGGATGGAATTCTCCGCCATTTTTAACCCTATATTGACAGTTTGAATGGTGGCTACTTTATTCCTTGTTAAAATTTTTTATACTGTATGAATGAAATTGCATTATACTTTTTGAAGGCACCGGTAAAATCATAAGAGACGCGTTTTTAGTTTTTAATCGCGATTTCTTCTTTATATTTTGTACGGTTAATGGCTTTTCGTTTTCATATTTACGAAATCAAAAAATGACTTGGTAAAGCATTGTAAAAATGCGAAGAGATTTTTATATCCAGATCACGATACATCCAGATTGTGAAATTACATTCCATAGGTAAGTCAATAGGTATAATTTTTTGCCAAGTAATATTGTTCTTCATTGATATTTTCTGATTTCGTGCTGATTTTTAGGTTTTCAAGAGGAAAAACTAAATTTAGAAAGTGGCTTAGTACTCTATATGTGTCATCGACAATAATATTCTCTGGAAGGACTCTGTGTATGCGTGTTCTATTCATTTTGATGAACAGGATTTTTTAATGTAACACGAAAGAACGCGAAAATTGGCGCTCTACCACCTAGAAACTAGAAACCTAACCGAAGAAGCAGTGGCGTCAAAATTGGTAAGACCACCAAAGAAATTCATGCCGGTTCAAGAAGTAGGAATTCTATCTCATGCAGATGAGGAAAATGGAGCCATTGTAATTCTCGATACGACGAAGGGAGCCACATTTCTGGAGCAAATAGAATTAACCAAAGAAATGCAAACAGCAGCAGGCAGCGGCAAGTAAACCTGTTAACTGCAGATCACCGCCAGCAAAATTATTGAAGCTTATCAAAGAAGAGCGTAATTAGAAATCACTTCACATGCATTTTTGAAATAAAGATTAAAGTGGTAGAAGTTGAAGTTTGTTGCTTGTATTTTTTAAACAAACAAAAAGAAAAAGTTCTAAAGAATAAAACTAGCTGCCTAAAAATTCAGAAACATATATGGATATGTTCCTGGAAAATAGGTTATTATTATTGAAAGTATTCAAAGAAATAATTATCCCAAGTAATATTGTATGAAAATGTTAGGTAATTAAAAATACTTTCATGTTTTTTATAAGTAATTATTTATAATGTAGTTATTGTATAAGGTATAATGTACAATAATAATTAAATTAGTTCTCTCTATGATGATTAAAATATGTTATTTTTATTAAGTTGTATAATTTCTCAACCAACAAAACCAAAAACAACAAAAATCTTGGACCTATGTGGTACTTTGTACTAAAATAATTTCCATTTTACACGAAACGACAACCAAGACATTACATTATTTATGGAACCCACCCGTATAAATTACTTCAAATTTCCCGCCTCATTTAGGGTTAAAAAATGGCCGTCAAATTATTCCCCCGTCGGACGTCTCTCTTGCGCGGTATAGGTATATGGTAGTCCCTTAGGAACCCTCAGGATCGGCTGCAGGTCCTAGCGGGCGCTGGTAGTTCATTGTCGCACACTGAACGCAGGTAAAGGAGTCCAGAATTGAAGAAGACAGGCATCGGGTTCGTAACAAGGCTTTATTCACCATAGAGACAACGTCTCGGCAGTGGTGACCCAGGATTGGCGGAGGTGGCTCGCGACGAGGAAAGCGTTAGCGACGGATAGGTGTAGGAGCATTTTTCGCCAAGTGACGCGTGGAGCTGCGCGTCGAAACGAATCGCTCAGTTCTTGGTACCGATCAAGGATAACACCAACAGCCCGTGATAGATCGCCAGAGACTGGCGAGGGGCAGGCCAGGTAACCTATTGCCCGTTCTCCAGCTTCCTAGTAGGAGCCGTTGCTACGCGCTAGACCGAATAAGGAACTCAGGTCATATGAGTACCTAAACCTATATTATGTCCTTAATGCAGCCAACGAGTAGCTAGTTGGTAATTCAAGTGGCGACCTGGAAACCGATTCATCCACTGGATTGTTTGGCGGCCGAAGCGCCGAAATTGGTGACTTTTCGGCTGATATTTTACTTGCTTCGATTGGAAATATTGATTAATTTCTTAATTTGTTCTAAGTCGGCATGTGTTTGCCAATAAATGATTTCTACTTGTAAAATTCTTAGTTTAGTCATTTAGTTAATATATGTTCTTACTTTTCAGCTTACTAAACTTATTCCAGAGATGTCGATTTTCTGTTATAAATTCAAACTTTCATTTTAATTACTTCTACAAACTGTCACTTTCTTTTAATTTGGCAGATTTTCGATAATTTGTGTTCTTAGGGAACTCAGTTCATCTAAATTAAGTTTACCTAAATTAATTCTGATTTTTTGGGTGTTTGTTCTTCAGTTATTAAATCGATGTCTGCGATAATGACTGTTCGTGATTTTCTAATTTTTCTCTTTGATTGGTAATTATTTCTTGAGGCGTTGCGATTTGGCAACCCCATAGAATTTCTATTAAAAATATGCCTGCAGATAAAATTTGTACTTCTTCTTGTTGGTCACAAAGCAATTTAATTTGTTCTTTGTTCGGCAACAGATAAATATACAGGGTCCGTCAAATGTATGGAATAATGGGTGTATCTTTTTTATTTTTGTTTTTGAAAAAATGTGTTATACAAATGTTTCTTGGTTAATTTTTGGCACTTTCTGGTGACCTTGAATTTTTTTCATCCGTCATAGTTACGTTGCTATGGTGACCAACTTTTTTTTTATATGGCACCCCCTATTTCAGCGTTCATTTCTGCATTAGGTACTTCAAAAATATCTAATGGTTGCATAAGAAAATAATCGACAAAAATCACTTTCACGAAAAATCAGCGTTAATTTATTTTTACAACCTTAATAAAACTTAACTTCAAGACCACCGTCACGCTCTATACAAAGTTCCAGTATTTCTACAAACGATCTTCTTACATTTTTAAATACTTCATCCCTCAGATCCCTCATTTCTCCAATAATTCGCGCCCGTAAGTCATACAAGTTATTTGGCCTATCCACATAAATTTTATTTTTAATATATCCCCACAAAAATAAATCACTCGGTGTAAGATCTGGTGATCGTGCTGGCCACTCAATTGCTCCTCGTCGCCCAATCCACCTGTCTGGAAAAACATTGTCCAGGTAGTTCCTCACGTGTCTTCCAAAATAAGGGGGAGCCCCATCTTGTTGAAACCACAGTCCATCAACATTTTGTCCTATTGCGGGTAAGACCTGATGTTGTAGCAAATCTAAATATCTTTCTGCTGTCAAATTTCCGTCTATAAAAAATGGACCTATGATGCGGTTGCCTAGGATGCCCGCCCAAACGTTTAACTTTTGGGTCCTTTGCGTATGAACTTCATCGAACCAGTGGCGATTTTGCGAAGCCCAATATCGGCAGTTATGCCTATTAACATTTCCATTAAGCATAAAGGTGGCTTCGTCAGAAAACAAAACGTTATTGACAAAATTTGGATTCTCCTGTATTCTGTGAAGAAATGTCTCACAAAACTGTACCCTTTGGTCAAAATCGTCCTCAAGAAGCTCTTGTGATAAATGCAAATGTAATTTTTCTTTCTTTAAGATTCTGCGAACAGACGCTTCCGAAACATTATTGTTTAAGGCTAAGTCATTACAAGATGTTATTGGATTTTACTGCACAGCCAATAACACATTCAACGCTGGATCTCCACTTGTAGCTAATTTTGGTCGGCCTGTCTTCTGTTTATCTTTAACACTACCTGTTTCTCTGAATTTCTTTACCACTTTGGAAACACAAGACTGACTGATAGGTGGTCTATTAGGACAACTCTCATTAAATAGTATAACCACTTCCTCTTGAGTCCTTTTTCGGTCGCCGAAACCTACCATGATGAGAACATCAAATGAACAATTTTGTTAAAAATGTGTTCTAATTTAAAATAAACGTAGATAATGAAACGTGTCAAACTAACAACAATGGAGGTACTAGTTGCCCAGATCCACGGGTACATCGAAATGTAAAAAGGTGCAAAAAACCTCAAACAGAAAAAGAGGACAGTAAAAAAGTGCAAAAAACGCAAACAGAAAATGATGACAATAACATGGGACCACACCTTGCTGTTAACGCTGATTTTTCGTGAAAGTGATTTTTGACGATTATTTTCTTATGCAACCATTAGATATTTTTGAAGTACCTAATGCACAAATGAACTCTGATCACAAAATCTACATAAAAAATAGGGAGTGCCATTTCAAAAAAAAGGTCACCACAGCAACGTAACTATGACGGATGGAAAAAATTCAAGGTCACCAGAAAGTGCCAAAAAATTAACCAAGAAACTTTTGTATAACACATTTTTTTCAAAAACAAAAATAAAAAAGATACACCCATTTATTCCATACATTTGACGGACCCTGTATTGATTGGTTCCTTTTAAGTTTTTCACAATTGGTATTGAGATTTCAATTGAAGTTTTGGAGGATATTGAAGCATTGTCCATATCGAGGAGTTGTATTTCGCAAGGATTTCTCTTCTGAATTTCTTGTAGGTCCATTTTTTGACAAATATATTGCTGCGCCTCCATTTCTAAACAGGGCTCATTGAAAAATGAATAGTACAATTTGTTTTTGGTAAAAATTTATCTCTTGCTATTAAAGCCTTAAACTGACTCTTATCCCAAATCGGAATAGAGTAAAGGTGATATAGATCATAATTTTCTGGGTTATTTATTGGTACCTATTTCAAAAATATAAGTGATTTTGTTGTTTGAGATATACCTTTTTATTTTTATTAAAAGTTGAAAAATATGGACATTTTGCTTGATTAGTTTGTAATTATTGCTTCTCGGCCCCTACCATTGTTTCAATAAATTTTAAAAAGTTTTTAATATGTTATAATAATTAAGGCCTAAAACGAATTATATTATGAATACAAATAAGTAAACGTAAGTATGTCTAACAGAATAGATTTTAAAAGGAAAAAAAAATTTCTCGTTTGTATGGTTTGTTTTTCTCGTTCTATATTTTGTCAAAGATAATTTTTTTTTTAAATAATTATATAAAAAAAATTTTTAGCACTCGAAGAGGATGTTTTAAATGTAGAGGTTTTTAATTAAAAACAAAAAAAAACAATATTATGCTCCGATGATGATCTTAGAAAAGATCGAAACATATGTTAGCAACAAATAAATTTTAATGGACAAGTAATAAATAACAAAAACTGATGTTTTTTATATTACAACCCGTCGTTTAATGTTTTGGTCGATTCCCAGGATTAAATAATACTAAGTTTAACACGACCTGGAAAAAAGAAGAAAATTTATAAGAAAGTATTTTTGAAGAGTATTTGAAAAGGTTCATACATATCAGCATTTTCAAAATATATGTAATATTGGGTGTTTGGTAAAACAAACAGTTTTGAGATATCTGTACTAGGGTACGTTTTTTCTTTTCTAATTAAATATAGATCCGAAGTTTAGCGGGAGAATGTAAAACAGTGGAAAATACTGATAATTGGGTTTTGTTCATTATTAGAGTGACTAGTGTTGTTATCGTCGTTAGGGTTGTCAGGGTTGGCATTGTTTAGCTTACCTTTCTTGTATTGTAATGTTGTACTCGTATTCATCTAATTTTATGCGCCACCTAAGTAATTTTAAAGTCGGTCTTTTAGCGAGAAAAGCCATTGGACAGGCTTGTGGGCTGTAATGGTATTGTATTTCTTGCAGTAGAGATAAGGGCGAAAGTATTTTATTGCCCACACGATTTCCAGTATTTCACATTCAATAACTGAATAATTTTGTTTGGAATCGTTAAGAATGCATGAGGCGTACGCAACGGGTAAATCGCTTCCTATTGGTCCTTGAGAGAGAATGGCTCCCAAAGCTCTGTTACTGGCATATGTAGTGAGGTAATGTTTTTAAAAAGTCCAGGTACTGTAAGATGGGTTCGTTAATTAAAAGATTTTTAAAATTTTTAAAACAAGTTATGAATTCGTCATTATGTTCTATTTTAGCGCCCTTTTTTTAGATATTTAGTGAGAGGTTTGGTCAGTTTAACAAAATTATTAATGATACCATTTGGGGATTATAATATGTCCTAAATACGTAACTTCCTTATGCAGGAACTCGGATTTGTCTACCTGAATTTTAAAATTTCAATCACGGAGTCTTTGGAATACTGTTTTAAGTCGTTCTAAGGTGTTCTTGTAATGAATTCGAGAATATGACCACATCATCAAGGTATACAAGACATTTTTCATTCTGTATGACCCCGAGGATATTATCTATTACCCTCTGAAACGTCGCGGAGGCATTTTTAAGTTCTAACGGTATTCTAATGTCCATTTTCGGTATTAACAGCGGTCTTTTCAATGTCTTTGTTATTCATTTCGATCTGGTGAAACCCACTAGCTAAGTCTAGCATTGTTAAGTATTGACACCTTCCGAGTTTGTGAAGTAAGTCGGTAATGTTGGGTAACGGGTACCTGTCGTCTATAGTTTTTTTCGTTTAGTCGGAGGTAGTCTACCACTACTCTCCATTCTTGGTTACCCGAGGCATCTACTTGTTTGGGCACTACCCAAATAGGCGATGACCAGGGAGAATTACTAGGCCTAATAATTTTTTGATCGAGCATTTATTGAATTTGTTTTTCAACTTCTTGCTTATATGGACATAAGGGTATCTGAAAGTTTTGGAGTATATCGGTATTTCGTCTGTGGTTTTTATGTTGTGTTTAATTTTGTTTGTAAAAGTCAGTGGCGTGTTTTTATTGCAAAATATGTCGGAATATTAACTAATTAAATTTAAAAAATTTTTCTTCGAATTTAGGTGGCCTACACGAATTTTTCAAAAATCTAGTTGAGGCATGTCGGTCATATATTCAAAGTTATGGAGTTCAAAATTTTTAAACTATTAATATTGAATTTTCCTACTTCAAAGGGATTTGAAAGGTCTAGCGTTACTTTGTTGAATTGTTGAGAATTGTGGTTAGAGCTTTTCCGTTTCTTGCAATTGTTAAGCATTCTGGAATTTAACATTTGCCGAATTTTTGATAGAGGATAATATTTTCGCCTTCCTTAATGGAAGTTTTTACTTTTTATACTTTTTCTGTTCTAGGTTCGAGATTTATTAAGTGTAATTGATTTTTATTTTGGGGAGTTTTGTAGTAATTTAGTTTGATTGTTGTGTAGGGTTCAAGTAAGTCGTAATTTTCGAAGTCTAGATGTCCTTTAAGAAACTTTATATTATTGAGTCCTATAAGTTCATCGAAAAAAATGTGAAATTTAAAAATTTTAGATTTTAGATTTGTTGCTATGGTAGATTAAATAATTCTGGTGCAGGAATTGCTACACTGTGTTTGTGGGCTGAACTTTGAGAAGCAGTTTGAACTATAAAAGGATCATTTTGCATAAAATTTGGAAAATATTTTTTGGCTATTTCGGGATTAATTAAGGATTTTGTTGAGCCACAATCGATTTTGATATTGTGCTTTGGAAAAATTATGTACGATAAATCGGGATCGGGTTTAGGTATAGGGTAATTTTCCGTGTCGTCAAAAAAATATGTGTCACATTCGGTTTGGGGGTCAAAATCAGATGTTTGGTATTGGTCTTCATATAAATTGGGGTTTGTTTCTGTATTTTGTAGTTCCATAGGTTCGGGTTGGACGTTTCTTTGAGGTTGATATTGAGAAGTAGATGGAGCTTGGGAATAGCGACTAGTGATAGCGCTCATTGGAGTAGGTTTAATTAAAAATCTATTTTGATTTGGCTTGAATACATTTCTTGCTGAGGTTATCTAAAAACTTATAAATTTGTAAAGTAACGTTGAGGTTGGGAGGGTGCTCTAGGTTGCACTGGAAGAAGTTGTGAAGTGGATGATGGTTGTTGTCTAAATAAATTGTTTGGTGCACGGGAATTAAAAGGTGTATTACGAGGTGCATTTGTAACGAAAATTTTGCCTAATTTCCGTTACGACGTTTTGAACGAACTATTGTGTTCCGATTCATAAAATATACTCCGTGTAAACGTACAATTTGTGAATATTTTCCTTCCACCCGCAACCATATATAAGCTGATGTGTATAGTGTGTTGACTAATCCAGATTAGAACTGGAGTAAAATGACATCAAGTGTATAAAAGAGGTATGTGCCTAGTACAAAATGTACTTTACTGTAATTTTTGAATAACTGATCCATTTGAGGTATGTATGGTACAACAATTCGCTTTGTTGCTAATTTGTCTGAGTTACAAAATACACAATTTACTATCTGCACCAGAGATGCAGCGGCTTGTGACTAAGTTACCGTCAATTTATTTTCTGCAGCTAATTTTTGTGTTTTGTGACAGATTTTGTTTCGAGACCATCATTTTCCATAATTTCAAAGTTTTTTCTTATAGTTTTAAACTAGAAAGATTCGATTGTGTTCTAGTAGCCGGAAGTCGTCATCATTTGGCAGGCGAGGTTATAAAAAGAACCGGCGACAGGCATGAGGCCACTTCCATTTCGAACATTGGTGGTAAAAAGTAGCGTGGGTGAAATTCGGCCTTGAATTTTCTGTATCGAAATTTCCTTGTGAAAATCTCTGTTCAGGCCTAATTTCCCACTTAATGGTCGACTTAAGTGGTTTTGTGTAGCGTGTGCCTTTATTTTCGCTGTGCTAATTGAGGTTTTCTGTTTTTTGCATGTGTTTGCGAGCACGTGGCATTGAGCTGTGGAAGTGGATGATTTCCACGCGTTTATCGAGTTTCAACGTTTCAACAGCAATCTGCTGCAGGTAGAACTACAGAGAGGACCCCTGGGAACACAGTCTGGGTGAGTATATGCTCAATTTTTAATAATTTTTATTAATAACGTAATTTTGACGACTTCTGAGCTACTCTCACCTAGGCCTGTTCACCACTTTTCTCTGTGAGCTACATGCAGTGAGCTGTGGCCACATATTTTGGTCATAAATTTTATTAATTAGCACAGATTTAGAAAAACGGACCCTTAAGTTGACCAAAGCACGTGAACTTTACCACGGTTCCTTTTTTTGGTTATCTAGCTTTTGTAGCTGTTATATTTTTTTGTCTAGTGTTTCGAGATCGAACGGGGAAGTCGCCAAACGCTTTTGTATTTATTTAATGTTACCATTTTTCTTGTGAATATTGTATCGTAAATTTATAAGTCAAGTGTAGTCGAGATAATTAATCGTTTCGTATAGTCATTTTTAATCTATTTTACAGTCAATTTCAAGGTTCAATAATTCAAGGTTACATGCTTTAATTTATCTTGGGGTTGTTAATTAAGGTTTGCCATATGTAATTGCAAAATCTGTACAGATTCAATTCTTTTTTAACCACTTTTACGTTTAATAAATTTAACTAGTAATTGTAAAGGCGTCGAAACTTCGACTGCAGGTTTTCGGAGACTGTTCGTTGTGTTTTCTGTTGCATGCACTCCGGTACGTGAGCGAAGCACGTAAGCGAGACAGTGACGGACTAAGTACCAGCATACCAACGTTACAACCGGCTTAGAGTAGTGAGCACGCCTTCCAGCACCAGCTCGGACACCCACGACCCGCTCGAGTCTCGAGGCCTAGCCGAGGTCCTAATCCATGAAAAAGGAGCTTGGAGCGTTGGTGGCCCCTACTCAGCTTTAATTTGGGAAGGTTTCAAGGTACTCTGTGAGATCCAATAGTCAAATTTTCAAAGTGCTCGTAATCAAGACTTTAAATGCTCACGACAACTTTTCGTGCTATTCGTGTTGTCGAACATCTCTGATTTTGTATTTTTAAGATCGAACATTTTTCACAGTATTTTCTTTACTTTTCAAAGTAGTTATCATTTGCTGTTTCTGCGACACAAAAGTACATTTTGAGCACCCCTGTACATGTTGGTTCATTGTTTTCAACCCTGTACCTACATAATTAATTCTGGTTTTGGAATGTGAGCGGTGCTGGTGTAAATGTCAAGGTCTTAAATATTTGCAGGCACTTGTCTAGAAAAGGAATAAAATTAAAAATTGTTTTTTTCTGTTTACGTTTTATACTCTAGATATAATATTTGGTTTTTTTCTAGGCTAGCCCGGTCTGTGCCCTCAGTAGGTAAGATGTCACAGATTTTTTTGTTAAATTTGATTACAGCATAACGAGCCGAGCGTCAAAGCGGATAAGTTGAATTTAAAAAATACGTTTATTATTTTCTTTGCAGTATCTAAGCGAGAGCTAATTATTATTCTGTTGGGTAACATTACCTTGTAGGTACTCATACGTATTAAAAACGTGACAATATATTTTGAGGAATTTTGTTTTTCTCTAATACACATTACTTTTTTGACTAGGTGGGTGTGACTTTAAATCTGACATCCAGCTTTGATTCCAAACAACTTTTGTAAGTAACTTTTTAACGTATTTTAAAAAATAAGGGTACTTTACTCTTGAATTATTTTGACATTTTTGAATGTACCTCGTATCCAAGAAGAGATATTTAAATTTTGATATGTGCGTTTTGAGTCTGAAACGATGCACCAACTTTTATCAAGAATAAAATTTTATGAGAAATTAATAATAAAATTGTACCGAACTTTATGCCTGTTACTGTATACACAAGGCTGTAATTTGACTAGGTGACTGTGACTTTAAATCTGACATCAACCTTTGATTCCAAACAAGTCTTGTAAGTAACTTTTTACCGTATTTTAAAAAATAAGGGTACTTTACTCTTGAGTTATTTGGACATTTTTGAATCTACCTCGTACCCAAAAAGAGATATTTAAATTTTGATATGTGCGTTTTGAGTCTGAAACGACGCGCCAACTTTTATCAAGAATAAAATTCTCTGAGAAATTAATAATAAAAAGTTTTCCATTTGTGTCCAACTTTCTGCCTGCCCCTGTATACCTATACACATGGTAGTAAACGTGTATATCTGATGTAAATTATTATAGAATTGGAAATATTCCCTCTGGTTTACGTAAAACATAAAGAAAAAATATGTTTGGCGTAATTTTCTTTGTTCCTTTGTTGAATTCAAGTAGCTTTCAGTTATGTAACATTAGAATGATATGATTTTGTCTAGTATATAAGGATCGATACAAATAGCTGTTATTAGTTTCAAACGTTTCCAGTTAAAGTTTGAATTGTGTTTCCCTGTAAAGCGAATTTGCGGGTAAGTACCTACTAAAAGTTTTGTGAACAAATGTTTTGACATTAAATTGAAGGGTTCATCGCAAAAACCAAACAAGTTAGCACTAAAATAGTTATTTATGTATTAAAACGCCGAAAATCTTCGCCTCGACTGGGTTATTTATATATATATATATATATATATATATATATGCACTGAAACGGCTCTTGATAGGTTAACGGTCGTAAAGCCACTTCCTTTTACAAGTGTCTCGGTCAATGTCAGAACGTATAGAAAACGAACTTGATTAAGATTTGTATAGGGTGTGTCAAGTAGCGATAGTTTGGGTTAACTTGGTACTAGTATTTTTTATTATTGTATTTTCTATAAAAGTCACTATAGTCTATAGATTATTTAAACGGCATTAGCCCCATTTGTTTAGAAAATATTTGGGATAAACTGCCCATAAAATATAAACAAAATGTTAATTTACAAAATAAATTGCCTTGTCACAAGCACAAGTCTACGGGATGCGAAGACGATTTCGACGGTGTTCCACAATCCAAAGAAAAATGTTTTTTTTTTGTTGAAGTAATGATAATAATAATAATTTAAATAAATTATGAACAGTAAAATTGAAAGTTTTTGTATATGAACCCTTAAAATTAATTCATTAAACTAATCTGTTTGTTTTGTTATTATTTAAATAGATTACAAAAAATCAAAATTAAAAAATGAACTTTACATCGTTGGAAAAAAAAGAGGAAAGAAAAATTGCTGATTTGGAAACCCCGCTCTTAAAACAAAATATTTTTCTAGACGGTGTAGCCTGTTTAGGAAAAACTTGTTTGTTAAGAAAATTTAAAAATGTAGAATATATGGATTTTTTTGAACGTGTACACAGAGAACCCTTATTTAGAAACAAAAATATGTGTACTATCTCACAAATAATGTATACACTTACATTTTGTGATGCTATTGATAGGTCAAAAACAAAATCTATTTACGATCGTAGTCCGTTGTCAGACATTTGGTATGAATGTATCTTCAAAGAATATTATGAAAAAAATGGAGCTGGAATTCAACAACTAAATTTATTTTTAAAATTTCAGGATTCACTTTCTTTTTTAAATAAATTTCCAACTATAATTCTTTTGCCCTTCAAATGTCATATTAAAACCATTGTTAAGCAAATGATTAAGCGTGACAACGGAATAGATATAATCAATAAAAAATATGTATTTGCCCAAATCAAAATTTTTCAAAAACTATCAAAGTTACCCAACGTTCATGTAATTAAGATTCCTCCTGAAATTAATTTATATACACAGGCTTGTGAAATATTTTTATTTACAAAATTATCTGAGATTCTTAAGTTATATAGTTAAAATAAATTAATTTTTCTTTGGGGCAGTATAGATTTAAACTTAATATTTTTTATATTATTAGGAGTGGGTTGGTACAAGATATTAAAAACTAGATTAACAGTTTTCATATTTTTATTGAAGTCATTATAATTATAATTAACAATTAAAATTTCTACTATTTTATTTTGTATTAATTTACACTACAGATGTAAGTTTGATAATTGTTTAATTATCAATTTTCTTAGACAATAAACGTGAATCATTTGTTTAATAGCTTTTATTTTTTCCTGGTGAACTAATAATTTTCTTCTGTAATCACTCGTGTTAAAATTCGACATATTCAATTACAGTTGTTTAACAATTTTAGTAAGAGGGTTATACGTAAACACTTTGTCATGTAAAATAAGACAATAAGCTGAAGTTTGAGGTTTTATAGGGGTATTACATTCAAATTCTAATCGCATGACAACAGGGCTAGATTCTAGCGCACCCTTTTGATGAGAGCAGTCTATGTAAACGATTGGAGCTTTAGAAACAAAATTTTTAGGTGTTAGGACTGGTTCGCTAGAAGTTCCGTAATAGGTCTTTCGAAAATTTGCATACATTTCATAAAGCGATGAGTACTTATTGTTTTTAAAATCGATGTACAGATCATCGTAGGGGTAACGATCTGAATTTAAAAAAACTTTAATATTTCTTAAGTCACATTTACTAAAGTGGCTCATGTTTTCATTTATTTTGTCCCTAAAATTTTCTTGGAAAGCTACACAAACATGACGAGGGCTTTCAACCTTTGTACTCGTTTTAACCGGCCAAGTAAATCTTGTCGTTTGCGGGAGTTCAGGCCATTCTATTATTTCCCAGGATCGAAAACCCATCGTTAGATCAACATTTTTATCAATTAATTTTGTGAGCGTTAATTCTTCAGGAATCCCAACAGATATGTGGGGCATTCGCCAACACAATTTTGACAGCTCAATTTTACATGTATCGGTTTCCTTTTCACTATAGCAACAGTTCTTATCAGAACTAGATCTTATTATAATTAGCTCTTGTTTACAGTTAAGTAAAATTTTTTTATAAACTTCTGCGAACCCAATTAACATTTTCAGAGGAATGCAAGCGTTAAAATTTCCCTTGTCATCTATTATTGAGGCTAAATCTTCTTGTGGGAATAATCCAGCATTTTGCAGCTTGTTACTCTCATTTAAATTATAGGAAAGGTAACTTTTTAGTGTGGAAGTAATTCCTACATCTCGAACCGAGTCTATAGTGTGTCCGTTGATAATATATCTAATTTCTTTAAATAAAAAAGCTAAACCGTTATTGATTATTTTCAAATCTTTTGTGTAAACAGAAGCTTCGTTTGTAAGTTTCCCCTCAAGATAAAGGAAACTCTCACATGGTAACGTGTAGTTGTCTATTTCTTGTACCGGAATAATTATTTCATCGTTGTAACCTAATTTAGTAGGCAAATAGGGATCATAAGAGTGAATTTCATAACGGGTGATTGAATTATCTTCAAACAGAGGTTCTGTGACGTTAAGAACATCCATTAAGATTTTTTTGGTTGAAGAACTTTTAAACCAAGAAATTTTAGAAATTTTACGTTTGATTGTGTTAACCGTTTGGGTTTCTTTTTAACACTAAAAAGACGGTTGTAAGATTTTCTCTTATATTGAAAATTTGGCAATAAATTATAACGAATAACCATTTGAAATTAGTTTTCCTTCTTAATGTGTAACCTTATCGTTACGATCTCTCCTCTATTATTAACTAGATTACCCTCTTGATCCAATATTTTAACTGAAATGTGATTAATTGTTTTTATATTCACAGGAAAATATAAAACATTTTGAGGTGTTTCAACAATTTTGAATCCTGCCCCCACAGTGGGGAAAAATTGATGTATAATATGACCGGGCTTTGCATTTATGTAGCTACCACTAGCAATATTACAGTCAATGCACAGAGAATTAACCTTACAAATTTTAATTGGGTTTTGGGACTTATGTACTATTCCGGCTTTGTAAATACCATTACTAAAACCTAACATAGGGCCTAAGCTATCATCAGTAAACGTTACAGATTCGGAACATACCATTTCTGTTTCTAGTGTGTTATTATTCGCTCGAAGATGAAAACTAACTTCTTCATCGTGGAGTTTTCGATAGAGAAAGTTCGCTATGTCTGTAAGTTCATATGTACCTTCAGGTAATATAATGGTTTTTCCCCCGTAATAAAATTTATTATTCGTTTCATCAACGTTAGGTATGGCGTTAAACGTATCAAAATTAATTAAACCTATACAATAATTTATATTATCTTCCAGATAAATTGGGGGATTAAAACTTGCGTCTAGAATAGTGGATTTGGCGGATAATGTTAAAGTAAAAGACATATTGATTGTGTATGCTTGTCTTGAACTGAGAACAAGTTTCCAAACTATGCATAATTATACAAAAACTGTAATGTTAATTGACCACAATTTATTCCGGTTGATTTTTGGTAGCGATCGTAATTGTAGCTAATTAAGTTTTTCTTTGAGTCGCTTAAGAAGTATTGAATTAATTCCAGAGGTGGCCTTAGATTACCATAGGAATCGAAATAGACAATGAAGGAACCCTTTTTAATATAGGATACCCAATAACTACCTTTTCCTTCAGCCTGGTCTAAATTCACAATTCCGGTTTCAGTTAAATTAATTCGTTTCGGTAATTTATTTCTCATAAAAATGCCGCGAAAATGGGGTATTTCATATTTTTTTACATACTTTACCAAGTCGATATTTGTTAGCGGTCTATTTTTGGGAAGGTTCCTAAGGAGTTTTTTGAAAATCGTTTCAAAAACAATCCATATCCTTTTTTATAGGGACGCATGTACAATCCTTTTCCTACAGATTGTTGTTCAACAACGTTATTATGTCTTTGCATTTCTGATAGTCTTGCTTGATTTGTTTTTGCTTGATTTACGGCGTTTGCAATGGCTGCTGCTCCACCTCCAAGGGCTCCTAATGCAGATAATCCGGCAAAAAGAGGAATTAAAGGCAAGAAACCCCCCGTACTTTTAGGGATGGGTATAATCCTTTGTTTAGGTTCCAACACTTTTTGTGAATTTTTTTTTATTGCCTGAAGGGCTTTTTGTGCCGCTTTTTGCAAACCAAGTTTTTTATTTCCACTGATGCTTTTTCTTGCTTTTCTTACAGCCGCAAGAAAAGATATCGCTTTACCTCGCACAGTTTTCTTGATAATATTTTTTCTTTTTTGTTTCGTTTTGGTTTTTGTTTTTAAACCCAAACCCAAAGTTGTTTTAGCTTTCATCGCTCCTTTGATTGTCAGGGCTGCAATTTTTTCACCAACACCCAAGGATTTCGATTTCAAACGTTCTGTAGCTTTATGTTCTAAAATAGAGTCAGCTAATTGTCTATTTTTGAGATCACTATATTGACTATATGCTATATCGTGTAATTTACAAAACTCATCTAATGGATTGATGCCAACGTCTCCTCGTTTAAGTCGTTTCTCTAACTTAGTGCCCGGACCGCAAAAATTATAACCAGGAATATGTAATTCGATTGGCAATTTGTTTAAGAAATTGTTAAACAAACCGAACCCTTGGAGAGCTTGAGGATGATTAACAGATGAATGGTAAATTGCAGGCATTTAAATACTTATATGCCCAACTGTTGGCTGTAATATGGTTATAGACATCTTTAAAAATCTTTATATATACATAGAGAACGGGCTCTATGTGACACAGAGCGGTCTTAGAAGAAGAAGAATGAGGATTGAAAAGCAAAGATTTTCCCTTCACATAAAAAATCATGACCAAAGTTTTGTTTCGTTTGATAAACATGGACAATTATTGAAAGGGGGTTGTAAACGAGGACTAATTGTTGGACCGTCCGGATGTGGAAAAACTAATGTAGTAATTAGTTTGTTGGAAGAACCAAATGGACTACGCTTTGAAAACGTCTATGTCGCGGTCATAATCTTCGACGATGTGGTTTGTTGTAATCAAAATATAATTCGAGACTATTTTTGTTTTGGCAGACACTCGAATACAGATTGTTTTTATTTAAGTCAGACCTATTCTTCAATACCTAAACAACTAATTAGAGACAATTCAAATATGTTGGTAATATTTCAACAAGACAACTTAAATTTGAAACACATATATGAAGATCATGTCATCTGTGACATGCCACTTCTAAAGTTTAAAGAGCTTTGTTCTTTGTGCTGGAAAACACCCCACGGTTTTTTGGTTATTGACAAAGACTCACCGATAACTAAGGGTCGATATAGGCAAGGTTTTGATAAGTTCATTTTTCTATAATAAAGTTTCAAGTAGAACGAAACAGGTTTTAGTGCAGTAAAGGTCACCATCTAAATAGGAAGAATGAACCGGAAAGCAGCGACTGAATTGGTGAAGACCCGTCGTGCGGTAAAAAAAATATCGTACTCTGAAGAGTGATATTGCACAAATGGATATTAAAAAAGAACGTGAATTTAAACCGATTATTGAACCACTTCAAAATTTAATTGCACGCATCAAAACCGAACCAGAAATTTTGAATGCTAAAGAAGAAAAAAAAGCTAAAAATGAATCAAATCAAAATTTTAAAAAATTTGCCGCTTCCTCACCACAATCTTCAATTTATGCAATAAAGCCCATGGAACCATTCTTACCAACGGGAGGATTAACATTTCTAGAAGATACAGAGATTACTGAACGTCCAGACCCTGCGGAACGTACTACTACTTCAGAAGATACAATGACAGATAGGGCAATTAACGAAGCTGTTGAACAAGCTAGTCAATATCTTAAAGATCTTTCTAAAGAACCTGCTTATGAACAATGGTTGGAACAATTTGAATCTCTGCCTCGTTCTTTCATCGATCAACAAATAAGGGGAGATCCATCAGATTTTGATCACGTTTATGGAATTTTTCACGACCCTACAACGGGAAAATTTTCAATAGGAAATGCTACCGTGGATTTTGTTGGAAACGATATTAAAATATTTAGGAAAAACGTGCTTCAACCAGACCTAAATAGAGTTTATAAAGGGACTACAGGGTTGTATGAATTATTGTTTAAACAAAACCCAGTCGCTTACAAAATAGCTGATTTAGATGATTATATGAAGATACTTGAACTTACAGCAGCGTATCGAAGAAACAAAGATCCCACCGAACAAATTCAAGGATCCGCTAACTCTAAATACGTTTCAATTATTAGACCTTGGTTAGTCAAACATAATATCTTAAAAGTGGAGGTTTTAAAACCTTTAGCAAATCCACCATCAATTAGAGACAGATCGCTGTCTACAAGTTCTTTACCACGATCGAAGGTAGATACGAGATCAAAGAAAAGGGGTGGAGGACTATTAACAGTAACACAGAATAAACCTGATTACATATATTACGATGACTCAAACGAGCTGGTGGGGCGTTTAAAATTATTAATTGCCTCTCAAAACGCAGGTCACACGGGTCACAATAATGAAATTCAATCGATATTGGAAGAGCTTCGAGAAGCCAAGATAATAGCATAAAAGCTAAATAGAATAATCACAGTATGTGTTCAATCTTTCAAGCGTCATGACGCTTGATAAATTTGGAGCTCATATTACAACAAAAAAAGCAGAAGTTAGTCCTTCCGCTTCTGTTCAACCTCAAACTCCGTATACGTCAGACCAAAAAAAATATTATAACTTAGTTATCGTAGCAGATGTAAAATTATATTATAATTTAGTATTACCGTTCATCGGTACTTATCAGAATAAAAATAGATTGTATGAATTATTACAAAATCAACAATTTGAATATTCATTTCCATTAAAAAGCGCTGAAATTATTAGGTGTGAATTACCAGATCTTGTGAATCTATTTATAAATGGTAATTTAATTCAAAAACCAGTGGGAGTCCAATTAACTGAACTAGATAAATTGACATTTAAATCGAGTGGACAAAACGTTTTGAAACAATTTTACGGCGAACTTTTAATTAGTTGTCCAGTTAATGTAGAAAATTAATCAATTGACTCATTACTAAGTCAATAAACAAACATACTACATGTCGAAACAAATAATATCGGACGTGAAAAGACAAGTTGTCGATGAAATACATAAAGATGCTAGAACGAATTTCAAAAGACGAAGGGTACTTTTAAAAGGTTTCAAAGACTTAATGCAGGTTGATTTGGTAGAGATGCGTCCGTACTCGAAAATCAATCGAGGTTATAAATACATACTTGTGGTCATTAACTGTTTCTCAAAATTTGCATGGGCGCTACCACTTAAAAATAAATCTGCTACTGAAGTAACTAAAGCAATGGAAACAGTTTTCAAAAAACAGGTTCCCAAAAATTTACAAAGTGACCTTGGGCGTGAATTCTTTAATAAGGAGTTTAAAAAGTGAACTGATAAATATAAAATTAATCATTATACAACATTTAGTGAAAAAAAAGCTTCCATTGTTGAGAGGCTTAATAGAACACTCAAAAATTTAATGTATAAAGAGTTTAACTTACGGGGAAATTATAAGTGGATTGATTTTTTAGAAGAAATAGTCACGAAGTATAATAATTCAAAACATTCTGTAATAAAAATGAAACCAATTAATGTAAGTAAAAAAGATGAACGTAGATTGCTCAATACTGTTTATAACAGAATTAAACAAGCTGATCTCAAATCAAAATTTAGTGTAGGAGATCCTGTGCGAATATCTAAAGTTCGAGGAATTTTCTCGAAGAAATATTTTCCAAATTGGTCAACTGAAATTTTTGTTATAAGAAAAGTTCAACATACAAATCCAACTACATATCTTTTAAAAGACTCAAAAAATGAAGATATCTTAGGATCCTTTTATAACGAACAACTGCAAAAAGTAAAGTATCCAGATGTCTACAAAAATAAGGTCTACGTTAAGTGGCTCAATTTGGATAATCGACATAACAGTTGGATAAATAAAAGTAATATTGTTTGATAATAAAGCAAAGGTTTTTAAAATTTGTATAGTTCTTTAGTAAAATTTAAATCTTTGTATTTATGTATAATTTTGAAATCTTAAATCTAAAAAGAATAAAAACAACAATGTTTTCTAAAAAAATTTTGTTTTATTTAAAAAAACTTTGTGTTTCGGGCAAAAATTCTATATCGTCATCAATAATTCTTGTACGAATTTTTTTTGTTGGCTGTGATGATTTCTGCTGGTTCTGTTGTTGAGAAGATTCACCTTCCGGATTTACTTGCTTCCTCTTGAGACATTTTCCGAGGAGAGAAGCGGTCTCTTCAACACAGTTCGTGGTGGGGGAGTCCTCTAATTCAACCACTGCTCCCTCGGTGTCCTCAAAATTAAATTTGTATTTTTTGCACACTTTTTCGAAAATTTTAATCTCATCTTTATTTTCTATATTCATTCTTATAAAATGAATTGGTAAATTGACAAATTTTTTAATTAATGTACTTTTTTTGGGGGAGTATGTTAGGGAAATGATGATTTTATCGTTGGATATCGATAGTTCTTTCACCCCATATCTGAAAATAAGAAAAAATAATCTAAATTAGACCTTTACATAGAAAGAAATTAAAAATCTTACTTAAATACCTGCTTCAGAACTATATAGAGTTCTTTTGGTGTCAGATCTGAAGTTTCGTTGTTTGTGACTATCAAGGTGCAGGGGGTTGTTGCCATTTTTGTAATGATCTTATAGACAATCGTGACTTGTGACTAATTTCAGTTGTGTCAGAGTCTCCTTTTATATTGAACAACTAATGAAATTAACATAGAATGTAAAACTATCCTTTCTAATAACATTGAAAGCGTTGGTATAAAAAAAAGCTGTACCATGAAAAACATTTTATTTGCTTTCTATAGTACTTGCGGTTTACAACCGGTGTTCCTTGTTCTTTTAAAAATTAAAAAGCATAAAATGAACAATAATGAAAGTGTCGATGAATTATCCACCAAAGTTCTGAAGAAAATTGAGATGGTGAGTAGAATTCTTAGGACGAGGTGTGAATTTTCAAAATACATTAAATATCTCAATAACTCAATAATATTAATTGAAAGCTGTATAAAAAATATACTAAAATGTGTAGAAAGTTTCTATAGGGTTGAAGCAAACTTGGCGCTCTTGAAAAATTATTTAGAAAATTTTAAAATGAAACAAAGTCGAAATGTTAGAAATACAAATAAGGGACTTACATGGAAGGACGTTGAATCCTGTTTTAGTAGTAGGATTAAAACGGGTGTTATAATAAACTTAAAAATTAAAGATCCCTATATATTTTTTAATAGGGCTTTTAGGCTTTTTTCCCTAAAAATTAAAAAAGAATTAAAAACTTGTCTATTAAAAGTTAATACAACATTTATAGGGCTTTTTATGAAACCTCAAACAGGAGAAACAGATTATAAACATTTCAACACCAAAAATGAAATAATAGATTGTAACACAAATTTAAAAAATTGGTATAAAGAATTTGTGGTTGACAAAATTTTAACTAAATTAGAGGATTTTCAAGAAAAAGATAGCGGGTGGGCCTTAAGTAAAATTTTACAGTTAAAAATTCACATTAATCATTACGTTCCTTTTAATGTTGGGTTATCTACGTTTACTAAGCTACCTGCTTTCATTAAAAATCGTAAAGCTGTCATCAACATATCTAATGATGATTTGTATTGCTTTTTGTGGTCTGTGGTGTGTGCGTTGTACCCTGCAGACCCAAATAAACATCCTAATCGCGTCTCTTCATATCCCCACTATAGCGAAGTTTTAAAATATGACAATATTACCTTCCCCATTCGTTTAAAGGATATTCCCAAATTTGAAAAAATGAATCAAATAGCAATAAACGTATTTTCTTGCGACTCCTTGAAAAAGGAAATATTACCGGTTTGTTTAAGTAAAACCGAATATTCAATACGTATTAATTTGTTAATGTTACCAAGTGAAACACTCAGTACAAAGGAAAGCGATAGTAGTAGTAGTGAATTTGAGCTTAATTATTCCGATTCAAACAGTAGTACTGATGACATCTTCAATCAAAACATGCAACTTTTTCATTTTGCTTATATTAAAAATTTATCAAGATTAGTTAATAAACAAGTGGGACATTTTTCACATAAGAAGTGGTTGTGTGACTTTTGTTTACTTTCTTTTTCATCAAAACACACGTAATTCCTGTTATATTTCACAATCTGTCAGGATATGACAGTCATTTCATTATTCGAGCTTTAAATACCGAAATTCCTGGAAAAATAAATGTTTTACCTTTAAACAAGGGAAAATTTATTTCGTTTACAAAATACATTGATAACACCAACATTAGTTTCCGATTTATAGATTCTTTTCGTTTTATGTCAAATAGTCTTGATACCTTGTCCTCATATTTGAAGGATGAACAAAAGGTAATTATACGTAGTTATTTCCCAAACGATCAAGAGTTTCAACTTGTTAGTCGTAAGGGTGTTTTTCCTTATAATTATATGAATTCCTGGGAAAAATTACAAGAAGAAAAATTACCACCCAAAGATTCTTTTTACAACCAACTTTCTAAAGAACACATTTCACACCAAGATTACGCACACGCTTGTCAAGGGTGGAATGTTTTTAAAATTCAAACTTTGAGAGAATATACGGAGTTGTACTTAAAAATAGATATTTATTACTAGCGGACATTTTTGAAAACTTTCGTTTCACTTGTTTGAAAACATATAATTTGGAGTTTACATTATTATACCGCTCCTGGATTGGCATACGATTCAATGCTTAAAACCACAGAAGTCAAATTAGAACTTTTGACAGATTTTGATATGATTATGTTTATCGAAAAAGCAATCCGCGGTGGGGTTTCACAGTGTTCTAATAGATACGCTGAAGCTAATAATAAATATTTGGGTGACAAATTTAATCCAAGCAAACCAGTATCTTACTTAATGTACTTCGATGTGAACAACCTTTACGGCACAGCAATGACAAATTCTTTACCGGTTGGTGAATTTTGTTGGATAGAACCTGAAAATATTTGTAAGGAAAATATTTTAGATGTCACAGATGACAGTGATTTTGGTTATATCATTGAAGCAGATATCTCCTACCCCCCAGATCTTTTTCAAACTCATCGAGATCTAGCCCTACTTCCTGAAAAGCTTCTTCCGCCTGGTTCGCACTCGAAAATACCTAAGTTGTTAACAACATTTTTTAAGAAACAAAAATATATAATTCATTGGAAAACTCTAAAACAAAGCATTCAATTAGGTTTAAAAATAGAAAAAAATCATAGATGTTTAAAATTTCGACAATCAACTTTTTTACGAAAATACATACATTTAAATATAGAACTTCGTAAAAAAAGTAAAAATACCTTTGAGAAAAACTTCTATAAACTCATGATTAATTCGGTATATGGGAAAACAATTGAGAATGTAAGAAAATATAGAGACATTAAACTAGTTAATAAATGGTCAGGACGATTTGGGGCTCGGTACTACATTTCCCAACCAAACTTTCACAGTTGTGAAATTTATGACAATGATCTGATCTGATCATGATCATGATCAATGATATGAAACGTTTGAAAATTAAATTTAACAAAGCTATTTTTGTATTAATGAGCATATTGGAAATTTCAAAAGTCTACGTCTATGACTTTGTTTGGTCCAAATGCAAAACTGTTGTATACTGATACAGACAGCTTAATTTACCAGTTTTTTGTTGACGATATTTATGAACATATTAGAAATGACATAGAAAAATTTGATACGTCAGACTACGCACCCAATAATATTTATAATATTCCACAGGTTAATGCAAAAGTTTTGGGGCTTATGAAAGATGAGAATGCGGGAAATATCATGACACATTTTGTTGGGTTAAGATCTAAAATGTACTCTTTAAAAATAATTTCAACTGTTAATTATGAAGAAAAAAGAAAAGAACTTGAGGACAAAGGTTTAAATAATGATCAAATTGAGCATTTTCTTGCCAATCTAGGAGTGATTAAAAAAGCAAAAGGAATAACTAAATCGGGTTTAAAATCTATAACTTTCGATGATTATGTCAACTGTCTCACTAACCAAGAAATTCTTAATACCAATCAAAATATCATCCTGTCGAAAAGACATGAAGTTTTCACTATTAGTCAGAAAAAATTTGCGTTGACTCCATATGACGATAAAAGAGTTCTTAATTATTTAACTACAGATACATTGCCTTGGGGTTATAACAATTCTTTTTAGGTCGAAAAAGAAGAAATAGGAGGCCCGTGTACGCCAGAGTATAATTTCGAGCTTCAAACTTGGTCGCCTGCAACGCTTTCATATCAGGCGGCCAATTCCATTGCTAGGTCTATTGTAAAATTTGAAGATATTGACAAATTGAGCTTTCTACCTCATCATTTATTGAATCTTATAAGAATGAATTGGCTAAAAAATGAAATTTGTAACTAAATTTTGTTTAATAAAATCTAATGAAAAACACAAATTATGTTATGATCTGTAAATTGCATCAGAATATTAAACCACAACAGCAGATACTTACTTTCACAATGTGAATAACAAGTTTTTGTTTAGAACTAATGTATTTCGAAAATGTATGTCTTGTCTAAAGAAACTATACCTCTCAATTGCATCAGCCAATTACATCAGCTTGGTAAGTTGGTTCTATAACCTTTCACACAACTAAATGTTACTATATATACACTCCTAATTACAGATAGTTTTCAAAGTTTTTGTTTGAATATAACAATGATGTATAAACGGGTGTTTGATAGTGATCCATTTGAACAAGTAACTGAGAGAAAAAGAAGAAAAATATCAAAATTTTACGATAACCTTGGAGAGCTGTTAGATATTTTTTATAACGAAGAAAAATATAACGACCTTAACCAAAAGTATCAGGCACAACCTCAATACGAAGATGATTGGTTGTACATGGAACAATCATATCTAGAAGTACAGGAGGAAACATATTTGTTTAACTCTGTAATTTTTGAATATAATAACAGAGTCCATCAAGAAAACTTGTATTTTCAGTTATATATAACATTTTTTAATGTAAGTTTCCCGAAAATTATTTCTATAAACACCTATAATTATTTTCTTTTTATTTTCAGTTATGAAAGAGTTTGTTATCAAAACCGCCACCACCATTACTAAATACCACCACCACACCGACAATCTAATTTGAAATCTATAAAAAGGTTTTCAGGTAAGAAATTGATATTTTATATATCTATACTAGTACTAAAACAACATGAAATTTGTAGTAATTGACATCCAGGGTTATACCACACCAAAATTTCAAGCTAAGGAATTGACAATCTACGATGGGAAAACGATGAAGCATTGGGTCTTCAAACCGAAAATTAGCCATCATACCTTAGATGCTTCTAACAAAAGGACTGGTAAGTATTTGTACAACAACCACTTAGGGATACACTACAATTCGGGATTTGAAGACTACGATAACATCTATTCAATTTTATATGAAGAAATTAAAAATGTGGATCGAATCTATGTGAGAGGACAAATCAAGAAGGAATTTATTTTGGAATGTCTATCAGACTACAATTTTTCAGATATTCAACCGGATATTGTCAATCTAGAATATATTTCAAATTGCCCAAAATTAGAAAAAGGTTTAGCTAAGTGTGAATACCACGACTTAACAATTTGTAAATGCAGCATTAGCTTTGCATCTCTATTATACTCTTTTCTTGTTAAATTATTACCCTAATAAATTGTTTTTAAAAATTGTCTTTTATTTCCTAAGAATTTTTATTACAAGTAATACAGAGTCTTTATTTACACTGTATATTCAATCATTACAGACACTATATGGGGATAAAAACAAATCCTTAATTCCGTTCATTAAGTCCATTCGCATTGGATGCACATCTACAGGAAGGTGTTCTAAAACTTGTTTAATTCTTGTTGTGCCTATAGGAACTTCCAGTCGTAAAATTGTGTCTTCACCATATCGACGAACACGCTCTTCCCCGAAAATATGTGTTGTACATTGTTGAATGTAGCTGGGATGAGCACAATATAATCCTTTTCGTTCAGATATTAGTGATATAACGAAATAATTATATTTTCCTAGAAAAACACATATTACTTAAATTCAAACAGAAAAATTTTAGTATCTTACTATCACGCATCTTGTTGGAATCACCAACTAACGCTATGTGTTAATTTTTGAATGCATTTTTGCCTTATATAGGTATATCTGTGATAAAAAATAAACAATGTTTCTTTTGAAACTTTATTTTTAATAACTGTTCTAACAAGAATCACAAACGTTGAGGTTTTTCTCCAGGTAAAAATTCCTTTAAATACTTCAAAAATATATTTAACTCTCCATAATAAAAATTGCTGTGAACTTCTTCTATAGACAATTTTTGATCAAGATAATCAGAACAAATTTTAGAACCATATTTATATACGTGTAAAACATAATTGTTCCAATTTCTGTCGTCTTCCGATAATTCAGGGTCATCTAAAACGGTCATTACTGTTGAGATTCCATATTTTAGTCTGTTATCTCGGACATATCTAACCGCATAATTTAGATTTTTAGGTGCTTGAGATGATTCAAACATTTTAAGTGATTATTAAGCACACAAGCTGTTGTGAAGGTATAATAAAATTATTTTCTGTTTAAATACTGTTTTTGATCCATATATTGTCACGTTTTTAATACGTATGAGTACCTACAAGGTAATGTTACCCAACAGAATAATAATTAGCTCTCGCTTAGATACTGCAAAGAAAATAATAAACGTATTTTTTAAATTCAACTTATCCGCTTTGACGCTCGGCTCGTTATGCTGTAATCAAATTTAACAAAAAAAATCTGTGACATCTTACCTACTGAGGGCACAGACCGGGCTAGCCTCGAAAAAAACCAAATATTATATCTAGAGTATAAAACGTAAACAGAAAAAAACAATTTTTAATTTTATTCCTTTTCTAGACAAGTGCCTGTAAATATTTAAGACCTTGACATTTACACCAGCACCGCTCACATTCCAAAACCAGAATTAATTATGTAGGTACAGGGTTGAAAACAATGAACCAACATGTACAGGGGTGCTCAAAATGTACTTTTGTGTCGCAGAAACAGCAAATGATAACTACTTTTCAACAGCAATAAAACCTAATTGTAAAGAATAAAATTCACTGCTCAATTACCAACTTTATTGTAAACATTTTCATGTACAAATTACAACTTGTAAATATATTGTAAATAGAAAAATGTGCTTTTTATTTAACCATTAAATAGTTCAAGCTTCTGGCGCTCAAACATAACCATTTTGGTTATACATTGTATGCATTATTTGGTCTGGGTTGTGACATATTCGGTGCCCTAAGGGTTCTTTTAAACCTGATATGAATGTCCTTAAAGCCAAATTATTGTTTCGTCCTGTTCGTGCGCATCAACATAACTGCATGGTAAATTTGAAATATTTAAAATTCTTTCATAAAACTGTGTGGTCGTTCTGTTGGCTGTTGCCTCATAATAACTAAGTCACGATTTAAGCTGTCCAAGTAGAACAGCTTTGAATATTCACGACTATTTTTGCATTTCCTAATAATTTTGATACTAGTGAATTAAGCAAATATACATTATGAAAATCACCTGGATTTTCCGCATTGTAAAAATTATTTATGAGTGAATCACATACTGCCAAAAATCTATTTATGTCATTGAGATTGCCATCAAATTGTGGTACGAAATTTAGATATTCAGATTTAATTTGAGCCATTGTTTGCGTTTGAACAAGAGAATTTTCAATAAAAGTTTGATTCGACAATATTTTCGAGAATAGGCGTATGATAAAAGTTTTCTTTTTGGTTGAGTCAGCTGAAGGAATTGTTAAATTCAAATTTTCAAAAATATTCGTCAAATCGTTGATATCACTCATTAAATAACGAAAACAACAAATATCTACAAATTTTCAGTGACAAAATTAAGAGGAACCTCTGCATAGCAGTATCTATAAGGACGACGGCTGGTTAACATACCCACTCTAATAATTTCTGACTATCAATTGTTTCCATGGCTAACTAGAATTCGGAAAACCGATCCTGGTGCATAGAAAAAGATTACATGCTTTTTTTACATATTTCACCTCGTAGATTTTGAATAAAAAAAGTTACAGAAAATCCGATTTGTGTCTTCACCAAAACCAATCTTCCTCGCGAGATCGGGCATTTGATGTCCCGGCCTACGATGTATCTCCTTTCAGAGGGTCCTTGGTCCGTCGATCGGATGGGCTGCCTGAAGTTCAAGGGGCCACTCCAAAAACTGTCCTTGGAACTCAAATAACAGTTCGATTCTACGGTAATCGGAAATAACGAAAATCGCGCAACGTGCGATACTATCGCGACCCGAAGAATCCTACCGACTGCGCCAAATAACTTATAGCAGGCAGAGGATTCTTTTTTATTTATTTTTTAATTCTTTTAGGTTACAACAAATGCGAACGGACAATACAGACTGACTGAAATAAGTGTCTTCAAAGAATTTATAAGATCGGTGAAGCTGCTGAGTCGGCGAAGTGTCTTCTTCGTATTTTATATGGCAGGCTGGATTAAGGGTGATATAATTATTCACGTACTGAACCAAATTTCACGACTTTTTTTAGGAATAAGAAGTTCTGAATTTTGGTTAGGTATGGGAAACAGGTTGATGATATTTTAATTTATTACTATTTTAGAACCAATTTTGTACAAATAATTTTAATCTATATTAATGTATATCCGGAATTCTTGATAGTACATCAACTTTGCATGAATAGGATAAAACTAGTGATATAAAACAGTATTTATGCAGTGACAGTTTTTAAAATTTTCAGAAAGTAAAATTTCTACTTAAATTGAAAAAGAAACAACTTTTTCAAGTGAAACTTAACAAACAAACCAATTTTCAGCGATTTTAAAATTTAAGTTAACCTCAAAGTTGAATTTAAATATAAATAATTATTTAAAAATGTTCCCTCTACGTTGCGAACTTTGTGGAAGACATTGTATATCTTGAATTCTTGAAAAGCTTTAACACCCTGTATTTTTAAGTAGAGGCGCATCTAAATAAAAGTCGCATTCTTTTAGCCAAAGAATCTGTGGTAAAGGAATTTATCTACATGGTGTAATCGGCGGCCAAAGAATAGCATATTTTTTGTAATAATTAAATGACAGTCTGGTATGAATAATTTTCTAAAATGTCTTTTTTCGGGTAACTATTTTGTGTCTACTTACAGCTTCTACAAGTTGTAACCTGCTAACAAATTTATTTTCTGATATAATTATATCAAACAAACCCAAAATTGAATTGGTATACTGTTATGAATAGTGTTTTTATTAATGAAAATCGTACGCATATAATATAAATTGTAGGTGTAATGTACAGGGTGAGCGAAACTCCGAAACTCGACGTCCCAGGCCTACTGCGGGAAGGTAGGGGTTCTTAAATGGGGCATACTAAGGTCCAATAATTATGACTGCAAATATACTTTTCCGACGCTTGGTACAATGGCTTCTGTGGCGTCAGCGATTGTCTTTCCCCAGAAACATGTATTTTTGCTGTATTTTCCATTATTGTTTGTTACAAAAAAAAATTAGCCCAGGTGCACAACGCACCCTAATATTTTCTCAAATAATTTCCGACTATCAATTGTTTCCATGGCTAGCTAGAATGCGGAAAACCGATCCTGGAGAATAGAAAAAGATTCCATGCTATTTGACCCTGTATATTTTGAATAATAAAAGATTCAGATCTTTTCAAATCTTTTCCTACAGAAGTTGTTAGTCACTTACTCCAAATAGGAAAGTACATTTTTTACACATACACAGTTCAATGTTTTATTTCAAGAGAGCCCGATTTTTTTCATATTCGATATTTCATGACTGGTGTAATATTTTCATTTTGCCGGTTGTATGTAAATTCTCAATTGTTTCGATTTTCCGCCATAATGTTAACATGTGGCCAAAATTAAAAATTTAAACTAGATGCATTTGTTGAAATATTGTCATAAGCCGTTCACGAATATTGTTCGCAAAATCTTCTGTTGTAAAGATATCGAACATAGGGGTATTTGACTTGAGTCAAAGCCCTTTACTTTTTTAGGAAATGCTGGCTACTTTTGACATTGGCGTAATTTTTTTAATTTGTACCTAGCGGTATTTAAATTAGTACAATTTTTTCACCGTACAGAGCTGTGAATGGTGGCTGCCAACTGCTTACGGGTTGCCAACACCTTTTTTTTATTGTTGTTCGATTTGCCTTCTTTTAATTAACCAAAACTTGAAATTAACAATGATCGGGTCCGTAATTATTGAAGCGACCTACTTGTTTCAAGTAAATAAATATGTCTATATACTCTCTACATTATAAGTGTGAGTTCTGCGAGTTGAAATTATGCGGTCAGCTCTTGGACTATACGCGCTTTGGTTCAGTGAGAACCAATAAAAATTAAACTACTTTTCTCTTCCCACTTTCACAAAAAACCTCCGACGGGATATCCGGCTTCCACCATTATGTACAAATACCACAACGCAAATGTTTAATTTCAACTTAATAATATATTTCGTGACCCAAATTTGATTTTTAAAGTACAAAGTGGTTGGGATTCGGGGTCGTAAAGAAAAGGGCAGCATAAAATTAAATCATCTTTTCAACAACGTTTCGGCTGATATACAACCATCTTCAGGGTTCTGAAATTTACAAGATACATAGTAAAACGAGAAAATAAAAACATTAACAAAACAACAAAAGTTTGACAATTTAAAATGTAAGTAATAAGTTTAATAAAAACACAAATAGCAAAAGACAAAAAACTTACCAAGATATTCTTTTACTTGTCACAATTAAACAATAATAATAGACAGGACTGAAGTATATACATATTGTCTCGTTGTAATATTCGCACAACGATATAAGTTAACGAAGGTTTATTACGTACTTTTCTGCCTGCGGGAATATTATTATCCGAACAAAGTAGCTTGTGGACGCATTTATTCCAATCTTAGACAAGGGAGGGGAGAGGACGCGTAACGTGTATATACGGACCATAGCAGAGAGTGTTCCCAAATACAACAATGCGACGCCATAATTTGGTTCCAAACGTCGTGTGTGACAGCAGGTTTAGTTTTTGTGATTTTGTGCTCATACGGACTGAGGACATTATTATTTTTGTGGCATCATAATGGTGTTTTGTTCAGCTTTTGGTTGCAAAAGTCGAGGTGAACAGAAAGTATCAGGAATAACCTTTCATAGGTAAATATTTAGAGTTAGAAAAATAGCTTCAAGGAAAAGATGACATTGTATTATTTGTATACCGCCTCAAACAACTAAAATCTTGTTGCATTCTCGAAATTTGGTCCCTTTACAAACCAACAGTAATGCTTTATACACATTTTTCATTCTTTACCAGTTCTACGCGATACGCCACTGGTGGTGCCTAACTGGGCACACTCAATTTGGCCGGATTATGCGTCCTCTCTCCCCTCCCTTGTCTAAGATTCCAGTCCTGGCACTGCGTTATGTACCATGTGACCTCGTACATGTTTACACCCCCTTATTTTCGATATTTTTGAGGTTAAAAAGAAGTTTCAGATAAAAGTTATAGAAGCCAAAGCAAGCTTTTTTCAGCGTTTATTTAGTTTTATACAGGGTGGTTTTTAAATGGAACACCTAGTATATTCTTAGATATTTGAAATCTGTTCATGGTCACAATTTCAATGATGTATACATTTAATGTTTGTTTTAAGCGTTTGAAAAATATTCGACCTTGAAACTTTCAATTTTGAACTTTTGATGTAATTTTTTTCGAAAATGAAACCTTTGCGGGTATACCTTATACAGGGAGATTCAGTTATGATGTAAATAATTTTAACCACATAGCGTGGGAGGTCCAATACAAAAGAAAATACGAAAAAAAAAAATGTTTCGAGAAGTTTAAAATGTTGGGCAATTGAACCTTAATACCTGTGTAACTCGATGCCTCTGCTTGAAAGGACACGGTCAATGTGACTTTTGGAGAGAGATGTTTGCCAAACTACATTAGGTATTGAGCCTTATTTTCGAATGTCGAAGGTTAAACTGAAGAAATACAAAATACCTTTCATCTGCATTATGCGTTGTTGTCCCAGGTGGTGTCAGTCTTGATTCTACAAAGAACAAGCGTTATAAAACTTGAAATAAGCGCCAGCACTGATTGAGAACATGTCGCGAGTTTCCGAAGACTACAGATGGCACATACATTTTCTCGCCATTTTTAAATTGCACCGAAAAATTGCTACCGGCACGGCAACAACACTTTCATAACGAAATTGCATCTACACCGCGATCCGTTGCACGGTTTTGTGGTGGTTACTGGTCAGTGGGCCTCTAACCTCTCTATTCTAAAATGTTCTAAACTAGACGCTGTCACAGCTATCTATTCGCCTGTCCGCGTCTAAAAAATTCCTAGATGGGGAACCCCGATCATATCAGTGTATTCGCCGTTGCCTAATAGTTGGCGCTGATATCGCACTCCCTATAATCTTGGGACTGACAATCCGATTGTGGTATAAATGGCATGTCAGTTGTCACTGTCATAATTGAAAGTTGAACGTGTTTTTCCGATTTTTCGAGGCTCTTTCGTTGCGTTCCTGTAACATGGTTTAGTCAAATCAGTGCCGATCTAATAGACATGGTACTTAATGAAATAACCCCGGATTATTTGACCGTATTTGTGGATCGCTCACAAACATAATACATAATTAGATTGTAATGGTGACATTTTCAAAAGAGATCCTATAATCTGAACAATGTTTGATGCATGTACCTATGCATATTGGATTGACATTGGAAAATCAAATGGTAAAATTAACTTAGACGTTGCTGTAGTTGTAGGAAGGTATGTCAGAAAAAACGATGGCTTTGAAAAAAATTTAAGATTTCGGATATGTTGTGCAAGTGGCAACTCAGCGCCCCGAGGTTGCTGGCCTCAACGCACGAGTTTAACAGCTGATCAGGTGCGCGTCGTTAACAAGGGGTTTAATACACTTCTGAACATATTTTTTTTATGTTTTTTGGTTGACTTTAGAATTTTTTTAAATTTTGGATTCGTATTAAGCAATTTGTCCACCTGTGGTTAATTTTTTTACATCATGACTGAATCACCTTGTATAAAAAGTCTTAAATAATAATGAGTATTCGCCCATAAAATATGGTTGCATTTCCCCATAGTCCAAATTTCTATAATTGAACCTGAACCACTCTAAAGTTCATCCATATTTTTAGGGTGAATACTCATCATCATTTATGATATTTAGCATTAGAATGATAATTAGTTATAAATTAACGAAAGATTATCTATTTTTAGGCATACCACGAGTTGTATTTAAAAGATAATTTAACAACTGCAAGTAGTTTATTAATTATTCAGTGTGTATGTAGCCATAATTTATCAACCCAACTTCTTATGAATCAATTAACTACAAAAATTATAAAAATATTTCGCCTCTTCGAAAATGTAATTTAAAAAATAAAAATAAAAAACAGCCACAAACGGGATTTGAATCCAGGACCTCTCGCACGCAAAGCGAGAATCATGTCCCAAGCCCATTGAGGTCAGATGAATGTTTTACTTAACTAGCCGTATATAAATTTAATTACCCGGTTGAGCTTTCGGTTCTGAATATGTTTTTTGTGCTAATAGATATTAAACGATCAACGTGTTAACTGAAAACATATCTTCTAGTCCTATTATATTAAATTTGAAGAAGGTATCGGGTTATCAGTTTTAGATGCCACAATATTGGTTTAGCGTAACTAGGGCGTATCTAAGAGACTAGGATTTCAGCGAAAATACCACAGTGGTATTATCGTGTGTAATATCACAAGTGCCGGAAATTTTATCGATAATTTTTTCGAAAGCGCTACTAGAAAGATCACGAGTATAAATTGTTATCTCTGAAAATAAAAGGCCAATTTGTACGAGTAGTTTTGCTAATGAGCAAAATAGCTCTTGAGAATAAAATTATTTAGAAAAATTTCCGACACGAGTGGTATTTGTCGAGATATAATAATTTGTGTATTAATTTTTTCTATATTTACATTTCCAAAAAAACTCATTTTGAACGAACGAGTTTATTGGCAGCTTTGACTGTAGCGTTGGAGTAAACAAACACAACGCTTGGATATCCAAGGCAAATGCGATTATACCTACACCCTGTTAGCGTTGGTTTATTTTCTGAATGTGTGTCATAAATTTAAACAGAGACGGAGGTCTAATAACAATAATTTAGCAATGTAAAAGTTATATAAATTCATTGATACAATGCTTAATAATACCGCAACATAATTTATAAGCTGCATAATTTAGAACAGTGTAAAACACACCAATTTTAAGAAATACGTGTTTGTATCGAACAGATTCGCGGTTGCTAAGCAACGAAGCGATAATTGCACAAGTGGTATTACCGCTTTGCTTTTGCACAAGTGCAATTCTCGCTAGCAGAGGCATATGATTGTTTGGATTTTTATGGAAGGAGCTACCTTATTGGATGCAAGCAGTATGAGGGAAATAATCTCTGAAATCATCACCTGATTGGTTAATATTTCAAAATTTATGTCATTTCATTGGTTCATATTGGCAAGCTTTGAATTGTCGAAAAAATAAACATCAAATGTGCAAAATTGGAAGTTTAAAGGTCGAATATTTTCCAAACGCATGAAACAAACATATTACATGTAACCATCATTGAAGTTGTGACAATGAGCAGATTTCAAATATCTAAAATATCCATTTAAAAACACATAAGTTTGGTTTGGCAACGTCTTTCTGAACACCCTGCCTATAAAACTAAGTAAACGCTGAAAAAAGCTTATTGCTTCGGCTTCTACAACTTTTACCTTAAACTTTTTTCCTAACCTCAAAAATACAGAAAATAAGGTATATAAAATATAGGACGTGCATCATCAACAACAACAGCGATAGCCTCATTTCATGAAACAGAGTCGTAATTATCTTTAAAAGATACATTTACATAATTATGATTCTTAAAATTTTGCATTTATCCGCTAAGCAAGAACTGATATTAGACCAAGAGTAGTTAATACAGAATATTGTTCTACCTATATTTAGGACATTGATAGTATAGTTATAACTCATAACCTTTTATATACCTACAATGTTAAAATTATTGTCGTCGGCATCTTTACTCTCCACTCGTAACGGGCTGGATTGTTTGTTGTGTTCTTGTATCTCTATGGATATATCTAAACATATATCTCTCTTTTTGAATTTGTACTGGTATAATTTTCAGGAATGAAATGCAATATCCAGTTCCTTTCAGTTCACGTTCCGGCTCGGCAATTAAATTGAAGACATTATTTTACTAATTCCACTGGTATTTCATTAGGGGTGAGCGCCGCGGAGATAGCGGGTCACCGGTGTCCGGCTGCCGTTAACGGCCGACCGGGGCCCGGACCCAAATGCGGCTAATTACCGCGGACGACACCCGGCGGGCCCGCTGGACATCGCTAATAATAAGTCTCATAAGACATTAATATTTCAGCCAAAACTCCAATACAATAGTTTTCGTACCCGCCGATTATCTAATTACATATTCCTCAGTAATGGTGTATAGGTGGCAAAATAAATCGTTTTGTGATTTTATGAATTGGTTTATTTTTACATTTACCATATCTATTTAATTTTTAATTGGGTTTTTCGCCACCAAACTGATCGAAAGACAACTTTTTCAAGTTGCCTGGAAAATTCATAAATTCTTAACAGTGAATGAACGAAACTTTAAACGGTGTAACTCAAAAAATAACTTCAACAAATTTGTTTTCTGAGCTTTTGGAGAATAAATCTTCCTCCTTTCTCAAAGATCATGCCACGTCAAAGTGAAATGACAGATTAATAAATTTCAGGTTAAAATGTTATGACAACAGAAACAATAGCCTAGCCACCTGCCTGATATTGTACCCTGTTTTCTATCTAATTATCTATTCTAACTTCTCTTTGAATAAGTGGCAATAATATTTTACTGAATTCCACTGAACATTCAGCAACACAGTTGTCCGTATTTCCTAGAATAAATGCAGATTCTTTAATTTTTCGTCTATTTCCTACTTCTTCTTTGAGAATTGGTTTGGACCTATCCCACAATATCCTATGATTGTTATTAAAAGAATGTTCACATATTTTTGACTTAGAAATTTGATTTTGCCTGATATAATTTTTATGTTCTTTTAGACGAACGTTAAATGGCCTACAAGTCTCCCCAACATAGAACTTTCCACATTCACAAGGAATTTTATAAATGCAATTTTTTGAACTTTGTACCTCATTAAATGGTTTCGTTTTAACTAGCATCGATCTTAATGTATTTTTGGTTTTAAATACTGTTCTGACATTAAAACCATTGCCTATGCGTTTTAGCTTATCTGATAGTCCAGGAATATAAGGAATAATTAAATTTACTGGTCGGTCCACCAGATTTATTTCTCTAATACTATTAGCCTTGTTATTTGGCTGGCAATCCTGAAAAACTTGCTCAACAAATTCAATAGGATAACTATTCTTCTCAAGAACATATTTTATATGTTTAATTCCCTCCTCAAATTTTGTGTTATTAGAACAAATCGTTCTAGCCCTGTCATACAAACTTTTAATTACTCCTTTTTTAACACTAATATGATGATTGGAGTTGAAATGGAGATATCTATTAGTATGTGTTGGTTTTCTATAGACACTAGTTTCTATACTATATGATTTCAGTATAGATACATCTAAGAAAGGTAATTGATTATTATTTTCAATTTCTAAGGTAAACTTAATAGAAGGTTCTTGTGAGTTTAGAAAATTTAATAATAAATTTAAATCATTTACTCCATGTTCCCCTATAATAAATATGGCATCTACATATCTCCACCAAACATTAGGTTGGTGAACATATCTAGTCAATTCATTTTGTTCAAAATCTTCCATGAATAAATTGCTTATGAATGGTGATAAAGGAGACCCCATAGCCATTCCAAATTCCTTCTGGTAAAATTCATTTCCTAGTTTAAAATAAGTGGTTTTAACACATAGTGTTGTTAGTTCTAATATTGCATCTATATTAAAATTCGTCCTTTCTACTAAAGTCTGATCATTTTCTAACTTTCTGCGTAAAATGTTCAATGATTTGTCAACAGGGACATTTGTAAAAAGACTAACCACATCAAAGCTAACTAATATATAATTATCCGGAAATTGATGTTCCCTAATTTTTTCTAGAAAATGATTATTGTTTCTGATAAATGAATTTGAATTTCCCACTAATGGATTAACAATTTTAAGCAAATATTTTGCTAACGAATGACATGGCGAATTTATTGAACTTACAATGGGGCGAAGAGGAATGTTAGTTTTTTTTTTCAGATTTTATGATAAACTGATTTAACTTTGGTTTGTGGAGCGCGTGATAAAGATACAAGGTCAATGTAATAACAAAAAATGTTTTATGTTACCATATCTCTTAAAATAACTACCCCACTTTCAAAAGCATTGACCTGGACAGTAGGAGACACTAAGGAAAAACGGGCATCCTACATGTTGCGACTTAACTCCCAATCCCCGTATGTTTTCATTCCTGGTTCGGAAGTAATAATATAGGCAAATGTATAAAAAAAAACAGAAGAAAGCATTACGCCATCGATTAATTTTCTGGATCCGCTGTAGTTGCTGTAACCAGGTGTGGCTTGAGCAGCGCGAGATTCTGCCTGTTTTTCTTTGGCCTCCTGTATCCAAAGTATGTCACACTGTCACATTTAAAGCCTGTACCCCAGATAAACCCACACGTTTATCTGGGCCTGTACCTGAAATAAGTATACGTACATAAGCCTCCCAGCGTAAGTGAAATTCGTGTGACAAGGTCTGTTTGGACGGGGCACACGATACGATAAATAAGGAAGGCTGATACGCCGCCATTTAAACAACCAATGAAACAATACTTCCTATCATAGGCGTTGCCAGCTGTTACAGTTTATTCCCTAAAATTGCCGTATTCAGTATGGATTACTTTACTACTTTACTACCTTAAAGGGATATTCTTCCTGCTTTGTTGGTTACCTGGGATTTGGTGTTGTCATATTTTTGCGATTTTATTACCATTTTCATCTTTAACATACAGGGTGATTCACCTAAAACTCCCCGGCCTCATAATATCTCAGCAACGAAATTGGATACGATACTTTATTCTTAGGCTAAAATTGAATTTTTCTATCGCAAATTGTGGATGGCGCTGCGGCCGAAAGAAATTTTTCGTTTGCAGTGACCTCAAAAAGTGGTGCATCCGAATTGCCCTTCAATTTGAAGCAACTTAGGTGCCATAAACAAATTTTGAAAAATAGATAATTTTTGAGTTATGGCACTTTAAAGTTAGAAGAAATCTGGAGAATCTGTAATGGACAATCCTAAGAACTTTTCCAAAACAAAAAACGAGGAAATCGTTTTCTGTGGAGATCTTACAACTATCCTAATATATCACGTAATTGTTTTGTCATCTTTAAATGTACAGGGTGTCCCAAGGAACAACCCCACCCCCCCTTAACTCTTTTAGTTTTTGAGAACAGTTTTTTATGATCCATACTATGAATATACAGGGTATTTCTTAAAAGCGGAGCAAACCAAATATACTTTTTTTAATGGGAACACAGCATTAAGGTTAAAACGGTGCACAACTTTATAACATTATCTTTTGCCGTTTTTAAAATATCAGATTTTCAGATTTTATGATAAACTGATTTAACTTGGATTTGTGGAGCGCGTGATAAAGATACAAGGTCAATGTAATAACAAAAAATGTTTCATGTTACCAAAGGAACATGTCATTAAAAATGTAGAATGTAACGTGTCATTTTAGATATTACTGAAATTCAGATATAAAATATTTTTGTTCTGAGAATTTCAGTAAAATCTCAAATTGCTTCTAAGGTTGTATAATTTTAGTATGACTACCTTGCTTTCTTTCTTCTTCTTGTTATTGCACATTGCATGGATAGTCTATCTTTATCACGCGATTCACAAATCCAAGTTAAATAGGTTTAGTATAAAATTTGAAAATAAAATATTTCAAAAACGTTAAAAGATAATGGCATATCTATAATTTTATACCGTTTATTTAAGTGTAATGATGAGTGGATTTAAAAAACTACAAATATTAGGAATGCATTACCAGTTCCTAATAAAAAACGTATATTTGGTTTGCCCCGCTTTTAAGAAATACTCTGTATATTCATAATATGGGCCATAAAAATCTGTTTATAATGAGCTATAACTTTTATTTGAAAGGTTTTTTTGTATCTCAAAAACTTAAAGAGTTAAGGGATGGGATTGTTCCTTGGGACACCCTGTATATTTAAAATGACAAAACAACTCTATGAGATATTAGGATAGTTGTAAAAACTCCTCAGAAAATTAATTTATCGTTTTTTTTTTGTTTTGGAAATATTCTTAGGATAGTCTACTACCACTACTACCACATGCATGCACTGCTAACTTTAAAGTGCGATATTAAAAAAACTGTTGATATTTCAAAATGTGTTTATGGCGCATAATTTGATTCAAATTTAACAAAAAATTTATTTTGACTGTAGCGCCACATATAAAAAATTAAACTTGAGCCTACAAATATAGGCTTCAACAAGCTCTAGCAGCATTTTTTAGGTCTGGTTTTGCTGCGCTTCCTACCGGAGTACCTCAGGGTTCAATACTTGGGCCTTTGCTATTTATTATGTACACAGCAGAAATTGCTAGGTCAATGGTTAGTAGCATTACACACACCTTCGCTGACGATACACAATTATTGTATCATTGTAAAACGTCTGAGGACACGCAGATACTAATCAACACTGATGTAAATAAACTGTTTAGTTCATCACTAACCCACAATCTCAAACTTAATGCAAATAAATCATGCTTTATGGTAATGGGGGGTAAGCAAAAAAGCTAAGATGGCGAGGGATATGTCTATAAAGATTGATGGTGTAGCACTTCCGGTTGTATCAGAGGCAAAGAATCTTGGTATTATTGTCGATGACAAGCTTAAATTCAAATCTCACATGAACAAACTAATTAAAAGATCATATCTCTCTTTGCGCCTTCTCTACTCCTGCCGTCAACACAAACCTCAGAACGATTCTGTCAGAGTCAACTGTTCTGTCACTTTTAAATTATGGTTGTTTTGTTTATGGTTCCTGTTTGGATTTGCTGGATAGGACCAGAGTCCAACGTGTTCAAAATAATTGTTGCCGATATATTTTTGGTCTCCGCAAATACGACCATGTGTCGTCCAAAATTAAAGGACTGTCCTGGCTAACTATGGAAAATAGAAGGAAGCTTTTAATAGCAACTTTCACTTATCGAGCAATTCGTACATCAATTCCATTATATATTAAAAAACTTATGTTAGAAAGAGGTAAACTTCGTTCGCGTAATCTTCGTAACTGTCACATTCTCCACATACCAGCTTTTAAAACTAACCTATTTCGTTAGAGTTTTCTGTACACTGCTACTACGTTGTATAACTCTCTTCCCAGCGATTGAAAACTGAAGCTACTTAGATTACTACTGTTGGAAAGTCAGTGAGCCTTGTTGTTGTAATTGTTAATTTGTTAATGTTCGTTAGTTCTATGTTTTTGTATATGTAAGGTAGGTAGTAAGGTAGGTAGTATATTACATTTAATTATTTAATTATTATGTTGTATGATGTGTATACAAAATAATTTTGTTTGCGATTTTTTTTGTGAGGTTAAGTGTAAGAATAGCTTACAGCTAAGCTTCGCCTCATGTCTGCTTTGTTATTTAGACAAAATAAAGACGATTTATTATTATTATATTAAATAAAATATATCATTTCGTTGCTGAGATTATGAGGCCAGGGAGTTCTAGGTGAATCAACCTGTAGATAGGCATCTAATGTCTTTTTGAATTAAATTTCTATAAATGAACTCTCGGATAGGTATAGATAATATGTATTTTATTGTTGGTAAAGTAATACATTATTTCTTGTACAAAACTGAAACATATAACAAAATGTAAGTTGATAGATGAACATCAGTACGGATTACGGATTTTTGCCAAATAAGTCTACCAACGATGCGTTATCGGTTTTGGTGAGTAAAATAAATGACAGCTTCGACAAGGGTAAACGTTGCGGAACAGTCTTATTGGACTTGGCAAAGGCTTTTGACACTGTGTGTCACGAAAGGCTTTTGACAAGATTACATGATATGGGATTTCGTGGGCCTGTTCAGTTGCTCATTTCTTCTTATTTTCAACATCGCGAACAAGTGGTACAAATAAGTAACACTATCAGTAGTAGAAGAGAGGTAATTTGTGGAATTCCTCAGGGTACTGTTATAGGGCCAATTTTGTTCATATGTTATATTAACCAGCTGTTGTGCTTCAAACTGTCTGGCACAGTTTTATCTTTTGCAGATGATACGGCGCTCTACGTTGAGAGTTCGACATGGAACGATGTGCAAACAATTATTATTCTAAAAAGGCACTTACAACTCATTACCCACTGGATGGACGAAAATTTATTAACGATAAATTTAAAGCAAACTCTATACATTCTCTAATAGTGCGAACAACTGGCCACAGAATAATTCTTTTGTGATAGAATTGCCACATCAAAAAAACTCAGTGTGGAAGTTACAGAGTAGTGCTAGTGCAAAGTGTCTGGGGATAAGTGTCGACTGGAACTTAAAATGGGATGTTCATATCCAGAATCTCACCAAAAGGATCCGTTCCATGCTCTATATGTTTAAACAGTTGCGAATAATTATATAAAAAAAGAAAAATTAACATTTGTTTACTTTGCGCTTGTACAGTCGCTACTTACATATGGGGTGGTGGCGTGGGGTGGCAGCATATGACAATACGATGACACCTCCTGCAGTTGTTCAGAAATCTATTATAGAAATGATGCATAGACTTCCTTGGACATACCCACCGAACTTACTGTTTACAAACCACAGATTACTTGACGTTAGGAAAATATATTATATTGGTTTAAAAAATGTATACATCAGAGTAATTTAGATAAAATTAGGTTTCCTATACATAAAATGTAGATATAACGATTATAGAAAGGCAGTGTGAGTAGAATTAAAATATTGTGATTTGGTTCTTCCATACGTATAAAAATTCGGTTGTATATTATATGTATATATATGGAAAACAAATTCAATGCTACCTCTTTATTTTGCTTATAAGGTTAAAATATGCATTACTAAGCCCTTCGATGTCTTGTTTTTTATTTATACTGTTGGTGATTTTTTATGTTAATCATTTCTTTTAGTAGTTTTTTTTTATAGTTTCTCTCCCCTCCCAGAATTTCTGCCGAGTCAAAATTAAAAGTATGCATCTTTTTAAATGCATGTTCTGCTAGGGCTGTTTTGTTTGTGGACATAACTAGGTTTGTAGGTTTAGTGCTTCGCTTATGTTCCGACATCTGTTAATTTGGCGTAAATCCAACCAATTCCCTTTTCCATTGAAATATATTATAATTCTTCATTATTAAAAACAATCAAAAACAACGAGGTGAATGTCCTAGAAGCTCCGGTGTATCCTACTCGTTTTCAAGAATGTGACAATGTTGTCTTACCTAGAGCTTACACAACAAAGTTTAAGCAAAGTTATAAATATGTAGGACAAAGGTTATATAATTGTTTACCGTTCACTTTGAAAAGGAAAATATGTCAAAAGAATTTTAAAACATTCTAACCAGGTGGCTCCTTACTACCACTCCCAATTAATATGCCAGTAATTTAATTTAAAATATTCTTCACAGAAGTTTACCATTTGATTTTAATGTTTTTTCCCTCTTAATTTTTGGGCTACGGTCTCAGTTTGTCCGTCTTTGGTTTATTGAATATAGTTACGCTATAATATCCTATAGGAAGACTTATTCAGAAAGTGCAGTCAAGCAAACGCTTAAGCCAAATCTGATAAGTCCTTCACACAAGTAAAAAAACAATTAAGAATAATATGTAATGTGAGAGAGCTAATCCAATAGAGCTAATGTAATAGAGCTGTTTGGGTAATCATGGGTAATCAATATGTTAATTTAATACTATACATATAATCACTTACTACTATACATATAATCACTTAACGCTATAGAATAATAATTTGTGGAGATTTACTTATATACTTGTGTTGTATTTGCCATTGTATTGTATTATTAAAAAAATAAATAAATAAATATCACTATAGTGTTTTTCTACACTGTGAAGAACCAGGAAAATAATATTCTCAAAATATACTCTGGTGTGACTTTGCACTTTATTGCAAAAATATTCAAATTTTTGTACGTGTAGCTTATGTCGCAGTTCTGTGACTTCATAGGACTACCATTTTAAAATATAAATATTTTTTCAAAATCCTTCCCGTGATCAAAAAATAAAATAAAAAAGTAATAGCTTGGTCTATACAAACATTTTTAAATAGACAAAAATATATATATTTTCACATCATTACGGAACACTCAGTCTCAGGTTTTAATCGGGAATACGTAATAGGTGATAGGGCGTTAAAATTAATAAAAAAACTATATTTTTTAAAATAATTTTAAAACTACTTTGCCGGTTTTAATGAGACTTGGCACGTTTTTAGTACCGAGTAAGAAGCTTAATTTGATTCTATTATACTATACTAATTGCTGTCAGGCTTCATCAAAATCGGCCAAGCAGTTTTGAATTTAAAAACAATTTTTTTTATTAATTTTAACACCCTTCACCTCAAAAAAGAAGAGTTATAACATTCAAGTTTATATGAACCTTTATTTTTACGAGTTCTATCATCTATACAACATTTTCCCGATTAAAACTTGAGATACCCTGTGTAGATAGACGTTTTTGTATTTTATTGTATTGTACTCTCTGGTACAGTTTATGCTGGGTATCATTTTCCGTTAAAACCTCAATCCTAAAAACTCAATGTGAATTAAATTTTCGTATAAAGTAAAAAACCGATATACCAATGGAATCACTATTTCCATATTACAATATAAAGAGGGCTCAAACTACTATTAATTTTTATTTATATTATCTTTTTGCAATATCCAAACAACTTAATATGCAGCTATCAGCTATCATGTACTTAAAAAGTATCGACGAAAGAAGTTTTTTTAATTTATTGCTTGTACGTCATAGAAGAACCTACTACGTAACGTAAGTTTTTTTTTGTATTACATGACGGAATTTCCCTATTGAGGACATTTTATAGTTTATTAAAGAAAACAATCACCTTATCGTTTTATACTCGTCATACCCTTTCATTTGATATCCATGCCGAGGAGGTTGTGAAGAAATAGGTAACATGCCATCTTGGGGCCGCCGCCATATTGGATTTAGTACGACGTCACTCACCTTATCGTTTTCTACTAGTAAAATCCTTCTATTTGGTATCCATATCAAGAAGGTTATAAAGAAAAAAGGTAATCCGCCGTCTTGGAGCGGCGGTCATTTAGATTAAATTACAATATTGAGTATACTAGCACTAGCACCAAAAGCGTGTGCAAAATGTCAGCTTAATAGGATGGGTAGATCTGGTTTAAAATTCAATTGCAAGATTTGACCATATACAGGGAGATTCAGTTTTATTCTGCGATAGGCGATAGAAAACCGAAAAATAACCGCCCTTTTTCTATAAACTATATTATTTTAAGGCCTTATAACAAAGTTACAGGGTGTTAAACTTGTAAGAAATATGTGGACTTTATTGAATGTTTACCAAACTAGTTGAGATATTTAGTCATATTTAGTACACGTTATAACGGCATGGGTTAGCATAAAACCTGTTAATATCAAACACCTTGAACAGCCAGTGGCGTAGAAGTGGGTAACTAATATAATTGTTTTTAGAAAACAAAAATTAACCACCTTGTATAGCAATAAAATGTATTCGATTTCTTATGTAAATTTTAATTTTAAATAAACTGTAATTTTTCGTATGTGTCATGGTTTCATGGCAAATTTAATTTTTTGTATTATTTCGGGGTATTTCTGAAAAATTATCTAAAAAAATTGCTCCATAAGTAGTAACACTTAAAGTAGAAACAATGTGTTTGCTACTTTAAATAAAGTAACTTTTTAAATAAACTTACCTATTTCAGGCTAGGTATACCAAAGTCTAGAGAATAATAGTATTCTCTAGACTTTGGCTATACCTTTGAAGATACATGGTCTAAAACATTTTAGGAAGATACAATTAATGTTACTCTCTGTATCTTGAAAAGTAAAACCTTGAATAGCTTCGTCAATATAATTACTGATATTTCATAAACAACTAGAAATATTAATTAAAGGTTCCTAAAAATTAAACAAAAAAGATATTAGCTCACAATTTTGTCCAGTTTAACCATTTTGAACTTCATTATGCTTGTATTTTTCTTTGTTCTTTTAGAATTAACATTTACGTCGTCTGAGTCAGAGCTACCAGAACTGGTGGGTTGATAATCTTTGCGCCTGTCACTATCATCAAATGTATTTTCTGCATCACTTTCTGATAGTTTCTCTGGGGGATTATATATTAAATACCTCTCCAATCTATTTAACTATGTCTCATTTTGTGTCTTACTCTTAAGACTACCAAGAAAACAAAATGAAATTTCATATTTAATAAGTGAAAAAAGTTGAAGCTCGTTAATATTAGTAATCTAAAATAAAACATGCAATACTTGTTAGAAAATGGTGGTATACGAGCATCAAAAGTAAAGAACCTTCCTAACAGCTATATTTTCATCTTGGTGCTGTAAAGCAGCGGGCAGACGACATTGCGACGTTCTCGCTTTGAGATCCATTGCACATCTGCGGCACTTTAATGTTTATAACTTATATAAAACCCTATATTTATTATTTTTAGTGGTGGGGGACCTATCAGACGGGTCTAATTTGCACAGAAAACCCAGTTGAAAACACAGAGATTGCTTTGTAGTTACTGTGCTTTAATGTATGATATGTCAATTAATGTGTTTTTAAGGGCCGGTTGTACAACGCCAGTTTAAACTTCGTTCAGGGCTGACCGGAGTTCAATGTCATTGTGAGCTTTGTTCGCTCCGAGTTCAAAATCTAAACGCAGTTCATCAATAAGTCAAGTTGATCTCCCGATTCCGGGCAGTTAAACTGCGTTCACTGTTCTATATGACAGTGACAGTGTTTTGTGTGATTTTCAAAATGAATATTCCTGAAAATTTGACCGACGATGAAGACTTTTTGGAACTTTTGGATGTAATAGAAAATCCCCGCCTGCCAAGAACCTATAAGCAAAGGCCGAATAATTTTTTAATTTGGAAGGACACACAATTTGTACAACGTTTTCATTTGTCTAAGCATACTGTGCAAATGATAATCAATGAAATTCGGGAAGATATTAAAAATGAAACCAAACAGTAGGTATATTATAATACGTATTTATATTTTATATTAGTTTATCTGTTGTTGTTTTAGAAACCATGCTCTCGCACCTGATGATATGGTATTTGTGACACTTCGCTTCTTAGCTAGCGGAGCCTTTCTGCAAAATGTCGGTGATATGCAAGGAATTGACAAAAGCACTGCAAGCAGAGTGGTAACAAAAGTTTTAAGGTGTATTGCTATACATTTCAGACACCTTTTAAGTTTACCTGAAACGCAAGAAGAGAAAAGAGCTGTCCAGCAGGATTTTTACAATATTGCACGATTTCCTAAATATGTGGGTGCAATAGATTGTACGCATATAAAAATTATATCGCCAGGTGGAGAAGAGCCTGAAAATTACAGAAATTGAAAGGGATTTTTCTCTTTCAATGTTCAGGCCATATGTACAGCCGACTTAAAAATTCAGGATATTGTTTGTCGCTGGCCAGGAGGGTCTCACGATTCTACTATTTTTGCTAATTCCAGAGTAAAAGCTCTCTTCGAAAATGGCCATTTTGGAGATAGTGTATTAGTGGGGGACAGTGGGTATGGAGTTAAACCATATTTAATAACTCCCCTATTAAACCCACAAACACCTTCTGAACACCTATTTAACGAAGAAACCCCGTTGAAAGATGTTTTGGGGTTTGGAAACGCCGTTTCCCCATACTATCCCTTGGAATACGAGTGGCAAAAAATGAAGTGGAAAGCATTGTCTTTGGAGCAGCTGCTCTGCATAATCTTGCAATTATTATGAATAATCCACTACCCATTCTAGATGAAGAACTTGAATCAGCTATTAACTTTGTAAATAATATAAATGAAAACTTTTTCCCACACCAAGACCAAAATGTACTAAATAATGTGAATAGAGATGTATTAATAAGATACTATGAAAATTTACTTTAACTTTTTTAGCTTGTATTTAAAAAATAAATAATTACATTATTATCATTTGTTAAATTTATTTTATTTTCATTAATAACCTGTTCTCCTGTTCATATGATAATATATAAAAAAAAATTATTGTTTTAATTTTTGCAATTGTAAAATTTCAATTCTTATCTTATGTTCCTCATTCTCCCTTCTCTGTTTTTCTTCATATTCCTTGTCTAAAAGGTCCATTTTCTTCTCATGCTCTCTCCGTATAATTTCTTTTCTCAGCTCGCTTTCTTCAATTATACATCTTTCTTTAGTCTCTTCAAATGTCGTTTTGGAAGCTACCCACTGTTCCATTTTTTTTGGAAATGTTTCTTTTTCTTGAATGATTTCCTGAAAGTCAAAAATATTTTGTAGAACACTCGGTACAACATATTATAGTTGATCACAGGAATGTATTGCGCTACGCAATCCAAATTGAAATTACCTGTTGGTGTTTGTAAGGCCAATGATTTGGACTGCTTTAATAGAGAAGGTGTTGCTTTCTTCCAATCCCCTTTCTGTCGTTCTGGCTTAAAGGCGTCAACTGTACCTAATAAAAATTGAGTTTCAATTGTGATATTTGCACAAAGAAATAAACTAATACAAACCTTCTTCTGTTTCCTCTACAATAGAAACAAAATTTTTATTTGGCTCGTTAATATTTGATTTTTGAACACGTATGTTGGTTTCGAGATTCTCTTGATCTTCATTGTCCAAAATATAATCATGATATGATATATCCTTTGTCATTTTCAGTAGATGCTTCTGTACCATCACCTACTACAATAAAGTATGAATATAATACAGAGAATTTACGTAGTGAAAAAAAATGGAATAAGTTAATACTTACATAATATGGCATCACCATCAAGCTTTGAATCAAGCCCATCAATTCGTACTCCCAATATATCTTTAACTTGTTCTTCAACGGGAGTGAATGTTACATTCTCCGGGGGTCCTCCACTTGTATAAAATATGGAGATCTTTTCTTCGGCACATTTTTTCTTTGTCCTTTTTTAAATATTTTCATACTTATTTTTTAATATTTTTATATCCCGATATGTTACTCCCGAAGAGCTATTAAACTCAGGAGCAATCTTTGCCCAACAACTATTTTTCTTCTCATTGTTTACAGCTCCGATCAAGTCATATTTGATCGGAGCTTTACAGCATCCGTTTTACGGCATTCTATAATTGCCTTATACTTTTGAAGAAGGGAACGCAGAAGAGACTCTTTGCTATTAAAATTTGAAGCGCGTTTAACACTACACATTGTGCCGGTATACCTACTAATTATTCCGCAAAATTTTCACAATTATGGTAATTCGTATTATTATGAACAATTTATTTTGTTACAGCACAGCTGACAGCTGACTGATTTGACAATATTGCGCCTGGGCAGACAAAAAAGTTGTGCCAACTGTTAATGAACGGACGTTTAACTGAACTGCTCCATTTTTAAGTTTCAACAACGACATGGTGCTTGAACTGAGTTCAAAGATGAACTTAGGTTTACGTGAACTCAAGTTCACTGACAAGTTGTACAACCGGCCCTTAATGTTTATTGCGCTTGATGTCAGTCAGTTACTAGGTTTGGACCGCGTTGTAACCTGCTTATTTTTGACCCGATCTTTATTTTTTAAATAGAGGAATGAGGGTTAAATCCTAGTAATTGCATTTAGCCGAAAACACGATTTTCAGAGAAAATGTTAGTTACTATAACTAACCTTGAGTTACTATGTTTTATCATGGTGCAGCCTTGTGGATATCTGACCCTTTAATTTAGAAACACATTTGAAACAATGTAATTTTAAAACTTATATTTGCCGTTATTCCACAGTGATTTTGCGGTTTCAATTTTAAGTACAGCACATCGCCAAATCCTTCGTCGGCCGCGGTATTCCTCATCGGCGCAGCGCCGCTGAGCGGGGCACGCCTGGTCCGAGGGCCGGCCAGCGGCCAGCCCTTAATCAAAACTAATTTGCCGGTCGGGCGGCCGCGCCGCTCGGACTCCGGCAATTAAACTAAGGACATTATTTTACTAATTCCATTGCTATTCCATTAGGGGTCTGCGCGTCGCAGATAGCGGGCTATCGGGGAGCCGCGCCGCCACGGCCTCGGGCTGCTATTAATGGCCGACTAGGGCCCCAAATGCGGCTAATTACCGCGCCCGGCCCGGCCGGACATGTCGCAAGACTCAAATGAATTTTTCGGCGGACGTTCGGTTTAACGTCGGGTAACGTCGGGTTTAAAGCCGCACGTAATACGTTTGCGTCATAGAAATCCCGGTTAAAATAGTCTTTGTTTCTAGGGATTTAGGTGACATGAGAAATAAAATACCCATAGCGGTAATCCTCGATATGAGGTCAGAAGTTGCCATGCAATACCCATAGAAAATTGTTTAAAGTAAAAGTATGTATAGAAACAATTAACTTAAATCCAGATTACTAGAAAATGACAGACGATTCAAAATAGTCCAGCAGTTTTTACTACGCCTGATGCGGTGTGTAGGAGAAATTAAGAAGAAGCTTAATAATTGAGATTAACCAAAAAAAAATCTGCCAAACATGCTAAAAGAAATGTTAAATATAAGAGAGCTCTATGTTAAAAAAAAGAAATTTATAAATGACGAATACAATAAAAAAAATTAACTCTCATATACCTACTATTCATGATTCCATCAGAACGATAATTTAAATATGCCTAGAGCGGAAACTACAAGAACGAATTGGCCATAGTTCAAAAACTTTGATTTAAAATTTTAATAATCTGAGTTATACCTAAATGGTTGCAAAACTAGAAAAAATTGAGTTCTCTGGACTGGAGTACCCTTTATTAACCACTGGGCATATTTTGGTGATCTTTTTTCGGAAATCGATTAAGGATTGCCTAAGGTATTATCTTAGATAGTATAGCCAATGTATCTCATACAGCGTGGTCGTAAAAAAATCAAAATTTTACGAAAAAAATTATTTATTTTACATTAGGCCCTAGGCGCCTAGGAAACTGTCGAATTTTATTAAACAAATTATTTTTTCATCAAATTTTAATAGTATTTACGAAATACCCTGTATTAACTAGGCTGGCTATATTATGTAAAACAATACCTTAGACAAAGCTTAATCGATTCTCGAAAAAGAAGGTTACCAAAAATGCCCTGTGGTTTATAGAGGGTAGTCTGGAAAATTTAATTTTCGTGAACTTTGGCTTGGCACTTGATGACTTAAAATATTAAAGAAATTGTAAACAAAGAGTTTTGAACTATGGCAAAATCAATGACATTATCCATTTCATTTTTAAAAAATGCCTAATATGGTTTTGTGCTTTTTGGGTGTGTTCTTTTAATAGAGTAGGCCATAGAAGAGAACTATTTCAAAAAATTATAACTCAAATTTGAAAATCTGCTCATCGTTCGAAAAATACGGAATTGTCTCAAGTCAATGTGAAACATACTGTAAATAGGTCATAATTTATTCACCAGTTTGCCACTTGAATATAAATAAAAAAAATCACCCTATATTTCAAAAAAATTGGTTAGGTAGTAGGTACTGCGAAATATTTTTTTAACTTTTGATTAGGGAATGGTGCTTTTGCTTTTTCTTGCGTTAACAATCCCTTTTTTTCTTCGCAATTATCTCACATAGCATCTAGGCTACCTACTTTTTTCCTTAATTTTAATATGATGTAAATTTGTATTACTATAATATGTCGGGACTCTCGTTATCAATGTGTCATAAAACTATGTATGCACTGCTGAGGAATATCGAAGACGATTTTCGAACAAGCAAAATAATATAATAGCCGCAAATGGCAACGAAGACAAAATAATAGTAATTGCCCCCCCTCCCCCGCACAAGCATGTAGTTGCTTCTGGGGTACTCCTAGTTTGGAGTATTGTGAGGGTGAGAATTATTATTATAATATGCTAATATTGTAGATGTAGTTAGGTACTGCAGCTTTTGTCAGAATTGATTTTCAGCGCTTTCGTAACACTGGATTTTTGGCAGTTCGCCGTAGCCAATTATAAAGTGGAGAGATGAAGATTATGCAGTAATTGACAAATAACCGCAGATTATTTGCCCGTATTCGTGGATCGCTCACGGAAATAATTCGATTTTAATGTTAGCATTTTTAAACAGAACCTCTTAATCTAAACTGTGATAATAAAAAAACACAAAAATGTAATAAATTAATTTAGATCATGCTCTCTTTAGATTCGCAGCACTGTTTCCCCAAAATTTAAAAAAAACTCCAAAAAAATTATGGAACTTTTAGATTTTTTCTAAATAATAAGACGTTGTTTAAGATTTCTGGGAAAACGAAAACCATCAGTTAATTTGCAATAATACGTTAGTGTAACTGGCAACTGCGCGCCTGTAATCGTGTGTCTCGGCGCGATGTTTACCACCGGGGTCAGCCATAAGCGCCGCTAATAAAGGGTTTTAATACACTTCCGAAATTTTTTTTTCCTATTCGTGTTAAGCCATTTCCACCTGCCTTTGAATTTTTTTACATCATGACTGAATCACCATGTATCAACGCTATCTCTGAAATACCGAAACACAACAGTAGCAAACATATCCGAATCAGTTGTTCTTTCGTTGTTTTTTTCCTCTGTTTGAAGTTTTGTTGCGTTTCTATCTATAACTCGTTCTCATACTTTGCGGAATATGAAGAACGTGTACAGTTTTGACATGGTGCCCCAACCTAGCATTACTTAGTTCTGACTGAAGTCGTAAATGACATCCAGCACTCAGTTGACCGCTGGCGTTCAACACGTGATATCAACACAAAAGCGCCCTTAGCGCGAGCAAAAATACATTACGGTATGACCAATTATTTGACACTGTCCAATTGAAAGTAAAGTTTTAAATTATACTAAAAGCTTTTTACGTGTCTACAAGATTAAGAAAGGCCCATCACAAAGGAGTTTTTGACCCATTTATTTTTATTTTTACAGTAATATACAGTATCATGGTATCATGAAAGCAGCCCATTGGCAACGGTCCCCCTATCCCTCGTCCTGCCATACACAAAATAATGGTGTACACATCCACCGGAATCGCAGCGGTCCGTGTGCAAATCTGCCGTCGGACGGATTCAATTACGATCTTATCGCCAAAATAGATGACAGTTATTTCCATGGAAGCTAGTAGAGAGTCCCTCACGGCTACTGTCGCCGCATTTTAAGAGTCGACTGGCGCTGGATTTGTCCGTGAATATTTAACTTCCACCAGTGGTCCTTTTTCCCATGGTTAATATTTCGGTACCTATCTAAAATCGAGCAAATAAAACCACGTGTTCAATGACGTTCCGCGGTTGGTCGGTAGGCTATAAAACTTCACCCGACTCGGCAACAGGGACGTACTCGATCGCAAAAGTATAGTTATGCGGTTTTATCTTGTTGTTTTCAGCTATTTATACACTGCCACAAATAATTTTAACGATGTTTTGAGCCATTTTAATTCAGCCAATCATTTTTTTCCGAAATATTTTGATGTAAACAGTTATAAAACTAAAATTAAATAAATGTCGTACCTCAGTGCGGCCCTAACCAATATCTCGACGTGCTTTTGTTTACGCCAGGCGTAAGAGTTGCTCGATTTTAGTATACACTAAAATAAAATGGCGTCTTAGATTCTAGCTTTCATTCGCCGAGGATAAAATACAGCAATACAAAAAAACGCATAGCAATATATACTTCAAATCACAATACATCAAACCTTCCAAATTAGAAAAGCTATTTGGCTTTGCCCCACCTACCTACAGAACCAAATGTCCCTATATTAAGAATTAGAGCCAAGGTATACTAACTACTCTATATATAGAGTCGTTCGTTCCATATGTGTAAACTGCCTTCAATTTTTGCCGACAATATCCCCGAATACAGAGGGCCACTTGGAAATATCTTAATGAATATGTATTTTTTTGGGAACTTTATTTGAAGAAAAAATGCCTTTAAGATGGGCTTGCGCTTTATGTGAAAACACATGCGACATTCATGGCTTACTTTTCGAGATATTCTTGAAGTTCTGATTACCTTGATGAACCTGATAAGGGAAAACAGTCTACCTCCTCGCACGCTTCAAATATGAAACACCGCCCGATGTCGAATTTATTAAACTTTTCTTTTCAATAAGATCGATTTGGGGACGTGAAATTTATCATCTTTCTATCTATATAAAATTATGTCATGCACAACACAAGAAAATATACGATCTTGTACTTTTCAACTTGGCATTTTTTTTCGACAGTCCTTATTTTGAAAATGAAACATTTGCAGGTATGCTCTACATATGAAAAGGTTACACAAAGACTAAGGAGCATTTGCTCTTAAAATGTAGTTGCATTTCCGAATATTTTAAATTTGATATGCAACCTTTTCATTTAGCAAACAAATTTCATTAAATTTAAAACACGCTGAAGTTCCACCATATTATATTAAGGACGAATGCACGTCATCATTTGTGGCATTTTCCTATATAAAAAATACCCACAAAATTTTGTGGGCGTACATTGTACATCTTGTCACGATTTGTTGCAATATTATGAAATTTCAAGCTATTATACGAAAAAAAAGTGCTCTTGTTGAACCCCGATTTCGAGTAAAATCGTTTTGGATTTTTTTCGCAGTGTGCCACAAAAATGCATATTAGAAATTAACCTGCCATAATTTACCAGCGCGTTCGGCGACCCAAAAAAATTAAAAAAATCCTATAAACATAGCCTCAAAAACACAAAGACTAAGGAGCATTTTTGCTCTTAAAATGTAGTTACATTTCCGAATATTTTAAATTTGACATACAACCTGTTCATTTAGTAAACAAGTTTCGTTAAATTTAACACGCTGAAGTTCCACCCTATTATATTAAGGACGAATGCACGTTATCATTTGTGACATTTTCCTATATAAAAAATAGGTACCCAAAAAGCTTTCATTTTCGAAATACTGATTGTCGATAATGTAAAGTTTAAAAGTTTAAGGTCGTATATTTTACGATTTATTGCAAAATTATGAAATTTCAAGCTATTATACGAAAAAAAGGTGCTCTTGTTGAACTCCGATTTCGAGTAAAATCGTTTTGGAATTTTTTTGCAGTGTGCCACAAAAATGCATATTAGAAATTAACCTGCCTATCTCCATAGAACCAACAAAGATAAAATTTGGTATGTGATGTGAGATTGACAGAGTTGGTGGCAGATGCGTCATTCGTATATTAAATAAAAGTCAGCTATTAAAATTCCAGAAAATTTACGAATCGAGAACTGGCAGTTATTATGCAATTCGTGTATGGTTTCGTAATGGTAGTGCACGTGCGGCTGAGCGGCAATATTCGAGGTGATTTCTACAAAGAAGAACAATTATTTGCTGATATCCACCGGAATTTAAGTTATAGACCGTCAGCCAGTGACAGATTTTCCTTACTGATTTTCTCATTTATGCCTTGGAGAGGGTTGAAAGGTAAATCGGTGCTGAGTCGGAAAATAGTAATTTTAAGTTTGGCCCCCCGGGGAAAACATATGGAAAATTCGATTTTTCAAAACAGAAAAAAGGTACTGATTTCGTATACTATTCCGACCTCGAAAACCCAAAGGCATAAGTGTAGCGAGTGGAAAAAGGGTGGAATTAAGGGTTTGACAGATCACACAAAAAAAAACTTGGTTTACTGACTCCGTCAGTTATGCCGTTGGAAATGATGAAAACTTATATCCTCACTATAGCCCAAAAATTGATTGGCAGAAGTGACGCGTGGGGAAAAATGCACTTTTGGGTCGGAAAATAAGTCGGAAAATGTTTTTTTCGTCAACTCATTTCTGCACTTATGCCTCTGAAACTATAGAAAGTTATGGGTCTATCAGACAGTCTTAGCACATTGGCTTAAGTCTGGGAGGTGGATAAAGGCGATGGCAGAAGTCGAAAAGTTGCAGAAAATTCGTGGAAATATTAATTAATAATAGCAGTTATGTTGTTTGGCATGTAGTTTGAAAATGCGATTCTAGGACTACATACCAAGAGGCATAAGTGTAGGACGGGGTTTTCATATTTATTATGACTAATTTAATTAAAAAAAAGATAGCTGACAAATGACAATTTGTTTATACATAGTGTCAGTTATGCCGTTTGGCATATAGTTAGAAAATGCGATTTTAAGACTACTTACCAAAAGGCATAAATGTAGGACGGGGTTTTCACTGATGTGAAGGCAGCCACGGTTTTTCAGCCACGGCATCGCATCGCACCGCATCCCGGCATAGGACCCCCAGGCACTCCCGCATATGGGACAGACCTTCCCATCATCCGGGCCGTTCGAGCCCCTACATCTGCCTTTTCTCAAGTGTTCTCTCACATTATGCTCATTAGCGAAGTCCTTCCCGCAAATGCGGGAGGGACTTGCCATAGAGGGAATTTGTTGACCTTAGGCGATCATTTTCACCCGCGCTAAATCACCGACATCGATTCGTTAAGAATCTGCGATTTTTTTCATTCTTCGATCTATCTTTATACATAAAAAAATCGTCCCTCCGCCCCTGCATCGATGGCATTGGATTCTTTGCCATAGAGGGAATCTGTTGACCTTAGGCGATCATTTTCACCCGCGCTAAATCACCGACATCGATTCGTTAAGAATCTGCGATTTTTTTCATTCTTCGATCTATCTTTATACATAAAAAAATCGTCCCTCCGCCCCTGCATCGATGACATTGGATTCTTTGCCATAGAGGGAATCTGTTGACCTTAGGCGATCATTTTCACCTGCGCTAAATCACCGACATCGATTCGTTAAGAATCTGCGATTTTTTTCTATCTTTATATATAAAAAAATCGTCCCTCCGCCCCTGCATCGATGACATTGGATTCTTTGCCATAGAGGGAATCTGTTGACCTTAGGCGATCATTTTCGATCTATCTCACAAAATAATAGTGCCGCCGCCCTTGTATCGATGACATTGAATTACTTGTCCTTGGGGAAAATTGTAGACTTTCGGTATCAAAGCCGTGGACGATTCATGTACCTATCTACTAACGAGTAAAAACCGTGGATGGCTTACGATTTTAGGCGCTGTTGCCAGATCTAAATCGTGGATGGAATTTTACCAAACCGTGGCTGAAAAACCGTGGCTGAAAAACCGTGGCTGCCTTCACATCAGTGGGGTTTTCATATTTATTATGACTAATTTAGTTAAAAAATTAGATAAATTGTGTAAATATGCTTAGAGAGGGGTTTTATATTATTTTATACTATTAATTTACAAAAAAGAGCGTATTTTGCAGCTACTCTGTTTCGCATATTTAGATAATACTATTATAGACAAGATGGTGTGTATTAGATGGAATTGCTACTTTTGTATAAAAAAAGCTTGACTAGGCCGGCTGTATATTTCGCAAAATAAAGAACCGAGGTTCAAATCGACCGAATATTTCCGGAATTATTACCAATTGCTTATAAACAAAATTGTCCATGAATTTTATTGAAAATAAATAAGGTCAGAATAATGTAGCTAGAACTGCTGTTGATGAAGTAGAGGGGCATTTATTTATAGTACAAGATATATGCACTTAGAATTGTAAAATAAATATTTCTCCTATTTTTCGCACACGCTATAAAATCAAGTTTTCTATATAAAAAAAAGCGACTAGAAGAAAATATACTACCTTTTTTATCCAAAAAATCGACAAATATTTTGTCTTAAAGAAAGAAAATTCGAATCGATTTAATTGTTTATTGAAACAGTTGCTCCATGTAGACGCTATACATAAATGTAACTTTTATGTATTAATACTGCTTTCATGTTCTTCACCCTCTCCATAGTCTCCATCGTCCCCATCATCACTATCATCATTATCGGGTGTTTCTGATACATGATCCTCATCTTCATTGCTTTCCTCTGAATCAGAACAATTAAAAAATATAAAATTAAATTAATTAATAATATAACTCAATCAGATATAAAAAAATACATTTTTACCTATATTGGCATCAGTATCGATTACAATATCGCCTGTACATTCGGGTAATTCATCGCCCTCAAACCACTTGAATGTGTATGAACCATCTTCCATTTTCCAACCATATTGTAGTGGATCCAATGTGTTCGGATACGGAGCAAAAGAATTACGCCACAAATTACCAATATAACTAGTTCTTAATATTTGTTGGTGTAATTCTTGTTTGCAGGACGGTAATTTGCAAGCGTCAAAATTTAGCAGCTTTTTTTTAACTCTTCACTTTTGTCGACTACGCTGTAATTTTTTGTAAACAAATGAATGGACTGGGAGATAGTGACAGATTTTTGGACGTGATTTTACTCAGTATGCCTTGCAAAGGGCATTATGTGGCACATATTATTAATTAATTATTAAAATACAAGATCACGTGGCAATAATAGCCCTTTGGACCCACCCTAACGGTATGCCTATATTTTTCCGAGGAATTTTCATTTTGAAGTTCATTACAAAACACATGGCAGCCTGTATAAAATCACATCAAAACGCATATTTTTCGAATAATTGGAAACTCAGTTTTTCACATGAAGAACCCAGGATGACACTCTGATTCATACCTTATTATTGTGAGAATATGTGCCACATAATGCCCTTTGCAAGGCATACTGAGTAAAATCACGTCCAAAAATCTGTCACTATCTCCCGGTCTAGAAGCCGAGCTTCATCGACAGATTTAATGCCAGATAATCCATTGGATTTGGTTGTATACATTTTGCAAACAAATGCTTCGACAGTACCAAATGCCGAGTGATACTCGTCGCAGCTGGGATCTTCAAGTGCTGCGAAAGCAAATTGCATTTCTGTATTATCCGTATAGATTTTGTATGTTTTTTTCTTTCCGAATCCATGAAATGATGGATTGAAATCACATCCTGTAAAAGCATGGAATACTGCTAGTCCACTACAAAATGACTCTCCCAACGATGCATACATTTCAGTGACAATAACATAGCGGCGGTGGCTGCCGGTACCAAGGCGTAGCCAAACTTTTAACCCTTCCGCAATGTGCACCATATTTGCCAAAATAATTACTAAAATGTCGGTGTCTGAGCATTTTGTTACCACTTCACTGTCAATAAAAGGCCATTTTTGTGTCTGCTAGTTCATGCCCTGCACATTCTAATTCGGACAACAGCTGACATTCTACCTTTCCAGCAACTACTCGGTATCGGATGCACTTGCCAAAATAAATATACACTTCCTTGTCTTCCAAATAGATTGCCGCTTCTTGTCTAGCCCAATGAATTGACAGGAAATTGACGAGCTCTTTTTTGAACACGATATTTTTGAGTTCCGATGAAAAATCGTTTGGTCGATTTTGATCCGCACCTATCAAAAATACAGAACACGTTATTGGTATTTAAACATGTTTAGAAATATTTCAAAAAATTATTTGAATTTTAAAAAATTAGTTGAAAACATAAATAATATTTATTAAAGTGACGAGCATTTATTTATAACACTATTATATTACCTTTTATACAATAATCTCGCGAGAAATTGTCTCTCAGAACATGCTCGTTGTCTTTGATTGATGGACTCGTCAAAAAGCAAAAAACCTAATTAGCATCAGTTCTTGTAATCCTGTGAAGAATTTGGAAAGAAATTTGTCCAAATTTCTGTGGAATTTGATGCAATTGACGTAATAAGAACATCCCATCAATCATAGACACAGATGTTGTAGATGGATATCCATGATTTGGCACAGACTTCTCCAAAAGCTTAGCAAGATCAGATTTATCAGGCTTGTTTATTATGCCATTCAAGTGGCATGGGGCCATTGGTACCGGTGTATACGGGAACGTAAACAGCTAAATTAAAGTATAAGAAAAAGTATTTAAAGTATTTTATATATACATATATATAGGCCGTATATGAAGGCAGACATGGCATTTCATATACGGACTATTGACATTCAGACTGTATGTGCAATCGTAGTGAATTACCCTCCTTTTTTATACGTATAGACCCATTAAAGAAGAATATGCCTTCTTTTTAGTATGTATTTTGCAGAAAAAAATCTAGGGTACCTATACATTATACTAAATAATTACCTTTTTTCCTTCAAAATACTACGTACCAGCAAGAAGTAATATCCTTCCTTGATGGGCCTATATAAAAAAGAAGCGGTAATTCAGAAATGGCGGACGTCGAAACCGCCCGGAAAACATTGCACATACATTCTGTCATTGTTTTAATCTCTCTGTGATATACGATCTAGTTGCAGATAGACCGCATATAATACTAGTCCTTTTGTAAACCGACTAGACCGTTTGTTGACGGACAAGCTTCTTCTACATGGACTAATATCTTCAGTCCGTTTACATAATATGAACTAGTCCTTTTGTATACGGCCTGTTTTACATATACGGTCTGTAACCTATACAAGAAAGAAAGCTTATTATTATCAAATAGATAGTTAAACTACCTTGTCTATATTTAATTGTCCTTGGCAAGAAGTCCTTGGCAAGAAGTCTTCCAAATAAATCTCTCTGTATTTTCACCTCCTGAATTTTCCCATTAACGTTCATTTTTCTTTTGTTGGCACAGCTTGCATTTTTTTCCTCGCTTCCTCGCCATTCTTCTCAATACTAAACAGAAACTCTTCCACATTAGGCGGTGCTACCTGACCTGTGGAGATGTTTGTTAATGCATCCTTTCTGGTGTCGTTAGAAAACGGATGGATTCGCTCTTCAATCGCGCTAATGAATGTCTCGATATGCGTTTTGCTTTGTCTAATCCTGAGGGGACGTAAGTCGTTACTTACGTCTTGAGCAATGTTTAGTCCAGCATCTTCCATTACTTTCGATATAAGAGCGCATCGTAATCCGTGATTGATGCTCTATCTTTGACGCGCTGATATCGAATTAGTAATATGACTTATGCCGATCAATTTTCTACCCTCATCGGCATTTACAGTTTGCTCGACGGTTAAATCCCCGGGAATTTTCGCAAAATGCTTATTCGTTCTCTGCACTCCGATTCCTTGCATTATATGCTCCTTTAATCCTGGATGAGTTATGTCAAGACGTAATAGCGTATTCACGTACCAAACGAGCCATTGGAATAATTGTGTTGATTTACGCTAAAGAATATGTTATTCATTTTGTTAAGGGAATAACAGTATAACTCGAAATTAGATGTGCGAATACTGCGATCGAAAAACAAATAATAATTTACTAATTGTATATACATCCTATAAAATTTTGGCAGTTTTCCATGCAATTAGTCTAAACATTGTTGTTGGGAAATCTTAAAATTATTGATAATTGTCTTCAATCCATCGTGGCAAATCACAGTATCAACTCGACCATTTTTCAATAATCTTTGAAGCAGTTGGATAGTATTAGGTTCAATGTCAACTTCATTCATTGCTAAATAAAGTTCGAATTGTAGCATTTGAAAAGATAAATTCATAAGGATATGCAATCTCTTGCATTTACTAAATTTTTTTCCCTTTAACACAGTAGAGATCGATCCGCTTCCAATGAGGCCACTTTCCACCAGAATAGTTTCCAATCCGCAACCAGATATAAATGTTCCTATGGCTTTTACGAAAGCCATTTGAACGTGGAAGCCGCCAATATGTATAAATAATCGTAAACATTTTTCTATCTCAGTGGCTTGCAGTAGCAATGCGATTTTTGCAATACCAAGATCATATGTGACAACTGCATAATCCTCATTGCACTCATCCGCGATGCGAATCGCCCTCAACATTGTTTCTAGCACCACTGATTTTTCTGTTGGAGCCTGATTTATTGGCATCAGATATAAAACCCGTTGTTTGCGGCTTGGCACTCTTGGCAACGTTTTTGCATTAAAACCTACCCACATTGGGGTAGGGATGCCAACTGCGTGACAAATCACCCATGTCAAATCTATATTTTTGATGTTTTCTAGGTCTTCGGGAGATACCTTCCGTAATGGTGAGTTATAAGGTATTAACGCTGACTCCATTCGAGGTTTTTTTGCGTACGGGGCCAGTTTTGGGACATAACCTTCAAATGTCCTTCGTCGTTTTGCAGGTATAACAGGTGCGTCATCTTCATCAATTTCATTGAGAATAAGGTCATTCTCATCGACTTCACAAACATCCTGGTAGACTATCCCGACCGTATCATTGAGCTTCGTCTTATTGCTCGCACTTTCAATAAACCTATCAAAATTGTCAAAGGCTGAGCAGGTATGCAAACCTTTTTTCGCGAGGACTGTTGAAGGGCAAACTTTATCTGCCTGTATGCAGGTATAAGTGGCTTCCGTTTCCAACTCTTCTAGAGTATCGTAGCTGGATATATGGCCAAATCTATGTAAAATTTTCACAATTTTGGCACTATTAGTTAAACTTTTTATTGCGCCGGCCAGTGTTATATGTTTGGCCGGTAAAGTTTTGCCATCAGTAACTGCATAAGTAACGTCACTACAGAATGATGAGACAAGCCTAACAGTTTTAGGACTTGACCGTCTCCTGTAATTGGATGCAGCAAGTAATGTTCTAAAAATTTTTTTAAGTATATCTGGTTTCTCACACTCGCCTTTTAGCAAATCTTCAATGCTTATTTTATTCGGCAATTTCGTAGTTCTACTTGATAGAATGGATCGTCGCAGAATTAAAGCCGCTTTTTGTACAATGTCCTCCTCAGATAATGTATCGACATTAAATTCGCAAACATTACTTGCCATTAAAATTTTTGTTCTTTTATATGCCTGGAATTTTACCTTTTTTGACATTTCTTAATCATATTTCTTAAATGGGTTGTATTAACGCAGTCGTTGTTAATTTTTCTCCCGCATAAATCTGATAAAACTTCGATGAAATGTTTGTGGATAAAATCTAAAGTGCAAGCTTTTTTTTTGTATACGATGAACTCGTCTATGCAGTGAATGAAAACCTCAAATGCTTCTTTTCTTTTTGCCCGCATTATGTGCCACTGATTGTCTTGGGAATGATTGACTTTTACTACACCATATTTATAATCTCTCTTGCAGGATGGGTGGTAATTGATGGCCGTCTTATTCTTTTTTGCATCGAGCAAGGCATTTGATACTTCGAAATCATCCCAGTGCAACGCATGCTCTAATATTAGATCGAATGTCTTACAATTGGTGGTGGAATACATTATTTCTATGCGACCTTGGCGCCTTTTGCGATTTTTTTTACACATAATACATATTCTGTAATGTTCCACAGGGACTTCTTGGAGTTCATGGTCTTCTTGAGCATCAACTTGTGGAGGTACTTCGACTTGTTCTTCAACTTCAGGAGCGATCTCCTACACGCCAGGAACAGCGGCAATATTACTAAATATACAAAAACTTGTTGAAATCAAATGCTTGAAAAATAATTGCGGGGGAAATATTCTAAAAATTAAAAATTATATAAATTTAAAGGATTATTATAATTTGGGGTTAAAATGTCAACGTCATAAGACAAATTTCGGGGGCATTTCTAAACAAGTTATTCCATTTTTCATTAAGTAGGATACTAATTTGATTCTAATGCGAGAGTAACATAAGTAGATCCTAGGATTACTCTGGGCTTTGTCCACTACATACTCATTATGCAAATAATTGTTAATAATACTGAAGACATTTTTATTAAAAATATGAGGTAGTCACTCTTCGTTAGGAGCTAGAGTTGGAACCGTCCTATATATGGCTTTTAAAGCTTTGAATCGCGAGCCGCAAATATAATGATATCCAATTGTAGGAGCTACTTTTGATGGAATTTCACTTCCGCATACTTCAATTTGTAGAATCGTCTACACTGCAAAACTTCCTTGAACTTTGATAAAACTTCATTGTCAAATAAAATAACTTTCTCGGCCTTGGATTGTTTGCACATAAATTTTCCATATGTTTTCCCCGGGGGCCAAACAAAATTACTATTTTCCGACTCAGCACCGATTTACCTTTCAACCCTCTCCAAGGCATAAATGAGAAAATCAGTAAGGCAAATCTGTCACTGGCTGACTGTCTATTATCAGGGCAATTTTCGACACTTCCGCGGGTAGACCCCAATGAGATCACAACTTGGAAAACTTTTTAAACCATTTCGAAAATGTTCGGCATATTAGCATACGAACGGTGTCTAGAGCCAATAGTAATGATAATTATAAGGCATGCAGAATTAAAAAATAATCAAAAATTTTATTTGATTTTAGGTAGAAGGATCATTATCGACGGGAGCAAGATCTAACACCAGAAGATTTTTTACCCAGAGTACAGTTTTCCAATGGATTTTACTCAACGAAAGGGTTCTGCCAAACTTTCTTTGACGTGATGAAGCCACCTTCACCAGGAATGGAGATTTTAATATGTATATAATATGCATTTTTGGGCAGATGAAAATCCTGGAATGGTACGACGCACAAACTTTCAGCATTGTTTCTTACCAAATTTATAGGCAGAAATTATTGAAGAGAATTAAATTTATCCAATAGAATTACCCAACCGTCTTAACGATAACGAGTATCTCGATTTTCCTCAAAATGATCTGCGTCAACTGTTGGAGCGCCTGCTCATTTCGGGCGAAATGTTAGGGCTTGGTTGAATGAAAAATTTCCTGGTAGGTCAATTGGTAGGAGCGGTCCAATACCTTGGCCACCGTGATCACCCGATCTTAATCCCCTTGATATATGCGGTGATTTATATATATACAGGGTGAGTTTTTTTCGATGCCCACTATGGGGATCTCGGAAACTAGCAGAGCTAGAACAAAGGTTAAATAGGGAAAGAATTGCAGTTTTGAATGCTCAATCTAATGCCCCTTCTGGATTTTTAAAAAAGTTCATGGCTCACTAGGTATTTTGAAAAGAGTGATTTTTTGCTATTTAATCAGATCTCTGTAGCTCCGTTATTTCTGATTATACAAAAAAACTGTAGAGACAAAAATTGTAGATAATTTTGGGCTTAATAAGATAATCTGATCCAATTTTTTATGTTGTTTGTGATTTTTGAGATATGACATAAACTTGTGTTTTTTTAAATATAAATCATAGTTGGCTGTGGCCTTATAAAGTCTGCAATTTTTTTAGCTTTCCAAAAATATAATACTCGGCATAGTTATTATAAAAAATTAAAGAGCTGTGCTAATTTTCTGATTTTTTTTTTTAATTTTCACATAGTCAGCCATGGAATATTTTCATAATTACGTTCTATTTTATAATTAGACATTCTTCAAACTTTCTAATATTTTGTTTTTAGCTGGTAACAAAATGTTTGGTTTTACAGCGTCCTTATAGTCTTCTATAAAATTACATAACGTGAGGCTTTACGCTTGCTTTTAATGAGAATCGTAAAGCATCATTAAGTGAAATTGGAATATAAACTTTCCTTAATAAAACTATTGTGTTAGCAGTTAGCAAGAAGGTGGAATAAAACCTTCTGATCTTGAAATAAATATTACGCCATCTTGATCATAGACACACCACGGATGAGTGTCAGTAGCGATCAGCTAGTGCGAGTGCATTTTAATAATTATTATTATTATGTCCACTTTTTTGGATAACTGGATGCGTGTGAAGAAAAGTGGGACGTTTCACCGGAAATGAACGAAAGAAAAACATATTGCAACACAATAATTTGAGGTTATCAGTCTTACCTACCTTTTATTAGATTAGAATTTATAAATGCGGATGGGGCAACTCAGAACACACAAGTCAAGGGCACTATAAAACTATTTGGCTCTGTGATGTACTTATAAAAAGCCAACAGGTTCTGAAGATCTAAAATAGGATTAAATACTCTTGAACAAATGAAAGTTGTCCTTTTGAATGACTTATGGAAGGCAATATTAAGAATAATTTGTTTTGAAGTGGATCTAGTTATGCACACATAAGTTAATTTGGTTTTGTAACATCATATATCGCTGCCTAATAGATTTATTGTGAAAGCGGACATATTTTTTGTTTGGTTATATGCGTGATTTGTCATATTGCATGTCAACCATATATAAATTTTTTATGTCACATAACCAAAAATTAATAATTTTTATTTGGGGACGGGGTAGGTATACAAAATGAATATCGCGTTTATCGGTGGAATGAAATTAACGTAAATGGGAAAGCGTTGAAAAATTTAAAATATATTTTTTTATATATACATATATAGATTGTATAAATCTAATGTATTTCTGGGGCGCTTTAATTTTCAGTGCGTATTTTGTGCAATTGCATCAGAAAACTTTTCTTCCTTTGCGTATTTGGGTTACGGATCTCGCGTATTTCGCGCTTAGAACCACAAGTTGAAACGCCATTCCTAATAATACACGCTTTTAAATATGTAATGTCTGAAGACACGCAGAAATATGCATATAAGGCAAATAAATCTTCTTTGTGGAAAGCTTAAAGCAAATTAACTAGCTCCATGGGTTTCTCAAATCCACTATAAAACCAAGAGGAATTACACCGCCAATTCTAGACCATTTAGTTTTATTACTCAGTTTAATGAAGGTTTTATGAACGGCTTTATAGATACCTTAAAGGTTTGGCTCCTAACATGGGGATAAGGCAAAAATGTTTTATGACAGTTTTATTATTTTACCCTTAGAACCTTCATAAAGTTCTCAACTTTTGATTTAAGGCCGTTTTATCTTTGCTTTCAGAGCGTTCTGAAGGCAAAATAGCTTTAAGGGAAACCCTTGAAAACTGGGTTTATAGCTACCTTGCAAACCATAATAAAACTTGAAATGTAACTTGGGATGTTGGGGAATCAAACAACGCTTGAATTAATTTTATTCTAAAACGTCACCTGCCAAATTATTTTCACCTTTTAACCAAATATTCGTTTAGCAGCTATTACACGTAGAAAAAATACACTCTACAACTTGAGTGGAATGATCATATTGCCCTCGGACGATTAAGCACTTCACCTACGGCTTATCTACTGGTTTTGTACAAACTACTATTCTAGTTGATCGATTTTCTGTTCCTCTTCTCAGTTTATTGTCATGTTTCTGACATATACAGTGCCCGCCAAAAAGTCTGCACCATATGGGAAAATTTTTTAGTAAATAACTTAACGGAAAATTTGTTTGCGGCATCAGGTTTTGCTTGCTCTAGAACCAAAATTGACATAATCAAATGTTGTGACGTAGTCTTTTTTATATGTCAAATTTGACATAAATGAAAAAAAAAACGAAAAAAGGGCTTATTTAACCGAATTTCGAAAAAAGTCATAAGAAAAATATGTTTCCTTCGCAATTTTATACCCCTATGCAAAATTTGAAGAGCCTACTACGATTTTTAGATTTTGCCCTTTGTTGCCCTTTTCCATATTTGTTCATCCATAAAAGTCGATCCTATGTAATTTAAAACACTCATTGACTGAATACATACTGCACAATACTTAGTTTACGGTCTAAATGCCCTTCTTTTCCTTTTTTTGCAAAAAAATTAAAATGAGGTCTTGTTGAAGAAGCACGCTTGGTGCAAAACTGATCTCATTTTTACAGATAAACACATAAATTCCATTTACAAACTTCTTTCTATAGTAAATGGTTGAAAAACACACAAATATTTCTGTCATGCTGATCTGATCAGAAATATCTAGAAAATTTAAAATATTATGTCCAATAATATCCAACAAAGGGCAAAATATGAAAATCGTAGTAGGCCATTGAAATTTTGCATAGTGGTATAAAATTGCGAAGGAAATATATTTTTCTTATGACTTTTTTCGAAATTCGGTTAAATAAGCCCATTTTTCGGACATTTTTTTTCATTAATGTCAAATTTGACATATAAAAGAGACTACGTCACAACATTTGATTATGTCAATTTTGGTTCTAGAGCAAGCAAAACCTGATGCCGCAAACAAATTTTCCGTAAGTTATTTGTTAAAAATTTTTCCCATATGGTGCAGACTTTTTGGCGGGCACTGTATATGTTTATTTATTCTTGTAATATGTATTGTTCTTGTTTCGTTTTTGAAAATTTGTGATTATTAAATTATTTTAGTACGGCGTGTTGTCTTTGCTTTTGGCAAGTGGAAGTTCTTATCATAAAATTTACCAAGGTTTTACTGACACGGGCATAAAATAGTGGACCTTCCTATCTGAAATCATTTTTTCCATAGCCACTATGATTCCTTTTTTATTAATTTGTAATATGCATTTCTTGGCCACAATGCAAAAAATCTAACAAGACCAACTTTTTTCGTAGACACTAGTCTATTTTTACATAAACAGAATTTTCATGGCCTCCTTAGTTTTTGAGATACAAGGCGTTTTTTTAAAATTTGCCATTTTCAGGCAATCCTCGCTATACGCTAACTTGTAGCACTGGTAAAAATCGACCCTTTCTAGCAGGTAAGAATTTCAAATTATAAATATACCTGCAAAAGCATCGAAAATGGGACACACTCTACAGTTTTTTCTAACAATAGATGTAAGATTAACAAGTGTAAAAATATTTACAAGAAAAAGTGATGATGGGCAAGCACCAAAAATTAACAAAAATACCTAGTAACCGCATACACGTCTTTCATGCTATTTGGCAATCATCAGTACGGTGTTACATTCATCAAAGCAAAGAGATAGACATGATTTGGGAAGCAACAAATGAAGTCCAAGCAGGAGCCAACAGCACATTTGCAGCTTCAGTCAGCACATTCCCTGGATTTTAGGCTTGTACTAACATCGCCACGGAGGCTGCTAAAGCGACTTGCGTGGAAATCTTCATAACACAAGATACAATATCAATAAGGATGTAAGATTAACGAGTGTGAAAACATTTACAAGAAAAAGTGATAATGGGCAAGCTCTCAAAATTAACAAAAAATACCTAGTAACCGCATACACGTGTTTCATGCTATTTGGCAATTATCAGTACGGATTCACATAAACCAAATCAAAGAGATAGACATGATTTGGACTTGTCAGCCATTCCCAAAGCATTTCTTCTTTTGGGAACCTAAAAACATGAAGACTTTAAAACATTGTAGCAACTTAACTAATTTGTTCTGATTATTAGCCTTCATAAAATGCTGACAAATATGCCCATCCATTTCTTTAATACAACATACAAACATGATAAATCCTCGACGACAAGTAAGCATCAACTATATACAATAACACGGAGATATTTGTGATTTTTCAGATGGCGGCGAATTCTACCCATATACCTATAGCAACCTATACCGCGCAAGAGAGACGTCCGACCGGGGGAATAATTTGGCGGCCATTTTTAACCCTAAATGAGGCGGGAAATTTGAAATAATTTATACGGGTGGGTTCCATAAATAATGTACCTAATGTCTTTGTTGTCGTTTTTTGTAAAATGGAAATTATTTTAGTTCAAAGTACAACATAGGTCCACGATTTTTGTTGGTTTTAATTGTAAATTAATGCATTCGGGAAACGAAGCAGTTAACTAGGTTGCGAAATTTTACAACTTAATCAGAACAATATTTTAATCATCATAAGGAGAAGTAATATAATTATCATTATACATTATACCATAAAATTACTACATTATAAATAATTACTTATAAAAAATATGAAAATATTTTTAATTACCTAACATTTTCATACACTATTACTTGGTATAATTATTTCTTTGAATACTTTTAATAATAATAACCTATTTTCCAGGAACATATCTATACCTACCTATTTTTGAATTTTTAGGCAGCTAGCTTTATTCCTTAGAACGTTTTATTTTTGTTTGTTTAAAAAATACAAGCAAAAGAAAACTTGGTAACTTCAACTTCTACCACTTTAATCTTTGCTTCAGAAATGAAAGTGAAGTGATTTTTAATTACGCTCTTCTTTGATAAGCTTCAATAATTTTGCTGACGGTGATCTGCAGTTAACTTTACTTGCTGCTGCTGTTTGTATTTCTTTGGTTAATTCTATTTGCTCCAGAAATGCGGCTCTCTTCGTCGTATCGAGAATTACAATATCTCCGCATTTTCCTCATCTCCACGAGTTATTTCTTGAATATTATAGCCGATGACACATAGAAAGTACTACTAAGCCACTTTCTAAATTCAGTTTCTTCTCCTAAAAACCTAAAAATCAGCACGAAATCGGAAAATATCAATGAGAAAACAATCACATTTGGCAAAAAAATTATACCTATTTGCTTACCTACAATACCTACATGAAATGCAATTTCACAATCTATATGTAAAAGTATCTTTGCATGTCGTGTTTTGAGCTCGTAAATATGATAACGGAAAGCTATTAACCGTACAAAATATAAAAGAAAAAGTCGCGATTAAAAACTAATAAAAACGCATCTCTCATCAAAAAAGCATGTGCCGGTGACTTTTATGATTTTACCGGCGCCTTCAAAAAGTATAATGCAATTTCATTCATACTGTATAAAAAAATTAAACAAGGGATAAGGTAGCCACCATTCAAACTGTCAAAATAGGGTTAAAATGGCGGCGAATTTCATCTCTTTTCGTTCCCTGCGCCTTGCCGTGCGCAATAGGGCCAAAAGCGGTATATGTTAATATACAGGTATGTGATTCTGCCTCATAGTTCCCTAATGTCATATTTTAGTTACAGAAATCAATTTCGGAACGATTTTCTCTATCTTCAGTCACTTTGGCTTCTCTGTCAATTAGAACTAAGCTTTTTTCTACTCACGCACATGCCCAACCTCGTACTTAATATCGTACCTAATATCAGATTCACATTTTCGGCCATGCAGTTAGTTACGCATTAACTAGGAACGTATCCGCCATTGATAACGAGTTGTCACCTTTTACCCTCACAACAGTTTACTTACTTCTGGGGTTCTTCAGGGGTTCTACCTATCGCAATAAGGTGAACGTTCTCGCACGCCTACTGCCCTGCTTATTAGAAACGCGGTATCTGCAAAAATATCTGAAATCGTCTTTTCTGTATCATTGGGTTCACATTGGACTTATCTCTTTCCATGCTACTTATAAAAGCGGTATCTGCAATATTAACAGTGAAATAATAAATGTTTTATATGCCGTATGTGCTAAATGCAAAGGTTTACTTAATGAAAATGCCGTATATTCATTTTGCTTAGCAAAAAAGCGGTACCTGCATATGAGACACTTGCAATTACCGCATTTTGTCTAAGCATACTGCACGTGCCGCTTTTTGTCTTAGCTTTGCCTGTTAATTCCCGTCCTATATTGTACACTCATTAGTCGTAAATGATTCGTTGGGCGAGGTAGAAAAGGAGTTCAACTAAACGGTACGGGAAGAGCGGGGTGGTGCGAGGGTATGTAGAGGAAGCTGTTGATTTGAGAAGCCGTACCACAGAGTAAAATTTGGCGCAACGTTGCCGCACTTACTCGAAATTCTTGATTTTTTGCTCATTTCTCATGCCTAGTGGACCGATTTGGTCCGCGCATGTACAGGGTGTCCAGATTTGGTTGTAAATGCTGGGTATCTCGGTTATTTGTAGAGATAGGGAGTTGCGGTTTTCGCGAATTGTTGCTACTTTTTTGTGAAACCAAAGATACCGTTAACAGATTTTTCATAGGCACCTCCGTTTTTAAGATACAGGGCGAAATTGAAAATTTGCGCTTTTGGGGCATACCTCGTATCTTGGAAACGGTTAATGATATTGAAATGGAAAAAACTGTATCTTATAGACATTTTCATGTAGAATTCAGTGCCGTATTCAGTTTTTTACTAAAATTTATAGTGTTCGATATATGGATCAAACTTAGATTTTTTACATATAACACCCTGTATATTTTCTACTAGTTATATTCAGATTGTCGAAAGCTTTACAAAAATAATAACACTATGTAGTTATTATCTATATTAGGCTCTAAAAATAACCGAGATACCCCGCATTTACAACCACACCCTGTACATATTCAATGATATAAATGTATCCTACTAAGAACAATAGTAATTATCGAAAATGTAACGCATCTCGTTATGTTCAGCGATAGTAAAAAGAATGAGTACAGAACTTCTTTTCTCGAAGATAAAACAAAAACATTGGATTTTCTTATGAAAAAAGCAACGAAGAAAAGTGACCTACTTAAGAATGTTCCGTGCCTCGATAGAAAGAATAAAATGGTGTGCTACCACAAAATCAGCAAATATTTTGGGAAAACCTGCCCCGTACTTTTGATGTATAAATAAAGATTGCAAAGAATACCTTGTTCCTATTATTTGCCTAGATGCCATTCTTGAAAAAATTGATTTAATATAAGATATATTATTGTTATAAATATAGAGGATAAATCATGCCTCTATTACTTGTAATAATGGAAACGTTCGTGACAAGTAGGCCTAAGTATTACGTCATAGTAAATTCTTCTATGGTATTACCTACTCGTATTACACTTTCCTTGTGCCTGAAATGCCATAAACGTTTCCATTATTATATATTGTTATGAGTAGGTATGTAGATACTGCATTTTGCTTAAAAAAGGTCGCAACTCAATTGGTATGTTTACGAAGTAAATCCGCGGTATCTGACTTTTTAGTAAAAAAATTAAATATACGTTTTTTACGACGTCTATAGTATAATTCTGATATTAGTTAGTTCACACAAACACAGTTTTTGTTAGCGAAAAAGTATTAGTTTCCAAGATATTAACCAAAAACTTTAACGTCCGATTTCTCATTTTAGCGCAGTACGTAGATACTGCGTTTCTAATAAGCACGGCAGCCTAGGTCTCTTCCGTTTTACGCCTACAAAACTGGCGGCAATGAATTCAGTCTGACCACTTGGAAGTGCTCGCTAAATAATTAATCAATCTCCGATTGAACGCATTGATCCCTGTATAAATGTATAATGGGCGCAAAACGCCAAATTTAATTCGCGAAATTGGCCCTGCCGGAACCGGCGACGCCGAGATGAGGTTTTTGTGTGGGGAAGGTCCTTTTGTGGGCCCGGTTGATGGGTCCATTGTGGCGCGCCCAAGCCGATTGGCAGCCCGAGCTCTTCTCGGCAATCATGCTCTCCACTCCCCGATTTAAATATCTAATCGCGTTCGAGTCGGATATATTGATTTGAAACCAACAGTGAAAACTTAGCTACGCAAGAACTGAATTCGCAGTGTAACACAGTGTAACAGTAACAAATTCAAGAAATTAACGGTTATTAGCATAACTTCTTTTAAGTAAGTCAAGCTTTCGTTCAACAATGTGACCTTCATCAGGGCTGCAATTTAATTTTATTATATGTTAAATGTTTAATAATTATTAATAACTATTAACTGAATTTAAGTAATCATGTATATGGTTCGTATTTAGGGAATCTTTGAGAACTTTCAGAAGATATTTGTAAAAATAATTTAAAAAAATTATAATTTTATTATCAATAGATATTATCTGTATGTTCTACAACACAAAACAAATTCAACCACATTAACAGGTTAGAAAACAAAAAATGTAAAAATTATTCCCAAAAAAATTTAAGTTAAGAAACCGATAAATAATTATTGTTATAGACATTTGAGGTACTGTATAGTGTTGCTGTTCTTCCTAACATATCCTGCGTCAATAGAGCTATTTGAGCCAAGCTTTCGTCCACGATTACACGGGACATACTCAGGACTCAGGGCACGACGATGTGACCGGACTGAGACTGGTAGTTCGTATCACTAGAATCGGAATTTATAGGGGACACACGTAAGGAGGTATAAAAAAGTGGGGGAAGGTTTGGCGGTAACAAAAAGGCGCGTGAATTTAATCTTCTGATTGGTTTTGTTGGGAATTTACCTTTGCGAAAAAAGGGCGCCAACAATAGAAGATTCCTTGATCACGGTTAATGGATGTTTCATGATTTCAATGGATTCAAGGACTTTTCTTTGGGTTAAATGAGATGGTTGGGAAGTATTTTGGTATCTTTAAACAAGATCGGATGGACTGTATCGAGTAATGTTCGCCAAGTGGAGAACGAGTAGGTTATATCTTGGAGTTAGGTCAAATCTAGTGGCATGTAATAGGGTCACAGAATGATAAGATTGTCGAAATACCGTTTTTATGAAGACACTCTATACTGTTTTTACTATATTAGGTTTCCACGTGATGAGTCCCATCAGAAAATATTGTAGTTAGCGACTTTTCAAATTAGTAAAAACAATTACGTGGACATCAAATAATATAGTATTGTAACGAAAAATGCCTCTAAAGTTGTTATACCAGCTTTCAATGAACATGATTGCACTGTTTTCTAACCTATTCAAATACGCAGATAAATTTTAAGTTTCGGTATTCTACTTACAGTTTTACAAGTTTTATGATTAGTTTAGAGGCATTTTCCGTCACGTCTTTGTTAGCCTGAGCCCCTCAGGGCCCCATTTTCCTTTAGTTTTCATTGTTTTCCCTGTAGAGCTTCCATAACTTTCTAGAAAGTTTGCTAGAACTTTATGATTTGTGAACCATCATTGGCCAGGAATATTCTAGAGTATTCTCCAGTCTTTCATTTGAGTATATAAGCCCTGGGAATTGGACCTGGAGGAAGTTAAAAAGGTTAGAATGCGATTTAGTGCGAATTTTGGAGCAGAAAGAATATTCTTGGTCAGTGACAATATCTGACAAGTTTATTTGTGAAGGCTAAACAATAAAGGTGGTAACCAAGGCAACGAGTTTGGACTGAGATTATTATGATCCGGTACATTTGGTGTCAGAAGCGCGATTTTAAGAGCACCCTGAAGTGAATGCCCACAACGAGAAAACAAACTGCAATGGAAAAGGAAAAGAAGAAGTAATGAATGAAGAACAATCATGAAGAAATGAAGAACGAATAAAAGAAGAAAGACGAAGAAAGAAACTTGAAGCAAGAAGAACTGATCAGTGACCATAAGGGGGAAACAAAAACCGAATGAGATGAAACCAGCAGGAAATTAGAAGAGATTCAAGGGAGTTGCAAAAGAAAACTACCAACTTCGAAGAAGTTGTCGAAGAAGAAATAACCCAAATGAAGACAGAAATTAAGATATAGGTACAAACTGAACTGGACAAAATAAAAATGAGATTTTACAACAGTGAAGGAAGAATGGAACAGCTAGAGGCGAGGATGAATCAGCTGTCGTTACAAGGTGCTTCAAAATTAAAAGCAGGTATGGCAACATCTTCTATGAAAATGAAGCCTCCCAAGTTTGATGGAAAAGTGGTATGGAGCACTTACCTTAACCAGTTTGAGGTTGCTGCAGAAGGAAACTTCTGGACAGGAGAAGAAAAAGCTCGGAATTTGAAGTTATGTCTACTAGGTGAGGCCACCGAAGTGTTGCGAACGATACCGGCCGAAGCTCAGCATGATTATAGTTCCCTAGTTAGAGCACTTGAAATGCGATATGGGGAAGCCCATCTGCAGCAGGTATACCAGGCGCAACTGAAAGGTAGACGACAACGCACCGATGAGACCCTGCAACAATTTGAAGCCTTGGCGCACGCTTTGGCAGCACGTAGACAAGTGAGCGACCCCAAAACAGAGATAGTACTAGTAATGCTAACCTAGAACAAATGGTACGTGATATCCAGAACATCCTTTCACGTGCTATGACCTCTAAAGGCGGGATAGGTGTTAGAAGAAGTACACCACTGCGCTGCTGGAACTGCGGAGTTGAGCGGCATTTGAAACGCCAGTGTCCCAATCCTGTTGATGGTGAGAAGCAGGGAAAACCCCGAGTAGCCAGTTTTGAGGGGCGAAAGCTGGCTGGGTGCTACCAAGCCCCACCTATTAGGATAAAAGTTAACTAGCTGCCAAATTCAGGAGACAGCTTGGTAGTACCAGGAAAGATATGCGGCCGGGAATGTGACATTGTGGTGGACACTGGTCCCAGTCATACCATCGTGAGGCCGAACATCATAGCCCACTGCAGGATTGCACCACCACCAAACTACATCGTGGAATTGACAAATGGTGAATAAATTCCAGTTACAGGAAAGCACTACGCCTTTATAACCATAAGCTCTAATAAGTTTAAGCACAGAGTCCTTATGGCCGAAATAACCGACGATGGCATATTAGGACTGGATCTCATGAGTGAACAGAGGTTCATGATACAAGTTCACGAGAGGACTTTGAGGACAAAGAAAGAAGAAATTCTGATGACACGTTCTAACAGGGCTAGCAACACTACCCGAACTGTGGCCGCTTATGAAGATACCACGGTTCCAGCTAATTCAGAAAAGGTTATCTATGATGGACTAAATGGCGAAACAGTTATTGTGGAACCCGAAGAAGAATGTGGGCTGTGTAAAAGAGGTATATTCCTTGCAAAGACGCTGACCACCAAAAGAGGCCATGTAATATTTTTGCGGATTGCTAACCTGAAGAACTATGACCAAAGTTTGAGCAAAGGCGAAAAGAGAGCCCCTACCAGAGAGTCTGAAGAAGATGGTCGAAGAAGCCGCTGCTTACTTAACAATGGAGCAGCAATACCAACTGCGAAAACTGATTGAAGAAAATCGTGACGTGTTTGCTACGTCTGAATGCGATTTTGGAAGGACAGGTTTAGTACAGCACAGGATAAATACTGGTAATAGCCCTCCGATCAAACAGGCTCCTCGAAGGATACCCCTTGCTAAACAAGAAGAGATCTCAGCTATGATGAAGGAAATGGAACAACAGAGAATCATTGAACCGTCACAGAGCCCATGGACTTCTCCAGTTCTCCTAGTGAAGAAGAAGGATGGTTCTATGACGTTCTGCGTAGACTATCGACGGTTAAATGACGTCACCAAGAAGGACAGCTACCCTCTGCCCAGAATAGATGACACATTAGACACTATCTGGTGCTAAATGGTTTTTTACGTTGGACTTGAAGAGTGGGTACTAGCAAGTCGAAATGCACACTCAAGATAAAGAGAAAACTGCATTTTCTACTGGTACAGATTTATGGCAATTTAGTATTATGCCATTTGGCCTCTGTAATGCGCCAGCAACCTTTGAGAGGATCATGGGGCCTGTGCTAAGAGGTATGACATGGAAAGCCTGTTTAGTATATCTGGATGATGTCATTATTTTTAAAGAACTTAAAACTAAACTTAAAGAAATGCTGTTTCTTCAAGAAGGAAGTTAGAAATTTGGGGAATGTAATTTCAGAGCAAGGAGTTAAAACAGACCCAGAAAAGATAGAGTCAATTCAAAAATGGCCGCGACCGAAAGATAAACATGAAGTGGAAGGAGTAGGTAAGGGGGCACCTTGGCGTTCCCCCTCCACTTTCCTCCTAGGCCCCGCCCCCTTTCCCCCTCCACCTCTAGACCCAGCCCACTTCGAGTAAGCACGGAAACTGACAGACGTGTTCGTGTTTATCGGTGACCAAATGAGCGATATGCACAATGCAGCTTTATGAACACGATTTTATTCGGTGGGGAATCGGTTAGATCTGGGGCGGAATTTCTTTGACCTCGCGCACGGACTTGGTGCTGCTAAATAATGGCCACCTCAATGCTGAGCGTTACATATTGGACATTCTAGAGCAGCATGTTGTGCCATATGCACCTTATATCGGTCCAGATTTTTTGTTAAAGCAAGATAATGCTAGACCTCACACTGCACAGGTGGTATAAAATTACTTTACAGAGGTTGAAATTAATATTATGGGATGGCCGGAGCGCAGTCCGGACCTCAATCCGATTGAACATCTTTGGGACAACCTACAAGAAGTGGGGCTCCGATTGGGGCAAATATGGAATGATTTGGATCAGAATGACATTCGGTAGCTTATTTTAAGTATGGGTTGTCGATGTCAATCTACGATCTTAAGTAGGGGTGGAAATACTCGATATTAAATAAATTTTTGAAATGTGTTTTTTTAATTACTTGGGTTTTTTGTTCAAGAGTTATTTTTTGGACAGTAGGAATAAATATGAGTAGACTTTTGTTGAATTGTTGACTATATATAGTTTACCAAAATATATTAATATTCTTTTATAAATTTCAATAGGTGGTGCGTTAATTTCTTGGGGCAGTGTATGCGGACCCCAGATTATGAATAAGCATTTCAGACCTTGAAGCAAGCATTATGTTCTTCACCGATTTTGACGTTTCCCGTTCCTGGAAAGACGTTCATCGTGGATACAGATGCCAGCAACTTTGGTGTTGGAGCAGTGCTGTCCCAGGAGCAAGAAAGGCAAGACAAAATTATTGCCTACTACAGTAAAACTCTGTCAGAGCCAGAGAGAAATTACTGCTTGACAAGAAGGAAACTTCTAGCAGTGGTCAAGGCCGTTGAACATTTCCACGAGTGTTCATATGGCCAACCTTTTATTTTATATTAAGAACAGATCACGCATCACTAAAATGGCTATTCTAGTTCAAGAATCCAGAAGGACAAGTGGCAAGATGGCTCCAAAGGCTGCAGGAATATGACTTCAAAGTGGAACATCGCAAAGGAGGCAACCATAAAAGTGCCAATGCATTGTCAAGAAGATCATGTAATGAAGACTGTCATCACTGTAGTCGACAGGAATTAAGAAAAAACCCGGACCTAATTTTATGCAAAAGAACTACTGTCCGTGGACCTGAAAATTGGGATTCGGAAGTCATCGCCAGAGAGCAAAGCGAAGATCCCATATTCGGTATAATATTTGACCTAAAAGTAAGACATATACCCAAACCTGAATGGAAAGATGTTTCGGACAAATCACCAGAGTTAAAGGCGTACTGGGCGTAATGGGACTCGTTAGTAATTAAAGATGGTGTACTAAAGAGAGTTTGGGAAAGCCCAGCGATTTCTAACAGTACTTCCCAAGAAGAGAGTGTCGGAGGTCCTGAAAGCAGTACACGAAGGCGTTGGAGGTGGACACTTTGGCATTAGTAAGACCTCGAATAAAGTTAGAGCGAGTTTATACTGGGTAAACTTTTGGGAAGATGTCGAAGACTGGTGCCATAGATGTGAAGAATGTGCTTCGGCAAAAGGACCAAAAACTAGGAACAGGGGTAAAATGATGCAATACCTGGTCGGAGGTCCTTTTGAAAGGATAGATCAATCGACGTAGCAGGACCGTTCCCAACCAGCGAATCTGGCAACCGTTTTGTATTAGTTGTCATGGACTACTTCAGCAAATGGCTAGAAGTTTTTCCAATCCCCAACCAAGAGGCCACCACAGTCGCAGAGATCCTGTTCCAAGTTTGGATATGTCGTTATGGTGCCCCAAGAGAACTAACTACACTCTGATCAGGGCCGCAATTTTGAGTCGGAGATTTTTCAAAATGTCTGCCGCCTGCTAGGGATTTCCAAGACAAGAATATCACCCCTGCGCCCCCAGTCCGATGGTATGGTGGAACGGTTCAATAAGACTTTAGAAACGTACCTGAAGATGGTAGTGAATCAGAAACAAAGTAGGGACACATACCTTCTTTTCTATTGTCCTAACGTTCCACTGTGCATGAAGCGACGGGAAAGTCTCCAGCCAAGATTATTTTCGGAGTCGATCTAAGGCTCCCTATCGACAACATAACCGGCCGACTAGAAAATCCAGAATCTACTGATGACTACATGAGTTACCAGTTGGTTCATGAAGACGTTCGCCATATGTTGCATCTAGAAAGTGACAGGATGAAGATCCGCTAGGATCTGAAAGCAACCAGTATTGAATTTAATGTGGGTGACAACGTGTGGTTATACAATCCCAAACGAACAATAGGTCGGTCTCCGAAACTAGATAGAAATTGGGAATGACCATACATCGACGTGAACAAGATTAATGATGTCGTTTATCATATAAGACGTAGCCCAACAGCAAAGATGAAGATAGTAAATATCGACAGGTTGTCTCCATACCATGAGAAGATAGATGAAGTAAAAAGTAAAAAGCGAAGCAACGTTAGATAGGCATACTATGCAACGATGGTTAGATTACAATCTTCTTAGCCTGAATGTAAAAAAGACTAATTTGATAACATTTTCTGCTACTAAATATGACCAGCCAAACATAAACGAATTAAAACTACATCAAAATAATGGCAGTTAACTTTACAACTGCTCTTGTGACGTCATAAAAAAATGTAAAATATACTAAATATTTAGGATTGATAAATTGACCAGCATTTGAAATGGAAAGAACATATCTTTTACGTAACTAGTAAAATTAGGAAAATCTACTACAAATTTTATCAGCTTAGAGAAATTCTAAAGAACAAATTATTAAAGGTTGTGTATTATTCGTTGGTTGAATCTATATTGTGTTACTGTATTATTGTGTGGGGAGGTCTTTATTCAACATCCATAACACCCCTGTAAATATGCCAAAAAACAATTTTGAAAATAATGTTTCAAAAAACAAAACTGTATCCCACAGTAGCTTTATATAATAATTACAAATTACTAACCTTAAGATACTTATACATTCACATCATTAACATAGAGATTTGCTACTTACTATATCCAAAAGTGTTTAATATGCTGCCACCCATCCTAAGAATATTGATTAACAGAAAGAAACAATTAAAAACTAACTAAATAATAAAATGAATATTTAGTGTCCCCATTATAATTTTAAAAGAAATGGCTCGTGGCATATGGGATAAAATGCTTTGGTAATTGCCAACACCAAACTAGTTTCCAATATCTAATGGAAATTATGTATGGGTCTTTCGGAGGTGTGCAGACCACGGCAGGTACCTGTTTCGGGCTTGTTGGCCTCGTCAGGCAGACGTAGCGCACCTCACAGAAAAACCCAGATTACGTTGGCTAAGTGGAATAGGAAATAGAATAATGCGGTGAGCATTTACCATCTGTTCCCAAAAATGAATGAAACGCCTGCCAAAGATTTAAATTATCCTACATTCTTTCAATTATGCATAATATGCTATATTTTAAGGATATAAGTATGCAAATATTTAAAAAAATGCATATAATATGCTAAATATGCAAAAATATGCGTGTTGCATATTTGGGTTACTCTATTTATAAGTGGTAAAAACACGAATTATAAAAATCATAATCTGCCGTAAAGCGGTGGCAGGTTAGGCACCAAAAACTGCCTTTGCTTCTTCGATTCTAGCCAAACAAGTATAAATAAATTCCCATATGTACGCCACTGTACGCTCGATTAAGCTCAAATTGCGAAGTATTATTGCACCTCATCCCTAATAATAATAATATTTTCGGAGATACGTGGATAAATCGTAGTTTTTTGTAAAACTCTAACGCCCTGTATATTTTTTATGACGCCTTAAAAATATATAGTTTATACGAAAAAGTGCGGTTATTTTTTGAAGATCTATCACCTGACACAGTTGGGTCTCTTAAAAACGAATCACTGTGTCTATACGCGGAGATTCACTTTTAACATTTAATTAATAAAATAGTAGGTAATATCGTATGTATACAGGGCGAGTCGAAGTTAAACCACCATACTCAAAATTTGAGTAGTATAACATTTTGTCCAAAAACGCTTCGTTTTCGACATACAGGGCGTCAAAGTTTTCTTTTAAAAACAGAAAAAAATAGTATTTTCGGTTCCATTTATGCTATCGAGTTGAAAATTGGTACTTTTATGTTTTCTGGGACGGCGATTATGAATTTCCTATCAACTTTCTTCTAGCCGCTAGAGGGCGTTGGCTACGTCGTTACTTTCGAACAAAAGTATTTTAAACTTTTTTGTCGTTGAAAAATCTGCATTTTAGACAGCGGAATATTAAATTACATTCGATTTTGAAAAAAAATGTCTGTTGTAAAAATACGAAAAACTTAACCGTTTTCATGAAAAACGCAATTTTGTGTCGCGGTGCGCGTGAATTCGAAAAAATTAAAATTTCGTAGTAGGCTGAGAAATGGGATTTATTCATTTGGAATTCTTTATTTACAGTAGGTATTGTCCTAAATTAACAATTTTTGTGAAATTAGTAATAAAAAGAACTTAACCAAGACAACTTTATTATAGTTTTTTCGTTATGTTTTTGCAAACTGGAAATAATTTACCTGAAAAAGTTTCATTAAATATGTTGATCCGTTCTCCGGCCATCTCGCCGTACCGTCAGATCTCCAGAAAAACGCGTTTGAATTTTTTTTCCTGAGCATCAAACGGTATATGGCACTGGCTGTATAGCGGGACTTCGCACACAACTCGCGCCCCAGAAGTCCAGACTTGCCCCCGTCTTTCGCGCCGTATTTAACAGCGGAGGATTTTCGGGGCCCCGAAAATACGCCCATCGGATTTCTAAAGGACCAACGGACCCTTTTTTATTCTTGCTCCATGGGCCTTCGTTTATATTTTGTTCTATAATCATATGGGAGTAGATTTGCCTAAAAATTAACGACAACTTCTTCAAATAACAATGATCGGGCCCATATAAATTGAGGTAACCTACTCGCTTCAAGTAAAGAAATATACTGTCTACATTTTACATAACATCTTATTCTATAATCTTATGAGAGTTGAAATCATGCGACCGGCTCTCATACTAAAATTATTTTCATTTTCATTCTGATGAAAACCTCCATCCATGTTTCTCGGTCTGAACAAAGCGTAATTTGGGGCTGTGGAATATGTCGTCAAAATCCAGAAACTTTATGTAGCTAAGCAGAGCGAAAACGCCGGCATTGAATAACACTTTCCCCACTTCTGGCATCCTTTTATTTTCCGCTCACTGGTACGAAATCGACCAGTATGTTGGAACCGAGTGTGATTAGGTATTTAATCGTCGTGAGTGGAGAATCGCGTTGGACATGATTGCCGGGAAGGGCCCCGCTGTCAATCGGCTCGGGCGCCACCACAATGAGCCCATCAGCCGGGCCCACAAAAGGGCCGATCCTATACAAGAACCTCATCTCGGCGCCGCCGGTTTTAGGCAGTGCCAATTTCTGGAATTAAACTGGGCGTTTTGCGTCCATTATACATTTATACCGGGATCAAGGGGGGCAATCTGGGTTTGATTAATTATGAAGCGAGAGGATAACTTCCAAGTGGACAGGTTGGCCACGGTGTACTGATAAATCATAAAGACGATGCCTTCATATAAGTAAAGTAGTCGCATCGAAAAACTGCGTCCGCGGGGAAGTAGGGAAGCGCGGGGTACGCTTTGTTGCTATTGGCTGGTCGTAATAACGTGATGCAGCGCCCTTCCCTATTCGCAATTATTAGAACCACAACGTTGAGAGGAGGAATGATTATCATCAGTCGTGCGCCTCGAAATTTATAGTTTTGAAAACTTGGTAGTATTTTCGAGATCATCAGTGGTTCAGGGTGTACAATACACAGCCACGCGCAATCTAATATTACAATTTTATATCAGTTATTTCCGCATGTGAAAGTATAAGTAAAATAACAATTTATTTACTTTCACAAAAAGTAATCTTTCCTCACGCCTAAGCTAGTTCTGCCCATGGGCGGATCTTCACCCCTCTTACTTTCCTCACCGCAGACGCATTCTTTCGCTGCGCGTACTTATAAGTAGGTATAATTATTATTCTTCGAACCAGTAGTAACTTCGTCAAATTCTTAGTACCCCCATTTCGGGTTTCGAGGTTATCTTTTATATACCGCTTTTCTGTCACTGCGCATATCCTGAGCCGGTAGGTTAGGCACCTATCAGCTATTCGAAACCCATGGCGCAGTTTACACGAAGCTTGCTGAAATGCAACTACTCATCTGAAGAACATTGGCTGTTGTAAGGTTACCGAGTACTCGTAGGTAAAGTATTCGTCATTGCGCGTATAAAATGCCTTAGTTCAAATTCACAGTACGAATTTTTACCTATGACTAAATTGTTTACTAAAGATATCACGGATATACAGGGTGCGGCGCGAAGACCGTTCATTAAAAGTATCTGGAGACCCAAACGGAATAAAAATCTGAAAATTTGCATGCTTAGGATATCAGACTGGGCCACTTCAACTAAAATATTTTCAAATTGAAAAAAATTCAAATAGCGGCAAAACTATTGATTACAAGGTTTTATTTAACTTGCTATGTATGGTGAACTATGTTTAGGTCAAATCTTGCAAGCTGAATTAGAACCACTTCCTGACATCCGATTGAGCTGAAATTTTGCATACACCTTTAGTTCCGGTGACAATACAATATACAATACTCAATATTCTAATACTTTCAAAATGGCCGTCGCCACAAGATGGCGGATGATGTATTTTTTGTCAACCCCCTCAATATGGGTATCAAATAAAAGGGCTTGAAGAATAGAAAACGGTAGAATTAGTGACATCACACTATATTCAATATGGCCGCCGCTCCAAGATGGCGGATAATGTATTTTTTGTAAACCCCCTTAATAAGGGTATCAAATGAAAGGGCTTGAAGAGTAGAAAACGATGAAGTTAGTGACATCACACTAAATTCAATATGGCAATTGGAAAAAACCAAATAAGAATTTGCTCTATAGCTTGGACTGTTTTGCCTAGTTAACAATTTTTTACCGATATTGAGATAATGTTCTGAAGAACATACCGGGCGATTCACTTACGCAAATCCTAAGTTTACTCGCTAATTTTAAATGGAACACCCTTTATTTTATTACATGTTTGGAAAGCCCTTAAAGAGTAGATACTTATTGGTATAAGGTATCATGGATCTAACTTTAAAGGTTAGGGAGCTAAATTTTTAAAAATTTAGACCGACTGCGGCGCAATTTTCAGATAAAAAAACTTAATTTCATTTTTTTTATTTGTGACGCTCCCCAATCAATAAAGTCTAGTTACGGCCCTGAATATTCATTGAGTATCCCGCGGACCCGCGGTAAAAGAAAGGGCTTCAAAAGGGCCGATTACATGATTAGGGTGTCAAAATGTCACTTTTTAATCTGTAAAAAATAAAAAGGCAAATTCTTGTTAATTTTTGGTGTATTGGAAATAGTTGAAAACCTACCTGTAACGCCATCAATTATAAAAGAAAAAACCTACGGCACATGAAGAAATAAAGTTACCGCATAATAAATAATGACATCGGCTGATGTTATTTATTTATGGCGTTACAGGTAGGTTTTCAACTATTTCCAATGCACCAAAAATTAACAAGAATATGTCTTTTTATTTTTCACAGCTTTAAAAGTGACATTTTGACACCCTAATCATGTAATCGGCCCTTTTAAAGCCCTTACTTAGAATAAAATGGAAATAGCTCCCTAACCTTTAAAGTTAGATCCATAATACCCTATACCAAAAAGTATCTACTTTTTAAGGGCTTTCCAAATATGGAATAAAATAAAGGGTGTTCCATATAAAATTAGCGAGTAAACTTAGGATATGCGTAAGTGAATCGCCCGGTATGTTCTTCAGAAGATTATCCCAATATCGGTAGAAAATTGTTAACTAGGCATAACAGGCAATCTCCAGTCCAAGTTATAGCCCAAAATCTTATTTCATTTTTGAGTAATTCATTTCCAAAAGTGGCCCCTTTTTTCTTTTAAAATTAAAATAACTCCCTAACCTTTAAAGATACACCCTTAATATGCGGTACCAAAAAGAACACACTCTTTAAGGGCTTTCTAAAAATGCAACAAAATAAGGGATGTTCCATTTAAAAAAACATAACTTTGGGTCGCTATAACTTATTGGATCACCCTGTATATTGCAAAACATTTTCGGAATGTAGTACACATGTTTCTTTACAAGTTTTGTCTATACTTTTTTTCCTAGCATTAACAGTGTAGCAGACATAGACCACCGCGGCCTACGTAACTCACCCTGTTTTACCTACTTCTTAGTTACTTCGTAGTAAGGTAATTATTATAGTTCTATAACTAACAAAGAAAAAATTAGCACCAGTTGACTTTACCAGTGATTATGTTGCTATAATCACTGACTACGTAATATTTTTTATTAATACATATTGTTTCTTAAATTTGTTTTTAATTCATTAAAACCGTTTGACCTTGAAGATTTTTAAAAATTTAGACCGACTGCGGCGCAATTTTCAGATAAAAAAACTGAATTTCATTTTTTTTATTTGTGACGCTCCCCAATCAATAAAGTCTAGTTACGGCCCTGAATATTCATTGAGTATCCCGCGGACCCGCGGTAAAAAAGGGTGCGCTGTAAAGTAAATGAACTGCAGCCTCCCCCATGTTAAAATCCTAGGTCCGCCACTGCATAGACATATATAGATATAAATATTTTCGTCATATTTTTATGTCGACCGACAATATGCTTTTGAAAAGAAGACCGAAGTATTCCTATAGTATATATCTTAACAAGTGCGGAAAATGCCACTTTTCCGCACGCGATTGCAGTTGGCTGAACGACGCGTAGCGGAGTTCAGCCAAGAAATCGAGTGTGGAAAAGACACTTTCCGCAGAGTTAGGAACACTATTTTTTCTACAAGCGTGCGGAAGACACTTTTCCGCACGCATTTACTTTTCCGCACGCATTTTAGTTTAAAAAGTGTCACTTTTCCGCACTTGTGCGGAAAAGTAGTGCGGAAAAGCACGCATTTTAGTTTAAAAAAGTGTCACTTTTCCGCACTAGTGCGGAAAAGTAGTTCGGAAAAGTGACACTTTCTAAATAAAATGCGTGCGGAAAAGTGTACTTTTCCGCACGCTTGTAGAAAAAATTAATATCTCGCCTAATATCTATTCTTATGCATGACAGCATCAGCATGTATCTTACGTCTGTAACGACATTTTTGCGGTCTAAATCTCACTTGCGCTAAAAGGATTAAAAGCCTAATAGTTATCGGAATGAAGGAATAAAAAGCGAACGAGAACCCCCAATCAAATATGTAAAAGTTGAGATGAGTTTAAATCACCCCTTTCTTAGCTCGCGTAAAGTAGATTTAAAGTTAAGGGGCGCCAGCAGCTCGAAGTAATCTTATGTAAATCTGCTAAAGCTCCCAGAAAGAGAGAGGGCGCGAGCTGGCAATGGGAAAGGAGTGGGACAGACCCATACCGAAGTTTCAGATGAAGAATAGAGGCATTTAGCGAATAAACTTGAGAGCCCACCTGGTTGTTCTCAGATTATTTAAACGTTTCTTAATACAGGCCATTATATAAGATTGGGGTGTATACTAATTAGGGTCTTCCGCCAAGGCTGGGAAGGATTGGAAGGGAGATACTTCGTAACTATCTGGAGCATAATAGTATCACGTTAGTCGCTTTGACAACGATATGCGGTTCTTACACAGCAATAATGTATATGTTACGGTTTTAAAGTGTTTACTTGGCTAGTTTATACACTAGCTGGATAGTATACAAACTATCCCAATGTCTGGTTATTTTGATGGAAAATCATATTTTCACTAAAATAGCCACGAATATTGGTTGGTTTTTATACTATCCAGCTAGTTTACAAACTACATAAGATTTGTCGCTAAAGTACAAACCATAAGAAAATTACACAAATTAACCGGCGTTTTTGGCTAGTTTACAAACTGTCCACAGTAGTTGGATAAATTGTGAACTTAATATCGCTAGTAATACATAATAACCAACTCGTTGGTTAGTATGTAAACTAACCAATTCCCTTTGGTTAATTTGTTAGAAAAGTGAGGATATGTTTATGGCAAGTGAGTGGTGTTATTGTTTACTGTGTCTTGTGAAATTTGTGTATTTGCTTATTAAAAATGAATCAACAGCAACAATTTGAAAACCTACTTTTGGAAATTTACAAGCAACAGTCGCAAAATTCTAAATTAATGAATGACAATGATTACAGTGACCGGTTCAACCCAAGGTTATGTGCGATGTCAATGCAAGAAGAGTTGCACAAATAAAAAGTGTAAATGTCTTGCGTGCGGATATACGTGTAATAGCAAGTGCCACAACAGTGCAACTTGCTCCAATAAATAATATTTTTTTTTGTTTGGTGGTTTCAATATTTTGGGTTTTATTAACAATATTTTGTCACACAAAATAAATAGTATTTTTATGTTATTTTTTTATTTACTTTTAAGTAGTAATTATACAATGTAATGTTGTACCTAAACAAACTTTTTAAAAAAAATTTTACTATCGAATAAACTAAATTAAGCAAAGGGAATTTGTTAGTTTACATACTAACCAACGAGTTGGATATTATATTTTACTAGCAATATTAAGTTCTCACTTTATTAACTACTGTGGATAGTTTGTAAACTAGCCAAAAACGCCAGTTAATTTGTGTAATTTTCTTGTGGTTTGTACTTTAGCGACAAATCTTATATAGTTCGTAAACTAGCTGGATAGTATACAAACCAACCAATATTCGTGGCTATTTTAGTGAAAAGATGATTTTCCATCAAAATAACCAGACATTTGTATAGTTTGTATACTATCCAGATAGTCTATAAACTAGCCAAGTAAACACTTTAACCGTAACATATACATATATAGGTATAGACTAATAATATAATTTACTTTTCACACTTTTCTTCCTGGCTAAATAGTAATAATAATAATAGTAAAAAATTGTTCTCTATATTTCTACTACTTAACTTTTTATTTAAGCCCAACGGAACATTCTCCTCAAGTTTAATTCTGCGAATAAAATTTTCGAAAACTGGCTATCGATAGCTTTAACATTATTTTACATTTTTATATTTTTTAATTTAAACTAGAATCCGTAATTCCTTTTCTGCGCTCTCTTACTGTGTTTTTTACGTTTCTATTCCATTATTGGGTTTACTGTTTACTTCTAGAAAGATTTTCTTTATCACCATCGAGTTCAACAATTTTTTGCACCGCAGGGACTAAAGTGGCCACTTTACTCCCCCTTTTGCTAGACTAAAGTGCAGCATATGCTTCCTTGGGACTAATATATTTCAGTCCCAAGGGAGTACACAATTTTAGTCCCTTGGGATTAAAAGTAACAAAAACAATAGGTAGGTACTAAACACATCTGAAGAATGTCATTTAAAAAAAATGTAGATTCTTAGCTATGAACAGTCGAAAATAGGCATTTTGACTACTGGTGGAGATTAATTTCACATCTTAACTTTTCGATGCCTTGGCGAATATTTAAATTTTCGTTCCTGTGGTGCAAAAAATAGCGTATGTACCATCTCTTAATCCCTCGAGTGATTGTTGCCCTCGCTTGAGCTCGGGCAACATTCTTCACGCTCGGAATTAAACGACGCACTTTAGTCCCTTGCTACATAATATACTATAGCAATCCCAAATAAGAATCAAAGATAAAGTTAAATTGACAGACTAGTCATGCCTTCCATAATTTTAGTCAATTTTGTTGAGGATTTCAGTACCAACATAATTATATTGAAACTTAAAGGAAAAGTTACAATATGATTATACTATTAAATCGACTTGCATAAAAGCTCCGTTAGCTAAAGATCCGTTAACGTTAATTTATGAAATCGAGCCTAAGGAAATAAATTAGTTCGTTGAAGTCTTTATCTAACTTTCAACTCACACGCAAACTCCATAGAATTTGGCGTATAGACGTACAGGTGCATTACATTAGTTTTTAATAAATATACCTACGCTTAAATGGATCAAAGTTAGGTGATCAATATAAAGGGATAAGGAGCGCGTGAAAGCCCTCAATCAATTATGTAAAAGTTGAAACGAGTTTAAAACACCCCTTCCAGAGTGCACGTAAAGTAGGTTTAAAGTTAAGGGCCATCATCAGCTCGCAATAATCTTATGTAAATTTACTAAATCTATTCGGGAGAAAGCGGGTTGGGTATGGGAAAGTAGTGGGGCACACTGTACCGTAATATATGACGAAGAATAGAGAACATATGCCTTTAAAGAGAATAAAGTTAGAAGACCACCTGTTTGGTCTCAGATTCTTGGAACGTTCCATTATTTTTATGAAAAATTGTTGGAGGATAATAATAAACTAGTTGACTAAAGACCAACATGTAGTTCTGAGTTCTGAAAGACCATCTCATGATTTCCGTTTATATGTACGTATCCAGGAACAGACTGAGCCATCGGGTGATCAACCGACAAACCGTTGTCGGGGGATAGTTTTTCATTCAGTAATTTGTAATATATTAATATTTCATAATATTACTGCATTATATTTTATCATATCATATATTTTTTTTAATATTACATATATAATATTTTGTATAAGGGCAACAATATTTTAACAGTCGATATTCTAGGAATAACTTTTGTTTCATTAGACCAAGGTATTAACGGAGAGCCATCGGTAAAAAAATATCTGAAGTAGTTTTAAACACAAACATACCGTGGTTAGCCAAGCGAAATTGAGGTCTCAGGTACGCTATGAAAGGTGTCATGATTACCGAGGTAATAAAATTAATTTACTAAGGCTGAAAATCGTTATACAAATTATATATTGCACATAAATAAAAGTTATGTCAGTCAGTCAGTTGTATGTACCTACAAAAGAAATAAATAACTTGCAATTTATTTACTAAACTTCAAAATTATTATAAGAGTATTAATAATTGTTATATTAATTATAAACAAAACGATCAGTCAACCATTTTGTAGTACAACACCTGTCAGCCTTTTCCTTATTATTACTATTGAACTAACTTTATTTTAAAGTGTAATTAGTATCAGTATTGCACAAGCATGTGGTTGCTTCTGGGGTACTCCTAGTTTGGAGTATTGTGAGGGTGAGAGTTATTATTATTATTATTATTATAATATAATATACAATTTGTAAATTATTGAATTTGTCTTAATAGCATCGAACAGGCCATTATCGAATAAATATTATAAAATTTACGCACTTAGAAAATTGTATTAGGTAGTAAGTATATAGAATATATATGAGAATTAAATTATTACTTGAAACTTGAAGTATATAAAAATGTATCTTTAATATTTTTAAATGTTTAGTTTCTAATGGCCGCATTGTGCATTTTTTCTCGAAAGTTCCCTGAAAGTTTTAAAACCGCTGTTTCCAGAATATCATTTTTTTAATGCAATAATGAAGGTAAACTGCAATAGTCACAAAATAATAACTCGACACTGTTCCTAAGACCCTATTTGACCGATTTACAATTTGGCCTAGTCGTCAGTCAATTGTATTTTTAATATACATACCTAAATAATATCTTAAAATCGAGATAGTCTCTTTATACAGTGTAAATTCTTTCGTTTCTTTTTAAGTGGTGGGGGTAGGAATTCCGATTGTCACCAGTTTATTTTCAAGCAAGTATATAACCTGATTCAACTGCTTATTAGATGCAATCGAGTATTTCAATAGGGTTTTGAAACGAATGTTGAGAACGGAATAATTTGTATGCTGTATTCGCGTATAAACTGCTGCGACCTGCTTTGACAGATGGCGGAGATGGATCACGTCGAACAGCTTATTATTTAACACTCAGAGTAACATTGGTTGCTTCTGCCGTCACCAAAGCGCATGCCTGCGCTACTTCAACATTGCTAAATATTATTTTAGATAATAAAGTTTGCAAACTGCGTTCCCACCTGGTCGTTCTCAGACTATTTAAACGGTTCTTGATACAGACCGTTATTTATGATTGTAGTATGCTAATTTGAGAGGGGTTTCCAGCCTGCGTGTTTATACTCGCGAGAGCGTGCTATGAGCCCCAGGCTGATACCCCAACTTACGGCCAGGTTTACCGTCGGATACATGCTCCAAGTTTCCTCTCTATTTATGAAATTCGAAATAACTTTGCTTTGCTACCCTATTCCCCCTTTCCAAGACTTTCACTTATAAGGAAGTTGAGGCTGCACAGATTGTTCTGAATAATTATTATACATAGATCCATGCAGGGTCCCTATATGGTATTTTAAAAAATGTTCTATAGTAATTATATAGTTTAACAAATAAGCATAACATGTGTATATTTAATTTACGTTATAGAGTCACGTCACAGAGTATGCTTATTATATTATAATATAATTTACCCATCAGAGAAGTTCGTGGACGTAGATGTTTTAGAAAACGTCAATCTCAAGCACAAAGAGTGACAAATGAAAATATGTGGCACGTGCAACTAGCAGTCCTCCCCAGAGGGGGAGGCTTCATACAGCAGGTATCATAATCCAGCAGTATTATAACGCCTATTTCAGGAACAACAACATATAGCCTATTTTTTATGCTTCAATAGTTTCTAATACTGTGACAAGCACAAAGGCAGCAGCTTGAGAGACGCATGCGCTTCCCAGTTGACAAAGTGACGTCAAGCTAATGAGGGAGAGTTCGGCCGTTGAGTGAGCATTCCTCACTCAACGGTTCCGCGAATTCAAACAAATGCAGCTACTTCTCGCTATTTTTTCTGCCGAAAATATTGTTTGACTTTTTTATTGTAAATATTGACCTTTCTCGGACGAAACCTATGATTGAAAAGTCTTTTAAATTGGGTGTTGTGATTGCTCCGTAAGTGGCCGCAAAAGTATAATTCCGTCGTGATTAGTCCGTGAGCGGCCGCAAAAGTATTTTTTTGTCGTGTATCAATATCATTTATTATACAGTGTGTTTCACTTCAAGTAAAGACAATTCAATATTTTTTACGGGTTGACCGATTTTCAAAAACTTTTTTGAAAATAGAGTTTTAACGGAATTTTTTTGTTAAAACTCCGTTACTACGTTTTTTAAATTATCACCAACCCTTGAACACATAATTTGATTATTTTGTTCTGAACTCGCAAACTCGAACCTAATTCAGTCGAATATCCGTGCTACCAACTCTTTTTATATCGTTTTTTAGTGTGGCGTGTGAATACGAACCCATCTCTAATATCAAGGTACGTACCAGTTCAATAGGGTACACTGATTTGCACTTGGTAAAATCAGGTTGGTTCGGTCATGGATCTGTGGAGGACAGTGCTTGAATTCAAGTGATCTGTTCGCAGTGCACTCTGCGGGTTTTGTCGCTACTTTGTGCTACTCTCTTAAAACACTCGAACAGTTCGGGGTTCTTGAGTACTGACATCCCGAGATCACGGACCTAACTTGGGTGTTTTTTTGGGAATTGACCTTAATAAACAGCACCTCCCACTACTCTCGTCCTACTCATTTTTGGGCTCTTCTCGAATCCGCCGCTCGGTGCTTCTGTTTTCTGTCTCCTGTCAGGTAACTAAGGTGGTATCAGGTAGTTTTGCAATAATTGAGATTTTTATCTAACTTTATCGCCTGCCTGATGCGACCTTTCGACTATTTTATGTGCATTTATTGCGTAGCTTAATTTGCTGTACCCGATTAACGGTGTATTTTCTGTTTACATATGAACGGCCGTCCTGCATTTTGGAGTTTTAAGGTTATAGCAGCCGACCCTTTAGTAGGTCGAGATTGAGCGTGGCGTGGGAATCTTGCATTTCCATTTCTTGGAACGAGGCACAGGCCAGGAGTGGAGCACGCGTTGCATGTGAGTTTTTTAAGTTATCTTCATATTTTTTTGGTAGAATCCATATTTAAAACTCACCTGTAGCTCATTCCATTGCACGTGTATTTAGTTTGTCTTGTGATATTTTTGTAGTTCTCAGACTATTTGGGTCAAGTTTAACGTAAATTTTTTTATTAAGATCACCGAGAGCAGCATATTTTCATAGCTGATTTTGGCTAATAATTGTCGTTACAGTTTTTTGCAAATTTAAGTCATTTCGAAGGTATCGTGACCTCACTTAGTTGAATTTTTTGTCGTTCGCAAACTTGCAATATTTCCTTATTAATCTAAACGGTAAATATTTCATTATTTCTCTTTGTCTCGCAGTTATTCAAGCCAAGTTTGTATTTTCTAATTTTCATTTAATATAACAGGGGGGGGGAGTGTATTCATGAATATACTTTATAGTATATAAGGGATTTAAATTTAACTGAAACTTGTATTTTGGTTTTATATAGTTTCCTATAAATTTTAAGGCATAGTTATATTCTCTGAATTTCTTTTGTAAATAAGCGGTATACTATATACTGGCATGTCTTTAGCACTGACAAATTCACTTGAATTTATTTCATGCACGATCTTCACGAGCAAACACCAGTAGACTGACACGGTGAACACGTTCCCACAATCTGCAGACCACCAGCTGATACTGGGGCAGTTGACTTGGTCAAAACCCTGAGATTTCGAGCTAGCAACATCAACGCCACTATCGGAGCTGTCAGACAGTTAAGCTGAGTCGCAGTTTCATCGGGAACTTCTAACGAACTCAGTTGAAGACTGCACGTCACATTCAAAGAAGACGAACATTCATTATAAGGTGTTTCTTTAGTTAAAGCGTTCCAGTTTTAAGATGACGTTCACTCGTCTCGAGCAGTGCTAAGTTATTTTCGGACTTTCGTAATTATCTCGCTGCAAATCATTCTGATTTCATTTTAAAACTTACTGTTGTTCCATTTAAATAATTGTAATCTGTCTGGCACATTTATTATAAAATATTTTATTATTAATTAGTTAACAAATTTCAATGTCATCCAATTTTTATTGTTAAACCAATCTTTTAATAAACAACCATTGTAATTGTTTTCAAATGTGTGTTTTATTTCAAGTATCATAACGAGTCATATAACCAACTTAGATAGCCGGGCCGAAGTTTTCGTTATAGAGTGCTCCGAAAGATCTACATTTTGACAATAATTTTTTTCAGCCTCGTCTTTTCCATGACTTACTACGATCAAAAGTATACCCCCAAAAACTGCAAAAGTACATTAGGCATTTCTTTATGAAAAAATGAATAGCACAGTCGAATTGGCCATACCCGCAAACCACACATACCATGTTTCACGGTCATAGCTTATACAAGGCGTTCAGAAAATAGCTTCAAACATGGCAAAAATACGGTTTTTCGAAGTACCCTGTACAAACACCGAGAGATATTTTAAAATTATTTCTTTGCAGTTTGATTAGGGCTCACATAGGCCATCAATTCCCACGATTTCAAAGCAATAAAAATACAAAAATCGAAAATAATCGTTTTTTTTTTCTTTGTGTTTTTTTTACATTTTTAACTTATGCCTATTAAAAAACATAATAGTTATTTACATTGCCAGATGCGTAAGTGCACTTTTTTGACCGAGGAGGTTGTTTAAAGTACCTAAAGTACCTAAAAGTACCTCCGAGGCCAAAAAAGAGCTTACGCATCGTGAAATGTATTACATTTTTCCTGCTACCGAAAATTTCAAGTTATAGGTACTTTGAATAAAGCTCTAAATACATATGGAGTAGATTGTGAGTAATAATGATCTTCAAAATAACCTTTGTTCAATTACTAAAACTGATAATCAGTGATAAATATAAGAGGCAGAATGCAGCGATAATAAAAAATAAATAAATAATGTTGAGCCTTGTATGAGATTTGAACCATGGATCTACGAATTACTAATCGCGTACTCTCACCCCATCGGTAGCGCGGTGCTTGTCAAATTTGTTCTGTTATGCGGCTCTTATTTGACGCCAGAGACACATTTCAATTATTAATTTTTCTTTGGTGTAATTCGTGTTCTTTATGATTAAAACCAGTTTGTAAAACGATTGTTGTGTAACCTATTAAAATTGACGCAAGATTCGCGTTTCTACATATATTTTATTAATGGTTTTAAAGTCCTTGCTGCGTAAGGGTTGCTAAGCAATACTTTTTGTACCTAGCAACCACTTTCGCAGCTAGCAACCAAAATGACAGGGCACCTCGAACATTTGACTTTCGCTTTGGGGCCTGTTGGCGAGTATGTAAAGTGAACTTACGGGGGAGGGAGCAGGAAAACAATATTAAATTTTAGAAAGTATTTTCAATCAAAAGCACCCTTTTTATTTGAAAAAAATTGAAAATTGATTGGTTGTAACGAAAATTTTATCTAATTTCCGTTACAGCGTTTAAATGCATTATTTAATTCCAATTCATTCGTCACCCCCGTATAAACGTACCATTTTTTTAAAATGTTGCCCTGCTGTCTGCAACCACCTATACAAGCTGATGCATAATAAGTTGCCTACCTTGGTGTTCTTAAACAAACCATTTATTAAAGGGTATGTGCCGGTCGCAAAAGTGTTTACTTTTATTCATCGATTGAAGGTATGTATTACTAAAACAGTTACATTGTTGTAATCACTGTCTAACGTTAATTATAAAGATAATATTCACTTTATTCAGTTTGCGATTGACTAAGCGCCACGGTGATTCCGTGTACTAACGTCACTCTTTGTCTTCGACGCTTCTATCTGGTCGAATATCGGTGGTAGAGTTTGGCAGAATTGACAGTGACCTGTCATCTGGATTGTCACTCGCGGCACTTCCAGTTTTTCCAAGTAGGTTTAGCTTTTCAAAACTTCTAAAGTGTTCTAGTAGCCGGAAGTCGTCATCCTTGCAGAAAAAGGTTATAAATAGGCCGGCGACAAGAATCGCGGCACTTCCCTTTCGAACACTCCTGGTAAAACTCGCGTCAGGTGAAACTTGGCTTTGGATTCCCTGTCTCGGAAATTTCCATGTGAAAATCTCATTCAAAGCCTAGTTTCCCACTTTATGGTCGGACGGCTTAAATGGTTTTGTATAGCGTGTGCCTTTATTTTCGTTGTGCTAATTCAGGTTTTCTGTTTTTTACATGTGTCTTGCGAGCACGTGGCATTGAGCTGTGGGAGTGGATGATTTCCTCGCATTTTTCGAGTTCCACAGCAACCTGCTGCAGGTGAACCACAGAGAGGACCCCTGGAAACACAGTCTGGGTGAGTAGCTGCTCAATTTTTAATAATTTCTTATTAATAACGTCATTTTGACGACTTCTTGAGCTACTCTCACCTAGGCCTGTTACCCCTTTTCTCTGTGGGTTACACGCTGCAGGCTGTGGCTATAATTTGGTTATATTGTATCTACGTATCCAGGGTGCTCTTTATTGAAAATACTTTCTAAAATTTAATATTGTTTATGTTTTTTAATAGGCGTAAGTTAAAATTGCAGAAAAAATGTAAAAAAACACCAAGAGAAAAATCGATTTTTTCGATTTTTGTATTTTTAATGCGAACTCCCTGTGTAAAGCAGGGCCATGAAATCGTGGGAATTGATAAATGATGTGAGCCCTAATCAAACTGCAAAGAAATAATTTTAAAATATGTCTCGGGGTTTGTACAGTGTAGGTACTCCGAAAAACCGTATTTTTGCTATGTTTGAAGCTATTTTGTGAACGGCCTGTATAAGTTATGACCGCGAAACTTGATATGTGGGGTTTTCGGGTATAGTCAATACGACTGTGCTATTCATTTTTCCTAAAAATGCCTAATGTACTTTTGCAGTTTTTGGGGGTATAATTTTGGTCGTAGTAGGTCATAGAAAAGACAAATCTGAAAAAAATTAGTGCCAAATGTAGATCAGTCGGAGCACTATATTTTAAAAAAAAGTTTTTGAAACTCAGTCAACCAGTAAAAAATAATGAATTGTCTCGACTTAAAGTGAAACACACTGTATATTCATGTATCAAATATTTTTATACGCATCTATTTTGTATAATCATATTATTATTCTGTATCCGTTACATGCGTTTTTAACTAAATAAAATTAGGAGTGTATAGTTGGTTGCATACTAGTAATTGATGCCTCTGCGACTTTTGGATTTCGAGGTGAACAGTTTATTTTGGGTTTCGCCTTCGATAATCACTTCATACCCTTAAAAATTCTAGTAAAAAAAGCACTGATTTATTGTTCCTACATTTGCAGAGTATCTAAACCTTTCATGTAATAGTGAAATTTTAGGAATTTTGAAGGATTATTGGCTCATTCAGGCTTTATAAATCGAGGGCTGTATTTTCACTTGAAATACGATATATGTTTATTAGAAAAATCTACTTATTTTGTCGTTTTCTATAGATTCCTGAAGTTTTGGACATAAAAGTTTTGTTTTTAGTAAGTGTCCGATATTTCATAGGGCGACTTTATTTTTAAGATAAAAAGTTCATAATATTATGAATATGGGTCCGCAAGGCCTTCATTTTTGAGTTACAGGGTGTTTTTATTTTGGTTTATTCTAAATAATTTTTAAATTAATGTCGATATTTGGACGAAAATTGGTTTAAAAGCTCAATCATCAAAATATCGACATTTCGACATTTCGACATTTCATCGAAATTTTTTGATCGCAAGAAAGCATATATCTTATAATATTGTAAATATTCCCCCGTTACAGTAAATGAGCATGGTCTATTTTTTTGTTATATGTAATTTTCATTAAAGGAGCTGTTTCTAAATAATATCTTCTATTTGTGAGATTTTTAAGAATGCAATCTCGGCATCGACAGGCACCTGCTATACCTATAATATACAATGGAAAATTTGGACAAAAATTCATTAAAAAAAACAAGTATCAATTTTCGTCCAAATATCGACATTAAATAGAAAATATAACTTTTTCTAGTAAATATGTATTGTTTGGAGCTTCTGCCAAAAATTGTTTTAACTCTTCTTGTGTTAACGTTTTACATTTTTTGTTTGAAAAAGCTCCCAACTTTATAAACTTAGAAACGTCGATATGTTTCTTAATTTTTAACATCGAATTTATCATTGAATAAGGGGACTATATAAAGTTGTTTCGGAGAGTTTATCCATGTTAGCAAGCAAGACATTCTCTGAAATTACTTTTTTGTCGCTTTCTGCCAATGCCAACTATGTTTTGAATCTCTGGTAAGTTATTTCGTACACTTCTTTTGATTTTTCGCTCATTGACAGATCAATAGTTTTCTGTTCCATGGCCGACTATTATAGAATTAATAGCGAACTTTTATGACAGTAGCTATTATTTCTGGTTTAAATTTTCTACTTTTTTAAATGTATATAATTACATTAGAACAAAAAAAATATTGTATGAGACACGGCCGAAAGGTAGTTTTTCTACTTATATTATGTGGTTCGCCAGCCTCGACTTTTCGGCCTTGTACCATAAACCACTATTTGTGATCCTCCCTATTCTAAATTAATAAAAAAATTTAGCAGATTCTTATGCATCCCTCCCGTTGTTGGCAAAATGATCAGAACTATGTATATAGAAGGTGGCCCATTTGAAATTAAGACACTTCCATGAAATAATTAATTTTTATGGACATTCCGATTTTTTAAAATTTGAGTCCTTAGAAAATTTCAATTTGTAGCAAGTTGTTACTAACTGCAAACATTAACTCCCACTTTGCAATTTTTCCTTAACGAAAATTCTCATCAAATCCAGATATAGCGATATTTTCTGTTAGAACTGTAGTGCGCTATTATTGTATTCTGTGTTTCCAAAAATAATTCTGTACCAAATTTCATTGAAAAGTAGGGCATGATACATAATAATTCTGCTGATAAACTTAAAAATTAAATTTTGTCTATACGTGTATTTGTAAAGATCAAGTTATCATTACAAGAAAAGGTGATAATATAATAATAATCATAATTCTCACCCTCACAATACTCCAAACTAGGAGTACCCCAGAAGCAACCACATGCTTGTCCGGGGGAGGGGGGCAATTACTATTATTTTGTCTTCGTTGCCATTTGCGGCAAACACTCAAAGTTAACAAAAAGAAAAACTAGTAACCGCATACACGTGTTTCATGCTATTTGGCAATCATCAGTGCGGTGTAACATTAACCAAATCAAAAGATAGGCATGATTTGGGAAGCAACAAATGAAGTCCAGGCAGGAGCCAACAGCACATTTGCAGCTTCAATCAGCACATCCCCTATTTTGGGGCTTGTACTAACATCGCCACGGAGGCTGCTAAAGCGACCTGCTTGGAAATCTTCATAACCCAAGATACAATGACAATAAGGATGTAAGAGTAGCGAGTGTAAATGAATTAATTACAAGAAAAGGTGATAATGGGCAAACACTCAAAGTTAACAAAAAGAAAAAAACTAGTAACCGCATACACGCGTGTTTCATGCTATTTGGCAATCATCAGTACGGTGTAACATTAACCAAATCAAAAGATAGGCATGATTTGGGAAGCAACAAATGAAGTCCAGGCAGGAGCCAACAGCACATTTGCAGCTTCAGTCAGCACATCCCCTATATTTGCTGTTGGCTCCTGCCTGGACTTCATTTGTTGCTTCCCAAATCATGCCTATCAAGATTTGGTTAATGTTACACCGTACTGATGATTGCCAAATAGCATGAAACACGTGTATGCGGTTACTAGTTTTTTCTTTTTGTTAACTTTGAGTGTTTGCCCATTATTACCTTTTCTTGTAATTATTACATTTACACTCGCTAATCTTACATCCTTTTGATCAAGTTATCCATAGAATAAATTAATATCAATAAAATAATAGTTAAAACCCTTTTTAAAAACAAGCTTTTATTTAAGTCATGTACTAAAACATAGAATAAATTACTATCTATTTACTATTTACTATCTACTTGTCGCGCGAATTGTAAAGAAAATGCATAGGTACTCCTGCAAATACCTGTTTATAAACCAAATCACTATCCAATGAAATTAATCGGTACTACTTACTTTATGAACATTTCGTGCCATAAGTTTTTAAAACAAATAATTCAACGTAAAATATATTAAAAATCATTTTCAACGATAAAGATAGTAACTTATTTTATTCGTTTTACTAATACATGGTGTTCAGGTTTTTAATTTTAATATTGGGAAATATACGTTGTTATATTATTAGATAGTTTTATTTTATCTTCAAATAGGTAGGTATTACATCTGTATTCTACAGTTCATTTTTATGTAACTATTTATACTTCAACTTATCGTAACTATGTATTATTTTATCTTATGTTTTCTTTTATTTAATTTACAAAAAACCAATGGTCACTATTTAATTTAAACAATAATCAATATTATTTTTAACACCTTGTCTTAATATTGATTATTATTTAAATTATTTTACAATAACATTCTTATGTTTCAAAAATTTTATGTTACACAAAGGTTTCGTTAAAATATCTGCCGTCATTTCTTCTGTTGGTAAGTACTCGATTTTGATTAAGCCTTCTTTAACTTTTTCATTAATAAAATGAAATCTTACATCAATATGTTTACTTCTTCTGTTAAATTGACCATTTTTTATCAATTTCATTGCGCTTTGATTGTCCATTTTTAATTTAACTATTACTTCTTGTTGTACGATTTCTTCCAGTAAAGTTTTCAAATATAAAAGTTCCTTCACACAATCTGCAGCTGCTATATACTCAGCTTCTGTCGTAGACAATGCAACTATTTGTTGTTTTCTTGAACTCCAACAAATTGGACCATTATTCAAAAATATTATATATCCTGATGTGCTTTTTCTTGTTTCTATATCACCTGCAAAATCAGCATCACAATATCCAATTAATTCCAAATTCGTATTATCTTTCTCATATATAATTCCATTGTTCTTTGTCGATTTTAAGTATCTCATAACTCTTTTCATGTTGATAACATCCAATTTTGAAAAATTTTCCATTTTACGACTTCCATAACTTACTGCAAATACTATATCTGGTCTAGTTTTGTTTGAAATATATAAAAGACTTCCAATTATTTCTCTGTATGGATATTGATAACTTGAAATGTCACTTGACTTTAGTACATCTGAAATGTCATTTGACTTTTGTACCAATGAAATGTCGTTTGACTTTTGTACCAATGGCATCATGGGCGTCGTTGCTTCTTTTGCATTCTCCATTCCAAATTTAATCAAAATATTATCTAGAAATTTATCTACTTCATTATATTCTGTTACTTTAAATTCCTTTTCCATATTTTTCAGCAAATCATTAATTTCTTCGTTATTTTCTCCAACAATTAATCCATCATCGACATATATTGGCTTCTTCTCTTCTTCTATAGCTTCTTTCCATTTCATACTTTCTTCACCATTTATTGCTTGCTCATACGTTAATAAAACATAATCATCATACCTTTTTGGTTGTATTATCTTTCTTCCTTGTCTACCTTCTCTACTACCTTGTCTTAATCTTTGCTTTTTTTCTATATTTTTATCTTCTCTACTACCTTGTCTTAAACTTTGCTTTTCTTCCATATTTTTATCTTCTTGTTCTTCAATTTTTTCAATTTCTTGTGTTGATTTTATTTTATCTTCAATTTCTTTTATTTCTTCTTCACTTTCTTCAACCGATTTTATTTTATTTGTCTTCTTTGTTTCTCTTCCATTTTCATTTTCTTCTTCAACTGATTTTATTTTATTTGATTTCTTTGTTCCTCTTCCATTCTCATTTTCTTCTTCAACTGATTTTATTTTATTTGACTTCTTTGTTCCTCTTCCATTTTCATTTTCTTCTTCAACTGATTTTATTTTATTTATCTTCTCTGTTTCTCTTCCATTGTCATTTTCTTCTTCATCTTCAATCATTAATTTTATTTCATTTTTCTTCTCTTCTATTTTTATTTTATTTGGTTTCTTAAAAATCACATCTCTTCTTAACACTATATCATTCTTCTTTTCATCCCAAAGTCTATAACCATTTGGACAGTAACCGACAAATATATATTTCTCACTTCTTTCTTCTAACTTTTTTAATGGACCTAATCTTTTTGCATAAGTTTCATTTCCAAAAATTTGCATTTTTGATATATTTGGTTTTATATTATTCCACATTTCATATGGCGTCTTCTCTACTGTTTCAGTTCGACATCTATTTAAAATATATGCTGATACTCTTATTGCTTCACCCCAAAACTTCTTTGACATGTTTGAATCAAAAATTAGTGAACGTGCTTTCTCCAGAAGTGTTCTATTTAATCTTTCTGCTTTTCCATTTAGTTGTGGTGTATGTATAATTGTAGTATCCAAAATTATACCACGTTGTCTACAGAACATTTTAAGATTTTAATTTATATATTCTCTACCATTATCACATCTTATTTTTGATACATAATAACCTTTGTTTCTTTCCATTTCTTTAATATATTCTTTCAGGTATTCAGCAGTTTCATTTTTATTTTTTAATAAGTATACTACCACGAAGTGTGTGTAGTCATCAAGAATTGTTAATATATAATTTTTACTATCCCAAGTTTCTGGATCAATTGGGGCACATAAATCTGTATGTATAATTTCCAAAGGTTTTGTTGCTCTTGTTCTTTCACTATTAAATGGAAATCTTGTTTGCTTTGCTTTTAAACATACTTCACAGGGTTGAATAAAATTTTCACAGCTTCTTTTTGTTAAATTTAAACCATTTACCATCTCATTTTCAACCAATTTCTTTAACATTTTAATGCTTATGTGTCCTAACCTTCTGTGCCATGTATCAATGTCATTATTACTTTCTTCTGTCAAATAATTTTCTTTTCTTCTTCTAATTTTTTTTATTTTTTCTTCCTTGTCAAATAAAACTTGCCCATTCTTCTCGGTTATTGCTTTAACAGATAACAAATTCTTGCTCAATTCAGGTACATATAAAACATCATTTAATTTACAATTGTTATTTTCAATTTTTCCAACACCCTCAGCAACCATTTCTGTGTTTTTCTTTGCGATACCAATTTCTATCTTATTTTAGTTAAAATTTTTAAATAAATTTACATTGTTTACCATATGTGAGGTCGAACCAGAATCAACCACAAAAATACTGGTATTTCCATTATTGTTTTCTTCTTTTTGTTCTACCATAAAAGATGTCTTTTTATCATTACCAATTTTATTGTTATTTTGTTTGTTTCTAAAGAAGCAGTTGGATTCATTGTGATTTGATTTTTTACAAATTTTGCATATACTTGTATTTTTTTGATTATTAGGATTTCTTCTACAATCTCTTGTAAGATGGCCAAAATTATTGCATTTATAACATTTAATTCCATCTCTCTTCTGTTTACAAAATTTTGATATGTGCCCTAGTTGATTACATTTAAAACATCTTCTTTCATTACTTGCAAAAGCTACAGATTGTCCTACATTTTCTTTTTCTTTATACATATTTTCTTCAAAAATTAATCTTGACGTTAAGTTTGTTATTGTTCTTTCCGTTTTTGGCGTTGATTCCCATGCAGTTCTAAAATTTTTAAATCTTTCTGGCAATGTACTTAAAATTTTTGACATTAACATGTCTTCATTTATGTCTTGTTCCATTTTATTCAGACGAAAACTTAAATTCTCTAATTTACTAATATGTGTTGAAACATCGGTTCCTCTTTCATACTTGAAGTTAAAAAACTCTTGTAGCAGATTGCATTTTTGTTGGCTGTTGTCCTTTTGAAAAATCCCTTTAATTTTAATGTACATTTCATTTGCATTTTTGCAATTTATTACATGTAATAACATCCTTTTGTCGATCGTTGATGTTAAAATCCTTTGAGCTTGAGCATCCTTTTTTAACCATTTGTTTTTATTTTCTTGAGTCATTGTATCATTATACTTGTCTTCACCATTTACTATTTCAAGTAAACCACCAGATTTAAATAGAATTGTTATTTGAAAATTCCATAGTTCATAATTTTCAGTATTCTTCAATTTCACCACTGATATATTCACTTCCCATGTTTTTATTTTATTTTATTTCCTTTTGACTAGGCTTCTTAACTTATTCCTTTGTATTTTAGTTTTTAATTTTAATTGACTTTGACTTCTTCCTTGCTAATGACAGCTTCTATTTTATTTTTTTTTATTTTAAAGAACAGCTGGGATTTTCTGGGCCCGTAACCTGTTCAGGTTTTTAATTTTAATATTGGGAAATATACGTTGTTATATTATTTGATAGTTTTATTTTATCTTCAAATAGGTAGGTATTACATCTGTATTCTACAGTTCATTTTTATGTAACTATTTATACTTCAACTTATCGTAACTATGTATTATTTTATCTTATGTTTTCTTTTATTTTATTTACAAAAACCAATGGTCACTATTTAATTTAAACAATAATCAATATTATTTTTAACACATGGCTTAAATAGAAACTTGTTTTTAAAAAGATTTTTTATTTATTATTTTATTTTGTGCTTTTTGTTACTATATATAACGCATCATTATTAGAAGGCCTCTTTCCTGTGTGTTTTGAGCTACCACCTTGGGGCTTCCGCCATATTGAAATTAGAATGATATTCTGCTTGAAAAACCCTACGATTTGACACCTATTTCAAGAAGGTTAAGAAGAAGTAGGTAACCCGCCATCTTGGGGCAGCCGCCATATTGAACTTAGTGTGAGGTCACTCACCTTATCGTTTTCTATTCGTCAACCCCTTTCATTTCGTATCTACATTGCTATATCAAGGGGGTTGTAAAGAAAATAGATCATCCGCCATCTTGGAGCAGCGGCCATTTTGAACAAATAACAATATCGAGTATACTAAATTGTACTGTCACTAGCACCAAAAATGTGGTTTAAAATTTAGTTTCAAGATTTGATCGATACATATACTAACTGGTTGTAATAATCCAAAACAAATTATTCCATTTGGGAAGCATCCTATTCCGCGTAAAAGAGATGTCCGACCGGGGGAATATTTGGCGGCCATTTTGAACCCTAACTTAAGAAGGATTTTAAAATGGTATACAAGAATTGTTCTATATTAAATGCTGGAGATTTTATAGAAAACGAGAAACAGGCTTTAAAGGGAATGATTTTCTGTTTCACATTAATTGTTGTAAAATTTTTATCTAAATTAAGTAGCATAATTCTATATACAGGCGTTTACTTGTTGATGCAACTGATTCTTCATGTTCCAATATATCTTACAGCATTGACTCTCTCTTCGTCCTTCTATATTTTTATATCTAGTATTCGCAAGAGTTTTTCGGTTGAATGGTTGCTGCTTCTAGACTTCAAAACGTTGTAGTTGATAAGTAGGTAGATATAACAATAATAAATAATAGGTATTCTCAAAAAGATATATTTATGACAATAAAATACCACAGGCATGCGCATACGCCACTATCAGCCTTATTATAATAAGTAACATGTTTCGGGACTAAGGAACAAGGTAAATTTTTCTTTAAAATAAAAATGTTTTAAAATATAAAAAAATAAAAGCAAAAACTACAAGTGAAATATAAAACATCACTTACACTAGAATAACAGCCTTTTTAAATAAAATACAAATGCATACATAAAATTAAATAAATAATTTTCTAAGAAACAAAAACTAAAAATTTAAAAAAATTAGGTTTACAAAGTAACCATACAACTGAAAATAAATATATTTTGTATCGGAAAAGAAAAATACAGGTACTTGTAAAAGTAAATAAAACATTCTCTTCTAAATGAAACAAAAAAGTAAAATATTTCTAAAATATTGGGGTTATCCTTTAGGTACAAGGCACAAGATACAAGTTAAACCAATGGTACTTTTCTGGCTTTAACACTGGCAAACTCTGATATTATATCGCTGATATTTATTGTATCAAGTAGGATACTTTCAATGGAAATTATTGCCAAATCGGTTAATCTCTCCTGGCTCATAGAAGACTTTAGATAATTTTTTATAATTTTTAATTTGGAAAATGATCTCTCCGCGGATGCTACGGTAACTGGCAAGCACAACAGTATTCGGAAAACTCTTCGTGAGGGCAATGGCGCACCCAGAAATTACGATTGGGGGGGGGGGGGGGGCAACTTAAAAAGTTTGATGTATTGCATACAAAATACTAGTAGTACATCTACGATACCACCCTCGAGAATTTTTTAAAATATGAGGCCCCCTGCCCCCCCCCTGGGTGCGCCACTGCGTGAGAGAATTTTTGAACAAGTACTCTAAAATAGTTCTTGGACTTGCAGTATATGCTGATGGAAGAAAGATGTTTAAATTTTTTAGTTCACTAAAACTACAAGTGAAATATAAAACATCACTTACACTAGAATAACAGCCTTTTTAAACAAAATACAAATGCATACATAAAATTAAATAAATAATTTTCTAAGAAACAAAAACTAAAAATTTAAAAAAATTAGGTTTACAAAGTAACCATACAACTGAAAATAAATATATTTTGTATCGGAAAAGAAAAATACAGGTACTTGTAAAAGTAAATAAAACATTCTCTTCTAAATGAAACAAAAAAGTAAAATATTTCTAAAATATTGGGGTTATCCTTTAGGTACAAGGCACAAGATACAAGTTAAACCAATGGTACTTTTCTGGCTTTAACACTGGCAAACTCTGATATTATATCGCTGATATTTATTGTATCAAGTAGGATACTTTCAATGGAAATTATTGCCAAATCGGTTAATCTCTCCTGGCTCATAGAAGACTTTAGATAATTTTTTATAATTTTTAATTTGGAAAATGATCTCTCCGCGGATGCTACGGTAACTGGCAAGCACAACAGTATTCGGAAAACTCTTCGTGAGGGCAGTGGCGCACCCAGAAATTACGATTGGGGGGGGGGGCAACTTAAAAAGTTTGATGTATTGCATACAAAATACTAGTAGTACATCTACGATACCACCCTCGAGAATTTTTTAAAATATGAGGCCCCCTGCCCCCCCCCTGGGTGCGCCACTGCGTGAGAGAATTTTTGAACAAGTACTCTAAAATAGTTCTTGGACTTGCAGTATATGCTGATGGAAGAAAGATGTTTAAATTTTTTAGTTCACTATACCACAGACTAACGAGTAATACAGACAATTCCTTAGCGACATGTGTCAAAAGGAGACTCGCTTTTTAGCGAAATAGCTTCTAAAGGCATGCATAATGTGCATTTTATTTGATTTTACGTTAATCTACATAGCAATGCGATTGTATTAGAACCAAAATTATGCTTAAAATACTGTCTGTCCTTCTGTAAATTGAAATGGAGACTCGCTTATTTTTGACACATGTCCGTAAGGCGGCTTCTGTTGCAAAGCTATTTATTCTGTGACTATACTGAAGCGTCGATATCCCCTACGAAATTGGCGGCCTACCAACGTCACGCCGCGCCGCGCCGCGCAGTTGCCACAGAGCAAAGACCAGAATAGAGGTAGTGCCGACTGCCGACGGCCGACCGACGCCGCCGACGGGTTACAGGTTCATACTTATATAAATATTATTGATATCAATATGGTGTTGTTGCATTGTTGACGATATTCTTTTTGAGGACGAATGCAAGTAATGTAGAGACTTACTACCTTTTTTCTGAAAAAATAATTTTTCGTGACGGAAGGGCGGCCTGTGGCCGCCCCTGGATTTGGCCGCCGGTCTGCATCGCAGACCTCTGCTACCGGGTCAGCTCGCCCCTGCTAACTGATTTGTCCTAATTATTCGCCTTCATAGTAAAGTTCTGCGGAATATGTTTCATTTGATTTAAAAATCATACTTTTATTAACCCATAGAATATAATCTCACAGTCTGGAGACACACACACATGCATACCATGGTGAATTCTCGGCAACAACTAAACATAAATTAATAATTTGTTTTAGTCCCAAAAGGAATCAAAAGCGTAATATGAAATCTGATTTAAAAAGACATGAAAATTTTTTAACCTGTGACGGCGACGTTTCTGATCTTTCGGATAGATTTCCAAATAATATATATAATTTTCTAAAATTTCTGAAAAAAAAAGCAGGAAAGTAGTTGACTGATCTTGTTAAAGGATATTTAATAATACTTTTTGTTAGTAACGTTTATCTGTTTGTGACGTTATTCAGGTTCGTTCAAGAAGTAATATGGCGATCTGTGATTTAGTGTGTTATATCATATCATAGCACATCACATCACATCGTATTCATATATTTAGAGTGGGGTACAAGTGATATACTATAGGTATGTTTTATTGGTGTCACTGTGAATGTTGTGACATCTGTTAACCCGTTTTATTGTCTCTTGTTTTTCTGTCACTAGATTTACCAGTATTAGGTACTAGTGACGCACCAATAAAACGCAGCTATTGTTACTACTAGTAAGTATTTTCTGAACCTCTCCCTCTAATCGTCCTCTGTTGTCGGTAGTACATATCTACGAGATATTGACAGCTCTCTGAAGTTCCATGATTTAGTTTATGAACCCTTATATTGTATTTATTAATATGTGGTTTATAAGTTCAAGCCATTTTACAAAAATCGTCGAAAATTTATTGTAATTGAAATATTGAAATATTTATTGATAACATATTTAGCATTTCAAGGGATCCAATTTTAAAGTGGCGCAAAATTGTTTAAACAATGGTGTACTGTGAAAAAATCGTGAAAAAATGTTTTCTTGAAATCGGCAGTAAAGTGTCCCAAAATCGTCATTAAAAGCTCAGAAATCGGCATTAAAGTAGCCCATTATTGTACGATTTTTTCAATAAGTAGGCTTTGGCGAGATGTAAACATCAAACGTCAGACGCGGATTCATCGCGCGTCAAAAGTGACCAAATATTCAAAACCCGGCCACAAAAGGCCCATTTAACTTTTCGTACACATTGCGAAATTGTTACCTATACCAGCGCAATCTTTCAGTATAAATATTTTAGTAGGTTTTAATATCAATAGATTTATTATGGAGGCTGCACAACAAGCAGCAGTTTGGTTGTTCTGTTCAAAGTCGCCGTGTCTTTGTCATACTTGACCTAGGTAGAGCGATCGTCAAAGTCAAGCAACGCCGCGCGTTGTCGGTTCATGGACGGGTGATACCTTATTATTATTTTCTTGCATAATAAAACATTTTTTCCGATTTCAAAAAAAATATAATATGTACCTCGACACTGAAGTTCTTTTTATGGCTCATGTGGTTTATTTGCCTCAGCCAGAGGCCTCGGCAACTAAATTCCACATGAGTCATAAAAAGTTGAACTTCAGTGCATTGGTACATAAATAACTATTTTTTATTAAGGCAGTTCAGAGACTATTACCAAGATTATTTCAAATTTTTTACACTATTAGAACACTAAAAGACTGTTAATTTAAGACCTGATAGGTTGAAATCGGTTAATAATTTGTTCAAATAATTGCAAAAAAACCGATCAATTTTTCAAAATTGTCATGTACCTATTTTTAATTCTATGGGAAAAACATCCGTGCACTTGAAACTTTCAGGAAATAAGCCCTCTATGCTCTATGACCCGTAAGTTACCCTGAAAATTTCGTTAAAAATAATAATGGGATTATGAGAAATTTAATTTGTTTACTAAAAAAAGGGTATAATGTTTATTAAAAATTGACCCAGTTGCCGTCATCCTAGAAGGCTCGTCATGGACTTATATTTTATAAATCTGTTTAGAGCGGATCAAATTTTCATTATTTTCTCCTTGAAAATGGCGGCTGAAAAAGTGAGACTTTTTAGGTTATGTTTTTTGTTAATATTTTTGCGACAAATAAAGATATCGCTATGCGACTTTAATATTCTAGTAACTATTTGATGGAAAAAAATGTGAAAACAATTGTATAGTTTTGTCAATCGAAGATTTGAATGATGATGATTAGAGAGTTTATCGTTATGAAACAAGAGTACCTCTTTGTTGCAGAATGAAAAGATGTACTAAAATGATGGACCTGCAAGACCAAAAAGATAACCTCAAAAAAGTTACGAGCTATAAACACGATCCAAAAATAGTGCAAGTGGCGCCCTCTCTGAGATACGTAAAAATTGATGCCTTCAGATTATTCTCCATCGCCTAAAACATAGCAGTGCCAAATTTCAGTTCAGCAGCTTGATTATTTTGGGAGATATTGCCATAACTTAATTTCAAAAAAAGATCTTCAATACCCTGTATCTCCGTAGGGGGGCCCTCTGTCATATTATTTTAACGTCCCCTGTATAAATTCGGGAGATTGCCCACATATTCTGGGACACCCAGTATATTCCACTCCAAACTGTTAAAACTAATATCACACAATAAAATATTAGCTCAAATTATTATCAAATTAAACAAATAACAGCGGATTGATACTTAACCCAACAAACAAGGATTTTGTCATTTTGATTCCTCCAGGGTCATCGTGCACTTGATCAACAGATACAATGTTTGACACGGTTTCAATAAGGTGAAATCATATAAACATTTTTTCAGAAGTTTGGCAACTTTGCAAGACTACTTGCCTCAGTTGATAACTTGAAGCTGTCTAGCTCATGTTATCCATGTTATATTTTTTCCAAACTATTTTCATATTTTTCTTACCTGAAAATACTACGCAAATATTTTCCCCTAATCAAAAATACATGATGTTTCGTTGGTTCTTCCGGATAAATCCTGCGTCAATGGAACTTTCTGAGCCAAGACGTCGTCAAAAAAATGGACGAGTAACGTAACGCAACAGGGAGCTAATTCCCTCGAATTCTAAGTTTAAGAAACATCCGATTTTTCATTGAATATAAACGCCCAACAAAACAAAAAGACCGCTGCCAATGGAATCACTAATACTTCCCCAATACTTTTCCAATGTGTAATAGTAAATATCCTTTATTATTTATAATTACAGGTACTAAAAATCTTTCTGTATAATAGTAAGTTCCATTATGCGGTATAGAAACCGACGTAACCAAATTTTGTACTCTGTATATTTATTATTCTTAGGTCTAGGTATATGCCCCTTGTGTACTTTTGATTTGAAATGCCTGCATGTCATGTGTCTAAGAGGTTAACGTTTTGATTCTTGTAGCAAGTAACTTTGACATATCAAAATTAATCGTTGAACGTATCGAAAGATAATCAAAATTCACCATGACCGACGAGGAGGCCGCAGCGCCACTAGAAGAGCCACCAGCAGCGAAACCAGCAGAAGAAGAAGCAGGGGCCGGTGATACAGAGCCAGAAGGTCCTGCAGATACCTCACCTTACCAACGGTACCCGTTATAATTATTTGCAATCATTTTGTAATTACTTGAGCTCTTTCTAGAGGCACTGATCCACTGAACACGGAATTCCTGTATTACAGTTCTGTTTTGAGACTGCTAGGGCCTTCATTGACACACGAAAATGATCGTAGGTTGGTGATACCTTGGGTCAGGAAACTCTTTAGACCCGAGTATCAAAGTTCGAAGCTTAGAGAAAAGAGAAACAGGTAAGATGTCACCCTAACTGATTTTAATTCTGAAGTTATAGTATGAGAGTCGACCGCATGATTTCAACTCTCATAAGATTATGGAATGCAATGTTATGTAAAATGTAGTGAGCATATTTCTTTACTTGAAACGAATAGGTTGCCTAAGTTAATATAGGCCCAATCATTGTTAATTAAATAAGTTGTGGTTAATTTTTAAGCAAATCTACTCTCATAAAGATTATAGAACAAAAAAGGTGCCATTAGAAAATAAAAAATGGGTTGCCACCTCCTAAGCAGATCCTTCCAAAGATAAGGAATATATGTTTGTTATAGATAGGCAACTCCCTATTCATTTTGGAATACGCCCCCGATTGTGCAAATTACAAAGTATATACTATTTAAGTGGGAAATTTTAAATCTGTTATAGTTATTACTTACAACTTTTAATTTTATAACTCCACAATAAATATCTATGTCAATGTCGAGTTACCAAATTAAAACCTGGTAGGTGACAAAATAGGGTGGGTAATAATGAAAGCAAAATTTATAAAGGAATAATTTTATATATTAGAAACATTTTGTAAAATACGTTCACTACAATAATGTTAATAATCACAGATTAAAATACATTTCAGTCCTTCTAAAGTTATTTATAAGTAAATTATACATATTTCTTTTCCAACAAAGAAATGTATTCTTTGAATAGATAAAAAATAAAATCTACATGCTTCCTTGTTTTCCGGCGAAGAAATATTTCAAAGTGTTGATGGTTCAGCTTCAGCTGCAGGAGACTTCCAACTAGTACTAGGTATTAGTAAAATTTTATGAATTAAATCCTCGGATGAATCTCTCGGTAATCTGTACAAAATAATAAATAATAATAATAATAATTATTATTATTATTAGTGTTTCATGGTGCACTGGATAGGATATTTTGATACACTCGCAAAATTATAGAAATCATTTTAGTAATTTATAAAAAAAGGTAGGTAGAAAAAAATAAAATGTCTATTAAAAAAATCCTAATTGATTTCTAGGATTTTGAAAAAATTCACAGCAGGCAAGTTAATGCAAAAAACTGAATTTTTATAAATGGAAGACCGATAGGACATACGTTTATAAAAAAATCGTCTTATGTTTGGCCAAAGAATATTTCTTTGTATAATTCCCACACATAATTCACAAACACCTTGTACTGCAAGAACGCTAAAATTAACATCTGTTAAATTTTTCGAAAAAAAAAAGGTCATTACAGGCGCAGCCGTATGCAACAAGTACCGACCTCGGAGCGCCACCAACTTGAGGGGTGCCAGGTTGTCGCCGCGCTGAAACCGCGGCAGGCTTATAAACGCCTACGCGTTTTTTTGCGATACCACTGTCGCTTGTAGGGGGGAAAATTTTTTCGTGTCGGTTTCCTTCCTTTCCCGTACACATTCCATAGCAGCAGAAACGAAATTTTTATCTCGCCAAACAAAAAAGTTGTATCTGTTCGGGGAAAACTGAGCGTGCCATGGAAAAATAGTTCCTCGATCATTTTCCCCTTGACATTTAAAGCCGATACAAAAAACCGGAAGTGCCTATCTGTACTAATTACGAAGGATCAGGGTAGGCTGTGGAAAAAAATTGTTCGGCGCAGCGTCATTTTATCTTCTGAACCTAACGCACTTTCTTCCGTCTTTCTGTCTTGCCCCAAAAAATGTTGTGTACTCCGACGAAATTGAGTAGGCCTTGGAATTTTTTTCTCCGCATTTCCCAATGATTCTACCCTAGCAACCCAACAAAAGAAATCCGGGTCTTGTATCTCTAAAGACAAAAAAGTTGTGAGAAAATCGAGGTATCCATGAAAAAATTTCGTCGTCCATTTTTTTCCTCTCCCTATCTGCCTATAATCAAAACAAACGGCAACCCCGTATCTCTAACGGCAGAGGAGTTACGACCGACTATATAATTTCGACGCTATGTTGCCAGCAAGAGACACCCGGTAAGCACTATGAGTTTGAAAGCTCTCCACAACCTAAAAGACGTTTTTTTCCGGTAAAAGTTCCCATCTTCGTCTTCGACCGCTGCAAAAAAGCTCAAATATTCAACAGTGTGCATGCCCTCAGTTCTGTAACCTCAGATTCTCACCCCTGTATCCGCCCGAAATCGGCGGGAAATCCTCGGGAACCACTCCTGGGAATTGCGTGTTATTTCTTATTTCTCGATTAATATCTCTCGCATTTTCTGCTTTAAAAATTCGAATAAATAAATCTCTTCATCGGTCCTTCCTCTTTCTTCCCTTTGCGATTTCCCTCTTGCCTTGCCACGGCCCTATTTAAGAATCTTTTTCGCCTCGCTCGAGACAGTCTTCACGGGCCACTGTACCACCCAAATTCCTATCCAACTCTTTAAGCGAAGAGAATTTCTTCGGCTTCGAGGTTGTGTTTCTCGTATGCGGGCATCCCTTTCCTACCCCTAAAAAATACCGTTCGGCCGCATTGCGGCCGAGAAATGGTCAGTACAAAAGGTACCGTTCGACCGATTTTAGAAATAACAACATTTCCGATCGGGGCGCCCTTCGGCACGAGTGAAGCCCATATCGGTCCGGAACCCCGCGCGAAAGTTGAAATCGATCGACAATCTAGGTTCGAAACGCCGGCCCTTTAAAAAATCGAAATAAAAATTCCAGGCGCCAAACGGCTTTTCCGATCCTGGCGCCCTTCAATAGGCTTGGGGTCCATACGCATGCGCCGCCCTACGCGAAATTTCGACTCGAAAACTGGAAAACTGCGCCCTGTAGAAGGCGTACGAAACCATACACACATACACACATACATATGGCTAGAAGGTGGGGAGGTTATAAACACCTAGGAGGTCCGACAGGGCCGGACTAGGCGTTTATAACAAGAAGAAAGATGCGCTCTTATTTCTTCATTCGCGAGCGCATATTTATGCAACAATCAGGGAGATTTGCAGAGGCGGATGGGCGCTGCCGAATGGAAAAAAAGAGCAAATCTTCTATACAGGGTGTTCCTCAACCTATACGCATAAACTTGGGAAATTGTAGCAGAGGACAAATAATAGCCAATTGTCGAAAAAAAAATTAATATAATATGTGTTGTTTGGGAGATTATATCAATTTATTTCAAATTAAAAACACAAAACTAGAATTTAGTGTGATAAAATAAAAATGATGTTAGCTGATCATAATAACTGTTCAAAGTTATTTCCTTGATTTTTGATACACAGTTTAGCCCCGAGAATCCATGAAGGCCCCACACGATCGGCCCGTTTTGTTTTGTTTTTTGGTTTGCCAGTTTTTCTGCCTCGCTGAATCACAGGCAAAAAACCTCAATTCCTGGATGTAATCTTTGAGGAAATCTTTGGGCATAAAGATGATATGCAGCCACTGAATTTTGATGTGCTTCTCCATTATGCTAGTACCATGTCCATAAGTTCTTCGTTTACGAAACTACGTGCTATACTTTTATTCTAATCGCGTGAAAATAAACACCAATAGCGTCTTACAGTTAATTAAGACGTCATTGAAGACAGCTAACAACAAAGTACTGCTAAATACCGTACTTGCTATCATCACTTGTTATCTTCTTAATTTTTTATTATCTGTAAAAGTTTTTTCACTGCATCTCCAAAACAAAAAATATTTTTCTACATTTTTTTCGATAATTGCCCATTATTTGTCCTTTGCTACAATTTCACAAGTTTATGCGTATAGGTTGAGGAACACCCTGTATTGTTGCTACGGTAGCGTCCGTAATTACCTACAGGGACTTACTTTCGAACATGTACAAATCCATCAAATCTTTATTTTTGGAGATAATCACCTATTTTGTTTGAAAGGCCTTCAAAAGCCGCTTCTTTTGACTTTTTTGTCATTTTCAAAACGCAAATCCAGGGCCGCCTATGATTTTTATACCCCCGTTTCACGAAAACCATTTAGAAATTTTTTTATTTAAAATCTGATCCCAAAATCCCCATATACCAAATTTGAACAAAAGATATACAAGAAATTCCACTTTGCAGGTTGTCAAAGTTGGGAAAAATAGGAACTTTGAAGGCATCTGGCAAATCACGTGTGCCATGGAATCGCCTAAAAACACTTATTTCGTCAGATGCCTTTAAATTTCCTATTTTTCTCAACTTTGACACCCTGCAGAACGGAACCTGTATATTTTTTTATTCGAATTTGGTAAATGGAGGTTTTTGGTTGTCCTGATTAATGCTGTGGGGTCAGATTTTAAATTGAAAAAATCGCTAAATGGTTTTTGAGAAAATCGAGGGTATAAAAAAATCGCAGTGGGACCTTTCAAACGAAAAAAATGCATGTCACAAACCCGGTAAGATCTTCTCATGGGGAACATCATTTAATTATTTGTTCCCAATTTTTACAGCCAAAGTTTACACAGCTGTAAAAATAGAATATATGCATTTCCTCCTTCGACCGTCGCGTGTCGTCCTCCTTCTTCACAACCTTATACACAACAAAAAACCATTATAAAAACAAAACAAACGAAATAATATAATATGACAATAACTCAGGGACAAAAACGATACATATATAAACTAAACAAAGAAGCACTAAAAAACGCAGAAAATAAGAAACAATAAACGAAAAAATATAAATAAAACGAATGGGGAACCACAAGAAAAACCCAAGGTCAAACGCAAGGCGATAAATGACAAATTATAATATGGTGGCCGGCAGCTGCCGGCCGATAATTATTTATAATAATTTTGACTGAAATGCGCCGTAAGCGCCCTAAAGCGCGCTAAGGCCAAACTATTGGAGAGGCTTTTGCCAAGTACAAAGGGGAATTTCCAAGTCCTGGTTCCTTCGCATTGGCCAACGAAACACCACCAGTTCTTTGGTGGCTGCCAATGCGACGGAACTGCTTAGGAGGTGGGAACCCCTTTTTTTAGCTGTTGCCCCATTTGCATCCTTTCCCATTAGACCGTCAGATAGTGACAGATTTAGGTGCCAAATTTTCGCATACAAGCCACGAAAAGGGTTGAAAAGTACATCGATGTTGAGTAGAATGAAGGGAAATTTACGAGTTGCCCCTGAGGATAACATATTATGGAAAACTCGATTTTCCTTAACAGCAATAAAAGGTGTCTGTTGTCCATATTTTCACGCAAGCCGTGTTCACTAAATGATTAATTAATAGAACCGGGCTTGAGAGTTGCAGGTTGAAATAAGGGCGTAATCTTGTAAGGAAAAATCGAGGTTTTGACCAATTTTTCCACACAAGCCCATCGAAAGTATGAAAATGTAGGTATATCATCACTATAGCCCTAAAAATATAAAAAAACATATTATACATAATTAGCATATTACATACATATATTATATAGGAAAATCGAATTTTCCATATGTTATCCCCAGATGAGGCCACTTCTAAATTTCTCTTCATTCTACTCAACATCGATGTACTTTTCAACCCTCTTCGAGGCTTGTATACGGAAATGGGGCACCAAAATCTGTCACTATCTGTCTAAATGACATCTCTTTTGTTCTATAATCGTATGAGAGTCGATTTGCTAACAAATTAACCACAAATAATTACTTATTTAACAATGATCGAGCCCATGTTAACTGAGACAACCTACTCGTCTCAAGTTAATGAATAAACTCTCTAATTGTGCGGTCGGATCTACTACTATAAATTACCATTACTATAAATTTCTGAACCCAAAACACACGCATGGTCTATATGCCCCTTCCCCTTGTATATACTGGATATACCGGGTGACCTAATTTAAATGCACGTTGGCTATTATTTGCGTTAATTTTGAGCTACAAATAAAATTCAAAAACTAGAATTATGTAGAAGTTTATGAGTAATCGGCATATGATTCCAGATTTTTACACTGGGGACTATTAAATTTTATTGATTATGGCAATAAAGATGAAAAAATAATTGATAGATAAGTTATATTGAAACTATATACAGGGTGTAATCGGTTTTTGTAGATATAATTCCTATAAACATGAGTGTATAAACCATTAGTTGTCGAGATACAAAGTGTTTTGAAAGCAACTATTTTATTTTTATCTCTGAAACGAAAATAATTATCGAGTTAAAACTCTGTATTAACATGTCTTAAAAGGCCAGAGGTGCCTGGAAGATCCGGCCATTTAGATTCACCAGTAGCGTGTGTGACTTAAATTAGAAATACGCTATACAGCCCATCTGCTAATTTTGGGATACAAGTACCAGCTACCTAGCAACAAATAGATTATTTTCAAAATCACTTTACGAGAGAATCTTCCTCTTAGAAAGAGGCATTAGAAATTTCAAAATTAACCGAATATTTTCAAATGTCATTGGCCTAGAAATTATGCCTAAAAGCAGTGTTAGATACTCCCACGCACGACACTGGCAAATCTGAACCTGGGTTGTTACTTAATTAATTTTTTTTGAGAATAATAAGAAAAAATGTACCTACCCACTGCAGTCAGATAAATTAGGACGAAGGAAATTTATTGATTCAAATTTATTGACAGTCAAATTTGGAACTGGCTGTTCCTAGATGTTTATTAAAAGTAATGATTTTTATCTAACGGTTTTCCATAGGCTTTTGCCTTTATTTTTTTAGAAAAACCAAACTATCACATGAGCTAATAAAAAAAACTGTGGCATATAGGCCTATTTCCACACATTGAGTTTTACTGGAAAAATTCTCTCTCCTAAGGTATTTGGGTTATTTATCAAACACACTGCTGCTGGACGAAGCTGTGGGAATATTTCGTCAAGTTCCACCAGAGGGAGCTTTGGCAGATCTTACTTTGTTGCCCATTGAAGAAGTCCCAGCTGCGACATGGGAGATTGACGGTACATGGCAAGAAACCTTGCAGAATTTACCGAATGATTTTGAGCTACTAGAATGTTGTATACATTCGGATTCGGATGAAGGCGAATGCAAAGCAGATCACATTTTAGATAAGGTCGTAATCTAACTTATACATACCTTACACAACAATTTTAATAGCGGTAACTAGAAATCCGGTAGATAGAAATTCTAAAAAAAGTTTAAAACTCCTTAGAACTTTTGCTAGGCGCCGAGAGAAAAGGTGCCATTTTTATATAAAGTGCTTTTCAAGATAAATGGTTAATTGCAATAAATGTGTAGGCCCAGTATTAGTTGAGGGGATCGGATTATAATAGTTCATGGTATAAAAAAATCTAAAATGTCGTCTGTTGTCCTTGTGTAACCCTATAGCAGGTAAAAATAATTAATGTAAAGACATTTTTCTTTTGTAATTCAATGTCAGTCTTTATTTCTCACGGAAGGTGTTCAGTTGTATTGGGATATTATTTAACGAAATATTATACACATAATATATGGCCTCAATCCTCAATAGGAAAATATTGATGGTAGGTACTGTCTTCTCTAGTGTTGCGGTGAAGAAAAATCATTTATCTTTTGGTGCTAGGGAAATTGTAAACATTGTTTATAGTTCTACAGTTAACAGAAGGCTTAACGCTAGTGCTGCTGAGAGGGAAACATGCGATTTGACTAAGGTACCTGTAACTACAGTGAAAAGAATCAAATCCCATCAAATTAAGAATGCGTAAAGATGCCAGTTCCACCGAATGTTTGGACGAAGGCGACAAGTTCATCACGTAATTACTGTAGAGAATGCCTAGGTTACTTTGGATCATAATATGTATAATGAAACCGATTATAATTTAGTTAGATGAGGATAGCTCCAGGGAAACAGAACTAGATATAGAATAACATTATAAATGTAAATAAATATACAGTGTGTCTGCGTTCGATTGCGAACACTCAGCTATATATGGCCAATTCGATGGCCCTATCCATTTATTCTTAAAATAATGCCTTTTATGATATTCCGAAAATATTGGTCATTTAAAAAAATCACAGCCAGCCATGGAATAATCACCCAATCGAAATAGTAGTATCTGTGTGATATCTTCCCTTAGGTGAATCTAAAAATATACAGGGTGTTCCTAAATATCATGTACATACGGAAGAGGGTAATTCTTTGGCCCATTTTAAGAAAAAAACTTCATATGAACGTATGTCGTAAACGTCCTAACTTTTGAGATACGGGGCGTTGAAGTTCATTTTTTTAAATTGAATTTTGGCTACATCTCCCGAAATAATCAAGCTGCTGAACTGAAATTTGGCACTGCTATGTTTTTGTGGATGGAGAATAAGCTGAAAATGTCAATTTCACCGTATCTCACAGAGGGCGCTACTTGCGCTGTTTTTTTATCACGCTTTTACACGTAACTTTTTTGAGGTTACCTTTTTGGTCCTGCAGGTCCGTCATTTTAGTGCACCTTTTCATTCTGCAAGAAAAAGGCACTCTTGTTTCATAACGATTAAATCAACCGTTTGCTTTGAAATTGCCAAAACGTTCTCCAAAACACCTGTTGACTTCAATATTCGTAACATAAAATTTTCACCTACCACCTTCAAGTGTTACAGATCAACTGTACCATTTAAACTGAGAAAAAAATCCCTATGAATAATGTACCAAAAATTATTCGCTTCCAAAATGGAAAGGATTGAATTTGACAAAATTTTGACACTCTATTTCAAGAAAACCAATGGTGTTTTGACCAATGCCCATTTAGTATTTTTTTCATCATTATGAATGTACAGTTGATCTGTAACCTTTGAAAGCAGTAGGTGAAAATTTTATGTTTCGAATAGTGAAGTCAAGAGAACGTTTTGGCAATTTCAAAGCAAACGGTTGATTTAATCGTTATGAAACAAGAGTACCTTTTTCTTGCAGAATGAAAAGATGCACTAAAATGATGGACCTGCAGGACCAAAAAGGAAACCTTAAAAAAGTTACGCGTAAAAGCGTGATCAAAAAACAGCGCAAGTGGCGCCCTCTGTGAGATACGGTGAAATTGACATTTTCAGCTTATTTTCCATCCCCAAAAACATAGCAGTGCCAAATTTCAGTTCAGCAGCTTGATTATTTCGGGAGATGTAGCCAAAATTCAATTTAAAAAAATGAACTTCAACGCCCTGTATCTCAAAAGTTAAGACGTTTACGACATACGTTCATATGACGTTTTTTCTTAAAATGGGCCAAAGAATTACCCCCTTCCGTATGTACATGATATTTAGGAACACCCTGTATAATGGCCAATTTTACCAGGCGCTTCATATAGATTTCTAGAATGTTCACAAGCCATGATCGAGGCAGATGCATGCACATATCTTTATAGAAAAACACCGCTGATGGCCAAGAGCGCTGGACAAATTGTGGATTCACGGTACTATGCTTCTTAATAGCTTTATCAGTGTAATTTACTAATTGTCCTGGGATTACTACGGTTTTTTAGGGTTTTCCGTAGTACTTGACCGAATGCTATCCTAGTTCTATCGAGAAAAGTCGGCCCTAGCCGCAAATGGCAACTAAGACAAAATAATAGTAATTGCCCCCCCCCCCCTCCCCCGCACAAGCATTCGGTTGCTTCTGGGGTACTTATAGTTTGGAGTATTTCGAGGGAGAGAATTATTTTTATTATAAACGCAAGCACACTGTAAATAGTATTTAAATATTTGCATTAATAGGGTTTTTCATTTTATTAAATTAATTGTATACATATCATACGTGTTGTAGGTATCATTGCTTGTTTTTTTTCTTAGAACCTCAAACCTATATTAACTGAAATACATACACACCTAAAGTCCGACCTTTTACCTCCCAGTGCGATGGACTCGGGTAGTTTTATTACAGTCATCGAGCAAGAACCATTTTTCCTGAAAAGGACTTTACCTTTAGGGAGGTCACGCCAAATGAGGCCACCATAAACTTTTTTTTATTTCGGAAACAGAAAAATCAAATAAAAAAATGTAGGACCTAATCTCGCTACTTCGAAGTGATATGATCCATTCCACATGCCGAGCATCTTCTCACCATTCACCAAAGAACAGTAACTTTCTTGAGCCAAAGACGTTACGGTAACAATACTTGTTTACGGATAATCACTTTGAATAAAGAATCACAGAAAAGAGCCTTCCATGAAATCGAATGGACTAGTCCCTATTCGAGGCTATGTGGTTGTTATGTGGCGGATGGAATGTTTTCGGTTTGGCAGTGGCGTACTTTAGAGAATAATAATTCAGGGACATGAACAAACATCGTTCAAAATCGGTGTTAAGGAACAACCACAAGCCGCGCAGCTAAGTATATGCTTTTTCTCGTGTTTTACATTATTTACAAACGATAAACTAATAAGTACACATATAAGTTCTTGATAGTTATACGTAAACACCGATCCAAACGTTTAAAAAGATGTTTAGAAACACAATTCAAAGTCAAAACCTAAATATTAGTTACAAGGGGCAACTATCAACTAGCTTCCAGCGAGGTCATAATGACGGGGAATATGGATGAAGAATATGGCAGTTTCCGTCGCGTATATTTTCTTACAATTAAATCCTTCCTGTGGTTCTTTATTCAAAGATCAATATCTGACATTGACAGAAGGATATTACAGAAATACAATAGATACAGAGGACAGATTTTGCATTGTTCTGATATTTTTTAGTAGATTTTAATATAAGAGAATTAGAAGGAACTGCAATTTTTAGCGCCGCCTGTTGCTTGTATCCAATATTGCTGTAATATTCTTATTACACTGTCATACATTTGGGCTAGTGCCAAAGCGGATTTTAAAGGCTGTTTAGGGGTTGAAACTGATTTTTTGGGATCTTCGCCGAAATGTGACTGTGGGCAATACGGTACTCAAGTTGTAAGAGTAACAGTATCCACCCTAAAAACCGTTTTATGAATAGAATGAATTTATTTTTATGTTTTACAATTTTTTCATGTCAATAATATCTGACAACATCAAAAGTCTCTATCAAACAAAATGTAGTGGTAATAATGAGGAGACCAGCAATTTCATCCATGCCCCCCGCCTTGGAAGGCCCGTCTTCCAAACGAAAATTGGAAGTTGCTTCTAATCTTCTTGGGGCAGAACACATAACTTTGAGAATGCGCGTCGCACTATTCCATTGCTAGTCTTGACATCAACTACACGGCTGACACCATCTTGTCCTGGGTATAACTTGCACATCCTGCCTATCTTCCATCGTTTGGGTGGCAAATTATCTTCCTTTATAAGAACCATATCATTCAGCTGCAAACTGAACCTTTTTTCTTTCCATTTAACTCGTCGTTGTAATTCAGCAATATATTCCTTGTACTACCGTTTCCAGAAGTGTTGCTGAATGTTCTGTATCAACTTGAAACGTGACAGTCTGTTAATTTTGACCTCTGTCACATCAGGATCCGGTAATGATGTGATTGGCCGTCCAATCAAAAAATGAGCAGGTATGAGAGGACACATGTCATTAGGATTAGAAGATAGAGGTGAAATTGGCCGGGAATATAGAATTGACTCCACTTGTACTAAAATTGTGTATAATTCGTCGAACTTAAAAACACCGCTTTCCCAACTGCCACCTAAATGAGGTGCTCTCGCAGGGATAAAGTGCCAACTGATATTTTCTGAAGAGAGAGTATCTGTGAAGTCTGGTGAAAAATCTGAACTTCTAAGAAATTGTTTAAGCTCATTATAAGCACCTGTAAAGTTTGTCCCGTTGTCAGAGTATACGTGAGTTGGCCTACCCCTTCGTGCAACAAAACGACGGAAAGCCAGCATAAAATTATTCGTAGATAATGAGGTGACTAATTCCAGGTGTACTGCACGTGTCTTTAAACAAATAAACAAACAAACCCAACATTTTGATGTTTTGGAGCCGCGTAAAATAGAAGTTTTCATGTGATACGGACCAAAATAATCCACTCCGGTAACTTCAAATGGGAAGCCCGGATGAACACGTGTAGCTGGAAGTTCACCCATTATTGGATTTTGAATGACTGGTTTGTGTCTAAAACAAATTTGACAACTCCTAACTATTGTCTTTGCTACATTACGACCGGATGTTGCCCAAAATTTCTCCCTTACTGAAGATAATAAAGCTTGTGGACTGGCGTGATACAAAAATAAATGCTCGTATTTGAAAATAAGTTTTGTTAAGTGGTGATTACCTGACAAAAGAATTGGATGTTTCTTGCTGTAAAGAAAATTTGAATATTTTAAACGTCCCCCAACCCTTATGACCTTATTAGAATCCAAAAATGGAAACATACTCGGAATTTTAGAGCATTTGCTAAGATTTTTTCCTTGTAACAAAGCGCTATATTCTTGTGAAAAGCTTTCTTGTTGTGCTAACCTAATCAATATAACAAGAGCTGTGTTAATCTCTGTAACCAAAATAGAACCTACTATGCGATCATCTGGATGTAAACTATTGTGAGAGAATCTAAGTATGTATGCGACTGTTCGCTTCAGTCTACAAAAACTAGAAAATTTGTCAAATGGAAATGAACTAACTACCGATGTAATAAAAGCAATTACATTATTGCGTAATTCAGGTAAGTCTAATTCTTTAATATCAAAATCTGACTGTGGCCAATTTGAGCTATCTTGTTTTAAAAATGATGGTCCGTTCCACCACATATCCTTGTCGTGTATTTGACTAGGTAAAACGCCACGACTTAAAAGATCAGCAGGATTTTGTTTTGTTGGAATATGGTTCCATGTAAAGTTGTGAGTAATCTGCTGAATTTCCGCAACACGGTCTCCTATAAATGTTTGAAGCTGATTAGGCGGCGTTCTTAACCACCCAAGAACAATACTGGAATCTGTCCAGAATCTGCAAGAATACGTATCAATCTTTAGAGACTTAACAGCTTTCTGAGCTAATCTTGCTACCAGCAGAGCTCCGCAAAACTCTAACCGTGGTATACTTCATGTTTTTAATGGTGCTACCTTGCTTTTTGCACATAATAAACAAACAAAAATATATATGCATCCTCCATATGCTACTTGGGAAGCATCACTAAAACAATGAAATTGTATGGAGCGTACATTTTCACAAATAACTTTGATGAAGTTCTGAACTAAACCTATTCCACATATCTTTAATATCAGGCGGTAAAATCTCATCCCATGAGACCTTGGCAAGCCAAAGCCTTTGTATCAATCTTTTTTGTTGTAACCTACGCTCTAATTGAATAAATTGCTTAGTAGCTTTATGCCTGGATTCCCCTAAAAGATCTGCTGAATGCCTCAATGGAAGCTTGACAATAAAACGACCGTCCAAATCACGTTTTGTGTGTGTTACAAAATGCTCTTCGCATAAAATTTCTTCTGCTGATAAAATTGGCTTTGGATTTATTTCCTCGATTTCCCAGAATTTTCTGAGATCGTCCTGAACATCTAACGAATCAGATGGTTCGTCAAATTTGCAATATACACCCATATCTAGAGTGTTACCTGATAATATACCTGAAACAACCCATCCGAAAACAGTTTTTTGAAAAACCAAATCCGAACTTAAGTATTTTGTACCTGGCCTGAGTATTTTCCAAAACAGATCTGCACCAATCAATATATCAATTTGACCTGGTATGTTAAACCAAGGGTCTGCTAATTTGTACTGAGTTGGTATCCTGAGATCACCCAAATTTAGTTTTGAATTAGGTATTTTTTCGGTAATATTTAATATGACAAAACAATTTATGTTTGAACAAAAAACATCAGAAGGAGATGAAATAAATGTGTTTGTTCTTCCCTGTATCACTGAGGGTATGTTTGCTAACCCTCGAACAGTTATGTTGACTTCCTCAACATCTAATTGCAAACTTTGACATAATTGCGTTGTCATAAAAGAACCTTGTGCCCCTGAATCAAAAAATGCCCGTGCCTGGTGTATATCTCCGTTTTTATCGAAAACATCTAACGGAATCGTTGCTAGTAAAACCTGCGCATCGTTGTTAACATTGAAAGAATGAATATTACTACTTTCCGCTGCTGCGTTTTTGTTTTCAATATTCGTATTATTTTGTATTGGATTTTGCGAAGTTTCAGTAAATGTAGCGCCATATAACAAAGAATTATGCTTGTATGTGCACTTTTTGCAACCACTAGATTTGCAAAATTTACTGTGATGACCTGATTTTATGCAATTAATGCATGACCTTAAGGATTTGACCTTATTTAATCTATCCTGAACGTTCAACTTTAAAAATTCTTGACAGTTATAAAACAGATGATCTTTTTTGCAAATCGTACACTCATTTTGATTAGTACTACTAGTACTAGTACTTGAAACTAAAAACCGGTATGAAGTTAGCAGCCATTTTTTGGCAGCCAAAAATTTTAACAGCTATAACATACATGGTGTGAAGTTAGCAGCCATTTTTTGGCAGCCAAAAATTTTAGCAGCAACATGGTGTGAAGTTAGCAGCCAATTTTTGGCAGCCATTTTATTTTTGATTAAGCAACCCGAATTTTTTTTAATGTTTTTTTTTTACTGCAAAAATAATATTGGTTCTTTCCTTGCTAGCCGTTTGAAGAGTCGAAAACATCCCATGTAAACATAATATTTATTTTCCCATTTTAAGAAAAGTTATGCACAATGATTCGTTCTTGCCCAGTAAAGTGGCCAACTAAGAGAGGCAAAAAGCCCTTAGTGAGAATTCCTTGCTAGCCGTTCAAAGGGTTAAAAACCGCCCTTGAATGACATATTAATTATTTTCGCGTTTTCAGAAATGTTGTGCACAATTCGTTCCTACGCCAAAAAGTAGCCAACTAAGAGAGGTAAAAAAGCCATCCAGTGAGAATTCCTTGCTAGCCGTTCGAATGGTTAAAAACCGCCCTTGAATGACATAATAATTATTTTCGCGTTTTCAGAAATGTTGTGCACAATTCGTTCCCACGCCAAAAAGTAGCCAACTAAGAAAGGCGAAAAAGCACCCTAGAGGGAATTCCTTGCTAGCCGTCGGAAGGGTTAAAAACCGCCCTTGAATGGCATAATAATTATTTTCGCGTTTTCAGAAATGTTATGCACAATTCGTTCCTACGCCAAAAAGTAGCCAACTAAGAGAGGTAAAAAAGCCCCCTAGTTAGAATTCCTTGCTAGCCGTCCGAAGGGTTAAAAACCGCCCTTGAATGACATAATAATTATTTTCGCGTTTTCAGAAATGTTATGCACAATTCGTTCCTACGCCAAAAAGTAGCCAACTAAGAGAGGTAAAAAAGCCCCCTAGTTAGAATTCCTTGCTAGCCGTCCGAAGGGTTAAAAACCGCCCTTGAATGACATAATAATTATTTTCGCGTTTTCAGAAATGTTATGCACAATTCGTTCCTACGCCAAAAAGTAGCCAACTAAGAGAGGTAAAAAAGCCCCCTAGTTAGAATTCCTTGCTAGCCGTTCGAAGGGTCAAAAACCGCCCTTGAATGACATAATAATTATTTTCGCGTTTTCAGAAATGATATGCACAATTCGTTCCTACGCCAAAAAGTAGCCAACTAAGAGAGGTAAAAAAGCCCCCTAGTTAGAATTCCTTGCTAGCCGTTCGAAAGGTTAAAAACCGCCCTTGACTGACATAATAATTATTTTCGCGTTTTCAGAAATGTTATGCACAATTCGTTCCTTCGCCAAAAAGTAGCCAACTAAGAGAGGTAAAAAAGCCATCTAGGTAGAATTCCTTGCTAGCTGTTCGAAGGGTCAAAAACCGCCCTTGAATGACATAATAATTATTTTCGCGTTTTCAGAAATGATATGCACAATTCGCTCCTACGCCAAAAAGTAGCCAACTAAGAGAGGTAAAAAAGCCCCCTAGTTAGAATTCCTTGCTAGCCGTTCGAAAGGTTAAAAACCGCCCTTGACTGACATAATAATTATTTTCGCGTTTTCAGAAATGTTGTGCACAATTCGTTCCTGCGCCAAAAAGTAGCCAACTAAGAGAGGTAAAAAAGCCATCCAGTGAGAATTCCTTGCTAGCCGTTCGAAGGGTTAAAAACCGCCCTTGAATGACATAATAATTATTTTCGCGTTTTCAGAAATGTTGTGCACAATTCGTTCCCACGCCAAAAAGTAGCCAACTAAGAAAGGCGAAAAAGCACCCTAGAGGGAATTCCTTGCTAGCCGTCGGAAGGGTTAAAAACCGCCCTTGAATGGCATAATAATTATTTTCGCGTTTTCAGAAATGTTATGCACAATTCGTTCCTACGCCAAAAAGTAGCCAACTAAGAGAGGTAAAAAAGCCCCCTTGTTAGAATTCCTTGCTAGCCGTTCGAAGGGTTAAAAACCGCCCTTGAATGACATAATAATTATTTTCGCGTTTTCAGAAATGTTGTGCACAATTCGTTCCTACGCCAAAAAGTAGCCAACTAAGAGAGGTAAAAAAGCCCCCTAGTTAGAGTTCCTTGCTAGCCGTTCGAAGGGTTAAAAACCGCCCTTGAATGACATAATAATTAACCAAGAGAGGTAAAAAAGCCCCCTAGTTAGAATTCCTTGCTAGCCGTTCGAAGGGTTAAAAACCGCCCTTGAATGACATAATAATTATTTTCGCGTTTTCAGAAATGTTGTGCACAATTCGTTCCTACGCCAAAAAGTAGCCAACTAAGAGAGGTAAAAAAGCCCCCTAGTTAAAATTCCTTGCTAGCCGTTCGAAGGGTTAAAAACCGCCCTTGAACGACATAATAATTATTTCCGCGTTTTCAGAAATGTTGTGCACAATTCGTTCTTACGGCAAAAAGTAGCCAACTAAGAAAGGTGAAAAAGCAGCCTAGTGAGAATTCCTTGCTAGCCGTTCGAAGGGTTAAAAACCGCCCTTGAATGACATAATAATTATTTTAGCGTTTTCAGAAATGTTGTGCACAATTCGTTCTTACTCCAAAAAGTAGCCAACTAAGAAAGGTGAAAAAGCACCCCAGTGAGAATTCCTTGCTAGCCGTTCGAAGGGTTAAAAACCGCCCTTGAACGACATAATAATTATTTTCGTGTTTTCAGAAATGTTGTGCACAATTCGTTCTTGCACCAAAAAGTAGTCACCTAATAAGGGAGGTAAAAATAATGTATAGGATGTTCCATTAAAATAAAAATGCTGAAACATCAACATTAATAATTAGGTTTATGTGTACCTATGTTTTTATTTACAACACTAGGTACAAAAAAAAAATCTTTGGCAAACAAAAATGCTAAAGTACATAATACTAAGCAATATAATAAAATAAAAATGAAACGAAACTCTTTTGCTAACAAAAATTAATAATTCTGAAAATGGTAACTGCCTAATAATATCTGTGTAAAATAGTATCTGTATTTTTGGTGTTGCTTACTTAACCAAAAGCAAAGTATGCAACAATTAATTAACGTTTTATTAATCATATTTACTATTGATTAAAAGTTCTAATTTTGTCGACATAATTCACACATGTCATTTAGTGTTTTTGAATGTTTTCCTATGCCTTTTACGATTTCACTTTGCATCAAGAGGCAACAATTGTGAATTTTTCTACGACAACATCTGCACTGAAAATATTCGGTTTTATTAGTTTCATTTACATTTAAAGCGCAGAAAAGACATTTTAATTTAATATCACTAGATTCCTTTATTAACATATATTTTAAATATTTTCGGTATTCATTGATATCTATGGGATCGGCCAAGCTTTTATCTTTGGTTATTTGCTGGAAGAAATAAATAATGAACACGCCACAATTGTACGGATCGTCCTGCATAATGTGTTGTAGATTTTGAAGTTTCCAGCTTGAATAGTTATAATTTTTGAATTCTATGAGAATTTTAAATTTTGTAAAATAATAACTCTGACCTTGCAGCTCTTTTCCAAGCGGATCTATAAATGTAAAAACTTTATTTTTAAAATTAGCGAAATCTAAAACTTAGTGACCATGGCGTTCTATTGGCATAATAATGATGTTACGGTTAAAACTTATATTTTCAATGAAATGTTCATTACATATTTCAGAAAAAATAATGGACGATTTTTCCACTGAAACTATTTGATATTTAGAGTTTGTCTTATTTAAATGAAAAAACAAATGATCAATCACAAAACTACTAACTAACTGATTCTTATTTAATGTAAGAAAGTCGTCACTTCGAAGTTCTTTTAGGGAAAAATCAATATCTTCAGTTACAGTTATTGTGTATGGACGTTTGTTTTTTAACTCTTTATAATAATCAAGGTTATCTACGAGTCCATTTTTCAAAAAAGTTAAGTCAGATATTGTTGTCCATTTTCTGTATTCTTGGGAAAGACTAAATATAGATCCTGGTGCCACAATTTCGGGTAATAAATAAAAATGAAAAAACGACTTTAATTTTATTACCATTTTTTCCCAAAATTCTTTGCACCTTACCACTCTTACTATTTTCATTCCAACTAGAGAATGTATGGCAAGGTCACATCAAGATCTATTAGTAATTTCCAACAGACCTTGAATTTGATAGTGATATTTGTGATTAACATTGATGTCTCCGTTTTTAGTCAAAAAGTCTAAGTTACTCATGTTCGGGTCTTGATCTTTGATGCCATATGGACATTTAATTTCAATCATACCGTCATCACTGATTAGACCGTCTGGGGATCCTGCTAGAAAACAGTAACCCGGATGGATATAAAGACCCGATGGGTGTACTGTTACGTTTTTTACTTCTGAATATTTTTGCCTTGCTTTTTCTTCATTTTCTAGACCATAATCGATTGCTGGTGTATGTAAACTTCCTTGCCTTAATATACTTTTAACAACAGCAGGGTAAGATTGCTCGTTTTTTGCCTTGCATATTCTGCCAAAGAATGAAGCAGTTACTCTGACTTTTCTTTCCTCATGCCAAAGAGAGCTCAGACCTTGTTGTCTTGTTTGGATTTCTATTTATTTTCTATTATGGGCAGTTAAATTTATTTTTTCCAAAAAAGATGTACACGCACTAGCTAAGTTTTTATCATTATTTTGAGATTTAGAGTAGTCATAAGATTCCGGTTTATGTAGGTTTTCTTCTGCACGTTTTACAAGAACTTGGCTTGCTGTTTGTAAATAGCTCCCCTGAAAATGGCTTCGATTTTTTGTGGATTTCTTGTTCCAAGATTCTTGGGAAGATTTTTCATCATCAAGGGCCGGCTTCGTCAGTTTTGTTTTTGGTATCCCTAAGTTGCACTCAATCTTTAATGAGGTAACATCATTATCTCATTTTCCAATGTTATGTTTTTCAATTGACCAAAATAATTTTCTACTGGAGCATTACTCACACTTTTTGGTTCAGGTAATATTATTGAAGTCCACAGTGGAGCCAAAGATACGTATTTAGTCAATATAAGATTAAATATACTTTCATTGTTGAATGTGTTGGGTGTACAACACCCCACGTCTTTGTGAATATTTTTGATAGAAGGTACCAAGTTTAAGTACCTCTTATAAAATGGACTACCTTTGAATACACCTTCCCTATCCTCTTCGTGTTCTGTTAATTTAACTTCAATTGAATAAGTCGGAAAATCTTCGTTGGAGCCTTTTTTGTAATTTGTTATATGTTCAAGTGCGCTATATACATTATCGTTGAAAAATGTAGTGGTTGAGACTATCGCAATGTTTTGAATGAATTCGTCAAATTTTTTCAAGTTATCTATTAAAATGGCAGCCGCAATGAGATCTTTATAAAATCCTTTTTGCGTGTCATCTGTAGCCAATTTTTCAATGTCACTGCTGACCATTTTCATAAAATGGGCACTGCACAGATGAACAATTATAAAATGTTCGGGCAAACTGACCTTTGTTAAAACAATTGCATAACATCTAGCAATAAACTCTACAAGTGTGCAGCGATTAAATACTTTGCAAATTGCGTGTAAATTTGCAAAAGAAAAATCCGTGACGATCATAGAAAAACTTGGCCATATATGGTGGCTTTCACAAAAATATCTAAAATCATTCAACTTGAATATTGAGTTTGCATCATGAACTGCTGAAATCATTGAAAAAAGAGGATATATTCTTTTGGCCATTTCTAATCGGACGACAGCAGTGTAAAAGTATATTCTTTTATTACTTTTGACGATTTTTCTCACGATTCCGCCTGTAGCATCAAAATATATTGTTGGTAATTTGTGACTACCGCACTGTTTTAAAACTTTGAGCTGCTCAGCACTGTAAATTTTTACGTTAAACGGAACACAAGAAACTTCTTTAATATATTCGGGATGATCATTGGCCATAGAAGTTATGTCTAAGTAATCGTTTTTATATCTATCTAATTGGGAGGACGCGTCTGACTTAATTTTCCTCAAAGTGTGGTCAGATTTTATTTTTTGAAGGTTTCTCCCAACTTCCGCGACTATTTTATTTGCTTTCAACAAGGTATCTTTTTTTATAATTAAAAGCTTTTTTCGCATTAATTCATTTTTGACAATTTGTCGTTCAGTTCCCCTTACTTGGCCTGTCAACTTTGCATCATGGCTAAAATTTATGGAAGAACTGAAAACCTTCAAATTGTTCGAATTAACATCAAAAACAATTTTAAACTTTTTACATTTAGATTTATTTTGTTTACATATATTAAGTACATATATTATTGACATATTTAAATATACGATTTCGTATATAGTAATGGTAATGTGGAGTTAACTTTTTGCTAATATCGTTTAATATCGAAGGTTTAATTTTCGATTCTAGAGTAAATTCTCCCTCAAATACATTACAGTCACTATATTTAGTTGTCCAATTAATGGGATGGATATTTTTTGCATTAGGGGGTAGTATATCACTATTTTTGTTTGGGCTTGATAATCGTAATATTTCTTTAGGCACCTTCACTTCCGGTGAGGATATATCCAACTGGTCTTTTACATCGGTAAACGACACAAACGGACTTGATTCTGGGGAATTTTTGGGCGTCGAAGAGCTTGAATTTCCGAAAGAAGATATCTGATGAATACTTACTGCATCGTTTGGTAAAATATCGTCAATTTTGTTTGGACTTGAAAATCCTAATACCTTTGTAGACAACTTGGCTTCTTCCAAAGAAATATCCCATTTGTCATTTATGTTCGTTAAGTGTACTTGTTCGTTAAATGGTCTTGTTTCGAGAGAATGTTTGGAAGTTGACAAACTAGCGCCATCTGTAGAAGTTGTGCATAAGATATTTACATTATGGGATTGGATGTCAGTATTTTCGGTTGAACTTGATAATCGCAAGGACTCTTTGTTAGACACCTTCACTTCTGACGAAGAAATCTCCATAATATCGTCTTGTTTCCTCGACGGTACAAAGGAATATGTCCCAGGAGATGTTTTCACAGTTAAGGTATTTTTGTCTGTAGGTGAGAAACATGTATTGGTTAATTCTCCTTCACTATTTAGATTGTTGTCATTACGAGGGTTTACGGAAAAAAGTACATCGTTTCTCTTCTTTGAACAATTAAGACCTTTCAACGGACGTCCATTCTTGCTTCCCTTTTCAGGAAAGCATGCAAAAATATTTGTAAAATCACCTTTATTTGAAGGTGTCAAGGAATTTGAAAAGCTATTACTTTCGTCGTTATGAAAATAACTTGAACCAGATACATTAATTATTGATTCTGACGTTTCCAAATTTAAGTCGATGCAGAGATTTTTACTTTGTTGGTTGTCCAGTTTACACTTTCTGCGTCGCCAAGTAGAATAAATTCTTTTTCTATTTTTTACATTATTTTTTAATGAAAAATATCGGCAAATTTTTTCGTAGATGTTATTTTCATCAAAATTAAAATACGACGGAAGATCCTTAACATCGTTTTTTCTTATAAAATCTAAAAAATTATTATTATTGAAAACTGCGACATTTTCTCCTCGTCTTTTGGACATAAAAAAACATTTGAAATAATTATTTTTATATATAATTTTGTAAACAGTCGAACGGTAAGCATACTTCGTGTTTTTAAGTGCGTCTATTATTTTTTCTATCGTGCAGATTGGTATTTTTTTCTCAAAGTTAAAATTTTCATCTTGACTTGATATTTCCTGATAAATTAGTTCGAATACTTTAGTTCTACTTATAAACATTTTAGTTTGGCTAATTTCGAAAAGAAAGTTTATGTTTTGTACTAGGTATACAGTCTGTTACAAATATCTAAGTAACACATAAGTACTTTTGTTGCTTATTTTATAAAAAATAAGAATCCTATATTGAGACAACTTTTAAGCTACGGCATGCATATTATGCAGGTACATAGATAATATCATTTCGAACTTTAATCAATGATAATATATGTAAGCATAGGTATCACAAAAAATATCAGGTGTGCGGATGTATATCATATATACAGAATTCCTAGCGTGTTTCCTTTTCGTAGTATAAGGAAATTTGGTTATTCTGTGGTATAATGTTCTAAGCATAAATCCTACATTGTTGTAGACACGACTTTTGGCTGTTAATGAATATGTACGATGTATATATGTATATGGCTCGGTATATGGAGTTATATTGGTCTCATCACTTGTGTGTTAAATCCTAAAACAATATTAATTCAAATTAAGAACTGCCGGCTTCGATAACAAAATATTAAAAACATGATAGATAGATAGATAGATAGATAGATAGATAGATAGAATTTTATTGACAACTTTACGTACATTAGTATACATTTGTTGCAAGTCAAGATAGTTTACCATCCAGGACAATAAGTAGACATAACATGAAAGATTTGGTTAAACATAATAATACATTATAATACACTCATTTTAAATGCTAAAATATCACATAGGCAGATAAATAACAATATAAAGAGAATAATCTTTAGTAGATAAGACTCATCAATAATTAAAAAACCTTGATTAAAAAACCTTGATTAAAATACAGGACAAAATACATTGGACAAAGACACACAAACAAAAGTCACCCTGTGATGGGTGGAATGTGAGCACATTTGACCCGTAACCCGTAATACATTCATTATAAGAAAGGAATACTGAAATATTCTTCGTCTGAATAGAAACAATACTTTAAGAAATGCTGCTTTATTTCCTTCTTGAATTTGTTGCAGTCAAAATGAGTTATCCTTACAGGAAGAGCATTGTAATATTTCACCCGAAGTGAATTTTTCTCCGATTTACACAGTCTAAACTTAACAGCCCTTAGGAGGTGTTTAGAACGTGTAGTGTGTGTGTGAACGTCAGCAGGCGTCACGTAGCGATGTTTGTTTTTATGAATTTCAAGAAGCGAGTTGAATATAAAAAGCGCGGGGAGCGGTAATACGCCATATTCAATAAACAACGGCTGACAGTGTTCTCTTGGACCTTTTCCAGCGATTATTCGAATTGCTTTTTTTTGCAACATGAAAATTTTACGGGCATTCGGAGAACCACCCCACACCACTAGTCCATAATTGATAGCCGAGTGGATCAGGGCATAATATGCGCTTAGTAGTGTTTCTACATTAGCATTTTTTTTAGTTTACGCAAAAGATACAAAGAGGACGATATCTTCTTACCAACACCTAGACAATGCATGTACCAATTGATGTTACTATCCAGATAGTAGACAAAGACGATCCTATTTTGCACTAGGTAATAAACCTCAATAACTATAAAAACTGCATGTAGGTACTTATAAGTTATTTTTATCAAGAAATTTTTAAGGGGAAATAGGTAATGCTTAAAAATTCATTGTGTGTAGATATATTCTTTGGTGACTTCCAAAAGCAAAAACTGCTTGTAAGAAAATATCCGCAAGGGCTTCGTTTTTGGGTCATATGAATTGATTTTGTTTTTATTAGGTAATTTTTTTAACTCGATAAAAAATAAAAACCTTATTCTTTTTTCAAAAATTGTTAAATTTTTCTCATAATTTCTGAGTACACAAAAATTGAAGATAAAGTCACTTCAGTAGGTAACTCGTTTTTGATTATACAGAGAGGCCGGAAAAAAGTTGAAAACACGGAAAAAATTCCTAGTAGCCGGCTGTAATTTTGTATTTGATACCCTCTCTCAATTCTTAAAACCATTTTTTAATATTCTGAAAAAGAGGGGTGCATATAAAATTTTCTGAGAAACTATTACAAATAAAAGAAATTCACATTTGTGTCCAAACTTATGACGAACACTGTATATAGGCAAAGAAAATGATACTTGCGTAGTACCATTTTCTTTGATATAGGACACGTTCGTTCAGTAGTTCATCAAGCTATGTAAAACATGACTTCTTGTAAATCCTGAACCCAAGAAAATGGCTCATTTGAAAGCATTCAAAGTGCGTTCCACCACAATGTGATTGACTCTTTATCTTAGACTGTGCCCCTATTCTGCATATTTGTAAAGTATTTGTATGATTAAGAATAAAGAATCCATTCAATCCTGAGTTTACTCAATAACTTCATACATATTATAGACTATTCAATAAACATTAAAATAAGACACATTCCTATATTATTATTATTGGACAATAAAGTTATTATAAAATTTACATACATCCGCGGCCACAAATAATTGAGAGTATGTAACTACTATATTTGACTATCCTAATATTAAAGTCAGTGTTTGTCAATAATTATTATTAATTTGACAACTGAAAACGTGGAAAAGAAAGTTTGAAATGAAAGTTGTCGGACTTTTTCTGAACACCTGATGAAACAAAAGAAAATCGTAAAGTTGAGAAAATATATAAACTTAAGATTTTCCAATCGGACACTATACCTATATTTTGCATTTTCGAAATCTACAATTTTGAAATGCAATAGGTATATTATTCTAACCGGTAAAAAGTGCACGCACTAACTCGTTCGACTACGATAATGCTCTAAAGGTTTATAGCATGCCAACTGAAATGACGGTCAGATTTCAAAAATGTTTTTCTCAACTTTACGATGTTAGTTTGTTTCATTGCGCCAGAATTAAAAATTTTTGCATAATGACCCTCTCTACGATCAGCGACTTATGGAAACCCGATGTCACGAGCCTAGGATACTTGAATTTAATTTTTCTTATGCTTTATTTTGGACACACTTCATCCTGCACTTATTCCACAAAAGAGTGAAAATTGCCCATTGGGTAGTTTGGGTAAGTACTATAAATTACAGAAATATAAAATAATTAAAAAAATCCTTCAGATATACACAATATGGAGATACACGACGAAATGCTATATTTAAAAGCCGTCCGAAAAAATCTTGCACGCCAACATTCATACTTTAATTTTGTACCGTAAACAATTTAAAACAGATAAATTATTGTAATGCCTTGCAATTCCTAGAACTCGATACCACTAAATTGAGATAGGCAGGTAGGTATTTTAATTTAGATATTAGTTTTTATATAAAAATGTATGCAGAATTCTCAGGAATTTCAACAATGGTCAATCTACCTGTAACTTTGTCTATGATATTAGGTACAAGTTGCTTACCTATAATATATCACACTAACCACAAACACACGAAAGTACGTCGTCCCGGTAACAGTAAGTACGCTGCCTTTACTGATTATTACCTATTTTTACTGTAATTCCGCATAGATTTCAAAGCATTTTTGTTAATTTGTGAAAGATGCCATTCATGACTCGCTTCACAGTAACCGTTCAGTTGTTCGATCTCTAGTAGGATGAGGTTTTTATATTGGAATTATAATTTTACAGATTCTTCCTTCCAGAAAAGTACAACACCGCTAAAAACAAAATGTATCCCGCTATTAAAGACAAAGACAGAACGATACTAAGTAGGTTTGAGCGAAATAACGATAATGCATAGGGTTCTGTTGTTCTATAACCTCGCCTTCCGCATCGCCTCCAGGCTTCTCAATTTTCCCCACCGCGAATATACTAGACTGGTGGACACGACATCTGGTATGTGGTGGGGACGGTAGGGGAAGGTGGAAGGTGGTATGATTGAATGTCCAGCCTGGCAAGTCCATGAAAATGAAAAATATTGAAATAATTTGCCAATGGAATTTCTAGTTTACATGCTAATAGCACAAACTTCCAGCATTGCCAAGCTACTTGTCCTGAGTCTGATCTTCTAATATAGAGCTACGCACAGGACCATATTTACTAAGCTGCGGTAGAAAATATTTTCTTCACCTTCGGGTACTCGAAAATATTTGCTAATATCACAGACGTATATAGCTTCGCTAAGCTATATACGTCTGTGCTAATATTCAAAACAAACGAAACACAAATAAGGGAGACTAATAAAATGAAACATCAGATATCGATTGAAAGTTCCCCTGACGTGGTTCCTGAGCCCGGTGAGGTAGGCCGAAGTAGGGGGAAGTAGGGGAAATACGAGTTCCAGCGAACGCCCGCCCGCTCGCCCATCTCCGTACCTCCGTACGTCTAATAATTCCTGCTCGGTTGGCCAATTCACGGAACATTTTATTGCCGGGCAATGGGTTCCTAGTTTTTAAATCATAGCCTAACGAACAAACGTATCGACTTGAAAGTAGTCTTAAAATAATGTTATCGAATGCCTCAATCGTCGTTGTGGCTTCGAATTATTTTTGAGCGGCGGAAATACTCGAAATTCTTAACCGAATATAGTCGAATTTCGGGTATGTGTGGCATTTTTTTTTTCACAGTGTCGCATTAGTCCTGCACAATTCGTGACACACAACGACGATTCTTCATAGCTTTATCTAAACCACGAAAAAAAATCAAGTGAAAATACTAAGAAATGCGGCTAGCAAGGAATTCTCACTAGGGTGCTTTTTCACCTTTCTTAGTTGGCTACTTTTTGGCGTAAGAACGAATTGTGCACAACATTTCAGAAAATGCGAAATTAATTATTTTGCCATTGAAGGGCGGTTTTTAACCCTTCCGACGGCTAGCAAGGAATTCTCACTGGGGTGCTTTTTCACCTTTCTTAGTTGGCTACTTTTTGGCGTAAGAACGAATTGTGCACAACATTTCTGAAAATGCGAAATTAATTATTTTGCCATTGAAGGGCGGTTTTTAACCCTTCTGACGGCTAGCAAGGAATTCTCACTAGGGTGCTTTTTCGCCTTTCTTAGTTGGCTACTTTTTGGCGTAAGAACGAATTGTGCACAACATTTCAGAAAATGCGAAATTAATTATTTTGCCATTGAAGGGCGGTTTTTAACCCTTCCGACGGCTAGCAAGGAATTCTCACTGGGGTGCTTTTTCACCTTTCTTAGTTGGCTACTTTTTGGCGTAAGAACGAATTGTGCACAACATTTCTGAAAATGCGAAATTAATTATTTTGCCATTGAAGGGCGGTTTTTAACCCTTCCGACGGCTAGCAAGGGATTCTCACTAGGGTGCTTTTTCACCTTTCTTAGTTGGCTATTTTTTGGCGGAAGAACGAATTGTGCACAACATTTCTGAAAATGCGAAATTCATTATTTTGCCTTTCAAGGGCGGTTCTTACCCCTTCGAACGGCTAGCAAGGAATTGTCACTAGGGTGCTTTTTCACCTTTCTTAGTTGGCTACTTTTTGGCGTAAGAAAGAGTTGTGCACAACATTTCTGAAAATGCGAAATTAATTATTTTGCCATTGAAGGGCGGTTTTTAACCCTTCCGACGACTAGCAAGGGATTCTCACTAGGGTGCTTTTTCACCTTTCTTAGTTGGCTATTTTTTGGCGGAAGAACGAATTGTGCACAACATTTCTGAAAATGCGAAATTCATTATTTTGCCATTCAAGGGCGGTTCTTACCCCTTCTAACGGCTAGCAAGGAATTGTCACTAGGGTGCTTTTTCACCTTTCTTAGTTGGCTACTTTTTGCCGTTTGAACGAATTATGCACAACATTTCTGAAAATGCGAAATTAATTATTTTGCCATTGAAGGGCGGTTTTTGACCCTTCCGACGGCTAGCAAGGGATTCTCACTAGGGTGCTTTTTCACCTTTCTTAGTTGGCTATTTTTTGTCGAATTGTGCACAACATTTCTGAAAATGCGAAATTAATTATTTTGCCATTCAAGGGCGGTTTTTAACCCTTCCGACGGCTAGCAAGGGATTCTCACTAGGGTGCTTTTTCACCTTTCTTAGTTGGCTATTTTTTGGCGGAAGAACGAATTGTGCACAACATTTCTGAAAATGCGAAATTCATTATTTTGACATTCAAGGGCGGTTCTTACCCCTTCTAACGGCTAGCAAGGAATTGTCACTAGGGTGCTTTTTCACCTTTCTTAGTTGGCTACTTTTTGCCGTTTGAACGAATTGTGCACAACATTTCTGAAAATGCGAAATTAATTATTTTGCCATTGAAGGGCGGTTTTTGACCCTTCCGACGGCTAGCAAGGAATTCTCTCTAGGGTGCTTTTTCGCTCTTCTTAGTTGGCTACTTTTTGGCGTAAGAACGAATTGTGCAAAACGTTTCTGAAAATGCGAAATTAATTATTTTGCCATTCAAGGGCGGTTTTTAACCCTTCCGACGGCTAGCAAGGAATTCCCTCTAGGGTGCTTTTTCGCCTTTCTTAGTTGGCTACTTTTTGGCGTAAGAACGAATTGTGCACAACATTTCTAAAAATGCGAAAATAATTATTATGTCATTCAAGGGCGGTTTTTAACCCTTCGGACGGCTAGCAATGAATTCTAACTAGGGGGCTTTTTTACCTCTCTTAGTTGGCTACTTTTTGGCGTAGGAACGAATTGTGCACAACATTTCTGAAAACGCGAAAATAATTATTATGTAATTCAAGGGCGGTTTTTAACCCTTCGAACAGCTAGCAAGGAATTATAACTAGGGAGCTTTTTTACCTCTCTTGGTTGGCTACTTTTTGGCGTAGGAACGAATTGTGCACAACATTTCTGAAAACGCGAAACTCATTATTATGTAATTCAAGGGCGGTTTTTAACCCTTCGAACGGCTAGCAAGGAATTCTCACTAGGGGTCTTTTTTACCTCTCTTAGTTGGCTACTTTTTGGCGTATGAACGAATTGTGCACAACATTTCTGAAAACGCGAAAATAATTATTATGTCATTCAAGGGTGGTTTTAAACCCTTCGGACGGCTAGCAATGAATTCTAACTAGGGGGCTTTTTTACCTCTCTTAGTTGGCTACTTTTTGGCGTAGGAACGAATTGTGCACAACATTTCTGAAAACGCGAAAATAATTATTATGTAATTCAAGGGCGGTTTTTAACCCTTCGAACGGCTAGCAAGGAATTCTCACTAGGAGTCTTTTTGACCTCTCTTAGTTGGCTGCTTTTTGGCGTAGGAACGAATTGTGCACAACATTTCTGAAAACGCGAAAATAATTAATATGTAATTCAAGGGCGGTTTTTAACCCTTCGAACGGCTAGCAATGAATTCTAACTAGGGGGCTTTTTTACCTCTCTTGGTTGGCTACTTTTTGGCGTAGAAACGAATTGTGCACAACATTTCTGAAAACGCGAAAATAATTATTATGTCATTCAAGGGCGGTTTTTAACCCTTCGAACGGCTAGCAAGGAATTCTCACTAGGGTGCTTTTTTACCTCTCTTAGTTGGCTACTTTTTGGCGTAGGAACGAATTGTGCACAACATTTCTGAAAACGCGAAAATAATTATTATGTCATTCAAGGGCAGTTTTTGACCCTTCGAACGGCTAGCAATGAATTCTAACTAGGGGGCTTTTTTACCTCTCTTAGTTGTCTACTTTTTGGCGTAGGAACGAATTGTGCACAACATTTCTGAAAACGCGAAAATAATTATTATGTAATTCAAGGGCGGTTTTTAACCCTTCGAACGGCTAGCAAGGAATTCTCACTAGGGGTCTTTTTTTCTTAGTTGGTTGCTTTTTGGCGTAGGAACGAATTGTGCACAACATTTCTGAAAACGCGAAAATAATTAATATGTAATTCAAGGGCGGTTTTTAACCCTTCGAACGGCTAGCAAGGAATTCTCACTAGGGTGCTTTTTCACCTTTCTTAGTTGGCTACTTTTTGCCGTAAGAACGAATTGTGCACAACATTTCTGAAAACGCTAAAATAATTATTATGTCATTCAAGGGCGGTTTTTAACCCTTCGAACGGCTAGCAAGGAATTCTAACTAGTGGGCTTTTTTACCTCTCTTAGTTGGCTACTTTTTGGCGTAGGAACGAATTGTGCACAACATTTCTGAAAACGCAAAAATAATTATTATGTCATTCAAGGGCGATTTTTAACCCTTCGGACGGCTAGCAAGGAATTCTAACTAGGGGGCTTTTTTTACCTATATTAGTTGGCTACTTTTTGGCGTAGGAACGAATTGTGCACAACATTTCTGAAAACGCGAAAATAATTATTATATCATTCAAGGGCGGTTTTTAACCCTTCGAACGGCTATCAAGGAATTCTCACTAAGGTGCTTTTTCACCTTTTTTAGTTGGCTACTTTTTGCCGTAAGAACGAATTGTGCACAACATTTCTGAAAACGCGAAAATAATTATTATGTCATTCAAGGGCGGTTTTTAACCCTTCGGACGGCTAGCAATGAATTCTAACTAGGGGGCTTTTTTACCTCTCTTGGTTGGCTACTTTTTGGCGTAGGAACGAATTGTGCACAACATTTCTGAAAACGCGAAAATAATTATTATGTCATTCAAGGGCGATTTTTAACCCTTCGGACGGCTAGCAAGGAATTCTAACTAGGGGGCTTTTTTACCTATATTAGTTGGCTACTTTTTGGCGTAGGAACGAATTGTGCACAACATTTCTGAAAACGCGAAAATAATTATTATATCATTCAAGGGCAGTTTTTAACCCTTCGAACGGCTAGCAAGGAATTCTCACTAAGGGCTTTTTGCCTCTCTTAATTGGCCACTTTACTGGGCAAGATCGAATCATTGTGCATAACATTTCTTAAAATGGGAAAATAAATATTATGTTTACATGGGATGTTTTCGACTCTTCAAACGTCTAGCAAGGAAAGAACCAATATTATTTTTGCAGTAAAAAAAACATTAAAAAAAATTCGGGTTGCTTAATCAAAAATAAAATGGCTGCCAAAAATTGGCTGCTAACTTCACACCATGTTGCTGCTAAAATTTTTGGCTGCCAAAAAATGGCTGCTAACTTCACACCATGTTTGTTATAGCTGCTAAAATTTTTGGCTGCCAAAAAATGGCTGCTAACTTCATACCGGTAAACTAAAATACCTCTAGTGAAAGAATATTGTGGTTTCGTTTTGTAATCAATGTTTCTAATCTCGTTTTTTGCTTTAAAATCCTTTCTAGTAAAAGAACTCTTCTCTAGCGTTTCCAATAAAATAGCTCTATTTGATAAAAAATTTCTCAAATCGTTAAAGGATCGTTTTTCCGTATCACCTTTAAACTGTTCCCATTCCTTCAATGTTGGGCTGTCTAACTTGCTAGAGACGATATAAATGACTAATGTACCCCAATGTTCTACAGGTTCTTGTAATAATTCTAAAGATTTTAAATGTTTTGTAACTTGATCGACTAAGTCCCTTAATTTTGTGGCTGATTCCTTGTAAATAGGTTCCAAATCAAAAATAGCTTTAACATGGCTATTAACCAGTAACCGTTCGTTATTATATCTGTCAAACACAGTATCCCAAGCTAAACTATAATTATCTGCACTAAAATCTATGGATGAAATGACCTGTGCAGCACTACCTTTCAAAGCCGCCCTAAGATAGTGATACTTTTGTATCACTAATACCGTAATTTGTGTGAATCAATGAAATGTAAGTATCCCTGAATTCAGTCCAACTCTCGTATGCTGCTTCAAAATTAGGCAATGTAATAACTGGCAGTTTTACACCATTAAAAATACCGTTATTGCTTACTGATACATGACCCTTTTGTGAAATAATCGAATCTTTGTCAGATTCCTCACTATGAGTTCTCATAATACTCTCACCTGCTGATATTGCAGCATAAAACCCGTCCTCGAATGCAACTCTCTCTGCAATCTGATCGGCTACTGAATCCTCATCAATTAACATCTCTATCTCTGCTTGCACCTCGTTAAATTCATCTATTAACGATTTGATATTTCTAACCCTGTTTTCCAATTCTAAAATCTGAATATTCTTGATTATTTTTTATGACGTCAAGATATCTAAAAAAGCATGTTAACCTAGCCTTTAAAATACCCCGTTTTTTAGTAAAAATTTTGACCTGTTGCTCATTTTCACCCATGGTTTTATGCAAAAAGTTACACTACTTTTACGCCGAAAAGTATACTCCAATTTGTAGCAGAGACAAAACCAATGAATGGCTAAGTAAACTGGAACAAGCTCGCTGATTTGGCCGGCAATCTTTGCTCTGCAGCTGTTGCTGGAACGATGATCTCTCCTGGTCCAAATTGCAGCAAAAGTCCACGTCCACTCCCACGTCGTCCGCAACACGCTTCAACGTGTCTCGTAAAAAAATTGTTTTTGTCTATGAACTGCGACCGTGAACTATAACGACGCGATGGTCCATGATATCCGGCTCGAAGGACCAATAAATGTGGGCAATACGGTACTCAAGTTGTAAGAGTAACAGTATCTACCCTAAAAAACGTTTTATGAATAGAATGAATTTATTTTTATGTTTTACAATTTTTTCATGTCAATAATATCTGACAACATCAAAAGTCTCTATCAAACAAAATGCAGTGGTAATAATGAGGAGACCAGCAATTTTATCCAATTGTCCCCCCCAGCGGAAAATGTCCTACAAAAAAGTTGTAGGTATTTAAAGAATCTAAAACTGTCTTATAAAGCATTTTTCAACGTGACTTCAAATTGGCCGAGAAAATGGCGGAAAACCGATTTTTCGTTTTTTTTTCTGGTAAAAATAACTCAATTTACTACATGAAATTTTGTAAAAGTATGCCCTTTTTGTATTGAATAAACCTGATTTTACCGAAACACATTTTTCGAGAAAAAAAACAAAATCTTCCACGGAAAACTTTTAAAATGGTATTTTCTGTGTCTACTATTTACACAAATTGATAAAAAAAATATATTTTCCCTGCAAACACCATTAAAGCATGTTAAAAGTAAATCACTTGAAACACCGAGTGAATATCTTTTACACCGAGTAAATATCTTTTAGCATTGAGTATTAAAAGATTTTTACTTTTAACACTGTCATAAGATGACATTTAGAGACTGAAAACATGCGTTAAATATGATATTTTTAATGGTCTTTGTTTGTAGAAAAAATAGTGTAGGTATGATATACGCGCTAAAAGTGATTTTATTTTGTTCAAAGGGATGGAACACTCTGCCTTCGTAGTCGTGTTCCAAACTTCCCTTATAACAAAATAAAATGAAACTTTTAACACTTATGTATATCTTAAATTTGTGAGACATTGTGAGATATTTTCAAAAATCTTTTTTATTCGAAAGGTCTTTAAGAAATGCTTCTTTTAATGTTATTTTGTTATGCATGTCCAGGGACGGCTACGACTCTTTTATACCTCCGATTTTTACGAAAATCATTTTGCGTTTTTTTTTATTTAAAGTCTGACACCATTTCGCAAATCAGGACACTCCAAAACCCCTATATACAAAATTTGAACACAAAAATATAGAGGGTGTTCGCTTCTACACCGTGTTAAAGTGGAGCAAAATAGAAACTTTATGGCACCTGGCGAGTCAAGCGTTCCATGGAATTATTTCAAAACAGTTGAAGAATTATCAGGACCACCCAAAGTATTGATGGACGAAATTGAAAGAAGAAATATACAGGATGTTTTTTTCTACAGCGCCTGAAATTTCCGATATATTTTTTTTTCGAATTTTATGCTTGTCTGGTTTGGATTTTTGAAACAATAATGTTACTAAATGTAAAATAAACTCAATTAAAAAAATTAAAGTAAAAGAGTCTTTCAGTCATTCCCCTTGTGTCTACGAACAATATTCTAGTTTTTGTTATAAAATGTGCATTCAGGTAAATAATGTCCTTGCTCTTAGTTGATTTATTTTTAAACAATTTCAGATTGCACATATGTTATAACTGTGGCCAGTTATCCCTCAAAAGACATTTACTTTTTGCGAGAATTGACATACAGTATACCACAAAATGAGGATTTTCTTCCAAACAATGACGTATATTCCGGGATGAAACAATCACATTTGTTTTTGCTTCATCCGTAAATAATATATTTTTTAGAAAGTTAGCATCATTTAAGTACCTATTCCTCTTGCGCCCACAAACAATAATCTAATCTTTGTTCCATGTCTCCTACTTCTAACGTGTGAAGAAATTTTGCTTTAAATGCCTTTAATTTATTTCTTTAACATTTCCAAATTGAATATTTATTGGGATTTTACCCAAAATATTCTAAAATTTGTTCAGATCTTCCGTTGTTCTCATTACCTGCTATTTTTTTATTAGACATATTTCCTTCAAAACCATAGGTACAATTGTATTTCATTTTATAAATTTTCAAACTCTTCAACTTCACTTACCCGTTAACCGAATAGATCAAATAATTTTTGCTATACGGTAAAATAGTGGATATTCCGTTCATGACGCGCATTAAACCTGGTAACTTCACGATAAGGCACATTTTCACCCGTTAATCTGAGAATCTAATTTTTTTCACTCAAAGTTAACGATTTCTGTGTATACAAGTCAGCCAACAATTTAGATTAGCAGAACTGTAGGGCCGAATCTATGGGGGGGGGGGGGGGGCAGGGGGGTGCGCTTGTCCCCGTTTGAATCTTAAGGGGGCGGCAAAACAGCGGACAGTGGACACTGCCTTACTTTTTTATTTTTTTTATAAACCATCATAAAAATGTAGTGAAAAAATATCTTATAGTACTGACTGACTGTCGAACCACTCCATAGTAGGCCTACTAAAGGTTCCATGCATTGTGCATTGTAGAAATTACAAAAAGAATGACAAGGCGAATAAACTTAATTCCTTTTTTCTTCGACATTTGGGAAAATGGCCGCTGTGATGTCATCGATATTATGTTCCCAGAAACATCTTTTTTTCTCCCTATACAGGGTGTATCTTTGATAGGTACAGAAATTTTAACCACGTAATCGGGGACGTTCATAAAACCGAAAAATGAAAAAAAAATTTTTTTAATCGATGTTTAGAAAATGGGGCAAATCAATCTTTATCCGTGCTCAATGCACGCCGCTGGATCGTCACTAGAAGCGCTTAGAGGGGAGGTCTAACCTCTCCCTAGGAGATGGAGGGGAATAACGTTAGATTAGGAAGGGGAATACCGCGACGTTGCCGCATGTCAGAGTGGAATAAATCTGCTTGCAGAATTAGGTACCTAGGTACCTTTGAAAATTACTGCTGGTAGGTATCCACGTTTTTTTATGATGTCGGCTGCTGTGACGAACTGTTTATTGCTTTCTTCACAGGCGCACACAATAATTTAACAAACACGTCAGTTTTTATCACTTTACTGTTATTTTAAGTCCCTAGGCAGCAGAAATGTATCCGAGCGCCGCTCGGAGAAGTCATTCCTAGAAAACTCATTGCTGATTTCACACTCATAATTTTTTGACAAGTCTTTTGTGGAGTAGGTATCTACCTACCTACCTATTTTACACTGATTTTCAGGCCGCAATTTTTTTATACTAATAATTAGCCATCTCTTGGGACACCTTGGGATAATAAATTTCTGATCGGCAATCGACTGAATAAAGTATTTGTTTTAAAATACAAATTATCTGTAAAAATTGCAAATTTCCACAACCACCCATAGGGTAGAGCGTAGAGCAGCGGCGCGTTACTTTTTTTTAGCGAGTGTTCGCCTGTAGCCCTATCATCTCGAAAAAAGTGGGGGAAGACTGTAATTTGACGTGAATTTAACGCGCGGCTTCGATTTGTTCATAGTTTTTAATATTTTTCAACCCTTGCCCGATAGTGCGCCACCTTTAAACCCCCTCAGGGTTGTGGTCCTATGTATTATCTACTTTTAAAAAATTATTCGTTTCCGAAAAAAGTGGGGGAAGACTGTCATTTGATGTGAATTTAACGCGCGGCCCCGATTTGTTCATCGTTTTTAATATTTTTCTACCCTTGCCTGATGGTGCGCCACTTTTAAACCCCCTCAGGGTTGTTGTCCTGTCTATTGTCTACTTTTAATAGTATATTACACACCGAGGTGTCTCGAGATAAAGTAAACTTTCCACCCGGGGGGCGGGAAGTAAAAGTCAAAAAATTGACACTTTCAAACTTCTAAAAAGTCAGAAATGTCGATATTACATACATGGTTGTAAATAAAAAATTATTCGGTTCCGAAAATAGTTGGGGAAGACTGTCAAATTGGCGTGCTTATCATTTCCGCATTTTTTAACCCTTTGCCGTTTCGGAACTCTCTCAAGTTAATTCCTTACCATTCCTCTTACTTTTCGTAAAAACTTGGTGGCGAAATGTCGCGTAATGTCCCCAAAAACCGAAAAACAGCGACTCCTCCTGGTGAATTTAAGCTTCTGCGTGCCCTTGACTACTGCCCGACATTCCTTCGCCGAGATTCGCCAGGCGCGGGCATATGACGTTGGCGTCGGGCGCTGGCGTCCGACGCCAACTTCACACAAAAACGACGCCGCGCCGAATCGCGCAATAATTACAATTACGAATGAATTCACTGGCACTGATTCACTCGATTTTGCTCCATTTCCACGCCGCCCGGCCCGGCCGACCTACTAAATTACAGCTGGGCGAGGAGCGCAAGCGCGGGGCGCCACTTGACATCGACACTACAGGTGATCCCCACTACTCATAACTAGTGCGCGATATTAGCCAATCGCGGCTCGCGGCCCCTACTTCTCTCGGGGCGGCGCTACTATGTTGCCAAGTGTGCTGAAAATTTACCTGATTTAGTAATTTAATTCCGTATAAATTTAATTGTGTAGTGGATTTTTACATGGATTTACCCGTTTTTGTGCGTAATAATTATACGAGATAGTAGATTAACTTATAACGAATGAAACCCCGTATAAATCCGCGAAAATCAAAAATCGGATTTAAGGGACTTTAAGTCAGTTTGGGGACATGTCGGCATAAACGGCAACACCGAATAGTGGTATTGAATGGTATGGGGGAAAGCTTGTGCGCACGTACGCCGTCTCCGTCACCGTACCGCCGCGCCGTAGCCGACGCGCTAGTCGAAGATCGTCCGTCCGATTTTGGGATTTAACAGCTGATTGATATCGATCCGCGTCCGCCTGTAATTTTTGGGAGCGCCAGCTTCAACAAGCAATTTATTATTATACAGAATGCCTTACGTGTGGCTATTCTGTGGTATAACAATTCTGTTTCCAAAACGTGGACGCGTATGCAAACGTCGCGTCTCGCTAACCGATATTGTTCCGTTACTTTGCTTTGTTTTACGAACTGTCGTCGGAACTGAACCTGCTTCTGTACATTTTTCCAGATCCGTTCGCCATTTTTTTGGACCAGCAGTGATGTCCAAACCTGTTGCAATTGCCGCTACGAATTTGCAGTGAAATAACAAGTGATTTTTTCATATTGCCGTTAAGAAATGCAGTGTTAAACGTTCGCGGCCTTCGTATGAAAACAGTGCTAGATAGGTTCCTACTAGGTACCTACCCCAATTACGCGCGAGGATAAAAGAAGCAGCTTCAAGGGTTCGCGAAAATTCGGGTTTTATTAGACGCATACGGTATGGATCTAATTGTACAATCCACCTAGTCGAGTCCCCGTTGGAATAAATCAGCTGAGGGAAACCGAGACGTCCCTAATATTTGGCATCGCGCCGCTTTAAGTGTGCAGTGAAAAAAAAAACAAGTGTTTTGTTCGTATTTCCGTAAAAAGAGACTATGAAGTGTTATACCTTCGCGACCATCGTATAAAAACAGTGCCACTAGTTAGGTAGGTACTTAGTGCTTTATGTGATTTTGTGAAGATTTTTGGATAGTATCTAAACACAAGAAAATAGTAAAAATAATCGATGCATCTCAAAGGTAGGCTTTTTCATGCTATTCGTCGAGCTATTCGCTAAAAGAACCTTTAAGGAGTTGTCCAAAAATTATTTATTTATTTATTTAATCTCCACATACACCAAATGATACATGGTTGCGTCAATATTCTTCAAATACTGCGAAAAAGCCTCGACTGGCAACCAGTTACCTAGTGCTTCTTGTGATTTTCGAGAGGATTTTTGGATAACATAAGAAAGGAGTACGACACCCGCAAGGAAAATCATCCAGGCATCCGAAAGGTAGTTTTTTTGCATGCTATTCGCTAAAAGAACCATTAAAGATTTGTTCAAAAACTAGTTGAAAGACTATTCCTGAAATACTGTGAAAGAGCTATACGTCTGACAACGCTGCACGGCGGAATTGGGGGGGATCCGCCGGAACCGGCCTCAGTTCCAGCTGGTCCCGGCAAGGTCAAGGACCCATGGCCGTAGCGTCGGAAAAAGGGGTTTTAATAGCGTTTTAAAAAAATTATTTCTGACGTTAATATGCACTTTAGAAAAATTTTAATTGCATAGGCGTAACAAGTGCATTTTTCCCGACCTGCCCTTAAAATTTCTGTACTTATCAAAGTTACACCCTGTATATTGAAAGTACCATCATTCTCAACAACTTTTATAAGAAAAGATTTTCTGTATCTTTTATTGTTCAAAATTTGCAGGGTCAAATATGTAAAAAAAATGATTTTTTCTAATCATTTTTCCAAATATAGCTAGCCATGGAAACAATCGATAGTCATAAATTATTGAAGAGTATATTAGGGTGCCTTGCGCACCCTTAAATTTATTCAACTGGAATATTTCTAAAAAAAAATTTTGTAACAATAATAGCAAACAAGTAAGTAACAGCAGAGCATATAAAACAACCAGCAGTAACACTTACTCTTGAGAAATCATCCGCAAATTCAATGACCTTGAGCCATATTGGGGGAATAGAAATCAGAGGTGTAGTCGGGAAAATCAATTCAGAAATACAGAGTACTATTAGTAAAGTATACAGGGTGTTCGAAAAATAGACGGAGATATTTTAGAGGGTGATTCCCTGTTAAGAAATATGAAAAAAAGTTTCTATAAACATGGGTCCGGAAATGCAGAGTTTTCAAGATACAGGATGTTAAATATATTGCATGTCACTGGACAAAATTGGTTTATCAATTTTTGCAAAAAAAATCACAAGTGCCTTGGAAAACAAATAATCAAAAGCATTTCTAGGAAAGAGTGTTATTGCAACTTTTCCAATATCATAACATAAAGTACACTACAACCAATTTTGTCCAGTGACATGCAATAAAACGGTTTTTATTTTTTTTTCTCGAAAACGAAGTGAGATAGGAAAACAATACAAGAGGGAAAGAAGATGTATTTTTAGATGCTTAATCAAACAAAAAATATTAAAGTTACAAAAAAGGTAGTGGCGTACATTTTTTTGATAATAATATTCGCTAAGGTGCCCCCCGGGACGCCACTGGACTTAATAAATTTAATCTAGTTAGGGCGAAATTAGCCTCTTAATACAACAAATAACATTGCCAAATTTCAACAGAATCGAGTAAATAATTTTTAAGACATTAATAATTTCATGTTTTATTTTTTTTATTTAACATCCTGTATCTTGAAAACTCTGCATTTCCGGACCCATGTTTATAGAAACTTTTTTTCATATTTCTTAACAGGGACTCACCCTCTAAAATATCTCCGTCTATTTTTCGAACACCCTGTATAGTGTGTGGTAAGCACAAGCAGCTTTGACTCCTTCCTGGGATTCTTTATTTAAAGATACTAGCACAAAGCACAATTTACAAAAAAGCACACTCCACGGCACTGTAATATCTCTCATACAGCCAAAAAATAACTGCCCAATCGCCCCGACACTGCATCCATTTGACAGAATCTATTCCCAAATGGCGGCTGCGCGAACAGGTGGGCAGAATTTTCCCGCCATGGGGAGTGATACTGCTGGTTGTTTTATATGCTCTAGAGTAACAGGCACAATAATTCAAAAATTTAAAAAATATTCCAGTTTAATACATTTAAGGATGCGCAAGGCACCCTAACATACTCTTCAATAATTTCTGGCTATCAAATGTTTCCCTGGCTAGCTAGATTTGGGAAAATGATTAGAAAAAAAATTACATGTTTTTTACATATGTTTCCCTGTAGATTTTGAACAATAGAAGATACAGAAAATCTTTTCCTACAAAAGTTGTTGAGAATGATAAGGACTTTCAACATATAGGGAAAAAATTGTATGTTTCTGGAAAATAATATCGATGACGTCACAGCGGCCATTTTAACAAATTTCAAAAAATCTTTACACTGCCAAAACAGCTTAACTGAAAATTTGAGAGATAACAAAAAACACATGTTCACGGTTGTTTCATTGCCTCACCGTCCAAAGTCTACTTGTTAAAAGGGCGCGCTTCCAATTATACACATGAAATCATTAAAAGCTATTAGTAATAATTGATAACTACTTAAGCAAATCATTAAGTGTTATATATTTTTGGAATATTAATTTTTTTGCTCTATCAAAAATGCAAAAATATACAGGATGTTCCATTAATTTTTTTTAATCGGTAACTCTTAACCTTGACTTGATAAAAAAATGTAGTAGCACCATTGGATTCCACGTATCTTGTGCTTTAGGAATGTTTGTACAGAAGCACAAAATTCACGAGTTCACGAGTTAAAAATATTTTTTTATCGATTTACATACACTTAAAAGTAGACCCAATGTATATGTTTATTTTTCTTGAAGCGGTTTAAAATTACTTAAATACGATGCGAAGAATGATGGTTTAGATCCTCCAGATGCGAATGTAAATTCGGGTGGTTCAGTGGTCACTGAAAACTGAGCGCGACGAAAAAAATCAAATAGGGATTTTGGGTTACGCATTTGGCATCAGGAAGCAAGGTCTGATTAAGACTTTTTCGGATTTTTAAAGAGGGGATTTCGGGAGACATCAAGTTTTTTCCCGGGAGAAATCAGATCGTGTTTATGTGTCGTTCTCTACCTAAAAATTATTCCGATGATGTCGCGAGATTGTGAGAAATTGTCCTTTTTGTCGAACGTGAACGTTATTTCGGCTCGGGGCTCTGGGGTTTCCCCCAAGTCTTCAGGTGAAGTTCGAATGCTTCCGGCGTCTCCGAAAAACCGAGAAATAAGAAAAAAAAACAAATTTTCGAGAGTAGTTCCGGAGGTCCGAAGTCTAAAACCGAGAGTCGGGAAATTTTCGTGGATATCAAATTTTCGAGGTTTCTTTCGGTACCTACTGGAGGAAAGTAAAAGACCCATCAATAAGGTTGTTTCCTTCTCTCTACCAAATTTTCAAAACAGCAGCGGTGTTAGAAAGGACAAAGGACCATGACTAATAAATATGTCCACATATAATATAGGCGTCGTTGTTCTTTTAATTCTTTCCAAAACCAATAATTTGAAGATAAAATTTGAATTTCCGAGAGCTGAATGTAAAATTACGTCATTATGTAGGACCGAATATTGCCGAAAGCAAATTGGTAAGTGTTCAATAATCAATCAACTGATCATCGATTATGTTTTGTGGTTTGGCGAGAAGAAGATTTTAAATGTTTAGTTTATTTTTTTAGGTTAACTTTTTCCGAGAATCGTTAACAAAGACCATTTAATCAACTGCCATTTGAAGCAGGTGACATAACCTCAAAATCTGATAAGGGGCAAGCAAACGAAATATACAAGTCAGAAAATCGGCATTTTGTTGGTTTTCTGACGAGTTTGCAAGAACAGATTTATAGCAATAAGCAATAACAATTATTTTACTTTAGAGTTATAACAACATAAATTATGTTTGAAAATCTGCCCAGAAGACCTGGAAAATTAGCCTTAACGTATTAGTTATGAAGTGTTTGGAACTTGGTTTTGGAGTCAAGTATGTACTAGGTATGGTGATTTTGAAAGTACCTAGTGTGAATAGGTTATATGATCTAGAAACCAAGATTATTGGCCGAGATCCATACATACTGCAGCCGAAGTTTATGTCGCTGAACTTATCACTTATTTTATTGGGTCTAGTTATTAATTATATGTGGTTTATTTGCCTCGGCCAGAGGCCTCGGCAACTAAATTCCACATGAGTCGTAAAAAGTTGAACTTGAGTGCCTTGGTACAGTTGGCGTCAGACGAAACCGAACGACGTAAAGCCATTTTCTAGATACTTTTGGGGTAATAATACCCAAAATCCATTCAATAAACAAGGGATTCAAGCTCAGACGGAGGGAAGAAGCGTCCGACGAACGCGACTTTGCCAAATATTAGAACAGAATCCAAATATTCCAAGCAAATTAATTTTTAGCGTTCGGTTTCGCCTGACGCCAACCGTACATAAATAACTATTTTATATCAGAATGTTGAATATTGTTTAAACCATTACTGGACACTTTTTCCGTCGAACCCTCAGTAGAACCATGCGAGGGCTAATGCACTTATTGTTTTTTCAGTTACAAGATAAATGGTCACAATACTTTGGTCTCACCACGATTCTAGTGCTGAAGTATCTTATGTATCTATGTAACACACTCGTTGACACATTAGGTATATTAATTAATTTTTTTTCTAATAAAAGAGAAACTTCGTCATACACTACTGAAATATTATTTATGTATGGCTTGTAAAATTCTACAATAATACACATCATACAATACGTAAAGAAGTGTACCCTGAATGAAAATAGCACAGTTTTTTACATTAATAATGCACAGAAAACCACATATTTGTGATCGAAATCTCAAATCTCCAAAAGGCATTACAATATTGTTCCCTGACAGAACGGATCAGAGACACTATTTTTCGCGAAAACCGCCAGAATTCCAAAAAATCACACGTTGTAACTATCCTCCCGTGGTTACATAGGTACCCAACCACACAAGAAAACACGGCTTTTTATTTATGTGCCGTACATCAAAATGATCTTTACAACAATAATACATTATGACTTTGGAAGAAGGTTCATGACAGTGACCTGCATCAAACCATAATTTTCTCCTCTCGGGTCCAGGTGGTAATCGAACAAAAATCTTGTTGCTGTTGTTACCTACTATTATTACTGCATAGTAGCTCACAAAACGCTTTTGTTAAACACACCTAATGTGGTTGTTTTTACAGAAACTTTGCAAATAAATCATTCATAAACGTTATAAACATAAAACCTTTTAGGTCAGCAAAAGACTTTCTCGAAAAGATGGTCAATGTTGGTGGGGCGGGTTGTAAGATTAGACAGGCAACGTAAGGGCAACCTAACGGTGACAAATAATTTACTTACGCCTTTGGGGTTGCGGTTGGTTTTTTGCGAGTTTAAACGGTTTCAAGAAAAATAGACCATAAACATATATCTATATAACATTTTAAAGTGGATATTTCAACGGTTAAAATGATCATGGGCAAAATATTTAAATCGAAAAAACATGAGGTTATGTTGAAAAATGCCTTATATTATACTTAAAAGTTTTAGATTTTTTAATAGAGATTTTCCGCTAGGAGGTCACGTTTCGCCGAAAATCGCAAAAAAAAAAACAGTTTCACCCCCTAAGCAGCACCCCCCTCCCGCCATTTCACTATTTTGACTAATGTCATGTTTAATAATAAAGGATGTTTAGTGGCATATCAGGTAAAGGATATCAATTGAAAAAAATGCAGTCCAGCCGGGACTCGAACCCGGGACTCCTACTGTAGGAGTCCCGGGTTCGGGATAACTTTTTTATTATTGAAGATAGACCATAGGTTGATTTGGGAAAGTTTTGTATTTTTTTGCGCTGATTACCATGGTGAAAACAGAAAAAATGAACATCGCGTTTACGAGATATTACCAAGAATCTACTTTTTTTTAATACTTATTATTTTGCAGATTGAAACACAATTTAATTCTGCACAAAAAATCTTTGTAACTTATTCATGCAAATCAAAAACTAGGCAGAGTAAAAACTAAACAGAGTACCCTGTGAATTTGTTATTAACGATAAAAAATACAAGCCTTGACTGAAGTATTAATAAAGACTGCGGCTTTCACGTCTAACACCTTTTTAGCTCACCTTACGCTTTCAGGAGACAAAATTCAATGCAAAATACATTGTTAGCCATCAGCGCCATCTGTTTTCCAGTACATGAAGCTAAAGCCGTGAGAAGTCTTATAAATACGCCAATACAAAGCTCAATGGAACAACAAATTAAAGGCTAATGTTCTATTTTTAACATAAAATATTAAAATTACAGTAAGTGTTCAAAAATACCTCCCTCCTTGCTCAATACACTTCTGAGCACGTTTTCTAACATTTCTGGTAGTTTTTAATAACAGTTGTCCATCCAGATTATTAAAGAAGTTTCTGATAGTTTCCATCAGTTCATCTAGGTCGGCATATTTTATTTTGTAAATTTCATCTTTCATAGCACCCCATAGAAAAACATCTAGCGGGGTAATATCTGGAGATCGCGCCGCCCATCGAATAGGTCCGTGAGTGGCTATCACTCTGTCTCCAAAGTATAATAATTGTAAGATATGATAAACTTCCCTCAAATTGTGAGCCGGAGCCCCGTCTTGTTGAAAGAAAATTTGTTGTCGGTCTTCTAAATGTACGTTATCCAAAAAGTCATCTAAAATACCTTGTAACATTTCGATGCATCGTTGACCAGTTAATGTTTCTTCATAAAATACTGGCCTCACAATTCTTAAGTTAATGATGTCACACCACACATTAATACTAAAACGCCTCTGCGGATTTCGCGGATCTGTTAGACATAAATTTTCTCTGCTCCAATAGTGATGCTTTTTTCTTTAAGCGGGGGTTGCCGACAGAGAAAGTGACGTTAGATTTCTTATTTTTTAAGTTGTATAGCATAAAATCTAATAACATTTTACCTGGCAAAAATTTAGTACAAACATCTCTGTCTTCAATCATAAGATCTTACAAGCAGTGTTTGTTTTATAGGTTCTGAAAACCTTGGGAAAAATAATAATTCCAGTGCATATGCTTTTAAGATTAAAATGAAGACAGAGATGTTTGTAATAAATTTTTGCCAGGTAAAATGTTATTAGATTTTATGCTATACAACTTAAAAAAATACGACATCTAACCTCACTTTCTCTGTTGGCAACCCCCCTTTAAACATTCTCTGAAAACTTAGATTTGTCACTCCAAAGATGGATTATCCATAAGCCACTGACAAAATTGTAGCCTTCTTCCGTGATCACCAATGTGAAGCTTTTGAACAGGCCTATACTTGGACGGAACAAATTTGAATTTCTTGAGAATACGAAAAATTGTGTCTAACGGAAGACGAATTTCTCTCTGCAGATCTCTAATCGATTTATTACGAAACGATTCAAAGTAAGCTAGAACATCAATTTCAGTATCTTCGTTGATTACATTTTCTTCGTCCATTTTTTGGAGAAAACTAATTCATTTTGCCTGAATAGACGGATAACATTAAAAAGTATCGGCGGCCTAGAACATACCTGTCAGGAAATAACACTTGGTACCTCTCCAGCGCCCGCTCACATTTTTTGCTACAGACAAGATAACTCTCTAGCACATCGCATTTCTCTAAATGCGTAAAACGCATTTTAGAAAGCCTAAACAGTGTTTAAATTTGACAGAGTTTGACGTTTGTACTTCTTATACAACTGTTATAGTAAAATATCAAAATATATGCCTAGTTTTTTTATTTACATGAAAAAGTTATAAGGATTTTTTGTGCAGAATTAAATTGTGCTGCGCACTGCAAAATAATATGCAGGGTGTTCCATTTTAAAAGAAGTACATTTTTGGCAATATCTTGTAAACCCGATGTTCATTTTTTTTCACCATAAAAATCATCGTAAAAAATATAATTCTTTCCCAATTCAACCTATGGTCTATCTTTAATAACAAAAAAGTTACCAATAGTGCCGACTTAATTTGGAACAGCCTGTATAACACGTCATTTTGTAGGGCATCAAATTCTCTAGTTAATGGTGTAGGAAAACAGTAAAATGAATGGTCGATTTGGAAGACAAAATGTCCCCCGATAAGACAGAAATTACTAATCGACGAAATATCTGTCAATTAATTTATCGTGTTCCAAATTTTCGAAATTTCAATTTCATGACTTTATTCTATCATTAAAATTTACAGTAATTGCTGTGTTTTTTGCTCACCTTGTACCTACATTTTTTTAAAGGTAAAATGTTTTTTGTTTTTTTCTTTGGGGTACATTCTAAGGATAAATTGTCGTATTCACTACGTGCTTCAAAGCAGTTTAAAACTCAGAAATTAAAATGGGATATACTTTAGATGAAAGACTTGAAATAATTAGTACGAGAGCCGGCTGCATGATTTCAACTCTCATAAGCTTATAGAATAAGATGTTTTGTAAAATGTAGAGAGTATATTTCTTTACTTGAAGCGAGTAGGTTGCCTCAATTTATATGTGTCCGATCATCGTTATTTAAAGAAGTTGCGGTCAATTTTTAGGCATATGATTATAGAACAAAATAGGAAAGAAGACCCATGGAGCAAAAATAAAAAAAGGGTCCCTTGGTCCTATAGAAATCCAATAGGCGTATATTCGGGGCCCCGAAAATCCTCCGCAGTTAAATACGGCGCGAAAGACGGGGGCAAGTCTGGACCTCGGGGACGCGAGTTGTGTGCGAAGTCCCGCTATACAGCCAGTGCCATATACCGTTTTTCGGGAGATCTGACGTACGGCGAGATGGCCGGAGAACGGGTCAAGATGTTTAAAGAAACTTTTTCAGGTAAATTATTTCTCGTTTTCGAGGATTTTCGGCAACAAAAACGACCAACACAGGTGGGACGCATCTTTTTTACGTGATTGGCCGGCATTTCCCGTCACCTAAAAGCCAAAGTCCGTAAACTGTCAGAAATTGCCCTTTTTCGCCAAGCTACAGCTAAGTTATTTCGGCTCGGGGCTCTGGGGTCGGAATTTTTAAAGCTTCCCTCAAGTTTTCAGGTGAGGTTCAGATGTTTTCGGTGCCCCCGAAAAATTAAAAAATGAGAAAAAACGCGCAATTTCTAAGAGCGGGTCCTCAGGATTTCCCGTCAATTTCGCTAATTCTACAGCCGTCCCGTTTCTCGAAACTTGGAAATCGGGAGTCGGGAAATTTGGTTAAATATCGGATTTTCGAGGTTTCTTTTGGTATACTGGAGGAAAGTACAAGACCCAATTAAGAAATTTAACATCTTCTTCGATTTTTAGAACGGCACTTTTCGAATTTGTCAAAAGACTTTTGCGAAAAAGTAGTAAATATGTTCGTGGGACCGGTTCTACCTATTAAAAAATTAAAAATTATCCACAACTTCTTTAAATAACAATGATCGGGCCCATATTACCTGAGGCAACCTACTCGCTTCAATTAAAGAAATATACTCTCTACATTTTACACAACATCTTATTCTATAAGCTTATGAGAGTTGAAATCATGCGACCGGCTCTTGGACCAAATCTTTATGAAACCTTCAATTAAATATTAAATTCAAATTTTCTCGGGACGTACGTAACGTCATGCTTCTAAAACGCTGATTGCTGCGACTATAGAGTTGTTGTCAACATTTTGCTATTACATTATGTTTTTCACAAGTCCACCATTTTTTCCCTAACACTACGGATGTGTCTTAATATTTGAACATTGAATCTATATTCAAATTCTAACCAAAATAATTTGTTTGCAGATTTTAGACCAGGAGTTCCAATTATTTTTGTATATGGCCAAACCATATGCATCTTTAATTTCTGATGGTGCGTCAAGGACAAGGGCAGCCGCATGGTTGCAAATGTTGTGTTCAATCCACGGGAAAGAGTCGTGTTCAAAAATGAAGGCTATTCGTAATGACTACATGATGGCTCTCCTTGGGTACAAATATATTTTTTAATCATCTATTCTAATATTATGTCTCGATTTCTCGATTCTATTTGAGACAGAATTTAGAATAAGCGTTGTAGCCAACCGATTAGTTTATTACTGTTTATTTATTAACGATTATTTAATATTACTCATTAACCCCCCCTGCGCACATGTTTAAATTAGTATTTTCTCGGTCTTAAAAAATACACATTGTTTAAATCAGAAAAAATTATCTATTCAAAAATGCAAAATCCAATCGCTCATAATAAAGAACAATTGAACTTAATTTCTTTATTCACATAGGTGTCATAAAAAAGCCCACAATACGACCTCCTCGTAAATTAATTAACTAGAACCACAAATTCACTTTTTGGTTAATATTTTGTTGAAAGACACGCTGCAGCACATTCCTAAAATTGACTGACTTCGTATCTACATTAACCGAGATCCAACTGCTTGGCTGGAAATTCAAGTTCCTCCATCATATTCGTATTACCTATATATTTGAGTATTTTCAGCATTTTAAGCACTTTGGGAATATACTTGAGCATTTTAGGAACGTGTTCAGAAAACTTGAGAAAAATCAGATTTTTTTGAAGAAACTATTAGATACAGCATATTTTGATTAACATCTGAAAATAACCATTTTGCTATACCTAATGAAACACCTATCTCGCTGTTTATTCTCATTTATTCTCGTTCGTGCTCGTTCGTTCTTGCTGAAAAAGTTCAAAATATAAATGATAGAGCATTTTGCATCTCTACCCATATACTACAACACAACCTTGTTTCCAGATATCTTCAAGAATTGAGAGTAGTGGGACCCTTTGCAGAATTTCCGTCAGCGAAAACACTAAAACCGCTAGCTGAAGCCGCAAAAGAAGCTTCTGAAAATAACCCAATCACCGACCCAACTGGAACCTATGCCAACGAGTTTTTAATGGACCAACCGATGCCCGACGACGGAGCTTTCTGTTATATCGCGCTCACTGGAGAATTGGTGTCTAGCAATTTGGCTCAAGATTGATATTAGGTTTTGATGAATGATTAAATTGTCAACCGATCAATGCGTGCGTTCCATTTTTTCTACCACCATATGAAAAATTTACTATAGACGAAGAGCTGGCGGCCGCGAAGGTACTACGATATTACCTCCGGCTGGAATTTTGAGAAGTGGTTGGGGGGACCACCAGGAAGTGCCATTTGCAAGGATTTTGCTCAAAACCCCTGCAAAGGACACGTCAGACGACTCAAAAATGAAAAAAAATGCTCAAAAAATGATCATACCTCCGGCTGAAAATTTGGACATTACCTGTTTGAAGGTCTCCGATAACGTATGTAAATCGTCAGACGTCTAGGTCGCTGCCAAAGGGGTGTCAGAGGCCCTCAAAGTTGTCGTTCTTGTTTTCAAAAAAAAATTTTTTTTTTCGCCTCCGTCTGACGTTTTAACATATTGCAACAGAGCCCATTCTAAGCACAAATTAAAATCGCAAGACGAAAATGCCGCTGCGAAGTCCCCCTACAACGTTCACAAAGTTCCAGCCCGCCTGAGAGGTAGATATACTTTTTTTCAAAAATTTATTTTCGTTAGGTACCTACCTCCGTCTGACGTTTTTACATATTTATTATCCTCGAGACAATTTTAAATACATATGTAAATCGTCAGACGAAAATACCGCTGCAAAATCTCCCTGAAATATAGAGAAATTCTAGCCTAAATTACTGAATATTGAATTATTTTTTTTTAATTTATTGAAATACTGGTTGAGTTACTATAGGTTATAAAAGACAGTTAATTCAAGGAAAAAGTTTCTACTTAGACATATACATAAAAAGTAAGGGATGTTCCGTCTAAATAAAATCAAAATAAAAATGTTAATCTTGTTATACTATCAAAAATCAATATGCAAGGGGTTTCAAGCAAGAATTATTTTTATCAAAGAGGAAAGATGCAGTTATACTATTACTTGAGTAGGTAGTTCATTTAACACATTCTGAAAGTATTGATAGAATTTAATTATTATTTATTTTTTTGTTGTAATAAAACAATATTATTTATTATCTTATTGGTTCCAACAAAATGTAAATAAAAATAATACATAGACAGTGCCATCTTACAAGGTGTCCAGAAAACAAGCCCAAACTTCGAAAAAAATGAAATTTTCATTTCAATTTCTGTTCGGTGGCTAGGGCCCTAAGCAACACTTATGCATTTAGTATTGTATACCTGCGGCCAGAATTTTCAAATAAGCATTTTTTTAAATAATCGATAATCGATAGTAATAATTTTCTAACATAATAAACAGAAAATTAAAAAAATAACTTACAAACAATATTGATAATATCCGAGAGTGAATGAGCTGGAATTTCTCGATATTTCAGGGGGATTTTGCGGCGGTATTTTCGTCTGACGATTTACATATGTATTTAAAATTATTGTCTCTAGGTTAATATGTAAAAACGTCAGACGGACGTAACGAAAATAAATTTTTGAAAAAAAAAAACTATACCTCTCAGGCGGGCTGGAACTTTGTGAACATTGTAGGGGGACTTCGCAGTAGCATTTTCGCCTGACGATTTTAATTTGTGCTTAGAATGGTCTCTGTTGCAATATGTCAAAACGTCAGACAGAGGTAAAAAAAAATTTTTCAAAAAAAACGACAACTTTGAGGGCGTCTGACACCCCTTTGGCAGCAATCTAGACGTCTGACGATTTACATACGTTATCGGAGACCTTCAAACAGGTAATGTCCAAATTTTCAGCCGGAGGTATGATCATTTTTTGAGCAATTTTTTTTTCATTTTTGAATCGTCTGACGTGTCCTTTGCAGGCGTTTTGAGCAAAATCCTTGCAAATGGCACTTACTGGTGGTCCCCCCAACCACTTCTCAAAATTCCAGCCGAAGGTAATATCGTAGTACCTCCGCGGCCTCCAGCTCTTAGTCTACTAGAAGATGTCAAAATTTCGAGTTGCTCATATCCGCGATTTAAGCCCGTGGGGAATATTGCCCAATGCTTGGTGATTGTTGGGTGCCAACCCTTCAATGATTTTTGTTTACTTTGTTCTCTTATGTGCAGCTGATGCTGCATAAGGAAGACAAAGGAAAACATTTTTTTAAACGCACGTCACGTCAAAAAATTCATGTAGGCACACAGGTGTTCTAGAATTATAGCACCAAATTGGAAAATCTTCACCTTAATATTACCGTTAGGAATTTGGTTACAAGTGTTTCTGTAAAGATATTCAGAAATATAACGGGATGTAGTACGTCCAAATTGAGTCAAAAACAGTATGGTCCAAAAATGCCTCTGGTCCTCTTTCTAAGAGCCTACTACAGCATTTTGGTTCATATATAGGGAGATTCAGTAATGATGTAAGTAGTAGTATAGCAAAGGGTACTCCAGGGCGGAAGTGACGTCACAAGATGGCCGCCAAGGCGGGAAATTTGAAAATGGCCTTGACCTGCGGGTTCAACGAACTTTAAGGGGTCACGTTCAGTTAACCTTGACCTGAAGGTTATCTAGAGGCCAAGGGGTTACCAGATCGATAACCTTTAAGGGGTCATTGACCCGCGGGTTAACCTTGAAGGGGTCACCTTGTTACCTTGACCGGTCAATGAACTTTAAGAGGTCACCTTGTTAACCTTGACCGGTCAATGAACTTTAAGGGGTCACCTTGTTAACCTTGACCGGTCAATGAACTTTAAGAGGTCACCTTGAGTTAACCTTGACCCGAGGGTCAAGATTTGCAATCTTGCAGATATTTTTGTTTAGGTAAACAAAAAACATTGCGATATCAGCATTAAAAAAAAGTTGATTTAATCATTTCTATCAATATATAAAGCTGTATGTTCGTGAACAAATTCATCCAGTTTCAACTATGAGTTATATCAGTACCCGTTCAACAACAACAAATATCATCACCCCTATGGAGTGGGATTCCACTGAAGACAAGATGGAAGTCGAAGTGGCAAGTGAAGATTCAACGTGGCAACCAAGTCATGACTGCAAACATGATCATGGAAGAACATCCTGGACGGACATTGACCCCTACTGGAACTCATTGAGCCAAGATCAATCCTGGAGTGAAGGCGCTGCTACTGAAGTCCAGTCCTGGAGCGAAGACGCTGGAAGAACTGAAAACCAAGCCTGGAACGCTGGTAGAACAGAAGAGCAACCCTGCGATGAAGACACTGGTACAAGTGACCCCTACTGGGGCGAAGATCAATCCTGGGGTGAAGACGTTGCTACTGAAGCCCAATCCTGGAACGCTGGTGGAACTGAAGACCAACCCTGGGGTGAACACGAATCCTGGAACGCTGGTAGAACTGAAGGCCGCTACTGGGACTCTTGGGGCGAGGAGGAGTGCTACCAACCAAGAGCGGAGGAGAGAAACGTTCTCCGCCAAGTTCCTCCAGGTTTGAGCAGAGCTGCCCGACGAGAAATAAACCAAATAAAGATTATTTACTGTATACTGATTTTTTATCAACTCCCACAACATAAGTCACGAATCAGAAAAAAAAATGTTAAAGATTTAATGAAATATTTGTACAAATACCGGTTGTTTCCGTATATCTCGACTCACCCATACAGCTTTTCTCTAGTTAAAAAAACTTAAATTAAAGTTGTTAGGTTTTTCCGAACCGCTAGGATCTGTTGATGAAAGAAATGAGCATAGCAAAGTTGTGAAAAAATATAAATTTGCTATTTTTAATGGAACACCCTGTGTGTTCCTGGATTTTTGAAATGTACTAATTTTTACTATTTATCTGATCACAGATCCTAGCGGTTCGGAAAAATCTTACAACTTTAACTTAAGTTTTTTAACTAGACAAAAGCTGTAGGGGTGGATCAAAATATACGGGGAAACCCTGTACATGGTTCAAGAGCTGTCAATGTTATCAATATAAAAATTTCGATCTCTTTTAATATGACAAACTCAAGTAATAAAAGTTGACGCTAAAACATAAAAAAGTTTGACCTCAGTCCAGAGCATTGATACTAGAAACTTGATACTTCCGTGCATGTACCCAGATTACGTAATAAAATAATAAGATACTTAAATTACGTGATGCATTTCGCACTAGATATTTGCAAACCAGGGAATCGCCCGCGAAACTGAAACGTGCCTATAGCGTGTGTTTGAGACGACTTGGTGAAAGTGCTTTTTTCTACAGAAATTGGAAAGCAGTACGTGTCTTTTATCAAATTAACGATAAGCTGCTAGTTTTACATCATTATAGGGATATATTTTTACATTATGTACATCTCTTGTTTTCTAGAAAGCTAAAATGCAAATAACAAATGCAAAAATACAAAGAAAGTACCTTTTTCGATGGCATTACGTGGAGATGTACTTTCAGTGTAATACAGACAATTCCTTAGTGACATGTCAAAAAGATGCGCACTTTTAGGTAAAATATCTTCTATTGGGCATTTTATTTTTAGGTCTTTATGGGAGCATATTTTTAAATTATATATGTCTTTTTTTCTAGAAAGCGAGAATGAAAATAACAATAATAATTCTCACCCTCACAAAGTTATGCGGGGAGGGGGACAATTACTATTATTTTATCTTCGTTGCCATTTGCGGCTAGGGCCGACTTTTTTCCCGATGGAACTAAGATAGCATTCGCGTACTACGGAAAACCCTAGAAAACCGTAGTAATCCCAACAAAAACAACAAAAAATTAGTGCATGAAAATGCAATGTCGCATTAAAGACTAGTCAAACGATTCGATTGTGACTATTTTCGATTTGATATTAGAAAATAAAACTATACTTACATTATTTCAATCTTATCTGCAGCTCGGACGACACTAAACTTCACATTTGTAATTTACATGTTTCACTAGGTATTTTCTTTTTGCAGAGTGAAATAAAAGCATAGAACGTTGGTTTCACTAACATATTTATTTGAAAAAAGTAAACCTATATAATAATAAAAATACATAAATCTACTATATACAATAAAAAAGTATAACTTAATACTACTTTATACAATATATACAATTTACAAAGATAGGGAAATAGAGAAAATTACGCACATTCACACACGCATTTACATAAAAATTCATACTAAGAAAGAAACATGGTCTTAATGATAAAATACGTCAAAACTTAATCTCTAGGTTTTAATTTTAACCTTTGACGTATTTTATCATTAAAATCAAGTTCCTTTTTTAGCTTTGTCTTTTTTTCAAGTATCACTCTCTCAATCTCTCTTATTCTTTCTAACTCTCTATCACAATCATCTAAATTTCGCACAATCTCCTCATCTCTCCTATCACACAATTCATTCATTCTAATCACACTCTCAGTCACAACACTCACCCCCCCATCGCACTGACTCACTTGCGTAAGTGGCTCTATTTCCGTATCCTCGTACGGCATCAGCATCCTCTCCAGCTGGTCCATATCCTTCATCCCCCTTCCCGTCGAAGTTGAAGCGGCGCTAGCCCCCAAACACCGCTTCTTCGTTTGACGGGCTGGCTCAGGGGAGGCGGGAGGTGAAGAAGCTGCAACCGCTGGAGAAGGGAGCTTGATCCTCAGCTTCAAGGGCCGCTTCTTGCCGCTGGGTATTAGCACAGGAGAGCTGGGTGGTGACGGTATCTCCTGGGCAGCTGGGGGCGGCGGCAGCTTGATGATTAGCTTCGGCACCTTGCGTCCCTTCGACGAAGAAGGGAGCTGTGCCGAAGTCGCTGCCGGCTGCTCCAGGGCGCTCTCCTGTGCCCGCTCGAGGATCTCGATGCCCACTTCCTCGGCTATCTCCTCCACCTCTTGGCTGCTGCCGCGAATGGTGATAGCCGGGGAGGGTGGCTGAAAAGAAAAACAAATAAGTACAACAGGTACATATAAAAGAAATAATTTATAAAAAAGCAAAAAATTAACACTCACTAAAGTTAGATCCTCTAGCGGCAGTCCCAGGATCTCCGACTGCATCTCCCGGACTACATTTTCCATCTCCTGGCTGTCGAGGTCCTGGCTGCTGTCGATGGTAATGGTCTCCAGCTCGGGAGATGAGGGCTGAAAACCAAAAAAGTGTATAAGTACATGTATAAGAAGCGTACAAAAATGCATATACAAATATTTTGAAATTTTGCTTACGAGATCTACTGGGTCCAGAATTCTAACGAGACTGGGCATGCTCGGTCGGGAGGTCGGGGGTGGAACCCTTGTCGGAGCAGTTGTTGAGGCCTGTAAAAAAATGTATGTGATGAATACACGCAATAATTAAGATACTGACTTTGAATAAAATAGTAAAAAATGTAAAATGTACTTACAGCCTTAACAAGTTGGTTCCCCAAAATTAGCACACGTGGTGTCTTCATTTTCTCGGCGAATGGCAATGGCACGAGGTACACTAATATTACTGGTACAGAGTACTGAGTAGAATGAAAAAATTATAACTAGCGCAGAACTTTATAGTAAACCAAACTGCAAAATCTGTGAAACAATACTCCGATTTTCCGCCTGACATCAGGTCAACAAACCAAACTGCAACACAGCGAAATTATATGCTGATGTTCTGAGGTTAATAATCGACACTCACATTTCAAATTGCAAGTTCAGCGAAATCATATACCGGTTTCCTGACGCAGCAGGTCAACAACCATGCTAAGACATCATATTTGTTTTGCTGAATTGCATGAAATATGAAACCGGTAATAGAAACATGACACCACGGTGTCAGATTAGAAAGGTGTCAAATTTCAAAATCGAGTGATGCCACGCAGAGAAGTAATTTGACACCGGAAGTGTAATTTGAGACGTAATTTGAGATGAAATTTGACACCGAAAGTGTAATTTGAGATGCAATTTGACACCGAAAGTGTAATTTAAGATGCAATTTGAGACGTAATTTGAGATGTAATTTGAGATGAAATTTGACACCGAAAGTGTAATTTGAGATGTAATTTGACACCGAAAGTGTTATTTGAGACGTAATTTGACACCCGAAGTGTAATTTGAGATGTAATCTGACACCCGAAAATGAAATTTGAGATGAAATTTGACACCGGAAGTGAAATTTGAGATGTAATTTGAGATGTAATATGATACCGGAAATGGTGTCAAATTACATGTAATATGACACCTCGAAAAAAATTCTCGATCGCCTGGTTGGAGACGCATATATTTTTAAAAAAATGTTTTAATTATAATGCGGGTTTCTTGACTCATCGACTCACATTGCAAACTGCAACATCAGCTAAATATATGTTGACTCGGTAGGTAACCATGCTATGTCATCAGATTGGAGATGTATAAATATCTGAAAATGGTTTAATTTTTATATTAGTCGGCGAAGAGCGAATGCAAGTGGTCGCGCAATTGGTCTAAGATTCCAAGAACCTTGTCATCAGTTTTAACAGTAAGGTTAGAATATTTAGTTGCTCATTTAAGTAAAGATGCTTATAATTTCAAATAGTACCGATGAACAAGAAATCACAAAAATTACTAAAGGAATCTGTGAGAATGCTACTAAAGCCTACCAGTTATTACACATAAATCCATTACCGATAAAAATAAATAGGTGGGTTAATTTATCAAACATAAATATTACCCTTTTCAATAAATATCTTAAGAAACAAAATCTTTCGGTGGGTATTCGTCGAAAATTACAATCTTCTTTAGGGTTGATTAAAGCATTTCGAGCCTCCATCAAGCAGTTATTAAATGAAAACTCTCATACAGGAATGGGTTTAGCTCAGGGGAAATTAGCAAAATTCATAAAGTGGGAAAATATCAACTCGGCTTTCGCGAACAGACTGCAGACGAGCATAATAATTAATTTAAAACACAAAGACGTAAAGGACTTTCTAAACGACTGCTCCACAATTTTTAAATTAAAAATAAAAAAAATATTGAAATCTCATTCCATGATTAAAGTGAATACTTGCTTTTGCGCAGAGTTTATAAAAAAATCTGGAGATGATGAAATTCTAGAAAATAAGTATTTTAACACCAAAAACGGTGAGATCGATTTAGGAGTAGATTTAGACTACTGGTTCAGAACGAACGTATATGAAAAAATTTTAAATTCGCTCGAAGAGTTCGAAGAAGGACAAAGCGGGTATGCTCTTAACAGAATAATATCTCTTGAAGTAAATATTAACAAATATGAATTGGGCAATGGAGCTTCATCTTTCATAAGGTTACCCGAACAAATTTCTAATAGAAATGCTTGCTTAAATATACAAAATCAAGATGAAGCCTGTTTTGTCTGGAGCATAGTAGCTGGTCTATATCCGACAAACAAAAAAACCTGTAGAACTTCTTCGTATCCTCACTATTCCGATGTTTTGAATTTAACCGGAATCCAGTTTCCAATGACTATTCCTCAAATTACAAAATTTGAAAAACTCAACCATGTCTCAATTAATGTTTTTTGTTTAGAGATGGATACAAAATATAATTTCTCTGTTGTACCCAGTCGTCTAACCAAACAGAAAGTAGACAAACACGTTAACCTCTTATTAATTCAAGATAAATATTTCTCAAAACTAAATTATGATACCTGGGACACTAACGATAATGAAAATGTTGAAATAAAATATCACTACGTTTTGATAAAGGATATGTCTAGATTAATATTTAAACAAGTAAATAAGCATCACTCAAAAAAGTTTCTCTGTGACAGATGTTTAAATTACTTTCAAACGCAAAAAAAGTTGGAAGAGCATACCGATGAATGTGAAAAAATGAATGAATGTAAAATAATTTTCCCTACGGAGAAGTATATTGAGTTTAAAAACTACGTTAACAAAGAAAGCGTTCCATTTTTAATGTACTCCGATTTTGAGTCCATCTTAAAACCATATAATGATTCCCAACGAACGCTAAAGACTGAAAAATATCAGAAGCATGAGGCGTTTAGTGCCGGATATTTCTTTAAATGCAGTTATGATGATAGTCTCTCTTGTTACAAAAGTTATCGAAATACAGACTGTATGAGTTGGTTCGCAGATCAGTTGGCTGAAGTTGCCGCTATAGTATCATCAAAATTGAAAAACGTGAAATCAATGAATCAAGTCGTAAGTCTCAAGGACGCTACAAAGTCATGTCATATTTGCAATAAAAATTTCCAGCTTACCGATAAGATAGTGCGAGACCATTGTCACCTGACAGGTAACTTCAGGGGATATGCGCATAATCAATGTAATCTAAATTATACCAATTCTTTTGTAATTCCCGTTATCTTTCACAACCTTTCTGGATACGATAGTCATTTTATAATTAGAGATTTAGCGAAGAGAAATAATGTCTCATTGCTTCCCGTAAACAAAGAACAGTATATTAGTTTCACAATATTTGATAATAATACTAATATTAGATTTCGATTTATAGATTCCTTTAGATTTATGAACTCATCACTGAGCACTCTAGTCTCAAATCTCAATGAAAGGAATTTAATAAATACCAGAAATATGTTTCGCGGTTTACCTAAAGAAAATTTCGAATTGTTAACCCGAAAAGGTATTTTTCCTCATGACTATATAGACACAATTGAAAGACTAAAGGAAACATCTTTACCTAAAATTGATGATTTTTATAGCAAACTAAACAATGTTAATATTGATGAAAATGAGTATATACATGCTCAAAACGTTTGGAAAAAAATTAATATTAAAAATTTAGGTGAATATTCAGATTTGTACCTTAAAACTGATGTGATGCTGTTAGTAGACGTTTTTGAAAATTTTCGTAAAACATGTCACGAGACTTACGGGTTGGATCCTGCACATTATTACACAGTTCCGGGATACACTTGGGATTGTATGCTCAAATATACGGGGTGTAGGCTTGAATCTTTTCAAGATATAGATATGCTAATGTTTTTTGAGAAATCTATAAGAGGAGGTATAAGTCAATGTTGCAATCGCTTTGCAGAGGCAAACAACAAATATATGGAGAATTTTAAATCAAACGAAATTTCAAAGTATCTCCTCTATTTAGATGTAAACAATTTATACGGTTGGGCCATGAGTGAATACCTTCCATACGGAGAATTTAAATGGATCGATTCAAATATCAATGTAACTACCGTTCCCGACGAAGGTCCAATAGGTTATATGCTTGATGTAGATTTAGACTATCCGGAACGTCTGCATGACACAAAGATCTTCCGTTTTGTGCCGAACATAGTACCCCCAAAAATTCGAAATTATCAAAACTTATGACAACCTTACATCCTAAAGAGAAATATATTTTACATTATAGGAACTTAAAACAAGCTATGAATAATGGGTTAGTGCTTAAAAAAATACATCGTGTTTTAAAATTCAGTCAGGCACCGTGGTTGAAACCATATATAGATGTCAATACACGACACGGATTCATTGATTTATGAAATACATTGCCAAGATGTGTACGAAGATGTTATAAAAAGAGATCTACATCGGTTTGATACCAGCGACTATTTAGCTGACAACCCATATAATATACCATCTGCGAATAAAAAAGTGCCGGGCCTTATGAAAGATGAGAATAACGGAAAAATCATGACTCACTTTGTCGGCTTACGTTCTAAACAATACACTTATAAAGTTCAAGGTGGAACATGCGTTAAGAAGGCTAAGGGTGTTAAATATAATGTAGTTAAACAAAAAATTCGGTTTGAAGATTATTTGCACGCCCTTCAAAATTTTAAAATTAATAGTGAAACACAACGCTGTATAAGATCTTACAACCACGATGTCTACAGCGTGGAACAGAAAAAAATCGCCCTTAATCCTTTTGATGATAAACGATTTTTATTAAAGCATTCTCACGATACGCTTCCTTGGGGTCATTATAGTATAATAGATTAACACCACTTTTTTACTTTCCGAGCAACTATTTAGAAGCAGAATATCTTACTTACCTTTACTATTCTCACGATTTGTATTATTGTTTTAGAAGCAGAATATCTTACTTACCTTTAGTATTCGCACGATTTGTATTACTGTTTGTATGTATCTATGTTTAAGAAATAAAAATCATTTATATTTTTATATTGTTTTATTTCAAAAATACCTTCTGTTATACAAGTCAATTAAAAACTTATCTCTACTAAAATTAAAAAATTCAAAAATACAATACATTTCTAAATTGAGCGTTGAACTAAATAATGCTGTAATTAAATCTATAGGATTCAACATGTAATTACATCTAAACAAAAGCATATTTACTGTATCTAAAAAGTTTAAATAATGTTAGCAAATATTTAGTTTTAACATTACATCGATTTTAGAAGAAATTATCTTATCGAGGCTTATTAATTCTAAAATATCTGAATGAAAAAAATAGCAGTCGACGCCCTCCTTTGAAAGCATAGCAACTTTTAATCCATCCATTCTAATCATTGTATTTATTCTAACATTTTCATTGGATACAAATCTCCTCGATATGGCAGACGAATTAGGTTTATTGAAAAAATCTTCGACGCATCCTGTCAAAATTAGAATTAGCTCGTTCCATTCGAGGCGATCTAATAAAATATTAGCGAAACCTTGCGTATCTACGTGGTTAACAATCTTGATAGCTGGTGTGAAATATCGTGCGGCGCTCAATCCACAGTGAACAGTAAACACATGATTGGGCTTCAACACAAAGCACGTATTTAGAATAAGATCCTCATCGTTGGCAGCATCTACAGATGTTGTATCTTCACTAAATTCAGAAGCGTAAGCACTGTCACTCATTTTTAAAATATTCGAACTGCTACTGTAGATATTTCTTGAAGGTAACTAGTATTTTTTTATATAACTGTCTCTTATAGTATACTCCCCTCCACTCTATCCCTTCTACTCTACCCCCACTACTCTTACCCCCTCTACCTCCTCTACCCCCTCCACTCTACCCCTTCTAACCTATCCCCTCTACATTTTTATAAAACGTTATTGCTATCTATCCAGGAGTCGTGAGATTTGTCAAGACCAAGCCACCGAACTAAAACTTTTTTCCCTTTCTTACGTAACACTTTTTCAACTAGATAGACGTCGGAATTAACCGTTTTCTGTAGTTCTTCAGCGTAGAATCCACCCTTTATGGGACTTCCATTCATATCTTCAAGCAAATATGTTGCTGGATTGGTGATTTGAATCCTCACAATTTTAAACAATTCCGTAGTCCAGTTGGGGGTATAACCTTTGTTAAAAACGTGCTTCATTTTGCTGATCCTAACTATATCACCAACATTAAATTTTCTATTACCACAAGTCTTCAAGTGGCTATAGACGTTTTTTAATAACCGCTTTTCGCAACTTTTGCTTACATCTTTAGGTTTCATTTGTGTAGTGCGATGTTTTTGACTATTATAATCATCTGTCAAGGTAGGCAATACATCGATCCATCTATATTTTCCGCTCAAACTGAAAAATTTAAAAAGCTTTTCCTTCAAAGTACGTATCACTCTTTCAACAATGGCTGCTTTCTTGACGCTAAATGTGCTATAGTGATTAATGTTGTAAGTGTTAAAGTAATAAATGAAAAATGAAAAATTAAAGTAAAAAAAAATACAGTATATTGATAGAAATGAACAAAGGTGGAGAAAACTTTTAAAATCGGAAGTGTTGTTCGGTTGGATCCAGCTTCTCGAATGCCTGCGCGCCACCCTGGCGCGGTCGTCGTACCCCAAACCCTTGGCCGCCTCAGGTATCACGTAAACATCGATTCCGAGTATTCCGACCCTTCAAAAATATGTCGCAGATGTTCTTAACACGGCCTTTCCTGACATGTCAAGTGTCCCCACTTGATGATGTTGTTTTTTTTTTCTGTAACATATGTAAAAAAAATAATAACCAACACGAAACCACTTCTTTTACGGACATGAAATCGTTTTAATAAAGTAGCCAGCTCCTTCCTCCAGAAATCATGATCTACCTGACAAAAGTTACAACAGAATAACACGGTAATACTGGGCCCAGTGATAAATATATATATGTGCACATTGCAATTTAAAATATTTTCAAAAATATGGTAAAAAAAAAACGACCAATAAAATAAGCAAAATACTTAATATTACAACTAACTACGTCTAAAGTAACTTAATCTATACCTCCAGGATATGCCCGTCTACACACATTGTTACCGCCAAGACCTTACACTCTTGACGACAATGCTTCCCGTGGACCACGGAACATACCTGACCCGAATTACGCCCGTCTACACACATTGTTACCGCCAAGAACTTACTAACTTGACAACAATGTTTCCCGTGGACCACGGAACGTAACCGGTCTTAAAACTAACCAGGATATGCCCGGCTACACACATTGTTACCGCCAAGAACTTACTAACTTGGCAACAATGCTTCCCGTGGACCACGAAACATACCTGACTTATCTATAAATATACCAGGCCGGCCTATCGTATGAAGCGTTGCCGTACCGACATATATATAACTCTTAACCGAATTATTCATCGCCCAGTCGAATCCATGGGCGCATATTGTCCACACCGGCCACAGCCTTATATCTCAACTTAGACCGGCTGCTTCCAGGTATATCCGATACTTCGAATCGGTCGTTACCCAAAACCCGGGTCACGCGAAATGGGCCTCTCCACTTCGGCAAAAGTTTGCGACTTTTTCCGGTAGCCGGCGTGCTGGTAATCTTTATGAGAACTAAACCGCCCTCTTTATACGTATGGGTTTTGCTCCTCTTTTGATCAAAGCGGCGCTTTTGATCATTTTGATATTTGGTCTCGTGGGCGATTATGCGATTGCGAACATCGGTAACGTCTACCACTTCCTTACTTTCAATTTCGAAGCGTCCTTGCATCATTACTTTGTAGCCGACCAAAGCTTCACTCGGCGAAACACCAATCGCTTGATTTAAAGTAGCGTTTAGCCCTAACTGTATATTGCAAAGATTTTCGTCCCACTGTCTGCAATTTTTAGTACCTCCTATTGTGGCTAAAGAGTCTGTTATGGTTTTATTATACCGTTCCACTTGACCGTTTCCTCTAGGCATCGCTACAGCATTTAAATGGTGTTTAATACCTTTTTCCTGACAAAAATTTTGAAATTGTTTGCTGGTAAACGAAGTTCCCCTATCACTAATTAAGCGCTGGGGTACCCCAAATACCTTAATACAATCTTGTAGTGCTCTTACTGTAAATTTGGTTTCTGTTGACCTAACTGCATATAAAAGTATGAATTTAGTAAATGCATCTACTATAACTAGTACGTGCGTATTACCGGAGCGGCTTCTGACAAACGGCCCTAAGTGATCTATGTGTATTCTATGAAAAGGTTTTGGGATTTTCTTTATCGGATGTAATTCACCTGATAATTTTTCTTTCGGCATTTTGAAATACAAACACGATAAGCAGTTTTTAACGTATTTTTTTACAAATCTCCTCATACGCGGAAACCAGTATTGACCTGCCACAAGCTCATATGTTTTCGCTACAGCAAAGTGGCCTACATCATCGTGCGCCATTCTTAAAATTTGGTACCTGGCCGCTTCGGGTGCTACCCACCTTAACCCGAAATGAGTTATTTTATACACAACCCCGCCTTTCAAGGCGTAATTATGAAATATTTCTTTGTTTTGCGTTTTATCGCCAGATTCTAATATGTGCTTGAGATCTCTTATAGTTTTGTCACCTTGTTGGGCAGCTAATAACCAGTCTTTATCGGAAATCACCACAGCGCAAATACTTCGCGTCGTAGTCAAGGGATTTCTACTCAAAGCGTCCACGTGCTGCATGTGCGCCCCTGGTCTATGAACTAGCGTATATTGATATTCGGACAAAGCTAAGATCCACCGGCCTATTCGATGATTTATTTCGGATTTTGAAAAAGCGTACCTAACAGCAGTGCAATCTGTTACGATTGTAAACTCGCGTCCCAACAAATACTGTCTGAATCTCTTAACAGAGGCCACTATAGCGAGTGCTTCGAGCTCAAACGAATGCATTTTCTGTTCATCTTTTGTGGTTTGTCGGCTAAAATACGCTACCGCACTTTCGATTTTATTGTCCACCTGTACTAATATACCTGCCAAACCCAGCCGACTCGCATCGGTGTATAACCGTAATTCTTTTCCAGGGTCGTATAAGGTAAGTACAGGTTCCGAGGTAAGGGCTAGTTTTAAAGCCTCAAATGCTTCTCCCTGCTCTTTTTCCCACCTCCATTCTGTCCCCTTGACAAGCAAGGAACTTAGTGGGCGCGATTTTGCCGCATAATTTTTGATGAACTTTCGAAAATACCCCGTTAAACCCAAGTACTGGCGCACCTGATGGATATTTTGCGGAATTTCAAATTGCGCTACTGCTTCGATTTTATTTTTATTTGGAGTTATTGTCGAGTCGGTTATTGTATAGCCTAGATAATCAATTGTTGTTTTTAAAAAGAAACATTTTTTTAAATTTAGTTTTAAGCCGCATTGTTGGAATTTCTCTAGAACTTCAGATAATATTTTTAAATTCTCATCGATAGTTTTGCTTGGGATGAGAACATCGTCTAAATAAACAAGGACTTTGGTAAATCTTAACTGCCCTAAAACTTTGTTTAACATTCGCTGAAAGACTAAAGGCGCATTTTTGAGCCCGAAGGGGACCCTTAAGTACTCATATTGGCCGTCTTGAGTGACAAACGCAGTCAATGGAATCGACTCCGAAGAAACCGCTATGTGGTGATACCCCGAAAAAAGGTCTAAGCTCGTAAAGTACTTAAAGCCCGATAAGCGTCTCAAGTGGTCCTCAATGAGAGGTAGAGGATAGTTTTCAGAGATGGTGATTTTATTTAACGCGCGGTAATCTACACATAGGCGTTTTTCACCACTCTTTTTAGCCACTAGCAAAACATTACTAGAATATGGCGATTCCGATTCTCTTATTATGTTGTTACTTAATAAATCTGATACTATGTCGCGTATTTGTTTACGTTCCAAGTCAGAAAAATGACGTGGTCTAACGGAAATAGGTTTATCCGTTGTTAATTGAATTTTCATTTCGGTTAAGGGTGATAGTCCTATTTCTGATAAATCTGTGGCGCTGCACCGTGAAAACTGATTTAACATGTGTAATAGCTACTGAACAGCTTCTCGTTCGCTGGAACCTACATTTACTATTGTTTCGTTGATAGCGTTAATTTTGAAATCAATAACAGGATTATTGTAAAATTGAAAGATATTGCCAACCTTACTATAATTAACGTCAAATAATTCTGTAAAATTTTGTCCGACTAAAATATCTGCTTTGAAGAAACACTCGCCCGTTATATAGAATTCGATAAATCTTTGAACATCGTCAACTATGATTTCGGTTTGTGTAAACAAAGTGGGTCGACGTTCTTTCCCGAACGCTGTTCTCAAAACAACCTCATGCATAACAGGTAATAAAGATAAAGACAATTTTTCAGCTGTGTTTTGGGTCATGAGGGAACACTCGCTGCCTAAATCTATAAAAGCCCCTATTTCTTGACCATTAACTATTATTTGTTTGTAAAATTTTTCATCGGTTTTTCCCCCGATAAAATTTATGTGATTATATTCGATGGCAGGAAACTGTGTTCTATTGTAATTAGGACAGTTTCTTCGGAAGTGTCCTTTTTGACCACAACGGCCACATGTATCCCCATAAACCCATTGTTTATTTTGTCCCCGAAAATTATGTGGTTTATCTGGCCGATGTTGCTTTCCTAAAACTACTGGGTGTGAGCTTTTTGACGTTTGTTTAGATGCATCTAAAGTTTTAAAATGGCGTGCTAAAATACTGGGATCTTTTATGTTTGCAGTTTCCACTGAAAATTTAATTTGTTGATCGCTTATACCCCCCATGATAAGATTTACCTTGTCCGCATCAGAAATGCCTAACTTTAAGCGATGTATGTGGGCTAACTTTGCAAATAAATATTCATATAAAGTTGCGTAAAGTGCAGGTTTACAAGCCATCATATTTTCAATGAGTCTATTTAAATCACGTTTTGGTTTAAAATTTTCCGAAAGCATTGCCTTCCACTCCTTCCAGTCGAATATTTTTGTAGGTAATCCACGATACCATACTTCTGCTGGTCCCCTAAGTTTGTTTAATGCCAAATGCGCTACAGTTCGATCGTCTAAATTGTAAATGTACGCGTATTCGTCGACGGTATTCAACCATTCGTCCACGTTTTGATCGACAGGATTAAATTCTCCAATAAGATTTTGTGCATTTACGTTTCCAAGGGTACTACTTTTACTAGCCGTATTGTTTATTAGCCGGTTTACTCCCGCAACGATAGCCTCACCAAGTTGCGATGCGCTTGTACCGCTAAGATCGCTATGTCGCTCCTCTTCACGACGTGAACGCCTGGGCCTTTTCCCCGATGAAGATGACAGCGACCGACTCCTCCGGCGGAACCTTGAGCTATACCGCCTAACGACCCCGCGCTCCACCGAGTACCGATGGTTCGCGGAGCCGGAGCGGCTCCTTCGTTGACGTCTCGGCGAGCCTTCGCCGGCGCTTTCCCGACGCCGCGGCCGGTAGCTAGACCGCCAGTTATGTTCCGGGGTCGAAAATCTTCGTTTTTAAAAAGGTTTATTGAACGTAGGGTATAAACTATTACTAATCGATTAATTGCGGTCGCGATATTTATATAAATTGGAAATGCGGTGTACGAAAAATAAAAAGCTGATTCCGCTGATTCGGGGTTTTCGTCCAGGTCGGTGTGCTGTGGGGTCGATGAACATAACTCTTCCCCCCTTAGGATGGAAGTTCGTCCTCGGGCTTCTTGTTGAGTTGTTGAAGTTCTTGGAGTTCTGAGAGTGATATTCTTGGTTTGAAAAAGAGTGTTTGGAGTCTTTTTCGTTTTCTTAGGATGAAGTAGATGATGACACACATTAGAGTGATGATAAGAAGTGTGGCTGACCAGGTTGTTGTGGAGATGACGACTGGATCTAGGTGTATGGGTTGGATAGCCGACAATTGCGGTGTTTCTTGAAGAGACTGTAAATGATTTAGTTGTAGACGATACTTGGGATTAATTTTGACAGGAACGATGGCTGGGATTTCGGCTTCTTCTTGCGTGGCGGTATACCATTGATTTTCAATTTGAATTGGACAGGGTGATTGGATGATTGCTGGTTGCTTTATGATTTTTTCTGTTTTTGAACATTTTTCGGTGATACGGAGTGGGTGATTTGTGCTGGCAATGAGGCTTCTCTTAGTTTGATGTATGATCGGTTGCAGGAGAATGGCAGTGGTGCAGTTTTCTAATGTGGGCAGTTGACATCTGGTTGTTGACATAGTTTGACAGGTGATTTTTCTTTCTGTAGGTGTGCATGTGGAATACCAACGATTATTCCCATAGTAAACAGCAGGGGGTACCAAAACGATATCTTCTTTGTTATGGATTGGGTAAACTTGGTAGAGTGGGAATACAAGTTCATCAAGGATAGGAATTTTTAGGATAATGAGTATCTGACTTTCTGTAGAGATTATTGTACTTTGAGCAGTTTCGATTAGTTCAAAAGGGTGCATGTTATCGGATAAGAGAGAGGCTTTATTATAGATTGATTTGAGTTGATTTTCTAGTTTAATAATTTCAGAGAGAGAAAAGAGTTCAATGTTCGACTGTTGCAATGCAGCTAAATTAATAGTTCGAAGTAATTTTTGAAGGAATTGATTTAAACGATCGAGATTAAGTATTTCGCTATGAAGTGAGAGATATTTGTCAAATTCGTCGCTGAGGAGATTAATATCTTGTGCAATTTTAACTGTGTTATTATTAATAGTTTCAACTAACATGTTATATCGTTTTATTGTTTGTGAGGCATAAGTTGTAGAGTTATTGAGGGTGCCAATAATTTGAGATTGCTTGTTTTCGATAGCTTGAATATGTTTTTCCAAAAATATACGATCATTCTCGTCGAGATTACCTGTGATTGATTTAATGAAAGTACCTATATAGTTCATAATTCCACGTTTCTGTCTAGGGCGAATTAGTTTATGAAAATTGTCAAGAGTTTCATGATAAAGCAGTTGATATTGATTAAACATTTTGTAATAAGACGAAGTCGTTGAAGTATTAAAAAGAACTAAATTAACGGGGTAAAGTTTAAGGGTATTATCTATAGTGCTTAAGTTGAAAGTAAGTATGTGACGGTGAAAGTGGTCAAATAATTGTGCTTGGCCTACCAATTCTTGATAGTATCCATTATTAGGGATCGGGTGCACTTGAAGGGCCAGGCAGTTGGTTATTAGGAGGGTGTTTCTGTAACAAGGGAGGTTTGCGTAAGCGTTTGATTTTTCTAGGATGAGAGTTAGTGGGTTTATTCTTAGTAGTTAAGACTTTAATTTTTGTATTGTCAGTAGAGGTAACAGTAGCGGGTATATAGGGTGCGTCGAGTTTGTTACGAGTGTTTTTGGAAAGGTACACGGTTTGTCCTTGTTCTGGAGTAGGAGTGGGATCTGGTAGATTTTTGTTGCGGTTTTCTAAAATGCGGGTTTCTTTTTCGTGAAGTTTAGTGTAAAGGGAATCAATAAAAGGGCGGAGTTCATCTTTATGTCGTTGATTATATTTTTCATAAATAGGTAAGTCGTCGTCGAATTGTATTTCTTCGATATAGGGGCCGTAGAGGATTGAGAAAGGGGAGTAGCCAGTAGCTGAGTGGATGGATTGGTTATAAATAAGGACACAGTGGGTGATTAGGTCTTGGAAATATTCTCTAGGTCGTTCATCTTGCATAACGCGCAGTTTTTCTGTAAATGTGGAATGGAATCGTTCGATAGGACTGTTAGAGTTAGGATTATTAACTGTGGTAAAATGGAGTTCTATTTTGTGGAGTTTACAAAATTCTTTAAAGAGATTATTGGAAAATTCAGTTCCTTCGTCACAGACAATTTTGCGCGGATAATTGTGATGAGAAAAGTAATGACGTAATTTGCTGAGAATGGATATATTCATTTTGTCTTGTATATTGTAAACTTGAGCGTATTTGGAAAATGAATCTATGATTGTTAGAAAACTTTGACGATTACAGCAAAAGGTGTCTATGTGGATAATATCAAAAGGTTTTTGTCCTAATAGGGGGCCTTTGAAGGGAAGTTTATAAGGGTGTCTTTCATATTTATTTCGGAGGCATATATCGCATTTATTAATATAATCGGAAATCGTAGTGCGCATATTTGGCCAATAATAATGGAGTTTTAAGTGATTGAGAGTTTCGAGTATGCCATTATGATTTTGCTTGTGGTAATCTTGAACACATTGAAGTTGTTTATCGGGATTCTCTATGTCTTGAGTTTGTTTAGAGCAGAAAGAGATACGAACAGTTTCATTAAAAGTATTGCGGACATATTCAGATATAAATTTTTGGATATCCGTTTGTTCTGTGAGGATATGGTAGCGTTGATTAGGAGATATTATAGAATGGAGAGTGTTTTTAATGTCAGTTTTCCAATCTTTTTCAGTAAGAGTTACGTAATATTGGTGTTTACTTTTGAATTTAAGGATGTATTGAACGTCATGTTTGTTTCCAAATTTTAAGATAATTTGATTAGGAAAATAATTAATGGGTTCTTCGGAAAATGGAATAGTTGCAATAGGGTTTTCGTGTGTGGAGTGTTGTGTGGATAGTCCAGTTTGTTTTTCATAAGTTTCGTTAATAAAGTCGTCAATATTAAAGTCATCGTCATGTGAGGGAGGATTTACACAGATCGAGTCTAATTCATGCATATTGAGTTCGATACGGGAAAGAGCGTCGGCTACAAAATTTTCTTTACCTTTGCGATATACAATTTCAAAATTATATTCTTCTAATTTGAGTTTCCACCGGGCGAGACGAGAATGGGGTTCCTTAATTTTATAGAGCCAGACTAAGGGGTTGTGATCGGTTTCTATGGTGAATTTTACACCAAAAAGATAGGGCCGGAAATGTTTACAGGATTCTATGATTGCAAGGAGTTCTTTCTCGATTGTGGAGTAGTTTCGTTCTGCGGTAATAAGGGTGCGGGAGTAGTAAGCGATTGGTTTTCCTTTTTGGGATAGGACAGAGCCAATAGCAACGTTAGAGGCGTCAGTAGTTAGTGTAAAAGGTAGAGAAAAGTCAGGGTATTGGAGAATTGGGGAGTTACTTAGAGCGGATTTACATTTTTCAAAACAATCTATATATTGAGGGTGGTCAATTTCAATTTTGGTGTCTTTTCGTAAACAACGTGTCATGGGTGTTGTCATTTTTGAGAAATTAGGAATGAAGCGGCGATAATAGCCTATTAGTCCCAAGAAACTTTTAATTTCCTTAGTAGTTTTAGGAATGGGGAAGTTTTGGATTGCGGATATTTTGTTTGGATTGGGTTTAATGCCTTCGGGAGTAATCACGTGGCCAAGGAAAGCTACTTCTTTGTTTAGGAATTCAGATTTGTCGAGTTGAATTTTTAGGTTTACTTCACGGAATTTTTGAAAGATGGATTTTATATGTATAAGATGTTCTTGTAAAGATTTGGAAAATATAATGACGTCATCCATATAGACAAAACATGATTTGTAAAGGTATTCTCTTAGAATTTCATCCATCATGCGTTGGAAGGTCGCTGGGGCGTTTTTTAGACCAAACGGCATTCTTGTATATTCGAAGTGGCCATTGGGAACTGTGAAGGCGGTTTTTTCAACGGAGTTGGGGTGTACTTCAATTTGGTGAAAACCTTGGGCTAAGTCGAGGGTTGTGAAGTATGTGCATTTGCCTAAATTGTCAAGTATTTCGTCGATGCGGGGAAGGGGATATTTGTCTTCAACCGTATTATCGTTTAGTTTGCGATAGTCTATAACCATGCGAAACTTGCGTTTACCGGATGCATCCATTTTCTTTGGAACGATCCAAACGGGCGAAGAATAAGGGGAAATTGAAGGTCGGATTATATTTTGTTCTAAGAGTTTATCAATTTGGGAAGAAATTTCGCTTTGCATGACTTTAGGATGTCGGAAAGAACGGGAAAAAATAGGAGTTTCGTCTTTTGTGCGGATTTCGTGTTTGACAGAACTAGTAAATGACAGATCAGATGATTCATTGTAAAAAATATCTTTAAATTTATGACATAGATCAAGAATTTTTTGCTTTTCTTCGGAATTCAGATGTTTTGTTCGAATAGAGTTGGGATCAAATGAGTTATTGGAGAAGGGAGGTGATAATTCTTCAAAATCGGATAGTGGATAAACAGATATTGGTTCAGGGAAGTCAATATTTAAATTTTCTGGTTGTGGTATTTCTACAAACCCATCATTGGCATGGTGTATTGAAATTGGGAGTACAGTTTGGTTATCAAGGGTAATTTCTGGGAGTACAACTTCACCATTATTGATATTTACTGGGATACGGAGTCGATTATTCGAACGATATATAACTTCAAATGGAACGGAAACGCCTAATTTACGAATAGAAAATATATGAGTTTCATAATCTATATTTGCACCTAATTGGTCGAGTTCACCAGTACCTAAAAGAATATCGAAATCATTGTGCCAGTCGGCAATTCTAACTATAAACGGTTGATCAATGCCAATTTCGTTAAAAACGGGAAAATAAAGGTTTTCGGAGTAGGTTTTAGGAGTTTTCATAGAAATAAGAGTAAAGGGTTCAAAAAATTGATATTTTGGATCGAAATTTTGTGCAGCTTCGGGAGTTATTACAGTATCGGATCCACCAGAATCTATTAATACTTTAAGATTAGAATAAGGGAGATAGAAAAATGGAAGTTTGGTGGCTTTTGAAATATTATTTAATTCGATAATTCGGGATTGGGAGGAGATTCCGAGGCTTGTTCTCGAAAATTTTCGGAAAAGTATTCTTCGGTTTCTAAATTGGAATCGCATTCTATATTATTATGGAAAGTACGTGTGGACATTGGGGTTGGTTTGTAAGTTTGCTGTGACGGCAATTTTGAAGTTATGGACATAGGAGTTGGAGTTGGACGATATTGATTTTGGAAGTAATTATTGTTGGGTCTATTAGATGGTGGGCTGAATACTTGTCTATTAGGTGGAGGGTTTTGTCTTTGAGGAATGGGCCTATTTGTGTTGCCAAAATTTCTAGGTGAGTTTGAAGGACCTTGATTAAAGTTTTGAGGGAATTGTTGATTAAAATTTGGGTTCATATTCGTATTATGATTAGGTTGTGGGTTGCGAGGTGGTTGAGGATTTTGATTAGTAGGGCGATTGGTAGTGGTAGGTTGACTGTTTCTTTGATAATCGCGGGGATAGGTGGTAGATTTAAGATAAGACATATATTGCTGTTGCTGTTTGTGGTTATCTAAAGCTATGCATTTTTGAAGTGCTTCGTCGAGAGAGTTTAATTCAAAATGAGATAAATGATCGCAATAGGGATTGTTTATGCCAGTACAAAATGTTCTAATGGCTTGTTTTCTGAAAAACGAAGCTTTAAACTCGATTGCCTGAGCGTTATTTTCATGTAAAGAAACATGCTGTAAAAGATCATTAAGTGCTAAGGTTATTCGGTTGTAATAGTCATCATAAGATTCAGAACGCTTTTGAACTGTGGTGGTTAATTGTGTTAATAAAATTTCTTCTGTGCGACGGTCGCCATATTTTTGGAGTAAAAGGGGCTTTATTTCTGCCCAAGAAGTTTTATTGTGTAAATTTAAGAAATCACGAGCCTCATTTTTAATTTTGGAAACGATATGAGTGTTAATTATATATAGTTGAGTGGCATTAGCACCTTGTTGAGTGAAAAAAGCAATTAAATTATCAACTGAATTTATAAATGTGGAGAGGTTATCTCCCGGTTTATATTCTGGAAGAGTGTTGCACAAATTATTAATGTCGGTATTTGTTAAAGCCATTTCTTGAGTTTTTGAAGTTGAGGGCTGAGAAATTAAAATTTGAGGGTTTTTTAAATCTTCAGATAAATTTTTAGAATATGGTTTAAAACGAGGTTTTTGTTTAGGAGCTTTTGGAGTAATAGAAAAATGAGCTAAATCTTCTAATAATGAACCTTCAGGGTAATCAGAACTCATGAGAAAAAGGAAGTGAACTTACAGGACAAGAAGAATCGCTCTGGACATCCCTGCCGTATGGTTCTCCAATCTCTGCACAGGTTTCTTCTCCCAGGTCGTTGATAACTGCCAAATCGTTGAGACGAACCGATGATCCTCCTTTGGATGTCGTGCAGCTATCCTGTTCGCAGCGCCAGTTATGTTCCGGGGTCGAAAATCTTCGTTTTTAAAAAGGTTTATTGAACGTAGGGTATAAACTATTACTAATCGATTAATTGCGGTCGCGATATTTATATAAATTGGAAATGCGGTGTACGAAAAATAAAAAGCTGATTCCGCTGATTCGGGGTTTTCGTCCAGGTCGGTGTGCTGTGGGGTCGATGAACATAACTCGCCACCCGACCTGGGGTTCCACGGAACAGGAGCGTTGAAGCCCCGCCGATCCTCCGTGTCCGCTCGTGCTGGCACCGTCCCGCCAACGTTCATCAACAGCAACCGAGGGCCAACCATCGGTTTCCTCATGATGGTCGTCGCGGCCGACATCACGGCAATACTCGCGATTTCGCGACCGATCCCGCGACATCTCGTTAACGTCAACGACACCGATTAACCACGATTAAACCGCCCGAAATATACTAATAAAGCGCGTAGGATCACAATCCACACTTCTGATGTTAAAGTAATAAATGAAAAATGAAAAATTAAATTAAAAAAAAATACAGTATATTGATAGAAATGAACAAAGGTGGAGAAAACTTTTAAAATCGGAAGTGTTGTTCGGTTGGATCCAGCTTCTCGAATGCCTGCGCGCCACCCTGGCGCGGTCGTCGTACCCCAAACCCTTGGCCGCCTCAGGTATCACGTAAACATCGATTCCGAGTATTCCGACCCTTCGAAAATATGTCGCAGATGTTCTTAACATAAGCTCCCATCAACTGTTTGAAATGAGTGTTGTAAAATTCCTTTCCGTGATCAGTTTGAAGGTTTTTCGGACACCGCCGTTCTGAACTTTTAAGGATCTCTGCAAACGCTCTCGTAACCTCTTCTCCAGTTTTCGTTTTCAACGGTTTACACCAAACAAATTTTGAGAAAGCATCAATAACGACAAGTATAAATTTAAAATTTTTAAATTTTTAAAAAGTTGTCCAAGATCGGCTTGCCAGAGATCGTCCAGCCCTTTGATGATAGTTCGTCGTCGTGTATAATTTTTGCCTGCAGGCTTATGAAGCTCTTTAACTATTTGAATTTTTTCTTTTGAGTGATTGGAGTTCATGTCGATTTCTTTTGAGACGATCCTTTTGCATCCAGACTATTAAGTATGGTAGTTAGTTTTTTGTAGTCGCTATTTAGCGAATCAAGTTGAATGGATATTGATTTTAAACGATTTTGATATTCTATATTCAAATCAGTGATTTGAGTCTGCAGGGATGTCACTTTCTGGTCAATCACGGAAGTTTTTTCAACGTTTTTATTGAGTAGAGTCGTGTTATCGGTTGACGTCGAAGATGAACTCAATACTATCTTATTCAAGCTCGAAATCTTTTTATCGAAATTGCTTGTAAAGATCTTAGAGATATTTTGAAATTTTTCATCGATCGAATTCATTATAGAAGTACAGCTAGCATCGACGTATTTTTTTGTTGCGGCGTCGCCACCTTCAGTCGGTAGTTCAACGTTGCACAATTACGGTTTTGAAGATCGTAGTCTCCTTCTTTGGTTACCGCAAACAAATTCTGAGTACGAAAAACTTTGACTTCGTTAGGCGCTTTGGAAGAACGTCCGAACTTGTTCAAGCTCATTTTGGTACTAAACACCTTTTGTGCATCTATCTGATTATATTAGCTTCTTTGAGCTCATTTATTATTGCTACAATTTCGTTGTCATTCGACGTATTGCCTGCGTTTTTAGATGCCACGAGCAATTTTAAACTAATTCATTGGCATCATCCCAATAAACGTATTCTATGGGTTTTTTATTGAAAATCCAATGCATCCCGGAAGTACCCGAGCCAGATATTGTATTCGCACGGGGCCTCGATTTAGATGTTGAAGTCGTAACGAAAGGTTTTATGATGTCAATATACTTTGAACGATTTGTGCCTTTCAGTCTTCCAAGAGTATTTAGGTGAACTTCGGTATTAACTAAAATATGTCTATACCTATCGTTCTCCTCTTTAGTAGTTATACGTGGATCATCGTAGAAAATTAAATCGTAGAGTCCCTCGGTACCTTTATAGCGGTGTCCATCAATCAAAATGTCTCCGCTACTTTTATCGAAGTCCATAACTTTTTTTCCTAGCATCCATAGTGACTGTGACGCATTGTAAAGGGGTCCATAAACCGGATCAATTTTTGGAAGTTTTTCATTGTGGTCTAAAATGTACTTCTTAGCTATTTCGGGATAGGCATCCAAGTACTCCTCCAAAACCTCCGGTCGAAATGTACTCATGTTAAATGATTCGTTGAAAACGGTATCGTTATCAGTTGGTACGGTAGCTTCATAATGTGACTCATTGAGGGATTGTTGCTTGTTTCTATTAATGCTTGCTATTAACTTATCGAGTTTCTTGCTGATTCTATCCTCAACGTTTTCTTCCTCCTTTTTCTCGACGCTTCCTTCCTTTTTCTCAACCTTACATAAACCATCATTATCTCTTTTGAGTTCAAACTTCATGTTTTCCGCTCTTTCATTTTTATTTTTTTCAATTTTTGTAAGAGATTTGGTAATAGGTTGAAATACCTTCTCCAAGACCTCATCTTCTTCAAATCTACCTAATTTTAAAGCCGTATACTTTTTCCTGATAGAGCGAGTAAGATCTTTAATTTTTTTTGAGCGTTGGGCTTCAGCAATTTGCTCTTGAGATGTTAACGGCATATCGTCAGATGCGCTAATGATCCGTAGAAGCTATTGTCCAGACCTTATATATTTGTCGAATCCCTGTCGATAACGTCTCTCGTTTATGCTAAAGTCTTTCACGATTACCAAAGAGCCATAATTATCATTCCAACACTGGCGACATATATCTTTAAGCTGTTCGAAGGTTAGGTCAGGTGACACGTGCTCGTCATACACGTGTCTGAGATTTGTCTCATCCTGCTTAAAAAGTACTATAAAGTTGCAGTTATCTCGAATCAACTGCTTGGGTATCTTGGAGTAAGTCTGGCAAAGATACACCGCGTCAATACCCTTATGTCTGCACATAGAATAATACTCCCTGATTTTATTTTGCTTGTCGCAAGCCACATCGTCGAAAACAATGAGGGAATTTTCTCGAGCATCAGATGGATCTATTACATCATCGCTGGCTTTGAATGGAAAATATCCGATACAATATTTTTAGAACAGTAGCCGATATTTTTCCTGATAGAGCGATTTGCTATATACATACACGTTTTCAAATTTCAAACCATTTTGGTTAAATATTAAAGTTAAAAGTGCGTTTGTTTTTCCACATCCACTTGGACCACAAAAAATTGCACGAATTGAATTTGGAAATAGTTTACCATGTTTCGACTTAAGCTGCTTCTCAGCCAGAACATCTAAGTTTTCAATAGGGAGCGATGTTTGCTGTTGTTCGATTTGCATTATGAATGAGTCTGACTGATCCGACAAAGATACGTCAGTATTTATAGTTTCGAGTCGCTTCGAGTCGTCTAGTCGTTTTTCGAGTCGTCTAGTCGTTTTTAGAGTCGTTTAGTCGTTTTTATAGTCGTTTTTCGAGTCGTTTAGTCGTTTTTAGAGTCGTTTAGTCGTTTTTATAGTCGTTTTTCGAGTCGTTTAGTCGTTTGTACAAGTCGTCTAGTCGTTTTTTGAGTCGCTTAGACGCTTTAAGCTTTTTCTTGGTAGGATAAGGGGCAGTCAAAAATTAACATTGTTGTAATTTTTATTATTGAAAAAAATACAATATTTTCATGGGAGGTATGCCCTCATTTTATTCCATATAACTTGTCTACACAACGGACATCTATTTATTGATTTGAACATTCCATACAAAAAACTAAATGCCCGCAAGGAGACATTAATACCTCTATAGGGTTAGAAAAACAAATTTTACATAAATTTTTTTTTCATCTTTACAAGTTTGCTCAGTTTGAGAATAAGCATCAACTTTTCTAGTCTACACCTCATCTTCGGGAACGGCATTCGGGCGAATTTCAATCGGGCGAATTTCAGGTAATTCCGCATCAGTATCACCACCTTGTAACACAAAGGGACAGCTCGGAGACCAACTTGCGTGATCGAGCATAGGATTATCTTCAGGTTCCCAATGATATCCTTCGATATGACAGTATGGACACTCAACCACATCTTCGTTATTTTTATAGAAAAAACCAGCTTCCGCCAGTTTTTGCCCCGCAATCACACTACTTGATGGCCAAGACTCAAACGATTTGAGTCTGTCATCAATATTTTTATATGACACTAGTTCCATTTTTTAATACACGATTCGAGTACTACTGGCTAGAGATTCCGCAGATCGTTATTTATATATAAGTATTGTTGGAGGGGGGAAGTGCTGAGTTCATTTGTTCTCAAATTTCAAGTGTAAGGTGAAATATGAAGAGGGGTAGTGTCGAGTTCATTTTTTATCATATTTCAAGTGTAAGGTGAAATATGAGGAGGGGTAGTGTCGAGTTCATTTGTTCTCAAATTTCAAGTGTAAGGTGAAATATGAAACAACAATTAAAAATTGCTTTGCTTTATTTTTAACATTTTTAGGTATTACATTCTACACTTAAATATATATTAAAAAACATTTTTTCTTTTACCCCTTCCACCCTTGTGAAGTCGTCGCTTCGATATTCCTTTTAAATAGAAAATTCTTCAACCAGCTGTCCAACTTTTCACAATTTCTCAAACTGCACATATATTTAGAATGTTTTAGGTGATACAAGCAAAGGGGTACATCTTTTTCGAATTTCGGTAAATTTCAAAAATTATTCTCCAGTTTCTCAATATTGATTATTTTCGTAGGATCGATGTCGATAGTCTGCAAGAACTTTTCTTTCTAATATACTTTGATGTAGATGATGTCGACATCGAAAAGAAACTCTTCTAAAATTTCTCGCACATGATTGCACTTCACATATCCATTGGAATACCATAAACCATGAAAATTGTGTTCCAAATAAGATACTTGCTTTCTATCCACCGCAGTTAGCAAATAATAATCCTTAGGGGGTTTTATCAGCAGGTGTAAAATTTGATTGTTAATTTTGATCGACAATTCTTTGGGGTAGAAAAGTCCGTCAATTATAAACCCTTGAGTGTCTACGACTGCGATCTTCATTCTTCCGAGTCAAACTAGCAACTGGGAGTTTATTGAGATAAACGGTCTTACATCAAGTTTCTGACTACTTCGCTTAGCGGCAGATATTCCATAAGACTGTCGTGAATAATTAAGCAATACGCTCGAGTGTCTTTAGGAAAACCGACATCACTTTCTATGTCTAGTTTGACGTCAACAGTGCTGGTCTTAAGGGTCTCATTTCTTCTAGAACAGTCGATAACAAACAGAGTTACGTTATCTTTGTAATCTTTGTAATCTAGCAGTGGACGTTTCTCACGAACGCCCATAAAACTTGAATAAAATTCAATGTAACTATTGTAAGCTTCATCATTATTTTTGAAATCCAGTCTCTGCCTTTCAAATGGGAAATATTCACCGTTTAGAATTAACCTCACGTCTGATATACTTATGTGATCGAATTTTGTGGGATCGCTTTTGCTATTTTCTTTGCGATTAGTTTGAAAACCAACTACAACAAACCTAGGAGATTCCACTGCTGCAGATGTTTTCACTGACCAAATTTCTTTACGAGAGTTTGCCGTAAGAGTTGGCAATTCATGTATTTCCCACTTTCGAAAGGGTATAATAATGGGTTGATCTCGCTTTATGGATTGCAGGATCATATCGTTTGGCTGTATATGTTTCACTTTTAGTTCTATATTGGTAATCAATAATTCTGCTGTCAACTCTGTAGTGGAGTCGGCAGCTTTCTCTAGTAGCAGGCAATTATTGTCGTTGCGGGCTCGAATTAGTCTTATTGTTTGCTTACCGCAAATGGCATATTGATAATCAATAAAGAGCCCAAACAAATGTTTAAGCGGTATTCTTACGCTGAATGTTCCGTCCTTATTCAAGATTGGCGCATTGTCCTTGGGATAGCTCCAACTTGAAGTTACCAAGTACTTTTCATCGTTAGGAGAATAACATAAATATCCCCTCATGGCACTCACAACTCCAGGATCTCCCACCATTTCCAACTCTTTGCCATTAAGTTCGTATGAGAAAGAATCAAAGAAAAACGATGCACCATTGTTTACAAGCTTGCAAGTACCAGTGCCTGATTTCTTGTTTATTTTACCTTTTATGAAAATTGCAGCATCGTACATCAACAACCAAGAGTCACCTTGATTAATGGTTATTTCTACGATGTCATTGTTCATGAAAGACTTTACGAACGGATAATAGGAGCGTGCTTCTAAACGTTGAATAGATTCATCGAACTTTGGTTTCTGATGCACGTCGAACACTTGATGCGTCAATGACATGATAACCGAGATATTTTAAGAATAAGCGATTTTCAGGTGTAAGACTCGTATTACGATCTCTACTCTTGTACAGCTCTGCTGGTTGTGAACTTCTCGACCGACCGACACTCCTTTTATATGGTCGGTACCTACCATCAAAAACTAGCACCATTTCTCTTCAGCTCCAATCTGATTATGATTTCTTCCCCGTTGAGATTTACCGATCTTGAATCTTGATCTAAAAGTTGCACTGTAATATTGTCGATGGTTTTCCTACTGACAGGCAAATAAATTAGATTCCTAGGTTCGATATTGATACTGTATCCCGGGTCTACTGTAGGCATAAACTCAAAAAGAGTATGCGAAGGTGCGTTGTTGTAATATGATCCCGAAATTAAATTGCACTCCACTCTTATTGTTACCACTTGCACAATCTCTACTCGGAGGTCTGATTGATGTAAATCTCCGGATTTCAATATTTTATTGGAAAAGCCAAGCAATTTAGCTATAGTATCGGGCTGTTTAAAATTTACGTTATACAGAGATTTAAGTTCACACTTTAAAGTATTATTGTTAGGTTTCAACGAAAAAATTTCGTCTAGTTCTTGCTGATTATCCAGCGAACTTCCTAGTTGTTTCTGAACGTAATTCTCAATATCCCGAATCTCATATGCTCCTGTCGGAATCTCAATTTCTATCTCGCTTCCTCTGTGATCTACGAAATATAGCTTGTTCTGTCCTCCCTCTATATTTGGAATTGAATTCCAAGTAGACAGAGAAATAAACGCTAGCGAATATTCGTACTGAGGATCTAGCTCAAGGGGCGGAAAAAACGATTTGGAGATGTAGCTACCGTTACCCGTCAAAGTAAACGTCTGCGACATGACTGAGCAAAAATATGATAATTTCTTCTGTTTTATAGGGTTTTTCCACGTAAAAATTCCAAACAGAGGTGTCCGCAATTTATTTCATCGTATGTTTGATACGAGTTATTGTTGTATACGATATTATCATGTTTCCCCAAGTATAGGATCAGTTCTTTCGGTGGCTTTAGCGCCCCGAAACTATCGAAATACTCAACGTTGTTACCTCTTTTCTCATATGCTACCCAATGTGTTCCAGCATTACTTTTGACGTCTAAATTCAAAATTGCCGATTCGTTTTTGTTTGGACCAAGTTTTGGAAGCGTGTCTCTCATAAAGACACCTCTAAAATAAGGTAATTTTATCTTTTTAGCGTAAAAAATTAAATCTTTATCCGTTAGAGGTTTATTGGGTAGCATCAATGGGAGTTTTTTTTTCTTTAAATATAAACAGAATCCTCCGTGATTATTTTTCTTTAAGTAAAGCCCAGATCCCGTTTTTCCAATAGCTTCCATTGCCCTATTATGACGTATTTGTTCATCCATTTTTTTCTGCGCGTTTTTTGCATCTATAACGGTTTTCGCAACAGCGCTAGTACCACCAGCTACCGAACCGAGGGCCCCCAAAGCTCCTAAGAGGGGCAGTAGGGGTAAAAAACCCCCTGTTTTCTTTTCAAAGGGAATCACTCTCGGTACTCGAATTTTTCGTTTCCCTCCCACCTTCTTGATGGCTAATCGTGCAGCGCGCAAAGCTGCCGATGAAGTTTTTTTTAAATTCCTGACATCATTAAGCTGATCTCTATCAAATGTTTTTTTCAATGATCTCGAGACTTTTCCCACGATATTTTTTTTAAAAGAAACCGAACCTTTTTTCGGCTTGATTCCCATTCCCAATTTTCGTTTAGTTTTCATTGCGGTCGTGACTAGAAGAGCGGCAGCCTTTTCACCAAATTTTGCGTCTTTTGATTTAACACGTTCCCAGGCCCTATTTTCCAATTCTAAATCGGCTGCGTGTCTCTCCTTTAAAGATCTATTTTCTGAATATGCAATATCGTGCTCCTTGCACGCAGCGTCTAACTTATTTATACCAGCGTCACCTCTCGCAATTCTTTTTTGTAATTTTGTGCCAGGACCACAAAACTGATATCCAGGAAGATGTAATTCGACGGGCAACTTATTTATTAGCGTGTTCACCAACCCTTCACCTGTGAAGGATGACATTGAACTGATTCCAGTCAAATGCACTTGGACGTATTTATATGTTCTGCGCTCAGAAGCAATCGGAACTTTCAGATTTGAGTTTCAATTTTGTAGGGGTAAATAAAAGATAGACTAGATTTCATATTTTATTTTTTACAATTTTCTAAATTTATGTTTTTGAACTTTTTATTTATTTCATACATTTGAATTTTATATTTCAAATTTTGAAGAGATGTTAGATAAAATTCCAATCTTCTTTTGTAGTGTTGTCTGCGTCGCCTCTTGTCAGTGGGATTCATTCTTCCTCAAATTTAATATTCGTTGTCCTACCAATGAGGCCCAGACTCGTCAAGAAGATCTTCTTTCCGTTGGTGATTTCCCGGTTTATGTCTTCGATGCGTTCAGACGTAAATTCTTTTACGAACCGTGCAGGTAGCGCAGTTTGAAAATTTTAAAATTCGACGAACACTTTCTCCCTGTACCTTGTTTCAATTCTTCTAAAAGATAAAATTTTATGTTTTTCACCAACCACTAACTCTCTTGCACTCACAATTTCTTTTACGAAGTTATTTTCGTTCAACTGTTTGAGAAAAGACATATTTCAATATTATTCAAGCACTGTTGACTGGGTATAGTGAGCTCTCCCAACGGCATCCTGCTTATATCCCCAATCCCTCCCCCCACCTAAATGCTACGTCAACTGTTTTAGTGCAAACATCAGCATAATTTTTGCTTACGTTTTTTATATCAAGGTCCACGTACCAAGGTGACAAGATCACTGACCTTCAGGGGTTAACTCAAGGTGATCTCTTAAAGTTCATCGACCTTCAGGTCAAGGTTAACAAGGTGACCTCTTAAAGTTCATTGACCTTTAGGTCAAGGTTACCAAGGTGACCCCTTAAAGTTCATCGACCGGTCAAGGTTAACGGTGACCTCTTAAAGTTCATTGACCTTTAGGTCAAGGTTAACTGAACGTGACCCCTTCAAGTTCATTGAACCCGCGGGTCAATGACCCCTTAAAGGATATCGATCTGGTAACCTCTTGGCCTCTAGATAACCTTCAGGTCAAGGTTAACAAGGTGACCCCTTCAAGGTTAACCCGCGGGTCAATGACCCCTTAAAGGTTATCGATCTGGTAACCTCTTGGCCTCTAGATAACCTTCAGGTCAAGGTTAACTGAACGTGACCCCTTAAAGTTCATTGAACCCGCAGGTCAAGGCCATTTTCAAATTTCCCGCCTTGGCGGCCATCTTGTGACGTCACTTCCGCCCTGGAGTACCCTTTGCTATACTACTGATGTAAAAAAATTTAAACACACAATGGAGGAGGCCTATGAAAGAGGAAAATGCGATTTTTTGCCGAAGCCTAAAACATGGGGCAAATCAATCTTATTACCCCAGTAACTCGGCGCTCCGGTATGCTTTGTTGCCACTTGAGCGCACCGCGCATTTACAGCGTACCAATAACCAGTCCACTCGCCGCCGACAGCTGTTCTGGTGAACGACCCTGTAGGCCCGGACGGCAGGCGCGCGGTGAGGCGCAATCGCCAGTCGCCAGTAATTCCGATTAGAGGGGGAAGAACAGAGCTTCTCTCGCCGTTTCGCGCTGTGGGCCGTAAAAGCCACTGTCTCTAGACGCTACTCACAGTTCGTGCTCTTGTATAAGTACCTTGTTGCTTGGTGCGTACCATAGTATAAGTAAAATCTGCTTCGTTCACTAGAAAATTACTACCGGTTCAATCTTATGGAAATACAGGTAGTGCGTTTGTTCGTTTTGTGAACAGTTTTAATTGATGCTCGACATTTTTGGGCATTAGGTACATTTATCTTTACAAAATAAGAAAAAAATTGACATTGGAAATCAAAAAACGAGTCAAAAAGGTAATAAAATAATTTAGACCATGATGGGTTTTATCGTCACAGCAGAATATTTAGATGTTTTTTTTTTGGGGGGGGGGGTCGAGTAACCGTCATTTTGTCCAGACTACCACCTACATCTGATGCAGTAAGACAACATTCCTATCGCGTTTTTCATCAAATTCATTTGTGGAAAGGAAGAAATTTGAGAGCAACTGAATGGGGCTGTAGAAAAACTAACAACATGAGTAGATGGGCTACGACAGTTCTAGCGCAATTTCCCCATTCTTATGGGGGCTAAAACGTGGTCAAAACGTGACCAAATTTTTCCGCCGCGACTTCGCGAGACCCCCGATGCGACCGAAGGTGCCCGAGTTCGCCAACCGTTGACCTTCGCCCCAGCCGCGACCGAAAAACGACTAGACGACTCGAAAAAACGCCTAAACGATTCGGAAAAACGTCTAAGCGACTGTAAAAACGACTATAAAAACGTTGAAACGACTCGGAAAACGTCTAAACTACTCGGAAAACGACTAGACGACTCGAAGAAACGTCTAAACGATTCGGAAAAACGTCTAAGCGACTGTAAAAACGACTATAAAAACGTTGAAACGACTCGGAAAACATCTAAACTACTCAGAAAACGACTAGTCGTTTTTCGGTCGCGGCTGGGACGAAGGTCAACGGTCGGCGAACTCGGGCACCTTCGGTCGCGTCGGGGGTCTCGCGAAGTCGCGGCGGAGAAATTTGGTCACATTTTGACCACGTTTTAGCCCCCAAAAGAAATACATGGGGAAATTGCGCTAGAACTGTCATAGCCTATCTACTAACATTCTAATGCCAGTGCTCACTACTCAAGCACCAGCTCCAGCCTCAATTCTGCAGCTCATATCTTGCGACTGTAAAAAGGGCTGTGGAAAGCGTTGTACATGTGTAAAGATTGGCTTGGAGTGCTCTACAACGTGTTCTCATTGTCATGGGCAGAGTTGTTTAAATTCCATGGAGCAGGACCATTTTGCAGAGGCAATTGATTAAATATTTATATTTCATTAGTGGAATAGGCCTATAATAGGGGAAACCACTTTAAAAAAACGCACCCAGTGCGTTACCTGATGGATGCCTTTAAAATTACTATTTTGCTAAACTTTGGCACCCTGTAGAATGGAACTCCCTGTATATTTTTTCAAATTTGGTATATTATGGGAATCCTGTGGTGTCCTGATTAACGCAGGGTTGTCAGATTTTAAACAAAAAATCGATAAATGGTTTTAGTGAAAATTGAGGGTATAAAAATCGTAGCCGGTCCTCAATTTGCATGTTGAAGATCTTCCAAACAAAGAATAGGTCATGAGAAGATCTCCAAATAAAAATAAAAGCATCGAAAACGCTACATCATATCTGGTAATAGCGATTAACAAAAGTTAATATTTTAATGCATTTTTAAAGAATAACTCTTTAAAGGAAGAGAATAAAGGAAAATGGAATTAATGAAAAATGTCCAGAAAAGTTAGGGCTTTAATGATGTAACAAAAATAGTATGTTGGTGGAGAAAATTTTTTTTTTTGGCGACGCGACGCCTTGCGTCTTATTTGCGAAGAGGCGCTAAATGGGCCAATTTATTCCTTTGTACACCCTGTAGCATCCCCTATGTATAATATCCTCATATCTTTGACCGTTTTCCAGAAACAGAGGTTGGGTGTCTAAAAATGATCATTCTGTACATAGATACAGACTTTACTGTTCGACATAGGCTAAAAATAAACAAACAGAGAAATTAGTAGGTAAATAAGTTATGAGTGAATTATTTATACATCTCTTTTAGTACATGCGAAGACACGTAGGTATTAGTTAAATTGATAACTTTCTGTGAAGTTGGCTGATAGGTCTTATGTTATAAAAGCTATTATTATGAACATATTTTTCTTGTTACAGCGGCAATTGACTGTATATTTTTCTGTCTGCCTAAACTATCCCGAAAAGTTTGGAATGGAATAGCTGGAGAACAAAAGTAAATTGATAAATTGTGTGCCATGTGCAATTAAAAGTGATCGTTTTTTTATTTGACACGTTTCAGTAACTAAAACGATATTCCCTGTCGATTAGATAAAGTAAAATGCAATTCATGTACTTCAATTATTGGTAGAGAATTTATGTGCCTTTATTTTTGCGAGGATCATCGTTTTAGATATATTTTGGTTATTTCAAAATGGGTAGTGAAGTTTCCGAATGGCTGTTATTTTACATTTCAAGCTTCTTTTCTATACGAGTATTAGGCAAATAAATACGTGATACTGATACTGATCACACATTATTAGGACATGCATGGCTTAGGTTTTTCAGCTAGAAGATAGGAAGACGATTTCGGACAGCATACCTGAATGAAACAACGAAGTCAAAGTTAGTGAGGCAGTCTGCATAAGTGCATAAGTTAAGAACCGAAATGATTAACCTTATTTTTTAAAAACAACTTTATTTACAAATTTGAGCAGAGCCAGAGCTGTAAATTATAATAAGACGAGTTTAGAACTAACTTCATTTTTGTGGCACATTTCTTTTTATATTTGATTAACAATAGATATTAGTATTCGGAATACAATAAAAGGGTGACAAAGGTCTACGTGGTCAAGCTGGGTTATCTGATGATGAGACCTGAGACCATAACTCCTCCCTCCTATATATAAGATCGTCGTCGTCCTCGTCCACTTCCATTTTTTCAGGACGGTTTGTTTCTTGGTGCAGGAGTAACTTGGGTAAGTATTTCAATTTTTGGTACGAATAAAATGCTTTGGATTATTTTTATTTTACTGCAGGCTACATAGGGGGTAACTGCTACGGTGATCAGGATTAGGGCGAAGCTGTTGAGTCCTGTGTTGACTAAGGGTTGAAGTTCGAGCGGGTGGGTTGGTGCTATTAAATGTTTTGAAAAGGATAGGTATTTTTAGAATTATGAGCATATTGTTAGCATATTGTAGTGCAAACAATACTTTCAGCGTTTTCTAATAATTAATAAATATGTAATTTATTTGAGAGTAAAGCTATTTCAAAGTCTATTTTTGAAAGTGTTTTTTCTAAAGAATTTATTTTGCCTAACGTAATTAATTCTAAATTAGTAATAGAGTCATGGGCTAATGCTACTGAGGTAAGATATTTCCAGATGATGCGCACTACTCGCACGTTCTCAGATGCATTATATATTTTGTACTGCAAAAATATACGATCTAATTTGTTTGACAACCTAAACAAATTGAACGACCATACCATCTAGTTATCATAACATTTAATCTGACACAAGTTGGGTCGTTTTCCAATAATTGAATTTCATTATTGATCGACTGATTACAGTTCATACAAATTCTTGTTGCCTCATTTATTTCCAGCACAGGTAAACCAAGATTCTCTCTTCTAGTTGAAGCTATTTCCCTTTTTACTATATTCTCATTCCAAATAATGCGCACTGTGTGTTGCATAGCCCTATAGGTGTTACAGGAATACCAGTGAAGTCGACGAAATGCCGGAACGCGATTCATGATATTATTAAAGAAAACTAATAACTTGAAAATCAATAAAATCGAGCACAGTCAATTGATCTTAAGAAGTGACTGAAAAGTCAAACGCTATGTGTCGCGTGTTTTTTCCAGGGATGACTTGATTAAAATAGTAAGAAATTAAATCCAAAATAATAGATGCAGATACTGCCTCGGAATAGAAATGTCTATTTTATTCAATGCATTTAGGCACTTTTTTAGACGAGCCTGTAATATCTAACCTGGAATAATAAAAAAACGCCTAATGAAAAATACATTAGCAATTTTGATGTATGCATATTGCACGGCACATAAACATCCAATTTTTGTTTTATTATGTAGAGTCTATAGGACAAAAACAATTTCTATAAAAAATTTGTTGGTTGGACAGAGACGTTTTTGCTGTGAATATTTTATACAATGTGAAACATTTATTTTATTAATTATTTTGTGCTAGTCAACGATATATAAGAATTCGGGGCTTGTACTAACATCGCCACGGAGGCGAATTGGAGATGTGCTGACTGAAGCTGCAAATGTGCTGTTGGCTCCTGCCTGGACTTCATTTGTTGCTTCCCAAATCATTCCTATCTTTTTGATTTGGTTAATGTTACACCGTACTGATGATTGTCAAATAGCATGAAACACGTGTATGCGGTTACTATTTTTTTTTTTGTTTTCTAACTTTGAGTGCTTATGCCCATTATCACTTTTTCTTGTATTTACATTTACACTCACAATCTTACATGTTTTTTATTTACAAATTTGAGCAGAGCCTTCGGCTGTAAACTATAATAAGACGAGTTTAGAACTAACTATATTTTTGTTGTACATTTCTTTTTATATTTGATAAACAATAGATATTAGTATTCTGAATACAATGAAAGAGTGATAAAGGTTTACGTGGTCAAGCTGGGTTATCCGATGATAGGACCATAACTCATATACCCACTTAAACTTCTCTTCAGGCAAGGCCTACATTGACCCAGACGCCGCACAGCCCACGCAGGGCACGCAGCCCAAGATAATTCGCGTGCGTGCACAGTTTTGTTTTATTTATATAAAAATAAAGCAGCCATTACTTACTTACCATTATTATTCAAAAATAATTAATTCCCGGGTTATACACAATTTATAGTTAAACATATTTTTAAATGTCTAATCATTACGCTCTGTAGTTTGATATAAATAATAATGGATCATTCAATTTCAATTTAATAAATTTTATGTTGTTTCTGTTTTACTTCGCTTAATATTAAATGCCATTTGTTGATGGTTAATTAAATTTTGTTCAGAAACTAGAGGGTCGGCCGATCCCAACGCATTTATAGGAAAACAGAGACAATAAAAAAATGTTTTAAAATAATGTTCACATGTAATACCACTAGAGGTTAAATTATTTCCGAAATTTTTTTCGAGGGCATGAATTTTGTTAAAATATTCATCACCGAGAAAGAATTTTCGGATTTTTAATTTAACCTCGAGTGGTGTTCGGTAAGAAAATTTCGCACCATTAATTTTACAATTGAATTCATATTTCGACAGTATTTGTGAAATTTTGATTTAATTTTATCGGAGTGGAATGACAGTTAATGTCAAATTGGAAGAAAATATTGTTTTTCTACGGCCATTTAGTAATTTGTCCTTTATATGGGTTCTTTTAAAAAAGTAATAAGACTTATTACCCCTCCCGTGAGTAATGGCCATTACTCACGGGCTATGAACCAATCAAATTAAGTAAATCATATTTACTTTCTCCCTGTGGTTAGAATACGGTGTGGCAAAACAAGAGGGCACAATGATTCGCTTTGGTCAAAAAAATACCCAAGTAATTCGTCGCGAAATTCAGAAATTGACACCTATAAATAAATACCAAGAAATCGAAGTGCTTGGAAGCAGTTTACCGACTTTTGTTTGGAAAAGTCGTATAATTTTGACAGGGCAGACATACCCGTAGAAGAACTGTCAGTGAGTTTAGAAGATTTAAGGTGGATTTATAAACTCGACGTTTGCGTTGGCGCTCGCCGTTGCCGTTTGCGTCGAAAATTCAATCCCAATATTTTTACGTGTAACCGTTTGTAAACGCCGTCAAACGTTGCCGTCTGCGTCCGATGCCGTCCGAGATGAACTAATTTCATCTTTCACGTTCCGTCGTTCACATTTCTGGACGCAAACTGCGAAGGTCACCGTCAACTTCGGAGCGCCAACGCAAACGTCGAGTTTATGGCTTTAATAGGCGCAAGAAAAATTCAAAAGGTTACAAGGGGAGTGTTGTTAGTGTTATGGAATTCTGTTGCTAAACAACTTCAGGTACATTTTTATGAAAAGTACAAGCGCAAGTTTAACCCCTTTTTGGACGCGGAATTTGAAAATGCGAGATCTGCAAGAAATGCTAAACGTCCACAATTGCAAAGGGACCCGTTAAAAAGAAATCAGAATTACACAGGATAATTAAAATTTTTGATGAAGATACCCCAGATGGTGTACAGAGAAATTTTTTTCATATTACCGCTTTTCAACTGGCTTGGAGAAGGGGCTTCAGCGTGTGTAGAGTATTTTGTAAATGAAATAGATCATCGAAAAAATGTACCTGTCCGAATTGAGTATACGGGTGGCCCACCACGAACTGCATCGATCTATATATGGAAAACTAAAAGTAGGAAAATTCTGAAAATTTGGCTCCTCACCAATGACGATGGGCGCTGCTCAACTAAAATATTTTGGGGAATCTAGCACTTCCGGTTATACCGGAAGTCGATATAAACTTTCTTATCTCAAATGGAACACCCAGTATATTATTGAATTTTTGGATTCTAGGCATCATTTTGGAACAAAAACATGCAACATGTCCTATGTCTAAATCCAACCGTTTTTGAGATATTTGCATTTTTCCGAAAAAAATTACAGGTGCAGACCTAAAGTCTATTAGGAATTTATACGAGGAAACCGCGAAATTTCAAAACGAATTTTTGGCATCGTGTAACAGAAGCCCTGGCCTAGTGATCTCTGCTGAGAAATAAATCCGTTCTTATACAGGGTGTTCACAAAATATGAATAAAAATTACATTCAAAATGTGCTTAAATCTCGAAATTTTCAAATGGAAACCCCCATTTTTTTAATGCGATCTTATTCACCACTAAAAATGATGATAACATTGTGTAAGGTTTCCTGTACCTAAATGCAGTAATTTTCGATTAATTTACGAAAAACCCACTTTTCGCCCATAAAATGCGGGGTTTGCTTAACGCTTGGAAAATCATATTAGCCCTGGATGTTGAAAAGACAATCGCGGCTGAAGAAATGTCACTTGGTTTATAAATTATTGTCAAGAATAATGCCGGCGCGCTTGAATTACACAAATTAAGATTATGTATTCTCCGTACATAATAAACAAATTTAAATAATCTTCGTTTGTGTAATTTAAGCGCGTCGGCATTATTGTTGACAATAATTTATAAACCAAGTGACATTTCCTCAGCCGCGATTGTCTTTTCAACGTCCACGGCTAATATGATTTTCCAAGCGTTAAGCAAACCCCGCATTTTATGGGCGAAAAGTGGGTTTTTCGTAAATTAATCGGAAATTACTGCATTTAGGTATAGGAAACCTTATACAAAGTTGTCGTCATTTTTTGTGGTGAATCAGATCGCATTAAAATGAATGTAATTTTTATTGATATTTTGTGAACACCCTGTATAAGAACGGATTTATTTCTCAGCAGAGATCACTAGGTCAGGGCTTCTGTTACACGATGCCAAAAATTCGTTTTGAAACTTCGTGGTTTCCTCGTATAAATTGCTAATTAACTTTAGGTCTGCATCTGTAATTTTTTTCGGAAAAATGCAAATATCTCAAAAACGGTTAGATTTAGACATAGGACATGTTGAATCTTTTTGTTCCAAAATTATGCCTAGCATCTAAAAATGCAATAATATACAGGGTGTTCCATTTGAGATAAGAAAGTTGATATCGACTTCCATCGACCAAAATATTTTAGTTGAGCAGCGCCCATCCGCATTGGTGAGGTGCCAAATTTTCAGAATTTTTCTACTTTTAGTTTTCCATATATAGATCGATGCAGTTCGTGGTGGGCCACCCTGTATAACAATATTTTCTAAAACTGCTTAAGGAGGTTCCAAAAAACTAGCAGACAGTAAGTGATTAATGCCGAATGTAATCAATCCGGACAAGTATTCAGTAAGGCTTTTAAAAAAATTAATGAGCAAATGATAATATGACCACATAAAAACCAACCGTTTTTTTTTAATCACTAATCCATCTTGGAAACAGGCAACCTCTTAGGGTTGTTACAAAAATTGCCCGATTGGGTCCAATACAATATCTTCCTGGTTCAAATCAGTAGCATTATTGATTGCAATAATTAGATTCAGATCATCAGCAAGAAATAAATGAAGCAATGCGGTCTGTTTCAACTAATACTACTATTAGTCGAGATCCTCAAAAGCAAGAACAGAGTTCTAGTCAACTTTGTCGAATATACAATAATTGTTTATTTCACATTATCAATAATTATAATTGCCAACATAATGTTACAAATTAAATTTAATGAATTATTTATTAGTAGGTTCTAATATTGATTGAAGAATTAAAGATTTGAAAAGAAAACATATTTTTCATACTTTTTATTAGATTTTTAAGTGCTATGTTATGACAAATAAAAATTGTATTTTACCAACTGTAGTTGCACAGATAAGTTATTTGAAAATTTAACATACGTGTAGTTTATTCTTTCACTCAAATTATTAATCAAAAGTGACACTTTATATTATGTCAAAAAAATTTCGTATGTAATATCACTAGTGCCGGAAACTTTATCGATAATTTTTTCGAAAGCGCTATTATGCCTAGATAGGTCACGAGTATAAATTTAGCTTTTATTTTCTGATAAAATCCCGAGAGCGAAGCTCGAGGGATTTTATCTCAGACAAGTCCTCCATTGCCTATAGCTACTTTTCAATCTGCGCATGGGCCTATGGGACATGCGAATTTACACAGTTTCCCAGACGGCGCCGTTCAGAGCAGTCCCAATAATTAAAAACGCAGCAACAAAAACACATTTACCCGTATTTTCTAAAATTTATTTGTGGCGTAAACAGATCCATTGAATTTTAATTGGGTTTTTCGCCACCAGAATCTGTCATTTCACTTTGACGTGACATGATCTTTGAGAAAGGAGGAAGATTTATTCTCCGAAAGCTCAGGAAACAAATTTGTTGAAGATATTTTTTGAGTTACAAGTTCAAAGTTTAGTTCATTTACTGTTAAGAATTTATTAATTTTCCAGGCAACTTGAAAAAGTTGTCTTTTAATCAGTTTGGTGGCGAAAAACCCAATTAAAATTCAATGCACCTACTATTGTATTTATATAGGGTGTATCGGTCATCAGTACATTAATTTTAATGGCAGGAAGGGAAATGCGCTTGTTACGAACCTGCAATTAAAATATAAATATAAACAGAAACATATATAGTTTGGTGGCGAAAAACCCAATTAAAACTCAATGGACACATTTACCCGTGTTTCCTTCATAGACAAAAACCAACAATACACTTATAATTTAAAAGAAAAAAGAGTTCTGGCTTTTGTATTCTTAACTATACAAAGCGCACAGCACACAAATACAACGCGAAACAAATAAAAACACGAACTATGAAATACTCAAACAAAAACTAGAACGTGAAGAAACTTTCTACGAAAATCTGAAAATTTATAAAATGATGACAAAGTGGCAAAGACTAAGCGACTGTAAACAATCTTAGTTTGTTCAAGTTCGGTCTGAAACTATAACCTAGCATACGCTGTCAAACAGTCAAATTGTAGTCCTCTAGGACTAGCTACTTATTAATATTAGAGGCGGAGTCCTTTTAATATATTAGATTAGACTTGAACGTGCTTATCAATTCCACACGATTTTGAGTTTAATAAAGCACATTTATAAACGTAACTAAGGAGAAAGTAAACTAACACGTTATATTGAAAACATCAGTTTAAATTTAGGTACAGGGTGGCCCATCCAAGCGAAAAAAGTGCGTTACGGGGAGACAGGTTAACACAAAATCGTCATTCGCAAAATGATATTGTAACAAAAATTGAGGGGACTTCGATGGTGAACTCGGATTGTATACGGGGGTCGGTAAAAAAGTTATTGCGAAAAACCTTTGTTGAAAACCATTATATAATATAAAATATGGCTGAAACGTTAAGTAAATCGATGGCACCTCTATTATTACTTCCTGGATCGCAAATTATTGCTTTTGGAAGAAAACCGATTTTTAGAAGATTTTCTAATATATACCCTTATGATTAAATCTTTTAATATGTTTTTTCACCGAGTTTTTTGCGAAAAAATAAGAAAGAGGGAGTTTCCGATTACTATATAATCTCCTTATGAAGAATACTAACGCACATGTTGCTTGACTAGGGGTACGACCTTTGGGATCAAAATCTTCGAAACCTTCAATTAGTTTTGGGAAATACTGAATATTTTCTTTAATGGACATGCATTTCATCAAAAATCAATGTACATTTTTTCTTGGTTTGTCATGCTCTGCACTTTCATTTTTAAATGTTCCAAAACTGTATTGTCGTTACCTGATTTAAAAGTGCAATGCCTTATCTATTTTTGGATAGTTGATACTGCAGGCAACGTTATTCCCAATTTCCTCAAAAATGCATATGGCTTCGGAGATTTGTACTACAGTCATGTATCGAAAACTTCTTTTCATTTTCATACCAACATTTACGTTTTCCTTTGACCTGCATGGATACTAAAATTTTGGCAGCTTTTGACACAATATTAGACAAATTAATAGTATTGTCAACCTTTTGTTTATATTGCCTCTTGACTTCAGCGCCGATATCCGGGACAAATTGAATTTATTTCTTTCACTTTGGTATCTTATCTTTTCCTTCAGCTTAATTACTCTTGAGGAAGTGGGACTATCTGGCATATCGATGATTTTCTCTAAAAAATGTTGCTCCTGTTCACTATTTTCAAGGCACAATTTTTTTCGGGGTTGTAAATATGACGTTAAGAGTGGTGTTGGGTATTTTCTTAATATATAATGCAATTTCAAATTAAATTTATCGCGCAACCATATATTCGCCCGCCGTCCTGCGCATGTGTGGGAAGAAGAGAGTGGTGGAACACAGGACGCCGAAGAGTGTGAATTTCTTCGAGTTGGGAGAGACTCGTTTTGAACGTCCGTTGAGAATTAAAAAAATAATAAAAACGGTTTTTTTTTTCGTGCCACGATCCACATCAAGACCTCCAGATTGCTCCGCATCAAGTTCTACCGAGGAGGAAGACAAGGGACGTATTCCAGTAATATCTTCTCTATCCGCAACCGCAACGCCTGAGACATCGCAAAGGATAAGGTAGGCGAATATTCGTATATTTTTGTGAATTTATGCTTACTAAAATTAATTCAACGTTACAACGAATCAGTCCTATGAACAGTCTGACTTCACGCAACAAGTGGCAAGGAACGTTTCTTGTTAAAATATGTTTTTTAGGGAGTCAGGACTTTAAGATGTTCTTCTTCTTCGTTGTATGGTATGGGAGCCACGTTTTCTTTTAAATACCTCTTTTTTCGGATTTAAAATCCGATGGTGTAAAATGTTTTTCACAAATGTACTTTTTGTGCAATTCTTCGGTAGATAATTCCAGTAATTTTACATTTCCTGAAAATGCAATTTGTCTGTTATAATAATTAATTAATATTAAACTAGATAACTTTTTTTCTGTTTACAAAAATATAGTTAATTTTCAAATTAAAATGAGAAAAGTTTATTTCTCTAAAATTATTTTTATAATAATTTGTAAAATGTGTCACGTGCAGTACTTTTTCTGTAGAAAAGAACAGTTGAAAACCTTTTAAACCTTATCATGGAAATTATTTTGTGGTTACTCTTTCTGATAGGTATCTAGCCCCCACTTGCATCACTTACAATAATTATAGTCAGTCTGGCGAGCCTTGACCCCTGAAAAAAGAGTCTAATCGCCATCAGTATGTCAGCAATGTGGACATCATGGGCGATTAGACTGATTTTTTCAGAGGTCATGGTCATTACTTGCTGCTGGTTGGAGTATACAAAATATTAAATTTCATGACTCCATAGAAACTATTGTTGCAACAATTAAATTATCTACCTACAGTCACAGTGTGATCAATAAGGTGCTCACCCTATGGGAATGACACCGTTTCAACTTACCACACCGCGCAAGTGGTAACGGTGTTATTAAAAAACATGTATGCAACTGAAAGCAGCAATTTGCTGTTTCCCCCGACCCCATTCTCTCGTTTTGCAGATCGCCTTGTGCTGACTGGGTATTTCTGGGTTGTTTTAGAAGAAAATAGTACTGGATACGTATTAGCGAGAACACAAAATTGAGCTAGTCTTATAGTAGGTAGTCGTCAGGGATGTGTAACTGTAACATCCGACCTCGGTAACGAGCAAAATTTTCCTAAACAAATATTAGATCGACTTCCCAATTTCACTTTGGTAACTTGGTCGGATCACATTCATTACTACAGATCAGTTTGGTTACTTTAGATCACTTCGGTCACTTCATGGGATCCCTTTGGTTACTTCAGATCACTTGGATCGTATTGGTTACTTCAGATCACTTGGGTCAGATCACTTCGTCGCATCTAATCACTTTGGTTACACGTTATGAAAGCGCCAACTGTAGGCGGCGCCGGAGAGTCATATTTTTAATAAATTGAATAATTTGAATAGCGCGCTTTTTCCTACTTCCTGTCATAAATACACATATGCGTTGCATTCACAAAATTAGTCCCAGAAAAGGCTGTACTTCGAGAGCTAATGTTACACTACACATCAAAAGCTATTTTTTTTAAGTTTTCGCTAACACATATTCAATACTATTTTTTATACGAAAACATTAGAAACAATCAGTCTATTTAAATTTATGGAAAAATTGGGGGGCTATGGCTATATAAATTATCAATGTTAATAGAAACTAATGTTAAACTATTAATTTATAAAAATATAACAAATCTGCAAAATAATTTGGTAATCTGCAAACCACGTTTATTTTTAATGCTAGTTTAACGACTTGACAATAATCGTCGTCAAGTCGTTAATTAAGAGTAAATAACAACAATCAATCAAGTGGCTATTATTGCTTCCACCAAGTGGCTAGAAATATTCAGCAAGGGAACATAATAACTAGCTTTGCGTAGCTAAGTACACATATAACACCTGGTTATTCTGTTAAACAAATGTGCAAAACGAATGTGCGAAACGTTTTCTATATGTATACTTTACTACATATTGTACCTAAGTATGAAAATAGACAGAGTTGTTGCTTACCACAATTTTCTATCCATTTGAAAGTAGTGTTAATTGTTGTTGGGAAACGAAATAGTCTTATATTGTGTTGTCTTGGAGTTGCTCCATACTCAAAATACTTACTTATTGCCTGCCATCGAAACAAAATGAAAACAACGCACTAGGTATAGTAGTACACAATGCCGCAAATACTGTAAAATCGAAGTAGGTGGTAGCGGTGATAAGTTCGATCATATTCTGTGGTTCGATCACAGAATATATGGCTACGCACGTTCGATGAACCAGCAATGTTTCATAGCGCAACATGAATAAATCAGACTAATAATCCTGTTACTAACTAGTTCTAAGGATATTTGCACAAAGCAATCTTTTTTGTCATTATTTAAGTGAAAATGATCGGTACAGTCACTATACAGTATAATTCCATTGCCATATTCCTTGTGAATATTAAAATGAATAATATAATAAAGCAAGCTGTGGCAAGGGCAAACTTATAAAATTCCTCGAGTCAGTGCGTGAGCTGTGGATCTGGCAACAAAGTATTACTACGAACGTCCGTCATTGGGGCGATTCGTGTCTATCGTGCCGCCATCTATCAAACTACTCTTATTATTGAGAACTACTAATAACCGCAATTACAGTTTTCTACGTTGGAGGCTCGCTTCCGAGAGCGAGCATCCTTTGGTTACCTCGTGCTGTACCGCGGTAAAGGCGCTTCTGGTGCGTAGCTAGATATTCTGTGACCTAACATACTGATAAATTTCCCTAGAGGAATATATAAGCTTCAGCCAAAACATTTAAACGGTCATTCAGCTTTACCCTGTTTATTTGCTGCAACAGTTTAGTCAAAGACGGGTGGTGGCAATCTGTGACTCGCTTAAATGAATTGTGCCATGCTTCTAATGAGTTGTTTGTTCTCGGTAAATCTCCTTGGAGTCGCTCGAAAAGATTCCATTTCTTTAAAGAAAATTTTGGCGGTGTGTCTAACAATCTTCTGCCAATGTACGTTTGTTCCCAATATTGTACGATGTGAGCCAATTTCTGATCAAAATTCTCCGTTATTTCCTCGAACATATTTTCATGGGACAATTGAAAGAGCTACAGCTCATTCTGAATTCCTGTTTTGACTTGCATAACTTAACACATGGCTTAAATGAAACAAGCAGCCAATAATGTCGCAGTTTGGAAAATGGGATTCGAATATACCATGGGGACGGTCTTTCCATCAATAAATGCGTGGATTGTATATAGTTGGTAAAACTCGTTTGAAAGTCCCATCCACCGCCCAGTTTTTAAATTCTTTTAAAAGTAATATATTTTGTCTGGTTCCGTACATTAAAAGATTTTCGTCTGATGTGGCATCCCAAATTAAGAAATTTTCTCCTTTATCTGTTAAATTTTATTTATCCGTTGTGGCAGAAGCGGCCTGGCGAGCCTTATTTTTTTTCCCTATGCACGGATCATTTTGCGGGCTGCATCGTACTTTTGGAGATGCACCGCTGCTTCACAACTTACGCCACTTGAGCTGGCATGAATAATTTTTCTTGGTCGGTCATCGGTGGTTTATGCAAGTAATTTCACCTTGACTTTTGCTAAGTGCATGATTCTGCATGATTATGTTGTGTTAATATCTAGTATGTTTCAGGATCGCTCACTCCTTTTGGTACCACTTACTAGTCTACCTTTACACGTAGATTTCGTGCACCTCCAGGCGCAACCTTTGCAGGTTTCACGACCTCTTCTGTAGCGGAACGCATCGTGGAGCACAAGGCGTTTATTTTTCTGGGGGAGAGAATATATTTTTTCTATTACTCGGAGTGGGTCTCGTGCTAAAACTTTAGATTCATTAAAGGAGTGGTTTATACGAAGGCGAACTAGTAGTGTCAATGAATGCGACATAACCTCAAATATCCAAACCAAAATACGGAGAGGGTGTTCTGCGAAATACGGGAACCAAATATCCCGAAAAGGCCCAAGAAACCTAAACATATTTACAAAGTATTTACAGTGCGTACCCAATATGTGCGATTAGTGAAGCGGAGAGTGAGAAACGAAAGGAAAACCACAGTGCACTCTCTAGAAACTTGACAAGGACAAGGCCGACTACCACTAAACCGGTCTCACAAGGCAGGAGCACCTCCACACTGAAGATTCTAGTGCAAGTATGGATCCCAACACAACGAGATAGAAAGGAATTATAAAAGTGTGTCTGTGTTGGCGGAAAGTACGGTAATTTCAAGGAACTAGACCCCAGGAGATGTCGGCTAATATTGACGTTCTTATCTCAAAGGAAGCGGAATACCCACAGAACACAACCACTTACTCTAAGAACATCTCGGTGCAGTAAAAAGGATTATCAGTGAACTAGTTAGTGGAAAAATTAGTGCCCCAAGCGAAAGTGAGTGAAGTTCGTTCTCTCGAGGAAAAGGTCGTTCTATCGTTCTCGGTGGTGTCAAGGTCCACAAAATCATGTAAGCCCCTAGTTGAGTAGGTCGGGCCAGTCGTTTCATTTAATTTTCCCGTTGGCATTGATACCTTTACAAGAGATAAGTGTTAATATTTGTCCATAATTTCCACAAATATTCCATTAAATTTACGAAAGTTTAGTACATCTGGCAGCAATGCTAACGCGCCTGAGTGCAAGCGTCGTCCCATGCTTCATACGCGCTGGAAGCAAGTTAGTGGCAGTAGTAAATAGGGGGCCAAATAGGTAAAAATGCGGGTTAGAAAAAATTAATTCCGGCTCTAAAGAAAGTTGGAATTTATTTAATTGCGATTTCGCGTTCAGAGTATTTTTCCCTACTCACTGTTAAAATCAATGTATTTATGAATAAATCACCCTCTTATAGACACACTGCATGTAGGTATCGTTCGTCTGTTAAGTTAATCACGGTTTCGACGTTGACCTCGTGCGTTAAAGTAGCTTTAGTTAATTTAAGTATATTTAATTTCACCCGCAAAGGGAGAAAACTCCTCTGAATGAAGTCGGTTATTCTTGTAGGTCCTGAGTTAACAAGCTACGAAATTAAAGATGCCGCGATAGCGCTCACTCGCTAGTGACTGAGAAGGCTTGCACGGGAACTCCATACATTGGAGAGAGACGGGAGGACCGGGGGGACACAATTTTTCTTATGCGACAAATCTGAAATTGGTGTAGGTAGAATATAATAAGCTGTTGTTATGTGGGCAAAGTGAACCAGCTACCAATTTTCGACTTATTCTTGAATAAACTAAAAGCGCGAAGTTTTATTCGATTGCGGTAAGGGAAGTGTCGAGAAGAACTAGATTTATAGTTTAAAATAAGCAAATAATAATAAATATTTTGTTTATTCAGGCTTAAATACTTAATAATAATGATTATTAGAATAGGGAATCGTCTGTGGTCTAGTACAACGAGAATAGCTGACTACGCCAATCCAATAGTATCTGTGACGGTGACCGGCAGGGAGGAGGGAGATAGCATGACCTGCCAATTGCCAGCGTTGCCAACTACAGTGATTTATTTTATGATATCCTGTTTTTGATGTTCATTATACTGTTTTGTTAAAGAAACAAGGAAACTGAAAAGAATTTAATAAATTTTATTTTCCTGAACGGAAACTCCATAGTGAAAATTATAATTCCCCGTAGCTGAGTTTTTAAATAGGAACACACTTATCATTTTTTTCTGCTGATAAAGCTACATCGGTTGCTTCTGGTGTCGAGGCCACGAATTAATTCGCCACATGGTTGTTATAAACTGTGTCCGGCTATTGAATCCGGCGACCTGGTAGCCACGTGCGTAAACCCTTTTCGGGGAAAGGTTGCCTTCGTCGTTTAAATTTTGGTCAAGTCCAAGTCAAATATAAGTTAACTGTAAAAAAGAATTTGTAAGTATTTCTTATTTTATTTTTATAATAAATTTGGTTGGTTTCCTGGGGTTGTCTTATTTTCCAAGGTTATGCATCCCCCAAGCATAATATTGGAGAGGGACGGGAGGGTCGGAAGAAAAGACACGAGAGGGGCAATCTGTTAACAACTACTTTTTGTTATGAGGTTATTTAAAACATATGTTTGTTAGAACAATTTTTTGAACGTCGAATTAAATTCTATTCAGTTTTGTAATCAAAGCGCCAATAATTTTGAAACCAAATAGGTAATGCCGTTTGCACACTACGTGTTATTATTAAATGAGCTGCTTACACAGTGACGACGATGAAAATGTCACAGCAATCGCAAATTAATGTTTTTTTTGTACAACCTAATTTTGTCGTGGTGTGTCGCGTTATTGAGCTTTGTACAAACAGCCTATCTGGCTAACGCTACCGGCAGACTATACAAAAAAGCTAGCATTAATCGATATTTTCAAAAAGAAAACATAACTTTTACTTGTCTTACTTTCGTATTTCGTATAATAAACAGCATGTAATTCTGTAGATAATGATAACCAATAATTTAGGAAAATGCTGTGACACGTGGTCAGCTTAAAACCCGGTTCTGACGATGCAACAATATATGCAACTTTGTTGCTGCAAACTTTTGATGCTGCAACTTTGTTGCATGTGTGTTCACACACAGTTGCATCAATTGCAGCAATTTTCTAGTAACAAACCAGATCATTACGAACCTGATTTTGTAAGTTACTAGAATTTGACACCAATTAAGATACGTTTTCCGATATTTTTAACACAAAATAATAGTATTTTATTATTAATTATTAATGTTAACCTCAAAAATATATTGACGATCAATGAGCCAACTGAAAAATTTTAGTTGGCTTGGAAAAATCCCTGAAAAAGTTACCAAGTTGCTGCAACTTAGTTGCACAAGAATAGAAGAGCAGTTTCTATCTACATCCAACAAAATTGCAGTTACTAATAATTGCAAAGTGTGAACGGTTAATTTCATGCAATTTTGGTTGCAGCAACATAATTGCTGCAACAAAATTGCATCGTCAGAACCGGGCTCTTAGGATAAAAAAATTGTAGATAACCTTACTTGTCGGGTACAGCACTGAAAAAGACAATCGGTGTTGTTAGATACATCAAGAAAGATATTACAAAGTCGGAACAAATTGACAACACAGTTACAAGTTAAAATCTTATTTCAGAAATTTCTTGCAAACCACATTTTTTGGTAGATGGTGTTGTATGGGCATTTTTTCAACTTCCTTCCTTTTGGAGACAAGTTCAAAAAAGTACAGAGACGGACTAGGGTAATTCAAAAGTAAAAATATAAAGGAGAGATCCTGGTTGTGGGAGAGAGGTATTTTTTAACTTAATAATGATAAGGTTATGAAACTGTTGCTGTCATATTGATTTATATATCAGTGTGCTGTCGTATAGAATAAAGTAATAAAAGCAATAAAAGTAATAAAAGGCTGGCTGGCTGGCTGACTGACTGACTGAATGTCATGTTACCAAATTGCCTTTTGTGACGTAATGAGTACTTTCCCGTCAAATTTTGAAGAAAATTTAAAAACTTCCTCACGCAATTTTTTTTTTAATAATCTTCCGTATAAATAATCACCGGGTATGGTACGATCAATGCTTACCACTAAATTAATAAGCAACATTTCCTTGCAACACAAAATTTAATGAAAAGTTTAATGTAGATAATAGGGAATAACACATAATATGGTTTGCTGGCAACAACCGTACTTATTGGCTCTCTCTCAGTACTGGTTACTACCATTTTTTTGTATCATCCACAAAAATCTCCAGAAGTTGTTGCCCTCAAATAACCCCCAACAGGAATATCATAAAAATTGGTCGTTGGCAACAACCGTGATGCCGGCTGCCAATTTTTGCAGTGGAAAGTCTTCTACTATATGCTATAGTATCTCCACAAAAATCGCCAGAATTTTTTGCCCTCAAACAACCCCAAAACATCCCTCAATAGAAATAACACTCGGAATACCATATTTTTTCATTCCGTGTAGTTTAGTTACGGCTCGACTCCAGATCTTGAATCGGTTGGGTATTTTGGCTTGTTTTGCGTCGCTAAGCAACTTTTTTAAGTCGATCGGATCGACAATTATTGTAGATCGGACCGACAGTTGTCGATCGAACCGACAATTATTGTCGATCGGACCGACAATTGTAGACCGGACCGACAATTGTAGATCTGACCGACAATAATTGTCGATCGGACTGACAATTGTCGATCGGACCGACATTTGTCGATCGAACCGGCAATAGTTAGTTAAAATTACAAAAATCAAAGTAAATTTTTGTCGAAATTTGCAAAATTTGTTGTGGCCCTTCTACGCCTTCGTAAAATTGAATGCCACGAAAAACGCAGTTGAATTTGAAACAAAAAGTGATCGCCAAATATAATGATTTGTTTAAATTAAGATGCCGATTTTTTGCATTTTTTCATTAGACTAGTAAATTTTTAAAAAAATCTGCACCACTCGCTTGAATATCACTTCTGTTTACCGGAAGTGACGTTTTTTTGCCCCAGTTAACACTACAAAAAAATTATATTATTTTTTAAAACCTTAAACTTCACTCCCTGCTAAACCGGAAGTGATATTCACGCGTGCAGTAAAGATTTTTCCATTCAATTGACAATTAACTAATTGACTAATCTAATGAAAAAATGTAAGAAAATCACCATTTTATATTATTTGCTGATAACTTTGTTATTCGAAATAAATAATTGTTAATTATTGTTCACAGGATTGGGTTTCATCAATTTATCTTCAAAATAACCGAGATAATCGCTCCTCACGTCTGAGAGGGACAGAAAAACGTCACTTCCCGCTAAACCGGAAGTGATATTCAAGTATGAGGTGGAGGTGCACATTGTTTATCCACTTTCCCAGCTTAATAAAAATTTAAAAAAACTCCATCTTCATTTTTTTTAAATCAATTATTTGCAATAACTTTCTTGTTTAAAATTCTATAGTTTAATTGTTTAGTGTTTAGAGATAATCGCTCGTGACGTCCTAACTTGGACATGGACATCTTGTACCTTTACGTAAGATTGCAGCCCCCTTAATTTTGTTATTTTTTGCACTAGCGATTGGCTGAACACAAAAGTTGTAGAAAATTTTCGTTGGGACTATTAGTGGTGACATTATACAGGGTGATGTCAAGATAGTAACCAAATTGATATTTTTTAAATGAAACTATATTTGCACATTGCTTTTAAAAAGTACTGGTTATTACGATCAAAGTTATATTAAACTTTATACCATTATCTTTTACCGTTTCCCAAATAATTGCATTGTCAAGTTTTATACTAACTTTATTATCCTGTTAAAGGTAGATGATCGAAATGTTTGTCTGGACCAAAGGAATATAAAATTAAAATTATAAAATATTGGGGCGTTTTTAGATTTCACCGAAATACTACTATCTACAATAATATTGAATTTTGAGGCAAATCTAGGGTCAATTCGTACAGGTAAATATTATTATTAGAGTAACCCAAATATGCAAGTCGAAAGCCTAAAAATATGCGCATAAATATGCAAATAATTTAGTCAAAATATGCAGGAAAATGTTGAAAATATGCAAATTAAGAAATACTTTAAAAATACAAATTTATTGTTTTATTTACAAATAAACATATATAATGTACATACAAATTTCTAAATGCATTTATACATAGTAAAAGTAACAATATTTTATTTTAAATTTTCTACATACAGGGCGATTGAACTAAATCTAAATATGCATTTATTATAAATTATAAAAATCAGGTTGAAAGTTAGTTGTAAAAACAATAAACCACTAAATGTTGCTCAAAATTCTCAATTAAAAATGTTCGTCTTCTATTAGAATATAAAAATTTATAAATGGAGAAACTCCTTTCCACATCAACCGATGTTAAGAGGTGCGCTTTTAAAATTGCTCACTATCACAGGATCCAAATCGATGGATTCGGTAAAATCTCCCTTTAAAATATTTGCTACTTGGCTAAGAAACTGAAACCCACTATTTTTTTCATCACATTTCTAAATTTTTGAAATATTTTGTCCCCAATTTTACCTGTGACATTTTGAAAAGCAACCTAAGATTGTTTTACCAGTTCTACACTTCGGGTTAATGGCAAATTGGATTCCTCCATTTGTGTTATTGTTTTAGAAAGAAAGCTATAATTTGCTTTTAGAAAGGAAAGTTGTTTATTTATTTCCATGTTTTCGAATAGTTGTTTAACATCTGTAAGGGACTGGGAAGATTCGTTCGAAATATCGGAAATTAGATCTTTCAGTTGGCAAAAATCAAATCAATCAACTTCGGATAAAAGATTTTCAAATTTTGCCAGGCTCTTACCATGTACGGTGCTGCATCTGACAAACCAGCAAAAAATTATCGGTAGGAACAGAACTCCAATCAATAAATGAGCAATATAACATTCTCTTAAATCGGTGGTTTCATCAATACATATGTAAAAATATGTGTTTCGAATTTTTGTTTTAATTTCCTCGATTACCTCCGAATACAAGGAACTTACGTCGTTTCTTCGTAGTGTTGTTTCACTTGGGACATTAAATTTGCAATACTTCTGGAGAAAAGAAGTGAAGTTTTGATTACGTAGCTTTGACAACGGAATATTTGAATATGAATATTTCCACGCAGGTCGCTTTAGCAGCCTCCGTGGCGATGTTAGTACAAGCCCCGAATTGGGGATGTGCTGACTGAATCTGCAAATGGGCTGTTGGCTCCTGCCTGGACTTCATTTGTTGCTTCCCAAATCATTCATATCTTTTTGATTTGGGTGATGTTACACTGTACTGATGATTGCCAAATAGCATGAAACACGTGTATGCGGTTACTAGTTTTTTTTTGTTTTCTAACTTTGAGTGCTTATGCCCATTATCACTTTTTCTTGTATTTACATTTACACTCACAATCTTACATCTTTGTTACTCAATATGAGTAGAAGTTTTCACATGTTGGTCTACTTGGAATTTTTTATCGCATGGAATCTGCAATGAAAGAAAAATTGAATTAATATCAGTAGATATGTAGGTAGGAACTTCGATAGAAATGTTAAACGAAAGTGTCGTGATTCCTGAGTGTCCCAATGGTGCGAAATCGGTTGATATAATATGTGTTATTTTTCTAGATCAAAAAATATAGATAGACAAACGAATAAAAAATATATGGGGTTCCATAATATAGGTATCCCAAGAAGAATTTAACTTTCGAACGATTTTGCACCATTGGTACACCCTGTGTATTGAATATTCAAAAACTATACTTACAATAATTTTAACGCACGCAGAACAGTAGACTTTTCCCATATCTATTCTTACTTCTTTGTATGGCTTAGTTTCGCGTGTGTTCATCGGTTAATCTAATAAGTAATTTTTTACCTTTTCTGTTACACTTGCTCTTTAATTATCTATTTCTTTGACGCCTAAAACCTCGTCAGTAAAATTTTCGTTTTGTTCTTCGTTTTTCTTGGCCACCTTGATTTTTCCAATTATTTTGCCGTGCTTCCCGATGTAATTTTTGTTATAAACTGTCTTAGATCGATCAAATTTGAAATTAATAGAATATCGATTTTCCCAGAGGATAGCACGATCCGGCAACGCCGCGGCCACGTGGTCGACTCTTTCATAAGCTTTGATTTGAATGGGTGCAGATGTGCACATGTTATTTTATTTCCTAGCAAGTGCGTAAGTGAGTGCAAACGAGTCGTTTTTAATTGTTGTAAAAAGTGTATAGTTGTGTATTAGTATAATACCTATGAGAGGCATGTAAGAAAAACGGAATCAGCCCGTGCACCTAAACAAAAAATTATTTTGATTTGGTAGAGTACAATTTAAATGATTAGAATGCGATTTGATGTTATTTGTCTAGTTATATTTTGTCTAGGTTTAAAATTTTCTTCGCAATCTCCAATAATTTTTGAGGTATAAGGGTAAGATGAGAATAATCGTTAGGTACTTGTCCGTCATGTACAGGGTGTTCCCGTATATTTTGACCCACCCCTAGAGCCTCTATTTCTCGAGTTAGAAAAAAATTACTTAAATGAAAGTTGTAGGGTACCAAGGTGTATTGTCCCAAAAATAATGGATTGACAGGAATGCCCTTGCCTAAGTTAAAATGTTTTTCCATGGCAACCTTGATTAAATATAAACATCGTATTTATCTGCAATTTGGAATATTGTTGGAATCGGAAAATGCGTGCAATTCAAAAATCCACAAATATACAGGGTGTTCCATTAAAAAAAGTAAGTTTATATTTTTTCATAAATTGGCGACGCCCATTTGTTTTATCTAGTAATAGATCCTAGCGGTTCAGAAAAAACCCTACAACTTTCATTTAAGTAATTTTTTTCTAACTCGAAAAATATAGGCTCTAGGGGTGGGTCAAAATATACGGGAACACCCTGTACCTACTTCGCACACTCTTTGGTTTCGGAATTCGGAAACCATTACCGTTTAAATTCCACATCAATTCTTATCTTTAATTTAATCGCGTCCGCCTCATACGCGAAAGTAGCTTTTGCTGTTAATTTCAGGATATTTAATTTCGCCAACGAAAAGAGAAAACTCCTCTCAATAAAGTCGGTTATTCTTGTAAGTCCTGAGTTAACAAGCTACGAAATTAAAGATGCCCCGATAGCGCTCACTCGCCGGCGGACCGAGATGGTGAGACGGCAGCTCCCGGGGCCCGAGAGAGACGGGGGCTCGCAGGGGGAGGTGTAATTTTTCTCATGCGACAAATCTGAAATTGGTGTGGGTATAATATAATAAGGCTTTGTTATGGGGTTCGAATGGACTTGCCATCAATTTTCGACTTGAGTTTAAAAATAAACAGGCAGGGCGGCACTAGATTGGGGTGGGAAGCAGATAATCCAAGAATAAACTTTAAATAGGTTAGGTATAAATTGCTGTTCTCGTAGAAATAAATGTCTGTTTAAAGGTCATAAAAAGGTCGTAACTACCCTCCAATTTAAATCTCTGAAATACAACAAAAACGAACAATATTTTCTGTATAAAAAAATTGCGAGAAGTACCTGCATTCGTTTGAATTCGCGGAATGCTCTTGTTAGTCGTCACTACCCCAGGTGGGAAGCCTGCGGTGTTGCTGTCCTCTGTGTTATAGTATTACCACAGAATAAACTTAACTATCGCAGAATAAACAGGTTATAATTTGCTGTGTTCCCACAATAGGCGGTGTAAAAGTGCGGATGATAGCGGCTGTATGCAGCGTGCCGTGGCGTGTCACATGTCTGTATAGGTACACGCGCCGAATTCGCTGTTTCTGTTTTGCATTCATTTTGGTAAGAATGTTATTTAAATCAATTTCATGACTGATACACTTACAATTTTTCTGTACCCTTATTCGATTTATCGATTTTGGTTACAATTATTGGAAATAAGTGAACACACCTATGGCAGCATTAAATGAACACACGATCAAAAAAACAGTTGAATGCACATACAGGGCTAACTATCACTTAGTACAAAAAATTTTACCACGTGCGCAGGGTGGCTTAAGAAAACATAGAAAAATATGTTTACGATCTTTAAAAAAGGGGTAAAAACCACTATTTTCCCTGTAAATCTCCGCCTCTAATTACTTCAACCAATGTAAATCATATCACACCTTATCAAATCGGCCATTTTTTGAGCTTTCCAAAAATATAGTACTCGGCATAGTTACTTTAAAAAATAAAATAGCTATGGCTAATTTTCTGATTTTTTTTTAATTTTCACAGTCAGCCATAGAATATTTTCATAATTACGTTCTATTTTATAATAAGACACACTTCAAACTTTCAAATCTTTTATTTTTAGCTGGTAACAAAATGTAACAAAATAAAACAAAAATTATCATATATTATCACATATTTATTTGCCCGTAAGAAATTACCTAGATCAGCTCTATCCAAATAGTTGAATAGGGAGAAATTGACCTATTTCCTGGCCGCCCCGATCCCCCGATTTGTCTGTTTTGGATTTCTTTTTGTGGGGAACAGTACAAAAGTATGAGACAATTGTTGAATTAAGAGCAGCTGTTTTGGAAGCAATTGACAGTAATAATTTGAATTTGAGTTTTTTATTTTTTTTTATTTTGTTACCAGCTAAAAACAAAATATTAGAACGTTTGAAGTATGTCTAATTATAAAATAGAACGTAATTATGAATATATTCCATGGCTGACTATGTGAAAATTAAAAAAAAAATCAGAAAATTAGCCATAGCTCTTTTATTTTTTATAATAACTAAAAAAGCTAAAAAAAAGACTTTATAAAAAATGGCCGACTTTATAAGGTCACAGCTAACTATGATTTACTTTAAAAAAAAACACAAGTTTATGTCATATCTCAAAAATCATAAACAACAAGAGCAGCTGTTTTGGAAGCAATTGACAGTAATAATTTGAATTTGAGTTTTTTATTTTTTTTTATTTTGTTACCAGCTAAAAACAAAATATTAGAACGTTTGAAGTATGTCTAATTATAAAATAGAACGTAATTATGAATATATTCCATGGCTGACTATGTGAAAATTAAAAAAAAAATCAGAAAATTAGCCATAGCTCTTTTATTTTTTATAATAACTAAAAAAGCTAAAAAAAAGACTTTATAAAAAATGGCCGACTTTATAAGGTCACAGCTAACTATGATTTACTTTAAAAAAAAACACAAGTTTATGTCATATCTCAAAAATCATAAACAACATAAAAAAATTGGATTAGATTATCTTATTAAGATTATCTACAATTTTTGTCACTACAGTGTTTCTGTATAATCAGAATTAACGGAGCTACAGAGATCTGATGAAATAGCAAAAAAATCACTCTTTTCAAAATACCTAGTGAGCCATGAACTTTTTTAAAAATCAAGAAATGGCTTTAGATTGAGCATTCAAAACTGCAATTCTTTCCCCATTTGACCTTTGTTCTAGCTCTGCTAGTTTCCGAGATCCCGATAGTGGCCATTGTAAAAACTCACCCTATATATAATGTTTTTTTTATTGATTTTTTGTATGACTTATTTCTATGTACAGAGTGTGCAACAATTACTGCTCCGAGTAGTTTGACCCATGGTCTGGAGCTGGAGAGACCCGCATTAAGCAAGTAAAATACAACTTTTTTGTCTCTTGAATTTTTTTCGTATCTTGCTTCGTTTTCGAGAAAACAATAAAAACCACTTTATTGTGTGCCATTGTTTTGTAGTTGCATTGTTGCTTTATCGAAAACAAAGCAAGTTAACAAAAAAATCAAGAAACAATAAAGTTGTATTTTTAGTTGCTTAATGCGAAAAAATATAAAAGTTGTAAAGAAGTCAGTAGCGCACATTTTTTTCTCAAAAAAAATATTAGTTAAGGATACTTTAAACTATTTACATTTATGTTTTTTCTTTTAGATACGGCCAGTCAAACAGTTTCATCGTTAACTGCAGATACTCCAAGAAAGCATGCTATGCGCCAAAAAAATTAGAAATTTTTTTAGAGGTAATATCAAACAAATTAAAAAAATAAATAAATAACAATCGATTTGAATCTGTACAGCCGCAGCGCTGCTAGATTTAGGTACCTACTCCAGGTTCGCCTGGATTCCGCTTACCTTCGTTTGAAATTTGAAAACAGAAAACAAGATATGAATCCCGAGTCCCGAGCTCGCTCCCGAGGCTAGGTAATCCTGAATCTCTAGGCGTTTTTTGTTTTTGCATTTTCACATAGCAGCATCAAGGAATTACAAAACTACATACACATTTGTCAGACGTAAAAACTGGACACAAACGCACAAAACAGTAGAGGTTGGTGTGATGCGTAGATTAGTTGATTGCGTGTCAAAAAAAAATAATTTTAATAAAACTTATTGAAAATCTATCTAAACTAAATAAAAAGAATGCTGTGATTTCTTAATGCCGGCGTTATTGAACTGAACGCTTTGCGTTACAAAGAATGTGGATGTGTATCGAATTGACGCATAGTTTTCTTCGACGTCGCATCTCTCGCATCTCTACGCATCAGACTAGTTGCTGGTCTGGTTGCCTGCAACCTGCACGACAAGGCAGGGTAACGCGAACGCGTGAATCATCGTAGTTCGGCCCAAGCACGATACATTGTTTGTGTATCGTGGGCCGATGTTTACTTGACGTTTCCCTGCATCCCTCCGAATTTTCGGCGATATTTTCCCGTATTCGTGTACTTTGGTGTGTTTTAAAGCTATTTTGCAATTAATTGAATGCCAGGCTTTTTACTAGTGCACTAGGACCCCAACATTACAGGTTAGAAGGGCTAAAATTAATCTAGTTTTGGAAGTGGGTACCTATGTGAAATAGTGAAACATGTTTTTAGGCGTGCGACCAACATTTTTCCACTGGAGATATTGATGAAAAAAGAAGTACCTTAGGATTATGTACTTTGTGGAATCGACCAGGCAAACTTAACGGCGAAGTTACGAATCACCCTCGCTTGGTCATAGTGATGTTTTTTGATTGACCCACTTGTTTGGCCTGGCTCAGAATAAGTAGAAGAGAAGATCCTGAAGTAAAAATTTAATTTAATTAACCGAGTGAATTTGTGCATCGAGGTTAAAGGCGGCCTCTTTGAACAGCTACACGCTACACTGTAGTTCTCTGCACGTGCAATGTGTGCTAGTGCAGTTGTGTTTTTTGGTTACCCTTCGGCGTTTTCCTGGCGGAGGGGATCCTCCTCATCCGTGGTCGTCAGGCTGAGTACCTCGCTTCAAACAAACGGAATGGCGGAGGGAAATAGGAGGTCCCCAACAAATTTAGAAAATGTGATTATTCAATCCTGGAAATGTCAGTAAGGTAGGTGTTTCATAGGCATTCTACATGTTCCTTAGAAAGTAATCGTTTCCAACAGGAAATCGAAATTTTGTGGTGAATCCTCGGATAAATTGATGGACGTGGCAACGCTGCGCTATTTCACTACCTGTCACTACCACAGAAAATATACGCTACGCGGACAGAAGTGCCAGTAGCATCGGGCTCGTAAAATATGTATAGCACACCGAAACTTGGTTTTGCCTTGGCCTAACAGATAGCGCTCGGATGCAGAATCGTTCGATTTTTAAAACCGTAAAATGCCCTCCGCTAAAAGTCACCGCTAGAGGCGCCAGAAGTCAGCTGAAGAGCCTAACCGTGTTGCCGGTGGTTTAGGAATAAAGGTTTCATAAACGCTGTCTATGCTGGCGACCGCTTTCGGTCATCAAAATCTATTTCCCGGCAGATGGTCAGAGGCCTTGAACTATAGGAAATAATAGTGGGATTTATTATTTGCTTCGTCTTTGCAGAAGTCGTATGACGTATACTAAGTTATACAGAGTGCTTCAGAGCTAATCATTATCTAATTAAAATATACCAAGATGTTACAAATAATATATTTTATTCCTGCCTATTTTATTTACTAATTACCTATACACTTAGTATACGGTAAATATTTGTTCTACAATGTAGAAAATATGTACAGGATGTCAATGATGCCAAATTTATCGGTTTTACTATTTAATTTTGGGACTTAACTGAATACTTGTTGAAATTGAAATATTCATTTGATATCATGATCCCCGCAAGGACGTTCCTAATCATTCCAAATGCACGAATTCGTGGTTGAAGAAAATTGTTGGGCGAAAACTACCTCCACTACCCCTTAAAGAAAAAAAAATGACAACTTTCATGATACGGTTTTTAGCTAATGATTCCAGATGTTCAAATTCGTGCTTTAAAAAAATTGTTGGGCAAAACTATCCACAGCACCGCCCTTTTAGGAAAAAAAATGATCACTTTATTGTCGGATCCTCGCCGATTTTAGAAAGGACGTTCGTAATGATTCCAGATGCACTAAATCGTGGTTGAAAAAAATTTCTTGTGCGAAAACTACCCTCCAGCACCCCTTTAAGAACAAAAATGATAACTTCATTGTCGGATCCTCGCCAATTTTAGCAAGGAACGTTCCTAATGATTCCAGATGCGCGAATTCGTGGTTGAAAAAATTTGTTGTGCGAAAACTACCCCCACTACTCCTTAAAGAAAAAAGATAACTTTCATGGTACGATTCCCACCGTTTTTAGCAAGGACGTTCCTAATGATGCCAGATAATGCACAAATCTGTACCTACTTTAAAAAAGTTGTTAGTCGGAAACTACCCCCAGCACCCCTTTTAAAAAAATATAACTTCATTATCGGATCCTGGCCGATTTTAGCAAGTACGTTTTTAATGACTAGAGTCACGAATTCGCCGTTGAAAAAATTTCTTGTGCGAAAACTAAGTATACCCTCAGGACCCCTTTAAAAACAAAAATGATAACTTTATTATTGTCGGATCTTGGCCGATTTTAGCAAGTACGTTCTAAATGATTCTAGATTCACGAATTCGCGGTTGAATCTAGATGCGCGAATTCGTGGTTGAAAAAATTTTTTGGGCAAAAACTACCCCCCACTACCCCTTAAGGAAAAAAAGGAAAATTTCATGGTACGATTCCCACCGTTTTTAGCAAGGACGTTCCTAATGATTCCCGATGCACAAATTTGTACTTTAAAAAATTGTTGGGCGAAAACTACCCCAGTACCCTTTTAAAAAAATTATAACTTCATTGTCTGATCCTGGCCGATTTTAGCAACTACGTCCTTATATAATGACTCTAGTTTCACGAATTCGCGGTAGAAAAAAATTCTTGTGCGAAAAATACCCCCAGCACAACTTTAAGAACAAAATTGATAACTTATATTGTCGGATCCTCGCCAATTTTAGCAAGGACGTTCGCAAAGATTCCAGATGCACAAATTCGTGGTTAAAAAAATTGTTGGGCGAATAATACCCCCAGCATACCTTTCAAAAAACGACAATAATCAAATTAAAAAAATCAATTCGGGGTGGAAAGGGGTAGTTTTTGCCCCGCAAATGTTTTCAACACGGATTCGTGAAAGAAGGAATATAGTGATTGCATTTTCAAAAAACGACAATAATCAAGTTAAAAACAAACTTCCGGTCCGGGGGTGGGAAGGGGTAGTTTTTGCCCCGTAAAGGTTTTCAACCACGGATTCGCGAAATAAGGGATATAGTGAATGTCTTTTAAAAAAAACGATAATCAAATTAAAAACAAACTTTCTGGGGTGGGAAGGGGTAGTTTTTGCCCCGCAAATGTTTTCAACACGGATTCGTGAAATAAGGAATATAGTGATTGCATTTTCAAAAAACGACAATAATCAAGTTAAAAACAAACTTCCGGTCCGGGGGTGGGAAGGGGTAGTTTTTGCCCCGTAAAGGTTTTCAACCACGGATTCGTGAAATAAGGGATATAGTGAATGTCTTTTAAAAAAACGATAATCAAATTAAAAACAAACTTTCTGGGGTGGGAAGGGGTAGTTTTTGCCCCGCAAATGTTTTCAACCACACATTCGTGAAATAAGGAATATAGTGATTGCATTTTCAAAAAACGGCAATAATCAAATTTAAAACAAACTTTCTGGGGTGGGAAGGGGTAGTTTTTGCCCCGTAAATGTTTTCAACCAAGGATTCGTGAAATAAAGGATACAGTGAATATTAGTGAATGTCTTTTCAAAAAACGACAATAATCAAATTAAAAATAAACTTTCGGGGGTGGGAAGGGGTAGTTTTTGCCCCGTAAATGTTTCCAACCACGGATTCGTGAAATAAGGGATATAGTGAATGTCTTTTCAAAAACGACAATAATCAAATTAAAAATACGCTTTCGGGGGGGAAGGGGTAGTTTTTGCCCCGTAAATGTTTTCAACCACGGATACGTGAAATAAGGGAAATAGTGAATGTCTTTTCAAGGAACGACAATAATCTAATTAAAAATAAACTTTCGGGGGTGGGAAGGGGTAGTTTTTGCCCCGTAAATGTTTTCAACCACCGATTCGTGAAATAAGGTAGGTATATAGTAATGCCTTTTCAAAAAATGATTAAATAATCGTCTCAAAAACAGTATCTCTGGTGGAGGGGGTAGTTTTTTCCTGACAAATTTTTTCAACCACTAATTTGTGCATCTGGAATCATTTGGAACGTCCTTGCTAAAACGGTGAACATCGAACTAAGAACAATGGAATTATCTATTTTTCAGGGGGTGCGTGGGGTAGCTCAGTGGCGTCGCGTGACTTCGGAAGCAGGGGGGGCAATTTAATTTTTTTTTTCTCAAGACAATGAACAACATTTCAATATTTTTTTATCGCAATTTTAGTTGAACTGAAACAAAAATGGGAAAAGAAAACAATTAGGTACTCGTTTATTTTCATATTTTTAATGAACCAACGAGACAAATAATACATGAATCAAAAACAAAAAAAAACTTCCGAAATTAAAAAAAACTTGTACTGTCACTGTCAGAAAAAACTTCCAAAATAAAACAAGTTGTATGTTGTAAAAGTTGTAAAAAATAAAATAATGTAGAAAAACTTTTTTATTATACTTCTTTGAAAACACCTTATTTTCATCTGTTTTAGCAATAATGAAAGATGGGGTTTTTCGGGGTAGCGCACGGAAACAGCGCATGGAAAAACTTTCCGTGCGCTGAATAAAAATACCGAATATATAGCTTTAAAATAGAAATATACAGCAAAGTAACTAAATTTAAGAAACTCTATATGCTCTATGACATTTAACATATACCTATTTTGTATTTTAGTTCGTAAGTGTTTCAATATTTAGATACATTTCTGTAATATTGTTGACGTTTTATTCACCTTATCTGACAATAACGAATTTACAACAAAGCGCACCTTTGAAATAATTTGAGAGTAACCATGGAAACGCATCAAACATACCAAACACTATATTGTCTGCATTGTTTATTTTTTGTCAATTAAACTTATTATAATATGCCGATAAAATGTTTTAAGTTTCCGTTTTCAAAGAAGTATAATAAAAAATATCGTTCATTGCTTGCATGACTTCCCGTGTGAGGCGCAGCCGAACACGGGAATATGTCACGCGTGCAGGGAAAAATCTTTATTTCCAGATTCGTAATGAAATATACTATTTAAAAAGAAGCTTGTATTTAAGCCATGTACTAAAATGAATAAAATAAAATAAGTATATAGTAAAATCGAGCAACTCTTACGCCTGGCGTAAACAAGACCACGTGAGTTGAAATATTCGCCAGGGCCGCACTGAGGCATGACCTTTATTTAATGTTAGTTTTACAATGGTTTACATCAAAATATTTGGGAAAAGAATTACTGGCTTAATTAAAATGGTTCAAAACATCGATAAAATTATTTGTGGCAGTGTCTAAATAGCTGAAAACAACAAGGTAAAACGGCGTAACTACACTTTTTCGATCGAGTACCTCCCTGTTGCCGACTCGGGTGAAACTTTATAGACTACCGACCAATCGCGGATCGTCATTGAACACGTGGTTTTATTTACGCCAGGCGTACGGATTGCTCGATTTTAGTATCGGTTTTTGTTAAGATAATTCAATGTCAAATTGCGACAAGTTCTTATAAATCTGAAAGCTTTTCGCGCGAATTTTAAGGACAATACATACTTTGGCAAATAGGTACTTGCTTATCAACCAATCACTGTCCAACAAAATTAATTGGTACTTACGTTAATGAACATCTCGCGCGACATGCTTTTTGATTTACAAAAACGCAATTTGGCATTGAATTATCTTTACTGAAAACCTAGACTTATTTTATGTTATTTTATTCGTTTTAGTATATGGTTTAAATAAAAGCTTGTTTTGACAAAGTTTTTTTACCTTTTATTTTATTTGATTCTCAATATCAGGAGGGTGGTAAAGAAATTTAGTCCACCATCTTGGGACATCCCCTATATTGGATTTAGTATGACGCCACTTATTTTTTTGTACTCGTCATTTCATACCCATGTAAAATAGGTTGTGCAGAAATAGCATTGACTGACGTATTTATAAAGACTTCTCACGACTCGACTATAACTTCATGTCCCTGAAAGAAGTTGGCGCAAATAACCAACAATGCCTTTTGCATTGTATTTTGTCTCGGAAGGGCGCATGGTGGCCCAAAAAAGTGTCAGACGCGACAGTCGTGAGCAGTCTTATTGATGCGGACAAGTTAAATAAAAGCTTGTAAAAATATCATGCATCTTTTACAGGTCAGGCACATCATATTTACTCAATAAAACTTCATTCTTCGACTGCTTTTTTGGGTAAAACATTCTATCAAGTGCGAGGCGAGTCAGGTTAAGACAAATCTATGCACGCGCGGCCATGCGGTGGCTACCGTAGCCCATGAGGCCAAAACTATAGGCACCATCACACCGCTCATGTAATTAATGAAGTGATTGCTGTGCATTATTTCCATTTTTACCTTAGGTAGGTAGTGTTATAAAATTCCCACCTAACAAAAACTGGGGGGGCCCGTGCCCCCCCCCCCCCCCCCCCCGACGCGACGCCACTGGGGTAGCTTTTGTACGATGATTTTTTTCTACCACGGATTCGTGAAATAAGAGTTGTAGTGGCTAGGCTTTCAAAAAACTATCATAGTCGGACCAAAAGCAATCTATCCGAGGGTTGGAAGTTGGAAGGGATAATTTTTGCTTGTAAATTTTTCTACCACGGGTTCATGTTCATGCATCTGGAATCATTTGGAACGTCGTTGCTAAAAACGGCGCAGATAATCGGACCAAGAATACAAGAATAATGTAGTTATTATTTTGTTCCTTGAGGGGTGCAGGGGTGGTTTTTGCGCAGTAATTTTTTTCAGCCACGGATTCGTAAAATAATTATTGAATGCCCTTTCCAAAAACGACGAAAAAAATAAATCTCTCGAGGGAAGAATTCTATAGTTACTGCTGACAGCGTCACTGTTAACCTTGGATTCTAAATGGGCAAGCTCATTTTATTAAAGATCTTCTCTTTATTTTTATAGTTCGGTAAAACCACCGACTGTTTGCACAATCCGGCAACGCCGCTTTCGGATGCTTTTTCCTAGCGTGCTGCCGCCTAGTATTGAGTAATGAAAGTACCACGGCCGTCAAGGCAGAACTATGGAAGAATTCTTCTATAGACACTGCTGAAAGCCAGGGTAAGCCGGCTTTCGAGAGCCGGCTTCCTTTCGGGCTGCCAAATAATTACATTGTGTGGAACTTCTGTCCGCGTAGCGTATATTTTCTGTGGTCACTACCATTGACATAGGCAAAACTTTAAGACACGGACACGGACACGCGGCCATAGGCGGCGTTTTTTGAGGGGTTTTATACAATTTGAAAAAAAATTTTGTTAGGCTTAAGACAAATGTTAGAAAATTTTTGAAAATTTATTTTGGCGAGTTTAGTTTTTCTTTACCTGCCATAAATTTTTTTGTACTAACTGATAGTTAACCCTGTATTTACAGGGTGTTCTATTAATCCCAATTTAATTGGTTCACTCGTTTCTGTTTTTGTTTCCTTTTTTATCGCCAAAACATCTTTTTTGTGTGTCCACAAATTGTTAATATTATTATTTTTAGATAAAATCCGTCGGCGGTGGTCAAAATATAAAGGTCTACACTGTACATGTACACTTAAGTCAAACAATATGTGTTATTTTTACCTCATCTTCCAGCCCGACCAACTGTCAACTGATGCTGATAGGTACAGGGCGTTGATAGTTATTTTTTAGCCTCCCTCCCATATTTTTTTTTGCCTTAGAAGAAAAATTAAAAAGTTCCAGATAGTTGTACTTTCTAACCATTAAGCATTAGTGAAATTTTATAATATAGGGGTTTCTACTTAAATAATCCAAATTAAATTTGTGCTTTTCAAAATGGGCTTTTCTACAATACACGTACAGGATGATTCTTAATCTAGACACATAAACTTGGGAAACTGTAGCTTGCTTTTTTAATAATCACGACAAAATTTAATAAAAAAATTTAATTTCCGAATTATACTGAATTTCAAAGTGTACCGGTTTTAGAGGAAACTATCCCCAAATGTGACTTTAAAAAACATTTTTTTTCTTTAATACCGCTGTCCACACAAAATAATAAATAAAAATGGTTTTACCAAAACCGAGAAAATTCAGGCATACAACATTTGCTTAGGCTGGTTGTTTTGACATCTCATTATCTGAAAGGTGATGGTGAATATATGAAAATTAAACCAACACCATAATTTAAAGGGTCGACTCTAACTAACGAAAAACAACTGCCAACGGAATCGCTAGTTTCACATCACTTTTTCTCAAATTCATTGTCACAAACTCATCTACATATAATTGACAAAATCAACAATTTCATTTCTTCTGTTTATCAGATGTTATGGAATCATCTGAAAGACGCAAAGTGATAATAATGTTGAGGTGGCACTTTCATAGGTGCCGTTGAATAGGTACTACCAACCCGAACCCAAATGTGTTTGCGTTTATTTTTTAAATTATTAGGTTTTTCAAAAACCAAATGGACCCCAAACACTACATTATATCATTGCCCATATCTGGACAAAAAAAATCAGCCAAAGCCGATGTATTGCCTTCAAAGACAATGTAACTACCTAAACTTTCTCGTAATTTTATAGTGAAGAAAAGAAGATATATATTCTAGATAATAATAATTCTCACCCTCACAATATCTACTAGTATTATTTTGTCCGTTACCATTTGCGGCTAGGGCCGACTTTTCCCTATAGAACTACCATAGCATTTACTCAAGTATTACGGAAACCCTTAGAAAATCGCAGTGAGTGTAGGACAATTAGTAAATCACACACATAAAGCTATAAACGCGTAGCTACGTAAAAGGATATACCATACCAAATTGAACATAGCGATACATCAGTCTCATATTTTCATCCCCATTTTAAACTCCCCAATGCAATGAGGCAGGTGCCGTTTTATTTCTCAACGAGTATTCGCGTAGTAATTAATAAAAAAAACAAGAAAGATAAGATGCAAATTAGCGAAAGGAGGAAAGAAAACCTATTACTTTTGTTATTTATGGTGATTGCGGCAGAAAGAGACCTAAGATAATTGTTATTTTCTGCGTATATAAATGTCACTGAATAGTGTCAAATGTATTTATTTTATTGGTATAACCCCCTTTTCTTTCTTTTATTTTAAGTAAAGTAAGTAGAAATTATTCAAACATGACCAAGTTATTAGTTTGTTCTACCTTAGCTGCCAACGATTCCCAAACTACATATGAATGATCTGATTCCTAGAAAAAATCTGGAATTTTCTTGTATTTTGATTGGTCCCAAACAATTATGGAACGGTTCAGACCTGCAGTTGGATCAAGCCTGAGGATGTGCGAAGTATCTGACACCGCATGACCATGTGCACCATGCACATGGTGTCTAAAGCCCTGTGGGTAACAAGATTGAAGTAACTACGTAATTTGTTACGGATTCCTTCAAGAAATTGATTAAATTAAACTTAGTTTAAATAAATTCCTACTATTTAAGGATCTTCGGCCACGAGAAAGTGAGATTATCAACGGAGGTTATCGCCTCTCTATAGTGTGAGGAACGTATAGTCTAAGATCCCGAATAAGCTCGACCTTACCCTCGTCTGTATTCCTAATGAAAGGTATTTTTGTTATATAAGATAGGGTCAAGGGTGGTAAAAATGAGACATTTTTTCAAAGGAATCGATAACAATTTTATAAGAGATAAATGATGATGAGAAAACTACTAACAACTTAAAAGCATAAGTAGAAAAAGCACCTTTAAAAAAAGTGAAAATAAAAACTGCCTCTTATATTTAACCTAGAAAATGTCTAAGCCAGGTTAAATGTGAGACAATTTTTGTTTCATGATGACAGAAAATTTGGAGCTTCTACCCCGATGTTTTTCATCGGAAGACGGAAAATAAATACAACTACTGGCAGGTCATAAGCTACTATTTACAAAAAAAAAGTATTACAAAAACGTGTATCCAAAGATTTTAATTATTATTTGTTAATTTTTTATTCGACGAGGACATTTTTCATTATTTAATTTTTCATACACCTATGACGTTGCGTCAGAAGAAATTACCTACGCAGGTAGGAAAATACTTTTTCATGCGGCGCCCGCAGTGCTTTTTCCGCCGGCAGGAACATATAGCTTAAAGTGACTGATTAGTTATTGAAGAAATACCCCCGTTAAGAGACTTTAATGGAAGATTTCTTGCAAAAGTCAAATCACTGGACTGGGAAGGTCATCATTTAATAATAGTTTTTAAAACTACAGGGCTGATAAATCTGCGGAAAATTTTTTTTGTGTTTGCGATTCAGGTGTTCGTAGTTTTGGCATCTTTTAGTCGTTGTTTATACGTTTGTGAAAATGTAAAATAGGACGGAATCGTGTATGGTAGAGTTTATAGAAGAAAATGCCCATAATTTCGTGAATCGGTGCTTATAAAAAAGAATGGATCACCTCGACCGGAATTTAAATGTAGTTTTAAGGTTGAACAATAGAAAAAACTTCGTGGTTGTGCGGGTGTGTCGAATTACATGCTTTGTGTTATTTTAAACATTGAAAAGACAATGGACAAAAACGGGCGTTAGAGATTTATCTTATTTATCGGCAAAATTTAAAAACAGGGATCTTCTTAAATTCATTTAAGAAATGAATTGCTTTAGAAGAATATTGGCATTGTTGATGTTTCTGGCTATGGAAAAGCAATAAGAGGAAAAAATTTTTATATCTTGTCCCGACTTATATTTTATTGATTTTGTAAAATTTATGGCATATTAGCTAGCATTGCGAGGACATGACGAGTCTTCGCAGAGTTTAAATCCAGGAATATACAGAAGGCTTATTGATTTTGTATCAGCGATCGATTAAAGGTACTTCAAAATCTTTTCCAAATGACATTAGATAAAAAAATAATTTTATAATGCTGTCGAAAGCATGTGTAATAAAAAAGCATCACATAGTTTTTGTCGTAAGAAACTTCAGGCCTATGTTTATTTTTTCTTCCCCTTTTTAGATTCTGAATGACCCCTTGAATTTTTTCGCACTTATTTATTTTCACCCTGTATAATATCGTAATCTCAGCTGATTATCGATCTCCTTTACTGAGCATGCCCACTGTGGGGTTCAGTGATTGGTCGGCAGAGAACTTTCACGGCAAACCGAGACGCACTAACGGAATTTTTTGAATTTTAATAATTATTATCGCCGCCCTAGTTAGTTCAGTAAAACGGTACACAAGGAGGGTGCGAAGTGGAAAGTTCTGGTGTAATTGTTTTTAGTTGTTTATTTCATGTTCTTTGAGGTGCCGAACATGAATCTGAAGTTGTCCAAGAAAAATTTTCGCGGCAAATATGAGAAATCATTAAAGAAACACTAAAAATAATGTTTTTTAGTGATTTACAGCTTATAACTTGCAAAGCAAGCTATTTACGCCCTATAGTAAAATAAACAGGAGAAAATTATCTACAATTTGACTGTCTTAACATTTTTTGTACGTTTCTACGCAAAAGAGTGTTGAAATGATAGAAATAGGGAAATAAGTAGTTTTTGAAGACAGAATAAAGATTCCAATAAACATAACATCAGGCAGTGCCCTCTAAAGAAATACTAGGGGGCGCTGCATTAGACGCTGTGTTATGCTATACAACCCACAAATCGTTAAGAATAGGGGCGAATATACAGGTGGTACTAGACGTCAAAATATACCGTGTGAGCCAAAAATGCCTTAGTAAAATGTTGCTCGTTTAAAAGATAGAGGGTGTTGAAAATAAAACTTGTTTTCGAAAAAATTCACTAATTCTAAAACCGTTGAAGGTATCTTATTCAAAATTGACACACTTGGGTTTTCGAAAGTGAGAAATACGAATTCGGTACTAGTTTGAACCTAGTTCTTAGAGAGCGCTTGGTGCGAACTTCTTGATGAATTAAATTCTGCATAATATTTTACCCTGCGAAGCTATTGGGAATGTTTGGACGATGTAAAGACATACTCTTGGTCAATATCGATATCGCAAGCCGTTTGCGAGATATTCGTCTCTGAATGTAGAAACACCGAAAAAAATCCTAATTTCGAAAATACAACGCAATTTATTCAAAATACAAAATGTTTTTTGAAATTTACTTCAACAGGTATTGAAAATGTCCCCCGTTTACCTCAAATCCTCAAGTCCCTTTCTTATGCTCTTTATTAAATGACGCCTCACATTCGGGAAGGTATTTTCAGCATTTTTAATATTATCGGTCGCTTGTTGAATTTTTTCTAATTAATAATAAATTAATTCGACTTTCTCACCTTCGAAATTATTGCAATTTTTCGAAAATCAAGTTTTATTTTCAACACCCTGTATCTTTTAAACGAGCAACATTTTACTAAGGCATTTTCGGCTCACACGGTATATTTTGACGTCTAGTACCACCTGTTGCCCTCTGGCGGATAAGTTATGGGACACCCTGTATATTCGATATGAATTTTCGGGCTGAAAATGGCGAACTTTCTCACAAAATTTTCGGGAAATATAAAATAAACGAATATTCGTTTTTCCAGAACCGAATATTTCCAAAATATTCTCAATATATTGCAAAGTTCGAATTGGAATATTCGCCACTCACATCACTGCATGGAAGCCGTCTCTAAGAGGGCCCGTATAAATAAATACATAAAAATTGTACAGAAATGCACGTCTTTTATTAGCCTATACAATAATATTTACCTACATGAAATAAAAATTATAAATTAATGGTGCTTTTTGCTGTTTTAAAAAAAATACTGAAGTTCCTCCATGTTTCAATACTCTTTTGCGTGGAAACCATACGACTTACAAAAAAAACATTAAGATAGTTAAATTGTAGATAATTTTCTTCTCTTTATTTTACTACAGAATCTCGTTTTTCGTAAGTAGCTTGCATTTCCAGTTATAAGGTGAAAACCACTAAAACACTATTTTTAGTGGTTTTATTGATGATTTCTCATATTTGCCGCGAAAATTTTTGTTGGACAACTTCAGATTCAGCACCCCAAAAAACATAAAATAGATCACTAAAAACAATTACACCAAAACTTTCCACTTTAAACTACCGTTTGACTGAACTATAGTGGTGAATGGTCCTAATCAACAAAATTGTCATTTTTTGGTTGCGACTGTTAACATACTTTAAAATATTTAAATTCCATACTGGTCAATAGATCCACCACTGATCAATATTTATCTTTTTTACAGCATATTGGTTAAAAGTTATAAGCCACAAAACTTCCGTGGTGAAAAGTCCCCAACGGCTTAGAACTCTTCACTACCAAAAATGCAATTCATTACGCGAACGTATTTTAGTAACAGGGAATAGTTTTAATTCGCATATTGCAGGTCTGGACAGGGTTATTCTAACCTTTATACCTTAGACAAGGAAAGTTTCTTGTCTACCTAAGCTTTATACGCAAAGGTTTTACGTATGGTATCAGTTGCTGACTGACAGTTGTTGTGTAACGACGTGCGCTCCTTTTAATACAAAATGAGTGCAAAAAGCAGACTACTATTTGAGTTAGCACAAAACCAGAAAAGCAACGAGTCCAGTGTAAGCAGTAATAGTGATGAGATCACTTTTGTTACCTTAACCCTCGTGACATTATCTGGTAAGAAAACATAACAAATTATTAGGTTAATTAACGGAATTAGAAAAGGCCGTGACTAAAGTAACAGAGGTGTTTGTTTAGGTCAAATCTTGCAACTGAATTTTAAAACAGTTATCCCCAACCGATTAAGCTGAAATTTTGCATCCATGTTGACAATGTTAAGTGACGTCATTCAAAAATCCAATATGGCGGACTCCTAAAGACGACTGATCAGTTATTTTCTATGCATGCCCATGATATGGGAGTAGATAGGCTATATGTATTTCTTATGGAAGCTAAAACGTGGTCAAAACGTGGCCAAATTTCTCCGACGCGACTTCGCGAGACCCCCGACACGACTGAACATGCCCGAGTTCGCCAACCGTTGACCTTCGCCCCAGCCGCGACCGAAAAACGACTAGACGACTCGAAAAAACGTCTAAACGATTCGGATAAACGTCTAAGCGACTGTAAAAACAACTGTAAAAACGTTGAAACTACTCGGAAAACGACTAGACAACTCGAAAAAAAAACGTCTAAACGATTTGGAAAAACGTCTAAGCGACTGTAAAAATGACTATAAAAACGTTGAAACGACTAGGAAAACGTTTAAACTACTCGGAAAACGACTAGACGACTCGAAAAAATGTCTAAACGATTCGAAAAAACGTCTAAGCGACTGTAAAAACGACTATAAAAACGTTGAAACGACTCGGAAAACGTCTAAACTACTCGTAAAACGACTAGTCGTTTTTCGGTCGCGGCTGGAGCGAAAGTCAACGGTCGGCGAAAGCCGGACATCTTCGGTCGCGTCGGAGAAAGTCGGGCGGTTTCGCGAAGGTCACGGCTGGGGCGAATCTAAGCGGTCGGCAAACTCGGGCATGTTCAGTCAACGTCGGGGGTAGCGCCGGAGAAATTTGGTCACGTTTTGACCACGTTTTAGCCCCCATAAGAAATACATGGGGAAATTGGCCTTGAACCGGCATAGCCTAACTACTTATGGGTATCAAATGAAAGGGTGTGCTGAGAAGAATACGAAAATAAAATGACGTCACACTTCACACTAAGTTCAATATGGCGGACAACATTTTTATATTATTAGAAATGCACAGATTAAGACAAAAAGGAAAAGTTGAAAATACATTAAGAGTAAAAACATTTTTAAAAACAAGCTTTTGTTTAAATGCTATAAAAAAGAAAATAAACTTTAAATTAAATAAAACCATCAATTTATTACATTATACAATGTATATAAAAGCTTGTCGCGAGATTTACATGTGTAAATAAACAAGAATACTATATGTAACTTGATCTTGACAAAAGTAAGTCTAACCAAAAATGTGTGTATTCATAAAATAAATGTACACTTACATTTACAATTTATATTATATAAATTATAGGTATAATAATCTTTTTAGAGCATTTAAATAAAAGCTTGTTTTTAAAAATGTTTTTTTTAATATTAATTTATTTACTAATCCAAATTACATATTACTGACAGACCATTGACAAATCCTATATTTTACTTTAGAGCCTTTGTTTACAGAAAAAAAAAGAAACTTCAAACCCTGCTCAAACTATGCAGTTCTCTCTGTATTCCTGCAGCTTACCATTCATTTTATAAAAATTTAATGTTTGCGGAAGCAGTTTCCTTAAACCCCTCAGATGATGAAGATACAATAAAATAAAACATATCTGGCAACACTAGACAACAATGAACGGTGGTGCGTGTGCCATGGATTAGTAGAATAGGGCTTCCCAGAGTATCTTTTATGAATAGATTAGTACTAATTTGTATTTACAGATCACTCAGGCAAGTGACGCGTAGAAATCTTTTACCGTACCTACTGGCAATTCTAAAGGTGTCGTCAGGCCAGGCGATCAATGTGTAAGAATATATACGTAATAATGAGAAATCAAATAAGTAGAAATGGGATAATAGGTATAAAAAATGCGAGAAGGAATATTCAGCTATTATTAATATTTTTAAGGTTTAATTGTTAAATGTGTTCAACTTAAACCTGTTTCAGTTTTTTATTAATAACCATTTAAAAATAGCAGGTTTTTTAAAACCTTAACTTTAACAGCCACTGGTTTAATCCCCCAGGGCCGGCTCTAGGCGGGTGCGAACGGTGTGGCGATGCAGTCAGTAGCGTATTTAGAAGGGCGGGGTCGAAACCATTTCGGAATTTGAAAATATTCACTGAACTTGTAAATCTTAAGATATTGGGATTTCCTAATACTAATTTTAAGTAATTTTCCTTAAAATTCCTAAAAAAATTCTATATACAATGAAGTGATCCAAACTCGTCACCCGGCCTACTTTTTGTTCTTAATGGATTAAATAATAATTCCTTGTCGGGGTCTGGCACTTTCATGCGGCACGCGGCCCCACAAAAGCTTGACCCGGTCCTGACCCCCCCCCAAATTTTCGCTAAATACGGCCCTGCTTGGTTTTTACACTGCTTGTGATTTACCCCTCTGACCTAAAGTTACGTACTTAGTTATTCACAAAATATTGCCAATGTAAACGGTCAACGTATTAAATTTTACACTTTATAAAGTCACATTACTTACCTTCACAAGACCAATCTCCATTCAGAACCAGCTAAAGTATATGGATGAAAATACTGTTTGTGAAAAATCATCTTCAGTGCCTTTCTGCGATCTGTAGCACATTTATCTAATAAGTGCGTAGTTTATTAAGAAACCAAAGCAATTTTATTTTTTTAAATTGACATTTGTGCAGAACTCAATTTTTTAAGAGGTAGCTGAAATAAAACTAAATGAATGGATCAATTTAAACAAATTTTTAAAAAGCGTTAGATTTGAAATAACGTTACGACTAGTAGTAAGTAAATAGATTGCAGTATAATTCAATTGTTGAATGAATTGTTATTATAAAAGTCTTACGATAAATCTCTTTATTGTTATTATTATTACTATAAGAATAAACAAGGTCAAATTGTGGTTTTAAATAAAAAAATGCTAATTATAATTGAAAGGCTTTTTATTTCTTTGGTCAAAATCATTGGTATAAGGGAATATATATCGTATCATATTTTGTACTGTACACAAAAATAACCTAAAATTGGCACCTATTTTCATCGAAATCGATAATAAACTGTAAAACAGGCTTTTCCTCTTTTACATAATATTTCATTTCGAGAAGGAAAACACTAAAAAACAATAAAACGTAAAAATGGCAACAAGAAATATGATATAAAACACTCATATTATTTAAAAACAAATTACTATATATACCTATTTATATATAGTATACGTTTCAACATTCATTGGCTTATACCTAAAAATGTACTTTACAAGACTAAAGAATCTTATTGTGGATTGGCGGACACATGGCCATATTGAATATACCTAAATCAATCACAGAATTTTGTCAGAGATCATACTAGAACAAACTAATTGTTAGTAAAAATTGAACTCATTCGGTTAACACTTTAACCTTAAAATGCAAACTTAAAGAGCAGACACAGTCGCGGATAAAAATAAAAAATGATAGTAAATACAACGTCATAAATCAAATAATTTTCCTACGAATCAACAAAAAAAAAAAAATTTTATATATGGTTTGTACAAAACAAATTCCGATGTACGTCATCGTATACGGCATTGGAAAAGACTCGTCATAGGGACACAGCGTTGCCGTATCGTGATAAATAAATATATAAACAATAACCGTCGCATTCCCCATATTTTTAAACCACAAGCATAAAATGTATTTTACATATACATACATTACATAATAAAAGATTGAACTTTTAGTGGGTTTGCAGTCAAGTTGGTCTTTAAAGAAAACTATTGGTTAATTGCCAAGCTTTCGGAATTGTTTATTCCAATGCAAAACACGTGGAAACGTTCACGTGCGCGTCCACGAGGTTATAACTTATAACTCGGGCTCTGGCGGTTGTAAATTCGGCAACGTCGCCCGTAGCGTTAACAGCGGTACCAACATAATACTAGGCCAAATTCAAATATCAACACACAAAATCACATATGTTTTCATATAAAACGTTGGTAACACAATTTTCGTCATTAATTGTTATTGATGACGAGCAACGGAATTTGTGTTGTACGAACCATAGCTTGATTTAAATGCTTTCTCCGCTTGAACTTTTACGATTGGAAGTCAAACGATATTAAACAATTTACAATAGGTATGTTAGTAGCTATCCAGTCCAAATGAACTTTTGTCCGCCTATAAGAGTATTGCACCGAACAAAATCGTTTATATATTGAGCATTATCGAGAAACAATATTGAAATTTAGTATTTACAAAGTTGGTGGCTATGCATGGCACTACGGATAATCTTCGCTCTTTTTTTATACATATTTACAATGGTTTGCTGTAAAACTTTTATTAGATAATAATTTATAAAGAAGGGAACACAGCAAACGTTCTTTGGTTTCTCTCCCTTAAGTTAATATCTTTCTCAGCAAATAATTTCAATAATGGTTCGCGTCGAAATAATAATATAGCTATAAACCATTTATCTTATAGTCAGTAATTAATGTAAACAAAACAACGCGAAAAGGTTGCACTCGCACTAAGGATCACGCAGAGCGCGCCGGTATTTGGTTCTAGTTCTTTTCTGGGGAGAACTGCGGGTAACTGCGAGTTGCAGGTGCCACATATTTCCATCTGCACCCTTTGCATTGTTTTTGTATTTGAGCTAATAAAGCTCCGATTTGGGTCTAATCCGATGATTTATTACTCTCTCTCTCTCATTTCGAAATGAACTATAGTGTCTTCCAGGCGCGGTCATATCCATTTGCGAAGGGGGGGCATACCTGGATATTATGTACAACTCCTTTAGGCGCGGTTCTTAAGTACCTTCTATAACATTAAAACTTCAATAAGGCGATATCACAAGAAAATAGGTTCCTCACAAAAATATCAAAAATAAAAAATATACATTTTAAATAAAAATTATGCAAACTAAATTTTTTGCATGCGAGTTGGTTACATACAGTGTATCCACAGATTGAGTTCACATAAGGTGTAAATAACAACAAATTTTCGAGTTGAAATTTGAGCTTCTGGGAATCAGCCCTGCTTGGTTTTAAACTAATTTGTGACATAATTTTACTTTCTAAAAATCACGTATGCCTTGGAAATTATGAAGAAACTAATTTTCCACCTCAGTAAAGTGCCTTTTTTGTAGGTTTTACGGCAAAATATTATTAAGGAAACTTGTTCAGAATGAAAAGCTGAGTAGGTTTGCAAAATTTCGAAAATCTAGGCCTATACTTTGATTTTTTGGCATTTTTCACACTTTTTTTAGAAAAGTGCATTTTGTGTAGTTTTTACATCAAAATTTTCTTAAGAAAACTTGTTGACAATGAAAAACTGGATTGGCTTGAAAAATTTCAAAAGCCTAAGTCGACTATGATTTTTCCTGCTAAAAAATTAAACCGCACAAAAATCAAAGTAGACCTAGGCTGTTGGAATTTTTCACACCTATCCAGTTTTTCATTGTGAACAAGTTTTCTTAATAACATTTTGATGTGAAAACTACACAAAATGCACTTTTCTAAAAAAAGTCGGAAAATGCCAAAAAATCAATGTATAGGCCTAGACGTTCTAAATTTCGCAAACCTACTCAGTTTTTCATTCTGAACAAGTTTCCTTAATAACATTTTGCCGTAAAATGGGCACTTTACTGATGTGGAAAATTACTTCGTTTCTTCATAATTTTCAAGGTGATTTTTCGAAAGTAAAATTATATCACAAATAAAATTAGTCTCAAACCAAGCAGCGCTGATCTCCAGAAGCTCAAATTTCAACGCGATTTTTTTTTGTTATTTACTCTTTTATGTGAACTCAATCCGTGGCCTTTATCCTTTTTTTGTTCGTAGTCAGTTTGGCATAATATAAGGTGTATTTAAGCAGTGTGCGCACGCTAATATGAAACGCGCGACCTCATCATTCGAAATCAATTGCAAAGGAACCCAATTCTGTTTATGTTTCAGAGACAGCAGGCGAGAACCCGGGCGCTGTTGCCAAGTATTTGGAATACGTCTTATTTAAATGCAGAGTGTTTTTAGAAGTTATGATATCGTTGCAAGTACAATTGACAACCTTGTCGCAATGGCGATCGAAGTAGGGATTTAAGGCAGCCAATGTTGGGCCGTGTCCCCACGACGATGCATGATGCTTTCCTCTCGAGTTATATGGCTTATCTTATTTTTCTAGGACCCAATAAGTGATCTATTATCAGAGAGCTGCCTCCTTCACTCTAGTTCCCAATAATATTATCCAACCTTCTCTTAAATGCCATTTTTGCCTGTTTATGTGAAACAATAAACAGAAAAACTTATACTAGAATGACAAACGTTGCATTTAGATTGCACCAATATGTTTAGAAAATATTTACTTTACATAGCGAATATTATCCTTAGAGCCTCGCCATTAATCTGCCTTCAAAGATAACCGTATATCGTCGTCAAATCGTCCGCAATCACAGTTCGTTGCGCATCGGAGCGCAAGCGTAAAGCCGGGTCCAGACTTGGAATATCAGCCCGCGCTGTAACTGCAACATGTAAAATGATGTAACGAAAAACGAAACCAGCGTGGACTGCAAGTAGGACCTTGTTGCAGACCTGACCTGTGCGTATTTCGGCGTACGTAAAATACGCGCGGTAACGCCCTCAATATTCCAGTCAACGAGTGTTCAAAAATGGGTTGCAGGCAGACTTTTGTGCCCACTTTTTTTTTACTCTTGGGCTGTATTCGGACGTGGTTGGAAATGATTATACCAAAAGTTCCACGGTCTGCAAGGGGACCTAGTGTTGCCAGGATGTGTCTCTGTTTTTGGTTTTTCGCTTATACATTGTGACCCACTTAAAACTGGAACGCCCCCATAAAATTGTCGTCCGATTCGGATCGTTGTTTTTAACAATGGGGCATCAAAAACTGTACTTTAGGGTAAAACAGCACAATTTATTTCAAAGACCAAGGCCTGCTACGATATACTTTTGGCTACAAAATTAGAGAAATCATAAAAGCGATTTTTTTAAAAAAGCTTTTGCTAAGCCATTGGATTGGGCATCCCTTGAAACGACTTTGTACCAAATTTTGTTAAAAAATATCGAACAATAAAAATTCTAGAGACCAATGAAAATCGCGATTTAAGTACCTATTTTACCTGCCTACTATCAAGTTGCGTGGGGATTGAAAACAATTTAAACTGTAACTTAAACTGTAACTTAGTTTATCACAAATAAGTATAGGTACCTAAATACAAAAAACCTAAATTAAAAATTAAATTTAAATTTTTTATACTAAGTAATCGACAATTTATTTAGATTCATTTTTAATACCTCCTAATTTTTACAGTATGGTCTTTGTATTTAGGTATACCTATTGATATTATATTACTTTTAATAAAGTAAGTTACAGTGGCATAGTCAAAATGTTAAAAAAATCGCTAATATGATTTCTCTAATTTTGGCTCCAAAAATATGTCCTAGTAGTATTTCGAAATAAATTGTGCCATTTTTTATCTTCAAATTGCTATACGAAAAAGCTAAATCCGCATGTTAGTTAGTTCAACATTTAGAACTATTTGCAAAATTCATAAAAATTGAAAAAGGTTATTTTTTACTTTTAAATTATCGTTTATATCACTATACAAATGATTTATAACACATGCCGATACATGATAATGTATCATATACAGTGCCCGCCAAAAAGTCTGCACCAAAACTGACAAAATCAAATGTTGTGACGTAGTCTCTTTTATATGTCAAATTTGACATTAATGAATAAAATGTCCGGAAAATGGGCTTATTTAACCGAATTTCGAAAAAAGTCATAAGAAAAATATGTTTCTTTCGCAATTTTATACCACTATGCAAAATTTCAAGAGCCTACTACGATTTTCATATTTTGCCCTTTGTTGGATATTATTGGACATAATATTTTAAATTTTCTAGATATTTCTGATCAGATCAGCATGACAGAAATATTTGTGTGTTTTTACAACCATTTACTATAGAAAGAAGTTTGTAAATCGAATTTATGTGTTTATCTGTAAAAATTAGATTAGTTTTGCACCAAGCGTGCTTCTTCAATAAGCCCTCATTTTAATTTTTTTGCAAAAAAGAAGGAAAAGAAGGAAATTTAGACCGTAAACTAAGTATTGTGCAGTATGTATTCAGCCAATGAGTGTTTTAAATTGCATAGGATCGACTTTTATGGATTAACAAATACGGAAAAGGGCAACAAAGGGCGAAATATGAAAATCGTAGTAGGCTCTTGAAATTTTGCACAGGGGTATAGAATTGTGAAAGAAACATATTTTTCTTATGACTTTTTTTCGAAATTCGGTTAAATAAGCCTATTTTTCGGACATTTTTTTCATTAATGTCAAATTTGACATATAAAAAAGACTACGTCACAACATTTGATTATGGCAATTTTGGTTCTAGAGCAAGCAAAACCTGATGCCGCAAACAAATTTTCCGTAAGTTATTTACTAAAAAATTTTCCCATATGGTGCAGACTTTTTGGCGTGCACTGTACATAAATCTAAATTGTAGACAATTTAAATAAAGTTTTTTTATTAGCTAATAATAGAACAGAGTTATAATAGGGTTAAGCGAGGGGGTCATATCTGCCTTATTGCAACTGCATTTTGCATCACCACGGTCCTTGATGCATTTGCAGTACGTCAAGTTCAAAACCTGCTTCTGGGGTTTTAGGTGACACTGTGGTAACACTTGATCCGCGCTTAAGTCCCCCCCCCCCTCAGAGTTCTGGGGGAAGCTTGTTACCCAACCAGGTCTGAACTGAACTTACCTCTCGAAAGCTATGCTATGCTGCTTTTCTGATCCTTTAGTTGGTGGAAGGGCCGCAATGATGTCTGGTTTCATGGTAGTGACTTGACAAAAGAGTTAAGTTGAGAGAAGTCCCTTTGGTGGTATGACTTTTGAAGTGTTTGGCGGATTTAACTTTTTCATTAGATAATTTTATTTCTTGCAACTCTGTTTCCGAGCACATTTTCTCTTAATGTCAAAAGGTATGAGGCATCTCTTATCCGAAACCGTGGTGTGAAAGTTCTTTAAAAAATAAGAGTTTTCAACGGTTTAGGCGAGACATATTTTGGAGACCTCTCTAGGTAGCTCCCCTCTCAGACCAGGAATTTTTGGTATATAAATCTCCAAGCACTTCCGAACGCAGCCTAAAATGTAAATAAGTGCCCACAAAAGTCTTGCCTGCAACAAATTCCTTTACTGAGCTTAAATTTAGACCGCCTTTCAACGGCAGCCAGCATCTCAGTAATCACAGTGAATTACACCCATCTCTATCAGTGTTGCACCGCTTGGTCCGGCGCCGGTAAATTCTTCAAGGGATGCGCGGCGTGCGCACCGATGTTGCAAGTCTGGACGCGGCTTAAGAACGCGCGCACGCGCACTCGCTCGGCGGCGACTAGCGCAGGTCGCAGGCGGGCAGCGGCGGCCGGCCTCAGCTGGCGGCGCCCAAGGGCAGGCCGCCCCCTCCCGCGCCGCTCTTTAACCCGCCGGGGAAGGGCGGCGCCGACACCGCCCCAGGTGGTGGCTGCGGGCCGCCGCCGCCGCCGCCGCCCGACATGTTGTTGTTGAGGTCTCCGTTGGGGGGTGGCGGGCCTCCGCCGCGGTGGTGGCCGTTCATCAGATGGCCGGGGATGCCGCCCTGAAACGACGGACCAAGGGGGATGTATTGAAGTGTTGGGGCAGCATGGGGAAGCAGTTAAAGTAATTAATCTACCTGGTCGTAAGGGGCGAGTAGAATCAAGCAGATTTAATTCAGCTGATTTCATATGAGAGGTAATTAATTAATTCCTAGTATAATTGAATCTTCGAATGTTTTAATTCGACCAAGAAGGAAACAATTATATACAGGGTGTCCAACTTTAAAACTGTACAAATCCGTAAAATCTTCATTTTTGGAGATAATCTCCTAAACATTTTCTTGTTAACAAGCGCCTACCGGCCCTGCCGGACCATAGGCCTTGTTATGGCTCCCGATGGTGAGTAGTAATAGGTGTACATACTTTGTAGTCTACAGGTCGCATTTTTCGAGCCCAAATTTGGCGTACGGTCGACCGAGCTGATGGGCAAGAAGCCTTTTGATGGGCGTTCGAATCGGAAGAGCCGTTCGGCCCCTGGAATTTTTGTTTTCCATTTTTTTCGATTTTTTCGGCTCATATGGCTAGGGATTCGAACTGAAAGCGCCGGTCGAGTTCAATTTTCGCGTGGGGCCGCGGAGGGATATGGACCTCCCGCCTACGAAAGAGCCCCCCGATCTAAAAAGCCGTTCGGCCGTTTGGGCCCCTTTTGGGCCCGCCCCCGCCCCCCCGATCGATACGTATTCGTACAATGACATTTGGTATTGTTTTGATGAATTTACAAATTTCGTACCGATTTCGGATTTTGGGGGTTCGCAGAGGCCCATCTGTTATTCCATATGTGACTTTTTCAGGTACGGGCGCGCTGTATTTTTATGTAAAATCTCGAATATTTTAGGAAACGCTACGCGAGACCATCTATCCTTATAGGTAGAGCTGTACGGTTCGTTTCAAGCATTTGTGGCGCAATGGCAGCGTGCTGGGCTCATAGCATGAAGATCCGGGGTTCGAAACCACGCTCTGGAACGAGTTTTTTTTATTATTTTTTTAAACTATTTTTAAAAAATATGTAGTGTTAAATATTGTACGGTGTACAGAACCCTTCGTGTGCGAGTTCGACTCGCACTTGGCCGATTTTTAACTTTATACCTACTCACTTTTGTGTCAGTGACTATCTTTCTATAGTCACTGCTTGTGTATTGTTATAGATAGTTGCAGTATTTGGCATTGCAGGAGCATGCCGCAGAGACGAGTTACAGAAATTACCATTAAATAATATTAACGACATGGATTCTATCATAACTGTAAAAATTGCCGATAGTAAGATAAACAAACCTCGATCATTTGTAATAAGCGGAAAAATTAGAAGTTTCAATTTTGTTGAAATGTATCGCAAATATGCATCCCTTCGTCCCCAGTCTACTAGTCACACTAGATTTTTTATAAGATATATTAGGTATAACCAGTGACTATAGAAGAAAATGCTCCGTTCAACCTGTTCGTGTAAATACTTTGAGTAAAATTCCTAGTGATATTGCAAAATACTTAGAGATTGAAAACCCAATGCAATACATAAAACACTGTTTTCGCAGATCTTCTGCAACATTGCTGCAACTGTAGCTGAGGGCTATATTTTGGGGAGCCAATTTGTAAAAAAAAAACTGAAATAGGTGCTCAAATTCTGGAAGATGAACCAAGTACGAGTACCGGAAACTTCACAACAATTCTAAAAAAAGCTTTAAGTGAAGAACCTGAGACCTTCACAGGCAATGAAGAAAACAAAATTTAAAAAATTACTATGGAAATGAAATTTGTCCATCAGTTACCTCGACTGCGTCTCGAGCTGAAAACTTCATGCCTCGTGCAACAAATATGCACTATACAGTTACACAAATAACTATTTTTCTAAGTACCTATAATAGAATTGTGTTTTTCGAATTGCAAAAGAGAAATTTTTCAAGGTACCTATATTAGGTTCTCAAATAAAGCCCGATTATATCGTTAGTTTTTTAAATAAAAAGACTAGCTTAAAACCAGGATGATGCAGTTTTCTCTGGAGAATCCGAATATAGCTTCAGAATTGATATACAGGGTGTTCTCGAAAAGTTAAGAACAAAAATACAGGGTGTCTATTTAAGAAGGGCCACTCGAGAAAATCTTGACAAATATTCATTTTTCTGAGAACTTTATTTGAAAAATGCTTTTTATGAGCTAACTTTGCGTAAAAATGCACTTGAGATCCATGGCCTACTTTCCGAGATATTTTTCAAAATCCCGAAAATCGCCGAAATTTCTTCAGCATGCAACTTTTTTGTTTCAAGGGTTACCGAAAAAAATTCTTAATGAAATTTGTGGGCAAAACTGATTGCTTTAAGCCTAGTTTATCAGAATTTGGAAAAAAACATGGTTTGTTGTGTGCTCTTTTAACACTTAATTTTTTTATTTATAACTGTCATGCATACCTACTAGAAAATTTTAAAAATGTGAAAAATGGGCAAGATACCGACACCTCGCAAGAAATTTTCAAGATTTCCAATATAGTATCTTGGGAAAAAATACATAATATAATAATACAGGATTTGAGGCCACGGCTCGCTACAATAAAATGGGCACATTTTTGGTAGGTATATTAAGATAGCACCCATTAAAACGTGGCATTGTATTAAATTCTGATAAAGTAGGCTTAAAGCAATTAGTTTTGCATGCAAATGTCATTAGAGAAAATTTTTCGGTAACTCTTGAAACAAAAAAGTTACAAACCGAAGAAATTCTGACAGTTTTCTGGTTTTTCAAAAATATCTTTGAAAGTAGGCCATGGATCTCAAATGTTACACAAAGTTACCCTATCAAAAAAGCAATCATTTATTTCAACTGAAATCCTCGGAAAAATAAATTGTAATATATATTGGGGGATTTGTTGGGCGAAAATTGTTATTTGTCAAACAGGCTTCAGCAAATGGAGTATTATGCGTAGGCGCTTGTAAGTCTGCCGTGATTTCAGCACGGCCACAACTGGGCACTCCTCAAGTTGGTGGCGCTCCGAGGTCTGTGCTTGTTTGAAAGGCCTTTAAACTGCGCTTCTTTTGACTTTCCTGTCATTTTCAAAATGCAAATCCAGAGCCGGCTGCGATTTTTTTATACCCCCGATTTTCACGAAAACCATTTAGCGATATTTTTATTTAACATCTGACCCCGCAGCGTTAATCAGAATACCCCAAAATTCCCATATACCAAATTTGAATAAAAAATATACAGGGAGTTTCATTCTGCAGGGTGTCAAAGTTGAACAAAATAGGAATTTTAGAGGCATCTGGCCAATCAATTGTGCCATGGAATCCCTTCAAAACAGTTGAATGGTCAACAGGACCCCTCAAAATGTTGGTGTGAAAATATTTACTACAAATATATACAGGTTATTTTTCTCTGAGCCATCTCAAAATTCTGAAATTGTATGAAACTTATACTGATCAAGAGTGCTCTGGAATCATTGAAAATTGAAAAAATATTGATAAACACAAAAGTAATGTATTTCTTTGCCAACTAACCAATAAAACCAATTTAAGTTATATTGAACCTTTCTCAACAAAGTCACCTTAACTGATACGGACTTACCGACTTGCAGGCTTCTGTATTTTTAGATTTAGTTCATTTATAGTGTGTGGAGCGGTTTTGATATACTCGATTTTTGACCCATATAAACTTCCAGAAATTCAGTAATTTGAGATGACACGGATAAGAACACTCTGTATATTTGGTATTGGACCTTTGCACACCAACACCTTGAGTGGTCCTATTGACCATTCAACTGTTTTGAGGAGATTCCATGACACACTTGACTCGGCAGATGCCTTTAAAATTCCTATTTTGCTAAAATTTGACACCCTGCAGAATGGAACTCCCAATATATTTTTTGTTCGAATTTGGTATATGGGGGTTTTGGGGTGTTCTGATTAACGCTGTGGGGTCAGATTTTAAATAAGAAAATCGCTAAATGGTTTTCGTGAAAATTGGGGGTATAAAAAAATCGCAGCTGGCCCTGGATTTCCATTTTAAAAATGGCAGGAAGGTCAAAAGAAGCGGATTTTGAAGGCCTTTGCCTTTCAAACAAGAAAATGTTTAGGAGATTATCTCCCAAAATGAAGATTTTACGGATTTGTACAATTTTAAAGTTGGACACCCTGTATATTTGGTTTTGGGAGAAAATAAACTAGCGCAAATGAATCCACCAAACATCTATTCTACATGCAATGTCTTCAAGAATTTTGGACGGCTTAACAAATGCATCGCAAGAGAGAAAAATAGAAAAGTGTTTCTCACAAGACGATGTCATATTTATATAATGTTTTTATTTTGAGAAATATCTGAAGATAGTAATCTGAAAAATACGTACGTAACAATTATATGGAAGAAAATAAAAATAAATTTTCTATTATTTTGGTCAAATTCTCAGTATAATTGAGTCTTCAAATGTTTTAATACGACCAGGAAATATACAATTAGTATATTTGATTTTGGGAGAAAATAAACCAGCGCAAATGAATCCTGCAAACAACTAGTCTACATGCAATTTTTTCAAGACTTTTGTACGGCTTAACAAATGCATCGCAAGAGAGAAAAATAGAAGAGTGTTCCTAACGAGATGCTGTCAATTTTATATTATGTTCTTATTTTGAGAAACATCTGAAGATGGTAATCTGAAAAATACCGAAATGTACGTAATATATAGAAGAAAAAAATAAATTTTCGGTTATGTTTGTCGAAATTCCAGTATAATTGAGCCAAAAATTCTAGATGTAATAAGGAACGATTGGGAGCAAAATGAGCACTCTTGAGTTATATACCGAACATAGCAGTATGAATCTGTTCTGTTTTTATACAGGGTGTCCCAGGTGTAAACCATAATTTTGACATAATCGATAGGAAATTTAAAAAAGTTAATATGAATATGGATCCGGAAATGTTTAATGAGAAAGATACGGGGTGTTAAAGTTTCCTTTTTTAACTGTTTTATAACAATATTTCAGAAACGATACATGATATTTCATACTTAAAATTGGGTACACAGTGTACGAGTATAAAATGCAATGAAATGAAGGTACCGACAATTTGTTGTCTGTACCAGTGACGTATGGGAAGGTAGGACAAGCAACAATTAAAAAAAATAATCGGTATTTCAAAAACAACGAACTTTTGATGCAAAAAAATCAATTGCCAAGGTTTGAAACCAATAGGCGTTTTTTATTAATTTGGAATAATAGGAATATATATAATAACATGCTAATACTTAATATATAATAACATGCTAATACTTAATATGTCCTAAAGGTTTTAACTTTTGAACTAAAATTTTAAGAAAAAAAATCTTTTTTATTATAACTTTGGTATTACTTACCCTAGACATTTTTGTGAAATTTGGTACACGCCTTATATGCATCAAGATGCATTTTCTCATGTACAAACAATTTTATTACTTTTACCAGTGGCATCTGTATGGGTTTTAAAGAAAAATATGTTACGCCACTGTTTTTTCTTAAAGTAAAAATTATTTTTGAAATCCATATTCTGAGCAAATGAGGTATCATGATCTTTTTGGTTTGACGTACGGTTTTCGCATAAAAAAATAAAACTCATTAATTGCACCTTGCTATAAAATATTAACAATTATTTAAAACGATCTAGTTGGCAAGAAGCAGATTTTGTTTTGTAAACATAAACAGTTTTGACAGTTGTCTACCTAGTCTAGTTTTCACGTATTTAAATCACTAGCATTAACATGGTCCAATTTTACCACCCTCTATCTCAAAAGTTAAGACTTTTAGGACATATGTTAATATGAAGTTTTTTTCTTAAAATGGACCCAAGAATAACCCCCTTAAGTATTACCATGTTATTAAGAAACACCTTGTATATTATTTTATTAATTTACTTATTTATTTTTCTATACCCTCCAAACGGCGGTAATCGATTGCTTGCATCACAAAAACAAAAAAGTGGTTACCAACGTACGCCCCAAAATGTGTTGTTTTCTAAATACAGTGCTGATTCCTTTGCCGAAATTGTCACTTTTTCCGAGAGGCAACTTCAATTTGCATTGTTTCCTCAAAATATAGTAGATTTAGGGCAAATCGATAATATAAATTTTTTTATGGAAACATTATTAGGAAATTCAAAAATGCTATCGTCTTGATTAAAAACAACATGAACGTAGAAATTATCTCCTATAGGAGGTATACCTTCCCGTACGTCTCTGATAAAGACAATGAATCGCCGGTAGCTTTGTTTTATTGCATTTTATACCCACATCATGTGTACCATTAACAGCCATTCTCGTTTCTGAGATATTATTTAAAAAAAAACGTTAAAAAATATAGCACTCTGTATATTTTTATTAAACATTTCCGGATCCAAATTCACACAAACTTTATGGCTCAAATTTGCTATCGTTTATTTCAAAATTGTGGTTTACGACTAGGAGACCCTGTAGAATATAATAATATATAAGTCAGTTAAAAATATACTGTCCTTGGACCCATGATACTATGATCCCACACTGTAACTTCAAAGGCTTTCAGCTCGTGACGGTATACTACCATATCTCTCTCTAAAACCGTACCATATCTTTCTCTAAAACCGTAGGTAAGTAGCCGGACAAATTATAATAGACCATTGATTCTATTCTTCTGGATTTGTTCGCAAATTTTGTCTGTTATTGTAAGGGAATTTCACTCATAAATACACATTTTCGGTTCTGTGGAGAAGAAATTAAGTAGACAATCAAAACCAAAACACAAGTGTTTCACAAGAAAACAATAACCCAGAACAGAACACAACTAAAACAAAAGTGACCTATGTTTCACAAAAAAAGTGTATTTCGGCGATGAAAGAAAAACAAATCGCGATCAATTCAAAGTCGGAATATAGAATGAGGTCGAAAACGACGTCTATTTAGACCGAAGAAAAACAGTATCAAAAACGAAAAGCTGATGGTAAAATGCTGCATAGTAAAAAACTGCAAGGAAATGACGATTAAGTTTGGAGAAGAAAATATAGTCCCCCGCTCCGTCACCTCAGTCAGATTCTCATAATGCCAATCTACGATCACGACGCCGTGAAGTGAAAAAAAAATCTAAAAGCAGTAGCTACAAAAGTGAGCGCAAGTATATAAGAAAATATTTCAGATTTGTAGCCCAAGACCAGAATAAGCCACCTTATCCAAATATAAAGGTAAATCAAGTATTAAAAGAATGTGACACCGCAGCGGTCAAGAAAAAGCAAAAACCGAAAGAGCGGTATCTGAGAGATACTTTGAAAAATCTACATAAAAGGTGACACTAATAAGAGAAACACATGTTTATATATTAAACATTCTCATTTCGCTTTTTAGTTGAATAAGTTGAATTAGCTGAAATAGTTAGTGTCCAAATTTTGAACACTTTCGCAAGAACATAACTTTGTAACTCAACTAACGAGGAATGTATGAATCGAATATACGCCATATGCAAGGATAACGAAAAGGGACTCAACAGCTTCGATTCAGTTTCCGATGATATTCTATGGGTGGTCCACTTATGTCGACACTGGAATCAATAACCAAAAAAAAGGAGATTTAAGTTAAAGTCACTACTAAAGCAGTAGTTGAATCAACTTGTAAAAGTAAAAAACTCATGAAAGAATTTAATCTCTTAAAATTGTTTTGCCTCACGATAATCGGTCATCCCATCAACACAATTTCCATGTCTTAAAGGAAAACATAAAAGAAATTGAGGCAGTAATAAACATGACTTTTCTGAAAATTACGTGTGCAAGTTACAGAAGAAGTGCAAAGCATCTATTTTGGTGAATCTCAAAAACAAATTTCTATGCATATACAGGTACCATGTATTTTTAAAAAAGACGATATCATGGAATTAAACTACGTTTCCATCTTGTAGGTCATTTGATTTTAACGCAACGTTTCTAATTTAATTGCACTTGTGTTCTTTTTAGCCTGATGATGACCAAGATAAGGGTCGAAACGTCGCGTCAAAATTAAAAAAAATAATAAATAAACTGATGACCTACAAGATGGAAACGTAGTTTAATTGAAAAACTCAAGGTCGGAAACTATCTACGCAAGACGTCATAGAATGTTTTTCTTTCTGTGGAGTATAAAATGACCTTTCGCATAATGCATATGCTGTCTGGGCAGATCTGCAACCCACCTTCATCATATACAAATATAATCACAGTACAAAAATCGGTACAACTTATTTTTACTAACACTCTTTGCAGCATCGTCTACTCATTGATATTAAATACCTAACATGGAATGTTTATGAACCAGGCCACGGCAAGAGTGTGGTGGATTTTATTGGCGGAGTCTTTAAACGAAAGGCAGACTCAGTTGTTGCTCATGGGACCGACATATTCTCTGCAAACAAATGTGTAGAAATTCTTACGCAAAATCATATCAAAGTATTTTTATTGATAATTTTTCAATCGTTGGTGGATTAAAAGAAATTCCAAATATAGTATAGTAATTTGGAACAATTCACAAAAAGACTCATTGGAACTAAAGCGTCGTTGTTATTTTAAATGTCAAGAACTTTGTAGCCATTATGGTTTGAAGCCAAATCGTCACTTTTATAATTCCAATAAGAAATGGGTTTCTGCAAATTTCCTTGAACAGAAAATAAAATAAAGTTATGAGTGTAAAGATTGTGAGTGTAAATGTATTTACAAGAAAAATGATAATGGGCGTAAGCACTCAAAGTTAACAAAAAAACGAGTAACAGCATACACGTGTTTCATGCTATTTAGCCATTATCAGTACGGTGTAACATCAACCAAATCAAAAAGTAGGCATGATTTGGGAAGCAAAAAATGAAGTGCAGGCAGGAGCCAACAGCACCGTCATCACATCCCCTGGATTTGGGGCTTGTACTAACATCGCTACGGAGTGTTGAGTGCTTACCCCTAAAAGTGATAATGCACTTTTTCTTGTAAATACATTTACACTCACAATCTTACATCCTTGTTGTCATTGCATCTTGAGTTATGAAGATTTCTACGCAGCCTCCGTGGCGATATTAGTACAAGCCCCAAATCCAGGGATGTGCTGACTGAAGCTGCAAATGTGCTGTTGGCTCCTTCCTGGACTTCATTCGTTGCTTCCCAAATCATACCTATCTTTTTTATTTGGTTGATGTTACACCATACTGGTGATTTTCAAATAGCATGAAACACGTGTATTCGGTTACTAGTTTTTTGTTAACCTTGAGTGCTTATGCCCATTATCACTTTTTCTTGTAAATACATTTACACTCACAATCTTACAACCTTGTTGTTATTATATCTTGGGTTATGAAGATTTCCACGCAGGTCGCTTTAGCAGTTTCCGTGGCGATGTTAGTACAAACCCCAAATCCAGGGATGTGCTGACTGAAGCTGCAAATGTGCTGTTGGCTCCTTCCTGGACTTCATTTGTTGCTTCCCAAATCATGCCTATCTTTTTGATTTCGTTGATGTTACACCATACTGGTGATTTTCAAATAGCATGAAACACGTGTATTCGGTTACTAGTTTTTTGTTAACCTTGAGTGCTTATGCCCATTATCACTTTTTCTTGTAAATACATTTACACTCACAATCTTACAACCTTGTTGTTATTATATCTTGGGTTATGAATATTTCCACGCAGGTCGCTTTAGCAGTTTCCGTGGCGATGTTAGTACAAACCCCAAATCCAGGGATGTGCTGACTGAAGCTGCAAATGTGCTGTTGGCTCCTTCCTGGACTTCATTTGTTGCTTCCCAAATCATGCCTATCTTTTTGATTTGGTTGATGTTACACTGTACTTATGATTGGCATATAGCATGAAACACGTGTATGCGGCTAATTGTTTTTTTTGTTAACTTTGAGTGCTTATGCCCATTATCATTTTTTCTTGTCATAGAAAAGGATATTTGTTTACTTTTGAAATTATTGGGCAAGACTCAAACATTTTGTAGGTAAGAATGTTCAACTTTTAGTATTTACTATGATGCAATCATAACATAATGATTTTTTAGGTCAACACATTTTGCGTCGCTTCTGCCTGGGGGACCTAAGTGTGTCCTGCTTTGAATTTTCGATTTCGATTTAAAAAAAAAATAGACATTTGTTCGCTTCTATTTCGACAAGAATTAACTCATACATTTTAACGTACTGACAAAAATGTGAATTTATGGGAGCAATACCCATAAACAGGAAGCATATGAGAGTTCCTAACTTCCTTTTTGGGAAATGAGGATATTTGGTTTATGTGCTAAAGAATCCTAATAAATAAATTCAAACTTTTGGTGGTATAGTAGTTAATTGACAAATTATATGGGGCAGCTTTTCTAGTGTTTGAGGAAGTTTTTAGTGCTACATTTATTTCATGTACAGTGTGACCCATTTGTTTTGGGGTCAGTCTGTAAAAAGTGTATCAATCGTGCGATTTGGCTGATTTTTTTTTTAAATTGTAGAGCTCGATGAACTGCACATTTTGAACAAAAATTGCCTGGTTCGCATAAAATCCAAAGCCTACTATGACCGTTTTTATGAGCAAAATTTTAAGAAACCATATTAGCGTTTTTTTTTGAAAAAATCTGTGTGCGCCAATGGATTGAGCACCCCTCGAAATGGGTATGTACAAAATTTCATCAAAATATTTCAAGTAATAACGATTTTGTAGAAAAATTAAAAATGCAGCCAAGGTACGTCTTTATTTTCAAAAATTCAAAGTTGGCCATGGAAAATAATTGAATTGTAATAATACAACCTTATGCTTATAAACACAAAACATAAAAACAATTAAAATTATAAAATTTTCGTTGTCGCCCACGAGTCGAACAATTTCTATTTTGTCTCTTATGCTTAAATATTCCATAATTATGATAATTAATTGTATTGAGCACAAACAATTTCTGAACTCAATTTAGACAGTTTGACACTTAATAAAAGTAAACAATTCAATTATTTTCCATGGCCAACTTTGAATTTTTGAAAATAAAGACGTACCTTGGCTGCATTTTTAATTTTTCTACAAAATCGTTATTACTTGAAATATTTTGATGAAATTTTGTACATACCCATTTCGAGGGGTGCTCAATCCATTGGCGCACACAGATTTTTTTAAAAAAAAAAACGCTAATATGGTTTCTTAAAATTTTGCTCATAAAAACGGTCATAGTAGGCTTTGGATTTTATGCGAACCAGGCAATTTTTGTTCAAAATGTGCAGTTCATCGAGCTCTACAATTTAAAAAAAAATCAGCCAAATCGCACGATTGATACACTTTTTACAGACTGACCCCAAAACAAATGGGTCACACTGTATATGTAAAAAGATTTCGTCCAAGTAGATTATTTTATATTATAGAATAATTATATCAGCACATATTCTACCTAATACAAACTTTATATATGCAGAAATCGACTTACCGGTGGTATAGATGTTTGTCTTTTCAGATGTGAGAGTGGTGGTGGGTTGTACGCCATATTCGCAAACACTAACCTCTCCTCGTAGTCGTATTCACACAGAATCTTGTTTTCGCATAGATAAAATCTGTCTCCTACACAGAATCTGAAACAAAAAGGAAAAAACCTCAACAAAGGGAACATGAAATTTCCACTATTTAGATGATCTTAAGTAAGTACAAGGTGTCCCGGAGTTGGAGCTTCAGAGCTATTGTAAACAACATAAAAACGAAAATATTCTTCCCAGAAGCATAACCAAGCTTTTTCATATTTGCAAAGCCTGTATTTTTCTGAATAACTTTTCTTAAAGAAAATTTTCTCTCTTTTCGTTTAAAATCTACCAGCAAATATATTATCAAATAACTGAAAAAAAAATCAAGTTAGCCGAGGCGGTTGGAGCTATGTCAAACAGAAATTGTTTAAATGAAACTGAAAATATTAAATATTTTGGTACCTCTTGTGTCAAAGATGATATTTTATGTATTGAAATATTAAAAAATAAAACAACCTATCAACAATCTAAGTTAATGTAATATACTTAGTCCGAACAAAACCTTTACAATGGAACAAAAAAGTTTTGTTTTCAGACACATATATCGATCGAGATTTCTTTATCGATACAACATCACAGCTCTTCTTGAATTTTTCTGGGATTCGCCATAAGCCAACAGCATATTGTACACTTTTCTGAAATTACTGTGTTCGAAATTTGAAATAACTAAACACGCTTGGTAACTTAAAGTGGTAGCTACTAAATATAAAATAACGCCAACCCTCACTATTCTCCATGAAGCACTTGATCGACCCTCGGATAACTTGTTTTTTACAGTTATTTCAGAAAATATTTATTTGTAGATTTTAAACGAAAACAGATACAGAAAATATTCTTTAACAAAAGTTATTCTGAGAAAAATATAATTAATGAAGTCATCACTTCTACTTCCAAAATTCTCAAAATATTTTTTCTCTCACAAAATGAACCTCACATGTCCCCATTTAAAATCGGAGTTTAATTTTTTTTCGTTTTTCGGTTGTTTATAAACAGCCCCGAGGCGCTTACCGTGGGACACCGTATTTTTTGTTAGTTCATCGACCACCAGTCTTTTTCACGAGATCCATAAATTCAAGTTTAATAAAATTAGTATACAATTTGAAAAATCTAATATTTCTAAAACGGTAAAGGATAATAGTGTTATCGAGGTCACCCCCCAATTTTTACTCAAATAACAGCACACCTCTAGCCCCCCTGTAATTTAACGATAAAGCAGTCGCGTATTCATGAAAATCCAAAAAAAATTCGCCAGCGGCCTCTTTTGGGGGCCAATAGATACCTACATTTTTAATACCCGTTTAAAAATGTACAAAAATAATATTATTACCTATATTTATTAATTAATTAATAGCAATATTTTATCTTTTGTGGTTAATAACATTGGTGGGTAAACGTTGAGCTGCTGTAGAATCCGATATATTTTAATTTGCCTTCAAAATCGCAGGAGTGATTTATATGTCAAAGGATATATTTTTGTAACCTTACTTTCACATACTTAAGTACGCGAGTGTAAGTTTATTTTCGGCAAATTGGTTTTAAATATCGTAAAACGTTTATGCAAAATTTTTTTTGTTTGTGTAGGTGTATGTGTTGTTTGTGTCGATAACTTTCGGAGGGATTAAAATATCGACTTTAAATTTGTTACATCTTATCTCGCCTATAATAGGTTAGCTAGAATTGTTTTTGTGTGAAATCACCACATAGAAAAGCATGGAAATGGAGGGATCAAAACGTTTATTATTTAGTTTTTCATGATGTACTTAGTTGCATCCTGGCGAACAAAATTATTACATAACTGTTAAGAGAGGATATTTTTGGCATCACATATCCTATCATAAAACTAGTGTTACATATCATCCTTGTTTTTATGAAACTATGTTCATTCATGTTCACAGTCTACGCACAAGTCTTAGGACTTGTGCGTAGACTGTAGCATGGAACATTTATTTCCACATATTATTTTTGTAAGCAACAATTCTTTTGTTTTATTTTATAGTAATGAAAGGAAATAGAAGATAGAATAGAAGAGATGGTTGAGACGGGGTGAAATGGGAATGAATTTGAAAATAGGGAGGGTCTTATTTAGAAGTGAAAATGTTAAGGGCCCCGCACACACAGTGGGCGAACCGCACAATTAAGTATTTGCGTCTTCCTTAACTCGTATACCCAATTCATCCCACACACTGTGCGTCTTCCACGTCAGTTTGCGCGTCTAGTTTGTCAGTGGTGTCATCCAGAAAAAGGAGCTTTATTATAGGACGGTAGCGTGCGACTGCATAGCATAGATGAAGCTTCGCTGACCCAGGATCCATCCGGAAGAAACACAGATTCATCGTGTAATATATTATTCTTAATTTTTACCTTCAAATCATCAAAAGCGTAGGGCGGCCCACACACACATAGGGAAGACTCAAGACTTAAGTATACCACGTGCTGGGTAGATAAAGTTAAAATGTTATGCGTGTGACCAAATCTTTGAAATGCGCATTCAAGTCCGTCAATTAGCAGGCCCGCTAGTTCTAATGGTAGCTGATGGCTCTGTTTTTTAACACAAGTAATGTCCGCAATAATGCAATTCCTCCAACAGATAAAACATTATTGTCGTCCTTTGGCTTCACGGGGAGGATACCCTTCCCGTTTTCCTTCATCACCTTAACTCCCTATACACAAAAACATTAAGTTTACCATGGAGGCTGGAAAAGGACGGTTTTCTTCCTTTCCTGGATGTGTTGGTCTCACGGAGGATCGATGGTTCTCTAGGACACTCGGTCTACGGAAACCAACACATACAGATAGGTACCTTAATGGTTTCTGAACTGGATCATCTCACTAATGTTCTACTTGCCAACAATTAATCTTATCATAGTATCCAGCGCCCTATTAAGAAATTTGCTAACCATAACACTACTACTAACAGACGCGTAAATGATCCGCCGACCACTATGGCTTTCCTTCCATATATCCATAACATAACCGACTAAATCGACATAATATACTAACAAGATTTTCCACGCTTCCTAAATTATACCAATATTACCGACCAATTAAGGATATTATAAAATTAAGTACGACTGGTGTATATCGTGTGCCATGCTCATTGCTTATGTCATGCTCGTGTGCCGTGCTTATGACGGGACGTATCTACTTTAACAACGCATGTTAAAGAACATTAACGTTGTATACGGTTGCGTCAACCGGGCCATTCCGCACTTGCCGAATATTATCTGGACACAGAGCACCAAGTCTTGCTTAGTGATACCAAGATCCTATCAAAATCGGCCCATCTCATCCAAAGAAAAATCCTTTAATCCATTGAAATCCTTAAACATCCTAATAATCTAAACCGTGATCAGGGTTTATTTGTACATAGTTGTTGGCGCGCGTTTTTCACAAATACGCGGCAAAGCCAATCACCCTAATATCATATCATTAATTTTCCTGCATTTTCGCCTGTTCCCCATTTCCGTTTTCCTATAAATACCATCACAGGTAATAGAACAATCAGTCTCAGTGCGATTGTCGCGCCCTGAGGATGTCCCGTGGAATCGAGAACGAAAGCTTGGAATAAGAAGTTTCGGTGACGCAGGATACATCCGGAAGAAATTCAGATCCATCACATTCTGCCTGTGGAAGTTCCCAATCAAGATTAATAAATAACACTATTGGAATTATATTTTTTATCACCAAGTTTGACCCCCCAACACCACCTCTGACTTTACTATATAACAAACAGTTCAGTAAAAAGCGTTTTACTATTGTTTGTCTGCGTCAAAACTTACTCTGAATGAATGCGAGCTTTGATAGAAACATTACTGTTTTTATATGAACATTTAGAAGTGCAAATATTCCGAAAACGGTTGATCCTAGAGACATCTACAAAGTGCACCCTCTTCGCATAAGAACTTCATAAGAAACATATTTACATCAGAAAACAGAATACACCCAGACCCAAAAACGTTATGACTTATAACGTTTTAAATCACATGAAATTCAGTAGGTTTCGCCCCCTATAAATCATATAATCACATCAAAGTCATGCCAATATTTGAATTCCTCCTCGACCAAAACATTTTTCGATTCGTTAAAAAGTTAAGTAATTGAAAAATAAAATTTAAATTTTGACACCTTGTATCTTTTTAGGTATGCATTTTTGCGCCTTTATATGAACTTTTTTGTCTTATTTTTCGATGTTCTTTCTGCTATAGAAGCATGTACACTGTTTTTTAAAACATACGTATGAGAGAATGCAAAGAAATTCACTTTCGGAACGTTTATGCCAAGAAGTAATATGTCAAACCGAGATGAAACTTAAATGATTTCTGTAATTCCATCCGAAATGGATTTCAATCCCCAGTCATCCAGTGGCAATTTGTGGAAATTCGCGCGTTTCTGGCCCTTGGAATCCATTATTCGTAGTGGGAAGCCCGCGTTTCCGAACAATACCTCCTTTGGCGTCGGGCAATAGCCATGATTTAGGGTAGCAATTAAAATGTTTATAAAAGACCCATCCCGACGTCGTGGGTGCGACAATTCGACAAATAATGTTATTGTAGAGGGGCTAGAGCAGGGTCCCTAGAGAGATAAACCGGTTTTGCTGAATAACTATTATACAATGTTGGTTTGGATCATCGTCCTGTGTAACTAGTCTTTAATAATGGACTAATATAAATTCCAAGAAATGAGCGCTATTGAGTCGCCTTCCTTAACACGCCGCGCTGTATTCTGACTTCAAATACTCGGTTATTTTATGAAACACATCAGCCAAAAAACATACATAAGTACATATACTTATATGAAATTTAAATTGGGTTTGTATTGATAGAAACGTTTTATCTGGAAATGGTTTCTTTATATGTATGTGTGGCACCACGTCCTCCTTCAAAACAATCTTTCAAGCTTTGTACTTGGTACCATTCTAAAATTCATAAAATTTTTCCCATATATTTTAGCTACAAATAATACAAGAAATTGCAGCCAAGTTCAGTCCTGCACACAAATCCTAATCTTAAAGAAATGACTGAAAATCGGAAAAAATCATAAAATGATAACACTAATTTACATTTCGAGTGCCAACTTTACGTCGTATCACAATATAGTCCAAGATAATTAGATCCGTCTTATAAGGGGCGCAAAAAAAAAATGCTGGCAAGTTGAATTTGTCAGGGTTGGTCGGGGACTGCCTCCTGAGTATCCAACCAAAAAATCACACTCGAACCCCTTCAGGGTTTTGTGCAATAGGGGTGGTTTCTTATTTATTTATTTTTTGAATTTTTTTTCCAGCCTGTGCATAATAATAAGCTCTACAACTTTGCCTTATAAAACTTTTTTATAACTTTCATATCTCACCAGTTACAGCGCATTTCATTTTTTAAAAAATGCAATATTTAATACGAATGCTTCGTTCGTTCAATGTTTGAAAACTGGTGAGATATGGAAGTTATAAAAAAAGTTTTATAAGGCAAAGTTGTAGAGCTTATTATTATGCACAGGCTGGAAAAAAAAAAATAAATAAGAAACCATCCCTATTGCACAAAACCCTGAAGGGGTTCGACTGTGATTTTTTGGTTCGATACTTAGGAGGCAGTCCCCGGCCAACCCTGAAAAAATCAGCTTGCCAGCATTTATTTTTTTGCACAATGGATAAATATCCTGGATTAATAAAAGTTCAGATCGTCCATCAAGCTTACAAAACCCTAGTAGTGACTACAATAATTTAATCGTAAATTAACTAGATAGGGATCCAAAATTAAGAGATTTGATTTTGTTTAAAGAAGGGCCCGATTTTTATGGATACAATCACAGGGAACCACCACCATACGCTTATGAGACCAGCGACTGCTCAACGAGAATTCAGACAAATTACTTTCGCCAGTGCATGGGAGAGCGAGATGAAAACGAAATGACCCCTGAAAGCTAAACAGGAGGGGCCTATGTTAGATTCAAACCCGGCTATTCGACGGCAATTTGTGCAAACTGGCGCTACTCTAGCTCCTGGAATCCATTATTCTTCGCGAGAAGCCAGCATTTCCGAACAATACCTCCTTTAGAAGCGACCGATAGCGATGATTTAGGGTGCCAATTAAAATGGTTATAAAAGACTGTCCGTAGCGTCGGTTTGGTTTCGGTGGGGCATGTCTCTATAGTCAGTGCGGAACTGAGCATTGCCTCAACAAATACCGATAAATAAAATAATAATTTGAGAAACACTATTACTATCGTAAAACATGTATAAATAGAAAAGATATGAAAAACGATTCGGTAAATCAGTCAGACCGTATAGCATTTTTCTTGTATCTAAATTTCTGTAGCATCTTTCATGGGAAAGGGATTTTCAGTCCATAAGTTGAAACTCTATAGCATTTGCTTTCACCATATCATATTGCCACAACTGAGTGCCTTCACACGGGGCTCTACCATGTGTCGCACTACTTGTGTGTGCCGGAGGGTTGGACTGACCCTCACGGCTTGCCGGGATCACTGGGTGCGGGAGTCGCGAAGCGCAGATTGAAGAAGACAGCAGGTACAAAGTAGGGTGATGTTTATTTTTCCACTCACAGATATGCCTCTAACAGTATCTGGACCATGGCGGGGGTAGCGCGGACTGTGGACCGACGCGACCGATACTACGTGGAAGTGACCGGGGCGCGAGCTGCGCCCTTGACCCGGCGGCGGCGCGGTGCCGCTGCTGACCCACTGACGACTTCAACAGTGCTCGGGGCGCTGTCGTCTGCCCCTCGGAGCCCGACCTGAACAAGGAGGCTACTCAAGCGGGGTCCATTGCCAGGTCAGACTACCGAGGGTGGTCAGTGATCAAGTAGCTGCTAATAAGCAGGGCTTACTGATGCCCAGCTTGTGGCTGGTGCCGAATTTATACTAGCAGATTTTGCTGACTTTGTATAATGTTATCTTTACTTGTTATGATTTAGTAGAAATCAATTTGAATGGTTTGGTCATCGGTCCACAGATGTCACTTTGTTGACAATATCCATAGGTTTTTCTTCCATGGAAACCTATAATGCTTTGTTGTGCTCTTCAAAATGTAAGAGTCATTATAGACTTAACGTGTGCTCAGCACTAGAGTAGCAAGTATGTAGTGTATCTTATGACTCATCTAGTTGACTTGCATAATACCAGTTTGTGAAAATCACACAGTAGCTATCGAACTATCGAATTTGCAAAAACCGTCGATGTTTGAGTCTAAATGGATAAATTTCATCTAGGTACGCAAACGATCGGCTGGCGGGCCGCATACCGAAAATTCGTTTCCATATATTGACTTCGCCCAGCCGTAAATCATCGGCGTACAAAAGCGATTTAACGGGCATAAAATGGTGATACTAGTGTATAAATCAAAGCGCTAAACATTACGAATGAAAAACTAACCGATGTACCTCATAACTCTGCGCTGAAAAGCTCTAATATGCGACGGCCCGACCTGCCGATAGCCGGTAAATGCCGTTCGTTATGATGGAAATTTGCGACGTATGCCGCTCTACAGCGTGACTCACTTCAATGGATACCTGGAATTTTTAAAACGAGAATGACTAAAACTGCCCTGGAGGTAAAAAGGGAAAAGTGAACACACATAGAAAAAAACGACGCACCCTTGTACACGTGTTTTATAATACTGGGTCGGGTGAGCCAAATAAAACACCTAGATGAAAATTATAGGGCGATTTTAATAACAGGTCGTTCACGACCAACGCCCAGGTGTATACAGAGAAGCAAACGACATAATGAAATTAACACCGATCATTGAGGTTCTATTAGGACGAATAACAAGGTTTCTAGACGGCAAATAATGCCGACGAGACGAATGTACAGCAGAGGTGGGGGTTTTCACCAGAGAAAACAACCCCTATAGAAGAATTAACCCAAGATTAATAGCGAACGTGAGAGAATAGACAAATTAAAATTTAAGATAACCAAACAAAAACTACGATCTCACAACTCCCCTCCCCCACAAGGGCGCCGTCCCATGCCTACAAGAGGTGATCACAAATAAGAAAACAAAAATTTAAGACATAAAAATTTTCAAGTGTCAGGTTCAAAAAGCGGAACTGACCAAATTAATGAAATTACGGCCATGATAATAATAATAATAGTCTCTGGGTAATAAGAGGACGGCCGACCGGTTCGTCTGGTGTAGAAATGGGCTCAACGGATGTTTTCATTGACTCGGATGATTTGAATCGGTCACCTAATAAAAGATTCGATGGCAAATGTAGGTTGCGGGAACACGATCTGGATAGCAATTTTTCCAGCTCGGCCAGCACGAAAATTAAAAGCAAAACACTCCCCGACTCCCCACTCTCCGCCCCTACCTCCGCCTACCTTGATCACCTCATCGCGGCTCGTCACTGCAATTTTTCGTGCGCTCGGGTCAGGACGTATAAATTGATAAGCGAGATGGGTCGAATATCAAAAAAGACCCGTAAACAGAAGAAATAGTTAAAGTTACGCAAGTTACTACAAATATTGGATAGTTCAAGTAAGTATTGTATTATTATACCTTATACCTCCTTATTTTTTAGCCTTTTTCGATTCGATGTGGACATATGTAGTACGTAGGTACACATGTACTCGTGCTTATGTATTTTTTCTTTTGGATTATTGATACCTAGTATTCACATGAATTACTAATGATATCAATTGAACACACCATGTACTTACACAAATTTGATACACAGTATTCACATGAATTACTGTTGTCAATAATTTAGTTTTGAGTACATACTTCAAAACAAAACAGCTGGGAAATGCTATATTTTCACATGAATTTTATAGCATTGTATCCTATAGTTTTTTGTCGATGAGTCAGGTAAACCGAGGATATCGCCGAAGCTATGAGGATATCCCCGAAGCTATTTTTAAACATTCTTATATATTTTGTTTAGAAATATGAAGCCTCTACTGGACAATTATACACCATGTAAATGGTTAAAATTTAGCGATGCTTATGCCGCTATTGTTTTCAGGTGAGTCAGATTCTTCGTCGCTTAAGACAACGGGGACGGACTCGGATTCGGAGGCCCCCTTAATAAATTTTATTCCTGCGCAAAATTCGGAGCCTAGTTCATCCAAAGATCAAAGTGTGCAAACAATTTTGCAGTTATTAGGTAATGAAGCAACCGGTATCGAGGGCCCAGAAGTTAATATAGACGTGTAATAGCAGCCCTCATAAAGACTCCCGCCAGGCTACGCTGGAACCTTATACATGTTTAGCAAATTGTTTGGTTCTGTAGCCTCCAACAATTAATCCGGAAATTCGACCTTGTTTCAATGCAGATGATATCAAACAAGATGCGTTCCTTAGTAAAACACAATTAGCATGTGGGTTGACCATATAATATAATATATAATAGATATATAATATATAATAGATAGACTTGTATATCGTATATGCATTGAGATAGTTATATTTACAAAATAACCTAAAGCGTATATATATATATATATATATATATATATATATATATATATATATATATATATATATATATATATATATATATATATATATATATATATATATATAACTGGAAACATTGAACGTGCCAACAATAACATCTTTTTAAAATCATGAAACAAAACAAGTTGCGTTTGGTAATGTACTCTATTCCTACTTGGAGTTGGAGTTGAGTGCTTGATTTTGTAAGATTGCCGACGGACGTGTCATATCCTGTTCGCGATTTTCGTCGGATTTTCGCTGCGGGAAACGCCGAAAACGAATCTTTAACGATAATACAAGGTGTTTTAGATTAGCCGCAGGATTCTGCAATGTATGAAGGCAAGATTAATGTCTAGTTCATAACTTAGTAAGTGAAAATTCTAGTTTGATCGCAGGGGGCACATGACTGCACGCCAATTTCCCCTCCTTGCAGAACACATAAAACTCCACAATTGCTTAATGATAATATTTGTAGGTATACCTACCTATATTCAGCTATGTCATATGCATCTATAATTAGTTCCTTCTAAAACTTTTTTAATTTATAAATGGCATTTATATATTTTTCATTAATTTGGTAAAGCAGTATAAATTAAAATACAGTAAACTCCCTCTGCCAGTGGTTTATTAGATTATTATATATGGTAACAACGGAGGGGAAGGAGCAGGCATATGACTGCACGTCCAAATTAACCCTCTGGAGGACACATGGACTCCACATTTACACAATACGTAATAACATGCAACAAAAATACTATTTTATAGTAAACACAGTAAACACCCTCTGTCGGTGGTTTACAGATTATTATATGGTAACAAAGGGGGAGGGGAGCAAGCACATGACTGCAGTATCCCCTCTAGAGTCCACATGGACTCCACATTTACCCAATGATAACATGAGGAGCATGAACAAAGGGGGAGCTGGCACATGACTGCGCAAGACCAAATTTCCCCTCTGGAGGACACATGGACTCCACATTTACTTAACCATAATATATTTATGGTTTATTCCCAGCCAACTTTAATGTTTATTGCTAGGAACAGAGAATCTTATTCAGTTATTAGAAATTCAAAATCAAAAACAGTAAAATTTTAATAATTTCACATCCATACCTACAATAATCAGTTGTTTTTAAATTTATAAATGTCATTTGTACATAACAGTTATATTACTTTTAATTTATAAGTATTGACGTATTGTTTGTAGAATATTATTATGTGGTAAAGGGGCGAGGGAAGCAGGCACATGACTGCATGTCCAAATTTCCCCCATGGAGGACACATAGACTTCACATTTATCCAATAATAATAATGACAGTAAAGACGGGGGGCAGGCATATGACTGCACGACCAAATCTCGTCCTCGAAGGACACATATATGGATTCCACTTTTTTTTCTCAAATATATTTATTTTAGAACTTTCCATGGATAGTAGGACAAGTGAAGGAACAGATGAGATTTACCTTCTTATACTATGACCCTATTGATTATATTTTTACACAAATCAGAATTTAAAAATGAAACAAAAATTCCAAGTTTTAAATGTATTTGCCTTACAGGCTGAATAATAATCGTATTTCCTTTGTGATTTCAATTGCCAAAATAATTTCAGATAAGTTTCATGCACTTTCACTTCATCGGCGTTATTCCATTTTACCATTCCTAGATGGCAACGTTTGAAAAATTTTATACACTTGTCCAATTATTGACGAATGTTTATTTGGTAAATCATTCCCGGACCAACTAAGAACCCCAAAGATAAGGCGTTAGGAGCGGGGACTTCTAGGTCATTGATCCATAAGAAGCCAGGAGAACCAAAGCCAGGTCCATCAAGGGCTTCGTCGTCTTTGCAGCACAGGCCTCGCATGAAAAAGGAGAAGGGGAGATCATCTCGTCCGACAAGGCCATACAGGAATCAGTAGATAGAGAAGTGCCACCCGCTTTGGAGGTAGCTTCCCCTGGAGGTTGGGAGTTTATCAGGGAGCAGGCTTTTCTCAAATTAGGGGTTCCATATATTCCTCTTTAGATTTAATTATGAGGTTTGTGAGTGACCAGTTTAAAATGGAAGTTCGTACTCAACTCTTAATTCGCCGCATGAAGCTCAGCTATAGTTTTAATTTTTGAAGTAAATAACTCAGATAAAGCTATTTTGAAACATTTTCTTAAAGGGGTTTATAACTGTCCTTCAAGACCTAGATACCAATCCGCTTTTGATCCGTAACCGGTATTCGAGTTTTTATCTGCCTTATATGCATTGACAGATAATTATGAAATTAGTCACATTGTTAGCTTTAATTACTCGGCATCGATTAAAAACGTTTACCTGTATTCGGTTACAAAACATAGTTCGCCATCGGGATAGAATAGAGATTAAGATTACAGATAGAATCAAAACTTCATCTTCTACGAATTTTTGGCCGCTATTAATAATTCCATATTTTATGGAAAACTCAAGCCTTTGTTTAGCTATTTTTTAGTTATTGATTTTTATGAGATAAAAACCAGAGACATACGCCCAGTTAATACAAACCAACTTATTTTAACAGTAAAGAAACCGATTCACCCAGTCTCTACACAAAGGTTAAGCAAATGGATCAAAGGAAGCAAGTGGTATTGACACCTCTATTTTGTTTCAAGTTATAGACATGCTTGTACATCTGCGGCTTACAGGCCCGAAATTTCTATTGAGATAATATGGGAGAGGGCTGGTTGGGCCCAAAAATCAGAAATGTTTGCTAGGTTTTATAACCGTCCCCTTTGTAAAGATTTTACGAGTTTTGCCAAAGGCATGGCAGGTTTAACTTAAGTAAGATCAGTTGTTGTTAATGATCTATTATAACGTACACTACTCCCTAACACTGAAGGAAGTGGGCAAAATAATGTTCTTATTACATATTTACAATATTGGAACATAGTTGTAAAGGTATTTTTTTGTTTAAATTTTTCTTTGGGAATAAATTTATAACATAATCCCGGATCGGTTTTCTTTAAACATCTACAAGTGATTATTTTGTAATTCGAGAACGGCAATACGAAATATAATAAACTGGTCAATTGACTTACCTTAAGGAAAATTGAACCATATTATATGAGTATTGCCGTTCGAAGAATTACAAACCCGCCCTTTGTTCTTCACCCCTCCCACTGCACCGATCGGGATCAGCTGCATAAATTGCAGTGACGAGCCGCGATGAGGTGATCAAGGTAGGCGGAGGTAGGGGCGGAGAGTGGGGAGTCGGGGAGTGTTTTGCTTTTAATTTTCGTGCTGGCCGAGCTGGAAAAATTGCTACTACAAGTGATTATTTTGTAATTCTTCGAACGGCAATATTCATATAATATGGTTCAATTTTCCTTAAGGTAAGTCAATTGACCAGTTTATTATTATTATATATAAGATCCGTCCTCGGTCCTCGGATCCGCCGCGAGAGGTGGGCGAAATAACATTATTGATCTTCAGTTAATTTACGCCATTAGTTATTGTCTCTTCCGTAACAAAATATTATTCATATATATTTTTTTCATTATAATGACTACCTGCCTACTTTGTATGCTCTCTAATAAATATTCTAAATTCCTATAACATTTATCCCTTGAAAACAGATACCTCTGCTAAAGTTGAGTAGGGTACACGCAAGAAAGATAAACAAAAAGCATCAGTGAGAAATACTAACAGTAGTGTGTTGAGTCTTAAAGAATGCTGGGCGTCTGGCGAAGTTTGATTTTAATTTTTAATTTATAATATACTGCATTCAGACACTTGAATATTCATCAACAATTGTTGTCCTAACGCAGGAGAGAATGTCCAGTCTAATAACAGGGCGTCTACCAAACCGAGTTTTTAAAATTCCATGACTTTTCCAGGTTTTCCCCGACCAAAGAGCAAAAAATTCCCTGACTATACCTATTTACTGAGATAAATATGTGAATTTAAATAAAATGAAAGAGTTAACAGATCCGCTAGGTGAAATTACTCTGAACGATCGTGCTTACTAACAAAAAAATTCAAAAGCTAGACTATTAATTTTAGTGGTGTCATCTGACAGTAATTAAATAAATTAAGTCCTATTATGTTTTCGAAGAAAGCCACTTTGGCTTGGAACTGTTGCTAACGAGGTTAATAAAGTACATATAGGTATTAAAAAAATAAAGATTCAAAATTTATTGTAAAAATATAAAGTCACGTATAAAACAAACAAATAAGCGTTACACATTCTCCAAAATAAAAAAAATATGTAAAAATAAACATCTTCAAAACAAAAACAAATAATCTTATTTGGTTAGATCATCTTTGTAGCATAGTAGAGCACAGGGATCACATATAAATAAATAACATAATGTGATCTCTGTGGAGTAGAGTCAAAATGAATATAAGATATAATTTTGATTAGTTTGAATATAAAATTGATTAGTAAGAATTAAAGATTTCCTACTTTTATATGTATTAAACCACAGGTATTTGATGAATTTCCCTGACTTTTCCCAGATTTCCCTGACCAAAAATAATTCCCTGACATTTCCAGGTTTTCCAGGTGGGTAGACACCCTGAATAATGGAATCATAGAACATTGCCTTCCGTGATTCGGCATACATTTTCCTAGGGATGCGTCGTGCCATAGTAGACAATGCCAATACTCGACCGGGACGCTGAGCTGTCAGCGTCGCGTGCCGCGAATTCATTAGGATCTTATTCGATCCGTTCAATTTCCAACTAGTGATTCCGATCTTTCGGTCACTTCAAATTCCCTTAACAAAAAATATTTTTTAAAGACTTCTTCGAATACAGCGTAAATTAAGTAATAATGCTATCCTAGTCCTATCGGGAAAAGTCGTCCCTAGAAATCACCATTCTTTCTTGAAATACAGTGTCAAAATTTGGCCGAGTTTCATTCCGTTGAATTTTGAAAGAGAAAAGTTGTCGGTACAATGTTCATGGGGATTTTTTTCTCACTTCACACATGGTACAGTTATGAACAAATAGTACATTTTTGTTGTAGAATGAAAAGATGCACTAAAAAGATAACCTCAAAAAAGTTATGTGTGAGATACGTAGAAATTGACATCTTCAGCTTATTTAAATCCTCAAAAACATAACAGTGCCAAATTTCAGGTCACCAGTTTAATTACTGGAAGTGGCTATTTATACGTCCGACGTATATAAAAGTCGGTATACGTCTTGCGCTCTCATTGGTGGATGGAGTAACGTGACACATAACCTAATTTCTACCGTCCGATGGATGATGAATCGGCTTGTTTACCAAAGTCGATTGGATGATGTCCGAGATTATTCAGACCTATCTTTTCTCATATTTTATATTGCGTATGCCATCCTTTTTCGGCAAATTTCAAGAAAATCGGGGATGGGTTATACCATTGGAAATGATTACCACTTCTTTTTTTCATACGGCAGCACGCATCGCTGCCAACTGCCACAATATGGAGCGAATGCCCCCTTCTTTTTTCATACGGCAGCGCCTATCCCCCAAAAAGGAGATCATACGCTCCTTATTGCAAAGATGCTTGAGAATAATGCACTTTCGACGGCTTCCGACGTATCTAAATAAGTTTATAAGTTTAGTTCGGACGTGTACGGAGTTACATGTACGTCCAAAGAAGTCACGTGACTCAACTCGCCAATGAGAGCGCAAGACGTATACCGACTTTTATATACGTCGGACGTATAAATAACCACTTCCTTAATTATTTTGGGAAATGTAGCCATAATTGAAAAATGAACTTCATTGAGGCCATTCAGATTTGACCGGTAGTTGTTAAGCTCGATAGTAATATTTTGGCACAAAATATTTTAAGTTGTTCTGTGTATTAACGGGGCACTCAATAAAAATTTGTTTCGGCGTGAAATTATTTTTTTAAGCGGATATAAAAAAATGAGACGGGTTTGTTTACTAGTAAAATGCGGCGCAGCAGTTTGTTTTTTATTTCAAGGATAAAGTTTAATTTAGGCATAGGAAATTACAAAATACCGGCCGGATGGTGTCTTTTTTCCTTGGGTGTTGAATCGCCAAAACGCCCCCTTACCTACAGCCCGATATCAAATATCACCTACGTTGTTGTTAATACGAGTATAAGGTTCATTTTTTTTCTCTGCCATGGATCACGGTGGCAGGATGTTTTGAAACAACTTACTTCCCCACGATGCGATGGGTCGGAAAATGTGCGATCCCAATTTAGAATACGGGCCATATTTTACAACTGATGAATCCACCCGTATTCGGTTGAAACGCTTCTGTTACATCCCTCTGCCTCTCTTAGATCAGTTTATAAGCCGTTGGGGAAATCTCTCCGCCGCGGGCTATTTGAATTGTGATAGATACACGCGAGTGGGACCAGAACGGCCGCCCCCATTCCCCGATTGTCCTGCGACGTCCCGCCTGCGATTCCGCCGTCTTGCCGGCACGATTAAAGTTGCAGGACGTCGCATTGCCGCCGCCAGGCAGCAACATTATAAATTTAAAAGGGCGCGAAACGGTTTATTGCGGAACTGTGAATTGTTCATGTCTGGACGCCGGGCGGTGATTACCTCACATGTGGAGAAAAAATCGAGGTTTGAGAGGGGCGCAGAATTAAACACAACATTTTCAGTCATCGTTTTCTCGAAAACGGCTTCACTTTATGATATTTGCTATTTCCCCAGAATAGATTATACTTTCACTTAATATCTGCCTATCTAACATTTATTGATCCCACTTCAACACAGATTTCAAATAAAAGTGCAGTCTGTTCCTCTGCGTAAAATGATCGAGCACATACAAGTATTTGTAGTTTTTTTGGAAGACGATATGTCCAAAGATAACGTGTTTTCCGGTCCATTTTCGCGCCGCATTTTCACTTCACTGACGCCATTTAACATTTTTGATAGCTTTAACTGACACTATTGGTCCAAGTTATGGAAATTTAGTTTAGTTATACATCTAGAGTCTCTAGAGAGGACGCAGAAAACGCTGAGAAAACCCCTTTTTATACAGAAGTTTTATAAAATATTTCGATAAATTACTGATCCCGCTAAAAACAAAGGTCACACAAACGAAAGGTTTATTAGAAGCATCCGTTTCATTCCGCCGTTGACAGATGTATTCAATGATATTAAATTTACGTACGTACCACACGACTGACGGCAAAAATAAGATTATATTTTGCGATCCCTATCAAGGAATAATATAGAGTGTATTTCCTAAATATGCGGCCAAAATGTAAGGGAATTTTTCTTGGGTCAAAATAAAAAGGTTCTATAAACATAATATGTTCAGAATTGCTTCTTTAGCAAAATACAGGGTGCTAAAATTTTGTAAATAAAAACGTTTGTGTTACAACTAGCAATACAACTGTTTTGTACTTTGATTCTCACGATGTCACATATGAAAAATAAGGAACAAAAAAGTTGTGCTTTATACAAACAAGTTATGAAAATTGCAAAAATTTAGTGGGCGTTATTATGTTTGTGTAAAATCCCAAGAGGACCTGCCCCGTGGACACGCCCCTGGAATTTCGGGATCAACTCTAATATGTGTAATATATCCATAAAATTGTTAAAAAATTCTAAAATTTTTAATGGAATCGGCCCAAGCATTTCTTAGAAGGTAATAAAAAAATATTTTTACAGAACTTTAACACCCTGTATATCGGAAATGAAGCAATTCAATTAAATTCATATGTTTATAGTTTTTTTTTTCACCCAAGGAATATTCCTTTTAATTTTTGCCGTATGTTTATGAAACACCCTGTATAGAAAGGCACAGCACATAACACATAACTTGTTTGTATAAAGCACAACTTTTTTGTTCCTTATTTTTCATATGTGACATCGTGACAATCAATCAGCACAGTCTAGAAATCTAAAGTATGCGAAGATCTCAAACTTACAGTATCGTCGCTTTCTATAGGTTGTAATAGAAGGCTGATGCGCGCCTCTTCAAATGAGCCTGCGAGTACTATTGGCCCTGGCGTAGTTTTTCCTAACACAAGCTGAAATTGCGCTAGAAATCCAAAAGCTAAGGAATTTTTCTCAACAACCAAGTAATGAATGCTGTTTATCCCGTGATCTTGATCTTGATGTTTGTGCCAACTAGTGCATTCTGACTTGTTTTCTTTTTCACAACTTTTCCGTTTTAACTTCGGCATTCAAGTAGGCGATACAAACAATGCTTGTGATGTAATGGCATGAAGTTTTTTCAGGAAGAGGCGCAACTGAGATCGCTTCTTTTCTACTTATTTTCCTAAATAACGGCTTCACTAATAATAGGTGTTTGATTGTCTAATGTGATAACTGCGGAGACCAGAACAATTTTTACTATCCAACGTCACCTTTAAAGTAGTAGAGCAAATATTTCTCCAGAAACGTAAAAGGGTCATGAAAGCGTTGTGTCTTCGAAAATGTTTATTATCTTCATAACCGGCCATTTTTGGAATAGGACATACTTAATAAAAAAAGGTGCAAAATGATCTCCTGAATACGATAAAGTGATAAAAAATAGGGCAATGCATTTGAAAAAAAAAGTTATGGTCATTAGAAATATGAAAATTTTGAATCGCCACTAAAAAATAACGGAATGAAATAAAGAGACGTTTTTAGCAGCAAAAGATACGTCAAAGTGTTCTCTACAAACGCACCAAATCTCAGTGCAATTAAACAAAAAATAAGTCTTCAGCAACATTTTCAATAGCTACCTGCAAACTCAATTTTTTCCATAAAAATTTCTATAACTTTTGATTGGCTAGTCCAAATTTTAAAAACAAAACGGCGTTATAAAGCCTATAAAACGGCGAATTTAAATATGTAAAAAAATTATAGGGTGCCATTTAAAAAAATTAAGTTGAGTACGGTCCTGCAAAAATGAGACGACCTGTTTAGTCCAAAATAATTTTAAAAGATACTCTTTAGGGTACTAAATTTAACGGAACTTTTGCATTTCAATATGTTGAACGGTATAAGAGCATTTGAGCTTTCCCATACTAATGACTCACCCTGTATATCGACTCCGCTTTTGGGACTCAAAATCTCGGCGTCAGATGTGTCTCTTATTATTCTTTCCCGCAACGGTTAAACTGTCAATATTGTTAAAAAGGGAGAATTATAAAAGTCTTCCTGATCCCTGAAGACAATATTTCTGAAAACAAGGAAATTCATAGCTCTATTCGAATACTTATTACAACTCCCCGCAGAAGCATGTGGTTGGTTCTGGGGTACTTACTACTAGTTTGGAGAATGTTGAGGGTGAGAATTATTGTCTCACTGGGAATTTAAAAAAAAATGCTCGGAATGGAAATGAAAAAATGGAAGTTTGCATTTGTTTTTTGTTACTTTATCCATTTTCTCATTGGAATTAGCTTTCCATTTTGCATGGAACATAACTGACGAAAACAGAAAAATACATTAGTTCAAATATCTAAGAAACTCAGCTACCCCTTTTGTACCCTTCACTCTTCAATTTGAAACGCATCTTAGTAACCCAAAACTACTGGTTTAGCGCCACTGTGTCTCCTCCATATACTGTCGAGCGCTCCAGTTCCATTTCGGCCTCTCTTAGATCAGTTTATAAGCCATCGGGGAAATCACTCCGCGGCGGACTATTTGAATTGTGATAGATATATGCGGCCGGATGAGCCGTCCCCATTCTCTGATTGTCCTGCGACGTCCCGCCTGTGATTCTGCCGTCTTGCCAGGTCCGATTAAAGTTGCAGGACTTTGCAGTGTCGCCGCAGACGGGCGACCGGTTAAATTTACGTGAAACGGTTTATTGCGAAAGGATGAATTGTTCATGCCAGCCGGCGAGTACCTCGTGTGTGGACTGTGTAGAACGCGTTTCCAATTGAAAACTATTCAAAATTTTAACAGACAAGACGGACGTGCAACAGGACGAGGATTAATTCTTGATACGCCAATGATGAAGCTTTTCGAATGCATGTAAAGTTTGTTCAGCGAATGTTCGGCCCTACGTCACAACTTCCGTCCTTGTCTTACTCATGACTATACGACGGATATCAGTCGTATATTCACGAGCCAGACAAGGACGGGAGTTGTGACGTAGGGCCGAACATTCGCAACATTCTGTGTACCCCCTAATAAAAATACGGTATGTTCGAGTTCGCCAAATTAAAACAGTTATATGACGGTCCCAGAACTGTTTAGAAGGGCGCAGTGGGTGACCTTATTTGACTCAAATAAAGTTTATGTAGTGTGCGTATCGCTAATCTATCAAATTTGACATTTTGGGAATAACCATGTAATAGAATATTTCCTAACAAGTGCGGAAAGTGCCACTTTTCCGCACGCGATTGCAGTTCGAGTGTGGAAAAGACACTTTCCGCAAGAGTTAGGAACACTATTTTTTCTACAACCGTGCGGAAAAGCAAAGAAATTAAAAGTACACTTTTCCGCACGCTTGCAGAAAATAGTATATTTCCTAACAAGTGCGGAAAGTGCCACTTTTCCGCACGCGATTGCAGTTGGCTGAACGACGCGTAGCGGAGTTCAGCCAAGAAATCGAGTGTGGAAAAGACACTTTCCGCAAGAGTAAGGAACACTATTTTTTCTACAAGCGTGCGGAAAAGTATCAATTTTTGTCACATATATGTCAACTTTCCTGGACACATTGTATACTCGTACCTCAGCTCATAATATATACATAGAGATATAATGCCCAAAAGCAATCTGAACCGTCCTATTGTAGAAAAGATTACGTAGGTATATCAAATTTGAAGGGAATGACTTAATCCGATTCCGAAAGTTATCGTGGGGACAAACAGGTATCAAGACACATTTTTTTGCTGAAACTTTGATTTTCAACGTTTTATAACCCTTTAAACCGATTTAGTGGAAAATTTTTAAAGTTTCGTAACGACATAAGACTTCCACTAACGTAGAGATCTGAAAATAAAAATGTGGGACCTTCTTCCTAAAGTTCTGCAACATGGAAGCACTTATTATTAGAGCCGCCATTGATGAAAAGAGAAAATGAAGACCATTAAAATCTATGGTGATCAGATGGAGGCGTGTACGACATTTTGGGTTTAGTTGCAAGTTACCGGAATGTTTGGAGAAATATTTACCGACTTTTAAATAGTTTTAAATGAGCACACTTCTCTCGGAACAATAAGCCGACACGACAGAACATTGGCCATAATACAATAAGTAAGATGCCAAAAGTGATTGCTAGTTTCTTGGGACTATCAGAACCAGAGAGATACACAGGCCACTCATTCAGAAGGACTTCGGCCACTATTTTAGCGGAAAATGGTGGCGATCTTATAATTGTAAAACAGCACGGAGGTTGGAAATCTTCCACTGTTGCCGAAGAGTATAGTGAACTCAGTAGAGTTTCTCTACTTAATCTGACCATACAAATTATCGCCCCAAGGTAACTTGTGAAGATGTTGGTATGATAATCTCCATATATGTATCTGATTAAAAATACAGAAAATCTAAGTATGTCAACTTTTGTTACCGTTAAATACAGGGGGTGGCTCGGTGCGCCCAACGCAGATTTAATTTGTACAAACATAAATTTAACAATCAAGTAAACAATGGCCGGTTTATCGCGATGTTCAGATTTCGACTTTATGGCGGGCAGTTAGGTGGAAATCGGCGCTAATAAACGAAAATATATGGCGGGCGCATTGTCGGCCCTCGCCCATTATAGTTATATCTGTATTCTGCAGATTTAATGGCCCACAATGTTTCGTCATTTTTGGTATAATTGAAAGAGACGTTTGCAAAATTGATACCATTAGTGAGGGGTATTGTTCGTTGCGTCGGGATTGTATCAGGCCGTGCATGTGCCATTGCGCCGGACGGTTTTCGGTTTGCGGCCGTCGATTTTAATTGATAAGCGTGCTGCTCAAATTTTTTAATGATACCGGACGCGAACCGTCATAGCCAACTGTATCGGTTACTACTTGATGAGATGAGTATCGCGCCATTGTTCTCTTCCTGTTTGAATTTCGTCGTTTGTGTACTGTTTCGACCACCCGGGTTTGCGTCTAATTTGCCACTAAAATACTACTGTTTCATTACAATGAACATCTTTTCTTTGCAGTGCAATGTTTTTTTAGTGATTAATACTATATCCGGGGAAACTTACTTTACTTTTCAAGTACATTTCAACTGGCGGTTTTGACCCCAAAAACACGCCTATGAAGTTTATTTTATTTTTGAAAGACAAACCGCGAGGGCCAGTCCGCCGCAAACAGCTGATGGATCTCGGGTCGCCGGCCGGCCGGCACCCGGCCCGGCGATAATTGATTTTAATTAACCGATAGCAGGTTGAAGTCACGTCGGGTAGCTTGATTCGCTATCCCGGAATTCCCGGCGCGGCGCTCTTATTAGTGTCGTTGGTAGGTGATAAAAGATGGCATATTCCAATGCAGAGATGATAGACATGCTGAGAGCATATTTTTTGCAAGGAGATGTGGCAATGGCTGCGCACAGAATGTATCATGAAGAATTTCCAGAAAGGAATACTCCAAATGTGCGAACTTTTGTTAGAATTGTTCAGAGATTAAGAGATTTTGTAAAATTTTGTAACATAATAACCGTGAACAAACCCCTCGAGTAAGACAATTATTGGAACCTAAAATTTTATAGGCAATTGAAAAAACTTCTGGAACGAGCACAAGAAGATTGTCCGCTACATTCGACATTTCGCACATGACTGTTTTCCGCAATTTGAAAGTTCTTGGTTTACATCCTTACCATGTACAAAAAGTTCAGGCTCTCAAAGAGGAAGATCGGCCAAGAAGAGAAGCGATTTGTGAATGGCATAGGCAAAAGTGCACTGCTAATGAAAATTTTGGCAAAAATGTACCATGATAAGGTACCTACCCTACGCAATGGATATAATTCAGCGTAGGTCCGCTGGGAATCTAACCCATTGCCATTACACAGCCCATATACAAAATGCATATCCCGCATTTCTTCATTTGTGAAGTTCACAATTTTTTTATTACAACGGACACAACACAAATTAGTTATGACACCTAAGAACAGTAATTAGTTGTTTGACATTAGCCTACTAGATTATCTGATTCATAAAAGAATTTATTATTAATTTCTTATTAACCAGTCGCGCGGGTGTCGACAAGTTTTATTTTTTTCTGAAAAATCTGTCGAGTTTAGGACAAAAAGACAAGAGTTGAAAAAGTTTTTAAACACATTTGTCATTACAATTTTTTTGGTTTTGATATTTTGACACGTTAAAAAAATCTGGCGAAAAATAATTAAGGATTGGTTTTTTCATCCCCATCCACTCATAGTTTAGGGTTGAAAAAATGTCACAAAATGCCATTCTATGAGTGCAACTGATCCACCAAATTCCAACTTTCTACCTCTTTCCATAGTGGAGAAAATAAATAATAAAAACAATTTTTTACCCTGATATTTGGAGGGATGTAACTCGGAGGGGGAGAAGTTTTGAGTAAAAATTTATATGAAAGACCCCCCTTAATTTTAACGGGAGAATCGCCCTGCAACATTTTTTTTGGTGCCATTTAGACACACCCTGTATAATAAACAAATCATGAATATTTCAGTCTCTGCCTTAGAAATAAAGAACCCAGCAAAGAAAACATTTGAATATTCTAACAATGTCAAGTATATTATTCTGAAGTCATACAAAGGAGTAATTTTCTATAGTGGACACATTTCTTTCCAATTAACGACAAACATGATGGTTAACAAATATCATGTATAAGTATAATATATAATTTTCATTTACAGGCTGTACCAAATTAAGTGTTCACTATGGCCTGCTTTCTTAAAGATAGGTCAAGGTTGAAAAGAAGAAAAACGAGCTTTCAATTTGTAGAACAATATACTGTGTGTTCTATTTTAAAAAATCACGGTTAGGCGATATCTCGACCTTCTTTCTTTTGTTTTCATCATCGCAATCAGCATAAGAAATTATAATTAATTGTTTCCCAAACGATCTAAAATGGTCTATCTTGAAAAATAAAAAATGTAGCAAAAGTCAACCATAATTAATTTGGTACAACGTATATACAGAGTGTTTCTACATGATGGTGCTAAATCTATTTGACAAATAGTAGGATATGTCATTTTAGATAAGAAAGATCCTATAAACATGCAACCGAAAATGTTAAAGCCACGACTTGAAAACACAATTTCCATAAAATGATGTTTGCTAACTACCATATTAATTTGGTGAAGTGTGCACCAAATGAGACAATTTCGTATTATTATATTTTGAAAATCTGATTTTGGGCTATGTTGGTGCATGTATTGAGTACCCTATTGCACCTGCAAACGGTTGTGTTGTCACAGCCCAAACCTGTCAAATTTAAAGGTGGGCAAATCGGGTTTTCCTTGGAAATATCGAACAAAGGTATTAAGAAAATGTGTTCGTATTATGTTATTGTGCCGTTGTGCAAATTTTCAGAAAGTTATCAAAATATTTGTTTTTTCTGAATTATTTCTCTCAAATCGGTACTTGATATTTTTCCCGTAAATAGCCTAATTTAGGTACTGGATGCTCTCTTACTAAGTCATAACAATGAAAATAAATTTTTGACAAACAATTAAGGAGAAAAATAAGATTTTTAAAAATGGTCGTTTTGTAACAAATCAATATTGGTTCAAAGACTTTAATTTTAACCTAAGTTCATTGCCTGGGCCAGTGTTTCAACAATTTTACATAAAACACAATCATATTTTGGAATTCAGTGAAACAAAATATGATAAGGTACAGTTTTGTATCGAATTATGGCTTCGATTTCAATTCCAAGAATATCAAGAAAGGAAAAACGAATACCCTGATATCTTTTTAAGAATCGGCATAGGGGCACAATAATACCTACAATGCCGAACACATTTTTTTTTAAATAACTTTTCCAATCATATCATATTAGTGTTAAAAAAAGAGTAATTAAAAGTTTCTATGACAGGGCTAGAACGATTTGTTCTAATAACACAAAATTTGAGGAGGAAATTAAACATATAAAATATGTTCTTGAGAAGAATAGTTATCCTATTGAAATTGTTGAACAAGTTTTTCACGATTGCCAACAAAATAACAATGCTAATAGAATTAGAGAAATAAATCTGGTGGACCGACCAGTAAATTTAATTATTCCTTATATTCCTGGACTATCAGATAAGCTAAAACGCATAGGCAATCGTTTTAATGTCAGAACAGTATTTAAAACCAATAATAATACACTAAGATCGATGCTAGTTAAAACGAAACCATTTAATGAGGTACAAAGTTCAAAAAATTGCATTTATAAAACTCCTTGTGAATGTGGGAAGTTTTATGTTGGGGAGACTTGTAGGCCATTTAACGTTCGTTTAAAGAACTAAAAAATTATATCAGGCAAAATCAAATTTCTAAGTCAAAAATAGGTGAACATTCTTTTAATAACAATCATAGGATATTGTGGGATAGGTCCAAACCAATTCTCAAAGAAGAAGTAAGAAATAGATGAAAAATTAAAGAATCTTATTCTAGGAAATACGGACAACTGTGTTGCTGAATGTTCAGTGGAATTCAGTAAAATATTATTGCCACTTATTCAAAGAGAAGTTAGTATAGACAATTAGATAGAACACAGGGTACAATATCAGGCAGGTGGCTAGGCTATTGTTTCTGTTGTCATGACATTTTAACCTGAAATTTATTAATCTGTCACTTCACTTTGACGTGGCATGATCTTTGAGAAAGGAGGAAGATTTATTCTCCGAAAGCTCAGAAAACAAATTTGTTGAAGTTATTTTTTGAGTAACACGTTTAAAGTTTCGTTCATTCACTGTTAAGAATTTATGAATTTTCCAGGCAACTTGAAAAAGTTGTCTTTCGATCAGTTTGGTGGCGAAAAACCCGATTAAAAATTAAATAGATCTGTGTGCGCCACAAATAAATTTTAGAAAATAACTTTTCCGATATTTCCAAGGCAACCACAATTTTTAATTTTCAATGTCATATTTGACAGGCATGGGCTCTCACGTCACTCTCTTTAGGCACAATAGTGTACCCAAAACATACGCTAACACATCCCTACATCAGGTTTTCAAAACATCAAATAACAAGTTTTCCCATTTGGTGCAAACATTATGAATATCACTGGATAAGACCAATAACACATATAAGACCAATAATGGTTTCTATGCGTAATAACATTCCTTATCTTCACGCTGATCATACCAAGCGGTTTTGGTTAACAGGACACCAAACATGGATTTTTATTTAAAAGTGTTAGTAATAATAATAACTAGGTATCTCAGTTAAAAATAACTTTGTATTTCCTTTACTTAAAGAAAAAAAAGTGTATCTAGTTCAGCATGGTTACAATAAAAAAAAACATTAACGCCCGTCTGTCATTGTAATATTATAATAAAAATATGCTATTCTGAAACGATTATGATTGTCGGCAGACATTCCGCATGTTAGGGAAAAAATTATATTATAAAAAAATAATGCAAATTTCCATTACACCAGATAGAAAGTAAAATTTTTGTATTAACATTTAATGCCCGTCTGCCATTGTCGGGTTTGTCAATGGCTCTTGGCAATTGACCGTAATACCCACTACAAGATTCGAGATTCCCCACAATAGGGTACTTGACAATATTTTTAATTGCTCTAAAATTGTACTCTGTTTACAGTAGATGCACCAACATAACACGTAATAAATGAAACAACGGCTTTTAACACTTATTTATTCATGATAATTAAAGACGAAGTTGCACAATTTTGTTCAGGCTGAAATCTACAGTTTCGTCGTTCTATTGTCCAGAACGCCAAAAGTGGCAACTCTGTGCCTCTCAGGAGGAACGGAACTGTAACGTTGCCGGTGCCCGTTTCCAATATTTCGTGGAACAAGGACAAATTGCAGTTTTCTATTCAAATATCTCCAGCTTGCCTATGAATATCTGTTACTTAATGTATTGCAACTTTTGAGCTTTAACTAACGCAATTGCACACACAAATTTTGTCACATAAAGACTTTTTTATTCCGCATATTGACTCCTCTATAGCAAAATGGTGTCTGTTTATGCTGCACACGCTGGAAACTATATCCTTAATCTCTGCCACGTAACAGTTTAATTAAAATATCTGTATACGGAACGTACTATAAATATTCAGGTATCAATAATGGGGGAAATATTCGCCTATGTGGCAACGTTACCTGCCCACCTAGGCATCTAACCATATGCATATATCCACATGTCATCTAACACGTATGGTTTTTTGATCGGCAGATGACATCCCGTGATGCCAACTGTCATTCCGATTCCGTATATCGCTAAGTCAAAACATTAGTAGTGTGTGTGCGATTTATTATAGTTTGTTATTAATATTTACTATTATATATATTATTTGCGGACCTAGTTATCGTGTTGTTAGATGTGTAAGGTAAGATATCATGGACCCTAAAAGGAAAATCCGTAATTTGCCGAAATTGGGATGCTTTTTAAGTAGCACAAATTTTTTCTAATAATCCGATGTTGGCGTCTGCCGAAATTCATGGGATAAAACTGCAAAGGTTTGTACCTACCTACGTTGTAGTAATAGTACAGTTGTATTATGAGTTATTAATAAAGAGAGAACCTCGGCCTAGGGACCATCTTGAAGGCGCGTTTATAAAGGCGCCATAGTGCTTAATACTGAGCCCGAATTCCGGCCCAACCTAGCCAAAAAATTTGCAGAAAAACGATTGAATAGGTATTTACGAAAAAAAAAAACACTTCTTGACTAAATGTGGTTTCACGGGGCATCATAAGTCTGGGAGTTTGAGGTTAGAATTCTGAAATTTCAACTTTCCTTGCAACTTTCACTGCCGAATAAGGTTATGTCTTAGAACACTTTAGTGGTATTGCTATGTTGCCAAATTGTCTTTTTAAAACACTTGTGACGTCATAAGTGCTTTCCCGCCAAATTTCGAAGAAAGTCTAAAAACTTGATAAGTACGTAAATATATATTTTTTAAATAATCGTAGGGTCTTAGGCAAGTGTCCAGGAATTGTTTTATCAAGTTTGTAAAATTTCGTCAAGTACCCTATTACCTACATCCCCTCCCCTCACCCTTAAGCGGAAAGAGCACAGCAACGACACTACAGAGAAAATCGACACTACAGAGAAAAAAAAATATAGTAAATAAATTTTAGAAAATATTTAAAAATATCAATGTTGTTAATTTTCAACTCTACCGCACCTCAGTACGAACGCGTGCACAACAATTTATAAATAACTCGTGCTTAGCCGGCATGAGCATAGCGAAAAATACCGGATAAAAATTGAGCATTCAAAAAAGAGATAGGAAAAAGTTGTTTGCGTTAAATACGTAGTTAAAATGTTGGCATACGTGTTCGTTAAATAACTCTAAACGGCGTGTAAGTTGCCTTTTTATTTCCAACGGCACTGCTGGCCCCATCTAGCGCGCGGCGAGGCGGACTGCTGGGGAAAGCGGGAGAGCATCGGAGAACCCTCTCTCGTGCCGGGAATAATTGAGGGAATTGGGGGAGACGCGGCGGGAAGGCAGCGACGGGCCACTTGCCGACGGCGCCGTATGGAATGCGAAGGTAGAGGCTAAGAGAGCGCAGGGAAAATGCCTAAATGCTTTGAGAGGGTTGCTCGGCAATGCTTTTATTACTTTGGGCAGGATTAAAAGGTTTGCCGAGTCAAATAAACTGATCTAAAAAAGAAAGGGCATTAAGTTCTAACTATAAAAAAATATAGAAAATTAAAATTGTCAAGTACGATAGCAATGCCCCGTATATTTTTTGTCCAACTTTAAAATTGTACAAATCCGAAAAATCTTAATTTTTGGAGATAATCGCCTAAACTTTTTTTTGTTTAAAAGGCCTTCAAAAACCGCTTCTTTTAACCTTCCTGCTATTTTCAAAATGCAAATCCAGGGCCGGCTGCGATTTTTTTATACTCCGATGTTTTGAGACATTTTTTGTGCCACTAGTACACGCGCGCCCCTAGTACAGCTGTTGCCGACAACGTATCGGAATCCAGTGATCCGGAGACAGCACGTAGTTTTCTACCTGCCACCAAGCTGAAAGGGTCACAGAAGCTTACACCTTATTACACCTCCGAATTACTGAAATTTTCCAGTTTTCGGGGATTTTGAAGGCGAATAATAATAGTAATGCTACTTTTTCTTGTTGGACAATAAAACTTCCTGAAATCCCTGTCGGATGCCTCGAAGTCGAAGTCCCCACAACCCACAGAACACTCGATTGCCAGACAGTAAAACCGGAACTCCCACAAGGAATGCTCCAAATCTGCGAACTTCTGTTATTAGATTTGATTACAAATTAGTTGATACAACACGATGGTGCCCCACCCCACCGTGCAAGAAAAGTTTTCGTGATCAATTGATCAATGGCTCCTGTTTCTTGGTCACCTAGGTCACTGGACTTAAACTCATGTGATTTTTTTCTTGTGGGGTCACATGAAACAAATTGTTTATTCGACTCCTGCAAATACATTATTTAGAAGAGCTACTACCTTGTGTATAAGCCGAATGAAATTAAAAATAGCGACGATCCATCAGCTAAAATAGAAAATATATGCAACAAAGTGTAAAAGCTTGTATTAGTAATGAAGGGCGATATGTCGAATAACTTCTGTCAAAAAGTTACGTGGTTGAGAAGTGGAGTGAGTGCTAAAAACAAATTGGTGAAGTGGTAAATATGATTATTACTAACTTGCTGAGTCTTAATGTTACTGTAACGAAAAATGCCTCTGAAGTTGTTACATCAGCTTTCAATGAAAATACCTGCACTGTTTACTAACCTATTCAAAGATTTAGCAGATAAATTTTAAGTTTGGGTATTCTACTTACAGTTTTATACTTTTTATGATTAATTTAGTGGCATTTTCCATCATCTTTGTTGGCCTGAGGCCCCCAGGGCCCCATTTTCTTTTAGTTTTCATTGTTTTCTCTGTAGAGCTTCCAGCAGTTTCTAGAAATTTGATAGACCTTTGATTTGTAAATCTGTCATTGGGCAGGAATATTCTAGAGTAGTATCCAGGCTTCCATTTGAATATATAAGCCCTGGGAATTGGGCCTGAGGGAAGTGAAAGGTTAGAAAGCGAGTTTGTATGAATTTTGGGGCTGAAAGAATATTCTTGGTCAGTGACAGTATCTGACAAGTTTATTTGTGAAGGCATAAACAATAAATGTGGTAAACAAGGCAACGAGTTTTGACTGTGATTATACATTACTTTTGAATCTGAGTTTCTTTCGGAGGGATCCTGCATTCCAAGCTTTCGTCGTCGATTGCACGGGACATCCTCAGGGTGCAACGATCACATTGAGACTCAGTGTCACTAATAATATTCTCAGGGAAAAAAGAATGACCTAGGTACTCAACTCATCAATATTGAAAAAAATCCAAAACGATAGTTACCTACTACCAGAGAATATTGTTTTGTTACGTGGGTTAGGCAAACGGGCGACTGATATTGCCAATTTTATAAGGTGGAGTAAAATATGCACTTCTGAGAAATACGGCCCCGAAATTCACTAGATTTTCCCCGCGTGAAAGTAAATGCAAAGCAAGGCGTATGCTCTGAAGTGGCTAGAGGCACGCGTGGCAATTTTTGAAGCTGGCAGCCGACTAGTGACTGCTTGAATTGGACGCTAGGGTACGCCAGTAGCTGAGGCATTTCTTTCTGCAGCCCTGCAGACCCAAACTGCGCAAATTCAAGCTCGGCAGTGGGTCAGCTCAAAGTCACTTCATTCATTCATTTTACACTTGTTCACGTACGTGATCGGAACGAGGAAAGAACCACGTTTTTGCGGCTATGCACTGCCCACTGACGTTGCGGAACGAACCAACGAAGTAATAATATATTTAGATCGAGTTAGAGCCACACCCAGGGGTAATATTTGGATATTATAGATGGCAAATATCGGAAATAATGGAAAATTTAATGCTACGTCGCATAAACAAATAATGGTTATTTACCTGAGAAAGGTAAGTACAGCAGTTTTGTTACGGGGCAACATTTCTCGAACTAGGATGAACTAGCAATGACAGAGAGACAGATTACAAATAATATTATTAATAATAAGTATAGCACTACCGGCTTCCCCTGCATAGGTAGGTATATATTATACAGGGTGAGCCTGAAATAACTGGCATCCTTTTTTGGGTAATAGAGATGGTCATTCCGAACCACTTTTCTTAAATTTTTTTTCCTAGCGCCAACAACCGAGTAGAAAATGGTAAATCATCAACTAGTATAGTATTTTGAGACCGAGTTTACGCTATTCGTCAGTGCCGTGTCTTCATAGAGGGGGCATTTTAGGTGGGTAAATTAGAGAACAATTTCGGCGATGGTAAAAAAAATTATTAAGAAAAGTTGTTCAGAATGACCATCTCTCTTACCCAAAAAAGATGCCAGTTATTTCAGACTCACCCTGTATATCTCTTGGTTTTAGTTGCCGGTTATTTGGGCATTAGAGGGTACGGATTACCCCCGCGGATCTCCCGCCGACGCGGCGACGGGCATGTCGTAAAAGCATTCTTTCGTTAAGTAGCTTACAATCCTCGGTAGTGTAATGTGATCCCAACGCTCGGGGGAGCACGCAGAGTGCTGAAGTGTTCGCGCGAGCTTGCCTACTCGACTGTTTCGACCTTGTTTTAAACTGATGCTATGGACAGTTTTACATAAATACAGATACATTCTGAACACAACACAAAAATAAAATGAATGTTTTTCAATTTTCAGGGTGTCCTTAGTAGAGGGCGCTCGCCGCTCGTTAAATCTTGTCAAAAATCGGCAGTGATCTGTTCTTTAGATATAAAAATAAGCCTAAAAAGTTCATGAAACAATTTTATTCACAAATATACTGTAGTCTTTTTATTGCTAGCCAAAAAGAGTTGGGAAGTCGGCCTACTGCATATTAAGGCAAATCTAAATGTGCGAAGCCACGATGAAACTTTTCCATAAGTGAGAAAAAATCTCAATAACAAATACATATCAAGTGGAAACAGTTTCGTGATACAGTTTTCACTTTGAAATAAGAATCTCGTGGAAATGTGTCATTGTGGATTCGCAGCATTATACGCTAGTGGGCTTATTACAGACTTCTTATACGCTAGCTAGGCCAAGTTCCACCGTTACTCACTCGCGAACACAATTAATGTGCGTGTGCAAGTAGTCAGGTCGATAGTGGCACTTTCAAACAGCTCCCGTAAGCTATGCTTTCCAATGCCTGTTTGCATATTTAACGCCATCTATAGTTAACTCTGTCAGAAACCACAAAAAATTTAGGAATTAAGCCGAAAACGACCAAGGAATGAAAATTACAGGTACTTACCACCTAGGTACCCATCACAAAACAAGCGAACATGAAAAACCAACTTTTTGACAATTCACCCTGCGTCTTCTAATATGTAGAAATCAACTGGGATCTGTACCCCGAGTTGTATTATAGAGCTTATATATTTAGCCAAAAAAATAAACACTGGGATGATAACCAAATATACAAATATAGTTTAACGGCTTACTTATGGGACAAACTACTTTCGGTAATTGACAGCATCCAAAATCTACTGGTGTGCATGGTTAAATACTGAATCGTTTATAGGTGTTTCTAGCTTGTTATGCCATCATCAGATGGCTGTAACCCAGAACTTACCGCCGTGCCGTACCATTGAGAATTAAAATCAAATGTGAAGTAATGTAGCAAGGCATAATTCAACTTAAAGACTTACGACAACTTTTTGAATAATTTAGTTGAAAATATCAATGCTGAAAAGTGGAAAAAGCTATTCCAACATATACTTAAAGAATAATTAAAATGTGACAACTCGACAACTTAATCGACGAAACTGCTAAAATCCAAACGTTGATATCTCAACAGATTTTTCTGAAGAAGATTCGGTCATCAGATCTCTGTAGCTCCGTTACTTCTAATTATACAGAAAAACTGTAGAGACAAAAATTGTAGATAATTTTGGGCTTAATAAGATAATTTGATCCCATTTTTTATGTTTGTGATTTTTGAGGTATGACATAAACTTTTGTTTTTTTTAATGTAAAACATAGTTGGTTGTGACCTTATCAAATCGGCCATTTTTTGAGCTTTCCAAAAATATAATACTCGGCATAGTTATTACCTATAATAAATAAAATTGCTATGGCTAATTTTCTGATTTTTTTTTTAATTTTCACATAGTCAGCCATGGAATATTTTCATAATTACGTTCTATTTTATAATAAGACATACTTCAAACTTTCAAATATTTTACTTTTTAGCTGGTAACAAAATAAAAAAAAATTATCATGATGGAGATTCACAACATAATTATTTGCCCGTAAGAAATGACCCAGATCAGCTCTATCCAAATAGTTGGATAGGGAGAAATAGACCTAGGTATTTTCCCAGAGCCCCGATCCCCCGATTTGTCTGTTTTGGATTTCTTTCGTGGGGAACAGTACAAAATAAAGTATGAGACAATTGTTGAATTAGGAACAGCTGTTTTAGAAGCAATTGCCAGTATTGACAGGCGCTCTTTAAGAAAGGCGACAAATTCAGTTTTAAAAAGATGCAATATTTGCATGAATAATAATGGTGGATTGTTTGAATTGAACACCTTTTTTATTTTAAAAGGTGACCTTTTAAAATAATAATAATTTGAATTTGAGTTTTTAATTTTTGTTTTATTTTGTTACTTTTTGTTACCAGCTAAAAACAAAATATTAGAAAGTTTGAAGTATGTCTAATTATAAAAGAGAACGTAATTATGAAAATATTCCATGGCTGACTATGTGAAAATTAAAAAAAAAAAACAGAAAATTAGCCATAGCTCCTTTATTTCTTATAATAACTAAGCCGAGTATTATATCTTTGGAAAGCTCAAAAAATGGCCGATTTGATAAGGCCACTGCCAACTATGATTTACATTAAAAAAAACACAAGTTTATGTCATATCTCAAAAATCACAAACAACAAAAAAAAAATAGATAAGATTATCTTATTAAGCCCAAAATTATCTACAATTTTTGTCTATGCAATTTTTCTGTATAATCAGAAATAACGGAGCTACAGAGAGCTGATGAAATAGCAAAAAATCACTCTTTTCAATCTAGTGAGCCATGAACTTTTTTAAAAATCCATAAGGAGCATTAGATTGAGCGTTCAAAACTGCAATTCTTTCCCCATTTAACCTTTGTTCTAGCTCTGCTAGTTTCCGAGATCCCCATAGTGGGCATCGAAAAAAACACCCTGTATACAGGGTGTCCCGAAATTAGCCTGCCATAATTTACCAGCGTATTTTACGACCTAAAAAAATGAAAAAAGTTCCTATAAACATGGCCTCAAAAATGCCCCCTAATGGGGCTATAGCCCCCGAAAGGGGCAGTTTCCCAAACGATTTTTTCTAAATATATCCAGAACGATCAAAGATAAAATTCTGAAATTTGGTATGTGATGTACCTGTGAGAATTGACATTTGCCGAGTCAGCGATAGTTAGACATTATTAATCATAGGCGTCCTAAATGGGGGGGGGGGTTAAAAATGCCCTAAATTTTTTGTGTGTGCTTTTTCGCCAAATTTATTGCGAAATTATAAAATTTCAGAGTATTCTACGAAAAAATGGTGCTCTTGCTGAACTTTGATAGCGTGCACCGTTTTCGAGTAAAATAGTATTGAAATTTTTTTGCAGAGGGCCATGAAAATGCGTATTAGAAATTAACCTGCGATATTTTACCAGCGTGTTCTGCGACCCAAAAAAATGAAAAAGTTACTATTAAACATGGCCTCAAAAATGCCCCCTAAGAGGGCTATAGCTCCCGAAATTAACACTTTGGGAAACGGTTTTTTCTAAATATTTACAGAACGAGCAAAGATAAAAATTCTGAAATTTGGTATGTGACAATGTGACATACCTAGGAGAATAAATCATGAAAAAACCGTACAAATTTTTTTTTGGATATTTTTAACCCCTTGACCCCCCTTATTTGGGACGCCTATGATGAAGAATGTCAAACTATCTCTACCTCGGTAAACGTCAAATCTCACAGGTATATCCCACACCAAATTTCATAATTTTATCTTTGTTCGTTCTGGAAATATTTAGAAAAAACCGTTTGCTAAAGTGTCCATTTCGGGGGCTATAGCCCCCTTAAGGGACTTTTTTGAGCCCATATTTATAGGATCTTTTTTCATTTTTTTGTACCAAAAAAGGTGGTGGTAAATTATGGCAGGGTAATTTCAAATAGGCATTTTCATGGCACTGTGCAAAAAATTTTCAAAACGAGTTTACTCGAAAATGGTGCATACTATCGAAGTTCAACAAGAGCACCTTTTCTTCGCAAGAAATCTGGAAAAAGTATACAAAAAAATTTTGGGGTAATTTTAACTCCTGAACCCCCCCATTTGGGACGCCTATGATTAAGTATATCTAACTACCGCTACCTCCGTACATGTCAAATCCCTCAGGTACATCACATTCCAAATTTCAGAATTTTATCTTTGTTCGTTCTGGAAATATTTATAGAAACCCGTTTGTGAAACTGCCCCTTTCGGGGGCTATAGCCCCATTAGGGGGCATTTTTGAGGCCATGTTTATAGGAACTTTTTTCATTTTTTTTAGGGCGTAGAACACGCTGGTAAATTATGGCAGGCTAATTTCGGGACACCCTGTATATATTTTTTGTGGAATTATTTAAAAAACAAAATTCATTATGACAGTCCAGGAAATGTAGAAACACTGAAAGGTAGAATTCGGGAAGAAATTCACATATTAAATACCGAACAGCAATTTTATCGTTGATTCAATAAACCGAAAGTAAGTAGCAAACAGCAATTAATGCAAAAGATAGGACCAACAGAAACAACTACTCCGAGGGCTAATACCCCTACCGGCATTGAACTACACCATTGGTTCTTAATTTTCGTTGGGAATAAACATTGCAGATCAAAGTTTCCTCCTTCGCCAACGTAACATCAAAGATATTGCAATTGATGCATTGAGCAAGATGGAGGCCATGTGGAGCATTTGTAATACGTAGGTATATCCTTTTTCTAAATGTTATTGTCTATTTCAATAAAAATTTAAACAATAAATCTGACAAAGCTTATTAACTATGACTACGTTTATCTCGTGACAACTCGATCGGATTGAAATGGAACCGATTGAGTTATGTCAGATCTTTTATAATTCTACGTTTACATCATCAGTATTGAATCCTACTATTTTCAATCCTCTCTAGGGACATTAACTTATTCTACTTATTTCTCAGTAGGTTGGTGCACATTCTGGCCAACTTCTGTTTAGAAATAGCGGCTTGACTTGAAATTTTAAATATGATTAAATTTCAATCTGTAGGGTTTACGCCGTCTATTTGAGTCCGCTCCAGTGAATTCAAACTTCTCTCAATCGGATCGAACGCGTCGAGATAAACGTAGTCTATGTTACTGTTTAAAAGTTCTTATTTCTCTCAATTTCCCTTCTTTATTTTCTCTGAAATCTTAAACTAGCCCATTTTGTTTTCCAAAGCGTGAATATACTTGCAAACTGTCAATAATTACTATAATTTGGCATTTGTCTTCCATGGCAACCTATGACCCAAAGAGTAATCCCTCACAAAAAAGGCTCAGTTCTGAACGAACGGTTGGAGCGAACAAATAACACATACTTATACTTTGTTGGAATCAGAGAAATGCGTAGAATTCGATAATCCAAAAATATGGTGTTCCATTTAAAAAAACATAAGTTATGTCTGCCACGGCTTTCTAGAACTCACTGTATAAGGTTCAATAGCGTCACAAAAAACTTTGTATTAGTATCTAACACTTTTTTAAAAAAACTTTTCTTCTAACTTCAAAAATTAAGAAGTTAAGGGGTGGTGTCAATTTCTAGTGAACCACCGTGTACCTATAACAGAGAATTATTGTTAACAACAATGCGTCAAAATAATACAGGTATAGAAACAAAAATTCGTGTATTATAGCCAAGCCGATCCTGCATAAAAGGGCAGTCGTTTCATCGACAAATTACCCAGACAACATCAAACAAACGGGCTAGTTCAGGCCCGCAAAACAAAACAAAATCTAATATAGACGCACAATAGGCAAATAAAACACAATCGGAAACAAAAACTGCAATCATGTGCGTGGCAAAATATCGACTGCCAGCGCGGCAGAGCAACCGAACTCGTATAATGGAGTTAAATATATTAATAATTGCAAACAATACAAGTAGATCATTTCGCATGGGCGGTCCTGGTGTCCCCCACAATATTTTTTTGTGCACGGCCCACCCGAAATGTTGGCTATTTTGTCATAGCTGACAGTTTTACAGTGGGTTGCTGTATGCCAGTTAACGCGCAATTTGACTCTGCATTGCGCAATTGGGCACTAGTAGAATTTGTGACACTGTTATGTCAAGCTCAACAAAAGCAATGTAGGTATGACCATTTTATAAATTTAGTTTTATTAAAATATTATTTTACAGTGTACAACTCGTTTAGCAATGGTTGACTTTAGATTTTTTTAAATTCGGACTCGTATTAAGCTATTATTTTCCACCTATGGTTAAACTTTTTTACATCATGACTGAATCACCCTGTGCAATACCTACCAAAATAAGATTCCGAAACGGATTTCACGTTTCTAAAAATCTAATTGATTTGGTTTGCAAAAATTAAGCTATGAACCATAAATAATGACTCAACCTGAATATACAGGCTGAGTCAAAGTTATGCAAAGGTGCTTATATTTCTTGCAATATTCTTTATTAGGTAAAACAAGTTTTAACAAAAGCTATTTTGTGCCATAAACTGGTAACATTAATTTTTTATTAGCGGTAAAACTTTGTTGCTGTGGCCACCAGCTTCGTTTCTGTAAATAGATGATTGGAAAAATGATTTTGGAAAGACCGTATCTTTCTGGATACCTCAATATAAAATTTTAATGGGGTTCTATGAGAAAAAAATTATTTCATTAAAAATCACATCCGTTCTTATAGTCAAGTTAGCCATGGAAAAAGTTGATGTTATTTCTAGCTGTCAATTAATGAGAAACATTTTTTTTTAATTTTCGACTGCCACTGTCTTGCTTCCAAGGCATCAGACGACGCTTGCCATCATACGCGTTCTTTGTTGCCAGATGTACGAAACTTTCAAAAATTTAAAGGAATGTTTTCAGTACAAAATTATTTGTATTGTAGGCGAATGTTCTGCAAAATGCATGCGGAAATTATGGACAAATGTTAACGGTTAGTTTTGACCGTAGACATCTTAAGGGATAAACACGATAAACATCGGCGAGAAAAATAAATGAAACGACTTCTTCACTTTTATTTTTGGATGTTTTATTAAGTACTCAACTAGGAGGCTTACATGGACCTCGACACCACTGAATTTATTTTGCTACTTAATTTAAGGAAATTTATAAAGATCCACAAAAGGTAAAACCCAATTTTTAGAACTTCTAAAAGAATTAGTTCAGAATTACAAGCCACTGGGACAGAATAAACCGTATAAACAGAAAATGTGGAACGGGCGTGTTTGTAGTTACGTGGTGCCACCTGTTGAAAAGTTTTGCTAGTTATCGTGTCATAGTGCGCGCTGTAAACGTTCGGCATTGAAAGTAGCTGAGAGAACGCTCTACAGAAATCTTTACTTTTGTGTATTACGCTACAATATTACTACACAGAGACGGCGCCACCCAGAAACCGGCGAAGCATGAAAGTTTGGTTTGAGTTTGACAGTAATAATAGCAGCAATGCGGCGGGCGCATTGTTTTTAAAACTTTTGTCTTAAATCTCGAAAGTCTATCGAATTTTGGAAAAAGTTTCAGTATTTTCCAATCACTGTTTGTTGACAGTTGACACTGTGTGCGTCTCGTGCTTGTGATTGTGGTGGAAAAAATTGCCTGGTGTACTCTTAAATTGTTAGATAGCTCATGCTGTGAAAAATGTAATGACATTCTCTAGGAATATGATGTGTCAGTTAGATGCTGAACGCGGCAAGTTTAAGGTGTGCTAACACTCTGTTATTGTCCCATCTACCAAGTAAATTCATAAACTCCTTATTTTATCAATGCACAACTGAGGTTGTCTTTCAAAGAAATTTATCACACTTATTAAAGTGGACTGAGCTATCCTTCTTGTCTTGGCTACCTGGCAAGTAATTTTAGCTGTCAGGTCTTTCAAATCTAATCACCTGTCTTTGTAGACCGATTCTTCAATAATGGCCCAAAGAAAAAATAACACATTGTGTCAAATCAGGAGAGTGAGCAGACTATTCAATTGTACTTCGATGACCAATCCCTTTTCCTGGAAAAACTTCACGTATTGCCGTACGTGTATTCCAAAATGACTAGGAGCTGCATCTTGCTGGAACCGAACTTCGTTAAATACATGGGCGCACTGCTCGGCGGATGAAGAATGGCGCAACGACACTGTGATCTAATATACCCGCCTATACATTTTTTGTAGTCGCTGGTTCGTGCCTAGAACCCAACGCTGACTTTGTTGAGACAAAACGATAGTTTTGTTTATTCACAAATCCATGCAATGTGCAAGTAGCTTCATCTGAGAAAGATTGTTTCTTCCAAAATTCGGAGTCTCCTTAAATTTGCGTATCGTAATATAAAAAAAATCAACGAGCCTCTGGAAATCACCGTTTTCAAGTTCTTTTAACGACCAATTACACTTTGTAGAGTAAAATTTGTCTTTCTTTGTAAATGTACCACCGATATAGAAGCATCGTGTAGTCTAGCAATCTCCCTTGTTGATAAATGGTGGTCTTCCTGCAAAGATAATAAGATATCTATAACGGTGTTCCAGACTAGGCTTAAATAAATTCAAAATACACCCTGCATAAAATTTGTGACCAATTAGGAACACCATGGAAAACTACGTTTTATGTGACCGTAGCCCACCATCATTAATATTTCGGTTCTCAACTTCTCGCTTAATTCTACCATAGGAAATAGCAATTCTCTGATGTTTAACTCAACTAGCAACAAACAGTGTTTCCAGTTGACACCCAAAATGCCGTCAACTTCTTCCCATGGCTTACTTCTCAATCTGAAGGAGGTGATTTTTTTTCTTATGGAACCCCCTTAAAATTTTATTCTATCCATCCAATGCAAAGAAAAGCATATCGTGACATTTAAAAGATAAACTTGGTTGTTTACGCTAATAAAAAAATGAATATCGCCAGTTTATGGAAATATATGCCTAAAAACTGTTGTTAAAACATTTTTTTAAATAACGAATTTGAGAGACTATGAGCACCTCTCCATACTGTTTACTGCCCCCTATATTTTCACGGAGAATATAAAAACCCGTCGTTATTAAAGTTAAACAATAATTTGAATCGGACAATAGAGCACAAAAATAAACAGGATATATCAGAGAATTTTCCGTTTTGTTTTTTTAAATAGTGCAATGCGAAACATAGAACAATAGAAACAAAAATCTGTATACTATCGCCGCGCCGATTCGGCATAAAAGAGCAATTATTTTATTGGCAAATTACCCAGAAAACACACAACAAACGCACTCTGTCCGGCCCGCATAACAAAACAAATCTAATATAGGGGCACAATAGGCAAATAAAACAGGATCGGAAACAAAAACTGCAATTACATGCGTGATAATATCAACGCTCGGAGGCCTGGCGACCGCCCACGTAATGTAGTTAAATATATTAATAACTGCGAGCAATAAAAGTAAATTATTTTGCAGGATGGAATTGTTGTCCATGAATGTCATATTTCTGCCCATAGCGGCGACCAAAATGGCGAATAGTGGCCAATGTTCATCGAGAGAGCTCGTGGAGGAACACTGAGATCAGGTAAAATAGATGATAAATTTCGCCAATAATTTGGAAATCCGGTAGCGCTTGAAAATCAGTGCTGGCCAAGAAGAATGAAAATAAGATTGTTGGACCAATTCGGATTGTTGGCGGCGAGATTCAACAGAAGTTGCGCCTCTTATTACATTCGTTCACTCAACGGTTCAACACGAGAGAAATTGAGATATTCCGAACCAATCCAATTGTGTTCGTAGGAAACACGAACCTTTTGTTACAAAATGAGCGACTAGAAATTGCTTTTATTGCATACTCTAAAGTATTACATAAATATTTGTTGGAATAAAGAGCATGAAACGGTAAAGTTTTTATGTCGAACTTTTAAAATAATTAAAAATACTTTGATCTGAACCAACACTACAATAAAAAACCGAGCATGATGGCATAAATTCATTATTGTTTCCAATCTGATGTGGCGCTAGTTTACGAAAATGGCGACTTATAGGTTATTTATAATGGGGAATTCTGTGGTTATAATCATGTCAGTTTCTAACGTTTAGAATGTCCCTAACGAGTTATCTTTGCGGCCAGTATTTCGCGTTTGTGTCATATTAACAAAGAATTTATAGTAGGTTATTACCATGCACATGAAGAAAATCGTATGAGCAGACCATTACCTATTGTAGAAGAATAAACACGATATTTTGGAATTACGGGATGATCTTTTTAACCAGTTGAAGAAGCGGGAATTCTAGATATTATATTTTGGAAGAGTATATAATTGTGTGGAATATTGAAAATAGAAAAATTTGTTTAAAAAGCCCCAAAGAAACCTATGAAAGAAGAAACTGAATAATCGAATGTTTTCTATACTCACACTACAACTAGCCATGGACTCCATTTCAAACCAAAAAATACCAAAATACTCTTGCCAGCTTTTTATTAGAATCCCTTTTATTAAGAAAATGTATGGAAATGTGCCATGCAAACTTGTCAAATTAAAGGAACCTAACAAGCAAGCAGTTTATTTTATTTTGGATACCTTTTAAATTCGTTGTGACAGACACATTTGCCTGTTTCTATATTATAAAAGATTCTGCAACAATGGTGTTTTTAACATAAAACCACCCGTCGATTTTTTTCGTCATGTGGCGCCAGTGGCGATAGCTTGAAGCAGCGCTATGCACCAGGTCTTTAATATAGTGTTGGTCCAGCCTTGATTATATTTGATCATTTTGGACATTTTACAAAATTGGGCACGTCCCATTGTACCATATACAGTGTATCCGCGTTTGCTTCTGAACAATCTAGAAATCTATGAAGAGAAAAATTCGGTATTATATATATGTTTCTTAGTTTGACGTAAGGGAAGATACTCACATATAGTACTATATCCATTGGGTGATTATTCGACAGTTAGTATATTTTTTTATTAATAATTTGACCCCATGAAGTCATTTGACGTCACTTCAAATCTTTGTAGAGATGGAAAATCCTCGAGAACGCAAGAATAGAGACTATTCTCGAAGATATTCTTGATAATACTCTCGATTTTGAGAAATTTCTCTGTGAACGCACCATTTAAATGCGTACAAGGGCCAATGCGTATTAGGATTAAAGGCCATAAATTTAAAGTTATTACATAAAAAAAATATTTTGTATTGTAGCAATGTAACAAAACAAACACGAAAATAATTCTACACTCTAAAAAAACGGGCGTAAACGCTATGAGAATAATCTTGACGAGAATATTCTCGTTCTTGACAATATTCATTTGAGAATATTCTCGCCGAATATCTCTAAACCTCTGTATAGCAAATTTCACGGAAAAATTCGATCGGTTTTCTCCTCATAAAGGTTTCATTACAATAGAAACTATCGCCTAAGGCAAGCAATTTATCACACAAGATGTCAAGTGTGCCTTGCAATATGGAAAAAATAAATGGTATTGTATTTTCATCATTGTGTGCTGACGATCTGCATGCCTTAAATTAAACATTTGCGCAACATCCCTATAGCTACCCGAGTTTTCACCGGTTAATCTAATAAGTTCTAGCTTATCTGCTACACTTAATCTTTTATTATCCATTATTCGGATGCTTAATACCAAACCTGTCACTAAATCTAAACTTTTTCGTGTCGTTTTTCACGGCTTCCTTGATTTCTCCAATTATTTTGCCGTGCGTCCCACTGCAATCTTTGTTGCAAACAGTCTGATGTCAATCAATTCTTGAAATTTTTTGTGCGTTTTCATCTATTTTGTCCATGCTCCAAGGTACATTTGATATGTATTGCGATAAGTTGCTTGGCTTGGGCGGCAATTTCTGTTGTTATGAAGACTTTATAAAAAGAAAACCGGTCGGTTTTTTCTTCATGAAATTTGGTATAGGTACAGCAGTGGCGTAGCCAGAAAATTTGTCTGGGGGGGGGGGGGGGGGCACCGACTAAAAATACAAAAATTTAATGTTTATTTAAAACTTACAATTTAATATTGAGCTTACGTTTTATATTTACTTTAGACAACTCGTTTAGCACCTCATCGGGCGATACAGGAATTTCACTGAATATTACTTACGGCTTATCTATTAGCGTTGACGGACGTATTAATAAAGACTGCTCACGGTTGTCAAGTCTGACACATTTTTGGCTCACCATGCGCTTACCCATGGAAGGTAAACACAACCCAAGACAAGAAAAAGTTTTAAACAGGGACTCCAAAATCCTTCTTGGGAAAGATACAGGGAGTTAAATGTCAAGTGTAAAAATCGTTCTGTACAGTTCTCAAGAAAGACTTTTGGAAGCGATGTTTATAACAACTTTTCCTGGTCTTGGGTTGTGTTACTGATTATGGAATATGGCTCTAACGTCATCGAAACTACTCCGCCACTGAAGATCAGCAATGATTGAGAGAGTAGAGACGAACCGGGACGCTGTTGCCAGATGTAGGTACTCTCAAATATAGACGCCTGAAGGCAACCAGTAGTGCGCCGTACCTCTAGGATGCATAATAACTTTGTTGGAAATTTGACAATATGGTATTCTGCAGTAATTTACTTCTACGTATGAAAAGTAATACTGTGCCATTGTGCTGGTTTCTGCTGTTTGAAGATGAATATATTTGCGTTTCTGGCACAGTAAGGGATTGTGTTTTGTGCGAAATTGGATTGCATTTTTCCAAGAAGAACTTTGGTGATGATCGCAATTTGACAAAAAAATTACATTCAATGATAACACTTGTATCACAGAACAAATAACTTTGCAAAAGAAGTCTCGTTCAGCACATGTGTCTTGACTGAGTTTCCATTTCAATTTACAAATAAACAGTATTTTAAATATAAATTTGATTTTAATTTCTAATACAATCTCTTTGATATTGTCAGTGATAGTTTGTGGAAGTAATAAAAATTAAAATTTTAATTTATAAAAGGAAAGCGACATCTCTGGAGTAAGTTTAATAAGCCGAAAAGCAAGGACATCTATTAACTAAATAACTAAACTAATAATTTTACAAAAAAATAGAAAGCATTTACCTTATCAAACACATGCAAACTTAGGATAAATTAACAATTAATCAATATTCCCAATCGAAGTGCTGACCTAAACAATAATTCAGGTATAAATTATTTCGGCGCTTCGGCCGCCAAAGCATCCAGTGGATCAATTGGTTTCCTGGCCGCCACTTGGATTACCAACTAGCTGCTTGCTGGCTGAATTAAGGACATAAAGGTTGACCCAGGACCTGAGTTCCTTATCCGGTCTAAAGGGTAGCGACGGCTTTTACTAGGAAGCCGGAGAACGGGCAATAGGTTACCTGGCCTACCCCTCGCGAGTGTGTGGCAACCTAGCACGGGCTGTTGGTATTATACTGAGCGATTCGTCTCGGCGCGCAGCTCCACGCGCCACTCGGCTAGAAACGCTCTACGTCTATCCGTCGCGAACGCTTTCCTCGTCGCGAGCTACCTCCGCTCAGCCTGGATCACCGCCGCCAAGATGTTGTCTCTATGGTGAATAAAGCCTTGTTACGAACCAGAAGCCGTTTTATTCAATTCTGGACTCCTTCACCTGCGACAGTGTGCGACAACGAACTACCAGCGCTCGCCGGACCTGCAGCCGATCCTGAAGGGTCCTAAGGAACTACGCGACCCGGCCGAGGGCACGACAATATGTGTAGATTTATAACGTAAAATAAAATGCACAATGTTTATCTCTTTAAAGTTCGCTTAACAGCAAATCTTCTCTTGACACACGCCGCTAAAAAGTTTTCTGTTGTACTCGTTAGTCTTTGCTTTTATTTAAGCAAATAAATTATTGAAAAATTTTTTTACCTCATCAGCGTAGTAACTATGGAAGTAGTTTGGGTAGCCTTTCTCACCTGTGGTTGCACTGCTGGCAGGCGAAGCACTCCAGGTGGTAGACGTTGCTCCTTGCTCGCATCACCATCTCGAAGGCGGGTATGACCTTGGAGCATGCCGCGCAATAGCCCGTGTTGCCGAACAAGCGCAAGTAATCGCGCTTACACAGGATCAGGTTGCTCTTAGTGTAGAGGGTGGAGCCGACTTCGCCCAAGCGGCAATCGCAGCAGCCGCACTTGAGGCAGTCCTCGTGCCAGTACATGTCGAGGGCCTTAAGGAGGTACCGTTCAGTGATGGGCTTGAAGCAGCCGGCGCACTCTTGGGGACCGCCACCAGAGCCGGGCTTCGCCGCCTCCGCCTTCGACACGTCCATCGTCATGATAGGGCCACCGGCCGGCCTGCCCCTTATCTGCAACAGAAAATTCGTATTTAACACAATGTTACACCAAATTTTTATAGAAGTATTATCAGGGGTAATATAACAAGTGGTATACCTATTATCGATAATCCCATAAAGCTGCGATTATAATGAGTGATAAATTAACGAAAGGTATTATCTGTTATAACGCATACCACCATCATTGTGTATGTAGCCATAATTATAAACCCAACTTTTTAGGAATAAATTAACTGCAATTATTAAAAATATTTCCCCTCTTCGAAAATGAAATTTAAAAGGTAAAAATTTAAAAAACAGCCACAACCGGGATTTGAACCCAGGACCTCTCGCATGCAAAACGAGAATCATGCCCCTATTAGCCCATTGAGGTCAGATGAATGTTTTACTTAACTAGCCGTACGTATATAAATTTAAGTCCATTTGACAGCTGTCATTTAGGTTGAGCTTTCGGTTCTGAATATGTATTTTGTGCTAACGGATATTTAACGATCAATGTGTTAACTGAAAACATATCTTCTAGTCCTATATTAAATTTGGTAATGTGAGGAAATTATCAGGTTATCAGTTTTAGCTGCCACAATATTGGTTTAGCGTAACTAGGATGTTACTAAGAGAGTAGTATTTCAGCGAAAATACCATTAGTGGAATTATCGTATGTAATATCACTAGTGCCGGAAATTTTATCGATAATTTTTTCGAAAGCGCTATTTTGCCTAGAAAGATCACGAGTGAAGCTCGAGGGATTTTATCAGAAAATAAAAGCCGAATTTGTACGAATGGTTTTTGCTAGAATCTAGAAAAATTTCCGGCACGAGTGGTATTTGTCGAGATTATTTCACGAATACGATTTAATAATTTCTGTATTGATTTTTTCTATGTTTACATTTCCAAAACGACTCATTTTGAAAGAGTTTATAGACAGTTTCGACTGTAGGTAGCGTTCGAGTAAACAAACATGATGCTTGTGTATCCAATGCGATTATACCTACACCCTGTCGGCGTTGGTTTATTTTCTGAATGTGTCATAAATTTAAACGGAGGCGGAGGTCTAAATAACAAGCATTTAGCAACGTAAAACTTATATAAATTCATTGATATAATGCTTAATAATACCGCAACATAATTTATAAGCTGCATAATTTAGAACACAAACTTTAAGAAGTAGGTACGTGTTTGTATCCAACAGATTCGCGGTTGCTAAGCAACGAAGTGATAATTTGCACAAGTGCAATTACCGGTAATTGCACTAGTGCAAATTATCGCTAGCAAAGGCATATCATTGGTTGGATTTTTATGGAAGGAGTTACCTTATTGGATGCAAGCAGTATGAGGGAAATAATCGCTAAAAGCATCACCTCATTGGTTAATATTTCAAAAATTATGTCATTTCCTTGGTTCATATTGACAGGCGTTGAATACTCAATATGGATAATTTCAGAGCAAGCATTGTAGCCTTAAATTGTCACATCGTCTAAAATATAAAGAATAAGTTCTCACTTTTTAAAACTTTTATTCTATTTTATTGCCGCCATCTTATGAGTGTGAAAGCAGCAACGAGTTTTCTAGCAACGACTTCTCTGGGCGGCCCTCGGGTACAGCTTGCAAGGATGGTTTTACTTCAAAGAAACCAATAGGGAAAACCGCCGTTTTCACTTGCATGACTTTTCTGTTCGCGGAAGTCAGTTTAAGAGCACCTAGTCTAACTATCCCCAAATAATCAGAATTTGCGAACCTCGTCCTCACCCCTTTCCACCCCCAAGACCGAAAAACGTTAGCTTAAGAAGAATTGGGAACTATCCAAGAAATAAATAATGTTACAATATCAAAGGCCTATTATAATGTCAATCTTTTCCAAACGATAATGAAAAATCACATACCTACCCTTCATATCTTGTGGTGTGGGATTTAATTCGACGAATCACCCGCGGCTAATTTTAAAAGATTCAGCAACAGTTACGTAGAAGCTTGGTTCAAGATGAAGAAGTACTTTATTATGGATGGCCGCCGAAATGAAAATGCAGGATGGTAGTTAGAGCTCTCATAAAAAGAGTATTATTTATATATAAAGAAATAACACTAAACATTCCTAAGAATAGGTGAACGTCCAGGAAAATTTCCACCAAAAAAGCTGATACTACCCGAAAATCAACAAATTTGTCCAATGTCTGCAAGAGTACAATGGCAACGAAAGTTATCGCAGAAGGCAAATAATTTTGAAGGTCTTCTTTTAAAAACTACTCTTCAAGATTTCAAGGGATCGCCAAGAAAATTGTCTCTTAGTTTAAAAAAAGGATGTTGACGATTTTCAAGATACTGGCTTTGTAACGAAACTCGACGTAGATGTATCCTCTTTGGAAAACAAATGCTTACATACGTTAAAATCGACGCTTTCTCACGAAGACCGCAAAAATATATTTCAAGAAACAATAGGACAACCAAATAGTCCTTCATGGAGAACCGAGAGGAAATTCAGATTAACCTCATTCAATTTTGGGCGAGTATGTAATAAGGAAAATATTGCTGAAAGGTTATTAAACGACCAAGTACCAAGAACCAATGCAATAGAACATGGAATCAAATATGAAATAGAAGAAGAGATTATGAAGAGAAAACAGGCAAAAGGTATTTCCAGCGGGGCTTTCAATTGATTCCTAATTTTCCTATCTTAGATGTTCTGCCGATGGCCTTGTCGGAACATGGAGTACCAAATAAAATGCCCATATACCGCACGCTTTACTCACCCTAAGAAGGCTGCTCATGGCTGCCTAAAAGTATAGTTGAAGAATACGGGGAACTTAGACCTAAACAGCGACTATCACTACCAGATTCAAGGAGTGCTCTATATAACTAATCGGTAATGGTGTGATTTAATTGTTTGGACTTGGGGAGGAATGTTAGTAAAAAGATTTTATAAAGATAATGCTTTTTGGGAACCCCGTATGATTACACCTTTAAATTTTTTTATCTTAATTATATGCTGCCCCATATAGTAGCACCCGAAGCCAAACTTCTATAAGGAAAGAGTATTAAAACAGAAGAAAGTTATTCAGCATAGCGCTGAACCTGTCGTATCCAAACATTTACCGACGCTATTGTTTCTCCAGAACGGTTTAGTTGATGCTGCCAATACTTACCATAAAAAAATTCAATAATAATTATGGAAACTATGTGGTTGTGGGTGTTTTTGGGATCGGTTTAAATCAGAAAACTACAATTTAAAATTGCCGACGTTTCGCCAACTTATATTGGCATCATCAGGGCGCTACAAAGTTAGTGTTAAGATTGAACAACGAAACTGCTTTCTAATGTAAGTACCTGCACCAATTGTTGTCATTTAATTTATTAATTTTTTGATTGGTATTGTGAACTGTATTTTGTACCTTTGTAGCGCCCTGATGATGCCAATATAAGTTGGCGAAACGTCGGCAATTTGAAATTGTAGTTTGCTGATTTAAACCGATCCCAAAAACACCCACAACCACAACCACAAATTCCATTTGGATCGAAGCCATATTCAAAAAAATATGGAAATTATGTTATTGCAAAGTACCCAACATCTTTTTCAGAAACAATAACCTGGGAACATTTTGATTCCCTAAATGACCAAAAGTGGTTACTTGATTTCGCCCTCGACTATAGTCTTCAAATTAGAACGAAAAAATACTCAGATGGTTGGGTAATGGGTAATTACGTGGAGAAAACTGTTTTCTACATTACACTATAAAACAACGTATAGAAAACTAGTTTAAATATAGAAAATAAGTAGAATACGTAGAAAACTTTATATTGGTCAGAAAATTCAAACAAAACAGCTGATTTCACTACCCTAACCTAATAATAATATTATTTTGCGGTTTTTCGTGTAACTATCTAAACACTGTTGTTTCGCTTCATTAAAAAAGCTAAAAGAGGTACAAATATGACTTGTGGTCGTCTACCAATCATTTTGAGAAATTTTTCAGAAATAATTCCGGAATTTTCAAAAAATTATTTGAAAAAGAAAACATTCATCCTATAACTTTTTGGAATATGTGTAACTTAAGGCACCCAGAATTAAGTCACTTAGCAAAAATCTTCTGCAAATTCCTGCTTCAACGGCACAGTTAGAAAGAGTACCTATTTTCCAACTGGTCCTTTGTGCATTCTTCCTTACGAAATAAACTGGGACAGGAAAAATCGAAAGCATTATTGCATATATATTAAACATTAAAAGCTGCAGATTCTAATTAATCTGATGACTATTAATAGTATTAATAGATATAAATCTATTTTTTTTGTTTAAAAATTCTATTTTGAGTTTTGTTTTAAACTATGATATTTTGTCCACTGAATTTTAATTAAAATTCAATGGATAGTGTTTACGCCACAAATAAATTTTGGAAAATATATGATATTTTATTTTTAAGTTTTTGAAATAACCAAACTGGTAAGTTAAAACACCTTGTTTTCCATTACAATATTTGGAAATAGAATAAAACGTATTTTACGTGTCGATAATATAGAATATCTTTCATATAAAATACATTATTTTCGACATGTAAAAAACCGCGTATGCTACTAACTTAACCCTGCCAGATGCCATTTTGTTACCTTCAAGTATTTTTGAATTTGGCGACAGTCTTCAACAAAGTTTTTTTGATGATCTTTCGGAAATCTTCGCGAATACTATCTTCATCATGCCGGTAATTTTGGCAACTCTGAGAAGTAGAGATCATTGGGCTCTAGTTTCAGTTAATTTTAAGGATTTTTGGTTCACTTTCATAAACCCTATTAAACGTGATTTTTGTAATTCATCAGAATTACTCAAAAGCTGGATAAAATTAGTAAAGAAATAGAATAAAGCTATGGGAAAGCAAATACCCTCGGAGTGTCGGTTGCAGACGCCCCAGCACATCTTCCAAAAGGACGGTTAAAACTACGGTGTTTATGTGGTAGGGGAAGGTGGGGTAATTGCGACAACTTAAGAAAAGATGGGTTTATTTTCCGAAAATAAAATAAAAATTGAAAATAAAAAAAACACATCGAAACTTTGAACCTTTATCTATTATAAAAACAAGGAAACGAAAAATATACTTTCATAAAAAAAACACAAACTTAAAGAAAGTTCAAATATCGGCAATACCCCAACCCTGCGGGTAATTCCGGTAGTCTTGTGGGGCAATTGCGGTTTGATATTTACGGACAGTTGTCGCATATATAGCCCTCTGGACTTTCAGAATCAGTGCAAGCAGCATGTGCCCACTGGCGGCACATTGCACAACGGAACCAAAGTTCGTTGTCTTGTCCAAATTCTTGGCAAAATAAACACAAGTGTTCGGTTTCATTATAATTTTGAATTGTGATAGGTTTGGTTATCCGAAACCAGTTTTCTTGTAACTTTTTTCTTTCTTCTATGAATTTTTTACTTTCTTTTCGGTTTTCCTTTTCCTCGAAGACTTCTTTATTAGGTGTGGCAGTGAATATTTCTGAATGCAAAAACTATTAATTTGATATTACGGCAAGAAAAACAAAGTAAAGCATAACGTGTGACATATCATTTTAACCAGAAAAAAATTCTCTTTTCAAAAATGCAAAAATCCAATATGGCGCCCATAAGAAAATTAAAAGTTGATCATCATATATCTTTGTCCAGGGAGGCGAGAAAAAAATGCGAGATCATATTTAGGTTCCTTGTAAAAAAGTGCCTTAATAATGTTTAACTTAGAAATGTCCAGCGCCATTCGTTTTCGTTTAAAAAAATAAAAAAGAAAACGACAATTTTCAGTTTTTTCGCATTATTTTCAAAACGAGAAGGGCCAGCCAAATTTTTTTTTACCATGTTACTCGGCATCAAATTTCGCAACTTTGCCCCAATTTAACCGACCTCGTATCTCTTAAGATAACCAAGATCCCCATGCAAAGACTCGAAATACGGTCACCCTGTATACTTCACAAATAAATTATTAGCAAAAAAATCACTGACCTAAGTAAAAAACATGGATCACTACAGGGTAGATTTAAAATATGATATATTGAAATTTGCGGATCTTTCGCAAAAGAAAAACTGCTTAATTTGCGGGTTTGAAAACATTGATAATTCTTTGGCGGACATTTGTAAGAGGATGTTACACAAAAAACGCAGTTCTTTATTGGATGGACAATGCTCATTATGCCGTAAGTACTTTAAAATCGTGTAGGTAATAGATTTTTTCAATTGCCCTCTATTTATAAGAGAAATTACCTATATTACAAATAGCGAAAACACAAAAAAAAAACTAATAGAATAAAATACAATGACGAAAATTATTTAAAAAATTGACACTGCTTTTTGAAAAAATATTAATATTTGGGAGGTTTCAAAACATTTTAAATTTCCCACTAACATTGAAAATTGGCGAGATTTTGTAATGGTTCTGCGAGGTTACTTGAGTTAGCACTCAATTTTTTGATACAGCGTCAACTTTGTGAATGTTTTGACAGAAAACAATATAGAGAAAAGGAAAGAGTATTAGAAAGTAAAACTGTTGGCTGCCAGAAAATTAGATGAGCTCTCTCCATACCTAATATTGCTGTACAGGGAGTTCCAAATTTGAGCCTCATCTTTGGGATCTCGGAAACGGTAAGAGGTACAGGGTCGGTTAAATTATAGCAAAGTTGCAGATTTTCATGCTTAACAAAAATATTCGGGAAAAAAACGAAATTTCCTACAATCCTTTATATTTTTTTTAGGTTATTTGAAAAGATACTTCAATACAAATGTCACTTTGTCCTTTTTACTTTTTATGCTCTTCTATGGCGCTATCAAATTCTAAATGCGTCGTTTCGTTTTTCATCAACCATCATCAACTTAATTTTACCAAATACGGAACTGGACTTTTTTTTGCTAATTTTGAAAGTCGTTTTCAATACTAATTCGAGTATCTGAAGTATCCATTTTTTTTTAAATTTGCAAGCGGCGTTTTGTTAAGCATGAAAATGCGCGACTTTGCCATAATTGAACCGACTCTATCTCTATATCTCTTAACGTTTCGGAGACACCAATGATGCGGCTGGAATTTGGGCAACCCTGTGGAGATTTTTAACCCATATTTTGTCGTTATTTTCCATCCGATTTTTAATTTGATTTTATTTTAATTACCTACATATTATCATATTAAAAAAATCATAAGAACAAAAGTTGGGTTAAAGTATCATTAGTGCGAACTACTTAATTGCCGACGTTTTTTATTCAGATTCCGGGCAATTGAAAACTACTGCAAATACCTGAAATCCAACCAAGGAGATTCAATACAGTGTTCTACGGATTGAGTTGACAAGAGGAAAATTTTTAATTTTTGACTTTATCAGAAAATGTCAATCTTTATAAAAAGTTCTGCTTCTTAAAAAATGAGACATACAAATTTTATATCCGTATACAGAGTGCTCATAAATTAAGAAAACTCTAAAATATTCAAGTATTCATTATAAGTATAATCATAACGGTTTTGTGCCATTATTTGCCGTATTTAACAGGAAAACAAGATAGCTGATTTAGTAAACGTCAATAATGTTACAGTGACATCTTATGTCTGTCAGTATTTTGATTTTGTGGTTGATATTATAAAAAAGAATGTTAACTAAAGAAAAGCTAGTTTATTTAGTACAATATTACGGAATACTAAATGTATCTATTGTCAATATGCAATTGATCTTTGCCATGAAAAAGTCAAAAATAAAAAAGTTTCTCCTCTAGTCAACTCAATCTGTGGACACACTGTATATCAATCCATATTAGAGTTGTATCGTTGACTGATATATTATTAAAGACTGCTGCTCACCATGCGCTTTCCGGAGATAAAATATAATGCAGAATACATTGTTAGCCATCAGAGACATCTGTTTTCCAGGACATGAAGCTATAGCCATGAGAAGTCTTTATAACTACGTCAGTCAACGGTTGTATATTGTCACAAAGTGACAAGTTTTTGAGTTAATCAGTTAAATTACAAATTAAAACGCCACCAGCTACTCACCGGCCGTGAAAGTTTTATTATTTATTATTTAAAAGTAATCTATTTAAATCTACTTTCGTTTAGTTTTGCAGTTCTATAAATAGTTTAGTAAAGGCATCTATTACAGCACTAATGCACTAGTGTATGAACTTACAGCACTAGTGCTGTAGTGAAAAAAAAACCCAAGGTAATATACGAAAACTGGAAACTAATTTCCGCCAACAGAAAATTCTTGCAATTTTCCCGATTTTTTAACGTTTTCGTTCTTGTAATTGAATAGGTATTAGTATTTCTTGATTGAATGTACCTCACCTCAGAATAAATTAGTAACAACGTCTAATATCGTATCCTGTTCTTACAATTATTACCATGTACCACGCTTTTCAATAACGACTGGGACTATAAGACTCATCCTCGTGGCAACAAGCGGACACTGCCAGACCGTCGGTTGGCGTGCATTTATCTAACCAACCGCTTAGCATTCGTGACGGATACTGGGGATTTGTTACCCGCCCTTTTGGAAGTTGAAATCCTGACACAGGCCAATATTTAATAATCTAAATTTGCGGCAGCTCTGCGAGATAACTGGGGAAAGACGCGCCTATCTCGAAATGAGATCCGCACTGTTTTATGAAGCACGTCGAAGCCGAAGCGATTTATAACGGACCGGTCTCGGCCTACTCCACCCAGAGACAATGCCTATGCGCACCCCATCCGTGGTGACGATTTCTCTACGTAGCATGGTTTGCATCCCGTGCGCAGGCAAAAATTACTTATAGACCGGGAGTTAGTGACAGATTTTTGGTTGTGATTTTAGTCCGTATGCATTGTGGTGCGCATATTCTATGGTAATAAGGTATTAATCAGAGAGTAGGTGATCCCGAGTTCTTCATATGGAAAAGTAATGTTCCCGAAAAAATTGACTTCGTACCAAAATTATTGCCAACCTAACTGGTCCTCGCCCTCTTGCCTCTCTTACACCCCTTGCCTGTCATGACACTTTATCTCCTAACCTTGCCTTTTAGTAACTGCTGAACACCCAAATATGTTAACTTTTGTCGACAGATCGTAAAATAGATATTTCAATGACATTTCCACACGACATTTTGGAAAGAAGCAAAAAATTTCGCCCTAAAATTTGGTGGAATTTTAATTTTAAGGTTTTCGCTGAACACTGCGTATTTGTACTGGTGCGACCTTTTGAACATTCCTACGAAGAACGAACAAGATTATTCCGCTGCCCGTTTAAACATCATCGATGCCCGACGAAAATTGGGTTAAAGAACCTTAAGAGGCGTGTTTTAAATATCGGAGAAGTCGGACCCCCTATAGTTGACAATATAAATTTTGTTTTAGAAGTAAGGAATAACTTACGCGAAGCAAACTTTTGTAAAAAAATTTAATCATAAGAATATGACAAAATTACTGTTAATATAACTTTTTTAGTGCCACTGGTTCACGCGCGCCTGGACTACTGCTGATGGCGGCAGTCAACGGCGGGAGGCGCCCCGTTCCCACCTCGCTAGCCTTCTCCCAAGCGCCAAGCGGAAGGGGCCACAGAAGCGCACACCGTCACACCTCCGAATTCCCAAAAGCGTGCGGTTTTCATGGATTTTGAAGGCGAATGAGAATGACAATGTTACTTGTACTTGGCGGACAATAAAAATTTTTATTTTCATCCTCGAGGTTCCCACGACCCACAGAACTCGGTTGTCGGACAGTAAAACCGGAACCACTACAAGGAATACTCAAAATCCGCGAACTTAAAATTGTCGATTTAGGTACCATTAGATTTGATTAGAAATTTGTGGATACAGCACGATGGTGCTCCATCGTACAGTGCAATAGTACATACGAGAGCGGCTAGATAAAAATTTTCATGATCAATCGATCGAACAAGGAGGTTCTGTGGCTTGATCACCGATGTCATCGGACTTAAATCCATGTTTTTTCTTGTAAGGTTACATGCAACAAATTGTTTATTCGACTCCTACCTTAGAGGAGCTACGAGCTCATGTATAAGCCGCTGCAAATGTGATATTATGACTAGGGTATGGTGAATGCGTCTATGCTTTGTGAGGTGAGGTGAGTCTTAATGTTATTTTTCTTTATGCCCGTGATAGGGCTACAGACGAACACGCGATTAAAAAAGTAATGCGCCGTTGCTATACTCCATCGATGGTGTGAAAGTAGATGCAATATGGCTGCTGAGATATAAACATTGCGCTCCTGCGCATTGTGCTTCTGATGTTTAAAATAAAATTTTAGATTTCCCTTGGTTTTTAAATGGAATATTGGAAAATTGATGCTCAATTGTGCTAGTGTATAAGAAGCCGCGGTAGCTTAAATTTTCCCGCATTCTCGCTGTTTTATACTTAAGCACAAAACTAACCTGAACGAATTATCCGCAAAACGGCGTAAAAAGTGGTTAATTGCTGTTAGAGTAAACGGTTTTCCAGAAAATAAGCACAAATATATAGTGGAATATTCAAGGCACTTATATCAGGTACTAAAAATATAAATTAAAAAATATATAAATTACATTAAATATAGATCATCCACCGACCTTTAAAAATAATGTATCTTTCCACCTCTGGAAGAACAAAATTCATTTTTACTGCATTTTAATGTAACAAAATAATAGTTGTTTGTACAACAAGAATGGATATGGTATCCTTATCGTACGAGGGCGAGGGTTGAGCACGAGGCCGTAGGCGGAGTGCTCAATCGTTGTTCCACTTGAGTTGTGCAGTACAATGCATTTTTGCCATAAGTAATAGCTTCTATAAGGATGTTTGCATAAACAATGAAAATAATTCTACATATCACACTGGTATTTTGAAAGAAAATAAATTGAAGAGTTGCTCGATTTTCTAACACGCGTTAACGTCGTTGGAGAAATCTTAACCGTGACTATGGTTGATTAAGATTTCATATTCTACCTAAAATGAAATTTATCCGTTAAGTTTAACTGGAATTGACTATTTATCTATTGTGTAGACTGTGGGAGTAGAAAAAAGTTGTTTCTACTCCTCTACCGTGTCGTACTCAACCCACATCCTCGGGCGATATTGACACCATATATCTACTCTTGTTGTACCAAACTATTTACTACTATTGTAATCTTGCAAACTTTTTGAAAGCCTTCATTTGCTGCCAGATGTAGAAATTCGTTGTTAACATTAAATAACTAACAATGTCCATATTAGTTACTGGTGTAAAATCTGCAGCACATTATAAAATCACTCTCCCTTATATTGGACATGGGTCCACGGTATTAATAAATGGATATTCTCTGGTTTCACTCGACAATTTTGCGAAATACCCTTTAAAACGAAAATTTTTTTTTTGGGAATATCACGCAGCCACATATTTGCAATTTCGCGAAATTGTCACTCATCGTGGCAATTTTTTATGCAGCACTGAGAAGAATTTTCCAAAAATATCCTTACAATTCCCAATATAAGCATTTATACTCCAGCAACCATCTTTTTAGGTTCGGGCTATTTGCAAATTTTTACAGAGATATTTTTTCAAGGAATTATCTGACGGTCATATAGGTGTGCAATTAGGGTCGAAACCTACCGCCAGTTAAAATTTCTGTTATAACGAAAGAAACAATCTGTATAGATTTACAACAATCAATGCATGTAATGACAGTGTGTACTTATACTAGTCTCCAGGCCATGTGTCTAGGCGGTGTCGCCCAGACTGAGCGCACCCTAATAAAAACTCAAATAAATCCGCGCCAAGTTGAAAGGCTCGGCCCGCTCTCCCTCCACCCCCTCCGCCGCCCGCCACCGTCCACACGAAACAGTTTAAGATCCTTCTAATTACGTGGAACAAAACGTACAAATCTTAAAGTTTATTTGTTTAAGCTAGTAAAACAAAAGATACTTCTCAAGTTTTTAATTAAAATTACTACCTATTTCCTTTTACTACCTCAAAAATTAAAAATTCCTTTTCTGCCCTCTCCTTTAATCGTATTTATTCTCCCTATCATAATAAAGTTAATTATGTTTTTTCTCGTACAATAAAAAAGTTAATTTCTTGAGTTTTCCTTCATTAATTAAATTGTTCGGGCAGGCTCCCAACTAATTTGAAACATTTTCCAATTAAAAGTGAATGTCGTCTTCCCATCAATGACATAAAAGCTGGCAGCCAATAATAGTTATCATGTGTTTCGCTTCTTGGCTCTGGAAACTCTGCAGTTCGTTAATTGTTGCTTTTTACCTTTATATTTACATTTTAATGATGTGGAGTTAAATTTTGAAATTTTTGTCTCGCAATATGGGGCCATTTGATATTGTGGAAAAAATTTCTAATTTCCATAAATTAACTGGCCTAATACAGTTGTTGAAAAGGATTCGTATTTTTTGTTGTTAATGGATCTGGAAAATGATTCCAAAATATCTCTTAGTATATTTCGATGGCATCGGATTGGGATAATGGCTGTACAAAACAAATGTATTTTTTTCCATTTTCGGTATTCGTTTCCTTGAGTGGCATAACGAAGACATCGATACTATAAAATACATAACTTTAATCCGATGACATGATAATACTACGCAAGACAAATATTTGCTATGTACTTATTTATTTAAAATAACATGAAAAATATCCCACCGCAATTTGTTGCCTGTCGGATATCTCTGAATGTTATGGATGCCACTTATGAATGGTTATAACAATATTTACCTACTATTGTATTTATATAGGGTACAGTACATTAATTTTAATGGCAGGTAGGGAAATGCGCTTGTTACAAACTTGCAATTAAAATTTTTCTAAAGTGCATATTAACGTCAGAAATATATATTTTTTAAATGCTATTAAAATCCATATTTCCCACACTACATCCAGGCGTTCTTGACCTTGCCGGAATCAGCTGGGACTGCGGCCGCTTCTCCACAATTCCCTTGTGCAGAGTTGCCAGACTTATAGCTCTTTCACAGTATTTAAAGAATAGTCTTTCAACTAATTTTTGGACAAATCTTTAATGGTTTCTTGTCTTAATTATCCAAAAGTTCTCTCGAAAATCACAAAAAACACTAGGTAACTAGTTGCACTGTTTTTACTCAATAGGCATCGTTGTCTTCTTTTAGGGAAATACGAACAAAACACTCACCGCACACTTCAAGCGCACACTTGAAGCGGCGCGATCCCAAACAGTAGAGACCTCTTAGTTTTCCCCAACTGATAATTTTATTCCAACGGGGTACGACAACCACGACGAGGTGGATCCCCACCGCCCTGGCAAGTAAGACAACTCCAGAAAAACAAATATAATTTATTAGTAGAAATGAAAATAAAAGAAATACTTACAAATACATTTTGAACTCGAAGAGTAACTTAAACCTTGAATTGGACCCTCTTGACACTTGATGTGGGGACCAACCCCTGCATGGTACTTCCCACCAGACACGCCACCTTTCCGTGAACACCACTACCACCCAAGTGTCGAGCCAATTCGTGCTCTCGATACGCGAGGCCACCAATATTGTTTTGTCAGCAGAATAAATTTATTAATGTTTGTCTTAATTAAAAACCCCGTCTACAGGGGGATTGTAATTTTCACGACAATATGCTTATTTTTGTTGCAACTGCCATGTCATGTAACGACAAATTGGCACTGTTGTTCGTAATGGGAAAAAAGTACGTTATTTTGAAGGCAGCGGCTGTGTCACCAGTACTAACTCTTAATAAACGTCCTATATCGGCGTACGAAATTTGAACAAATGGCACCATTATATTTTTTCTATAAGTTTACCGAAGCCAACTATTCCAAAATAAGAAAATACTCGGATACGAGTGTAAGTTCGCTTCAAAGGTGTAGCTAATTAGGTTAAAAAAAATGCGGCCTGAAAATCAGTAGTTGTAAAATAGGTAGGTACCTATTCCACAAAAGACTCGACAACACATTTACGTTATTTAAAAATAGGCTTACCTACTTATTGTTATGACAAAACATTAAATGGAAAATTGACACATTTTTAAAAGATGTATTTAATGCGGTACAACCCACAGAATGGATAAGTAGGCAAACGGATATGATTCCATATAAATCCTAGGACGGATATGAAATAAAAACAAACACAGCCAACCTTCCTCCGGAACGTGTTGATATGTTGAAAAACGCCGCCGTACGATAAAATGCTATTACCGTTATTACAGAATAATGCTGTTCATATTGTCAGTACAGAAACGAAGAAATATCGAGGGCCATTATTTATTATTTATTACAATTATTAATTTATAAAAATATAAATATTTTCCAAGATACAGATAAGACATGGTATACACAGGGTGAGTGCCAAGTACCTACAAAACTTTTAACCAGGTGTACAGTTGAATCCCTGGTGCATGCCTATGAAGTTATTTTTTTATGCCGTTGGCATTTTTGTGCGGCTCAGTGATATTTCGATTGCACAGGATTTATTTTTTCATTTACATTATATTTGCCTTACTTTTATAACAAATCAACAAATCGCACCAGGGGCATGAAAAAAAAATTATGCACATTCAGTCAGGACTCTTTGAATTTCGATCATGCATAAATGCATTTTTATAAACACGATTGCTGGGTTCGTCAGATAAGAAGAGATTACCATAACTTGATTAAGGGGACGGACCCTTTCTAATATGAAAATGATCTGCTTAATGTTCTTTGTGTGGGAGACCCAAAGCCATCAGCGTTCAACAACGGCTAGATTGAAGTAATTATACAGTGAGATCCACCCTCAAGTTAGGTAATTTAGAAATTCGGATGCTATATATTAATTTTATTTATCCTACCTTGTATACTTGGATTTTTATTGGATTAATATTATTTTGAGTAGTTTGATCCAACAAGGATTTCGGCGTATTGTATTTTTTCCACAGAGACAACATGATTAATAAATGTATACCAAAGGAGTTAAATTTTAAGCAAATTTGCCATCAGTTGTTGTACGAGAAACAAACCAATCAGTATAATGATAACTGATAACAGTTTTAAAATGGAAAGAACACTCAATATGTGCACCAGATATTGTACGAATAAAGAAGAACGAAGTACTAGTTTGCCTTTCCAATGCCAATAAGAGAAGTATCCATGAAGAATATGCTTCCCAATTCTGTAACTACAGTTCAATATGCCATCAAAAAAACAACTACCTACTACCCGACTGAAATATCGAAGGGATGGTGTAGTTTCAAAAAAATAGAATTCGTTTCTTTATGACTGTGGCCGCAGTTAGTTAGGTATTTTATTTCACTTTATCCACCATGCACAATCTATTCAGCGGGTTATCCTAATGGTTATTGAAGTTTGTAGACGACGTCAATTGCTGAGCAATAAAACTCTGACTTCCATTATCTTCGATTATTCAAAATTACGACGTTTCTATCAGTAAAGTATCTCTGGTCGTTTTCAAATAACTGAAAATGATCAGAGATACTTTGAAGTGATTGAAAACGATATAAACGTTTTAATTGTTAATAAACGAAGACAATGGAAGTCCGACAACGGATATTTACTCAGGTTATTCTATTTTTTTAATAATTAAGATAGGCATGTCTGTCAGTAAGAAACAATTGCCACTGGGTATTTAACTTTGAACTAATAAAATTGTAATTTACTTGTTTGGGGACATCTTCATTAGAACAAGCGATTCCACGGTGAGCGGGTAGCCGCTGTTGTTGAATCGAAGACATTGGCTCATAGGACGCGTTGTTGAACTTCTTCCAAGCTGAGACAAAGGATCTATTTGATGTGAGTTGATAGGTACTGAGGCCAGAGCAGGAAATATAGATATCATCGACACTGCGAGACGAGTAGCTGCTGAAGTACCCTCATCGGCTACTGAGGTGTTATGAACGTGCGCGAGCGATGATTTCTTTAGTCTAAGCGGGTTATGTTTCTGACTACTCCTATTTATCTATGTCTCTAATATGCTACGGCCAAGTGATTGTTATCGCTTTCCTCAGAATGGAGAATTTCAGATTGTTAGAAATATCGGTATTGTTTTCACCCTATACACCATTTATAATCTGTTCCACCGGTTATCTGAAGCAATAAAATTGTAGGATGGATCCTTTACCGATTGCAAAAGAATCGACAGAAATGTGTGAGTTCCATAAAATGCCAGTTCAAGTCCAAAACTGCAAAAGCAAGAGTAGATGGAAACTTCTTTACGGCTTTGCCGTTCCTTAGAGAAGGAACGAAACAAGAGACGAGGGCGAACCCGAGACAATATCAAATGACCATAAATCACAGGAGACATCAACTGAGTCCAGCAATTAAAATTTTAATGAAAAAGTCGAGAATCGTACCGTTAGGAGAGCACCTTGAGGCGTAAATAGGTAATGAGATGATAAATTGAATGAGCCTAATCCGAAATAAATAAGCGGACGGCGGGAGAAAGCAAAACAGAGCGCCCTAAGTGGCACTAAACGAACTAAGTGACGGATGGGGCGAACGGAGGGCCTGGAGGGCCCTACGCCGCCCGCCGGGCGCTCAGACGGGCCAATATAAGCGTGAAATTGATCGGGTCGCTCGCTCTCTCCCCGAGACCACCGAGCTATTTCGAACTGCCGATGTTAAGCAAATCCGACTGTTGCGGGAGATGATTGTGTACGTCAATCAAGGCGATGTTTCCTCCGCGATTGAAAACGCTCTGCTCCAGTCCGCCCAGGCCGGATAAAATCATTTTATTTCCGACACTATCCCACGAAAATTATTTTTCGGGCTACGGTTCGCTTCCTTCCAGACTTTGAGTCGCGTCGGTTGTCCCCTTTATGCCGTTATCCGCAACAAAAGTGTAGTTGATGCTAAGAGGACTCTGTAGGGAGTTTTTAAGAGAATTACCATAGCATAACCAGTAGCCTAACTCTCCCTCGGATATTTTCAGACCCCAGCTAAGTTTCAGCTTACGGGGGCTCTGTTGTAACCGATTGTTTGGCTGCGTCAGATCGCCTCGGAGCAGAGTGGTTCCCGCCCGTGTTTTAGTATGTACTACATTATGTTGTAACATGAGTGTTATGGGACGTTGAGCGACTAAGCGATGAATAAACAATTCACTTAATTGTGCACATAACTTTTTCAATTCGATTTATTAAATACGCCCATATGTGGTCTTACGCTATCTGATGTAGAATGACCTTGAGTAAGATTGAAACAACCGATAGATATTTTGCTGGAGTGAGATCAAAGGATTGGCAATCCTAGTCGGGCAACTGATATACTGTGGTATTACCATTTTAAAGGGAGACGTTTAGTCGCAAAAGATAAATTACTACCCATTAGTTGTCTGTACCATCGTAAAAAGTGATTTTATGTATATACAGGGTGTCCCAGTTAACGTGGTAAACCCGATTTTCTTCGTAATTTTTAAGATAAATTGATAGTTCGAAAACCCGACTTGTGTAGAATTTTCCGAGGAATTCGAATGTGAGGTCAAACTTAATATAAAGGGTGTTGTTAAAAAGTTATTTAAAAAATACTGTTTTACAAAAAATTTCCAAGTTGGATTTTAACACGAAATGTTAGTAATGTGTATACGGGGAGTAACAAAAAAGTGTCGGTTTTCATTTCAGACTTCCGGTTTGACCGGAAGTGAGCATCACTTGATTAGATTTTTAAGACATCCTGTATATTTTGGGCTTTTTAAGTTCTTTCTCTTCTCCCAATTCCAACGATACATAGTTTTATATAATTATCTCTAACAATATATTTTTAGCATTCCCGGCAAAGATGTGCTTTTTTCATATTTGACGAAAATTGTTTACTTCTGGTTAAACCGAAAGTCAGAAATAAAAATCGACCCATTTTTGTTACTCCCCGTATACTCGTTACTAAGATTCTGTGTTAAAATCCAACTTACTGTTTTTTTGAAAAACGGTATTTATTGCAATAACTTTTTAACCACATTATGTATATTAAGTTTGATGTCATATTCGATTTTCTCTGAAAATTCTACACATGTCTGGTTTTTGATCCATCAATTTATCTTTAAAATTAACGAGAAAATCGGGTTTATCACGTTAACTGGGACACCCTGTACAGTGTGACCCAGTTCAAACCGGAACACCATCATATTATCATATCATCATTATTATATTGTATTTATCATCCGATTTTGATCTAGTTTTTTTAATGATAGAGCATCAAAAACTGTAGGGCAAAACGGCACATTTTATTTTAAAAAACTTTGGCCTACTACTACATATTTTTTTGGGTCAAAATTAGACAAATCAATCAAAACGGGCTTGTACCAAATTTCGTTAAAAAAAATATCGAACAATGAAAATTCTAGAAACCAATGAGAATCGCGATCTAACTACAAAAACCCCAATGTAAAAATTATGAGGTATGAAAAAATTTATTGAAAGAAATGGTGGATTAGTAGAAAAAATTGAAATTTCATTTTTACTTTAGGCTTTTTTGTATTTAAATACCTTTACCTACTTGTAATAAAATAAGTTGTTTTTAATTCCCCATTCAACTTGATTTAAGTGAGTTGAGTAGGCAGGTGAAATACGTAGTTAAATCGCGAGTTTCATTGGTTTCTAGAATTTTTATTGTTAGATTTTTTTAACAAAATTTGGCACAAACCCGTTTTAAGGGGTGCCCAATCTAGTTGTGTATAAAGTCAGAATTTGTGGGCCACACTGTAGGTATGACATGTATTTCTCTCTTTATGCCAATTTTGATTTTTTATTCTGGCAAATTTAGAAGATTGCGAAAAATATTTTCGGCGGAATTTTGTTAGAACCCTCCATTCTAAGAAACAACTTTCAGAATAGTTAAGATGCATAGATTTTGTTATTATTTATTTTTTTATTCATACTTTTATTCATTTTAAGTTTCATAGAAATACCTAATGAATATTTGGGTAACCTTTCTTTCTACGTACATGTCGCACACGATATAGGGTGATTTTAAATTATAAGCATAAACTTGGGAAATTACAGCTTTTTTGGCAAATAATTATGAAAGAAAGATAACTATGAAAGAAAACTTTAGTAAAAGTTTTTTAGTTTCTGAAGTATAAGGATATTGATAAAAAATTGGAAGCGTAACTTTCAAAGTATCTATCCATCTTGGGGCGGTCGCCATGTTGGATTGAGTATGACGTCACCTACTTTATGGTTTCTACTCGTCAAACTCTTTCATTTGATACCCATGTCAAGAAGGTTGTAAATATATAGGTAATCCGCCATATTGGATTCATATGACGTCACCCACCTTATCGTTTTGTACTCGTCAAACCCTTTCATTTTATACTCATATCAAAATAGTATATTATTAACCAAGGTTTAGACAGAGGCTATTATTGACCCGAACGTCAATATTAAATCCCGAGGCAACGCCGAGGGATTTAAGACGTGAGGGCAATAATAGCTGTCTAAACCGTGGTTAATATACAATTTTTTCCACTACTAACACTCCATAAAAATATTTTTCCACTACTAACACTCCATAAAAATATTATTGTAAAAAATTGTAAAGCATTTTTAATGGTAAACTTACCTTTGTTTTTTTCCTTCATATTATTTAATCACAAATCAAGTTAGCCTTGATTTTTGTTTCATCAAATGAAGTTTCTTTACTGTTATCTGTCAAATTTAGCCATTAATTATTATTATTATTATTTATTCTTGACTAAATCAACTGTGAGTTTATATTATTTTTGTGAAAAAGTGTGATAATAATTATCATGATGGCTCATATCCTCGCCAAACATATTCTGCATTCCTCCGGAAATTAGAGAAGAGGCACAAAAGATTAATGATCAGTTGCTTCCACAGAAGTCGAAAAGTGTTTACTTAAAAACTTATACAATGTTTAAAGACTGGTGCAAAATGAAGAATATTGAAACAATTTCTGAAAATATATTATTGGTATATTTTCGAACGCAAGCTGAAAACAAGAAATCATCAAGCTTGTGGGCAACGTTTTCTATGTTAAAATCCACGATTTCATTGAAGGAAAATATTGACATTTCGAAGTATTTTAAACTGGTAGCATTTTTGAAAAGGCAAAATACTAATTATGTAGCGAAAAAATCACTTGTTTTTAAAGAAGATGAAATTGCACGATTTTTGAGAGACGCACCAGACGAAGTGTGTTTAACAGCAAAGGTACGTACCTAAACATGCCTTCTACTTTACATATATTTACATATTTACAATAAACAATAATTACTTTATTACTTACTAGGTTGTACTTGTTATCGCAGTTGCTGGTGCAGGTAGAACAGACGAACTTTATAATATGCTTCGAAAAGACTTGGATGTTCGAGACGATATGATCGTTATTGATATTTCTACTAGTAAAAATGGAACAGCACGAAAGTTTGTTATCATGAAGCCAGTTTGGGTCGAAGTTGTTAAAAAGTATATTCAAAAACGGCCTACCCCAGATTTACCACGCTTATTTTAGCGGAAAATGGTGGCGATCTTATAACTGTAAAACAGCACGGAGGTTCGAAATCTTCCACTGTTGCCGAAGGGTATATTGAAGAATCTCTGGCATCTAAAAAAAGAAGAGCTAAAATGGTTCAAGGGCCAGTTTACAGTGCTACATCAGTACCTGTAGTTGCGCAGAGCGATAACACTATCCATCCAAATGATAGTCATAATGAACCTCGTGATGAACAGTTATTTGATATTGGTAGTTCTAGTTCCTTTGCTAATATAGAATCGAGAAATCCCGACAGTGATACACAAAAAATATCAGATAATATTCACTTAAACAATCAACACATTAATATTCCGGTTACAAATACAAGCACTGCAACAGGTTTAATTAATATGACTAGTTACAATTGCACAGTCAATAATTATTACATTAATAATAATAATTAGTTTTAGTTGTAATTTGTAATTTTTGTTTTCCCAAATACTTAAATAAACGTTGTTTCATCAGCTGTTGTTACTAATTTTAGGTTAGAACGGTTAGGTGGAGGTGGGGGAAGGGAAGGTTAGATTTCTGTTTTGTGGGCAGGGTCCACAAGTAAAAATATCTACATTGGCGTGTGTTCAGCGTTTAATACAAATTGAAAAAAATCAGTGAAATAAGTAAGCAGGGTTGTATAATAATACGAAATTGTGCCGTACATAGAAGAGCCTGATACTAGTGACCCGTGACGTCAATTCATTATTGACCTGGGGAGAGAAAATCAACTTCTCGGGTTAAAGATGGGTCAATAATACATGCTTTTTAGGGTTAGTAGTGGAAAAAGGTTGTTAAGAAATAGGTAATCCGCCATTTTTTGTTTTTATTCAGGGCGATGCAAGATTTTTATAAAAAAAAAACAAATAAACACACACCACGAATAAGAAAAATAAAAATAGTGTTTCAAGTTACAACTACAAAAGTTGCTAGTTATATTTTACTTTAAACAGTTGCATATCGTGCTCATTCAAATTTCTTAAAGATATCTAATACTGAAAAAGTTTAAAGTGACCAAGCACTAAAGTCAAATATACAAATAGAAAAAGGACGCATTCCTACTGTATCAACGCCCTCGTTACTTTTTGGCTATTTAAAATTCTTAAATTTAGAGCAATGGTAAAATATACTAAATTCCGTAATAATCTAGGTATAAGAAAATAAGAATTTCTAAAAATTTAAAATCACTTCCGGTTAAAGTGTTAAACCGAGAGTAATAATGAAATTCTAAATGAGCAGATTTTATGTTTCAAATTTCAGAAATACAAACAAATGATATATTTTATTTTTTGTAAAATCATTTTTTTGTCTAAACTTCTCTGAAATTTCAGATTCCCTGGAAAAACTGGGTCATTATGGTTTTAAATGGCATCTATATCTCAAAAAGTGTGGAACATAGACAAACCTTGGGTTTGTCTATGGTATGGAAATAAGCGAACTTTACACTTTATGTGAGACACCCGCCGGTGACAGTGGACATATTATTAGATACATAGGGTGATTCAGTTTTATTCTACGACACTTCTCCAGGTGATACAAAACCATAAAATATAACTGGTTTTTGTGTAACTTTTTGTATAACAACTCATTTTAGAGATATACTGTGTTTGAGTTCTCACAAATTTTAACATTTATTTTTGTATTTTTTCAGCCATTACAGATATTCAAACGAAGTTTGGCACACATCATGCATTGATCAAGTGTCACAAAATGTGATAATACCAAGTTCCCCAAATAGCCACTAGCGGAGATATGGATGTACAGTACATTTGTTTTATCAGGAAAAATACTAATACGGCCGTGTACAGAATTTTCTTCTATGCACTTGAACAACTTTTTTTTTATTCTAAGCAAAAACTGTCTCTTGACGATTTTTTTATCTGTCACAGTTTCCCGGCAAACTTGATTTTTCAGACACTACTCCTTTTTGAAAGCGAGAAGAAAAATTATTTAATTTGAAGAAATGACCACTTTTGTGAGAGAATAAGAAAAAATATTCCAAGTGCATAAAAGAAAATTTGGTAAAGGGTCATAGTATGTTTTCTTGATGAAACAAATGTGAATTAATATAGTCATATTTTATGGTTTTCTATCTCCTGTTGAAGTCTCCTAGAATAAAACTGAATCATCCCGTATAATAGGCACCTATACTAGATACATATCACGTTTTTAATTCACTAATATAACGAATATAGTTTGTTTTCAATATTACACTCAAATCCTAACAACCGATATACTTATTGCCACTTTTTTTAACTTTCGTGCACCCGCAACCATTCAGTGAAGTACTTTGGTTCTTGAAACATTTATTAATATTTAATAATTATTCCTTGACCCCAAAAACATAGAAACCGACATATTATCACCCAAAGGTTAGTATGTTTCTAGTGTTTCTACTAACCTTGATATCACCCTATAATGGCTATAATTACAAATTCATATCTTTACACCTCCACACAATCACCCCCCTTGTACAAAAAAAAATAAAAAATACTCTCTGCAAGAGTGACGTATTCATTTCGTTCGCTAAAAATTGCGACATCGAAGAGGCGGCAGTTGCTGACCTTGAACTATAAACCTTCTTGATCGCTCTGTTTTGCATTCGAATCCCCCAAACAAGCATCAAGGAATGTTATTTTTTCTAAGTATACACACACACACATCTGTTGTCTGTTATATTCCTATGTATTTGACAAGGGCCATATGCCATTATTTATGAAAGATGTAAGGTGTGAAGTGAAGTTTCCTAAATATCCTTCCTTTTCGCCTAACCAATTAGAAGCCCGTGTATCATATGATTGGGGTGAGCCCTGGAAACAACGTCCGATTTCCTCCACTTCCCCGCATGGCTATCGTCCGTGCCGCAGTGTTGCTACGCGGATGGTAATACCAGGAATTTCCAGGAATATCACGTGCTTTGGAGCAGAGGCTGCCCTCTCCCTCTTCTAAAACTTTATTTTCTATTAATTAAAAGTAAGGAATATAAAATAAAAATACTCAGGCTCGAAAATACCCCCTTGTTAAGCCTCCCAGTACCGTGGGGGGAGTACCGATTGGTTGGGGGTAGGGATGGGATTATACTATGGAAATTATAGAGGACAATGTATAAAAGAAATATAGAAAATAACATGCAATATAGTGTGTATTTGTATTTTGAATTGGATATTTCTATCGAGTAATTCAATTGCGTTATCTGCGCCCCTCTATACTTATTGCTCCGTTTACATAACTCCCATTTAAATCAGTTTGTAATCGGTTTGAGATATTTGCGACGCAGATATAAATAAGAATGGAAATCAATCGTCCTTCCCGGCGACCGCAGGGTAATGGAATAACAGCGCAGCTTAATCTGGGCCGGGCCCGGACCGGACCCGGCCGAGGTTCAAGACAATTTAACTAACAGGAATTGGCCATTTGCTGTATTGGAAATAAGAATAACACAGGCGGGCGCTCGCAATAATAAAATGGACGTCCCGTCGTCATCAATACCACTCTCTGTGTCCTATCACTATCTGTAATACACTTAGGAGTCCGTGCATATATCAAACATCTGCCCATTATCCAAATTGACTACCGTAATCAACTAAAAAGAATTCAATCCACTTCCGCGCGCATTCATATTTTTGTCCGGAATGGCAGGCCTTCTTTATAGATTTTTACGCGAAAGCTTTAGCTTAATAGCGGCTCTGCCCGTCTCCAAAGCCCAATGTGATTGATTCAAAGTGTGTGATAAATTCAAACTCTTTCATCAGACGCTTTCTCCTATACTTCTATTTTCTCAACTTTATCCATTGTGACATACAGGGTGATACTTAAGACCAAAATGTTACGATTGTGCCCTGTATGAACATATTATAGCGCATTGTGTAGGCAATAAAAACCTCTTAATAATTATTTATGATTTTGTATGTCTGTGCTGTTTCTCTTCATTGGTTAAGACTTATCCAGAACTAATTTTAGAAACACCTCTGACGTCACTGATTTGTAAACACCTTGCAGTTGAAAATAGCCATATTTTATCGGCATTAATAAAAAGTGGATAAGGATCATCTTCTCTCAAATCAGGATCAGGATCAAATTACCTCATTTCAAACGAACACCAGAATATTGTGGCAGAATATTGTAATAACTTTGTTTTCCGTAATTTTTTTGACAAAGTGGGAAAACTTACTGGAGGTAATAAAAAGCTATTACGTCATATTCATGATGTATTCACGTAATTACTTGTACATTTATTTTTTGCAGTACATAATTATTGTTTTTAATAAACATGGAGAAAAACTATATTTCTAATGTCATATTTAAGACAACACATACAAGTAGTGCTAACAACACTCTACTAGCAGTTTCTCAGATATATTATCAACATCAGTCTTTATCAGAGGAAGGTTTTGAAGAAAGAACAAAGAGAAGCAGAATAGAAAAGACATTTTCATCTTGCAAATGTTTTCACTCGGCAGGAAAGTCATAGCGGAGAGAAACCTGCACTTGATGCAGAAACTGGTGTTTATTGTTATAATATATCGCTATCAAAGAAACTTTTCGACAAATCTCTGACCGCTTTAATGTTAGCGAAAGCGCACGTCTAATAGTGTTGTGACTAAAGTGACCGAAGAAATTCCTTCAGTTAGTTCCAGGTTCATCAAGTTTCCGAAAGACCTTGAATTCCCATGGATAGCTGTGGCATTCAACCGAAAGAAATTCTTGACAGGAGTATTTGGTAGTACCTATTAATATGTTTGGAAAAAATAAAATTATATTTGTCAATTTTACATAAGAAAAACTGATGCAAATTATCAAATTTTTAAGTTTTTACTAGTTTATTTTAGTTTAATATTTCTTATTTTCCATTGCAGTATTCGCTTGCGAAAGTTTGTTTCTTGGTTTTATACAGTTGAAATCGTATTTATTTTTCATACGATAAATTTTCTCAAATTATCACTTTTTTTATTTCAATCGTGATTAAAAAACAGATTGCATAAAATCATGGTTTTTATCTTGATTTAAATCAGTCCAACCCTGTTTCAAATGATGACAGATGGTAAGAACTTTTTAACAGAGTAACATATAAACTTCGACAAAATCAAAATATTGTAGACACCTAATGTTAATCAAATTTAAAACAAAAGTAAAAGAAATGTATTGCTTGATCTAAGATTGCACTTACATATCTTTTTTTACGTATACAACTTTACCCCTCCGGAAAACATTTCGGCTAAACTACATTATAAAATATCTCTAGGAAGATTCAAGGCTTATAACTTTTATTATTATGAAAGAAAGAAAGTCGGACATCATTTCAGAAAAATTAAAAAGGATTTTCTGTCAGCGCCGGGGGTCGAACCCAGGACCTCTCGCTTGCTAGGCGAACGTTCTACCACTACACTACGCTGAACCTGTTGAAATTAAGTCGGTCTGTTTGTATAGTAGCTGAACGGAGAAGCCTTTTGTTCGCGCCGTATCACAGAAAATACCCCCGGCGCTGACAGAAAATCCTTTTTAATTTTTCTGAAATGATGTCCGACTTTCTTTCTTTCATGTCCATTGGTCTACGTCCTATACGTATGAAAGTTCTTCTCCATTTCCGTTTTCATTTTATTATTATTATCTTTTTATAGTCATTTTCCGAATTCTAACATTTTCTCTTCTATTTGTAATTATTTCTCTTTCAATATCCGTTTTTGTTTATCCTCTTTATTCTTCTTTCCAAAATATTAGATATTCTCTCCTGTCTTTCGCACCAGTTTCACCTTCACACATCGTCATCTGTTTCAAATAAGACTTTTTTTTTTAAATAAGCATATTGTTATTCAGAGTAGTTGCTGTTGCTACCACTTTCCTTTTCTTTTTTTGCTTCGCTTTAGTTAAAGTTCTTCAGCGTCGATATTTGGTTCTACTTATGATTTCGTTTATTGGGGATTTCTGGATTATCGTTAGTAGAATCGGATGAATTATTATTATTATTAGCGGCACTACCAACCTCTATTGTATGCACGTTGGAAATTAATAGACGATTTCATTTCTTTCTGAGAAATTTTCCCTCTGCAGTTCTGATATATTTTGCACTTCTGGCGATACCACTATTTTGCAAAATTTTGCTATATTCGTCCATAGTAAGTTTCGATTTTTGACGTGTAAAGTGGCCTTTGTATACGTCTCTATGAAACTGAGATTTCCTCCTCGCCAACAATACATATTGCTAGCTTTGGATAATGTGGGAGCTTCATGGAACGGTGCTGTCTACAGTGAAATCATGCCTGGATCGAAGCAACCTTTCACTAAATATTGACAAAAGCAGCCATATGAGTTTTACGATTTCTGACAATATCAATTCATTTAAATCTATAAAAATTCTATAATGACAATTATTGTAGAGAGGATGAAGCGTATGAGTGTAGTGCCTATATTAAGGCTGTTTCTGAAATATAATGAATTGTTGATCCCAATATTAAAAATTTTATTAAAAAAACCGGCGTAATCCCATACAGCGGCTCTGTTCTCCGAGCTAAAAAAACCAACATTAAACCAAATGTATATAAAATACATAGTTCGATTAGCATGTTGTAGGTGAAAACGATTACAGTGATTACAGCTTCGGCAAGCTCCCCTATGCACAGATTTTTTCTATGCAAGAATTTTTTTCAAACTCGAAATTTTGATTTTTGCATCGAAATGTTATGCAAAACGAAGAAAGACACATTATGATACAGATTTTTTATTACAATACAAGTTTTTAATCAATAGAAATGCAACATCATTTACAACTATTAGAAAAGCAGCTCACGGCAATAATCGGTTAATACCTAGATTGCCATGACCCTGACATATTTAAAATTTATCAATTTTGACAGTTCACAGTTACTCTTTACTTAATAAATTCCTAAAATTTATTCTCTTTTAAAGGATTTTTACAAGCTTATACAATTAACTTGAAATATATATGTTAGTTTATTTGTTTATGTCAAATCTTGCAAGCTGAATTCTTGACATCCGATTGAGCTGAAATTTTGCATACACCTTTAGTTCTAGTGACAATACAATTTGCAATATTCAATATTGTAATACTTTCAAAATGGCCTCCGCTCCAAGTTGGCTGATATGTAGTTTTTGTCAACCCCCCTTAATATGAGAAAATTATAAAGTTAGTGACATCACACTAAATTCAATATGGCCACGGCTCCAAGATGGCGGATTACATTTCTTTTCAACCCCCTTAATATGGGTATCAAATGAAAGGGCTTGAAGAGTAGAAAACGATAAAGTTAGTGTCAACACACTAAATTCAGTATGGCGTCAATTTAGAACTGGAAAACGTAACGTAACTAAAAATATACCCTAAATGTTAGACGGTACATCAACTTTGCAGCAAACATAACAGAATTTTAAAGCATTTAATATCATTTTCTTTTGAAAAATACCTATTCCTATCGGTAATTAGTAATAAAAAATTATTAGAATGATAAAGCTAGTGATAGAAAAAAGTTTGTAGAAAGTTAAAAGTTTTTAAAATTTTCAGAAATTTCATAAATGTCAAAAATTGGCAAAAAACTAAATCCTTTATTAGAGCGTTCATATTTGGCACACTTACGTAGAATTGCAAGAGAAACAACTTTTTCAAGTAAAACTTTTTGATATTTTAACAAATAAACCCATTTTTGGCGATATATTTTTTTAAATATCATTTTTGACAGAAAACGAAAGTCACATGACCACATTTGGGTTTGTCATTTTTTATCTTTTCTCAAGCAAAAGGTAACCCCAAAATTAAATTTCAAAATAAAGCATTAATTAAAAATTTCCCCCCTATGGTGCCAACTTTTTGGAGGACACTGTATATTAAGTTAAATATAAGCTTGTAAAAATCCTTTGAAAGAGAATAAATTTTAGGAATTTATTAAGCAAACAGAACTGTCGAAATTGATAAATTTTAAATATGTCAGGGTAATGGCAATCTAGATAACATTTCGATGCAAAAATCAAAATTTCGTGTTTGAACTCGAAATTTCGAGTTTGAAGTCGAAATTTCGAGTTTGAAGTCGAAATTTCGCGTTTGAACTCGATATTTCGTGTTTGAACTCGAAATTTTACAGAAATAAAAAAGAAAAAAAACGTGGCCTTTCTACGCCTTCGTACTTTCTAACCTCACATGAGAAAAAATATTCATTACTTTCAGCAAACACTTAATATTAAAAAAAGCCTTTTTGTAAAATAACGAATATGGAATATTAGAAGTTTGTGTGTGTATCTCGTACGTCAATGACTCTACTTTAGCCTCGACTTTAGCAATTTCGGTGAATACGCCGGTTTCCTAAGCTTTCCACACATGACCACCATAATAACATTTCAGATATCTAATTTACAATAAATTATAAAGCAAACTCGTGTTAACTAAAACAAAAAGGAAAAAACACGCGAGCAGTGCTTTACTTATTACTTTCAAGTTATTTAAGCACTCCCCGCGGCCACCTTGTTAAGTGTAGTGGCTATCGATTTCTGCTGTCACGGATTTCAAGCCTTGTATACGCCGTTGCTGGCTGCATAGTATGTAAGTGCATTGTGTATTGCCCCCATTCTCATTTGAAAAGATCAGTGAGGACTGCTATCTACAAAAATTTCCATAGGGAATGGGTCTGGAGGTTGTTTATCTGTCTATATGAGACGGACTGTGCAGTGTGACCCAAATTCTGCTGGCCATTTGAAGTTACATTGGCGTTAATTTTTAAGTTAAATTAATTAATTAAATTAAGTTAAATGACAAAGTATACTTTGAGCACTTAAAGGGAGGTACAAATTAACTACGAACACCCTATATAACAAGTGTTCGAAAAACAACGTAGATCTTTTAAACGGTATTGAACGTTTGTTGAAAAAAATCGCACATATTTGAACCTCTGAAACGAGCTGATAATTTTGCTATAATGAAACACATAATCTATCTGTGCTGTTAATAGTCATAATTCTCGTTTGTGCTTCCTCGTTCTTGTTGAAAATGCTCGAGAAATTTGCATCTTAATAATAAGTATGTACAGTTTGTTCAGCGAATGTTCGGCCCTACGTCACAACTCCCGTCCTTGTCTGGCTCGTGAATATACCTACGACCGATATCCGTCGTATAGTCATGAGTAAGACAAGGACGGGAGTTGTAACGTAGGGCCTCAGAGACGAAGTAAAAATGGCGTGCCAGTCGAGTCGTCTTCTGAAATTCCCTCGTTATTCTATGGTTTGGATAAAATGTGTGCAAGTGCAAGCTTATATTTGGTCTTAACTGCTCAACGAGCAGCGCCGGCAGTCAAAGAAAACCCCGTGTCAGAATTAAGCGTCCTTTTCGAGTTCGAGCCAACCCCGCCTCGGGCGTACACAATTTTAATAAAAAGGGGACGATAACTGGCGCGATAAGGCCCGACTTGTACTCGAATGTATCCGAAGAATAACCCTGTTAATTAAGTTTGTCACTTAACTGCCTTGCCCCGGCCCCAGCCTGGCCGGGCGAATTTGGGTTTTTAATTATTTTTGTTCAGCATTTCCTCAGTTAGTTCATTATATGAAATTTAATTAAGTTTCGCCTGCCCCTAATTTAACGCTACTAATCAAGTATAAAGTTTTTTCCAGGAACGATAGGGCCATGGGCGTACCAGTTATAAATTGTTTGGATACAGTGTAAATCCGTAACTTATACAAAGGTTCAAAAATCCAAGCGAATTATATTACATGGTTGTGTACATTGTGTTCGCTAAAAACAAGTATCGACCTCGGAGCGCCATCAACTTGAGGGGTGCCAAGTTGTCGCCGCGCTGAAACCGCGGCAGGTTTATAAACGTCTATACGGTGATTTTTTTGTGACTGCGGTTTGTCACGGCACCACTACAGGTTTTTGCTATACTCCTGCGAATCAATCAAAAATATCTTTGAGATTGATTTACACAAAAAAATAAGAATGTTCTTTGGATTTTTTCGCGACGCTACTGTCGTTCGTAACTACATTCCTATAATTCCTCAAATATGTTTGAGATCGAGATTGATTTACTCAAAAAAATCAGAACTTCTTTGGGATTTTTTTGCGACGCCAATAAAGTTTGTCACGGCTCTCCTAGAGTTTTTTTATATTCCTGCATCCCTTACAAGTCCCCTCATAAATATCTTTGAGATTGATTTACAGAAAAAAAAATCAGAATTTTCTTCTTTGTTTTTTTTGCGATGCCAGTGTCGTTTGTCACTATCCCTACAGATTTTTTCTATACTTATGCATCCCCTACGTATCTCTCATAAATATATTTGAGATCGAGATTGATTTATACAAAAAAATCAGAATTTTCTTTTAGGGATTTTCTTGCTACTAACCTGTCGATAATCACAACACACCTACAGGTTTTTCAAGACTTCTTAAACCCCTTACGAGTCCCCCATAAATAAATATCTTTGATGATTCGTTATGTCACTTCGGTGGGAAGTTTTAAATCTACGATGTGGTTTTTCGCTTGTAGGAAATCCACTTGTGCGTAAAGTGAAAAATTAAGTTTTAACGTATGAATTACTAAACGATTGTTTATAAACAGCAGCAAAATAAATTATATTTATTTTTTACAGAAAATGCCCAATAAGATTAGTAGACAGACTGAAATCTACGGAAAAATCGGTAGGTCTAGCCCGATGTCCCTCGCTGTTTGTTTGTTCGACGGGCCGCTTCGTCAAATGGCCGAATGGCTTTCCCGATTCGGTCACCTTTCGGCAAAGAAGGTCCGTATGGGTCCAGGCGAGGGTCCAGGCAAAAGCTGAATTCGATCGACGATCTAAGTTCGAAACGCTAGCCCATTAAAAAAATTCCAAGGGTCGAACGGCTCTTCGGATTCGGCGGCCCATACGCATACGTGGCCCTACGCGAAATTTGGACTGTATCAGTGCAAAATTATGTTTTCTAATAACCGAGAGTTAAACATTGCTCTGAAGGTATGAAAGTATAGTAGTCAAACAGTCCCTGCTAATGATCTGTATACCTAGATGACCCATTCAAATAGCATTGTAATCCACCTTGATATACAATAAAATATCAAAAGAAGTACAACACTTTGCCCTGTAGTGGTGCACAGCTGACCAGTAAATATATCGCCCACTAGTGGAGAGTTGGGTTTGATCCAGTATTTCTGGCACCACACACAACGCATTTTAAGCGCTCCTTCACTATTCACAATAATAGTTTGATAGATAAACAAATGTAAAGAGTATATTAGCGTTTTTTGTCCTCTACCCAGCGCACAACAACAAGGAGTCAGCCTTGTCAAAACTTAAAGAAACAGACGCTTGGCCATGCCGCGTCGTTGCCAAATCTCTTGCGCTTCCCCCCGTTTTCCTTCTATGCAACCAGGCTTAGTACATAATTTAATATTACCAATTATAATATAATATCAAAATGTTGAGGACGAAGTTGTGTATCCGATTATGGATCTATAGGTATACAGATCATTGGTCCCTGCGCTATATCAAAAACAGCGGATTTTGTGAAAGGCGACCATAAGATGTTTTAGGGAATATACAGGAAAATAAAATAATTATTTTCCATGCGTTTTTTGGGTAGATCGACATTTCAAAACTCTAATCTACTTTGTAACACATAAGCCGCATCAAAATTTTGTGGTTAATCGTAGTTGGTACACTTCGTGTTTGAGACAAGCTTCCATGATTCGCATGATCAATGTAACTTAACAAAAATATTTTTGAGCTTAATTATGATAAAAATATTTAAACCAAATAAAATTTCACAAATAAAGAAAAGTTTATTCGTAGACGGATTCGAACTCGATACGTTACGTACAAGAAGAGGAAGTGGTACCACTGAGCAACACGTTATAAGAAATATTCAGAATTATTCCAGTTAGAGAACCGAATTAAAATTACACGGCTTTTAAAGTCTTTTTATAAAAAAGTGCAATTGATCACTGTCAGAGATGCTCTCAATAAGTTCCATTTTACGAAAAAATTAAGAGCTCAGCCAGAAACTGTGTTGGAAGCGCTTTAAAAATGTAAGCTTCTTTGGAGAATTTGCCAACTGCCAGTGGCGTAACCAGAATGTAAAGTTGGGGAAGGGCTAATTATTTTTAAAAAATTCTTCGGTAATATTTACGGCAAAACTATATTGTTTTAAAATAAATTTTATTTAGAAATAAATACCGGGCGGCAGATCTTTGGGGGGGGGGGGCTAAAGGCCGCAAAGCCACCCTCTGGTTACGCCACTGCCAACTGCCACTTTAGACAAACTAGGATAGGATTAGGTAATTCTAATAATATGTATATTTTATTATTTTGTTTGTTTACCTAATATTTATGATGTAAAATTTAAATTTAGCTTTTATAATATTAAGAACAATAAAAAAAATCAAAGGAACACCGAACCTATTAGGTATACAATTATATTGCAATCATCAAGCAAGATATTGCAGAAAATGCAATCTTAATTCATACATGGTGTCGTCCCATAACCCGAAATAATTACCTATAATTTGTTAATTGTAATAGAAAATAAAATGGAGTAGAGTAAATGCTCAATAGTAGTTATTTACGGCTGACAAATATATTATAATAAACATTTTATTATATCTCTATGTTTGCAAGAGAACAGTATTTTTATTTTACTTCAGCGTTATCTCAAGATGGAAGTGGGTGGTGAGGCTGCCCATACAAAGCCGGCCTCTGAAAAATTCTGGCCCGTGTTTGAAATTAACAAAGCGTCCGGCCTTGCGACTACAGCGCCAGGCACGTCACAGAGCCCAGCCTCCGTTAGCCCCCGCTTAATTAGAAATATTAATTAAACGGCGAATAAAACTGCTAAAACAAGTTAATACGGAGGCGACTAAATAAAGAGAACCGTTAAAAAAATTATCAGTTAACTTTCGGGGCACGTCCGTCAATTTCGCACCAAGTGGGGGACACTTTAAAACTTCCGGCACCATAGGCGTTCACTGAATTATATGACCTTTTTGCAAGGAGTATAATAATTATTTATAAGTAACCTATATGTAGTGGTCGACACGAGGGTCGACAACATTATTCTAAAACAACAAAAATGGTTTTCTATACGGTAAATACATATTTGTCGCCGCAGCTTCATCGAACTCGCATAGTATACTAATCTACTCTGGTACCTATATTCGCCATACCTATTTCAGGAACCTTTAGGACATCATGTATTCAAATTTTGTTTACAAATATTATGAAAAACAAAATTAGTACACAGAGAGCCTTTTATATTATTATAAAAATGGGTGCGATGCGGTGAATTTGGAAATAGGGGGTAACATAGTATTTTCTTATTTTAAAAAACAAAGTGACAGAATTATTAAAAAATATATAGAAAAGTATCAATATTATATGCCGGGTTCTATATTACACTGTTTTAAGGTTTGTATAAAATATTGAAAATTACTATTGCAATAAATTTAAAGATATGCTATATGAAAGTAGTGCAAAATTATTATTTTTGGTGGAGCATAGACAAAGCCACACATAAACTGTTAGAACCATTGTTGAAATTTCCGCACGCTACACCAAGTATTTTGCATAAAATTTTATATAAAAAGTAATAACTGAATTAAAATACATATATTTCAAAATAGTATCGAATCCTAAGAATTGTAAGACATTACAATTTATCTGTTTTAATTTGTATTCGCTCCAAAATTAAAGTTTGAAATTTGGTGTAGCAGGATTTTTTGCGGACAGTTTCAACAATGCTTTTGACTATCTATGGCTCCTTTAATCTATGGGTGGAGGAAGGAATTTGTGGGCAGACTTATTGTTTAGCACCAGAGACAATAATTATAATTTACTGGAAGAAAGATAAAAACTAGCAAAAACATGTGACCATGTGATGTGAGGAAAGTTGTGATCATCATGTTTACAATTGCAGTGGCTAGCCAGTTGGTAAGTCTCTATGTACATTACATGGAGAAGAGAGGACAATATACAGGCGTGTAAACGGTGTAAAATTACACATCAATATCCAGTGGGTATACATCAACCTTAGACAAGGAAAGAGAGAGCCTACCCCTACCCTGCCGTGTATAAATTTTGTTAGGTCGTTTTGAACAGCGGCCATTTTATATGTGGCAAACAAAGCGAGTACGTTGTGAGTTATTTTCGTGAATTTGTGAATTAAAAGTAACAGTGATTAAGGCGAAAATATACTCTTACGATAGTCAATTGTTCAGCGTTTGGTTGCAAAAGCAGAATCGAAAAGCAAGAGCCCGGGATTTCGTTCCACAGGTAAATATTTAATAAGCAAGATGCCCTAAAACGTTATTTTTTCTCAATATAACTTCTTTAAATTCCTTCTACTTTTGGTATGAAAAAGTGCATTGTTTTGTTTGTAAATAGGACCAATATAATTATTTTTTAACATCGTTTTTATTGAAAATTTCTTAATTGATGGTTTCCATGGGCGTGCATATTTTGATTGATTCGAAATCGCCGCAAATAAATATATTTCAGTACTTGACACTAGCTTTACAATTGGGAAATTATCTGCAAATAAATACCAATATTTTAAATTACAATGTAAGTCAAAATCAAAATTAACTACCTTTTCATTTTTCACATTTTTGTAATATTGGCTAAGAACGCGTTTCATGCTCCGCCACTGGCTTGTCGTGCGATGTGGCAGTCGGTAACACGGCCGCGAGCGCTGTTAGGCGTCCTCTCTCTTTCCTTGTCTTAGACATCAACAAAGAATCAAAGGGCCAACTAAAAAAATTTTCATTAAATTATCCGATTTGTCGCAACTCAAAGCAATATTGATATTATACGAGAGAAGGGCCAGTAGAACAAGAAATATGAAATATCGAAAGGAACATATGCCTTCGATATCCAAGTCCAGCAACTGACAAAATAAATCTAAATTAATGTTTAAAAACAAAAAATAAACCTTTTTTACAAACAACTTGTACTAAAACGAATAAAATAAGTTTAGGTATTCGCTGAAATACTTCAATGAAAAATATCGACAAGCTTTTTGTGCAAATTGCTTGTCGCCAAATTGCGACAAGCTTTTTGATTTCAAGAAACGAATACTTGAACTTATTTTATTCATTTTAGTACAGGGTGTCCCAGTTAAGACGTTACGAGCGATTATCTCAGTAATTTGTAAGATGTTGGTTCAGAAACTTGTGTAGTTTTTCCCAAGGAATTGAATGCCGCCAAGAAAAAACAATTGAACTTCAAACAAAAAGTTATGGCTTATAACCTTTTTTTTGAAAAATCACACACACACTTTCGGTTTAGGCGGAAGTGACTTTTTTTTTGTTCCAGCTAAGGCTTTACGATCCATTATCTCGGTGATTTTTAATATAAATTGGATGGGTGGAACCCCAAACTTGTGTAGTTTTTTCCAAGGAATGGAACTCCACCAAGAAAAACGTTTAATTAAAAAAGGAATGTCGCCAAATAACCATTTTTTTGACAAAATTAAGATGGCGGCTCTGTTGCATTTTTTCATTAGACTAGTAAAGTGGATAAAAAAAAATCTGCATCGCACGCTTGAATATCACTTCCGGTTTAGCCGGAAGTGACTTAGCTGGGAGAAAAAAACATTACTTCCTCTAAACCAGAAAGTGATATTCAACCGCGCCGGTGCACATTTTTTATTCACTTTACTAGTGCAATAAAAAACTGCAACAAAATCGGCATGTTGATCGGTTACTTGGCCATGAATTTTTTGATTGAAGTTCGATTGCACAGAATTACTTGAAAAAAAGTTCATAGGTTTAGTTTTTGAAAAACCAATTTATTTTAAAAATTACCGAGATAGTCGGTCGTAAGGTCTTAACTGGGATACCCTGTACTTAAATAAATGCTTGTTTTTAAAAAGGTTTTTTAGTATTTGATTCCCATGTCACAGGAATGGTAAAAAAGAATAGTCCGCCATCTTGGGACATCCGCCATATTGGATTTAGTATGACTTCACTGACTTTATCGTTTTCTACTCCTCAAACCCTTTTATTTGATATCCATATCAAGAGGATTGTAAAAAAAGAAGGTAATCTGCAATCTTAGAGTATGGCAGACATGTTGAATAAATTACAATATTGAGTATTTATACTAGACTTATTTTAGACGGTATTGTCACCAGCAACAAAAGTGTGTACAAAATTTCAGCTCAATCTGTTGGATGTAACCGGTTTAAAATTCAGTTTCAACAAGACTTCACCACATACACACTAACTATACCTAACTAACATAAAAGCTTGTAAAAAAGCGACAATGGACATGAGGTTCTGCTACTGAGTCCTTTTAAATCTTATTGTAAAGAACTTTTAAAATTTCCAGGGCACAGGGCGGGTGTCGAAATAGTGATTCCGTAATACGGCCCGTCGCTTTATTAATTTCAAACCGGAGCCAGCATTTTTCAGGCCTCGACTCTGAATGGAACGAGCCGCGTCGCGATGAAATTCCACACCATCTAATGAAGCAAAAAGATTTTTTCGTTATTAAGGCACTCTAGCGGCCTAGCGCGACGACGGTGATTAGCAACATAAATTGATTTTTGGACAAAATTTGACTTTTGCGACAGGTCTGGACCAACACTATGACCAACACTATATAGTTTAGTTTGCTTTCCTGGTTGTCTATTATATTTTCATAATCATTTTCTTGGGTATCAACGATCAAAATAAATTGTAGAGGTGTTCACAATATTTTTTTTATTATAATCAGTCATTAGTTGTAACTTGCTTACATATGTTTCGATAATAAACGATCATCACCAGAACAATTATAAAATTTACTATTTTTAGACCAACACTATAGTATAGTGTTGGTACAGGACAGGATTATACAATGCAACCGCCTGCCTGACAGGCACAGGATTTAACAAAGTTTTTTTGAAACTATTCCTTATCGCCATATCCACATTGTTGTGTAGTACCTAACATTGAAACAATGCGATGATTGATATGTTTTGAGATTATATTGCCTTAACGTGGTTTTGAGAAGTTATTTCTACAAAATTACACTATGATATAGTCTGTAGAGAAACGTTTAAATAATTAGTGACTAGGCCAGTGGAGATATTTTTATACCCTATGTATTTCTTGAACGCACTGTAAAATTGGGAAAGGTAATACGTCAAGAACTGCGAAATGTCCAACATGTAGCAATTTTTAAAATGTTGCCCGATTACAGATATTACTTTACGATGTCTCAGATCAAAATAACATTTTACGGCCACCTTACAGCATTGACATTGACGCTACCACGCCCATAATATTCTGGCTCTATATAAACCATCAAATTAGGATTTATATTGTCGCCGCGAATTGGACATTTCTATCTCCATTTTAGTAGTATTTTATTAGTTCGGATGTAATACAGGATCCGCGAATTGATAACTTTTTATTGGTAGATATAGGGACCTTTTACTTTTAATCTGCTACCAAGAACATGAGAAATATCTGAGAGATCTGATCATGAAACTGATAGAGAAAACGTACGTTAATGGAATAATTTGATAGTATATTAAACAAATTCTTTATTCTACAAGATGAGCTCTACCAACTTTTAATTTTGATGGTCTAGGTTTTAACTGTAAAAAAATGTTCATGCACTGCGTCCGTTTTAAGGAATGAGGAATTGAAAACCCTGCAAAATTATTATTTTTTGTTAACTAATTTTCATTAACTTTTTTTTTGTTGTAAAAACGTGAGGACTATGGGAATGATGTGTTACTTGTTTTGAGAACCAAAGCCAAGGCCAACTGTGACCACTTCTTGGGGACAAAATTTCGAGAATTATATGTTTAAGGCTTTTTACAGAAAAAATAACATACCTATAATCTTATTCAGTCCACTCCACTTTATTTACCTACTTTAGTAAAGTAGGTAACAATATTATTTGCACAGTAGATAGGTGTATCACATGTACTGTAACTACCATTATAAATAATCGTAGAATTTATCCTTCCCATATTAAATTAGAACACCAACACTGTTGGTATTTCTGTATTAATTGTAGACCATTCAGTCTCCTCGCCACACGTTTTTACTCGAAATCAGTATATGTATATAGGTTGAGAAAAAAGGATAACCAGAAGAATTTGATTGGATTGGCTTTTCCACAACCTGCCATATTTTTCTATCTATCTAGCTCCATTTCCATGTTTTCAAGCAGGTATATTGGATGTATGTCAGACATATTATTCACGGGTTGCCCATTTCTGTCCGTTATAAGACATTCTACTCAAAAAATTATGAGATATTTGGGCACTTTGAAGGCATAACCGACATGAAAAATTCAAGTCAAGAAACTAACGTTACGTAACTGTCGGGAGCATCCCCAAACGCGGCCATATCAAATTTGACCCTATTATAACAGTTTATACCAAATTTGGGCACAAACCGAAATTTAGAAAACGTTTTAGGGTCCTGTATGTCCTTAATACGGGCCTGTGCGGATACAACATAATGCTCGCATATAGCCAAAGTGAAACAAGTGAAGTCAATATCTGCTACCTACAGAACAAGTCCAGTATAAATGGAATAAATAATGTAAGGTCGTAATAAAATATACCTGGTATAGCAACAGTAACATATCGGGCACGGGTTGGGCACTTTAATAAACACGCCAAAACTCCCGGCTCGGCGATACAGAGCCCAGCTAGGGGTCGCCGGTGCCACTTTCTTCCCGATATAATATTAATACACGTATTACGGGAAAAGTTTTGCAAATGTTTATCCAAGAAACGATTGATATGGAAAATGTAATATTAATAACACATTTCAAAACAGTTTTTGTTTGTTTTGTTGCCTTTTAATATTTCCTGGGCAAATATTATTAGTCAGTTATGGGCGAGTTACGGACCCCCCGGCCCGCTTTACATTTTGTATAGGCCTTGTGTTAAAGTTCCAACAGCAAAAATTGATTTAAATAATATTTTAAAATTGAAATATACGCGTAGGTAACTCCTCGCTCATAAAATCACCCCAGCATATTTACCGAGGGTATGTCGACTAGGAGGCCAGAATCACTTCCTAAACCCAAACTAAACAAGCCCAATCTTCTGACAATACGAGAGATTTGTTTTTAGTAAAACTCCAAATATGTCATTTTTGAACATCTAGATTAGTTGAATATGTACAGAGTCGTTCAGTATAAATTGACACTCCTAATCTTTCATATTTTTCAAGATAGAAAAAAAAATTAGTTTGAATGTTGTAGATACCGCACTGTTTTTTTACGGTGATGCAAAATTTATGCTTTTTTGTAATACAGGGTGAATCTTTGACTCGAACAAAAGTTTTAACAAGGGGTAAAGTTGAATCCCTGGAGAACTCCTATGAAGTTATTAAAAAAAAACTCAAAAATGCTATGTTCTATAAATAATTAATATTTTCTAAATATTTCAAAATAAGATTATGGTTGTGTGGCACATTGTAGACATTAAATTATAGTGGTGAATGGAACAAGTACCGATCTCGGAGCGCCACCAACTTGAGAGGTGCCAACGTTGTCGGTGCGCTAAAACCGCGGCAGGCTTATATGCGCCTACGCGTTTTTTTGCCATGCCGCTGTCGTTTGTCACAGCACCTCTACAGGAGATTGATTTACACATAAAAAAATTATTTTTTTGTTTTTTGCGACGCCACTGTCGTTTTTAACTACACCCTTACAGATTTTTTCCTATACTTCTACATCTCCTCCGAATCTCCTACAAATACGTTTGATTTTAAGATTGATTTACACAAAAAAATCGGAATTTTCTTACGGGATTTTTTGCGACGCCACTGATTTACACAAAAAATTCAGAATTTTGTTTTTTGTTTTTTTAAGAACGCCACTGCCGTTTGCTACTGCACCCCTACAGGTTTTTCATATTCTCCCCCATACCCTACGCGTCCCCACAAATATCTTTGAGATTGATTTGCACAAAAATCTGAATTTACTTTTTTGGGATTTTTGCGACGCCACTATCGTTTGTCCCGGCACTCCTACATTTTTTATATACTCTTACATCCTCTACGAGTCCCCCACGTGTCTTTGAAATCGAGATTGATTTACAATTTTTTTTTAATTCCTTGGGATTTTTTTGCGACACTACTGTCGTTGGTCACGGCACTCGTACTGGTTTCTTATTACTCCTACATCTCCTACGCAAATATCTTGAGGTTGATTTACATAAAAATTCTTTGAGATTTTTTTCTGACGCCACTGTCGTTTGTCACGACACCCCTATAGATTTTTTTCTATACTACTACATCCCCTACGAGTCCCCTACAAATATCTTTCAGATCGAGATTGATTTACACAAAAAAATTCAGAATATTCTTCTTTGGAATTTTTTGCGACACCACTGCCGACGACAATCCTCGATTACAATAATATTCTAGGAGCGGTCTTCACCGACATTTCCAATTTCGAATAGCCTGTTTTGTCAATAAGGTTCTTTCAGTTTTTCATTCAACCCTGAGGTTATGATTACACTTCTTTTGCTAACTCCACACACCAAAAAATTTTTTTGTTAGACTTAATAATCTCCTCATGATGCTAACATGGTTAGCGAAACGCGCGTCAAGTGCAAAAAACAAAGTTTTGGTGTGTGGAGTCAAGAAAAGTAAGTATTTTCTAAGGGCCAAAGGTTCCAGATTCCCAACTTAGTTATCTGAGGTAATGATTGGTTGGCCGAAGGAATGAAAATCATAATAGTTATTAATGGGTTTAGAACTAAACTAGGCAAGAGTTTTCCCAGTCAGCTCATTTACATTGTTACCATTGTTGTCGGTATTCCTTTTTCCATTTTATTTTTTAGGGCGTGTCATTCCTGGCAGTTCTGTCTAGCTGTCATTCCTGACATTCTATATTCGTGTTCATTTTTAATACAGAAGAACAAAAACTAAGTAGGTAATTTCCCTCCGTTTAACTATACCTACTCGATATATGTCCTAGAGCTCGAACTTTTTTAAACGTGGAGGTTTAAACATGGAAGTAATAACACAGGGCGTCAAAAGGTTTCACCAGGTATTATGATCCAAGAATATCATAAGGTGAACATCCGTTGTAACCTGGTTTTCCAGAAAATATGGTAAATAATAAGTAGATGATGTTCTTATAAAATGCGAGATTACGAACACAATAATCAACAAACAAAATAAAACCTACAGTACATACACCTGTTTGAAGGAAAAAATTTCACCCAATGAGCTCCGAAAAGGCCGGGAAATTGGAAAATCGTTAATTTTAAATAAAAATGTCACTGCACTTCTCAACAATGGCGGAGTTATTAGCCAAGAGCGCATGCCCAAGCCTAGCGCGAGGCGTGAAAGTACGGTGTTGCCGGATGGCACGGTTTAAACAGAGAAGATGCCTAAAAATCTTGAGTGACTTCCAAACGTGTATTTTTCTAAAATTTAAAAAGGAAACGAATAAATATATTGAAGATACTAATAATTACTATACGTGTACCTACCTATCTAAAAAAAAACATAAATGAAAAGATGTAAGTATAATGGAATGGTGTTTATGTGTTCGGTATTTTTTACACTGAAATTGTAAAATTTTATAAAGTCAGAAGAGAAGCAATTGCATCTTGTCCAGTGGGTCCCGATTTATATGAATTCTTGCCATTATTTTCGTTATTTTTGGACTCGATGAAAATCAAAAACTGGTTTCCTACAGAACATTCTGGGGAATTCGAATATGAAATCAAAGTTAACATATGGGATGTCGTTCTGACAACACTACTGGGTCTTCCTCGTCCAGCCACCGCGTCTGCCCACACACAGTAGAGATCGTGCATACTCTCAGTGGCCAAATCGCAAATCGCGAAACCCTAACTCGAAAAATGGCCCGTTGTTTGAAATATCCTGCGTTAAAATAAAAAAACGCATTTTTTATGGTCGAATAATATTCTAACAACGGACAGAAAGTTGACGGACAGTGGACGTATTCTGTGGAAGGCTGCTATCAGGAATTTCAAGAACGGTTTCGTCGGGTACAACACGTTTAAGTGATCTCTTTGTCGTATTGTCGAGGAGTTCAAGGAAAATGGCCTGCAAGTTATGCAGAAGGATTCCAGAACGTCGCGACGGCGCGAGTTTTGTTGCAGCTAGCTGGAGTATTATTTGTTGGTACCAGTCATAGTGTTTAAAAAAATATATTTACATCTGCATCCCTACCGCCTAACTTGCTATCAAGAAATTCGTGATGTTGATTATCCGCAGAGAGATTTTGCGAGTGGCTCATAAATAACTTTGAAGGAAGGAATCTGGACGTGATTTCCTTCTCCGACGAAGCCTGGTTTCATCTCACAAGCTAAGTTAATTCTCAAAACATGCGAATGTGCAGTTCTGAAAAAAACAGAAAACTTTGTTATCGAAGCCTTTCTTCATTTGCAGTAAGTTCGCGTTTGATGTGCTGTTGGTATAAACAACTTAGATCAACTACAGTAGACGATTTCGAAAAAAATCATTGAAATGTTCTTGAAAATGTTTTTAATTTTGTTCGAAAAAAGTGCCAGACATGTTTGGAACAAGGTCATTTTCAACAATTTTTGTAATGTTTCTTAAAATATGATTTGTTTATTAAAATTAGATTATTTGATGTTTGTTTATTATTCTTACTCTTCAAAATTATTTAACCATATTCACATAAAATAAAAAATGAGGATGGTTGGAGTTTGAACCCAGGCTATCAGATTGAGAAGCAAAGAACTTGCCCCATACTTACACCAAATGGTTCACGTGGAATTCGCTCAATATGTTGTTTAAACGGCAGCTGTAATGAAAACATGAAGTAAAGACACACGTTTTCACTATCACTTACTTTGAGGTCGAATTGCAATGAATAAATGTACAACAAATACAAAAATATATAGGGTATTCTATTTAAGAAACCATAAGTTTGGTTTGTCGCGGTCTTGTGCAACACCTTGAATAAAATTTGGTATTACCGTAAATAAATACACTTTTACAACTTTTATAGTAAACATTTTTTCCATCTCGAAAAATATATGATAGGAGTTATTAAGTTATACTGGACCAACCTGTAATTTACCTTTGGGGTTACCTTTCGGTTTAAAAAAATGAAAATTTACCCACTCAAACGTGATAACGTAACTTTCGATACTTTCGATAATTATTGCTAGAAATGGGCTTATTTGTTAAATTAAAAAAAAAACTTGTTTCTTTTTCAACGTAAAGTGTATGTGCCAAATTTGAACGATGTGTTAAAAGATTTAGTTTTTGCCAATTTTTAATATTGTGTTAAATTCATTTCCAAAATGCTATTCCATTCCTTAACCTCTCACCTACATTACTCGGCCATCGTATTACTGGGTGCGCAACATTTAAAATACTGATAGCACTGAATTAATGACACCGAGAGACCCACAACCGAGACGAACCACGGAGAGAACGCCTAGGGAGAAGTCCAACTTCGACAACTCTCCTCTTAGGACCTTAGGATACGAAGTCCTGAGTACCTGGACAAGCATCGCCGGGACTTATAGGCACTAGGTATAAGAAGAAACAAATGAAAACACCGAGCTTCATCACACTGCTTTTGTAAGTTGCTTAATCCTTTTTGCCAATTTCCTTTTGTACAGTTGATTTTTTAGTTGTAATTTTCGTATTTTTTGAAGCCATTTTCCCAATTATTTTTAGTTTATGAGCGATAGTATTATTGAAAGTTTAGCTGATTTCTTTTTAAATTTAAATATTGAGAACGAAATCAATATGCCAGCCGATAATGTTAATGTTCCTCTTCTACGTTACCAAGCAGATAATATTCCCTTGTTTGACGGAAACCCAAATTTGCTTAATAGATTTATCTCTTCTTGCGAAAATCTCCTCAGAAATTTCTTTGACACTAGAAATGCCGAAAATGTTGTAAATAATTGTCTATTAGATACCATTTTAAGTAAACTAAGAGATCGCGCAGCTGATTTAATAGGTTCTAGATCAGAAATAACTTCTTGGGCAGATATAAAAAATGCTTTAATTAATACTTTCTCCGATCAACGTAGTATAGACTGTTTGATACAAGATTTAATTTCAATGAAACCCCAAAGAAATGAAACTCCTTTACAATTTGGAATGAGGATCCAGGATGCACGAAGTTTACTTTTTTCCAAGTTAAATTTAACGAATATTAATGCAAACGAAAAAGTTATTACCATAAAACATTACGATGATTTTGCTTTAAAAACATTTATCAATGGCCTTCCCTATCAAACTCAACTTGTTGTTCGACTTAAATCTCCTGATTCATTAGAAAAAGCCTTATCTTTAGTAGTAGAAGAAGAAAATTTCAAATATCTGAGTACCGGACAAAACCAAAATTTGACTCACCCTGTATATAAACCCCAACCAAGAATTAATCCTTTTCTAGTTAACAAACCTAATTTTTCTAGACCCCAATTTTCCTCCTCACCAATTTTCTATAATAGACCACCAACACAACTTCCTACTTTTCCAAATCAAAGAATATTTCCTCGACCCCCAATATTTCAACCTCAAGTTACACAACCCCAATTTAGACCAACTACACAACCCCAATTTAGACCAACTACACAACCCCAATTTAGACCAACTATTCCTACTAGACCTAATTTTCAACCTCGTTTCACACCTTATTTTCAACCTCAGCAAAGACCCAATTTTTCTAATTTCCAATCTCGATATCCAACACAACAGCACCCCTATTTTGCTAATCAAAGAACAAGCGCAATTTTACGAAACCAACAACAACGAAACCCAAATCAACCCGAAGCTATGGAAACCAGTAGCACTCAATCTCGAACCAATAATCCAAAACACGTTTCTAAATTTGAAGAACTTTTCAATCACGAAATTAATCCCGATGAATCCGAAGCATCAATCACTGAAATTGACGAAAATCAATATCCCGATTATTTCTACGAAAACTTTTACTCGCCTGAGTACGACAGTTATTCTTTTTCCCACGATTATGACACTGATTATTCCCAGAATCCATACGAGACTTACCTACCTCAAATTTCACATTGCGATCCCATGCTTTCCGATGACTTTTCACAAAGTACCTCGAACTCTGATATGAACTCTGGACAACACGTAAATTTTACCAAGGACAACTTGAAAGACAACCCGTCTTAATCGACTTAAATAACATCCGCCAAGACTTACCTCATATTTACATCCCAGAAATTGACTCATATTTTCTCATAGATACCGGTAGCTCACGTAGCATACTAAATCCTAGAATAGCACAAACGTTTTACAAAGAATTCATTAGAAATGAGATATTTAATATTCAGACAGCACACGCAAGTACTTTCCATGACGAAGTCGCCGTTATTCCAATTTTTAAAATTTTTAATACTCCAGGATATCATAAATTTTATTTATTTAACTTTTCTGAAAAATTTGATGGCCTCATCGGAGCCAATCTAATTGATAGATTAGATGCCAATATTAAACTAAGGCGCAGAAGATTAAAAACTCCAAATTCAGACATTCCAATAATTTACTCAAATAACGACGCCGATAGTACACCTCAACTTTTAGAACCCTTTCAATCCTATCAAATTATTATACCCCCTAGAACAAAACAAATTGTCAAAATACCAGTAGATTGCGATATTCGAAATTCTTTTGGAATATTAGATTATTTTAAATTCGGAAAAGGTACAGAAATGCCTCGCGCTATCGTAAACATAAAAAATAACTTTGCTATCACTACTATTACCAATATAAACGAAAATCCTGTTAAAATTGTACTAGACGAACCCTTCGAAATTGAACCAATAAACATATGTGATGTTAATTTTTGCGAGAAAATGGAAACTGACGAAATACTTGAACCCGACCAAGACAATATTTTAAAATCAAATTTAAAAGAATTAAGACTCGATCACTGCAACAAAGAAGAACGAGACGCTATTCGAAAACTCTGTTTTGAATTTAGAGATATATTTTACTGCGAAAAAATTCCTTTAACTTTCACAAACAAAATTCGTCATAAAATTAATGTAACTAATGAATCTCCAATTTTTACAAAAAGTTATCGTTATCCCGAAATTCACAGAAATGAAGTAAAAACCCAAATTTCCAAATTACTCGATCAAGGTATCATCCAAGACTCAACTTCTCCATGGTCTAGCCCCATTTGGATAGTTCCAAAAAAAATGGACGCTTCTGGAAAGCGCAAATGGCGAATGGTTATAGACTATAGGAAACTTAACGAACGGACTATTAATGACAAATATCCCTTACCCAATATCTCAGACATTTTAGACAAGTTAGGTAAAAGTCAATATTTTTCGACATTAGATTTGGCTAGTGGTTTTCACCAAATTGAAATGGACCCAGACGACATACCAAAAACTGCTTTTTTCACAGAAAACGGACACTACGAATTCAAACGAATGCCTTTCGGTTTAAAAAACGCGCCCTCTAGTTTTCAGCGGGTTATGGACAATGTCCTCCGAGGGCTCCAAAACGAAATTTGCTTAGTTTATCTAGATGATATAGTCATATTTAGTACCTCACTTCAAGAACACATTAGCAGACTTAGACAAGTTTTTACTAGACTCAGAGAATCCAATTTTAAGTTACAACTCGACAAGTCAGAATTTTTACGTACAGAAGTTTTATATTTAGGACATGTAATAACCCCAGACGGAGTAAAACCCAATCCAGACAAAATTTCCGCTGTAAAGAATTTTCCCATTCCCAATACTCAGAAGGACATTAAATCATTTTTAGGCTTACTAGGCTATTACAGACGTTTTATTAAAGACTTTGCAAGAATTGTAAAACCAATGACACTTTGTTTAAAGAAAAATTCTAAAGTAGTCCACTCTCCCGAATTTATGAAATCTTTCGAACATTGCAAAAATTTACTTATCAATGCCCCTATTTTACAGTATCCAAATTTTGAAAAACAATTCATTTTAACGACAGACGCAAGTAACTACGCCATAGGTGCAGTTCTATCACAAGGTGACGTTCCGAATGACAGACCAATTGCATACGCATCCAGAACGCTTAATGACAGTGAAACAAAATACTCCACCATTGAGAAAGAACTTTTGTCAATTGTGTGGAGTTGCAAATATTTTAGACCCTATCTTTTTGGTAGAAAATTCAAAATTTATACTGACCACCGTCCCCTTGTCTGGTTATTTAATCTCAAGGAACCCAATAGTAAATTAGTTAGATGGAGACTAAGACTTGAAGAATTTGACTAGGACATAATTTATAAAAAAGGAAAACAAAACACAAATGCTGACTGTTTATCTAGAATCAAAATTAACGCCATAGAAAATGAAAGTGTAATTAATAATCCAGGTGAAATAAACCAAGACATTGAACAATTTTTAAAAGATTTAACAGACGAAGCTTACAAAAAATTCGAAACAATTGACTTAACCGAGGACGAAGACACTTTTACTGACATGAATCCCAATTCTTTAATCGCAGAAAAGCCAAAACCAAGCCCAAAAATTAGAATCTTACAAGACATTCAAATTAAACCCCCAAATTTCCCAAGACGACTTACTCCTGTAGATGATACACTCGCTACACCTCATTCAACTAGTAACCAATCTAGTTTAAATGATGGTATTCCCATAATCGACGATATAATAAATAATAAAAATAAACAGATAATAGTTTATCCAAGCCCCTATAATAGATTAGAAGTTGTTCACGAAAATTTTGAACATTTAAAAGTTTTAAATATATCTCTCCCAAAAAATAATAAAAAACTTATCTTTGAATTTTTAAGAGACTATTTAACCTCTGACAAGACATATCACACTTATTTCCACGATGAATCAATGTATAAGGAATTTAATAAAGTATATATCACAAATTTTAATCCCAATACTCTTAAACTTATAAAATGCACCAAAATAGTAAATTCTCTTAAGGAAAAAGACGAACGCTTAATGGTTATCAAATTTCAACACGAAGGTAAATGCAACCACCGCGGAATAACAGAAACTTTAGAGCATCTTAAAAGAAATTACTACTGGCCTACTATGAAACGCGACGTGACTAATTACATAAATGACTGTAACCTTTGTCAAACTGCAAAATATGCAAGAAATAAACCATATGTTCCTATCGTGCTTACCGAGACCGTCGGAAAACCTTTTCAGCTTTTACATGCCGACTTATTTAAATATGATAATCACACCTTCCTTACAGTGATAGACGCATTTTCAAAATTAGGACAAGCTTTCCCAGTTCAAGGAAAAACAGCTATAGAAATTTGCAACGCTTTGATTAAATATTTCTCATTTTACGGCATACCCGAAAAAATTACAATGGACAATGGACGAGAATTTAAAAACGAGACAGTACAAGAACTTCTAAAATCTCACAAAATTCAAATTCACTTTACTTACCCCTAATCACCATGAATCGAACTCTCCTGTTGAACGTTTTCACTCTTCATTAATAGAACATTTACGTTTACTCCAACAAAAACATACAAATGAAAATGTAACAAATTTAATGACTTACGCAATAATTGCCTATAACAATTCTATTCATTCTTCAACAAAATTCACCCCTTTTGAATTAACATTAGGTCATACAAATTCACGTGACCCCTCACTGCTAATAGAAAGTTCGTTTTATGCAGATTACGTAAGTTCCTATAGAGATAAATTAAAAAATCTTTATGAAACTGTTTCCGAAAATCTTATAGACCACAAAAGAAAAGTTCTTGGAAAACACAACACTCAGGGACCAGACCAGTACCAGTTCAAAGTAGGACAGACTGTATACAAAACTAATATTCAAAGAAATAAAAAAGAAAATAAATTCATTGGACCGTACGAAATTTTAGAAATTCTCGAAAATAATAAAGTAAAAGTAAAAAATAAGAAAAATAAAATTTTAGTAGTTCATATTAAAGAATTAAAAATTCCTGTTTTAGGCTCGTCATCGGAGCAGGAGCTTTAATGCCAAAATTTCACAACCTTAATGAAAATCCAGGACTTCTACCTTTAAAATTAGGAAATGCAAAAGTCGCCACTGATAAATGGTCATTTATTCAAACTTTTGATGTAACAAAAATAGTTGAACAATTTTACACTATTCATGGCAAGTTTTCAGAACTCAAGAATAGCTTTAATTACTCATCTACTTATAAAAAAGAATTTCATAACTCCTACAACTTAATTAATGTTTTGGAAAACAAAATTATTTCACAAATTAATCAAATAAACCCAATAATAAGAAAGAAAAGAGGCATACTTGATCCCTTAGGCACTTTAATTAAAACAATAACTGGAAACTTGGATCAAACAGACGCACAAAAATATGATTCAGCTTTATTTACACTTTCACAAAATGAACAAAAATTGAAGACTCTTGTAAAAGAACAAATAACCCTTTTGGAAAGATCTATTACCAAATTTAAGAATACTACAGATTTACTTAGCCATAACGAGGAAGTATTAGATGCTAGATTGAAAAACGTAGAAGAAGTTATTAAAGCAAACAGTATAGAAACTATAGAAGTTTTCAGATATTTTGAAATAGATATGGTAATCTCTCAGATATCACTGGCATATCAGACGATATACGACATTTTAGAAAAACTTGAAGTTGCAATAACATTTTCAAAATTAAATACCTTACACAATTCAATAATTGAGCCGCTAGATTTATTAATAGAATTAAAATCAATCAAGAAGCATTTGTACAAATTCAAATTACCTTTTGACACTATAACTGAAAACATATTATTATTTGAAAAAATAGTAAACATAAAAAGTTACAGCAAAGGAAATCAATTATTCTTTATAATAGAAATTCCATTAGTGCTTCAAGAAAATTACAGCTACTATCGACTTTATCCTATACCAACTCCCGCGAAAAACAATAAATTCAAACTAATCCTTCCTCAAGAGAAATACCTTCTCCTTAATGAGCAATATTATATCTCAACGGACAAGCAATGCCAAGAAATTACCACCGAAGAATACCTGTGCCATGAACATAGTCCAGCCAAAATAGAAACTAACGCTCCATGCGAAGTCAGTCTTTTAAATTTTATCAAAAACTCCACGTCGTGTCAACAAATTCCTGTAGAAGTTCCCGAACTCCGAGTACATAAGATGGAAAACAATCAATGGTTAATTATCGCCCCCAAAGAGACTATAGCTACCCTATTCTGCGGATCCAGTGAACAAAAACTACCCTTAAACGGAACCTTTGTGTTAGAAATGGAAGTGAACTGTGAAGTGCAAGTGAATGACTTTAATATTAGAATTTATCAAAGCTCAAAAATTAATTATAAAAATATTGTTTTACCTAGTTTAAATTTCGAAAATAATGTTCATTCTGATTTGATTGTTAATTTTAGAAATTTTAAATTGAATTCTGTAAACACAAATGAATTTAATAATATCAAAAATGCTTTAATTTGCAAAAAGAAAAATTAGAAAATATTTCTGAAGTACCGATTCATTTTAACCAACTTAGTTTCTGGACTATATTGATTTACCTCATAATAATAATAACCTTACTCTCATTTTTAATTAAATTTTTCTATCAAAAACATATTATAAAAAAACAAAAAGAAAAAGAAAATAACAAAGATATCTTTTGAAATATTTTAACAATTAACAATTTAAAATCACCTCGCACCCTGTGCTCGTTTCTAAGGGATGGAGGAGTTACGTTCCCACGAGAGGAAGCAAATCCAGAAATTAAGTGTAATATGATTTTGTATACTCAACACTTCTCTAATGTTATAAAAGATGTAAAAACCCCAGATGTAACCAGTCTTGTACTCCGTTCTCTAATAAATTGTTTTTAAAAAGCAATTGCCGTGGTCTCGTATCCTAATTTGCGTCTACATACATCCATTCTAAAAAGTATATCAGTGACAGCATACTAATACATTTCACTTTTTTGCCTAACTTTGCTAAGATGCATAAAAGACAATAATTTTAAATTCATCATTCATTCATCACAAATTTGCTTTTGTGTACTTTCCAGCGAGCTCATTCATAATAGTTATTTATGTACCAAGGCACTGAAGTTCAACATTTTATGACTCATGTGGAAGTTAGTTGCCGAGGCCTCTGGCCGAGGCAAATAAACAAAATCGAAAAAAAAAAAGTTTTATTAAGCACCCGTCCATGAACCGATTGCGCTCAGTGTAGCTTGACTTGGACGATCGCTCTACATAGGTAAAGTACGACAAGGCACGCGGCGCTTTCCAACAGAACAGAACCAAACTGTTGCTTGTTGTGCAGCCTCCATAACAAATCTATTGATATTCAAACCTACTAAAATATGTATACTGAAGGATTGCGCTGCTATATATAGGTAACAATTTCGCAATGTGCCTTTATTGGCCGGGTTTTTGAATATATGGTCACTTTTGACGGGCGATGGCTCCGCGTTTGACGTTTGATGTTTACATCGCGCCAAGGCCTACTTATTGAAAAAATCGTACAATAATGGGCTACTTCAGTGCCGATTTCTGAGCTTTTAAAGACGATTTTGGGACACTTCACTGCCGATTTCAAGAAAAGAATATTACTGTTAATTATGTACCGTAAGGGGAATAAATTTTGCTCATAATTTTACAGAAGAACGTAGGCATACAAAATTCAATGATATATGTATATTGAGAGGCCGTGATCTTGCCTTTATATTATACAACACCTTTCTATCAAAACGTCGATTAAAATTAATGAGACTTTATCGCTATTGAGCCACTTTTGCCATTGTAATTAGGGTTTGTTCGATGAAATTTGGAATATGCCGCTATTGTAAATGCTGGAAGCAAGCTTCGAATGGAAAGGATTCAACTAAAATTTTGAAAGCATGTAATTTTCGTTTATGGTGAAACAGGAATACCTAGTCTAAAGCCATGTACAAGCAAATTTTTAAATATGTAAGAAAAATTTTGTTGAATTGAAAATGCAAAGCACACCGACAAGACGGAGACCAAGGCCTGTATACATAAACTCTAAAGCGGAACCGGAGGGTCCGAAACTCGCCCCTAACTGATTGATACAATATTTGCACACGAAATATTAAAAGATGTCAAACAAAAAATGCTTTCAAATGCGTTATTAATATTTGATCATCAGTTGCCAGGACAAACATTTACATGAGAATTCAATGCCTGCCAATATGAACTAATGAAATAGTTATAATAGTTTTCAAAATAGTAACCTATCAGGTGACGATTTCAGCGAAAATTCCATACCTACCTTTTTTGACCAATCAGAGGCTCGTTTTTTGCTTCGTTGTCATGGCAACTCAAAAAATTTCCGGAAATATTCTCTCTTGCTCTAGGGCAGCAGTGTAATGAAATGAAAAGCGGGACGTCTTTATACTAAGACAAACGTATATTGAATGATTGAATGTCGACAACCTTCTTGTTACAAAAGTGATTGTTCTACTTAGTACTACAATATTGCTTACTTGCTAAACACCAGTTACCTACCTAATTAAACCTATTGCGATATTCTATAACGTGGATAATATTGTATGCGGATTTAGCAGTATAGGCATTTCGTAAAGAGGGTCAAGAGGGTGAATGCACTGGTCCCTTACACCTCCCCTTTTGAGAAAAATGGACTTCACTATGGCCACTTGTGAAGTGCATTTTTGTCAACCTCAAAAGTGTAGTTTAATAGGCCTTCCTTTGTTCTTAATTAAAAGTTTCTCATCAAATGATAGAGGGTTTTTTTAAAAGATTTTGCACACAATTAACTCCGCTGGTTCCATCATTGATAATAAAGGTCACTTCTCACTCAATTCTTAGAATTCACACACGCGCCATGCTCCGAAACCGAAAACAAGAACGCATGCAAAACCCTGGCCAGACGCCAGACGTACACTGGAGACACGGCGCTCGGTGCCCCAAAACGACGGTATAATCGCGTATGGCGAAGATTCCCGAAGTCAGCCGAACCATACCAGAAATAGGTACATTGCGAGTTGTTCCCCGGAAGATAATTTTGTCTGTTTTGAGCGTTAGTAGTGCATGCCTAGCGCCCGCGGAAGGAAAGTTTGATACCATCGTTAGAAATTCTATGTAAAAATAGAATAATGCATTGAACGACATGCTAAGTTCTTTATTTCTTTCCGTTTATCGTGGTGATAAGTGGGGCACGTGCCCTTGTGCCCTTTAGAACAAGCCGCCACTAGTTATTAGAGCCTTAAAAAGGCAAAAATTTATGTTTCTATTTTTTTCCTCAAAAACGGATGAATCTAGAAACTTGTATTTCGGAACACGTCACGAACAATGTGGAAAACACTTTACGGTAGAATTTCTTTTTGCGCTCTATATGCCCACTAAGGTTATAGAAACCCGAAACACTTCCTATTCCTCTTTGTTATAGAACTTTTTTGTAAGTTAATTTATTTAAAAATAAAATTTGTATTATGTAACTCAATTAATTTATAAACTTTTTTACTTTCAATATATTTTCATTAAGTTAATGGTTTGTCTAAAAAAATTCAACTTCTGTTTTGTTCCGTACTTAAATACTTAACAGTTAGTGTCACTCATGATTACATAAAAACATAGTAGGCACGTGTCTTTCTTGCGATTTTCTTATTTGACGGCATTTTCGAATGTGGTAGTGAATACTTTTCCTATACCTATAATGAAAATTAAAATAAAAAAATGTTTCGGACAAATTTAAAAACTTAAAATAGTAGTCAGTGTCTATTTTTTTTATTTAAATGTCTAATGCCTTATTCATGCAGCTTCTTTATATTTTAATTTGACTTTATCTTTAAGAAATAACCAACGGCATTTGTCCCTTGATTTGAACTGACCAATGACATTTAATTTTTCTTAAAGATAAAGAAAAATTAAAAGATAAAGAAGCTGTATGAACCAGGCTTAAATCTAGGAAAAAGTATTCCCTACCGCGCTCGGAAACAGTAAAATATGGAAATAACAAAAATAACACCAGCCTATGTAATCGTCAGTGTCAACAATAATTGTCATTTAAATACGGAACAAAATAGTATCAAAGGCGTTAAGTAGGCGTTTAAAGCCCCTAGCTTGAAGATAATAACGCCTTATAATGCCCGAGATTCATACAAAATTTTATTCACTGCTGGGATATAAGGCAAGCATGTATCTATTTGCGTAAATAAAGAACTAAATAATGAGGCGGCTTTGTCCCGTCGCGTCGGTGGCTTAGCAACGGAATCAATAAACTCAGTTTTCATGTTAGCTATATTTTATATTATATATTATTAGTTGCAACGATTACGGTAATATAAAAATTTAGGGATATATATAAATTTTTGTTGTTGTTTTATATTTGCTTAATAAAACTGAATGCCTCGATTATTATTTTTCTTATTTAAAACGGAGTAAAGGTATCAATTTTTACGGAACGCGACTGTCAATTTAGCGGGCGTTAAAGTAACGTTAACGCCCTAGGGTTTTATTGCGCCCTAGGACGATAAAGTATCACTTAAAGCCCGCAAAACTCAATCATAAAGTGAACTTCAAGGCCCAGCAATGTGAAAAAATATCAAGAGTGAAACTTATATAAAAAAGACGAATAGGTGTTTCGGATTTCTACTCTTATTAGGATGCATATGGCGCAAAAAGTAATTGTACCGTAAAGTGTTTTCCGTCTTCCATCTTACATGGTAACGTGTCCCAAAATTCAAGTTTCTAGATTCAACCGTTTTTGAGAAAGAAATCAAAACCAAATTTTTTGTTCCACTTAAAGCTGGAATTACTTTGGAGGGGAGGCTAAAATCGAAAAAAAAAAACACCTGTAGAACATTTTTTTACACATTTGCACTTTACTAATATGGTCCTACACTCACTGGGATCACTGCGGTTTCTTGGGGTTTTCCGCAGTACTTGAGCGAATGCTATCCTAGTTCTACCGGGAAAAGTCAGCTCTCCAGGGTGTCCAACTGTCCAACTTTATAACTGTACAAATCCGTAAAATCTTTATTTTTGGAGATAATCGCCTAAACTTTTTTTGTTTGAAAGGCCTTCAAAAACCGCTTCTTTTGACTTTCCTACCATTTTCAAAATGCAAATCCAGGGCCGGCTGCGATTTTTTTATACCCCCGATTTTCACGAAAACCATTTAGCGAAATTTGACTCCACAGCGTTAATCAGAACACCCCAAAACCCCCATATACCAAATTTTAACAAAAAATATACAGGGAGTTCCGTCCTGGAGGGTGTCAAAATAGAGCAAAATAGGAATTTTAAAGGCATCTGCCGAGTCAAGTGTGCCATGGAATACCCGCAAAACAGTTGAATGGTCAATAGGACCACTCAAGGTGTTGGTGTGCAAAGGTCCAATACAAAATATACAGAGTGTTCTTATCTGTGCCACCTCAAATTACTGAATTTTTGGAACTTTATACGGGTTAAAAATCGAGTATATCAAAACCGCTCCACACACTATAAACGAACTAAATCTAAAAAAAATACAGAAACCTGCCAGTCAGTAAGTCCATATCAGTTAAGGTTGCTGGTGTGCCACAACAGGAAATGCACAGAAAATGTATCATCTTAGACAGTGACTTTGTTGAGATACGTCCAATAATTTAAATTGTTTTTATTTGTTGGTTGGCATTTTGTAAAGAAATAAATTACTTTTGTGTTTATCAATATTTTTTCAATGATTCCAGAGCAATCTTGATCCGTATAAATTTTATAAAATTTCAGAATTTTGAGATGGCTCAGAGAAAAATACCCTGCATATTTTTATAGTAAATATTTTCCCACCAACATTTTGAGTGGTCCTGTTAACCATTCAACTGTTTTGAAGGGATTTCATGGCACACTTGACTCGCCAGATGCCTTTAAAATTCCTATTTTGCTCAACTTTGACACCCTACAGAATGGAACTCCCTGTATATTTTTTATTCAAATTTGGTATATAGGGTTTTTTTGGGGTGTTCTGATTAACGCTGTGGTGTCAGGTTTTAAATAAAAAAATCGCTAATGGTTTCCGTGAAAATCGAGGGTATAAAAAAAGTCGCAGCCGGCCCTGGATTTGCTTTTTGAAAATGGTAGGAAGGTTAAAAGAAGCGGTTTTTGAAGGCCTTTCAATCAAAAAAAAGTTTAGGCGATTATCTCCAAAAATGAAGATTTTACGGATTTGTACAGTTTTAAAGTTGGACACCCTGTACATATACAGTGTGACCCATTTGTTTTGGGGTCAGTCTGTAAAAAGTGTATCAATCGTGCGATTTGGCTGATTTTTTTTTTTAAATTGTAGAGCTCGATGAACTGCACATTTTGAACAAAAATTGCCTGGTTCGCATAAAATCCAAAGCCTACTATGACCGTTTTTATGAGCAAAATTTTAAGAAACCATATTAGCGTTTTTTTTTTGAAAAAATCTGTGTGCGCCAATGGATTGAGCACCCCTCGAAATGGGTATGTACAAAATTTCATCAAAATATTTCAAGTAATAACGATTTTGTAGAAAAATTAAAAATGCAGCCAAGGTACGTCTTTATTTTCAAAAATTCAAAGTTGGCCATGGAAAATAATTGAATTGTTTACTTTTATTGAGTGTCAAACTGTCTAAATTGAGTTCAGAAATTGTTTGTGCTCAATACAATTAATTATCATAATTATGGAATATTTAAGCATAAGAGAAAAAATAGAAATTGTTCGACTCGTGGGCGACAACGAGCGCTCGGCAGCAGAAGCTGCGGCCGAATTTAACAATAGACACCCAGGTAGATCAGTGAGTCGAAGTACTGTACAACGTATAAACAATATTTTTGATGAAACTGGATCGATTTCTAAAAATTTATTAAAAACTAGGCAAAATGGACGCCGTGGACTTGTTGAAAATAACAATCAAATTCTGCAATACTTTAGTGACAATCCTCGAAATAGTGTTCGAACGGCTAGTTTAGACCTTCATATACCCAGAGAGAGTATAAGGAGATGTTTGAGACAAAACTAAATAAAACCGTTTAAGCCAAAATTTTTGCACACCCTGGAACCAGGAGATGAGGAGAGAAGATTAGAATTTTGCTATTGGCTGCAAGGTGAATATCTCCATAATGGCAACTTTTTAAATGAAATTTTATTCACCGACGAAGCCACGTTTACTACAAATGGTGTAGTATCAAGTCAAAACTGCCGTCACTGGTCAGCTGAAAATCCAGAGTTTATAATAAATGCAAGGAGACAATATTCACAAAAAATTAACGTTTGGTGTGGAATACTACGCGACAGAATAATTGGCCCATTTTTCTTTGAAGGGAATTTGAATGCGGCTGGCTTCTTGAATTTTCTAGAAATTGAATTTAGAAATGCTTTAGATGAGTTACCATTAAGATACCGTTTAAATTTAAAGTTACAGTTAGATGGCAGTCCTATTCATAATGCTCGTTTAATCAGAAACTGGCTAGATAATAATTTTGAAAACTGTTGGATAGGGCGAAATAGTCCTTTCTGTGAGTGGCCACCGAGATCTCCGGACTTAACTCCTTTAGATTTTTTTCTTTGGGGTACACTTAAGCAAAATGTTTATAAGTCAAGACCCCATAATTTACAAGAACTGCAAGCTAGGATAAACCGTAGTTGTGAGGAAATTACTCCACAGCAAATACGAAATGTAATTTTGAATGTACGCAAGAGGAACGACAAATGCATTGTAGAAAATGGAGGCTTGGTAGAAGTTACAAAAATTTTATAATTTTAATTGTTTTTATGTTTTGTGTTTATAAGCATAAGGCTGTATTATTACAATTCAATTATTTTCCATGGCCAACTTTGAATTTTTGAAAATAAAGACGTACCTTGGCTGAATTTTTAATTTTTCTACAAAATCGTTATTACTTGAAATATTTTGATGAAATTTTGTACATACCCATTTCGAGGGGTGCTCTTAAAATTTTGCTCATAAAAACGGTCATAGTAGGCTTTGGATTTTATGCGAACCAGGCAATTTTTGTTCAAAATGTGCAGTTCATCGAGCTCTACAATTTAAAAAAAAAATCAGCCAAATCGCACGATTGATACACTTTTTACAGACTGACCCCAAAACAAATGGGTCACACTGTATAGCCGCAAATGGAAAATTATTTTTATCACGACGCAACATCCTGTACGTACTATGTTGTCTAGTGAAACCTATAAGGGTCGATATACGTAGGCGTCGACTCTTGGCCAGGCCCTATATCGTCAAGCCGAAACTTCTGACGTTTTTATTAAAGCTTCCAACCCTGGCCGGGTATGTTACCGCTACTGGACCAGCCATATTTTATTACGGCCTTACATTATTTATCTCGTACATACTGGACCTGCTCGGGAGGCAATATATTTATATCAAATTCCGTTTCACTTACATTTCCCTTCAGGCTAGCGGGTGGGAAAGGAGCAGTGGACCTTCGGAATTTCCACCTGAGGACTGCGTCCTGTTATGAAAGTTGTGTTGTCTCGTAACGCGATAACCTGTCAGCGTCCAACGGACGTAATGAAATATCCAATAAAACTCGATCGGCTATATTACTACCACATCAGCACGTGAGTGCAATTTTTGTTGACAGAAAAAAAAAACAATCTTGCCTTGCGCCAGTAAATATACAGGGTGTTTTTTAATAAGTGTCCGGCATCAGGTATTTTGAAGATAAAAATTCATTAGTAAGCAAATAATATTTGAATTAATGTCGATATTTGGCGAAACTTGGTTAAAAAAACAGTACCAATTTTCGTCCAAATATCGACATTAATTGAAAAATTATTTATAAAACAAAAATAAATCTTTAACAGCCTAGCGTGTATCTCAACAATGAAGGCTTTGCGGACCAATGTTTATATGAATTTTGTATCTTAAAAATGCCTGAGGAATCGTCCTCGGAAATGTCGGACACCAAAGATGGGATTGTCTTTGGGATTGTCTTTGCGGACACATTTCATATAACTAGACTTGGTCCAAAACTTCGACAACCAAGAAGAAAGAAAATAATCAATTATAAAACTCGATGGCACTCCGTTTCCTTTAAATTGCCTTACTAGTAAGAGTATTGACTAAACAGCACAAAAAATTACTGAAATCAAAAGAATTAAAGAAAGGTTGTATAAAAACTGTTGATAGGAAACCCCGTGTAAGAGGATACCCCAAGAAAGGAGTGATAGAGAGAAGATAGATAATGGAGTAAACACAAGCCATATATGGCTTATTTGAAACCTTATGACACTATTTTGGAGACCTTTTGACAATATTCACCTTTTACATTTTATTTAATACTTTAAAATAGAGGCGTGCAACTATCAATTGTTATACTATCGAATAAAACCGATATGATGTTACTATCGAATACTATCGATAGACTATCGAAAACCGTTAAACTAATTTGGTTTGTTCGAGTTCACTCTAGAAGCCGTCCTAGAACTGTTCTAGTATTGTCCCGCGCATGCGTGTTAACAACAAACCTATGCTTATCAACTAAAAAAGCAAGCGGTAGACTGTTCTTATGGTTATAGGACAGTTTTAGACCAAACTCGAACAAATTAACTATACCTACACAATGGTTGCGGAAATTTCATCGAAAAACAATGTTATGAAAATGTTTTCTCGAAAAACATTTCATCGAAAAAACAATTTTTTGAAGAAATAAACTTTCAATTAGAACATTTAGGTCCAAGGTTCAAACACACTGGCGCAATCGCAATCGCGGATTTAATAATGCACATATTATTTTCATCATTTGTCAGATGTGTCAAACAAAGACGATAATACATGCATAAGAGGTATGACCACTTGCTTGAAGGCGCTCGCATTTTGATGTAACCTTAAACGCACCCTTTGTTTATAATAAATATACATAAGGCATTTTTTGCGAGTAATCGGGACCATATACTACATATGGAGTAAAATAAAAGTCTGGAAATTATGTTATTATAAAATTTACTTGTAGGTGTCAAATAAACATTTCTACGATAACATTTTTAACATGATTCCTACCTAATACCGTAGGTTTTATGTATTATATACCTATTATAAACGAATTAAATTAGATTTGCAACACTATTGAGGTATTCTTCTAATCATAACTTTTGAAATTTTGACATACTATCCCCGTGTACATAAATCTTTGTAATTTAATTTTCAGGCTAAATTTCACCAGTTAATTCTCTCTGTATTTTGAAATCCGTCATATTTTGTTTCTTGATTAAAATTTTGATGAAGTGCCAAATTGAGGGTGACCTGGCGTTTATCTGAGATATGAAACCTCTGTGCCACCCTTCAACTAAGCTGTTTGTGATAGGGTGATTGTTCAGAATTCTTTCGTGACAATTCCACATATCATATTAAAAAAGGGGCGGTCTTCTTTCGTATTTTCCCACCCATACGTCCTCGAAATAATAAACCAAGCTTTGAAGTTGGGGCATTATCAAATTATGTTCTAATAAATGGTTGAACGCAATTTCTATCAAATCAACCGGAACAAAGGCAAGCGATTTGAGGAGCTTTATATTTTTGTTGATGTCTAAGTTTGCATCATATTCGCTTTGCACACCCAGTTTTTTGAAGTTTTCTGTAAATCGCTTTTCTGAAGTGGAAGAAACAGCCAAAATGGGTTGCTTCAGGAAATACTTCCCTGACAGCATTGTCAACGGCCATTTCGAAGTCCGTAGATATAGATTTTACCACAATATCCGTCAGCAGCAAGCTACTGTATGTCTGTGCTCGCTTGTCGGGCATTAATATATAGAGTACGGTTACTACAATATGGCCTAAAGTAGAGGGCACCGTATATAATTGAAAAAATATTTTAAGGCTAGCCTGGAAAGTTCAGTGCATATATACAGGGTGTTCACTTATAAGTGGACACAAATCAATAAAAAATTGATTTGTTGGGATATTTTCAAAATTTTCGTTTTGATACAAAGGTTTTCAAAATGCGCAACTTTCTACGTGAACACATCTGTCAAATTGCAATTCCAGGGCCGGCTAAGATTTTTTTTAAACCCCGATTTTCACATAATCTATTTAAAATGCTGAATTTTTATGAAACAATCTTAGCCGGCCCTGGAATTGCACTTTGACAAATGTGTTCACGTAGAAAGTTGCGCATTTTGAAGACCTTTGTATAAAAAAATTTTTTTTGAAAATATCCCAACAAATCAATTTTTTATTGATTTGTGTCCACTTAAAAGTGATTTCCCTAGTATGCGAAGGATTTCTTCTGTTCCAAGAACTAAAAAGCGGTCGTCTTCAGCACCAGAATCGTACAGTACAACATACATTTTGATCCTTTATCGTTTCATGTATTTCTCGGGTAAAGTTAAACATTTTCTACTGATGGGCAACACAGGGAAATTATTTTCCTTTAATCTGATGTTTCTGACGGTTCTTTTCATGGAGGGTAGTGACGGAAGACGAACTAGAGTTAAATTGCTGGCCTGCTCAGTTGCACCTGATACAATATTTTGAGGGGCGTCTATACAGGATTTCGCTTTTTCGTGGATATCTTGCACAACAGTTCTGACCTCCAAATTTTCCGGTTTCCCAGGATGGTTATGCTCTGGAGGCTTCTTACTAGCCAGTTGCTCATCGGTAATAATAACTCTACCTCGACATCCATTATCGTACTCGTTGCACTTCCAGTAAGCTGTGTCACTTGTCTTTTATATAAAAGTAACCCTTCATTTATAACATTATCTTCCCTCTCTGGGTTTTTACATAAGTCATTTCGCTATAGGAGGAAGCCCTCGCTTTAGCAGCCTTCCGATACTGCTCTGAAACTGTCTCTATAATTCTGGATATTTTTTGAAAGGCCACAACTTTTCATTTCACATTTAAAAAATATATTTCATGGGCGTGCTTTTGGGGTCGGGACCTACCGCCAGTTAAATTTTATGTGCTAATCAAAGTTAAACCCTGTATATACCTTTAATGAAACCTCTTAGAATTTTTATGCTGTTCAACTGAGTTTAGCGGTACCATTCACTGTTCGTTAGCTGCTAGAGAATCGGAATAGAGCGAGCACTTCAAAACCTTTAATAAAATAGCTTACTTTTTACGTTAACCTTGTATAATACAAGAGTGTATCTCGAACGATTTCAAAGGAAGGCCCATACAAACCGATCGCTTAAAGCGCAAAAATCCAATTTGCGAAAAAGTTCCTCCAGGCTAATTAGTTATTTAGCCATCGCCGCGCGGCGCTCGGCCCTTAAACGAAGGGAACTCCAATTAAGCAAAGTAGTTGATTACGGATTCAATATCTGCGACTGCGGGCACGGCGAGCGCGGCGGGTGCGGACCGAATCGATTAACGAAATTCATAATCAATCTTAAACATGCCAATTATCCGGAGAGAGGGAACATCAAAGGGGACGGCGGGGCTGTAATCAACGCGTCCAATTAAGTAGCGCTCGTGGCGCTGGAGGCCAGGCCCGGCCCGGCGTGGCTGCGAATCAATCAAAAAACTAATTGAAAGCGCACTGTGATCCCCTCAATCCCACCCAGTGCTACCTCTGTTCTTTGCTTCTCTGCGGGCATGGGCGGCTCACGGCAGTATTTAGAAACGACAATAGAATATCTACCAAGTATACATGGAAATATTATAATACAGGGCGCGGCAAATCAAACAGGACAGTTTTGAAGGGCTATTAAAAAAATTTGCACAACTTACGAAAAAGTGGTTTATTCTGCTTGAGTCAGTACTACACCCCATTTTTTTCACTTAAGTTTTAAAGAGCACATCGACAAGATTATGTCCTCCAGAAGCGATGCACTGATGTAGGCGACTTCTGAAGTTTTCGACTGCGTTCTGGCACATATAGATCGGAATGGCGGCGATTTCCTCTCTAATACGGATCTTCACTTCTTCCACGTTGCGGGGAGGATGTTTAAAAGCCTTTTCCGTGAGATAGCCCCACAGGAAAAAATCGCAAATGCTCAAATCCGGTGATCTCGCCTTGCCGACCACCCCAGGTCGCCTCTCAGAGAGACGAGGCGCGCAGGGACCATCTACCGCAATTTTGTCATTTAAATCTGCACTGTGTATAGGCCCTAGTTGGAACTAAATATACTCAAAGCCTTGTTCTTCAGCCAGCCGTTCCAATTCTGACTCAAAAAATGTTCGTTAGTAGTGATGTCTCCGCCATTCCTATCGATCGGAATGGCGGCGATTTCCTCTCTAATACGGATCTTCACTTCTTCCAAGTTGCGGGGAGGATGTTTAAAAGCCTTTTCCGTGAGATAGCCCCACAGGAAAAAATCGCAAATGCTCAAATCCGGTGATCTCGCCTTGCCGACCACCCCAGGTCGCCTCTCAGACAGACGAGGCGCGCAGGGACCATCTACCGCAATTTTGTCATTTAAATCTGCACTGTGTATAGGCCCTAGTTGGAACTAAATATACTCAAAGCCTTGTTCTTCAGCCAGCCGTTCCAATTCTGACTCAAAAAATGTTCGTTAGTAGTGATGTCTCCGCCATTCCTATCGATCGGAATGGCGGCGATTTCCTCTCTAATACGGATCTTCACAGGAAAAAATCGCAAATGCTCAAATCCGGTGATCTCGCCTTGCCGACCACCCCAGGTCGCCCCTCAGAGAGACGAAGCGCGCAGGGACCATCTACCGCAATTTTGTCATTTAAATCTGCACTGTGTATAGGCCCTAGTTGGAACTAAATATACTCAAAGCCTTGTTCTTCAGCCAGCCGTTCCAATTCTGACTCAAAAAATGTTCGTTAGTAGTGATGTCTCCGCCATTCCTATCGATCGGAATGGCGGCGATTTCCTCTCTAATACGGATCTTCACAGGAAAAAATCGCAAATGCTCAAATCCGGTGATCTCGCCTTGCCGACCACCCCAGGTCGCCCCTCAGAGAGACGAAGCGCGCAGGGACCATCTACCGCAATTTTGTCATTTAAATCTGCACTGTGTATAGGCCCTAGTTGGAACTAAATATACTCAAAGCCTTGTTCTTCAGCCAGCCGTTCCAATTCTGACTCAAAAAATGTTCGTTAGTAGTGATGTCTCCGCCATTCCTATCGATCGGAATGGCGGCGATTTCCTCTCTAATACGGATCTTCACTTCTTCCAAGTTGCGGGGAGGATGTTTAAAAGCCTTTTCCGTGAGATAGCCCCACAGGAAAAAATCGCAAATGCTCAAATCCGGTGATCTCGCCTTGCCGACCACCCCAGGTCGCCTCTCAGACAGACGAGGCGCGCAGGGACCATCTACCGCAATTTTGTCATTTAAATCTGCACTGTGTATAGGCCCTAGTTGGAACTAAATATACTCAAAGCCTTGTTCTTCAGCCAGCCGTTCCAATTCTGACTCAAAAAATGTTCGTTAGTAGTGATGTCTCCGCCATTCCTATCGATCGGAATGGCGGCGATTTCCTCTCTAATACGGATCTTCACAGGAAAAAATCGCAAATGCTCAAATCCGGTGATCTCGCCTTGCCGACCACCCCAGGTCGCCCCTCAGAGAGACGAAGCGCGCAGGGACCATCTACCGCAATTTTGTCATTTAAATCTGCACTGTGTATAGGCCCTAGTTGGAACTAAATATACTCAAAGCCTTGTTCTTCAGCCAGCCGTTCCAATTCTGACTCAAAAAATGTTCGTTAGTAGTGATGTCTCCGCCATTCCTATCGATCGGAATGGCGGCGATTTCCTCTCTAATACGGATCTTCACTTCTTCCAAGTTGCGGGGAGGATGTTTAAAAGCCTTTTCCGTGAGATAGCCCCACAGGAAAAAATCGCAAATGCTCAAATCCGGTGATCTCGCCTTGCCGACCACCCCAGGTCGCCTCTCAGAGAGACGAGGCGCGCAGGGACCATCTACCGCAATTTTGTCATTTAAATCTGCACTGTGTATAGGCCCTAGTTGGAACTAAATATACTCAAAGCCTTGTTCTTCAGCCAGCCGTTCCAATTCTGACTCAAAAAATGTTCGTTAGTAGTGATGTCTCCGCCATTCCTATCGATCGGAATGGCGGCGATTTCCTCTCTAATACGGATCTTCACAGGAAAAAATCGCAAATGCTCAAATCCGGTGATCTCGCCTTGCCGACCACCCCAGGTCGCCCCTCAGAGAGACGAAGCGCGCAGGGACCATCTACCGCAATTTTGTCATTTAAATCTGCACTGTGTATAGGCCCTAGTTGGAACTAAATATACTCAAAGCCTTGTTCTTCAGCCAGCCGTTCCAATTCTGACTCAAAAAATGTTCGTTAGTAGTGATGTCTCCGCCATTCCTATCGATCGGAATGGCGGCGATTTCCTCTCTAATACGGATCTTCACTTCTTCCAAGTTGCGGGGAGGATGTTTAAAAGCCTTTTCCGTGAGATAGCCCCACAGGAAAAAATCGCAAATGCTCAAATCCGGTGATCTCGCCTTGCCGACCACCCCAGGTCGCCTCTCAGAGAGACGAGGCGCGCAGGGACCATCTACCGCAATTTTGTCATTTAAATCTGCACTGTGTATAGGCCCTAGTTGGAACTAAATATACTCAAAGCCTTGTTCTTCAGCCAGCCGTTCCAATTCTGACTCAAAAAATGTTCGTTAGTAGTGATGTCTCCGCCATTCCTATCGATCGGAATGGCGGCGATTTCCTCTCTAATACGGATCTTCACTTCTTCCAAGTTGCGGGGAGGATGTTTAAAAGCCTTTTCCGTGAGATAGCCCCACAGGAAAAAATCGCAAATGCTCAAATCCGGTGATCTCGCCTTGCCGACCACCCCAGGTCGCCTCTCAGAGAGACGAGGCGCGCAGGGACCATCTACCGCAATTTTGTCATTTAAATCTGCACTGTGTATAGGCCCTAGTTGGAACTAAATATACTCAAAGCCTTGTTCTTCAGCCAGCCGTTCCAATTCTGACTCAAAAAATGTTCGTTAGTAGTGATGTCTCCGCCATTCCTATCGATCGGAATGGCGGCGATTTCCTCTCCAAAACGGATCTTCACAGGAAAAAATCGCAAATGCTCAAATCCGGTGATCTCGCCTTGCCGACCACCCCAGGTCGCCTCTCAGAGAGACGAGGCGCGCAGGGACCATCTACCGCAATTTTGTCATTTAAATCTGCACTGTGTATAGGCCCTAGTTGGAACTAAATATACTCAAAGCCTTGTTCTTCAGCCAGCCGTTCCAATTCTGACTCAAAAAATGTTCGTTAGTAGTGATGTCTCCGCCATTCCTATCGATCGGAATGGCGGCGATTTCCTCTCTAATACGGATCTTCACTTCTTCCATGTTGCGGGGAGGATGTTTAAAAGCCTTTTCCGTGAGATAGCCCCACAGGAAAAAATCGCAAATGCTCAAATCCGGTGATCTCGCCTTGCCGACCACCCCAGGTCGCCTCTCAGAGAGACGAGGCGCGCAGGGACCATCTACCGCAATTTTGTCATTTAAATCTGCACTGTGTATAGGCCCTAGTTGGAACTAAATATACTCAAAGCCTTGTTCTTCAGCCAGCCGTTCCAATTCTGACTCAAAAAATGTTCGTTAGTAGTGATGTCTCCGCCATTCCTATCGATCGGAATGGCGGCGATTTCCTCTCTAATACGGATCTTCACAGGAAAAAATCGCAAATGCTCAAATCCGGTGATCTCGCCTTGCCGACCACCCCAGGTCGCCCCTCAGAGAGACGAAGCGCGCAGGGACCATCTACCGCAATTTTGTCATTTAAATCTGCACTGTGTATAGGCCCTAGTTGGAACTAAATATACTCAAAGCCTTGTTCTTCAGCCAGCCGTTCCAATTCTGACTCAAAAAATGTTCGTTAGTAGTGATGTCTCCGCCATTCCTATCGATCGGAATGGCGGCGATTTCCTCTCTAATACGGATCTTCACTTCTTCCAAGTTGCGGGGAGGATGTTTAAAAGCCTTTTCCGTGAGATAGCCCCACAGGAAAAAATCGCAAATGCTCAAATCCGGTGATCTCGCCTTGCCGACCACCCCAGGTCGCCTCTCAGAGAGACGAGGCGCGCAGGGACCATCTACCGCAATTTTGTCATTTAAATCTGCACTGTGTATAGGCCCTAGTTGGAACTAAATATACTCAAAGCCTTGTTCTTCAGCCAGCCGTTCCAATTCTGACTCAAAAAATGTTCGTTAGTAGTGATGTCTCCGCCATTCCTATCGATCGGAATGGCGGCGATTTCCTCTCTAATACGGATCTTCACAGGAAAAAATCGCAAATGCTCAAATCCGGTGATCTCGCCTTGCCGACCACCCCAGGTCGCCCCTCAGAGAGACGAAGCGCGCAGGGACCATCTACCGCAATTTTGTCATTTAAATCTGCACTGTGTATAGGCCCTAGTTGGAACTAAATATACTCAAAGCCTTGTTCTTCAGCCAGCCGTTCCAATTCTGACTCAAAAAATGTTCGTTAGTAGTGATGTCTCCGCCATTCCTATCGATCGGAATGGCGGCGATTTCCTCTCTAATACGGATCTTCACTTCTTCCAAGTTGCGGGGAGGATGTTTAAAAGCCTTTTCCGTGAGATAGCCCCACAGGAAAAAATCGCAAATGCTCAAATCCGGTGATCTCGCCTTGCCGACCACCCCAGGTCGCCTCTCAGAGAGACGAGGCGCGCAGGGACCATCTACCGCAATTTTGTCATTTAAATCTGCACTGTGTATAGGCCCTAGTTGGAACTAAATATACTCAAAGCCTTGTTCTTCAGCCAGCCGTTCCAATTCTGACTCAAAAAATCTTCGTTAGTAGTGATGTCTCCGCCATTCCTATCGATATGTGCTAGAACGCAGTTGAAAACTTCAGAAATCGCCTACATCAGTGCATCGCTTCTGGAGGACATAATCTTGTCTATGTGCTCTTTAAAACTTAAGTGAAAAAAATGAGGTGTAGTACTGACTCAAGCAGAATAAACAACTTTTTCGTAAGTTGTGCCAATTTTTTTAATAGCCCTTCACTGTCCTGTTTGATTTGCCGCACCCTGTATAATGTCGGCAAATTGGTTGCTTTGACAGTTTAAAATTGTCTTGATTAGGCAATAATACTTAGTTTTTTAACCGACTTCAAAAAAGGAGGAGGTTATTAATTCGGTTGTATGTTTTTTTATGTTTGTTACCTCAGAACTCCGTCATTTATAAACCGATTTGGACAATTCTTTTTTCACTTGCAAGATTATACCTGCAGAATGGTTCCATTTAAATTTGAAGAAAAAATTCCACTCCTAAGGGTGGACAAATAGGGGATGAAATTTCGTATTGAACCGATTTCGATGATTCTCTTTTTATTAGAAAGGGATTACTTTAGGAGTGGCCACATTTAAATTTGAAGAAAAAATTCCACCCGTAAGGGTAGAAAATAGGGGATGAAATTTCATATTGGACCGATTTGGACAATTCTTATTTTATTAGAAAGGTTACCTTAAGGATGGTCACATTTAAATTTGAAGATAAATTAAATTTGAAGAGAAAAATTTCAATCCTAATGGTGGACAAATAGGGGATGGAATTTAATATTGGACCGATTTCGATAATTCTTAATAATTCACTAAAAAATAATAAATAAAAAAATTTTAACAAAAAAATTAAAACCGACTTCCAAAATTTGCCCGTATGCACACTCCACTAAAAATTTAAAAAAAAATAACAAAAAATAACACCGACTTGACAAATTTGAACGTATGCACATTTCAACTAAAATTTTAGAAATATTTTTCTCTTTCTAAATTGAGTTATCTTTGGAGTCTGTGACAGTAAGTTATGATGTATGTAGCAAGAGAAAAATATTTATAAAATTTTAGTTGAAATGTGCATACGGGCAAATGTGCGAAGTCGGTATTATTTTTTGTTTTTTTTTTTAATTTTTAGTGGAATGTGCATACGGGCAAACTTTTGAAGTAGATTTTAATTTTTTTGTTAAAATTTTTGTGTATAAAGGCACTCAAGTTCAACTTTTTATTTGGAATTTAGTTGCCGAGGTCTCCAAGACCGAAGGAAATAAACCACATAAGGTATAAAAACGAAGTTCAGTGACGAAGGATACATTATTATATTTTTTTAATCAGGAAACAATAATGCAGTACATATGCTTCGATTATTTGGTCCCATGTATATAATTGAAATGGAGAAAATACAGAAACGGTTCCTTACATACCTATCTATAATATGGAGCCTATTACATAGATCTGTCATACCAAATTTTGGTGAACGAATTTAACTGCATAATTCAGATTTTACAGAATTTATTGGATTGTATGCAGTTGCTTGATGGGGTTCGCTTTTTGGTCCCGCAATATAATAGCAGAGGGTCGCACACCTTTTCTATTTCGGAGTCAAACACTAATCTGGTAAAAATGCGAAAAATTTATGTAATGTGCCATCTAGTGAATGAGATGTATTATCAAAGTCTAGAGAATACGGTATTATGATGTGTTTTCAGAAACATTAAACAGCTATAGACGTAGGAGTTATTTATTGTAAATTTGGGGTATCTAGAGCGTTGAGTGCTCTGTGGGTTTTCTTTTCGTTTTGACGATGTGTTTTTCTTTTGTTTTTTTTATTCTCATTTTTACGTTTATTGTGGTTGGCACGTGCCGTTTATTGTACTTATTTACATTTACGTTGGAATATAATCAATAATTAGGATCTATCCTGTAGATTACTTGTGGAAATACATACAGTACGGTGCAATTGATCTGTAGACATCCTGTGGTTAATCTCTTGCAGTCTACATTACATTATATACGAATTATATTATCGTTGTTCAAGCCTACCGACTACCGAACTTCTCATGTTGAAAGAGTACGTTGTAATAAGTAAAAATTCAGCAATGAAGTTGAAAAGTTAAATTTTTTACTGGCCGGGATTTAAATATCTGGCTACGTTTGACTGGTGATGACGTTTTCCCCTCAAATCTCGCCAAGACCAACTTATCAAAAAATCGTATAAAGATGACCTACTTTAGTGCCGATTTATGAGCTTTTAATGACGATTTGAAGACTCTTTTCTGCCGATTACAAGAAAAATAACAATTTCAATCCACCAATGCACGAAGTGTATCAAACAACACTTTCTTCATAATACAATAAACTGTCTATACTGCGGGGCATACCCACTAAAACTTTACCTCAATGAAGGAAGAGTCCACTCGTGTGAACAAGATATTTGGACTGGAGTAGGAAATGTTGACTTTTTGAGGAAGTCTTGGACTTTAAGTTATAGTAGAAAATGAAATGTTTGCCTAGAGGGTGCTAAATCAAAGTTAAATGTGAACCGATGTGTCTTCTTTTAAACTAAAATGTTCTGTTTGTCTATCAACTTGATTAAATCTTCAAGTATGCGATTGGTTTTGTGAAGGATCAACCTGAAACTGCAAATTGGATTCGTAAGCAAGTTTTTACAACCTTCTGACCTTCTTACAATATCGTCATAAGCCAGTAATAAAACTACAAAATATTTGTATTTGTTAATAAAACCTAGTTAGGGTAGATGCACCAGTTTTGGCCACTGCACCGGTAATGGCCACTTTCCTATTTAATTTCAATAAAATAAGAATTTCATCTATTTAAACCGAAATTCAAATATTGGCGCATTTTCTTCCACCATTTTGAAGCAAGTTTCGCCATTTCGTTGCCAGATGGCGCTAGTTTATTCACAATGGCTAACGGTTGAAGTTCGCAACTTTTGGTCTGGTCATTTCCTTAAGAAAAACCATAAGATACAAGGGTAAGTTCGTGATTTTTTACTAATTTTTGTACTAAACGCACATATATTAATTATGATGTATTAGATAAGGTAAATATGAAAAATTGGGAAATTTTAAACACAATTTCGGTTATATTAACCTAAATGTTATTTTATTGCGTGGCCAAAACTGGTACAACGATTTCAATATATTTCTAGTTTTGGCCACTGTGATGGCCAAAACTGGGTTAAAGTTTTACCAGTTTTGGCCACTGCTAATTTCTACGTCTTTTTAGTTTAACATAGGTATTACGGCAAATTTAAAGAAAAATCTGACACCAAAAATAAAATAAAAAGAAAACATATATTTCAATATGACGGTAACCAATTGGCAAAGGCCTTATCGGCAATTAGAAACAGCTAACAAATTATTTAAAGTTACAAGAATTACGTTAAAGCACAAAATTTCAGGAAATGCTCCAGAGTCGACAGGAAAAATAATTGGTCTTGACTGTTGCTTAAGTACAGAAATTGAGACGATCTTGGTTGAGTGGGTAGTAGCTAATTCCAAAATGGGTTTTCCCTTGGATAAAGACAGTATTTGTTTTCCGTTAACATTTTTTTAGAAGAAACACAAAACCCCACTCCACTTAAAAATAATGTTCCTGGTAGAAAGTGGTTCTTTCTAATTTTCTTTTCTTTAATCGCTCTTTTCTTTTATATTTTAATTACCCTTTCTCGATCGTTTTTACAAAGACACCCAGATTTGTCATTAAAATATGCCGAGTACCTATATAAATAATAAAAAAAAAACAATTTACGTCTTCAGTATTAACTCCCTGATGAGTGGATTAAAATAGCAGAAGAAAAAGAAAAAGCCAAAGAACTTTTTCATAAAAAAAAGAAAAGCAACAAGAGAGAATGGCAAAATGCTAGAAAGTAAAAAAGAAGCTAATGAACAAAATCTAAGTAAAAATAAGGAAGATATCACAAAACAATTAAACAATGTCAGTGCCGGTATGTATAAGATAAGTACCTACTAAGAGAAAATTTATTGTGTATGTTAGTTTAAAATAGATACTAAATAAAAATATATTTATAAGTAGATAGGTCGTTTTTATTACGTATTCACACTATTATAATTCTGAATAAAAAAGTGGCCAAAACAGGAAATCTAGTGGCCAAACGCTCAGCGAAAGTGGCCAAAACTGGTGAAACCTGCATTGATTCACATTTTTTATTTTCTCTCTCTTAAAATTAACTTAATATTATAGATCTTTCATTTTTAAATGTCTTTTTAAGTACCAAAATATGAATTTATGTAAAAAAAAAACATTCTAGAGATGAAAATTTAATTACCAATTAAGTTTAAAATTAGGATCCTCCTTAAAGCGGCCAAAACTGGTGCATCTACCCTATCTTAAGTTTTATTGTAGTCTTGGTAAATACCTACCTTAATAAATCAGTTATAAGAACAAACCAGCTTAACCACTATAATATCGTTGACTGAAGGATTTAAAGGAGGAACTTCAACGATAATATAATCTTAAAAAAGTTCATTCCTAAAACTTCTCACAAATGCAAATCATCCCTAAGTGTAATTATTGGTACATATTAAATCTGTCATAAATCAATGGTTTATCTCATGAGCACTAAAAAACCTCGATAAAAACTTATATAAACCTTTTCAGTTTTTAAATTGTTAGTTGGGTGATAACTCGTATTCAGAAATATACTATAAACTATTTATTTTTGAGGCGACAAGGGAAGTTGGGCCCAAAAAAGCGTATTCGTCATGAGCTCAATTGGAGCCGAGCTGTAAATAAAAGGAAAAGATGTGCGGGAGAAGAATATACCACAAAATCTGGAAAAACGAAGCATTCGAAACCTTTCCGACCATTTGTTTGTGTCTGCAAAAATAAATGTCATGTTTTACTACCTGAAGAACGACAAAGGTAACTGCATACATTTTTTATGCTTTACAAAGTATTGATCTAAAACATCTTATCTATTTTCATTGGTGAAAGTTGTAAACAAACTGCGGAAGTATACTGAAAACGAAAACTCTAAGAGAGAGAAAACAAGAATCTACTACATACCTGATGCCACTCGTGAAGAAGAGAAATTCTGCAAATCTTTTTTTCAAGCTATTTTTCAAGTTTCGTCAGGACAACTCGACTATTGAAAAATAAAAGAATCGGCTTACCATCTCCATGCGGTAAATGAGGAAAACACCCACCAGCCAATAAAACTATAGCGATGCACAGAAAAACGAAGTTAAGGATTTTATAAAGAAATTCCCAAGCTAAGAATCTCACTATGGTAGACCAAAAAGCAATCCTAGGAGACATCTTGCACCAGATTTGACTCTTGACGAAATATACAGTTTGTACAAAAATGAATTAAACAATCCGGCTTCTTATTTGGTTTTCCGAGAAATCTTTAATAAGGAGTTTAACTTACAATTCCATACCCCATAACAGTAATGTGATATATTTAATATTCAAATTAAATCAACAGCTGACGAAATAAAAAAAGAGAACTTGAAATCGAGCGAGAACTTCGCCAAAGAAAGGCTCAAGCGGCAAGAGATGGCTTAAAATCAGACACTCAGTTATCAAAAGAAGGAGATAATAATATTAGTCATATGTTTTGTTTTGACCTCCAGCCACGCCTGCTTTAACAGGAATCTGTTATTACAAGAGACAGCTCTGGACTTATTGCTTTCTGATTCATAACATGGCAAATAATGATTCCTACATATTTGTATGGAATGAATCAGTGGCTTCGAGAGGCCCCCAAGAGGTCGTTTCCTGTCTTCTATAGTACATCAAAAATTGTGTTACTACAAAAAAAATGTTATGTATTCTGACCATTGTGTTAGTTTCATCACCAGAATTTGAAGTTGACGGAACACATCACAAATTTTTGGTAAGTGGCCATTCCTACTTACCTTGTGATCAAGATTTTGGAATTATTGAGAAGCAAAAAAAATTCATCAAAATATTTTTGTTCCCTAAGACTGGAATAAGGTAATAATGCAAAAAAGAATCCATTCAAATTAGTTGAAATGAAAAGTTTTTTCTACAAAACCATTGGAAAATAATATTACCATATAGAAAATTTTTTACAGATAAACTTAAAGTGGAATGGCTGAAGATTCAATGGTTGCGTTTTCAAAATCATTGTCCATTCAATATTCAGTTTAAGTACTCCAATAACACAGAAGATGTTCTATTTCAAACTGTTGATATAAGTAAGAGAAAGTCGTAGTTGCAGACTGGGGGACACTATATAGGCGTGTGTGCGAGTGATATGTTATTGTAATTGTCGCTTTAATTTTGTAGATATTTAACAACAATAATACAGGTCATAAATTGTACAAATTACGTTGCACAATGTCCAAGTGGGAACAAATATGTGAATCTATTTAGAAGTAAATTTTAAACAATATATTGTTTAAAAATTGAAAACTTATTACTCCATGCGTACGCATATGGTCCCTGAATGTTGGATGAGTCGAGCCACGCATGCATCGTAGAGGTGGGAGAGACGGCAAAGTATTGAACTCTTCGGAAATCTTTAACAACCAAGCTTAATTCTACAACAACTTTACTATCATTGTGATGACTTTTTGATGTTTTCGCTTGGAGACGTATTATCAACGCACAAGAGTCTTTAATTAACTTCCTGAACATGGATATAAATATAATTAAATCTATAGATATTTTAATTAAATTTCCCCTTACTTGAAACAATATTATTTTAAGATTGAGCGCAAAAATTTAATCGAAGATTATATTAAAAGATACTATGAGAAAAGATCTACTGATCATTTCTCCCTTATTTCCTCTGTGTACGGAGGCGATGCGATCCGTTCTCCAATTCCGATAATTCCAGATGAAAAGCCTAAAATAATTACTGGAAAATATCGGGAAATCCTTTACCAAATAAAAACAATACCTCCAAAACTCAATAAAGTGGCTAATAACGCGAAACAAATAAGCATCGAACCCCAAATCGCATAAACTCAAAATCGAATTGAATCCAGAAAATTCTTAACGAAACATAACAGACAACAGCGGAACACGAGTAGCCTCGAAACGTTGAGCGAATTACCAATATATGGATCGTACACCAGAATTGCTTTTATTTCCTACTTCTAATGGAACAAATACCGAAATGTACTTAATTTTTTATAAACCGATCTTTTAACGGGTAATACGGGTCCACTTTCAATTGAATAACTTTGAGGTTTGCTATAAGAAATAATGGCATAATGTCTCGAAATATTTAAACTATATTATTTAGTATGTACTGTGCTTACTGTATCTGCGTAATTTTTGACAAAATGTGAAACATTCACGCCACCAATGACAAAAATAAAATAACTACTTCCACGTAATTTTTTAAATCCATTACGTGCAAATGCCAATATTTCACCCAAATCCTCAAGCAATATTATACTTACACACAGGGTGTTTCCTAAGTACGTGGTGAAAATGCAGGACCTTAATCCTTGGGCAAAAGTGAGAGGCATTTTTCATATTATCATAAATCCTAAACTCCCCATCTAATAAGTTATACCTACCCTCCTAAATTGAGCTTTTATGATTTTTTCAAAATGGAGAAAATATATTTAAAATTGAATTTGGGTTACATAATTTACCGACAGAAGGGTTTCCTAAAATGACTCTTGATCCTCCCTATAGTATTATAAACGGGTGAAATTGGCAGCCACCTTTGGTTTTTCAGTTAACTTTTTAATGGAGTAAAAATTTGTCACTCAAAAATATGCACTGTGACGCCAATTTGTTAAAAAACTTTTCCATCATGTGTATTTTTTCAAACTAATAGTTTTCGAAAAAATAAATAAAATTATTTTCACTGCGCCTATCAGATATGGAAGAACTAATTGAACTCATATCAATAAAAATCTAGTAGGTAGTGTCGTTGTATTGTTGATTTTACATTCGATTTGTGTGTGTTACACTTCCTAATAATTATTAGTAAGAAGTATTGAAGACAGGTATTTTAACAGTGTTAGTGTTACAAGTAGTAACATTGATTTTTTTATGAGTATAACTTGGTGGGGAGGATTTTAGGTAAGTTAAAATGAAAAATTCCTCTTTTTGTCCCCATGGATTAACTATTAACTTCCTGCATTTTCTCCACATATTTAGGAAACACCCTGTATACAAGCCAACCTATTGTCACTTTTCAAAACAATGAGAAGTGGATTTTTTGACCCCAAAAACACAGAAAACGGGCAAAATTCTTTGGGATTTTTTTAACACTTCACCTCACGTAGTACAACGGACCCCAGTTAAACCAAAATTGGCAAAAAAGACAGATTTCAGTGCTAGAAAATACAAGCAATTAAACGTGGTCTAACTTCAATAAATTGAGAACATTGGGCCTTAAAGGGTTTTTTGTTGTTGTTTTTTAATTTCTTCCAGACACATTTTTTCATGTTTGTATAATAGGAAAAGTTAATTTAAATTTTCCACGTTTAATGAAAAAAAAAACACAAAAGCCATGGCATTACTTTATACCTAATGAATATATATATATTAATTTACAAAAATGTCTTCACTGGCATAAATTAAATGATTTTGGTAATGCTCTTAACGCTGTACCTATTGCTTTTAGCTTTTATTAACGAAGTTTACGAATCCTTAAAATTACCTTACACAAAGAATAGTAGTTGATATATTGATATTTGTTCGTGTTTCGAGAGATATCGGAAAATTTTATTAGAAAAAGTTGATATTTTTAAACGTAATTTAATAATAACTAGCCTGCTTGAATCTTTTCATTTTACTTTGTGATAATAATAATAATGTTTATTCATGAAACCACAGTACATGATGTGTTGCAACCTATGCATACATGTATTTTTTTTACACAAAAATGTTTTCTTACCGGTAGGTGACAACACTTAAACTCCTAGGCAGAAAACTACAACAAGGGTGGTTCTTTTAAACAAACATTGAAAGTAATGGACCCACAAAAACCATAAGTTGCGCGTGGGCCATATTAGAATATTATTAGCTTAATATTTTTTGCAACACGGCGCAAAATAAATAAGAGTTAATACAAACAAAATCTTCCTTAAATGTAAAACAGAAAACAGAAAAATATATATATATATATTTATAAAGATATTTTTTTTTAACAAAAGACTTCACAATTTCAAGGAACTAGGACATGACTATATTATTATGACTATACTTCAATCATACCGTTGAGTGAATTATTCCTCTCTCAACGATTATACATATTCGGAACAAATTACTTTCTTAATGCTGCCCCTACCTACAGAGCACACATAAGATCTTAAATGGTTTTTAAACGACCCTAATGAGACATGTTTTATAATTTGATGTATTCAAAAAATTAAACACGCGCAAAGCTAAGTGCGAATAACTCTTTTGTGTGATTGTTTTTTTAGACATAATTGTTCTTGATTTTCCCTGTGTTTTCTGTCTCGTACAGTAAGAGTGGTCAATCCTATCTATCTCGTGTCTATTCTTATAAAGGTCTACACATATCGCTTGAAAATACAACTGCCTGACGTCGAGACATTTAGTCTCAGATGGGCATCAGATTTCGGTTTTTTATATATGGTTTTTAGGAAATACTTTTGTAAAACTGCCAGTTTGTTCAGATGCGCATCTGCCACTCCACCCCATCCCAGAATGCCATATTGCAGCCTTGATTGAACTAGGCCACAATATAAGACTCGTAAATGGTAAGTATTCAGAATACTGTTAAAATATTTAAACCGGTGCATTAGTGGTCTTAAATTCATTATAACATGTTTCACATGCTTATCCCATCTCATGTGACTGTCAATTATTAATCCCAAATATTTTATTTTTTCAGAATATTGGATCCTGAATAGGCCACCATCATCTATATTTTGAAACTACAAATATTTATATGTGGGTAAATGATTTGTGTATGCAGCGAAGGGAACAAAAAATGTTTTATCACAGTTAACTGTAAGGTACCTACAGTGTGACCCATTTGTTTTGGGGTCAGTCTGTAAAAAGTGTATCAATCGTGCGATTTGGCTGATTTTTTTTTTAAATTGTAGAGCTCGATGAACTGCACATTTTGAACAAAAATTGCCTGGTTCGCATAAAATCCAAAGCCTACTATGACCGTTTTTATGAGCAAAATTTTAAGAAACCATATTAGCGTTTTTTTTTTGAAAAAATCTGTGTGCGCCAATGGATTGAGCACCCCTCGAAATGGGTATGTACAAAATTTCATCAAAATATTTCAAGTAATAACGATTTTGTAGAAAAATTAAAAATGCAGCCAAGGTACGTCTTTATTTTCAAAAATTCAAAGTTGGCCATGGAAAATAATTGAATTGTTTACTTTTATTAAGTGTCAAACTGTCTAAATTGAGTTCAGAAATTGTTTGTGCTCAATATAATTAATTATCATAATTATGGAATATTTAAGCATAAGAGACAAAATAGAAATTGTTCGACTCGTGGGCGACAACGAAAATTTTATAATTTTAATTGTTTTTATGTTTTGTGTTTATAAGCATAAGGTTGTATTATTACAATTCAATTATTTTCCATGGCCAACTTTGAATTTTTGAAAATAAAGACGTACCTTGGCTGCATTTTTAATTTTTCTACAAAATCGTTATTACTTGAAATATTTTGATGAAATTTTGTACATACCCATTTCGAGGGGTGCTCAATCCATTGGCGCACACAGATTTTTTCAAAAAAAAACGCTAATATGGTTTCTTAAAATTTTGCTCATAAAAACGGTCATAGTAGGCTTTGGATTTTATGCGAACCAGGCAATTTTTGTTCAAAATGTGCAGTTCATCGAGCTCTACAATTAAAAAAAAAAATCAGCCAAATCGCACGATTGATACACTTTTTACAGACTGACCCCAAAACAAATGGGTCACACTGTATATTTAAATGCACAGAAAAGTTTTGACATATCATTCTCTACGTTGGTTTTTAGGTTATCCCACGTCTCTCCAGAATAGATCACTACGGTGTCGTCCGCAAAGGACAAGATTTTCCCGCTTGTTTCCAAGGGAAGTATATTATTTATATATAGGAGGAATAGCAATGGACCCAGCACAGTCCCTTGTGGGACTCCAATAGATATATTCCTCTCGATTCCTAACACCTCATTAACGCAGACTCTTTGTTTCCGTCCCGTAAGGTAACTCCTAAAAAGATCCAACGCAACGCCTCGTATCCCTGAATCTTCCAAGACTTGAAGTAATAACTCATGATTCACAGTGTCAAAGGCCTTGGATAGATCCAGGAACACTGCCAGTGTAGGGCGGCCCTCCCTAAACCCATATTGATTTGTACTGAGTAAACAATTTTTTTCCAGAAATCTGACAACTCTTGATTTTAATAATTTCTCAAAAATCTTTGAGATATTTGTGACCAATATAGATAGATAAAATCCTTTTTTGCAAGGGATGTGAAAAACATTGAGAATTTTTTTTTAATTAAAAAATACTTCCAACTCATATTTTTGAGTATTATAATCGGCTTACTTTTTTGCACTTAGGGCATTGTCAAAAATGAAATCTGTACTTTTTAATTGCAAACATATTTTTGTAGTATACCTACCTACTTATTTCAATCAAATCAAAGTATGCTGATCTTTACAAAATTTGCTACCAAGGCGTAATTTACAATTATCCTTAACAACTTTTCTTAAGACAATTTAGTAATAAATGACTTTTCACTTGTCAGAGGATTTTGGAATTAGCAAACTCCGTTATTGATATATAATATTATTTTGACATTTTAATTTAAAAAAATGGAGGGAGATTAAAAACAAAGTTACGTTCAATATATACCCGTAAGTCATCTTAAAAAGTGTTCGAGCTGTGTTGAAAAGAGCCGAGAAATGTATTGAAGAACGAGAACGAGTTTTTGAACATCATCTGAAGCTGAATCAGCTGCTTTAAAATGAATAATGCCTTCATTGATGTTTGATCATTAAATTATGTTCTCTACTTCATGTTAATACATATTTAGTTTTTAATATCTCCAATCTAGAGTTATTATCATTTGCTTCCATAGACTAGTAGGGTAATTTCTGATTAGTTTTGGAGTTGTGTAGGACCCTAATATACAGTGTGTTTCACTTCAAGTCGAGACAATTTATTATTTTTTTACGGGTTAACCGACTTTCAAAAACCTTTTTAAAAAAATATAGTGCTCCGAAAGATCTTCATTTTGACATTTTCAGATTCGTCTTTTCCATGACCTACTACGATCAAAATTATACCCCCAAAAACTGCAAAAGTACATTAGGCATTTCTTTAGGAAAAAAAATGAATAGCACAATCGTATTGGCCATACCCGCAAACCACATATTATTATACCATGTTTCACGGTCATAGCTTATACAGGGCGTTCAGAAAATAGCTCAAAACATGGCAAAAATACGGTTTTTCCAAGTACCCTGTACAAACACCGAGAGATATTTTAAAATTATTTCTTTGCAGTTTGATTAGGGTTCACATAAGCCATCAATTCCCACTATTTCCTGGCCCTGCCTTATACAGGGCGTTCGCAATAAAAAGACAAAAATCGAAAACAATCGTTTTTTCTCTTCGTGTTTTTTTTACATTTTTCTACATTTTTAACTTATGCCTATTAAAAAAGATAAACAATATTAAATTTTAGAAAGTATTTTCAATAAAAAGCACCCTTTTTTATTTGAAAAAATTTAAAAATTGATTGGTATCCACGTATCCAGGGTGCTCTTTGGGTGAAAATACTTTCTAAAATTTAATAGTGTATACGCTTTTTTAATAGGCATAAGTTAAAATTGTAGAAAAAAAAACACCAAGAGAGAAATCGATTTTTTTCGATTTTTGTATTTTTAATGCGAACGCCCTGTCTAAGGCAGGGCCATGAAATCATGGGAATTGATGGTTTATGTGAGCCCTAATCAAACTGCAAAGAAATAATTTTTAAATATCTCTCGGTGTTTGTACAGAGTAATCAAAAAACCGTATTTTTGCTATGTTTGAAGCTATTTTGTGAACGCCCTGTATAAGTTATGACCGTGAAACTTGGTATGTGGGGTTTTCGGGTAAGGCCAATATGACTGTGCAAAATTAATCTTTTCCCTAAAAAAATGCCTAATGTACTTTTTCAGTTTTTGGGGGTATAATTTTGATTGTTGTAGGTCATGGAAAAGACGAATCTGAAAAAAATTTGATAATCGGCCAACCCGTAAAAAAATAATGAATTGTCTCGACTTGAAGTGAAACACACTGTAGATCCATTATTTTTCATCATATAGCGGAAAGTTTGTTATAAGCATTTGTATTCTAAATTCCAATATCTTTCATACAAAATATAATACCCAGAGTGTGTTCCAATAAAAAATGTAATGTTGTCAAAAAAAAACTCAAAAACGTGATGTTATTTTTTTTTCGATGATCTCACCTAATCAGCATTAAAAAATCTGTTAGTTTGTTAATTTAATCGATTTTGTATCTTCAATAATAAGCGAGTCGAGTTACCAATGGTACGCATTTAATTTGAATCACCCTATATAATAATTATAAATTGTAATTATAGGAACGACCCTCGATAAATAATATGGACCTGCGATTTTATACCAATTGTCGCTAGTCGCTCATATTCCAATTTCCACTCATTTATTAAAAGCTGTTCGTTATCGTAGCCCTCAATACCCAGCAAACAAGTACGGACGAGCGTAACCAACTTAAATAATACCAAGATGTCTCCCCGCTGAAACCGTAGAAGGCTTATAAACGCCTACGCGAATTTTTCTGGCGACGCCACTGTCGTTTGTCACGGCACCCCTACAGATTACTTTCTATACTTAATCCAACATACCCTACGTCCCCCACCAATATCACGTAAAAGTTTAACGAAAGTTGAACTCGATCGGCGATCTATGTTCGAAACGCTGGCCCATTAAAAAAAAAACCAAGATTCACTACTCTTTACGGCTAAAATACACGAATTAAAATGAAAAGTAAATAATTGTTCGTAAAAAGTCCTGAATTTTGGTTAGGTACGTGAAATAATTTGATGATATTTCAACTTTATTTTCGCATCATTTTGTTAGGTACTGGAAAATTTAACGTAAATAAATTTATATCCTAAATGATTAACAGTATATCAACTTTGCAACAAAGATAACATAATTTTATCGATATTTAGCAATAATAAGTGAATAGTGCCTAGTGACATAAAATAGTTTTTATGCAGTTAAAAGTTTTTAAAAATTACAGAAAGTCACCGAGTCATCTTTCATCTTTTTTAAAGCAAAAGGTAAGTAACCCCAAAGTTGAATTTCAAAATAAATCATAATTATAAAATTTTTTGGAGAACAATGTATATTTTTGATCAAAGTTCGAGTTTAAATTTTAAGTCGTTGTAGGGAATGCAGTGTATTTGTTTTTTGTTTTGTTTTAAATGTGTAGAGTATCTACGTGAGTATACATACTGTAAACATTTCGGATCACACCTGTATACAAAAGGGCAATTTAGAATTCAATTTAATTCTTCCCCTACGCGAAACAATATTGCTTTTAGCGGGATCTCAAAAGTTAATTTAAAGATCATATATAAAGATACAGAAAAGATCGATTGATAATTTCTCCTCTATTTCCTCTGCTGTACGGCAACAGAGCGAGCTTTTCTCCAATTCCGACAAATCCCGATAAGAAGCCGAAAACAGTTACTGGAAAACATCGAGAAACCCTCAACATAGGAAAACAATACTTACCACAAGAACTCAATAAAAGGTGTTGTAATAAGGATGCGGCCAAATAATCACAATCGGTCAATAGATAATTATAAAATTGTGTCCATGAAAATTGGCAAGCCTCAAAGCAATTAAATAATAATAAAGACCGCAGGTATGGTAGTCCAACTTTTATGGACAAAACTTTAAGAATATAAAGAAAACGGTAAAGTAAGTAGATTTTTTCATATAAACATGTATAGAAATAGTAAAGGTGTCGTTTGGCGAACAACGTGTAAGAATATATCCATAATGAGAAATCAAGTAGGTAAGTAGAAAATGGATAGATATAAATGCGACGTTGCTACTACTTGAGAGCAATATAACCAGCAACCACGGTAGGGGGAGGCAGGGAATGAAGTAGTGGGATGTGGTGTGGTGAAGCACGAGCAAATTGGATAGTAGAGGCGGCGCCACGCCTACCCTGAGGGATTCCCCACCTAATCGATTAGCAGGGAGGACTTACTTGCGGTTAATGCCCGTCCACTGCGATGGGTTGAACCACTTCGATTGCATTAGGAAGTAGTGGCAACGTCTCCTTCATACCCATCTCTCTTATGCTTATTCGATTTCTTATTATGGATACATTTTCACACACTCTTCGCCAGACGACACCTTTAGCATTGCCAGATATAGATATATGTACAATAATAATACTCCAAACTAGGAGTAGATACCCCAGAAGCAACTGAATGCTTGTGCGGGGAGAGGGCCAGTGACTATTAGTTTGTCTTCATTACCATTTGCGGATAAAAATAATTTGGCATATCTACTTGGACTAGTGCCGGAAAGGCAGGGTTCAACCAATATATTATTAATAAAAAAATTATACGCAACTGAGAAAGTAATCTATTATCCCTTGAATCAATTTCCCAATCAATTCTAAGAAAAAACTATTGGTGACTTTCTTTCGACAAATGTATCTACCTACCGTTTTTTGGAAAATTCATTTTAAAATATCTGCAGGTCATACTGCCCTACTTTGGCAGCCAAACATTTAATCGAACAATTGTTTAAAATATTTGCTGCCAACATCTATGCCCACACATCTTCATTGGCGCCGTCAGAAAATATATAGGAAGGGGGGTAAAAAAATGGAATTTATCTGTTTTTGTGTTATCATAATATACTGAAATTTTACCATCTAAAATTATAATATCAGCATGCAACTTTTTTAGAAATTTTAAGATTTTAAAAAAATACCTACGTAAAATGGGAACAATAAATATCGAATATACAACATATTGAAACGGAAATCATCGAAGAGGAATAAAAATCGAATACACAAAATATCGAAACGGAAAATATATCGCAAATGGATATAAGTAAAGAGCTTTTACAATTTCTAGATCGTAAGTAAAATACCTTTTGTACCGAGAAAAATATTATCTGAAAATAATGCACTAATAAGAAAAGCTAACATTTATTTCTCATTGAACACAATAATTATTAGGTATAACTTATTTTAACCAACAATTATAATATTACAAATTCATCAGAACAGACAGTAAAATCTCCACTCCATTGTAGTTGTTGAGGTCGTAAAGAATATTTTTCATTCTTTGGTCTCGGTTCTTATATTTTTTCTATAGCCTCTAGCCACTTCCAGCAAACTTGACTTTTGTCATCTTCTGTTCCCTTCATCATTGACCATATCGTTGGGCGCACAGAATTTATTTGGAATGAAAACCCCCTATGCCATGCTTTCACAGAATTGTTTGTGGTAGGGAGTTCATCAAAGATTGCATCCTAACAATTCCACAGTGATACCTCGAAAAGACGTGGGCGTCTGCGTATTCTCCCTTTTTGACCAACCCACGGTTTTTCTAAATAGCCCAATAGTACTAGACTATCGAAGAGCTCATCGGGGCCGAAAATTGGCGGGACAAAGGCAAGCGCAAGGAGTGTCTCCATGTTGTGGGAAAAATCGTAATCTCTGTCGTATTGCGTTTTCAAGTTATTTGCCTGAATTAGCTTATAAAAACATTGCGCACAATGGAAATAGCATCCGCTATTTGTGACATCGCATATTATACAGGGTGTTTCTAAAATGCACCAAAATATTTTACAGGGTGATTCTCCCGTTAAAATTAACGGGGTCTTTCATGTAAATTTTTCCTCAACCCCCCCCCCCCCCCTCCGAGTTACACCCGTCAAAATATGAGGGTAGAAAATTTTTCTTATATATTTTCACCACTATGGAAATAGGTAGAAAGTTGAAATTTGGTGGACCGGTTGCACTCATGGAATGACATTTTGTGGCATTTTTTTCAACCCTAAAAAAAACAACCCCTACATTACTTTTGAGGAAAAATTCATATGAAAGACCCTCCCTTAATTTTAACGGGAGAATCGCCATGTAAAATATTTTGGTGCAATTTAGAAACACCCTTTATATTTCTTACCTATGGTATGACATTTGGGAATTCAGCTCTGACGGCATTTGGAACGGCTTGCTCAAAATCTGCCATAATTTTCTCAACTTTCACTTCCTCAATAATTTTTGAGCCTATTGCGTGTCCTCGCTTTTATTGGCTAAAAACAAAACATAACTGGAACAGTTATGCCTCTATATTCAGCATTTATTGAATATCATTGTCAAAAAAATTTGGGGACGACTTTGAAAGTGCCGTCCATATATCATATTTTACTTTGACGGAGAATGTCACAATTGTTTTGTTTTCCGAAAATAAGAAACCTCTCTTCGTGCTGACCTTTATCGCAAAGAAATGTTTCGTTCTTCTCAGTTTTGTTTATGTCTGGTATCGCGATATCTATGAGGTTCTGGATTCCGGTACGTAGGTACGTTCTTTTGTCTTCATCGGGCGTTTCTTAAAGTTCGTTTTAACGAATCTCTTCGGGGCATCTGGCCTCCTAACGCTTTGTTTTCATTTTTGCAACACTCTGAGATTAATAACTTGGGTGGGTCCGTAGTGGTTCTTGCTTTTTTGCGGCGTTATCTTCCTTCTGGATCCTAATTTTTGCAAAATTTCCGTGATGATTATGACGTCGATTATTTTCTTGGATGTTTTCTTTTCTTTCCATGACAATTGCATTTATTTTTATATTATAATTCACATTTCCAATATTGGCGGTCGCTAGTTAGGAGATACATAAACCCACCACATGACAACTTTGTTTTGCCCTTTTGGCTCTCGACTTATTCAAATTGTATAATTAGAGGAGCCGCTAGTAATGGATATGATTTTGTACAAATGTACTATTCCTTGAAATCGGCAGTGAAGTGTCTCAAAATCGTCATTAAAAGCTCAGGAATCGGCACTGCAGTAGCCCATTATTGTACGATGTTTTCAATAAGTAGGCCTTGGCGAGATGTAAACGTCAGACGAGGGCCCATCGCCCGTCAAAAGTGATGAGATTTTCAAAACCCGGTCAATAAAGGCCCATTTAACTTTTCGTACACATTGCGAAATTGTTACCTTATACCAGCGCAATCTTTCAATATAAATATTTTAGTACGTTTGAATATCAATCCATTTGTCATGGAGGCTGTACAACAAGCCGCAGTTTGGTTCTGTTCTGTTGGAAAGCGCCGTGCCTTGTCGTACTTGACCTATGTAGAGCGATCGTCCAAGTCAAGCTACACTGAGCGCAATCGCATGGGGGGGTGATCCCTTATCATTATTTTTTGCTTAATAAAACATTTTTTCGATTTAAAAAAAAAAATATAATATGTAGGTACTTCGGCACTGAAGTTCTTTTTATGACTCATGTGGTTTATTTGCCTCGGCCAGAAGCCTCGGCAACTAAATTCCACGTAAGTCATAAAAAGTTGAACTAGAGTGCCTTGGTACATAAATAACTATTTAGTAACTCTAGGAGCCATTATGACTATTTTTTTTTAAGTTCTACCTTTTATTATAAATAATGAAAATACCAGCGCAGAAAACACAGTGTTTCTGTGGTATGTTCAAGTTAATTATTCGTCATAATTTGTTCAATTACTAAAACCGCAATAGTTCTAAATCTTATCCATAATTTTTTAATTTGTAACCGATTTGTTTACCTTATGTCAATATACTTAAATCTCTTCGAAAATTTCTCTAATGGAGTTTACAAAAGCTGTAATCATCTTGCAAGTAAGATTCTGTAAGTTATTTATTATTATTTTTCCATGACGTTTTTTCCTGCAAGAGATGTTTAAAAGAATCACAAGAAAAAGTTGTTGGCATGCCTTAATCCTTTCGCATTTTCATAATTTTCTGGTGGGTAAAAATCCTGCTTCATTGAGTCACAGGAGTCATAAAAAGTTGAACTTCAGTGCTTTGGTATATATTATACAGGGTGGCCAACCACGAATTGCATCGATCTATATATGGAAAACTAAAAGTAGGAAAATTCTGAAAATTTGGCATCTCACCAATGCCGATGGGCGCTGCTCAACTAAAATATTTTGGTGAATCTGGCACTTCCGGTTATACCGGAAGTCGATATCAACTTTCTTATCTCAAATGGAACAAAATTGCATTTTTGGATTCTAGGCATCATTTTGGAACAAAAACATGCAACATGTTCTATGTCTAAATCCAACCGTTTTTGAGATATTTGCATTTTTCCTAAAAAAATTACAGGTGCGGACCTAGTCAATTAGCAATTTATACGAGGAAACCGCGAAATTTCAAAACGAATTTTTGGCATCGTGTAACAGAAGCCCTGACCTAGTGATCTCTGCTGAGAAATAAACCCGTTCTTATACAGGGTGTTCACAAAATATGAATAAAAATTACATTCAAAATGTGCTTAAATCTCGAAATTTTCAAATGGAAACCCTCTTTTTTTTTAAGCGATCTTATTCACCACTAAAAATGATGACAACTTTGTATAAGATTTTCTATACCTAAATGCATTAATTTTCGATTAATTTACGAAAAACCCACTTTTCGCCCATAAAATGCGGGATTTGCTTAACGCTTGGAAAATCATATTAGCCGTGGACGTTGAAAAGACAATCGCGGCTGAGGAAATGTCACTTGGTTTATAAATTATTGTCAACAATAATGCCGGCGAGCTTAAATTACACAAACGAAGATTATGTATCGCACGTTCTTGATATCACTTTGTTGCATTCTCCGTAGATAATAAACAAATTTAAATAATCTTCGTTTGTGTAATTTAAGCGCGCCGGCATTACTGTTAACAATAATTTATAAATCAAGTGACATTTCCTCAGCCGCGATTGTCTTTTTAACGTCCACGGCTAATATAATTTTCCAAGCCCCGCATTTTATGGGCGAAAAGTGGGTTTTTCGTAAATTAATCGAAAATTACTGCATTTAGGTATAGCAAACCTTATACAAAGTTGTCATCGTTTAGATCGCATTAAAAAAATGGGGGTTTCCATTTGAAAATTTCGAGATTTAAGCACATTTTGAATGTAATTTTTATTCATATTTTGTGAACACCCTGTATAAGAACCGGTTTATTTCTCAGCAGAGCTCACTAGGTCAGGGCTTCTGTTACACGATGCCAAAAATTCTTTTTGAAATTTCGCGGTTTCCTCGTATAAATTGCTAATTGACTTTAGGTTTGCACCTGTAATTTTTTTCGGAAAAATGCAAATATATCAAAAACGGTTGGATTTAGACATAGGACATGTTGCATGTTTTTGTTCCAAAATGATGCCTAGAATCAAAAAATGCAATAATATACAGGGTGTTCCATTTGAGATAAGAAAGTTGATATCGACTTCCGGTATAACCGGAGGTGCCAGATTCACCAAAATATTTTAGTTGAGCAGCGCCCATCGGCATTGGTGAGGTGCCAAATTTTCAGAATTTTCCTACTTTTAGTTTTCCATATATATATCGATGCAGTTCGTGGTGGGCCACCCGTATATTTTTTTGAAATCCAAAAAAAAAAAGGTTTTATTAGGCAAAACAAAATTGTTACAAGAGTCACCCATCCATAAACCGACTGCGCGCACTCTTGCTTGACTTTGACTTATTGTCCAAATCCAATAAATCCGAAGTCCAATAAGTCCGAAAAAGGTGCCTGTCGTGGTCTGCACACATCCGAAAGGCCCATACAAAAATTTCCATTAGATAGTGGAAACTAGTTTGGTGTCGCCAAGAACCAAAACCTTTTGTCCCATTGCCATGAGCTATTTAGTTTTAATTAAAGCTGAGTTTTCATTCATACAAGATTTTTTATCGTTAATTATGTGATACCGGTGGGCACCGGTATCACATAATCATAAGCTAGAACATTGTGGTATTGGTGTCGAAGTTTTGCGAGTCAACGATCCTTTCGACATTTTAGGTATGTATTCGTTATTTTGTGTAGTCGGTATTTTGTGTATTCGATATTTTATTCCGCCACGTTAAATTGTTTCTCGATGTTTTGTGTTCGATATTTTGTTTCTCGGTATACTGACTAAACCGGATAGGTGAGAAGATTCTTGTAAAATTCTAAAAAAAAAAATCAAGGTAAAATTTGAGCTTCTGGGTTTAAGCCTTGTTTGTTTTGAAACGAATTAAATTTGTAAAATTCCAATTTCGAAAAATAATTTTTCGCACCAGTAAAGTGCCTTTTTTTGTAGGTTTTACGACAAAATGCTATCAAGGAAACTTGTTTGGAGTGGATAAGCAAAATTTTAAACGCCTAGGTTTTCTTTGATTTTTGCCTTTTTTTATTATTTTTTTGAAAATGCACTTTCTAGAGCTTTCACGTCAAAATGTTATTAAGAAAACTTGTTCACGATGAAAAACTGAGCAAAATTTCAAAAGCCTAGACCTACTTTGATTTTCTTGCGCTAAGCTGTTTCAAACATACAAAAATGAACTTTTAAAAAATATATACCTAAAAACTTTTGTTTAATTTTTTTGATAATTCATATTTTATAAAATATAAGCACCTTTACATATTTTTTACTCACCATACATTTTACTATATTTATAAAACTATCCGCGGGAAAAGATGATGCACTTTCCTTCCTATATAATAATACAAATAATAGCGTTATCATTGAAATGTGGCACACTGTTTGTGGTATAACTCATCAGTTCCGCCTAATCTAAAAAGCACTCTATCTCTTAATTCATTGTCGTATATTTTTACCCATTTATCTGTCGTGCCATATAGCAAATACAATTAAGCAGTTTAATGCATTAATTAAACTCGTTAAATCTGCACGAGCGACAATAGTTTTAGGAGGCGAATTATCTCTGTATTGTTGCTCGATCGCTTTTTATCTAACGTCAGCAGACTTGCCGATAAGCCGGATGTCCGCTCGCCCCTACTAGAAACAGGGTTTTCCTACTTTTTGGATTATAGTAAGAGCATTATGATCCCAGACAAAATATCTACTTATAACTAGACCAATAACAACAAATGCCATATAGTATAATTTAGGTGTACACGTAGTACCTAATTGTTGTTGTTTCTTAAACAAATTTGTTGACTTTTTACAGGGTGTTATTTAAGTACGTAGCCAAACTTCAAGGGGTGATTCTTTGAGTGATTTTAAGAGGAAAAGTTTATATAAACAAAGGTCCGTTATCGCTTCGTTTTCAAGATACAGGGTGTCAAACTTCTTAAAAAAAATCTTTTTTTCGACATCTTAATAATCCTTCAGCCGATTTTGCTGAAATCTGGCAGTGTTATTTACGGTTGAGAGGGGTTAATTTAGCCCTAAGTAGATTCAAATTATTAAATCCAGTGGCGTCCCGGGGGGCACCGTGACCAATATTTTTGAAAAAAAAATGTACGCCACTGACTTTTTTTAAACTTTTATATGTTTTTCGCATTAAGGAACTAAGAATACAACTTTTTGGTCTCTTGAATTTTTTTCGTATCTGGCTTCTTTTCGAGGGAAAAAAATAAAAACCACTTTATTGCATGTCATTGCTTTGTTGTTGCATTGCTGCTTTCTCGAAAACGAAGCAAGATACGAACAAAATTTAAGAGACAAAAAAGTTGTATCCTTGGTTGGTTAATGCGAAAAAAATATGAAAGTTTTAAAAAAGCCAGTCTTTTTCTCAAAAATATTGGTTAAGGGACGCCACTGGACTTGATAATAATTGTAATCGACTTTTATATTTTTTTCGCATTAAGCAACTAAGAACACAACTTTTTTATCTCTTGAATTTTTTCGTGTCTTTGTTAGTCTTGCATGTCATTGCTTTGTTGTTGCATTGCTGCTTTCTCGAAAACGAAGCAAGATACGAACATGATTCAAGAGGCCAAAAAGTTGTATTCTTAGTTCCTTAATGCGAAAAACATATAAAAGTTTTAAAAAAGTCAGTGTTGTACATTTTTTTTTTCAAAAATATTGGTCACGGTGCCCCCCGGGACGCCACTGGACTTAATAATTTGAATCTACTTAGGGCTAAATTAACCCCTCTCTACCGTAAATAACACTGCCAGATTTCAGCAAAATCGGCTAAAGGATTATTAAAATGTTTTTGAAAAAAAGATTTTTTTAAAAAAGTTTGACACCCTGTATCTTGAAAACGAAGCGATAACGGACCTATGTTTATATAAACTTTTCATCTTAAAATCACTCAAAGAAGCATCCCTTGAAGTTTGGCTACGTACTTAAATAACACCCTGTATTTTGTCTGGGATTATGATACTATGCCGGAAAAAAGTCGGCCCTAGCAGAAATGTAAATAATAGTAATCGCTACTCGTCCCCCGCACAGGCATGTAGATGTTTCTTCTGCGGTACCTACGTCATAATATTATTACAATTCTAGAGTTGAGACTGACGGTTCAGTTATCTAAAAAACTTATTGGCTCCATACTTGTAATTAAGTCGTTACTATGTTGAGCGCAATAATCTGCGCTTGAATGATGGCACAAAAGTGACTAGCGATGATGGCCCGCCGCGCCAGATGGATGCCATTAACAAAGCCGAAGTGTGAACGCACCAACACCGAGTGGCCGCTGTCGCACATTAGATGCTAATAGGCCCCTTACTGGTTGCCGTATTGATATTATCCCATTACGGCAATTAGTAACTAGATACCGCTCTGCTCGGCTGGTGGTTGCCTGCTTAAAAGCTTTACCGTGAGCCCGAAAAGCCAAATGCGAACACACACTCACACGCATTAACTTTTGTCAAGTGGGTGAATTCGAAAATAGAAGGTATACAGATACAGGTTGATTCGGTTTTCTCATATATTCTACACATAAACAGGGTGAGTAAAAAGTTTGGAAGGTGCTTATAATTAAATATTATTTTAAAAAGATCTTTTAACAAAATTTGTTAAGTATATTTTTTGCCATAAACTGGCCACAATCAATTTTTCTTGATATTTATTTGCCAATTTAATGCACCTTATGGATTTTTTAAAAAAGTCATGGCTTACTAAATATTTTGAAAAAACGAAATTTCGGCGATTTATTCTAATCCACCTAACTTCGTTGTTTCTGATTTTAGATAAAATAAATAAAAAGTGTAAACACAAAAATTGGAGGGAATTATGTCCCCAATGCGGTAGGCATGTCCTACTTTCCGTGACAGCTGCCATTTTCGAGATATGACACAAACTTGCTAGATGGGTCAGATTAAATCGCCAAAATGTCGTTTTTTTCATCAAAATATCTAGTAAGCCATGACTTTTTTCAAAAATCCACAAGGCGCGTTAAATTGGGCCCACAAAACTGAAATTACTTCCCCATTTAACCTTCCTACTATCTCTGCTAGTTTCCGAGATGCCCATAAAAAATTTTGGCGATTTATTCTAATCCATCTAGCTTCGTTGCTTCTGATTTTAGAAAAAAGTGTAAATACCAAACTGGTGTTCCTAATATGGTCCTACTCCATAACAGCTGTCATTTTTGAGATATGACACAAACTTGTGTTTTTTTTTTAAATGGAAACCATAGTTATTTCCTTTTTTTTGGGAATAACCATTTCGAGTATTATATCGTTGGAAAGCTCTAAAAATGCCTAATTTTTCGAGACCATGGCCAACTATGGTTTCCTGTAAGCCATTACTTTTTTCAAAAATCCACAAGGTGCATTAAATTGATCCTGCAAAACTGCAATTCTTTCCTCATTTAACCTTCCTTCTATCTGCGCTAGTTGTTTTGGACTTTTTTAATAATTGTCTCGCAGCAACTCACTTTGATTTAATTTTTATTTTAGACTTTACAGTTGTTCCATTTAAATTCTGTCGCACACATTTATTGTAAAACATTTCATTATTAATTTGTTGTTAACAAATTTCAATTTTTATTAAATAAACAACCTTTGTAAACAATTTTTGTGTGTTTTATTCCTTAGTATTAAAATATAATTTATAGCCGGTTTCGATTGGCTGGGCCGAAACTGTCGATATAGGGTGTTAATTATTATTATTATTATTTATTTAGTTATATATTTATTTCTTGCATTTTTGAAATATGCTGGATTGTACAGTTTTATTTATTTAACATCAGACTACACCTGATACAGACAGGCGATCGATGGTACAATTTTAACTATTAGAAGAGCACACAAAATTATAAAGGTAACCTAAAACTCACTTCTTGGTTAGGTAAGTAAACATTTTATATACTCTAACTTAGTATAACTACATGTCTAGAAGCATACTTTTTAAATTAAAACTAATTCTTTCAACAAAACTACTGCTTGTTTGTGGTAGGTAATGGGGGAAGATTTCGCTACTCTATACTATATATCCATCCGGCGACAAATAAACCACCTTGTGGTCTACAGACTTTTCTAAACACAACACCGACATCTGGCCTCTTACAGTAATCGCCTTGTCTTTCACCCTAGAGGGGGCTCTAGGAAACTTATCAACAAATCTTTCATAATTTGCCAAATGACTTTTACAGCTGTGTAAATACAATTGGCCCGCCCAAAACAGGGATATAGTATTATATTAATGTGTCTTTAGATTTTTTCTCTTTTCACAAATATATCAACGTGATCTAGTAATAACTATACCGAACTGCATTAGTTGAACATTATAGAGAATTAAATCAGAAATTTAATTTTAACAAAACTAAAATCAATTAAAAAATACTTTTACATAAATTGATTTGCATAAAAAAATATGATGATGATGAGTGTAAATACAAGATCTGATAGAGAACATCTTAATACTGCTTATTTTGATAGTACCTTATCTCACTATCAAAAAACATTCTTTTTTTGTCATTTAAATGCTGTTATCTGATATTTTTGAATTTCTACTCCATTATTCAATTTTATTGAAATCTAGACCAACATCTATCACAACTGAAATTAGTATAATAACCTGATGCTTTGTATCTCCTTATATAGCAACGTTTTTTTAAGATATAGGTAGGTAATAGTACGATTTGGTAAGTTTTTATTTATGTCAATATTTTAATATTTATATTGTATTTTAGAACCCTGAAGATGACTTTAAATAAGTCGAAACGTCGATATTAAAAAGCTTTTCGAAGTCTTTCTCTGATTTTTTTTCACAAATAATTTCCTTGACATCGTTAATGATATTGATTACTACATTAATATGTTTTGTTTACTAATAAATGATTTTTTGTGCACGAAGGCAGTGAAGTTCAACATTTTATAACAAATGTGGAATTTAGTATATAAACTATACGAGTTATAAAAAGGAACTTCAGTGTCGAGAAGTTTTTATTTATTATGCAGAAAGCGGCGCAGCTAGGCAGTATAAACTTTAGGGTTAGTTTTTTTAGAAATGTTCCGCAAAGTTCCACATCACGATAAATTAGAGAACATACGAAATTAAATGTTTCTTAAAAGGTATTTAGCTTATTTTACGCAAAGCTGCGCACTAACTCGAAATTAATTTTTATTGTTTCATATTTTCTTGCAATTTATAGTCCGGCAGCGGAACCCGTTTTTATGCCTGAAGTGCGAAATTTGGGACGAAGTTCTTCTTTTAACGGATTCTTGCAGATTTGTATGTCTATTAACCATATCCGACTGATGACATGCTGGCGTCATTGAGCAATTTGATATACAGGGTATCTCAAATATTAGACAGTAAATATTAGATAATATATGGAATTTCTACTCTAAACCTTACTATTTAGCTGTAAAATTGTTGTTACTACTATATTATTGAATAAATTAATTTCGTTACAGTCATCATTAATATACAAGGTGTTTTAAAAACGTGTTATGAATTTAAAATATTCATGAATTTCTCTGTATTGGAACATTTCCTATCTAAGTTGTACATTAAATTATGTATTATCTAATTGTGTGTAATTATAGGTACACTTCGCCACCAATATGGACATTACTACGATAAAGAAATTACGATTTTTTACTTTAGTGTAATTTAATGTACTTAATTTAATGGCATTCGCTACTCGGTATATTATAATATCCAGAAATGAGATGAGAATTATGGGGAAGGACTAATAGCAATTAGCCCTATGTATAAAACCCTTTTATTAAAATATGCAGGAAACTCGACGGAGGGAAGAGTCGGCCCTGCATTATGCTCGCCGCCTAAACACTTCATATTTTATGACGGCCAGACCAATAAGAGAATAGGTCACGTGATGGCCAATGTTTTGATCCACTGCCTCCGTAACATGGATAGACTTTGATTGTTTATTTAAACAGCCTTATCGTGTCTTGTGGCACAACTATAATAGGGATTTGTTTCTCAAATACTGGAACTCCAACTGTAAAAAAGCAGCGGCATTCAGAAGTGACAAACTTTAATTTTAGAGATCAAGGTTTGTAGTGTGGACAAAAGAGCGATTTAGAAAAAATAAAAAAATCTTCAATGATGGCCATCGTTCAGAGTCGTGGAAGACAAGAATACGAAAAAGCAATGAAGGAAGCTATTTTACAAACATGTGTGGAACATAATGATACCTGGGCTGCTGCTGATGTTCGATTACGAGGGGTTGCTGTTACAGTGAATAGTAATGAGTCACCTAAAAACAGACACTTTGTATACCAGGGGGTCCATTTAAAGGTGGTTAGTGGGTATTATTGAGAGTACAGTGTGTACAAAATTTGAGGGCGATCAGTTAAACGGTTCTGAAGTTAAAAAAGTGCCTTCGTGGAGCCCCTTTGAGGGATCATAGCTCCACATGGGGCCGCTTCATAAATCTTCATAATTTCTCGAGAGGAATCTGTAATCGCACCATGTATATTAAAATGTTTATAAAAAGCATGTAGAGCAGAAAAAGTTGTCTTTCGTTTTTTATAGCTGTTTTAATAAATTAATTTAAAAAGAAGAACGATACCCGCCAGGCTCATTTTTGAAAAAATAAACATCAAAAGTGAAAAATTTAAAGTTTCAAGGTCTAATACTTTACAAACGCTTGAATGATGTATATACATCATTGAAACTATGACAATGAGCAGATTTCAAATATCTAAAAATATGAAGGGTATTCGATTTAAAGAAACACAAATTTAGTTTGGCACCGCTTTTCTGAACAACCTGTATAAAAATAAATAAATGCTGAAAAAAGCTTGCTTTTTTTGTATCTGAAACTTTTTCCTAACCTCAAAAATATATAAAATAAGGGGGTGTAAAAATATACGTGATCACATGGTACCTATTAAAAGGACACCCTGAATCTCAAATTGCTCAAGGATGACGGTTTGTCATCACTTGGATATCAAAACTAGGAGTTCTAGAGATGTCAAATCCGTTTTGAAAAAAACTTCGTCCCATATTTTTGGGTTTACCCCCGTGGCTGCCGGACTATTAAGAAATGCCGATTTTAAGTGGGATTTTTTACATAAAACCTTATATAATGTTGGTTAATAAAACAAATCCTCTAATGTCACAAATAAAAAAAATACACGGGCCTTTCATAAAAATCGCCACGCTTTTGTCACTGACTGGTACTGTACGACGAAGCTGCGGGCGTCCTCATAAGGCCAACCTCGATTGCAATCTACATACATTTTCCATTTCCATTTTCTAATTTGTCCTAATGAGGTCGGCGCACTTGCGCCCTGTTGCCCGAATAATTTTAAACAATAATCAAGAAAAAACAAAGAGAGACGGTACATGGAGGGATGGCTACCTCCTATATGAGTTTTTGCGTGTGCTTTTTACATTATGTTAAAATCTAAAGAATAACATGTAGGTAATTTTTTAATAAGGGTCATTGTTATTGTCATACGTCATCTATATCGATAAAGTGTCTAGGTCTCTTATGGGGTAATCTGGGGTTAAGTTCGTAAGTCGGTTAGGATGGTTTGGAATAATAAGTAAATTTTGCGTCCGTGGGTCCTAATATATTCGCGTATTGTAGGTATATTGAGGTCATTGTGTATGGTTTTATTTGTCACGTACCATTCCGCTCCCACCGCCATGCGAAGGCATTTGTTTTGTATTATTTTGATCTTTTTAATTTGTGTTTGAGCCGCAAAACACCAGGCGGTGCTAGCGTACAAGAGGGCGGGTCTAATTACCTGAGTATAAATTAAAATTTTACTCTGGACATCGAGTTTAGAGTTGCTGGCCAAGAGAGGATATAATTTGGACATGGCTGCTTTAGCTTTCCTTATTCGGGAATTGATATGCGGAAGCCAAGTTAAACGTTTATCTAGGGTTATGCCTAGGTATACCGCTTCATTACTCCAATCTAGGGCAGTCTGATTAATAGTAACACGCTCTAAATTTGGTATGTCCCGTTTTTTGGTAATAAGAATGGCCTGAGTTTTCCTCTTATTGACCTTAATTTTCCATTTAATAAAGTATTCCGAGATTGAGTTCACTGCTCGTTGCAGGAAAGATTTAACAAACCCAAGACTTTTGTCTACAGCTAGAATCGCAGTATCGTCCGCATAAAGAAAAACCTGCGTATTCGGGTACGACGTCAAATCGCTAATATAAACTGAGTACAGAATTGGGCCTAAGACCGAGCCTGCGGTACGCCTGCTTGAATTTCACGAAAATCGGAATTTTTGTTATCAATTTTTACACAAAATTTTCTGCCTGTGATAAAACCCTTAACAAAGCGGACAATGGGGACTGAGAAACCCCCCTGGAGCATCTTGTAGATCAGTCCCCAATGCCACACCTTGTCAAAGGCTTTTGCTATGTCTAGCAAAATCAGACCGGCGCTCTTTCTATTTTGTAAATTTGAGGTAATGTTCTCCACCAATCTGCAGGCTTGCAGCTCAGTGCTGTGCATTGCTCTAAAACCGAACTGTTCCCCTTGTAAAATCTCCAGATTATCCGCTTCCGCAGTTAATCTCGACAGTACAACTTTTTCGACTATTTTAGAAATCGTGGGCAACAAACTAATAGGCCTGTAGTCGCTAGGTGCACTAGAACCGCCTTTCTTAGGGATAGTGACTGTTTGCGATTTCTTCCATTCCTTTGGGAAATACTGAGTCCTGAGGATAGCATTACATAAATTTAAGATAGCCACCCTGTATTTTTTCGGAAGATATTTAATTGCCTTGTTGGTGATTCCATCCAAGCCGGGAGCTTTTCTGGCCGGCAAAAATTTAATTATGTTATTTACTTCCTCAGGACTACAGAGTGGTATGTGTGCTTGTGGGGCACCTTCTAAAATTCTTTCCGATGTACCAATGACGTCGGCCTCCCAGGCCGGGTCGTCCCTGGGATTTTTATTTACTGAAAACTGTGAGACGTACTCATCAGCAAATGCCTCTGCTTTCTCTTCCGCAGTATAAAGTAGTCCGTTTTGTCCTTGTATTGGTGGCATGGGTGTTTTCACACCACCTCTAAAATTTTTTATAATTTTCCAGAAACAAGATTCTGTCGATGTTAGTCTCTAAATTTCGTTGCCAGTTATCATTTTTGTGTTCTGAAATTCTGTCTTTTACTAGTCTTGTCAGTCGGTTGTATTCAACGTTATGTCCTGTTGGTTGAGCCATTTTTTTGGCTCTTCTCTTTTGTGCAATGAGATCTTTGCTCTCTTGAGGTAGTCTGCAATCTACATACAGAATCATTGTCGCTGTTCAAACCCAACTGCTCATACTGAAATATTACGTTGTTACAGGTTCCGTAATGACGTTGAAAAATTAAATGATCCTTTATTGGTTGGGTTTTGGACGACGGGCCTGTCTGATGTTTAGTCGTAATTTCGCCATGGCCAACTTATAGAAAAACTCATAAAATAACAATTTACTTAAGTGTCGATTTCTCAGATTTTAATGACTATTTTGAGACTATTTAGTGTCGATTTAAAAATTATATAGTTTTTTTTAGTTAGAATCGGCTTCAACTTTATTCTCAAATGTAAAACTCCTTGCGTCGTGGACAATTTTTAAAACATAATTTAACACCTGTCAAACTTTATATAAAAAGTTTGTATAAATAAATTAGTAATAAAATTTTTAGTATGGTGTGTAAGTAGGTGCCCATGAGTTCTCAAAAGGGTTTTGTTTCTGGTCAGTCAACAAGTGCGTTTACTAATTTCCAGTTATAGCCAACGTCGGCAGATCTAAGTATACAGTGTGTTTCGACAAGAACCGTTTCACGTGAGACTGATGAGCTATACTGATAATATGTTGTAATGAGACCGTGGAATCCATTCTTGTCGGTTTGTGCATCCGAAGACCACTTCATGGTCGAAAAACAAAAAGCGGGAAGCCCAGATCAATGTAGGTACATCCTCTAGTTATATGTCTAGAGCTGGGTATCGACATTTAATTATTTTTGTTCATTGCGGTGACTTTAAAATGAAAATTGACAACAATGCTAAATATCCCTGTTGACCGTCAAGTGCTCCATTGGCTCTCAAGAGGGGTGATGGTGAATCGTAAGCTCCGGCTCGATCGATGCCCGAATTAAATCCGCCCGCATCAGTTTCGTGTAAAATGGGTGTAATTGTTTTCGACCATCGAGCCAGAGCCAGTTTTTAAAATGATCACAAGAAAAACATTAAAATTGGAGTAAATTTATCACTAGGCAACTCTTACGCAGCTAGCAACTAAGCACATTACGTCGAACATGTCTTTAACTACGCTTACATGTATGCTCGCGAGTACCTAAAGTAAAGTCAATAAAACTTTTTTCTTGGATCGCGCTATTATTAATTCTAAGAGCTGTCCTTAACACACTCTTTTCAATTTATTAAGAGGTCATACATTTTGCACCTCAAAAATATCTGAAAGAGTTTCTTCCTAGGTTTTTCTCTGGTATTCAATTTACGGCTACTCTAGAATCTATAGAATATAGAATAAAATATTATTCTATAAACACAATAGTGTAAAGTTATTACTTAAATAAACTAATGTGATTTATGCTGTCTGTAGGAGAATTTTATATAGAAATCAATGTGGAACTCTTATACCTAAAAAGGGATTAGGTCTACCACCAAAAATATTAAATGCCTATATGTAGGTACGTACAGCGTGTCCCAAATAGTTTGTCCTACCCCCTGGATCTCAGGAACCGTAAGAGATACGAAAAAAACCTGAATACGAAAGTTGTAAGGTGGGCAGTGGACGTAACCTCTTTTTTATTTTCACATATACAGGGCGATTGGTATTTGCAGGACAAAAATAAAATATTTAGATTTTGACAATTGCATTAATCCTTTAGAATATTTGCATTCTCCGTGAAATTTGCTACAGAACCGTTTATTTGTTTTGTATTTTGGATGCAGCGTTGCCCAGATATCGAATTTTTTCTTGGAATTTAGGGACTTCGTGGAGGTTATGGAAACTGAATGCTGTATATTTACTTTAATAGAGATATCAGAGATATCTTTTAGCCGAAGTATGACAGCACAACCGTGTGTGGTGTGGTATGTCGAAATTTGTTTTTGCGTATACAGTGTGTTCATAACAGGCTCTCAAAATCAGATAATTTCAAACAGCAATAACTTATTTTTTCAAATGGAATGACCCATATTTCTATAGTTTGTTGGATGCCGGCGTCCAAGCCCCATATTTTATGTAAATAACATTCTATACCAAAAACTACCCGTTTTCGGGATATTTAGTATTTAAGAAAAAGGTTTTATCAAGCAAGCCATAACTATTTTTCCAAACAGTGGCAGAAATAATTGTCATTTTAGATAATACGGGAAATAAAATTCCTATACCCGTATACAGTATGTCCACGGATAGACATCCCAAGAGGACAAATGGACCAAAAATTTCATTTTTCGACAAAAAGTCATTCTTGATAAAAGTTTCTGCTTCTCGAAAAAATATGGTCCACGAAGAGAATTTTCGATTTTTTTATACAGGGTTTCCAAAAAATACAAAAACATGAAGTGCGATCAAGAATAAACTGCCTTTATTTTTAAAAATATCAAAATCTTTTACTTACAAAAGTTGTTTAGAATTAAAAGATGTGTCCGAGGATGTGTCTGATTGTCACTTTTTAAACAAATCAGCCAACTACGATTTTTTTGATTTCCAAGTGTGAAATTCCTTTGTTTTTAAAAATATAAAAAATATTTATTTAGAAAAGTTTTTTAGAATTAGAAGACGTGTCAGAGGGTAATTTTTTAGCCATTTAAGACAAAGTCGTCCGATTTGCTTAAAAAGTTACAATCAGACCCGTCTTTTAATAATTGTTTATTTAGAAAAGTTTTTTTAAAAGACGTGTCTGATTGTAACTTTTTAAGCAAATCGGACGACTTTGACTTAAATGGCTAAAAAATTACCCTCTGACGCGTCTTTTAATTCTAAAAAACTTTTCTAAATAAATATTTTTGATAATTTTAAACACAAAGGAGTTTCACATTTGGAACTAAAAAACGGAGTTGGCTGATTTGTTTGAAAAGTGACAATCGGACACAACTTTTAATTCTAAACAACTTTTCTAAGCAAAAGTTTTTGATATTTTTAAAAATAAAGGCAGTTTATTCTTGATCGCACTTCATGTTTTTGTATTTTTGGACACCCTGTATAAAAAAATCGAAAATTCTCTTCGTGGACCATATTTTTCAAGAAGCAGAAACTTTTAACAAGAGTGACTTTTTGTCGAAAAATGAAATTTTTGGTCCATTTGTCCTCTTGGGATGTCTATCCGTGGACATACTGTATACGGGTATAGTAATTTTATTTCCCGTATTATCTAAAATGACAATTATTTCTGCCACTGTCTGGAAAAATAGTTATGGCTTGCTTGATAAAACCTTCTCACCTGAATGAAAAATGCAAAGAAATTTTCTTAAATACTAAATATCTCGAAAACGGGTAGTTTTTGGTATAGAATGTTATTTACGTAAAATGTGGGGCTTGGACGCCGGCATCCAACAAAGTATAGAAATATGGTTCATTCCATTTGAAAAAAATAAGTTATTGCTTGTTTGAAATTATCTGATTTTGAGAGATTGTTATGAACACACTGTACATGCAAAAACCAATTTCGACATACCACACCACACACGGTTGTGCTGGTGGAGGTCCACGAAGTCCCTAAATTCCAAGAAAAATTCGATATCTTGGCAACGCTGCAAAATACAAAACAAAAAAACCGTTCTGTAGAAAATTTCATGGAGAATGCAAATATTCCAAAGGATTAATGCAATTGTCAAAATCTAAATATTTTATTTTTGTCCTGCAAATACGAATCGCCCTGTACATGTCAAAATAAAAGAGAGGTTACGTCCACTGCCAACCTTACAACTTTTGTATTCAAGTTTTTTTCGTATCTCTTACGGTTCCTGAGATCCAAGGGGTAGGACAAACTATTTGGGACACGCTGTACACGAATATATTGTATTTGAAAGAAGATATACTTGTTCATATAAATTAATGTCAGTATTGCAAATAGTGTCAGTATTGCAAATAATGTCAGTATTCCTTGTAGTCGATGTTGAGCACCGATATAAAAGCGTTTAAGAAGTTTCACGCTTTGGAAAGGTAAAATAGACATTCCAGACGCCACTGGGCCGACCGTGCCAGGCCGGGTGGCAAGAGAGGAAAAGGAAAATGGACTATGACATTTTAAAGGGGGCAGGAGGTGCATGGGGAATATCTGACGAAACTTGTTTGAAGCGCCGGCTTTTCTACCCGTGTTAGAATTATTTACCAGAGCACTTTGTACGGGTGGCCATTCTCAATCTTAAGAGGGTAACGCCCGGTTCTTTTATCTAAATCTATAATATATAATTCTCTACTAAATCGAAGAACCAAACAATATTCCCAACTGCAAACTGTAGAATAATGACGTTAATAACATGTTTTTTGGGGTTGACTATCAATAATCAAAACTAATGTTTTCTATGACAACCGTATATCGCCAGCCAAATGTCTACTACCGCAATAATAATTTAACTTTTTAAAGGATATCGCCGGTTATCACGAAAAAAATATTTTACAATTTGCCGATGCACCCAGGGTATGTCCTTTTTGTGTTAATATAAACAACAACCTTGCCAACCAGCAAATCTTTTTTATAATTTCAATACTCTACGACAATTTAATTTTATTGATTTTTCTATTGTTTCCAAAAAGCTAATTCATTAGGTATATTAGAGTTATGAAGAACACTACTTTATTACCTATAACTAACTTGTCTTATAAATTGCCTTGTCTTATAAATTGCCTTTAAAACTTTTCTAGGGCAAACTTATAAAATTGCTTATTAAGCAATACACAAATTATCATTGAAACATTTCTATGATTATGTTGTGAAATGTTTTAGCTTATACATAGATATAATTGAATTATTTTATAATCTCTCATATGAACTTAGCAGAACGAATTTTTAGCAGCCTTGGAAATTAATTTTAAAATTATATTATAGATGCTCCTTATCGGCATATAAAACGTTTATGTTATGTAGTTGAGAACCAATCTGCATTTAAGAGCAAATCGTTGTCACATACTCTCTTATAAAAATATTATACAGGGTGTCCGGTAATTATGCGGCAATCTCCCGTGAGCAGGTAGAGGATATCAAAATATTACGATTGAGCTTAACAACTACGGGTCAAATCTTAATAGCTACAGAGATACAGGGCGTTGTAATTCTTTTTTTGAGATTGAATTATGGCAATAACTCCCACAATAATCAAGCTGCTGAACTGAAATTTAGTGCTATTATGTTTTTGGGGACGGAAAATAAGCTGAAAATGTCAATTTCTACGTGTCTCACAGAGGGCGCAACTTGCGCTGTTTTTGGATCGCGCTTTTATTCGTAACTTTTTTGAGGTTATCTTTTAGGGCCTGCGGGTCCATCATTTCAGTGCATCTTTTCATTCTACAACAAAGAGGTACTCTTGTTTCATAAAGATAAAATCAACCGTTTGCGTTTAAATTGGCAAAATGTGCCCAAAAACACCTGTTGACTCCAATATTCGAAACATAAAATTTTCGCCGACCGCTTTCAAATGCTACAGATCAACTGTACATTTAAAATGAAGAAAAAATGCTAAATGGATATTGGTGAAAACACCATTCGTTATCTTGAAATAGGGTGTTCAAATTTTGTCAAATTCAATCCTTTCCATTTTAAAAGCGAATGATTTTTGGTACATTGTTCGTAGGGATTTTTTTCTTCATTTTGAATGTACAGTTGATCTGTAGCATTTGAAAGCGGTTGTTGAGAATTTTATGTTTCGAACATTGGAGTCAACAGGTGTTTTGGGGCACATTTTGCTAATTTCAACGCAAACGGTGGATTTTATCCTCATGAAACAAGAGTACCTTTTTGTTGCAGAATAAAAAGGTGCACTAAAATAATGAATCTGCAAGACCAAACAGATAACCTCAAAAAAGTTACGAGTAAAAGCACGATCCAAAACAGCGCAAGTGGCGCCGTCTGCGTGAGACACGTAGAAACTGACATTTTCAGCTTATTTTCCATCCTCAAAAACATAATAGTACCAAATGTCAGTTCAGCAGTTTGATTATTTTGGGAGATATTGCCATAATTCAATTTCAAAAAAAGAACTACAACGCCCTGTATACCAGTAACTATTAAGATTTGACCCGTAGTTGTTGAACTCAATCGTAATATTTTGACGTCCTATACCTGCTCACGCGAGATTGCCTCATAATTACCGGACACCCTGTATATTATACAATCTACAGCATCATGGAAACATCAATGAGCTGTTATAAAATAAAATAGTACAGGTACACAAAAATGTTGCTACGCAATAAAATATTTTAAAACAATTATTTATTCCTTATATTTTATATGTTACGGTTAAAGTGTTTACTAGGTTAGTTTATAGACTAGCTAGATAGTACACAAACTATCCAAACGTCTGGTTATTTTGTTGGAAAATCATCTTTTTGCTAAAATAGCTACGAATATTAGTTGGTTTGTATACTATCCAGCTAGTTTACAAACTATACAAGATTTGTCGCCAAAGTACAAACCCCAAGAAAATTATACAAATTAACCGAATTTTTTGGCTACTTTACAAACTATCCACAGTAGTTGGATAAAGTGTGAATTTAATATTAATTTATTAATATTACCTAATATTGTATTAATATTGTAATAGTAGTAATACATAATAATCAACTCGTTCTTTAGTATGTAAACTAACCAATTCCCTTTGGTTAATTTAGTTTAGGATAGTAAAATAGGTAATTCTTTCGTATGAGCTGACAATTTTCGCAAGTTTCAATGAACAATTTAGCCATTTCTTGTGTTAAGTTGTAATACTTTTGATTTAATAATTTTGTCCAGTTCTCTGGTGGTCAGCTTTAATGGCATCATAATATTCATTCAAACGTAAAAAACATAATTTTTCCAGATCTTTTATTTAAGATTACACAAGATGATTCGATTCTTTGTAAATCATAAGCATTTACTATATAATAATATCATCCTTGTTACTAGTGTTAGGTCCAATTTCGCGTATTCTCTTTAAACGTTGCAAAAGTTCACTATACCTAATCAGTGTGTCATTCATATTAATTTTGAATTTTGCGACTTTTGCTCGTAAACTTCGAAAAGTAGGTTTTCAAATTGTTGCTGTCGATTCATTTTTAATAACCAGATACTTATTCTCGAACAAATTTAACAAGGCACGACAATAGGAACATACACTTGCCATAAATATAACCTCGTTTTTCTAATAAATTAACCAAAGGGAGTTGGTTAGTTTACATACTAACGAACGAGATTATTATTATTAATTATTATTACTAGCAATATTAAGTTCACACTTTATCCAAAAAAATATAATATGTACCTCGGCACTGAAGTTCTTTTAACGACTCATGTGGAATTTAGTTGCCGAGGCCTCTGGCTTCAGTGCCTTGGTACATAAATAACTATTTTTTGAAATCGGAAAAAAAAAATGTTTTATTAGGCAAGAAAATAATAATGGATCACTCGTCGATGAACAGACTGCGCGCGGCGTTGCTTGACTTTGACGATCGCTCTACCTAGGTCAGGTATAATGACGTACGGCGCCCTCGACCAGAAAAACCAAACTGCTGCTTGTTGTGCAGCCTCCGTAATAAATTTATTCATAGTCAAACCTACTAAAATATGTATACTGATAGATTGCGCTGCTATAGGTAACAATTTCGCAATGTGTACGAATAGTTAAATGGGCCTTTATTGGCCGGGTTTTGAATATTTGGTCACTTTTGACGGGCGACGGCTCCGCGTCTGACGTTTGATGTTTATACCTACATCTCGCCAAGGCCTACTTGTTGAAAAAATCGTACAATAATGGATTACTTCAGTGTCGATTTCTGAGCTTTTAATGACATTTTGGGACACTTTACTGCCGATTTCAAGAAAAAGATATTGCCAATTGCCACTGACGTGTCACAACGAACGCTACCGCCAGATTTTTTACGGGCAACTTAATAACTTTATAGGGCCTCTATGCAACCCAGCGGCGCTAATAAAAACACAGTTTATTTTAAAATCTAATTCGAAGTAAATTTTGAAATAAAAAATGCAACACAGCACGATGCGTTCCTGCATGGCAGGTGGTTTAAGCACCTTCGTCCTCCAAAAAATTTACTCTATTGTAATGTTCACATTACGCTATGTAAATCGCACAACCCGTTCCGTAAGTTCGAGAAGTTGCCTGGAACGGGAGTTGCACAGTTACACCGTAGCCCGTTTCATTCTCTACAACGCTTATTAAATAATTCTCATATTTTTTCGATCAACCTGTATAATCAATCGCCCTATAATAGCCCGAATCACGGACATATCCAGTTAGTGTATCCATCCGGAGTAAACAGACAGGACCGGCTCTCTTGCATAATTCAAGAGGCCTCCGTGATGCGTTTCTTAGGTACCTTAACTCGTTAGGGCGGCTGATCAACAAACTGTCAAGATGCAAATGCAATTAACAGTCAAAAGTGACTTGGAAAATAATTAGGCGAGAAGAAAATTATTACTAGGGATCTCATCGGCGCCTTGACTCAAAACTGAATCACGTAATTTAATTTTGGGTACATTTTGGAGAAACCATGCGATTAATAATGTTTGCGATATTTCAGTTTGTATATTACACTGTGTTTGGATTTGAGGAAAATATTAGAATTTCCTGTTACTTGTGATGGAGATTATATTGTAATTTGATTTGCAGGGCGTTAAAAAAAGCTCCATAAAAATATTTTCCAGGACTGTATTACTCAAGCAAGTGGCTAGTAGTACAGTAAAACTAACACAAAATTAGGTCAAACCAAAATATCCAAAAAAAAGTTCTTTCTAGCGCGAAATAGTTCCATACCCTCCTAAGAGTTAGTACTTATAAGTTACACCACCACCAGCGTCGGGTTTCGGGGGGAGGGGGTGAAAAGGGCAGGAAATTCTTATTTTTCACAGTTTTGCGTGAATATCTAGTAAACTATGAGGTTTAGCGCAAACATCATTCTATACGCAAATGATATACATTAAATTCCGAACAAAAATTTGTTATACAGAATTATGGTAAAGTGAACGGTTTCCATGATATGGAGGGGTAAAGATTTCTTTGTTTTTATTTCACGTAGTTTTTGTTGAAGAATATATATAGATATATCTATGCATATATAGATACATATTACACCCATAGATTGTTATTTTTTGTTACAACATAACCTCAAGTATATGACTGTAAATATGTTCAATACAAGTTAGTAGCCTTAGTTAATTTGTACTCATTCTTTGCCCTCATTCATTATAGCGTTCTGATTTGCATTCGTTCTTTTATGTCAAATCATTCCCATATCTAATTTGTCCTTAGTTTGTAAAAATGAGAAAGTCAGGAATAGGAAGCTCATGTGAAAACAAGAAAATATATATTAAACAATCCTCATCGTATGCTTCTGCAGAGATGGATGCGTCCAAAACTGCGAGTGAATAGAATAGAGATAGAGATACTGTAATTATCGACGACGATTTAAATGATGATTCTCAAGTGGACGAAGAATACGAAGATTTGTTTCCTCTCACAAGCCCGAGTGAACTATTTGGTGCTGACTGATAACGCAATTAATGATTCACCTAAAACTTATAACCTTTTGTATCATTTTGATTTCCCTCCCATTTTTTCAATATAGATAGTTTAATATATTTTCTTGTTTTTCACATGAGCTTCCTATTCATGACTTTCTCATTTCTACAAGCTAAGGACAAATTGGATTTGGCAATGATTTCACATAAAAGAACGAATGAAAATCAGAACGCTATAATGAATGAGGGCAAAGAGTGAGTACAAATTAACTAAGGCTACTAACTTGTATTGGACATATTTACAGTCATATACTTATGAGGTTATGTTGTGACAAAAAATACTAATCTATGGGTGTAATATGTATCTATATATGCATAGATATATCTTTATATATTCTACATAGATTATTCAGTTACTAATTTATACTGTAATCATTTTAAGTTTTTTCAACAAAAACTACGTGAAATAAAAACAAAGAAATCTTTACCCCCCCATATCATGGAAACCGTTCACTTTGCAATAAATCTGTATATAACAATTCTTGTTCGGAATTTAATAGATTGCATATAGGATGATGTTTGCGCTAAACTTCATAGTTTACTAGATATTCACGCAAAACTGTGAAAAATAAGAATTTCCTGCCCTTTTCACCCCCTCCCCCCGAAACCCGACGCTGGTGGTGGTGTAACTTATTAGTACTAACTCTTAGGAGGGTATAGAACTATTTCGCGCTAGAAAGAACTTTTTTTTTTCGGATGTTTGGGTTTTGGCCAATTTTACTGTACTATAGGTACTGATAGTTTGATCGTTCGACCCGCGCCGGGCAACTGACGGAGTTTACCTATAACTTGGATTATTGTGATGGTGATATAAAGCACTTGAAGGCACTAAAACCCAAACACCAAGTAGCACTCTTTTAGGCCAATTTAAGACGTCAAAGCAGAGTACGATTAGTGCAGTCCCAATACCTACTTGGTCTCTGAAAAAGAAACTAATACCCTGGCCCTAACAACGTGCAAATGTTAATGCCCACAAGCATAAGCTCGAAACAATTAAAATCGCGATCACGCGAAGGTCGTAAATGAATATCGATTGGGGATTTTAAATAACTTGTGCGCCCGAGTCACTGGCTTATGTATATCCAATTAGAGGCTTTGGGTGGCGTGCACGCGGACGAGGCGGTTCTCCTGCATAATTCAAGAGAACGTCGCGACGACTTTCTTACCTTAACCCGCGGCGACGACCGATCAACAACAAACTGTCAAGATGCAAATGCAATTAACGACCCAAAGCGCTTCGGAAAATAATTAGTGAGTGGTAGGTCTTCAAGAGAAATTACTACCCCATTGCCGCTTCGACTCTGGTCTCCGCTTTCATTATTATGATTCGCGTTCGCCGACGGGACAACGTTAAATTATAAAATGAAATCAGTATACAACGGTTGTCGCACAGGTACGGGTTTTAAAGAACTGTTCTCCACGTATCGCAGTGGAAGTCTGCTAAAATCCAAACAATGCGTGAACTCATCATTACAATGTTTGTAATAGAACCAAATTAGGATATTTTTAAATGTAAGATTCAAAGTTATCTATCTTGCTGACGTGTACATCCATTATTTGTAAATGGCTGAAGTACTTAATAAAGTCTTATATCTTATGTCTTAATATTCTTAAGGCTTGCGGATACGTGTCTATAATAATTTTGTAAGGACCTCAAGAAGCTTTACAAAATATTAAGAACGACTGATTTATAAAATGGTGCCCAATTTACATTTATAGCAGCTGTAATAACGTTTTGAAAATGTTCCTGAGAATAATATCGTTTTATAGAATTTGTTTCAGAAACAATTTTGCAGATAGAGGGAATATTTGACTGATGTCATGTAGTTAAGTCACAGGAGTTATAGTAATTCCTCAAGGTCAATTCAAGTATAGACTGTACTATATCCCTAGTCTGGCTTTATATAATGTTAGTTGTTTACTTAAGTGTTTTTACTTCTAAACGATTTTTTAAAATGTTTTTTAAATGTTTGTCATAGAACTAAACTAGGATATTTTTAAATGTAAGATTCAAAGTTATCTATCTTGCTGACGTGTAGGTACATCCATTATTTGTAAATGGCTGAAGTACTTAATAAGTGTCTTATATTAAGAACGACTGATTTATAAAATGGTGCCCAATTTACATTTATAGCAGCTGTAATAACGTTTTGAAAATGTTCATGAGAATAATATCGTTTTATAGAATTTGTTTCAGAAACAATTTTGCAGATATTATAAAATACCTACCGTAACAATCCGCTCAGCTATGCGAACTTTCTAGAGCTTGGATTTCTGCAGACGTCCGCGGTCTGTTCGCTGTCCGCTGAGCCACACCTTGAGACTGTCTAAATTATATTTTACTTCTAAAGAGTGTTTCTGTAAAGGCATTCAGGAAATTAAAGGGGTGTAATAGGTATGGCAAAAATAGGTCAAAAACTTACAGTATGTAGTAAATAAATGCTTCTTTAAGGAGCTACATTTGAATATGAAGTTAAAATTAATGGATGTTAAAACTCTGCTTAAAATGTACAAGTTGAATTTTAACAGGGAATGTTACTAATAATGAATATACAGGGAGTGAAAAAAAAATCGACGGTTTCAATTTGGGACTTCCGGTTTGACCGGAAGTGGGCATCACTGTGAACTTAATTATCTCCAAAAATATCCGAGCAACAAATTATAACAAATAAAGAAGGACTTTCGCACCTGTAAATATAAATCAAGAGGGATGTTGTATCGGCTAGGTGCATTTTATTCCAATTGATTATTAGTAAGTAGCGGTGAGATGTAGGAGACTTCGACGTCTTCTACAACTACTCGAAGGGGTTAGAAGGTGTAGCGTAACTATTCAAAAATAACATATACCTACAGCGTGTCCCGCTCTGGTGTCCGGAAGAGGGAAAAGTTTTTTATTCGTAAGTTTACGACAAAAAGTCATTCTTTATAAAAACTCCTGCTTGTTCCAAAACGCCTAAAACTGTTAAAATATTTTTAATTTTTTATACAGAGTGTTCAGTATTTTGAAAAGTTTAGAAAAAAATATATTACTCGCCAAGAGTAAAGGACCGTTGTTTTTGACAATATCGAAAAATATTATCAAGGATGTCATTTAGAATCCACAGAGGGTTACAAATTTGAGGTTTCACCAATTTATGTTGATTTTTTTTAACAAGGCGGGCATCTGATTCGTGCGTGTATAGAGCAGTTCAAAATCACGGGTGGCTGTGGCTATGACAACCAAATAATGTTTACCATCTTTGCAAATATTCCTCTACACGACATATGTGTATAGAGAATTTATTAGAAGAGTTGACATTTGTGCAGAAGTTGGAGGAAATAAATTTGAGTGAAATTTATTTTTATAAATTTTAATATTATTCCTTGTTTAAGTAAATTTTCCATATTGTTAGTAATAAATTGACGTAATAGCATTGAAGGAATTGATTTTTGTATAAATTCTACAAATATCAAATAAAGCGGCACAAACAAATTACCTGCCCGCCTTGTTAAAAAAAAATTCAACATAAATTGCTGAAACCTCAAATTTGCAACCCCCTGTGGATTCTAAATGACATCCTTGATAATATTTTTCAAAATTGTCAAAAACAACGGTACTTTACTCTTGGTGACTATAACAAAATTTTTCGAAATTTTTCGAAATACTGAACACCCTGTGTAAAAAATCAAAAATATTTTAATAGTTTTGGGCGTTTTGGAACAAGCAGGAGCTTTTATAAAGAGTGACTTTTTGTCGTAAACCCACGAATGATAAACTTTTCCCTCTTCCGGACATCACAGCGGGACACGCTGTATATACCAAGAAATATCTTGGTCAAATCGCATTCTGTTTCCTTAAAGAGATATCCTGTACAAAATATTCCCTACAATAAAACAACTCCATTCCAGAATCATCCAGAGTGTATTACGTAAAGTGGTTCTGCCTGGAAACTGGAGAGAAAACACTTTTTTAATCTCCATTATGGAATCATAAAATTATCAACGTTAATCGAGTAAATCTAGTCTTATAAGTGTCGATACTTATAAAGAATCGAGGTTTACAAAGTGGCCCGGCCAGGGCGCTTTTAAGTAAATTGGAAATAACCGTATATAAGTTAGAGGCGTCGATGGAGCACTTTAGCCTTAGACAACACAAAACAGGCCCTTTCAGATAAATTACTTTTATCGAAATTTACCATCAAACCCCCGACCGCTAGCCCGCACGGCCTCTTATAATATTATGTTTTTATTGCATTATTCTTTATACTATATCAAAGCTTTGGCCAAGTTTTAATAGCGGTTTTACTTTAATAGAGTTTTTATTTTCTTGGGTCTAATCGATTCAATTTATTTCCATGCAATCAATTTCTCTGTTGTCAAATTTAAAGATTGTTCTACAATTTCCAGGAATGTTGTTACGATTTTGCAAGCACCAAAGCAAAAAGTTTATTATACTGTGTGTCCTAGATATAGCATTTTTTATATGCCCATAATGATGGTGGTAGGTGAGATGAGCCTAGGGTATTTGTTATTTTTTTTTATTTGGTTTGCCCGAAAAAATTGAAACCTCTAAAGAAAACCGTTAAATACATCTCCGACTTTTCGGTAAATACGGATAAAATAAAAGGTCTTTTAAAAAAAGGAAATATATTTCTGGGAATCCAGGGACTCCCACTCCTCAGTTCTCAGTTCTGTTAATTATTTATTTGATAATTTTTCGGTGTAATGTATTGAAACACCCCAGCCCCAGGGCCGCTGTTTCGTAGATTTTTTCTGGTAATATTTTCTTATTCCTATTTTATATTTACGATGTTGTCCTCTTCAAATTATAAATATTTTTTGTAAATATTTCTTTCGAGATAAACAGCATTTCCAATAGCCGCCTATAAAGAACCACGCCACATCTGGTCGACACTCGCACCTAGTCTCCAGAGCCCTTTTGTTTTCGACCTACGCCATTGTCAAGGCACTCCTCAGAATTCGCCGCTTTTTGGGAAAGCTAAATGAAGTCTGTTTTTTGTCCGTCAATGCCCACATCTGTTATCTAGCCTATAGAATAACGCCCGGTCACATCTAGCCTTTTCTAAGAACTTGCGAGTCCCGTCGCCACTTCTGGGAGACCACCCAAAAACAGGTGACGCCGAGCCCTTTCCTCGGCTTTGTTCGAACTCCCATAAATAGCGTCCGCGCGGAGTCCTCGGGGAACAGTTTTCACTGATCCATATACGGGCCAACACTGCATAAGCGCTCCCTCTATCAGAGGTACCAGTGCGTTGCAACGTTTACCTACCCGCATAAGCGCTCCCTCCAACTAATTAGAGGTACCAGTGCGTTGTAAGGTGTTCACCCACCTGCATAAGCGCTACCTCGATTGACCGGAGGTACTAGTGCGTTGCGAGATTTTCGTATCAGCTACGTTCATAATTGTTTTTCCTAACCGCGGTTGGCCTTTGTGGATCTCGTATTCAGTCGCGTAAGTGCGTGTATCGCAATGAAAGTCGGGCCGGACCCGCGGTGTAGTCGCGAGTTAAACCGCGAGACCATAACCCGAGAGCCAGGTGAGTATAACCCACGAATTTCCATTTTCCTCTATTCTCTGCTCACGGCATCTTTAATTTGTCCACGGCGCTTTTGAGTCTCGCGGCTTCTTTAATTTATATTCACGGCGTTCTCTAATTTATTCACGGAGCTCTAATTTAGGCGCAGCTACTTTAATCTCCACGACATCCTTTATTTTTCCGGCTTCTCTGATATGTTTACAGCTTGCCCAATTTATTCACGGCATCTCTAATTTATTCACGATTTCTTTAATTCATTTCCGTCACCTTTAATGTATGCATAGCATGGACGAGTAGTCTCTTATAAAAAGGGTTTTGTAGGGAGATATATTTTTATTCTATCTATTGCGGGAATATGTATCTCGTCGAGTAAACAAACTATTTGCATTAGTTCTTTGACCGCAGTGCGCCACACAGCTGTCATGCAATCCATGTTATAATATGCTCTATTATATTTTTAATCACATACTTACAAGACTACAAATTACCTTTCATTACAGTAACAGTGTCTGTGTACACGTATTTTTGTCTTGTTTATTCTCACTGAAAACATTACTTGTTCCGAAGTCAATATGCGGTACTAAAAACACTTCGCCCAGTAGCGAACTGTCAACTAAATGGCAGAACATTGTCGAGACAAGCTTTTTCTTACTTTTTCAATACCGACGAGATCTGTATTCCGCCATCACTCACTCAACCTTTCATTTACATGTTTAGCACGGCGCACGCGCCGCGTGTTGTACACACACACGCCTTACCAACGTCAGGGAGACCCATGGTCATGGATACAATAACAATGTTAATGTAAATACCATAGGCGACAGGCTAAACAACAATAACCTCTCATTCTTAGATGCTCCTGTACATATGTGTACTATATATTCAAATTTAGCTGTTCTCCGCTGTACGTGTCGCTCTCGCCGAGAGGACACCCACCTAAATTTAAATTAGGGAGTTGTTTCTGAACTACACCATTCCTAAATAATATGTTCCAGTACTACATGATTTATTCTTATGAGAATTAATTAATTCAGTAAACCAGCCGTGTAGTTAAACACTCGACCAAGCGTGGTGCTATGTTGGAGGACACCCTGTCCGATTGGTTGTCAGTTAACACCTTTGTTACCGAACGTAACCCGACCTGTTAAGGTCCCGGGGGAGACTCCCCGGCCGAGGGATGTCAAACCCGGTCCGCGACTGGACGGGTTTCGTTTTCCCCCTACCTGCACGCACCTGAATCCCTGCGATCCGTCGTTACCGGAAGAAAGGAGAACCCCTGTGGCTACAGCTGGCTATCCTGGTCCGAGAGAGGCCGAAGGTCCAATGTGACCTGGTAACGACGGCCACGATTCTATAGGTGCCTACATAACTATATATTTACCTACGGGTGATACCTGAACCAATCGGCGGTGTGGCCGCCGATATACACCTCGATCGAGTATTCCAGTATTTACCCACACGAGTTTTGTGGTCAATATCAGCCAAACACTTAACCTTCCCAGGGCGAAGGAGTATAAGTCGTGTATGTGCTGCCTTGTATAGGTTTTCGTTGGGAGTCCGGCGGGGTTTTATTTAGGTTTTCCTCGCCGTGTCCGGGCTAATGCCCTACCAACACCATGTAATACGAAGTCGGGTCCTAAACCGCAACATAATTAATAAACGAGACCTATTAATTATGCAACGAACAAATCTTTGTCTTATTTACTATCTTCCCTCACAGCTGACTATACAAACTAGGTCAAACCAAATTTTATTGCGGTAGCCTCGTCTACCTAATACTATCATAAAATAACCAGTGAACAAGTGTTTATGACTACACCCTACAGTTAGATTAACAAATATGCAATCAATACTTTAAAAATTACTTAGGTTACAAATAAACAAAACACAACGTAGAACAAGGTCCTAACCAATTAAACTAGACGATCACGCCAATTAAAGCTCCCTTTCTTCGGCACCGTAAGGGGCCGGGGGTTGGGACGTTACAGTATCCTTAATTATTTTGTATATACATGGTTGAACTAATAAGTTTTATACTAATTTGCATGTCATTTAAAATATCTTTATAACAGGGGTTATCATAAAATATATAATGAACAATAAATGTGAGCTAAAACTTACAAATAAAAGAAATAATTTGTTTCATGTTCCTCTACAAAAATTCCAAGAATTAAACTTCTGGTACTAAAAAGTAGTATGTAATTATTATAGTATATTCAAGTGAAACTAACAATGATAAAGGCGGAGATCAATTTGCATCCTTCATAGAATAACTAGGTGCCTATTCACTTTTTGCACTTGTCGTACTTTTGTGAAAATCTAAAAGAAAATTCCTTTAAATCCAAATAAGTTTAATTTAAATGAGACAGAATCATTGTTAAGAGAAATTATATTACATTACCAATATACTCTTATACTGCTACTCAAATATCCACAGTATAAACTGTCAATGGTAGTATGTAAACATGAAAACAAGCAAAACTATATACTGTAGATACTTATTTACGTTTCGTTTTATATATTTCAGAAAGACGTATCTAAATGAGATATGATTTAGTCCCATAATTACCCCACTATGAAACAACGATAATTAAACAGCTCGGAGTGCGTGATAAATAAAAATGAATTAAGCCCGTTATTTAAATTTGGACTTGAAATTCAGGATATAAATATACACTTTGTAGTTTCACGTTCGTCATATTATACCTATCGGTGCTTTTCGTAAGCAAAAAACAAGGGACTTTTGGCTTCATTTCATTTTAAGTACCTGTCGAGAACAGTTCGTATTTTCGCGTGTGACATATAGTGGACAATAGAAGATGTCGAAGAGCCCGGGGACAAGTTTACAGTTTGTTCAGCGAATCTTCGGCCCTACATCACAACTCCCGTCCTTGTCTGACCCGTGGATATACGACCAATATCCATCGTATATTCATGAGTAAGACAAGGACGGGAGTTGTGACGTAAGACCGAAGATTCGCTGAACAAACTGTAGATGCCATGTAGCTTAATAACACTTTTGCAAACACCATTGGGTTTTATTAAGATGCGACCTGAAAAATCCTCATGACTAAAGTGGAGCGACCTCTTCTATATTTCTTATTAACCTACACACCCTAGTTGCAACTATAGCCGTGCGGCTTTATTATAAAAAGACCGTGCGGTTTTAAGGAGATGCCCGCAGTATGGGCCGTGCGGCCTGAAAAAACTTATAAGTAGAGTATGAGATTGACCGTTCTCCTCTCTTTATTAACCTGTTCTCTGTTAGATGTTACAACTCTAAATAGCTGTGCGGCTTTACTACATGATCGTGCGGTCTTAAGAAGACGCAGTATGAGCCATTCGCCCTGAAAATCCTGGTAAGTACTTTGAGATTGAGTAAATTCAGGGTAACTCTAATGTAGGGAAATGTTGTTATGGATTCAGAGGCCTCACGGAAAAATTTGCACGAATAAAATGGCAAGCGAGCTTAATTTTACAAAAGCATTTCGGCTTGATTGCACCCTATATTAGAATAAAACAGTTCTCGTCATAAGCAGAAACTGATTCAATATCTCTAGGTATATCGTTCTATTGAGTCGGAATATGAGTTGAACCAAATACAATTCCAGCAGATAGAGGATTGGTTGGTGTTCTCAAAATGGATTTAAATTTCATCCAGCTGTGAGTGTGAGTAGAAAATGTATAAAATATATGTCTTGGGTTCCGAATCTGAGCTCTGTTGCCGTTGATGCTTTCAGAATAATAAATTGTATGCTTCTCCACCCCTTAGATACTTAGAAGAGTTGGTTGAAAGTCTAGGGCGATAAAGTGGTTGTGATTCCTTGGGTCATTACAGTGTGGTTGCTGGTCTCTGGTTTCCTCTATTTATTTATTTAGAAATTTAGGTTACATAATAGAACCAAAGTTCCACAAGATGCATCCACCATACGTAATAAGTCATGCAGTTCTAGTATGTCAATTTATGATTAATTTTTCTATTAAAATTATTCGAACCACTGAGGAAATGCCAGTGCAATGCACATTAAAATTATTTGTATTTTCGATAAAACGTGAGTTTTAACTCAGATTTGTTTTTCGGTAAGTGACACTGAATGAAAATGGAACAAACTCTTCACGGAGGGACACACAACATTTAAACTATACAAGAATCTACTAAGTCTCCTTTTTTGTCAGGGATCCCCACTCCTTTCATCTCGCTTTACCTGATTAGCTTTTGAGCGTAGTGAGATGGCTGTAGAGGTAATTATATTAATGATGTCTTCCTGTCATGAATCCTTATTAGAAACAATACTCAGCTAGTTGACGGAAGTCCTGATTTTTCTGCAATTCTATAAAATTTGGACCAACTATATTTATTCTCCTTTGGCGTCTAGGCCAAACCATGTCATATATACTTATAAATCAGATCAATAACTTCATATATTTTCATTTTTGGCGTGAACCTCAAAGGGATGCTAATAATCTGTGAAACCAGAAATTACTTATGTATATGGAACCATTGACTAAAGGAATACTTATTTTACTCAATGATGAATTACACACTCTATATTGCGTTAGATATACCTACTTATGTATATTATATCATATGTGTTGCAAACGCTCTTACTGTACATATACTTTGTAATGTTCGACCGTAATCAACTTGACTATGCTTACAGAGTACAAACTACATAATATCTCAAAAATAAAGTTAAACAATATATTCAAGAAAATTTTAAAAATCGAAATAAGTCACAAATTAATTTCAGGCCAAAATAGACTGCAGGCGTTTTGTATTAGGTATTTCCTTACTTTGGGGGAATCCCCCTAGAGCTGCGATGCTGTGGGCACATATTATTCTTTGCCAAGCCTATTGACATATACTCACATATACCTTATACAAACATACAAAAGAAAGAAAAAAGCGCACACCCATCACCACAGAGTACTCGGTGATGGATGTTAAATATTCAAAAAAGGGGGTTATACCCACACGGCCTTAGGGACGCCCCTTCATACGCTGCTATAAACCGAGCGGTTGGTATTGGTTATTGGTTCCATAAGAAATAAAACTGGATGGACATCTATTCAGGTACTTCAGATACTATGCCCACAAAGAAAATGTTAGACTTGTCCCCTACTTGTTGCCGTTATTGGTTACTATGTTGTTAAATTGTTAGTGATTGGTTATGGTTGTTATATATTAAGCTAGTTGTTTTTGCTGTACATACACACGCCCGTGTCTCACTGAGTATTACGTGGTTGAAATGTAGATGAGACAATGTGCAAATTTTGCCAGCCTTTAAACACCTACAAAGTGTATATTATATCCGGAGGCAAGCAACGGAACATTAACTTATTATAATCGACTTACCTGTAAGGATGATTAATCCTAATTTTTCTAGCTTGCCGACGGATATAATATCCCGCCCTTCCCGAGGGCAAGTAGCCATTAGCGTGCAAAAATGCCCCCCCCCCCCCCCCGTATAAAAATCGAGCCGCCCCTTAATTCTGCTGAAAATTAAAATTTTAATATTTGAGTTTACTTAATATTCCAGCGTTTAGCGCCATGCAGAAGTACTCCGAGCCCGCCGGGCAATGTCAAATCCCGAACCCAGTTTTTGCGGTTTTCTTGGTCTTGATCCTTGTATTTAGGGATACCTATAATAATTTAAGGCATCTTTATAATAATTATTAACAAGTCTTTCTTACAGAACTAGTTCTTTTTGGGGGCTTGAGTTTATTGCAAGCCCCACTCGCAACTCGGTCCTTCTGGGCCGGTTCTGCACCCTTCAGCCGAGGACCTCCAGCTTTGAATTTGCACATCCGGAAGACGGCATGAAGGCGATCGGGCCGGGTTTCGCAAGAAGTTGCTGGGGCATTGCATACGAAAAGTACCGATAGGTACGACGAACGTGACACTACAAAGTCGATTAATCAATTTTAATTGAAATATTTACATACATATAGAGCGAGCAATACTGTGCTTGTTCCAAGGGCAGGGGCGCCCACCTAGGTCCATGAGCACTTAATCAGTACAATGCCTAATGCCTTATCACACTCACAATTTAATCTTTTCCTAAAAATATGACAAACGGGCTATAACAAAACCAGGCTCCGGAGAATATATATAAGGTATTTAATAGAACTTAAATTAATAATCTAAATGTTCTTACGTGCAATTCCGTCTAGGTATGTGTATTTACAGTTACTTGGTGAAGTTGGTCAGTATTCCTGTGCGTTTCTTCCACACCTACCTGAAAAAAATAAAAAACACATATAGTACCAATAGTTTTCCTCTCAAAGATAAAAAAAATATATAGGAAAATGTAAAAAAACTGCTAACTTTTTACTCTGTGGACATATTATCATTTTTTGCATCAGAACGCGCAATAAATAAAAATAATAAATAATAAAAAAAAATTTGCCCTAAAACCTTAGACTACACGAGAAAATGTCAACATGTCAAGGTAGTTTTTTGTAGAAAATAATTACTATATCCGAAAACAATGTTTGAGGTTACGTTATAAACGGTGTCTTAACATCTTTCTTAGTAAATAATTTGCCTCAATATCCATACCTCCGCCACTAGACGGGTTAGAAAGTATAGAGTCCTAAACATAAAAAGTGAATCAACCTCTATAGGTATAATCGATTTGTGAAATTGTCGGCTTTTTGTAGGAAACCAAGCAAATGAAAAAGACTTTTTCCAAAATCCAAAATTGACACATAACGTGTGTACGTCCTTTACTCAATATTTACAGTTGCACGAAGACTTAGTACATACACATATTTCTGCTTCAACTTTTAATGTGTTTATACCTGTCTTTGCCTATTTAATGATATAATTTTTAATATGTGTATGTACCAAGTCTTCGTGCAACTGTAAATATTAAGTATATGACGTGCACACGTTATGTGTCAATTTTGAATTTTTAATATGTTTTCCCAGCTCTGAAGAAGGTTTTAAAATAAATACCGAAACGTTACCGTGAGGAAAGTCTTTTTTATTTGCTTGGTGTCCTTCAAAAAGCCGACAATTTCACAAATCGAATATTGCTACTAAGGATATTATCAACAAATTTGGAACTCTATAGGTATGTTCGGTATTTTATACAGGTATAATAAATACCAGGTGGCCAAATAAGAGAGGATACCGGCTTTATCTCGGAAACCGCTCTGAGACTCAGACTTTTTCGTGTGGGAAGCACTAGATTATAAAAGACAGAAAAATGATCCAATACCGCAGAAGAACTACAAGGGGCAAAATTGCAGAAATTTGTTTTCGAAATCAAGAATAGGCACTACAGGAGGTCCAAATTACGTGCTCACCATTGGTAACTTCGTTCTTATTAAAGATACAAAATCAGTTGAATTGGCAAAGTAGTAGAATTTTAACGCTGATTAAGATGAGAAAATCTAAAAAAAGAACTAGTTTTAGTGTGTTTGGCAAATTATATATTTTTTTAAATGGAGCAACCTGTATATTATATTTTTTTATGAAATATATTAAAATTAAAAATAAGAATGATTAAAAAAAAAATTCCCTACAGTGAAAAGTAACGGAGCCATAAGGAAAATTAGCCAATCGAAAAATTCGAACTTAGCTCTCAAAAAAGCAGTTTGGGAGGAAAAAATAGATGGTAGGGATGTGTTCGAGCTGTCTTGAATAGGTCCTACAAAGTATTGAAAAACGAGGAAAAGTTTTTGAACATTTTCTGAAGGCGAATCAGCGACTTTTATAATGTTTCCATTGTTGTTTGGTTATTAAATTTTGTTTTCTACTTGTTAATATGTAATGTTTATTAACTCTATTAACTCCATAACCAACTATACTAATTTCTAAAACACAAGTTTCTTGGGATTCGACCGAATAAAACATTTATTAAAATAGTTTTCACTACGTACGTTTCGGCTCAGCGGCCATCCTCAGGTACAATTTTACAATGAGTAATTTGCTAAAAAAGAGAGGTTGGGTAATGCTTAAAAGATTTTTCACTGTACAAACAAAAACACTTAAAAATTAATTTTTTAAAAGTTGCTTACAAGAATTCTTATCAGTCAACCCAAAAACATTCCAGAAATTAATAACGTCTAAACCATATCAGAAACAATTATTGCAGTGTTAAAATTCAACATAATTGTACATACTTTTCGCCAATTTTTACATGTAATAATTTTTACATTATATTTAAAACGGTGGACAGGTAAGTATATGGAACGAAAGAAATGCAAGTGGCGCAGAACCACAAGCAAGGAAGGCAAAAACAATATCCTTTTTTTCCCAGTTATTGATTTTTTATTTCTATTCTATTTGGTATACAGGCGGAATTTTTAATTTTAATTTTTGAAAACAATAAAGCAGCTTTTAGTTATTTAATGAGATCATAGTAAATATGTGGTAATTGTTCAGTATCTGTTCTGTAATTCAAACTGTTATTATGTTTTTTTATATGTATCATTTCTAGTATATTACATTTTAAAAAGTCACCCTCTCTGCAAATACTTTCAGCAGAAAAAACATTACTAACTTCATCTTTATGCAAGCACAATAAACAATCATCGACGAATCTTTTGTAAAAGCGAGGTTTGATGTTTAATTTATTAATAATATCATTTTCTAATTCCTCCATGACAAGGTTAGCAACAGTGGACGAAATAGGAGACCCCATGGCAACGCCAAAAATTTGTGAATAAAAATCATTGTCGTATTTAAAAAAAGTAGAATTTAGGCATAGAGTTGCACCCTCAATAAATTAATCTAAAGGTAGCGTGAAAGACTGAATGTCATCCCAATGGTCTCTAATACATTTAACCACAAGTTCTATCGGGATATTTGTAAATAAAGATATAACGTCAAAAGAAACTAGAATATGGTCTTTCGGTTTTTTTTTTTATGAAATCACGGAAGTGCCATGAATCTCGTGTGTAATAAGGATTTTTAGCTAAAATATTAGAAATGACATTGGAAAAATATTTGGAGAGGTTATAAGTAGGAGAGTTTACGTTAGAAAGAATAGGCCGCAAAGGTGTGCCAATCTTATGCAATTTAGGTAAGCCATAAATGTAAGGAGAAAGTCCGTTATAACATGTAAGTTTATTTTTTAATTTTGTGTATATATTTTTTCTTGTGCCACCCTATAATCAATTTGGTTAGTTTATTTTGAATTTTTGATTAGATGTTTCTTTTTTATAGGTATTAATGTCATTTCAATTATCTTATACAGGGTGATTCACTTTTAAATACCGAAAATTTAAGAATCGATAGAGCATGAAAAGATATTATGAGTTTCCTATATAAACTTTGTTCGTTTGGGCCTTAGTTTTCTAGATACAGGGTGATCAAGTTTTGAAAAAAAAATGGTTTTGATTTTTTTTCTTCGTAAATATTAGAGATATCAAAACTAAATTTAGTACACAAGATACATGAATATAGAGCTATAAAAGTACAAAATATCACGTTTTAAAATTTACCAGTGGCGGAGATATGGGTAATCGGTATCAATAATTCAACAAAAAAAATAGTACGGCCCTGCATAAAATAAAAAAGAACGTATTTTTGAATAGGACATTCAATTCTAAGCACAAAATGTCTCTTACCATTTTTTTGTAACTCTGGTCGTTTCGGCATAATTGCAATGTTTGTGACATTGGGGCAAACTGGTAAAAATAATTAATTCAAATCAAACATTTTTAATTAAAGCAAAACTACATCAACTTAACAACTTTTGCACTCTACTGGAGAGGTATTTTATTATTTTTCATGGAATGTGTTTTACACCTTTTCGCATGCTTAGACACATACCCTTGTACAAGGTACTGGTATACATACTTATGCATTATATCAAGGAGGCTTTGACAAGCATTTGTTATCAAGTAGGTATCTGTCAAAACCTTAGTAATAAACCAATTCACTCAGGCTTAGTACAGTAATAGTAATCATTATTTAAATAATTTAAATCATGCCAGCTTATTACACAAATAGTGTAGAGTAGACAATAGAATTTTAAATGTATTTGACGCAAATAATGGTCATCTGAGCACGCGCAGAGCCTCTCTTCAGCTTGGACTTTCACAGAGCAAAGTATTTCGCACTTTAAAACGAGACCATAGAAAAGCATTTCATATGCAACCTGTTCAGCACTTGTTGCCAGATGATTATGAGAAGAGAGTCATTTTTTGTCGATGGGTGCTGGCTAAAAATGAAGATGATCCCGAATTTATTTATAATGTGCTTTGGACTGAGGAAGCAAAATTTACGAGAAGAGGAGTAGTACATTTTCATAATATTTGGACGTGGACCCATGAAAATCCTAAGGAAATTCGACCAAACACCTTTCAACAGGAATTTTCTCATAACGTATGGGTTGAAGGTGATAAACTTATTGGCCCGTACTTTCTACCTTCAAGATTGCGCTCCAATGATTTTTTATTTTTTTACAAAACGAAGTTCAGGAAGAAATAGAAGATCTGCCGCTAAATGTTAGGGTGAGGCTATGGTTTCAATTAGATGGTGCACCACCCCACTATGGGCGACAAGTGAGGAATTGGTTAAATGAGAATTTCCCGCAGCGCTGGATTGGTCGCTTTCCGCGTCGACAACCAGAACCTCATGGAATTGGACTAATTTCTTGGCCACCCAGATCCCCAGACTTGAATCCTCTCGATTATTTTGTTTGGGGATATTTAAAAGAAAAAAATATGACACGGTATCCGACAGTAGGGATGAACTAAGGCTCAAAATTGAAGAAAATGTGGAAACTCTGAAAACAAACCGATCTACCATACGTTCTGCGGTAGCTAATCTGTTATATCGATGCCAAAAATGTTTAGAAATGAGGGGAGGGCACTTTGAACATGTATTATAATGTTAAAAACTGTTAAATTAATGTAGTTTTGCTTTAATTAAAAATGTTTTATTTGTATTAATTATTTTTACCGGTTTGCCCCAATTTGTAATAAATCACAAACATTACAATTAAGCCGAAACGACCAGGTTTACGAAAAAATGCCAAGAGACATTTTTTGCTTAAAATTGAATGTCCTATTCAAAAATATTTGTTATTTTGTGCAGGGCCGTACTATTTTTTTGTTGAATTCCTGACACCAATAATTACCCATATCTCGGCCCCTGGTAAATTTTAAAACGTGATATTTAAAATATTAAAACACATTCCATGAAAAATAATAAAATACCTCTCCAGTAGAGTGCAAAAGTTGTTAAGTTGATGTAGTTTTGCTTTAATTAAAAATGTTTGATTTGAATTAATTATTTTTACCAGTTTGCCCCAATGTGTAATAAATCACAAATATTGCAATTATGCCGAAACGACCAGAGATACGAAAAAATGGTAAGAGACATTTTTTGCTTCCTATTCAAAAATACGTTTCTTTTTTATTTTATGCAGGGCCGTACTATTTTTTTTGTCGAATTATTGATACCGATTACCCATATCTCCGCCACTGGTAAATTTTAAAACGTGATATTTTGTACTTTTATAGCTCTATATTCATGTATCTTGTGTACCAAATTTAGTTTTGATATTTCTAATATTTACGAAGAAAAAAAATTAAAACCATTTATTTTATATAGGAAACTCATATTATTTTTTCATGCTCTACGATTTTTAAATTTTCGGTATTTGAAAATGAATCACCCTGTATATGGATGGAAACCGAGGGAAACAAAGTATTTTAAGAAGAAAATTACAATGTGCATAGAAAATGCAGGACATAATTTTGAACATTTACTGCGATTTTGCTTTAATTTTTTTTATATTTATTAGTTATAGATATATATTAGTTTTCTGAAATCGTATGGAAAAAACGTATATTTTGTATTAGCATCTTTTCCATTGCAATCTTGATTTGTGACAGAAGATTTCTCAGATCAAATCAGGGCGACCCATTTGAAACGGAAACCCCTGTAAAATTGTTACAAAATGAACTAATGATTGAATGAATGAATGAAAAATAAAAATGTGTTAGGTAACAAAAAATTTGATTTTGGTGCTTTATCTCAATTTTGAGGGTATACTACGAATTTATTTACGAAAATCAATTAGTGATTTTGTTACCTCAAAACTGACTACGTCATTGGTTTCGGGACGGTCTAAAATGGGCTGGTACCAAGTTTCGTTGAAAACGAACTGTTAAAAATACTACGAAATAATCACTATTGAAAACTTATGAAACTGGCTTCTCCGTAAAAAGTTTATTTTTCGTAGGATTGTCACCAATTTTTATTTCCTCTGTTTAAACTCAAAAATTGTAGTAATTTAAAACATTTCGGCAGTAAATACGATTTTTAATAAATTTTTGAAATAAAATAAAATGTGCAACTTAAATTAGAAATACTCTGGACTTAACTGTTGAAATATTTTGAATAACTACGGTTTTTTGTATTTAAACAGTAGAAAAATTAGTGGCAATCCTACGCAAAATAGAATTTTTTTACGGGGGACGTCAGTCACCCAATCAATATTGATTAGGTATATAATAACTGTTATTTTTTAACGAAACTTGGTACAAAGTAATTTCAGATGGTCCTGAATCCAATGACGTAGTCATTTTTGAGGTAAAAAACATGCTTTTTGTCATTTTTTACTTTTGAAATGGATATAATATTATACAGGGTGTCCGCCGCTTTCGTAGATAAACTTTGAGAATTTGCAGAAAGTCATTAGAACGCAAAGTTCTTTTAAATAAATGATGAATGTGTAAATCATTAATTTTCGAGATACACAAAGCGTTTATGAAAACAATTATTTTCATCTCTTATATTTTTAACTCTGTAAGCAATATAACCAGATAGTGACTTCAAACTCGATATATAGTAATAGGTCTTCAAGTACCACCGGTATGCTGAAAAAGTGCCCGTTTGTGGGGGTATGAACTTCCCCACTAGGATCGCGTGACTCCATCGAGACCGAGTCGGGTTCATCGTTTGCCACAGCCGGGGGCCGCTCGGCAATCTGCATTTGCCCATTTGATTTTTTATTTTAGTTGTGGAGATGGCAACGGCACTTGCTTTTTCGGTCGGTTTAATCTACTAAACTTTAAACACTACACTGGTTTAGTCTCGCGAGGCATTTTAAGTATGGTCCCATAAGAATTGACCTTCTTGTCGTAGTAAATTCTTCCATTTATATTTATATTTTCTACTTTTTGTAACGCACGCCACTGGTGAATCTAAATGGGCGGTTCTTCCAAGTAGCTGTTGACCTGTTACTACATACATATTGAATTCGATATTTCTTTTTGTCACGGAGATAAAAAACTATAAAATATGAAAATAATTGCTTTCTTAAAAGCTCTGTATTTTGAAAACTAACCATTTGTACACTCATTTTTAAATGAACTTTATCTAAAAAATACGATGCTCGATTGTTTTTCTAAGAACATTATTAATATTTTCAGAAAATTTTAGTTTTAACTTTTTTTTGTAGCCCACAAAATAAAGAAGTTAAGGGGGTGTAAAGTGTTATATGAAACACCCTGTACCGTACTACTGTAAAGGCGACTTGTCTCTTAGTTGCCTAGCCAATGCTGTAATCAATTATTGTTAGTTGGAGACACCCAATATTGTGAAAATACATTAAGTAGTTTCATTTTTCTAAGGTGTAAACCGAGAGCGCTTGCTAGCTTTTCAACTTAAATAATTACAAAAAAAAAACAAGATTAACTTTAATTTTGATTCGTGATTCGTGAAACTTTTTATTACAGATTTTTTCGTATTTTGTTAGCTCCTTTATTTGACGCGGCTAATTTATAACCATTTGTCCACAAACTGAGCTCCCAACTTCAAAGGCGTAATTCATCATCAACATGCCGCAGTATAAACATGCCAGTCTGTATACTGACTTCCTTTCGAAAATAGCCACTTATTCGGGTTGATCCGACATTAATAGGACTAACGTCTTAGTAGAACAAATAATTTTGTAACAAATTTATATGTAGATTTATTGGAAGTCGCTGTTACCGAACGTACCTTAATTTGTTGTTACCGTAAACCTGTTTTCCAGAGCTTTTCAAAGCGTATCACAACTGGGAGGGTTGCCACTTCAGATTTTCAAGCTACGGTGGGTCGTCACTACGGCATTTTGTTTCCCCTCCCTACTACTGAAGAGCGGTTCAAGCGATTTTTGAATTATTTGTTTATTTTTTATACAGGGTGTATCTTTGATTACCACAGACATTTTAACAAGCGGTAGGTTTAGGCAAACAAAATTACTATTATACTTAGAAACGCTTTAATGCCACAGGTTCGCCCGAAACTGTAGCACCGTTATTGCTGTTTCGACCTCCCTGAAACACAGCGCGCCACTCACGCCGATCGCCAAGTACCTAAGTGCTCAGGGAGGCTTACAACTCCGAATTGCGGCAATCGTCTAGTCCTTGCGGATTTTGAAGCCTAATAGTAATTATTGTAATATTACTTGTTCTTGCTGTGCAATAAAAGTTGTTTGCTAAAATCTTTTGTTAAAATTAACGATTTCATGATCAATGATATAGGACAAGGGGGTCCTATATCAATTCATGTGATTTTTTGCGGGGTCATATGAAACAAATGGTTTATTCGACTCCCGCAAATACATTAGAAGAGCGACGAGCTTGAGTAGAAGCAGCTGAGAACGACATTAAAAATAATCACAAGAAGCTTTTATTAAGCCATGTACTAAATTGAATAAAATAACTTTAGCTTTTCGTTAAGATAGATAATTCAATGCCAAATTGCCACAAGTTTTTGCAAATCAAAAAGTTTGTCGCGCGAAATGTTCATAAAAGTAGGAACCAATTAATTTTATTGGACAGTGATTTGTTGATAAGCAAGTTCCTACTTAAAAAGGATGACTTTTCTATAAATTCGCGCTAGAAGCTTTTTAATATAACTTGGCGCAAATTGGCATTGAATTATCTTAACGAAAACCTAAACTTATTTTATTCGTTTTAGTACATGACTTTAATAAACGCATGTTTTTAAAAAGGTTTTTATCTTTTATTTTATTTTGTGCTTTTTAGTACCTATTTAATTCCCATGTCAAGAGGGTGGTAAAGAAATTTAGTCCGCCATCTTGGGGCATCCGACATATTGGATGTCACTAACTTTACCGTTTTCTACTCTTAAAGCCCTTTCATTTGATACCCATACTAAAAAATACACCATTCGTCATCTTGGAGCGGCGGCCATTTTGAAAGTATTACAATATTGAGTATTGCATGTTATATTTTTACCAGAACTAAAGGTGTATGCAAAATTTCAGCTCAATCGGATGTCAATAAGTGGTTATAATTCAGCTTGCAAGATTTGACCTAAACAAACCAACTGACATTTTAATTGGGTTTTTCGCCACCAAACTGGTTAAAAGACAACTTTTTCAAGTTGCCTGGAAAATTCATAAATTCTTAACAGTAAATGAACTAAACTTTGAACTTGTAACTCAAAAAATATCTTCAACAAATTTGTTTCCTGAGCTTTCGGAGAATAAATCTTCCTCCTTTCTCAAAGATCATGTCACGTCAAAGTGAAATGACAGATTTTAATTTAATTTAATTTAAAGATATTTTTTGAGTTATAAGTTCAAAGTTTAGTTCATTTACTGTTAAGAATTTATTAATTTTCCAGGCAACTTAAAAAAGTTGTCTTTTAACCAGTTTGGTGGCGAAAAACCCAATTAAAATTCAATGTATCTGTTTACGCCACAAATAAATTTTAGAAAATATTAAACAAACTGACATATAGGTACAGGGTGATTCAGTTCCGGTGCTCAACATGGGGATCTCGGAAACCGTAACAGATACGAAGTCGGTCAAATGGAGGCAAACTTGCGCCTTTGGGCGCCTAACAATATGCCGTTGAGAAAGTTAAAATATTTTCATGGGTTGCTGAGATATTTAAGAAAAATCGAATTTTTGAAAATTAGATTTTATTTTTTTCTGGGGCCATTTGCGATAATATTGAAAAATAAATTATATTTTTTCATAGCAACATTTTCTGGACTACGTCGAGGTATTTTTAGATTTTCGGGGCGACGTTTCGTTTTTGAGATAGAGGCATCATCTTAATTTTTTTAAATACGGACCTGGATTTTTTTATTGCATATTTCGAAATGAATCGTTATTCTGAGTACAACGATGTATGACACATACATATTTTTTCTCGTTTTATCTGCTAAAATGCACATTTACTAAGAAAAAAATTAATACGGTCCTGGACTATGCATTTCTCTCTCTTTTTTTCAAAGCTATTCCAATAATAACAAGTGATCATTTTTGTATACCTACTCGATAAATTAAACTCTATGTTTGTCATATTTTGGAATTTTTGTTTATATCCGATATTAAAAGCAATGAACTAATGTTCTAATAATTCTAATGTATCAAATGCTCTAAATGAGCATCCCAACTCAAAAATGAAACAGTTTTTTTTTGCGTTTTGCGTAAAATTTCGTGATGGAACAGAAATAATTAGAGTTTATATTTACTTTTCTTTTGCACCTAAATAAATGGAATAAATAGAATGAATAAATATAAATATATTTATTTACAATAAGCTGGCAGCACAATGTAATATAAGTAGGTAGTAAACGTAAAATGAACCACATACCTTGTGATTTATTTTACTAGGTATGTTTTATCGTTGCGAAATCACATTTAATTAAAGCTTTGTGTTCGCATAATACCATAATAATTGACTCATTAATCAACAAGTAATTAACTTCTTATAGAAACAAATTGAAATATGCATTATTATAATTTTTGGCCAAAAATCGAGAAAAACAAACCATATTGTTGTATTATGAAATTACAATAGTATATTCAGAAATTGCAGAATTAAATGAATCTGAATTAATAATAATTAAATTTTAATGAAATAACATAAATATTAATTAGTCATTGTTAATTATATGCTGTTGGAGCAGTATTAATTACTTCATATGTTTTTTTTTATTTTAGCTAGATTATTAAAGCAATTAATGCAATGATACAGTAAAGGGAAACTGTAAAAATTTATAATAGTATACCGCAAAATTTCAAAACAATATCACCAAGTTGCTTCAAGAAGCATATATATATATATATATATATATATATATATATATATATATATATATATATATATATATATATATATATATATATATATATATATATATATATATATATATATATATATTGGTAAAACTTGTTAATGTTTGTAATTTCTTTCTTTTTTGCCCCTCCTCTTCTATTTGAACGCTATTTATTAATTATTTATATTTACATTTGTTACATTCAGTTAAAATAAGGTTAAGTGGTAGAATAGCTTTTAAGCTAAACTTCGCCTTTACATGTACTTATATCTACAGGGTGTCTCATTTTGATCTGGAACACCCCTGTAAAATTTGAACTGGCTTACGGATTTTAACGAATTTTTTTTTGTATACAGGGCCCTCCTAGAGGCTTATCAAACACTTTTCAATGACCATACGATTATTCCAGGGCCGGATTAAAAAAAATTTTTGACCCAAAATTTCGAGTTAAGTTATCAGCGATTTTTTTATCGGAAATCTGATAACGTGGCGTTAATCAGCGCCCCTGAAAACCCCCAGATTCCAAATTTCAAGAAATTATTCCCACAAATTAGACTTTTACACTGCATCACAATTGCAAAAAATCAAAATTTCAATTTGAGTTCAGCTATTAAGGTGGCTATGGAAACAAGTGAAAATGGTATGGAGGTCCACAGGGGACAATAGTAATTAACCTGATCTGAAACTGTACTCGGTTTCTCTTTTCAGTATTGCTGTACAGTACAAATTGTATGCCATTTGAGACGCAAGAGAGCTCGCTGGCGTCGCAGGCAGCCGTGGAAAAACAATGGCTCGCAGAAATGTCAGTTTATGCATTTTTACAACAAACGTTATTCAGGGGTTGATGTTGCTAAAATAATGTAGGTGTTACAAATAATTTAGTGGGTATAAAATGTAATTTCTAATCGATTCGTCAATACATTTCTTCCGTTTAAAATATTGCTGCTTTTAATTACATTCTTCAAATACGTACTTTGTAGTGTATAATGTAAAAATTAAGGTTTGTACTTGGACGACTGCCTGCGACGGCAGCGAGCTCTCTTGCGTCTCAAATGGCATAAAATTTGTACTGTACAGCAATACTGAAAAGAGAAACCGAGTACAGTTTCAGATCAGGTTAATTACTATTGTCCCCTGTGGACCTCCATACCATTTTCACTTGTTTCCATAGCCACCTTAATAGCTGAACTCAAATTGAAATTTTGATTTTTTGCAATTGTGATGCAGTGTAAAAGTCTAATTTGTGCGAATAAAATAGTCTTAATGGGCAATACAGGGTGTATCTTTGGTAAAAGCACGCCCATGAAAGTATTTTTTAAAATATGCAGAAAATATAAAGTTAAGCCTATCAAACATTTTCCTGAATTTTAAAGACAGTTTGCCCAACAAACATTCAAAGTTAAAATTACTTAATTTTTACTACCCAACTAGTCAGAAATTTATTTTGACCAAACCAATTTACCTCTATATGAGGTAGAAAAAATGGAAAGTGAGGACTGGGGAATGAACTGGAAGTAATTTTTAAGTCAAAAATAGGTAATATAACTTTATGGGTTTTCGTCAAATTTACCATTAAAGTTGTAAAAAATAATTCGGTAATTGATGGCTTTTGTGAGCCCTAAACCATCAACCTGTTCTTTGCTAGGGTAACTCGCATTTGTGGCATCGGCGCTAAAATTCAAAGTACGGTAGAAAGCTTTTTCTGGCCGTTCAAAGAGTTTGTTGCCTCGTTTCCGGTTGTTACTAGCCTTGTATCTCCTCAGACGCCCTGCGAAAACAGAAAGTTTTTGTTTTAATGTGTCAAGACATTGTTGAGCAGTGATGTTCGCGGGGTCATGCCGAGAATGCATTTGGGTGCGGCTCATTATTGCCTGCACCGCCCTCTGGATCCTTCTAGTTCTAACTCCTCTGATATATTCCGTCACTGGTCCTATGTCTTTACGGAGACTCTCGATCTTCCGATTTAGTCGCATATCCCATTGATCCATTCGTGGTTCTGGTCTTGGACGATTCAACTCTTGGGCCGTTCAGATCTTGGCTCCCATTACAGTTACGATTGCCGTTGCGGCACAGTAGATTAACTGTGCATATTCTAATGTTGGTGCCACTGAAACATAGTTAGGTAAAATTCTGGTGTTCATAAGATCGACCAAGATTGCAAGCTTCCTGGAAGAATTCAATCTTGGCAGCGGTGGTCTGCTCAGTGGGTCTGTGCCTTCGTATCGCAATACTGCCTGTCTTAGCTGTGTGTCTAAGCTTTCAAAGTGTTCTTCGTTAACCGATTTGGCTTATTGTTGTGGTCCAGGCTCTTGAATTTCCCCGTTGTTGTTGTCTATGGCTATGTGTTCGCCATGGATCTCTAGCTCAACTTCCCGTTTGATAGTGTCGCGTTTCTGGGATTCGGTTGTTTCTTAGGATAGTTCGATACTGATCTAACACTCATTGTTCAGACACTTGTGCGCGTGGAAACTCCCTGCAGAACTCGGCATGCAGTTGTTGTCGATAGCCGATCATCTCTTATTATTAGGTATATTATTATTATTTATATTTATACATTTCTGTTTCTGCTTGAGCTGACCGAATAAACAAACAACTGCTCGGCACGATCGTTGCGCGGTATTCGGAGCGTAATGACATATTTAATGTTAATAAGGAATATAGGATTCGGGCCGGCTGCCGGCCATTCAAATGCCATTTATTGGATTTCACGTATACCTAGGCATTGCGGGCAGGGTTGGGACCAGTCGGGAAAGGTATGCTCGGCTCGCCGGCCGGGCCGACGTTAATTGAATTCTGTGTTTGCGGATGCCTATTACCAAATTAGCAACGCTTAATTGGCGATATGTTGTATTAGTAAACACGACTATTCGCTTACACGGGACCTCGTTAACGTTTAAAGCTTTACAGTATAACCGTTAACGACTCTCCGCGCTGCACCGGCCGCTTTGTTTAGTTAGCCCAACAAAGCTGTTCTCAATCTAAATATGTGCTTTGCTCTATCCATTTCACCTAATTAACGGCTAGGTGTATTTATATGGACTTAATTATATCATTTATAAAGGAGCTATTTCAAAATTATGCACATGACGAAACAGAGTAAGCAAAAGTAAGGTTCCTACTGCAAATAATCTATAGCTATACCTACATATTCATCTTGAGTCGGCGTTTACACGTATCGGACAAAGTGATGTTGGGAGAATAATAAGTTAAGAACTGTCCAGAAATTCATGAGGAATGCAGGTGTATCCCATATCTAGGGCTCGATAACTTGGAAAGAGCACCCTCCGAGCAAGATTCTTGTGGTATCCGGAATAACTGGGATCTGAGTAAATTTTCCCAGTATAGAAGCATTTCGAATATCGTATGGTTAAGACGATATAATTATTATAATAAAATGGTTTTTATTATACCCAATAACAAAATGTAGTATACATATTATAAATTATACAATGCCATTATGTTCTGGACTGAGATGAGAACAAAATAAATGATTGACATTGAACTTGCATTTGTGACGTTTTATTACAATTGAGGTTGGAATAAATGGGGGGTAATTATTTTAAAAATCATTTAGGTTGAGAATCAAGTGAGGGAGCAATGGTCTTGTTTTAGGAAAATATCTGCATTTTGAAGACGGCAATCGAATATTAATTGACATTTTCTGTACATTATTATTAACATTTACTTATAAATTTTGTACAAAACAACAAAACCTGTTGCATACTTTGCCCTAAATAATTGTTTTTTGTACATTTTGACAGCCCTCTGGGTTGGCTATTTTTTTAGTACGTTTTATGCGATATCGGTTTAAAAACAACGCTAGTCGATAGTAGTAAGCTCTCCAGCGATGCGGTATATTTTAGTTACTATGGTGATTCAAATGCCTCTTTTATTTCTGACAATCAAAAAGAGTCAGCAGGTACCGAGAGTTGCGCACATGCAAATTATAGGTATTTGTAAAGTATTTCGGCTCGCTAGCCGTATCGCCGTTACTTGAATTCTGTTTTTAGATGTCTATTGGGAAATTATGAATGCTTGATTAGCTAATATTTTATTAACACTACTACTAGCTTATACTGGAATGCAACATTTAAAGCTTTAAGATAATATAATTATTATAGTGTTATATAATATAGTGCTCTATCGCCTCATTCCGGTTTTATTTAATGTTCCGAACAAAGCTGTTGTCGACGTAAGTGTGTACCTTACTTGAATTTTTAAGGTAACAACTATGGTGCATACTGCATATAACGAAGCATCACGTAAATGAGCAAAAGGGATGAGAATGTTAGTAATCAAAACGTCTCAATGAATAACCAGTAGGAGAGACAAAGATAAATGTTCCCCGTATTTCTTTGCAAGCCAAAAAGAAAATAAGACAAGTTTTAAGGCTTGTTCAAACTTGACTTTGGTCCCAGCTAGGCGCTCGCGGCCTAAAATGTTTCTTCGATAGTGAAAAAAGGTGGAATCATTTTGTCGCGAAATGAATTTTGACCGCCCTTTTAAGCATGCATGCTTGTGTTGTGTTCATTTTTATATGCCTGCAGAATACAGATCAGAGTACTCGTCCACGTCACTACTCTTGGATCCGCCCGTATAATGGCATGTTTAATGGCAATCAAGGAATTATATTCTCGCCAGCTGCCGGCGGTTGTCCATTCAAATACCATTTATTGGATTTCACGTAGGCATTTCGGGCGGGGGCTAAAGCCGAGCCGGTCCCGGTATGCTCGGCTCGCGGGCCGGGCCGACGTTAATTGAATTCTGTGTTTGCGGATGCTTATTACCAAATTAGCAACGCTTAATTACCGATATGTTTTATTAGTAAACACGACTACTCGCTTACATTGGACCGCATTAACGTTCGAAGCTTTACACTATCCGTTAAGCACGTTCGTCGCTCCCGGTGGCTTTGATTAGTTTGTAGAACAATGCTGTTCTCAATCTAAATATGTACGTTGCTCTATCCATTTCCCTTAATTAACGGCCAGGTGTGTTTGTATGGTATTAATTATTTGATAAATAAGGACTTGGTATCGGAATTATGCTCTCAGATGCTGTTTAATAATGGGAGTGCAAAAGTCAGCGTATAATATTCCAGATTTCAAGTGGGACCATTTTGATTGCGTGACCATTATTTTTTTCTTAGTATCTACAAGGTACTTTATTTTGCAACTCTATAAACTTATAGGAGATAGATTGGTTTTATTTCCATTTATAAAAATTATCCATTTATGAAGACGGCAGATTTAAAATATATCAATTTTCATAGCTACTGTTTGCTTAGTAGATTCCTAAATTGTTTTTAAGTGCCTTATTTTAAGGATATTTTAAACAGGCCGATTAATATTAAAAATTTTGTAATATTTTGATTTATAATAGTTTGGACGTCGTTTTAATACCCCTAAATTTTTGGCACTCCCGTTTTCTCAAACATATATTTTACTTCAACATTAGGCGCTATTCGGTATTCCTCAAATCTGTCGACGATCCAACAGAGGCTTATTACTGGTGAACATATAGTGATTGATTGAATATAAACACATTCCTATATTGTTTTTACAATAACTGTGTATTTCAATGAATTAGAATAAGTTTTTGTGTATTCTGTAGGTACTTATAGAAAATAAAGAAAATCACTAAACTACTAAACTTATCTAGAAGTCAGGTATGGTAATGCATAGGGTCAAACAAAATCATCACCATGCTGCGATGTATACACTGTGTCCCGGATAAGAATGAACAGCATGGGGATATTGCAAACGGTGAGAGATAGAGCAACGGTTAAATGGGGAAAAAGTTGTGCAATTTTGAGGTCAATAAAATGGCACAAACAGATTTCTAATTTTTTTTTCGTTTTTGAGTTATTTTGAAAAAAGTAAAATTTTGCGTTTTTGATTTTATTTTTTTCTGAAGTTGTTATCAAAGATAGAAAAAAAGAAGAACACTTTCTTATGGCACTTTTTAACGGGATAAGATGGCGTTTTTACATTTGTTATACAACGTTTCGTTTTTGAGAAACAATCTTCAACTTAATTTTTTTAAATACGGACCTGGATTTTTTTGCAGATTTTGAAAGCACTTTTCATTGCAAATACCATGATGTATGACACAAAATATGTCTAAAATGTTTTAAGACAATTGTACTGAAAATTCCTTTTTTTTATTCATTTTTTTCTAATTCGGCCTTGTATTTAATAATAAAAAGTCTAAATATTAATCAGTATTGTCAATAATTTAACTTACAACTTATCTTTCAATTGGATAACTAAAAAAAGGACGGCAAAGACTAATAACAATCACATACGATAATAAAAAATTAATGAAAATCCTCCACCTAGAAGGCTTTGAAACAACGAAACCAACCCCTTGTCATTTGTCATAACTCCCACTGTATCATTTAGTTAACAATTATTTCTATCATTAGAAATGGAGGGTGCTTTTTCAAATGACGACAAATTTAACATGTCAGCATGTTATATCTTGTGTCACAGAAATAGTGTAGAGACCGAACGAATGTATTGTTGCAATTAATAAGTGGCTGAAGTTATTGGTTTCGTTGGCTTAAAGCTTTCTTCTCACAATTAGAAAAAGCGAAGAATTTACTCCAAAACACAATGCGACACTGTGTGCTGTACAACAACAGAGGAAAACACTTACCAGACAGGGCCGTATTTAAAAATATTAAGTTTTCGAAGTCAAAATAAACTGTAAGTTAAATTGTTGTCAATTTTGATTAATATATAGACTTCTTATTATTAAATACAGGGTCGCAATAGAAAAAAATGAATGGAAAAAAGGAAGATATTAGAAATATGTTTGTGCCATTTTATTGACCTCAAAAATGCGCAACTTTTCCCCCATTTAATCGTTGCGTATCTCTCACCGTTTGCAATATCCCCATGCTGTTCATTCTTCTCCGGGACACAGTGTATACGTACGAACCGCATGATAGTAATTAGGAATTAGATTTTGGGAGACTGCCGCATGGCCTACTATACAAATATCGTTTACGGGATTCCATGTTAGCATTTCAGCCTCTACTATAGACTCTTTCCGAGGCACTCCGACCGGCCAGACCTAAACTGAATTATGTGTTTACGAAGGTTTCTTACCAAATTAGCAATACTTTACTCTTATACGATTTTTATATTTTTTGACCTACCCTGTATGCTGTATGGCTTGCAACCATTCTATGTGCGCCTAATATGATTATTGAACATGCACCAACTTTTGGGAATATTTGTATTTTCGTATTTTCTGGCTTCGATCGACCTTGGTTCGAATCGTGATCGAGGAAGGCTGCACGCTCGTCGCACATGTCTTTATAGAGAGACACCGCGCTGATGGCCAAGATCGGTGGACGAAATGTGGATTCACGGTATTGCTCCTTAGTAGCGCTTTATCTGTGTGATTTACTAATTATCCTACACTCACTGGGATTACTACGGTGTTCTAGGGTTTTCCGTAGTACTTGAGTGAATGCTAACGTAGTTCTATCGGGAAAAGTCGGCCCCTGCCGCAAATGGCAACGAAGACAAAATAACAGTAATTGTCCCCCCCACAACCATTCAGTTGCTTCTTGGGCGCTCCTAGTTTGGAGTATTGTGATTGTGAGGGTGAGAATTATTATTAATATAATCATGTCACCTCATATCAACTTGAGATCTTCAAAAACACCCTGTATGTGCATTTGTTTTGAGATTAACTTACACTCAGAAATTTCATATGCATTAATATAGGTTCTGGATTGTCAGCAAACAACTTGAACTAGTTGGTTTATTGAAAATTTTGTAGTTTTAATTTTAAGGCAAATTAATAAGATATTTTTAGGCAGAAATGAATGAGCAATTCAAAAATTCTGGCGAGTTCTCAAAAAAAAATGGACGTGTGCTTCCTTTCCGTCGGCACTGGTGAAACGCGGTGCTGACGCCTTAATTTTAATGCATTTTACACTTGTATCCAGCGCCCCATTTCTTTAAATGTTGACCAAATATAACGTTCATTTTAAGTGTTAATAATACAATTTATACCTAAAAGTTTTATAAAGTTGATAAAATGATTATTATTTTAGAAGGATATTGTGCTACATTAAATAATGTAATTCGAAACAATTTAGCCTTTGTCTGTATACTTAAGTTAATCCGATATCCAATAGCTACTAAGCGGTAGTGACATGTCATTATATGGGTGCCAATGCAAAGTACTTCATATAATTAACTTAATAAGTTAAATATGTCTCCATCCACCACTTATCCAATTTAGTTGCATGACGATACTTTTAAATATTTACCATCCTGTTTTCTACTGAGTATTAAATTTACTATTACCTAATTCAGGTTGGTTTATTTGAAATTGCTATAGGGTGAGATTTTAAAAACATCCTCTCATATGGAAAAATTTGGAAGAAAAACCTCGGATTTTATTAAGGTAAATATTTAATACCAGACTATATTCTATATATAGTCACTATTAATGCGCAAGAACCTTAATGGTCGCAGAAGACAAAAAAAATCTCCAATTTGTACCTATGGATTTTAGTTAAAAGTCCACTGGTAAATTTTATTATTTTATATATTTCGCATTTTAATAAGAATGCTTTGCTTTTTCTGAAATATTGTAAAACATTTCACTTTGACATCCCTTGGTCGAAATTCCCAAATTAAACTTATGAGAATTTTCATTCCATAGCTCCAGAGGCTGGAAGGAGACCTCAAGCTATCTTTCCACGTCGTGATATTCGAAACAATGTAACACAAACAAATAATGGTTGTCCAGAGTTACTAAGTGTTGTATAATCACGCCCGCCTATATTCGATATTTCATAACAGATCCCATACAGGGAGTGGACCAGGGACGGATGGGACGGTCGGGCAATCGGGCAAATGCCCAAAGGGCCGGTCGCAATCGGGCCGACTTGGGCCGGCCTGGACAGCTAGCGGGCATACGGCATACGCAAAATATCGAAATAATCATCATCGCGGCCGCAGCGCAATCAACGATGACGCGACGTCCCTAAGCACCTTTCCGGCCCTTTCTTCCCTTCCTAATATGTTCCAAGGGGCATATTCTGCTTTGGCTTCTGCATTTCAGTACATTTGCCTATTTCTCAAGTTAAATGTGAATGGTCGTTTTCAACATTAAGATTAAGTATATAAAAATAGATTAAGGAATACAGTGTGTCACTCTAGAAATCTATGAAGAGCCGAGTAAAATTTATCATTATATATATTTTTATAGTCACCTAAAAATTTAAAGAAGATATCTCAAAGACACTACTATTTCGGCTGGGTGATTATTCCATGGCTAACTATTATATCATATTAGGCATTCTTTTAAGAATAAAATGGATAGTGGCCATAGCTCAAAACCTTTTGTACAAAATATCAGTACACTAAGTTATACAAGGCGTTCACAAGGTGGGGCCAAAATTGTAAAAAAAAAGATTTTCCAGAGTACCTACCCTGTATAAACCACATAGCACATTTTGGTGATCTTTTTTACAAATCGATTAAGCTTTGCCTGAGTATTATTGTACGTAGTATAGCCAGTCTAGCTCATACACGGTGTTCGTAAAAAAATCAAATTTGATGAAATCATGTATTTAAATATATATCTCAGGAAAAGCTTAATCGATTTACAAGTAAGATTTCCAACCTGTGTCCTGTTGTTTTATACAGGATACTCTAGAAAATCTTTTTTTTTTAAATTTTTTTCCCACTTCGTAAACTTTGTATAACTTAAAGTACTGATATTTTGTACAAAGAGTTTGAGCTATGGCCAATTCGATGACGCCGTCCATTTTATTCTTAAAAGAATGCCTAATATGATATTCCGAAAATTGGTTATTTAAAAAAACCATAGTTAGCCATGGAATAATCACAAAACCGAAATAGTAGTGTATGTGAGATATCTTCCTTTAGATAAATCTAAAAAAATATATAGCGCTAAATTTTACTTAGAGTGGTCACAAGCAAACGCGGACATACTGTAGATTACAAGATACTAGATTAGAGCCTTTATGATAGTAAATATAGAGAAAGTTATTTTAAATCAAATTGATAATGAAGAAGTTATCAATATATTGCCATCATAAAGTTCATTACTAGCTACCCCTCTACACTGCTTACTATTATACTATTGCATGCACCACACGTTTTTCTAATCTTTATGAGGCTAGGGGAAATTATTTAATTTTTTCAGTCCGTTTTTATATTGTCTTATACTTTTTAGTTCGTTTTAAAAACGTGGTATATTAAAATAATATTTTAAAATTTTATCATTTTCTGCTTTTTTAGTCTTGTTTAAAATTTTCCAATAGATTTTAAACATCTTGATGAAATTATGACAGAGACATGTGGCAAATTTCAGGTTTATTAATTAATTGCAGATCCTTCATACTTACCAATACATGTGCTTATCTGTTGATAAATTTCCACTAGTCAAATATTTTTATTTATTAGGTATTCATATTTTTTTTTATTTATTATATGTAGTAGATATATAGGTACCCCATTAATTTTGCATTGTTATCCTGGTCTGAGCTATGTTTAAAGTTTCAAGTCTCTAACTCATCGGGAAATTGGTTTAAAATCGATTGTAGAATTTGACGAACAGACGAACAGGACGAAAATAAAGCGAGCTAATAAAAACGTGTTAAAAAGCATTAATTTATTAAATCAAATAATAGATCTAGTCTAGTTTTTTATTTTTGTGTTATTTTTGTATTATAGAGAATACGACTGTTCTAATTTTTGGTGTTAGAAGAATTTATTTTTATTATTTGTATAGATTATGCAAGAGGTTTTAAATAAACTATCATAATAAAAATAAACCTTTCTTTTTATTGCAACATATCTTATTGGGCCGGAACGACTAAACTAAACCCCCCGCCAACGACTGACAAACCTAGCTGGACTCACGGCGACGCGCGGCCTATTCCCCTATATCTACCAAAACGGTGAAAGTACGGTATACTACATATTATGCATTGTTATCCTGGTCTGAGTTATGTTTAAAGTTTCAAGTCTCTAACTCATCGGAAAATTAGTTTATAATCGATTGCAAAATTTGACGAACAGACGAACAGGAGGGAAAAAAAGCGAGTTAATAAAAACGTGGTAAAAAGCATTAATTTATTAAATCAAATAATAGTCTAGTCTAGTTTGTCATTTTTATGTTTTTTTTTTATTATAGAGAATACGGCTGTTTTAACTTTTGGTGTTTTTTAGTTTTTGGTGAAGAATTTATTTTTATTATATGTATATAATATCCAAATAAAAATAAACCTGCTTTTTATTGCGACATGTCTTATTGGGCCGGAACGACTAAACTTCCCGGGCCGGTTGACCCTACCCCATCCGTCCCTGGTTGAGATAATAAGAATTTGGAAATAAGGACCTTTCTGGAATGAGAGGGAATACTCTTAGCGTTGACTGACGTATTAATAAAGACTGCTCACGGCTGTCATGTTTGACAATTCTCTGACTCACCATGCGCTTCCCAGAGCTGGACCAACACTACATTTCACAACATTTCATTGTTGTTTACGGATTGGGGTGGCGCTACACGACAAAAAAATGGCGACTTATTATAGGTTATAGGGGGTATTCTGTGGCTATTGGGATGTCAGTTTCTGACGTTTAAAAAAACCAAAATTTTAAATATCCAGCTTTATTACGATTTACCTTCTTTTTACGGTAACGGATTGTCTTTGCGTCCAGTATTTGGCAGTTTTATCCTATTAGTACGGCTTTTCGAGGTAGAGTTGTTTGTGATAACATGAAATTTTCGCGCACATGAAGAAAATGGTATGCACAGAACCATTAGGTGAATTGCAGAAGAATGATTCTTGAAGAATAAACACTATTTTGGAATTATGGTATGATCTGATCAACCAGCTGAAGAAGCGAAAATTAAAGATATTATTTTGGAAGAGTATTTTTTAACGTATGCAGGAATGAAAATAGAAAATTTTGTTTATAGCTTCAAAGCGAATCAATAATAGTCCTCCATATAAAGAAGAAACTGAAAAATTTAATGCGTTTTATGCTTTCACATACTACAACTAGCCATGGACTGCGTTTCAAACCAAAAGGTACCAAATTATCTTGCTTGCTTTTTAGACTCGCTTTTCTAAAGGAAATGCATGGAAATATGCCATGTGAACTTGTCAAATTAGAGGGACATAACAAACAAATATTTTATTTTATTTTGAATATTAACTTCGTTGTAACAGACATATTTGCATGTTTTTATTTTATAAAAGATTCTGCAACAATGGTGTTTTAACTAAAACCACCGTGTAAATTAGTTTCGTCGTGTGGCGCCAATGGCAATCGCTTGAAACAGCGCTATGCACAGGTTTAATATAGTGTTGGTCCAGCCCGGAGACAAAATACAATGCAAAATACATTGTTGACCATAGGCGCCATCTACTTTCCAGGACATGAAACTATAACCGTAATTATTAGTATTATTCCCTAGCTAAACATTACCAATGGGGGGGGGATAAAAAATGAAAATATGACTTGTTGCTAAAAATAGCTCCGAAGGCGAAAATTTTTGATATTTTCAAGGTCAGACGGTTTAAATGAATGAAAAAAAAGTAATCTAATACATGGACATAAAATAATAGGTAATGAGCATAAATAATAAGTAATTGTGGTAATTTTCCTTTGTTAACTAATGATTTATGACCAGAAGTACTACAAAAGTGCTAACAAAGTTGTTGCTTATTGTTGACAAACAGTGACGTGTAAGTAACAATGTAAGTGCCTGTACAATTTTGGCGACAATCTACAAAAAATTACCATTAAAGGGCTACACTATAATTATCTCCAGTATAAAACAGGCTCTTCAGACCAGCGTCTTTGGTAAATATAAAAATTTGTTTCGGGGTTGTCCAATAAAGATGTTTAAAGCATAATCCAAATATGAAGGAATTAATACTTCAGTTTGAGCGTGGCTTCCACATCGCTCCTTGGACTGCAGGAACTGTTGAAGTAGGATATATGGCACATCGACGATTCTGGAAATAAACGGCAATTTGTGATACCAAGGTGCCACTTGGTACAGTTGTTCCTTAGACCCATTTGGTCGAGGAACACTCGACATTTTCCGTGTGGGTAGATTTTAAGGGGGATGGAAGAAATTGTATGTTAAAATTAAAAAAATTATAAAAATGTCCCAGGGACGCGAGCTGGGTGTCGATTCCGCATGATATCGACTCGAGGAATCCAACCGTAGCCCCGAAAATTCGATCCGAGAACCGGATCGCAAGAACTTTTTTGTTGTTCGAAAGGCCTTCAAAAACCACTTCCTTTGACCTTCGTACCATTTTCAAAATAGTGTAAATCCAGGACCGGCTACCGCCGATTTTCCCGAAAACCATTTAGCGATTTTTTAAATTGAAATCATCACTTCCCAAAACCCCCATGTATACCAAACAGGAAATATACCAGAAGTTCCATTCTACAGTGCCAAAGTTGAGCAAAATAGGAATTTCAAAGGCAACTGGCAAGTCAAGTGTGCTGTGGAATCCCCTCAAAACAGTTGAATAGTCGACAGGACCACTTTGGTACGCAAAGACACAATACAAAATATACAAGGTGTATTTTTCTGGGCCATCTCAAATTACTGAGTTTTTGGAATAAAAAATCGAGTAGATATATCAAAACCGCCCCAGACACTATAAATGAACTAAGTCATGAACTAAACTACAGAAGCCTGCTAGTCAGTAAGTTCATATGAGTTAAGGTGGCTGGTGTGCCACAACAGGAAAGGCACAGAAAATGTATCATCCTAGACAGTGACTTAGTTGACAAAAGTCCAATATTTCATAAAAATTGAGCATTTTGAGATGGCCCAGAGAAAAATACCCTGTTCATTTTTGTATTGAATCTTTGTGTTGAGCGGTCCTGTTGACCATTAATATGTTTTGAGGGGATTCCATGGTACACTTGACTTGCCAGATGCCTTCAAAATTCCTATTTTGCTCAATTTTGACAACCTGCAGAATTGAACTCCCTTAATATTTTTTGTTCAAATTTGGTATATGGGGATTTTGGGGTGTCCTGATTAACGGTATGGTGTCAGATTTTAAATAAAAAAAATCGCGAATGGTTGTTGTAAAAATCGGGTGTATGAAAAATAGTAGCCGCCCCTGGATTTGCATTTCCAAAATAATAGGAAGGTCAAGAGAAGCGGTTTTTGAAGGCCTTTCAAACAAAAAAAAGTTCAGGCGATTATCTCGAAAAATAAAGATTTTATGGATTTGTATATGTTTAAAAGTAGACACCCTGTATATTGAAACTTTATTAAACATATAATAATTTAATGGTATTATTCATTACGAATTACCTGACACATGTCACATTCATTATCCTGCGTGACACTGTGTGTTCCTGTGGCTCCCCCTTCGTCAGAAAGTGCAGCATGGGAGCTTCTTCCGGTGCCTGGAGCCGCCTTCCGGTGCGTAGAGTCCACTTCCGGTGACTGAAGCCCACATTCGTTGCCATAAATGAACTCGCAGATCTCAAAAACATAAGTATCGACACCTCACATGACCTTGTGTGCGTTAGAAACCATAATCAGTCGAGGATCGGCAATTTTTTTAAAATGGCGACTTTCCATCGATTTTAGATTCTCGGATCGCATTTCCCGGGCTATGGTTGAATTTTTCGAGTCGAAATCATGCGGGATCGACAAACAGCACGAGTCTCTGGACCGTTTTTAATTTTTTAAAAATGTTAACATCAAATTTCCCCCACCTCCCTAGAAAATCTACCCACACAGAAAATGTCGAGTATTCCTCGGGCCAAATCAACCCAATGGGTGTAAGGAACAACTGTACCAAGTGGCACCGTGGTATCACAAATTGCCATTTATATTTGCGTACCGCTAGGACTAATAGTCTCGGGACCCTTGGGGGAGGAAGGATATATCTCCCGTGGCCACTCCACTGTGACCACCCTATATGAGGTGATCACTGGAAATATAAAGTATATTTAAAATGTGCCTTTGGTCGCCCCCCATCATCGCGCCAAATATCAAGTTGATATCTTAAAAACCCTAGGATCTATAGGCTCTGTCCACAGTCGTCCACAATCTCAACCAGGATTTAAAACGAGGTATTGTCTATTGCGAAAAATGGTACTCTAAATAAAATACAATATAGATAGGCGGTGATAAAAGCGCAGGATACCCTCATTAACTTGTGTGCTGGCACCTTTGAGAACATGCCACAGACAAACAAAACAGCATTTGTCATAAGTTATGAAACGAACACCCGAGTGAACACCTGACGCGGGCACTCGAAGGATGTTTTGAAAGCTATAAATAATACGTGGTTGTGGATGGACTAACGTTTTGAGGTACCCCAATTTCCTGTCACCCACGGCTAATAATGACAGCATGTATATACGTAAATATCTTTCATATTTATTACATCCCACACAATAATAATAACAACAGTATAAATACCTAACATTGAAATTATCCAGTTATGGAGTTTGTGCATTTGATATATGCATTTACAGATTCAAACTATAACCAAAGTCTAGAGAATAGTATTCTCTAGACTTTGCTATAACCACAGATTACCTATAACTGCCTGAGCGTTGAACCCATTTTTGCGATTTTTTTACGTCTGTGACAAATTAGTTTTTTTTTAATTTCCAATGAATGCGTGAATGCTGTGAATATAGCCATATTCACAAAAAAAATCTGTATTTTTCTGGTCCACTCTATATCAAACTATAGTTGGTTCAGTAAGTTCAAAACTTTATGGCACCCTGATTTTTATTGAAAATGGTTAATCACTGCGCAGAGCAAACATTCACAATATAGGCCCTTTTCGGTACTGTTCGTCCAAGTGATATAATATCAGTTAATGTATAATAACACTTTACGTTTAGTTTATAGCATAGTAATATTAGGTATTCAAATTACTTCTAGTTGGCGAATGCGGTATAGGTACAGATATCGCGGTAACAGTATGAAGCCTAATTTTCTCATGTCAAATTGAAAATTATGCTCCCAAACGGGCCCGCTTGGATGGGGGCTGAGATTAGCCGCGATTTTAATATAGATAATGCTATCCGTCTATCTATTCGTGAGATGAAGGCCGGTATTGTAGAATTTAGTTTCGTGTATTACGCCGGCTGCTGATATTCTAATTTCTAATTTAACACACAAAACTGTATTAGCTTCAATTAATTAATTATAATAACATTTGCGGTTCATAAAATGAATTATTTCAGTATATTACAGGAATTATTAAAAAAAAGTTTAAGGGCAGTCATAATATTTGATAATCTTACAGGTTATCCACTTTTACCTTTTCTGTTGTTTATTAATATTATTTTATCCTATTTTCTGGAACCTACACCTTTTTCAAGGCATTTGGTATATTTGTAACTTGTGTTATTATTTAAATTTTATGTTGCGATTTTTAATTTATACAGTGTCTGCCAGAAAGTTGGATACAAAGGGGAATTTTCTTTATTTGAAGTTTCTCAAAAAAAAATTATTCTTGATAAAAGTTGGTGCTTGTGCTTAAACTCAAAATCCACCCGCAAAAATTTTGAAATTTCGATTCGTATACAGGGTAGGTTGAAAAATATGAAAATTCCTCAAGAGTAAAGTACCCCTATTTTTAGAACTACATCAGAGTGGCACTAAGAAAAGTTGTTTGGAATATCAAGACAATGTCAAATATGAATTCACAGCCACCTACTCAAAATAAAAAAAAATCACACTTTTTGCATTTTTATTCATACCGCTGTATAATTTTTATTGTTGAATTCTCATTTATTAAATAACTCTTAAATTGTTGCTCTATTAAAATACTTTTATGTTCCACAGATTAGATGCTATGTTATGTTTGAAGTTGTAGGAGTATTTTACCTGGATACAAAAAAACGACAAACTTTTGCAGAACTTTCACTTATTAAGTGTTTTTAAGATGCTAGTTAAATGTAAACAAAAATCATTGGTATCGTACTGTCATGCTCGAAGATGTGCCTCAAAATACATATTTAACATTATGTATTATACAGCGTGATGAGTAAAAAATGCGCAAGTGTGATTTTTTTTTTATTTTGAGTAGGTGGCTGTGAATTCAAATTTAACATTGTCTTGAGATTACAAACAACTTTTCTTAGTGCCACTCTGATGTAGTTCCAAAAATAAGGGAACTTTACTCTTGAGGAATTTTCATATTTTTCAACCTACCCTGTATACGAATCGAAATTTCAAAATTTTTGCGGGTGGATTTTGAGTTTAAGCACAAGCACCAACTTTTATCAAGAATATTTTTTTTGAGAAACTTCAAATAAAGAAAATTCCCATTTGTATCCAACTTTCTGGCAGACACTGTATAAGACACATTTAGAGGATAAGTGAAAAAAGAAGTATGAAAGACAATAAAAATGCAGTTTAAAAATGTTTGGGGTGTGCAATCCTGCTTGATTACAAGGTATTCTCTAGCATATTTTTAGTATTCATGATCCAGATAGCCTTGACAGTAGCGGTTTTTTTATTTCCAGTGTAGATAAAGTGCCTTTTCTGTTCAAGAAAAAACACACATTAAGTCACAATTCACAATTGGTAGCAAGTGATCATCATCGGTATTTTGTACTATTTTTGTCATGTAAGAGACAAAATTCGAAATTTAACATTTCGTCACTAGAAATCCCACTTCACCTGATTTTTATTATATTTATTTTAAAATTATAGTACCTACCTAAAGTATACCTACTTTATTTATATTGGAAATAAATAAATTGCTAGTGTGACTTCTACCTTGAGTTTTTTCAAGGTTAAATTTCAACTCAGAAAATGTTTGTCTTTTACACCTATTTTTCCTTTTCCTTTGGATATATTTAAGCCAATTGATTATTAAACCAAACGTTATATCTAAATCAGTCTCGCTTCTACCACTTATTCCCATTAAAATAAATTGGCTTTCATTAAGACAAGCGAGTATAATAGCCGACGGCCCCACTGGAAGTATATGATTGAGTGCGGCATTAAAACGGAAAATATGCAAATTTTAATCTATCCCTAATGAGTCCAGTAATACAGGCCGGTCCTTTCAATACCGGTAATATACAAATAAAACTACCTATAGAAGTGGAGTGTACGTGTGCACTTGGGCAGGACGTTGCCACCAGTGTCAGGTATGCAAAGTTGTTTATTTGCATATGTGCTCATGTTATAAGGCAATTTTGCCTTATAATGATGTTGCAGAAAGTAATTCCTGGATCGGAGGACAGACATTCCCGCGCAGAAATGCAACAGTAGTTCTCTCTGATATTTTAATTATTTTTCAAAATACCTACTATATTTTTGAAGAAGACCTTAATATTTTAGAATTTTAATTTGAGTTTATCGGGAGTTCCACAAGTTTACGTTAAATAAATAGGCTACAGAGCAGATTTTGGTTTGTTTCTATTTTCTTATACTTTTAGGTAAAAGTCTTAGCTTCTAACTTACGAGTATAAGAACACTACAGGGCTACATTAAAGAAAAACAAATCTACCCTGGAACCCTAACAAATATAATATACAAATATGCGCCAAAAGAACTTTTTTATTTGTGAGAGAATTTCGGAATCTATTTGTCTAGAAAGATTCACGTAAAAAATTGGAAGTCACGTGACTGCCGAAGGCGTCATAAGACGTTAAACTCAACCAAATTACATATACCATCATCATCCGAAAAAACAAAACTATGACTTCAAGCGTTTTCAATTAATTATACCAATTATATAATATCGGTTTACTGTCAAATCCAAAGACGCCAGTAGCATTACTGTATTATATGCAAATGAATATAAATTTAGCAAACTTAACATTGCCTTTAATGTAATGTTATATCAATGCAAAATTACTTCAAACTTGTAAATTAATTGTAATATTACAACAAACTACTATATTTTTTTATTTTATTGTAAAATAGCATCAACCAACATGTTTACATTTTATTTAAATAAATGTTGTGTAAAATTAGATTTCGTCAGGTATGTTTTTGCTGCTAATTAATATGAAATTATATTTACCTGAATGTACACTATAAAAAGTCGATGTAAACTTATCGTTTGCAAACTGGTATAGTTTTACATACTTTTATAGGTAATTCTTATTTTACAAGACTATAGAGGTAAAATTGAGCAAAAAATGTAAATAAAATGAAAAATACATTATTTTACCATAAATTATGTAATTTAATGTAAATTTACAATATATTACAATAGTACAATCATGAAAAATTACATGCATTTGCATGTAATAATAACTCGAAGCATGCGCATGGTGAGGCTTCTAGAAGCCTGACGCCTTCCTCCGTGTCCCTGTCGTATGTCGTATTTCGGAATACTGCATAGTGCAGCGACGAATTTACCGCGCAAAATAATTATTGTAGTGCAGAGCGGCGCAGCACGCCGGCCATTTCACAGGGCGCCGGAGGGAACAGCTAGTTGCACTACTGTGCATCAGAGACAACAGACAGACGTGCGGAGTCAGGTCCTGCCCGTCGCCATATTTTCAAGACGCCACGCTTGAACCCGCTTGCTTTTTCGGATTCCTTATACTATACCTAACCAATTATTGTTAACAGTAAGTACCTACCTATATAACTGAAATGAATTTAAAATGTCAATTTTGTGTTAACAATAGTAGAGTTGATTAGTTGATATTTTTGTTTTATTATTATAAACTTTTAGGTATTTATTTTGTTGGGCTACTAAATTAAAAAGTTGTTTAGAATGAAATAGGAGCAAATTTGAAATTTGAAGTGAATTCACAAATAATCAATTTTTTATGAAAAATAAATTTTATGAGTACCTACCTACGTATTTATTTATTCTGTAAGCAAACGTTTTTAAATGATTAGGTACTTTTCTAAATAGACAGCGACCTGATGGCCAGGCTTTCACTTTGTCGGCAAGAATCGAACCATTATTCGGTAAAATTTCGGCTGTATTAAAATATAATACAGGGTATTTCCTAAACATGCGGCACAAATTTAAGGGGATATTCCTTAGGTCAAAATAAGGGAAAAGTTCCTATAAAAATATGCCCAAAAAAGCTTAATTTTAGAAATACATTTTGTCAACAAGTTTTTTCTATCTAAGAAACGTTTGGGCCGAATTCATTAAAATTTTTATAGTTTTTTTTATCGGTGTATTTTTGACGAAAACAATAACGCCCAGTAGATATAATAAAAATAGATATAATAAAAATACAACTTTTTGTCTCTTATTTTTTCGTATATTGCTTCGTTCTGGAGAAAAAAAAAACGGACCTTTGCAAGTTGCTAAGTTTGAATTTTATTTATTTTTCTCGAAAACGAAACGACATACGAAAAAATCAAGGAACAAAAAAGGTTGTATTTTTATTTGCTTTATTAAAAACAATCCCTAGATAGTAATAAAAAACACGTTTCTTACAAAACTTTAACATCCTGTATTTTGGAAATAAAGCTATTCTGGGCATTTTTTTATAGAATTTTTTTTCTTATTTTGACATTATACTTATAGGAATATCCCCTGAAATTTGTGCCAGTTGTTTAGGAAACACCCTGTATAGCCAGCTATCGGTGTAATTGACGTGTAACTTTACGACAATGAATATGTAAAAAAACTAATAAGTAACTTTACCATAATTGAAAGATAAAATATTCATACTCCCAATAGTAATATTACAAATATTTAATAAAATACTTACTTACCTAGGTAATTTCTCGGACAATAAATCGTAAATACACATTTATATTCATGTAATTTTAGCTTTAAATACTAAATTAACATTAAAAAGCTACTCTATTTTACGGTTCAATTTAAGTGAATCTACATGCACTTTAATGTAAATTTTAGACAAATGCTGTGAATTCTTGAAAGTAAACCTAATGGTGTACGTAAATATACATACTTGATGGAGGATAATTAAGTGCATTTACACGGTACTATATTATGTAAATTTAAATATTCCAGGTAAATTTACATCTCCTTAGTAAATATACATAAAAATACAAGGCATTAAAATTACCCATATAAATATATGTAAATATTTTTTTCTTGAAATCGGCATTAAAATGTCCCAAAATCGTCATTAAAAGCACAGAAATCGTACAATAATGTAGCCCATTATTGTACGATTTTTTCAATAAGTAGGCCTTGGCGAGATGTAAACATCAAACGTCAGACGCGGAGAAATCGCCCGTCAAAAGTGACCAAATATTCAAAACCCGACCGATAAAGGCTCATTTAACTTTTCGTACACATTGTGAAACTGTTTCCTATAGAAGCGCAATCCTTCAGTATACATATTTTAGTAAATTTGAAAATCAATAGATTTGTTGTGTAGGCTGCACAAGAAGCAGCAGTTTGGTTTTTCTGTCAGAAGGTGCCGTACATCATTATACTTGTCCTAGGTAGAGCGATCGGTGAAGTCAAGCAACGCCGCGCGTAGTCGGCTCGTGGACGGGTGATCCCTTATTATTATTTTCTTGCCTAATAAAACATTTTTTTTTTCCGATTTCAAGAAAAATATAATATGTACCTCGGCACTGAAGTTCTTTTTATGACTCATGTGGTTTATTTGCCTCGGCCAGAGGCCTCAGCAACTAAACTCCACATGAGTCATAAAAAGTTGAATTTCAGTGCCTTGGTACATAAATAACTATTAGTGTGTAGGTTTACACATTATTATTTTTATGTACCTAATTACACATTCGTTTATCTAGTTTATCAAATTTAGGCATATTCCCAATTTGTAATGTATAATTACAATAACAATATAAGTATTTTTGTTGTAAATTCTAGGTATCTCAAATATTATTGGATAGAGAAAAAAAATTAAGACAAGATGTATAACAACCAATCTAAAATAATTCATTAAGATAGAGGGAAAAGGGACAAAATATACAGGACACAGACATCCTGTACAAAAAAGGCATTATGTAGATTCAAATTTTTTTTAATAATGCAAAAGTTGGAGGAGAGTTCGAGGCTCGTGTAAAGCGCGTCATAACAGTGTCATTTATATTACAGCGTCTTTTTTAATTTTAAAAATCTTTAAGAGAACGAATTAAAGTTCCCGCCAGGATATTGCGCGAATAAATCAGTAGGCCTGTCAGGGCGCCACTTGTTTAAATATCAATAATCCGAGAGCGGCTGCGTGCGCGCTTCTGCGCTTATTTTAATAATATTATAGTAATAAAAAATTTTAATGCAGTTCTTGTAGGTATTACCAATGTAATGCATATAGACACTGACGGATGGCCTTGAGAACACCAACATTCTTTAAGTTTTTGTTCCTTATGGATTTGGTCCCTGGAGTTTTTTTAAGTTGAAAAAGTTGTGCTGCTATTACGAGCTGTTAAAGTCTAGAATTTAATAGTTAATTCCACACCACACTCGCTATTTTCGAATTCCCCTCTTTGTTTACACTCCCCACCTACTCTCTTTTTATAATAATGTCAAATGGCTTTACTAACAGTTATGTACTAATATTGTTCGCCAAAAACTATTGTATCACTCTAAATACTAATAATAATTAATGAACATTTACGTGGGGGTGCTATTCACGATGCAAACTGCCCCATTATTGTCCTCATGATTGTACTGGAGCAGTAGTAGTACCAAGTTTAATTTTTTTCGCATAGCACAAAGAACCAAGTGCTGCACAGGGCAGCTATGCCTAAGAACATTCTAAAATAAATGTAAACAAAGCAAAGTGAAACTATCTTTGCGGAGCCAATGCAATATTGTTACGTTTCCTGACCAGAATGACCTATGATATTGGTGTATATCCAGAATTGGCCGTCACTGGTGTTTGTGTATGAAACTAATCGAAACCTGATTCCCGGTAATTAGATTAATTAATCTTGCGCTAAAACACCACCGGCAAGCGGCAAGCGGTGAACGGCGACTCGCAACTTCTGCAATCATAATTAAACCGAATCCAATGAGATTCGACTCGTACGTTCATTCGGATGCGCTAAATGCCTTAATTAAAATTGTTTTAATAGAGGCCAACAAACGTCATAATTAAATTGTACTGAAACTTTTGCACTATACTTCCGACACCGGGACCATATTGTTATATACGAATTGCTATTTAGTTTTTCACAGGAGATTTACATGGGAATAATGGATGAGTGTTTAGGAATCAATATATCTCGAAAAACAAAATTCATTTATTTTGGGCTTAATAGATGGCATCATACTTTTGATTTGTAGTATTTTAGAGATCAACATGGATCTCCAGCGAAAGACACTTTTAATATAAATGAGTAAACTGAGTAAAAAAATTCGATTACTTCAAACATAAGACAAGAAAAATATCTTATAAGGTGTCCTCCAACAAGTTTGCATCACAGGATTATTTTTTTATTATTGGTTTATTCTGAAATGTAACTTTAGCGTTACCGTTTGTTTTAAAAAATATGAAAAATGGCCCACTCAAACGTAGTCACGTAGCTTTCGCTATCTGCCAAAATTGACGTTTAAAAAATAAAGTTGCTAAAAATTGACTAACCTAGTTGTTAAAATTTCAAAAAGTTCTACTTGAAAAAGTTGTTTCTTATTCAATTTTGCATAAGGGTACTTAGAGACAACTATGTTTTGGTTCCTTACAGTTGTAAAACAGCTCTTCGATAATTCTATCTGTCATTATCATTAAAAATCTAAAAAATGTTATATTTATGTTGTAAGTTGGCATTTCTTACTTGTTCTCTCCTTAATCCAAATTGTCTAAGACAATATGGGTTTCAATAATCACTTTTGGATCTGATAATCTTCTATATGGAATGCGCCTAGCGCATTCTTGTGCCGCCTACCTTGCATTTCCATCACAAAAACCATAAATAAACTATATGTCTGCGTATATTCTTCATTGCTGAAGGTAAAATGTAATTAAAGCAGACAATTTTATCGACGGAATTTTAGCCAGGCGCACGAGAATAGGTATTTCCTGATACAAAGTTACAAGATCGAAAAAAATTTATTTAAACCTACGTGCCTGTTTGAAATGTTATAACGCCTGGCCTTTGAAGAATCAAGACTGAATGATGCCAATGAGAGTTAGGTATTTCTTATTTCTTCAGTTTCACCTGTCACAAAAAGCAGATTGAAATGTGGCAACATAGCTCTCCAGTGCCAACCTTGATAGTTTACATTGAAACAGAAGCGTCGAGTTACTCGGGTACTAAGGTTCATTTGTCCCACGGTTTAAACTTCGAGGAAAAAATTCTTTCGCATTTTTTTTAGTATACCTAACCCACTGTGTTGGTTAATTTTTTTTACATAATAACTGAATCACCCTGTCTGTATGCTTGCAGCTATAAGTTTTCATTCATATTAATTTATTGCAATATTACTTATCCACTGAATTATAACTATCTAAACATATTTAAAAATCAATTTCCTACATCCTAATATTTGATTTTTTAACTTGAATATAGTTTTATTCTTTTAATGTGCTTATAATCTTTATAAATTACTTGATTTTGACCAAATTGCTCTAAATTAAAATCATATAATTTTCTTGTGTAATGACTATGAATTTCTTTAATAATTGTTGTGCCTTCTAAAATGTTCGGTTAATAAAACATATTCAAATACTGCTCCTAAGTTATTCCTAAAAAATGCTTTAAAACCACGACAGAGGTGCTTCATCCCTCTAAAAATTTTCTAATGGTTTTTTAACTAACTTTATGGGGATCTATATTGAAATTAAAAAAGTTTTTAATTTAACCCATCATTGTTCAATAAGTCGATATTACTGAACCAAATGCACCGTAATTTGGTATCACTGGGACGTCACTTACTACCATTTTAGTACCCCTCCATACTACCGCAACTGGTTCGAGCGATTTGTGATATAGTTTTATTTTCTGAATTATTATATTAGCTCATTAAAACTTTTCAAAATGTCCCAGTGGATATATATTTCAGGAGTTATTCAGGGTAGACCGTTTTCGTTGAGGACCTTGTATACGAAAGCAAGCCTCCCGTTTATAAGATGAAGCTCGTTCTTCAGCTAGAGAGGTTTACTTTTCGCCAAGAAGTTTTCGTACAGTAACTGTATCTTCTGCTCTGGCAAAATTGCATTGAAAACCGCTTTAAAAGTTTCAATCGCACAAAAATGCCATCTTCCGAACACGTCCCAACCCCTCGATGAAGGGACGAAGGCTCTTAAGGGAAGGAATAGAAAATTTACTGGGGCATAAGGTTCCAATTTTCTTTCACATTTATGTTCAATGTAATCTTTGATTATGAATAGGGGAAGGGCGAGCTAAGAGACTGCGAACCTCGTTTTAATTTTCGTTTGAAATTGTATTCAATTTCCTTTCAGCTGATAGTCAATTTAAAGTAGGTGTCGGTGTAAATCAAGCGCCTGGGGCGAGAGAGGGTGGCGCCCGCCATCCAACTAAGTTTTTCTAACTTATTACTTATGGATGATAAATTTTAATTTAATTTCGTCGCTTTATCGAAGGCAATCCAACGGCAGCACGAGATAATTACCACTTTCTGGTTTTTGTTTTTTTATGGAAAAGCGGAGAAATGGCGGCATTGCCGAGTGGCATTTCCTTGAATCACCGACTCAAACTAATCGAAAACTAGTGACGGACGGTTGTTAAATTATCATATCATTATTTTGGTACTATCTTTTACTATTTACCCCACAAATCCGCAGTCAGCAGAGCTATTAGATGCGACATTTAGACTGTAATTAGTAAATATTTGTAAATGTCCTACTTCCGCAACAAGAGTTATATACATTTATACATTATACTTTTACATGCTTTACAAATAATTACATTTAGTTAAAGAGAATAATAAAGGCAATAATATCTGTTATGGAAGTTAACGAATCACAGTGGAATATTTTACAACTAAGCACGAAATGATAGCATTACCGAGGGTGAAGATTTGAAGCACGAGCCCAGGGCGAGTGCTAAATCACGTCAGGAAATGGCCATTTCGTGCGAGTTGAACACTATGCTTTTTCTATGACCATCAGATTAAAAAAACACAGGAGAAAAAATCATGATTTTTCATGTTTTTTGGGTTATTCGACACCAAAATTTCAAAACTCTAATCTATTTTCTAACACAACAGACCTACTTCAGAGTCATTTGTAGCAAAGACGATCCTATTGTGTGTAGTTAATAACTTGGTAGGTACATTTCGTGACCGCGACTAGCACCCATGATTCCCATGATCAATGCAACCTGCAAATGTATATTTTTAAATTTAATTATGAATAACATTTAAACAACATTAAAGTTTGAAAATATACATAAAAAGCTTGTTTGCAGATGGAATGGAACTTGAGGCCGCGCTCATGTGAAGTTGAGATGGTATCACTAAGCTAACGTGTTATAGGATGAATAAATATTCAGATTTATTTTAGTGAGCGAACCGAATAGAAAATATACGGCGTTTAAAAAAGTACTTCTATAAATATGTTCCTAATTGGCCGATGTCTGAATTACTCAACAAGTAACGAGAAAATTGAAGAGCTCTGGCAGAAACTGTGGAGACTTCAAAAATTTAGATAGTCTGGCCATAGCTATAAGACATTATTGTCCGGAAATGAAATGAATGAAGGAAATGATCTCATTCATTAGTAGGAAATGAAATGGTTTAAATTATGCACAAAATGTATGTTAAATATACGAATAAACATATACCTATGTCCATAAGGTCGTAGAAAAAATTGCTTCTTGTATTAAAACTTTGGAAATCGGATTTAATTTAGAATTACTTTCGTAAAATACAAGGCGATTATTATACTCCTACAATTATGGCACCCATATTTGTTTTGAAAACCGAAATGTAGATATAATTTTAAAAGCCCTTTACTTCCTTAAGACGGACCTGTATATTGGGGTTATTCTTTATTACTAGATTGGGGGTGTTGGGAAAAACAAATAAAGATTTTGTCTACGCCACTGGTTAAAAGTCATAAATTTGCCTAATTTTATACCACTATTTATACAATTTACCTACCCTTTGTGAATTTGCATATGCATAAGTAAGTACCCCAACTGGTTTCAGAAATAGAAAAGAAATTAATTTTTTTAAATTGGCTCCAAAGAAATATATAGGCTAGCTTTGTTATTAAATTCCACATTATAAAAAGTTGAACTTCAGTGACTTGGTACATAAATTTATATAACCCTGTATATGATACGATAAGTAAGTATGTACAATAAGTAGATTTTCAGTCTAGATTTTACTTTGTAAAAACACCCCACATATCACGTTCCGCACAGCACAATAAAGAAAGAAAACGAAGCGAAAGGGGAGCACCTCACCCTAAACTAACCCATTCGCCCGGCTCATTCTAAATTATATTCAAAAGAGCGGTTGCGCACCGCACACACGGAGACCACAACAAATCCAATTAAGCACGCATTTATTCCCACAAGCAGAGTGCCACCCGAGCAGCAGCCAACTACGTTTGACTGATCGTTTACCAAAAGGAGCGGTGGGAAGGCAGGAGAGTTATTGTAATGCGATGAGTATAATAAGGGGAATGCATGTCGGAAAGCTGCTAAAAATTCCACCCGTAATAAGTCGTATTTGGAAAGAAGGCACATTTTGAGACATTTTTTTGCCGGTAGAAAACCCGGCCCGATTTTTAAATAGGTAAATAAAATTAAAACTTAAAATAACAAAACCAGAAATCAATCTCTGTTTCCCAAAGGTAACCTAATAGACAAATTTTAGAAATTAGTCTCAGAAAAGTGACAAAAAACAAGTACAGACCTCGGAGAGCCACCAACTTAAGGAGTGCCTAGTTGTGGCCGTGCTGAAACCACGGCAGGCTTACAAGCGCCTATACACAATACTCCATTTATTAAAGCCTGTTTTACAAATAACAATTTTCGTCCAACAAATCCCCCAATAAATCTTACCATTTATTTTTGTGTCATTTGTGGGCAAAACTAATTGCTACTTTATCAGAATTTAAAACAATGCCACAGTTTAATGGATGTTCTCTTAGTACCCACCGAAAAATGTGCCCATTTTATTGTAGCGAGCCGTGGCCTCGAATCCTGTCCCTACCTTCATGTTTTAGGTATTTTTTTCCCAACATACTACATTGGAAATCTTGTAAATTTCTTACGAGGTATCGGTATCTTGCTCATTTTTCACATTTTTAAAATTTTGTGGTATGCATGACAGCTATAAATAAAAAAATTAAGTGTTAAGAAACTACATCATCCTGGTTTTAAGCTGATCTTTTCATTTCAAAAACTAAGGATATGGGCAATCGGACTTTATTTGAAACACCTAATATACCCTGAAAAAGTTTCTCTTTTGCTATGTGAAAAACACAATTCTATTATACTTAGAAAAATAGTTATTTGTGTAACTAATGCAAAAAGTGCAGCTCGAGACGCAGTCGAGGTAACTGATGGACAAACTTCATTTTCAGTATTTTTTTGAATTTTGTTTTCTTCATTGCCTGTGAAGGTCTCAGGTTCTTCACTTAACTCTTTTTCGAATTGTTGTGAAGTTTCCGGTACTCGTACTTGCTTCACATTTCAGAATTTGAGCAGCTACCTTTTTCTTTTTTTTTAGAAAGTGAAATTTTTCTAAAAGTATTTATACCAACAGGTTGAACGGAGCATTTTCCGTTATAATATCTTATAAAGAATCTAGTGTGACTGGTAGACTGGGGACGAAGGGATGCATTTTTGCGATACATTTCAACAAAATTAAAACTTTTAATTTTACCGCTTATTACAAATAATGATTGAGGTTTGTTTGTCTTGCTATCGGGTATTTTCACAGTTATGATAGAATCCATGTCGTTAGTATCATTTAACTCGTATCTGCGGCATGCTCCTGCAATGCCAAATACAATGCAACTATCTATAATAATACACAAGTAAGTAGGTATAAAGTTAAAAATCGGCCGAAGGGTTCCGTACCACCGTACGATATTTAACACTACATAATTTTTAAAAAATACTTTAGTCAAAAATAAAAAAAAGAAATAAAAAAAGTTTGCCCCATAGCGAAACAACTATTACATTACCTTTATTTTACTTTTATTATTTATTGGTATAGCGGCCATACACACTCTGTGAAAATTTCAAGTGTCTACCTATTACGATTCAAAAGATAGAGCCGTATAAGGCATAGTTGGTGTCCCGTGAGGTTTTCTAAAAAGATTTGACATAAAAATACAGCCGCCCGTACCTGAAAAAGGCACATATGGAATAACAGATGGGCCTCTGAGCCCCCAAAGTCCAAAATCGGTACGAAATTTGGAAATTCTCCACACCAAAACAATACCAAACGTCAATCGATGTTTATGAATAAGTATCGGGGGGCGGGGCTTGCTTGCTTGATGTATACAGTATGATCCCGGGGACCTCGCCAAATCGCGAAAAAAAGGCGGCCCAAACGGCCTTTTCAATCGGGGTGCCCTCTGGCAAGCGAGCGGCCAGTATCCTCCGGCGGCCCCACGCGAAAATTGATCTCGACCGGCGCTCCCCCTTCCAATCGCTAGCCATTTTTCCCCAAAAAAAAAACGGGAAAAAAATTCCGGGGGCCGAACTTCTCTCCCGAGTCGGACGCCCTTCAATAGAGGCTGTTCCCCTTGAACTCGGACGGCCGTACGCCAAAATATCGAAATATCGAAAACTGCATCCTGTAGACGAGAGCATAAGTACACGTATTACTACACAGGAGCGGGAGCCATATAACAAGGCCTATGGTCCGGCAGGGCCGGTAGGCGCTTGTTAGCAAGGTGAAGCAATTGGCCACAGATTCTTTGAACCAAAAGAATGTGACTTTCCCTTCGTTATTGTTCATAGCACCTCTTTAATCATCAAGTTAGCATGAAACATATGCTTAATTAATATGTTTAAGTGGATTATTATTAACGATCTTCATAATAATCATTGTTCAAGAACTAGAAATGTAATGGATAACAAAAAAGATACAAAAAGTTGCGCTTTGGGTGGGACTTGACACCCTAGCTACGGTTAATAGCACCCGTCGGTGCTTTAACCTCTGTACGCGTCCTCTTATTTGACACTAGAGCAAGATTGGTAATAATTATTAATGTTTCTTTTGTATAATTACGTTTTTTTCTTCTAATCAATACCAATTTATAAAACGATCGTTGTGAATTTTTTTTAAGGTCGCTCGTGTAAATGTTGGTGGGCAACTATGCTCGGCTGTTAGGCTGTAAAACACTTTGTTCGAGGAAACCCTTACATACCTACGAAGCTTAGGATTTTTTATTTTTGAAATCTAGTCATTTTGCCGATTCCACCGATATATGGTCTGGTTTTTCCTGTTGACACTCCTAAAAGTCTAAGTAAACTGCGGCAATTGAACGAGACAAGTTTTTATAGATATCTTCCTGAAAGGTTAGGGAGACCGGGGAAATGTGGTCACCTGGGGTAATGTGGATACTACCAGTATCTCTCTACCAGTTCCAAATAAATCAACAATAATGAGTGGCGCCACCTTTTTAGAGCTAACGATACTACTGCCAGTAGATAGTAGTTTCTGCCTGCACCGTTGTGCGCGTTTCGCTGTTTGGCTGTTTTCTTATACGAACATACATAATTTATTCAAGGTAGGAAACAGTAATACCTTATTACATGGCCTATAATTTGTAATCAGAATTTAGCTCGCTTTGCCCTCCAAGTGATCGCGGAAAAGTTAATTTTAACCTCATTTTTAGAAATACACACCAATAAAAATTTGTGAGTTGTGTGGGGTAAAGTGGGGTTATATGGGCATGCAGGCATTACCCCGATACGTCATTGGTTGTTTGTTGTTGCAGATGCCATGTCGCTATATGAGAACGACCTAAAAACTTAAATGGATGATCGAAGCTATGAACAGGACAATTGATGCTTTTAGTACGAGCCACTCAGAAAAGGAAGTTTCCAGAATATTTGGAATTCCTTCAAGGCCCAATAAAAAACAACGACATTTCGGTGATTTCCTTAGGAAGGAAAGTAATTTTTAGTAAAGGAAGAACAGTTATTAGCTACCCGAGTGTTAAAACTCGCCAAACTATTTTATGGCATAACTCCACGACATATTAAGAAGTACTTATTACAAAGCCAAAGCAAACGGTACCACAAATATATTTTCTAATTTAGAAAAGGTACTTGCAGGCGGCGATTTGCTACTCGGATTTCTTCGAGAAATCTCACGATATTGTCAACAAAGTGACATCTGTGGACCGATGACCAAACTATTTAAATTCATTTCTACTCAATCATAACAAGAATAAAGATAACATAAAGATAACATTATACAAATTTATAAATACAGGGGTCAATCAATAATAAAACATACAAGGATTGTCCAATAAGATAAACACTAGATAGATCGAAGTCCAATCGCCGATTCAGCAAAATCTGCTAGTATAAATTCGGCGCCAGCCACAAACTGGGCATCAGTAGATCCCTTCGGAAACCAGAGGCTGCAAACGCTTGTAATGAAAAAATTTAAATTTGCTCCCTCAACAATATTTAATGCGGAAGAGACAGGAATCCCAACGGTACAAACACGTGAAAAAATTTTGGCTCCTCAAGGACAGAAGGAAGTGGACTTTGTCATCAGTTGGTAACGCGGCAAAACAATTACTCTGATGCTGATGTGTTCGTTTAGCGCTTCTGGATTGTATGTGCCGCCTACATCTATTTTTTTCGAGGACACGTCTGGGCCCCAAACATAAACAAAATGGGTTCCCAGATGTTCTGACAATGGCTGGATCACAGAGCAATAGTTTGTTGATTGGCTTCGTCATTTCCCGGTATTCGCAAAGCCAACTAAAGAGGATGCGGTTTTGATGGTTATAGATACCCACTCAAATATACAATTTCTGAAAATAAAATAGTATTATCCTACTAACCATCCCTCCGCACACTTCGCATCGTGTTCAGCCCCTCTATATGTTGCATTTTAAAGCGGCTTATAATAGAGAGTGCGATAAATACGTGATATCGCATTCAAATGAAAAGATAACGCTTTTTCAAATAGCAGACAATTTTCAAAATGCTTATGGAAGAATTGCAACGCCCGAAAAGCAATTAGTGGATTTATCCTCTTAATCCGGAAGTCTTTAACGAAGAAAATTTTGCACCAGCAGAATGATGAAGTGGCTATGCAAAATGATGAGGTTCAAATGAGAATGCAAGAAAATAATGAAGATGAAAACAATGGTTTTTTTAGACACTTTTGCCAGTACCGAGTTCGTCAAAGGCAAAGTCCTGCAAAAAACTATAAAAATCAACATTCCGTTATATTGACAAGCTACGCCACGTCAAACAAATCTGTTTTGGAAAAGAGAGGCTAAGAAGAAAAGGAAAGCGCAGATTAATGCCAATATATTATGTGGAAAGAGAAACGCTTTTAACGCAGAAAATTGTAAAGCTGACAGTAAGCCAATTAATCCTCGTTCGTGCAAAACGCAGAAAAAGTACAAGTTGATGAAGTAGAAGACAAAGATATAACAACTGATACATATTTAGTATTCGGGGGATTTGGAAAACACAGGGAACTCTGGCCAAGGTGTGTTATGTGTAGCCCTTGGGCGCATAAGTCATGCGCTGATGTCAATAAAAACAACAAATGTGTGTGACTTGTACGTAATAATTTTAATTTTCAGGGATAAGTCGGTCCCTTACATTACCCGATTCTTATGAGGCAATGTGGACACTTCTCGTTTATTAAGCAGATTTTTTAAGCATTTGTTTAAATAAATGGAATATAAAATTGTTGTTGGGTATTACTCGAAGCAGACCCCCAAACTTTTTCTACCCAAATAACTCAATACGTTCAGATTTTATGGGGTTTTATTCTTAAAGTGCCCCCATTCCCCTGGTCTCCCTTAATATCATTTTCGAAGTATTTGGTTTGGCACTGCCACGAAGGCCTGGCGATTTTTAAAAAGGTTCGTTTTTCGAAAATCTATATTACCTATGCATTTTTTAATTGGAAAAATAACACCATGGGATTATTCGGCATCCTTCAAAATAGTCATGTAGAAATATTGATAAAACCCATTCGTTATTTTTCTGTATGGTGCCAAATTCTGAACAAGTGAATAATTCGAATTGGTGACATGAATCAAATTATGACCTCTCAGGGACAATATATCTATAAAATAACTGCCGCATTCTATTCCCGCAGCACACTTAGGATTTTAGGGGTGTTAACACGAAAACCATATATTATAGATACACTGTTTAGTAGTGTTTAGTTGGCCGAACCCAAAGCCTGGGCCGAACCGACCTTGCAACTTTCCATTTTTTCACTCTTGATGTTAAAAGTGAAAGCTTTGCAGTTAGGCATACAGTGCCTATCATATAAGTTTGCACCAAAATGGAAAAACTTTTTATTATATTAGATTTTTTGATAATCTGAATTCGGGCTATGTTGGCGCATATTTCAGGTACACTATTGCGCCTAAACGGTGTCGTGACGTCACAACCCATAGATGCCAAATATGACATTTAAACTTCGGAAAAGTCGGGTTTGGGCTGGAAATATCGGAAAAAGTTATAGTGAAAATGTGTATTGTATTGTAATGTTGTGAATCTATGCACAGAATACTTTTTAGTTTAGTATAGCATAGTTTTTTTTCTTAATTATTTCTCTTCAAATAGGTACTCGATATTTTTTCCCGCAAACAACCTAAGACACTCGCCCTCGCTTCTCAAAAAATGTAGTATGTATGTAACGCTTCTGTTTGGTCACGGCTATCGGGCGCAGTTTTCGATATTTAAAGTCCAAATTTCGCCTGCGGCCGCAAAAAAATAAGTGCCACATCGCTATTAAAGCGGGGAGTCGAATTTGGCGGGCCGCGCCGTTCAAGTAAAAGTAAAGTCCCTAGACTAAACTCGAGCAACTCTTACGCCTGGCGTAAACAAGAGCACGTCAGAGCCGCACTGAGGCACGACCTTTATTTAATTTTAGTTTTATAATTGTCTACATAAAAATATTTCAGAAAAAAAATTATTGGTTTAATTAAAATGGTTCAAAACACCGATAAAATTATTTGTGCAGTGTAGCTGAGAACAACAAGATAAAACCGCGTAAAATATACTTTTGATATCCAGTACGTCCCTGTTGCCAGCCGCGCTGAACACGTGTCGTGCTTGTATTTACGCCTGATGTCTCCCAACGATTTTCAACTGCATGCCAATATATTGTATGCGTACGCGAGAAATTTGAACCACCAAATGACTGTTTACCGATTGGCATGCAGTTCTGTGGTGCAGAACATTGTTAAAACTTAATGTGAAAAGTGCAACAAATTCAGGTTATTTTAGATATGAGCAACCTAATGGAAAGATTTTACAGAAGTGGATATAGCCGAGTGGGTAAAGGCGCGTACCCACACAATGCTTTTTCGTTTTTTTAATTATCAACGAAAATTCAGATTTTATTTTTATTTTTATTTTATAATGTTATAATAGTAAACAATATCATCTGCATTTTTGTTGACAATAATAATAATCGCTTTTTCATGCAAACTGAAAATTGAATTGCACAGCCTTCTGCACGAGAGCGGCACTTAAAATTCGCGTCTTTGGCACATTCATGGCATTTATATTCTTATGTATAATTGGAATGCATTTTTGAAGCACTATTTAATTTGATTAAGGATTTAGAGATTAATTATTATTTAGGATGGAAGGTAGAAAAAATATATACAGAAAATTGATCAGCTGTTATTAACATTAAAACTTAATCTCAAAGATATTTTTGGGAGACACATAGGGGATGTAGTAATATAGAAAAACCTGTAGGAAGTGCCGTGACAAACGACAGTGGCGTCGCAAAAAAATCCCAATAATCTTATTTTCGTGTAAATCAATGTTAATCTCAAAATATTTTTGAAGACGCATAGGGAATGTAGTAATAGAGAAAAAACCTGCAGGGGTGCTGTGACAAACAACCGTGGCGCCGCAAAGAAATGCAAAAAATCTTATTTTTGTGTAAATCAATCTCATTCTCAAAGATATTTTTGGGAGACGCATAGGGGATGTAGTAATATAGAAAAACCTGTAGGAGGTGCCATGACGGACGACATTGGCGTCGCAAAAAATCCCAAAAATCTTATTTTTGTGTAAATCAATCTTAATCTCAAAGGTATTTTTGGAAGACGCATAGAGAATGTAGTAATATATAAAAAAAACTGTAGAGTTGCTGTGACAAACAACAGTGGCGTCACAAGGGAACTTTTTTGTGTAAATCAATCTCAATTTGAAATATATTGTGTGGGGACGCGTAGGAGTATTAAAAAAATCTGTAGGGACGCCGTGGTAAACGACAGTGGTGTCACAAAAAATTTTAAAGAAATTCTGGTTTTTTTTTAAATCTTAATCTAAAAGATATTTGTGGGAAGCTCGTAGGCGATGCAGGTGTAAGTGTCTCGAAATAACATGTATGGGTGCCGTAACAAACGACGGTGGCTTCGCGAAAAAATCCCAAAGAAGAAAATTCTGAAATTGTTGTGCAAATATATCGCAAAGATTTGTGGGGGACAGGAAGGTAGGGGATATAGGAGTATAGAAAAACTTGTAGGGGTGCTGTGACAAGCGACAGTGGCATCGCATAAAAAATCCGCGTAGGCGTTTATAAGCCTGCCGCTGTTTCAGCGCGACGACTACTTGTCACCCCTCAAGTTGGTGGCGCTCCGAGGTTCGTACTTGTTATTTACTGGTTGCTTTCTTACTAAATCATAAATATACAAATAAATTTAAACGAAAAATTGAGGAGACAATAAGATCTTTTAAAATAATATTTTTCCCATTCAATGCAAACTTTATAATCCATAAATGATAATGAGCATTCGGCCTTAAAAAGTTGATAAACATTTGAATATTTCAAATTGAATGTAATTTGCTTACTACAGAACTTGTTTAATAAACTGTAAAATAAAGCCATAAAAAAACAAGTTACCTTTATATTTATATAAAGAAAACGAGTGAAATATTTAGAATGGTATAAAATATATAAAATCTTAGTTTTGAGCTAACATTCTTACATTTTTGATAGGTACATTCCCCGAATCTCGATAAGAAAACATTTCTGAGAGCTCAAATTAATTCCTTGTTTATAGCGGTACATGGTGCTACGGTTTATTACACTATTTTTGCGACTCCCTGTATAGTAGAAGCACCTATTAAGAAGTTATTCCAGTTGTTTGAAGTGCGGCGCCCCGCGCCGGCCGTGGTGTATTACAGAATTAACCGCCCGAAAGTAATGAACTGGAGCCAGAATGGCCACAACGGCCCCATAATTTAGTCAAAGTTACACATTGACGCCAAAATTTATATTGTCATCAATATTTAGATTCTGATTTAGGTACAGGCTAATGCGGGGCGATCCCTCCATCCCCTATTACTTGGCTAGAATACGTGCGGAGGACATTTCTGGTGATGGTACAGTGCATGTTCTTGCATATAATAATAGGGGAATTGTGCTTAAGATGACATAGTAACTATATCAGTTCAAATATACCCGCCACAAGCACGCAATCGACTTTCACACATCGGCTTACAGATGGCGTTAATACTTAAAACGTTAAAGCCCGGCCGCTTGCGTTGTTTAGATGTGGTGTGCATTATTTTTGATTTCGTCACTCGAAAAAATTATTTTATTGAAAGTGTTTGTGCCAACAAATATCTATCAGGTAAGTTTTTGTTGCATTTGACTAATTTGATATGAACTGTGGTTAATATGAGTTATGAATATTAAAGCATCATTAACATAACCTACAAAATTTTAAGTCGCCAAAGACGCCATATATTTTCTACTTCGTAGGGTAAGATGACATAGCTACCGTCGGCTTAAGATGACATAGTATGACCCCAGAAAAGGACGAATCAGAAGTGGCACTTGGCTAATTTAAGAGGGCAGAGGGGTATTTTTATGAGGTGGTGGGGACGGAGAGTATTGCTAGGCCGCCAGATCCTTAGAAAGGTTAAAACATGTCAACATATTTTTCACTATCATTTATTCATTTTGGGTAGGCATACCAATAAAATAAATATGAAATCAATTAATATTATCTAATGTGTGCCGGTAGTAAAATTATAATGTTTTACGAACCATTTATTCTATTTATCTGAGCCCAGAAAACCCACAACCGGACCCCTGTTTTCTGGGACTTGATTATGAAAGCGGAATGCTTGACAACAGCGCGGCGCGGCGCCACAGATTCCGTTCTTGCGGTACTGCCAGATCGTCCAGTCGGGAGCCGGTAAACAAGGCAACCCACAAAAATAGAATGCAAATTAACTTAGTATAAAATGAAATCGATGATAATTTACTTATAAAAATGTTAGTCCCTGATAGTACTTTGGTTGATATTAAATTGAAGGCGATAAAAATAGCTAAATGAATTTAAGGAAATTGTCAGGCATAAAAGCTGACGAAGTCCGGCAACGTCGTTCGTGGCCTACAGCTGGCGCGCCACCTACGCCAGACAGCGTCAGCATGTTCAATTTAGGTTAAACAACCCCTAATAAAAGGTAAACAATAAAACGATTAACAATTTCTAAGTAAAAAAGCTCAATATTATTATCATGACTGTGATAAAAGTAGCCAAAACAGGGACCAGACAAGGTGTACAATATGTAAAGCTTCCATAACTTTCTAGAACGTTATGATCTGTGAACTATCATTGGCCAGGAATATTCTAGAGTATTCTCCAGTCTTCCTTTTGAGTATATAAGCCCTGGGAATTGGGCCTAAAAGCACAGCATAAGTATTCCCTCAACTGTGCTAAAAAGGTGAAAAGGTTAGAAACCGATTTTGTGCGAATTTTGGAGCTGAAAGAATATTCTTGGACAGTGACAGTAATCTGACAAGTTTATTTGAGATTTCTGAAGGCTAAACAATGCTTGTGTTGTTACTTCGAATACCTACTTCGTTGCTGTATTTACACTAGTGCATTGTGCCCCAGAAAACCCACTTTGTGCTTAGGTTTTGTGACGAAATGGCCCCGCAATATTGCTGTGTTCGTGGATGTTCTAACAACACGAGGAATGTTGGGATAAGTTTTTTCAAAATACCTGCTGATGAAAACAGGTAGGTACCTATGTGTAGTTTGTCCGTACCTTGTTACCACAATATTATATTATAATCGTTATTATAAATTTTATGTCCTACGTACTACCCCTTTTTCTGGGGTATTACCTACCCCAGAAAACCCACAAATGGTTTCCTACTGATAATACCTACCTAACTTTTGTTTTTAATTTTTTCCCGGTGCTATGAATGGGTGAGAAAGTGTGGAAGGCACGATTTGTTAGAAAAAACACCCACACAGCTTTTTATTAATTATAAAGTTTGTTCAATGCACTTTGAAAATAGTATGTTTGCAAACCAGTCGAAGTCTAGGCTAAAGAAAAAAGCAATACCAACTGTGTTCTCATCATGTAAGTAATTGGTAATTATGGAAATTAGTGTATGCACCGCTCGATTTTCTTGACATTTTGGCTACCCCCCTATTTTCGAGGTCCCTGAACACGAATCTGACCTCGGTGTTTTGAGGTCGGACAGTTTCCGAGAAAATGAATTTTCAAATTTCCTTTTGACACCCCACTTTCACGGCGATATTTATGGTTATAATCCGGATAAATTTTTAGCAACGCAGCTCAAATTGATCACCACCCTATTGTGTGCCTTCTGCAACATCGAAACTTCGCGAAAACCCGCGGAAAGACCGAAATTTTGAAAGATTTATGCCGTGTTTAGGAACGTCCGGCCCGGCCGCTGTTTTCGTAAAGTTTCGATGTTGCAGAAGGTGCAAAATAGGGTGGTGATCATTTTGAGCTAAATTCATCTCGATTATAACCAAATATCATCGTGAAAAAGTGGGGTGTCAAAAGGAAATTTGAAAATTCACTTTCTTGGAAACTATGTCCAACCTCAAAACACCGAGGTCAGATTCGTGTTCAGGGACCTCGAAAATAGGGGGATAGCCAAAATGTCAAGAAAATCGGGCGGTACATACACTAATTTCCATAATTACCCCTTCATTGTTAGATAATAATATGTATTTTTTGCTGATATTTGTAATTTTGCTGCATTTAATTTTTTTACTAGGTTATATCGATGAGGCTTCTTCACAGAGTCCTTCTGTGTCTGTATGCAGCAATTTGACTTTGTTAGAACCTCAACGAGAACTTGATCAACCAGTCTCGATCGCTCAACCTTTGGATCAACCAAGTACATCCCATCTGTCACAGTCACCTATAGGCGATCTCCACAGCATTACCGAATTTTCAGTTGCATCAAAAGGTAATGATCTATATTCACAAACTGTTATTATAGTATATACACCCAAACTTATATGGCATCACGTATTATTTGCGATAATTTTTTTTGTCAAAAAAATTATATGTCCTGTAAAGTCAAAAGTGTTTACTAACAAAAACAGTTAAATGTGAAAAACCCGACAATATAAATTGTAATAAATATTAAGTGATTCCATATTATAAATTTGGGTGTGTGTATATTGTAATTTTTTGTATTACTTATTTTGTTATTGAATAATTCTATTTTTAGATGCTAGTCAACAAACTCCTCTTAGTTTGGGTGCACATAGTCCGAGAAAGCATTCATTAAAGTTACAAATAAAAAAACTCCAAAGAAAGTTGCATTCAAAGTTGGAGCAAGCTGTCGACAGTGCCGACACTGAAATAAATGACGAACAATTTCTTGCCATTTGTGAGAAAAAACTGTCTGCTTCAATGCTACTATTTGTAAGGCATTATTTAGAAAATTCCAAAAAAGATCCACAGGGATATCGTTACTCGTCAGATATGAAACAATTTTCCTTAACAATTTATTTTCTAAGCCCAAATGCTTATAGATTTTTAATGAAACCACTTTATATGCCATCTAAAAGCACTCTTCAAAGAATAACTAGCAAATGGCATATAACTGCAGGTCTTAACAGTTTCATTTTTGAGGTTATTAAATCAAAAGCTACAAATTTAGAGGGTTCTTCAAAACAGTGCATTCTTTGTATTGACGAAATGTCATTAAAAAATTTTTTATTTTACAATAGATCTTCCGATACCATTGTTGGCTTTCATAATACATTGAAGGAAAAAAGATATGCTCCTGCCAAATATGTTTTAGCTATTATGGCTAGAGCAATATTTGCTAAGTGGAAGCAACCAGTTGCTTATTTCTTTATTGATACTTGTTCAGGGGAGGAATTAAAATTTATTATTTTTGAAGCAATAAGGAAACTTAAATCTGTAGGATTACTAGTAAGTGCGTTAGTGTCTGATCAAGGATCAAATTTTGTACAATTTTCAAAATCAGTTGGTATCTCTCCAAACTCTTCACATTTTTATGTCGATAGCGAAAAAATATTTTATATTTTTGATGTGCCGCATCTCTTAAAATCAACACGAAATAATTTTTTCAATTACACATTTGAAACTTCTGAAGGATGTACAAATAAAACGTATATTGACCAAATTTATAATAAACAAAAGCATAAGCCTTTGGCTCTTCGGCTGTGTCCAAAATTAACAGATGAACACATTAATCCGAGTCCTTTTAAAAAACTGAAGGTTAGTTTAGCCGTCCAAGTTTTCAGCGCAACGGTAGCTGCGGCACTTAATTCCTTTATTGAATTCGGACAATTCCCCCCTTCGGCAAACGCTACAGTTTCATTTGTAGAAAAAATTGATAAGTTATTTGATATCTTAAATTCCTCAAAAATATCAGGCAGTAAGAAATACAATAGACCTTTTATAGGAGCAGATTACCAAGTCCATTTTTTAAAGGAAATGTTTACATATTTTGAGAATATTAAAATTTTAAAACAAAATATAGAGGTTACCAATAAAGTTAAATTTTTGAAAGGGTGGCAAATCACAATAAATTCATTTTTAGGTCTTTGGGAAAAATTTCATTGTTTAGAGTTTAGTTCCTTATACACTCGACGCTTAAATCAAGATTGTCTCGAAAATTTTTTCGGCACTATTAGGCAGCAAGGGGGAAATTGCTTGAATCCAACCCCCATCCAATGCGAAAGGGCTTTCAAAAAATTATTTTGTTTAAATTATTTCCAACACGCGGATGGGGCTAATTGTATTGAGGATTTTGATTCATTATTGTCATATGTAACCACCGAACATACACAAATTTACAACAAAGTTGTTGTGGGAAATGCAAGATCTATTTTTTCTGATTTAAGTGCGGTGGCACCAGATTATATTGATTTCGAACTACATGAATCAAATAGTATATCATATGTTTGTGGATATTTATTAAGAAAGTGCTTGGAACAACATTCATGTGAAGTTTGTATTAAATATTGTAAACGTCATACATTAGGGGATACTGATTTGTTTACTTATTTTAAAGCATACAAATCAAGTGGTAACGAAACCTTTGGACATTTATTTTCACCTCCTGATAATTTCCTCAATTATATTGAAACTCTCGAAGTTAATTTTTGTACCCTCTTTCCAAAGTTTGCTTTAGAAGAAAATGTTGGTGTGAAATTAAAAAATGAGCTGCAAAACATTTCATATCAACATCCATGCCCTAGTTTTAATCATGCCTATTTATTATCCCTTTATGTAAGATTTAGAATCTATTCTTCTTTAAAATTTTTAAATCGTGATATTGTTTCTAATAAAACTAATAAAAATTATAAACTTCGAAATTTACAACATTTATAAGTGCTGCCAGGGGTCATTATTTTTAAAAATTAGGCTAAGTTGATAGTGTATAGTGTGCATGTGCATAATATGTACGTAAGTAGTTTATAATATCTTTTGAATTTATAGGTATTATATTTTATATGCCATATGTGCTATTGTTTTTGAATTTTTTTATAGATTTTAGTAATAAACATACGAAGGTCAACCAATTTTGCAAATAATAATTGTTATGGATCTATATAAAAAACAAATTAATTGCCAAGCTATGAGTTTTGACGCAAGTCGATTGCAATATTGTAATATTTCAACCACCCAAGTCCAATAGTTCACTTGATCCTAAATCATAGTTGTTTCTAATTAATATAGGTAAGTATAAAATAATAAAGAGGAAATATTGTGAAATTTCCATGTACAATAAATAAAATGTATTTTTCTCATTAGTAAAATATTAATATTTATATTTTTTTCATTAGTAAAATATTTACTTAACATCACTTCTGGAGATCCAAATTTAACTATATCTAATCCCCGAAAAAAACTTTACTATTCTAAAAATTAATTTTGCTATATAAAACACAAAATTTTCTATAGCCCGGACCTGGCCGTGCAATGGGCAAGTTCTACTCTGTCCAAACTACGGTGGGCGTGGCCAATGCGCAGATGTCAACGGCGGAGAGTTCATTTCCTATGCGCTTGAGGGGAAATTGGAACCGCGACATCAAAGGCGCCGAAAGCAAGTGCCACTTCTGATTCGTCCTTTTCTGGGGTATGACATAGTATGTCATCTTACCCTGAATTTTTTTACGTGTACCTACCTAAGCATACTTTAAAATTATGTTTTATTTTCGTTTCAGGATGCCCGGCAACTATCAGAGGAAGTCTACGCGTCATTCATGGTCAAAGGAAGATATGGAAAAGGCCATTGAAAGCGTCAAAGAAAACAAGATGGGGTGGTTGAAGGCGTCTAGAACATTCAATGTGCCGCAGGCCACACTACGTCGTCACTTCGTGAATGTTCCTATAAATCTTGGCCGTTTCAAGCCCACTTTTGTATCGGTCATAGAAAAACATTTAGATTCTTTGGGTTTACTACCACTGATGTCAGAAAATTAGCATTTGAATTTGCAAAAAAAGCAGGCGTGTCTCATAGATTCGACGAAGACACACAAATAGCAGGTTGGGATTGGCTAAAAGGGTTTAGGGAGCGTAATCCCTCCATCTCGTTGAGGGGCCCTGAAGCCGCTTCCGCAGCAAGGGCAAGAGCTTTTAATAAGCCGCAGGTCGTGAAGTTCTTTGAACTCTTACAGAATTTGGTGACTGATAATGATATTCCTAAGTCAAATATTTACAACATGGATGAATCTGGCCTCAGCACCGTCCAAAAGCCACCAAAAATATTTGCACAGAAGGGGGAAAAACAAGTTGGTGCATTGACAAGTGAAGAACGAGGCCAGCATGTCTCTATCGCTGTCTGTGCTAATGCTGCTGGGAATTTCGTTCCGCCTGCATTGATTATCCCTAGAAAAAACTTTAAACCTGAATATTTTGATAGTACACCTCCGGGCACCTTGCAGCTATGTTATGAAAGTGGCTACATGGTCGGGCACTTATTTGTCAAATGGATGAAACATTTCGTTAGTTCTTCTGGCTGCAACCCGACAAACAAAGTTATCCTGATTCTCGATGGCCACACTAGCCACAAAACCCTAGAAGCCCTAGAATTTGCTAAGGCCGATGGAGTAATATTGCTGTGTCTGCCTCCACATTGCACCCATAGGATGCAGCCACTGGACGTCTCATTTTTTGGACCACTCGATACATATTACAACCGGCTAAAAGCGCACCCTGGTACAACTGTAGGGCTTTACCAAGTTGCCAGTATTTTTGGAAGAGCATACGGATTTGCTGCCTTGGTCGGAAATATAACGAGTGGCTTTGAAAAAATTGGAATTTATCCGTTAAACCCACGTTTTTCCGGACCATTTGTTTCTGCCCAGCGAAGTAACTGAAAATGTTATCGAGATGGAGATGGACGACGGAGGCCACGAGGAAGAAAATGACGAATTTACAGGATCAGCTGACCAATTGCGGCCCAATCTTGAAGATGTTGCTGGACCTTCTTCGTCTACCACAGCTCAGCATACAATAAATCCTGCAACAATCGATCTAGTTCAATGTGATCGCCAAGTCATTGCTGGATCGTCTACCACCCAAGAGATTTTGAATAGATTTCTCCACTTCCCAAATCAGTTTCTACGGGGCAAGCAAGAAACACGAAGAGGAAAATGACTGGCTCTCAGGTTCTGATAGGCACTCCTTTTATGGACGAAGTTAAAACCCAAGTCCAAAATAAAAAGGAGAAGGAAAATAGCAAGAGCGTTAGAGTTCGAAAGCAGGTGAAGCGTAATATCTTTCAGGATGACTCAGATACCGAGCCTGAATTTAGTCAGGGCGCTGATGATGTGGACGAATCTAATTCAGCATGCCTTTATTGTAACGTAAATTTATATAGAAGCCAGGAGAGTACTGGGTACGTTGCCAATTATGTAAGCAATGGTGCCACACTCTATGTGCTGGCGTTGCAGCAAGAACTAAAGTGTTCGAATGTGAATTATGCACCGATACTTAGGTATGTCAACTTCGACTGCCCTGTGCCATCTTACCCGTATGGACATTGTTGGTGTTTTTTTACTTTATTTCATCTATTGTTTCCAATAACGTCAGTATTTTTTTTATCATTCGTACCTAATTAAACGTTTTAAATGTATAACCTGAGATTTATTTTTCATCAAATATTAGCCTCAAAACAAAAAGTATGTAATTTTAAGCACAATTCCCCTATCTGTATGGATCACCCTGTATACAATTACACGAAAGAGCCAATTAGGTTAAGAATACGTCGTAGATAAGACAAGAGCGAGTGGCGACCTCTTAAGAAATTGTTTCATTTTGTAGATGACGAGGGGCGCAATAATTTTTTGGCGTGGGCTTGGGAACGGCGACCGTGGTCTATTACAGAATTAACTGCTCGAAAGTAATGAATTGGAGTCCGAACTGCCGAACGGGACTCATAATTTATATTTGTTCAAATTACGCATTGGTACCGGAATTTATATTGTTATCAAGGTTGTGATTTATTCTACCACTATATTGTAGAGTGTATACTGTATACCTACCTGATTTGCGGCAATGACCCAGCCTCGCACGCGTAACAGGATGCACGCTTGATCGGGGATTCTGGTATAAAGGAAATGTTCATTTACTGCTTTGAACGCATATAATAAAGCAAAAATGGAAATTCCATTAATTAGAATAACACAGTCTACTCCGATAATAATATAAGTTTATACAATATAATAGTGCTACTCAGTGGCAAAAATAAAACAAAAATCACCTATGGAAAAATGCCAAACAACGCTTAATGATAATTTGAAATGAAATTAATAAAATATATATTACAATTAAAATATTCTAATTAGATGAAAAATATCGGTCGGTTTACGTCCACAGCATTGTTAGGCATGATGGACTGAAAAAAAAATAAACGGGGGAAGTCTGTGAGTATCTATTTTAATAGTTCTGTAGGGAAAGTACAAAGAGAAAAATAATCAAAAATAACCATTTATTACGCGAATTTTGCGAAAATAGAGCATAATATTTATTTATTTATTTAATAAATACACTGCCCAACACGTGTATCCATTAATAGGGCAGGAGAGAAGTACAAAACAAAAAATAAGAAAAGATACATCACAAAAACAAAAAATAAAAAAGATACATCACAAACACAATAGTAGGTACAATAAATAGTTCAAGTTGCAAAAACATGACTCTTAATTCTAGGTAAAGTGTATAAAAAATATGATATAAAGGGGCGTGAATTGTATTTTTTACTTCTGTAGATACAGAGGGGTAAATAAACAATATTTTTGTTTATTATTGCGTAAATTATACCATACCGTACTTTCACCGTTTTAGTAGACATTGCCATGGCTGGGCGTGTATTCGGCTAGGTTCGTCAGTCGTTGGCGGGGGGCGGGGCGTGTTTTTTGCTCGCAAAACTCGACTGATAAGCGGTGCGGGACTACTGTGTACTCCCCCCGCCAACGACTGACAAACCTAGCTCGACGCACGGCGATGCGCGGTCTACTCCCCTATGTCTACTAAAACGGTGAAAGTACGGTATAATAGGAGACATGAATCCCTAATATACGTGTTCTTACATTTTGATTCTTTTATAAAGTGATTGTGCATGAACTGATTAGGTCAAACTAGTCAAATCATGCGCAGTGAGGCAGCACCCTTGACTGTCAGATGACTTTGGTTTTTGAGGCGAATTTTTTGAACATTTTCTCACCTATCTTATGCAGAATTGTATTCTTAATCTTACTTCCATATCAATTGGAGAGTCCAAAAGTCTATACCGTACTTTCACCGTTTTAGTATACATAGCCATGGCTGGGCGGCGCGCCGCCGTGTATTCGGCTAGGTTCGTCAGTCGTTGGCGGGGGGCGGGGCGTGTTTTTTGCTCGCAAAACTCGACTGATAAGCGGTGCGGGACTACTGTGTACTCCCCCCCCGCCAACGACTGACAAACCTAGCTGGACTCACATCGACGCGCGGCCTATTCCCCCATGTCTACCAAAACGGTGAAAGTACGGTATATCTTATACAGAGGCACACATTATAGTCCCTCATTACAGCAAAGGGGTAAATCAATAACAGGAATAATTAGGCAGGAAACAGCATTTAACTAGTTCTGGGGTAAATAAACTATATTTTGTTTAAGTATTATGTGACATAGACGCAAGTATACGAACCGATAAAATTAATTATTAGGCGTGTCAGGTGGGAAAAAACGGGGAAAAGTGTATGAGTACCTATTTTTTAAGAGCTCTGTAGTTTTTTAATAGTTCTGTAGGTACAGAGGCAAATAACCATTTATTGTGCGAATTACGCGAAAATATAGCATAAAATATGCTATACAGCGTGCGTTGCATTTTTTTTTACTGCAAAGGGTAAATTCGTAATAAATACAATAATTAGTCAAAAGAGCGTTGCCTCGGTCATTAAAAGTACCTCCGAGGCTAAAAAAGAGCTTACGCATCGTGCAATGTATTACATTTTTCCTGCTACCGAAAATTTCAAGTTATAGGTACTTTGAATAAAGCTCTAAATACATATGGAGTAGATTGTGAGTAATAATGATCTTCAAAATAACCTTTGTTCAATTACTAAAAATGATAAATATAAGAGGCAGAATGCAGCGATAATAAAAAAAAATAAAAAATGTTGAGCTTTGAATGGGATTTGAACCATGGATCTACGAATTACTAATCGAGTACTCTTACCCCACCGGTACCGCGGTGCTTGTCAAATTTGTTCTGTTATGCGGCTCTTATTTGACGCCAGAGAAACATCTAAATTATTAATTTTTCTTTGGTATAATTCGCGTTCTTTATAATTAAAATCAGTTTATAAAACGATTGTTGTGAAACCTATTAAAATTGACGCAAGATTCGCGTTGCTACATATATTTTATTAATGGTTTTAAGGTCCTTGCTGCGTAAGGGTTGCTAAGCAATACTTTTTGTACATAGCAACCACTTTCGCAACTAGCAACCAAAATAACAGGGCACCTCGAACATTTTACTTTCGCTTTCGGGCCTGTTGGCGAGTATGTAAAGTGACTTACGGGGCAGGGAGCAGGAAAGCCTATACAGGGGCGTGCATTGCATTTGCATTTTTTTTTGTTATTGCAAAGGCGTAAATTGGTAATAAATATCATGATTAGGCAAAAAGAGTGTAAGTAGGTATTTTTAAATAGTTCTGCACGTACAGGGGGTAAATAGTCGCTAAATAAATATACTGGCGACATTGTAATTACTCATTACGCGGCAATTACGCGGTATGTTAGGCGCGGGGTGCAGGGGGAGGTCATACGCTCGGTGCGCGTGCGCGGTGGGCACGGGAAAAGTGGTTGTGGCATACCAGGGGCGTATGGGTGGGGAGTAATGTACGAAAAAAGAGTGGGGAAAAATGGGTGGGGGGGACTAGTCAGAATTGTCTATCTACAACTACTCGGGAGCCGTTGAGATTATTCGTCTGAAAACTGGTTTGACTCTTAGAGAAGTTAATTAGGGTCGTCACAAGAAGCCACAAGAAGAACAATTATTCAATGACATCGATCAAAATGATTCTTCGACAAGTGTACAACAATTTGACTCTGCATTGCGCAATTGCGCACTAGTAGAATTTGTGACGCTGTTATGTCAAGTAATGTCAAGCGCAACAAAAGCAATGTAGGTATGACCATTTTATAAATTTAATTTTATTAAAATATTATACAAGGTCGTGCACAAAGTAAAGTTGTACAAGTTGTACAGTGTACAACCCGTTAAGCAATGGTTGACTTTAGAAAATTTCCAATTTCAGACTCGTATTAAGCAATTTTTTTCCACCTATGGTTAAACTTTTTTACATCATGACTGAATCACCCTGTGCAATACCTACCAAGATAGATCACAATCATCGTCAATATCGTAGCGTTATATACATAGAGCAAAGATACATATACAGTGACCGGCAGAAAGTTGGACACAAATGGAAAACTTTTTTATTATTCATTTCTCATTGGTGCATCATTTCAAACTCAAAACGCACATATTAAAATTTAAATATCTCTTTTTGGATACGAGGTAGATTCAAAAATGTCAAAATAACTCAAGACTAAAGTACCATTTTTTTAAAATACGGTAAAAAGTTACTTACAAAAGTTGTTTGGAATCAAAGGTGGATGTCAGATTTAAAGTCACAGCCACCTAGTCAAAAAAAAAAGAAATTTAACTTTTTTTGTGTTTTTTTTTTCGATCACCCTGTGTATTACAAAAAACAAAATATCATCGGATAACACATAAATTTGCTACTAAATCTTAATTTTGTTCGATTAGCACCTAGAAATTTAAATTAATCGAAATCAGAGTTTAAAAATATTAAATTTTTGTGTCCAACTTTCTGCCGGTCACTGTATACAAAGAGCCTGTATCTCGATCACTTACGTCCAGTTCGATATGTTCATCCAGGAGATAGTGAGGTGCGATTACAGTTTTGTACTTTTGGCTTAGATAAAAATAATTTCGTTTGACGTTTGCAAGCATGTATTGCACAAAACGAAGAACATTTTGAACAAACACTTTCTAAATTTTTGCAATTTTTTTAAATACCTACATTTTGCCAAATAACTTATTACGACGAGTTATTCGACATTTATTTTTGACCACTGAGTTTACTGCCGACCGGAGGAGAATGTTTTTCGGGACACCTTGTATAAGCGGGAGTATTTTCTTCATAACATGAAAGGTTTAAAATTCTTGGTTGTCAATTTCAACACTTATTGTTCTCTTTGACTTTCTGTCCAGATAAAAATTGCATTAGCAAAAACTAGTACTTACGAATAAACGTAGGCATACCCTCTTCTCTTCCTGTCAAAATGGCTTGATTTTAGAGGAAAATTTTTTGTGAGATTTTGTCAGACCTACGTTAATAGTTAAGATTAAGATTAACTTTTAGTTGTCGGGTTATGACAAGAAAGCGATCCTGAGGTTTGAAGGTTATAAAGAGTTGTCAAACTGCGACATTAGTATATTTCTAACACGTCCGATTGCTTTTATTCAAAGTTGAGTAAGATTTTCTCTTTTGACGTTGTATTACCAGACTCTTCTAAGGAAGGGGCCAAAAATTGACGTCACCTGACAGCATTCCTGTGACGTCGGCATCGCTCTCTCCCTACGTTACGGGTCTTGGTATCTGGTATCAAATAAGGGTAGCGCCTTATATCGGTAACTCAAAACGGAGAGCATATTCGTAATTGTCTATCTCCAAAAACATAAATACAACGATGTAATCGGACCAGCCGTTGCCAATATATTTTTGAAAAATCGAACATGTTTGGGTCAGTCACTCTTATTTTTATCTGTATGAAATATCCTGTAATTGACATAGCAACGTAAAGTACACCAACTTAAATAGTGTGGCTACTTAACGAATGCGGGCAAAAAATGCGGATGTTGCCAAACGTCCAACGTGAAAAGTATTTATTTATTCATAACCACAGTTTGTTTGGATTGGAAAAACTTCAGTGCGGCAACGGAGGTGCAAGCCTCCGAGGAGAGACAGAAAGTCATGTCACTATGTTCATCCCGGAATATAGAACAGCAACACAAACAAATGGAAGTTGGCCCACTATACACATGTAAATAAAACAATAACTCCACACGTGTTTGACCCACTCCATGAGTGTTCGCGGAGATACAGAAAGAAGACCATAGAAAATACTTTCGCGATAAAATGAGTGAACGCGTTAAGACTTTATATGGTCAAACTAGGGAATATTGGCGGCGAATATTGTAACAGTAGGAGATGATGAAGCTGAAAATAAACAACTTTTAATTTCAAATTTCTACCGCATTACCATCTTACAATTGCATTCTAACAATAGCAGATATAAATCTGGGCTCTGGGCTATGGCTGCAGCAATTTGACGTTAAAACGCTTTTTTTGCGAGAATAGGACTCTTCCTTCGGGTTAAGAAAACCTGTTTTCTATTGTAGGTCTTTCCATTCATCTGGTTCTTCTTCTTTGCGTTGCGATGTTGCTGTTTTGCTTGGTACATGAGGAATAGTCCCTATGGTGTGCACCGACTGGTTTAGCTGGTTTTATCCCCTGAGAACATCAATGGATAATGATTCAGGGTTAAGACGGTGACAACGTTATAGCCTGGATCTTCTAATCTCGGTCCAATCGATCAGGTTTAAGGTAGTATAAAAGTAAACAAAAGTAGGCAGTACCCACATCTACATGCACCGGGTATACAGTTTCTTCCCAAAAAATCCCCATCATAGGGAACAAATTATTTTGAAATTTAACTTTGGAGTTAGGTTCCTTTTGCTTTAAATAAAATCGCTAAAAATTAACTTAGGTATTTGTTAAAATTTGAAAAAGGTTTACCTATTTGAGAAAGTTGTTTCTTTTTCAATTTTACATAAGTGTGCTAAATTTGAAAGCGTACTATTAAAATATTTAGCTTTTTGTCATTTACTAATAAAGGATGTTCCAATAAGACGGATCGATATTAACAGTAAATAACACAATCTTATTTAAAAAAAATGATATCTTTATTGAATCATGTTATTTGTTATCTACATTAAATTTTCCAGTACTTTTTATGTTAATTAATAAATTTTTGCAATAAAATGTGGTGAACTTTGGTTAGATACGTGAAATAGTTTGATAACATTTTAATTTATTATTATCAACTTTTCATCAAACTTAGCAGAATTTTATAGCTTTAATATTATTTTCCTTTGAGAAAGATATTTCTATCGATATTTAGTAATAAGAAATTAATAGAATGATAAAGCATGCGATATAAAATAGTTTTTACGAAGTTACAAGTTTTTAAAATTTTCAAAAATTTCATAAATATTAGGTAAAAAATATAAAAAAAACTAAATATTTCAAGAGCACAATAATTGAGTACAGCAACTTTTTCGAGCAAAACTTTTTGATATTGTAACAAATAAGCCAATTTTTAAGCGATTTTAGTATTTAATGTAAGTTTTGACAGATAGCAGAGTCATTTGTCATTTTGTTATGTGGACACTTGAAACATGTCAATTTTTATTTAATGGTGCCACCACCTGTAACATAATTTAATTAGTAAACTAGTCAATTTAATTTTTAATTGGGTTTTTCAAAGCCACAGAAACCTGTACCAAACTTATTAAAAATTAAATGGATCTGTTTGCGCCAGGTTATTTTACATTTCGATAACGGAATTTGGAGCGTTTTGCAAACGTTTTTTTTTTTTTCATCAAATTTCAATTTTACGGAAATAAAAAAAAATGGGGTTAGTCCTCCGACATTTCTGGAGATAACTAAGCCTGGTTGCATAGAAGGAAAACTGGGGGAAGCGCAAGAGATTTGGCAACGACGCGGCATAGCCAAGCGGCTGTTTCTTTACGGTTTGTCCAGCGTACGCCTTGTTGTAGTGCGCCGGGTAGAGATTATAAATGCTATAATAAACTCTTTACATTTGTTTAACTATCAAACTATTAGTGAATAGTGATGGGGCGCTTAAAATGCGTCGTGTGTAGTGCCAGAAATACTGGATCAAACCGAACTTTCCACTGGTGGGCAATATATTTACTGGTCAGCTGTGCGCCACTACAGGGAAAGTGTTGTATTTGTTTTGATATTTTATTGTATATCAAGGTGGATTACAATGCCATTTGAATGGGTCATCTAGGTATACAGATCATTGTATGTGCTTTTTGAATTGGATACAGGGAGTTTAAACAAACCGAAAATCAAGAGTTGAAAATGTTCCTATTGTTATAAGTTATAATGATCCTGGCCATTTTCTTAGTAAGTAAATCTGGAAATTTTACACTTGCCTATTATGATAGTGGTGTAAACAAAACAACATTAAAACACGATATGTGTCTCCCCTGGGAAACTGCGATTGTGCATTGGGGTAGGCATATGAGAATATGAACCAGAAATTAAAAAAGCGTAAATATCTTGTAAACGGTTAAAATACCAAACCATTTGCTTAGATATTTTCAAAAGACAATTTCATGTTATATCCTAAACACTTTTGAGACAGCCTGTATAATCAATCACTTATAAATAGCGACGAACCGGTATTTATATTATACTAGTAGTGTTTTAAGCCAACTAAAGGTCTAGTGCCTTGTAGGTATATTACTGTGCAAAACGGTGCCAATGAAATTACCGAAAGTACCCAGAAGGGCCTCCGTAATATATTTGAAATGTTATTCAAGCTGAACCAGACGCATATAAGAGTGGAAAACGGCAAACGGCGTCGTGAAGGAGAGCCGGGGCGAAAGGACAAAACTGTAATATCTTCGGGCTGGCCCAGGAAAGTCCGCAGGATTGAGAAGCAATTTCATTCTTGTCCGGTGACGTTCCGCCGCCCATATTGTATAATAAGCAACGTAAACGACCAGCGGTCGGTCTCTCCATCCCTTTTAACTGAAACTGTTCTAATATATTTTGTCAGGGTCGGTAAAAATAAGACACATTTGAAATTTTTAATTTTTAAGCATCTTAACGCAGTTCGAAAACGAAAACTATTTATTTGTTGTGCTGTGAATGTGGTCGTGTGACTCAGGTCATACAATCAATAGTTTTAATCGTTTTAATAAAGGAAATACAACAAAAATTAACAGAAGTGAAGATTCTTCTGAAGAGTGCATTATAGTGCATCACCTCTTATTTATACTGTTGGCCGTGCATAGATCACTTTACGCTCTGTTCATCACTTTACGTTCTGCTTAAATAAGAAAATGCAACATTTAACTGCAATTTTTTAATTTCTCTGGCAGCATACCTGACACTGCTTTTGTTATAGTCGGAGAGCCAGCGTACATGTTCCAGTGATGATTTAGTTAAGGCCTATTTTTTGCAAGGATGTTGGGGGGGGGGCATAACCAAGTGTCATCCGCGAGGATTAACCCTGACTCCAGTCATAAGGGGGTGGCAGAACGCCACTTACTGGTAAAAATGTGCATCTTTTTATTATTTAGTTACGGCTGAAATGTTTTCCGGTGCACCTCTGATGGTCCGCAATTATCGATATAATATTTGCAGAACGATTGGCCAGTCATAAGGGGGTGGCAGATCACCCCCAAGATGTCGTGTGAGCAATGAACTTTTTATTATTTAGTTAAGCTTAACTTTTTAATATGTTGTTATGACTACTATTTCAAGTGTAAATACCAATTTGCAGAACAAAATGGCGGTATTAACACTCTGGCAGAACGATTCGAATGTTCCGTACGCGCGCCTTCATTGCGTAGATACCATCAGTCGTTTAATTCTCTACAAAATAGATCTCTTGGCATTTTTTCGAATTTCGCTTACTTTCTGAGATATAGTGAAGATAAAAAAATAATTTGCAAATATTTTTTACATTCAGGCGCGAATATCTTCAGAACTATACAAAATGCGAGCAGAGGAGTAAGAACTTATTGTGTAGAGAATTGAATTTCCAACAAAAAAGGTTTTTTGATTTCTTAGTGTATCTCGTTTAGTTTCTGAGATATTGTAAAAAAAGAATTTTCTTTATGAATAGAATGTTCGAAAATGACATTTAGCAGAAAAAAAAATACTGGGTGGATTCACCACCACCTATAGTGCGCCACGCAGCGGGGAGATTTAACGGTTGCGCTCCGCCGCGCCGGCGCTTTTCCGTAGCGGCAGTGACTGACACGCAGCGTAAGAAACTTTCCGCATTGGTGTCATTTTTAAACTAAACCATCTACTGCAACTATAATTTCTTCATTTCAAATCACGGAGAACTCACGCACACAATATGCACAAAATCTAAATAAGTTTAAACGCCTGTCAGGCGTTCAGTCAAGAACAATATTCAAGCGTTGACTGACGTATTTATAAAGACTTCTCACAACTATAGTTTTATGTCCTGGAAAACAGATGGTTCTGATGGCTAACAATGTATTCTGCATTGTATTTTATCTACGGAAAGCGCATGGTGAGCCAAAAATGTGTAAGACGTGACAGCCGTGAGCAGTCTTTAATAATATATCAGTCAACGATTCAAGGCTTATTTTTTTATATATTTAGTATCGTATGTTAATGGAATAAAAATGCAAAGAATTTCGAATTTCGCTTACTTTCTGAGATATAGTGAAGATAAAAAATAATTTGCAAATATTTTTTACATTCACGCGCGAATATCAATTTTTTTTTGTGGCACTCGTGGTATCTGATTTTTATAAGGAGACTAATTTCAGAACAATATAATTAGTGTCGATTGAGTACCCCAAATATGATATATAATAGTTTAATTGTAGTACCTATTATAATAAGTAGAAAACCGATTGGCATGAAAACAGTTACAAAAAACGTTTTAAACAAAATCGAAATTGTAGATGTTCTACGATATAAATAAATGAAAAATATATACAATAATGCTTGTTGAATCATTAACATACACGAAATAAATAAAAATATTTCAAAAAAACATCAAAAACATAAAAAAATACAAGGTATTTATATTTCTTTGCATTTTTATTCCATTAACATTCGACACTAAATATAAAAAAATAGGCCTTGAATATTATATTGTTCCTGACTGAACGCCTGACAGGCGTTTGATCTTATTTAGATGTTGTCCATATTGTGTGCGTGAGTTCTCCGTGATTTGAAATGAAGAAATTATAGTTGCAGTAGATGGTTTAGTTTAAAAATGACACCAACGCGGAAAGTTTCTTACGCTGCGTGTCGCAGTTCACAGCCGCTACGGAAAAGCGCCGGCGCGGCGGAGCGCAACCGTTAAATCTCCCCCCTGCGTGGCGCACTATAGATGGTGGTGAACCCGCCCAGTATTTCACAGATGTTTGTTTTCTGCTAAATGTCATTTTTGAACATTCTATTCATAAAGAAAATTCTTTTTTACAATATCTCAGAAACTAAACGAGATACACTAAAATATAAAAAAAAAACTTTTTTGTTGGAAATTCAATTCTCTACACAATAATTGGTTCTTACTCCGGTGCTCGTATTTTGTTTAGTTCTGAAGATATTCGCGCCTGAATGTAAACAATATTTGCAAATTATTTTTTATCTTCACTATATCTCAGAAAGTAAGCGAAATTCGAAGAAATGTCAAGAGATCTATTATGTAGAGAATTAAACATTTAGACCACTTTTTCGTACCCCTTATAATTACAATGTTATTTTGCGACTGATGCCATTTGCCATTTTGTTCTGCAAATTGGCATTTACATTTGAAATAGTAGTTATAACAACATATTAAAAAATTAAGCTTAACTAATTAATAAAAAGTTCATTGCTTACACGACACCTTGGGGATGATCTGCCACCCCCCTATGACTGGCCAGTCGTTCTGCAAATATTATATCGATAATTGCGGGCCATCAGAGGTGCACTGGAAAACATTTCAGCCTTAACTAAATACCTAATAAAAAGATTCATTTTTTTACCAGTAAGGGGCGTTCTGCCACCCCCTTATGACTGGAGTCAGGGTTAATCCTTGCGGATGACATTTGGTTATGGTCCCCCAACATTCTTGCAAAAATAGGCCTCAGGCCTTAACTAAATCGCTGGCTCTTAAACTATTAGCGTTTCAGTTATTCTGCCCGGAACACTACTCGGATCAGGATTTACTGATAATAATATTTTTAAAATTTACATAGCTACTTACTTACAATTTTTTCATGCCATGAAAAAATATTGTATGTTTTCCGGAATTCGTGAGGTATTTTGAAGATTTGTTAAAAACATGTTCATTTTTATTTGACAATAATATTTTAATAATGTACATACTTACAATTTTTGCATGCCAAGACTGCCGTAGAAAAAATATTGTACCTATTGCGTAAACGTGTTTTTACGCACTTGTTACATAAATTACTTTTGCGGACGCTCACGGACTAATCACAATATTCTATAGGTATAAAAGACCTCCTTTTGTATCATAGGTTCCGTCCGAGAACGTCAATATTTGACACATTCGAACAAAATAGTTATTTGCATGCCAAGGTTCTGGAGTTCAACTTTTTATAACGAATGTCGAATCTTGGTGCCGATGCCTTAAAAGCCCAGCCAAATAAAGTGTAAAACGTGAGTTATAAAAAGGACCTTCAGTGCTGAGGGACACATGGTATACAGAGTATCCCAGTTGTAAACCACAATTTTGAAATAAACATAGAGGATTTGATTTTGAACAACAAAGTTCATGTCAACTTGGGTCCGGAAATGCTTAATTAACAAGATGCAGGGTCTTAAAGTTTCTTTTTTACTTTACTTTTTACACAGTATGTATGTGCAATAAACTGAAGCTACCAGCGTTTTGTTGGCGTATGGGAAGGCAGGAGACTCTCCATTTTCAAAAATAATTTCTAAGCCCATATTTTTTTTTGTAAATTAAACAACATTTTCTAATTTCCATTTCATTTTTACATAAAAAATGTCTCTTGTCAATTTGCCCTAAAACTTCTGGATTTTGAGCAAACAAAGCAAATTCAAGTTCGACAATGACAGGGCATTTTGGGGCCTATGTGTATGAGTCTTATTTGCTATTGAGATGCAAAAAATCCATTGCCAAAATTTAACAGGAATAGGGTTTTTTAAATTATCTTAGAATTTGGTTTGGAGAGAAAGTCGATATTTTAAATTAATTTAGGTTAATACCTAATGCTAATGCATAGGATTCTTCTATGGTATTAGTAATTTGTCTATGCCTTTCGAAACTCGGCAATCAATAATTGTTTGTATCAAAAGAGCAAAAAAAAGTGCTTATAGACGTATGTCCCAAAATGTGTCATTTTCTAAATACAGGGTTATTGGTAATTCGATACATTGCTGAGGTGAGGAGTAAATTTAATTCCAATATGCATTATGCAAAACTCAATAGTTGTTGAGATATTTCAATTTTTTTAGTAGGCAAAAAAATATACAGACCCTTTTTTTACTTTTTAACTGGCATAATGCATATAGGATTAAATTTACTCCTTACCTCCTCCCCTATCGCATTTCCAAAGGAATGTTTCGAATTACTAATAACCCTGTGTAGAGTTGAATCCATACCCAAAATCATCACTTTTTCTGAGCAGCAATTTTTCTCAAAATTCAGTAGTTTTAGGGCAAATTGATAAGAGACATTCTTAATTTAAAAATGAATGGGGAATTAAAAGTTGCTGTCGAATTTACAAAAAACGCATGGGCGTAGACATTATTTTTGAAAAGGCAGCGTATCCTGGTTATGACAACAAAACGCTGGTAGCTTCAGTTTATTGCATTTTATATCCATATTATGCTGTGTACAAAATTTAAGTTTAGGCCAATATAATTTGTAGTTTTTGAGATATTAAGAAACCGTCTAAAAAAATGAAATTTAATATCCTGTATCTTCTTTACGAAGCATTTCCGGAACTATGTTCACACAACCTTTTTTTACAATTGGGGCACCCGGTATATAGTGATCGTCAGAATGTAGGCAACAAAAATCATGTATTTTTTTAATTTTGCGTAGAAATAAAAAACTGAGAGTCAAAAACTTAAACGCGGCATAAGAGTAAAGTGTCCTTATTTTGGGTCGTAGAGAAAAATTGTATAAGATAAAGTTGTTTGCAACGAAATAGTATACATAAATACAAAATGATGGCCTTCTATTAAACTTTTTTTTTATTTTTTTATAATCAGTAATAATTGCAGTTTTCTAATTTGCCCGTGAAGATCATTTTATGACACCATTTTCTAATAATAATTGGTAATAATAAGGTATTAACGCTTATACTGACCGTGGCTATTTAACTGAAAAATGAAAAAACCCAGGAATATGTTGAACAAGCAATTTTTTGTTGCGTTGCGCAAAATAGTGTCCAAGTTTCAACAGACTTTGTGAATGGCCTTTTTTTACATACAAGTGTGCAGAATGTGCTTAGTATGGTATTTTAAATTAAATCAATCACTTAGGCTCTGCTTTTTAGTTTTTAACTGCAGCTAATGATAAAAATTTTAGAAAATAATAGGATGCTTTTTCTTATACCATTTTTCTTTACGATGCAAAATAAGCTTATTTTAGTCTTTTGCCGTGTTTTTCGAACCCTATTTTGGTTTCGGGACATGCTTAATGTATCCCGATCATCCTCATAAAATAAAAAAGTCCCATTTGTAGCTTCATTCTGCCTGTTCCTGTATATTCTTTAAATCTGAAAAAATAAGTTTTGTTACGTAAAACAATTTTGAAAAGCGGCCACCCATCCATGTGCCGACTGCGCGCCCTTGCTGCACTTTCAATATTATTCTTGCTAGGTCTGGGAACGACCTCTGGCCAATCTCTTGAAGTCTATACAGGATCATTCAACTAAAACTCCCCGGCTTTATATATCAGCAACGAAATGAGATATTTCAGTTGCTAACAAAAAGGCTGGTAGAATCCGTCGAATACTTTATTCGTAGGCTCAAATTGAATTTTTCTGTTGCAAATTGTAGATGACGCTGCGGTCAAAAGAAATTTATCGTTCGTAGTGACTTTGAAAAGTGGTGCATCCGAATTGTCGTTCAATTTTAAGCAAATTATGTGCTATAAACAAATTTCGAAAAATCAAGAGTTTTTTGTTATCGGATGGAAGTGCATGGGTGTGGAAAATCTGTAAATAATTCTAAGATTATTTCCTAAACTAAAAAACAAAAAACTAATTTCCTTACATCTATCCTAACATCTCAAAGAATTGTTTTGTTTTGTCTTATTAAATGTACAAGGTATCTCAGGGAACAATCCCACCAATCTTAACTCTTTAACTTTTTGAGATACACAAAAACTTTTCAAAGTAGAGTTGTATCTTATTATAAGGAGTTTTTATCCATACCTACTATGAATATAAAGGGCATTTCTTAAAAGCGGGGAACACCAAACATTTTTTAATTGAAACGCCCCATACGTTTTTGTTTTTTTAATCCACTCGTAATTACCGTTGAAACGGTATACAACTTTAACATTATCTGGTTTTGGAATATTTCATTTTCAAATTTTATACTAAACCTATTTAACTTTAATTTGTGAATCGCATGAAAAAGATAGACAATCCATGCAATATGCAATAACAAGGAGAAGCAAGAAACCAAGTAAAGTCGTATGAAAATTCTACAACGTTGGAAGCTATTTGAAATTTTATCGAAATTCTCAAAATAAAAATAATTTATATCTGAATTTTAGTAATATCTAAAATGACACCTAACATTCTCCAATTTTAATGACATACTCGTATTTCTTTGTTTATGTCAAAAAAAATTTGTTATTACATTGACCATGTATCTTTATCAAGCGATCCACAATTCCAAGTTAAATATGTTTAGTATACAATTTAAAAATTAAATTATTTCCAAAACGGTAACGTCAACACTTCCCCTGGATTTGGGCTCTTCACTAGTCTTCACGGAGGCTGCTAAAGCTAAAGCGTGCAAATCTCCCCAGACTAAAGATAATAGAGGAAATCTCCATAACCCAAGATATAATAACAATAAGGATGTAAGATTAACGAGTGTAAAAGTATTTACATGAAAAGCGATAATAGGTAAGTATTCAAAATGAGAAAAAAAGTAGTAATCGCATACACGTGTTTCGTGCTATTTATGGCAATAATCAGTACGGTGTAACGTTAACCAAATCAAAAAGATATGCATGATTTGGGAAGCAACAAATGAAGTCCAGACAAGAGCCAACAAGTACAAAAGTATAAAGTGTAAAAGTATTTACCAGTATTAACGAGTGTAAAAGTATTTACAAGTAAATACTTTTACACTCGTTAATCTTACATCCTTATTGTTATTATATCTCGGGTTATGGGGATTTCCACGCAGGTCGCCTTAACAGCCTTCCTGTCGATGATAGTACAAGCCCCAAATCCAAGGGACTGGACTTCGTTTGTTGCTTTCCAAACTATGCAGATCTTTTTGATTTGGTTAACGTTACACCGTACTAACTATTACCAAATAGCATGAAACACGTGTATGTGGTTACTACTTTTTGCTTCATTTTGAGTGCTTACCCGTTGTCGCTTTTCTTGTAAAACATAAAGTTATAAATTTTTATAGCATTTTAACTGCAATGACGATTAGATTTCCCATTAAAAAAGGGTACGTTTGCTTTGATCCGCTTTTAAAAATTGCTCTGTTTATTCATAATACGGGTCATAAAAACTGTTTATAATAAGCTACAACTTTAGTTTGAAAACTTTTTTATATCTCATAAACTTAAAGATTTAAGGTGGGATTGTTCCTTGCGACACTCTGGACATATACAGGGTGTAACTTTGATAAGTACAGAAATTTTAAGGGCAGGTCGGGAAAAATGCACTTGTTACGCCTATGCAATTAAAATTTTTCTAAAGTGCATATTAACGTCAGAAATAATTTTTTTTTAAAACGCTATTAAAACCCCTTTTTCCGACGCTACGGCCATGGGTCCTTGACCTTGCCGGGACCAGCTGGAACTGAGGCCGGTTCCGGCGGATCCCCCCCAATTCCGCCGTGCAGCGTTGCCAGACGTATAGCTCTTTCACAGTATTTCAGGAATAGTCTTTCAACTAGTTTTTGAACAAATCTTTAATGGTTCTTTTAGCGAATAGCATGCAAAAAAACTACCTTTCGGATGCCTGGATGATTTTCCTTGCGGGTGTCGTACTCCTTTCTTATGTTATCCAAAAATCCTCTCGAAAATCACAAGAAGCACTAGGTAACTGGTTGCCAGTCGAATCGCTTTTTCCGAGGCTTTTTCGCAGTATTTGAAGAATATTGACGCAACCATGTATCATTTGGTGTATGTGGAGATTAAATAAATAAATAAATAATTTTTGGACAACTCCTTAAAGGTTCTTTTAGCGAATAGCTCGACGAATAGCATGAAAAAGCCTACCTTTGAGATGCATCGATTATTTTTACTATTTTCTTGTGTTTAGATACTATCCAAAAATCTTCACAAAATCACATAAAGCACTAAGTACCTACCTAACTAGTGGCACTGTTTTTATACGATGGTCGCGAAGGTATAACACTTCATAGTCTCTTTTTACGGAAATACGAACAAAAAACTTGTTTTTTTTTTCACTGCACACTTAAAGCGGCGCGATGCCAAATATTAGGGACGTCTCGGTTTCCCTCAGCTGATTTATTCCAACGGGGACTCGACTAGGTGGATTGTACAATTAGATCCATACCGTATGCGTCTAATAAAACCCGAATTTTCGCGAACCCTTGAAGCTGCTTCTTTTATCCTCGCGCATAATTGGGGTTCCTAGTAGGAACCTATCTAGCACTGTTTTCATACGAAGGCCGCGAACGTTTAACACTGCATTTCTTAACGGAAATATGAAAAAATCACTTGTTATTTCACTGCAAATTCGTAGCGGCAATTGCAACAGGTTTGGACATCACTGCTGGTCCAAAAAAATGGCGAACGGATCTGGGAAAATGTACAGAAGCAGGTTCAGTTCCGACGACAGTTCGTAAAACAAAGCAAAGTAACGGAACAATATCGGTTAGCAAGACGCGACGTTTGCATACGCGTCCACGTTTTGGAAACAGAATTGTTATACCACAGAATAGCCACACGTAAGGCATTCTGTATAATAATAAATTGCTTGTTGAAGCTGGCGCTCCCAAAAATTACAGGCGGACGCGGATCGATATCAATCAGCTGTTAAATCCCAAAATCGGACGGACGATCTTCGACTAGCGCGTCGGCTACGGCGCGGCGGTACGGTGACGGAGACGGCGTACGTGCGCACAAGCTTTCCCCCATACCATTCAATACCACTATTCGGTGTTGCCATTTATGCCGACATGTCCCCAAACTGACTTAAAGTCCCTTAAATCCGATTTTTGATTTTCGCGGATTTATACGGGGTTTCATTCGTTATAAGTTAATCTACTATCTCGTATAATTATTACGCACAAAAACGGGTAAATCCATGTAAAAATCCACTACACAATTAAATTTATACGGAATTAAATTACTAAATCAGGTAAATTTTCAGCACACTTGGCAACATAGTAGCGCCGCCCCGAGAGAAGTAGGGGCCGCGAGCCGCGATTGGCTAATATCGCGCACAAGCTATGAGTAGTGGGGATCACCTGTAGTGTCGATGTCAAGTGGCGCCCCGCGCTTGCGCTCCTCGCCCAGCTGTAATTTAGTAGGTCGGCCGGGCCGGGCGGCGTGGAAATGGAGCAAAATCGAGTGAATCAGTGCCAGTGAATTCATTCGTAATTGTAATTATTGCGCGATTCGGCGCGGCGTCGTTTTTGTGTGAAGTTGGCGTCGGACGCCAGCGCCCGACGCCAACGTCATATGCCCGCGCCTGGCGAATCTCGGCGAAGGAATGTCGGGCAGTAGTCAAGGGCACGCAGAAGCTTAAATTCACCAGGAGGAGTCGCTGTTTTTCGGTTTTTGGGGACATTACGCGACATTTCGCCACCAAGTTTTTACGAAAAGTAAAAGGAATGGTAAGGAATTAACTTGAGAGAGTTCCGAAACGGCAAAGGGTTAAAAAATGCGGAAATGATAAGCACGCCAATTTGACAGTCTTCCCCAACTATTTTCGGAACCGAATAATTTTTTATTTACAACCATGTATGTAATATCGACATTTCTGACTTTTTAGAAGTTTGAAAGTGTCAATTTTTTGACTTTTACTTCTCGCCCTCCCGCCCGGGTGGAAAGTTTACTTTATCTCGAGACACCTCGGTGTGTAATATACTATTAAAAGTAGACAATAGACAGGACAACAACCCTGAGGGGGTTTAAAAGTGGCGCACCATCAGGCAAGGGTAGAAAAATATTAAAAACGATGAACAAATCGGGGCCGCGCGTTAAATTCACATCAAATGACAGTCTTCCCCCCACTTTTTTCGGAAACGAATAATTTTTTAATTGTAGATAATACATAGGATCACAACCCTGAGGGGGTTTAAAGGTGGCGCACTATCGGGCAAGGGTTGAAAAATATTAAAAACTATGAACAAATCGAAGCCGCGCGTTAAATTCACGTCAAATTACAGTCTTCCCCCACTTTTTTCGAGATGATAGGGCTACAGGCGAACACTCGCTAAAAAAAAGTAACGCGCCGCTGCTCTACGCTCTACCCTATGGGTGGTTGTGGAAATTTGCAATTTTTACAGATAATTTGTATTTTAAAACAAATACTTTATTCAGTTGATTGCCGATCAGAAATTTATTATCCCAAGGTGTCCCAAGAGATGGCTAATTATTAGTATAAAAAAATTGCGGCCTGAAAATCAGTTGTAAAATAGGTAGGTAGGTAGATACCTACTCCACAAAAGACTTGTCAAAAAATTATGAGTGTGAAATCGGCAATGAGTTTTCTAGCAATGACTTCTCCGAGCGGCGCTCGGATACATTTAGTGATAAAAACTGACGTGTTTGTTAAATTATTGTGTGCGCCTGTGAAGAAAGCAATAAACAGTTCGTCACAGCAACCGACATCATAAAAAAACGTGGATACCTACCAGCAGTAATTTTCAAAGGTACCTAGGTACCTAATTCTGCAAGCAGATTTATTCCACTCTGACATGCGGCAACGTCGCGGTATTCCCCTTCCTAATCTAACGTTATTCCCCTCCATCTCCTAGGGAGAGGTTAGACCTCCCCTCTAAGCGCTTCTAGTGACGATCCAGCGGCGTGCATTGAGCACGGATAAAGATTGATTTGCCCCATTTTCTAAACATCGATTAAAAAAAATTTTTTTTTCATTTTTCGGTTTTATGAACGTCCCCGATTACGTGGTTAAAATTTCTGTACCTATCAAAGATACACCCTGTATAATGACAAAACAATTCTATATTCTATATATTCTATATATTAGTATATTTGTAAGAACTCCTCAGAAAATTAGTTTCGTCATATTTAGTTTGGGAAATACTACATTGTCTACTACGATTTTCCACATGCATGCACTGCCAATTTCAAAGCGCGATAAATAAAAAAAATGATCTTTCAAAATGTGATGATATAGCATATAATTTGCTTTGAATTGAACCGCGATCGAAATATTTCTTTAGACCGCAGCGCCATCTACAATTTGCAATAGAAAATTTCATTTTGAGGCTACGAATAAAGTCTACCCTTTTTTAACGGAACTGAAATATCTCATTTCGTTGCTGAGATATGAAGCCAAAGAGTTTTAGGTAAATCACCCGTATATAGTGTTGTGAGTGGGTTATATACCCAGTGGGTAGGTAAATAAATTTGGATATCTATTTACCCGAATGATATTTACCCACGGGCATTTAAACATAACCTAAAACCCAAGTTAACCTAAAAATAACACGTATTCCAAACGTTCAGTGGTGCATGGTCGACGGAATAGAATAAATATCGAATATGGTTAATGGTCAAATAAAAACAATTTTTCAATATACCACATTTTTATTTTTTTTTAATATTAATTCGTCAGCCGAAATAACTTCAATAAAATAAGTACCCCTCAAAATACCGGTTTTGGGTAAATACCCGGGTAAATAGACAAGGTATTTACCCCAAAAAATAAATACCTGGGTATTTTACATCACTACCCGTATATATAGAATATTAGCGTTGTTTAAACCGTTGTTCAAACCGAAAGATTACATTGTTATATAAAATCGAAATAAACCATTCATTTTCTTTTAATTCACAGAAACTTATGACTATGCCAGCAATTAGTGATTTTGTTACACTTTTATAATATAATTAATAGCTAACGCTAACGCCCCTATCAAATTCCTAAATAAGATGTACAAAAGTTCCCCATTAGTGTGTCAAAATATGAATTTAAGAAAATCGACATAGCTCGAAATTCAGAAATTTTCTTTTGTTGTCTACATTTGGCGCGTAGTGTTCTAAACCAACAAGAGTTTTTTATCACTCAAATTTTGATTAACATAAGCAACAAATAATTTACTTGATTTTGTTCCAAAGCAAAAAATTGAAGTGCTATATCTGATCTTTCACTAGCAGACTTCCATTTCGAAAAATGTTCTAGGCGGTTTCCATCCACATCCACATGTCAACTATGAGTATACAGTTTAGAGAATAAATTTGGCTATGAAATTTAAAATTTCTGTTATTCCAGACGTAAAAATAATTAAAAATTAATTGCATTTATTTACAGCTTGGGACCAGTCTGGCAGTCTGCAAAGGTAGAAAAGAGTGCATATACCGGTGAGTGGAGGCATGGAGAAAAAAAGTGGAAGAAGCAGGCGGGCGGAAGGACAAAACTGTAATAACTTCGGGCAGGCTGGGGAGAGTCCGAAGGATTGAGAAGCAATTTCATTCTTGTCCGGTGACGTTCCGCCGCCCATATTGTATAATAAGCAACGCAAACGGCCGGCGCCGACGGCCTGCCGGTCCGTTCCGTTCTTTTATATGCTATATACTATATACGACTGAAGATTAAACAGTGTGTTCCTTGGTTGATTTTATGAGGGGGCACTCCACATCCAGTAATACTTTAAAAGTCAAAATATATGGGTATGAAAACAAGTTAAAGTAATTAGTAGGCACTTACGAATGTTAGGTCTAACACTAATTCTTTATATTCCTTAAAATTATTGGCTTATTTCCAATTTGTAAATTTTAACTAGGTATCGATATCCACATTTTTCCATTAATTTTTTAAAAGTTTATTATAAAAAGAGCTGGCTAACGCAAGGTTTTGCTTTAGAAGGTTGACTTATCTTACCACATAGTACTTCTTTTGCATAACTCCACACACCAAAACTTTGCTTTTTGCACTCTATGCGCGTTTCGCTAACCTATCATCAGGAGATGATTAACTGAATCACATCCTGTTGGCATTATCATGAGATGATTAACTTAATCATCTCCTGATGATGCTAACATTGTAAGAGAAACGCGCGTCGGGTACAAAAAAGTTTTGGTGTGTGGAGTTAAGCAAAAGAAGTTAAGTGCCAAAGGTTTCATTCTAAATGAAACAAATTTAAATAACAGTATACTTACTGCTTAAATGTTTATTTTTTTATTACACTGTTAAAAATACATTTCTGGCGCATTTCGTAAAATGATCTAAAATGTTCCTAAAATACACCGAATTAAGCAAAACAACTTTGCTATTACTGACTTTAAATTTTGTACGTACAGGCTACATTTTGCACCACCCCTAGAGCCTTTATTATTGGAGTCAGAAAAAACTTTTTTATACTACTGTAGGGTTTTTTCTGAACCAAAACAATCTGCTATTGGAAGTAACAAAGGAGCATGGAAATATTAAATATATATACAGTATGTCCTCGGATAGACATCCCAAGAGGACAAATAGACCAAAAATTTCATTTTTCGACAAAAAGTCATTCTTGATAAAAGTTTCTGCTTCTCGAAAAAATATGGTCCAAGAAGAGAATTTTCGATATTTTTATACAGGGTGCCCAAAAAATACAAAAATATGTAACACCATCAAGAATAAACTACCTTTATTTTTAAAAATTTCAAAAACTTTTACTTAGAAAAGTTAGAATTAAAAGAGGTGTCCGATTGTAACTTTTGAAGCATATCGTCCGACTTTGGTTTTTATTTTTACCTATTTAAATCAAAGTCGTCCGATTTGTTTGAAAAGTTACAATCAGATACGTCTTTTAATTCTAAATTTTTTTTCTAAATAAATATTTTTGATATTTTTAGAAACAAAGGAGTTTCACGCTTGGCAATCAAAAAAATCGAAGTTGGCTGATTTGTTTGAAAAGTGACAATCGTACACATCTTACTTTTCTAAGCAAATGTTTTTGATTTTTAAAAATAAAGGTAGTTTATTCTTGATGGTGTTTTTGTATTTTTTGGGCACCTTGTATAAAAGAATCGAAAATTCTCTTCGTGGACCATATTTTTTCGAGAAGCAGAAACTTTTATCAAGAATGAGTTTTTGTCGAAAAATAAAATTTTTGGTCTATTTGTCCTCTTGGGATGTCTATCCGTGGACATGCTGTATATCACAGGGTGATTCAGTTTTATTCTGCGACACTTCAACAGGAGATAGAAAACCAAAAAATAGCCGCACTTTCTTCTACAAACTATATCATTTTAAGGTCTTATAAAAAAGTTACAGGGTGTTAAAGTTGTAAGAAATATGTGGACTTATTGAATATTTACCAAACTAGTTGAGATATTTAAGTCATATTTGGGACATGTTATAGCGGCATGGGTTAGCATAAAACCTGTGGAAGTGGGTAATTAATGGGTAATTAATATAATTGTTTTTAGAAAAAAAAACGAACCACCTTGTATAACAATAAAATGTATTCAATTTCTTATGTAAACTAAAACGTTCTCTTAGCATTTTTTCCTATGTGTCATGGTTTCATAGCAAATTTGATTTTTTCGTATGTTTTCGAGGTATTTCTGAAAAATTAACTAAACAATTCGCTCCATAAGTAAGACTCAAAGTAGAAAAAAGTGTTTCTTACTTTAAATACAGTATCTAACTTTTCCTAATAAACTTACCCATTCAAGGTTTTACTTTTCAAGATACAGAGCGTAACATTAATTATACCTTCCTTAAATGTTTTAGACATCTTCAAAAGTATAGCCTTAAATATGTAAGTTTATTGGAAAAAGTTACTTTATTTAAAGTAGCAAACACATTATTTCTACTTTACGTGTTACTTATGGAGCAAATTTTTTAAATATTTTTTCAGAAATACCCCGAAATAATACAAAAAATCAAATTTGCCTTGAAACCATGCCACACACGAAAAAATACCAAGATGACATTTTTGTTTAAAATTTACATAATAAATTGAATAAATTTTATTGCTATACAAGGTGGTTCTTTTTTCTTCTAAAAACAATTATACTAATTACCCGCTTCTACGCCACTGGTTGTTCAAGATGTTTGATATTGACAGGTTTTATGCTAACCCATGCGGTTATAACGTGTACCAAATATGACTTAAATATCTGAACTAGTTTGGTAAATATTCAATAAAGTCCACATATTTCTTACAATTTTAATACCCTGTAACTTTTTTATAAGACTTTAAAATGATGTAGTTTATAGAAGAAAGTGCGGTTATTTTTTGGTTTTCTACCACCTGTGTCGCAGAATAAAACTGAATCACCCTGTATATGTATATGAAGACAAGTTGTTTGCTGTCATGTCTGTTGTAATTCGTTGCCTTCAAAACTTCCATCCTAAACACAGGAAATCATTAAATTGCTATTTTTGGACTTTATTTTTTTTATTTAATATTTTTTTATTTTGACAAAATTTTTGATTATCTTTTGTTCCTTCTATACTAAAATCGAGCCTAGTGTAAATAAAACCACATGTTCAATGACGATCCGCGATTGGTCGGTAGGCTATAAAATTTCACCCGACTCGGCAACAGGGACGTGCTCGATCGCAGAAGTGTAGATATTCGGTTTTATCTTGTTGTTTTCAGCTATTTAGACACTGCCACAAATAATTTTATCGATGTTTTGAACCATTTTAATTAAGCCAATAATTCTTGTCTGAAATATTTTGATGTACACAATTGTAAGACTAAAATTAAATAAAGGTCGTACCTTCGTGCGGCTATGGCAGATATTTCAACCCACGTGCTCTTGTTTACTCCAGGCGTAAGAGTTGCTCGATTTTACTATAATAATATATTGTGGCGGGTAAAATAAAACCTACAACTTTCGTATACAAGTTTTTTTTCTGACTTGAAAAATAAAGGGGTGGTGCAAATATACGGGAACACCCAGTACAATGCACTCCTGTCCATAATAGGATGTTAGCCCACGGGAAGAGATGAAAGTGGAAGAACGAAAATAGAGTTTGTTTTTAAATCATTTGCTTTCTTTTTTAATTCGACTAGCAATTTTAATTTAATTTCTTGATTTTAATTTAAACTTAAGTTTACCTATTTCATAAAAGAAAATAGCTCCAACAGAGGCGCCCTGGAAGTTGATTTTTTTCTAAATAACTTCAGAACAAGCAAAGGTAGGATAATTAAATTTGTAGTGAGCTACTACTTATTCGGACTGTTGCTATTTCATGTAGAAAGATTCAGTTTCAATTAAATTTTTTTAATTAATCAATTCAAATTACCTTCTTTTTTCTATAATCAAGGAGTGATCGCATCGGCCAAGTGAACCTTCATGCACACCGGATAATTGCCAACTGCAAAAGAAAATGTATATTAGAAGGCGAAAGAATGGGTAAACCTGTATACCTATTAACATCAGCGTTGCTTGAATTTTTTTCGGGCAAAGCGGAATTTTGAAACCTTTTGAGTAAAAAAATCGGTATTTCTTAGAGGAAAGCGGGACATAATTAAAAAAAACTAAAATATCGAACAGTATTTTTTTATTATCGGGGCATCTGGCAATCTGATTAACATATACCCGTTTTGGCCCTACTGCTCAAGATAAAGCGCAGGGAACGAATAGATAGAATTCGCCGTTATTTTGGACCCTCTATTGGCAGTTTGTGATTAATAGAATAGATTAGATTGTGATTAGAAGAATAGATTAATACAGGACAATTATTATTATAAGGAAACAGGATATAAACTATCTAGTATTGTAAAATGCCTAGACACCACAGGAGGTATATCCTCATACATGTCATAAAATTAGCTATTAATTTAGTTGCATAGAAATTATACTTATATAATTTATGAAACAATGTTGCAGTAATAAATAAAATAAAATACCTAAATAAATAAATATAAACTCGTTAGTAGCTATTTACAAGCTTTTATTTAACTACTAAATCCAATATGGCAGCCAGTCCAAGTTGGCGGATTACTATTTCTTCACAACCTCCTTGATATGGGTATCAAATGAAAAGGTTTGGTGCGTAGAAAACGATACGGTGAGTGAAATGAAAGGCCTTGTCAAGCTTAATACATGACGTCATTCTAAGTTCAATATGGCGAATTCTCCAAGATAGCTCAAAACTCACCGGAAAATGATGATGATGCGTTATCAGAAATTCATAGGTTACGACATATTAACTACAGAGCACACAATAAACTAATAAATAAAAAATCTTTTTAAGAACAAGGTATTATTTACGCCATGTACTAAAACGAATAAAATAAGTTTGGTTTTCCATTTTTTTAAAAAAAAGCTTGCCGACCCAATTGTAAAGGAAATACATATTTCGTGAAATACCTACTTGCTTATCAACCAATCACTGTGAAATGAAATTAATTGGTACCTGCTCGTAATGAACATTTCGGGCGAAAAGGTTTTTGAAAATAAATTTTGAAAATAACTTATTACCTATTTTATTCATTTTAGTACATACATGGCTTAAATAAAAGGGTGTTCTTAAAAAGGTTTTTCATTTATTATTTTATTGCATATTTGGAGAGCCATCGGAGTTAAAAGGCTCTGTTACAATTAAAAAAAATTGTCTTGTATTGCTAGTAAATGTGTAGAATAATAATTATGAATATTCCACTCATACATTGTTATAAAACAATGGAACAGGTAGGTACTGTATTCACAAGCAAAGAGGCAAAATCGAAAACACCAAAGTGAAAACGTATCAACAAAGTTTGCTTTGTGTCAGTTTGACAAGTTGGTTAATTTCAAAATAATTATTTACTTATACTTATTTGGAGATATTTGATGCTTTTGAATTCGTCGAATATTCTTGGTAAATACCACTAGTGTTTTAAAATTAACCAGATAATTTTTTACCACTCATTGTATTACTCTCATAATTTAGGGAAAACTGCACAAAAATAAAACGTCAAACAGAGAATCGCGCATATTTCGCATTTTGTGTATAATGCCCAGCACTTATATTTACAGAACAATCCCGAACGACTAGGTTACTATAGGTAATATTAATATAACCAATATAACCACTATAACCAGTAGCCTGACTTTCAAATATTTTCAGATCCCCGCGCTTCGATTAATTTCGGCTCCTCTTGCTTTTAGCTCGCAGAGGGTGTTGTAACCGACTGTTTTGCTGTGTCAGATATCAGATCGTTTTGGGATAGAACCTAACACGTCCGTGTTTAAATAGTACCTACATTGTTGTAACCCAAATTCAATTACAATACAATTCGACTAATTGTGCTCATAGTTTTTTTCGATTTCCAACGGATATTAGACGGATATTAAACGTTTCTCTAGCCTTTTTTCAGGCCTCGACTCATTAAATATACGATCCTGTGAGGTCTTATGCTCCCTGACGAAGATGGCCGTAAAAGACTGGAATAGGCGATAGATATTTCGCTGGGTCGAAAACAAAGGATCGGCGATATCTGTTGGGCTACTGGTATATTATATACTTTGGTATAAACACAGATAACGTAAAACTACAATTTCGAATAAAGAAAAACAAATCAATGATTATGTGCTTACAGCGTCTTGCCGTGTATTTTAATAATGTATCCCTATCTTACAGCCTTTTTTGGAGCTAGAAAAAACTTTTCTTAAAAAGTGTCATTTTCCCCAAATCTTCAGAATCGACTACCAAGTAAAACAAAAATGAGCGTCACAAAGTTAATAAATAACTTAAGAGTACAAAACTTTAAATGAGGGGTAAAGTTGAGCTCCTGGAGCACGCATATGAAGTTATTTTTTGAAAACATGGATAATAAAACAAAGTTTTTTAAAAATTTTAAAATACTGAGTGTTAAAAGTTATTTACTGTGTTAAAAGTTATTTACTGTGTTAAAAGTTATTTACTTTTAAAATGACATTTAGAGACTAAAAGCATGTGTTAAATATGATACTTTTGAACTTAAAGTGATTTTATTTTATTGAAGATACACCTTCGGCGCCGTGTTCCAAACTTCCCTTCTCACAAAATAAAGGGTCACTTTTAGCACTTATATCATAAATTACTATTTTTAGCTCTGATTTTTGTGAAAATTTTGAGCACGTCCCTAAACTGCTCAAAAGTGCTAAAAATGTCGAAGATGCTTAAAGATATATTAAGATGATAACGGATTCGATTGTCGGGAATTTTTACTATCAATTCGCACTGTGTTTCTGTCTTATACATCTTGTCAATATAGCGCCGATGGCATTAATAAAGTAATAAATGATCTATGGTTATTAAAATGTGGCCACACTTTTCTTTCTTGCTCGCATATTCATGCATGACCATATTCAGCATATTCAAGACAACATTCCTTTTCTTTTGTGCCCATGAGAATAAATGCGCGCACGTTGCTAGGGAACATTCGCGAATATTCTCTTAGCACGAACAAGAACGTTCCCTCCTTCAATTCTGGAGAGGTCTTCGCTATTATTTCGCGGAATGTGAACGTATTTTGATAATTCAAAAAGTGATTCGGTGCAAAAAATCAGGAATCGAATCATGATGCAGGCATTGATACACATACAGTGAGTTAGTGCCTTAATTTAATTTTTCATTTTCGAAAATATAAATTAAGGTACAGGGTGACTCAGAGTAAATTTCAGTTTTAAAAATGCAAGGTATACCCGCCTTAAAATTTATATGGGGGATACCCCTGCCAATGCCAATGTGTAGCGGATTACAATATTCGGCGTGTCCGTGATGCTCCGTACGCAAATTTACTGAAATCCTGAGTTCAAAGAAACCGGCTCATTGTAAATCGCAAGCACCCGAGTTAGCAGAAGTCCATTAGAACAGCAAAGAACATTGGGAATGTGCGATATTATATTTTAAAGAAAGATTTACACTTCCATCCGCTCAACAGTATTCGACAGGCCGCATTATTGCCAACATTCCTGTTGAAATGTATCTGCGAGTATTTCACAATTATTATTGGAGATAGGAGGAGTGCTAAAAAATGAAATCCGCATTTGTGCACTTTCATAATTTATAAATAAAATTATTCCCCAATAGATTTTTACAGAAAGAAAGTTAGGGGCTTTATGGGATTATAAATGTTGGCAACTGGTAATATCATACCAACATTCAAGCTGTAATGGATGTGCCGGTGGTTTCATATTTGAATCGTTCGAGAAGGTAGACTACGACAGCTGTTTCCCCTTATTAGGTTCATCAAGGCAGCCATAACCTTCCCGAATGACTCAAACCGAAACGGTAGCACTTATAATAGTGTAACTTGAACTTGGAGGTGAGAAACCAACCAGTTGCACCATCTAGTATCAAGCTGATAGTACCAGAGCCGAAATTCCACAAAACATAGTAAACACCAACAAGAAAAAGTTAGGTTGGTGTTGAATCCAGAAAACTTCAAAATAATGGGAAGAAGAAGCGACACAGGAAACAGGCTCATTGGCCATTCACCACTGTATCTTCCAAATTTGTGGAAATCAACAAGGATCTGAAAACAATTTTGGCGAAAAACAAAAACCAACAATATAAAAATAAATGCTAGGTAGGTTCTTACTTAGAAATAATTTTTAATGTGACTACCTTCTTTTAATAAACATAAGTCTAGACGGCGTCTAACTTCTGTCTTAGTGTTCTTTCTTAATACTTCTGGTGTTAATTGCCGACAGCAATCTTCTATTTTTTCTATTAAATGATCAATATTCCTAGAGAGCGCTGGACAAATTTAATGTGGGTTCCAGGTATTGCTCCTAAATAGGCTTTATCCGTGTCATTTACTAATTGTCCTACACTCACTGGGATTACTACGGTTTTCTAGGGTTTTCCATAGTACTGCTATCCTAGTTCTATGGGGAAAACAGTCGACCCTAGCCGCAAATGGCAACGAAGACAAAATAATAGTAATTGCCCCCCTCCTCCGCACAAGCATGTGGTTGCTTCTGGGGTACTCCTAGTTTGGAGTATTGTGAGGGTGAGAATTATTATTTTTGTTTTGTAAACAATGTTTTTCAGAAATCCCCATAAATGGGACCATTTATTCCAATCCGTTTGTTTCCAAACTCACCATTTAGAAATTCTTTTACAATGTTGGCTTTGTGTCGTGGAGCTCCTTCGTGCTGAAACCACATGGTTATTCTTAACTGCAATGGCACATTTTCCACGAGAACTGGCAGCTGTTGCAAAAATTTGAGGTATGTTATTCCAGTTATAACTGCTTCACAAAAATATTGCACTAAATGCTGCCCAATTATGCCACACCATACATTAATGCTGAAGTGTCCCTGATTCCGAATTGGACTGACAATATGAGGATGTTCAGTGGACCAATAATGTTCATTTTTACGATTAGGTAAGCCATTACTAACAAAACGACTTTCGTCTGTCCGAAGTATATGTCTGAAAATAAGCTTGTCAACAATCTCGGTCACCACCATGATTTCAGCAATATAATCAAGCCTTTCTTCTTTATTTGCCTCTCCCAAATCTTCTAGGTAATGTAATTTAAAGTCAGGATATTTGTTTTCTTTCATAATTCGTTGGACGGACGACTTCTTCAAACTTAATTCTCTGCTAGCTTGTCTAATTGTGTTTCTCGGGAAATCTTCACAATGCTGTAACACTTGTACTGTTGCATCATTGTTGCGAACTATTCTTCTAATTGATTTGCCTTTGCGGGTAGAAAATGTATTTTGGTTCTCCCTTAAGTTTTTTTTCTAATCGAATAAACATTTTGTGATCAGGAACGTGACGTTCAAGATATTTCTCCCTATAAATTCCCCATAATTCAACGTTTTCATTGTATGTTACCATTATTGATGTTTTATGATACGCTCAATGACTGGATACGATTTTTAAATGTCAAGAGAAGGTATTTCAACTATGGTAGGTAAGAATAATAAATTATCAACTGTCAATTGTTTTCCATGGAAACCCGATCAAGCCAGGGCTAGTTTGATTCAGGATTACATATTACATGAATATAGTCTCTAAGTTTTGCAATAACAGTTGCCAGTTCTCATGGAAAATATGCCATTGCAATTAAGAAGAACCATGTGGTTTCAACACGGCGGAGCTCCACCACACAAAGCCAACGTTGTAAACGAATTTCTAAATGATGAGTTTGGAAACAAATGGATTGGATTATGGAGATTTCTGAAAAACATTGTTTACAAATCTCCATCTTGGAATATTGATCCTTTAATAGAAAAAGCAGAAGATGCCTGTCGGCAAATAACACCAGATGTATTAACAAAGGTTACTAAGACAGAAGTTAGACGCCTTCTAGACAAATTAAAAGGAGGTAGGAGGTAGTCACATTGAAAATTATTTATGAGTAGGGACCTACCTAGCATTTATTTTAATATTGTTAGTTTTTGGATTTCCATAAAATTGGTAGGTTTTAAATATACCTAATACATAATAAGTGTAGTTTTTCTTAAAAAGGCGTTCAGACAGTTATATTTTTCTAACTAATAATGAAGTTTTAATACTTTTTCCACAATACATCTGTCCGAGCATCTGTCAATTGTTTCTATGAAAAATATACCTTCATAAGTCACGGCTAACATGATTTCCATTTAACAAATACATCTTTTCCATATTTTTACAAATAATACGCATAAGTATAACTTTTTAATGAAAAAAGATATCAAAAAAAATATTTATGAAAGTTTATCAGCAAAAGTGTTCTTTCCAAATGTAAATAGAAACAGGTATAAATATAAATTCCTAAAAACTATCTTTTCGGCCCAAAAGCAAGCTTGAGTGGTCCTACAAGAAACCCACAAGTCAAGTTTTTACTGGCTCTTTTTGTTTGCCTGTAATAACCCTGGGGCGTCGAGTTTGGGACACCCTGTACAATGATAGCGTATGGCGTTTATAATGATATCCCTAATAGAATTTGTCACATTGGGTTACCGAAACAGCAAAATTTACTCAACAGCTTCCAAAAATATGTAATTCTAAAAAATGAAAATACTTCAAGTACCTATACGCAGCAGCTGAAATGTTGAAGCTGAAAAGATGAAATGTCGAAGAACGTGTGTTTTGTTGTGAAAACTGTAAATACTGAGCATTTGTACAAAATGCATATTTTTATTTTATTCCTCACTCAACGTTTATTGTCATGTTACTGACACTTGCTATGGCTATGGCAGTACCTGTTAAGTGCTAGGTAGGTTAATTTGAAAATATAGTAGCTATTTTTAATTTATTCTCACAACAGGAAACAAATAAAAATTCCAGATAACCTATTTGATGTTCGATTAGGAGCATGTAAACCACTTTTTTTTAAAAAAATTATGTCTACTTTAATTTATTGTCATAACTTTAAAAATTTGCTTTTTTTTAGATTTTTGGTCATAGTGTCCTTAGGTTGCCATGGACAGGAATTTTTATTATGACGAAAAAAGGCCACCCGTAAGAACTCTCGATCGCACCCGCCATCGATTTTTACTATCAAAAAATATCAGAGATATTTTGAGTGTGCCACTTATAGGTCAACCTGTATACCTATATCATTGCATTCGTTGGGTAAATAGTTATTTTCTTTTTAAGGTCCCTTGTAGAACTTATTACTACAAAAAATATATTATGTAAGTACGTTATATTCCACCTTAGCTAACATCGCCTTTTTTGCTGGAGAATTATTAAACTAACTACAGGGTGTTCCAAGATAGTTGAAACAAGAGGCGTGAAAGACAAAACAATCTTTGAGTGGAAATCTGACCGTTTAGGGTGCCGCCCTGCTTGATTTGAAAGTAATTTCTGTCATATTTTTAATTTCGAATAACCAAAGTAGGCTTTGGCATGAGGAAAAAATCATTTTCTGCTTAGGTTCTAAAGTGCCTTTTTGTGCAGGATACGGAAAAGTTTTTCAAAATAAAAAATTAAGCCAGAGCGCAAAGTTTGACTCTAATCAGCCTATTCTGATTTTACCTTATTTTTCCGGTTTTTTTTTTGGCGCAACTTTCCTTAATAAAATGTTCAGGTATATCTTGCAAGGAAAAGGTATACCTTGCCTATTGAAAAAATAAAAAATGGCAAAAGCATGGACAGATCAACGTAGGCCGATTAGTCTCGAAAATTTGCACATGGCTATCAACTATTCTTAGTACAATTTACTTACAAATTTCAACGCAAAAAGTTTTTGTCTTTTACACCTCTTGTTTCACTTATCTCGGGAGACCCTGTTTATGATATATTTCATCCAAGATTAGAAACTTGTTGAAACCTGCAAACTGTAGGCATCGGCGGAATGGGCAGCGTTACCCGATGCGGCTTGTTTCGTCAAGTAAATCTATTTAGACGCCCTAAGAATGAGAGCTGCGCCAATCTCCAGCCTGAAATCAGCGATATTTGATCGCGTTCGACGGGGGTCGCTGCCGGCAGCCGCAACTGCGCCATTCCAATAATTGAATCGTCCCCCAATAGCGGTAATGCGCTAATAATACGTCATAATGTGCGATGGTATCGCCTGATGGGATTGCTTTGTTTCCAGCAAAACGACTCCTTGGCGGAGCGGAGCGACGCGCCGGAGCCGAGCGGGGCTCTCAAATAGATTGGGGAGCGTAATACAATTTACTTTAGATATGAACTATCCATGTGGTATTAAACTGATGAACTTCCAAATCTCTATAGGGTTTTTCAACGATAACGTAACAGGCGTGCTACTTACACCAGTAGGTGCTTTCTCTACATGATATACAGCGTGTCCATTTACTATTCCCTTCTTCGATTGTGGCTATACTTTTAAGGATAAAAAAAATCCGTTTTGGGGATCCAAATAAGGGAAGATGCAGCACATTTTAAAATTAGTTTGGTATATACAGGGTGTTCCAAAAAAGTGTGGCGACAAAAAAAATTTTTTTTTTAAATGGAATGACCTGATTTTTTTTATCGCAAATGAAGCCTATCAAAGTATAGTATACATCCCTAAATTATTTCCGCTTCCATCTGCGGCGTTGCCAAGTTATAATTTTTTAAGGTATTTTTTGCTAAATACCAACCCTTCATTAATATTGCTATATTTTTCTTGCGGCTTGATTTTTGCTTTTGAAACTTTGGTTGTGGATTTACATTAACCATTTTATTAATGACTAAGAACAAAGTTGAAAATTTTTGTACAGGATGTTTCACTTTTTTCCGCCAAAACTCCGACATTTTCAAACTTAATTTACTATTTTTTTTTTCAAATGGAACACCCTATATCTAACATTTCTATTGAATAGAGCATTCATTCAGCTTTAATTTGATACCTAATACAGTACCTCTATCTCTAGCAGTTTTTTTCAAAAATCCAGTATAAACAGAAAATTTGCAACTTTTTTACTTATTACATACATGCAAATTACTCGAGAATAAAACTTGTACTTATTTAAAAAGCTGCATATCAAAAAAGCGTTAGTACCAGTTACAATCTGTAGTTTACCATATTTTTGTATACCTACTACACCTGCAATAGAATATTAAATTATAAAAAGTTAAAAGTTTTAGGAGAACTCATAGGTGGCAATGGTTTTGTTTCTAGTTTGACAGTTGGTAAATATTTCATTTGCTGCTTGTATTCTGTGTTCGTTGTTTAATTTCAAACAGAAAAAAGTTGTCACAAAATGAAAATTATTGTAAACAAGACTTGATAAGTATGATTTACGTAATTGGTGAATGTTTTGGAATTTTTTTTGGTATTTAGCAAAAAATACCTTAAAAAAGTTATAACTTGGCAACGCCGCAGATAGAAGCGGAAATAATTTAGGGATGTATACTATACTTTGATAGGCTTCATTTGCGATAAAAAAAAATCGGGTCGTTCCATTTAAAAAATTTTATTTTTTTGTCGCCACACTTTTTTGGAACACCCTGTATATACCAAACTAATTTTAAAATGTGCTCCATCTTCCCTTATTTGGATCCCCCGAAGGGATTTTTTTTTATCCTGAAAAGTATAGCCACAATCTAAGAAGGGAATAGTAAATGGACACGCTGTATAGGTAGGGGAATGCGGGGCAATATGGAGTACTTAATTTCATAGCCCCATATTTCTGTGATATACAAATGAAATAATTATTTATTTATATTTACAGGTAGTTAGATATGTTTAGTAACATTAGCAACATTTTGTATAACGGAATCAGTAACTGAGTTTCAACTTTTTTGGACTTTTATGAAAATTGCGCTTTGCCCCGTTTTGCCCCGTATGCGGGGTATAATGGAGTACCAAGAGGGGTAAAATGGGGTAGTAAAATGATGCTTTAAAATAGTGAGTTTTTGGTGAACTAAAGAGACGTTTCTCCAAAATGTTTTATTAAGCAAACAGTAATCTTTAAATTAAAAAAAAATAAAAACGTAAAAACATGAAAATGTTAGTTTTTCGTTTATATCGTTTCGCCATCTAAACAAATTAAACAATATTCAGGTTGATTCAGTTTTATTCTGGGACACTTCAACGGGGGTGATGTAAAATCAAAAATATTATTATTTTGTGGCACAACTTTTTATCTACAGCCCCTTCGTTTTTGAGATACAGGATATTTTTTAACATTTTATTTTTCCAACCGTTAAAGGTATTTAAACGAAATTTGGTACATGCATTGATCAAGTGTCACAAAATGTGATAATACCAAGTTCCCAAAGTATAGCCAGTACTGGAGATACACTACATTTGTTTTATCAAGAAAAATACTGACACGGCCCTGTAAATTTACATTTTTATTCAGTACTGGCCAAAGATAAATCTAAAATGAAATTTTTTTCAAATTAAATAAAATATTTTTTGCATTACATAGAAGCAATAAAAGAGAAATTAATTTTCCCGTAGAACCGGCAGATACAAAAAAAGTCAAGAGACGGTTTTTGCTTAGAATAATGAATAATATTCAAGGGTATTGTTTACCCATAATATCTCCGCCACTGGCTACATTGGGAACTTGGTATTACCGTAGTTTGTGACACTGGATGAATGCATGTTGTGTACAAAATTTCGTTTAATTATCTTTAACGGTGGGAAAAATAAAAAATAAAACGTTAAAATTTTTGACAATTTAAACATAGTGTATTTCGAAAACGAGGCGGCTGTGTATAAAAAGTTATTCACAAAATAGTAATATTTTATGATTTTCTATCAACTGTTGAAGTGTCCAAGAATAAAACTAAATTGCCTTGTAGGTATTTCAATAGGACATCCGGGTACGGTACCCGGGTACCCGGGGTACCCCATTTTGCCCCATATCTAATACCCCATTTTGCCCCTACGCACGTTTTACAATAAAATATAAATAAAATTTACAACGACAATTATTTTTCGATAAAATGATTTAGATTAATCGTACTTAATAATAAGTTTAATTAAGCAATAAAACTCACATCGAAAATCGTATAAAAACTGTATTTATCTTGGAAAAACGTAAACACAAGTATTAAAACACGGGAGCTGTTGTACTCCCAACAATAGCTATGTACTCACTGAATTGACTTGACCGGGGGCGTGGTCTTGCATCGAAAAGAGGTGGAAGGGGGACATGTAGATTTGAAATTTGGCTGCTTCAGTTAGGCTGTATCTAGTAAAAATACTCGTACCCCGTTATACCCCGGTACCCTATATTGCCCCGCATTCCCCTATAACATTTCGTACCAAAAACTTTTACAGGTGATAGAAAAGTGGATTTTAAGGGGCCTTGCTCATATAAACATAGGTGGCAAAGTTCTTCGTTTCTGAGATACAGGGCGTTAAAAATTTCGAAAAAATACTTTTATTTTTTTATTTCTAAATTGTTAAAGAGATTATTCAAACCAAATGTGGCACAAACGATACCTTCATGAATGGAAGGACATAATAATATATAATAACAAATTTCTAAATTAACCAGTGGCGGAGATACAGGTAATCGGTAATTTAGTAGAGCCTGGAACATAACAAAAAGAAATATCATGTTTAGACAGAATAAAACAAGTGCCTCTTGAGATTTTTTCGTATCTGTCACAGTTTTGCGGCAATTTTCTGAATCAGTCAAAATTAATAATGAAATAATTTTGCCTAAATGTTAGATCAAAAACGGAAAAATGTATTTTTTTGACATGCAAATTACCCCCTTTTTGTAAAAAAAATAATTATCATATTTTATCCAAATTATTTAATAATATATTGTGGCGCAATTCTCACGCCTTTAATATTTTTACATTTTTACATTTGGTGTTAATTAAATGTAAGAATATTAAAGGTATTATCAATACATAATAATATTTAGCGTTAACTGGGGTCTTGCAGAAACTACGATAGTTCATGTTTCAAAAATAATAACCTTGATATTTTTATAATAATAGATCTTCTTAAATCAAGGCTGTACTTAGGTACTGATGAAAGGGGGTATTTCAGCCAATATTATATACTATTAATTATTCTTTACAATAAACCAAGCTTCCAACCATATTTATGGCTTCCATCAAAAATATGTTTTTAAGTAAAATCTGTTTTTATACTTACAATTGAATTGAATATTAATAAGTTATGATTCCACGTAAATATCAATGTCCAAATATGGAATACTCGTAAATGTTTTATAAATATTTGTTTGTAAAGAAATACATTACTTTTGTGTTTATCAATATTTTTTCAATGATTCCTTAGCACTTTTGATCTGGATATGTCTGTAGTAAATAAATATTTACTACAGACATATCACACCGACATTTTGAGTGGTCTTGTTGGCCATTCAAATGTTTTGAAGGGATTCCATGGCACATTTGACTCGCCAGATGCCTTGAAAGTTCCTATTTTGCTCAAATTTGACACCCTCCAGAATGAAACTCCCTGTGTGTTTTTTATTCAACTTTAGTATATGGGGGGTTTGGGTATTCTGATTAACGTCGTAGGGTCAAATTTTAAATAAAAAAAATCGCTAAATGGTTTCGTGAAAACCGGGGGTATAAAAAAGTCGCAACCGGCCCTGGATTTGCATTTTGAAAATGGCAGGAAGGTCAAAAGAAGCGGTTTTTGGAGGCCTTTCAAACAAAAAACAGTTTAGGCAATTACATATCTCCAAAAATGAAGATTTTACGGATTTGTACAGTTTTAAAGTTGGACACCTTGTATGTTTTACTAATAATTCACTGGTGTAGAGATATTTTATTTGGGCAGCTGTTTTAAAGATAAAATTCCTGTGGTTCAAACTTTACACATTGAGGATTTCGTCTTCTCTAAAACCACTAACCGAAAACAAAATCTCTCTACACCAATGAATTCTACATAAAAAATAAACAAAAAATGTTTTTACCGAAATTGAAAATATTCACAAACAATTATGGCACGTTTAAAAAACGCTACAAAACGAGAAACGTCCTGTTATCTCCCAAACGAAATCTATAAGCACTGGACACCTTAGCTACCTTTTGCCTATTATTTCTTGAAATAGAAGAAGCCCCCCCCCATAAATGTGTCCAATTTGAGATACCCCATACACAAACAGGCACTAGCAGGCATTAACGTCTCCTACATTATCACGTGTATTGTGTTCCAGAACGGAATATCGCAGGCATCGCAGGAAGCGCAATCTTTGCGATATACAATTTTTTTGTGAATAAATTTGGTTGGACCATGTTCATTGTTCAAGTAAGAAATCACAGACTCGCACTTATCTGCATTCGGCTTCACACTTGTTGGTAATGTCAGAATGACACGTTATGACAATGGTAGCATCTAAGGCAATTGCTTTGTTTGGAGCGAAACGACTCCTTGGTCGAGCAAAGTGGCACGCTGGAGCCGAGGGAGGCTCTCAGGTAGATTGGGGAGCGTAACACAATTTACTTTGGATATGAACTATTCATGTGCCATTAAACTGATGAACTTCCAACTCTCTATAGCTTTTTTCGAGAATAAAGTAAGGGAAATGTATACCAGACCGAACGAAACCCATATTAAGAGAGTAATTTTGCAAAATGGCAAAAATTATTTTAAGCTGGGGATATGGTATAGTTACTAGGCTTCCTTTAAAGGTTTCTTCACCCATCGCTCAAATTTGCACTGGTGTGTCCCCACAGTAAGGAAACTAGGTTTAATCACTGTAACTAAAACGTATTTTATAAGAATTAACTACTGTTACTTAAATTAATCTAAATCCAATGCAAAAATACAATAATACTTAACTTATTTTAGAATTCCTAAAAATGGCGAAAAACAAATGGCTACAAATATTGAGATTTCAAGAATAGATAAATTTGTCCAATTAAAAAGTACAGGAACATAATTAGAGAGCATACGTCGCCGGGAGCTTACCAAGCGGCATTGGGAGGTGGAATTTTATGATACAATCATCAATATTAATTTTCTTGGGATCAGATTTCTAGATACTAGTACTCTTAGAGTTAAAGCACCGTTGGTAGGAATAGACAACACTGACGAAACAGTTAGCTTCGGTAGAACATTTTTGATTCTACCATACGAAGGAGTAATCTATTTTCTAAACTTTACACAGTTACTTCAGTAGTAAAAATAGTGAGCTTACCAGAAAATTCGAATCTTCGTTTCCTAAATTTGCAAGAGACATTTTGTGGTAATTTTGTCAACACATTTCTAAACACTATCTACACTGTATTCAATCAAAATGCAAGTAGCGCGTAAACATTTACACGATGGAAACACGCGAACAATTCTGGGGACTAATACGAGGCAGGGCCGCATTAAGGACGATCTCTATGAATTTTATAATATAAAATATTAAAATAATATGCCCCAGTATTAAGAACTTTAAAAACAAACTTTTATGGCACACCTAGTCATTCACTTACCTGCAAATTTCTACTATTAACACAAATCGTAGCTCCAACAATTAATAAACGGCGAAAGAATTATATCGGAAAAAATTAAAAGTCCACTTGCCACTCAATACACCCAAAGTCTAGAGATTACTATAAGTCGGCGCACTCGGCCTTGTGTAAACAAACGTTTCCCCCCTGCCGTCTCCCACTCCCTCGGCCCGCCGTCATCGGAGTACGGCGATCGATATCTCTGATTTGATAAGAAAATAAGCTTATAGACCGGGAGATAGTGACAGATTTTTGGACGTGATTTTACTCAGTATGCCTTGCAAAAGGCATTATGTGGCACATATTCTTACAATAATAAGGTATGAATCAGAGAGTCATCCTGGGTTCTTCATGTGAAAAACTGAGTTTTCAATTATTCGAAAAATATGCGTTTTGATATGATTTTATACAGGCTGCCATGTGTTTTATAATGAAGTTCAAATAGAAAATTCCTCGGAAAACCATAGGCATACCGTTAGGGTGGGTCCAAAGGGCTATTATTGCCACGTGATCTTGTATTTTAATAATTAATTTTTCCACGTTTCTAAACAGGCTGCCATTGAGAAGTATGCAAGTTCTTGTTATGAAACTGCTGAAGAAAAGATGGCATACCGTTTGCGCATATAGTTTGGCTGACACGTTGTTAATAATACTATATTATTATAATATACAGGGTGTCCCTAAAATCACTGTTAAGTGACAAATAGGTACTAATGTTTCATATATTATTATATTATTTAATCTGTGTAATAATGAATATGACAAATTGGCAATTAACAATGCAACCACCTGTTAAGACCATTACTTAGCATGTTGACTAGATCTAACCTCCACCTCATCCCCCCTAAACGAATTAGCATCATGGCAAATCTGACTTTCGTTCCAGGATAAGTCTTGGTATTTACAGGAATTTGAGGTGTTGTCGAAATTTCAAGCTGTTGCAATCGGGCTAGAGGTGGCCTCGATGTGGATGGGGATGAGGAATCTTGATTGTTCTAAAAAACGTCGGAAGTAGCGAGATGGGATGGTTTGAATCATTCTATATTGATTCTATTTAAGCCCCTCGTGGAGTCCAGAATATGGTTGGTCGAGCGATCGTTTTACAGCATCTTGTCTTAGGAAAACATGAGTGCATATGTATAAGTTCTTGACAAAACGTTTTTTGTTTGCAGTGATGTGATGCAGGAATAGGCATATATTGATGAAAGGGGTTCAAGAAGAAGTGAGGATCTTCAGGTGGGCCTTCATGTGTGAAAAATTCACCAGGTATCCTCAGGGTTGTTCGATAGAGATATTCGGTTGGGGATGCCTTAAGGTCTTCTTTGTGGCAGGTCCTTAGTCCCAACAATACTATAGCCAAAACTTGGGTCCACTTTGTTGACACATTATAGCGGCCTTTAAGAGGGGGTTACCGACAGCGAAAGTGACGTTAAATTTCGTATTTTTTTAAGTTGTATAACATAAAATCTAATAACATTTTACCTGGCAAAAATTTAGTACAAACATCTCTGTCTTCATTTTAACCATAAGGTCTTAAAAGCATATGCACTGTAATTATTATTTTTCCCAAGGTTTTCATAACCTATAAAACAAAACAGAGATGTTTGTACTAAATTTTTGCCAGGTAAAATGTTATTAACTAGTATGCTGCACAACTTAAAAAAATACGAAACCTAACGTCACTTTCTCTGTCGGTAACCCCCTCTTAAGGTGCGGTGCCATCTTTCGATTAAGCCGTTATGCGTTTACCACCGACCAGTTGAGAAAGGGCTGTAAGAATGGTGCTATCGAATTGGGATCCCTGGTCTGTCGTGATAGTTTCAGGGCTACCAAACCGAGCTATCTAGTGTGTGAAGAATGTGTTGGGACCTGTTTCTGCAGTAATGTTTTTGATGAGTACTGCTTCAGGCCATATTGTGAGGCAGTATTGGACCGGGAGATAGTGACAGATTTTTGGACGTGATTTTACTCAGTATGCCTTTCATAGGCCATTATGTTGCGTATATTCTCACAATAATAAAGTATGAATCAGAGAGTCATCCTGGGTTCTTCATATGGAAAAATGAGTTTTAGTCAGGCTGCCATGTGTTTTATAATGAAGTTCAAAATAGAAAATTCCTCGGAAAACCATAGGCATACCGTTAGCGTGAGTCCAAAGGGCTATTATTGCCAAGTGAACTTGTATTTTAATAATTAATTTTTCCATGTTTCTGAACAGGCTGCCAATGAGAAGTATGCAAGTTCTTGTTATGAAACTGCCGAAGAAAAGATGGCATACCGTTTACGCATGTCCAAGTACGCTTTACATCGAATAAATCGTTTAAATTATTAAATAACATTCAATTTAAACGGTACTTGGACATGCGCAAAAGGTATGCCATCCTTTTTTCAGCATTTTCATAACAAGCATTTGCATACTTCTCATTGGCAGCCTGTGCAGGAACGTGGAAAAATTAATTATTAAAATACAAGTTCACGTGGCAATAATAGCCCTTTGGACACACGCTAACGGTATGCCTATGGTTTTCTGAGGAATTTTCTATTTTGAACTTCATTATAAAACACATGGCAGCCTGTCTAAAATCATATCAAAACGCATATCTTTCGAATAATTGAAAACTCAGTTTTTCATATGAAGAACCCAGGATGACTCTAATTCATACCTTATTATTGTGAGAATATGGGCCACATAATGCCCTTTACAAGGCATACTGAGTAAAATCACGTCCAAAAATCGGTCACTATCTCCCGGTCTACTGTGTGTCCACGGATTGATGTCGGAATAGGTGTAAATGACAAAAAAATTTCGAGTTCAAATTTGACCATTTGGGGTTCAGCCCTGCTTGGATAGAAACTAATTTGTGCCATATTAGTAGTTTCGAAAAATCAAGTAGGCCTTGACAGGAACGATTTATTTATTTTCTGTGTAGGTTAAGTGCCTTTTCTGAACAAGATATCGAAAAATGTTATTAGAAAAAGTTGCTTAGAATTCAAAATTATGTCCCTGTGCAGATTTTCAAAATAATTGGCTTACTTTGATTTTAATCCATTTCATTTAGGTAGTTGAACTTTTATATTGCCGAACACACATTTTCAGTCAAGTTGGCATGTTTTTATTATTTTTTTTAAACTGTTCAGTGCAGTTTGGTAGTTATATCCTGTGGGTTTTAGCGTATTAATAAAAAACTGCCAGAAATGGATTAAAATCAAAGTAGGCCAATTATTTTGAAAATCTGCACAGGGACATAATTTTGAATTCTAAGCAACTTTTTCTAATAACATTTTTCGATATCTTGTTCAGAAAAGGCACTTAACCTACACAGAAAATAAATAAATCGTTCCTGTCAAGGCCTACTTGATTTTTCGAAACTACTAATATGGCACAAATTAGTTTCTATCCAAGCAGGGCTGAACCCCAAATGGTCAAATTGAACTCGAAATTTTTTTGTCATTTACACCTATTCCGACATCAATCCGTGGACACACTGTATATCTATATACTTCAGATTCGGATAGCGGTCCGATCAAATCTATATATGTAATCGAATCTCTGTTCTGAGTGTAGGAATGAAGCTAGCTGAACGTTGATATGTCGGCCTACCGTCGGTTTTTGGAGCTTGGTTGCAAATAGTTCTTAAGTCCTTCTTATGTTGGCTGGATGATACGAGCTAGTTCATCGCTGTCAATGATGGTTGGTGAACTCAGAGCTTCCACCCGAGATAGGGCATCAGCTACATCGTTTTCGGAACCATACAGGTACTTCAAAGTTGTAGTAAACTGGTTGATTTAACCTAGTTGTCTGGCTTGTCTACGAGAGGCTTTATCTGCACGTTCCTGAAATGCAAAAATGAGGGGTTTGTGATCAGTTCTAATGTGAAACTCTCTAGCTTCTAACCAAGGCCTGAAGACCTAAACAGCGTCGAAGACAGCAATGAGTTCTTGGGCATACGTGATATAATTTCAATTTGCAAGTGAGAGCTTCGATGAGAAAAATCCCAGTGGTTACCAACTGTCTGTGTCGCTTTTCTGTTCAAGTATTGCTCCTATCGCAGTATGTAGTGCATCGCAGGTGTTCAAGCTCTAGGGTAAGTTGATTCTCATGTTCTTCTGACGAGCTGGAGGCAACTAGGAAATCGTGAATGTAAGCATAAACAAAATCAAACTTAATGTAAGCATAAACAAAATCAAACTTCATTTACGAATCTCTGAAACGACTGTGCTGCATTATGTAGGCCGAACGGGATATTCACAAATTCAAATAACCTAAAAGAAGTGATCACTGCACTGCCGCTTTGGGAATGTCTTCTTCGGCGACTGGAATGTGATTAAATAAACGTCGAAGATCAAGTGTCGAAAAGTTATTTTCACGGTAGAATTGAGGAGTAGGCTTGAAGTAATGCGATTGGATATCGGCCAGACACTGTTTGAGCGTTGAAATTCAGAGTTGGGTACGTGCAAAAAGGTATGGCGTTTCGACTGGCTCAGTCAGAGAATGAAGTGAGTTTTCACAAAACAAAAATCAAAGAAATATATGAAAGGTTATTATATTTATTTAGGGCACCAAAAGGTTTACCAAATCTGGTTATATTAGGCTATATTATTTGAATAAAATATACTACCAAGTCTCGAGAATGAAGAAGTATAGCGTTTATAATGAAATGAAAAAAAAAAACATAACAATCTTCCAGAATCCTGTAGAAGTAGATATAAAATAATGGCTTTAAATTATAGGTGGTGCAACCAACAAATAAAAATTAAGACCTGTTTCTAATGTCTATCTGACAAAATGACAATTTGGAATATAATACCCGGCGGAAGTAGGTTTAGCTATTGCTTAACGACTTCTTTCGTTCTTTAATTTCACTACTAATCTTACCAACTGGACCAGGACTTAGAGATCCCGGCACGAGCCGCGGGTAGCTCCTGAGATGTTTAGTAGCTACGGCGTGAAGTTAGAGGCTTAACCTGGACCAACACTATATTAAAGACCTGTGCATAGCGCTGTTTCAAGCGATCGCCACTGGCGCCACACGACAAAACAAATTTACACGGTGGTTTTAGTTAAAACACCGTTGTTGCAGAACCTTTTATAAAATAAAAACATGCAAATATGTCTGTTACAACGGAGTTAATATTCAAAATAAAATATTTGTTTGTTATGTCCCTCTAATTTGACAAGTTCACATGGCATATTTCCATACATTTTCTTAAGAAAAGCGAGTCTAAAAAGCAAGCAAGAGTATTTGGTACCTTTTGGTTTGAAACGCAGTCCATGGCTAGTTGTAGTATGTGAAAGCATGAAACGCATTAGATTTTTCAGTTTCTTCTTTACATGGAGGACTATTGGTTCGCTTTGAAGCTATAAACAAAATTTTCTATTTTCATTCCTGCATACGATACAAAATACTATTCCAAAATAATATCTAGAATTTTCGGTTCTTCAGCTGGTTGATCAGATCATCCCATAATTCCAAAATATGTTTATTCTTCTGCAATTCACCTAATGGGCTGTGCATACAATTTTCTTCATGTGCGCAAAAATTTCATGTTATCACAAACAAATCTACCTCGAAAAGATACACTGAAATGATGGACCTGCAAGACCAAAAAGATAACCTCAAAAAAGTTTGAGCAAAAAAATTAATAGGGGTTGTTAGTTTTTCCCTTTTTAGGGCACTGTGTAAATGAATAAACTACCCTAAGGCGTCTTCCAGTTAGTAGATAACACATACCAAATTTCAAATTTTTAAGTAGCGCCGTTATTGAAATATAAATAAAAAAACTACTTTTGGGTCACCCTGTAGACCCGAATAACTTGTCAAGGAAAGCCCAAATCGAAAAATTTTATATGAAAGGCCCCTCTTAAAACCATCTGCCGAACACCTCTTTAAAGTATTTACTATACATTCTGACTCACCCTGTATAATAGGAGGGCCCTCTTCCCGAGCGTATGACAATCTATTTTCTTTCAGCGATTATCCGGGGCACTCACTCAAACAGGCTACCCGAACGATAATGTTGCAGGTTGCAGCTGCTTATCCGCAAAATACGTAACGTTTTAATGCACTTTTTTGGTGGACTTGGAGTTTTTTACTTCAAACTACTATTAAGCTATAGTTTTTCACCTGCAGTTAAAATGTTTTACATCACTTTCGTTTTGCACAGATATCGGTATTAAGAGAGATATGGGCCCTCAAAAGTGGGCCTAAATTTTGGTTGTTGGGCTATAATTGGGCATTTGATGGCTTTGCCAATTTTGCTCATATTTGGCACAGACTACTATGAATTGGTTTGGAGTGTTTCACAAAACTCAACAAAAGGTCTATTTTTTAGATACATTCATGACACACCTGAAATAATTGTTTGTTCCTTGTGTTTGTTAGTTTTTGTGAAGTTACTATTATTGGCGTTATTGTTACTCACCAAAAAAAGTGAGATATCAATTAGATACGCCATTTTGCTTCCTCCTTTGTAATACGGGCGTTCTCCGATATCTCTATTCGTTTTTGAGATATAGGAGGAGTTAAGTTTTAAAAATATTAACCCGTATAGATGTTATAGGTAATATACGTTTGAAATTATATATTTACAAATTCAAGAAATTCGGCAATCGTCTATCATGAGAACAATTTTGTAATTGTAATAAAAAATATATAGGAAAATTGCTTTCAAATTCTTATTTCATGAATTATTCTGAGAAACTATTGTAATGTCTACGGTCTTGAGTTAGCATGTGTTCAAGATACATAAAGCCAAAAATAAATTTTCTAATATTCGATCGCATTCGAAACTAGACTCCGTCAACCACAACTGCTTTATTCTAATAATTGAATCGCCCCCCCTCCCTCCAATAGCGGTAACGCTTTCATAATACGCCATAATGTACAATGGGATTGCTTTGTTTAGGGGCGAGGCAACTCCTTAGCGAAACGGGACGAGCCAGATCCGAGCGAAGCTCTCAGATAGATTGGCGAGCGTAATGCAATTTACTTTGGATATGAACTATGCATGTGGCATTAAACCGATGAACTTCCAACTCTTCAGGTTTTTTCGAAGATAAAGTAAAAGTAAGGGAAGCATTATATACCCGGTCAGAGTTTCCTCGTTAACGAAATCCACCACAGCTATAATTAAATGAAAAAAGATTCTATTATACTGGAAGAAAGTACCTATCGTAACTGAATAAAAATCAACTGAGTTGAGACATTTTTTAATCGATACAAAATAAAATTCCCAACTGTGATGTGCGATGTGCGGCCAATATTTGGTGTAAATAATTCAACAAAAAAGGCGGTATGGAGGTCGTTGGGCAAGGAAGCACCATTCTAAAATATTTTTGGTCCAGATCGTAATGGTTTTGATTCTAGATGGATAACTTATTTAAGCAAAAAATTAGAGGAGGATTTGAGAGACTCACTCTTAGCGTGTTAAGAAAATAAAATTTTTTTCACCGATACAAGAAAAGAAGGTAAAGATATATAAGCATCTGAATGACGAAAAAAGAACAAATAGACAGCGACCTTCAAGACCCATCTTTAGCGACACTTGTAGACTGCGGAGTTTTATGTATCGTATTTTTAATTATTTTTCTGTTTGAAGTTTACTTTTCGAGCGGATTTAAAAAAAATCTGCTTATACAACGCACGATCATCTAGAGTATTCCAAGGTAAAGGCTGCTATTATTTAAGTATAAGAATATCTGTGGTCTTCATATAAAAGCTGTTAAACTGGAAGGGTCCTGACCAGAAACACATATACACATCAACATGTAGATATTTCAAGAGGCAGTTGCTGAGGCGATTTTATGAAGAAAACGTTGACTGACGTTTTAATAGACTGCTCACGGCTGTCACGTATGACAGTTTTTCTCACCATGCGGTTTCCGGAGACAAAATACAATACAAAATACATTGTTAGCCATCAGCTCCATCCGTTTTTCAGAAATTGAAGCTATAGCCGCGTGAGAAGTCATATAAATACGTCAGTCAACGCTAAGATACTTAGTTCTCGGCATACAGTTTGACTCTAAATGCAAAATTAGCAAGGGAAAACTATTATAGGTACCTAATATTATCAGTTTTTGATTATCTAGAGAGTTAAAGAAGTCCTTTATAAATTTAAGATTTTTTAAGGCTCAATGTACAGCACGTACGTGGTGATTCAACATTTTGACCCATAAAATGGCTTTTTTCGATCTGTAGCGAGCAACACGAATAATTTTTATTTATAATTTTGGTCAATACAAATTTTAATCTAAGTAATTACTCACATTTTGAGACAAAAATTATTTTAAAATATTTATCACAATGGGCTTTTTGCGCCGGGAACTTAGAATATTTTTGTCTTTCCATACTTTTGAAACAGCGTGTCCCTCGTTCAACTAAGTTTCATCCAAGTAAAAAATGTTTCTTACCTCACTTCGAAATCTTCGTATCGCGCGTAGGTATTCTCTTCTCCAATAAATGATTTCGGGATTGTCTATGAGAATAGACTTTCGGTTTTGTTTCTCCCAGCGAAAATTCATGTCCTTAAGGACTGTCCATAATGTGTTTCTTCTCACTTCGGGCAAGTCGTTGTCTTCATTCACAGCTTGTAAGATTTTATATAATGTTGGCAGCTCTGTTTTGAAATAAAACTTGTGAACTATCGTTCTTATGGCATACTTAGCATCGCTGTCGATTTGCGTTGGCTTGTTCCCTGGTTTTTTCTTAGCTTCATTGAGTTCACTTGTGGTCCCTTTTTCTTTCATAAATCTGTAAATGGTTACCTCTCCAACTCCACTCTTATTCGAACATTCCATAACTATGCTGCGAACAGTGCTAGAGGGCTTCTGATATACCAGTGCATCGTGAACATTTAAAACTATAGATTTTCTCTTGCAAAAAAAATGGCTTTTGCAAACCTGGTTCGAGGGTCTTGGTATAAAACATGAACTCGAAGCCATACTACTATAAAGCCAAACGACAAATGAATATTTCACCTTTATGATTATTCCATTTATAAGGATTTTAGGAAAAGAGGTGTAATTACCATTACAATTTCAAGTCTCATAATTAATATAAAAGTAATAAAAGGTAGGTACATAATTAGGGTTTTAATAATTGCCTGTATTAAAATTGGGAGGAGATAATTATCTAGGTACAGATATTATACTATACCCTAATTGCCTGAAACAGGGCATTAATATTGTAATCTAATAAAGATAACTTCTTACTTTTATTTTCAATGTGTAAGTAGGAAGAGTATCCATGAAAATATGGTTGTTGCCTGAAAGAGATTTTGACAATAAAAATCAAAATTCAGCATACGCTACTCATTTGATAAACAACCATGTTTTTAAAGATAATTTTTCTATTTTACACATTTAAAATAAAAGAAAATAACGGCAGCTGTGATTTACGATCATTTTATGGCCCTGGAACCTCGTCTGTGCTATCAATTCCTTTTGAACACAGATAGAGAGTTAAAGAAGTTCTTATAAATTTAGGATTTCTTAAATTCTGCGAGAAAGGTACCGTAGTAAGATAGGTAGATATGGAGATATATTTTTAAGTTTCAAATTGAATACCTGAATATACAAGTAAATTCAATTATATTTCCTACTGAACACTATATAGCAATCCAAAATGCTAAAGTTTTTTGGCGAAAATTTATTTATTACTTTGAGTTTTTTTTTCAGAAACTTTTGATGAGAGGTTAAATATACTTCAAAGTATCAATACCAATAGGTACATTGTGGTAAGTTTTGTATCGCGTTTGTAGTTGTAGTTGTGCTATTTCAAAAGAATAGACTGAGTATCAGTGGCGGATCTACGGGGGAGGGGGGGGCTACAGGGGCTCTAGCCCCCCCCTTGGCCTAATACCGTAAGGTAGGCACTTCAAAAATATGTCAATTAGAGATGGTGTGGAACTGCGTTTTCTTGGAACAGGTACAACCTGTTCCAGTTCCAGGCAATACCTGTTCTTAAAAAACCTGTTCCAGTTCCAATATTATTAACTTCTAGCTAGTCTTCTAAGGCCGTGGTCCGAATCGCGCTGTCAGTTACGGCGCTCAGATCGTTTACAACAGGTAAGATTTGATTCACTCGCTGAAAACTCGTTTCGGACCGGTTGTACCTAAATGCGCTGACAGGAACATGCCATTTTGAGGTTATGTGGGCGTGAAGGTCGCAAAGTAACTACTATTATTGAATATTGAATCATTGATAAATATTGCTTCCGTTTCTAAAGAGGGTACGCTAAATAGTTTTTATAGTACAAATTTAAAAATTTGGTGAACGCAATGGGATTGGGACAGGGCCCGGCACAGAACACAGTTCCAGTCACCGCCTTCACCGATCGACAGTTCACGTTCACAGTAGTTGTTCTATTCTATTACTACGAGTAGAGCGGAACTGGAACAGCGGAACGGAACTGAACGAAACTAAGAATATTAATGTATTAATAGTATTGTATTTTAATGAATAAAATGAATACAAAATGTGTTTCCTATTTTATTACAAAATTTCGGAAATAGAAGCCCCTCCCTTGACTCCAGCCTAGATCCGCCACTGCTAAGTATAGAATAGATAATCTGAAATCTGAGGGGAATCAGAGATTAAACTGAATCCCTGACTCTTGCTTTGTAGCAGCTAATTTCCGACGGAAAAACTATGGCTGACTCTGAAACGTTTCTTCTGCCTAATCCCTTTTAATTTTATGGCATTCTTTGATCGACCCCGTATATACGACGCACGGAGAACTTTCAAGAATTCGGCTCTCCGCGAAATTGCTACGCATTTCCTAATGGCCCTAATGTATAAATAAAGTCCAAATGGAAGTGGCGGTATTGCCTTGTGCCTTTTGTTATTAAAGTTTAAGCGCGAAGCCGGAGAGCGCCTCGTCCCTCTCGGCCCCTCGCCCTCCACAACATTAATGGCGATGCATAAATCTATTTAGACACTAGTGGGTTTTTGCCTTGAATCGCACGTTATGGGATTATATTCGGGCAAATGTAAAAACAGCTGTCTATAGGATCACTCTTTTTAAATCTATTATTTAATAGTAAATTAAAACATTGCTCAGAAATCCCGCAATATACGGATATTAGGTAACTCTAAAAAGTTTTGAGTTGTGTATTAGTGAATTTTTGAACGATGGGGGCGCGTACCGTGCGAGGCATGTATAAGAAAAACCACTAATGGCACCGGCACCTAGACACATATTTGTTTTAATTTGATATTATCTGGGATTATAGCATTCGCCCACTACGCCATAAGTACAGGGTGATCCAAACCCGACGCCCCATGTCTACAGCGGGAACACGAAAACTCAAAATAAAATTTCGAAAAGGGGTTCTTAAATGGGACATACTAAGGTCCAATTTTGACCAAAAATGAGCTTTTTTGATGTTTGGGAAAATGGCCGCTGTGACGTCATCGATATTATTTTCCCAGAAACATACCAGGTTTTCTGTATACCGTACTTTCACCGTTTTAGTATACATAGGGCGGCGCGCCGCCGTGTATTCGGCTAGGTTCGTCAGTCGTTGGCGGGGGGCGGGGCGTGTTTTTTGCTCGCAAAACTCGACTGATAAGCGGTGCGGGACTACTGTGTACTCCCCCCGCCAACGACTGACAAACCTAGCTGGACGCGGGGCGACGCGCGGCCTATGCCCCTATGTCTACTAGTACGGTATATTGAAAGTTCTTATCCTTCTCAACAACTTTTGTAGGGAAAGATTTTCTGTACCTTTTATTGTTCAAAATATACAGTGTCAAATATGTAAAAAACATGGATAGTCAGAAATTAATTAAGAGTATGTTAGGGTGCCTTGCGCACCCTTAAATTTATTCAACTGGAATATTTTAATTTTTTTTGTAACAAACAATAATAACAAACAAGTTAGTAACAAGCACAATTCAGAAATTTAAAAAATATTTCAGTTGAATAAATTTAAGGGGCGCAAGGCACCCTACTTTTAAATAATTTTTGACTATCAATAATTCTTTCCATAGCTATCTAGATTTCGAAAAATGATTAGAAAAAATTCCATGTTTTTTTACATATTTGACCCTGTATATTTTGAACAATAAAAGCTACAGAAAATCTTTCCCTACAAAAGTTGTTGAGAATGATAAGAACTTTTAAGATACAGGATGGCCCACCACGAACTGCATCGATCTATATATGGAAAACTAGAAGTAGGAAAATTCTGAAAATTTGGCACCTCACCAATGCCGATGGGCGCTGCTCAACTAAAATATTTTGGTGAATCTGGCACTTCCGGTTATACCGGAAGTCGATATCAACTTTCTTATCTCAAATGGAACACCCTGTATATTATTGCATTTTTTTGTTTCTAGGCATCATTTTGGAACAAAAACATGCAACATGTCCTATGTCCAAATCCAACCGTTTTTGAGATTTTTCATTTTTCCGAAAAAAATTACAGGTGCAGACCTAAAGTCAATTAGCAATTTATACGAGGAAACCGCGAAATTTCAAAACGAATTTTTGGCATCGGGTAACAGAAGCCCTGACCTAGTGATCTCTGCTGACAAATAAATCCGTTCTTATACAGGGTGTTCACAAAATATGAATAAAAATTACATTCAAAATGTGCTTAAATCTCGAAATTTTCAAATGGAAACCCCCATTTTTTTTAATGCCATCTTATTCACCACTAAAAATGATGACAACTTTGTGTAAGGTTTCCTATACCTAAATGCAGTAATTTTCGATTAATTTACGAAAAACCCACTTTTCGCCCATAAATTGCGGGGTTTGCTTAACGCTTTGAAAATCATATTAGCCGTGGACGTTGAAAAGACAATCGCGGCTGAGGAAATGTCACTTGGTTTATAAATTATTGTCAACAATAATGCCGGCGTGCTTAAATTACACAAACGAAGATTATTTAAATTTGTTTAGTATCTACGGAGAATGCAACAAAGTAATATCAAGAACGTGCGATACATTTGGGGCTCCCTATCCACAAAAAACAAAACCATCGCCAAATACATTTAAAAAAATAATACAAAATTTTAAACAGTATGGATGTGTCACAGAGAAATCACGTTTGGCGATGGTTTTGTTTTTTGTGGATAGCGAACCCCAAATGTTCTTGATATTACTTTGTTGCATTCTCCGTAGATAATAAACAAATTTAAATAATCTTCGTTTGTGTAATTTAAGCACGCCGGCATTATTGTTGACAATAATTTATAAACCAAGTGACATTTTCTCAGCCGCTATTGTCTTTTCAACGTCCACGGCTAATATGATTTTCCAATCGTTTTTCGTAAATTAATTGAAAATTACTGCATTTAGGTATAGGAAACCTTACACAAAGTTGTCATCATTTTTAGTGGTGAATAAGATCGCATTAAAAAAAATGGGGGTTTCCATTTGAAAATTTCGAGATTTAAGCACATTTTCATTGTAATTTTTATTCATATTTTGTCTACACCCTGTATAAGAACGGATTTATTTCTCAGCAGAGATCACTAGGTCAGGGCTTCTGTTACACGATGCCAAAAATTCGTTTTGAAATTTCGCGGTTTCCTCGTATAAATTGCTAATTGACTTTAGGTCTGCAACTGTAATTTTTTTCGGAAAAATGAAAATATCTCAAAAACGGTTGGATTTGGACATAGAACATGTTGCATGTTTTTGTTCCAAAATGATGCCTAGAATCCAAAAATGCGATAATATACAGGGTGTTCCATTTGAGATAAGAAAGTTGATATCGACTTCCGGTATAACCGAAAGTGCCAGATTCACCAAAATATTTTAGTTGAGCAGCGTCCATCGGCATTGGTGAGGTGCCAAATTTTCAGAATTTTCCTACTTTTAGTTTTCCATATATAGATCGATGCAGTTCGTGGTGGGCCACCCTGTATAGAGAAAAACTGGTATGTTTCTGGGAAAATAATATAGATGACGTCACAGCGGCCATTTTCCCAAACATCAAAAAAGCTAATTTTCGGTCAAAATTGGACCTTAGTATGTCCCATTTAAGAACCCCTTTTCGAAATTTTATTTTGAGTCTTCGTGTTCCCGCTGTAGGCCTGGGGCGTCGAGTTTGAATCACCCTGTACAGCGAGAGACGCCGCGTAGATATGTCTCGCCCCAAAAATATTTTTTTAAGTTAAATACATGTACAGGGTGTCCCAAACTCGACTCCCCAGGGTTATTATAGACAAACAAAAACAACCAGTAAAAATTTGACTTGTGGGTTTCTTATAGGACCACTCAAGCTTGCTTTTGGGTCAAAAAGATAGTTTTTAGGAATTCGGGAAATATAGGTTATGATGTCATCAAATATATTTTTGCCAAGACCATACCTGTTTCTCCAGTTCTCATGGAAAATGTGCCATGCACATTGGAAAAGAATTTCTAAAATGGATTGGAATAAAATGGCCAGAAAAGTCGCTAGATTTAACACCATTAGATTTATATTTATGGAGATTTCTGAAAAACATTGTTTACAAAACTCCATCATTGATCATTTAATAGAAAAAATAGAAGATGCCTGTCGGCAAATAACACCAGGTTTATTAAGAAAGGTCACTAAGACAGAAGTTAGACGCGATCTAGACTTATGTTCATTAAAAGAAGGTTGTCACATTGAAAACTATTTATAAGTAAGAACCTACCTAGCATTTATTTTTATATTGTTGGTTTTTATTTTTCTCTAAAATTGTCAGGTTTTTGAATATAATACATAATAAGTGTTTATAATAACAGTTTTTCTTAAAAAGGCGTTCATACAGTTATATTTTTATAACTAATAATACACCTTTAATAATTTTTCCATAATACATCTGTCCGAGCATCTGTCAATTGTTTCTGTCGAAAATATACCTTCATAAGCCATGGCTAACTCGATTTTTATTTAAAAAATACCATGACATATTTTTCATGTTTTTAAAAATATACGCATATAACTTTTTAATGAAAGATTATATCAAAAAAAATTATTTGCGAAACCATCAAAAAAATATACTTGATGACGTCATAACCTATATTTCCCAAATTCCTAGAAATTATCTTTTTGGCCCAAAAGCAAGCTTGGGTGGTCCTATAAGAAACCCACAAGTAAAATTTTTGCCAGCTGTTTTTGTTTGCCTGTAATAACCCTGTGGCGTTGAGTTTGGGACATCCTGTACACTAACTTGACTGTGCAAGAAATTAATTTAAGTTAATTTCATTTAATCAAACACCTAGTCTTATTTTCGAAGCTAGTCACCCCGCTGAGGTATATTGGGAACAAACCTTTTAAATATGTATAAACGAGCTATTACTTCATATTTGGCTGGAGTGAGGTGTATTAAAAGACTATCACGGTATTTACTATAGCACCAATAAAAAAATCCATTGTCTCTGTGTGTAGTAGTCTCTGCATTTTTTAAATGTTGCCAACTAACAAAAAATATAATACGCGTACCTAATCACTGCAGTAATTTAATCATTTATTTCTTACCCATCATTTGACTAGTAATAATATACGTATACGTAACCCGTTCCTAATTAAAAAAAATACAAGGGTCTTTCATTTACTAATTTTTTTCTACACTTGAAAAATACAGCCTAGTGGTCGAACTAGCATGCTAGAGAGCTACAACAATAATTGTTTTCGCAATGCGACCGCCCGCGCCATAACGGAAGTTCACCTCTTAACTGCGCCATCCATTAGGAGAATTAATTCGACGATTATTAATATTACGCCAGTCTACATAATTACTTTTTTAATAAATTATGCGAACGCCTGGCGCCGCAAAACACACAAGTTCACTTATGTATTTAACGTTCTTCTAGTAACAAGCTATTTTAATTAAATTTCCTCCATTCAGTAGTTGGCTGCCGCCGCCGCGATGGGCGGGGTGCGCGAATACACCCCGTTGTAATTAAGCGTCAACCGACTTGAAAGGGGGGTGAGGGGACTAGTGGGGTGGGCGGAGGGCATTTCATAAATTTGATCAGGTTAACTATAACCAAGCATTCGAGTTTTCTGCCCTGCTCAAACTTGAGTGCACAATAAGACCATATGGTAAAAGAATGCACCTGTGATATGCGACCAGAAGAAAGTCTCACACTCGGTCTCACATTGGCATCTTAGTTTCATATACAGGGTGTCCGGAAAGTATGGGGCAATCTTACAGGAGCAGGTAGGGGACGTCAAAATATTACGATTGAGCTTTACCACTACGGGTCAGATCTCAATACTTACTGAGATACAGGGCGTTGTAACTCTTTTTTTCAAATTGAATTATGGCAATATCTCCCAAACTAATCAAGCTGTTGAACTGAAATTTGGCACTGCTGTGTTTTTGGCGATGGAGAATAAGCTGAAAATGTCAATTTCGCCGTATCTCACAGAGGGCGACACTTGCGCTGTTTTTGGATCGTGCTTTTACTCGTAACTTTTTTGAGGTTATGTTTTTGGTCCTGCAGGTCTATCATTTTAGTGCATCTTTTCACTCTGCAAGAAAAAGGTACTCTTGTTTCATAACGATAAAGTCAACCGTTTGCGTTGAAATTGCCAAAACGTGCCCCAAAACACCTGTTGAGTTCAATATTCGAAACATAAAATTTTCACCTACCGCTTTCAAGTGTTTCATATCAACGGTACCATTTGAAGTGAAAAAAAATCCCTATGAACAAAGTACCAAAAATTATTCGCTTTCAAAATGGAAAGGATTGAATTTGACAAAATTTTGACACGCTGTTTCAAGAAAACCAATGGTGTTTTGACCACTGCTCATTTGGCATTTTTTTCATCATTTTGAATGTACAGTTGATCTGTAATATTTGAAAGTGGTAGGTGAAAATTTTAAGTGTCGAATATTGAACTCAACAGGTGTTTTGGGGCACATTTTGCCGATTTCAACGCAAACGGTTGATTTAATCGTTATGAAACAAGAGTACTTTTTTCTTGCAGAATAAAAAGATGCACTAAAATAATAGACCTGCAGGACCAAAGAGATAACCTCAAAAAAGTTACGAGTAAAAGCACGAGCCAAAAACAGCGCAAGTGGCGCCCTCTGTGAGATACGGCGAAATTGACATTTTCAGCTTATTCTCCATCGCCAAAAACACAGCAGTGCCAAATTTCAGTTCAACAGCTTGATTAGTTTGGGAGATATTGCCATAATTCAATTTGAAAAAAAGAGTTACAACGCCCTGTATTTCAGTAACTATTGAGATCTGATCCGTAGTTGTTGAGCTCAATCGTAATATTTTGACGTCCCCTACTTGCTCCTGTGAGATAGCCCCATACTTACCGGACACCCTGTATGCATGCCTTATTAGGTATACCTACTAACTGAACCAACGCGGACATTAATGGCCTGCACAGAAAAGTTATATAGAACTATTACTAACGCAATAGAAGAAGAAGACCTCTGTCTATCTCTGTCCATCACTTCCACATTATTCAGGGTTATTCAGTCATAATGTAAAAAATGTTAACCACAGGAGGAAAAAAGATAGCTTAATACCAATCTGAAATTAAAAAAAACTGAAATCAACCAAAGAAAAGAAAATATATTTTCCGAAGTGCATTAAAACGCCTTGTAAACGGCGCTTTCCTAGTCAGCTGGTAAGCTCGCACGTCAAGGCTGGTGCGCAGTTGCCAATTCCACAGGGAAACATTTTTCTGTTGTGTCGATAAAAATATCATAGTCTAAGTTCATTGATCTTCCAATGTAAATCCTTCTTTTGTAAGTATCTATACAGGGTGTCCCAAAAGTCATGGGACATAGAGCAACTGATGGAGTTTTGTAAACAATATTTTGGGCCAAGATATTACGATTGAGGCTAATATGCCTTATAGAAGTGTTGTTCGTTTAAGAGATACAGGTCGTTAAAGTTTGTTTTTGAAATTGGATTTTGGCTACATCTCCCAACATAATCAAGCTGCTGAACTGAAATTTGGCACTGCTGTGTCCTTTGGGATGGAGAATAAGCTGAATCGCCGTATCTCACAGAGGGCGCCACTTGCGCTGTTTTTTGATCGTGCTTTTACTCGTAACTTTTTTGAGGTTATATTTTTGGTCCTGCAGGTCCATCATTTTAGTGCACCTTTTCATTCTACAACAAAGAGGTACTATTGTTTCATAATCAACCGTTTGCGTTGAAATTTACAAAATGTGACCCAAAACACCTGTGGACTTCAATATCCGAAACAAAATTTTCACCTACCGCTTTCAAATGTTACACATCAACTGTACATTCAAATTCAAAATGAAGAAAAAAATGCCAAGTGGGCATTGGTCAAAACAGCATTGGGTTTCATGAAATAGGGTGTCCAAATTTTGTCAAATTCAATCTTTTCATTTTGAAAGCGAATAATATTTGGTACGTTATTCATAGGGATTTTTTTTTTCACTTTAAATGGTACAGTTGATCTGTAACACTTGAAAGCGGAAAAAGAAAATTTTATATATCGAACATTGGAGTTAACAGGTGTTTTGGGGCACATTTTGTCGATTTTAACGCAAACGGTTGACTTTATCGTTATGAAACAAAGAGGTACTTTGTTGCAGAACGAAAATATTCACTAAAATAATGAACCTGCAGGATCAAAAAGATAACTTTAAAAAAGTTACGAGTAAAAGCACGATCAAAAAACAGCGCAAGTGGCGCCCTCTGAGAGATACAGCGAAATTCAGTTCAGCAGCTTGATTATGTGGGGAGATGTAGCCAAAATCTAATTTCAAAAAACAAATTTTAACGCCTTGTATCTCTTAAACGAACTACATTTCTATATATTAGCATATTAGCATATTTGCCTCAATCGTAATATTTTGGCCCAAAATATATGCAGTTGCTCTATGTCCCATTACTTTTGGGACACCCTCTATAATGTCCAAAAATGTATTGAGCATGAATTGAAACTGTACACAAAGTGCCACCAGTAACTTGACTACACAGAATATACACACAGGTCTATTCTGTTGGTAAGCGTCAGAACTTAGCACCCCCTAGCTCGTACAAGAAATCTGTTATGATACAGTAATGAGCCCACTAGCGTATAATAGAACTGTCAATCCATGACGAAATATTTCCATAATATTGTAGCGGTTTCTCGTGTATCAGGCGGATTCTACCTGGTCTGTTGTACACCAAAGTATGTAATGGGAGCACGAGCATGGTGAATATGGTATCCAATAATCTGGAGGTTCACAGTGTGGGTTCGCAGATCGGAGAGTAGGGAAGCACGTGTACTTCCCTCTACGTAGGGTGCGGCACTGGTGTGATTCGCCGCCGTCGCCGCCGCCGGCCCCTGAATCACCCTGTATATACATCGAACGATTCAACACCGCTACGTCACACGAGCATCAATATCACCTCGGATGGACAATGAAAAACTATAGTTTTGGTTAGAGAAGCCTCTGCACTGGAGGCATCCAAATGAGGGTAAACAGAAACATGTCGAACTAGTCGATGAACTCGTTATGGAACGCTTCCTTTGGCAATACGAGTTCAGGTTGGAAACCTCGAAATCATATAAAATTTTGCTGTAGAAGATGCACCATAATAATGCAGCTCGAACCTCTGAGAAATAACCTTGTATAGAGGGGCCAAAAGCATCAAAATGCACACGTTTGTAGTCAACCAACATACAAGGAAAGAAAATTTAGCAAAGTAAATAAACATTACACCCGTGTGTACAGGATGTCCCAGTTAAGATGTTACAAGCGACTATCTAGGTAAATTTTAATATACAGTGTGTCCACGGATGGACTTAACTATAAGTACTTGTAAAAAAATTTATTAAAATTTTTCGAAAAAAGTCATTCTTGAAAAAAATCTGCTTTTTCTTAAAATAAGATAGGCGTGGAAAAAGTTAACATTACTTGTCCTGAGTGACCAGAAAATTGAAGAAACGCTAATTCGTATAAGAGTAAACGGCCTTTATTTGTAGAGATATCAAAAAAAGTTATAAAGAAAATGTGTTCATCGCGACCAGTTACTTAGGTGGTCAAAATTTTAAAGCGTTAGGCCTACTTTTATTTTTTATTTTTTTTTTCTTGTTTTTCTCAGAATAAATAATTTTCTGTATAAATATAAGTGACTCAGAGTAAGAAACTGTGTATGATGAAAACATTTTTGACAATCCTGGGCTTACTTTGAGTTTCCTCCAATATTATCCAAAATAAAAAGTAGGCCTAGAATCGCCAACATGCGCAGTTTTCCATTCTGAGGAAGTTTTATTAATACAGTTTTGTCGTCCTATTTACAGAAAACCATTTATTTGAAAAAAAAATATATGAACAAATTTTCTTTATAACTTTTTCAATATCTCTGTAAAGAGAGGCAGTTTACTTCCATGCTAATTCGCGTTTCTTCAAATTTCTGGTCACCCAGTTAACTTTTTCCATTCCAATCTTTGTCAAGAATGACTTTTTTCGAAAAATTTAAAATAATAAGTAAATAGTTAAGTCCATCCATGGACAGACTGTATATTGGTGGTTAAAAAAATTAAACTTGTGTAGTTTTTCCAAAGAATTGATTGCCGCTGAGATGAAAACAATTAAATTTCAAACAAAAAAAAAACAAAAAAGTTATCTCAAAACAAACCGATTGGTTTAAAAAAAATTAAGAATTTGATTTTGTTGCATTTTTTTATTAGGTTGCTAAAGTGGATAACAATTTGCACCGCACACTTGAATATCACTTCCGGTTTAGATTAGTTCTTCCATGTTAAGAGTGATTGTCTCAGTAATTCATAAGATAAATTAAAATTCCCTTAAAACGATTCATGTCACATCCTTACACAAAACAACTGCCATGTCGTCTGCAAATCCAAAGATATGCCTATTGTTATTATTAGTTTTTAATATATTATTCGCATAAAGCGAGGAAAAGATAGGCCCCCAAATCGCTCCTTAATAAAAAAAATACTTTTTTCTATGACTGTTAGAAATGGCCCCATTGTATATTCGTTTTTAGTTGGGGGAATGTGCTATATTGTACACGGTTTTTTTGCAACCGGCTCGGAAAATCATTGTGCACAAGCTACCACCGCAACCGGTCGGGAATATCATTGTGCACGTGTCGGCTACGCAAATTTGAGTCTAGTAGTAAGAGGTCATTGAGAGTCTATTTTCCTTTATTTTTAAAGCGGAAAAATTAAATTACTTAACATAACACATAGTTAACATAACAAAAACGGACAGTTCCTGCGGCAATAAAGACAGAATTGACACTCTCATTTTGGAAGCTACAAATGTGACTGCAGAAATTCCCGAAAATTTTCCAAAGATTATATCTGTAAGTACTAAATAATCTCATTTAAGAGCAATGGCACTGCAAATAGTACAGATCAACGCACGGAATTCCGCTAGCTCTCTACCGTATACTTTACATGGAATTAGTCCCAGGACGTCCACCAAAAATGCAAAACAAAATTTGAAACTTCAAAATCTATCTCCTCTGTTATACGTAAACTGATTTCTGTCAAACCTGTCTCAAACTGTGGCGAAAATATAGGTCTACGATTCGTATGGACAATTTTTTTGTTTTTAATTGTAGTTTTTTAATGGTAACAAAAATACTCCTTCAAATACTCCCGAGAAAATGAAACGGTAGCATTTTTGTAAATTTTACAAGTACCAACAATGTTTTTTAAAAAAATTGTCCATACGAATTGTTCCTCCATCTTTTAGTTACATTTTGGTAAAAAAATCGAATTTCTGGAACTGAAAATAAAAAAGTAGATCGACTTCTAGAAAAACACTGCAAAGCCAAAATCAACATGAATACACCGTGCCCCCACTCCTGCCTACTCCTCAAACGAGTTTCCGTAGAGGGGACACTGAATAGACAGGGACACTGAATAGACAAAGATAGGTACAATATGTTCGCCCGTTAGCCGTCGCACTCTTGTTTCCGCTTATCGTATTTTACAAGCTTTTTTATTTAATTTCACCTGTTAGCAGCGTCCAGAGAATACTACTATTATTGTGTGGGTCGAATCTTGCAAGCTGAATTAGAACCACTTCCTGACATCCGATTGAGCTGAAATTTTGCATACACCTTTAGTTCCGGCGACAATGCAATATGCAATACTCAATATTGTAATACTTTCTACTTTCTAATACTTAATATGGGTATCAAATGAAAGGGGTTGACGAGTACAAAATAGTAAGATAAGTGACGTCATACTAAATCCAATATGGCGGACTAAATTTCTTTACCACTCTCCTGATATGGGAATCAAATATGTACTAAAAGCACAAAATAAAATAAAAGATAAAAACCTTTTTAAAAACAAGCTTTTATTTAAGCCATGTACTAAAACGAATAAAATGAAATAAATCATGTACTACATCGAATAAAATAAAATAAAATAAGTCTAGGTTTTTGTTAGAATAATTCAGTGCCAAATTGCGCCAAGTCGTTTTTGTAATTTAAAAAGCTTGTCGCAAGAAATGTTCATAGAAAGTAGGTACCAATTAATTTTAATATACAGTGATTGGTTGATAAGCAAGTACCTACTTGCCAAAGTATGTATTTTCTTTAGAATTCGCGAGACTAGCTTTTTGATTTACAAAAATTTGTCGCAATTTGGCATTGAATTATCCTAACGAAAACCTAGATTTATTTTATTTTGTTCCTTTTAGTAGATACAAGACGTAGGTATTTTATTTTATTCGTTTTAGTACATGACTTAAATAAAAGTTTGTTTTTTAAAAGGTTTTTTATCTTTTATTTTTTATTATCTACAATAGTTATCTAGCCTAATCTTGATTGAAGGCTTCTAAAGGCTGAATTTGATGTTTCTGAAATTCTTCCCAATGGAATTCACAAGTATATAAAACCATAAATGCAATATTTTAAATTTCGGTTGTGTTAGTTCGTCTTTATGTACAGGGAGATCATTTTTATACGCCCAGCCTCTCTTAGTGGAAAACGGTCGAAGATATGGAGATATTATATTATATGGGAGATGATATAGGGTGTATAAAGGAATAAATTGGCCTCATGTAGCGACTCTCTGCTAATACGACGCTAGGCGTCGCGTTGCGGCGCCAAGAAATATTTTTTCCCACCAACATACCATTTTTGTTACATCATTCAAAATCCCTTAGGGTAGTTTATTCATTTACACACTGCCCTAAAAAAGGGTAAAAACTAACAACCCCTATTTTTTTTTCCTCGAACTTTTTTGTGGGTCATTTTTACATATAACAAAAATATGATTTGTGTAGCCCTTTTATTATGGACATATCATTTTGGGCATCTACTGTAACATTATATTTTTGTTTTTTTAATGTTCAATAATAGTACATTATACACTTAGGTTGAGAAGTGAGCCATTAAATAATGGCCTTCTCAACCGAAGTGTCTATAGTTTTTTTTTACTACTAACATTGAAATATTGCCACATTTTACATATTTGATTAGATTTTGATATTTTAGTCATTTCTCGCTTTTTTAAAATACTTCGAAAGCCTGGGAATTCAGTTGTCAAGCTGATAAAATGAAAATAATTTTTAAATGTCATATAGAAAATTGTTCATTATTTACCTAGGTATTTTTTATTATCATTATTTACCTAGGGAGAGAAATATTACTTCTCATTGATTTCTCAGGTTAGTAGTAAAAAAAATAATTAAATTGTTGACGCAAGTCTACTATGAATTTTTACTTGATTTTCTGTAGCCAGGGGAATGGCATTTATCATGAAATAATTTTTTTGTAGGAAAAATATTGTGTTTTCGAGAAAAAATGTACAGGGAAAAAAGTTTCTTAAATAAAAGGGCTACGCAAATCATATTTTTGTTATACGTAAAAATGACCCACAAAAAATTCGAGCAAAAAAATTAATAGGGGTTGTTAGTTTTTACCCTTTTTAGGGCAGTGTGTAAATCAATAAACTACCCTAAGGCGTCTTCCCGTAAGTAGATAGCACATACCAAATTTCAAATTTTTAAGTAGCGCCGGTATTGAGATAAAATAAAAAATATTTGGGTCACCCTGTAGACCCGAACAACTTGGCAAGGAAAGCCCAAATCGAAAAATTTTATATGAAAGACCCCTTAAAACCGCCTGCCGAATACCCCTTTAAAGTATTTACTATACATTCTGACTCACCCTGTATAATATCTCCATATCTTTGCCCATGTTCCACCAAGAGAGGCTGGGCCTCTAAAAATGATCACCCTGTACTTTTTTTTTGTAGGAAAAATCAAACTTTTAAAATTTTTATAAATGGTATTTTCAAGTACAGGGTGGTTCATTATAAATTGACTTTTGAGGTTAGAAAAAAAAGTTTTTTACAAAAGTTTTAGATACTAATACAAAGTTTTTTGTGACGCTATTGGACCGTGTACAGTGTGTTCTAGAAAGCCGTGGCAGACATAACTTATGTTTTTTTAAATGGAACACCCTATATATTTTTGCATTTTTGAAATCTGCTCATCAAGGCAATTAAAATGATATTAAACTTTGTGGCATTATCTTTTTCCGTTTTTGAAAAATTCCGTTTTCAAATTTTATACTAAATTTATTTAACTCGAATTTGTGGATCTCGCGATAAAGATAGATGATCGATGTAATAACAAAAAATATTTGTTTTAAACAAGAGAGTAATACAGTGAAACTCCAAAATGTTTAGGAGCCTTTTCAAATTTTACTGATTATATTCTCGAAATAAAGAACTGTACACGGTCCAATAGCGTCACAAAAAACTTTGTATTTATCTAAAACTTTTTTTTCTAACCTCAAAAACTAACAAGTTAAGGGGCGTGTCAATTTATAATGAACCACCCTGTACAAGGACAACTAAGAGTAGCCAATAAAAGTGGGGTGCCTTTTTGGCATTTGGACTGGGAAAAATTTTAAAATGAAAATTTTATACCTAAATATAGACGTCGCGATTTTTTGGAAAAACAGATGGAGCGAAAATTGACGAAGTTATATTTAAAACGTTTGCTCCCGGAATTGGTAGATCCGACCACAACACATCTAAAGAGGCACAAAGTAGTAAAAGAAAAAAGTAATAGAAATCCAAAATACCACATAGATATAGCATAACCTACCTACCTACTGTGGAAATAATAATTTATTGAAACACTGTTCTACTTTGGCTGTTTGATTGATAGGAATAATAATTTCATGTCAGAAAAAATTGTAAAAAGTTATAAAAAAATTTCTTTCCAATTCAGTGCACTTATCAGAAAAACAATTATTATTGCATAGAAAATATCGAAATATACAGACAAAACTTATGTTTTTTTTATTAATTTCTATAACCCAATTTTCCGCAAGGCACTGAAGAAAAAAACAGGGTTAGTAAATAACAAAAAAGACCCGAAAAGATACTTTCGGAATTCGTACAAATAGGGGTAGGTATGTGTTTAATATTTATATATGTGTTTAATATTTATATTTTTTCAACAATAGCCCAACAAATACACAAACCGAGTCAACAACAAAACGCCATGAAGTAGTCAGGTTGCAGCCCTACAACTTTTGTATTTGATATTTTTTTTCTAAGTTGATAAATAAAAAAGTTATGAAGTGGCCTAATTTCGCGGAATCACCCTGTACACCGGCGCCCTTCCGACCGATTCAGCTCTCGGCTGCCTGGCGGTCCGACTCGCTCGGGTCCAATTGGTTGACACGTTAAGAATTCTTTTAAATATTTTCTATTTTCTCTTCACTACTTAATAATAGATAAAAAAAATGCATATGTGGGGGAACACACAATTCACCTTAAGGCAATATATATTTCTAAGATTGCTTAGACACCATTAACTGACATATTAAAAATTCCAAAGTGCCAATAGCTGACACGATTTATATCCCAATAGTTAGCATCACTTGTATATACAACTATCTAATGCTGAACACTATTTAATAGCTTATTTTTTCCTATTGAAAATCCCTCTTTAGTCATGCGAAGAATCCATGAAACCAAGACACCCTCTTCTCACTGGCGGCGATAAGGCGCCCGCAGAGCCCGCCGTGCGGGGGGGCCCCAGCTCCGGAAGGGGCCCCTAAAAACTTATCTATCCAATATTAATTTTTGCAAAATATTAACGCTATTAGGCTGAAAATCGGTGCCGACCAAGAAAAAATTACTGTCTCTAATTTATTTAATTGGAATTTTATTTTGAAGTTAAAAAGCTTATTTTTCCTGCTCCCTCCCCGGTAAGTTCACTTTACATACTCGCCAACAGGCCCGAAAGCGAAAGTCAAATGTTCGAGGTGCCCTGTTATTTTGGTTGCTAGCTGAGAAAGTGGTTGCTAGGTACAAAAAGTATTGCTTAGCAACCCTTACGCAGCAAGGACCTTAAAACCATTAATAAAATATATGTAGAAACGCTAATCTTGCGTCAATTTTAATAGGCCACACAACAATCGTTTTACAAACTGGTTTTAATCATAAAGAACACGAATTATACCAAATAAAAATTAATAATTTAAGTGTTTCTCTGACGTCAAATAAGAGCCGCATAACAGAACAAATTTGACAAGCACCGCGCTACCGGTGGGGTAAGAGTACGCGATTAGTAATTCGTAGATCCATGGTTCAAATCCCATACAAAGTTCAACACTTTTTATTTATTTTTTATTATCGCTGCATTCTGCCTCTTATATTTATCACTGATTATCATTTTTAGTAATTGAACAAAGGTTATTTTGAAGATCATTATTACTCAATCTACTCCATTTGTATTTAGAGCTTTATTCAAAGTACCTATAACTTGAAATTTTCGGTACTCGGACTCTTTAAACAACCTCCTCGGCCAAAAAAGTGCACTTACGCATCTGGCAATGTAAATAACTATTATTTTTAAGTTAAAAGCTTGACTTAGAACATTTTTATTTCAGAAAACAATTTGGCAGGAAATTAATAAAACACCCCGAAAAACACGAAAAAAATGTCAAATTTTGTTCATGTATTTGAAGTGCTTTTAGTTTTTCTTTTAAACTCGTATAGAGGTAATTATTACGAAAAATATTCACTTCTATTGTTTAGTACTTTTATACACTCTGTTACGGCGAATTAAGATTTGTGATTTTTTGTAAGGTATTAACCTACAGTGTGTCCCCAGATGAGGTACCGCACTCTTGTAAGTTTCTTATATTTTATTTTTCGAGAAAAGTCATTCTTGATAAAAAGTTTTGCTTGTTCTTAAAATAAGATTAGCTTGAAAAAAGTTAACATTACTTGTACTGGTAACCCTCGGAATTCTATATGTATTCTTGCCGCTCTTGCAACAGCCAAACTCCTTCGAACATCGTCTATTGCTTCAGTCAATGACTGGGCCATTTCCTGAAAGATCAACCAATGGTTGACACCATATCCCCCATAATTGACAGGGGGTGTCACATTATTTTACTTTCTTGCGCAGTTACTTATAGCTATAATATACGCATTATGTAATAAAATAGTCAAAAACAATCTTTAAAAAATAAAAATCGTTGAAAATCAATAGTTGACCAATAGTAGTTATTGGAACCGTTTTTAACCTCCAAATGAAAAAATTGCTTCAAATAACTATTCTGACTTAGTTATTATTGAACATATGAAAATCGCATCAGGCATAACACTTTTGAAATGTGGGATTTAGTTCAGCTATTCAATACCAGATGGTGCTATGTTTGGACTCGCCTGCCGTTCGTGCCGCAAACTGTCACACTCGTGGAAAATCAATGCCATCTTGTGCTAGTTACGTATACAATATACTATTCCCGTCGGCTCCCAATTATTGGCGATTGTGTATATTTGAAAAATAGTCTTATATCAACGCTACAAACTTTTTAAAATAATTAATGTTTCTTGTGATGCCAAATAAGAGCGACTAGGAGGTTTATATCCAGATCGTAACGTATTGATATATTACGAAAAAACAGATGGGGGTCGTGTTTTAATGGTGGTAACAAACAATACGTTTTATAGAAATAAGAAAGTCTCATTGGTGTTCTTCAGGGGGAGGTATTATTGTGTCAAAAGCATTCTGAGAAACACTATATTTATAATGTTAGAATAGAAAAGGCAAGAAGAATCTAAATAAACTAAAATACACAAACTGTTAAAACTGGTCAAACCGGAGGTTGGAAATAAAAACTGATAATTTTTATGTTACTCCATTCTCAATAGGATAACATCGTAGCGTCTCGAGTTGCAATTCAACTTACAGAAATATTTTTGCAAATAACTTTTTACCACCCGCGACCCCCGTAAAATGTTAGGTTCTCGCGAAAATTCTGATTCCTAATTCGGAAACTGTAAATGCATAATATGTTTTATTTTTCTAGCTAAAATTGGCGCAAATTATAGGGAACGTATAAATTGAACCACCATAAGGGGCGGCCTTGCTTCTGCATTAGCTACTTGCTACTTAACTGGCAGGCCACCCTTTTTGGAATTTGAAAAGCGTCAGATTTCAAACGTACAAGGAAAAAACATTAGCTAGTCTTTCATGACTTGTCGCCGGAGAGGTTGAAATGAAGTTGTATTTTATTTGCTGGCAAAGTGGCGCAAGATGTGACTCGAAAAAGCTGTATCGACCTAACCCACTGCACCCTCTCTCAGCTTGAATGAGAAGCAAGTAAAGATATTTCGTAAATCGTATTTATATATAAAGGGGCTATAAAAATCAATTATTCCGGCTGCTAATTGATTAGTTCCATTAACTTTATATACAGAGTATGTCAGTAATAATGGAAAATGTCTAAACTTCAGATATTGGCGTCTAAAATATGACTGACACATTTCTAAATGATTTTGAAAGTTCTCAACTTTTGGAAATTTCATTTAGGCATGGCATTTATAGAAAATTGTTGCGTCTTTTGAAATATGGAACTTAAAATTGATATCTTGATCGCTAAACACATTCTCCTGAATTTGACTAACCTAATCCATAAATTAAATAATTTTAGGAGTTTAGAAACCCTGTCATCTTTAGCTTCTCTATAAATAGGGTATCTATGTCAAAGAAAAATGTCGGTGTCTATGTCAAAGAAGAAATTAGTTTTGTATAAAAACACATTCGAGATCCATGGCCTACTTTCTGTGATATTTTTGAAAACCCCGGAAAATTATCGAAACTTCCTCGGCTTTAAGCCTACTATACTTTATCAGAATTTGAAAAAGCCACAGTTTAGCGAGTGCTTTCTTAGCTTAGCACTTAAAAAAATTAGTCAATTACAGCACGCTGAGGGGTCAATAATAGTTATTTATGTACCAAGGCACTAAAGTTCAACTTTTTATGACTCATGTGGAATTTAGTTGCCGAGGCCTCTGGCCGAGGCAAATAAACCACATGAGTCATAAAAAAAACTTCAGTGCCGAGGTACATATTATATATTTTTTTGAAATCGGAAAAAAATGTTTTATTATAGGCAAGAAAATAATAATAAGGGATCACCCGTCCATGAACCGACTACGCGCGGCGTTGCTTGACTTTGACGATCGCTCTACCTAGGTCAAGTAAGACAAGACACGGCATCTTCGTAAAGAAAAACCAAATTGCTGCTTCTTGTGCAGCCTCCACAACAAATCTATTGATATTCAAACTTACTAAAATATGTATACTGAAGGATTGCGCTTCTATAGTAAACAATTTCGCAATGTGTACGAAAAGTTAAATGGGCCTTTATCGGCCGGATTTTGGATATTTGGTCACTTTTGACGGGCGATTTCTCCGCGCCTGACGTTTGATTTTTACATCTTGCCAAGGCCTACTTATTGAAAAAATCGTACAATAATGTAGCCCATTATTGTACGATTCCTGTGCTTTTAATGACGATTTTGGGACACTTCACTGCCGATTTCAAGAAAAATTATATATTTTATACGCTTCCAAACGCTATATCACAAGCCCTAAATATCTTATGCGCTGATGTAATTTATATTTGTTTGAAAAAAGAAGTCCTTGCTTCCTTTCGAGTACTGTTGTTGAAAAATATTTTTTCTACAAGCGTGCGTAAAAGTACACTTTCTAAACTAAAATGCGTGCGGAAAAGTGTCTTAATTTTTTCGCACGCTTGTAGAAAAAAGCCAACTGCAATCGCGTGCGGAAAAGTGGCACTTTCCGCACTTGTTAGGAAATATACTATAGTTGTTTTTAGTTGGAAGTAAGTCAGCTTTATTTTTACATTTGTCATGTTTCCGTTTATTTAAAACCATTCTCATTGCACTACTATCATAATAGACGCAATAATATTATATATGATAAAATTGTTGTTGATCTTGAAGAGATTTAACGACCAAACGTCAGACACGCCCGTCGCTTGTCAAACGTGACCAGATATTTAAAACTATACTAATAATGTATTATTTAACTTTTCAACCTCATTTTGCGGAATTGTTACCTATAACAAAGTAATCTTTCATTATGAGCAGTACGGTCGGCCTGAACAACGACAATATTATGTACGTAAACTGCAATCGACATTGGTCTGAGGACGCCGCCCGCGAAGCCGGTGTACAGTAGTACTCCATTGGGATCTATCCAGTAAGACAAAAATAAAGATATGGAAAGTCAGCTCATGCATTTTAAGGACCGTAAATTTTCATTAATTAAGTAATTTTTTGGAATTGTTTTAATAACCAACATAAACAATAAATTTTGCCTAAAGAATCTCACTAAAAATTGGTATTTCAAAATCGCAAGAAAATATAAGTAAAACTCCACAAATTAATTTCAAATTATTGAAAAAATGCGCAGCTTTCGAAAAGCCTTCTGAATAGCATTTAATTTCGCATGTTTTCTAACGTTTTGGAAGGTAGAACTGTTTTAAAAAAAGGTTATACTACGAAGCTAAGCCGCTTTTTGCATAACAAAACATATTGTTTCCCGACTTAATAGTTATTTACATTGCAAGATGCGTTAAGTCCACTTTTTTGGCCGAGGAGGCTGTTTAAGGACCGAGGCAACGCGGCCAAAAAAGAGCTTACGCATTGTGCAATGTATTATAATTTTCCTGCTTCCGACAAGTCCCTATTAGGTAGATATAGGTAATTTTAATTAAACGTTAAAAAATTAAAATCAGTAATAAATATAAGTAGAATGCAGCGATAGTAAAAAAATAAAAACAACTTGAGTTTTGTGTGGCATTCGAACCTGTGACCTTCGGTTTACTATCATGACGCTCTTAATCTAGCGCTACGTTCACTATTGCTTGACTTTGCTATTAGCCACTCTATTTGACACTGAAAAATATATCCATATTCTTAATTTTTCTTTGGCATAATTCGTATTCTTTTTGATCAAAACCGATTTATAAAACAATCGATATGAAATATGTTAAATTTGACGCCACTTTCAAGTTGCTACATATATTTTATTAATGGTTTTAAGGTCCTTGCTGCATAATCGTTGCATCGTTGCTAGGCAATACTTTTTGTACCTAGCAACCACTTTTTGTACCTAGCAACAGGGCACCTCGAACATTCCACTTTCGCTTTCGGACCTGTTGGCGAGCATGTAAAGTGAACTTACGAGGGAGGGAGCAGGAAAAAAATATATAATGGTCTCCTCCGAACAGAAGTTCCTTTTTATAACGAATGTGGAATTTGGTTGCTGAGGCCTGTTTCATAACAAGTTTTAAGTTTGACTTGACTTTAATCATTCACTATTTTTAAATTTAAATGTCCCTTTTGTAATAATGTCAAAAATGTAAAATTCGTTTAAAGTTACTGAACTGTGAAAACTAACACACAAAGGCTCAAACTTTGGATTTCGACGTTTATTATGATGTGGAAGTGGTATTACAATATTTTTAATTATTCATTTCAAAACTACACAAGCAACAAATATTATTGTTAAAATTACAGTAAAAAATGCCGGAGATTATTATAAAAAAATGCCGAATGAATTGGGCCGTGGGATGTAGCTTAAATAGAAATAACAAAAGAAAAACTCCATTTCTTTTGTTATTTATATGGTGCTCGCACTTGTTCCATTCCAGTAACTTATAAAATGTAACTCGCACGTAACAAACTATTGCCTCTCAACCAGATTCTAAACATTCAATTTCGGTATTAAGCTAGCCAGTGCAAATCGATTACTATGTGGTTGCGCATTGTGCCCGTTGGATTGTTATTTTTCCTGATCTTAGTTTGTCTCTTATCCAGAAAGCCGTGTTTTTAGTTAACGGTGTGAAACCAATATCCATCGAAATATCCTGTTTCTTTTGAATAAACGCTGAAAATAGAACATGTTACAAAATTCAGATATTTTGTTTTAATGTAGGTACCTAACCCAGTAGATTGTTTCAGTAAACAACCTCATCTACTTCTACTAGGGTTCCTGTATTAAGAGAGTGAAGTCAATTTTAAATAAAATTCTCAGCTTCAACACATCAGACTCTTGTCATTAAAGTGGTAGGGTACATATCGAAGCGGAATACTTTTCATTGCCGCGCAGGAGTACATAGCTCCGAGGTCAGCTATATCCCGAAGCTGTAAAGAAACTTATGTCGAGGTGTCTAGTCTATACTATTTAATTCACGATCATTCACGACTATAGTTCTCGTAAAAATATTGGTAGAAAAAATAAATTGTTTATTAGCATATCCGAGATCATTATTTTCAATCACAATGATTCTTGACGCTATTAATAGTAAAAATGAAAGATTTAAACCTAAGCTTAGCCGAAATTATACTTGCTAAAAAGGTGATGGCAATTTGTGTACCAAGAAATAACGTTAAGGTATCCACCGCCATCTGCAGGCGATTTGAAATGTTAAACCCAGGTAAGAAAATATATTTCCGGCTAGTTGAGTAATTACCCAACTATCAAATCAAAGGAAAAATAACTCGGGACGTGGAGGTACTGTTCTCAAGATACAAAGGGTAAGTAGGTAGGTATGCTCTCTGTGTCAGTCTGTGTTGCACAAAATGGAAGCATTATAAAACACCTTCTATAATTTAGTTCAATTCATAATAAAGCGTCACGTTCTATCCATAAATATGCCTTTTATTACGACTAAAATGACAGAAAAAATAAAATATAACTTATGGAAAATTTCCACTTTCCACACCAGTATTGGCTTTGTTGAATTTTCAATATATTATTGTACGTAATTGTGGGAATACAACAAATAACGTAAACTGTCAAATCTCCGTTTATAATGTTCTCGTAATAACTGTTTTGAATTTTCCTTGGCAATTTTGATTTTGTCCGAGATTCAATAATTCAAAGAACGATTTAGTGCAAACTACTGGAGCAAACATATTCACTGTTCAACGAATGTTCATACCGAAGTCACAACTCCTGTCCTTGCCTTACTCATGAATATACGATGGATATCGGTCGTATATTCCCCAGTAACAAAAAAATATATAAATTAAAAACAAAAAATGTTAAGGGGGTATAATGTTATATGAATAACCCTGTACAGGGTGGCCCATCAAAGCGGAAAAAGGGTGTTTCGCAGAGACAGGTTAACGCGAAATCGTTATTCAAAAAATGAGTTTGTAGTAAAAATTAAGGGAAATTCGAAGGTGTACTCGGATTTCGTATACGGGGGTCGATAAAAAAGTTATCGTTATAGGGCAAAATAATAAAATCTAATTTTTGAACTTCCGGTTTTAGCGAAAATGAAAGAAATATTATGTATTTTACAACTTACTTGCACATTTTCATTTAAACATTTAATTGTCAAGCTTGATAAACTGCATTTTTTAGGTACCTAATTATGTAGAAAAAATAAAAAGGTACATTGGGTACTTATTTATTTTCAAAAATTCCTAATTAGTCATAAAAAAATAAATAAAATTAAATTCTAACAACTTGGTGATATTAATATTGGTCTTATATAGAACAATTAAGAAAATTCCTTCACAAAAAGTACTAAATTATTGAAAAATCTATTTTTAATTAGGTATTTTTTTTTATTTGATTCAGGCCCGTTTTAAGAGGTGCTAAATCCAGTGGCGTGCACAGGTTTTTTTCTAATAAAATTGCTAAGGTGATTTATTAAAATTTTGCACCTAGAAACTGGCATAGAAGGCCTTGAATTTTGTGTGAAAAAGTTTATTTTTGCTCAAAAGTGCAGTTTATCGAACTCTACAATTTAAAAGAAATCCGGATCAAATCGCACAATTAAAAAACTTCTTACAGCACGACCCGAAAATAAATGGGTCAACTCCATATGAATAATAAAAACATTATTTAAATACATTTTGTTGAATCCAGTGTTAGTCTTTCTATTGCAAGACATTTAATTCCTTTCACATGCCTGCCTCCTGACTGGTCGACCGGCAGTCTCGGCCGAGCTAAAACCGAAATGGAATCTTTGAAATGCGTCCGCCAATTGATTAAGTATTTTTAATTTAACGGCCGAGTTATTTTTCTTCTCAGACAAAAATACAGTAATGGAAAATCGTAAGTATCGACATAGTTTGCTCCGACATACAATACGAAATCCAATCGCTTTAAAACAAAACGACTTACAAGACCCTTGTTGGAAAGTAATCATAGTAATGTAATGTACCGAGGCCAATCATGTATCAAAGCAATAGGAAAGAACAATTGATTGAAATACTATGCTTTTCCATTGCGATTTGCCTTTGCACAATTTGTTATTCGTACATCAACATGAGATACCTAATAAACAGGCAGCAAAGGTCCTAATTCGCCTAAAAATATAATTATGGTTTCTTATTATAATAGGTGGCGGTTGATTCCACCATAGGCGAAATTTCTTGCAGAAATTTTCATGTGAAGTTAGCAGACAATTTTTGTCAGATGTTTTTACAAATGCTCATAATTTATGGGTATTATAAAGACTAAGACCCTAGCGCCCCCCCCCCAAGATTGGTAACCACCATCTACAGTACCGACTTGAAAATCTCGCGAAAAATACTTTCGGAAGGATCGATATAGTCTGGTCGAAATTAAATAAATAAATAAATCGAAATAAATTCACCAGTAGGCAGCGGAGTGTCCGGAAGAAATTAGGTGGTTTAAAACAAAATCCCTTGCAGGCCGTCCGAAAGGTCGATATATCGCCGGTCTCAGAAAAAGCTATGAGAGACTGGCACAATGAGCTTCATCAACACTTATAGGAGAATGCTGTGGATATATTTCAGGATCCAAATAGGATATTTAACTATTAATCAGGTTTTGAAACAAATTTCAAAGCAGGGACGGTTTGTATTAGGTATTTTTATGAAATAAATTTAAAAAATTGCTGTGTGCACGTATAGTGATGGAGATATATGTGTGTACGTATAGTGATGAAGATATATAAAATTAAGAATTATAAACTAAATTTTGTTTTGTTTTGAGGTTACACTCACATGTCAGGTGTGCATCGAAAACTTCAGTTCAGGTACAGTGTACAGGGTGGTCAGATAAGAATGCAAAGTGCTGTATCTCGGAAACTATTCGTTGTAGAGACGGCCAAGAGAAAAACCTGGAAATTATTTTCAGATTTCCAAGATAGTCACCAGGGGGCGTAACCGCCATCTTAAACTTTTAAAGTGATTGTTCACTGAAATCCACCTAGTAATGTTACCAAAATAATATATTTTTATATGCTTTTTAAAGGTAAGCTTTATTCGAGTAATTTTTGTTTAACAGTTTTTGACATATCTATTAAAATAAAGTGGTGGGGAGTGATTCAATTTTTTTTTAAATAAACAGCTGTAACTCCTAAATGACTGAACGGATTTTAACAAACTTGGTCTCGTTAAAAAAAGCATTTATTGGTCCATCAAACCCATCTTACCCGTGATATGTCTAAGTCTCAGTGATGCCGCTAGAGCGCGTTTTTTTATATAATAACAGAAAATTGCAAAATTCTCGAAAAAATTAAATGCAATAATATTACTTTTCTTTCATAAAAATGTAGGGAAATGATACCTAAATAGGCTAGTGAAAACCGTATCTCGATATCCTATTTCTAGCTGAAAATATCAAAGAAAAAAATTAGTTTTATCATAAAATTTTAAAAAGACGCTGTTACACCGGTATTTATTCTTATTTGTCTTCTTTTTAAGATTTAATGATAAACTTTTATAATTATATCATTTTTTAATTATAAAAGTATACTTAATATGCAAGTGCAGGTAGGCAAAATACGAAGGGTAGGCCATGGAGGAAAAACAAATGCCTAAAATCAACTTGTCAACAAATATTAAAATCCTATTCCTAACTGAAAATGTTGTTTTTTTTTTAATAAAACTAATGCTTCCTTAAATGCTCGAACTGTCTTCCATCACAGTCAATGCATGGTTGGAGCCGCTGATGTGTGGACATTACAGCAGCTCCAATGTTGACAAGTTGATTTTAGGCATTTGTTTTTCCTCCATGGCCTACCCTTCGTATTTTGCCTACCTTGCACTTGCATATTAAATGCAGTGATTATTATGCCCCTACACGTTTTTTTTTTTTAATTTTTTGAACTAAGTATACTTTATAATTAAAAAATTATAAAATTATGAAAGTTTATCATTAAATCTTAAGAAAAGACAACTAAGAATAAATACCGGTGTAACAGCGTCTTTTTAAAATTGTATGATAAAACTATTTTTTTTCCTTTGATATTTTCAGCTAGGAATAGGATATCGAGATACGGTTTTCACTAGCCTATTTAGATATCATTTCATTACATTTTTATGAAAAAAAGTAATATTATTGCATTTACTTTTTTCGAGAATTTTGCAATTTTCTGTTATTATATCGAAAAACGCGCTCTAGCGGCCTCACTGAGACTTAGACATATCACGGGTAAGATGGGTTTGATGGACCAATAAATGCTTTTCTCAACGAGACCAAGTTTGTTAAAATCCGTTCAGTCATTTAGGAGTTACAGCTGCTTATTTAAAAAACGTTGAATCACTCCCCACCACTTTATTTTAATAGATATGTCAAAAAGCGTTAAACAAAAATTACTCGAATAAAGCTTACCTTTAAAAAACATATATTATTTTGGTAACATTACTAGGTGGATTTCAGTGAAAAATAACTTTAAAAGTTTAAGATGGCGGTTACGCCCCCTGGTGACTATCTTGGAAATCTGAAAATAATTTCCAGGTTTTTCTCTTGGCCACTTTATTCTAAAAAATTTTTACCGCAAGTCTCTACGACGAATAGTTTCCGAGGTACAGCACTTTGCATTCTTATCTGACCACCCACATAATATCAACAGTGATTAAAAACATGTGGAAACCCTTTACATGGCCAAACAATTAAAAACGTTTCATTTTTCTTTATGAAGTCGGTGGCCGACTTTCGTGTTTGAACTTTGTGGGGGAAGCAATGACATTATTTACCTTGTATTTTTTTCATTGATCTCATAAAAGGTTTCTTCCACGGGAAAATATATTACTTCAAAAATATTTCTGATAAAATTATACATAGGAAAGGCTACTCAAAGTGTTTCTTGATTAGTACCGAAATTTTAACTGACGGTAGGTTTCAACCCTCGTTTCGACCCCAAAAGTACACCTATGAAAATATTTTTTGAAACGTGCAGAAAATAAAAAAGTTATAGTCTTTCAAAAATTTTCCGAATTTTAGAGACAGTTTGAGAGCCATGAACGTGAGGTCGCTTTCTTTACAGCGTTGCCATACTGTCACTTACTTCCTTGAATATTTGTAAAAATTAGCAAATTTAAACAACACGCAAGGGGGCAACTGGCGCATTACTTTTTTGGCCATGTTCGCATGTAGCCCTATCATCCCACAACAGCTTGCGCATCGTGCAATGTTGTACATTTTTCCTGGAACTTTGAATTAAACTCTAATTATAGTATGCAGTAGATTGTGAGTAATAATCTTCATAATAACCTTTGTTTCTTTACTAAAAATGATAATCAGTGATAAATATAAGAAGCATAATGCAGCGAAAATAAAAAATTTATAAAACAAAGTTGGACTTTGTGTGGGATTAGAACCCGCGACTTACGATTTCTACGAATTACTGGAGTGGTTTTATCCTTCGATTAGCGAAGTAGGAACCTCAAATTTGGTCTGTTAGTAGGTGGCCACGTTGGCGCACCGCACATAGCACCGCCCTTCGCCTGGTACGGCGAAGCAAATAGATACATTGGTTTAAATGCGGGTGGCCACATCGGCGCACCGCCCCGCGCCTGGTATAGTATTTCTAAAGTCACTTGGAACAGCATAAAAACCTGTGAATTTTATACGGGTGATTTCGGCTGATAAGTCTGGTATTTTTACCAGCAGCAGAGCGTGGTAAAAGCTATGAAATAGATCGCGCCTCGTATATCACTGTGTTCCAAGTGAGTTCATTTATATTTTACCAGGGTAGCTCGAGAACAGGCTCTTCCGGCAATGAAATACGAGTCAAAACACTTTTTTAACCATATTAGACCGCACCTGGTATTATAAGTAAAAGGAGATGAAGGAGACAGAGACGATAGATATTGTAGTAAAAACAATTGACTGCATGCTCGCCTAATATAATATATCAATAATACTTGCATGGGCTACACTGTTCGACGGCCGGCCACTTGTACAGCGAAATGCGGTGGCGTGCGATAATTTCACAGATTTTAGAATATACTTGCCTAAATAGTTGTGATCGATGTGGCTTTTTAGAGACCTTTTGACAATATTGTATGGTGCATTAACCTTTACGTTGTGTTTGACGACAACCTTAAAAACCCTTAAAACTGAAATATTATGTTGCTTTTAGAATGTGTATATCTTTAAAAAACTGCGTGACGCTTATGCCCTATATTGAGTTTTTTCTATGCAATTAGAGTTTTTTATGCTGTTTCAAGTGACTTTAAAAATACTATACCATAGCATTGTACCCTCGCCTCGCACAGTGTATTCGAGCTTGGTATTTTCCGAGCCTCGCACATCGCACACACGCCGGCTATTCTCAATATATCCACGAAAACGATCTTATTACATCTGCATAAAGATTATGACTTTCACCAAATTTTCTCCTTTGCTTATTTATAAGATGTACTGTGATTTTATAACATTTTCCAAGCACCCGCCACTTTTTTAAACATGAGTTTAATAAAATGTCTTCTTCGTCGGATGATGATTCCGATGAAGACGACAACTAAATTAACTCCATTGCATCCAGGTATGAATTAAATAAAACAAGGCAGTTTAAACACGAGAATTACTACGAAAAGGCGATGTGGAAACATTGATATTATTAATTTTTCTTTGGTAGAATTCGTGTTCTTTCTGATCAAAACCAGTTTGTAAAACGATCGTTAGCAAACCTATTAAAATTGACGCAAATTTCGCGTATATTGTATTAATGGTTATAAGGCAACATAAGCACTACAGTAGCACTAAAAAAGTTTCTAAGTGTAGGTAATGCAATTTTGTCGTATTTTTAGTGATCAATCAAAAACAAACCTCATAGGCGTGTTTTTGAGCCCGAAACTTACCATCAGTTAAAATTTCTATTACGTATATGTTACCCATAGTTTTCTTGCAAACGAAGCTTAAACCTAAGTGGGTTGTATCGCAATAACTGCAAATCAGCTATGGAGAGGCAGAAATGTGGATGAGCGGCAATGGGGTTGAAAAAAATCAAAAATATTACGTCTTTAGTATACACCGAGGTATAAACAAGTGAAGCACCGGCACCTTTATCGATTTTATCTGTGTGCTTATCTGCTCCTTGATGTGTGCTAATTGCAATGGACAATGTTTTCTTAATTTTGCTGCGAAGAAGAATTAGTTTCTTTTCGAGACTAGGAAAAACACATAAGGTACCTACTATATTGCAATAGGGCCACACGGGAAACCATTAAAAAATGCGCCCAGAGCCAGAGCTTTACCTCATGGTGGAAACGAGCGCATTACAGGATGCACTTTAACAAGAAAATAACATTAACCGACAGATTTTTAAGGGACAAATTGCAGGACAAACATTTTGTATAAAAAATTACTTATGTGAACACATCCAAGGTTTTTCCATCCACGGTCGCGCAACTGGCAACATTGCACAAACCTGTGGCCGGCCACGAAATTCCAATATTAACTGTACCAGATTGAGCGTGGATGATGCACAAAAATATTTAAAAGAACGTGTGTTGCTCCGTGATTGTCCACGAAATTCGGCTGTTGAAAGGACTCAATGTTAAATATTCCCAAATTTTTATTCTCGAAATGGAACTACTGTTCGGTTTAAAAAATTCGACGCGAAGTAATAGGCGATGTCTGCGGTATTGCTATCAGTGGCGGCTCGTGGGTTAATGCACAGGGGGGGCTACGTTTAGAAATGAACACACTCGTGCGTCACTTAAAAAAATAGGGGGGTACCGCGATGGAGGTGGGTACCTACTTTCGGCATAATTTTTTCTTATTAGTAGAAATCACTTATTTTTGCATAATTAATGTAAAAAGTAAAAAGTGCATAAAACAATAATTCCCGTTTTTCAAACAAAAAGTTAGTAACACAAAATCCGTAATTCCTACTAAAAAAATCTATAAGCCGAAGTAGGTAGGTACTTACCACTTACCACTATCTAAATATCTAAATATCATTACCATTTGAAATGTCGGTTGTTCCATCACACTGTATCTGTATGGCCAAAAAGTCTGTTTTATTTATTTGCTCTCGAATTTCTTGGCGACAAACTTCCAGCATGCTTTTCAAAATTTCATTTTGTACTGTTTTTGATGTACCGTTAAATACTGTAGAACTTTTTAAATGTTCTTTCATAATATAATCTAACTCGAATGTAAAATCGATTAATTCTCGAAAAATCCCACGATTTTGAAAGTCTTTTTTTTTCGTCGTGCCCTCGCAACGCTAATTCTAGTTTGCCACAAAATTGTATGCAGTTTATTATTCTTTTCAAAATATATCTATTTTTCTCCACGCGGTTTCGTTATGTTTAATAATGTTTTGCGGTTTTGCCGGTACGTGGAATCTAACTGAGCGGCAATACTAATAACCTTGCCTAAAAATGCTAGTTCTGTAGAACAATTCATGTGCCAAATAGAAAACGCGTGTTTTTTATTTTTTTATTTAAATGTTTTAAATCTTTGAATCCTATTCTAGTCCATGCTTATGCATTCCCATTCCTTCTTTATAAAACAGTAAGCAGGGAAACAAAACAGTGCATTTAATTTGTCGCATCCAGATATCCACTTGTTCTTGTCGTATACGTACTTCTAGAAAAGTGTCGCGTATAATTGCCGTTTGCATTTTTATCCGGTTGAATTAATTGTAAATCTGGAGTTGGTTTGCCAAGACTTTTTATTTCAACTTTTTCAGACAATGAAAGTCTTAAAAAGTTGCCTTCCAAAATGTCCTTACGCTGTTCTTCATTTTGTTTATACAATAGAATACAAGAACGAGAACACGAGGTTGCGAGGTACGCGCGCGGAGTCTGGAGGCGGCCAACGCTGACGCATTCCCTAGAGCAGCCCGCGATCGACTGGGACGACTGGAAGGGCGATTGGGTTTATCGCCGTCTAACTAGCTAGCGCATCAACTCAGCGCCACTAACGGCGTAGCCGCCGAAACAGAACTACGCCCGGGCGGTATACCATGGCGGCTAGTCAGGTTAGCCGCAACGCCTGTGCCCGCCTGTACAGGGTACAGGGCAGTACAGGCGTTGCGCTAATTTATAAAGAATACTTTATAATAGTATAAATAGCGGAGAAGGAACAGGAACAAAGAAACAAAATAAAGAATATAGCAGTCGCAGAACTAATTTTTTTCCCATTTTCTACTGGGGGGCTGTAGCCCCATGGCCCCTACGGATGAGCCGCCACATTGCTATACTGGAGATGTTCGCCCGACCTATTTTACTTCGCCTCTAGGGCCGCAGATACTATGTCATTCTACTGTATATCAGCACTAATTTTACCAAAAATCAGCCTGGGACATGACCGTCTTGAGGTCTTGAAAAAATATTGAAAATTTTCAGCCTAGCCCTATCTCCGCCCTTCCAACAGCCCCTAAGGAATTTTCGCATGGACCCCGTCATTTTACTCTATATTAGCACTAATTCCACCAAAATCCAGCTTGGGACACGATTGCCTTGAGGTCTTAAAAAATATTGAAAATTTTTGGTCCCGCTCTATCTCCGCCCTTCCAAGGGGTCCTAAGGGATTTTCACATAGACCCCGTCATTTTACTCTATATGAATCGATAAATCGGGCGAAAAGTACCCTTTGTACTGACCCTCTCTCGGCCGCGAAGCGTCCGACCGGTATTTTTAGGGATAGAAATGGGACGCCCGCATACGAGAAACACAATCTCGAAGCCGAAAAAATTATCGTCTCTTAAATACGGCCGTCAGAAGCGGTGGTAAGGCGGGGCCCTCGAGGTGTGCGGTAAAAAGTTGGAGAGTTGGATAGGAATTTGGGTGGTACAGTGGCCCGTGAAACTGTCTCGAGCGAGGCGAAAAAGATTCTTAAATAGGGTCGTGGCAAGAGGGAATGGTCCGATGAAGAGATTTAACACTTCTTTGGATTTTTAAAGCAGAAAATGAGATGGTAAGCTTTTCCTCCGAGCGAAATCGGATCGTTTTTGTGTCGTTCTCTAACTAAAAATTAGTCCGAAAATGTCGCGAGATTGTCAGAAATTGCCCTTTTTTGTCGAGCTGCAGCTAAGTTATTTTGGCTAGGGGCTCTAAGGTGGCAATTTTTAAAGCTTCCCCTAGTCTTCGGGCCAGGTTCGGATGCTTCCGGAGCCCCCCAAAAATCGAGAAATAGGAATTAACACGCAATTTCCAAGAGTAGCTCCCGAGGACTTCCCGCCGATTTCGGACGGCTGCAGGGGTGAGAATTTGAGGTTACAGAACTGAGGGCATGCACACCTGTTGAATATTTGCGCTTTTTCGCAGCGATCTAAGAGGAAGGTGAGAACTTTTGCCGCCAAAAAAAACGTCTTTTAGGTTATGGAGAGCTTTCAAACTCATAGTGCTTACCGAGTGTCTCTTGCTGAGAAATGTGATGGGAAATTTAGTTGGACATTTACGATACAACATAACCTCGAAATTCTATAGGCGGCCTTAACTCCTCTGCCGTTAGAGATATGGGGTTGGCTTTTGTTTTGATTATAGGCAGATAGGGAGAGGGAAAAATGGACGACGTATTTTTTTCATATAATATAGGTTAAATCGAATTTTTTTCATTCATATAATGTTTCACCTACCTACCTCGGTATCTACCAACCTATTTACTAAATTTATTTAACTTGAATCTGTGGATCTTATGTAATAAGAAACAGACGATCGATGCAATAAAACAAATTGTTTTAAAAAAGGAAACGATATATTAAACAATAGACACTACTCTTTATAAAACCTTAATCTCGACTCTAATTGATTTTTCAAAGTGGCGTTAACTTGGGTGTTAATATACAGGTTTAAAAAAATATATGCACGGTTTTTAAAAACACGGCGCAATATAAAAGTCAGTCATACTAGTCTCATCACGTGACCTCACATAATTCCCACGTGTGGTATTAATATAAAAGTCGGTAAAAAATATACCTACCTACAGTACCTATAACCCATTTGTTTTCTAAAAAATTTATTAAATGTGCGATTTGGCCAGGATTTTAATTTAAATTATAGAACTTGAGAAACCGAATTTTTTGAGCTAAAATGAATTCTTTCGCACAAAATCCATGGCCTGCTATGACAGTTTCTAGGAGGAAAATTTTAATAAATCACATTAGCCATTTTCAAAAAAACTGTGCATGACTCTGGATTCAGCACCCCTCAAAACGGGCCTGTGCTAAATTTTAAAAAAATTAATTTAAATTTAAAAATATATCTTTAAAAATGTAGTTGGGGAAGGTGTCGTAACTTGCGACGTTTGTACATACCTTGGGCCAAATGACACTGTGGCGACATCTGTTGTCAAATTTCTGGTTTAACAAGTTGTTTGTCATCTCAGTGGGTAAAAATGCGTACGTTTATTTCCACAGAGTAATATGGCCGAAAACAGCTCTTCTGTTGAAGTTTTACTAATTTAGTGTGTCAACAGTAATTCCTACGCCTTTATTACTTTGCAATTTCTGTGCAACTGCCATTTGTGTTACTAAGTGTTTTTGAATACGGGTAAGTGTTACCTATAGGAGTATATAAAATTATTTGCACCTAATACATTGTTTTTATCAAAAACGATTGTTTTGCATCAACCGAATGTTTATGACAGTGTAACCTGTTGTACCTTGGGACAAGCATGCGTTTGTACCTTGGGATATAAGTTTCTACCTTGGGATAACAAATTTATTGTTTTTTACACGCTTTTGTTTAACTTCGCCTGTTAGTATGTGTGGGTCGAATCTTGCAAGCTGAATTAGAACGACTTCCTGACATCCGATTGAGCTGAAATTTTTATTCATCCAGGCAAACACTCAGGCAAACCTATAACAATTTATCAAATGGCTGAAGTTATTGGGAAGGCGTAACAGAAAGCCTTTACAAAAAACAACATTATCAAGGGGTTTAAGGTGACAGGAATTTGTCTTCTACTCGAGAACGTTTTTGGCGAAGATGAATTTCTCAGCGCATTTGTTACTGACAGACCAATGATTGACAATGTAAGTCCAAGCACTGCTCCAAATGATACAAATAATGAGACACCAGGAATAAGCTTTATATCCACACAGATAATTAGACCTTTCCCAAAGGCTGAAATAAGAAAAACTGGAGAAAGAGGTGGAAGGCAGAGGGGGATACTAGAATTTTAACATGGACTCCAGAAAAAGAAGAAATCGACATGTTGGAAAAAAGGAAGAAACCAAAGTCAGTGCAGAGGGCTGTGAAAAAAGTGCTTCAGGACAGTTCTGACGAAGATGATGTTGATATGGAACTAAAAGACTCGTGAAGTGATGGCGAGTTTGTTCAAGAGAGTGAAAATGAAGATGATGAAAATTTGAATAAGCCTATATCAAAGGGGGACTTTTTACTAGTTAAGATAGCAGTAAAAAAGACCATACGCCATTATGTAGCGGAGGTCTTAAATTGTCATTCCAAATCTGAATTTGGAGTACCTAGTATATATTACAAAAAAAGTGGGGAAGGGAAAAAATTTAAGACAAAAAACGAAGTATTTTACATAGGTATCTATAGAAGATGTAATACAAAAATTGCCCGTTCCAAAATGTGAGGGAGCCAGTTAAAGGCAAATATCCCTCATTAGTTTTAATTTAGACTTTGTCTGTTATAATTTGGGATAATTTTGATATTATTACTTTGACAATGGATCATTTATATACTTACGAGTACAACTTTTTTAATTATTACTTAAGTGTTGTATTGCGACTTTATATTTTAAGTTACAAGATGTTTTTCTGTAATATTAAAAGCGTCCCGAGGTACAAACTACATCATCCCAAGGTACATCATGTTATTTTTTCCATAAATACAAAACAACACCAGTGAAATAAAACTACAGTATTTTAAAAGCATTTTTCTTTCTAGTGTCAAAATTGATGCTCACTAATCGAATCACTAATTTAACATATACACTTATTTGCTTAAAAAAATTAAGTGTAATTTTTGTCCCAAGGTACGACGAGGTAGGGAACCTAGTTTTTGTGATGAAACTTTAATTTTTTTTGTTCTTAAGAAACATAGGACCAATATGTATTAATATCAGGAAGTTGTTGGAGTTTCATTTTATTTGTTGTGTTATGGCGATTTTTTTTAAATAACTAAGCACCTAATGTGCATTTTTATTTTGTTTACAAAATCTTTATTAAGTACTTGAAATGGTTTGGTAAAATTTTCAATTCAGAGGCCTGTACAGTTTTTTTTTTTTTAAAGAAATCGCTAATGTGATTGATTAAAATTTTGCATAGGCACAGCAATGAATCAAAAAGAAGACTCGTCTCATTATGTGACCTCACGGAATTACCAGATGGTATTAAGTAATATACAGGTTTTTACAAAATATAGGTATACAAGGCGGATAAAAAACAAGTAGTAAATAATAGAAAAGCCTGACTATACCTAACTAAAATCGGGACAAGAAGACCGCAGAGAAAGTTCCAAGTTCAAGGAGATTAACTAAGAGATTAACGATTAAATAGTATTGATATGTGGAAATCTGGGTTTACACAGTTTACACTGTGGTTTACACAAGTAATAATTTCCAATCCAAGAAATCATTCACAAACTAAAGAAATCGTTTCCAGCCTTCGGAAATCCATTGCAGACCGTAGGAATTCACAGAAATCCCTTGGCAGTTTCTCGAAATCCCAGAAATATTTCGCAGTCTGCGGGAAATCCCTGGCAGACTGTCAGAAATCGTAAATTTTCGCAATACTATCACATTTTTGAGCTAGTGAGCCACCCCTCAATTAGTAATTAAGTAAAAGGCACCACAAAGAAAATTTCACACCAGTTGACTTTTGCTCACAATTTGTTACATACTTGGAATTTTTGGCACTCATTTAACCTAGGTACCCCTACGTACCTATTTATATGATCTCCAAAATTTGGAAAAATTACTCTTGGGCGACAATTTTTATCCGAAAATAAAATTTAAAAAATTGCTCTTTACTTATCACTTAGGTATACCTACCGTCATACCGAAAATTCCAGAGCAATTTTATTTTAACCCAGACGGAAAATTGAGTTAGGTATAACTCCCCCCCCCCCAATCAACAAAATCTAGCTACGGCCCTGGGTAGGTATTGTGTTCTCTTCAGTCATTGGCCTTGGCTAATGATCCTAGTCCTAGTAATCAAGTATCTCCGAGGGTACATCTTGTAAGTAAAATAATTGGTGCGAGCCTGTTAAATATTATCGTAATATCACGTACCACGTGGTCCTGGTTGACACATTCAATTCATGTCGCTGGATCATTTCATTTGCTAATCTATAAAGGCACTTCATGATCTGCCTTAGAACCATCACTGTAAACTACTTATCCTATAGGCAAGTAGGTACTTAACGTGTGATGGCTGTTCCCATCTCCCAAGAAATATCAACTCGATTTAAAACTTTAATATCCCAGAGTGGTATATCCACTTAAAATATAAAGCAAAATCGTGTAAGGCGCTATTACCCTGTTTTTCTCTCAAAGAGCAGAGAGGCGCGAATAAGGTCTGCCTTGGCTTTTAAGTGTTTTTTAAACAAGACGTATGGACGTTGGACGTCTACACTGGGGCATTTGATGAAGGAAGATTAAGAAGCTAAAAATTGAACTGCTTACCAGTTTAATTGAAAAGACTTGGTGTAAATGAGCTCGTTGAACAAACACACACTTTAACGCGCAAGTTAGTTAGGGGAAATAGCACTCCCGATGAGTAGCACACGCCACGGGCGGGCCGCGATATGCGGCAACACGAACTGCGCGAGAGTTCGACTCGGAGTGAGATCCAGCCGAACCGGCAGCCGGCCGGCAAGCCGGCGGGAGTCGGGGAGGGTTTTGGCGGCAGGAAAGGAAAGCGCACGCCGGAGTCAGTACGGGTGGGGGTGGGGAGGGTTGGAATGGACGGTGGCTGGCGCGTCGCCCGGCGCCGCCTGTCACTCGCGGACGGACGGCGTCAAGCGCAAGTCAGGTGGCTGGAGGATACTTGGGATTTTGAGAGCCTGTCAAAATCCAGATACCTAGTTCGAGTTATTACGTGTAAAACAAGTAAATGATATCGAGGCAGACGACTGTTTTTAGCAATGTGCTATGCTCGAGGAGCAACAATCCCGAACCAGTTCGGAACCCGAACCGATAACTATACCTTTTCAACCCCAAATTGGGATTAATCAATTTCAAATTAGGAATAGACAACTTCAAATTGGGAATATTCAAATTCCTTAAAATGTCATGTGTGCCATATTTAAGGCATCTGGTATGTAGGTATCTCTGTACATTTGCAACAAATCTGGTGTAACTCGCCACCGTTAATTTATTATCGATGTTATTTTGCACTATAGTTTCTTATTTTGCAAGCCTCTAATATTTCTGGCAGTTGATTGGCCAAGTCTTCTTTAACGCCAGCTTAATTAAACTTAATCAAGCAAACTCCATTGAGTTGAACATTGGGCTGTAGGGAGCAAGTCTCAGTAACTAAATTTATTTTCTAGAAAAACTTCTTCAATTGAGGAATGGCATGGAGCGTTATCTACAACCATTGCCACTTCTGACTGGTAAAAATTTTGAGCATTTTGAAGGCACTGACGGACAAATTCATTAGCCTCTGGTTTTTTAAATGCTCCTCTTTTAATTTCATAAGGATCAACCCCATATTCCTAATACATCCAACAACATGAATATTTATACTACTTCCAGCAGCAACATGGGTTGCCTTTCCTAGATCGTCCTTCTGTTCTCAAAAAAATCAATTAATTAAAATTTGTCTCGTCCATATAAACAATATTGGTTTACTATCAGCTTGGAAATCTAATAATTGTCGAACAAACTTATACCTTTTTGTTTTATTTTCATCAATATAAGCTCTTTCTGACTCTCTTATATTTTTTAAAGTAAACTTAAGACTCAATGTACACCACGTGCGCGGAGATTCAACATTTTGACCCATAAAATGGCTTTTTTCGATCTGTAGCGAGCAACACGCATAATTTTAAACTTTTGGTCAATACAAATTTAAATTTAAGTAATTACTCACATTTTGAGACAAAAATTATTTAAAAATATTTATCACAATGGCCGGTATTAGCATTTGCGCAAAAAGCCAAAAGACAAATAATTTTTGTCTCAAAATGTGAGTAATTACTTGCATTAAAATTTGTATTGGCAAAAGTTTAAAATTATGCGTGTTGCTCGCTACAGATCGAAAAAAGCCATTTTATGGGTCAAAATGTTGAATCACCACGCACGTGGTGTACATTCAGTCTTAACCCATCCAACTGTTTCCATTGAACCATTAATTGCATAATCCCGCTGAACGTTTTTCTTTATTTGTTTTAAAAATTCTATAGGATTTTCTTCAATATATTCTTCCATTGCAGTCCGATTTACTTTATTTACTTTAGTTCTTCGCTTACTACCTGTTTTCGTTGCAATATGTGTTTAATTTGACACCCATCTATATCCCGTTGACTTTTTTACTCCAAGTATAATAGCAAGCATTGTCCAATCTCCGTTGTGTTGAAAGAAAAACGCCGGCCTTTACTCAAAACAATTTCTATTCACCAATACTTCACTTTAACAAAGATATTAAATTGACACTACTTCGCAATTCGAAAGCCAGCAGATGAATAATCCTCTCGCCCGATATTTCTACGTTGCATAAACGTTTTTTTTTGCCTTCTTTCTTCTGCTGGTTTCACATTTGGGTATAACATTCGGCCATCCTAATCTGATCTGTCCTCAGACTCCTCCAACTGCTCATCTGAAAATTGCGGAGTGTTCAAGTATATTCAGCCCACCAGCGTGGCATAATTTCCCAACAGACGCTCTCCACTGTATTGAAACTAGCATGAAAGGGAAATAGTACCTCATAGTATGTACCTGTTCCCATACAAAAAAGCCTACATTGGCAGTATTACTTTCGTGCTTGGTATTTGGACCTAGGACCCCATAGTATGTAATTATTTCTTACACCACACATAGACTACAGTTTAGGTTGCCACGTAGTGCCTATTATACAAACATAGTACCTCTTAGTATGTACCTACTTGTTTGTATGACCCACTATTTATGCCCCATTTTACGCCTTCCTTTTTATATTAAAATCACCTCCAAGAATAATCCAGGGTTTCATCTTATCTGCGGAGATTACTAACTTTCTACAGTTCTCTCTCACTTCTTGGACTTCATATCTGTCATTTAGGAGCACCTTGGTTACTTTGAACGGCCCCTTAAACTTGGGCAGCAACTTCTTGCTCGTTCCGGTACAAAGAGCATCAGTCTTCAGGACCATGACTACGTCCCCTTCTTTATATAGGTACTTTTTCTGGTTTCCTGACTTTATCAAATCTCTCTTTCTGCCTCCGTTGATCTTGTGCCAATTTTCGTGAAATATTTTCTCGCATCTCCTTCAAATCGGAACGGTTAAGTTCTTGTTGTACTGCACTTAACACGGGACCTTCGGTAATACTTTTCGCTTTGTACCCAGCTAATGCTTCCAAAGGACTTGTACCGATTGCCGAATTACATGTCTTGTTCATGGAACTTTGGGCCTTATTCCAGCGATCTTCTTCAGCACCAGCAAACGTACAAGAGAGTGCATTCAAAATTGTACGATTGTATCTCTCACACTGCCCATTAGCCCGTGGCGCTGGCGTGGCTACGGCATTCAAGATGTGCTTAAGGCCATACGTTTTGCAAAATGCCTTAAAAGTCGTGGAAGTAAACGCAGTTCCTCTGTCAGATATAATTCTGGTGGGTGCCCCAAAGACGTACATAAGGTTGAGTAGGGCTTTGATCACAGGTTTTGTAGTCACATCCTTTACAGCCTCGATAAAACAGAAACAAAAGATACCTATTGTTACTTATTGTTCTTCTTGCTTTGTGGTCGATGTGGATGGTATGGAATGGGATAGAGACCTTCTCTATTTGATGGAGCTAACCCTCCTTTTTACCAGAAGCTTGCTTATAATAGAGGCAGTGAAGACAAGATTGGACGTATTTATTGACAAACGGTCGCGCCCTTGAGAACCAATAGTTTTCGCTTATCACGTTTAGGGTCTTCTCAGCTCCAAAATGTCCTCCGTCATCGTGACACAACTTACAAATTTGCCACCTACAAGATTTGGGGACTATCCATAACAACCTTCCATCGTTCATCTTTCTATAAAGCATTTCGTTACGTAATTCATACTTCTCAAAGTAGTGTTTAGTGGGCCTATGAATATCTCCTTTTATGAACATGTTGCGAATAATACCAAGCTGGTCATCCTGCATTTGAGCCACCACTACCCAATTCGCTTCAGTAATGTCGATTGCGGTCACCTCTAAATATGCTGGAATTGGATTGCGGCTCAACGCAACCACATGCCCCATTCTTATTCCTGGTCTATGAATAATTGTAAAATTGTAATCTTGCACTTGAAGCCACCAACGACCAACCATATCTCTTTCTGGAAATGCCGCACGTAATGCGCTACAATCGGTGACAATAACAAAGTCGATACCCAACAGATACACTCTAAAATTTTGTAATGCCAGTTTGCCAGTACGACTGCCAGAGTTTCCAGTTAGTATGAGTGGTACATCCGTTGTTCTGGACTGGTTTGTTTACTAAAGTGCGCCACAACTTGTTGCTTTTTGTCTTTAATTTGAATTAGCATTGCGCCAAAACCCAAAGAGCTGGCGTCTGTATCTAATTCTGTCTTAAGTGTAGGATCAAATATAGCCAATACTGGGCGTGTAACTAGAACAGACCGCACTTTGGTAAAAGCTTCATATTGTTCACTTCAACAAGCAAATGCGGCGTCCTTTTTTAAAAGTCTCGTAAGAGGTTCCACTATCGTAGCAGAATTTCGAACATACCTCCGAAAATATCCCGAAAGGCCCAAGAACTGCCTTATTTCTTTAACTTTGGTTGGCTCCTTTAGCTCAGTAACTGCTCTGGTTTTTTCCTTACCAGGTTGAATCCCAGACTCACTAATTTCCCGTCCTAAGTACGCAATCCTAGATTGAAAGAAGCTACATTTGCTTAGATTGAGTATAAGTTTTCCTTGTCTTAACATATTCAGTACAATTCTTAGCCTAGATAAAGCCTCTTCTACATTTTGAGAAGGTATTATAAGGTCGCCCAGATAGGCAAAAACAATTTTGTTTAAATATTCTTTAAATACTGGATTAATTAGGCTTTGTAAGACCGCAGGTGCATTTGTTAGCCCAAACGACATTCTTAGAAATTCATAATGAGCCACTGGTGATAATACAAAACATTTTGTTATACTTAAACATAGCAATTTGAGGCTGATCCAAATAATTGCAACCGATAATGACATTGTAAGACATATAATCATCGGCAACTATAAAAGAACTAACATTTCCCGATGAATCATCAATTCTTTTTTTTTATTAGGGTACCAGTACAGCCCGTATCCACTAAGCAATTCTGGATTAAAACTTCACCGATAATAGTTGTCCCAAGACACTGAAGTTCAACTTTTTATGACTCATGAGGAATTTAGATGCCGAGGCCTCTGGCCGAGGCAAATAAACCTCATGAGTCATAAACAGAAATTCAGTGCCGAGGTACATATTATATATATTTTTTTTGATATCGGAAAAAAAGTTTTATTAGGCAAGAAAATAATCATACGGGATCACCCGTCCATGAACCAACTGCGCACGGCGTTACTTGACTATGTCAAGTATGACAAGACACTGAAGTTCAACTTTTTATGACTCATGTGGAATTTAGTTGCCGAGGCCTCTGGCCGAGGCAAATAAACCACATGAGTCATAAAAAGTTGAACTTCAGTGCCTTGGTACAGTTTATATTTTTTTAAATCGGAAAAAAATGTTTTATTAGGCGAAAAATAATAAGGGATCACCCGTCCATGAACCGACTACGCGGGGCGTTGCTTGACTTTGACGATCGCTCTAACTAGGTAAAGTATGATAAGACACGCCGCCTTGGAACAGAAAAACCAAACTACTGCTTGTTGTGCAGCCTCCATAACAAATCTATTGATAATCAAACCTACTAAAATATTTATATCGATAGATTGTGCTGCTATAGGTAACAATTTCGCAATGTGTACGAATAGTTAAATGGGCCTTTATTGGCCGGGTTTTGAATATTTGGTCACTTTTGACGGGCGATGGCTCCGCGTCTGATGTTTGATGTTTACATCTCGCCAAGGCCTACTTATTGAAAAAACGCAGAGTATCTCCACTTTTGATTTGTTGAAAGAAAAACGCCGGCCTTTACTCAAAACAATTTCTATTTACCAATACGGCACTTCGATAGTTTGCATTAAAAACGTGCTTATAAACGTAGGCCCCAAAATGTGTTATTTTTTAAGTACAGGGTTCAATCCATTCCAGAAGTTTACATCTTATTTAATTTGTTATGCATCTTATTGGAATGTTCTGAGGGGAAAAGCAAATAAAGAAATAAGTAAGTAAATGAGAAGGTAGGTATCTGAGACATTACTGAAACATCTATAAAACATAAATCATATTTTTAGAAGATTACAAAAATTCGTATTTGCTTCCTCTGTTATGTATAAGTACTAGTTATAAGGTCTCGGAAATGTATTGTTATTGAAAACGTTTCTTACGAAATGATTTTAAGGTATGACTATCTATTTGCGGATTCTGCAGCACCTCTGAAGTGTTTAGGAGATAAAATGTCAAATATGTTAGAAGAACATACGACTCGGTACCTGAAACGTTTCTGAAATAAAGTATGGTTTACTGGGTAGTTCACTTTTATTTTTGGCGCCATATGTTGCTTGCATCTAATATTGCCGTAATATCCTTGTTGCACTGTCACACAGGTCAACTATTCCACAAACAAGGGTAATACTGAACGTGAAACAAAATTAAACACATATTTTCTAAAATTTATTTGTGGCGTAAACAGATCCATTGAATTTTAATTGGGTTTTTCGCCACCAAACTGGTTAAAAGACAAACTTTTTCAAATTGCCTGGAAAATTAATAAATATAAACTAAAGTTTAAACTTGTAACTCAAAAATATCTTCAACAAATTTGCTTCCTGAGCTTTCGGAGAATAAATCTTCCTCCTTTCTCAAAGATCGTGTCATGTCAAAGTGAAATGACAGATTGTCTTTTAACCAGTTTGGTGGCGAAAAACCCAATTAAAATTCAATAAAATTAAACACTTTTAAACAACTGCCTACGTTTTTCGTAGGCAATTCGATTAGCCAAGCATGTTTCGGCCTGTATATTTTTGTGGAGCGGAAGCCACCCTCTGCCAGCCAGTCTTTGTATCAATGGGGAGTATGTTTCCCACGGTGCGCCGGCCGCCGATTAGGCAAAGCTTAATCCGGATTTTGTGCGACCCTACTGAAAAATGCGATTTGAACACCATTATTATAACTGCCATAGGAACTTTTGTATTACTTGAAATAAATTTTATTGGCTAAATCGGTTAAAAATGTTCTAAACATAGAAAACCAAATTTTGAGCAAAACAATTATTACAAGATTAAACGAACTTGCCTAAGTGAAGTTTGATCATAATAATTATATTAAGGCCTCCTTGCCGTAAATAAGAAAACGCTGTAAAATGTATCCTCATTCTGCGCCAAGTACCACAAATTAATTTCATAGCTAAAATGCATCCTTCTGTATCATCTGGGCATATTAATCAGTTAATATGACAAGATCGATAGATTTTGTCTATTGTAATAAAAGTGGTGTTGATTTGGTCTTTATACGAACATAAGCGATCTTTTAATAATGCCCAATTTTAATCTTCTGTTTGCTGTTTTTAACGTTATGTTGTTTTTTATTTCCACAAGTAGCTCACTGTAACTCTTTGTCAAGCCACTAACATTAACAGCTCATCTTCGGGTATCATGATGATGAATTGGTTTTAATTTTTTTTTGTGAACATTCAACCATACGTGCAGGATGATTTTTAAGGACTGTCACCGAGATTTTACCGCTTATTTTGCTCCCCACAAAATAAAGCGTAACCAAACAAAATATATGTCCATTTATGACAGTTACCTGAGAATTACTTTTCATCGCCGTAGCCAAGTTTTCTGCTACCCCAGCTAAAAATTTGGCAACATAGGCGCCCAGTAAAAACTTTGCTGTGCTAGGAGATCTCACTATACTACACTGTCTTACTTGTCCCAGCAGAGAACTACTTTATAAAGAAGCCCATTGCCCTCTCTATAAAGTAACTTTGCTACCACTCCATAGTCGTGATTTAACGAAGATTTACAGGTGTTGAAGTATTTCCCAAACTCTTGCCCTTTCAAAGTATCTATTCTGCTGTTAAGTATGGGTAATATCTGCCATAAGGTACAAACCGAATCATATCGCAGATATACATAATATCCATTTTTACAAAGTTCTGTTACTCGTACGTTATCATCAAACTTTTTAAAACATATTTTCAGTTCTTCACACTCGAGGGGTGACATCTGGGCAGTATAGAGATTTCTCCACCATTTCCAACTCTATGCATGGTTCGAAACTGCTGTTCAGACTAGTGTTTCACAAGACAAGATTTATTGTCTTGTTAGGCCTTTTCTTGTCTTTTCTTGCGAAGCAAGACAAGAAATTAAAGTCATTCTTGTCTTGCCCGTCTCTTGCTGGAAAAAATCTTGTCTTGTATAAGCAAGACTTCTTGCAACTTCTTGTCCCTGCATTTTTTGTTCAGTGACGTCATCTCAGCAAGACTCTTGCTACCAAGACTCTTGTTAGCAAGACTCTTGCATTATTTATTCCGTGCAAAGCTTGTCGAGACAAGTTGGCGCAGCGCTTCAGAGCCGTGGTGCGGCGGGTAGATATAGTTATTTTTTGTTATTGTTTTTATCTCTTTTTTTGTTTTTAATTATAATTTTGTTTTAATGTTTTAATAATTTTCAATTCGAAATACCTCGTAAGTCGAAGACTTTCCTTTCTGTTAAAGTTATTTTGATGTCTGTGGCTTTCGATATGCGTGGACAAAAACCGCGAAACTCACTGTCCAAAAATGAACCCATCCATACTATGCCACACTAATATAAAACGAAACAAAGCAATAAGAAGTCCAATAGACACGAGAAACGGCTTTATAGTCTATATATATAGTCGTTTAAGTGTTTTAGCAAAAATACAGTTAAAGCAAACTTATAAAAAATAAATTAATCCAGTGTAGTGGATTAATTAATACATACCTATTAATTTGATGAATTTATAAGAATTAAAATTAGGATGATTTTGTTTCTCGCGGAAGTCGAGAAGTATGCATTTCCTGTCGTGACAGCGGCGTAATACGTTAATTATCTTTTTTTGAGTACCTGTAATGCCTGGAAACATGCATTAGTATTAGTTACTATGAGTACATAGATACAGTAATTATTCTTAAATAACTATACCACAGATTTACCTGGTAATCTGTGACCATACATTAATTATTTCTCGTATTAAAGTTTTACAGAAATCATTATTACAGATGATACCTAGTGGTTTTTGCAAGATTTCCTGCTTTTAGCAAGATTTCTTGCAAAATTGCAAGAGTCTTGCAGAATGATTTCTTGCCTTGCAAAGCAAGAAATAAATATTCTTTATTAAGTTATCACATATTATATAGCTTACATTTTGTTCAAAAAAGCAATAAAATTGTAACTAAGCTACCGCGCTATAAGTACAAGCCGGCAATCGTTACTCCTCGTCACCACTTACGGGTCCGCCTAATCCGTCCGACCGCCGATAGATGGCACCGCGGACTACATCTAACCCCCGGGACCTAGTTCTCTGGCAATTAGATAGGCCAGACCCATACTGGGACTAAGCTTTCCCGATAAAGCTGGTATCTCGCCTCGTGCACTACACCCTTCAATTTACCGGGGTGTACCTAGTAGACGAACACCCAGACAATTTGCCCCAGCCGTTCAAATACTGTTGGGGCCCAACAGTATTTGAACGGCTTTGGGAACACCTAGGTGAGGTTCCTGAACGCAGTCCAACCTGTCACACAAAATATATAGGATAGACCTGTCATAACTAACCTTTATATTGTACTGTATTTCAACAATCACAGTCCAAACTCGTTGTCTTGGTTTATTGTTTAACCTTCACAAATCACAAATAAACTTGTCAGATACTGTCACTGACCAAGAATATTCTATCAGCTCCAAAAATCGCACTAAAATCGCGTTATAACCTTCAACTTCCCTCAGGCCCACCAGGGCTTATATATACAAATGGAAGCCTGGAGACTACTCTAGAATATTCCTGGCCAATGACAGATGCACAAATTTCTAGGAACTGATGGAAGCTCGACAGAGAAAAAAATGAAAACTAAAATAAAATATAGCCCTGGAGGCCTCAGGCCAACAAAGATGCGACGGAAAATGCCTCTAAATTAATCATAAAAATTATAAAACTGTAAGTAGAATACCCAAACTTAAAATTTAACTGCTAAATCTTTGAGTATGTGAGAAACCAGTGCAGACATGTTCATTGAAAGCTGATATAACAACTTTAGAGGCATTTTTCGTTACACTAACAAATGGTACTGGATATCCAAAACATCCTTTCACGTGCTAAAAGAAGCGATGGGTGTTCGAAGAAGTACACCACTGCGCTGTTGGAACTGCGGAGTTGAGCGGCATTTAAAACGTCAGTGCCCCAATCCTGTTGATGGCGAGAAGCAGGAAAACTCCGAGTAGCCAGCTTTGAGGGGCGAAAGCTGGTTGGGTGCTACGAAGCCCCATCTATTAGGATAAAAGTTAACCGAGGAGAGAGCTTGGTAGTACCAAAAAAGAGAGAGCTTGGTAGTACCATAAAAGATCTCCGGCCGGGAATGTGACATTGTGGTGGACACTGGTTCTAGTCATACCATCGTGAGACCGAACATCATAGCCCACTGCAGGACTGCACTACCACCAAACTATATCGTGGAATTGGCAAATGGTGAAGAAATTTCGGTTACAGGAGAGCACGACGCCTTTATAACCATAGGCTCTAATAGGTTCAAGTACAGAGTCCTTGTGGCTGAAATAACCAACGATGTTATATTATGACTGGACGTCATGCGTGAACAGCGGTTGAAGATAGAAGTTCACGAGAGGATTTTGAGGACAAAGACAGAAGAAATTCTGAGACTGAATGGTGAAACAATGGGGAACTTGAACATATTTTTTATTTCTTTAATATATTTGCCTATCTATAGAAAGAGAACATACCAAATATTAGCCCTCAAATCGCAATATTTAATTTGCCATAAATAATTAAAGTTGTGACCGCAAGCTGTACTGTACTCGATCAACCGGAAGGCAGTGACAGGAGTGACAGCTACACAGAATTAGAGAAGGAAGAATGGAAATTGAACGTTAAAATAAACAGTTCGGTGACCCATTTCCAGAGGGATCTGATATAGGTCAAAAATAAGAACCGCCTAATAGTTTAAATTTAACAAGCACTTCATTAACTGAATGGTAAGGCTACGGGACTAGTAATTCGTAGGTCCCGGGTTCCATCGCACTAGAAGTTTTTTTTTTAAATTATCACTGCATTCAACCTCTTATATTTATCACTGATTATCATTTTTAGTAATAATTGGACAATGGTTATTATGAAGATTATTACCCACAATCTAGTCCATAGTGTATTAAAATTTAAATTACCTACTTAATATGGAATTGTCAGTAGCAGGAAAAATGTTAATACAATGCTCGATGCGTAAGCTCTTTTTGGCCTCGGAGAGAGTTTTAAGACCCGAGGCAACACGGGCGTTAAACATACTCCTCGGCCAAAGAAATGAGCTTACGCATCTCGCAATGTAAAAAACTATTTAATACAGCACACTCTTCAAACATTATCAACAATATCAAAACTGAGATAGACTATAACAAGACGGATAGACAAGGATGGGACGTTCTCGTTGATCTTTAGAAACAAAGCTTGCCTGGTGCTGTAGTTTTTGTACATGTGCCGCCCATATTAGTTTAGACATGGTGCCGCCGCCCACCAGAGGCGCCACCACCAACGAGCTACTTAACGTCACAACCAAGGAAAGCGCGTTACAAGAATGATTTGAATTATGCAGTTTTTAATTGCTTATATATATTACATGAAAATAAAAAAAATAGTTTTTTGTGAACTGGGGTTCATTTAATGGCAATAAATTACGTTTGAAAGTAATATTTTTCAAATTTAATTTTTGTGCAAGTTCCCCATTATTGTGAAACCCGAAAAATAATGCGGACTGTATAAAAGTGGTGTATTCCCTGCAAAGACGCTGACCACCAAAAGTGGGCGTGTAATATTTGTCCGGATTGCTAACCTGAAGAACTATGACCAAAAATTGAGCCAAGGGTTATGCCATGAAGTTCAGGCAATTATGAGAAATCAGGTTGCACCACAACAGGTTCCACAGCACCTGCCGGAGAGTCTGAAGAAGATGGTCGAAGAAGCCGCTGCTTACTTAACAATTGAGCAGCAGTACCAACTGCGATAACTTATTGAAGAAAATCGTGATGTGTTTGCTACGTCTGAATGTGATTTTGGAAGGACAGGTTTAGTACCCCACAGGATAAATACTGGTAATAGCACTCCGATCAAACAGGCTCCTCGAAGGATACCCCTTGCTAAGCGAGAAAAGATTTTAGCTATGTTGAAGGAAATGGAACAACAGAGAGTCATTGAACCGTCTCATAGCCCATGGACTTCTCCAGATGTCCTAGTGAAGAAGAAGGATGGTTATGTGAGGTTTTGCGTAGACTATCGACGGTTAAATGATGACACCAAGAAGGACAGCTATCCTCTACCCAGAATAGATGACACTTTAGACAATCTATCTGGTTCAAAATGGTTTTCCACGTTGGACTTGAAGAGTGGGGACTGGCAAGTTGAAATGCACACTCAAGATAAAGAGAAAACTGCATTTTCTACTTGTACAGGTTTATGGCAATTCAAAGTTATGCCATTTGGCCTCTGTAATACACCAGCACCTTTGAGAGGCTCATGGAGTCTGTGCTAAGAGGTATGACATGGAAAACCTGTCTAGTATATTTGGATGACGTCATTATTTTGGGAAGATCACTTGAAGAATGTCCGAGAGATATTCCAGAAGTTACGAGAAGCTAACCTAAAACTAAGCTCGAAGAAATGATGTTTCTTTAAGAAGGAAGTTAGATATTTGGTGCATGTAATTTCAGAGCAAGGAGTTAAAACAGACCCAGAAAATATAGAGTCAATTGAAAGATGGCCGCTACCAAAATATGAACATGAACTAAGGAGCTTCCTGGGCCCGTGCACTTATTACAGGAGATTTGTCCTAAACTTTGCACACATAGCCAGCACGCTGCATAATCTCACAGAGGATGGGATCGATTATATTGGACCACAGATTGTGAAGAAGCATTTCAGACCTTGAAGAAAGCTTTATGTTCTTCACCGATTTTGACGTTTCCCGTTCCTGGAAAGACATTCATCGTGGATACAGATGCCGGAAACTTTGGTGTTGGAGCAGTACTGTCCCAGGAGCAAGAAGGGCAAGAAAAAGTTATTGCCTACTTCAGTAAAACTCTGTCAAAGCCAGAGAGAAACTACTGCATGAGAAGAAGGGAACTGCTAGCAGTGATCAAGGTCGTTGAACATTTCCACAAGTATTTATATGGCCAACCTTTCATATTAAGAACAGCTCACATCACTAAAATGGCAATTCCAGTTTAAGAATCCAGAAGGACAAGTGGCAAGATGGCTGCAATGTCTGCAGGAATATGACTTCAAAGTGGAACACCGCAAAGGGGACAATCATAAGAATGCTGATGCATTGTCAAGAAGGCCCTGTAATGAAGACTGTCATCACTGTAGTCGACAGGAATTAAGGGAAAACCCGGACCTAATTTTATGTAAACGAACTACGGTCCGCGGACCTGAAAATTGGGATTCGTAAGTCATCGCCAGAGAGCAAAGCGAAGATCACATATTTGGTATAATATTTGACCTAAAAGTGGGACATATACCCAAACCTGAATGTAAAGATGTTTCGGACAAATCACCAGAGTTAAAGGCATACTGGGGGCAATGGGACTCATTAGTAATTAAAGATGGTGTACTAAAGAGAGTTTGGGAAAGTCCAGATGGAAAATAAAAGCTATTTCTAACAGTACTTCCCAAGAAGAGAGTGTCAGAGGTCCTGAAAGCTGTGCACAAAGGCGTTGGAGGTGGACACTTTGGCATTAGTAAGACCTCGAATAAAGTTAGAGAGAGGTTTTACTGGGTAAATTTTCAGGAAGATGTCGAAGATTGGTGCCGTCGATGTGAACAATGTGCTTCGGCGAAAGAACCAAAAACTAGGAACATGGGTAAAATGATACAATACCTGGTCGGAGCTCCTTTTGAAAGGATCGCCATCGACGTAGCAGGACCGTTCCCAACCAGCGAGCAAATCGGGCAACCGTTAGGTGTTAGTTATCATGGATTACTTCAGCAAATGGCCAGAAGTTTATCCAATCCCACTTCAGACAGCAAATGAACTGTATGAAGCAGTACAGAGAAAACAATGAAAACGAAAGAAAATGGGGCCCTGGGGGCGTCAGGCCAACAAAGATGCGACGGAAAATGCCTCTAAATTAATCATAAAAATTATAAAACTGTAAGTAGAATACCCAAACTTAAAATTTAACTGCTAAAACTTTGAGTAGGTTAGAAAACAGTGCAGACATGTTCATTGAAAGCTGATATAACTACTTTTTATCATATCATATAATATCATATCATATCATATCATATCATGTCATGTCATGTCATGTCATGTCATGTCATGTCATGTCATGTCATGTCATGTCATGTCATGTCATGTCATGTCATGTCATGTCATGTCATGTCATGTCATGTCATGTCATGTCATGTCATGTCATGTCATGTCATGTCATGTCATGTCATGTCATGTCATGTCATGTCATGTCATGTCATGTCATGTCATGTCATGTCATGTCATGTCATGTCATGTCATGTCATGTCATGTCATGTCATGTCATGTCATGTCATGTCATGTCATGTCATGTCATGTCATGTCATGTCATGTCATGTCATGTCATGTCATGTCATGTCATGTCATGTCATGTCATGTCATGTCATGTCATGTCATGTCATGTCATGTCATGTCATGTCATGTCATGTCATGTCATGTCATGTCATGTCATGTCATGTCATGTCATGTCATGTCATGTCATGTCATGTCATGTCATGTCATGTCATGTCATGTCATGTCATGTCATATCATATCATATCATATATCATATCATACCATATCATATCATATCATATCAAAACACGCGGAATAATAAATATAGATAATCTGAAAAATTCCCAAGAAAACCCAAACATTATGTACAACACTATTTACAAGATGCTCCTGCAGGCATTATTCAGGTTCCCTTCGCTGACTTCGGCTTACACAGTCCCTTTTGAAGGCCGCAAAACCCAATGACCCAAGGAAAACAACGCTCACCGCGAAAAGAGACCCAGAGTCAAGCCCTCGATCTCGATAAGGTTGACGGCAAACTACGAAAATAAGATAGGCCAAGGAAGAAATAAATGAGAATAGTATCATTAGTGTTCGAAGCGACCTAAGCAAAACGTACAGTGAGTACTTCCAGGAATGATTAATAAGGTTGTTTTTGTTTCAGAAAGAGAGCAGATTGTCGCTGAGACATGGACCCAAAGAACACGGTTTGAGAAAAACTATGCAGTGTACTAGTGAGTGAAAATTATAATGTCCCAAGTGAAAGTGTGTGAACAATATCCAACTGGGAAAGTGTGTGCTCGAGTAATGTCGATGTTCACCTAGTTACTTACTTATTCAATAAAGATTCACAAATTTATAAGATCACAAAAATATATGTTTTATTTACATGCCGTTAGCACTTACTCCCTGTAATTTCATTAGGGCAAATCTCACCTTGAAAAGTTGTTCAACATCTTTATCTTCAATAATAAAAAAAATTGTCTGTTTCGAAAAATAATTTAAGATTACACCAATATCGACATTCGGTACTAATTTCGTTCGCTAAAAACTAGGAAAAAATTTAATAATACCATTTTCATCCCCCTATTCCCACCCTTTTCCGTGGAGTGATTTAGCCAAAAAGAAATTCCAACTGTAGAAAAGATTTTACATATACCAAATTTGAAGCAGATATCTCTATCCATGAGACATCCTCAGGGCAAAACGATATCGTCATGCCCTGAGGATATCTCACTAATCTTGGACGAACACTTGGCTTAAACAGCACCAGTAATGGAGGATGTATCCGGAAGAACCAGAGAAACATCACATTCAGCCTGCGGAAGTCTTCAATCAAAAATTTTTTATTATTTGTTTGCCAAACAATACGTCCACTCATATAGTGATGTGGAAGTAAATCATTTATTCTTCGTAATTGCATCGTATAGGAGGTACAGTGTGAAATATTTCTCTTTGCGACGGCGTTGGATTTCATAAAACAGATTCATTTTTATTTAATTTTTAATTGGGTTTTTCGCCACAAGTTTAGAATCAACTTTAACAACTCATAAATACTTAATATTAAAAGACCGAAACTTTGAATGTTAGCTTAAAAACAACTTTGTTGTCTGGTCTGTCTGAGAATGACTGAAAATAAAATAAAACAACACATTTTACTAAACTTTTTAATATGATTTGTATCGTTTGACAAGCAAAGCGAGTACAAAAGTTGTACATCCGAATCAAGATTCTATAAGCAAATAAAGATATGCTCACATACAGGGTGTGACGTCAGCCTGCACATAAAAGTTAAGCTATCCGCAGTGACAGTCAGCTGAAGTTTTTTACTAAAGCAGCCTCGTTAGTTTTATTTACATCTTTTGGCTTAATTTCAGTAGTTCTATGTCTTCTGTTATTGTATTTTTCAACAATTGTAGATAATATATAAATCCGCTTATATGTGCCATTTAGGCTAACGTAATTAAACAATTGTTCTTTTAATGTGCGTAGAACGCTCTACACTATTGCCACTTTTGTTATGCTGAATGTACTATAATGATTAATTTTAAACTCATTAGCTATATCGAGCGGGCAAGCTGTGACTACATTGCACAGGTGGCCCGCCTATGGGATACGTCTATGCACAGCATTACCTGGCTCCACCCCCAACTTAATTTTTCTAATATTTTTCCACAAGCTGGGGTTGGAACTCTCAGGTCTTAATATGTTCTATTTTTCTAATTTATTTTATAATAATTAGACCGAAATGTAGATAACCTATATTTTTGACCTGGTAGTATAAGCCAAGGCTACTAAAGCGAGAAGAGTGCTAGAGCGAGCGTGCTTCACACCTGAAACAAAATTTATGCGTTCAGCTACAATTCAAGCAGAAATTTAAGGTAACATAACCTATATCTACAGAGATATAATGTGCTTTAAACGGCAAAAGCATAACCAGAAACACCTACATACGACAAAGTTTTTCATTGTGTTAGACTTGCCAAAACCCATGTAAAAGTGCCTTGTCTAAAAAACCCTTTCCTCGGCAGAAATATCGATCAATTTTAAACGGCAAATTAATAAACTCCTCGTCCTCCCGCATATACTGTTTTAACGGTGAATTTTCTTCTCAGGATATTAGATGGCAGCAATATCTTAAGGTGAAGGTAATGGTATCTAAAAAGGCTCGCCATAAGACTCAGTTCTGCGTTCTTCCTGTTAAGCCGGAACGGGGCAGATCGCTATAAGGGATTGGATCTCCGGTGGCGTTTTCTAAAATATTCTACGAGATTTTACATAAAACCTACAAACAAAGTATCAAATCGTTACGAAATTTGAAAATCCTCCATACCAAAACCTATCCAAACGTCAACCGACTACACCATTTTGTTTCCGAATATCGCGCGTGCGCCTCGGCCACTATGTACACAGTACGATCTCGGAGGCCTCGCCAAATCGCGAAAAAAAGTGGCCCAAACGGCCGAACGGCTTTTTCGATCGGGCAGCCCTCTCGCAGGCGAGAAGCCCATATCCGTCAGCGACCTCGACCGGCGCTTCACCTTCCAATCCCTAGCCATTTTTCCCGAAAAATATAACGGGAAAAAATTTCGGGGGCCGAACGGCTCTTCCGATTCGGACTCCCTTCAATAGGGTTGTTGCCCATGAGCTCTGGCGTCCGTACGCCAAACTTGGGCTCGAAATATAGAAATCTGCGTCCTGTAGAGTCCAGCATAGGTATACGTATTACTACACAGGAGTAAACGCCATAACAAGCACCTATGGTCCGGCAGGGCCGGTAGGCGCTTGTTAACAAGTGGAGTCATCTGGAGCCAACACAACAAACTCAACAACACAACACGACCAATATGCAGGACTCCGCTTCAATACAAAATCGCAGTCTTGTTCTGTATGTCTTTTTAATTTTTCGAAGGTATTAAAATTTTGCAAACACCTATCGCTTTCTTTTTGATAGTTGCGAGTATACTAATTTACTCAAGTTCTTTCTGTAGCAGTAATGATAACCACCATTACCATGCTCCACTAGTAGTAAATTAATATGCCTATTTTATGGGCCTAATATGATGGGCCCACAATTTCACATATTCTCTTGTTTTCCTTATGAAATATTTCATAACCATAAATATTAATATATAAATTATTTTGCCCCTCAAATTTTCCTACATCTTTTAATGCTACTGGGAAGGTAATACCTGAGAAGTCTAATTTGGTTCTGAAGTCTGGATCAGATGTCGTTCTATTAGGATATCCGACCGATTGATATACTCCTGCAACGACAGACCATCCGAAACAGCACTGATCCTCATTTATTACAACTGCTTTTTTATATGGAATTTCTTTCCGTATGAAGATGCACACATTATTAATATTCACTTCAAAGTGAAAAATTTGTAAAAAGATCCTCCCTGCAACAAAATAGTAATAAGTATAAAATAATTATGGCACTTAATGGTGAATTCCACTCTGCTAGTTCGTCGCCCTTCTGTATAATGAGGCCTAACAAGCTTTCACAAGTGCCACTATCTCAAAAGGTGTACTAAATGATTTAATTTCGCAGGTCATCAACGCTTCGGAATAATACAAACCAAATAGTTCAAAATTAACTGTAATAGAAGTGTGTCTGCATTCTTAATGAATTAATGCCAGCACTAGATTCCTAGTTCCTTCTTGAAATGCTTTTATGTTGATAGCGCAGGATTTTGGCGTAACTATGTGTGTTCTCATTCTACATTTAAAAACACTCCTTAAAATTTGCACTCCATCTTCCAAGGTATTTGTGAGCATTAGTCTTTAAGTGTGGAGACCATCGATTTTCTTCCCCATATATCTTACAAAATGTGCAGTACTATCCTGCAATACATAATGTTTAGTTTGTTTATCTCTACGAAATAATATGTTACCTGTTGCCATATACTACAACCGGATTACAGAGTAAGGAGTCAACTAGAAAAAAACATGTGTTATTTAAATTGCAACAAACTGTATGTTTTGCATTTTTGAAATTTGCTCGGCAAGGCAATTAAAATGATATAAAAACTTTGTATCATTATATTTTTCCGTTTTTGAAATTATAATTGATATTCTTATTTTATTTCTAGAATATCGAATACCAGTAAAATTTGAAAAATCTCCTAAACATTTTGGAATTTTATTATGTTACTCTTTTGGTTAAAACAATTTTTTTTTGCATTGATCGTCTATTTTTATCACGAGATCTACAAATTCAAATGAAAAATTTGATATCCTACAAAATTAAATCTAAGTAGGCTGCGGGAATTCATCCGGGCATTTTTTTTATAGATATGTCCCTGAAGGGTCACAATTTGCGAGTTTGATATTGCCGCGAAAGCCTAGCCTACTGGGAATTTTTAAAGGGGTCCGTTTTTTCGAAAAATCATATTAGGCATTTTTATTTATAATCTGACACCACAGCGCCAATCAAGATACACCAAAACCCCAATACACAAAATCTGAACAAAAAATATACAGTGAGTTTCATTCTGCAGGATGTCACAGTTGAATAAAATTGGCATAAAGTTATTTGGAGAGTCAAGTGTGCCATGGAATTACTTAGAAACAGTTGAATGATCATAATAGGACCACTCACAGTGTGGATGTGCAAAGCTCCAATAAAAAAATATGCAAGGTGTTCTTCTCTGGGCCAACTTCAAATGCTGAATTTTTGAAACTTTATACGGGTCAAAAATAGAGTAGTCCATGAGGTACCACAACAGGAAACGAACAGAAATGATACCTATCATCTTGGACAGTGACTTTGTTGAGAAAGGCCCAATAATACAGTGTGGCCCGTTTGGAATGGAGACACCTCAGTAAAATTTTTATTCTTCATCCGATTTTAGCCGTTTTTTTTTCTAAAAATAGGCCTCAAAAAACTATTTTACGTTAGTGCAAAATTAATCTCAATTTTCAAGGCCTGGGTACTACGAATTTTTTTCTAGTAAAAAAAGACGAAAATCATTTAGCGATTTTTTTATTTAAAATCTGACACCACAGCGTTAATCAGGACACCCCAAAACCCCCACATACGAAATTTGAACAAAAAATATATAAGGAGTTCCATTCTTCAAGGTGTCAAACTTGAGCAAGATAGGAATTTTAAAGGCATCTGGCGAGTCAGGTGTGTCGTGCAATCCCCTCAAAACAGTTGAATGATCAACAGGACTACTCAAAGTGTTGTTGTGCAAAGATTCTTTTTATTTTCTAAAATTTATTTGTGGCGCAAACAGATCCATTTAATTTTTAATTGGGTTTTTCGCCACCAAACTGATCGAAAGACAACTTTTTCAAGTTGCCTGGAAAATTCATAAATTCTTAACAGTGAATGAACGCAACCTTTAACGTGTAACTCAAAAAATAACTTCAACAAATTTGTTTTCTGAGCTTTCGGAGAATAAATCTTCCTCCTTTCTCAAAGATCATGCCACGTCAAAGTGAAGTGACAGATTAATAAATTTCAGGTTAAAATGTCATGACAACAGAAACAATAGCCTAGCCACCTGCCTGATATTGTACCCTGTGTTCTATCTAATTATCTATACTAACTTCTCTTTGAATAAGTGGCAATAATATTTTACTGAATTAAAAAATGAGTAATTAAAAGTTTGTATGACAGGGCTAGAACGATTTGTTCTAATAACACAAAATTTGAGGAGGAAATTAAACATATAAAATATGTTCTTGAGAAGAATAGTAGTTATCTTATTGAATTTGTTGAGCAAGTTTTTCAGGATTGCCAACAAAATAACAATGCTAATAGAATTAGGGAAATAAATCTGGTGGACCGACCAGTAAATTTAATTATAACTTATATTCCTGGACTATCAGATAAGCTGAAACGCATAGGTAATCGTTTTAATGTCAGAACAGTATTTAAAACCAAAAATACATTAAGATCGATGCTAGTTAAAACGAAACCATTTAATGAGGTACAAAGTTCAAAAAATTGCATTTATAAAATTCCTTGCGAATGTGGAAAGTTGTATGTTGGCGAGACTTGCAGGCCATTTAACGTTCGTTTAAAAGAACATAAAAATTATATCAGGCAAAATCAAATTTCTAAGTAAAAAATATATGAACATTCTTTTAATAACAATCATAGGATATTGTGAGATAGGTCCAAACCAGTTCTCAAAGAAGAAGTAGGAAATAGAAGAAAAATTAAAGAATCTGCATTTATTCTAGGAAATACGGACAACTGTGTTGCTGAATGTTCAGTGGAATTCAGTAAAATATTATTGCCACTTATTCAAAGAGAAGTTAGTATAGATAATTAGATAGAACACAGGGTACAATATCAGGCAGGTGCTAGGCTAATGTTTCTGTTGTCATGACATTTTAACCTGAAATTTATTAATCTGTCACTTCACTTTGACGTGGCATGATCTTTGAGAAAGGAGGAAGATTTATTCTCCGAAAGCTCAGAAAACAAATTTGTTGAAGTTATTTTTTGAGTTACACGTTTAAAGTTGCGTTCATTCACTGTTAAGAATTTATGAATTTTCCAGGCAACTTGAAAAAGTTGTCTTTCGATCAGTTTGGTGGCGAAAATCCCAATTAAAAATTAAAGGGTCTTTTTCTCTGGGCTATCTCAAAGTGCTGCATTTTTATAAAATTTATACTGGTCAGGAGCGCTCTGGAATCATTGAAAAAATATTAATAAACACAAAAGTAAATTATTTTTCTACAAAATGCCAACCAACAAATAAAAACAATTTAAATTATTGGACTTTTCTTAATAAAGTTGTTGTCTAAGACGATACATTTTTGGTGTGTTTCCTATTGTAGCACACCAGCTACATTAACTCATATGGACTTAATGACTGGCAGGCTTCTGTATTTTTTCGACTTAGTTCGTTTATAATGCCTGGGGTGGTTTTGATATACTCGATTTTCGACGCATAGTAAAGTTTAAAAAATTCAGCATTTTGAGTTGGCACAGAGAAGAACACCTTGTATATTGTTTATTGAATCTTTTCCCATCAACAATGTGAGTGGTCCTCTTCATCATTTAACTGATTCGAAGTAATTCCATGGCTCACTTGACTCGCCAGATGCCTTTCCTATTTTTCTCAACTTTGCTCAACTTTGACTCCTTGCAGAATGAAACTCCCTGTATATTTTTTGTTCAAATTTGGTGTTTGGGGGTTTTTGGGGTGCCCTGATTAACGCTGTGGTGTCAGATTTTAAATAAAAAAAATCGCTAAATGATTTTCGTCTTTTTTTTTACTAGAAAAAATATCGTACTAGGCCTTGTAAATTGAGAATAAGACGTGAAATTTTGCACTAACGTAGAGTTTTTTGTGGCCTATTTTTAGAAAAAAATGGCTAAAATTAGATTAAGAATAAAAATTTTACAGAGGTGTCTTCATTCCAAACGGGCTACACTGTATAAATTATAATAGACCTTTGGGTAGACACTGACGGTTTGCCTATGGTTTTCCCAAAAATTTTCTATTTTGAACTTCATTTTAAGCATGACCAAAATCATATAAAAGCACATAGTTTTCTACGGTGCGATCTACTTAAAACACCATAAAATTTGTAATTGTCGACCGATTCGGATCGAATTTTTTTAAAACGATAGGGCATCAAAATTGTACTTTAGGGCCAAACGACACAATTTATTTCAAAAAACCAAGGCCTGCTACGACATATTTTTTACGACAAAATTTAAGAAACCCTATTAGCGTTTTTTTTATAAAATTTTTAACTAGGCCACTGGATTGGACATCGCTTAAAACGGGTATGTACCAAATTTTGTTAAAAAATATATCAATAAAAATTCTAGAAACAAATAAGGATCGAGGATCGCGATTTAACTACCTGATTTACGTGCCTTCTCGCTTAAATCAAGTTGCATGGGGATTGAAAAGAATTTAAACTGCAACTTGCTTTATTACAAGTCGGTATAGGTACCTAAATACAAAAACCTAAAGCAAAAATTAAATTTTAATTTTTTTCTACTAATCCTCCATTTATTTAGATCAATTGTTCATACCTCCTAATTTTTTCACTAGGTTATTGTATTTAGGGATACTTATTGATATTACTGTTACTTGTATAATGAAGTAAGTATCAGTTTTAATTGTTCTGAATCCACATTCAACTTGATTGTAAGCGAGTAGGCAGATAAAATACCTAGGTAGTTATTGATATTATAAATAATAATATAGCTTGCCAGGCCTGATAATACCTACTTTACAGAGTTCTGCACATATTCCGTATCAAATTGCATATCTATTATCACAGACCTATTTGCGAAGCTATATTATAAGTCTGTGCTATTATATTTAGGTAGACAGGTGATTGTGACACCCGATTTTGTTTTGTTGGACAAATATAGGTAAGTACAACACCAAACTAGGTTAGGTATTACATATCATATAGAGTGTTTTATAGATAAAAAACCGTCTGTAGCTTTTATAGTTTTATTACATCTACGAGAAATGTAAATGATTGAAAAAAAATTATTAAGAAAGGTTATTAAGAATAAAAATTTCCCGTATCTTGTAGAGAAAAGACACCTTGTTTATTAAAAAAAGGAAAAAGTCAAAGTTGAGCGAAACTCTACGTCCCAGACCTACAGCGGGAACACGAAAACTCCAAATAAAATTTCGAAAAGGTGTTTTAAATGGGACATAATAAGGTCCAATTATGACCCAAAATTAGCTTTTTGATGTTTGGGAAAATGGATCCTTTGACGTCATCGATATTATTTTCCCAGAAACATACCATTTTTCCCTATATCTATAGTGAAAGTCTGAAAGTCCTTATCATTCTCAACAACTTTTGTAGGAAAAGATTTTCTGTATCTTTCATTGTTCAAAATGTACAGGGCAAAATATGTAAAGAAACATGGAATTTTTTCTAATCATTTTCCGAAACCTAGCTAGCCATGGAAACAATTGTTTGCTTATATGTTTGTTATTTTTTTAATATTCCAGCTGAATAAATTTAAGGGTGCGCAAGGCACCCTAACATACTCCTCAATTTGATTCCATGGCTAGCCAGATTTCGGAAAATGATTAGAAAAATTCCATGAAGGTTTTTTTACATATTTGACCCTGTAGATTTTGAACAATAAAAGATACAGAAGATATTTTCCTACAAAAGTTGTTGAGAATGATAAGAACTTTCAATATATAGGGAAAAATTGTATGTTTCTGAGAAAATAATATCGATGACGTCATAGGGGCCAATTGCCAAACTTCAAAAATGCTAATTTCGGACCTTAGTATGTCCCATTTAAGAACCCCTTTTCGAAATTTTATTCTGAGTTTTCGTGTTCCCGCTGTAGGACTGGGATGTCGAGTTTCGCTTATTCCGTACACACCGTATCACGTATCGTGATCTGCACAATTATTATCATTCAACACTGAAGCCCATCATTAAAATATCTCTTCTTGATTCAGAAAATTCGATATATGTGTTTACTTTTCAGATAATAATTCTTGCCAATTAAATAGTTATCTACATTTTGGCACCAATAAACAGTCAAATATGATGGCTTGTTTCCGTGTTGTTCGTTGACCATCGTATGCATACCCTAACCCCAAAGTAAATATTTGAAAGGTATTCAAAAAAACTTTAAGCATCGTTCTGCATAAGTTCGTATAACAAAATCATGAAAATATGGAAAAAGCGTGAACTCAGTGGGAATAAAGATTTATAAATTAAGAAGTTGGCAAAGATGCTTTATCAACCCGAAGTCTTAATCCCACCGGTGTCATTTGAGCAGATGCCGTATCTCCGACCCGAGGATCGGCTATTGGACTCTGTGCTGATGTTACCTCTGGGAATAAATAAAATAATTCGCTTATAATAATGGTTATACCAGTTCTGTTTTAAAACAAATTTGACTGAATGTGTAAAATAATATACAAGATAGCTCAGATTGCAGATGCAACAACATTTGGTCGCCTGCTTTACCACCTTAAGCCAGTGGTTTATGCTAACGAAGGTGGAGTATTCTAACTTCTATAGTCTGTTTGGAAATGGAAGGATAGTTTATGGCTCATCATAAATGCAATTCCTCTACGGGGTTTGTATAAGAAATACTAAAAATATCCGTAGTTTGGAACAGAAGTAATGTAATTTATGAGGGGACCCCTGTAAAATGCGTCTAAATAATAACATAAAATGGAAATTTATTTGAACTTTCTAATTTATTTCACAGCAAGCATTTACACTCACATATCTACACTCTACATGTTAATAATTATAAAAAATAAGTATAAAAACCGAAAAACGACAAAAAATGATTCATTTTACTACTATCTAGAATTCAAAAAGTCTTCATCTTCAGAATAATCACTAATAGTCGTAGAACTGTCATCCCTAAAAAGAAATTATCAGAGGCTCGACAGCCTGCTTTTTTCATTTTCCTTAATAACGCCATTTACGCCAATTTTGCAGTCACCTGTTTTATCCGTCCTTCAATTCGCAATGATAAGGCAGTAGTCGAAGCACTACGATATGTCTATTTTCTGCGGCATATTTTGTACAGTTTTCCTTGTTCCAATTAACTAATTAAGTCTCTGTCGGAGTAATAACGGATGCACTAACCATGTTATCTGCACAAAACAGCACAATTTTACATCAGGGTAAATACTAAATGAAAAGAAGATATGTATCTATTTATTATATAATATTATAGTATAAGTGATTTTCAATTACGATAATTAGTGTTTGGGTCGGTACCTGCCTTTTTTTAAATGCACAACTCTCTTGGTACCCTACCCTATCTACCTATATGCTGTTCCCTTTTTTTCGGGATTTCACACAGAAGTGGGATGATAAAGAGCTTCGATTTATATGCATTAAAATACAATAAAAACGGTCACATTTTTTCTCTAAATCAACTAGCTCCCATATTTTCATTTTAGGAGATGCCAACTGTTATAATAATGCGAACACGCTGTATACTGTTATTATGCCTACCTACCTCTGTTATTTATGTTCAAAATACCTTTAATATTTTCTAAACTTTTCGTTTGTAACAAATATCCACAAATATCCAATAGGTATCAGATTTGTAGCAAAAGGGCACGCCACTGATACTTGTGAAATTTGCCTTATTATTCGTAATTTATGTGTAGTTGATTGTGCTATATATTATGTGATTGTGTTATATAGACATCACCAATGTATGAAAAACAATCAATCGTCTTTTAAAGTTAATAGTTATTTATGTACCAAGGCACTGAAGTTCAACTTTTTATGACTCATGTGGAATTTAGTTGCCGAGGCTTCTGGCCGAGGCAAATAAACCACATGAGTCATAAAAAGAACTTCAGTGCCGAGGTACATATTATATATTTTTTGAAATCGGAAAAAAAATGTTTTATTAGACAAGAAAATAATAATAAGGGATCATCCGTCCATGAACCGACTACGCGCGGCGTTGCTTGACTTTGACGATCGCTCTACCTAGGTCAAGTAAGACAAGACACGGCATCTTCGTACAGAAAAACCAAACTGCTGCTTCTTGTGCAGCAACAACAAATCTATTGATATTCAAATTTACTAAAATATGTATACTGAAGGATTGCGCTTCTATAGGAAACAATTTCGCAATGTGTACGAAAAGTTAAATGGGCCTTTATCGGCCGGGTTTTGAATATTTGGTCACTTTTGACGGGCGATTTCTCCGCGTCTGACGTTTGATGTTTACATCTCTCCAAGGCCTACTTATTGAAAAAATCGGACAATAATGTAGCCCATTATTGTACGATTTCTGTGCTTTTAATGACGATTTTGGGACACTTTACTGCCGATTTCAAGAAAAATATAGTTATTTTTAATAGTATATGAGATAATGACATTTCCTTTACATTTGGTATTTGAATAACTGTGCTTCACACGCAGAATTGGAAACAACAGGTGCTGCTATTTAAATTTTACAAATTCTAATATTATCTTCTAAATCTTTGCATTTGTCTATATCAGGAACAATAACATATTTATTAGAATTCTCGTTTCTTGCGATATACTTTTTCTTATTTGGAAATAACACATGATACAGTTGAATTAGATTGTCTTTTATGGGGATAGGATATAAGCGGAACATTTTGATGTTGTCTAGTCTTGTCAGCGGAATTTCTATTGCAAAAAACACCTTTTTATGTGTCTGAAAAACTTTAAGTTTTTTTGATAATGATTTCTTTATAAATTGTCTGATATATCACGTAATTGATTAATAATATAATTTGGAGTTATAATTGAAGTGTGCATTATATTTATAAGAGAAAATGTAATTGAATTCAAAATATCATTTAATTGTTGTTACGCAATTTAAAAAATTTGTAATTTTATGTAATACTATAAATACTTTCTTCAATTTCGACTATATCCTCGTTAAACGTTTCTACTTGCAATTTCTTTAAAGTTTTGTTAAAATTCTTTACAACCGATATTGTTACTAATATTTGGTTTTTCGTTTAATTTTCAATTCTAGTCTCGTCTCATTAAGATATTCTGGTCTCATCTCATTAAAATATTGAACGTCAGAGGCGTCAAAATTACCAGTCAAGAATTTACAAATACTTCCAATACCATTTACGAGACCGCGTTTTGATCTAGTATGTATGTCAAATTCCAAATTTATTTCTACATCATTAGAAATTTGTAACACCACAGACCACCCTACCGAAACCAGCATCACGACACGCGGTCGCCGCCGCGCCTCGCACCCAGGGTAGTACGAAAGCGCTCCGTACTCCGTGGGCTGCGCGCCGGTCGGCACCGCAGCCCACGCCGCTCGGCCGACGCTCCACCACGTATCGATCTACCCGGCCAGGACGGACGGGTATAAGAAGGGGCCGTCCAGCCACCGAGGAAAAGTCGCTCTCGTGCTTCACTAGTCTACAGCTTTCCGCTTGCGGAACATTGACTGGACACGAGACCTCTGCTGCCCCGGCGTTTCCGGCCCTGCTTTCCCCCTGGGAACTCTGCACGGACCCGAGCCAGTAGAACAGTGCGATCAACACCATTCGCTGTCCGGCGCCACCAAGGCCCGGCCGAAGCAACCCAGGACCTGACATCGTGGCCATCTATTGTTTTGTTTATTACTAACTCACCTGTTACCTGAAGTGTCAAATAAATACCTTAACCTGTTTGAATTATTTCATTCGAGGAACTGAAACCCAGAAACACGAGAATAAGAGTTACAAAGTGGCGTCCAACGTTGTGGCCCGAACTACGTCAACCAATAAGATGAAGAACAATTCACCTACCTGCAAGCCCAGCCAGAAGTGACGACAAGAAGCCAACCCCTCGTAGCTGACACCGACCTGTGACGGAACAACAGCATCACTGCCACCCACACGGATAGCACAGCAAACCTCATGTGGTGGGTCGTTCTAATCCTGATCAGCATCCTAGTGTTCACAGGAGTGTGCCTATACCGTTACTTCCGCTACCTGAGGTCAGATCCAGCACCACCGCTGTCCGCCGTCGAATTGGTAGAACTCGCCCACCACCTACGCACCTAAGCATCCGGAGTACCGCTGCCAGGAACCGCCGCACTGTATGAAAACCCGCTCAGCCGCCCGCCAGAGAGAACTACGCACCAACATGACGTCCCTCTCAGAAGAACAATTCAAGCGACTGTTGGACGCCGTAGCGGCTTCCAGGGAACTGCCTCAACGAGAAGGGAGTTTTGCTCAGTGCACGCAGCTCGGTACGACGGCTCCAGAGTAGTTCAGCAAGTGGAAGAATTGATCACCGTCCCCACCATATACAAAAGATGTGAGGCGATCTCCGACGCAAAGGCCTTGGAAGGACGCCCACTAAGGACCCCAAGGGATTGCCAGCACCTGGTGGCAAGGAGTGAAGGACACCGCCGAAACCTGGAACGATGCCACCCGGCTCATCAAGGCAACCTTCGCCCCAGCACGGCCGGCACACAAGGTATACATGGATCTATTCCTACACCGACAGGACGCACGGACGCCGACCGCTACCTTCCTCTGTCACAAAAGGACCCTGTTAGCGGAACTACCTGCTAACTCAGACACGGAATAACAGCAGATAAACTTAATCTATGGGTTGCTACACCCAAGAATCCCCCGAGAAGAAGCGCCTACATTCGACGCCCTCCTGCGAAAGGCTCAAGCCACCGAAGAAACCTACGACCGAGCAAGGAGCCCAAAGCATCTACCAGCAACCAAAGGCAGGATTCGACAAACCGTGCTTGCTGCAGCTATTGCCGGAGGTTCGGGCACACCGCCCTGGAATGCCGGAAGAAGAAGAAAGAGCAGGATCCGGACCCAGCGAGACCAGAACCTACACCTACGAAGGCTGCCACCGTAGCAACAGGCATCTTCTGCAAATGCCCCAATTGCAGTAAGGCCGCGTCGTCCTCTCAGCTCAGCTTCTGCGCACTCGACTTCCAGAAGCCTATGACGTTAAGGGAACGACCTGCCCTAGACATCAGCGTCGGAGGAATGTCAGGGACCGCCTACGTCGACTCAGGAGCTCGAGTCAATGTTGCCAGCTACGCTTTATACCTGCTCCTGGTACAGAAGCAATGCCGCTTTCAACCAACTCGGTTCACCATCACTCAAGCCGACGGAGAGCCCAAGGACCAGATCATTTTAGTGAAACATGTGGACATAAGACTCCAAGGCAGGATCATCCCAACAACGCTCATCATCCTACCGGACGCCACCACCAACCACATGCTATTAGGCGTCGACATCATATGGAACGCAGACCTACTGCTCCACTTGCGCCAGAACGTATGGTACTTTGGAGATCAGCTACAGCACGCCCATGCCTTCGCACGAAAGGAAGGCAGCAGCCACACGGAGGACGACGACGGAATCGACATTGCCCAGATCCGGCAAAGCTACCAAGTACCGACGTTACTGTCGCCAATTAGCGACTCACCCGTTCCGATGGAGACCGGCGATTTAGATGCCTACGGACCACCCATAGACTTGGGACTGGCGACCGTTTCCCCGTCACCTCTCCTACCAGGATATGACGACAGCTTCGTATCGCATTTGCTCCGCAGTGCTCGCTGGGCCGTGCAAAACTATCGAAGCCCGTCTCCGCCACCGCACATTACGACGTTAGAAGAACGTCGGGTGGCCCGCTTGACGAGCACTGTCGATCTGGCCTCTCTAGATGTGGAACTCAGGCCAGACGAAGCCTCCCATCTCCAAGGAAAGCAACGGGATTTCCTACAGGCACTGCTATACGAAGCCCAGGATCTTTTCATAGACCAAGGGGACCCCACTCCATTGATAGAACACGCCATTGAAACAGGTGACGCTCCGCCCGTGGCCAGTCCTCCGTACCGTCTCTCGCCCCAGAAAAACAAAATCTTGCGACATTAAATCCAGGTAATGCTAACACAAGGAGTGATAGAAGAATGCGAATCCGCTTGGGCCTCGGCAGTAGTATTGGTCCCCAAGCCCGACGGCTCCACACGGGTATGCATCGATTATCGGAAGCTGAACGCAGTCACGAAGCCGGACGTCTACCCACTTCCCCGAATCGACGACCTTCTACACGCCGCCAACTGCACTCCATTCATGACCACTCTGGACTTGCGCGCCGGGTACTGGCAGATCCCCGTCCGAGCCGAGGACCACGACAAGACCGCTTTCATCAGCCCCCTGGGCCTGTACCGATTTCGTCGCATGTCGTTCGGGCTCAGGAACGCCCCTGCCACGTTCCAGCGGTTTATGGACCACTACCAAAGCGGACTAAAAGAAATGCGAATCCTGACGTACCTCGATGACCTGATCCTACTGTCAGAAAATTTCTCGGATCATTTGACCGAACTAAGAAGCATCTTTGACCGCTTGCGCCAGTTCCGCTTCAGACTGAACCGGGAACAGTGCCATTTCTGCTGCAGCCAGATCAAATACCTAGGCCACCTGCTAACGACGGAATCCGACCGGACCCTTCCAAAGTAGAGGTCATTCAGAATATGACCCCACCAAAGAACCTGAGACACCTGTTATCCTTCATACAGACTTGCTCCTGGTTCCGCAGGTTCATACCCCACTTTGCTGACATGGCCAGACCCCCTCACCAGGTTGACTAGGAAAAACGTTTCTTGGCAATGGGGTGAAGACGAGGAGAAAGCCTTCCGCGAGCTGAAAACGATCCTCACCACCGAGCCCGTCCTGAGACAGGCCAACACCAGCGATCCTTTTACCCTACGAACGGACGCTAGTAGCTACGCCATTGGAGCAGTTGTACTACGGGGGAGACCCCTCAAGACCATCCTATAGAGTATGCCAGCAGATTGCTTACTCCCGCCGAGAGGAACTACACCACTACCTAGCGGGGGGCCCTAGCCATGTTGTCTATCCACAAGTTCCGGGGATACATCGAGGAAAGCACTGTGGTCATCATCACGGACCACCAGGCCCTCAAGTGGCTCATGGCCCTCAAATCTCCCACAGGACGGTTGGCAAGATGGTCACTACAGTTACAACACTACAACCTCAGAATCGAGTACATGCCAGGAAAGGCCAACGTCGTCGCGGACATGCTATCGCGACCCCCCTGCGAGGAAGACACCTCTCCATGTGACGTTTACACCTTAACGGTCGATATCCCATCCCAGAGCCCACGAGAAATTCGGGACGAACAACTCGAGGACCCAGAGTTACGCAAGATCCTGGATGCTTTCCCCACCAACGACGACGAAGAAGTCGCCCGCTGGACGGCTCGAGGATTCCTGATCGCGCAAGGGGAATTGTACAGATACGACCCGAGTCAAGACCAGGAGGGTGCTCAGCTAGTGGTACCTCTAGAGTTAAGGCCAGCCATCCTCCAGGAGAACCACGACGCTCCGACTGCCGGCCACTATGGAGCAGAGCCGACCATACACCGCATCGCCACTAAATACTACTGGCCAGGGATGAGGCGAACACGAACCTCAAACCAGCCGGACTCTTTCAGACTCCCCCAATGCGCCAGCGATTCGAAGTCATGGCTATGGATCTCTTCGGACCCTTACCTACCTCGGCTGATGGATACCGATGGGTCTTAATTGTGGAAGATACCGCGTCCCGATGGGTGGAACTATTCCCCTTAGAGAAGGCACCAGCACAAGCTTGCGCCTGGACCTTGGTCGATGAGGTTATACTACGTTTCGGATGCCCCCGACGATTGATCAGCGACAATGGACCCCAGTTCACCAGTGCCGTACTACGGAAGATCACCCACTGTCTCGGCATTCATCAGGATCTAACCCCGGTACATCACCCGGCCACCAATCCAGTGGAACGCCGCAACAGGGAACTGAAGACTCAACTCGCGATACAAGTGGATCGAGATCACGCCAACTGGCCTAAGAGATTGGCCCCGATACGCTTCGCCATAAATTCCGCCCTATGTGAATCAACGGGATATACTCCAGCCCACCTAACATTCGGCCGAGAGATGACCATCTTCCAAGACGCCCACACGCGACTTACGCGCCATTGTCTCACAAGAAAACTTTGTCCCCCAAGCCACCCCACGCCTTCAGAAGTTAGCTGACGCCTTGACCCAAGCTAGAGAACGCCATGAGCACAAACAGGACAGCCGCAAGGCCAGATCGGACCCCAAGAGGTGCCCGACCCCGAAGTATTCCCCTGGAACCAAGGTTCTCGTAACCACACACTGGTTCTCTTCAAAATTAGCACCACGACAAGATGGACCCTACGTCATCCTGAGGAAGGTGGGACCCACCTCATGCGAAGTGGGGGATCCCTCGACGGATCCCCCCAAACCGTTGGGGAAGTACCACGCCTCGGCCCTTCAACTCCTCCGGAACGATGGAGATACATGCTTCACTAGTCAACAGCTTTCCGCTTGCGGAACATTGACTGGACTCGAGACCTCTGCTGCCCCGGCGTTTCCGGCCCTGCTTTCCCCCTGGGAACTCTGCACGGACCCGAGCCAGTAGAACAGTGCGATCAACACCATTCGCTGTCCGGCGCCACCAAGGCCCGGCCGAGCCAACCCAGCACCTGACCTTCTATTGTTTATTACTAACTCACCTGTTACCTGAAGTGTCAAATAAATACCTCAACCTGTTTGAATTGTCCTGTTCTTTTTATGACTCACATGAGTCATAAAAAGTTGAACTTCAGTGATTTGGTACATAAATAACTATTATTCGATTATTAGGAGCCGATGCTATGCTATATAAATTTTCTAATATAATGTTATTTTTCTCAAAATTTTCTTTAAGTGTTGCCTTATCTTTGCAAGTTAAAATTGTCCATTTATCATTTGAGATTTTTACATTAAACATCTTATGATAGTATAAGCCCATAGCGCTTTTTATTTATTCTGTTGTATATTGACTATTGTACATGCTTAATGTATGCAACCAGATTTACATATTTTTGGCTATATCATCTTGCAGAAAAAGTTAAGTTGGTTGTTATGTATAAAAAAACAATGCAAGTTGAGTTTTTTTTAAATTACAATAAAAAGAAAAGTCGTTTAGTTCAGTTTGCATATTTAATGGAATAATTAAAGAGTAGTCGGCTACTACACTACAAATCTGGCGACGATGGAAAATTAATTGGTATACTGAATTTGAATTGACGACAAAAAGGCCGTCCGCTTGTCTGAAATAGACAATTTGAAGCTTTGAATAAATAAAGATTTGAAGGATATGTAACAAACGTATACAAACGTTCTAGCAAAAGAAGCAAAGCAATATTTCGGAAATAGTTCTGTGGATTAAAGTAAATTTCGCTTGTTAATAGAATACAGATACCCTTTTTCCGTATTCAAAATTTTCCAGTATCGATACAGTTTTTAGTTTTTATCCAATGTTGTACAAAGAAAAATTCAAAACTTAATTGGAAGTTATTTACGTGAGAAAGAACTTTAGAAATATCCTGGGTGGTTTAAATTTGCTATCATTGACTCATATAATTACTTGGAAGAAACCTTCGCGAAACAATTAAGTTATTAAAAATTGCTATAAGTACACCTATGTCAACGGCCGAATCAGAGCGTTTTTCGACTCTGAAGAGAGCAAAAACATTTAATATAAAATATAAATATTAATAAGTGTTAGTGTGTTAGCGTTACTAGACAGTGCCAGTGCCAAATATAAAAACTAAAATCAAAGTATCTACTAAACAACTAAAGTTTTTACATTTCTATTTACTATTTATTACTTCGGCTTAGATTTCTTTAGTACGAATTACGGATTTTACGTTGTTGACTTTAGAAAACGCCAGAAAAAACATGAATTATTGTTTTATGCACTTTTTATATTAATTATGCAAAAAATACCTAATTACTATTAAAAACAAAAAAAGGTCATGCCGGAATTAGATATGGTATAAATAAAGTCACTTGGAACAGCACAAAAACGCTTGGGGCGTTTGCTTTGTAAAACAAGACCGATTTATGGGCGGCGCGCGGCCCTTAATAATATTATACAAATTTTATTTAAATGCTCTAAAAAAGAATAAAATAAACTTTGAAATAATTCAAAACAAAACAAACCAATAATTTTGTTACACACAAAACAATACCACACAAAAATCTATACACAAGACTAAAATCCTTAATATAAAGCGCAATCCTTATTTCCGTGCACGGCACTGGTTAAACTGGCCCACGTCGACACCTACTCCTTGGATCTCCGCAACGCCGACCAATGACCAATCAAATCGCTACGCTCGTTTTCTTATTGGCTGCCTCCTTGATTAGGTCGACGTCGACCGCATAAAAACCTTTGAATTTTATACGGGTGATTTCTGCTGATAAGTCTGATATTTTTACCAATAGCAGAGCGTGGTAAATGCTATGAAATAGATCGCGCCCCGTATATCACTGTGTTCCAAGTGAGTTCAATTATACTTTACCCACCTCGGAATTCACCTATTTTTTTGTCAAGGAATGTCTTCTTTTTCTTATCAAAACGTAGCCCACCTGTGCGTTAACCTACGAGCCGCCACTGATGAATACAAATTTATTTTCCTATAGTATATACGAGCACTTTTATGCTTACCAAATTATATGGGAATATATACGAATGCGCCCTGTACGTTATTATCCCCAGCTGGCGCTTCAATCTGAATTTCGCGTTTGCATTCCGTTAATGCATTTTTGTTTTTAGCAACCCATGCTTTATACTAGAAGTTTTAAACCGCAATAAATTGTCAAAGTTACTGAAATAGAAAACTTTGTTTGGACGCAAAAGTTTGCATAACCATAATCTCTCACTAGACGTGCCTTGTGACGTTTCTGAATGCTGCTGGATGGCATGGTTGTATAGAAATTATTTATAACATGAAATCATAACAGAAGAAATGTATTAGTATAGTATTTCTAAAGTCACTTGAAACAGCATAAAAAACTGTAATTGGCGTCACAAAAAGAATATACGACATAAGCGTCACGCAGTTTTCTACAAAAATATATTGTAACGGAAACTTCTATTTATACTTAAATGTACTTATATTTAATGTTAATAAAAATATAGTTAGGTAGAATATTTGTGGGGATTTACTTGATAGTTAATCTGTTCTGATTTTGTTTTATTTTAAAAGAATACCTAGTTCTTTAATGAAAGCACTTTATACAAGAGAGGCAATTCATACAGCAGTACAATATGCCTCCTATATATAACCCGATTGGGTATAGATATGTTATATCCGACCTCAAGCATCACCTTGATCATAACCTTGTTTTTACCCTTGATTCTGTTTACTGTTGGATATTATGTTCTCATTCTCTATTGTTCAAGATGCTTACTACACAGATATCATTTTCCATTGTATATTGTTCTAGAATGATTACTAGAACATATCATATTCCTTTTGAGTATTGTTAAAACTTGCTTACTGCAAGAATTGCAGAATTTGATCTTCCCTTTGTCTTTATATTCTTTTCCCATGAGAACCACAACACCTCAGCATAACAGATCTGTATAAATAGGACCTAGTAAAGTAAGAGTGTTAATTCTAGTCTTGTCTGTAGTCTAAGCCGAAACTCTGTAACTCGCGTTACTCAAATAAAAGTTTTTTAAAAAGTCTTCGTCTTCACGTCGCCCGTAACAATTTGGTGTCAGAAGTGGGATCCTCGATAAAAGGGTCTTCAACGAGGGAGATCCGGAGGCACTTAGAAGGACAGTCTCCTCGGGGGTCACCACACCACTACGATTGGAGCCAGCTGAAAAGGGTCTTCGACAGGGAGATCCGGAGGCACTAAGAAGGACAGTCTCCTGAGGCCAGCATCCAGCAACAACAGCAGCATCAACGACATCCAGCGAGCATGAAGTTACTTCTATTGTAAGTGAAAACTTGAAGTGAATTTTATTTGTGATTTTTTTTTGAACTTTCTACGTTGCTATTATTGAACTTTCTACGTTATAACGATATTACCTTTTCATTTCAACATGCCTAATAACGAAGCTATAAACTCTAATGTAAACAATGAAGCAAACGCTTCAAATAACGACGAAGTACCATTTAAATTAAGCGAAATATTTTCTATCATCCCTGAATACGATGGGGATCAAATCAATTTAAATACTTTTATCATTGCATGTGATAGGGCCATGCAAATGACTGTTGGCGACCAAGCCATTTTACTTGTTATAAAAATTAAAAATCAATTAAAGGGACGTGCAGCCCAACTCATTAATTCAAGAGATTTGAGTACCTGGCGCGAAATCAAACAATTACTTAACGTTCATTTCGGAGATCCTCGCGATCTAACTTCATTAATTCAAGATTTACAAAGAATGTGTCAATCCCAAAATGAAAATGCTTTGACTTTTGTAGGCAGAGTTCAAACTCACTGCTCGAAAATGTATGCCGCAATAGGAAAACAAAGCCTTCTCACTAGGGAACAAAAAGAATCGCAAGCTACATTAATCGATAGTATGTGCCTAAATACAGTTTTGACAGGTTTAGAACCAAGAATAGGGCAACTAATTCGTGCTAGCAATCCACCCAACATGATGGATGCTATAGCTTTAATTAAGAGAGAATTGCAACTTTCTTATTTTGAAAATCAAAAATTTCAGAGGCAAAATCGTGTACCAGTCTTCAATAATAATATCAAAAGAACCAGTAATAATTTTCCAAAATTTTGTAATTATTGCAAAAGAAATGGACATACTATCAATGAATGTCGAACTAAAAATCAAAATAATTATTACAGAAATGGTCCAAATCCTTCTAGCTACTCTAACAATTTCCAAAATAACTCCCAAAGAAATAATTTCTCCCAAAATAGGTTGCATCAAAGACCATCTTTTCCTCAGCAAAATAATTTTCAAACTCCTTCTTTCCAACCTAGGAATCACCCTCAAAACTTCCAACCAAGAAATCAACCTCCTAGAAATTTTTCTAATAATATTCCTAGAAACAATTTCCCAAGAACTTTTACTAATAATTCAGGTTTCCAGCCTTCTAATCAAAATTTTCATACCCCACTTTGCTGACATGGCCAGACCCCCTCACCAGGTTGACTAGGAAAAACGTTTCTTGGCAATGGGGTGAAGACGAGGAGAAAGCCTTCCGCGAGCTGAAAACGATCCTCACCACCGAGCCCGTCCTGAGACAGGCCAACACCAGCGATCCTTTTACCCTACGAACGGACGCTAGTAGCTACGCCATTGGAGCAGTTGTACTACGGGGGAGACCCCTCAAGACCATCCTATAGAGTATGCCAGCAGATTGCTTACTCCCGCCGAGAGGAACTACACCACTACCTAGCGGGGGGCCCTAGCCATGTTGTCTATCCACAAGTTCCGGGGATACATCGAGGAAAGCACTGTGGTCATCATCACGGACCACCAGGCCCTCAAGTGGCTCATGGCCCTCAAATCTCCCACAGGACGGTTGGCAAGATGGTCACTACAGTTACAACACTACAACCTCAGAATCGAGTACATGCCAGGAAAGGCCAACGTCGTCGCGGACATGCTATCGCGACCCCCCTGCGAGGAAGACACCTCTCCATGTGACGTTTACACCTTAACGGTCGATATCCCATCCCAGAGCCCACGAGAAATTCGGGACGAACAACTCGAGGACCCAGAGTTACGCAAGATCCTGGATGCTTTCCCCACCAACGACGACGAAGAAGTCGCCCGCTGGACGGCTCGAGGATTCCTGATCGCGCAAGGGGAATTGTACAGATACGACCCGAGTCAAGACCAGGAGGGTGCTCAGCTAGTGGTACCTCTAGAGTTAAGGCCAGCCATCCTCCAGGAGAACCACGACGCTCCGACTGCCGGCCACTATGGAGCAGAGCCGACCATACACCGCATCGCCACTAAATACTACTGGCCAGGGATGAGGCGAACAATCACCTAGTATGTCCAGAACTGTCTATCTTGTCAGCGATATAAAGCCACGAACCTCAAACCAGCCGGACTCTTTCAGACTCCCCCAATGCGCCAGCGATTCGAAGTCATGGCTATGGATCTCTTCGGACCCTTACCTACCTCGGCTGATGGATACCGATGGGTCTTAATTGTGGAAGATACCGCGTCCCGATGGGTGGAACTATTCCCCTTAGAGAAGGCACCAGCACAAGCTTGCGCCTGGACCTTGGTCGATGAGGTTATACTACGTTTCGGATGCCCCCGACGATTGATCAGCGACAATGGACCCCAGTTCACCAGTGCCGTACTACGGAAGATCACCCACTGTCTCGGCATTCATCAGGATCTAACCCCGGTACATCACCCGGCCACCAATCCAGTGGAACGCCGCAACAGGGAACTGAAGACTCAACTCGCGATACAAGTGGATCGAGATCACGCCAACTGGCCTAAGAGATTGGCCCCGATACGCTTCGCCATAAATTCCGCCCTATGTGAATCAACGGGATATACTCCAGCCCACCTAACATTCGGCCGAGAGATGACCATCTTCCAAGACGCCCACACGCGACTTACGCGCCATTGTCTCACAAGAAAACTTTGTCCCCCAAGCCACCCCACGCCTTCAGAAGTTAGCTGACGCCTTGACCCAAGCTAGAGAACGCCATGAGCACAAACAGGACAGCCGCAAGGCCAGATCGGACCCCAAGAGGTGCCCGACCCCGAAGTATTCCCCTGGAACCAAGGTTCTCGTAACCACACACTGGTTCTCTTCAAAATTAGCACCACGACAAGATGGACCCTACGTCATCCTGAGGAAGGTGGGACCCACCTCATGCGAAGTGGGGGATCCCTCGACGGATCCCCCCAAACCGTTGGGGAAGTACCACGCCTCGGCCCTTCAACTCCTCCGGAACGATGGAGATACATGCTTCACTAGTCAACAGCTTTCCGCTTGCGGAACATTGACTGGACTCGAGACCTCTGCTGCCCCGGCGTTTCCGGCCCTGCTTTCCCCCTGGGAACTCTGCACGGACCCGAGCCAGTAGAACAGTGCGATCAACACCATTCGCTGTCCGGCGCCACCAAGGCCCGGCCGAGCCAACCCAGCACCTGACCTTCTATTGTTTATTACTAACTCACCTGTTACCTGAAGTGTCAAATAAATACCTCAACCTGTTTGAATTGTCCTGTTCTTTTTATGACTCACATGAGTCATAAAAAGTTGAACTTCAGTGATTTGGTACATAAATAACTATTATTCGATTATTAGGAGCCGATGCTATGCTATATAAATTTTCTAATATAATGTTATTTTTCTCAAAATTTTCTTTAAGTGTTGCCTTATCTTTGCAAGTTAAAATTGTCCATTTATCATTTGAGATTTTTACATTAAACATCTTATGATAGTATAAGCCCATAGCGCTTTTTATTTATTCTGTTGTATATTGACTATTGTACATGCTTAATGTATGCAACCAGATTTACATATTTTTGGCTATATCATCTTGCAGAAAAAGTTAAGTTGGTTGTTATGTATAAAAAAACAATGCAAGTTGAGTTTTTTTTAAATTACAATAAAAAGAAAAGTCGTTTAGTTCAGTTTGCATATTTAATGGAATAATTAAAGAGTAGTCGGCTACTACACTACAAATCTGGCGACGATGGAAAATTAATTGGTATACTGAATTTGAATTGACGACAAAAAGGCCGTCCGCTTGTCTGAAATAGACAATTTGAAGCTTTGAATAAATAAAGATTTGAAGGATATGTAACAAACGTATACAAACGTTCTAGCAAAAGAAGCAAAGCAATATTTCGGAAATAGTTCTGTGGATTAAAGTAAATTTCGCTTGTTAATAGAATACAGATACCCTTTTTCCGTATTCAAAATTTTCCAGTATCGATACAGTTTTTAGTTTTTATCCAATGTTGTACAAAGAAAAATTCAAAACTTAATTGGAAGTTATTTACGTGAGAAAGAACTTTAGAAATATCCTGGGTGGTTTAAATTTGCTATCATTGACTCATATAATTACTTGGAAGAAACCTTCGCGAAACAATTAAGTTATTAAAAATTGCTATAAGTACACCTATGTCAACGGCCGAATCAGAGCGTTTTTCGACTCTGAAGAGAGCAAAAACATTTAATATAAAATATAAATATTAATAAGTGTTAGTGTGTTAGCGTTACTAGACAGTGCCAGTGCCAAATATAAAAACTAAAATCAAAGTATCTACTAAACAACTAAAGTTTTTACATTTCTATTTACTATTTATTACTTCGGCTTAGATTTCTTTAGTACGAATTACGGATTTTACGTTGTTGACTTTAGAAAACGCCAGAAAAAACATGAATTATTGTTTTATGCACTTTTTATATTAATTATGCAAAAAATACCTAATTACTATTAAAAACAAAAAAAGGTCATGCCGGAATTAGATATGGTATAAATAAAGTCACTTGGAACAGCACAAAAACGCTTGGGGCGTTTGCTTTGTAAAACAAGACCGATTTATGGGCGGCGCGCGGCCCTTAATAATATTATACAAATTTTATTTAAATGCTCTAAAAAAGAATAAAATAAACTTTGAAATAATTCAAAACAAAACAAACCAATAATTTTGTTACACACAAAACAATACCACACAAAAATCTATACACAAGACTAAAATCCTTAATATAAAGCGCAATCCTTATTTCCGTGCACGGCACTGGTTAAACTGGCCCACGTCGACACCTACTCCTTGGATCTCCGCAACGCCGACCAATGACCAATCAAATCGCTACGCTCGTTTTCTTATTGGCTGCCTCCTTGATTAGGTCGACGTCGACCGCATAAAAACCTTTGAATTTTATACGGGTGATTTCTGCTGATAAGTCTGATATTTTTACCAATAGCAGAGCGTGGTAAATGCTATGAAATAGATCGCGCCCCGTATATCACTGTGTTCCAAGTGAGTTCAATTATACTTTACCCACCTCGGAATTCACCTATTTTTTTGTCAAGGAATGTCTTCTTTTTCTTATCAAAACGTAGCCCACCTGTGCGTTAACCTACGAGCCGCCACTGATGAATACAAATTTATTTTCCTATAGTATATACGAGCACTTTTATGCTTACCAAATTATATGGGAATATATACGAATGCGCCCTGTACGTTATTATCCCCAGCTGGCGCTTCAATCTGAATTTCGCGTTTGCATTCCGTTAATGCATTTTTGTTTTTAGCAACCCATGCTTTATACTAGAAGTTTTAAACCGCAATAAATTGTCAAAGTTACTGAAATAGAAAACTTTGTTTGGACGCAAAAGTTTGCATAACCATAATCTCTCACTAGACGTGCCTTGTGACGTTTCTGAATGCTGCTGGATGGCATGGTTGTATAGAAATTATTTATAACATGAAATCATAACAGAAGAAATGTATTAGTATAGTATTTCTAAAGTCACTTGAAACAGCATAAAAAACTGTAATTGGCGTCACAAAAAGAATATACGACATAAGCGTCACGCAGTTTTCTACAAAAATATATTGTAACGGAAACTTCTATTTATACTTAAATGTACTTATATTTAATGTTAATAAAAATATAGTTAGGTAGAATATTTGTGGGGATTTACTTGATAGTTAATCTGTTCTGATTTTGTTTTATTTTAAAAGAATACCTAGTTCTTTAATGAAAGCACTTTATACAAGAGAGGCAATTCATACAGCAGTACAATATGCCTCCTATATATAACCCGATTGGGTATAGATATGTTATATCCGACCTCAAGCATCACCTTGATCATAACCTTGTTTTTACCCTTGATTCTGTTTACTGTTGGATATTATGTTCTCATTCTCTATTGTTCAAGATGCTTACTACACAGATATCATTTTCCATTGTATATTGTTCTAGAATGATTACTAGAACATATCATATTCCTTTTGAGTATTGTTAAAACTTGCTTACTGCAAGAATTGCAGAATTTGATCTTCCCTTTGTCTTTATATTCTTTTCCCATGAGAACCACAACACCTCAGCATAACAGATCTGTATAAATAGGACCTAGTAAAGTAAGAGTGTTAATTCTAGTCTTGTCTGTAGTCTAAGCCGAAACTCTGTAACTCGCGTTACTCAAATAAAAGTTTTTTAAAAAGTCTTCGTCTTCACGTCGCCCGTAACAATTTGGTGTCAGAAGTGGGATCCTCGATAAAAGGGTCTTCAACGAGGGAGATCCGGAGGCACTTAGAAGGACAGTCTCCTCGGGGGTCACCACACCACTACGATTGGAGCCAGCTGAAAAGGGTCTTCGACAGGGAGATCCGGAGGCACTAAGAAGGACAGTCTCCTGAGGCCAGCATCCAGCAACAACAGCAGCATCAACGACATCCAGCGAGCATGAAGTTACTTCTATTGTAAGTGAAAACTTGAAGTGAATTTTATTTGTGATTTTTTTTTGAACTTTCTACGTTGCTATTATTGAACTTTCTACGTTATAACGATATTACCTTTTCATTTCAACATGCCTAATAACGAAGCTATAAACTCTAATGTAAACAATGAAGCAAACGCTTCAAATAACGACGAAGTACCATTTAAATTAAGCGAAATATTTTCTATCATCCCTGAATACGATGGGGATCAAATCAATTTAAATACTTTTATCATTGCATGTGATAGGGCCATGCAAATGACTGTTGGCGACCAAGCCATTTTACTTGTTATAAAAATTAAAAATCAATTAAAGGGACGTGCAGCCCAACTCATTAATTCAAGAGATTTGAGTACCTGGCGCGAAATCAAACAATTACTTAACGTTCATTTCGGAGATCCTCGCGATCTAACTTCATTAATTCAAGATTTACAAAGAATGTGTCAATCCCAAAATGAAAATGCTTTGACTTTTGTAGGCAGAGTTCAAACTCACTGCTCGAAAATGTATGCCGCAATAGGAAAACAAAGCCTTCTCACTAGGGAACAAAAAGAATCGCAAGCTACATTAATCGATAGTATGTGCCTAAATACAGTTTTGACAGGTTTAGAACCAAGAATAGGGCAACTAATTCGTGCTAGCAATCCACCCAACATGATGGATGCTATAGCTTTAATTAAGAGAGAATTGCAACTTTCTTATTTTGAAAATCAAAAATTTCAGAGGCAAAATCGTGTACCAGTCTTCAATAATAATATCAAAAGAACCAGTAATAATTTTCCAAAATTTTGTAATTATTGCAAAAGAAATGGACATACTATCAATGAATGTCGAACTAAAAATCAAAATAATTATTACAGAAATGGTCCAAATCCTTCTAGCTACTCTAACAATTTCCAAAATAACTCCCAAAGAAATAATTTCTCCCAAAATAGGTTGCATCAAAGACCATCTTTTCCTCAGCAAAATAATTTTCAAACTCCTTCTTTCCAACCTAGGAATCACCCTCAAAACTTCCAACCAAGAAATCAACCTCCTAGAAATTTTTCTAATAATATTCCTAGAAACAATTTCCCAAGAACTTTTACTAATAATTCAGGTTTCCAGCCTTCTAATCAAAATTTTACTCCTAGATTCCCAAATTCAAATCCAAATAACCAAAATAGAACTCCCCAACAACATTATCTGGGCCAAAGCGAAAATTTTCAATTAACAGCCTCGGACCAGAATCCTATTCCCAACTTCAAGAATCTTGGTATGACCAATACGGACCAAACGTTTGCATAAATACCGTTGACAATAGCAATCTATATTATATTAAAGATAATACCGATAAGTACAAAATTTTAATTGACACAGGAGCTGGTATTTCAATTTTCAAACCAGAGACGGTTCAGCAATTTTTAAATCGATGTCCAGAAAATTTTCAAATTAAAGGTATTTCTGGCCAATCAATTCCTATTACTGAAGCGGTATTTGTTTCTTTTACGGGTCCTCTTTCTCCCCATAAAGTTTATATTTGCGATCTAGATATAGGATTCGACGGAATTTTAGGCGCTGACTTTTTAGAAAGGTACGGTGCAGTAGTAGATTTTAGGAATAAACAATTAATTACGTACTATAAGGTACACGAATTACTCAAAGACGGAGATGAATTAAACGAGTTAACGAATAATAATGATAATAATAATCGAGTTGTTTATAAAAGACAAGTTAATGTTGACGAAAGATACGATAGCCTTCATATAAACGCTTATGAACGAAATAATAATAATAATGATTACACGGAAAATATAAATAATTTTGAAAGCGAAAATACGAGTTATAATATAAATCAAGTTACGATAGAACCGCGTTGCGAAAAAATATGCAAGTTTCATACGAATAGATATACGAATAAAGAAATGATTTTATGCGCACAACGAGTAGAAAAGGTATACGTGCCAAATGCTATAGTAAAAATAAACGAAGACGGTAATTTCTATACGACGATATTAAACGCTAATGCCATAACAAAGGATATTTGTTTCGAAGAATTTGAATTTGAGCCTTACATTAAAGAAACGAATGCTAGTACTAATATTATTTGTAATTTTAATAAAACGAAAAGCAGAGTAGAAGAAATAAAAGAATCATTAAGGCTAGAACATTTAAACGAAGAAGAAAAAGAATTAATTACTAATTTATGCTTGAATTTTGAAGATATATTTTACTTTGACGGAGATTTCTTAAGTTTTACTAATGAAATAAAACATACTATCGATACAGGCGACGCTAAGCCAATTTTTACAAAATCTTATCGATATCCACAAGTTCACAAGGAAGAAGTAAAAACACAAATTAATAAAATGCTTTCTCAAGGAATAATTAGACCTTCTGTTTCACCATGGTCGTCCCCAGTATGGGTCGTTCCAAAAAAATTAGACGCTTCAGGCAAACAAAAATGGAGAATCGTAATTGATTATCGGAAATTAAATGAATTAACAGTTAATGACAGGTATCCACTGCCTAATATTTCAGATATATTAGATCAGTTGGGTAATTGCCATTATTTTACTACTTTAGATTTGGCTTCTGGTTTTCAACAAATTGAAATGAATCCAGAAGACATTTCGAAAACTGCTTTTTCCGTTGAAAATGGACATTTCGAATATTTACGTATGCCCTTTGGCCTTCGTAATGCGCCCTCAACCTTTCAGAGGGTTATGGATAATATACTAATGGGGATACAAAACGAAAAGTGCTTAGTTTACATGGACGACATTATTATTTATTCTTCCACAATTAATGAACATATCTCTCGTATTACTGAAGTTTTTCAAAGATTAAGAAATTCAAATCTAAAAATACAGCCAGATAAGTGTGAATTCTTACGAAAAGAAGTAATTTATTTAGGACATGTTATTACACCTGAAGGGGTCAAACCAAATCCACAAAAAGTACAAGCTGTTATCGATTTTCCTCAACCTGCCAATACTAAACAAATTAAACAATTTTTGGGTCTTACTGGTTACTACAGGAAGTTTATTCCAAACTTCGCAAAAATGACAAAGCCTTTAACTCGACTTTTAAGAAAAGACGTACCATTTATTTTTGATAAAGATTGTCGTGAATCTTTCGAACAACTTAAAAATGCATTAATAACTTCACCAATTCTAATATATCCTAATTTTGAAAAAGAATTTGTTTTAACTACAGATGCAAGCGCTTTTGCTGTAGGCGCGGTACTTTCGCAAGGACCTGTTGGAAATGATCTTCCCATAGCATACTTTTCAAGAACCTTAAGTCCAGCAGAAATGAAATATAGCGTTATAGAGAAAGAACTATTGGCAATAATTGCTGCCGTAAAAAACTATAGACCTTATCTTTTCGGACGAAAATTCTTATTGGTTACAGATCATAGACCTTTAACCTGGCTTTTCTCAATAAAAGATCCCGGTAGTCGTTTAGCACGTTGGCGACTTAAATTAGAAGAATATAATTATCAAATAATTTATAAACCTGGAAAAATTAATCGAAATGCCGACGCTTTATCTCGAATCAAAATCAATCATATAAAAGAAGCTGTTTCCTTTCATACTTCCCTAGACGAACCATCTACTTCCCATGATAATCCTCAAGACATTGACCCGCCTATTGACAATAATGAGACTGACGAAATTGCTATAATCTGTAATGAATTTGACAGATTTTTTGATCTATACAAGACGACTTCAATGATCGACTATTCTAAAATCCAATATACAAATAATCAACTTTTAGACAAAACACACAAGGACATTGTACTAATTTTTCAACAAGACAAATTAACAGACCTTCACGAAAAAGTTATTGATGATTTACTTGAGCTAAATCCTGATTTTAACTATAATAAAGCAAATGTTCTTTCCAGTCAAACCGTAGCTAAAAGAAAATATTATATAATTCCTGTTCCTTTTAATTTTGAAACCGCAATACAAGTACTCTTCATATCTCTTTATTACAGTAAAGATATATTCGAAGAAAATAAAACTTATTACATTGAAAACAATCCAGATTTTCCAATTTTAGAAATGTTTAATTTTTTGTTCTCAGATAAAAATTTCCAACTAACAATTTGTCAGAACATTGTGACTATACCAGACGAAGACCAAATACCTATAATAATAGATCAATTTCATTCAGGCAAGACAAACTTACATCGAGGAATAAACGAAACAATTAGACGTATTAAACAAAAATATAATTGGACAGGACTAACTAAAGACGTTGAAACCTTTATTCGACAGTGCGAAATCTGCCAAAAGACAAAAATTTGTAGACAAAACTTGGACAGTCCCTTAGTTATTACCGAAACTCCTAAAACTCCTTTCGAAAGAATAAATATCGACATCCTAGAAATCCCAGTAAAAAATAATATCCTTACCATAAGAGACGAACTAACAAAATTTACCCAAGCTTATGCACTTCCTAATAAAACAGCGAGATCTGTAGTAGACGCTCTTTTACTCTATTTTCAACATTTTGGAACTCCTTTAAGGATCCATTGCGATGTAGGTAAAGAATTTAATAATCAATTAATGAAAGATCTTTGTAAATTATACAATATAAAATTAACTTTCTCTAGTGTTAGTCATCCGCAATCAAATGGCTCCTTAGAAAGATTTCATGCCACCTTAACTGAAATGATACGCGCATGTAGTACAGAAAATCCTAACGAACACCCATTTCAAATGCTCCCTTACGCTTGTATAGCATATAACAATTCTATAAATAAAACACACGGCTTTACTCCTTACGAATTGCTATTCGGTCACACCTCGTCTCGACCTCCAGAAGTTTTGTATAATCAGCAAGAATTAATCTCTAAGTACGTTCGCGATTTAAACAATAAAATAAAGCATTATTATGAAGTGGCAAGAAAGCGTACGGATATGCGCAAACAAAAGGCGAAACAGCGATTTGATACACACGTTTCGGAGCAGCGACAATTTCGCGTAGGAGAAAAGGTTTATGTCAAGGAGTCCCAAATAAAAAATAAACTAGCTAACAAATTTAATGGACCCTATAAAATTAAAGAAATTTATACGAATTCAGCTTTGCTACATAACCCAATTACTAACCAAACTACAAAAATGAATTTTGATATGCTAAAGAAATGTCACGAATTACAGGAAGAAGAACTAACGGTTAAAGAATTCTTTTATACTCTAGATCGAAAAATCCCTATTGAAAATAATAACGTTTCCATTGAACTGGGCAACTTATTTGATGCCCCTGAAAATATTTCATTAGCTCACTGTATATCTAAAGATTTAGAAATGAATGCAGGAATTGCAAAAGAATTTAAGAATAAATTTGGACACGTAGATGAACTAAAAAATCAAAATAAGTCAATTGGTGAAATAGCAGTACTTCAACTTCAGACAAGAAATATTTATTATTTAATAACTAAAGAATTTTTCTATTATAAACCAACTTATGCTAATTTATTTAATTGCTTAAAGGAATTACGAACAAATTGTCTCGAGAGCACTGATGAAAAAGATAAAATTATAGCTATACCCAAGTTAGCTTGTGGATTAGACAAATTTAGATTGGGACACAGTTCTCCCTATGATCAAATATATTTTCAAAAATACTGATATTAAAATAATTTGTTATATCGAACCAAGTTCCTAATTCTGAAACTTCGTTACAGATTTTCTTTGTTCGCTACCGCTATGGCACAATATACACTGCGACCAATTAATAACACCATAGGCGTGTTCTATCAAGAGCAATCCGGACTCAAAATTTCTAATGACAAGTGGAGTTTATTGGTATATAAAGACATTTCATCTCTAAAAACAACATTCAAAAATAATAATAAAATTTTAGAAAATATGCAATTTATAATTCAACCAAAAGACGTACGAATGGCCGCCTTTCTAAGCGAAGTTAAGTCACATCTCACTTTACTAAATCAACTTTCCGAAAACATTGCGCTCAAATTTGAAGAATTAGCTATTGATGTAAGAAGATATAAAAGAGGTTTAATTAATGGTTTAGGGTCAGTTTGGAAATTTATTACCGGAAATTTAGACGCTTCAGACGGACAGTATTATAACGATTGTATCGACAAAATTAACAGAGACGAACACGAATTAGAAAAATTAATGAAAAAACAAATTTTAGTAACTACTTCAGTTATCAAAAACTTTAACGACTCTATCAACAAATTACAAATTGATGAAATTACTTTTAATAATGACATAAAACAAATCGAAAATTACATTTATAACATTTCTGATAATTTTAATTATTACACTGCAAAATTACAAGTTTTAGAGATGGCCGAAAGACTCCTAGAATCCTATACCTTTATCGAAAGCAATTTAAATGACATTCTAAACTCTATTACTTTTGCAAAACTACATATCATTCACACGTCAGTTATAACTCCTGAAGACCTAGTTCATCATTTGCAAATAATCGCTCAAACTTTAAACAAAAATAATTTGCCCTTAACTCCTCAACTTCTAAATGTTGCAACTTATCTTGATTTTATAGAACTAAAGGTTTTTCAAACAGAAAATAGACTTGTTTTTATATTAGACATTCCTTTAGTAGAACCTCAATGGTATACTCTTTATAGAATTTATCCTATTCCAATTTTCGACAATAAAACTGGATTTTATCACATGGTATCCACTGATACTAAATTTGTAGCAAAAAGCGATGACCCAACTCTCTATGTAATTCTCTATGATATAAAAAATTGTAAAGAACTAGCATTTGATTTAATAATGTGCAAAGATTTATATCCTACTCCTATTGACTCACATTCAAGATGTGAAGCTCAATTATTAGAGGTAAAAACCCATTTACCTAATACTTGTGACATAGTCACAATTTCAATTGAAAGTTACAATGTACAATTGATTCAAGAGAATCAATGGTTAATAATTTTAAGTGAAATATTTCCTATAACTATTAAGTGCAAAAATCAAAATCCTTTGACTATAATGCTAGACAAAACTTCAATTTTAACGTTAAAATCTGAATGCATTGCTTATATTGGAAGTACTAAAATTCAAACGAAAAATTTAAATAAATCTAATCAAACCTATAAATTTCACCCAATTAATATACCATTTGAATGTTGCAAAGAAACTCCAAATAAACTAAAATATCCTGACTTAAAACCTTTACAACTAAATAAATTTAATTATGACGATTTAAATGTCGCAAAGCATAAATTAGACGAATATGCAAAGGATCTTGATAATATTATTAACGAACCAACTGTAAATAAGTATACGCCAATATTGACATATCTATCCATTACTTTAATCATACTTTTAATTATTGTGTACTTTTATTTTAAATGTAAAAAGTCTAGGAACATTAAAATAGGCATTATTACTACTAACAACGGAGACGATCCTCCACAACCTCCTAGAACTCGAAATCACGTTTTTCAAAATTTAAGAAAATTTGTTACTGTCAAAAGAAGACCTTCGTATAGATTGGACGAACCTCGCGAAGAAGAAGAAATTGAACTAAATTCTAATACTAAAACATATGCCTAATTTAATGTCAAAATTTGTTAACACAAATTTTTAATATAAGGGGGAAGGTGTTATATCCGACCTCAAGCATCACCTTGATCATAACCTTGTTTTTACCCTTGATTCTGTTTACTGTTGGATATTATGTTCTCATTCTCTATTGTTCAAGATGCTTACTACACAGATATCATTTTCCATTGTATATTGTTCTAGAATGATTACTAGAACATATCATATTCCTTTTGAGTATTGTTAAAACTTGCTTACTGCAAGAATTGCAGAATTTGATCTTCCCTTTGTCTTTATATTCTTTTCCCATGAGAACCACAACACCTCAGCATAACAGATCTGTATAAATAGGACCTAGTAAAGTAAGAGTGTTAATTCTAGTCTTGTCTGTAGTCTAAGCCGAAACTCTGTAACTCGCGTTACTCAAATAAAAGTTTTTTAAAAAGTCTTCGTCTTCACGTCGCCCGTAACAGATATAACATTTATTTTTGTGGGACCAATTTTTTGTGACTAAAGAATGAGAAGTAGAATAAATCCAGCCGATAAACGAGCAACACTGGTATTTTTTCACTTTGCCGTTACAATAGGTACATATTATACAAGCAACATAATATTTCACTTTTAAGTTTTTTTTTAAGGTTGTCGTCAAATACAACGTAAAGGAATATGCACCGTATTATATTTATTATAACTATTTACGCAAGTATGTCCTAAGATCTGTGAAATTATGACACGGATATCCACCGCATTTCGCTGCACAAGTGGCCAGCCGTCGAACAGTGTAACCCATGCAAGTATTGGTGTTATTATATTAGGCGAGCATGCAGTCACTTGTTTTTACTTCTCTGTCTCCTTCATCTCTTTTTACCACAATACCAGGTTCGGTTTAATGCGGTTAAAAATTTGTGTTGAGGAGTATACTGCGCCCAGGGCCCAGGTCCATAGATAAAGGATTTATATACTTATAGGAGCCCAAGTCTGAAAGACAGCTGATACCGTGCGGCCTAACTTGGATTTGACAGCCACATAACACCTAAATTGACAGAAGCCGTCACTGCGAATTGAGACGGGCTTGACCGCAGCGGTTCTTTGGCGAGTGTGGGAATACTCTCGCACACCAAAGGTGCCACGCAACACTTAGTGCATATTGGTTAACTACGGACAGTAACGTTAAATCTGGACTAAATCGGGTAGATGTGATATTGCGGTAACGTAGAACGGACATTAGAATAAGGTTAGCATCTGAGTCTTTAACGAAGTCCTTCGGGTTTGTTATAGTTAACAGATTTGTTGTGCCATCAACATTGTTTGAATGTTAGTCGTAAAAGGTAATAAATTGTTGGTATCAACAAATCGAAGAGTTTGTATACAGTACATTTAATTCGATAGGGCAGGTAAGCCTGCAACCCAACATTTTGATCCTTACGACCAGGATAGCGAACCATTTGTTTCTCTGTTCGGGACAGTTTTAAAAATACTTAGATTTTGTGGAGCCTACCCTTAAATAGATGTTAGTTGGTCGAGCGGTATGTATAGGGTGGTCCACAAGTTAATTTATTTTTGGTGTGAGTCTAAGGATTAACGGAAACAAAGGGGAATTTTAATACATATATTGAAAAATTAAATGGTATGCCTATGGAATATAAAATAAGTATAAAAGTTACGAATTGCAGTAAAATAATATAAAGAGGCACACAAGTTACTAAAACATTACTATTCAATGAAACTGCAACTACTAACAGCTTCAGCAACAAAATTTTAGACTAATCTGACACGTAAATAGAAATATTGAATTGACAGCCTACTCGATTGTCAGTTTTATTATCATGGCTGACTTGATTTGTCACAAATTTGGTTTTATTGTTTGGCCGTCTCAGATCGAACATCAGACACCGACCATGAGACCATGTATCTAGTTTGATGGAGCTTCTCTGATAAATATCTCGGAAACGGTTGGAGATAAATAAGTCAAATTATATATCGTTGGATTTAGAATTAAAAAAGAAATCCTGTGATGGTTCAGAGAAATGTGTAAGTTGTAAAATAGAGAAAAACACTTTCATTTCCGCTATAACCGGAAGTTATATTAAAAAACTGAATATTCGGGAATACTACTTAAAGGTTCTATAATGGATGTGTAGGTAAAAAAATATTTTTTTATTTTGTATACAAAATTAGGGTACACCCTCGAATTCCCCTTAATTTTTACTACAATCTCATTTTTTTAATGACGATTTTATGTTAACGTGTCTCCACGTAGCACACTTTTTCCGCTTGGATGGGCCACCCTGTACCTACTCCCTACTAAACGAGGTACCACGCATGTCACTCTCGACACTAATCCCAACAAACTAACACCAAACTGGCGACCGACTTCTGTTTCCCAGTTTTCATCTGCCTGAGTTACCTTCTTTGTTTTTATTATTATCATACATCGGTGCGGCGGGTTCTGTTTATTTATGCTATTGAATTCTGGGTATCGGGAGCCATTATTTACAATACGTGCTGATAGTATATTCAACTTTGGGCCTGATTATTTTCGTGAAATTTACCTAAAGGCATCTATGCGGAGAGGATTTGCAACCCAAAATTTAAAATTCTTGTTGCATTTTGGATTTTGTTGTTTCCCTATGAAATGTTTTTACTCTTGAGTTTGATAGCTGCGCGCTATTATTTACCTAATCTTATCTACTTAACCTATTCTCAACCTATTATCTACCTAAATTACTTAAATCGCTTTTCTCAAAACCCAAGGGTGCTGTTCCTGTATTACCCCCCTTGAACGCATTTGATACGAATGTCCCTGCCTATTATTGTTCTCATTCACAGCCAGTGGCCCTTGCAGTCGACCTTGCTCCGCTGCGGGTACATTATAATTGTTTATTTCTCTTTCGTCGTCGCCCGGCCCACGTGATCGTCTCGCGTCGGCCTGTGGTGTGCCGCGAGGTCCCTCCTGGTTGCCCTCGCTTTCACTGCTATCAGTGCTCTCTCCGTCGGACTCGCTGCTGATTTCACTATCATTTATCTGTGGTGGCGGTGTTTGTGCTGGTGGTATATCATCTATTTCTTCCCACATTTCTTCTTCTTCCTTGTCAGCTGGTGTCCTTTTGTCAGGTCTATGGTTCATTATGTTTTTGTCACCTGACAATGCTCCATGGAACATTTTTAACCCATTTGAATGTACCACTTGTTCCTTGCTTCCCCCTATTTCCTTTATTTTCATTGTTACAGGCCCCTTCTTTTGAATTACACGGTAGGGTCCCGTCCATTTGGTTTGGAACTTTCTTGACAATTTATTTCCTGGTATTACTGGTGTAGATACACTCTTTCACCTATTTCGAATTCTTTCTTTGTCTTTTTGGCATTAAATTTCTCATCGAATTTCTACAGATTTCTCTATGTTTTCTTTCGCGTGTTCATGGGCTAACTGCATTCTTGATAACATTTTCGTGGCATAATTTTCATCCAAGTCATACTTTACTCTTCTGTTTCTTATGGTAAGATGCTGTGGCAGCTCCATATCTCGTCCAAACATTAAGAAAAATGGCGTCTCTTTTGTTGCGCTGTGTACATTATTTCTATAAGCCATTAGGTCGAAGGGAATCCAACTGTCCCAACTATCTCCTTTGTCACTTACGTAGTGCGAAATATGTGTTTTTAACGTTTTATGGAATCTTTCTATAACTGCGTTTCCTTGCGGGAGGTATGGAGTAGTTTGTAATTTCGTGATGTTTAATATTTTACAAATTTCTTTAAAAAGTTTTGACAGAAATTGTGATCCTTGATCAGTAATCAATTCTCGTGGGATGCCAAATTATGTGATGACGTTTATGACAAATGCTTTAGCCACAGTTTCCGCGTTTATGTGTGGTAGCGGAATACAAACAGGATATCTAGTCAAGAAATCGATGCAGGTTAAAATATACTTGTTTCCATTCCTAGTTCTATTCAATGGTCCGACAATATCTAACGCAATCCTTCAAAATACTATAGAGGGTACTGGCATTTTTTGTAATTCCGCAGGAGGGTTGTAGTTACTTTTTCTCATATTACAAGAGTGACAGTTATGACAATATCTTCTTATGTCCGTACTCATCCTTCTCCAATAGAAATCTCTTTTAATCAGCTCCACTGTTTTCTTTTCCCCGGCGTGTCCCGCTAAGACACTGTTATGTTAAAGAAACATTATGTCATTTGTAATCGATCTCGGCGCATATAATTTAAAGCTGCGCTCTGACCCAGTTCTAGTCACGTACAGAAGGTCGTCGGACCCCAAGTAACATTCGGGCTGGTATTTGTTTATGTTTTGAATAATTTGGGCGGCTTCTTTGTCTTCTCGCAGCCTTCTTAGAATTTCTTCGCGAATTCCATATTGTGGCTATCACGGGCGTAAATTCAGTTTGTTTTTCCTCCTTATCTACGAACGCTATTCTTGGGAATTCTTCTCGTAGTCTCGTGAGTCTGTCCGCATTAGTATTCAATTTGCCTGGCCTGTACTCAATACTATTTTGCCAACCTTGAACTTGGTCCTTGATGGTTAATAAATACTTTAAAGGTCAATGGTCCGTAAAAATTAAAAAATGTGTCCCAGTTAAGTATTCTCGCCACTTCTTGACCGCATAAATGACACCCAAGCACTCCCTCTCTATCGTAGAATACCTACGCTCTGCGTCATTTAGTCCTCGACTAGCATACAGGGTGCTACGCATTTTTCAAGGTTTCAAAAGCTTCTTGTTTTTCCGTCCACTTGAAGGGTACATCTTTCTTGGACAACTCTGTTAATGGTTGTGATATCTTTGAAAATTCCTTTACCATGGACCGGTAGTACGATGCCAAGCCTATGAATGCTCTAATTTCTTTTACTGTCTTTGGGACTGAATAGTTCTTTACTACTTCGATTTTCCCTGGATGCGCTTTGTAGCCGCTGGAATTTATTATGTGCCCTAACTATTCAATTTCTTCTTTCATAAAATGACACTTAGTGGGTATGAACTTTAAATTACTCTCTCTCATTTTGTCCAACACATGTCTGAGGCGTTTAAGATGTTCTTCTACGTCTCCCTCACTAAAAACTATAATATCATCTAGATATATTAGGCACTCCTTGTACGTTAGGGTGGCAAACACATTGTGCATTAATCTTTGCCAAATCGAGGGCGAATTTTTTAACCCCATACTCATACGTTTGAACTCGTAGTGATTTTCTTGTGTTGAAAAAGAACTTTTTTCTCTGTCTCGCTCGTCTAATTCCACTTGGAAATATCCACTAGCCAAATCCATTGTTGAAAATAAACTGCAGCTATGTAATAAATCAATGGTGTCCTGTAACCTTGGTAAGGGAAAGAAATCTGTTTTTGTTATTGCATTTAATGCTTGTAGTCAATACATAACCTAAATTGAGGCTCTTCTTCTGGTTGTAAACGCTTTTCCACCAGAAGGGCGGGAAAACTCCATGGAGATTGACGCCAGGTGCCCTAAAAATATCTACACATTCCTTTATTAAATCTTTTAGCTTTTCCTCGCTTGAATTTGTTACTTTGTCTAGGTACAATAACCTTAATATTTTTTCTGAGTCTTGTACATTTATTTTTCTTACTGGCTTTCCATTCTTTGGACACTCACTTTCTTCGGCCTCATAAGCTTTCACTAAAACATGCTTTTTCTGTATCATTAAGCTTTGTCATATTCATTAAGCGGATTGGTACATCTTTTTCTGCTCTATTTATACTTCTGGCGACTATTATACCAGGGGTTATATCTTTGTTTGGTTCTACGACAATAAATGGCATTTCCAGTTTCCCAACTTTCCTTATTGCTGCCATACACACTGCTTGACTTCTCGGGGGTATCACTAAGTTATTTTTAAGGTACACTTCCATTCCGGTTGAGTCTAATGTCTCATCTCTTTCCTTACATAAATTAGATGCAGGGTGCCGTGGCCGACTGTCCTCAAGACGGTTATATGACTCTTGGGCTTGTGCTTGTACCTGTTTAACCTTATCATCTCCTTTAATTACCTTCCTTTCTCTCTTTTTCTCTACTATTTTCTTCTCGCCTTCCTCCTCACTTAGTTTTTCTACTTTTTGGGAATCTGCAGCTACCCTGTATGTCGCTATCTCCACCTGTTGTTCCACCTGGTTGTTAATTTTTGTGTAGTGTTCAGAACAATTGCCAGTAGTCTGAACACTGGTATTCTTGACCTCTGGCAAAGACCAAGAATAAGCGGCGGCCTCGGACAGGCGAGGTAACTCCTTCCCCAACTTCACTTCCCAACTCCTTAACTTCGCTTCTTAATTCCTTAACTTCTTCGCAAAGAACATCACTTAGAACCACATTTTCTTCTTCTCTTTTAATTACACTGTCCTCAATCACAACACTCTCTTGTTTCCCTTTAACTTCATTACCTAACTTTTCAACTATAACTCTTAAGTCCTGAACTTCGTCGTATAAAGTATCACTCATATTAACACTTCCGTCCCTTCTTTTAACTACACTTGCTCTCGTACTATAATTATTCTCTTCAATTAACGGTATTTCTTCTTCTAACATATGGATTACACCACGTCGCCAGTCAACTTTTACACCATACTTATGCCAAAATTCTAAACCTAACAAAATATCCGCGTTAAACCCTATATCGTCCTTCTCTAGTACCGTAGCTTTATGTACTAAACTTTTCCTATTGGGTAATCCGATATATAGACTTGTAACACCTAAACTTGCTATATCATTACACTGACTATCTACTAATACTACATTATTTTTCCTAATTTTTAACCCCTCTGCAAACTCGGGTTTTACTAAAGATACAACTGCTCCAGAATCTATTAAAATTCTACACTTTCTATTAAACACAGTCATTTCCGCAACGTTCCGAGGATATATTCTTTTTCTAAAGCAGTTACGGATCGGTTTCTTTACTAATTCCAAGTTCCTTGCGCTCCAGCCGTACTCCGAGGGTTTTGAGCGGCTGGTCGTTTAAATGACCCTGTACCTCACGGAGGTACGGCGGAGAATTTCCCGGGCAATCTCTAGCGTAGTGACCTGGGCGCCTGCATTGAAAACAAAGCCCGTTATTATTCGGCAGTGGCCTGCCGCGCTCCGGACGATATTTTAAACACTCTCGGGCGAAGTGACTCACCTCGTGACAATTAAAACACTTCTGGCCGCTCCGCGGTGGCACTTCCTTACGCATACTACAGTCTCGCGCAAGGTGTCCACCTTGCCTGCACTTATCGCACATAGACCTAGTGTTCCCTGTTTCCTTCTTATTCTCTCGATTCTCTACCACTCGGCATTCCTTATTATTCTGAAATGGCCTAATAATTCTTTCTATAGATTCTTCCTTTCCGAGTATTTTATTGCCTCTTCCATATTTTTTTGCCTTAACGACAAAACTCGCTGTTTTATTGGCATTAATAACCCTAAAACAAATTGCGTAGTGATATCCATCTCTAGTTTTTTCTGCAACACTTGAGTTTTTGCCGGGTCATCTACAAACGTTACGGTCCTGTTTCCTAAAATTTTAAGCCTAGTCAAAAATTTGCGACAGCTTTCCCCGTATCTCTGCCTCGCGTCTATGAACATTTTTATAGCCGTGACCTGGTTCATGTCGTCGTTTGAATTGCTTCTTTAAAATACCCTTTAATTTAGCCCAATCCGTTGTCTTTTGTAATTCCGGTTCCGCTTCTATTAATTGCTTGGCGCTACCTCTCAATTTTACCCTAACAATAGCCACTTTTTGTTCCTCTGACCAACCTGCCAATAACGCAGTTTCCTCGATTATCCCTAAAAATTCTTCCACTTTTTCTCTCCCGTCATAATTTGGTACAGTTTCTATTCCCCATTAATAATCTCGAGGTTACTTCTCTCCTTACCTCGCCTTCCACGCCGTTTGCCCCTGCCATTGCCTCCACTTGTTCGTTTGGCATTTTAAAATTCTCTAATAAAAAATAAGTCCTAAATTTTATTGCCTATTTACCTCTATTTTTGCATGGAATTTTTTCTTTGCCCTTAAATTCTCCTAGCACTTCTTTTTCCTAATACCTAATTTTCTAAACCGTTTATCTCTTACACCACACAGTTTCCCTAAAATATTACCGTTATAAATTTTCCTACATCTTTTTCTTTTTATCACTTTTCCGATAATTTTTCTAACAATTTCCCAAACAACCCCTATCCGTTAAAATCCTTTTAACCCCACAACTCTCCTAAAATTTCTAGTTTGAGAAATTTCTGTAATTTCCTGTTTTCCGTCAAATTTGACAACTCACCCCTACCGTTAAAATCCTTTTGACCCCACAATTTTCTTCCACAAAAATTTAACCTGATACATTTTTTACTTTTCCGAAGTTTTTCTTAAAAATTTTCCACACTACCCCTATTCGTTAAAATCCTTTTGACCCCACAATACCGTTATCCTTTTCTACACCTCAGATTTTCTATAAAATATTTTTAGATTTTTTCCCGACAATTAATTTTTTCCTGTCAACTTTGACAATTTACCCTTGACATTAACCTCCTTTTGACCACACACCTGACACCATTTGTGGAGCCCACCCTTAATTAGATGTTAGTTGGTCGAGCGGTATGTATAGGGTGGTCCACAATTTAATTTATTTTTGGTGTGAGTCTAAGGATTAACGGAAACAAAGGGCAATTTTAATACATACAGTGTGTCCCACTTAAGGACTGACCACCCCTGTAAAATTTTTATTTATAGCTCGATTTTCATAAACTTTTTTTTGTTGGATAGAGCTTCAAAAATGGCATCAAACACATAATTCAGGTGCCTCGTGCGTTAAAGTCATGGCCCACTGAGACGGTGTTTTAGTGCTGAAATTTCGAGAAGTACTATTAGGGATTTTTTTAGAGGAAAATTAATGCCAGGTTCTTATTCAGCATTGTTCGAAATCCAAACGTACCAATTTGCATTGCCGTAGCTCTACAGGGAGTTTCAAAATTTTTATTGCCACACTTAAGGGCTGACCACCCTCGTAAAATTTTTATTTATAGCTTGATTTTCATAAACTTTTTGTTGGGTAGAGCTTTAAAAGGGCATTACATGCATAATTCAGGTGTCTCCTGCTTTAAATTCATGGCCCACTGAGACGAAGTTTTAGTGCTGAAATTTCGAGAAGTACTATTAGGGATTTTTTAGGGGAAATTTAATGCCGGTTTCTTGTTCAGAGTTTTTGGAAACCCAAACGTACCAATTTGCATTACCATAGCTCCACAGGGTGTTCCAAAAAAATTAAAAGGAAAAGTAAGGCCGGATTCTTATATGCAGTGAGAGGTTCCAAACAAAAACGTACTAATTTGTAATTAGTTTTCTTAATTTCTGGTAAGTTGGTCACTAAAATATTCATGAGGAACTCATATTCTTTCAAAAATTTATTAGCGAACAAATTTTTTATTTAATTTAATATCATCAAATACATGAATAAACAACACAACAAAACATAAACTCAAATTTCAGTCATTTCAATTAGTCCTCCATTTTATAATGCAAATTGGTACGTTTGGGTTTCCAACAATGTTGAATAAAAATCTAGCATTAATTTTTCTCTAAAAAAGTCCCTAATAGTACTTCTCGAAATTTCAGCACTAAAACTTCGTCTCAGTGGGCCATGAATGTAACGCACGAGGCACCTGAATTATGCATTTAATGCCATTATTGAAGGTCTATCCAACAAAAAAAGTTTATGGAAATCGAGCCATAAATAAAAATTTTGCAGGGGTAGTCAGTCCTTAAGTGGGACACACTGTATATTGAAAAATTAAATGGTACGCCTATGGAATATAAAATATAAAAGTTACGAATTACAGTAAAATAATATAGGGATGCACACAAGTGATCAAATTGTATTACTAAAATATTATTCAATGATTTTAACAGAAAAGAGTCGACAATAAAAGTTTTAGCGCAAAATAATTATCTATAATTTTACTAACTGGTTCCAAAATTGTGTGGCGAACAATACTAGCTCATAGCCAAGGTTAGTTTATAGGAAGGTTATGACATTCGACGACTTGGAAGGGAAGGGGGGGTGAGAGGCAAAGGGAGGAAAGGCCGCAATTTATGTTGGGAGCATTTACACTCGTGAATTGGCGATTTAGTAACTCCCTAAATAGATAACGCTTCTAGCCATAGGCGCACACAGACGTTTTTGGCATGTACTTTGTTTATGGTGTATGTTTATTTTGTTTTGGCTGTTTTCGGTTATTTTTTCATTTTAGTGTTTCTGCAATGAAATAACAGAACTTTGTGGAGTATGTTGGTGCATCGCATTTTTGTTTTATGTTTGTGTTTTTACTTTGTTTTCGGTTTTCAATACCCGTGTTGTCCCATTTGATACGCCATTGGCATCAAACTGAAGGCCAGCTGGTGAGAGCGGTACCGTCGCGCGATTTTTCCGGTGCAAAGGGACTGCCTTTGGTTTTGTTTAAGAGTGGGGGAATGTCATAACCTTCCTATAAACTAACCTTGCTTATAGCATAAAATGATGACAGAACCTGCAGGAAATAGTAAGTGAATGTAGCCCAAAATATTCCAAGAAATAATTAATATCAAAATTATTGGCACACAAACTAGTTAGCCTGATTACACAAATGATAATAAAAATGTGTAAATTCTTAAAAATGATTCGAAATTGGCACAAAATCGCATTTCAAAATACCCAAAATTTAGCGTAAAATATTCAGAACTGTAACGACACTGTTTTAAAATATGACAAAATATAACAATCCTTTACGACACCCCAAGTAAACACTAATAGCATTCAAAATAACATAAATTAAAATAAATGAATTAACTGGAAAGAGAAAGGCAACTCAGTCGACAAAACCCAACAAAACAAAATTCAATCGCTTACTCTTTGGTCAGTTCAACGAACAGTCGAAGGTACTTGCTGCTGGTTCTTGGTGTAGGTTTCATGGCTGGCACGGCCTCGGACGCTCGCGGGTCTCTCGGGCAAAAGTTAGCCCTACAACTGGTGGTCTGCGACGACTCCCTCTCATGGCTGGCGCGGCATCGGACGCTGGATGTTGTCTCGGGCAGTCTTCGCCCTGCAACTGTAGATCTGCTACTACTTCTCCTCGTTTGGGAGTAACCCTCTTTTATATCAGATTGGGACATTGTTTTCGCCTTGATTCTTGGATCTGCAGGTGTTCGCTAGACGTTTTCTTGTGGAATTTATAAACAAACATGGTTTTGGAGCATGTTTTTCGGAGAACTCTAATAACCGTGGCAGACTCTCCCTGGTGTTTCGGTACTTACACAATGTAAACAACATGGTTTTTCGATTAACTTTATGGCCCAATATCCGGCTGCTTGAATCATAACCCGATGAATTTTCAGAGAAATATTTCAAGGAAGTAGCTAACATTGTATCGAGTTATTTGATAAAATGAAATGAGAAAATTGGTTGGTATCTACGGGGCACCTCAATTTAGCTTAAAATTGTAATTTAAAACCTGATAGTAGGTATCAGTAGGAAGTTACATCGGTTGTGGACATTTTTGGCCGTTTGTGGCTAGTTGCCAGAGGACTTATATTCTGCTTGGATGAAATTTCTGTCGGGATTGCCAGATTTAAACTTTTTGGAGATATACAGACATGTTGTGTGTCAAAACGCGGTCAAATACACGGATTTGCAGACGCCTCAGAAAGTGCCTACGGAGGTTGTGTGTATTTACGGTCCAAGGATAAAGATGGCGATGTGTTTGTGTATTTCACAGCCAAATCCAAAGTCGCTCCCTTAAAGGTTATTACGATACCGCGTCGTGAGTTGTGTGGTGCTCTAGTGCTGGCCAGATTAATACATAAAGTAGTGAAGTCACTAGGACTACTGCAGATAAAGATCACATTGTGGAGTGATTCTACAGTCGTGTTGGGTTGGTTAAAGACAACTCTTAATCTATTAAAACGTTTTGTTAGCAATAATGTTGCCGAAATTCAGAATTTGACAAGTAAATTTGAGTGGTGGCATGTTCCCACAACAGACAAGCCGACAGACATTCTGTCAAGAGGAATGTATCCTAAATTGATTTTAAAGAGTGATATTGGGGTTCGGTCCACAGTTTCTCAAAGAAAGAGGAACAAAATGGCCTAAAGTTCAGTCTCAAGATAACTCGGTTGGAAGTCTACCAGACATGAGTAGTAAGACAACTAGTTTGTTAATTGCTACAGAATAGATTACAAGGTTTCCATTTGAGAGATATTCTAAGATTTCAAAAATGAAAGCAGTTCATATTTAATTGTTCGGTTAGGTGAGAAAGTCGAAAACAGGTATTATGTCTCTCATAGAAGCTGCTCAAGAAATAAAAGATTTGTCTAAAGGAAAACCTAAAGCGCCAAAAGCAATATTTTAAATCTCGCACCTTTCCTAGATAACAAAGGTATTTGATAGTTGGGGGTAGTTTAAAAAATTCTGATTATCCTTTTGAAAAGAAGCACCCCATATTGCTTTTGGCTAAGCACAGGTTGACAAGGTTATTGTTCGAAGAAGAACATGTCAGGTTTTGTCATGGCGGACCACAGTTGTTGTTATCTTCCATTAGGGAAACGTTTTGGCCAGTGTCAGGTCGCAATTTAGCAACAGTAACGGTGAAGAGGTGTCTCACCAGCTTTAAGCAAGCGGCAATGGTTAGCAATCGTTTAATAGGTAATCTACCTCAAGTTAGGCTTTCGTCACAATTTCCGTTTAGCCATACAGGAGTAGATTACGGAGGGCCATTTTTTATAAAGTCACTAAAGAGTCGCGGTGGCACCATTAGCAGATGTTATGTAAGTTTGTTTGTCTGTTTTGTGACACGAGCAGTCCACTTGGAACTTGTGTCAGACCTCACAACCGAAGCATTCAATATGGCATTACGAGGTTTTTCAGCTCGTAAGGGTAGACCTGCGGACATATATTCTGATCAAGGTAGAAACTTCGTGGGTGCGTTCCCTGAATTAAAAGAATTAGGTAACTACCTCACCGAGAATGAAGAGGTCTTTTTGAGGTCATATGAGAGGGAAAAATACAGTAGCATTTCATTCCCGCCCATAGTCCGCACTTTGGTGGGTTGTGGGAGTCAGGTATTAAGGCAGTGAAGCATCATTTGAAAAGAACAATGGGTAGTGCGCATTTGCCGTTCGAGGAACTTTGTACTTTGCTTGTACAAATCCAAACAATTTTGAACTCCCGTCCTATGCCCCCTTTGTCTACTGATCCTTCAGATTTGCACCCATTAATCCTGGCTCACTTCCTAGTAGGAAGAAGTTCACGGGAATACCTGAACCAAACCTACTTCACATTCTTGAAGCAAGGTTGTCATGTTTTCAACAACTTGAAAAAATAAAACAAGACCTTTGGCGTCACTGGAGCAAGGAGTATATTAGTGAACTCCAACAGCATCGTAAATGACTTAAACCAGATGGTGTTCAGCTGCAATGCTATGGAAGCGTGAAAGCGATGGTGTCGCACGGGTCGCTACACTAAAAATTGCTGGTGGTGAGATTGTGCGTTCATTTGCAAAAATATGTCCTTTTGACAATGATAAACTGAGGTGACTAGACGTGTTGAAGGGGATCCCTTCAAGGTGGGGGTATGTTGAGGAGTGTTCTGCGCCCAGGTCTGAAAGACAGCTGATCCTGCGCCAAGATCTGTAAAGTAAGAATGTTGCCTCTTGTTGAAAGATAAATTTCTGGATGACGTCATGGGAATGCTGGCAATAATCGTCGGCAAGGGAAACACACGAGGGGACGCCAATCACATCATCTGACAGCATTCCTGTGACGTCAGCGTTCGCTCTCTCTCTATGTAAGTGGGTCTTACTTCACGGGTCTTGATCCTGCGCGGCCTAAATTGGATTTGACAGCAGCCGTCACTGAGAATTGAGACGGGCTTGACCGCGGCGGTTATCTGACGAATGTGGGAATATTCTCGCACACCAAAGGTGTCTCGCATCACTTAGTGCATATCGGTTAACCACGGACATTAACGTTAAATCCGGACTAAATCGGGTATCTGTGATATTGCGGCCGATGTAACGTAGAATAGACATTAGAATAAGGTTAGCGTCTGAGTCTTTTAACGAAGTCCTTCAGATTTGTTATAGTTAGTAGATTTGTTGTGCCATCAAGATTGTTTGTATGTTAGCCGTCAAAGGTAATAAATTGTTGGTAACAACAAGTCGAAGAGTTTGTATACAGACCATTTAATAGGGCAGGCGCCTGTTCTCGAGCTACCCTGGTAAATAAATGAACTCATTTGGAACACAGTGATATACGGGGCGCGATCTATTTCATAGCATTTACCATGCTCTAGTCAAGGAGGTATCCAATAAGAAAGCGAGAGTAGCGATTTGATTGGTCGGCGTTTCGGATATCCACGGACAACTAGTGCAAACAAAATGTTTAAATTTTAACAAAAAATATGCTATAGTTGCGGAATCGTGTTGAGAGCTAAATGCACAACAAGCGCGTAATAGAGCAGGCGGTGACCACGATCGTATATCATCGGTCGAACCACTGATCCTGTCGCATCGTGTCGTATCCCGTCATTTTCCCCTTTATCTTCGCCAGGATCCTAACTTGTTAACAAGCGCCTATCGGCCCTGCCGGACCATAGGCCTTGTTATGGCCCCCGCTCCTGTGTAGTAATACGTCTACCTAAGCTCTCGTCTACAGGACGCAGTTTTCGATATTTCGAGCCCAAATTTGGCGTACAGCCGTCCGAGCTCAAGGGCAACAATCCTATTGAAGGGCGTCCGAATCGGGAGAACCGTTCGGCCCCCGGAATTTTTTTCCCGTTTTCTTCGGGAAAAATGGCTAGTGATTGGAAGGGGGAGCGCCGGTCGGGTTCAATTTTCGCGTGGATAATACGGGCCTCTCGCCTGCCAGAGGGCACCCCGATCGAAAAAGCCGTTCGGCCGTTTGGGCTGCCTTTTTTTCGCGATTTGGCGAGGTCCCCGCGATCATACTGTATAGGGGAGAGGGGGCATGAAAGGGACAAGTCATGAAAGGGACACAAGCTATTACAAACAGACGAGATAGTGCATACATTTCAAATTCTCACTGATAGATGGCGCTAGCATAACTGGTGACTGTTATTCAGAGAAATTCTAGAAATTTCTTCAGTTGTGATTATTGCGAGCTACAACGTGTTTTGCTTCCAAAAAGTAAAATATGGGGCAGTGATATGTATGCTTTCCAGTTGTGAAAAATCAAAATAGCGTGTTAATTTCTTATGGTATAACTTGTTGGACATTTTACTGTACGTTGCTTAACCTATTTTTGAAATATGGCTGGTAAGTATATTTTTTTAATGATAACCTCAAAAACTTACATAATGTGATGAAAGGGACACTTTAAAAAGTAATGAAAGGGACAGTGTCCCTTTCATTACCTTGTCCCTTTCATTACCTTAAAATGTCCATTTGTGATAAAATAAGGTCAATACTTCATTTCTTTACAGAAAATAAAGAAAAAAATGTAAAAAAAAGAACGCGAAAAACTCCCAAAGAAATAGAAACTGCTGTAATGGAAGTTATTACACATAATCAGTCAATTCGTTCTGTTGCAAAATCAATGGGGATAGCAAAATCAATGTTGGCTCGATTAGTTCAAAAGGCAAGAGGCACTGATGACGCATTTAGTTACCAGCCTGATATTGGTAACCGAAAAATATTCACAAAACATCAAGAAGAACTGTTGGCGAAATATATAAAAACCGCATCAAAAATGGCACACGGGTTAACCCGCACCCAAGTGCGTGTATTAGCATTTCAGTATGCAAGTAAATTAAAAATATATCGTCCCGATAGTTGGAAAGATAATCAGATGGCTGGGGTGGACTGGTACAATGGGTTTATCAAAAGACATAGCGACCTTGCTTTACGAAAGCCAGAAAAGACTAGCTTAGCTCGTAGTACGGCTTTCAATAGAAACACCGTTGAAACTTTCTTTAATAATTTAGAACGAGTTTTAAAAAAATATAAGTTTGATCCTGAAAACATCTATAATGCTGACGAAACTGGCCTTCTTACAGTAACCGAACTTCCAAATGTAGTTGCACCAAAAGGCGCAAAACAGGTTGCTCAGGTGTGCTCACAAGAAAGAGGCCAACTTGTTACCATGTTGGCATTCATTGCAGCTACTGGAAACACTGTTCCGCCAGTGTTTATTTTCCCTCGGGTTCATTTTAAGGATTTCATGCTGGAGGGGGGTCCCGTTGGAAGCCTTGGTTTAGCTTACCCGTCAGGATGGATGACTGCTAACAATTTTTTTTTGGCTTTTCAGCATTTTGTTAAACATGTAAAGCCCACAAAAGAGAAACCCATTTTATTATTGCTGGACAACCACGAGAGTCATATCAGTATTGATGTAGCGAGTTATGCCAAAGAAAATCATGTGGCAATATTGACCTTTCCACCTCACTGCAGCCACAGGCTGCAGCCTTTAGATTTGTCTGTGTTTGGGCCTCTAAAGTCATATTATAAAGTTGCGCTAAATGACTGGATGGTTAACAATCCAGGTAAAACAGCAACTATTTATATAATTGCAAAATTGACAAAACTGGCATATGAAAAAGCATTCACTATCAAGAATATCACAGCTGGCTTTCAAAAAAGTGGGATATATCCCTTTAATTCAAATATATTTACAGAAGACGATTTTCTTGGTGCCTCAGTATCAGACCGACCTCTATCCTGTAATCTACAACATCCCATAGATACTCAAACAACCTCCACCAAAGCAACCGAGACACTTGTAGCTTCTCAGCAAGAGGAAATTCTAACTCAGCGACAGGAAATTATAACCCCAGAATCAGTTAGACCCTTTCCTAAAGCGGGCCCAAGGCAAAATAAACAACAGAAACGAAGAAAAGGATCATCAAAAGTGATTACTGAAACACCTGAGATGCTAGCAATGAAGGCTCTTAGCGAACAAAAAGAAAACAAAAGGTCTGTAAAGGCGGTTGTATATGTCATTATATACGGATTTAGTTCATTGCTGCGTTCTGTAGAGGGCGCACTGGAGAATGCCGTATAAATGCGTGTAACAAAGTCTGACCCGGATACGTTCTACAGTTCTCTCAGACCCTACATTTGGCAACAGTGTTTTCAACGAATTTATCGCCTAGAATAATATAATCTGACTGTCTTTTATGTTGTATCGGATGTATGTAGTTCTTTAGGTAGACGGGAAGAGGTTCCAAAAGAAAAAACTTTTAGTTTTCATTTTATCGCCAAAGTCACTCTTGATAAAAAGTTTTACTTGTTCTGAGCCTGAAAAATAGTATTAGAATATGACCAATTTATATAGGGTATTTAAAAAATTGAGAAAACCTTATTTTAAGAACTACTACAAAATGTTATTAATAGAAGTTGTTTCTAATACTACAAGAAGAACTTAAATATATAGTCCAAGAGCCGGCTGCATGATTTCAACTCTCATAAGATTATAGAATAAGATGTTATCTAAAATGTAGAGAGTATATTTCTTTACTTGAAGCAAAGATATATACTTTGCTTAAAGCGAGTAGGTTGCCTTAGATAATATGGGCCCGATCATTGTTATTTAAAGAAATTGTGGTTAATTTTTAATTTTTTAATAGGTACAACCCGTCCCATGAATATATTTACTACTTTTTCGCAAAATTCTTTTGATAAATTCGAAAAGTGCCATTCTAAAAATCTAAGGAGGTGGTAAATTTCTTAATTGGGTCTTGTACTTTCCTTCAGTACCAAACGAAATCTCAATCCGATATTTAACCAAATTTTCCGACTCCCGATTTTCAAGTTTCGAGAAACGGGAAGGCTGTAGAATCAGCGAAATTGACGGGAAATCCCGAGGAACCGCTCTTAGAATATGCGTGTTTTTTTCTCATTTTTTGATTTTTCGGAGGCACCGGAAGCATCTGCAACTCACGTGAAGACTTGAGGGAAGCTTTACAAATTCCGACCCCAGAGCCCCGAGCCGAAATAACTTAGATGTTAGCTCGGCGAAATAACTTAGCTGTAGCTCGGCGATAAGGGACAATTTCTGACAGTTTTCGGACTTTGGCTTTTAAGTGACGGGAAATGCCGACCAACCACGTAAAAAAGATGCGTCCCACCTGCGTTGGTCGTTTTTTTCGTTAGTAATAATGTCATAACGGCATCTAATTTTTATAAAAAAAAATCGAAAAAACACGTTGTAATATTTTAACAAGAAGCATGAGTGCTGGTGGCAACAAAAATCCGAGTCGAAGACGAGGATTTTTGCACCTGCACGAATGCATTTTGTTAAAAAATATTACTTAGCATTGTTTTTTTTTTTACAGGAAAAATTAGATGCCCGAATGGTATTTGACAAGACTATTTCATAAGTAACAGATTATTCTGCATACACATAGTTTACAAAACATACTACCTATTCTACAACAGCTGTCAAGTTTTGCCGCGGGTAAACTCGAAAAAACTGCTGACAAGTGCTGTCGTACAGTTTTTCCATCTAGAAACCATTTGTAATTCAAAATTGCGCGTTTGTGATTGGTGTAAATTAAGACGAGGGAAATAGTCTCCGAAAATAGAATATCGATAAATTCAGTTATTTTTTAGTTCCTAATACCTAAGTTGTTCCTAATATCGAAATTGTCCTAAACTAAATATGAACAAAACTAATATTCAGATAACTTCGGGATATCGCTCATCGTGTTTTGCTTTAAAATGTACCAAGGCACTGAAGTTAAACTTTTCATGATTCATGTGGAATTTAGTTGCCGAGGCCTCTGGCCAAGGCATCTCGCCAAGGCCTACTTATTGAAAAAATCGTACAATAATGGGCTACTTTAGTGCCGATTTCTGAGCTTTTAATGACGATTTTGAGATACTTCAAGAAAAATCAGTTTATGTCTTAATGCATTCCACCCCAAGATGGCGGATTACCTAACCTCCTTGACATGGGTATCAAGTTAAAGAGTTTGACGAGTAGAAAACGATATCGCTGATGCCCAAGATGATGATGAATTGATAATAAATTTCTTTACCACCCTCATGACATGGGAACCAAATATCTACTAAAAGGCATAAAACAAAATAAAAAATAAAAAACTTTTTAAAAACAAGCTTTTATTTAAGCCATGTAGTAAAACGAATAAAATACGCTTAGCTTTTCGTTAAGGTAATTCAATGCCAAATTGCTATACATGCTTTTTGAAATCAAAAAACTTGTTGGGCCAATTGTAAAGAAAATACATACTTTGGCAAGTACTTGCTTGTCAACCAATCACCGTCCAATAAAATTAATTGGTACCTACCTACTTTTGTTAACATTTCGCGCAACAAGCAATTACCTTAACGAAAACCTAAACTTATTTTATTCGTTTTAGTACATGGCTTAAATAAAAGCTTGTTTCTAAAAAGTTTTTTTATTTGTTATTTTTTTCTTGTGTAAAATTCAATGAATGCTTGAGGTTTCTTCGTGAATTATTGTAACTTTGGATTTTCAGGAATGTTTTACACTTGTGGTGTTATGCATGATTCTTCATAAAATAGTTACGAAAAGTTCGGCGTTTTGACTTAAGTTGTAAATGATTAGTTTGACGGCTTACACAGACCCAATTCGCCATATATATACCTACAATGTCAAGCCATTTTCGACAAAAAGACCCGGGTCCGATAACGTTTTCACCAATATTTTGCACAATATATCCTTGTGAAAATTAGAAAAAATGTATGCAATGTAGTACATAATTTGTTTCGTTTTTAGTTCCAAATAGTTACAATTAAATTAATTTCCAAAGGAACTTTCAACATTTGTTGCATTTTCCTAAATGACGACATCACTGACCCAGATAGTAACAACGGCTTGGGATGAGGAAAAGCAGCTTATTTTTTGTTCCTTTTTTATTTTTGAATATATACAGGGTGTCCAACTTTACAACTGTACAAATCCGTAAAATCTTCATTTCTAGAGATAATCGCCTAAACTTTTTTTTGTTTCAAAGGCCTTCAAAAACCGCTTCTTTTCACCTTCCTGCAATTTTCAAAATGAAAATCCAGGGCAGGTTGCGATTTTTTTATACCCCCGATTTCTCGAAAACCATTTAGCGATTTTTTATTTTCTGACTTCACAGCCCTAATCAGAACACCCCAAAAACCCCCATATACCAAATTTGAACAAAACATATACTGGGAGTTTCATTCTGTAGGGTGTCAAAGTTGAGAAAAATAGGAATTTTAAAGGCATCTGCCAAGTCAAGTGTGCCATGGAATCCCCTCAAAACAGTTCAATGGTCAATAGGACCACAGAAAATATAGTCCCACGACAGAAAGCTCCTTAACAATACCTGTCAGGAAATTTAAAGACATCTGAATGGTCAACAGGGCCACTCAAAATGTTGGTGTGAAAAGATTTACTAGAAAAATATACGGGGTATTTTTCTCTGAGCCATCTCAAAATTTTGCAATTTTATGAAACTTATACGGATCAAGAGTGCTCTGGAATCATAGAAAAATATTGATAAACACAAAAGTAATGTATTTCTTTACAAAATGCCAACTAGCAAATAAAAACAAGTTAAATTATTGGACCTTTCTCAACAAAGTCACTGTCTAAGATGATACATTTTCTCTGCGTTTCCTGTTGTAGCACACCAGCCACCTTAACTGATATGGACTTACTGACTGGCAGGCTTCTGTATTTTTTAGATTTAGTTCGTTTATAGTGTGTGGAGCTGTTTTGATATAGGTACTCGATTTTTGACCCGTATAAAGTTCCAAAAATTCAGTAATTTGAGATGGCACAGATAAGAACACTCCGTATATTTTGTATTGGACCTTTGCACACCAAAACCTTGAGTGGTCCTATCACAGAAAATATATTCAGATAACAGAGAGCTCCTTAGTGACAGCTGTCAAATGGACTAATATTTTTCAAATGCATTTATATTGAGGTCCACTATTAAATGTTGGCTAATCTACGAATTGGGAAGATTATCTTTTGGGAAAATATCATTTCATAGGAAATACAATCGACTTGTTTTCGAGTCTGTAGTCGGAGTCCATTTGACAGGTATTGTTAAGGAGCTTTCTGTTGTGGAACTATATTTTCTGTGGTCCTATTGACCATTCAACTGTTTTGAGGGGATTCCATGGCACACTTGGCAGATGCCTTTAAAATTCCTATTTTGCTCAACTTTGACACCCTGCAGAATGGAACTCCCTGTATATTTTTTATTCAAATTTGTTATATAGGGGTTTTGGGGTGTTCTGATTAACGCTGTTGGGGTCATATTTTAAATAAAAAAATCGCTAAATGGTTTTCGTGAAAATCGGGGGTATAAAAAAATCGCAGCCGGCCCTGGATTTGCATTTTGAAAATGGCAGGAAGGTCAGAAGAAGAGGTTTTTGAAGGCCTTTCATACAAAAAAAATAATTTAGGCGATTATCTCCAAACGCGAATGGAGATGGCGACACTGACGAGGATTCGGGGGATGAAAATTTAGTTGAGATGAATAATTTGACCGAATCTCAGCTAAGAGCTGAATGTCGTAAATGTAGCTTTTAATGCTTTATCATCGGTATTTCCGCTAAACAAGATAAAAAGATTCTCCCGCAGTCCGATAAAAAACGTATTTATGTAGATCATCTAAAACTTATAAAATTCTGCAACGAAAATAAGGGAGATAAGAAAGCCCAAAATCTTAGTGAGTATAAAGTGGCAATAAGAGGAAAGAAATGGTATACCTACTTAGTGGATATCACGAACGATGATCCTCGCGTCACAATGGTCGACAATGGAAATTACATTGTCGACCATTGTGAGGCAGGGATCATCGTTCGTGATATCTATTATACTCTCCATTATTTGCTCATTGCATAGATATGGCTATGCAAAACGCTTGGCGTCTTTATAACAGCATTGATGGCAAATTGGACCAATTGGAAATTCGTAGGTCAGTAGCGACAGAGTTACTGGAAATATACAAACGAATAACTGAAAAGGGTCCCTCAAAACCTCAGAAAAATGTATACGAATTTTCTCGCTATGACCAGATCGATCACTTAGTACTATACAACGAAAGTCAACGGCGTTGCTTTGTATGTCATAAAAAATCCAATTTTATATGCCGTAAATGTGATGTTGGTCTGCACACAGTTCACACAGTGTCACAGAGTATCACAGAGTATCATAGTTTAATAATTGGGGGTTTAGAAAAGCAGTTGGCTAGTTTTATGTTCTCCCTTTTTTAAAATAAATTTTATATTTTTATAACCGTGTCTTAGTCCAATCTAATAGTAGAATATAGCCCTACCGTCCGTTTAAAAGGACACTCTATCGACCTAATCCAAAACTTCAAAAATTTTTAATTATTTTTATTCTACTTAGTTTTATGTATTTAAAGAAAATTTGAAGAAAAAAAATAAATATTTAGGAAAAAAGTAGTTTCAGGTCTAAATGGGTTAAGGCCGTTTGGCACAATATAATATTTTATATTTTTTTTGTGCAAAATTCTAAAAAGAAACTGAGAAACTCATCATATTCTACATACAATGTCAAGCCTTTTTGAACGTTATCAGACCCGGGTATGTATTTATATATACAAAATGTAAGCAAGATAAATAATTTGTAACAAATATTTAATTTTTTTTTGTTGTGTTGTCCTAAAGAAAATAAGGACAAAGCGCTCCAACTGCACCTACCTTTAAAACAGACACGAACAAATTGAATTAAGTGGCTTAGTTTAAAAATTCAATGATCTAAACCTTATTTGATTTTTTTATCCATTCACTGGGTTTACATTTATTTGGGTTTAAATAATTTATAAATTGTTTTTATGGCTCTAATAAATATCACTTCAAAACGAAAGAGCAGGGCCATCAATATCAATTTCTTAATACATAATACTAGATCAAGCTTCGAAACTGGACATTTGCACCATATTGCAACAATCTAAACTTTATAATTCCAGTTAGAAATAAAATTCCTCAGTGGAAATAACAAAATATAAAAAATATTATTATTTTCGTATGTTATGGTTTAGAAAAGTCCGTTAGAATATTATAGCAATCTATAAAAATAGGAAAATAATTGTCCATTTACCTTTTTTGTTTTGGCTTCATTGCCGAATCTAAAAATTAAAATTGGATATTTTTTAAACATGCACTGTAGAAATACTGTCCTTTAACAAAATTATGTTTGCTGTATAAAAAATGTTTAGTTTTTCCCTCAAATGGAAAGAAATCCATATTTGTTAGCTAATTGTTTTCTACGAAAATAGTTCAAGTAAATTAGTTTCTTTAGGAGAAATAATTTATAAAGTTTTAAAAATTTGGGTGCAGAGTCCTAATAGACATCGAAATACAGATCAAAAGAGTCCCCACCTCTCAGGGGTGTGCTTCATTCCCTTTTGCTTCAAAAACAATCCTCTTATGTGACCTGACGTCCGTTTTTGATTTTTCCCAAAAACTGTTGCTCTGACGAGGAAAACAAATAGAACCTATAAAGTATTTGTTATGAAATCATTTAGGTCCTCTACATTTTTTCGTATAGCCAGCCCTAATCTCACAAATATGGTTTGAAAAATTAGGATACGTTGCTAAAGTTAGGCAAATACGAGGAAAGCAGATTTTTCTTACACAAACCTGGCAGGACAGAAAATATGACTACAGAAAATTTTATTATTACTACTTATGTCTTTCATATGTACTCGAGCCCGTTTCCACCAAGTAGAGCTCCCGGCGCGTTTTTTATGCTGTTTCCCCTTGAGGCCTCATCTACTAAAAACTTTATACTATGTTTATTCAATAATTGGATTATCTTCAGTTAATTCTTCCTCTACCACTGAATTAAGACATCCTTGGTCCTTGACCATGACAATTGGAGCACATTGTTGAACATTTCAATCCATTAGAATAAATAATGCAGGTATCTACAGTGTTGGCCGTTTGGAATGGAGACACCCCGTAAATTTTCGATTTTTCATCCGATTTTAGCCGTCTTTTTCCTAAAGATAGGTCACAAAAACTCTACTTTGGTGCAAAATTCAGGTCCTAATCTCAATTTTCAAGGACTACTACCCATTTTTTTCTAGTAAAAAAAATTCGAAAATCATTTAGCGATTTTTTTATTTAAAATCTAACAACATAGCGTTAATCAGATTACCCCACATACCAAATTTCAACAAAAAAATATACTGGGCGTTCCATGCTACAAGGTTCTAAAGATGAGCAAAATGGGAATTTTAAAGGCATCATCCCCTCAAAGCAGTTGAATGATCAACAGGACTAGTCAAAGTATTGGTGTGCAAAGATTGAATACAAAAATATACAAATTTTATGAAACTTTATACTGATCAAAATTTTCTGTGCGCTTCTTGTTGTGGCACACCAGCCACCTTAACTCATATGGACTTACTGAGTGGCAGGCTTATGTATTTTGATAGACTTACTTTGTTTATAGTGGTTGGGGCACTTTTGATATATTCGATTTGAAGTTCCAAAAAATTCTAATTTTGAGATGACACAGAGACATTCTGTATATTTTTGTATTAGATCTTTGCACACCAACAATTTGAGTGGTCCTGTTGACTGTTCAACTGTTTTGAAAAGATTCCTTGGCATACTTGACTTGCCAGATGTCTTTAAAATTCCTATTTTGCTCAACTTTGACAACCCGCAGAATGGAGCTCCCTGTATATTTTTTGTTCAAATTTGGTGTGTGGAGGTTTTAGGGTGTCCTAATTAACGCTGTGGTGTCAGATTTTAAACGCTAAACGGTTTTCGTCATTTTTTACTAGAAAAAAATTCGTAGTAGCCTTGAAAATTGAGATTAAGACCTGAAATTTTGCACCAAAGTAAAAAAAGAGTTTTTTGCACCTATCTTCAGAAAAAAAGCAGGCTAAAATCGGATGAAAATAAAAAATTTAAAGGTGTCTCCATTCCAAGTGGGTCACACTGTATATACAGGGTGATTCAGTTCCGGTGCTCAACATGGGGATCTCAGAAACCGTAACAGATACAAAGTCGGTCAAATGGAGGCAAAGTTGCGCCTTTGGGCACCTAACAATATGCCGTTAAGAAAGTTAAAATATTTTGATGGGTTGCTGAGATATTTAAGAAAAACCGAATTTTTGAAAATTAGATTTTATTTTTTTCTGGCACAATTTGCGATACTATTGAAAAATAAATTATACTTTTCCGTAGCAACTTTTTCTGGACTACGTCATGGTATTTCTAGATTTTCGGGGCGACGTTTCGTTTTTGAGATAGAGGGATCAGCTTCATTTTTTTAAATATGGACCTGGATTTTTTTATTCCATATTTCAAAATGAATCATTGTCCTGAGTATAACAATGTATGACACATACAAATTTTTTTCGTTTTGGTCGCTAAAATGCACATTTACTAAGAAAAAAATTAATGCGCTTCTGAACAATGCATTTTTCTTTTATTTTTCAAAGCTGTTCCAATTATAACAGGTGATCAATATTTTAAAACCTACTGGATTAATTAAACTCCATGTTTGTCATATTTTGAAATTCTTTTTATAAATACTTTAGGTAAATAACAATAATAATTATTATTAACAATAGTGGAATACATTTTTTCTAAAGTACCTATACTAAAATCGAGCAATCCTTACGCCTGGTGTAAATAAAACCACGTGTTCAATGACGTTCCGCGATTGGTCGGTAGGCTATAAAATTTAAAAATTTTATTGATATTTTGAACCATTTTAATTAAGCCAATAATTTTTTCCGAAATATTTTGATGTAAACAATTGTAAAACTAAAATTAAATAAAGGTCATGCCTCAGTGCGACCCTGGCGAATATCTCACGTGCTCTTGTTTACGCCAGGTGTACGAGATGCTCGATTTTAGTATAGATATAAAAAAGAATTTCAAAATATGACAAACATAGAGTTTAAATAATCCAGTAGGTATTAAATTAATGATCAATTGTTACAATTGGAATAGCATTGAAAAAAAGAGAGAGAAAATGCATAATCCAGGACCGTATTAATTTTTTCGTAGTAAATGTGCATTTTAGCGGCCAAAACGAGAAAAATATGTATGTGTCATACATCGTTGTATTCAGGACAACGATTCATTTCGAAATATGGAATAAAAGATTCAGGTCCGTATTTAAAAAAATGAAGATGATCCCTCTATCTCAAAAACGAAACGTCGCCCCGAAAGGTATAAGTTATTTTTCAATATTATCGCAAATTGCGCCAGAAAAAATCTAATCTTCAAAAATTCGATTTTTCCTAAATATCTCAGCAACCCATGAAAATATTTTAACTTTCTCAATGGCATATTGTTAGGCGCCCAAAGGCGCAAGTTTGCCTCCATTTGACCGACTTCGTATCTGGTACGGTTTCTGAGATCCCCGTGTTGAGCACCGGAACTGAATCACCCTATATTTGTATCTATGTACAGGGTGCCCAATTTAGATGGAATAATGCGGATATAGCTTTTTAAAGAAACCTTGTATAAAAAAATGTTTCAGGCAAGAGTTTTTCAGTTGATCTCTCTGCATATTGTGGTGACCTTGAATTTTTTTGGAGTTTGTCATTTCGTTACTACGGCAACCAACTTTGTATTTTAAATGGCACCATACACTTTTTTGTTCAAATTTGGAATCAGCTCCTTTTTGTGCATAACTACATGTAAAATTTCATTGGGGTTGCATAAGAATATTTTTGAGAAAAAGTAGAATTTCTGCAAGTACGCCAAAATTTAAATTCGAGAGCGTTGCCTAAAAAAGTAGGCCATGCCTAATGAAAATTTTGACACTTACGTATGTCATTTTGACAACCGCGTTATTGGTCCATTTGTTATCAATGGTAATTTGACTGGCGAAAGGTATTTGGATCTTTTGCAAAATGAGGTTATTCCCGCCCTTGGTATGCCAATCCAGATCCAGGATATCTGGTGCCAGCAAGATGAAGCACCTCCCCATTACCACCGTGATGTGCGCCGCTATTTAAACCAAGTCTTTCCACAATCTTGGATTGGCAGAAGAGGGGCCATAGAATGGCCTCCGAGATCTCCCGATCCTACCCCGTGTGATTTTTTTCTTGCGGGGACACCTAAAATCCATGGTGTATAAAAATCGTCCCCAAAATTAGAACAGCACAGAAATAGCATTGATTCCTCCAGAATGGATTAGGAATGTATAGTTAGTAGTTTTTACTACAGACTGGGCCCTTGTCTCGCTGTGAATGGAGAACATTTCGAGCATTTCATTAATTGATTTTTAGGTACCATTGATTTTTTGTGCCTATTTAGTTATTAATAAACAAATTTTGCAAGCTTAACATGATTTACCTGTCTTCGGTAAGTTATCCTTACATGCAAAAATGTCAAAATTTTCATTAGGCATGGCCTACTTTTAGGCAACGCTCTCGAATTTAAATTTTGGCGTACTTGTAAAAATTCTACTTTTTCTCAAAAATTTTCTTATGCAACCCCAATGAAATTTTACATGTTCGTATGCACAAAAATGTGCTGATTCCAAATTTGAACAGATTTTTATTTTCATTATTCCATTTTTGTCTCGAAATTATTTTATTTTACTTGTTTTTGCCCAACTTTAGCAACATAATTTTTCAAACCATAATATTGGTGAGAATAGGGCTGTATACAGGGTGTAACTGAAGTGATGGTCAAAAATGAAACCACGTATTCTTGGAGTCAAAATAAGGGCACTTTATATATTTTTTTCTCCTGCGGGCCATAGGTTTTCTTTATACAGAGCGTGGAAGTTTAGAGAAAAATACACATATTTCTTAGTGTCTCTAGAAGTATACGAGATATTCGCTTCAAACTTGGGGTGTCACATGAGCGGATAAGCTGTTAAACTTAAAGTTGATTTGAAATTAATTAGTTCAGAAAAATATGAATACCCTGTACTCCTATAATCGCATTTTTTAAATTGGTTTTGAGTGGTGAATTCAACGGTTAACAAAAAGTAGGTATCTCTTAGTATTTTCTCATATTCGCAGCAGTTTCTAATTTATTTTCAAAGAACGGCAATGCTGCAATAAACAAGACATTTTAAGAAAATACATCTAACAATCTGTGGATGTCAATTAAACTTTATTTAACAAAATACGAAAGAAAAAACGATAATAAAAGAAAGGTAATGCTATTAGAAAATTATTAAAAGTTTGAAAGGCCGTCTCTTTCAATACACGCAACTATGCATTTCCGCTTGTATACCTATTGCCATTGGCAAGTCCATAGAAAAAGTGCGTGTCAGTCAATTCTTCGAATGAAAATATCATTTTTTAAAATATTGATACTAAAGTGCAAAGTTGACAGCCAAATGATTCAAATAATGCCAAGTTTATTTGACATCCACGGATTTTAAAATTTATTCTTATAATGACTTGTTACTTGTTAACAAGCGCCTACCGGCCCTGCCGGACCAATAGGCCTTGTTGTGGAATGTCCGAAAAATGGGCTTATTTAACCGAATTTCGAAAAAAGTCATAAGAAAAATATGTTTCTTTTGCAATTTCATACCCCTGTGCAAAATTTCAAGAGCCTACTACGATTTTCATATTTTGCCGTTTGTTGCCCTTTTCCGTATTTTTTAATCCATAAAAGTCGATCCTATGTAATTTAAAACACTCATTGACTGAATACATACTGCACAATATTTAGTTTACGGTCTAAATATCCATCTTTTCCTTTTTTTGCAAAAAAATTAAAATGAGGGCTTGTTGAAGAAGCACGCTTGGTGCCAAACTGATCTCATTTTTACAGATAAACACATAAATTCGATTTACAAACTTCTTTCTATAGTAAATGGTTGTAAAAACACACAAATATTTCTGTCATGCTGATCTGATCAGAAATATCTAGAAAATTTAAAATATTGTGTCCAATAATATCCAACAAAGGGCAAAATATGAAAATCGTAGTAGGCTCTTGAAATTTTGCACAAGAGTATAAAATTGTTGCCAAAGAAACATATACGATTTTTATACACCATGGATTTTAGGTGTCCCCGCAAGAAAAAAATCACACGGGGTAGGATCGGGAGATCTCGGAGGCCATTCTATGGCCCCTCTTCTGCCAATCCAAGATTGTGGAAAGACTTGGTTTAAATAGCGGCGCACATCACGGTGGTAATGGGGAGGTGCTTCATCTTGCTGGCACCAGATATCCTGGATCTGGATTGGCATACCAAGGGCGGGAATAACCTCATTTTGCAAAAGATCCAAATACCTTTCGCCAGTCAAATTACCATTGATAACAAATGGACCAATAACGCGGTTGTCATAATGACATACGTAAGTGTCAAAATTTTCATTAGGCATGGCCTACTTTTTTAGGCAACGCTCTCGAATTTAAATTTTGGCGTACTTGCAGAAATTCTACTTTTTCTCAAAAATATTCTTATGCAACCCCAATGAAATTTTACATGTAGTTATGCACAAAAAGGAGCTGATTCCAAATTTGAACAAAAAAGTGTATGGTGCCATTTAAAATACAAAGTTGGTTGCCGTAGTAACGAAATGACTAACTCCAAAAAAATTCAAGGTCACCACAATATGCAGAGAGATCAACTGAAAAACTCTTGCCAGAAACATTTTTTTATACAAGGTTTCTTTAAAAAGCTATATCCGCATTATTCCATCTAAATTGGGCACCCTGTACATAGATACAAATATAGGGTGATTCAGTTCCGGTGCTCAACACGGGGATCTCAGAAACCGTACCAGATACGAAGTCGGTCAAATGGAGGCAAACTTGCGCCTTTGGGCGCCTAACAATATGCCATTGAGAAAGTTAAAATATTTTCATGGGTTGCTGAGATATTTAATAAAAATCGAATTTTTGAAGATTAGATTTTTTCTGGCGCAATTTGCGATAATATTGAAAAATAAATTATACCTTTCGGGGCGACGTTTCGTTTTTGAGATAGAGGGATCATCTTCAGTAGTTAAGTAAAGCGGATCCTGGCTCAAAGATGGCCGCCATATGTGAGCCAGCTTCCGCATAAGGGTTTTGAGCCTGAGCCAGGATCCGCATAGGGTTTTCGGGGATAAAATCTAGCGGTGGGGGGGATTTGTGTGGGGGGATCCCCTCCACTTTTTTTAGTATATATTTCGATGTTTGATTGGTAAAGTAGTACACAGTTCTCACTTTTAACTTAACTAAATAAGATTAAAAGTATGGCATCGTTTGTGACCCATTTAAATAACAGTTTGTTCCTGAAGAAATTCATTAGGGTCCAAGATTTGGAAGTCAACCGAAAGTTTGAGGTACATGCATTTACGAAAATAAACACCAAGTTCGGCGAGAAGATATCCAATTTTACCGCAAAGGTTCACGGTAGAATTTACAGAAGAACGAATTGAGCAAGTAAACAAGGACATTTTCAACGGGCGAAAGTATTATCTTATTAGTTATGGACCTGTCGGGAAAACAACTAATATTCAATTTTCCGTCCAAGAACCGGAACAGCTATAAAAATACTTTGGAGTCTCACATTCGAAAATTACAGAAACTAAAATATGAAATTGATATATATGAAATTAATAAGAACTTTAAACAATTAAAAATAAAATATATATAGCATAAGAGATGTTTCATTTCTTCTACCCATAGTAAATTAATAAAATAACAAACTACCCAGCAGGTGTACAACAAAGTAATAGTATAAAAAAAGTGCAAAACTGAAACTTGAATTAAAACCAAACACAATTTTTTCTTGCAGCTTGATGTAGCTCCAAACAAAAAATAATAATGCCTAATGATAAAAATTCTAACAAAAATAATAATTTCTGTGCCCTCTAAGGAAGTCCATACATAGTCCCCATGCAAATTCCCCATGTAAAGTCCCCATTTTAAGTCCCACTTAAGCCGCCCACTTTAGACGCCAACTTTCGACGCCAACTTTCGACGCCAACGTCTCAGTTGGATGCAGTACTTTTATAAGGATCTACTAAGTAGGAGGAAGCTTTTCAGTTCCCACCTACAATTCTATAAACAGCCAATCCAGCGCAGATAGTGACTCGAACCATTTTTGGCATAATTCCAGAGAAAGTTAACCCTTTCAGAGTTTTACACCCGACCGTTCAAATTAGTTACACCTTCACCTGGTTTTAGTACCTTGAATCTTTTTGTGCCGAGTCAACAAAAATGCAGACAAGTTTGCCCCCTTTTACTTTTATAGCAGGCTGTTCACATTCTTTAGACTTTCACCTGTTTCTAAATCTTCTTGCGCGACCCTTCCTTCAAGGGATAATCTTACATAACAATGATCCACTTTTAAATGTTTTTTGTCAGACTTTTTTTTATAGTCCTGTAAATGGCATGTTATAAAAATTTACTGCCTGGTAGTTTTATAGCAGACTGTTCAAATTATTTAGATTTTCACCTGCTTGTAAATCTTCTCGTGCGACCCTACCTGAGATTTTAATAAAAAAAGGCTTTCAATGTTAAAACTTAAATGAGAATATTTTGCTGTTATTGTTATTTTGATAAAAAAAAACTGTGTACATTATTAATATTCCACTTAAAATTCCTCGATAAAAATATTGCTTCAAAGTGGGTTAGTAAGGAATAGGTAAACAAAACTAAACAAGAAACCAGTATATAAATAAAACAAACTAAAATTAATTAATGTTTTGTTTTATTAAAATAATTCATATATTTTGTTACAATAAACTTATATACAAATATTAGCACTGTCGTTGTCTGCGTAGACGGTCGAACCAGCCTTCATAATATGCATAATTATAAGTCGTTCGATTTCGTATTATGTCCTCATTATTCGCAAATCGAAAATACCCTGCCACATAGCCAGATTCGTATTCGATTTGACGCTGATGATTAAACCACCCTGCGTAGTACGCCTTATTATATGCAATGATATCAGATTTAGCCATGTAAATGTCATTAGCGTTCGCAAAACACTGACCGTATCTGATCCATCCATCTTGATATCCTGCACCATATTGAACTTTATCCATTTTCACGTCACCCTCCAGAAAACGCCTATTCTTACCAGCCTGATGATCAAACCATCCCGCGTATAAACCTTCATTATAGTGCCTCACATGAGTGTCCCTTAATCGCCTAATTGGATTTGCGTTTTCTTCCGTTTTCCACTGACCATACGAACTCCATCCTGCACTGTATCCATCATCTGTCACTTTTCTCTTATTCTGAGAATACATCTCAACGAGTGTTATAAACTTTTGCCACAATTATCTAGCTGAAGCAATATTTAATTCTTTGTATTGAATTGAATTTAGTGAATTTTGTTAAGGATGTGGCTGCCTTTTATATTTAACGTAAGCATTGCCTATCCCCACTCAACAGCGTTGTCGTCTAATTAGAAAATAGAGCAATTTGAAGTAGAAAATTTTTTGGCAACGCCGAAGGGGTGGAGTTACCCCCACTCCCACCAGAGCAAAGTTAACGCCTAAATTAAAAAGTAGCAACGTTGAGAGCCATCCCCACCAACGCATTCATTTTAAAATCTACAAAAGGGTGTAGAAATTCAGCAAAAGCATCAGTTTTCTAAATTTTGTTGAATTGTGTTCGAGTTTTGTCGTGTGTTATTTTTAAATTTATTACTTTGCTTATAATTATGAGTGTGTTCCAAACTAAGGCGATTGTCCACTACAATGCTGTTGTGAGGGTAAGTCAAAACTTATTTTTTTATAATTATTAAATACGTTATTTCAATTTGCTTCGAGAAACTATTTTGCTTTTTCGCATCAGAAAATTTTTGCCAACTTTTTTCTTGTTAGCCGCAAGTTGGAGATTTTCTTATGCGAAAAATATTTTTTTATTTGCGATATACTAACATTCAATAATTATTATAGTCACCATCTGCTTATAATCTCATCGAGACGCTTGCGGCAGAGGGGTCAGTTGAAAATTCATCTGAAGAAAACAATGTTGATCATGTAAGTAGACATGTTTATGAATTCTAACAAATAATAAATGTTTATCTTATACTTATAGTATTCCGAAGTGGACGATGAAAGCATTAGAAGCGCAACATCGTTTGCTGTGTCGCAGATCGAGCGTGAGCTGGCACATGAACAATCGGTATATGTACAGCCTGCACAACCTGCCGAATCGGCACATGTGCAGCCTGCGCAATTGACATATGTACAGCCTGAACAACCCGCACCTGAATATGAGCAACCCGCGCAACCTGCAGGGCATGCGTCGCCTGCTCAGTCTGAGCAAACCCACCGGCAGAACGTCTCCAGTCCTGTGAGGACTGTTGGGAAAAATATGGAGACGTTGAGAGCGGTTTATAACAGGGGGCGCCGCACAAACAGGTTTCCGGATGACAGCTTCGATTTTGAAGATCCAACAGCTGGAGGACGTCACAATTTGGAACTTAATAAAGTGCTGGAAGATAATGTTGTCGTCTTACAGCTTCAAAGTAATAAGCTGGCCAAAAACAAGGCTGGTTTAAAAAATAAAATAGATAGGTTAGATAAATTAAGAAAAATTTTAGTAAATAGGATTAGTATAATAGAAATAGATGAAGCGCGTGTGAATAAAATATTAACTAGTTATAAGTAAGCATAAGTTGAATCATATATATATAATATTACACATAGTTTTAAACCAACGCTTTGTTATTCATTTCTCACCCAATACCATTATAAACAGCAAGCAATAAAATTTTATTACGTGCAATACAGAGTCGCTCGGTAGCTAAATACAAAAGTAATATTTTTCTCCTAAGCAGACCATACTTTAGCATAAGCGTACGTGCACACTTCCGGCTGAGGGAGATGTAAGAAAGGTAAAAAATATAGTCAGGGGATTTTACATAGCGATCGTCCTCGCTCGAACTCGCACGGACAAGCGGTAGCAAGCGGATACCTAAAATCCCAGAACATTTGTAGTATCAAACTGTAGTTTTTAAGTAAATATTTTATTAAACATTTATTTTGTTATATTCGAGAATTTAATTTAAATAATAATAATAAAACAATTATCCAATAATACATTTCATTTACAATAATACCAATGGTCTAGTTTTTGCACCTGTTTTACATATTAAGCATGTATCTTGCCGAAAAGCTATGCTTTAGCATAACCGTACGTGCACACTTCCGGCTGAGCGATGTAAGAAAGGTAAAAAATACAGCCAGGGGATTTTACATAGCGATCATCCTCGCACGGACAAGCAGTAGCATGCGACTACCTAAAATCCCAGAACATTTGTAGGTATCAAACTGTAGTTTTTAATTAAATATTTTATTTCACGTTTATTTTCTTATAGTCAGGAATTTAATTTAAATAATAATAATAAAAACAGAATTATCCAATAATACATTTTATTTACAATAATACATTTTATTTACAATAATGGTATAATTTTTGCACCTGCTTTACACATCAAGCAGGTGTCTTGCCGAAAAGCTATGTAAAGCTTTTCTTTACAGGCACTACACCGCATGAATCTTTGCAAAGGCATTTCTGTCAAAGAAAAATGTAAAGTTTCATGCCGATGCTTCGCATTGTCGGTGAAACCATTCAGGGAAACCTCTGTAAAATCTACCACATACGCACGGTAACAATTTAGGCACAAACGCGCCCTTTCTGTTACCTTTACATATGCGGCAGATACACAGAGGCCCCCCACTGTCCAGTTATTATAACCCTCGCTCGGGTTAATGGGTACACTTTTCGCCACGACGGAGTCATCGCGGCCAACGTCTACCCCTTCATCTTCGTCACTAGCATCATCGTCGTCAATGTCGTCGATGTCTCTTCTCAATTCTGCAGGCACCGTTTTCTCAATCTCTTCTTTTTCTTCTAACGCAAGTTGGTATAGGGAATTATTTATGGAGGCAGCCATTGTTATTAAATTTAATTTGTTTGGAGAAAAACTGTAACTGATGTCTATTGAGATATCTCCAGAGTTTTTATAGTCTAAAACATCAACCTGTACGAGATGTCTAGGAGGGGATCCTAGTGTTTTATGTCCTATTTAAATATATGCTATAAAAAGTGATACATTTTTTTAAATTTTAATTCATCCATTTCAGAAAACTGTATTTTTTGCTGTTTTTTATTTTGAAATAAATGGAACAACTAATCTGCATATTTGAGTTATTCCAAATTTCATAAAGATTGCAACTACTGATTTTCTTTTATGAATTGACGTGTAATCAATACAATGAAAATATTAGATTTTTAATACAGGTCGTGCCCTCTATTTCTGTAGGGAAACAACTACAGTCGTGCTTCAAAAGTACTACCAATTGATCGATATTTCGCCGAATACTTTACCCTTGCAACAGGTATGCGCAAGGGGGTTCGAAAGATACCGCTGGGTGGTTCGAAGGCCCCGCCGTCGAGGGCGCGCTATGAGTCTCAGGAACGCGGCGGCTGTCACAAAGAGAGAGATGGGAGATATGGAACTGAAAATTTGGAGCACTCCAAAGGCAAATGATCTAAAGGCAAAGGCAAATGATCTAAAGGCAAAGGCAAATGATTCAAAGGCAAAGGCAAATGATTCGAAAGCAAAGGCAAATGATCCAAAGGCAAAGGCAAATGATCGGAAGGCAAAGGTAAATGATCCGAAGGCAAGTGATCCGAAGGCAAATGATCCAAAGGCAAAGGCAAATGATTCAAAGGCAAAGGCAAATGATTCGAAGGCAAAGGCAAATGATCCAAAGGCAAAGGCAAATGATCGGAAGGCAAAGGTAAATGATCCGAAGGCAAGTGATCCGAAGGCAAATGATCCAAAGGCAAAGGCAAATGATTCAAAGGCAAAGGCAAATGATCGGAAGGCAAAGGCAAATGATCCGAAGGCAAAGGCAAATGATCGGAAGGCAAAGGCAAATGATCCGAAGGCAAGTGATCCGAAGGCAAATGATCCAAAGGCAAATTAAAAATATAGTATGAATGTATTGTAACAATGTGTTAGTATATAATAAAGATAAAATTAAGTATAATTGTCAGTGTTTTATTCCCCACCTACGTGATGTATATGTGTGATATTTGCGGTACAACATTTTGTAGATCGGATAGTTTTACAAGACACAAGAATATTCACAGAACTATTATTTTTATGTGTGAATTCTGTAGTAAAACGTTTTCGAGAAAAGATAACTTAAAAACTCATAAAAGAATCCACCAACTTCAAAACGACTTAGTTGTTAGCGAGGTCGTTGGATACAACGATTCGAAAGACGCGATGCAAATCCATCAGCAGACAGTTTCACTTCCAGTAGAAAACCTAGATATTGTGCAAGAAAGTAGTGCTAAATCTAAACACGGTGTACTGTTTCCAAACTCATTTAGGGCAATTTTTTGTGGACCTAGCGGATGTGGAAAAACCAACGCTTTACTTAGTTTAATATTTAATGAAAACGGACTAAAATTCGAGAATATTTACTTGTACAGTAAGTCACTGTACCAACCCAAGTATCAGTTATTGCAAGACGTGCTTAAACAAGTTAGTGGCGTTGGATATTTTCCCTTTAACTCAAACGACGATGTAATTGGTCCATCAGAGGCTAGAGAAAATTCAAAAAACCCATATTTGTAGAACGTTGTTTTATTAAACCAACCTTCTCCTATACAAATCAGCCAACAGAAACTCTTTGTAAAAACAGAAGAGTTCAAAAATACAAAAGGTTTCTATACTAAATGTAATATTACATAATATTAATATAATGTCTGTTTCATTTAAGTTACTACTTACTACTAGATGATTGACTTTATCTAAGAAATTACAATAGAAATCATAAAAATCAAAGCGGAGCAAAAAGCCAAATCTCAAAGATGCACTTATGCTAACGTTTAACAATTCAAAAATATCTGCCTCGGTAAAATAAACATACACATTATTTTTTCTAAGCGACACGTGCTGATTTCCATCGGCGTCAATCACCGTACTTAGAACCATACGTGAGTCGAATCTGGCAAACATTGGAGCTCCACCATTATTAATAAATTCACATACATGTTCCAATAATTTATTCCATTCAGAGTAGTTCAAGGAAATTACTGTCCGATCATGACAAAGGTATGTGATGATTACTGCTGGCTCAAAATATTTCTTGAGACTCAACCCTGTATGAATGAATAATCCATTAGTTGATTTGATCGGAAAACATGCTGCCAAAAGCAAAGAATCTTCTACAATATCATTTTCACTGCTGCTTACATCGGATTCGTAACCACTGTCAGACATTTTGGCGGTTCGTTCACCGAGAGAACTACACAATGTTTGTTTCGCTTATCCACGAGTCGTGGCTTTTATCTAACCCGAGCCATCGCACAAGAATTTTCCCCCTCCTCCTTTGAAGCACTTTTTCCACCAAATAGATGTCAGGATTTGCCACTTTTTGCAATTCTTCATTATAAAAACCACCCTTTATAGCTCTTCCACGTAAATCTTCTAACAAATATGTGGGAGGATTGGTGTGTTGTACTTTGATTATTTTGAACAACTCCGTTGTCCAATTAGGTCGATATCCCTTGTCAAATACATGTCTAGCTTTACTTATTCTCACAATGTCACCCTTCCTAAATTTACGAGTTTTGAATACTTTTAAGTGACTGTTGTACACATTGGTGACTAAATGTTGCTCGTTGTTTTTGTTAACTTCACCAGGCTTCATTTGTATCGTTCTATGTTTCCTATTATTGTACTCATTTACTACAGTAGGCAAAATATCAATCCACCTATATTTTCCATTTAGACTGAAATACTTGAATAATTTTTCTTTCAAAGTTCGTATTACTCTTTCCACTATAGCTGCCTTTTTGTCGGTAAATGTACTGTAGTGATTAATTTGAAAAGTTTTCATCAATTTCTGGAATTCAGAGTTGTAAAATTCTTTACCCTGATCGGTTTGTAAATTGTGAGGCTTGCGTCCCCCACTGTTTTTTAAAATATCTTTAAAAGCCTTTGTAACATCTGCTCCAGACTTGGATTGTAGCGGTCTACACCAGACATATTTGGAGAAAGAGTCAATTACAACTAATATGAATTTATTACCTCTATTACAGTAAGCATATTGATCTAACTGAGCAAGATCGGCTTGCCAAAGATCATCTAAGCCTTTGATAATAGTTCGACGTCGAGGATAATTTTTTCGAGCTGGTTTATGGAGTTCCCTAACTAACCGAACTTTTTCATCACTATGACCGAAATTCATTGTTCAACTGCTCAATTCCAACTTAAAATGAAATTACTTTACACCGCTCTTTTGTTTATCCAATTTCAGTTGTTCTTTAATCACATCCTGCTCTTGTGTTATTTTCTCTATGGCAGTTTGCAAAGCAACAGTATTTAATTCTAACAACTCTTTAAAATCCTGTATTTGCTGGGAAACGTTATTTTTAAAGTCGTTTACTGACCGTAATAAAAAGTTATGACGCTCATCTAATATATTTCTAAGCTTTTCGTTATCTTTATTATATTGAAATGAAATAGCTGAAGCATCGCTATTCAATTTTTGGTTTTGGGACAAAGGAGAGTGCACAATGCCGCTAGCCTTTTTGTATTTCGACGAGCGTCCGAACTTGTTAAGAGTCATTTTGTAACTAACTGTATATTGACAGTAATTATACTTCTAGTAAATAACTTTAGCTTCCTTTAATTCATTTAAGATGGCTGCGATTTCGTTGTCGTGAGAAGTGTTTCCGGCATCTTTAGAAGCTACAAGTAACTTCAACCTATCTACTAATTCATTGACATTATCCCAGTATACGTACTCTATGGGTTTTGTGTTATAAGTAAGCTGCATACCTGTACCTTGCGCATCTTGAGTTTTACTTTTTATTAGAGGTCTAATGATATTAAGGTATTTGGTCTTGTGAGAACCCCTCAATTTACCATTCGATGTAAGGTGAACACCAGTTAACATTAAAATTTTCTTGTAATTTAACAAATCCGCCTGACTGTATTCTGGATATTCATAGAAAATGAGTTGGTAAAGTCCGTCGGTGCTCTTGAAAGGAGTGTTATCGATTATTATATCTCCCGTGTCTTTATCAAAATCGATATGTTTATTTCCTAAGGTCCATGTGTAGGTACTGCGATCAAGTTTAGGACCATAAGTATTATCAATATCAGCAGATTTTGAGATGAAATTTTGAATGTATGGTAAGGCCGTTTCAGGATAACCATAATCTGCGTCATCTTCAACATCATCATCGTATTCAGTTACTTGAGATGATTCTAAGACCGTTGTAGGTAATGTATTTTCTCCCGATATTTCAGACGGTAACTTTTTACTTGGCGTACTAGTAAATAATTCTATCTTAGGTTTTATCCGAATTGCAGTTTGTTGCTTTGATCCTACCTTAACTTTCATATTATTTTTTATTTCGCTTAGAGAATCTTTTACGGGCTTGAATATCTTATCTAAAGTCTCATCCATCTCAGATTTACCCGTTTTTAACGCAGCATATTTTCTTCTAATAGATCTAGTTAGCTCTTTAATTTTTTTAGCACGCTGTGCTCTCTGAATTTGTTCTTGTGATGTCAAGGGCATGTTGGCTACTAATAAAGATACCGAGTCACTAGAGTTTTATATAGCTATCAAATCCTTTTCTGTATCGCCCATTATCTAAACTAAAGTCTTTGGCTATCACTAATGTTCCAAAAACACTACCATTCCAACAAAATGAGCAAAGGTTTTTAAACTGCTCGTAGGTGATATCTGATGACACATGTTCATCATAGACATGCTTCAGATTAACGTCATCCTGTTTGAACAGAATAATCATGTTACAATTGTCTCGTATTAATTGCTTAGGAATTTTAGAATATGTCTGACAAAGATAGACAACATCTATAGATTTATGACGTCCCATTGAATAAAATTCTCTAATTTTATCTTGTTTATCGCAAGCCACGTCATCAAATATGAAAACCGAATTTTCTCTAGCCTCTGATGGACCAATTACATCATCGTTTGAGTTAAAGGGAAAATATCCAACGCCACTAACTTGTTTAAGCACGTCTTGCAATAACTGATACTTGGGTTGGTACAGTGACTTACTGTACAAGTAAATATTCTCGAATTTTAGTCCGTTTTCATTAAATATTAAACTAAGTAAAGCGTTGGTTTTTCCACATCCGCTAGGTCCACAAAAAATTGCCCTAAATGAGTTTGGAAACAGTACACCGTGTTTAGATTTAGCACTACTTTCTTGCACAATATCTAGGTTTTCTACTGGAAGTGAAACTGTCTGCTGATGGATTTGCATCGCGTCTTTCGAATCGTTGTATCCAACGACCTCGCTAACAACTAAGTCGTTTTGAAGTTGGTGGATTCTTTTATGAGTTTTTAAGTTATCTTTTCTCGAAAACGTTTTACTACAGAATTCACACATAAAAATAATAGTTCTGTGAATATTCTTGTGTCTTGTAAAACTATCCGATCTACAAAATGTTGTACCGCAAATATCACACATATACATCACGTAGGTGGGGAATAAAACACTGACAATTATACTTAATTTTATCTTTATTATATACTAACACATTGTTACAATACATTCATACTATATTTTTAATTTGCCTTTGGATCATTTGCCTTCGGATCACTTGCCTTCGGATCATTTGCCTTTGCCTTCCGATCATTTGCCTTTGCCTTCGGATCATTTGCCTTTGCCTTCCGATCATTTGCCTTTGCCTTTGAATCATTTGCCTTTGCCTTTGGATCATTTGCCTTCGGATCACTTGCCTTCGGATCATTTACCTTTGCCTTCCGATCATTTGCCTTTGCCTTTGGATCATTTGCCTTTGCCTTCGAATCATTTGCCTTTGCCTTTGAATCATTTGCCTTTGCCTTTGGATCATTTGCCTTCGGATCACTTGCCTTCGGATCATTTACCTTTGCCTTCCGATCATTTGCCTTTGCCTTTGGATCATTTGCCTTTGCTTTCGAATCATTTGCCTTTGCCTTTGAATCATTTGCCTTTGCCTTTAGATCATTTGCCTTTGCCTTTAGATCATTTGCCTTTGGAGTGCTCCAAATTTTCAGTTCCATATCTCCCATCTCTCTCTTTGTGACAGCCGCCGCGTTCCTGAGACTCATAGCGCGCCCTCGACGGCGGGGCCTTCGAACCACCCAGCGGTATCTTTCGAACCCCCTTGCGCATACCTGTTGCAAGGGTAAAGTATTCGGCAAAATATCGATCAATTGGTAGTACTTTTGAAGCACGACTGTAGTTGTTTCCCTACAGAAATAGAGGGCACGACCTGTATTAAAAATCTAATATTTTCATTGTATTGATTACACGTCAATTCATAAAAGAAAATCAGTAGTTGCAATCTTTATGAAATTTGGAATAACTCAAATATGCAGATTAGTTGTTCCATTTATTTCAAAATAAAAAACAGCAAAAAATACAGTTTTCTGAAATGGATGAATTAAAATTTAAAAAAATGTATCACTTTTTATAGCATATATTTAAATAGGACATAAAACACTAGGATCCCCTCCTAGACATCTCGTACAGGTTGATGTTTTAGACTATAAAAACTCTGGAGATATCTCAATAGACATCAGTTACAGTTTTTCTCCAAACAAATTAAATTTAATAACAATGGCTGCCTCCATAAATAATTCCCTATACCAACTTGCGTTAGAAGAAAAAGAAGAGATTGAGAAAACGGTGCCTGCAGAATTGAGAAGAGACATCGACGACATTGACGACGATGATGCTAGTGACGAAGATGAAGGGGTAGACGTTGGCCGCGATGACTCCGTCGTGGCGAAAAGTGTACCCATTAACCCGAGCGAGGGTTATAATAACTGGACAGTGGGGGGCCTCTGTGTATCTGCCGCATATGTAAAGGTAACAGAAAGGGCGCGTTTGTGCCTAAATTGTTACCGTGCGTATGTGGTAGATTTTACAGAGGTTTCCCTGAATGGTTTCACCGACAATGCGAAGCATCGGCATGAAACTTTACATTTTTCTTTGACAGAAATGCCTTTGCAAAGATTCATGCGGTGTAGTGCCTGTAAAGAAAAGCTTTACATAGCTTTTCGGCAAGACACCTGCTTGATGTGTAAAGCAGGTGCAAAAATTATACCATTATTGTAAATAAAATGTATTATTGTAAATAAAATGTATTATTGGATAATTCTGTTTTTATTATTATTATTTAAATTAAATTCCTGACTATAAGAAAATAAACGTGAAATAAAATATTTAATTAAAAACTACAGTTTGATACCTACAAATGTTCTGGGATTTTAGGTAGTCGCATGCTACTGCTTGTCCGTGCGAGGATGATCGCTATGTAAAATCCCCTGGCTGTATTTTTTACCTTTCTTACATCGCTCAGCCGGAAGTGTGCACGTACGGTTATGCTAAAGCATAGCTTTTCGGCAAGATACATGCTTAATATGTAAAACAGGTGCAAAAACTAGACCATTGGTATTATTGTAAATGAAATGTATTATTGGATAATTGTTTTATTATTATTATTTAAATTAAATTCTCGAATATAACAAAATAAATGTTTAATAAAATATTTACTTAAAAACTACAGTTTGATACTACAAATGTTCTGGGATTTTAGGTATCCGCTTGCTACCGCTTGTCCGTGCGAGTTCGAGCGAGGACGATCGCTATGTAAAATCCCCTGACTATATTTTTTACCTTTCTTACATCTCCCTCAGCCGGAAGTGTGCACGTACGCTTATGCTAAAGTATGGTCTGCTTAGGAGAAAAATATTACTTTTGTATTTAGCTACCGAGCGACTCTGTATTGCACGTAATAAAATTTTATTGCTTGCTGTTTATAATGGTATTGGGTGAGAAATGAATAACAAAGCGTTGGTTTAAAACTATGTGTAATATTATATATATATGATTCAACTTATGCTTACTTATAACTAGTTAATATTTTATTCACACGCGCTTCATCTATTTCTATTATACTAATCCTATTTACTAAAATTTTTCTTAATTTATCTAACCTATCTATTTTATTTTTTAAACCAGCCTTGTTTTTGGCCAGCTTATTACTTTGAAGCTGTAAGACGACAACATTATCTTCCAGCACTTTATTAAGTTCCAAATTGTGACGTCCTCCAGCTGTTGGATCTTCAAAATCGAAGCTGTCATCCGGAAACCTGTTTGTGCGGCGCCCCCTGTTATAAACCGCTCTCAACGTCTCCATATTTTTCCCAACAGTCCTCACAGGACTGGAGACGTTCTGCCGGTGGGTTTGCTCAGACTGAGCAGGCGACGCATGCCCTGCAGGTTGCGCGGGTTGCTCATATTCAGGTGCGGGTTGTTCAGGCTGTACATATGTCAATTGCGCAGGCTGCACATGTGCCGATTCGGCAGGTTGTGCAGGCTGTACATATACCGATTGTTCATGTGCCAGCTCACGCTCGATCTGCGACACAGCAAACGATGTTGCGCTTCTAATGCTTTCATCGTCCACTTCGGAATACTATAAGTATAAGATAAACATTTATTATTTGTTAGAATTCATAAACATGTCTACTTACATGATCAACATTGTTTTCTTCAGATGAATTTTCAACTGACCCCTCTGCCGCAAGCGTCTCGATGAGATTATAAGCAGATGGTGACTATAATAATTATTGAATGTTAGTATATCGCAAATAAAAAAATATTTTTCGCATAAGAAAATCTCCAACTTGCGGCTAACAAGAAAAAAGTTGGCAAAAATTTTCTGATGCGAAAAAGCAAAATAGTTTCTCGAAGCAAATTGAAATAACGTATTTAATAATTATAAAAAAATAAGTTTTGACTTACCCTCACAACAGCATTGTAGTGGACAATCGCCTTAGTTTGGAACACACTCATAATTATAAGCAAAGTAATAAATTTAAAAATAACACACGACAAAACTCGAACACAATTCAACAAAATTTAGAAAACTGATGCTTTTGCTGAATTTCTACACCCTTTTGTAGATTTTAAAATGAATGCGTTGGTGGGGATGGCTCTCAACGTTGCTACTTTTTAATTTAGGCGTTAACTTTGCTCTGGTGGGAGTGGGGGTAACTCCACCCCTTCGGCGTTGCCAAAAAATTTTCTACTTCAAATTGCTCTATTTTCTAATTAGACGACAACGCTGTTGAGTGGGGATAGGCAATGCTTACGTTAAATATAAAAGGCAGCCACATCCTTAACAAAATTCACTAAATTCAATTCAATACAAAGAATTAAATATTGCTTCAGCTAGATAATTGTGGCAAAAGTTTATAACACTCGTTGAGATGTATTCTCAGAATAAGAGAAAAGTGACAGATGATGGATACAGTGCAGGATGGAGTTCGTATGGTCAGTGGAAAACGGAAGAAAACGCAAATCCAATTAGGCGATTAAGGGACACTCATGTGAGGCACTATAATGAAGGTTTATACGCGGGATGGTTTGATCATCAGGCTGGTAAGAATAGGCGTTTTCTGGAGGGTGACGTGAAAATGGATAAAGTTCAATATGGTGCAGGATATCAAGATGGATGGATCAGATACGGTCAGTGTTTTGCGAACGCTAATGACATTTACATGGCTAAATCTGATATCATTGCATATAATAAGGCGTACTACGCAGGGTGGTTTAATCATCAGCGTCAAATCGAATACGAATCTGGCTATGTGGCAGGGTATTTTCGATTTGCGAATAATGAGGACATAATACGAAATCGAACGACTTATAATTATGCATATTATGAAGGCTGGTTCGACCGTCTACGCAGACAACGACAGTGCTAATATTTGTATATAAGTTTATTGTAACAAAATATATGAATTATTTTAATAAAACAAAACATTAATTAATTTTAGTTTGTTTTATTTATATACTGGTTTCTTGTTTAGTTTTGTTTACCTATTCCTTACTAACCCACTTTGAAGCAATATTTTTATCGAGGAATTTTAAGTGGAATATTAATAATGTACACAGTTTTTTTTTATCAAAATAACAATAACAGCAAAATATTCTCATTTAAGTTTTAACATTGAAAGCCTTTTTTTATTAAAATCTCAGGTAGGGTCGCACGAGAAGATTTACAAGCAGGTGAAAATCTAAATAATTTGAACAGTCTGCTATAAAACTACCAGGCAGTAAATTTTTATAACATGCCATTTACAGGACTATAAAAAAAAGTCTGACAAAAAACATTTAAAAGTGGATCATTGTTATGTAAGATTATCCCTTGAAGGAAGGGTCGCGCAAGAAGATTTAGAAACAGGTGAAAGTCTAAAGAATGTGAACAGCCTGCTATAAAAGTAAAAGGGGGCAAACTTGTCTGCATTTTTGTTGACTCGGCACAAAAAGATTCAAGGTACTAAAACCAGGTGAAGGTGTAACTAATTTGAACGGTCGGGTGTAAAACTCTGAAAGGGTTAACTTTCTCTGGAATTATGCCAAAAATGGTTCGAGTCACTATCTGCGCTGGATTGGCTGTTTATAGAATTGTAGGTGGGAACTGAAAAGCTTCCTCCTACTTAGTAGATCCTTATAAAAGTACTGCATCCAACTGAGACGTTGGCGTCGAAAGTTGGCGTCGAAAGTTGGCGTCTAAAGTGGGCGGCTTAAGTGGGACTTAAAATGGGGACTTTACATGGGGAATTTGCATGGGGACTATGTATGGACTTCCTTAGAGGGCACAGAAATTATTATTTTTGTTAGAATTTTTATCATTAGGCATTATTATTTTTTGTTTGGAGCTACATCAAGCTGCAAGAAAAAATTGTGTTTGGTTTTAATTCAAGTTTCAGTTTTGCACTTTTTTTATACTATTACTTTGTTGTACACCTGCTGGGTAGTTTGTTATTTTATTAATTTACTATGGGTAGAAGAAATGAAACATCTCTTATGCTATATATATTTTATTTTTAATTGTTTAAAGTTCTTATTAATTTCATATATATCAATTTCATATTTTAGTTTCTGTAATTTTCGAATGTGAGACTCCAAAGTATTTTTATAGCTGTTCCGGTTCTTGGACGGAAAATTGAATATTAGTTGTTTTCCCGACAGGTCCATAACTAATAAGATAATACTTTCGCCCGTTGAAAATGTCCTTGTTTACTTGCTCAATTCGTTCTTCTGTAAATTCTACCGTGAACCTTTGCGGTAAAATTGTTTTGAAATCGTCGAATTCCAAGGATATCTTCTCGCCGAACTTGGTGTTTATTTTCGTAAATGCATGTACCTCAAACTTTCGGTTGACTTCCAAATCTTGGACCCTAATGAATTTCTTCAGGAACAAACTGTTATTTAAATGGGTCACAAACGATGCCATACTTTTAATCTTATTTAGTTAAGTTAAAAGTGAGAACTGTGTACTACTTTACCAATCAAACATCGAAATATATACTAAAAAAAGTGGAGGGGATCCCCCCACACAAATCCCCCCCCACCGCTAGATTTTATCCCCGAAAACCCTATGCGGATCCTGGCTCAGGCTCAAAACCCTTATGCGGAAGCTGGCTCACATATGGCGGCCATCTTTGAGCCAGGATCCGCTTTACTTAACTACTATCTTCATTTTTTTAAATACGGACCTGAATCTTTTATTCCATATTTCGAAATGAATCGTAGTAGGCTCTTGAAATTTTGCACAAGAGTATAAAATTGTTGCGAAAGAAACATATTTTTCTTATGACTTTTTTCGAAATTCGGTTAAATAAGCCCATTTTTCGGACATTTTTTTCATTAATGTCAAATTTGACATATAAAAAAGACTACGTCACAATATTTGATTATGTCAATTTTGGTTCTAGAGCAAGCAAAACCTGATGCCACAAACAAATTTTCCGTAAGTTATTTACTAAAAATTTTTCCCATATGGTGCAGACATTTTGGCGGGCACTGTATATATATATATATATATATATATATATATATATATAACAAGAAAAGGTGATACTGGGCAAACACTCAAAGTTAACAAAAAGAAAAACTAGCAAAAAACAAACATTACAAGTAGAGTCATTACAATGGAATGAAACACACTTTAATCATACATACAGGGTATCCCGTTAATCATGGTCCATATAGCAACTACACATATTTCGGGCCAAAATATAAGGATTGAGGCCAATATGCCTTAATAGAAGTGTTAATTTTTTGAAATTGAATTATGGTTACATCTCCCAAAATAATTAAGCTGCGGCTGAACTGAAATTTTGTATTTTTGGTGATGAAGAATAAGCTGAAGATGTTCAATTTCTATGTATTGTAACGAAAAATGCCTCTAAAGTTGTTATATCAGCTTTCAATGAATATGTCTGCACGGTTTTCTAACCTACTCAAAGATTTAGCAGACAAATTTTAAGTTTGGGTATTCTACTTACAGTTTTATAATTTTTGTAATTAATTTAGAGGCATTTTCCGTCACATCTTTGTTGGCCTGTGGCCCCCAGGGCCCCATTTTCCTTTAGTTTTCATGGTTTTCCATGTAAAGCTTCCCTAACATTCTAGAAAGTTTGCTAGAACTTATGATTTGTGAACTAGCTATCATTGGCCAGGAATATTCTAGAGTATTCTCCAGTCTTCCTTTTTAGTATATAAGCCCTGGGAATTGGTCCTAGTGAAGTGAAAGGTGAGAAAGCGATTTTGTGCGAATTTTGGAGCAGAAAGAATATTCTTGGACAAGGTTATTTGTGATTTTTGAAGGCTAAACAATAAAGTTGGTAACCAAGGCAACGAGTTTGGTCTGTGATTGTTGAGATACAGTACATTTGGTGACAGCGGTGGGATTTTAAGAGGACCCTGAGGTGAATGCCCACAACGAGAAAACAAATCGCAATGGAAATGGAAAAGTTGATGGAAATGTTTATGAAGAAATTTGATGAAATGGACAAGAAGCATGAAGAAAGAGAAAAGAGACAAACAAGAAGAAAGAGAAAAGAAACAAGAAGAGTTAATGAAGAATCTTCATGAAGAAATGAAGAACGAATTAAAGAATAAGGACGAAGAAAAAGAAGAAGGAAGGCGCAAGAGGGACGAGGATAGGGACACGAAACAAGAAAAACTGATGAGTGCCCTCAACACAAAATTTGAAATCCAAATGAAAACCATTCAGATGGAGATGCAGGAAGATCTAAAAATAGAGTTACAAAAGAAGATTACCGAGTTTGAAGTAGTCGTTGAAGAAGAAGTAACACAAATGAAGAAGGAAGTACGAACGGAAGTCGGAGAAATGAAAAATGAGCTACAAAGTGAACTTGGTAAAATAAAAACAAAATTTGACAACAGTGAAGGAAGAATGGAACAGCTGGAGGCGGGGATGAATCAGCTGTCGCTACAGGGTGTATCAAAATTAGAAGTAGGCATGACCACATCCTCTATGAAAATGAAGCCTCCCAAGTTTGATGGAAAAGTGCCATGGAGCACTTACCTTATCCAGTTTGAGGCTGCTGAAGAAGCAAACTTCTGGACAGGAGAAGAGGAAGCTCGGAATTTGAAGTTATGTCTACGAGGTGAGGCCACCGAAGTGTTGCGAACGATACCGGCCGACGCTCAGCATGATTATAGTTCCCTGGTTAAAGCACTTGAAATGCGATATGGGGAAGCACATCTACAACAGGTATACCAGGCGCAACTGAAAGGTCGACGACAACGCACTGATGAGACCCTGCAACAATTTGAAGCCGACATTGCCCGTCTGGTAAATCTGGCCTATCCATCGGCTCCAGTCGAATTTCGGGAACAAATTTCGGTAAGCGGCTTTACAGATGGCGTGCGTGACAGCGAGACTAGCCAAGCGCTTCGGCTAGCCCGCCACAAAAACATCTCAGAGGCCTTGGCGCACGCTTTGGAATTCGAAGCCGCCACGCAGGCAGCACGTAGACAAGTGAGGTTAAGACAGGTACGACCGCAAAACAGAAGCAGTACCAGTAATGCCAACGTAAAACAAATGGTACGGGATATCCAAAACATCCTTTCACGTGCTACGACCTCAAAGGATGGGATGGGTGTTCGAAGAAATACACCACTGCGCTGTTGGAACTGCGGAGTTGAGGGGCATGTGAAACGCCAGTGCCCCAATCCTGTTGACGGTGAGAAGCAGGAAAACTCCGAGTAGCCAGCTTTGAGGGGCGAAAGCTGGCTGGGTGCCACCAAGCCCCACCTAATAGGATAAAAGTTAACCGGCTGCCGAATTCAGGAGACAGCTTGGTAGTATATTTTGCCAAAATTAAATATAAAACAAAAAAGTGCCCAGGTCAATGTTGCTGCAAGTAAATGCAATGGAATTAGGGTAAAAACTAATTTTTGATTTTTAATGATATAAGAACAATATAAAATCTTTGAATAATATTATTGTTTATATTCATTCTGATTCTGAGACCTTATTTAGTTATAAGTACCTAATAGTGATCGTATAGGTACTATTATATATAGGTCGATATGTTTTAATAATGTATATTTTCAAATGTAAGAATAAATGAATTTCATTATGTTGTTTAATTAAAAATGTCCAATAATACCTACCTAATGGCCATTTTTGTAAACTTAAAACTTAAAATATTCGATATAGTTATTCATATTTTAGGCCTAATAAGTTGTCTTATCGCGGGCAACCAAACATACACGGTTTCAGTTTCCTATTAAAAAAACACTCCGCCCATGAGTTCCCATCATTTTTTTAATTTGACATAAACCATAACCTAAATACAAAAAAACCTCTAATTTGACACACAGTTTCTATGGAAATCTAAAATTTTGGCGAAGGCAAAAGATAGAAAATATCTAGCTATCTCTTTAATGCCCAAAATCGGCGAATAATGACACTAATGACTTTACTGTCCCAACTCTCCCTATCCAGGAACTCTAGATTTTACATATTTTTATATAATTTTTAATGTTTAGGCCTCTAACAAAAAGAGTTACAAATAAGTACCTATTAAAGGGACCAGAACCTCAATTTCCATCTTTGACTACGAAGAGCTAGGTTCATTAGCACAATATTTTGCCAGTTTTTCCCTTCATAAGATGACTTGGAAAATAAAAACTGTAGTAATTACATACGTTTTAAGTTTGCGCTGCCCAAAAGTCTCTATGAAATTGCTCTCAATAAAATGTTACTACAAATGCAAGTATACTTGTATAAAGAACAAAATTTTCCTTTTTATTGCTGCAATCCACTTGTCTCTCTATAACTCTATCTTTTTGAAAACTGCAAAGTTATTAGCAAAGATTTTTAAAACTTGACATATTTAATAATACGACTTACGAATTAAAATAAACCCCACTATTTTATTCTTTCCGCGCCGTTTGGCGTTTGGTATATGCAAATACACAACAGGAGTTGATGACCATCTTTTTTGTAATCTACAACTATAACAGAGAGAATAGGTATAGCCACATAGCTAAATTAATTTTTCTCTCTGATAAAAATATTAAACCAAACACCAACTAAGAAAACTCAACGCCGTTTTATACAAAACTACCACCACGACACGAACTCAAATCAAATATAAATACTTAATAATTATTGGGACAGAAGGAAAATGACGTTTGACAACGGAACTCGTTTGAAGCACAGGACAAAAAAATAGAAGTTAGGACAAAAGGGCCCTACACACTAACAGGCGGCCTCTCCGGCCGCCTGCACAGATATGGACTGCGCAGGCCACCGGAAAAACCTCACACATTAACAGGGGGCCTCGCCGGCGGCCTGCACAGATAAGACTGCACAGGCCATTGGAAAACCTCTTCCCATGGCCGTTAAATTAATGTTCATATTCGTGGTGTATAGTGCTGGAGAAAAATGAGTGAAAAGGAGCTGCTCGATTTTGCAATATTAGCATGCACAGTAATGAAACTAAAGGGGGAAAAATCTTATGTTGCTGAAAAAAGAAGTGGTGCAAAAACTGGCTTCTACAAAGATCGAAATATTCACACGTGAATTTATTGAAAGAATTTAAAATTGAGAAGCAGGATTGGTATAATTATTTACGGATGGACGAGGAGACATACTTGCAGTTATTAACATTAGTAAGTCCATTAATTGAAAAACGTAACACAAAAATGAGAGACGCTATAAGTTGCCACGAAAGATTAACTGGCACCTTAAGGAATTTAGCTACCGGGCGATCCTATGCAGATTTAAAGTATTCTACAATTATATCACCCCAGGCGCTAAGCTACATTATTCCGGACACCTGCAATGCAATTTATAGTGTTCTTAGAAAAAAATATTTTAAGGTAAGAAATATAATTTTTAATGTTTATAATAACAACTATACTCTAAAAATTAAATACTTGGATCAAAATTGGTAATACAGTCAGATACTGTCGGTTGTGTCCATCACCCAAAATTACTATTTTGATCTGATAAAGGTCTTGCCGTCGGATCATTATAGTTAAATGTAGCCAGTGGTGTAGTCAGTACAGTGTTACTATGAGCGGTAGTGCCGTTAACTACTAAGCGACTATTTCTATGTAGCGTTCCCAGCTGTGCTTCATATAAAACATCGTTGATAATTTTTTCAGCGATAATTTTTTGTTCGTCGGATACTTTACTCAATTTATTGGCAATATTTTTACCAAGTACATCAAATTCGTCTTCATCTCGGTATGCAGCTAATCTTTTACTAACCACTTCCAAAATGGCTTCACTTGGATCGATTTTCTTAGATCCCCTTTTCCTGTTCTTCGCTGTATAAGATGTAGCTGATGTACTTGGCGTGTCATGTAGTGATGTAGCCGCAGAAATTGGTGACAAAGGGTCATTATCCGTCTCCTGGAAATAAAAACAATATACTTAAAGTATTTTGCTTAATATTTATGTTTTTCATAAAATGCAAAGTTTCTATATGTATAGGGTGTTACTTAAAGGTAGGTCAAGTAACACCCTGTATACAATCCATTTATTTTTTCTAGTTTCCAACCAGTGAAGAAGAATGGAGACATATTGCAAGACTCTTCGAAGAAAGGTGGAATTTCCCTCATTGTGTTGGTTCGGTGGATGGTAAACACGTTGAAATTATTCCTCCCCCAGGGAGTGGATCTTACTTCTATAATTATAAAGGAACTCACAGTATGGTTTTAATGGCCATAGTAAATGCAAACTATGAATTCGTCATGTGCGAGTTTGGCATCAATGGGAGAGTATCGGATGGCGGAGTTATAGAAACAACAAAATTCCATGAAAAGCTGTTAAGAAACAAATTGAAATTACCCGCAGATGAAAAAACTGCTATAAGTGCAGAAACGTTGCCTTATGTATTTATAGGAGATGAAGCATTTGCAATAAGACCAAATTTTTTGAAACCATGTAATCAAAGATTTTTAAATGAGGAAACCAGGATTTTTAATTACAGACTATCACGTGCGCGATGTATTTTTGAGAATGCGTTTGGGATTCTCGCTGCGCGATTTAGAATTTTCAGAAGCGCCATAAATTTGAAGTTGGAAAATATTGATGCTGTCGTTATGTGTTGCTGTATTTTGCACAATTTTTTAAGACGCAACTGCTCGGATGCATATATACATCACCAGCAGATGGTGTCGACAATAACTCTGATGTTTCGTTTATAAACTTACAAAATGGATATAATCGCAATACGTCCGAAGATGCAAAATCGGTCAGAGAAAAGTTTGCCGATATTTCAACAACGAAGGTTGCGTTACATGGCAACGAGACGTTACAAAATGGTGGCATTTCAATATCTACATTACCTATAACATAAAAAAATATCATATTTTCTTGGAGGCATTATTATTTGTAAATAAAATAATATTAGAACATACTTTGTTTATTATTTATTCTTACCTGAGAACGAAGGGATTGGATATCATCATTGTCGTTATTTTCTTATATGTCGGATAAACCGCTTCTAGGCGTTTCTTGATCGGTTAGAAACATTAGGAGATTATAATACCACAAATGCGGAACATAAAAATCTGATTCATCCATACCATACTCTTTCCGAAAACTACTGCGTAAATTATTTATTTTTTTTAACTACAGTTTCTTTAACTGCGGAATCGTCAATTTCGCGCATTTTTTTAATTAAAACTTCATATGCAGCTTGCTTTTTGTGTTTATCCATACAATCTTTGCTTTTTACCTTCCATAAGGTACCATGTGTTATGTGGTTTTTGCCGGAATCAGCTGATTTATTTACTATTTCACTTACTCAAGTTTGGCTGCCAGTTTCTCTCTCTCTACACTCCTTCCATCTGCTTGTCAATTCATAGGTTCGATCCTTCAGTAATTATCATTCACACGTTTATGCTAATGACACGCAGCTTTTGTATTGCTCACCTTTGTCTGAGTTGGGCAACCTGGTCTACACAATTAATTCCGACTTGAAATCATTGTTCGAATTATCATCTGGCCACAATTTAAAGCTTAATGGTGCCAAATCTTGTGTTATGATCTTTAGCCAAAAAACTTATTTTTGATGAGAAGTTGAAATTTCATAAACATATCGATAACTTAACAAGAAAATCTTTTGCTGCTTTAAAATTACTATATGCCAATAGATCCCTCTTGGATTTTCGATTGAAGAAACTTTTGGCTGAAACAATAGTTCTCTCTTTGCTCAATCATGATGACTTGGTGCATGGGCCTTGCTTAGATTCCTTGTGCAAAGCACGTATCCAGTGGATCCAAAATGCATGTTGTCGGTTGATATTTGGCCTGAGGAAGTATGATCATGTGTCTGACAAAATAAATGAACTGAAATGGTTGAGGGTTGACAACTGAGTTAAACAGCATTTGGGAACATTTGTGCACAAAATTTTGATCACTAATTCAACTCCGTATTTAAGAACTTTTTTGTTGCAGCTGTGTCAAGTAGATACAGAACCACATTATTTAGGAAGAGTTTTGTCTATTGTGCTACACAATTTTATAATTCTTTATCTGCAGAATTTAAGGAATTGCCCTTAACATCTTTTAAATTTAAAATTAAGGCTTATTTACTTAATTTACAATAAGTTTGTTTATGTTGTCGTAATTGCCTGTTTTTTTATGCTTTTTTTGTAATTTATCAATTATTTGTTTGTGAGAATTTTTATTTTTTTATTTTTTTGTGTGGGGGGTAAAAATAGCCTGGTGCTAAACTTCCCCTTCGTCGTACTACTTATCATTCTGTAATATGTACTTTCAATAAATACGATATTATTATTATTGTTGTTATTATTAAAATTTGTTCACAAACTTATTCAAATAAGTGTATAAGACCTTTGTTGAAACCGCCTTTCTTTCATACAAGATAATATTCCTTCTTCACACTGGCATAATGTTCCAGGTTCATCTAATCCTGCAGAGTGTGCTTCTAGAGGCATGCTTCCTGCAGAGTTGGTAAACTTTTTCCCATGGTGGGCGGAGTGAGAGTGGCCGTCAGTTCCAAATACGTCTTCTGGGACTAATTTTACCATCTTATTCTGAGAACATTTCTCTAGACTTTCGTGAAGAAAGAAACATTGTTCTAATCTCAACTTCAACTCGTGAAACCATTGATATTCTTTTTGATGAAATTTCTTCGTTTACCAAAATTTTTGCGAATCTCTTCATACATCACACGGTTTATTCATAATACAAAGCATACTCATGAAAGAGTTAGATGGTGTTATCGTTAATTTAAAATTATTAACAGAAGCACTTTTGTACTTGGTGAAATGTGTTGAAAGTAAAATTTTTGCTAGTGACATTTCTGAAATTATACGGAAAAGAATTATTGGCTTAATTAAAATGGTTCAAAACATCGATAAAATTATTTGTGGCAGTGTCTAAATAGCTGAAAACAACAAGATAAAACTGCATAACTACATTTTTGCGATCGAATACGTCCCTGTTGCCTAGTCTGGTGTAATTTTATAGCCTACCGACCAATCGCGGAATGTCATTGAAAACGTGGTTTTATTTACGACAGGCGTACGGATTGCTCGATTTTAGCATACAAGAAATCAACCTTTTTCTAAACCTTTACGTAAGCTATGCCCTTTTCTAGACGAACATGGTGTATTGAAAGTGGGTGGTCGGCTTGATCATGCAAATTTACATTTTGATAAGAAACATCCAATATTCTTACCAAAACACCATAGATTAACAGATTTAATTGTTGAACATATTCAGCTCAATTACTTGTCTCTACATTGGAGTGCAAACATTACCCTATTGAGGCGACAATTTTTGATATTGTCGGTTAAATATGTAATTAAGAGCTGCCTCTCTAAATGCTATAAATGTTTTCTCTGAACTAAAAACTTAATCCTCGCCCTGCTTCTTATCGAGTTTCCAAATAAGAGCATTCCAATGTGTGGGTAGATTTTGAAGTTCCATTTAAAATCACTCTCGGGAAATTAAGAGGTGCCAAAATATGTAAAGTAAGTATATATTATTTGTTTATAATTCTTCAATAAATCAATAAATGTTCAACGATATTTATTTCGTCTTCAGGACACTGGACGTTACCAGTTTTATTTATATTATATTATCGACAAATGTAATAATAAAAAAATCTTATATTTTTGGCGTAAATCCAACCATTCACGTTTCATTTATAATTGTTTATTTGTATGTTGCTCAAATCAAATCTCTTTACCTTCAACTTGTTTCCGATAATAATAATAATTCTCACCCTCACAATACTCTAAACTAGGAGTACCCCAGAAGCAACCACATGCTTGTGTGGGGGAGGGGGCAATTACTATTATTTTGTCTTCGTTGTCATTTGCGGCTAGGGCCGACTTTTTTCCCGATAGAACTAGGATAGCATTCGCACAAGTACTACGGAAAACCCTAGAAAATCGTAGTAATCCCAGTAAATCACACGGATAAAGCCTATTTAGGAGCAATACCGTGAACCCACATTTGTCCAGCGCTCTTGGCCATAGCGGTGTTTTTCTATAAAGACATGTGCATGCGCCTGCCTCGAACCAAGGTCGATCGAAGGCAGAAAAACATGCAGTCTAAAAAGTCAGCGCCGGTACGAGCGACATCAAAGCGGCCACCGCGGCCATCTATCAACATATGCATTTTTGTCTGCATTACGAAGATTTATTGCAAGTGGGTTGTTTTGAAATTCATTCGGATAAAGGCATTTTACAGGGGCAGCCAGATACCTTAAAGATTTTTGTAGGAAATTTCTTTGTGGCACAAACAGATCCATTTAATTTTTAATAGGGTTTTTCTCCACCAAAGTGATTAAAAGACAACTTTTTCAAGTTGCCTGCAAAAAACATAAATTCCTAACAGTAAATGAACGAAGCTTTGAACGTGTAACTCAAAAAATAACTTCAACAATTTTGTTTTCTGAGCTTTCGGAGAATAAATCTTCCTCCTTTCTCAAAAATCATGAGAGATTTTAATCTGTCATTTCATTTCGGCTTGACATAATCTTTGAGAAGGGAGGGAGATTTATTCTCCGAAAGCTCAGAAAACAACTTTGTTATGATCATTTACTGTTAAGAATTTATGAATTTTCCAGGCAACGTGATGTTGTCTTTTAATCAGTTTGATGGCTAAAAAGCCAATTAAAAATTAAATGGACCTTAAAGATTGTTTTCAAAATTCTTTGGAAATTTCTTTCTTCCCGCATCCCCTTATTTCGGAGGATTGTGGGAAGTTGGAATCAAAAATGTAAAAACATATTTAAATCGTGTCTTAGGGGAGCAAATTTTGACACACGAGGAATTTAATACCGTTCTGGTCCAAATAAAGTCAATTCAATTCAAGACATCTATGAAATTAGTTCGGATTCATTTAAGTGCATCCACAGTCTGACCTACTTATCTACAACTACTACCACTCCTATTCCCGTCGTTGTGTAAATTGCACGCGCTGACTACAAATCTGTTTTGGGGCCTAGCGGCGCTACTGCTCCGCTTTTCACGCTTTCGCAAAAAGCGATGGTAGCGGTAAACGGGAAAGTTGCGATCACAACAAAGGATTGCTCAAATAAAAATGAAATATATTATTAAAGATGAAAGACAAAATATGTCCAACTGCTTTTTTAGATTTTTTAAATGCAGTTACTGGGTTTCCGCAATAGCCATTACCTACAATACATGCCGTTTTCAGTATTTTAATTGCAAGTTTATGGACACTGAGGAGCAAAAATGAGAAAATAAAAAAATCTGTTGGGTCCGTCATTCCTTTATCTAAATGAATCATTTTGAATTACTCGTCAAAAACTCTTAGTTTTTTAGATATCGACCAAGCCGTAAAGCTTGTTTTGTGGTTAGAATCCAACGGTGATCCGGGCCCTTAAAGTGGGCGAAGTCCTACAGAAACTACAACGGAGGACAAGGCTTTAATAAGTAGATAGATGCTGATGTAGTTGTAATACCGGACATACCCGCATTAATTAATGTCTGAAACGAGCATGATAATGGATATTTACGGGCCAATGGCCGTAGCCATTATTAACCTTCCGAAGTAAATTCTGATTTGGGTAAGTAAGCATAACTCGGTGATAAACGATTCGAATCGGACACGCACGACTGTAGAAATATCTACGCGCGGTTTCTTCGACTGACGCGGAACGACAATCTTGATCGTTGAATACTGCGCCCTCCATATAGCAAAATAACATTGGCGGAATATTCTGATAATACTTTTTCAGAGAACATGCATATTGTAGGAATATTCATAAAAACTGCAGAAACATTATCTGAACATTCTGGCAACATTCAGGTGTTCGCCTTTTGAAGGTACTATTTCACGTATTATAAACATTCACAAATATATTGAATGCGCATGTTCCACAAATATTAAATGTATGTTCTATGTATATCCATTTAATATTCACGTGAACATTATAAAAAAAAAATCCGCCAACACCAGTTTCTGGGTTCAAACCTACGACCATCGATTTACAAGTTGACGCTCTAACCAACTGAACCATTGAGGTACTTGGAAACATTATCTAAAAATAGTGTAAGCTAGAATCTCTGACGTCACAAGACTAGGAATAAGTAACGCTTGTGAACATTCATAAGATATTTGCTGTATGAATGTACTATTTAGCATGTTCCAGCAATATTCCAAATTGCACGTTCCTAAGGTGAACGTGCCTGTAATGTACTTAAGTTAAATGTTCAATTTGTAAATATTTATAGAACCATTAAGTTAGGAATATGTTACACAAGATATTGTGGAAATATCTCTTCTTATTCAAAACAAACATATACATCATTTGTACATTCATCTAACATATTATATTTGTATCTGCGATTAACAAATATCTTGGGTATATGCAGTTACTGAACACATTTCGTAAAATATTGTAACAATATTTTATAAATATGGGGAATACTTTTTGCACATTAGGAACTTGTTTTGCATATTCAAAAAATATTAAATGCTATATGGGCCGGTAGCCATATTGGATTTCCATGCAGCCCGGCGTACGTCTAAATGCCAAATGCCAAATCTAGTATACAGGGTGAGTCATTAGTAATGAGACATAGTGCAACCGCATATATTTTGGACCAAAATATTACAATAATATAATATGCCTTATAGAAATGTTGTTTGTTTAAGAGATACAGAGCATTAAAGTTCATTTTTTGAAATTGAATTATGGCTACATCTTCCAAACCAATCAAGCTGCTGAACTGAAATTTGGCACTGCAATGTATTTGGGGATGGAGAATAAGCTGAACATGTCAATTTTGCCGTATCCCACAGAGGGCGCCACTTGCGCTGTTTTTGGACCGTTTCTTTACTACGTTTTTGAGGTTATTTTTGGCCTTGCAGGTCCGTCATTTTAGTGTATCTTTTCATTCTGCAACAAAAAGGTACTCTTGTTTCATAACGATCAAATCAACCGTTTGCGTTGAAATTTCCAAAACGTGTCCCAAAACACCTGTTGATTTCAAGATTCGAAAAATAAAATATTCACCTACTGCTTTCAAATATTGCATAACGACTGTACCATTTAAAGCGAGAAAAAAACCCATATGAACAATGTCCCAAAAAATGTTCACTTTCAAAATGGAAAGGACAAAATTTGGACACCCTATTTCAATAAAACAAATGTGTTTCGACCAATGTTCATTTTCAATGTAAGTACAGTTGATCTGTAACATCTGAAAGTAGTAGGTGAATATTTTATTTTTCGAATATTGAAGTCAACAGGTGTTTTGGGGCATGTTTTCGCAATTTAAACGCAAACGGTAGATTTGGGCGTTATGAAACAAGAGTACCTACTTTTTTTGTGCAGATTGAAAAGATACACTAAAATGACGGACCTACAAGGCCAAAAAGATAACCTCAAAAAAGTTAGGAGTAAAGAAACGATCCAAAAACAGCGCAAGTGGCGCCCTCTGTAGGATACGGCGAAATTGACACTTTCAGCTTATTCTCCATCCTCAAAAATATAGCAGTGCCAAATTTCCGGAATGAAGTCTATATTGTAAAAACGGCTGCAGAAAGCATACTAGACATACATGTACAGTGTATCAGAGCTAAAAGTGTCCTCCCCCTTCTAATTCAGCACATGCGTGGTTTTTGAAAATCGTTCCCACCGGTCGATTTTGATTTGGAGGGTGTGACGGAATGTAGATATTGGGTTTTGGGAAAATATTTGTTTATACACTCTTTTCTTTATAGTTTATTTATTTATGTATTTCCCATAACCCAATACAGGGTTCTTATTTTGCCGAAAATGTATTGCGAGTAGTTTAACATCTCCGCGTGTGGATGGCGCCACTGGTCCATGGAAACCTTAGTTGAGCTATTAAGAGACAGATGTCGTACTCCTATGTGAAAGGAAATTTGGAATCCTGCTTCGGTTCTTTTGCGTCTTGTCGGAGCTAGGTAGCTGTTTGTTTTCATTGTTGCAGTATATTTTATTTAATAATAATTTATCACTGTAATCTGAAATTAGTAACGAGTAGGTGGAAACATTTGCTGTATTAAAAATAAGTATTCTATTTGTTAAATATTATTACAGTTCTAGACGCATTTAAAGATCTCGCGATTAATCCACATGTGCCTACTCCTAACAAAGACCCCGGGGCAAGAAGTTTTGGAATTTTATTGCTCTCCTGAACCCACATATCTGTTACAAGGCGGATACTTTTTATTTTACATATTTCATTTTTGAAAAGCCCACCCTTCTCTCCTAGAGGCCCCCTATCTATTTTTGAAACTTGACTATGGCATGCGTGGTACGACATTAAAAATCTCTTTCAATTGGCACTACCCCACAATCCCACTTTTTTGAAAGTGAAGCCCAAGTTTCTTTTCCATATTTGGATAGGCAACTGAAATCTCTATTATACGACGATATATATATACAGGGTGTCCCTGGATAGTTGTCGGGATTAATCAATATACAGGGTGTTCTGGAGGTAAATTTGAAAATATGCCCAAGAGTAAACTACAATAATTATTTCCCAATCCAATTTTGGGGCGGCTCGGCCTATTTTGATTATTTGTGCGATATTTTTATATCTTCACCTGTTCAGTTAAAACTAAAAGTTATAATGTAAAAAGACAAATTATTGTTATTTCCTAAGATTGCATTACAATAATAACAATATTAAAATACCTAAGAATGAAAAGAAGAAAATAATCAAAGTAGGCCGAGCCGCCTCAACTCAACAACAGCATAACTCCTTATTCCAAACAACTTTTCCTTCTAAAAGTTGTTCATATCTTTGAAAATAATTATTGTAGTTTACTCTTGGGCATATTTTCAAATTTACCTCCAAAACACCCTGTATATTGATTAATTTCGACAACTATCCAGGGACACCCTCTATATACAGGGTGGAACTGAATCATGGTACACCCCACTTTTTCCCTTGTTTTTTGAGATACAATTTTGAAATTTGGCATGTTGATGTTACTTTATAAATGTCACTTTTTGACGTGTAAATTCATTTATTTCCGCTTCCGGTTTTACCGGAAGTGACATTCACTTTTGTTTTTTAAATGGAACACCCTGTATATTATTTAAGTTTCGGATTCTCCTCCATGTACTGAAACCAACGACGCGTCACAAATGACATTTTGGCTGACAGAAAGTGGTTTTTCTTTAACTTATTTGGATTTGCAATAATTAACTAAAGGTGGCTACGAAACAAATGAACTTCGACAAACTGAACATCTTTAATAAACTGTCAAACCGTCTGTCTACAGAAAAGTACTTCTCTTATTATAAATTACGGTATCAATGTGTTGTCAACTAAAACAATTGCAAAAATAGTGTTTGCAAAATGCCGCAAACTTACACAAGATTAATTTTGGCTCTATTCTAAGTTACGTTTTCAGGCGGTGGAAATAATTATTTCTTGCAGGGCATTGTCTTTCAGGATAAGGATATCGTTTGGCGTACAAGTTTTTAGCAACAACGGCATTTTTTGGCACTCTCCATAAATCAGCAACATATCCACTTTTTCCGATCTTTTTGCAAGCACTATTTTTGCAATTGTTTTAGTCGACAACACATTGATACCGTAATTTATTATAAGAGAAGTACTCTTCTGTAGACAGACGGTTTGGCAGTTCATTAAAGATGTTCAGTTTGTCGAAGTTCATTTGTTTCATAGCCACCTTCAGTTTATTATTACAAATCCAAATAAGTTAAAGAAAAACCACTTTCTGTCAGCCAAAATGTCACTTGTGAGGCATCGTTGGTTTCAGTACATCGAGGAGAATCCGAAACTTAAATAATATACAGGGTGTTCAATTTAAAAAACATAAGTGAATGTCACTTCCGGTAAAACCGGAAGCGGAAATAAATGAATTTACACGTCAAAAAGTGACATTTATAAAGTACAAGGGAAAAAAGTGGGGTGTACCATGATTCAGTTCCACCCTGTATATCGTCGTATAATAGAGATTTCAGTTACCTATCCAAATATGGAAAAGAAAGTTGGGCTTCACTTTCAAAAAAGTGGTGTTAGATCCGTAAATTTTTTGTTTGATGCTCGATTGTTTTTTTGACAGCAGATTCTGAAAATTTGGAAGAAATTAGTATAGAAGTGCCTTTTAAAATACCTTAAAATTAAGAAAATAAATGGGGGTGGTACTTTTTGGGGGGTCACCCTGTACTCCTCTGGAAGACACTTGCAACCGCCAGAATAGTCTGGCTGTTTACATATTCTTTTAAAACTATTAAAAGAATATTCCCTCAAAATTTCAGCCTTGTGAGAGCAGGTTACGAATTTCTATCCCTATGACAACTTTACTGTCGTCTGGCACATACTTGCAACCCTCAAAATGGTTGTCATTTTTTTTAAGGGATGATGACGCAACCGCGAGATGCCTGCCAGAACGGTACTTTCTCAATTAACCGATAATAAAACATTATTTAAAAAAGTTCTAGCTTTGTGGGAAACGGGTTAGTCGGATGAACCGCTAGCTCTTAGACTAATATAGAGTGTATGAATCTGCTATTTACATCATGGATGTCTCCTCTAAATATAATTTTACGACTAAGGTAAGTAGGAACTCTTGTGATAATAATTTTAGGATAAAAAACAGCTCGGTGGAGTTTTCTCCGCAATTATATATTTAACCAATTGAGATCTTTGAGCTTATGAGAAACTGAATTACGTCTCCTAATTTCTCATATAAAACGAATACATCAATTCTGAATAGTCTGGATTCTCTGAGATGTAGCAGTCAAACAAGGTCCATCAACAAGATCACAATAATCAAACATAGAAAGAACTAAGGAGTCACAATGGCGACGTTTCAGTTCTGAACTCAACAAATGCCTGGAACCGTAAAGCATCTTCAATCTACTCAAGCTCTTTTTAGTACATTTCACCACGTGCATCGAATACCTACAGGCGTAAATATTTATTTCCTTGATTGTTTCTAAATTGACATCGTTAATTTTGATTTTAACGTGATCCATAGTCAAGTGCCTATGTTTTGGAGGGCCAAATAGTAGCACATTACATTTAGTAGGATTTAATCAGAGAGTGTTACCACAGATAACAGGACAGATGCGTAAGCAAGCGGCCGCGCCGATTTTTAAAGCCGCTTCTCCTGAGGGAGCTCGCTCCTAAAGTCCGGTGCCTGTTTTCTGGTGCATGCTCGGTATAAGGCGGAGGGCGGAGCGGTCCACTATCGTCTATCGTACGGGTATAATATACTCAATCTGACATGAACAATAAAAATATACAGGGGAGTCAGAATGTATAGTAAATACTTTAAAGGGGTTTTCGGCAGGTGGTTTTAAGGGTGGCCTTTCATATAAAATTTTTCGATTTGGGCTTTCCTGCCAAGTTATTTGGGTCTACAGGATGACCCAAAAGTATTTTTTTATTTACATCTCAATAACGGCGCAACTTAAAAATTTGAAATTTGGTATGTGTTATCTACTTACTGGAAGACGCCTTAGGGTCATTTACACAGTGCCCTAAAATTTCACAAGCATTATCTTATCGTTTTGCCAATTTCAACGAAAACGGTTGATTTTATCGTTATGAAATAAGAATACACTTTTGTTGCAAAATGAAAAGATACACTGAAATGATGGACTTGCAAGACCAAAAAGATAACCTCAAAAAAGTTTGAGCAAAAAAATTAATGGTAGTTGTTAGTTTTTACACAAATTTCAAATTTTTAAGTTGCGCCGTTATTGGGATATAAATAAAGAAAATACTTTTGGGTCACCCTGTAGACCCGAATAACTTGGCAAGGAAAGCCCAAACCGAAAAATTTTATATGAAAGACCCCCCTTAAAACCACCTGCCGAAGTAGATAAGCTATGTCGGTCCGAGCACAAATTCCCATGTATTTTTTTATGAAGCTTCATTTGGGATCAAGGTCGTTCGCGGTTCGAGCCCCACCCCCTTTTCCCCTCCTACCCAATCAGACTCGAAGATGTCCGCTTCCTTGCGACGTCACAGCCAATCAGGTCGCGAGATGGTCCGAGAGTGTCCGAAGATATCCGACCCCATCCGAAGATGTTTGAATCAGGCCGAGTCATGGTGCGTTCCCGCCATCCGCGTCGGGCGTGGTTATTGGAGGGAAAGTGTATCATCCCGGTGAAGTCGCCCGTTTGGGCGCACGCGCGCTTGCACACAATCAGAGGGCACCTGTCAGGCAGCGTTAAAGGGAGCGCGCCAGGCTGCGGGTCCGGGGGCCGTATAGGAAAAGTTAGATTTAAAGCTAATAAAAATCTAATGTGGAAAACTGTATTCCGAAAGCGGAAGCGTTCAGTTATCATATAGGTAAGAAACCACCTTACGTTACTTTCAACGAAGCTATTTCAACGACCCCCACTCCTTCCACCTATCAAAGTTAGTTTAAATATTGTGCAATCCTGTGCAACCTAATTGATATATAAACGTTACTAGGTTACTCATTCGTTCAGTTTGTGAGTTTCAACGAAACGTTCAACATGTCTTCTAATGTTTACAGTGTTCCACAACTTTTTGGAAATAAAATTAAACCAACCAACGAACGGTTCTGACTATGGTTGCTGACAGAAAACTTATGTGACGGCGACCTGGCTACCGATGTTGGAAATATTAATTATACTGCCGAAGAAGAGCTGCTGGTGGGAGATGATTCCAATCTTGTGTCAATAACGAAACCGTTTTGCGATAATATAATGCTTGTGAAATTGTGTGGGTTAGAAGACTGTGCGGGAAAGGATAAAGGACGCTTTACTGTTAAGAAAGAAGTATGTGGTGCATTTAATCTTTACCTAAGTGGTAAGTTTTCCAACTTAGTTTCCGGTAAACATGGAGTAAAAGCAAAGCTGCCCTACCTACTGAATAGTGGAAGTGATATGTCGAAAAAAATTATGCAAGTGGTTGGACAAAGAGACTTGGAGAATATTAGACAAAAATACAAAGATCCTGTTGGGATAGCGTACAAAGTGGAGTTGGCCGACGCCCCGATTGAGACCGTACTGGAACAACTACCGCGCCTGTTGAACCAGCTTAGGAAGGAACATTACTATCTTCTGGATTTAGATATTACGCAAGACTTTGCTGGTGTTTTTAACGAGAGAGAGAGATGAGTGACTTTTTGATTACAAATCACAACTTCTGCTACCAAGGAGAATACAAGAAGGATTGCAACGTAATTGTAGATAACGATAGAACTGTTGGTATAGATTGTTTAACATGGGTAAATACTAATGTAAGAGTTAAAATTTACAATAAGTTTATTTGCCAAATGACCAGCCCTGGTGTTAACAAGCAGCTGGGTAACCATATTGTCGATTTTATTGCTTGCCCCGATACACGCTTAAGGGAAACATTTTCTTCCAATTTGGCAATGACACATGGTATAACAAGATTGGAGGCTACGATTTATAATTACAACATCGAAAATAACTGTGTCCTGCAAACATTTGAACCGATAGAAGATTGTCTGTTACTACTAAACTCCAGTAAAAAGTACTTCCATAAAGCCCCTATATATTCTGTTTCTATACCTAAAATGTGGAAAAAATTGAGCGACACTTTACAAAACAGCTGTTGCCTTGTATAAAGCACCTTTTACAATATGTTTATTGGGGAAACAGTAACACCAAAAAAATAACTGGAGTGCAAATAAATTTACCCAGTGATGCAAAGTCTCGCAGTAAAATAATTTCATATGTCATTTCTGCATTTAGTTTCAATTTTTTACCGATTAATTACGTAGAAGTTGTGGAGGATAAAGAGAATAAGGACATTGTAAGTTTTAACCACAAGTGTTACATTAAGAGTGATGAGACGTATTTCTCTAAATCGACAAACCTTTTCTCTACCATCCCCAAGGAGATTAACCTCGAAGAATTTGGCTTCGTGTATACGACTAATTTACTACCCCAAATATTAAGGAAAAGAACCAATCTAACGAATAAACAGTGCTCTTATCCAGTCAAAGAGATAAAACCTTTATCTCGAATCAGTGTGTTGTCTGCTCAGAAGCGTAAGCTCGAATTGGACGAAATAAATTTAAAACGAAGAAGAATCGAATTTTTGGCAGAGACAGAAGCGATTAAAAACCAACACAACATTGGCTGGAGTTTGAGCAGGAAATAGCAAAGTTGAGAGAACAACTTGAGCCTTATTTTGGGTCTCGTTGGAAAAACCTAGACACCAGTGGGGAATATAAGGTTACTGCATTTACCGTTAATAGCAAAGGGAAATTTCCATATGTTGTGGTTTTGGGGGAAAAAGAGGGGCCAAAAAGTGTGTATTACGTTAAGGGGTACCTACCATAAAAATGTTTTTCTAAATGCTTACAAGGCTAAAGAAGATCTCAAGAAGGAGGGATACATTATAATCCCTTACGATGACGACATGGACTTAATTTGAAAATCTGAAATTCTTGTTTGAATCTAACTATTGGCTAGAGGAAGAACTAGAGAACTCGAATATAGATCTAAACTACAAAATAAGAATAAAACTAGATGTCATAAAACATACACCTAATAGAAATAAGGAAAGAGTTGTATTTTGTGTGTGACAATCACAAACTTAACTTGTGTTAATAAATAAAACATTATAAAAAGAAGGTATTTTTTAATTTTTTACTATTCCTTACAGTACCATTATAAGGCTATACAGCTAGCACAGGATTGCACAATAATTAAACTAACTTTGATAGGTGGAAGGAGTGGGGGTCGTTGAAATTGCTTCGTTGAAAGTAACGTAAGGTGATTTCTTACCGATATGAAGATTATTTTGGGGTTAAAACTAATACTGCTGTTCTCCTAGAAGTTTCGGATGGTTTCCAACTAAACTTGTATGATGTTTCTGGAGGATTACAATATATAGGTCTAACCTGAGAGAGGTGAATTGTATTATATTCCTTCGTTCTGAGCAAGCTAAGCTTTCCTAGTGTGGTTTGGAATCCCCAATACAAATCTTACATAACCCGCCTGGAAAACATACAAATTAAATTTATAAAATTTCTATGTTTTAAAACAAAATTCACGTTTCCAGAGAATAAGGTTTCTATTGCATTATATCATTTTAGAATTGTGCCTTTAGAAAACAGAAGAATGATGTCTGACATTATTGTTATATTTAAGTTGTTAAATTATATTATGCAGTGCCCGGATTTGCTTTCTTTTATCGGTATCAATGTACCACAACGACAGTTAAGAGACTTTGACCTGTTTTATGTACCTTTTAGGTACTAATAATGTTAGTAACTTGTTCGATATTTTCGCAGTATCACTGTATAGACTTAAAATAAATTTAAAATATTATTTTATTAATTTACAATACAAGGCTAGGTGGGCTAAGTTCGAGGCTTATAATTCATTAGATATATGTAAACATTAATTTTCTCTTTGTTTTTCTCTTTTGTATATTTTATTTTATTTTTGTAAGATGGGTTTGGTAATCGATTAATTTTAAATTAGTTTCAACCTGGATGCGACGTCGCATGTGTATATACATTTATATTTAAGTCGCGTATACTATAGTGGGTTAATTCACCTGTTTGTATCCCTAACGATCACTTATAAGTAAATAAATAAATAAATAAATAAATAAATAAATAAATAAATAAATAAATAAATAAATAAATAAATAAATAAATAAATAAATAAATAAATAAATAAATAAATAAATAAATAAATAAATAAATAAATAAATAAATAAATAAATAAATAAATAAATAAATAAATAAATAAATAAATAAATAAATAAATAAATAAATAAATAAATAAATAAATAAATAAATAAATAAATAAATAAATAAATAAATAAATAAATAAATAAATAAATAAATAAATAAATAAATAAATAAATAAATAAATAAATAAATAAATAAATAAATAAATAAATAAATAAATAAATAAATAAATAAATAAATAAATAAATAAATAAATAAATAAATAAATAAATAAATAAATAAATAAATAAATAAATAACTAAATAAATAAATAAATAAATAAATAAATAAATAAATAAATAAGAAATAACACGGGAATTTGCGCCAGAACCGACATAGCTTATCTACTAATATAGACAACGGACTTCCAAGAACGATGGTATAGTCAGGGAGAGAAATTCCCATGCCATGTCTTATTGCCGCAGGAACTGTCCGTTTTTCTTATGTTAACTATGTGTTATGTTAAGTAATTTAATTTTTCCGCTTTAAAAATAAACGAAAATAGACTCTCAATGACCTCTTACTACTAGACTCAAATTTGCATAGCCGACACGTGCACAATGATATTCCCGACCGGTTGCGGTGGTAGCTTGTGCACAATGATTTTCCGAGCCGGTTGCAAAAAACCGTGTACAATATAGCACATTCCCCAACTAAAAACGAATATACAATGGGGCCATTTCTAACAGTCATAGAAAAAAATTATTTTTTTATTAAGGAGCGATTTGGGGGCCTATCCTTTCCTCGCTTTATGCGAATAATATATTAAAAACTAATAATAACAATAGGCAGATTTTTGGATTTGCAGACGACATGGCAGTTGTTTTGTGTAAGGATGTGACATGAATCGATTTACCGGAAGTGATATTCAAGTGTGCGGTGCAAATTGTTATCCACTTTAGCAACCTAATAAAAAAATGCAACAAAATCAAATTCTTAATTTTTTTCAAACCAATCGGTTTGTTTTGAGATAACTTTTTTGTTTTTTTTTTTGTTTGAAATTTAATTGTTTTCATCTCAGCGGCAATCAATTCCTTGGAAAAACTACACAAGTTTAATTTTTTTAACCACCAATATACAGTCTGTCCATGGATGGACTTAACTATTTACTTATTATTTTAAATTTTTCGAAAAAAGTCATTCTTGACAAAGATTGGAATGGAAAAAGTTAACATTACTTATACTGGGTGACCAGAAATTTGACGAAACGCGAATTAGCATGGAAGTAAACTGCCTCTCTTTACAGAGATATTGAAAAAGTTATAAAGAAAATTTGTTCATATATTTTTTTCAAATAAATGGTTTTCTGTAAATAGGACGACAAAACTGTATTAATAAAACTTCCTCAGAATGGAAAACTGCGCATGTTGGCAAAATTTAACGATTCTAGGCCTACTTTTTATTTTGGATAATATTGGAGGAAACTCAAAGTAAGCCCAGGATTGTCAAAAATGTTTTCATCATACACAGTTTCTTACTCTGAGTCACTTATATTTATACAGTTTTGTCGTACTACCTACAGAAAATTATTTAATCTGAGAAAAACAAGAAAAAAATCAAAAATAAAAGTAGGCCTAACGCTTTAAATTTTGTACATCTAAGTAACTGGTCGCGATGAACACATTTTCTTTATAACTTTTTTTGATATCTCTACGAATAAAGGCCGTTTACTCTTATACGAATTAGCGTTTCCTCAATTTTCTGGTCACTCAGTACAAGTAATGTTAACTTTTTCCACGCCTATCTTATTTTAAGAAAAAGCAGATTTTTTTCAAGAATGACTTTGATCGAAAAATTTTAATAAATTTTTTTACAAGTACTTATAGTTAAGTCCATCCGTGGACACACTGTATATTAAAATTTACCTAGATAGTCGCTTGTAACATCTTAACTGGGACATCCTGTACACCCGGGTGTAAAGTTTATTTACTTTGCTAAATTTTCTTTCCTTATATGTTGGTTGACTACAAACGTGTGCATTTTGATGCTTTTGGCCCCTCTATACAAGGTTATTTCTCAGAGGTTCGAGCTGCATTATTATGGTGCATCTTCTACAGTAAAATTTTATATGATTTCGAGGTTTCCAACCTGAACTCGTATTGCCAAAGGAAGCGTTCCATAACGAGTTCATCGACTAGTTCGACATGTTTCTGTTTACCCTGATTTGGATGCCTCCAGTGCAGAGGCTTCTCTAACCAAATCTATAGTTTTTCATTGTCCATCCGAGGTGATATTGATGCTCGTGTGACGTAGCGGTGTGGAATCGTTCGATGTATATACAGGGTGATTCAGGGGCCGGCGGCGGCGACGGCGGCGGATCACACCAGTGCCGCATCGAACGTAGAGGGAAGTACACGTGCTTCCCTACTCTCCGATCTGCGAACCCACACTGTGAACCTCCAGATTATTGGATACCATATTCACCATGCTCGTGCTCCCATTACATACTTTGGTGTACAACAGACCAGGTAGAATCCGCCTGATACACGAGGAACCGCTACAATATTATGGAAATATTTCGTCATGGATTGACAGTTCTATTATACGCTAGTGGGCTCATTACTGTGTATCATAACAGATTTCTTGTACGAGCTAGGGGGTAGTTCTGACGCTTACCAACAGAATAGACCTGTGTGTATATTCTGTGTAGTCAAGTTACTGGTGGCACTTTGTGTACAGTTTCAATTCATGCTCAATACATTTTTGGACATTATAGAGGGTGTCCCAAAAGTAATGGGACATAGAGCAACTGCATATATTTTGGGCCAAAATATTACGATTGAGGCAAATATGCTAATATGCTAATATATAGAAATGTAGTTCGTTTAAGAGATACAAGGCGTTAAAATTTGTTTTTTGAAATTAGATTTTGGCTACATCTCCCCACATAATCAAGCTGCTGAACTGAATTTCGCTGTATCTCTCAGAGGGCGCCACTTGCGCTGTTTTTTGATCGTGCTTTTACTCGTAACTTTTTTAAAGTTATCTTTTTGATCCTGCAGGTTCATTATTTTAGTGAATATTTTCGTTCTGCAACAAAGAGGTACTCTTGTTTCATAACGATAAAGTCAACAGTTTGCGTTAAAATCGACAAAATGTGCCCCAAAACACCTGTTAACTCCAATGTTCGATATATAAAATTTTCTTTTACAGCTTTCAAGTGTTACAGATCAACTGTACCATTTAAAGTGAAAAAAAAAATCCCTATGAACAACGTACCAAATATTATTCGCTTTCAAAATGGAAAGATTGAATTTCACAAAATTTGGACACCCTATTTCATGAAACCCAATGGTGTTTTGACCAATGCCCATTTGGCATTTTTTTCTTCATTTTGAATTTGAATGTACAGTTGATCTGTAACATTTGAAAGCGGTAGGTGAAAATTTTGTTTCGGATATTGAAGTCCACAGGTGTTTTGGGTCACATTTTGTAAATTTCAACGCAAACGGTTGATTATGAAACAATAGTACCTCTTTGTTGTAGAATGAAGGGTGCACTAAAATGATGGACCTGCAGGACCAAAAATATAACCTCAAAAAAGTTACGAGTAAAAGCACGATCAAAAAACAGCGCAAGTGGCGCCCTCTGTGAGATACGGCGATTCAGCTTATTCTCCATCCCAAAGGACACAGCAGTGCCAAATTTCAGTTCAGCAGCTTGATTCTGTTGGGAGATGTAGCCAAAATCCAATTTCAAAAACAAACTTTAACGACCTGTATCTCTTAAACGAACAACACTTCTATACCGGAGCGGAAGCTGTATATCACTGCATAGGTGCTGCGTTGAAGAAAGGATTTACCGTCTGGCTGTGGACATCGTTAATATACGGAGCAAGTGTACGTCGTCCTACAGTAAGATATTGGTCTTCTGTAGATGAAGCAACTTTATACTGGACAGATTAATCGGCACCACATTTAGATTGGGAAATCATCACCTTTATCTTCACATTGGAACTCCCGACCCTAAAAACGGAACCTGTTAGCAGTGGCGTGCCCAGAAATTGTGTCTGGGGGGGGGGGTTCGGGGGTTAAGCGAATGGTAGTTAAAAAATATACTAAAAATTAAAAAATATATATTCTTAAAAAGGAACAAAACTGATTTTAATAAACCTACAATCCAAAATCAAGTTTTTGTTTTTTGGATTTGGACTTGGACTAAGAGTTCCGACTACTATCCGACCTGAAAACATCCCATATAGCATATAATATTTTTTGAATTACAAAATAAGTTACTAATGTGCAAAAAATATTCCCGGATATTTATAAAACATTGTTAAAATATTTTACGAAATATGTTCAGTAGGTAAGTGCATAATATAACCAAGATATTTGTTAAGCGCAGATACAAATATATTAGATGAATGACCAAATGATGTATATTTCCACAATATCTTGTGTAACATATTCCTAACTTAGTGGTTCTTATAAATATTTACAAATTGGACATTTAATTTAAATACATTACAGGCACGTTCACCTTAGGAATGTGCAATTTTGGAATATTGCTGGAACATGTTAAATAGTATATTCATACAGCAAATATCTTATGAATGTTCACAAATGGTTGTATATAAGACATTCACGATATACTTATCTTATCGATGTTCACGAGTGGCGATAACTGGAATATCATGACGTCACCGAGACTCTAGCTTACACTATTTTTAGCTAATATTTCCAAGTACGTCGATGGCTCAGTTGGTCAGAGCGTTGAACTTGTAAATCGATGGTCGTAGGTTCGAACCCTGCACCCGGCGTTAGCGTTTTTTTATTTTATAATTTACACGTGAATATTAAATGGATATACATAGAACATACAAAAATGCTTCTGAAGTTTCAAATTAATCTTCAATGAATATTTGTGGATATTTATAATACGTGAAATAGTACCTTCAAAAGGCAAACACCGGAATGTTGCCTGAATGTTCAGATAATGTTTCTACAGTTTTTATGAATATTCCTACAATATAGATGTTCTCTGAAAAAATATTATCAGAATATTCCGCCAATGTAATTTTGCTATATATGGCAATAGCCTCGCGACACCGCGGCGAGTTATTTTCCCGAAAACCTGTTTGCCCCGAGTCCCGATTGACCCCAGCGAAGCGTCCCGATTCGTCCCATTTGACGGTACAGATGTATTTGATCATCTGTTTCGTTTGAAAATTTAACCTGCTTGGGGGGGGGGGTTTGAACCCCCGAACCCCCCCCCCCCCCCCATGAGCACGCCACTGCCTGTTAGATGTTTGAAGATTACTCTTATTAAAATTATAAAATTAGATTTCCTTGTTTTATTAAATTGCCCCTTAAAGAGTCACACGAAAAAGGGGCATAACATTTGGCGCCCAACGCGTGGCAATGTCAAGATAAAGGTGATTGTTTGGGTGTTATTTATACAGGGTGCATTGTGCCTATAGTTAGATGTGGACATACATTAAAAAACAATATTGTGTGTGAAGTGATTAGTAAAAACGTTTTTAGGAGTTTATAAGTTTGACATAATATTTAAAAAATGGTGCCACCTAAGAAAAACAAAGGGGAAGAAAATGTTGACTTGGAACAAAATGTAGTAGAAGGGGAAGTAAGATGGGAACAGGTTATTGTTAAGCTTGCGGAAGAAATGGTGAAATGAGGGTGGCCATGTGTAAACTAGCTGAAACTGTGTCAATACAGGGTGAACAAAAAATGAATTGAGATATAGTAACGGAGAACAGACGGTACAGAACAGTGCTAGTGCGAATGAAATCCAGGATGTAGAAAAAATTAATAGGCTGTACATTAGTTTGTGGCGCGATCTAGGAGGTCATAATGTAGTATTCAATTCGACTGGAAACATGCACACAATTATTGCTTTCTTAAATAAATTATCTAAATTATTTGCAGAAGCAGGAGTACCTGAGGAGGGTAAACTTTGGCAATAAATAATTTAAGAGGTTCGGCAATTGAGTGGGCAGAAACTAGGGAAACGCTTTCTCAAATTATAACCGTTTTTCCTAAATGTTCACCGGGGCATAGAGGACCAAAGGGAACTCTACTACGAGTTAAGGTATGGACATTATAGGTACGGGAGCATCAAGGATTATTTTTTGAAACTGGTGGTGAAAAGTTCATATCTGTCAGAAAAAGTTGAGGAAGAAAAGTTAATCGAATGGCTTACGGGATATTATTCTCGTGAAATTCAGAGAGGTATTGTCATAAGGGGTTTCAAAACAATAGAACAAGTAGAGGGATATCTTAGAAGATTGGAAAATATGGAAGAAAATAATAGGGGTAATTATTGTATCGAATACAAATAATAATTATACTAGGAGAGAATACAATGATAGGGATGGTCACCGAGATGCTCGACGGAATGCAAGGGGTGATGGAAATGTTAAAGTAAATGATAGGCGCAGTAGGGGAATTGAACAAGCTCGTGAACAAGGGGCGCAAGAAAATAGAGAGGGAATAAGACAGGAAAGAGAAAATAATAGGGACGAAGTCCGGGATTTGAATTCAAGGTATCTGAAGAGAGCCATTCGATTTATCAGGTTCGGAAAAGAGTTATTAAGCGATAAAGAAGCAGATGAAGGAATGGGGATAAGCTATTTTCTCCATTAGTAGATGTGCAAATGGCGGACGAATAGGTAGAACTAATACTTGATTCAGAGGCTCAGTGCTCAGCTATTGATGAAAATTTCTTTAAGGAGTTACGTGATAAATAGAGTAACCCAAATATGCAACACGCGTATTTTGCATATTTAGCATATAATAATAATAATAATTCTCACCCTCACAATAATCCAAACTAGGAGTACCCCAGAAGCAACCACATGCTTGTGCGGGGGAGTGCTCTTCCAAAAGGTTGGAACCATAAGGGAATATTTTTTATTTTTGGGCTAAGATGAAACTACTCCGGGGCGAACATCTCTGCTTCCAAAAATTAGAAATGAGATCATTAAACGTCGTGACGTCATTTGACATACCTGTCAAACATGACATTTAATTCAATAAATGGCCAAAATACGCTTTACTTGTGATTTTATCGAAACAAGTTAATTAAAAAAGTTGCTTGGAATTTTATTTTACCTCTATATGCAAATTTTCAGTCAAAAATTCTAACAATGATATTTTTTATTTTTTTGAAAAATATGAAAACGAATAAATTTCATTTCTTTCGGTGTGCCATATTATTTGACTTTAGAATTGTTTGCCTATCATCCAAACGTGATATTTTTTAGTTTAGCTCAACTCAACTAACAAGGAGCAATTACATCTGGCAATACATTGTAACATTGAAACTAGCTGATTACGACCCCAAAAGGGTCATAACTAAAAAATATCAACATATTGCCAAATTGAGTAAGATGAAATCTGAAGATGTGCCACAACCGACATTAACGCAATGTTTCCAACCAATGTCCAAAAATAAGGAGCCAAATGAAAAAGACATCTTTAACCGAGACCTATGTCGTACAATGATGGCGTCAAATATTCCGTTGTCAAAGCTACATAATCAAAACTTCACTTCTTTCTCCAGAAGTATTGCAAATTTAATGTTCCAAGTGAAACAACACTACCAAGAAACCCCGTAAGTTCCTTGTATTCGGAGGTAATCGACGAAATTTAATAAAAATATTTCAAAAATTTAGAGATGTGATGGGAAAAAATAGTGGGTTTCAGTTTCTTAGCCAAGTAGCAAATATTTTAAAGGGAAATTTTACCGAATCCATCGATTTGGATCCTGTGATAGTGAGCAATTTTAAAAGCGCACCTCTTACATCGGTTGATGTGGAAAGGAGTTTCTCCATTTATAAATTTTTATATTCTGATAGAATTTTGAGCAACATTTAGTGGTTTATTGTTTTTACAACTAAATTTCAACCTGATTTTTATAATTTATAATAAATGCATATTTAGATTTAGTTCAATCGCCCTGTATGTAGAAAATTTAAATTAAAATATTGTTACTTTTACTATGTATAAATGCATTTAGAAATTTGTAGGGACATTATATATTATTTGTAAATGAAACAATAAATTTATATTTTTAAAGTATTTCTTAATTTGCATAACTATATGTAGATTGCGGTAATTGGACAATTACTTTTCCATATAGGAATAATGTGAAAATACCAATACGTGAAGTAGATTCTAAAAGTGAACAAGTTTCGCGATAAATCTGTTAATGAATTCGTTAGAACAAGGGAACCATAGGTACACGGATGCTTTAAACAGGTAGTAGATAAGGCGGAAAAATAAAGTAGTGCCCATAAAGAACAGTCATATGCTCTACTACAAAAATACTCTGTGAGATTTTTTTCAGAAACGCCAGGTCGAATAATCAAAAATCAACACGAAATTCACCTGCGCGATGAAATGCCATTTTTTAAATCACCGTATCCAATTCCCCTCGCTTACAGGGAGGGAGCAAAGAAGCAGATAAATGACATGCTTGAGTCTAATATAATTTTTCCTGCACAGACGGAGTATACCTATATCGCGAATGACGACTGTGTTAAAGAAGGACAGATCTATTCGCTTATGTTTAGATGCTAGACCACTGGTTTCCGCCACGTCCTGAGTGGTTACTGACAAAATTTAATAAAGGTCAAATTTTATCGACTTTGTAGCGGTTTGGTTTCATATTTCCAATTTGGGAAAAGGAAAAATCAAACTATGTAGTATAAGTAAATAAATTTTAAATTTGTTCAATGTACAGTGTATATATGCTTCCCTATAGTTAGTTGTAACATAAATTCTTAAGAGTGTTAGTCCTAAAATACTTTTGTGTCTTTCTATATTTCCTAGGTATATCGGGTCCCGATGTCCTTTTCTACGTTTTCTTGTCTAGTATAATGCCAGCACCTAAAATAATTAAATATTAATACAATTCCTGATTTTTGGCACCCATTATTACTTATAAAATGAGATATTTTATTTTTCCAAGTAGCCAATACTCTTAAAGCAATATTGAGGTCTCTTTTCATACACCGCATTCATACTCTGTGGAGTGAACATTTTTCCTAAAAGTATGGTAAATAACCATTCAATAAAATTTCGAGGGCAAAAGAAAGGAAGAGATAGGTTCCTTTTCGTGAGGCGACGATTCGAGAAGCATGCATGCAAAAGTTATAACTTAAATAAATAAATTACCGTTAATTTTGGTGATAATGGCCTAAGAAGATCTAAGGTAACTACTAAGTTAATACTAATAACAAATTTCCGGATAAAATCTTCAATTTTTAAAGATTTTGAGAATTTCATTTTTTTATCTATTTTTTTAGGCTCCTCGGTATGGAACGCACGTAAATAGTTATTTATGCAACAAGTGCATAAAGTAGTACTTTTTTTCACGAATGGGAAAGTTGCGCGCACGAACCGCAGGTGAGTGCGCGCAATCCCATGAATGAAAAAAAGACACATTATGCATGAGTTTCATACATTATTTTTTATACGATCGTGCTTAAACATTGAAATATTTGGGATGGGATTTTTGTGTTATTAAAGGGCATATAAATGCACTATGGTTTTCAATTACGAGGATTATAATATTTAAATCGCGGTCTCACTACGTTTACACATAGTATTGCAATCGATTTGAATATGTTTCTAGAATTATTGAAAACCGCATGAAGAGATTTTGAGATTGATTTGAATCTCAAAATAAATTTTCTTATTTTCGGGATTTAACGCCACATTTACCATTTATGAAAACACCAAACTGCATTACACTGAATTCGATTCCAAACTACATGTAAACGTAGTAAGGAAGTTTAGAGTGAAAAAAAGTAAGTTTTTTTTAACTTGTTAAAAATATATATACTTTAGGCATTTAAAAAGGTTAAAAAAAGTAAAGTTTTTATAACGATCTTATAAAAAAGTAATTTATAAGCACGAATCAGTAGGGGAAGGTGGGGGACATTCAACGACATTTTGTTTAAAGTAGTAGATGTAATACATCACAGAGGACTTTGAAGCAAATTTTGCCAAAACAAAATCATCTTGTTGAATGACATAGTCATCTTCCAAATTTATAGGAAAGTTTTCAAAAGAGGAGTCATTGTCAGAGTCTTGAAGTTCCACAGATATTTCTGATTCACTGTCATTTTCATCATCGAGTTCTTGAAATACTTTTCTTTTAGTGGGTTTAGATTTCTCTAGAGACTTTTTTCTTTCTTTTTCTTTTTGCAGCGTTTCAAGTTCATTTAAAATTGGTGTCGACGTTAATACCTTTGATTTAGACGACTTTCTTTTATTCTTTTGTCCTATGTTTCTTTTGAGCTTCGGAAAGGGTCTTATTTCTTCCAGGGATTTCTTTCTTTTACTTTTGTTTTTCCCTTCTTCTGACTGGTTAAGCATTGGAGTGTTTTCTTTATCTTTAACCCCACTTTCTTCTATTTGTTGGGGTCCTAAAACTACAGGGTCTGATGCTGCAGTAAGGCCTGAAGTACTCGGTATCTCCGAGTAAATTTCATCTTCTAATGCTGTAACAACAACTGTACTCGATGAAAAATCTTCTTCGTTGAAGGCCTGTTGGTTGAGAGGCCATATGCCCGTTTTTTTAAAAGCACTAGTAATATTTGATACGGTGAACGCTCGGTAAAATGCCGTCTTTGTTAAGGGCCCTAAGTTTCTAATAGTAATGGCTTTTCCCGGATTTGATAAAAGCCAATCGTTAAAAGCAGTTGCCAAAGATGCTTTGAATGGCCCATAAACGCCAACATCGAGCGGTTGCAATCGATGTGTCGTATGCGGGGGAAATGACAATAGCTCGACACCTGAATCTTTACAAAGCTCCACTATTTCGTAAGAAACATGATACTCATGATTATCTAGAATAAGGAGGATCCTATTGTTTTTAGAACAATATGAATGTTGCTTTACATGTTGAATAACTTTAACAAATAACTCCTTGGTCATCCAACCAGACTTGTTGTTCAAAATTAACGAAGAGGCTGGTGAGTCAGTAATATATTCTTCTGGATTTCTCAATCTTGGCACTACATAAATAGGAGGTAAGCTATTTCCTACAGCATTGATGATACCTACAAAGGTAACGAGTTCTCCTCGCTCTGCGGAGGATATCTGCCCGACCTGTTTTTTTCCCTTTTTATGATACAACATTGACAGATCTCCTGACGGTTGTTACTCCGGTTTCATCTAAATTATATATATGTTCAGGTTTAAATTTAAACTTTTCTAACAACGACACGTAATTATAAAACTCTTGAACTTTATCCTTACCAATGGAACGCAAAAGGCTTGTACTCTCTGGTTTTCTTAATGAGAGGTCCCCATGTCTTGTCATAAATCCGTAGAGCCAGTCGCGTCCTAAAATCAAATAAGTTTTAAAAATTTCAAATATTTAAAAGATAAAATTACAAAGACATACCGGCTTGTCTCGTCTCCTTCCATTTAGGAGGAAATTTGCATTCCGGAATATTAGATGCATAATCAAAAGCTAGACTCCTGATCTGATTGTAAGACAACCCATAATGTAATAGAGAACACCTTTTTATATATCTCACAAGTTCTTCTTCTTCTTTTACTGAGAAAACTTGATTGGCTGAATACTTGCTTTGAAAACTCCTATGATCCTCTTCATCGGTTGACATTCCCGAATCGGAACTTTTACAATAATTTTCTTCTTTACCTTTCACTTTAATTCTTTTTATACGGGACATAAGCGTATCTCTCTTAATATTACATTCTCTTGCTACTTGACGAATAGATCCCTGCTTTTTTAAACATTTTTTAATGGCAAATCTCATTACATTTTCGTCTACTTCGCGATTTGTTTTTCGTATGTAGTTTCTCGGCATCTGAAAGATGGTAAATAGCACTTATACAAAAACAAATGTTGACGGGGGACAAATATCAATTAATATAAAACGCCTCCTAAAGTATAACGACGAGATTCAAGATAGAACGGGGGTACATTAAACCAGGTGGAATGTACCCCCAAGTTATTGGTTGAATCTCCCCCACATGCACTTAACTTGTAATATTCAGAGATACCGACTCCAGAAATATTTTGAGGTTACTATTTTAACAAGGATGTAATGCCAAAAGTATCCTAATTTCACCATTAAAACCAAATTTTATGTAACTAGGATATAACAAAATAGGTAGCGAAAACTCTGGATGCCAAAACTTACCTTGATTATTGCACTTTTTATATTATTTTTCGGAAAACACGTGTTAACGTTTCTGTTGCTTTTATTTCTGATGCACACTGATCACTGACATGTTACCAATATACAGACCTAAAAGCGCCCGCGAAATTTGAATATACAAGAAGAAAACACTTCTGGTTGAATCTACCCCATGGTTGAATGTCCCCCACCTTCCCGTTATGCCTCCGAAAAATAATCAACTCGCATTGATATGATACCTACCTGAAAAAGCTGTCTACCTCCACCACGCATAACCTCCCTTGTTCTTCTTGATCCAGGTTGAGGATGTGTTCGTAAGATGAAATCTGTGTTCCTGGTTGCTGAGAGATAAAGTACCTATCCATTAAGTAGCAGAGAGTCCCACCGCATTATTATGTAACCACGGAAAGCACTCTTTGAAGCAGTAAGTCCGTTCCAATTTATTTGCATCTCTAATGGACCTTAAAAAAAAGTCCCAGATTAATGTAATGGATAATTATAAATAATCATTTTACTTACATATCTTGTAGAATATTAAAAGTTTTTCGTAACATTTATTAGCATCTTTCGTATTAAACGAATGTAGTCACTCCTCAAGTTTATTTAAAATAAGTTCAACTATCAAACAAGTGTGAACTACAAGTTAACAGCTGTTGAAATGTAGTGGTTAAAAACTAATCTAGAGGTGGCGTAATTTTAGAAGTAATTATCTAACTGTGATACATATAATGTGATAAAGGAGAAGAACGTTACTATTTGATATGTTTTGGCATTATACCAGTGTTCCCTGAATAATATTAATTTGCAATTAATAAATACTGTAAAATTGCTCGTTTGATAGTGTGTGTGAGCCATCTACCTTCCTTTTTTTTTCAATAGGGGAACTTTTGCTAATCAATCTAGCAAGGGTATACCAGCTTACTTAACATCTTCTCATCTTTTCTGATTTTGTAAAAATTATAATGGTGTCCAAAAAGTACACCTAAAATATCATTTTACCGACGACCCCAGCTTCCGACAGAGAGCACCGTGCCGTGGACGTAAATCGAGTTATAGGAAACCTCCTATTCCTAAAGTTACGTCACACGTAAATTTTAGCGGCCAACGTCGTGGGGCCAGATTACTGTTTTGATTGTGGGGATTTACTTTGGAGTTTTTGCAAAACAAAGCCGGGCAAGAAGCAAGTAAGTATTTTTTTTTGTTTCTATAATTTTTGGGGATGATGACACACAACCACTAATCGTGAAGGGGTTAAATTGCAATTTTATAACTACAAAAAGAGAAAACATATTTGCACACTAGGTACTTTCTGCTATTTATGCGTCCTTGGTTTTTGATTTTTTGCTGTAATAGGCAGGCGCGGTCATATCCATTTGCGAAGGGGGGCATACCTGGGTATGTACTCCCTTAGGTTTTTTTAGGTCTTACTACAACAATAGAACTTCAAAAAGGACATATCACAAAAAGTATATTCCTAACAAAAATAACAAAAATAATAAAAAAAGATTTTATATCAAAATTATGAAAACACAATTTTTTGCATGTGCGTTGGTTATATACAGTGTATCTACAGATTGAGTTCACATAAGGTGTAAATAACAACCAATTTTCGAGTTGAAATTTGAGATTCTGGGGATCAGCCCTGCTTGGTTTGAAACTAGGGGAGAGTCGGGTAATATCGGACACATTTCGAAAAATTGAAATAATTTTTATCAAAAAAATGATATTGTCGTGTGGGGGGATGCATAACCTTGGCAAGTAAGACAACTCCAGAAAAACAAATATAATTTATTATAAAAAATGGAATATAAAAGTATAAAAAAGAATAATAAAAATAAAAGAAATACTTACAATAGGTGTGAAAAATTTCAAAAGCCTTAGGTCGATTTTGATTTTTTCTGATAAAAAAGTTAAAACGCACAAAAATTAAAGTACACCTAGGCTGTTGGAATTTTTCACACCTATCCAGTTTTTCATTGTGAACAAGTTTTCTTAATAACATGTTGATGTGAAAACTACACAAAATGCAATTTTCTAAAAAAAGTGCGAAAAATTCCAAAAAATCAAACTAGGCCTAGACATTCGAAATTTAGCAAACCTACTCAGTTTTTCATTCTGAACAAGTTTCCTTAATAATATTTTGCCATAAAACCTACAAAAAGTGCACTTTACTGATGTGGAAAATTAGTTTATCATAATTTCCAAGATGATTTTTCGAAAGCAAAGTTATGTCACAAATTAGTTTCAAACCAAGCATCTCTGATCCCCAGAAGCTCAAATTTCAACTCGAAATAATTTTTTGTTATTTACACCTTATGTGAACTCAATCCATGGACACTGTAGGTTACATAAAATTAGTAATAATATTTGTATTTATTTTTTATTTATTATCATTTTTCATTTTATTAGGGGGGGCCATGGCCCCCATTCCCCCCCTAAGACCGCGCCTGGTAATAGGTGGTATCAACACTACAGCTATACGATTGCGAGTTTTTTTAAAGTGTCTTTGCATTTGTGCGTTTTTTATGGGCAAGCAGTATATTAATTATTATAATCTGGCTATGTTTTTTTATACTTTTTACTGTGCCAGGTAATTAATTGGGTTGAGAGTTATTTTTAGAATACTGGTTGGTTCGAGTATTGAACCTCTAGATAAATAGTTTGTTTTTCCCAGGTTGCATAAGTTTGAAAACTTTATCGCCGCTACAACCCCGAATTCCTATTCTCACCAATATGGTTGATCGAAATTTGTATGAAATCGATCCAAACCATCTCAGAACTTACGAACTAAACTATGAGTTGAAAATTAGAAAAGTAGTAGGTAGTTGAAAAGGTAGACATTTGTCTTAAGAGAAAATATCTTAGGAGAGAACTCCGAAAGGATTCCAGTAGACCAGACGTTTATGTTTATTAAGTAGAAAGATTCGACTTTGATGCGGAGAAGGCGGAAATCACGGAGAGTATAACTTCACTTACAGAAATATGATGGGACAAATGAGGAGGTCTTTAAAAGAATACGTAGTCGTATAAATCATGTTCTAGGTAGGCTTAATCGGTTCCCGGATGATATTAATGACGACGTTTCTCACTTTAAGGATGACAAAACAGTAACTGTGTCTGTGTTAGAGGATGACTTGATGAAAATTGCGGATAGGTCTAAGATGGGAGAGCAAAAACCTTCCTTGGACACTTCAGCAGCAGTCAGTGGTACTGTTGGTGGAGTTACAAAATCCATACCTGTTTTTAAGTGGGATATCGCATTTGATGGAACTTCATCTAAGGGCTCAGTTAATTCATTTTTGCAGCGCGTTGAGGAATTACGGACCGCTAGAAACTGTAAAAAGGAGGAACTTTACCAGTCCGCGTCAGACATTTTTAAAGGTTTAGCTCTTGAATGTTTCCTTTCGCAGTCAAGACAGAATCGGTTTGACTCATTAGTTAGTGCCTTACGAAAAGATTTTTTGCCGGTAGATTATGATGACCAGTTGAAGCAAGAAATAGTAAAACGTACGCAAGGTCAAAATGAGCGCGTTGTAATTTTCGTGTCCATAATGGAGAATCTTTTTAATTGTCTCTCTGAGCCACCCAGTGAAAATGAAAGATTGAAAGTTATTCGTAAAAACCTTACCAAAAACATTTAGCTTTGCAAGACATTTAAAGTTTGTCTAGGCTGTGCGAAATATGTAGATCTTTGGAAGATGCTGAGATGATCCAAAATAAATTTGTTCCCCCTCCACGAAAAAATATTTCCACTTTAAAACCCGGTTTGGTGTATGATTGTGATGGTCCTTCCACTTCTTCAGCTCCCTATCCAGGTTTTCGGAAATGCACATGTGGGAATAATAATAGCAGGCCTTCGATTACGTCATCTCGTTGTTATAATTGCAATCAAGTTGGGCACACGCAACAAAATTGTAAGAGGCTAGTCAGTCGCGAGCCCGTCTGTTTTGGTTGTGGTAAAAAAGGCGTAATTAGACCCAACTGCCCTAACTGCAAATCAAAAAACGGTTCGAGGGGAGACACACGGTAGGTCTAAGAGACACACGATCGTCTAAAACGATCTACGTAAAACGTAAAAATCCTTTTAATCCACAGTCTTACAATAGATTCAATAAACATATAAATAAATCTAGTAAAAATGTATCATCAAAAGAATGGATGTCTTGGCTCGAAAAAGTTAAAGAATTTTATAGATCAAAACTTTTAGAACATTCACCTAAAGTATCTGAAGGATTGAATGGAGATATTTTTCTTAAAAATAAAGTTTTGGTAGGTGAGAATGTGGCAGATTTTAGCATAGTTAGAGATTCGGCAGTTTCAAACAAGAATGGTAAAGAGATAAGCATGATGGCTGTAAAAAAGAAACACGACAATAGGCTGTATGTCTCGGTACAGATTTTTGGCAAGAGAGTCGTGGCTCTGTTAGACGGTGGTGCGACGGATTCATGTATTGGTGGTCCAGGCTTAAGCTTATTGAAATTGTTTGATCTGCAAGCGTATGAATGTCCGCAAATAGGTGTTGGCATAGCCGATGCGAGGCCCACCGAATTGGTAGGTGTAGTTGATATTCCTATAACTATTTCTGGAGTTACAAAATTGCTTAAATTTTTGGTCACTCCGTCTATAAAACATGGTTTGATTTTGGGAGCCGATTTTTGGAAAACTTTTGACATTTGGGTTGATCATCATTCAAACGAATATTTTGTTGGTAGTCATGTCTTGGAAACCAGTAAGTGCGAGTCATGGAGGTGCGAGGCATGGAGGTCAATACAATAAATAAGGAGGTCATGGAGGTCAATACAATAAATAGGATTTGTTCAAAGGCAGAGCTTGAAACAGAGCAACTATCGGAGCTGGAAAGAGTCATTAGTGAGTTTCGTAAGTTGGGAATTAGACAAAATGTTAGATTTAGGTGTCGTTCGTCCTTCAACGAGTCCTTGGTCTAGTCCAGTATTAATAGTCGAGAAGAGTAATGGTGAACCTAGGTTTTGTTTCGATGGCAGGAAACTCAATTCAGTTACAAAGAAGTGCGCATATCCTCTTCCTATTGTTGATCACATTTTAAGTAAGTTATCAGGTGCAAAGTTCTTGAGTAGCATCGACCTTAAGTCGGCATTCTGGCAGATCCCTCTGGATCCTGCTTCTTGCGAGAAAACAGCATTTGTGGTTCCCGTTAGGGGCTTATTTGAGTTCGTAGTCATGCCGTTCGGACTTTGTAATGCGGCGCAAACACAACAGAAGCTAATGGATACGATTTTGGGGCCTGAGTTAGATCCATTCTGCTTCGTGTATTTGGACGACATCATAATCGCTACCCCAACCTTCGAGGAGCATATTCATATTTTGATTACCGTTTTCGAACGTTTACAGGCTGCTAACCTCACTATTAACATCGACAAGTGTTCTTTTTTTATGACTAGTCTTCGTTATTTGGGTTTTGTTGTAGATAATGAAGGTCTCCGTACAGACACTGAAAAAGTTCGTGCCATGGTAGAGTATCCTGTGCCGACTACTGCCACCGAGGTAAAGAGATTTATCGGGTTGATATCATGGTATAGGCGTTTCGTGAACTCTTACAGTACTATAACCGCTCCTATTAATGAATTGTTAAAAGGCAAAAGAAAGTCACAAAAAATTATTTGGACGCCTGCAGCAGAGGCGACATTCCTTACGATAAAGGAGGCTTTAGTTACTGCACCAATTTTAGCATCCCCCCAGTTTGATAAACCTTTCTACATTCAATGTGATGCGTCGAACGTTGGAGTTGGAGCCAGTGCTCACACAGAAGGATGATGACATGTCTGAAGTAATAGTAGCATTTTCATCGAGATCGTTGACGGAAGCTGAAAGGAAATTTACTACCACGGAGAAAGAGTGCCTTGCTGTTTTATTTGCAGTAGATAAATTCAGGCCCTATGTTGATGGAATTCGTTTTACAGTGATCACAGATCACGCGTCGTTGTGGTTGAGTAATTTAAAAAACCCTACTGGTCGTCTTGCTAGGTGGGTAATGCGGTTAAGTCAATTTAATATGGAAATTATTTACCGTCGAAGAGTTTTAAACGTAGTCCCTGATGCTCTAAGTCGAGCTCCGGTTGAGATTTGTGCACTGTCGATTGAGAAGGCTGACATAGCCAAAGATAATTGGTATACTTCTATGTTGCAAGAGGTAACTAAGGCACCTGAGGGTTTTTCTGAATGGGAAGAACAAAGTGGTCTTCTTTACAAGCACGTTCCCTATGATTTTGGAATCAGAACGAATCTTCCGGAATGGAAAATGGTAGTACCGAAATGTCGTCGTAGTGATGTCTTAAAGTCGTGTCATCATGATCCAATGGCCGCACATTTGGGAATCTATAAAACATTGGCTCGTGTTAAGGAGTTATACTATTGGCCACGTATGATGAAGGACATTAAGCAGTATGTATGGAAATGCCGAAAATGTAGTGAGCAAAAAGTAAGCTCGTTATGTAGACCTGGTTTCATGGGCCAACCAAAAAAGATTAATTTTCCTTGGCAGTATGTTTCTGTTGATATTTTGGGTCCGCTTCCGCGCTCAAAAAGTGGCAGTCAGTTTTTATTATTGGTTTCCGATTATTTCACCAAGTTTTGTTTGCTTCATCCTATGAGAAAAGCGACTGCGGCCGCTGTTGTTAAGTCTGTAGAGGATCATGTTTTTCTTGTTTTTGGCTCACCACAAGTTCTTGCGTGTGATAATGGAGTTCAGTTTTGTTCTGGAGCTTTCCGCCAATTTGCAAACCAATACGGAGTCAAAATCCATTTCAATGCTCTCTACCATCCCCAGGTGAATGCTGTAGAATGAGTAAATCGTGTTCTGGGTGCTGCAATACGCTCTTATATGGAGATCACCGAACATGGGACCAAGAGATTGATAAAATAGGTTTCGCGTTGAGACCTGCAGTCCATGAGTCTACTGGGTATAGCCCAACTTTCCTTAATTGAAGACCTCGGTGCAAAAACCGGACAAGTCCATACTTTACAAGTTTTGGAAAAATGAAAAAGAAACTCCCGGACTTGTCTGGTTCTTGCACACATGAATGCGAGCGGCCAAGTCCTAAAGCTATATATCAACGTTATTCTGCTTTGGATTTGGCTGATTCTTACACCAATCGATCGGCAATATTTTAATACATAAATGTAGTGGAAAAAGTAAATTTTACCCATATTTATAAGTTTTGAGAAAATGAAAAAAAAACTCCCGGACTTGTCTGGTTCTTGCACCCAAGAATGCGAGCGGCCAAGTCCTTAAGCTATATATCAACGTTATCATGCTTTGGACTTGGCTGATTCTTGCACCAATCGATCGGCGATATTTTAATACATAAATGTAGTGGAAAAAGTCAATTTTACCCAAAAGTGGACTTGTCCGGTTTTTGCACCGAGGTCTTCAATTTTGGTCGATATGTGCCCTCCTGCGGAACATATTATGGTAAATTGGAGAAAGTTGAAAATTTGGATTTGGATAATTTAAATGGCAACGAGTATGGTGAAGATATTGATAAGATGCCCCAGTTATATTTAGTGGCGCTAACTATTTTGCGTCAAAGTTAGCTCCAAAGTTTAAAATAAGCACGGAGAAGAAGGTGGTTTCTCCACTAGTATATCAGCTGGTAGACGCCGACGGTAAACATGTGGGAAAATACCATGTCAAGGATTTAAAACATTACTATGGTTCTACTGATGATTTGTCATAGTTCATGATATATAGTATTAGTGTGATAGATGAGTGAATGTGATATGAATCTAAGGTGTATGCGATGTAGGTTTAGTTTAGGTCTAGTTCTTGTATTATGGACAAGTCCCTGATTACTTTAAAATTTATTGTTTATCCCCTGTATAATTTAGATTCCTTTTTATGCTCTGCTTAAAAGCGAAGATTAGCAAATGCGTCTTCCATACATGTTCCGATTATGGCTTGCGCAGTGCATGGTGTAATTATTAAGTTAATCTCAATTATCTAAACCCTTGGATGGTTCAAAAAATATTTTGTGAGATAATATATTTTTTTGTAGGAAGAGGGGGTGTGTAGCGGTTTGGTTTCATATTTTCAATTTGGGAAAAGGAAAAATCAAACTATGTAGTATAAGTAAATAAATTTTAAATTCGTTTAATGTACAGTGTCTATATGCTTGGCTATAGTTAGTTGTAACATAAATTCTTAAGAGTGTTAGTCCTAAAATACTTTTGTGTCTTTCTATATTTCCTATATCGGGTCCCGATGTCCCTTTCTATCTTTTCTTGTCTAGTATAATGCCAGCACCTGATACAATTCCTGATTTTTGGCACCCATTATTACTTCTAAAATGAGATATTTTATTTTTCCAAGTAGCCAATACTCTTAAAGCAATATTGAAGTCTCTTTTCATACACATCATTTTTCATACTCCGTGGAGTGGACATCTTTCCTAAAAGTATGGTAAGTAACCATTCAATAAAATTTCAAGGGCAAAAGAAAGGAAGAGATAGGTTCCTTTTCGTGAGGCGACGATTCGAGAATCATGCATTGGCAAAAGTTATAACTTAAATGAATAAAATACCGTTAATTTTGGTGATAATGGCCTAAGAAGATCTAAGGTAACTACTAAGTTAATACTAATAAGAAATTTCCGGATAAAATCTTCAATTTCCAAAGATTTTGAGAATTTCATTTTTTTATCTATTTTTTATAGGCTCCTTGGTTTGGAACGCACGTAAAAAGTAATTTATAAGCACGAATCAGTACCGTTATGCCTCCGAAAAATAATCAACTCGCATTGATATGATACCTACCTGAAAAAGCTGTCCACCTCCACCACGCATAACCTCCCTTGTTCTTCTTGATCCTGGTTGAGGATGAGTTCGTAAGATGAAACCTGTGTTCCTGGTTGCTGAGAGATAAAGTACCAATCATATATATACATATCTTGTAGAATATCAAAAGTTTTGCGTAACATTTATTAGCATCTTTCATATTAAATGAATGTAGTCACTCCTCAAGTTTATTTAAAATAAGTTCAACTGTCAAACAAGTGTGAACTACAAGTTAACAGCTGTTGAAATGTAGTGGTTAAAAACTAATCTAGAGGTTGCGTAATTTTAGAAGTAATTATCTAACTGTGATACATATAATGTGATAAAGGAGAAGAACGTTACTATTTGATATGTTTTGGCATTATACCAGTGTTCCCTGTATAATTTTAATTTGCACTTAATAAATAGGGTAAAATTGTTCGTTTGACAGTGTGTGTGAGTCATCTACCTTCCTTTTTTTTTCAATAGGGGAACTTTTGCTAATCAATCTAGCAAGGATATTTTTATTGGATGGCGCCAATACCAGCTTACTTAACATCTTTTCATCTTTTCTGATTTTGTAAAAATTCTAATATTTTCCAAAAAGTACACCTAAAATATCATTTTACCCACGACCCCAGCTTCCTACAGAGAGCACCGTGCCTTGGACGTAAATCTAGTTATAGCAAACCTCCTATTCCTAATGTTACGTCACAACTTTAGATATGACGGCCTCTTACTGGCAAGTCCCTAGCCGTGAAAAGGACAAGAAATACACTGGGTTCCTGTTTAATAATCAAACTTATGGGTTTAACGCTTTACCTTTTGGATTATCGACTTCGGTAGCCAGCTTTATGAGAGTAATGCATTTAGTTTTAGAATCTGAATTTGAGAATTATACGTTAGTACATGTTGGCGATATTTGCATATTTTCACTTGATGCAGAAGAGCATTTCTGGCATCTCGAAAATATTTTCAAAAAATGTAAGGAACGAAATCTAACAATTGAACTTCGTAAATCTGTTTTCGCCAAAGATGAGGTCTCATTTCCAGGTCATATGATTTCTCCCAATTTCTATTAAAATTGACGCATTGCGAATAAAAGCTATTAAAGTGTTTCCGAGATATTATAATATTAGGGAATTAAGAAGTTTTTTAGGCATGGTCAATTTCGACCGGAGATTTGTGTAGAATTTTGCGGATCTTACATTGCCTCTGTTAACTTAACCAAGTAAAATAAAATGCATTGGCATGAGGAACATGAAATGGCATTTCAACTAATAAAAGATGCCTACTTAGACACAACAATGGTGAGTCACCCAAAATTTGGTGATGTATTTTATATTAAAACAGATAGTTCAGGCTATGGTCTTAGTTGCTGCCTGTTTCAGAAAGGTGTTAATGGCGATAAAAATGTTTAACGTATGCGAGCAGGACACTTAGGGGTCCAGAAATCAGGTATACCGTAGCTATAGTATTTGCATGTCAACACTGGCGCGTTATAGTGTTAATCCAACAGTTAGTGGTAGGTAATAACAATAACCTTTAAATTTTATAATGGATTCTCCTTTTAAAACGGCGCGTTTGATTCGGTGGTCGCCCTATTTACAGGAATTTAATTTTGTTGTAGAGTATTGCGAAGGGCGGAAAAACGTAATTGCGGATTGTTTATCGCGTAATCCGATTCCACTCAAAAGTAAGGATAAATCCGATATTGAAATAACTACAAATATCACGGTGGATTTAATCTGCTGAGTGCAAAAGAATGCAACACGCTACGACAGAAATGCAAGAAAGAGAGTCAGGGGCGTAGGTACCGGTAAAAATAGCGACTTGAAACATAAAATAATGAATTTAGCCCGCTTAAAAATTGTCCACCTCTTTAAAATATTTACAAGATATCGCCCAGATGACGAGAGACAACACGCTACGACAGAAATGCAAGAAAGAGCCTCAGGGCGTAGGTACCAACAAAAATCGCGATTTGAAACTTAAAATAACAAATTTAACCCGCTTAAAAATTTTTTAACACTTTGAAATTTTTACAAGATATCGCCCAGATGACGAGAGACAACACGCTACGACAGAAACGCAAGAAAGAGCCTCAGATGCGTAGCTACCGATAAAAATAGATACTTGAAACATGAAAGAATAAATTTAACCCCCTTAGAAATATTGTACCACTTTGAAATTTTGGCAAAGTGTGGCCTATATCATGAAAAACAAAACGACACTGCGGAAACGGAAAAAGTCTGTCAGGCACGGACAAGGGAAAATCGCGACTTGAAGAAGTAAGGCCAATTTATAAACTTTCCGTTCGGTTTGCCGTTCGTAGTACCGTGGGGAGGACATCAGTAGCAATTTTATAGAACTAATCAGATTAGCTTTATCTCTTTTACCTGTCACGTGATTATTTACATCAAATATATATTCAAAAGACATTCTATAATTTTTAGGTTAGGTAATTATTTTACGAAGAATGCCATAAAAAGAAGACTATTTATAATAAATATTCGTACCAAGGTAGAGCAAAAGATTTAGGCGGGAAAGAAGCATAAAATGCCGTAAATACGCACTACCTTAGAATAACAACCAAGGAAAGAAGCCGCATTCTGTGTCTAAATACAAAGGAAGACCTGAAGCTGGAACAAACACAGATCGGGAGTAGAGGGGAAAGGGAAACGTGTTTATTGTACCTTTCGGGCCATGGGCTGGTAGCTAAAAGGGTTCTGAAATAAAGTATATGACCAATTGATTCAAGCTCTTTTTTAATCCAGTATCACTAACAAATCTAAAAGAAAATATAGTATTGTTTACTTGCCCTTGCTAGCTTATTTAGATGCATAACATTGTGCATATTTCAAAGGCTGGATTATTATGAACTACGAGTTGTTCCAGTGGGCGACGCTAAGGCTTAACCGTGCATAGTACGCTGAAATAGAGCATTCTGATTCGTTGGCCGTGTAAACGATATTGCATCTCTCTTGTGGTTATATTATTTTGACCGGACCCGGCTTCTTTCCTTGGTTTTATTCTAAGCGCACTACGAATCAAACCCTTATAGGTTAGGTTACGACATAACCTAACCTGTGACGTGAGACGGCGCGTGACGTGAGACGGGCCACGGCGAGCTCAAACGGCGAACACAACGGAAAGTTTGTTCTAAGATCCGAAAATCGTTAAAATCAACATTTTTGAAGGAAAAAGTCCTTATATTTACACATTTCCAAGTAACGGAAAATCACTAAGGGCATAAGGAAAAATTCTGGTCTTTAAACCAGCGCCCGCTCCGTCCTGTCCCGATATTTTTCGGATTTTGTCCGCGAAAAATTACCTTCGGGGAGAACTCGCCGCGCTGAGTAACTTTTCTTAAGGCCATTTGGTCGAATTCGAATGTTTTCCCAAAGTCTCCATCTTCCAGCTCACCTTATACCGGCGCGTGCGGAAGTCCCGTTCGGATTTTTTTCGGATTTCGTCCGCGAAAAATTACCTTCGGGGAGAACTCGCCGCGCTGAGTAACTTTTCTTAAGGCCATTTGGTCGAATTAAAAAGTTTTCCCAAAGTTTCATTCTTCCAGCCCACCTTATACCTACCGGCGCGTGCCGAAGTCCTGTTTGGATTTTTTTCCGGATTTCGTCCGCGAAAAATTACCTTCGGGGAGAACTCGCCGCGCTGAGTAACTTTTCTTAAGGCCATTTGGTCGAATTCGAATGTTTTCCCAAAGTCTCCATCTTCCAGCTCACCTTATACCGGCGCGTGCGGAAGTCCCGTTCGGATTTTTTTTCGGATTTCGTTCGCGAAAAATTAGGTACCTTCGGGGAGAACTCGCCGCGCTGAGTAACTTTTCTTAAGGCCATTTGGTCGAATTAAAAAGTTTTCCCAAAGTTTCATTCTTCCAGCCCACCTTATACCTACCGGCGCGTGCCGAAGTCCTGTTTGGATTTTTTTCCGGATTTCGTCCGCGAAAAATTACCTTCGGGGAGAACTCGCCGCGCTGAGGAACTTTTCTTAAGGCCATTTGGTCGAATTCGAAAGTTTTCCCAAAGTTTCATTCTTCCAGCCCACCTTATACCTACCGGCGCGTGCCGAAGTCCTGTTTGGATTTTTTTCCGGATTTCGTCCGCGAAAAATTACCTTCGGGGAGAACTCGCCGCGCTGAGGAACTTTTCTTAAGGCCATTTGGTCGAATTCGAAAGTTTTCCCAAAGTTTCATTCTTCCAGCCCACCTTATACCTACCGGCGCGTGCCGAATTCCTGTTTGGATTTTTTTCCGGATTTCGTCCGCGAAAAATTACCTTCGGGGAGAACTCGCCGCGCTGAGGAACTTTTCTTAAGGCCATTTGGTCGAATTCGAAAGTTTTCCCAAAGTTTCATTCTTCCAGCCCACCCTATACCTACCGGCGCGTGCCGAAGTCCTGTTTGGATTTTTTTCCGGATTTCGTCCGCGAAAAATTACCTTCGGGGAGAACTCGCCGCGCTGAGGAACTTTTCTTAAGGCCATTTGGTCGAATTCGAAAGTTTTCCCAAAGTTTCATTCTTCCAGCCCACCTTATACCTACCGGCGCGTGCCGAAGTCCTGTTTGGATTTTTTTCCGGATTTCGTCCGCGAAAAATTACCTTCGGGGAGAACTCGCCGCGCTGAGTAACTTTTCTTAAGGCCATTTGGTCGAATTCGAATGTTTTCCCAAAGTCTCCATCTTCCAGCTCACCTTATACCGGCGCGTGCGGAAGTCCCGTTCGGATTTTTTTCGGATTTCGTCCGCGAAAAATTACCTTCGGGGAGAACTCGCCGCGCTGAGTAACTTTTCTTAAGGCCATTTGGTCGAATTCGAATGTTTTCCCAAAGTCTCCATCTTCCAGCTCACCTTATACCGGCGCGTGCGGAAGTCCCGTTCGGATTTTTTTTCGGATTTCGTTCGCGAAAAATTAGGTACCTTCGGGGAGAACTCGCCGCGCTGAGTAACTTTTCTTAAGGCCATTTGGTCGAATTAAAAAGTTTTCCCAAAGTTTCATTCTTCCAGCCCACCTTATACCTACCGGCGCGTGCCGAAGTCCTGTTTGGATTTTTTTCCGGATTTCGTCCGCGAAAAATTACCTTCGGGGAGAACTCGCCGCGCTGAGGAACTTTTCTTAAGGCCATTTGGTCGAATTCGAAAGTTTTCCCAAAGTTTCATTCTTCCAGCCCACCTTATACCTACCGGCGCGTGCCGAAGTCCTGTTTGGATTTTTTTCCGGATTTCGTCCGCGAAAAATTACCTTCGGGGAGAACTCGCCGCGCTGAGGAACTTTTCTTAAGGCCATTTGGTCGAATTCGAAAGTTTTCCCAAAGTTTCATTCTTCCAGCCCACCTTATACCTACCGGCGCGTGCCGAAGTCCTGTTTGGATTTTTTTCCGGATTTCGTCCGCGAAAAATTACCTTCGGGGAGAACTCGCCGCGCTGAGGAACTTTTCTTAAGGCCATTTGGTCGAATTCGAAAGTTTTCCCAAAGTTTCATTCTTCCAGCCCACCCTATACCTACCGGCGCGTGCCGAAGTCCTGTTTGGATTTTTTTCCGGATTTCGTCCGCGAAAAATTACCTTCGGGGAGAACTCGCCGCGCTGAGGAACTTTTCTTAAGGCCATTTGGTCGAATTCGAAAGTTTTCCCAAAGTTTCATTCTTCCAGCCCACCTTATACCTACCGGCGCGTGCCGAAGTCCTGTTTGGATTTTTTTCCGGATTTCGTCCGCGAAAAATTACCTTCGGGGAGAACTCGCCGCGCTGAGGAACTTTTCTTAAGGCCATTTGGTCGAATTCGAAAGTTTTCCCAAAGTTTCATTCTTCCAGCCCACCCTATACCTACCGGCGCGTGCCGAAGTCCTGTTTGGATTTTTTTCCGGATTTCGTCCGCGAAAAATTACCTTCGGGGAGAACTCGCCGCGCTGAGGAACTTTTCTTAAGGCCATTTGGTCGAATTCGAAAGTTTTCCCAAAGTTTCATTCTTCCAGCCCACCCTATACCTACCGGCGCGTGCCGAAGTCCTGTTTGGATTTTTTTCCGGATTTCGTCCGCGAAAAATTACCTTCGGGGAGAACTCGCCGCGCTGAGGAACTTTTCTTAAGGCCATTTGGTCGAATTCGAAAGTTTTCCCAAAGTTTCATTCTTCCAGCCCACCTTATACCTACCGGCGCGTGCCGAAGTCCTGTTTGGATTTTTTTCCGGATTTCGTCCGCGAAAAATTACCTTCGGGGAGAACTCGCCGCGCTGAGGAACTTTTCTTAAGGCCATTTGGTCGAATTCGAAAGTTTTCCCAAAGTTTCATTCTTCCAGCCCACCCTATACCTACCGGCGCGTGCCGAAGTCCTGTTTGGATTTTTTTCCGGATTTCGTCCGCGAAAAATTACCTTCGGGGAGAACTCGCCGCGCTGAGGAACTTTTCTTAAGGCCATTTGGTCGAATTCGAAAGTTTTCCCAAAGTTTCATTCTTCCAGCCCACCCTATACCTACCGGCGCGTGCCGAAGTCCTGTTTGGATTTTTTTCCGGATTTCGTCCGCGAAAAATTACCTTCGGGGAGAACTAGCCGCGCTGAGGAACTTTTCTTAAGGCCATTTGGTCGAATTCGAAAGTTTTCCCAAAGTTTCATTCTTCCAGCCCACCTTATACCTACCGGCGCGTGCCGAAGTCCTGTTTGGATTTTTTTCCGGATTTCGTCCGCGAAAAATTACCTTCGGGGAGAACTCGCCGCGCTGAGGAACTTTTCTTAAGGCCATTTGGTCGAATTCGAAAGTTTTCCCAAAGTTTCATTCTTCCAGCCCACCTTATACCTACCGGCGCGTGCCGAAGTCCTGTTTGGATTTTTTTCCGGATTTCGTCCGCGAAAAATTACCTTCGGGGAGAACTCGCCGCGCTGAGGAACTTTTCTTAAGGCCATTTGGTCGAATTCGAAAGTTTTCCCAAAGTTTCATTCTTCCAGCCCACCTTATACCTACCGGCGCGTGCCGAAGTCCTGTTTGGATTTTTTCCGGATTTCGTCCGCGAAAAATTACCTTCGGGGAGAACTCGCCGCGCTGAGGAACTTTTCTTAAGGCCATTTGGTCGAATTCGAAAGTTTTCCCAAAGTTTCATTCTTCCAGCCCACCCTATACCTACCGGCGCGTGCCGAAGTCCTGTTTGGATTTTTTTCCGGATTTCGTCCGCGAAAAATTACCTTCGGGGAGAACTCGCCGCGCTGAGGAACTTTTCTTAAGGCCATTTGGTCGAATTCGAAAGTTTTCCCAAAGTTTCATTCTTCCAGCCCACCTTATACCTACCGGCGCGTGCCGAAGTCCTGTTTGGATTTTTTTCCGGATTTCGTCCGCGAAAAATTACCTTCGGGGAGAACTCGCCGCGCTGAGGAACTTTTCTTAAGGCCATTTGGTCGAATTCGAAAGTTTTCCCAAAGTTTCATTCTTCCAGCCCACCTTATACCTACCGGCGCGTGCCGAAGTCCTGTTTGGATTTTTTTCCGGATTTCGTCCGCGAAAAATTACCTTCGGGGAGAACTCGCCGCGCTGAGGAACTTTTCTTAAGGCCATTTGGTCGAATTCGAAAGTTTTCCCAAAGTTTCATTCTTCCAGCCCACCTTATACCTACCGGCGCGTGCCGAAGTCCTGTTTAGATTTTTTTCCGGATTTCGTCCGCGAAAAATTACCTTCGGGGAGAACTCGCCGCGCTGAGTAACTTTTCTTAAGGCCATTTGGTCGAATTCGAATGTTTTCCCAAAGTCTCCATCTTCCAGCTCACCTTATACCGGCGCGTGCGGAAGTCCCGTTCGGATTTTTTTCGGATTTCGTCCGCGAAAAATTACCTTCGGGGAGAACTCGCCGCGCTGAGTAACTTTTCTTAAGGCCATTTGGTCGAATTAAAAAGTTTTCCCAAAGTTTCATTCTTCCAGCCCACCTTATACCTACCGGCGCGTGCCGAAGTCCTGTTTGGATTTTTTTCCGGATTTCGTCCGCGAAAAATTACCTTCGGGGAGAACTCGCCGCGCTGAGTAACTTTTCTTAAGGCCATTTGGTCGAATTCGAATGTTTTCCCAAAGTCTCCATCTTCCAGCTCACCTTATACCGGCGCGTGCGGAAGTCCCGTTCGGATTTTTTTTCGGATTTCGTTCGCGAAAAATTAGGTACCTTCGGGGAGAACTCGCCGCGCTGAGTAACTTTTCTTAAGGCCATTTGGTCGAATTAAAAAGTTTTCCCAAAGTTTCATTCTTCCAGCCCACCTTATACCTACCGGCGCGTGCCGAAGTCCTGTTTGGATTTTTTTCCGGATTTCGTCCGCGAAAAATTACCTTCGGGGAGAACTCGCCGCGCTGAGGAACTTTTCTTAAGGCCATTTGGTCGAATTCGAAAGTTTTCCCAAAGTTTCATTCTTCCAGCCCACCTTATACCTACCGGCGCGTGCCGAAGTCCTGTTTGGATTTTTTTCCGGATTTCGTCCGCGAAAAATTACCTTCGGGGAGAACTCGCCGCGCTGAGGAACTTTTCTTAAGGCCATTTGGTCGAATTCGAAAGTTTTCCCAAAGTTTCATTCTTCCAGCCCACCTTATACCTACCGGCGCGTGCCGAAGTCCTGTTTGGATTTTTTTCCGGATTTCGTCCGCGAAAAATTACCTTCGGGGAGAACTCGCCGCGCTGAGGAACTTTTCTTAAGGCCATTTGGTCGAATTCGAAAGTTTTCCCAAAGTTTCATTCTTCCAGCCCACCTTATACCTACCGGCGCGTGCCGAAGTCCTGTTTGGATTTTTTTCCGGATTTCGTCCGCGAAAAATTACCTTCGGGGAGAACTCGCCGCGCTGAGGAACTTTTCTTAAGGCCATTTGGTCGAATTCGAAAGTTTTCCCAAAGTTTCATTCTTCCAGCCCACCTTATACCTACCGGCGCGTGCCGAAGTCCTGTTTGGATTTTTTTCCGGATTTCGTCCGCGAAAAATTACCTTCGGGGAGAACTCGCCGCGCTGAGGAACTTTTCTTAAGGCCATTTGGTCGAATTCGAAAGTTTTCCCAAAGTTTCATTCTTCCAGCCCACCTTATACCTACCGGCGCGTGCCGAAGTCCTGTTTGGATTTTTTTCCGGATTTCGTCCGCGAAAAATTACCTTCGGGGAGAACTCGCCGCGCTGAGGAACTTTTCTTAAGGCCATTTGGTCGAATTCGAAAGTTTTCCCAAAGTTTCATTCTTCCAGCCCACCCTATACCTACCGGCGCGTGCCGAAGTCCTGTTTGGATTTTTTTCCGGATTTCGTCCGCGAAAAATTACCTTCGGGGAGAACTCGCCGCGCTGAGGAACTTTTCTTAAGGCCATTTGGTCGAATTCGAAAGTTTTCCCAAAGTTTCATTCTTCCAGCCCACCTTATACCTACCGGCGCGTGCCGAAGTCCTGTTTGGATTTTTTTCCGGATTTCGTCCGCGAAAAATTACCTTCGGGGAGAACTCGCCGCGCTGAGGAACTTTTCTTAAGGCCATTTGGTCGAATTCGAAAGTTTTCCCAAAGTTTCATTCTTCCAGCCCACCCTATACCTACCGGCGCGTGCCGAAGTCCTGTTTGGATTTTTTTCCGGATTTCGTCCGCGAAAAATTACCTTCGGGGAGAACTCGCCGCGCTGAGGAACTTTTCTTAAGGCCATTTGGTCGAATTCGAAAGTTTTCCCAAAGTTTCATTCTTCCAGCCCACCCTATACCTACCGGCGCGTGCCGAAGTCCTGTTTGGATTTTTTTCCGGATTTCGTCCGCGAAAAATTACCTTCGGGGAGAACTCGCCGCGCTGAGGAACTTTTCTTAAGGCCATTTGGTCGAATTCGAAAGTTTTCCCAAAGTTTCATTCTTCCAGCCCACCTTATACCTACCGGCGCGTGCCGAAGTCCTGTTTGGATTTTTTTCCGGATTTCGTCCGCGAAAAATTACCTTCGGGGAGAACTCGCCGCGCTGAGGAACTTTTCTTAAGGCCATTTGGTCGAATTCGAAAGTTTTCCCAAAGTTTCATTCTTCCAGCCCACCCTATACCTACCGGCGCGTGCCGAAGTCCTGTTTGGATTTTTTTCCGGATTTCGTCCGCGAAAAATTACCTTCGGGGAGAACTCGCCGCGCTGAGGAACTTTTCTTAAGGCCATTTGGTCGAATTCGAAAGTTTTCCCAAAGTTTCATTCTTCCAGCCCACCTTATACCTACCGGCGCGTGCCGAAGTCCTGTTTGGATTTTTTTCCGGATTTCGTCCGCGAAAAATTACCTTCGGGGAGAACTCGCCGCGCTGAGGAACTTTTCTTAAGGCCATTTGGTCGAATTCGAAAGTTTTCCCAAAGTTTCATTCTTCCAGCCCACCCTATACCTACCGGCGCGTGCCGAAGTCCTGTTTGGATTTTTTTCCGGATTTCGTCCGCGAAAAATTACCTTCGGGGAGAACTCGCCGCGCTGAGGAACTTTTCTTAAGGCCATTTGGTCGAATTCGAAAGTTTTCCCAAAGTTTCATTCTTCCAGCCCACCTTATACCTACCGGCGCGTGCCGAAGTCCTGTTTGGATTTTTTTCCGGATTTCGTCCGCGAAAAATTACCTTCGGGGAGAACTCGCCGCGCTGAGGAACTTTTCTTAAGGCCATTTGGTCGAATTCGAAAGTTTTCCCAAAGTTTCACTCATCCAGCCCACCTTATACCTGCTCGTGCCGAAGTCCCGTTCGGATTTTGTTTGGATTTTGTCCGCGAAAAATTACCTTCGGGAGAACTCGTCGCGCTGAGGAACTTTTCTTAAGGTCATTTGGTCGAATTCGAAAGTTTTCCCAAAGTTTCATTCTTCCAGCCCACCCTATACCGACGCGTGCGGAAGTCCCGTTCGTACTTTCTTCGGATTTCGTCCGCGAAAAATTAACTTTCGGGGAGAACTCGCCACGCTGAGGAACTTTTCTTAATTCCAGTTGGTCGAATTCGAAAGTTTTTCCAAAGTTTCATTCTTCCTGCCCACCTTATACCGGCGCGTGCCGAAGTCCCGTTCGGATTTTTTCCCGGATTTCGTCAGCGAAAAATTACTTTCGAGGAGAACTCGCCGCGCTGAGTAACTTTTTATAAGGCCATTGGTCGAATTCGAATGTTTTCCCAAAGTTTTATTCTTCCAGCCCACCTTATACCGGCGCGTGCCGAAGTCCCGTTCGGATTTTTATTCGTGTTTCATCCGCAAAAAATTACCGTCAGGGAGAACTCGCCGCACTGAGTAACTTTTCTTAAGCCCATTTGGTCGAATTCGAAAGTTTTCCCAAAGTTTCACTCTTCCAGCCCACCTTATACCTGCTCGTGCCGAAGTCCCGTTCGGATTTTTTTTTGGATTTTGTCCGCGAAAAATTACCTTCGGGGAGAACTCGTCGCGCCGAGTAAGTTTTCTTAAGGCCATTTGGTCGAATTCGAAAGTTTCGACGTTAAAGAAGTTGCACTTTTCTTGGAGGCTGTCGGTAGTAACATAGAAGACCTAAAAAAATGTTCACCTAGGAAACCGTTTTCAATTCTTTCTGAAATGTGCTCTGAGCAATACGCATAAAAATAGACTGATGCTCTACCTAAGAATAAGAAGACATGAGCGCTCAATATGTGCTTATATTAATCTGAAGAGTTAACTTCGGCTCAAAAGGGTAAATTTTCTTTTGATGGCATACCACATACTTCGCATTCGACTTATAATGGTTTAGAATGTGAAGCTAGAGTCAAATTCGAAGATTTGACAGTTGATAACTTTAACTTAAATCCGTTTTGGCTGGTGATGTTGCAGATGAAGATAATAGTAGTTTAACGGCATATCAAACAGATTACACATTGTCGACGCAGAATAAGAAAGAAGACAACTTTTTTGTACTAGTACAATCGCTTTAAATCGTTTTCTCCATAATAGCGATATTTTTGAAAATTCCGAATGAAGACACATTTATATAAAAAACGAATTACGGTTGCATAACATAACGTGTCTCTTAATTTACAAGAGCCATAGGAGCAATAAAAAAAATGCGGACATGGTAGAGTATGTAAACTGTAAGCAAAGGTCCTGTAGAAATTACAAATTAGTTTATTCTATGCGAGATAAATTGCAAGTGAAATTAATAGTATATTACTTTGCGAGTGTACTTAGATATGGAGAAATATCCAAAGAATTGGCAAAATCTCAGATATCTTTCTGTTTATCAGAAAGCTAGATCAGAGGCGTTAGCAGGCGACGATTTGCACCCGGACCCTTTACTATACATATTTTTACATTCTATGAAAGAGCAGGATGAGTCGAAATTTATTCAGTTTCCCACGGGGAAAACTTTAGTGTACCTTTATTCAAGTACAGACCTCGGAGCGCCACTTGAGGAGTGCCCAGTTGTGGCCGTGCTGAAACCACGCAGGCTTACAAGCGCCTATACACAATACTCTATTTATTAAAGCCTGTTTTACAAATAACAATTTTCGTCCAAAAAATCCCCCAATAAATCTTACCATTTATTTTTCTGAGAACTTTATTTGAAATAAATGGTTGCTTTTTTGATACGGTAACTTTGTGTAACATTTGAGATCCATGGCCTACTTTCAGAGATATTTTTGAAAAACCCGAAAACTGCCGAAATTTCTTCGGTTTGTAACTTTTTGTTTCAAAGTTACCGAAAAATTTTCCCCAATGTCATTTGTGGGCAAAACTAATTGCTTTAAGCTTACTTTATCAGAATTTAAAACAATGCCACGGTTTAATGGGTGTTCTCCTAGTACCCACCGAAAAATGTGCCCATTTTATTGTAGCGAGCCGTGGCCCCTGGCCTCGAATCCTGTACCTTCATGTTTTAGGCATTTTTCCCAACATGCTACATTGTAAATCTTTGAAATTTATTGCGAGGTATGGGTATCTTGCACATTTTTCACATTTTTTAAATTTTCTAGTATGCATGACAGCTATAAATAAAAAAAATTTAAGTGTTAAGAGAGCACACAACAAACCGTGTTTTTTCCAAACTCTGATAAACTAGGTTTAAAGCAATCAGTTTTGCCCACAAATTTCATTAAGAATTTTTTTCTCTTGAAACAAAAAAGTTACATGCCGAAGAAATTTCGGCGATTTTCGGGATTTTGAAAAATATCTCGGAAAGTAGGCCATGGATTTCAACTGTGTTTTTACGCAAAGTTAGCTCACCAAAAAAGCATTTTTTTTTCAAATAAAGTTCTGAGAAAAATGCATATTTGTCAAGATTTTCTAGAGTGGCCTTCTTAAATAGACACCCTGTATTTTTGTCCTTAACTTTTCAAGAACACCCTGTATATAAATTCTGAAGCTAGATTCGAATTCTCCAGAGAAAACTGCATCATCCTGGTTTTAAGCTGGTCTTTTCATTTAAAAAACTAATAATATAATCGAACTTTATTTGAGACACTTAATATACCCTGAAAAAGTTTCTCTTTTTGCTATGCGAAAAACACAATTCTATTATACTTAGAAAAATAGTTATTTGTGTAACTAGTGCAGAAAGTGCATATTTGTTGCACGAGGCATGAAGTTTTCAGCAGCTCGAGACGCAGTCCAGGTAACTGCTGGACAAACTTCATTTCCAGTATTTTTTGAATTTTGTTTTCTTCATTGCCTGTGAAGCTCTCAGGTTCTTCACATCAAACTCTTTTTCGAATTGTTGTGAAGTTTCCGGTATTGGTACTTGGTTCACCTTCCAGAATTTGAGCAGCTTTTTCAGTTTTTTTAGAAATTGAAATTTTACTAAAAGTATTTATACCAACGGGTTGAACGGAGCATTTTCCGTTATAATATCTTATAAAGAATCTAGTGTGACTGGTAGACTGGAGACGAAGGATTGTATTTTTGCGATATATTTCAACAAAAATAAAACTTCTAATTTTACCGCTTATTACAAATAATGATCGAGGTTTGTTTGTCTTGCTATCGGGAATTTTCACAGTTAATATAATTTAATGGTAATTTCTGTAACTCGTCTCTGAGGCATGCTCCTGCAATGCCAAATACTGGAACTATCTATAACAATACACAAGTAGGTAGGTATATAAAGTTATAACTCGGCCAAGTGCGAATCGAACTCGCACACGAAGGGTTCCGTACCACCGTACAATATTTAACACTACATATTTTTAAAAAAATACTTTACTAAAAATAAAAAAAAGAAATAAAAAAGTTTGCCCCAGAGCGTGGTTTCGAACGCCGGACCTCTGTGTTATGAGCCCAGCACGCTTCCACTGCGCTACTTCGCTCCTTGACAAATGTTCGATAGTAGTTAGTTAGCCGTGTCGATGGGATTGTCTTTGTTGTCTACAAAAATCGAAACTATTATATTAACTTTATTTTACTTTTATTATTTGTTGTTATAGCGGCCATACACACTCTGTGAAAATTTCAAGTGTCTACCTATTACGATTCAAAAGATACAGCCGTATAAGGCATAGTTGGTGTCAAGTGGGCTTTTCTAAATATTCTACGAGATTTTACATAAAAATAAAGCGCGCCCGTACCTGAAAAAGTCACTAATGGAATAATAGATAGGCCTCTGGGCCCCCAAAGTCCAAAATCGGTAGGAAATTTGGAAATTCGCCTCAAGAAAACAATACCAAATGTCAGTCGATGTTTACGAATAAGTATCGGGGGCGGGGCTTGCGCGTTGGCCATGATGTAGGGGAGAGAGGGCATGAAAGGGACATTTTTTAAAAACTATGTTTTTTTGAAGTACCAAAAAGTTTTCGAGCAACTTTATGAAATTATAGACATGTACATATTTTGTTTTGAAGATTAATATAACAAATCATTACATTTTTCGTTAGTTTTGATTGTAATGCAAGATTTTGTCAAATGCGTTAATGTCCCTTTCATGCCATCTGAACGTCATGAAAGGGACATGTATTCTATTGAAAGGGACAGAATTTATTTATTAGAAAAACATATTTTTATTACATCTCATACAGCTGCTTTATCATTTACAAAAATTTAAAAAATAACCAATAGCAGTGGCAGTGACATAAAAGTTTAAAATAGACCATAACTTTCGTTATTTTTTAAAAATAAAGGGAAAGTACAAGATTAACCAGCTGTATAAACCAAGCATTACGAAAATAAGAGCATATAACAAATTAGAAAATAGTTTGTAAAGACTTTATTAGTTAGGTATTACATAAGACCAATTATATTGGAAAGATCTATTGGAAAGTGATAAAATTCTTGGGCTCTTTTAGATCCTTTCATTCTTTGGGGTGTTGGAAGTGGCATCATAATGTCATTTTTGTTAACATCGCTTATGTCGTCTTCTTCTGGATATTTAAAGTTATCAGTTTTATTAGATTTTTTCATAAATTTTATTCTTACTTCACTGTCCTCTAAAATTTCAATAACCTGTCCTACAGCATGACGGAAATTGTTTTTTTCTTTCGTCTCAAACTTTACGAGAACAAAACAATTTTCTTTAATTGGCAAATTCCTGTCATAACCAATATCATCATTTTCTCCACTAAATTCATCTCCAGTGTCACTGTCGTCGTATCTAATATTCTTGGAGTCGTCGCTGCTACTTTCCTCTAAAACTTTTCTTTTTACTTTCTTTTCGGTCTTTGACAGGGCTGAAAATTCACCCCCTGCACCCCCACTACACCCCCTTCATCTAAATATAGGTGAAAACGTTCTCAGACCCGCAGCCGGGTCTGGGATCGTCGAAAATGGCTTGACATTGTAGGTAGAATATGGCGAAATGGGTCTGTATATGCGGGCAAACAAATATATATATATATATATTGTTGTTTTGTTTATTCGATCAGCTCAAGCAGAAACAGAAATGTATAAATATAAATAATATTATATATTAATGATTATTATATAATAATACATTTCTGTTTCTGCTTGAGCTGACCGAATAAACAAACAACTGCTCGGCACGATCGTTGCGCGGTATTCGGAGCGTAATGACATATTTAATGTTAATAAGGAATATAGGATTCGGGCCGGCTGCCGGCCATTCAAATGCCATTTATTGGATTTCACGTATACCTAGGCATTGCGGGCAGGGTTGGGACCAGTCGGGAAAGGTATGCTCGGCTCGCCGGCCGGGCCGACGTTAATTGAATTCTGTGTTTGCGGATGCCTATTACCAAATTAGCAACGCTTAATTGGCGATATGTTGTATTAGTAAACACGACTATTCGCTTACACGGGACCTCGTTAACGTTTAAAGCTTTACAGTATAACCGTTAACGACTCTCCGCGCTGCACCGGCCGCTTTGTTTAGTTAGCCCAACAAAGCTGTTCTCAATCTAAATATGTGCTTTGCTCTATCCATTTCACCTAATTAACGGCTAGGTGTATTTATATGGACTTAATTATATCATTTATAAAGGAGCTATTTCAAAATTATGCACATGACGAAACAGAGTAAGCAAAAGTAAGGTTCCTACTGCAAATAATCTATAGCTATACCTACATATTCATCTTGAGTCGGCGTTTACACGTATCGGACAAAGTGATGTTGGGAGAATAATAAGTTAAGAACTGTCCAGAAATTCATGAGGAATGCAGGTGTATCCCATATCTAGGGCTCGATAACTTGGAAAGAGCACCCTCCGAGCAAGATTCTTGTGGTATCCGGAATAACTGGGATCTGAGTAAATTTTCCCAGTATAGAAGCATTTCGAATATCGTATGGTTAGGACGATATAATTATTATAATAAAATTGTTTTTATTATACCCAATAACAAAATGTAGTATACATATTATAAATTATACAATGCCATTATGTTCTGGACTGAGATGAGAACAAAATAAATGATTGACATTGAACTTGCATTTGTGACCTTTTAGTACAATTGAGGTTG